>CAEKDK010000003.1:2352500-11460000 GCA_903112645.1 Prunus armeniaca | reverse complement strand
TCAACATTCGATCTTCCTTCTCTCTCCTTCTCAATTCCTATAAAAAATATTGGAGTAAATAGACCATACCCGGTGGGTGTTGGCCAAAGGCCCTCTGATTCCTAAGTTAGTTCGAGTGTTTGTAGGAAAACAATAGCTAAGCAAAGGGTACGGAGTTGTATGTATGGTGTGAACTGGGCCGCCGGAGCCGTGTGTGGTGGCCGGAGATGTGTGGAGAAAATATGGAGAGTGGAGAGTGGAGAGTGGAGAGAGAGCTTCGGATATTTTTCTCGGGTATTAGGAGTAGGTTTAGATGTACCTTGAATGATGAATGAAGTCGTCTATTTATAAGAGCCTCAGGGCTATGGTTTCGTAGAGAATAAACTCTTATTGTAATGAGTTTATTCTTTACCCAAATTCGTAGGGATCGAGTTGAACTTGATTATATCTCTTTATTGAAGATAATATCTGAATTAATGATATAATCTCTTTTTATTAGGATAATATCTTAATTAATGATATTATCTTCTCTTTATTAGGATAATATCTGAATTAATGATATTATCTTATTAAATAGAGATAATATCATACTAATTCAAATATTATCCCTATTAATTAATTGGCCAAGTAAATTGGTTCAATTAATTAATTGAAGAGATAATCTTCTTCTCCACGTGGCATGCCATGATTGGAGACGAAAATATTTGCTCTCACAATGCTACCACAAGACCATGACTTGAGTGCCTGCTGCATTGCCCTTCTTAACAAGTCTTCTTTCCAAAATAGCTAAATGATGGTTTTGTAAGATGCCTGATGTGATTAATTGCAAGTGGACAATATCGCTCAAATTAATATAGTAGTAAGTAGAATATCGTTCCAACAGGGATCAAGTAATCTATTAAATACTAGAGTGATTTATTTCTAATTATATTTAAATTAAACAAAAAGAGAATTATGATGACTAAATCTAATTAAGCAAGTAAAATAAATTGAGATCAAGTAAATAATGTAAAAGATGAAAACAAGGATGATAAAGCACTAGGCACCAATTTCACCTAGCTAATCCCACCCAAATCCTCTAGCTTGTTAATTCTAATTACCTAACATGTTGATAATCGTTTTCCCTTTCCTCACCAATACTCTCTTCTGAGTTATATTAGTTGTACTCCTTACCATCAACCCACTCTATTCATTGTTATGGATTTAGATAGCTAAGAACCCATTAAGATTTGTGGAAAACAATAAAGATTACACAAACCATAACCTAGTCTTCCGAGTTGGCTATGTAATTTATGGTACTTGTTACTAGAAGCTCTTTATTAGGAATCCCCTTCCGGTCTCAACCTAATTCTTCCAATCATGCAATTAGTGGCCAATTAATTGAAAGGATTAAGAACGGTAACAAGCACTCAACATGTATAGATAAATAAAATTAAGAATATCAAAGAATTTGAGTATTCATAGTTAGGCTACATCGTAGCCCTAGTTAAAGAAATTAGTTCATGAAGGACTTATTGAGAATCATGATGGTTGATGAAGACATGGAAGACACCGAATTCTCCAAGTAGAATGCCAAGGTTGCGCAAACTTTCTTCGTATTCTCCTCTGGATATTTCGGCTATAAGTATGAATATGTAAGATGATGGATAATGGAGGATGGAGAATGATGGGTCCTTTGAACAATGACCTAAACTTCCTATTTATAAGACTCCTAGAAATCCTATCTAAGGTATAATTACAATTGTTATAAAAGTAGGATTCCTTATAAAATAGGGTCTTCTTTATTTCTCCTTGTTTGACTTGATAAGACTCCAATCTTCATCTTCTTGCCCTTTTTAGCACACTTTCTCCTATTTCCACAATTCCTTCACAAATCTCACAAAACCAATTAAAACAACCAATTTAATCAAAGGAAATGAACAAATAAATAAGTAAAGGAGGCATACAATATATAAAAATATAGGCTTATCAATGCCCTCATCAGTAATAACATGAAGTGACAAAGAAGTAGACACAGTTGTACCAAGATGCTTCTTCAAACAAGAAACATGGAAAACTAGATGAAGTTTTGAAGTTGGAGGCAGCTACAGGCCCAACCTTGTCCAAAATTTCATAAGGACCATAGAATTTAGGCTGCAATTTATGGAAGGGATGAGAAGCTAAGGACTTGTGGTGATACAGGACTAATCGAAGATAAACAAGATCTCCCACAGCAAATGCTCTTTCAGTTCAATGCTTGTTAGCTTGGACTTTCATTCGATTTTGTGCAGCGGCAAGGTTAGTCTTAGTAAAGAGAGAATTTGATCCCTAGGAACATTCGGGTCGGGAATTGGAGGTTGTGGGCCTCGCGAGCCCAATTGGTCAAATTCTGCGATAGGGGTCAAATAGACCACTGGATTGTGATGAGACTTCTAGGATGGGCACTTCAACATAAGCACAAAAAACGAAGGACAAAATTTGCCACAGCAGTAGGATCTTTTCTGAAGTGGTTAGTCAGAACACGCTTTAGTCTAATCAAAACCCTTGATGCTATAATGAGTATTTAGCATTAGTGCTAATATATTCTCTGATGCTATTAAAGGTTTAGGCATCGGAAGTTAATGATCTTTTGGCACATGGTAACAACTTACGCATCGGCTATTATGTAAACAGCGAAGTCGTAAATAATCTTTAGCAATGGATAATATCCAAAGTGTATGACTATATCGTATGGATGGGTTCCCAATACTTTGGTTCTTAGGTACCTTTAGCAACAGATATTATCCGAAGCTAAAAGTCAATTTTCACATAGTGATTGGCATAGTGAATTTACAGTAACACTGCAAGGAAAATCCCTTTTAGCGACGAAACAGAATGGTCACTATAACACCAAATTTCGTCGCCAAATACAAATAGCGACGAATATTTTTGGTCACCAAGGTCGTCGTGGAAAGCTCGTGGCTAAAAGATACAATGCGACGAAATACCATTTCGTCGCTAAAAGATTTTGGCGACCAAATGGGTTGTCGCTAAATAGCTCTAAGTTGGTCGCCTATAGAGAGGGAGTTGCCGCCAAAATACCAAAAATGCCCGCGAACATGGAATTATTTGGCGACGAAATAAATGTTTGGTTGCCTGAATATTTCAGCGACGAATTTTTTGGTCGGGAAAGATGTAGTTTATTTGTAGCATATGGTAGTTGGTTTGGTTATTTTCATAATGGGCGACAAAACAAATTGGTCTCCAAAACTATAGATATTGGTATTATTTGATGGAGCGACGAAAACTAATTCGTCGCCAAGATGTGTATTTATTTATTTTAAATAATTATTTATATTTCAATCTTTTGTAACAGAATATTATTTAGTCCATAAAGTTTTTGAAAAACAGTAAATAGATGAAATTAATAGAAATAGGATAATTACTATTCAAAAAGATACTAGTTGTTTAAGTACACATTAGTGTATTCTAGATACAAAAGCCCCCAAGGTAGATATGCTAGATACAAAAACCATCAAGTAGCTAGATACAGAAGCCACATAGAACCCCCAAGGTAGGCTAGATACAAAAACCATTAAGTAGCTAGATACAGAGGCCCCATAGAACCCCCAAGGTAGGCTAGATACAAAAACCATCAAGTATGTAGATGTACACACAACCTAATGACTATTTCCAATATCATCAAGATCTTCATAAACATTACGTGAACCACCACTATTACCTTGATCATCATGACAAGGAGAATCACCAACATGCTGGGATGGAACAAATAAATGTGAGGGTAGAGGACCATCATGGGTTCGCATCCACTCAATGACATCCAAAAGTTTACCCACTGTGCCCTGAAGCTCACTTAATGTGCCTTTCAACTCACCAACTGTGCTTTGAAGTTCCTCAACCTTTTGCTCTGTAGCACAAGAAGAGGCAAATCCACAACTATGCGAGCTCTCCACTCGGAGACTAGAACCCAAGCCTCGAATCCTCTTGCCCTTTGCAACCCCAAGTTCTCCAGTCATGATCTCTAACTGTTGTGGGATAGGGAGTGAGACTTGATCTAGTGGAGTTCCTGAACTCTCAGCCACTTGTTGCTTGGCTTTCTCATACTCTTCATTCATCTTCTTCTACAAAAAGAAGCAAAATATAGATATGTCAATATATATATAAATGCATAAAAAGAATGAAGTAAATGGGATGCCAGTACGACCAATTGTGTTCATAAACTAGCAATGCCAATTATCCTTAATCAAACAGTCACAATAAATAAATAAAAAATCAACTTGAAGCAAATAATAAAGGAAAAGGCACATAAAAAATGGAATAGATCTCTTCGGATATGCAGATTGCAGAAAGTTAGAAAATACTCACAGATCTTATAAGATCTTTTTGAGCATCTCCTGAAAGCAACAACAATACAAACAAGAAAATTCCAAAAACAGGGATTATAAATATTTGCCCAGCAACATGGCCCCTTATAATTGGGTCTAAATTTTAACTTCTAAGAGCACAATGGGTTATTAGAACTGAATATGTTAAATAGGTGTTTGGAATTGGGCCTCCAAAGAGGAAGAGAAGTACAACTGCAGCAGCTCTGTTTCAAAACGATCTTAGCATGCACTTTTTTTGGTCGTCAATATATAAGATCTGGAAAATTTAGAAAACTCAGACACACATCTTCATTGTGTTTCTAATTAATTAGTTCTATTGCAATGGATAAAGCCTTTATATGATGCTAAAACCAAAGTACACAATTAGCATCTAAAATAATGGGCCGTCAAAAACTTGCATGACCAGTTGACTGATCTTTTGGATTGCAGATTATGCAAGTCAATAGTTAATTGTCAGCAGGTTTATGTATTCCTTACCCCTTTAATTTCAGCAGCCTCATTGATCCACATGCTCTTACCCTTAAGCATATGCATGTTGTTCCAATTGCTAATGTATGTAGGATTTTCACCCTTCTACATTTTCCCAACAAAAGAAAATTAGAAATACTTGAAATTATTACAATATAATAAATAAATAAAGATTTAAAGTGACCAAAAATTATAAACCTCTCTAGCAGCTTCCATATGTTTTAGGAAAGGACGTGACCCCCCTGTATGATCAAACTCTTTCTTTTTTCTGTTCTCAGCATTGGTCTTGCAGCGTTTCTGTTTTTATTAAATACATGAATTGTTATTTTTTTTTCTATTTGATACTTAGAATAAGTTCCCAATCAAAAAAATGAAAACAGCAGATGCTATCATACATTAGATACCTAATATTGCTCATTTGTGTACAACGTATCAACCAAATAATGCCACTCTTCTAGAGTCCTTCGAGTACCAAAGATCTTTTCAGGGGGAGGTGTTTCTCGTGCAAGAGCAGGGTCAGAAGCATATTGCTTATAGTGTCTGTGGAGCTTTGCTTTCCATTCTTTATAAGTTGAGTGCATATGGTCATTAATAAATTTCCATATATATCCGGATCCGTTAAGTCCACATCAAACATGAACTAATATCAATTAACCATAAACAAAACAAGTATTAGTTATAATTTTTCAATGCAAATAGAAACATTGAAGGACAAATTTTTCAGTTCCCCCTAGAATACAATGAAGAATTGAAATAAAAAGAGAGTTAAATGAACAAAATTAAATTATAATCAACGAAGAATTAGATAAGATTACCTGCAATCCCAGTGCCATATCTTTCTTCATCTCCAAGCTCACTTTTTTCATCCCTAAAACATTCAATGGAGCTTTATTGCGAGTGATTAACCCAATCTCAGAGACAAACAGTTTTTGAGCCTCAATAGTCGCCACCAATTTCTGGGATGGATCCATCCGTATTGGAATCAAACTCTTCCTCTTTTTCACAACATCACAAGTGCCAGCCCCCACAGTTCGGCCACGAGTGTTCTTCCTCTGTGAAGAAGTTTGAGTATGCGTTCCCTCATCTAGAGACAAAAATTCAAAAAAACAGTAACTAGAGTGCACCAAATAAAGGTATAAAAATTAAAGGCACAAAATATGGTATCAGTTACCCTGTTGGTGGGAACCCCCTCCTGAGGCTGATGAAGTACCTTGTTGTGGCTGAGTTGATTGCTGTTGTGGCAGCTGACATGGTTGCTCAAGTGGCTGTGGTGGTAGTAGAGTTGAAGTTTTCTTCTTATTGTTATTGTTGCTTAAGGTAGCAGCCCTCGTAAGTGTCATTCTACACTTACAAACACATAAACAAAGAGAGAATACAACAATATACTACCAGATCATTCCTTGAAAAAATAAACATAAATTATTGAATATCATACTTTAGCTGTAATGACATTGATTCTCGTCACAAACGTGCTTGAGATAACACTACTACAAAAAAGGAAAAACACGACGGGAATTCACCGTCGTGTATTCAGTTTTCAAATGGTCGTGGAATCCACCGACATCTTTTCCATAACAAAACCACGACAGTAAATACCCGTCATTGTTAAAACAAAAAACGTCATCAACAAATAAAAACCGACGTCTTTCTACTGCAAAAAGACATTAAAAAAAACAGTTGATGATGAGAATAAACGACCAACTCTAACAAAAAAACGTCATTAAAAAGGAAACATATGACATATATTAACAGAACATGGCCGCAAGATAAACATACAACGACGAGAACTAAAACTCAACGCCGTTAAATAAACCTTTAAGGACAAATAGAAATATGACGTCTTTAAATACATAATAGACGACGTTATTGACACCTACTACGTCACAACATTTCCAACAACCCTCTTAAAATAAATTTTCCACTTCGATTTTTCTATGAATGATGACGTGGAAATAGATGTCAGGGTCATTACTTACGATGCATGTATGTACAGAGACGACGTTGAAATAAATAAACAACGTCGGTTTCCAAATAAATGAGAGCTGTATTACATAATTTATACATCATATTTTGAAATATAATCGTTGTGTAATGACTTTGAAACGGCATAGTTTCTCATTCCACCGCCGTGTAAAATAATTTTAACGACAGGATCTGAAAATAAACGACGTGGAAAAAATGATGGGGTCATTAATTACGACACATTAATTTATAAAGATGACGTTGTCGTCTATATACAACGTCGTTACCATGAAAAAGACCGCCGTGTTTCATAATTTATACGTCTTCATTAAAAAAATTAACGTCGTCTAATTCATATATCTTAACGTCGACAAATTTACCAATGGACTTCAAATACCATCGTGAATTCATCCTTTTCCACTTTGTTTATGAAAGAACATGCGACGTGGTAAATTAATGACGACGTCGTCTTTTGTAACGTTCAGGTTAAAAATCTCATCTTTTAGACGTCGGTATTATGGGATTGGAGTCGTGTTATTTTGAATTACATGGCGGTTCTTTATGCTTGTCCGACGTGTTATCCTAGATAACTGTTTCACAATAGCGTCGTGGTTCTTCATTGTTACGTTGCTTTAAGACGTCGGTAAATATATTGCGGTCGTTGAATGCTCCAAAACGTCGTTTTTTATTAGAACAGACGTTTGTTTTTCACATTTTTATCAAGACCGTCGTGTTTGTAATCTGGAACCAGTAATTTTTGTACTAATTGTTTTGTGGCCAAAACCTGTATAATGAAAGTGAAGAAATCACATTACAATATATTACAAAATTAATGTCATACACTGCCAATTACATAAAGCATCATTCAATCCATATATCTTCACACCCATCTCGAATATTTTGACTCCCTAATCACCCACCACTTCATCAAATGTGTCAACATTTGGCATCCCTCTAGTAAATGGCTTACACTCAATTCTCACATCACCTAAGACATCATCACCAATAACAACATTATATTCTCTATTAGGCATTGATAACACTACCGACCAACCACGATGCATCGGGTCGTCAACAAAAAATACTTGTTTGACTTGAGAAGCCAAAACAAATTGGTCATTCCTATGTCCAATTTTACTCAAATCTACAAGGGTAAATCCAAGTTCGTCCACTACAAGACCAGAAGTACTATCTATCCAATCACACCTAAAGACTGGGATTGTAAACTTTTGGTAGTCAAGGTCCCAAATTTCTTGAATGACACCATAGAAACCCATATTTGAGATAATTGGGTTTTTATCCTTGGCACTAGCAACTTGCATAGTATGTGCAAGTAAATAAACTCCACTATTTGAGTTGTCCGCACATCATCTTGTGCCTTGATGTTGAATTTAATACCTTTAATAAGATAGCTCCTATATAATGGCACTGCCATGTTTGGACCAGCTGCTAGCCACCTTAAATTTTCTGATAAGCCATAATTGTCTTCTTCATTAAGTTCACTTTGAACCTGCAAATTAATCATAACTTAATTCAATCTAACATAGAAAGAAGAAAATTAAAAGTCCCAATATGTTATTCAATAACATTTACCTTGAAGCGTAGCCATTGAATGAAAGTGCTATTGTGCTTATCCTGCAGCCACTTTGTTCTCTTTCTAAATTTTGGATAAGCGGTCTTGATGTGGATCATATGTTGCCTACATGACACAAAAAATTCAAGCATTACGGTCCCAAACATATAAGATAAACATAAGAAATAATTTAAAATGGAAACTTAAAGAATAAAACTCATACATACTCGATATAAGGTAGGACTTCCTCCGTATTCTCCAAGACATATAGATGTGCTTGGTTCAACAGGTCCCGATCAACTACGCTCACTGTGCAACCTGATAATGGCTTTGAAACTCCCATCTTTTGGCTTGAAGGCACTCCAACTGTACTAACATCAGATAAATGCTCGGTACAAAACTCTATAGCTTCTTCAGCTATATACCGCTCAGCAATGCAACCTTCGGGACGAGTACGATTCTGAACATACCCCTTTAGCACTTTCATATATCTTTCAAACGGATACATCCATCTAAAATATACTGGCCCACATAGACGAACTTCTCTGACAAGATGTACTACTAGATGAACCATGATATCAAAGAATGAAGGGGGAAAGTACTTCTCAAGCAAACACAAAGTAACTACTACATCTTCTTCCAACTTATCTAACTTGGAAACATCAACAGTCTTTGCACATATAGCATTGAAGAAGAAGCACAAACGAGTTATTGCATTCCTTGCATGCTTCTCCAAAACAGAACGAATTGCCACAGGGAGCAATTGTTGCATTAAGGTATGACAATCATGTGATTTAAGGCCAAGAAGTCTTGAATCTTGTAAAGATACAAGATTTTTTATATTTGAAGAATAACCTTCAGGGACCTTCATACCATAGAAAGAATTGCAAACCTCTCTCTTCTCTGCTCTTGATAAATTCCAAGGCCCGGGAGGCAAACGAGTACGTCTTTCTCCATACTCCGGTTGCAAATCAGTTTTGACCCCCATGTTCAATAAATCTAATCGAGCAGCAATCCCATCTTTATTTTTTCCAAGGATCTCCATCAATGTACCAATGATACTATTGCAAACATTCTTCTCAATGTGCATAACATCTAGGACATGCCTCACAGGAAGGTATTTCCAATACTCGAGATCAAAGAATATTGATTTCTTCTTCCAACAAACTGTGTCACCATCTTCAACCATATGCAACACTTCTTCTCCGGTTAATGGCTCGGGAGGCATGCAATATTCAGGTTTCCCATTAAAAGCTGCACGTTGCCTCCTATATGGATGATTGATTGGTAACCATTTTCTATGCCCAATGTAACAAATTTTGTGGCCATTTTTCAACCTGTGACTAGGTGTATCATCGCCGCATATTGGACAAGCTTTATATCCTTTAACAACACAACCAGATAAGTTTCCATAGGCGGGGAAATCATTAATTGTCCACATTAATGCAGCTCTGAGTGTAAATTATTCTCCATTATGTGCATCATACACTCCTCCAATCACATCCCACAAAGATTTTAAATCATCAATCAAAGGCTCCAAGTAGACGTCTATATCATTTCCGGGCTGTTTAGGACCGGAAATCAATAAGGTCAACATCATGAACTTTCGTTTCATGCACAGCCATGGAGGGAGATTATATGTAACTAAGATAACTGGCCAGCAACTATATCTGCTACTTAGAGAACTGTGAGGATTGAATCCATCAGATGAAAGAGCCAATCTCAAGTTTCTCGGCTCATTACCAAACTCGGGCCATTTATCATCAAGAAGTTTCCAAGACGGGGAATCCGCCGGATGAGACATCTGACCGTTAATTGATTTTCTAGTAGCATGCCAAGTCAAACTCTTAGCTGTCTCATGTGATTGAAACATCCTTTTCAACCTTGGAATTGGAGGAAAATACCACACCACCTTCGCTAGCACACCCTCTTTCAAGATTGAATCTTTGCCTTCCTTCCACCTTGAGATACCACAAGTAGGACAATTAGTTGAATCCTCATACTCCTTTCTATACAAGATGCAATCATTGGGGCATGCGTGCATTTTCTCATAACTCAGCCCCAATGCACACAAAGTCTTTTTTGCCTCATACATAGAAGCCGGTATTGTATTTCCTTCTGGAAGCAAATCGCCTTGAAGTATCAATAATTCTGTAAAACAGACATCACTCATCCCATGTTTTGCCTTCAAATTATACAACTTCACTAATGCCGATAACTTCGTGTACTTTCTACAACCAGGGTACAATGGTTGATCTCCATCCCCAATCACATTGGCAAACTCATAAGGATCAGATCCAAAATCACCAAAATCATTATCATCCATCTCTATTTCTTCATACACAAAACTGTACCTACTATTGTCATCATCTTCTTCAACATTTCTACTAGCATTAGTAGTTGCTTCCCAAGGTTCTCCGTGAAATGTCCAATTCTTATAGCTTTGGTCAACTCTATTAAAGTATAAGTGATCCCTTATAATTCCAACCCCAAACAATTTCAAATTAACACATTTAACACATGGACAACGGATATGTGTTGTAGTTAGAAGATTTTCTACAGAAAAGTTCAAAAATGCTTCCACCCCTAACTCATATGCCTTCGATCTTCTATCCGAGTGCATCCATGACTTATCCATCTCCGACACTATACCCTATTATATATAATAAAGTGAAAAGACAAGCAATGACCATCACTATAGCAGATTATATAAAGTTCTAATAGCAAGTAATATACAACACAGATGACGGTTTTTAAATAAAAACATACGTATTTGACATATATAGACGACGGATTTTCAACAAACGTCGTCTAATTATAACCACGATGGTAGTTAAAGAACACCGTCGTGTATAAGTAATACAAACGACGGTTTATGAAAAAAACCGTCGTCGTATGCCTAAAAACGCATCGATATCCCAATTTATTTTCAAGATCCCAAAACTCTATTAAGAACACAACATATACATGAAACCAAGCATGAAACCAACATATACATGAAACCAAGCATGAAACCAACATATACATGAAACCAAGCATGAAACCAACATATACTAAGCATGAAAACAATAAATCCATTCCCAATTCAACATAACAGAGAGTGATTAAAAAATTAAATCCATTCCCAATTCAACATAACAGAGAGTGATTAAAAGATCCGACAAAATTAAATCCATTCCCTATTCAACATAACAGAGAGTGATCAAGAAAACATTAAACAGAAAATCCATGAACCCATACCTCCAACAACATTATTAACAGATCGCAAAACATATATCTAAAACCCTTTAACAAAACAACGTAATATCATTCAATGAATTTACAAAGGGAAGAGAGGGTTTGTACTTACAGGTTGGCAGAGCTCACAGATTATGACCTACTTGGATTTGACAGAGCCTGGAGAGCCCAACTTTGATTTAGAGATGAAGTGAGAGAGCGAAATGTTATGTTGCACGAAATCTGAAAATTTTAGGGTTCAGGGTTAGAAGTATAAAACTAAGAGCCAAATCTGAAAATTTTAGGTCCCCGCGAATATTTTTAGAAAGCGCGCTCTTTAAAACATCGACCGAAAAAAACAACCGTCGTTAAAAGTTCACATTAAACATGACGCTTATTACATTAAAGACGTCGTGGTAAAACTATGTATGACGCAAAATCAAACAGAAGTCGTCAAAACTATGAAAAACCATGGCAAAAGTTCTACCAAAACTGACGCAAATATAGTATTCCACGACTCAAACACTGAACATAACGCCGTTTATTTTGAAGAAACCACGTCGTCTATTGAACCAATAGGAGTTGACGTTGCATTTTTTGGATTTATTTTAAATTTATTTTGAATATTTTGAATTAAAAATAATAAAATATTCTTATATCAACAACAAACCACGTCGGGGTTAATTAATTAACGACGTTGTAAATAATAATAAACGACTCACCTGTAAAAAGGACGTCGTTTAAAAGAGAAACCATGGCGGATGTTTCACCATCCGACGTAAACTCTATATTCCACGACTCAATCACTGTCGTTAAAAGTAATACCCTAAACTTTAAACCCTAAATTATATATTTTTAAAATATAATTTTATAAAATTGTTTATGGTTTTACAGCCTAATATATAACAAACATAAACCCTAAACCCCAAAAATTATACTTTAACCCTAACAACCCTAAACCCCAAACCCTAAACCCTAAACCATCAAACTATAAGTGATGTTATGACTCATCAAAACAATTTTATTTTTGGTGGTCATTTTAAACTTTTATTACTCAAACTGCATTTTTTTGAGGTTTAGGGGGAAGAAAATATATCAATGACTTCATAGGAGTTGACGTTGCATTTTTTGATTTATTTTAAATTTATTTTGAATATTTTGAATTAAAAATAATAAAATATTCTTATATCAACAAAAAACCACGTCGGGGTTAAGTAATTAACGACGTTGTAAATAATAATAAACGACTCACTTGTAAAAAGGACGTCGTTTAAAAGAGAAACCATGGCGGATGTTTCACCATCCGACGTAAACTCAATATTCCACGACTCAATCACCGTCGTTAAAAGTAATACCCTAAACTTTAAACCCTAAATTATATATTTTTAAAATATAATTTTATAAAATTGTTTATGGTTTTACAGCCTAATATATAACAAACATAAACCCTAAACCCCAAAAATTATACTTTAACCCTAAACCCTAAACCATCAAACTATAAGTGATGTTATGACTCATCAAAACAATTTATTTTGGGTGGTCATTTTAAACTTTTATTACTCAAACTGCATTTTTTTGAGGTTTAGGGGGAAGAAAATATATCAATGACTTCATAGGAGTTGACGTTGCATTTTTTTGATTTATTTTAAATTTATTTTGAATATTTTGAATTAAAAATAATAAAATATTCTTATATCAACAACAAACCACGTCGGGGTTAAGTAATTAACGACGTTGTAAATAATAATAAACGACTCACTTGTAAAAAGAACGTCGTTTAAAAGAGAAACCATGGCGGATGTTTCACCATCCGACGTAAACTCAATATTCCACGACTCAATCACCGTCGTTAAAAAGTAATAACCTAAACCCTAAACTCTAAATTATATAATAAACGACTTACTTGTTCAAAGGACGTCGTTTAAAAGCGAAAACATGGCGAAATTTTCACTAAAACGACGTCGCATGGACGTACAAACGGTATATCACGACTTAAACAAAAAAGGTGTTGCCGTGTAATTTAATTACCACGTAATATCTGTCGTCTAAATATCATTTTACGTCGGTTTTTGACATAATTATGTCGTTGGAAAGTTATTACACGTCGGTTATGCAATTTGTTTTTTCTTTTAAATTATGAAAACCTCAACAAATTTTCAGGGAAAAAAAGGATGTATATTATAGACAAAATTTGTACATATAAAAATATCAAGTGTTCCAAAAATCCTCTACTCCACATGAAGGCAAACAAGATCTGCCCATTCATTCCGGACTTCATCAATGGCTGCTTGGGGGTATGGCGCTTGCTCTTTTCCCTTGGCAAACTGCAATCCATAAACAATGATTATTAAGCTTTACAAAATAAAAAGAAATTCAGTCACAGACGACGCTATTTTTCATAACCGACGTAGTATATCGATTCAACGACGGTAATTTTAAAGGACCGTCGTTGATAATACCAAAAACCACATAAAATGTTTCTGAAAATTTTCTTCTTACCTTCTTCTCAAACTCCAAGGAAGGATCCATGATGATGTCCCTCATGAAGCGCATCACATAATACCCGCATTCGACACTGCTGGGTTGCTTTGGTGTGCCTGGCAGAGTTTTCCAAATTGGTGCTTTACGGCCTGGTCTGCCTATGTGGGAATTATAAATTTTTAAAGCACTGTTCACGATGTTTTTGCCCTCCTCATCAACCACACGATTTCCAGGCAGAGGATCCAGAAAATAGACGGTTTCCCTCTTTGCTCTCACAATCAGCAAGACCCAATGACGGCTGCACAAAATTAACATAAAAAACGACGGTTAATATAAAAAGTCAGCACAAGAAAACAAACGACGGTTATTTATAAAAACCGACGTATTATACAGTTTCACACGACGAAATAACGTAGCAATCGACGTCATTATAAATTTATCACGACAGTAATTAACTACCGACGTGGTTAGTTGTTTCAAACGACTCAATAAATAAAGAACCGACGTGGTTAGATGTTTCAAACGACACAAAATTAGTTAAACAATTTTATACGCAATCAGTTAGTGAAAATCATACAAACAAAATCCTTTTAAGGAGACTAACCCTGGATTGTAAGGCATCATGAAAATCTGTTCACCATCTGTCTTCTGAAGACGACTGGCTACAATTCGTGATATGTCAGTTTGTGACCCAGCGTTGGCACTAACTTGAGCAGGGTCGATAAAGCCAACCATGCTGCACATATTTGCTTCTCTCAAACGATCATATAAGCACCTAAATATATAAAAAAAGTCAGCACAAAAAACACACGACGGTTATTTATAAACAAACGACGTATTATACAATTTCACACGACGAACTGAAATAGAAACAGACGTTATAACTAATTTATCACGACGGTAAAAAAAGAACGACGTGGTTAGTAGTTTCAAACAACGCAATAAATAAACCACTGACGTCTTATGCTATAATGTTTTTTTTTTCTCAAACACAAATTTGAGTGTGAATTAAATATTTGATAAGGACAAACCTCATATATACTACAACCATAGTAGCCCCAATTTCTTCCATGCCTGCAAACTGTGTAATATCTTCATGCAAGACAAAGGTACTGTGATCTGCACCAAACGCCTCCTTCTCAATGTTGAAGGTCATGATCTTCTCCTGAGGCTTTAGTGTCGTTTCCACATAACGACAAAGGGATTGTAAGGAAGATGACACCTCCACATTTGATGGTATGTAAGAATTATGGACGTCTTAAAATTATTAAACGATGGTAAATAATAAACGTCGTGGGATTTGTCTATTACGTCGGTAAGGACTAAAACCGTCATCTAAAAACCACAAAGTACGACATCTAATGGCGTGTAAAACAAGTAAACTAAATATGACGTGGTATTGAAATACAAACGACGGTTTATTTATAAAATCGTCGTGGTATGATTTTACAACGACGGTTTTCTTCATAATTACGATGTCTAATAGTTTTTAAAAAAACAGAGAAGTCAAAGTTCAGATATGTTACCGTTTCTTCCTGCTGTTCCCCATTTTTGGCAGTATCATCCTCTAAATGAAGGGATCTCACATCAGCCCCAGAGCAGCTTGCTTTGTCAGACATTGGATTTTTGGGACTTTGCTCTAGACCTTGGTTTTGACAGGGGCTAGTTTTCGGTTTAAGCATGCTTGGATCAAAATTGGGGATGAGTTGGGAAAGCTGACTCAGTAAATGTTCCCTCTCAGCCTCTACCAATTGCTTGGTTCTAGCCTCCATCCTTAAAGTCTCTTCCCTTGATCTAGCTTCCATCTTCTTAGTCTCTTCTTGAAGGACAATTCTTACACTTTCCTTCAATTGATCGGCAAACTTTACCCTCTGTTGTCTAGGTAAATTGAAGTATTGCCTAGGGGAAATCCTAGCACCTACCCCTCTTACTCTCCCTGGATGCTCGGGACCCAAAGCCAAGGTCAACACATCATTACTGCCAGATACACTAAGACTGCCTTCAGCCACTTGTTTTTGCAATTCATCCTAAAACAAAGACATATAAAAAAGTCAACACAAGAAAACACACGACGGTTATTTATAAACAAACGACGTATTATATAATTTCACACGACGCATTAACATAGAAATCGACGTTATAATATATTTATAACGACGTTACTTAAATAACGACGTGGTTAGTTGTTTCAAACGACGCAATAAATAAATCACCGACGTCTTATGCTCTAGTTACAGAAAACATAGCAGTGATTCCAATTCAGACCTTTAACGACGTTTTTTAAAACATTTCGACGTAGTAATATCATTCACACGACGAAAAAATTAACTACCGACGTCTTATGCTATAATTACAGAAAACAGAGTTGTGATTCCAGATTTAGATCTTTCACGACGTTTTTTAAAACATTTCGACGTAGTAATATCATTCACACGACGGAAAAATATAACATAAGACGTAATAAGAATTATACACAGTTTAATAAAAATTTAAAACAGAGTGTGTAGGCTTACAATTAATTTTGCTTTCTCTGCCACCTTTGGATCCGGGATGTTACCATGTTTGTCCTGTCTAGCTTTCTTCCATAAGGTAGATCGATCAATTTCTACCCCAGGCATGGTTTCCTCCAATTGGTCCTCCAAACCAGCATATCCTTTTCAAGACAATCGATGATTGTACTCAAGTTTCTCCCTAATCTGTGAATGTTGAGAATGCACAGACTCAAATTCTTTGGATAACCTTGAAGCTACAAAGGCATCCCATTCTGCTTTCTTTATGAATTTATATATTTCAGGGGGTTGGCTTAATTTCTCCCTCTCCTTGATGTATGGAAGGATATAATGCCTTGTAAGTGTAGACTTGAAATCCTTCCATTTCTTGGCAGCAGAAGATAACACCGAGGTCTTGCCCCCTTGACCTACCACAAAAGCCATGTCAACGGCTTCCCAAATCTGCTCCTTTATATCCTTGGGGATTTCAGCCCATTTCTTGTCCACAAGTGGGACTCTGGAGCGTGCCAACACACCAATGTAGGACTGCATCTCAGTATGTGCAGGGCCACATCCTTTCCCCCTTTTATTGTACTCAACAACTGGCTTGATTTTTTGCAATTTTCTCTTCACAACACGAGGCATTGTGCTCATACCTTGACCTGACTTTGAATCCTCAGAAATTGTTGTCGTGCTGGTTGGTTCTGTCTCAGCAGATGAAACAAACTTCATCTTCTTCAAGGGCTTGTCTTGAGGAGTTACCATTCCAAGCTCCTTACCTCCATTTTTTTTTGGAGCCAGAGTCCTTACTTTGGTCTTGAGAAACCATGGTTACAGAAAAAACAAACCTGCAAGTGAAAATATTTCAGGAAAAAATTAAGAACACAAACGACGGTTATTTATAAAACACGACGTATGATAAGATTTTACACGACACAATAACATAACATCAGACGTAATAAATGTTTAAAACGAGAGTACTTAAACAACGACAAACAATATTAAAGAAGATGTAATAAAAACTTATTACGGAGATATTTACACGACGTCGTGATATTTAAATTCACACGACGTGAATATTAATATAACGTCGTGGTATGGACATTCACACGACGTAAATAATAAGATACCGTCGTCTGTATAAGAATCCAAAAACCTTTTTCTTTCTCTGTGAATGTTTGATTGCAGGTTTAATTTCTCTGAAACATGGTTTTTGTTTTTCCTAATTTGATAAAATACAAAGAAAAAGAAAGAAAGGTTTGGCATCTTATATAGACGACGGTATCTTAGTATAACATCGTGGTATTAACATTCAACGGCGTCAATAATAAGATACCGTCGTCTATATAAGATACCAAACCCTACTTTCTTTGTCTTTGTACTTTATCAAATTAGGAAAAACGAAAACCATTGTTCAAAGAAATCAAACCTGCAATTAAACAAGCAAATAAAAAATCAACCGTCATTTTAAAAACACCTTAGATCAATTTTAAGACGACGCTAGTACGACTGACGAACCGTCGTGGTCTACATATTTAACCAAGTAAATAAGAAGCTACCGTCGTCTTATTTAGTTGAAGTAGTTGTGTTCAAAGTTGGAAACTTTCCCTCTTTGTCTGTGTATTTTATCAAACTTGGAAAGAATAAAAATGATTTTGGCCAGAAAAAAGGTAAAAAGATTTTCAAAACAAAAACCGTATGAGCATGCAAAACAGCAACAAAAATAGTGAGAAATGAAAGCTTACCTTTTGCGTGCAATGAAAGCTTTCTCTCGGAGTTTGGTGTTTAAGTTCAGAGACGACGACGAAGACGAGAGGAAGACGATGAGATACTCTGATAGTGCTCTGACAAGGAAAAAAGACGAAAAGTTTTCTCTGGGAGATTGAAATTTTTTCTCGAGTTTGGAAATAGTGCATGTGTAAGTCAGGTAGACGAAAAGTTGTATATATATACAAACCGTTTCATAATAATAAGACGGCGGTTTACATAGAACGACGACGTATAAATAAATAAACTACAACGATAATTTGAACTTAGGACGTGGTAAATAAATACGACAGTAGTGTTGTAGGTACCGTCGTAGTAAACTCCTAAATAAAAGTCGATAAATCAATATCTCGCGTCATGGTAGAAGTATTTAACACGACGTTTTTTTGTAATTTACCGATGTTGATTTTTATAATATACGTCGTTTTTTTGTAATATACCGACGTGGAATGTATAAATAAACGGTAGTTTGTGTGTAAGGACCGCCGTGGGTTTTAAAAATTTATTGTATAAATTTGTCGCTTTCTTTCAGTTTCAGTTTTCATTTAGGTTTCCAAGTTCTTCCTCTCTCACAGACACTCTCTCTCACATCTCAAAGACAATAATTTGGATGTCTTTCTCAAAGAGAAATGGCGCTTACTCTCCAACAAATCTATGTCCACAAGAGGAAGCTTGTCAAGCCTAATAGGAGACTTAGTGCTTCTGAATACTCCTTGCTTTCCATCAAAAGAGATGCAAGCCTGGCCTCCACTCGTTGTCGAAGGAAAGTTCGCTTCTCAGGTAAACCTGAAGATCAAATGTTCTCCTCTGCTCGATTTTCTTGGCTAAGAAGATCCATCAGATTTGTGATAGCCTGTTCCTTTATCCGTAGAGCTTCTGAAGAAGAAGATGGGTTTTCAAGAATGCAATAAAGAATAGAAATGGCTTCAGATGGCCTCTAAAGCCTGAGCAATCAAATCAGATGGCTTCAGCTGTCAATGCTTTGAACTATCCAAGTCCTGCAGAAAGAGAACGGTTAAAGAAATTGAAACAACGATGGTTTTCTGTTCTACCGTCGTCTTTTTTAAACTAAGACGAAGCAATATTTTTTTGGCGACGTGGATTCGTTTTTAAAACGTTGTTATGTGTAATATAACCGACGTGGATTTTATTTTTATAATTATAAATAGAATTTTTTTTCCCTTGTTCTTTCAATTTATTTTTCAAAAATAGTGCCTTATAAATAGAGTTTTTTTTCCCGAGGAAATTAATGTTCTAGAATTTGTAAAGTTTCTTTTTTGGGTGACTGATTTAAATCAAATACGAATATAAAAACAACGATTGTTTTTTGTTATACCGTCGTCTTTTTTTAAACTAAGACAACGCAATATTTTTTTCGCGACGTGGATTCGTTTTTAAAACGTCGTTATGTGTAATATAACCGACGTGGATTTTATTTTTATAATTATAAATAGAATTTTTTTTCCCTTGTTCTTTCAGTTTATTTTTCAAAAACAGTGCGTTATAAATAGAGTTTTTTTTTCCCGAGGAAATTAATGTTCTAGAATTTGTAAAGTTTCTTTTTGGGTGACTGATTTAAATCAAATACGAATATAAAAACAACGACTATTTTTGTTATACCGTCGTCTTTTTTTGTCGTCTTAAGTAAGACTAAGACGACGCAATGTATTTGTTCCCCGACGTGGATTATTTTTGTTAAACGTCGTTAGGTGTAATATAACCGACGTGGATTTGGTTTTTTAATTATAAATATGGTTTTTTTTTCACGGGTTCTTTCAGTTTTAGTATTCGATTAGGGTTTCAACTTCTTCTTGCCCCTTTCTCTGTCTCACCTCATCTCTTAGGAGGCAATTTTTTGAATGTTGGTGTGTGTGTATGTTTGTGTATCTGATTCACAAACATACACACATCTCCAATTTTAAAAAAATTGTCTCTCTGATTGCAAATCTGTGGCTGCTGTCGTGAAGTTTTAGGAGGCAATTGTTTGGATGTTGATGTGTGTGTGCGTTTGTGTAGATACACAAACGCACACACATCATCAACTTCCAAAAAATTGTCTCTCTAATTGCAAATCTGAGGCTGCCGTCGTCAAATTTCAGAAGTAATTTTTTGGATGTTAATGTGTATGTGCGTTTGTGTATCTCAAAGACACAAATACACATATATCATTAACCTCTAAAATATTGTCTTTCTGGTAAGATTATGATCGCATAAAAATCTGATTATGTCGGCGGTTTTCTATATAAACCGTCGTGGTTATTTCAATTCTTGTCATTAAGTAGATCTACCGACGTAGGATAACAAAATCCAAGAAATAAATTGTTAAAAAAATTCTTATTCAGACGACGGTTTAAATATAATGTATGACGTATAAAGTGAATAAATACGACGTTAAATTGTATAATACGTCGTTATAAAATGAAAACCCCAACGTGGTGAGATTTAAAGATATTGTCGTAGAAATACGAGAAAGACGTCGTTATATTTATCTTTGCCGTAGTTGTACATTAATTTAATACGGCGGTATTTTGTATTTTACCGCCGTGGATTTATTTGTAATTATACGGCGCCTTATACGAAAACTTGGTCGTGTTAATTTCTGGGTAAAAACGGCGGCATTTTTTGAAATCGTCGTCTTTACTTTCTACGTCGGTCGGTTTATAACTTCCGCCGTTATTTGTTGGCTATGATTTTACTACTTGGAAATCCTATTTCAATAAGACGTCGGTTTTTTAATTAGGTACGTCGTGTTTTAGGAACAACCATTTGAATCTCCATGTTTTAGTTGTCTAAGGTGTTATTACACGGCGGTTTTATAAAACCGTCGTCTTTTAAAAAACAACGACGATTTTCACTTAGACCGTCGTTTTTTTCTGGTCGTCTTTGTCACTTTTTGTAGTAGTGTAAAGGAATTATTCATCTAAAAATAATTGAACATAATACTTTATCAATAGGAAAGAAAAATAACACGCACATGCATTTCATTTACATGGGGAGGACACATGCAAACCTTATCCAAAGATATTTCTTCAATATACAGACCTTACAGACCTTACCCCTTAAAACAAATTAAGAAAAACATATAGTAACTTCAAGATAATTAAGAAACATATAGTTCCTAAACAAAAGACAGCCTAACACATGCAAACCTTATCCAAAGATATTTCTTCAATATACAGACCTTACAGACCTTACCCCTTAAAACAGATTAAGGAAAACATATAGTAACTTGAAGGTAATTAAGAAACATATAGTGCCTAAACAAAAGACAGCCTAACACTTCAATCCAAATCACTATAATCGTCACTGTGAACACTGCCTTCATCATCACCCGAAGGTATTTCTTCAATATCATCATCATCAATAAAATCTTCATCCTCCATATCATTTGAGACATGTTCAAAATTAATATATTCGACAACTATTTCAGGTTCAACATACTCTCTATGAAGTGATGGACTGAGTAGATCATTATCTTCTGGTGCATGTCTAACACTAATATGTGCAGTTTGGTCCACACCATCGTCGTAGAGTGT
Organism: Prunus armeniaca; assembly: GCA_903112645.1. Taxonomy (NCBI): domain Eukaryota; kingdom Viridiplantae; phylum Streptophyta; class Magnoliopsida; order Rosales; family Rosaceae; genus Prunus; species Prunus armeniaca. Next base: position 11,438,165 of record CAEKDK010000003.1, on the reverse strand, counting down.
TTCTGCCTCGTGAGCCACCTCATTCTCAGGAACATCCCACACATGTCTATGTGGAATTTTTTGAATTACCTTCCTACCATGACCCAAGGATGGGTCATCAAGGAAAAAGATCTGCTGTGCTTGTTTTGCTAGCACATAAGGATCATCTTTGTACCATAAATTCATTGAGTTCACTGACGTGAGATGGTAATCATGAACAAGCCTAACAATCTTTTTCTTTCGCTTCACATAGCCATATGTGAATCCTATTTTAACAACACTAACTAATCTACCATAAAAATTACTTTATGAGTTCCTGGTACCATGACCCCACTATTTTGAGTTGTACGAGTTTCTTCTATATCTTGGACATGCCACCGAATTCCGTTCACAACACATCCTGTATACGTACAAACTCTTTCATCAGGACCATATGATAATGCACACACTTCTTTAGTCACCAATGTTGATTCCTCACTATACAATGCTTTGACATGATGCTTGAACCATTGGGGAAACGACTGCCTATGTCTCTGTTCTATGTTAAACAGGCTTTCACGCTCTAATATTTGACGATGCTCACTGAAAAAATAAATAGAAAGTTAAATCAAAGCAATAAGAAAACAGAGTGATAAAAATAGAATTAATTACACTTACATACTTTCTAAATGGTTCAATTTCCTCGCAATTGTCCAAGATATACCAATAAATTGGTTCCATTTCTCCTTCAGACAATTGAAGAAATTTATAGCCATTAAAGGGTCGTGCATTTTGAGAAAATACCGAGAGCTTAGAATTGGCTTTGCCACCATCATCATTTCGTTCAGGACGAGAGAAAACAGTCTCCACATTACGAAAATACATTGAACAAAAAGTTAACGCTTCATTTGCAATGTATCCCTCAACAATTGAACCTTCGGGTCTAGCTCTATTACGTACATAGCCCTTTAACTTCCCTAGCATCCTGTTAATCATTGTATATTAATATCTTTAAATACAAATGAAAGAGAATCTAATCAAAATAAATATAAAAAGATGATGACTGAGTATTACCTCTCTATCGGGTACATCCAACGATATCCTACAGGTCCCCCAAGTTTGGCCTCACGTGGTAAATGAAGGGCCAAATGAACCATGACATCAAAAAAGACAGGTGGAAATATTTTCTCAAGTTTGCATAAAATGACCACAATGTCAACCTCCAATCTATCCAAATCTGCAACATTCAACGTCTTTGCACAAATTTGTTGGAAGAAACATGCCAATTCTACAAGTGGCGCACACACTTCTTTTATCAAGTATGGCCGAATTCCAATAGGTAAAATTCGTTGTAACAAAACATGACAATCATGAGTCTTCAAACCTGAGATCTTCCCATCTTTGACATTTCGTGATATATTAGCAGCATAACCATCCGGAAATTTTATAGACTTCAAAAATTCACAAAATGCTCGACGATCAGCCGGTTCTAATGTATATTCTGCAGCATACTTCTTTATCTTGCCATTTTCATCTTTATCTAAATGCAGATTCCTTCGTATATTCATTTCTTTCAAATCCAAACAAGCATTGGGTGTGTCTTTTGTTTTTCCTTCTATGCTCAACAACGTTCCAACAATGTTGTCACATATATTCTTCTCAATATGCATTACGTCCAAGTTATGTCTTATTTTCAACTTGGACCAATACTCCAATTAGAAAAAAAATACTCTTATTTGTCCAATTTAACTCCATAGGTGTCCGCTTTCTCTTTCTCTCCAAATTTTCAGGATGTTTACCAAGCTTACGATGCACAAGGTGATTAAACTGAAGTAATATGTCATCACCAGAGAATTCTCTTGGGGGATCCCTCATCTCAATAGTTCCATCAAAATTTTCAGAATCCTTACGCCAAGGGTGATTCTTTTTCAAGTAGCGACGGTGCCCCATATAACAAATTTTATTTCTTAGCTTGGTAGATGTTGTATCCTCAAGACATATGCACTACTACAAAATAACCCTTGCGCGACGAAACTCAAAATTTTGTCGCTAAAAACCTTGCGCGACCAACATTTGCGCGACGAATTTTTTTTCGTCGCTCAAAGCGAGTTTGCGCGACCAAATTTTGCGCGACGAAAAATAATTCGTCGCTCAAAGTAACTTTGCGCGACGAAAAAAAATTCGTCGCTCTAAGTAACTTTGCGCGACGAAAAACAGTTCGTCGCGCAAAGAGACTTTGCGCGACGAAAAACAATTCGTCACGCAAAGCTACTTTGCGCGACGAAACAATTAACTTCGTCTCGCAAAGTCCTTATAAAAATAAATAAATTATTTTTTAAAATCTTTGTTAGAAAAATATATTATTGTTTTTTGGATTGGGTTTTTATTAGAAAATATATTTTTTAAATTGACGATTGAATTAGTTCATTGTATTCATATAGGGTCAAAGAGTGTAGCTATAAAAAAATCATCAAAATCGGAGTTAAAATAACCGTTAAATCGTGATTTTTCATTTATAACCGTCGAAAAGTTTTGTCCCATTACTTGATCTCTGAATGTTTATTTCTTCCGATTTTTAGCGTATATGATCTCGAATTATAAACAAACAAGTTTGACGGTTGGATCGTTCAAACTAGTTTCATAGAATGCGTATGCCATCAAAACAATATATTCACTAACAATTAAGAGTTTATTTATACTTTTGTTAAATATAACATAAGATTTTGTGGTATCCACTAGTGTAAATATTTTAAATTGAAGATCAAATTCAGTCATTGTATTCATATAGGGTAAAGGAGTGTAGCGGTAAAAAATTATCAAAATCGGAGTTAAAATAACCGTTGAATCAAGATTTTTCATTTATAACCGTCGAAAAGTTTTGTCCCGTTACTTGATCTCTGAATGTTTATTTTTTGCGATTTTTGGCGTATATGATCTCAAAGTATAAACAAATAAGTTTGACGGTTGGATCGTTGAAACTTGTTTTTTTGAATGCGTATGCCATCAAAACAATATATTCACTAACAATTAAGAGTTTATTTATACTTTTGTTAAATATAACATAAGATTTTGTGGTATCCACTAGTGTAAATATTTTAAATTGACGATCGAATTAGTTCATTGTATTCATATAGGGTCAAGGAGTGTAGCTGTAAAAAATCATCAAAATCGGAGTTAAAATAACCGTTAAATCGTGATTTTTCATTAAGAACCGTTGAAATTTTTTGTCCCGTTACTAGGTCTCCGAATGTTTGTTTTTTACAATTTTTGGGGTATACGATCTTGAAGTATATACAAACAAGTCTGATGGTTGGATCGTTGAATGGTGGTGTGTATATATATATATATATATTTACTTATTAAGTAACTTTAAATTTATTTATTTTGTACGTATAACACTTAAGAAATTGGTATATACATTTATTAAGTAGCTTTAACCTTATTTATATTTTAAATCGTAAAAAAAATAATTTTATTATTCATAACAATTATTTTTATAAATATCGTGCTACGAACCAATTTTTCGTCTCTCAAAAGTTTGCGTGACCAACAATTCGTCGCGCAAAACTCTAAAAATTTGGGCGGGTACCAAAAATGGGACGCGGGATGAAAAAAAAATATTTGTAGACTTTGCGCGACCAATATATATTTTCGTCGCGCAAAAATTTCAAAATTTGGGCGGGTACCAAAAATGGGACGCGGGATTTTTTTTTACTTTGCGCGACCAATACTCCAATATTTTTCGTCATGCAAAGTTTTGCGCGACGAATACTCCAATATTTTTCGTTCATCGCGCAAAGTGATACGGTTTTTAAAATGAAATAACTCCTCCACCATTTTCTCAATGTCTTTCTCTACTCTTTCCTCTCCTCTCTCTTTCCCTCTCCCCAAATCCCACCATTTCTCTCACTCTCACTCCTCTCACTTAATCTCTCATCATCTCTCTCTTCACTATCTCTTACTCTCACTCACTCTCTCATCTCTCTTTTCACTATCTCTCATCTCTCTATCACTATCTTCTCTAATTCTCTCACACTCATTTCTCTCTCTCATTCTCACTCACTCTCAATCTCGCCAAAAGGTAGATTCTCTCCAAATTTTAATTTTTTTTTCATTAATATGTGTTTTTGGAGTTAGTGTTGAGTTTGTGTGGGGTTTGGGGTTGAGTAAAGGGGAGGGATTGGAGTTTGGGTTGGATTTGTGGTATAACAATTTTAGGGGAGATTATCCCTTTTTTTTTAATTGTACTTTGTTAATTTATGTGTACATTTTGAATATTATATATATATATATTTATTGGATAATTTGATCACTATTTTTCATATGTAATTTTATTTTGAATATGTCAATTTAAATTAAAGTAATTAAATTAAATTTAAAAAGTAAACATTTGAATAAACTAATATAATTAAATTAATATCAATTTAAATTAAAGTAACGAAAAAAATCATACAATTAAATTTAATTTAAAAATTAAAAATTCGAAATAATTAATACAATTAAATTAATATTAAAGAAATAATAAAACAAAAAGTCAAAAACCAAAATATTTCGTCGCACAAATATTTGCGCGACATTAATATTCGTCGTGCAAAACTCTAAAAATTTGGGTGGGTACCAAAAATGGGACGAGGGAATTTTTTTTAAATAAAATTTTTAAAATTTTTTCGTCGCACAAAGTTTTGCGCGACCAATATTTTTCGTCGCGCAAAGTCGCTTTGCGGGACAAATATTTTTTCGTCGCGCAAAGTCGCTTTGCACGACCAATATTTTCGTCGCGCAAAGTTACTTTGCGTGACCAATATGTTTCGTCGCGCAAAGTCACTTTGAGCGACCAATATTTTTTCGTCGCGCAAAGTCTCTTTGGGCGACGAATGAAAAAATTTCGTCGCGCAAAGTCTTTCTCCACGATCTTTGCGCGACGAAGTTTCTGTCGCGCTAAAATTTGTGCGACTATAATGTATTTTGCGCGACGAAAGTCTCTTCGTCGCGCAAAGTGAAAAATGTAGTAGTGATGGGACATGCCTTGTAACCTTTTGTACTCCAACCGGATAAATTCCCATAAGCGGGAAAGTCATTGATTGTCCATATTACAGCTGCCTGCATGTTAAACCTTGTATCAGTAAACTTATCATAAGTTTGAACACCTTCTTCCCACAACTCTTTTAGCTCATCAATTAAAGGACGCAAATACACATCCAGCTCCTTGCCTGGTGCCTTTGGGCCTGGAATAAGCAAAGTCATTATTGAATACTGTTGTTTCATACACATCCAAGGAGGTAGATTGTAAGGAACCACCATCACCGGCCACATACTATAAGATGTGCTCATATTCCCGAATGGGTTAAACCCATCAGTTGCAAGGCCTAACCTGATATTTCGTGGCTCTTCGGCAAACTCAGGGTACATCTTATCAAACTCCTTCCAAGCAATAGAATCTGCTGGATGCCTCATAACACCTTCATCATCAACTCGTTTATCCTTATGCCAACGCATGTGACCTGCTGTATGTTCAGACATAAACAATCTCTGTAATCTCGGCTTTAGAGGAATATATCGCAACACTTTTTGGGGCACCATTGTTTTCTTTTTACTAGTACTAGGTTTATACCTAGGCTCATCACACACTGGACATTTATCTTTACTTTTATGCTCTTTGTAAAACAAAGCACAATCGTAAATACATGCATCAATTTTTTCATGCCCCAAACCCAAATCTTTCAACATCTTATTAGCGGCATAGAATGATGGAGGAATGCTATGAGGCTGCGGACAAATAGCACTGAGTATTTGTAACATTTGATCAAATGACTTGTTGCTCCAATGATGAAGTACCTTTGCATGCATGAATTGTACCATTGCTACCGGGAAACAATTGTTGCTGAGATTCAGCAATCAACTTGTCATACTTATCCATCTCAACCCTATGCATATCGGTATCATCCCCCACATCTTCATTGTCCCCCAATGTATCATCTACAACTCCCAAGTCTGGTGGGAATGCATCATTCAAAATATTATGCGTATAATCATCAAGACGAGGTGCCTCTTGAGCAGTTGCAGGAGGTGAAGCTTGTCTTGTTATCTCGAATTGTTCCCCATGGTATATCCATGTGTGACACACCACTGACATCCCATACTGCCATAAATGTGCTTGGACAACCGGAAGAGAATGGCAATTCATATTCTGGCACTTCATGCACGGACATGGAGTCTCATTCTTCTCATCCACATGTTGGCTTGCAACTTCCATAAATGATTGAATTCCAGCACGATATTGATTACTCAACCTGTTTTTATTGTGTATCCAATCCCTGTTCATCTCTAACACACCTTGTCTCCGTCTTCTTATACCTCCTATAATGGGCCTTATCCAATTCAATCGGTGATGACTTGAAGCAGTTCCAAAATTTCATAACATGATTAGATCGAACACAGTTATTGATATAAGCAAATAACTCTTTCACAGAATGACAAGCTAATAACTCTTTCACATGAAAATTATAAAAAGAGAGATTCCACGTTAATTATGCTTTTCAAGGGTAGAGAGATTCCACATTAATTATGCTTCTCAAGGGTAAGTATCATGGTAACAATATTTTTTTTACAATTCTTTCAACATTATATTGCATAATTTAGTTGAACCCATGAAACCAGTAAAAAAAATGAAGGCAGGCAGAAGATTTGTAGCTATTCATACCTTTAAAGCAAATATAGCCTCTTAAGCAAGTATTCCAAACAACCTATTGAAAAAAGAAAAAAAATTTCTGTTAGACACAGTCAACCCATGACACAAGTCAAAAATAAATAAAATTGGCAGATGCCAGATTTTTAGCTATCCATACCTCTTAAGCAAGTAATTCAAACACCTACTGCAAAAAAGAAAAAGAAAAAAAATAAATCTGTTAGACGCTATATCTTTGGAGGGCTTGAGTCCAAATTAGTCTTCAAACTCAAAATAGTATATGCCTTCACCTCTAAGTTTAACCACTCATCATTAAACAAAAACATTATATTTCTGAGTTAACTCAAAACAGAAACATAATAAGACATCACAGGAAGCACCAAATATCCAAGATAAAAAGTCTCAACATAAAACCAAATGGTTCAAAGTAATATTGTAATCAACACATCCACTTTATACAGTTATAACATGTACAGTGAATAAAGTCAGGCTTAAGGTCACACGTCTCTCATGTAGTATATGAATTATCTGAAATTAGTAATTAGGCTCTTCATCTCAATTTCATAACAAATTATTATTCTTTACAGTTCTTAATTATTATGCCTTATAAATGATTATAAAAACCATTTCAAATTAACAAAAATTTACCCTTGAAGCTAATTGAATGACCTTGCATAATATTCAAGCTACCAGTGATCATCACATAAAGCCAAAATGGTTTGTTAAAAAAGAAAAAAGAAAAAAAAGTGGCTGGAAGAGCTTGAAAAGGATTTCCAAAACAATCAAACCAACATTGAAGGATGATACTCCATCAGTTAAACTCCATTGTCCAATTAAGTGGTACTACACTCAGACACCAATACTAAGGGAAAGAAAAATAATTCCTAAACTGACCAGTTAATCTATGGGACGATGACCCTGCAGCTAGCTTATATATAAAATACAGTGACAACTTTGCAGCTAGCTTATACCTAAACTATAAAGAGAACTCAATAAGCTATATTGGCAAAAAAAAATCAATAATTATAACAAAAATAAAAAACATAAGCTCATAGACAAAGGCAAAGGAACCTTGAAACGAATACACACCCACATGACCAACTTCCAACTTCTAACTTTTCACTTCAATTATATAAATGAATTGTTATATTCTTTCTTCCAATAGATAGTAAAGAAATTCAGAATTAATCTAGAAGTATCAAGCAAACATTTAAGACTTGGAAAACAATCAATCAGACTCAAAGCATTAAAACATAAAAAAATGAAATAACTACTGGGTACGTGTGCAAGTGAAACATCTCAAATTTGACATAGAACCCACATCAAATGCAAAACAGGGCATTCATATCAGACACAGAACCCTACTCGAATTTGACATAGAACCCACAATAACTACTTGAAAAAGAAAAGTCATTTTATTCAGAAAACTTGGACTGTTGAATGTTCAAGCATTTAAGATATCAAAAAGGAAAAATCAAGCACTGAAATTCAGTTTCGATTTAAATTCCTGGGTATCTATTTACGATTTTCCTTGATTATTTTCTCAGCAACAAAATGGAATCCACAACTGAAAATCAGCGCTCAAAAGAAAATGAAGGTAAGCGAGACAAGGTAGACTCACCAGAAGCTTTCCGTTGAAACACGTAGTGAGGAGGACTTCAGAGATGGAGTTTTCAGATGGCCGTCGATTCCTGACCGTGGTAGGGAAAGGCGTGCGAGATGGAGTATTGCTTGCTGACGTTGGTGGAGGATTGCTCTGCCAACGTCGGTGGAGGATTGCTTTGCCAATGTGAAAGCAACAGAGAGTGGGTCTGAGAGGAAATAACGAGTTGGGAACTTTTTATTTTATATTTTTGTATTTAAACTCTCCAGATTAGCCCCAAAAACTATTTGGTCGCCCATATGCTAATATACATAAAACTACATCGTTTTATGATTTACATTTTTAAAGCACAATGATCTGAGACGAAAACCAAATGGTCGTTGGGCCCACAAAATTTTTACGCGCCAATTCTAACTTAGCGACAACACATTAAAACTTAGCGACCCAATATTTTCGTCGCCAAAACTTTTGAAGTTTCGCGCGCACTCAATTTGGTAAATCGCGACCAAATATATGTTTGGTCACCAAGTCCTCACATAACCACCAAAAACTTTCGTCACCCTTAGTTGATAAATTAGTCGCTATTTAGTTGACTCAAGTCATCACGGATGTCTGAAAATCACAAATATTTTGGTGACCAACTGGACAAATTTTGTTGCCGATTCTCTTTTTGGCAACGAAAATATTGTGTGTCGCTAAACATTTCGTCGCAAAAGAGGTTTCTCCTTGTAGTGTAATTACAATAACATGTAGGCAGTCGAGTTAGTTAGAAGAAGTGGTTGTGGTTTGGCCTTAGCAAGCTTGGGTTCGATTCATGTTGAAGAAAACATGGAGTTGTATTTTTTTAACTTTATTTTTGTAACAACAGTAATAAAAAAAAGGGGATAAGTACCTTAGGGTATCAAAATATCTGTAAAAATTAAGTATTGCATCTAATCATATGGTACACATTGGTTTGAAATTATGTGGGCAAGTCTCCTGATGTGTATCAATAATGAATCTCTGTCTTTTGAGATTAACAACTTCCAAGTTAATTAATTTCTCTCTTTTTTTTCTTGAAATTAAGGGCAGAGCCTCAAAAAGAAAACTAAACATCACGCACCTGAATCTCTATGTTATTGTCAGCTGAAGAGGATACAATTCCTATATGTTCTCTCTTTGCTTTAATAATAGTCTCACTTATCAATTTGATAAGTTGATGAGTGGGATTATTATTGATGGAGGCGCACAAAAACCATCAAGCATGAAAAGTCTCACCAAATGGGGATGATTAGTGCTCATTTCATAAGTGTTTTGTTTATATAAATTTTTAGAGGTAGCAATCATCTTCCAACATTTTGCAAAAAAAAAAAAAAAAAAAAGACAAATAGGAACATAGGCTATTTAGGGGATGAACACTCTCCCAAAAATCAATGTTTTTGGCTGGCGTGTTGTTTCTAACGTCATTCCAATGATAATTCGTACATGCGAAAATATGTTGTGTGATGGGAGGGAGATTGTTCATTCATTTGTGCAAGTCTGGGTAAAAAAACCCTACAGAAATCATTAAAAATCATTTGTGAGAAAGTCTTTGTCCCAAAGAAAATGCGGTAGACTCCAGACCAAAAAAAAAAAAGTGAGACACGGTTTTGTTCTCAATATTTTCAGGGTAAAAAAAAAAAAGGAAGACAAAGACCCGAAGGACTGGTTATTGTCTGGTTAATGATGGTCAGCTAATGTAGTTGGGTCGACCAAAAACAAAAAGTTAGTGGTTGGGGTTAGTCCACCTCTCTCTTCATCATCCTACACCCTCCTCCTCTCTCAGCCGTGTGATCAATCAATCCCCTCATGATATCATCAACGTAAGACTTTGAGTTTTGAGTTTGAGTTTTTGTTAGATTTGGAGTGGATTTCAATGGGGGCATCTCCAAACAACTAAGAGTAAAAAGTTCAACATCAGAACTTTTAGCAAATATGCTCTCCTACCTTGATCTCAAACCTTAGGATTGTAATCTAAAATTCTGGTTCGTTTACCAGGATCAGATACATTTGTCTGAGCCAGAGGGCTCTGGTCTGGTACTATAATAACAAGGGAAACTAAAGATGGGAGCTTCCATCATATGGTGCTGTGGGATCGTGGTAGATCTCCTTTGGATCTATTCTCTGAAATGTCAAGGTGGAATTAGAGTGGTAATTGCTCTTCCCAATTAGTTTATTATTTATTTCATTTTTTAGTTTATGATTTATGCTTGTCAAGTTTTATCTGAAAAAAATTTAGGAATTGTGTATTCATTTAATAAATTTGAATGGGTTGATTTGTTTTTCTGATTTGGTACAGGTTACACACCAGTCCGAACATTCTGCAACTTGGTTGGCAGAGGTGGTTTCGGAAATGTCTACAAAGGATGTCTCGGAGATGGAAAAATAATAGCCGTTAAAAGGTTTAAGGATGCTAATGTGATAGGCGGGAATATCCAATTTCAAACAGAACTTGAGATGGTCAACCTAAAGTTGTTTTTTTATTGGTCGAAGGTTGGCAAAGTTGTTAGATCACCATGATTTTCCCATTACAACTTGTTCACCCGTTTTGATTTTGATCCTGTGATGGTAGGGTAAAGTTCCCCATTGGCTTGACAACCATTGGTGGTCAACAAGTCAACTTTCTTTTGTGCATGAGCATGTCACTGCTAACAGTTTAAAACCCTAGCAGACTTCTAAAAAATAGATAACTTGCGCTCCAAGTTACTGACTTTTAAACAAACAATTTGTGAATTTGAGTGAGGAATATCTCCCAAGTAAGTTCTTTTCTTTGCCTCAGACTGGTGAGGATTTCACAATTTTTCACAATACAAAATTGGTAGTTCTGGCCAAAATAGATAAAAAGAAGACAAACTGTTTTAGGCAGAACTACCTGTTACAGGACCTAAAAAGCGAAATCACAACTCCGAAAATGACAACAGGATGTTGGACTTCGATTTCTGCCTAGGTAGCTGCCTCTGAATTGGGCTGGATTGGGTATGTCTATGCTGGATTGAATCGTTAACACCTTCAACTGATGAGTTTTAGCTGGAAATCGATACCAACGCTTGAGTTTGGCAGAGCTTCAATTTATTTCGAGCCATGGAAGGCTTGCTGAACGAGCAGAATTGAGGCCTCTCTAGTCTGAAGATGATAGAAGTGGCTGGATTGATGGTCACTAAGCTGGAGCTGCACTATGGTGCCTATTCTGCTTGACCAAGGCTTTCTGCAAATTTGTTGAGGTTTTCATATTTGTAAAAACCTGGACTCTGCTTGACTTGGCTTATGCTGAACCAAATTTATAACGAGAGAAATCTCGCTTTGTAAAACTACTTCTCTGAACTGAACTGAAACCAGGGATTTGAATTCTAGTTGATTTGTTTCTTGTGGATCAAAGAGCTTTTGGTTGCTTTAGGGTCTGAAAGCTTTTGAGATCAGTTGATCTTTTTGAGTTTGTCAGTTATGACTTTGAGAGTTTTTGTCTTGATTGATTTTTGGATGTCCTTTATCTGTTCACTCTCTCTCTTATTTTATAGGAAATGCTGGAGTGAGGTTTTTAATCTTTGAATAATGGGCGGCAAATCTTTTCAAAAGATCTTTCTTTTTAAATGCCACAAAAAGGGGGAAGCAATTTATTCTGGCAGAGAAGAATTATCAACAGTCAGTTCCGATGGTGATCTTTTCCTTGCTTTTCCCAAAAGAAAATCAACTCCTTTTGCTCTCTATTGTTCCTTGTAAAGAAGAAAAAACACAATCTGCCATGATGGTCAGTTTGCTTTTCATGTTGAACAACTCCCTTACTTCCTACTTATCTCTTGAGAACGTAGTCTGCTTATCTCTTGGAAAGGTCACTTGCTTTAATGCAGAGTTTCTCTGTGTATAAGAAGGGAATTTGATCTTCTTTCTTTGGCTGCAAAAAATGGAGAAGTCTTCCTGTAAGACCTGCCTTCATTAACTCCCTTTCACCTCCTCTGTGATAGTTGAAAATTTTGACTTTTCAAAGTTACGAAATCACGTGGGACACTTTTGAGAAAGAAAATTTTTTTTTTTTATTTTTTTTTTTTTTTTTTTTACTTGCTTTTGAGATCTTGTGACAAGAATTTTTCAAAAGCTGGGTTTAATCCAATTTTTTATAGGTTTGTGACCTGCTTGGTGATGAATTACCATTTGATTGGCAATTTGATTTGTTATTTTTGTGTTTTTTAAACCTCTGCCACCTTTGCAAAAAATATGGGCTTCGAATGTCGATTGGGCTGCTTTCTGGAGTCAAGGCCCATTCTTCTATTTTTTTTTGTTTATGGGCCTCTTTGTCAAAATGGGCTGACGTGTGGAATTCTTAGGCCCAAACAATGCCCCCTTAAGTCTGAATCGTTTTAAAACGGTTCCAGATTGAATGATTGGCCAATCAATGATGAGAGCCATTTCCTGCCGTTGCACTAGCACACATTTGCCTATTCGAGTAGGTTTCGTGGGGGAGTGGGTTCTAATGGCTAATTAAATCTGAGCGAAACTCCTTTCTTACCACTCTTCCCATGATCTTCTTTCTCAGTTTATAAAAAGTTCTTGAACCTCTATTACTGTTCATCAAAACCTAACTCTGCTTCAGCTTCTAATTTCTCTTTGAAACCCCTTGTTCTTCTTTAATTATCTTCTAAGCCTTCTTTATTTCTGTCTGAGGTTGAGAAAATGTCTTCCCCAAACACATGTGCCAAAGCTTCCTCCTCTGTTCTTCGTCCTGCCTACATTACTGGGACAGGCGTGGATAATCACACTATTAAGGTTTGAAGCAAACTTCATCCATTTGCCCAAAAGAGTCTGGACGAAAACATCCTCCATCTGTTCAAGAACACCCTTGTTCTGGGCCTTCATTGGTTTGGTCATGTGCCGAAGGAGATGGCCAATTTGTTCAAGGATGACGTTGAGGCCCCTCTGTGCTTTCAAAGCTCTACTCCTCTAGCCTCTCACACCTGGGTCAGCAAGAACCTGAGCTGCTCGTTTCCCTCAAGTGAAGTGAGGAACAACGCGATGAAATGGTCAGATGGGATTGATAGGCTTCTTCCAAGGCAAGGAGCTCACTGGAAGAAGGCTGGAATTTACAATGCAATCCTTCGTCTGGCTGAACAGGTTCATCTTCCCCAACCGTTCCTCAGCAGTTCTACTTGAGTACAGACATCTGGCAGAAGCTCTGCATAATCACACGGATGTGGGGCTTAGGCCTACGGTTCTGGCTCATCTGTACAAGAATCTGCATACTGCCACCTTGGAGAATCCCCTGAACCTGTCTGCTCCTAGTGCATTCTAGATGATCCAGATCTGGCTGCAAGTATACTTCCCATAACTGAGGTTTCCAAACATCGTTCTGCCTGAGGACCAGGTTATGGCTCATTCCACTACTACAAAAAGTGAAAAAGACGACCAGAAAAACACGACGGTCTAAGTGAAAACCGTCGTTGTTTTTTAAAAGACGACGGTTTTATAAAACCGCCGTGTAATAACACATTAGACAACTAAAAAATGGAGTTTCAAATGGCTGTTCCAAAAACACGACGTACTTAATTAAAAAACCGACGTCTTATTGAAATAGGATTTTCAAGAGGTAAAATCATAGCCAACAAATAACGGCGGAAGTTATGAACCGACCGACGTAGAAAGTAAAGACGACGGTTTCACAAAAAGCCGTCGTTTTTACCCAGAAATTAACACGACCAAGTTTTCGTATAAGGCGACGTATAATTACAAATAAATCCACGGCGGTAAAATACAAAATACCGCCGTATTAAATTAATGTACAACTACGGCAAAGGTAAATATAACGACGTCTTTCTCGTATTTCTACGACGACATCTTTAAATCTTACCAAGTTGGGGTTTTCATATAACGACGTATTATAGAATTTAACGTCGTATTTGTCCACTTTATACGTCATAAATTATATTTAAACCGTCGTCTGAATAAGAATTTTTTTTAACAATTTATTTCTTCGATTTTGTTATCCTACGTCGGTAGATCTACCTAACGACAAGAATTGAAATAACCACGACGGTTTATATAGAAAACCGCCGACATAATCAGATTATTCTGAGATCACAAGGGTTAGAAAATCTTACAAGATGGAACTCTGTTGCTCATCATAATCTTACCAGAAAGACAATATTTTAGAGGTTAATGATGTATGTGTATTTGTGTCTTTGAGATACACAAACGCACATACACATTAACATCCAAAAAATTGCTTCTGAAATTTGACGACGGCAGCCTCAGATTTGCAATCAGAGAGACAATTTTTTGGAAGTTGATGATATGTGTGCGTTTGTGTATCTACACAAACGCACGCACACATCAACATCCAAACAATTGCCTCCTAAAATTTCACGACGGCAGCCACAGATTTGCAATCAGAGAGACAATTTTTTGGAAGTGAATGATGTATGTGCGTTTGTGTATCTACACAAACGCACATACACATTCACATCCAAACAATCGCCTCCTAAAACTTCACGACGGCAGCCACAAATTTGCAATCAGAGAGACAATTTATTGAAAATTGGTGATTTGCAATCAGCCACAGATAACCAACATTCAAACAATTGCCTCCCAAGAGATGAGGTGAGACAGAGAAAGGGGCAAGAAGAAGTTGAAACCCTAATCGAATACTAAAACTGAAAGAACCCGTGGAAAAAAAACCCTATTTATAATTAAAAAAACCAAATCCACGTCGGTTATATTACACATAACGACGTTTAACAAAAACAATCCTCGTCGGTAACAAATACATTACGTCGTTTTATTCTTACTTAAGACGACAAGAACCGACGACGGTATAACAAAAACAGTCGTTGTTTTATATTTTTATTTGATTTAAATCAGTCACCTAGAAAAGAAACTTTACAAATTCTAGAACATTAATTTCCTCGGGAAAAAAAAACTATATCTATAAGGCACTGTTTTTGAAAAATAAACTATAAGAAAAAGGGGAAAAAAATTATATTTATAATAAAAAAAATAAAATCCACGTCGGTTATATTACACATAACGACGTTTAAAAACGAATCCACGTCGTGGAAAAAATAATACGTCGTTTTAGTTTAGTGTTATCCACGTCGGTATATTACAATAAAACGACGTATATTATGAAAATAAACGTCGTAAATTATAATTAAATATTTCTACCATGACGCGAGATATTGAGTTATCGACTTTTATTTAGGAGTTTACTACGGCGGTACCTACAACACCACTGTCGTATTTATGTACCACGTCATAAGTTCAAATTAGCGTCGTAGTTTGTCTATTAATACGTCGTCGTTCTATGTAAACCGCCGTCTTATTACTATGAAACGGTTTGTATACATATACAACTTTTCGTCTACCTGACTTACACATGCACTGTTTCCAAACCCGAGAAAACATTTCAATCTCCCAGAGAAAACTTTTCGTCTTTTTTCCTTGTCAGAGCACTGTCAGAGTATCTCATCGTCTTCCTCTTGTCTTCGTCGTCGCCTCTGAACTTAAACACCAAAATCCGAGAGAAAGCTTTCATTGCACGCAAAAGGTAAGCTTTCATTTCTCACTATTTTTGTTGCTATTTTGCATGCTCATACTGTTTTTGTTTTGAAAATCTTTTTACCTTTTTTCTGGCGAAAATCATTTTTATTCTTTCCAAGTTTGATAAAATACACAGACAGAGAGGGAAAGTTTCAACTTTGAACATAACTAATTCAACTAAATAAGACGACGGTAGCTTTTTATTTACGTGGTTAAATATGTAGACCACGACGGTTCATCAGTCGTCCTAGCGTCGTCTTAAAATTGATCTAAGTTGTTTTTAAAATGACGGTCAATTTTTTATTTGCTTGTTTAGTTGCAGGTTCGATTTCTCTGAACCATGGTTTTCGTTTTTCCTAATTTGATAAAATACAGAGACAAAGAAAGTAGGGTTTGGTATCTTATATAGACGACGGTATCTTATTATTGACGCCGTGTGAATGTTCATACCACGACGTTATACTAAGATACCGTCGTCTATAAAAAGATGCCAAAGCTTTTTTTCTTTGTATTTTATCAAATTAGGAAAAACAAAAACCATGTTTCAGAGAAATTAAACCTGGAATCAAACATTCACAAAGAAAGAAAAATGTTTTTGGTTTCTTATAAATACGACGGTAGCTTATTATTCACGTCGTGTGAATATCCATAACACGACGTTATATTAATATTTACGTCGTGTTAATATGAATATCACGACGTCGTGTAAATATCGCCGTAATAAGTTCTTATTACGTCTTATTTAATATTGTTTCGTCGTTGTTTAAACATTTATATTGTTCTTCTTTAAACATTTATTACGTCTGATGTTATGTTATTACGTCGTGTAAAATCTTATCATACGTCGTAGTTTATAAATAACCGTCCTTTGTGTTCTAATTTTTTTCACGAAATATTTTCACTTGCAGGTTTGTTTACTCTGGCTCCAAAAAAATGGAGGTAAGGAGCTTGGAATGGTAACTCCTCAAGACAAGCCCTTGAAGAAGATGAAGTTTGTTTCATCTGCTGAGAAAGAACCAAGCAGCACGATAACAATTTCTGAGGATTCAAAGTCAGGTCGAGGTATGAGCACAATGCCTCGTGTTGTGAAGAGAAAATTGCAGAAAATCAAGGGCACGCTCCAGAGTCCCACTTGTGGACAAGAAATGGGCTGAAATCCCCAATGATATAAAGGAGCAGATTTGGGAAGCCGTTGACATGGCTTTTGTGGTAGGTCAGGGGGGCAAGACCTCGGTGTTATCTTCTACTGCCAAGAAATGGAAGGATTTCAAGTCTACACTGACGAGGCATTATATCCTTCCATACATCAAGGAGAGGGAGAAATTAAGCCAACCCCCTGAAGTATATAAATTCATAGAGAAAGCAAAATGGGATGCCTTTGTAGCTTCAAGGTTATCCAAAGAATTTGAGTCTGTGCATTCTCAACATGCACAGATTAGGGAGAAACTTGAGTACAATCATCGATTGTCTCGAAAAGGATATGCTGGTTTGGAGGATCAATTGGAGGAAACCATGCCTGGGGTAGAAATTGATCGATCTACCTTATGGAAGAAAGCTAGACAGGACAAACATGGTAACATCCCGGATCCAAAGGTGGCAGAGAAAGCAAAATTAATTGTAAGCCTACACACTCTGTTTTAAATTTTTATTAAACTGGGTAGAATTCTTATTACGTCTTATGTTATATTTTTCCGTCGTGTGAATGATTTTACTACGTCGAAATATTTTAAAAAACGTCGTGAAAGATCTAAATCTGGAATCACAACTCTGTTTTCTGTAATTATAGCATAAGACGTCGGTGGTTAATTTTTTTCGTCGTGTTTAATGTTATTACTACGTCGAAATGTTTTCAAAAACGTTGTGAAAGATCTAAATCTGGAATCACAACTCTGTTTTCTGTAATTACAGCATAAGACGTCGGTGGTTTATTTATTGCGTCGTTTTAAACAACTAACCACGTCGGTTTTAATTAACGTCGTTATAAATATATTATAACGTCGATTTCTATATTGGTGCGTCGTGTGAAATTATATAATGCGTCGTTTGTTTATAAATAACCGTCGTGTGTTTTCTTGTGCTGACTTTTTTTATGTCTTTGTTTTAGGATGAATTGCAAAAACAAGTGGCTGAAGGCAGTCTGAGTTTAACTGGCAGTAATGATGTGTTGACCTTGGCTTTGGGTCCCGAGCATCCAGGGAGAGTAAGAGGGGTAGGTGCTGGGATTTCCCCTAGGCAATTCTTCAATTTACCTAGACCACAAAGGGTAAAGTTTGCTGATCAATTGAAGGAAAGTGTAAGAATTGTCCTTCAAGAAGAGACTAAGAAGATGGAAGCTAGAACCAAACAATTAGTAGAGGCTGAGAGGGAACATTTACTAAGTCAGCTTTCCCACCTCATCCCCAATTTTGATCCAAGCATGCTTAAACCGAAAACTAGCCCCTGTCAAAACCAAGGTCTACAGCAAAGTCCCAAGAATCCAATGTCTGATAAAGCAAGTTGTTCTGGGGCTGAAGTGAGATCCCTACATTTAGAGGATGATACTGCCAGAAATGGGGAACAGCAGGAACAAACGGTAACATATCTGAACTTTGAATTCTCTGTTTTTTTTTAAACATTAGACGTCGTTATTATGAATAAACCCGTCGTTTTAAAACCATACCACGACGATTTTATAAATAACCCGTCGTGTTTATTTAAATACCACGTCGTATTTAGTTTACTTGTTTTACACGCCATTAGACGTCGTACTTTGTGGCTTTTAGACGACGGTTTTTGTCCTTAACGACGTAATATAAAATTACCACGACGTTTATTATTTACCATCGTTTAATAATTTTAAGACGTCCATAATTCTTACATACCGTCTTATGTTATGCCTTACCACGACGTTTTGGTTTAATTTTTTTACTCTCTGTACAATCTGTCTTATATATATATATATATTTCTTTATTATTTAAAACAGAAATCTGGGGCTTTAGATAATCAAGATGAAGAGAAGAAAGAAGAAAATAAAGATGAACAGAAGATGGGAGAAAAAAAGATGAAGGGAAGAAGGAAGAAAAAAAGAGAAAAAAGATGAAGGCAAAGAGGAAGACACAAATGTTGAAGAGAAGAAAGAAGAAAAACAAGATGAAGAAAAGCATGACGAGGAGGTATATTCTCATAACTTTGCCTTTTTAATTTGTTTTTCACATTTCAGACGTCGATATTTTTCTTTAAACCGTCGTTTGTTTTCACATTAGACGTCGGAATTTATTTTCTACGACGTAATAAATAATATAAAACGACGGTATTTAATTACCGTCGTTTAAATTATAATCAGACGACGTTTTTTTAATTTAAACCGTCGTTTTTAATGAATTACCACGTCATTTTATTTTGCTTTATTTCTTTAAACAGGGTAATGAAGTAGTTGATTATTCAAATGTGGAGGTGCCATCTTCCTTACAATCCCTTTGTGGTTATGTGGAAACTACACTAAAGCCACAGGGGAAGATCATGACCTTCAACATTGAGAAGGAGGTGTTTGGTGCAGATCGAAGTACCTTCGTCTTGCATGAAGATATTACACAGTTTGCAGGCATGGAAGAAATTGGGGCTACTGTGGTTGCAGTATATATGAGGTTTGTCCTAATCAAATATCAAACATTATATCATAAGACGTCGGTTGTTTAATTATTGCGTCGTTTTAAACCACTAACCACGTCGTTCTTTTTTACCGTCGTGATAAATTAGTTATCACGTCTGTTTCTATTTCAGTTCGTCGTGTGAAATTGTATAATACGTCGTTTTGTGTATAAATAACCGTCGTTTGTTTTATATATTTAGGTGCTTATATGATCTTTTGAGAGAAGCAAATATGTGCAGCATGGTTGGCTTTATCGACCCTGCTCAAGTTAGTGCCAACGCTGGGTCACTAACTGACAGATCACGAATTGTAGCCAGTCGACTTCAGAAAACAGATGGTGAACAGATTTTCATGATGCCTTACAATCCAGGGTTAGTCTCCTTAAAAGGATTTTGTTTGTATGATTTTCACTTATAAAACTGTTTAACTAATTCTGTGTCGTTTGAAACATCTAACCACGTCGGTTATTTATTTATTGAGTCGTTTGAAACAACTAACCACGTCGGTAGTTAATTATCGTCGTGATAAATTTATAATGACGTCGATGATTAAGTTATTACGTCGTGTGAAACTATATATAATACGTCGGTTTTTATAAATAACCGTCGTTTTTATTTTATTTTTGTGCAGCCGTCATTGGGTCTTGCTGATTGTGAGGGCAAAGAGGGAAACCGTCTATTTTCTGGATCCTCTGCCTGGAAATCGTGTGGTTGATGAGGAGGGCAAAAACATCGTGAACAGTGCTTTAAAAATTTATAATTCCCACATAGGCAGACCAGGCCGTAAAGCACCAATTTGGAAAACTCTGCCAGGCACACCAAAGCAACCCAGCAGTGTCGAATGCGGGTATTATGTGATGCGCTTCATGAGGGACATCATCATGGATCCTTCCTTGGAGTTTGAGAAGAAGGTAAGAATAAAATTTTCAGAAACATTTTATGTGGTTTTTTGTATTATCAACGACGGTCATTTAAAATTACCGTCGTTGAATCGATAGACTACGTCGGTTATGAAAAAAAAACGTCGTCTGTGTCTGAATTTCTTTTTATTTTGTAAAGCTTAATAATCATTGTTTATGGATTGCAGTTTGCCAAGGGAAAAGATCAAGCGCCATACCCCCAAGCAGCCATTGATGAAGTCAGGAAAGAATGGGCAGAGTTTGTTTGCCTTCATATGGATTAGAGGATTTTTGGAACACTTGATATTTTTATATGTACTAATTTTGTCTATAATATATAATGTACAAATTTTGTCTATAATATACATCCTTTTTTTCCCTGAAAATTTGCTGAGGTTTTCATATTATAAAAGAAAAAACAAATTGCGTAACCGACGTGTAATAACTTTCCAACGACATAATTATGTAAAAAACCGACGTAAAATGATATTTAGACGTGATGGGACGTACATGGGACGTCGTTTTGATGAAAATTTCGCCATGGTTTCGTTTTTAAACGACGTCCTTTTGAACTTTTTTTTTTTTTTTTTTTTTTTTTTTTTTTTTTTTTTTTTTTTTTTTTTTTTTTTTTTTTTTTTTTTTTTTTTTTTTTTTTTTTTTTTTTTTTTTTTTTTTTTTTTTTTTTTTTTTTTTTTTTTTTTTTTTTTTTTTTTTTTTTTTTTTTTTTTTTTTTTTTTTTTTTTTTTTTTTTTTTTTTTTTTTTTTTTTTTTTTTTTTTTTTTTTTTTTTTTTTTTTTTTTTTTTTTTTTTTTTTTTTTTTTTTTTTTTTTTTTTTTTTTTTTTTTTTTTTTTTTTTTTTTTTTTTTTTTTTTTTTTTTTTTTTTTTTTTTTTTTTTTTTTTTTTTTTTTTTTTTTTTTTTTTTTTTTTTTTTTTTTTTTTTTTTTTTTTTTTTTTTTTTTTTTTTGCGCATCTTTCCAGCATAAGTTTGAAAATGGTAAAATTGCTGATATTCCTTGGCTACACCTTAGTGAACTAGTTGCATAACCAAGGTAAGCACAAGTCTAACCTCTTTTCATCTAAATGGTTACACGGTCCCAATTTGTTTGTCCGCATTAGCTAACTACTCATTTCACATTGAAGTTGCAATATTATTACCTTGTCACTTGGAGTGAGTATTCAATCGATGCAACGTAAATTAGACATGCGTGCATCAACTTCAAGATTGAATTAGAATATAGACAATAAATTCTACTGCCTTCCTGCTTTGCTATCAACACTGCCTGCATGGACCCAACATTAACTTGAACCAAGACTCTCGCTCTCCATAGCTTTTTGTTTTTGGCTATATTTCTTTCGAGAATTAGTTTTAAAATTGTAACATTCGTGATATTTCTTGGCAACACCATTTGGAATTAACCTTCTTCTTTTTGACAAGATCCTTAGCCACACAAACAAGGAAATCTAACCTTAACTTAATTATTAAACTTCCTTAGGATTGAAGAGAAACATAGATCAAGTAACAAGTTCAAGGAAGAAAAGATAAAGGTGAACCTAGTAGAAAGTTCAAAAAATAGGAATAGTTTCCAAGGTTAGAAGGAAATTTTTCAAGAAGACAAACATAAATAGCCAACCCAATCATAACCAATATATCCAAAATCAAAACCAAAATTGGCAGCACAATAGACCCCATAACAATTTCAATGGCAATAAGGATCAACCATGCTTCATTTGTGGGAAAACAAATCACTGGTCAACATACTGTCACACAAATCACTGTGCCAAAGATTGTCATTACAAAAGACCGAGCGTGCAATAGTGTAATATTGTTTAAAAGGGATTTGTTGAACGTTGGATTTTAATGTCCTTAATTTTGAAAATTTGTAGGCAAGCAATAATGATAAGCTAATGAAGATAGACCAAATATCTACGATTTAGACAATCATTCAAAGATCTCTACAAAAATCACGTGAATTCGATATCGTTTGACCACTCAATTGTGTTATCGAATTTTAGTACTTTCTTGAAGTACTGTATTAATTGATTTTGTAGGATACAATTGGATGTCGAACGGTTTTCTGATTTTTCTAATTTTTTTTTAAGGATGATCTATGAATGTAAACTTAAAAAATTAGATGGTTTGAATCATTGAAATCTTTTTTGTAGATTACCCTAAAGGTGTCCCTCAAATAATTATTTGAGGGACACCCTTTAGGATATCTTACAATTTTTTTCCAATGATCCAAACCATTTATTTTTTAGGTTTTCATTCATAGATCATCCTTACAAAAAATTAGACAAATCGGAAACCATTTCGACATCCAATTGTGTTCTATAAAATCAATGAACACGGGGTTTCAAGAAAGTACTAAAATTTCAATAACTCAATTGAATGGTCAAATGATATTGGATTCAAGTGATTTTTTGTAGAGATGATATTTGAATGTGTATCTACAAAATAAAAGGTTTGGATTAGTGAAATACAATCCACAGTGGGCCCTACAAGGGGTGTCTCTCAAATAAGCTTATTTGAGGGATCCCTCAATGAAAGCTCTCTTATATATATATATCTTTAAAATTCCAGTTGTCAATGGTGTACTTAATTAGGTTTTGAATAGTAACTTTATTAAGCTTTTGAAATTTGTTTTAAAATCAAAAGTGCCAACCAACTTGCCAAATAGAAGCAAATAAAAGGTCTTTGCTCGCTCTCTCTCAAGCTCTCTCCATTGGTGTTAGAAAATTCAAATTTTAATTTTAATTTTTTAATTGTGAATGGAACTTAATTATGGGCCTGTTAAGAGATGGGACCATTTGGAAATGGATCCCTTAAATTGGGTATTAAGAGTATCTACAATGGGCTCCTTAAACCACATCCTTAGACAAATTTTAGGGAGAAATTGTAAAAATACAACTCCAACCATGCTCTCTATCCACCTCCTAAAATAGGGAAACCTCTAGGAGCTCCTAAATCTGAGGAGAGAGAAAAGACTCCTAGTATCTCCCTATAATTTAATGCTTCTTTATTTAATGAGTATTTTAAACCTTTATTTAATGCTAACTATTTTTTATTTTATTTTTAAATAGAGATGGACCAATCAAAAAGAGTTATAGCATTTATGACTCCCTTAACTAGAGAGCATGATTGAAGTTTAAATTTTATAGAGAGCTCATAAAATAACTTTTATATGATTTTTAAAAACTGAAGAAAAAAAAAGTATAATATAGAGTTACCAATAAGAACGAAGAGAAAAAAGAAATGAGATATGAAATGTGTTGACGCTCGGTACTTACTGAGCCGAGCTGCCTAGTTAGAACGAATGTTTAAAACCAAAAGAGCTCGACTTCGGCTCCTAAAAGCACTACCCCGCCAAAAGCCACAATAAACGGAACACCCCATGCCGCCCATGACAAGACCCCCATCCCATCAAGATATGACCACCGCCATACCTAAACTAGAGACCTACTCTGCCCGCAACACCCCTCCCCCCTCCATGGCAGGGGCAGAGTACACAGGCCATCATGAACCAGAGACATTGGTGGGCCCGCCTAACTGCCTTCTGGCAAAACAGGATGAGACGTATGTAGCTCGGCTCCGAGCCGAGGTGGTCAACCCGTAAATACTTTTCATTACCAAACACCCCCTATAAATAG
The DNA here is from genome assembly GCA_903112645.1 of Prunus armeniaca. Lineage (NCBI taxonomy): Eukaryota > Viridiplantae > Streptophyta > Magnoliopsida > Rosales > Rosaceae > Prunus > Prunus armeniaca. Next base: position 11,414,201 of record CAEKDK010000003.1, on the reverse strand, counting down.
AGGGGGATTCTTGTAATAGAAGGAGAGGCTCCCAAAGAATACTTACACCCACAATTAAATTCATATCGTGTTATCCATTTAAACTTATCCTTGGATTCAAAATATTGGAGCCGTCTGTGGGAAGACACACTCAAAGGTTACGCATTAGCAACTTCACTACCAACATGTTGAGCCGGAAAATGACGGGAACCTCCACCCCTGGAACCCTCAGCCAGAAAATCATGAAACGACGAAAGGCCGAAAGATCATGGTTGAACGCCCTTGAAGCCAAGATAGAACTGCTCCTGAACGAGACTGATGCCATCCAGGACCAAAACCAGGCCCTTCAAGACCAAAAGAAACGCCTCGAGGAACAGTAGATCGGCCTCCAGGCGAACTTACGGAGGGCCTAGAAGAAGGCCACCAGAGACTCTAGCTGTACCAGGCGGGTGGAACTGCGCCTGTTCGGCGAGGAAACAGCGTCCACACACACGCCTCGGGTCAGCAACGTCGGGTCCGACCATATCCCCGAGGAGTTCAACCAAGAGGGTTACGCCTTCAGAAGGGCCACCCCGTAGAAGGAAAGAGAGCCCGGGTGGCAACTGGCCACCCGGTCATCACCGACGACGAGCCCGACTTAAGGGAAGCCATGAGGGCCATGATCAAGGGAGAAATGGGGAGCGTCTGGGACCGACTCGACGCCCTTGCCAAACGAGCCTCGACCCTCGACCGGGGGATCAAACGGTCCATCCCCATCAAATACCTTGTCAAACCTACAATCAGCGACACGCTCAACGAGACCCTGATTGTGGGGACTAACACCAACTTGATGAAACCTATCTATGAATACCTCGCCGACGGAACCCTACCCACCGACACCGACGCGGTCCGTCGACTGCAGCTCCAGTCCGGCCAATACACCATTATCAACAAACAGCTCTACAAACGTGGTTTTTCCTTACCCTATCTACGATGCGTCACTCTCGATGACGGCCACGAGATCCTCTGAGATGTACACGAGGGCGTCTGCGGGGACCACTCCGCCTCCCGGGCGATGGCATATAAAATCCTCCGACGAGGATATTATTGGCCCTCTAAGGACTGATACCCTCCTCACCCGTAAGTGCCGACCATGCCAGCTTTTTTCTAATATCATACACCAACCCCCAGAGCCACTCACGACCATGGCCAGCCCATGGCCTTTCGCCCAAAAGGGGCTGGACCTGATTAGGCCCATGCCTAAAGGGAAAGGACAGACGAAATTCGCCATCGTGGCAGTCGACTACTTCACCAAATGGGCTGAGGCCGAAACGCTCGCCACTATCACCGAGGCTCGTGTTTGGGGTTTCGTGTGTAAAAACATCACCTACTCGACCTGCTCTCACTAGTCTCCCCAGACATCTTCACCACATTAGAAAATACAAAGAGTCAAATAAACTCTCACCTAGCTTGAACCGCAGATTTCCTCTGCCGAGCTCCCGCCCCACCAGCTTCTCCTTCGCAGATACTAACTCGGACCTCCAACTCCATGCAACTCACACATAGGCCTCGTTCAACAAACTCTCAAGAGAAGCAAAAGTGGCAACCATTCGAACTTGGCTACATATATATATCCCCGCCCTACCGTCCGATTACTCTTGCGACCGCCATTGGATCACGCCACGTAGACAAAGTGCCTCATTTCTCCCACTCGACGCGACCGCAAATGTCCCACCGGTTTTGATTCCCCGGACTCCTCATCATGACACTCACATTCAATGCCGCGCTTCCCGAGCTTCTGACACGCATCCACACCGTTTCGCATCCCGAGGCAAGTTCACCCTTCTTTGGGGAGTTGGGGGACTCACCGAGCCGAGGCCGCAACAGACCGACTGAAAGAACGCTCGGCAATGAGAAAAACGTTGGGCAGCTAAACGAGTAGACAACTCCCCACCCAAGGGAACTTGCCCGGAGAGTTGGGGGACTTGTTGACGCTCGGTACTTACCGAGCTAAGCTGCCCAGTTAGAATGAATGTTTAAAACCAAAAGGGCTCGACCTTGGCTTCTAAAAGCACTGCCCCGCCAAACGCCACAATAAACGGAACAGCCCATGCCGCCCATAACAGGACCCCATCCCATCAATATATGACCACCGCCATACCTAAACTGGAGAGCTACTCTGCCCGCAGCACCCCTCCCCCCTCCATGGCAGGGGCAAAGTACACAGGCCATCATGAACCAGAGACACTGGTGGGCCCCGCCTAACTGCCCCCTGGCGAAACAGGATGGGACGTATGTAGCTCGGCTCCGAGCCGAGGTGGTCGACTTGTAAATACTTTCCATTACCAAACACTCCCTATAAATAGAGGGGGGTTCTTGTAATAGAAGGAGAGGCTCCTAGAGAATACTTAGACCCACAATTAAATTCATATCGTGTTATCCATTTAAACTTATCCTTGGATTCAACAAAATGCATGTTGGGATTTTTTTTCCAATATTGCTTTTGCTTTGGGTCTGGTTCAGGTTCGGAGGGAGAAAAATTCAAAAGTGAGAGAATGTGGGCATTAGTAAGCGAGCTCAAAGGGTTGAAATTGGAAAAGTAATAAGAAAATTCATTTGGTTAAAATTTTCTTGATTTTCTCAAACAGGTGTAATGCTTAGAGTGGACAATGCCGGGGATTATGATAACAGTCGCTTTTGAGCCACTGTGATTAGCATTCCTCTTGCGTTTAAGATAGCAGCAGGTAATTAAGTTTCTATGTTAGAATGGTAGTTGGTCGTTAGCATTTACTCCCATGTTCTAGGATGTTCTTGTTCTGTTCTAAAAGGCCCTGTATCTTCAGCAGTTTATGGCAAGAAGCAACAAAAAATTCAGACCTTACCAGACCTGTTTAGAATATAATATATAAGCCTTGTCTCTACTATCTTCTTTTTTGTTTGTATAGTTTCTATTTCTCTCAGCGTCTTTCCTAGCTAGCTGCTTCCTACTCTGTTATAGTGTAGTACTCCTGCATTAATTCATCAAACATTGACTTGAAGCAAGCTATTGTCATATATTATCTATCGTTTTCTCTCTCTCAGGCTCCTCCACCTCCAGTATTTGGTAAGTATATAGACCGCTAATTGTATCTAATTATACTTAATTATCTGTTAGCTCTTGAGTGCTCCTCATTTACTATATTTAAAAAGGAACTCATAGTCATGGATTCATCTCCGCGACATTGTGTAGATAGGAGCAGCGTTCAAGTCCATATATGGCGGACAAAGAGCCACGCGTGGCCACCAATGAGGGCACAGTTGCGAGCATGGGTAGAGGGGGTAACCCTCACCACCTCAAAGACAACATCATTATGACTTGTGCTGCGGCAGATCCAAGCTTTTTTCGGCAAAATGTTCCAAGACAGGTTTGGAAAATAGATGTCGATGAAATATCAAATACTTTAAGCAAACTATCTAACAATTTAAAATTTGTCTTTCTCTCTTCCCCTCCCACTTCCTCCTCTCCTCTCTATTACGGGTAGGGTTCAAGGAATTTAGAATGAAACTTCTTAGGGGTGAATTTATGGTCTTTGAGGAATCCAAGCTTTCAACATATATCAAGAGCCATCAAAGTTTTTCTCTTGATTTTGAAACTGGAAGGATTCATTTGCCATGGACTGTCGTCATATTCACAGATAGAGAGACAGATAGTCATGGCAAGGGGGCTTCGTCGCCATCGATGAGGCAGATGGTTTTTGGGTTTTTATTTTTCTTTCTTCTTTTTTTTTCTAAATTTTTAAAATTCTTTTAAAATTTATAGTAAATTGAGCTTAGACCCATAAAATTCATTTTAAATCACCTAGAACCCTTTCCTTTAGTTTTCTATGTAAAATACCCAATTTTTTCAAATAATACCCAATGATTAGGATCCAACTCCCCAAGTTACCTAATATAACTTAAAATCTGATTTATTGTATTTTTTGGATTCCAATTCTACGCCTATTTATAAGTTAATGTGTTATTGGGGGTGTAACTAATGACACCCGTTGAATTGAAAATATCTCCAAATAATTGTAATGGATGTAGGAACTAATTTAGAAACTTATTTGAAATTAAATATTAAATTCCACATTAAAGTATTAGTAATCTATTTTTGAATTAATGGTGTATTCCTTCTATGAATTACGACTAGTAATCTATTTAAAGTATTAATAATTTAAATTCAATATTGAATTTAGGAATTAATGTTGTTTTCTTTTTATGAATTATACGACTAGTATTCTTTTTTATTATAGTTTTATGAATAATAGTGTACATTCTAATTATGTTGAAAAATAATTTGATAATCTATTTATTGTTTTGTTTTTAAAACATATTTTTTTAATGGACCTATTTTTTCTCCAAATATTGTACCTTTTTTTTCTTTATTACTTGTTTTATAAAAAATAATTTGATCATCTTTTTATTGTTTGTTTTATGAAAACAATTTTTTTTTAAATGAGCCAATTTTTCTCTCAAAATAATGTACCTATTTGATCATCTTTTTATTGAAATTGGGTTTTACACATAGATTTATAAAATGATGGGTATATGTCTAGGAAATAGAAATTGTAGGGACCTATATTGAACAAGCCCTTAAATTTATTTTTAAAGCTAAAAATGAAAACTAAATTCAGTTGTCAAAAGTTATAGACATGACAAATTTTGAATGGGAATATGGCGCAGAGTTCAAGTCCATATATGGCGGACAAAGAGCCACGCGTGGCCACCAATGAGGGCACAGTTGCGAGCATGGGTAGAGGGGGTAACCCTCACCACCTCAAAGACGAGTTCAGGATGACTTGTGCTGTGGCAGATTCAAGTTTATTCGGCAAAATGTTCCAAGACAGGTTTGGAAAATAGATGTCGATGAAATATCAAATACTTTTAAGCAAACTATCTAACACCTTAAAATTTGTCTTTCTCTCTTCCCCTCCCACTTCTTCCCTTCCTCTCCATTACGGGTAGGGTTCAAGGAATTTAGAATGAAACTTTCTTAGGGGTGAATTTATGGTCTTTGAGGAATCCAAGCTTTTAACATATATATCAAGAGCCATCAAAGTTTTTCTCTTGATTTTGAAATTGGAAGGATTCATTTTCCATGGACTGTCATCATATTTACAGATAGAGAGACAGATAGTCATGGCAAGGGGGCTTCGTCGCCATCGATGAGGCGGATGGTTTTTGGGTTTTTATTTTTCTTTAATTTTTTTTCTAGTTTTTAAAATTCTTTTAAATATATTTTTAAAGCTAAAAATGAAAACTAAATTCAGTTGTCAAAAAGTTATAGACATAACAAATTTTGAATGGAAATATCACTAAATAACATGGTGTTACGATACCATTCTATAATTTCTCTAGACAGTGAATGATAACATTTAATTATGTTAAGGGACAGTTGTAACCTATATATTATTGCTCAATATTAAATACCTTATCACTTGGATTGAGCATTAAATTGTAGACATGCATGCATCAACAATCTGAATTATTGAATATAGACAATAAACACGTAAATTTCTACTTCGCTCTCAACACTGCATGCAAGGACCCAACATTGACTTGGACTGATCTATTCTCTCTCTGTCTCTCTCACCATGTTTTTTGTTTTTGTTTTTGGCTATATTTCGTGCACAAGTTTGAAATTGGTAAAATTCATGATATTTCTTGGCAACGCCATTTGGAATAAATCTGACCATAATTATCTAGTTAACGTAGTATGTTGATATTGAATTTGACCATAATTATCTCTAGTAATAATCTGACCATAATTATCTCGTTTCATAGTATATTGATAAATAATTTTAAAAATTACTAAGTTTTTGTTAATGTATGGTTTTTACTATTTTCTTTTGGCTTCCCTTGACAACTTTGTAATAGGATGTGTAATGTAATTTATCAAGCTCAAGTCTAGATTAGGGAAAACTTTTATTGGTGCTCTTCTCTAATCTTTGCTCTATGGTGGCTCGAGCAAGTTGACAAAGGTATTGAGCATTGCATATCATTACATTAAACAGTCTTCATAAAATGATGACTAGTCATCCGTTTCTCATATGACTAGTCATCCTTGCTTCCAGCTAGATAACAAACTGTTTTGTCCTGTTCTTCTTTCTCTCTCTCAGCTGCCAAGTGGGTTTTTGACCTAAGGAATTTGTTGGACTGTACAGTTGTCTCTTTTGGGGAGGAAATTTTGGAAAGATTGGCTTACGATCTTTCTCTTCTTCTTCCTCAAGAGAGAACCAAATATTTCATCTATGAGTTTTTCCAATTGATATCTTTTTGAAAAACTGCTTTGAAACCCGAATCTGCATCTAGCTACTTAAATCATCTCTCATTTATATTTAGGTCAGATTCAAGATTGATTTCTTCAAGAGTATGGTTTCTTGAAGAAATTGGTCTTTCTCCTTTGAATCCAAATTGGTTTCGTTTTGTGTTGGAGCTTGCAAGCTAGTGCCATGGGATGAACGAGCTGGAGAAGGAGCTGCCATTGCCATGAAGAACTGAGCTTCAAGCTTTGCTAAGTTGGAGAAGAAGATTGCACAAAGAAGGTATTGCTCATATTCCTAAATAGACCTAGGTGCTTCTTGAGCTTGGTTGTGTTTCCTTTGTAAGAATCTTTTTCTACTTAGTGGAGTGCCTGGTCGGTTGATGACTCCCAGTTTTTCCCAATGGTGGGTTTCTGGGTGAACAAAATCTGTTTTGCATATCTGTAATTTTTAATTTTTCTGGGTTTGTGTTCTTGGTGGTTGACTAGTCATCTTTATCTGCTGTTTGATGTTTACATGATAATGATGATTTTACACACTTTCACCATAGTTGTTGCTAGCACAGGGGATGCCTAGATTGACGGGTCCTTCTGAGTGCCTAGGTTGTCACTAGTAATCTTCTAGGATTGCAGGTACATTGTGGCATGCTCTGTGTATTCTATTGGTTGTGATTGTTTCTTGACTAGTAGTTGACTAGTCATATGTGTATTTGGTCAAGGTTTAAAGTGTGTGAAGATTGCTGTGTTGTTGTGTCTTGTTTGTGTGATTAAATTTACCCCTCGTCACCTAAGTACCATTTTCATTTTTAAATTTTCAAAAAAAGTCTGCAGTTGTAAAACGAAGGAATTAGCAAGGAGAAATAAGAGGAAGAAAGAGGCAATATAATTTGCTCAAATCAACTTGTATTCCATTCATATTTGGATACACTATTTATAGGGGTACAGAGGCCTAAATCATTTACCAACCATAATCGGTAGGTTACAAGTACATAATGATGGGTATTATGATAGGTTAATAGGGGCTATTATTGTGGGCATCCATAACCTATAAACCCATAATGTATGGATTTATAACACTCCCCCTTGGATGTCCACCATACAATGACATCGTATTGGACGAGCTAAATGTTGCCTCGTTAAAAACCTTGTCAGGAAAAACCACATGGGATAAAAACCTGATCGAAGGAAAAAAGAGTACATTGCACATACATCCGATGTAGTAAAACTGAGGAGTTTCCTCAATTGATATCTCCCCCTGATCTTGAACAGTCTGATTGCTTATAAAGTCGTCGCATCCCTATACCATATACCAACTTCTGAAATATAGACTTCGGAAGAGCTTTGGTGAAGAGATTTGCCAGGTTATCTTGGGAACGAATTTGTTTGACTTCAATCTGTTGATTCTTCTGAAGCTCATGTGGGTAGAAGAACTTTGGTGGTATATGTTTGGTTCTGTCACCCTTGATAAACCCTTCTTTAATTTGAGCTATACAAGCAGCATTGTCTTCATACATGATTGTCGGAGCTTTTGTTGTTGAAGAAAGATCACATGTTTTCTGAATATGATGAACTAGGGATCTCAACCAAACACATTCTCTACTGGCCTCATGGAGCGCAAGAATTTCTGCATGATTAGAAGAGGTAGCAACCAAGGTTTGTTTTGTAGATTGCCATGAGATTGCTGTATTTCCACAAGTAAACATATAACCAGTTTGAGAGCGACCCTTATGTGGATCAGAGAGATACCCAGAATCTGCATATCCAATAAGATTTGGACTGTTGGAAGGTTCGTTCGAATAAAACAGGCCCATATCAGTTGTTCCACGAAGGTAGCGCAAGATATGCTTTATACCATTCCAGTGTCTACGTGTTGGAGCTGAGCTATACCTGGCAAACAAATTTACTGAAAATGCAATATCTGGCCTAGTACATTGGGCTAAATATAATAAAGCACCTATTGCACTAAGATATGGTACTTCTGGACTAAGTATCATTTCATCATCCTCTTTAGGACGGAATGGATCTTTATTTGTGTCTAATGAACGAACTACCATTGGAGTGCTCAACGAGTGGGCATTATCCATATAAAATCGCTTCAAAATTTTTTCAGTGTAAGCTGATTGATGGACAAGAATACCATTGGGATGATGTTCGATCTGCAAGCCCAAACAATATTTAGTTTTTCCAAGGTCTTTCATCTCAAATTCACACTTTAAATATTCAGCAGTTTTAATGACCTCTTCAGGAGTTCCAATTAAGTTCATGTCGTCGACATACACTGCTACGATTGCAAATCCAGAATTTGATTTCTTTATAAAAACACAAGGGCATATGGGATCATTGATGTAGCCTTCCTTAATTAAATATTCACTAAGACGGTTGTACCACATTTGTCCGGATTGTTTCAACCCATATAGTGAACGTCTCAACTTAATGGAGTACATGTTCCGTGATTTAGTGTTTGATTCTGCCAACTTGAGTCCTTCTGGGACTTTCATATAAATATTGGCATCTAACTCCCCATACAAGTATGCAGTATTAAATAACGGAACGTAATTGCATCCATAATAGGAGAATATGTTTCTTCATAATCAATCCCAGGCCTTTGAGAAAATCCTTGCGCAACAAGTCGTGCCTTATACCTTGCAATCTCATTTTTCTCATTACGCTTTCTTGTGAACACCCATTTATATCCCACAGGTTTTACACCTTACGGTGTTTGAACCACAGGTCCGAATACACCACGTTTTTCCAAGGAATTTAACTCAACTTGGATTGCGTCTTTCCACTTAGGCCAATCAAGCCTCTCTTTGCATTCATCAACAGATTGTGGTTCAATATCTTCATGACCTTTTATAATTTCAACAGCTACTGCGAAAGAAAAAATATCATCGATAACCATTTCACTATGGTCCCACAATTCATCATTGCATGTGAAATTTACAGAAATTTCTGTATTAGGTATCTTTTCCTCTTCAATGGCTTGTGTCCTTTCAATGACACTTTCACTCTCTGGATGAATTGTAGGTTCAAGGTCAATCTCTTTCCCAATAATATCTTCATGAGCGTTTTCATTGGGGTTGGAATATGCTTTTGATTTTCGCTTTCTAGGAGCTGAGTCCTTCGAACCAATGGGTCTACCTCGCTTCAGGCGTGTAGTAGATGATTCATTTGCTGCAACATTGGTTAATTTGATTGGGATATCAATCCTTGCTGGTGTATTTGCTGCAGGTATATGTGATTTTGTCACTTTTCCTGTGTCAGTGAATGCATCTGGCATTTGATTAGCAATTTGCTGAAGGTGGACAATCTTTCGTACTTCATTTTCACTTTGAGTTGTACAAGGGTCAAGATGAGACATAATGGATATGTTCCAACCTAATTCACGCCGTTCTTCAGGAACAGTCTTTTCTCCCCCTAACGGCGGGAAGAATGTCTCATCATAGTGACAGTCCGCAAAGCGTGCTGTAAAAGTATCTCCTGTCATAGGTTCGAGATAGCGAATGATAGTTGGTGAATCAAAACCAATGTATATTCTCAATCGACGTTGAGGACCCATTTTAGTGCATTGTGGGGGTGCAATTGGCACATAAACTGCACAACCAAAAACCCTTAAATGTGATATATTGGGTTGTCTCCCAAAGGCAAGTTGTAAAGGGGAGAATTGGTGTTGGGCAACGGGCCTCAAGCGGACTAAAGTTGCTCCATGTAAAATTGCATGTCCCCAAGCAGAAGTTGGCAACTTTGTCTTCAACAACAAAGTGCGAGCAATAAACTGGAGACCCTTGATAAAAGCTTCTGCTAATCCATTTTGAGTGTGGACGTGGGGAACTAGGTGCTCAACATCAATCCCAAGTGACATGCAATAGGCATCAAAAGTTTGGGAGGTAAACTCACCAGCGTTATCAAGTCGAATTGACTTTATTGGATTATCAGGGAATTGTGCTCGTAATTTAATTATCTGAGCAAAGAGCCTAGAAAAAGCAACATTGCGAGTTGACAATAGGCAAATGTGTGACCATCTTGTAGATGCGTCGATTAAAACCATAAAATAACGAAATGGTCCACAAGATGGGTGAATTGGCCCACAAATATCCCCTTGAATTCTCTGTAAGAAAGATGGACATTCAAAGCCAAGTTTTGACGAAGATGGTCTGATGATCAATTTTCCTTGGGAGCAAGCTTTGCAAGACTGGTCAATGGACAAAGTACTATGGTGAGGCTTTAAAAGATGTCCATTTGAATTTGAAATAATTCTACGCATCATTGTGGATCCAGGATGCCCAAGACGATCGTGCCAAGGCATGAAAGTCTTTGGGTCAATGAACTTTTGGTTCATGATAGCATGAACTTCAACTGCTTTGATGGTTGTATAATACAACCCAGAAGAGAAAGCAGGAAGTGTTTTCAATATACGCCTCTGGTTGTTGATATTGGTGGTAATGCAAAGATACTCCACATTGTGATCCTTTCTAGTTTCAATATGGTATCCATTCATTCGAATGTCTTTAATGCTAAGTAAATTTCTTCTCGATCTCAAAGAATACAAAGCATTATCAATGGTGAATTGAGTCCCATTGGGTAACGAAATTTGAGCTCTTCCAGAGCCGTCAATTAGGTTTGCATAACCTAGTATGATAGTTTCCTTTGCTTTTGATAAATGTAAATTATCAAAATATTTTTTATCTCGAAGAATTGTGTGCGTAGTTGCACTATCCGCAAGACAAATATCTTCGTCATTTCTCCCAAAACGAGAACATCCATGATTGTTTTCCATGCCAAGAGCCTTCGTGCTGATAACGTGTTATAAACCTAGAGGGAGAAAAAATAGAGAGAAGGGGAGATATTAATCAGGGGGAGATATCAATCAGGGGGAGCATCCCAATTCTACTACATACAGGACATATGCGCGTTGTACTCTTTTTCCCTTCGACTAGGTTTTTTTATCCCACTGGGTTTGTCCTAGCAAGGTTTTAACGAGGCAACATAAGCATGTCCAACACCACATCAATGATCCAGAAGAAAGTTTCACTCTTTTTCCCTTCGCTTTGGTTTTGTCCCACTGGGTTTTCCAAGCAAGGTTTTTAATGAGGGAACTATGTCATTGTATGGTGGACATCCAAGGGGAGTGTTGTAAATGCGTGAGTTGGTGGATGACCACCATACCTCTTAGTATTCCACCATTGGATTTTATGTAACCTATGCACTAAGTATTTGTAATTAATGCTTGTAACCTATAAGTATATTGTAAATGATGGTATTCAATTTCCTATCTTGTAAGCCTATAAATAGGTGGTTCTACCAAAGATTAAGTGTAGAATAAACATGGTGAAACTTTATCTTTAGCATATCACTTCTCTCTACTTTTTCTCCCTCTAGTTTTATAACATATGCTGGGTTATTTTGTGCTTAGAGGAATGCTAATCAAAGTCCCTCAAAAGCGACTGCCACCAGGGGCATGTCCAGAGCCACCTACATGTCTTTTGGAATTTCCTAGAATTTTCGAATCCATAAAATTCTTATTTTCCCATTTTTACCCTTTTTTCTTCCGGAGAGCATTGAATGCCATCTCCTTTCTTCCTTTTATGAGTTTTCTCTCTCTCTCTCTCTCTCTCTCTCCCCTCTTATTCTTCATATCAACTGCAGATATCAAGTTGAAACAACCATTTCTCACAGAAAAAGCAAGGGCACAAAACTGGGTTTTTTTATTTGATACTATTTTCGTCATGTTCTTCATCTCAACTACAGATATATAGATTTTTAAAAACTGAAGAAAAAAAAAGTAGTATAATAGAGTTACCAATAAGAACAAAGAGAAAGAAGAAATGAGATATGAAGTGCATGTTGGGATTTTTTAGGAAGAGGAAATATGAGATGAACAAATGAGATGCATGTTGGAATTTTTTTTCTCTAATATTGCTTTTGCTTTGGGTCTGGTTCAGGTTCCGAGAGAGAAACGTGGGCATTCAAGAAGCGGGCTCATAGAAAAGTAAGAAAATTCATTTGGTTTAAATTTTCTAGATATTCTCAAACACGTGTAATGCTTAGAGTGGACAATGCAGGGGATTATGTTAACAGTCGCTTTTGAGCTACTTTGATTAGCATTCCTCTTGTGTTTAAGATAGCAGCTGGTAATTAAGTTTCTATGTTATATAGTAGTTGGTTGGTGGTTAGCATTTACTCCCATATTGTAGGATGTTCTTGTTCTGTTATAAAAAGCCCTGTATCTGCAGCAGTTTATGGCAAGAAAGCAGCAACAAAAAATTCAGATCTTACTAGACCTCCTTATAATATATAAGCCCCGTCTCTACTGTCTTCTTTTTTGTTTGTATAGTTTCTATTTCTCTCAGGGTCTCTACTGTCTTTCCTAGCTAGCTACTTCCTACTCTGTTATAGTGCAGTACTACTGCATTAATTCACCCAACATTAACTTGAAACAAGCTATTATATTATCTATCGTTTTCTTTCTCTCAGGCTCCTCCACCTCCAGTATTTGGTAAGTACCCATAGACCGCTAATTGTATCTAATTATACTTAATTATCTGTTAGCTCTTGAGTGCTCCTCATTTACTAGGCACTCATAGTCATGGATTGATCTCCCCGACATTGTGTAGATCGGAGCAGCTTTCGAGTCCATATATGGAGGACACAGTTGTAAATGTCGATGAATATAAAAAATAGCTTGCGCTTGGACCATGAGTTGTACGGCTACGCAACTCCGGGCAAGATAGATAGCTTTAAGGACACCATTCAAAGGAAGCTTGTGGCAGATGAAGTACATGATCCCAATGCTCACGTTTGGCAGTCTCGACTAAGCTTTCACAATAATAAGAACACATTCCTTCACATAGCTGCAAGCTCCGGCCATGCGAAACTAGCAGCTGAGATCAAACAATTTCACAAGCCTCTTTGGTTTGAGCAAAACTTTGAGGGCGACACTGCGCTCCATATTACGGCCAAAGCCGGGGAATTAGATACAGCAATCACTCTTCTCCGTGAAGCCCGAGGCGTTGATAATAATGATCATGATGTATCCAGGTTGCTGACCGAGACGAATAATGAGAGGAACACTCCCTTACACGAGGCCCTGATTCATGGTCACCAATTAGTAGCAAAGTGTTTGATAGAGGGCGCCAGTTCTAGCGTCCCTTTTTATGTTAATAAGGAAGGAAAGAGCCCTTTGTATCTGGCTGCTGAGGAAGGGTTTGATGAGATCGTGAAACTAATAAACAAAAAAGCAGTTGAGGAAAAGCCAGAATTTCTTGTTATTAAAGGCAAGTCTCCGTTGCATGCTGCAATTCTTGGCCGCCGGAACAATGGTACTGTAGTACATTCAATTCATACTACTACTGTTTTTCTGCTTTTGCCACAACGGGTAGTGTGATGGATTTTTGATCTATTTTTTTATTATTACATTTTTCAACTTGAAAGAAAAACGTTCATTAGACTCATATTTTTCTATTTTATTCTTTGGCTCCATTAGAAATCTTAAAGACAGTATCAAGCATGGAGGAATTTTTTAAGAGCTCAAAAGATAAGAAGGGGAGGACTCCACTACATTCTGCAGCATCAATTGGTTATTTAGAAGGGGTACGCTTCTTATTAGGCAGTCGCATCTCTGATTGTCATCAAATGGATCATGGCGGCAACTTTCCAATCCATTCAGCATCAAGCAAAGGTCATGTCAAGATTGTTAAAGAGCTGCTTCGACATTGTCTCGATTCAAGGGACTTGAAGAACTCTAATGGCGAAAATATACTCCATGTTGCAGCAAGATGCGGTAAAGACAATCTTGTCAAATATTTTCTCAAAAAGGGTGAGTTTCGAATGTTGATAAACCAAAAGGACAGCAACGGAAATACTCCTTTACATTTGGCAACGATGCACCACCATCCCAAGGTTGTCTACAGATTGGCTTGGGATACAAGGACAAACTTAAAGCTCTTGAATGGTAGAAGCATGACAGCTCTTGACATTACAAAAAGCCCTTTGGAAACTATTGCATCATATCATGGGGTAAGTTAGTACTATATCTACTTTTATCACATGACTGATGATGATGATTTTGGGTATCATTTCCAAGGGAAGTATCCTTGTTCTATTTAGTGTGTTTTGGCTAATTCCAGTTTGGTATATTCTCAAAGAAATTGAACAGAGAAATAAAAGGAGAAACATGTAATTGAGAAAACACTCTATATTTTATTGAAGTAGGATTACAACACTATGGCTGATATAGCTCACCTAAAATGGTTCATATAAGACATACACTACACATCCAATGACAGATTCACTTGAAAGTAGAGTGATATAGCTCACCTACTCACCTTTTTTTACTACCCATTAAGTTCCATTGATACTCTGTTGAGCAAGGCAGGTTAGAGAGACAAAGTGGTGTGGACTGGGTATTCTGGGCAGCTGTGGAAGGTTTTGGTTATCTATGAGACTCTCTGGATTGCAGATTTATAAGTATCTAGCACCCTTATTTGTTACTTGTTGAGTATTTGAATGATGTATGAAATGTGTAGTAGATTTTGTAGATTTGGTCTACATCTTGTTCCCAATAAGAAAAATTCATGGATCGGTCACTGCACAGATCCCATATATAAGGAGTTTACAAGATAAAGTCTTCCTGCCAAATTGGAAGAACATGCAATTGGAAAAAAAAACATGTGGGGAAAGAAAATGAATAGTTGTGCTGGGCAAAATGAAGACATCACTAACTATGCATTTATTTGGGTATAAACAAACTATATAGGGAGCTCAAATAGTGATCAACTAAAACCAATGTTTTGAAAGGCGAGGCGTTTTATGTCTCGCAAAGCGAGGTGTAAGCCTCGAGGCGATAAGGCGCAAGCCTTTTGAACATTCAATTATCAAAAATAAAAATATATTAGTATATTTATAATATGTAAAACATATGATCCATATATGTTGTGAGGTCATTGATTCATAAATGAAAACATCTCAAGCCTCTTTTTAAGCTCTAAATTAATTTAGACTGTTATAGACTGGATATGAATTCAAATTTATAAGATAGGATTCACATCTTGTTTGAATAGATTGAAAGAGAGGCTTCCATTAGAAATATGTGGGTGGATATGGCTGAGAGCTAGTCAAAATTGAAACAGAGGGAAATCTGATTTTTGTGAACCTTCTATTGGGTGAGAGCAGAATATAAAAGGCACAGGAGGGACTAATTAATATAATAATTTTTTATTGTGAAGGAATGGAAGAAGTGAGACCTGAGCTTATGTTATGTTCTTAAACTTAAAAACCATAGATGTTGAAACGTTGGCGTTTTGCTTGACTTTTTAAACACAAAAGCTGTACCATACGGGATCGTTTTGAGAGAAATAAAGTTAGGTTTCATCGTCTTCTTCTCCGCTCTGCAACGCCCCTGCAATTTCGCGCGTACGCTTTTGGAATTTGGCGTACGCCTCCGTAACTTGGCGTATGCCTTTAACAACAATCGCTAAACAGAGGTACGCTTGAGGCGTTTTACCATCGCCTCGCCTCGCCTCACGCTCTCAGGCGCGCTTAGGCATGCCTTTCAAAACATTGACTAAAACTCATCATCATCATTTACATGTTAGTACATGTTTTTGTAATCTCTATATGATTTGTTTCTATTTTACCTTACATGTGTCTGGTAATTGGATTGTTTCTTCTTGTACTGCACAGAGGCTTACATGGATGGTATTGAAATCTGCTTTCGCACAGCGTGCTCAGAGTTTGCATGTCCTCCAAAGGAAAAAACTGAGATCACCACAAGTAGCAGACAATGGTGGAGGTTTGACTAAGTTACCAAACGAGGAAAGCATTAGGGACAGGGTGAATGCTTTATTGGTGGTTGCCACACTTGTTGCCACAGTGGCATTTGCAGCCGGTTTCACAATGCCAGGTCGCAACAACGATTCTACCCCTCATGAGGGCATGGCAATCTTGCTAACCAAAGCTATGTTCCAAGCCTTTGTTGTGGGAGCAGATATTTTCGTCTCCAATCACAGCGCGCCACGTGGAAAAGAAGATTATCTCTTTTAATTAATTAATTGAACCAGTTTATCTGGCCATTTAATTAATTGGGATAAATATCTTAATTAACATGATATTATCTTTATTTAATAAGATAATATCATTAATTAAGATATTATCCTAATAAAGAGAAGATAATGTCATTATCTCAGATATTATCTTCATAAAAAGAGATAATATCATTTAATTAAGATATTATCTCCATAAAAAGAGATAATATCATTAAATCAGATATTATCTCAGTCCGACTCAATCCCTACGAATTTGGGTAGAGAATAAACTCAGCATATTCTCTACGAAACCCTAGCCCCGAGGCTCCTATAAATAGATGACTTCATTCATCATTCAAGGTACATCTAAACCTACTCCTTATACCCGAGAAAAATACCCGAAGCTCTTTCTCCCTCTCCACTCTCCATATTTTCTCCACACAGCTCCGGCCACCACACACGGCTTCGGCCGCCCGGTTCACACCCTACATAAACACTACTCCGTACCCTTTGCTTAGCTATTGTTTTTCTACAAACACTCAAACTAACTTAGGCATCGGAGGGCCTTTGGCCAACACCCCCCGGGTGTGGTCTATTTACTCCAATCTATTTTACAGGAATCAAGGAAGAGAGAGAAGGAAGATCGAAGGTTGAAGGATCTAGAAGCGAATATTCTCCCGTGAGATTATTTGCACAAACATTTGTGATTTGTAACACCATAGCTATGTATACTGCCATCCTTGTTGCAGTCTGTCTCATTTGGGCACAGTTGGGGGACTTAAATTTAGTGGACACAGCTCTTCATATGGCGTTGCCGCTGCTGGGGATTGTACTTACCATGATGTCCTTAGCCTTTATGGCTGGGGTTTATGTGGTAGTTAGCAATCTTCATTGGCTTGCCTATGTTGTATTGATCCTGGGAGTCCTTTTCATTGTCACTGTCCTGGTAGTTTTCATTCCACTCTCCTGCAAAACTACTTCGAGGTCCCGCATCCTTCGTTGCATCACTTACTTTCTCTTCTGTGCGGAAGAATGGGCTTCTAGAAGTCACAACAATTACCAAAAGAAGACTGATCTCCTTGGTTGCGCGACACTGCGGGCCTGCAATATCATCTTGGAATGTTTAAGTGGTAGTTCTTGTGTTCCGTAAAAAAAAAAAAAAAAAGTAGTTTTTACGTTTCATGTACTTTATGTTATGTTGTAGTTAAGAACTTTGTGAGAATGTATGTATTAATAACTGTGTCACTTTTATTTTAGAGTGCTGCTATTTCCACATTCGTTCTATTTCTCCACTCACCTTATTTTCGAAATTTTAAAGATAAATTTACCCATTTGTAAAATGACTTGTAAGGACTTAGGGAAAACACTCGAATCATAAACCACCTATTCTTTAAAAATAATTTTAAATTTTAAAACCAAAAATAAAAAAGGACTATTATATCCAAAATAAGGGCCCACACTGTAAGAAAACCCAACATGAAATGCACTTTAAAACCACACCAAAACTCATTTACAACATAAGAAATAGGCATTGAAGTCCCTATAAATTATGTGACTGTCATTGGTTAACTTAGCCCAACACAAAAACCTATAAATAAAAACTATAAAAAAACCAAAACAAGCCCAGCCCACATTAAAAATAAAAAAATAAAAAAAAAACCCAAACAATTTTTTGATAGACCAAGGGGATCTTCATCTACCCTTGTTTGTCCCCACCACCACAGGACGTCTGCAAAACGAAAACTCCATAGCCACCAAGCTTAAGCTTTTTTCAAAACCACCACCGCACCTACCACTAACCTCCACCTACAAAACCACGAAAATGATAGAAAAGCAACATTTAAAACCATTCAACGCAAAAAGGAGAAAAATTTCAAACAAAAAAAGCTTTAAAGGGAAAACCTTTAAAACCATACATAGGTTTTCGTTTATGGTGTAATGACAGTCATGTTCTATTCTAGTAGCACGACCTTCTAGTTTACTGTGTTGCTATTTCTAATCCATTTCTTTGAATTGACATATGACAAACAAATAGTGAATCTACCAAAAAAAACAATGAAGAAAAAGCAAAGAGACCCACAAAAAGCAAAAATAGTGAAACGCCACCAACATCCAAACAAAAAGGAAAACCCTCATCATCTAAAAAGAACACTGCCACAAAACCAAAAAGACCAAGATAGAAAAGACAGGATGACCCAAATTATGTGCAAATCAAGAGCAATATGCTCACTTTTGCAGCAACAATGGACAATGTTTGTGAGGTAAAATACCTCTAGGCTGAGCAGGGCCAAAGCATGGTGTTAGTGGTCGAGCTGGGCTCAAGGCTGATCGCCATATATTTTTCACCTTGACCCAAGTAGGCTTGTGGGCCCATTAGTCTATGAGTTTGGGCTAGGTGTGCATGAGGTTGACATCAAATGAGTTCACGTGGTGTTCACTCAAAGGAATCCTGGTAACTTCAACATAGTCCGAAAATCATAAGTTCAATATATATATATATATATATATATTTTAACTCTTTAGGCATGTAGTAGCTTCAACAAAATCAAGGTAGAATATTTCTGACTTAGTGGTTCGCATAAATTTTTTCCATTCATTAAAAATTTGTTGTCTTTGACTTTTATCTGGGTAGACTGTGTGGTAGTTGTTTCTTATTTCTAAATTTTCTAGAGCATTCAGGTGACTATCTAAAACTTTCCATTGACTTCTAAATTCTTTGGTAAGGGTTCTTAGTTGATGGAGGGATCCCTCAAATAGTGTTATTTGAGGGATGGGGTACTCAGTCATTGGATCTCTTTTAATGGGATCTTGCGGCTATGGTTGTTTTAAATGTTTTAACCCGTTTTAACACCCCTGACTCAATAAAATAAAAAAATAAAAAAAAAACACGCGATGGCTGAAGAAACCTAAGGCACACACGAAGAAGAGGAAGAGCCCACCCTTCCAAGACGAAGGAAGAGCTGCCATCGCGACTCGCGAGAAATCTATGCCAATCAGATAGGCATATCCACAGATATATCCTTTCCAAAATCATGAAAGTTCATATGACATGTCTGATGATTTAATCAATAAAAATAATGCTATTTCAAACAATGTCCACTCACAATTAGTCCCACACTGCTTGACCCTGAGAGGGTCCCGCCTGCTGCATATGCATGGTCAGAATACTTATTTCAGAATACGAATTTGAGATTAATATAAAAACACCTTGAACAAAAACTGTAAATTAAAATCCTAGTTTCCTGGGTTTCAAGTAAAGCACGAGGAACTAGACGTTCCTAAAGTCCAACTATGTGTTTCGGATGATGATCTTGGAAGACACTCGGTTAATTGAGCGGTCAAACTTTCCCAATTGGGTCAATCGAGCCCACGGGATCCACGACCACCGATTTCCGAGCCGGAAGTTCTTAAGGGTTCCACAAGGTTTAGAATACACGTCCTGCAAGTTTGGTTCGGATCGAACGGTCGGATTCCTCGCGATCGTATGATCGGTTGGTTATCGTTTAACGCAAACTTTAAGTAATTGAATCAAAACATCCGGGGCTTCGATTCACGATTCGCAAAATCCTACACGATCCTAGGAATGCCTAGATCAACATATATTAAATTGGAGTCAATCCAATGGTCCGAACATATCGAATCCGGATAATGCCTAATATGCGATATTCGATCGACAGTCAAACGATAAGCATACCGTCGTGCTTGGGATGACATGAGGATTATTTTAGGACCAAGAGGGACACCAAAACAGTGCCCATGCCCTGCCATACGCGCCGGCACCCCATGGGTGTCCAAAGCGATTCTGGCGATCGAAAATCTCCAAACTGCCGGTCAAGACTTATACCTACATAATCAAGACATTGAGTGGAGCAACTTTTGTTCTAAGACATACCCCAAAAAGTGGCCGAAATCCTGGGCTGAAAATTGGCCAAATTTCAATTACTTATTTGACAACCAAAATGCAGAAATTGATCCTAAACAACACAACCAGCAGCTGGAACACATCGAGAGGATGAGAAAACATAACAAGTTCGAAGAATTTGGTTGCCGGAATCGCCATAATGAGCTCTGAATTTTTACGTAAAATCAGCCTTAAATCTTGATTTTCCGGCAACCACGACGGTGGATCGAGGCGGGAATTGTAACATCCCACATCAATCAACGGAGAGGGGGTGATGTGCCTTATATGTACATGCCTGCCTCCATCTAGCATGAGGCCTTTTGGGAGCTCACTGGTTTCGGAGTCATGGGAACTCCGAAGTTAAGCGATTTTGGGCTAAAGCAATCCTAGGATGGGTGACCCACTGGGAAGTTACTCGTGAGTTCCTAAAAACAAAACCTTGAGGGCAAAGAGGGGGGCCCAAAGCGGACAATATCGTGCTACGACGGAGCCGATCCTGGGATGTGACAATTTGGTATCAGAGCCACTCTGCCATGTGGTGCGAGTGTGCCGACGAGGACGTCGGGCCCTTAAGGGGGTGGATTATAACATCCCACATCGACCAACGGAGAGGGGATGATGTGCCTTATATGTACCTTTTGGGAGAGCTCACTGGCTTCGGAGTCATGTGAACTCAGAAGTTAAGCGAGTTTGGGCTAGAGCAATCCCAGGATGGGTGACCCATTGGGAAGTTGCTCGTGAGTTCCCAGAAACAAAACCGTGAGAGTAGAGAGGGGGGCCCAAAGTGGACAATATCGTGCTACGGCGGAGCCGATCCCGGGATGTGATAGGAATGGGGTGGGGCAGGAAGAGGGAGGAGAGGCGGTCCTTTTGGGACCGGTGCTGCCAAGAATGGCGGCGTGTGGCAAAGGTGGTGACGGCAAAACCGTCTCTGCTGTGTGCACCCGCGTCGGGAGGGGGAGGGTCGTGTCGGGGAGAGACAGAGAGAGTTTTCTGATTTTATTAAACTCATTTTGAAAAATTTACGATTATGCCATGAGTTTGTTTGTAACTTCTTCGTTTCAACTCCGATTTAAGCCCACTCTATGGATTCATCTCGGTATGATCTAAGCCAAAGTACCAGTCATTTCCCTGTAATCCTTCCGGATTAAAAAGTGACCAAATTACCCCTACCCCTGAGGACAAAATTGAAATTTTAGAATTGATTTAATTAATGAATAGTCTTGTTTTGGGTCTGTATGTTACACGACCCGACACCCTAATGCCTTTTCCGTAGTGGGGGTAAGCTTATTTCCACCACTTCTCTGACATACAATCGGTCAAGGATTAGTTGGATTTCATGCGTTTGTTCGACGGGCTTTAAAAGAAATCCCTGTCTTCTCCAATCTTGTCACGGTATGTAAATTATTTGAATCTCTAGCTTCTCCTTATCTTCAAAAATCGCTCAAGGATTTACCTTTTTCTTTTAAAAAACAAATAAACAACTTGAATATATACAAATCTTATGTCTGATTTCGGAAACACTTGTCACTGTTACCCTCTTTTCGGCCGGGGCGGCCGACGGAAGGAACTTTTGGTCCTTCTTCTTTTGGATGCGGGGCGTGCCACCACCAAGCCCCGAAATTGGGCTTGAATGGAATGAGAATAGATGGATATGTTGCGCTTCTAACTTCTGACCAAACGATTGATCGGCCAAGCAAGGAACCTCTTCTTGGCCTAGATTCTTTCACTTTCTCGGGCTCGAGAATGGTTAGGTTTCGTACGGATGTTTTTGTGATTTTTATGGTTTAAGTAAAAATAATGCAATTAAACTAAATATGCGTATAAACGTAAAGACAAGAATTGAAATGCGATAAAATAAATCAAAGCGATAGATAAAGCAAGAATAAAATAAAAGCGATAAGAACGATAAGAACGAAAAGGAAATAAACTTGAAGTTAAATTTAATCGAAGTGCGATAACAATTAAATGTAAAGGAATCAAAATAACCTTGAATTGAAATGACAAAAAATATAAATCGAACAAGAATTTAAATGACAAGGAAAATATAAACTTACACTAGAAATATGAAGAACTCACTACACTAGGTGCTTGAAAAATAAAATCCTAAGTCTAGGAAAAGAAAAGTGCGAGACGAAAGATAGGTTTGTTTGTCTGATGTTGTGTGTCTGATGTCTTCATGGAGCAAGGTTTATATAGGGCACTCGTCAGCCCATGGGCTGGCCATTGAATGGCCAAATGTCAACTCTTCTTTAAAATCTTTCCTTTCGAAGCCCTCCTAAATCCGTGGGATTGCGTTGATATTCTGACATGCTTGATTCTTCCTTGTTTTGGAACACTCGGAGTTACTATAAAAACTCCCTTGATTTCTTTCCTTGTGAGGCCCTCCGTCACGTGCACATTATCCTCAGAAAATCTAGAATAGGATGGGAAGGGCTTCAATTTTGAAAGCTGGTCGTGCCCAACAGTTTCCTTGGTTTACATATATTTGTATATGCATACAAATAATTATATATATATATATATACCAATATATGCATATATGGGTGAATGAATCAAGACAGCTTGGTTGAAATGCCTGGCCCATGCGGATGGGCTCATAAAGTGAAGCCATCCATTGTGATATACGATATTAATATATATATATTAGGTCAATAAGTTGGCGGCCGCATTCATCCCTTTTATGCCCAGCCGCATATTCATCCGGCCGCACTAAATTGTGCCCAATTACATTCGGGCCTCAATTAGAACGAATCTCGGCCGCACTAAATTCCAAGCAGAACCCGGCCACAGTCTTCCAATCCTGCCCGGCTACGAACTCCTCCAATCCTGGCTGTGCCCAACAGAACAATCCATATGCACTAGCCCAGCCGCAATTCTTCTTCTCCGGTCACACCAAATCGTGCCCAGTTGCCTATTCATCACACCCGGCCGCTATTTCCAACTCCATTCGAGCTGTCCGGCCGCATCTTGTATGCCCAGCTTTTTCGGGTCATGCCCAGCGAAAAAACCTTGGCCGCAACCTCAGTCTCCAGCCCCTTTTCGAACAAAACCCAGCTGCGATCTTAGAGAGCTGTTCAGCCCGACTGTATTCTCCTCGTGCCCATCCAATATCCCGTGCCCGGATTAGGTGGGTTTCTACCACCCCCAAACATTGCCCCCTGATTTGTTTAGCTTCGGAATTGGTGTAGAGGTAAGCAAATTGAAACCCAAAACTTTCTAATTTCTGAAATTTGAGATTTTTCTCTTTCGTTTGCCTTGCACGTTATTAAATTTTGAATCAGGTAGGAATTTAGGAAGACACCAATTAAATTGGAGGGTCTTTTGAACTTCCTATCCGTTAAAAACCCTAGATATTAGAAATATCCAAGAGATCTCTTTCATTTTCACATAAGCACTTCTACCATAGCTATAGGCTTTTAGAAGGTTTTCTCAAAACCCATATCCTCTTCATCTTCACATTCATCATTTCACACATCAAATCCACCCGAATCAACATCAAACTTGAAATTTGCAAGTTTCTGGGTACGTTGTACTAATTCTTGGTTGATTTTGGTATGATTTTGATGCATCTATAGCCTTCAAAAGTTTAGACTTGAAACTTTGAATATGTGAATAGTGCCATGATGTTCTTCGTGTTCTTGATTCGAATCTTGTTTGCTTCACTATATTTTTCTTTGATTCGATTTTACACCATGTTTGTAGGATGGAATCCATTCCAAGTGATAGTGGCCAATTCTTTGAAGATATGAAAGTGGCCATGGAAAAAGACTTGGGCAAACAAGTATTTGCCTATTTTCTCAATGCCTTTCCCAACTCCGCCCAATATATTCTTGGCCCATTTTTCTCCGCCTATCTGGAGGAGGTGGCCAAAGTGTGAGTGACGCAACCAAGAAGTGGCCCAACTTATTTTTCAGACTTCACATGGGCATCCGTTTGGGAGAGCGCCAAGCCATTTAAAGGTTGGCCAACGAGAACCCCCCTCAAATCGGATCCCACCGCAACAAAGGAGGCCCCATCAAAGAAAGCATCATCAGCCGCCGGGAAACCCGACCACTCAAGCTCGGTGGATGGCAAGTTTGATTGGTATCATTGGTTCAAGGCATTGGAACCAAAATTGAAGGGCCATTGGAAGAAAATTGGGATTTATGATACATTGCTCCTATGTGCGGGAAGCCCATTTCCTTGCGACCGATGTCTCATCATTGCGGCCCTATGCTTTTGGTCTTCCTCCACCAATTGCATGAGGCTCCGTTTTGGGATGATGACGCCCAACTTGCTAGACTTGGCCGCTATCGCCGGCCTCCGTCCTCATGGAGAGGATTTCTCGGCCGCCAACCTTCCGGATGGCAAAGTGGGCTTAGATTTTCACAAGTCAAACAAGAACTCCGGGAGCTGGGTGAAGACATATCTTGGCCATGGCGGAGATCCCACCGACCCTCCTTCCATCAATGGCGTATCCTACACTGAGCATGTGGCTTTCCTTGTGATGTGGTTGTGCAAGTTCTTGGCATGCCCAAAATCCGGCGGGATCACAAAGGAATTTCAAGCCTTGGCGGAGGTACTTGCGGATGGCCATCAAGTGGCCATGGGCCCAATCTTTCTTCCCTATCTTTATAGAGGGCTCCGTGAGGTAACCACTAAACCCATGGATTATCATGCTTCTGGCCCTATATGGATTTTTCAATTATGGCTCCAGTTATATTTTCCGGAGTTAAGTCCCACCACCGTTTGCCCAAACGATAAAGCACTTTTGGGTCCGCCTTTGCTCAACGCCCCACGGCGGAAGCATTTTGTGGAGGATTGCTTCCGCTTTTTCTATGAGTGCCAGGAGAGGACTAGGGAGCATCTCTCCATTTGCCTTGATCACCGTTTCCCGGATTATCTAGCCCTGGATCTTTCCTCATATCCCACGGCGGAGACAAAAGATGAGAGACATAATATGTGGGCGAGCATCCTTATCAGCCGAGATCTTCCATATGGCCTAATGGTGAACAAAGGAAGCAATTATCATTGTGGTGGTGAGCTTTATTATCCCGCCGCCGCCGGCTACCAGCTTGGTTTTATACAGAGCATCCCTATACCACCCATGGATTCCGTCAACCTGCTCTCCTCTTGGCGGGTGGAATTTAAAGATGCAAAAGAAGTCACCACCTTGACGGATTTCAACCAAGACTTGGTGAAATCCTTCAGTATTCCGATTAGAGATCCTCGGTTTGGTGACTCTAACATCTTTATCCATTGGTGGAAAGAAATGTCGGCCGGTTGGTTTTCTCAACCATGCTCAGAGATTGAGGATAGGATCCTTAAGCATTGCCCATGCTCATTGGCCTTTCAACAAGAGAAAGAGAAGAAGAAGGCCCAAGCAAAAGGTAAAATATTTGCA
The DNA here is from genome assembly GCA_903112645.1 of Prunus armeniaca. Taxonomy (NCBI): domain Eukaryota; kingdom Viridiplantae; phylum Streptophyta; class Magnoliopsida; order Rosales; family Rosaceae; genus Prunus; species Prunus armeniaca. The sequence continues at coordinate 11,388,651 of CAEKDK010000003.1, read as the reverse complement.
CTTTCTTCCTATTTTAATCTTTTGGCTATCTTTCTTTTTCCTAACCCTTCAAATCTCATAGTTGACACCGCCGAGAAGGAAAATCCTCCCGCCAAGGTTATTGAGAGAGAGAGCTTGGCCAAATCCGCCAATGCAAATTCTGGGCGGGGCGAGAAAAGGCACACCGCCCCCATCCAAGGTAAGCCATCCTCCATGATTATTTTTGCTCTTTTAAATATTTGCACTTCTAGCCTTCTGAATTCTTGATGGGCACATTTAAAAGCTTAAAACTCCAACTTTTTAGGAGATAGCCCCGCCGGAAATATTTTGCCCTCTCAAACATTCCTTCGGCCCAGAAAAGTTCCGCGGAACCTTTCACCCCAAGGTTTGGCCATGCACTTTTTTTATTTTTTTTATTTTTTATTTTTTTATTTAAATGTGACTAAAATAATAAGCTTGTTGCAGGTTCCCCAAGGCTGACGGATCATCCTTCCTCTTCTCATTCGGTCGGGGCCGTGCATTCGGCCACCACTTCATCCGCCGCTCCGGTAAGCCTATATCTCTACATTCTTTCATTCATTTAATTTTGAAGGGCAAAAACCACCCTTATGCCCAAAAATGTAGGAAACTCAACCTCCTACACTTGAGAAGGGAATTGGGGCGCAAGTCATGACTTCGGTGGGCGAGGATGAGGTAAATCCATCTCCTTAGCCGTTTGAGTTTTCTTTTACTTCTTTTGTGCTCACTAAATTTTCGAACTTAGTTGGCCGAGATCACTACCACGGAGCACCCGGAGGATGTTTCCACGGGGTCACACGAGATTACTCCCATGCCCGATGATCACGCCCATGAGCACGTGGCCGAGCTGACCGAGGAAGACTTCCCACATGTTCCGAATTCTCAGGTTCATTGAAATTTCATACTTTTAAAATTTCTTATACACTTGCCCCCAATTTCTTATTTTCAATGTTTGCACATGTTAGCGGGCCATTTTGGCCCCAACCTTTCTTCGGCCGATGCCACGGCCACTGAGGCCGAATTTCAGCCCCTCTTTGCCATAAGTTCGAGCTCTCCCTTGACCCGCCTTCTCGAGGCGCCCCAGAGTGGCCCAACTTTTCAGGTGATCTTACTCTCCCTTAAATGTTTTTTCAAAGCTTTATGTTTGTTAGAGAGCTCACATCCTCCTTTTTTAGGCGGACGTGGTGGAGTCTACCGCCATTACGGTCGGCCATGCGATCGTCGCCAATGGTGTGCCTTCCACTATTCCCACCGACGGAAGTGCACCACCTGAGCCCGTCCTTATGTTGACCTTGGGAGCTCCTACCTTGGTTGTCGATGCTATTCCGTCTGAACTCCAACTTGAGGTACGCCCCGAATTTTCTTGTTTATTTCAAATAAATGGGCCATTATTGTAATCCTTATATCGTTTTGCTAGATTGGTGAGTCTTCATCCCTTGTGCCCGCCGAGATTACCATGGATCTATCGGCGGAGGATGGAGGAAACTTGGCCACGGTCCCCCATGAAGAGGCCCCTCTACCATCCCCTGATCAGGTATGAAACAAGAAATACATACATATGCACATATGCAATTTATTTCCCTTTCTTGAAATATAATGCCCATTTTTCTTGCAGCCATCTGGTGATATTTTTGACTTCCTAGATCAGTGGGATGCATCTATATCCTCCGCGAAGGCTTCCACTCGCCTTGCCACTTCTTCTACATCGACCGGGGCCTTACCAGATTCCGGGGCTGAGGCCATACTTCGGTCATACAGAGATGGAGACCTCATGTCCTTGGAGGACAAAGATGAGAGAAGCAAGCTCAAGGCCGCCATTGAGACTTTGGCGAGTTCTGGCTTTTTCCCTGATCCACGCTCGGCGGCTATGATTACTCATCTCTTTGGTCAGGTGGAGAGATTTGCCCCCCGCCGCCGTCCTTTTCTGGAGGAGCAAAGGATAGGCCAAGATTTGGAGCAGCGGATTACCTCATGTAGTGCCACCATGAGGAGGGAGATCGAGATCGCCCGCCAAATGCAACAGGAGGCTGCTGATATCGATGAGCAGGTGAGGCAGCTTCAAGAAAGGAAGACTGGCATTGTTGCCAAAGTCTCCGAGATTGTCCGGAGCAATAGGCCTCTCGAGACTCAACTTCGACAGGATGCAGCAGCGGCGGGAGCATATCGAGAGAGGAAGTTGATGATTCAGTCTACCTTGTCCGCCGGAGATACCGCGATGGAGAGCTTTAGGGCTGCCCTCCGCACCTTTTTCCCCGATGCTTAGGTTCATACTTGGCCATTGGTTGGCCCATTTTGTACTTAGCTAGTTTCCTTTTCTTTGGTCACCATATGTGGTAGAACTAGCTTAGTTATTATTTCTTGAACCTTTGGTGGATATCTAGGCCATTACTTGGCCCCATTTTGTTGTAGACTTTTGCCCTCCTATATATATATGTGATATCTTTTGGAAAAAATTCTTTTATGATGCCCATTCTTCCAATAAAAATCATTATTTTATTGGGATATATTTCTTCGTGGCAGATTATCTCTCCGCCATTTCCCAAACCGTTGGGTAATATTTTTTCAAAAATCGACCATTGATCGGCGCATCATGGACCCGACCATTTTGGTCACTTAACTTGTACGCCCCCTTTCCTAACACTTGGTGGACGAGAAATGGGCCTTCCCAAGTTGGAGACCACTTGCCAAATTTTGGATCCTTTGATCCCTCCGGAAGAATGGTCTTCCATACTAAATCTCCGACCCCAAAACTCTTGGCCTTGGTCTTCTTATCGTATGCTCGAGCCACGACCTCTTTTTGGGCCTTCAATCTATCTAAAGCGCCCAATCTGACCTCGTCAAGGTCATCTAACTCTTGTGCCATGGCTTGCCCGTATTCGTCCTCACACCATTCGGCATGGCGAACCACCCTTAAGGACTTAACCGAAATCTCAAGTGGCAAGACGGCATCATGGCCATAGGTGAGGGCAAATGGCGTTGTTTGCGTGGCAGACCTTTTCTAGGTTCTATACGCCCATAGAGAGTTGGAAAGAAGAGAGTGCCATTCCTTGGGATTTTTATCAATCATTTTTTCCAAAATCCCTTTTATCACCTTATTACTAGCCTCCGCTTGGCCATTTGATTGGGGATTGTATGGGGTGGATTGAACCATCCTAATTCCCCAATTTCTCGCGGCGGCTTGAACAGCCTCGCCCATGAACGCCGTTCCTCGGTCAGTCATGATGGACTCGGGCAAGCCAAATCGATGGATGATATTCTTCTCAATGAATTCTATCACCTCGACTTGAGTAACTTGCTTGAGTGGGACGGCCTCCACCCACTTTGTGAAAAAATCGGTGGCCACTAATATATACTTATGGCCCTTAGATGACTTTGGGTATATTTGGCCAATCACATCCATTGCCCAACCTTTGAAAGGCCAAGCCTTGACAATGGGATTCATTGGTCCGGCCGGGACATGTTGGATCGGCCCATGCCTTTGACAGTCTTTGCAACCCTTGGCATATTCAATGCAATCTTTGAGGATAGTCGGCCAATAATAACCGTGCCTTCTTAAAAGCCACCTCATCTTGATGCCAGCTTGATGAGCACCGCATATCCCCTCGTGGACCTCGGTCATTGCTACGAGTTGTTCCTTTTTGCCCAAACATTTCATGAGCAAGTTATCGGAACCTATGCGGAACAATACTTCATCCCTTATCACATAATATTGGGCCCTCCGCCGAATTTGTTGGCTATGTGACCCATTTGGATTTTTCAAACACTGCACAATGTCGTGCCTCCAATCCTCCGGTGCTATGGTTAACACCATAACTTCTGCTGGAACCCCTCTTTCAAAGACGGAGGGGAGAGACCTCTTCTCAACTTTAAAAAGCTCCTCAAAGAGCCCTTCAGAGATCTCCACTCCGGATGCTAATTGGGCCTTGGCGTTGGCCTGAGTGTTATGTTCTCTCGGTAAGTGGGCGAGTCTCACATCATCGAAATCTTCCATTAATTGGCTGGCCAACGCATGATATCCAAGCAAAGCTTGGCTAGTCACCTTGTAGTCGCCAGACAATTGTTTTAAGACTAACATTGAGTCTCCCATGACCGCCACACTTTTTACCCCAAGCTCTTTCAAAATTTCCAACCCTATGATCAGGGCCTCATATTCGGCCTGATTGTTGGTACAATCAAAGTCCAATTGAAAAGAATAACGAGTTCGGAATCCTTTGGGCGTTTCAATGATGACACCCGCCCCGCCCATGTTAAATGTTCGAGACCCGTCAAAATAAAGGCGCCATGGAAATAAACTCAATGTGCCCACCTCGAGGAAATCCATCTCCTCTATTTCAACACAAGGGTGGGCCGCCAAGAAATCGGCCAAAGCTTGCCCTTTAACGGCCTGCTGGGGCACATATCGGAAAGTGAATTCCGCCAATGCCATTGTCCATTTTCCTATTCGCCCTCTAATGATTGGGCGAGTGAGCATATATTTTATCAAATCAGTCTTGGCGATTATATGCACCACGGAGGGCAACATGTAATGCCTTAACTTGGTCGCAGTAAAATACAAGGCCAAGCAAAGTTTTTCCACCGGAGAATATTTCCTCTTGGTGGCCGTTAGAATTCGGCTGAGGTAGTATACCGCTTGCTCTTTCTTCTCATCATTGTCTTGGGCTAGTAGACTTCCGATGGAGTTTTCCGCGGCCGAAATATATAATTTCAAGGGTCGGCCCCGCTTTGGTGGAATGAGCACCGGAGGCTTGGCCAAATATTCTTTAATGGTGTCAAATGCCCTTTGGTGAGTTTCTTCCCACCGAAATTTCTCTTCATCTTTGAGCTTTAGCAAAGATGAGAAAGGCTCAACTTTCCCCGCGGAGTTGGCTATAAACCTTCGAAGAAGTTAATTTGGCCCAATAAACTTTGCACACCTTTCTTGTTTTTTGGAGGGGGTGCGTTAATGATAGCCTTCGCCTTATTTTTATCAATCTCAATCCCCCTTTGGTGCACCAAGAATCCTAAGAAATTCCCGGCGGATACCCCAAAAGCACACTTTTTTGGGTTCATTTTCAATTGATGCCGTCGCATTCTTTCAAAGGCCGACCGGAGGTCATCCAAGTGGCCTAGTCTAGACTCCGATTTTATAACAACATCGTCGATGTAAACTTCTAAATTTCGACCGATCATGTCATGGAAAATAGCGTTCATTGCCCGCTGATATGTGGCCCCGGCATTTTTTAGGCCGAAGGGCATCACCACATACTCAAAAGTTCCAATGGATCCGGGGCACCTGAAGGCTGTCTTGTGGACATCCTCCTCGGCTATAAAAATTTGGTTATAGCCGGAGTGCCCATCCATGAATGATAAAATTTCATGCTTGGCCGCCCCATCGACTAAGAGGTCGGCCATGGGCATGGGATATTCATCTTTGGGAGTTGCAAGATTAAGATTACGAAAATCAACACATATTCTTATTGCTCCCGTTTTTTTCTTTACAGGTACAATATTTGAAAGCCATTCTACATATCTAGTTGGCCTAATAAATTTGGCTTTTACAAGCCTTACAATTTCTTCCTTAACCTGTAATTCTACTTCCGCCGACATCCGGCGGGGCGGCTGCTTGAAGGGCTTGAAATCTTCCACCGTTGGTAGGCGATGCTCGACTAAGTCACGACTCAATCCGGGCATCTCGGTGTAATCCCAAGCGAAGCAATCCTTGAACTCTCTCAAAATCTCTTCCATCTTGGCCCGAAGTTCTGGCTCCATTAGACCACTGATGTAGATTGGTCGATGGTTGTCTTCCGTCCCTAAGTTGATTTCTAACAAAGGGTCTTGGACTTCCGCCTTCGAATCATCCATCTCGCTTGGTGCCAACTCTACCTCTTCGAGCTCAAGTGCATCATCCTCCGGGCCTTCATGAAGAAATTACACCAAGTTGGCGGTGGACCCATGCTCGGCCGCTCTTTCGGCCCAAAAACCATATAGCCATCTCAAAGTGTCCTCCACCGCAGCCTTCTTCTCTTCCTCTATGTTTGTATCACTCATTGAGGGAGAAAAAATCAGCTATAGTGGGACGCTTCCCATCCCCTTGGGCATCATGTGCCCCCAAGTCTATCAACTTTTGGGCCGAGATTCCCGTAGGTCGGCCGTTCTTATCTGACCCCATAAAATAAAGGGGCCCAATGTCATCTTCATAAAACTTTGCCTCTACTGCATTGGCGGAGGCCATAAAGGGCCGTACATCGGCCTGAACAATCTCTACACTTCCATCCTCGTGCCAAAATTGTTAAAATTGATGAAGTGAAGAGGGCACACACATGCTTCCATGGATCCAATCTCGGCCCAACAAAGCATTGAAATGGGCCGTTGTCTCCACCACAAAGAAGGCAGTCATTCTAACTTTTTGCCCCACTCTAACTTGGAGTGGGAGGATTCCCTTTGAAGTCGTGGTGTCTCCCACGAACCCGCTGACCGTTGTCTCGGTCGGGATTAACTCATCTAAGCCTTTCTTTAATTTCCTCATGGTTGAGGCTGGTAGGATGTTGACCGTAGCCCCCATATCCACAAGGACTTTACTCACCGGAACTCCATCGAAATGAGCTCCCACATACAAGGGCTTAAGGTGGGAGGACATTTCTTGGTGGGCATGTCATAGCACACCTTCTCGGGCACTTTTTCCTCCTTTTCGGGCACCATGATGCAAGGTTGGGCATTCCCTTCCTTTGGAGTTTCTCGGGCCATCTCAATTTCTTTGGCCCCTTCCATTTGGACCATGGACTCAACCTCATCGAACACATCCCCGTCCATAAAATTAGGTTGATCCGGCCGAGCTTCGAAAAATAGTGGAAGTGTAACAACCATGGCATTTACCTCGTCAAAGTCTCCAAACTTTACTTTGACCTTGCCCACTTTTAGCTCATTCTCAAACTTGGCCATCTCTTCATTCCGTTCTTTCTCTAAGTGTTCCATAGCTTCCTCCGACAGATCCTCTAAGTATTCATCGTCCGCATACTCCTCATCTTCCCCATATATCTCTTCGTCTTCGGCCGTCGAACCTTCGGGATTTTCCAATGGCTCCTTAGCTTTTTCCTCGGCCGTGTGCTCGGCCTCTTCTTCTACCACATTAGTTTCAACATCGACCATAAATTGGTCTTCTTCCGCCCTAGGCTCGCTTACTATTTTATGGGGCACATCCCCAGCTTCTTGGACCATGTTTTGGTCCTTCTCCTCTTTGCTCTCAACCTTGGTGGGCTGAGCCAATTTGGTCATGGCCAGGGCCTTGGCGATCAGAGGCTTGGCTTTTGGTGGAGCCGCCCTTGCCTTTTGAACCTTGAGAGGTTTATCTCCTCTCCTCTTGGTCGGTTCACTAACTTCCACTTTAGAGTTATTTGCCTCAAAAGCCCCAGTCAAATGGGCCTCCAATTCCGAGATTGGCTCTTCCGGGGCCGTTACCACAACTCGGCCATTCACCCATTCTCGACGTATTTTCATCTCCTCGGCCGCGGCGGCCTCTAAAGAAGCGACGGCATCGGCCTTGGCCAATTCCAACTCCTCCAATTGAAGCTTCTCTCGAAGCTCGACCAATCGGTCAAGTTGAGCTTGCCTTTTATCCGCCCAATCTAACTCCGCCTTGCAAGTGGTGGCATATTGTCTTTGAGCCCTTCTCGTTTGAGTTTTGCTCAGAGGTACCGGTGGAAGTTTTGGGCCTCTACTTCTATACCATTGGCCCGCCTTTGTGTTTGGCACCTTGAAAGTTGGGACACCATTACCGTCCGCGGGGCGGGGTCTTGATACATATGCCACATCTCGGCTTTTGCCTTCTCCCACCGAAATCCACATGCTTCGATTTTGGCTTGAATCGGGCGAATCAATGTCTTCATATCTTAGAGGGGCATGTTGATTTCTCCTCTTCGGCTGATACCTCGGCCTCTCGTACCTATCTTGGTACTCATGCAATGGCCGTTTGTTCGGCCTCCCTTCCATTTCGCCCCTTGGGCTATGTGGGCCGTAATTCTCGACCGGACTTGTTATCATCTTCTTTTCAAAACTCCTAGATCTGCCCACTTGGACTTGATCCTTGGTTGGCTCTTTTGGCTTTGGCGAAACCACTTCGAGAGTCACCTCACATTGGCATCGACTACATAGCACAATGGCCTTTGGAGGTTCTTCCTTGGTCGAAACTTTGTCTCGGGAACTTTGGCCATCTCAGGGTACATTTTAGCCTTGCCCTTCGCCTTAGGATCCGCCGGAATTTCCCTTGCCCTTCTTTCTGCCGCAGCCCTTGCTGAGCCACCCAAGTCCAACCTAGGCCTAGGTTGGTCTGGCCTTGGGAAGTTAGCATTCACCATGTTGACTTGAGCATTTGGGAAAGGATTCTTGTCGACGCCCATTGTAGCTTTCTCCGGAAACTTCAAGATCTTCCGATCGATGAGATCCTGCACGGCATTCCGAAAAACCAAACAATTGTTAGTCGTATGAGACCACACATTGTGAAACTTGCAATAAGTTTTATTTCTAAGTTCGTTAGCCGACGGAATATCATGATCATTAGATAATTTATGATCTTTTCTTTCAAAAGTTGGTCGAAAATTTGTTCGGCTTTAGAAATATCAAATGTGTAGGACTTAGTCACGACCGCCTTTTGGGAGGTTCCACTAAACTTGGACATTTGGGCCGTGGTCGGCCTTTGATCCTTAGAGGCTTTAGACAAAGCCTTGCACACATATGGCCCTTTGGCCACAATCTCGGCCAAGTTTACCTCGGCCGACTCTTCTTCCTCTAAGTAAACTTCATCACCTCTTTCTTCTGAGTCTATATCTCCAATGTCTACTGCGTGGACCGCCGTAGTCCTAGACCCGGAAGGTTTGGTTGAATCCCTATAAAATGTCGGCCGGGGTCGGCCGCCCTTTTTGTTGCTCCTCCTTTAGAAGGGCTTCGTATCGATCCACCCGAAGTAAGAGATCATAAATGTCGCGGAACTCAATTCCTTCGAATTTCTTTCGGAGATCAAGCAACAATCCTCCTTGGGCCAATTTTGCAAACTCGTGCTCGGCATATTGACCGTACACCTAGCCCTTGCTTCTCTAAACCGCCCCAAATATTCTTGGACCGACTCACTTGGCTTCTGGCTTATCTTTGCCAAGTCGGCCATTGAGACTTCCGGCTCCGGTCGATAGAATTGCTCGTGGAAGACTTGCTCCATAACTTGCCAATTAGGGACGGAATTTTGTGGAAGCTTAACATACCATGGAAAAGCTGCCCCCGTAAGGGTACTCGGAAATAGCCTTAGTTTCAAGGCCTCGCGATGCCCAATCTCCGCGCATTGGGCCGTGAATCGGCCAATGTGTTCAACGGTCGATTGGAGCCCATCTCCCGAAAATAGTGCAAAATCCGGAACCTTGAAACCCCTTGGAAATTCCTCTTGATCAAAGTGCTCCGGATATGGTCGCCGATAAACCGGCCTACCAATCCTCCTAGCATGGGGCACCATATCTTGAATCATTTGTTCGACCGCACCTCGGTCGATTGCTTGATTCCCTAGCAATGGGTTGTTAGCATTCCCGCCGGGGTTATTCCAACCACCGACTCCGAATTGGTTGATATGAGGCCCAGCGAAATTGGCCCCAGCCGCTTGGTGAGCTTGTGGGCGGAATTGATTATATGGCGGGAACACTTGAAATTGGTTGACCGCCGCATATGGGTTGTTGCCCATCGGCGGAATATTAACCACTGGGGCTTGGTTGCCCCCTGCTGGTGGATTAAGTTGGGGCGGATTCACTCCAAAACCATTTGGTTGGGCCTCCACTTGTGGCCCAACCGCTGGTGCTCCAATTGGCGCCCCTTGGTTTCCATTTTGGCCATTTTGTTGGCCTAACCATCGATCAAATCTCTCGTTGATCTGAGCATTTTGAGTGGCCATCGTTTGGGCCATCGTCTCCATGACTCGCATGAGTTGTTGGAGTTCCAATGAAGTGGCCGGATTCGGCCTCAATACTGGTCCCCCGGCGACTTCCGTAATGTCTTCGACTACCACTTGATCATGGCCGACGGCCGTGTTTCGGCCGGGGCCATTTTGCTCTTGTTGAGTGGCCGGAACATTTTGTGGCTGAGTATTTGTAGGGAGTGAACCAGCCATGCTTGTCTCTGATTCCGACCGAAGTCTAGATTCTTCAAATTCTTGATCTCTTCTAGGATTCCTCCTAGTGTTTACGACCATACAAAACCTAGTGGTCCCACCGGGCGTGCCAAATTATGTTACCCTCTTTTCGGCCGGGGCGGCCGACGGAAGGAACTTTTGGTCCTTCTTCTTTTGGATGCGGGGCGTGCCACCACCAAGCCCCGAAATTGGGCTTGAATGGAATGAGAATAGATGGATTTGTTGCGCTTCTAACTTCTGACCAAACAATTGATCGGCCAAGCAAGGAACCTCTTCTTGGCCTAGATTCTTTCACTTTCTCGGGCTCGAGAATGGTTAGGTTTCGTACGGATGTTTTTGTGATTTTTATGGTTTAAGTAAAATAATGCAATTAAACTAAATATGCGTATAAACGTAAAGACAAGAATTGAAATGCGATAAAATAAATCAAAGCGACAGATAAAGCAAGAATAAAATAAAAGCGATAAGAACGATAAGAACGAAAAGGAAATAAACTTGAAGTTAAATTTAATCGAAGTGCGATAACAATTAAATGTAAAGGAATCAAAATAACCTTGAATTGAAATGACAAAAATATAAATCGAACAAGAATTTAAATGACAAGGAAAATATAAACTTACACTAGAAATAACGAACTCACACTAGGTGCTTGAAAAATAAAATCCTAAGTCTAGGAAAAGAAAAGTGCGAGACGAAAGATAGGTTTGTTTGTCTGATGTTGTGTGTCTGATGTCTTCATGGAGCAAGGTTTATATAGGGCACTCGTCAGCCCATGGGCTGGCCATTGAATGGCCAAATGTCAACTCTTCTTTAAAATCTTTCCTTTCGAAGCCCTCCTAAATCCGTGGGATTGCGTTGATATTCTGACATGCTTGATTCTTCCTTGTTTTGGAACACTCGGAGTTACTATAAAAACTCCCTTGATTTCTTTCCTTGTGAGGCCCTCCGTCACGTGCACATTATCCTCAGAAAATCTAGAATAGGATGGGAAGGGCTTCAATTTTGAAAGCTGGTCGTGCCCAACAGTTTTCCTTGGTTTACATATATTTGTATATGCATACAAATAATTATATATATATATATACCAATATATGCATATATGGGTGAATGAATCAAGACAGCTTGGTTGAAATGCCTGGCCCATGCGGATGGGCTCATAAAGTGAAGCCATCCATTGTGATATACGATATTAATATATATATATTAGGTCAATAAGTTGGCGGCCGCATTCATCCCTTTTATGCCCAGCCGCATATTCATCCGGCCGCACTAAATTGTGCCCAATTACATTCGGGCCTCAATTAGAACGAATCTCGGCCGCACTAAATTCCAAGCAGAACCCGGCCACAGTCTTTCAATCCTGCCCGGCTACGAACTCCTCCAATCCTGGCCGTGCCCAACAGAACAATCCATATGCACTAGCCCAGCCGCAATTCTTCTTCTCCGGTCACACCAAATCGTGCCCAGCTGCCTATTCATCACACCCCGGCCGCTATTTCCAACTCCATTCGAGCTGTCCGGCCGCATCTTGTATGCCCAGCTTTTTTGGGTCATGCCCAGCGAAAAAACCTTGGCCGCAACCTCAGTCTCCAGCCCCTTTTCGAACAAAACCCAGCTGCGATCTTAGAGAGCTGTTCAGCCCTACCATATTCTCCTCGTGCCCATCCAATATCCCGTGCCCGGATTAGGTGGGTTTCTACCACCCCCAAACAGTCACCATCATGCGTTTTTTCATCATGTTTCAGATATTGATGAATGCAAGGAAAACCAGACGTGTACTAATCTTAATATTCAATGGTTTTTGTGAATCATCTTCATTTTGCAATAATTTGAACAACCACATATGTGAGAATATTAGGGGGTTATACATGTTACTCAACCACAAGTAGTTATATATGTAACGCAAGTGGTCACAGTTCATTACTGCGTTGCTACTACAAACAGTCTGGGACCTCTCGAAGCAAAGCAATTCTTTTAGGTATACTCCTGTACTGATTAGTACTTAATTATAAAACCAGCATAATATTATTCATAAGTTTTTGGCTTGGACAAGAATATATTATTATTTAACTATTTTGCATTCACAAAGGAATGGTAATTAGCCAAACACTACTACAAATCGAAATAGACGACGGGAAACCACCGCCGTGTAGAAGGTTTTCCAACCGTCGTGAAATCGACCGACATCTATTTGGGTGTCAAACTACGACGGCTTTTCACCGTCGTTGTTTTTCCCTAAAGATGATTGTTTTTAAAGAAAATCGTCATTGTTTAGAGGTAAAGATCGTTAATTATAGGAGGAAAGACGACTGTTTTTAATAAAACCGTCGTGTATTGTATGTAAAGATGATGGTTTTTTTATGAAAACTGTCGTGGATTGTTTATAAAGACGACGGTTGTTTTATGAAAAAACCGTAATCTTTACATACAATAGACAACCCATTTAAAAAAAAAGGTCATCTTTCCTTCACAATAGACGATCCTTTTAAAAAAAACCGTCATCTTTACATATAATAGATGACCATTTTTAAAAAACGGTCATCTTTACATATAATAGACAACCATTTTTTATAAAATCGTCATCTTTACCTATAATAGACGACCCTTTTTTATAAAAACCGTTGATAATTATCTGTAAAGACCATGATTTATTATAAAAACTGTCGTCTAATAAGTTTCCAAACTACTACATTTTAGTTCTTTTTGATTTCCTATGATGCTATAGAATGATTTTAACTAGAAAACCAACCGTAATGCTTTATCAATGAATATATAAACTCAAAAATAGTTTCTTTCATAAAACTTGAAGATTCAATAGTTATTACATAGTTAACCAATATTTATTCTACAACAAACATAATTCATAACAAGACCTATGTACTCCTAATCCAAGCATTCCTCATCCAAAACATACAAATGATGCACAGCTGAAGTCTCCTCCATCATCCCTGTAAATAAATCAAAATGACAAAGAGAGAAAAAAAGCTGAGATTATAAACATAAAAAATTAGGTGGAAGAGAAATTTTACCATTGGTCCATATTTTACCATTGGAAGACAAAATCTGAAATTAGGGAGACAAAGAACATACCAGAAACGCAAAGAGACTAATCCAGAATTCACTAGCAAGATATAGAAGGGTATTGAGAGATTAGGTGACTTTCAAATCAAACCTTTCAACCAGCTTTGATTCTCAAATAGAGAACCTCCCTCTACATCTTATGGATCTGCAAAGACCTCAATCTCTCAACTCCTTCATTGATATCGATTTTTTGATGATTTTGTAGAGAGTTTCATGAGGCTGTTTTAGAGAGTGCAGGTTTCAAGGAGGGAGAGATCAGGTTTTCAGAGACGGGGGAAAATCTGAAAATTTGTTGAGCGCGAATTCACTTAAGTAGCCTTTTTTTAGCGTGTTTTAAAAGACGACGCTTGTTAATGAGAGATAAGGTTTTCAAAGACGGGTGAAAATTTGAAAATTTGTCGAGCGCAAATTCACTTAAGCGGCCATTTTTTAGCGTGTTTTAAAAGACGACGCTTTTTTTAAAAAAGATCGTCATCTTTACATATAATAGACGACCCTTTTTTTAAAAAACCGTCATCTTTACATAAAATAGACGACTTTTTTAAAAAAAAAAAAAAAATCATCATTTACTTCATAATAGACGACCCTTTTTTAAACAAACTATCATCTTTACATATAATAGACGACCTTTTTTATAAAAAAAAACAGTCATCTTTACTTCATAATAGACGACCTTTTTTTAAACAAACCATCATATTTACATTTAATAGACGACTCTTTTTTTTAAAAAAACAGTCATCTTTTCTTCATAATAGACGACCCTTTTTTTAAAACAACCGTCATCTTTACTGCATAATAGACGACCATTTTTTAAACAAACCATCATCTTTACATATAATAGACGACCCTTTTTTTTAAAAAACCGTCATCTTTACTTCATAATAGACGACCCTTTTTTAAACAAACCATCATCTTTACATATAATAGACGACTTTTTTTTTTCAAAAACCGTCATCTATACTTCATAATAGATGACCCTTTTTTTTAAAACAACCGTCATCTTTACTTCATAATAGACAACCCTTTTTTAAACAAACCATCATCTTTACATAATAGACGACCCTTTTAAAAAAAAACTGTCATCATTACTTCATAATAGACGACCCTTTTTTAAACAAACCATCATCTTTACATATAATAGACGACCCTTTTTAAAAAATAACTGTCATCTTTACTTCATAATAGACGACACTTTTTTAAACAAACCATCATCTTTACATAAAATAGATGACCCTTTTTTTTAAAAAAAACCTTCATATTTACTTCATAATAGACAACTCTTTTTAAAAAAAAACCGTCATCTTTACTTCATAATAGACGACCCTTTTTTAAACAAACCATCATCTTTACATATAATAGACGACCATTTTTTTAAAAAAAACCGTCATCTTTACTTCATAATAGAGGAAAACCATCGTCTTTACTTCATAATAGACGACCTTTTTTTTAAAACGACCGTCATCTTTACTTCATAATAGACGACCCTTTTAAAAAAAAAACCGTCATCTTTACATATAATAGACGATAGTTCTTTCAAAACAACCACGTTTTTACCAAAAAAATGACACTTGATTTTTAAAAGACGACGCTTGTCATACCTGCTGTCATTGTTTTTTGGTCAGATTTTAACTCTGAAGAAAACCTTTTTAATAAAACGACGCTTTTTGATTTGTGTGCGTCGTTATAAAAAAATATTCAACAGTACTTCCGTTTTTTAGTTGTTTAAGTCACTTATCCACAACGGTTTTCTGTTACCGTCGTCTTTTTCTGGTCGTCCTTTTCACTTTTTGTAGTAGTGAAATTAAACTACCTTCTCTTGTAAACATATGTGGTGCAGGTCTTGGCGCGGGTCTTGGACTGTTATTATTACTTATCAGTGCTTGGTAGGGTTACAAATTCCTGAAGAAAAGGAATAACATAAAACACAAACGAAATGATGGTTTATTGTTAGAACAGCAGTTATCATCAGGTGAAGTTAATGTTGAGAAAATCAAATTGTTCAAATCAAAGGAATTAGAGAAGTCCACTAACAATTTTAATATCGATAGAGTTCTTGGGCAAGGAAGCCAAGGAACTGTTTACAAAGGCATGTTGACTGATGGAAGAATTGTTGTCGTAAAAAAGTCTAAAATTGTGGATGAAAGTCAACTTTCAGATTTCATCAATGAGGTTGTGATTCTTTCAAAAATCAACCGCAAGAATGTAGTTCAACTATTGGGTTGCTATTTAGAGACCGAAGTTCTCGTTCTAGTTTATGAATTTATACCGAATGGAACACTTTCTCAGTATATCCATGAGCAAAATGTGGAACTTCCACTTCATGGGAAATTCGCTTACCAAATGTCATGGAAATTGCTGGAGCCCTGTTTCCTTCATTTCGACCAGGGCGGCTGACGGAAGGAACTTTTGGTCCTTCTTCTTTTTGGAGTACGGAGTGTGCCACCACCAAGTCTCGAATTTGGGCTTGAATGGAATGTGAGTAGATGGATGTGTTGCGTCCGAGATCTGACTTTAATCAAACGATTGTTCGATAAGAACGATAAAGTAAAATGAACTTGAAATTAAACTTAATTGAAGTGCGATAACAATGAAAAGTAAAGCAATTGAAATAAACTTGAATTTAAATGACAAGAAAATATAAATTGAACGAGAATTTAAACTTACACTAAGAAAAGGAAGAACTCGCTACACTAGGTGCATGAAAAGTAAAATCCTAAGTCTAGGAAAAGAAAAGTGCAAGACGAAAAATAGGTTTGTTTGTCTGATGTTGTGTGTCTTCTGTCTTCGTTTGGTGAGGTTTATATAGGGTATTCATCAGCCCATGGGCTGACCATTGAATGACCAAATATCAACCCTGTTAAAAATCTTTCCTTTTGAGGCCCCCTGAATCCTGGGATTAATTGGTTGAAATATTCTGATTGCTTGATTCTCTCTTGTTTTGGAATATTATGAACTATCATCAATATCCTTGATTTGTTTTCTTGTGAGGCCTCCATCACATGCACACTGACCTCTAGAAATCTTGGGCTTGAATCCGTGGCTTGGGCCTTGACCTCCGAGATTTCATCTTGACATCTAGTGGAACCTTGTGCCCCTTGAGTTGGCTTACCATCCATCGACCATCCGCCGAGATGGGTGGTATGGGAACTCCAAATATTTGGATGTTGGGCTTGGCCCTACATTGGACTATATTTGAGTTCTCAAATATTTGAATATTGGGAACTCGGCGGACATACCTCCCGCCGAACTTCAACTCCCTTGGCACGACTTTGCTTGCCCAAGTGTTGAGAGGAGGGCGCCAAGGTGAGCAAGGAGAAAATTCGCCCTGGCCCAGCTTTTTGTAAGAGGAGTGGCCAACCGAGGTATTTAAGGAGTGCCCAGCCCAAAATTTTGAGAAGGAAGCATTTGGCCACTTTTGTAAGGATATGCCCAGCTACTTTTTGCAAGGATATGCCCAACCACTTTTGCAAAGGGAAGTGCCCGACCATATTTTTGTGAAGGCACCATGGCCTTTGAAGAAAACACCTCGGCCGCATTTTTGAGAAGGCACCATGGCCTTTGAAGAAAACACCTTGGCCACCTTTTTGAGAAAGTACTTCGGCCGCTATGAATTCTCGTATGCTAGAAATCTCGGCTGCTAGGAATTCTCGCCCGCTAGGAATCTCGCCCTCTAGGAATCTCGGCCACTATTCTTCACCCGCTAAGAATTCTTTCTTTGCAAATTGGGTGAATTTTGACCACCCCCAAACATTGGCCCCTCGATTTGCTTAGCTCGGAATAGGTGTAGAGGTAAGCAAATCGAAACATGAGGTCTCTCAATTTCTAAAGTTTGAGACTTTTTGCTCGCCTTGCACATTATTAAATTTTGAATCGAGCTAGGTGCCTAGGCCATTGCTTGGCCCCATTTTGTAGTGAACGTTGCCCACGTGTATATATGATAACTTTTGGAAGAGATCTTTTTATGATGCCCATTCTTCCAATAAAAATCATTATCTTACTACGACGATATTTCCTTATGGCGGGCTATCTCTCCGCCATTTCCCAAACCGTTGGGTAATATTTTTCCAAAAATCGACCGTTGATTGGAGAGAAATGGACCTAACCATTTTGGTTCAAATCAGTCTTGGCAATTATATGCACCACGTAGGGCAAAATGTAATACCTCAACTTGGTTTCGGTAAAGTACAAGGCTAAGCGAAGTTTCTCAACTAGCGAGTATTTTCACTCGGTGGCCGTTAGAATTCGGCTGAGGTAAAATACTTCTTGCTCTTTCTTGTCATCTTTGTCTTGGGCTAACAAACTTCCAATGAAGTTCTCCGCGGCCGAAATATACAATTTCAAGGGTCGGCCCCCCTTTGGAAGAATGTGCACTGAAAGCTTGGCCAAATATTCCTTAATGGCCTCGAATGGTTTTTGGTGTGTTTCCTCGCACCGAAATTCCTATTCATCATTGAGTTTTAGCAAAAATGAGAATGACTCAACTTTTCCCGCAGAGTTGGCAATGAACCTTCAAAGAAAGTTAATTTAGCCCAACAAACTTTGCACACCTTGGTTTTTGAATGGGGTGCATTAATGATAGCCTTAGCCTCATTTTTCTCAATTTGAATTCCCCTTTGGTGCACCAAGAATCCTATGAAATTCCCGATGGAAACTCCGAAGTCATGACTTACAAATTTGGCCTAATAAATTTGGCTTTCACAAGTCTTACAATTTCTTACTAGACTTGTAATTCTACTTGCCGACATCCGATGGGGCAGCTGCTTGAAGGGCTTAAAATCTTCCATCATTGGTAAGCGATGCTCGACCAAGTCATGACTCAATCCGAGCATCTCAGTGTGTTCCCAAGCGAAGCAATCCTTGAACCCTCTTAAAAGCTCTTCCATCTTGGCCCAAAGTTCTGGCTCCATTAGACCTAATGTAGATTGATTGATGGTTGTCTTCTGTCCCCAAGTTGATTTCCACCAAAGGGTCTTGAACTTTCGCCTTCGAATCCTCCATCTTGCTTGGCGCCAACTCTACTTCCTCGGGCTCGAGTGCATCATCTTCTGGACCTTCGTGAAGAAATTCCACTAAGTTGGCGGTGGATCTATGCTCGGCCGCTCTTTCGGCCCCAAATCGTACAGCCGTCTCAAAGATTCTTCCACCGTGGCCTTCTTCTCTTCCTTTATGTTTGTATCACCCAAACTATTTGGGACTCACCCATTTCCTTGGGCATCATATGGGCCCCACACACAAAAAAAAGGAAGTCATTCTAACCTTTTGCCCCACGAAACCACTGACCGTTGTCTCGGTCGGAATTAATTCATTTAAGCGTTTTATAAGGACTTCGCTCACCGGAACTCCATCAAATTGAGCTCCCACATACAAGGACTTAAGGTGGGAGGACATTTTCTTGGTGGGCATCTCATAGCACACCTTATGGGGCAACTTTTCCTCCATTTTGGGCACCACAATACAAGATTGGGCATTCCCTTCCTTTGGAATTTCTTGGGCCACCTCAATTTCTTTGGCCCCTTCCATTTGGACCATGGAGTCAACCTCATCGAACACATCTCTGTCCATATAATTAGGTTGATCTGGCCAACCTTCGGAAAATAGTGGGAGCGTAATAACCACGGCATTTACCTCGTCAAATTTTCCAAACTTCACTTTGACATTGCCCACACCTTCAATTTGTTCTCACATTTGGCCATCTCTCCATTGCGTTCTTTCTCAAGTTTTTTCATAGCCTCTTCTAGAAGTTCCTTTATGTACTCATTATCAACATACTTCTCATCATCTCCGTAGAGCTTTTCGTCTCCGGCCACCCTTGGTTCACTTAATACCATATGGGGCTCATGCCCGACTTATTGGACCATGTTTTGGTCATTTTCCTCTTTCTTCTTAACCTTGGTGGGCCGAGCTACTTTGGCCACGGCTGGGGCCTTAACAACCGGAGGCTTGGCTTTCGTCGAAGCCACCCTTGCCTTTCCAACCTTCAAAGGTTTATCTCCCATCATCTTGATTTGGTCTTCCGGGGCTGTTATCACGACTCAGCCATTCACCCATTCTCGACGTATTTTCATCTCCTCGACCGCGGCTGCCTCCAAAGAAGCAATGGCATCGGCCTTGGCCAACTCCAACTCCTCCAATTGAAGCTTCTCTCGAAGTTCGACCAACCGGTCATGTTGAGCTTGCCTATTGTCCGCCCATTCTAACTCCGCCTTGCAAGTGGTGGCATATTGCCTTTGAGCCTGTCTCGTTTGAGTCTTGCTCAGGGGTACTAGTGGGAGTTTTGGGCCTCTGCTTCTATACTAGTGGCCCGCCTTTGTGTTTGGCACCTTGAAAGTTGGGACACCACTACCGTTCGCGGGGCGGGGTCTTGACACATAGGCCACATCTCGGCTTTTGCCTTCTCCCACCGAAATCCACATGCTTCGATTTTGGCTTGAGTATGGCGAATCAATGTCTTCAATAACATAATAACTTTACTTGTCCTGTAGCTGGTCGAAAGACTAGCATGACGTACGAGTCAAGTAGTGATGAAGACGATGATGGAATAGCAAAAGCTCCAACAAAATGGCCCAAGAAAGATCCCGTCATTGAGGTACTCTCACCTAAAGAATTATGCTACCATTTTTATAATATTCTTGCACAAGCTAACCGTCATTTTTATACAATGCAGGTAGACTTCTTTTCTTAATCAAATCTCCTTCCATATCCCTTATGGATGTTCGCCCCTTGATTTTTCTGCAGGAAATTAATGTTGGGATTTCGAAAACTGTGGCTTTATCAAAGACTCCAGTCGAAGTTGAATTTGCTCTACCTATTCAAGACACTACTGCAATTATAACACATGAAACGAGTGTTCTGCAGCCTCGAAAGGTACTTAATTTAATATATATATATATATATATATATATTAAGTGAATGCTCGACTACCACTATGTTGCTTATGTTATGCATCTTTGGCAGAAAGCACTCCCCTCAGAGGCTATATTGGAGTCACTTCAAGGCCTGAGAGATTACTTGGCTGCAGCAAAGGCTGCCACCACTTCTTCATACAATTCCTCCTAAAATATTGCAGCCAAAGCCACCGTCCAAACCATCCTCGACAAAGACCATGCGGATTTAGCTAATGAAGCTCAACATACTCGTCTTTGGTCATCCATTCAAAGTCTCCTTGATGCCCATTTTTTCCCAACTGAGTAGGAACCCACAATCAAAGGTTTCATGAAGCAATTGGGCGAAGGCATCCAGACTTACAATCAAGCCGTGATGGAGTACAATGCTGGCCAAGCCTTGACTGAAAAGATTCAATCAACTAACCATATTTTGCAAGCCCAACTTCATATCTGCCACGAGGGAAAAGAAGAATTGGACAAACTTGAGGAGGAGCAGAAAAAGATTGAGGCCAGAAAATCAACCATCCTTGCCAAGATTGACAATGCGGTCCAAGACTCTTGGCCACATCAGGTCGAACTAGAAAAGTTTATGCAGCAACAGGCCGATTTCCAAGAGAAAGAAGACGACTACAAGACCTTGATGAGTGCAAGGGCCAAATTTTTGGTTAACTTGAAAACCACCATCCAAAAGCATCTTTAAAACCTGTAATGGTCCTTTTATGATCGTTTTGTACTTTTATAGCTAGGCTACATTTGAACCTCAAACTATTTCTCTTTTATTTAGTTGATGAACCTTTGATTTCCATCAATAAAATTCAGCCTTTACCTTTGGCTTTGGATATGACTAAATTTCTTGTTTTTGAAGAAAATAGTATCAGCTTTCATCCAATATTTTGATTCTAAGCTTAGGTCGTAATCGCAACTTAACACCTTCGCATGTATTTTCTTCACAAAAATGATATGCGGCTAAAACAATAGACTTTAGTTCGGCCGTTCTTGTATTGAGAAGAAACATTTGACTGCCGACACTATTCGGCCACTTTTGTCTGTGAACTTTCGTAGTGCCCAAATCACTAACAAGTTCTTTATTTTCCTTCATATATATATATATATATAAATATTATGGCCATAAGATTAACATGACCTTTATTGGGAACGTTGTCGGCCTACTTATTTGGGTAGCGGCCGTTGAAAATAATATTTTTATGGAGACCAAGGGGGTGGCCATCCATGTTTAATTCCAAGCTGTGAGCCCTTCTTATTTTCTGCATGGATTTCGCGGTTGTGCAAGCTATAAATTGGTGTACAAGTCACCTTGGTACAACCATAACTATTTTTTCCTTATGCTGGCCGAATTTTCTTGCCCCCCCAAGTCCACTTGATTGGCCGGACTTGGCCTTTTGTTGGGGTTTGATAAACTTGACCATTTCTAATTGTGGTCTAATCACATCTGACTGGTCCCCTACAACCATGTCTATTATCACTGCTTCAGGTTGGGTTGTGTTAAGACATTTCTCTTTTTGATCTTGTGGGTCCTTAATCTCAAGAATGGATGTATCAAGTTGGGTCATATTTTGGTGTTCAACCTTGACCGTTTGTTGGATCGCATTCTCTTGGGTGAATTTTTCTTCCTCAACCAACGTGAGAGTTTCAATAGTAAAGTCGATTTGAGTTTTCAACTCTAAGGCTGACTCGTCCACTTCTCTCTTATCCACATATTCCCGACTAACTTCCTTTTCCTCTAGGAAAGTTGGTGAAACAGGTGGCCGGACTGCAAACATACCAAGACTTTCTTCTTCTTCAACCAATGTGAGGTTTTCAAAAGGTAAATGGGTCAGAGTACTGAATTCCAAGGCCAATTCATCTACATATTGTCGGCCAACCTCATTTTCCTCCACATAGGTAGGTAGAATGAGTGACCGTATTGTAGTCACTTGATGGTTTTCCTGTTGTGGGTGAGATTTAAGATTATGACTAAGAGTTTGCTCTTCTACCACAAGTCGCGAGGCGATTTCACGCAAACCGTGGATCAAAAATTTGTTGGAAGCATGAAACCCATCCATCATATCTTTCACTTCAGATATTTCCTTCATGAAATTTTGATGTTCTTTGTCCATGCTATCAACATATGGCCTCTCACTTACGCTAAGAATATTTTGGCCATTATAGCCATTAGCATGATTCGTTTGGTGGGAGCCATAACTAGACTGATCATAGATATTGGCCGGATTATTATAGCCATGTTCGCCATTCACATAATTTTGATATATCATATTATTTTGGCCATGATTCTTGTTTCCGCCATGTTGGCCATTGAATTGGATACCATAGCCATGTTGATATGTAGAATCGTACTGGCCGCTATAGCCACCGTCATTGGTTTGGCCACCAAAGCTATTTTGATCATTCGAACCATTTTGGTTCAAGGATCATATCCGCCAATATAGTTTGCCCACCATATTGGCCACCAAATTGACTACTTGAGCCATATTGGTTGTTAGGCCCACCTCGATGGGTAAAATTATACTGGCCATAGTGTTGGCCGATAGATTGGCTATTCAAGCCATAAGAATTATAGCCGTTGTAGTTCATCGGTTGATAGGAATGTTGACATTCCTTTCGGTCGCTCATAGAGTGTGTCCCACTGGGCATACCAAATTATGTTTCCCTCTTTTCGGCCAGGTAGGCTGATTGAAGGAGTTTTTGGTCCTTCTTCTTTTTAGTGTGGGGTGTGCCACGACCAAGCCACGAATTTGGGCTTGAATGGAATGTGAGTAGATGGATTTGTTGCATTCGAGATTTGACTTTAATCAAATGATTGTTTGGCCGAGCAAGGAACCTCCTCACAGCCTAGGTTCTTTCACCACCTCGGGGTCAAGGCTTTATGTGAGCAACCAAATGATGTGGAGTGGGTGGAGATGAAGATCGAAGGTGAAATTTAGTGAAACGAAGAACACATGCACAAAGTAAAAGGTGCTTAAATTTAAATATAATTGAAAGACAAGTGCGGAAAGTAAAGTGCGTAAAATAAATAATTTCAAGACGAGTGCGTAAATGTTTGGGCCAAAAAACACGCGCAGGCCCACTTCTCAAAAGGCCCGTAGAGAAAGAGAGATAAAAGACCTGGGCTTCAAAAATTAAACAGGAAAAGAACCCAGCCCACGTCTTTTTTCAGAAGGGCCCAAAAAGCAATTTTAAAGCAAATACTTTTTAAAGAGCCCACGTGAAGTTCTCTTCTCTCAGACCTTGAAAAGTCAAATAAAATCAACTATCACAAAGTTGATAAAAGAAGGTCAGTGACTGGCAAGCTAGGAAGGGATGTCTCTGAAAAGCTAAAGAGATCAAATCCCTCTTATATATATATGTATCTCTTCTATTTTCAGAAAAGGGGATCCTCCCAAGGAGAGATAAGCAAACTTCAAATCTCAGAAAGAGATAAGCAAGAAACAGGGAACTGTCCAAAAGAAATCTAACTAACCATCACGGTTTTTTAGTTCTCACAAAAGGGCAGTTGGAATAAAAAAGGGATTAGGTTCTCTTTCAAGAAAAACAGGGAAGTGATTGCTTCTGAACTGACTATTGAGACCTCATTTGCCAGAACTGATAAAACCTTTTTATTTATGAAAGATCTCTTTGCAAAATTACCGCCCATTATTTTAAAGAAGAAAGAAACCCTACTCCAAAGCATTTCTTATAAATATAAGAGGGAGTGAACAGGGTACAAGGACAATCAATCTTACACTCAAATGATCAATCAAACAAACAACTCAAAACCAACCAAAAGCTCACTTGAATTCCAAGAAAAGCTAGCTTTAGATCAGAATTCCCAAGGTCAAGACTTAGAAAATAAGTAATTTAAAACGAGATTTCTCTCGTTACAAATTTGGTTCAGCAAAAAACTAAGACAGGTAGAGCTTGAGTTTTTCTCAAACATGAAAACCTCAACAAATTTCACAGTATAGTCTTTAGCCCACTGAAGTCCCCAAGAACAGCCACTTCTGCCCTTTCAGACTGAAGAAACCGCAGTTCTGCCCATTCAAAAGCCTCACAAAGGCTTGAAGAAGATTAAAGCTCTGCCAGAATTGACCTTTGGTATCGATTTACAGCTGAAACTTAGGATTGGCATGGCCATATCAAGTGAATCCTCTTATCGCATAGATAGCTGGGATACCAGAACATGGGGAAATTCAGGCTGGACAAAGGGGAGGAGCCCTTCCTGTCCAAGAACTTCAGGCCCTAATCTGGCCACAAGGCCCTATACTAGGACAGATTCAGCAGAATCGGCCAGAGCCTCAGCCTATTCCCCAACCCGTGGCCCCACAGGATCAGCCTTTGGCACTTCTGCCTGAACCACCAATAGTGTTGCCCTACAGACCCAGAAGGATGGATCCCAATCCATTCCCTTCACCTGTAAGAGGAAGGAGAGGCAGAGGGGGAAACTACCCTTTTGCTAACAATGACAGGAACAGGCCGGGGGCAAATTGGAGGAATCACCCAGATCTGGAAGAACAGGAAGAAAACAGGGAAGAAGTTCTGCCCATGGCATATAAGGCGGAACCCAGGATTGACTACGCCCAACCAGAACAGGGGCAAATCTCCTCCCTATCAATGCTTTAAATGATGTAGGGGCATTGCAAAGGATGATCAGAGAAATGATGGAGCCTGAAGCCAGAAGAGGAGAAAGGCCCACCTATAGAAAGCCATATCCAGCTTACATTGATCAGATACCCTTATCCCCAGGTTTCAAAATACCAAACTTCACTTTGTTCAACGGAGAGGATCCCCATGCTTCATCAGTTGAGCACATAGGCAGATTTTTCGTCCAGTGCATAGCCATAGAGAATAACCCTCTGTTAAAGCTAAGGCTTTTCGGGTATTCTCTCTCTGGACAAGCTTTCACTTGGTACACCAATCTGCCAGCCAATTCTGTTCAAACTTGGGAGCAGATGGAAAGTGTTTTTCATGACTATTATTACATAATTCAGCCAGAAGTCACCAGAAGTGTTTTTCAGTGACCTTGCTGCCCTCAAGCAGAGTGAAGATGAACCTGCTCAAGACTTTATAACCAAGTTCAGAAAGCTCAAAATGAAATGTCGGATCCCTATGGAAGAAAGACACTTCATCTAGATGGCTCAGGCTGCCCTCAAAATCTCTCTGAGAAAAAGATTTGATGGGATGCTGTTTGGAGATTTGGCAGAACTGGCAGATAAAGCATCCAAGTACGAGGAGTTGCTCAAGGAAGAACAGTAGAAGAGGAATTCTTCCAAAGGCACATATTACAAATCTCCTTCTTTTTCAGTACATCTGATTGAGGTAGATAAGAAGAAGATACAGAAGGCTCGAAGGAGAGAGAGATTGCAGTGGCAGAAATGGCAAAATTAAAACACCCCATCAGTTGTACGGCTCTCACAAAGCCTCCAAGAGATCAGAAGCCGCCACCATTCACAGGAGGGTTTGTTCCAAACAAACCAACATAGAACAAGGTTTATTCCTTTGATCTGACCAAGGTGGATGCTTTATTTGATGAAATGTTGCTACAGAAAGCAATAGAGCCAGGTAGAAGGACTATCCCAGGCCTGTCCGACGCAGCAGGGGAATGACTAAGCAACCCAGGAGGAAATATCAATAAAATGCCCGGAATGAGAAACCTCTGGCAGCTATCATAAATGGTAGGTGGTATTATGTCGGGAAGAGTGGTAGACCAACTATGGAGCTAACCAGAACTTAGAAAAGGAGGGTTCAGAGACAGTACTTTACATTCCTCAATAACAAGAGTAATGCGCAGATGCTCCCAGATGCCAATTCTGCAAAAAAAGGGAAAAAGCCAGAAGTGCTGCCCCAGGCAGAACATGTAACCTCCCAGCCTCAAAAACTAATGAAAGCAGAATCTTCAGGGAAACCTTCTATCCATCCTGCCTCCACCTCAGGAAATCAACTTGAAACTCCATAACCACAGGGAAAATCCAATCTGATTCCAGTAGAAGGACAAGAAGACTAGACTGAGTAATATGAAGAGGAGCAGTTAGATTATGAGCCATATGCAGATGACCAAAATGCACTCCTCGGAGCAGGAGAACAGGGAGACTGGACAGAGGAATACGGGGAGGAACAGATGGAGTATGACGGAGAATTGAATGCAGAAACTGAGGCTTTTGGTGCAGAATTGGAGGACTTGTTACAAGGTGACCTAGGCATTAATATGGTATTCATTCTGCCAAAAAAGTTCAGGGCTGCAGAAGGACAAGAAAGCAATCTAGAAGGAGATGTGCTCTCTTAGGAGAGTTTTGAATGCAAATTGGCAGAAGCAGAGGAGGCACCAGAACAGCAAACAGGTAGTCACAGGACAGGAGGAACTAACAACAAACTGGCTGCAAAACAGCTTTGCTTCTCCAAACCAACCAAAGAGATGGCCAATCACCTCAGACCCTTGTAATTTTGGGGGTGTCCCCATTCCCAAGGTCATGGTAGATGGGGGAGCAGCCATTAATCTTCTGCCTCATAGAATGCTGAGCAAGATGGGCAGAACAGAGAGGGATTTGATTTCAACACGCTTAATTGTCACCAACTTCGCATGGGGCATCACCAAAACTCCTGGGATCTTAGATGTGGACGTCATAGTTGGGAGCAAGAAGCTGAAGATTGCATTCTTTGTGGTAGACACCACTTCTGCCACTTACAATGCACTGCTTGGCAAAGACTGGATTCATCAGAGTCTATGTGTCCCTTCCACTCTTCATCAACAATTAGCTCTGTGGAATGAAGAAGGTTACATGGAGATAGTAGAGGCCAATCCACGACCATTTCTGCCTTCTGCCATGTGTTTTGAGGCAAGGTACTATCATGATGACCTTGGTCCTTTCACCTTCCTTCGAGTCAACCAGAACGGCCGCCCCCACGGTGTCACGGCCTAGAGGCTCATTGAAGATGGTCTAACCAGTTCCCTAGAGGACTGGAATAGACCTTTTGTTCTAAACTTCCAAAACTTTGATGTTTAGTCCCAATCAACAGGAGAAGGATCGAGCTGCAACAATCCGATCCATTACAAAAAGATTGTTGATATACTGGGAGGAAAGAAAGCTCTTCATACAAAATCCAGCCATCAATATGGTGGAATTCACTCATGAAAGTACGGAAGACCAGGAGGAAGAAGATTTACAGGAGGAAGTGTTCGATTTTCTGCCAGTAGCACTAGATGACTCTCTGCCAGAAGTGGAAGATCCTTTACAGGAAATAAACCTAGGGACAAAAGAGGATCCAAGACCTACTTTTATTAGCGCAGTATTGAAAGAACCACTTAAGAGTCAGCTCATTGCACTTTTGCAGGATTTCATAGATTGTTTTGCTTGGCATTATCAGGAAATGCCAGGATTAGACAGCGAATTGGTGGAGCATAAGCTGCCAATCAAAGAGGGATACCTTCCAGTTAAACAGGCCAGAAAAGAATGTCTATGGACACTGAACTGAAGGTCAAAGAAGAAATAGAAAGGTTGCTCAAGGCAGGATTCATCAGACCAGCCATCTATGCTGATTGGCTAGCTAATATTGTACCAGTTTTGAAAAGAAAAATTGGGGCAGTCAGAATCTGTGTGGATTACAGAAATCTGAATGAAGCTTCTCCCAAGGATGAGTACTCTATGTCAATGGCAGACATGCTAGTAGATGGAGCTGCTCATAACTAGATGCTGTCTTTCATGGATGGCAATGCAGGTTATAATCAGATCATGGTGGCAGAAGAAGACATCCACAAGACAGCCTTCATGTGTCCAGGAAATATAGGTGCTTTTGAGTACACTGTAATGCCTTTTAGCTTAAGAAATGCAAGAGATACTTATGAAAGGGCAATGAATTTTGTCTTCCATGATATGATAGGGCATTCTTTGGAAGTGTATATCGATGATGTGGTGATTAAATCCCCAGAGGAGGGAAACCACATATCAAATCTAAGGAAGGCATTCCTAAGAATGAGGCAACATAAACTAAAGATGAACCCAAAGAAGTGTGTTTTTGGAGTTCAAGCAGGAAATTTCCTAGGATTCTTGGTCCACCAGAGAGGGATAGAAATTAATAAAACAAAGCAAAGTCCATCATAGAAGCTCTACCGCCTAGGAACAAGAAAGAACTGCAGAGTCTCCTAGGAAAATTAATTTTCTAAGGACATTCATATCCAATTCTGCAGGAAAGATCTAGCCTTTCTCGTCTTTGTTGAGATTGAAACAGGAACAGAACTTCAAGTGGGAAGAACAGCACCAACAAGCTTTTGAGGAAATCAAACATTACCTCTCAAATCCACCAGTTCTAGCCCCACCAAAGAGAGGCAGACCACTCGAGCTCTATGTATCTGCATCAGAGGTATCCATTAGAAGTCTGTTAGTTCAAGATAACAAAGAAGGGAAAGAGCAAGCAGTCTACTATCTGAGCAGAACTCTGACAGAAGTAGAAAGAAAATATTCTCCAATTGAAAGACTTCGCCTAGCCTTGTACTTCACAGCTGTGAAGCTCAGACATTACATGCTGCCATACACCATCTTCGCCTAGCCTTTAGATATGTTCCTCAGAAAGCTGTCAAAGGACAAGCTGTGGTAGACTTCCTAGCAGATCATCTTGGGAGGAGATTGAAAACATGGACTCTTTGGACATAGCAAATGCAGATCTATTGACCAGAGCTCACACTTGCCTCAACAATCCTATCTATTCAGTTCATCTCACACCATGGAAGCTGTATTTTGATGGATCAAAAACTGATATAACTTCTGGGGCAGGAATTGTTTTGGAAGAACCACTTGGAATCAGACACTGTTACTCTTTCTAGTTAGATTTCCAGTGCACCAACAATAGGGTAGAGTATGAGGCTCTAATCATAGGCTTAGAGATGCTGGTGGAACTAGGATTTGTTGGCTGTGCAAATCTCACGGTCTGGTGCTCCGGCCCGTGGGGATGAGGGTTAACACGTGACGTCCTTCTTTTGGATGCGGTGAGGTTGTGCGCGGGCGTGCCAGCACGGTCTACCGTGCATCGAGATGGTGATGAGGTTTGGGTCGAGGATGGTTTAAATGATGCGCCTGTTTCGAGTTCGACTCCTGATCAAACGATTGTGGGCGAGAGAGGAACTGATCTCGGCTGTCAGGTTCACGGCCTGAGCTACAAGGCCGTTTAATGGTGGTGTTGGTGGCGGGTTTTAGGCCGTGCTCCGACGCATTGCTCAGAGAGCGACGGTCGTATGATATATGGGGTGAATGAGATGACAACAGAGATGGTGCTCCGGCGCCTTGAAAATCAAGGGTCGTATGATATATTGATGAATGGATTTTCCTTACAATCTACCACTACTCCTAGGAAAGCAAATAAAGGTATTGAAAGTGCATTACAGCAAATATAATTTGCTCCGTGGGAGGCTTTTGGTTTGGTGTTTGAACCCCTTGAATGTAGTCTTGAGCTTAGTATTTATAGGGGGAGTCCTGGAGGGACAATCGAGGCCGAAAAGATTTGCATGGTGGAGTCTGATCGGGGCAAGTGGGTAGTCAAATCGGCATTTGGGATCGTGAAGCATGGTGGTGTGACCCCCATAGATCCTGGTAAATCTCGGCCACTGCCCTGATCGTGGGTTCTACCCCCTTGGCCGTGGGAAACGCATTTAATGCCCTGGTCTGGTGGTTGGTGATCTGACCTCAAGTTGTAAGATTACTTGTGAGAATATTGGCGCCTAACCACTCTGATTTCCATTACCAAATCCTGACTTCAGTCACTTCCCCTCTCCCCTCGTGCATTAAATGCTTCTTGCGACTAGTGGGCTTGCTGCGATAGTCAGAGGCATTACTTCATTAAATGGGGCGTGGGACCCTGAGGCCACGTGGCGATTTAACCACAGTATCCTCGGCCGTGGCCTTTACGGCCTTCGGCTTCGACTTATAATAACGCAGTCGTGAGGCCGAGAGTTTCTGCCTTTGCAGCTTTTCTTTTGTTTTTAGGAGGGCAAAATGCTTAACGAAACGTGGCCATTTCGGTTCATGTGTAGGTGCTCGGGCCGAGATGAGGTCCCTTCGGTCAGTTTAGGACCGTGATTTATTAGGCACAAACATTGCCCCCACATCCCTGGATTCTTTGGTCACGGCCTGGGCAGAGGTCGAATGGATTCTAAGGGATGAACCCTTGCATTCCTCCTGAAGTGATTGACAGCTGGCGCCTTAAATGCCTACGCATTTATTGCGCAAGCACGTCTCGTACGCCATCATTGCCCAGACTTGCGCGAGTCGTCGTTTCGTCTTGTTAAATGAAACGACGGCTCCTGGGCTTTCGACACGTCATCGCGCACGCGAGCACACTGTCAGACCGTTACGTCTCTATAGAGAGTCATGCCCTTTCGTCTCTCGAGAGACGCATGCCCTTTCGTTTCGAATCCTAGCGCTAATATAAAAGCCTTGCCTTCTTCATTTTTCTTTATACTTTCAGAATCCTCAAACGCCCGAAATTTGCCAAACCATTTCCTCAATCCATCAACCCTTCTAAAACCCCAAGTCTCAGCACTCCATTCCGTTGAACTCTTCACCCCTTTTTCTGAGCGCTGGGTTCCCTCCATTTCAACCTGCTCTACCCCCCCCCCCCCCTTCTCCAAACCGGGGTTGATCCATATTCGCCGATCCTCGCGCTGTAGCCTGATCCAGATGGTTTCTCCTCTCCTGCTGTCCACCAACTATCCTTCGTCTTGGAAAGTCGACGTGGGCCAAGGCCCTGGTGTGGCCGAGATTCCTTCCTGGCCCTGGGGGAGGATGACCTCCCTCCCTTTGAGGCCATGGAAAGACTGTAATGCGATTGATGAAGATGGGAGGGCTTGGTACGATGATTCCAACTTGGCCACATTTGTTTGGCTTGGCACCTCGGTCGCACCCATGGCCGGAGTGACGGCCCTGGCTTCACCTAGCCACAGTTGTGCCCAGAATGACGGCCCTGGCCATGGCCGGAGTGACGGCCTTGATTGCACCCCGATTTCACCCATGTCCAGAGTGACGCCCTCGGCCATGGTCGCGGTCAGTGAAGATGTGGGCGGTGGAGGCATCGCCTAAGGAAGAATCATCTGCCTGCTCTAGCGAGGGGATCAAGAAGCGGCCGCTCATAGATTTTAGAATGTACTATATTTTTCGTACATGTATGCTTATATGTTTCATTCGGCCATGATCGGCCGTTCTTTTGTAACCGCGACCCCTTTCTTTTTAATCTAAACGAAGTATAACCCCCTTTTTCTCTTTTGACCGAATGTATGTTTTTCTTTCATTTTTGTCGACTGTAAACCTCATAATCCATTCTTGGCCGTCTCCCATAATGACAGGGTATATTTCTTCAAATACAGGCCGTTTATTGGCAAGTTGTGCCATTCTCCATCCCTATCTCTCAACTGAAACGCACCTCGGCCAAGAATTCATTCGATAATAAATAGCCCTTCCCAATTGGGTGAGAATTTGCTGAACCTAGGGTCCTTAGTCCCGATAGGGAGCACGGCACGCCATACCAAATCGCCTTCGGCGAAAGTCTTTTGCTTCACCTTCATGTTGTAGGCCCTCGCCGCGATCTGCTTTTGTGCCTGCATTAGGTTATAAGCATCGAGTCTGGATTGCTCTGAGTCTTCTAATTCCTGAGCCATGGCCTGCGCATAATCCTTCTCTTCCTACCCAGGTCGTTCGGTCACACGGAGAGACCGAACCCTTAACTCCATCGGAACGATGGCGTCATGGCGGTAGGTTAAGGTATAAGGGGATGTGCCAGTAGCCGATCGTTTTGAGACTCGGTAAGCCCAAAGGGCTTCAGGGAGTAAGTCATGCCACGCCCTAGGTTTTTCCTTAATCATTTTCTCTAGGGTACCCTTGATTACCTTGTTGCTCGCCTCGGCCTGTCCGTCATCTCGAATCTGTGGACGATGTGATTTTCGAAGAATCTGACCACCTGTGCGCTGGAAATGGACCGATAGGACTCCTCCTCGACCTATTTAGTGAAATAGTTAGTTGCCACCAAAATCCAGGCATGCTAGTTGGATGCGGCTGGGTAGATTTTGCCGATGATATCCACGGCCCATCCTCTAAATTGCCACGGTTTAGTAACCGGGTGGAGGGCTTCGGTTGGCACCCTTTGTACGGGGCCGTAGATTTGACACTTGATACACCCTTTCGCATACTCTATGCAGTTCTTTAAAATGGTCGGCCAATAATAGCCGTGCCTCCGGACCAACCATCTCATCTTGACACAGACTGGTGAACGCCGCAAATCCCTTCGTGGGATTCGGTCATGATAACCTTAATATCTTCGGCGCTGGGACATAGGAGAAATAAGTCGTATGATCCTTTTCGATACAACTCGTTCTGATAAATCAAATAACACCGAGCTTAGAAGCGAGTAGTCATTTCATGGTTGCCGGAGGCGTCGCGCAGATACTTTACTATGGGGTAGCGTCAGTCGGCCTCGGCCGTTTCGACCTCGTCGGTAATTTCGGCCGATGATACTTGCGTCGTCATTCCTCGCTCGGCCAAAGCCGGCAGGGTACACTTCTCGATTCTTATCACGCGGTCGTGGTCGCTGTCCGGAATGTTCACGCCTGACGCTACCTGGGCCATCTCGTTGGCCTCATGGTTTTCAACGCGCGGTACGTGAACAAAGGAGATCCTAGAAAACTCGTCGGCCGTATTGAGGGCCGTCACATAATACATGGTTAAATTCTCGCTCGTGCACTGGTATTCCCCGGTTAGTTGGTTAATTACCAGTTGAGAATCACCGTAGACCAGGACATGGGTTGCCTTCATTTCCTTTAGAATTTCAAGACCGATGATGAGCGCTTCGTATTCGGCCTGATTATTGGTGCATTTGAAATCAAGTTGGAACGCAAATTGCCACCTTTGTCCTTGGGGGGACTCGATCACTACCCCGGCCCCAGATCTGACCTCGGTACTGGAGCCATCGAAGTACATAGTCCAGTAGTTCTTCTCCATGCGGGCCATGCCGATCTCGACCTCCAACTCTTCTTCCTGCCCCTGAGCCGGGTGGTGGGCCAAGAAATCAGCCAATGCTTGACCTTTGACCGACTTCTGAGCCACATATTGGAAGGTGAATTCGGACAACGCTATAGTCCACTTCCCGATTCGGCCGCGTATGATCGGCCGAGTGAGATGTATTGATGAGGTCGGTCTTGGAGATGATCTGAACGACCGAAGGAAGCATATAATGGCGCAACTTGATAGCCGCGAAATAAAGTGCAAGCATAATTTCTCGATCGGTGAATAGTTTAGCTCGACCATGTTAAGGGTGCGGCTCAGATAGTGCACTGCTTGCTCTCATTCAGACTCGTTGTTCTGAGCCAGCAGACAGCCGATAGAGCCCTTGAAGTCGAAATGTAAAGCCTCAAGGGTTTCCCCCTTTTCGGCGGCATAAGGACCGGTGGTTGAGATAAATATTTCTTAATGTCGTCGAGGGCCGCTTGATGTTCTGCCCCCCATTCGAACCGTTCTGTGTCTTTCAGTTTGAGCAGAGGAGTCAACGACCGAATTTTCCTGCCAAATTGGATATGAACCGTCTCAAAAAGTTGACCTTACCGAGGAAGGACTGGAGTTCCTTCTTGGTCCTCGGTGGAGGCGCTGCTATAATGGCCGTGTCTTTATTTTTATCTACCTCGATCCCTCGTTGGTGAACCAGGAAACCGAGAAAGTTCCCGGCGGTGACACCGAAAGCACATTTCTTAGGGTTCATCTTCAGGCCGTGTGTCCGCATTAGATTGAAAGCCTGTCGGAGATGCTCCACGTGGTCGGCTTTGGATGGGGATTTTACAACAACGTCGTCGATGTAGACCTCAACGGTTTCGCCAATTAGGTCGTGGAAAATAAGGTTCATAGCTCGTTGGTACGTTGCGCCGGCGTTCTTCAGGCCGAACGGCATGACCACCCATTCATAAGTCCCGATTGCGCCTGGACATCTGAACGCCGTCTTGTGGACATCTTTCCTCGCTATGAAGATTTGGTTGTAACCAGCGTGGCCGTCCATGAAAGACAGGAGCTCGTGCTTCGCGGCTCCGTCCACCAGGAGGTCGGACATAGGCATAGGATACTCGTCCTTGGGGGTCGCGAGGTTTAGATTTCGGTAATCGGTGCACACCCTCAAAGCCCCCGTCTTTTTCAAAACTGGTACGATGTTAGCCAACCATTCAACGTACCGAGCCGTGCGGATGAAGCCGGCTTTAAGGAGCCGTTCAATTTCCTCTTTGACCTTAAGCTGTACGTCGGTCGAGAATTGCCTCGGCGACTGTTGGAAAGGCCTAAACCCCTCCCTAATCTTTAGTTCGTGCTCGACCAAACTTCTTGGCAATCCAGGCATCTCATGATAATCCCAAGCAAAACAATCCTTATATTCATGGAGCAAGCCGATAATCTCGCTGCTAATTCAGGGTTCACAAGCTGGCTTACAAAAAAAGGCCGTGGTTCGGACTCGGTCCCCACATTTATTTCTAATAACGGGTCCTGGACCTCGGGGTAGTCATCCTCCATCTCGGCGGGCGCCGCTTCCAAGTCGTCAAAGGCTAAAGTGTCCGCCTTATCTGATTCGTGGAGGAATTCAATTAGGTTGATCGGTGAGTTTGGTTGTAAGGATTCCTCCGCCCAATGTTCCAGCAGTCTTTCCAGTAGGTCGGTCACGGCCGCCGCTCCCTTTCTTTAGTGGTTCTGTCTGTCATCTAAAGGCTAGTGAGGTCGATCAAACTTCGCGCGCGAATCCTGCCGAACATTCTCGGCGCCTAACTCCAGCACTTTCTGGGCCGTTGCCCTGGTCGGTCAGCCGCTTGCATCGTGGCCGGTGAGGACAACCCATCCAACGTCGTCGTCGTAAATCCGTGCTTGCACAGCATTGGTTTCGAAGGGTTTTTCGTCGGCCGGGTGTATGGATACCCTCTGTCTGTCCCAAAAGAACAAAAGTTGGAAGAGGGAGGACGGTATGCATCCGGACTGATGGATCCAGTCACGACCGAGCAATATATTGTAGTCCACATTGGATTCGACTACGTAGAAGGCCGCGACTCTTGTCTGGTCGGCCACGGTGATTTTTAACAGCAATACCCCGATGGTCTTAGATTTATCGCCGACAAAGCTGCTCATGACCACGTCACTGGGGATAAGGTCCTCTTTTCACTTATCCAGCTTCTTCATCAGGGAATAGGGAAGGATGTTGACCTTCGCCCCACAGTCAACGAAGACCTTGGACACAGGCACACTCTATACATGACCACGTCGCTGGGGATGATGTACAACGGCTTGAGGTGTCGGTATTTGTTTGGCTTGTCCCTGGGTATTACCTCGTTAAAAGCTACGGCCAACAACTCTTCCTTTGTTTTGGGCTTTGATCAAGCTGCTCCTCGACCACATCATTATCCAGGCCGTTGTTCTGGCCTCCTGGAGCTGAAAACTCAGAAGGTAGTACCAAGACCATGTTCATGCTGACCTCCTCTGGCTCCTATTGGTTCCCCCTACCAGCCTCCTCTTTGCCCTCACAGCCGCCCCTGGCGAGGGTTTTTTCTTCAACCACCCCGAGGACCTCCTCATATTCCTCGTCGGAGATTCCCAATGTGGAGTCGTCTTTGGCCTCGTGTCCAAAGAAAGGGTCGCTGGGGCACTTGACCATAGGCCTCAATAGTGTCGGCCGGAGTCACAGTAAAATATTGGCGGAGGTATTCTAAGTCGCTCCTGCTAAAAGGGGCCTTGTCCTCCAACCTTCCCTGATCGGGTCGGTAGCCGAGTGGTCCTTATGGAATTCCATGAGAAAAGACAAACCGTTGGCCGAAAAAGGGGGGGTCCCTTCCACAATAGACGTCGATGACACCCTCATCTGTTTTCTCCAGGGCCGCGGCCTTTGGCTCGACTGAAACGGCCGCCACTGTGCGGGATAACCGTCCTACCTAGGGCGCCATGTCCTTGGAGGCTTGATGCTGGCAGCCTTCGCTGTAGGGGGAACGATTTGTATGGATGGTGGCTCGTCTGTGGTCGCCATCTTCTTTTGGCGTTTTAATCCCTCGACCTGGGCCGTCTGCATCCTGGCCTGCTGAACTTGTCTCTGCATCCTTCTCAGCTGGGTTTTTGTCAGCCGTTCAGCGCTGCCCCCAGGTCGTGCGTGATACCAATGGTCATCCCGCACGACCGGTGGGTTGAAAGTCTTCACCGGCCTAGGAACGGCTTTGTCTTTGTGGCCCGCCGGGGTGTGCTACGGTTTTGTGCTGGCCGACGGTCGTACTGGCCGTCGAATTTCTTCATAGTCGATTGAGACGGCTCAGCGGCCTTTCTTTTGTTCTCTGGCGGTCTGAGCTGACCGATCTCGTACTTGCACCGACTGCACGGTACTGGTTCTGGTTCGGCCAACAGCTCCTTCCCATTTGCTGGCCGACGAACTTCCCTATATTCGGCCCGGAGCTGAGCGTTGACCATGTTGATGACAGGTGGAGGGAATGGCTTGGAGTCGACCTGCATGGCCGCCTTTTTCGGGAATTGGAGCTTCTTTTTCGTCTATCAACTTCTGGATGACATCTCGAAGAACAACGCAATTGTTGGTGTTGTGAGACCAAGAACTGTGGTATTTGCAAAACGTCTTTCCTTTGAGCTCTTCGGGCTTCGGAATTTTATGGCCGAAGCACAATTTGACCTTTTTCTCGGTCAACAGTAGGTCAAAGATAGCTTCGGCCCTGGTCAAATTAAAAGTGTAGGCCTTCGTTTCTCGAGTCGCGAACTTGGCG
The DNA here is from genome assembly GCA_903112645.1 of Prunus armeniaca. Classification (NCBI taxonomy): domain Eukaryota; kingdom Viridiplantae; phylum Streptophyta; class Magnoliopsida; order Rosales; family Rosaceae; genus Prunus; species Prunus armeniaca. Next base: position 11,351,810 of record CAEKDK010000003.1, on the reverse strand, counting down.
TTGGGAGTCTTTGTGCGATTATTATCGTCCTTGACAAGTCCTTTGCAGACGAATGGTTTGTCTATGTTAACTTCGGCTGAGCTTATCTCAACTTCGTCGCTCTAGGCCTCTGTGGGGCCATCGGCTTCGGCATAGCTGACCACGGGATTCCGATAGTAAGTCCCTTTTAAAGCCGTCCTCGATCATTCACGGACGTCTTCGAATCAGAGTCCCTGAGGGGCCGCTTCTTGCTGGGCAGCAACCGGCCGCAGAACTTGTTGCCCCTTGTTTTGTGGCCTTATCTGCTGGGCGACTTGAACCGGGGGTTCGGCCATTGCGACCGAGCCGGGCGGCACCAGATAAGCGCCGTAGGTTTGACCGGGGTGTGCATGTGTTGCTGTTGGAATGGCCGAACCGTACTAAAGGTGGGAGTCTGATGGAAATAACGACGCCTGTAATGTGTTGCTGTTGGAATGGCCGAACCGTACTAAAGGTCGGATTGCTCTGACCGTACTGTTGTGACGAGGCAGCGGTCGCGTTGCTTAGGCCAGGATGGGTCTGGACGGCCATGGTGTGAACTGGGCCGAGTTGCTGGACCGCGGAATGCGTGGGGCTGCTTTGCCCCAGTGATACGGCCAAAGCATGGAGTGGGCCGTATGCTGTTTCTGGTGGTCAGGTCGGTCCGGGATTCACCCATGTCGGCTGGGATTACCCCCAGTTATTTGTCGGCGGCTGAGAATGCTGGCCGTAGCCTGACGCTTGGGTGTGGGCAGAGGCGCCGAGGCTGCTGCTTTCGCCGTAGGGCTCAAACCTCTCGCTCTCTTGGCTTCTCTGTCCGGCTCTGGGAGGCGTCGCTGATGACGTTACTGGCATGCTCTCTTGAAAGAGCATCCGTAGCTCTGAGGAGAATTTGTCCATTGCGGCCATAAAGGATGTCTCTATCCTATAGGCTTGCTTAGCCATCAGATTCTCCACTACTGCTGCTCTCCCATGGACTCGGCCGCACGATCTGTCGTTGTTGGAACGCTGGCTGAGATTCTGACCGCGTGTTCGGTCTCGGCGATAGTGATTGGTGAGGTGGACTCAGGAGCCTCGGAAGTCATTTCGACTGTTTTGTTTTTGAGCTTTGCCTGTGCCCTAGTTTCGACCATAAGTTTTTGACAAGTATCCCACCGGGCGTGCCAAAAGTGTTGGCTGTGCAAATCTCACGGCCTGGTGCTCCGGGCCGTGGGGATGAGTGTAACACGTGACATCCTTCTTTTGGATGCGGTGCGGTTGTGCGCGGGCGTGCTAGCACGGTCTACGTGCGTTGAGATGGTGATGAGGTTTGGGTCGAGGATGGTTTAAATGATGCGCCTGTTTCGAGTTCGACTCCTGATCAAACGATTGTGGCCGAGAGAGGAACTGATCTCGGTCGTCAGGTTCACAGCCTGAGCTACAAGGCCGTTTAATGGTGGTGTTGGTGGCGGGTTTTAGGCGGTGCTCCGGCGCGTTGCTCAGAGAGCGACAACCGTATGATATATGGGGTGAATGAGATGACAACAGAGATGGTGCTCCAGCGCCTTGAAAATCAAGGGTCATATGATATATTGATGAATGGATTTTCCTTACAATCTACCACTACTCCTAGGAAAGCAAATAAAGGTATTGAAAGTGGATTACAAGAAAATATAATTTGCTCCGTGGGAGGCTTTTGGTTTGGTGTTTGAACCCCTTGAATGTAGTCTTAAGCTTAGTATTTATAGGGGGAGTCCTGGAGGGACAATTGAGGCCGAAAAGATTTTTTTTTTTTTTTTTTTTTTTTTTTTTTTTTTTTTTTTTTTTTTTTTTTTTTTTTTTTTTTTTTTTTTTTTTTTTTTTTTTTTTTTTTTTTTTTTTTTTTTTTTTTTTTTTTTTTTTTTTTTTTTTTTTTTTTTTTTTTTTTTTTTTTTTTTTTTTTTTTTTTTTTTTTTTTTTTTTTTTTTTTTTTTTTTTTTTTTTTTTTTTTTTTTTTTTTTTTTTTTTTTTTTTTTTTTTTTTTTTTTTTTTTTTTTTTTTTTTTTTTTTTTTTTTTTTTTTTTTTTTTTTTTTTTTTTTTTTTTTTTTTTTTTTTTTTTTTTTTTTTTTTTTTTTTTTTTTTTTTTTTTTTTTTTTTTTTTTTTTTTTTTTTTTTTTTTTTTTTTTTTTTTTTTTGAGGACGTCGTTTTGATGAAAATTTCGCCATGGTTTCGTTTTTAAACGACGTCCTTTTGAACAAGTAAGTCGTTCATTAGGGTTTAGGTTAATACCTTTTAACGACGGTGATTAGGTCGTGGAATATCTATTTTACGTCAGATGGTGAAACATCCGCCATGGTTTCTCTTTTAAACGACGTCCTTTTTACATGTGAGTCGTTTATTATTATTTACAACGGCGTGGTTTGTTGTTGATATAAGAATATTTTATTATTTTTAATTCAAAATTTTAAAAATAAATTTAAAATAAATTCAAAAAATTCAACTTCAACTCCTATGAAGTCATTGATATATTTTCTTCCCCCTAAACCCCAAAAAAATGCAGTTTGTGTAATAAAAGTTTAAAATGACCAACCAAAATAAAATTGTTTTTATGTGTCATAGCATCACTTATATAGTTTGATGGTTTAGGGTTTGGGGTTTAGGGTTGTTATTTATTAGGGTTTATGGTTAAAGTATAATTTTTGGGGTTTAGGGTTTATGTTTGTTATTTATTAGGATGTAAAACCATAAACAATTTTATAAAATTAAATTTTACAAATATATAATTTATGGTTTTAAAGTTTAGGGTATTACTTTTAACGACGGTGATTGAGTCGTGGAATATTGAGTTTACGTCGTATGGTGAAAAATCCGACGTGGTTTCTTTTTTAAACGACGTTTTGTTTACCTGTTAGTCGTTTATTATTATTTACAACGTCGTTAGTTACTTAACCCCGCCGTGGTTTGTTGTTGATATAAGAATATTTTATTATTTTTAATTCAAAATTTTAAAAATAAATTTAAAATAAATTCAAAAAATTCAACTTCAACTCCTATGAAGTCATTGATATATTTTCTTCCCCCTAAACCCCAAAAAAATGCAGTTTGTGTAATAAAAGTTTAAAATGACCAACCAAAATAAAATTGTTTTATGAGTCATAGCATCACTTATATAGTTTGATGGTTTAGGGTTTAGGGTTTGGGGTTTAGGGTTGTTATTTATTAGGGTTTATGGTTAAAGTATAATTTTTGGGGTTTAGGGTTTATGCTTGTTATTTATTAGGATGTAAAACCATAAACAATTTTATAAAATTAAATTTTACAAATATATAATTTATGGTTTTAAAGTTTAGGGTATTACTTTTAACGACGGTGATTGAGTCGTGGAATATTGAGTTTACGTCGTATGGTGAAAAATCCGACGTGGTTTCTTTTTTAAACGACGTTTTGTTTACACGTAAGTCGTTTATTATTATTTACAACGTCGTTAGTTACTTAACCCCGCCGTGGTTTTTCATAGTTTTAACGCCTTTTTTGATTTTGCGTGGTACATAGTTTTACCACGACGTCCTTAATGTAATAAGCGTCATGTTTAATGTTAAATTTTAACGACGCTTGTTTTTTCGGTCGATGTTTTAAAAAGCGCGCTTTCTTAAAATATTCGCGGGACCTAAAATTTTCAGATTTGGCTCTTATTTTTATACTTCTAACCCTGAACCCTAAAATTTTCTGATTTCGCGCAACATAACATTTCGCTCTCTCACTTCATCTCTAATTCAAAGTTGGGCCAGGCTGTGTCAAATCCAATTTGGTCATAATCTGTGAGCTCTGCCAACCTGTAAGTACAAACCCTCTCTTCCCCTTGTAAATTCATTGAATGATATATTACGTTGTTTTGTTAAAGGGTTTTAGGTATATGTTTTGCGATCTGTTAATAATGTTGTTGGAGGTATGGGTTCATGGATTTTCTGTTTAATGTTTTCTTGATCACTCTGTTATGTTGAATATGGAATGGATTTCATTTTGTCGGATCTTTTAATCACTCTCTGTTATGTTGAATTGGGAATGGATTTATTGTTTTCATGCTTAGTATATGTTGGTTTCATGTATATGTTGGTTTCTTGCTTGGTTTCATGTCTATGTTGTGTTCTTAATAGGGTTTTGGGATCTTGAAAATAAACTGGATATCGACGCGTTTTCAGGCATACGACGACGGTTTTTACTTTAAACCGTCGTTTTTATTACTTATACACGACGGTGTTATTTAACTACCGTCGTGGTTATAATTAGACGACGTAAAATCCGTCGTCTATATATGTCAAATACGTCTGTTTTTGTTTAAAAACCGTCGTCTCTGTTGTATATTACTTGCTATTAGACTTTATATAATCTGCTATAGTGATGGTCATTGCTTGTCTTTTCACTTTATTATATATAATAGGGTATAGTGTCGGAGATGGATAAGTCATGGATGCACTCGGATAGAAGATCGAAGGCATATGAGTTAGGGGTGGAAGCATTTTTGAACTTTTCTGTAGAAAATCTTCTAACTACCACACATATCCGTTGTCCATGTGTTAAATGTGTTAATTTGAAATTGTTTGGGGTTGGAATTATAAGGGATCACTTATACTTTAATGGAGTTGACCAAAGCTATAAGAATTGGACATTTCACGGAGAACCTTGGGAAGCAGCTACTAATGCTAGTAGAAATGTTGAAGAAGATGATGACCATAGTAGGTACAGTTTTGTGTCTGAAGAAATAGAGATGGATGATAATGATTTTGGTGATTTTGGATCTGATCCTTATGAGTTTGCCAATGTGATTGGGGATGGAGATCAACCATTGTACCCTGGTTGTAGAAAGTACACGAAGTTATCGGCATTAGTGAAGTTGTATAATTTGAAGGCAAAATATGGGATGAGTGATGTCTGTTTTACAGAATTATTGATACTTCAAGGCGATTTGCTTCCAGAAGGAAATACAATACCGGCCTCTATGTATGAGGCAAAAAAGACTTTGTGTGCATTGGGGCTGAGTTATGAGAAAATGCACGCATGCCCCAATGATTGCATCTTGTATAGGAAGGAGTATGAGGATTTAACTCATTGTCCTAATTGTGGTATCTCAAGGTGGAAGGAAGGCAAAGATTCAATCTTGAAAGAGGGTGTGCCAGCGAAGGTGGTGTGGTATTTTCCTCCAATTCCAAGGTTTAAAAGGATGTTTCGATCACATGAGACCGCTAAGAGTTTGACTTGGCATGCTGCTAGAAAATCAATTGACGGTTATATGTCTCATCCAGCGGATTCCCCGTCTTGGAAACTTCTTGATGATAAATGGCCCGAGTTTGGTAATGAGCCGAGAAACTTGAGATTGGCTCTTTCATCTGATGGATTCAATCCCCACAGTTCTCTAAGTAGCAGATATAGTTGCGGCCAGTTATCTTAGTTACATATAATCTCCCTCCATGGCTGTGCATGAAACGAAAGTTCATGATGTTGACCTTATTGATTTCCGGTCCTAAACAGCCCGGAAATGATATAGACGTCTACTTGGAGCCTTTGATTGATGATTTAAAATCTTTGTGGGATGGGATTGGAGGAGTGTATGATGCACATAATGGAGAATACTTTACACTCAGAGCTGCATTAATGTGGACAATTAATGATTTCCCCGCCTATGGAAACTTATCTGGTTGTGTTGTTAAAGGATATAAAGCTTGTCCAATATGCGGCGATGATACACCTAGTCACAGGTTGAAAAATGGCCACAAAATTTGTTACATTGGGCATAGAAAATGGTTACCGATCAATCATCCATATAGGAGGCAACGTGCAGCTTTTAATGGGAAACCTGAATATGGCACGCCTCCTGAGCCATTAACCGGAGAAGAAGTGCTGCATATGGTTGAAGATGGTGACAGAGTTTGTTGGAAGAAGAAATCAATATTCTTTGATCTCGAGTATTGGAAATACCTTCCTGTGAGGCATGTCCTAGATGTTATGCACATTGAGAAGAACGTTTGCGATAGTATCATTGGTACATTGCTGGAGATCCCTGGAAAAAATAAAGATGGGATTGCTGCTCGATTAGATTTATTGAACATGGGGGTCAAAACTGATTTGCAACCCGAGTATGGAGAAAGACGTACTCGTTTGCCTCCCGGGCCTTGGAATTTGTCAAGAGCAGAGAAGAGAGAGGTTTGCAATTCTTTCTATGGTATGAAGGTCCCTGAAGGTTATTCTTCAAATATAAAAAATCTTGTATCTTTACAAGATTCAAGACTTCTTGGCCTTAAATCACATGATTGTCATACCTTAATGCAACAATTGCTCCCTGTGGCAATTCGTTCTGTTTTGGAGAAGCCTGCAAGGTATGCAATAACTCGTTTGTGCTTCTTCTTCAATGCTATATGTGCAAAGACTGTTGATGTTTCCAAGCTAGATAAGTTGGAAGAAGATGTAGTAGTTACTTTGTGTTTGCTTGAGAAGTACTTTCCCCCTTCATTCTTTGATATCATGGTTCATCTAGTAGTACATCTTGTCAGAGAAGTTCGTCTGTGTGGGCCAGTATATTTTAGATGGATGTATCCGTTTGAAAGATATATGAAAGTGCTAAAGGGGTATGTTCAGAATCGTACTCGTCCCGAAGGTTGCATTGCTGAGCGGTATATAGCTGAAGAAGCTGTAGAGTTTTGTACCGAGCATTTATCTGATGTTAGTACAGTTGGAGTGCCTTCAAGCCAAAAGATGGGAGTTTCAAAGCCATTATCAGGTTGCACAGTGAGCGTAGTTGATCGGGACCTGTTGAACCAAGCACATCTATATGTCTTGGAGAATACGGAGGAAGTCCTACCTTATATCGAGTACGTATGAGTTTTATTCTTTAAGTTTCCATTTTAAATTATTTCTTATGTTTATCTTATATGTTTGGGACCGTAATACTTGAATTTTGTGTGTCATGTAGGCAACATATGATCCACATCCAGACCGCTTATCCAAAATTTAGAAAGAGAACAAAGTGGCTGCAGGATAAGCACAATAGCACTTTCATTCAATGGCTACGCTTCAAGGTATATGTTATTGAATAACATATTGGACTTTTAATTTTCTTCTTCTATGTTAGATTGAATTAAGTTATGATTAATTTGCAGGTTCAAAGTGAACTTAATGAGGACAATCATGGCGTATCAGAAAATTTAAGGTGGCTAGCAGCTGGTCCAAACATGGCAGTGCCATTATATAGGAGCTATCTCATTAAAGGTATTAAATTCAACATCAAGGCACAAGATGATGTGCGGACAACTCAAAATAGTGGAGTTTATTTACTTGCACATACTATGCAAGTTGCTAGTGCCAAGGATAAAAACCCAATTCTCTCAAATATGGGTTTCTATGGTGTCATTCAAGAAATTTGGGACCTTGACTACCAAAAGTTTACAATCCCAGTCTTTAGGTGTGATTGGATTGATAATACTTCTGGTCTTGTAGTGGACGAACTTGGATTTACCCTTGTAGATTTGAGTAAAATTGGACATAGGAATGACCAATTTGTTTTGGCTTCTCAAGTCAAACAAGTATTTTTTGTTGACGACCCGATGCATCGTGGTTGGTCGGTAGTGTTATCAATGCCTAATAGAGAATATAATGATGTTATTGGTGATGATGTCTTAGGTGATGTGAGAATTGAGTGTGAGCCATTTACTAGGGGGATGCCAAATGTTGACACATTTGATGAAGTGGTGGTTGAGTTAGGGAGTCAAAATATTCGAGATGGGTGTGAAGATATATGGGTTGAATGATGCTTTATGTAATTGGCAGTGTATGACATTAATTTTGTAATATATTGTAATGTGATTTCTTCACTTTCATTATACAGGTTTTGGCCACAAAACAATCAGTACAAAAATTACTGGTTCCAGATTACAAACAAGACGGTTTTGATAAAGAACCGCCATGTAATTCAACATAACACGTCTCCAATCCCATAACACCGACGTCTAAAAGACGAGAACTTTAACCTGAACGTTACAAAAGACGACGTCGTCATGAATTTACCACGTCGCATGTTCTTTCATAAACGAAGTGGAAAAGGATGAATTCACGACGGTATTTGAAATCCATTAAATTTGTCGACGTTAAGATTTATGAATTAGACGACGTTAATTTTTTAATGAAGACGTATAAATTATTAAACACGACGGTCTTTTTCATGGTACCGACGTTGTATATAAACGACAACGTCGTCCTCATAAATTACTGTGTCGTAATTAATGACCCCATCATTTTTTCCACGTCGTTTATTTTCAAAATATGACGTATAAATTCTGTAATACGGCTCTCATTTATTTGAAACCGACGTTATTTATCCATTCAACGTCGTCTCTGTAAATACATGTGTCGTAAGTAATGACCCTGACATCTATTTCCACGTCATAATTCATAGAAAAATCGAAGTGGAAAATTTATTTTACGACGGTTGTGGGAAATGTTGTGACGTAGTAGGTGTCAATAACGTCGTCTATTATTATTGTAAAGACGTCGGTTGTATGTTTATCTTGCGGCCATGTTCTGTTAATATATGTCCTTTTTAACGACGTTTTTTTTGTTGGAGTTGGTCGTCTATTCTCATCCTCGACTGTTTTTTTATGTCTTTTTGCAGCACAAAGACGTCGGTTTTTATTTTTTGATGACGTTTTTTGTTTTAACAACGACGGTTATTCACTGTCGTGGTTTGGTTATGGAAAAGATGTCGGTGGATTCCACGACCATTTGAAAACAGAATACACGACGGTGAATTCCCGTCGTGTTTTTCCTTTTTTGTAGTAGTGTTCGTTGATGTCAGCAGAAGTGCCCAAGCGCTCCATTGAAGAACACTTGATGTTCTTTAGGCACTACACCAAGATATCTACTGCTCAGAGGCAAGTGGTGCTCAGGAGAACCTACCCCTGGTTTTAGCCTGGGTACAAACTGTTTGAGAAAGAGCCAGAAGAAGAAGAGGCCAGAATTGATTTCAAGAAAAAGTTCTTAAGTGTAATGCTGCCCAGGGACATGCCATTTGGTGGAAGTGAACCTCCCAATTATCACCTGGGGGTAGAAGTGTATCACCCCAATTTCAGAATGACAACACCATACATTTGAATGGGATATTACAAATGTATTATCATGAATGAGAAATGACAACACAATACGTTGTAGTTTGACTAATCAAACACCCATATCACTATGCCCCAATACAAGACAGATAAAGATATTTCTAAATTGATTCATAGTGTATGAGTGTATGGTGAATTTGTTGTGAAAATTGGCTCATCTAAGATGCAAAGGAAAGAATGCAATTGATAAACCGACAGTTGAAAATTGCAAAACAACAATTGAAAAACAAACAGTTGGAAATTGCAAACCAGAATGCAATTGACAAACAGACAGTTGGAAATTGCCAGCGCACGTGCAGTTATCATGCGTGAGGGTTTTTTTTTCAGTTTTGGCTTGGTTTTTCCACATGTTTTCAGTTCCCATTCCAAGTAGTGTAAATATTTTTGTAAATAATTATTCTTTGTTTGGTGTTGGTCTGATGGATAAGTTTCTTCTATTATATCAGCATGGTTGAAGTTTCCAGGTATTTTTTTATTCTTCTATTTTTTTCTTGACTTTATTTTCAAATTTAGCTTTCAGCTGCTCTATCTTTCTCTCTTTGTCTCACTCATTAATTTTTCTTTTTGTTTAATGGTTCTCTCTTTCTATTTGTTAAGATGATGATCCATTATTATTAGTTTGTTTTTCTTTTTGCTGTTTTGTTTTTTCCTTCATTTTTTTTGTTTTCTTTGTTGGTAGTCTAAAAATCTTGTTTTTCATTTGAAATTATCTTTTTGTAAATAATTATTCTTTGTTTAATGCAAGTCTGATGGATAAATTTCTAATATAATAGAGGACATAGGACAATCTACTACTGATGAATCTTATGTTCTTTGTTCTTGGGAATCAATTGATATTTAGGTTGAACTTAAATATCTAGCATTTTGTTTTTTGAGACATCTTGTGAATTTGTTGGAAGAATGTTAGATATATGGATTGCTTTTGAATGCAATGAATTATGTAAAACTATAAATTTTATCTACAGCACTGTTTAAAAGAAATTAATTGTGATTTCATATTGTAAATACAATAAATAAAGAACCTGGTGAGGTAAACCTAATTAATTACCAATTTTTTGAAATACATTAGTGACCAAGAAAGTAGGTCACTAATGTGAGCACGTGACCCAGTTTTAGTGACCAAAATGCATGTTTTGGTGACTAAATTGTAAGCCCTTTAGTGATCAAAGTTGCGGTCACTAATAGCTTTTTTATTAGTGACCAAACATTAATAGTCACTAATTCTTTGTGTTGTAGTGACCAATACTTGAGAATGGTCACTAAATAGAATTTGTGATGAGCGTCTAGTGACCACCCAGTGACCACCAATATTTGGACATTAATTGCATTCAGTGACCAAAAACGGTATTTTCTATGACCAAGTGGTTGGCCACTAATACTTGTTTTTCTTGTAGCGAGTGTTGGTGCGAATTACAAATTATAATTAGGGAGCTTTAGTTTTAAAGCATAATATAGTTTACTAATTTAGTAGAAAGAAATACAATTTAGTCTAATTAGCAAAAGGAAAAAAACCAAAATGTAACAAAAATACCATTACAAAATATGAAAATTACAACATATGCCATTTTCAGTATTTAGTTTTAAACAAAAACTGAAAAACGACATCAAACCAAAACTGAACCAAAACGACATCAACCGAAACCAAAATTGAATCACAACTCCTTCGCGCGACGTTTCAACTTCACCTCCAGAAACCTCTTCAACTTCAACTCCAGAAACCTCCAGACCACCAACGATCATCGAAGACCACCAACCCATTCGTGCGACCATCATCGAAGACCACCAACGATCGAAGCCGATTCTTCATTCTCTCTTTCAGCAGTTCCAACCTATTCCCCCAAAATCTGAAACGGCGACGAGCGACGAGCGACGAGCGACGACCAGAAGCGACGACCAGCAACGACGACGATTGAAGGGTTTAGCACTCTCTTGGGGAAAAAATCGTAAGAAAATGACCCCTAACACAAATTTGCCTTTGATTTTAGGGTTCTGAAATTTTACTTACTGTCATTCTGCAATGTAGTTTAGGTTTTGGGTTTAGTTTTGGTTTGAAAACCTCTAGAAACCGAAAAATCACAAAAGAGCATCAAAACTGTTTTCTGCACTGAAGAAAACAGAAACTGCATTGTAGTTTCTGCTAAATTATTTATACTTCTTTCCATTTCACGTCATGTTGTTATGTAGTTTCTGTTATGTTTTGTAGTTCTTGTTTTGACTATGCTGATCTTTCAATTTCATGTCAAGTTGATGTATATTTTCTGGTATATTCTGTTTTTTGCATTGCAGTGAACCACAAACTGCATTGCAGTTTCTGTGCATTTCCGCCATGTTGTTATGTAGTTTCTGTTATGTTTTGTAGTTCTTGTTTTGGCTATGCTGATCTTTCAAATTCGTGTCAAGTTGATGCATATTTTCTGGTATATTCTGTTTTTTGCATTTGAGTGAACCACAAACTGCATTGCAGTGAACCACAAACTGCATTGCAATTTCTGTGCTTCTTGAATGTTGCTTATTTCACGCCATGTTGTTATGTAGTTTCTGTTATGTTTTGTAGTTCTTGTTTTGGCTATGCTGATCTTTCAATTTCATGTCAAGTAGATGCATATTTTCTGGTATATTCTGTTTTTTGCATTTTAGTGAAAGACAAACTGCAGTGCAGTGAACCACAAACTGCATTGCAGTTTCTGTGAACTGCATTGCAGTGAACCACAAACTGCATTGCAGTTTCTGTGAACTGCATTGCAGTGAACCACAAACTGCATTGCAGTTTTGAATGTTGCTCATTTCACGCCATGTTGTTATGTAGTTTCTGTTGTGTTTTGTAGTTCTTGTTTTGGCTATGCTGATCTTTCAATTTCATGTCAAGTTGATGCATATTTTCTGGTATATTCTGTTTTTTGCATTTTAGTGAAAGACAAACTGCATTGCAGTGAACCACAAACTGCATTGCAGTTTCTGTTTGCTTGTAGTTTATCTCTACTTGTCCTAATAATATTTTCATCCCTTCTTGTTGCAGATCACAAATGGCACAAGAAATGTCACCACAAAAGGAGGAAGCTCAAAACCAACCAAAGCCAAGATTCAAAATGATGGCTCAAAAGAGTAAATCAAAGCCAAAGCCAAAGCCAAACTATGATCGGAAAGCAAAGCACCCAGATTATGTCCAATTTCGGTGCAATGTCAACGCTTTCAACAGCATCATTACGGATGTAAAAGACAAGCTGAATGAAAGGCAGAAGAAGCTTCTCAAGAACACCCCATTTTGGAACTTGATTGAGGTGTTTTACAACCGAAGGATTGACATGAATAACATGAATAAGTCAGACCTTGACTTAGTTCAGCTGCTCAAGAAGTTTGATCCGGATACAAAGTCCTTCAAATTTGGCACCGAAGCATTCAAGATCACAGGCAATGCAGTGACTCAGATTCTAGGACTGCCAAATGAAGGAAAATCTGTCAAACTTGTCAATGATAGGTACACTTCTACCTTCAGAATAAGGCACTTTGGAGAAAAGGGAAAACCATCAAAAAATCTGGTAGAAGCAGAATTACTGAAGACAATTTCATTGGCAAACCAACCGAAGAAAGAAAAGGCCAAGGCAGAGCAAAAGAAAGAAGCTGAAGAAGAAGAAGAAGAAGAAGAAGTTGACTACGACAAGGAGGTGGTCAGCATAATATTGATTCACCTATGCATGACATTCCTTTTTGCCAACGCTTCGTCTACTTTGCATTGGAAAGTATTTGAGCACTGTGTGAATCTGGACACACTTTCAAGCTATTCTTGGGCAAGTGCTGTTTCAGCCTACATGAATGAATCCTTGGTCGCAAAAGCAAAAGCAAAAGCAAAGAAGGGAGGAGAAGGCTCTATAGGAGCTGTTTCGGGTTGCATTATCCTAATATTGGTATGCATTTTGAGTTTTAGGCAATGCAGTTTCCCTTTAGTGCAATGCAGTTTCTGTTTTATCCTAAGCAGTTTCCAACCTAATTTATGATATATCTTGTTTTTGAATTGTGCAGTTTCTACTGTGTGAGAGGACAAACATAATACAACCAATCCTGGGCAAAGAGAAAGAAACTCCTGCCATTCTTAAATGGAGTCTTGTGGAACTCCACACAAGATTCAACCAAATAAAGGACTTGAATGACATCGAGGTATGCAATTTATCGCATGTTGTTCTACTTTAATGTATCTTGAATGTGAATTCATGCTAAATCATTCTCATTGTACAGGGTATTTTCAAAACTCCTAAAAAGCGAAAAACTACCAGGGAAGAGGAAGACACTGTTGACAAGGTATTTGAGTGAACCACAAACTGCATTGCAGTGAACCACAAACTGCATTGCAGTTTCTGTCTTTCTTGAATGTTGCTCATTTCACGCCATGTTGTTATGTAGTTTCTGTTGTGTTTTGTAGTTCTTGTTTTGGCTATGCTGATCTTTCAATTTCATGTCAAGTTGATGCATATTTTCTGGTATATGCTGTTTTTTGCATTTGAGTGAACCACAAACTGCATTGCAGTGAACCACAAACTGCATTGCAGTTTCTGTCTTTCTTGAATGTTGCTCATTTCACGCCATGTTGTTATGTAGTTTCTGTTGTGTTTTGTAGTTCTTGTTTTGGCTATGCTGATCTTTCAATTTCATGTCAAGTAGATGCATATTTTCTGGTATATTCTGTTTTTGGCATTTGAGTGAACCACAAACTGCATTGCAGTTTGTATTTTATCCAATGCAGTTTTTGAATCATTCAATCTCATTGTACAGGGTATTTTGAAAGCATATAAAAAGAGAAAAACTACCAGAGAAGAGGGAGATCCTCTTGACAAGAAAAAGAAGATGCAGAAAAAAGAAAAAGAAGATGAAGGACAACAAAGAGAAGCAGAGGAAGCAGAAGACCAAGGAAAACCTAATAATGCTTATCAAACTCCAGAATTAAAAGAGGATGGAAAGAAGAAAATGTTTGAGAATGAAGCTGGAAATGAACCTCTTGCAATTCAAGACCTCTTGGTGAAGTCCATGACAGACCAAATCAACTATCACCAACGTCAAGATCCTAGCTTCATTTGCCCAGAAAGATTACAACTGTGGAAGGATGAAAAAAATGAAGACAGTGAGAAGAAAATGAAGGAATTGTGGGATATATTTATCCAAGGAGAAAAGAGATCAAAGGAGCTGGAAGAGAAGTTGGCAACATACGTAGAGAAATTAGATAATGAAGAATATGTGACTGCCACCATGACAGTGGAATCTACAGTTCAGCTTCAGGAAATAGAAAATCTAAAAAGGAGGATTGCAGAATTGGAAGGCAAGGAAACTCGGATTGACATGGAGAAGATTGCCAAGAAAAAGGAGATGGATCTGCCTACAACACAACCAACAGAAGAGCAAGAAGAAGAAGAAGAAGAGAAAGAAGAAGATAAGAAAGAAGAAGAGAAGCAACAAGAAGAGAAAGAAGAAGAGAAGAAGCAAGACGCTCCAACACTTCAAGAGTACTAAGGCTGAAGAATAGAGAAAGAAAGAGGCTTCAAGCATCTTGCTATGTGTACGAAAAAAATAAGAAACCAAAAAAGAAGGCAAAAAAGGATGATGAAGAACTACCACAATTCAAGATTATCTCTTCCGAGGAGCAATCAACACAAGAGGATCCTCAAAATCAGAAGGTGGTATGCAATTACTGCAGTTCAAGCTGCTGATTTTCTGTTTTCTGCTGCTTTACAGAAACGGAAACTGCATTGCAGTTTCTGTTTTATCAAATGGAGTTTCTAATTAGTTTCCTTTCAATCTGCAGTTAACACAAGAGGCATCTCAGCCCGATGCCACAAATCCAATTCCTGATCCCCCAAAAGGAACGAGCCTTCATGATTCAATACTTGTAGGTATGCAAGAATCAAATGATGAAGATGAAGGACAAAAAAAGCCAACAAAGAAAAAACTAGGATGGGGTCAAAAGAAGGTTTGGCAGAAAATTCCAAAGGAGGACAAGGACAGAATTCAAGAATACTACTTAAGTACTCAACCTAGGTAATATCTCTATTCCAAAAGAACAACTCTTTCATCTTTTAATTACAATTAAACTAAAACTAATCTTGTGAATTTCATGTATTTGAATCCGCAGTGATAACTTTTGGGCAGGACTCGATAGTGAGAAAGTGACAAACCATGATATCAAAGATATTGTATGGGACCTGGAACTGTCACAAAACGTAAGTATAAAATACTAATTCTATAACACACACTGCACTGCATATTACCCGTTAATAATTCCATTTTTCTCCAATCAATGTGAAACAGGTTATTGAGGCCTATATCCAAATAGAGGAGGAGAAAATAGGGCCCATGCAGACAGATAGTCCACAGTACATGTCTACATGGACTTGGGTAAGAATTATTTTGAAAATTCAAAGTTGTTTAAACAGACACGGCACTGCAGTTTTCGAAAAATATATACTAACAAATTGCC
Source organism: Prunus armeniaca (assembly GCA_903112645.1). Taxonomy (NCBI): domain Eukaryota; kingdom Viridiplantae; phylum Streptophyta; class Magnoliopsida; order Rosales; family Rosaceae; genus Prunus; species Prunus armeniaca. The sequence goes on along the minus strand of CAEKDK010000003.1, from coordinate 11,336,241 downwards.
ATTCAATGATATCAGGCTTACATGCAAACCTTTCTAGAACCAAATTGGCATAGGGCCCTGTATGAACACTTACTTGAAAAACTCGGGAAATGCAATGTTCTCTTCTTCCCGATCATTTCAAGTTCTGAGTTCCACTTTACACTTCTCACATTTCACAAAATTGAACGAAAGTGGAGACACTACAATCCACTTAGATCGTTGGGATCTAGAAAAGAAGAAAAGTGTATTGACATTGCTCAAAATTTTGTAAGTGGAATGAAACTGTCTTAATTTCTCAGCACAAACACAAACAGAAACTGCAATGCAGTTTCTGTATTATATGTACTGCTTAATTTCGGACCAAAACTATAATATGCAATGCACTGATTACCATTTCTTTTTCTCTTTTTTTCTTCTTCTTTAAACAGGTTAATATTGTGGAAGGGTGGCTAGAATATATCAGACCACAAGCACAAGAGTTCTTAGAAACTAAAAAAATACCAAAACTTGTGAAGCAAAAAGAAGGGCCCCCTACACCTGCACAGGTTGATTTGTCCCCAAATGAAGAACTCACTCTAAATTGGATTCTGCAAAATCCATATCAGTTTCCATTTGAGGATGACACAGAATGTGCTCAACAAAATTCATCTTCGTAAGAATTGTGTCTACTCAACCATTCATTACAATTTGAAATCATTCAAAACCAAAAGCTAATCTCGTATTCATTTGCAGGTTGGATTGCGGCATGTTTGTCATGTTCTACATGGATAAAATAGCACAAGGACAGCCCATTCCAAAAAGTGTGGACAAGAAATTCATGAATGAATATCGAGCACAATATGTCACAAAACTCCTACACCACAAACACTGTGTAATTAATCGTCTCTAGTGATTTGCCTTTCGTTAACTCAAGACAATATGTATCTTAATTCTTGTGGATGTTTGTAAATATTTCTAGTTATGGTATATGAGAACATACTTGCAAAAATTATTCTGAAATTGAATTATCGAACAAGAAACTGCACTGCAGTTTCTGGTCTCGAACAAGAAACTGCGCTGCAGTTTCTGGTCAAAATCTGCACTGCTGCTCAAAAGGTAAAGGCATAATCAAAGTACTAAAACTAATATCAAAACACATTTAACTCCATGAGCAGTTATAACATTCCCATAGACTAGCAAAAAGTATTCTGAAATTGAATTATGGGACAAGTTCTGTTCAAAATCTGCAACAAATAAACAAAAACTGCAGTGCAGTTTCTGCAACAAAATCTGCTCAAATCTGAAAACAAGCATTCAATGGCAGTCAAAAACGAATATCCACTCATGAAACAATTGTATAATTTTCATTAACTTCAAAAAAGAATCATAATATCCAATTAGAAGCTGTGTAGCCAATTAAAAGCAACTAAAACTGCAATGCAGGTTTTGCAAAAAGTGCAATGCAGAAACTGACTATACATTCACTAAACCATATCTAACGTAAGCAATCGTCAACTGAGAAGGAATGTTCATATCACAGCCTTGCAAGTCTTCCTATTATGCCCAGTAACACTACACCGACTGCATTTCAATGGCCTTTTAAATTCACCAAAAGCTTTGATCCTCTTTGTTGGTGGTCTTCCGGCTGGCCTCTTTGTAATTGGCGGAAGCACAACTCCAGCTGCAAAACTGTTGCTGCCCAAGCCTTTCCCAATATCTGGAATAGGAAAAATAGGACTCTCATAGGCTTTTCGAAAGAAGTCAGTCCTATAGTAACACTCCACGTAATCATAAATTGAATCTTTCTTTGCTAGAATTGCAGCTACCGCATGCGTGCAAGGAAAACCGTCAATTTGCCAAAGACGGCAAGAACAAGTCCTTTGCTCAAGATCAACCATCACAGAATAATCAGCAAATACTTCAAAAACAGTGAAACTAGAACGACGAACTACCCAAGTCCTACCGGCCTCCGCATTTTCCCACAGTCTAGTTTCCATCTCCGGACACAAAATTGTTGTCCACTTCTCCGCTTCAATTAGTCGTTGAGAATTCAATACCATCAATTTCTGTCGAATCCCTTCTATCAAAGGTAGCACCGGCAAATCTCGAAACACACCAACCCAATTATTAAATGACTCCGCTAAACTATTTGCCATCTCCCCATACCGCATTCCTTTGAAATATGCGTTCGCATAGTGATCTCTAGACAAATCAGATATAAATGTCTTCACTTTCGAACTCCCAACAATCACCAACTCCTCCATTGCTACCGTAAACTCTTCCTCTGTAACAGCATATGCGCACCTACTAAATAAATTGATAACACGGTCTTGGAGCGATTTCCCATAACCTGACTTCGGGTACTTCGATATCAAATTCTGTTTGAGGTGATAGTAACAGTAAGAATGAGGCCATCCAGGAAACACAAACCCCATTGCATTTAACAAACCTTGATTGCGATCCGAGAAAAGGGTCACCACTCTCCCCATCGGTAGCAAAATAGAAGCCAAATGTTGAAGAAACCAAGTCCAATTCTCCTCCGTCTCAGAATCAACAACTCCAAAAGCTAGAGGATAAAACCCTGCAAAACAAAACCAAAAGCACAAGTATAAGCAAAAAAGGGAAATTGCAGTGCAGTTTTTGAAAACAAATCTGCTCAAATTTGAAAGGAAACCAAAAGGCAAATCCATGATTCAAGTACTAAAACTAAGTTTAAAACACATTTAAGTTCATGAGCAGTTGCAACATTCCCACAGACATACAAAAATTATTAAGAAAATCGAATTATGAAACAAGAAACTGCAATGCAGTTTCTGCTAAAAAATTGCAACAAATGGAATCTGCAATACATTACAGTAACCATACCTTGATTTCCATTCTTTCCGGAAGCACAGAGAAGCTGCCCCTTGTACTTGCTCTTCAAAAACGTAGCATCAACGAACAACAAGGGTATGCAATATTGAAATCCAGCAATGCAACCGCCAAACGACACAAAAAACCGTCTAAAGCGATTAATTCCAGCTTCACATTCAAGAGTGCAGAGAGAACCAGGGTTAGTTTCCTTTACGGCGTCCGCATACCACACTAACTCGTTGAAGGACTTCGACTCATCACCGTGAACGTTCAATTTAGCTAACTCTTTGCCAAACCATGCATGGTAGTATGAAATGTCTATACCATAATAATCTTTGAACTCGTGTATAATCTCAACTGGCTTCAGCTCTGGTTTTACACGAATTCTGTCCACAATGAGGGAGGACACCACACGAGACTTCATCATCTTACTCTTTGATTCCCGTATCCGACCCACACATGTATGCACATTATTTAATGTCCGAATTACAAAACAACCAGTAGCTTCACAACGAGAAGCATAAACACGCCAGCTACAACCCTCCAATTTCTTATTCGAACAAATAGCAACCACCCGCTTCTTGTCATTGCCGGCATATAAAAAATTAAATCCTACTTCAAGAGCGTACTTGCACAATTTCAAACGGAACTCCTCTGCACCACCGTCAAACTTCTGCCCTACATGATGTATGTATGTCTCCCACTCATTCGACAACAAAGGCTTAGCACTTGCTCTCTTCGACCTGCCCAAAAATTCATTTCTGTCTTCGACAGTACTAGAACACGACGACTCGCCCTTTTCACATGCAATCAACTCCTTATTTACACAAAAATCACCATTATATTCACTGCTTCCGCAAAAATCCTTCACTAAAATATCAACACTCTTCTCATTTGATACAAACAAAAATGTCCTCATCATGTCCAAATCGCTATCCGTTTCTAGAAAACAACTCGGATAACTGGGCAGCGAATACCGTAACGTAAAACAACCCAACTGCAAACCCTTAAACCTTAGACACAAAGTCTTCAAAATATCAACCATGGATGACTCTGATGAAACTGAAAACATCATGGTTTCCGACTTATATGTGCACTTGGCAATGACACACACCTCCATTAGCCTTGAAAATGCAAACAAAACAACAAACAAAAACAGAAAACAATTTAAATCAGTAAATAATGTACATGAGCAGTTGTAAAATTCCAATAGACTTCCAAATATTAGTCTGAAATCGAATTATGAAACAAGAAACTGCAATGCAGTTTCTACCAAAACTACAACAAACAAATGTAGTTTATGACAGAAAATCAAAACAATTCGAATAGAAACCAAAAGGAAACCACGATAAAAGTACTAAAACTAAATTCCATAAACATACAAGTCGATATAAACGAAAACAGGTTCTAAAGTACTCATACCTCAAAACTTAGGACTGCCAAAAATCTCCACAACCAAACAGCAGCTTAAAATCAAATCTGATCACGAAACGAAGAATATAGGGTTTAGCATTGAACGCCACAAGATCGCGCCGCAAAATCGAGCCACAAAACTGAGCTCGAAATACCCGAACTAAGGAGAACAGAAATCACCCAAAACTGACAGTCATTCAGCATGCAAATCGAACGAAAACGTAGCAGAAAAAAGAAGACAGAAAAACGAAGAAAATAAAAGCAAAACCTACCAGAAAATTGAGCTCCAATGGCAGAACCCAGCTCTGAAACGAAGAAGAAAACGAACGAAAACGAACGAAGAAGAAACTCGCGCGTCGTTTAAATGTTCAGAGGCAAAAGCGTCATTTAATTTGTAGGTTTACAGATGGGCCAGGCTTTTTAAGAGAAAAGGGTAGAATTGTCTTTTTATTTGTTATTTTTAAGCTGGCCCAACGAATCTGGGCCAGCCTTTGGCCTAATCTAAAATAGCTATTTTTTTTAAGTATTAAAACCCAAACTAAAATACCTAATATCTCACTTACTAATTAGTAAACTTAATAATGTCTAATACCTAATTTTCCTTTATAATTATTACCTATATTATAATTGATTGTAATTATAGGAGTACCGGCTTGACCGGGATTGTATTTATTTCCTTTTTTTCTTATTGTATTTATTTCCTAAATAGGCTTGTATTTGTATCACTATAAATGCCTTCTTGTATTTATAGATATCGACTTAAATTACATTTTTGTATTGTAATTTATGTGTTGTAATTTGTAATTATGATGCAGGGCTCTACTTTATGCATGGTAAAAAAAACTTACACATAGATCATTGAAGGATATGAAGAGTTATGTTGTAGTTGGAAACAGGATGAAGATAATTAATATTGAGAATAAATTGATCCGTTGTAAAGAACAACAACAAAGCTCCATGATTTAAGAGACTTCAAAATTATGTTGTGCGATCTATTTTGTCGTATTATAGGGACGAGGAAGGAAGCAGGTGTCATATTAGCTTCTTGGAAGATATGTCCCTTTAGAATGCTTTATTTTTTAGAATGCTCTACATTATCCTTCTCCAAGATAAGATTTCATAAAAACGCAAAGAGGAGAGAGAGAATAATTTTTCGGTTTTATAAATATTATTTTTCAAGAACCTTTTTTTTTCTGCATAAAGTAAGCATCCCACTTGCCACGTCACCAATTTAACATAAAATTAAACAATGAAGTTGACATAGAGCGTAATTTAATTAGAAAGCTAAAGTGAGCATAAAGAAATTAGGGGCATATAAATTGAGCATAAAGAAAGCTAAAGTGATGTCTCCATCTTCCTTTTCCTCTTTTTAGTATCACTCTTATTCTAGCAAAATTAATTGGCATAATTTTTAAGACATTTTTTTTAAAAGCAAAAATGCTGGAAAATAAAGTCTTTTATTATAAAAAGTATGGTGGAACTTCGACATATGCAGCATCTTAATTGTTCCGCATCAGATCGGAGTCTTTGAGTATCATTTCCAAGGCATTTTGCATGCATGACTTGAATTTCTGTGGATCTATGAGACCTTTTTCCATTTTGAAGGCTAGCCTCACCATTCCCATGTAACTAACAATGGTTATCTGAAAGCCCTGCAAATCCATATGTAACTCATGTTACATTAGTTGCTAAATTCCATACGGAAAAACAAATATAATACAAATTAAACTTGAAGATTTATCAACTTTTACATTTTTTTTTATTCGGTTGAACCATTTATTGAGTAATTACTTGTTTAAGGAATAATAAGTTGTGCAAAGAGTAGGAGGGAATTAAGTTATGTTTTCTAGGAGATAAATATTTTTGTAATTATATTTTTTAGATGTCCGTCTTTTATCGCTCAACTTACAAAGTTTTTTATTTTATTTTTGCAATTGTATTTTGCTAGATGTCCGTCTCAACCATTTCTTTCTTTTAATCGTATGTATAAATTGTTGAGACCGGCATCTAACAAAATGAAATTGCAAAAATAAAATAACAAACTTTGTAAGTCAAGCAATAAAAGATGGACATCTAAAAAAACACAATTGCAAAAATAAATATTAACTTTGTAACTCACGCATAGCGCACGTGAATAACAAAAAAAAAACCTCTCACATGCGCGAAAGTGCATTTAAAGAGGCTAGTCATTTATTATGGTATATGTTGGTGGACCAATTATATGGTACACCTTTACATACATGTATTGTGAAGCCACTCATTGATGGTTTATCAAATTATTATTCTATATATATAATACAATACGATATGTGTATGCAGATTATTTTTGAAGGGCGTCTTTCTCTTTCGTAAATGACGAATATGTCAACAAAATCTAACTTATGCTCAATTTTATTCAACTTTTATCGTATATTTACGAACATAGTTGATTATTTTCGGGAATGGAGACTATTTAGACCTAAAATCTAAGTGGTACACAAATATGTGACTAAAACCTTAAATCACGCTCTACAATCACTCTCTCTCTCTCTCTCTCTCTCTCTCTCTCACTATATATATATATATATATATACAGTTATTCTCTCATCTGGATGTCTGCACGTTATTATCGTGTATGTGCCATTGTAAACAGGGAGGAAAGCAGGGAGGGATAATAGAAAATACATGGTGTCCGCACAATAATAAAGTCCGGACATCTGCATAAGAGAATTTATGTATATATATAATCTTACTTAAGGGACATCTTGTAGGGTCTACTCTACATTGCATTCATAACTACATGTCTTAATCACGGCCAATTTATGTAATTTTTTTGCAAGAATAATCTCTCAATGTAGACTTAAAAGATAAATAAATCTTTCAACTTTGGAAACAAAACAAAAAACTAGGATTGTATTTCAGTCAGAACCGTAAGTTTTACTACAGTAAAGTTGTGTGCAGCTAGAATTGTTTCCTATTTTTATCAACGTGGTAAGAATCACACTACAATAGAATCTTTCCTTACAATTTTTTTAACCGCTTATTTCTAACAAAAAATAAATATATGGTCAATGTTTGTATTTTGAAAAATTATCTAGAGTTAGATTGATTTAATGATTCATAACAATGTGTGACATACCTGAGGTATACCTCCCATCAAAAAGTATAAACCTTTAATTGGATGATTAGCCAGAGACATTTTTTCCACAGGTCCAATCATATTTGAAATTACCATGCTCGAGTTCTTCACTGCGTGATGAATGTATCTGCTGGATGCCTGCAATATGTTAACAAAAAATTAAAAATATATATTTAAATTTGAGCTTCCAATTTTTTTCTTGAGCGGGACAAGCTAGCATTGCCCATGTCTTGACTTGCAAACCCAATGGTCTCAAGTTCAAACCCCCATGATGTATAGTCTAACGTATAGTCTCCTCTACTGTACTAACCTCATGGCTTCCAAATTTGTTCAGAATCTCCAACAGCTTGCTCGAGAAATAAGCAGCTAAAGAGCTTCTCTTCTTCTTTATTATTTTTTGTGTGTTCCAGATAAAGTCCAGAGCATTTGAGAGTTGAGTTAACTTGGGTACGGATATATGCACCCAAGTGAAACGGTTTCCCCATGGCGTCTTGCTGTTGGGTTTCATCATCTCCTCAATCGGCACATAATCCCCTATGAGCCTCGTGTTGATCAACATCATTGATGTACAATCTGCTTCGCTTGAACTTTGGTTAATCTCTTGCATGTACAGCCGAGTTCCAAAGAAGATCATCCCGGTGAGAACATCATTTACAGTCTATAATTAAGTGAAAAAGCAAATTAAATGTACAATGAATAAATAAGTAGATCTAGCTGCATCCATATTAAACAAGCCCTCAAGTCCCATGATCGAAAATAATTCTTCTGTTTATAGAATTTTCAGGAGTAAATTATGAAATACCAAATTTCCTCAAAAACAGTATTTTCTCTAATATATTTGTACCGTAGCATAAATGTATTATATTATATGGGAAAAATTTTGGGGGGGCAGGGCCATGTCAGGCCCAAACATGGCTCCATCCTTGCTTGTAGCTAAAATGGTTAAGAACAGTTATCCTTGCACCCGAAGTTCTGTATTCGAATTCCCCTCCCCTAATTAATATCACTTGTGTCAAAAGTAAAAAAAATGAAAACTTTAAGGAAATGAAGTTTAAGAGATAATAAAATTGCATATGACGTCATTACTCAGACGAAATCCTAGTATAAATCTTACCATTCCAAGCTTGTTCTTGATTGATTTGATTTGATCCAGAGAGAAAGTCATAGTTGATACAGTACTTGCCCGAAACTCAATTGCATCATTACCAGACTTGATTGGTGTTAGATCAACTTCCTTCATGATGTTTAAACTGGCTGACCAAAAGTCTGAAATGGTGTTGCAGACAGCTGAGAAAGTTTTAGTGACAAAATCTTCTCTCTTTGATTCAGATCGCTGCCGTGAAGGAAAAGTTAAGGGAAGAGAAGGGTCATCAGCCCTTTGTAGAGAGGAAATAAGGGCACCCATGAGAGAGTAGCCATCTCCTAGGGCATGGTGAAACTTGAAGATTATATTCCCAGCTGCATTGCTAGTTGGGTAGTTGATAATATGAACTTCCCACAGTGGTTTGCCTTGTGGAAATCTTTCTGTTGATAGCTTTGACAAATAGTCATCAATATACTTGTCATATGATTTGGGGGACAAGTTGGAAGGGAAAGTAGGGATGTGCAAGTGGTCTTCAAGCTTCACTTCGACCCTTTTCCACTCTTTCTTTCCATTATTTTCAACCTGTTTCCAAATTAACAATTGCTCAAGTTTTCAATTGTCTATTATAGATCTTCGAATTCACATGGTCATATAGTATATATCTTTGTCATGATGACGTGGTGGGTGTCATAAGTACGTATTAAATATAGTAATTTTTTTTAATAAAAAAATTGAAACAAAGGGATGATGCCGAGAGACTCCCTATATCAAGAAGATGATGCCGTAAAAATAAGGCATAACGAGCAGCCCTATGTGGTAATTGTACAAAAATATTATGACAAATTTGTGTCTTCAATCAAGTTTTTGTTTTTTATTTAACAAATAAGGTAGATAGGGCAATTATATCGCAAAGAGACGAAGGAGAACACACCATGATAGAGGAGAAACGCGGGCTGATGGGGAGGAAGACGTTCTTAAGCAAAAGCATTATTTGAGACTCCAGATCGATTGGAATCTCAGATTCCAAAACAGCAAGAACCGAAAGAGATAACGCATCGCTATTGAAGTACTGACCATTTGGGCTCACTGGCTCCAGTCCTTCCAACTCCTCCAACTCCATCTTCTTGGTTTAATTATTTGTACTCCAAATCTTCATAGCACATCGATTATGTATTTATAGGAGAGTGACCAGCCAAAAGAAGGGAAAGATACTTGTTTTTCATTGGTCCTTCAAACTAACTCATGTGGCTAAACATGAAACTAACAAATATCCACTTTATTTTTTTTTTTTTTTTTTTTTTTTTTTTTTTTTTTGTTCGTTATAGTCTAAACTACTCTAAAATTAATCTAAACTCTAGGAATGAGGACTTGAACTTAGGTGCACATGGGCGGACTCACTGCCCTAGCCAACTAGCCTAACCCACATCTACCATTTTTACATTTTTCTTTAAATAACTGTATGTTGTAAAATGGAGAAAATTCTTTAGTGATATTCTTGGTAACGTTGTTGTCTTAGGTTTGAGGGTTAAGCTTTCCACAGCTTGGTATTTAGAATTTGTATTGAAAAGGTAATTACATAGAAATCTCAACAAATTTTAGACAAGCACAAAGATCATGAAATCACCGTGAAAGTTAGACACGGTGGGGAAGCCCCCGTGTACGGTAGGTTGCTTTTTCAAATGGGTATTTAGTTTCTGCTGTTCGTGTTCAGATGCAGAGATAAATTCGAAGGCCCCTTTCATAAAAAATCCTTTCCTTGTTTCACAGAATTGATACCCCCCCTCACCCATCCAATTAACTTCCCGTCTCATCCACCCTAACCTCTTCATTTATAGAGAAGTCTTTGCCTTCATTTCTGTACTATTTCTCTCTCTCTATCTCTCTCTCTCTCTCTCTCTCTCTCGCTCTGTCTGCACGGACAGATATTAATTAAAAGGTTCTGTAGTCCTTACAATAAGCCAACGATTACAATTGAATTCTTTGGCCATGTCTTTCTCTCTCTTTGACATCCACAAAACTCAACACTACTACAAAAAAGGCCAAAGACAACAGGAATTCACCGTCGTGTATTCGGTTTTCAAACCGTCGTGAAATCGACCGACATCTATTTGGGTGTCAAACTACGACGGCTTTTCACCGTCGTTGTTTATCCATAACGACGACGGTTTTTAAAGAAAATCATCGTTGTTTAGAGGTAAAGATCGTTAATTATAGGAGGAAAGACGACTGTTTTTAATAAAACCGTCGTGTATTGTATGTATAGATGACGATTTTTTATAAAAACCGTCGTGGATTGTTTATAAAGACGTCATCTTTACGTACAATAGACGACGGTTTTTTTTATAAAAAAACGTCATCTTTACGTACAATAGACGACGGTTTTTTTATAAAAAGCGTCATCTTTACATACAATAGACGACGGTTTTTTTATAAAAAGCGTCGTCTTTACATACAATAGACGACGGTTTTTTTATAAAAAGCGTCATCTTTACTTACAATAGACGACGGTTTTTTTTATAAAAAGCGTCATCTTTACTTACAATAGACGACAGTTTTTATAAAAAGCGTCATCTTTACATACAATAGACGACAGTTTTTATAAAAAAAAACGTCATCTTTACGTACAATAATGCTTTTTGATTTCCTATGATGCTATACAATGATTTTAACTAGAAAACCAACCATAATGCTTTATTAATGAATATATAATAGTTTCTTTCATAAAACTTGAAGATTCAATAGTTATTACATAGTTAACCAATCTTTAATCTACAACAAACATAATTCCTAACAAGACCTACGTACTCCTAATCCAAGCATTCCTCATCCAAACATACAAATGATGCAAAACTGAAGTCTCCTCCATCATCCCTGTAAATAAATCAAAATGACAAAGAGAGAAAAAAAGAAGAAGCTAAGATTATAAACATAAAAAATTAGGTGGAAGAGAAATTTTACCATTGGTCTATATTTTCATAGAAAACTTGTAAAATGAGCATAAAAAAGACCATCAAGAACCTGCAAATTTTCAACAACAAAAAAACATATGATTCACATAGAAAACCTACAAAAGAAAAAGTTATAAATCTGCAAGTTTCCTCCTCATCTCCTGATAACCAAATCAGAAAATCTAAAAAGAAACTAGAAAAAAAAAATGTAAACAAATCAGACAAATCAAGAGAGACAAAATCTGAAATTAGGGAGACAAAGAACATACCAAAAACGCAAAGAGACTAAGACCTCAACCAGCTTTGATTCTCAAATACAAAATATCCCTCTACATCTTATGGATTTGCTAAGACCTCAATCTCTCAACTCCTTCATTGATATCGATTTTTTGATGATTTTGTAAAGAGTTTCATGAGGGTGTTTTAGAGAGTGCAGGAGGGTTTCAAGGAGGGAGAGATAAGGTTTTCAGAGACGGGGGAAAATCTGAAAATTTGTTGAGCGCGAATTCACTTAAGTAGACTTTTTTTAGCGTGTTTTAAAAGACGACGCTTGTTAATGAGAGATAAGATTTTCAAAGACGGGTGAAAATTTGAAAATTTGTCGAGCGCGAATTCACTTAAGCGCCCATTTTTTAGTGTGTTTTAAAAGACGACGTTTTTTTATAAATAAAAAATTTGTCATCTTTACATATAATAGACGACGGTTTTTTTATAAAAAGCGTCATCTTTACATATAATAGACGACGATTTTTATAAAAAGCGTCATCTTTATATACAATAGACGACGGTTTTTTATAAAAAGCGTCATCTTTACGTACAATAGACGACGGTTTTATAAAAAGCGTCATCTTTATATACAATAGACGATTTTTTACCGCTACACTCCTTGACCCTATATAAATACAATGATTGAATTTGATCTTCAATTTAAAATATTTACACTAGTGAATACCACAAAATCTTATGTTATATTTAACGAAAGTATAAATAAACTCTTAATTGTTAGTGAATATTTTTTTTTATGGCATACGCATTTTAAGAAACTAGTTTCAACGATCCAACCGTCAAAATTGTTTGTTTATACTTCGAGATCATATACGCCAAAAATCGGAAAAAATAAACATTTAGAGATCAAGTAACGGGACAAAAAAATTCTACGGTTATAAATGAAAAATCATGATTTAACGGTTATTTTAACTCCGATTTTGATGCTTTTTTACCGCTACACTCCTTGACCCTATATGAATACAATGATTGAATTTGATCTTCAATTTAAAATATTTACACTAGTGGATACCACAAAATCTTATGTTATATTTAACGAAAGTATAAATAAACTCTTAATTGTTAGTGAATATATTGTTTTGATGGCATACGCATTCTAAGAAACTAGTTTCAATGATCCAACCGTCAAACATGTTTGTTTATACTTCGAGATCAAATACGCCAAAAATCGGAAAAAATAAACATTTAGAGATCAAGTAACGAGTCAAAAAAAATCGACGGTTATAAATGAAAAATCATGATTTAACGGTAATTTTAACTCCGATTTTAATGATTTTTTACCGCTACACTCTTTGACCCTATATGAATACAATGATTGAATTTAATCTTCAATTTAAAATATTTACACTAGTGGATACCACAAAATCTTATGTCATATTTAACGAAAGTATAAATAAACTCTTAATTGTTAGTGAATATATTGTTTTGATGGCATACGCATTCTAAGAAACTAGTTTTAATGATCCAACCGTCAAACTTGTTTGTTTATACTTCAAGATCATATACGCCAAAAATCGGAAAAAATAAACATTCAGAGATCAAGTAACGGGACAAAAAATTTCAACGGTTATAAATGAAAAATCATGATTTAACGGTTATTTTAACTCCGATTTTGATGATTGTTTACCGCTACACTCCTTGACCCTATATGAATACAATGACTGAATTTGATCTTCAATTTAAAATATTTACACTAGTGGATACCACAAAATCTTATGTTATATTTAACGAAAGTATAAATAAACTCTTAATTGTTAGTGAATATATTGTTTTGATGGCATATGCATTTTAAGAAACTAGTTTCAATGATCCAACCGTCAAACTTGTTTGTTTATACTTCGAGATCATATACGCCAAAAATCGGAAAAAATAAACATTAAGAGATCAAGTAATGAGTCAAAAAATTCGACGGTTATAAATGAAAAATAATGATTTAACGGTTATTTTAACTCCGATTTGGATGATTTTTTACCACTACACTCCTTGACCCTATATGAATACAATGACTGAATTTGATCTTCAATTTAAAATATTTACACTAGTGGATATCACAAAATCTTATGTTATATTTAACGAAAGTATAGATAAACTCTTAATTGTTAGACGACGGTTTTTTTATAAAAAGCGTCATCTTTACGTACAATAGACGTCGGTTTTTTTTATAAAAAGCGTCATCTTTACTCACAATAGACGACTTTTTTTATAAAAAGCGTCATCTTTACTTACAATAGACGACGGTTTTTTTTATAAAAAGCGTCATCTTTACATATAATAGACGACGGTTTTATAAAAAGCGTCATCTTTACATACAATAACGACGGTTTTTTAAAAGCGCCATCTTTACAGACAATAGACGACGGTTTTTATAAAAAGCGTCATCTTTACATACAATAGACGACCTTTTTTATTATAAAAAGCGTCATCTTTACATATAATAGACAACTTCTTTTTATATAAAAAAGCGTCATCTTTACATACAATAGACGACGGTTTTTATAAAAAGCGTCATCTTTACATACAATAGACGACGATTTATAAAAAGAGTCATCTTTACATACAATAGACGACGGTTTTTATAAAAAGCGTCATCTTTACATTCGATAGACGACGGTTTTTATAAAAAGCGTCATCTTTACATATAATAGACGACGGTTTTTATAAAAAGCGTCATCTTTACATACAATAGACGACTTTTATTTATTATAAAAAGCGTCATCTTTACATATAATAGACAATTTTTTTTTAAAAAGCGTCATCTTTACATACAATAGACGACTTTTTATTTATTTATAAAAAGCGTCATCTTTACATATAATAGACAATTTTTTTTATAAAAAGCGTCATCTTTACATACAATAGACGACTCTTTTTATAAAAAGCGTCATCTTTACATATAATAGACGACGGTTTTTATAAAAAGCGTCATCTTTACTTACAATAGACGACGGTTTTTATAAAAAGCATCATCTTTACATACAATAGACGACCTTTTTATTTATTTATAAAAAGCGTCATCTTTACATATAGTAGACAACTTTTTTTTATAAAAAGCGTCATCTTTACATACAATAGACGACGGTTTTTATAAAAATCGTCATCTTTACCTATAATAGACGACGGTTTTTATCAAAACAACCACGTCTTTACCAAAAAAATGACACTTGATTTTTAAAAGACGACGCTTGTCATACCTGCTGTCGTTGTTTTTTGGTCAGATTTTAACTCTGAGAAAACCTTTTTAATAAGACGACGCTTTTTTATTTGTGTGCGTCGTTATAAAAAAATATTCAACAGTACCTCCGGTTTTTAGTTGTTTAAGTCACTTATTCACGACGGTTTTTTGTTACCGTCGTCTTTTTAAATACAACGACGGTTTTTTCTACCG
This sequence comes from Prunus armeniaca, assembly GCA_903112645.1. NCBI lineage: Eukaryota > Viridiplantae > Streptophyta > Magnoliopsida > Rosales > Rosaceae > Prunus > Prunus armeniaca. The sequence goes on along the minus strand of CAEKDK010000003.1, from coordinate 11,321,197 downwards.
TCGTCTTTTTCTGGTCGTCTTTTTCACTTTTTGTAGTAGTGCAAGTTCCAGTCTAGTGCTCTACCAAACAACTCAGTAGGACTTGAAGTCTATCCCAATCCAAGCCAGTCCAATCCTAATTAATTCAGTCCAGTCCACCAAACGGGGCCTTTAAGTATTGCCCTAAAAGTAGAGGTTATACGCTCGTACTCTTCCTTGATTAGTCGTCTCATAAAATGCAATGAGGATATTTGGTTTGTATGATTCTTGCAGTAGTTGAGCTAAAACTCATGTATGATAAGAGGAATTCAGGGATCCTTAGAAAATCATCTTTGTAATTTGTTATGGTAAAAAAAATATATATATATATATATATATATGTAGAATCAACAAGATGTAGTTCAGCTTTCAGACCAAAAACAATAAAAAATAAAAAGATGTAGTTCAGCTATTCAATCAACAATATGTTTGCTGTTGCTCACTTGCCGACTCCACGTGAAAAACGTGGGCTGTCATAGTCATGCCCGACAATCATATGTTTGCTCTGGTTGAGTTCTGCCCAGTGCCCACTCCATATGAAAATGTGGATTAATGCAAGACTACCATTGCAACAAGAAGAGATGTTTAGTTATATACTTATTCTTAGCATCAGTGATATAGATAAATTCCACATAATTTAAATTCTATAAACAAACCCAAAAAATGACAGTTGACCATATTGAATTTAATTTTAATTATTAAATTACTTTAATATCCTATTGAGTGTTTTGAGTTTTTTTATGAGATTTTGGGGTTGGGCTTGTTTTAAGAAATCAATGGCAGTTTTGTAATTTATAGAAAGTTCGAAGCCTCTTTGTTATTTTGTAAATGGGTTTTGGGTGTGTTCTTAAATTCCATTTCATGTATGGTTTTTTTAATAATTTAGGCCCCTATATTGGTATAATAGTGAATCTCTCAAAAAAGAATGAGAATTAAAAAGAGCCTTCTTAATTTAATATTTATATATGAATAATTTTATTAGAAAATTACTTTTCTTGATTATTCAATGCAAAATTATTGATTAAGCTTCATATTCACTTGTTTCTAACATTCATTTTGCAATATATTTGTGTACACATAAAATGGGTATGTGCACTATTATAGACTGAAAGAGGACATGTTTTCTAATGTAGCCTATAATCAATTACCACTCATCACGGTAATAAAATAGGAAACTATTTCTCTTTATTTTGACCAATAGGATCGTTTTCAAATATTTTTATAAAATCCAAATAATTCATATGTCACATGAACCGTATTGTTGATGATCTTTTTCGTACATGTGAGGTGAGCCATGTCAGTACGCATGGCGCCCCCTTTGATTGGTGGGACTTGACTGGAGCAGGTGAGGTGAGCCATGTCAGTAGAAGTTGATTTGGAGATGCTTGTGCTCACATATGCCAGGTGCTCGCGTATGCATAGTGCCTGGCGATGCCTGGTGCTATGCTATGACTAGTAGTTGGCTATGCCATGGTTCAACCATGTTCGATGCTTAGCGGTGCTTGTGCTTAGGCCATGATTGATCGACTATGCCATGTGGTCGACTATAATGCGTGATTGGAGACGTTTGGGTAAATCTGACTTGGGGTTTAGGCGAGGTTAACCATGCCAACAAATAGGCGAGGTCAACCTATGTTAATAGAAGCCACCAAGTCCTTAGTAAAAAGCAACTCTTTGGGTGAGGACTTTTACAAGTAACATGAGTTTTGGTCAAGCCGATCAAATGAAATCTAATCTGGTTAATCGTGACAGTCATCACCGAACCATAATGGTATTGGTGGCGTCCGAGTAGGCGAGATGCCTCATGACCATCATTACCTAGCCATAATGGTTCAATGGTGTCAAAGCAAGAGAGATGCCTCGTGACTGTTATCACCACGCCATAATGGTCTCAGTGGCATCCAAGCAAGCGATATGTGTCATGATTATCTTCATCAAGCCATAAAGGTCTCAGTGGCGTCTAAGCAGGCAAGATGCCTCGTGATCGTAATCACTGAGCCATAATAGTCTAGATGGGATCCGAGTAGGAGAGATGCCTTGTGTTCGTCATCACCGAGCCATAATGGTCTCGGTGGCGTCCAAGGTGGCAAAAATCATTAGCGTTAGTACAGTCATCACTTAGCCAAATCGATCTCAGTGGCGTCCGAGCTGGCGATATCCAATCTAGTTCCTCATCACAGACATCACTAAGCCATAACAGTCTTAGTGAAGTCCGAACTGGCAAAATCCATTGGCGTCGATACAGTCATCACTTACCCAAATCGGTCTTAGTGGCGTCCGAGCTGGCAATAACCGATCTGGTTCCTCGTGATAGTCATCACTAAGCCATAACGATCTTAATGGCGTTCAAGCAGACGAAATCCATTGGCATTGGTATAGTCATCACTAAGTCGAATCGGTCTCATTGGCGTTTGTGCTGGCGATATCCGATCTGGTTCCTTATGATAGCCACCACTAAGCCATAATGGCGTTTAAGCTAGCGAAATCCATTGGCGTCGGCATAGTCATCATTAAGTCGAATCGGTCTTAGTGGCGTCTGAGCCGAAGATATCCGATCTCATTCCTCATGACAGTCATCATTAAGATAAGAGTTTTAATGGTGTCCGAGCAGACGTGCAGTTTGAGCTCTCTCAATCTCGGTGGAGTCCGAGTTGTTTTAGTCTCGATGGAGTCTAAGTTGTCTTAGTCTCGTTGGAAAGCGAGTTGTCTCATTCTCTATGCTATCTCAGTTGTCTCAGTCTCGGTGTAGCCCGAGCTGTCTCAATCTCGCTGGAAAGCAAGTTGTCTCTATCTCGGTGCTATCTGAGTTGTCTTAGTCTCAATGTAGCTCAAGCTATCTTAGTCTCAATGCTATCCAAGTTGTCTTAGTCAGGGACGAACCTAGCAAGGAACTAACCTAGGCTAGGGGTGAGCATCTAAAATCGAAATACCGAAACTGTACACTAACCATACCATACCGATTTCATACTGTTTCATTAAGGATTGGGAGATATTCTGTACCGTACCGTACCGTACCAATAGAGTATGGTATGGTAGCGGTATCAAGTATTTGGTACTTGATACCGGTCAATACCATACCATACCGAATACTTAAATATAATTTTTTTTTCATACTAAAATATAAGTATTTGTGTGTGTGTGTTGTTGATTTTGGATTATGCCATTTGTGATGCGTTGTTGATTTCTTGATTTTTCTATATTTTGATAGCCTTTGTGTGTATGTTTATAGAGCCATTTTCTTTGATTATGTACATGCCCCTTGTGCTTTCCAACTTATCTCATATTACCACATCTGTTTGCAAACGGCTCAAAGTACCCCCCAACGTTTAAAAAACCGTCTCAGGTTACCCTTTTCGTCAGTTTTTTTGAAGTTCCGTTACGAACGTTACTGTTCATCCCCCCCAAAATTCTAGAACAGCAGCCCATCCCCTTTGTTACTGTTCATCGCTTATTTACCCTCCAAAACTCAGAAATTTCTCATAACCAACACAACTAGCAACAAGAACAGCTTGAGAGGTTGAAAAACCATACCTGGATCGAAGCAAATGGTGCTCGGAATCGCCCGAACGAGCGACAGAGATTTTGGGTAAAAATCGACCAATTTCTTGCTTTTTTGGGCGATCCAGGCGGCAGTTGGTAGCGAATGAGATGTAAGGGTGGTAGAGGACAACGTGCTGGTTCTTTTGATACCCATGTCGTCGCTTGGGGTGGCCGGAGGAGGAGATAGCAGCCCAAAAACTGGTCAGATGAACAGTAACAAAGGGGATGGGTTGCTGTTCTGGAATTTTGGGGGGGATAAACAGTAACGTTCGTAACAGAACTTCAAAAAAACTGACGAAAAGGATAACGTGATACGGTTTTTTTAAACGTTGGGGGGTACTTTGAGCCGTTTGCAAACACATGTGGTAATCTGAGATAAGTTGGAAAGCACAGGGGGCATGTACATAATTAAGCCTTTGATAATTAAAAGATGTTTCAAATAGAAACATGTAAAAGCCTTTCTATAACTAGGACCTAAATTCCATTAACTTTTTTATGTGGGATACAAACAAGAACCTCATGTATTAAATTTCAAAACAATATTATTCTATCCTATAATAGTTTTCAAAGTGGCCTTTGGGTTCTGTTAGTTTGAAGATCAGTATCTTCATTATTTTGTTCTTAAATTTCCATGTATGCATCATCTATATGATTTCTTTCATTGACTAGTCATACGTGACGGTTTTCGCATCATCACTGTATTAGCATATAAAAAACAATAATAATATAAAGAATCTTTTGTTAAAAATTGACTAAGCTTTGTTATTGGGTATATAAGCCATAAGGCATAAGACATAATTTTAACTATTTTGGTTTGTAAGCCATAATGCATGAGTTTAAACCATTTGGATTTGATGAATCTGTTGAATCTGTTGATGGATATTGATTTGGTTAATTTGGACATTGAATATATTGATGAATATTGAATATGCTGATTAGGAATTGGATATTGAGTATGTTGAATCTTTGAATCTGTAACTTAGGCATCACTTATTTTGGTGAATGAATATGTTGAATATTGAATTGATTCATTTTTTTAGTTATGTCATTTTGGTACCGAAATGGTACCAATGCCGATTTGGCACGGTATAGTACGGTACCAATTTTGACAAACGATAATCCTATACCATATCATACCGGTTTTAATTTTCGGTATCAGTAGCTGTACAAGCTAATACCGTACCGTGCTCACCCCTAACCTGGGCAATATAAACCAGGTAGACCATGTGACTTTTCTTGTCTTTCAACTCAATATTACATTTAGCCCACCTCTGCTAGCTAGAAAGTTGACTTGCAAATCTTTGCAAATGATAGAAAGAGTGTAAACATAATAAATTGTCCTCAGTTAGTGTGAAATTAATGTTACCTGATATTGGAAACTATTTTTTTCTTTTTGAAAACATTGGAAACTTTACTTTGGATTAATTATGTTCTACATCAATTCTGAGTTGATAAACACGTAATCAACAATTTTTAGATTTTTTGGAAAACCATTCAGATCACTAGTTTTCCTTTTCTTCAAGTTATAGCTAAAAGAATTACTTCCATTACATTTTATCATAAGAGTTCCTATGAGAAAATTTGTCAAAGACTTTTATTGTCATGAAATAGAGAAAACTTTGGTAATAATATTGGTGTTCTTGTTTATATGAATAATATCGATCAGTGAGACTTAATGAATTAATTAGTTGCTGACAAATTGTTTATATATATTATTTAATAGATTATACATTTATAATGTCGGGTCAATATAAAAAACCTAAGAGATCAAAGATTCTTTGGAATTTTTTTGTTATCAATGAAAGTCACTCCTATCATTGAGTTTTCTATATTCTTAGTAGGTTTGTATGTCAGGTAAATTTAACCCACTCCATTTTTAAATCCCGGGACCGTACCTGGTCTCAGTCCTGGTGTAGCCCGAGCTGTCTCATTCTCTATGGAAACCGAGATGTTCCATTCTCTATGGAAACCGAGCTGTCTTAGTCTCAATGTAACCCAAGTTGTCTGAGTCTCGATGTAGTCCGGGCTGTCTTAGTCTCATTGTAGCCCCAGCTATCCCAGTCTCGCTGCTATTCGAGTTGTCTCAGTCTCGGTGCTACCGAGCTATCTCAGTCTCGGTGCTATACGAGGTGTCTCACTCTTGATGTTGGTGTGTTAGCAATTGTCCACATCGGGTGGGGTGACTTCCCGTCATAGATGGAAGCCCCCGAGCCTCGAGGCGATAGTGGTACCTGAACCGAGCCGAGTCGATCCATTCACTACTCTATGTTTTGCTTGTTGCCTTTTGTGGTTGATCTGCTTATAGAGTTCAGTGGTCGGCTGCGGAGGCGTAGTGATTGTGCTTTCTCTATGACATGTGATCACCGTTGCTGGTGGAAGAGAGAGGCGGAGAAGAAAGCATGGGTGCCTTGGTCAGCCGTTCGTTAGAGGGGGGAGAGCATGATGCCTTTTTCTTAGCTGGTGGTGGTGTGTGATTTCAGCCAGAGGAGAGTGGTGGAGAACCGACACAGATTTTTGCTCGATTCTTATAGACGGCTCCAAATGTTGATGATCTCTTTTGTACCAACGTAATTAGATAGGCTAAATCGCACTCTCTCACACACACAGAAAGACAAGATTTTAGTGGTTCACCCATGAATCGGGCTACATCGACTTTGGAGCTCTTATATTTGTATTTCATGGGGGAGATATGCAGATTACATAGAGAGGAGCGTGGGAGCTTTCTAGAGAAGAGAATAAGAGCTTTGGAGAAGATGGTAGCCAGCCCCTTTCTTCTGATCGCCCTCAGCCCCTTCCCATCAAACAAGGAGGTATGGTCTCTTCCTTGATTCGGGGGATCTGCTCATGCAGGAGAGTGGGCAAGATCTAGCTTCTACCTTGATTGGTGGATCATGTACAATTCCTTAATTGGTGGGACTTGACCGGAGCAGGCATGGCTCCTCCCTTGATTGGTGGGACTTGACTAGAGCAGGTGAGGTGAGCCATGTCAGTAGAAGGGGACTTGGAGATTCTGGTGCGCGGATCAACCTATGTATAATATGGCCATCTAATCTATATATAAATAAAGCAAAAGGCATAGAATGGTGAAACATTCAAATTATCAGAAAATGTCCTTGATTAATGTTTATACCAGAAAATGCCATTGGTTAATGTAAATGTTAAGAATTGAAATTATTAATTAAATTAGGATAATATGGTAAATTCACACTTTTTCATATTAAAAAAATTAAAATTAAAAGAAAAATCAGATAATTGATCCTATTTTTATGGAATACAACTATCCAATATCTTTTTTAATTCTAAGAATAAAATATAAAATAAAACCAATTGGCACATGCGTGAGCATGTGCCAAGGGGCTGGTTTTATATAAAAAATATTATTACATTCTTCCATTTGGCCCATATGACAAATATGGTTACTATTTTAATGAAGGGGTAATAACAATTTTGGTCACTAGGGTTAGGGTTGAATTTAATCTTGGTTATCGAAATTTCAATTTTCCGATTTTGGTCATTGTATTTGCATGTGTTAGCAAATGAAGTCATATGTTTCAATTTCATTAATTAAAAAATGGGTAATTACAATTTTGGTCATTGGTGGTTAGGGTCATATTTAATTTTGGTCACCAAAATTTCAATTTTTCGATTTTGGTCATTGTATTTGCATTTGTTAATTAGCAAATCCGTCAGTTTCATTAATTTAAAAATATTTAATATTAAGTTAAAAATAATTAACTTTAGTATAATATTTAATCTATATATATAAAGCAAAAGGCAGAGAATAGTGAAACATTTGAAATACCAGAAAATATCATTGGTTAATGCAAACATTAAGAATTGAAATTATTAATTAAATAAGAATAATATGGTAAATTCACACTTTTCCATATTTAAAAAAATAAAATTAAAAGAAAAATCAGATAATGGATCCTATTTTTATGGAACACAACTACCCATTATCTTTTTTAATTCTAAAATAAATTATTTTTTTTAAACAGCCTCTTGCAGGCACGAAAGTGCGTGCGAAGAGACTAGTATCTATAAAACAAAAGGCAGGGAATAGTAAAATATTGAAAATACTAGAAAATGCCCTTGGTTAATGCAAACATTAAGAATTGAAATTATTAATTAAATGAGGATAATATGGTAAATTCACACTTTTTCATATTAAAAAAATTAAAATTAAAAGAAAAATCAGATAATGGATCCTATTTTTATGGAACACAACTACCCATTATCTTTTCAATTCTAAAATAAATTTTAAAATTAAAAATTAAAATAAAGGCCTCTCATAGGTGTTTCTATTTAAAAAAAGTCCTTAATTCTAAATTGCAACCAGGTGTTTCTTCACCAAATTTCTTTCAAAATTACCCTTCTACCTTTCAATTACAACCATTGTTTTCTCAATCCAAAATTCAGAATGGAATTGACGAATTGGGTTGGTGGCAACAATAGTTAGGTGGGGATTTTGGTCTCAAAGGTGGTGGGCGTAAGGAGGTAACAGTGGGTTAAGAGAGAAGAAATTGATGAGCTTAGGTAATAACATAATGGTTTTATTTTTTCTGCCCAAATAGGATGAACCGAGCTTCATTGATAAACAAAGGAATGGTCCCGAAACAAAGGAAAATGAATTAAAAAACAAACAGCAAAAGAAACAACAAAACAAAGCACCAAATCCGTGTCCAAATAGCCAAATCGCTACAATAAAATGATTAGACAAACTCAAAATGCAAAGAAGTCAGAGCCATCCAGACCGGGCTAAGAGCACTTCCACTAGTTAGCCCCTTGCCATAGCAAGGGGAGCCCTAGGGCAGCTACTATTCACGTGAATAGTGGCTGCCCTACCCTCCCTTAGCAAAGTGTGTTTCCAGCAGTTTAGGCTTGCCATGACAAATACTATTCATTTTTTTTGTTTTTTTTTCACAACTTTGTTTACTTAAACAATTAATTTGGATAATATTTTCGGATAAGATTTTTGGGTTCCTACGTATGAAAAATCATTTTCTCAAGATTTTTAGCGGAGGTGCAATATTGACTAAGTATGAAAAATGGTTTTTCGAAATAATCATTTTCTCAAGAAAATTTTTGGCGGCTTTTATTCCTTACACATCAAATAAGAAAACTTGATTTTATGGGATTTTAATATGAAGTATATATTGACTTAATGAGCTATCATTTTTAGCCTAAATCGTATTTTGCACTAAAACCGATTTTTCATATTTTGATTTGGTGGGAATTTGATTTTCTAGTATTTTTATTTGAATCCAAATGGGGGGTACTTCCTTATTTACATTGTAAACTTAAGTAAATGGAGTAATATAAAAATAAATAAAAGTAAAAGGACAAAGACATTTACTTAAATGTTGAAAATGGAAATAAGGTATAGAGAGAGAAAAAAAAAATGAATTTTTTGGTATTTTTTTTCAATTTTTTATTACAAAAATATTGGTTGTTCGTGTTAAAAGTGAAGAGTATTGGTTGGTATAGAAAAACAAATTCAATATTTTTTTCATTTTTTTATTGGGCAAAAAATTGCCTGCCGTTGGATTGCTGGAAAGAAATTATCGGAGAGCCCAGGAGTTTCCACGTGGCATAGAGCCGTTGGGGGTTGCTTTTTCGATTTTTTTATTTGCGAAAAAATGGCTGTCGTTGTATATGTTTAAAAAGCTGATCGGATGGCCCAGCAGAAGACACGTGGAAGAGAGCCGTTGGGCAGTCACTGTAGCGGTGCGTCAAATTTTTTTTAAAGTTGGCGCGTGCATTGCACGCGCCAGCTTTAAAAAAAGAGTAATGCTGCACTTACCACATTATTATCCCATATTTCTATACCACATGATGTGGCATATGCCACATCAATTAAATGAATGAAGTGTACTTTAATAAATAAAATTAGAAAAACAAAAACTAGTATTTTACATGATGTGATATGTACACATCAGCTGCCACATCATGTTGTATAAAATTGTGGAATAAAAAATGTGGTAAAACTAGTATTATTCTTAAAAAAATTTAAACCCAACGCTGACGTCATCGTGACATCAGCGCGATGACGTAAGCACAGCCCGCGAGCTGGCGCTCGGGCCAGCCCAGGTATGTGGGCCCCATTGCTTGCCCTGTCAGCTTCTTGTTACTGAAAACCACATTTTGGGTTTGCCCCCCCTCCCCTTGGGCCCCTTGCTGCCAATGCTCTAAGAGCCATTTTGGGAGAGAGAATGGGCTAATGGGAAGCACGTTTGAGATCTTAAAAAAAACCCACCAGCCCATCAATTTCTTCTATCTTAACCCACCTGTTACCTCCATGGTTTACGCCCACCACCTTTTAGACCAAATTCCCCACCCAACCCAATTCATCTATTATATTCTGAATTTTGGATTGAGAAAACAATGGTTGTAATTGAGAAGCAGAAGGGTAATTTTGAAAGAAATTTGTGAACAAACACCTGCTTGCCATTTAGAATTAAGGACTTATTTTAAATATTATATTGAAGTTAATTATTTTTAACTTAATATTAAATATTTTTGAATAATGTTACTCTTACCACATTTGTATACCACATCTTTATACCATTTTATGTGGCAGACGAGATGAACATCCACATCAATTAAAATTATTTAATATTTTCTTTTCTTTTATGATTTATTCTAATATTTGTTTTTCTAATTGTCTTAATTAAAATACACTTCATTGATTTAATTAATATGACATATAATATGGACATGTCACATCATGTGGTATAGAAATGTGAGATAAAAATATAGTAAGTGTAACATTACTCAATATTTTTTAACTAATAAAACTGACGAAATTATTTATTTTAATTTAATATTTAAAATATATTTTTTAATTAATGAAACTGACGGAATTGAAGCATATGACCTAATTTGCTAACAAATGTAAATACAGTGATTAAAATTGAAAAATTGAAATTTCGATGACCAAAATTAAATTCAACCCTAACTTGATTGACCAAAATTTTAATTACTCCTTTAATGAATAAGTGGAGGCACATGACATGGTGACTTGTCGCACAATACGAAGGAAAATTAAGAGAGAAGAAATGCAAAAGGTAAGTTGTAAAATATCTCACCACGCGCCCGCGACCAAAACGACAGCGTCCCGTCCCTAAAAGGCAAGGAAAAAAAAAGAGCCGTTAGAAACAGCACAGCCCCAACAGTCACATAGTTGGCCGATGGCCCCCAATTCAAAAAATTAGACCGTTGGAGAGACCCCTTCCCCTAACGTTATACTCCTCCACCACACCGCACCACTCAGACACATTCTCTCCAGGCTCTCTCTCATTTATTCATAATTTATTTCTTCATTAATCCCCCAAATCTCTCTCTCTCTCTCTAATTCTTCATCCTCCTCTTCTAAATCCCTAAACCCCAAACAACAATTAATCCCCCAAATGCCCGATCTCGAACCCAACGCAGCGGCCGCGGCCGAGGCCACAGCCACCGCCAAGGCGACGAAGATGATCGACGAGACCTACGAGTTCTCGGCCCCGCGCTTCTACGACTTCATAAAGGACGAGAGCGACGACGACAAGCGCCAGGCCGAGCTCTGGTTCGACGCCGCTCTTCCATATGCGCCTTCTCGTACGTCTTCCCTGATCCCTAATATTCTCTTCTTCTCTCTCCCTCTTTTTTATGAGATTTCTTCAATTTCCATGTCTTCTGCCTTTTTCTGCTTTCATATGTTAGAATCTGTGATGTATTGCTTCTTCTTTGTTAGGGTTTCTCTCAGATCTTTTCTTCCATTGCGTTTGCTTTGGATTTTAGGGTTCTTGCTTTCTTCTCTGATTTCCGTTGCTATCTGTAATTCTCTTGGGATTTAGTGTTTGAATTTTCTTTTTGGCGGTCAATTTTGCTCCCGTTCCTAGCGTTTCTTGAAATCGATAGGGAAGCGATTGCCGTATTGCCTACCTTGCGGTGTTCGCTTGCTCAGTTTGTTGTGTTTGTTTCCCTAGAAAATTGGGGACTAGAAAATAAAATTCAATTTCTTCATTATTTTTGGTAGTGATTTCGTTTGTCTAAATGCAAATTACACTCAATAAGGTGCTCCACATTGCTGAGAGAAAGATCATTTATTTTTTAGTTTCTTCTGTTAATACTCTCAGAAATTAAACAGAGGTTATGCTTCCAGAAAATTCTAACTACAGTTGATCAAATTGAGTGAGAGAGATTTTTTGATCAGGATAACATTCCTAGTGAAGCTGTTAAAAGAATTTTAAGATTTAAAGTTTTGGGATTTCCTTCATTTCTTTCCGAAACTTGCCATTAGGTTCACAATTTACATATTTTTGGAGTATAATTTAACTGGAATTTTCTTTTGAAGGAGCAGGGAACTGTCATATTGGCTATGCTTTTAATCTACACATCTACATCTCTCAGTGAAAGTGAATTTTATGTTTGCGCAAGCATGACCTATTTTGTTGTTTCTTCTGGCGCATAAGAAATGTAAAGGTTTTGATTATATTGGTACTCGTTTATTTGTGCAGCCTTCATGCCTAGGATCAAGGCTGGTAGATCTTTTACGGTTGAGAGCATGTGCGATTTTAGTGAAGCCGAGGAAATGCAGAAGGTATATCTTCTAATTTTTTCCTTCTATAATCTTTAAGGTTTGGACTTCTAGCTTATTGCGCTTTTATCTTTTGCAGAACTTGGAATCATCTTCTGAATTAAAAGCTAATGATAAGTCTGTGGAAACTAAGCCTCAATCGGAGCTCATACCTGCTGAAGTCAAAGTTGATATAATCCCCAGGGAAGCTAAAGAAGAAAGCAATGTAAGCCAAGCCAATGTAATAATTTGAACTTTTACTCCTCTGAAAAGCCAAAATTGATTAATTTTCGCATCTAATCATGATATAATCCATTTAGGTCTCTGCTGATAAGAGTATTAGCGAAGTTGATAAAGGGGAGGACCAGACAGCTAAAAAGATAGCAAGCATTGTCAAAAACCCGTCAGCACTGAAGCAAAAAAGTCACTTACAGTCGTCACAAACTAAAAACATCAAACCAAGTAGTGTGAAAAGGTTCGTGTATATCATGATGTATGTGTTAATTTATTCATACATGCCAATGTACTGATTACATACTTTACTGAACTTCCAGAGAAAAAAATGTGAAAAATGCAACTGGGACTCCCAATTTAGCTCAGGAAAATCAGGCAATTAAGCGACAGAAGTTGGACGGAGGAAGATCTAGACAGGTAACTTTTACTTCTGTATTAACTTGACTGTTATTTCTAGACATTTTCCTTAATTGGTTTTCTTTTTGTCCCCTCCTCAAAATACAGATTCTTAATCCCAAACCCCAAACGTTGCCCCACAAGTCAAAATTGGGTCATACCAGTGGGAGTTTCAATTTAAGCTCTTCAACTGCTACTATGCAAAAAGAGGACAGAAAGGTGTATGTTCGGGAATCTGCAGCACCATTTGTTTCAATGGCTGAAATGATGAAAAGGTTCCAATCAAGTACCAGAGACTTGTCACTGCAGCATGTTGGTTCTCTTTCACAAGTAAAGATACTTATCTACGTCTGTGATTTCTTTGAGTTCTTTTTCATGTTTCCTTTGGTTTTATTTTGTCAACATATTTAGTATTGAGGTTAATGTTGTTTATGTTATTCAGATGAAGCCCAAACTCACCTTGACAAGGCCTAAGGAGCCTGAATTTGAAACATCCCAACGTGTTCGATCAGTGAGAGTAAAGAGTACTGCTGAGCTTGAAGAAGAGATGATGGCCAAAATTCCGAAGTTTAAGGCTCGACCACTAAACAAAAAGGTAACTTTGTAATTTGTTTTACTATTTTTTTATTCCTCATTTGATTTTCAGCCTATATTTGTTGGATTCATTGGGATCTTGTTGCTCATTACAGATTCTAGAAGCCCCATCATTACCTGCAATACCGAGAAGTACACCTCAGCCACCGGAATTTCAGGTAAAGTTTTGTAGACTGGATGTTGCTTAGAAGTAAATACAAGATTTTCTGTGAATAATAAGACTCTTATATCTAATTGATGCAGGAATTCCATTTGGAGACAATGGCAAGGGCAAACCAGAATGCAGAAACGGCTTCAGTAGCTTCAACGGAGGTGTCCCGTCAGGTATAAATAGAACCATATTGAGGTGACAATTGAGGTGTGACAATGTTATTGCTAAGCCAATTGAGGTGACAATGTTCTTTTTTTTCTCCATTGCATCATAGAATAATCAAGGGAAGTCTCATCATCTTACTGAACCTAAAACCCCTGTGCTACATACATCATTGAGGGCCCGTCCACCCAGGGTGAAAAGTTCGTTTGAAATTGAGCAGGAAGAACTTGAAAGAATCCCAAAATTTAAGGCGAAACCTCTAAACAAGAAGGTACTTCCAACCTTTTCATTTCCTAATTATATTCATCTTAGAAACATTTGGAATTGATATCTAATGTTCCTTCTGTAAAATGTTTGTAGATATTTGAAAGTAAAGGAGATCTGGGGGTATTCTGTAATGCCAAGAAAAATGTGACTAAACCTCAGGAATTCCATTTTGCAACAAATGAAAGAATACCACCGCCGCCTTCTTCCATTTTTGATATATTTGATAAGGTAGTGGAATGAATGTTTTTGAACTTGCTACAAAAGAAAAGTAAGAAAGTATGAGTACAGCTTCTTATGCATCTTTCTTTTTGTTTTACAGTTGTCTTTGAACTCAGAGCCCCACCAGCATCCAATTCCTAGAAACACAACACCAAACCCATTCCATCTCCACACAGAGGTATGACAATCCTTTCCTTCAGCTTTACAAGTTAGCCAATTCAGTGATGCAATCTGCTTTTTACCTGCTTATTTGTTATGTCTTTATGTCATCAGGAAAGAGGGGCTGAGAAAGAAAGGAAATTTATTACCGAAGTGTGGCAGAAGCAATTGGAGGAAGAAAGAGATAGGGTTCCCAAAGCTAATCCATATCCTTATACCACTGATTACCCTGTGGTACAGAAACTTAACAATATTTTTATGAGTTTTAATTACATGCAATTGCAAGAAAGATGATACAATGGTTCATGCTGTCTTAAATGCAGATCCCACTCAAACCAGAGCCCAAGCAATGCACAAAACCAGAACCTTTCCAACTAGAGAGTTTGGTGAGGCATGAGGAGGAATTGCAGAGGGATATGGAAGAAAGACAGAGGCTGGAGAAACAAGCAGCCCAGATAAGACTTTTTAAGGCACAACCAATCTTGAAAGAGTAAGCAAACTAAATTCTATTTTTTGAATTTTTTGAATTTATATAGACTTGGTACAAGGTATAATTCATAAAAACATGAATAATATATCCCACTTTCATTCAGGGACCCAATTCCTGTTCCAGAAAAAGTGCGCAAGCCTCTTACCCAAGTTCAACAATTCAATCTCCATGTTGATCATCGGGCTGTTGGTAGAGCAGAATTTGATCAAAAGGTAACATTGTTACTCTCTCCTTCAGTAAAAAAAATAGGAAAGTCACTGAAACTAAAAAATAAAGTAAAAAGAACATTGTTTTCCAGTACTAACAAAGTTAAGATCTACAGGTTAGGGAGAAAGAAATGATGTACAAGAGATACAGAGAAGAGAGTGATGCAGCAAGGATGGTATGTGTGTTTCCGTGCCTGCTTTTGTATAGTTGTTTGATACTACTAGCTTGCTTGATTTAATTGAAATATACTTGAAACATTTGCAGGTGGAGGAAGAGAAGGCATTGAAGCAACTACGAAGGACTCTGGTACCCCATGCAAGGCCAGTGCCTAATTTTGAGCATCCATTCTGCCCCCAGAAGTAAGGAAATAACAAAAATGCAAGCTTAAGAATAAATATTGCTCATTACTTCTATAAAAATTGCTGCATTTTTCTTGTCTTGATTGATATTGGTTTGTTTCATGATCTAGGTGTCCAAAGGAACCAACAAAAGCAAAGTCGCCACATTTACGTGTGCTTGAAAGGAAAGAAAGGCGTAGGATGATGATCAACTCTGCCGTTTCCAGCGCTGCCGCGCAGATGAGATGATATTGAAATGTAGTTTGTTCAAGAACTCTTGAATCCTGTACCGCTGTACCTCCAATTCCTAGCTTAACAGAATTAGTGTACCATTCTTTTGACGCCAACTGAACACAATTCTTTCAAGATTACTGTAAAGTTTCAATTACAATGACAACCCATGAATGCCAATTGAATGTCATTCGCTCTCCTCTCTCTCTCTCTCTCTCTCTCTCTCTCTCTCTCTCTCTCTCTTTTCTAATCATACTCAACATTTTTGTATGAAGTTTTAAGGTAGGTTCATTAGATATTAGAAGGGCCAAATTTCAGTTTTCATCCCTGAAGCTTGAGTCTGGATTTTGTTCTTTGTACATTTAATTTTAGCAATTTTTGTGTGTTTAAATTTGAGCATGGATAAGTATTGGATCACCCTGCGTTATCTTAGGCCTAATTCTGTTTACTCATAAAAATGGGCTGAAATGCTTGGTTTCACACCGAAAATGAGTCCAATATCGAAGCGCATAGAAAATGTTTCTCCAACACTTCTGTTCAACCCCTAAAAATAACAAATAAGCATGGCTTTGAAATTAAGCCAGGCTTTCTGTTTTGGTGAAGCCTCTAGATATTTATCTGCAGAGACTCAAAATGGGACGAACCTAATAAGGTAATTGCCTATCTGCATCATAAATCTGATACCTGCCTTGGCTTTATTCTTATTCCAAGCAACAAGTTGCAAGTCCAATGCCAAACCCAGGGAAAGAAAAAGACAAGAAATCATTGCAAAATCAACTTTAAAGATCTCTTTGGCAGACAACTTGACAGCTCTGGGTTAGGAAATAGAACCTAGGCAGATGCTATTACACAACTCATCCTTATCATTTTCCATTATCATATATTTATAAAATATTAAAAATATAAAAAAGATGTATATTAAAGAAAGAAAGAAAAAAAAAGGCAACAGCATATATCACAAGTCATCAAAAGAACAATAGGATACTCGCAAACTGAACTCTTTTTCCAAGCAAATGAAGTCCTTTGCTAGAAGCAACCATCATGTACTAACGACTACATTTTTTACAAATTTACTGAACTTTCTCGAGGGAGAACCTCAACAAAAAACCTATCAGTCATCTGCAATTCTCATTTTATAACGCTTTGCCAAATGACGAGCAGTTCCATCAGCTATCACACTATCTATCATTTCATACTTCTTATGATTTGCTTTAAGAGCCTCATTCTGCTGCTTCGCAAGATTCTCTTCTTCCTGGAGTTGTTGCTTGAGCAAAGATGACGCTTCAGCAGCATGCTTTTTAGTAAGACGCTTCAGTTTTTGTGCCACTTCAAAATCAGGATCATTTGGCTCCAACCAACGACAAGATATATTTCTTCCAGGCTTTGCAGGGCGATCATCAAACATCTCCACTTTAGCAGGACATGCCCTCACAGGCCTTGGCATCCCCGCCATCATGAATGGGAATTGAGCTATCTCTGAGACAATAGCATCAGCCTGTTTAGGGTTCTCCATCTCCACCACTGCACACTGTCCGATGTTCCTTGATTTGAAGTAGTCTGGAATGAACTGAACATTTTTCACAGTCCCAAACTGAGAAAGAGCAGTTCTGACAACAATATCGGTGACCTGTGGTGAGATGTTATCTAGGTAAACAGTTCGTTTGACCTTCTCCTCAAATGCAGCGTACTCTGCTTCTGGAGTCCCCATATACCACAATGTGTAAAACCCTGATAAGAAACAAATTTCAAGAAGTTGGTTAAATTGTATAAATCTTGTTAAGATTTCAACCGAAAATAAAAATAAAAATGAAGAATAATAACAATACTACCTAACCATTGACAAGGTAAACCAATGAAAAAGTTACTAATGCAAAAGACTTAACATATCATCTAGATCATTATCAATTTCTAGAATCTTATTGCAGCATTCGTTTAGCATTGGCAAAAACTGTAGTCCTCATTCTAGATGTTATTGTTGCTCCTTACCCTTCAACTGTATCCAATACAGTAACCATACGATAGAATCTTAAATGTCCATTCTCTTGTCCAATCTCACTTTCTGGTTTTTAATGATCCTCCCAGAGTATCAGTTCTCAACTCTAACCTCTTGTGCCGGCACCGTCATTAGTCCACCAAATGGGAACAACTCTGTGATTTTCATCCAAATAGAGGAATGATATAGTGGCAATGATATCATATATGTAGGAGTGAAACCAATTGAAACACCGTTTCCTGTACTATCAGTAAAGAATTTTGTTTATCATATGAAACAGAACCAACTATGACTCAGGACTTTTGTCAAACATCATTCAAACAACTACAGCATTCCTCAAATTCAGCAAGGATACTGAGCATTTATTTGAACACTGACTATTAATTTATGGATCCCCTAGTTCGACCACAAGATATCCAACAAACCCAACTGGACAATCAACACAACTTGCAACAATTTAACCAAAATTCTGATTTGTAAGCAACTTGTTCCGAATGGGTTTGCAATAAGTATTGGCTCACACAGCCTAACCTAGTTCTGAAAAAAATTATCAAAACATCTCCAACGTAAATGGAACGAATTAACAAAATAAAAAGTTAGAGAAAGAGTCGGAGAGAATGCTCACCACGTTTTGCGTCACTCTCAGAGTGAGAAGGAGGATTTAGGCTTCCTTTTCAGTGTTTAGCGTCGGAAGTGGAAAGGTGAGAACTTTGCAAATTGGAACGCCTCGAGTGTTTTGCTTTAGAGAAATACTAGCCCTTGGCACATGCTCATTGGTTTTTATTTTTATTTTTAAATTAAGAAAAGATAATATGGGTCGTTATGTTTCATAAAAGTAGAACTTATTATCTGATTTTGTTTTTATTTTTAATTTTTTTTAATATGAAAAATATGAATTTACCATATTATCCTCATTTAATTAATAATTTCAATTCTTAATATTTGAACCAAGGGCATTTTTTAGTATTTTGAATGTTTCACCATTCTCTTTCTTTTGCTTTATATATATATATATATATAGATGAACCCCATTATTTACTCTTTGCGCCCGACATTCTCTTTACATCCCACTAAATTTTAATAAAATTTAAAATTACTCATTATACCCCATTTTTCTTTCAAAATTGCCCTTATGAACCTCATTCCCTAACTTAAACCTCATCTCATATCATACACCATCCATCGAAAATTAGGGGTGGACACTCAAACCGGCGAACCGGAAATTCGAGCCAAATCGCACCGAACCAAACCAGAAAAAAAACCGAGTTGACCAAAAAGTCAACAATCGGTCAAAAACCAAACCGGACTAGTTTTGGATTCAGTTACATGTCTTCAAAAACCAAATCGAGCCAGTCAAATTAAAAAAATATTCAATTTCAAAATATCTCTCTTTTCTAACTTTAATATTTATTTCTATATGAAATTGAATAATTTGTTAATTTTCAAGTAAAAATAATAATATTTCAGTTGAAAATTGTATTAAAAAATAATTTTTATAATTTGGTTCAAAACCGAACCGAACCGAAGCTGGTTCAACCCAAACCGGAAAGTTTTTGAAATATTTTTATTAAAATCGAACCGAACCAAATAGGATGAATAGTACCAGATCGGTTCTAATTTGAGACAAAAACCGGTCCAACCCGAACCGTGCCCACCCCTATCGAAAACCCCATTCTCTTTCATACACACCCCATCTCATATCAAACCCCACCTCATCCCATATCAAGCCCCACCCCATCGAAAATTCCCTCCTCTTGCATACTCACCCCATCGCACACCCCATCAGATTTCAACAAACTCCATCGCACACCCCATCCAATTTGAAACAGAGCCATTGCAACAAACCCCAACCCCATCGCCAACCCTAAATGCCTCACCCCATCGCAAACCACCATCGCCTCAGCCATCGCAAACGTCCATAGACAATTTGTCAAGTTTTCACAATCTCATCTAACCTCAAAATCCTTCCAAAAGCCAAGGTTTGATTTCTATATTTACATTTCTAAGTGTTGATTAAGCCTAGGTTTGATTTCACTTTTGAAAAGCCAAAGTATGATTTTAAGTTTTTATTTCAACTTTGTGGGTGTATGGTTGGAACCTAGTTTTACGAAACTGGATTTTACTTTCGATGGGTTACCACCGAAATGGTTACATTGTTTCAGTGGTAGTCCACTGAAATTGAACCTAGTCTGTACAAAAATTAATTTTACTTTCAGAGGGTTACCACCAAAATCGTTATCTTGTTCCGGCGGTAGTCCGCCGAATTTGATTCTGTTTTTTGGTAGCTGTCCACCAAATGTATTTTTTTTTTAGTGGTACTCCACCAAATATATTTCCGTTTTTCAATGATTGTCCACCGAATTTGTTTTCATTTTTTAGTGATCATCTACCGAATCCATTACTGAGTTTGTACTTGATATTTGTTTTTTAGATATGAAGAGGATTCGCAATGGTAATACTGTGGCTTCATCATCTCAACCTGATAGACAGCGTCCCACAACCTCAACAAGGAGACAGAGAACGGCTCCCCAAGATCACTTTGAGGATACCACAAAAGTTGAAGATGTAGCTCCTACTCATGATAGTAATGTTAACGCAGAAGTTGAAGATGTAGCTACTATTCATGATTGTCTTCCTTCTCGGCATTCATATACACATACGCAATAGAGAATGTCATATTAGTAGATGTCACCCCCATAATTTGCAATAGTAGGAAACGGTACCTATTAGTCTTATACTCTCTAAAGATAATAAATTTCAAAGGTATAGTGGGCCGGCTATACTGGGTTTTTTAAAAATTTGTTTGAAAGATAGTATAGCCGCACGGCTATACTATCAAAATACATTGGGCACTTGGGAGCTGGGCCATGCTAGGTAATTGGAAGTTGGCCCACACAAGGTAATTAGGAGTTGGGCCAAATAGAAGCCAATTGGGCTTCAAATTCAACTTGGGCATTAAATATATAATATTTAATATTTAATTATCAAAAAGATGGCATTGGGCCTTGAGGCACTTGGGCATTTAAGATTTAAATTAATTATTTAGTTAATTACACGCAAAATCTCAATATTAATGGGGTGTGTCCAAAACAAGTCAATTATAATATCACTAGTTGTCCTATGCCACTCAATATAATTGTGTTCGGATAACTTAGTAAGCAATTGTTGCATTTGTGCAACGTTCGCCTCTTCTGCTTATGGAAGTTGGTGCTTCATCTTCAACTTTTAGTTCAAATCAAGCAAAGGCCAAATTTTAGAGCTTGGTAGACCGTTTAATTGAACAATTTTGGAGCTTGTTGACGCAATTCAAACAAATGCACAATTTTTAGGGTTGTAGACAATTTTTTGTTGAGAGCTTTGAAATTTTTACGGGTGGGCCCCATTATTGCCATGTCACAAGTGTGGACAGGGGGTGGGGAGCCATGTGAGCTAAAAGGATTGAAATACCCCTGCCACATCATAAAAAATGACGGAGTCAAGAAAGGAGATGATGATAGGGGGTAAAGTGATTTACCAAACCTTGGTCAAGGGGGCAAGTAGGGCCACTTCAACTTTCGGGGGGCAATGTAAGATTTGACCATAATTTTGGGGGACACTACAGTAAATAAGCCATTATTTTACTTAATCACACCCAAAAGAAAAGGTGATCACAGGACACCCAGCAATATAATTCTTTCTTCAAAAATTTCAAATATTTTTAAGGGTTTTTATCACAAAAACGCACTTGAAATTTACGAAACTATCAGCTTTGAGTCCGCTTTAGTGCTCTCTATCCTAGTTTAACCCTTCAAACAAAAAAAAACAAAAAAGGTTTAACCCTCACACATCAAGTTGTTTGATCCACATATCGCCATGTGAATTAAGTAAAATATAAACTAAATTGTAACAACGGTGAATTTCATTTTTTGTTATTGCTTTTAAAAAAAAAAAAAAATGATATTCTATTTTAATCTAATCTAAACCATGGGTAGGGGGATTCGAATTTGGTGTAAAGTGAGGAGCATATCCTCTCTAGCCAACTTTGATTAAGCTCATGTTTGCTTTTCATTATTGCATTTTTAAGCTACCTCTCCTTAACCTAATATTTCTCTCTCTTCCCTATTTAATATCATTTATTTATCTTTACCTTAATAAAAGTGATCTGGAAGAAAAATCTAGGGCGTGAGCCATACTAGGGAAATAATGCACTGAGATGAAAAAAAATTATGAGATAGCATTAGATGGAGATGAGAGAGACTATCTTTGGCACAAAAGATCTAAAAGGAGAGAAACCCTACGTACTTGAAAGAAGGAAGATGAACTGGCCCGGAGCTATTTTGAGAATGAAGAATGAAGATGAATGAGTGGAATGAATTCTACAGTCTGAGCACAAAGAAGCAAGGAAAAGTGATCCTCCAAATCCCCTAAACCCTCAAAAACTAAAAACTAACTTGTCATATCAGATTTAATCTCAACCTCAGCTTACCAATTCCTCTCGAAAACTTGCCGTGTCAAATTTCATCTCATCCAAGGATCTAAAATTTGTGTAAAAAATATAATACCACAGATCAGCCGCTATATTTAGCGTGTGAGAGTTGAGTGGGATTTGGGAAATCCGAAAAAGCCTGCCCATAATTGTAAAAATAAAATATAAATTGCCACTGATGTATTGTAAGCATCGTTTCTGCTAAAATGAAGCCACAAAAAGTAACATCACCAAATTACACAAACAATAGAAACATGTGTTTACAACATCAAGAATACAGCAATGTCTGAATTGGGGATTAATGCATCCCGGTATCTATCTTTTACTACATCGATTTACAGTAACTCTTTTATCAACAGCCAGATACAACAATCTTCTCGTACGAATTTAGTTGACAAGTCTGAAATTTCCTAACTAAATCTCCTTCCGTCTGTATGCTAGAATCTGAAAAGAGTAGCAGATATTGATTTAGTGTTCATTGACTATTGTTGATATCAATGCAATCATAGAGAATGATCTCTTGCCAAACAGTCAGATTATAAACAGGACTGCATATTCACACATGATTCTAGCCACAATACACCACTGTCTAGCAAGAGAAAATTACTCATGCAACCATTATGTAGAGATTTTAAAGGTCATTTTAATACCATTAACAGTAGAAATAAGTTTAAAAATCATTTTAAAAAATTTGAAAGGATTTTAAATGAATTTAAAACTTTATTTATGGTGTTAATGATAATAACTTTTAAAACCGAAAATAGTGAATGAATGGCTTGCGTTCTTCAAACCGGTTCAAATAATTGACAATAAGGACAATTTGTACAATATGGCTACAAATACTGCCATATGAAGGAGTTTCATGGATCTTATTATAAGCATTCTGTCTTTCAAATAGTGTTTTCGGCACTGCAAATCATGTAAGCATCTTCACATTTGAGCATCAAAAGTTACTCTGTTCTCTCATTTTAAGCTCAAAACAGTAAAATGAAATGCAATCAGAGAAAACTTTAACTAGCAGATGCATTTGTTATTTGATCTATGCTTATTATTGAAACGTTCGACTAAATTTTGCTCATTGGATCAATATTCTTTCCAAAGATGAGTTGTGTGCACCTATTAGCTTGGCAATAGTAAAAAGTAGAGATCTTAAGAGAGCTTGTAAAATTGAGAGCTCACAATAACCCTTCTAATGTCTACTCACCAAATGGTCCCTGCTGGAAGTGCAAATGGCTTTAATCCCTCCCAAAGTTTCTTCTGCTTGCAGAATTTGCAGGTCATATCTGCATGGATCAACTAGAAGGGGTGCAGAATCTAGATCATTCATTAAGGATGAAGGGTTTAGGGTCAACTTCTCGTCATTGGAACTGTGATACCCTTTGACTGCCAAAAATTCAACTTCTTCTGCTAGCAAAGGCGTCTGGCGAGATACATACTGTAAAAAAAAATGCATGGGAAAATTACACAGGCACATGGGTATTGTGTAATGTAGAAGAACACCAAAGAAATAAAGGGCAGTACATTAACATTTTCAGAATGAACAACTCGTAAACTTAAGGTTGACCATATTATTAGAATGAGTCATGCTTGTGTTCTCTATCAATAGTATGCAAACAAAAATTCCAGCAGAGGATGCTGTAAAGAGGCATGACTAGTAAGTTTCGCAGCCCAATTGTAACTCTCAATCCAAAAAAGCACAAGAAGAAATCATAACTTTTACATAGTCAAAGGCAAGTTTCACAAGTGAAATTTACATCTTTAGATTAGTAATATCAGGAGAATAATCTCACATCACAAAGGTGCTTGACTGACAAACTTGACCGACAGCATAGGTGTGGCTGCTGCAAACTTGGTGTACATCTTTTATCCAAAGAAATAAGCATGAGATGAACATCTAACTGCAGACAAAGAAGTATTTCATCAAAGGGGATACAAAACCACGAAAAAGAAAGCAGTACTGATTCTAATTGGGTCACTGCGATGCTCAGTGAAAGCCAAAGTAACTAGTTAATAGTATCTCATTCGAGCCCCCAAGAAACTACAATTCAGCAAGATACTCCACGGGTGGCACATGTAATGAATGGACCTAAATGACCCAACAAATAGTCCAACACAATATCCCTATACCTCATCATTGTTTTCCTCTATGCTCCGGAGATAATCAACCAACTTTGATAAGCGAGTGCTCCGAGAATTCTTATTGCTGCAACCACTAGAAATGCCATGCCGTGTGTGACTTCGAGCACCACCCCGCCCCCAAGCAAGCATTTCAGAGCTCCACACAATACCAGGAGAAATTCCGCGGTTCTCTCGGTTAACTTCTAAATCATTTTCAGTGCATCCGCCACTTGAATTGGCCAGTGATGAAGAAGGCTGAGAGCATCGAGATCCTGCCCGTCTCCTCAGCCGTCTTGGCGTAACTTCAGTACGCCGCTCATCAGTGGAAGATGAATTTTTGCCCATGTTATTATTTTCATTTTCATCCTCATTGTCTACAGATCCTTGAATTTCAGTGGCTAGAGAGCTCCGTCTCCTTAAAAAGGAACTCCGATTATTGCGCTGCGATCTCGTAATAAATGCATCTGGTGTATCTTTTCCAAATGTGCGTCTCCTGATTAGAGCTTCTGATTGTCGTTGAAAAATTTGGGCAATTGATGCTTGGATCTGTTTTGGAGCATTAAAACAGCACACCAGGAACACAATTGTCAGTATCCAACATAGAGGGAAAAAAAAATGTAAGGCCATTTGGATTTGCTCCATTGCCTTGGTCCTTCGCTTAACGGTCAAAGAGTAGGGTCATGTCAAGTTCCAAGATTCAGATCTTAGAATGACTAAAAAAAGCCTGCTTTCTTTTGGTGAGGGTTTTGCTTAATTCATCTGTTGATTACAAATGAAACCACATGATTATAAGGTGAAATGAATAAAGAGGTACAGGCCGGACAACATATTTCCTGAGTAGTGTTCATGTCCTAAGAAATACAACACCATCCAAATCTCTACAAGAAATTTTTTAACCATGAACCTAACCTGCTCGTTTCGAGTCCTCTCTTCTTCATGGAAAGCCAATTCCTGAAACCATACACAAATTAATTCTCAATTTGCAACACATGATAAACTTACACATCTTTTCGTAAAAAAAAAACAAAAACAAAACTTACACTAATCTTTATTTAGTCGAAATAGATGCATAACATTAAAACTACATCCTTTTGAGGAATAAATTTCTAATTTTTCCATTTTCTCTTTCAATACTGTAGGCCTCTCAGTCATACGTTTATTTAAGTACTCTCTCTCTCTCTCTCTCTCTCTCTACACACACACACACACACACATATATGTATATATGAGCATGTGTGTGTGAGAGTGACAGTTGTTTCCATCTTCTTGATTAAAACTTACTTTCAAGTTCAAATGATCAAGTTAAAAAGAGCATATATCTATGACGAATCATCTAACTATAAAATTGTCATTAATTATGTCTTCACTTAGATGTATATATTTAAAAATTTATGGAAACAAGAATAATAAACTTTATTTATCTTTTTAGTTTTTGTGCATGGGAGCCCAAAAGCCAGAGGAAGAACCTACACTGGAACAAGCCTGGGCCTAGATAAAAAAAAAAGGAAGATCAGCACACAAAAGGCATACAATGGAGGATGGGACTAACTCAAAACATGGTAACCCAGATTACAATCATTACCCAAGCTGGCCATACCATCTGCAACAGTAACCCTATTTATCTCCTTGCTCATTACGCCTGTTAAAAACTGGATTGTAGTAAAACTAATTTGAAGTGTTATCTTTTCTATTTTTCCATATTCAGCAACCTTTATTATACTTGACCATATGCAATGTACTTGTCAACCTGCTAGTAATATAAATGTACAAAAGCAAAATTTATACCTCCTCCTCGTATTTCTCAATATCTGGATATAAAGCTGCTATTAGGGCATCATAATTTGGATCATCTCTCAAAGAACGTCGACTGGCACAGTGTGTGCGGCAAGCGGGGCACTCATTGTTCCTGAAATTATATATCAAACTAACTGAATAAGGTTGATTGGTCCTCAACTTATAACAAAAAAAATTCCTTTTTTTCAATCAGAGAATCAAAATGCCACTATTACAGAAATCAGAAAAAGTTACGAGAGGTAAAGAACTCAACAGTGCATACCCCATCCGCATTGACTTGTCTATACACTCCCTGCAAAACCTGTGTAGGCATTCCATTACAGTCCTTGTTTTTTTAATAATCCCTGTCAAGCAAAGAGAAATTGGTGAATGAATGCTTACCAGATTGATAAAGCATTATGGATAACAGAAGAGGTAAGCAAGACTCAAGAGACAAAACAAGAAGCAGGAATCACAGTTTTCTTTTTTTAACAAGATCACCATAACATTAGTAATTGTTACCAGTACCACTAGCAATAACACATCCAAATGGCTGCTGATGTTTAATGAGAACTTCTGGGGACAGATAGTATATAAAGCTGACAAATTTAGAGTCTTGGGAAACCATACAGGAATTCAATTTGCATGTAAAACTAAACTAATGTCCTTTCTTAAATAATTGATATATTCAAACAATGGTGATCATATTATGTCAAAATTTCAACATACTAAAGCAATCCCCTAATCATTCAATGTTCTAAGTTCAATAGATACTGGCACGTCCTAAAGAAGAAATTTGCTCTGTATTTGAAAAAATAAAATGAATTTCTCATTTGTGCTGTTGCCAATAGGAATCATGAAATATAGGTTACACTGAGAAAACAGAAAAGAAATGGGTCTTAGGATACAACTTTATTTGAAGATTCCACCACACAGAGCTGATCTTTGGCTGTGGCCCTGATCTCGACGGGCAGGGTACAGGGCTTGGTACTTTATGGTGACTTCTTCTGTACTTTCTAGCAAGGAAGTATATTTTCTTCATTTCAACATATAAAATTCCAAGGAGGTTTTGGTTTTATGTTCAGCAATCACACTTCACAGTTACCAGAGCTTTTAATTTTGTATCAGTAATCACACTTTTGCATGTGGCCATCCTGACTTCAGTCTTTCACGTTCTCTTCAAGATATCTAAGCCAATTCATCAAAGACGAAGAAACTAAAATTGACTTTTTGTTTTATTCAAGGGAAGGGAAAGACAAGAGTTAGATTCGGTCTATGGGTGTGAGGATAACCGCCATACCAGCCCCCCAGGAAACTCAAATTGAATTTGACTTTTTCCAAGTGACAATGTTTTATATTTCAATATTTCTTTTGTCAGACTTGGCATATATATATATATATATATTACATTAAAGGTGGGTAATATTGGAAATTCAAAATATACATTTTAATCTAATGAAAACTATGATTCCATTGACAGGCTTCCATCTTCTGATCTTAAAGTCTAATAAATAAGGTTGGGAAAGAACTTACTCTTATTTCCAAATTTCATCTTGATTATGGACTATAGTAGGAAAAACAAATTATTGGTGTAATTGCTTGTTTCACTGCGGGAAGGTGAGTCAAACCACATACATGTATATTAGAAATATCTGCACCAGTACCAAATCAAGCATAATTGTATACTTGTTTTCACAATATAACGCAAATGAATATGCCACTGTATATTCCATCTCATTTATAGTGTCATTGTTCAGAACTGTGAAGAAGAAGTCAAAAAGACACCTTAGCACATTTGCGGAGGCAGAAAAAAAATGCTCAAAAGCAAGGTTTTAAGACCCAGATTGAGAAAAACAGGAGGCAGAAAGTTGAGGAAAAGGGGTGGTGGCAATTAGAAGGCAGCCTATGGTTTGTTTTCTTGTAGAAGGGGAGTGGCCACCTACTAAGGATTATCCATCACCTAGGAAGTCCTAAATTTTGGTAGTTCACAACCTATCACAGATCCAAAAAATCACTATTCCCCAATGCTTCAAGATACTCACATGGAGCAGCTAGGTAGACAATGTTCATCAAATGAAATTTCATTCAAAAAGTTCAGAAGCATACTATTCCCCAATGCTTCCAGATACATATCCATCCCTCATCTTGAGTAGTTCTGTTTCTCAATACAAAAAGTGTTAAAGTTATCAAGTATTATATTAAATTTTCCAACAATAACATTTTTAGAGAAATTGTGTTCCGTTGTATTGATCCTTCTGGTCATTTTTCACACCAAACATTGGTAATGAAGAGCATGCTAGGTGGAAGGTAAGGTCCAGAAAGCTTGGGAATCATCAAAGTTGAATACCTTCACCACCTTGTCTCTGGAATTGAATGAATAGTCGTCGTTAAGTATATATGTGTTTTCTACACACTTGAGCTCCCCTTTTTCCACATCAATATCTCTGTCATCATTTAGATCTTAAAATAAGTCCCGCTCCGATGGCCCGACGAGTCATCTACTAATACATAATAGTATTCCTCCACGTATACCACTTTATTTCCAAACAAAAATTAGGATACAGGGATTACAAACTAAAAGAAGTTTTCTTATAAACCCAGAAAAAGGGTGTAATGTAAGGAGGCAGATTTCCCTCTTCATTCTGCAACAGCATGCTAATCCATAGATCACCGAGTTTTTCTCACTATTTTATCTCAAGTCACACCTTTCTTAAGCTTCCCCTTGTTCATCTATCAACTAAATCACACATCAATAGTTGGTTTTGGTTTTATTTAACCCTTGTTTCCAGATCCAGATTATTCTTGACCCACAAACTATTGTGGTTGACAAGATGAGGGATGTATGGAGCCAACCAAATTATTCAAATGGCAGGCCCTTGGTTTGCCAAACCCACTTATAAGCATCAAATTTGGAATGCATTCTATTGGCTTGAATTTGTCCTTCTCAAATCAACTCTTGTATAATTTTAAACAAATGATAGTTTTACTTACTATCTAAAATAGCTAAGTACCTAGAATTTGCCTCAAAATAGACCACAGTGCATTTCATAGTTTGAAAACAGTGGTAGAACTACAGAGAACACTATAAGAATCAGCACTTAACTACTTTTAATAATAGGGAATTCATTCTCTGCATCACTGAGAATCCATGTCAAGCAATGCAGGATTGCATTTCAACAAAAAGAAGTCAGTGCATAGCTACAAGAAGAAGCCAGTGCATAGCAGAATCAGCAGTTAACCACCATCAGAAAAAAGAAATGTGAACTAAGAATTTTGATAGATATATACATGCATGAATCGTTATAGCACAGTAATTAATTGTTAACATACCACTTTAAAGTTCCAGTCAAGCAACACTCATATGTGAGATCAACATAGAGGAGTAAACGATATCATGACACTTTCTATTGAGGTACAGAGTAAACATGCGTCATTAAACTTCCTCTTCTACTCAGTGCTATATGTTTTATGGGGAGGGAAAAAAAGTCTATCTATATGCCACAAGGGGGCATTTCATCAGTTGAGTCCAGTGGACGCATACTAATTTTGTTTTTAAACCATGACATTTCATTCAAAAAGTTCAGAAGCAGAAGTTACCAAGACATATTGGACAGTGTACATCTTTACGAATTTCTGGCAGTTGTACGAATAAAAATCTGCAAGGGAACAAGAAGTACGTAATCATTACCTTGCACTACACTCAGAAGTACAAATGGGTGCAAATTTTTTTTTCTTTTTTTGAAAATGACAAACAGGTGCAATTTTCAATTCATATAGAACACTAGTTGGAGGATACCACCAGGAAGTTCTTATCCACCACCATGACATCAATAACAATTTGTAACAGTACACTACCGGATTATGGAAAATCAGAAAACCAGTACCCGCCCTTTAGAATTAATATATCGACTTTGTAAAAGTAGTACAAGCACAAAACAAGGCTCAGATCCCAACGTTCATCAATCTCTCAAGCATTAATCCTCGTATCTTTCAAAAACTGAAACTTAGGGAAGTGCTTATAACAATACCAAAACTGACAACAACACCAACGACAACTCAACATTCATCGAAACAAATCGGCACTTTGTATCTTAGGACACGTGGAAAACCCATCAACATTCAAAGCATTGAACTTTCTGAAACTGCTCGAAAATGGTAGTAAAATCAGCGAAAATCTACAACTAGCTAGTGCGCACAGAATGTAGCGTGTGTGCACAAGAGAGAGAGAGAGAGAGAGAGAGAGAGAGAGAGAGAGAGAGAGAGAGTACTCGGGTTTTTCTTCAGAAGTAGAAGATGGGCTTCCCTCAGAATCTGAAATGTAAAAACAAAAGCAAATAAATTCAGTCAATCAATCGAAAAACAGAACACGACCCAGATGAAAAAATACATATACAAATACGCGCAGAGCAAACACAGAGAATATGGGGGAGAGAGATGATACGTAACCGCCAGCTTCATCTCGATCGTGTTCCTCCTCTTCTTCTTCTTCTTCTTCATCTTCTCCATTTTCTTCATTTTCCTCTACTGCTACTACTTTTTCTTCTTCTTGCAGAAGTTGGTATTCATCTTGAGCTCGAGATTGCTTGGCTCGTTGGTGGTGGTGGATATGTGTTGGGTCTTCATCATCGCTGTCGCTGAGGCTCTCTGGCAAAGACCGCTTCTGTGCAGGCATTGATGTATTACATACAACACCCAGAGAAGAAGACAGAGAGAGATCGATGGGTGGGCGGGTGTATCAGTTTCTCTTTCTCCGTGGTAGAAAAAGACCAGATGAAGAAGAAGAAGAAGACGATGCTGGGAATGGGAGATTTTCGCTGGCTGCCGCTATATCAATCTATTAATTAAAAGTTTAATGATAATTAAAAAAAGATATAACAAACAAATTATTATTTTATTATACAATGCACACACAGAAGAGAGAGAGAGAGAGAGAGAGAGCTGAGATGAGAAGCGAGAATCAGATCTTACGGCCAAGAAAAAGTAGTACATGTTGCCTTTGTGGACGGGCCTCTGTCTGTCTCTCTCTCCTCATTCCCAATTACCGTCTTCTTTCTTTCTCCATACTCCTTTTCTTTTTGTATTTTCTTTCTTTTTCTATTTGACAAGAAATTCGAACTTAAAGTCTCTGTCAAAATCCGTACTTTATTTTCATGGTCTTTATTTACCACAAACCTCAACACTCTCGTCACCACCACCATCCCCATCCTCACCCTACCACCACCACACGCAACAACCAGAACCACCCCCATTGTCACATCCACCACCACCATCATTAACTCATTTATCAACTAATCATAACTCATTTATAGATTGATGTATCTGTTAATACCCAATTTTAACATGGGGGGCTTCGATAAGCCCAAAACAACCTCTCACAACGAAAAGCCCAATAGATGGCTCGGAAAAGCAAGGCAAGACACAGAAGGACCGAGTCAAGATCGGCTGATGCCATAAGACAACCAACATGACCAAAACGACAAACATGGGTGTCAATAGGAAATACTTTTATTAGGCGGAGAGCGTTACCTCACGGCCTTGCGAATCACAATAGCATTTGTACACATGGTCATGTACTTGCTCGAAAGGCTTAGAGATGCGCCAGCTGATGACGGGTGCTAAATGGTTAAAATCTAACAACTCATAAAATTCCACATCAACTAGTACTCTAGAATCCCACATTGAAAATTTTCTTTGTTATAAAAACATTGCTGTCCTTGCGCATCAACTCTACAATGAGTTTTTTTTTATATTTTTCAACAAAAAAAAATCTGGTTTTTTCAGTTTTGAACGGATGTTTTTTTATATATTTTTCAAAAATAAATTCCAACTATATTTTATTTTTTGGGTTTAAAAATTTACAAACGACTCAATTTCATGCTAAGAGAGATGATTGGGCCTAGAAAATAGAGGTGCTTTGAAGTTGGATTTGGGGAAATATTAGGTGTGGGATTAGACACTTAGCATTGGACTTAAATAAACATAGTCGGTCCCGTCCAGTTTTGTAAGGTATGAAACCAGCATCGAAATCGGTTTGAACTAATTCGATTCGGTTTAGTGTTGGTTTGTTGACTTTTAATCAACACGATTTTTTCCTTATTTTTTCTATACGGTAGCTCGGTGTTCCGGTCTGAACGCCCACCCTCAAGGCAATATTCGTCAAAAAAAGAAAAGACTCAATGGCTATAGACATGGTGGAGTCTTGAAGTTGAAGCACAGGGTCTCATTTTTGGACATTGGATCTTTGATCCATCAAACTAAACTTATACACTTGCTAGTATAGTAGCATGAAAAGCAGCAGTATGAAAATACACCTGATGACAACCACTACTTGCTTGCTCCAACAGCAAGTTTCTTCAACAAGATTTAAGAATCTTGTGAACTTTTATAGCAGCTCCGTGAAATTGCACAATTTATTCTCATCAAGGTCTGAAATAGATTCAGCAGTTCAAATCTTAAGCCACCAAAATGTCACACTCAAAGCATTCTGCTAACAAAAGAACACATCGGAAAAGCGAGCAGCTAATCTGAAGGTGCTAAACGTTTATTCAATTTCCGGCATCGAAACGTTCGTTCAATTGGAATTTTTGCTTCACCTAAATAGAAATCCTGAACACATATCTACCATGGAACTCTAAAATTATTATTACATCTCTAGGATGACAGAAGAGAGAGAGCATGCTTGATAAATCTCATCTGATCTGGAAATGCTTGTAGGTGGAATTTCCTTGAATGGTTATGCGAATTCTTCCACTATTATCACCCTGGCCACATCCATCCTTTAACTGAGTGCCTGTACCATCGCGGCTCGGGCCTTCTGCATGAGACTCGACTGAATTCTTCCTTCGCCGTTCATTGTGTCCGGCCAAACGCCTACGGCAACTCCGTTTGGTGTCATCAAATTCTGGCAGCTCATGAAATCTGCAACGCAGCATTTAACAATGTGTAAACACATAGGGTAACCTAACAACAAAATCATTTGTGGATAAGAGCCAATGAGTATTGCCACATCTAAGTCTAACAGTAAGAAAGAATATTCATCCTCCGTGGAAGGCTGTTAAAAAACAATCCCAATAGAATCACTTTATATAGCAAAAGACAATTTTCTTTTGTAAATTATTAATATACTTTAATATACTTGAACTGAAGGAATCTTCAACTAATATTATATAAGAATAATAAATAAATAAATAAAAATTTCAAGCAGGCATACACCAGCAATTGCAAACTGAAGTGAGATACAAGAAAATAAGTAACAACTAAAGACCAGAGTCCATCAACACTAAGCTTGTTTCCCCAAACCCATATAGAAGAAACCAGCAACTACAGAAGTGCACAAACTTTTCTGCAAAAGTCGTAGCAAAAAAGTGTAAAACAAACCAGAAATTCCACACCCCAGAAACAAAACCAAACACAAAACAGAGGAAAAAAAAATCAAACAGATAAAAATAACAAGAAAATTGGATAGCCCCAACCTGCTGCATTGCTGGCAAAACCTTTGCCTCAGCCCAGAAACAAGCACAACCTGAGCCTTGGAATGAAGGTCACAAACCTTATGCCTTCTATGATACTGCTTTGCATCACTCAGATCAGCTGGGCATCTGTCAGCCTGACAGCATCTCGTCCCACCTCCACTTGTGCCTGATCTTTTCACAGAGCCACTTCCACCCACAATTCCTTTCTTCTTCTTATCATGATATTCCAGTTGCTGATGATGATCAAATTCTTCATCTTCCTCTTCCTCCTCCTTGACCACCACATGGGGCTTCTCCATCCTCAGCTGCTTGTTTAAGTTAATTTTACTCATGACCTCCATGGATGCCCCAGATATTTATACGAATAAATAAAAGAAGATGGAGCTATTTTGAAGATGAGCAAGAGGAAGATATTAATGGGTTGGGATGTGGTGGAGGAATAGGGGGAAGAGAAGGAGAAGACTAAAAAGTAAAGGTACAGTGGTAGGAGTGGAAGAGTGAGGACCACCACCACAACCTGATGCTCCATAATTCTTTTTTCCAGGTCTTTTGCCTGTTGTCAGTTTGTTGTTGTACAACAATAATGCATTGGCTCAGAGGAGCTGATAGCAATGGTTCAATTTTTCTTTGGAGAATTTATAAAAAAATTTAAAATATATATATAATTTAAAAATAAAAAAAATAAAAAGAAAAGAAAAAGGAAATTGTTCTTCCAACATTTCCATAAAAACCTGCCCAGGCAATAAGATATTAAGATGGGCTGCAAAGTGGGCAGGTTTTTAGCCACATCATATGTATGGGTTGAGTGCTTCTATAGTGAGTGGAAAGTTATAAGGGGTTTTTTTGAGGGGTATGTAAGAGCCGTTGGATTTCATCCAACGGTGAGTTTTTAAAAGAGGGTGCATATAGAACCGGGTTGAAATCTGACCCGTTTGGAAACCCAACTTCAGCTGAAGATTTTTCCCTATCTGTGAAAAACTCAAGAACACAATCCTCTCTTTTTTAATGTAATGCAAATCCACAATTAGAAAGATCCAAAGCTCCCAAACTCTATAATCGCTCCATTGTTATCAGCTCCTTGGGAGGCCTGCGATCTATGGTATCCTCGGTATGACGATTAATGGCTTTTACCTAGTTATTGCCCTGTTTTGATTCTATGATTGAAGTGAAAACCCCTTCTCTTTTTCGTTCAGCAGAAGAGATTCCAAATGAAAGCAAAGTAGCATATCTCTTTTTCGTGCTGCTGCAGCTGTTCCTGGATTTTGGTAGAGATGGAGTCTCCACTACGAAAGAATCCTCTCTAATGTCCACCACATTCTTTGAAACTGACTGACTTCGGAGCTCCCGATTGACTTTGAGAGGTAAGTTCACTCTTGCTGGATTGATTTTGTTGGGTTTGATTTGTTTTTTGTGAGGGTGAGAAATTTGTCATTTGTGGCATCAATAATGCGTCATTTGCTCTGCTATCAATAATGCATCATTTGACTTTGAGAGGTAAGTTCACTCTTGCTGGATTGATTTTGCTGGGTTTGATTTGTTTTTTGTGAGGGTGAGAAATTTGTCATTTGTGGCATCAATAATGCGTCATTTGCTCTGCTATCAATAATGCGTCATTTGCTCTGCTATCAATAATGCGTCATTTGCTCTGCTATCAATAATGCGTCATTTATTCAATATACTTAGTTGATTATTTTTGTTTGGAGGGGGGTTGGAAAATTATGAAATGTAGGTAAAAGATCCTAAACTTAGGCTTAATGGCATTAGAAGTAAGCATTTGGAGAGGATATTGGGTGAAGTTCTGTAATTGCTGGTTTGAATTACATTTGAGTTCTTAGTTGAACATGTTGGTTCTAATGTTATTTTTTCCAGATTATTTCACAAGAGATGACGTAACTATTATTAAATTTTGCTTGTGTTTTGTGTAATCAGAATCCAACAAGCTAGGCTATGCGTGTGTCAATTTGGGCAATGTTTTGTGTAAGTGGAATGCATTGATAAGTTGTGATGCAGTAATGATTGATTAATGAATTAACATTTGCTATGCAGTAATATAGAAGTAGATCAATAATATACGTGGATAAAATGTCTGTGGGCTCAGAGAGTGATGACTCTGTAACAGCTAATGGGAAGGTTTACATTCCTGAAGTAAGAAATGAGGAAACACCAGCAGTTGGGATGAAGTTCGACTCGCTTGACCTCGTTTATAATTTCTATAATAGATATGCATTCTTGGCTGGCTTTGGTATTCGACTTCATTCCAGCTTTTGGGGGAAAAATAAGAAAGAGATTCTGAGAAAAGAATTTGTATGTTGCAAACAAGGTGCATACCGGAATGATGAAACTCGGGAGAGAAAAAGACAGCGGGGAATAAGTAGATGCAATTGCAAAGCTAAGATTGTGGTTGTGAAGACACATGGGAGCAAGAAGTATACCATCTCTCTTTTTGCAGAGGGACACAATCATAAGATGACACCCTCAGGAAGAATGCATTTACTGAGATCACACCGTCGTATTTCAGATTCTACAAAAGTACTTACAAAACAGTTGGGTTCGGTTAATATTCCCATTAATCAAAAGGTAAGTATTTTCGAGGTGCAATCCGGAGGAATGGATAAAATCGGTTTTATAAAAAAGATATGTACAATCTTGAATGTAGTGTGAATGGGAAGCTGAGGAACCACGATGTTGAACTAGTGACCGAGTATTTTATGGCTGAACAGAAAAAAAATGAGGCTTTTTATTTCAAGATTGAGGGAGATGGCGATAACAGGTTTAGTCGATGTTTTTGGGCAGATGCAACTTCTAGACGGGCGTACGGGTTTTATGGAGATGTTGTTGTATTCGATACCACATTCAACACGAATAGATACGACTTGACATTTGCACCAATGTTGGGAGTTAATAACCATGGTCAAACAATTGTCCTAGCATGCGCATTTTTGAGCAAGGAAACGACTGAGTCGTTTATTTGGATGTTTGAGGAGTTTAAGAAAGCCATGCCAGGTGGCGAACCTAAAACGATCATCACAGATCAAGATGCGGCAATGAGCAGAGCGATTTCAATAGCCTTCCCGACTACATTTCATCGACTTTGCGTATGGCACATCACATCAAAGTTCTCTGTTAAGTTACCACATTCTGCTTATAAGGAGTATTTGGGTGAATTCCAGAAAGCCATATGGGATACTGACAATAAGGATGAGTTTGATGCAAAATGGAATATTGTGGTTACAAAGGCTGGTTTGACTGACCATCCATGGCTAAGTTCAATGTTTGATTTAAGGGAATCTTAGGTTCCAGCCTACGCACGACACCCAACTGCTGGCAAAAAATGCATAAGTATCTTGT
Organism: Prunus armeniaca; assembly: GCA_903112645.1. Taxonomy (NCBI): domain Eukaryota; kingdom Viridiplantae; phylum Streptophyta; class Magnoliopsida; order Rosales; family Rosaceae; genus Prunus; species Prunus armeniaca. Next base: position 11,284,462 of record CAEKDK010000003.1, on the reverse strand, counting down.
GCTGAAATTCTCTTAGTGTTGTGTTTGAATTTGTGGATATAGAAGAAGACATTTAAACTGAAATTCTCAGTGTAAATTGTTTGAGATTTTAGAGATGGATAGACAAATAAAGTATTGTTTACTGTCTGCTTGCATTTTGCCTCTGATGTATGAACAGGAGGTTTATTCTTATTTTTCAATCTCATTAAGTACATATCCTTGAGCAATCGGTTATCAGGTAGAAATGATGTCGGAGGATATTTATCATCTCTATGTTTGTCGACCTCTGCTTGTTTTGGACTGTCCCAATACCAACTAGTAGTTCTGTTTATTTGCAACTCAACCTGACTTATCTTTAATCTCAACTGTTTGGGGTTTGCTACATGCCCCCTTAAGGAACATTTGCCGTTTATATCCTGTTCAGTAGTCTTGTTTCTAAGTTTGAATGTATCAGTGGTTCCTCCTTTTTTTAATTTTTTATTTAATTAATAATAATAATTTTTTTAATTTCTTCCTTTCACTCAAGAATTAGACCTACTACCAACCAACTTCAACACTGCCCTACACTGTCGCCACGGCACCACCTTAGCAGGAGTCAGAATCTTTTTCCATTTCAGAATCTTCTTGGAGACTCAGAACATTCTGATTCCATTAGATAAAATTGGGTGTTTCTATGTTTTAATTTTTCTGTCATTTTATCTATGGATGCTCCATAGAATGCTGGAAGGTCAATGTATTCCTGCTGATTGTCCAAATCGTGGTACTCACAGGTTGTATGAAGTACCAGATCATAGGTTGCGCAGGTCAGGGTGGTTTTGCTCAAGTGTATAAAGCATATGTCAGCTGTAATCCTGATGATGTTGTTGCTTTGAAGGTAAATTCTACCTCAGACTTCGTACTCTCCTAATCCTGACCAGTGAATTACTGGATAGTTTCAGTATTTGAAATTTTTGGCAGATACAAAAGCCTGCTTTCCCTTGGGAGTTCTATATGTATCGTCAACTGGATCAACAGATCTCAGACAAGGAAGTATGCATTCCTGATCCTCCGATTCTTTTGTTGTTAGTTGCTAGTTCTGTTTATTTTACACTTTATATGCCATTGTATCAGAGGTCAAGCTTTGGTCTTGCTCATAGAATGCATCTCTATTCTGACTGTAGCATACTTGTCTGTGATTGTCTTGCTAATGGAACATTTCAGGTTGGTTAATCATATTGATACCAATTTTCATGCTGGCACAGTTGTTTCTTGTCATGCTTATTATAACCTAAAGATCTTGTGTAGGATGCAATAGGCTCATTTGCAGTCATTGGCAAGTCCATGGAATAAGTGTTATGCATTTATTACACCATGGAAATGCTCTACATGCTAGAAACTCTGCATGGTGTTGGCATCATTCGTGGAGATTTCAAGCCTGATAATTTGCTTATTCGTTATGCTAGGTAAAAGCCATTATCCATGGTATATCTTGAGCGTGTTACAGTGTATTACAGATAAGTTTTACAAAATAGCACAATGGAACTTGAACATAAAGAAAACTGGACCTTTGACTACTGATATATTTTACTCACGATCAGCCACTTTTTTTTTTCATTTTCCTTCCTTTGTTCTCTCTTAGAGGCTACTACTTACTTGTAATATTGAGTCGCATTTGTTCTTTTTCTTATCTTATTTTTACTGCTCTATCTGGTTATTAGACATGTTTTTATAGCTTTAGTTTCTATTAACATTATCCTACGCTTGCATACAGGAATGACTTTACAACAGATGGATTTTGTGATAGAAGTGGTCCCTGGCATGATCAGATTAGAAGTTTTTTTGCATAAGACTAATATTCAGTTTAGGTTTTTACGACTAATATGGGTACTATCTTGCAGGGTCTTTGCCTTGTCGACTGGGGAAGAGGGATAGATATGCATCTCTTTCCTGACAATATGGAGTTTAAGGGAGATTGCCGGACTTCTGGATTTCGTTGTGTGGAGATGCAAGAGAATAGGCCATGGGCTTTTCAGGTAGTCTTCGTTTTATTTTGCACTGTAAATTCAGCCAACATTTTTGTATCTAATTTTGCTGTCACCTGTTACCAGGTAGACACATATGGCCTCTGTGTTGTCCATTTGATGCTGCATAATTCTTACATGGAGATTGAAAAGAAACTATCACCTGAAGGTGGTTACATTAATCAATCCAAGTCATCTTTTGAAAGGTACTTTTCTCAGTTCTGCATACTTGGCCATTTGTTTATCATATCGATTTTTATTTTTATTTTTCTGAGAGGGGTACATCAATTTTTCTTTTTTCTTTTTTAACACTTGATTATTAGCGCAGTCACCTTAGAAATTTAGGGTCATAACATAGCTGTGCACAAACAAATAGATGCACTTATTCTTTTCATCTTCCATCTCTTAGACCTTCACCCTTCAGTTTGTATTTTGACGATTTTGATTTGTAATCTGATCGTTCAAATGAGTTCAGATATTGGAATGCTGAACTCTGGAGGAATTTTTTAATGCTGAACTCTGGAGGAATTTATTTACAAAACTGCTTAACAGTGGCCCCCACGCTAATTACAAGAAGTTGCTGCAGGATTTGAGGGAGTCCTTCCAGGATTACATGTGCTCGGACCCTCTGCTTATAAAGAAACTTAGCGGTTTACTGGTTAAGCAAAGGGCCACAATGGGTGCTTAGTGACCCCATCATCCCTCCTGATTTTCTGTTCTTTAAACCTTTTATGTAAATTCAAGTGCCAAACTTTGTCTGTAGATGTGCACGTGTAATTTGTGAAGATGTATGTTTGTCTCCGAAGAAAAGAGATGTATGCTTGAATTAATCATTCAAATACTTTGCAAGGACCATATGGTATTCTCCAAGGCTCCCATAGATTTCAATCTCTTTATATGAATGAAATTTCATAGACCACTTCTTTGGCATCGAACTCTCATCCATTTAATTACAAGACAGAGAATTAAAATAGAGCAATAATAACTCGAAAGCCTAACACCAAAGCTAACAAGCAACAAGGAGGAAGGAAAAACAAGGCTGGAACATAATACATACAAGTTTCTCTACGACATCACATCTTCATTGAACAACCTTTACACACTCGAGTATTAATTTACAATATCAAACAATACTATACCAACTTGTCCTCTTATTCTGGTTCTTGGATTCCTGGCACTCTTAACTATATGATGATTATTATTATTATTATGTGTAGCTGGGAGCTGTTGTACTAAAAGGCGAAGACCGAGGCGTTGCTGCTGGCACCGCGGCAATGGTAGGGGCAAAAGCAGCTGCACCGCCACCAAAACCACCTTCACAAGGATGTTCAAAGCAGTCAACAGGATGCTCGAGTGTTGCATTACATTCTTTCTGGGACCTCTGGTAAGGCTTCTCTGGCAAACAGTTTTGCCGATCATCAAATGTGATGCCTTTGGATGTCAAATTCTGGCATATCCCCTCTTCCTCGCAGAAATAGTTATAAGAGAATGTGAAATTTGCCAAGTTTGGCAAACAACAAACTCCATCTGGTACAATCCCAGTCATGCTATTCTGAGCCAAATTTAGTTGCTCCAAATGAGATAGCCCTGCCACGCTGTAAGGTATAGGACCAACAAGCTTGTTGTAGCTCACATCCAACACCCTCAATTTGTACAGAAACCCAATCTCTTGTGGCAAACACCCTGACAAGTTTGTGTTGATTAACAACAGTTCCTCTAAAGTATCGGCGAAACTGACAATGCTTGGGGGAAGGCACCCCCCAAAGTTGTTGTTAGCAAACACCAATACACTGGCTGAGCTTCCACCTAAAGTAGCTGGAAGTACGTTGGTGAAGCGGTTGTTATTGACAAATATTGCATCTATGTTTTTCTTGAAAAGTTGTGGAGATAATGGCCCTTCAAATTCGTTGTACCGAAGATCAAGATATTTTAATGTAGGAAGAGAGAGGACAACCGTGGGGAAAGGGCCAACAAATCTGTTGTTACTGAGATCAAGCTCATAAAGGAGTGTAAGGTTGGCCATACTTTGAGGGAGAATGCCACAAAAGCGGTTGCTATTCAGATGGATGAGTGCAAGATCACACAAGAGACCTAATTCCTCAGGGAGAAATCCGGCAATGTTACCTTTATTAAGGTCAATGCCAGCAACAACTTGGATTTTGGGGTCATCAAGAGCAGGTGCACAAAACACACCCTTGTAGTTACAAACTGAAGGACCCACCCAGTTGGACGTGAAGTTGTACGGATCAGAGTAAATTACGCGTTTCCATGCTTGCAAGGCAAGGAAAGCTAGGTGGAGTCTTGGGTTCGAATCATCCGATGCTGCAGCAGGATCAGGATGGTTGTGGTTGCCGCGGTGGTGGTGATGGTGATGAGAGGCATGGACTTTGCTGCTGCCGTGTTTTGCAGCAGCAGCCAGGTTGAGATTGTGGAACAAACAAGATAGGTTTAGAAGTAGGGGGATTGATATTAATGCATGGATGGCAATGGAAGTAAATGAATAGGAAGCCATTCTTCACTCAATACTCAGTGAGTTGGTTCGAGGCGAATATTGAAGACATACTGGCTAAGAGCTGTTTGTTTCTTATATATATATATATATATAAGGGATTCTCTCTCTCTCTTCCATTCAATTCAAGTAATAAGTAAAACCCAGACATAGAATAGTCTGGTCTCATTTTTAATCATATTCTTCATGAGAGTCCGATGTAAACAGATCAGTTTCTTTCTCAGACTAGATGATTGCGCAGAAAGAAGATTCATGTTACAGCGACAGTTAAACCATTTCAAATGCCCCAAAGATAAAGATACACTTTGAATATCTAACAGGCTCACCCTTCACCCTTTAATTAAAATTTAAATGGTTATATCGAAATCGAATTTCTTAGGTTCAATATTGTATTGTTTGTGTACCAAATGAATGTTGTTGTGCTTCACATTTGAAAGAGTATGATGGCAACAGCATTTGACAAAGTTGTACATATAAATTTCTGCAGCATAAGTGTAAGCTTTCTTTGATAAGGATTAAGGACCTACCTCCATCCATGTAGTTTTCACAGTTGTTTGAAGTGGAGCTGGAGAAAGACAGCTTCAACCCCCCAAGACTCAGAGAGGGGGGATTTCTTGAAGCTGAAGGAAGGGTGGTTGCAATTGAAATGCGGCCGGATCAAGTAGTTCAAGATATGCAAGTCATATGTCACAGTCTTCCCTGCATCTGCCTGGAAAATGTGGGCTAAACTATAATCAACCTTTGACAGTACATTTAGACTTTTAGACCTTTAAAAAAACAAAAGGAAAAAAAAGGCACAAACCATGCTTTCCTGCCTTTTGAAGTATTCTAAACTAGTGATTTAAATTGGAGGTGTAGTATTTCGTATTATACCCACAACTAAGGGTTACATGATTTAGAGTTTAGGGTTTACAGCTGTGCCCGCTGCAGAGCACCGTATATTTAAGGCCGAGGTGCATTCTTGGCCTTTCTCGGTTGCTAGTTTCTGCTATCATCTCCCATGTTGGAGCTGAATGATATTGCCGCACACCAAGCATCATAAGACTCTTTTCCAGTTACTTCACGCTAGGTTTGGTAGAGTTTTACATGTCAGGCACACTGTAAAGACCCACCGTAAAACAGTGGGTCCCACACCTATAGAAGATGCAATTACCTAACACCACTCCCAGTTTGATCCTAGAAAAAGAGGTAAAGAGGTTCTACTATTACAAGACATAGGTAAACACAAAGCAGCCATAACCTTACTAAGAATCACACCTGGCCTAACTACATTCCTTTGCATTGGACTTCATTTCTATCAACAAGATCACTCTAAATACAAATATAACCGCTTCTTACAATATAGATTCTCTATACCCGTTGTCTCATTTTTCTTAAGAAAAGACGCGTTAAGAAAATCTCACTTATGCTATATTTTCTTCGACTTGATCTCATTTATTAGCATAACTGATTATCCAAATTTTGATATAAGATTGAAGCAATTAATCAAACACAGTCCCTCTCACCTAAGGGGCCAAAAATGAGGTCATATGAGCAACTCTTTAATGGAAGCCCTTGGATTAATCCAAGGGCACATATTGTTAGTAGTTAACACATCACTTATACTCCTGGTTTTACTGAAAGAACTTTTTAACTATTCTAACTCAAAAACAAATAAATAAATAAAAATAAAAATCCAGATTTATCTTCTCAAATGCAGGAGCTCTTTATTTTAGCAAAATAATAATAAATTGGCGTACATGTTGAATTTTTTCTCTTTCTCCTCGTATGCTGCCCGATTTATCACAAAAATTAATTTATCTTTCAAGCTTTTCAAAGGCATCTCCCTCTCAACTTCATCTTCAGTTGAGACAGGCGAGGAAGGAAGAAGAGATGAACGTGTATTCCTCTTTTTTCTTTTTTTTTTTCTCTCTCTTTTTCTTTTTTTTGTGGTTAGAATAAGAAAAAGGTTTGTTTGGGTAAAACAAGAGTATTTATAAAGGTATAAACTACTAAGAATATGTGAGTTGCTCACACTACCTCATTTTAAGGTCCTTAAGTGAGCGGGACTGTAGTCAACCAATAAGGCCAATAAGGCCAACAAAATAACTTCGATCAAAATTGCGAAAAATGAGGTATTCTCAACACATCCTGTATGTACTTAAAAGTTGAGCTGAACCACAAGAGTCGGTGCATGACGCATCTTGCAAACCAAGACATGCCATCAATTATACAAATCTATCTTAGACCTAAATGCCTAACAAAACCCTTTACGAAAGTAGCAGCAAAGACAGCTGAAACCATGAGGAATATGGAACCAGACAAGTACGAAACAGAATTCGCCACAAATAGGATGTGAAATTTATATACACATAAAAAAAAAATAAATTTTTTTTTTTTTAAAAAAAAAAAAAAAAAAAAAAAAAAAAAAAAAAAAAAAAAAAAACAAATTATTTTTATTCATCGAAAACGAACTAGAAATGCGACTAAATCACTATTAAACATAGTTGTGAGACCAGAAACCACTACTTATTCTCAACAAAGAACAAAGGAAACCCTTATACTACACCCGTCTTAGAGCTAAAGCACACATAGCAAGCACCCAAAATTCAAATTTCTTTCCTGTAACTATGATTTTTCTAATAACAGATCCCTAAACATTTGGAAAAGTAAAAGCACTTCCATTCAGCCAAATTATTCAACTCAGACACAGTGCTTACACAACCACTAATGATTTTCGTCGACATAGCATTTATTAACCACCACCACCAGACCCATACTTCTTGCCAAGAAGTACAACTTGCAGCTTGTCATAGCCAGCAAGCACACCAGCGCCTGCAACAGCACGCAATATGTTTGCTCCAGCACCCTTAAACAGTGATTTAGAACCCTCCTTTTTGATGATTTGCTTAAATGCATCTAAAGAGCTATTGTATTTAACTGCTTCTCCTGAAGTCATCATCATCCTTCTGCGGACTGTGTCAATGGGGTAAGAAGCTAATCCAGCACCAATCGTAATTCCCCATCCCAGCAAGAAACTAGCAAAGAAACTATCCTGTAAATCACCATGAGAAAAACAGCAATGAACATCAACATGCCTTTAATGCATAAATATCTTGGAAGACTAAAGCAGAATTTAAATAGAACATTTGCCTACACTTAAGGGGCACATATTCAAATCCAAAACTGTTGGAAAATAAGCTAAAGGATATTTAAAATGGGATAAAAATACAGAATGAACCCAAATTCCAACACAGCATCTGTGCTAATTGCACAGTACACATTGACCCTTCACCAACTGACTTTGGGCAAGGCAGGCAGTGGTCAAAACAACTCCATGAGCAGCTACATTGCAAATAACTCAACCAGCTGACTGTGTTTCATATTAATGCAAAAAATGCCGTTTTACTAGCCCACAATTTATAATGAACAAAGGAAAACATCCAGAGTATAAGACCCACAAACAAGTCAAATAAGCTCACACACAAAATTCCTAAGGGGGTACAAGTTCAAAATATTTAACATACCTGCAGGCCACCGGTTAGAACAACAGGTTTCAGAGAATCGTACATTCCGAAGTAGAGCCCACGATACACAATAATTCCAACACAAGAGATATTGAATCCTCGATACAGCCCAGCAATACCATCAGACTTGAGGGTTTTCTTGTAAACATCAATCAATCCATTAAACTGCCTCTCACCACCCTTTTTGGCAGCCTTGGCGTCATTTGCCAAACGTGTTCTTGCATAGTCCAGAGAATATACAAAAAGAAGAGATGAAGCACCAGCAGCACCACCTGATGCCAGATTTCCAGCGAACCACTTCCAGTAACCATCTTTATCCTTCTTGAAGTTGAAAAGCCTCTTGAAGTAATCCTTGAAAGCAAAGTTTAAGGCCTGATACACAAGTTTTAACAATTTAGAATGGCAATTAAAGGCCACAAGCTACATGATGCATAATAGAAAAGCTAACACTCCAACACAACAATGCAGATATCTTGAAGTGATCTCTCATATGTTCTTTATAAACAGTAAGCAGACAACATTTACTAGTGAATCAAAATTGACCTGGGTAGGAAAGTATCTGATAACATTAGCAGTGTTTCCTCTCCACAGAGCAAGGACACCCTCATCCTTAATTGTCCGGGCAAAGCAGTCAGTTATACCCTTGTATGGTTGAGAAAGCCGACCAGCCTTGATCATCTCATCCTGATTCTGTATTAGTAGTTTAACACGCTCAATTGGAGCAGCTGCGGTTTTGGAAACAGCAGCAGATACACCTCCCATGAGGAAATCCACAGCAAAACCAGCTGCACCTTTCTCTACTGGAGCCTGTACCATAATGGGGGGCAAAGGAGAGACTTGTGCAAGGGCAGTGCTTTCAAATGTTAGCAGGGGCCTCTGCAAACCTCCATTGGCATAAGCAACAGTCACACCATGGTTTCTTGTGTGCAAGTTGGGGGAAAGCCTAGAAATGAGAGAAGACTGCCCATGTATCTTCTGAAATACCGATGGATGGGATGACCCATCAGCCATGATTATAACTCAAGCCACTGACCTGCAAAAGAATAACATGATTTCAAATACAGCCATGCACCAAGAAGAGGGGTCTGTTTTCTGTAACTGATACATAAAATGACAGGGTAATGAAATAATATAATTCTTCTCACAAGCTTATATAAATGGAATTTTTTCCATAAGATAGAAAATTCTTACAAATTGACAATACAAATATAAACAATGCACCAGAAGATTAACTAGTGGCACGGCCCATGTAGATAATCCCAACAGAATACCTAGCAAACTGACAATACATACATAACTAATGTGCCATATCCTCAATGTGCCCTGGAAATAAATTTCTCACAAGTTCGACAAACTGTCAACATTAACTAACGGTTTTGTCAACTATACATGAGTAAATTTATTTTTATTTATTACATTTGATCATTTTCAATTACCAAGGTGAAATTTTGAAGTGCAAATTATCTCATTTCTGTCTACCCAACAAAATTTTCACTGCATATAAGATTAAGGGAGGAATGTTCGTGGTGGGCATGAGGATAGTAACTAACATTTCTTCTTCTGCCAAAAAACAAAAAAAAAAAAAAAAAAAAAAAAAAATAAAAAAAACCTTAACCTTTCCTTGCTCCAGTATAACCTTTAATTTTCCCAACTTTATTTGTTCTTTTGACCATTGGTCTACACAAAATTGATTACCTTACGTACCTAGCTAAGAACTGAATTGTGATTTTCTCTGAAGTCAAAAGTAAAACATTTTTACAAATTATAAAACCCAAATTTTCATCCATTCAAACTTTCATTTCTCAGCAACCAAATGTAAGTAAACATCCATGCATTCATAAAACAAGAACATAGAGGTGTCAACAACAACAAGAACCAGGTAAGATCAGTTAAAAATTAAACAAAAATGAAGAAGAATACAATAAAAAAAACACGGAAAATGGTCGTTAAGCAGAGCACAAGTCACAACTAGTTTCTACTGGATTTTCTCGGCAACCAAACAAAGCCGAAAAGGTGAAGAGTCAGAGGTGAAGGATCAGAGTTGGAAGAAAACCCGAACCTGAGAGGATCGCAGAGGAACAGAGGCCCAGTGAGAAGAGGAGAGTGAGCGAAGAGGGAGTGTTTTCGATCGGTAGATGGGAAATGAAGGAGATATAAATGAGACCGCATGGGAGGGACGATTAGGGTTTTTTAGAATGACGGTTTTAGCCTGGTTATGCCTTTAAATTAACGACTTGGCCATTCTTGCGCCTTTGAGTTTTGAGTACGAGCAATGAGCAGGCTCTATTTGACCCCGCAATTCACCAGTGACCGGGTTGGTCAAAATGTTAATTTTCCGTCATGTGCTAACTGGACCATGTTTATTCAAATCTCATTGGGTTAAAAAGGCAAGTATATGTTAAGTTGGTTTTCTTTTTGTTTACAAACTACCAAACTAGCCCATCAGTTCGGTTGACCAACCCACACCGATCATCGACTTTTGGTTCAAGCAATTTATCGTCCACAAATTTTGGTCGGGAATCTCCGGTTTCTGATATTTCACGATTCAACTGAACAACAATAAAAAATTCTTTAAAATATTTTGACACCCGCCTGTACATAACCAGACCCTTAACATCGTTTACTCAACTTTTTTTTTTAGTTGAACATAAACATAATATAAATAAATAAATAAAAACTCATCTCTACATCCTACCCATATTACTTCCTCCGCCGCGTCTTTATGGTTCATAGTCGTCGGACTCTTTCATGGTCATGTTCCAAATTCAACTACGATCTCAACATAAAATATGTCATGATGATGATTCGGCGAGCATGGTAGTAGTCTTAACTTTCTCGCAGAAACTATAAGGGACATAATGAGCCTCTCCATTTTCGGATAGTGAGTCTCTGCATTGAGGAGGGCTTTCGAATGGTAGAATACAGGATGTTGTGTCCTCAGCTCTTCTTGGATGAGAGCTGATCTGACTGCTAAGTTGGACACGACCAGATAGACAAACAAATCTTTTCCTGGTACAGGTTTTGAGAGCATGGGAGGTGAAGTGAGGTAGGTCTTCAAGTTTTGAAAAGCTACTTCGCACTTTTCATCCCACTTATCTCTTTGTCCTTTCATCAAGGCATTTAAGAATGGCTTGCACTTGTCGGTGGATATTGAAAGGAATCGGTTGAGAGCTGCAACTCTGCCCATTAGATTTTGTATCTCTTTTGTCGTGGCAGACGACTTCATGTTGAGGATGACATTGGTTTGATTTGGATGTGCTTCGATGTCTCTTTGGGTGACTAAGAATCCCAAAAATTGGCTAGATGAGACTCCAAACGTGCACTTCCTCAGGTTCAACTTCATGTGGTACTTTCGAAGTAGGCTAATGCCTTCGGCAAGATTTTTGATGTGACCTACTTGTTGGAGAGCTTTGACTAGCATGTCGTCTACGTAGACCTCTATAGTCTTGCCGATATACTTTTTGAAAATCTTGTTCACAGGCTTCTGGTACGTTGCTTCTGCGTTCTTTAACCCAAAGGTAGCAATATGTGCTTATTTCGATTATGAAAGAAGTCTTGGCTTTATCGTCTTCATGCATCATAATTTGATTGTAACCGGAGTATGCATCCATGAAGCTTAGTAGTTGGTTACCGAAAGTTGAATCTACGAGCTGATCAATTCTTGGCAAGGGAAAGTTGTCTTTCGGGCATGCCTTGTTAAGGTCGGCGTAGTCCATGCACACTTTCAACTTGTCTTGGTCTTTCTTTACCACTAGAACAATGTTAGTCAGCCACTTTAAGTAGGAGACTTCTTCAATGAAGTCGACAGCTAGGAGCTTGTCAAACTCGGCTTCAATGATGGCAACTCACTCGAGAGCGAACTTGGGTCTCTTCTGCACTACAAGTCTGCTGGCTGGATTGACATGAAGGTGATGGCATACAAGGATTAAAATATTGGCCGTGCAGATAATATCGGGCCTCCAATTTACGGATATTTCGAGGGATATATCGTTATCGTTTTGGGTATCGGGAAAAAATCAACAAAAATGACAGATATAGGCATTGAAACACATAATTTTGGTGTAAAACTTACATAGATGTTATGTACATTGTCAATGAATGTATTGAACAAATAAAACTCAAAATTTACTAATAATAAGATATATATATATATATATATGATGAAATATAAGTGGTATGTAATACGCATTAATGAAAAGTTTGAAAATAAAAAGTTGATTAGAATGAATAAACCATGCATAAATCCATAGTTTATTTGAACATTGGATTACAATTTAGATGAGTGTCCAACTACATAAATGAAGAGCTCCTATGAGGTTCAAACAATGTGGAACAACCATCTAGATTCATACAATAATCATACCAAGTCATGTAACCCGAGTAGTTTGTAAGCCATGTTTGAACATGGTGTACATATGTCTCTCTTGAGCTCCCTACTGTCCTCCCATATATGGGATAGTTAGGATTAACTCAACTAGTAGGTCCATAATCTGTTTTATCATCTTGAGCTCCATATCTAGTTCCACTATAATCAGACATGACATAACCATAGCCATCATAAGATTCATTTGAGTTAGTACTAGGTCTAGATTCTTTTGATGCATACTCTAAAACATGCATACTCCAAAACATCTTTTGAATTGAATATTGCCAAAAGCCTTCACACATATATCTAATCACTACACATATACCTCCAAAAAATCTTTTCAATTTCAATTTGCTTCAAAACTTTTGAATTTTTTTGGGTTTTGTTATGGGTATTGGGAAATATCGGGAATATCGGCAAAATATCGGGGATATCGCACTTATCGGGGATATATCGTCAATATCGGGGAAGATATGGCCTTACCCCCCAATATCGGTGTCGACAGTTCAAAATATCGATATATCGGCCGATATATCGGTGTATTGGCCGATATTTCAATCCTTGATGGCATATGATCTGTGAATTGATGCCTGGCATGTCAGATGGCGACTAAGTGAACACGTCTTTGTTGTTCTGCAGAAAGGCTATTAGCTCCACCTGTTCCTTTGGGCTTAGGCGCGTGTCGATCAACACTTTTTTTTTCTGGCTTATCAGGATCAAGGGGTATTAGCTCGACATCCTCCTCAGGCTTTCATCTTTCTTCAGGAGAGACCTCCGGACTGATTCCTTCGTCTTGGTCCTGAATTTTTAATTCCTATTGGGGAATGGTTATTCCCTTCCCTTTCTTGTCTACTCAATTGTTAGGAAAGGTATTTGCTTCCTCCCCTGCTTGTTATACTCTTTCAGATCTGCTTGACTTATAGGGACGAACTGAGCTTGATTATTTTCTTGAGCCCTTGAGCTGAGCATCTTTTAGCCATTGTCTGGTCGCTATTAATCTGGCTGACACCACCCCAGAGATTGGGTAGCTAATTTTCTGGTTCCTAGCAAAAGTGATGGCATTGATCTTGTCAATCCATGGTCTACCTAGGATACCATTGTAGGGGAAACCTTGTCGATGGTCATGAATGTCTGAGCGCTGATCACTGTTATGGAGTAAACATCGAGCTCTACCGTTCCTACAGTGATCGAGGTTGCTCTGTTAAAGCCAGTCAGCGACCTAGGTGACTTGTTGATCTTGGCCTCCATGCCCATCTATTGGACTAACGAAAGTTGTAGGATATTGGATGCACTACCCTCGTCTACATGAATTCACTCGATCATGGCTTACATGATTTGAATGCTTATGACGAAAGCGTCATTGTGCGGCAAATCAAGCTCAATCAAATCTTTCTTTTAGAAGCCAATCATGGAATTGTCTTCAATTGATGGGTAGTTGATTAAAACTTGGGAGATGAAAATGGCTTGTTTAATTTTCCTATTCTTTTCCTTGCCGATCAACCCAAATTCCTTAGAGTCAGCGAAGATCCTATTAATCCTTATGACCTTCTGGGAAGGCTTCTTAGCGGCATCGCAATCCTCAATCTGTTGGAGGGCTTTATTTGTCACGAACTCTGTTCAATGGCCTTCTCTTACGAGCTTTTCGAAGTGCATCTTCCAAAGAAGACACAGTACTTGTTAGTACTCCTCTTGTGAGGATGTCCCTTCAAAGGTGGGTGGTCTCCTCAGTCAAGACTTATCCTTCACTTAGGCCAAGATTTGATGTATAGGGATAGTGAACTTCGTATAACTTTCATCTGCTGGTGCGTCACTTTGGGATGGTGCTTTGCACTTTCCTTCATAGTTCCTACTGTTGGGCTTATCACCTTTCTGACCTGCCTCCTTGGGTGGTTGTTCAGCTTGCTTAGTAGACTTCTTTATGGCGATTCGATCATCGTCCCAAAGCACATAGCGTTCCATAGTCGTGAAGACCTCTGCTAGAGTCAGCTCGTGATACAGGTCATATGATATGGTAAACCCTTCTTGAAGGCAGAGAAAGTGATTCGATCATCGCATCCCACAATGTTGGCTTTCTCCGCCTTGAATCTTTTGATGTAGTCTCGGAGGGACTCATCATGCTTCTTGCGCAGGTTGAACAGTTGGTCTGCTTATTTCTTGATCTTCCTGTAGGAAGTGTACTCTTTGGTGAAGAGGAAAGCCTGCTTCTTAAAGCAGCTAATCGACCTCGATGGCAGGGTATGGAACCAATCCTAAGCTGCTCCTCATAAGGAAATCGCAAACATGTTGCACATCAGTGCATCTTTGGCCTTGTAGAGAATCATAACACTTTTAAAGTGCTTTAAATGGCTCTCGAGATTGGAATCCTTTTTGAAGTGTGTAAAGAAAGCGTTGAGAATCACTTCGGTGGAGCTACCTACTCGATCTTAGTGGTGAACGGTGAGGAGTTCACTTGGTCAACTTCCTTGTGCAAAGAATCTTTGAAATCTCCTCCAATTTTCAAGTCTCAAAATCAATCATTCACGAGTTTCTCGACATTTTCTGCTTGCACGGCTTGCGATTTAAGTCAGTGTCTCCCATGATGCAGGCATCGCTAGTGTACCTCCTCGTTGTTTCTTCAGAGAAGATCTCGTTGACTATCCTACATGTGTGACATGTTCTTGCATTGAGCTTGCGAGGGACCCTCTGCAGCTTGTCTTCGTGAGTTGGTTCTTCCGGACCAAGCAGGTGAGCGTCTTTCTTCACATATTTCATGGGGATGATTATGAGATCTTCGGGGGCCTAATCTCGTGTGAATGCTTCTTTGCGTGCCCAGTTGGGTGTGAACATCAGATCATGGGCCCAATCTTTCATGCATGTTGATCCTTGGACTTAATCTCAATCGGAGATTCGATCTACTTTGAGCAGGGCTCACGGATGTTTACGACATGCCAACGTGCTGAGCAATATGCTCTTGTCTTTCTCCTTGCTTGTTTGCTTCTACTATACCTGCATGGGACCTCTCGAATCGCTTGCAGGTGTGTTCGTCCATCCTTCTATCTTTGCCTTGCAGTCTAAGGCCAAGGTCTCGGACCAAGTCAATCTAGTTAAGGAGTTGTTCAACCAAGTTATTTTGATCGTCCACTCTTTGATTCAGCTGGCCAACTATAAGATTGAGGTATGCTTAACTTCGTGGATAAGGAGGAGAGAATTTTGTGGAGCCCAATTGCACATGGGCTAGGAGCGTACGTTGAGCGGGGCAAAAGAAGAGCCAAAATTGGTGGTAAAGCCAAGTTGGCCATGAGCAATGACATCGGGTTGCACCACAGCGCCATCATGTTGCTGTGTATCACACCTGATCGTGAGGCCATATGGATGGCGGTTGCTGGAGCCAATCGGCGGTCCTTGCTGTTGTAAGACCGTGCTAGCTGCGGTGGTGGGAGCCATAAAGGAGTTTTTGGCCAAGGGGTCAAAAGGAGGAATGGCAGTGACTGGAGCTGTGTCGGCGTCCACAGTGCTAGGGTGTTGGGCAGCGCATTCAGCAAGCGAAAGTGGTGGATGCCGCGGCGTCATGGAGGCTTGAATCCGTCATGGATTGATTCGTCGCAGTTGTCTTGCTTCTCGTACACTTGCATCCAACCATGGTTGTTTAGAAGGCTTCGATTGAATAAGAGGAAACATATTCCTTTGATTCAAGAACACGCTTTGAGTATAACTCGTTCTCTCAATGAAAGCACCAAAATGTTTGAGCAAAATCTTGCACGGGGAATATTCACAGGTTGATTCCTTGACCTTCGATCTTCCTTCTCTCTCTTCCTCGATCCCTGTGAAATAAATAAGAGTAAATAGACCACATCCGGGGGTTGTTGGCCAAAGGCACTCCGATGCCTAAGTCAGTTCAATTAGACCTTGAGAAAGATACAACAATAGTTAAAGTGGACGAAATTTTCTCTCACGGGGAGAGCCGGGTGGCTGGAGCTGTGTGTGGTGGCCCTTAGCCCTGTGAGGTAAGAGAGTGAGAGGGGCGGCAAGACACAGAGAGAGTGAGGAATTTGTGTAGGGTTTTAGAATTACCTTGAATGCCTTGTGTAGCAGTGTATTTATAGTCTCCTTGTGTGCTAGAGTTTTGGGAGAATAATCCTTATTTGGTTATGATTATTCTTCCCAAAAAGATTATAGAAATTAATCCAAGAGATTTGGTGGAAATTGGTTCCTTGATTTCGGGAGATATTCTTATCTTAAATCAAAGATAATTTTCCTAATTAAATAGGATTTAATTAAGATAATTAGTTGACATAAGGAATATTTCTTTTCCACATGTCGTCTTCTTACTGGCCTACGAAATATGTGTTGCCACACCCATTTCATTTATTTGAACATTGTTTAATTAAAAATCAGGGCGTTTTCATCAAATTTCCAATAATCGATTGGCAATGAAGGGAGACAAATTAGCAATAGAGTCCACAGAGAGAAATGGTTTACATTTTACATCAAAATCCATAAACCAGTCCCTCACTTGTTAGCTACATGTTATATACCAAAAATCTAGTAAAATGAATGTTTATGATAGAGAAAAGGTTAGGGGTTTTCTTATATGCGGAACTTCAGGCAAATAAAATAGAGAATAAAATAGAAGGTTTTTTTTATATGTACATGATAATATGCACACACAAAGAGGCGGGAATTAAGGCATGCTACGGTGCCATTTTAGCCTGTAGTAACCCCTAATTCATAAGACTCTTCATACTCCCAAGAAAAAGAAAAGACGTTTCATACTCTCCTTCATCTCTTCTTATTATGATGCTATAATCCTTTGCAGTAGCTAAAAATAAAGAAAGGGAATTTCAACCAATGAAGGGGTTGTAAAGAGAACGAAGAGTGGAGAGTGTATATGCCCCTCTCCATGGTGTTGGTGATGAAAACATGCAACTTGTTGAAAATTTTGATGGTTTTGAGGATGATAACAAAAGTGAAGATGATGATGGTTTGATCATGAGATTTATATACCTGGAGATGTTGGTGAAAGGGAACACTAGATATTCCCATTTACTAACGATGAGGATGATTTTAGGATTAGGGTTTTTTCTAGTGGAACAAATACCTGTGGAGAGGGTTCAGGTTGTGTTTTTTAATGCCCAACAAAGGAAAAAAAAAGGAGTATTGCTCTTGTGTATTGTGTTTTTCTCATTATCAAGTGAAGATGTAAAACTAAAACTTGTTATGTAACCACATGTGAAATATGGTTACAATTCTTCTTCCTCTCTCCACCACTGGCCATTGCATTAGATCAGTGATGTTTTCAACTACTTGACTTTGTCAGAAGCAAAGAGAACCACCCAAGTGCCGTTTGAAATCAGAGATGGAGTTTACCAAGCAACTAGAGATGCATATTGTCTATGCTTTGTGATATGATATTGTGTTTGATGATCATATATTGTGTCTCAACTCAAAAGCATATAACCTTTGTGGACATTCTTGATCATTTTCTCTTAGGTCACATTGGCCCCATTCACAAGTTTAGGCTTTCTCAGCTCTCTGCAAGTGGGGCTCTCTCTCTACTATGTCGTACTTTCTTACCATCTCTCCCATTCCAAGTAATCTTTTTAGTTCTTTCTATTTTATTTCTTTAAAGCGTATTTAAGTTCCAAATTTTTATTTTAGCTTTTCAATTTTGATCACAGGTTACCCTAAGATTCTCATTTTTCCTTCACTCCTATATTATATCACTGATTTACACTGAAATTTATTAGTAATAGGAAAAACATGTAAATGGTATTTTCCACTTCAATCTGTTTTTAATTAGGCCGGTCAGTTCTGGGTCCTGTGCCCATGTAGTGATTTTACCCTTTATTTATTTATTTTTTATTTCTATTCATGAAGAGGAAAAGAAAATCTGATGAGGACATCTTTGTCATATCCATTAGGGCTTACAAAGGAAAGAGGCGGAAGAGGAAATTATTTAATTTGGTCTTCAAATCTAACTTGTTTCCTAAATTTTCTAGTCTCTGGATTTCTTATTTGGTTTAGATTTGATTACCTTTTCTATGTAATTCATTATAGAGATTGGAAATTTGAGCTATTGAGTAAAGTTTATTTTGTAGAAATTGGAGAATTCTTGGCAAGCCAAGGCATCTTTATCCATCTATTTTATGTTTTTTCATTGTTTTTGCTTCGCTAAACTGCCTAAACCTATCCTACACAAAAATCCATAGCTTGAGCCACCCAAATAGGAAACACATAAATGGGTCCTTTTATAACAGATCTTCCAAACCCTATCATTCACACTATTCTACTAAAGCTCCCAACAAGGAGCATTCTCATGTGCAAATATGTATGCAAGACTTGGCATGGTCTAATTTCAAACATGTTGAAGAATATGAGTCCCACATTAGAAACTTGACTAAATGAAATACAAAATATTATGAATGGTTCTACTACTCATAATACCAAGACCTTTTGTAATAAAACCTTGCACCTACTGGGCTTTGTATGTGGTTAAGTTGGGGACAATATCGATGTTGTTAGTAGTGGGCCGCTGGCACGTCTCTATGAAATTTAACATGGTATCAGAGATGGTTGATTGACTGAGCCTGAATTGGGCATTTACCCTTACCCAATATGTAGTGTTCACATGTTGGGCTTGAATGTTTACCCCCTTACCCAATACGTGGTGTTCACGTGTTGGGCTTGAATGATTGCCAATGAGGACTTGGCTCCATGTGTGGCCCATTATGTGGTAGTCCCACGTAAGGGGGCGTGTTGAAGAATATGAGTCTCACATCGGAAACTTGACTAAATAAAATACAAAATATAATGAATGGTTCTACTACTAATAATACCGAGGCCTTTTGTGATAAAACTCTACTCCTATTGGGATTTGTAGGTGGTGAAGTTGGGGACAATATTGATGTTGTTAGTAGTGGGTCGCTGGCCCGTCTCTCTGAAATTTAACAAAACCCCGCATTTGCTAAGCTGCATTCCAATTTCCAACAAGCATGTCAAGAACCCTTTACTTGGTTGAGCCTGAAGATAGCTCTGGCTTTGATTTGAAGGACCATGATTGTAACCGATCTCGTGTTCTTTCCAAATATAAATTCCCATTGCGTGATGCTGAGGAGTTACTCAATAACCACCGGAATGGCATGACTAGTAAAGTAATTAATGCAATATGATCACAACAACTACAATGTGGTGAATTCGTGTAACGGTTTGCCTTGCTTGTCTGATATATTCTTGAATGTCCCTGCTACTGTGTGCAATCCGAAAACTAATCGCTTGAAATACCTAAACATGAGAAGACATGGATTTCAAGCGATAGTGGATTTGGTTTCAGTCCGAGAACTAATGAATATAAGGTGATAAGAATTCTTAATGAAGGGACACCTCATCCCAATAGGAATAGGGTGGTTGAGATACACAAACTTGGAACAGTTTCATGGAAATCTGCTGGCACTGCTCCCTGCTCAAGCCTCTAAGCTAGCATTCCCCATTTGTGTGAAAGGAATGCTTTATTGATTTTGAGATGATTGGCCTTGTTTTACTATAATTACAAATAATTTGTTAGTGAAGCACTTGCATAGTGCTTGCCCCTTTATTTATTTATTTTTAAAGTAACTCCATCTTCTCGAGTACTGCTTATAATTTCTCTCTGATTGGGCTTTCATTATTCTATGGTTCTTTACTTTCAACATAATTGGCTAAAAATTGTTTATGTTGGACAATAATATATACATTTTCATTTTGGAATAGTCTTATTATAAGTAGAAGCCACTCTTTCAAAAATCTCAATTAGCCATACCTCTTTTGAGGGACCGGGGCAAAGGATATGGGAATTTCTGGTTTTAAAAGAGAGAGTAGTCTCAAACTTTCTCTTCCCTCGATGCCATCCCTCACTCTCTTGCATCAAATGTACCGATTCATAGAGGTAGTCTCAAACTTTTTTTTGTTCTTATGTTTTTGGGCTTTCTTGTTTGGATGTCTCTTATTTCCTTCTTTATGTTTTAATTTAATTATGAATCTGATTTTTTTCCTTTCTTATTTTAATTTTCCTTTTTATTTTTGTAACTCTCTTCCACTACAACTAAGGATCAACGCCAAGAATCCTTTATTTTTTATTTGATTTTTATTTTCTTTTGGTGTTTGGGATTGAATCTATCTCGATATTTGGCATAAATTTAGATTGTTTAAACCAAATAAATGAAAATGCAATTCTGAAATGTTTCATATTGATTGTTGTTTGGTATCTGGTTCATGTTTATTTATGATGATCTGCATTTGTTCATTGCTTTTATTGATTTCTCGTCTAAGCCTAATAATATAAATTTATGATATGCATTTGTTTCAAGGCTTAATTATGTACATGCCCCCTGTGCTTTTACGTTTTTCTCAGATTACCACCTGTGGTGGAAATCGTCTCAAAGTACCCCCCAACGTATAAATAACCGTCTCAATTTACCCCATCCGTCAAATTTCTTGACGGTCCGTTACGAATAGTGGGCCCCACTTCGTTTTAACCTTTAAGCTGTTCGAATAAGGGTTTCTCAGTTTGTAACAAAGGGGAAATTGGGTTTAGGGTTCATTGGAGAAGAGGAGAAGAGGGTTGTTGTCAAAATCTGAGGGTTCCTTCGATTTTGGGAGAAATTGGAGAAGAAATCATTCGTTGGCGTTAGACTCTAAGGCTGGAAGGTGCGAAGATGGTGGTGCTTAGAGAATCTGGAGGTTGTCAACCCATATGTAAGTGGACCCATTGTTACTCGATTTTCTTGATTTTGGCATGTGCATTGAACTGTTGTTAGGATTTTGTTTTTGTTTTTTGTATACTTTTTGACTCTGCTGGTTCTTGTGTGATCATTGTGTGGTCCTTGCATGTTCCTAGTGTGGTGTGTTGCTCGAAATTTTTTTGTTCTTTCATATATTTTTTTATTCTGTGCTGGCCCCAATATACCTTATGTGGTCCTTGGGTGTTCCTTGTATTATCCTTTGTGTGGTCCTTCTTTTCTCTTTGTGTGTTTTTTTCCATTTGTTAAGTGAATGTTCCTATTACGCAGATAAAGATGCTGATGAGGTTGTCACATTTAAGTTTTTCCATGGAGGTAAACTAGTGAAAAATAGAAAGGACAGTCAGTGGTCTTATTTAGGTGGTGAAGTCAGTTGGTTTGATTACTGTGAGGTTGACTATATGTCCATGTTAGAGCTATTTGGAATGGCTAAAGATTTGGGATATGGCGATGGGTATGATGTGAGTTTTTATGGTGAAGAGTTTGGAACTAGCAGACTCATTCAAATAATATCTTATAGTACACTTTTAGCTTGTATGAGCATGGTACCTAAAAGCAATAGCAGGGTTGTAGTTTTGTACTTGAAGGTAGTGAGCTTAACTTCAAGCCAAGTGGGGAATGATAGCAGTGATAAAGAATATTCTTGTTCTGAGAATGATGATAGCAGTGATCCAGACTTTGAAGACAGTGACTATGCACAGAGTGATGAAGAGATTGAATTATTGAAGAATGATGATAAGTGGTTTGAAGGTTATGTGGATCATAGTATTTTTGACAATGATCCTAATGCAGAGCAAAATGATGAGTCAGACAATGGAGAAGAGTCACCTACACTTACCTGCCCAAATAGTTCACAAAGTGAAGATGATGCAGTGGGTGAAGTAAGAAGGAAGAAGAATAGGATGCCAAAAGGTGAAGATTTCAGACCTGAAATTGATATGGGAAGCCCAAGTTTCAAAATAGGTTTAAGGTTTGCAACTGCCGAGTTGTTTAGAAAAGCTGTGAGGATATACTCCATTAATTGTGGAAGGGAGTTGATTTTTATGCATAATGACCGTAACAAAATAAGAGCAGTATGTGAAGAGGGCTGTCCTTTTGTTATCTATGCTTCAAGTGTTAGTGGTAGCACTTACCTGCAGGTGAAAACCTTTAATCCTACACATGTTTGTAGCAAGGGGACTAAAAATATACATGCTACTGCTGGCTGGTTGGCTGAAAGATATTCTGGGCAGTTAAGGCTCAATCCAAATTGGACTGCTTCTTCTTTTGTAGAGCAAGTTCACCAAGACTATGGTTACAGACCATCTAGAGCAACTGTGTACAGAGCAAGAGCCATGGCAGTTGACATTGTAGAGGGGTCTTACAGCAAACAATATGAAGTATTGTGGGAATATTGTCATGAGTTAAGAACCAGGAATGTGGGAAGTACAGTTATCATTAAATCTGAAATGGAAGGTGATAGGCCACGGTTTCAAAGAATTTACATCTGTCTTGCAGCCTGCAAGAAGGGGTTTTTAGATGGTTGTAGGCCTGTGGTTTGCTTGGATGGGTGTCATGTCAAAGGGCCTCACCCTGGGCAAGTGCTTTCTGCAATGGGAGTTGATGCAAACAACGGAATGTTTCCACTTGCCTATGCATATGTAGAGATTGAGAGCAATTCAACATGGCTGTGGTTTTTAGAATTATTGAGTGGTGATCTCAATATTACGAATAGCCATGGTTATGTATTTATGACTGACAAACAAAAAGGGTTAATAGATGCTGTGAATGCTCTATTCCCTCAGGCAGAGCATAGACATTGTTTGAAACATCTATATGGGAACTTCTATTTGGAACATAGAGGTCTTGCCTTGAAACATCAAATGGAAGCAATTGCTAGAGCCACAACAGTGCCATGGTTTCATGCAGAGATGACAAAGATGTTGCAGTTGTCTAAACCTGCACATGATTGGCTCATGGAGAAAGATCCTAGGCATTGGAGTAGGGCATATTTCAAGACTGATTCCAAGTGTGACATGCTTATGAACAATCTATGTGAGGCATTCAACCGTAGCATACTAGATGCCCGAGACAAGCCTATTCTGACTATGCTAGAAAGAATTCGGTTGTATATAATGTTGTTGATGGCGGGAAGAAGGGTTCTCTGTGAGAAATGGCATGGACAAGTTGGGCCAAGAATTAGAAAGATATTAGAGAAAAACAAAGCAAAAGCTCAGTGGTGCATTCCTAAGGCTGCTGGACAGAATCAGTTTGAAGTAATGCACCATAGTGGCCGCACCTTTGCTGTTGATTTGAATGGCCACTCTTGTTCATGCCATGCTTGGGATTTGAATGGAATACCATGTTTGCATGCATGTGCTGCAATAAGTTGGTTTCATGGGAATCCAGAGGACTTTTGTGATGCAGTGTACAAGAAAGAGGCTTATTTGAGAGCCTATCAACCAATGATTATGCCTATGACTAGCCAAGATCAGTGGATGAAGGTTAATTTACCTCCATTACTCCCTCCGAAATACCACAAGCAGCCTGGTAGGCCTAAGAAGACAAGAAAACAAGCTGTTGAAGAACCTAAACTTCCTTCTAATCCATATAAGCTTCCTAGGTATGGTTTACCTTTAAAGTGTGCCAATTGCGGTGGAGAAGGGCATAATCGAAGTGGTTGTAAGGTATGTGGTTTTTAGAATTATTGCTTTACATTTAAATGTATTTGATTTGGTTTCTGACTTGATGAATGTGGTTATTAGGAACCTAGAAATCCCAACATAAAGCCTACTAGGAAGAGGAACATTGCCAAGGACAAACTTGCAGTAAGTGCCACAGTTTCAACTATGTTTTCACTCATCAAAATTTTATATCATGGAAACTTCTAATTATTATTTGTTTTAGGTAAGAAGGAGAGATGGTGGAGACCAAAGTGGCGGACAACAGAGTATGCAATTAAGGCAAAGGAAACAGTCAAGCACTTCCCAAGGGCCTTCTCAATCCCAGGCATCTCAAGTAGCTGCTGCTTCTCTATCCCAACCATCTGAAGCAGCTGATGCTTTTCAATCCCAGCCATCTCAAACACCTGAACCTGCCAAATTATCTCGAGTACAACAACGTCGGAAGAGGATGAAAGATCAACAGAGGAGCCATTTTGTCAAAGATCCTTTTTTTCATCCTTGAATGTTGTGGAAGACTTTAATGGTTGTTGGTTGTTATGTTTGGAACCTGTTAATGTATGTTACTGTTTTGGAACATTTAAATGTATTTGATGTATGTTATGGTTTGAATATTTGATGTATGTTATGGTTGGACCTGTTTTGGAACCTGAATATTTAATGTATGTTATGGTTGGAACCAATTTTGGAACCTATTTTGGTTTGTGCATATTTCCTGAGGTTGTTATGGTTGGAATCTGTTTTGGAACCTGTTTTGGTTTGTGCATATATTGCTAAGATATATGTTTTGGAACCTGTTTTGGTCTGTTTTGGAATCTGTTTTGGTCTGTTTTGGAACCTGTTTTGGTTTGTGCATATATTGCTAAGATATATGTTTTGGAACCTGTTTTGGTCTGTTTTGGAATCTGTTTTGGTCTGTTTTGGAACCTGTTTTGGTTGGAACCTGTTTTGGTTTGTGTTCTGTTTTGGAACCTTTTCTGTTTTGGTTTGTGCTTATAATGACAGGTGCTTTTGCTAGTTTTGGGCTTTGCCTCTTGCTTTCCAGATTCCAGTAAACTTTGACATGTTACCAAAAGCTACATATCCACCATAAACTTTGGCAAAGAAGGCAGGTCCTGCTTTTTTAGGGAAAACTGAATTTTGGTTATCTTCTTCTACATTCATCAAGAAATTACCATTCAATTTACCATTCATATCACATATCAAACTTAACTAGCATTACATTACTTAACTAACTAGCATTACATTACTTAACTAACTAGCATTACATTCATGTCACCATTTGTAACCTCTAAACAGCTTACCATTCATGTCACCATTTGTAACCCCTAAACAAATTACATATCCAGTAAACTTAACTAGCATTACATTACATTACACCAAATGACATTACATTACACTGCCAAAGTGTCTTACATTAGATTAGCATTTGTTCTCAAATTAAATTTGCCCATTAAACTACTGCCAAAGTGCTTAACTACTGCCAAAATGCTTAACTACTGCCAAAATGCCTTACATTACATTAACATCAGGTATCAAATTACAATGCCCAATGAACTACTGCCAAAGTGCCTAATTCATCTTCATGGCAAACACCACCAACCACGAAAGCAACATAGCAGCCCACAATATTTTTGACTTTGCTCGAATATTTGCATTTTCCTTCTCCACCCTATCAATCTTCCTCAGCAAACCAGGTATCAACGATTTTGAACGCTCACACATTTCTGCATCAAACCACTGAAAAAACCTACATCCTTTTTCTCCCCTTCCCTGTATCAACCAAGAACAACGACTGAAAATTTGGGTGGTAAAATGACTGAAAATTTCATCAATCACTGACAATTTCATCACTAACAACTCTATCAATTTGTGATGCCCAAAATAATGACTGAAAATTTTATCTTAAACATGCTTACCTTTGACTTTGGGCAGACTAGAAATCTTCGCCCTGGGTTTGAACTGGTCCAAGAAGTCTGCATCCGTGCTAACTTCCCACAATGACACCATTGGCCATGCCCTCCTTCTCCTTGCTTCTCTCCTGTTTCCATCATCCCAAATCTTCTACTCCACAACCTTCCAATTTCAAACTCCACCTCAGAGTTTTACAAAGAATGATTTCTTCTCCAATTTCTCCCAAAATCGAAGGAACCCTCAGATTTTGACAACAACCCTCTTCTCCTCTTCTCCAATGAACCCTAAACCCAATTTCCCCTTTCTTACAAACTGAGAAACCCTTATTCGAACAGCTTAAAGGTTAAAACGAAGTGGGGCCCACTGTTCGTAACGGACCGTCAAGAAATTTGACGGATGGGGTAAATTGAGACGGTTATTTATACGTTGGGGGGTACTTTGAGACGATTTCCACCACAGGTGGTAATCTGAGAAAAACGTAAAAGCACAGGGGGCATGTACATAATTAAGCCTTTGTTTCAATGATGAACATCAGCTTACAGAGCTTTGTTTTAGTTAGCACGAGTGACTTAATACAGAAGATAGTAAGAGGTTAGGATGATAAGGTATAGTGTCTAGTCTAATAGAATGATTCACTCCACTGAAGATTATACCTTGTAAAGGTTTGATTTTGTGATTAAATTGCAACATTACGTCTTTAGTATATTACCTGCAGTTTTGATGTTAATTTTATTGAAATCTCTTTTGGTTAAAAAGATAAGTAAATGTAGTGAAGTTGGTTTTCTTCTTGTTTATCACAACATTGTTGTGATAAAAATTTATCAAACACTTTGACTACTCATAGCAAAGCAATACCAAACTACCAAACTAGTCCATAGTCAATCTAATGTCATCTTAACATCATTCTTCTTCATCCTCCTCTTCAAACTTGGACTTGGTTTTGTCCCTAGACAACAACACACCCACAATTGTAGTACCCCTTGAAACTTCGGCCAAATCTCACTTTACTCCTCAAAGTTAAATTGGTCCACTTAACTCCCTTGACCATGGCTTAACCCCTCACTGTTAACGCAATCCAAAAGACTGTAAAAAATACTGACATGGCAGGGGCATTGTGGTAAAATCAGACATGTTGGCCAATTGTTGAGCATCATCAGCGTCCTATGTGGAAAAGTGGAGACAAATGCTTTTAAAATCGAAATCTAAATAGCTCAATGCGTAGATTTGGCCAAAAGAAGAAGCTCATACTTGGTAAAATTTGGAGATTTAGGCTTTGGAGTAGAGAAGAGAGAGAGAGAGAGAGAGAGAGAGAGATATACATATATATTCAAAAATATGAGAAGGAGCGAATATTGCACAAGAATCTAAATCTTGGGAGAAGCCAATATTGATGATTTGGATTGGTGATTTGTGGACTACATAAATTTGTTAGAGATGTATGGGTATGCAAAAAAACTCGGCCACCAACACCAAGTGCTTGTGATAAGGATACAAAATGGTAAGAAAGTTAATATACATAGTGATGCTTAGCTACTTGAATGGTGTCATTTGGTGCCTCCTAACTAGAGCTGTTAATGGATCAGATTTTGATTTTGATATGATCCGAATTCGAAGTAATTAATAGGAAATGGATTTGGTGCTATAATATGATAACTCAATTATATTATGAATCCATTTACCCGTTAAGTTAACGGAACAAATTTGAATCTTGCCTAATCCGATCTGATAATGATCCTTCCGATAATGATATAATCCAATTTGATATAACATATATTTCATTTTATTTTATTTTTACTTAATATATAATATATATGCATATGTAATAATCTTGGGATTTTTTTTATAAAAATAAATAAAAATACTTTTCAATTATTTGTATATATGATAGAAAATAATGTGGATCGGATTATCAGATCCGATATCGGATAATTCAATAAATAGGACATGGATCTAGTTGTTAATGATCTGTTGGATTTTTAGATCGGGTCGAGTTGGATTTCAACTACTCCATTCCATCTCCAACTCGGTTACAAGCCTACTCCTAGCCTTGAAAGAGTGGTTTTTATTTACTTGGAACACCCTACTGTTATTAATGTGGATGAAACTACAGTGCCTAGGAGGGAGAAATTTCCTAGTGCAAGAATTCTAATTGCTGAATTTGAATAGGAAGATGAGAGTGATGAACAGTCTAGTTATGAGGCTATAAAAATGAGGAGGTTAAGGTGTGGAGGCTGAAAGTGAAGAAGATGAGAATGAAGACAATGAAGAAGATGAGGAAGACCTTGAATTTTATGATAGTGCTTATGAGCAAAGTGAAGATGAACAATGCTTCCCAGAGAATGATGATAAAGCATTTGACAACAATGCTCCAGATGTTGACCCAATTGCAGATGAAGAAGAGAAGTCAGATGATATGACTGTAAGTGATGTTAATAGCTTGGATAGCATGTGATGAGGTTGATGGGCTTGTGAGAAAGTGGAAGAGAAAATTGCCTAAGTTTGATGATTTTAGGCCTGACACGAATTTGACAAACCCAATCTTTAAGATTGGTCTAAGATTTCCAAGTGTCTGAAAATACAAAGTTGTGAGAAACTATTCAGTATTTAATTGAAGAAAGATTAGGTTATTCAAGAATAATAAAGAAAGGTGATGGTAGTTTGTGTTGGGATTGAGGATGGAAATGCCCATGATTTGTTTATGCTTCAGCTGTAAATGGAAGTAGCATGGTTCAAATTAAGAGTTATGAAGAAGAGCACATATGTGGGACTGTTGAACGCAATGTCCATGCTAACTCATCATGGTTAGGAGAGAGATATTGTAACAACCTGGTCCTTAATTAATATTCAATTATTAATTTATTCCAATAAAAGACCACTATACCCCTAGAATATTTTATTAGGTTTAAAAGTTGACTTTTTGATTGGGAAGGAATTTGGGATTTCAGTTGTACTATTGAGTAGAGCGCGACGAAACGAGTCCGTAGACACGTAGTGGACTCAAATCGGAGTTGTATCGAAGGAGTTACCATTAAAAGAAGTTCAGTGGCATAACCGTAAATATTTCGAAGTTGAGTTCTTAAAAAACCCAGATTTCTCCTATGTCGGCAACTCAACCAGTCGACTTCAGGAGATGATTTCTCTCAGCTCCGAGTACCAATTCGAGGGAGACTGGTGCCAAACGAACCACCTCACTCCCCTCTTTCAGTCTCAGCCCATCCCAGCCTCGATCCGCCGTCGTGGTCACCGGAAACCGCCACGAAACAGGGCAGTTTGGACAGTTTTTTATAGAATTTCACGGAGCTCATTCGGACACCTCCGGCCACCAAATCGGAGGAGTGAGGTATGGTTTTCTAGCTATTTTCCATGCTCTAGCTGCTGGTTGGGTAGGATTTCAGAGATTTCAAGCGTAGATCGTTCGATTTTTAAGTTAGGTTTCAGTAGACTTTCGAGTCACTGTTTCGGCCACTTCCGACCAGTTTTTGGGGTAGGTCCAAGAACAAAAGTGGTTCCAAATAGGGTGTTTTACCTGGGATAGGAGTCTTGAGCCGAGATGTTGAGATTTTCCGGCGAAGCGTTATCGCTTCGGGCAACCACGCGCTGCCAGCGCGTGTGGTGGTGCGTGGGCACTGTAGCAGTGAGGCATTGTGTCTCAATGTAATCCTCTTATTGTCACGAGCTCGTAGGAATTCGCGAATATCAATTCGAATGAATCTCACCTAGTGGGTGATTCCCTGGTTCAGTAGGTTTGAACCGTTGGATCGTAATCATGTTCCAGTATGATGATCTAGGTAATTTCAGGATCGTATAACATTTGACAGATTGTAAAACAAAGTCTCGGATACTTCAGAAATGTCAGCCCTATAGTGAGGTTTACAGTAAAACAAACCAGTTACAGGACAGGAACAGAGAAAAGAACTACGTGTGGCTTGATCCATCATTAAGGGTACGTAGGCAACCTATAGTTATCAGGCGTAGCCACGAGTTAGGGCGTCAAGGTTTGTGTTATTATTTTTCAGGGCATTTTGGTCTTTTACGACCCACGGTTACTAGGTGTAAGTTTTAAACAGGATTCGGCCCAGATTTCAAAGTGGAATTTGGGTCGGGTCGTTTCAGATATTCTACTCATCTTTCTAGAATAATCAATTGGAATGTAGGAGCTTTTAAAGATAGGGTGAATGAAAATTTAAGTGTCATAGATTCAAGATCACAAATATACTGAGCAAGACAAAAGGCAACTGCTGTAAGTTAGGAGACTTACACAAAACAGTTTGAGTTTCTTTGGGATTATGCTGAGGAGCTAAAAGGACTAATGTGGGAGGTACTGTAATTATTAAGTCCAATTTAGGGGGTGACAAATCCAAATTTCAAAGGATTTATACATGCTTGGAAGTTACAAAGAAATGGTTTATTGATAGTCTCAGGCCAGTTTTAGGTTTGGATGCTTGTCAATAAAGATATCAAAGGGCAACACCATGGTAAGGGTAAAAAAAAAGTAAAAAAATCATCTCAAGGGAGAGAGGGGGGAAGCGAGAGATGGGAGAGGGGAGGAAGGAGTGGAAAGGGCGGGATGGAAGTGAGGAAAGGGTGGTGTGGGGAGGAGTAGGTCGGATGTTGGAGTTTTGGGAGGAAGTTGGGGTGACAGGAGTTTGAGATTGTTTTTTTACTCTTTTTGACATAAATGTTTAGTATCTATTTAATTTGTTGTCCACATGACACTATACGAGAAAATTCTTAATAGTATCACATGTATGAAAGTGATATGGAAACTCCAAAATTAACTAAAAAACCTTAGGAAATAAAGGCTTCAATCCAGTACACTTCAGGCCATTCCGGCCAATAACGTGAAAAAAAATTACCATGAATAAACTTTACAAGGATAGGTGTTATCATGTTTTGTGAATGAATACTAAACCGACCTATTAATTATCGTGCCAACCAGAGCCTATAAGAAACACTTTAGGGCCTATTTGGTATTGGATTTGAATCCAATTTTATAAACTCAAAAACATATTTTAAGTTAAAAGCCAAAAAAACCCATTTGGTAGGTCCATTTTTAAAAACTCAAACCCAAAATAAACTCAAAAACACAAACAAATTATTTATAAAAATAAAATAATAAGAGTATGAAAAGCACCACTGAATATTGAGAGTAGAATTGAATTTGCTCTTGTGATGTTTACATTGACAAAATTTCTCTCCACAGATAGAACTCACTCTCTTTTGTTTCCTCTCACTCTTCCTTTCTTCCCTTCCTTTCTTTCCTCTCTTCTCCTTGGTCTGTTCTACAATTGAATGAGCAAGCCTATTTATAGGCAAATTGGATGGCTATATTACCCAACATCATCATTAAGCTTTTGACTAAACTTCCAACATCATCATTAAGCTTTTGACTATTATTTCCTTCTTTTCCTTTATGTGGGCTTCAACACCTTCTTTACAATACTCCCCCTTGGAGACCACATGTCCCTAGATTGGTTGCCTCATTAAAACATTGCTTGGAAAAACCCAGTGGGAAAAAATTTAAACGAAAGAAAAAGAGTACAACTTTATTTGGGACATAAGAGTAATGTTAAATGTGCTCATATTGCCTCGTTAAAACCTTACTAGGAAAAACCCAGTGGGAAAAACCCTAGTCGAAGGGAAAAGAGTACAATGCTCATATGTCCTGTGTTAGAGGACTCTTGAATGCTCCCCCTGATTTTGCATGCTCCAATTTAATTGCTTGCAGAGTTGACGTAATCCGATACCATGCACTAGCTTTTGGAATGTACATTTTGGAAAAGACTTGGTGAAGAGATTTTCCAAGTTATCGCTTGAATGGATTTGTCTGACTTTGATTTCTTGACTCTTGATGTGCTTGGTCTTGTCACCCTTGATGTATCCTCCTGTGATATGAGCAATACAAGTTGCATTGTCCTCATTCAAGATTGTTGGAGTGTTCATTGCTAAGGGTAGGGCACATGTGCTTCAGATGTGATGGATCACTGACCTTAACCAAACTCATTCACAACTGGCTTCATGGAGGGCAAGTATTTCTGAGTGATTGGAAGATGTGGCTACTAATGTTTGTTTCATTGAGAGCCATGAGATTGCAATTCCTCCACATGTAAACGCATACCCAGTTTGTGAGCGTCCTACATATGGATCAGAGAGGTATCTTGCATCAGCATATCCAACAATACTCGGGGCATTAGTCGATTCATTGGAATAGAATAAGCCCATGTCTGCTGTCCCACGAAGATATCGTAGAATATGTTTGATGTTGGTCCAATGTCGGCTAGTTGGAGCAGAGCTGTATCTTGCTAACAAATTCACTGAAAATGCTATGTCTAGTATGATACATTGTTCTAAGTACAATAAAGCCCCTATCACACTAAGATATGGTACATCTGGGCCAAGAACCATTTCATCATCCCCTTTTGGACGGTATGGATCTTTCTTAGTGTCAAGTGATCGAATGACCATTGGAGTGCTAAGTGGATGGGCTTTATCCATGCCAAACCGCTTCAATACTTTTTCAATATAAGTTGATTGATACACCAAAAATCCATTAGCATTGTGCTTAATCTATAAGCCAAGATAATATTTTGTCTTTCCAAGGTCTTTCATCTCAAATTCACGTTTGAGATAATCAGCAATCTTTTGGAGCTCTTCACAGCTCCAATTAGATTCATGTCGTCGACATATACTGCCACTATCGCAAATCCAAACTTTAATTTCTTAATAAACACATATGGGCAAATAGGGTCATTTGTGTATCATTCCTTTAGTAAATACTTATTGATATGATTGTACCACATTCACCCAGATTGTTTTAGCCCATATAATGATCTTCTCAACTTAATTGAGAACATGCCCCGTGGTTTATTCCTAGCTGCTTCAGGCAGCTTAAGTCCTTTCGGGACTTTCATGTATATATCTGTATCCAATTCTCCATACAGATATGCGGTAATGACATCTATAAGTCTCATTTCAAGTTTTTCTGAAACCGTCAAACTTATTAAGTAACGGAATGTAATTGCGTCTATTACTGGAGAGTATGTTTCCATATAATCAATTCCAGGCCTTTGTGAAAAATCTTGCGCAACAAGTCGCGCATTATACCTCTTGATCTCATTTTTCTCATTGCACTTTCTTGTAAATACCCACTTGTAACATACAGGGTTCACATTCGGTGGAGTTGGGACAATAGGTCCAAAAACATTCCTTTTCCCAAAGAATTTAATTATTCCTGGATTGCATATTTCCACTTAGGCCAATCCTGTCTCTATGTGTATTCATCAATGGAGCAAGGCTCAATATCATCATCTTTTATGATCTCAGTAGCCACTGAGAATGCAAATATATCATCGATGATCATCTCGTTTCTATTCTACAATTCATTAGTGTATGTTTAATTTATGGAGATTTCTTGACTTTTAGGTACTACTGCCACTTCAGGGGTAAATGTCTCATCAAGGACATTTTCCTTTTTAGGAAGTACCTGTGTCTCTTCCGGGGCATTTGAATTATGAATTGTGGGCTCTCCATTTATTTCATTTGGATTCATTTTGGCCATCAACTTCCTCTTTCGAGGGACTGAATCCTTTGAGCCTAGTGGTCTGCCATGCTTCAGACGTGCAACAGATGAATCATTTGTTGGCACATTGTTTGTCCATTATGGACATCAATCCTTGCAGGTACATTTGCAGCTAGGATATGTGATTTCATCACTTTTGTTGCATCATTAAATGCATCTGGCATCTTATTTGCAATACTTTGGGGGTGAATGATCCTTCTCACTTTGTTTTCGCATTGAGCGGTATGAGGATCGAGATGAGACAAAGTGGGTACATCCCACAATAATTCACGTCGTTCTTCAGGAACGAGTTTATCTTGTTGTTCTTTGAATAAATTTTTCTCCCCTTAATAGTGGGAAAATTGTCTCAACAAAATGACAATCTGCAAACCGTGCGGTAAAGATATAGCCCATCAGGAGCTCCAGATATCTGATAATAGATGGTGAATCAAAACCATCATAAATTCCCAATCTTCATTGAGGGCCCATCTTAGTACGTTGCGGTGGTGCAATGGGCACATATACATCCCAACCAAAAACTCTTAAATGTGAAATGTTTAGTTGATTACCCAACACGAGTTGTATTTGAGAATATTGATTATTGGCAATAGGCCTCAACCGCACAAATGATGCTGCATGTAAAATGGCATGTCCCCAGGCAAAAACTGGCAACTTTTTCTTCATTAGCAAAGTGCGAGCTATCAATTAAACATGAGGAACATGATGTTCAATGTCAATGCCTAGTGACATGCAGTAGTCATCAAAAGTCTAAGATGTAAATTCACCAGCATTATCGAGTTTGATTGACTTAATGGGATAATATGGGAATTGAGCTCGTAATTGAATTATTTGAGCCAAAAGCCTAGTAAATGCCATATTCTGAGTGGACAAAAGGCTAACATGTGACCATCAGGTAGATAACCAAGACCTTAAACTATCGAAATGGTCCACAAGGAGGATAAGTAGACGCACAAATGTCCCCCTGGATTCTCTGTAAAAATGATGGGGACTCAACATCAACCTTTGGTTGTCATGGTCTGATCACCAACTTCCCCTATGAATAGGCTTGGCAAGAGCTGTCACTTGATAACATAATGTGTTTTGTCAACAAGGGATGTCCTTTAGAGTTGGTGATGATCCTACACGTCATGGTGGATCCAAACCATATGAATGGGCACCATGATCTTTTCTATTTCCTTACCAACGGCCACGCTAGCCTCCTTGCCCATGTCTGTGGATATTGCCAAGAGATGAGGTGGCATTCACTTCCTGAGATGCAGCATTTATTTCAGGAAGTGGTGTTGAGCATGTTGGGTGAGATTGGTGATTTTTCAATAAAAGCTCATTGTTCTGCTCAACCAACAAAAGTCAAGATACCAGTTCTGAGTACTTCGTAAAACCACTATGTCTATATTGCTGCTGCAGGAGCACATTTAAGGCATGAAAGGTACTCAAAGTTTTCTCAAGCATCCTCCTCACAGATATTTTCACCACATAATTTCATCAGGAAGGTGATTATGTGCATTACTCAGTTGTACTTAGACACTGACTTGAAATCTTGGAAACTCAAGTGTGTCCACTCATATTTGGCTCTTGGAAGGGTCACCGTCTTCTGGTGATTGTATCTTTCGCATAAGGTTTTCCATAGAACCAATGGTTCATCCACCACCACATATTCGCTTTTTAGCGCTTCATGAATGTGATGACGAAGAAAAATCATAGCCTTTGCATGTTGCTCAGGTAATGCATCACTTCCATCTACAATTGTTTTTCCAAGGCCATTGGCATGTAGATGGATCTTGGCATCCAGGACCTATGATAGATAGTTGTCCCCGGAAATGTCCAAGGCAGTAAATTCCAGTTTTGCCAAGTTTGCCATCTTTAAAGAAAATAAGATGCATTAGAATTTGCAATAATTTTCAGGCTTAATATATTTTTGAACTTCAAGCCAAAAATATCTTGCATATTTTCCCGAAACTTCAGGCTGGGGATTTGGGACATTAAGCCATTTATTAATAGGAATTTCAGGCCTTATAATTGTTTGAGGAACTTCAAGCCCTCATTATTCATGAATATTAATTGATGATAAAAATAAAGTACTATAAATAAATTTGCTGGTATGGACGATAAACCCGCACCATACTTTATATAAAAGTAAACATGCAATAAAGTAAATTTCCACATCATACTTTAAATAAAAGTAAATGTGCGATAAAGTAAATTGCTTGTTGTGTGGACGATAAATCCGCGTCACACTTTTAAATAAATATTGCTATATGGGTAATAAACATAAACCATATAGTAAATAGGAGAGACTATAGCCATGATAACATGTTATAAAAATAAAATAATTTGAGTATGAAATGTAACAACCCGGTCCTTAATTAATATTTAATTATTAATTTATTCCAGCAAAAGACCATTCTACCCTAGAATATTTTATTAGTTTAAAAGTTGACTTTTTGACCGGAAAGGAATTTGGGGATTTCAGTTGTACCGTTGCATAGAGCGCAACAAAATGAGTCCGTAGACATGTAGTGGACTCAAATCGGAGTTGTAACGAAGGAGTTACGAGCAAAAGAAGTTCAGTGGCATAACCGTAAATATTTCAATCTTCAGTTTATATAAACCCAGATTTTCTGGTTTTCGGGGGACGACCAGCCGACTTTGGGAGCTGTTTTCTCTCAGCTCCGACTAACGGATAATGCTATGAAGAAGCTCGATACATTAGTTCCAATTATTTCGTTGATTGGATCATTGGCTAAAGTGAAATTTTGTTCCGATTCAGGCAAGACCAGTGCCAAATGAACCAAGAAACTTCTCTCTTCCAACCCCAGCCATTCGCCGCCACGATACGCGGCCATAGGCGCCGGAAAAAGTCACGAAACAGGCGGCGCTGGACAGTTTTTGACAGAACTTCCAAGCTTTCATTCTCCGTCGTCCGACCACCAAATCGGGCTAGTGAGGTATGGTTTTCTAGCTATTTTTCATGCTCTAGCTGCTAGTTGGGTAGGATTTCAGAAAGTTCTAGCGTAAATAGCTCGATTTACGAGTTAGGTTTCAGCCAGTTTTCGGGTCACTGTTGCGGCCACTTCCGGCCAATTTTTGGGGTAGGTCCAAGAACAAAAGTGGTTCCAAATAGGGTGTTTTACCAAGGATAGGAGTCTTGAACCGAGATGTTGAGATTTTTCGGCGAGGCGTTATCGCTTCGAGCAACCAGCGCTGCCAGCGCGTGTGGCGGCGCGTGAGCATCAGGGTGGGGACCACAGTCAGTCCTAGAATAATCTCCTAGTCCTCACGAGCGCGTAGGATTTCGCGGATCTTAATTCGGATAACGTTTGAACCCCGAACAGATCTCGCCTAGTAAGCGATTTCCGGGTTCTATACGTTTGAACCGTTGGATCGTAGTCATTTTCAAGTATGTTGATCTAGGTATTTCCAGGATCGTATAGTATTTGACGGATCGTAAAACGGAGTCCCGGATACTCCCGAAATGTCAGCCCTAGAGTATATTTTACGGATAAGTAAACCAGTTACAAAATAACGAATCAGTTGTAGGTCAAGAACAGAGGAAAGAACTACGTGTGGCTTGATCCCTCTGTAAGGGTACGTAGGCAGCCTACAGGTGTCAGGTGCAGCCACGAGTTAGGCCCCCAGAGTTTGTGTTATCGTTTTCAGGGCATTTTGGTCAGTTACGACCCATAGTTACCAGGTGTCAGTTTGAAACAGGTTTCGACCCGGATTCCAAAGTAGAAATTGGGTCAGGTCATTTCATGAAAAGTACCACTGAATATTGGGAGTAGAATTGTATTTGCTCTTCTGATGTTTACACTGACATAATTTCCTCCACATATAGAACTCACTCTCTTTGTTTCCTCTCACTCTTCCTTTCTTTCCTTTCTTTCCTCTCTTCTCCTTTGGCGTATTCTACAATTGAATGAGCAAGCCTATTTATAAGCAAATTGGATGGCTTCATTACCCAACATCATCATTAAGCTTTTGACTAAACTTCCAACATCATCATTAAGCTTGTGACTAATATTTCCTTATTTTCCTTTATGTGGGCTTCAACACTTTCTTTACAACAGAAAATAGAAAAAGTCTGTTTTTTTCAAAAAAAATTTATACTCATCTCATCGCTCGAGTGATGTTTGCTTTAAGCTCCTTCTGGTCGAGCTCAAGCTTCAAGCCCCCATACCAGAAACTTGAAGCTCTCTCTCTCTCTCTCTCTCTCTCTCTTCGTCCCTCTTTCTTATTAGTAACTTTTAGGGCCAGGCATCTAAGCACCGCCCTTGCCGGCTCATCTCGTAACTTGAAGTCTTGATGTCACACACCACCGAACAGGCGCGCAGCATTGGCTCATCGTGAGCTAGAGTTGCTCATCTCCGATCACTACAATCGGGTAATCTTTAGTTCCCTTTTTGTCCTTGTTGCTTAATGTAACAACCCGGCCCTAAATAAATTTTTAATCATTAATTTATTCAGGTAAAAGACTATTTTTCCCCTGGAATACTTTATTAGTATAAAGTTGACTTTTTGATCAGGAAGGAATTTGGAAATTTCTGTTGTATTGTTGTGTAGAGCACATCGAGAGGAGTCCTTAGACACGTAGTGGGCTCAAATCCGAGTTGTAACGAGAGAGATACGATCAAAAATCAAGTATGGGCAACATCGTAATTTTTCAAAACTAGTTTTTAAAACTAGAAGTTCTCTCTCTCTCTCCCCGCTAATCCGACCCTCTTCCCTCGACCAGATTTTGCAGCCGCCACCTCCTGCAGCGACCGGCCATGAGACCGGTCCTAAAACAACCGGCCCGGCCCCGCCGTCCTACCCTAGCCCTTCACCGCCACCATCCATCCCTCCAGCTGTCGAAAAACATGAAATTTTAGGTTGGTTTTCACCCGATTTTCCAGCCGTTCGATCCCCCTCCTTCAGCCACTGGTTCTGATTTTCCAGTCGTTGGATTCTCATCTTCTCTTCGAGCTCTACCTAATGGTTGGGTAGGATTTGATCAATTTCTAGCCTAGGTAACCCGATTTACAACCCAAAGTTTGGCCGGTTTTCAATTTGAATTTTTGGCCACTTGTTGTCCGAATTGGACGTTGTCGTACTTGAAGAAAGTGTTCCACTCATCGAGTAGTAGCTATAGCCAGAAGGGTGGCCCATAGTTTGGAGTTTTTCCGGTATCGCTTAGGGCACCCACATGCTGTCACCGCGTGTGGCAGCACGTAGGCACTGTAGCAAAGGTACATTGTGTTCCAATCCAATATTTCGGGTGTTACGAGCATGTAGGTGTGCTCGGATCTCAATTCGGATGTCATTTGGCTATCGAATGGATTTACACATATTGTGCGTTATCTGGGTTCAATATGTTCGGACCGTTGGATCGGGTAGGATTTTGTGGATCAAGAATCAGAGCCTCGGATGTCCCGATTCAATAAGTTAAAGTTTCTGTTTTACAATAACCGTCCAATCATACGATCGTGAGCAATCCGGTCGTTCGATTTGGACCAAACTTGCAGGGTAGGTTTAGAAAAGTGTGTTGAATCTATAGGAACTCCCGGATTGGTGATCGGAGGTCACGGGCCCAGCTGACCAAGTTTGGGCAATCTGACCCCTCGGATGACCGTGAGTCTTCTGAGGTAGTTTTACCTTTCGAGAAGTACTAAAACGACCTTGTGAACGAGTCTTGACCAGTAGTCGAGTTATTTTGATTATGTTTAAATAACGAGTTTATGTTATAGTGTTTTAATGATATTTTGGGTGATATTGGATTATTCAAATGTTTGTGGGTTATTAGGTAACCGTTTTTATTTTCTAAGGATTTTGGTGTGGACGAGGAATTAATTAAATGTTCATTATATGTTTAAATTTATATATATATATATAGTATTGTTCACCCGTTTAATGTTTGCTCCTGTGATGGAAGGGTAAAGTTCCCCATTGCCTCGAAAACCATTGACTGGTCAACAAGTCAACTTTCTTTAGTGTGCGAGCGTGCCACTGCTGGCAATAAAAATACTGGCAGACTTCTTTACAAATGGATAACTTGCGCCTCAAGTTACTGATTTCTAAACGAACGATTGTGAATTTGAGCGATGAATATCTCCCAAATAAGTTCTTTTCCTGCTTTAGACCGGTGAGGACTTCACAATTTATCTCAATATAAAATTGGTAGTTCTGGCCAGAATAGATGACAATAAAGTGGATTGTTCTTAGGTAGAATTGCCTTTTACAAGACTTAGAAGGGAAAAATCAACTTTAGAAAGACAAAAAGAAGGCTAGAATTCCATTTCTGTCTAGATAGAAGCTTCTGATTCGGGCTAGACTGGGTGTACCTGCATTGGACTGGACTGTTCTCAACTTCAACTACTAAGCTTCAGCTGCAAATCGATACCAAAGTTTGAGTTTGACAGAGCTTTAATCTATCTCGAGCCCCGAGGCTTTTGAAGGGGCAGAATTGTGGCTGAACTTGATATTTACTGAGCTGGAACTGCACTGTGATTTATGTTCTGCTTGGTCAAGGCTTTTCATAAATTTGCTAAGGTTTTCATATTTATAAAAACTCAAACTCTGCTTGCTTTGGCTTTTGCTGAACCAAATTTGTAACGAGAGAAATCTCTTTTGAATGACTTATTTCCTTGGGTCTTAACTGGAAGTTCTGATTTGTAGCTGGCTTTTTTTGTGGCTCAAATGAGCTTTTGGTTGCTTCAGTTTGTTTGAAGGTTCTCAGAGGTCAAGTGATCATTTTGAGTTTTTATCTTTGGTTTTTTTTTATTGTGTTTCTGCTCTGTTCACCCTCTCCTATATTTATAAGAAATGCTTTGGAGTGGGGCTTCTTTCTTTTAATAATGGGCGGCAAAATTCTCAAAAGCTCTTTCATTTTTTTAAATGCAAGAAAAAGGGGGTTTTATCAATTCTAGCAGATAAGCCCTCAATGGTCAGTTTTTAAGACAATCACT
Organism: Prunus armeniaca; assembly: GCA_903112645.1. Lineage (NCBI taxonomy): Eukaryota > Viridiplantae > Streptophyta > Magnoliopsida > Rosales > Rosaceae > Prunus > Prunus armeniaca. Next base: position 11,244,255 of record CAEKDK010000003.1, on the reverse strand, counting down.
TCCTTGTTTTTTGAAAGAGAACCTAACCCCTTTTTAATTCCAACTGCCCCTTGTGAGAGCTCATACTGTGATGGTTAGCTTAATTTTTTCAGTTTGAACAACTCCATGTTTCCTGCTTATCCTTTTTAGAAAACACAGTCTGCATATCCCTTAAAAGATGGTGCCCTCTTTGGAGTAGAAGCAATATCTTTGAATATATATAAAAGGGATTTGATCTTCTGGTGGTAGAGATTCAAAGATGTCCCTTCTTTTCGCCTGCCTTTGTCAACTCCTTATCAACCCAGTTGAAATTGTTGACTTTTTAGAGAGAAAAAAGATTCACGTGGGTCTATTTCCTTTTGGGCTTCTTCTTCTCCTTTAATCATGCCAAGCCCTTTTTGGAATTCTTCGAAGCCCAAGTCTTTCTTCTGGTAGGATAGGTTCTGGGCTGGGCTTTGTTGGTTTTTGGGTCCTTGATTCCTGCTTATTACGCAAAGCCCAGACTGCTTGGGCCTTGTGGTTTTATTCTGGGCTCTTCTGTGTCGGGCTGGGCATGCAGAAATTTGGCCCAAACAAGTATGTGGTGATAATTCAAAGGTAGTATGTGGTGAAATTTGGCCTTGTGGAATATGATTTTCAAACCCACCATAGGAGTACCCCCAAGTTGCCTTGAAACAGTTTGGTTATTTCTGATAATGCCCCACGAGTTTCGGGGACGCATAAATCGTGTGGTGCGAGGATTGCAGCTTTGGTTGACTTGGTGTCTCCGAGGCCTGTGAGGAATACGGCTCAGTTAACTTGGTGTTTTCGAGGCCTGTGAGGATGGAATTGACGGAATATTATTGGAATTGACGGAATGTTATCGGAATTGACGGAATATTAAAGGAATTGACGGAATATGGATGGGGGTACGTCCAGGTGGAGAGTTTTCTAAGTTTTAAGGATTTTATATAGTTCACAATTAATTTCTTAAGTGATGAGTTTGTTTTATACGTAAAAGAGGAAAATATATGTTTCAGTTAAACTGTTGTTATTGACATTAAGATTTCATATGGTCAAAGTTATTTTAATAATTTTCTTGTTTTCCTACTTATTTGTAATAAATTAATTATAAATCTTTAAATATATATATGTATGTATTTATAATTGGGTTTTATGTGAGTTTCGAAGGAAAGGTTAAAAGTGTCTTCGGCAGTTGTTTGTTTTATTTTTAGTTTTATTTTCATCTTTATTTTTATTTTTATTTTTATTATTATTATATATATTAATCTGAGCAAGTAATACACAATTGATTTATGAATTAAAGGAAGTTCAGTGAGTAGCCTACTTATGTTCTGAGTATGAACTGTTATGAGAATTGGGAAAGTTGAAAGGTATATACTTTAGAGTTTGCGAATAATGGTGAGCATATCACTGACATGAGAACTAGAATTGTTTTCCAATCACATTGAAAGAAATAACTACGTGTGGCTTGATCCCTTGTTAAGGGTACGTAGGGAACCTAGAGTTATTAGGTGCAACCGCGAGTTCAAGTGATTGAAAAGTTATTCAATTAAGTCATTTTGGAAACCTATTGTTGTATTGATGTTGTTTGAAAAATTGGGATCAAATTCAGTTAGTAGAACGATTTATTTGAGTTAATGAGGCCTGAGGCCAAAATGATGTGATATTTGGTTGCATGAACTCTATCTTTGTGCATGCTGAACGTTTGGGATTATAAAATCATGTTTTATACAGGTAAATTTTTTGGGAAACGAGCGAATTACAAGGGAGACTGTCGAATTTTCAGCAGAAGTAAGACTTGAAGAAAAGAATTTAGGAAACTTAGAAGGGCATTTTGGTCAAGAGTGCCCAACGTTTGCCAGGTGTCAAACACGCACAGGGTTCAGCTCAGATTCCAAAGTGGAATTTGAGTTGTGTCCTGTCACTGAAGATTGGACTTTATTTTTCATTTATGTTTGATTTATAGCTTATTTATATCTAATTCGATTTTATTTATATGAATTCTTGTGTGTAACCTGATTGATTATTTTCTTCATAGAAAGTGATGAAATGCTTTTAGATTTTGACATGATGGGTCCACTCTGTTTCCTATTCTGGTTATAGAATTCTTTTGTTTTTGTTTTTCAGTCAGTTTTTTTTGTTTTTGTTTTTTTTTTTTTTTTTTTTTTTTTTTTTTTTTAATCTCATTTGAAGTACTAGTATTAAAGTCTGAATGATATTTGCTCAGTGATGCTATTCATATGGGTTACTTGTAATTTCTGAGATCCAGCTTATGTTGAATTGTTCATTTGATGCTTCTCTGCAATTTTTTTTCCATTGAAGGCTATTGAAAGTTGTTCTACTGTTATGAAAAATCAAGCTTTGAATGGAGTTGTCATGAGCTTGCCTAAATTGGGTTCTATGAAGGCTTGGTAGACAGAGTCTAAGAAGGAAATATGATAGTGCATACCTTTGAAAGATTTGATGATTGAATGATATTTTGCTTGATTGATTCATCTTCATATAGGAGGTATTTATACAAGATTGATAATAATAAACTAAGAGATAATACAAAGTGGTACATGGTGGCAGGGGCGGATCTATTAAGGCGCAAGGAGGTGCAGTTGCACCTTCCTTCGCCTGAAAAACCATTGTAGGTGCTTCAAATTGCCCATTTGCTCAACTGGTGTACAGATTACCTTATTTCCATTTTCAACACTTAAGTAAATGTCTTTGTCTTTTTACTTTTATTTATTTTTATATTACTCCATTTACTTAAGTTTACAATGTAAATAAGGAAGTACCCCCCATTTGGATTCAAATAAAAATACTAGAAAGTCAAATTCCCACCAAATCAAAATATGAAAATTCGGTTTTAGTGCAAAATACGATTTAGGCTAAAAATGATGGCTCATTAAGTCAATATATACTTCATACTAAAATCCCATAAAATCAAGTTTTCTTATTTGATGTATAAGGAATAAAAGCCGCCAAAAATTATCTTGAGAAAATGATTATTCTGAAAAACCATTTTCATATTTAGTCAATATTGCACCTCTGCTAAAAAATTTCTGGATCCGCCAGTGCATGGTGGATACAACTAATACAAAGATTAACAACATAAAGCTAAGATAGTGGTGGATAATGAGTTGGTGGTTTGGTGGATAACATGTGTGTGGTAGCAATTTTGTATCTCACGCTCAGCTATATCATAGAATTCTTTATCTGCTATTTTAGTTAGAGACTTGTGAAGATGTATTCTCATTCCAATTTTGCAATTTGGTTATATACATATATGACGGTGTCTGAATGACATTATTGGGCCCCCTAATGGAATTTTACACAATTTCAATAATTTCAATAATGTTTATCAACTGTATAAAAATAATAATGTTTATCAATACCTTAGCTATAAAAAATGAATAAAAAAAAGTTGTTTTCAGGAATTCAACCAAACAAGTTTCCAAATTTTTAAAAATTAAAAAAACTGTTCTTAAGTTGCATACCAAACAAGTTTTTGAATCTTAAAAAATATATTTGAGAACTCTTTGTTTTTTAAAATAATCAAAGTTTTTGAATTCCCTACTTAGAATACCAAACGAGCCCTTAATTTTTTGTACTGCTTGATGTCGAGTTATTGTGGGTCATCGGCCATCACAAACATTTCACTATTGAAGACATTTTCTCCAATTTTGAAAACGTTGAAATCTATTTTTGTGTTTTCTAAGACGAAATGGTTCTAAGTTATTTTCAAATCCCATTTTAAAAGGCAAAACGTCATTTTTGGTCCGTGTAGTTTGCCGATTTTACCATAGTTTTAATTGTCAATTTTTATCCTTGTAGTTTTTCCATTTTTTCAATTTTATCCTTGTATTTAGCAATTTAAGTTCATGTTTCAATTTTGGTAAGATTTTTTTTCCAATTCCATTAAGTTTTGACCACATGCCCTTCACGTAGAGGGGTATTTTGGTCCACTTGAGCCAAATTCCTCCTAGTTTACCCAAATTTTGAATAGGAGATGTAAATTTTTCCGAAACCCAAAACCCAAAAATCATGCCTGAAGTGAATCAAAAGAACTTCAGCTCGTATTTGATAGTTAGATGGGCTCAAGTGAACTGAAATACCCCTACACGTGAGGGGTGAAGGGCATGTGTTTAAAGTTTAACAAAATTTGAAGGAATTTAACAAAAATTGAAACGTGTCCATAAATTGTTCCAAATTAAAACTACAAGGATATAATTGACAAGATTGAAAATACAAGAACCAAAGTAGTAAAACCGACAAACTAGGACCAAAAGTAAACTTTTACCTTTTAAAAACCATTCTGCCAAACACCAATTTCGTTTTTAGAAAAAGAATGATTTGCCTATTCCGTAGCCTTGACAAGCAAATAAGCAAATAATGCTTGGCTTCTTGAATTCAACAAGACAGGTTGTTTACAAGCCCGAACGACTAAATCTCAAGCTCTGTGAACAAGCCACATTATGAACTAAATTCAGCTTGTCATAAATTAGTGCAAGCGACGTCTGGAGGAGAGAATCTTGTGCAGGGCTGTTCGTGCCGAATCAACTATCAAGTTAAGGGTTTTTTTTATAGTCAAGGTAACAAACAAGATTTAACCAGAGGAAAGGAAACTGTCAATGAGAAAGAACTCAATTCATCACAATTTGGCTCTAGCTCAATCTTACTCCAAGCTGAACTAAAATTCAATCGAGTTAGGGGCTAATCAGAATTCTATAACAAGCATTGCCTCGGCATTTGTAGGTTCATATACCTTGTATCTTAGGGCTTACCAGGATTTTATAACAAGCATGCGTAAGTTCATCAACATCCTTGTCGCCTTCTACCTCTACATTCAGGACTGAGTTCCATGAGATACAATAATGCGTAAAATTGCATAATCGCTTATGAATGTGAAGATGCAGAAAACATATAATGTCTGAGCCGATGCCATTTTTTCTTGTTTCCTTTTTAACCATGATTGAAGACAATTACTCATCTTTCAACCTACTTATAAAAATGAAAACGTGCAGAGGGAACCAACTACCGATGGGATTAATAAGGATTTGCACCTATGGAATTGCTTACTAGGATATACATTATACAACAGTGCAAAAAAAATTATTGGCTAGAGTTGGCCGTTGCAGAATCAGTTACAGTTTGGAATTTGATTTGTCTCACCCTTCTTCTGAAGGTGCACTCAAGCTGATTATGGATTCAATACCCAACCTGAAATGGAATACAGAATGGCAGATTCAGAATTATGAAATATTACATCTAATCATTTGGAAACTGGTGGGAATAGTTCATGAAAAGCCAAAAAAACCCAGTGAATAAATTTGCAGAAAGTATGAATACACGTTGAACATGATTTTGGGAAGGAGATGTGTGGAACTAAAAAATCATTCAACAAAAAGAATATTTAAGACGAAAAGGGCATCTTATGGTAGTTGAATCATTAAAAATTCACGTTACTAGTTATCTTCAAATCACATGGGAAAATCCAAGCAACAATTGGTATGTAAAGAATTAGCCTCATATAAATTACGAAAATCGCAGGAGCGTCAACCCCTAAAAACTCATATTTATACTAAAGTGCTTGCATGCTATCAAGTGAATTTACCAAGATTAGTGAGTTGGGCGATGTCAGTTGATCCTATACATGATATAGACAGAGTGAATGGATCAGGCTGGTGGCAGTGGACGCCGACAAGTTGGGCACTCCATCTTTATATCCATCCACCTTTGTAAACAACCTGAATGAAAGAAATGGTCGCATGGTGTCACCTGCAAGTGAAATAGGATATTAGATCAAGTACGTATGTCTAGCAACTTGCTACCATATAAAATATCCCAACACTGTACCATGCAATCATTTGAACGCTGTGTGAGATCAACTGCAGTCATGCAAATGACACAGTCTGTGGTGTGATGTGTATCCTGATCGTACCTTCTAAAGTAGCTATATTTTTCAGGTAGAATCTGCAAACCATCAAACAGAAATGATATGTACAAGTGACTTTGTCAAGGTAAAATACCAATTACACTTCCACAAGGAAACCTTGTTGCAATAATTGCACCTTAACGAAAGACAATTTAAGTTTAAAATATATATATATATATATATATATATATATATATTCAAACAGCCCTTGCAAACTTCAAGTATCTTTGGAAAGAGCAGCAGAGAATCATACATGTACACCTCTATAACCACATGCACTGATATAGAAATAATGCCAAGGTGCTACAAGCTGACATAAAGTATATTATTTTCAAAATACAAAAGAAATTCAAAACTTAATACAAAATTTGTATGTTAATAAAGGATAGTCTACAGATCTTCAAGATGAAAATTCTAAAATAATTTGGTGACAATTCTTTTTGTAATCATATGTTAATATTCGTATGTGATAACAAGTTGACAACCATGCAACTGCAAGAAGAAATTTGCATTATAGTCCAAAAGAATAAATCTGCTCCTAGCTTGTGGAAGTTCCACAACATGTTAACCATATAATTAACATTCCTTATCAATTCAGCAATTAGCTTGTGAGTGTCATTATGACATAAAAAAGGATGTGAACAAGAATGAATTTCCACGAAAACATAAATGACCAGAGTTGCATCAAACCTGACGAGGAATGAACCACCGAGAGCCAAGATAGTGCTGAAGAAGAAGAATTGATGCTTGCAGTCCAATAAATACACCCAAACAAATACACCAACTCTTGTCAGGCTCAATACGCATGAAGTTGTTAGGGCAACCAAATATGTATAACGGGATTGCAAGCCGAGTAACAGTCATGCCTAAGATGTAATGAGGATGCAATGGTTTCCTCGAATCACGAATAACATTGGTAATTATTTGTGGTATCCAAAATGAGTACATAAGGAGAAGAATAGGTCTTAGGAAGTTATGGAACTCATACATGAACAGAATGCCTCCCAAAAGGATCCCATCTGCAAAATAGTTATACAGTTAGACAAAGCCTGAAGTTTGAAACAATGAATCATATAATATGATTATTTCAGTCAACAGTTTAAACCTAAAATGGAAATCAGCGAGCACACATCAAGCATAGTGGATATCAATTCCATCTACGATCTATTTTTCTCCATCACGATACCCAAGATTAAGGATGATAACCACATCATTAGGTATATCAATTTAGATAGTATTTGTTCTAACTACATCAGTATCTCAAAGAACTGCATTGATACATTGGAGATAACAACATCATTGGGTATATCAAGTTAGATAGTATTTGTTCTAACTACATCAGTATCTCCGAGAACTGCATTGATACATTGAAAGAAATTATGATCAGTTCGTAAAGAACATCTTCAAGATGCACGGGGCTTGAGGGACTGTTTGCACATCTCCAAAGTCACCCCACTCATAGCCTAGGTTGATCATTGTTTCTTGCCATTAAATTAGTCAAGTTTATGAACCATTACATATTTCTTGAAATAACAAGAGATTTTATGAAAACCCTCACCCAATTATCTTCCAGTCTCTTTTGGATGGAAAATTTCAACCTTATTATACTGGGTAAAAGTTACCAAACAACTTATCAAACGGCCTTAGAAAATCAGTTAATAAGGGTGTAAATAACCCTAAACCCTAACATTATTCAGCTAAAAGAAAAAACTGATTTTAAGTGATCTGAGAGTCGTGTGACATTTTTTTCTTTCGAACTTTTGTTTTAAGCTACATACTTCTTCCTAGAGAATATAGAGAGATTTACTTCAAAAATTGGATATTAATGGATATGTAAAACCCATCTGTATATGTGCATCATTCCCAATAAATGCTATTAACTCAAAAGTTAAAGCATAAGACGATGAAGTGGCATTCCAGATGAAAACAAAGCATACATTCCAGAATAGCACTTACAGAAACGGCTATATAAAACTGAAAGCTCACGCCTCATTGTCTCCCAACCTTCTCCACTATTTGTCGGCCTACTAGCTTTCCATATAGCAAGAAGATATCTCATCTCAAATATTGAGAAGACAACAAACTTGAAAAAAGCGGCAGTCGCAAAAGCATTAAATAAGGATTCTGTATGAACAAGAAATAAGGCAAAAAGGCACAGTTAATAGGGAGAAACAGGAAATTAAGGTTTCAAAAAGACCATCCAATAGGTGAAATTTCAAGTGTCATGAATACATGAGATGACCATAAACAATGTGAGCACAATAACATTAAGCATATTAAGAGACAGCTGCTAAAATAAGAGATGTAGTTTATAAACCTAAGAAATAAAACACATGTATCAGGCAGTAACAAATTAATAATACACCAACGTATGTATTCGCAGTTGACACAAATATTATACGTATGACTTGGCATGGAAAAATAATTAATAATTGTATTTCTGCCATGCATACGTCAAAACGACTGTCAACATCCACAAACATGTGCACACACAGGGAGGGAGGGAGGGTGAGAGAGAGACGGATACAATTTTCAGAAGAACTCACTCTCTTTTTGTACAGAAGGGGGAGACACAGAAAGATATAACCCAAAGTATACTTTCAGTTTGCATGCATAATTGAACGGATTCAATCATTATTCTACTTTTTGTACAGATGGCCTACAGAAAGGGATACTGTCAGAAGGGTTCTGTTCACTCTCTTTGCTGTGAGCATGGTGTCAAGTGGTACCACAACTTTTGAAATGTACTGAAATATACGATGAAAGTGCTCTTCACACTATTTGCAATATCAGACATGTTAATTTGCACAAAGCATTAAATATCCTACCCCACCATCCTGAATAATAACACTAGAAAAAAATACAGAACGGTTAATAGCATCAGAAGGATATGCAAAAATCTTCTAATTCCTGACTCTGTCATGTACTCTCCCTTGGGGTCTTGAGAAAAATTTATTTACGTGAAATTTTGCACTTTGCAGTGCAATTTTAAAGTGCACACCAGGTATTTATGCTCTTCAGAAATCTAGTTTCCAAAACGCTACTATAAATGAGTGAATTAACCCTTCAAAGTATCCAAAACGCTACTTCTTAGCTATCTGTTGATCCGAATGGCAACTGAGTACCTTAGATGATTACAACAACTTCACCTTTTGTAGTAAGTATAATTGCAACAGCTTCATTGCAACTGTCGTACCAGAGTTACCTGGTTTGCCCATACCCTTATGACACCTGATCCAGATCGCACAACTCCAAACAGAATGTGTTCAGGACCCAGTTGGATAAGATGATGAAGTTGATGAAGTGTGGCAGGAATAGGAAGATGGTTACCAATCTGGTTGAGGAGTGGTGTGGGTTTGGTGTGAGTCAGATCAGTAAGATCCAAGGAAGAAGATGAAAGGTTGAAATTGAATAGCCCCAAGACTCGTTGAGAAGTGAATACACAGAGCCAGGTAGTATTATGTCTTACAACTATACTATAACTTCTAAGATTGGAAACATTTACAAACAAGCTGGTAATGATAAATCACTAAACTTACCAACAAGTATTCCTGCGGTCAAATGTAGAAGGCAAAGATAAGCATCCATGATAGCCTGTTGGCCAATCATTAGAATTGAAACTTTGGCAGCCCCCTGCAAAAGGCCACTGTGATTACTTCTGTCAAGTAAGAAAACCGAACTGATAAATACTGCACTTATAATACTAATGACAGCATGTATTACTAAAATCCATATTTTTTCTTTCTGAAAGTATGTTTAGACAAAAATTCTTACCGACTGAGTGTTGCTATGTTCCATTTGGCGAATTAAGAGAAGAACTTGGAGAAAGGAGACCTGAGGAAATACGTTAAGGAATACTCCTACACAAAAATGGCATATAACATTGAAATCAACCTGAAAGACTGATGAATAAAGGATACAAAGGTGACCATCAAGGTATAGTTCACTGCTTTGTTGTAGTACACCTCAACATTGACAGAAGTAGCATTTAGTACCAAGGGTGAGAAGCAATCTCCATCATCATCCACTGCAGGACTCTCCATCAATGCTTCTATGTGGTAACGATCACGATCACCATCTAATGGAAGATATGTAGCCAATTAGTAATAAGTATGGAATTTTCAAAACAAGATAAGAATCAGAAGATGGACATACATGACGATCATAGTTAATTACATACTCTCCATTTGGCAAGCGGGATAGGATCGGATTAGACTAGAAGGATTGGATTATATTTTTAGCATGTTTACTTACTCGGAATGGGTATTGGCTACCCCTGTGTTTAACACATGGGTAAATTATTCCAATTATTGGTATCCCATGCGCTTACTAACACATGAGGAATAAAAATTATGTGGGCTCCACATTAAAATCCATAATCCAATACCTGAAAAACCAGGAAATAGATTGATTAGGGTAGTTGATCCCATACCCATTCCTTCTCTCCCCTATTCTTGAATTCCCCGACTCATGATTCCCCCATTCCAAGTAAGTAAACATGTCATCATTGGGATGGATCAGATCTAGCCTTTCACTTGAGATGTGTTTAGATATAGGGGGCGGGGGAGAGGGGAAATTCCATAAGACATGCAATTTTATGCAAAGTAGCTTCTCAATTATCCAAAACTAAATTATTTCTTATCAAGTTGCCAAGAAGTGTGTAAGCACGTTTTACAGATACTGTATTTTTTAAAGTTCTCAGAAAAGGATGGTAAGGAAGCGCATAAAGGAAAGAAAGAATCCATACGCTGAGAAAACTCAAATACCATTATGGGGGGATGAGACGCGTGAAATTTGGCCCGCAATTTCTATATTACAATGTTTCTCCATTTCATAAATTGGAGCTGCAGTAAGAGCAAATGAAATTAATATAACATCATAAAAGCAATATGAAGGTGAGTTCATAGCAGAGTAGGAGAAATTACAATGCTTTTTCCTCCATATCTTATCTCGAGGAGATTCTTGGAAAACCTGGGAAGAGAAAACTCCAAGCTGTTCAAAGAAATTATGTATGTAGCATGTGAGAACTCAAAACCCTCATCACTAGAAGTATCATGTATATCATACCGAAATCTAAAGTAGTGTAATTAATGGTAGCAGTCTTGGAACATGAAACCAAACCCAGGTGAAACATTCACTGCTTCTTTGTTTTACAATATCTCTTTTGGCAATTAGTATATGAATTACCATTTAATGAATCTAGTGAAACATTTTATATTATGAATATATTAATTAAGGACAGCAGATCAAAATAACCTCTAGTTAAATCTAGTGCACTAACAATAAATAAAAATGGATTGATAGCGGGAGAGATTAGAGAATAGAGGAGTGTGGCCATGTGGGGGATCTAAAATTCAAAGAAAAATACACTAGAATTAGGAAAATAAGATGGAACTCAACTGGATTCGGGAAGGCTGATAGAATAGGGCTTTTCTAAGCGTGTACATGTAATTTTTTTTTAGAAGAAACGAAACTTATTAAGCAAAAGAACACGGCGGTGGATAAGGCAACCACCACCAAAGAAACAAAAACAAACACAGAGAGAAACAAAACAGCACCAAACCCTCCCAAACTAACAGCGAGGGACAAAACCGAAAAACCACAGAACAACACACCATCCAAACTCATCAATTAGTTTTTTTTTCAGGAAATAAAATAATAATAAAGCTTGAGTACAACTCCCCTGGGGCACCATGTACCTCCACCCCTGCCTCTGGCATTCCAGATGACAAAATTCAACATAAATGTAAACTAACAAGATATGACTAAGCACAGCAAGCTAGCACCATGACACAATGCATCATAAGATGACAGAAAATCATGTAGAGTTATTAGCCTGCATAACAATGAGCAGAACAAAAGATTCTACCATATGATACGGATTTGACAACATATAATCCTCTTCTTGACTGGACTCTCCCTCTTTTCCACTGCAAAATGAAAGAGAAAATATGTATAACGGAAAAATTTAATTTCAAACCAGGTGCAAACAACGAAATCAACAAAGAGGAGACAAACTTTGATTAAGAAAAACCATGAAAATTACCTGTTAGCTACCATTCGAAGTTGTCTAAATGGCCATATAAATACACCTTCCACCTTGATTTGAACACCACCAACATTGTGTTCATTGTCGAACACATCATGGAAAATAATTACACCCTGTTGTCAGCCAACAGAAGAAACAGAAATTATTTATTAAAAAACTATGATAATAACTCGAAAAAACAATGCGAAAAAAAAATACTAAGAATAAACATCTAGAGGAAGAGTGCTATCAATTATATATCCTACAATTGAACATGTTCCCAGGAACTACATCTAAATTAAATACTTGATGGCTTCAATATATCTATTAACTCATAAGGCAATGTAAAGCAGGTCATCAAGCTCAACAAGAAATGATAAAGTCCACATAAAGACTGAATCACAAATCAATAGCCACACTTGCTAAATCAAGTTCTAATGCTACAAAAACATTTGACTGCTTAAATCATGGAGAACATGTCCCATGAGGAGAACATTTAATCAGGTTAAAAAAGAATCCTGAGGCATTGCTGCATTGGCCTGTCCACAAGAGAAGGGCCCTCCTAGGTTCATGCCATTATTGTACATGGAATCATCTGACTTTTAAAATTTTCATACACATACATTTATACAGAACTAAGTTCATTCATACATCAGACAAAAACTCACCCACCCATCACCTGCATGCAGTATGTACAGATGTCAAACTCATCAACAAACAGATAACATGGTGTCTTGCAAATATCATTCATAACAACGGGGACCTTTATCGATAAGCACCTTTTATCTCATGGACCAAGGCATGCTATTACCACTTGCAGACGTTATTTTGATATGACCATCATTAAGGGTTCAAACTGCTCACCTGCACGTAATGTACGCCAGTTATTTTTGTTTGCGTGCTAACTAATTCGATGATAGAGTTGCCGTCGGATTTTCTAAAATCCGGAAATCTGGAAGAGCTATTTGCAGAATCAGGAAACTTCCAAGTCCCTGCAACTCACATGTAAAGAACACATCTATTCAGGTCAAGATAGAAACACCCAGCCAATGAATGGATTTTAAATTGAAAATTTGAATTTAGGCTCCATTAATGTATAAAATTAAAGTGCTTGAATATAAAGTTAACAATGCAGAAAAAGTGTGCACCTATGTGGGAGGAAAGAGAAAGAATACAAGCAGAAAAGATTCACTGTAGTAATAGTTAATTATTTAAAATTTTATATTGAATCCAATCATTTCGAATTTATTTCAAAGACATTTGATAGTATTTTGAATGATATTTCCTAAACAATGTAAACTTATTAAAATTGAAATCCATTCTTTTAAATCTCTCATCCAAATGTAGCATTATAGTGTATTCAACAATTTAAGTCAGTTGATGACATTGCGCTACTTGTAGAATGGCAAAAAATTCAGAATGTTTAATCATAATTCCATTTCTTCATGTAAACTGAACCATAAGATGCAAGCACCTATCAGACAAGCATAACGAATTGAAGAATGAAGTGTTCATCCCAATGCATGTGACAAGTACATATCTCTATGCTTCATGTGACAGGCAATTCTAAGGACTCATTCAAATATGTTTTCTCTGCGACTGGGGGTGAAACCAAGTAAGTCTAAGAAAATATTATATCTTCTTGCATCTTCAATTAATTAAGTTTTGTTTGTTTATCACTGTTCCCAAAAAAGCTTAAGCTGTTAGTATGTGGAACAATCATTTTAAACTCTTAACAGTCCCCCTCACATGTGGGGGCCTCCTCCACGACTGGGACACATGGAATTCAATGTAATTTGGGAGGTTGCAGTTGCAAATATCAGAACTCAAGATCTTCTGCTCTGATATAATGGTAAGTTTGTTGGCTTACCGCTGTTCTCAAAGCCTCAAATTGTTAGGATGTGGAACAACAATTACTTGTACTTGAACACAACTAAGGGGTTAATGTAAAAACTTGCAATCCAAAGTATCGAAAATATTAAATTTCTCACAACCTTCTATGTAAAACTTTATCAAAACATCCATGATTTTGATTGGTATATACAACCTCTTAAGAAAACGAAAACCAATAACATAAGTAATTGTGAAGTTTTTCCAAACATTGTTATTTTAAAATCTTTATTAAGAAAGCACCAATGGGAAGCATTATCTACAAAATCGTACACCTATTAGATGCTAGCAATTGCATTGAGGGTTAAAGAATAGACAAAGGCATTAAATCTGGATCTTCAAACATATAACCAATAAGATCTTAGTTATTGAGTATTAGAAACCCTTAAATTTTTCTGTCCAGCACAGTAAGTGATGTAGGATATGGGTGAATTGAGAATTTAGGTAGTTTAGCAGAAGCGAAAACAATGGAAAACAAAAAATAAAACAAATAAAGATAGGTCTGGAATCATTCCAGGGGTTTTGGCTTCACACTAAACCTGGCTCTAATACCAAATTTGATGTAGAACATGGGTGAATTGTAGGCTTAAGTAGAGTAGCAGAAGCAAAACAATGAAAAACAGAAAATAGAACGAACAAGGATAGGTCTGGAATCCCTACGGGGGTTTGGCTTCACACCAAGTAGTCAACAATCTCTGGAAAATAAACTTTTCTTTTATATCTCAACAACTCAACTCCCATAATGAATTACATAGAAGGTGTATTTATAATAATCTAACCCTAGAGTGAAAAGGAAAATTAAACTTATTCTAGGAAAGAAATCCTAATCCAAATAAAATAAGAAACTTAGAAATCCTACTGAAATCTGGAAAAACTAAAAATCCTACTAAAATCTGGAAAACTTAGAGAACAAGTTAGAAACTAATCGCAGGAATACAAAATTGCCAGATTTGAAGACCAAATTAAATGATTTCCTCTTCCATCTCTTTTTTTTGTAAACCCTAATGGGTTTAACAAAGATGTCCTCATCAGTAAGGCTACAACTTGGGTGGGCAGAACCTAACTAAACAAATGCCAAAAGAAAGTAATAGCCAGCTACGGCAGGGTTTGTTTACGTGTTGACATCAATTAATATCATTTTATCCATGCATGCTTCTATCTATCTCTCAAGTGAGTTTGAAGCCATTTGAATCAGCGAAGTTTTAAGTTATCAAATAGTTTATCGAAGTCCATGAAAATTCCCCTTCAGGAATCATGTATATTCATAATAAAATGGTTAAAGCTACACAATCCCCTAAATTCTATGACTTCCAGTTCTTACCCAATTACCCCAGCAATAAGCTTCATAATACAAAATTCTATGACCAGAGTAATAAGAATATCTTATGATTGAGTTAGTAATCAACAACTTTTGAGCAAAGGAATGGCCACAATAAGATCGTACAAAAATATAAAGTGACAAACCTCTGTAAGTTCCTGTTATGTTCCATGTAGAAAATGGACCCAAATCACCTTCATCCTTTCTTACAAATAGCCACTGCAAACAGACAAATGAGGAATTTAATCGGTTTCCTCAATTTTATGACATGAAAAAAATAATATAAAAAAATTGGTCACAAACATGATGAGATTACTTCAGAAAAATATAATGTCAATGTCTGCAGGTGCTGTAATTGAAAAAATTTATCGGTTAGCAGTAAACAACAAACTAAGCCTTTACGTGATTGAACCTTGCCTTTATTTTTCCTGTGGTTACAGATTTAATGAATGTACAAAAATGAAATTGCAAACTTAAACCTTAAGAATCAATACAAATAATAGAATAATACGAGTGAGAGAGAGTAGGCCGAATCTAAACAAGATATCTTTGGGCTACCAAAATCGTGTACAAATTATTTTCACTAGAAATAGAATGGAGTTTGTAAGATGCACAGATGAGCTTTATGCTGCCTAAAAATGAACTCTACCAAGGAAGTTACCAGCAAACAGAGACGCTTTCATATTTCTCCTTGTTCATATAATTTAAGTACTAATGGGTGGCTAAAACAACATTCAAATTATATGATACCAACCTACGTAACATAGTTTCAACTGCAGTTAAGTGAGGTAGCTGGATTCACAAAACAGAAGACAACAATAGATTTATGTAAAACTCACTATATCCAACTAAACTAACTTTGAATCATGATAGGCAGCAGAACTCAGAATTTTCCACTAAATAACTCAGAACCATGACTTATTAATCAGCTGGCATTCGAGCCAACTTCATAACAAGGTTCAGAACATGACCCTTTACGTTTTCTAGCAAGTATGTAGAACTTCTAACACCACTATTGAGCTCCTCCATTAACCTCATGACCTTTGATATTGCAATTATCATCGTATCTCCATCATTCCCATCAAAATTCACACACATAGCAGCACTTAGCAGATCAAAATCACATTTCCACATTGAAATTCACAGTCTTTACCCTAAAAACATCATACATTTCAATCACAAACAACCAAATACAACCAAATTAAGCACAAAAACAAAAAGAACCAAAAATTCTAATACCAACCTCATCACCCCACGAGCGAGCCCTTTCCCGCAAGGGTCTGAGACCCGCCACCGGCTGAAAAAGCACCAAAGCTACACACAACCAGAATGCAACCCAGTATAGAAACCTCAACTTCCTTCTCTGAGACCACAAAAACCCCAAAATTTTCACGACCCCCATATCCAAACTCAAACAACCCATTCGAGAAATTCAACTCAGAATCTTCCCCACCAAGCCTCTTTGTTGGAAATGCAAGCGAAAGCGAGAAATCAAAGAGAATAGGAGAAAAGCCATTGGAGTACAGAGCTTAAGAGAGAAGGGTTGCTTCAATTAGAGTCAAACATAGGAACTACCAGCCGATCAAACAGAGAAAGAGAAAGCTCAACGACTAATTGACCTCTTAAGCAACAAAACTAATAACAACGACAACAACAATAGAGGACCTGAACAATTCTTTTTGGGAATTGATTTATATAAATAGTACAACTAATTATTAATTAATTAATTAATTAATAATTATGGGTTGGAGGTTAAGAGAGAAGGGTTTGAGAGCTTATGACAAAAGATGCCGTAGGTGGTGTTTGTGTTTATGTTTATGTGTGGAAATGGTGGTTGACATGTCCACTGGTTTTCTTGGTTTTGTGCTCTGGCTTTTGGTAAATGCAGGTCAGAGAGGGGAGGGCTTCGTGTGGGGAAGGTAGGCGTACGCGCCAAGAGGCACGTGGAACTCACGCCTCAATTGAACCAAATTGGATTTTTATTTTCACACCCTAACTTTTGTTTTTTCTGCACCATTCGTCTTGTTTCTATCTCCAGTGCGTTTGGTTAAGAAAATTTAAAAATACATAAATAACGGAGTTTAAAATGTCGGAAATTAATATTATAAAATTTGTGAATGTGTAAAGTTTCTTAGTTCATGTCAATTTACAAATTCAGACTTTTATCAAAATCCCAAGTTTAATTCACATTTTAAGTCATTTTAGAATTCCTTGTAATTTTCAATTTCTTCGTCCACGGAGGGTATGCTTTTGTTTGGTTGGCAACATTTCTAATAAACAATAATAATAAATTATTTATTAGAGCATATATATTCAGTAAGATAAAATAAAACAAATTAAATATTATATAAAATTGAGGTTTCGATACCCTAACCCCTGTCTTCAATACCCAGCAACTTACCACCGAACCACCAAGACACCACCTTATGTTATACTTCGATAATAAATCTAAGGCATTAGAGCATCTCCAACTGATGTGTCAAACGTGCTATATAGACATTTAACAAGCTATAAATAACACTAAAATGTAATAAAATAATAATTTAATTTGGCATATCGGGTGGAGTGTAAAGCTGTGTAAGATGTTAAATTGCCACATCAGTCATCAAATTTAAATTTGACGTTTGGTATTTGACATCTCCCTTGGAGATGCTCTTATACCTTCTCTTAATTCCTCCTAAGCTGCGCCGCACCCCTCTCACTCACTCTTTCTGGTCGACTAATCCACCCTTCAGTCAGCGCCTGTCTCTTGAGGGCCTCTTCTTTGCACTGCCAAACCCAAGCCAATCAAATCCACATCCAGGTTTTCCATTTGAAAATAAACGAAGTGCCTGTCTCTCTCTCCTCCATGGCTCGGGTCTCTTCTTCCTCCTCTCTCCTTCTGTGAGACTTCATGTTCTCTCTCTCTCTCTCTCTCACTCACTCACTCACTCAGACACAAGTCTTTTTTTTTCCTCTTATGATACTGCATTTGCACCACTGTAACAGATACGACTGCCTCCTTTTCTTGACTGCATTTGCTGCTCCATTAAAGTTTAAAAATTGAAAAATTGAAAATCCCGAGCATAAAATAAGCAGAGAAAGCAAGAGAGAATGAAGCTGGACTTGAGCACGTTGAGATACCTCTCTAAAGAGGATTTTAGGCCCGTTTGGATAATAAGAAAGGAGACTTGAGGATGGGAAATCAATTGTTTTCCCATAGTTGGTAAGTCCAAGTATGGAAAATCATTGTCCGACCCATGAAAAAGTATGGGGGAAAGTGAAGTCATCCTCCCAACTTGAGTTTTGTTTTCCTTCCTCATGTGAAAGTTTGAGAAAATGAGCCAATATTAAATAAACATTTTTCATGACCATTTTGTCCCCATTAACAATTTAGAATTACAATATATCATTAAATGTATTCTTTTTTTTATTTGATTTAATGTGTATAATTGAAAATTTATACAAATTTTGTTTTCCATTCATACTCAAAACAAACATGGAAAAGGAAATAAAGTGATATCTCCCAGTTACTTTCCTAGCATTACCAAACGTGGAAAAGAAATCTTTCATTTCTCATCCCTTGGGAAATGACATGGAAAATGATTTTCTCTCAAATTCGTTCCATGAACCAAACAGGGCCTTTGGGTTCTAACTGCTATGGGAATGGGAATGAGAAATGTAAAAGCCTCTACTACTCTTTTGTATTTTAAATGCAATAAATTATCAGTATAGCTTATCTTAAGCATGCATCTACTTAAATTTAAAGTTTTTCCTTGTTAAATATACATGCTTTTTTTTTAATCCCCAAAATCTTCCTAGGCTACATCTCAATATAGTCATTCCCATTTGGTTCATGGGAAAAGAGACTTGGGGATGGGAAATTAATTGTTTTCCTATGTTTGGTAAGTTCAAGCATGAGAAATTGTTGCCTGGCCCAGAAGAAAGTAGGGAGAAAGTGAAGTCATCCTCCCAACTTGGGTTTTGATTTTCCTCATAATGGAAAAGTTTGGGAAAATGAGCCAATATTAAATAAACATTTTTTATAACCATTTTATCCCCATTAACAATTTAGAATTACAGTATATCATTAAATGCATTCTTTTTTATTTGATTTAATATGGATATAATTGAAAATTTATACAAATTTTGTTTTTCATTTCTACTCAAAACAAACATGGAAAAGGACATAAAGTGATATCTCCTGGTTACTTTTCCATCATTACCAAACGTGGGAAATGAATCTTCCATTTCTCATCCCTTAGGAAATGACATGGGAAATAATTTTCCCTCAATTCGTTCTGTGAACCAAACAGGGCCTAGGAGTAGTTCCGCCCATGCTTTTAGCTTGCTCTTTCAACTCATTGGTAAACTTGTATTTATTTTCCAATTTTGGTTCTTTTAGATTGATGATGATGGGAAGGTCACTTGATTGATTTTCCACAAATGATATATGTATCACGTCATAATGCATAAATATAAGAACTTGCTTCTTAAAAATATCTGCCATTTTTTTTGTACGGTTTATTGTAATGTCTGATTGTTGATTGTTAAAGTGATTTGATTTGTTTACTTGACGGATAATTTTGTTTATCAAATATCATTTTCTCATTTTATGAAGTTTCCATGTTTTAGGTACATGTAATAATATAAATTTACATGTAATAATGTTTTCACGGGTGGGTTAGCTAAAGTTATTAGTTTAAAATTTAATGATCAATTTTTTTTATTTTTTTATTTTGTACACCCAAATTCTATAGTCTTTTTAGAAATAAAAGCATATATTAAATCATATAAACCATACTAGTTCACCAACAAGGTCTAACCTAGTGAGAAAATGGCCTTAACTTGCAGACCATTAGTCTCAAGTTTGAACCTCCATGACACCTTAGTAGTGTGTGCGTGTGAAAAACCCCTCTATCAAGCATGGGATAAGCCCAAAGCAAACAAGAAGGGATGACCGGGTGACTCTTCTAAAGGAAGAAGGGATTCGCTAATGCCCAGAGAGAAATTAGGGCTTTTTTCGATTATAAACACACAAATCACTCAAGTCTGACCAAATGTACAGATACTAATTTATTTCATACTACTTTATCTGTGAAAGAAAACCATACATTACATTATTATTTTTAATGGGGGGGCCGAGCTATCGTTTGGGTGGGGGTGGCTTGAGGAGGGGAGTTGGCCGCGGCCTTGTTGGGTTCCAAGTTTTTGGTTTTTTCTGGACAAGGAAATTGCTGCTAGTGCCGTTTACTAAGAACCAAGATGTCTGCAAAATTCAAGTGCCAAATCAATTGGATCTGCATACCAAAGAGAGGCTGGCAGCACCACATGAAATTTTGTTCTCCTAGTTACAATGGGCCCCAAGGTCCAAAATAGTAACATTTCATGGCTATGGCACGTGTCTATTCATGTAAAGTACAATATGAAATCTTTCTCAATTAAAGTGACATCTAATTATAAAATTGTGTCCTCTATTTTCAATAGATAAGTGGCTTGATATCGTTACGATCCAAGTAAAAGATGCAGAGACCAACTCGTGTCACGTTTGTAGTTTGTCACCAACAAAGCTGATCACATCATTTCCACTTGTTAATGGCTCACTGCTAGAATGGAAACGATGGCGAAGAGCTGGGAAGAAGCCATTATAACTAGTTTTGGAGGTGCTGAGCTTCTTAATTTCTATGAATTTGAATTGCTTCTTCTGCCCATTTACCAAGTTTGTCACCAACATGGAATAGCTAGCTTTCTTCGAGCCCAAGTTTGGTAATCAAAATTAAAAGTCCAACTTCTGTCCTCGCCAACAATACGATCTCTTACCAAAATCGAAAATGAATAGGGTGGCAGGAATAGTGAAGAGGTCATTGCAAATAGAAGTGAGTTTGTTAGCTGCTTCATGTCCATGGATTTAAAATTGGGAGCTTTACCAATATATCCAAAATAGAGGTTGAAATTATGTAAAAAAAACCCCACATGGAATGCATTTTAGAGAAACACACCTAAAACTCATTTACTACATAAGCAATTGGTGTTGACATTCCTATAAATTACGTAACTGCCACTGATCAACTTAAAAGAAGCCCAACACAAAAAACTTAAAAAGCACAAAAAACAAGCCCATCCCAATTTTATAAATAAATAAAAATCCAAACAATTCATTACAAACAAAATGCCTCGAAACCCGTAGCTTCATTAATACGTTATGTTGATTAATGGCTGTAATGTTCCAGTTTCGGGTAATAACACTGTTACTTTACTGTCATGTTGATTAATGGTTATAGTGTTCCTGTTTGTGCCTAATTTGGCACACCCAGCCCAAAAAAACAAAGCCCATGACAATTTTGGTAGCCACCAGAGTTCCCTTGTAATTATGCCAAAATTACACACTCAGCCCAACACTAGAGGCCCAGAAGGACGAGACAAAATCAGACCTAGACAATATGGACTAAAATCGAAATCAAGAGCCCAAGTCAAAAAGCCCAGCCCAGGACCTACCAAACCATGAGAAAGACTTGGGCTTCGAAGAAACCCAAAAGGAAAACAGACCCACGTGATTTTTTCTAACTTAGAAAGTCAACAATTTCAACTAGGTTGACAAAGGCAGGCAATAAGGAGGGGACATCTCTGAAACTGTGCCACCAGAAGATCAAAACCCTTTTATATATTCAGATATATTACTTCTACTCCAAAGAAGGCACCATCTTTCAAGGGATACGCAAACTGTGTTTTCTAACAAAGATAAGCAAGAAACAGGGAGTTGTTCAAACTGAAAAAATCAAACTAACCATCGAGATTTGAGCTTTCACAAGGGGTAGTTGGAATTAAAGAGGGGTTAAGTTCTCTTTCCAAAAACAGAGAAGTGATTGTCTTTTAAAAATTGACTATTGAGAGCTTATTTGTCAGAATTGATAAAATATCTTTTTCTTTGCATTATAAAAATGAATGAGAGATCTTTTGAGAATTTTTGCCGCCCATTATTAAAAAATTAGAAACCCTACTCCAAGACATTTCTTATAAAAATAAGATAGGGTAAACAGAGCAAAAGGACAATTAAAAAATCAAACCAAAAAATCAACCCAAGACAAAACTCAAAATGATCACTTGATCTCTGAGAAACTTCAAACAAATGGAAGCAACTAAAACTCATTTGAGCCCTAGAAGAAGCCAGCTATAAATCAGAACTTCCAATTCAGACTTAAAGAGAAATAAGTCATTCAAAACAAGATTTCTCTCGTTACAAATTTGGTTCAGCAAAAAACCAAAACAAGTAGAGTTTGAGTTTTTATTTTACAAGTATGAAAACCTCAACAAATTTATGGAGAGCCATGATCAAGCAGAACAGGTATCACAATGCAGTTCCAGCTCAGTAATCCGAAAGTCTAGCCACTTCTGCCCCTTTTAGATTTAAGAGGCCGCAATTTTGCCCATTCAAAAGGCCTTCCAAGACTCGAAATAGATTAAAGCTCTGCCTAACTCAAACTTTGGTATTGATTTACAGTTGAAGCTCAGCAGTTGAAGTTGGGAACAGTTAAATCCAGCACATGCATACCCAATCCAGCCCGGATCAGAAGCTTCTGTCCAGGCAGAAATGGAATTCCAGCCTTCCTTTTGTCTTTCTAAAGTTGATTTTTCTCTTTTAAGTTTTGTAAAAGGCACTTATGCCTAAAAATAATTCTCTATCTTAATAATTTATTCTGACAAAAACTACCAGTTTTCTACTGTGAAAATTGTGAAGTCCTCACCAGTCTGAGGCAAGAAAAGAACTTACTTGGGAGATATTCATCACCCAAATTCACAATCGCTTGTTTAGAAATCAGTAACTTAGGCAGCAAGTTATCTATTTTTAAGAAGTTTTTTAGAATTTTATTACTAGTAGTGACACGCTCGCACACTAAAGAAAGTTGACTTGTTGACCAGTCAATGGTTTTCAAGCCAATAGGGAACTTTACCCTTCCATCACATGAGCAAACACAAAACGGGTGAATAGTTCCAATCTAAGGTAATAACACTACTAGTTTCTTATGACATCCTATTTTTAGTGCATGTATACTCCTGTAATGTTATAGTCTAAGGTAATAACACTGCTAGTTTTATATGACATCCTATTTTCTAATGCATGTCTACCCCTGTAATGTTCCAATCTAGAGTAATAATACTGCTAGTTTACTGTCATGTTGATTAATGTATATCATGTTGCTATTTCTAATAAATGTCTACCAAAGAAAGGATGAAGAAAGAACAAACCAGACCAACTCAAAACAAGCTGAGCCCATATTTTTTTCAAAAAGCCAAACAATTTATTTAAAAAAAAATTTGCAAAAACCAAGCAAGGGCTCTTCATAGAAGTACATTGTTAATACTATGTTATAGAATTACATTGTTGATACTATGTTATAGAACTATCTTGTTAATACTATTATGTCATAGAAGTACATTGTTAATACTCTATCATAGAAGTACATTATTAATACTTTGTCATAGAACTATCTTGTTAATACTCTGTCATACAAGTACATTGTTAAACAAAATGAGATCCATAAATGAAATAGTAACAAAAGATAAATCGATTATCAAAACTTAAAATACATTTCGAAAATCAACTAAAATCCAAAGAGAAACATAGTCCAAACCAAACGACGACGACGTGACAAAAGAGGAGTAGAGCTCGAAGATAAGGAGTAGAGCTATGAGCATTTGATCGAGGTTCCGTACAATCCCAACAAAAAGAAGAAGAACAAAAGCACGATTTTAGAACAAGAAATCGAAGGTGAAATATTGAAAATTGTAGATCAAAGATGAAGAATCTGAGACTAAGCTTCAATTGAAGCTCATCTTGCTCCAATACAAAGAAAGCACAAGCGAGAAAGGAGAAAATGAATATGATTTGGTTTTTTGGCAATTTAATATTCATATCTAAATGAACAGTTGGCAGATCTTATTTTTCTCTCTCAAATCCATAGTACAAGGGCAATATATGTATTTTACACACAAATAAACTAAAAAAAATAGCTATTTGGTTTTTTTGTTGTTGGTGTGTTTATAGTTTTTAAATGATACAGGGTTTCTTTATAAGACTATGTCTAAAATTGGGTATATACCAATAAAACTTCATTAAAAGTCTACACATTATATTCATCCCTGGAGCCACGGTAATAGCGTAACTTCAACTCAAATTTTTTATTCATACAATGCACAATGAGATTGAAGTTTTGTTTAGTTTATTGTTTAACGCCGTTTACTTTTCAATTGGGTTTCTATTAGAATCATAATATACTGAAATACTCATGTTTATTGTCATGTATGAACCCTCCGCTTTAGCATTTTCATCCTAAATATTGCTTCATTCGTAAAACTTTCAATTGTTTAGTTTTGAATATCTTGATTCAAACAAGGAATACCAAAAATTTAGAATTTAACAGTTTGAGATCAACTGTTGATCTAAATGCTTCAGTATGCAAACAAGAATAGAACGTAAAGTATTTTCATGCAGAGAACTTGGTTAATTTGCGAATCTCTACAGACAAAAATCCTCCGGCTAGTAAAAGGAGTCTTAAGCCGACAGTCAATGTGTTCAAGTCCCTTTCCAGTAGTGGCCACGGTATAAGCAGTAGCATATAAAAAGGAAATAGAAATCCATCTAGTCTTCCATGTTTCTCAACTCAAAGAAAATAGGCTAAACTATTACACCTTTGCCACAGCTAAAATTAGTGGAAAGTGTACGACAATATTACATCAAAGATCGGTCAAGAGTGGTAGCCTTTTGGTACCACAGATTCATATACAATGGGTCTAACTAAGTTATTGAAGATACAGAGCAATTTCTATTGACAAATCACGGAGATACAAATTTGTACAATGAGCACAGCTGTTTAGTTTTGTACAACTTCGAAGATAATGCTTCAACCATCATGTATCTTCTCCTTTCGCTTCTTGAAGTCCCGAAGCACTGTCTCCCTCTCCATAGGAGTGGCAGATATTACCCACTTGCTGAACTCTAGCTCTCCCAAACCCATGAACATAGAAAGGAGGCTATACTGAATCCTTTTCTGATCCTTGCATGAAGGAAAATTCTCCTTTCCAACTATACCATCTAGTCTCTTTCTCCGGGCAACACGAATGTATGGGTCCATGATACCATTGTTCTGAGGGATTATTTCAATTGCCCCTTGACCTCCAGGTCCATAATTCAGGATGTCTTCATTGCGGTGCGCATACACGACACCTAAGGAGTCAAAGACATTTCAGTTTTCTTCCAAAAGAGAAATATTAAAAAGAATAAAATATTTTAAAGCAAACCACATTCTCCGCTTCCCAATATCCTAGCAAATATTAAACCTGTTAATTGAAAAACCATTACATACCTAATATTTAACCCTATTACTTCAACAGGCCCACAATTTGGTTATGACCCAATTTTAGTCTCTATCCCTCTATTCAGTTTTACCCTTAATTGTTCATTCTTTATGGTTCAACTCAATCTCAATTACTCGGCCACATTCAAATTTTATACATATTATTATTATTTTCTTGGCAATGTTTGCTGACAAGGCTGCACATCTTCGCTAACTTAAAGACTCATATATTGATTTCAATGTCGCACCACTGGCACAGGTTGTTTTCAGTATATCTATTCTCCTTGAAGCCAGTGGTTTACTGTGCACAGCACAAATCTAATTAGGAGCTTCTATAAATGCCTTCATCATATTTGTACCTAAAAAAAAATTCCTTGCTGCTGAGCATGAAATGATTGCCCAAAACTGTCATGCCTTGGACTTAAAAAACAGGGTTATATAATGACTACAAATTTACTCTCTTTTTCCTTCAAAATTACAGAATTTGAAGTCCACAATGAGCACAAGGAAGTTGTACATAAATATAACTATGCCAATCCAACAATTCTAAGAAGAAAAAGATAAGAAAGCACAATGATGAAAAATGCAAAGAAAGAGTAACAGAAGACCATAACTCTAATTCAGAAATCAAACTTACCCACATCCTTGAGCACAGGTTGACTTGTTAAACCCTTCTTAGAATTACTGGTTGTTCTGGTCTCAGATAACGATAAGGATGTAACACCAACTTCTTTTAATGAAACACTATTGCTTCCAACATCGGTTGATTGTTGTCTTATACCATACCCTTCTATTTGTCCATCCTTCTCATGCAACTCAAATATTTCGCTGGTAAAGACCTTATCTGAAAGGTCACGAAATAAATTGCAAATTCCGAAAAGCTCCCCTTGAAATTCTTTGCAATCCTGAAATAACCCAATTAAGTGAAGTACAAATATCTTGTAGTTGAATGTCAATAGCAAAGTTCCAGAACAAATGAAAAGCAAAAAAAGATCAGTTTATCTACCTGAACACCTTCAAAATATCTCTTTTCCATTTTTCCAGAAACAGCAATGTTGGATAGCTGCTGTTTGTACACCTGACGTGAATAAACAAGTTCATCAAGGGAGCCAGCAGAAAGAAAGCGGAAAACCACAACATGCCGCTTCTGCCCGAAACGAAATGACCTGTCCTGGGCCTGTAAATCTTGGGCAGGATTCCAACTTGGATCAATATCACCACACGATTTGCGCTGACAAGATTCAATCCAAGCCCACCAGCTCGAGTTGATATAAGGAAGACCTACGGCAACAAACCACTGTCAAAGAGAATTTAAGCACGAACTTCTGTTGTCATATTTGATTTAAAACATACCTGTTTGCTTGGACTTGAGTTAAAGTCATCAACAATAGACTGGCGCAAGTTGGTTGGTGTAGAACCATCAAGTCTTGAGAAGCAATAGCCTTTACGTATAAGAAATTTTTCCAGTATGTCCAGCATCCTGCAAGAAGAAATTCTAGTTCAGGAGAAAAAAAGATCCTAAGAGAACCTAAAGAAGAAAACATATGCACAGACAATTCATTGACACAGAAAATATTCAGTCCGAGACCATCTTGACTGTATTACACAAAATGTCTTCATGTATTCATTTGTTTCCAGAATCAGTGATAAAGCTTATGTTATATAATCTACAGTTAAGAGCTCAAATTATTTTGTGCTTAGTCAAAACCTCCACAAATGAAAATCTGTTCAACAGAACATTTTGAATAAATTAATTACAGTTTGTAACCCTGACAGAAGACAAAGAAGAAAAGAGAACTACAGTGCATCACCTGACAGAGTAGCTGAACAACAGAACTTTGTCACCGCATGAAATCCATGAGAACAAGAACTTTTCAAGTGCTCGCATTTTGCCACAATGTTTAACATCACTCAGGCCCATAAAACTCTCATTCTGGGTGTTCCCTCCTACCAGATTAATATCTGTGCCAAACACAGCGGAGGCAAACTCTGCATCTTTCTTTTGCTTATCTGGGTCATCCTTCGGATTAGGCTTAATCAGCTCCAAGTGATTACTTATCTGTAAAGTATCTTCAAAATATAAATACAAATAAATACCAATCCAGTAAAATTATGAAAAGCAATGTAAAATACAAAAATTCATCTCTCTCTCTCTCTCTCTCTCTCTAGACTGAGTTCTAATATATTCCATGTAAGCACTGCTTTTGAAGGTTCTGGATTCTTTAAGTACATGGCTGCTCTAGACGTCTCAAGGTACCAGGAATTCAAGAGGAACATACCTCATGTCTTCTTATGCATAAGGAATATGTGCCTCTTATACATGGTAGACACACAGGATTCAATGAGTTAAAACAGATAATAACAAAGAACGCTAAAAAATATAAAACAAATTATAGAAGATGGTGTTCTACTATTAAAACAAAGTTTGATTTCATTCAATATCAAGCAATCAAACACCATAACAATCCAAAATACAATGCCAAGATGGTGTTCTACTATTAATACAATCCAAGATGGTGTTCTACTATAATGAATTTGACGTTTGTTTGATTTTAAAGACATATGATGCCTTTCTTCTAGGTAATTTTGTTTTCTGATTCATATTTTTCAATCTCATATTAAGAATATTTGATGATTGGAGACTAAAATAACCATGTAAGACCTGCCTCTACACCACCTTAAATTCATGCTATACCCAATGGAAAGACGAATAGCTTTCTTCCAACTCTTCCCTCAAAGAAACTATAACGTCACAGTTACAAACTTACGAAGGAAAAAGCGCTTCTACAAAAGAAAGAAAATTCATTCCTAATTTAGCAAAAGGATTGCAGTGCTAAAAGTTATAAAAACTTGAAATATAACTTACCTGTTGGAGCTTGATAAGGCAAGGAAGGACAATGCAAAAGGGGCATGAATCACATCCATCAGGGTTCTCCTTGTGAAGATATGGCCAAATTTTCCCATCCGGGACAGTCCTTTGCAGCATTCAGCTTGGGTAAGAGGGCTGCCACAACTACATGGGAGGTCCTTATTTATTAGGCATTGAATGTCTGGTAGCTGTAGCATTCTTCTATACACCCGTTTTTGCAATTCGCTCATAGCACAGAATATGACATTATCTTCCTTCCCCATCATAAGATGCCCAATGGTTTCCTCTTTGTCCTTCTTAACATATATTTATGAAGAAGTGCCACTAGGTGTTGTTTTCGCTCATCAGCAACACGAACAATCTTTCTGGAGCAGTTGACCTTTGGCCATGCTTGAGGGGTTCATCGTAAAACTCTCGAAAATGTTCCCGTGTTCCCAAGGATCCAGGTGCAACCCAATCAAAGAGATTAAAAGTTCCATGATTTTGTTCTGCATTACAGTTCCAGTGAGGCCAATACGTTTTAAGGTTTTAAATTCTAAACATGCGATATAGAGCTTTGATTTTTCATTCTTAAGCCGATGTGCCTCATCAACAATCACAATCTCCCAATTGACCTCTGACAACTGGCTGCCACAAATCCTGTATGTGTCAAAGCTTGTGATAAGGATCTCAACTTCATGCGCTTCTAACTTATCATAAACCAAATCACGATTTGCCCATGGTAAACAGCAACACTAAAGTTAGCCCACTTAGAGAATTCACTCTCCCAATTGTGGATAACTGAAGAAGGGCAAACTATGAGAACAGGGCCTCTTTCTGCTGTCTGATTCTTCTTCAGTAATGTGGAGTCCATACAATCCCCATCGTTCCCAAACACAGCAGCCAAGAATGCAATAGTTTGGATGGTTTTTCCTAGTCCCCTGTTCGACGTGCAAGAAATATAAAGAACTTACCCACTAGGAACTTCAAAGTGTGAGTGTGTGTATGTGTGTAGGTAATGCTCTCTTGTCAGACTGTCAATCTGTTCAACATGGTCCAAATTGACAGGCTGACAACATGATACGTAGACTGTCTAGCAAGGTAAGACAAACAAAACATCCTTTACAATAAGCATTTATAAATAACAGAAGAAAGAAAAGGAATCATTGTAAAAAGCAGTTTACAATATAACAACCGAAAAACATAAGGAAACGTTCACATTGTATAAGGGTAAAAACCATCCTCATGATAAGTTAATCGGAGTTCCCAGAAGGAGGTCCCACCATTACTTGACTCTTAGAACGTTCACATTATATATGCACTAGAAAAACTGTCAAATTTTCTACTTCAAGAAGATGGAAGATTAACTTTGCCTCCTTTTCTTTCTTGCTGTCAGAAGATATTTTCTAGGAGAGTGGCAGCTACCTTCCTTGCAAATTAAATCCTGAGTGCCAATGCTACAAACAAATACTATAAGAGTTCCTCATTGCAAATGATCAGCTTCTCAAGGTTATTCCTAGAAACAATCATGAATTCATCCAGTTCATTTAAAAGAAAAAATTCCACAACCAAATTTTGCCCTAGCACTCCTGTCCAAGTTAGTGCATTCTTAAGTTGAGTACAAACATGTATCTTTGGTTCAGAGTCTGATAGATCAGGTGCTTATGTACAGTTTGAACAATGCATAGTAAACTCTGTTGGAGACATGTCTCTGAAACCAATCATTCCATTTCCACTAAATCAATCATAGCATTGAATGGAAGGGGAAAATTCTCAGAATTAAATTCCAAAGCAATTGAATCAAATGACAAAGAAAAGGAAAGGAAAAAAGAGTCCAGAGGACACAACAAAAAGTAATACGAAGAAAGTCAAAACTTTAAGAACTATATTAGATAAAGTTGAGGATAAACTTACATGTCATCACCAAGAATACCTCCATGGTTGTTCTTGTACAGATTATATAGAAACTTCACTCCCTCTCTCTGATGTTCAAGCAATCTGCAGTTAATGGATGCCGGAACCTGCAACCATAAAAGAAGTGATAACAACACCTATAAAACAATTCCAACAATTTCATATCTCCTTCATGCAAACCCTTTCATAAAATATGATTTCAGCAACTATCCCAACCTCTTGTAAAGACCCAAAGCTACATCAATGGCACTTCACCGTGCCAAAAAGATGAAAATCATTCATTCATGCTTTCTTACAGATCCCTAATAGATGACAAAGATACAAGTATACAGTAGTGTCATCCAATTACTGTCTCAACAAAGTGACCTAAATCAGTTAACAGACCATAAAATGACAAATCATTAAGGAAAATCGTAATCCTTTCTGATGTATTCCATCACTCTTCATTACTATTTTCCTTTCGATCTCATTCACTTCAAACCAAACACCTTCAAGCTGGTAATGTTACATAATGACCATGCTGCTCTGTCTGTCACACAATTTTGGAACTAAGAAAGAAGGAAAGGGTCAAATAATAATCAATCTTGGATTAAAAGCTGATGTTAGATTTGTACAAATTACTAATTAACCAAAATGCTCTTTCACATACACAATATAAGAACAACAATCCTTTACTATTCCCACCTCCAATAATGCACCTAATTAATTTTTACTATCACATTTGCTTTTAAATTTCAAACACGGGTCGAAACTCTCTCTCTCTAATACATTTTTTTCCCTTTACGTTCCTTATACCGAACGCTTACATTGTGCAAGCTAAAGAATAATAATCTTCTGATACCATTAATACAAAGAAAAACTAGAGATACATCAACTATATCCCGCCAGTACGAAATTAGGCGACACATACACATGCAAATGTGTCGTTAAAGTTCAAAGAAAATTTATAAGCATGTAAAATACCTGTATAACAGGAAATTCTCCCTCTGAGGACAAAACCAACGGTTCATATGGTCCTATGCGATCAAACTCAAACAAACCCACTTTAGGCTTCTCATAATCCAGTGATTCTGGGTCGTAGTCTTTTCGTCATTCTCATCCTCCATGCCATTCTGGTCGTGGGTTTGTTTGGGTTGGCTCTGTGGTTGAATTGGGGGCAGAGACAGAGGATCTTGGAGTCTCAGAAGCTGCTGAGACAAAGAGGATTTCGGGGGCTTTCTAGGGATCGGGTTATTGATATTTCTACAATAAGTATTTTATTGAAGAATTAAGTTATTACTCAACAAAGAAGAATTAAAATTCTTATTGAAATTATTAAAGTAAAGAAAGGGTGAGATCGATTCAGAAGTACTTTTTTTATTTATTATTAAATAATTATAACAGACAGAATTCAATTGGTCTAATTTAGGTGGGGTCTTCTAAGGTTTGGGTGAGTGAGGACTGTGATTGGATTGTTGAGGAGGTTAAGGATGATGAGTTTCTGCAGGGTTTAAGGGCTTCTTTGAAGCTGTGTAGAGACATAGGATTTTGCCAAACGGTTTTTCAAAGCAAAGGGAATTTTCTTTCGGAGATCTCGGTGCATGCAATGTTTCTGTTTCTACGGTAAATCTTCTTTATCTTTTTCTTTTATTTTCACTGGCCCTTGGCACAGGCCTGTGCATTTTATTCGCACCTCAATATTGTTCTTTGCACCTCACATTTCTTTACACCTCACTAAATTTTAATAAAATTTAAAATTACTCAATACACCTCATTTTTCTTCTTAAATTACCCTCAGAACCTCATTCCTTAACTTACTTGTGTAAATCTCATCTCACATCAAACCCCACCCCATCGAAAACTCACTCCTTTTGCAGACAAACCCCATCGCACACCCCATTCGATTTGCAACAAATCACACACCCCAACTCCAATTGCCTCAACCCATCGCAGCTAGGTGATCTCACCCCCATCACAAACCCATATGACCTCAAAATCCTCCGAAAAGCCAATGTTTGATTTCAATTTGATCTCTATATTTATGTTTGAGTGTGGATTAAGCTAAGGTTTGATTTTAAGTTGAAAAGCCAAGGTTTGATTTCAATTTTGATTTCAACTTTGTGGATGTGTGGTTCGAACCTGGTTTTACGAAAGTAGATGTTACTTTAGGTGGGTTACCACCGAAATCGTTGCATTGTTTCAGTGGTAAGTCCACCAAATTTGAACCTGGTTTTTATGAAAATAGATATTACTTTTGGTGGGTTACCACCGAAATCGTTGCATTGTTTCAGTGGTAAGTCCACCGAATTTGAACCTGGTTTTTACGAAAATAGATATTACTTTCGGTGGGTTACCACCGAAATCGTTACCTTGTTTCAGTGGTAGTCTACTGAATTTATTCTGTTTTTCAGTGGATGTCCACCAAATGTATTTCCTTTTTTCAATGGTAGTCCATCGAATTTGTTTCAATTTTTCAGTGGTAGTCCACCGAATTTATTTCCATTTTTCAATGGTAGTCTACTGAATTCGTTTATTGTTTCAGTGATCATCTACCGAATTTGTTACTAAGTTTGTACTTAATGTTGTTTTTTAGATATGAAGAGGATTTGCAGAGGTACCCCTGAGGCTTCATCATCTCGACCTTATGAAGTTTGTCCCACCAAAAAAAATATATATATATATAAGAAAATAAATAGAATTATTAGATTATAATCTCAATTATGTAGTGGGTGCATTTTCGTCAATCAATAGGATGACCGTATTTGTAATAGCTACATTCTCCACTCTCGGAAGTTGTTGAAATGCATCCACACGCACTTGGTCCTCGAGTACAAATGTGTTACATTGCGTATGTCACTTTGTTCATGCCACATTCTAGAAATTGGTGGAATAGGATGATCTGGAGACAAATGAACCTACAAAACAAGAATTCATTAATATACGCATAGCATATAATATTAAACTATGTAGCGTAAACAAATAAATTCATACCTGGACATAGTGATCATCATCAACAAAACCAATGGCAATCTCATGTAGCTTGGTTTCGCTTGATTGAACTGAGAAGGGAAGAAATGTAAGGCATTGATGCATGTTTAGAAGGAATAAAACCACATTATAACTTGTGGCAATAATATGCCCCATATCAGACATGGTCATCCAACAAAAGAATGGTGCAAATCCATCACCAAAATAATTTAGCACTCGCTCAATCTCGTTGTACCATTTGTGCTTACAAATACACTCTTAAAAACAGAAAACATATCACATAGTTGCTGCAACAAATCCTTACTGCAACAAATCAATAACAAAGGATCTAATTAGGGAATTAGGAATATAAGGTTAGGACCAAACACCATAGCTTAATCATACTTCAGCTAGAATCAATCTGAGAATCAGAATTGAACTTGTTAACTTATTTGCTTGATTTATTTCTTTTCTTTCTTTCTTGTTTCCGTTCTTTTTGTTTTGTACAGGAAATCGAATTGAATCAATCTATCATCAATCCTCATGGGATCGGACCTTGCACTTACATAAGCTATACTATTGAATGGCTCGTGCACTTGCTAGTATCACAAGTTAAGGATGCAGCTGAATTGATTTTGATGTAGCTGAATCCGACAAAACATCGATCACCCAAATCCCCACCTGTAACCCATGCCCGAGTCCCAACCTGCAAACCCAACCCACGACCTATTCTCCTTATGTTATATATATATATATATATCTCTCTCTCTCTCTCTCTCTCTCCTCCACGACCCAAACAAGTTAGGTATATTGGAGATGGCTTTGGTGGCCTTATAATTGGGGGAAGCCTTGGAGTGGACGCCTAGAGGAGAATGATGGAGACGGTAGAGGCAAGAATGAGAGTGATAGAGAGAAGGAAGATTAAGACGAGCTTTTTCTTGCTGTGATTGGACGACGATGTGTTTTTGGTTGGGTTGGCAAGCTAAAGCATGAGAAACTGATCTTGTAAAACCTAGCCAAATTAAATTGTTGATTGGAGTGAAATTTTCATAATATGAAAACATCAACAACTTTACAGAGACGCCTTGGTCTCTCAGAATTGCCAGACTAGCTTTTGGATGATTCATAATCTAGAAAAACAGGTACTGTAGTGCATCTCCAGGTTAGCAATTGTCAATCCAGCCACTTCCAGCCCTGTCCAGACTGAAAAAATCACAATTCTGCCCATCCAACAAACCTTCCCATGGCTAGAATAGATTAAACCTCTGCCAATCTTAACATTGGTATCGATTTCCAACTGAAACTTTTCAGTTGAAGGGGCCGATGTTTGAATCCAGTATAAATACATCTAGTCCATCCTAAGTCACAGGCAACAATCTAAGCAGAAATCGAAGCCCAATGTTATGTTGTCCTTTCAGACATGGCAGTTCTCTTTTGTTTTAAAGTTACGTAATAGATAGTTTTCCTTAAAACAGCCTGATTCATTCATTTTTTGTCAGAACTACCAGTTTATTGTGAGAAATTGTGAAGTTCTCACCAGTCTGAGCTAAGAAAAGAACCTACTTGAGAGATATTCCGCACCCAAATTCACAATCACTTGTTTAAAGTCAGTAACTTAGGGCACAAGTTGTCTATTTTTCATAAATTCTATTAGGGTTTTTTAACTACTAACAGTGACACGCTCGCACACCAAAGAAAGTTGACTTGTTGACCACAAATGGTTCTCAAACCAATGAGGAACTTTACCCGACCATCACAAGACTAAATCCAAACAGATGAACATAGTCATTTTAAACTTTCATGAATATATTTCATACGGCCTAATTGTAGTAATAGTTCATGAACTTGTGCCCTATTTCAGCCTTTGAATTCGTAAAATGGCTTTTGGAGTCCCTCAACTCCATTTTGTTAGAAGTGTTGGTCCTCCGTTACATTTTTTTTTAATTGTAAGCCTATTTCGTAATATAAACTCTAAATATATTAAACCCCAAATGCTAGAGCCTTAAGTCCAAAATGACCTGGTTCAATAGCACGAAATAAACACCAAAGCACACAAGCAGAGGATCTTATTTTGTCGAGGCTGGCCTTATCCGCATGCATGGGTAAATAGATATAGTTATGGTTAATATGTAATGACTTGAATAAAGCACATACAGAGACAGAGAGTTACTGGACCAAGTTTGAAGAGCTTGAGACTTCCACGACAACCGTCTCCTTCAATGTAAAGCATCATGAGCATTTCAGGGTTTATTTTGTTAATGATGTCATAGTCTCTATAAATTTCCCATGCTTTCTCTGCAGGGATGCCCAGCATTACCTCTACTTCCATGCTTCTCATCTCTCTCTCTCTCTCTCTCTCTCTTTCTTTGTCTCTTTCTATCAAACGCACCTTATATACGTGTATATATACACACAAACACATCCACCTTAACCACAAACAGAAGTGTATTTCAATGATGAGAAGGTCTAGGAAGTCGATGCCTATAATTCAACGACCTTAGGGGAATTAATCCTCCGAATTCAGCCATCAAACGTAGATGCCAATCTCTCCATTCATGTACTTAATATTGTTGGAAAAACAACAATCAGTGACTATTTAAAAAAAACATCTTCCGACTAAATTTCGTCGGCACATGTCTACTCCCTGTGAAATTTTGCCAGATTAGACCTATGTCGACGACATTGCGTTGATATAGATAACTTTCGTCGGGAGAGGTCTAAACGGCAATATTTGCCAGTATACACCTGTGCCGATGAAATGTCGTCGAGAGAGTTTTTTTTTTAAATAAAATAAAAAATATATATTGACAATATATATATATATATAAATCAACGAAATTGTATTTATAACAAATTGTAATTCAGAATATAGTAAACAAATAATAATGAAATTGACTTGGATTCGAGATAGAAGCTTGCAGATTTGATGTAATATCCTAAAGACAGTAATTTCACCCCTTCTCGGTGCTTGAAGTTCTACAGGTGACTGCCTCCCAAAATTCAACTATCTGTATTCTGAGCCCTGGCACTAGGACTTAGAATCTGGCGAACTTTGTTTATTTTCCTCTCAGACAAGATGAAATGTGCTTGTAGAATGCTTTTTTATGTGTTAACAAATGAGATAGTTAATTAAACTAATCCAAATGAATAAAAAATTATTAATTCGAAAATAAAAAATTAATTTAAATCGATTTTGACAATTAAATATTATATTATTTATGTAATATTCAATGCCCAAATTGATTTTGAAGCTCAATTGGTTTTCACTTGGCCCAACTTTCATTTACCAAGTGTGGAACTTCCACACACACTTATAAAGATCTCAC
The DNA here is from genome assembly GCA_903112645.1 of Prunus armeniaca. Lineage (NCBI taxonomy): Eukaryota > Viridiplantae > Streptophyta > Magnoliopsida > Rosales > Rosaceae > Prunus > Prunus armeniaca. The sequence continues at coordinate 11,207,749 of CAEKDK010000003.1, read as the reverse complement.
TCTTTCTTCTTTCTACCAATGTGAGACAAATGTCCTTAAATTTCATTCAAACTTCCAATAAATATAACCGCAAGGAATTCCTATATATTCTCCCATGCCCAATACCTATAAATCAAGAAAACATAAATTAAGTTGTGTAGGTGGAATTCAAAAGTAGATGCCAATTTCTCCATATCTTCATATATTTATGTCCAATTGGTGTCCTATGCCTTGGAGACGGTAAATAAACAAGGATTCCCTAATTTACTAATGAAGCAAAAATATGCTCCCACACTAAGGTTTGAGCTGCCTTCCAAAACTTTTTTTTTCTCTGAATCACCTCAATTAATGATTTGAGGTGAGAAAAAATGTTTTAGAAGGCCTCATTTTTGAATCTGCACAAGGCCCCAAAATCTCAAAACCATCTATGTGCCAAAGTGTAATATTTATGAGTGGTGATTTTCCCACTCCTTTTTCTCCTATTTTATCCACTTACACTCCTTTTTTATAACTAAAAAAGGAGTGTAAGTGGATAAAATAGGAGTGGGGAAATCATTGCCCATATTTATTTCTACAATATTTTTGGTTATCATATTATCAAGAATTTTCTCCTGAATAACTTTTGGCACTTGAAGAATAACCCTATGTTTAGATTGGCATACACCAATTCACTCATGAACAAAGAAATTTAGAATTCAATATGGAAAAAAAACACCTACCTAAAGGTCATAAATTGAAACTTCAATTAGTTATCATTTCTAAAATTCCAAAAGAATGAGAGTTTATTTCATACCATCACCACTACCACCGTGACCTTGTCATAGCCATCACCACCACCACATCACCACTAGTAGCACAACTACCAATACCGCATATGATGTCACCACCATGGCCACCATCACTAATTTATAGATTGATGTCTCTTTATGACAAATATTAGGGAAATTTGCATAAATACCACTTGACTTCTTAGGTGAGTGCAAGTACCACTTGAACTTTTAATTTTTATTATAAACCACTTGAACTTTTAATTTTTATTATAAACCACTTGAACTTTATAGTGTTGCAGTATATCACCTACGTCTAACTATGTTAACCTTTCCTTTAAATTTAAGGGCATTTCAGTCAATTCACTATAACTTAAAATTAAAATAAAAAAAAAAAAAACATTAACCAATAAAAAAAAAAAAAAAAAAAAAAAAAAAAAAAAAACATAACCTTAATTGTTATCCCTGGATTTCCACCACTCCTCCAACCCTCTCCCCCACCCTCTGCGTACACACTACTTCATATACCAACATCACCTAAAGCTGCAACCTCTTGCATGCAATGATCCATGATTCATGAAATCCATCTCTCAAGTTTATCAAAATTCAAAAAATATATATATATACTCTCTCAAACTAATTTTGCAGGTGAAGCTTCCACTCAGATTTCAATTGTCCTATAATTTATTTTGTTTATAGTTGCTCACACTAGTCTTCGCTTTTACTAAAAGGCTTGGTCTCCAATTCAATGAAAGCTTTTATATTTGAACAAAAAGAACAGTCAGATTGCAGTCTCTCTTTCTCCATCCAACGGTCCAAAAAATTTCACCCCAAAAGCTAGAATTTGAACTTTTTAACTGCATTATAACCTTTGGGAATGAATTAGTTGGCTTTCTGCAGCCACCCTCTTACTAGAGACCCCAAAACGCCAGGAATAAATAAGCTGGAATTGCCAAATCAAATTCCAAACAAATGTGAGAATCCCTAAATTCAAAGGAGGTTCTGGAAAAACTGTTCATTTAATTGACTTTAAAATATTAAATAAAGATTGAAAATATATATGTATGTATTGAAAATATATAAAGTATTTACAGGAGATGCCACTCATAACGCCATATACCTTTTAGTGGTTTTACTTGTACAATCAATTAACATTACAACAAATTTACAAATTTGATGAACAATCTGTGTATCAGTAGCAAAAATGTGAAAACAAAAATTACCGCAAACAGGATCATGGTAAAAGCACTCGTTGATCGAACCTAAATGTAGCAACATAGTCCATTGCACAACAACGATGTATTTGTCTCCAGCAAGGTCTCACTTCCAAAAAGATTTCATTCTGAGACCAGCAAGAGAATCTGAGGACAAAGACAGGTAGCCTTCTTGAGTTGATATTTCCTTCACTGTTTCTATAGTTCCATAAACACAATCTGCCAAGAATCACATAAAATATAAGTCGAAATGACCAACCTAGCTAATTGATGGAATGCCTAAAACAAAACTTACTCTATGTCAATGCTATGCTCATTTATCTGAAAACTGTATCGACAATGCCCAAAAATTAAGGAGAGAAGCACAATCAAAGTTAATCGCAGTCTGACACCACTCAGCCAAGGCATTAAGATACCGGAAGTCAAATGTTGTACAAGTCCTATTAAACAACATGGAATCTTAAAATGAAATACTCCTGGCACCCACAATTTGAAGCTATATCTTTGATTGCCTTAATTATCAGGATATTCTTAGTTACCCATGATTTCTATTGTCAGAGCTCCAACTTAACCAGCAGTCAATCCAGGACCCTATGCCCGGGTGGAGGCCTAGACCACCAGCTCGTTCAACATATCTTGAGCTTGACAGGCTTTTTGGTCTTAATTTGGATCAGGTTAAGATCAGGAAAAATTGAGGCTTAGCCTAAGTTGTCAATTATAATGTTTTTCTCACTCACCTTATCGGTATGAAGACTAATGAAATCAGTTTGAGCATCCATTCATCGAAAATAACTTACTTGCATCCCTCTGTGAGCCTGTGAGTTAAAGCGTGGCTTAGGGTTTTCTTGAGGGTTTTAGGGTGAAGAAATTGAGTGTGCGTGTCACCAATTTTGATGGGGGATATGAACAGCGAATGAAAATGACTTTTCAAATAGCCTTTGTCAATAGTTTGTTCTTTCACAAAAAGGACAAATTTGACATTCAATAAAGTTTTTAGTGGTGTATGAGTAGAAGCACCCATTTGAAAAATATAACTCATTAATCCACAATACGGTGCATTCATATTCAAGATCAGATGCTACAAGATAAATTTTTGAAAGAATTAAATATTTTAACAGTCAACTTGAGATAAAAAGGAATTCGTTACCACAATGGAAATATAGGAAGCTATGCATTAGAGGGCTGTGTCTCAGTTAGCTCTGCACTCAACATATGGTGGAGAAGAACATCAATTCTCTGGCTTCGAGATTTGGAGCTGCACAAAATGCAAGATTTGAGTTTAGACTATCTGTAACACTTTTAAGAATAGGCTTAGGTAACAACATGACATTGCCACAATTTTTTAGAAATACGTACCCCAAAGATCGATGTCGATCTTTTGCTCCTTCCACTTCCTAAATAAAGTAAGACATATTTAAACTCATTTAGTAGCACTGAATTGATAATCACCACAGGTCTATTATATATGACCCCATAAAAGCAGGAAAAATGAAAAACTTCAGGGTTGATTCCAAGCTTCCAACCCAGCAAGAATTTTTTCATCCTAAATTTCAGGGTTGGCATGAGGTCAAACCCTTATAATGCACAGAAATCATTAAGGCCAAACTCAGTACAAAAAACCAGATCATGTAGAAAACTACTTGTGCTGGCTCTTTATAGAGACCATAAAAGTCAATTCAAAATTAGCTAGCTGTCACATCAACTATTTAATGCATGAATAGTTTTAATCCGACACCAGGGAATTTATGGGTTATAATTTGAAAATGTACATTTGACATATGTTTGACAAGGAGTCCCAACGGCATAAATGAAGACAAAAACAGGGCTCATATGAATAACAACCCAAAGATACTTACCTTCTCATCTCCTTCACATTTTTCTGATGTCTCAAGATCCATTTCAGCAAGAAAGCCTCCAAGACAAAAGCTACTACCTGAAATTACATTTACCAAAAAAAAAAAAAAAAAAAAAAAAAAAAAAAAAAGTTTCAGTTTACTGTTATATCTTTAGCGAAACTGAGAGATATGCATGATGAGACACCAAACACCCATGCTAAGTACAAGCCAGCCTCAGTATCTAAGACCACTTTATTCAATCTTTCTGATTAAAGTGTTCCTACAAATGCCAAGATCACACATCATTTCCAACGATTGAGTTTGCATATGGATGTGTAGACTCTCAAATTTCTTTACTTACAACATTTGCTAACCAACAGATAAATAAAAAGCTTAACAACCTCATTTTGATGCTTTAAAACAATAAAATATAGAGAAAAAGATAATCTCTTCTTCTCTTTCTCAAAAAAAATATAATATAAAGAAAAGAAATTGTACTGAGAATGATTCAGTACCCTGAAACATACTGCTCTCTAGTATGCATCTTAGTTTCAAAGGTTTTAGTGCGGATTATAAACAAGAAACAAACTAGAAAAGAAACTAAGAATCCCTTTTGCACGTTGACTGAATTTAATTCATTGAGAACTTTATCCATGCATCGACTGAGTTAATCATAAACCATTTTCTTGTTTGCGGGTACCTTATGCCTATGGACTAAAATTTAGAGTCTTCTGCAGGAACTTCGGTAGTATAAAAGCACTTTGATAGGGCACTAGGTGTGGATTTTCCACCAATCCATGTGGTGATTGGGATAGACCTTGCTCCCCTCACCCCCACCCCCGTCTTTTTTCTCTTATCTTGCTTCACTCTGCAAAGCACAAGGCCTGCAGTTTACTTGTTATATTTCATCGTCCAACTCCGTATGCTCAGTCCAAATTCGAGTCTGAGTGAGGTGATAGCAGCCTTTTTCCCCAATCATTGTTGGAAAGAGCTTATGCTCCTTAGGTAAGGAATGGAACTGGAGCAGAGCTTCCAACTCCCTAGTTGCAATTTTATAATGTTCATAGAAAAATTTATTCAGACGAAGGTTGTTTCACCTAATGCGAAATCTGAGGCGTACATTTGTATGCATCAATGTATGAATTGCATGAGCATTCATGCATACAGGATATATTTGCACGCATGCATGTAATAAAGTACAGATGAAATATTGTAGTAACATTTTTGTAGCTCACCAAATTCAATAGCAGTAAGATAGTTATAAGATAAAAGCTGACAAAATATGCCAGGCTCCACCAAGTTCCTGTTAATTCCTTGTAACCCTGAAATAGTAAAACATAAATGATTAGTGACATAATAGCCATTTATTTCTTCTTTGACCAAATATGAGGCAAAAATGATTATAATTGCTTAAAGGCCATGCTTGGTGACTAGGACTAGATTGGATTAGGAGGTAAAATGTATTACATTGGATAGAAAGGATAAATATCATTTATCGGCACTTGTGTCCCGTGTTTGTGTCGCGGTTCCAGGGTCTTGGGTCCAAGGTCAAAAGGGTTGGAGTAGTGGGATTATGCATCCCACCTTTTTGGTAGGGTAAGTTATCCTACAGAAATGCACATAATGGGATTATGGTGGGATTATCCTTTCATCCTATCCACATTCAGTTGTTAGCACGAAACATAGTATTCGATTAAGCTAATCCAATCCTACTACTTATCCTACCCACCAAACGAGGCCAAAGTGTTCCTGAACAACTTTTAAAAAGTCTGAATTCTGAAATCTGCTCCATGCACCATATGTGGTTCAGCAAATGAAGTGGAATGTTCAAGAAATGTATAATAACAAAATTATGCAATAAATATACAGAAATAAATAAGCTAGAGGCATTAAAGTAAACCAACCCACAGCGAAGGAAACACAGAAGGATGAGCAGGACACATCTAATAGAAAAGCATCCTAAAAAAGTATTGCAAACAAGGATATTCTGCTCTTGATCTATCACCCACAGATTTAAAGTTTAACAGGGTATTTAACATAACCAGTCCAATCTACTATGGACTACAGATAGACAGACCATTTGGCTTTCAGATACGCATGATTTGTTTATGACAGATTCCCAGGATTTTTCATCTCTGCATTCAGATAGGTCCTAAGAATTGCCAAGTTATTAAAAAAAAGGGCATTTCTCTTTTCCCCATCCAGTGGGGCTAAGGGGGTAAAATACGGGATATGTTACTAAACAAAATACCCAAAAAAAAGGGACATTTATATACCTCTATCCAAATTTGCCAGTTCCCCATGACTAGCAAATTGAAAAGTGTCACCATCCCATTTGGGTAGTCGTTGAAGTTGAAAAGTAAATAGCTGATTATGTCAAGAAAAGTCAATGAATTAACATTTAACAAGGAGATAATAGCAATCCTGTTTGATATTCTACCAAATATCGCAGGTGTGACGAAAGGAGTCCCATCAATGACAAAGGATACTCATTCTCATAAAAATCTGTTCCTTCCAAAGAGGCATTTCCCGCATTAACAATTCCACCGAATACCTACAAATTAGAAAATAAAGAAATCCTTAGGGACTGCTATAAAATTGGTATAAAGGTTGAAGGTTTGATTATACTATAGTTTCAGAAACATAAGTGTATTACGAAGGGGTTTGGAAGACATGCCATGCCATATTATTACAAATGGATTCAGTAACCACTGTCTGCCTTAGAAAACATGGAACCTTCCAAACTGAGAATCAAATCATTCAATAAATAAGAATACTAGAGGCACCAAAAGTATTCCTCAATTTTGGTCAAAAAATCATAGGGCAGATAATCACAGTATCTTAGACATTAGACATAAGTTTGATCAGAGTGGGAACAAATATGAACAATTGAAATGCTGCGACATCAGTTGGTATCCAGAATTCTGATATTTATCTTGGTTTTATAGCAGTACTCTTGAATGAAAATGAGCTTCATTTTTGTGTCTCAAATGGTAAAATATGTAGAAGTTTTCAGCCTTTCTTCACAAATAAGAATAATAATAATAATAATAATAATAATAATAATAATAATAATATAGGATGGTAGATAATATAGAGAATAGAGTCAACAAGGGTGTGACATCATTCAAGTAAATGGAAAATGTTATCTTTTGTACGACTAAAATGAACATGTCTTATTGGAAAGCTGTAGTGCCTTACAGTATTGTTGTGATAGTTTTATTATTATTATTATTTTATTTTTTGTAGCTTTTTGGTTGCTATTTTAAATTCTAGAGTTTGCTAGTCTGGTCTGGTGGGCCAGAGGAACCCTTTGTCCTCTTTTTTTAATGAAAGTCCAAAAAGAGTTACAAATGATAGTTTAAAATAGCACTGTATTACCTGTACCCCAAGTGTGCAATAGATACACATTACACAAAATATGGTCCCAAGGTATGGCATCAAACTTGGTATGAGAGTTAAAAACGTGGCAAGAAATGCTCGGTAACGCTGGACATGCATCAGGATCCTAATCAATCGTAACATTCTTGCAATGAGAAGGTAGCGAATCCTGTGAACAAGAAAGTCAGAAATTCAATTACATTCATTGTCCTACAAAAATCTTGTAATCATGAAAGACTGTCCTATTTGGAGTCATGTGCCTAAACTCTAGGCACAAGAAAGAATCCTGCTTGGAGTCTTGCACCTAAACTTGCAGACACAAGAACTCCAAGCCTACAAGAAATCTCTGGCTTAAAGATAGTTCATCAACAAAATTAGAACCAGTAAAAAACGGAAATATAGGAAAGCTAATAGCATAGGGTATAAGAATTAGATTGCGCATACCATTCTCCATTTGAGAAAAAAATTAGTCCGTCAGGAGTCACAAAAGTTATAGTTTCCCCAATAACTGCAAAAGTGATAATATTCGTCATAGATATATTATGCAATCTAATAAAGATAAGAATGATGCACAAAATCCAAATTTAATTAGCCATAGAAATAATATGTTAAAAACATGATTGCACATATCAAGTTAATAAATGTAAATGACATCTTTTTAGTTAGGTTTCTTGCTCCGATGTGTTCCCAGACTGATACCTAGTCCGAAAGTTCAGGTTTACTGCTTTAACTTCCCAGTTCAAAACATGAGATTCTTGGAAAGGTGAAATACCTATGCAATTTACAGTGAATTACCAAATAGGGAGACGGTAGGGGAGGGCAATGCTTACGAGGAAAGAGACACATAATGTTGAAAGGGGCCATAATAATCAGCGAAAAACATATATGACAGACTTAAAGAATATCATCTTTAAAATTCTTTGCTCTGAACTTGTTGAAAATGAAGGTAAAAATCAATTTGGTCTAATAAAAAGCTGAGAATGCTGAAAGTGGAGAAAATGGGAATTTAATTGATGCATATTATTGTCCAGTACAAGGAGCAAATAGCTATACAGAGGCATAAAATAGGTAAGTAACCCCTTACAATCATCCCACAGTTCTAGATACAGTCCAAAGTCAACCTAAAATTCAGCGAATTACACCCAACATGACGACGTATATACAAAATAGTTTGTGGGGATAATATTGAACAATACTTCGAAGATCTTGATATGTTAGAAATTATTTTTAAGATCATATACCAAATTATAAACAAAACTTCACCATCCAACACCCCCAAAAAAACCCTCTCTTCCTCTTCAATGGCGTTATTGAAGTCCCTCGACTTTATCCAACTCCTCATAGGCTGCCACAGCTCTGTAGCCTTAAGTGCTATTAATTGCCTCTTCCAAGTTGGATTTATTTGCTCTCTGTTGATGGAGTATGCAGAGAGAGAGAGAGAGGTGTCCAGCGAGCAGGGGATTGTTTTGGTTTTTCTATTTTATTTTAAATTTTCTATTTCAACTTAGTATTATTTTGTTTTAATTTTTTTAAAAGATAAGATTTTCATAAAGAATTTATTGGTAATTGTTTGTCCGCTTGGCGCCAACAAAGATGACATGTAGGCAAAAAAACCAACCCAGTTGTGCCAAACTTCACAAATTTGTTGAGAGACTTAACGGAGGTGGGAAATGTCAGACATGGAAGTTAAATTCAGGGGTTTAAGTGAGACAAAATAAAATTCAGGGGAGAAAGTGAGATTTGGATGATAGTCTAGGAGGCAAAACAATAATTAAGCTTAAATTAAAATAAAAAGTGAATATTTTCAGATATATGTGTAGTGTAGGTAATGTGAGGTTTTAGAGATGGCATGCTTAGCAAGTAATATGTCCTTCTGGGTCATGCATTTTTGTACTTGTGAGCCACTTGATAGTGCTTCCCATGAAGATTAGGACTGTATCAAGATGTTCCCTACCAAGAGCCTCTTTGGGCCACATGTTGTCTTGAACATTTTTCTTATCCTGTTGCTTAATAAACCAATTCAAGACAATGACCAAACAATAGAATTTATATGAGGGTACACGTGCAAAAGAACTATTTTGGTTTACAATTAAGGCACTTCATTCATCATTAAAGTTTTAAACATTGTATGTGATTTTCCGTACAGGTTACCTATTATCCATGTGACCAGAAAATCAAAGCGATTTTGACCATCCCTCCAATAGTTCTGAAATCCAAAAGAATAGACTTTCAGAGCCATTTCCAGTACATATATCCACCCTGTGGGACACAAAACAAACCATTTGAACAATTTAAAGCTAAGGTCCCCAGAAATAGCTCTCAATAACTGACATCAACAACTGGCTGTGAGAAAACTAAAGAAAATGCATTGATTGTCAATAACAACCAGATAATGTACTCTAATTATTCATCAGCAACGGAAAACTGGAAATTGAAGTACTTTAACTGGTTGGAATATATGATTGTGCTTTCTTTGATATATATATAATAACCCCAGGCCACAAGTTCTAGAACATTTTGAAATTTAGACAGCTATAAACATCTTCAAAACTAAATGCATCATTATTCAACTCCTATTCCAAGGAAGACAGTACCAGAAGAATTAATGCTGTAGGAAGCCCTTACCAAAGACAAACTCTGCCGCTTGCCACGCCTTTTGACCAGTATTGTTTTCTATATCAAGCTGAAGCCACCAAATTCAAAATTAACATACATCGCGATACAAGTCAATATATAAATAATAACAGCAATTAATAATGAGCTATAGAATGTTCAAATTATTCAAACCATGGTTAACAAAAAAGTGGCATACCATTCCATTGAACCCTTCGTAAATAATGAAACATGAATGCAGACAAAAACAAAACGTGAAAGAGATAGTTTTCTTGCATTGACAAGAATAGATATCAGTAGTCTTTTTGGTGGAGGGGCACGACAGAGGAGTGTGGGGGTTGTGTGGAGTGGGACGACAACCAGGTGGGCAGAGATGGGGCTAGATCAGGTGGAAGATCTGTGGGATCCGCTGAGGATGGGGCAAATGGGAGCTGGGTGTGGCACGGGGTTGTGGCCTTGGTGGGGAAAGTGGCTAGGGGTTGAGGTGGACATTATGGTGAGTTGTTGTCGGGGGAGGGGGGAGAAAAAGGGAGAAGGGTGATGGCGGCTGCCATAGGCGGGGATAGGATAGTGGTTTCTTTTCCTTTTTAATTATTTAATTTTAAATCTTGTTTTTATTAGTTCAGGCTGTATTTATTTTGTTTTAAGTTGAATTCAAATAGTTATATCTTTGGCTTAATTATGTACATGCCCCCTGTGCTTTCCAGCTTATCTCAGATTACCACATGTGTTTGCAAACGGCTCAAAGTACTCCTCAATGTTTAAAAAACCGTCTCACGTTACCCTTTCCGTCAGTTTTTTTGAAGTTCGGTTATGAACGTTACTGTTCATCCCCCCCAAAATTCCAGAACAGCAGCTCATCCCCTTTGTTACTGTTCATCACTTATTTACCCTCCAAAACTAAAAAATTTCTCATAACCAACACAACTAGCAGCAAGAACAACTCGAGAGGTTGAAAAACCATACCTGGATCGAAGCAAATGGTGCTCGGAATCGCCCGAACGAGCGATGGAGATTTTGGGTAAAAATCGGTCAATTTCTAACTTTTTTTGACGATCCAGACGGCGGTTGGTAGCGGATGAGATGTGAGGGTGGTAGAGGACAACGTGCTGGTTCTTTTGATACCCATGTCGTCGCTTGGGGTGGCCGGAGGAGGAGATGGCAGCCCAAAAACTGGTCGGATGAACATTAACAAAGGGGATGGGTTGCTGTTCTGGAATTTGGGGGGGATGAACAGTAACATTCGTAATGGAACTTCAAAAATACTGACGGAAAGGGTAACGTGAGACGGTTTTTTAAACGTTGGGGGGTACTTTGAACTGTTTGCAAACACATGTGGTAATCTGAGATAAGTTGGAAAGCACAGGGGGCATGTACATAATTAAGCCTATATCTTTTATTTATTTTATAAAAAAATTAAAAGGGAATTTAATGAAATGCACCACATCGCCTGGCAGTTCCAAACCCAAGGACAGAATTTGCAAATTGAAAACACAGGAACCAAGTTGGCCAACATAATAAAACATGGAACCATTTTGGCATTTAACCCTTAAATTTAGTAAAACTTTATTCTCAATTAAAGTTTGACAATTCAAATTTTAATGTTATTTTATGATAAATGTTGTATCAATCCACTTCATAAGAGGGATCCCTAGGGATGAATAGTTGAAAGGGATACCATTGTTGGGAGCACTCTGCATTGTGGTTTTAAGGATCCGAACCTCCTAGTTTTTAGGTCCCCATTTTAGAATCTTCCCAACAAAAAATTAGCAAAATCTGAGATTGTTGGAGCATTTTATTATGATAATGCACATTTCACTGTTTTAGTGGAAACATTGTGTTCGTCCGTCTGCTATGTTATTGATAGATGTCTTAATAATTTCAGATTTCAGTGATTTTTTGCAACTATGATCCTTGAATGATGTCCTAGAAATTAAACAGTTCGGATCATCGGATCGCATTGATGGTTGGCCTAACCTGCAATCCCTCTTGGTGAATAGTAAAAGGGGATCTCTCTTTAGAAGCTCCGTATATGAATACATGTGTTTGTGCATGTGTATGTGTGCACACTGATTTATGCAGAGCAGTTGTGTAATTTCGATTGAGTTTCAAGCCATACCGTTGTTTCGACAATAACAGCAACCAGATTGACTACGAGCATGAAGGATATTATGTATCCAAATTTGGGGCTCCGTACGAAGGCCTTCAACTTCTCAGACAATAATGAATGGTAGAGTGAAGGGAATTTTTCGAACAAAGATGGCTGCACCCAAAATTTAAAGTGTCCAGTATAAGAACACTTCACCATCATATTAAATGAACTAGCAACTTTCTTGTGTTTTGGGTCTAAGCAATTCAACTTACAGTATCCTCCTTCGGGAAGCTTAGACCAATGGCATTGCAAAGGTCCGTAAATTCTTCCAAGTTGATCTACCAGTGAAACAGATAAATGTCCAGCAAATAAATCAGGAAGATGCAGAGTTGACAAATGATAGTGACCAAATGAAACTTAATATATAAAGTACACACAAGATACATGCTAACATGCACATGTATCAAAGGAAGGGCAGTATATAGAAAAAATAATAAAAATATCAATCAGAGAGATACTAGCAAAGATAAGTTAAACCCAGATCTCATCAGCAGACTCATGATTTAATAGGAGAATTATTTAACTATTTCAAACTCCTTAACAGATTGGATCTGCCAAAAATTTAACAGAAGAAAAAACTGATTTTCCCAAAAGCCCGTAAGAGAAGTGTGAAATGTGTTCCACAGTAAGCCCTCAAAACAAGTTAGTTTGGAATTCACACTGTGGATAGATAATCATGAGCTATAGGAAAATCAGGGCACTACTTTAGTAACAAATTAACAATAAGCGGGATTAGTGCTGGAACATAATTAAGATCTCCTATTATGAAAGTATGGCATAGCAAGGAGATATAAATCACAAACACTAGTTATTGTGCAATGATCCCAACTGGTGATAAGACTTATCTACAAAGATTGTAGTACAATTTATCTCTACATGGCAAAATGCTGCTGATTCTCAACCAGAAGAGTTGAGACTCTAGATAATACTCCAAGAGTTGCATCAATGGATCGTGAAAAATGTTAATCTTACTCTTAATAAAACTGAATGTGTTCTCTCTGTAGTTCATTTGGGTAAGCTAGGGTTAGTTTTACCGAAAACATATTTTCTCAAGATGGATCCCACCACCAATTACTACAACAGGGTTAACCACTATATGCAAATTCTGCCACGGGAAGAATAAGATCCCAATTAGTCACATGAAGTGTCTCAACAATCACCCTTCTGTTCACGCACCTTGGATTTTCCCTCAATCTGAGGATGAAAAGGGCTGGAAAGAAAAGTTCGGTATGCAATAGTTTCAACAAAGTTCACCCAAATAGCACATGAACTTCACATCTCAATCACAAACTATGGTTATTGACAGTCCATGTAAATGCAACACCTCTTTGAAGAATATTATGGCGATGTACACTGCATAAAAGTCTCAGTCTACTACTAGAAAATTGACAGCCTTTGATAGTCATTGTAAGACCCAGAATAAAATCCATACTAATGACCTGCCACAATTCATGTGGAAGAGGCAACCAACCCCTCTTTAGTCGTTTAAATCCCACAACTCTCTCGGACAAAGAATTATGACTCAGTGAATCAACCAGCGTTTTCAATATTATGTTTGAGAATAAAGGTATAAAGAATTATGACTCAGTGAATCAACCAGCCTTTTCAATATTATGTTTGAGAATAAAGGTATACTCCTGTTAGAAATAACTCCATCTAGCACATTGGACATTCAACTTCCTGTCCGAATTCAAGTATTTAGAGTGCCTCGTGATCAGAATACAAGAATGAACTCCTTATGAACGGTAACACCAATGGTTGAGAGCTTGCACTACTTATCATAAATAGAAAAATATGTTAATCCTCATCCAACTTTTCTCTGTTAGAGGAAATTGGCTTTTTTTTTTTTCTTTTTTTTTTGAATAGAAACGTTTGTATTGATAATCAAAAGGAAAATTATCCTCGATCATACAACAAAAGGGAAACGGAACTCAAAAAACAACAGAATAAGGAAAAAATATAGCTAGCCTACTGCTCCGGAATATATATATCTAAAACTAGAAAACACTTATATAAAATCATCTAAAGACTGCTTCCATATCTCTCAAGATGATGGAGTAGTGATAATCCTTGAACTGCCAGAAACAGAGGCCCAAAGAGATGCCCAAAATTTAGCTCTATCCCATAAACAGAGGCCCGAAATTGGCTTATTTTCTTGACTAAAACACGCCCAATTTCTACTTGGAAAGCCAATTATCTTGCTTATAATTGGCATAACTAATTTTTGTACCCATTAATTATACATATCAATGTTTGTATCAAATGGGAAAATGATATCCATACAAAAGATTTTAAAAAGTGACATGCTCATTGAGTTGGAATGAGGTGTGTCGCACAACCCCACACCTCCCTTTGGCATGCACCAGTGCATTATTATAAAATTTCACAAGATTACCATAAGGACCGCATTATCATAATGGTGGCTCTCAGGGCACCTAGATAATTCCTCTCTACAACCCTGCATCATTTGCCCTCATTCCTCTTTTTTTTTTAAATAAATATTTCCCCCTTCTCCCTTCTCCCTACTGTTGGCCGGTCAGGACCCTTTTTCTCCAAATTTTGAATGTTGAAAAAGAAAATTTGAAAAATGGACTATGTGATGGTAAAATGGGCAAGTAAGGGAAACTTTTTAGAGGGCGGGCTAGGAGAGCAATTGTGATGATGTCAGTGGAGCCAAAGTAAAATTTGTAAAACTCATCAAAGTATCACTCACTAAAATTATGAAACCCTCTACCCATGGGTTATCCACTCAAGCATAACGTTTTGTGTCCACAACCATGGATTGTTGTATTTAGATGTCAAGTGCACACCTTACTAAAAAAGGGCAGTTCTGGTTGAATTATAAATACTAGAAAACAAAATAATCAATAAAATTAATGATGCAGAATGCATACTACTAGTTTTCCTTATTCTACTTGGATTAGTTTTCCTATTATTAGTTCTCCTAACTCTTAAAGGTTCCTTCTTGGTAAAGGATTTCTTATTAGCTAATTTGCTTTCCTATTTCTTAAAGATTCCTTCTTGTTAAAGGATCTCTTATTAGTTAATTTGCTTTCCTATTTCTTAAAGTTTACTTTTCCTTGTCCTAGGCTGAAAAGGGTTTTGTCTCTATAAATAGAGCTGTTTGTAATCTTTTAAGGAGACTTGATTAATGATAAACTTCCTTACTTTAAACTCTCTGATTCCTTCCCTTTCCCTTCATCTCTTCGATCTCTAATTCTTCTCTTCGATCCCTTATTTCTTCCCTGCTCTCTTGCTCCAGTGTTTACTCTAAACGCGTTTAAAACCCCTGATGGCTTATATGAGTGGCTTGTTATGCCCTTTGGCATGTCCAATGCACCCAGCACGTTCATGAGGGTGATGACTCATGTGTTACGACCTTATATTGGTAAATTTCTGGTAGTTTATTTTGATGACATACTTATATACAGCCGCTCTCATGAGGAACATCTCCAACATCTTAGGACAATATTCCTTACTTTACGAAAGGAAAAACTTTATGCCAACTTAAAAAAATGTTCGTTTCTTCAATCACAAGTTTTATTCTTGGGGTTCAATATTTCTACTGCTGGGGTTAGCACAGATCCTGCCAAGGTGGAGGCTATTACTGGTTGGCCAACACCCACGACTCTGACAGAGGCACGCAGTTTTCATGGTCTTGCCTCTTTTTATCGACGTTTTATTCCAGGATTCAGTACTATTATGGCACCAATAACTGATTGTATGAAACAAGGTGCTTTTCTTTGGACCCCTGCGGCTGCCAAGGCCTTTACAATTTTGAAGCAGAAGATGACTCAAGCACCTGTTCTTCAACATCCTGATTTGACTAAAGTCTTTGAAGTCGCATGTGACGCTTCCGGAGTTGGGATTGGTGGTGTGCTTAGCCAAGAAGGACATCCCATAGCATACTTTAGTGAGAAACTTAATGAAGCAAAGCAGCGTTATTCTACTTATGATAAGGAGTTTTATGTTGTGGTACAAGCACTTTGGTATTGGCAATATTACCTACTGCCGAACGAATTTTTGTTGTATTCAGATCATCAAGCTTTGAAATATCTGCACTCTCAACGCACCATTAGCAGTCGACACGTTAAGTGGTCCGAATATCTCCAGATCTTTACATTTGTTTTACGACACCGTCCAGGCATTGACAATAAGGCAGCTGATGCCCTTAGTCGCATGGCTAGTATTTTGTACACAATGACAGTTCAAGTAACCGGGTTTGATCGTATTAAGACTGAGTATTCGTCTTGTCCAAATTTTGGGATTATTTTTCATGAAGTTTCCAATTGTAACCGTCGCGAATATGTGGACTTTATTATGAGGGATAGGTTCCTATTTCGAGGAACACAATTATGTATTTCCCGTACATCTCTCCGTGAATTCCTTGTTTGGGAACTACATGGTGGCGGCCTCGCAGGACATTTTGGCAAAGACAAGACTATTGCCTTGTTGGAAGATCGTTTCTATTGGCCGTCGTTAAAACGTGATGTTGCTCATCTCATTTCCCAATGTCGTACATGCCAACTAGCTAAAGCTCGCAAACGTAACACAGGTTTACATACCCCTCTGCCGATACCTCATGCCCCATGGAAGGATCTTAGTATGGATTTCGTGCATGGTTTACCTAAGACTAGTCGTGGCTATGACTATTTTTGTCGTAGTTGATCGTTTCTCTAAAATGGCACATTTTCTGCCTTGTGCTAAAAATACTGATGCTTCTTATGTGGCCAAGTTATTCTTTAAGGAAGTAGTCCGTTTGCATGGGCTCCCCGTCAACATTGTTTCTGATCGCGACGTCAAATTTGTTAGTTATTTTTGGAAGACTTTGTGGAAGCTCTTCAGTACTACTTTGAAGTTTTCTTCTGCTTTCCATTCCCAAACAGATGGTCAAACTGAGGTGGTTAATCGCAGTCTTGGTGATTTACTCCGCTGTTTAGTTGGGGATAAACCTGGTAATTGGGATCTTTTATTGCCTGTGGCTGAGTTCGCTTATAACAACTCAGTTAATCGAAGTACCGGTAAGAGTCCTTTTGAGGTTGTTCATGGGTTTTCTCCCCGATCACCTGTTGATTTAGTTGCTCTTCCTGTGGCTGCCCGCGCGTCAGATTCTGCTACGTCATTTGCTGAACATATTAGGCAACTGCATGATGATGTCCGTAGGCAGATATCCATGCACACCGACACTTATAAACTGGCAGCCAATGTTCATCATCGTCAACAGGAGTTTCAGGATGGGGATTTTGTTATGGTGCGTATTTGTCCTGAGCGTTTTCCTAAGCAATCTTTTAAGAAGCTTCATGCTCGTTCAATGGGTCCTTATCGTATCATTAGAAAGCTTGGCTCCAACGCTTACTTGATTGAGTTGCCTGCAAATATGCATATAAGTCCCATTTTCAATGTTTTTTATTTAACTCCTTATCGGGGAACCTTTTCTCCACCTATTTCTATGGATGCTGCTCAGGGTTCCGCTCCTTCTATGGTGCCGCGTCTTCCTGCTACTAGTTCTGCCATTACAGATCAGACTGAGGACGTCTTGGATCATGAAGTTGTGGCCTCGTCTACTGGAGGTTCTACCCGTTATCTGGTTCGTTGGGTTGGAAGACCTACTACTGAGGATACTTGGATTACAGAAGCTGAATTTCGCCAGTTGGATCCCACTCTTCTGCACAATTATCAGGATGCTCTTCATGATCTTGATTTGGCTGCATCCCGTCCTCCCATCATCCATACTTACAAACGTCGTCGTCATCCTTAGTCTTGGTTTACTCGCCGGTGTCGAGTTCTTTTTCGGTGGGGGAGAATGATGCAGAATGCATATTATTAGTTTTCCTTATTCTACTTGGATTAGTTTTCCTATTATTAGTTCTCCTAACTCTTAAAGGTTCCTTCTTGGTAAAGGATTTCTTATTAGCTAATTTGCTTTCCTATTTTTTAAAGATTCCTTCTTGTTAAAGGATCTCTTATTAGTTAATTTGCTTTCCTATTTCTTAAAGTTTACTTTTCCTTGTCCTAGGCTAAAAAGGGTTTTGTCTCTATAAATAGAGCTGTTTGTAATCTTTTAAGGAGACTTGATTAATGATAAACTTCCTTACTTTAAACTCTCTGATTCCTTCCCTTTCCCTTCGTCTCTTCAATCTCTAATTCTTCTCTTCGATCCCTTATTTCTTCCCTGCTCTCTTGCTCCAGTGTTTACTCTAAACCTAAAGGCTATTTACTCTAAACCCACGGGCTGTTCTACATCAATTAATCTAGGTGATGAAAAAATACAAATAATGAATGTGTCAAATTCATACTAAAGAATATAAAAAAAACTAGTCTAATTAAGAGCCAGAAGAAATTAATCTACCTGGAAATCACCACTGGCATCCAGCTCATCAAATATCAGCCCAAATTCTTCCCTTGATATTTTTGGCAAAGTCCTAAACAAAATTTAAACAAAGAAATAGTTCAACATTTGTGAGGTCGACATCACGAAATAATAAAAATCACAAACTAGCAATTGACACATGCAAATATTTTACAACACAAGATAGATCAGGACAATGTAACACTGACACAGTATAAGAAATAACTAGTTGGTCTGTGTATGTGAGGCAAGCACGAAAGGGGCACAGTCAACTTAGTAAGACACTGAGTACTCACTTTCACATTCAAGCAAAAGGACCTCAAAATATACATGGAACATTGACAGCATATGGATGAGATTGAACCATCAATACCTGTATTTATTTAGTTCCTCAAATAGTTGAATGCACTGATCCTTATTGAGAGATCCAGCATTCTGGTCAAACACAAAATGATGGAACACTTAGACCAATTATGACATGCAACAAAATGAAAATAGCAGTAGAACATAATCAACACACCACACACAACAGAAGAAACTTCCATATAAATGTAAATATAATTGTGATAGTTATGTTTTACCTACAATCCCAGCTAAAGATCTACGGCAGTGCTACAAATTAAATAAACAGTGTTTTCCCAGTGGGAAAAAGGAGAAAGAAAAAACCGATAAGGATGGAAGTTCAAGGAAAGATAACTCACTATAATTACAAAATCTGAGACAAACATGCACATACAAAGCACATTTTTTACAACAAAACTCAGATGGAATAAGTAGTTTTCTTTTGCTTGGCATTCAATAAATCCAACTGGCACTGTAGCAACCCATAAACTTAATTTTCTCCTTTGAAGCTCTCAATTTTCTCATAAATTTGAACCCTCCCCAAACTTGTTCCTCCCCATCTGCCCGCCATTTTATAAAACATTTTTTTTGAAGATTGATGTTCAAGCCACATATCTACATGCCTGAAAGGCTTTGGTGATGATCGCCGGACTCACCACCTCTTCAGATTAGAATAGAATAAAAATCATACAATTGATAAAAGCCACTTTGGTGACCACTCTTTCTCTTACATGACTTGGGTAACACTAAATCTGCACCACAATTTACGATAGCTTTCTTTATTACCTTCCTTTTCATTGTGCCCCCCAATCTTCATACATTCCAACTAACAATCTTAATGCAAATATGTTTTGCTTCCCTCTTCCTTCCTTACCTCTCTTCTCTTGTACCTTATCCAAAACCTAAAATTTTCCGTTCCCTTTTTCCATTATTTTCTTAAGCATTGAAGGTCTGATAGATGAGAAGTCACTAAATATAGAGATGAGAAACTGAATAATAAATGTATAAAGGAAGATGCTCATATCTCTTATTTCCTGTATGAAAGAAATCAGCGAAATTTATTGAAAAGCAGTCCAAAGGAAGATCTAAAGGATGAGCGGCAACCATTACTTACATCCTTATCTAATAAATTGAAGGCTTTTTTTAGTATACTTTTCCTTGACTGATCCATCTCAGAAACTTGTTTTGCAAGCTACAAAAAAAAAGATATAAGCATGTGCATTCATAATTTTTCCATCAACACTGCTAGTGTAGTAAGCTCTAGCAGCAGCTAAACAAGTGAAGACCAAATACAAATACAACAGTTGCAGTCATGTAGTTAAACACATGCGTAAGAGTGCAAAGTAGATAAATGAAATACACCTGACTTTTGAAGCTGTCGTATACAACAGCAAGGATCAAATTAGTGACAAAGTAAACTCCCAGCAGCACGTAGAGAATAAAAAACAAGGAATACCAACGTGAAGCCCTAAATAATAAATATAATAACATTTCATTAAATAGTGGCACCAACGAAATAAAAGTGCAAACCATGTAATAAGAAAACATTAATAAAACTGTAAACTACTCTAATACCAATTTGCAGAGGAATAAACAATCTCTAGAAGCTAAAATAAAAGGAAAATGCCAATGTTAAACTTCCAGAAATCCTGATGTGTCCAGAAATGCTATTAAGGCCCTGTTTGGTTCATGGGAAAGGAGGCTTGTGGGATGGGAAATCAATTACTTTCCCATGTTTGGTAAGTCCAAGCATGGGAAATGGTTGCCCAACATATGGGAAAGTATGGGGGAAAGAGAAGCCCTCTTCCCAACTTGGGTCTTGTTTTCCCTCCTCATGGGAAAGTTTGGGAAAATGAGTCAACATTAAATGCATATTTTTCATGAACATTTTGTCCCCATTAACAATTTAGAATTACAATATATCATTAAATGCATTCTTTTTTTTATTTGATTTAATATGGGTATAATTGGAAAATTATACAAACTTTGTTTTCCATTCCTACTCAGAACAAACATGGGAAAGGAAATAAAGTGATATCTCCCGGTTACTTTCCCGGCATTACCAAACGTGGGAAAGGAATCTTCCATTTCCCATCCCTTGGGAAATGACATGGGAAATGATTTCCCCTCAAATCCGTTCCGTGAACCAAACGGGGCCTAAAAGAACTTAATAAATAAATCAAGTTCTAAATGCACTACAAGCACTTTAAAGTAGCCATCTAAAGAGAAACTTTTCTTCTATGTTTTGACAGGGCTGGATATAGTTTCCTCTTTCTCATGCATTTATGTTGATTTCCCTATTGCTTGACTGATCCCCCTTCACTTTTCGTGGTGACTTTCCTCCTGCTGACTTTTCTCTCGCATTTATGCTGATTTGCTTATTTCTCATTGATTTTTATCCCATAATGTGTCCATAATATGAAAGCAATACCTTCTTGATTTTTTTACATTACCCACATGTTCAAAAATTATTACAGAATAATAAGAAAAAAAAACTTCCTCCAAATTTTCATAACAGTTCCAGAAGGATAACTGTCTATAAATAAATTTTGAACCAGCTCAAATGGACCTTTAGATTGACAATAAAGCGATCCGATTCAAGGCTATGGAGAATGGAAAGTGCAGGGGAAATTATTATTTCCTTAAAAAAGAAGAGATCAATGAATAAATTGTCCACTAGTTTGGCTAGCACATGCTAGCTAAACAAATAGGCATCTTAGAGACTCGAATGTGCAGGGGAATTTACCTGCAAATCATATTTCAGGCATCTTAGAAAAGGATATTACTGTTTCAAAATTTGAACTAGCTCGGATAAAATGGAAGGCAAAAGACCCTCCCAAGGTCAGAGTTGCTCATGTGAAGCTAAACATGTGTGATCAGCTTCCAACAAAGAAGACCAGATCAGCATTTAGCTCCAACCTAGTGAGTGATGTGCAGAGAGCAGGGTGAAATTGTCAATCAAGTCAATCATAGCCCAACTGTTATTTAACTCTGGTTAAAGGTAATAAGGATGATTTGGATGGAAAGGAACAGAAGAAATTTTGAAGAGCATAAAGGGGCAGAGGTGGAAGAGCTGTGTGAAGTTTTGGTCATCCTTGTGGGCCTCTGTATCTAATGGTTTTAGAGATGTAGACTTGTCAGAAATCCTTTTTTCTTTTAGTACACGAAAACAAAATCTTATTAGTGCCCAAAGTCAGTACAAAAACAAGGTGGACGAGAAACCGACCAGCTAGATAACCAGCTAATGAAAGGGGCATCATGCAAAACTTGACAGAAGCATATTAGATTGGAAGGCAACAATAAGTTGGGATTAGTTGTTCTTGTTAAACAAATAACATTTTGTAGGATTTTCACTTTTTCTTCTTTTCCCCTTTTTGTTGGGTTTGATTCTGTATTCTGAAGTGTACTTCTTGTCCACGGATTGTATTGTTTGATTTTTATTAATAATGTTTCTTCCTCTTCAAAAAGAGGTTAGGTAATTCAGAATTAAACATAGGGAAGAGAGACAGATATAATTTTTTTTATTGTTTTTAAAGAAGGCGATAGGATTTCAATATTTCCTAATTCCCGTCTATCTCCAAGGAGTTACATACCATCCAAATCAACTCAAATTAAAAATCCCTAAAGCTCCATTTGGATGGAGGGATTCAAAATCTATGGATTTAGATGAGATTATAAGGAAAAACTGTTCGCATAGACTATTACAATCCATGCATGCCAAGATTTGGACAAGAAAGGAAGAAAACAAATGGATTTCAAATGATTCCTTGCATGTAGTCATTTCAAATCCATTTCAAATGTACTACATCTAGTTATTTCAAATAAATTCATTCTAATGTGGTAGAGTTTTTGTAGCAAATTTAGCCTTGTTGTCAAATAAAAATCCTTTCTTTCAAATCCTTCCATCTAAATGGAGCCCAAAATAAGGGGAAACGCATGAAAAAAAAAAAAAAATATATATATATATATATATAGCAAAATTTAACATTTCTCAGCTTGTCAGTAGCAAACCAGACTTTATTGGTTGAAACTCAAAACCAAGAGAAAGAAATAAGAGTAAGATTCTAATCAACTTTCAAGACAACACTTACTTGTAGGCAGGTATCCAGACATCTGGATTGTTGGACGTGGTGAACAAAACAAACATTTGATACAAGGTGGTACCATATGAAGTAAACATTGTTTTCCCCTGTTGGGTATCTTCAAACATGACATAGGCTAACCAACTGGCAAACAGAAGAAATAAAAGCCACAGAGCCTGCAATTGAAAAAAATTTAACAGTGAAAGCCTAAAAAGGAAGTTTATTCATTGAATATTAAAATTCTGAAATTGAAACAGAACCGATGGAACTTTACCATCACAGAAGCCTTAGGAACTATATAACAGAAAGTAAGAATTTTTTGTTTTGATGGCAACCAGAATAATAGAATTTGGAAAGATGAACAGAATCTAGGGTCAACCTACAAAAACTACAATACATGAACAAAATCTCTCAAACATGAAAAATACAGAAGCAGCTTCCCAAGATACACTCAGGCTCAGTGCAACGCTCTTCCACAATCAAGAAGGATTGCACTAAGAGAAATGTCTCTAAAATGTTTGGACAAAGAGGCAAAAAGTCTAACTCTATCCAAATTGACTCCAAACCCTCTTCCTTATCTCTAAAGATTCTCTTGTTCAAATCCTAAACCTTAAACCCTTAACCCCTTCATTCATGAAACCCCCTACCAACACAGAGCAGTTTCTAGAGAAAACCCACACCAAGCCAAACACCTCCTGAAATCCTCCAAATCTGAGTAATGAACCTGCAGTGCAGAAAAATGTGGTCTGCGTTCTCCTCATCCAGTTTACACCACGCACCAAGGCAGAGATAACTATACAAAGAATCTTCTCTACAACATGTAACAGGTATTTAATTTTCCATGAGCCACCACCCAAGAGAAAATTTGCACCATAGCTGGCATACAGGCCATCCAAATGATCTTAAATGTCTGAGAGGACGAATCCACTTTTTCTGTACCAATGAAGGAACAATGATTTGCAGGAAAAAGCTACCAGAAGGATGAGTTGACCATGATCTTTGGTCAAATAGACTCGAGCTCAAGGAGACATTACATATAAGAGAGGACAAATCTGCAAATACTTGGAACTCCCTAGCATTGAAGTTTAGATAAAATTGTAAGTTCAATTAAATAACACCAAGTGAAGAGAGAACTGCCAAAGAAGAGATGGCAGCATTACAATTCAAAGAAGCTCGATACAAAGTGGGAAATAAATAATGAAAAGACGACTTCCCCAACACAATATATTCCCAAAATCTGACTCTCCTCCATTACCCACAACAAGCTTCAGGAGAGGGGACCAATAATATAAATAAAGGTAGCAGGTAAGACAATAAGAAACTAACAAAATGATGGCACAACAATAGATAGTTAACAAACCAAGATGTTTAAGTATGTGACAAGCATTCCTGCAAGGATGAGCATGCACGACCGCAACTCCCTATTAATATAAGTAAAAATAATAATCAACACCGCAGCATCAAACTAAATCAAGATAAAGTTGTTTAACAATAAAAAGAACCGTTAATATAAGTACGATATTGGTAATTCATGTCGTGTTAATACTAAATAATAAAAAAATTCAAAACCGCAGCATCAAACTAACTCTACATCTGATGTTGCCTTAGAGTTACTTAATTTCCTCCATAACGGGTATGTTACCTTAAATAACAATGAGAAAAACCGCCTAACGTGATGTCAAAGAGCTAAACCACACAAAAATATTACAGTTCAACCAAATGATCATGTTTGGTCTAATTACAGTCCCTTCAAATAATTTTGTTCAAATTTATATAAGCAAAATTCCTGTGCATGTCAAAAAAAATTACATGTCAAGGTTGCACGGTCATCCTTGCTTAAACTGATATAAGTAAATTTCTTGTGCAAAACTAAAGAAAGAACTAAGATGGTTGCATGCTGGAAAAATCCCCCTTCTAGCCCCAGGCTTTTTTTCCACCAAGTTTGAAAGAATCTCCCTGTATGACTATGTACTCCACACTGAATAAACACATGAATCAAGTTTTACACACAATACCTAAAGTTTAAGATGAAAAAGATAACTCTGATGTATGGCGCAATCCTGAGAGGAAGGGAATCAAAGGCCGTTGGAGACAAATAGAGAACATAAACCATCAGATCAGCAACCAAAAGTAGTAGGCCCACGACCTGAAAATCAAAATCAAAATCAACCAAATTTATTACTAAAAAGAACAAAATTATCATATGGGTGTTACGGCCCGTGGACAAATCAAAATTTTGAATTCAACCTTGATTTTATCATTTCTACACCAAAACTGCTCTCTTTTCTGAACTCTTTACAGGGAAAAGGTATCGAATATAACTATTACTGTAGCAAATCGACAATATCGACATACTTTATTTATGCAATATCAAGACTTTCTGGGCCTATTTTCAATCAATACAATCAGTTTATTTGAGAACCATGTTACGGTAAAAGTTCTATTCAAGATCTTTTCCCCAATTTATAAGGCTGAAGATATCAATAGTTAGGTCCAAATGCACAAAATAAATATTTTAATATACATGCCTAGAAAAGATGAACACTACCATTTTAGCAGTTCACTTTTTTCGTACAACTGTGGCCTCTAGAAATAACCATATGTTGTCACAAAGGACAAAAGGCCTAAATCAATTTCTCAAGGATTTTGGGCTGGATGGTTCTTTGCTTAGTTGTCTTTTATAAGAAGATAACTTTCTATCCGTACAAAACCCACAACCCAGACCATATTTTTCTGCCTTCTATTATGAAGAAAAGGCTAGTATACAGATTTCGAATATTGAATATGAAAGGCATATTGAAGATGTCTTGTGTGATAAAACATGAAAAACATACATACTTTGTAATATTCATGTAAATTCCTTCATGGTTTATATTGCATTCCTAATATAATAAAGAACTGCATAACAGTTAAATAAATCAAAACTTTGACCCCAAAAATAAAAACTTGTAAAAAGGGACATTTTGGCCCAAATGTCGAGTTGTACACCAACATTGTAATCCTTGGTTACAGGTAGCACCAACAGTAGCCAGGATCTAACCACAAAAAGCTCCCCTACCCAACACACCAAGTCATCTCAGATTATTTGGATTTGGCAAGCAGCAAATCAAGTAAGCGCGATTTGAATCACATAAACGGTTCTACAAGACCATAATTACAGCCAACTATAAAGCCAAAACCAAACACCCACCTTAAATCGATTAAGATGGTTTTCCCAATAGAGATGGAACCCTTCATATGAAATTGGAAAGAATGTGTGCACCATGAGTATAACGAGTGTTATGCCCTGCACAGGAAAAGGTAAAATATAAAAAAATTTAAATGATAATAGAAAACTAGCTATCTAATGCATTAAAAAACAGAAAATAGACACACATAAAAAAATAAATAAACAAAATGTCAGAAAAATGAATGTAAGAAGCTCAGGTGGACCACATGAATCTTCAAACAACATCTTTCCAGCACTGATCGGGCAGTCAGGCTACACCTAGGAAAAAAGTATTTTCCATATTCAATTTCTGCTAAGTAAACAACAAATATACATTACATAATAAATTTTTTATGCATTCTAACTTTAACTACAGTTTGTTAGAAGATGGAATTTTGTTTGTGCATACTAATGGTATCCAGCCCTACTTGTTAAGGAGTACTGTCATTAAAAGGTACCTCTAAATTCTAAAACTGGTTGAGATAAGTTTACAAACTTGAAAATAATAGTCAAACAGTGTTTATAATCAACATCCTTAAACATCTATACCGGTAATGTGAGACCAATGTTCAAAATTATTACCTCACCCACAACCCAATACTATTGGGAAGAAAAGGAAATATATTATTTATTTAGAAATCCAAAGTTCTGGTTCGAGATAATTCATTTTTTTTTCAATAAAACTATAATGCAAGGAGGTGGTATATATGACATTTTCTGTCTGTTGGAAATAGAAATAAAAATATAACCAATTAAGGTTCTAGTATATTAAACCCGTATAGAGTTATAATAATTATCTCCCTAATTTATTGATACTGTCTACTGGACTTCCAATATTACCACAAGTTCTTGGGGGATTACACAAAACCTAATTCATCTTCAGAGGAGAACAAAATATCTCAATCGGATAACAAATGTTAGTGTGATCTAATTGCTAAATAATAGAACTAAAGGCATTGTTATCCAGCGTTATAACAGCTTAAACTTTTGGGATAGTGGTAAACCAACCAACTGTATGTATCAGATCAAGAGACCCTAATTTCTAATGAAAGCAATTACAACCTTCCAATGTCAATTTGAATTCCACATGTTGGGTTTTAATTATCATGATTTAACTATTCCATATGCACCTTGTGAATGTGAGTGGTGCAAATATTTTTGCAGCACTCCTGGACACAAGGACAGAACATTTTGAAGAACTTCACCTTCCACATATATATATTTTTTTTTAATAAGAAACACATTCAATTAAAAAGATAACCAGCCAAATACAACAAAAACAGGTGAAACAGGTGAAACAGGTGGACAAGAAATCCACTAACACCACCAGAAACAAACAAACAAACAATGAGCTGACAGACAACCAGACAGCTACAAACCCAAACACACAAGATCAGTACATTACAGCCTTCCAACCCAAACCAAACACCCATTTTGAAGAACTTCACCTTCCACATATAGCGTAAGTAAACTAATGAATTCTAAAGTTTGTAAGGTATTAAAATGGTAAACTTAAAACAACTCATTGAAATCTTTAAAAGCAATGTCCAATGGGGAATCCAACATTTATGATGCACTTTATTCGAAAGTTGAATATGAAACTACAATAGCAAGAGAGTCCAAAAGCTAAAATTACCTCAAAAATAAGCGACTCAACAGCATTTAAGTATGGCAACTCCCCAAGATAGTAGTAGTCTCTGTCACTACATGTATATTCAGTATACCTCGCGCACCATAGAGGTTTCTGCACAGAATTAACCAACACCAAGCAACAATCAAAGGGGATACTAAAATTGGACAAATAAATAACCCCAAATAACTATAAATAAAAATAAAAGCAAAAACTCACCTCAAGGAAATTGAGTATTATGAGAGCAAAATATAGGAAGGCCCAAAGGAAGCTAAATCGAACATAAAGAAAGTAATACTTTGCCGCACTCTGGAAATTTTCTTGATCAAGTATCTGCTCAGGCAAGCCAACGCCATCTTCCGCCTGCAGATTATTGCAATTTCAGCCATGATTGCAATGCATTTGCAACTCAAAGAGCAAAGAGTAAAGAGCAAGATTGAAAGAAGGTTTTAGGAGAGAGAGTCAGACCAAATCGACGAGTGCGGCAGCTTTCTGATAAGGAGAGCCAAAGGTGATGGCATCGGAGCGGCGTCTGAAGACCGCCGATCGAACGCCGCTGCCCTCGCCTCCGAGCAGAGGCTTCTTCTCCATCTTCTTCGTCGCGCTTTTGAGTTTGATCCAAAATAGAAAATGGGTTGCTTCGTTCTGGATACACTACGTTATTTGCTTTGTCTGCTGCTTAATAATATCTTTTCTTTTTTCTTCTTTTTTCGGCTGGACTCTTTCCGCGGAAGTATATTACGTGTAGGATCGGGGATCGGGTTGTGGTATTATTACGGATGTGACCTTCCGAATCTGTAGATTTTGAAAGTCGGCATAGGCTATGGGGCCCGTGACCACCTGAATCGTCGGCATAGGATATGGCGCCATCTGTAGATTTTGAATGCTTTATGTCGGCAAAGGCCATGGGCCCCATAGTAATAGTATCCCTCACCTCACGATACATTACAAGGAAAAAGTATTTATCCAACAATAAAACGGGTTGGGTGGTGCTAGAGGCACCAACTTTGGGCACCAAGTTGGGCACCAACTCTCTAATAGAGGTGGAGCCCGCGAATACACCGGGTCCCACGCTCTATTAGAGAGTTGGTGCCCAACTTGGTGCTCAAAGTTGGTGCCTCTAGCATTTTCCAAAACGGGTTACCCATTTAAATCGAATCGAACTCATTTCTTTAAGCGAAGGGAGTGAAAAGGAAAGCAAGAGGTCTGAGCTTTTCTTGTACAAGAGGAAAGCAGAAAGTGGAGAGCGCGAGTTCTTTGAACATAGCGCCACGAGATCCAAGCACCCCAAGCGGCAGCTGCAAGCGCGATAAGAAGTCCGTCAAAGCGCCCGCCAGCCAAGGATGCCAAGAAGAATGATGAAAAGAAGGATGAGGATTTGGTAAGCAATTCTAAGGGTTAGGGATTCGTTCACTGCCTGTTTGGTTCCTGGGAAAATTTCTTAAGCTGAAGTTTCTTGCATTACACTATTTCTAACGGTGTAAACTTTAGTGCTTGTACATCTGCCATGGAAGATAGAGTTACAGGACACAAAAGGGAAAGGTTCGGCACTTGTCACCCTTATACACTGTAGCAGTTAGTGATAGAACTGTTCGAGTTGATGGCCTCACGTTACCACGTATACAAGAGCAAACATTCAGTCATGGCTCAGTTCAGAAATCATAAATTAATGCTCAGATATGTGCAGTTACTCTCAACCCAGACTTTGCCAAAAACAAAAACAAAAGACATTATAATTCTAAACTACAACTTCACCGCTCAGCAAATAAACTCACCAGTTCCATAGTTTTAGCAAACCTTTGACATGACTCGTTTCCACTATTGGCCTGCTAAGACAGACACCAGTAGTTTCTCTTCATGGTTGTGTCTTCAAAAGATGAATCAACCTTCACATAAAACGTGGAAAACGAATGTTATTTTCTTTCAGTTCATCAAAAGCAAATTATAATACAAAACTAAAATAGTTGAGGAAATTATCGAATAAATCTCTAATTGGTTGTTGTAGTACCCCAATTCATCCCTTAACTCTCTGATTTCTTCCTCCAACTCCTGAACACGAATCTCAGCCTCCTTGGAATGCTGATTAGCCTCGTCCCCAAAATCCATCAAAGCCTCCCGGTCATGATAGTAGAGAGAGCTCTCTCTCTCTCCCATTTGTTGCACTCTGACGCCAACCTCTGATTCTCCTCAACAAACTTCTTCAAAGCTTGTGCATTCAGACTCACTTCGGCCTAAACAACGAAACCATCAAAAACAAAAACACAAAGAAAACAAACAATCAAAACGATTATATGAATATGTAAATACATGAACCCTAGCGCACTCAAGGACTTGTAATACCCCGAAAAATTCAAGGTGAATTTTCATATTTTAGGAAAAAATAATATTATGGTGGAAAATGATTATGGATATTTTATCAAGTGATTTTTTATAGAGATTATTAATTAAGTGTGTTTAATTTCAAGTTGGACAAAATGACCAAAATACCTCTATGTGTGAAAGATTACCAAAATACCCTTGTAGGCAACCAAAAACAAAAACAAACAAAAAATCTGAAACGTGGAGGGCATCAAACCACCATCCTCCCATTCTTCCCCCCTTGCCTCTAGTTTTCAAATCCACCATTTATGAAAGGATGAGTCACCTATTCTAAATTGATGACTCACCTCGCCTAAGATTCTTCAATCATGAATTTATTCTCTTCCTCCTCATTCATTGTCTCATCACTCTAAGATTCTTCAATCATGAAATTATTATTATCCTCCTCATTCACCTTATTTTCATCGTCATTCTTTTGTTCCTCTTCAAAATCCAAAATTCGTCATTTCCTTGGAGCAACCGAGAACTCAAATATAGAAAGCTCAAATGAGAAAACTTCCTTCATAAAAGTTGTTCATTTACGTGATTCCTATAACATGCTCCATTTTCACCTCAATCTGATTAGTATAGACTCCGAAGAGTTAGTATGATCACAGTATGTTTACCATTTTCTGATTTCGCAGTAGTATGCTCGGTTTCAATATGTTTCTATGATTTCCTGTGCTCAAGTGACTTTGCTTCCTTCTTCAAAGTTGTTCGAAATTCTGTCTATTATATAACATATCAAAATTTAGGTTGATTAGAATTCTATAGCCACCTTGGGAACGTTTTGACAAAACCCGACCCAAATTCCATTTTGGAATCTGAGTCGAACCTCGTGCGTAGTCCGACACCTGGCAAGTGCGGGGCACATTTGACCAAATTGCCATTATAACCAAAAACCACAAATTAACTTCAAGTTTGACTTCTGTAAAAGATTCGGCAGAGTCTCCCTGTAAATACTCGTTTCCCAAAATTTACACCTGTAAGAAAAGCAATTTATAACCACAACCATTCGACATGCAACACGTTTGAATTCAAACAATCCAACAGTAGAACTTTATGCCCTCATGCCTTACAGAAATCCTAGGGCAATTTCAGAGCATTACTAATCTAGTAACTTTACAAAAATACAATAGTTGCAAGGAAACATCCTACATAGAGAGAGAAGGAATGAAGAGTGATGGCCGCCTTGTGGTGGTGCTCTGGTACACAACTACTGCCTGGAGGCGCAAAAAATTTAAAAGTGTGAGTGGACAAAAATAGAGTTTTGGAAAATAGAATATTAACATACTAACCCACTGTTAAAACCTTTAGAAAATTCGATTATATTAATGTTTTATATTCCTACCAAAATTAAGCATGCGTATTTACATACATATAACCGATCATGCATTCAATCAAATCATAAAAACCTTTTGAAAGCATTGAAAATAGATAATTTCCTCCCACCTAGATGTACCCATAATAAATCCATCAATTCCATGATCTTTCACTTAATTCCCACATTATACCGTCAATTCATTCTGTCACATAATGCGACACATCCTCGCAGGCCTTGGAAACACAAAGTCACCCGAGCCGCATTCCTCGCAAGACTCATGGGACATTTAGTTAAGACTCAAGGGACACTTGGTCAACCTGAGCGGCATCCTCGCTCCTCAAGGTCTAGATATCCCTAAGACTCGTGGGGCAACTGTCAAACGCGCACTGACTCAACCGAAAGCAACTAGAATGTCCGTGGACATTAATATAATCGAAGGCAACATATTATCTAAAGGCACCATATTATCCGAAGGCGACATTTTATCCAAAGGCAATAGGTGGTTTAAAAACCTTTCCTGAAAATTTATAATTCTATTTATCAATAAATTCTTTAATCATGTTATCACTTCCTTTCCTACTTTCCAAGTCATTTACACTTTAAACATAAATAGAATATAATAAAAGTATTTGAATTCAAATATTTATGCTTGGAAAGTAATAGCCATAAATAATTCATTCAAAATCAATCAATGAAACTTTAATTGCATAAAAGCCATTTATAAATAAAAAAAGTCCACTCACTGAATGTCCGAGCTAGCTTGACCCTTTGAGGGTCCCTCCTGCGGTTTAATGAAGCCTGAGTACCTATTTAAGCAATTAAAAATATTTAATGAATAACATTGCTCAACCATAGATATTTAATCAAAACCTTGACCCCCGGCCTCAAAAGTAAGTGTATGTGACCTACAAAAGTTCCTAGGCTCATTTTCAACATTTTTAACAGGTGGAATGGTTTGAAAAGATCCGAGATTAAATAAGCGATTAAATTCCCATATTGGTCAATCCGATACCCCATGGGGTCCACGACCTTCGATTTCCCATCTTAGAGTTCCTATAGGTTCAACACACTTTACTAAATATGCCCTACAAGTTTGGTTCGAATCGAACGGTCGGATTGCTCGCGATCGTACGATTGAACGATTATCATTTATCTAAACTTCAAATTATTGAATCAGAGTATCCGGGACTCCGATTCTCGATCTGTAAATTTCTACATGATCCTATGGGTGCCTAGATCAACATAGAAGTCAATCCAACGGTCCGAACATATTGAACCCGGATAACGCCTAATATGTGATATCCGATCGACGATCAAACGATAACCAAATTGAAATCCGAGCATACCGTCGTGCTCGGAACGACGTGGGAAACATTCTAGGACAAAAACCCAACCTTGACACCCTGCCGACGTGCCTCCATGCACCGCCACCGCTGGCAGGTGTATTGAGTAATTCTCCAGCGATCATAAAACTCGAAACTGCCGCCTAATAATCATACCTACAAATTAAGCACATCAAGGGGAGTAACTTTATACCTTGGCTCGATGATCAATTCCACTTTTAAAGCCCTTGAACGAACCTTTCTCTCTTAAAAAACCTAGAAATTTTAGTTTCAAAATCAATGACTTTGGAGTGAATTCACGTTGGGTTTTCAAGGGATAACGCAAAGGGAAGGTAGGAGAGTATTTTGGAAGTGATTGGGTGGTGGTCGGAGTTGGCCGGAAATGGCGTCAGGAGTCACGGCTGCAAAACAGCCGATTTCTGGAGCTTAGTTTCGTTCAATCTTCTGGTTTGCTCGCTTGGTTTTGGGTCTAGAAATTGGTATGGAAGTGAAGAGGAGAAAGATGAAGAGTTTGCAAGTTGTGACGCCATATTTGGTGGCCGGATGGAGAAGAAATCGAAGTTTGAAAATCTGATGCGAAAACTGGAGGGCTCCGGTTGAATCTGGAAAAGGTGGTTGGGTTTTTTTTAATAAAAAAAAAAAAAAAAAAAAAAAAAACGAAACGATCCGATTTAATATATTTATAATGCCACTGAGCTTCTGTAGATCATAACTTTTTCCTTATAACTCCGATTTTAGCCCACTACGTGTTTACGAACTCATCTCAACGTACTCTACTCAAAGGTACAACTGAAATTTCCAAATTTCTTCCTAAACCAAAAGTCACTTTTAACCCGATAAAATATTCCCGGGGTAAATTCGTCTTTTACTTGAATAAATTAATAGTTAAATATTTATTTAGGATTGGGTTATTACGCATTTAGGGTGGAACTTGTTTATAGTCTTCGACCCTAATTCCTTCCCTCAGTTTCAATCCAGAACACTCATTTTGAAAACTCAAAACACTGTGATTTCTTCATGATAGTTACTTCAAATTCTCCTCTTTATAACATATCCAAAGGTCAGCAAAACGCAACCATTATAACTCTCTGAAAATTGGTATGAGCAAAACACAACCGTTATAGATGTGTACTTTCTCTCAAATGGCTTGTTACTTGTCATTCAATTGATCAAATTAGCCACTATCAGCTCAAGTAAATGATTCTTTGAAGGTATGAAGCTCATCTTCTTATTGTCTCTTTGAGTACTAGTTGTTTAGATTGGTTAGATTGCTTCAATGACATATATCTCTTTCAAAGTGTGTTTCTGTAAAGTTCTAGATTATTTCAATGTGATTTTTTACCAAATTTCATTCTAGGATTTTGTTACATCAAATTGATATCTCAAGGGTTATTTCAAAGTTGGTTTTGTGCCATTTGAATTTAAATTGAGTTTTTTGTGAAATTTCAAAGTACAGACTATGTTGTTGGAATTGTTCTGATTCTACCACATGCCATGTTTTGAATATGTGTTTGAAAACTTCCTGAACTTGGATTTTCATGAAATTTTAGTATGTTTTACTTTCACGTATTTTCTTCAAATCTTGAAAGTTTTATCTAGTTTGGTTGTAAATTGAAATTTTGGTGAGTTTTCAAAATAAAGTGTACAAACCTTAAAAAAAAGAACATTATGCAGCCTAGTGTGTTTTGGTTTCTATTTTGACATGCTTCCTTAATCCTAATTTTCATCAAACTCAATATTTAGTGAATTTTGGAAGTTAACGTGTTCCAGCCTAAATGTTTAGCAAAACTGAAGTCTTTGCTTTAATTTGATGTTTTAAATTTTCTTTATGAGTCTAGAGCCGAACCACCTGATTTTAAACATGCCAAACAATAGAACAATTATAGGAGGGGAATAGATTGGTTTTTCCTTGACGCTTGGTTCTATGGTTGCTTGAACGTGATGTTAAGGGAGTAACGATCGGGTCGAACAACTTGTCAAGTGTATTTGGGGCTTTAGGTCTACGCACGCCAGTAGGACACTCAAACGTGTTTCTTTTTATCCAATGAATTTTAATCAGTAAAAAATCTGGACTAAACTTGTTTTGAGTTTTTTAATTTAGGTTTTGTGTCTAGTATCTTTTAAATTAATTAGTGACAATCACGTAATATATAGGAACTTTAACACTGATTTCTTACATAATAAATGAGTTTTTAGTATGTTTTTAAAGTGCATTCCATATTTTAAAAAAATTATTTATAATTTCAGTCAATATTTTGAGTATAATATAGAAGACCCCTTAAAGGTTTTCCTTTTCATGGGAACCACTACTCTGCAGCTGGTCCTGTCTACAGGATGTGGGCCATAATATTCCAACGGTAATGTTCCAGAAGGATTGTCGTCCATTTTTCCTCGACAAAAAATAAAAGAAAAAAACTATTTAAATTAAACGGATATGACTTTGTCTCCATGCGCGTCTTGTTTGACCCTCTTGTTAAACAGCTCCTATTAATTTAAGCCATTATTTAAATGCAGAAAAACACCTCATACCCTCGGAAGGCATCACATGTCAACATGTTTGGTAAAATCGTTGAACCGCAAATGATCGCAACACTTCCATCTGTTAAAATGACTCCGTGCCAAACGAAAACACCGGAGCACGGCGTTTGCCGATCAAGACCGAAAGTATAGGAGGTCAAAAAATATGAATAAAAGAGCTGCATTTCTGACAAAAGAATAAAAAATGTTTCTAACCATCTCTGGGCAGCTACCACACTAAAACTATACTCAGTATACACACAATGCAAAAAGTTGTACCCTTTGAGATGCAGGAGGTTAACCCCGCATGATACTAAGAGCTCCCCAATTAGAGATCAGTTATATCTGTGAGAAAACTTACTAATTACACAAGTAATGAATTGGGAAGATGAAGCCAGCATCAAAGAACAAATGGGTATTTTCCTCTCTCCTCCGTGAATGTAAAATTAATCCGACCACCATGAAACACACGCAAGAGGCCCCCGCAAATCAAAACCAAAATCAAACTCCTGCGATCTCTAGAGACTTTCTACACCTCTTGCCGACATCAAACCTGCAAAAAGTATGCAATCCTATTAGTAACATGGAAAACTTATGCATACAAACTCATCGACTGCATATAACAAAAGGTTTAAGCAAACGATAATTTCACCATTCATGCTCAAACAGGGGCAAACTGAATAAATAGAGCACAACTAATTTCTAAAACATTATAACAGCATCATGACTCCAGGAAGCAACTAGGTGAAGTTCCAAAACCAATGTGCAGACATCAATGTCAAAACAGGAAATAAAATAAATTTTGAGAGTTTAAAAGAAATTTGGTAAAACTTCAATTTCTTTGCATCAACCCACAATATCCATGAAGCGCATGGTAAACTTAAGAACCATTACCTTTTCCCCAACCAACAAGAATCTGACCACTTATGAAACTCGGAATAACGGCTCCAAATATAACAAGCTAGACAACTTTATCAGTATAATTTAATATTCTAGATACTTGAACCATATCTGATGTCACATTAGTTCAACAATAAGTACAGCAGTAGAAAAGCAAAAAAAATATATGCAAGTTCATCATAATAATTAGTTCTGGCAAGAATTCAAATGCAAACCAATGGAAAACCAGAAATAAACGTGTAGGAAAAATGAGACAGCAGCAGATGCAGAGAGTACGGGGAAATAATCTGAAGGTTTGAAGCAGACACAGAGACTAAAAGAAAATATACAAATTCCAAAGGTTTGAAGCAGTTGCTTGACAGTACATACTAGCTCAGAAAGCATCCAATCAAGATCAATGGTTCTAACATGACTGAGATATAAAGACATAATAAAAGATAAAATTTTAGATTCATCAGGTAAACAGAACAGACATTTCAAGTAATGACATACTTTATGCCCAGTGCCAAATAAACAAACCAACAGTAGTTTATCATTTAACTGCACAATGTATTGAGCATGACACGATCTGGAATATATTCCTAAATAATAGAAGGAGATGGTAAGATATTCCTAAATATCAATGATTAAAATTTACCTTGTCCCCCTTAGACTTTTTTCCTGTAACAAGCTGGAATATACGAAGGCCCCGGCTGAAAGCTTCATTAAACAATATCCTAGTCTGCATAGACTGAAACCCAGGAAACCATGATAATACTGCAACAGGAGTCATTACAATCACCCCGAACAATACATCATACAGTCGAGCCACAGAAACAACCGCGTTCCAAAGTATAGTGCGCTGTAGCCAGGGCCGGAATACTTGTGCTATCAATATCAATCCCCACCCAGTGGGAATGAATGCCAGAAGACTAGTGAAAATATCCACAAACTTGAACTCTGTGAATTCCAACAGGGCAATTATAACCAGTATTGCAAGTTTAATGACAAGAAATTGGACCAACCGATAGTAAATGTGATCTTTTGCTGCATATCTGTCCCGAGCATATGCTATTACCACAAAAATTCCAAAAGCCACAAACACAAATATCCAAGACAACAAGTAAACAGCAATACTGGTACTTCCAGCAGCAATACCAAGCTGGTATACAATCCCATATTGGAAACAGAAGAAGCGGAGGTCTAAGATTATCTCCAAAAACTTTCCCCAGAGGCCAGTTGTCCTTAGATGATCCTGTTCCTCATACCACCATCTTTCCCAGCTCTGTTCAGCTTTTGCAAACACACTGCCACGATACCAAATCCAGCTCATGAAGTCATCAAAGTCCTCTACAGTCTTCAACCAATCAAAGCCAGAAGGATTAAAAATAAAGGGTGCCATAAACCATGACAAAACCAGGAACCAACTTGTGATGGTCATGGCTATGTAAACAAATGTGGCCTTAGCTACAGGACTATGTGATGCATAAACGATAAGTATCAAACCAAGTTCAATTGCTTTCACAAAATGACTACGAGCATAGAGTCTATAATTCTCTGCAAAACTCTTGTGCTGCACAACAAAGCCACGACCAGTCGCTCGATACTTTGCACCACCATGAAGAATAGTTCGCCCAAAAAAGTGGGTACGAGTTCCCATGGAGAATGTGTAGAAAACTGATGAAAGCTGGAGCTGCATTGTCAAGAAATCCCACACAGCTTGAAGGAACCCATGCTCAAGAGAATTCTCCACTATCATTGGAAGGGCAGTGAACAGACCAAGTTGGATAATGAACTGCTGATTTAAGATTGTACCAAGTGCTCTGTTGCTAGTATCATTTTTCAATATAGAACCTTCAATACCACTAAGAGCCAGATAAAGCCGGCCCCAAAGAAATGCGTACACAGTAAGAACAACCATCATTGTATTAAAAAAGAATCCCACAGTGGTATAAAAGAATGATAGCATCCGCAAGAAATCCAGCCTATGACCCAACCTATAGACATCTCTGCTGAGAACTTGCTCGCCGTTACCACTAGCAACCTTGGCCTCAAACATGGAAATTTGGTTGAACCCAACATCCCTTCCCTTGCCCACTTGAATGTATTCATGGTGTGTGACATTTCCACCACGCAATGTGCAATTAAAGCCAGCAAAAATGTCTTCACTGATGTTAATCACCCTGGAAGCTTTACTGATGCCACCTCGAGTCAAGAACCAAAACCGGTCAAACACATCTGGATGACCATAATGCATTCGAATTTTCAAAGGGTTTGCCAGCACCCGCTGTCCCAATGTGACAAAACTTGTTTCTTGAGCTGACATAAACCAAGCAAGTGATGAGACAGAACCAGTAAAAATATGCTCCCTGACTCCCAAGATCGTAGGCTTCCGTATACCATAATAGCGCCTATATTCTTCCAATAGATTCCGCATTTTAAGTGCCTCCTCAAAATAATTGTCTTGGTTCATATCAATCGTCTGAACTGCATCACCACGAGTGAAGATAATGGCATGATTTTGATTCTCTGGTTTTCCCTCTCCAAGCTTCAAGGGACCAGGCAACTTTATGCGGTAGATTTCAACTTCCTTCTCCAATTTCTGGTCAAACTTCACAAGAACAGAGTAATACTCCTTCTCATCCCTACCAGTTGAAACCTCATCAAGATAGGCAACTCGAAGCGCTTCATTGGTTTTCATCAAATACAAAATTTCGTCAGCATGGGGATCTTTTTCGCCTTTTGCGTTCCGTATATCTGGCAAGCAACCACATATGTATATTTCATCAAAGCAGTTCCATACTCATGACCTTTGTATAACAAGTTCACACGACTGCTTGTTCTACTTAAACTCCGGGAAGAAGGTGACCTCTCCGAGGTCAAACCATCCAAGCTAATGTCTCGCATCATGGAACCAAGCTCTTGTGATCCTTCCCGAATGTCCATCTCTGATGCCGAATCCAGAAAAGCCAACATCTTAAGAGCCCGATAATAATACATCATTCCCCTTACAGTCCGAGTAAGGGTCTGGCCTCTGTAAGATGCCCAAAGCCTGAGATCTCTCAACTTAGTTGTCCATATTTCATCGTCACTCACCATTCCTTCTCGGCGCATCCTCTCCTTAAAATTTTTCCACTCATCAACATAAATTGTCTGCAAATAATACAGGATAGAAATCCCATCTTCATTCTCAGTGCGCAGTTGTTCCTTGTTGTACAATACTTCTTCACTGTAGTAAGGGGTCAGAACACTGAAAGCCATCATTTTCTCAACTTGGGGGGCATGGGGCATGTTCATAAATAAGGAGTTACTGAAGAAGGCAATTCTGCGTCTTGCCTCAAGGTTAACTGGGATATTTTGCATCGAGTCCCGAGAGGTAAGTATTGTGTGCAATCGCCGAACCTGCCGATAGAAGAATACATTGTTAGGATCAGGCAACTCAACGGCATCTTCAAAAAGCAGCCCTCCAGAAGAAGCTGGATTACGAGAAGCCAAACCATCCTCCATCAGCTGTTCAGTAGTTCTTTTCTCCTTGAAAAAATCTCGAATGGCAATCTCATAAATGGCCTGCAGAGCATTTACCACCTGATTAGCATCTTTCTTAGGTTTGCTCAGAAGCTCAACAAGCTTGATCAACTTGGCATGGAGCTGTGGAAGCGCAGTCGTTTTAAATGTTTTCGTGAACTTCTCAATCTGAACAGAGTGATCAATTTCCTGAAACAAGACTGTCATAATGGAATGCTCTTCTGTGTTACGTTTGATAATGTCAAGTAGCAAGTGCTTGATGCAATCATAAGCTTCTAAAACAGCACAGCGCCTGTACTCATTCTTGCATATCTTATACCAGAGCCACTTATCAGGAGCATCTACCAACTCTTTGGCCTGACTAAGTGCCAGCAGCAGTTCATTGCACAGAAGAAAACAAGGCCAGCGTATAACCCTGACATTCCAAGAATTCTGTGGCAGCTCTAACAACTCAAGCTCGCAGTCAGAAATTATATCTTCTTCCCTGAAGATCAAAATTATCTCATTCCATATCAAGGCAAACTTGGTTGCCTCAACCTGGTTAGATTCGAGCTTCTTATATGGCCGTCCAAGCCCGTACCTGAGCTTCAACCGGTGGATAGCATCATTAAACTTACTCCTCAAAGTACCCCTTGCGTTCAAAAGTTGCTCTTCTGGCATGAGATTAAACTGAATTGCACTTGCAAAGAACTGGAATCTCAGCCTCAATTGCCCAATATTCCGTATCTCACCCAAATGTGCAAACAAGCCCACTCCTGCCCCCACAAGCGAGGAGTAAATCGCATAAAAAATCTGCAAATCCATGAGGTATATCAAAACTATTGGAAGCCACAATAATCCCACCGCGAACTTGTTGCTGTTACCAAAGAACTGATGCCATTCATAGTTCACATCCTTCATTTTTACGAGTGCTTTTGAAGGGCCAATCATGGGTTTAATCTGCATGAAGTAACTGAAAAAAAATTTTGTCGCAAGCACGAAAATCCAGAACAAAGTGTACTTTATATTGTCCACAAGGCCTTCCCTCAAGCCACGGCCAACAAAAGTTCTGCTCTGAAACCACCATGATAACATGTAAAATATCTTCCAGTTTGTGTTCTCAAGAAAATTCCGAACCCAAGGAAGAATAAACAGGACCAAGGCCAAAAGCTCTGGAAGGATGAAAACCGCTGCCACCAAAAGAAAATTCACCACACGCTTATTTGCCTCGGAGGACCACTGCCTATCCTGATTTCTCTGGGTCCATATCCTCCCGTAGAACACCCCAAAAACAATAATCCACCCCGCAGCAACTATGCTCTTCAACACCATTCTCACTCCGAGCCCCAAAGTCTCCCTTGAAACCAGACTATACTGCATCCCCACATCAAGCAAGGACTGCAAAAACCTGAAACCAGCCCAAGTGAAAAACACAGTCAAAACCTTGACCTGCACTTCCCTCTCCTCCAAAGCCTGCCACGGATACTCCCTCTCCTCCCAAGCAACAATAATAGCTGCCTGAAGGAACAAAATCAACATGATCCAAAGCTTGTCAAAGCTCCTAAACAAGTTCCAAAACGACCTCTGCTCCACAAACCCAGTCTTACCCACATGCCTACTCTTACTAGAAGTAACAAAGAAGTTACTCCCAATATCAACAGGCCATTTGAGCTTCTCAAAACACCTCTTACTCCAAAAATACTCATTGATATCATCATAGTTTCTCCAAACACTATGTGGGGCAGTCCCATTCTTGCTACTCTCAACCTCAGCTTTAATGGTCTCATAAATGGGTTTCACAATAGAATTCAAAAAAGCATTTTCCCCAGAAACCGAAGGCATCACGGGCTGACCCGTGTTCTCATCAATATAATCCTCCAAGATCTTGTTCAATTCCATGGCCATATTGTGAAAAATAAAGCACAAACACTCAGGCACAAACCTCAGATTCGCCGCCTCGCCCCAGATCAAGAGATACAGCGACACATACAGGAGCTCACGCCGCTGGTCAGAGGCAGTGTCACGATGCCGGTCGGAAATCCAAATGTTGGACTTTTTCCCCAAATACGAGCACCACTCGGTGTAATTCTTGAGCAGCTTACGGCGGAACTTCCTCAAAACGGCGCCGTCGAGGGTGTCGATATTGTCCGGGGGAGGGTTGAGGCGCATCTGAGCGTTGGCGAGATGGAGGACGATGTGCTCGCGCTGGTTGCGAACGTTGTCGTATTGGAAGCCAAAGAACAAGGCGAGCCAGTCGAGGAGGTCCATGTGGGGCTGCCATTGGGCGTATGGGGGACGCCGGAGGTTTCCGACGGCGCGTAGAGCAGCAGCGGCGGCGCGTACCTCGGGGAAGCGGAGAGAAGGGTGGTCAGCGAGGAGGTTGTGGACGGGGATGATGTTGTAGGGCTCCGAGTCCGGGTCGAAGGAGGAGGATTGAGTACCCTGGCGGATACTCATGGCCTGGAGGTTCGGCAGAGGAGGTAGCACGGAGAAAGTGTGCGTTGGGCGGTGGTTTTAGTTTTTCTGTTTTCTGCTTGCTGTTTTGGATTCTGATGAGGGAGAGAGAAGGTGGAAGAAGAAGAAGAAGAAGAAGAAGGGGGCAGCTGGGGATGGTTTTTTAACGTGCAAAATGAATTTTTGAGAGAGAGGAAGAGGGTGGGGGAGGGGCGCGTTAAGGTTGAAACGCTGTCGTTTCATTGCTTTTTCCTTTTTCTGGTCCTCCGCTTTCTCTTTCTCTCTCTTCTGTTTTACCAGTTACCGTCTAATTTCAAATATTTTGGCTCTTTCCGTTAGCGTTCTTTTTCTTGTTTCTCTCTTTTTTGTGCGTGTGTTTATGGTATGGACATACCTCGAAATTTTCAACTTTGGTATTTACCATTTTTCTGGCATTCACATGTGGGAAGTCGTTCTGGTACCTAATTACATGCCAAATCGTGTTATTTTGAGTTAAGTTTTCTTAGACTCTAAGTTTACTCATATATTTGAGATTAATATATGTTAGCATCAAGTTGAATAATGACAATTTTGGATTCAAATAATGATAGTATGAATTACTCTAAATTCATCTCGTCTTTGGTGAGGAGGCTTCGAACTTTGGTGAAAGAGGGAGTTCACTACTTTAGCCAATTATTCTAACCTACATATGATACATGATGTTTTTTGGGTATACATGTTAATAAGAAAAGTGGAATAGATTAGTTGACTGACTTGACAATTGAACCGACAAATGAGGGAAAGAAGGGAATTAATTGCAAAAATGAGTTATTATTAGAGAAGATGGGTCGTAGTGACTTTCAGAAGACAATATGCGACATAGACTATTTTTCAAGGGACATTGGCATAGTTAAACCTAAAACAATTTGTATAATATGTGACGAAAAATAAAAAAATTTGTACTGAATATAGCTACGTGACGAAAAATTAAAAAAAGAAATTGTAGACCGACACATGAGCTGAAGCACTAATGCCATGATTTATTTGCAAAATTAGGCAAGATTTATTTGCTTGTATATTTGAAGTTCTAGAAAAGGTGACTGGTAAAAGGCAAAAAAATAAATAAAGAAAAGAGAATCTAATACTTTATAAATTAAGAAAATGTTAATTTGCTTCTTTTTAGGCGCTTTTTCCACCTCGCAATTCGACAATCATTTGTATTCTTCTACTGTGTCTGCATGCGCTCCGCGTCTGGCTGGCAAATATCCCCTCCCTAATCCAACGGCCAATGCTAAGTTAACGTCTAGATCTATACATTAATTTGGTATTTATGTTAAGGTCAAACGCGGCTTCTTTCTTAAAAGATAAGAAGAGAAATTTCAAATTGAAAGGGTCGTTTTGGTGCTTCTGGAATCTGTCAAGGCCGGATCCTGTCTTGGAAGTTGGAGCTGAATTTGAGGTTTTTTTTTTTTAAATAAAGAGGACAGATTTTATTTATAATTAGACAAATTAGTGTACAGTTAGCAAAAATTTATATTATTAGCATTTCATCAAGTTATATTTTCACTTTCATATTAGGTCAACGTCATATTAAACTTTATTGATTTTAAATAATAGGTCATATGCCCATCTTCTAGATACGAAGGTTTCTACAACCTTTCACTTGTCATGCGTTATCACAATATGCTTTCATGTGCCATATCCTATGCCACCTCAACATATCACCGTCGTCGCCCATCGCTGACTATCGTTGTCGATCTTTCCGTGGACGTGCTCACCGCCACTTGCCACTACCCACTGTAATGGGACAGTATGTTAGATCACATTCAATTAAATTGATGGGTTTTAAACCTATGACCTCCAACTTTGAATCCAACGAAACTAAATCTCAACTTATGCTCGGTTTTGAGTTTTTATATTATTTATACTGAATCTTAAACATCAATTAAAAGTTTTTTTTTCCTAGAAAAATTATCATTTTCTTTTTATGAAACTAGATAATAGTTGTTCACTCAATAAAATTTTTCTTATTAAGGTAAAAAAATTAAACCACTTGGAACACATATTTTGCTGACCAATTAAAAGATGACACATGTTGTTTGTACCATATTTGACCGACCTCTCATGCCATGACACAT
Source organism: Prunus armeniaca (assembly GCA_903112645.1). NCBI lineage: Eukaryota > Viridiplantae > Streptophyta > Magnoliopsida > Rosales > Rosaceae > Prunus > Prunus armeniaca. The sequence goes on along the minus strand of CAEKDK010000003.1, from coordinate 11,163,701 downwards.
GGAAAGGATCTAACACCAAGCAGGGCCTTGTGACCCACGCTGGCAAGTCCAATCCTGCAATCGGTAGGCACCCTCGACACCAGCTGTTGATTGCTCACTAGCTAGCCCACAATCGGCAAGTTCCTTAGGTATCCCCTGCCGATTCAGCCTCTCAGAATGTATCTTGCATAAATTTCTCAAGTTCCTCACTGGTATGTTCCATAGGACATGTGGCAAATTTTATCATAGCAGAAGGAAGTCTTGACTTCTTTCTTAACGAAGACATATCCCTTGCTCGCGATGTTGCAGGTTCATCTTTAGAGGACCTCGCGTTAGTCTTCCTCATATCGGGGAGTTCAGTTGATGACTCTTCCCGTTCCGCAGGCTAATCATCCGAGTCTGAGCCATACTGCTTCCATATCTCAATATCCTTGGCGGGGGCAGGCCACCAGCCTTCTTCCAATACTCGATCAACAGCCAGCGTTATTCGCAAAATAGCGCAGAGATGTTCAAGGCCTAGCGGACCTTAGCCATGTCCAGCTCAAGATCTAGTTTCTTGTTGATGTCATTCTTTGCAAGCAAAAGACAAAAGTCAGTTAGTCACACATCAAATAATTCAAATAAAATTGAAGCATATCAATTGAGCATGGCATATCATCGCAGTAGGTGAGGGGAAGAAGGGGACCGTCGCCAACCTCGCATTCCCACCTTCCGCTGACCTCCAACACATCGACATGCCACTCGTGATCTCCTTGGTTGAGATTGTCAAATAGCTTGGCATTGCATACACGAACTTGGGCTTACTTCTCGTAGTGCCTCACCTCGAAGAAGTAAAATAACTTTAGCACCGTCAGATTCAGCTTGAAGAAGCGGTTCATATTATCAAAACAAATTATCACCCGGTTTCAATTTCAATTATGATGTTCCTTGTACCTCTATTATCATGTAGGAACTTGCAGATCGAGAATCGAAATTCCGGATACTCCGAGTCAATGATTCTAGAGTTAGGCGAACTGATTGTCATCCGATCGTGCGATTGGCTTAATCTAACCATTTAATCAAGAGCAAACCTTCTGGACTTGTTTAGTAGAGTTTGTTGAGTAGATTTTGTTGGACCTACATGAATTTTTGGATCGGAAATCGGAGGTCGTGGACCCCACGGGCCCAATTGACCAATATGGAAAGTTTGATTGCTCAATTGACCATGAGTCTTCTGAAACCGCCTCATCCTTCGAGAAGTATTATAATGACCTTATAAACCTTCTTAAAGGTTGTGCACACTTTAAGACCCGAAAACTATAGTTTTGAGTTAAAGTTTGTTGTTGGGTAGTTTTATTAACTAAGTTTGTTTATCCTCTCAAATAGGTATTCATTCTTCGCGTACTCCACGAGAAGATCCCTCTCATGGTTGAGCAGCATTGGACTTGTTGTGAGTAGACATTGTTTTTAAATGATCATTGTTTTTCAAATATGGAATTGCTTGCATAAATGTGATTTGATTGGAAATTGGTTTATTTGGGTTAATGAGGTTAAGTGATTTTATTATCGGGCTAGTCTCGGCTTTTACAGTGTGATATGGGATTTCCTAGAATTATTCTTATTATTATTCTTATTATTATTATTATTATTAAAGTATATCGATTTGGGGTTTTGGACTATGGTGATTTTGGATTTGGTGATATTGGGTTTGTTTATGAAATTTTAACATGGGATTTTGGTTTATATTGTTTATACCAAAATGAACAGCCAATGAACATCGGACACGTGGACCAAACCCGAGTTATGGGAGCCTTCGGCACCTTTCTTCGGCATCATTAGGGCAACCTCACCCCCAGGGACACGTGGCAGTCCCACAATCGATGTCCACAGTCCCACATCGAAACTCTAAACAAATTGCACACCTCCCAAGGCCTATATAAGAGGACAGCTACCACAGTTGGAGGTAATCAATCAGAACTCACATCATACTACCTATTGATTTGCAGTTCAAACTTACTAAATCTGTACTCATTTAAGCATCGGAGAGCCTTCGGCCAGTACCACACCGGTGCCCTAGGACTTACCGAGCGTTTACTATCTTACAGGTATAACGCCCTACCGAGGCCATAGCATACCAAAGGAAAAACAAATCACTAAGTTGCGCGGGAAAGTGCCGAACCATTTTTCTGCGTCAACAGTTTGGCGCCGTTTGTGGGAATAAAAAACAATCAACCTACAATTCCTAAAAAAAACATATGGGGACCACTTCAGGACCACAGTTCCTATCGGAGGATGGATTACCGTACGGTATGCCAAGTGGAGCAAGCCCATCGCTACACCCTAGCACCCCCTTCGGTAATCCTCCAGTGCTTCAGACCACTGTCGAAGCGGAGCTTCTGGCTCAGATGACCTCCATTCGGAGGGAAATGGCTAAACTCCAAGAACATAACAAACTCCTCTAGTCCAAAGTAGACGAAACCCAGCGGTTGCTTAACGAGCAGGAAACACAGAGCATTCAGGCTACCGAGTCTTCCTAGAGTCAGCAGACCCCCGGTCGGCAGAAGAAGGGAAAGATGGGGGCAAAGGCAACGCCTGCGCCTTCCAAACAGTTGGTGGTCCCAGCTCCACAGGACCAGCCTCACGTGCCGAAGAAGGTGTACACCGATTGTCGTCATCGGATCAACGACAAGAAGGATGCCGAATGGCATAGGTCCCCAATCAGGGTTAATGCCTGCTTGCGGGACTCGTGGATGAAGGTCCTGGGAGATAAATCGCCCCTTAGGAAGGTCTAGGGTTTGGATTCGGGGTTGGAATCTGACGATGAGTACGTCCCCACCAAGGGCACCAAATCAAACTACCGTTCGGAAACTCCCCCGGGGTATTCGAAGGCAAGACCACCAAGTTTGAGGAGAACTTCCGAAGACTTCAGTTCCGAGGGGGTCCCAAGCCGAGACCCCGCTATCCGCCTGCTTTTCCAGAGAATCCAGAAGATGGAGGATGACCGAACCTGGTCCGAGGTCCCTGACTGGGGAAAACTTCGGCCAGGACCATTTACCGAGCACATCAAGAAGTCCAGACAGGACAGGGAGGTGCAGCCGTTGCGCATACCATTTTATACCGGCGTGGAGGACCCTTTGACGCACCTTCACTCCTTCCAATCGGCAGTTGGATGCAAGGGCCTCAGCGACGAGGGGCAATGCCTACTGTTCCCATCATCCCTTACCGAAGCTGCTCTGAACTGGTTCTACCTTCTTGAGCCAGGGACGGTAGACTCCTTTGACGAACTGAAGCAGATTTTCCTCAACTACTTCATGATCCAGACAAACCGCTTGTACTCTGTCGATGATCTGTACACGATTCGGCAGAGAGAAGACGAACCCCTACGGGAGTACGCAGCGCGCTTCAATCACGAATACTCGAGGTGTCCTGAAACGGACGATAGGGCAGCCTTCGGCGCCTTCAAGAGTGGCCTTCGGTCATCCCACTTCCGGTATCTCGTGCACAGTAGTAACTGGCGCACATATGACGAGCTGATGAAGCAGGTGGCAGTTCATGCGAAAGCCGAATATTTCAACTCCAAACCTGGACCTTCGGCTCGTAAGGAGGAGTCAGCGACCAAGAGTTATCCGGGGCGAACTGACGATTCTTCGGCAGGGCACAAACGGAAGGACGACCGTGATAGTCGTCAAGGAAACTCGAAGAAAGGGCGCGGGAAATACGGTCGTAACGACCACCGTGCGCCGCTACCGAATCACGATCGTGCCCAGGAAGTCTTCACCCTGCTGAACACTACATACGAGACCGTTCTGATGAACGAGCATGACCAGATCCCGAAGCCAACCAACCGAAAGCCCAATCGGCAGGACAATTGGGAGACTGGCAAATTCTGCCGATACCACCAGCATTAGTCTGAGGAAGATCGTTGAGCGCCTGATTCTGGAGGGAAAGTTGGATCAGTACATCGCCAGGCCACCACAGGCACCAGCACCGAACGCGAATCGGCAGATCAACATGATCAGCACGATCAACGGGGGCCCCACTCTGGCAGGACCCTCTAACTATTCAATGAAACAATATGTGCGTGCCGCTCACTACCCCCAGGTCTTCGGCATAAAAGACGATCGGTGCCACAAGGTCCCGAAGGTGGGGTGGGATCCCATCACCTTCTGTGAGGAAGAAGAGGAATGGATCATTTACCCCCACGATGACCCAATGATCATTCGGGCCGAGATCGCCGACTACGATGTAGGTCGGGTGCTGATTGACACCGGGAGTTTGGTGAATGTAATTTTCGCTGATGCATTCAAAGGACTGGGAATTGCCGACAGCATGGTCAATCGGCAAATAACACCCCTCCTCAGTTTTTCTGGGGATCTAGTCCAGCCAGTCGGCAGTATCAGTCTGCCCATCGCCTTCGACGTCGCCCCTAGGAAAACAATGACCTACGACCAATTCCTCATTGTCGATTGCCCAACGGCATACAACGTCATCGTAGGGCGAACGGCACTCACCAGGGTCAAAGCCCACTTATCCCCTCACATTTTGCTGATGAAGTTCCCAACACGCAACGGTACTGGCGTCATCCGGGGTGACCAGCTCAATGCACGGTCATGCTATGCCACAACCCTTAAGTCGGTAGCTTGCAAACCGCCAATGGAAGCCATGACCGTGCAGGGACTACCGAACGGTAGCGGGCTCATTGATGACCCCAGGGAGGAAACGCCAAAGCCAGTGGCGCAGCCTGCCGAAGAGCTCGAAACCGTGGTCCTAAACGAGGATTTTCCCGATCGGTGGGTAAAAATCAGCACTAACCTAGATGCCGACCTCCGAAGACAGTTCATCGACTTCTTACGGCAGCAGGCGGAGTTTTTCGCCTGGTCTTATGACGATATGCCAGGCATATCACCTGACGTCATCAACCACAAGCTCAGCATAAGCGGTCAGGCAGAAGCGCCGTTCATATGATGCCGAACGGTAAGAGGCAATGCGTGCCAAAGTTGACAAGCTCAAAGCCATCGGCTTTATCTGGGCAGCTACGTACCCTATCTGGCTTGCCAACTCAGTCATGGTTCGGAAGACCACAAGAAGATGGCGGATGTGTCAGGACTATACCGACTTGAACAAGGCTTGTCCGAAGGACAGTTTCCCCTTGCCGAGAATCGACCAGCTCGTCGACGCCACCGCTGGACACGAGCTGCTCAGCTTCATGGATGCCTATTCAGGATACAACCAAATCTTTATGGACCCTGCCGATAGAGAGCATACGGCATTCATCACCGACCGCGGATTGTACTGTTACAACGTCATGCCCTTATCAACGTCTCGTCAACCGGATTTTTGCTAAGCACATCGGCGGCATTATGGAAGTATATGTCGACGACATGTTGGTGAAAAGCTGAACGGCAGGGGGGCATCTGGAAAACCTAGCCCTCATGTTCGGTATACTAAAGGACTACCGAATGAGGCTGAACCCAACGAAGTGCGCCTTCGGTGTATCTTCTGGTAAATTTCTCGGATTTATGATCAGCCAAAGGGGAATCGAAGCTAATCCCGAGAAAATCAAAGCCATAATCGACATGGAAACCCCGAAGACACAGAAGGACATTCAAAGCCTTACCGGACGTGTCGCTGCCCTGTCACGCTTCATCTCCAAGGCTACCGACAAGTGCGTGCCGTTCTTCAAAGCTTTGAAAGGGGGCAAACATCATATCGCATGGACTCCCGAATGCGACCAGGCATTTCAAAACTTGAAGAACTACATGAGCCAGGCACCGCTATTATCAAAACCACTCCCAGGAGAAGTCCTCATCCTATACCTCTCGGTATCCAACACTGCCGTAAATTCAGTATTGATATGGAAGCCAGAGAATGCAGAGCTACCGATTTTCTAAGTCAGCAAGGCACTACAGAGCGCGGAGCTTCGGTACCCACCCTTAGAACAGCTAGCACTGGCCCTGGTTGTCTCGGTGCGAAGGCTTCGCCCATACTTCCAGGAGCACGACATCACTGTTCTGACAAACCAGCCCCTTCGGCAGGTACTCCAAAAGCCAGAAACGTTGGGCCGATTGGTCAAATGGGCAATCGAGTTGGGAGAATTTGACATACAGTTCAAACCAAGGCATGCAGAAAAAGGTCAGACTGTCGCCGACTTCATCTCCGAGCTCACACCTCATGCACTATCGGAAAAATCCTTTCCGAACGCTATCCTCACTGCACCAGAGAGAATGGATGCTGAGCGCTTTGACACTTCCGTTCCTCTCTGGATTCTGCACGTGGATGGCTCGGCAAACCAGCAAGGTTGTGGTGCCGGCTTAGTGTTAACCACTCCGGACGGTGGCAAAGTCGAATATGCCCTTCGATTTAACTTCCGGACCTCCAATAACGAGACAGAGTATGAGGCTCTCTTGGCCGGCCTTCGGCTAGCCAAGAGCATGAGCGCGAAGCAAATCAGCATTCACAGTGACTCCCAGCTCATTATGAATCAGATAACGGCAGACTTTGCAGCTAAGGATGCCTCTATGTCAGCTTACCTATCGGCAGCTCACCAATTACTGGAAAAATTTCAGGCCTACGAGATACGACAGATCCCGAGGTCAGAAAACAGCCATGCCGATGCGCTCTCGCGTTTGGCTTCGGCAATAAATGACAAGATCAGAAGAAAGGTACCGGTGGAGATATTATCCCAGCCAAGCATGACAGCTGCTGAGGTGTGTACCGTACGGTACGAGGACACATGGATGTCTCCGATCTATGCTTTCCTGACAACCGGAGTCCTTCCGACCGATAAATCCCAGGCTCGGAAACTCCGGTACCAATCGGCAAGATACACGGTCATCGACGATGTTCTGTACAAGCGGGCCTACACCACGCCGTACCTAAAATGCCTTACCAAATAGCAGGGGGACTACATCCTTCGAGAGGTCCACAGCGGAGTCTGCGGTGACCATTCAGGATCCCGCTCGCTCGCACACATAGTCTTCCGACAGGGATATTTCTGGCCGACTCTACACCAAGATGCGAACATGTTAGTCAAGAAGTGTGACAAATGCCAACGGTTCGGTAGCGTCCCTCACGTTCCTGCCGAGCCACTCTCACCGATTGTGAGCCCGTGGCCATTTGCCCAATGGGGGTTAGATTTAATTGGTCTGATGCCAGAAGGCAAGGGTCAGGTCAAATATGTTGTGGTTGCTGTGGACTACTTCACCAAATGGGTAGAAGCCAAAGCCTTAGCAACAATAACGGCAGCCAGAATTGAAGATTTCGTCTGGACGAACATTTGTTGCCGATTCGGCATCCCCTACGCCATCGTCACGGATAACGGCAGGCAGTTTGATTCGGAAGTCTTCATAGAGTTCTGCATCCGACTCAAGATCAACCTGTTCTTTGCCTCGCCAGCTCACCCCCAATCGAACGGCCAGGTCGAAGCAATGAATAAAATTGTCAAGAAGCTATTGAAACGACAGCTTGACAAAGCCAAAGGAGCCTGGCCGGAGAAGCTTCCAGAGGCGTTATGGGCCATCCGGACATCCTACCGAAAAGCAACCGGGGAAACACCGTTCTCCATGGCTTTCGGCTCGGAAGCGGTAGTCCCAGTAGAAATTGGAGAGCCTTCCTACCGAATGGAAGCTTTCAAACCGAAAGCGAATAAGGAGGCGCTCGCCTTGAGCCTCGACCTGCTCGAAGAAAGCCGAGCACAAGCCAACCTTCGGAACGAAGCTTACAAGCAACGCGTCTCTCGGTACTATGACTCCAGAGTCAGATCCCGCTCTTTCCGAATCGGAGACTGGGTCATGTGAAAAGTCTCGCTGGCAACCGAGAATCCTACAGAAGGAACCCTCGGACCTTCTTGGGAAGGACCCTACGAAATCATCGGTATCCAGCGATCGGGGACTTATCGACTCAGAGACTCCAACGGAAAGGCCCTCGGTCATCCTTGGAATGTAGAGCATGTGAAATATTATTTTAAATGAAGTCACCTAGCCCACGGTAGGGTTACGATAGAGTCCCGAAAGCCCTCGACATTTTTATATTCACAGCCTTCAGCAGTATAGCGTCCCCTAGCCTACGGCAGGTTTTTAATTGTAAAACGCACTCCAGATGTATCTTTGCCTTCGGCAATTTATCAATGAAAGGGCCCTCGGCTCATATGTTCAAAACCTTTAGTGTACCCTTTAAGCTCTTCTCATAAAAAAAAAAAAAAAAAAAAAAAAAAAAAAGATAGGTAGACCATCGTTCGCAGTAAACTACGCATTTTGGCACTGCTATTAGCCTACCGACTGAAGGACAACTTGAAAGGATCACCTTAATTACCCACTGATCCAAGGGTTTGAGCTTTTATTAGCCTTCGGCACTTAAAGCCGTTACTTAGCCTTCGGCAAGTACGTCTGTTGTTTTCAAATCCCTACTAGTTGAAATTCTGCTTGGAAGATAACTTTATTGGCCAACGGCTAGTGAACTTTTTACCTAGCCCTCGACATTTAAAGAGAAATTTTCCTAAACGCCTTACCGATTGAAAATTAAGATGCAATCAAGTTTGAAATTAAAAACAGCTTCGATTAAAAGATGCCCACGGCATCAAGATACAGTTAAAATATGCCCACGGCATCAAAGGTTCAATCAAAAGATGCTCACGGCATCAAGGTTACATCAAAATTACATTAAAGGATGCCCTCGGCATCAAGGTCACATAAGATAAAAGCGGGAAATGAGAAGAAGCTTTTTGGAGGAGATTGACGCCCTGCCGTTCGAAATAGGACTATACCTTTGACTATCATTGCAAAGCGTACAAAACTTTCTGTCGAGGATGGAGAGCTGTCAAGTAGCCTCCTCGGCATCTGCCTTTTCGGTACCAGTGGCAGTATGCTCTCCTGGAGCGTCCTCCCCTTCATACTCATCTATCATTTCGGGAAGGGGAGGGGGATCGGCAATAAAGTTCAAATTCAGCTTCGTCCTAAGGTTGTACCGCTTAAAACGGTAGATGAGATCCACCATCTCCGAACCCACCTCCTTGTCGAGCAAGGTGGAGAAATCGGAAGAATGACGGTACTTCCGGATAGCCTCTTGGACAGCAGCCTCGATCTCCGAAGCCTTGGCCCGCTCCGACTCCTCCAAAGCCATCTCGACGGCCTCCTTCACCTCCAGAGCCTCCCTTGCCGATAGCCGCGCCGACTCCAGGGCTGCCGACAGATCGGCGAACTTAGACTCATAAACCCTGACCTGCCGTTCAGCAGCCTGCAAATCCTTCGCCAAGTTGGCATGGTCCTGGATAGCCTTGCCAGCCTCGGCAACCCTGGCCCTACCGTCCTTGTAGGCCTTCTTCGCTTTCTCGGCAGCATTGATGGCTCGCTTAACGCACAACCACATATCCATCGAGGCCTGGGGAACAATTGAAATGTCAGACGATATAAAAAAAAAAAAAAAAAAAAAAATCGGTAAGTTGACTCGGGAATACTTGGAACTTACCGAAGCTTGAAGGCGGAAAGTGCGACCCGCCTTCTCCCGAAGGAGCTTCTTCGGCAGCTCTTTGATCTCGGAAAGCTCCATTTGCGAACCAAGGATCATGTGGTTCGCAAACTGGACCGTCTTCGACGGACAGGCCAAGGTGACGGGGTTGGCAGGCTCCTCGTCATTGTCAGCGGCAAAGATAGCCCGAGGAGGCTCAGTCTACCGCCCGCGCTTCGGGGCAGGTTCGGCATCCAAGTCGACGGTGAACGGCCACTTGCCGGCCGCTCGGGAAAAGGTCCCCTCGGTAGGAACACTTCGACCTGGAGACGGACCGACAGTAGCCGCCCCAGCCTGCGCCGAGTCAACGTTGAGTTGGCGGAGACGGTCATCCAGGGTTTGGTCCTCGCGGTCGGCTTCTACCGAGGACGCCGCTTGGAGGACTCATTCATCCTCTTAGCCTCGGCAGCTCTCCTCTCTTCCGTCACTGCACAAACAGGGATCGGTAAGGCTTTGCTACGGCCAAAAACAACTTATAAATGGCAAAGTACACTTACTCTCGGCAGGATCGACCAGCTGAGCTTGGATCAGGTTGGCGGTGAAGAGAAACTGCAGATACACCCTCTTCTCGGTAGGGACCTTGCTCCTCACTCTCTCCACTTGCTGAATCTCTGCTTGCGTGGCGATTGGCTGCTTTAATTTACCTGCAAGGGGAATAACATGAAAAGATCAGTAACAGTAAACAAGGACCCCGAAGAAGGTACCGAACGGCATGTTATCCTACCGGCTATTTGGAATGTTCTTGGAATTGAAAATCGGACAGGCTGCCCCGAAGGCGACTCCCAGTCGCCCGAAAGGAGCACCCGCCGATTCCTCCATGACTTCTGAGAAGTCGGTACCCAGCTAACAAAGTGGCCACGCTCGGTAGCCTTGAGACAGTTCGCATGCACCCATCCACCATGATCGGCACACTTGGACTTTGTGATACTGTACAGGTGCGAGAACTACTCGTAGGATGGCCACCCTTCACCGGCCATGCCGAAGGCCGTTATCACTCCCATGAGGGCCACCCAGAAGTTCGGGTTAAATTGCCCTAGAGCATAGCCGATCTGGGCCAAAATCCTCTGTACCGCCGGCTGCAACGGCAACCGAACGCCTTGAACAAGGACGTCGGTAAAGAAAACCACATCGCCGTCCTTCGGCTTGCTGAGGGATTCTGTATGGCCCGGGATCCTCATTCGAACCGAATCCGGGATGCGATATTTCGCTCGATATTTGGCAATCTCCCGCTCGGTAATCTTGTTTGGCCCAAGATAGTCGACACCAAACAAATTTTCCTTCGGCACCCCCATAGGTACCCTAGGGTTGCTTGGGTACACTATCGATACCCTCGGACGAGAGGATGGTTCGGCGGCTGACTCTCCACGGCCGGAAATGGAGGTCTCTGACTGGCGACTAGCGCTCGCCTCCCCAGGCATGCCTAGACCCACATGGCGGCCGTCACTATAGACAATGGACAACGGCACAGGAGCGGTCATTAGCCCCTTCCCGATGCCGTGTATTGGAATGGAGCTGGGCCCTTCACCGAGTATCTCAACATCGGTATCACTCCCATCCTCGGCATCAGGCCCTGCCGCTTCACCGTCGGAGTCAAAGAGACCTTCCAATGACTCCTCATCGAACACATTGGGCTCACGCTCAGAGAATGACTCGCTATCAGACATCTACAAAAACAGGGAAAAAAGGAAACTAAGGCTCATGCTGGATATTGTCCTACCGATCCCTACATCACTACCTATGGCGACTAGACTACCGAATGGAACCCTATGGTCAGTCTAGTTCAAACCAAGGAAGGACGTAACTCTTAAGGTATGCAAGAGAGTAAAGTGGAGGTGCCGAACGGTACCTTAGTTTACACTCTGAAAAGTAAACGCGAACTGTGCTTCAGATCGCCTTGACAAAAATCGCCCTTCCTACCGTTTGCAATGCCGGAAATCGCTTGGTTGCCGTTAGCACTTGTCGGAAATCGCCTTGAATACCGGAAGCTCTCGTCGGAAATCGCCTCAACAGAGCTCTCGCTTCTCACAAAGTGCAAAGTGATTCCGCCTCCGGGGTCATTTCTATTTATAAGGAGGGGGTTCGCAACGGTACACCTCGAAAAACCATTAATGCGCCGCGCACCATCATTACTCTTGCCACGTGTCGCTCATCCTATGGGGGACTGACGGCACGCGAGGCGCGAAAGTCGAAGCGCTCAGATGTCCCTTCACCCGTCCGCTCGACGCGACCTTCTGACTTCACCAACGTCAGCCTCTGAACGAATAAGAACGGAAGGGGCCGAAGTTGAGCCCCTCCACCAACTGGATTACCAAACGGTAGGACAACATTTCCTTCCGAAGACGACTTCAAATCCCCTTCCAAGAACCCTCGCAAGAGGACTTGGGGGACTCCTGTTTATACCAAAATGAACAGCCAATGAACATCGGACACGTGGACCAAACCCGAGTTATGGGAGCCTTCGGCACCTGTCTTCGGCATCGTTCCTACCGGTCGCATCATTAGGGCAACCTCACCCCCAGGGACACGTGGCAGTCCCACAATCGATGTCCACAGTCCCACATCGAAACTCTAAACAAATTGCACACCTCCCAAGGCCTATATAAGAGGACAGCTACCACAGTTGGAGGTAATCAATCAGAACTCACGGCATACTGCCTATTGATTTGCAGTTCAAACTTACTAAATCCGTACTCATTTAAGCATCGAAGAGCCTTCGGCCGGTACCACACCGGTGCCCTAGGACTTACGGAGCGTTTACTATCTTACAGGTATAACGCCCTTCCGAGGCCATAGCATACCGAAGGAAAAACAAATCACTAAGTTGCGCGGGAAAGTGCCGAACCATTTTTCTGCGTCAACATATATGGTTTTGGAATTTTAAATATGGTGTATTGGATTTTATTATTGTTCTCTTTTGGGATTCTCGGAGGCTGTTATATTTCTTAAGTATATGAATATAGTATTTTGGATATTATTGAAATCAAATGGGTTTATTTTAGTTGTTGGTGTTTTTCTTGATTATGATTTTTTTATGGTTTTCATAAAGGAATTATGGGTGTTATTTATTATATATTTATTTATGTTATTTGGAAACATATTTTTGGAAATTGGAATTATGGATTGCACCATTACATGTACCTCCCCTTGGATACGATGGATACTTGGATACATTCGGCACACAGTAACTCTCGGAGGTGTGTTGAGACCCGAGCACCCTTGACGGGGTGTACCGTAAAGCCCTTAAAGGGGTTGTTTGTGCGCATAAGACTTATTTCAACCGCACGTGTATTGAGGATTTTGTCGTGCGTGTTTGGGGAGCAATAGTCCCCCGATTAGATTGGTCATCCCTAGTCACCTGAGTATAGAGGATTCTGCCATGTGGTCTTTTGATTGTTTTTTCGCAGTACATGACGATAGTGTGGTGAGTGTGTGTGTGTGTGTGTGTGTGTGTGTGTGTGGATATAGGTGTGGATTTATTTCCATGTTGAGGTTTCTTGAGTATGTGCATTGAGAGTTCTTTGCACAAGTATGAACATTTGAAATGAACTTCGAAATTGAGATTGGATATTTGGAAATTACTTGGCATATTGTATTTTTGCATTGGAATGATTGCGGGAAAAAGGATTTTTGGTTTTGATGATTATATTTTATATTAACGGGTTTACTTTGGTGGTCTTGAATTTACGGTTTTACAATAAGGATTAAATTCTTGAGAAGTATTAATTAAATGGTTTTCCTTATTGTATGTCATGATATGAAATTTTACTGAACTGAAATATTTTATAGTATTGGATGATATTTCTGTACATTTACCAAAGAAATCTATTGCATGGTGTTTTGGGCATTATTTTCTAAAACGGAGGGGGTTATTTATATTGAATATAAATTATGTTTAACGCTTTGTTTTCGTCCACTCACATTTTCTATTTTGTGCCCCCTAGATTCTAGGCATCCAAGGTTGAGACCACCATGTCGAGGCATCATCGTTGTCCACTCTGTAGGAATGCGCTACTATCACTCTCTTACCTTTTATTTTTCCCAGGTTGCAAACTAAATCTTTAGTTGCTCTTAGCTGCTTGTTTTTAAGTTCGAGTAAAGAGCCTAAGGCCCATTTAAACAGTTTTAACTGTTGTGCATGCCTTTACCTTGTTCATGCTAGAAGTTGGGTTTGTTCTGGCACTTGTTTGCAAGTATTGTAAATTGGAAAATGTTCCAATTAAAGAGGAGACTCTGCCGAAATTTCGGTAGAAGTTGAATTGTCTATAAGATTAAATAGGGTTAAAGGGCTTTTTAGTAAAGTGGGTCCAACATCAGCTAGATGTCGGACAAACAATAGGGTTCGTCATTAATTCTAAGGGGGAATTCAGGGCAGGTCCTGTCATTTGCCGCCTTGTGAATGATCTTTAAAATTGAGTTTTTGTTATGAAAATTTAAAGGCATGTGTATGAATCATTCTCTCTTTGGAAAATGCTTGGAAAGATTGTTTTGAGTCTTGTTTTAGTTTTAGTTTCGCTCGAGGACTAGCAAAAGATAAGTTTGGGAAGTTTGTTGGGTTCATTTTTATACATGATTTATCATGTCATTCACCCAATGTTTTGAGTTAATCCTTGACTTTTTATAGTCTTCTACTTCCTGTATTTTTGTATATTTGACCTTGGTTAGAATAAATGTGAGCTAAAATTGCATTATTGAATATAAAATCTGTTTTTGCTAATTTTCGTAGGTCAAATTCTTGGTCTTGGATCAGCATGTTTCGGTACTCGGATGTGGTGAAGTTCTTCATGAAACTTGTTCCAATGGATGTTGACTATAACATATCCGAATTTGAGCTTCATTGAATAAGTATGGACTATCCAACTGATCCACCATCGATCCAAACTTTGGAATTGTGGTTTCGACCATATTTACCTCTTTTGGATGTCACCCTCCATTTTCTACTTGTTACCACACCACTTGGTAATAATGTTTCATTAGATAAGCTGTAATCTCCCTCAAGATATTGAAAGTCATAGAAATGATGAAAGTGAAGACAAGTGGAGAGAAGGACCAAAGAACTTTGGGTGAAAGGTGAAGTATCCTATGGAGTAAGTAGGAAGAGAGAAAGATGAGAAGGTAGCTAAGGGGCAACAGCCAAGCAAGCTCATTCATTCTCTACACTTTACAATTTCTGATTTTAGAGAAGGAGGAGAGCAAGGAATAAACAAAGAGAAGGGAGAATGTCATGATAATTGGAGAAAGTCTTGGGGAGCCTCAATGCAAAGATCCAAGAGGTTGAAGATGCAATTCCCTTTCTCTTCCTTGTTTTTAGTTTATTTTATTTTATTTATTTCTTGTATTTTCTTAGTTTCAATGTAACTTCTTATTTTTCAAAGGATTAGGTTGAAGCCCTAAACATGATTACACTTTTGTTTTGACGCTTTGAGTTTATAGATTTCTAGATGTTGTTGATGAATTCCTTTTCACTAAATTAATCATATGCTATGTGTAACATCCCACATTGACCAACGAAAATGGGGTGATGTGCCTTATATGTGCATGCCCACCTCCATCTAGCACGAGGCCTTTTGGGAGCTCATTGGCTTCAGAGTCATGGGAACTCTGAAGTTAAGCGAGTTGGGGCTAGAGCAATCCTAGGATGGGTGACCCACTAGGAAGTTGATCGTGAGTTACCAAAACAAAACCGTGAGGGCAGAGAGGGGGGCTCAAAGCGGACAATATTGTGCTACAACAGAGCCGATCCTGGGATGTGACAACTTGGTATCAGAGCCACTCTGCCATATGGTGCCAGTGTGCTGACGAAGATGTCGGACCTCTAATGGGGGTGGATTGTAACATCCCACATCGACCAACGGAAATGGGGTGATGTGCCTTATATGTGCATGCCCACCTCCATCTAGCACGAGGCCTTTTGGGAGCTCATTGGCTTCAGAGTCATGGGAACTCCGAAGTTAAGTGAGTTGGGGCTAGAGCAATCACAGAATGGGTGACCTACTTGGAAGTTACTCGTAAGTTTCCAGAAACAAAACCTTAAGGGCAGAGAAGGGGGCCCAAAACGGAAAATATTGTGCTACGACGGAGTAGATCCTGGGATGTGACACTATGTGTTTGCTTCCTTTGATTAATCACCTTAGGTTGTATGCATCTAACTAAAGTTGAGAAGTTGTATAAGATACCCAAGAACATAATTTCTAATTAGTAACAAATGATTAAATCCTTTCTAAGTGAGCATCATGTGAATTGGTTTCTTGACGAAAAATGATGAATTCCTCTTCACTAAAATAATTTATCCTTGATGTATGTTTTGATTGATCACCTTTCAAAGCATGTTTCTTGAGATTATTGGGATTATATGTACCTTCATGTTTTCCTAAGCAATTAATGGATGAAGTAAGAATCATCCATATGAATTGGTTTCTTGAATGCCTAATGTAAACACCATGCTATTAGGGTTCTTGTGATGTGCATATTCTCTTCAAACTAAATGGGTTTTTCATATGATTAAATCGAAGTACTAAGCACACCTAGATTGATTTTATGGGAATCACGAGTATTGTAGCACTAAACATGCACATTACTTATTTTAGAGAGAATCATGCATCTTGAGCCACTAAACCTGTCTTAATTGCAAATATTTTCAGCAATGTGTCTCGAGTTTATTTGCTTTGAGTATTCAATAACTTGAGTAAAAGTTTAGGGATGACTTTCAAATATTATAGTTTTAGTTGTCTTAGATTACATTTTGTCACTTACGTTTGTTAATCTTCATAGCTAGCATTTCTTTTCATAGGTGTTTCTAGAATTAGTTTCTCATTCCAACAAACCCACTACCCCCCCCTGGTGGTGGTGTGTTAAAGTGTGATTTTAGCATTAGAGTTGTGTGACTTTGTAATTTTGTTTTTCTTTCTTTTTCTTTTCTTATTTTCACTAGGAAATCAAATGGAATTAGGTGATCCAATCCCTGTGGGATCGACCCTGCACATACATAGACTTTATTACTAACGGTTTATGCACTTGCGAGTATAATACGTGATTTATTTTGCAGGTTGTCTAAAACAATACAAGTCATGAATGTACTTGGTATAAAATTATTACAATTCTTATTGAGACTTGGCAATTGTTGGGACCTCCATCGCACCAAACTCCGTCCCCCTCTCTCTCATCTCTCCTCTCTATTTTCTCTTCTATCCATTGTAACGGCAAAGCCACATTGTAAAAAAAAATTTACAAACTGAGGGTACATGATTGTTAAAATTAAAACACGAGTACTAACATACCTTAAGAATACAACTACAAGATATCAAACTGAAACCTACCCAAAAAATAATATCTAAGAGTCATTCAAGCACAAGTGTGCAACTCGAGTGGGTTAGATAGTCAACGCAATCCAAACCCAACCTTCAGAATGCAGGCTAAGCTCAAGATGCGCAACTTTATCGGGTTGGGCTCAACCCTAGAACACCTTATCTTGCAAGATTTTGCTTGCCTATAAGAGCAAGTCCAACGAGCAGCCTAGCCCAAGGCTGGGGGGGAGGAAAAAAAAAGTTGTTCCAGCGGACAGCCCAGGCCCGGGGGAGGTGTGGGACCCACCAACTCGGGCTGGCCCGAAGGCAGCTTTAGCCCGAGGTCCAAAACGAGGATTGCTGACGTCACCACTACAGTACCGCCTGATTTATTTTTTTCCCTGTTGCCATGTGGGCTCTCCGATCTGATTTTTGTCCTCCAATCCAACGGCAGCCAATTTTTTTGCAATAAAATATTGGAAAAAATTCGGAAAATTTTTAAAAAATACCCAAAAATTAATGAATTTTTTTCTATAAATACCAGACAATTTTTTTTTTAATTTATCTGAAATTTGAAATTGAAAATTTTATCCGATTATGAGATATAAATAGTATTGACACGTAGGAACCCGAAAATATTATCCAAATTAATTATTGAGGTAAAAAAAGTTGTGAAAAAAATTTAAAAATGAATAGTAATTGCCATTTGTCATGGCAACAGATGGAAATGAAAAATACTATTTGCAAGGGCAACTACTATTCACGTGAATAGTGGTTGCCCTAGCTCCAACTTGATTTGCCATCACAGTTTTCAATCCTAGATTAATACAAACTCAAAACTCAATTCCACAAACCAACATCCACTCAAAAGTTAAAAATAAATTAGCATTAGTACTAGTTCCAAAGTTTCAACCATGCAAAATTGCAATTGAACTACGGAATAACATATAGAAAACAACTCTGGTTCTAAGTTTCAACCTAAAGAAACAGAAAAGCAACACCGTCATCTATTATCCAAATATACATGTAGTTCATATAATATGAAGTGCCCTGGATAATTAGTGTTGGAATGAATTTAGGTTATAAATTGGGTTAAGCATCCAAGGGCAAGCCTCAACCGAACCGAACTCAACAAATGATTGAGTTTAGGTTGTTTTAGGTTTCGATTCGGGTGACTTTTCGCCATATTTTAACCCACCCAATTGGGTTAAAAGTCGAGTTAGGCACCTTGAGTTTGGGTTGAACCAATCCAAATTGCACACATCGAAATTGTAAGCTCAACAACTTTTCCAAGGCTTATTTGATTACTCATTTAGTTTAATTTAACATTGTAGAAAGCAATCGACCGCATCATATAGTTATATGAATTTAATATTAAACAAGATCAATCGGCCATTAAGTCTCAATTATTTGAGGTAGTGGTAAGTTACTAAAAGAATATTTTCTTTAATAATGAAGATGTCAAATATAACCTGAAGCATCAACACGCTGGATGGACCCCACCACCCACCCCATATATCCAAATTCAAATTTTGTCATTTTGAGAATTCTCCGTCCGGATGATTTTACCTGTCGTGTTCATGGAAAAGATAAAGGAGATAGAGAAACGATAGAGCAGCAACTAAAGACAAAATTGGAAAGTATGTGATCTTTTGTGAGCATCTAAATCCTGAGTTTTGCCCAAAATTAAACACTTGGACTGGGAGGGACAAAAACCTGAAAGAGAACCGACTTTCGACTTCTTGTAATGTTCTGTTTCTAAGTAAAGAAACTTTTCTCGACCAAAGAGGGCCTTGTAATCTTTAGGGACACATCTACGCCTCCAATAATAAGGCGATTCGCTGACCACAGCAATCCAATCTAAATGCTCAACCTCATCAAACACCAGCATAACTTGATAAATATCAACAGGGGTGCATACTTGAGAAAGTATTAGCATCACATATATATATATATATATATATATGTCCCAAACATTGAGTTAGACTTCACAGCACCTGCTAATTCTGAATATTTGTTCAGTCATCTGCGCAATATCATGCGAGGTAGGGGAAACAGAGAGAGATCGTGTTACAATTGCTCGACAGCAAAGCATGGCATAAAACAACCATTAAAGTTTTCGAATGAGGTCACAAATATACAATAATCCTAGTATCTCTCAAACCATATATATGAGGACACCATAAGCCTTTATTCAATGCGTAATAAAACACACGCAATGATTGTCACCCAAATGGAAGATAGATAATATGCTGATTCTTTTACCCTGACCATCCCCTCTGAGGACCCCCAGATGAATGTACATTTGACAACCTGTCAATCACGGCATTAAAATCAATGGGTTCCCCCCTTTCCTCCATCCTCTGAATCACACTTAAAACATGATCACTCCTGAAGCCCATGGATGCCAATTTCTCAATCAACTCGCTGTAAGGGTGGTTACGAATGAATTGTGGATTCCGAGCCATAAGATTCGGTGCTGTTGTTGGCTGTGGAGTCTGATGAGAGGCACTTGTCGGAGGATATCCATAATGAGGCACTTGCGCAGAATAATGAGTTCTACCCCCTTCACCATCGTACATCATATATGTACTCCCTGGAGGAAGTGCAGGGTGAGGCCCAGCAGCAGCATATCCCTCACCTGATTGCGCTCCAAAAGCACCCTTCAATTGCTGAGGTGGAGGCTGCTGTTGTATTGGTCTACCAGCTCCACTGTATCCAAAAGGCATGGCATCAGAACGACCAGGTCCTTGCTGAGGAATACTGGAATATGGCACTTGCATTGACATGCTGCTTGGCACAGCCTCCGGAGGAGATGGGTTTGTCTGTTGACCTGGTGGATAGGAAGGGTATACATTTGTCGTCGATGGGGCCCTCATCTGGGGTTGCATAGAGGGCTGTTGGGGAAATTGCACCGGCTGAGGCTGTGGTAATTGCTGATACTGAGGGAAAGATTGGACTTGTGGTGTCTGATTTACTTGAGATTGTGTTGGCTGTGGTGCCACCCTAGGGATGTCTTGCACTTGGGGGGTTCGATACTGAGAATCAGAAGGCAAATATTGATTCTGAGAATGTTGTGGTGGAGGTGGGTTTTGTAACTGGGTTGGAGATAAATAATAAGATGATTGTTGGGTCACATTCTGAGTTGGGGCCTGTGGGGGAGGTGCCACCGGCTGTGGTTGTGGCGGCGCTACTTGATGGGGCAGGGCTAGAGCTAATTGCTGGTTATGTGTCTCAGGTGTGTTGTCAGTCTTCTGACCATCAGAGGTAGGTGGGGAAGCTCTCTCCTCATTGGGCTGGGAATGGGTTGATGAAGCAGATCCCTTCTGTGCAAGCTGAAGCTTGGCTAATTCTTTCTGAGTCTCAGCAAGTTCTTGCTTGTCCCTTAGGATCTGGACAGACCTATGAACCTGAAATGGGTCAATTACACAACAATGAAACAGAATTCTTTGCCATCAAACAATAATTTTCTGCTGTAACTGAGGCTCCAAATCAGTATACATTACACCAAAACTATTTATAAGATGCTAAAACCTTATGTACTGAAAAGCAAAATCAAGACATGATATATTGGGCAAGACAAACAAAGTTTATACTCATAAACCCACTTTGAAGACCTCGCATTCCAGATTTCACACTTTATACAAATGAAATCTATTGCCGAAAGTCATATTCCTAAAAGAACTAAGAAAAAGACAGTTCTATCCAAAAAAACTATATAGGGCTACAGGATCATCCTCATGTTCCTGCCAATACTTTTCTACCACAGAACCTTTAACACCCAAATAATATAGCATCACTACAGTTGAATACCCAAAGCATCATATCAACACAATTATGCAGGTGAATAAAAAGACCGATAAACAATGACAACAAGAAAGACATGTAAATCATATCCCAAACTGAACAATTTAACATAAATCTGAAGATTCTAAAACACTTAATTCAGAGTTGCAACTCACTTCTTGAAGATGTTTCTCAAGAGACTTGAGCTTTGAATCTGCTTCCCCGTGATCACGAACTAAATCAGAACGCATCTCACCAATTGACTTATCAAGATTGTAGCAATACAATTCCAATTGTGAAAGCCGTGAACTAATTCCTTCAAGAAAGCGCATGAGATTGTCAGCATATTTTTTCATGCTCTTTTCAACAGTAGCAATTACATCTTGGTGGAGAGAATCTTCCGGCTGGCTATAGGCAGCAGAAGAGAACATTGATTGTCTCGCCATCCTACTTTTATGAAAATCCTGCTGCTAGTAGAATATAACAGCCACTTGTTAGAAAAAAGAACAAGTTCTATTATACTTGTAATTTAGAGCCTTTTTTAGATTAGGTAACAATAAACAGTGTATTAGGGTCATATGCAAGATTTGATGAATGCAATAGATAAAAATGGAACTTTATAACAAGAGAAGTAGAAGGGTTCTTCAACTTCCAACATAGTGAGTGGTTAAACCAATAACCTTTTGAACTACAAAACTATAGTACTTACTTTGGGTGACAATTATTTTCACCAACAAAAGGAATAAAACAGTAATTTCCCCAAAAAATGAATAAAACAGTAATTTCCCCAACAAAAGGAATAAAAAACCGAACGCTTCTGGTTCATAAATACCATCTTTCTCAGTCCAAAAATACAAGCACACACAAAACCTATCCTCTCTCATCAGCAAGGCAGGTTTAATGTTCTCTACGTGCAATCTCAAGGTTACCCTTCATCTACTACACCAATCAGAACCAAAATTGGCCGTGAGTGACAAAATCAAGCTCGTGTCATTTTATTACCAATTTGCAACACTATCTTAAACCATTGTTCAATTTCATTTTTAGAAAAATAAAGGAAAATAAAGGATTTAAAAAATTATCTCCTTTCCTCGTCCTAAAAAATCAGAGCTTTACCAATCCATACCAAATATATATGCTAAATATGCCATAAAACAAATTATCCGCAATTATGCAAAAGATCGGAAATCCTAATCCAATAGGAAGAAAGCCCTTAAAATCCCACGAAATTACTGTGCAATCAGCCAAGCCCTAGATCCGGCAACCTCCAGAACCAAAGCCTCACGACAACATCCATAGATGAAAGCAGTAAAAGTACCTTGCTGGGATTATTTCCCATCACTGGGTCACTGTGGTTGCCATTGGAGGAGTCCTGGTTGCCGTAGTCCTCATACGAGCAGAGAATGTCGTCAGACGCGAAATCGAAGCCCTGTGTGCCTGGGTTGGCCCGACCCGATGATCCAGACGCCATGTTGGGAGTGATCGGAAGTGTAGAGAGAGAAAGTTAGGGTTTTCCAGAGAGAGAAAATCGTGGTGAAGAAGATAGAGATGCAGAGAATTATAAAGAGAGAGAGAAAGAGAGAGACTTTAATTTTTGGTTTTGGGTTTGCCTGCCAAAGCAAGTTTCGTAATAATAAAATGGGAACAGGAATTTTTTAATTTATTTTGCATATAAATAAGAAACACGAGGAAGATAGTGCTGGAGTTTGCGGTAAGATAAGGATGAGGCTCACCGACCATGCTTTTTGATTTTGCAGATATAGGCTTGTATAAAAGTCCACTTTTCAACTTCTCTAATTTCTCCCCATATTTCCTTTTATTTTCATAAAATACCCAAATCTCAAAGTGTTATATCACAATACATTGACTTTGTTTTTGCTCTTCTCTTTTCTCTTTTTTAATGAATTAATTACACTTTTGGTTATTGGAGTTTGGCTCAAAATTATGTTTGGTCACCATGATTTATTAATTTTCTCAATTTTGTCACCGTAATTGCAGTAGTTAACAAATTCAGTACAATGCCTCAATTCCATCAATTTATTTAATTAAAAAATATTTTATATTAAGTTAAAAATAATTAACCTCCATATAAAATTAACAGACAATTATGGCTCCATCTATAACGAAGTCAGAGATGATAGGTCTAGTAATG
The DNA here is from genome assembly GCA_903112645.1 of Prunus armeniaca. Taxonomy (NCBI): domain Eukaryota; kingdom Viridiplantae; phylum Streptophyta; class Magnoliopsida; order Rosales; family Rosaceae; genus Prunus; species Prunus armeniaca. The sequence continues at coordinate 11,141,024 of CAEKDK010000003.1, read as the reverse complement.
GCAAGCAAGGTGGGTGAAAAACTTACTTATACCCCCTTGTGGGAGAGATTAATACCAATTGTTCTTATCCATTATAATAGTGGATTATGTACGGTCTGATGAGAATTTAGTTGATCCTGTGACGAAATGACTAGCATGAGAAAATGTTTGGAAAACCTCAAAAGGAATGGAACTAAAACCCCTAGAAAGTTGAGTCAGTTGTGATGGTAACCCAACCTATAGACTAGAAATACCAAGAAATAGGTTCAATGGGTAATAACAAGTCATTTAGTGATATGAGTGGAGCCATGCTAGTATTGTTCCATATCCATCCTTAGAAGCATGAAATCCTGAAGCGATTTAAGGTTGAGTTATTTATACCTCTTGATGATCTCTATATTGAGTGGGATATCTAGCTACAGGAATATTCTTGATAGTCTCACCTCTGTGAATGTGGAAGTGAGGCTGCTTTCTATGAAAATTTGGGGGAAAAATTTTCTAGAGAATTCACTATACCGAGATATAAGCACATGGTCGTAACGTGCTGGCTTTTGAACTTCACCTTAGTAGGGTGTGTGTGTGGTGCTGTCAAAGAAAGAGTTCAAAACTATATGTTACTCTTGTATATTATGGAGCTTCATCACTAAGTAAAGGTTCTTGAAAAACACCTTCTTAATCTTATGCACAGTCTTATGATATGTTGCTCAATGAACTTATTTCTAAAATAAACAAGTAGGGGATTGTTCAAATTTGATATTTTTATTTTAAAAATAAATTTCGCAATAATTACATTAAATTATCTTTAAAAATGAGAGTTAAAATATCTTTAATAGCAGGAATTTAATATTAGCTGATCTTCCTCAATGGCTAGTTTCCTATTATTACCCCACAACGCTTCTGTTTTTTATGTTTGATTTTTACACATTCTATATGTAGCTATATAGCATGGTTGAGAAAAAACAAAGGATCCTTTCTTCCATTTTTCATTTTGATTTACATCCTCTTTTTCTTTCACTGCATGTACTGAGATTATGAGCAACATAGTCAAAAATGTGTTTGTATTCGGGTCCTTCCTCAGTGCAAGGAAAAATCTAGATAGAGGAGATTATGGGGCTGTTTTATCCTGGAGACGTAGTGGTCTTTTCTAAACTGCTTGCACAAATTGGGTAACCCCGAAACTTCTTAAAGAGTGCAACTTAGTCCGCGACTCATCCCAAAAGTCGTTCATAGCTACATATTGTATTTTTGGGATAATATTGTCCTCTTATTTTAATTTTTGCACCAACAATTCGCGTGGATGACAATACATCGGAGGAGAACAAGCTAGCAGTCCACCTAAAATGGAACCGTACACACATTTAAGAGCTAACCATCGTCGCAAAAACAGCTAAAAGAGAATTAAGTCCACACGAATAAAAACATAACAAAGCCCAAATTTGTCTTGTGAAAGGGCAGCCGTAAAGATGTGATCCATTCTCCCCCTCTTTTTAATGCAGATAAGCCAACTCTAGTGATGTAATTGTCTACATGAAAAAGATACAAGAGATCCAAATGAACTTCTGAGGACTTGAGGGACATTAGGTATTTATATCTTTCTCAGCAGGCAGCATTTTCATGGAAATTGTTTTAAAGCTAGTATAAGATAATGAAAGCTTTTAGCTAATGCAAGAATAAAGAAAGAAACATCTATATAGTGTAAGTCTGCAGTATTTCAAGGATTTTCTTTTCTTCTCTTTTGTTATGTAAAACACAAGCAGGCAGGCACAGACATTCACAAATGGATACATATGCCATCGTTATGTCGAGTATATTTTCCCAAGCTGATGCGTCATGTTGACCGACAATACAAACTTTCCAGCATTCCATAGTTTGTTAGTGAAGGCCTTGTTTGATGTCTCCATGAAAAATAGTTGTGTTGATTACTTTCATTGGTTTATGGCATAAATTAATTCATGGTAAATTGTGTTTTTTGGGTTTCGTATTAGATAATTAAATAATATTTAATTATCAAAAGATTGGGTATGGACTTTGAGGCTCTTTTAAACACTGAGAAAAAAATGAAATTACTAAGGTCATCCTCAATGGTTGGGGCTCTAAAAAGGGTTTATAGAACCCCATTTAGAGCTCTGATAGAATCTTTGAGGCTCTAAAGGAATCTCTCTCACAATGGGAGGCCCTATATTCATGGTGAGCTCTATTTTTTTTCTGATGTAATTTGATTTATTTTTTTTTTTTTTTTTTTTTTTTTTTTTTTTTTTTTAACTATAATGTTTGTTCATGTTATGTTTTTTTTTGTTTTTTTTGAACATTTCAACCAAAAAAATTCAAAATTTAGACAAGATTTGGAAATCAACATTTTATTTCACAGATACGATACAACATGGTTAAATTAAAACAAGATGCACAACATTAATTTAAGGAGAGTGGCTTAACAATATAGTTGGTTAAATTAAAATAAGATGCACAATATTTGTTGGCTTTGAAAAAAGTGGCTTAACAGTATAGCTGTTTACATAGCTTTTGAAAAATTGGTTTAGCATGCTGTTGACAAAACAAATAAACGGCAAGTGTGGCCTTGTACAATCGCAAGGCAAGTGAGAGACCAAAAAAAGTGGACTGTAGCTTTTTAATTTGTGGGACCCACTTGGTTTCAAGGGCTTCAACTAAACACATACATTTAGCTACTACTCAGGTGGGGCTTCAAGTTTTAGAGCCCCAAATTTGCACAATTGGGGATGCCTTTTTAAAGAGAGTTTGTATTTATGTGAGCCTTGTGGTGGTTGAGCCTCATTGGGGATGGCCTAACTTTAGAACATTGCATCTCGAATCCAAGTCAGTGAATATTACATCTTTATGTTGTTTCCAACAGCTTCAACCATATTTTAATTAATTGTAATATTTGGATTTTTTTTTATCAAAAGAAAAAATTCGAACTCGGACTTCTTTCAATAAAATTTGGCAATTGGAAGATAATTTTTCCAACCTTTATTGGCATGTTTACATATCGGGGAACTACTGAATCAGTATGGGAAGAATAATTCCCATTAAGCTGTTTACTAAACATATGAAATTAGCAAAGGAATGGGATTGATTCCCATTGTTATTGTTTACTAAAGAAAACTCACTTCACGCATGCAGAGGTTCAAACCCCTTCCCCATTCTAAGGTCTGGGGCCACTTAACCATCACGCCAGTTATCACTTTGTGATAATAAGCTATGGAATATGTATTTATAATACATGCGAGCTGTTTCTCAAAATAGAAATTAACATAATTACTTATTGTTTTATATTGTTGATCAGTTACTTAATTACTTAATATGATTTATTTCTTTTCTATTTAATCCATTTAATGTTATTGATTATTTTATTATTCATTATAAGTACTTACATTACTAAATTCCCCTTCAAATTGTTGCTTAATTACTTAAATCTCTATAACTATTTTCTTTGTTTACTACTTAATTCTTCCTTTGATAAATTTATTTATGTTCTTAGTTAATTTTCAATCTTCACTATTATTTTTTAAGTATGATAAAGTGCCTAATTTTCCTGAAAAGTCAAGTTGGTTTAATTATTTTTCAATTTTTGATAAATAATAAATATAAGAACGTATACCATGTCCAATGAATAATGTGAAATAAGGTTACACATGTATCTTACCATGCAATTTATAAAGTGTAAAATATTGTACTAAAAAATGATAAATAAATTACTATGGGGTGTTTAATTCTCTTCATTAATTACTCCATATTTTCTAAGTCACGGAGTTTGTCAGCTTGCAATATAATCAACTTAAATCACTCAAACCCACTATGCAATACATTTCCTTCCAATTTTTTGTGTCAAAATAATAGATGATTGACTAAATAAACTTCTTCTAAAGTTTCATTAAAAATTTCCATGTATTTATCACAATTTCCGTGGTTTTTATCCAATTTTTATCGATATCGATATTTTCCCGATATTTCCGTGTTTTTGAACCACCGATATTTCCGAAACTATCGATATTTAAGACCTTGGTCTTATGTAACTTGCTTTTATTTTCACTTGGTTTTGGCATTTGTCAACCCATGTATATTCCTTCCCGGGCTTTTTGACTTTTTTTGTGCCCCTATTCCTCTGTCCGATGTTACTTTTAGAAAAACCTAAAGATTAGGTACACCCAACATGACCAAGGTCATAGATCTAAAGTTGTAAAAATGCAACTATATACTCTCTACTCATTTTAATATAGTGAATTATTTGCTAAAAACTTCATCGCTTTTTTAAAAGTGATGTTTGAAATTACTTTAATTTACGGGAGGGGGATTCGGATTCGGAAACAAAGGGGGCAAACACACCATTCTGACGAACTGGCCTAACTCACAACTGCAATTTGCTAAAAACTTTTAATTTTGAAAGGTTCAGGAAAATACAATGGAGTTTTTCTTTTATGCGGAAAGTACAATGGAGTTAATCCAAAGGGAAATTATGATATTGTTCTGTCTAGATTAATATATGAGTAAATGAGTTAACTTATAGCCCAATAGTCAAAACATGTTCTACATGAAAAATGTGTATTTCAATCCTGATGCGTGCACATGATGATCAATTAGTAATGGTACAGGCTACTTATTTTGCTGTCTCTCTGTCTTCTATAACTCATTGAGAAAGGGGATACAATTGAGTGAGATCTTGACCCCTTGATCAGAACCTAAGTTTTATGCAACAAGAGAGGATCTAGGACATCGTGGATGGCATAAAGAAGCAGCACAGCATATATTAATAGGCCAACAAAGCTTGCGATCAGAGCTCCCTTCACTTGGTCACAGTATTTGGGGACTTGGCCACAAATGGGCAGCCAGCCTGCATATGAATTTCCATGCCTGCCCACACTGCCAATAGCCAAAGCTGCTGAAATGCCTGAGGTGAGTAACATGGTGAGCACCTGATGATTCAAACAAATTAACTGCAGCTTAGTTTATAAGTCCTTTGCCAACTCCTTTCACCAAAAAGATCATATAAATCAAAACAGAAACATTTCTAAAGAAATGTTATATATAAGATCATATTTACCATATCCAAGGCCACGACTAGTCTCCATAGCTGACTCTTAGAAGGAAGAAAAAGGACCAGAAACCCGTATACGGTTACGATAGCATTTGCAATTACAAAGTACCTATAAAAGATAAAGCTATCAGCAACAGGCATAGATACATATCTGAAGAAAATGTGCAATTATGCAAGTCTATAATCCCAGAAAAGAAAACAAAGAAGAGATAATTAGGAATAACTTATACCTGAAGGCTGGTGTATGGTTATACTTTGCTTCAAAAGATAATCCAAGGACGTTGGATCTCTCATGGCTTGTAGCCATGACAACGGCAGCCGAAAGGGTAGCAGCCACAGCCAGGAGCCTTAACACAAGGGTGCAGAGTCTCTTTGTATTGGCCATGGATTCTACAATGAGATTTTTGGGTGCACAAGGAAATATAGCTTGGCTTTGAAATACGCAAAGAGGTTGATGCTGCTTTGTATGGAAGCCTATGTGGGGTAGAGTGTTAGGAAGGAAAATGAGGGTGTGTACGGATTCATACTTTGTCTTTTGTTAGTTGAAATTCTCAACTGTCACCACCACAGTCCAGTAGAAGTTCATCTACTTATGCTTTAAGATTAGACTTTTCAAGTGTAAGCCAATGGTGATAATTTGTTGTCTATGAATGAATGGAGAAAAACTTATATATCACATGGTGAAACGTAATTAGTTGGGGATAACATACAAGTCCTTTTTTCTCATGTAGGTTAATCTATCTTGATGTGGGTAATCTGAAAAAGAGCTGTGCCGTAAAGTTGGGCAGATTTAGGAGTTCAACCATACAGAACTTAAGATATATTTAAAACTCAAAACTAAAGCGTCTAAGTTCTAGGTCCACATCCCAATTGATTAAATTATAAAAAGAAAAGAAAAAGTTTCTAGCTAGGTCCATCTATGTAAATATTAATGCAAAAATTCAAGACAAAAAAGTTTACTGTTGGTCTATGTAGTTTGTCAGTTTTACCACTTTGGTCTTCATAGTTTCAATTTTAGCATTGTAGTTTTCAATTCAGAGCAATTTGAGGACTCTTTAATTTTTGTCAAATTCCTCCAAATTTCGTTAAATTTTGATCACATGCCCTTCAATATAATTTTTCAATTTACGAAGCTAATATTTTAACTCGCCCCACCCCACTTGTTTGTCCAAGTCTATTCCTGTAAGTGTGATGTAGAAAAGAAAGACATGTCCGAAAGGGTGGTATTAATGAACAATAAAACCCATAAATTATGAACAAGATGGGAGCAGGGAGGAGAAAATTCGAAGAGATCACATGAGAGGAGAAGTTGAAAGATACAACTCCCATAAGCTTCGTTACCACTAACGGTGGTTGCATGAGAGTTTCTCTCACAATCAAAAGCATTTTCCTATATTTTAATGTTTGTTCCAGCTCCTGACCCTCAAGTCAAGGGGTTCAATATGAACAGTGCCACAGACATTTAAACAGAATCCACTTCAATATTCTTGAATGATAATGATGACGACAGGTGTTGGTAATTTCGCATCATAACCCATAATCTGCAAACTTTCTTGCCTGTGATAGCCACAGCTAATCAGTGGTAACGAAGCTTATGGGAGTTGTATCGTTGATGATAACTAATAACTTTGCTTTGGTGCTTGAGGATCAGGAATCAGCAACTTTGGTGATAATGTCAGTGGCGTAATTGGCGATTCTTGATTCTGGAGATTGCCGAAGCCGTCCAATCACTGAGAACAACTCTGATGAACGGAGGAATTGTCTGCAGGGCGGATGCGAACATATCTTTGCCAATGAAAGGAGAGCAATTTTTAGAGGTGACTCATTTACCGAATCTTTCCTACCTGGGTTCAGTGCTACCACTGAACAGTCCGCCACCAACTTCAGTAAAGACTGCAACGTATATAAACACCTCACAAGTGAATTTCATTGCAAAGTGATTCAATTTCCAAAATCATGGATACTTAAATTATCTAAAACAGAAAGGCATCAAGACCACAAACCTGCATGGCTCCCTTAGATACAATATCTTCACAGAGTTTGTCGGAGTTGCGAACAAGATTGCTTAGTGCAGCTGCAGCATTTGCTTTAGTCTTGTCTTCTTCAGTTGAAACTAGAAATTTGGCAAGATGGGGTATAGATCTTCGTAGCTCATCATATAACATGTCACTATGGTAGGCAGCATTCCCAATCTGCACAGAGAAAGAGATAAGTAGCTGCATATCTGCAAGGCCGCATATGTTTCTTTCTATTTCTTTGGGACTGACTCTACATATGTTTTCAGCCCAAAAACCAAAGTTACATAATTTTGTTTATTGTGGAAGAAACCAAGTTAAACAATTAAGGTCGACACATTTTCTTAATAGCATGGTGAAAAAGAATAGGCTTGCAACAGACAGCTGAAAGCAATATTGCATGGCAAGAGAACTTACAGCAAAGCAAGCAAATTTTCGTGTCCGTTTGTCTGGATCAGAGCATCGATCAATAAGGAGGCCAATAATTTGATGCCTTGCCTATATCATCATATTCTGTTGTAAGATACCAAAATAGCAATATAACCTCCTTCATATGTACAGATTGACAGAACCTTAAAACAATATATTGTTCACTACTTACTAGGGCACTATAAAAGTAGGAGCTGTGCCGGCACATATTCCCCAGAGCATTGCAAGCCCTTGACCGCACATTGGGATCTTCATGGGTAAGAAATTCCTTGAAGAACTCCAGTACAGAAGCTCCGTTAATACATCTGTAGAATCCCTAAACACCAAAAGTAAGAAATAATAAGAAAACAAGAACTGTTTTATGCATTACTCTTCTTCCATTTAATGGTTTGTTTATCAGACTGTCAAATACGGGACAAAACAAAATCAAGTGAATATTAGATACCCATTCACAAAAAGTATATGAAATTGGGTTTGGAGATGTCTAATCACAATACAGGTCCCCGAAATATGTCGTAAAATTTGAGAGAAATTAAAATGGTATTAATAAAAAAAATTTAAATTACTGAGGATGCAATACCACATAGACGAGAAAAAAAGACCACTGAAATCTGACTATTGTGCTTAAATATTTGAGGAATTAAGGGGAAATATCTGGAAGACAAGAATCCAACAAGATCTGACGTCAATATTGTTTGGTATTACCTAGAAGACAAGGATTCCCCTAAACAATATGATGTTCCTTCCATAGCTCGGACATTTTATAGTAAAATGGAAAGGAGAACATATGTTGACCCAGGATGTTTCATGCAGCAACAATTATTCAATCAAAACCAAATCTGACCTCATCCTTTCGAGCCAAATCAGAAACAATCATCAGAACATCCAGCACCACTTCTCTTGGGCTTGAACAATCGAGCAATCTTCTCATTCTAGTAGGCTCCAACAAGCCTTCTTTACGCACAAGTTGAAGTGCCAATGGTTGGTGACCAATCATTTTAGCAAGAAAGGCCACAGGCCTTCCTATATCCTTTAACTCCAGATGCTCTAAACATCGAAGAACGATGCCTGGCACTCTTACCTGAAAACTTCAGAAGCAATTGAATGAGAAACATATAATCACCTGAGTACATGATGGTATCAAGATTCAGCAAATTAACTCAATCTGCATATCTAATAAAATAATGAGCTATATGCTGTGTATCCTCCAAACGATAATGTCAAGTATCTCACAATACCATCCTGGGAAAAGAATCTAAACAAACCCAGCCACTGGGCCCACAAAGAGGAAAACAAAGGAAAGAAGACCTAACCTCCAAAAGGTTTTTAATATACTTTCCCAGGTCTTCCTCAATTACTTTCACCATGTCTTTGTCTTCCATGCCAACTCTCACACCTGGTGAACCCATGTTGAGAAGGGCCCCGCTGTTCACTGAAGCTGTGGCTGATGGAAATCCTGGAGCATTCTGTATGGCCACAAAAGGAAATGCCAAGAGATCAATTACTGTATTTATTATATCTCTCACACCATCCTTCCCTCCACCAGGCCCAACCCAGGACTTTACAAGCTTGAGATGCATATCAGATATCAAGTCAGAGATGTTCTTGATGTGATCACTTCTGAGCAGAACCTGACGAAAAGTTAAGGCTCCACCTGAGAGACAGTGACATATTGACGATATTGTCCACACAACTCCTATAGGGGAAAGCCCAACTTGATCATTTGTGCTGTCAACTTCTTGTCGAGATACATTTTGTTGGTTTTTGGCTAACAAACTGACTAGAAGCAGAGGTATATTGCTTGCACACAGCTGTTTTATGGATAAGGGTCCTCCCCACCTCAGTCTGGACTCCAGCAAGCCAACACATCCATCCCTAAGACCATGCCAGTATGAGAGACCACCATTGGTGTCATTAGGACCCAATTCAATTCCATTGTCTGATGAAAGTTTGAGGTATTCACATAGTGTGGTACTTCGAGGAATCAAAGGCACTGCTACCTTGGAGACAGATGAGCCAACAGAAGCTCCAGATTCAAGCGACAATATGGAAGCCAGTGCCAGCATGGCTGATGCAGTATGAGTTTGAAAGGAAGTGTTTGTGGTCTCATCAGAAGAAAAATGATGAGCAAGGACTGAAAGTCGAGAAAGCTGCTTCTTTGGGGAGGTTGTCAACATAAATAATGCAGAATTTCTACCAGTGGCCTTCAAACATTGTGCAATTATTGCAAGGATGAGGCATGAATGCAGAACGAAGGTAGTGGGATTGGTTAATTTGCACTTGAAGTTGGTTGTCTCCATTGCTTGTGGATCTTTATTTTGAGATGAAATGCACAAAGACAACAAAGAGAATATCTCTGAAATAATGGTTCCATCACCCCCACCACTGACAACAGTAGTTACAGGTAGGGAACTAGGCAGGCCACAGAGCATACCGGGAACACTTCCATTATGCAAGCAGCACCTCAACAACAGCTGAAACATGGAAGAAAAATTGCAGTCCTTTATGTCAAATTAAGAAAGCTAGATGTAGGCACAAATGGTAATAGAAAACTTAGGGTAAAATTTTCCAAGATAATTGACATCTCATTATTTACAATTTGAAAGACTACACATAAATGGCTGTTTACATGGGCAGAGGAATTTTCTTAACATGGTTAGGATGAGAGAAACACCTGAATGCTAGCATACAGTGAAGCCTCAAGTCGTTGATGAAGGCAATAATGGATAGCAACCTGTACTGCTTCTGATCTAAGGAATGCTCTAGTCACTGCAGCAACAAGTTTTGCGGATTCTGCCCCAATTAATGAACTTTGACCTTGATCCCTAATGTCAAATTTGAGTGAAGGACGCGCAAAGTGCTTAGGGGAAATGAATAGGCATTTCTTTTTGTAGAAATCTTTTCGGATGCATCTATCAGCAACCAAATAGCCCTACACGCTTCACAAGCTGCACGCAGCATATTTGAAGAACCTGAAATAAGACTTGACCCTGCAGTAACTAAGCAGAGACAAAGTTGATCCACTAGACCAGATGTTTTAGCGCAATCCAAAATACGTTTCAACGTTCCATTAAGATCAGAAACCTCCTCAGGAGCTGAAGTTGAAGAACATGCTTTAAGGCCCTGAGTGACTCTTGTTAACACTACAGTAATGCAAGCAACTGACGCATACAGAACTCTTCCAGATGCATCTTCACTGCAACCAACAACCTACGCATTCAACAAGATGAGAACAGGACCTTTGAATTGTATCCATAAAGCAATATGTACCATATTAAAAAGAACCATACCAGTGAAAAAATATCAGTTAAAGCAACCCAGTGCCTGAAATATGAGTCTCCAGTGCCACTTCCGGCATTGTCTACCAAAAGTTTAATTACTGAGAAGCTCTGCAAAAGTAAATTAAAAGTTGCAAAAGATATAGAAAACACATTTCAGAAGTTAAAGTAGACATGGCAGGGGATGGAGGACATGATAGCCTAGAATCCTTTTTTTTTCTTTTTCGAAATGTTAATGGATATTGAGAGGTGCAGTGTGCAGATGCAAGGATTAGAACAGATAAGCCTGATAAAGGTACAATTCGAAGTCTGCAAAAAGCACAGTAATTTATTGACAGCCAATGGAAAAACCAATTTCAAGCATAAGGCCATTGGGATGTGCAGACAAAGATTAGAAGTAAGAAATTTCTAATACCTTTGCTTTTAACTCATTCACTTCAGAAGTTTCCATGCTCACAATGACGCCAGTGTAAACAAGAAGTTCATGTATAATTTCATCAAGCAGCGCACTGGAATGGATGGCACCAGCTGCAACTAAATTTGAAAGGATTCTCAAAGACTGGTTAGAATTAAGAATATCTTGATCCCTGTATAAATATGACAACAACCAAGTCTTTCAGATAAAAATTTGGTAGGTATCTGGTCATATCATTGTCCAAAAAATAAAGAACCAGCATTGACCAAAAAAAAATTCCAAGAGCTGTATATAACAATACTAATATTCTATTATTATGTTGAACTTGGTAGCAGCTGTGAAGCAAGAGTGTGCTTCTCTATTCTGTGCTGCTTCCTCCTCTCTCTGTTCGGTTTAGTTTTTTGTTTTCTTCTTCCTGTTTTTTTCTTGTCTTGTTTGGCTGTGGATGCCTTATCCCACTCTCTGTGTTTTGTTCTTCTTTTAATACAACTGTTTCACTTCTATAAAAAAAACAACCCCAAATGGAGCAGTACTATGTAGAATTGTTATGCCTATATATACACTAATCTGCCATAGTTCTTGTTGGTAACAGTACACATAAGAATAACTTTACACTTGTTTTCTTGCCCATCATTTGACTAGCTACTAGGAGATCTGTTAATTTAAAAATAAGAATAAAACATGTTATGGACCATTTAAAACAAATAAAAGAGCTTAAGCTATCATCATTTACAGAAGCAGTCAAAGCATTCTGCACGGAGTGTGTAGAGCATGGTTCCAAAATAACTTGACAAGAGAATAAGAAACAAAATTTTACACTGTATTTAGTAGAAGAGTGCAATTCAGCTTTACCAGGAAGAATCTAGGGATCCTTGGGAACATCTTTTTAGTGGTAGCAAAACCTGTGCTAATGCTTCATTGTCTTGACCAATTACTTGTGCACCTTTGACTGTACCAGAGTTATTTTCCAATCTGTCCAAAATTTGGCAACCTGAAGCAAAACATTACTTAAGCTCACCTCATAATAGCAACATCATGTATAAACTTATGAAGTAATAACTGCAATGCTTATGCTTTTCCATTAATGAACACAGATCCAGGGCCTCAAGCATGATATACAAATTAATTTAATCAAATTCTTAATCTTGACATATGCAAACACACAGACAATCAAGAGAGGGTCAGGAACATCAACTTTGTAGCTCCATCAAAAGGTTTCCACTTCCTTTTCAAAATAGAATCAGAAGATCTTCCTTGTTATGAAAGCTTCACATACCTGACTGTTTAACTTCCTTAAGATTTGCAAATCCTGGGAACTCATTTGGGGAAGAATTGACTGTCGTGCAGTCATAAATGTCTGATTGAGCATCATTCTGAAAACTTATTCTACTGTTGTTCTCTGAAGAAGCTGTAGAGTTGACTTTACGTATGACATGGTAAGTAGTTAATGACAGACGAAAGAAAAGAAATCATTTGAAGTAAGGAAAAAAGTAACTACCAGAAGAAGAAACAGCCAAACCAACTGATGTTTGAACTGTGTCTCCTTCACACCTCCATGCAGCAACCAGCCTCTTTCTGCAGCAGTTGCAGAACGCATTTCCTGAAAAAGGTTTAATAATTGCACAGTTAGAACTAGATATCTAGACAAATGTCTCTGTGAATACAAGACAAAGAACTGGTATTGTCTTGATGTCATGTTATATTAAAACACTGAAACAATATATAAGGTTTTTACTATTTTAAACTTTATAAAAGCAAACATGGAAAATGTAGATGCATTGAGATATCACTACCCTAGCCTCCAGTTCATGAGACGTCTCTTTAACAAATGGGTGTTCAAGAAGAGCTGGCCAAGTCAATCGATTTTGAGGTACCTGCTCTCAAGAATAAAAACACCAGTTAGCATGGAAGTTGGCAGAGATAAACATTGAAAATTTTCAACTGAAAAGCCATGCATTTCAAATTACAACAACCTTATTGAGCAATCCCTTCAGAAAGCTTTTAAAACTTGGACTCATGTTGTCAGGGTATTTAACCGGATCCTGAAACATTTCAAAGTAGCATTAGATTATGCCTTAACTGACATACCTAACAAAACTCATACAAAAATTTGATTACATGTACCTTAACAATGTGCCTGATGAGTGCATATACAGAATTTGTATAGAAAGGAGGCTGGCCAACAAATAATTCATATCTGTTGTTGAGTACACCCCAAAAACAAAATATAACAAATATGGGGAAATAGAAAAGAAAAAATATGCGACCAAAATAAAAGAAAAGAAAAAAATAAGGGAGAAAAAGGAGCAAACCCAAATAGGCTGCGGAATTTGCAATCAAAACTATATTTATATTTTGATTATGATATATGGAAAATTGCAAAGAGTTCCTTTATGAACCTTACACGTCAGCCAGACTAAAAAAGAAATAAGGAAAGAAAGCACATAACATGAATGAATGGATTAAATTAGAAATCCTCTTGAACTAAGTTATTGAAGTGCAGAAATATATTATAACAAGAGTCAAAATCTAACAAACCAGAAGTAGAACAGTAGAATAGAAACTCAAAGAAATATTGTTCTTTGAAAGATAAAAGTAGGGATGCAACATACAATATTACTCCAAGAGACCATAAATCTGCGGTGTGATTGTAGGGTTGTTCCTGTACTAGTTCAGGTGCCATGTATAGAGGAGTACCTAATGAACATTAATGAAAACTTCACTGAATGGGCAATCAAAGTACCATAATTCCTCCAGGATCTTCGGGGAGTTTCCTAACAGGTAATCTAGAATTGTAAGCTAACCTTTAATGGATCGCAAAACAACAGTATTTGTCGACATTGCACGTGCAAACCCAAAATCACAGAGCTGTGACAAACAAAATAATTTAAAAGTTATCTGATACCAAATATGCACTTATGCACTTACATAAAAATACTTGTATAAGCTCTACCAGGAACACAAGGAACTACTTAAATATCTCACCATGAGAACTTAACAACATAAATAGATAGTAATATAAATGATAACATAATAATAACTGTAAAGAAAATATTACAATAGTCATTTTCCGCTATGAGAGTAATTTACATACTTCCATAGTTCATACGATGGACATGAAAAAGACATGGGTACTCAACTTTGAGAAGTTACTCCAAATACCAACCACATTGAACTAATGATCATAAGGCAAAAGCAAACCTCTATTTTTCATAAAGTGGGTAAACTGAAAGTTCTAAACAGGCAAATCATTATACATGTTTTAAACATAGATGAAGTTTATTTTAAACCACCTTATCTATCTCTTCTAAACAGCACACCACATGTATAAAGTATAAAGAGCAGACAAAACAGCAACAACGATAAGATTACTTAAGAAAATCAATTAATTTGCTTCAATTGTTCATAAATTTAACATATTGAGATTATCAGTAGAATTAACCTTAACAATAGAACCAGCACCAATGAGAATGTTTTGTGGTTTCATGTCACGATGGATGATACGGTTGGAATGCAAATAATGCAATGCTCTCACCTGTGAAATTCAATAACAAAGAAAGCTTACTATATTTGTCATTCACAACGTGAAAGACCAAACAGTCAAACATGATAAAGAATTGAGATGGAACCCAAATTCGTGATAAAGATTTTACCAACTGCTTTGCAATTGCTTGAACTTGTTCTTCATGAAGGCACTTATCATCCTCAACAATTTCAAATAATTCACCCTGCATATCAAGGAATTCGTTAATAGTTAATGTGTCTCGACATATCAAGGAATTCGTTGATATCCCTATGCATATGCTAGAGTTTCCAAAATAACAAGATAGTATAGATAAATTAATGCAGTCATAGTGAAGAAAAAATGGATCCGTACTTGTGCAAATTCTGTGACAACACAAAACTCTTGTGGGCTTTCAAAGGAATCAAGCATTTCAATTATATTCTCATGCTTCAACTTTCTTAGGATCTGTACATTTAGGAACGGTGAATATCAGACAACTGAAAACCCCCCGAGAAATATCAATCATAGATGATAAATGAGTCCATTACCTCAATTTCTTGTCTTAAATTGTGAATATCTTTGTCGGTTTTCCCATGTTTCATGATGAATTTCATTGCAACTGTCTGAAGCAGTGATAAAAACAATGAACCGCCGCATAAACGAAAGGAAGAACAATTGAGAAGGAAAAATTAGATGTGCAAAAGGGTTTCCTACCTGACCAGTGTACTTCCGCCTTCCCTTGTATACCTTCCCAAATGAACCTTCGCCTACAAGCTCAATCACATGGTAGCCCTCGACACCCATCTTTTTAATCTAGGTTTAGTAAAAAATTGATGCAAATCTAGGTTTCAACAACCGTAACATTTAATCTAAAATCTGAACCTGAAACAGAGATTAGAGAGAGAGGGCGAGCGAAGAGAGTTTTGAAAATTGGTACTGAGAGAGTGGAACTGAGAGAGAGGTTGGGTGTTTTGGATTTTTCCCGCCCACTTTATTTTCACCCTAATCGAACTTACCTAAACTAAATTTTCAGCCAATTTGGCATCTGAACTAATGTTATATTAACTCGATACCACATGCACATTCAAGTTTTGTGAACGAATGTTACAAAAAAAAATTCTTCATAATAACAGTTCCTAATTTATAGCATATCCGTAATGCTATTTTTTGATTTAAACGTTGAATAATTATATCCTCAATTTTAGGGATTATGTTTCTAACAATTCAAGTCCTAATCAATTTCAATTCTCTCCCATGCATGTGACTTGTAAACCACGTATCCTTCTCGTATAGGAGACTTGGGCCCAGGGCTAGAACCTAAGCTTGTGTTTACCCACGTAGATGAGTAATCTCCTAAGGAAGATCTGCGCACTTGGAACAATATCAGAATAAGGGCAGACTGGGGTTGTTCCCAGTTCAAACCCCTCCGATGGTTAAGTCAGAAACTAACTTGAACTAGAGAGAAATTGATATAGGATTTCCACAGTGAGAATATTTATTACCTTTGTCCAGAGATAGGTGAGGGGTATTTATAAGGGGCAAAGGAGAGATCCAGATATTTTATGGGATAGATCTTTTCTTTATTTTCCTCAATTTGAATCACATTTAATGCTCTGTTTTCTGATCACCTTACTTTATGACAGGGGTCAGGTGGCGAAGTGATAGGTAAACAAGGATGGGAGGTGTATTAAATGTTCTCTTTCTATCACCAACTTGTTTTCTCAAAGATCGAAGGGTAAAGCGACACCTGCTTGAGGATGGGATGTGCATTAATTGATCCTTCTTGGTTGTTAGGTCTATCCATCTCAAGGGCGATAGTGATCAATTTGACAAGGGTTAGGTCAGGCTTGCCAATCATCCATGCACTTCTAGTTGGAATAAAGCACCCTGGTGATCGGGTAAGTACCCAAAACACCCAACCATTGGTCCAATCTCTTTTTTTTTCCAAAACGATGAGAGAAATTTATTAAAGACGAATAGAAAGGTTTACATCACTAGCAAGAGTATCAAAGATCCACTCATGCCATAAATCATCCCAAGTATGGATGCCGCCAACTTTGAACACAAAGGCCGCAATTTTATGCGCTGCCTTGTTACAAAGACGAGGAGTAAACAGAAAAACACAATGCTGACATTACACCACCAGGCGCTTTATGTCAAAAATAATGGATTCCACAGCAAAATCAACTTTCCACTTTCCACAAAGCATTCGGATAATTTTTAAGGAGTCAGATTCAACCTCAAGTTTAGAGAATCCTCCTTGTACACAGACCAGCAATGCCTCCCGAATGGCCTCAGCCTCCATCGCTAACGCCGAACCCCCCCCGCAAATCTCCCTTGCCACCAACCAGAACCATCCAACCATATGAATCCCGTACCACCCAACCCACACTACCCATTCCTGTCTGTGCCATCCAAGTAGCATCACAGTTAACCTTGAACACCCCAGATGGCGGTTTTTGCCACGAAGTCACCGGCTCCACTTGAACTTCAGGCGAACGAGGTAGCTCATTAATAAGCGGCTTCACACACATCCGAGCTATTCTAAATTCTTGAACCTAGTTTTTGAAGCATTCCACCGCATCTCGAGGATCAGTCACCTGTCCTTCGAAAACCATGCCATTCCTAGTTTTCCATATCCTCCACAAGCCAAATGCACAAGCCTGCAAAATCTCGCTATAGTGTTCCACCTGCTCAGATTTGCTAAGCAAATTTGCCCAACAACCAATAAAATCCTCTCCCACAACAAGACTTGGATCCAATTGCAAAGGAGAAGCAAACCAAAATAACCACGCAAACTCACATGTAAAAAATAAATGTACCTGAGATTCCCCCTCCCGTCCACACAAGGTACATGTAGTATCAACATCAATTCCCCAATGCAACAAGTTTTCCTTCACCGCTAAAACATTGCGACAGCATTTCCATAGGAAAGTTCGAATTTTAGGAGGCACCGGCAGACCCCAAATACTTTTCCAAATACATTGTTGTTGATTCCCTTGACTGGTTTCTCCTTCAGCTTTCTTGCCCAGCTCTCCGTTCCGCCGTAAATTTAACGCCACTTCATACCCCGATCTAACAGTATAGCCTCCATGAGAAGTAAAATGCCAAACCTACTTATCTGGACACCCCCATATGCTAATAGGTGTGGTAGAAATGCATTTTGCTTCAAGAAGATTAAAGCAACGATCCACCAGCTCCATATTCCAGGACCTCAGAGTCATATCAATGAGCTCAGACACCATCAAAGGCATGTCAGGATGTCGGGAATGCACCATGGAAATATACGGGGTGGCCAACCAACGGTCCGGAAGAATTCGAATGCACTCCCCATTTTCGACACGCCACCGTAGACCAGCCTCCAAAATCCTGCGGCCTTGCAAAATACCTTTCCAACCCCACGAGACCTTCCGACCACATACAACATGCATAAAATCATATTCGAAGTAATATTTCTCATGTAAGAGCCGGGCTAGCAAGGACTCCGGATTCTGAAGGATCCTCCAGCCAATCTTCGCCAGCATAGCAAGATAAAAGCAGAGGAGGTCTCGAAAGCCCAACCCCCCTGCCTTCTTAAATTGACATAATCTCTGCCAACTCACCCAATGAATCCCTCTATGATCCTTCTGCCCCTTCCACAAAAAATTAGCAATATCTCTTTCTATCTCCTTGCACAAACTGACTGGGAGTTTAAAACATGACATAGAGTAATTCGGCATAGCCATAGCCACCGCCTTAATGAGAACCTCTTTGCCAGCAGGAGATAAATATTGCTCCGACCATCCCAAAAGTTTAGAAGCAATCCTACTACGCACCGTTTCAAACACCGCTCGTTTAGAAGCACCAAAATCTGCATTTAACCCTAAGTATTTTCCAAACTTCTCATTTTGCCAGACCCCCAAAATATGTACCAGTTTACCTTTCAACCTTGCCGGGCACTTCTGACCAAAGAAGATAGAGCTCTTCTCAAAGTTAATACACTGACCAGAACCCTTCGCATAGCATTCCAAAATATGCTTTAAGCCAGAAACCTCGTGTTCGTCAGTGCGACAAAAAATGACAGAATCATCTGCAAAAAATAAATGTGAGATGCTAAGCCCATGGGGACGGAGCTGGAAGCCATGAAGGCCTCCCCTTTCTTCCTGACGATGAAGCAGAGCAGACAACCCTTCAGCGCAAATTAGAAATAAAAAAGGGGATAAGGGGTCCCCTTGCCTAAGTCCCCTGGAAGGTAAGATTGGGGTCGTCGCCTCCCCATTAATCAGTATACTATATGTAATTGTGGATATACACTCCATAATCCACTGACAGAAGGTGGGGTCAAAGCCCAATTGTCGCATCATTGCATCAAGAAATACCCATTCCACCCGATCATAGGCCTTGGCCATGTCTAGTTTGATCGCCAAGCTAGCGCTTCCGGCACGAATCTCAGACTTCAAAGAATGCAGAATCTCATGCACGATAAGAATATTATCTGTTATTAAACGGTCCTCAATAAAAGCCGACTGATTGGAACTCACCACCGATGGTAAGACCTTCTTTAGGCGAAGTGTTAAAATCTTCGAAATGATCTTATAGACAGTGTTGCAAAGCGCAATAGGCCTCCATTGTGTCATCTTTCTTGGATTACCAACCTTTGGGATCAACACTATATGAGTGTGATTGATTTTTTTGTATAACCGCCCAGAGTGAAAGAAGCTTTTCACCATTCCATTAATATCAGGTCCAATAACATCCCAGAACTGATGAATAAAACTCCCAGTATAACCATCTGGACCAGGGGATTTAGTAGGATGTAGAGATTGTACAGCCACCCAAATTTCCTCCGTAGACACCTCCCGTAATAAGGCTTCATTATGCTGCGTCGTAACCTTTCGATGAACACAACCCATAATTTCAGAGATGTTGGTAGGGTTACAAGAGGTAAAAATATTCTCAAAGTAGTCCACCGCAACACGATGAATATCCAATGGATTATCACACCACTTCCCGTGGGTGTCCTCCACACCCATTATTCTATTAGCCCTTCTTCTAGATACCACTTTAGAATGGAAAAATTTAGAATTTTTGTCCCCTTCATTGAGCCAATGTACATCATAGAAACTATATTCAACATGTCTCAAATATATATATATATATATATATACAGTTTTGCTCACATCAGGATGACTGGATTTTAATTAAAATGCGGATATTAAAGGTGAAACGTCATATCAATCCAATGGTATTGCAGCATTGATATGTATTAATTGACAAAACTTAAAGCCACGCGCATCAGCTCTTTGGTGTTTTTTTTCACCTGCAAGTGGCAGCCACAACTTTAATGATTATTAAACTAATTTAATATTATATCAAATTATCATATTCTCTCTCCTTCTTTCTCTCGATTACCTCACGCTCTCCCTTCTCTCTGTCTCTCTCCCTCTCTTTCTTTTTCTAATTTTCTCTCTCTCTCTCTCTCTCTCTCTCTCTCTCTCTGCTTCTTATCCTTCTTAACAAAGAGGGCTTGAGTCCCGAGAACAATGGTTTCATTAAGCCTGTTGTTTTTTCTTCGAGTCAAAAAGTTTGTGGAAAATGCATCACATGCCTCTTTAATTTCTAGATTTCCAGACATTTCATTAAGCCTATTATTTTTCCTTTAGTCAAAAAGCTATGAGAACAATGACTTGTAAAAATTTATCTAAATCAAATGGACAATGGATTTTGATAATTTGTGGATTGTGATGGGTGTTTCTTTGTTTTTCTCTACAAGTCAACAACCATCCGGAATACACACCCCTTAATGGCAGTACATATGCAATCATAACCTAGAAATGAGTTGAAAATTTTAATTGGGGCTTGTGAACCTTTGGGGGTTTCTATAATCCCTCCCTCCCAAATCTCTCCCTCCAGTATCTGGCATCTGGCAAAATCTCTGCCTCCAGTATTTGGCATCTGGCATTTAACCAAATTTATAGAGAGAGAGATATGGAGACTGAGAAAAAGAAGAAGAAGAAAAGAGAGAGAAATAGAAGAAAGAGAAAGAAGATTAAAAAAACAGAAAGGGGGGGGAGAGAAAGATATCTGGCATCTCAATTTTCTCTGTTCTTTTTTTTTCGTCATTTTTCTCTCTTTGAAACCAATTCTCACTGTTTGTCTAGCAAAATTAAAATGAGTTGAACTTGGACTTACTTGAACTTGGAAGTTGGAAAGATAAGTTGAGTTGTAAGGTTATGTTCTGATGTGATGGGGATGTCAACGTCAAAAAGATGTTGAGAAGATCTTTCTGATAAGATGGAGGCATTGAACAATTAATTAAAGCAAACCTTTGGGCTGCCCTAAGCTGCCCACCTTTTCAATTTGATATAATATTAATTAGTTCAATAATCATTAAAGTTGTGGCTGCCACTTGCGCATGAAAAAATACACCAAAGAGCTTAAGCACGTGGCTTTAAGTTTTGTCAATTAATACATATCAAGGTTGCAATACCATTGGATTGATCTGACGTTTCACCTTTAATATCCGCATTTTAATTAAAATCCAGTCATCCTTATGTGAGCAAAATTGTATATATATATATATATATATATTCAATATGAATATATGTTGGTGGTATTTTGTATCAATATGGCATGTACTGTCTACAAAGTTGTCTAGATCCCGAGCCTTTACATACTCCCTTGGAGATGCTCAGGACTTAGGTGTATTTATATGAATATGAAAGTTATCTATATTTCACAAAATTTGCAATTCAAATTTGCAACTCAACGTGTCTTTTATGGCTAAAAACTTACCTACAATTCGTTCTTTTTTTGGCTAAGATAATGTACCTACAAAATTTGCAACTCAATTTAACATTTAAAAAATATATATACTTTATTTATTGTTGAATAATTATTCCTTTAATTTTAGGGATTATGTTTCCAACGGATTATATATATGTGTGTGTGTGTGTGTGTGTGTGTGTGTGAAACAAGTTGAAATTTAAAACAATTAGGAGGATTAATATGTGAGTAGACAAATTTGCAATAAATTCCATCAAATAAGAACATTTTAGGAGGGAAGAAAATCAACACAATAATACACCCCACATAACACGGTAAATTTTGTTAGAAAATGTTAGGGACACCAAATTTAGAGTGCTGCTATTTCCACCCCCAAAGTCCTATTTCCTAACCCACCTTATCTTTCCACCCACCATTATTCCTAAAATACACTTGAAAAAACACAGTTCTACCGTTGAACGTTCTTCTTACTATCAATTTTCTTAAAATCAGAAGAATTTCAATTAGACTTAGGTTTTGATATGGATTTGGATTGGTTGATTTTGCTATTGTTGTTGGTGTAGTGGTAGTGTTGTTCTTCAAGGAAGAAGAAGAAGAAGGCTCCAGAACGACGAAGCCATTGTCGGCCACGTCGACCGAGTAATCAAAACGAGGAGATGCCGAGGTAGTCGCCCACTTCATGCTAATGCAACCCATTCACCAACGCCAAATCTTGCCAGCATGGATCAATCGGAAAAATGTGGGGTGGCGGAAGATCGGCGGCCGAAATCAAGAGATGGTCGAGAAAGGGGAGGTCACCCCTACAACATTACGAGCTCAAAAATGGGTTTCAATACGAAGCCAAAATTTGGGGAAAGACAACAACATTGATTTCTACATATACACATTCATGGGTCCTAACCTGGTTCCGAGGAAACTACCTTGCAACCCCATACTACTGACCCACAACTGTGTCATCCTGCTCCTACAAGTGTTGGGACTGAAAAACTCTGCTAAACTAGCATGAAGAATCATGAAAAACATCAAAGCAAAGTAATAGACGAAGGAAAATCTTGGGTGACATCTCTAATAAAGGAAAGGGACGATAGGACAACTCTACTTCGGGTCTAATAAAAACAAATAATCTCGCTACCCCTGCTGGTCTATACATTAAAAAGCCTATTACTAAGCCACAACCCCCAAGAAAACTCACCTATCAAATGGTTATCAAGTTCGCAATTTGGATATTCAGGAGGAAAATTCGGGTGGTCTTTCTAGTTTTGTCAACAAGTACCTAAGTGCTGCTATGACAGATGGCTCTAGCTTCTTCAAACCTGCTGCTATCTCAGGGCACGACCCCCCAAAATTTATCAATCCACTGCTCCCACGCAAGGTCGAGACCACCCTTCAACAAACTCTAGCAACCAGGTTGATATGGTTATTCCAAATGAAACTAAGGTTAGTCACCTACCCTACACCGTTACCATTGAGACTGGCAAGCTGCAAAAAGCCATGATAGATGGAAAATCTTGTGTTGTTGGCTCTACTTCTGCCTTGGTGGAGGATATGAGCTCTACTCTTTAAATTTGGAGTTTTCCCTGTTACCTCATTTTATTATTTACCAATGATACTGGTCTAGAATGTTAGAGGTGATACAAGTCTCTTACACAATTACATTGTATTGAGATCTTTGCTATCCTTGAACCAAGAATTAGTGGTGATTGTGCATTACATGTTGTTAATAGTCTGGGATTTACTAATCACTACATTGTCAATGCTAATGGCTTCTCAGGAGGTCTTTGGCTTTTGTGGAATTGCAACAATGTTCAACTAAATATTGTGGCTTGTTCCAACCAATCAATTACATCTTTGATTACGAATGACAATATTCCATAGCTCTTAACTGTGGTTTACGCTCACCCCTGCCCTGGAATTAGGAAGTTTATTTGGACCTATTTGGACGGTGTTTCTGATGTTGCTAAACTGCCTTGGCTTGTGGCTGGGGATTTCAATGAGATTATTGTTGACTCTAAGAAAAAGGGAGGCATACCCACTCGTAGTCAAACTAGTTTTGCTGATTGGACTAGTAGGAACCATTTAATGGATCTTGGATTCTCTGGAGCTGAGTTTACTTGGTGCAAGAAAAATATTCATGGTGAAACTATTTGGGAAAGACTGGACAGAGGTCTTTGTAGCATTGATTGGAGACAAACATTCCTTGGAGCATATGTTAGACATTTACCTAGAACAAAGTCTAACCATTATCCTCTGCTGATATCCATGAACTCTGCTTAGTGCCCAATACCTGAATTTAAAATTTTTAGATTTCAAGCAATGTGGATGCTTCATGAAGACTTTAAGGGCTTTATCACTACTACCTGGAATAATACCCATGGTAATATTGTTTGTAAAACTACTTCTCTGGCCAAGGCCCTCACTGGCTAGAACAATAAGGTGTTTGGCAATGTCTTTCAAAAAAAAAAAAAAAAAAAAAAAATAATGGCTAGGATTGATGGTATTCAGATAAATCTTTGCCACAGGGATAATCTTTTTCTTATTGAGTTGGAAAAAAAGCTTCATGGTGATCTTAATGTGATTATAGAGCAAGAAGAACTTCTTTGGCTCCAAAAATCGAGAAACACATGGCTTAAGGAAGGTGACAAAAACACTAAATTTTTCCATCTATCTACTATTGTTAGACGAAGAAGAAACAAAATTGAGAGACTAAAGAACACCAACGACGTCTGGGTCATTGATAAATCTGACATGCATGCTCTGTTGGTTTCCCATTTCAATGAGCTATTCTCTCTAAAACCCAGAACTTATGAGATGTATAACCATCCAAATTTCTTTCCTACTTTGAACTCTGAGAACTTGAACAACCTGAACCGAGAGGTAACTGACGATGATATAAAAATGAGCATGTTTTCATTGGCAGCCTTAAAGCTCTTGGGCCTAATGGATTCTCAGCTAAATTCTACCATGACAATTAGTCCCTATGCAGCTCCGAAATATATTCTATGGTCAAAGATTGTTTTACCATTGCTTGCCTCCCTGATAGCCTCAACAACAAGCTTATTGCTTTGGTCCCGAAGGTAACAAATGCTACTATTATGTCTCAATTTAGACCAATTAGCTTCTGCAACACCTTATTATGAGCAAGATTGTGAGTCTAACTCAAGTCAGTTATGTTCCTAGTAAGCAAATTGTGGATAATATCATTATTGCACAGGAGGTGTTGCATAAATTCAGAGTCAACAATCTAAGAAGAAGAGGAAGCAGCAGACTGTGGATTAGCATAGTAGCCAGTAAATGGTCCATAAGATAAACTGCAAGAAGCATTGAGCAGACAACCCAATTTGCGACAAGTGTTAGCGGCATGACCTTTTTTGTTGCAGAACTGACATGCAAGAATAAGGCCAAAAGAAAAACCAGCATAATTGAATGAAGAAGAACCTCCTGGATTGGAATTACCACCCCCATGTCTCGAATTTCGAGAAAAATTGAGGCTGTGAAACCCTTGCACACCAAATTGTGGAGGAGAAGAAAAATTTGGGGCAAAATTAGAAGGCAATGACAGAAGCAGACCACTAGTGGGAGGAAAAACTCGATGCTGAGAGTTAGAGTTGTTGGAACCACGCAAGCGAGAAAAGTGCTGTGAAGAACGAGGAGTGGCGGCATAAGCATGAAACGATTCTATAGGTCCAAAGGAATTGGATCGAAGTTTGCGCTTCAGAATAGCAGCTTCACAACCGAGAAGGTAACCGTGAAGTTCATCAAAGGAAACTTTCTTCCGAAGAGTTTCAATAAAAGTGACAAAGGAATTGTACTCTTCAAAGAGACCGGCAAGAATGTAAGCCACCAAATCATCATCAGTTAGTGGATAACCAACATCGCCCAAGCCATCAGCAATTTCCTTCATCTGTTGCAGATAGGAAACCATAGACAGATCCCCTTTGACAAGATTCTGAAGACACTGACGAAGATGATGAACATTTGCACGAGAGACTCCAACAAAATGTTTTTACAACATCTCCCAGAGATCACGAGAATACTCAATGCCGACCGTATGAGATAACAAATCCGTCAAGATAGTGGAGATGATCCAGATCATGAGTGATTGATCCTTATCATACCATAGATCTAAGGCAAGATTATCAATAGTGCAACCAACAGCATTAACAATTGTCCTCGACAACCGCGGATCAGCACTAGTGAGAAGGCCAAGGAGCTTGTATTTGCGAAGAACATGAAGAAAAAGATTCTTCCACAATAAATAATTGCCAGCTTGAAGCTTGATCGAAACCATGTCTGCGATGTTTTGAACAGTAACAGTCGCAAAAGCAGGGATTGAAGACGATGTGTGTGTGTGTGTGTGAGAGAGAGAGAGAGAGAGAGAGAGAGAGAGAGAGAGAGAGAAGGCGCAGAAGAAGAAGAATTGGTCTTAGAAGCCATGGAAATCAGAGAACCGGAGCCGAAGAAACTGTTTGGTTGATGAGAAAAGCACTGTTTGGTTGGTGAGAAAATCACGGGTTGGAAGAAAAGGTAGAGAGGATCGAATAGGCATATGATACCATAAAAGAAATTGTGATTCTCATTAATTAATGGAGAAAAGATTACAAAAGAGTATTTAACACCTGTCTACTCTATACAATAGATAAAGCCACTTGTATAGGCTGTTACAATAGCTCTAACTAATTACTTACAAGAGTAACTAATAAGCTAACTACACAAAAGCAAAACACACAAATTTTTTCAATAACAAACTCAACACAAAAACCTTAGCTCTTTCATAAAAGGAGATGCCCTAAGTTGTTGCCCTCGAGGACTAGGCCCAGGGCTGACTTGTTGAAGAGACGTTCATGTTTCTTCTTTTGAACGTAGTTAAATCTCTCAATTAAAATTGCGGTTTTGTTTATGATTTTCACCATTTTTGTTATGAGAAATAAAATTTTAAAAAGCAAAATTGGCTAAATAGCCCCTTTGTAAAACACTTGTTAAAAAAATGACCCTGAACTCTAGGGACGGAAAAATGTAGGATTCGGGCTTTTCTTCCTTAGGCCATCTCCAACCCTTGGACTCAAACCCAAAATATCCCCTCAAACCTCTCCCAACCCAAGAAAATGAAGGACCCAAAATTTGGGGAAACCCAAATATGGGCCCAAGTATTGCCTGGACCCAATACTATTCACTGGAGCCCACGCTGAGGTGGCAGAGCCCATGTGCTTCTAAAAAATGGTGGGACCCGCACTGGTTACTTGTTCTGATAGGCTTGTCTGTGACATGGGCCACGTGTCGGCATTAGGTGAGAGAGCCGTTGGGCTTTGGCTGTCTCATTTTTTATATATAAAAAAAAATTCAAATAGTATCAATTGGGCCCACATGATGGCTATTTCCAACTCAAAGAGACGTTGGAAAATAAGTATTTTTTTTTTTTTTTTTTTTTTTTTTTATTAACTTAATAAATTAACGATCTAAGATTAAATCTAAGCTATTTTAACGGTAAAAAAAAAGATCAAACGGCTGAAATTTAAATCCAACGGTCAAAATAATATTTTAAATTAATCCAAATCAGATCCAACCCCAAAACTCACTCCAAACTCTATAAATACTCACTCATTTCTCAATTAATCTGCCAAAAACATTTGTTCTATTTCTCAATTTATTTTTCCTTTATCAATTTCATCAATCTCTTTCATTCTCATACTTTTGATATCATTTCAAGCAGATCATCTTCTTCATTCTCATACTTTTCATATCATTTGAAGTTTTTAGTGGATAATCGTGGCAAGGCCATCTTTTCCTTTATGTTTGATGATGATTCAGATGATGAAGAACATCATTAGAGAGTGATAGAAGTCATTGTCCACCATACTTCACAGGAGAATGAAGCCCCCAAACATGGTGGGTTGGTAGTCGGTCGTGTGTACAAGAACCGTAAAAGGGAAGATCGCCATCGCAATCTCATGTCCGACTACTTCATTGAAAGGCCACATTTTAATACTACCAACTTTCATAGGCGGTTTCGAATGCGAAAAGAGTTGTTTTACCGCATCTTGAATGATGTTGTCAACCACGAGCCATACTTTCGCCAAACAAAAAAAAAGACGGGCTCAGCCAACAAGGGCTATCCCCTGTGGCCTCGTACGACACATGGATATGGCATGCCTTTTTTGGAGCCGCTGGATCCAACAATGATATCAACATTTTAGCTCGTTCTCCATTGTTCAATGATGTGGTACATGGAGTGGCTCCTCATGTTGAATATATTGTCAATGGAAGTCAATACCATTTGGGGTACTATTTGGCAGATGGGATCTACCCCCATTGGGCTACTTTAGTGAAGACCATATCTTCTCCTGATAATCCAAAGAAGAGGTTTTTTGCACAAATGTAAGAAGCGTACAGGAAGGATGTTGAAATAGCATTTGGAATACTACAGGCTCGTTGGGCTATTGTTCGGGGCCCTGCATGTATGTTGTGCAAGGATAACCTCCACTCAATCATGACGTATCTAATTTTGCACAACATGATTGTGGAAGATGAGTACGAATATGTTGAAGAGGAATCTGATGATGATGATATGTGTCCACAACGATCTAGGAGGGCTAGAGCAAGACAATATGAGCTAGATCCAAGCATTACATATGAGTACCACTAAGATAGGCAAACTCTCTCTGATTACATGATTCGTCATAATAGAGTTCGATCTCCACATATGCATCAGAATCTCCGAAATGATTTGATCAATCACCTTTGGAGGAGCTTTGGAGATGGTGAATGAGGTCGACAATTGTTTCAATCCTCATTTTGTGTTTCAATTATGTTGTGTGTTTACTTTTGGAATAAAATTAAATAAAATTTATGGAATTTCAAATTTTTTTAGGTTAAATTGTTCAAAAAATTAAATTATGATATTATTTAAAAAGATTAAATGAAGAAAAGTTATCCATTTAAAAAAATAGACTTAAATAATTCTTAAACAATTTAATAAAGTTACGAACTTAAAATTTGAGTCCAGAGAGTTGGGAGAAAAAATGATTTGAGTCCGGACAAAACTCAAATAGTTACTTTTTAAAGGTCTCATGGATTGGAGAAGGCCTTAGAGCATTTCCAGCAGTGGGGTTTGGGGGAGGGCTGGGGGGGTTTGGGGTAAAAACCCGTTTCCAGCAGTGAAGGCAGGCCCGGGCAAGATGGTGGGACCCAGCAAAACGGGCTGGCCCGAGGGCAAGGCTGGCCCTTGCTGACGTCGTCGTGACGTCAGCGCTACAGTATCCGCCAGCAATTATGTGCCATGTGTCGTGTCCTGGGTTCTCCGATCATAATTTTTGCTCCAATCCAACGGCAGCCAATATTTTTGTAATAAAAATTGAAAAAAAAATCCGAAAAATTTGAAAAAATTACCAAAAAATTATTATTTTTCTTCTCTCTATACCTTATTTCCATTTTCAACATTTAAGTAAATGTCTTTGTCCTTTTACTTTTATTTATTTTTATATTACTCCATTTACTTAAGTTTACAATGTAAATAAGGAAGTACCCCCCATTTGGATTCAAATAAAAATACTAGAAAATCAAATTCCCACCAAATCAAAATATGAAAAATCGGTTTTAGTGAAAAATACGATTTAGGCTAAAAATGATGGCTCATTAAGTCATATATACTTCATATTAAAATCTCATAAAATCAAGTTTTCTTATTTGATGTGTAAGGAATAAAAGCCGCCAAAAATTATCTTGAGAAAATGATTATTCCGAAAAAACCATTTTTCATACTTAGTTAATATTGCACCTCCGCTAAAAAAATTCCGAGTTCGCCAATGTCTATAAATATCAACCAATACTCTTCACTTTTAACACCAAATCCTCATACTTTTTTTTTTTTCTATAAATACCAATCAATACAACTAATAAAATAAAATCTTATCCAAAAATATTATCCGATAAAATAAAATCTTGCCTTTCATTTCTTAGTTTGCTTGCCTTTCATTTCATTGTGTTTTTTGTTTTGTTTTAATAATTAGTGGTCATTCATGTATTTTATTTTATTAGTTGTATTGATTTATCTGAATTTTGAATTTTGAAATTTATATGAAATTTGAAACAAAAAATCTTATCCGATATGAATAGTATTGACACGTAGGAACCCAAAAATCTTATCTAAAAATATTATCCAAATCAAATGTTTAAGTAAACAAAGTTGTGAAAAAAAACAAAAAAATGAATAGTATTTGCCATGGCAAGCCTTGCACTGCTAGAAACACACTTTTTTTTTTGTGCTAGGGCAGGCACTATTCACGTGAATAGTAGCTGCCCTAGGGCTCCCCTTGCCATGGCAAGGGGCTAACTGATGGAAGTGCTCTTACGAGTCAATGAAGCTTTTTTTCAATCGTTCAGGAATATGAGTCAATGAGCTAATTGTGAGCTATTTGGGTTTTTGGGTTTTACTAGCCTTTTCACCGAATATTCAAAATTTAAAAACTCAGAGATCCCAACTTTCCTCAGAAACAAACAGGAATGGCAGCAGTTTCATCCTCTCTCAGCTACCCTCAAGAACCCCTGAACCCTCTGTTCGGAAAATGTCAATCCTGAATAAGTTCCACAGTGTCGCTTCCAGAACCCACTGCAATTTCAACGCCATTTTCAAACCATCCACTCTAACCCTCTTCATCTCCACCCAAAGACCCCATGCACATATCAAATCTCCACCTCGCAACACAATCCGATGCCTGTTCACTGGAATTGTCGAGGAAATGGGTCAAATCAAGCAACTGGGTACCGCTGAAAACGGCGGTTTCGACATGAAAATCGGCGCCAAAACCGTCCTCGAGGGCGTCCACCTCGGCGATAGCATTGCCGTCAACGGGACGTGCCTCACGGTGACTGAATTCGACACCCAATTGTCCGATTTCACCGTCGGTTTGTCGCCCGAGACGCTTAGGAAGACGTCTCTGATCGAGCTCGAACCAGGGTCACTTGTGAATCTGGAGCGGGCGGTCCAGCCCACGAGCCGAATGGGTGGGCACTTTGTGCAGGGTCATGTGGATGGCACAGGGGAGATAGTGTCAATGGATCCTGAGGGGGATTCTCTATGGATCAAGGTGAAGGCATCAAAGGAGCTGTTGAAGTATGTGGTGCCGAAAGGGTTTATTGCAGTGGATGGGACTAGTTTGACTGTGGTGGATGTGTTTGATAAAGAAGACAGCTTTAATTTCATGTTGGTGGCTTATACTCAGCAGAACGTGGTGATTCCCTTGAAGAAGGTTGGGCAAAAGGTGAATTTGGAAGTTGATATACTCGGCAAGTATGTGGAGAGGCTTCTCAGCAGTGGATTTGTTGAGTCAATCAAATCTTCATGACCCTTAAGGTACTCAATTTATAGGTAATTTGTTTATTTTCTGCTATCCTGATTTGAGCCCATGTATTATTACCTCTTGTAATGCATGCTCTTTCTTGTCTTTTAATGTTTAAATTAAACAATAATTGTTTACGATATGCAGATTTGTGTGGTTTTCTGTTATTCGGATTGATTTTTAGTTCTGTTTTTAGTAAGCAGCTGTGAGTTTCTTTGGGCATGTCCTTTTCTATCAAATAAAGAATAATAGAGTTGCAGGAATGATACGTGTATTGAGTAGGATGATCCTTAGAGAAAACTTTGAAGGGGTGACGTAATGCTTGAAAACAGGAGCGTCTAAATGTGGTGTTCTGGTATGGAACTGATCATGGTGAAATGGATTGATAGCTTACCCTAAGCAGTGACTGTCATAGTTTTCTGAGTAGAGTTTGATTGAAGGATTTTCTAAGTTAGTTAACTTATCTTTAGTAAGTTAGATACTTAAGGCTTGACTACAAGAACAAAAACAAACGAAAGCAAATAAGCAAAACGGAACAAAATAATCTTGTTTTATCTCAATTTCAGTTAATGTTTATATGAATCGTATTTCAGATAATGAATGGCCTACCTTTTAAAAATAGAGATTTTCTTGGCCCTCGATATAGTTTCTAAATGTGAAATCATCATGTTGAACATTTTATTGTAGAAACTCTAATGGAATTTTGTTAATTCTTTCTTGTGCTTAACTAATAAGTGAAAATTAAGAATGCATTAGATTACTAAGTTTCTCAGTTTCTGCCAAATCCAGCCAATGGTTTACCAAGTGACACGTAAAAATGAAATTTTTTGCACTAATATGAGCTTAGGAGAAAGAAAAATGAAAAAAAATATGCAGCAAGTAATTTCTATTACAAAGATCTAGGGGTATTAACTGTCTTTCAACGGATTAATCATAAAGAGTATTTATTTTAGCAATATAAAGTTCTATAATGCTGTCAAGTTTCTTACTGTTCTTTTTCTCATTTTCTTTGCAAGGTCATCACTGGTGCAGTTTTGTACACAACCACACTTGTTGTTTGGATAGTAACTGTCATGACTGGCGACTCTAAGAGAGCTGTTTAGTTTTTTGTTGTATGATAGTTAGAGCTTTATTGTATTGGCGTTCTGTGCACCTTCTCCATAAGGACTTAATGGTTTTGGTTTTAATAGAAGGTCCACATTCAATAAAAGTTCAGCATTTGATTCATGTAAAAATGTGTGGTTTCTGAAGATAAAAAAGAAATAAATTTGGCATTTGGTTGTAACCACCATATTGTGAAGGACTACTTCAGCAACAGACTCTAGCTGAAATCTTTGTTTTGCAGACTAATTCAGCAATAACACACACACATGCACGTGCACACGCAAACAGACGTTTATGGCTCCCCTGTTTACGCACGCACGCACACACAGTGTAACCCTCCTCAAGTATCTTTGCCCCTAAAATGCACTTTAAGAAAACCATTCTGCATTGGCTCTGATGAAGATTCCTTTCATATTCTTCTCACTATGGTTAACTGAGCTATGTTTATTATGAGTGATTAATAGTTTCAGTCAATTCCTTCTCTGCACCAGAATGTCTTATACTTTGTGTCGATTCGTGCTTTTATGATTTCGAGCTCCCTTTCTTATATTGCGCCTGCTTTGCATTTTTCTGTGTTAAATCTTTTTCCATAACCCTTTTGATGTACGCATTAGACTCTCATTTTCCTGATGTAGAAATCTAAGTATATTACTATTTACCCAAAGAAAAAAAAAGGTTAAATAGATTATTCCTTAATATCCTATTTATAATTGGAGAACAAATCATGTGGTTCCATGCCATCAAAAGCTTGCATCTGTTTGTTGGAAGCTCAATGGGCAATATAGCTCGCCTCTCTGTTAAAAGTGTAGGGCTCAGGTTAGTTTCTCACTTTCGTAATCTATCTAGTTTTTAGGCACCTTCTTTTTACACACTGATAATACCCACCTTTAGGCTAGGGCTTGGCTCCATGGGCCAGTAAATCTCAAATCTCAAAGCCAATCCAAAGGCAGATGGTTGGTTTGTAGGCGAGTTTGGTGAACCACCTAATCTTGTACCAGTTATGTTGGATGTATTAATTTTTGGTGCAAGTAACGATATCAAATGTGTTGCCAGAATCATTAAATTAACCAGAGAAAATCTATTGGTTTAGGTTAGATAAATTTAGCCTTAAATAAATTAGGGGTAAAATATCAAAAGACAAAAAAGAGCAAAATATTGCCAATTATTTGTTTTTATGAAGTCCCCTTCAACCCCCTGTCGGACAATTTCAATTTTGGTGTACCAGTAATGGTTCTTTTATGATCCTTCTGACTGTTTTTAGATGTCATTCGGTGTAGAAAAACTTGTGTGAAACCGGAATAGCACTGTAATTGGCTGGGAAAGCAATACATTGATATTCCCATTTCAAACAAGTGTTTCTCCATTCGGGGGGATTAGCCTGATATTGGGCATCCAATTATGCTTCATTACAACTTTACTAGTGATGTGGGCTACAATGTTGTCAACATAATCATGTCCTTGTAGACACAGTTTGCTCAACATCAATTGCCAGCCACAATTTGTTTTATGGGAGGATTCTACTTCAACTACTCCATTTGCACAATTTGCCAAACCCAACCACTCAATTTGCACAATCCAGTGTTTTTAGAGCAGAATTGACAAGAAAACGCCAACACAACCTACCCTTCTTTTGTAAAATAGAAACTCTATGTTATCTTCTTCCTTTAACCGCAGGTCTTCTACCGTCCAACTACTTTGATAGACAACCCTGCTCCCTTCTCTTCTCCTTACTGTATTGTTTGTTAGCTATATGGCCTTTTGTTTTTGTCGATCTGCTTTTCGGCTTGACTTGCTGTTATTTTAGATAAAGAAAGAAAAGAGCTTTTCCTACTTCCAAGATTACATTTGTCTCCATCTGAACCGAAAGGTAAGAAAGGTAAGACACGGACAAGTTCATCGTGCCTTCACCGAAATTTACTTCTGATACTATAAAATAAACGTCAAGTACATAAAGCACCCCCAATAGATAGACACAAGTGAACTGACTGATCCAATTCTAGTTAACCACGGAGATAGTGTCTACTTAATTAATAGTAATTGGTTGGTATGGGGGTTTTATCATTAAATCATTTGTTTACAAATGAGGTGTATCGTATATTTCAATATCTTACTTGTTAAGCATAAATCAGCTCACACGAGTGGATTTAGCGTTGAAATAAAATACTAATATATCATCTGAGAATGACCTTATTTATAGAAACTCGAACTTCCGTATTTAGCATTTATGACTTAAATGGGTATGATATTTTTATTTTATATTTTATACAAAGGTTTTGACTTGCAGATCAGTGGTCTCAAGTTTGAAAATTCATAACATTTTGGTAGTGTGTGAGAGAGAAAACTCTCCCTCATCCTTCCTAATTTTGATAAAATAAATAAATCAATCAATCAAACCTATATCTCGATTGTAATGGTAAATTCTTTTAATCACTTGATCTACAAACTCCTTATATCAACATGATTTTTCGATTAAAGAATATCTTGGAGAATCGCATGCTTTCTTCCTTCAATTTATTTTATTATTATTATTTTGTTTTTCTTTGCTTCCTTTGGGTGTTTAGGAGGATCAATCATCATCATGACGACCAAAAACAAATTTGAGGATCAATGATGTGTCGTGTCTGACAAAAGTACACCAACAACGTGAAGATGCAGCCGCCCAATAAAATCATTTAAAAGATTGCATGCGCGTGCTGCTTGAGCTTTGGAGAATAGATTGATTTGGCATGGCATTCTCAATCTCAACCATGTATGATAATTTTGTCACTCTAGACGTGACTTGGGCATTGGGCAATCTAATGAACGAGTTTGACTTCATACACTAGTAGATCTGGCAATCTCTCTAGTATCCATGTCTTGTCGGCAAGGATAGGGACTTTAATTTTGATTCCCTGCAGGCTGAGTCATGCGTGGTATGAATAATTTATCAATCTCATCTCTCTCTTTAGAATTTTAAAATAATTCAATATGATTTAGGATTTTACGAGTTTCTACATGTCGAATATATCAGTTTATTTGAGCTGTTTTGATCATTCTGATTTGAATTCTTACGTATAGGGAGTCAAGTATTTTTCAGATGTTGAATTCTGGATACAAAATTTGCTAGATTAACGGTTTCAATTTTCAAAAACCAACGCGAAGTTAGGATATTATTTTAGCTGTTTGGAAATTTAATTTCTGAATTTTACTAATTGTCGGCTGCTTCTGTGCAATAAAATGGAGGATTATTCTTCTAGATTTCAAGTGATGATGGATAAAACGAAAATGTTATTGGGGTACATTGAAACAATGACATCTTATAAAATATTTTAGTTGTTGCTATGCAGATAAATGTTTAACCAAATATACTCTTATCAATGAAGACCTTTCAAAAGGAGAATTGTTGCGTTCTACAAATTAATGTATTAAATGATGATGATTCTCGCCTTCATAGAACAACTTACAAACACCGAGTTTCATATCTAATCTCTGTGTGTTTGCGACAGCCGAGTGTTGAATTTTATAGACATATGGGTATGAAATCCGTTATAAGTAAGTTATTGATGTATAACAGATGGCGGAAGCAATTAAAGAGGAGTTGAAGCGACGCGCGCGTAAAGACAAATCGGGTAAACTGCATATGTGAGCTCATAATTGGGCCCATGACCCGTCAATTCGAAGAGAATGGCTCATGGCTTTGCCATGATGTATGTGCTTTTCGGGCATCCGAGATCGTTTATTAGCCCGAAATTCAGTTTTAAAGTTTTTGGAAACTTTGTTATTTTCCTATTTTAATTCCTTTGTAATACCCAGGATTTCTAGGAGTATTCAAAATAAACCTTGAGATTTTCTCTTCCTGATGCATTCTAGAGTTACATGTTTTAAGATTTTAGCCGATCAATTGTCACGTTGCGTCAGTTATGCTCCTAAAAATTGAACATTATTTGAGTTCTATTATTGTATAAACCACACATTATGAGGCAATTTGGGTGCCAAATAATAGCTCTTCGGCTTAGAGGACAGCGCCTACGAAGCTCTTCGCCTGATGCTTTAATACATGTTATGCATGGTGTGTCTTGTTAAATTGCATCATGGTTCTCCAACATTAGGCTAGGCCATATATGGAAGTATTTCGTTCCATCATCCCACTTTGGTATCCTGAAAGTGAAATTTCTTTAGATAATACTTGTGTGAGTAACATATTTAAATTATTCTCATAAAGCCCATTGGTTGGAAATTCTAGCTGACTGAAACATTTGTACCCCAAAAAACAAGCTCCAAAAATCTCACGAAGAAAAACAGAGAATGATAAAAGACTTAAAATGAGTAATGATGTTGAATATAAGTGAACTTGGATTCCATTTAATTCTTTAAAATGTTATATTTATATGAGAATCACTATTATGTCTCATCTATTTCTATTATATGTATAGAACCCTTTGAAGCAATTGTAGTATTATACACAATTAGAAGCTCTTATTAATTTCATCTTTTTATTATAGAATGATAATTATATAGATTTTCATGTTTTGGCTCATTTTTTCAGAAAGAGTCATGCTTCTTGTTTGCGTGTTTTCTTTATATTACTGTATTACTCTTGACTATGTACTCAAAACGCAGACTTTACTCTTTTAGCGTTTTAAGCCATCATATTTTCAAATATTTAATAGCAGTACTGTGTGTATAGAATATATATTATAAAAAATTAGAAGCTCTTTTTAGTTTTTGGCATATGCAACTTTTTTATTTTTCTTTTGCCTCTTGCCATATGTATGAATTATGATTTGTTATAAAATCTATATTAGTCCAAGTTTTGACCAACTCTTCCTAGAAATATTCAAACTTGTTGTATATACTATCTGCACACATAATAAATTAAATTTTATAATATTCTTTTTAAAGCTACAAAATTAAACTTTTGTGATTTTATGTATAGTTAACGAAGTTCTATAAAATAAAAAAAACGAAGTAAAAAATCGCATTAGTCCCTTCAAGAAAAGATTTTACCTATGAGTATATTGTATAGTTATGGGATTCACTTAAATAGCTCGTTTCAATTTAACTATTTAGCTTAGCTACTTTCCGGTCATTTTCAAGTTTTAAAAAAATATATACAAAAGTTGATACATTAGGATGATTATGGTAAACAATATACAAAAGTTGTACACTTATCGCGCATGGATGAATTATTGAATGGTAATGTAATACGATGATGTGGTATAACTTGTTTACGTGTTACGAGATGAATAGATGACATGATTCATAGTTCCCACTTTTGGGGTATAATATTGATAAATATCCACTTATATTATAACATATAAACAAATTATACCATGTAATTATACTCTAATACCACAATATAATTATTCACGCATGAGGTTTCCTAAGGCAATTGCAAGATATGCTCTCTCCTTTGCTATGTTTCCTAGAACCTAACTTAACATTACTTATTGCGTATGGTTATAATGAATTGCTTTGTGAATACTTGAAAAGGTTGAAGGTAACCAAGATAAAGCAAAATGAATTGCTTCGTGAGCGTGGCCAATTTGGGAGTGAAATATCTAATGAAGATGAATGATTAGGAAAAATCCATGGGTTCTGGATATGGTAGGAGGAGTGGGAGGGAATAGGAGTGAACTGATGTGATTAATTGCAAATAGACAATATCGCTTAAATTAGTATAGTAGTAAATAGAATATCGTTCCAATATGGATCAAATTAATCTATTAAATACTAAAGTGATTAATTTCTAAATATATTTAAATTAAACAATAAGAGAATTATTATGATTTAAAATCTAAATAAGAATAGGTAAACAATGTAAAAGATGAAACCAAGAATGATAAATCACTAGGATACCAGTTTCACCTAGTTAATCCCACTCAAATTCTTCTAGCTTGTTAAGTTGAGGACTTGAATCATTAAACAAGAAATTTAATATATTCAAGCATTCATCATCTATATATATAAAGCAAAAGGCAGAGAATTGTGAAACATTCAAAATACCAGAAAATGACATTGGTTAATTCAAACATTAATAATTGAAATTATTAATTCAATAAGGATAATATGGTAAATTCACATTTTTCAAATTAAAAAAATTAAAATTAAAAACAAAATCAGATAATAGATCATACTTTTATGGAACATAACTACCCATGTTATCTTTTCTTAATTCTATAAAAATTAAAAAATTAAAAAAAATCAATTGGCACATGCGTGAGGGCTAGTCAAACATTAAAAAAAAACAATAATAATTGACGTGGCCGGTCTCCAACAATAAAAAATGTGCTGATGGGATGAAAACGAAGTGTATGGTAATAATGTCATTCAGAAGGTGGCTAAAATAGTAATTTCAATTAGTATTACTTCCAAACTGTCAACCCCACTCCGCGCACTCCACACATCCTCGTTCCAAAGATATCGGCCATTAAGTTGCGAAACTGGTGGTGCTGGCGCGGTACAATCTGGATCATTCACGTGGCAGGAGATAATTGAGAGTGACTATAAAAGATCAGCCTATCAGGGCCAACTTCATCTCGAAAAAATCAACATCGACGTGCCGCAGAAACAC
This sequence comes from Prunus armeniaca, assembly GCA_903112645.1. Lineage (NCBI taxonomy): Eukaryota > Viridiplantae > Streptophyta > Magnoliopsida > Rosales > Rosaceae > Prunus > Prunus armeniaca. The sequence continues at coordinate 11,102,599 of CAEKDK010000003.1, read as the reverse complement.
CTAAAACTGATTGCCACATTACCAAATTGCCCCTCCAATATTCTAGCCTTTCTAGATCGACTTTTTCCCTATTACAAAACTAACCTCAATCTTTCTTATTTTCGGTCAATAATCTAACCTCACTCTTGTCCTCTTTTTTCCTTTCCTTTGGTGGATACTTGGAAGGTGAGGTTAGCAAGATAAATTGGTTCGAAGAAGAAAAGAAGAAAAGATACTATCACAATTGAATGAACAAAAAAAATTCTCAAATAACAAGTTGGACCAAATGAAAGAAGATACAATTACTAGACTTGGCCAGTTTGGCATTGTTGTGCTATGAAAATAATCACTGTCAGATTTGCTGTGAGAAAAAAACAGCTGTGAGATAAAGTAGTTTGGCGTTTGGTAAACTTTTTGTTAAAAGTGTTGTTAGTATTAATTCCCGCATAATCAGAAAATGATTGCCGTATAATCATTAAACCCAGCAAATCTTTGGAACTAATTCCTGCATAATCAGAAAATGAAAGCAACTTATTAACTATTTTCCCTTATAATTTTCTCTCACAACAATTTTTAACAATAAGTGATTTTCTCATAGTTTATCAAACAGCTGGGCTTCCCAAATTTTTTAAAAAATCACTTATCACTTAAAATAAGAAATGCCAAACGGGCACATAAATATTTGTTTGATATAGACTTAATCTCAAGAACAGAGCTAGATAATGGGTTGTATGGACTACAGTCTATACCATCCCATTTTTTTAGATTAAATATAATCAAATATAAGCAATCAATGAGATTGGTTGAAATAATTAATGGGTTAACTAACAAAAATAAAGAACAAATACAAGTGTTTTATATCCACATAATATAATGATCCATTTGTTGAAATTATTGAAAAGAAAGTATTTCAATTTTGAAAACAATGCTAGATTAATGTGGGTTTTTTTTTGGTGAGTATAAACAATTGAGGTAAGGAGTTTATACAAATATTCTTTTTATTTTTATTTTTATCAATACACAAATATTAATTAGGTGCCATAACCTCTACCCACTTAGGTGGAGGTGGAAGATATCAATAAACTAAGCTATACCCTACTAACAAATTAATTTGGTTTAAAATAAACACTTAGATGCAATGTGTTTGAAATAGTTAAGTTCAATGTAATATTTGTCTTTGAAATAATTAGATTTAATGAATCATTTGAATTCAATATATTTCTCTTTTTTTTCTTTAATGCAAATATCAATACTTTTGTACTGCAATGGTCCAATCAAGTAATTTAATTATATAATTTTAATCATGCTCAATTTATGCATTTGTATATTTATTTTACAAGGAAATATTCTAAATGCTCTAATATATGGGAATAAGAGGACTCAAACTCAATTCCAAAGAGACGGTTACACTACCCTAACCAACTAACAAAACACACATATGTTGCATTTGCTTTCTCTTAGGTAAACTTTTGAGAAAATAAGGTTGTGATTCCAATTCCTTAGGCTTGAATTAGATGAGCTTGGTTGACACTTTTCACTCACAATTGCACTCAGGCTATATTGGTTGGACTCAACTTAAGCTCATATAAGTACGTTGTATACATGAACACTAGAAATTGAAAGATGGTAATTATAATTTTTTTTTCTTTAGAAAACTATTATTTACAAGGCAAAAAGTGATTATATATTTATTTAAGTACAATTTTCTTCTCGTGTTTTTATAAAAGATGAGTGTATGATAACTTTTTTGAAGTGCCAATAATAGTTCGTATTGAAAGAAATCCTAAGTCTAATCCCTCCCCCAATGAAACAATAAAATTCGTTAGTCTTTGCATTCAGTAATCAAATCTGGACCCCATAACATACAGGATTCCGATCCATAAAGGATTCAATTATACAAAAAGATACAGTCACACTAGCCTTTCACTGTTGTTCTCAAATGCAAGAGTTTGAATACTATTTTCAAAATACGAGGGCCTTTAAGACAATTGCAAATATGAGAAAAAAGACTGCAAAGGGCAATTTTGGAATGTCGAAACCCAAGTTGGGCATAGTTGCCGCGTAAACGTTCGAAATTACCACTGACCACGGTCGACCACAATATAATATATATATATGCCGCCAAACCCCCTCCAACTGCCCACAGTTTTGCTTTCTCTCACTTTCTCATTCATTATCCTCCGGAACAAACAGTCTCCCAAGTTCTAGGCTGTCCAGAGATCCCGGTAGCTTATACCATCTTCAGCCGTCATGAAGAAGCCTGGTGTTTTAGCAGCCTCAGTCGCCGCCGCTTCTGCTACTGCTCTCTCTGCTTCTTCTTCTTCTTCTTCTTCTTCCTCTTCTTCTTCAAGCTTTGTGTCTAATTCAACCATGCGATTTTCTAATCAGGTAATTAAAAAAACCTCAATTCGAATTCTGGGTTTTCTTGAGACGTTTGATTTTGTTCACACAGTGTTTAGCCTATATTGGCTGCTCCTATTTTTCTTGGGTTCTGCTCTGTTTGGTTGCTGAGAAAAAAAATAAGAAAAGAAAATCATTGAAATCTGGAATTTTGAGCAAAAAGAGAAACTCTCTAGCACCCAACTTCTACTTTTTTTTTCTTTTTTTCCCCATGAAGTAAGAAACTGATCTGTTATGTTTGATTTTGTAGGAGGCTGTCTCTTCTAAGAGAAATCAAGAAAATCCATCACCTTCCACAGAAAAATTTGCGCCGAGGTTCGATGGCTTGAGATTTATTGAAACCTTAGTCACTGCTCATAGATAATAAGATCTGGTCTCAACTCATCAAGCCTCACAGCTCCATCTTCTTCAAATCTAAATATATTTTTGCCTTTGATGATTTGATTTTGATCCATCTTCAGGAAACAACTTGAAGATAGGACTTTTAATTGTTTGCTTGATGAAATTTGTACTAGAAAGAGAGGAATTGTAAGTTTAAGTTAAGGGCTAGCTTTCATGTGCAATTAATTTCTCTTCCCCTGTTTTCTGGTCTCCTTTCTTTCTTTTACTAAATGTTGCCAGTGGACTCATGACTGGATTGAATGCCAAAGTCATCTGGTATGGTGATTTGTTTCTTTCATAAAATCACATGTGTGAGAGGAAGTATGTAAATGAATTTATGGTTTTTTTTTTCCTTTTTCTAATTGTAACCGAGGAGAAAATTTTGTAAATCATGACAATCAAGTTTCGGTACGAGTGATAAGAATTTCATATGGCGGTGTGTGATTAGACGTGAAGAGCAAAATAATGCTATCCGACAGCCCTATTGCTCGAACCAAGTTCCATCCCGAAAGTAATGGGCTTCTTTGCTTAAGATATTATTGCCTATACTATAATAATATTCTCTTGACCACATAGATGTTACGTTATGATATATCCATATATGTTTATATTGTCAGTTAGGACCACATATTCAAAATGGTTTAACTTTATCAAAGAAAATGATTCGATTAAATAAGGATTCACACACAGACGTGTCATCGTTTACATACCTCGGGTGTGAAATTTGGCCATTAATTCACATAAAAATCAACTTAATATACACAGTCTAGATTTAGTCTAAGAATCAACTTATCTTGTCAGCCTCTTTGATAGGATAATATATTTTTTTAATTTCATAGAATTGATTATTTAGAAGTGAATTCATTAACAATTACAGAAAGAAAGAATATTCTTAGTTTCACATTTGAAACTTTTGTGCTATGACATGCCTAGCACCAAAGATATGTCACTTCTCAAAAGCAAAGCTATAAAAACCCCTTTAAGATATTGGAGCTCAAGTTTGACTAGTGCATCACCAAAATTAAGCTTTATAGGTGAGGAATTTGGCCTTTCACGTGCCTCATGGAAATATTCCACACCCAACCACATCCCTCAACAACAACGATGCGTGGTCACCAAAGAAGATGTCAGAAAGTTATAGCACTCGTTTTCTTCCATGATTGTGATATTTATTGGTTTTCTTTTGTGCTTCTTTGAGGAAGATAGTTTTCTCAAATGCCTAGCGTATGCCTAGCGTACTTTTATTGACTGCACCAAACTTTACTCTCTTTTTTAATCACCATTAAATTAACATTGTTAGAACATGATGATCTTGTCAACTTATCATTTATGTATCCTTTTAAAATGGAGGTGGAACCCCTTTGAATAGCAGTGCTCATTTTAGAATATTCTTCTTGGGTCGAGTTTGGGCAAGTTTTGGGTTGTACCCTTCAAGTTGCATCTTTGCTCTCCACCCACAACATTATAGGCAAAGCCTAACATTCTCAATTTGAATTAAAGACCGCTTCAAGTAAAGTGGAGACTGCATGTCGCATTCCAAATAGTCATTCTCTATATGTTTGAGTACCGAGCTTCGATTTGGGCCCATGCTGTTTCAAAGAGAACGATAATCAAATAAGACTCATCACCTGTTGTGACATATGGGTTTTTTTAGGCCATATAATGAAGTTTACTAGGTCAAAATAGTTGAGGTAGTATTTATTCCAACTTTAGTTTAGTGATTAGGGTGGTTATTCTTATTTTCATTATCAATGGACTTTGAGATTTTCTCAATTCTCTGGTGGATTTTAATTATATATTTCTTACTCGGGTACCGTTGGATTACCTTTATATTGTCACGTTGTGTCGGGTGACATTATAAACTGTTAACTTAGGCAGTTGGAGTACCAGGCCATCTGATTGGAGGTTTGCAGCTACCACCATTTCAGAGTACATAGGCTTAGGTGCTAGAGTATGGATTATAAGTACGTTGGTAAAACTAAAAGAAAATCTGAGATCTTAATTGGGTGTTTCATATACTATGAAGGCTATGCATCCCAGGAGAACAACAGATTGTACATCGGATGGAAACGAAGTCGTTTCATTTTGGCAGTGTGTGTGGTCCAGTAATGAACACACACTAACAAGCATATAATAAAGTTATACTATTTGGGCAGTTTTATATTTAGAGTACAACTTCAAGCATACAAATTGGTGGGAGAAAGCAGGGAAAGTTAATTGAATTAATGGTTATAAGTTGGGTGGTGTTTTCCACACTTCACACCAGCTCAGAACATATTGAATGATAATACTAGGACTGCAGTGAGTGCTAGTATGATGGAGTGAGTAGCTGCTATCTGACCTCTACTATTCTGAGGTTTTGGTGCCTCAGCGGGGCATGCGAGACCTTCTTTCCCTTCGCGGCATTGAGACGCAAACAGGCCAGGAGGGTACTTCCCATAAATGTTTATGTAGCTGAACATGGTTGTAGCACAATCATTTTTCAAGTCATTAATAGCATCTGCAAAAGGGCAGGCAAAGTCCTTCAAGGCGTCGCAGCAGCTCTTGGCTGGGTAGTTGGGTCCTTTGCACTTGCTTGTGATGATCGTGTAGTTCTGATTCTCAAAGTTCACAGGACAATCTGCAGATAACCCAAAAAGACAAGAGAAACAAGCAGGTGAGAGAATCTCAGAGCTAAGAGAATGCCGGTAAAACATAGCATGCTAGCTAGAGACACCAAATCAAAATCTAAAAAATATCAGGTTTTGGTTTCAACAAAGAACTATAGTCCTCTAGCAGTAATAATCCCTTTTTATCGTTCGACATTCCGAGGATTGTGGACATAGTAAGAAATTTGGTATCCTCTAGCAGTACAATACATTATTTATGTAATAAAATGCAACTTCACAGGTTTGTATTGCCTAGTGGTGGCAATTATGAGAGGCAATACCCTCTCCATATCATCTGAGACATACTGGAACTTCTTCCCTAAACAATTGTCACAAAACCGATTCATAAGTTCGATATTCAAACTCGTTATTAATTTCAGTGAGATTTCCAAAATGATTGAAATGATACAGAAAAGAAAGCAATTCCTGTCCAACTAGGGCAGATAAAAGCTAGGATTCTGTCAGGTTGAGTCAATATACAACAATGAAGCAAGTCTCTTTACTGCAATTGTATTCAACTCTTTTATGTTTTATTTGTCTAGATGAATTATGTGTCATTATTTTGACTGCAAATCATTAAAAAGTACAAACAAGGCCACAAAACAGGAAGATTTACTCAGAGTTTGCTGCATATAGAAGACAACGTTTTGCTTTCTTTCTTGTCAGCCTAAAAATCTGTCAACTTTTCTTGGTGTGGGAGACCAACAATACCATTTTATACATACAAAACTGAATGTTTGGTGGTGTACAGATTCTCAAAGAGTAATGCACAAACACATTTTCAGCCATGGAATTTATGGGCATTGACAATTAATTATTTCAAAAATGAAAAATATGGAAACGGAAAATGCATAATTTAAAGGAGAAAGCAATGTGAAGAATTACTTTGTTTGGCCTGAAGAAGGGAACGTCCAATGGATCCACCAGACTGGAAAATATCATCTGCAACATTCATACGTAGATACAATCAACGACCCAAGAAATTAAATTTCCAACAAAAAAGAAAAGAAAAAGAACATAAACAAATTAAATGGGAATTTAATGAATTACTGGAAAGGAAGGTGGCGGAGGAGGCGAAGCCCAAGAAGAGGAAGAAGAAGAAGAAGAGATGAAGACCGTGATTCGAAGCAGACGACATTGTATTGCTAAGGTTGTTTGGGGTTTAATTTGTGCAGAGACCGAACCACTTGTGTGATGTCGTCGATCTCTGTCTTCCAAGAGTTTGAGCTCAGCCCCTGTTTTTTGATGGCTTTGGTTACCTCTCTCTGTTTGTTGGGAGACAGAGAGGAGAGAGAGAGAATTGGAGGGAGGAGAGCGAAATGCTGCATGAAATTTGGAGAAACGAAACGTTTTAGGTCCCTCCAAATTGCAAATTTTGCAATTGCTAAAAATGGCAACTGTCGGTTTGATCTATGTTGTCCCAAAAAAGGTTATTTAACTTCTGTTTTGGTTTGGTTCGTTGTCAACCTGTCTTTGTGTTCGAGCATAAATGGCAGTTTAATACTTTGGGGTATGGAAGGAAAATGGCAGTTTAAGTTCAGTCAGGTGTTCGATTGATACAATAATGACACGTTTATCTTTAAACATCAGTTGTTATTTTGAAAACACGTTACATGGGTAATGACACGTTATTTTTGTTTTTCTATCTTTAGTCCCAATTATTTATATATTTGAACACAATAAGGTAACAAATTGGATTCAATAGAATAATCTCGCATAGCACATACTAGGACTGTGCTCGGTTTGGGTTGGTTCGGTTTTGGGCTCAACCCGAAACTGAACCGTAGGCTTCAGTTTGACTATTTTGAAAACTGAAACCAAACCATAATTGATGAAAACCGACTACTTCAGTTAACCAGACTTGGTGGTTTGGTTTGGTTTCGGTTTTTTGGCTTTCTTAGAGAGAGAGAGAGAGAGAGGATGAAATAAAAGCAATGGAGAGGAGAAGAAGAAAAAAAAAGGGAGAGATGGAGAAGAAGAAGAAGAAGAGGAGAAAAAGAAAGGAGAGAGAAGAAAAGAATGGGGAGACGGGGAGAGGGCGTGAAGAAGACATATATAAGAAGAATGAGAAAATAAAAATAGAGAGAGAGGGACTGATAAAGACAAGACAAACAGAGAGATTGAGAGAGAATAAAAAGAAAAGATTGAAACTATGTATTATATATATATATATATTTCTTATAATAATATTATATATAATATTTTTTAATATCTTTGGTTTGGTTTGGTTAAATCGTGATTTTGAATATTGCAAACCATACACCAAACCATATATTTCGGTTTGGTTTGGGTTCAAACCGATGACCAAAAAAAATTTGAAAAAAAACCAAACCAACCCAACCCATCGGTTTGGTTTAGGCGGGTTAGCCGGGTTTCGGGTCCAAATGCCCAGCCCTAGCACATACACGATAAAATGCTGAAGTGTGAGATAAGTACATTCTAAGGTCAAACATCATTGTAGAAGAAAAAAAATATTTTATCAGCTAAAAGCATATCCCTCATTCCCAACTCACCGATCTTCCCAAATGACCCTAACCTTAGTGCCTCAATTATACCAAAAATTACATTTTCATTTTTTATCTCCAAAAAATAGCTACAACCGTCCTTCAATTTGATATTGTGTTGAATCATGGATCCTTTCTGTTAAAATCAGAGGTAAATAAGACTTTTATGCAGCCGCCACTCTCACCAACTCAGAGCTCCTCCCCTTCCACCCAAGTCGCGGCAACCTCCCACATTTCTCTATCTATCCTGGCCAGCCCAACACTATCTTCCCCTCGTCACCCCATGTTATACAACCTGAAAATTGTCCCATGGGGGATGCCATTTTGGGTTTGTAATTCAAGATCAGTCTTTGGGTTATCATGAACTTTCTGAATTACCCAGATCTTAGCACGCTTTGATATATGAAAGAATAGTGAGAGGGATTATGTTTCGGACACAAATTGGTTGAAAGAATCTTAGCTATCATGCAATTAGAGAGACACACAAGAGGATATAAAACCGGTAACAAGGCAGATTCTCTCGCATTGGTGGGGCCCTCTAAGCTTAGCTGGCATGCCCTTTTAACTAAATAAATATTGTAAGAATTCTACCTGTCAAGATGTAGGGTAAGCAATGTATTGTCATTCTAGCTTCTAAGAGCATCTCCAACCGATATGTCAAACGTACCACATATACATTTAACAGCTATAAATAACATCTCATATCACTCCAACTGATGTTTCAAAGCTGATGTGGAATGAAGGCTGGAGGTTTAGATGTTATTTTTGACATCCCAAAAGCAAAATGTCAAATGAATATTTTATTATTTTTTTCTTTTCTTTTCTTTTTAACTAAAAATAAATCAACACTAAAATGTAATAAAATAATAATTTAATTTGACATATCGAGTGGAGTGTAAAGTTGTATAAGATGTCAAATTGCCACATCAGCCATCAAATTTAAATTTGATGTTTGGTATTTGATATCTCCCTTGGAGATGCTCTAAGAGCACCTCACCGCAAGAGGCTAGCCCAGGCAGGAGGGGGGGCCTTAGGCCTAGGGAGCAGCTCCAGTGCAGCCCGTGTTGTTGCCTTCGCGCAAGGACATCAAATTTTTTTTTATTCGCGCAAGAAAATCAATTTGTTATTTATTGTTAATGTGTGGAATTAGAGGTGTCAAACGGGACGAGCTAGCCAAAAACGGCACGAGCTCAGCCTGTTTAAATGAGGCATGACACAACACGAGCATGAATAGTAATGGGCCGTGCTCGGCACGGTACGAAATCTTGGGCTGGGCCGAGATAAAAAATGAGGTCCAATGGATCAGGCCAGGCTTGGCCCGAGCCCGCTTCAAGCACGGCACGAGCCCAAGCACGACCCACTTAACTTTTTTTTGCTTTCTCAAATGTCAAAATGCAAAAATTTGACATCTAATATCATTGTTTATATGGTTTTTTTATTTTTTATAATCATAAACATATATTTGATGTCTTTCATTTTAAGGAAATTTCTTGGATCCTTAATTAATTAAACATATCAACTATAAATTAATTTAACAACATTGGACTTGATATGTACACGCTTCTATTATAATCAAAGCAAGACATTTCTTCACATATAAAATAATAAGTTGTTTAAAGATGAAAAGTTGAAGTGGACTTTGTATAGTCGTACACTTTTTGCCCTCCGGCCTTTATATTGTTTGGATGTTTGATTGATTAATGTTTTCAAATAATTCATCATTTCTTGCCCCTAATTATATTTTTAATGTTTATAATTTGAATTATCAAGTGGAAAAAAAAATCAAGTGAAAAAACTTCAAATTAAATGGGTTGGTTCTTGGGCCCAAGTATGGCACGAGCACGAGCACGGCCTGGCCGGTTTCAATGTGGACATGGGCTTTGGGCCGGGTTGTGATAAATGATTTTACTAAATGGGCTGGCACGGCGCAGCATGATAAATTAAATAGGCCGGCCCGGCACAGCACGAAAACGTTAAAAGCACGAGTTTAAATGGGACGGGCAGGCCCAACACGGCCCGTTTGACACCTCTACGTGGAATGCACACGACAAAGTTTAAAACAAAAAAAATTTGATTTTCTGATCCACAACTGCCATAAACCAATGGCTACAAGCCACGTCCTGGAGCCTCCAATCCAAAAATCTTATCCAATCCAACGGCTGTCCATTTTTTGGCTTAAAAAAATTGAAAAATTTTTGTAAAGAATATCAAAAAATTATGGAGGTTTTTTTCCCCCTATAAATACCTACCAATATTATTCATTTTCCACACCAAATCTTCATATAAATTCATCTCCTTCCAATATTTTTCACTTTTAACACCAAATTTTCTACTACAAAATTCCATTTGTGTAAAAATACAAATGGTCTCTTCCATCGAAGCTGGAGGGTCATGGAAAAATGTTTAAAGCGGTCAAAATCTTGGCGACGATGTATAAAAATAAAATAAATAAATAAATAACCGTTTTATTCAATTTAATGTCTTTTTTTATTTATAATTTTTATAATTTATATTTCTTGCATTTCCAATTTCAATTTTTTAATAGATTATTCAAGGCAAAACAAAAAAGATGAAAACCATTACACTTGACTCCTCAAGTGAACAATGCCAGCAGTCGGTTCCAGTGATGTGTTTCATGTAAAAAATAATGACATTTTCACGTCCTCCGGAGGAAAATACTCCCCCCCCTCGTGATCCGGTGGAACCACCTCCTCTAATGATTGAGTCATCCTTGTACTCGATTGTGTCGGACTATGAAGACCAAGAGTTTTTCAATTGTATGATGAGTGAGTAGATATTTCAATTGTTTGATGAGTGAGATGTGAATTTTATAATAAATATGGACACACGGAAACTGAAAATCTTACCCGAAAATTGTATCTGAAATTTGAGATGTGAATTTTATAATAAATATGGACACATGACAATCGAAAATCTTATCCTAAAATTTTATCTGAAAATCTTATCATAAAATTTTATCTGAAATTTGAGATGAGAATTTTATAATAAATAGTGACACGTGACAACTAAAAATCTTATCAAAATTAATAAGTATAAAAAAAATAGAAAATAAATTAAAGTGAATAGTACTTGCCCTTGCCCTTTGGGTAGAAACAAAAAAGGCAAGGGCTGCCACTATTCACATAAATAGTGACAAATCTTGCCTTGCCCTTGCCCTTTGGGGTGGAGGTGCTCTAAGCTGCACTTCAATCGGCCACTCGAGTCATTTTAACTAGGGGTGACATTTTAGACCGAAAAATCGCAAAAACCAACTAACAATTTACCGCAATTGCGGGAAACCGAACCGCATTTGCGGTATGAAGAATCGAACCACATTTGCGGTTGCGGTTGCGGTAGCGGTATTTGATTTTCAAAACTTGTGATTATCGCAAATCGCGACTATATTTATAAATAAATAAAAAATTGCATTTTGTAGATAACATTGGTGCTCAAACATTACAACGGGATCCTTGAAATCCACTCACCACCACCAATACTTGAGTTTGTAACTTTAATTAACTTTGCATTGGATTTTTCCTTTGAGTTGTAACTTTAATTAATTTTGCATTGCATTTTCTTTTTGGTTTGTAACTTTAAAGGATTTGGAATTAGAATGCTTGAGAAGTTGAGGTTGTAAATGCTTGAGAAGTTGAGGTTGTAAATGCTTGAGAAGTTTAACTTTAATTAGAATGCTTGGTATTATAACTTTAATTTTCTTTAGGTTGTGAATGCTTGAGAAGTTGAGGAGGTTGTGAATTTATATATGCTTGAGAAATTGAGGTTGTGAATTTATATTTTTGGATTAAAGTATGTTTGAAATCAAAAGGCTTCAAAAGAAGCATCAAAATTAGGCCTAAAATGTGAAAGATTGGATTTTTATGACACAAAAAGAACTTGCGGTTTTAAACCGCTATTCACGATAACTAACTGCTTTTTGCGGTTTCAAAAATTACCATACCGCAAATAGTCGGTCGGTTTGCGGTTTGGGCAAAAATTCGCGGTTACCGAACCGCAACCACCCCTAATTTTAACCCCCAAGGATACCCAAAAAGAAATGGATACCGAAAGGGCAAGAAAAAAAATGTCGATAGTAATGACTCATTAAAATGTGACACAATCCACAAATTCCATTTCATCAGTTCACCATTAATCCATAATTGGAGTATCGACTATTATGATGCTAATTATAATCAAGTGAACCTGTATTGATTAATGGCATCCATGTGAACCAATCATTCATGGGAAGCAAATTCAACAGAATATAAACTAACAGAAGAGAAATATAGTGCATTCAGAAATGAGGTATTAAAGAATTCAGTGGAATTACCTCAACATTTAGAAATCTCTCCTGGTATCAGGTCAAACATTAAGTTTTCTTGGTTGGCTGCTAACAGATGCCGCTCATGTGTCTTACTTTACGAGTGATGGACCTGCCCATCCGAACTCTTCTAGTTGTCAGTGCTTCTAATAATATAACTAAAGTATCCTCTAGAGCCTCAGCCTGTTTATCGAATCCAAAGGAGCTGAACTCCGGAAGAAGTTGCAGCTCAGAGAGGAGGCCAATAGCCGCTCCTGCTGTACAGGTACGATCCCATGATGGTTGAGGCCTGCCCTTAACAAAACACAATAAGTTAAAAACCAGATTAACAAAAGCCTCTGTATTAAACAAAACAAAAAAATTATAGTTCTTACCTAAGTTTATGCATCGCAGATACACCAGTGGCCAGGGAAATACAAGGAAAGTCCGCCTCTCCCCAAACTGACATTGCTTGATCCTGCACATAGAATCATGTGAAAAACTCCCAAAGAGAACTATAGGTTCTTTCATTAAAATTTAATTTAATTGATTTGTTGTCAACTAGGTTATCCCTAATTCATCTGATAGTTTCATACAAGTAATGCAAATTATCAGCATATATCATAGGCATCAAAGGTCTGAGCCGTTGACTCTATTGTCATGAATAGAAGAGAGACTATTAGGGAATAATTTATTGGTAGAGGTCCATGGTTGATGGTCAAATATATCACACGAATTTATGTAAGAAATCTGCATTATGCATTTTGTAGGCAATAATCAAAACATGTAAGTAAGAAAAAACACAGAAACAAAGATAAGCCTGACAGTATTACCTTCAGACGACTGAATATCGAAACTGAATTGTTCCATGTTCCATCAATCAAAATGAAATTCAGGGTTCCATCTTCATTTGTCTGCGCATAGCCAAATTGAAATTTACCGCCATGTGCACTTGAAGAAGATATAAGAGATTTGTCATTAAGAAACCTGAAGCCTAAATATTACCTTTTCTAGTGTGATGATCTATCGGCAAGGTTACTAAGAGACAACCAATATTTCTAATTAAACCACGGGTGAGTTTGGTAATGCTTTTGGGAATGCAAAAGCAATTTCAGATAACCACAAAAACAGCTTTTATAGTGTTTGACTGAAGTAGATAAAATTTCTTGACCACGAAAAAGAAGTAGATAAAAGTTTTTTTGGGGTTAGAGAACACTTCATAGGTGCTTTTGCAGGCAATGCTGTTGGATGAATAATGTAGGAAGCATATCATTGAATTTTTTTACTAACAAAAACAACACTAAGAAGAGCACTACCAGACATGGCGTAAAACAATAATACCTTAGTATCTGTGCATTCCAGATATGGCGACGGTTCTTGGCCAAAGACATCCTCAACCGATTTTAACGCTGCATTTTTGTTGGGATAAAGGCACCAAACATTGTTTTTTCCTGTATTTAATGTAAAATCCCAAACAGAAGTTAATGAGTCAAAAGGTTTAATATCCGAAAACATAAACTAGGGAATGCCATACGAAACTGCCAAATCTAACTGCTCAAAATAACACTGACAACTTGAGTTCATCAATTTAGCTGGGTAGTAATTCTAATAGTTAAGTTTCAACATGCAAATACAGTACCTACTGCAAAAGCCAGTAGCTACAAACTACAAAAAAATAAATAAATAAATAAAGCACCCATTTTATCGGAGTCAAAACTCACCCTGGAACCAAAGTATGTTTTTTAACAGTAAGGAAAGAGTATCATGTTTCCCAAATAATAGTTTAATAATTCAAAGTAGCACTACAGTAATTACATTAAGCTGGTCAACTTGATATTTATAGGCACCATCAGTTTTGAAATTCTTTGAAAGAGGAAGAAAATTCAAATAGACCTGCTAGCTTCAACGCATTCCACATTATTTCTTCATGTTCGGAAATGCCAAAGAGGCACAAAGTTGCAGCCTCAGTGCCAAATACTTGCCATAGCAACTTTCCAGTGTTGTTCTGTCGCAAGAAATCCTGCAAAAATGATGAATGCTAATTTAGATATTTTTTTGAAAACTGTTTTCAAGTATCAAACTGATTCATAAAATGAGCAGCAACAAACCTTTGGATGCATATATAACCAGAACCTCATTCTATGCCAAAGAGTGGATTGTGTGACGTTTGAACACATACAATCTTCCAAAGGAAGCCAGCACTGCAAAGTGATAATAAGCATTATATTATATATAATGGTGACACGATATGAAGATATGAAATGGTAAAAAGGCATAAACGTCCCTTCTAGGATGCATCAATATTGCCTCACTGAGAGGAAGAAGGTAAAACCTGATAAATGTGAAATTTTTTTACAGAATAAATAAATACCTTTTGACAAAGGTAGCCCCTACTTCCCAGCAAACGACATGCTATTTGTCGAGCTGCAAAGAACTGGAGTTTTTGTTCAGAATCACCTAAAGCCTGATAGGTTTTCCGGTGCTTTTTATCCTCTTGCACTTTAAAATCTCCCTGAAAAGTAAGATGTCCACAACCTACTTCAGAGCCAATTATCAACCACTCCTTGAGCATAATCAGAAAATAATAAAGGAAACCTGCATCCAAACTAAACCTTTAATAGAATAAGTCTAGAAAGGTATAAATTTGTTACATCTGAAGCACCCTGACCACTGAACCAACTAAGTTATCTATATTACAATGGTATTGAGAGATGCTGATAAACATCCATTGATATATACACCACCATTCTCTTGTTTTTTTTTCACAAATCATCTCAAACTCTCAGTCAATAAATACCAAGCTTCATTTCTTTTCAGAGAAAAATAAGAAACGGCTAAAAAAGAAGGAAATCAAAACTTTAACCTCTTAAGACTTCATCAGTTGTAACCCAAGAAAGCAAAAACCTTAGCCTTTATGGCAACATTTTGAATTTCCAAACACCATCAATAGAGTCAAAAGACAAACAAATGAAAGAATATATAAAACATATAAGATGATGTGTGTATTATTCTCTTCTTTTAAAAAAAATGTGTGTATTATCATGCAAGTTATATGTTATGTCAGGCAGATTCTCAATCTAGACCATATATTCAAACAAAAATCATTTGATCAAAGATCTAGAATGACAAATGCGGCTGCAGTGGCAAGAAAACCTAGACCTACATATATAATCTAACATAAACCGCAACAGTTTGTTCCCCTCTAGCACCAAACAAAGCTAAGAGGGCTGATTTCCTCCAATACCCATATCAACTTTTCAGTTGCTTCTTTTCTTCTGGAAAGAACTTCAGTTTCTTCATTTTATAGCAACCAAGACATATGCTAAACACCTATATTCCACAAAACCATGTTTGATATATAGGGAAGGCCATGAGTTTTGCTTTGGTATCATTGTGTGGGATGGGCAAACTGATGGATAGTGCTAGGTTAATCTGAAAAAAATAACGTATAAAAAAAAAAAAAAAAAAAAAAAAAAAAAACAAAAAACAACAACATATCAATAACTAATTTTCATTTCCTCCTTGGCTTTCTTCGAATTTAACATAGCATTAAAACAAAAATTACTCCAAAGATTCCCAGAAGACAAAAGAGAAAACAATTTGTTCAAATGTTATACCTGAAGTTTGCCACCACTACCACCAAAGCTCATCTGGGCATCGATATCTTTTTCCAAAGCCTTCAAATCCTCAACAATTTTCGTAACCATGGCGGGCAGAGGGGACGTGGTGCCCCAACCCTGCCATTCCTGCAATGTGATGGCGCCTTCAACAGCGTCGCTTAAACGAGCTTCTCTTTGAGGGGAGCCAGAAGTTGAACATGAAAATGGGCTGCGGAGGGTTCTGGGTTTTGAGTCCATGAGTGTCTTGGTGGAAAAGGCGAGAGAAGGAGAGCATTTGAATGTGAAGGCCCTAGGCGAGGCCATGGTGGAATTGCTGCTTGTGTGCAATGTTACTATAGCCTAAACTTGCCGTTTTGCACATGGACTAAATTTGCAATTGTCTTCTTTTATTTATTTATTTATTTTTATAATTAATTATTATTTTATAATTATTATTTTTAAAGAATAAGTTATGGTTTTTATTAGGAGTGGACAATCAAACCGAAAATCCGAGAAATTGGGCAAAAATCAGTTTGGTTTGGTCTAGATTTTTGTTTTTGTTTTTGTTTTTGGTTGGAATTTTGGGTTGAAAGTCGAATCAAACTAACCCACTGATTATTTATTACCAAACTGGCCGCCTCACAATACTAAACTTTTGCAAAATTTTGACATTATAGAGTTTCAAACCATCACCTCCTGCTTAAAAGAAAGTCCGTCCACATGGTAGTAGCAATTGTTGTTGTATTTTATTTGTGTAATGATGGTATTTAATGGTTTTTAAGTGGAATTAAAAAATAAAATAGGGTTTGTTCACTCTAAAACTAAACAGATAGAGATAGATGCAACTTACAGGTAACGTAGGCAGTCTAAGGACCGAGTGAGCCCTTGGTGCGAGCACGTTCTTCCTTGGGATGTGATGAGTCAATTTTATATTATATATTTAACCCCATTCTTAGTATATTTTTGTTAATATTTTGGAAGAATTTTGATACTTTAAATTATATTTCCAATATAGGACTTTCGACTCCCTCTGGAGCAAAACATAATCAAATGAACAAATTTTGGAGTAATTCTAATTGGAGGACGTTCGTTAGTCACTTAGCTTGATCGTGTCAGAATTTCAGACTTTTCCACCAAGCGATGATTTCCTGGCGAATAAATAAAGGAACAGTGCGCCGTGCTGGAACAGTGACGTTTTGGGCTTTTATTGCGTTTTTGGAGCCCAAGATTGCTTTCTGGAGAAGTGTTCGGAATATTTTTATCTTTAAAACGAGCTATCTTGGGCCAGATTTGGAGGAGATTTGAGGCCAAAACGTGGCTGGGCAGATTCTCCTAATCCAATTTGGATTTTATATCCTAGTATTATCTTATTTTAACCTAGTTTCCTTGTGGGGATTGGGCAGCTAGGTTTTAGGAGGTATTTAAGCTCCTTTTCACAGCAATTTAAGGGACTCCCTTTTTACTTCTTTTTGGCTTTTGGAGCAATTGCTAGGGTTTTGGATTTTCGCGACTTTCAGGTGTTTTCATTCTTATTCTTCTTAATGATATTTTCTTGGATTTCAATTGTGAACATGCGTAACTAACTCTCTTTTGCTAGGGTGAGGCCACAAGCCTTAGCAAGAATATGTAGTTTCTGTCCAATTTGCTTATGATTATATGCATGCAAGTTTTCGAATTATTCATCACTGGGTTAAAACTATCTAAGTGTCTTGATGCTTGATCACCATTAGGATGTTTAGAAAAGTAATTTGATGCAGTTTTGGTCGGAGGTCGGTCCCTGAAATTGACGAAGGCTTCTTGTGATTAATATGTGCAAGTTCACTTAGGATGAATACCACGTCTTAAGGGTTGCATGGTTTTTCAAAAGGTTTCACAGAACTTAATGAGTCATGTATGTTTAGATTTGATTTGAATACCACAGACGGATTGCATGTGTGATATACGCTCTATGTTGGGGGTCCAAGTAGACATATATAGGAATACCTAACCTTCGAAATATGCATGTATAGGTCATAAGTAATTGGGGGAACTATATAGAATTGTTAAGGTGACGGCGGATCCCTAGTGCTTTCTTAATTTGATTTCTAAAAACACAACTGTTTCTCTTGCTCTTAGCTTTAATTTTGCATATTGCCTTATTTTTCTTAGTTAAATTCCTTTTAATTTATTGTCTTCAAATCAAACATCTCAACTTTCTCTTTTGCAATAATTAATTAGAATTTGGTTGCTACGAGTTATTTAATAATCCATGCGGAGAACTAACTTGCAAGAATGACAAGGTTATTGTAGTATAAATGATTCTCGCAAGGTCGTTCTCCGCAGGGATTATTAAATAACTCGTAGCAACCAAATTCTAATTAATTATTGCAAAAGAGAAAGTTGAGATGTTTGATTTGAAGACCTTAAATTAAAAGGAATTTAACTAATAAAAATAAGGCAATATGCAAAATTAAAGCTAAGAGCAAGAGAAACAGTTGTGTTTTTAGAAATCAAATTAAGAAAGCACTAGGGATCCGCCGTCACCTTAACAATTCTATATAGTTCCCCCAATTACTTATGACCTATACATGCATATTTCGAAGGTTAGGTATTCCTAATATATGCCTACTTGGACCCCCAACATAGAGCGTATATCACACATGCAATCCGTCTGTGGTATTCAAATCAAATCTAAACATACATGACTCATTAAGTTCTGTGAAACCTTTTGAAAAACCATGCAACCCTTAAGACGTGGTATTCATCCTAAGTGAACTTGCACATATTAATCACAAGAAGCCTTCGTCAATTTCAGGGACCGACCTCCGACCAAAACTGCATCAAATTACTTTTCTAAACATCCTAATGGTGATCAAGCATCAAGACACTTAGATAGTTTAACCCAATGATGAATAATTCGAAAACCTGCATGCATATAATCATAAGCAAATTGGACAGAAACTACATATTCTTGCTAAGGCTCGTGGCCTCACCCTAGCAAAAGAGAGTTAGTTACGCATGTTCACAATTGAAATCCAAGAAAATATCATTAAGAAGAATAAGAATGAAAACACCTGAAAGTCGCAAAAATCCAAAACCCTAGCAATTGCTCCAAAAGCCAAAAAGAAGTAAAAAGGGAGTCCCTTAAATTGCTGTGAAAAGGAGCTTAAATACCTCCTAAAACCTAGCTGCCCAATCCCCACAAGGAAACTAGGTTAAAATAAGATAATACTAGGATATAAAATCCAAATTGGATTAGGAGAATCTGCCCAGCCACGTTTTGGCCTCAAATCTCCTCCAAATCTGGCCCAAGATAGCTCGTTTTAAAGATAAAAATATTCCGAACACTTCTCCAGAAAGCAATCTTGGGCTCCAAAACGTCACTGTTCCAGCACGGCGCACTGTTCCTTTATTTATTCACCAGGAAATCATCGCTTGGTGGAAAAGTCTGAAATTCTGACACGATCAAGCTAAGTGACTAACGAACGTCCTCCAATTAGAATTACTCCAAAATTCGTTCATTTGATTATGTTTTGCTCCAGAGGGAGTCGAAAGTCCTATATTGGAAATATAATTTAAAGTATCAAAATTCTTCCAAAATATTAACCAAAATATACTAAGAATGGGGTTAAATATATAATATAAAATTGACTCATCAGGATGCGATGCTTAGACCTGGGCTAAGAAGAGAAACAACGGATGAGGTCTAGAGCACCGGTGTGGTACCAGCCAAAGACCTTCATATGCTAAAGTAAGTTTGAGGAAGAGCTTTGTTGTTTCACAAATGCTAGGGCATGAGAATCAAGCTGAAAGTCTTACCCTTTGTTTAGGGCAATGAGCCCTATTTATATAGAGTACTTAAGAGAGTACTTGGTATGCTCTTAGTACTTAATTTCGATGTGGGACTCGTGGGAGTGCCCTCTGAGGTAGACACGAGTCTCTGCAAAATATCAAAGTAGGGAAGGGGTTTCGAGTTTGTTCCGCATAATCGGCACAGCGCACTGATCGTATGTCCGATGAGCTTCCTGGAGCGCTTGCCAATCGGTTGTTTTTTTTTGGGGGGGGGGGGGGGGGGGGGGGGGCTAGGCTTTGTGTGATGATTAGTCGCATACGGTGATTCATACTTAACTGGTCTGTCAGTGAGCCACAGTGTTTCCTAGCTTCGTACTCTTTCCACGTGTCATGATGTGAGTGGAAGGGTCAACTACGGTACAAATAGGGTTTAGTCGTCGAGCCCAGATCGCTGCCTTTTTGTTGTAGTCCTTTGTGCACCTCAAAAAATGCAACCGAGCCAACCTAAATCATTCGATTGATTAACTGAGAACTCCAGTTAACCAAAGGTGGTGGTTTGGCGTCGGTGCCAGAAAACCCTTCACCAAGGGCTATGGTTCGCTGAGTGGTTTGGAGTGAAACTTGAACCAAATCACATTGAGCCCACCCCTAGTTTTTATTGATAAGTAAACCAAAAAACAAAGCAACTATGTGACGGATACAGGTAAATATTCTCCAGTGATCAAACGCAACAATATGTTGACTTGATATGTACATAATCACCCACTATGTAGTATTCCCACGTGAGGGAGGGTGTTGAAGAATATAAAGTCCCATATCAGAAATTTGACTAAATAAACTACAACTTATAATAAGTGGTTTCACTCCTAATAATACCGAGGCCTTTTGTGATAAATCCCAACACCTATTGGGCTTTATAGGTGTTTAAGTTGGGGACAATATCAGTGTTGACAGGAGAGAGAGAGAGAGAGAGAGAGAGAGAGAGAGAGAGAGAGAGAGAGAGAGAGAGAGAGAGAGGGAAAGAGGGAAGAGAGAGTTGTTTATTCTTTTTTTTTTCTAACTATTTTATTTTTTTTTAATAATAATAATTATAAAAAAATTCAAATAGTAGGTCACATGGTGATTTACGGTGCATTTGGATGAGGGAAATAAACTTAGGATTTTGACAAAACTCAGAATTTCTAAATTGACATGAACCAATTTCAGTGTTTTGATTAAAAAAACATAGAAATTTAGAAATTCCGTGAGGAAAGAAACATGGAATTTGGAGATCATAAATTCCAAATTTAAATTCTATCTAAAAGTAGTCATTTCTAAAATCCCAAGAGAGATTGAGTTTTAAAAAAAGATAACTTTACAAATAAAGGTTAAATTCCGTGTTTTAAATCAGTCACCCAAACAAGAAACTTTACAAATTCTAGAACATTAATTTCCGTCATTTTAAATTCCGTCATTTATGAAATCCTTTTTACTTTTAAATTTCCTTATCCAAACGCACTGTAAAAGTCGTCATTTCTAAAATCCCAAGAGATATTGAGTTTTAAAAAAAGATAACTTTACAAATAAAGGTTTCTGTGTTTTAAATCCATCACCTAAACAAGAAACTTTACAAATTCTAAAACATTAATTTCATTCATTTTAAATTTCGTCAGTTATGAAATCCTTTGTACTTTTAAATTTCCTCATTCAAACATGACTTTTTGAAGGAAAAATGGGTGAAATTCAAAAAAAGTAATGGTAAGGGCTAAATATTTCAATTAATTTGGGGGCTAAATTGGCTTATCTTTTAATTCAATGTCTTAATTTCAACAATGGTCATAGTTCAAGGATAAACAGCTGGAAAGAAAGAAAGAAAGAAAAAACAATGTTTCTCCTCCGAAATCCAAACCTCAGCTGTTAGAGCAAGTCCAGCGCTGCTGGTTTGTCCGGGCAGTAGGGTGCCTAGGCTCATCTTTTGGCTCCAACGCACAAAGGCAATACCAAGCAATTGATGGGGGCCACAAGCCTGGGTAGGCCCAAAGGCAAATCTTGCATGGGTTTGCTGATGTCATTGACGACGTCAGCAACTAAAAAAAATCGAAAAAAAATACCAAAATTTTCATAATTTTTTATATATATAAAGACCTAGTCTTATTTTTCACTTATCATGCCAAAATTAATGATTTGAGTATAAAAAATATAAAATAAATTAAAATAAATAGTAACTGTCTTGCCCTAACCTTTTGGTGTGGAACCAAAAAATGTAAGGCTGCCAATAGTGGCAGCCCCTGCCATGCCTTTGCCTTTTGGGGTGGACTTGCTCTTAGGTAACTGTTGATCGCTATAGCTACACTCCAAGCTCCTCGTCTCCATCATCCAACACTTTTCTTTCATACCTTCACTCAGAGTCCCACATCTGACTTTCATTTCTCTCAATTCTCACTATATATTGAAGCAATAGTCTCCATCCCGAATCTCTCTCCCGTACATTTCTCTCTTCAATGGCGACGATAACTGACTCCATCGCTCTCTATTCTTCTGCTCAAAATTCATATCTCCGGCCGGCGATATCGTCAAGGCCGGCTCTTTCCATCTCTGTTCGCCGGAGACTGGGTGCGTTGCCGGAATTCAGGGGCTTGAGAGTTCACTCGCTTCCCAAACCGTCGCCCGCTTCCTCCAATTTTCCAAAAGCCAGGCCTTTTCCATCAACTGCCGGCATTGTCTCTCAAGCTCAGGATACCACTCTCGATGGTACGTTTTTTCTTTTGTCTTCTAATTTTAAATTTTCGCATAAAAATTGATTCTTTTTCTCGTTATTTGGTTCTTGTAGTTTGGTTTCTCTTACCCCCTTTTTTTAATCTAAGAATTTAGTTTTGTTGATGTTCTATTTTGGTGTTGAGGAAGTAATGTAGCACAATAGAAACAAGAAAGAAAAGTTTTGTTTGATTTTGAACCAAGTTTTGATCATTTACCAGTGGATATCTCGTTAACTCTGTAGCTGGGTGTATTCAATTTTTTGCCTAAATGGCTATGCGAATTTAGATTGTTTTTATAATTTCGTATTAGCTTGATGGGCTGCATCTTTGCTCCATTGATGAGTACTGGTACATGGGATTGTGTTTCATTAACAGTTTAATTAAGTATCCCCGACAACAAGTATGAACTGCTTTTTTTGGTGTTATTGTTGGTTAGAGATGCCGAAACAAGACTAGCCCCCTTATTTCATATCATAAATTCTAATCATCTTCAATATTATCACCCTTATTTATTTCTGACTATAAAGAGGAGCAAGCCTTCATCACGCTAGAAATTTGATGGGCAAGTGTTGTCTAAAACAAAGATTGTGACTGAAGGATTTCGTTAGTTCGAGAGTCATAAGTTTTATTGCTGTTTGTAGAGGAACGCAGAGTATAGATAGGAAATTTGCACATAACCATACGTGTTCTAGTGTACTATGCAACTCCCATGCAATTCTTGAACCCAAACTTCATGTTCATCCTCGGATATTTGTGTCTCTGTCTTAATTCATAATGGAAATAACGTTAAATTTGTTACAATGCTTGGTAATAGGCTGAGGCAGGGACAACCTTGTGATGTTAATGCTTCAAAGACCAGCCCGAGTCGATCATTCAGGGTTCGGCGGGCTGGCTACAGACCAAACCAACTTACCTTGCCTTGGGTTTGTATAAGATGAGGGTTGGGAAGGTTGAATGGTTAGGGTGGGGTGGAGTGGTCACTTTTCTAGAAAATGTAGTGCTCTAGTTGTCCATGACAGAAATATAGGTGTGTTGGTAGAATGCCCTATGGAACTTTGGAGGCCCACTTCGCTTCATGGAACCATTCTTCATCATTAAGATGACCATGATTTGATTAATGATGAAGAGGTGAATGCACGTATTTTTCATCACTACGATAACCATATTAATATGATGATGACGTTTGTGATAAAGTATGGATCTAAATTATATTAATCCTGTTTGCTTTACAAAATAATCCGTAATGGGGATGATCCTTCGTGCAGGTATTGAATTAGGAACATAGAGAGCATTAGAACTCTGGGAACCATAATGATTGAGAGTTTGAAGCATTTGAATGTGCTGCTTACGACTCCCAAGAATTGAAAGTATTGGCAGATAGACTGTCCCTAAAATACGTAGTAGTGAGTGCAAACCCACATTCACATTAAAAATAAAAAAATTGACTGTTTCCATTATACAGTCTATAAATTTCCTTCATGGCCAGTTTCAAGGAAGCATTAGTAGTAACTTTTTTAGGTTAGAATCTATGTAACCCATCAATCTAACCCTCAAATTATGCTACATTCCTAATTGAGAATTTTTATAAAAAAAAATCTTTTATATGCATAAAGAAAATTATAAACATATATTGTATGTGTGTGAAAATGAAAATCTAATTGAATCACCAAAGAAAATTTCTTAAAAAAGATTTTAACATGGGAAAAGAATTAATGTACACATCAATTTGGTAAACATATATTGTGTGGGTGTGTGTAATATTGGATGCAATTGTTTTTGAGTTTCCAGATGAAATCTACTTCTAATTTGTGTTGCCATTGTCGTATCAAATTGGAAGCTTCCTTTGTCAAACAATTTTTCTCTTTTGAAATCAATGACTTCCAATTAATTTCAACACTGCAATCTGACAACAAGTTATCCACCGCAATGCCTAAACTCCAAATTTAGCATGCCATCTGGAAGTTGTGGTGAAAAATCATACTTTTCAGGTTTGAAGAGACATATCAAAGGAAATGAAATAGGCATGAGGTAAGAATACAATGTTTTGTGGTTATCATACCTGTATGAGTTCGAAGCCATTTGGTTACATATCCAATTTTGTGATGACCCTTTCTCCATCAAATTTCATTTCCTCATTTCGTAACATCTCACATCTCTTATGTCACAGTACCACTAGATGTGGGAATTGGATGTGTACTTCAATATCAGCTTCACCTTATCCATGGTAGAAAGTCAGAGAACTCAAATTAACTTTTTCAGGTCTTTATTTTCTCCCACAATGGCTTCAGATAAAATATATCAATGTCTGGTTTGTCACAGATGATTTCTTGATGTTTGTATAAAGTAAAAAAGATGAAGTGAAAGAAAGGCCTCAAGTTTATTCTCATCTGCCTGCAAATGAAATTTTGTTCTTATTCAGTATAGTCAACTATAATGGACATGAAATGTCAAATCTATATATTATGCATACACTGTAATTCAGTAAAAGTTTTGGAATCAATTGTTTTTCTTGGTGCATACACTGTTATTGTCAATTCGATAGATAAGCACACTTCACTGTAATATCTTCACCTGGTGTTGTTTGGCAGTTCCATTTGTGTGCCATCAAACGATTGGACCTACCATTCACCATCTCCCATTATTGCATGTTACAAGTTTTTAAATGGAGCTGTATTTTGCATTTGTTCTGCATGTATACTTGATCATATATAAGAGTGCTGGCTCAGATAGTGCTCCAGTATTTTAGTGCATAAGACCAGGTTGATAGAGAGTACTGATTGAGTAAAAGTTGGACATTTTCTGAAACTTAGAAAAAAGAACATTGTCTGATTGTTTGCTTGTATCAGGTTACCAGCATATCATCTTTTTGTATTAAGATCACATTTTAGCATTGATTCTTTTTGTTAAATGCAGGCGAATGTACTTACCCTTTTGCTTTCTAACTACAGTTCCCACAGTTACGGATAGAACATGGAACTCACTGGTCCTCAAAGCTGATGGCCCTGTATTGGTTGAGTTTTGGGCTCCATGGTGTGGGCCTTGTCGCACGATCCATCCAGTAGTAGGTGAACTAGCAAAGGAGTATGCTGGGAAGCTTAAGTGCTTTAAGTTAAGCACGGATGATACTCCGTCAATTGCAACCCAATATGGAATTCGAAGTGTCCCAACCATCATGATTTTCATCAACGGTGAGAAAAAGGACGCAATAATTGGTGCTGTGCCTAAAACCACATTGACTGCTACCATTGAGAAATTTTTGTAGGTGGGTATGGAAGTCTTTTGCAAAATTTCTATTTGTATTTTTCTTTTCTTTCATGTTCTCTTTGCTGTTAGGTAATAAATTCATTAGTCTATCAAATTTGGAAGCTTCTTTTATCTTGTCTTTGGATGGTCATCTATGTTGATTTTCTACATGAAACGCCTCTCGACTTCTCCAATAATATTGGCCTTGCTGAAAATTTCTTGCCCTAAAGAAGTACTAGAGATTTTGGAGGGTCAACTTTTGCAACTTTGAAAGGCTTCTACGTGAGACCCTACAATGACCTGGGTCCTGCCTTCTTACCCACTCACATTTTTTCATATTTTCTACCATTCTAGAACTTTGAAACTTGACTAGTCCTTCATTTTGATTTGATGTTGTTGGATCTTACTGGAAAATATGTTGTTACTTTCTTTTGAATTGCAATCACCAATTAAGACAAATAAATCAAGGGCTGCAGCCTGCGTACAAGTTACATCTAGAATCTCACAAGAGTTCTGACTCTTCTTCTAAGCCATTTCTGATTATGATGTTGATGTCTTTGATTCAAAAACTATGACTGTTTCTGTTGTTTATATGACTTGAATCAAACTGTGGACTTCATTCCTATTGGCAGCTGAATAAGAAAATAGGGTCGAAGTTAGAAGTTGCCTTGTTTAGAAATATAAAAAAACAGGAGGAAAGTCTATATTATGATATAAACTACATTTTATTGGTCTCTGTTCTTGAATTTCCATGCCAGAAGTATGTTTAGGGAACCATTTATTCTTTTGTTTCTCAAAGAAAAGTCTCATTAAACTTGAAAGCTAGACTGACGACAAAAAAAAAAAAACAGGAATAAAATACTTCATTCCATTTTAGTCCTTCTGTCAAAACTAGTTCACTTTACCAAGTTAATAAAATCGGTTTAACACTTGGTTACAAAAGAGAAGAAGCTTTTCTTGTTAAACAAATTAGGAGCTCTCTTTTTCTTTATCCCTAACGTAGGGTGCCTGGTTCAAATTTCTAATGGAAACATGAGGAACTCTATTTGATCTGGGCACATTGTCTCTAGCCCACAACCTTCTAAAATTGGATGGTCCACAAAACTTAAGCAGTAATTCAATTAAACTCTTCTCTATTTCTTAGCTAAAATTTAGCTAAAAATATAATAAAGCTATTTTAGGAGCTCTCAAAAAAATTTCAACTCCAACCATACTCCATAATTTGGAGAGTCATAAATGCTATAACTCTTTTTTATTGGTCCATCTCTATAAAAAAAAAAAAAAAAAAAAAAAAAAAAAAATAAATTAAAAATTAATTAAATAAAAATTTATTAAATAATTAACAAAATTAAACATTAAAATTATTTAAGTAACTATAAGGAGTCACTTGAGTCCTTTCTCTCTCTCAGATTTAGGAGCTCCTAAAGAACTCTCTATTTTAGGAGATGGATGAGCGTAGTTGTAGTTACATTTTTACTATTCCTCCCTAAAATTTGTCTAATGAGGTGGTTTAGAGAGCCCATTATGGATGCTCTAAGATGTGAGAGCATCCACAATGATGCTCTCTATTTCTTAGCTAAAAATATAATAAAGCTATTTTATGAGCTCTCTAAAAAATTTCAACTCCAACCATACTCCATAATTTGGAGAGTCATAAATGTTATAACTATTTTTTGATTGGTCAATCTTTATTAAAAAATAAAATAAAAAATAGTTAGCATTAAATAAAAGTTTGAAATACTCATTAAATAAAGCAGCATTAAATTATAGGGAGTCATTAGGAGTCCTTTCTCTCTCCTTAGATTTAGGAGCTCCTAAAAGGACTCCCTATTTTAAGAGGTGGATAGGTAGCGTGGTTGAAGTTGCATTTTTACTATTCCTCCCTAAAATTTGTCTAATGAGGTGGTTTAGAGAGCCCATTATGGATGCTCTAAGATGTGAGAGCGTCCACAATGATGCTAAATGCTATAACTCTTTTTTGATTGGTCAATCTCTATTAAAAAATAAAATAAAAAATAGTTAGCATTAAATAAAGGTTTAAAATATTCATTAAATAAAGTAGCATTAAATTATAGGGAATCACTAGGAGTCATTTCTCTCTCCTCAGATTTAGGAGCTCCTAGAGAACTCTTTATTTTAGGAGGTAGATAGGGAGCGTGGTTGGAGTCGCATTTTTACTATTCCTCCCTAAAATTTGTCTTATGAGATGGTTTAGGGCCCATTATGGATGCTCTAAGATGTGAGCATGCCAAAAGAAAACATTGAAATGAAAAAAGTTGACGATTGGACTAACGGTGTAAACGGAATGAAGCTACAAGGACGAAATTGGAAAAAACAAAAACAAAACAACAACCTGCAAGTTGGCCTATTTAAAATTTGTAGACCATATATCACAGTCGCAGTCACAGTCACAGCCAGTCAGACCCTTATCTGAATTGTTGTGAATATTGTGTAAACTCAATTTGTCATATAGGAAACCGTCTGACATTTACCAATTCCAATTTTAATTGACATGCCGACCTGTATTCTCTAATTTTCTTTTCTCTAATGTTCTATTGTATATTTGGTCAGTTGATTTTGTTGCTTAGTATTGAATCGGTATATTACTCTACGAACCACTTGGCCTTGTATGTCTGGTTTATTCTGCATAAACAATGACTGTTGGTGAAGCTCAGGCTAGCCGGCATTTCACTAGAAACATCCGCAGGTTATTATTTTCTATTACGTCTCATTGTTTTCCTTACTTTACAATGACGTCCACACGGTAATAACGTGCGAACATCTATATAGGAAAAGAACTGTATATATCATCAATATGCAGGTCAACTCCCAAAGCAATTATGCAACGCTAATTTTTAATCAGTGGTTATGTGTCTGTCTGGAAACTGGTGTTGCTTATTACATACATTCTAATTAGCCACTTGGATGCCAGAAAGCTAGGTTAGGTTAGAAACAAATGATAACAAATAGGAGATTAGCAATACTTGGATATTATAAAACCAAGGAGGCCATGTTTAAAGAGGAGGCCAGCTAGCTAGAAGCATCTTATTGTTGTTATCCTTTTGGAAACATATTGGCAACAAACAAGCCATGCAAAACCCAAAACCCAATGCAAATTTAGTTTAACGTCAAGTTGTGAAGTTGGTGATTGGTCCATTCGGTTAACTAGTAGCTTTGACTGATGATTGAAGTTGATCACATGGAGTATCTATAGATCCTGCATGTGTATTTCTAAGCCTAAGGATAACCTAATATTTCAAATATATATATATAGGGGACCATCATTTTTATAAGATATCTAATATGAATGAATATTCTCTCTATTCATATTTTTCGTGTTAAGCAGGATTAATACAAGATATACTACTTGTTAGAAAAATGAAATGACAATAGTTTCATATACCTAATAGTAGGGGTGGGATCAATTCGGCCGAAACTTAATCAGACTGTAATGATTCAGTTATACATAAAAAGTCAAATAGTTTAAAACTGAACGAGACTGTAATGGTTTTGTTTAATTGTGATTTTGAGCTATTGTAAATCACCCTAAACCAAACCAGAGAGGTTATGAATTTGATTAGATTTCATCAACGTTTTTTTTATTATACAACCGAACTGAATCAAATCATTTTATTCTAATAAGTTTGGTCGGTATTTTAGAGTAAAATTGATTCAATCTTGATATTGCCAGACCGTAGCCGGCAGTTTTTTTATAAGGTGACTGTCATGAGTGTAAAATCTAGGCATACGCAACTAGTAGTTTTGCTCCTGCCTGGTGAGTGGACGAATAGATTTAAGCCATGTTGTCCCCTTTTTTCTCTCTACTATTTTAAAGCTAATCAAAGTAAGTTGCTGCCAATTGCAAATTGGCTTTTGAGGTTTGCAGACATGGTCAACAGCCCTGTGTTACGCATGTCAAAATTCTCTATCTAGAAAACAGTGACAATACAATGTACAAAGATGAGCCATCATGCACCACCTCATCTTTATCTGGCGCGCAGAACACCTGTCTTCTGAGCAAGAAGAAGATAGGCACGACGTCATTAACAAGAAGGAAAATGATCACCTGAATATTATATTCTTTAACGATGAAAGGGATATTGCCATTCAATGATTTTTTTTTTTATTCTTCTTCCCATGCCCCTCCTTATTTGGATGTTAATTAATGTGTTATAACATTACACCCACATCAGATATTTCAACTCTGTAGATGTGGATTAGGCCAGTTAATTAGGACAGTGAGTTCGCCGGCTGACACCCAAGTTTGGAAGCCAATTTGGTAGGGACGACAACTACATGAAAATTAATTGTGAACGTTCAAAAGCCAGCTGATCAGATCAGGGCAGGCAGAACTCTGTGAAATGTTGATGTTGTTATGCATCTTTCCCAGCTTAACATGTACGATGAATTGGGTCTTTATTTAACACACAAGTTAACTGCAAAGTCGTGCCTTCCAAAGCACTAAATTACCTCTTCTAATTAATTTTCAAACAAGAAAGTTTAACCCCTAGTGATCTATAAAAAGAGAATTCAATCTCGTCCCAAAGGTTTGGTCCAAGGTTGACAAATAGGTTTTATTGAGAAACTTTCCACGCATTGATCAAGTATAATCATGTTTTAAGGTGGAATTCTGATCAGCTTATACATGGGAATAGTTAGCCTCATATCATATCTATGGCATGGATTGGAGCAGACTTCATTTTCACCACGCCATGAACTTATCTGCTCTCAACTTAATATATCTAATGCTTATCGTAATTGATTTGTCTTTCTTGTACAAAAGTAGCTTTCTTCTCATCTATGGAGTCATGACAAGATGTCCCTTGTTCAACGAAATTAAGACTTAGTTTCCCGTTTTAGTTATATATTAATTGTGAAGATGTTTGTTTAAAGAGTAATTTCCATTCACACTTAAAACACTGCTCATCATACTCGATTATGCTCCAACAAATCCAAATAAAATACAACTTATACAAATAATAGATGGGCAATATAGGAGGGTGGTGGGAACGGGCCGGGCCGACGGCTAGCAACCCTTTTTGTTTCTTATTTCTTATTCTCACTTTTAGTAATTTTGAAGAGACATAAGATTGTAGTCAAAGTTTCATTATAAGTCTCGGTTTCAACTGTTTTTCTTTTTAGCAACCTCGACTTTACGAGGAAACTTTATTAATCATCAATAAAAAGAGATGGACATAGAAGGGGGAAGAGGGAAGAGGGAAGAGGGGCTTAAAAAGTTGACCACGATTACAAGCATTAACAAACAAAAAGTCATGAATAAGATCAGGAGGCTCCTCAAACCATTCGAATCTTTCATTAATAAACAATGCTCGACAAGCTAATCTATGTGTCACTTCATTCTCATGTAGCACCACTTTTCCCGTAGATAATTTGTTGGACTTTCTTCATCTTCCTTAACCAATTGGCAAATTAGGCGTCCACCTATTAAAATAATGGAATATGGCACAAGACTTCTAGAAGCTATATTAACTAATAACAACCGGCCACAGATAGACTAATTTTTATAGAGTACACTAAGCTTCTTCCCACGCGCTTCCGCACCTGCGAGAGGTTTTTTTTTAAAAAAAAATTTATTTTAGAATTAAAAAAGATAATGAGTAGTTGTGTTCCATGAAAATAGAATCCATTATCTCATTTTTCTTTTAATTTTAATTTTTTTTAATATGAAAAAGTGTGAAGTTATTATCTTATCCTCATTTAATCAATAATTTCAATTTTTAATGTTTGCCTCGACCAAAAACATTGTTTGGTATTTTGAATGTTTTACCATTCTCTGCCTTTTTCTTTATATATATATATATATATTAATGTATTATTTTACATGTAGCTAGCAAATAAAAAAAAATAAAGCATGTTAAATAATAATAAATAAGGGAGATTCTATAGGGGTCCAAATTATAAAAACATCATATATAAATGGACTTTAGAAACACATCCAAACCTCATTTAGAACATAATAAAGAGCCTTTTAACTTCTTTTACATTACAAAACTGTCATTGATTTCTTAAAACAAGCCCAACCCCAAAACTACATAACAAAAAAAAAAAAAAAAGGGGGGGGGGGGGGGGGGAGAGATTCACTATTATTACCCAATATAGGGGCCCAAATTATTTAAAAAATCATATATGAAATAGACTTTAGAAACACACTTAAAGCCCATTTACAACATAACAAAGAAGTTTTTAACTTCTTATAAATTACAAAACAGCCATCAATTTCTTAAAACAAGCCCCAACCCCAAAACCTCATAAAAAAAACCTAAAACACTCAATAGGGTTCAAAGTAATTTAATAATTAAAATTAAATTCAATAAGGCCAGTTGTCATTTTTTAGGACTAAATAAGTATATGACTAAATATCTCATAAAATAAGTATATGACTAAATATCTCATAAAATAATTCCTTTTTTTCTTGGTGAATAATTCCTTTTGAGTGCAAGAAATGATGGTTTGAGCTAAGTCGGCATAGGGAAGTGGTGCTGCCACCTCCCTTCTGAAATGGGTGTCCTTCTAGATCAAGTTGATTGGGTTGCTTGAAAGCAACTTATGGCTAGGAAAATAATTAAGTAATTAATAGTGAGCACATATAGATAAGTTAAACATTCATTCATGACTATATTATATTAATAATTGAATATTTTAATATTAATGTTGCATGTTATAGCTTCAGTGCTCCGGCATTAGCGGTTTCAAATTGTCGTTTGTCCTTGGTGACTTCAAATCATAAATTAATGTTGCATTATTAATATTAGTAGATATTTTAAAAATCCTGTTGTTTGTTTGTTGTTCTAGGTCTTCAGGAGCATGGTCGATCAATCATGCATACATCCCTTCTTTCATTGGCCAATAATCAAGCTCATAGGTTTCAATCTCGTTGAGAAATGGGATTTCCTCACATACAAGGCAAAATGTCATAGAGATTTGAACATGAGATCATTGATCATCAAGTCAATTCTACTTTCTATTCGACTAGACTCCGTCGGTTCAAACTCTTGCATTTAAAATATGGGAAGAAGAGTGCTATATTCTAATGCAAAAATTAACAATAAATAAGCAAAAAAGAAAGCTGGAGACACGCACATTTATGAACAACATCTTCATGCTGGGGAAGGAGGAGAGCATGGAGACATAGAGGCCTGGTGTTTGCAGTTTAATAAGTTCATGCATGATATTGAGTCTTGGAAGTTGCAGCTGATCTGCTTATCCAGATAATTAGGCGTAGGAGATGTAGAAGAAAACACAAACATTTATATACGTTAACCGTGACTAGAGAGAGTTGTACATAAAACTAAGCCCTCAAAAAAAAGCAAGCTAACAAGCTAAGTTGTTCAAGTTCTTGTTCACTTTAATGATCAGTTTCACTTTTCTACGCAGGATCTCAACATAGTGGCACGCCTGCATTCATAAATAACTTCTTACTTTAAGAACTAGATGTTTACTCTACATCCACAATCTTGTTCTTCCTTCGTTGTGTCTAATTCTTTTCATTAAAAAAAAGTGACAACAATCACCATTATTTGGTGACAAAAGCATTTAGTCGCCCCAACATTAGTCACCAAATGTCATCAAATAATGATGACTGTTGCCCTTTTTTGTTGTTGTAGCATTTCAGTGAATACGAATGCAATCTCACAGTTATTAGCTAATTTTGTTACGATAATTTTCCATAATTCATATTTCATAAACACACTCTAACTTAACAACTACATGAATGTGACACACGACATGAGTTGAATCCTTAGTTATGATCTAAGAGTTAGTTCCTATAATTTACAGCTGAAACCCCCCAAACCAACCTCTGGTCAATTTCTCTTGTCACTAGAACATGGTCCCTCACAAACTCTCACGTTGTTGAACGGACAAAAAGAAGGGACGGCGAAGAGAGGCAAAGGAACTTTATAAGGATCTATAGATATTCTAGAATGCCGACTTCCCAGACATAATTTATTGCTGTTGTCAAACAGTCAAAGCTTAGAGCATGCACCACCACAATTTGTATTTCTCCCACTCTCTCCTTCTAGACTTTCAACCCAGCAGACAAAAAACAATCAATGAGAAGAAATTTTTTTTCCTTCTGGAAACATTTTCAGCTGATCTTCACACGTGGCAATTCCCTTTGGAAAGGAAACTTTTCAATAATAAATGGTCTATTTAGCAGTAACTTTCGAAAGTCTTTATCCTCTAGAAAACCTGTAACATCATCTTTACAACTTACGTACCCACAGCCTTTTTTCATAGCTTTTCTTTTTATTTGTTTCTTCATCGTAAAAGAAAAGGTCAATCTCGCGTTCTAAATTAAAATGATCGTAAGTGTTCTATCACTGAAACTATAGAACATGAGAAATGAACCTTACATATTATTTCATGCAGTACATTTTCTCTTTCAAGAACAAACAAGAGTACTAAAAAATTAAGGTTTGGAGTTCCATTTATGCATTTGTGTTGATGGTTGTATAGAAAATGTTGCACGAGAGCTCTTACGCGCAATGGTCGGAACCTACTCTGTGTTGGTCGGAATCTACGCGCAATGGTCAGCTTTTCTTTTATTTTTGGGAGCTTTTAACCTTTTAAATATTGTGTCTCCTAAAAAATTCATGGCTCTGCAATTACATACTTATAACACGTTACATCATTTTGAAAGTAACTAATTAATTTGATGTTTCTATGTCCCCATACATGAGTCTAAATCTTCTATACTATCTGACCTAATTAATATCGATATGTTTAATGTTGAATGCTATACTCTTTATACTTATTTTCGTTCCTCTTATTAATAAAATATTATCACTCTTTATAATAATAAAAAATGCAGTACCGTTTATTGCCATAATATTGTTAAATTCGACTAAGTCATTCAACTGTAAACTATCAACTATCAACTATGCCATTTAAGACATTTAAGCTCTACCTATATTCAAATGTAAACGTAATAATGACGCATTAATTTGGTCTTATCATTAGTTTATAACGCTTTCATTTTTTTTTCAAATTTATTGTTTCTTTTAAAATTATTTCATTTTAGGGAGAGAATAAAGAGCTTTCGGACCAATTGCATCTGCAATGAAATGATCATATATCATTCTCATGATAATAAAAAAATAGAGTTAACTATATAGAATTATTCAAGTTATTATTCTATTTTCAAATTCCTTTACGAACTATTGAGTTTTACAATATGCAAACTCTAATAAACTTCTTGGCACCTCCATTAACTAGTCCGTTTATTAATATGTAAAATGCAGTAAGCAATTCAAAACGCTTTCATTCTGCACCCGAGTTCGAATCTCCCTCCCTGTAGTTTCGATTAAATTAAAATAAAATATCGCTTGCAATAAGCAATCCAAACACCCCTAGTAGCCAATTGGTCAGACAGTCAAAAGAGTTGCTCTAACAGTTACCATATACTTGATGCCTTGTTTCTTGGGGTCAAGTTAAAAATAATGAGCAAACTTCTTAAGTGGAAGGGGTCATTTGACCATCCTAGGCCTTGTGTGCGACTTGCGAAATCAATGCATAGATGATAGATCCATCTGGAAAAACATTAAGTTAATATATAATTGTTATGAAGAACACGGTCCTCCACGTTATGATATGATAAACAAAGTATCCATGTGGCCGCATATTACAACACTACGTAGCTAAAGAGCTTACCAGTCGTATTTCCAACTTTAAAATGTTTTAGTGTGGTAAGGAATTTATAGTTCAAATAATTAGGAGATATTTATTTATCCGCTAGAGATTTCATTTTAAAATTTCCTTTTCAAGATATCGCTTATATATAAAAATAAAATAAAAAACAGTTTTTTATTGCTAGACAAGACAAGACCATATATAATATATTGAAACCAAAATTAACGTGAATGACGATTAAGATTTTTTGTTTGATTACAAGTGATATTGAAAGAATGATGAATCAAACTTAGAACCTCATGTATAGACTATGGGCTTAAATATTTGAGTTACAAACCCTTGCGATTACGTGGTCAACATTACAGCGCATGTCAAATTATCTTAACAAGGATAAGTAGATTTCTATATGTAAACTTTTTATTTTTGATAAAATGGGATAGAAATTTATTAAATCAATAAGAAAAAAAGAGTTTAAAAACCAAAGCAAATAAAAGGAGCCATATCAGCAGTACACCGCAACACAATCGTGCAATATATATATATATATATATATAGTATACCTTCTAGAAACACAAGAAAGGGCGCATCCCCCATTCGTCCATCATCATCATGCAACCTAATTTAATGCCACGTGTCGACTCCGCGTATAATCGCATTCGTCTTTGGTGTCGGTGATTCAGGTCTTCGTGTCTTGTTCTGCGTGTATGTGGCGGTGCTTATTCTGCGCCCGTGGCTCCCACGACGACACCATCTGCCACGTCATCGGCCTCTTTCCTTCATCCAGATCAAAGATAACGAGTCAGACTCTCTTATCAATATATAAATAAATGAGAGTAAAAGCCACCAGATTTTGCAGCCCCTTGGTTCTTTGCATCTGCCCTTGAGATTGATCTAACCCATATCGACGGTCCAGATTTGGTCTTGAGGAACATGTACTTTATGTATGGTCAACGACACCATTACATACTAATTGCATATACGCTTTCTTTTCTTTACTCTCAAAATTTCCCCTACTATTTTTCCGATGTATTTTTTTCGTTACGTTTTTTTTTCTGGAAACAATGTGAGTTGACCAAAATAATTATTTTTTGATGCATTTATTCTCAATGGTCTAATTATTGGATTTTTTAAAATAATTTTTATTTGTCAAAGCTGTGTTTCTTTTTAAATATACTCTAACATCTCTTGTGCTTTTCTTTTCCTATAATATGTATGCCACGTATGGGTTCAACATACACATTGCCAAAGAGATAAGAATTTATATGTCAAATTCTTCTTCTTCTTTTTTAGTTTAAATACAAGCGATATTGAATGCAAGGGGAATCGAACCTAGAATCTCGGGTGCAGAGTTCAATATTCTTCGCCACTTAAGCTACCAACCATTTGCTATATGTCAACTTTTTTTAGTGTTAATTTACATGACAAGCCCAACCACTTATACCGTAATGTCCATTTGTTACAAAATTTTGATATTCATGCTCTTCGTACCAACAATTATATATAAGAATTTTATGTGAATCTTCATAAATTAGTAGCGTGTAACAGAAATTTATAAGGCATTGACTTCCTTACCCACTGATACCTAGACTTTCTTTTTAAATAAATGATACTTAGACTTAGCAATACATCATTTTTTTTTAGTCACTACACTTAGCTATAGTTGGTCAACCGCTTACAAGAACTCATGGTAGTCAACTATGTATAAATTGTAGATTATTCAATTTAATTGTTTTTTTTTTCAACTACATTGGATAAAAGAACACTTGCCGTCCTATTCGTACCTAAAATTAGTTGTTTGTGACGCATGTTCTAGAGAAGGGTTAGAGTATAGAACTCCGCATGCAATTAATACTTTATTATATATATATATATATATTTCAATTTTTTGTCAAAATTAATTGATGAATATTAATTGTGTTATATATATAGTGGCAAAATGATAAGCAACATGAACCACAAAGAAGAACCCTAAATAATGCATATACAGAGGCAAAACATGATTCCAATTGTGTTATACATCTATGTTGTGGTTATATACACTGCACGAATGTTAGGACTCAAATCTATAATATTTTCCGGAGAACATTGGACTATGTATTTATAATGGTATATAATTGATACCTACTATACTACATCATTTCCATAGGCACGACGATAGCTGTCTAAGTGAAGCACTTTAATAATTATAAAAGTAGCTTTCTTCTTTCTCTTCCTGTTTTTTTCCTTATTTTTAAAACCCCAATTTGGCTGTGGGGTTTGATATATATTATTTATTTATTTATATTTATTTAACACTGCACATATATAAGCAACTCCATTGTATTATATTAAATTCATGTTGGATAATTCCTTTGCTTCTAGAGGATTGGTTACCAAACCAAGTTGGTTTTCCTTTGCTTCTTAAATTCAAAAGAAGTATAATTCTTTTCTAGACTTTATACATTTTAGTATAGTAAATTATTAGCAGACTACTTTGTTAGTTCTTTTACCAATAAACTTAGCCAAAATCTAAATACCTAGCCACAAATAAATGGTTCTGAAATTTCTACGATAAATTGCATTCATATATAATTCAGATAGGCCATCAGTTGTAAGAACCAATATAATGTTTAGGGGGAGAGGAAGCTACCCTATTCCAGGAACAGGGCATACCAATATAATGCTTAGGAGGAGCGAAATGTTTGCTAGCATAATTAGTAAAATATGGGTTGTGCATAATATGTATAAAATACGTATGTATATTATTTGTTAAAGTTCTTAAAAATATATGGTGAAAAATCAGATCATTTAAAAGAAATTATAATTATTTATTTGTAGTCTTCTTTTCAATAGTACGTGAAAAATTTGAATACAATACACAAATAATACGTGTATTATTGCAAAATAGTCGGAAAAAACATATATTTATTCAAGAAAAATAAGTATGTACATGTATAATACGTAAATGATATATTTTGCTTATAGAAATCATATTGTTCCATATACTTAAGTAGTGTAAGGAAAACTGAAATATTTTAAAAAAATTATGTATGTACGCGTATAATATTCAATTGTGTTTGTATTCAAAGGTACCTAACGATTCACTTTCTTCTTCACTACAAACCACCACCAAAAGGGTTGATGAGATATTTTCATTACTCTGAAATTTTGTTCACTTTGCTTGAGATCTTGTATGCCTCTGTTTCTAACATTAGACCATTTGGTGGTTGGTAGCTTAAACTTAGAATTTAACGCCGTTATCAAAGAAAAGGTTAACTGTCAAAATCCAAAGAGTTTGCTTGAAAGAAAAACCTCGGCATACTCAGAAAAATAATTTGGTACAAAAGTTAACCTCTCATTTGTGGAAAAGGTAGATGCTCTAATAGGCCCTTTCTGGAGTGAAAACCTCAAAACTAGCTAGTTGTTATTTTTTAATTGGTTATTATAAAATTTTAACACAGTAATAATCAATTAGAAAATAACAAGTGGCTAATTTTGAGTTTTTTTTTCTTTCTCGAAATAGACTCTATATGAGTTTTTGTATAATATGTCATGCTAAAATAAGTTTTTAAATAAAATATCTCTTTTATTATTATTTATGAGTGGCACATCACGCAAAATTGACATTAACAGGTTTACATGAGGAACTTGTTTTTATGAATTTAGTTGCAACATCAAGCTGTCAACCAATTAATTCAGTCACAATATCAATATGTGAACCAATTTAGTTGCAATATCAATATCACTGTTTTTTTTTCCTTTTCTAGAAGATCAATTACTTGGTTTTAAGGGTTTTTCTTTTGCCAAAATGAGTAAGCAGTCTTTATGATTAAACTTACACTCCACGAAATAAGTACACTGCGAATTTGAGTGAAACGTGGGACAAACTCTAGAATTTTTTTTATTTATAAAAATCTACATACTTCTTGTTGAGAGTATTATTCAACGAGGGAAACGAAAATTTTGTATTAGTGCTTAAAAGATCGTCGTCTTCTCCATAATAAGTTATGGATTAGAGTCATATGTACTCTCATGTCACCGTAGCTGTAACGTGTTAGACTTAAGTGGTGCAACATATGAATTGATGTTACCTGTACTTGTCATAGCTATAACCTTTCAGTATTCCTATTTGTAAAATTCAAATGTAGACAATAATGGTCAACACAGCATTCTCAAACTACTACTCGAATGCCAGCAGATTCTCATCGCCTTGTTTTTGTCCAAGAATTTGCAGATGGTTTTATTGAGTACATTTTATTTGAAGTGTATCACAAGTTCTTCTACCAAGGAAACAATTTGAACACAAACCAGTGTGCGCATTTTTATTTTTATTTTTAAAGAAATGTGTCCAGTTTTATTTTTATTTTCAAAGAAATGCGGCACTTTTAGTATGTAGAAAAAATAGTTGAGACTCAGTTCAACTAAAACGTTAAATTTTACGTGGAATAACATTTCTCTCTCATGCTGTTATTTTTTGTTATTTGACTTCGTGATGTTATTTTATTATTTCTTTTAATTAACGTGCCTAGAAAGTTATAAACCAATAAATACTATGTAATAAAATAATATTTTTATTTAACATGTGAGGTCCCTATTATATGTCAGGCATCACGAGATAAATGGTTGCTCAATGTTTTATGTATGAAACCACCTGCAATGAAACCATGATTAGAGGAAGAAGACAATTTTCGAGAGAAAAATATGTGTTGCTGTATTTATAAAAAAATAAATCAATAAAGAGTATATATGGGTTAAGTCAATTAGTCACGGTAGTAAGTTCGTCTTTTACACTCAAATTCGAGTCTCGTCAGTAAATTAGATAAATTTAAAATAATTTACACTATTATTTGTATTTTAAAAAATAAATATAATATTGTACTTGAAGATAAAAGAAAAGGAAC
This sequence comes from Prunus armeniaca, assembly GCA_903112645.1. Taxonomy (NCBI): domain Eukaryota; kingdom Viridiplantae; phylum Streptophyta; class Magnoliopsida; order Rosales; family Rosaceae; genus Prunus; species Prunus armeniaca. The sequence goes on along the minus strand of CAEKDK010000003.1, from coordinate 11,062,511 downwards.
GTGTTGAGTAGTAGTTAAAAGTGAAGCATCGGTCTAAATTTTCTTTCTAGAAGTATGGTATGTTGATTTCTCCCAAAGTTTATTATTTATTATTCCACCATCTACAACTTCAACGAACTTTCGGTCTCCAAGAAAATCCATAGTATCTTGTGTTAAAAGTTGAAAACATCTAGACTCTAGAATTTCTTCTGTCACGTTGAATAATATTCTAATTTCCTCTCTAAATTTATTGTTTAAAAAAAAAAATTACATTAAGGATGTGTTTGTCGCAATAACTAGGGTACTCTGAAATCCTTCTTCTTGTACATATTAATTATAACGTGGTACTAGAATATAATCATGTGATGTAAATTATTCACGTGTTATAATATAAGTGAATGTTTATAATATGTGGATGAATTATGACAACTAGCTGTATTCTATAATATAAGTGAATGTTTATAATATGTGGATGAATTATGACAACTAGCTGTATTCTATGATTATACAAAAATTTCTCCTTATTATAAAGAAAAATATGGTGGAACAAAATTAGCTCTTATACCATTTGTTACAAATGGGAATGGTTACATTGCCAAATGCTTTAAAGATTAAGAACTTCTAGATTATCCTAGATTGATTTTGGATGTAATCGAAGTAAAACAAAGCACTTTGAATCTCGAATATGTAATCATACAATCCAAATATTCCCACAATTATCATGTGAAAATCACGTCAAGTAAAAATACAAGAAATCCCACAACACAACAAATACGAAAATGCAATACTTTCTTGTTTTGTTTGTAATTCTTTGTTGGTATTAGTTTTCTTTGTGTAATTTATTCTTTGAATATAGGCGAAGTTTTTGTTGTTGTTGGTAGATACAAGCGATAGCCTAAATTACTAGAGGAATCAACACATACACACACAACCAAGGTGTCATGAGAGGTCAAATCCGAGCTCACTGGCTTCCAAGTTAATGCCCTTTTATACTGGGCTAGAACCCATTAAACAACTTCTTTTTGTAATTTTAAATTTCTTTAAACAATGGTTCCAAATTCGAACAAACTCCACTTGAACAAACAAACAATAAAACAAGGTTAGCAACGGAAAAATGATATTTGGAGGTATTCAGTTATGACGTTTAAAAAGTATTTAAAAGTTTAATGATTTTTAAAAAGTTTATTAAATGAATGATTTTTGTATATTTTTAGGGCTAATTATTAATAACAAAAGTCTTGCTAATTTACTAGGAACTTTTATCAACTCTATGAAAATATTTAAGAATTTGTCAATTTTATAAAAGTCACTAACTTATAAAAAATCTTTATAAGTACGGATTAAATGCACTCCCTTAATTTTATAGGCGATTAATGTTGGAAATTTCTTAGAAAACGTGTATGATAACTATTTTAGAGTCCCAGCTACAAGAGCATTGGTGAAAAAAGGAAAAAAAACAGCTCCAAGAGAAAATACAAACAATCAAACAAATTTATTATTATTAATTATTACAAAAAGAAGAAGCAAAGAAATGATCTTACAAAGAAAATTAAAGAAAAAAGAAAATAGTACAATGATGGGTGCCACGTATATGAGAGAGAGAGAGAGAGAGAGAGGGTGGTATCAGAATTATCAAATCTCAAGAACCGTGCGTGAAGAGCAAAGTGGCTCATGGCTTTTATCATTTATCTAATAATCTATTCTCGAAGACGTAATATGTTTTGTCTCTATATATACTCATTCACCCATGCCTCTTTCCTCTCATCTTTCTCATTCATCTCCATACCCACCAACGCTCCTTCCTTCTCTCTGATTCTCTCTGTTCTGCCATTGAAGCTCTGTTACCAAAGCTCTTAATTACGCACTCACAGCTTACATACACAAAGAATAGCCAAAACCCACTTCTCAAATACTACTGGTATGCACTTGTCTCTCTTTGCTTCATATCCTTATGCATCTGTCTGTTCATTCTCATGTGTGTGGGTCTTGCTCTTTGAATGGTTTCTCTTCTTGGGTAGCAAAAAGTTTGTTTCCTTTCGAGTTGCTCGTATATGGTGAATCGATTTCAACTCAAGAATCTTGGATTCTGAGAAATCGAAGAGGTTCTTGCCTAACTTGCATAAAACATTCTGCTGGTTTTGGTTTGGTGGCTCCCCTGAAGTATGAACTTGTGTTTCTCTGTTCAAAATGGGTCCCCTGCATATTAAATTTAAGGAAAGTTGTAAATACCCACCATGGTGATGGTTTGTGGTGTAGCTGGTTTACATGCTTTGAAATTTCCTGGGAATCTGATTCTCAGGATTTGGTTTCCCTAATTTAATGGAGATCCATGAAATCTGCTGCAAATTTCCAAAATCTACTAGATATTAATTAGGGACACAAGGAGAAGTTGTTTCCCTGAAAAAACCCGTGTCTTTTCAGGTCAACCACAACCATTGAAATATTGGTATTCTTGGCCTTTCTGTTGATTTTCTACAGAAGAGTTTCTCTGGTTGTCAATTTGAAGTTAGGTTAAGTCCATGATTTTCAACTTGATGTGTTCATTGGTGAAGGTTTGGGAGAAATAATACTTCTGTTAGGTTTCCCAACCATAGCTGGTTGGAAGTTGAGCACAGATTATTAGCAATTGATGAAATTTGTTTTGCCTAATTCTCACCTAACCCAAGTTCTGTCTATATATTTTTCATGTTTTGTCTACTTGAAATTCTTAGATCACATATTTAATTCTCAAGCATCTTTAAGAGATTGAAATTATTGATCTTTAATTTAAAATGTTTGTCTTGTTCAAGTCTTTCTAGAAGGACTGCATACAATAGATAAATCTACTCAGTCTGATCTATCATATGCTCTTTGGTTGAACTTTTCTGTAGTCATCTGATTATTTATAAAATGATGGGATTATTTTAATTTTAAACATTTGGATCCAATGATCTTTTAATCGTGTAATTTTGATGCTTTCTTGTTGCCAAGATGTATCTTTCTGTAGCCTTTTTCATTGAAGGCTTGTTTTTAGACCATATTTTAACGTTCTTGTTTTTCCATGTCTCAGATTTCCGCAGCTAAGAAATACCACTTTCTCGATCAGTTAAGATGGCCCTAGAGCAGCACTTTCCAGAGGCTATGGTTCAAAATGACTCCATTGGACAAGATAAATGTTCCTTTGAAAAGTGGAACTCTGTTTCTGATGAAGTCACAGACTCTGAAAACAAATCCTGTGGTAGCTTCGACTGCAGCATATGCTTGGACTCTGTGCACGAGCCAGTAGTCACCCTCTGCGGTCACCTCTTCTGCTGGCCTTGCATATACAAGTGGCTTCAGTTCCAGAGCCCGTCCTCCGAATACCAAGATGAGCAAAAACAGCCGCAGTGCCCTGTTTGCAAAGCTGAAGTGAATGAATCTTCTCTAGTCCCGCTCTACGGTCGGGGCCAGACGACAAAGCCTACAAAGCCCTCCAAAGGCAAGGCTTCCCATCTTGGTATAGTCATTCCGCGAAGACCTTTTCGTCCTTGCGGGGTTGACACACCACGAACAGCCGGTACCCCCACCACTCCATACGTTACTCAGCAACTCCATCATCGGAGTTCTCCTTACAGTTCACAACTAAACACTCCACAACAAGGCAGTAACACTGCTTTACCGATGCAAAGCCCTGCTGGCACCACCACAGTCAATCCAGTAATTGGAATGTTCGGTGAAATGGTATACGCAAGGGTCTTCGGTAACTCAATGACAAACTTATACACTTATTCGAATTCGTACAATCTCGCCGGGAGCGGTAGTCCAAGGGTTAGAAGGCATGTAATGCAGGCTGATAAGTCGCTCAGCAGAATATGTTTTTTCCTCTTCTGTTGCTTTATGTTGTGCCTTCTTTTGTTCTGAGCACAATTTTAGCTCCATCCCTTACTCATTGTATACCTGTAGAATTGAGTATAAGAATATGAAAGACGCGCGGATTCAACCGGACGAGTTGCCAATTTTATGTGAGCGGTTGAATGTACTGTGCTTCAAGATGCGTTTTGATCTTGGTAAAAGCCATTGCATAAATTTTCAGCATGTATAGGATCGGAAAGGCTGTAATGAATTCCACAATTGGTACTTTTGGTTGTTTTGTTGTGAGGAATTTGCCATGCAAGTTTTTGCTTTGATTGTTGATCCAAGGAGGAGTGAAGAATTACCATTTTGAAAGGCCAATAGCAGCTCCCAATAATTGATCAATAACATAATATAATAAAAACATCATTAACTGATCATTTTTGTAATTTTAGAAATTATTCTTGTTGGTTTCCTTGGGCTTCTGGGCCCCATGTAAGCAAGAAAAGTTATTGAGATATAGATCTTGTTGATTTTGCTTGGGCTTTGGCCCCATGTAATAAGAAAAAGAGATATAATTGATAGAAATAAATAAATAATATGAGAATTGCTTATGGTTACTCCAAGTAGATCTAGGTTTAAAAATCAAATATAGGAAAAGCTAAGCCAAATGCAAGCTTGGCTCATCCTACATGCAAAGCAAAGCTCAAACTTGAAAAGAAGTATCCAAGCCAAGCTTGATCAACTAGCCAAGCTTGATCAACTAGTTAATCAAGCTTAACTCGAGCTCGACAGATTTTTCAAAGACATCTAAGTTTAAGCACTTTGGTAGTCGGTTTGACTCGACTCGACTCGATTCTACCCACCTCCTTCCTTTAAAAAAAAATTTAGAAAAAAACTCTTAACCCTAGTTATGATAGTTCCTTCCTTAGTATTTTTTGTTTTTGATAATATTCAATCTTTGAATAGTGGCGATTCAGTCATTAGACGCCAATGCAAGTATGGACTATGGTTGCATATTGACTGAGGCAACCCAAAACGAAGAAATGTGGTCCACATGAAGAATAGTCATCAATTGAGGTGGTGAAATTTCTTAGCTCAGTTTACCATGTTTCTCTGAAAGGAGTGTTGGAATTGAATGTTGGTTTGTCTAGTTAGAACACCACATCCATATCCAAACCTGACGAGGCATGTCATTTTCTTTCCTACCATATCTTTTTTTGTAACATATTCGCCCATTAACTACGCACGCGAAAACAAAACATACATGTCTTCTGGTGGACCTAGTGGTAGCAACTTGGAAGGTGTGGATGTTGAAATTATTGCGTATCTGATGCTTTACGTAACATGCTAATTTAGTATAAGAATTTATTCAAATTATAAGACGTGTGTATTTACTTAATAAGCTACCTTTTTTTTTGTGTGGTCGAAGTTGCAATTCATTGCAAACCTCAAAGCCGAGCAAAAACACCGCCAAGAAAATTAACAAAAAACAAACAGGAACAAATCTAGTTAAAACCAGTACAGTATAGCACGAAGATCATGCTCCTGAGCCAAAAACTAAAATGTCAAAAGTCAACAATAAGACATTTAGCTCACATAAAGGCACATAGCCCACAAAGAGGCATTACGCCCACATTCAGAATAAAGTCCACATTAAACATAAAATACATAAAATAAAACATAGGAAACCTAGCCTCCACAGCTAAAGAGAAACTCCAAGCCGCCACCACCACCAGCAAATTATAAGACATTCAAATTATGCTAACTTAGTGTATAGAATTCATTCAAATTATAAGACATGTATTGTTATTAAGACACTCTCTGCTTAATTTTCTTCAGTTTTCATCTCCTATTTATTGACATAGTTTGATTATTTAAAGGTAGAATCACTATTTAGAACTCGGATTTTGGGGTTTTAATTTTGGATTGGTCAATTGCTTAGGTTCACCCAAAATCTAAGACTTAGAACGCATAAACTATAAGCTCTGAAGGGTCATTCTAAGTTGCTAACGCTAAAAAACAGACGTATTGCAAAGAGAATCTTTATTACCATCTAAACCCTAAATCTCAAATCGTGAACCCAAAACCGCGTCAAGTAAGTGGCTTATGTATCAGATACACCTAATAATTTTTATTTCAGGTGAATGATGATATCGGAGAACCTTCCAAGAAAAGTGGTCAACTAGTTTTAAAGCCATCGACGACTTTGGCCAATGCGTAATGACAAATCTACCCATGGATGGTGTACAAAAGGGTCACCACCACTTTGCTTATGGTGGTGGGAAGGGATCAGCACTCAAGTTGCTGCCACTCTCCACACTAAAAGATTCTGGTATTCACATCAGAAACGTCTCTGATCCTATCCCTTCCTCTGCTTGACCCCAAATACTGTCTGCTAGCTAGGATGGATCCAAATACGTTTGTCTTTCAGAGAAAGATATGTCACCCATATATTATCCCCCATACTTCTAAAACAAACAGAAATAATCGCATGCATGCAGGGCCACTGTTAGTGCATTGCTCTAGGTTTCCGTTTGGGATTGCTCTTTTTCACCGGAAAACTGCTTCACTTAAAAGTTAACCGATAAAAAGTGTTACAAATCTAAGGATTTTGTACGTATTGTTTAATGTTTATTAGTAAAAATTCAAATATGCAATTAACCATAGATTTGTAATTCATCAAAGGAGATAAACCCTTTTTATCTTAACCATTTAGTTTGTGAGGCTTGCTCAACGTCAGCACTATGGCATTAAGAAAAAGTGATATTTAGTTATATATCCATTTTTAGCACTAGTGATGTAGATAAATCATACTCCATTTAATTTATATAAACAAACCCAAAAAATGACAGTTGGCCATATTGAATTTAATTTTGATTATGAAATTACTTTGATGCCTTATTGAGTGTTTTGGGTTTTTTTTGTTGTTGTTGAGGTTTTGGGGTTAGGGTTGTTTTAAAAAATTGATGGTAGTTTTGTAATTTATAGGAATCTCAAAACCTCCTTGTTATATTGTAAATGGGCTTTGAGTGTGTTTCTAAAGTCCATTTTATGTAGGGTTTTTTTTAATAATAATTTGGACCCCTATATTGGGTATAATAGTGAATCTCCTTTTAAAAAAGACGCAATTTTGGCATGGGATAAAATTTGATTTAAGAACATTTGGTGCAACAACCACTTCAACAAAAGTCCAATCAGTAATCTCTCTGTCGGTGAGTATTGATGTAATTGCAGGCCCAGCTTTCAAGGGGGGAATTGGTTTTGGTTTGATTTTGTTTTCTGGTCATGATTAAATCCTCCGTTAATTACTTCAATATTTTATTTTCGTTTTTCGGCTCCTTTCTTTTTGAAGTCACACCCAAGGGCCCATTATTTTTTGTCTTTGCTCGTTGCAAAACACGAGTGTGACAAAAATTTGAGTGTAGTGGGGTTTGGTTTGGTGTTTGATTGGAGTTTAGGTTAATTGGGTTCGTTTGCTTAAGTTCAAAGAAAATGACTGCTCTCATCAGTGCCGGTGGGTGTGCTTTGATTGAATGATGATGATTAACCTTCTTTGACTTGCGTCTCTTTTTGAAGACCTTAATCTCTCCATGCAATCAGGCAAACCCTATAACCTTTGGTTTAGGATGGTTGAATATAAATATTAGGGTTTGTGCCTTTCGTCTTGCGTGGGGGCCCTCAGGCTGCTGGTATGCTCGTCATGTCGATCGGATCAATTTGCATATACTGTGTTACGACTTTGTGTAACTTTTGTTTTTTGCTTGAAAAAGATTCAAACTTTAGATGTTTTTTATTTGATCACGAGGAGGGATTTGGTTAAAGATAAGTATTTTGATCGACAAAATCATATCAACAATGCATTGCTTCATTTTGAAAACCTCATAATAGGCTTGAGAATGGGCAATGGGGCCAGCTTTAGATTGGCTATCCTGTAATGTTGCTTTATAATAGTGGATTTCAAACAATAACACTCTTGTGGAGCCCCTTCCGCACACTCAACGTTGTATTTCAATAATTAAAATCGTTTATCTTTTAGGTATTTCTTCAAAATTTATCTATGTAAGAAATCACTTGAATTTGAAACCATTTAATTACTAAATTACAACGAGATGTTATACATATACACCCTTGTGGGACTACTCCATATAATATTTCAACGATATGGGGTATACATTCTTCTTTTTATTTCATCTAAACTTTTAAAAATAGATAATTCAGATCGTTAATTCCTTCTTTTTTTCCCCTTTGAACGTTTTGGGTAACCATAGGGCATAGGACACGACCAAAAGATCAAAACAATGAATTAATGCACTGTGGAACACAAAGAAAAAGAAACCCCTTCATTTCCTCTTTCTCGTTGTTCTTGATGGCTAACTCTCTTTCAAAAAATTTATTTGAAGGAACTCAGGTACACATTCATTCCATCCGCCTCAAATAGAACGATAACCCGAAAGAGAGCAACATTCCTTCAGCTTTTTGGTGAAAAATGTATTTGCTGAGGGTCAACTAGCAGCTATCAAGTCATCTGCAGCATTCAAAGGACTGGTGTGGGAGGGATGTTCACCTCTCGTTTTTTGGTGTTGGTCATAGAACAACATAACTTCTACAGATTGAAATACATATTTAGCAGCTGCTGCCACATTTTTAAGCTCCACCATCCCATGTGTCTCCATCTTTAATTTTACCCATCTTCGACTTCATCAATCCCTCGATGAATATCCTATTTCACTTTATCAAGGCCAAAACCTGAGATTCACCATATGTATAATCTTCTAATTTGTTGTACAAATCTGTTGAAAGATCATTACTTCCTGTCAATAATCTCAAAATTTCCTGTAATACTTCCCATCTCTCTTCTAAGGTTAACCACTAAATAATATACTTTTCTAATTTATCACACAATTCTTCTGAAAAATGATCCCTTTCTCTAATTAAACTCAGAAGCTCGTGTGCAACTTCCAAATTTCCCTTCTCTTTCAAGTACTCAAGACATGCAGCCAAAATTAAATGATTCAACTCCCATCCTGGTTGACTTGCCAATATTGCCCTTTTCATTGTTTCCACTGCCTTCGCCATCTGACCATGCATATGATAACCGGCCGCCAAACGAGTCCATGTGCTTGCATCCAGTGGCTTTCCGCTCTCTTCAAGCTTATTTATATATGATTCAGCCTTCACCAAAAGACCTTTCTTGCAGTAAGTAGTGATCAGAAAGTTGGGAATTCGAATGTCAAAGAACTTTGCCCCAGAGTCCCATTCCTCCACGATCATCTCAGCACCATCAATGTCATCCAGCTTCACTAATGAACTTAACATACAAAGATAGCCGGAATTTTTAAATCTGGCCATAAATTTGTACATATTCCAAATACGATAAACCTCCTCTTTATTCCCAATAGCAGCGTATAAACTGAGGAAGATTTCATAAGCAAGTGTCCTTGTTTGATTGCTAACAAGTTGCTCGGATCGCCTAAGCATTGATGATGCCTTCTCCAATAAGCCAGCTTTCAAGAACCCTTTCGCTGCAACAACATAACCATTCCAGTCTACTGTGACCAAAGGATCAGCTTCTATCTTCATTAAAAGCTTCTCCATTCTGTCTATGTCAGAAGTGTTTGCATACAAGTTCAACTGAATCTTCAATGTGAAGCTGTCATAATCAATAACTTTTTCTTCCATCTCTTTGACCAGAATATCTAGTTTTTCATGTTGACCCAACTGCGAATAGAGGGTTAACATAACATTATAAGGCAATGCTCCTTTCACATAACCTAACTCCTTCATCTTCTCAAAAAGATTCTCAGCCTTTTCCAAAGATTTATGCTCTACAGAGCAGAATAAAAGAGCACCATACACTTTGAAATTTCTCAATGGGTCTGGGAGGCTATTAAAATACATCTCAGCTTGTTCTAGGCCACAAACTTTCGAGATCAAATCTAGCCGAATCGCGATGTCTCCAGGAGATAGATCATGGTTCCTTGCATCACTCATCCATTCTGAAATCTGAAAAATAACACCGTTCAGGGTCTTCCAATTTTCACTTTTATGGTTTTTTGGTCACGATTTCAAAGTCTTAATAAATAACATGCAGAACACAAACTATCAACCAGCAATGGCTTGAGTTAATGATCACTTTACAAAACATTTCTTAAGAATTCCAAAGCACATAACCTGAATCTTTTACCATGGTCATCAACACACAAGTAGTGACTAGCATCCATAAAATAAACTAACTCTACTATGAATCTGTATTATACATTATTACGTTCTCAATGGTGGTTTGTGGAACTTTACAGGCTGAAACATGTGGGTTCTAGTAGCTAAAGCAGTCTTAGAAAAGAGTGATGGTAGTTCAAAATCATAGAAAGAAAAACATAGTGTATTTAAGCATATTATTTGATAAGTAAATAACACAATAAGAAAGCATCTTCGGGACACAATCCATGAGCACTTGAAAAACATATTAATGACAATCACCCTAGAGATGAGAAAAGAACAAAAAATCTAGCAGTGTAAACCATTTAAAGTTTCTAAGTTCTAACGGAGAAGAGTAACAGACTTGGTCTTATTCCCATGAAATAAGTTATGCATTTATGTAGAGCTTATAAGGTCGTTAAATGAGTAACCCACCCAATAAATATTCATCCATTTTCCCCAACCATATGTACCAGAACAAGCATAGATATGAAAATTCAACCTCTAGCTAAACCGCCGCAGTCATTTTATTTGATGCAGAAACAAAGTGTTGTTTTCATGAAGCTCGTATTTTAAATATGTAAACTGCATTCATTCAATTCACTTCTCCATGGAAAGAATATAATCTATTGCTTAAAATGATTTTAAAAAATTCCCAAAATGATTAGCAGCTTTAGCTGCATAGCCCTCCTAGCATATGCAGTTCTTATAGAAATTAATTTTCATGTCATCAACCTGCACTGTATATGTAAAAGTTAGCTTATACTTCTAAATTTTCATAAATTGGGGCTAAGGATTTTCCACCATAATCTCTTCCGTGTGAATTTTTTTCTTTCAAGTCTAATATCATCGGATTTTGTGATGAACTTTATTATGCTACAATCGACTCCATTTCACATTGACTATATTTTCTATAAAACAAATCATACAAGAAAATTGTATAAAGTAAAAAAAAATTTATTGTTTCTTCTTTTACCTGAAGAGCGTGGCTGTAGCGGCGATATTTGCGGAGCATCTTGACGAAACTTTGGAGCTCTGATTTATTGACGTCTCTCCCTTCTTCGATCCACTGATCGAGCACTGGGACAATGGAAACCCTAGGGTTTCCAGCCCGGGAAATTCTATGGTACAGAGTTTCAAATGGGGGTGAACAGGAGGCCAGGGCCTCAGTTGAGTAAAATAGTGTCCGAAGAACCCCAGAAATGGCATTGCCATGCCATGGATTGGAACCAAGAAGCTTAATCATCGAACCGTAATTTCACAGGGACTAGGGAGAAATTGAGAAGGTTGATGGAAAATTTCTTTAAGGCTCACTTAGTAATGCTAGCGACCATTAACCTCCGCATAAATAGACTGTAGAAGAGTGCTGCGCAACCATTAGAATATTGTGAATTAAGGTGTGCATTCATTTAAGTTTTTAAAGGAGTTTAAAATTTTAGGTGTATTCAATTAAGATTTTAAAACAGTTTGTGAAAGTTTGAGCGTATTTAATTCAGATTTTAATTTATTTTTAAAAAATACATTGAAATCTAGGTGTATTTAATTATGACTTTTTAGAAGTTAAACAAAGTTCAGATGTATTCAAAAAGTCATTTATTTTGAAGGAATTAATGAGTTGCCCGATTTTGTTAGAATTTAAAGTAGTAAGTATAAATACAAAAGGCCTGACAAATCTTATGTCAACCCTAGAAACTTTGAAAGTGCTTTACGCTTCCAGTCTTTGAACTTGTGTGCTTGTCAAGTGAAGGTAAAAAATCTATTTTCTACTACGCTTTCATACATGTATGATCTCTCATTGATAGTCTTTCCAACAGTGTTTGTTGTTGTACATCATATATCATATATCTTCGTTATCGATAGTCTTTGAATGTGTATTTCTCTTTTTCCCAATAGTTGTTGCTGTTACAAATAAAAGCTCCAATCTCTTATCTTGGAGTAGTTGCTGTTGCTATGCATCATATATCGATGTACAGTAGCATCCCAATTATTATTATTTTTCTTTCTACTTTTCCTTCTTTTTTTAACTTTTTATTTTGGTTGCTGATATTTTTTTTTTTTTTTTTTATTCATATCATATTTATGCTATAGCCTTCTTTATCACTGTTGCACATGCTTTTTTTCTTTTTTTTTTTTTTTTTTTTTTTTTTTTTTTTTTTACTTCTTTATTATTTATGTTGTTTATATTATATTATATGTGAAAAAAGATATTTATATGGAATTGAATTTATGGATAGAAGTAGAAGGAGTACTATGGAATGAAGAAATCGAGTAAGAAAAAGAAGAAAGAGGAAAAGGACGACGAAGAATAGAGAAACTTAATTATGAAACCATAAAGATATTGTTGATGGAAAAATGAAAACACAAAAAAAAAAAAAAAAAAAAAAAACAAAAAAAAAAAAACTCTAACAAACACCATTGAAATCAGTCTAGAAATTCAATCAAACTCTATGTGAAGTTTATAGAAATCAATTGAAATATATTGAACTCTATAAACTTTATAACTCCATTAAACTCTTTTAAAATCTTAATTGAATACACCCTCCTAAGAGCAAGCCCAATGGTATATCTAAAAATGGAAATATTTTTGCTCACCACTTTAATCCAAGATGTATATCATCATTCTTCTCCATACTTTAACATGTCATTTGAGAGTGATTTTGGATAGGCAAATAATCACTTTTATGGACAGTTACTTCTCTAAATAATCGCTTCAAATGATTTTATGGAGAAGCACATGAGAGGTGCTTCTCCCCAGAGTCAATTAAAATAACTAAAAGTGATTTTATAGAGAAGCATGTGGGAAGTGCTTCTTCCCGTAAGTGATTCTAGCATATCCAAAATCACTCTCAAATGAGTTTGGTTAAAGTAGTGAGCTGGACTTCTAAAATTTAGTTTTTAATTTCCAAAAAATAGTTTTAATTGTTCAAAAATTAGTTTCAACTTCCAAAAAATATTTTTAAGTTTCGAACCAAACTCAAAACCTTTGAACCACCACCAAACTTATTTCTAACCTTGTCTAAAGCCTGCAAACTCCTTTCCAAGTTTACTTGGAGCACGAAGGATATGATTCGGTTAACCCCTCATGCAACTTGATTAGGGTTTACGACGTAATGACCTATGGTTTTGACCTAGGGTTTTCACACTAACTTTCCTACTTTGACTTAGGGTTTCAACTAAGACCCGCACTTTGATATAGAGTTAGCAAGACGTAGAGGTGTCAAACGGACCAGGTCAGCCTAAGCATGACACGAACATGACCCAATTAAGTAAGGCCCGATACGGTGACACGGCACGACCCGTATTTGGGTGGGTCAGGACAAGGTAATTCGGAGCAATGGGCTGGGCAGGCACGAGGCCATCGTGGGCGTGCCTTATTAAATTATATTTATTATAGAGAAAAATAATACATAATATTATTATATTTATATCTTAAATTCAAGTCTATTTCTTTTCTCTAATAATATATATTAATATTTTAATATTTTCTTTATAAATAAAATAATGATTTTATTTTTCAAGTTTCAAATTTTAAAACCCAAACAACAATCTAGCCATTTTCTATTTAGATGTACTTCAAATAAAGTTATTGGGCTTTCTTTCCAACAAATAATAAAGCTTGTTAGCATATACATAACTGTAAAAAGGATTGAAATGAAGTTGTAAAACAATTTAAATAAATGCATTACATAAGTCTAGGGATGTGCGGTTGGACCTCAAATACTGGAAACCTCTGACTTTTTTGGTCAACGACCGATTGCAGTTGGATGACCAAGCCAAAATGTTGCTGGTGCAGATAAAGTTGTAGGATACCAAATCCATCGGCAACCGCAACCGAAACGATATATATGGCTTTTTAAATATTTCAATAGGGTGTTAATGCCCAAGGTGTTCCCAAGGTTTTCTTTCACTGCCCAAGGAAACAAAAAAATTCGAGTATTCACTTATCTTCTTCTTCTTCACTTCTCTTTTTTCCTTATCTCTATCTCCTCCCTTTTCACTATTTGATCTTTGGTTCTTAGGTGATGAACTAAATTTGGTTTTATTTTTTAATTTCTTACTCCCTTATTTTTCTGGGTTTGTGATGAATTAGGGATATTTCTCTATCTCAAAAATTTATTTTGCAAGTTTGGTAACCAATCGATACCGCCACCACCCATGGTAACCGGTACCCTTGGTAACGGCCCTTGTGCGATGCAACGATGGTTTAGATTTTGGCTATACTGCAGGCAGTTGGCCGGTAACGGGTTCATTGTTTTGGTGCGATACCGCCACCACCCATGGTAAACGGTACTCTTGGTAATCGTCCTTGTGCAATGCAACGATGGTTTAGATTTTGGCTATACTGCAGGCAATCGGCCGATAAACGGGTTTATTGTTTTGGTGCCATTATCACATTGAAAATACCCCTACATAAGTCAAACTTGGCTTGGGCCCATATCGACCCTTTTAGCGGCTCGACACTAGCTCGACCTGTCTCATTTGGGCTAAAGCCGTGGGCTTAGGCCAGACTTGATAATTTTTATAAATGGATGGAGTCCAGATAACTAGTTCAATACCTCTAGTGTAACATCCCTTCCCAAATTTTTAATTTTATTTATTTAAAATAAACTGACGGTATTGCTCTTAGTGTTTTTAAGTTGTTTAGGGTTCAATTTTTCTTAGGGATTGGTTTTCAAAGTTTTCTTTGCTCCATTGCATAGAACTCATTCTCACGAGTTCGTAGACACATATTACAAATAAATTGGAGTTTTAACAAAGGATTTATGGTTTACAGAAGTGTAATGGCACAACTGTAATTTTGCTGAATCAAAATTTAAAATTTCAAGTAAGCTTCTTCTCTCTCTGGAAAAAATGGCATACAATGCCACCTTGGATTCCCGACAACATTTCGTTGTCATCCGACGATCGTTAACTGAGGGATTAGTAGGAAAATAACCACGTCCGACCGGTGAACACATCTGGCATAGAACATGACCCATCTAGTCGTTGCTACTGCAAGTCTCATGCCTTAATTACTAAAATACCCTTCTTGCCATAACTTGAAACAACCAAGAGGTTTTGATTCTTGTCGGAAAACAGGTAGGGTTTCCCATAAAAATGGCTCTAAAAAATTTCACATATAAAGAAAACACATTTTATAACCTCCTAACCAATCATCATGCACAAGATATAAGTTACTCACAACAACATTTATAATGGGCCTTGTACCTCTTTTCCACAACCATAACTAGTCTAATAGCAAGCGTTGAAACCTAACATGCAATAAATTGATAATCAATCCAAAATATGTCTCATACTCCAAGGGAGAGTTCAGGGTGAGTCCTTTCTTCTAGCAAGAGGTAATCAGACCTAGTTGTAGTGCGTTAGGATCATACTACTGACTTTGTTTAACTTGTGACTTATTGTTAAATTTGGAAAAGGCTGTTATTCGAATGAGATGTTCGTGCGCTAGTTTGTGAAGTGTGTGGGACTAGGGAGTAACACTGGATTCCAGGTATACTTATTATGTTCCATTAATTTTTTTGAATAAGCTAGAATTTGCCATAGCTATACTTATTAGTTATTTTCATTATGTACTTTAAAACTTGGCTGGGGGTCTCTGTTGTCGATTCAGCTACACCAAAATTGATTTAGTTGCATCCTCAACTTGTGATACTCACAAGTGCACGAGTTTTTCGGTGGTATAACATATTTATGTGCGAGGTCAATCCCACGAGGATTGATGATAGATTGATTCAATTCGATTCCCTGTACAAAACAAAAATGGAAACAAGATTTAAAGATGATTGTTGTCACGTGCTTTCTCATGAGTTAGTGGAAGTGGTTACATGGTTATTAGTTGTTGCATAATTGTAGGAGTTTGCATGTCTCTAGACTTTAGTTGTTGAGTAGTTGTAGGAGTCATGTTATCCACTTCGATAGTGGAGGCGTCATGGGAAAAGCTTCCCTCTTTCTATGCTTTCAGTTAGAGTCCTTGTTTGTGTAAATTTCAATGGCTTTTCATCAATGAAATATTAGATATTATTCCTTACTGTTAGCTTGCCTAACTTGGAGATTTTGGATTCCCTCGAAGCAACCCTTATTGTCTAATTGTTATCCCAACTGATCCTTCTAAATATTGTCCCCATATGCTGGAAAATCCAACGCCACGTTAGGGTCTATCAACACGCCGGAAAATCCTACGCCATGTGTGACCTAACCATCACATCACATAATATCCCCATATGCCGGAAAATCCAACACCACGTATGGGGTCTGTCAACACGCCGTAAAATCCTACGCCACTTGCGACCTCAACATCATATCACATAATCTCCCCATACGCCGAAAAATCAACGCCACGTATGGGGTCTGTCAACACTTCGGAAAATCCTACGCCACGTGTGACCTCAACATCATATCACATAATCTCCCCATATGCCAGAAAATCCAACATCACGTATGAGGTCTGTCCTCAAGCCGGAAAATCCAACGCCACGTATGGGTCTGTCAACACGCCGGAAAATCCTACGCCACATGCGACCTCAACATCATATCACATAATCTCTCTATACGCCGGAAAGTCTAACACCACGTATAAGGTATGTCCTCATGCTGAAAAATCCAACGCCATGTATGTGGTTTGTCAACACGCTGGGAAATGCTACGCCACGTGCTACCTCAACATCATATCACATAATCTCTCTATACGCCGGAAAATCCAACACCACATATGGGGTCTGTCCTCACACAGGAAAATCTTACGCCACATGGGACCTAATAATCACAAAATCTCCACATACGCCGGAAAATCCAACGCTACGTATGGGGTCTGTCTCAACACCGGAAAATCCTACGCCACGTGAGACCTAACAATCACAGGATGGTACTTACACAGTGTAATTAAATATCTTTATATCTTTAATATATAATATATATATATATATATATAATTTCCAATATTGCATAAACCTCAATCACAAAATAGCATCTGATAATCCCCCAATTTAAAACAATAAATTAATATCCTAATCCCACATAATCAACATAACTCAACAACGCTTGAGACCTGTCACTAGGGTCATTATAATCCTCCTAGGAAGGTAAAACTACCTAGGAAGACTCACGGTCAACCAAGGGTTAAACTGCTTAAACTTGGTCAAACGGGCCCATGGGGCCCACGACCTCCAAATCCCAATCTGAAAGTTCCTATGGGTTCTACAAAGCTTAGGACACATGTCCTGCAAGTTTGGTCCAGATCAGACGGTCGGATCACTCACGATCGGACGGTTACTATAACCCTAGCCCTAGGGTTGGCATTTCCGGAGTATCCGGGACTCCGTTTTAGGATCTGTCGAATCCTACACGCTCCTAAGGATGTCCAGATTAACATATAATAAATTCAAGACCATCCAACAGTCCAAACTGATCGAACTCGGATAACGCGCAATAGGCGATATCCATTTGAGACTCAAATGGTATCCAAATTGAAATCCGAGCACACCTAAGCACTCGTGAGGACTAGGAGATTACATTGGGACACAATGCCCCTTTTCTATTGTGCCCAAAAGCCGCCACACGCGCCAGCAGCGCGTGGGTGTCCAAAGCGATTACACTTCATCGTAAAATCTCAAAATCACGGCTCAAGACTCCTACCCTAGGTGTAATACCCTGTTTGGAACCGCTTTTGTTCTTGGACCTACCCTAAAAACTGACCGGAAGTGGCCGAAATCGCGATCCCAAACTGACCAGAATCTAATTCGAAAATCAAGTTACCTACACTCAAAATTGATGTAATCCTACCACCATCAGCTAGAGCTTGAGGAATAGATGAATTTCCATACCTGGATCGCCAAAAATGGCTGCCGACCGACGGAGAACGAAGCAGGAGAAAATCGAGCGAAAAATTGGCCCTTTCACAGCTTTTTCCGACGGCTGGAGCAAAGGACCAAGGCAGCAAAGGGCTGGGGCTGGAAGAGGACGGTGGCCCAGTCATTTTGGTACCGGCCTCGTCAACTTTGGTGGCCAGATGAGAGAATGGCCTGCCAAAACGTGTTTGGCTGTGTTGCCGTCGCGAGAGAGGAGAGAGATAGGCTGTGTGGGGGTGAGAGAGAGAGAGAGAGAGAGAGAGAGATCTGATTTTTATCAAATCCTTTTCGCAATATTTCCGATTGTGCCACTGGTGATGTTTTGCTCGTAACTTCTTCGTTACAACTCCGATTCAAGCTCACTACGTATCTACAGACTCATCTCGCTGTACTCTACGCAACGGTACATTTGAAATTCCCAAATTTCTTCATGGTCAAAAAGTCAACTTTAAACCTAATAAAATATTCTAGGGGTAAAATAGTCTTTTATTTGAAAAATTAATAATTACAAATTTATTTAGGACCGGGTCAGAACAGTTAAAGTCTCAGATGGCAGGTCACATGGGATCAAGGTTGCTTTTGGAAAAAGAAGGTGCAAAGGTTTGAGGAGGGCATGTATTGTTCAACAGAAAGTCAACCTATTTGATGGACTTTTTGACACAAGTTGTGGAAGGAACTGTTGAGGGAATCAAGAAGTCCAAAGGACATTCCATGGAGTTGAGAAGTGGAAGGAGATCTGCAAATTCTGCAGACTTTGAACATTTTGATGTTGATTATGCTAAAACTCAGGACTCATATTTTGTGGATCCCAACTTTAGTGGCGATGATCATGATGTTTTGTTTAAGAATGGGTGAATGAGCATGATGAATGGGCAGGGGTTAAAGGATGTGGAATGAGACTGCTCTTGATTGGCCTACAAATTGAATTGGATTATGAAGATTTTGATCATATTTATGGCAAGTATGATTTTGACAATGAAGGTGATAAGAATTGGCCATAGTTCAATCCTGCAACAGACATGGCAGATTCAAAATTTGAGATTGGCATGTTGTTTACTAATTGTAAGGTGTTTAGAGCATTTATTAGAGCACACTCCATGTTGCAGAATAGGGATGTTGTGTTTATGAAGAATGAGTCTTTGAATCTCAAGGCTAGTTGTAGTGACCCAAACTGTGAGTGGATGATATATTCTTAAAAAATGCAACATGAGAACGCATTGTAAGTGAAGACATATGTAGGTGAGGACAAATGTACTCATCTATGGGAGAACCCTATTGTCAAGTGAACTTGGATACGCAAGAAATATGTTGAGACATTGAAGACCAATCTTGAATGGCCGATATGTCATTCAAAGAGACTGTTGAGAAGGATTATAATATAGGGGTGTCAAGAAGATAGGTTCATAAGGCAAAAGAGAAGGCACTAAAGCAGATTGAGGGCACTTTTAAGGAACAATATTCAAGAATTTGGGATTATTGTGAGGAATTAAGGAAGACTAATCCATGAACCACATTTATGATTAAGTGTGATTTCCAAGAACAGTTGGGCCAACCACTGTTTGAAAGATTATATGTTTGTTTAGAAGCAGCTAAGGAAGGTTTTAAAGCTGGATGCAACCCCATGATAGGTTCAAATGGGTGCTTCTTGAAGATTGTTTATGTATGGCAACTGTTAACTTCAGTTGATATAGACGCCAACAATGAAACCTGGGGGATTGCATATGTAGTCGTGGAATCAGAGTGCAAGGATTATTGGATTTGGTTTTTGGAGCTATTGGTTAAGGATTGTGAGATTGTTAATCAGTTTGGCTTCACCTTTATATCCGACAAATAGAAAGGTTTACTGCCTACTTTTGAGCAAGTGGTCACTAATTGTGACCACATGTTCTGTGCAAGACACCTTGTTACCAACTATAGGACGATATTCAAAGCAAAAAGCTTGAAAGACAAGTTTTGGGAAGCTTCATATGCAACCATTGTCCCCCACTTTACAAGGGCCATGGAAGAACTTAAAAAAGTTTCCATCGATGCATATGAATGGCTCACCACACCAGATAAACCTCTAAGACATTGGTCAAAATCACACTTCAACACTCATTTGAAGTGTGGCATGTTGAATAATTTGTGTGTGTCTTTCAAGGGTACCATATTGGAATGTAGGGATAGACCAATTCTGACAATGCTAAAGTATATTAGATGTAAGTTGATAAGGAGATGACATGGAAAAACGGATAAAATGTGCAAATTGAACAAACATATCTGCCCAAGAATATTTAAGAAGGTGGAGGCAAATTAAGCCAAGGCAATGTGGTCAGGTAGAGGTAAATTCCAAATGTTAGCTGGTGGCCATGCACAATATATTGTGGACTTGCTGTATCAGGCAGTGCCTCATTTAAACGGGTTGGGCTCGTGCCGTGTTGGGCCGGGCCTCATTTAAACGGGCTCGTGCTCATGCCGTGCCTCATTTCTATGCTTTATATTAATATTTTATATGTGTAAAAATTAAAATTTTACTTCTTATTAAGTCGGATCGGATTATTATCAGATCAGATCAACTATAATTCATCTCTAGATCCATTTATAATCAGATTATCAAATTCGGATTGTAATCAGATTATCGAATTGGGAAGTCCAATCCATCTCCTATTAGTAATACTAGATTCGGATCAAAATCCGATTTATTGACAGGTCTCCTCTTAAGGAGATGTTTTTGGTGGGCCTGATATTCCCATTTGTGATTGGGATAAGATGAAATGAACATACGACTAGATTTAGTTCAAGCCGATTCAAGTCAAGCCTGTGTAACAAATAGCTCCCAAGGACTGAAATGTCGTTAATCTTTTTCTTTTTTTTTGACAGTTTCGTTGAAAACATAGAAACATGTTAAGTAAACAGATTAAAAGTTGTGAATGGGAGTACTGCATCTGCATGTTTGCCACCTCAAAATATTCTTGAAGCTACTGTTATCTCTTGTCCATCCTCTCACGAAATTGCCTTTTTCCTTTTTCCTTTTTCCAATCATTTCTTCTTCTTTTGTGGTTTCTCGAGTGACAGACTCTAGGATTTTTGTCAAGCTTTTTGTTGTGCCAATTTCCAGATCATCTTCATTTGTACTTGTCGTCAAACCTTCCCCTGCCTCTGCTAGTAATTATATGTTCAGAGAATATTTGAGAGAAAACAGAACTTGGACACCTCAATTTTTCTACTATTGAACAAACTTTTCATTTAGGTCTTGTTATTATTGGCTTCCATCTACTCCATAGCAGCAGGTTGTTATGGTTTCCAGTCACAAGGTATTTGATCTGGGTCGTGCTCTTTTTAATCTTTCTTGGGTAAATTATATGCATCTGAATTCTGAGTTTTTGTGTTATATTATTCTCTTTTGTGTCTTTTTGCTTTGATGGGTTGCTGCTAAATGGGAACTTTTGTCTTGGGTATTTTGGCTTCTTTCATTTCTTTTTCGTTATGTTCTGGTACAAGCACGGTTTTTTATTCATACGAATTTTGTCTTTTGAAAGTGCATATTCTGCCACATTTCATCAATTTATGGGTTTTGTTGTTGTTATTTAAAAAAATGGTTCTTTACTCTTACTCATCTTCATCTTCATGGCATTTCAGAAGCATTTGATTGCGTTGGATGTGATTGTGGAGCTACAAATCCTTCCATCTTCATAGTGAGTAAGTAAGTCTGTGTTTGGGTGTGTCATATATTCTTATCTGTGCTCTTGAGCTATGCAGAGATCCATTTTTATTCTTGTAATTTCGTAATATTTGTTGTTGGGGTTAGATGGGTTTGCAGTGGATTTGAAGCAAAGCTGAGAGAATGATAAGCGAAGTGTTCTTTCTGTTAAATGCTTGCGATTTTCTGGAAAGAACATTGCTTTCTGTTTTTAGAAGGCTTGGCTATATTGGTTGGAGTTCCATTTTCCAGCAACAATCAATAAATTTTGAACTGTTGGATAGCAATTTTATGCTTTCTTCTTTTGTGTCCTGCAACTTTGAAGAGGATTTGTGGTAATTTTTGATGAGCTGTCTGTAAAATTGTAATGTGTGTACAGATAAACATTCTGTGATTTGCTAGTTGGGAAGTTGGACAACAGAGCATTAGATGGATAGCAAATGGTTGTGGAAGAAGAAATCTTCTGAGAAGAGCTCTGGAGAAACTGACAATTCAGGTTTAGTATCTTCACATTCTGAGAGGTACTCTGATGAACAGGTAGGTAGCTAACCCTGACTACCACAAAATTTGAGTTAAATCTTACTTCTGCAAAGTTTGCACAAATTGTTCTTTGGGCATTTAACTAAGTAATTAAACCTAGAATCCTCTCAATTTCACATAAATTGATTTCCTCCCTATCTCTTTTTTGTTCGGGTTCTTGACTTTCCAGTAAATTTGCGTCTTCTGCACGGATGGAATTTTGGAAATTTCACATTATACTTTCATTTGTTTTTACCAAATATTTTAGCCATCAAGGCATCAATCTTCCACATAAAGCCTTGCTTTACTGATGAATTTTTATGCCCTTCAAAAGTTGAAAATTGCTTTTCAGTGGACACTCTTCTGTCCATTTCTTTGTTGTCTGGAATAGACTGTCTTTGACGTGAGGACGCAGATAAAGTACCCTCCCTTCATGCATATGTTGATTGAATTCCTGTCCTACATCTTTTTTCTCATTTTGTAACATAACTTAATTTCGTAAAACATCCGTGAGGTGCACCTTTTTTGATTAATTGCCCAAAATGAGTAAGTGTTTTAAATAACCATAAGATCAGATTATTATGATATAAAAATTTGAGTTTGGCATTCCTTATAGCTTTGCATTAGGAATTTATGTCTGCTTATGCAACCAAACAATTAAGTTGCATTTCCTGTTTGAGATACCCCTTAATCTAGGTAGTTGGTCTCCCAGATAGGATTATCACCTATCTGTTATCTTCTCTCCTGCTTCTTTATTGTCTTCCTTGTCTTGATATGGTATTGATGTGCCAGCCATGTCTTAGCTCAAATGGCAGAGACTTGATGTCAAATGGGTTCATTTTCCCTCCCAATGGGAAATTAAGGCCAGCATTAAATACACTTTTTCATGAACAATTTGTCCTCATTAACAATTTAGAGTTGTACTTTTTTCATATTTCTAATAGGGGTATAATTGGAAAACTAAACAAATTTGTAATCCATTCATACACAAATCAAACATGGGAAGGGAAATAAAGTGGTATTTCCAGGTTACTTTACCAAACATGGAAAATGAATCTTCCATTTTTCATCCCATAGGAAAAGACATAAGAAATGATTTCGCATAAAATCTTTTCCATGAACCAAACAAGGCCTTAGAGAAGGTGTTAAAATTGATTTCTAATTTTAGTAACTTTTGGTTTTCTATATTTCAATAGTGTTGGGTCCAGCCCATGATAATTATGAGGGTTAGAGTTCCAAAGCTATTTAACTTAAGGTGGCTAGTATACGCATCCGTTGGTATAGCCTTAAAATGAAGTCTTAGAGCATCTCCAAGGGAGATGTCAAATACCAAACATCAAATTTAAATTTGATGGCTGATGTTGCAATTTGACATTTACACAGTTTTTTACTCCACCCGATATGTCAAATAAATAATTATTGTAATAGTCAAATCATTTAAGATAAAGAAGAAAAAAAATAAAAAAGGAAAAAAATAAATGAAAGTTACAACCAGCTGTCTTTAAAAAATAATAAAATATTCATTTGACATCTTGCTTTTGGGATGTCAAAAATAACAGCTGAACCTCTAGCCTTCATTCCACATCAGCTTTGACAATTCGGTTGGAGTGATGTGAGATGTTATTTCTAACCGTTAAATGTCTATGTGGCACTTTTGACATATCGGTTGGAGATGCTCTTAATTGTGATAGAAAGCTCTAGTACTATGAACATACATATTGGAGCTTTGAAGTTTTAAAAAGTTGGTGGCTGGCATATTTATCACATAGTCTGTGCAAGCATGGTGTTCGCTATTCCAAAGTTTCCACATGCTTCCACCCATGGTTATATAAAGAGATGCTGGCCTAGTTGAATGCAGTAGGGCCAAGTAACGTTCCATTCCAAATCAAAGTGAGAGTGAAAGAAATAGAAAATCACTCCTAAAGTGTGTGAGTGAGACAAAGTGTGGAGAGAGTATAGTCTGATGTTTGCAATTTCTCATTCGTCTGCATCAAGCCTTGAGCATTAGCTTGGTAAGATCTTTCTTGTTAAACCATTTTAATTCCTTGGTCTCCTTACTTCGTTTTATTTCTTGATTATATTGTGTGGTTGAAATTTAAATTTCTTAAGTTTTTGGGTCAACAAGTAGTACCCTTGAGTTTCTGGATTTTTTTGGCCTCAACAAGTGATTTCAGTTCTATTAGAACATATAAGGGAGTTGAGGGTGAACGCTAAAAAGTTGTAAAGTGATCTTAATAATTAGTGCCCTAATCAGTTTGTGCAGGTTATAGGGTCAATAGCAAGGCGGACTGCATCAACACAAGAAGAACAACATAACATTCCAATCAAGGGGGACATTACTTATTTGTTGCAGGATTGGATTAGCCCCTTGCCAGATGAAATTTTAATTGGAATTCTTTCTCGCTTGAATACCAGGGAAGCGTCAAGAACCAGTGCCATCTCTAAGAGATGGAGAAATTTGTGGACACATGTTACATGTCTCAACTTTGATGAAGATGTAGTTCAAAACAAGAGATTTGACCAGTTTGAAATATCAGCTAGGGCAAAATGGGTGACTCAAGTCTTGCAGTTGCATCAGGGTTCAACCCTAGACGTGTTCCGAATGAATCGTCATTATTCTACTTCTGTTCCAGCCACTAAATGTATCGAATTTGCGGCCCGAAAGAGAGTTCAAAGGCTTGAGATAGAAGGGGGTCATAATTCCTTGCTAAAGAAGCTACTTGAGAGCCCTTTCAAGTCCCTTAGGCACCTCTCTTTGAAGAACATAGCAGTAAATGATGAACTTGTTGGGCACTTTCTTTCCCATTGTGAAGTGCTCGAACACCTTTGTGTTTGTCGCATTGAAAATCTATATGCTGTGAAAGCAGTGGGTTCCTCCCTCCAGTTGAAGTTCCTGCAAGTAAGCAATTGTCGCCAATTAGTGAGAGTTGACATTTTTGCCCCTAATCTCGTGGAGTTTGTCTACGACAGCCGAAGTGTGTACAGAAGAGGAATTGTGTTGAAACATGCACCCTCGCTTGTCAAGGTATCTCTTGCAGAAAATGATGAAAGTATAACCAGAGCTTTTCTTTCAGTGTCGAGTTGTTTCTCTTGTCTACACACTCTCAGCCTGTGCATGAATTTCGATATGGTAAGTGTATGAAATCATTAGTACATATAGTTATATATCTTTTTCATATATAGCTACATATGATGAGCTTGAATTTAGAGATCTCTCAAATTGGGGGGCCATTCTACTTGGAATCAATTTCTTAAAAGCATCCAATGGAAGGATAATTTTTCATTTTATTATCTTACAATTAGTTTCATTTTTCAGGAAATTAATATGCCCCAAGAATTTCCAGAATTAACTTGTCTCAAAGACTTATCATTGGAGGTATGTAATGCAAATTATGGGCAAAGTCTGCTGAGTTTAACCCCCTTGTTAGAGCGGTCTCCTTCCCTACATAGACTGACGTTGCAGGTATGTATTCATTCATTTAAATGCATCGCAGAGGTGAACTTGTTTTCAACCTATATTCCAAGAAGTGTAGAAATGTAAACAATTTTTTTTGGAGGGCTTACATGTAAGTTTTTCATGGATTTCCATTCAAAGATTAGGTACAAAAAGTTGAAATGACTATAAAAATTTAGTGGTTTTATTTAGTTAATTACGTTTGTGTTTTTTCATTAAGCACTCGAAAATTGCATGCTTAAATAACCTGTGTCCCCTTGCAGATGAGATGGAAGAATTATTATAAGAAGCAGAGTTGGAGAGATATGCAGAAGATTAATAGATGTCCTCATCACTGCCTGAAGGAGGTGAAATTTTGTGGGTTCCTTGGCATTGGGTCTATTATCGATACTGATTTTGCCATGTACTTGATTAAGAGTGCTGTGGTGCTTGAAAAGCTTATCGTTGAGCTTGAAACTCGACGAGAAATATTGCCGGAGTTTAAAGCAACCGATGATATATTAGAAGCAACAAGAGAGCATGTTTTGGAGCTTGGAACGCAATTACCACCAAGAGCTGAGTTAATTATCATTTAATTTTGTGGGTTTCTTTTTAAAATACTACTGTGACAGATTTACTTTTTCGAAGATGCAATTGTGTTCTATGGGTTACCTCGAATATTTTCTTTATATGATGTTGTAGTTGTACAAAAGAAGAAATAGATCCTTAAAAGAGTGGGAATTGGATTTGCAATTGGCCGATTTTAGTCAGTTTGCAGCCTATAAATAACAGAGTATAGGCTATAGCTGCTTTTGTAATTCATTCTAGATTGCAAAGCTGTGAATGAAAAACGGGACTTTAATTAGCTACTGGTTCCCTGCCTGCCTCTTGATCTGCAGTTTATTTGATTACCTTGTAATATTTGAGAAGTAAATTATTAAGAAGGGTGTTCAATGCAGTTTATTTGATTACCTTGATCTGCAGTTTAACCCTGTCGTACTCTCTCAAAAAAAAACAAAAAAACAGTCGTAGTTCAAATAAATAAAAAAGGTTTTTTTTTCTCTCGAGTTGTTTCAGCCTAGTTGAAATATGGCCGGTTCAAGCACCCGTCAATGAGGATAAATAGAAACCCAAGCTATAGGGGATGTAACCCAATTATGAGTGAATCACTCAAACATCTTAATCCGCCAACCTGATTTCACCCGTCAACAAAATGCAACCCAACAAAGATCCGCAGAAAAACACAAAGCAAGGTATTGCTGAGGCTCTCCGTAAAGCTGTTTGCAGTTACAATGTAAGGAAAATATCATCTACAAGATAACCTATTATAGTTTCATTTGTATAGAAAATACGAAGGACAGATAGTGTTCAACGTATATGCAATACAAAATTACAGAAAAATACTAACATGTAGATTTTTAATCACTGCAAATTGTGAGACCACGTACATAGTATTGAATCAGAGTCAATTTTGAATAGTTTGATACCATCACTTGATGATCTGCAACTGGCTGGTGCCTTCTTGAACTTGATGCAGATGTAAGATCTAGCAAGAAGAAAAGGCCAACCCAAGTTGTTCAATGATGATGGCTCTCTGGAATTTTAAGTTCTCTCGGATCATTTGAGATGTGCTTAATTCTCTTACAATGAAAGGAGTTACAATAGGCTAACTTGGCCCTGTTTCAAGAAACTTGTATGCTTCTTCATCAGCAGTAAAACCATCCACTTTCATCTGATCAAGAATTATAGAAACTGATTTTCCAGATGCAGCACTAGCCCTCAGCAGTCTGTGATACAAATCCCTGGACAAAGGACCCAAGTTCTTTAGTAAACTTATGATCTCTTCAATTCCTTCAAAATCTCCTTGCCCTTCCAAATAATCCAAACATGCTGTCAGAGTACTGGAATCAGGCACCCAGCCCCACCTATCGACTGACAGTGCTTTCTTCAATGTTTCAATTGCTTTAGGCATTTGCTTACTTTCCGTATAACCCATTGCTAACGCATTCCATGTGCTAGCATAAGGGATTCTTCCTTCCGCAGCCTTCTTTACAGCTGATTCTGCTTTATCAAAAAGACCCTTTTTGCAATACGCAACAAGAAGCCTGTTCAACACCCGAAAGTCATAATACTCTGTGCATTGTGACTCCCACTCCTCAAATATCCTCTCAGCCCCCTCAATATCATCAAGCTTTGCCAAAGATGAGATCATGCAACCATATGGTACATCCATTGGTTCATTTGATTGCTTGTATGTATTCCAAACTCTGTATAGCTCCCCTTTATGGCCAGTATTTGCATAAAGAGTGATAAGAAATTCTAATGATTTCCTGCCCTGGAGAGGCATCATTCTCTCCATCATTTTCAGCATTGAACAAGCCTTTTTTATCATCCCGACTTTTAGATACCCACTTGCTGCCATTGAATATATTTTCCAGTCAACAATGAAGTTTGAATCTTCCTCCATCCTATTCAGGATAGTTTCCATCCCAGGCATGTCAGATGCTGCAATGTATGCAATCATTCGATTTCTCAAAGTGTACTTGTCGAGAGGAATTCCATTCTCTTCCATTTCTTGCATCAGTATGTTAATCTTCTCATGTTCTCCATTTTGAGAGTAAAGATTGATCAACATATTGTAAGGGAATGATGTCTTTGCCATACCCAACTTTTTCATTTTCTGCATAGTGGCTTCTGCTTTCTCAACAGAATTCTCTTGCACATAAATGCTGAGAAGAGCACCATATGCATTAACTGATTTTTAAACTCTTCGACATATTGTTGAAGTACTTTTCTGCATCCTCTAGTCCATGCACTCTGTGGATTAAGTTCAGTCTAGCCGCAGCATCACTTGGTGATAAATCAAAATACCTTCGGTCCGTCATCCACTGGGATATCTAAATAACAAAAGGATGACAGAGATAATTAGAAGCTGGCAGTCTAAACACATTTTTATTAAGGTTGGAATTAATCTTTGTCACACCGACCCGGTTCATCTAATTACAATTCACTACAACAATCACTCACCATAAGACAGAGGCCATACCAACAATTCAATGAATGTCCTAGTAAAATGCCTAAACAACCCCTCCATGCTGGTAAATGCTGAATTGTAAAATGAATGAACCAAATATATGAGATGAATTGGATCATACAAAAATCTTTAACCGCCAATGATATGCCATGATACCACATTTAAACATTTTCAGTAAAGGTAACTGATATTTCCTTTCATATAGAGAGGAAAAAAAATACAATATATTAGAAAAGGGGAGCTGTTATTGGCACTCCAAAATAGCCACCCTACCCTCCTTGCAGTTGAATTTTTCCCTTATGTTCTCATACAGGAGGAGTACATGATAGTTTTTTGGAGTGCCATAACAGTTTCCTAGAAAATATTTGCAGGGAACTTTGGTGGTGCTGCAATTTATCATTTGCATCACCCAGTTCACCAACTTCGCACCACGTGAATCAGCAATTGGTAAATTCAAAGCAAGAAATGTAAAATAAAAAAAATAAAAAAGAGCAAGGTTTGGATCTTGTGCTTCTAAAATGGTCAACAGTTCATACATTTAAATTTCAGATTGTCGATAATACATTGCAGACACCTGGATAACACAACACTCACACGCAACTGATGAAATTAACAAAATACCAACCCAACTGCATAGGTTTATAAATAAAAGATATATATTCCAATCGTTTTGATAACTGGTTGAATTGACCTAGAGAAACATATATATATATATATATATATATATAAAAAGAGTTGCAAGAACCAAAATAAAAGAAGGAAAGAAACTGTGAAGTGGGTAAGAAAGATTTGAACCTCAAGAGCGTGATTGAAGCGTCTGAAGTCCTTCAAGAGTCGAACCAGTGACTGAAGCTCTTGCTTCTCAACAGCTCCACCTTCAGTGACCCACTGTTCGAGCACTGGTAGAAACCGAGGCTTTTGGGTCTCTGATGACCTTGATGCGATCGTGGAGAGTAGTGGATGAAGAAGAAGAAGAAAGAGAAGGTGGGTTTGGGGTTTTAGAAGGGCGGAGTGAAGGTAAAGCACCATAATTTCTGCGAGGGTTTTGAAGGGAAAAGGATATGAGCTTGCTCATACAACTAAGCTTCATTGGCGCTCCCTGTCTCTGGTAATAGAGTGGCTTGGGTTTAAGGGTTTAAGATTTCAGTGGACATGAAAGGAAAAGCTCAGCAATGGTCAGAAAGAAGGGCAATAACCTCCACGGTGCAGCCAATGGGCCAAATATTTTCTTTCAAGTTTGAAAAATGAGCCCCAATATATATATATATATATATATATCTTTCTTTTTTTGGGTTCAAAGCCCAATTTTTATGTAAACACTTTATTGAATTTTTTTCTTTTCTTCTCTTTTCTTTGTCATGAGTAAATACCCTATTTTTAGGGCAAAATTGCAAGCCAAACCCAACCCCTTGGAAATTAGAACATATCGAAATGGCCGATCAGTCCTAAAGATCATGACATGTAGATCGTGTGGAGGATAAGCGCTCAACAAAATATCAAAAGCACTTTTATGTAGTGTAAAAGCACTTTTAAATGTGACATCCAAACAACAAATTGTTTCTTTACAGAAGCGCTTATATCATAAGCGCTTTTGGCATAAGCGCTACTGGCATAAGCGCTTCGGGAAGAAGCACTCCCAAACGAGCCCTAAGAATGCCAAAATATGGCCTATGGTTTAACGCATATGATTAGATTAGATTGTTATTCATAGATTGAATGATATGATCGTTTTGTATCACATGACTTAAAATAGAATTATAAAATTTTGAACCGATTCAATGATATTATCTCCTCCCGTTTGATTTCCACATCTCCGAGGCTGAAGTCCCATATCTAGGGTTTGGAGTCCCAAGTTTTGAGTTCGGGTTATGTTATCCCAACTTTTAAACAAAATAAGTTGTCCCATAAAAATGTGAAGGATTGTATTATAATGAAGTTATTTTATCCAATCTAAAATTTATTTATTAAGATACCTTTTGAGATTGTATTAAAATTATCACTATGGATTTGGATATGCATGTATATATATTTTTTTATATACAAGCCATATTAGAGAATGAGAAATCCAGACCTGGGACTTCAAGTGCATGAGCAAATACTCTTAGGCCTAGTTTGGGATTGCTGCCGCTTTAAAAAAAAGCTGCTTCTGCTGTGCTTTAAAAAGAATCAGCTGTAAAGTAAAGCAGTTAAACGTTTGGTAAACTGTAATTTTAAAATTGCTGTGTGTATGAAAAGCAGTGTCAGAGCGTTTGGTAAATTTTACCGTAAAAGTGTTGTAACTATTTATAATGACTAAAATAGACATGATGCTGAAAGTGCTTTTTACTAATCTGTTTGATAAAAATTAAAACTGTAAAGTGCTTTTATACTTTTCTCCCTAAAAATTATATTAATCTTTGCTTAAAGAAAAGAAAATTTCAAATTGAATAAATTCCAACAAAGATAATTATGTATTGAATAAATTCCAACAAAGATAAAGAGATCACCACGGTAGTAGGTTCATACATCATCCTTCATATTGAATAAGTAATAAATATTTTTTTGACAAATCCTTTGTCCTAATAAGGTTTGAATTGTAGCAATAAAAAACATTGAAACTAGGCTTAAATAAATGGAAATAAAGAAACTGTCTAAGAAGATGCATGCATTAAACTTGCAGCAATCTTGTTCCTTAATGTTTCTAGTTCTTGTGCTACAGGCCCTTGAGTAATATGATATTCTTCTTGTGCATCACCCTCCATCTCCATAGTGCCTAAGTAATTACCTATAGGAAAACTTGAGCAAAACTACATACATCAAAAGCAATACACCAAGTCGTATAAGATGACAAGGATTCAAACACACTCCCATATATTTTTTCCCTTATTTTTTGGGTCTGCAATTTTGATATTTATTCACAAAAGATTAATGGAAGCCAAAGAAATAAAGGGAATTAAAAGTTTGCAGCAAAACTAGTTGGGTCTGCAGTTTTGAATTATCTCAAATTATTCGTAAACTTTAGAGCAGCTATATAACAAATTAGTTTTTCTGGTTGTAACAGATTTTGACTGGCATTGCTGGCCTCACAGTTTTGGCTCTTAGCTTGTGGAGATATTCAAGAAGACCCTAAAATCGTAGGTGACAAGAGCTCTAGATACATGAAAAGGGCCAAATAAGTTTAGGACGGTTCTTTTTTTCAATGCTCATGATTTGAGGGGTACATATAAGCTCAATAATAGCTGAATTTCTATAGAACCAGAATTATACAGAGGATAAGATACTAAGATGGAAACAAATACAAATTTATTTGGCCCCATTCGAGGCTTGGAACAAGAATGTGTATTTCTCCCTTGTAACTTCCTGGCATGGACACCTTTATGCTTAAAGAAACTATGGACAACCAGTAGACAAAATCTGGACATATAAAACCAGTAGAAACCATGGACAACCAGTAGAAAAAATCTGGACGTATATAAAACTAGTAGAAACCATAGACAACCAGTAGGAAAAAAAAAACAAAAAAACAAGAGCAGCACGTATATAAAAAGTTTGAGAGATTGAAGAATCTAACCTTGTCAAAGAGATTGAGAGAGATTGAACGAATGGTTGTCTCCAAACTTGGGAGGCTACGTGAAGATGAACTTTGGTGTCTGCATATTTGAGAGAAATACGTGAGGATAGATTTCTAACCTAATAAGGGTATTTGTGGAATTGCGAAAATTTCATTAAAGGGAGCGCGCTGCTTCAATTAAAAGCAACTTTAAAAAAGCAACCCCGAGGTTGCTTTTAAAAAGCTGCTGTCAAAAGACCATTGTTTTTAAAATAAGCAGGATATTTTATTTTTACCAAACACCTTAAACTGCTTAACTTTAAAGTTAAGCAGGTTTTTGGCGAAAAAAGCAATTCCAAACGAGGCCTTAGCCACTTGAGTTACAAGTCCTTGCATAAGATGAAATAATAGTGCTAATAGAATTGGTGCTCTGCTTTGGCAATCATTATGGTCATGGGGAGCTCGTGGGGTTTGGGATAGTCCCCGCTTAGAGATTCATGTGGGCAATGGAGATTGTAGTAGTTTTATTGAGTTTTGAAATACGGTCATGGGAAGATGTATATATAAACAAAAACAAAAAATATTAAAAGACAATTGTGTCCTCCAAGCAAGCATCTTTGGCCTCAACATATATCATTCACCTTTACGTGCATCACTCACCTTTATTGGATTCCTTTTTCGTATTGGGAGGGAAATGAAAACCTGTCAAGCAATTCTCCAACATTTCAGGACTCTTCATCCATGCTCTACGTGCATCACTCACCTTTATCTTATACTTGAACATCTGTGATATTAACAAAGAATCTAAGGTTTAGAGATAGCATATTGCTAAGGTTTCTTTCTTCCCAGCCTATACCTCTCTGTGATATCAGAAGATAGTTTTCTGAAAAGATTTCCTTTCAAAGCTCTTGACTCATCATAAGCATGCTCTATCGCAATCATGAAAACCTAATAACTCTACTTGGCTTGCCAAAAATTGATAATAAAAACGTGTGCTTGATTGTTTTTCTCCCCAAATTGGGAAACCACT
Organism: Prunus armeniaca; assembly: GCA_903112645.1. NCBI lineage: Eukaryota > Viridiplantae > Streptophyta > Magnoliopsida > Rosales > Rosaceae > Prunus > Prunus armeniaca. Next base: position 11,029,453 of record CAEKDK010000003.1, on the reverse strand, counting down.
ACTTCAGTCCAACCAAAAAAAAGGCAAGGAAATGTATAAATAATAAGACAACGATTCAATTAAGAAATTGCCCTGCAAAGTTCAAACCTGAGACAGAGGGAGATTTGGTTTCTCCAGGTCATCTCCATCAATGATTGCACCAGTACCCTGACACTCTGGGCAGAATACAGAATGGATTTGCGTGCTCAAAGCTTTCATCTGGCCATCTTGTCCATTGCACTTGGCTGCATTTTTTCTCCTAGATCTTCTTCTCACTTTTGAACTAGTGGACTGATTTGCAATCTCAACCCCACAGAGAAGTATCCAGTGTATAAGGCAGGAAGTATGAAACACATGAAAAGCCTGCATGTGAACAAAATAAAATTATAATAAGAACTACTTTAAAAGTCTAGAGTAACACACCCAAATGCAGAATTGAATGCATACATTGGAAAATTAAGAAAATGGAGTTCCAGAACGCGGGGGAGGGAGGGAGGGAGGGAGGGAAGGGTATGATGAAAATGAGGATGATGAAAGTTATTAGCTAGTGAGTGTTAGCTAGTTGTCAGAGGTAGAAAACCAAAGATATTTGAGAAACAAGAAAAGTATAAATGTGTATGGTTTTTTTTTTTTTTTTTTTTTTTTTTTTTAAACCTAATATGGCTAGTTGGGTGTTAGCTAGTTGACTGTTAGCTAGTGAGTGTGAAAATATTAATGTCTGGCTTGACTTTGGGAGGCTGTTTCTGCATTCTCCAGGAACTGGGAACCCAAAACCAGCTGTCATCTACCTACTTGTAATTAATATTGAGCTTCGTTAGCAAGCCTTTTCCTTGTATAAATTCTGCTGTAAGTGATACAAGAAATCAATTCAATTGAAACCAAAAACCTTTCTTCTCACACTCTCATTTTAGCAATATTGATAGGAGAACGATTGCCTCAAAAGTGAATCACAAGTGTGCAAGCTACCTCTCACCGTAAGTGAATCCGAAGTGTAAGTTATCTCTCAATCTTCATCTCTATCCATTCAATAACTAGCATTAATTTATACTTAAAAAACTTCTAGCAAAGATCCCAGTATACACCCCATGGTGGTGGATTCCCCCTCCCCCCATTGCACCCAAGTTCGAAACCCAAGAGGTTTCTTTCTAAAAAAAAAAAAAAAAAAAAAAAAAAAAAAAAAAGATCCCTTGCCCTTGCATTTAACAGAAAGGTTAACAAAATTGACTGCATGACCATTTGTCCTAATGAAACTGAAGTTGAAGGACCACGGGAACGATTTTGGAAATTGAGGGACTCAAATGCAAATCGAGTCTAAATTCAGAGACTAATAAAACGATTAACCGGAGTAAGTTTTTTTTTTTTTTTTTTTTTTTTTTTTGAGGTCTGAGTTAGTGTTCAAACAAGTTTTATTACATTTGGGTTGTAACAATTTCCGTTTTCCCTTACTAGGATGGCTGCGGATAATGTGAGAAATGAAAATGAAATATTAGCATCCTCAATTCAAGCAAAACTTCACCAGCAGTCCCCATCACGAGCTGATCATTGCATATTTAGAATCCCTCATGTGCTGGTTAAGGGTAAAAAAGAAGTGTATGTTCCACATTTACTTTCAATTGGACCATTTCAGCGTGGATTGCAGTTCCAAGCCATGGAAGTGATTAAATCTTGGTATTTGCATTGCCTTCTTGAGCGAAAACCAACTCCAACTACTGTCTTGGAGGATTTTGTTGGAGCCATTAGAGATATGGAACAAGATTGTCGCGATTGCTATGAAGAAAATATTGATCTAACCAGTGATGAGTTTGTAGAAATGATGGTGGTCGATGGTTGCTTTATCATTGAGCTCTTCCGCAAGTTTTCAGGAAAGGTGCCAATCGAGAACAATGATCCTGTGTTCCATAGGCCATGGATGCACTCGATCCTCATAAATGACTTGCTTCTACTTGAAAACCAGCTTCCTTGGAGAGTTATTGAATGTTTGTTTAACCTCACACGGGAAAGTAATGCAGGTAAGAAGTATTCACTTTCCGAGCTTACTCTAAAATACTTTGAAGGGTACACCTTGGGGATGTGCCAACAGGTCCGCGGAGCATTAAAAGGCAAGCATTTGCTTGACTTGGTAAAAAACTCTTTGCTCCTATTTGCACAACTAGAGTTTGTATCTGAAACGCACTTAGATCGGACTTCTTTTTTGCGTATGCCCTCTGTGACAGAACTTGAAAAGTCAGGAATTATATTTATACGTGGAACTGGACCGGACATGTTCAATATAACCTTCAAATCTGGAGTGATGAGTATTCCACCGATAAGAGTTCATAAGAATGGAGAGTCTCTGTTTAGAAATCTCGTTGCGTATGAACAGTGTGAAACAGCCAGTATAATTACCTCTTATGCTGCGTTGTTGGAGCAACTTATTACGTCTGACAAAGATGTAGAGTGTCTCGCTGAGTGTGGAATTATAGAAAACGTTTTGGGCTACGACATATCCTTGATTTTTAGAAGTCTTTCCAATGATGTTAGGCCGCCCAATTGTTGTTACCGGAGACTCTATTGTGATGTGAACGAGTATTGTGGGTTTCCATGGAACCGCCATAAACGAATGTTACGAACATATTTTAAAAATCCGTTGGAATTGGTGAATTTTACGACTGCTGTCGTCTTAGTTACATTATTGACCCTTGTACAAACATATTACTCCTATCTGTCTTACGAGAAGCCAAAGCAGTAAGCCAGCCAGCTTCCAGTTTGCACTGTCCTCCTGTAAAGTTGGAAACTCTGTTTGTATTTGCTTGTGTTTGAAATAAAAGCCAATTGATGGTGTGTTTTTGCTTACAGTTGTATTTTACTGCCAGCTTCCAGTTTGCAGTTTTGATTTACTGTCTTTGAAGTCGGAATCTCTGCTTTGCATTTGCTTTTGTTTGAAATGAAGCCAAGTGCAGAATCTTTCGTCATTCAAATTAAGCAAATTGGCGATAAATCAAAATACCTGCGATCTGTCATCGACTGGGATATCTAAATAACAAAAGGATGACACAGAGTAATTAGACAGTCTAAACACATTTTTGGTAAGGTTGGAATCAATCTGGGTCACACCGACCTAGGTCATCTAATTACAGTTCACAACAACAATCACTCACCATAAGACACAGGCCATACCAACAATGAGATGAATTCAAACATATAAAAATCTTTGACAATTGTGTATATATAAACAAAAACAAAAAAATATTAAAAGACAATTGTGTCCTCCAAGCAAGAATATTTGGCCTCAACATACGAGCAATGTATACAACATATATCATTCATTTATACATAAATAATTGCATTATATCAGCAATGTATACAACATATATGTACCTGTGTTAGCAACAGGTATGTACAAATATATCTCATCAAGCAAACTAATCCAAACTATCCACAAAAGCTTACAGCCCCATACAACCTACGCCTGTCCACTCCAAAGTCCTACTCATGAGCCAGTCATATACAACAAGAAGGTGCACGTTAGAAGTGAAAATACATGGTACGGTGAGAAGCTAAAACAACCGACCGCATGGTTCCCAGTGTTCTTGAAGCCAACTCTATTAATCTGCTCTGTAGAAATGCAGCAACTTTAATGGTTTCACCTTTTCCTAGCATCAAAATCACAAAGGCAAACTTGAGTTTGTTATGATCATTGATTGTTATCCTCAATTAAAAAGGAAATCTGGTGGAGAAACCTACAGAAACTTGGATTCCTTCTTCGTATTGGGAAGGGAAATGAAAACCTGTCGAGCAATTCTCCAACATTTCAGGACTCTTCATCCATGCTCTACGTGCATCACTCACCTTTATCTTATACTTGAACATCTGTGATATTAACAAAGAATCTAAGGTTTAGAGAGAGCATATTGCTAAGGTTTCTTTCTTCCCAGCCTATACCTCTCTGTGATATCAGAAGATAGTTTTCTGATAAGCATGCTCTATCACAATCATGAAAAACTAATAACTCTACTTGGCTTGCCAAAAATTGATAATAAAAACGTGTGCTTCATTGTTTTTCTCCCAAATTGGGAAACCACTACTTCAGTCAGCACAAAAGGCCAATAAGGAAAAGGAAAAAAGACAAGGAAATGTATAAATAATAAGATATTCAATTAAGAAATTGTCCTGCAAAGTACCTGAGACAGAGGGAGATTTGGTTTCTCCAGGTCATCTCCATCAATGATTGCACCAGTACCCTGACACTCTGGGCAGAATACAGAATGGATTTGCGTGCTCAAAGCTTTCATCTGACCATCTTGTCCATTGCACTTGGCTGCATTTTTTCTCCTAGATCTTCTTCTCACTTTTGAATTAGTGGACTGATTTGCAATCTCAACCTCACACAGAAGTATCCAGTGTATAAGGCAGGAAGTATGAAACACATGAAAAGCCTGCATGTGAACAAAATAAAATTATAAGAACTACATTATAAGTTTAGAGTAACACACCCAAATGCAGAATTGAATGCATACATTGCAAAATTAAGAAGATGGAGTTCCAGAACGTGGGGGAGGGAAGGAAGGGTATGATGAAAGTTATTTAGGATTCTCACCCCATTCACATTTCGACTACTGCAAGCAAGCCTTCCAGTCTTCAATTTATGAGGGCTGATACATCTTTCCCAGGAATCATCCTCTGTTGACATATATCACACATTCTCCCTAAAGCTAAACGCTGTTGCCGCCTCAACTCTCTCCTTATAGACTTGTTTAAAATAAATCTTGTGTGCAGAAGCTGATCGTCGTACCGGTCTAAAAGCAACTTTGATGATGCACCACTGGATGCAGAGGAATCTTCCCCACATGAATCATACTGATTACTTAGAGATTCACTGATATCCTCGGGATCAGAAAAGGACTTCTTTCTCTTACTGCTGCTGCCTTCACCATTTTCTGTTTCTACTGAAGGACTGGAAGAGAGAAGCATCTTTACATCATCAAGCAACCCCTTTCTACCTAAATCAATATTGTAACAGAAGGTAACAACAGCGAAGTCGTGCTCAGGAACCTTTAAATGATACTCGTTGCCAATAGCTTTTTTCCCCAACCATTCACACCATATTCTACCAATACCTTTTGACACCTTATCCTTCTCAAGGAACCTTGCAGCATTTGTCCCAAGCCTACCTTCTTTGCTTCTATGTCAGTAACATCATCCCTAACCAGAACACTAGGGATCACTACAGAGGAATTCACTTCATTAGCAGTTGAATTCTCATTAGAGCAACTAAATTTGAAATTTGAACGAACCCTCGGAAAATCTAAAGAGCCATTACATTCAAGACCATCAGTACCAACATGCTCATTGCCATTGGATATCAGATTTTCCCCATACTTGACAATAGCAAGATTGTTTTCATCGTCAGGAGACTCCAACATCCTAAATTTATTGCCATCTGTAATCACCAAATGTTTATCAGTCTCATCTGGATTATGAAAGAAAGCCACACCATCGTTAAAAGGCCATGGGTTTGGTCGCAACAGAGTAACCTTAGCAGCAGCTAACCTGTCCTTGTGAAGATTACCCTTCAAGTGATCAAACAGCACCTTATCACTATAACATGGAGCCAGACACAAAGTACAGAAGAAAATGAACTTTTTCCCATCTTCTCGGAGCTCAACATATGTGTGCCCTTGCGACCTCACATTGCGAAGAATTGTTCTTGTTGCCTGCTCTCTAAGACTACTAGCACTAGTCTTTGGAAACCCGAGCTCCCACCTTCCCGCCATTAAAGCTTCCCACCAAAAATCAAGTTCAACTTCAAATGTCCCTCTACTTCTTTCAATAACACGAGCTGAAAGTCAAACTTCACTTGGTGATGTTTCAAGAGATATTCAAGCCACAGACAATTTACCAAGCATGTGAAAACCTAAGAAGCTCAACTCCACGAGAATTTCCCGAAACCCTAGAATTTATACATGAACCACCGTTCTTCATAAACAGCACAGAACTTCCAAAATCGACTAGAATCTAAAACACAAGTTCTCCTAAATTCACCATAACCTAGAGCTTCCGTTTCCAATTCTTCAAATTCAGGCACAAAAGAGCAATTGAAGACGACAATAACAAATCTAAAACTATATAAATCTAGAAATTAGCACAGAAAACCGGAAAATTACTTATTCGTAGCGTACTCTGTATAGGATTCTTTAGAAACCGCGGCGTTCGTCCGTCAGATTGCAGAGCGTAACGAGCCATGAAGAGAAGCGAATGAGAGCATGAGTCCTCCATAGCCATCTCCATTTCACTCGAAGCTCGACAGAAACTCCGTAGCTGTTTGGAGAGAGAGAAAAAGTGGGGGAAAATCAAATGGAAAAGGAAGAAGGAAACCAAACTGTTGAGATTTCAATTTTCTGAATAATTGCTTTAGGCTTCACGCTATCTTGATCTTATAATTGTGACGTTTGATTAGTTATCCTCTGCTTCGCGGAGTACGGTAAAAGGATCAGATGGTGAAGTACTGAATCTGAACCGTTGGATTTGTTAGTATGAAGTTGATGAGTCGTGATCAACACTGCAAAAGTGAGGAGGGAGAGAGCATATCCGAATTTTCAACAGAATTAAATGGGTTTTTTTAGGTGTAGCTGTAGAGTTCGGACAAAAATGGATAAGGATGCGAACTGTCTGGTGGATGCCATTTTTGTTAATACATATTTTGTATTTTTTTTTAAATTTAATTTTATTAAAACAATAAATAAATAAAACAGAAAGGGTATGCTCTTTACTATTTTAATAAAATAGTATGTGGGATTATAATTTTGTACTTTCTTGTAATTTCATCTAAAAGATAAGCTTTTTACTGGTTTGAGTTTTTGAAAGTTTCACCTTTTCTCTTTAAATGACTTCATTTCTTTTTTTTTCTTTTTTCTTTTTAATACAAGCGATATTATATCTTTCTTTTTTTTTTAATTTAAATTAATCTAAACTATTGGAAGGAGAATTTGAACTCGGATACAAAGTGAAGAGCACATCCGCTCTAGCCAACAAGCCCATATCTGCACCTCATTTCTTGTCATTTGAAATTCTAATCAATTTTAGATAAAACTTAGTTTGTTCTAGAGTGCTGTTATTCTCACCCACCATTATTCCTAGAATAAGAATACCCTTAAATTATTAATTCAAGCAAATTCTCTTTGCTAATCATAAATATTTTAGTATAATATTTTGATTTTATGAATCTTTTAGTTTTTTTTATTCTATGCCTTGTAGCTTTTGAAAATATTATGGGTAAATGTTTAAAAGAGAATGGTGTAAATTTGTCCGTAAGTCCTTATAAATCATTTTACAAATGGGTAAATTTGTCTTTAAAATTTTGAAGATAAGGTGAGTGGAAAAATAGGACAGGAGGTGAAAATAGCAACACTCTTGTTCTATTTTAAAAGGCATTTAAATCTTTTTTTTAAACCTAATTTACTCTCCTTACTCAACGACTACAACATTTTAATCTAAGGAAAACCAGCAAATAAGGTATTGGTTCAGCAAATGTCAATTGAAAGACTAACTAAGCATTCAACGAGAGTCCACACATAAGATTCTTAAATTAATCACTACATCACTCAAAGGACAGCCCTAAGAATTTAACAAGGCTTTCAGTTCAATCCTAAGAATCAAGTTTATATATATATATATATATATATATATGTGTGTGTGTGTATTTGAATTATATATATGATGAACTTAAAATTCATATGAAGGTGAAATGGAAAATGTGTGATGTTTCAAATATATATATGATGAACTTAAAATTCATATGAAGGTGAAATGAAAAATGTATGATGTCTAATTTCAAATTAACTATTTAAGTTTTCAACAACAAAAACTCAACTGTTTATCTTACTGTTTGCCATAATGCAACGAATGCTCTACTTAAGTTTTTCTTTAGAATAGAAAGAAAAAGAAAAAGAAAAGAAGATGTATTAGTTTACTTTGTAGGTGAAATGTTGGAGGAAACTAAAATATTAAGATAGTTCAGATGTTTCATACGAGTGGGAAGAGAATGTCCAGAAATTCAAATGAACTCTTTTAAAGAGTTACATATTATATACATGTTTATGTACCCTAAAAGGATCATATAGTAAACATGTGGAGTTAGGACAAATTTGGATAAGGATACAAACGTTTTGGATGCGGTTTTGTTTCAGTTGCAACTTTGCAATTCTGAAAACAATTGTAGTGTTTGCTTTTTCTCATCGGCTAGCTTCTTTTATTGTTGTAAACATATGCGTGGGTGGGCACATATCCATCGCTTACATAATTCTGTGCTCTTCCTAGAATTTCAGTTAAATGATCAATTTTGTACTATTTCACTCTTAAGATATTAGGATTTGGTCTTTGTTGAGGCCCAAAATGTTACAAGAAGCCCAAATATATTTAAAGCTCAATGTAACATACAATAATTATCACATGCTAATCCAAATTGTATTTTGGAAATTAATTCATTAAATAATATACAAGTCATGCTATGCCAATATACATGTCTGGGACTTACTGAGCGAGTCGTGGTGTGGATAGTTACAAGGGTATATAAGGCTTGTTGAGGGATTAGAAAGTGGAAGTTTTGGGCTGCTTGGGAGCACCAAAACTGATGCCCACTTTCCTGAGCCCAATACACACGGGTAAGCAGAGAGAGATCACACATTTTCTTCCCAGCACTCAACCCCCAGCTGCCAACTTTCAAGCACTAAAAGCTACATGCCTAACCTCCCAGCAATAAAACCCACACCGTAACCAACGGTCGAGCTAGAGCATTTATTATTCAACTCCCAATTTCTTCGGGCACTAAACCCTTCCAGCAGCTCTATAACTAGGTTGTGGTGCCTACTACCCAACCCTTTCAGCAGCAAAACCAGTCAAACTCAATTAAAGCCTTAGCCACCAACGCCTCATCTTCTTGCATTAACAACCCAATCTTCCACAACTGCCAGGAACTCCCAACACCTATAGAAGGGAGGCATCAGTTGCCAAGAGGGGAGGGGGGAAGAGAGGCAGAGGCAAGCTTACCCTCTGCTAGAAAACACCAAGCCTTGGCCATTCTAAAACCTTGCACATCATCTAAAAACAAACAAGAGGCAATCTCACCCTTTACAAAACACCAACAAGCCTTAGCCATTGTAAAACCCAGACACTGCCAAGCAGTAGCCAGAGGCAAGCTCATCTTCTAGCTGCTAGAAATACCCAAAACCAAGCCTTAACCTCTGCATCATGCTTATACCACTTCAAGCCTAAAACACCAACACAACCACCACATAGCCAAGCAGTAGCCATATCTTCTCTTCTTCTGTAAACCACTCCAAGTCATGAACATCATCCAGAAAACCCACTGCCATGAACATACAAAGCCCAAGCCTTCCTCCATCATGCTTATACCACTTCAAGCCCAAAACACCAACACAACCACCACACAACCAAGTAGTAGCCAGAGGCAAGCTCATCCTCTAGCCGTTATCACCATGCCCTGAATACCATCTCAAGCCTTAAACACTACCCAAACCATGCCACAACACACTGCCATAATCATTCATTCCTCATGCAAGTCTCTCTCTCATGCTAAACTTATGGGCACTTAGCTCCCACACCACAGACCTCTCATGCCAAGCCTTTTAATATTCTGACTCACCATGCCAAGCTCATGTGGTCTCTATATCAACTCATGCAGCCATAGAAATCCAAAGAGCTGCTAGAAGAAGAACAGAGTATTCCCTAGGACTTGCTTCTACTTCGGGATACTTTGGGTCTAGTTCTTGCTTACTCAAAAAAGGGGACTTGAACGCTTTATTCAAGACCTAGCAACCATCAAGCCCAGCTAAGCCTTCTCAACAAAAAAGACCCCCATAGTCTCTTAACAATTTAATTAACCATGATAACAGGGTCAAGCCGCCTAAAAAATTATTTTGAATTGTAGACAAGTGGTGTGTCAGGTTCAAATCACAATGGCAAATTAGTAGTGTATGTAAGAAAATCTCCCTCCCCTTTACTAACTTTTGACACCAAAAAAAAAAATCAAATTAACTAACCATGGTTTAGGTTTTTGAAAGTTTCACCTTTTGAGGCTTCTCTCTTTAGGTAACCCCCTTTTTTTTGTTATTTATGATCAATTTCAAATAAAAATATAGTTTCTTTTATTTTAAAAGGCTTTAATTTTTTTGAAAAACCTAATTTACCCTCCATACTCGACCACTACAACACTGTACATGTAGTTATTCATAATAACAATGTGAGGTATGGACTAAAAACTCAAGGGACAAAAAATTAATGAAGATATGACTTTTTAGTTTGACATTACAATAGTTAAACTGCAAGGGACAAAAAAATGTGTTGTCCTTAAAACATCACTTGAATTATGCTATAGTTCGGACAAATGGCATAACTATAATTAAACATCATGTTATAACATGAAATTGTTATTTTTACTTGTTAACACATCTGGAAATATACCAAAAGTGAAGTGGTTCTTGTTAAAAGGCTTCTGAAATATGAAGAAAATGATGCTTACGAAAGTTAGACACTACAATGTTTGAGAAGTAACTAAATGCTACACATATTTTAAGATATCAGGAAATACAACAGAAGTGAAGAAAACGATGCTTATGATTTTTAGACACTGCATTGTTTGAGAAATAACCGATGCTAAACATATTTAAGATATTTGTAAATATATCATAAGTGGAGTGGTTCTTGTCTAGGCATAAGTGGACCGTTGTTATTAAGCATCAGTTGATTTTGAAGTTACCGTCGTTATTTATGGTAATATGCATTGATTTTTCCCCGATGTCTTTTCTAATAAGCATCACCTTCCTATTGTCAAAGCAACAACGAAAAAATGATGCCTATAAACAATTTTTTGGTACCTTATCTCATTTCTTGAAACCTAACTTTAGTAAGGTTTAGGGCTTACTTTAATCTTAAGAGAAAACCACCGAATGAGGTATGGGTTCAGTAATGTCAACTGAATGACCAACTGAGCATTCAATGATTGTCCACTATGTAAGATTTTTTATTTTATTTTTATACAAGTGATAATGGGGAGGGAGAATCGAACCTAAGACCTCAGGTGCTTAGGTAAATGCTCTTAACCACTTGAAATTGGATCTCCTAATCTGAGGTGTCAAGCCCTGGATTGGCTTTACCATAGCACAATATTGTCCGCTTTGGGCTCCCCTTGCCCTCACGGTTTTATTTCTAGAAACTTACGAGAAACTTCCCAGTTGGTCACCTATCTTGGGATTGCTCTAGCTCAAACTTGCTTAACTTCGAACTTCCCATGACTCCAAAGCCAGTAAGCTCCCAAAAGGCCTCGTGCTAGATGGAGGTGGGTATGTACATATAAGGCACATCACCCCATCTTTGTTAGTCGAAGTGGGATATTACAATCAACCCCCCTTTAGGAGCCCGACGTCCTCGTCGGCACACTCGCACCACACGGCAGATTGGCTCTGATACCATTATGTCAAGCTCCTAATCGGCTCCACCGTAACACGATATTGTTCGCTTTGGGGACCCCACTTGCCCTCACGGTTTTGTTTCTAGGAACTCAAGAGCAACTTCCCAGTGCGTCATCCATCCCGGGATTACTTTAACTCAAACTTGCTTAACTTCAGAGTTCCTATGACTCCGAAACCAGTGAGCTCCCAAAAGGCCTCGTGCTAGATAGAGGTGGGTATGTACATATAAGGCACATCACCCCCTCTTCGTTGATCGATGTGGGATGTTACATGAGGACTTCATATCATAATCAGGGGATTCCAATTCCAATCCAAAAAAGTTCAAAATGAAAATTCTCTTCCAAATTCAGTATAAAAAATTGTTGAGTGCATGTATGTTTCAAAACTCTTCGAAAAATCCAGTTTTTCGAATTCAAATGGATGATGAAATTTTTATTAGCTGAATAGACGCAGGCTTCACATCAATTTCCAATACCTGAATGAAAGACGCAACTACCTACACCTATCTGACAATAGGAATGCAAATTGCAATTCAACATCTTCAATTATCCATCTTAAACCTCTGAAAACTTTTCATGCCGTGACAATTACTTTTTTTTTTCGTCGAATTCATGTCGTAACACTTACGAGGGATATTAATGGTGCTTTGTATATCTAAAGAAGATAAACTACTTGCCTGATTAAATAGCCAAGCACACTTACGAAGGATATTACTTTCTTGTTTGTCGAATTAATGTTGCTATACACAAGCACACTTTTCTCATGCACTACTTGCCTGACTAAATAGTCAAAGAAGAGAAAGAATAATCCAAGCAATATGGGTGGGGAAGGGGGGTTACGTTCTAGAGGGCCGTTGGGAACGAGAGACTTGGGAAGCTCGGTTTCACACCGTACATAAAACAATATAGGTACAAAATTCTAATAGAAAATTAAATTAAACATATCCACTTAATCTATATCTATATATATAAAGCAAAAGGCAGAGAATGATGAAACATTCAAAATACCAGAAAATGCCCTTGGTTAGTACAAACATTAAGCATTGAAATTATTAATTAAATGAGGATAATATGGTAAATTCATAGTTTTTCATATTAAAAAAAAATTAAAATTAAAAGATAAATTAGATAATGGATCCTATTTTTATGGAACACAACTATCCATCATCTTTTTTAATTCTAAATAATTTTTTTTTTTTTTTTATAAAAAGCCTCTCGCATGCGCGGAAGCGCATGCGGAGAGGCTAGTATATATAAAGCAAAATGCAAGAAATGGTAAAACATCCAAAATACTAGAAAATGCCCTTGGTAAAAAAAATTAAATTAAATATTAAAAAAATTTAAAAAAAAATCAGATAATGGATCATATTATATGGAACACAACTACCCATTATATTTTTTTAATTCTAAAATAAATTTATTTTTTGTTTAAAAAAACCTCTCGCAGTCACGGAAGCGTGTGCGGAGAGGCTAGTTTACAATTAAGTGCCAATCATGCCCAACAATTTGAATATATAGGGCTCGTTTAGGAGTGCTTTGGGAGCAGTGAAAAGCGCTTCTAAATGGGTGAAAGCGATTATGTCTTTTAAAAATGGTGTTTTGCAAAAATTGCAAAAGTGCTTTGGGTGAGATCCAAAAGCACTTGGAGTGGTTTTGGAAGAAGCACTTGATAGGTGCTTCTTCTTAAAAGCGCTGCAGGACAAAAACACGGGAAGCACTTGACTCCCTTTAATGAAACTTTTAAAATGCCGAAAATACCCACATGCATTCTTCCCTAAGATGCATAACCGAAAGAACTTTTGGTGTTTGGAAAAATCGTTGGAGAATGATACGACAAATGCATAACTTTCCTATGGAAAAACAAATACAAATAGTTGTTGCTTCAATGGCTCTTCAAAACTTTATAAGATGTCATTCCATGACAGATCAAGAATTTCAACCGTATGATGATGATGATGAGCTACTTCCCTCTGGAGGGGCGGGAGTTACTATAGGGGAAGAGATGGTTGAAGAACAAAATCTAACCCCTGGGCGGGAGATGGCTGACGAACGTGAGAGAATTGCAAATCTTCTTATATCTGGTTAATTCCTTTTTTATTTTCAAAAAATGATTAAAAATTATACTTGGTGAAGTTCTTACTTTTTTAAGTCGTGTTTTTATTTTGAGATCCTGTGAATTTTTATTTCCTATGTTTATTATAATATTTTGGAATTCTTTAAATTTTTGTAAAGTACTTTTAAAAGCACTTTTACTGTGTCAACCAAACACTTAACAAAATATCAAAAGTGCTTTTATGTAGTGTAAAAACACTTTTAAATGTGACATCCAAACAACAAACTACTTCTTTGTAGAAGCGTTTATGACATAAGCTCTTTGGAAAGAAGCACTCCCAAACGAGCCCATATATATATATATATCATCCGAATAAGAAAATAGGACCTCAAACACAACACACAAACTCTACTTCATTATCTTGCACTTTTCACTTCCTAACTAGTCTAGTTCGTACTTTCCACATAGTATAGCCAAGTTCTTCAGTTTTCTAGTTTATTTTCATGCATTGTAAATTCCATTGTTATTAGATTTCAAGTCATTTTAATTTAAGTTGTTTTCTTTAAATACAAAGTTTTTTTCTATTCAAGTTTACTTAATAAGTTCTAGGGATAATTGTCGGAATGTCACCTGAACTTATACTTCAGTTTCAATTTGTTACCTTAAATAAAAATTAAGAGAAATGTCACCTTAATTTTTCAAAATCCATGATTTGTCATATGACTTTAACACCATCCAATTTTCCATCCTCAAGTGACATGCGTACAAAAATCCCTTAGTTTTAAGTTTATTTTTTTGGTAGTTTATAGTTGGTTCTTCGCTTTATTAAGTTTATACATTGTTTTTCTATTTTGTTTAAACACACTTACTTTCTTGTCATTTAGTTTCTTGCATTTACATTCATCATATCATAAATCCTAAAAATCCAACAACATAAAATTAAAAATCCAAAACCTAACCATTCTTGATCCCAATGAAGTAAAAAAAAACCTAGGCCAAATGAAGTTTCTTGCTTGGCCGAACAATTATATGATTAGAAGTCAAAACTACAAGCACATCCCATACTATCTTTCCATTCAAGCCATTTTTGGCGGCTTGGTATGCTTCCATGCATCGCAAACAAAGAATGACCATACCTCATTCTATTAACCTACCTGAAGAGAAGGAAACACTACAAACTACCAAATGTTTTTGCATGCGGCAAAAGTGTGCCGAATACCCTGTTGCGTAAACATAAATAAATCTACCAAAATTTATGTTGATTGTTGCAATTAGAACCGAGAAACTTCATTCCCTCAATTATTTAAATTCAAAGAACTTCATGTTTTAATTCAGTTACAAAACTTCACGTCGTGATCTCTTTATGATACAAGCTCATCATAAAATAGTGTAAGTAAATAAATTTGTGCTTTAAAGAATAAATTAAAATTATAAATAAAAAACATATGAATTTACCCGCCGACAACGAGACGCTTCTCTCTCCCTATAATATTTGTTCCAACACTACCAATTTATGCATTCTCTACTCTCACTCAATGCCAAACAACTGCCACCAAGAACTTCAACCGTCTCCCATTTTCCAGCAATACTGCCACGGCAGAGCTTTGAATCGGGGCAAACAATGCACGCATGATCTTTTCTGGTCGAGCCACCTACTGTATCTGTTACAAGTTGTTTGATCCAAATATATGTAGTGTTACATTTTGGAATATGCAAGGCATTTGATGGAATGTCGCATCGGGACATGGTCTCATGTAACACTATGATTTTCAGGTATGCTGAGAGTGGCGACATTGGGTTCGCGCAGTCTTGTTTTGATGTTATGCCTGAGAGGGATGTGGTTTCTTGGAATTCTGTGATTTCAAGGTACTTGCAGACTCCTCGACTATCAGAAGTCGACTGAAGTAATTTATGTGATTTCAGGGAATTCTACTGTTCTACGACCGCTGTTCTAAACACATGCAGAGGTTTGCATTCTCTAACCCCAAAAAAAACACCCATCTGAAAATCGTTTGGGCTATGGCTTATTTATTTAAATACAATAGGCCAATGAGTCATATTTTTATTTGTTTGAAACCAGTGTGCTTCACATGGCAAGTTGCTAAGCCTACCTTTTTCTTTTGTTTACCCTTTTTATCTTTCTTTGAGGTAGAAGGCAACCATGTAAAATGCATCAAAGGAAACTTCGCAATCATGTGAAAGTCGTATGAACAGAACGGATAATGACACTATGCATTTTGGGCAAAACGAACGGTAATCCATCTACCGGCTTACATACAAAATGAGAAAGGCAACGAAACTAGAAGGAAGAATATCCAGATTCACTACTTCAAGAATATATTCAGAAGCATGAAAAACAAAAAACCAAAAACCAAAAAACAAATCCTGAACCGAAATCTCCCCCTATGTGGTTACGACTCGAGGGTAACTGCTGGATAGTCTTGGTAGCCAGTGATGCCTGTTATCCTTATCCGTGTATTTGGCTGGATACATGAAATGAGTTAAAACTAAATCAAAAGCATCAAAACAGGAATAGGCAATTAAGAGGAAAAGTGATGTGTGTATTTGATCAAGGACATATATAAGATCTTAAGAAAAACACATACAAAAGTTTGTTTTCATCCCAAGGGATAAAGGTATATGTGTCTCTTCGTTTTCATAATTTTGATTATAAAAATAAAAAAATAAAAAAACATATAACAAACTATAAGCTATAGGTGCTTGCTCGATTATACAGGAACTTCTAGCTTGGGGCACTGGACGAAAAGTATACAGAAAACTAAAAGTACACATTGCTGCCTTTGCGTCCTAGCTATGATGATAAATTAAAATAACTGAGTTTGGTTTGAGTAAATTACATGTGATGCACTCTGCAAGATTCAGCAGCTTGTACTAGTAAGATACCTATATATATATATATAGGGTAATGATTTCCCCACTCCAATTTTATCCACTTACACTCCTTTTTTAGTTATAAAATGGAGTGAAAGTGGATAAAATTGGAGTGGGGAAATCACCACTCATATTTCCATTTCATACATAAATTTCCCCAAAAATCTTGTCAGTATGGTACTTTATTGACTCTAATACCCGAAAATCTCGTCACAACTCAAGAATGTGCTCACCACATGGGGTCAAAATCCTAAAAGAATTAGTCACTAACGAAGATGATTGTCGCCTATATAGTCCATATAGACCCAATTCACGGTGAGACTCGGCATACAGTCACATAATCCATAACACATAGTGAACTACCATATCAAATTTTCTTTCTTTCTTACTTTATCTTTTGCTTTGTGCTCATATCAGCCCTTAACATTATATAATACCACTCAAATCCCCTCTTCAAAAACAATTCTAAGACTTTTTTCAAAGTTACCCTCAGTTTCGCTGTTCCCAAAAACATCTACACGAATCAATAAACCCCTCTTGTATCCATCTCATATCCCTTGTGTATCCCTTCAGGGTATCCATGTATCCAACGGTTAAACTTGCCAAAATGTCAAGTAAATAGAAATTTTGAGCATTGAATACCTGCTTTATACATTTTATTCGAGAGTCAAATGAACTGGGCGCATGACTGATCAGGAAATAGGACTCGAATTTAAACTAGGGTAAATAAAAGTTGAGGGTAATAAAATAAATGAGAAGCAAAGTCTCATTGCAGTATATGCATAATGCATATACCTGTATGCTCTAACTTCGTTTCTATCATCCTATTAGGCCAAAAAACTATATAAAAAATTGAAACTTTGTTTCTTTCCTTGTTTCCATATATGAAATCAAGTCATTGCAACAAATTTAGTTGCACTCATGAATAAACTCTACTGTTCTGGTTAGCTCACAAAGAAATGAGATGAATGAAAGTAATACCTGTCGGTGACCAATGTTTCTCCTATAATTTTTCTTCTTTTTATACTTGAAGACAACTACTTTGTCATTTAGTCCCTGCACAATAATATGTCACAATAAGACGCAGAAAATATACGCAGACACACATATAGAGACACATTATTTGTGAGGGTAAAAGCGATCAATTCATTATGATATAGTGACATACTTGCTCTTCAACTACAGCATGTACAGCAGCATTTGTCACCACTGGTTTTCCAATGTAGGTAGTTGTTTTTGTTCCCACAAGCAATACCTTGTTCAGAACAATCTGCATAATATCAAGTTTAAACATCTTGAGAACAAAGCAACGATCAGTTCTTGCAAATAAAAGAGCCAATGCTGATAACATCACTGGTTTTATAAATATAAAGAATTAAAGATTTTTTTGGGTCATGAAAGAATTAATGATTTTGAATCATTATTTAAAGGCTAGACAACAGACCACGGTATTCTCCAACTATTGATGGATTCTAGTAAAGCAAAAGTACATTCTATGGAGTTAAAAATAAAGGGAGATAAGGGAAGAACCTCTACGCTTTGGTACATCTATAATTTGAGATTTGAGGTGTTTCGGATTCATAATAAGAAGTTGGTTAGTCATGAGTCTAGTTTCTTTTACCCTTGTTTAGGTGAAGTACGTGCACTGTTTAGTTACTGAAAAGTCTTTCCCCTTCTAAAAGTTTGAAAAGAATCTCCATATTTTATTAGAAATTTGCAGATTCTGTTGCTAAATGCGTAGGACTTTCTGAATGTTTTATACTTTGTAAGGTGAGACATTGAGGTTCCTAGAAGACAATAGTGTGGTTATAGGTTTTCATATCTTGATTATTATTCTTCCAATTACTCTCTATTTTCTTTCGCATCTATCCAATTTTCAACAAACTGTTAATACCATTACAAACCCTAAAAAGGTTCTCAATGTTACATACCGAAATATATTCTAAATATTATAATTCCATCATGAAAGAGAAATTAAATTATGTCGCTAACTAGAATAACCTATATTCTAACTCCATCATGACATGCTGAAATATACTCTGAACTATTTCATATTCTCATTGACAAGGCATACCCATCGGTCGGTGTAATGCAAAGGAGAGTTTTTGTCAAAATTGAACAACCAAAGTTATTTAAAGCATGTTACTGGAAATCTAAACCCAAAACTTAATGCAGCTTTTATGAACCAAGATTGCACACTATTTCTTCAAGCATCCATAAGTTCATAGTTCAATTTCAAGGCAATGGAGGATAAACTATCAATTGAGTTGTAAAATTCTTCTTCCTTTTTATTTCTTCTTTTTAGTTCAGGATAACAGAGGAGAAGACCACGTTAATTGTGTTATGGAAAAGATAGTGTAACAAGACGAAAAGAATCTAGCACTAAGATCCTGAAGAAGTGCCAATACAGGTACAAGTGAACAGTGTAGCTCTCCAAAGTGAAAAGCAAATATTTTAGCTGAAATTGCTCCTCCAAAAAAGTGCATCCACAAAAAGGGAAACCCATTGTTCATAGTACTTCCTCATTCTCCCTCATCAAGTGTCAGTATCTCACAGGAAACCAAAGGACTATACAATTATAATAGGCGATGGAATTACTTACCATAATATTTACCTCTATCATTGACTGCCTTGGTTATTTAAGGAGCATTCATGAAAGTAGATACTAATAGCAAGGGCATTTACACCTAAACATTGAAAATTCTAGGTACAGTAGAAGAGCATACTGTTAATGCACTACTTTCACTAAAAAAAATTATTAGACGCTTCCCTTGAAGTATTGTGTACCCAAAAAAGAAAACTAGATTTTGATCCCAAGCTGTTTACAACCATAAGCAAACCCAAAAGAATTCCACGAGAGGGCAAAGCTCATAAACTGAGGGCCGTGTTCCTGATTTTCCTTTCTACCAATAAAGGGTAACCTCATTAGTCAATAAGAAATTTGTTATCGGCATAGATCAAACGCCCATGACTTTGTCTTGAAATGATTACTTGTGAAATAGGAAATAGAAGGCCAATAGTTGCAAACAAGTTCCTTCCACAGTTATAATTAATGCGTCTACAATATCTTGTAAAGGATTGACTCATCGCAGCATTTTCAATCAACAGTTTTCTGTAACTATGGTTCCAACAATTTATGATTTGATGCAACATTAGCTGAAAGTCACCTAATTTCACAGGTTCTCAACTGATGGGGTTAATAATTTAAGGCATGTCACTGGAAATGGAATGTTTCTCATGCCAACCCAAGAAGTAAAAGCCTATTAACTTCATCAAAATTACTGCACTTGTGTGTGATTCTTGTACCGGCAATGTATAAAAATCCAATTAAAGCAAAAAATTTCACAAAACTAAGTTAAAGCTAGATATAACTACAACAAGAATTGCCAAAACTACAATTAAAGCCAAAATGGAACAAACATGACAAGAATTCAAGTAACTAGTAACCAAAGAATGAGAAGAATATCATACCTTATCATTGACATTAGCGCCTTTCAGCCTCTGAGTATAGATATATCGTCCAGGTATAACAATGTATTGGCGCCCACCAATCTAAACAGACATCATACACAAGCAAACCCAGTCATAAGATTAGCAATTATGATCTAAATAGAGAACCCAAAATTCGAACTTTTGTTTTTAGAGAAAAGAAACTAAGCAAAAACGTAATTACAAACAAAATGCCAGCTGGTTAATCAACTGAACAACAAAATTAATGACCAAAAACGCCATTTTTTCAGCTTAAAACATCTGGGTAACCATAAATTCAGTCAATGAATTGAAATTGAATACATACCATAACAACACCAAACAACTGCTCGCGTTTTGGGGATGAAGGGGTTTCAACCACCTGCAAAGCCGCAGGCTCCGTATCATCAGGTTTGGCCTCAGACTCCGAGGGTTGAAACTCGGCCTCGACGACCACAGCAGATTCAGCTTCCGCCGACTTGGTTAGAAGAGGGAATGTGGGTCGTGAAGAGGAGGAAGACAGCTTGTGCGAAGAAGAAGAAGAAGAGAGAGACAGAAAGCTGACATTGCCGGAGGGGGTTTGAAGGTTCTGTGAGATTTTGCAATGGGTTGCGAACAAAGAGCACAAGGAAAGAGTTGCAGAGGCTGCCATTGTTTTGATTTGAGGGGAAAGGCTTAAAGCTACAACAAGTGAGCTGTTCACTCACTCTGCCATGGACTTATCCTATCCGTTAGCAGAAACCAAATATGTATGTGGGGGAAGGAAGTCTATTTCGGCCCAACAATTTGCTCTTCATACCCTACATTTGCAAACTCTAAAATTCAATTTTACCCTTTGAAAAGAATTTGAAAGAAGCAAAAAATAAAAATAAAAATAAAATAATACCAACCAACATCCTTAGCAAAACTAATTACTATTACCCTGTGTCTCACTCATATACTCATACTTAGCACTAATAATATAGATAAACCCTGTACCATTTAATTTCTATAAACAAACAAACAAAAAAAAAACCTAAAAAATGACAACTCCTTATTGAATTTAATTTTGATTATTAAATTACTTTGATACCCTATTAAGTGTTTTGGGATTTTTTTATGAGGTTTTAGGGTTGGGTTTGTTTTAAGAAATCAATGGCAGTTTTGTAATTTAAAAGAAGTTTAAAACTTTTTTGTTATGTTGTAAATAAGTTTTTGGTGTATTTCTAAAATTCATTTCATATAGAGTCTTTTTTATAATTTGGGCTCATATATTAAGTATAATAGTGAATCTCTCTTAATATTAATTAGAAAAGAGGAATTATTATTGATTTTTTTTATCGAAGCGATAATATATTATTGAGGTAAAATTACATAAGAACTTAGAAAAATGAAAGGAGAATAAAAGATTACAAATTTATAAATAAACCCAATTCTAGACATGTATTTATAAAAAAAACCCAAGCACTATTTAAACATAGAAACACACCCAAAATCAACCTCAAAATCAACAATTGTATATTTTTTGGGTGTGTTTATAAATGGGTTTTGAGTGTGTGTAATGATGGGTTTTGGGTGTGTTTATAAAGTGTTTTGGGTGTTGGGTTTTTTTATAATTTCAACCCCCATTTTGGGTGTTTTAGTGAAACTCCCTAAAAAGATTAGAATGTTAAAGAAACTTTGTTAGTGAGAGAGAGAGGAAGAAATTGATGTGGATTATTAAATAAGTGAATGGGTATTGATAAAGTTTGGGATGACTTTTGGGATTGGATCTAATTTAGGCATTTCAACCATTGGATCTTTTGTTTTTCATCGTTAGATTTGGTCAAATTAAATCTAGATCGTCATATGGGAGCTAGTAGTTGGATCGCAAGAGCCAATTAATCTAGGTCGCTTCAAAGTGTCATTGGACTCTACGCACAGCTGGCCTTTTGCACAATTGAACCCGTGCATCGCAGTTAAGCGATAAATTCACGTGCGTGCTTGTTGAGGGGGCTTTAGCCCTGAGTGCTTTCTTTTTTTCTTGTTCTTTGACCCATCCTCTACTACATGTGCTTTAGCCACCATGGAGTTACCACTGGTTTTCTTTTCAGAACCACGGTTGTCTTCCTCAATCCTTAGCCTCAAGATCAGATCTTCAAGTCTCATTTCTTTGTGCTTATGCTTGAGATAATTCTTGAAATCTTTTCCAGGATGGTGCCAATTTTTCAATGATTGTAGCCACTTGGAAAGCCTCACTCAAAACCATGTTTTTCACCTCAATCTCATGCAAAATAACTTGGAGTCTTGGACTTGGTTGATGACTGTCTTGGAGTTCACCATCTTGAAATCAAGAAATCAACCAACCACGAATTTCTTCATGCCAGCATATATTCAGTCTTGTATTTCTTTTCAAGTGATACCATGCATCTACAGTAGGAACCACTTCTGTAGTAGTACTAGTAGCATGAGCATCTTCCTTCAAGAACTTGGCCAAATTGAGTGTGGTCAAATAGAAAAGCATCTTTTGTTGCCACCTCTTGAAATCAGTTCCATTGAACTTCTCAAGTTTCTCTCCATGAGAGGAGGAAGTAGGGATCACCACAGGTAAAGCATGAGCCACACCTTTTCCCTTGTCATTACTAGTACAGTCACTACTAGTATCACCAATCATTTTCCTTTAATAAAGAGGAAAATCCACAATTTATTTCAAAGTAAACCTACAACTTTTAAGAAACTAAAAAATAAATTTAAGAAAAAAAAAAAAAAAAAAAAACCACCACAACAAAAAAATATAGCAGCAATTAACAAAACCACCAAAAAAAAAAAAAAAAAAAAAAAAAAAAAAAAAAAAAAAGCTTAAGATTGTTGGTAAAATTAAAGGATAATTGCTATATTTATAGAATTTCGAAAATAAAATTTCACTATAAATTCGAAATAAATACAAGAAAATAACGACAAAAAAAATTAAAAATACTTTACAGATGATCAAGTCTAGAACTTGGATCTATCTCCTTAAGACGAAATTGCTTCCTCACAGGTGCTTTTAGGATTTGCTTGGCAAATGTCTCCCAAGATACAACGATCGACTTCTTGTTGAAGTAACACTTCAATCCCCAAGAAAAGCGAACTCAAACTTGTGTATAAATTCTCTTTTACTAACTCACTATATTTCTGAAAATATAATGCTATGAATGCTCTAAAAACTACTATTGTTTGATGGTAATTGGATGAATTAAATGTTGTAGGACCTTCTAAGGTAATTGGATGAAACAACCAAACCCTGTTCATGATAATGATGATTCAGATTCCTAAGGTACGTAAGAAGATCCTTCACATCCCCACCATATGGGGTAGATTTATGATTAGAATTATGAGTGGTAGATTTTCAATTGGGTTTATAATGATAAGCACCCAAGTTCCAACATAGCAAGGGTTGAAGCACTGTTCCAGTTTTTGAACTTATACAATGCTGCCATATATGAAGTTAAATTCAAATTCGGAGGAGAAGTTGATGATATGGGCGGAGGAGGAGCACCTGAACCTGTAGCCACGTTCAGTCCTTTTAACATTCAGGGAAATTTCGACCACTCTCAACTATATGTGTTTACACGGGAGGGTTGGGATAAACCTGGCGTTAAGTCATTTGGAGGGTATATCTTTCTTATGAAAACTAGGGCATTAGATCCCTTAATACCTTCTACTGTACAGTTTCAGCAGTATGGAACACTTGTGTCGGCATATGGCATACTTTATTTTCTTGAATCCAGAAAGCCCTTCATACAAGGTTTGACTCTATATTTTGGGAAATACAACCCTGATAAGAAGGATTGGGTTCAAATGCCTCTGTTGGGTTATGTCGTTTGTTAATTATGGCGTTGTTTTGTATACAATGTCTGACATTCACCAAAACTTTGATGTCATTGCTTTTCACGTGGGTAGAAAGAATTGGAAACGAGTGAAAGGTGACACTTGTACTCCTTTCCAAGGGAGAGAGGTGGTTGTAGGCGAGACTATCTATGCCTTACATATGTTTCAGGCCGAGGCGATCATAGCATACGCCTTGTTTTCTCCCGCCACACTCTCTGTCTTCCTCCCCTCCTCCTAAATGCCAAGCTTACGGTTATCTTACCTTGTTCATCATTTACATTTTTCTGTGTAAATATATTCCTTCTGGGTGTTTTCTTCTTTCTTCTCCACGAAATGGTTTCTTTGTTCTGATCTAGGGTCTCTGGAATTATGGCTTTTTGTTTCTTTCTAAACAGTAAAGATCTTTTTTATGGATTGGTGTTGAATTGATGTCTAATTCCGATTTTTTCGCAGTTCAATTATCGAATTTCTACAAGAAGGGTTAAAAGCTATCGCTTCAATTTATTAATTGTAATATTTTTTCTGTTCAGTTGATTAAGGGTTTTTGTTTACTGAGCACTGAGGTAGAACAATCATTTGTGGGAAAGCAGACTAGGGTTTCATTTTAAAATTCAATATCTATACATAGAGTGCAAAAATTCAGGCCCAATAACGATAAATATGGTTGCCTACTGTTGTTTGGAGGATCATCTGACAAGATTCAAGAATGTCTGAATTTGGTATTGCTTCTTATTATAGGATATAAGGCCCTATTTAGTTCATCATAGAGACGGTTATTGGATCATGGGTTCACAGGATCCTCCGGTGGCTGACAAGGCTAATGTAACGGAGGCCTCAGTGCGTGGGTAAGTTGTTCAGATCTTAATTTTCACATGAGCACATAAGCATTGTTATGAGTGCTAGAAACTTTCTATTATCTGGATTGGATATTCTAATGCTTGGCATCTTAATTAAAGGCTGGATGTTCATGTGTAATTAGGAACGGTAAAGCTTGTCCTGCTTTAGAAACTTTATGATGCAAAGTAGTGTAACATTTTGAAAAAGGCAAATTGAAAATTTAGACATGGGATTTCTGAAGGAGTGATGAAAAAGATACAGGGTACACACATTATGTTGTGGAACCAGTATAAGTTTCATCCCTGTCGAAATCTACTTAGAAATATAGAAATACAGCTACGTTTTGGAATAGAATTTTCTCAGAGAAAGTTTATGGAATTCATGTGAAGGAAAGAATACATATGATTCGTTTTTGACAGGTAGCCTTTCTAACTGATTAGAGGATTCAAATAATGTGGATTTCTTGACAGAAGTGCTCACTTAGGCTCTATTGTGAACAAAGAATTTGATTCCTGTTGATGAAGCTGATTTATGTCAGTTAAAATATCTTTCTGATGTGGATTACTGATTCGTTTTTCATAAAGAAAAAACAACCCGCTGTTCCTTTATGTATTTTGAACTTCATACTCCCATATGATTGCACTAATGGCATTAATATGTTCATGCTTTATAAGAGGTTTTTGAGTGTCTTCCAACTGCATTTCCTCTAGGCATTATCAAATTGTGTGAAGTTCTTTAGAATAATGGATGTGACACATCCAAGTGGATTAGCATGACTGTTTATTAGGATGAAAAATCACTCAGATTGCTTGGATAGATGTTTAAAGCTGTTTGATGTGCAGGGCTTGTCCTAGAAAAAAGATTCACAGGAAAATTCCTTAGAGAATCCACAAGGCTGAGAGTGAGAAATATAAGCGTGTGTCATTTTTCTTGAGCTGGCTGATGCTCCTTGTAAGTTGCCTTTTATTTATGAGAAGTTCACCATGACTCTCTTATTGTAATCATTTTTTGATATGATGGTGGGTCATTCTTAATTTGAGATAACTCTTGTAAAGAACTAAATCAGCTGAACAGTTGAAAGGCCTCTATATGTTGTGTGCAGCTACTCGACTGTTAAAAGTACTTGCTTGGTCAGATTCAGTACTTACGAAAGGAGAATGCATCCCCTGTTGTCAAAATCTAGCTATGTATAAAGGAACTTTACAAATTTCTTTGCCCCCAAATATTTTGTTACTGTGTCATTTGCGTAGAAGATTCAAAAAATATATGCGTACTTAATTCTGTAGGTATTTAGCTAAAACCCTACTGTTTTTTTGTTTTTTTTGTTTTTTAAGACTGGTTAGTTTGGATCATTCCTTATGCATCAGTAGGTTAGAGCCGAGAAGAAACTTGTGCATCTTATTTGCATCTTTTTTAATCAACCATATCTTCATGCAAGTTGTTTGAAAATTGAACAGGTGACACATGAGAAGAATGAGCTCAGAGAGGATAATTCTGCTGACACAGTCTCCTGCTGATGATGGCCAATGGCTTACTTATCTTTGCCAAAGCCATTGAGGTGAGTGGTAATTCTTTTCTTTTTCCAAAATGTAGTTCCTTTGTTTTTATTTATTTATTTCACCCATTTATATATGGGTTGTTCGCATTGAATGTGATTTTTACTTTGCTTAAGATTCGAAAAGGTGTAGTGGTTGTATGAGATTCATTCATTAAATTTTAGCCTAAACTTTTTCATTTTGCTGTTCTTTAACTAAGAAAAAAACAACATATATACGGGCTCATGTGGAGTTTTGCGTTAATAAATTATTGATATTAGGTCACTGCATTTGATGTTTTGTTTCAGCAAACAAAGGGTGCTCACTTGTGAATTATGATGCTTCCGTGAGTTTTTCTTCATTATCACCCACCAATCATCATAGTTTGTTTGAAGCTTCAATGCTGTCAGTCTCACTGAAAGTTGGATATCAAATGTATGGGTAGTGATGAGTCGATTTTATATTATATATTTAACCTCATTCTTAGTATATTTTGGTTAATATGTTGGAAGAATTTTGATACTTTGAATTATATTTCTAATATAGGACTTTCGACTTCCTCTGGAGCAAAACATAATCAAATGGACGAATTTTGGAGTAATTCCAGTTGGAGGACGTACGTGAGTCACTTAGCTTGATCGTATCAAAATATCAGACTTTTCCACCAAGCGATGATTTCCTGGCGAATAAATGAAGGAGCAGTGCGCGATGCTGGAATAGTGACGTTTTGGGCTTTTATTGTGATTTTGGAGCCCAAGATGACCTCGGATGGGTTCGTGGCCTTCTGGAGAAGTGTTCGGAATATTTTTATCTTTAAAACGAGCTATCTTGGGCCAGATTTGGGGGAGATTTGAGACTAAAACGTGGCTGGGCAGATTATGGGCAGATTTTCCTAATCCAATTTGGACTTTATTTCCTAGTCTTATTTTACTTTAACTTAGTTTCCTTATGGGGATTGGGTAGCTAGGTTTTAGGAGGTATTTAAGCTCCTTTTCACAGCAAGTTAGGGATCTCCTTTTTAGAACTTCTTTTTGGCTTTGGGAGCAATTGCTAGGGTTTTGGATTTTCGCTACTTTCAGGTGTTTTCATTCTTACTCATTCGAATGATATTTTATTGGATTTCAATTATGATTATGTGTAACTAATTCCTTTTGCTAGGGTGAGGCCGTAAGCCTTAGCATGAATATGTAGTTTTATTAATTTGCTTATGAATGGATGCATGTTTGCTTTGAATTATTAATCACTGTGTTTAAAACTATCTATCTATTTTAATGACTGATCACCATTAGGATATGTAGACAAGTAATTTGATGCAATTTCTGTTGGAACATCACCCTGAAATTGAGGAGGGCTTCTTGTGATTAGTAATTGTAAGTTCACTTAAGGCGAACATCACGCTCTTAAGGGTTGCATGGTTTTTCAAAGGGTTTTCACAAAGCTTAATGAGTCTTGCATGTTTATATTTGATCTGAACATCACAGACGGATTGCATGTTAGATATACGTTTTCGCTTGAACATCACAAGGAAAGTATGCATTAGGAAAACCTAACCTTCAAAGCATATATGTGGAAATTCATAAGTAATTGATAGAATTGCATAGGATTGCGACGGTGTTGGCTCAACCCTAGTTTTCTCTAAATTGTTAGTCTTTAAAAAGAAATCGTTTTTCTTCTTTGCTATTATTATTTCCCAACTTTCAAATTTCTTTTACTGTTAGTTTAATCTTTTTAAATTCATAAACTTCAAATCTTTGATAAAATCTATTTTAGTTATTAATTAAGAGTTAGTTTAATTACAGATTAGTCAAACAATCTTTGGGGACAACGACCTTGCATGAGCATTTATACTACAATTACCTTGTATTCTTGCAAGTATTTTCAGTGATTTTAACCCTGTTTGCGCAGGTACTAAAAATCCTATCAGGTAGTAATAGTGATTTGCAGTAGTAAGTTGCAGGAGAGAAAAATGTAGTGCATGTATAAAATTTATAAAACGCCCCTAGTGTCGCATGTACTTGTATTAATATTGCAGTTGCAAAACAATTTCTTAAACTAATTATTGTACCAATTGTACTGATGCCATGAAATCTTTGATTTACAAAATGTTATAACACAAAATAAAATAACACCATGAACCAAACACCACTCCTCTATGAACCTATAAATGCTTGTACAGCTGCTCCAAAAACCCACCAAATTGAGTACGAACACGACGATCCACATCTTCCATAGAAACAACCAACTTCTGTTCATGGTAATGATGATTCAGATTCCTGAGGTACCTAAGAAGATCCTTCACACTCCCGCCATATGTGGTAAATTTATGATGATTAGGATTATGACTGGTAGATTTACGATTGGGATTATAATGATAAACACCCAACATATGGCTATCCATGCTAGCAAGGGTTGAAGAACTGTTCCAGTTTTTGAACTTATCAAAATCAGATGATGTCAAAGCGTGTTTGACATCTTGACAAGTAGCTGGATCAATCCTCTTACTTTCATAAACATCAAAGAGATGCATCCTGTCGTCAGGGCTTAACAAAAACGGATGACCCTCCACTTTATCGACAAAATCTTTATAGCTGAAAAGACAAAAAGAACATCCATCATATAAGAAAGAAATGAAATAAAAAAGAAAGAGCAAGAAAAAATAAAATAAAAGAGATGTAGATCTCACCCCAAACCCAAAGTGTCAACATATTTGGCATGCTTAAAGAACGCGTCACATTCTGGCCAATTACGTTTGCCCCCCTTTACTATCGATTCGAACCAGTTGTCCGACATCCATAAAAGGCCTGTAATATCTTTTTTCTTCTCCTTCTCACGTTTTCATAACTTTCAAACTCATCCAAAGATCCTTTAATGTTGATTATCTTCAGACATTTGTCAACAAATACATAGTTAGTCCGGTCATGCAATCCACCATGATATAACCTCTTAGAATGGATGCGACGTACACAAGAAATCAAATCCCTACAAACAATTAATACAAAGAATTTATGTCAAATACAATTAAATTAAAAACTAAACTAAACTATAATCAATTTTAACCAAACAAAAAAATTAATAATAAATAAAAATCTAACCAACTACCTTATAGAATTAAGCCAAAAGTCGTTAAGACAACCATCGCGAATCTTGATAGGTAGTTTAAGCTCATCATAATAACCATTGTTCACTAGAGTCGTCCACTCTTTAAGATCGTGTTCGAAGTGATCATAACATAGACACCAAATTCCCTTCCTCAACTCTGTATCTTGAGGCAAGTTGGGAAAGTCCTTTTTTTGGGAGAACAAATATGTCCATGGCCGTAAAACAACACCATCAGTAACTGCACAATTCCTTTAAAATACTGTTTTTGCATTTTGTCCAGCAACTTTTACAAATACCGCATTTATAGGTGGCTTGTAAGGATCAAAATATAAATACCCCTGATACAATTTTTGAGAAATTTTATAATTAAACGTGAAACTATAAAAACAAACCGCAGAACCAATGATGACCTGGTTTTGTTTCCCATTTTCACGATGCAACGTTTCAACAAACTCAAACTTCGTTCTCTGGTCCTCCATTTACCGTAAAGAATTCTTAGAAATGAAAGTAAACTGCAAGAAAAGATAGAAACAAACAAACATTTAATCCTTTTAATTAGCAGGCCAGCAAAACAAACAAATTGCAATGCACGCCTTCCAAATCAGCATCCCAACCCCACTTATCCATCATCACGATACAAAATACAAATCTAGTAATTTAGACGTTTTCTTCTCGGGCTTTCCTTCAACTACGAGTTTATTTGGTTTTTCGCCACTGGCAACAATCACAATTAATTTTTGGATTTAGTCCTATGAAAAGAAATTTTACACAAAAATTACTTTCAGGGTTAGTCTTATTTTTCTAAAAAGTAAATATTTGTGCAGAAAGAGTCAATTACATGACACCAAACAAACATCAACACCATGCAAAAATAATTTGAAAAGACCAACACTGTCACTGAGAGATTAAAATAAGAACACCAAAGAGAGAGACTTTAAAATTCCACTTCATTATAAGTATGCTGATAAAGAACGAAGAGAACAAAATCGTCCAAAATATACAGTATACTTGTAAGAACAAACAGTATCCTTAGAAAACACTTGAGCTCAAAAAGAAGAGTAAGGTTAAAAAAATAAAAAAAATAAAAAAAAACATACATCCTAAGAAAACTGAGATGCACAACTCTAACCAAATAGAAACAATACTACTACAATGTTCAAAAGAAAACAAAACAAAAACTAAAATATAACTGAGAAAGCATGAGATGATGAACCTTTGATTATCTTGGACAATGAAGCAAAAACGATGATGTCAAAGAGAGATCCAGTCCACCAGCATCTTTGATTAACGAGAGTGAAGCAATAAAATCAAAGAAGGTCAATTATATAGGGCTTTGAACTAAACATCTTCCTCAATTGGCCCTAAAACCCAAAAAAAATCATAAAACCCAATAAAATAAACAAACAGGTAACGCTGGGATTTTAAACCGGGAAACCCAATAGGGAATACGTACCACATTTGTATACCACATTCTCATACCACCTTATGTGGCAGATGAGGTGGACAACACATCAATTAAAATTAATTAAAAGTTTTCTTATCTTTTATGATTTATTGACACTTTTTAATTGATATAATTGTCCACTTCATCTGCCACATAAGGTGGTATGAAAATGTGGGATATAAATGTGGTAAGTGTAGCATTACTCATATATATATTAAAAAACAATTATAAGTTTCTTCTTCTTATAAGTTTCCTGTTTTCTCTCAAATATATATATTTTAAATGTTTTCCTGTTTCTAGCAAGACTAATTAGGTCATTATATAAATACATGCTTTGGAATTCGTACTTTACCCATGAATGAAAGCATATTGATCTCTTGAATAAATTCCAAGCCTCAGCATAATATATTTCATACCCACAACCAACCATAACAAAACTCCCTTCTGCCGCAGTATCCCAAAACCCTAAATTCCCTTTTGCCTCAGTTTAGTATTCCAATATCATGGCCGCTGCCATTGAGCTCACGTCAGGTCAAGACCATACCTTGACGATGGCTTCACGCCACGATACATCAAAGATCGAGAAATCTCTGTGCAAGGTATCAGAGATGGATAAATCTCTGCGCGAACTGGGCGAGATATGGGAGATGGAGAATTCTCATGGCGAACCGGGCAAGATATCAGAGATGGAGAAATCTCTAGCCGCGCTTTTGTCCCACCAAATCCAACTGGTCCATTTGAAGAAATTAATATGGGACGAGCTTTGCTTCAGTAGGGCTGGCAGTTGCAAACATGGGACCGTTCATCCTTACCCAAGGTCAGTGCATGCCTTACTTACTAGTGGATTTCATCTCCTTAATTTGTTTTTTCTCATTCGCATTATTGTTTGTTTGTGTCTCTGTGTGTGTGTGTGTATATATATATATATATATATAATTGTGTAGCTTTGACATTGCTTCATTCATTAATTCTCTCTAGGTATAGGTAGTTGTTTGAAAAGATTAACTTGAATTGTTTTATATATCTCTCTCTTCTCTGTCCAGCTTGCCCATGGAGGGGATGACGGTAAATCAGGGGGGGTCAAGATAGATCTGTGTTTTTAATGGTAACTTTCGATGGGGGCAAATACACCGGTGCCATATATGAAGTTAAATTCAAATTCGGAGGGGAAGTGGATGATATGGGCGGAGGAGGAGCACCTAAACCTGTAGCCACATTCAGTGATTTTAACGTTCGGGGTGCAAGGATTTTTGACCGCTCCGAACTATATGTATTTACAGACGAGGATTGGGATAAACCTGACCTTAGTTCATTTAGAGGGTCTATCTTTAATACGAAAACTAGGAAATTAGATTCCTTCACACCTTCTACCGTACAGTTTAAGCCGCGTGGAACAGTTGTGTCGGCATATGGCACACTTTATTTCTTGAAGCCAAGGGACGAAGTCGGAGTCTAGGTTTTGGGAAATACAATCCTGATAAGAAGGATTGGGTTGCGACTGCCTTTGTTTCCATTTTCTTATGAATACATTATGAAGGTAACTGGTTATGCCGTTTGTTACGGCCTTATTTTGTATACATTGTGTGACAGACACCGAAAATTGGATGTCGTTGCTTTTCACGTGGGGACAAAGAATTGGAAACGAGTGCAAACTAACACTTATATTCCTTTCCGAGGGAGGGCCGTGGTTGTAGGCGAGACTATCTATGCCTTAAATATGCTTAAGGTGGATGAGATTATAGCATACTCCTTGGAGAGGAAGGTAAATGATGACGGTGATATTGCATATTCACTAGTGCAACTGTATAAATTGAACGGCCTTGAGATTGCTGATCCCCCATTGCAATTTGGTGAATTTGTGACTGACTATTTGGTTCATCTGGGGAATCAAGACTTAGTTCATGTTAAGACTGGCACTAACGAAGAATGTGATGAGGTTCAACATCTTTGTATCACCACGTTTCAAATTATCCAAGAAGGAACAAGACATATGATCGAGACCTTACATTCAATTGTTCTTCCTGTGGATATCGAGGCCGGTAATTGGTTCATGCTTACGTTCGGCTTTACTCCGTAAGTTTTCTTCACATTACTCGTGTTTTCGTCAATAACATTAATTTGTACATTGGATTTTGTTGTTTATATATGATGATTATGACTCTCAGAGAGTGCGAGGATTATGAACCCGTAGAAAGGGAGAGTGCAACTAGCATGAAGCAGCCAAAACAAGAAGATGAAATCACTTTGGATGAGAGTTCTTTTATGTGGGAGGTAAAAGGAATGCGTTTACATGAAATCTTTTTATTTATTTAATGATCATGAATCAAGAGACTCAATTGTTTGCATGTCTATAAGTGTTTTTATTAACCTTTGGGTCTAATTGATCATAATATATATAATTGGATTTTGTAGGAAGAAGCCAAGCAGGAAATAACTGCTAGACAGCCAGAAAAAGCCTCCATTCAACAGGAAAAAGCCAACCAGACAAAAAAGACAAAAGAAAAATCTTTTGGAAGGAGGCATTACAGGTAGTAGAAAATAAGCTGTAACGTAAGTACCTGAGGAGCAGAGCCATTGATGATCACAAGCAGAGACATTTTACTGCCATCTAGGCCCTTATTGGCTGTTATCTTTAGCTCATAGTTGATATTGCTATTTTTGGTTTTTGTTACACAATGTATAACAACCAGAGGAATTAATGTTGCTTGTTTACTGTATATAATTATCATGGTTCAGTTTGTTGCTTGCACAAACTGATGAATGTAGAGTTCAATTTCGTTTCCAGTACAGGCAATATATATTGGTTATTGGTTTTAGAAGGTTTGGGATCTTGATCATGTGGTTTCTGTTTGTTCTATACTGAATAATGGTATGTATTACCTGAGGAAAAGAAATCCTTTGAAGCCATCATTGGTCTGTCTTTAGTGGAAGACACGGCTTGAATTACCGTTAACCAGAAAAGATGACAGCAAAACCTCTGTTAATTTTCGGATGCCTCTGAACAGATTTGCTAATAATCCTATCACTATTTCTTTAATTTTTCTTTTCATTGAAAAAAAAAAAGAAAAAAAAAGGGAAGGTGCTGATATAATTTATAAAATCAATTCACCACTCCAACAACAACAAAAAAATTTCAATTCACCACTAGCATATATTAGGGGTGGGCACGGTACGGTATGGTACAATATTGAGCCCATACCGCTACTGATACCGGAAATTTAAATTGGTATGGTACTATATGAGATTATGGTTTGCCAAAATTGGTATCGTACCATACCGTGCCAAATCAGTATGGGTACCATTTTGGTACCAAAATGACACAACGAAAAAATGAACCAATTCAATATTCAACATATTCATTCACCAAAATAAGTGATGTCTAAGTTACAAATTCAAATATTCAGCATATCAATATCCAAATCCTAATCAACATATTCAATATCCAAATCAACCAAATCAATATTTATCCATCAACATATTCGTCAAATCCAAATGGTTAAAACTCATGCCTTATGGCTTACAAACCAAAATAGTTAAATCCCAAATGGTGAAGGAGAATTTTCGAGTCCTATGTAGCTCCATACCCAATAACAAAGCTCAGTCAATTTTTATGATGCATACATGGAAATTTATGCTAATATAGTCAATGAAAGAAACCATATATATGAAACAGCTTTTAATTATCAAATGAATCAAAAATTATATTTTAGTACTATTTGGTACGGTACGGTACAGTATTGACCGGTACCAAAATCTTGATACCGATACCATACCATACTCTATTGGTACGGTATGGTACGGTACCGAATATCTCCCCATACCAAATAAAACGGTATGCAATTGGTATGGTACGGTACAATTAGGGTACGGTTTCAGTATTTCGGTTAAGATGTCCACCCCTAATAGAGAGGCGAATGAAGAGAAGACTATGATGATGGACCACTCCCATCCCAATACACTAGGCTTGAGCATTTGAACACCGAATTGAGTTGGAAAAAAAAACCAAAAGAATCGAATTTGGCTTGGACCCATTCAATTCTTGGTTTTTGTCACTTAAAAACTGAACCGAACCAATTATATAATGTCGGCCTATATATTGATATACAACTCATTTTTCTTATGAATCTAATGCGAAAATCCTAGCCACCTCATCTCTCTTGGGCTCCTTCGTCGTCCTCACGATCTCAACTTCTCTCATCTCCATCACGATCTCAACGTCACTCATCTTCATCACAATCTTACAACCTCCATTCAGATCTCAAATGTTGTCAACCACTGTCTTTTTGTTGTTTCTCTTTGCAACCTCCATTCAGATCTCAAATGTTGTCAACCACTGTCTTTTTGTTGTTTCTCTTTGCGTTCGTTGATGAATCCCTAAAGAGGAGTTGAGTATTAGACTTAAGCTTCAAGTAATAATGGACAAGCCATAACCCCCAAAAAAATAAAAACTGATTCTAGCTCAAACCAAGTAGGGATCGCAATGAACCCAAACCGAAACAGCCCAGTAATTTTATTCAGTCAGATTTTGGGGGTGAAGTGGACCAAGCCGGACCATGTCCACATCTGGGTTGAAGTATTTGGATTTGAATATATTACCACCCAAACGAACCCTAATGGAATAATTGACAATTGAAGCCTTTTTTGAAATGTTATATTATTGTTTTAGTTAAACAGATTTTGAATATAAATTGACAAACTATATTTTATCAAAATTGGCAGTGCAATATGCACTAATGTCTACAACACCTTCAGGCCAAAAGAAAACGTCTACTCCGCAAACCCCTGCTCTAATATTCTTCACGGTAGAATCTCGGGCCTTGAACTCATCAAAATTTATTTTCCCAATTGAAGTGCCAAGTAAATTTACGAGGCACCAAACCAATATAATAATAAAATTAAATACAAGACAACGGATCTGCTTCCCTCTCACATTCTTTCTTCTGTTGTTTGCTCTACAGACATTTACAACGTACACTCTTCAATGGGGCGCTTGTGGCTTAGGCTTTGTTTCTTGGTGCTTTGAGGCTCTCCCCAAATTTCTGGTAGTATTGCATTTGCTGTTCCACCATATGGAAAATGGAAATTTAAAATTTGTGTTACGGAGAAAAAGAATAAGAAAAGAAAAAAAAGAGAAGGAATTGTCAGTTGAGAGGTGTTGGGCATATGAAAATCAAATCCATACCTTGTCTGTTACAGATGGTGCAATTTTAGCCAATGCTTGCTCAAAGTGAGTGTCTTTGATAGTCCATGGAGATGCATCTGAACTCCTCTCAGGTGATGTCAGTTTCTCTTCAAGAGCAGCCATAGCAGCTTCATTCATCTGCATGGATCAATACGTTAGAGAGAATCCCAATCACCTTTCTTCTTCCCCCACCAATCAAACAAAGGTACCGGCAAACAGAGAGGAAGGAAAAATCAACTCTAAAATCAAATATTAAACTACATATTACAAAGCAAAAGAAAGCTTATATAATTAAAGAATATAGACAAACCAGTGCAGCAAGATCAGCTCCACTAAAATTTTCACAAGTTCCCCTTTGTCCAATCTCACTCAGATCTACGCTGGCATCTATAGGCTTCTTCCTTGCAAGAGCTTTTAATATTAAACCACGCTCGTCTTTAGTGGGTGGGGCGACATAGATAAGTTTACCAAACCTTCCGGGCCGCAAAACAG
The DNA here is from genome assembly GCA_903112645.1 of Prunus armeniaca. NCBI lineage: Eukaryota > Viridiplantae > Streptophyta > Magnoliopsida > Rosales > Rosaceae > Prunus > Prunus armeniaca. Next base: position 10,993,180 of record CAEKDK010000003.1, on the reverse strand, counting down.
CACGGTCCATGACGTCGGGTCTGACAAAAGGTATAACAGCATGTAAGAAATGCATAATGATAAACATCACCGCCAAAAGTGAAGAATGAACAATGAGTCTTACCTATTAGTGGCACCAATAACAAATACACCCCGCCGCTGCTCAGCACCATCTAACTCTATAAGTAACTGCAGTTGTAAGAAGTCAGTTCATTGTATCCATAAATGAATGAAAACGAGTGAGTTTATAAGCAGTCAGATCAACACTGCCTTCGCAAATTTTTTACCTGGTTCAATAGCCGTTCAACAACCCATCCTCCTTCTTTCCCCCGCTTAGTTGTTAAAGCATCCACCTGTCAGTAAGTGGGGAAAAACTTTAAAATGCTATGATTTGTAGGACACTTTTTCCATGAAATTTTTTCCATGTCAGGGCACCTGAGGAAATGAAACCCATGTGCTTCTAGTTTCCAACACTCCTTTGGATACTTGAAAGGAATTCAACTTTATGCAGTCAGAGAGGGTGCTTAATGATTGAGATATTATTCTTTTCTTTTCGAGAAAATTAGACATCATTTCTAATTTCTAATTACTTTGATTTTATATATGGTTGTTTTCTGAGGCAAATTTATGTTCAAACATACGTAGATCTCTATCCTTATAAAACACCCACATTTGTAGTGTCCTCATGTCTAGGCTTTTGTAAGTTGACATGTTGGACATCACATATCAGTGTCGGCACCCGGAACTGATGCCCATGCTCACAAAATGTAGGTAGAGAGTTTAGCTAAATATGTGTGATTAAGATGACTCCTGTGACTACACAATGAACAGGAACCAGCATCAGTGTATTCTTAAGTGTATAGGTACTTTCTTCTTTCCAAATAGACCCCTATTAGCTTTTACAACAGCTATAAACAGCTGGTGAATGGTGCAAGAAGAACGACAAATTGTTGGAAGGGTAAAGTAATCAAGACAATTTGGTTGACTTCTCACCCAGTGCTTTTGGAGGCCAGCAAGAAAAAAAAATGGAGAAACACAGCTATATCATACATTCAAAAGACAAGTTTTTTTGTAAGGTCCTGTAATATTAGAAAGGTTAACTATCCTAAAAAACAAGATGGCTGCACATTTTCAGGAAGAGGAAAGGGAAGGACACCACATGCCTCCAAAAATTATGCCATGATGAGCATAATTGAGGTTCATTGGAGGAATAAGCAAACCAATCCTACCCTACGTACAAACAATTCAAACCAACTTGATCACAAGACCCAATCCAATCTACCCTACATACATACAAGTCAATCCAACTTGATCACGACAAGCCAGTCATCTATGCCACTATATATCCTTGAATGTTCAAATCAAATGATAAAATTCTAAAGAAGCTGATAGTAGCAATAACAATTGGCAGGAAGAGAGAACTACAAACCTCATCAAAGAAAAGTATGCACGGTGAGCATGTCCTTGCGCGACTGAACAATGTCCTAACTGCCAACTCACTTTCTCCAACATATTTATTCAGAAGTTCAGGGCCCTAACAAGTTAAGAAAAGCCATGTCAATCAAATAGATCCTCTCAACTTATGCAAAAACATTCACTGAAATATCTATTGTCACAGATAAAGAAGTAACATAACAAATAAAAAGTATCTAATAGAAAAAGTAAATGACTGACCTTAATGTGAATGAAATTGGCTCCTGCTTCATTAGCAACGGCCTTCGCTATCAGTGTTTTACCACATCCTGGAGGCCCATAGAGCAAAAATCCTGTCTCTAAATCTACTCCAAATTCCTGAAACCACAAGTCATTTCAAAATTATAATTAGCCATTTGATTGCAGACAAATAAAACAATTAAATAGAATAAGGTACAGGCATCAGAAAGTATGAAGCAGTGATAGAACAACATGATACTATAGAAACTAAAAATATTCATGCATAATATGCAATGTAATAAATAATAAGTCACCACTGACAGTTATGTCTTGATTTAAGTTTCCATTATTTTACAATACAGTTGACACAACATTATATCAAATTTATTTAAAAGTTTTTGGTGATTGTGCTGTTGTACATGGATTAGTAAGTTCTGAACAAAAGACTTATCCCAACCCCACCCAAGCAACCCATTTTACCAATTGAGATCTGATTAAAGACATATGCTAGGCTCACTTCACTTGCAAAAGTGGACGACAATGGATTTCTTAGGTATGTTACATTGTCCGGTCAATTATCGTTTTCCTCTAACCATAAATGCCACAGAAAATATGTTCAAAATGAATTGGTGGTAAACGGTACTGTCTATAGATGACAAAAAATTGCTACTAATGTATGAACCTTAATCAATGAGCTGATGAAATGTGGAGATTCAGCCATCATTATTACGAGGGGCAGAAATGGATAAAAAGAAGATGACATAAGTTCATCATCAGGGATTATGTTCTATATCTTTTAGATCATACCATACCAAAGGCACAATGTTTTAAACAAAAACAAAAACGACTTTCTTCTTCAAACACACACACACTCACCATATCGGCCATTCCAAACCTTTCTTCTACAAACGCGCGCACACACAGATGGGGTTCAGAGAGAGAGAGAGAGAGAGAGAGAGAGATTAAGAAGATAAAAAGAAAGGAAGTAACAATTACCTCATAGTTCTCAGGATATTTAACACGCCTAACTATATAACGATCAAATTCCTGTCTTAAAAGATCTAACCCGCCAACATCGTCCCATTTTACATTAGGAATTGCAGAGAAGCCTTCTCTTTTTGATGAAGGCTGAACCACTTGAACTGCTTCCTGCAGGAACTCACATGATAACACCGTCAACTCGAGAAATTTCATGAAGACAGTATACTAACTGTTTTCATTTCAATATGTAGCAATGTAATTCAAAGAATGGGGAGAAAAGGTAGAAGTAGTTAATTTCAGGACACCTCAAAATCAGCCATACTGATAGTAAGCTTTTCCATTTCTTCAGGCGTCCATGGTTGCCTCCACCAATCTTCATTGCACTCCTCATTCATAGAATCTATGGACATATAAGTCTTCCTCTTGTGTATAATCCTTTTCATGGCAATGTTACCAGCCCTGTCAGCCAGGGCTGCCAAATCAGCCCCCACAAACCCTGGTGTAGACCTGGCTATTTTAAGAAGATCAAAAGAACCTTCAAGTCTCAGATTGCGTGTAAGCACAGAAAGTATCTGAATCCTCGCATTTTCATCTGGAACACCTAAAACAATCTCACGGTCAAATCTCCCCGGCCTTCTCAGGCATGGTCAACAGCATCAGGCCTATTGGTAGCTCCAATAACAAGAACATAGCCAGACTTGTTATCGGAACTTTGCGAATCCGAATTTGCATCAGCCGGTTGTACAAGCCTATGAGATTCATCCATGCAAGTCATTAGTTGTGTCACAATTCGCCTCTCCATTTCTCGTTGCAAACTTTCTCTTTTGAAGCAATTGCATCAATTTCATCAATAAATACAATTGAAGGGGCAGTTCTATAAGCTTTAGAAAAAAGCTCTCTTATATTTTCTCAGATGCACCTAAAATTTATGAAATGACAACAATTACAATTTTCATCAACATAAATAAAAGATAAGAACCTTAACAATAACAGGGTTTTTCAGCTTCTAATTCAACTTATTCAAACTTTTTTAGTGACTAATGCTATTACCTGAGACACCAGAGACAACTTCAGTGGCAGAAATTTTATAAAAGGGAATGCCGGTTTCATTGGCAACGGCATGAGCCAATTTGGTCTTGCCACACCCGGGAGGGCCGTACAACAAAATCCCAGACATTGGCCTAACTCCGAGCCACCGAGGCAGCTCCGGATGGCGAAGCGGCACAATCACCTCCATCTTCAGCTCCTCTATCACCTTCTCCATCCCACCTAAGTCACTAAACCTCGGCCCCTCACTTCCCTTCACCTCAACCCCTGTAACCGAGCCCTTGGCTTCAGCTGCTTGCAATGTCTTTGGCCGCCTTGGCCCTCCATTTCCGCCCATTAACTCAACTTCGTCGCGACCAGGAAGCTCCATTTCTACATTCTTCTCCTTCTGATCCTCGGCTGCCTTGGGCTTCATGGCGCTGTTCGATTCCATATACGATGCTCGGAGACTCGATTTCATCACATCAAACTCCGGCTCCACTTTCTCGCTGTATATTGCGTCCTCCGACATCGACACAGACCCATCTTCATCAGCATCATCATCATCAGAAGAGGAAGAAGAAGATGTAGATGGACGGTCACCATTCCTTACACGAATCCTTCTAAGGTGGGCAGACTCCATTCGCTGCAATTTATCCTCGCTCTTACTGGCAGCACGCTTCTGCCTTCTCTGGGAATTGCTTTGGCCGTCTTCTTCTTCTTCTTCTTCTTCTTCTAAGTCACTGACATGGATTAGGGTTTTCGATTGCTTAAAGGAAGGCGAGTCTAGGGTTTGCTGGACGACTTGTTGAAAGACTGGAGCTTGATGCGGTGGTAGTCTCGGTAATTATTGCGAAGTTGGTGGACGATTTCGTCTAGAGAGGAGGATCGCAGGTGCTTGAAGGTCTCCAAACGACAACGAAGAACCCTCTGCTTTTGATCGGAGAGCGACCTCCCTCCACCCTCTAACCTAGGTGCTGGCGACGCAGGATCCCTCATCCTCTTAACCCTCTTCACCATCTTTCCTCGCTGCCCAGGAGTTGCCATCTATAAAACAAAATGAAAAAAAAGTTGGAACACAAACCAAAATCAACTACACCACTTTCATTGAAGAGTATAATTGTAAAAATACAAAAGGCAAAACTTCTAGTCATTGCTACATTGTTCAGATTACAAATTGAGGGAGAAATTAGAACAACACAAGCCAGAAAGTAAAAGAACTTACCTTAACCAGAACAGAGATTTTAGAATATAAAAAACACTACAGCCTGTGGGTTTCTTTAGGGTGGGGGTCAATGGTGTTTACCAGTGGAAGGTGGACTTAATTAGTGGTGGTTATTGATGGGGGGAATAGGATTGAGAAGAGAAAATGTTGGTGATTGAAAGCGGGAGACAATGGGGTCACGAGAAGGGTTGAGCGACTGAGAGAGAGAGAGAGAGAGAGAGAGAGAGAGAGGAGGAGGAGGAGTGGTCGTCGTCGCAGCTGCTGTGGAGGGAGAGGAGGATGAAGGGAAGCGGTGGAATTTTTTGGGTCTAAAAGAGGCGATGGTTTAGCCGGGATTTTTTTTTTTTTTTTTTTTTTTTCCAACAACACTTTCTTTTTATTTTCGGGGGGTTGGGTCTCTTATGTTTGTCTTGTCTCTTCGAGAGGTCCGAGGTGTCAAATAGCAAACATCAAATTTAAATTTCAACAATAATGCTCTCTATTTCTTAGCTAAAATTTAGCTAAGAATATAAGAAAGCTATTTTAGGAGCTCTCTAAAAAATTTCAACTCCAACCATACTCCTTAATTTGGAGAGTCATAAATGCTATAACTCTTTTTTAATTGGTCCATCTATATTAAAAAATAAAATAAAAAATAGTTAGCATTAAATAAAGGTTTGAAATATTCATTAAATAAAATAGCATTAAATTATAGGCAGCCACTAGGAGTCCTTTCTCTCTCCTCAGATTTAGGAGCTCCTAGAGGACTTCCTATTTTAGGAGGTGGATAGGGAGCGTGGTTGGAGTTACATTTTTACGATTCCTCCCTAAAATTTGTCTAAGGAGATGGTTTAGGGAGCCCATTGTGGATGCTCTTATATTCTTAACCAAATTTTAGCTAAAAAATAGAGAGCATCATTGTGGATACTCTTAGTCCCACATTGAAAGGAAGTGCTTTCTTTTTATGGTTTATAAGCACCAACACCTTTAAACATTAAATAAGATATGAGCCTAGTAAAGGCATAATTGGGCCTCATCTTAGTTTAGTCTCTTGGGCTCTGTTGGTTTAATTTAGACATGTTTTAGTGTAGTTACCGCACACCACAAGAGAGAGAGAGAGAGAGAGAGAGAGAGAGAGAGAGGAGGAAGAAAACATGGGGAGAGGGGTAGAAAAAGATGAGAGGGGAAGAGAAAGAGTCGAAGAAAATAAGATATTGGGCCCAAAACTGATGTTAAGCTCTCTCTCTCTCTCTCTCTCTCTCTCTCTCTCTCTCTCTCTCTCTCTCTCTCTCTCTCTCTCTCTCTATTTTTAGCAAAACCTTGCCTAAGCATCTTCTATGGAGTTTTCAATTTATTTATTTATTTTTAATATACTCAATCGGTTGCGGTTGCCAATGGAATGGTATCCGTGTATCACAATCGGTACCATCATTGTCTGTCCCGATTGTCCAACCCTAACAACGTTAACTTTTTGGTCAAACCACGGTTTGCCGACTGCAAAAGCCGGTTAGTAATTGGTGATTTTCGGTGTTTGAGGTCCAACCGCACAGCCCAGTTTAATTAATATTATTTTTATTAATTAGAAATTCATTTTTTAGATAATATCATTATCTAAAATTCAAATTTTTGTTTGAACAATTATTAAAAATTGTTAGATGAAGAGGTATCAGACATCTATCTATTGACATATAGAACTAGTCAAATATAGAACTTTAGAATTGCATTATCATTCTCGACACATAAACACTTCTTGAGAGAAAGCATATCATTGTTCGTCAAAATCAAAGTCATAATGTTTAGGCTTTGATTTGTGATAATCTTGGTGGCAGACTCCTATCTAACTACAAGCACAATGGGTAGATGAGAAATACTATCTAAAGGACACTACAACAATGCAGGACTCTATCACTTATCTAAGTCAATATTTTCTATTGATTTAACTGTTATATTGAACATCGCTATATTGATTTGATTTAATAATATTTATAGAACTTATTCGACATAAATGTGACGAAATGTTCAGCATTACGTAAAATTCTATCATAGAAGGACATTTTTCTGTAGTGCCTTTTCATGTCTTCTTCATCACCTAGTTGTTCTGTTGGAGACACAGCAAGCCAAACCAAATGGGTTTGAAATGTGAGGTGCCTAATTAATTTGGGCCTGTTTAGTTTGTGAAAAAGATTTGGTGGGAAATAATTTTCCATGTTTAATTCTCAATGGATGGGAAATGGAAGTTCATTTCCCATGTTTGGTAATGCTGAGAAGTAACAATAAAATATCACTTTATTCATTTCCCATGTTTGGTTCGCATAGGAATGTAAAACAAAGTTGTTTAATTTTCCAATATACCCATATGAAATTAAATAAATGCATTTAATGTTATGTCGTAATTCTAAGAACCACCGTGGTTATGTGGAACGGGAGCGGATCCGCTGTCCCCAAATTGGTGTCCCCTCCATGTCCCCTCTCTAATTTGCTGACACGTGTCAACTAACATAACGGGAAGTTAACTCCGTTAACTTTTTTATTTGACAATTTTAAAAATTAAAAAAATTAAAAACTGCCCAAATAACCTAGCAGCCAGCGAGCGTCCTTCCTTGCTAAAACCCAGCGAACGTCTTCCTTGCTAACCCAGCAAGCATCGTCTTCTCCGCGAGAGTCTTCTCCTCTTCTCCAATTGCAACCAACAAGCGTCGTCTTCCTTGCAAAAAACCAGCCATACCCACTCTCCTCCCTCATAATCACTACATCTTCTCCACAATCAACTCTCAAATACTTGCAAAACTCAATTCTCCTCCCCTAATCTCTGTTTGGAAATTGCAGCACCATTAAACCAATCGATTATACCTTTTGTTGAAGCCCCGTGGATGGAGGTGAGCAAAGCTCTGTGTATTGGAAACTTATATAATATACACTAAATCAAAGTATTATTTATTCAATTTTCTTTGTTAGTTTTTATCTTCATGATATGTTTGATGATATGTTTGATTTCATATTCATAGTAATCAATCTTTTGAACAATCCCAGCCATATATTCATAGGAATCAACCTTTTGATTTCATAGGAATCAAACCCAGTCATATATAATAATCAATCCCTGTCTTGATTAAATTAATTGTTATTTTATGATTATTGTTTTATATATAGATTCATAACGTGTTGCCAATTTTCTCAAGGACATGAACGGGGAAAATAATTACAGAGATGATGATGGAACTCAAGCAAGTCTGAAGCTAATTTTTGAAACAGGTGGGGACTTCAATGCTTTTGCAGGCAGTGAAAGTAATGAAGAAAAGTTTTCAGAAAACTACACAAGGTAACAAAAACATAGAGTTGATCCATTCTAACATGCAGAAAAAACTAGTTCCTGAAATAGGCATGGAGTTTGAGACAGAAGAAGAAGCCTTTAAATTTACAATGCATATGCATATGGTGTTGGTTTTAGTATTAGACGAAGTAAATTTCATAAAGAGAAATGTGGGAAGTTGAGAGACAGACTTTTTGTTTGCTCTGCTGAAGGTAAGCGTGAAAAGAATAAGTGTGATGGCAGTGTGAAATCTCATCGTGCTGAGACAAGATTTGGATGTCTAGCAAGGATGAAAATTAGTTGTCGGCTAAATGATAAGTATTGTGTTACTGAGTTTGTGCCTGAGCATACGCATGTTACTTCTAGTCCTTGTAAGACCCATTTTTTTAGGTCACATAGGAACATGTCTCTTGCACAAATAGTTGAAGCTGATATGGCCGATAGTTTCGGGAATTGCTCCAAAAGCAACTCTAGAACTTCTGAGTAGACAAGCCGGTGGACGTCAGAATCTTGGATTCATTTCCTGTAGATTATAAAAATTATTTACGTTCAAAGCGTACAAGAGAAATGAGGGTAGGAGATACAGGGGGCCTGTTAGAATATTTACAACAAATGCAATTGAATGATCCTAATTTCTTTTATGCTATACAAGTGGATGAAGATGATATGATTACTAATATCTTTTGGGCTGATGCAAGGATGATGGTGGATTATGATTATTTTGGTGATGTGGTATGCTTTGATACGACCTATAGAAAAAATAAAGAAGGAAGACCTTTTGCAATGTTTGTTGGTGTCAACAATCATAGGCAAACTGTCGTATTCGGTGCTGCATTATTGTATGCTGAAACAGCTGACACATTATTTGGTTTTTGATACTTTTGTCAAGGCTATGTCTGGAAAAAAACCATAAGTATTCTAACAGACCAAGATGCAGCAATGGCTAAAGCGTTGCTTTCAGAGTGGCCAGAAACATGTCACCGTTTGTGCATTTGGCACATATACCAAAATGCAGCCAAGCATCTTAGCAATGCTTTTGAGAAGTTCAAAAATTTACCAAAGACTTCGGTAGATGCATATATGATTATGAAGATGAAGATGATTTTATAAACGCTTGGAATAACATGCTTGAAAAATATAATCTCAAGGATAATGATTGGTTTGAGGCGATTGTTTAATATAAAGGAGCAATGGGCATTAGTTTATGGGCGACAAACTTTTTGTGCTGATATTACTACTACCCAACGCAGTGAAAGCATGAATAGTGCTTTAAAGAAGTATGTTAGTTACAAATATGATTTGCTACGATTTTTTCAACATTTTCAGAGGTTAGTTGAAGATCGTCGTTATCAAGAGTTGAAAGCTGAATTTAGAGCAAGTCAAAGTTCACCTGCATTGTCATTTCCAGTGGAAATATTAAAGCACGCATCAAATATATATACACCAGAAGTGTTTAAGTTGTTTCAAGATGAGTTGTGTAAAGCTCATGATTGTGTCTTGAAATTCAATGGTGAGATTGGAAGCATCAGCAAATATGAAGTTATCCCTCATAAGAAGTATTGGCACCACACAGTCACATTTGACTCAATAGATAATACGGGTTTATGTAGTTGTAAGAAGTATGAGTTTGCAGGAATCTTGTGTGCACATGCCTTAAAAGTCCTCTCTACCAGAAATATTAAAATATTCCCGCTCAATACATCTTGAAGAGATGGACCAAAATATTAAGGCTAAGAGTACAAAATCTACTTGCAATGTCTCTAGTGAAAATGACTCAAAAGTAGAAATTGTCAGGCGTTACAGAGAATTATGTCGGTTGCATACTCAGTTAGCAACACGAGCATCAGAGTCGAAAGATGCATATGAAACTGCTATATTAGGACTTAACAATACGTTGAGAGATGTGGATGCGTGTTTGAAGAAGAAAGCAAGTCAAGAACCAACTCAGGTGATCTCAAAAACTACCAGTGCATCTAAGCTTAATGAGTATATTTGTATTGACGATGATATCATTAAAGTTAGAGGAATCAAAACTAAGACCAAAGTTGTTGGCAATTCTAAAAGGCCAAAGAATGCTTTGGAAAAGCTCACAAAGAAGAAAAAGCCTCGAAATAAAGAAGAATGTGCTCTATTGGAACAGGTATTTTAATATATATTTTTTATTATTTAAAAGTTATGATTGTTAATATTTGTTTTATTTTAACTCATTTTAAAATTTATGGTTTTGAAATAATGTTAGGAACCTGATTCTCACAATGAGACTATTCACATGCCAACCCAATCTCAAGCAACAATGGATATTTCACAGGTAATGTTTAAGTTAAATTTATCTTTTTTTTGGTGTCTATCTATGGCATTTCACAAGTAATGTAAATATGTTACTGACTTAACTTATATATATTCTTCATGTGTGCTTCTTTGTATACTAGCAATACTACATAAGAACCCACAATACTTTGAGCAACTATCAACAAGGTCCAACTAGCATGATGAATTATTGCAGGTAATTCCTTGTAATTGGTTAAACCTTTTGTTTTCTCGTGAATGAGTACTAACTTATTTCATTGTATACACATATATGCAGGCAGAATTACCACAAGAAGAAGAATTAAGCTTACTGAGCTCTGAAGGACTAGACTTGCTGAACTCTGAATTGACATGCAGTGCCAAGACACATGATATGTGCGTCCAAGATGTTGAATGAGAAGAATGTTGAAGAATTTTTCCTTCTTTTGGACTCAAAGTTTCATTTAAGAATATTTGGTTATGACATTTGGAGCAAGCATGTATTTACCTTTTGTATTGTTAAAGACTTCATATGTATGACAATTTTAATGGGCATTTGATGTCATATATTATTGGAACAAAACCAGCGACTATGTGGAATCAATTATAACTGAATATTGCTCGTTGTTAAGTGGTAGGACAAGTATTGAACAATACTATATTTCATTCTTTCCCTCATGAGGGAAAAAAGATTTATCTTCAGTAAGTCAATAAACTGGCAAAATGCATACATCTCGCTGCAACATTTTGTCAAACACATTGTGCATTCAACTTTTTCAGACCCTATGACATTGATTGGTGTAGGGGTAGGGGCACTTCCTTGTAGTTGCTGGAGCAGATCTTTTTCTTCTGGAATTGCAGCCGCAGTGTTCAAATCCATCAGCTTCTCTTCTCTTTCACAAGGTTTAATTAACTCAAACTCAAACTCAACTGGCACCATTGCTTGGTTGGTCACAACAGAAACTGATGATGGAGGAGGAGGAGGGTATGGAAGAAGAGACAGAGTCATTAAACTGGTGCTTTTGACGGCATCAAAGCTTGTTGGTATGGGAAGCTGTGGAAGAGCATGAGCAAAACCATCCAAGGTGATGGGTCCTCTCCTCTGCCTCTTGAAGGTTGTTGGTGACAGAGCAAAACCATCACCTCTTGAATATCGTTAAACTCCAAATAACTAAATCTCTATGTCATAACAGCAGTAGATTCAACTCCAATTAACCATTTAATTCACAAATTCTTCAAAGATAGCCAAACACATGAAAGACCCAAGGAAGAGGATGCTCGCTGGGGTTAGCAAGGAAGAACGCTTGCTGGGTTTAGCAAGGAAGGACGCTCGCTGGCTGCTGGGTTATTTGGGCAGTTTTTAATTTTTTAATTTTTAAAATTGTCAAATAAAAAGTTAACGGAGTTAACTTCCCGTTATGTTAGTTGACACGTGTCAGCAAATTAGAGAGGGGACATGGAGGGGACACCAATTGGGGACAGCGGATCCGCTCCCATGTGGAACCACCACGTTGCTAATTATTAAAAACAATGACATGGTATTAAAGAAAGACAACTCTTGTCACAATAAAAAACATCATTTAACCTTTTTTTTTTTTTTTTTTTTTTAATAGATGATGATGTTTTTTTTTTTTTTTTTTTTTTTTTTTTTTTTTTTTTTTTTTTTTTTTTTTCTAAGTTGATGTAAGTGTGTTGAGTTTTTTGCAATAATGTGAACACTGAAACTGCACTAGAACAACGGTTTTTGTTTAGGAACCGTCATGTTGTTCATGAACAATGACAATGAATTATTGTCGTGGGTTGCACTCAAAAGATGACAGTCAATTCACGACGGTTTGAAAACCATCACCATGATGGTGAATATCCATCGTCTATTTCATTTTTTGTAGTAGTGGTTCCACATAGTAGTGGATCCAGAATTCTTGGGCCAAGGGGTCTTAGTGTAAAAGTGTCAAAATTTTCCCTAAGAGAAAATAACACTAAAAACATAGAAAGACTATGGCAGCACAAGGCAGTGGTGCTCAACGCCGGCAGAGAGGTAATGGTGGAGGTTGGGAGGTTGGGAGGTTGGGGCTCCTAGGGTTGTGGGATATTAATTTAGGAATGAAAGGGTTTGGGGATGTGATGTGGAGTCGGATAAATGGGAGGAGAGGAGGATGATCTTTTGTTTTGTTTTTTAATTTTTAAAAGTTTGGCTCAAAACGACGTAGTTTTGAGGCCAAGTCAATTAAAAAAATTGAAAGAGCCCTGGACTAAACGACGTCGTTTGGCCAGACCTTTTTTATTAAAAAATAAAAAATAAAAAATTGGACCTTGTGCTCGCGCAGTAGTTGGGTGCTGCGCAAGGCATACCCACAGGGGACTTTCATCGAGCACCTTGTGTGCACACAAAGGGTCGTTCTGCTGCTATCCAAAGGGTCACTCATAGAGTCCACAACTGGATTTCTGGCATCCCAAGGGGTTGTGTGACCCCTCTTGTCCCAACATGCATCCACCTCTAGTTCCACACTCTGCAGGGTCATTTGGTACGCAGGACTGTCATGAATTGGACTAAATACCGGAACTGTATTGGATTGGCTTAGCCTGGCATAAGTTGGATAAGACTTGTATTACGTTTGGTGTAGGATTGGATTAGGACTAAATTTTTTTTATTTTTTTAATTCTTAATTTCAAAAAAGAAGTCAAGTGGATTTATTTGTTTATTTGTTTTTTCTTTTCTTCTTTCTTTCACTGCTTTTTCATCTTCTTCTTCTCCCTCATCTCTCCTTCTCCTCTTCTTCTCAATTTATTTGTCTCTCTACTTCTTAATTTTTAAAATGTTATATTATGTCATTTTCCTATTTCACTATTTCTCTCTTTACCCTCCTCTCTCTCTTCAATAGCCACATACCCAAACCCCACAATCTAAATTTGGGAATTTGCTTCTTTGAGGAGGCTCATGTCTGGGTGGGCTCTTTGATGGTGTATTGCTTGATGGTTAGCTATTTTTTTCTGAGGTTTTTCCCCCAATTTCAGAAAAAGAAAAAGCCATTTGAATTAATTGATCTATTTCCTCCATTTGGGTTTTGTAGCAAACTTTTAGAGAGAGAGAGAGAGAGAGAGAGAGAGAGAGAGAGAGCAGCTGACATGGATGAGGTGTGTGCTTAGGTGGGAGGTGATGGTTGCGACGAGGTGTGTGGTTGGGTGGGAGGTGATGGCTGAAACAAAGGCGTGGAGCGGAGAGGGGAGGAAGTCGTGAGCGATGAGGAGGCGATTATTTGTCCCCCCCTTCACACACAGGGGAAGCCTAGCTAAGAAGGTGTTTTTAGTGAGCCCCAGATTACTAATCCCATTTAAAACTAGAATCATGTGACAACAAATATAGAATAATTTTTTTATCCAAGCTAGTCCAAGTTAGATAGGTGTAACAAACGAACCCAGTTTACAAATCTCTACTCTTATAAAGCCAAGCCAACATCCTAGTAAAGTGCAAATAAAGAGAACGCCATAGTAGAATATATCGCATATTTCTCATGATGTGTGATCAACATAGAAGGATTTAGCATAGTTCTGTATCGTGTATGTTGGTTGAATGGTTCTCATGGCTGCCTTCATATCAGACCCACGTCCAAATGGAACAGTAAATTACAGTGGGTATGAGAATTTTGAGAAACTTACTCCTTTTGCTGCATGCTCATTCATTTATTTGATTAATTTTTATTTGCTATAAGAATTTCCTCTTTCTATTTATGTCTTTCGCAAAGATGCAGGTCACAAAGGAAATAAGGAGATTCACTATTATATCAAATATAGGAGCCCAAATTATAAAAAAAAAACCCTATATGGAATGGACTTTAGAAACACACATAAAACTCATTTACAACATAACAAAAAAACTTTTAACTTCTTTTAAATTACAAAACTGTCATTGATTTCTTAAAACAAACCCAACCCCAAAATTTCATTAAAAAAAAGCCCAAAATAGTCAATAGGGCATTAAAGTAATTTAATAATTAAAATTAAATTCAATAGGGTCAGCTGTCATTTTTGGATTTTTTTTGGCTTTGTTTGTAGAAATGAAATTATGTAGGGTTTATTTATAGTTTTAATGCTAAGAATGGGTATATGACTAAATATCTCAAGGAAGTAAAACAAAGATTTACAAACATGAAAACCACAAAACACCATTTGGTAATTCCCATTACTTATAATTTTTGTGATGTTTTTAACTGATTTTCTTTTTCTGTCAAGAATCATATGGTTTTTTTTTGTTTGTTTTTTTTTTTTTTTTTTTTTTTTTTTTTTTTTCTCTCAGGAGGGTGGCAGGGGTTTTATTTGTAGGGAACTAAAGCTCCATAAGGAATTCATAGCATTTGAGGGAATTCAAGTGTCGAGGACTGTTCGCATTGAACTTGAATCCCTAAGCTGCACATGGGAGGTCAATAGCCACCAAAATCCCCCGCACACCAACATACCCACCCCAAATACCCACTCCGTCTTTCCCCGACCTCCACTTGTATTGGATTCGAAAGTTGGGTATGGGTTTTAGGCCCAGTTTGGGATTGCTGTCACTTTTAAAAAAAGTTGTTTTACTGTGCTTTAAAAATAATTAGCTGTAAAATAAAGTAGCTCCATATTTGGTAAATAATATTTTTAAAGTGCTATTAATATAAAAAGCAGTGTCAAAATCGTTTGGTAAATTTTAATATAAAACTGTTGTAACTGTGAATAATGACTAAAATATACATGATGTTGAAAGTGTTATGTGCTAATCATGTGGTGGTGGTGGTGGTGGTGGGGGTGGGGTGGGGGTGGGGGTGAAAGAGATAAAGGTGAAGGTGATGGTGGTGTTGAAGGTGGAGCTAGTGGTTGTAGTAGTGGTGGTGGTAGGGATGGCGGTTGTGGAGGTGGAGCTGGTGGTGGTGATGGCAGCATGGTGGTGGTGGTGGTGGCAGCGGAGGATGAGGAGGAGGAGGAGGAGGAGGATGTGGTGGTGGTGGTGATGTTTGCAGTGGTTGCATAGGTGGTGAATGTGGTGATGGAGTTGGATGTGGAAGTGGAGGTGGTGTTATTTTTCAAAATGAATGATGATATTTTAGTAATTAAAAAAAATTCATTAAAGGCTCATCTCTGCTTCTGTTGAAAGTAGCTTTGAAAAGCAACTCAAAACCTACTTTTAAAAGCTGTTGTAAAAAGGTCAGTGCTTTTAAAATAATCTGGATATTTTATTTTTACCAAACACCTTAAATTGCTTAACTGTAAAGTGAATTAGGTTTTTGGGGAAAAAAAGCAATCCCAAACGGAGCCTTAGTCAATGGTCTTAAGGCCATCTCCAACTATGTTGGGGCTAAACTCAAATTTCCACCCACCAAAATAATACTATTCATGTAATTTTAGGACTCAAATTTTTTTTTCCTCCAACCTTGCAGACTCATAATTTGAGTCCGCAATTTTATTAAATTGTTTAAGAATGATTAAACCCTAATTTTTTTTTCTTGTTAACTTTTTTAACATTATTTTTGTCTCAACATTCATGATTTAATTTTCTAAACATTTTAACCTAAAAAAATTAAAATTCCAAAGCATAATAGAATTTCACTTAAAAATAATTAAAAAAAAGTACAACAACATTTTATTTACCAAAGGTAGAAAGGAAAAAAACTGATTTTTGGTTGATTATTTACCAAATGAATGACTATTTATAGAGTTTGGAATAAGTTTTGGGGTTGGATTTGATTTAGATTAATTATAAATATTATTTTGTCCGTTGGATTTAAATTTAAGCCGATGGATGTGAAATTTTACGGTTCAAATTGCCTAAAATTAATCCTAATCGTTGATGTGGATATAGCAGTTGTATTGTTTAATTAAAAAAAAAAAAAAAAAAAAAAAAAAAACTAACTTCAAATTAGGCCAAATTTGGGATTTGCAACGTCTCTCTTCTCCAAATGCTGCCACTTGTCGCACATGTAACACCCCGACCCCAATTTATCCCATGTTTTAATTTATTTAAGTGGAATTGAGAAATTACCCGTGGGATAGGGGTATTTTAGTCATTTTCTTATCCGGAAGGAGTTTGGGAATTCCGGTTGTATCGTTGCGTAGAGCACGGTGAGATGAGTCCGTAGACATGTAGTGGGCTCGAATCGGAGTTGTAACGAGAGAGATATGATCAAATGAAGCTCAGTGGCATAATCGTAAATATTTTGAAGTGGGATTTTTGGTTAAAAGACGGAATTGCCCCCGTCTCTCTCACACTCTCTCTCTCTCTCCTCCGGCGCGTCTCTCTCTCCTCTCGCGCGACGACTGGAACAGCCGGCCACGTTTTGGCCGGCCGTGCTCTCGTCCGGCCACCAAAGTCGACGGGGCCGGTACCAAAATGACCGGGCCGCCGTCCTCTTCCTACCCCGGCCAGGTCCCGCCGCCAGCCGCCGTGGTTTCGCCGGAAAACGAAGAGAAAAGCTCCGGTTTTGACAGAAAATTCGCCGGCTTCGTTCTCCGTCGTCCGGCCGCCATTTTTGGCGATCAAGGTATGGAAATTCATCCTTTCCTCATGATCTAGCTGATGGATGGGTAGGATTTCGTTAATTTCGAGCCTAGATTATCTGATTTTTGAGTTAGGGTTCGGCCGGATTTCGGGATGAGATTCCGGCCACTTCCGGTCAGATTTTGGGGTACGTCCAAGAACAAAAGTGACTCCAAATTAGGTGTTTTACCTAGGGTAGGAGTCTGGGCTCACGATTTGGAAGTTTTCCGGCGATGGGTATCGCTTTGGACACCCACGCGCTGCCGGCGCGTGTGGCGGCGCGTGGGCACTGTAGCTGAGGGGCATTTTTGTCCCATTGTGATCCTCTCGATGTCACGAGCGCGCAGGTGGGCTCGGATCTCAATTTGGATATCGTTAGAGTCCCGAACGGATATCGCATATCGCGTATTTTCCGGGTTCGCTGGGTTTGGACCGTTGGATGGTCCTGATATTATAATATGTTGATCTAGGTATTACCAGGATCGTGTAGGATTCGACGGATCGTAAAACGGAGTCCCGGATACTCCGGAAATGCCAACCCTGGGGTTAGGGTTTTAGTAACTGTCCGATTGTGTGATCGTGAGCAATCCGACCGTCCGATCTGGACCAAACTTGCAGGACATGTGTCCTAGAGCCTATAGAACCTATAGGAACTTTCGGATTGGAGTTTGGAGGTTGTGGGCCCCGCAGGCCCGTTTGACCCTAGGTTGACCGTGAGACTTCCGAGATAGTCTTACCTTTATTTGAGGGTTAGTATGACCTTAGTGACAGGTCTTGAGCGTTGTTGAGTTAAATGGATATTGTGGGTTAGGATATAAATTGGTGAATGTTCAATTTACAGGGGAGACTCTGCCGAAATTTTGGCAGAAAGTCTCGTGCCCTAAATCCTCTCTGGTAAAAGAGGACATAGTTTTAAGGAGTGAACCCGGCGTGGGTGTGATGCCGGGGTCTCCGCAGGGTTCGTCTCGAGTTTCGGGAAATTCGGGGCGGGTCCTGTCAGCACAACCAAAGTGCAAGTAGACAGCTTGCTGCCACATGGGGCCCGCCTATTTTTCTTCTTTCACATGGGCTGCAGAGCAAGGATTTGGGCTCCACACAAATTATCAGTCCAGGCAAAACTTGGATTGGTATTCCATCTCAAATTTCACCCCTCAAAATACAAAGGTTAGAGATGAGTTTTGGGCTCAAAACTCAAATTTTGAGTTTCCACACATTGGGTTGGAGATGGCCTGAGGGAGTGGGGGTCGTGTCGGAATTTGAAGGATTATGGGGATGGGTGGTGGTGGAGGAGTTAAGGCTGAGTGAGTAGAGGGAAGGAAGAACGAAGTCAGTCGTAAGGGTTGTGACTGTTGCGGACTTGTTTGAGTACAAAGTGATGGTGAGAGTGTCAGAACTGGTGGGAGAGTGATGGTGTTGGACTTGTAATGACCATTTTGCCCCAAAATTTAAGATCAACGTGCAACCATTTTGTGAAGAGAGATTCACTATTATACCCAATATAAGAACCTAAATTATATATAAAAAACTATATGAAATGAGCTTTGGAAACACACCCGAAACTCATTTACAACATAACAAAAAGACTTTTAACTTCTTTTAAATTACAAAGTTGCTATTGATTTCTTAAAACAAACCTAACCTAAAAACCTCATAAAAAAACCCAAAACACTCAATAGGACATCAAAGTAATTTTATAATTAAAATTAAATTCAATCGGGCTTGTCATGTTTTGAATTTGTTTATAGAAATTAAGGGGTGTAGGGTTTATTTATAGTTTTAGTGTTAAAATGGGTATATAACTAAATATTTCTAAATGGTATCTAACACAAACCTTTACAAATAAAAGGGACCCATCAAAAGAAAACAAGGTGTCCCCAAATGGGCTTTGGCAAAAATGCTTCGTTCATAAGCATAAACATGTATCAGATCCAGAAAGCTATCCTGTTTACAGCTTTACACCCATCACCCATCACCCATCACCCATCATCCATCACCCATCAATCACGTTTTTCTATTCAATCAGAAAAACTGGCGTCGCCTCGTCTCTTTGACAGCTTTACACGCATCACCCATCGCGTTTTTCTATTCAATTAGAAAGCCACCCTATAACTACCCCTTTTTTATTTTTATAATTCAAATTAGTTTTCTTCTTACTGAATAATGGCATCAGCATCCCAAACAAACACTCCTCTCAATCTCAATTAAACGTATCGTTTTGCAGATGAAAGGGAACGAATTCGAATCCGCATATCCCAACTTGCTAAGAATAACTTTATTTTTTTTATAATTTCATTTTAATTTTTTTGCCATCAACAAGGAACCAAGGAAAAAAAATATCTCTGTAACGAGATTAAATCATTCAAAGATGTAATTCATATATTAAAAATCAATCCGAAACCCACAAAAAAAACTACAAAGTTCAAGAAAACAACCCAAAAAAGAAAAGGAAAAAAAGATTCAGATCTTTACATCAAAATCAAGCCCTATGATGATAGAAGTAGAAAAAGAAAAGGTGGTTCTGAAATTGAAGACTGAAATCAGCCATACTTGGATCAGAAATCAGCGTCTGATGTGCTTGACCTTGTACCACCCTTTCTTGCACGAATCTCCCACAACCTTCACTCCCTTCTTCACCAAGATCGTGAGCTCCCTGGCCCTCTCCTTCACCTTATGCTCAAACCCTGCCATTCTCTTCCTTCTGCTTTTCGCTTTTTAGAGAGAGAAACACAGACGCAAAGTTCTAGAGAGAGAAAGAGAGTAAACAAGAGAGAGATGCTTGGGTTTTGAGGGTTTTGGGGGTTCTTAAGGGCTTATTTATTTCTTGGCGGTGCTGTGGGCTGGGCTATTGTATGGCGGATCCAACTCATAGGGCACACGTGGCGGAGATCCAACGGTGGAATGGTTTGATCGTGTCTTGCGTGATTAGCCGACGTTAATTGCGGGATAAGCATAAGGCTGAGGTGGCATGTGACATGTGTGGCTTTTAATTGAAAATTTTAAAATCGAACCCAACTGAGCCTGTGGCATCAGTGTTTGGGGCCCAACCAATTTTGCTGGGACCACTCCTTGGGCATATAAATCTGGGCTGTAAATTATTATCATGACAGGGTGGACAGGCCAATACCAAATTCCTGACAAATTAGCAGATTTTTCCTTTCCAGAATCATATTCTTTAGGTTTTTATTTTTATTATTTTTATTTTTTGACATGTATTTTATATTATCAACCCTTACCTTATTCTAATTCTAACCATTTTATAATTTTTGTCCCATGCAAACATATCATATTTACAATATTGCCATTTTTATGATGGGCAGATAGATACCATTGATAATTTTATTATTTCTTCACCGATATATTCGACGAATTTATAGAAAATATATCATTTATTTTATTTTTAAAAGAAAATTTTTATCGATTTTTTTTTGGAAAAAAGCACAATTCTCATAATAGAGTGTGACAAATATGTTATGTCCTTTTCTGTCACTTGCAAGTCCTTTTATTTGTGAGAATGACACAATCAATAAAGTTATTTATCGTATTCTTTTTTGAAAATAGATACAAACTTCTTTTTCTTGTGAGGGAAAAAAAGGACAGATAACAAATTTAAAAGGAATGAAAAAAGAATAACGCATGTTAGCAAAATTTTCACCAAAAATAGTTTCCACTAATATTGTTCTCCCCATATTGTGTATGTACAAATAACAGTATAGTACTTGTTAGAAAAATAAAAACCCAAAATGAGAATGCGTTTCATTTCTTTAGTTAAATAATCAAAATAACATAGTTAAACAAATGAAATACTGTCACATTATTTCACGAGCTAATTTGATAACCAAATTAGTGATTGAAATTGCACAAAAATTTATATTCAAACTAAAAATGGGAGATCCAATTAATAAGTTTTTAGGAAGACTTGGTACCTACTGAAAAGGTAAGGAACTTGTAGTTAAAATGAGTAACAGCATTTACCCATGACCAAAGATTGTAGGTTCGATTCCTCCTTTCTTAATTGGGTTAATTATTGGACCTTAGACCATTGTTTTGAATTGATGAATCAATTCTTTTTTTTTTGGGACCAAAAAAGAATCGATGAAACAAAAAATTTCCTCATTCCATATTCTTGCTAAATGAGCAAAGCACAGCTAGCTGGTGCATAAAGAACCAGCTGGATAAGCATAAACAAGGAAATGTGTGACTCTGAGTCTTTTTATACTTTGAAGTCCATAAAATAATCATAAGATTCGTAGGGCAATAATTGAAAAAATAGGCCTACCCAATTTCAAACTTTGAATTTTAAGGAAATATCAAGGTTTATATAATAAAATTCGGGTCGGACCAATTGAAATTTTTTATTTTAATATATCTGGGGCCACAAACTTTTGGAATTTATATGAAACTTGTGCGTTGGGTCGACTGGACTTGCTGTTACATTTCAAAAGCATTACTATAATATTGTGTTAGAAAATGACTTCAAACTGATCCATTGTAAGTCCAATTTGTTTTTTTTTAATAACAAATTTGACATTGGCAAAGCTAACTTGAGAACATTTTTATACCTCTAATAGAAAACCTTAAACCGTAAACCCTAAACTGATCTTAAAACGACGTCACTTCGATACGTATTATTATATGTGGGTGTGTGTGGGACAATGACTTTACACCAAAGGGAACAGGTGGGCAAAAACAGAAAAGAAGAATGATGATTCCTTCGAAATCTCATTTCTGTTGCAGAACATAATTGTGTCTTATTGAAATCACCATGGCCCCATCGAAACTTCATCATACCAGCTTCAAATTAAAGGGAACAGATTTCCTTTGGGATGTCACTTTGGTATCACTTTAAGATTTTGATGTATTTTTCTATGCTTTTCTAGATTATGATTTCTTGCTATTTGTGACTATCTTGGATCATTTCTAGGGTTTTGTCTAATGTATTTGCCTCTATAGGTAGGTCATCATGTTTCCATTCTTGGTTAGACGACTTGATGACTGATGAACAAAACTTCTGCTTCCTTAATTCCCTCATCCAAATCTTCTTCTCTCTTTCTATTCTCTCCTATCTTAACTTTCTCGGCTTTCGACAAAAAAAAAATCTTTCTCGGCTAAACGTCTGCCTGTTCTACATTAAACAGAATATGTGCAGATTATGGAAGTAATATTCGGATAAGGAATAAAGGTGGGCAGAGCATAGATGAGTATGCCATGAATATCACTGTTACCAGCGGTCTAGTCATCTATTAACATTCAAGTTTAGCTGGCCTGCAAGTGCACAGCTACAGAGAGAAAAAAAAAAACACAGTATTTTCACCCTGCTAGAAATTTTAACATACATGACATTCTATGGTAAACATGACTGCGTATGTAGATTCAGAGAGTTGAATCCTAAATGCCATAGAAATCTTGAGGAGAAGAATAAACAGAGGAGGAAACTAAAATCTTGGGCTAGTTGAATCCTAGACGCTATGAAAATCACTCCCGATGATCTTCAGTTGACCTGAAGAATCATGACAATCCTATGTTATGGCATCCGTCTCTAATTGGATGCCAAATTCAAGACTTAGCTTTCAAGGATAACCAAAGAAAGAATCCAAAAGGGAGTTAAATATGCAGATCATGCTCATTCAGTAATATTTTATGTAAGCCTAGTCTTTCATTTATTAGAAAATGCACTAGTGGAGAAGAGTCTTTTGTCAGTTTCTGGTATAAAAACTGACAGATTCAACTATGTGATTGCATATTGTGAGGCTCAAAGCCATCGTGTGGTTTAATAACATTGATCAGAAAATCATGTGAGCACTGTTAATTCAAAGCCATAGTATCATCAATTACCTGACTCCTAATAAACGAAAGTAGGTTCACTTTCAAGAAACAGGAAAGAAGTGTGGAGACTTAAATGTGAAATTCAAGATAAGAATGTTATCATTAGAGTCATGGCGTTGTACAGGGAATGTATTAAAATGGGAGATCTCAAGTTCCCGGTCCAACAATAAGAGCATCCAAGCACACATCCAATGATGAACAACTGTAAGGAATTCTCACCAGACAAGTGAGCTGCACTAAATATAGCTGAGCTTATCAAAACTGCTGACTGCCATTTCATAGCGGAAGAAATCGACGCTAATAAAAATCCCCTGTAAACAGTTTCTTCCAGCACGGGAGTGACAATGCAATATACAAGGACGCAAGCAGCTTTTGAGATGTTGCTGCTTACCAGGATTTCTTTGAGTACAGGGTTGTTTATAGCCTGCAATGAAATGGTGTAAAATAAAATCCTTGAAAGAGGAACAGAGTTTCCATAAAATTACTAAATCAATGATATATTTATTTAGAAAAATATAAATGAGCTGTAATAAGGACTTGAGAACAATTTGAAAAGGCAAAAACAATTTATAGGAAACTCTACAACAGCTAGAGAATGAGCCAACTTCTTTGGAAGTTTTTTCTATTTGCATTAAGGACTCAGATGATACACATTGTTGAAGCAACTGCTTAGAGTTAAGGGTTAAATTGCATTGGAAAACATGTAGATTGAAAAGGTCAAGAAAGACGAAATAAGATATATAATAAATCAAGAAATCTTTTCTACTTTCAATGCAAGATTGATTTGGGAAATTTCCAGTGAGTTAGATTAGACTTTTATCCCCTTATTCATTTATTCTTGGGCTCTTTCAAAACATATTTTACTTCTTGTCTGATGCTGTTGTGAGATCATTTTAACTTAGGCAGAAAATCCTTAATTCCAATTGGTAAAGCCTCTTCTACCAAGCACTATATGATTCTAAACTAGTTAAAATCAAACCACAGCCACTTACTCATAAATAGTGAAATCAAATTAAGATTAATATCAGAAACATTTTATCAAGCACTAAACAATGTTATATTAGCTGCCGTATCATCACAGCAAACTGAGTCATCAGACCATGTAGTTGTCAGTTTGTTCAGTTTTGGCTAGTGAAAACATTGTGAGCCTAGAGTTAACAAGTGAATGAGAATCAGTCCCCTATACAATTTCATACCTCAAATTCTCTATGCACTATGAATCATGTGAAATGAAGGATACAACCTCCTTCCTGCAACTTATCATTAATTACTATCAGATCTCATCCATCATCAGATTGGTTGTATTATTCTCAAAAACCATTTATTTACCATATTTGGATACCTTAATCATTGTACCTTCTATCATTTGTATGACATTATACATGTATGCTCTAGGCAAAAGAAAAATATAACGTACAGTACCGAAAAATAAAGAAAGGGCATATATCGGCCTTCCTTTTGTTCAAATACTTAGCTTACCCAATTGTAGAAAAGGTACTTATCACAGATTCTGATTGCCTATTTTTTCTTGGATGAGAAAGTTCATGAAATATTATAAAAAGAGCAGAAAACCATAAGCAGTTAAGTTTATCAAGCGAACCTTGGGCCCAACAACACTATCAGCAAGGAAGGAAGTAAGGAAAACCAACATGAATAGAAACCCAAATCCTACAGCTGATGCCAACAGCCAGCTCCTCTCTTTTGATACTTTGTTAGTTTTAAAGAAATCCACAAACTTATATTGTGGCTTAGCAGTGCTCTGCAGAAGAACTAGAGCTGCAATGAGCTCTAAAATTTGAGCTCCAAGCAATGATATTGCCTGCAATAACCAAAAAAGGAAACCAAGATCCGTTATAAGTGTGCAACTTTATTAATGTAAGGCTAAAGTTTGTTCAAATGCTAGACAGTCCATATATGAACTTGTTCAAATTAGGTATCAGTGCAGAACAGAATCCATGAGTTATCTACTGAACTACAGATCTTATGGGCGTGGGAACAATGCTATACCACGGGATGCTAATTGTTGCTTGTTTCAAATTTCAATTGGTACTTCGAAGATGCCGATGGGATTCCTATCTCTGCATTACAGAACCATGTACGTTGGTAACCATTGTCACTTTTTTGAGTTTTGAATCCTAAGTTTGATGTAAAGAGAGGACTGGATGGGCTATACTTGATTATAGGGTGGTTCATTAGCCTCCATAAGGCATATGCCAATCCATACACAAGGACAGAAGACAAACAAATCCAATATTCAGCCCCCAAAAACGACACCTACATGTCAATGTTAAATATTAAATGATGAAAAGAGAAGTAAGATTGCCCTTCTCAGTAAAGCATTTTGTGTAAGTATCCTCTCACATTTCCCATTCTTCCGAGAATCGAATAGTGTAAAAAGGCATTTTTGGGCCAGGTCGATCATACAAGTCAAGAAACAAACTCACCTCTATCTGTGGATCAAGAATAGGTTCATGCAATACATGAGCAACCACAGACAACCCTCCAAAACTCAGAGGAATGTGCAAACTGAACATATAGAAAGCCATAGTGCTCCATAAACTTCCATGGTCCCATGAAGCATCTGCTGCCAAAACCGAGAATCCCTACAATTTAGAATCACAAAGAAGCCTATTTCATTTCATGCTTGGTTCAAGAACAAAAAAAACCAAAGAACCCAAAAGAACATGGTTGACAGGCCAGTTGTAAGAATGAATTCACCATTAACGCATAAAAATCCTCTGAGAAAATATCAGATATATAAAAAAGAGAAGTTCAAAAAGAAAAATGAGCGGAGTTGAACCTCAGAAGAGGCTTCATGGGTGTTTTCAGTTTTGTGACAAAAGCACTTGAAAGAAACTTTGGAGCTTAAGCTGGATTTGGAATTGGTGCGACTGAGAAGAGTATGGGGAGATAGAAAGCAAATTAGTGGTCTGCTAAAATTTCCAATGGGTTTTTTTGGTGCAAGGTGTAGAGGATGCCACAGTTGCCACTGTAACTGTATCATTCTGTCCCGAAGCAGTGGTTCTGCTCCTCCTCATGTCCAGCCGCTACCCAATCATCGATGGTAAACCACAAGGTCTTAGGCCAAGTAGGGGAATTTGCGCTAACGGTTCTTGTCCGTATCCTGCTTTTATTTGCTCAACTACCACAATTAAAATAAGGCTTATTTACTGTAGTCCTCCTAAATCCTAAACTACGAACAAATCTCATATTGCCCCCCAAAACTTAAAGTGACTCATTTACTCTGCTTGACAGTGGTTTGGTGACCCACTTTGCCCCATGTCATTAACTCCATCCAAAACTCTGTTAAAATTGATGACGTGACAAGGGTATTTTCGTAGTTTCATACACAGATCATTATCCATTAATTGAGGGGTGATGTGGCAAGTGGAGCCCACCTCCACACACATAAAAATATAATTAGATGTTCTAATTATTAAAACTAATTAAAATAATTAAAATAAAAAACACAAAATAAAATTAGATCCCAGCCGCCCAACCTCCGTTCCCACACCCTTCGTCTCTTGCAAATACCTTGGAAGAAAGAAACTCATCCCACCCCTATCTCAGCCTCCCAAGCTCTCATCCCCATCTCAACCTCAACACCCAATTTCAGATTTGGGTTATTTGAAACCCAGCCCCCCTTCCCCAACCCTCTCTCTCTCTCTCTCTCTCTCTCTCTCTCTCTCTCTCTCTCTCTCTCTCGCACATTAGCAGCTTCAAGCCCATCCCCAAAACATTACCCGTGCACCCATCTCCTACCCATCGGAAACTAGAGCCCTGCTTTGTGAGACCTCGTTACAAATTTGGAGGCCTTTGGTTTCCCCTGCCTCCCTTCGTCAAACCATCTTCTGGGTATTCATGGATTTTGATTGATGTAGAACAGATGGCAGATTTTATCGCGGTTGAGCAAGAAAAGGGACGTGGTGGGAATTTGCAGAATTGCCGTCCGAGCTCCGATTAGGGAGCAAAATACTATTTCGGAAAGGGAACGATGCCACGAGTCAAACTCACAGCTTAGCTGTGATGTACGATGAATTTTAGCATTCTGGAGTCGTTTGGCCTTTCAAAATTGCATTCAAAGTTCGAAGTTAATTCCAAATAAATTCTGTTTTTCCGTTTCGGAGTTACATAGTTAATTCCCAAAATAAATTATGTTTTTTTTTCAGTTTCGGAGTTACGTAGTTAAGTCTCCGAATTAATTCTGTTTTTCAGTTTTATTGTAATAACTCCCCTAGCAGTTACAAGGGTTGAGAGTTGTGTATTTAGACGGGTTCGTCTAACGTTTTTTGGCAGTTCAGATTTTAATCAAATTAATCAAAGAGAGTTTCTCTTAATTTCTGGTGGATTCCAGTTTCCTTGTTACTCAAGGTTTTCGTTTGAAACCTTATTTGCTTGTGCTGCGTCAAGTGGTATCAGAGCGGGTCTCTCCCGTCTTGGTATTCTTGTCTTATCATGGGTGATCGTGAAGCTGATGTCCCAGCCCCAATTACTCGAGCGGATCTGGACGCTCAAAACCAACGGATCGACAACCTAACCACCCAATTTGGGGAGATGCGAGAATTGTTGTTGCAAGCTCTTGGTGGCAACCATAGGCGAGGAGGCAGGGATGACGAAAGAAGAGAAGGCAGGGATGATAATCAAAGAGAAGGTAGAGATGGGGAGAGAAGAGATAATAGGAGGCAACTTATTCCGGATAGTGAGTCAGAGTCAGAAGAAGAACTTGAAGAACCACCACCACCGGCTAATAATCCTCGTAATCGTAATCGTAATTACGAGAATTTTGGCGACTATCGGATTAAAGCAGAAATTCCTAACTTTTGGGGAAATCTGAAGATTGAAGACTTCTTGGATTGGCTTGTAGAAGTGGAGAGGTTTTTCGATATTATGGAGGTTCCTGAGCATAAGATGGTGAAGATGGTAGCTTTCCGTCTTAAAGCTACAGCGGCTGTTTGGTGGGATCAATTGCAAAATTTACGGCAGAGGCAAGGAAAGCAGCGGGTTCGAACATGGCGGAAGATGAAGTCGCTTATGATGGAACGATTCTTGCCCACAGATTATGAGCAGATTCTCTACCGTATGTACCTAGGCTGTGCGCAAGGCACCCGTTCAGTTTCTGAATATACCGAAGAATTCATGCGTTTGGCAGAGGGAAACCATTTGACCGAGACTGACAACCAAAAGGTCGCGAGGTACAACAATGGGCTGAAGATTTCCATCCAGGAAAAAATTGGTATGCAGAATATATGGACTTTGCAGGAGGCGATTAACATGGCATTGAAGGCTGAATTGTTGGAGAAGGAGAAACGCCAACCCAACTTCCGCAGGAACACGACGGAAGCCTCTGAATATACTGCTGGTGCTTCTAGTGGCTCAGGAGATAAGGGGAAAGCACAGCAGCAGAATCTTGGAGGATCGACAAAACCAGCAACAGTTGGCCAAAACAAAAATTTCAACGAAGGTAGCAGCCGGAATTACAACAGAGGGCAGCCCCAAAACCAGTCCCAGAATCCGTATGCTAAGCCCATGACGGACATATGTTACCGTTGCCAAAAACCAGGGCATCGTTCTAATGTTTGTCCAGAGCGGAAGCAGGCCAACTTTATCGAAGAAGCCGATGAAGATGAGGAAAACGATGAAGTCGGGGAAGATGATTATGCAGGGGCTGAATTTGCAGTTGAGGAAGGAATGGAGAAGATTACCTTGGTTTTGCAGAGAGTTCTTTTGGCACCAAAGGAGGAAGGGCAGCGTCATAGTATTTTTCGTTCCCTCTGCTCAATTAAAAACAAGGTGTGTGATGTGATCGTCGACAATGGAAGTTGTGAGAATTTCGTGTCAAAGAAATTGGTGGAGTATTTGCAGCTATCTACGGAGCCTCATGTCAGCCCTTACTCACTAGGTTGGGTTAAAAAAGGCCCTTCGGTTCGTGTAGTTGAGACTTGCCGAGTGCCACTGTTATTGACATGGATGCATGCCATATTTTGTTAAGGCGACCTTGGCAATTTGAACTTTCAAGGGACGAGATAATGTAATTCTGTTCTCTTGGAACAACCGGAAAATTGCAATGGCAACCACACAGCCCGCAAAGCAATCTGTGGAGCCCAAGACGAGGAGTTCTAGTTTCCTAACCCTAATTCGCAGCGAGCAGGAGTTGAACGAGGCTGTCAAAGAAGCGGAGTGTTTTTGTCCCTAGGTGTTGAAGTGGTTGTTGAAAATTGGCGGAAGTGAAGGTGACATTCCACAAGATGTGCAGCAGATTTTGAATCAATTTCAGGAACTACTTTATGAAAATCTGCCAAACGAGCTGCCTCCTATGCGGGACATACAACACCGAATTGACTTGGTGCCTGGAGCTAGCCTTCCGAATCTGCCCCATTATCGGATGAACCCCAAGGAGAATGACATCCTGAGAGAACAGATTGAAGAATTACTGCGGAAAGGATTTATCCGGGAGAGTTTGAGTCCCTGCGCAGTTCCTGTTTTGCTGGTTCCAAAGAAAGACAAAACTTGGCGAATGTGTGTTGATAGCCGGGCAATCAACAAGATAACAGTCAAGTACAGGTTTCCCATTCCACGGTTAGAAGATATGCTGGACGTTCTTGGCGGCTCAAGGGTGTTTTCCAAGATAGATTTGCGAAGCGGATACCACCAGATTCGCATACGACCTGGAGACGAATGGAAAACAGCGTTCAAGAGCAAGGACGGATTATTTGAATGGTTGGTGATGCCATTCGGATTGTCAAATGCACCTAGCATTTTCATGCGACTCATGAATCAGGTTCTTCGACCATTTATTGGTTCTTTTGTCGTTGTTTATTTCGATGACATTTTAATTTACAGTACCACAAAAGAAGAACATCTTGTGCATTTGAGACAAGTTTTAGATGTGTTGAGAGAAAATAAGCTGTATGTGAACCTTAAAAAATGTACTTTCTGCACAAATAAGCTATTGTTCTTGGGTTTTGTTGTTGGTGAGAATGGTATCCAGGTAGATGACGAGAAGATCAAGGCAATCCTTGACTGGCCAGCTCCAAAGACAGTTTCTGAAGTTCGAAGCTTCCATGGCTTGGCCACCTTTTACAAAAAGATTTGTGAAGCATTTTAGCACCGTTGCTGCACCTATCACAGAATGTTTGAAGAAGGGCCGGTTCAGCTGGGGAGAGGAGCAAGAGAGAAGCTTTGCAGAAATAAAAGAAAAGCTTTGCACCGCACCGGTTCTAGCTCTTCCAAACTTTGAGAAAGTTTTCAAAGTTGAATGTGATGCCAGCGGTGTGGGAGTCGGAGCTGTGCTCTCACAAGACAAGCGGCCAATTGCGTTCTTTTCTGAAAAGTTGAGCGATGCACGTCAAAAGTGGAGTACTTATGACCAAGAGTTCTATGCGGTTGTTCGAGCTTTGAAGCAATGGGAGCACTATCTTATCCAGAAGGAATTTGTTTTGTTTACAGATCATCAAGCGTTGAAGTATATTAACAGCCAGAAAAATATTGATAAAATGCATGCTAGATGGATGACTTTTTTGCAGAAATTTTCGTTCGTTATCAAGCATACTTCCGGCAAGACCAATCGTGTGGCAGATGCGCTGAGTAGGAGAGCTTCATTATTAGTCACGCTGACTCAAGAAGTTGTGGGGTTTGAATGTCTGAAGGAATTATATGCAGGTGACGATGATTTCCGGGAAATTTGGATTAAGTGCACTAATCAAGAGCCAATGGCAGATTACTTTCTCAATGAAGGTTATTTGTTCAAAGGCAACCAGCTGTGTATTCCAGTTTCTTCTTTAAGGGAGAAGCTCATTCGGGACTTGCATGGTGGAGGGTTGAGTGGCCACCTAGGCCGTGACAAAACAATTGCATTGATGGAGGAGAGATTTTACTGGCCACAGCTCAAACGTGATGTTGGAACTATTGTGCGCAAGTGCTACATTTGTCAAACTTCGAAGGGGCAGGTACAAAACACTGGATTATATATGCCATTACCAGTTCCTAACGATATTTGGCAGGATCTTGCTATGGATTTTGTCCTCGGATTGCCCCGAACACAAAAGGGAGTGGACTCTGTATTTGTGGTGGTTGATCGGTTCTCAAAAATGGCGCATTTCATAGCCTGCAAAAAGACTGCCGATGCATCAAATATAGCCAAACTGTTTTTCAGGGAGGTTGTTCGCTTGCATGGGGTTCCTACATCCATTACATCTGATTGTGACACCAAGTTCTTGAGTCATTTTTGGATCACTTTGTGGAGACTGTTTGGGACTACTTTGAATCGTAGCAGCACTGCCCATCCCCAAACTGATGGCCAGACTGAGGTTACAAACCGGACATTGGGCAATATGGTGCGAAGCGTCTGTGGAGAGAAGCCGAAACAATGGGATTATGCATTACCGCAGGTGGAGTTTGCATACAACAGTGCAGTCCATAGCGCTACTGGGAAGTCTCCATTTTCCATTGTTTATACTGCTATACCTAACCATGTTGTAGATTTGGTGAAACTGCCTAGAGGCCAGCAAACCAGTATGGCAGCGAAAAATTTGGCTGAGGAAGTGGTAGCCGTTCGAGATGAGGTCAAGCAAAACTTGAGCAAACAAATGCTAAGTACAAAGCTGCTGCGGATAGGCATCGACGTGTTAAAGTGTTTCAAGAAGGCGATTCTGTGATGATATTTCTGAGGAAGGAGAGGTTTCCAATTGGCACTTACAGCAAGCTTAAACCGAAGAAATATGGTCCTTACAAAGTGCTCAAACGGATCAATGATAATGCCTATGTTATTGAGTTATCGGATTCCATGGGAATTTCCAATATTTTTAATGTTGCAGATTTATATGAGTTCCGTGAAGATGAGGTTCTTTATCCAGATCATAACTCGGGGTCGAGTTCTTCGGAGGTGGAGAGGACTGATGTAGAACAGATGGCAGATTTTATCGCGGTTGAGCAAGAAAAGGGACGTGGTGGGAATTTGCAGAATTGTCGTCCGAGCTCCGATTAGGGAGCAAAATACCATTTCGGAAAGGGAACAATGCCACGAGTCAAACTCACAGCTTTGCTGTGATGTACGATGGATTTTGGCATTCTGGAGTCGTTTGGCCTTTTAAAACTGCATTCAAAGTTCGAAATTAATTCCAAATAAATTCTGTTTTTCCGTTTCGGAGTTACATAGTTAATTCCCAAAATAAATTCTGTTTTTTTTTCAGTTTCGGAGTTACGTAGTTAAGTCTCCGAATTAATTCTGTTTTTCAGTTTTATTGTAATAACTCCCCTAGCAGTTACAAGGGTTGAGAGTTGTGTATTTAGACGGGTTCGTCTAACGTTTTTTGGCAGTTCAGATTTTAATCAAATTAATCAAAGAGAGTTTCTCTTAATTTCTGGTGGATTCCAGTTTCCTTGTTACTCAAGGTTTTCGTTTGAAACCTTATTTGCTTGTGCTGCGTCATTGATCCATTTTTGTTGTATTGCTAATTGGTTGTGTTGGGGTATGGGCTGTGGATGATTAGATCTAGTTAGGGAAAACGGAAATTATGGCTGTAGGAAGAGAAGTTGGGGCTGTGGGGTGGGAAGCAAAAGGAGATGTGATGCTTTTGTTTTCTTACTAATAATTTAATTTTTAATTTCTTTTTCTTTTTTCGTTTGGCTTTTTGAATTTTTATTGTTCTTATTTTTTTGAATTTGTTTGATTTGTTTATTGCTTATGTGGAGTCCACATCAGCATAAAAATAACTCATGTGTACAAAATTACTTAAACACCCCCGCCACATCATCAATTTTAACAGAGTTTTGGATGGAATTGACGTCAAGGGGTAAAGTGGGTCACCAAACCACGGTCAAGCGGGGTAAATGGGCCACTTTAAGTTTTAGGGGCAATATGATATTTGACCGAAGTTTCTAGCAAAGGACAAAGGGAGGCAAGGGCTATTACTATTCACATGAATAGTGGCAGCCCTTGCAAAAGACAAGGTGTGTTTCAACATATTGCCATGGTAAATGGCAAATGACAAATACTATTCACTTTTAGTTTTTATTTTTATTTTTTATACAGAAACAATTAATTTTGAGAAGATTTTCAAATAAGATTTTGGGTTCCCACTTGTCAATATTTATTATAAAATTCATATATCATAATTCAAATGAATTTTTTGGATAAAATTTTCGGATTAGATTATTGGTTGCCACGTGTCGATATTTATTAAAAAAACAAATCTCAAATTTCAGATAAAATTTTAGGATAAGATTCTTGGGTGCCACTTGTCGATATTTATTATAAAATACAAATATCATATTTCAGATAAATTTTCACCTTTTAAAATCGCACAACGTGTCATCTCTATCTTCTAAATTTTTCTATAAAACTAGAGGCTCAACTCATACCTCTCACACCAAATCTTCTCTATCTTTTTATTTCTCAGATTTTAGATTTCATACTCCACCCTCAATGTCAGATATAAGGAGATGCTTGGAGAGGCAAGAGTGAGAAATTAAAGAAAGAAGGTGTAGACGAGTTGAAGAAAAAAGGGTGCAGCAAGAAGATGATGAACAAGTTGCCATGGCAGTGGGTATGCTCGATCTATCAAGGCAAGGCCGTCACCGTGGTTCATAAGTCGACGGTGGCCCGAACGTGGACAGACATAGGCATTCTCGGGGTAAGAATCTTTTGGAAGATTACTTTATCCCAAATTCTGTGTACTCTAATGTTGATTTTCGAGGGCGATATAGAATACAACCCCATTTGTTCAATAAAGTCATGCATGATGTTTGCAATTACGATGCATACTTCGTTCAAAAGTGTGATGCTACTGGGGTTTTGGGGCTTCTTCTAGAGCAAAAGCTTACAGCTGTTATACGAATGCTGGCATATGGTACATTTGCTAATTAGGTGGATGAAATTGCTAGGATAGGGAAGTCCACTACTCTCGAGAGCTTGGTCAGATAATGTGATCCAATCAAAACTCTCTACACCAGGGACTACCTCTGCAAACCTATACCTAAGGAGCTCCAAAGGCTTCTACAAAAAGCCGAAGCTCGAGGTTTTCCAAGAATGATTGGAAGCATCGACTGTATGCACTGTAATGGAAGAATTGCTCAACTGTCTGGCAAGGAGATTATGGGAATAGGAAAGGGCAAAAAAGTATAATTTTCGAAGCTGTTGCTGGATTCGATACATGAGTTTGGCATGCCTTTTTCGGAGTTGCCGAATCTCAAAATGACTTGAATGTGCTAAGTCAATCCCCGGTATTCAACGATATCTTGAGAGGTGAAGCCCTGAATATCATCTATGAAATCAACAATACCGTCTACTGGAATGGGTATTATCTAGCAAACGACATCTACCCTAGGTGGACCACATTTGTCAAATCAATTCCGCATCCCATATCAAATAAGGAAAAATTATTTTCTACCTATCAAGAGGGTTATATGAAAGATGTCAAAAGGTGTTTTGGTATCTTCTAAGCTCAGTGAGTATTTATTAGGGGTGATGCACGTATGTTTGATAGGGAGGTGCTTCGGAGCATTATGATGACGCACATCATCCTCTATAACATGATTGTGGGGGATAAGTATGATTATGATGCTCCAAACGTGTTCGAACTTGATCCCATGAACACGGCCTTGACAAGAATTTATGAAAGGCCCATGGGAACAAATGGACAACCACTGGAGAATGAACCGTTGGTTAGGAACGGCCATTTCATGAACCTTATGATTGATCGATATACGAAGATGCAATCGTCTTATATTCAAGAATGATGTCTAGTTGACTTGATGGAGCACTTATGGGCGGTTAGAGGCAATGACGGTGAATGAAGTGAAGTGAAGATACTTTGTTTTTAATTTTGCTTTGTCTTGATGTATGCTTTACTTGTGTTTTGTTTTGAATTATGCTTTGGTTGTGTTCTGTTTTTAATTATGTTTTGGTTGTGTTTTTATTATTATTATTAAGCTTTAGTTTGATGCATGCAATGTGTTGAATAAAAAGGTATTTTATTGAATGATTTCTTTATTAACTAAAAGAAAAGCAATACAACTAATTACGAAATACTACTAATTAAATAAAAGACAAGAATTACAACTAATTTAATACAAAACGGAAATTACCAATAATTTACCTTATTGCCAAGATTTTTGCCGCTTCGATGGTTGTCCCTCACTTTTGTCAACGCATCTCTCCATTTCCCCAACTCTTTATTCAAAATTTTCCACCTACTAGCCAATGCCATTTCCATACGAGCCGAACCCGGTCTTTCACAAAATTCGGCATGAAATTTTCTCCACATATGAAAGAATTTCGTCTCACTGCCCGTGATCGGACATTGACTAACTTGGACCCAACACTCACACAACAAAATATCTTCCATGATTGTCCACGTCCCTCCGGCTTCGATGGAAGATGCCATAGGATGGTGAATAAAAATGAAAATTGAAAGTGAAGAAAATTTTGTGTAGAAAGTGAATAATATTATAAGGAGAAGAAAATGTATGAGGATTTGGTATTGAAAGTGAACAACATTGGTAGGTATTTATAGAAAAAATTCCAGCATCTTTTGGTAATTTTTTTTTAAAATTTCAAATTTTTTCCAGAAAAAAAAAAAAAAAAAAAAAAAAAAAAAAAAAAAAAAGTATGTGGATTGGAGGAAAAAAAAGATTGGAGCGACCAGAACGCACCACGTGGTGTAGGAGTGGGCATCTCATCTGAATTATCCTCGTGCCGACTGTACCGTACCGATGGTTTGGTTTGCTTAGGTTAAATAATTATTTTTTAATTTTAATTATTCCGATCCGATCTATACCGAGATGTTTGGTTTGGTTAACGAAAACAACATTCCTAACTCGACGGAAAACTCGTACCAATCCGATATTTATACTTATTCTATTATTTAAATACAAAACAAGAAACCAAAGATAAATACAATCAACATTTTGTATCACTCCTTTATCACTGTTGTATCACTTCTTTATCACCATTGTATCACTACTTTATCATCATTCTATGACTTCTATATTGCCCTGGTACTGTAGCACTTTTTGGTCAAAGAGGAATTTATGAATTTTCTATGTTTTCTAGTTTTGACCTTTGTCCATTTTTTACCTGTAACTTTCCAACTGTTGATCCAAATTTTATGTTCTTCATATGGTTGGATTCAGCATGAAAAACTAAAGAATCCAGTGTGGAACAGATGTCAAAATCATTTACATAAATGTAGAGAATTCAGTAAAAATGACACTCAAATGTTCAAATAACAAACACAAGTGACTCCCTGTACATCTCGGTACCCAAATGGCTCCCTGTACATCTCGGTACAAGTGGCTCACTATTTAATTTATTATTAATAATAATAAATATGTGGTATGTTCTATTCTATTCCTCATAGGGTAGTGCATTTCATCCCACCCAAATTAAAGTCCTTAGCCTAAGTCGATATCCTCAGTCTAATTTTCATCTCTATTTCGAATTCAGTCTCCTCTTAAACATGTTAGTAATCTATTTAACATGACTTGAACCCGACACAACACGTTTATTAAATGGGTTGGATTTGAGTTGAGCATCCTGACAGGAGACGACATGACACGACCCATTGTCAACCCTACTAGTCCAATGGTAAATTTAGTATAAGGGAATTTATCATTTGGTCCATATAAGGTACGTAACGTATTTTGTAACAATTGGATGATAATGATCTTATTGGTTTTTAAGATTGCCTTTGAAGTCTGATTGTGCTTCTCAGATGATGCCAAGGGAGATTTTGTTTTTTCTTTTCATATGGACTTGTGTTTCGGCTATCGCTTCTATTATTGTTGATTTTAATCTTATTGGGAGATGATATAGATTCATTTTTATCTTATGCTTCCGTCATGTTCTCGATATGAACATGTTCTTGTGCTAAATTATTCTAGTATGACATGTCATTATCTTGTGCTTTCAGTCTATCTGCTTTGTCCCTTTTTATGAAAAATATTTAAAAAAGCCAAGGTATTTATAAAAAAAAAACGTATATTTGTGAATAAAATAAGTATTGTAGGTGAATTTACTAACCATGCTATAGAAATTCTTTTTTGATTAATTCAGGGGAGCACGAGAGAAGCACTCAGTATCGGTTTCTTCTTCTAATTTTAAGCAAACGCCGCGTTTTGAAAGCTTGAAAGCTTCGACTCTTTCACTTCATCGTTTTCCCATCCCGCCATTTTCTGCAAAGACGGATTTCTCTCCTCCTTTACACCAAAATCAATCCAACCTCAAACTCCCCTTGTATCTCTATCTCCTTTAACAAAAGTTCAAACTTCACTCCTCAGCATCAGGTATGGATTTGTTAACTTTTTTTGTTATTTTATTGAATGAGTGCTGTATGCTTATTGGGCATTACAAAAGTCTGGGTTTTTCTTTTGTTGAATGAGTTTATACAATTTGCAGAAATTTTACTGAAAAATCAGACAAAAAAAAAGTAGAAATTTTTTAATTTAGAATTTTGTTCAATTGATTGATGGGTTTTAGGGATAAATTTTTGTTTTTGAACAAGGTTTTAGGGATTATTTTGTTGAAGGGGTTTTAGATGAATTTACTTAAGAACAACCTTGAAGCCAATTCATTGAGTTGGCCATTTTCGTTTCTGTCTTTTGAACTTC
Source organism: Prunus armeniaca (assembly GCA_903112645.1). Lineage (NCBI taxonomy): Eukaryota > Viridiplantae > Streptophyta > Magnoliopsida > Rosales > Rosaceae > Prunus > Prunus armeniaca. The sequence continues at coordinate 10,955,806 of CAEKDK010000003.1, read as the reverse complement.
TTTAATCAAATTTCTTGCTCTATTTTCTTCTAACCCTCCCCAGTATCACACGTGAAATTTGAAATATTTTCTCCAGCCCCAATCAATTTTCAAGTTTTGTTTTTGTTTTTAACCCTGTTTCTCACAGGCTTGAGGGTTCATTTCCAAATATTCTCTGGAGTTGTTGGAACAATCTTCTTCCTCTAAGAATCACAGCTCACTCACCCCAGCTGGCCCAGGTATTTCTTCTTCCCTTCTTTTAGTTTCTGATTTATTTCAAATTTAGGATTTGATTAGAGTTTATATAAGCTTCTAATTTAGGGTTTAATTTAAAGTTGAACATAGGTTTAAATTTGGGGATTTAATTTATGTTTTAAATAAGGAATTAATAAATAACATTTCTTACTTTTTATGTACTTGCTTCTGTATTTGTACATGGACATATGGAGTAAACTAAGGCAGGATTTCCAAAAACATACCTGCGCACTTTTTCTGGCCTGTTTTGGGTTTGGACAGTTTGGCAACATGAAACATGAAATTGTTTTTCTGTGAGTATACTTTATATGGACAGTTTGATGCTCTGAGAAGCACCATGTCGGAATCTGTTATGCATGCATGCCTCCTTCTTAGAGTTGAACCAAATTCTTCTGCAACGTTGGTTGAGATAGTTGCTTGAACAGCAAAAGTAATGTGCAAATTTCTCGTAACTTGAATATCTGGTGGATATTAAAACTTCCAAACTAATTCAAAACATTGTCTTCAGTAATCATGGTGTTTTTCTAAGCTAAAAATAAAAATTTCTATTTTACATAGACGATATGAAAAACTGTTTTTGGTTTTCTCTGGAAGTGTTTTTTGAAATCTGCGTTTTGAAATAATGAGAACCTCTTTATACATTGTTTGTAAGGTTAAAATAAACATCTTCTTAGGTTTGTGAACCACTTTTTTATGGTTTTTGGATGGGCTTCTCGAAAAGTGTTATTAGGTGAATAGGTAACAGACAGTGATAAGAGAATATTATCTCAGGATTATGCAAATATTTACGTGTTTCTACTAACACTTTATAGGCACTAGTAACAATCCTAAGTTGACTTATTGGTGCTGTAGTGTCTGCGCAGGCAGCTGGGAGGACACATCAAAGCAATCCGATAAAGGTGGGTTCTCTATTCTCTATCTTTCTTCAGAATTTGTTGTCAATCACGTAGTTTTCAAGTAACCCTATGGACCAATAGACAGAAAACCAAAAAGAGAAAAAGATATGTCCAGGCCTTTCTAAACAAAGACAATTCTTACAAAACAAAAGAGATGTACAAGAAAGTTATATGTCCAATCTATAAACATTTCATACCCATTACATCACAAAGATCCAAGTCCGTACATACAGACTGCAAATACTTCCTTAATCTGGAAGGGGCAGTGGCAAGCCAAATTGCTTCAATCTTGCAAGCTTGTAGTGATCATTCTCTTATCCAACAAGGCAGACAAGTTCATGCACATGCTATTTGCAGTGGACTTGTAAAAAACAGCCTTGTCGGTACAAAGATTTTGGGTATGTATCTTCTCTGTGGGAGCATTGTGGATGCTAAGAACATCTTTTATCAGCTTGATTCGCAATATACTTTGCCTTGGAACTTGATGATTAGAGGGTTTACTATGATGGGTTACTTTGAGTTTGCCTTGCTGTTTTACTTTAAGATGTTGGGTTCTGGAATTTCACCTGACAAGTACACTTTTCCAAGTGTAATTAAAGCTTGCGGTGGTGTGAATAATGTAAGATTGGGTAAAGCAATCTATGATACCATCCAGTTTATGGGTTTTGGAGTGGATATATTTGTGGGTAGTTCTTTGATTCAATTGTATGTGGACAATGGTTGTATACATGATGCATGGTGCTTGTTTGTTGAAATGCCTCACAAAGATTGTGTTTTATGGAATGTCATGCTTCATGGTTATGTTAAAAATGGAGAATCAAAGAATGCTGTTGGAATGTTCTTGGAAATGAGAAATAGTGAAATTAAGCCCAATGCAGTGACGTTCGCTTGCATTTTGTCTGTTTGTGCCTCAGAAGCTATGATTGGTTTTGGTACTCAGCTTCATGGGCTAATTGTTGCTTCTGGGTTGGAGTTGGATTCCCCAGTGGCTAATACATTGTTAGCAATGTATTCAAAATGCCAGTGCTTGTCTGAGGCCCGAAAATTGTTTGATATGATGCCACGAACTGATTTAGTGACATGGAACGGAATGATATCTGGGTATATACAAAATGGGTTTATGGTTGAGGCTTCACGCTTGTTTCAAGCGATGATTTCTTCTAGTGTCAAACCGGACTCAATCACATTTGCAAGTTTTCTACCATCGGTTGCTGAACTGGCTAGCCTCAAGCAAGGTAAGGAAATTCACGGTTACATTGTAAGACACTGTGTGCCTTTGGATGTGTTCTTGAAAAGTGCACTGATTGATGTATACTTCAAGTGCAGGAATGTGGATATGGCATGCAAAATTTTCAACCAAAGCACCAGAACTGATGTTGTCATGTGCACTGCTATGATTTCAGGGCTCGTTCTCAATGGGATGAATAATGATGCATTGGAAATTTTTAGATGGTTACTTAAAGAGAAAATGCGACCGAATTCTCTAACCTTGGCAAGTGTTTTACCAGCTTGTGCTGGTTTGGTTGCTCTGAAATTGGGAAAGGAATTGCATGGAAACATCCTCAAGCATGGGCTTGACGGAAGGCTTCATCTGGGAAGTGCGCTTACAGACATGTATGCAAAATCTGGAAGATTGGATCTTGCTCATCAAGTTTTTGAAAGAATGTTTGAAAGGGACACCATATGTTGGAACTCAATGATAACAAGCTATTCCCAGAATGGCAAGCCAGAAGAGGCCATTGATATATTTCGTCAAATGGGGATGGCAGGTGCCAAGTATGACTGTGTAAGCATTTCAGCTGCTCTTTCTGCTTGTGCAAACTTACCGGCACTTCATTATGGGAAAGAGATTCATGGTTTCATGATTAGAAGTGCATTTAGGTCTGATCTGTTTGCTGAGAGTGCACTGATAGACGTGTATGCCAAATGTGGAAACTTAGTTCTTGCTCGCCGTGTGTTTGACATGATGGAAGAGAAGAATGAAGTTTCCTGGAACAGCATTATTTCTGCTTATGGGAGTCACGGTTGCCTTCAGGACTCTCTTGTCCTGTTTCGTGAAATGTTGGGTAATGGGATCCTGCCTGATCATGTCACCTTTCTTGGTATATTATCTGCTTGTGGCCATGCAGGCCAAGTTGATGATGGAAATTTTTACTTGATTGAGGAATATGGGATCCCAGCTAGGTTGGAGCATTATGCTTGCATGGTAGATCTATTTGGGCGTGCTGGACGTTTAAGTGAAGCATTTGAAACAATAAAGAGCATGCCATTCTCCCCAGATTCTGGTGTCTGGGGAACATTGCTTGGAGCTTGTCGGGTCCATGGCAATGTTGAGCTTGCTGAAGAGGCATCAAGACATCTTTTTGACGTAGAACCACAAAATTCTGGGTATTATATACTACTCTCAAATATACATGCTGATGCTGGAAAATGGGGGAGTGTGCTTAAGGTTAGAAGTTTGATGAAGGAAAGAGGAGTTCAGAAGGTTCCTGGGTACAGTTGGATCGAGGTTAACAACAGCACTCATATGTTTGTTGCAGCAGATGGAAGTCACCCACAGTCTGCTCAGATATATTCAATGCTCAAGAGTCTTCTTCTTGAACTGAGAAAAGAGGGTTATAATCCTCAACCCTATCTTCCTACACATCCACAAACATCGGGGATGTAATTACTGGAAAGTTTCATTGTCTCCTCTAATCCTAGCAACTTCAGGATTAGGATGATGCTGGGTCTGTGAATTATGGTAAGTCAGGGAATGAAAGGTTGTTGAACTATTCTATTTTACCAATTGCTAGATACATTTTTTTTGTGCGTACTCGGATCTGCAGTTGTCACCTGTAATGAATGAAGCTTAAAGTTTTTATCATCTGCTTTATTGCACTGGTTGGAAGCACAAATTTTTTTTTATTTTCTGGCCAGGGAACATGAAACGAATTTTTGTGAAACTGTACGCTGTTTTGTTTTTCCTTTCTTGACATTTTAATTAGAGTTTTAGAGAGAAAAAAGCTATAATCATTTTAACTTAAAGTGTGTAATTATACATAGCTAACTTAAAGTGTGTAATTAGACATTAATCCTTTTCTTTCTTCTTTGAATCATTCTATAGAACCAGATTAATTTTTGGAAATCATTGGAACTGATCAAGTTGGGCTTGATCTGCTTAGGTTTCCAAGACCTAAGTTTATTTACTTTAGTTTATTTTAATTTTATATTGTGGCCAGTCTTATCATCTACCCATTTTTCTTGTAAGATATAATTGCAAGATTGTAGCTTTTGGTCTGAAAATTACTATGTTAATTTTTAGGCAGATAAGTCTCTGAGGTTTGAACCCTTTGCTCTCTTTCATTTAGGCATCTTCAGCTATAGAATTAGAGCTTCAAGTAGGTTTCTGTATTTTGTTAACCCTTCCTTTTGCGTTATGTGAGAATCTCTGGAAGTGGTCATTGTTTTGTGGAGTGGAAATATTGGTTTGTTTTGCAGGAGAGGAGGCAAATATGTGGTCAAAAATTTCCTGAAGGATTGTGCTGGAGAATCCATTTGCAGTTGTGGGTACTGAGATGAGCGTTCGACACATGATCTATATCGTTGCGGAGGGATTTTTGGAAGTTCACAGAAAGGAAAGCTTCCTAATATTGTTTAAGAATGCACGTTTACGTTTGCGGTTTTCTGTTTAAGACATAGCTTTAAGGGCTTTTGATATGTAAGAAGCTTGAAAGGTTTTGACTTATCCATACAGCCTAGTATGAATTGATAGTTCTAGTGACTGAAAGAAATTTTAAATCCGTTTTGCCACTTACGGATTTAGTAGGTTATTCTGTTTTTATATATGCTGCAAGAAATGAGGGGAATGTATAACTGGGGATTATCACCTCAATGCATTGATCACAGAATCACCTCAACATAATTCATTAGAAGCTTTATGGATTCTTGAATATCCAATTACCGCAGATCCAACCCAATGACGTGGTATTTCTTTTGTTGTGTTTCGTTCGAAGTACAGATGTGCACGATTAAGCTTTCAATTTTTTCTGATGTGCGACTCTGAAACCTTTGTATCATGACCGTCTTTCAAAGAACTTGAAGTGACAATCCAGACATTGTATGTTACGTTGTTGAATGGACGTGTTAAACAGCTCAAGCATTTCATGGCATTCTGTACTTTACTCTGACACTACTTATCAGAATTCATATGAACTAAAATAAATAGGATCTCTCTACGAAATCCTCACCTAAAGGAGTTCTCCTTATACCATATTTGCAAATATTAGGGCAGAATGTGATGATGATCCTGCTACAGTCTTAACTCGTGTACATTATTAAAAGTCCAGAGGTATGCTCGACCATTTATTAGGTACTGTGATTTTCTTCATTTTCTTCTGTGCACATAGGCTAGAGTGCTGACCACATAAGCTATTGTGTTCTCTTGAGGTATTGTTTTGGGTTCTCTTGATTTCCTTTCGCTTCTGAACTGTATTTTGGATGCCAGGGATGGCTTTTCTTTCCAGCTTGAAGGAATGGATCACAGACTTCAAAATCCCATTTCTGTCCTGAAATGTTTTCATACATGAGTTTGTTTTCTTATATGGATTGGTTTCTAATTCAGTTATAAAATTTGAACATTATTTGACCACTTATTGTGAAATATTCTAATAGAAGCCTAACAGAACTGCCCCATTCCGTTTTATTTTTCTTTGATGCTTTACTTTATAATCTTTCCATGAGGGTTGGTTTATTGTTTTTGGTTGATATGATATGATAAAATGCGGTTCTATTCTCTCTCTCTCACACTTTCTTCCTCTCCTTTTCTATGCTTTCTCTCACCCTCTCTCCCTCTCCTTGGTGCTCTTTCTGTCATCCATCTCTAGATCTGGTCAGATCTCGAGATTTGGAGATGGATTACTGTGTCGATTTGCCTCTCTTTGAAAATGGCAAACTGAGGTGCTCAGTTAGAGCATTTATAATGGGCTCCATAAATCACATCCTTAACTAAAATTTAGGAAAGAATTGAAAAAAACCCACCTCCAACCATGCTCCCTATCCAGCTCCTAAAATAGGGAAACCTCTAGGAGCTTCAAAATCTAAAGAGAGAGAAAAGACTCCTCCCTATAATTAAATGCTACAGTATTTTGTCATTATTTTAAGTATTTATTTAATGATGTCTTTAATTTCTAAAATTAACTGAGTACACCCTATAATTTAAATACACCTAATGTTGAAATTAAAATGTAAAATTAACTAAGTACATCCTATTTAACTACCAAAAATATCTATGGTATACTCTCTTTAATTTTTAATCTTTTAAAGTATTTAAAATTAAAAAAATAAAGTAAATAATATTTTAACCAAAAAAAACTCTCACTCTCTCTCCTCAACGTTGCAGCTTCCTCCAGAGGTGGACCTGTTAAGGAGCAAGGAGGTGCAACTGCACCTCTCCTCGACAGAAAAACTATTGTAGGTGCTTGAAATTGCCCATTTGCTCAGCTGGTGGTGGTGTATATATTACTTTATTTCCATCTTCAACATTTAAGTAAATGTCTTTGTCTTTTTACTTTCATTTATTTTTATATTACTCCATTTACTTAAGTTTACAATGTAAATAAGGAAGTACCCTCCATTTGGATTCAAATAAAAATACTAGAAAATCAAATTCCCTCCAAATCAAAATTTGAAAAATTGGTTTTAGTGCAAAATACGATTTTGGCTAAAAATGATAACTCATTAAGTCAATATATACTTCATAATAAAATCCCATAAAATCAAGTTTTCTTATTTGATGTATAAGGAATAAAAACCACCAAAAATTATCTTAAGAAAATGATTATTCCGAGAAACCATTTTTCATACTTAGTCAATATTTTTACATAGAACAATTTTCATATATGATATGAATGTATGAAGGGACCTAAGGTCAATCTAGGTAAAAAGCCTTCGATGTTCAATCCACAAAAAGTTTTTAGCATTTCAAAATTTCACCCCCGCTAAAAAATTTCTGGGTCCGCCAGTGGCTTCCTCTTCTTTTTTTCTTTTTTTCCTCTCTCCTGTGCTACCACCACCACATGGAATTGTAGTTCTCCACCGCGACCACCATGGGTTTTTTTTGGAAACATCTGAATTGGGATTGGGATTGGATTGTTACATTTGAGAATTGGGTTTTAATGAGTTGCTGTTGGAGTTGAAGGAGAAATGGTGACTAGGGTTGTTGAGGTGGGGTGGCGTAGAGAATAGGTTCTCAGGGTGGGGTGGGTCGGGAAGGAGAGAGTTTTTATTTTTATTTTTTAAATTTAAAATTTAATTTTTAGTTCACTTTATTTTTTGGTTTTAAATACTTTAAAAGATTTAAAATTAAAGAGTTTACTATAGTTATAACAATAGACATGTGTCAAGTCTTAAAAAAGGTGTATACATTGGGATACACAATTCAATATATCTTTTTGTTCATTTTATATTATGGTAAATTAGTAATTCAATAAATAGTTTAGTAGTACGATGTAGTCAGCTAATTTTAGGGTTCGTTTAGCATCACTCTTATATCTTTGAGTATGACCTTTCCACGTTGCAAAACACAAACACTTTCTTGTTTTCAATTCTTTTCGTTGTAGGTGTTTTGCAAAGCACAAGCACTTCTTTTTTAATAAAATTCTTTTCGCTGTAGATATTTTGCAACACACAAACACCTTTTAAAAAAAAATTTCTATCCCTACATATCCACTTAAGATTTTAGAATAATTAGCCAGAGACCTTAATACAATATTAATTACCTTATCACTTGATTCTCTCTCTCTCTCTCTCTCTCTCTCTCTCTCTCTCTCTCTCTCTCTCTCACACACACACACACTCATTTGGAAGTAACCCTTGTTCCTGTCCATATCATGCATCACGTTGATGATCCTTTTTTTTGTTTGTTTTGGTCTGCCTGGATGAGGATCTAGCAAATAAAGCAGTTCAGTGCTCTCCAAAAAGCTAGGGACCATACCTAGACTTTTTTAGGTTGATTAATAACATCATCAATCGCTAGCAACCAAACAATGAGAGAATCAATTATGTACCCTTTTTATGTGGAAGGGTAAAAACTTGGACAATTTGTTGCTGAAAAAACTGATGTATCTACAACTACAAGTGTGTCTGATAAGAAAAGTACTTGTAAGTGAATTAGTAGTTGCATAACCAAGAGAGCCACATGTCCAGCCTCCAAGGGTGGATGGATAGAGGGCTAAATTTTGTCAAGTGACCTTGTGAATGCCGTAAATTTTCTCTGCAAGTTTTGTCGGTGACCTTTTGAAAGGTTGGTGACAGCGGCAATTAAAACGTTATGAGATATGGAGGATTTGACTTGGATATGACATGCAAGGGTGTATTTTGGCTTAGTATATATGAAAAAGCTAGTTAATAGAATGGTGATAAATGTTAAAAAGCTAGTTCACATTTTTGTAGTATCTTTTAATTTTTCATTGTATTTTTCGTTTACCAAACATTTGGCAATTTTCACACATTGATTTATTCAGGATAAAATTATGGATCCGTCATTGTTGGCCTCTCGTTTCATCTAAATGATGATAGAGGGAAACAAACTAATAAACGGTCCCAATTTGTGGATGAGATAATGAATAATAAAATTTAGGTAAACTACAATAAAACTCCTCAACCTATAGGGTCATTTACGAGTGTATACTTGATTTTAGGGACATTTACGAGTACATACTCAACGTCGCGGAAAACCTACAATTTGCCCATTCCGTTAGCGAGATTGTCAGAAAATCCGTTATCTGCCTATGTGGCATTTGTGGGACCCATTTTTTAACTAACGTGGACTCCACATAAGAAATAAAATAAATAAAAAAACAATAAAAAAAATCTTTATATTAAAAATTTAAAAAAACAAAAAAAAACTCATCTTCTCCCATTTCCCCTCCCCTGCCTTCCAGCCTGACCTCCAACCCACCTTCCCCACAGCTCCGCCCCACCTCCATTAGATTTGACTCTCTCCAACCCAGATCAAGTTGCCATCTCTCTCTCTCTCTCTCTCTCTCCCCCCCCCCCCCCCCCCCCCCCCCCCCCGGTTTCCCCTCCATGCTTGCCCCCCTCCACCTGGTGACTATGTCGCTCTCTCTAGAATTTGACCCATCTCTCTCTCTCTCTCTCTCTCTCTCCCCCCCCCCCCCCCCCCCCCCCCACCTCCATTTGGCTTGGCCCCATGGTGGGGACTATGTCGCTTTCTAGAATTTGACCCAGTTTGGTGCGAGACCCATCTACGTGCTAGAGAGAAAGGGCAGCAACAGCAAACAAACATCTCCTGATTTTTACCATCATGGTGATGATGGGGGAAAAGAAATGATGATGATCGTGCATCAGTATTGAAAGTGATAAGGACGCGTATCAAGGTAACAACATGCATGGGATTCATCTTCATCTCATCAATCCATATCAAATCTACTCTCTTTGCCATAAATGCTGCCGTTTTGGGAAATGGAAGAAGAAAAAGCCCGCCCGCCAGCCAAAAAAAAAAAAAAAAAAAAAAAAAAAAAAAAAAAAAAAAAACTCAAAAGATCATTTCTTAGATGGGTTTGTTAGAAACAGTGAGAAGCATTCGGTTTCTTCAAAATTTCACATGCTTTCAATGTGTAGCAAGCAACCAGTTTTGTGCAAATTCCATTATAATTCATATGTTGGTGCTGGCATATGTGAAAAGTTTGAAGATTCGTTTGCGTTTTGAAGCATTTCAGGGAGCTGGTGATTCTGGGTCCAAGTTATTAGTTTTGTAGGTGGTCTCGAGACCATCCAAAGTATGGTAAGTTACTACAACTTTAACTTAGTGCATTGAATAATTTATAGGTTTAAGCTTTGTCTGCATATGTGTGGTCCTGTGTTATTGTCCTGGTTTTGGCTATACGTGTGGTCATGTGTTGTTTTGGCTATATGTATGGTCTTGTGTTATTGTCCTTGTTTTTGTGTTTTTATATATTTTAGATGTTAGTTTTTTTATTTAGTGAACGTAGTATATGTTAACCATGACGGTTTCGACGTCATACACGACGGTATTCCTTCAAATATAGACGTGGATAACTTTTTTTACATCGGCGTTTATGTAGTTCTTGACATGTAACATTCTTTAGTCTCTATTTTTTAAAAACCGTTGTCTAATGTTGTCGAAGTTTTCCTTTTATGCTATTTATATATTAATTAGACATCAATTATTATTTTGGTATGACGTTGAATGTCTTAACGACGTCAGTTATTTGCCGTCGTTGTTTTATGAATCAAAAGATGGCGGTCGATTTCATGACGGTTTGAAAACCTTCTAGATGACGGTGAATTCCCGTCGTCTATTGCAATTTTTGTAGTAGTGCAAATTGAACCAAAAATCAAACAAACTCCAAATTTAAAATTATATAAATAAGATGCCCAATTAAACTTGCACAATACAATTTTCAAACTTACGCTCGAAAGATAGTCAAAAACAAAAACCCAATTTTCAAGCGATGCCCTACGGAGAGAGACAGAGAGAGTGTTGGGTCCATGTGTTGACAGCAAACCGGGAAGGCAGTAGAATATTGTCTATGTTCAGTAATTCAGTCTTGATGTTGATGGTTCTTCTCGTCGAATCCAAGTAATAAGCTAATTAATATTGTAACTCCAACGTGGAAGTTCAATAATAATAAAAACTCCAATGTAAAATCTCATGCGGACCCAAGTAATAACCTAATTCCCTATGTGTTTGTGCAATAAAAGACCACAATGTTGCTACAATAATTTTGAGCAATAAAAGACCTTTACATATCCTTTTTTTCCACTTATCTTATTTTCTCACTCATCATATAAATTTGAAAAAACACAATCATATCATTCTCTCTTCGCCACTAGCATTTCCATTATTTCTGGGATTTTTGGGTCTTTGACATCAGACGGATTTGTTCTGCAGGAGGGGGAGTGGAAGAAGAATGATGAGGGCGGAGCTGCTGGGTTGGGTTTTGAAAAAAAAAAAAAAAAAAAAAAAAAAAAAAAAAAAAATAACAAGCGTACAATGGCAAATGTTTTCCAGATTTGTAGTCTTCGTTGGAATTAGAGGAAGGCGATGGTGTGGATGACGATATGGATCAAGAGGGGCTGGGATTTTTTAAGTTGATTCTTTTTAAAATTTAAAATGTTTTTAATTTTTTTTATAATGGTTAGAATGTTATTTTATTATTTTAATTTTTTTTTTTTGTTAATAGGTGGGTCCCACAGTAGACACGTCAGCATTTAACGATTGACTACACGGTCAGCTTAACAGAATGATGAAATTGGACGATGTTGCAAACGTAAGGTTGTAAATTGATAAAATTGATACCCTGGAGTCCATATTGAGAATCACCCCAAACGAGCAGGGTGTCTTTTGTTGTTAGTCCAATTATTAATTATAACAAGAATATCATAATTAAATCTACCAACAACAAACCTTTCTTATAGGGTTGGAATATTTTTTTTATTTTACTTGCCCATACTTCTATTTTGACGATGGTCTTCAATAGGGTTTAGGGCCATAAAATTTTCACGCCGTTTAATTACATGGCCAAGATTTTCAGAAATCTTCCCCAACATATGCCACAAACAAAAACAATGATGAGCATTTGGAAACATCTCTAAGATAACTGATTTTTTCGATTTGTCATGGTCAGTGATTATTACTTTTGGAGCTTGCCCACCACCCAACATAAGCCACAAACAAAAACAATTATAAGCATTTGGAAACATATCTATGACAACTGATTTTTTCGATTTGTCATGGTCAGTGATTATTACTTTTGGAGCTTGCCCACCACCCATACCTTTCAGCCACGTCTGTTGATTTCCATAGTACATATCCCGTGTAGGGTTATGGCATAAATTTGTCTTTAAAATTTTACAAATAAGGTGGATATGAAAATAGAATATTGGGTGGAAATAACAACATTCATTACAAATTATCCCTTTACATTGTCGATCTGACCAACAAATTGGGACCACCTCTTTTCACTACTACAAAATAACCCCTGCGCGACCAAATTTTGCGCAACGAATAATTTTTCGTCGCGCAAAGACACTTTGCGCGACGAAACTCAAAACTTCGTCGCTAAAAACCTTGTGCGACCAACTTTTGCGCGACGAAAAATAATTCGTCGCTCAAAGCGACTTTGCGCGACCAACTTTTGCGCAACGACAATACGTCGTCGCTCAAAGTCTTGCGCGACCAAATTTTGCGCGACGAAAAATAATTCGTCGCTCAAAGTAACCTTGCGCGATGAAAAAAAATTGTCGCTCTAGGTAACTTTGCGCGACGAAAAACAGTTCATCGCGCAAAGCGACTTTGCGCGACGAAAAACAATTCGTCACACAAAGCTACCCAATCCAAAGTCCTTATAAAAATAAATAAAATAAAAAAATTATTTTTTAAAATCTTTGTTAGAAAAATATATTATTGTTTTTTGGATTGGGTTTTTATTAGAAAATATATTTTTTAAATTGACGATCGAATTAGTTCATTGTATTCATATAGGGTCAAAGAGTGTAGCTATAAAAAAATCATCAAAATCGGAGTTAAAATAACCGTTAAATCGTGATTTTTCATTTATAACCGTCGAAAAGTTTTGTCCCATTACTTGATCTCTGAATGTTTATTTTTTCCGATTTTTAGCGTATATGATCTCGAAGTATAAACAAACAAGTTTGACGGTTGGATCGTTCAAACTAGTTTCATAGAATGCGTATGCCATCAAAACAATATATTCACTAACAATTAAGAGTTTATTTATACTTTTGTTAAATATAACATAAGATTTTGTGGTATCCACTTGTGTAAATATTTTAAATTGAAGATCAAATTCAGTCATTGTATTCATATAGGGTAAAGGAGTGTAGCGGTAAAAAATCATCAAAATCGGAGTTAAAATAACCGTTGAATCATGATTTTTCATTTATAACCGTCGAAAAGTTTTGTCCCGTTACTTGATCTCTGAATGTTTATTTTTTGCGATTTTTGGTGTATATGATCTCGAAGTATAAACAAACAAGTTTGACAGTTGGATCGTTCAAACTAGTTTCATAGAATGCGTATGCCATCAAAACAATATATTCACTAACAATTAAGAGTTTATTTATACTTTTGTTAAATATAACATAAGATTTTGTGGTATCCACTAGTGTAAATATTTTAAATTGAAAAGATCAAATTCAGTCATTGTATTCATATAGGGTAAAAGAGTGTAGCGGTAAAAAATCATCAAAATCAGAGTTAAAATAACCAAAAGTTGCACGGAATAGAAACAAAAACAAAAATAATTGATTAATCAAAGCCGCATTGGGAAGGAGGGACCAATGTAAGGGTGTAGCTCGGCGGGGGTCGGAAAGGCGGGAGATTGACGTTGTGGTGGAGGAAAGGGGGAATCGAGGCGAGGTGGTACCGGCTCATGAGAATTACGCGGTCAAGTGAAATCGAGAGGTTGGGACCGTTGAGGGAAGATCATTCAGAGAGAGGGAGAGAGGGGGGGTGGTGGGTCGTGGTTGGGTGGTGTGGTGGGTGGTGGCTGCTTGAGAGAAGAAAAGGGCTTAGAGGCTGCAGGGTTTCCCAATATTTTTTTCTTTATTTAAAAAATGTAAGGTTTTTGGTTGAAAGGATTTTTATTTTGTTAACTATTCATGTGTTTTTACTTGTAAACTACAATTAGTAATTTTTTTAAACAATTATAGTTTTTTAATATTAATTTATGAATATTTTAATGGTAATATAACGGAATAGACAAGATTGGCAAAGAGAGTAAAACACAATGACCTAATTGGGTCTGATTTCAATTTAGGTCTTCACAAGTGGGCCCCAATGACACTTTTGGTACAACAAAATTGTTATCAAACATGCCTTAAGGTGATTTATTTGAAAACTAGATAACTAGTCTACTATACCATGCCCAAAGAAAGAAAGAAAAATAAACAAAAAAACAAAAAGAAGAAGGTTAATTCCAAATGGTGCTGCCAAGAAATATCATGAATTTTATAATTTTTAAACTTTTTTGTTTTGTTCAACATCAGTGTATTAGGCCATCTCCAAGTGAGGACTACAAATTGAAACATAGTTCAAAATCCCCAAAACATCTTCATCATTTTATATATTATCCTTCATCAATTTATTCTTTTGACATAATTTCTCACATTCTCTTCATTCTTTTACAGACTATCCTTAATTTTTTCCATTTAAATTAATTGTTAAGTTGTTTTTAAAACAAGACAAAGACTAAAACAATAAAAAAATATAATCAGAAATCTATAGAGGTAATCACGTGCCGACATGTGGATGTCAAAAATCCTATCCCAAAATATTTTTCTCTTCTAAAATGTATTTTAAATAGGATATACATAGTAGTTTAATTAAATTAACTAATAAATTTAATTACATGGCCAAGATTTTTAGAAACCTTCCCCAACATATGCCACAAACAAGAACAATGATAAGCATTCTGAGATAACTGATTTTTTAGATTTGTCATGGTCAGTGATTATTACTTGTGGAGCTTTCCCAACACCACCCATAGCTTTCAGCCACGTCTGTTGATTCCCATAGTAATTAATTATCCCGTGTAGGGTTATGTGACTTGAGGTTTTTGCCCTAAGTTCTTAGAAGTCATTTTACAAAGCACAAATTGTCCCTTAACATTCTCTGATCTGACCAACAAATTGGGACCACCTCTTTTGGTTTTCTCTACTGTCAGACACCCTTTTATACATCAGTTTTCTCGGCCATTCATTTCCTCATTGTTTTGGTTGCTAGCCGTTCATGTTAGTAATCAGTTTTAACTAGGTGGTTTTGCTAATCCAACATCAACCGTCCATCTTTTTAGAGATCCAACGGCGGAGCATCACTTTCATGAGGACCTAGTTGGTTTTGCTAGACCTGGTGGGCTTCCTCCAGTAGTTACTAGTTTTCTAACAAATAATGCAGTTTAGGGTTTCCCAAGCGACATATTGAGTTGTTGTGTAGAACTAATACTGTATTCATTTGAAGTGAAGCGAGCTATTCTTCTCCCTCTCTCTCTCACGGGTTCCTCCTAACTCATTTTTCGGTAAGTACGTTCAGACCTTGATTGTATCTAATTACTTAATTGTCTGTAATCATATATATAGTTAAGTTGATATAATTAAGAGGCCGTTAACTAATAGGGAGGTACGGACTGTAACGGAACTACCATCACAGGAAATGGAAGCGCATCATCGAACACAGGACTTTGACGAAAACGATGGTGATGCTGATAACTTGCGCTTGTACCAGCAGCTGTACAGCTATGCTACTCGAGGCAACACAAATAGATTTAACGACACTATTGCAAATGAGCTTCATGATCCCAATGCTCGAGTTCAGCTTCTGTCTCGACGAAGCCCCCAGAATAACACATTTGTTCACATAGCTGTGAGCTCTGGCCATGTCGAACTAGCAGCCAAGATCTTGCAAGAACACAAGCCCCTTTTGTTAGAGAAAAACTTTGAAGGTGACACCGTGCTCCACATTGCGGCCAAAGCCAAAGATATAGATACGACAACAAACACTCTTCTCCGTGAAGCACGAGGAACAACAAACGTTGAAAATAATGCTGATGTATTGACGTTGCTGAGGATGAAAAATAATGAGGAAAACACTGCCCTGCACGAAGCCCTGATTCAAGGTCACCAATTAGTAGCCAAGTGTTTGATAGAGGCTGATCCTGCCGTTTCACTTTACACTAATAAGGAACAAAAGTCCCCTTTGTATCTGGCCGCTGAACAAGGGCTTGTTGAGATAGTGAAGCTAATAAAAGAAAAAGCAATTGAGAAGGACACAGAAATTCAAGGCAAGTCCCCGTTGTTTGCTGCAATTCTAGGCCGCCAGAAAAAAGGTTCGTACATTGAAATAATAATTCTGTTTTTTCAAATAGTTAATATGACTTTTCCTCTTCAAACTATTGTCTTATTTACAACCCATCATTTTATTTTTCTAGAAATAAAACCCAACTATTATAAGTAAAATCCGATGACTATAGTCTAACTCATCAAGTTGCCTAATTAAGCTTAAAATATGATTTATTGTACTTTTTCAGATTACAAAAATACCTCTAATTTCTGTTTTCCATTATGCATATTAATGGTGTTTCAATTTTGCATAAATTTTATTTTGTTACACAAGCTAGAGGAAATTTGAACTAATTTTGATTGTAGCTCATTATTTCATTTCTTAAAATTAGGGACTTAAAAAACTGTCAGCAATTAAAGAGTGATTTAATGGCATAATTGGTAAATAAAATCAAATTACATGAACACATCCTATTGGCATCTAATTTTAAAATTGGGTTTTATTTAAGAGTAATGTTACACTTACCACATTTTTATCCCACATTTCTATACCACATGATGTGGCATGTCCATATTATATGCCACATCAATTAAATCAATGAAGTGTATTTTAATTAAGACAATTAGAAAAACAAATACTGGAATAAATCATAAAAGAAAAGAAAATATTAAATAATTTTAATTGACGTAGCTGTCTATCTTAGCTGCCACATAAGATGGTATAGGGATGTGGTATACAAATGTGGTAAGAGTAGTATTATTCTTTACTTAAAGGTTTTATTATTGGTGGGTTATGGTCTAGAATTTTTGAATTGTAAGGGGCTATATTAATGTGACTATTTTTTTGTCGCAGCGACCAATGTGATAGATTTTGATAGATGTTACAACCTCTTCATAGAAAAACATTCTCATTATATCATGTTGTTCTAATTTATACAATATTCATTTATTGATGCCAGAAGTCCTAAAGATAATATCAAACATGGAAGCAAATATTTTGAACTCAGAAGATGAGAAAGGGAGGACTCCACTGCATTGTGCAGCATCAACTGGTTATCTAGAAGGGGTTCGCTTCTTAGGCAGACGTCTCAAGGATTCTCATCGAAAGGATCATTGTGGGAACTTCCCGATCCATTGTGCATCAAGCAAAGGTCATGTCGACATTGTTAAAGAGCTGCTTAGACATTGTCCCGATTCAATGGAATTGAGGAACTCAAGTGACCAAAATATACTCCATGTTGCAGCAAGATGTGGCGAGGAAAATCTTGTCAAATATTTTCTCAAGAAGGTTGAGTTTCAAATGTTGATAAACCAAAAAGACAACAGAGGAAATACTCCTTTGCACTTGGCAAAGATGTACCATCATCCGAAGGTTGTGGACCTTCTCACTTTCGATAGAAGGACCAACTTAAAGGTCATGAATGATAGGGGCATGACATCTCTTGACATTTCAGAAAGCACTTTGGAAACTAGTGCATCATATCATGGGGTAAGTTTGTGCTATATCTACTTTTATCATATTATTGATGACCATGAATTTGGCTATCATAACCAAGGGACTTCCTTGTTTTATTTAGTATGTTAAGTACAAGTGAGCATTTAGTAGTCTAGAAATTGAAAAAAGAACTAAAAGGAGAAACAAACCCTAACACCCTACCATCTCCTCACAGCCACCACCCCCACCGATCGTCACCCATCTCCACTCCACCCTCTTGGCGCTGCCGCCCACCCCCTCCCCCTTATCTCTCTTCCCTTTTTCTCTTTTCCCCTCTCTCTTCGAAACAAGGGTTGGGTTCCATCGCCGTTAAATTCGACACCCTCCGGGACGTCGCGTTCAAACTCCAACTTCATTTCAAACCCCAATCTCCCACCGTCCACGTCTCCTATATCCCCACCTTTCCACCACATTTCCTTATCTTGCCTCTCGTTCAAGCTCTCTCTTCCCTTGACGACGACAGCCCTATTGTTCAACAAGTCATCCATCTCATATCAATGGGAACCGCATCGGGTTGGATCTGAACTCCATGATGATCTGACTGGCCCATCCTCGTTGAAATCCCTTCTTTCCATCTTGCTTTCTCCTTCTATGCCTCCGAATTCGCCCACCTAATCAACACCACCAACAACTGCTCGCCAAATCCTTGCATTCAATCTCAACTTGTTCTCCCCAAACCCTTGCGATCGTTAAAGTCTTGATGGAAAGTAAGATTTCGAGAGCAGAGAGACGAAGAATGAGTTTTGATACTTACGCGAGAGAGTGCGAGTGGGTTTAAATATTTTGGTCAAATTTTTTTAAGGCAAAGTGTAAATGTTTTGGCATGAATTGAACTGCGTAAAAGACATCGGTCCTTAAAACTTTTACTAAAAAAAACTTGAAATATATATGGCATCAGTTTAAATATCGACTGATGCTACTTCATTTGCAAGGATTGCCAAGCATTAGTAGCGAGGTCTTTATAAACCTATGGTCCTCCTATTACTTATGGAACTGGTGCCTTAGAGACTAACAACATCAGTTTCCCAGTTTACCGATGCCTATCAACTAATGCCTAAAGTGAATTTTGACATAGTGAAATCTGGTAAATTAACACATAGAATTAAGGGAACTCAATAGGAACTTTATTATTGTGGTAGATACGAACCCAATTTCACCTAATCTAGATAAGGTCAATGACTAAAATATAGCATCTAATTTTACAATAATGTAATTAAAAAACCTAAAAATTACACACATTCTCACCCGCCTCCTCTGCCACCACCTCCTCCAACTGGAGACCAACTCCGGCGCCCCTTATTCACTCTAAAAAATAGAACATTTTGTGTACTTTAAGGCACTCAAACCTTCCTTCAAAGGAGGAAGCCTCAATCACAAACCCCTTCACCAACTTTATTTTTGTGATATTTGTTCAGTTACACAATATTTATATTAAAGACAAAGGTTTTTTTAGAAGAAAAAAATTATTTAATCAATACCGATTTGTCATACTCTAGAGTTATATAAATAGATCAATTTAAACTTACAAAATTTATAAGTTTTAAACCCTTATGTATATTATATTGTTATTTTTTAGGTATATACAATAAATTCTGCAATGTATATATTTTTATGTTATTCTTATATTGGGATGTAGACTTATACAATAGAAACTGCAATGCAGTGTGTATAATTTTATGTTACTTATATATTGATAATTTTAGACTTATAGAATAGAAATTGCAACGCAGTGTGTATTTTTATGCCACTTTTATATTGGTTTTGTTTAGGCTTTTAGAATAGAAAGGGCAATGCAATGTGTATTTTTATGTTATTATTGGTATACTTAGGCTTTTACAATAAAACTGCAATGCAGTGTGCGTATTTTTTATCTTCTTCTTTTAAAAAAATAATTTTAAATTAAATTAAATGAAAATGGTGTCACATGACAATTGTTGTGGGCAGTGGCCGGAGATGGTGGCCAATGAGTGGCAGCAGAGGATGGCAGCGGTGACTGATGACGGTGGTGGAAGAGGGTGTTGGCGGGTGGCGGTTAGTGGCAGGTGGCAATAGGGGTTTATAGTGGTGCCGAAAAATAAAGGGGAAAAGGACAAAAACGTAAATGTAAGTCATGCCTATAGGTATTAGCATATGGGCTTACTCATTGACCTTTAACAAAACAAAATTTTAAACTAATTCACCCAGCCCAGAACAAAAATAGGCCATCATATAATAGTTATTAAAGTTTTTTTTATCCCTATACAATAATTTTTCTTAGAATTAATACATTTGACACTCTAAATTCGAGACAACTACAATTTAAATTTTATTCACCGGTATTATTGTTTTTTGAGTTGGGATTAATTTTTTATGCTACACCTACATGCACGATTCTTAGTACGAGTTGGGTTTCAAGCAGCAAAGTTTTCGACATAATAATAGTACGAGTTGCGCAGGTGATACCTGCTGTGAAAGAAGAACCAAATGGCGTGATCCAGTTATATTCCTCAGAGAAAAATGCAAGAGACTCGAGCAGCCTGCCTGAGCTTGATCAAATTTTGGTTGAGCCAGGTATAGAAACAAAAAGAACTACTGCCGCTGCTGTTCAGATTCAGCAGCACACAGCAATAGCAACAGCTTGGTGGCTGATAAATAGACTGGTAAATTGCTTGGAATACCCAAAAACTTGGTTGGAAGAGACACGTAGCATGCTGATGATTGTGGCAACCATGATATCAACTACAACTTTCCAAGCTGCAGTTAACCCACCCGGTGGTGTTTGGCAAGACAATCATACAAATAGTAGCGCTGGAGGCACTACTTATTGCACCCAAAATAGCATATGCTTGGCTGGAACTTCAGTGGCAGGCAGCGCCCTCCCAAAAGTCTACCTCGCGTTCGAAACATACAATACCATCTCGTTTCTTGCTTCTCTCAGTGTCAACCTTTTGCTTGTTGGCGGATTTCCCCTCCGAAATCGCTTAATTATGTGGCTTTTATCAATGGCCATGTGTCTCACTCTCACTTCTATGGCGCTCACCTTTTTACTGGCTTCCCTGTTGGTGGTTCCAAATACTGACATTCTCGTTCCGGAAGGAGTTAGATCCCGTAAATCCGCTGTGTTCGTTTGGATTGCGTTGCTTCTAACAATCGCTTCAATCCACACCATTCGCCTTATCATTTGGTTGTCAAGGAAATTGTGGGGCAGGTTCAAGCATAAGTTCCCAAAAAGCCTCAGGAAAGTGGTTGATAGTTTGGTGGATAGTTCGAGAGCACGTCACCGTGCCAACAAATTCTGAGGAGAATATACGCCTGTTGTTTACTTGCGTGTTGGAGGAACTACACCGGATTGCTACAGTAAACCATCTATTTGCCGATGGTGAATGTGTTTAACGAGAACCAGCAGGTTGTGTTTGGCTAGTGAGCTGTGTTTGCCTTAATTTGTTTCTGTTAGAATTTGTCAAGAGTGACTCAGAATGATCAGTTTGTTTATTATTCTGAAATCTATTTTTATTTCCTCCACACACACACACACACACACACATATATATATATATATAGCTTCTATTGAGAGATTCCTCAAATAAGCTTATTTGAGGGACACCCCTTGTAGGGCCCACTCCGGATTGTATTTCACTAATTCAAACCGTCTATTTTTTAGATACACATTCAAAGATCATCTCTACAAAAAATCACTTGAATCCGATATCATTTGACCATTTAATTGAGTTATTGAAATTTTAGTACTTTCTTGAAGCACCGTGTTCATTGATTTTGTAGGACACAATTGGATGTCGAAACGGTTTCCGATTTGTCTAATTTTTTGTAAGGATGATCTATGAATGAAGACCTAAAAAATAGATGGTTTGGATCATGGGAAAAAAAATTGTAGGATACCCTAAAGGGTGTCCCTCAAATAAAATTATTTGAGAGATTTCTTAATAGAAGGGGACTGTATATATATATATATATATATATATATATATATATACAGTCTCCTTCTATGAATGTAGACTTAAAAAATAGATGGTTTGGATCGTTTAAAAAAAATATTTGTAAGAGACCCTAAAGGGCGTCCCTCAAATAAAATTATTTGAGAGATTCCTCAATAGAAGGGGATTGTATATATATATATTGAGGAATCTCTCAAATAATTTTATTTGAGGGACGCCCTTTAGGGTCTCTTACAAATATTTTTTTTAAACGATCCAAACCATCTATTTTTTAAGTCTACATTCATAGATCATTATTGCAAAAAATTATACAAATCGGAAACCATTTCAATATCCAATTGTGTCCTACAAAATCAATGAACACAGTATTCAAGAAAGTACTAAAATTTCAATAATTTAATTTAGTGGTCAAATCATATCGGATTCAGTGATTGTTTTTTTTTTTTTTTTTTTTTTTTTTTGTATGATTTTGTGATGATGATTTTTTTATATACAATATATAAAATAGAAATTGGATTAGTGAAATACAATACGGAATGGGCTCTACAAATGTGTCCCTCAAATAAGTATATTTGAGGAATCCCTCAATTGAAACTCCATAGATATATATATATATATACACACACACACACATATATATACATATACATATACATATATAAAGCTTGGTGAAAATTGTTTGAAGAGAAGTGCTCAAACTATCGATAACTGATAGAAGATATATGAAATTCTTCATGGCTTTGCAGGATGCATAACTAATGCAAAGTATATATTAGTAATTCTAGTGTTTGGCTAATTGTAAAGAGAGAAGTTAAGCTGACGTGTGGTTTGACAGGATCTGCCCCGGATTCCTCCTGGAATCTGTGATGAACCCTGTTCTCGTCCGACATCTAACCGATGTTGTGTAACATCCCACATCCAATTGTACATGCCCGCCTCCATCTAGCACGAGGCCTTTTGGGAGCTCACTGGCTTCGGAGTCATGGGAACTCCGAAGTTAAGCGAGTTGGGGCTAGAGCAATCCCAGGATGGGTGACCCACTGGGAAATTGCTCATGAGCTCCCAGAAACAAAACCGTGAGGGCAGAGAGGGGGCTCAAAGCGGACAATATCGTGCTACGGCGGAGCGAATCCCGGGATGTGACAATTTGGTATCAGAGCCACTCTACTGTGTGGTGCGAGTGTGTCGACGAGGACGTCAGGCCTCTAAGGGGGGTAGATTGTAACATCCCACATCGACAAACAAAGAGGGGGTGATGTGCTTTATATGTACATGCCCGCCTCCATCTAGCACGAGGCCTTTTGGGAGCTCACTAGCTTCGGAGTCATGGGAACTCCGAAGTTAAGCGAGTTGGGGCTAGAGCAATCCCAGGATGGGTGACCCACTGGGAAATTGCTCGTGAGCTCCCAGAAACAAAACCTTGAGGGTAGAGAGGGGGCCCAAAGCGAACAATATAGTGCTACGGCGGAGCCAATCCTAGGATGTGACATGTCGGGCCCACTTACTAAAATAACATTCTCTACTGAAAATTTGGCGGCGTCTACACTGTAAAACAAACATTTTCCAAAATTTTCCACCTGTCAAACAACATAAACAAAAACCCAACTGGCAGCACACACACAATGCTAAAACACACAATTCACAAAATAGGCATCCGGCCTCAAATTCAATCCTACATGGGCAATATCAAAGCAATTACTGGAGTTTAGTTTACAAGATCAGTTCCAAAATACAAAGCAACATAAGGCAGAGTCCTACAAAGTGGATTGACTGGGAGGAAACGAAGATGGAGTAGCTCACGTGGTAGCCCGAACTTTGAGCTATCAACTGCCTGGGGGGGGCAAAACAGTAAAAATGTGACTGGACAAAAAGAAAGTTTTTCTCGAAATATAAATACAGAACATATTAACCCCTCTATTTTCACAAACTTTTGAAAACTCACCGAGACACTTGTAAATACACGTACAAGAATGAAATGTGATAAATACATAACTACCTAAAACCAACTCGCAATTAACTGGTAAGCAAAATTCAATTAACACAATTTGTGATTCAAACCATCATTTAAAATCCAATAAAGCAAACGATCTCAACACATAATTCAACAAAATTCAAGCCTCAAACCAATCTAGATAAAAACTCTCCACCCAGGCATACCGATGAGGAAATTGACCAACCTTGTGTAGACAATAGGTAGGGTGGCAATAGAAAATCCTGGCCGGACACTCGTATTTGTGATACGAGTATAGGCAATTCACTGGCCGAATTCCTACAAAAGCAGATACAGGTAATACACTGGTCAGACACCTACAGAGTAATCAAACTGTAGGTACATGCATATCACTAGTCGGACACCTAGGCCTATATATTAAACATAGGTACATGCAAAACTAGTCATGTGCACAGACTCTACAGAAGGCAACCGATATATTCGGAAGGTAACCAACATATTCCGAAGGCAACTAGGAATTGGGTACCTAAGGTGGGTTTGAAAATCCATTTCCCAAAACTTTGTCATAAAATTTCCTTTTTCCACCAGTCCACTTTCCAAAACAATCCACAAGTAACATGCATAATTCTTTTAACCAATCTTAATTCCAAAATTCAATTACCTTTCCAAAAATCCTATCTTAAATAAATAAGCAAAATCCCTTTAAAAACCGATATGAATCCCAAAATTCATTAACTTCACTCAGACCATGTATAATCCTTCAAAACCGTTCTCAAACTAAATCTGGTATTCATAATTCATCAATTCCACAAAACAATACAAATGATAATCACAATTCAAGGATTTCATAAAACTATTTAGAAAACAAATGTCCACTCACAGTAGGTCCAAAGCACACTTAACCCTCTACGGGTACGTTGTGCCTGAAAACCTATTTGAGAGAATACAAGGATTAACTTAGTAATCGAACCCAACACTAAACTTTAAATCAATAACCTAGTTCCCGGGTCTCACAGTGTATGCCCAACCTTTAAGAAAAGGTTTTGGGCCCATTCTAATGCTAAACAAGGGTTGAGACAATCTCATAAGACTTGTGGTTAACCGAGTCTTCATAGTTTCCAAAACTATCAACTAGACCCGCTGGGTCCACGACCTCTGATTACCATTCTGAAAGTTTCTATAGGTCTAATGCAATCCACTAAACATGTCCCAAGAGTTTTGTCATGACGCGACAGTCCTAACTTATTGAACTCGGAAACGCCTAATAGGAGATTTTTGGTATAATACTCAAATGGTCAAAAATAGCTAATCCGAGCATAGCGTTGTGCTTGGGATGACAATGGAACAATTCTAGATCAAAAAGATGTCATTGACATCTAGCTGACTCGCCTCCACCCGTCGAGGGCAGCGATCGGTGTCTTGAGAAATTTCCGGCGACGAAAAATCTCCAAACTACCCATCAAGCCCTATACCAACACAATCAGACCAATAAGGGGAACATTTCTTGGAAAAGTGTGAATCACGGCTAAACCCATGAGAGTTTTAACTAAAATTTCCCAATTTCAGGCCGGAAGTTATGGCCACCAATAGCGTCGAAACAACTGAGGAAAGGGATGAGGGAGAAGAGAGCTATCTTTTCCAAGTGGTGGCGCGTCCTGGAGTGGCAAGAATAATCGTCGACGATGGCGACAGTTTCTGGGCAAACTTCTCGTCGTTACAGTCGTCAATCCTCGGGTAGGGACTTCATCACAAGTGGGTTGATTCAAAGAAGAATATAATGAAGATGTGGTAGATGGAAACAATTTAATATTCTCTGTGATGAATATTAAAACAAAGCCAAAGTTCAAAACGTGAAAAGTCTACACAAATGTTGAAAGAAGAATAAAATAATATTCAAGTGGGCTTAAAGAATGAATAAAGAAAGAAGTAGGGATGGTGGTCATTATCTCTCCATTTCTTTTTGTATTTTAGTCAGCTACTTTTGGTTGTCACTCACCAATCAATGGCAAGTGGACTAATACTTTGGATTTCTTTAAGTCTAATAGTGATAGCTTTTGTCAAATCATATCAAAGCCTCTTAGCAACTTTTTTGGGTTTACTTATATTTGCACGCAACCCACACACCAAAACCAATGGCAAGTGGGTACTTCAAATTGACTGTTGGTCTATTCAACCGACCTCCATTCTCTATAAATTGAAGGAAAATTCATCAACAAATAACAGACAACTCAACCAACAAAAAACCAGACTCAACATCTATAAACCCAACTCAAAAGCTTGAAACAGCCTTCCTTTTTCATTCTCTGAATTTCCCAATTGACAACTCCTGAGGAATTTTCTTTATCTTTCTCTGCCAACTCTTGGTATGATATTTCCTTGTACAAGATTGAATAGAGAAATCTTCAGGCTGTGTTGTTTATGTACTTCCTTTTTCTTTCAAGTTGTCTGAATAGAGAAATATTCCGATAAACTTATGTCATTTCCATTGTCATTCTCTGTCAGTTACCCTTTTCGACCTAGATGAATGGGTCAGTTCTCCGCCCAATCCACAATCAATTGATTAAAGTCAATATCGGTGCGCATTTTCCAATCTTATCATTTTCAGTTTGTTGGAGTTTTTCACTGCCAACAGTGGCACGCCTTCGCAATCGCAACAAACAAACTCCACGGCCAAACCCTAAGTGAATGGCCGGCAGGTCCTTTTCGGGGTAAACATTTTTGGCACGCCCAATGGGACATCTAGTCAGGGACGGTCCCCAGGTGAGTTTTATTTATTTATTTCTTATAGTTAGTGTTAATGTTAATCCCATTTTATAGCAGAAATATTAATTTGAACTAATTGGATAATTGTAGTGTTACCTCTAGTTGCCGTGTGTTTATCTGACTCTATCTTTGTGATGATAAATTTTCATTTTTGAATTTTATTATGAATTTTCTTTTCTCTTAATTCATTTTTGTTCATCATGGTAGACCTTAACTGACATTGTCGGTGTAAAATAGGCCTTTTAAACAAATATATATATATATATATATACACACACATATACACACACACACACATTAGATCAATTCCATAAGCCTAAAATCTAACAGTTCAATAAGGTAAATCTAGCCCACCCCATTTTAAAATCCTGGGTCCGTGGCGAAATTCAAGTCATGAATCAATATGGTCCCAACGACTATGATTCGGACTATAGCGAGGATGATGGAGATGAGTGGCCAAATTGTGGCTATGATCACTACAAAAAAAAGTGGCAATAGTTACCATTTTGTCACCAATTTTGGTGACTGTTGTGGGGGTTACTAAAGGCCTTAGTCACTAAAAAAAGCAAAAAAGGTGACTGAAAGCCTTTTTAGTTACCAAAAAAGTCAAAAAAGGTGACTAAAGCCTTTAGTAACTCCACAACAGTCACCAAAATTGGTGACAAAATGGTGACTGTTGCCACTTTTTTTTGTAGTGGATCCAAATTATTATTATTATCCTAATAATAATATTAATATTAATCATCAAGTTAGCTACCGGCCAAACAATAATGGCTAGTACTAAAAACTGATCAAATAATACTCGGCCAACTAATCATGGCTATGAGGAGAATACTATTTTGAATCAGTATAAGTACGTGCCAGGCTATGGCTATGTGCTAAAAACTAACTATTATGAAAATATTCATGAGCCAACTAATGATGGCTATGAAGAGAATACAGGACACTATATTGTTTCAGACCAAAATATGGCTATTCTCCAAAAATGTGATAGAATTTTAAATCTAACTTAAACAACGGCCAAATAATAATGGCTGTGTGCTAAATACAGATTATGAGCAAAATAATCATCAGCCAAACAATTATGGCTATGAAGAAGATAGTGATTATAGTGAAAATGATCCTGAACCAAATTATGGCCTTGATCAAAATAATCCTCAGCCAAACGATTATGGCTATGAGGAAGAAACTGATTATCATCAAAGTACTCATGAGCGAACTGACTATGGCTATGAGGAAGATAATGATTCAAAATGCTACAAGCCGAACTATGGCTGTAATAACTTCTTCAATGGTTGCCCAGGGTCAATCAATGAATCTCACGCATTACTTGAAACAGCCTGGGAGGAACCCAATGAAAATCTGTCCAAGTTGTCATCTCAACATTGCGAGGATTTCTCCCAAGCTTGCGAAAAAATGTTAAAAGGTTTTAAGGAGTTTTTTCAATACATTGCGTCAGGAGAATTCTCTTGTACCACCAACTCCTCCTACTGTTGAAAAAATCGAAAATCTGGAGGAGGTGAAGGATGAGGACCAAAAAATGGTCCAAGAGCAAAAATATGAGGAGATCCCAACAAAGGAGGACTCACAAGTTAATTTTTACGAAGACCAAAATATGGTCAGGGTAGAAATTGATACGGTTGTGGGTAACAAAACTAACTTGCCAAAATCATCAATGACTAAGTTAGAACTTGAGGCCAAAAGTGGCCCAAAAATATCCATGTCTAAGGGGCCTGAGCATCCATTTTCTTTGGAGCACAATCCTCCTACCTTGCTTCATATCCTACAAAAACATGAAATTCATGCTGAAAATTCAAGAGAAGCAAGGGAAGCAAGGCTTGGAGTGAAACATGGTTGGCCACCCCCTATGGTGTGAGGTAACATTTTGAGAAATTGGCCTGCATAGCGTTCTTTGTTTTTTCGTGCTGAATCCAATGATGCAAAGAACGTCAAAATCAGGCTAGTGGTTTGAAAGTTAAAAGCTAAAAACTGAACAGAGGTCAGATTTGTCAAAACCGCACTTTGAAACTCTTTATTTTCTTGCTTTACTTAAGTCTAGTTAATTGGTTTCTATTTTTCAGTTGTTTGTTAGTTTAGTGTTAATCTTTCAATAAAATAAGAACAATAGGCCAAAAAGCATCACATCTTTTCCATAGCCAATACATGGCAATGTCTATCACAAATATGGCCTTAGGCACAAATATTTCAATATGGTATCAGCCAATACATGGATGATGTCGTGTTATTCTGGATCAAAAGGCCAAATCCAGTGGCTTGTTCATGATCAAGGAAGCAAGAAGACAAAATTCTCAAGGGCTATAATTTTCACAAATTTTGCCCAACTTCATGAAAACTCGGGGGCTTATGTTTGTACCAAAAATTGTATTTTTGCCTAAAATGGAAGATAGTTTTCTATGAACATCAAAATGGCCAGAATAAGGCTAGACATGCATTGCTGCAGTGAGATGGAGTGGGCCAAAACTTCAACTTCCAGCGCTCAAATCAAGTTTCGCTCTTCATGAAAGTTGTTCATCTCTATGTCTACTGAAACATATCCAAATTTGGGTTTATTCGGACAAATTTTGAATCCTAAGAGCTGAAAATACCAGATGCACACCGCCAGCAAAAAGCTAATAGCAGCAATTCGGGCCTAATTCCAAAGCTCTAATGAATTTTCTTTCTTCATGAAAGTTATTCATTAGAATGTCTACTGCAACATATCCAAATTTGGGATCATTTGGATATATTTGGAATCCTCACAACATCAAACATCAGAAGCATACCAGCAACAGCGAAAGCTGATAACAGTGGCAATTCGGGCCTAATTATGGCCCAATTCAGGCCAGCTTCCATTCCTCAAATGAATATTCGTTCTTCATGAAAGTTGTTCATTAGGATGTCTACTACAATATATCCGAATTTGGCGTCATTTGCACAAGTATTGAATCTTCAGAACACTAATCATGATCTCTGTTCGTGAGAGCAGTGTATTATGAGAAAATGAACTCAAGAGGAAGAGAGAGGGATGAGAACAGAGAGATTAAGAATAATTGCCAGTCAAGATCCCGTTCTCTGTATTATCTTCAGTATAAATATTGGTACATGGGTTAGACTTTCTCAAGTCTATTTACAGAAACTTAACGATATAAGGTAAGTCCAATCAATTACATATATTACAGAGCAATTGACAATTAATCATTCTGGCTGATGAATGCCGTGCTTGTGGTTAGGAGGCTTCTAAGGCTGATGTAATGGGATCAGCTGATTTCCTGGGACTGACAGATTGGATGGGATCTGCTGGTGTAGTATTCTCTTTACCCCCCCTCAAGCGTAACGGAGCAATGCGAAGATTGAGCTTGGATTTAAGAAGAGAAAATCGCTCATGACTAAGGCCTTTGGTGAATATGTCAGCAATCTGATGAGAGGAGGGAACATAGAAGGTATGAAGAGCTTTGCGAGCAACGAGTTCGCGAACAAAATGATAGTCGATCCCAATATGACGGGTGCGAGCATGGAAAATAGGATTGGCAGCCACATAAATGGCGGAGAGATTATCAACATAGACGCAAGGGGCAGAGCGAAGAGGAATACCAAGTTCACGAAACAAGAAACCAAACCACCGGATTTCAGCGGCAGTATGAGCAAGAGCACGATATTCAGCTTCAGTGCTAGAACGAGAAACAGTAGACTGTTTTTTGGCAGTCCAGGTGAGAAGATTAGGTCCGAAAAAAATACAAGCACTAGTGGTAGACCGTCTATCATCAACAGAACCAGCCCAATCAGGATCAGAGAAATTGCGTAAAGTAAAGTCATTGGACCTGTGAAACACAAGACCTTGCTCAACTATACATTTGATATACCAAAAAATGCGCTTGACAACCTGAAGATGAGAAGAACGAGGGTTGTGCATGAGCTAACACACCTGATTAACAGCAAAGGAAATATCAGGCCGCGGTAGAGTAAGATATTGGAGGCCACCCACCATGCTCCGATAGGTAGAGGGATCACCATCCATACAGGACAATCGAGTGTCAGAAGGTAATGGTGTAGGACACGGTTTGCAGTCAGTCATGTTAAACTGTTTCAATAAATCAACTGCAGATATGGTTTGAGAAAGAATTAAATGATCGGGAAACCGAGTAGTTTCCATGCCAAGAAAAAAAATTGAGCTCACCCATTCGGCGACTGTCAAAGGTGGAGCACAATTGATCAAGAAATCGGTGGACACTTTGAGTTTCAGACCCGATGACAATGATGTCATCCACATATACAAGAACATAGACTGTGCAGGAAGAGGAGCGATGAATAAAGAGTGATGGATCAGAGTGACTGTGAACAAATCCCTGAGCAAGAAGAAAGGCATTGATGAAACGACCCGACCCAAATTCCACTTTGAAATCCGGGCCGAATCCTGTTTAAAACTGACACCTGGTGACTGTGGGTCGTAAAAGACCAAAATACCCTGATAAACAATAAGACAAACTGGAGGACTCCAACTCGTGGCTGCACCTGCTAACAGTAGGCTGCCTACGTACCCTTTCTAAGGGATCAAGCCACACGTAGTTCTTTCTTCTGTTCCTGATCTGTAACTGAACTGTTTACTGTAAACCTGGTTCTAGGGTTGGCATTCCTGGAGTATCCGAGACTTCGTTTAACGATCCATAAAATACTATACGATCCTGGGAACGTTTAGATTAACCTATCTGAAAATGGTTACGATCCAACGGTGCAAAACTATTGAACCCAGAAATCACACAAGATGCGAGACCCGTTAGGGATTCAAACGTTAATCAAATTAAGATCCGCCAAATCCTACGTGCTCGTGACGACACAAGGATCATTCTAAAACTGAAAGTGGTCTCCACCAATCTGCCCATGCGCCGGCAGCGCATGGGTGGCTTGATCAATTTTCGGCGACCGGAAAAACTCCGAACCACCGGCCCAAACTCCTAACTTAGGTAAAACACCCCATTTGGAACAACTTTTGTTCTTGGACATATCCCAAAAAGTGGCCGGAACTATGCCCTCAAAACTGGCTGAAACCTAAGTCGTAAATCGAGCTATCTACGCTTGAAATTTCTGAAATCCTACCCAACCAGCAGCTAGAGCATGAAAAATAGCTAGAAAACCATACCTCACTCATCCGATTTGGTGGCCGGACGACGAAGAACGAAAGGTTGGAAGTTCTGTCAAAAACTGTCCAGCACCGCCTGTTTCGTGGCGGATTCTGGGACTATGGTTGCAGATCGAGGCGGTGAAAGGCTAGGGCTGGAAGAGGAAAGTTTGTTGGTTCGTTTGGCACTAGTCTTGCCTGGATCGGGGGTCGGAGCTGAGAGAAAATAGCTCCCAAAGTCAGCTGCTCCAGGCCCCCCCCGAATCCAGAAATTTCTGGGTTTACAAAATCTGAACTTCGAAATATTTACAGTTATGCCACTGAACTTCTTTTAATCATAACTCCTTCGTTACAACTCCGATTTGAGTCCACTATGTGTCTACGGACTCATCTCGCTGCGCTTTACGCAACGGTATAACTGAAATCCCAAAATTCCTTCCCGATCAAAAAGTCAACTTTTATACCATTAAAATATTTTAGGGGTATAGTGGTCTTTTATTGGAATAAATTAATAATTAAATATTAATTAAGGACCGGGTTGTTAGAACTGAGGCGTTGAAACCAAGCTCGAGGAGCCTGCTTAAGGCCATAGAGAGCCTTATTGAGCTGACATACATCTTGAGGACGCGAGGAATCATGAAAACCAGGAGGTTGTTTCATATACACCTCTTCTTGCAAGTACCCATTCAAGATGGCATTTCGAACATCAAGCTGCTGAAGAGACCAGTTATAAGACATAGCCAAAGACAAGACAGTGTGAATGGTGGCCGGTTTAACGACTGGGCTAAATGTTTCCTTGTAATCAAATCCTTCCTGTTGATTGAATCCCTTGGCAACAAGGCGAGCCTTGTAGCGGTCTATAGAGCCATCGGCTTTCCGTTTAAATTTGAAAACCCACTTGCATCCCACAATATTCATTTGAAAGGTTGCTGGAACCAAAGATCATGTTTGATTCGTCATCATATTCATCCTTTATGGCAGCTTGCCAATGACTGTATTTCGAAGCCTGGGTAAAACTTGTTGGTTCGAAGGACATGGGATCAGAGTAGGCGGCAGAGAGAGCATGGGGTAAGGAGTGCGGGTTGGTCAGAGAGTACAGGGGCTTTGTGGCAGGACCAAAGGGGATGATGGACTTGAGGCTTTTAAAATTTTGGGGAGGGTTTGGTGTAGCTGGAGAATTAGGGAAGAGAGATGGGTCAAGAGGGGAAGAAGGAGGAATGGACTGATCAAGAGGGGAAGAGGGGGGGTGTCGACTCCGGTGATGGGTTTATGGTGTCTGTGATTAATGCTGAGGTTGTAGGCGACGAGGGAAACAGAGGCGACGGCAAGGGGTTTTGGGAGTGGGAGAACGATGAAAGAATGGTGTCTGTTGGAGCGGGGAGAAAGGTCAGATTATGTCGGATTAGATGGAGGTGGGCTGGCGAACGGGTTGACTGATGAAGAGTCAAGAACAATTGGGGCAGGTTGGGCTGGACTTGTAGAAATGTTGATTTGTGAAGAGTCCAGGCTGGGCCCAATATCAAACTGAGAGGCAGGTGTGGATTGGGCGGTAGGTGTAATCTGAGGTTGCTGGTAGGGAAAACTTGTCTCATCAAAAATCACATTCCGGGAGATATAAATGCGACCTGAAATAGGATCAAGACAACGATAGCCTTTATAATGATCATCATAGCCAATAAATACACATGGAACAGATTTAAAAGATAATTTATGCCTGTTGTATGGCACCATATGAGGGAAGCAGGCACAACCAAAACTCTTGAGAAATGTATAATCCGGTATGCGTTGAAGCAATTTCTCATAAGGAGACATGTGGTCAAGTTGAGGAGTTGGGAGGCGATTAATCAGAAAAATCGCAGTAGAGAAGGCTTCAACCCAAAAGCTGTGGGGTAGGCGGGATTGGGCCAACAAACAAAGTCCTGTTGCAACAATATGCCAATGTTTCCTTTCCACCACTCCATTTTGTTGGGGAGTGTATGGACATGAGATCTGATGTGATATTCCATGATCACTTAAAAATGTGAGGAATAATTTGCTAGTAAATTCACCGCCACCATCAATCTGCAGTTGTTTGATGCGAGAGCTAAAACGATTTTCCACCATCTTCTTGAAGTGAATAAATGTAGCAAGAACTTCTGATTTCTTAGCCAATGGATATAACCAAGTGAACCGAGTATTATCATCGACAATGGATAAATAATAGTGGTAACCAAAATTTGAGGAGATTGGTGCAGGGCCCCATAAGTCAAGATGTAATAGAGCTAATGGAAATTGAGCATGAGATTGTCTATATTCAAAAGGCAATCGACAAGATTTTCCCAATGGGCAGACATGACAATTTTTATTGGAGACAATTGTACCATCAAGTGGTAAGTGGTACTTATTCAACAATGTAGTAAAAACTGAATGAGATGCGTGTCCAAGTTGGGCATGCCACACGTCCTGTGTTGTACGCTTTCCATAACAAGCAAACTGGTGTGCGAAGCTCATAGTTTTCTCCATTGAAAACTGGTGTGCGAAGCTCAGTTGTTCCGGATCCTGCCATATTAGACATTGGGTTCAAGAAATCACAGCTTCGATCTTCAAATAAGCTCAAAAATAGCTTGAATCGAGTCTGATTCTTTATTCACAGATTCACCCCCAGTTTAAGCAACCGAACCTGGCTCTGAGGCCATGTTAGAATTCATAGTTTTCAATGTTTTTGGATGTTTGGGAGGAAGGGAGAAAGCACAGAAATCAAATGAAATAAGAGAGAATGTTGCTCTGTAAGAAAGCTAGATATATGTTCATACCATTTTACTGTTCATATGTATATTCGTATAAAAGAGAGAAGTGAACTGCGTCTCTAACTGGTTTACACAGAAATTAAATCTTAGCCTTTGATCTTATCACCCTATGAGATGATTACACTTGTCACAATCTGACAGATTATATCCTAGGCTAGATAAGAGACCACTTGGACTATGATCCAATGGCTCACGTTACAAACAGAATTTAAACATATAAAAATGAAATAAAATGCAAGCAGAGCAATTTTGGAGTCAAGGATTTCAGCTCAAGGGTTATACATCAACATGCCGATCCTAACGTTTCACTTTACACGAATAAGGAACAAAAGTCCCCACTGTATCTGGCCGCTGAACAAGGGCTTGTTGAGATAATGAAGCTAATAAAAGAAAAAGCAGTTGAGAAGAACTGTTTGTGCCTAATAAATCACGGTCATGAACTGATTGAAGGGACTTCCCTTCGGCCTTGGCGCCTACCGTTTCGTCAAGCATTTCACCTTCCCAAGAACAAAAGAAAAGCTGCAAAGGCAGAATCCTCTCGGCCTCGCGACCGCAGTATTGAAGGTCGAGGCCGAATGCCGTAAAAGACACGGCTTAAAAAAGCTGTGGTTGAATCACCACGTGGCCTCAGGGCCCCACGCTCCATGTAATGAAGTAATGCCTCTGACTTCGCAGCAAACTCACTAGTCACAAGAAGCATTTAATGTACAAGGGAAGTGGCTGAAGTCAGGATTTGGTGATGGAAATCAAGGTGGTTAGGCGCAGACATTCTCACAAGTAATCTTACAACTTAAGGTCAGATCACCAACCACCAGACCAGGGAATTAAATGCGTTCCCACGGCCAAGGGGGCAGAACCCAAGATCAGGGCGGTGGCCGAGATTTACCGAGATTTATGGGGGTCACACCACCATGCGTCTCAACCCCAAACAGCCATGCTTCACGATCCCAAATGCCGATTTGACTACCCACTTGCCCCGATCATGCTCCACCGCGCAGGTCTTGTCAGCCTCGAATGTCCCACCAGGACTCCTATAAATACTAAGCTCAGGACTACATTCAAAGGGTTCAAACACCAACCAAAAGCCTCCCACAGAGCAAATTATATTTTCCTATAATGCACTTTCAATACCTTTATTTGTTTTCTTAGGAGTAGTGGTAGATTGTAAGGAAAATCCGTTCATCAATATATCATACGACCCTTGATTTTCAAGGCGCCGGAGCACTATCTCTGTTATCGCCTCACTCACCCCATATATCACACAACCGTCGCTCTCTGAGCAACGTGCCGGAGCACCGCCTAAAACCCGCCACCAACACCACCACTAAACGGCCTTGTAGCTCAGGCCATGAACCTGACGGCCGAGATCAGTTCCTTTCTCGGCCACGACCGTTTGATTAGGAGTCGAACGCAAAACAAGCGCAACATTTAAACCATCTTCTACCCGAACCTCATCATCATCTCGACGCACGGTAGACCGTGCTGGCACGCCCGCGCATAACCGCACCACATCCAAAAGAAGGACGTCACGTGTTGATGCACATCCCCTCGGCCCGGAGCACCAGGTCGTGAGATTCGCGACAGACAAACAAGAACACAGAAATTCAAGGCAAGTCGCCGTTGTTTGCTGCAATTCTAGGCCTCCATAAAAAAGTTTCGTACATTGAAATAATAATTCCTTTTTATGTAGAGTATGTATTATCACTACTATTGCTTATTGAGTGTCATTTATTGGCTCAGTCCTTCCCTATTTTCCATTAAAGATATACCTTTTTTTTAAGATAGAAGCAATTTAAGTTAAGCCAAGCCATGTTGAATGGCTCCAAACTTGGAATCTGATATTTGGGGTTTCCATTGATTATAAGATACTGTTAAATCTTTGTAAGCGCCCATTGAAAGGACACCATTACTTATCCGTGCCAAAGTGAAAAATAATTGTTAAAACAAAATGGCACCATTTTGAGGTGCCAATTCATCTTTATAATTAATAATACATTTAATACTAGAAGCATATGGTCCCACCAACACCCACAATATTCTTTCTTTGGCCAGCACAATACAATAATTGGTAATTTTATAAATTACCATGTCCATAAGCATAACTATAGTTGCATAAATCAAACTAAAAGGTTAATTATGATTATATCTATCGACACATGTCAAGTATTAAGAAGGGTGATGAACATACACCTTAGGTTAAAGTGGTAAGCAAAAATATTTCCTAATTAATGGAAGTTTGAACTAATTTGGATTGTAGCTCATTATTCCATTGCTTAAAATTAGGGACTTAAAAAACTATCAGCAATTAAAGAGTAATTTAAAGGGAGATTCACTATAAAACCCAATATAGGAGCTCAAATTATAAAAAAGCCCTATGAAATGGACTTTAGAAACACACCCAAAGGCCATTTACAACATAACAAAAAGGCTTGTAACTTCTTTTAAATTACAAAACTGCCATTAATTTCTTAAAACAAACCCAACCCAAAAACCTCATAAAAAAGCTCAAAACACTTAATGGGGCATCAAAGTAATTTAATAATTAAAATTAAATTCAATATGGCCAACTGTCATTTTTTGGGTATGTTTATAGAAATTAAATGATGTAGGGTTTATTTATAGTTTTAGTGCCAAGAATGGGTATTTGACTAAATATCTCTAATTTAAAGGCATAATTGGTAAATAAATCAAATTACATTACACATCCTATATGGCATCTAATTTTAAAATTGAGTTTTACTTAAAGGTTTTATTATTGGTGGGTTATGGTCTAGAGTTTTGAAATTGTAAGGGCCTGTATTAATGTGACTTTTCTTGTTGTCACAGCAACAGTGATAGATTTTGATAGATATTACAACATCTTTATAGAAAAACATTATTATTATAATCATGTTGTTCTGATTTATGCTTGATTCATTTATTGACGCCAGAAGTCCTAAAGATAATATCAAACATGGAAGCAAATATTTTGAACTCAAAAGATGAGACAGGGAGGACTCCACTGCATTATGCAGCATCAATTGGTTATCTAGAAGGGGTTCGCTTCTTAGGCAGACGTCTCGTGGATTCTCATCGAAAGGATCATTGTGGCAACTTTCCGATCCATCATGCATCAAGCAAAGGTCATGTCAACATTGTTAAAGAGCTACTTCAACATTGTCCCGATTCAATGGAGCTGAGGAACTCAAGCGACCAAAATATACTCCATGATGCAGCAAGATGTGGCGAGGACAATCTTGTCAAATATTTTTTCAAGAATGTTGAGTTTCAAATGTTGATAAACCAAAAACAGATGAAATACTCCTTTGCACTTGGCAAAGATGAACCATCATCCCAAGGTTGTGGACCTTTTCACTTTGGATAGAAGGACCAACTTAAAGGTCTTGAATTATAGGGGCATGACATCTCGTGACATTTCAGAAAGCACTTCGGAAACTAGTGCATCATATGATGAGGTATGTTTGTGTTATATCTACTTTTATCATATTACTGATGATGATGATGATTTTGGCTATCATTACCAAGGGAATTCCTTGTTTTATTTAGTGTGTTAGGTACAAGACAGCATTTAGTAGTCTAGAAATTGAACAAAGAACCAAAAGGAGAAACAAGTAATTGAGAAAATACAAAAGTCACTTGAGGCTGATATAAATAATCTGGAATGGGTGAT
The DNA here is from genome assembly GCA_903112645.1 of Prunus armeniaca. NCBI lineage: Eukaryota > Viridiplantae > Streptophyta > Magnoliopsida > Rosales > Rosaceae > Prunus > Prunus armeniaca. The sequence goes on along the minus strand of CAEKDK010000003.1, from coordinate 10,918,143 downwards.
CTAAAATAGGGATATCATCATTTGGCTCGTAGTCCGCGGACCAAAGTGGGTAACTCGTGGCTTAATGGGCCAAAGTCCAACCTGACCCGATGGTTAATTAGGCCCGCTCGGCTCAACCTTCTAAGGTTGGATAGGGCTTGTGCTTAGGATTTATAACCTTCTGCCCGCCCATTGCCTTATATTCCCTTATTTTCATGCCCCATTAAAAATACTAGAAATACTAGAAATTCAAATTCCCAACAAATCAAAATATTAAAATCCAGTTTTAGTATAAGATACAGTTTATATCAATATTGATACCTCAATAAGTCAATGTATATACTTTATACTAAAATCTCATTAAATCATGTTTGATTATTTAAAATGTAAGGAATATAAACCGCCAAAAGTATTATTGAAAACATTAGTATTTTGAAAGTTTATTCTTCATTTTAACTTCGAATTGAACCTGCCCCCTGTTTATGAACTCGTATCGACGAGTTCTACACAATGGTGCCGCTCAATTTCCCAAATTCTTTCCCGAACAAAAAGCAACTAAAGTGCCCCTACTCCCAAGGACAAACATGTAATTATACAATTAATTAATTAGATAAAACAATTTGTTGGGTCAGGGTGTTACACTCTCTCTTTCCTTTCTCTCTTTTCCTCCTCCTCTCTCATCAAAACCCAGTCGGGTTTTGTTGCCTTTAAATTCAACATCCACGTCGAGTTCAAACTCCAACTTCATTTCCAACCCCCAATCTCCCACCATCGACGTATCCTACGCTCTCTTAGGCTTTTTCCTCCGCTATCTTCTCACCTCTCCACCACACTTCCTTGTCTTGCCTCTTGTTCAAGCTCTCTCTTCCCTCGACGCCTACGATTGCATCGTGCAACAAGTCATGCATCTCATATCAACGGGAACCACATCGGGTTGGATCTGAACTCCTTGATGATCTGACTGGCCCATCCTCATTGGAATCCCTTCTCTCCATCTCACTTTCTCCTTCTATGCCTCTGAATTCACCAACCCAATCAATACCACCAACGCCCCCAAAATGGTGTCACATGACAACTGGTGGTGGGTGGTGGGTGGTGGCCGGAGATGGTGGTTAATGGGTGGCAGCAGAGGATGGTAGCAGTGGCTGGTGTCAGCGGCGGAAGAGGGTGTTGGCGGGTGGCGGGTGGCAGCTGGTGTCAGTTGTGGGTGGGGGTTTAAAGTGGTGCAAAAAAAAAAAGATTAAGGAAAAGGACAAAAACGTAAATGTTAGTCATTCCTATAGCATATGGGCTTACTCATTGACCTTTAACAAAAAAAAATTAAAACTCATTCACCTACCCTAGAACAAAAATAGCCATTTACCATATGCTAATTAATAAAGTTTTTTTTTAAAACCATTATACACTAATCTTTCTTAGAATTAATACATTTGAGACTTCAAATTCGAGACAACTTGATAAGGTCATAATTTCACACATTTGCATGCCTTCTTTGCTTAGTAATTTTGTTTAGCTTCTCTTTATTTTGAGTTTCTTACTTATGTTTGTGTATTTTGTAGGTTGAGACAGCAAGGGGATGACATTTGATACAATTCATGCATGTTAAGGGCTGATTGGGATAAGAGGAATATGAGCTTAAAGACAAACCCAATTTGGGCTACACTCCTTGTCAGTTCAGTTTCGTAGGTCATCTTGCAGGCCTCATTTCAGCAACTTACATAGGTCAGATGAGGAGACATCCTTGATAGAAGTTGTTCCAATGAGTGTCTATTATAACACACTACTACAAAAAGTGAAAAAGACGATGGTAGAAGAAAAAACCGTCATTGTATTTAAAAAGACGACGGTAACAAAAAACCGTCGTGGATAAGTGACTTAAACAACAAAAAAACAGAGGTACTGTTGAATATTTTTTTATAACGACACACACAAATAAAAAAGCATCGTCTTATTAAAAAGGTTTTCTTCAGAGTTAAAATCTGACCAAAAAACAACAACAGTAGGTATGACAAGCGTCGTCTTTTAAAAATGAAGTGTCATTTTTTGGTAAAGACATGGCTGTTTTGAAAGAACCGTCGTCTATTATATGTAAAGATGACGCTTTTTATAAACAAACCGTCGTCTATTATATGTAAACATGACGCTTTTTATAAAAACCGTCGTCTATTATATGTAAAGATGATGCTTTTTATTATAAAAAAAAAGGTCGTCTATTATATGTAAAGATGACGCTTTTTATTAAAAAACCGTCGTCTATTATGAAGTAAAGATGACCGTTTTTTTTTAAAATGGTCGTCTATTATATATAAAGATGATGCTTTTTATAAAAATGGTCATCTATTATATGTAAAAATGACGCTTTTTATAAATAAATAAAAGGGTCGTTTATTATATGTAAAGATGATGGTTTGTTAAAATAACCGTTAAATCATGATTTTTCATTTATAACCGTCGAAATTTTTTGTCCCATTACTTGATCTCTGAATGTTTATTTTTTCCGATTTTTGGTGTATATGATCTCGAAGTATAAACAAACAAGTTTGACGGTTGGATCGTTGAAACTAGTTTGAATGCGTATGCCATCAAAACAATATATTCACTAACAATTAAGAGTTTATACTTTCGTTAAATATAACATAAGATTTTGTGATATCCACTAGTGTAAATATTTTAAATTGAAGATCAAATTCAATCATTGTATTCATATAGGGTCAAGGAGTGTAGCGGTAAAAAATCATCAAAATCGGAGTTAAAATAACCGTTAAATCATGATTTTTCATTTATAACCGTCGAAATTTTTTGTCCTGTTACTTGAGCTCTGAATGTATATTTTTTCTCATTTTTGGTGTATATGATCTCGAAGTATAAACAAACAAGTTTGACGGTTGGATCGTTCAAACTAGTTTCTTAAAATGCGTATGCCATCAAAACAATATATTCACTAACAATTAAGAGTTTATTTATACTTTCGTTAAATATAACATAAGATTTTGTGGTATCTACTAGTGTCGTCTATTATATGTAAAGATTATGATTTGTTTAAAAAAGGGTCGTCTATTATGAAATAAAGATGACGCTTTTTATATAAAAAAACCGTCGTCTATTATGTAAAGATGACGCTTTTTATAAAAATCGTCGTTTATTATATGTAAAGATGACGCTTTTTATAAAATCGTCGTCTATTATATGTAAAGATGACGTTTTTTTATAAAACAACCGTCGTCTATTATATGTAAAGATGACGCTGTTTATAAAAAACCGTCGTCTATTATATGAAAAGATGACGCTTTTTTATAAAAACCGTCGTCTATTATGTGTAAAGATGACAATTTTTTTTAAAAAAAAAGCGTCGTCTTTTAAAATACGCTAAAAAATGGGCGCTTAAGTGAACTCGCGCTCGACAAATTTTCAAATTTTCACCCGTCTTTGAAAACCTTATATCTCATTAACAAGCGTCGTCTTTTATAACACGCTAAAAAAATGCTACTTAAGTGAATTCGCGCTCGACAAATTTTCAGATTTTCCCCCGTCTCTGAAAACCTTATTTCCCCCTCCTTGAAACCCTCCTGCACTCTCTAAAACACCCTCATGAAACTCTCTACAAAATCATCAAAAAATTGATATCAATGAAGGAGTTGAGAGATTGAGGTCTTCGCAGATCCATAAGATGTAGAGGGATGTTCTGTATTTGAGAATCAAATCTGGTTGAAAGGTTTGATTTGAAAGTCACCAAATCTCTTAATACCCTTCTATATCTTGCTAGTGAATTCTAGATTAGTCTCTTTGCGTTTCTGGTATGTTCTTTGTCTCCCTAATTTTAGATTTTATCTCTCTTGATTTGTATAGTTTGTTTACATATTTTTTTAGATTTCTAGTTTCCTTTTAGATTTTCTGATTTGGTTATCAGGAGATGAGGAGGAAGCTTGCAGATTTATAACTTTTTCTTTTGCAGGTTTTCTATGTGAGTCGTATGTTTTTTTGATGTATAATTTTACTACCTGAAAATTAGATAGTTAAATTCAAGAAATAAACTTGCAAGCGCACAAGGTTAATGCAATATAGCCAAGGCAAGTACAAGGTCGTTCCCACAGAGATTGAATAAATTCTCAAGTTGTTGTGAATTATAAACTAATTTAAATCCTAAATTACTCTAGACACCCTAATTAATAAACTTAAAACTAATGACTCAACTAAAACTTAATAGAGGATTTTTGAAAGTTGGTTTTGAAAGATTTTCTTTGAAAGAACGTTGAAAACAAGAAAATTAAAAGACAAGATAACGAAGGAAAACGTGAACTAAATAAGTTTGTGAAAGATTTTAAAGAAGCTTACCAAGACAACAATTTCACCACAATTCCTCTTATCCAAACCTTAGCATGCATACTATCAAAATTCCCAAGTTATGTTGATGATTAGTTCTCCAAAATTATGACTAATTCTTTTCACAGCAATTAACCACTTCTTCTTACATGCAATTTATCCTTGGCGTGAGGCATAAATATAAACATATAAAAAGACCTTAGGTTCAATGAGAACTTCACACAATCACACAAACCCCTAAGAGTATAGTGTTTACCTTAGGCGCATTCATGAATTTAATCACAAAAAAGCAAAACTCATATTAGGCATGGCGTATACCCTAACATGCATCAAATTACTTAACCAAAAACCTAGATGGTAGCTAAGCATCAAGATCATTAGTTAGGAAAATAAGCACAGTGATTAAATTTCAACAACATGGAAACTCTAATAGCATGACATAACTAAGCTTTGAATAATTAGAAAAGGGTTACATTGTGTCTTAGTAAAAGAAAATTAGTTACTCATAATCATGGTAACAAAGCAAAAATAAAACATGGAGAAAGAGATAAGGAAAACCCTTAGAGTTTAGAGGCACGGTGGCTCTTCCTTGCTCCACGGTTGAAGTCTGAAATTTTCTGGTCCCCTGAGCCTCTACGACCTCCCCTCTTAAAAGAACCTAAAACCTAGTTAGAATGGGCCTAAACAAGTGGCCTTACACGAAGACTTGATTTCCAAGTCAGTTCCTAACTAGAAAAGCTAATTAAAACTAAGTTTCCTAAAACCTCCAGGAAACTGCACGTGATCCTCATTGCGAATGCGATTTGGACACGTTTCTGACCTCCAAAAATTACGTACGACCACTCTTTGGAAAGCTCTGGATGTCTTCTTTTCAGCCATATATCATGTGCCTCAATCCGATGTCGTATAAGTGAGTTGTAGCCAAAATACCCCTGCTGACTCAGTATTCTCCGGGAATTGATTTATGCTGAATTGTCTAATTAAAAATGGGCACCTTAGCAGTCTTCAAAAATTATGAAAATATTCATGGATAAACTTCAAGATGCTGTCTCCCATCTCCAATTCGAATCATGTCGAACTCTATTACGATGAATATTTGACGAATTTATTCATTCCGTGGCTCATAAGCTGAAAAACAGGAAATAACTCAACTCAGCATCTTTAGTCCAAATTAATTCACAAAACTAAGTAAAAAGGATATAAAATCATGTGAATTTATGAACACATCAAATACCCCCAAACTTGGATTTTGCTAGTCCTCGAGCAAAAAATAAAGAACGAAGAAAGAAAAAAAAGAAGAAGAAAACAAACAAAAAGAAACAGAAACACACGACAGACAGGACTCTTCTTCGTACAAACCAAAGGTGTTAGTCTCAGTACAATTTTTCTCCTCGCCCATTGCAATCAATCAAAAGTACATTGGAACACCAATCAGAATTCTCAACTCATAGAAAGGTTTAAAAGAAAGAACAAACTTCCAAAATTTTAAACAATTAATTCATACAATCAAAGAGATTTACAAAAGATTAGTAAAGAACTCACATGCTATTCTTGGTGTAGTGTGAGGCCAACACAAACGCAGAAAATTAAACCAATCTCAAGTATGCAGCACCTCTTATGCTATAAAATACGGACTACCTAGCAAACAACTGTTTTTTTCTAATCAACCCATGTAACGAGCTTTAGGTCAGTGACTCCCAAATCAAATGACTTTAGGGCACTAAATGTGAAGACATCCCGAAGGACTTACTCACTCGAGTTGAAAAGGCTTGTATGTAATTCCGACTTTTAGCTTTTAGCTCACTTCAATTTTCACCCTAGCTTCATTGAATTGTACTTTGCTTTTGCATAGGGCTGTGACTTCTTTGGTCACTTTCAATATGTTATACCTTTTTCTTTTAGTTAAATGCTAACTAGTCCTATATTTTATAAAAGAAAAGGATGAGCATACTCAAAACTCGTTTAACTCCCTGCAAGAATGTTGGCGTGCATGTGAAAGTCTCAAGGTGAAGCATATGACTAATCCACTAATCCAAAGTAAATAACTGTGATTGCAAATTTTATCCTAGATTTCATAATGGAAGCATGTTCAAACCTTTAAACTCACCTATGAATATCAAATTCAAAATTGAAATTTCACTATACTTTGAATTGTCCACAACTAACAAGAACAAACGGACTAAGAATAACAATTTTTTTTTTTTTTTTTTTTTTTTTTTTTAAATTAAATTTTTTTTTTAAATTTTTTTTTATAATATAAACTTTTACTAAAAGAAAACAACCAAAACAAAAGTTTCCCACCCCCAAACTACAACTAAACATTGTCCTCAATGTTAAGAAAAGAAAACATGCAATGCATAGTTAAGGATGGAAGCATATAGAAAAGAAAAATAAATCAATCAATAAGAGAAACAAGTAAAAGAAGACTTCCCCGGTTTATGGTGAGGCATGAGGCTCTAGTGTGAGAGGCAAACCACCCCCAAACTAGTGTGAAGCAGCAGCTTTTGAGGACAGCAACAGCAGCAAAAATCTGGAAAAATGACCTTTAGCGACGGTTTTTCTGCAGAAAACCGTCACTAAAGGTTGTCAGGAACCTTTTGTCGACAAAAAATCCGATGAACACCCCTCGCAAAAGGGGTTTTAGTGACGAAAAATCCGATGAACAGCAAGAAAATGCAGCAGTATCAGTTTTGGTATTTTGGCTCATTTTTGAACTTCCAATCCACCTAAAACACAATGTAGGTCATACGGGACCCCCAAACTTAGTCCAAATCATCACCATAACCATTTGCAACATGTCTGAAACCTTGAATTCATGTGAAACACTCCATAGTGAAAATTATGAGGAGAATCCAAAAATGACCATAATTGTGCCAAAAGGCAAAATTGAACAATAAAGTTCTCCAAACCAAACCAGCATCCAGAACATCTTGTTGAGACCATATGTCACTTGCGGGGGCCACTCCTTGGTGCGAAAGAACTAAGAAAATGATATTGTGCATAGGAAAACTTCTCAACTTCTCCAACAAAAACATCAACCAAAATAACCTTTCCTCTTGCATGATTTCAACTCTTGGCAATTGCAACCCCAACAAAAAGGCATATGTGAGCTGTTTGGTATCCTTGTGCACAAAGGCCTTATGGCTTGGCTTTCAAGCCGTGAATCCTACTCCCTGAAGTTAGCCTAGGTGTATGGACACCCACAAAAACTAGTTTGCAGCCTTGGGAGCATTGGATCAAAATCTGGGCATTGAAACCTGGAAAATACTTATAACTACAGGTTGTGGAGTCTCGAACTGCAACTTGTTGCCTTCCCTTGCTTTGCGGTCCAAATGAGGAGTGCCAACACATTGAAAAAGACTCCTTAAACTTGCTGGGATGTGTTCGACTTGTTCCTACACACAAACAAAATAATCAAATTGCTAAGGAAACCAAAAAGACAGCAAAAGAAGCAAAAACAAGAAATTAACAAGGAAAAGTAAGAAAACTTGGGTTGCCTCCCAAGAAGCGCTTGTTTTAAGTCATTAGCTGGACTTAAGAATGGTGCTCAGGAACATGGTGATGGAATGGTGTCAAAGAATGACACCACCTCTTGAGGATCAAAGTGAGATTCTAGATAATGCTTGAGGCGATGACCATTCACTTTGAATTGGGTCCCAGTTGACATATTCTGAATCTCTACAGCACCATGAGGAGAAACTTGAGTGACGAGGAAGGGGCCTGTCCATCTTGAACGCAATTTGCCTGGAAAGAGTCGAAGTTTGGAGTTATAAAGTAACACTTTCTCTCCCGTCACGAATGTCTTCCTGGAAATAGCTTGATCATGCAACTTTTTGGTCTTTTCTTTATATATCCTTGCATTCTCATAAGCCTCATGTCTTAGCTCCTCGAGTTCATTAAGTTGTAGCTTCCGTTTCGCACCAGCAGCCTGTATGTCAAAATTGAGCTTCTTGATAGCCCAATATGCTTTATGTTCCAACTCCATAGGCAAGTGGCATGCTTTCCCATACACCAATCGAAATGGTGACATGCCTATAGGTGTTTTGTAAGCTGTCCGATAAGCCCACAATGCATCGTTTAGCTGCAGAGACCAATCCTTCCTTGAAGCACTGACTGTTTTCTCTAAGATTCTCTTGATTTCTCTATTAGAAACCTCAACTTGGCCACTGATCTGAGGATGATAAGGTGCAGAGACTCTATGATGGATATGATATTTAGCCATAAGCTTGTCAAATGCTCTGTTGATGAAGTGCTTCCCTCCATCACTGATGATCACTCTTGGAATGCCAAACCGTGAGAAGATGAATCCTTTTAGAAAACGCATAACAACAGCAGCATCAGCAGTGGGACACGCCATAGCTTCAACCCATTTTGACACATAATCTACAGCCACTAATATATATTTGTTGCTATAGGATGACGGAAAAGGGCCCATAAAGTCAATACCCCAGACATCAAAGAGTTCAACCACAAGAATACTTTGAAGTGGCATCTCATTCTTTTTGGAAATATTACCAACTCTTTGACATCGATCACAAGCTGCACAATACTTGTAGGCATCCTTAAACAAAGTTGGCCAAAAGAAACCACTTTGCAAAATTTTATCAGCTGTCCGTTTGGGACCAAAATGTCCACCACATGCATAACTATGAGAAAAATTCAGAATGCTCTGTTGCTCATTCTCCGGTAAACATCTTCGGATAATTTGATCAGGGCAATGCTTATACAAGTATGGTTCATCCCAAAAATAAAATTTGACCATGGACAGGAACTTCTTCTTTTGCTGAGAGTTAGAATCAGCTGGAATAATTCCACTAACCAAATAATTCACAATGTCTGCATACCAGGGGACTCCATGCTGTACAGAAAATAGTTGTTCATCCGGAAATGACTCATTCAGGGGCAACACTTCCTCTTTGTGGCTCGGTGTGAGCCTTGACAAGTGATCTGCTACCACATTTTCGGAGCCTTTCTTGTCTCGAATCTCTAAGTCAAACTCTTGTAGCAACAAAATCCATCGAATGAGTCTGGGTTTGGCATCCTTCTTTGTCATTAGGTACTTCAGAGCAGCATGGTCAGAATACACTATGACTTTAGATCCAACAAGATAAGATCTAAACTTCTCCAAAGCAAAGATTATGGCAAGCAATTCCTTCTCAGTGGTTGAGTAATTGAGTTGTGCATCATTCAATGTTCTACTTGCATAATGAATCACGTGTAAAAGCTTTTCCTTTCGTTGACCAAGAACAGCACCTATTGCATAGTCAGAAGCATCACACATCAGTTCAAAAGGGAAACTCCAATCTGGAGCTGTGATAATAGGAGCAGAAGTAAGAAGCTTTTTTAAATTGTTAAAAGCAAGTAAACATGAATCATCAAACTCAAAAATGGCGTCTTTGGCGAGCAGGTTGCACAAGGGACGACTGATTTTGGAGAAGTCCTTGATGAAACGCCTGTAGAACCCGGCATGGCCAAGAAAAGATCTCACACCCTTCACTGAGGTTGGTGGCGGCAATTTAGCAATGATGTCTATCTTTGCTTTATCAACAGAAATGCCTTTACTAGAGACTGAATGGCCTAGCACAATACCCTGTTGTACCATAAAATGACATTTCTCCCAATTTAAAACAAGGTTAGTGTCCGTGCACCTTTCCAACACCAGTTTGAGGTTAAACAGACAAGTATCAAATGAATCTCCAAAAACAGAAAAATCATCCATAAAAACCTCAATTATTCTCTCAACCATATCAGAGAATATACTCATCATGCATCGTTGAAAGGTCGCAGGTGCGTTGCACAAGCCAAAAGGCATCCTCCTATAAGCAAACGTCCCAAAGGGGCAGGTAAATGTCGTCTTCTCTTGATCCTCAGGGGCAATGGGAATCTGATTATAACCTGAATAGCCATCAAGAAAACAGTAATGTGAGTGACCAGCTAATCTTTCTAACATTTGATCAATAAAAGGCAAGGGAAAATGATCTTTTCTAGTAGATGAATTCAACTTCCTGTAGTCTATACAGACTCTCCATCCTGTGGTCATTCTTGTAGGCACGAGTTCATTGTTTTCATTCTGAACCACTGTGATTCCAGACTTCTTGGGGACGACTTGAACTGGACTAACCCACTTGCTGTTAGAGATGGGATAGATCACACCTACATCAAGAAGTTTTAAAACTTCACCTCGGACTACCTCCTTCATGTTAGGATTCAATCTTCTTTGCGCATCAATGGTAGCCTTAGAACCATCCTCTAGTAAAATTCGATGCATGCACATGGATGGACTAATGCCTTTAATGTCAGCTATGGTCCATCCTAAAGCTGTTTTGTACTCTCTCAAAACCCGCAAAAGCTTTTCTTCCTCGGTAACAGTCAAATCAGAAGCAATGATCACAGGAAGTGTATCGGATTCTCCCAGAAAGGCATATTTCAAGTGTTCAGGCAATGGCTTGAGCTCCAGCTTTGGAGGTATCTCAACGGAAGGCAAGATAGGTGCGCTAGGTGTCCCTAGTGGCTCATATGTGTGACGCCACCTTAGGAACTGAATAGGTGTCAAATCCAAAGCTGCTACAAGCTGTTGGGCCTCATTAGAATCTGATCTTAGCTCCGGGTTAGCTAGGCATGTGAGAAGTTCATCCTCGTTTACATTAGCTAGGAAAGTGGTGTGGGCAATAGTATCAACGACATCTACACAAAAACACTCATCCATCTCCACAGGTTTCTTAATGGCTTCAAACACCTTGAACTCAACAGTTTGGCCTTGCACAGTCATAGACAATAAACCTTTCTTCACATCAATAATGGTGCCAGCAGTAGCCATAAAAGGACGTCCCATAATGATGGGAACTTCTCTGTCTTCCTCCATGTCAAGGATGATAAAATCTGCTGGAAGAACAAATTGATCCACTTTGATTAGTATATCTTCAACGATTCCAAGTGGATATTTGATAGACCTATCAGCCAGTTGCAAGCTCACAAAAGTTGGTTTGATCTCTCCAATGCCTAGCTGCTGAAATACAGAATAAGGCATTAAGTTAATACTTGCACCCAAATCAATTAAAGCCTTTTCAATATGTAAATTTCCAATAATGCAAGAAATTGTAAAACTCCCTGGATCCTTAAGTTTTGGTGGCAATTTCTTAAGGAGAACTGCACTGCATTCCTCGGACAACATCACTTTCTCATGTGTAGCAAACTTTCGCTTGTTTGTGCAAACATCCTTGAGGAACTTAGCATAAGCTGGGATTTGCTTCACTGCATCCAACAATGGAATATTTATTTGAACCTTTCTAAACAATTCCGGAATATCCATTGTTTGTTGATCTCTCTTGTGCTTCTGTAGTCTTTGCGGAAAAGGAACTTGAGGCACATATATTCGCTCCTTGGAAGGGGTAGCTGCTGTAGGTTCTTTGGTAGGCTCAATAGCTGCTGTAGGGGCCTCTGTAACATCCGTTGTGGCAGGGACAGGGTGTGGCTGAAGTGTATTCATGTCTTCCACGTCTAACTCCATTTCAGCAGCTTGTTTTCCCTCTGTTTCAGCCTTAGAAACATCTTCAGGTCTAGCCTCATAAGTTCGCCCACTCCTTAATGTTTTTATCGCCTTAATGTGCTCCTGGCCTCTTGGATTGATTTCAGGTTGGCTAGGTAACTTGCCTTTCTCCCTCTCATTGACTATGTTTGCAATTTGGCTCACTTGGACTTCCAATTTCTGAATTGCAGCATGACAATTTTGATAACCAGCTTGAAGGTTATTGTTTGTTTGTTGTTGAGTCTGAATAAATTGAGTCATAATCTCCTTCAAAGTTGGTTCTCTTGGTTCATTCGGATTGACAGGTTTTTGCTGAGGATAAATGCGCTGCTCAGACGGATTGTTGTTGCTCCATGAGAAATTGGGGTGGTTCTTCCATCCCGGGTTATAGGTGTTGGAGTAGGGATCATGTCGTGGCTTTTGAAATGAATTTATTTGATTAGCCTGCTCCTGCGTAAGATCACTCAAAGGGCAATTATTAGTTGGATGAGAATTATCAGAGCAAATAGCACACACAGAGGAAGGAGAAACAAATTTGGTCATTGACTGCATGAAATTTTCAAGCTTCTTTTCCAAGTTGGATACTTGAGATGCTGAAGCGAATCCAGGATTTGTATCGACACTATGCACAGTAATCTTCCTTGTGAATCTGTCATCGCCCCATTGCATAGAATTGGCAGCAACTCTCTCAAAAGTTTTGAAGCACTCCTTAGGATCTTTCTCACTCAGAGCTCCTCCACACGCCACATCAACATTGTTTCTACTGGTTGAGGTTAGTCCTTGGTAAAAGATCTGCATTTGCATCCAAGTTTCCACTCCATGATGAGGACATTGTTGTAGTAGATCACAAAATCGCTCCTAGCACTCATGAAAAGATTCTTGAGGCTTTTGTTCAAAGTTCGTGATTTCCTTCCTAAGTAGCAATGTTTTTGTGGCAGGGAAAAATTTCAGCATGAATTTTTGAGCAAGTTCTTCCCATGATGTGATGGATCCAGCAGGAAGAGAGGTGAACCATGACTTGGCCTTGTCTTTGAGAGTGAAGGGGAACAATCTCAGACGCACTATTTCTTGTGAAACTCCCTTGATATGAACCGTACCACAAGCTATGTAAAAATCCTTAATATGAATGTTGGGATCTTCATTTGATTTACCATAGAACGAAGGAAGAAGACCAATGGTACCGGATTTCAGCTCAAACGAAACATCATCAATTTCAGGAAATGTGATACATGAAGGCTCTTCTAAAATTGTGGGCTGTGAATACTCCTTCAAGGGCTTAGTGTTGGTTGCCATTGACTCTGTGTCAGACTTTAAATCAGTATCAAATGCTCGTTGGTTGATGTGACAGAGCTCTCGGAACGTTTTTTCTATCTCAGGATCAAAGGGTACTAATTCTTGACCTTGGGATCTTGTGCTGACCATCAACTAACACACACACAACATGCAAATATTTGAGAGCAACCTACAGACAACAAAACAAAAGAGATAGTGAATAACAGGTGGTGCTGGAAAACAAAGAAAAAAATAATAAAAGAGAATAAATCAAAGAAATACAATAAAGTAAAACAATAAAACAAATATTAAAAAGGGACGATATGCAACCGAAATAAAGACTAAAGTAAAGCTAAAATCACACAACACAAAGAATTAAACTCAGTCCCCGGCAGCGGCGCCAAAAACTTGATGTATAATTTTACTACTTGAAAATTAGATAGTTAAATTCAAGAAATAAACTTGCAAGCGCACAAGGTTAATGCAATATAGCCAAGGCAAGTACAAGGTCGTTCCCACAGAGACTGAATAAATTCTCAAGGTGTTGTGAATTATAAACTAATTTAAATCCTAAATTACTCTAGACACCCTAATTAATAAACTTAAAACTAATGACTCAACTAAAACTTAATAGAGGATTTTTGAAAGTTGGTTTTGAAAGATTTTCTTTGAAAGAACGTTGAAAACAAGAAAATTAAAAGACAAGATAACGAAGGAAAACGTGAACTAAATAAGTTTGTGAAAGATTTTAAAGAAGCTTACCAAGACAACAATTTCACCACAATTCCTCTTATCCAAACCTTAGCATGCATACTATCAAAATTCCCAAGTTATGTTGATGATTAGTTCTCCAAAATTATGACTAATTCTTTTCACAGCAATTAACCACTTCTTCTTACATGCAATTTATCCTTGGCGTGAGGCATAAATATAAACATATAAAAAGACCTTAGGTTCAATGAGAACTTCACACAATCACACAAACCCCTAAGAGTATAGTGTTTACCTTAGGCGCATTCATGAATTTAATCACAAAAAAGCAAAACTCATATTAGGCATGGCGTATACCCTAACATGCATCAAATTACTTAACCAAAAACCTAGATGGTAGCTAAGCATCAAGATCATTAGTTAGGAAAATAAGCACAGTGATTAAATGTCAACAACATGGAAACTCTAATAGCATGACATAACTAAGCTTTGAATAATTAGAAAAGGGTTACATTGTGTCTTAGTAAAAGAAAATTAGTTACTCATAATCATGGTAACAAAGCAAAAATAAAACATGGAGAAAGAGATAAGGAAAACCCTTAGAGTTTAGAGGCACGGTGGCTCTTCCTTGCTCCACGGTTGAAGTCTGAAATTTTCTGGTCCCCTGAGCCTCTACGACCTCCCCTCTTAAAAGAACCTAAAACCTAGTTAGAATGGGCCTAAACAAGTGGCCTTACACGAAGACTTGATTTCCAAGTCAGTTCCTAACTAGAAAAGCTAATTAAAACTAAGTTTCCTAAAACCTCCAGGAAACTGCACGTGATCCTCATTGCGAATGCGATTTGGACACGTTTCTGACCTCCAAAAATTACGTACGACCACTCTTTGGAAAGCTCTGGATGTCTTCTTTTCAGCCATATATCATAGCCATATATCATGTGCCTCAATCCGATGTCGTATGAGTGAGTTGTAGCCAAAATACCCCTGCTGACTCAGTATTCTCCGGGAATTGATTTATGCTGAATTGTCTAATTAAAAATGGGCACCTTAGCAGTCTTCAAAAATTATGAAAATATTCATGGATAAACTTCAAGATGCTGTCTCCCATCTCCAATTCGAATAATGTCGAACTCTATTACGATGAATATTTGACGAATTTATTCATTCCGTGGCTCATAAGCTGAAAAACAGGAAATAACTCAACTCAGCATCTTTAGTCCAAATTAATTCACAAAACTAAGTAAAAAGGATATAAAATCATGTGAATTTATGAACACATCAGTTCTCGATGGTCTTTTTTATGCTCATTTTACAAGTTTTCTATGGAAATATGGACCAATGGTAAAATTTCTCTTCCACCTAATTTTTTATGTTTATAATCTTAGCTTTTTTTTTCTCTCTCTTTGTCATTTTGATTTATTTACAGGGATGATGGAGGAGACTTCAGCTGTGCATCATTTGTATGTTTGGATGAGGAATGCTTGGATTATGAGTACGTAGGTCTTGTTAGGAATTATGTTTGTTGTAGAATAAAGATTGGTTAACTATGTAATAACTATTGAATCTTCAAGTTTTATGAAAGAAACTATTTTTGAGTGTATATATTCATTAAATACGTAAAGATGACGCTTTAGAACTGTCATCTATTATATGTAAAGATGACGCTTTTTATAAAAAAAACGGTCGTCTATTATATGTAAAGATGACGCTTTTATAAAACCGTCGTCTATTATATGTAAAGATGATGCTTTTTATAAAAAACTGTCGTCTATTATATGTAAAGATGACGATTTTTATACAAACCATCGTATATTATATGTAAAGATGACGCTTTTTATAAACAAACTGTCGTCTATTATATGTAAAGATGACGCTTTTTATAAAAACCGTCATCTATTATGAAGTAAAGATGACGCTTTTTATAAAAAAAAGGGTCGTCTATTATGTATAAAGATGACGGTTTTTATAAAACAACCGTCTTCTTTATAAACAATCCACGACGGTTTTCATAAAAAATCGTCCTCTTTACATACAATACACGACGGTTTTATTGAAAATAGTCGTCTTTTCTCCTATAATTAATGATCTTTATCTCTAAACAACGACGATTTTCTTTAAAAACCGTCATCGTTACAGTTAAACGACGACGGTGAAAAGCCGTCGTAGTTTGACACCCAAATAGATGTCGGTCGATTTCACGATGGTTTGAAAACCGAATACACGACGATGAATTCCCGTCGTCTTTTGCCTTTTTTGTAGTAGTGACATATCCAAATTTCAGCCCAATTGGATAAATCTAGAGCCCTCAGTACGTCAAAGACTGAACCAAGTTCACAGAAATGTCATGTTGGCTGCCATCACATTTAATGTGGCTACATCCCTAGAGCCATGTGCTACACATGGGCAGCAACACATGGGAGTCAAATCAGCTCAGGAACTCAGAAAGATGAACAAAAGTCAAGCTTTCCATAAAGAAACCATACCAAAGCATGTATTTGGCAGTTGGAGTAGTTGACAAGTATGTCAGCTGGAGCAGTTGGCAAGTATGGGTAGCTGGAGCAGTTGGGAGCAGCTAAGAGAGGTGTGCTTCACCAGCCAAAGAGGAGGACGAAATTGCACTCTATAAATAGAGAGCTGCACACTCATTCAAGAATGAGGCAGACACACACATTCACTTCATCCATTACTCTCATACACACATTCAAATTCACCACAAAGAGAGAAGAGAGCTTAGAGCTGTCCTGGGAACTACATTGCTACCAACTAGTTCTTCTTTTCTCTTCTATTCTATCTATGCATTTCTTATTTTATGTATTCATAGTTATGTTTAACTAATCCATTTAGTTAGGGCTTAGGATGAAGCCCTAGTTATGAATTTTCCATGTTATGGATGATTTATAGTTAATTGATTTTCCTTGCTTTCATTATCAAGTTGTTAATCTCCAGTTTATTATGTGCTTGATGTATGTTTTCTTAGAGTAGCTAACTAGGATTTTATGCATCTAGCACAGGTTGGGAAGGGGTTTAGATTCACCAATTCTACTCTCCTTTCACAAGCAACACATGAATGGCCTAAGAATCATTCAAGGGGTTAATAACCATATGTTGACTAGGACAGATACCATGTTCTAGGACTTGTGTGATTATCATATTCTCATGGAGCTTAATTACTCTTGTATGCTTTATTCTAAGTAGATACCATGCTAAGGTTGCATATTAGAGATCACGTGTTGTGTAGATACCATACACAATTACATGCCTTAGGAGAATCATGCATCCTGCACCTAGATACCATAGGCTTGTATGCGATAATCTATTGTTGATGAAGCTTGAGTCAATTTCTATGCATTCATAACTTGGGTAGGAAAACTAGTAGTGGATTCCAAGGTTCTAACACCTCTCAATTATTGTTTCACAATCTGTCCAGTGTTTACTTTCGAGCACTTTCATTTCACTTTCTTCTTTTTATTTCAACAACAAAAGCCCCCATTTCGAGTGCGTGTGTGGTGCTAGGATTCTGCCCTAGACCCTGAGTAATTAGCAAGAGGTATTGTTGAATTCGACCTTGCCTTTAGCTAGTTAGTCAGTTTCTTTGTTCTATGTTTTTCTAGCATTCTAAGTAATTTAACTTGGAACCAAGTTACCATTCTCCGTGGGATCGATCTCGTATTTACATAAGCTATACTATAAACGGTTCATGCACTTGCGAGAATTAAAGTTGCTGTTTTTAATAACTCATTTTAGTTGTTAAGAATAGGCTCAACACAACTACAATTTTAATTTTATTCACCATTATTATATTGTTTTTTGAGTTGGGATTAATTTTGATGCTACACACGATCATTGGCGGATCCACAGAAGCACAAAGAGACTTGTCGGAAACTTCCTTGGAGATGCTGGAATTTACCCCTTTGCTAGTGCCGACAAATTGTTCAACTAAATGCCTCGAAGAGGTTGTTTTGTTTACTGTTGTGTGAGACCCTGAATATTTACCTAGATTGTTAGGCTTGATCTCATCAGCATATAGAAGAAAATGGTTCAACAATCAGAGCTCCATAACCAAAGTTATAAATTTTAGAAGTTTATTAAGAATTGATGTTCGAGTTTGACGAGGAAGAAAGACTCCATGTCAATTTTGATACCTTTTTTAAATAGTCCAATAGCAAGCTGCCAAATGTCAATTTTTATTTGGACTAGCTTTAAAAATTCATTAAAAACTCATATGTGCACCGAAAAATTCATCAAACATTATCCCGAACTTGTAATCCCGTGTACTTTTATCTCGCGACTCCAAACCACATGTGCTAGCTTTTGATTAGATTAATTGGTATTAATGTTGGTTAGATTAATTGGTATTGACTTTTCGTTAGATGAATTATTTAATTGACATGGATTTTGTTCATATATATTTGATATGAATTTTGGTAAACTACTTATGTCCATTGACATGGATTTTGTTCATATTAATTGATATACCATATAGACTGTAATCAATTAATAATAGACGTAAAACTCTTATTTGTTTTAATTTTGAATGACATTAGTATTGTTTAAATTCTAAGGGCATTTGCTTATCTAAATTATTTTTTGAATTTTTAGTGTTTCAAATATTGCACCTCCCCTGAAAAGTTCATGGATCCACCACTGCACGTGATTCTTATGCCTTGGTTTCAAGCAACAAAGTTTTCAATATATTAATGTTACCACTTGTGCAGACGATACCTGCTGTAAAAGAAGAAGAAAATGGCGTGATCCAGTTCTATTCCTCAGAAAAAAATCCAAGAGACCCGAGCAGCGTACCTAAACTTGATCAAGGTTGAGCCAGGCCCAGGTATGGAAACAAAAAGAACTACTGCCGCTACTGGTCAGATTCAGAACAAAGCAGTAGCGATAGCTTGGTGTCTGATAAATAGACTGGTACATTGCGTGGAATACCCAAAAACTTGGATGGAAGACACACGTGGCATGCTGATGGTTGTGGCAACCATGATATCAACTGCAACTTTCCAAGCTGCAGTAAACCCACCCGGCGGTGTTTGTGAATATGGTGAGAAATGCTTTCCTGGAAGTTCAGTGGTAGCCACCGTTTTAAAAGACGATTTCTTTTTGTTCGTAATATTCAATACCGTCTCGTTTATTGCTTCTCTCAGTGTCACCCTTTTGCTTGTTGGCGGATTTCCCCTCCGGAATCGTGTAATTATGTGGCTTTTATCAATGGCCATGTGTCTCACTGTCACTTCTATGGCACTCACCTATATACAGGCTCTCAGCTTAGTGTCCCCTGCTGATGATACTTTCGAATCATATGTAAAAATGTTCAAGATATCCGTTGGGGTTTGGACTGCGTTGCTTCTAACCATCGCTGCAATCCATACCATTCGCCTTCCCATTTGGTTGTCAAGGAAGTTGTGGCGCAGGTTCAAGCATAAGATCCCAAAAAGCCTCAGGAACGTGATTGATAGTTTGGTGGATAGTTCGAAAGCACGTCACCGTACCAAAAAATTCTGAGGAGAATACGCCTGCCGTTTCCTTGTGTGTTGGATTGCTAAAGTAAACCATCTATTTAATGATGAAGAATGTGTTTAAGGAGAACCAGCAGGTTGTGTTTGGCTAGTTAGCTAGCCAGTGTTTGCCTTAATTTATTTCTGTTAGAATTTGTTAAGAGTGAGTCAGAATGATCAGTTTGGATGTTATGTAATACATAAAGATTCTGTGGAGCTGTTGTTGATCATATATATATGTGATTGTATCTAATTACTTCATTGAGTCCTGCATGAATGTTACAGAGCGGGGCAAGGGGAGGGGGGGGGGGGGGGGGAACAACACTTTTCTTTGGACCAGAGTTAATCTTATACAACTCTTTGTTTGATAAAACTATTTGTACCATATTTATGATCATATCTTCAACGGGGCATTTCTCTTGTAAGAAATGTGATTAGCAATGTTGTTGTTTGCTTTGGGTTGATGAAGGATCACATCCCCAGAATAGAGTAGCATATTGATCGCTAATTGATTTGGACAATTTATCACTTTGGTTCAATAAATAATTAAGAGGGCACTCATAGTCACTCATTGATCGATCTCTGCAATGCTGTGCAGATTGGAATCTAAAGATCGGAATCTAAAGCGGACAATATCATGCTATGGCGGAGCCGATCCAGGATGTGACAACAAAGAACTAAAAGGAGAAACAAGTAGTAGTAATAATAATGGTACCACTTGTTCAGATGATACCTGCTGTAATAGAAGAAAATGGCGTGATCCAGTTATATTCCTCAGAACAAAATCCAAGAGACTCGAGCGGCCTATCTGAACTTGATCAAATTTTGGTTGAGCAAGGCCCAGGTATGGAAACAAAAAGAACTACTGCCGCTACTGGTCAGATACAGAACAAAGCAGTAGCGATAGCTTGGTGTCTGATAAATAGACTGGTAAATTGCTTGGAATACCCAAGAACTTGGTTGGAAGAGACACGTGGCATGCTGATGATTGTAGCAACCATGATATCAACCACAACTTTCGAAGCTGCAGTTAATCCACCCGGTGGTGTTTGGCAAGACAATAATACAAATAGTAGCGCTGGAGGTACTACTTATTGCACCCATGATAACATATGCTCTGCTGGAACTTCAGTGGCAGGCAGCGGCTTCCCAAAAGACTTCCTCGCGTTCGTAACATTCAATACCGTCTCATTCATTGCTTCTCTCAGTGTCACCCTTTTGCTTGTTGGCGGATTTCCCCTCCGGAATCGTGTAATTATGTGGCTTTTATCAATGGCCATGTGTCTCACTCTCACTTCTATGGCACTCACCTATATACATGCTCTCATCTTAGTGTTCCCTAATACTGAAATTTACAAATCATATGAAAAGATATCCAAGATATCCATTGTGGTTTGGGATACATTGCTTGGGATCATAGCTGCAATCCACACCATTCGTCTTATCATTTGGTTGGCGAGGAAGTTGTGGGGCGGGTTCAAGCATAAGATCCCAAAAAGCCTCAGGAACGTGATTGATAGTTTGGTGGATAGTTCGAGAGCACATCACCGTACCAAAAAATTCTGAGGAGAATACACCGGATTGCTAAAGTAAACCATCTATTTAGCGATGAAGAATGTGTTTAAGGAGGACTAGCAGGTTGTGTTGGGCTAGTGAGCTAGCCAGTGTTTGCCTTAATTTATTTCCGTTAGAATTGTTAAGAGTGAGTCAGAATGATCAGTTTGGATGCTATGTAATAAATAAAGATTCTGTGGAGCTGTTGGTGTTTATAATCTGAAATCTATTTTTATTCCTCCTTATGTATATAAAACCGTTTGATAACTCTTCATAGGCTTTACAAGATGCATAACTGATTCAAAGTATATGTTAATAATTCTAGTGTTCGGCTAATAGTAAAGAGAGAGGTTAAGCTGACGTGTCGTTAGTTAGTCACGTGTATTAGTTACGTTAGTTGTTGTAATAATCCCGTGGGTTATTCTTCAGGTAGTTAGGAAGTTTGAACAAAATACAGTGACAATGAAATACAATATGTACATGTCTACACCAGGATCATACCATGAGTTTATAAGTGGTCATACATTAATAATACATCAATTCATTAAGATTTCCACATAATAATATAAATTGACAATAAAACTGGTATTATTTCTTCCTGTCAGCATCATAATTAATGAAATCATAATTTGCCAATTGACAGATTCGTTCTTCAATTTGAAAATAATCATATAGCCAAGTAAATGCATAGCCATTAGCACTCCAATTCATAATAGCAAATGCATTTTTCAAACTCCAAATTCTCCTCCCTATATAATAGACAATAATCTATGTCTCGTTCATATGCTTACAATTATATGGAAATCAAGAGGGAAAAAATATCCTCTGCATTGCTCTGTATGTGTACTTTAATATAAAAATAAAACAATTTCTATTTTCACTCATTATAGACTTCCAAATTAATTCGTACCTTTGTATGAATTCATTAATGAAAACACAATAAAAAGATTTCAACATAGCCATATATGCAGATCATAGAACCCTTACTTGCAATTGTATTCATCCATAAACACTCATTCATAAGCAAACTACTATCACAAAACGGATATTGATTCATATGTACAATTGCTAGTTACAGTGCACATGAATACAAATAGTCTGTTGGGATACCATTCATAATATATGATATTATTAAACATTCAACCAACGTCAAAAAATGCACTAACCGTTTGATCAAAGAAATTTAATCGAAGTCACAATAGATCATGAACACTGTTACGGTTCAATCAAATTAAAAGATCAAACCCTATAAATCATAATGGAAAATCAAGCACTACGACATTTTACTATTTGCGCGACGAAGTCAATTTCGTCGCGCCAAAAAGGATTTCAGTCGCACAACATTTAGCGCGACAGAAACTTTGTCGCGCATAATCCGTCGCGCAAAGATCGTGAAGAAAGACTTTGTGCGACAAATAATGTTGCTTGGTCGCAAAAACTTGAGCGACGGTTGACTTTCGTCCCACAAAAATTTTAGGGACGAGACAGTTTGTCGTTGCGCAAAACTTTGCACGATGATTAAACCTTCGTCGTAACAAACACAGCGCGACGGTGGCCGTGTGTCGCATTAAAATGTAGGGACGAGGGAAATACTTCGTGCCTCAAACATTTGTGCGACGAAGTGATTGACGCGACAAAAATCCATTAGTCGCAATTCATTTTTCGCGCGACGAAATATTTCATCACGCAAAAATAAAATAAAAAATTTTGAAATTTATTTTTCCGTTTTTTATTTTGTAAAAAGTGAATTGGCGACGAAAAGCATTTCGTCGTGCAAAAATAAAGATTATTTTTAAAATTGATTTTGATATTTTTTGGGGTTACATTTTGATGGTTTTTTTATTTTGTAAAAAACATAAATTGGTTGTTTGTTTTTTTTTTGGTTTTTTTTTGTAAAATAAAAATGAAATAAAAAAATATAATGAAGAGAAAAAAATATTTGTAAAAACAATAGAAATGTATGTATTACAAGATCAATGTTTCAAATGTAATTAAAAAAAGTAAAAAAAAACTAATCAAAAAGAGTTTGAAAATCTACATGGTCGTCCTGCAAATGCGGCTCGGAGGTCTGGACAGTATCGGCAGGGGCAGGAGTGTGGTGGCGAAGCTCGGGTTGGAGGGGCTCAGAGGTCAACGAGGGACCAACATGCGGTATAGGAACACCGGACTGGACGATGGACTGTAGAATCTGTGACATTTGTGACATCTGGGTCCTAAGCTCAACCACCTCTGCCGTCAAAGTAGTCACCTGATTGTTTGACTGCGACGAGGAACGGGCTCTAGGTTCCCGCCGGCGGGCATTCCCCATCCCTCGACAATATGTCCCTGGCCTCCTCTCGAGAGTTTGATCCAAGGTCTCGGTTAGGATCTGAAACCTTGCATCATGTGGAGGATCCACAGACTCGAGCAGAGTATCAGGAGGAAGTTGGGAGGCGGACTCCTGAAGAACCAACTGGCTCTTCTCCACCATCGTCATCTGTTTAACATAACATAAAATATTAATTACAACATTCATATAATAACCATGAAACATGAATGCGTAAGATAATAATTTAAAATAAAGAATCCTTACATGAAGGGACTCAGCCAACTCATTCCCAGGTTGAACATAAACGTCGCCAAAGACGTCGATATCCAGGAATTTAGACCCCTCCTGAATTGAACAACAGAAGACAAATGTTAGTACGAAAAAAACAAATTAATATTAATGACATATTAAAAATTGAATATAAAAGATTTTATTATTACCCGCCGTCGTGAGTCCATCCTATATGAAAATGGCCTGGAACCTGAATGGTGGAGAAGAGTCTTCTTGTCCCTATTGCACTTATTTGCTTGGGCCTTCTTCTGTTATACAAAAAATGAACGTATTAGTTGAATGTGAAAGGAAATATAAAAAATTAAATAAACATTAATAAGAAACGTATAATAATTGTGAACTTAATATAAAAAAATACCAAATAATCAGCCTCTTGAAAATGACCGCAAAGCCATGCCCAACTATCTTCCCGCCCCTCAAGCTCCTGCGGGCAACCCTCATGCAGAGCGACCTGCGAATCATCAAATGTCTGAAAATGGTGGTGCAAGTCGCTCTTCCACTGCTTGTACCTCTCAGCGAAGAGTCGGTTGACGTACGTCAACGACCCGTCGTCGAGGTCTTCTAAATTGTAGTTGGTCTGCAATAAATTAATTACATACATTAATTAATAGAAATATATAAAATTTGAAGGAAAAAACAATTAAAAAGTAGGATACATACCGACAACTGTCCGCACACCTCCATCCTCGTCTCGTCAGGCATGACCTTCCAAGACTTCCATTTCATCGGGCAATGGGCCCGAACGACGTGACCAATGTCGTGGGCCAATGAGCTATGCAATTCCGCCGTTGCTACAGCCCGATGCCGCTCGTCGTCTTCAACTGCCGACAAGGCCCCCGGGTGTTCTTCTTAGATGCAAAGAAATATATAATTAAAGTTAAATAAAAATTCTACTATAAAATATTGGTCCAAAACAGTTGCAGTTCAAGGAATCTTTACCTGGTTGTGACCCTGACGCACCCGTACTGTCTGTCGAGGTTGTGTCGGTCGTGCTAGGGGGGCGATGACAATGCTTGGCGCTAACAAGTTGCGCCACGGATGATGCTAATGACGCCGGTGCAGGGGGAGCCCCCAGGACCAACTAGCATGTGGTCCATTTGTGTTGGAGCAGTGGCAGCTGAAGGCTGAGTCGGGGGAGGCGACATCTGTGCAGTCGTCACCGCCTTACGACTTCTAATATGGTTTGACATCTGCACAATTGAACAAGCATCCAATAGGTTAAACATAGTTACTTTAATGTGGTCAAAAACCATTTACACATTTATTTCAATTTTTTTAATACAAAAGGTCATGGTCATGGTCAAAGTAATCAAAAAAAATAGGAACCCATTCAAGAAAACACAAAATCCTAACCAACCATCAGACTAAGCACATATTAATGTATAACATATTGATTTTTTTTTTCCAGTGTGTTTGATACAAGATAAACTCATACAGCAAACAAAAAAAATCATAAGCACATATGATAGAAAAATCAAATGTAGTATCAAATTTATAAAACCACAACTCTAGTTCTTAAAAACTAACAGTAGGTCATATTTAAACCCCACAAATAAATGCAACTTAATCCAACCAACCAACCAAAACAAAAAACGGCAATACACTTACAAAATCAGAAACACATGACAACAAACAAGTTCAAACACATTTTTGCAGCTAAATCATGAAACTCATCCCCACTGCATATATCAGTTTTCTGTTATTTACGGCTAAACCCTCATGATTAATTTAAAAAAATAAAATAAACAATGAAATGTAAATAGGGCTGCAAATGAACGAATCAAACAACAATACACTTACAAAATCACAAATCGAAGACCACAATGCTTGATCAACACCTCCAATCAAATCTGAAATCCAAAATAACAACCCAATACCACAAATAATATATATATATATATACAAGAGAAAAAAAAAAAAAAAAAAAAAAAAAAAAAAAATAAAATAATAACAAAAAAGGAAAAAAATTTCACCTTGATACAGATAGCAGCGGATGCGAGAGGAGAGGCGCGGTGGTGAATTGTTTACAATGATGGGGCTTTTCGGTTAGAGAGAGAGGGAGAGAATTTGGGTTGGAGAGAGAGGGGGAGAATTTCGGGTCAGAGAGGGGAATGGGAGAGAGGGTTTGTGCTTTGGTTTGGGGTCATCAACGGTGGCGGCGAAGGCCTGGGATGTGACGGTGGGGTCTGGGCAGACGTGTTAGGTCTGGTCTTGGGGCTGGAGGTGGCCAGTGGTGGTGGTATGGAGGTTTGGGAGGGCACGGCTGGAGGAAGAAGGAGAGGCTTGTTCGCGGGGGAAGAAGGAGAGTCTGAAAAAAAAACGGCGGCTTTTTCACATTTAGTCCGCCTAAAATTTTCAGCACCTTTAGCGACGAAGAAGAACATCTGCGTCGCGCAAGGAAATATTTCGTAGCTTGCGCGACCAAGAGACTTACGTCGCACAAAAAAAAACCCTAAATATTTACTCTTTTGGGACCTTGAGCGACGAGAAGACTACATGCGTCGCGCAATGTTGCGCGACCAAGAACATTTGCTTCGCGCAAAACCTAAACCCTAAAGAATTAGACAGGCAAAAATTTTCGGAACCTTGAGCGACGAAGAAAACAATCTGCATCGCGCAAGGCAATATTTCAGATCTTGCGTGACGAAGAATATTAGCGTCGCGCAAAACATAAAAAGTAAATATTAAGGCCTAATTAAATTTTGGGTACCTTGAGCGACAAAGAACGACTGTTGCGCAAAACTTCAACCCTAAACCCTAAACCCTAAAGCGCGCAAATTTCCCACCCTTAATCAACACTGGCGCGACGAATTATGCGTCGCTAAAGTACATATGTTCGCAACTTGCGCGACGTAGAAGCCCCTATTTCGTCGCGCAAACCCATCCTAAACCTTTTAAAAAAAAATTAAGATGCCTTTGAATAGTCTAGCATGTTCAGACCAAAAAATATTATAATAATAACAAGAATAGGCTAGCATCTATATGAAAATAAAGAAAAATATACACTAATCTAATTTGCTAAGTTTTGAATGCATGTGCTTTGTCTATAATATTACCAATGAATTTGGATTAGAATATAACATTGTTGGAGTATTCCCAACTAACTTGTAATGAATGATTCTGCTCTAAACATAAGTGTTTCTTGAAATATATGTTGGGGTTTTATGGATGACAATTGTAATTATGTCTAATTAAAAAATTATATGATTACAAGTTACATTCCTAGAGCAGATTTTCATTGCTATGAATATATATATATATATATATATTGGGAGCAAATTGGCATCATACTTAGAAGAACAACTTTTATAACTCTTCTAGTGCAAGCAACACTCGATAGTCCACAAGCATCATCATTATGTTTGTTGGTGACTGTTATAAGACTAGATTAAGTGCTCACTCTATACTTTGTCATAGAGTTAAAATTACGTGTAAATGAATGATAACATATATAGTGAAGTTTCGATAACCTCCTTTCTCAATATCGTTTTGTATTTTTCTTCTTTCAAAGAAAGCAATTTTTAACTATTCTATAAGCTTGGAAAACATTTCGCTCAGTATATTGTCATTGTGAATTGTGATTAACATCATCTCACGGTAGATATGAGTGCAATTTGTCCGTCGAATTTCCTTATCATAGATTAGGACATCATTTTACTAACATTATTACCAACCAAACTAAAAAATAATAATCTAACATGTAAGAGCTCTCTCGTGAAATTTTGAATGACTGAACGGAATAAAACCCATTAATTCCATAAGTGAAACAGTTAAACTCAGACATAGCATTAATCACATAAGAATAAAAAAGGCAAATTTGTTAATTAAGCATTTATCAATTCAATTTTTTTCTTCTTCTAATATTCACACCAAAATATCCAAATAAGCAAAAGAAGAAACAAAAAATTGAGTTGATAAATGCAAGTCGCAAATAAATTACAATTTTTTTTAATCATCTGAACTATAATAACTTTCGTTATCGTCACTATCATCACTTTCGGTCTCCCAATCCTCCTCCTCATCACTTTCGTAGTTCGGGCTCACTGGAACATTGTATCGCAGAAGATCACCGAGGTCAATTGTAATTGACTGAATCTGTATTTCGATTGAAGACACTCCTTGCAGCTGAAACGGTTCTTGTATAACATTTGTATCTCGAAGTGTTTCTGCATCATTTTCCATGGAAGATTCCAAACGTTGGTCAGCGATGTTGTCAACGTTGTTGTCAGTTGGGTCTAGTTCTGGTATAACATACACGTTCCGTTGATCCATCTTCTGAACAACCTTCCAACCAGTCTGGCTTTAAGGTCATCTAGATACACAATCTGTGTTGCCATATTTGCCAAAATGTAAGGGTCGTCATCATACCAAGTTCTGTTAATGTTCACAGATAGTAAGCCATGGTCGATTTTAACACTTCCTTGCCTATTTGGGGTTGTATCAAACCATCGACAGTTAAACATGATCACTTGGTATCGGTCTTTGTAAAGCAATTGCACGACAGTTGTGAGTTTCCCATAGAAATCAATGTTCGTACTTTCGCCTCCACCTGGGACATGGAAACCGCTGTTTTGCGTACACAACTTGTCATCTCGTGCAGTCGCCAAAACCTTGACGCCGTTAACATGGCAACCCGAGAACAATTCAGCGTGAATCGGCTCGAATGCCAAGTTATATAACTCTTCACTGTAAGTGGGGGAATTCAATGATTTCAATTTATTCACCTAATATTATACAAAAACATTCACATGTTAGTTTGAGAAAATTAAATACTACAATATATATGTCAAATGCAAAACACTTATAACTTACATATTCCAAAAACCATTGTGGAAACAATTCACGGTGTTTATTGCCATACAAATGTGATGGATGTTCTCGCTTTATCATCTCTTCATGCTCATCTAAGTATGTCATTATCTCATCACAATTGTTCAGTACGAACCAATGCGCTACCTCCATATCATTTCTGGAAAACGACTATCCTCGTGCAGGATCTCCAAAGGGTCGTGCGCTTTGGGCAAAAACAGAAAGTTTTTCATTTCTCACACCTCCATCATTATTGCGCTGAGGTAGATTGAAAGCCGTCTCCACATCTTTTAAATACATTCCACCGAAAGTCAACGACTCATATTGAACCCAAGCCTCTATAATTGAGCCTTCGGGCTTCGCCCTATTGCGTACAATTTTTTTCAGCTCTCCGAGAAGCCTGCCAAAAAAAAACGATACGATACAAATTAGCAAGCGTGGGATAAGGATGCATAAACAAATGATGAGGATTATATACCTTTCTATTGGATACATCCAATGACAGTTGACAGGACCAGCAAGCAATGCATATTCTAGCAAGTGAACCATCACGTGGATCATACTTATGAAGAACGCTGGAGGGAATATCATTTCAAACTTGCATAGGACTTGGACAATGTCATGGCGCAACTGATGAAAGTCTATCTTTCGCAACGTTTTTGCTGTCAGTTGGGAAAAAAATCTGGACAACAACATGATTGGTTTGACTACATCTTCCGGCAATAGATGTCAAATACCCACAGGAAGTAGGCGTTGCATAAATACATGGCAGTCATGGCTCTTTAGTCCAGCAAATTTACCCTCGTCAACATTTATGCAACGTGCGATATTAGAAGCATACCCATTAGGAAACTTTACAGATGAAACAAACTTTAGAAAATCTTTTCTGTCATTCGGTTTCATGGAAAAAAATGCAAGATCCCTTCTAGCTTTATCACTGTCCCTATTCATCCATAAACCCCTTCGTATGCCCATTTTTTCCAAATCAAGACGAGCTTTGATGGTGTCCTTTGTCTTGCCCTTGATATCTAGAATCATACCCATCAATGTGTCAAATACATTTTTCTTAACATGCATAACGTCGAGATTGTCCCTCAATTTTAGTTTCGACCAATATGGAAGCTCAAAGAACATAGACTTGTGCGTCCAGTTCAAATGTGCAGAAGGTCTGGTCCAACTAACTGTTTTTCCGAACGGAGCAAAATCCAAACTGTTAAGCTGTTCCAAGATCTCATCACAGGACCATTCTCTAGGTATGAGGCGACGCTCTGTGTTCCTATCAAACTCTTTATCATTTTCCCGCCACTCATGGTCCCATGGTAACCATCTCCGATGACCAAGGTAACAAACTTTTCTAGCGTGCCAACTAGAAGTTATATCTTCCTTGCATACAGGACATGCCATATAACCCTTTGTGCTCCACCCAGAAACCATTAATATGCGGGAAAATCATTCACAGTCCACATAACTGCTGCCCGTAGAGTGAACATCTTCCCAGTGGATTTATCATACGTGCGCACACCGTTTGTCCATAAATCATTGAGCTCATCCACCAACGGTAGTAAATAAACATCGATTGACCTGCCAGGATCCTCAGTTATAAAAACTGTCATCATCATGTACTCTTTTTTCATGCATTTCCAAGGCGGTAAATTATATGGGAATACGAAAATCGGCCAAGTGCTGTGGTGTTGGTTTAGAACCCCGTATGGATTGAATCCGTCAGTTGCAAGTTCTAATCTAACATTTCGGGGATCAACAACAAACTCGGGGAATGTTCGATCGAACGCTTTCCATGCCTCCCCATCTGCAGGATGACGCATCACATCGTCGTCTACCCGTTTTTCCTTATGCCATCTCATGTCTGTGGCATTATACGTCGACATATACAATCACTGCAGCCTCGGTTTCAGGGGCAAATAACGCATGACTTTTTGTGGGATCTTAGTTATTCTATTCTGATATGTCATTTTGAACCTCGACTCATTGCATATAGGGCATGTATCCAATGTTTCATACTCTTTGTAGAATAACATGCAATTATTTTTGCAAGCGTGAATTTTTTCATAACCCAATCCAAGACCATTCAACACCTTTTACGCGTGTCTATGGTCTTTCGGCAAACAATTGTCCGTCGGAAGCATTCTCCTGAAAGCCCCCAAAAAGTAATTGAAACACAGGTTTGACATACGATACTTTATTTTTCCGTGCATTAGCTCCACAATGGCCGTGAGAACGGAAAAACTCTTGCAACCTGGGTATAACTCTTGGTTGACATTTTTTAACAGTTGTTCATATTGTTCGAACTCTGTACTGTCTATTGGGGTAGGCACGTCATCTTCCCATTCCTGATTGATGTTGGTCGATGCAAATGGAAAAATATCATTTATAATATCCATGACTTGTTCATTAGGATCCACAATAGGTTCAACATTGTCCACTCTTGTGGCATTTGAAGACGAAACATAATCTAATTGTTCTCCGTGAAGGTTCCAAATGCTATATGTCTCAATCATTCTATTCCTTACTAAATGAAATTCAAAATTTTCAATTGTCTCCCACAACGTGTTGTTACACCTCCTACAAGGACAACGGATTCTAGTTGCACTCGGGTTGTGTCTACGTGCAAACTCAATAAAATCCTCGATTACATCCAAGTATTCGTCTACGCATCTATTTGGGTTCTGTATCCACCTTCTGCTCATAATTCTTGAAACCACAATCACAATACAACAATCACAACAACTTCATACGAAGTTATAATGTCACCTTATGCCTCCAGCAAGGGCCCTATCCCATTCGAAATGCATAGTCCTATCACGTAACCTACGGCTACATGAGATTAGATTTCGACGTGGATGAATTTCGACAGCATCTTGATACGGTTCTTGAGGTGGGCATAGGTATAAATACCTATGTACCACCCGAAGAACGTACAAAGATGACACTGAATTCTCCACAACCGAAACCTAATCCCGTAGCCGTAGATTATGTGACAACACTATGCATTACCAAACTGTCCAAATAATGGGACAATTCAAGAATTAATTGGACCACTGTCATGCTTTACGCATCCATGCACGAAATCCAACTAATCTCGAATAGGAAACTAAGTTTTACTACAAATAAAAAAAATTGTACGAAGTTATAACATATTGTGCTACGTCACGCACAATTTAAAAACATAATATAAATATAATATCACAAAAAAAAATTTAACATAACACATGAAGTTTAACATAATGTAATTAATTTTATATTCTTAAAATATAAAGCGAATAAAATACTTTCTCAAGTGTTCTGCACCAATCGCTAATTACAAATATCCCTAAAGAGAACGAAATTAATAGCGTTAATATGAATTTGCATTAATACTTTTAAACCAATGACAACAAATAATACTTACCCAATGAACTCCCAGTAGAAGCACAGCAGAAGCAGAGGTCTGGTGTAGGCAGAGGTTTTTTTTTTAAGTCTGCCTCTGCAATGGCAAAAAATAGATTAATAAGAAGAAGGATTTTGCGTGATGAATACAGGTTCGTTGTGCAGACAAATCATTTTCGCTGCGCAAGTGGTCCATTTTGTCGCCAAAAATACTGTTTTCGTCGCGCAAAGTATGATGTTGACATCATACTTTGCGTGACGGACAATTTTCAAAATTTTGTTGCGCAAAAGGAAATTTTCGTCGCGCATAGACGTGCCGACATCGAACTTTACTCGACGACAAAACATTCTGTCGCGCCAATATTTGGCGCCAAAATAAAAAATCCAACGTTTTCTTACGCGACTACTTATATTTGCGTTGCGCTAAGTATTCTTTTGCGACAACATTTGTCGTCTCGCAAGTTTTTGGCACCAAATAAAATAACCCACGGTTTACCGGCTAACTTTGCGCGACGATAATGGCAACCGTCGCGCTAGGGTTCTTTTTGCGACGATATTTGTCATCACGCAAGGTTTTGGCGCGAAATAAAATAAATGCGGGTATTTCTTCCCAACTTTGTGCAACGATCAAGATTATGGTGGCGCTAATAGTTTTTGCGTGATGAATAATTTCGTTGCTCAAGTTTTCAATTATAAATTATTGTCTGGAATATTTTGCGTTACGATTGACTCTTTTCGTCGCGCAAGAATCATTTGCGCGACAAATTTTTTGTCGTCGTGCAAGTATTAAAATGTAGTAGTGAAGAGAGTTCTCAACCATGCTCTGATACCACATGTAAACTTAATATTGGGTAAAACCATGAGAACCCAATCCATGACCCAAGATCTTGAATTTCATGATTTTCACAATAACATTAGGTAGAAATTCAATTAGACTTAAATTACATACATACCTTGAATGATTAGTCTTCTACCATATCAAGATATTTGTCTTGGGCAATCTGTAGGCAAGCCGTCAGTGTGGAGGAAATAGATTTTTCTCTCTAGTCTTTTGCACATAAGATGGGTATGCGCACTATTATAGGCAGAGAGAGGACCCCTTTCCTAATGAAGCCCATAATCAATTACCACCCATCACAGTAATAAAATAGGGAACTACTACTCTTTATTTGACCAATATAATTATTCTGAATAATATTTATTAAACCAATTAAACAATTTATTTGCCACATAGGTCACTTCATGTGGGCCACACATAATATTTATAAAATATTCTTACAAGTTCGAGAGCACGTCACTGTACGAACAAATTCTGAGGAGAATACGCCTGTCGTTTCCTTGTGTGTTGGAGCCACTACATTGGATTGCTAAAGTAAACCATCCATTTAGCGATGAAGAATGTGTTTAAGGAGAAGCAGCAGGTTGTGTTTGGCTAGTGAGCTAGCCAGTGTTTGCCTTAATTTATTTCTGTTAGAATTTGTTAAGAGTGAGTCAGAATGATCAGTTTGGATGCTGTGTAATAAATAAAGATTCTGTGGAGCTGTTGTTGTTTATTAATCTGAAATCTATTTTTATTTCCTCCATATATATATATATAGAGAGAGAGAGAGAGAGAGAGAGAGAGAGAGAGGGGTTAAGCTGACGTGTGGTTAGTTAGTGATGTGTCAAGGCTGTGATATTATCATATTAATCACGTGTATTAGTTATGTTAGTTGTTGTAATAATCACGCGGGTTATTCTTAGGAGGTTTTGTAGCTAAGCAAAGCTTGAACTAGTTGTTGTAATAAAAGACTCACTGTACTGTATTTCTCGTTAAGGAAAAAGAAATCTGAAATACAAGTTCTCTGTTGTTCTCTCAATTCCTCTGTTTTCTATTTCTCCAATCTTCTTCTTCCTCCATTCTTCTTCTTCTGTTAGCATCTAGAACCTTGTAGACATCAAAACTTTTTGACCCTAATTATGAAAAATTATAATATTTTGTTTAGGGAGTTTCACATATAAACCCTTTATTAGAGACTAATAACTTATAAAAATATTGTTGGAATTTTATTTATTTATTATTTTGGTTGTTTTATTTTATTTATTGTGGGGATTATAAATATTTAATTTTTTTGTGTTTTATTTCTACTTAATTTTCTAGTTTAATGTGGTGAAGGTTACATGTTATTGGATGCCTATAAAAGGTCACTCCTCCTTCACATTTGAACAACACAAAGATCACATTTGAAATCTATAAACATTTCATACTCATTACATCACAAAGATCCAAGTCCGTACATACAGACTGCAAATACTTTCTCAATCTGGAAGGGGCAGTGGCAAGCCAGTTTGCTTCAATCTTGCAAGCTTGTAGTGATCATTCTCTTATCTAACAAGGTAGACAAGTTCATGCACATGCTATTTGCAGTTGACTTTTAAAAAACAGCCTTGTCGGTACAAAGATTTTAGGTATGTATTTTCTTTGTGTGAGCATTGTGGATGCTAAGAACATCTTTTATCAGCTTGATTTGCAATATACTTTGCCTTGGAACTGGATGATTAGAGGGTTCACTATGATGGGTTACTTTGAGTTTGCCTAGCTGTTTTACTTCAAGATGTTGGGTTCTGGAATTTCACCTGACAAGTACACTTTTCCAAGTGTAATTAAAGCTTGTGGTGGTGTGAATAATGTAAGATTGGGTAAAGCAATCTATGATACCATCCAGTTTATGGGTTTTGGAGTGGATATATTTGTGGGTAGTTCTTTGATTCAATTGTATGTGGGCAATGGTTGTATCCATGATGCATGGTGCTTGTTTGTTGAAATGCCTCACAAAGATTGTGTTTTATGGAATGTCATGCTTCATGGTTATGTTAAGAATGGAGAATCGAAGAATGCTGTTGGAATGTTCTTGGAAATGAGAAATAGTGAAATTAAGCCCAATGCAGTGACATTCGCTTGCATTTTGTCTGTTTGTGCCTCAGAAGCTATGATTGGTTTTGGTACTCAGCTTCATGAGCACATTCCACGTTGTTCGGATGAGATAGACTACCAAATGCTATTACCTGGCAAGCTTCCTTATCTGGATGCGATTCCGGGGGGTGAAAGCATTCTTGCTTATGCTTATGAGGGAACCGCTTTCGCTTTCGAATCTTTGGAATCGGTTAGCGCCTGTTGAAAAAGTCTTCGCCCTTTCCTGGAATTGAATTAACCAGCTTGGTTAAGTACTCATATCTATATTCATACTTTGGGTGTAGGATCTACTGACTGGAGGGGGTTTTGTCTAATTCTCTGATCCCGGCTACTATTGTGAAATACCGAATCCATCGTCAAATGGCACACCTCTATAGAGAAATCTTTCTTTTGCAACTTGAAGCTATCTTTCCTAAAGACTCAGAGCGGGCTTGGAGTCGAAATTAAGGTTCATAAAAAGAATACAGCTTACCCGCGCGGTACTACTGGGGTTCTCCCTTCGTCCACGAGCAACGGTAATTTGCTTGAGAGAGCTAAGCGAAGCGGGCGAACAAAGGGCCTTTTTCTTTCGTTTATCCCCTTTACTAAAAAAGTGTTTTCTCTGCAACATGGGAAGATGTTTGCCCGGCAGTTGTAGATCCGGTGGGTGCCTTAGCTAAGTAAATTCCAAGAAGAGATTGATACAAAGCACCAGAACTGATGTTGTCATGTGTACTGCTATGATTTCAGGGCTCGTTCTCAATGGGATGAATAATAATGCATTGGAAATTTTTAGATGGTTACTTAAAGAGAAAATGCGACCGAATTCTCTAACCTTGGCAAGTGTTTTACCAGCTTGTGCTGGTTTGGTTGCTCTGAAATTGGGAAAGGAATTGCATGGAAACATCCTCAAGCATGGGCTTGATGGAAGGCTCCATCTGGGAAGTGCGCTTACAGACATGTAAGCAAAATCTGGAAGATTGGATCTTGCTCATCAAGTTTTTGAAAGAATGTTTGAAAGGGACACCATTTGTTGGAACTCAATGATAACAAGCTATTCCCAGAATGGCAAGCCATTTAGGTCTGATCTGTTTGCTGAGAGTGCACTGATAGACGTGTATGCCAAATGTGGAAACTTAGTTCTTGCTCGCAGTGTGTTTGACATGATGGAAGAGAAGAATGAAGTTTCCTGGAACAGCATTATTTCTGCTTATGGGAGTCACGGTTGCCTTCAGGACTCTCTTGTCCTGTTTCATGAAATGTTGGGTAATGGGATCCTGCTTGATCATGTCACCTTTCTTGGTATATTATCTGCTTGCGGCCTGTTGCATGATTGAGGAATATGGGATCCTAGCTAGGTTGGAGCATTGTGCTTGCATGGTAGATCTATTTGGGCGTGCTGGACGTTTAAGTTAAGCATTTGAAACAATAAAGAGTATGCCATTCTCCCCAGATTCTGGTGTCTGGGGAACATTGCTTGGAGCTTGTCGGGTCCATGGCAATGTTGAGCTCGCTGAAGAGGCATCAAGACATCTTTTTGACTTAGAACCCCAAAATTCTGGGTATTTCATACTACTCTCAAATATACATGCTGATGCTGGAAAATGGGGGAGTGTGCTTAAGGTTAGAAGTTTGATGAAGGAAAGAGGAGTTCAGAAGGTTCCTGGGTACAGTTGGATCGAGGTTAACAACAACACTCATATGTATGTTGCAGCAGATGGAAGTCACCCACAGTCTGCTCAGATATATTCAATGCTCAAGAGTCTTCTTCTTGAACTGCGAAAAGAGGGTTATAATCCTCAACCCTATCTTCCTACACATCCACAAACATCGGGGATGTAATTACTGGAAAGTTTCATTGCTTCCTCCTCTAGATCTAATCCTAGCAACTTCAGGTTAGGAATATGGTGCTGGCTCTGTGACTTATGGTAAGTCAGGGAATGAAAGGTTTCTATTTTACCATTTGCTAGATACATTTTTTATGTGCGTACTCGGATCTACAGTTGTCACCTATAATGAATGAAGCTTAAAAGTTTTTATCATCTGCTTTATTGCATTGGTTGGAAGCACAACAGTGAAAGTTAGACGAATCGAAATTTGTTCCTATACAAAACTCCGAAGCTAGATGTGCTTGGGTGAGAATAAACAAATATCAGTTCTTATCAACGAAGTGTTGGTTTTTGGTATATTGAAAAACGTTAATGCAGATGAGAGAAGAAAAACCAGAGAGAATGAGAAAATGTTCTGTATTTTTCTATATTCAAGTCTGAGCAAAAACCTGCTCATATACATGACATAAGGTGCCAAAATCAGGATCCTAATTTTTTTGGATACAAGGACTCATCTCCTACCATTCATAATGATTGGAGGCTACGATTCTTACACCTAGGCTAGAGTCTGTTAACACAGTACAGCTAAGAAACAGACAAAAAAACCAGCTGTAGAAATTATCCCAAAATAGCTAGAGTAGCTAACGGCTACTTCCCAAAAGGGAAAGTTCTTCAATTCTTCATTCTTCTCAGGAACAATCTGCAGGATTGTGATCTACAGTTTCTTATTAAGCTTAGTGAGTAGCTTAATTCTCAACAGCCTCTCCTAAGCTGCTTACTGGCTTAACTCCAAGTTTCAACCTTAGTTGATTAAATCTGTCTTTAGGCAGTGCCTTTGTAAAAATATCTGCAAGTTGTTCTTCATTTCTGCAGAATTTCATGTCAATCACTTCTTCTTGTAGAGCCTCCCTTATGAAATGATACCTCCTGTTTATGTGTCTAGTCCTTTGATGAAAAACTGGATTCTTGGCCATAGAAATTGCTGACATATTGTCACAGAAAAGAGGTGTTGCCTCAGTTTGCATTTCACCAAAATCATCAAGGACAAACCTTAACCAAATAGCCTATGCTGTTGCCTCAGCTGCTGAGACATACTCAGCTTCAGCTATTGATAGTGCCACTGTATTTTGTTTCACAGAGGCCCAAGAGAATGCTCCACTTCCAAAGCTGAATGCATAGCCAGAAGTGCTCCTGCTATCATCCTCACTGCCTGCCCAATTTGCATCACAGAATCCAATGAGAATTGCAGACTTATCCTTCACATACTCAATGCCATAGTTGAGAGTTCCTTGCACATATCTTAGGACCCTTCTTGCAACTCCCATATGATTCTTTGTAGGACTAGACATAAACCCTGACAGCAAACTGGCAGCATACATCAAATCTGGTCTAGTTGCTGTTAAGTATAGTAGGCTTCCTACTATCTTTCTGTAGAGTCCTTCATCAGCTAAGTCACTTCCATCCACTTTCTTGAGTCTCTCACCAGTAGGCAATGGAATGGATACTGGTTTGCAATCTTCAAGCCCAAACTTCACAAGCAAGGATTTGGCATACTTGCTTTGATGAATGAAAACCCCTTGATCAGTTTGTAGTATTCCCATGCCCAAGAAGTGATGAAGGAGTCCAAGGTTTGACATTTCATATCTCTGCATCATCTCCCTTTTAAACTCAGCAAGCATCCTCTCACTGTTTCCAGTACAAACAATGTCATCAACATAGATTGAGACAATGATTAAACCTCCTTCATTATCAGATCTAGTGTACAGAGTAGCTTCACTAATGCTTCTTTTGAACTTGCACATAGATAAATATGCATCAATCTCACTATACCAGGCTCTAGGAGCCTGCTTAAGTCCATACAAGGCTTTTTTCAGCTTGTAAACCTTGTGACTTGCATTTTTCAGTTAAAAACCCTCAGGCTGCTCTACATATACTTCCTCATCAAGCACACCATTTAGGAATGTTGACTTGACATCTAACTGAAACAACTTCCATCCTTTTTGTGCTGCAAGAGCAATGAGAGTTCGAATTGTGTCTAACCTTGCAATTGGTGCAAAGGTTTCATTGTAGTCAATTCCAGGTTTCTGTGCATACCCTTTTGCTACAAGTCTGGCCTTATGTTTTTTAACTGTTCCATCCAAATTAAGCTTGGTTTTAAACACCCACTTCACACCTATAACAGGTTTATCTGCTGGTCTCTCAACCAATTCCCAGGTATTGTTCTTCTCTATCATTTCCAACTCAGCATTCATAGCTTCTTGCCAAGCTAAATCACCAGCTGCTTCTTGATAGTTCTCTGGTTCAATGATACACATGTGGCATCTTGCATATATGTCTTCCAGAGTTCTCAACTTCACTGGAGTAGAGCTAGGTGTAGAAGCTTGACTGTTATTTCCTACTGAAACACCAACAGTTGTGTTTGAGTAAGAGTTGCCACCATTATCAAACTGAGTTGTTTCAGTTTGTTCTTCACCAAATTCAGTTTCTATTTCATTTCCTCCAAGGTTGAATGGTATTGGAATAGATTCCTCTTGATCACTCTTCCAATTCCATGCCTTGTCCTCATTGAAAATTACACTCCTTGAGAGCATAATTTTCTTAGATTGCAGGTCATACACTCTGTAACCCTTTTCACAGCTTCCATATCCCATAAAAACTCCCTTTCTAGCCTTGTCGTCAAACTTCTGCCTCAAGGGTGATGGAACATGAGTATAACAGATACAACCAAACACTTTCGGATGCTTGATTCCTGGCTTTCTTCTTGTGAATGCTTCAAATGGTGTTTTGCTTAGCACAGATGTTGTAAAACATCTGTTTTGGAGATACACAGTTGTACTTACAGCTTCTGCCCAAAAAATCACAGGGATTCCTTTCTCTGTCATCATGGATCTTGCCATCTCACATATTGTTCTATTTCTCCTCTCATAAACTCCATTTTGCTAAGGAGAGTAGGCAATGGTTAATTGCCTCTCCATTCCCATGCTTGCATAGAATTCTTGAAACTCATGTGAGGTATATTCACCACCTTTATCACTCCTTAGTTTTTTCAAACTAAATCCACTTTGCAATTCAACAAAGGCTTTGAATTTCTTGAACACATTAAAGGTATCATATTTGTTTCTGAGAAAGCATACCCAGCACATTCTTGAAAAATCATCAATGAATGTGATGAAGTACCTATTTCCACCAATTGACTCATTTTGCATTGGTCCACACAAGTCTGTGTGCACTAATTCCAGTGGACAGCTTGCTCTCCATGCTCCCTCTTTGTCAAACTTCTCTCTGTGATGTTTTCCTGAAACACAACCTTCACACACATCCTTCATTTTGGTTAACACAGGTAGTCCAGCCACCATTTCCATTTGCTGCATTTTTTTCATGCTAACAAAATTCAAATGTCCAAGTCTTCTATGCCAGATCCAAGAATCTTCAGTCACTGATGCTTTTCTAGCTGCAGGTGTCATCGATTCTAGTGAGAGAGGGAAGCATCTATTTCCTCCCATGACCACTTTAGCTACAACATTGTTGAGGCTGCCATCATCAAAAATAACTGCCATGTTACCCACAAATAGGACATAGTAACCATGCTCCATCATTTGGCCTACACTCAATAGATTCTCATCCAAGCCCGAAACAAGCAACACTTCAAGTATATACCTTCTCCCATGTTGAGTTTCAACTACTAGAGTGCCTTTTCCAGTTGCTTGTACAAGATCTCCAGTGCCCATTTTAACTTTGCAAGTCGCAGTCCTGTCAATGTTTATTAACACAAACTCTTAAGAAGTCATGTGGTTGCTGCAGGCGCTGTCCAGAAACCATACACTTCCATTTTTCACACTTGCAGAGTGGCAAGCATAGAACATGGTGCCTGTGATTACCTCTTCCTCCTTTGCACAGTTAGCCACCTGCTTGTTGCCTTCACAGTCTTTTGTAGTATGACCAAACCTATTACATTTTCCACATCTAGGTTTGCCTTTGTGCCTGCACACACCAAAATGATACTTTTGACAGACTTGGCATTGTGGTTTCACACTTCCTTGACTACTGCTACCTTGCTTGTTCTGAGAATTGAAACTATTGTTCCAATTTCCTCCAGCATCGTTATTCCAGCTTGAGCCATTGTTATTTTGAGACCAATTTGATCCCTTTTTGTCTTGTCCCTACCACTTTTGATTTGGTCTACTCTGTGAGCCCTTATTAGAGCCATGAACTTGGTTATTTCCAACCTTGAGGATACTAAAAGCTCTCTCAGTTCCAGCCACTTTATCTCTTTCATCATGCAAGTCTTCCCTTTTATCATAAGCCTTGACAGATGCAATAACTTCTTCAACTCTAAGAACATCAAGATCTCGAGTTTCTTCAATGATAGACACAATGGACTTATATTTTCTACCTAGGCTCATCAAGAGTTTTTGACAGGACCCGCCCCGAATTTCCCGGAACCCGAGACGAACCCTGCGGAGACCCCGGCATCACACCCACGCCGGGTTCACTCCTTAAAACTATGTCCTCTTTTACCAAAGAGGATTAAGGGCACGAGACTTTCTGCCGAAGTTTCGGCAGAGTCTTCCCTGTAAATTGAACATTCCCCAAAATTTCCACATGTATGAAACACATTTTTATCACCCAACCGGCAGCATGCACAATATAATTTCATGCAATTCACACAATCGGCCTCCGGCCTTCAAATACTTCAAAAGCAAACTACCAACCACGCAATCAACATAAAATAACTTCCCCAAACATCCAACACGCGAGGTTTTAGCCTCCTATCACTATCACAAATAGTTTGGGGCCTCAGTCTAAACCGTTCAACAATCCAACCAGGATCTCAAACCTAACCGAACCACAATCATACTCACTTAGCCCACCAAACGAGCCTCGATTCAACCAAGTCTCGAGATCAACCACGAGGTCCGCATCATACTCGATAACACCACCTAAGTGGTGTCTAGGCCGTGGCTGCACCTAGGCGCTATCCCAGGCTGCCTACGTACCCTACTAAGGGATCAAGCCACACGTAGATCTTTCATACAAATCCTGGCTAATAATATCAACTAAACCATTATAGCCATACAAATTCATACATTCTTGGATTTATTCATCACAACACACCAAACACAATCACATAGCTCCCCTCATATGACGGGACGCACCCAGCCTCGTATGGGGTCTGTCAACACACTGGCTACACCTACGACACGTGAGACCTCAACACAATATCACATATCACAACTCATACGACGGGACGCACCCGGCCTCGTATGAGGTCTATCAACACGCCGGCTACTCCTACGACACGTGCGACCTCAACCTTGGGCCTGGCTACATTCTCACTAGCCATCACACTGTTTGCTTTGGGCCTGGCTACATTCTCACCAACCATCATACTGTTTGCTTTGGGCCTGGCTACATTCTCACCAGCCATTATTCTGTTTGCTTTGGGCCTGGCTACATTCTCACCAACCATCATACTGTTCGCTTTGGGCCTGGCTACATTCTCACCAGCCATCATTCTGTTTGCTTTGGGCCTGGCTACATTCTCACCAGCCCGCACGGGTTTAAAGGCCTCAACACAATCACAGTATGGGGGGTACGTGGGGTAGTGCGTATAGCACTGTAAACTAACATTCGATCCCTTTATATACCTTTATACATCCACACAAATAAATATATATCTAATTTCTAATCTTATATAAACCTCAACCAATATAGCATCCCATAAACTCCCCCATTTAAATTCATTAATTAATATTCTAAACCCACAATATCCAACATACAATCAAGACCCGTCACTATGGTCATTTTAACCTTCCTGGGAAGGTAGAACTACAACGAAAGTCTCACGGTTAACCCAGGGTCAAACTACCCAACCATGGTCAAACGGGCCCGCGGGGCCCACCACCTCCAAATTCCGATCCGAAAGTTCCTATAGGTTCTACCAGGTCTTGGACACATGTCTTGCGAGTTTGGTCCAGATCGGAAGGACGAATCGCTCACGATCGCACGATCGGACGGTTACTAAAACCCTGACCCTAGGGTTGGTATTTCCGGAGTATCCGGGACTCCGTTTTACGATCCGTCGAATCCTACACGATCCTGGTAATACCTCGATCAACATATATTAAATTGGAGTTAATCCAACGGTCCGAACCTATCAAACCCGGATAACCCACAATATGCGTAATCCGTTCGGGGTTCAAACGTCAACCAAATTGGAATCCGAAAGAACCCACGGGCTCATGAAAACCAGGAGATCACATCGGGACCCAAAGTCCTTTTTCTACAGTGCCCACGCGCCGCCCCACGCTCCGGTAGCTCGTGGATGTCCAAAGCGATATCGCATCGCCGGAAAACTTCCAAATCGAGAGCCAAGACTCCTACCCTAGGTAATACACCTAATTTGGAGTCACTTTCATTCTTGGACGTACCACAAAAACTGACCGGAAGTGGCCGGAATCACTAACTCAAAACTGGCCGAACCCTAACTCAAAAATCAGAAAATCTAGGCTTAAAATTAACGAAATCCTACCCATCCATCAGCTAGATCATGAGGAAAGGATAGATTTCCATACCTGGATCGCCAAAAATGGCGGCCGGACGACGGAGAATGAAGTCGGCGAAGTTTCGGGTGAAACCGAGCTTTTCTCTTCGATTTTCCGGCGAAATCTCGATGGATGGCGGCGGGACCTGGCTGGGGTAGGAAGAGGACGGCGGCCCGGTCGTTTTGGTACCGGCCCCGTCGACTTTGGTTGCTGGACGAGAGCACGGCCGGTCAAAACGTGGCCTGCTGTGGTAGCGGTTGCGAACCAGAGGAGAGAGAGAGAGAGCAATGCGCGCGAGAGAGAGAGAGAGAGAGATCTGAGGGCAATTCTGTCTTTTTATCAAAAATCCCTTTTCCAAATATTTACGATCGTGCCACTGAGTTTCATTCGATCGTAACTCTCTCGTTATAACTCCGATTCGAGCCCACTACGTGTTTATGAACTCATCTCGCCGTGCTCTACGCAACGGTATATCCGGGATTCCAAAATTCCTTCCGGGTAAGAAAATGACTAAAATACCCCTATCCCACGGGTAAATTCTTAATTTCGCTCAAATTAATTAAAACAGGGGATAAATTTGGAATCGGGGTGTTACAGTTTTTGCACAATTCTTGTTTCAGACGCATCTTCACCAAGTGATTTCAAATTATTCACAGTTCCAAAAAACTTAGACAAATAGCTATCTAGGCTTTCACCATCTGTCATTCTCATATACTCAAAATTTGCTCTAACTGCTTGAAGTTTTACAACTCTTACCTTTTTGC
Source organism: Prunus armeniaca (assembly GCA_903112645.1). Classification (NCBI taxonomy): domain Eukaryota; kingdom Viridiplantae; phylum Streptophyta; class Magnoliopsida; order Rosales; family Rosaceae; genus Prunus; species Prunus armeniaca. The sequence goes on along the minus strand of CAEKDK010000003.1, from coordinate 10,874,419 downwards.
AGTCTTTTCATTTCTGATGCGAGGGAAGAGCTCATCAGTTAATGCTCCTTGAATGAGACTCAGTGCCTTGGCATTTTTTATTCTGTCTTCTCTGGAGATAGTAGGTGCTTCCGCTGGAATTTGCTCAGCTTCACTTCCTTCACCTCCAGAGTCTTCTTCCTCCTCAATAACTGGCTGAGGTTGTACTCCGACCTCAACTACATCCCATAGATCATGTGCTATGAGGATGGTCTCCATTTCGACAACCCAAAAATCATAGTTTGCACCATCAAACTGTGGAGTTCGTAGATCTCCACCTGAAGAACCTAATCCCACCATTTTCCTAGTGAGTCTTAGTGAACCAAACAATAAAAGAGCAACCTTTATCCCTTTTGGGAATTTTTCAGGAAAGCTCTCTCTCTCACAGCTCACGCCCCTCTCTGGATTCAGACCAGGAGCTCTGATACCATGTTGGTTTTTGGTATATTGAAAAACGTTTATGCAGAAGAGAGAAGAAAAACTAGAGAGAATTAGAAAAGGTTCTGTATTTTTATATATTCAGGTCTGAGCAAAACCTGCTCATATACATGACATAAGGTGCCAAAATCAGGATCCTAAATTTTTTGGATACAAGGACTCATCTTCTACCATTCATGATGATTGGAGGCTACGATTATTACACCTAGGCTAGAGTCTGTTAACACAGTACAGCTAAGAAACAGACAAAAAAACCAGCTGTAGAAATTATCCCAAAATAGCTAGAGTAGCTAACAGCTACTTCCCAAAAGGGAAAGTTCTTCAATTCTTCATTCTTCTCAGGAACAATCTGCAGGATTGTCATCTGTAGTTTCTTATTAAGCTTAGTGAGTAGCTTAATTCTCAACACAAAGAAGTAAACTAAGATTGCTGGCCTCTTAATTTGTCTGTTGCCCCTCTCATTTATACTTTTTAAAAGGATAATCTTTCCTTGATAGGTACACATTTGATTTCTTGCTTCAGTGCATTATATAGGACAGAGATACTAATACATCAACAAAAAAAAATTTATTTTATTTTCTGGCCAGGGAACATGAAACGAATTTTTGTGAAACTGTATGCTATTTTGTTTTTCCTTTCTTGACATTTTAATTAGAGTTTTAGAGAGAAAAAAGCTATAATCATTTAAAAACTGATCAAGTGTGTAATTATACATAGCTAACTTAAAGTGTGTAATTAGACATTAATCCCTTTTTTTTTCTTCTTTGAATCATGCTATAGAACCAGATTAATTTTTGGAAATCATTGGAACTGATCAAGTTGGGCTTGATCTGCTTAGGTTTCCAAGCCCTAAGTTTATTTATTTTAGTTTATTTTAATTTTATATTGTGGTCAGTCTTATCATATACCCATTTTTCTTGGTAGTTACAGTTGTTCCAGCTTTTGGTCAAGTTGGGCAGATGTATTATATTTATTCCAATGGCTTAGGTAAGAAATAATTGCAAGATTGTAGCTTTTGGTCTGAAAATTACTATGTTAATTTTTAGGCAGATAAGTCTCTGAGGTTTGAACCCTTTGCTCTCTTTCATTTAGGCATCTTCAGCTATAGAATTAGAGCTTCAAGTAGGTTTCTGTATTTTGTTAACCCTTCCTTTTGCGTTATGTGAGAATCTCTGGAAGTGGTCATTGTTTTGTGGAGTGGAAAGATTGGTTTGTTTTGCAGGAGAGGAGGCAAATATGTGGTCAAAAATTTCCTGAAGGATTGTGCTGGAGAATCCATTTGCAGTTGTGGGTACTGAGATGAGCGTTCGACACATGATCTATATCGTTGTGGAGGGATTTTTGGAAGTGCACAGAAAGGAAAGCTTCCTAATATTGTTTAATATTGTTTACGTTTGCGGTTTTCTGTTTAAGACATAGCTTTAAAGGCTTTTGATATGTAAGAAGCTTGAAAGGTTTAGCCACTTACGGATTTAGTAGGTTATTCTGTTTTGATATATGCTGCAAGAAATGAGGGGAATGTATAACTGGGGATTATCACCTCAATGCATTGATCACAGAATCACCTCAACATAATTCATTAGAAGCTTTATGGATTCTCGAAAATCCAATTACTGCAGATCCAACCCAATGACGTGGTATTTCTTTTGTTGTGTTTCGTTCTAAGTACAGATGTGCACGAATAAGCTTTCAATTTTTGATGATGTGCGACTCTGAAACCTATGTATCATGGCCGGTCTTTCAAACAACTTGAAGTGACACAATCCAGACATTGTATGGTACGTTGTTGGTACGTTGTTGAATTGACATGTTAAACAGCGCAAGCATTTCATGGCATTCTGTAGGGGTGCGATTAAAATAGCAGTAAGAATCTGCTAGTCAAAGTGGGAATGCATTCGTTAGGTGTCAGAATTTCAAGTGCATGAGATTTAACTCTCAGACTTCAATATAAGGCCACATTAAAATTTGAAAAGGAATTTGTGCAAGAAGTGCTACAAGGAAAATATATATTTCACAAATAATTGCTCTCACATTACTTATCAGAACTCAGATGAACTAAAATAAATAGGATCTCTCTACGAAATCCTCACCTAAAGGAGTTCTCTTCATGCCATATTTGCAAATATTAGGGCAGAATGTGATGACGATCACTTATACTATCTTTTTTTGTATTATATGGGTTGAATTCTAAGTCTTGGTGTATGTTAACGGCATGTCTGATTTATTAGGTACTGTGATTTTCTTCATTTTCTTCTGTGCACATAGGCTAGAGTGCTGACCACATAAGCTTTTGTGTTCTCTTGATTTCCTTTCGCTTCTGAACTGTATTTTGGATGCCAGGGATGGCTTTTCTTTCCAGCTTGAAGGAATGGATCACAGATTTCAAAATCCCATTTCTGCCCTGAAATGTTTTCATACATGAGTTGTTTTCTTATATGGATTGGTTTCTAATTCAGTAATAAAATTTGAACATTATTTGACCACTTATTGTGAAATATTCTAATAGAAGCCTAACAGAACTGCCTCATTCAGTTTTATTTTTCTTTGATGCTTTACTTTATAATCTTTCCATGAGGGTTGGTTTATCGTTTTTGGTTGATATGATATGATAAAATGCGGTTCTATTCTCTCTCTCACACTTTCTTCCTCTCCTTTTCTATGCTTTCTCTCACCCTCTCTCGCTCTCCTTGGTGCTCTTTCTCTCATCCATCTCTAGATCTGGTCAGATCTCGAGATTTGGAGATGGATTACTGTGCCGATTTGCCTCTCTTTGAAAATGGCAAACTGTGCTCAGTTAGAGCATTCACAATGAGTTCCCTAAACCACATCTTTAACTAAAATTTAGGAAAGAATTGAAAAAACCCACCTCCAACCATGCTCCCTATCCAGCTCCTAAAATAGGGAAACTTCTAAGAGCTTCAAAATCTAAAGAGAGAGAAGACTCCTCCCTATAATTAAATGCTACAGTATTTTGTCATTATTTTAAGTATTTATTTAATGATGTCTTTAATTTCTAAAATTAACTGAGTACACCTTATAATTTAAATACACCCTAATGTTGAAATTAAAATGTAAAATTAACTAAGTACATCCTATTTAACTACCAAAAATATCCATGGTATACTGTCTTTAATTTTTAATCTTTTAAAGTATTTAAAATAAAAAAATAAAGTAAAATAATATTTTAACCAAAAATAACTCTTACTCTCTCTCCTCAACGTTGCAGCTTCCTCTTCTTTTTTTCTTTTTTTCCTCTCTCCTGTGCTACCACCACCACATGGAATTGTAGTTCTCCACCGCGACCACCATGGGTTTTATTTGGAAACATCTGAATTGGGATTGGGATTGGATTGTTACATTTGAGAATTGGGTTATAATGAGTTGCTGTTGGAGTTGAAGGAGAAATGGTGACTAGGGTTGTTGAGGTGGGGTGGCGTAGAGAATAGGTTCTCAGGGTGGGGTGGGTCGGGAAGGAGAGAGTTTTTATTTTTATTTTTTAAAATTTAAAATTTTATTTTTATTTCACTTTATTTTTTGGTTTTAAATACTTTAAAAGATTTAAAATTAAAGAGTTTATCATAGTTATAACAATAGACATATGTCAAGTCTTAAAAAAGGTGTATACATTGGGATACACAATTCAATATATCTTTTTGTTCATTTTATATTATGGTAAATTAGTAATTCAATAAATAGTTCAGTAGTACGATGTAGTCATCTAATTTTAGGGTTCGTTTAGTATCACTCCTATATCTTTGAGTATGACCTTTCCACGTTGCAAAACACAAACACTTTCTTGTTTTCAATTCTTTTCGTTGTAGGTGTTTTGCAAAGCACAAGCACTTCTTTTTTAATAAAATTCTTTTCGCTGTAGATATTTTGCAACACACAAACACCTTTTAAAAAAAAATTTCTTTCCCTACATATCCACTTAAGATTTTAGAATAATTAGCCAGAGACCTTAATACAATAATAATTACCTTATCACTTGATTCTCTCTCTCTCTCTCTCTCTCTCTCTCTCTCTCTCACACACACACACACATTCATTTGGAAGTAACCCTTGTTCCAGTCCATATCATGCATCACGTTGATGATCCTTTTTGTTTGTTTGTTTTGGTCTGCCTGGATGAGGATCTAGCAAATAAAGCAGTTCAGTGCTCTCCAAAAAGCTAGGGACCATACCTAGACTTTTTTAGGTATCAACCAAACAATGAGAGAATCAATTATGTACCCTTTTTATGTGGAAGGGTAAAAACTTGGACAATTTGTTGCTGAAAAAACTGATGTATCTACGACTACAAGTGAGTCTGATAAGAAAAGTACTTGTAAGTGAATTAGTAGTTGCATAACCAAGAGAGCCACATGTCCAGCCTCCAAGGGTGGATGGATAGAGGGCTAAATTTTGTCAAGTGACCTTGTGAATGCCGTAAATTTTCTCTGCAAGTTTTGTCGGTGACCTTTTGAAAGGTTGGTGACAGCGGCAATTAAAACGTTATGAGATATGGAGGATTTGACTTGGATATAACATGCAAGGGTGTATTTTGGCTTAGTATATATGAAAAAGCTAGTTAATAGAATGGTGATAAATGTTAAAAAGCTAGTTCACATTTTTGTAGTATCTTTTAATTTTTCATTGTATTTTTCGTTTACCAAACATTTGGCAATTTTCACACATTGATTTATTCAGGATAAAATTATGGATCCGTCATTGTTGGCCTCTCGTTTCATCTAAATGATGATAGAGGGAAACAAACTAATAAACGGTCCCAATTTGTTGATGAGATAATGAATAATAAAATTTAGGTAAACTACAATAAAACTCCTCAACCTATAAGGTCATTTATGAGTGTATACTTGATTTTAGGGACATTTACGAGTACATACTCAACGTCGCGGAAAACCTATAATTTGCCCTTTCCGTTAGCGAGATTGTCAGAAAATCCGTTATCTACCTATGTGGCATTTGTGGGATCCATTTTTTAACTAACGTGGACTCCACATAAGAAATAAAATAAATAAAAAAACAATTAAAAAAATCTTTATATTAAAAATTTAAAAAAACGAAAAAAAACTCATCTTCTCCCATTTCCCCTCCCCTGCCTTCCAGCCTGACCTCCAACCCACCTTCCCCACAGCTCCGCCCCACCTCCATTAGATTTGACTCTCTCCAACCCAGATCAAGTTGCTCATCTCTCTCTCCCCCCCCCCCCCCCCACCTCCATGGGGCATGGTGACTATGTCGCTTTCTAGAATTTGACCCAGTTTGGTGCGAGACCCATCTACGTGCTAGAGAGAAAGGGCAGCAACAGCAAACAAACATCTCCTGATTTTTACCATCATGGTGATGATGGGGGAAAAGAAATGATGATGATCGTGCATCAGTATTGAAAGTGATAAGGACGCGTATCAAGGTAACAACATGCATGGGATTCATCTTCATCTCATCAATCCATATCAAATCTACTTTCTTTGCCATAAATGCTGCCGTTTTGGGAAATGGATGGATGAAGAAAAAGCCAGCCCGCCAAAAAAAAAAAAAAAAAAAAAAAAAAAAAAAAAAAAAAAAAAACTCAAAAGATCATTTCTTAGATGGGTTTGTTAGAAACAGTGAGAAGCATTCGGTTTCTTCAAAATTTCACATGCTTTCAATGTGTAGCAAGCAACCAGTTTTGCGCAAATTCCATTATAATTCATATGTTGGTGCTGGCATATGTGAAAAGTTTGAAGATTCGTTTGCGTTTTGAAGCATTTCAGGGAGCTGGTGATTCTGGGTCCAAGTTATTAGTTTTGTAGGTGGTCTCGAGACCATCCAAAGTATGGTAAGTTACTACAACTTTAACTTAGTGCACTGAATAATTTATAGGTTTAAGCTTTGTCTGCATATGTGTGGTCCTGTGTTATTGTCCTGGTTTTGGCTATACGTGTGGTCATGTGTTGTTTTGGCTATATGTGTGGTCTTATGTTATTGTCATTGTTTTTGTGTTTTTATATATTTTAGATGTTAGTTTTTTTATTTAGTGAACGTAGTATATGTTAACCATGACGGTTTCGACGTCATACACGACAGTATTCCTTCAAATATAGACGTGGATAACTTTTTTTACATCGGCGTTTATGTAGTTCTTGACATGTAACATTCTTTAGTCTCTATTTTTTAAAAACCGTTGTCTAATGTTGTCGAAGTTTTCCTTTTATGCTATTTATATATTAATTAGACATCAATTATTATTTTGGTATGATGTTGAATGTCTTAACGACGTCAGTTATTTGCCATCGTTGTTTTATGAATCAAAAGATGGCGGTCGATTTCATGACGGTTTGAAAACCTTCTAGATGACGGTGAATTCCCGTCGTCTATTGCAATTTTTGTAGTAGTGCAAATTGAACCAAAAATCAAACAAACTCCAAATTTAAAATTATATAAATAAATGAAAAATAGGTGACCGATGTGGAATTGGTTGCACAAGTGGCCCACTAAAATGTGGTCCCACGTGAGGAGTGTTGAAGAATACGTAGAGTCCCACATCGAAAACTTAGGAAAATAGAAAGTCACATATAATAAATGGTTTCACTCCTAATAACATCGAGGCCTTTTGTATAAAATCCTACATCTGCTAAACATATGGTTAAGTTGGAGACAATATCGGTGTTATTAGTGATGGGCCAAGAGTCTATCCCTCTGAAATTTTAACATAATAGAGTTATCAATAAGAACAAAGAGAAAGAAGAAATGAGATATGAAATGCATGTTGGGATTTTTAGGTAGAGGAAATATGAGATGAAAAAATGAGATGCATATGTTGGAATTTTTTTCTCTGATGTTGCTTTTGTTTGGTCTGGTTCAGGTTCGGAGAGAGAAATTCTGAAGTGAGAGAATGTGGGCATTCAATAAGCGGGCTCAAAGGGTTGAAATTGGAAAAGTAAGAAAATTCATTTGGTTAAAATTTTCTTGATTTTCTCAAATACGTGTAATGCTTAGAGTGGACAATGCCGGGGATTATGATAACAGTCGCTTTTGAGATACTTTTGATTATCATTCCTCGTGTTTAAGAATTAAGATAGCAGCTGGTAATTAAGTTTCTATGTTAGATAGTAGTTGGTTGGTGGTTAGCATTTACTCCCATATTCTAGGATGTTCTTGTTCTGTTATAAAAAGCCCTGTATCTGCAGCAGTTTATGGCAAGAAGCAACAAAAAATTCAGATCTTACCAGACCTCTTTAGCAAAGCGTTTGATAGAGGGCTATCGTTTAATTCATTTTGATTGTAATACGGAAGGAAATTCCTCTTTGTATCTGGCCGTTGAGGAAGAGTTTGTTGAGATTGTGAAGCTAATGCAAGAAAAAACAAGTGAGGAAAAAATTCCTGTCAGTGGCAAGTCCTCATTGCATGGTGCAATTCTAGGCCGCGGGAACAAAGGTCCCCTAAACCATACATTGTGCAGCATCAATTGGTTGTCTGGAAGGGGTTCGTTTCTTATTAGAAAGACACACACCTCTCCGATTCTCATCAAGTGGATCATCGTGGCATCTTTCCAATCCATTTAGCATCAAGCAAAGGTCATGTCAAGATTTTAAAAAAAGAAAATTCTAAAAAATTCCTAAATTTTTTTGTATAAATACCTACCTCATTCTTACATAATTTCTCAGAACATCTTCATCATTTTACATATTATCCTTCATCAATTTCATCTTTTTACATAATTTCTCACATTCTCTTTATTCTTTTACAAACTATCCTTCATCTTTTTCCATTTAAATTAATTTTTAAGTTGTTTTTAAAACAAGACAAAGACTAAAACAAGAAAAGAATATAATCAGAAATCTATAGGGCTAATCACATGCCGACACATGAATGCCAAAAATTATATCCCAAAATATTTTTCTCTTCTAAAATGTATTTTAAATAGGATATAAATAGTAGTAATTAAATTAACTAATAAATTTACATAATATACTAAAACTATTAAATTATTAAATTTAGTCCTTTGTTACTGAAGACGGTTAAAATGTAACCTCACACTACTCCTTATAAAATTATTTATTAGGGGGCTAAATACAGCCACTACTACAAAAAAGGATAAAGACGACGGGAATTCACCGTCGTGTATTCGGTTTTCAAACCGTTGTAGAATCGACCGACATCTATTTGGGTGTCAAACCACGATGCTAAATCACTGTCGTTGTTAAAACAAACAACGTCATTAACAAATAATAACCGACGTCTTTGTAATGGAAAAAAAGATTAAAAAAACAGTCGAGGATGAGAATAGACGACCAATTCTAACAAAAACGTCGTTAAAAAGGAAACATATGACATATATTAACAGAACATGGCCGCAAGATATACATACAAAGTCGAGAACTAAAACTCAGCGCCGTTAAATATACCTTTCACGACAAATAAAAATATGACGTCTTTAAACACATAATCAACAACGTTATTGACTCCTACTACGTCAGTATTTTTTCAACAACCGTCGTGAAATGAATTTTCCACTTCGATTTTTCTATTAATGATGATGTGGAAATAGATGTTTGGGTCATTACTTACGACGCATATATTTAAACTGAAGACGTTGTACTAATAAACAACGTCGGTTACAAATAATTGAGAGACGTACTACAGAATTTATACGTCATCTCTTAAAATATAATCATCGTCTAATGGATTTGAAATGGCAAGATTTCTCAGTTCACCGCCGTGTAAACTAGTTTTAACGACACGATCTTAAAATAAACGACGTGGAAAATATGTTGGGGTCATTACTTATGACATATTAATTTATAAAGACGACGTTGTCGTCAATATACAACGTCATTATCATTCAAAAGACAGCCGTGTTTCATAATATATACGTCATCATTAAAAAAATTACCGTCGTCTAATTCCTATTAGACGGCGTTGTTAATCCGATATTAGTCGTGTAAAGAAATTTTAACAACATTGTCATAAGAAAAGAGATGTGGATACATTCATATAACGTTGTTTTTGTAAAGGAACGATGTCCAAATATAACTTAACGTCGACAAATTTACTAATGGATTTAAAATACCGTCGTGAATTCATCCTTTTCTACTTCGTTTATGAAATAACATGCGACATGGTAAAGTTAAGACGACGTCGTCTTTTGTAAGGTTCAGGTTTGATATCTCGTCTTTTAGACGTCGGTATTATGGGATTGGAGTCGTGTTATTTTGAATTACATGGCGGCTCTTTATGCTTCTCCGACGTGATATCTTTAATAACTGTTTCACAATAGCGTCGTGGTTCTTCTTTGTTACGTTGCTTTAAGACGTCGGTAAATATATTGCGGTCATTGAATGCTCCAAAACGTCATTTTTTATTAGAACAGACATTTGTTTTTCACATTTTTATCAAGATCGTTGTGTTTGTAATCTTGAACCAGTATTGTTTGTACTGATTGTTTTGTGGCCAAAACCTGTATAATGAAAGTGAAGAAATCACATTACAATATATTACAAAATTAATGTCATACACTGCCAATTACATAAGCATCATTCAATCCATATATCTTCACACCTATCTCGAATATTTTGACTCCCAAACTCACCCACTAGTTCATCAAATGTGTCAACATTTGGCATCCCTCTAGTAAATGGCTCACACTCAATTCTCACATCACCTAAGACATCATCGTCACCAATAACATCATTATATTCTTTATTAGGCATTGATAACACTACCGACCAACCACGATGCATCGGGTCGTCAACAAAAAATACTTGTTTGACTTGAGAAGCCAAAACAAATTGGTCATTCCTATGTCCAATTTTACTTAAATCTACAAGGGTAAATCCAAGTTCGTCGACTACAAGACCAGAAGTACAATCTATCCAATCACACCTAAAGACTGGGATTGTAAACTTTTGGTAGTCAAGGTCCCAAATTTCTTGAATGACACCATAGAAACCCATATTTGAGAGAATTGGGTTTTTATCCTTGGCACTAGCAACTTGCATGGTATGTGCAAGTAAATAAACTCCACTATTTTGAGTTGTCCGCACATCATCTTGTGCCTTGATGTTAAATTTAATACCTTTAATAAGATAGCTCCTATATGATGGCACTGCCATGTTTGGACCAGCTGCTAGCCACCTTAAATTTTTTGATACGCCATGATTGTCTTCCTCATTAAGTTCACTTTGAACCTGCAAATTAATCATATCTTAATTCAATCTAACATAGAAAGAAGAAAATTAAAAGTCCAATATGTTATTCAATAACATATACAAGATGAACCATGATATCAAAGAATGAAGGGGGAAAGTACTTCTCAAGAAAACACAAAGTAACTACTACATCTTCTTCCAACTTATCTAACTTGGAAACATCAAAAGTCTTTGCACATATAGCATTGAAGAATAAGCACAAACGAGTTATTGCATACCTTGCAGGCTTCTCCAAAACAGAAAGAATTGCCACAGGGAGCAATTGTTGCATTAAGGTATGACAATCATGTGATTTAAGGCCAAGAAGTCTTAAATCTTGTAAATATACAAGATTTTTTATATTTGAAGAATAACCTTCAGGGACCTTCATACCATAGAAAGAATTGCAAACCTCTCTCTTCTCTGCTCTTGACAAATTCCAAGGCCCGGGAGGCAAACGAGTACGTCTTTCTCCATACTCCGGTTGCAAATCAGTTTTGACCCCTATGTTCAATAAATCTAATCGAGCAGCAATCCCATCTTTATTTTTTCCAGGGATCTCCAGCAATGTACCAATGATACTATCGCAAACATTCTTCTCAATGTGCATAACATCTAGGACATGCCTCACAGGAAGGTATTTCCAATACTCGAGACCAAAGAATATTGATTTCTTCTTCCAACAAACTCTGTCACCATTTTCAACCATATGTAGCACTTCTTCTCTGGTTAATGGCTCGGGAGGCGTGCCATATTCAGGTTTCCCATTAAAAGCTGCACGTTGCCTCCTATATGGATGATTGATTGGTAACCATTTTCTATGCCCCATGTAACAAATTTTGTGGCCATTTTTCAACCTGTGACTAGGTGTATCATCGCCGCATATTGGACAAGCTTTATATCCTTTAACAACACAACCAGATAAGTTTCCATAGGCGGGGAAATCATTAATTGTCCACATTAATGCAGCTCTGAGTGTAAAGTATTCTCCATTATGTGCATCATACACTCCTCTAATCCCATCCCACAAAGATTTTAAATCATCAATCAAAGGCTCCAAGTAGACGTTTATATCATTTCCGGGTTGTTTAGGACCGGAAATCAATAAGGTCAACATCATGAACTTTCGTTTCATGCACAGCCATGGAGGGAGATTATATGTAACTAAGATAACTGGCCAGCAACTATATGTTAGAGAACTGTGGGGATTGAATCCATCAGATGAAAGAGCCAATCTCAAGTTTCTCTGCTCATTACCAAACTCGGGCCATTTATCATCAAGAAGTTTCCAAGACGGGGAATCCGCCGGATGAGACATCTGACTATCATTTGATTTTCTAGCAGCATGCCAAGTCAAACTCTTAGCTGTCTCATGTGATCGAAACATCCTTTTAAACCTTGGAATTGGAGGAAAATACCACACCACCTTCGCTGGCACACCCTCTTTCAAGATTGAATCTTTGCCTTCCTTCCACCTTAAGATACCACAAGTAAGACAATTAGTTGAATCTTCATACTCCTTCCTATACAAGATGCAATCATTGGGGCATGTGTGCATTTTCTCATAACTCAGCCCCAATGCACACAAAGTCTTTTTTGCCTCATACATAGAGGCCGGTATTGTATTTCCTTCTGGAAGCAAATCGCCTTGAAGTATCAATAATTCTGTAAAACAGACATCACTCATCCCATGTTTTGCCTTCAAATTATACAACTTCACTAATGCTGATAACTTCGTGTACTTTCTACAACCAAGGTACAATGGTTGATCTCCATCCCCAATCACATTGGCAAACTCATAAGGATTGGATCCAAAATCACCAAAATCATTATCATCCATCTCTATTTCTTCATACACAAAACTGTACCTACTATGGTCATCATCTTTTTCAACATTTCTACTAGCATTAGTAGTTGCTTCCCAAGGTTCTCCGTGAAATGTCCAATTCTTATAACTTTGGTCAACTCCATTAAAGTATAAGTGATCCCTTATAATTCCAACCCCAAACAATTTCAAATTAACACATTTAACACATGGACAACGGATATGTGTTGTAGTTAGAAGATTTTCTACAGAAAAGTTCAAAAATGCTTCCACCCCTAACTCATATGCCTTCGATCTTCTATCCGAGTGCATCCATGACTTATCCATCTCCAAAACTATACCCTATTATCTATAATAAAGTGAAAAGACAAGCAATGACCATCACTATAGCAGATTATATAAAGTTTTAATAGCAAGTAATATATTAGACAGACAACAGTTTTTAAACAAAACAGACGTATTTGACATATATAGACGACGGTTTATCAACAAACGTCGTCTAATTATAACCACGACGGTAGATAAAGAACACCGTCGTGTATAAGCAATACAGACGACGGTTTATTAAAAAACCGTCGTCGTATGCCTAAAAAGGCGTCGATATCCCAGTTTATTTTCAAGAACCCAAAACCCTATTAAGAACACAACATATACATTGATTTTTATGTTGGGTATTAAGCATGAAACCAAGCATGAAACAACATATACTAAGCATAAAAACAATAAATCCATTCCCGATTCAACATAACAGAGAGTGATTAAAAGATCCGACAAAATTAAATCCATTCCCTATTCAACGTAACAGAGAGTGATCATGAAAACATTAAACTGAAAATCCATGAACCCATACCTCCAACAACATTACTAAAAGATCGCACAACATATATCTAAAACCCTTTAACAAAACAACCTAATATCATTCAATGAATTTACAAGGGGAAAATAAGGGTTTGTACTTACAGGTGGCAGAGCTCACAGATTATGGCCTACTTGGATTCGACGGAGCCTGGAGAGCCCAACTTTGAATTAGAGATTAAGGGAGAGAGCGAAATGTTATGTTGCCCGAAATATGAAATTTTTAGGGTTCAGGGTTACAAGTATAAGACTTAGAGCGAAATCTGAAAATTTTAGGTCGCTCGAAATTTTTTTGGAAAGCGCGCTCTTTAAAACATCAACGAAAAAAACAATCGAAGTCGTCAAAACTAAGAGAAACCATGGCGAAAGTTTTACCAAAACCGACGTAAATTCATTATTCCACGACTCAAACACTGAACTCAACACCGTTTATTTTAAAGAAACCACGTCGTCTGTTTAACTAATAGCGTCGTTTGAATAACCTTTTACGTTTTTTTTTAATCGATGACGTTGTTATTCATGTACAACGTCATTTTAAAGGAACATAAACACCGTCGTCAAAAAAGTAAACATCGACTGAAAACATAAATACCGTCGTTAAAAAATAATACCCTAAACCCTAAACCCTAAACCCTAAATTATATATTACTAAAATATAATTTTATAAAAGGGTTTATGGTTTTACAGCCTAATATATAACGTCTTTTAAACCGTAAACCCCAAAAATTATCCTTTAATCCTAAACCCTAATAAATAACAACCCTAAACCATCAAACTACAAGTGATGTTATGACCCATCAAAACAATTTATTTTTGGGTGGTCATTTTAAATTTGTATTACTCAAACTGAATTTTTTTAAGGTTTAGGGGGAAGAAAATATATCAATGACTTCATAGGAGTTGACGTTTCATTTTTTGGATTTATTTTATATTTATTTTGAATATTTTGAATTAAAAATAATAAAATATTCTTATATCAACTACAAACCACGTCGGGGTTAATAAATTAAAGACGTTATAAATCATGACAAACGACTCACTTGTAATGACGTCGTTTAAAAGAGAAACCATGGCAGATGTTTCACCATCCGACATAAACTCAATATTCCACGACTCAATCACCGTCGTTAAAAAGTAATACCTTAAACCCTAAACCCTAAATTATATATTTTTAAAATATAATTTTATAAAAGGGTTTATGGTTTTACAGCCTAATATATAACAAACATAAACCGTAAACCCCAAAAATTATCCTTTAATCCTAAACCCTAAACCATCAGGCTACAAGTGATGTTATGACTCATCGAAACAATTTATTTTTGGGTGGTCATTTTAAATTTGTATTACTCAAACTGAATATTTTTAAGGTTTAGGGGGAAGAAAATATATCAATGACTTCATAGGAGTTGACGTTGCATTTTTTGGATTTATTTTATGTTTATTTTGAATATTTTGAATTAAAAATAATAAAATATTCTTATATCAACTACAAACCACGTCGGGGTTAATAAATTAAAGACGTTGTAAATCATAATAAATGACTCACTTGTAAAAAGGACGTCGTTTAAAAGAGAAACCATGGCGGATGTTTCACCATCCGACGTAAACTCAATCACCGTCGTTAAAAAGTAATACCCTAAACCCCCTAAACCCTAAACCCTAAATTATATATTTTTAAAATATAATTTTATAAAAGGGTTTATGGTTTTGCAGCCTAATACATAACAAACATAAACCGTAAACCCCAAAAATTATCCTTTAATCCTAAACCCTAATAAATAACAACCCTAAACCCTAAACCCTAAACCATCAAACTACAAGTGATGTTATGACTTATCAAAACAATTTATTTTTGGGTGGTCATTTTAAATTTGTATCACTCAAACTGAATTTTTTTAAGGTTTAGGGGGAAGAAAATATATCAATGACTTCATAGGAGTTGAAGTTGCATTTTTTTGATTTATTTTATATTTATTTTTAATATTTTGAATGAAATAGAATAAAATATTCCTACAAACACAACAAACCACGTCCACTTTAAGAAAGTAACGACGTTGTAAATATAATAAACGACTTACTTGTTGAAAGGACGTCGTTTAAAAGCGAAACCATGGCGAAATTTTCACTAAAACGACGTCCTATCGACGTACAAACGTTATATCACGACTTAAACAAAAAGGTGTCGCCGTGTAATTTAATTACCACGTCATACCTGTCGTCTAAATATCTTTTTACGTTGGTTTTGTTTCAAACTATTACACGTCGGTTACGCATTTATTTTTTTTTTTTTTTTTTTTTTAAGAAAAACTCAACAAATTTTCAAGGAAAAAACGGATGTATATTATAGACAAAATTTGTACATTATATATTATAGACAAAATTTGTACATTTATAAAAATATAAAGTGTTCTAAAAATCCTCTAGTCCACATGAAGGCAAACAAACTCTGCCCATTCATTCCTGACTTCATCAATGGCTGCTTGGGGGTATGGCGGTTGCTCTTTTCCCTTGGCAAATTGCAATCCATAAACAATGATTATTAAGCCTTATAAATAAAAAGAAATTCAATCACAGATGACGCTATTTTCATAACCGACGTAGTATATCGATTCAACGACGGTAATTTTAAAGGACCGTCGTTGATAATGCAAAAAACCACATAAAATGTATCTGAAAATTTTCTTCTTACCGTCTTCTCAAACTCCAGGGAAGGATCCATGATGATGTCTCTCATGAAGCGCATGACATAATACCCGCATTCGACACTACTGGGTTGCTTTGGTGTGCCTGACAGAGTTTTCCAAATGGGTGCTTTACGGCCTTGTCTGCCTATGTGGGAATTATAAATTTTTATAGCACTGTTCACCATGTTTTTGGCCTCCTCATTAACCACATGATTTCCAGGCAGAGGATCCAGAAAATAGATGGTTTCCTTCTTTGCTCTCACAATCAACAAGACCCAATGACGGCTGCACAAAATTAATATAAAACAAAGATATATAAAAAAGTCAGCACAAGAAAACAAACGATGGTTATTTATAAAAACGACGTATTATATAGTTTCACACGACGAAATAATGTAGCAATCGACGTCATTATAAATTTATCACGACGGTAATTAACTAACGACATGGTTAGTTGTTTCAAACGACTCAATAAATAAGAACCGACGTGGTTAGATGTTTCAAACGGCACAAAATTAGTTAAACAGTTTTATACGCAGTGCATCATACAAACAAAATCATGTTAAGGAGACTAACCTTGGATTGTAAGGCATCATGAAAATCTGTTCAGCATCTGTCTTCTGAAGTCGACTGGCTACAATTCATGATCTATCAGTTAGTGACCCAGCGTTGGCACTAACTTGAGCAAGGTCGATAAAGAAACGATGTATTATAAAAAAACGATGTATTATACAATTTCACACGACGAAATGACATAGAAATTGACATTATACTTAATTTATAACGACAATACATAACTAACGACGTGGTTAGTAGTTTCAAACGACTCAATAAATAAACCACCGACGTCTTATGCTATAATGATTTTTTTTTTTCAACACAAATTTGAGTGTGAAATAAATATTTGATAAGGACAAACCTCATATATACTGCAAGCACAGTAGCCCCAATTTCTTCCATGCCTGCTAACTGTGTAATATCTTCAGGCAAGACAAAGGTACTGCGATCTGCACCAAACACCTCCTTCCCAATTGTAAAGGTCATAATCTTCTCCTGAGGCTTTAGTGTGGTTTCCACATAACGACAAAGGGATTGTAAGGAAGATGGCACCTCCACCTTTGAATAATCAACTACTTCAACACCCTGTTTAAAGAAATAAAGCAAAATAAAATGACGTGGTAATTCAATAAACAAGACGGTTTAAAGAAAACAACGTCGTCTGATAATAATTTAAACGACGGTAACAAAACACCGTCGTGTTGAATAATTTATTACGTCATAGGAAACAAATTACGACGTCTAATTTGAAAACAAACGAGGTTTAAAGAAACTATCGACGTCTGAAATTTGAAAAACAAATAAAAAAGGCAAAGTTATGAGAATATACCTTTTCATTATGCTTTTCTTCATCTTCTTTTTTTTCTTTCTTCTCTTCATCTTCTTTATTTTCTTCATATTTTTTTTCTTCTTTATTCTCTTCAACTTTTTTTTCTTCTTTCTTCTCTTCATCTTGATTTTCTAAATCCCCAGATTTATGTTTTAAGTAAAAAAGAAATATATATATATATAAGACAGATTGTACATAAAGTAAAAAAATTAAATTAAAACGTCGTGGTAAGGCATAACTTAAGACGGTATGTCAAAATTATGGACGTCTTAAAATTATTAAACGATGGTAAATAATAAACGTCGGGGGGATTCATATATTACGTCGGTAAGGACTAAAACCGTCGTCTAAACCACCACAAAAGTTTTCAAAAATAATGACGTCTAATGGAGTGTAAAACAAGTAAACTAAATACGACGTTGTATTGAAATACAAACGACGGTTTATTAATAAAATCGTCGTGGTATGTATTTCAAACGACGGTTTGCTTTATAATAACGACGTCTAATAGCTCTTTTAAAAAACAGAGAATTCAAAGTTCAGATATGTTACCATTTCTTCCTGCTTTTCCCCATTTTTGGCAGTATCATCCTCAAAATGTAGGGATCTCACATCCCTAGAGCAGCTTGCTTTGTCAGACATTGGATTTTTGGGACTTTGCTCTAGACCTTGGTTTTGACAGGGGCTAGTTTTCGGTTTAAGCATGCTTGGATCAAAATTGGGGATGAGTTGGGAAAGCTGACTCAGTAAATGTTCCCTCTCAGCCTCTACCAATTGCTTGGTTCTAGCCTCCATCCTTAAAGTCTCTTCCCTTGATCTAGCTTCCATCTTCTTAGTCTCTTCTTGAAGGACAATTCTTACACTTTCCTTCAATTGATCGGCAAACTTTACCCTCTGTTGTCTAGGTAAATTGAAGTATTGCCTAGGGGAAATTCCAGCACCTACCCCTTTTACTCTCCCTGGATGCTCGGGACCCAAAGCCAAGGTCAACACATCATTATTGCCAAATACACTGAGACTGCCTTCAGCCACTTGTTTTTGCAATTCATCCTAAAACAAAGACATATAAAAAAGTCAGCACAAGAAAACACACGACGGTTATTTATAAACAAACGACGTATTATATAATTTCACACGACGCAATATCATAGAAATCGACGTTATAATATATTTATAACAACGTTACTTAAAGAACGACGTGGTTAGTTGTTTCAAACGATGCAATAAATAAACCACCAACGTCTTATGCTATAATTACAAAAAACAGACTAGTGATTCTAAATTCAGACCTGTAACGACGTTTTTAAAACATCTCGACGTAGTAATATATTCAAACGACGCAATAAATAAAACACTGACGTCTTATGCAATAATTACAAAGACAGAGTAGCGATTCCAAATTCAGACCTGTAACGACGTTTTTTAAAACATATCGACGTAGTAATATCATTCACACGACGGTAAATATAACATAAGACGTAATAAGAATTATCAGGGCAATACAAAGTTTAATAAAAATTTAAAACATAGTGAATAGGCTTACAATTAATTTTGCTTTCTCTGCCACCTTTGGATCAGGGATGTTACCATCTTTGTCTTGTCTAGCTTTCTTCCATAAGGTAGATCGATCAATTTCTACCCCAGGCATGGTTTCCTCCAATTGATCCTCCAAACCAGCATATCCTTTTCGAGACAATCGATGATTGTACTCAAGTTTCTCCCTAATCTTTGAATGTTGAGAATGCACAGACACAAATTCTTGGGATAACCTTGAAGCCACAAAGGCATCCCATTCTGCTTTCTCTATGAATTTATATAGTTCAGGGGGTTGGCTTAATTTCTTCCTCTCCTTGATGTATGGAAGGATATAATGCCTCTTTAGTGTAGATTTGAAATCCTTCCATTTCTTGGCAGCAGAAGATAACACCAGGTTCTTGCCCCCTTGACCTACCACAAAAGCCATGTCAACGGCTTCCCAAATCTGCTCCTTTATATCTTTGGGGATTTCAGCCCATTTCTTGTCCACAAGTGGGACTCTGGAGCGTGCCAACACACCAATGTAAGACTGCATCTTAGTATGTGCAGGGCCACATCCTTCCCCCTTTTATTGTACTCAACAACTGGCTTGATTTTCTGAAATTTTCTCTTCACAACACGAGGCATTGTGCTCATACCTCGACCTAACTTTGAATCCTCAGAAATTGTTGTCGTGCTGGCTGGTTCTGTCTCAGCAGATGAAACAAACTTCATCTTCTTCAAGGACTTGTCTTGAGGAGTTACCATTCCAAGCTCCTTACCTCCATTTTTTTTCGAGCCAGAGTCCTTACTTTGGTCTTGAGAAACCATGGTTACAGACAAATCAAACCTGCAAGTGAAAATATTTCAGGAAAAAATTAAGAACACAAACGACGGTTATTCATAAAACACGACGTATGATAAGATTTTACACGACGCAATAACATAACATCAGACGTAATAAATGTTTAAAACTATGGTACTTAAACAACGAAGAAACAATATAAAAGAAGACGTAATAAGAAGTTATTACGGCGATATTTACACTCCGTCGTGATATTTAAATTCAAACGACGTTAATATTAATATAACGTCGTGGTATTAAAATTAACACGACGTGAATAATAAGATACCGTCGTCTATATAAGATTCCAAACCCTTCTTTCTTTGTCTGTGAATGTTTGATTGCAGGTTTGATTTCTCTGAACCATGGTTTTTGTTTTTCCTAATTTGATAAAATACAAAGACAAAGAAAGAAGGTTTTGGAATCTTATATAGACGACGGTATCTTAGTACAACGTCGTGGTATTAACATTCACACGACGTGAATAATAAGATACCGTCGTCTATATAAGATCCCAAACCCTACTTTCTTTTTCTTTGTATTTTATCAAATTAGGAAGAACAAAAACCATGGTTCAGAGAAATCAATCCTGCAATCAAACAAGAAAATAAAAAAACGACGGTCATTTTAAAAACAACTTAGACCAATTTTCAGACGACGCTAGGGCGACTGATGAACCGTCGTGGTCTACATATTTAACCACGTAAATAAGAAGCTACCGTTGTCTTATTTAGTTGAAGTAGTTGTGTTCAAAGTTGGAAACTTTTCCTCTTGTCTGTATATTTTATCAAACTTGGAAATAATTAAAATGATTTTGGCCAGAAAAAAGGTAAAAAGATTTTCAAAACAAAAACCGTATGAGCATGCAAAACAGCAACAAAAATAGTGAGAAATGAAAGCTTACCTTTTGCGTGCAATGAAAGCTTCCTCTCGGAGTTTGGTGTTTAAGTTCAGAGAAGACGACGAAGACGAGAGAAGACGATGAGATACACTGACAGTTCTCTGACAAGGAAAAAAGACGAAAAGTTTTCTCTCGGAGATTGAAATTTTTTATCGGGTTTGGAAACAGTGCATGTGTAAGTCAGGTAGATGAAAAGTTGAATATATACACAAACCGTTTCAAAAAAATAAGACGGCGGTTTACAGAGAACGACAACGTATAAATAAAAAACTACGACAATAATTTGAACTTAGGACGTGGTAAATAAATACGACAGTAGTGTTGTAGGTACCGTCGTAGTAAACTCAAAATAAAAGTCGATAAATTTATATCTCGCGTCATGGTACAAGGATTTAACATGTCGGTTTTTTAATATACCGACGTGGATTTTTATAATATACGACGTATATTAAATAATAACCGACGTTGATTTTAAAATTAAACGGCGGTTTGTGTGTAATGACCGCCGTGGGTTTTAAAAATTTATTATATAAATTTGTCGCTTTCTTTCAGTTTCAGTTTTCATTTAGGGTTCCAAGTTCTTCCTCTCTCATAGACACTTTCTCTCATCTCTCAAAGACAAAAATTTGGGTGTCTTTCTCAAAGAGAAATGAGCTTACTCTCCAACAAATCTATGTCCACAAGAAGAAGCTTGTCATCTAGACTTCTCACTTCCGTGATCAGGCCTGATATGAGACTTAGTGCTTCTGAATACTCCTTGCTTTCCATCAAAAGAGATGCAAGCCTGGCCTCCACTCGCTGTCGAAGGAAAGTTTGCTTCTCAGCACGAGTCCACTGCGCCATTTCTTTGCAAAGGGAAATCTAAAGATCAGATGTGCCTAATCCTCTGCTCGATTTTCTTGGCTAAGAAGATCCGTCAGATTTGTGATAGCCTGTTCCTTTATCCGTAGAGCTTCAGAAGAAGAAGATGGGTTTTCAAGAATGCGATAAAGAATAGAAATGGCTTCAGATGGCCTCTAAAGCCTGAGCAATCGAATTTGTAAAGACATTGTCAATGCTTTGAACTATCCAAGTCCTGCAGAAAGAGAACAGACCAAATTTGAAACAACGACGGTTTTTTGTTCTATCGTCGTCTTTTTTGGTCATCTTTTTTGTCGTCGTAGTATATTAAAGTAAGATGGCGGTAGGTTTATAATTACCGACGTAGATTATTTTGTTAACGTCGTTAAGTGTAATATAACCGACGTGGATTTTATTTTTTAATTATAAATAGAGTTTTTTTTTCCTGAGTTCTTTCAGTTTTAGTTTTCAATTACAGTGCGTTATAAATAGAGTTTTTTTCCCGAGGAAATTTAAAATGACGGAAATTAATGTTCTAGAATTTGTAAAGTTTCTTGTTTGGGTGACTGATTTAAATTAAATACGAATATAAAAACAACGACGGTTTTTTGTTCTACCGTCGTCTTTTTTGTCGTAAGATGGCGGTAGGTTTATAATTTCCGACATCTTTAATTTCTACGTCAGTTACTTAATTGATTTTGATGTTGGTTTTTTGCTCTGAGACTAAGACGACGCAATATATTTGTTTCACGACGTGGATTCTTTTTGTTAAATGTCGTTAGGTGTAATATAACCAACGTGGATTTGATTTTTTAATTATAAATAGAGTTTTTTTTTCCGAGTTCTTTCACTTTTAGTTTTCAATTACAGTGTGTTATAAATAGAGTTTTTTTTTCCCGAGGAAATATAAATGAAGGAAATTAATGTTCTAGAATTTGTAAAGTTTCTTGTTTGGTTGATTGATTTAAATCAAATACGAATATAAAAACAACGACGGTTTTTTGTTCTACCGTCGTCGTTTTTTGTTGTAAGATGGCGGTAGGTTTATAATTTCCGACGTCTTTAATTTCTACGTCAGTTAATTGATTATGTCGTTGGTTTTTTGCTCTGAGACTAAGACGACGCAATATATTTGTTTCGCGACGTGGATTCGTTTTGTTAAACGTCGTTATGTGTAATATAACCGACGTGGATTTGATTTTTTAATTATAAATAGATTTTTTTTCACGAGTTCTTTCAGTTTTAGTTTTCAATTAGGGTTTCAACTTTTTCTTGCCCTTTTCTCTGTCTCACCTCACCTCTTAGGAGGCAATTGTTTGGATGTTGGTGTGTGTGTATGTTTGTGTATCTGATTCACAAACATACACACATCACCAATTTTCAAAAAATTGTCTATCTGATTGCAAATCTGTGGCTGTCGTCGTGAAATTTTAGGAGGCAATTGTTTGGATGTTGATGTGTGTGCGCGTTTGTGTAGATACACAAATGCACACACATCATCAACTTCCAAAAAATTGTCTCTCTGATTGCAAATCTGAGGCTGCCGTCGTCAAATTTCATAGGTAATTTTTTGAATGTTAATGTGTATGTGCGTTTGTGTATCTCAAAGACACAAATACACATACATCATTAACCTCTAAAATATTGTCTTTCTGGTAAGATTATGATGAGGAACAGAGTTCCATCTGGTAAGATTTCGTAACCCTTGGGATTTCAGAAAAATCTAATTATGTCGGCGATTTTCTATATAAACCGTCGTGATTATTTCAATTCTTGTCATTAAATTGATCTACCGACGTAGGATAACAAAATCCAAGAAATAAATTGTTAAAAAAAATTCTTATTAAGACGACGGTTTAAATATAAGATATGACGTATAAAGTAAATAAATACGACGTTAAATTTTATAATACGTCGTTAAATGAAAAACCCCAACGTAGTGAGAGTTAAAGATACCGTCGTAGAACTATACGAGAAAGACGGCGATATATTTATCTTTGCCGTAGTTGTACATTAATTTAATATGGCGGTATTTTGTATTATACTGCCGTGGATTTATTTGTAATTATATGGCGCCTTATACGAAAACTTCGTCATGTTAATTTCTGAGTAAAAACGGCGGCTTTTTTGAAATCGTCGTCTATACTTTCTACGTCGGTCTATTCATAACTTCTGCCGTTCTTTGTTGGCTTAGAGTTTAGTCTGCGGAAATCCCATTTCAATAAGACGTCGGTTTTTTAATTAGGTGCGTCGTCTTTTATGAACAACCATTGGAATCTCCATTTTTTAGGTGTCTAAGGTGTTATTACACGGCGGTTTTATAGAACCGTCGTCTTTTAAAAAACGACGACGGTTTTCCCTTAGACCGTCGTTTTTTTCTGGTCGTCTTTATCACTTTTTGTAGTAGTGAGCCCTCCCCAATTGAAAATGACCTTACATCACAGAAAGATAAGAGATAATACATAACAAGGACCCCAAACCAGACAAGGAAATGAAAAGATGCCCATCCAGCCACAAAGAAAACAAAGGCCAGAAATCAAACCAAGTAAAGGAAGTAAGAGAAAGAAAGCGATGCCCAATTAAACTTGCACAATACAATTTTCAAACTTACGCTCGAAAGATAGCCAAAAACAAAAACCCAATTTTCAAGCGATGCCCTATGGAGAGAGACAGAGAGAGTGTTTGGGTCCATGCATGCAGTGTTGACAGCAAAGCGGGAAGGCAGTACAAGGTTGTCTATATTCAATAATTCAGTCTTGATGTCAATGGCGGACCTACATAGAGCCTAGTGTGGGCAGCTGCCTATGGAGAGAGACAGAGAGAGTGTTGGGTCCATGCATGCAGTGTTGACAGCAAAGCGGGAAAGCAGTAGAATGTTGTCTATATTCAATAATTCAGTCTTGATGTTGATGGTACTTCTCGTCGAATCCAAGTAATAAGCTAATTAATATTGTAACTCCAATGTGAAAGTTCAATAATAATAAAAACTCATGCAGAGATTATGATAACAGTCGCTTTTGAGCTACTTTGATTAGCATTCCTCTTGTGTTTAAGATAGCAGCTGGTAATTAAATTTTCACTCAGATAGTAGTTGGTGGTTAGCATTTACTCCTATATTCTAGGATGTTCTTGTTCTGTTATAAAAATCCCTGTATCACCAGCAGTTTATGGCAAGGAGCAACAAAAAATTCAGACCTTACCAGACCTCTTTAGAACATAATATATAAGCCCTGTCTCTACTGTCTTCTTTTTTGCTTGTATAGTTTCTATTTCTCTCAGGGTCTTTCCTAGCTAGCTACTTCCTATGTAAAATCTCATGCGGACCCAAGTAAGAACCTAATTCCCTATGTGTTTGTGCAATAAAAGACCACATTGCGACAATAATTTTGAGCAATAAAAGACCTTTATATATCCTATTTTCCCACTTATCATATAAATTTGAAAAAACACAATCCTATCTTTTCACTCACCATTATTCCTAAAATACTCTTTAATTATTAATTATAACAAGAATATCATAATTAAATCTACCAACAACAAACCTTTGTTTTCCATAGGGTTGGAATATATATATATATATATATTTTTTTTTACTTGCCCATACTTCTATTTTGACTATCGTCTTCAATAGGGTTTAGGGCCATAAATTTTTCATGCCATTTAATTACATGGCCAAGACTTTCAGAAACCTTCCCCAACATATGCCACGAACAAAAACAATGATAATCATTTGGAAACATGTCTAAGATAACTGATTTTTTCGATTTGTCATGGTAAGTGATTATTACTTTTGGAGCTTGCCCACCACCCATATATCGCTTTCAGCCACGTCTGTTGATTCCCATAGTACACATGCCGTGTAGGGTTATGGGGTAAATTTTATCTTTAAAATTTTGAAAATAAGGTGGATAGGAAAATAGAACATATGTGAAAATAGCAGCACTCGTTACAAATTGTCCCTTAACATTGTTGATCTGACCAACAAATTGGGACTACCTCTTTTGGTTTTCACTACTTGTCAGACACCCTTTTATATCAGTTTTTTCGGCAGTTAATTGTCCAAGTTTTTATCCTTTCAGGTAATTAGGGTCATTGATTCATTTTCTCGTTGTTTTGGTTGCTAGCGATTCATGTTAGTAATCAATTTTAACTAGGTGGTTTTGCTAATCCAACATCAACCGTCCATTCTTTTTAGAGATCCAACGGCTGAGCATCACTTTCATGAGGACCTAGTTGGTTTTGCTAGACCTGGTGGGCTTCCTCCAGTAGTTACTAGTTTTCTAACAAATAATGCAGTTTAAGGTTTCCCAAGCGACATATTGAGTTGTAGTAGAACTAGTACTATATTCATTTGAAGTGAAACAAGTTATTGTTCTCTCTCTCTCTCTCTCTCTCTCTCTCTCTCTCTCTATATATATATATATATGTATATAGAGTTGATATATATAATTAAGAGGGCACTCATAGTCACTCATTGATCGATCTCTGCAACGTTGTGCAGATCGGAATCTAAAGCAACGTTGAAGTCCATATATGATCCCACGATCGACATGGTGGCACCACCACCTCTCACCACCGTGCTACCTACCAAACTCGCAGCTGAGACCACCGCACCAGCCACTGTCGCCGAGCATGGTGGAACCTCCCATCAAGGTGGGCTCACTACCACTGCCGACTTTGGCCCAATCTTGGAGCAACTTTAAGCATTCCCTCCATTGCCTCCACGCTCGACGGACGCTCTCGCGAACACATCCAATGAAACCCTAGCCAGTGTGCAATTGGGTTCCACACACGTCTCTCCTCCCGAACCACGAAGTCAAGTAGACCTCAATCTAAGAGTTGACCAGCTAACTTAGAGAATGGACGAGCAAAACAATTTGATGAGGCAGCTCCTCAACCAAATAAGCTTGGCTCAAAACCTTGGCCTTGGACAACAGGGCGAAGAGAAAAGGACGAACGAACACGCCAATAGGCAGTTCGATGGGAACCAAGTAGGTCGAGCAGGAGTAAGCAGACAAGGAGATGCACAACAATGTGATCAGCTTGCCGACATGTCGCAAGCATCTGTAAGCCACACTTAGAGCAGACAAAGTCTCCCATCCAAATTGAATTTAAGGACCAATGTGCGCGATAGGCTGGGTCCACAACTTGGCATCCGCGCTCGCCTGGGCCCGCAAGGAAATGTTCATGAAAGGCTGGGCTCCTAGGGACGTCAAACTGACAACCATCGTAATGAGGATCATGAAGAAAGGCACTCTGCTGCCCATACGCAGAGAAATATTCACGAGAGGCTAGGCCCCCAGGGAGGTCAACTTGATAACCCTCACAATGAGGACCATGAAGAAAGGCGCTCTGCTACTCGTTCTCGAAGAGCCAATTCCCGTCGCCGAGTTACAGAAAATCCATCGCAAGTGCAATCCACCAACACACCGCCTAGGCAGCGCAGCCGAGAAAGTCAACCCTTGCAAACCAATGAGGAAGTTACTCAGTCTCGCCCAAATTGTAAAGGTCGTCAACGTGACCGACCAGCCATGTGTGCAGAAGACGTTGAGAAGCTTGTGAATAACCGACTTTGAGACTTAAAGATTTGTGGGAATTTCGAAGATGCACTACGTGTTGAGGTAAACTGAGCAAACTCCTCACCTTTCACCCCCGAAACGATTCTCAAAGCCCTCTTTTACAGGCAGACCAAAGAAGTGACAGGCTTGGTAGCAGGGACAAAGACAAACACAAGTCGCATCCACAAGGAGATGCCACGACAAAAGAGAACTACACCAAGTTCTCCATCCTTATTCATCAAATTTTAGCCCAAGTGAAGGACAAACCTTGGGTAAAAAGACCGCCACCCTTGAAATGAGATCCGGATAAGAAGGATACCAGGAAGTATTGTGCCTTCCATGCAACACACGGCCACAATACGAACAATTGCTTTGCTTGGAAAGCACATCTCAAAGAACTCGTGAGAGAAGGTCACTGCACAGAGTTCATCGCGAAGCAAGCCATCCAGCAGATAGAGGACCGCGATACCGCCAAGGAGCAACCCCAGAAGGTCATAAGGATTAGCACAATCCTAGCCGACTCCGAGGAGTCCGGGCTGACCAACAAAGAAAAGAATAGAAAAATCAAACAGGCCACCATGATTTCCCAAGTGTCCACTAGTTTCCCACTGGCAAAAGAAGATCTCGTGATCGGCTTCCAAAAGAAAGATCTAATTGGCCATGATCTGCCATACAATGACGCCCTTGTCATCAGCATTCAAATCGCTCAGGCCATGGTCGACCGAAGCCATGCAGACGAGGGCAGTGCAGCCAATATCCTACAATTGGCAGTTATCTAACAAATGGGCTTAGAGACAAAGATCAATAAATCAGCCAAGTCGCTGACTGGCTTCAATGGCGCAACAATGGTTACCTTAGGCACAATAGAGCTCGACGTCTACGCCCCACCTGTAATCAGTTCGCAAACGTTCATGGTCGTTGATGAAGTCTCACCCTATAATGGCATTCTAGGTAGACCATGGATCGACAATATCAACGCCATCACCTTCGCCACACATCAGAAGATCCGCTACCCAATCCCTAGGGGCGGTATCTGCCAGATTAACAGCGACCAGGCAATGGCGAGGAAATGCTCAACTCGAAGGTTGAAGAGAAGCAAGCAAACACAGTTCCTCTCTGTGAATCAGGTAGATCTAAGGGGAGTAGAACAAACAGAGGAGAAAGCAGATCCCGTTCCTGAAGGCCGAGCATACCAGAAAGGAAAGGGAATAGCTACTCCCCAATAGCAATCAAAGTTCAGGATCAAGTCGAGGGAATCCGTCCGGAGGTCTCTCCTGAAAAAGGATGGAAGCCCAATGAGGACGTTGAGTTAGTACCCTTTGATCCTGACAAGCCAGAGAGAAAAGTGTGGATCGGCTCGGGCCTAAGCCAGAAGGAAAAGGCAGAGTTTGCAGCCTTCCTCTGGAACAACAAAGACGTATTTGCATGGTTGCCATCCGACATTCCTGGCATCGATCCCCAGATTATCTGTCATTGCCTACACGTCAACCCAGCTATCAGGCCTGTAGCGCAGAAGAGACGTAACTTCGCCCCCGAGCGGGTTCCCATCATTGAAGCCGAGATCGACAAGCTTCTAGCTGCCGGTTTCATTTAAGAAGTCTCTTACGCATAATGGCTAGTGAACGTTGTTCTAGTAGAAAAGAAAGATAAAGGCATGTGGAGAGTGTGTGTCGACTATACTGACCTCAACAAGGCATGCCCTAAAGATAACTTTCCACTACCAAGAATTGATAAGCTCTTCGATTCAACTTCTGGCAATCAACTGCTAAGCTACATGGACGCCTACTCCGGCTACAATCAAATCATGATGCATAAAGACGACAAGGAAAAGACCTCCTTCATCATCGAAAGAGGTACATAGTGCTACAAAGTCATGCCCTTTGGGCTGAAGAACGCCGGAGCAACCTACCGAAGGCTGGTGAACAAAATCTTCATGGAGCAAATCGGCAAGACTATGGAGGTCTACGTAGACGACATGCTAGTCAAAGCTCCCGAGCGACTAGACAACATCGAGAACCTTTCCGAGGCTTTCAGCCTACTCTGCAAATACAACATGAAGTTGAACCTGAGCAAATGCACATTTGGAGTCTCGTTCGGCCGATTCCTTGGATACTTAGTTACCCAAAGAGGAATTGAGGCACATCCAAATCAAATCAAGGCTATACTCAATATGAAGTCACCTACCACAACAAAGGAGATACCAAGTCTAACGGGTAGGGTTGCAGCTCTCAACCGATTCCTTTCAAGATCTACCGACAAGTGCATGCCATTTTTTAAAGCCTTAAAGAAGGGACACAAAGACAAGTGGGATGACGAGTGCGAAGTAGCTTTTCAAAACTTGAAAACCTACCTCACTTCACCTCCCTTACTCTCAAAACCGATACCAGGCGAAGACTTGTACATCTACCTGGCTGTGTCCGACTCAGCTGTCAGCTCAGTCCCCATCTGAGAAGAGCTGGGGGCACAACATCCGGTATTCTACACTTCAAAAGCTCTTCTCGATGCAGAGACTCACTATCTGAAAATGGAGAAGCTCATTTTTTCGCTTGTCATTTCTGCGAGAAAACTAAGGTCCTACTATCAAGCACACCGGATAATTGTCGTGACAGAATTTCCCTTGAGATCGATCCTCCATAGCCCCGACGCTTCTCAGCGACTCATGAAATGGGCGACTGAACTTAGTCAATATGACCTCCTCTACCGGTCGAAGACTGCTATAAAAGCCCAAGCTTTAGCAGATTTTGTTGTAGAGTTTACTTCGACAGCCGAAGAAGAGAAAATGGTCACGAAAAGCAAGGAAAAAGCATACGACACCTCCCCCACCGATTCGAACCTACCTAACAACATGTGGCAATTGCATGTAGACAGAGCATCAAATCACAAAGGAGCGGGAGCGGGAGTCATCATAGTCTCCCCGGACGGAACTTTGTTGGAACAAGCTATCACACTGGGCTTTTTTGCTTCAAACAACAAGGCAGAATATGAGGCATTGCTTGCAGGACTGCACCTAGCGAAAGAACTGTCGATCAAGAGATTGGCCATCTACTCACACTCCCAGCTGATCACGAATCAAGCATCAGGAGAGTACATGGCAAAGCATCCAAGAATGGTCCAGTACCTCGACAAAGTCCAAGGAATTTTAAAAGAATTCCTTACTTTCACCATCCAACAAGTTCTATGGGCAGGGAACACTCATGCAGATGCATTGGCGAGCCTAGGATTAGTACTGGACACCCAGTTCAGACACTACATCCCAGTTGAACACTTTGACCGGCCAAGCATCGAAGAAATAGAGCCAATCGACTCAATGCAGATTGATGAGGACCCCCAGCTCCAACAGAAAGCCACGAGATATTACATGCAAGGCGACAATCTTATTCACATATCATACTTCGGCCCTCATCTCACTTGCATAAAATACCCTCAAACACTTAAGGTCCTATGCAAAATTCACGATGGCGAGTGTGGCAACCACTCTGGGGGTAGGTCACTCACCCAAAAGGCTCTAAATGTAGGCTATTTCTACCTACCATGCGCCATGACTCCACGGAATATGTCAAAAGATGTGATCGCTGCCAACGGTACAAACCAGTTCCTAATCTGCCTGCCGAAATCTACCATCCGCAGAACAGTCGTGGCCTTTCATGCAATGGGCCATCGACTTAGTAGGCCCCATGCCAACGGCACCTGCCAAGAAAGAAATGATGATCGTCGCCACTGATTACTTTACTAAATGGATCGAGGCCGAAGCTCTATCATCTACTAAAGAAGCCGATGTTGAGCGATTTATCTGGAGAAACATCATATACCGGTTTGGCTGTACATAATCGCTAGTTACCGACAATGGCTCACAATTAATCAGCAAGCAGATCACCGCATTCTTCAAAAAGTATGGCATCAAGCAGCATCTCTCTACCCCGAGGTATCCACAGGGCAACGGCCAGGCCGAGGCATCCAATAAAATAATATTGGATTGTCTAAAGAAGAGATTAGAAGGCGCCGAAGGAAAATGGGTAGATGAGCTCTCTGGAGTACTATGGGCTTATCGCACCACCAAACGTAGATCAACTGGCGAAACCCCGTTTTCCCTCACCTATGGAACTGAAGCGATCATTCCTCCTCACGTCATTGTCCCCTCTATAGGCATTGAAGTGGGCAATATTGAGCAGAACTCCGAGCAGATGAGACTCAACCTTGACTTACTTGAAGGCGAGCGCGAGAAGGCCATTGTCCGAGTCGCCTCCTATCAACAGCGGTTGAAGTCTTACTATGACAAAAGAGCCAAGATCAGACAGTTTCAACCAAGCAACCTTGTGCTAAGAAAGGCCTTCATCACTGCACAAGACAAGGGTCTAAAAAGATGAAACCCAATTGGGAAGGCCTTTGCGTAATCAGCCGGTCCGGGGGCAGAGCAAGCTATACAATTGACACCATGGAAGGGAAGGAGATTTCGCGACAGTGGAATGCCTGCCACCTCCAAAGATACTATCCATAACGCTTCCTCCTACCTGCTCAGTCTCCAGCAGATGATTGAGTACTGCACATTTCTGAAGAAGAGAAGCAACTACTGCAAATTCCAGAATGTGCCCCAACAAAAGACGGTTGCCCATAAGCAGCGTCCTTCGGGAGACGCAGGGTGATGACTAGAAGCGTCCTAAAGGAGACGCAGGGTGCGCCAGGAATTTCCTAAGGGAAGTATCTAGATTCCTATCCGTTTCATAAGGGGGCAGGATAGTCATACAGTTGCCCATAAAAGCGTCCTAAGGGAGACGCAAAGCGACAAGCGTCCTTCGGGAGACGCAGCCCGCGAAGCAGCGTCCTAAGGGAGACGCAGGGTGCGCTAGGAATTTCTTAAAAGGAGGTCACCATGCTTCCTGCGGGAAATATCCAGGTTCCTATTCGTTTCCTAAAGGAAGCAGGATAGTCAAAGAGTTGCTCATAAGCAGTGTCCTAAGGGAGATGCAGGGCGACGACCAAAGGTGTCCTTCAGGAGACGCAGCCTACAAAGCAGCATCCTAAAGGAGCCGCAGGGTGCTAGGAATTTCCTAAGGAAGGTATCCAGGTTCCTATCCATTTCCTAAGGGGGCAGGATAGTCATATAGTTGTCCATAAGCAGCGTCCTAAGGGAGACGCAGGGCAACGACCAGAAGCATCTTAAGGGTTTTCTGAAAAATGCAGAATACACCCGGAGTCCCTCAAGGGGGACCCTGGCTTTTGCCAAAATCCTAAGGGAAATGCACAACCAAGACACTAGCCAGTTACTCAAGCAGTTCACAAGACAATATGCAAATTGAAGTTGAAAAAATAACTGAAATTTCCTTAGTAAAGTGACTAATCGGCCAAGTTCAACAAAAAGAAGATAGTCAAACAAGACCAATTAGTCTAAACAAAGAGCAGACTACAAAAGCTGAAAAGAAATAAAGGAATCTTCATCTACTCCGAGACGCCAGTAGGAGATTCCTGATATGCAGACTCTTCAGTATTCGCCTGATTAGCCACACTCTCAGCAGCTCCACCTGCCTGATCCACCATGTCTGCCACCACCGCTTTTTTGAAGGAGATGAAATGTTTCTTCCCTTTGATTTTCCAAGGAAAAACTTGAAAAAGTACCAAGATCGCCAGCCTGACGGATTTGATCAACCAGCTCAGCACAAGAGGATGGGCTTGATAGAAAGTGTGTCTTGAGCAGATCAGACACACATGCATCCCCTGCAGGGCTAGACTTGTCCATCTTTGGATCAGCCACTAACATTGCAGAAGAACCTTTCGCCCGGGCAGATGACTCTCTTGCTTTCCTAGCCTCTGCCAACCTTGACTGCACGGGACTGCACGGGATCAACTCCACACTTGACTGCACGGGACCCAATAGTTGGATCATGGTGGTTGGTTGGATAAGCATACCTCCCACATTGACCTCCACTCTTCGACTGGTAAAGCAACTTGAACTTTGGAGAGGAAAATCTGCATCTCTTTGCCTCTCAACAGGTCAGCTAGACCACGTAAGGACCACTTCGCCGAGCAGATCACGATCTCCAAACTCGTCAGCAAGAGGCTTAAAGGGAGCTTCCCTAATGTTGCGCATACCGCCAATGTTCTTGCTATCTACACCAACAAGATGTTTGACCCTAACAGATGATGCGGGAACAGCTCCTACTTGGGTCTTCTCAGCAGAAGGGAGCCTTGGCTTCTTCCTTAATGGAGACACATTCCTTGCCCGTCAAGAAGTAGCTTGAGTTCTCGAAGACTTGACATCAGCCTTACTCTTTGAGGGGGGGTTCAGCAGAGCACTCCTCTTGTGCAGCAAGCAGATCATCAGGGTTCGAACCATCCTCCTGATCGTCGCTCAGCAACCACCAACGGCCACCGCCGCCCCAATCGTCTTTGACCGCCAGTCACGACGACAACCAGCCTGGTCCCACCCAGCTGCTCCTCGCCGCAAAAAAGGGAAGACGAAGAAAAAATTTACATGCTTGACTTACTTTGGGATGCACGGCAACTCCTCTCTTCGACAAGCAGTACAAAATTCTCCAAGATCTTTCTCAAGTTAGAAAGTAGAGAAGTTAAGTTTGCGATGTAAGAAAGAGTGAAGAGAAACCCTGTATTTATACAAGTTGGACAACCCGGGTCAAGAAGGAATCACAAGCTCATTCCTACTGGGAATTCAACTCCAACAACAGTTAGAAGCCTACACCAATTGGGAATCCGATCTGCAAAAGGAGTTCAACTCACAGAAGAAAGCCCAAACATAGTTGGAGAGCCCGAAAAAAATAATTTCATCTCCTACATGCCACACAAGCGCCATGCAGAAGCTGGGGGGC
The DNA here is from genome assembly GCA_903112645.1 of Prunus armeniaca. NCBI lineage: Eukaryota > Viridiplantae > Streptophyta > Magnoliopsida > Rosales > Rosaceae > Prunus > Prunus armeniaca. Next base: position 10,840,564 of record CAEKDK010000003.1, on the reverse strand, counting down.
ATTTGTGGGCACAAATATTTTCGTCTCCAATCACAGCGCGCCACGTGGAAAAGAAGATTATCTCTTAAATTAATTAATTGAACCAGTTTATCTTGCCAATTAATTAATTGGGATAAATATCTTAATTAATATCATTAATTCAGATATTATCTAATAATAAAGAAAAGATAATATCATTAATTCATATATTATCTTCATAAAAAGAGATAATATCATTTAATTAAGATATTATCTTCATAAAGAGAGATAATATCATTAAATTAGATATTATTTAAGTCCGATGCAAACCCTACGAATTTGGGTAGAGAATAAACTCAGCATATTCTCTACAAAACCCTAGCCCCGAGGATCCTATAAATAGACGACCTCATTCATCATTCAAGGTACATCTAAACCTACTCCGAATACCCGAGAAAAATATATGTAGCTCTCTCTCCCTCTCCACTCTCCACTCTCCATATTTTCTCCACACGGCTCCGGCCACCACACACGGCTCCGGCCGCCCGGTTCACACCATACATAAACTCCATACCCTTTGCTTAGCTATTGTTTTCCTACAAACACTCGAACTAACATAGGCATTGGAGGGCCTTTGGCCAACACCCCCCGGGTATGGTCTATTTACTCCAATCTTTTTCACAGGAATCGAGGAAGAGAGAGAAGGAAGATCGAAGGTTGAAGGATCTAGAAGCGAATATTCTCCCGCAAGATTATTTGCACAAACAACAGCTATGCTACTCATGGCAACACAAATAAATTTCACGACACTATTGAAAAGAAGCTTTGGGATCCCAATACTCGCGTTCAGTTTCTGTCTCGACAGAGCCCCCAGAATAACACATTTGTTCACATAGCTGTGAGCTCCGACCAAGTCAAACTAGCAGCCAAGATCTTACAATAACACAAGCCCCTTTTGTTAGAGAAAAACTTCGAAGGCGACACCGCGCTCCACATTGCGGCCAAAGCTGGGGATGTACATACGACAACAAACACTCTTCTTCGTGAAGCACAAGGAACAACAAATGTTGAAAATACTAGTGATGTATTGATGTTGCTGAGGATGAAAAATAATGAGGAAAACACTGCCCTGCACGAGGCCCTGATTCGAGGTCACCAATCAGTAGCCAAGTGTTTGATAGAGGCCGATCCTACCGTTTCACTTTACACTAATAAGGAACAAAAGTCCCCTCTGTATCTGGCCGCTGAACAAGGGCTTGTTGAGATAGTGAATGTCACGCCCTGGACCCGGGGGTTGGTGGTAACCCCGCGCCCAGCGCATGAGAAAATAAAAACTAAAATAAAATAAAAAGATGCTGAAACATGGTTTAAAATAAACTTCTCTTATAAAAATAGATATAAAATCTTACAACTTTACAATAAATAAAGCTCTAACACTCTTATCTAATTCAGCTTCAACTGGTTTATTCCTTTTCTTGCCCACTAATTCATCTGAAAAATTAAACAGGGTGAGGGATGAACAACCACAGCTCAGTAGGGACATGAGACCTTACCACAGTAGATAGATATAACTAAATTAAGTGACATGAAATCACACAGCCAAATATCATATTAATAATAATAATACATGAATGCTCTTCCTCTACTCCCGTTAATTCATATAACTAGACAAGCAGACCTGCACGTCCCATACCATGCTTATACCACTTGGTCCCGAATGCCTATTTATATGAACTAACACTCATTTCAATCGTCCCATAATTCCCCTTTTGTTAGTCATCTTTTCTAACTCCCTTTCGCCAGTCCCGAATCATCCAATAAAAACCATGTGCACTGTGGGATCCCTGAGACCTGGTACCTGCCAAGAGTTAGACTCAACTACACAAAAGACTATATCCATTACCCTCTTTTCCATTTTTATCTTCTCCATCCAACAACTCCAACCAATTACCATGACATGATATAATTATGCCAACATTATTCAAACAGTTAAGAGTACTTAAACATCCAATACCAATAATAATATCATACATAATATGCACATAATGTCTTATATATAACGAAATAAGTCGGCAGTAAAACACTTCCTATTGGATAGTGTAATGGCGGTTGATTTATACTTCCTATCCAAGTAATATATATAGAGATAAGGAAGAATGTCTTTGTGATAAAATAGAATAAGATATTTATGTAATACACACATATATATTAAGATATATGTATATATATAATAGAATAATATATGTAATAAGATATAAATATATAAGTATTATTATAATAATATTCATAATAATTAATATAAAAGTATAACAACAATATGTACATATACGTAAGATAATTACACATACTAATATATATTTAACCAAGATAATTATGTATTAAAAAATACAGGATTTCACAGTGAAGCTAATAAAAGAAAAAGCAGTTGAGAAGAACACAAAAATTCAAGGCAAGTCCCCGTTGTTTGCTGCAATTCTAGGCCGCCATAAAAAAGGTTCGTACATTGAAATAATAATTCCTTTTTATTTAGAGTATGTATTATCACTACTAAAAAAACACACACTAGCCATTGATATGAATTTGTCCCGTTGATTTTAGAGACAAAAAATTGTCTACATTAACCAATAGAGACTATTTTTATATTAGTATCCTATTGCTATTGCTTATTGAGTATCATTTATTCATTTATAATTTAGACAACCCAACGAATCTGGATCTCCTCTTCTGGCATATCCACAACAAAATTTGATTTCTATGTATCAAAACCCAAACAGAAATACTCTCAAGTGTCAAATCCTCATTATTAGTAAAGATTCTTATGACTAACCTATTTTTTTTTTTTTTTTTTTTTTTTTTTTTTAATGCGCGAAATGATGAATCGCTGTTGGTTCTCCAGTGTATACTTGGTATCCAGATTTATATCATGATGTCAAGTCTTTTAACAATAGTTGGAGTTGGAGTGATGGTCATTTTTTCATTAATTGATGTTATACCCAAGCCGCAAAGGAACAGAGGTATGTCAACTCACCTTTTAACCTCTAATAATATTGTGGTGTTTGTGTTACATTAGAATTAATGTCTGTTCTGCATATAGTGGTAGTGGATGTAAGATAGTTTACTATCCTAAACTCACATGAAGTTGGTCTTCTAATGATTATTGGATTGCAAAGACTAAGGATTAATCAAGGACTCTAAACAATCTCATCCAGCAGCCTATGTATTAGTGTTTAATTCGATTACAAGGCTAAAGGGGTTCCTAGTTTTATTAGAATTAGGATTCATTGTTCTATTGCATTAAGGATACTTTAAGGAGTTTCTTGATAGGCAAGACTCCTTGAGTGATGCGTATAATTAGAATAGCTCCCTCTAAGAGCCGATACACAACTCATCAAGATATTCACCCCATCTGGAATATGGAGCTAATCTTAGAGAAGAACTCTCTCTCTCTCTCTCAGTGTTTTTGACATCAATGGCAGACCAAGGTTAATGTTCAAGATTCAATAAGTTAACAGTGGATGCTTAATGTCTATGTTGAGGATTACAGTCATAATTTGTATTGTTGTGATCTCAGTATTTGTTAAGAATCTTTCATTGTGGATAAACTAAAGTTTGTTTTGTAATAATATCTGTATTAATGTTGCAGTTCTTCCTAAGGTGATCAGTTTTCCGTCTCTCTTTTAATCTTTACTCTTAACAATGTTTATGTTTTTTTGCAACACTTGTACGTTTTTGTTCATCGTTGGTGAGAAGTCTTCCAAGAGGGCTTACAGAAGCTTGCCCACATGTACGATCCTGATAAGAACGGCAATGAAGAGGCTAATAAACCATTCACCGACATCAACAATGATATGTACTTACTTTTTTTACTCCAAATTCATTTCTTTTCTCCTTGCTTCATCATTCATTATTGATTTATTTTTCCCTTTTCCTTTTTAATATAATCATATTGTAATTTGGACTAACCAAGTCAAAAAAATGAGAAGAAAGCTTTGAGTTCCTTTAATAAGTTTAATCATAAGTTTGCTGCATGTATATTTGTCAGTTTTAATATGTACTTCTCAATAGGATTTTGTCCAACTTCTTTTTGTTAATTAAATTTTCTCGGGATGTTAAAAGTGTAATTAACTCATGTGCTACTCTTTTCCTTTTCCTTTTGACCTTATTATCCTTTTTTTACAATAGCATTCTGGTATGGTTTTTGCTAATCTAACAACTGGGTTTTTGTTAATGTTTCTTTTCTTTAGAAAACATTTTGGTATGGTTTTTGCTTTCGTTTTTTAAAGGACAATTCAAACTAAAAATGAAAAAAAGAAAAAAAAAAATAGGAAACAAGAAAACACAGTAAAGTCCACCATAGGAGAGCCACATTTTACCCAAGTTACTAAAAGGTTCACATTTTACCGTAGTATGACGTGCACTAGGCATGCGTCATCAACATGAATAATGAAGAATATCTCTCTCTCTCTCTCTCTCTCTCTCATTATTGGAACGCCTCAGCGATACAAGCAATAATTAAAGTTGATATAAAAGTATCAAAAGGTTCACATTTTACTGCACTATCACAAGCAATAATTAAAGCATAATTTTACTGTACTATCACAAGCAATAATTAAAGCAAGGTTCACATTGGGACATTTTGGAAAAAGCAAAAGGAGAGAGAAAATTTTTAAAAGAAGCAAAAATGGACAAAAATGCCCTTGTTTATTTTTAAATTTCCTAAGGAATCCTATACATTTGCATGTCTTTAATTTGAAAGTTGAGCGGTTTTTTTGTCTTTTTTGAAAAAGCTTTGGCTTTTTCCAAAAGTGAAAAATTTTTTATGTCTAAAACCTTAAAAACCTAATGTTACTATCAAAACCAATAATTGAAGCGATACAAGCAATAATTAAAGTTGATATAAAAGTATCAAAAGGTTCACATTTTACTGTACTATCACAAGCAATAATTAAAGCATAATTTTACTGTACTATCACAAGCAATAATTAAAGCAAGGTTCACATTGGGACATTTTGGAAAAAGCAAAAGGAGAGAGAAAATTTTTAAAAGAAGCAAAAATGGACAAAAATGCCCTTGTTTATTTTTAAATTTCCTAAGGAATCCAATACATTTGCATGTCTTTAATTTGAAAGTTGAGCGGTTTTTTTGTCTTTTTTGAAAAAGCTTTGGCTTTTTCCAAAAGTGAAAAAAATTTTATGTCTAAAACCTAAAAAACCTAATGTACTATCAAAACCAATAATTGAAGCGATACAAGCAATAATTAAAGTTGATATAAAAGTATCAAAAGGTTCACATTTTACTGTACTATCACAAGCAATAATTAAAGCATAATTTTACTGTACTATCACAAGCAATAATTAAAGCAAGGTTCACATTGGGACATTTTGGAAAAAGCAAAAGGAGAGAAAATTTTTAAAAGAAGCAAAAATGGACAAAAATGCCCTTGTTTATTTTTAAATTTCCTAAGGAATCCAATACATTTGCATGTCTTTAATTTGAAAGTTGAGCGGTTTTTTTGTCTTTTTTGAAAAAGCTTTGGCTTTTTCCAAAAGTGAAAAAAATTTTATGTCTAAAACCTAAAAAACCTAATGTACTATCAAAACCAATAATTGAAGCGATACAAGCAATAATTAAAGTTGATATAAAAGTATCAAAAGGTTCACATTTTACTGTACTATCACAAGCAATAATTAAAGCATAATTTTACTGTACTATCACAAGCAATAATTAAAGCAAGGTTCACATTGGGACATTTTGGAAAAAGCAAAAGGAGAGAGAAAATTTTTAAAAGAAGCAAAAATGGACAAAAATGCCCTTGTTTATTTTTAAATTTCCTAAGGAATCCAATACATTTGCATGTCTTTAATTTGAAAGTTGAGCGGTTTTTTTGTCTTTTTTGAAAAAGCTTTGGCTTTTTCCAAAAGTGAAAATTTTTTTATGTCTAAAACCTAAAAAACCTAATGTACTATCAAAACCAATAATTGAAGCGATACAAGCAATAATTAAAGTTGATATAAAAGTATCAAAAGGTTCACATTTTACTGTACTATCACAAGCAATAATTAAAGCATAATTTTACTGTACTATCACAAGCAATAATTAAAGCAAGGTTCACATTGGGACATTTTGGAAAAAGCAAAAGGAGAGAGAAAATTTTTAAAAGAAGCAAAAATGGACAAAAATGCCCTTGTTTATTTTTAAATTTCCTAAGGAATCCAATATATTTGCATGTCTTTAATTTGAAAGTTGAGCAGTTTTTTTGTCTTTTTTGAAAAAGCTTTGGCTTTTTCCAAAAGTGAAAATTTTTTTATGTCTAAAACCTAAAAAACCTAATGTACTATCAAAACCAATAATTGAAGCGATACAAGCAATAATTAAAGTTGATATAAAAGTATCAAAAGGTTCACATTTTACTGTACTATCACAAGCAATAATTAAAGTTGATAATGAAGAGTATTGATATATATATATAGTTAAGTTGATATAATTAAGAGGGCACTCATAGTCACTCACTAATCGATCTCTGCAACGTTGTGCAAATCGGAATCTAAAGCAACGTTAAAGTCCATATATGGAGCCGTTAACTAATAGGGAGGTACGGACTTTAACGGAACTACCATCACAGGAAATGGAAGTGCATCATCACACACAGGACTCTGAGGAAACATATGGTGATGCTGATAACTTGAGCTTGTACCAGCAGCTGTACAGCTATGCTACTCAGGGCAACACAAATAGATTCCAGGACACTATTGAAAAGGAGCTTCAGGATCCCAATGCTCGCGTTCAGTTTCTGTCTAGACAGAGTCCCCAGAAAAACACATTTGTTCACATAGCTGTGAGCTTCGGCCATGTCGAACTAGCAGCCAAGATCTTACAACAACACAAGCCCCTTTTGTTAAAGAAAAACTCCGAAGGTGACACTGCGCTCCACATTGCGGCCAAAGCTGGGGATGTACATACGACAACAAACACTCTTCTCCGTGAAGCACAAGGAACAACAAACGTTGAAAATACTGATGATGTATTGACGTTGCTGAGGATGAAAAATAATGAGGAAAACACTGCCCTGCACGAAGCCCTGATTCGAGGTCACCAATTAGTAGCCAAGCGTTTGATAGAGGCCGATCCTACCGTTTCACTTTACACTAATAAGGAACAAAAGTCCCCTCTGTATCTGGCCACTGAAGAAGGGCTTGTTGAGATAGTGAAGCTAATAAACGAAAAAAGCAGTTGAGAAGGACACAAAAATTCAAGGCAAGTCCCCTTTGTTTGCTGCAATTCTAGGCCGCCATAAAAAAGGTTCGTACATTGAAATAATAATTCCTTTTATTTAGAGTATGCATTATCACTACTAAAAAAACACACACTAGCCATTGATATGAATTTGTCCCGTTGATTTTAGAGACAAAAAATTGTCTACATTAACCTATAGAGACTATTTTTAGAGGGAGCTGATTTCCCCACTCTCATTTTCTCCACTTACACTCCCTTTTATTTTTTAATACTTTTTAATTAATTTTGTTATTTTTTGTTCTCTCTCTTTCCTATGCTACCCTTACTCTACATTATTTTCTTTTTACTTCACTTTTATATTATTTCTTTATTTTTCCCTTCAACTTTCAAAATCAAAATAAAAAAGAGAAAACAAAATATATAAAAAAAACCCAGCCCCTCCTGTGTTGTACCCAACTTGTGCCCTCCCTCGCCACCCTCCCCAGCCACCACCTCCTCTCTTCCTCCATTTATCTTTCTTTCTTTTTCCATACTCACCAATCTCTCCATCTCTCTCCTTGAGATTTGGGTTTGTTTTTCAATTTTTTTACATATTGATTTTGATTAGTTGCCACTGTGGGGGTTTGGATGGGGAGATTAATCTTGGGTGGGTTTGGGGTGATGGGGTGAGGGATTGGATGGGGGGTGGCTTTGATGGTGGTTGGAAGGATGTTGTTGTTGAACTGGGTGTGGAGGCTGCGGTGAAACTGATGTCGGGTGTGTAGAGGAAGTTGGGTGGCTGAAGAATGGTTGGGTATGATTTGGTTTGGTGGGTTGGTTTTTGATATGATTCTTTTGATTACTTGGTTTGGTTTTATGATTTTATTTTTTGGAAGTTGATTTTCTTAGTTTGATTTGATCTGTTGGGCGAAAAACCAGAAGAAGACAGGGAGTTGGGATGGTGTTGGCTAGGGCCTCGCCGGAATCCAAACAAAGTGAGACATATGTGTGAAAAAGGGAGTGAAGTGAGACAAAATGAGTTTTAGGGGCAAAGTGAGATTCAAATATACTTTCAGGGGGTATATCAAAAAAGAAGCCAAAAAATATTGAAAAATGAGGGCAAGTGAAAATAAAGTAAAAAGAAAAGGAAATGATATAAAAGTGATTTGAAAATAATTAATGTAACGCAAGGGTAGAATAGAAAAGAGAAACAACAAAAAAGAACAAAATTGATTAAATAATATTAAAAAAATAAAAGGGAGTGTAAGTGGAGAAAATGAAGTGGGAAAATTAGCTCCATTTTATATTAGTATCCTAGTTTGAGGTTGCTATTGCTTATTGAGTATCATTTATTGGCTCAGTCCTTCCCTATTTTCCATTAAAGATATACCTTTTTTTAAGATAGAAGCCATTTAAGTTAAGCCAAGCCAAACTTGGAATCTGATATTTGGGGTTTCCATTAATTATAATTTGGATTGTAGCTCATTATTCCATTGCTTAAAATTAGGGACTTAAAAAACTGTCAGCAATTAAAGAGTAATTTAGCGGCTTAATTGGTAAATAAATCAAATTACATTACACATCCTATATGACATCTAATTTTAAAATTGAGTTTACTTAAAGGTTTTATTATTGGTGGGTTATGGTCCAGAGTTTTTAAATTGTAAGGGCCTATATAAATGTGACTTTTCTTTTTGTCACAGCAACAGTGTGATAGATTTTGATAGATATTACAACATCTTTATAGAAAAACATTATTATTATAATCATGTTGTTCTGATTTATGCTTGATTCATTTATTGACGCTAGAAGTCCTAAAGATAATATCAAACATGGAAGCAAATATTTTGAACTCAATAGATGAGACAGGGAGGACTCCACTGCATTATGCAGCATCAATTCGTTATCTAGAAGGGGTTCGCTTCTTAGGCAGACGTCCCGTGGATTCTCATAGAAAGGATCATTGTGGCAACTTTCCGATCCATTATGCTTCAAGCAAAGGTCATGTCGACATTGTTAAAGAGCTACTTCGACATTGTCCCGAATCAATGGAGCTGACGAACTCAAGTGAACAAAATATACTCCATGTTGCAGCAAGATGTGGCAAGGACAATCTTGTCAAATATTTTCTCAAGAAGGTTGAGTTTCAAATGTTGATAAACCAAAAAGACAACAAAGGAAATACTCCTTTGCACTTGGCAAAGATGTACCATCATCCGAAGGTTGTGGACCTTCTCGCTTTGGATAGAAGGACCAACTTAAAGGTCTTGAATGATAGGGGCATGACATCTCGTGATATTTCAGAAAGCGCTTCGGAAACTAGTGCATCATATCATGGGGTAAGTTTGTCCTATATCTACTTTTATCATATTACTGATGATGATGATGATTTTGGCTATCATTACCAAGGGAATTCCTGTTTTATTTAGTGTGTTAGGTACAAGACAGCATTTAGTAGTCTAGAAATTGAACAAAGAACTAAAAGGAGAAACAAGTAATTGAAAAAATACTAAAAACACTTGAGGCTAATATAAATAGGGAGATTCACTATTATACCCAATATGGGGGCCCAAATTATAAAAATACCCCATATGAAATGGACTTTATAAACACACCCAAAGCCTATTTACAACATAACAAATAGGCTTTAACTTCTTATAAATTACAAAACTACAATAAATTTCTTAAAACAAGCCCAACCCCAAAATCTTATAAAAATACCCAAAACACTCAATAGGGCATTAAAGTAATTTAATAATCAATATTAAATTTAATAAGACCAGCTGTCATTTTTTGGGTTTTTTTGAGTTTGTTTATAGAATTTCAATGGTGTAGGGTTTATTTATAATATTAGTGCTAAAAATGGGTATATCACTAAATATCTCATATAAAGGGAGATTCACTATTATACCCAATATGGGGGCCCAAATTATAAAAATACCCCATATGAAATGGACTTATAAACACACCCAAAGCCTATTTACAACATAACAAATAGGCTTTAACTTCTTATAAATTACAAAACTACAATAAATTTCTTAAAACAAGCCCAACCCCAAAATCTTATAAAAATACCCAAAACACTCAATAGGGCATTAAAGTAATTTAATAATCAATATTAAATTTAATAAGACCAGCTGTCATTTTTTGGGTTTTTTTGAGTTTGTTTATAGAATTTCAATGGTGTAGGGTTTATTTATAATATTAGTGCTAAAAATGGGTATATCACTAAATATCTCATATAAATAAGCTGGAATGGATTATCTAAAATAAGGATCATCATTTGGCTCGCAATCCGCGGGCCAAAGTGGGTAACTCGAGGCTCAATGGGCCAAAGTCCAGCCTGACCCGATGGTTAATTAGGCCCGCTCGGCTCAACCTTCTAAGGTTGGGTAGGGCTTGTGCTTAGGATTTAAAACCTTCGGCCCGCACATTGCCTTATATTCCCTTATTTTCATCCCCCATTAAAAATACTAGAAATTCAAATTCCCAACAAATCAAAATATAAAAATCCAGTCTTAGTATAAGATACAGTACTTTATATCAATATTGATACCTCAACAAGTCAATGTATATACTTTGTATTAAAATCTCATAAAGTCGTGTTTGATTATTTAAAATGTAAGGAATATAAACTGCCAAAAATATTATTGAAAACATTAGTATTTCGAAAGTTTATTCTTCATTTTAACTTCGAATTGAACCTGCCGCCTGTATACGAACTCGTATCAACGAGTTCTACGCAACGGTGCAGCTCAATTTCCCAAATTCTTTCCTAAACAAAAAGTGACTAAAGTGCCCCTACTCCCAACAACAAAAATGTAATTATACAATTAATTAATTAGATAAAACAATTTGTTGGGTCAGGGTGTTACACTCTCTCTTTCATGTCTCTCTTTTCCTCCTCTCTCTCTTCGAAACCCAGGTCGGGTTTTGTCGCGGTTAAATTCGACATCCTCATAGACGTCGAGTTCAAACTCCAACTTCATTTCCAACCCCCAATCTCCCACCATCGACGTATCCTATGCTCTCTCAGGCTTTTTCCCCCGCTATCTTCTCACCTTTCCACCACACTTTCTCGGCTTGCCTCTTGTTCAAGCTCTCTCTTCCCTCGACGCCTACGACTGCATCGTGCAACAAGTCTTGCATATCATATCAACGAGAACCACATCGGGTTGGATCTGAACTCCATGATGATCTGACTGGCCCATCCTCGCTGGAATCCCTTCTCTCCATCTCCCTTTCTCCTTCTATGCCTCTGAATTCGCCAACCCAATCAACACCCCCAAAATGGTGTCACATGACAACTAGTGGTGGGTGGTGGCCGAAGATGGTGTTCAATGGGTGGCAGCGGAGGATGGTAATGGTGACTGGTGTCAGTGGCGGAAAAGGGTGTTGGCGGGTGGTGGCGACTGGTGTCGGTTGTGGGTGGGGGGTTTATACTAGCGCAAAAAAATAAAAATTAAGGAAAATGACAAAAATGTAAATGTTAGTCATTCCTATAGCATATGGGCTTACTCATTGACCTTTAACAAAACAAAATTTAAAACTCATTCACCTACCCCAAATAAAAATAGCCATTTACCATATGCTAATTGTTAAAGTTTTTTTTTATAATCATTATACATAATTTTTCTTAGAATTAATACATTTGAGACATCAAATTCGAGACAGCTACAATTTTAATTTTATTCACCATTATTATTGTTTTTTGAGTTGAGATTAATTTTTGATCCTACACACGATCATTGGCGGATCCACAAAGGCACAAAGAGACTTGCCGGAAACTTCCTTGGAGATGCTAGAATTTACCCATTTGCTAGTGTTGACAAATGTTCAACTAAATGCCGCAAAGAGGTTGTTTTGTTTACTGTTGTGTGAGACCCTGAATATTTACCTAGATTGTTAGACTCGATCTCATGAGCATATAGAAGAAAACGGTTCATCAATCGGAGCTCCAGAACCAAAGTTATGAATTTTAGAAGTTTTTTAAGAATTGATGTTCGGGTTTGACGAGGAAGAAAGACTCCACATCAATTTTGATACCTTTTTTAAATAGTCCAATAGCAAGCCGCCAAATGTCAATTTTTATTTGGACTAGCTTAAAAAATTTAAAAATTCATTAAAAACTCAAATGTACACCGAAAAATTCATCAAAATTACCCCGAACTTGTAATCCCGTGTACTTTTATCTCGTGACTCCAAACCACATGTGCTAGCTTTTGGTTAGATTAATTGGAATTATGTAATTGACATGGATTTTGTTCATATATATTTGATATGAATTTTGGTAAACTACTTGTGTCCATTGACATGGATTTTGTTCATATTAATTGATATACCATATAGACTGTAATCAATTAATAATAGATAGCTTATCTAAATTACATTAGTATTGTTTAAATTCTAAGGGCATTTGCTTATCTAAATTATTTTTGAATTTTTAGTGTTTCAAATATTCCACCTCCCCTGAAAAGTTCATGGATCCACCACTGCACGGGATTCTTATGCCTGGTTTCAAGCAACAAAGTTTTCAATATATTAATGGTACCACTTGTGCAGGTGATACCTGCTGTAAAAGAAGAAGAAAATGGCGTGATCCAGTTATATTCCTCAGAAAAAAATCCAAGAGACCAGAGCAGCCTACCTGAACTTGATCAAATTTTGGTTGAGCCAGGCCCAGGTAGGGAAACAAAAAGAACTACTGCCGCTGCTGGTCAGATTCTGAACAAAGCAGTAGCGATAGCTTGGTGTCTGATAAATAGTCTGGTAAATTGCTTGGAATACCCAGAAAATTGGTTGGAAGATACACGTGGCATGCTGATGGTTGTGGCAACCATGATATCAACTTCAACATTCCAAGCTGCAGTTAACCCACCCCAGAGCGCTGGAAAAGGCGACAGCAACCGAGATGACTTAATCGCGTTCGGAACATTTAATACCCTCTCGTTCATTGCTTCTCTCAGTGTCACCTTTTTGCTCGTTGGCGGATTTCCCCTCCGGAATCGTGTAATTATGTGGCTTTTAACAATGGCCATGTGTCTCACTCTCGCTTTTATGGCACTCACCTATTCAATGGCTCTCGTCTTAGTTTGGGATCATACTACAAGTTTGCGATCAGTTGCAAATGCATTCCTGGTATTAATTATGGTTTTGACTCTACCTACATTGCTTATAACCATCGCTTCAATGCACACCATTCGCCTTATCATTTGGTTGTCAAGGAAGTTGTGGGGCAGGTTCAAGCATAAGATCCCAAAAAGCCTCAGGAACGTGGTTGATAGTTCGGTGGATAGTTCAAGAGCACGTCACAGTACCAACAATATCTGAGGAGAATACGCCTTTCGTTATTTCCTTGTGTGTTGGAGCCACTACATCGGATTGCTAAAGTAAACCATCTATTTAACGATGAAGAATGTGTTTAAGGAGGACCAGCAGGGTGTGTTCGGCTAGTGAGCTCGCCATTGTTTGCCTTAATTTATTTCTGTTAGAATTTGTTAAGAGTGAGTCAGAATGATCAGTTTGGATGCTATGTAATAAATAAAGATTCTGCGGAGCTGTTGTTGTTTATTAATCTGAAATCTATTTTTATTTTTATTTCTTCCACATTCTGTGGAGCCCAACAAATAATTCACATCTCCGACATGCCACCACGCGCCATGCAGAAGCTAGGGGGCATTTGTGGGAACCGAATTAAATCAGACCCTAGGTCAAATAATTCCTTCCATTTGGGGATTATTTGACCTAATTGGGAATTACTCAACCTAATTGGGAGTTACTCAATTTAATTGAGGATTACCTAATTAAATTGAGAATTGATTTGATTCCTACCCCAATTCCCAATTAAATGAGGAGTTACCTAATTAAATTATGATTTGATTTGATACCTACCACAATTAGGGATTTGATTTACCCTAATAAATCAAATCCCTAATTAAGCAAATCAATTCCAAATCGGGGAGAAATAATTCATTTCTATCTACGGAATTATTCCTCTGAAACCCTCGCCTCCGATACCACTATAAAAGGATGGCCACACACTGTAACACCCCAACTCCGAATTTAATCCCTACTTAACTTAATTAAGTGAAATTATGAAATTGCCCTTGGAGTAGGGGTAATTTGGTCATTTCTTATCCGGAAGGCTTTTACAGCAACAAGTGGTATGGCTACGTAGGTCGTACTGAGATGAGTCCGTAGACACGTAGTGGGCTCCAATCGGAGTTGTAACGAGAGAGTTACGATAAAATGAAACTCAGTGGCACAATCGTAAATAGTTGGAAAATGGATTTTGATAAAAGTCATAAATGCCCTCAGATCTCTCTCTCTCTCTCTCTCTCTCCCCGATCTTCTCCTTCGCGCGATACCCCCTCCCCGAACAGTGAGACCGATGGGTTTTGTGGCTGCCGTCGCCATCGGAGCTCGGACCGGTCCCAAAATGACCGGCCAGCCCCCCTCTACTCACCACGCCCCACAGCAGCCTAGCCGCCGCCGCCTATTGCCGGAAAATACGAAATTTCAGGCCGGTTTTTACCCAGATTTTCCGGAGCTCGTTCCAGCGATTCCGTGTACCAAATCTTGCGATCAAGGCATGCTTTCTCACCTATTTTCCGAGCTCTAGCTGCCTGTTGGGTAGGAATTGATCAATTTGTAGCGTAGGCAACTCGATTTACGAATTGAAATTCGGCCGATTTCGGGATAGTGATTCCGGCCACTTCCGGTCAGTTTTTGGGGTATGCCCAAGAACAAAAGTGACTCCAATATAGTGTTTCACCTAGGTAGGAGTCTTGAGCCGAGGTTTGGAGATTTTCCAGCGATGGGTTATCGCTTTGGACACCCACGTGCTGCCAGCGCGTGTGGCGGCGCATGGGCACTGTAGATGAGGGGCATTTTTGTCCCAATGCAATCCCCTTGATGTCATGAGCACGTAGGTGTGCTCGGATTCCAATTTGGATACCGTTAGAGTCCCGAACGGATATCGCCTATTACGCGTTATCCGGGTTCAATAGGTTCGGACCGTTGGATTGACTCCAATTTAATATATGTTGATCTAGGTATTCCTAGGATTGTGTAGGATTTGACGGATCGTAAAACGGAGTTCCGGATAATCTGGAAATGTCAACCTTAGGGTTAGGTTTATAGTAACTGTCCGATCGTGCGATCGTGAGCGATCCAACCGTCCGATCTGGACCAAACTTGCAGGACTTGTGTCCTAAGCCTTGCAGGACCTATAGGAACTTTTGGATCGGAATTTGGAGGTCGTGGGCCCCGCGGGCCCGGTTGACCAAGTTTGGGTAGTTGACCCTTGGTTGACCGTGAGTCTTCCGAGGTAGTTTTACCATCCTAGGAGGGTTATAATGACCCTAATGACAGGGCTTGAGCGTTGTTGAGTTATGTGGATCTAGGATAGTAGTATATTATTTTAATTGGGGGATTATCGGATGCTAGATTGTTGTCGAGGTTTATATAATATTAGAATTTTTATATATTTTTGTGAATATATAAAGGTATAAAAAGAGCTTAGAATGTCAGTTTGAAGTGCTATACGCACTACCCTATGTACCTCCCCGGATATTGATTTCACTGTGTAAGTACCACCCTATGCTTATGAGGTCGCATGCGGCGTAGGATTTTCAGGTGTGTTGACAGACCCCATATGCGGCGTTGGTCGTAGTACCGGCATATGAGGGGTTATTGTGTTATGCTTGTGAGGTCGCACGTGTCGTAGGAGTAGCCGGCGTGTTGACAGACCCTATACGTGGTTGTGCACATGTCGTAGGAGTAGCCGGCGTGTTGACAGACCCTATACGTGGTTGTGGATGTCCCGGCGTATGGGGAGATATGTGATATTGTGTTGAGGTCACACGTGTCATAGGAGTAGCCGGCGTGTTGACAGACCCCATATGCGGCGTTGATCGTAGTATCGGCATATGGGGGATATTGTGATCTGATGATGAGGTCCCACGTGCCGTAGGATTATCCGGCGTGCAAACAAGCCCCATACGTGACTTTGGATGTTTCGGCGTATGGGGAGATTTTAGTGAGTATTATTGAGTTGTGATTTACAGAAAAAAGGTTGTAGAGAAAGAACTATGTGTGGCTTGATCCCTTAGTAAGGGTATGTAGGCAGCCTACAATTATAAGGTGCAGTCGCGGATTAGATTTAGTTAGGCACTTTGTTGAGTGGTGCTGACCTTGTCTTTGGTCCTGAACTCAGATGAAACCGAGGTGTCATTGGACAATTGTTCACCCTCCCGTTTGACCTACGGGAGGGTGGTGTTAGCATGTTGTGGTCGAATTAGGGGCAAACCCGTTTGGATTATTACGATGTGGGTTGCGGCCTAAACCATTTGTGTTGGCATTAGGAGGTTAAAACCTCGCATATTGAATGTGTTGGTAGTTACTTAGAATTATCGGAAGGCCGGAGGCCATTTTTGTGAATTGCATGTTGTTACTTTGTGCGTGCTGCCGGTTGAGATATTAAACTGTATTTTATGCAGGTTGAGACTTTGGGGAAAGTCCAAATTATAGGGGAGACTGCCGGATTTTCGGCAGAAAGTCTCGTGCCCTTATTCCTCTTTGGCAAAAGAGGATATAGTTTTAGTGAGTGGGCCCGACATCGGGGTGATGTCGGGAATTCCACAAGATTCGTCTCGGGTTTCGGGAAATTCGGGGCGGGTCCTGACACACAAAAAGGTGAAGGTACGTCTAAATTCCTACTGAAACTCTGCAGAAATCATTTCTCCAAAACCCTAGCCACCATATTCTTTCTTTGACACAAGGCTCCGGCCACCACACACGGCTCCAGCCACCCGGTTTTCCTTGAAATACCCTACCTAACTTAGGCATCTGAGGGCCTTTGGCCAACAGCCCCTGGGTGTGGTCTTTTTACCCCGATCTGTTTTGCAAGGAGAAAGAGAAGTGGAGAAGACGAAGGAATCTTATACGAATATTCTAGTGGGACGAAATTTGCTCCCACAGTAACATAATAATTTTTATATTTCCTTGGCAAACATACTGTGTCTGTGTGAAATTTGTTTCATTATGAAAGTTTATTATGAGACTAACTCGTCTTCAATTTTGACATGAAAATGTGTGCAACTAATGATGACCTTGGTATAAAATTTTGGTAGACTTCTTACTGTCTTATAGGTTCCTATTGAGAATCAAGAAGATACAATTTTAACTTGGATATGTGATCATGATTTCAGCCACCTAGAGTGCACAAAAAGGAGTAAGAGGATCCTGAAATACTTGGTATTTATAATTAAATTTATTTAATGAATTAAGCATTGCATAGTTTGTAAATAGCTTCATCAAGTGCACTCAAAGTTTCAAAGACTATTGCAGACCCATATTTGAGTACCAATATTTGAGAGGTATTCAGATTATATGAATTTATATATAGTGGGATTTCGTTATATTTTAATGTATACCAATGTGTATATACTTTCCAATTATACTAAGGTGAAATCAACTAATTATTTGTGTGCCAGATTGTGTAGGAAATATTTTAATAACATGTAGGTTTAAAGCGCGCTAAAATGGAGAACAAAGACATAACCTACATTATATATGCCTTTGTGAAGGTTAGTGATCCTGATATGCATGCCTCGTGGAGGAGGCTATTGATGCAAAATGTCGAGGGGGATGTGCTTAAGCCCATAAGGGAGTCACCGAGGGAGGTAACCCAACTTTTGTGATTGGCGATCCCATGAAGGAAGTTCAATATGGTAGAAACAATTCATACTACGTGACTCATATAGCACTCGTAAAACTATGGAGATATCCTTGAGATATTCTTTTGCTCATCCCTAAGGCAAAAGTGCTATTTTATGTGATGTTCAAAGGGGATTTATCCCTGAATGAGTTTCGAGGCGGGCAAACTCCCGCTTGGAGAACTCACAGTGAGAGACGTCGTGAGGCCACGGTTGTGAGAATTGGGCTATTCTCTAGTAACTCTCATGAGAATGAAGATTAGCGCATGGGCATAAATAGTGCTACCCCACATCCAAGTCTCAACCAATACTATGTTTGGGATATGTTGAAGTTTGGTCAAAGGTGCTGAGTTCAATACTTTGTACACTCAGGTTCCGCAAATGGAGACTATCATCACTAAGTGAAGGTTCAAGCCCGGAAGGTACCTACACCTACTGCATAGTATTATGTTGCCCATATATAAATATATATTTTCACTTTTTTTTTGTCATGGTAAAACTTTGTTGGAATTTTAAATAGGTTTTAAAAATTTAACCGTTTTATTTATTTATTATTTTGGCTGTTTTATTTTATTTATTGTGGGGGTTATAAATATTTAATTTTCAGATTTTATTTCTACTTAATTTTCTAGTTTAATGTGGTGAAGGTTACATGTTTTTGGATGCCTATAAAAGGCCACTCCTCCTTCACATTTGAACAATCACAATACACCATCAAAATATCACATACCACAATCACCATCAAAATATCACATACCACAATCACCATCACAAACTAATTCTCTCCTTTTCTACTTTTATATATATTTTCTACTTTATATTATTATTTTGATAATGGTTCTGTGACTTAGATACTTATATCTGTATATGAATGTGCTCATAGCGGATCTTGAGTTTGTGTATAAGGGGTCGTATTTTGGAGTCTTGTAGACCGTCAGTACCTGCACATAGGGAGGCTACAAAAGCTTTAGGACAGCGTCTTTGACGTACTTCACCGTACCAAACTCACCTTCTTACTTATAATTTAATTTGCTTTTATTTACCCATTAATTTGTTTTTCTTCAATTTCATTGTACCTTAAAAGTTTTTCAATTTGTTTATATGTTATTTATAATAAATATGTTTTGTATTTGGCTTTACGGAAAAGGAAAATTATATTTTTTATAACAAATATGGCACTAGGTTCATGGTCAGAGGTAGTTGTCGGGTTGTACGTAACCACATGATCATTTATGTCTAGGTCATCCATGAGGCACACCCTAGTGGTCTTATCAATGGCAAATACATAATTTCATGTGTGAGGGGCCCTCTTACAAATATTTATAAAAAAAAAAGTTTGAACTCACAATACATTCCAAAGTAACCAAAAAGACCAAAATATCATACATAATACATATGTAATGAAATCTTTACTTTTTTTTTCTTTTGATAATCTACAAATTAGTTGAAAGATCCATTGAACTCAATACTCAAGGCAGTTTTCTCATGAAATTGGAGTTTGAATTGAAAATAAAGACCGGTTTGGTCTGGTCCAATTTTGACAAAAATTCATAGGCAAGACCCAACCAACTCGGACTGCCCTGTTTTGTTTCGATTCTTGTGGTTTCCAGTTTTTGGCCTGAGTCTAAAATTGTATTATATAATTTAGGGAAAACGACACCTGTAGTCTCTGTGGTTTCCAACTTTTACCACTAAGGTCCTTGTGTTTTCAATTTCGTCATTTTTGCCATTGTGGTTTAAGAGTCCAAGCAATTCGAGGACACTTCTCAATTTCCGTCAAATCTCTTTTAGTTATGTTAGGGCATCAGCACGTGCCCCTCACATGGAGGGGCATTACGGTCATATCGAGCCATGTTATTAACCTAGAACGATGGCTCAACCTTTCCCATTCGAACTAGGCGAATTTGGGGGAAGTTTGGAGATGTCGAACTATGGCCAAGCTCCAAGGTGTCAATTCTGTAACAGCGAAATGAGATTGGGAATCTCCAAGACAAATAGTACTCGTGGGAGACGTTTCTGGAAATGCTCTAGATCTTATGTAAGTGCAAATTTATTTTTGTCAATTTTTGGGTATAAATGGTGAATCTAGTTTTGTGTTATTAATGTTGGAATTGTGCTATGCAAGGAACACTTTATTGTGCTGGATTTATATGGGATGATTAACCAATTAGATTCAATCAAGCAAGCAGAGAGAATGAAGCAGTGAGAGGAGTTGAAGGCATTAATGGTTGCTTGGAAGAAGGATTGCAGAAGCCCAAAAAGTTGCAAGATTCTATTGTAATTCATTAAATGGAATTAGGGATTTGTTGCTGTTGATTTGTGGATTTCTAGTATTAATTTCTATGTTGTTGATCATGGTTGTGGTTATGAAGTTGGTAAAAAATTGAACGTTGGCACCATTCCCATCTGTTATGTAAATTGAATGTTGTACTGTGTAAATTGAATCTTGTAGTTCTTTTGGTTTTGAAGGAATGTGCAATGGAAGATTCAAATTGCCTTATTCAATTGACCTTTGTTTCAACAGCAAAACTTAATGAAAAGCATCTCATTCTAAACTTTAATTCTTCTAATGATAGAAACAAAGGAAATTCTGCAACAACAACACAAATTTTGTTACAGAGATTTCAATCTCTATAACAGCAGTATCAAGATGCAATAGCTAATAAGGAGGAATACGAGGATGAACAAGGGGAGTATGAGGAGGAAATGTAATTTCTATCAAGAAGTAGTTTCCTTTGAATATCAACTTTCCAGTTAGTGTTTTATGTAGTATGTGAATGAATTTCTGGTTGAGTGTTTGTGGGACAAGTTTCAATATCAACTTTCAGTTGCTGCTTTTGCTGTAACTTTGCTTATTTCAAAAAAAATATCTCTGTAATAGCTATAACAGCTATAATACAAGATTGAAATGTATTAGCTAACAAATCTGGGATCTGAATCCACTATCTAAAAAGATGCATAATTGTATAAAATGCACACCAAATAATCGTATTGGAGCATTGGCCAGTTAAAGAGCACGCAAGAGAATCCCTCCACCATTGGTGACTATAATTCAAACATACATAGCATCATTTATTTGAAAGATGGACAACTCAAAGACTTTTTGGCTATCATATAAAAATTGAATGAATAGCTTTCATTTAAATAGGATTTTTATGAACT
Organism: Prunus armeniaca; assembly: GCA_903112645.1. Taxonomy (NCBI): domain Eukaryota; kingdom Viridiplantae; phylum Streptophyta; class Magnoliopsida; order Rosales; family Rosaceae; genus Prunus; species Prunus armeniaca. The sequence continues at coordinate 10,819,514 of CAEKDK010000003.1, read as the reverse complement.
CCCTTTAATGGAGCCCATGAAAACAGATTTGATAAATTGCCTCAAGATATTCCACATAAATGAACATGAAGCAATTCAAATATCATGGGATGACCAAAGATATACTAAAGGACAGCAATCCCCAGGTACTTCTGCTATCCTCTAGGCACTCACTGAACCTTGTAACCCACAAAATCTAGGAACATGAACCAGAACCTGACCTGTGTGTTTCCTCTGAGAAACCACATCTTGCCACAAACAGAACTATCTGAGGCACAACCATTTCCAAAAGCTAAGCAGCATTAGGATAATACACAATACAAGATTTTTACCTATATAAGAAAAAAGGTTGATAAGTAGAGTAAAGTAAATTATAAAACACAAATCAGGGAAAGGTGAACCACTTCCCCGCAAACAATAAAACAACTTCAAATGTTCCAGCAACTATGTCAAATGTGAAGCATCAGAAGTAGTCACAAACAATAAAACAACTTCAAATGTTCCAGCAACTATGTCAAATATGAAGCATCAAAAGTAGTGATGGAAGTACAGCAGCTAAAAAACTTCAAATATTCCAACAACTAAAAAACTTCAAATGTTACAAAAACTAAAAAACTTCAAAATGTTAACAAGTTGCTGTTCCCCGTTCAATTCCAAAACAAGTCACTTTCAATGGGCAATTCCAAAACAACTTCAAAATGCTATTACATAACAAATGTTCTAGCAACTAAAAATGTCAGAACTGCTCCTAGCAAATGCTATTCAAAATGCTAATGTTCCAGCAACTAAAAATGTCAGAACTGCTCCCAACAAATGCTATTCAAAATGCTATTACATCCCAAAACAACTTCACAAAATAGTCAAATTTCTACTTCATTTACTTCCTTGGTGCTTTCCCAGGTGGTTTCCATGGAGCACTACTGCTAACTCCCAACAGTCTTGGACCTTGCCTTGGAGTTGGATGCATAGAAGCAGATGGATTCACAGAGGCAAATGCAAATAAATTCACAGAGGCAGATGCAGATAGATTCACATAGGCAAAAGCAGATGGATTCACAGAGGCAGATGAATGTGATGAGCTTTTCCGGATCTGCAGTGAAAAAAATAAGTTTATCAATCATTGTAATATACATAAAGTTGGTAAAAAAAAATTGCAAAATGATGAATTGAAACTTACAGGAAGCTTTCTTCTTTGCACATTCGTTTGAGAACCTCTTGCATTCATTTCAGAAACAGATGCACTGATTTCAGAACCAGAGCCTTTCTTTTTCTTTGAAGGATACCCAGTTGTCCATCTTTTATCAATATAAGTTCCAGGTGGACTGAAGATTTACATCAATTTCGTTGTTGTCATCTAAAGCAGCATCATTGTCAGTCTCATAAATCGACTTATCTGATTCATCAGCACTATCTTCAAATTCTAATCTTCTTCTTCCACCATCAATATCAGTATCTGATTTAGTACTCTCTTCTTCACCATTTTCTTCTTCATTACCCTCCTCATTAATGACATTCCCAGCCAGCTCTACAGGAACCTCTACAGTTCCTATATTAGGCACTTGTTCTACATATTCTTGGGTCAATTGTTACTCATAATTAAAAACCTCATCAAAAAATGCATCTGGAACGTCATCAAATTTTGCATTATAAAGCAATTGGGGTGGCCCCAACATGTGGAAAATTTTAGCATAACCAAATAAGAATAAATATCGTGGTTCATATTATTCATCATGGGATCAGATGACAAGCTTTATTTTCTAACAAAACCAATGATTTATATTAGATAAATCATATCTTCTCAAAATGTTAAAAAAAAATTATATTGATTTGTTTGGAAAAAAAATTAACATCTGAGTCAAGGATGAACCAAGAAGAAAATTTGGGTTTTTTTTTTCCTTCTGCCACCAAATACAGTGACAGTGATCAAAAGGGGTTTTTGGAGAAAATGGCTATGTGATGAATCCCACATCTAAATCTGTTTGGTTTTTGACAGAGACACTTGTGCTGGCTTTTGCTTGCCGAAGTTATCAGTTGTCATCATTTTGTTATGCAAATAAACAAGGACACTATTCTTCCTAAAGCCTTTGGTAGTGAAAACATGCACGGGACCACTGCCTTTACTTCCTATTACAAAAAAAAAAAAAAAAAAAAAAAAAAAAAAACCTTTCCTAAATTCTTACTAAACGTTTTTCTTTACCACTACCACAGACAAACTCAACCCAATACAAAAGACTACAAATCAGGGATAAAAAATAACACGTGCAGACAATTGAAAAAACAAAGCATTGAAAGCAATAAACACTTTAACCATTGAAAGCCCCTATATCAAATTGAAACTAAGTTAAGGCTACAAATCAGGAATAAGAAAAAAGTCATATGGACAATCGAAAAACAAAGCATTGAAAGCAACAAACACTTTAACTATTGAAAGCCCCTATATTAAATTGAAACTACGATAAATAATCAAGCTCTTTCTAACCTGGTTTGTTCAAGCTTTCATTGCCTTCTCCTATGCTCTTCGTCATTTTGGTTGTGTAACCAGCTCCTTCAATCGATTAACTTTTATGCACATATGAGAAATTTTCAATTAAACCCTAAACAGCCCAAAAGAAATCCCTAATTTCTATTTGAGGATCCAAGCCTTTGTGTTTTCTTTCTCTGAAGTATGATGAATGAGAACGATCGGCTGGGTTATTCCATTGTTGCACAAAAGCTATGAATTACAGGGGATTTTACCTTAATGACCCTTCACTTATTCAATAACTAACGGCAACAGATGATGCCCTAACAGAACTAAAAGAGATTTGACGGAAATTGAGAAGTGTCTTCTAATTGCTTGGACTCTTAAACCACAATGGCAAAAAGTGACGAAATTGAAACCACAGGGACTACAAGTGTCGTTTTGCCTATAATTTATATTACAGATCTACCCAAAATTATATTATATTACATACACGACCAATTTGTTCATTATCAAATAGGCCAAGCCCATATTTAAACTTTCACCAAGCTTTTAATACATCAAAATCAATCCAACTTCAGCAAATATAAATTACAATCCAACTTCAGCGAAATATAAATTACAATCCAAATTCATCAAAACAAGCTCCAAAATAAATTAAAATCCCACTGCAGCAAAATATAAACAAAATACAAGCATGCAAAAACTCCACAAAAGCATGTAGTCCCAAGTGTTGCAACTTCATTAAATTCCTCATAACATTTAAAAGTAGTTGGGGCAAACTTGGGAGGTGTGAATGAACTCATAATATCTATATATAAAAAACATAAACCCATTAAAACATTAGTGAAACATACAAACTATATAATACCTTGATAAAGCACATAAAATTACAAAGAAATATCTAATTCAATGGATTCATAGAACTCCATATCTTGAATTGTTGGCTCATTTTGTAAATAGGATATGTCATCCGAGCTTAACCAATTTTGAGAGCAAATAAAGGCCTCCACAATCTTAAGAGTCAAATAAGCACGAAATGAATTAACTACCCGACCACCCATGCTAAAGCATGATTCTGAAGCCACCGTTGATACAGGGATAACAAGCACATCCTTTGCAATAAGTGCCAAACCCGGATACTTAACCCCATTCAATTTTCACTTCCACTTCAAAACATCGAATTCGTGAACCACATCTTCAATAGGGTCGGTGATGTACCTATCAATCTCATGCTCCAATATCACAACATCATTTGCTCAAGTCTTTTTTCTCCAATTTTCATTCATTTGCCTTCGTTTCTTTCCCACTCGGTTTAGGCTACTATTTATTGTATTCATGGTAGTAGATCACTAGAACAATAACTACTACTTTGAGTGGATGGTGGTGGTGGTGGTGGTGGTGGTGGTAATGGCGGCATGGCATACTCCTCATGAAGCTTCTTTAAAATCTCTTTGATCTCATTCTTCTTCTTAACTGCATCTTCCAAATTTTCAAACCGGCTCTTCAAGATAAACTCCAAGTTCCCCAATTTGTATTGAGGGTCAAGAACAAGAGCAACCATCAAAATTTGGTTCAATTTATCAAGGTCACCCCCAATACTTTTTAAATTTCATCTTCATGTTGAGGGATCGGTACAATGGGTAAAGGTGTTGATGCGGACGCGGATGTGGATATAGATGCGAATGACAAACCAACTTCACTATTAGTAGTGGCATGCACCTCTCCAAATGAGTTTGACTCATTCATGAATTCTTTAAGAAACAAAAAACAGCAACTTAACTGATATAACCAAAAACACACACTCAATTAAATAAAAAAAAAAAAAAAAAAATTATACTATCTAAAAATACTAAACAAAACAAATCTTAAACCTTAATGCTAATTTCATGCTAATTTAAGCATGATATTAACCAAAAACAACACCTCAATTAAAAAACAGAAACTTAAACATTATACAATCCAACTAGGGCAGAATCCTCAATACTCATATGGCTAGAGAATTAGCGGTTCAACCAGGGGACTATTGCTCCCCAGACACGCACGGTAGAATCCTCAATACATGTGTGGCTGAATATCCCTCCTACGCGCACAAACTACCTGTCAAGGCCTTCAGTACACCCAATCAAGGGTGCCTGGTATCCCGACACACCTCCGAAGCGTTACCGTGTGTCTAATATATCAAGTATCAATAACAGGGGAGGTACATATCATAGTGCACATCATGTACCGGGGGAAAACAATACAACACGGTAATTGTTTTACTAGATCACATGACATAATCATCAATACTCATGTGGCTAGGGAATAAGCAGTCCAATCGGGGGACTATTGCGCCCCAGACACGCACGGTAGAATTCTCAATACACGTGCGGCTGAAACAAGTCTTACGCACTGCGGGTGCCTTGGTCATCAACACACATGTGGTTATCATCTAAATCGAACCGGAGAAGGTACATGATGGTGAAATTCACAGACCCATACTCCAATATTATATATATACATATACATAGCCCTACTTCCCACTCAACATGCAAGTCTTTATACATAATAATGATAACAACAATAATGGTAATAATAACAATAATAATAACAATAGTTATGTATCACAGTGTAAAAGCCAAAACCGATCCGATAGCACATTTTCAAAACTCCATTAACCAAATACTAAATTCCAAGCCATTCAGTTTTCCACCATCAAATTCGAATTTCAGGCTCACACAGAAAATATTGTTATTCAACATCAAATCATGCATCAATTCACACCCATCCCCATGTCCGAAAGCAATGCACACTTAAAACAATTGTCCAACTATCACAACTTAGTAAACGACCTCAACCACGAATTAAAATTCAAACTAGTTCCCAGAAACTTAATGTGTGTACACAACTTTAGAAAGATCCTAAGGCCATTCTAGTACTTTCCCCAAAGGATGCAACAGTCTTAAAAGACCCGTGGCCAATAGTTTTGCCAAACTTTCCATTTTTTGGTCAACCGGGCCCGTGGGGCCCACCACCTCTAATTTCTTATCATAAGGTTCCTATAGGTCCAACAATGTCTATTAACCACGTATCGAGGGTTTAGTCTCGATCGAGCGGTTGAATCACTCTCGATCGCACGATCAAAAGGTAGTCAGTTTACCTAACCCCAAATTCATTGACTCGGAGTATCCAGGACTCCGATTCTTGATCCACAAGTTTCTACACTATCCTAAAGATATGAGGGACGACATATTTGAAAATGAGACCGATCGGACGGTCCGAACCTATCGAACCCAAATATCGCCTAACAGGCGTAATATTTGTTCGATCGTCAAACGATATCCAATTTATAATCCAAAAATACCGTCGTGCTCGGGACAACATGGAGAGTATTTTGGAACTCAATAAACCACCAAAAAGTGGCTCACAAGCCGCCACCAGCCACCGGCAATGGTGGGTGGCTTGAATAAATTCTAGAGATTGGAAAAACTCCAAATCGTCGGCCAATACCTATGCCATTAGAACCACCACACCTAGGGGAACATGTTTTGGTCTTGGACCCCTGCCAAAAAGTGGTCGAAGCTAGCCGAAAAAGCACCTCGCAGTCAGACAAAAAACCTAGGCTTTAGATCAAACTCTAAACACTCCAAATTGATCCTAACCAACCATACCATTAGCTAGAGCATGTTGAGTAGATGAAGAATCATACATGGATTGATGGATTTGGCTGCCGGAGTCGCTGGAAATGGTGTTGGAAGAACTAAGAACCGTCGGGCCTTTTACGAGCTCTCGCCAATGCTGGAGGGCATGGGTTCGTCGGATAAGGTGAGGCATGGGAAGAGGAGGCCGGCTCGGTTCTTTTGGGTCCGGTCCCGTGGCTTGAGCTGGCTAGACGGTGCTACTCCACTCTTTGAAGCGTGCGGCTATCGCATGCAGTGAGAGAGAGAACAAGGGTTGGGGAGAGAGAAAGAGAAAGGAGAGAGAGAGAGAGAGAGAGAGAGAGAGAGAGAGAGAGAGTGAGTGATGCGTCCATGATAGAGAAAATCGGGTATTTATGGTTTTTTGACAAGGCCGGTCGAGGTCGATGGGAATCTGAATGGGTTTTTGGTCGAAGCTTAGAGATGCGATCCCTACAATCCTTGTATATCTTGGTTGGGGCACGAGGCCGGTCCTTTGGTGGGGAAATTTGGAGAAGTCGTGACTTGGCTGCTTTTGGATGAAGGTGGCATTTGCCTTTGTTAGGCTTAAGCTGTGTTGAAGCGCTGTGCAGGGAGATGGCTAGTTGATTTAGTAGGGTATGCCCGACACCTTGGGTGTCGTCGTGCTGGGTTAACTAATGGCGAGTGTTCTCCCACTTATGTTTCAAGGTTAGACAATCATGTTCCAACTTGACATTTTTGGTGCTGAGGTGGTCTTAGTTCTCTGCCATTTTGGCAACATCGGCACGAAGTCGTTCCATTTCAGCTTGAAGATGCGCATCGATTGAAGGTTTCCTTCTAGAGGATTCCACTAAGAGGTGTGATGCTGAGTGCCAAGGCTAGCTTCGCTAGGCATGACGGAATGTGATGGACTGAAAAGATGACGAGTTTGATTATAGGCAAAAAGAGCGAGCGAGACTAGTAGAGATGTGGGATTCAAAAGTCGAATCCCACAGACGGTGCCAAACTATTGACGCCCAAAATCGGGTGCCAACTTAGATTAAAGAAGTGTATGGTCTTCAGTAGGATTAGGGGGTTAGGACCTAAGGCAATGAGGGGCCTTCAGCCACAAATCGATCCTGCAGAAGAAAGATGGAAGAAGCAATCGTCAAGCTTTGGGTACCGATGTGGTATCTGCCGAAGGCTGTCCGATACTTAAGTCATCAAGTGTGAGGTACACAGTAATTTTTTCAGAGTAACAGTAAAGGTGAAAAGTAGTTACTCCCTTTTACTTGGACACTATTCCTCTTTTATGGAGAAGTGCAAGTGGGAATTTGCACAAAGTTTCGATGTGGGACTTTGTGCAAATTCCCGTGGTGGCGACACGTGTCCAAGGCTTAGGTTATGTAGTTGATTTGACAACCACTTTCGGCATGCAATTGCCACATCAGAGGAAGGTGTCTTCGATAGCTGAGATTATGATGATGTCATCGGTGTTTAGGGATTCCTAGAAGTGTTTTTCCTTTAGCAGTCTATTGGTTTGTATGCGCGCTGGTCTCCCAATACCAAATGCGCTCGGTTGATTATGGTACAAACAAAAGAAAACCCAATATTTAGTTGCGATTTGTTCACAATACATATATATTGGATTTGAGACAACAGATCAGTTAAACTATAAGATGGCAATATCCAAATAAACCGTTGAAACAAGAATACAAACACTCAAGCTCCAATTCTTCATCAATGGCAACGGGGGTCATTGTGGAGCTCCAAAGAAACTCTCCCAACTGGGCCACGGTAGTGGAAGACATAGTGAAGCTAGAGCGAAAGATATTTCCCAAACATGAATCTCTTGCTAGAAGCTTTGATGCAGAGCTGAGAAAGAAGAACAGTGGGTTGCTTTACAGGGAGGTAGATGGTGAAATTGCAGGCTATGTCATGTATTCCTGGCCTTCTTCCCTGTACGCTTCTATCACAAAGCTCGCAGGTTTGAAAACTTTCCTGAACTATTTTCATACACATCAGTTTTCTTCGATTTCTACTTCAAAGGTGATTTTTGAGCATTTACAGTTCAAGGTTAAATATCATGTTCAAAAAGAGGTCTGATTTTTTGCTTTATTTTTCTTTGCTAGTTTGGCTTCTTTGATTTGTGTTGGTTTTGATGCTTTGTGGGTTGGTTTTATTTCTGTGTGGATATGAGATGATCAACATGAAGCTCTCGCTGAATGTGATAGAATTGTCCAAAATGCTGAATTTACGTTTTTTTTAAAGTAACCATGAAATTAATTAGTGGAACGAATTTGGTATTCTTCCTTAGTGGATTTCACTGCTTATTTAGTAGACACATGTTAGCTTGCTGAAATTTTAAATATGCCCAGAAGCTATTTGATGAAAGTCTCCAAATAAACTCCAGAAATAAGTTGCTGCACGGATGTTTCTAGTTGGCATTTTCTTCTTGTTGTTTCATTTTGCGGTTAGGGTGTGGTAAATTTTTACATCTCATATTCAGCAGACATTGATTTATTCTGTGCATGTGGGTGTTCTCTTCCACAGTGAGGGATGCTTGTAGGAAGCAAGGCTACGGAGAGGCACTGCTGACAGCAGCCATTCAGAAATGCAGAACCAGAAATGTGCAGCGCATAACGCTTCACGTTGATCCCTTGAGGACTCCTGCCGTGAATCTTTACAAGAAACTCGGTTTCAAAATCGATAACCTCATAGAAGGTTATTACTCTTCCGATCGAAATGCCTATAGAATGTACTTGGATTTTGATGCCAGCCAGTGAAATAGAGGTCATAATTTGTCCCAAGATACGCATTTTCTCTTCTTTTTTTGCTTAAACAAGCTGCTGGAACGATATTTACTTGGGGGGAAATTTTAGAAACAAGTTTTCTGTCTTTTGGTTTTAGTAGGGCTGGCACTCGTCAGCAATATGTGGACATTATGGGAATTTGCAGATGAACTAGTTAGTAAATGTGTTTGTTTTGAAAAGAGAATTTAGTTTGATTTGTAAGTTATCATATAAGGAGTTGAGCTAAACAAACACTCTTTAACTTTGCAAGAAGTCAATTTGATTACCGTTTCAGACTAAATTAGCTTAACTAACTTCCTTGCAAGGGAAAAATATTATACAAATTTATAAATAAACCAAATCTTAGACATGTATTTATAAAAAAAACTCAAACACTATTTAAACATAGAAACACACCCAAAATCAACAATTGTATATTTTTTGGGTGTGTTTATAAATGGGTTTTGAGTGTGTGTAACGATGGGTTTTGGGTGTGTTTATAAAGTGTTTTGGGGTGTTGGGTTTTTTTATAATTTCAGCCCCCATTTTGGGTGTTTAGTGAAACTCCCAAAATATTATTCCGAGTTGAATTTTCGTCTTTCGATTCCATTTTAGTTTATATGGTCCTCAAATTTGCTCCCCACAGCTTTAAAAATGAACAAAGTAATGTAATGAAAACTGATAATGAATAATAAAATATTTTCTCTTGGCCTCAAAACTTGAAAAATAGATGCAAAAAGATGATGATGCTGCCCAGGATCGAACTGGGGACCTTCAGTGTGTAAAACTGACGTGATAACCACTACACCACAGCACCCGCTTGTTGATAAATGTGAGGTTTGAATATATATAATACTTGGTTTTATTATAAAAAATAAAAAATAACAATTTTCATGGAAGCGGGTAACTGCAAGACGAATCCACCTTGAAAAGCGTAAAATTCGGAAACCTTAAACTCATCAAAACCGAAGCAAATGACGATCATCCTATTTCCACAAACCCTCCTGTGCGAATGGTCCTAGGTTCCAATTTTCAATTTAGGGTTTTCCTGTAAATTGTTTTGGTGAATTTGGGTAGTGATCAGAGAGAAAGCATGGGCGGGGTGGTAAGGAGCTGCGTACAATCAATCCTCAAGTTGGTGAACTCGGTGATTGGGATGGTTGGGTTGGCCATGATCATGTACTCCTTGTGGTTGATTAGGTCCTGGCAAAGGAACATGGGTCACTTGTCATTTGATCATTCTCATCATCATCCAATACCTTGGTATGTTCATTTTCTTTTTCAATTTGCCATCGTGGGTCTGTTTGTATCCTGAGAAAAATGTGGGAAAGATAAGGGAATTGGGAGTTTAAGTGGTGGATGTTGTAGATATTGTATGGTCCGGGACCTGAAAAAAAGTATAAAAAGCTATCCATGGATCTTGATTTACAAGACGGAAACAACTAAAAAGTACACAAATTTCTTTTCTTATTTTCTTAGACATTGTATCAGTGACAATGTCTTTTTTTTGTTTTGAGATGAATGTGTATATTGCTTGAAAAGTTAAGTACTTGGGGTTGTGATCATCTGTTCTGTTATGGCCGTTGAAGTATGGGGACCTTCCTTTATGTGGGCCAATTTCCCTTTTTCTACTGAAAGGTGCCTTTTAGTATGGGAACCTTCCTTTTTCTTGTTTGATAAAAAAAAAAAAAAAAAAAAAAAAAAAAAAAAAAAAACCCTCCTTTTCTTGCATTATTTATTAGGAGGTGGAAAGATTAAAGGAAAATAAACTTGGAGGCTTATGCCTCTCGTTGTCTTGGTTTTCAACAATGGCCCTTAACTCTCTCTCCTTATAAGCTCCTTCAGTGAAGTTAGTTGTTTCTGTTTTAATAAGAAACGTAGAATTTTACTGAGTTTCAGAAAAAGTAGATGCACATTACAGAGGACGAGGAGTCCATTGACAATCAATCTAAAGTCTAACATTGGTAACAAAATCCATCAACACTAATCAGACTAAAAAGACTACACAGCTAAGACCACAATGAAACTTTGTTCCACAAAATTCCACATCATCCCCTGAAATCAGTCAAAGTCCTTCACTTTCGTTCTAAATTACACCATCCAAAACATTATCACACCACAGCTTCAAAGGACTTCTCCCTTCTTGACACCCTAAAAACCTTGAACTTGTCACAGAAAACTGCAGAACAACTTCCTGGAACAACCCTACTCAAATTAGCTTCCCTCAACAATCCTCACCCTAAATTAATGCAATGGGGAAAGTGAAGAAACAAGAAGGCAGAAGGGCAAGCATAAGGTGGAAATTAAGAAAGAAAAAAAGATGAGTGTAGCCTGCCAAATCATAGAAGATGGGTAGAAATGAAAAAAACCATGAGTTGTAATACAATATGCCTACAAGGACTTATATGAAAAGACTCGTTATGAATCCAACCTCCAGATCCCCTTATCAAGTCTAGACAGCATTAAGGGACTATAATCTAACAAGGAGAGCGAAGAGGAAAGTTCCGCAGCCTCAGAGTCACTTAGATTTTTGCAAAACCCAAAATTCGAATGGAAAAAAAGGATTTGCACATGTACTAGCGATAGAAACATTTTCAAAAGTCTAAAGTCTAAAACTAAGAGGAACAGAGATGAATAAAGGAGTTTCGTCCATCCAATTATATCTTCCCAGAGTCTTACCTTTTCCCCATTTCACACCAGGAAGCAGCAAGAAGACAAGAACAATTTAAATCCTTGAGAAGTGAAAACTTGTGTTTCATTACCAATTTATTGTAAGAACAGGTTTGTGTTCGTATGCAATGCAGAAGCACAAAAACAAAGAGGCCTGAGATAATCTCCTCAGCTTTAATTATTATCTTATAAAGAAAGAAAAAATGAACTAAATTCAAATCAATTTGGTTTTTCCTTAGTGATTTAGTCATTTATAGCAGTTGATTTTGGTGTAAAGGGTTTCATGTCCATTTGTTTTTGGTTTGTTAGATGGAGTAATTTTTTATTTTGACTACTTGTCCTCAGCATTGCATATTTGGGCATGAAGGTTGCGTACTGGATGAAGAATCTTTTCTTTTTGATATTCACGACTTTCTGTGATGTATTAAGTTTTTATTTTCTAAAGGTTTCACATAATTATTTTTTCTCAATGCTGATTTTAGAACTACTTTTGTGGCATGAGTTGCAGGTTTATATACTCTATTCTTGGCCTTGGGATCACCTGTGTGTGATCACATGCTCAGGTCATATTGCTGCAGACACTGCAAATGGTTGTTGCCTTTATTCGGTAAATTTTATTTTAGACATATAGTCCAGTTCCATGGGGCTTCAATTGTTTTACTATTTTCTTCATAAAAGTATTTGATACAAATGTCTGTATTTTACCTTATCTGCTTACAGTACATGGTGTTTGTCTTCTTTCCTCCTCATGCTTGAAGCTGGAGTGGCAGCTGACATATTTCTAAACCATGACTGGGAAGAGGTATATATTCAAAGACCAGTCTAGTTACTTTTGTTTAACCGGTTAATGACTTAGAATGAAGCGTATTGGCGGTTTATTTAGCTGTTATGCTAATAATTTCAATTTGTAACCAGGACTTTCCAGATGATCCAACTGGGAGATTTGATCAATTCAAAGAATTTGTAAGGTCGAACTTTGATATCTGCAAATGGATTGGCTTGTCAATTGTGTGTGTGCAGGTCTCTCTCTCTCTCTCTCTCTCTCTCTCTCTCTCTCTCTCTCTCTCTCTCTGTGCGATGCATGTGTGTGTGTGTGTGTGTTTGCAACTTTGTGGCATCCTTGTAAGGAAATGAAAAGTTATATGTTCATTGAGTCTCAATTTATCTGTCTCCTAAGACTGGCAGAACCAGTCAAGAGTTTAAAATATATTGCAGAATCAGTTACCCCTTGAGCTTTGGCCTGTTTCTTTACTCCTTGACTTTCAATTTGAATCATATTGCCCGTGCAGTTCCGTTTTGACTGTTAAAATGGTCCTTTCCATGAAATCTGTTATATTTGCCATCAAAAAGGTTACGTGCCAAGTACAATGTTTTCAAAGGTTTAGTTGCTAGTGAACCCTGTACTGTATTGACTTGAAACTTAAAAATAAAAGATAAGATAACAATTTCCTCCCATCTCTCTCTCTCTCTCTCTCTCTCTCTCTCTCTCTCTCTCTCTCTCTCTTTCGCTCTCTCTCTCTCTCTCTCGCTCTCTCCCTCTCTCTCGAGGAACTAGACTCTAGTGTTTGATATTGCCTACAGACACAAGATTGGAGAGTCAACTCTACAAGTCCCCAAACTTCTACCAGAAACATTGGAGAATGATTTGCATGGTTCATCAGCTAATTCACTACTACCAGAGACATTGGTGTCATCCTTTTTTCAACACCAAATTCTGCAAAAATATAAGCTTTTTCCTTCTCATAATCTACCAGTAAACAAAAATTTCACTTCAACAAACTTATTGGTTTGTCCAAGTATTCAATATCAGCCAGAAAACCTTCAAATTATAAAAACCAAAGCCTTCCATTCCTCCTTTATTCAAAATCTTAATCACCATAAGGACCCTCAAAGTCCCCAAACACATGTAAATTTTACACTGCCACTAGGTTCATATATTGACCTTTGTTGGAAATAGTCCTTTTGTTCAATGGACTCAAGGCAAGCTTCCTTTCCCAATTGCTCTTTGACCCCATAATCAACTAGAGGGATCAGGTGAGGGTCAAGAATGGAATCACATGGTGCCTCAATTCGTAATAAAGTGCCACAAAATTAGCCATTCTTTGCTATTTTATTGGAGTGCAATAGGGCTCCTTGAAACTAAGCCTTGCAGGTTCAGTGACTGTTGGTTGATCCAAAATGCAATGATAATAGTATAAAACTCTTGAATATATGTCTCCTTGTTTAGCAGTCCTAATAACTGTCTCCTATTGATAGCTTTTGGCAAATTTGTCTGCCCATACAACCTTGCCAAATGATCCCGTATTTCTTTGTCTGTAGAAAACTTAGCCAATTGTATTCCAGTAGACAATTTAAGTGGGTTGTATAAATTAGCCATTAACCGTGCTTTATTCTCTGTCATAGTTCAGTGGGAACTCTCACAACTCCAGATACGTATCCCATCTATATTTTCCCATAGAACCCTAGTATGCATAACTTCAACAGAGACATCGTGTTGACCTGAACTTTTTATCAAGAAGAAATTGGAAAACCAGTACTGTACCAGAGCAAGTACACTAATGTATGAAACCCCGAGAGATGTGACAGAATTGCTGAGAAAGAAAATGCAATTTGCGAAGAACAAGTATAGTTAAGTTGAAATAAAGAGAGGATCAATTTGCTTTGGTACCATGTAAACTTTGACTTTATTGCATACCATACCACTAACAATTAAAACATAGAATATGTGTGTGTGTAGGAAAAATAATAATCTGACATGGGAAATGTAAAAGCCAAAATCTCATGAGGAATACTAATTGGCTCTGAACAGTTTCGAAAGTTTGTTGCTTTACTTGTGTTTGTTGCCTATGATCCATGCCCTCCTGCAGAACTTCAATTGCTTTCTTAAGATTTTCCGTGTTTCTATGATTTTATTACTTCATTGTTAGCGTTGTCTATGATGAATAATTGCTCAATGTGAGGGGCTTTCTGGTTTGCAGATCATGGCTATTCCTTTCCTTCGTTTCTGTTCTCTTTCTGTTGACCGTTCATTTGTCTTCTTTTGCAGGGACTGTCTTTGTTATTGGCAATGATACTCAAAGCTCTTGGGCCACATCAGTATTATGATAGTGATGATGAGTACGTTCCTGAGAGAGTTCCGCTCCTGAAGAATGCTGTTCTCCCACCTCCTTATGTCATTGGTGACCCTGTATATGGGTCCAAAAACGATGCATGGAACATAAGGATCAATGACAAGGTAGCAATGTTTGATTCTTTTAATGGGTCGTGTGCAATATTTAGGGCATATATATCTCATTAAATCAAAGGTCTTGATGAGTTTTCTCTAATTCCAAACTTTGTTCATACCTTTTCTTATTCTTATTCTTGTGCGTCAGTCTTTATTACTCTTTTCACTGGAGTAATTAAGAATAAGCTCCTCTCCATTTGGATGGCTAGCATCTTATAGTGTGGCTAACTTGAGATGCACTCAATCTCTTACTGATTGGATGGCTAGCATCTTACAAGTGAGCTGCAAGTGGAGAGGAGCAGGGTGTGAGCTGTCATAGGTTTTGGTTGCTAAGTTGGGTTGTCACTACATTATATGATTTTTCGTTATTCATTCCTTCTGTTTCCCCTTTTGTAAATCAGACAACCAGGTAAATCTTTGCATTTGGAACCTTTTGTGGATGGATGTGCAGAGGCGCAATAAGAGGGTTGTCATCGGATATCTGTTGGCTGATTGAGCATTGAAGGTTTATGTTCATACACTTCGAACAGACAGAGGGTGGAATTAGGAATAGAAACATGTACATACCTTAAACTCTCTTACCATATACCTGAACCTCATGAAATTGACATTAAATCATCGTTGCATTTGTGCTTTAGAATGTTAGCGATGCATAATACATTGATTATTTTACTTGAAACCTCTATTCAATTATGTTGTCAACTTTTGTATGTTTCATGTGCAAACATCCCCAAATGCAGGATTAGAAATGGTTTTTTCTTTTTCTTTTTTTCCCTTTTTGTCCATTTCACTGAAGGAACATGAGGAGTGGCAGTTGGCTTTGCAAGTACTTGTGCATGATTTTCTGGTCATTAGTTTACTTATCCATTTAAAGATTTCTGTGAGCAACATCATCATTACAGTGTGTATGGATGCCTTCTAGTCTCCAGAAAAGTTTTAAGATAATCGACATGAATGGTGTGGATATTAAATCTTCAGCAACTTTCTGATACAGCATTGTCTAGTTTGTGTGTTCTTTCATCATTACAGGTTGCAATGTGGGCAACATATATACTCTTTGATATTTCGAATTTAGAAGGCACTGACTTTTTATGCAAGCTTAAAGCACGTCCTCACCGCATTTCGGCCTCACACAACTTTTCATTTTTGTACGTTCCTTCTTTTTCCCTAGTTTATAAGGAATGATCTCGTCATTTTTGTACGTTCCTTCTCTCCCTAGTTTATGACATGATCTCCTTTAAGAGTTTAGTACCAGATTCTAACCTAGCATTCTTCCCCGTTGCATATGTTGAGCTAGTAACTCGAGCTACGGCGATGGTATTTGACTTTAAGAAGAGTAACGATTAGTTTACAATTTCACCATTAATTAAAGACTTCTTAGTCTGGTATTCCTGCATATGCAAAGATTGTTCCACATGTCTAATAAATTATACACAGCTTATATAAAAATCTTACTGGATTGAATAATTGCTCATAAATTTTAAAAGTATTATTCTAACGTTCTCCATGTTTTGATCCATTTCTTTGATGATATGCACAACTAACTGTTAAATGAACTTGCAAACCACACGCACAACTTCCTCAAGAATATGTGCATGTTGCCTCCCATGTACACTGTGAAAGTATATTCCGCATACTGGCAAATCACCAAGTCAATCTCATGGGCAAATCACATTTCGATACGTGGGTATTTTTTTTTTTTTTTTTTTCTTTTTTTTTGCTTTTTGATGACTTTTGTACTTTGTATGTCGAGAAAACTTTGCTTTTGTAAAGAGGCATGTGGCAACAACTGACGAACAAAGAAATTCAACCCTTAATACAGCCTAGCATTGTAGAAAAATTTGTATGAAACGGGGATAGCACTGTTTCTTTATATTCAACCATCACAGATTGTCATGTAGGAAATTTATCAAGCATGACATGTAGCGATTGACTGAAAATAACAAAATAGTGTTATCCCCATTTTACACAAATGTTTCTCCTAGCATTGAGCTCATATGTACAACCCTTAAAGCACCTCCAGCTTAAAGTCATAACTCACAACACAAAACAAGGAAAAGATAAAGGGGGGGAAAAAGTAAAGTAATTTTTATTAAAAGAGGCTCTCTCTTTCAATTTGCCTTTGGAGAAAGCATGATGCAGCTACTCATTCTAAGGACATGCACCCAAGCCATGTTCTTGAATATAAAAACTGGGTTGGGTTTTTTTGTGTCAGATTTAATCATTAAATAAATAATAATTGGGGCAGATTTTGTGGGTTTTGCTGAATGGATTCACAAAGTATCTTCTTCTACAGTTGCAACTTTACTACCAGAAAGTCGTACTTGATAAAACAGAATCAACAAACGCACTCTTTTTATAATAAATTTTAAGGGGCACCTTTAGCTAGGAAATGCGTCGTGCTTGCCTTTAATTATTTTTTGTCTTTTGAGAGAGCCTTTAATTATTTATTAATCTTAGTAATTTGTATTAAACCCTTTCCATTTTTTAGTATAAGCGATTGGAGAACGAAGGTTTACACACAAATATTCATTGGGTGTTTGGCAGTTTCAAAATTTTGCCCAAATGAGTGGAGGTTGAAGAACTCAACCAACTATGCAAGCGCTCCACATTACAAATGAGAAGAAGTTATAGTCTTAATTAAAAAAAGCCGACTTTTTATAGAATTTTTATATGATTATATTTTTGTTTGTTTAGATTAGTTCTGTATAGTTGGTCAAAGAATGCTAAAAAAAAGCTTAAGAAAATCTTCTTTTTAGAGCACCTAGCTAACTCTTCATTTGTTCGATGCGTTGTGTTTAAGCTTTATAATATTACAAAGATGTGATTTTATAAATGGTTAGTCCTAAGTAACTTCTCAGTTACCGATAATCAAGGATGTTTAAATAATAATAATAAAAATGTTATCTATTGCTGGGTCTAGGCATCACCCAACACGTACTGATGCTTGACAGGATCCTGCTCGGCATGACTTTTGAACTGCAGATCAAGAAAATGCTGCGAATTGTTACCTATGGTTCAGCTCTAGCTCCATATCATTTGTAGTTACGTGAGCGTGACAAGTTGATATGTAGTCATTGGCTGCATCATGATCCTCATGACGCACGCACAGTGGAAGTCATCTTCGATTATATGAGTGCATGTGCTTGTTGGGGTAACTTCATCCACGAGATTACTGCATATTGGCTAGAAATTTCAGTGGAGTTGGGAGGCAAAGCAATAACACCAACCATCATCAATGGAAACTGTCATTTAGCTTTTAGGTGATTTGAAAATATGAAACAAGACAATGAAATTGCTATTTGCATGTGTGTTTGTTCCAACTTTCTTGTAAGTTTTTATGTTGTTTTTAAATTGGTGGGAGGTCTATCCACTAGCTATAGCTTTGTCTCCATCTGCTAGGATTGATAGGCTACAAATTTTATTAATGGACCAGACAAAATTTTGCCTCCTTGGGCCACACATTTATTAACCAAAATAAAAAAATAGCCAAGACATCCTTGTGATGAAGACTTATCAGCCAAAGGGGAATTATTATTGTTTTTTCTTCACAGAGAAATTTGACTACCAAACCATAATTGTGCTTCAATTGTGAGTCCTCAAACCGCAACCCAATTCACACAAACATTTTGGACGGAGAGGAGGGCATCGTACATTTAGCAATCACTTCAAGCTAAAGGTAACTAAAAAGTAAATATAGTTCTCCACTCTTGGGATAAAATGGCATGAGACCTCCTCAAGACATCCCAAAAGTGTTCGGCCTCATGGAAATGACGCCCATATCTACTACCATAGTTAGCGCATCTTATTGAGAAGATTCGCCACACATTATGCATATGATTTCATCGAGGACTAAGTAAACTACGCAATAAAATAAAGTTCAAGTGAACCAGTCAAGAAACGAATGAAACACCATCGCATAAATTGATATATCATAAAAGTTAGTGTACTAAATTGGTGTCTATCGTACTACTCTAAAGTTAATACGGTTCACCATCCCATGAGAAAGTGGTTGTTGAATGAAATAATAGATATATATGTACTACATCAATTGATTTCATTTATATGGAAACATATTTTAAAATAAAATGTACCTCAACACACTATAAATGTGACATTACAATTTACTCTTCTATATGATATGAGTTCGCTACGAGTCAACAATAACTGCCAGCAGCAACTCTGATATCTAGGAGTAGAAGCGTAGAATGTGTCGGCCCTTGTTCACACTGCTGCATAATTTCCGAAGCGGCGTCGTTCCTGGCTACACTTGCCGCGCCAACATTGGTTGCGCCACTGCCCTCCACGTGCTAAAGTTTAACGGCACACTGTTTATCAAAACAATCAAATAATGAAGAAAGAGGTTTAGCACATAACTCACCAGAAGAAAAAGGTTTAACGGTCCAATTTCCGTGACCAAAACACCCTCCCTCGCTGCTCAATGCACAGCAGACACGTGGAGGAACAGTCAGGGCGGAGTTAACGCCTTAACCGCCGGTGGGCCCCAGATGCAGTGGCATGTCTCGCAAATAATACCACAGCCCATGGGCCACGCGGTCATAATGAAATTATTAAAACCTATTTTCTGTGGCAGCTTTTGCAGCTAATGCTAATATCCTATGCCTTTATAAAGAGCAACACATAGACCAAGAGACCCAAAACCCCTCTACGCCTTGAAAACAGTTCATACTGTCGGCAGAGCTTTGGGTTCACTGTTGACCAAAACCAGTTTGAAGCTGGTGACGCCGCCGACAAGACCCACTCAAGCTCAGCGCACAATGCAGCTCCTCCTCCGCCATGGCTCTGGGCTTCTGCTGGTCCTCCTGGTGGCCAATTGTTTGGGGCAGCTTGTCGCCTCCGCTCAAGTTCAGCACCCGGTTGGGACGCACACGGTATGGCTCCCAGCCGTCGCCACCTGGTACGGCAGCCCCGAAGGAGACGGCAGCGACGGTAAGCCCCTACCCATAGACCCCATTTGGTTTTAGCACACAATGCCGCTTATTTGGACCGTTAGAGTTGCTAATTGTACCATCTCAATTAATTATCTACGGAAATAATAATGTCACATAGTCACATAGTTAATTGAGATGGTACAAATAATTTTATTTTATATATTAATTATGCGAGAGCTTTCTAATTGAAGTGAAATTACATTTATTATAAAAATGATGCTACATTTTATTATATATAGTCAGTTAAGATGGTACAAATAGTTTTATTCGTATACTAATTGCGGTGGCCATAATTTTGGTAGGCGGAGCATGTGGATACGGGTCGATGGTGGACGTGAAGCCGTTGAGGGCGAGGGTGGGAGCAGTGAACCCGTTGCTGTTCAAGAACGGCGAGGGGTGCGGGGCGTGCTACAAAGTGAAGTGCCTGGACAAGAGCATATGCTCGAGAAGAGCGGTGACGATAATCGTGACGGACGAGTGCCCCGGTTGCACCAAGGGTAGGACCCAATTCGATCTCAGCGGCGCCGCCTTCGGGCGCATGGCTGTGGCCGGTGAAGGTGGCATGCTTAGAAACCGAGGCGAACTCTCAGTCCTTTACCGACGGTGTGTACGAAATGTCATCTTTGTTTACTGTTTTGTGGTTTATACTGTGTGCTATGCTATGTGGTGTGTGACTCTCTCTCTCTCTGCTAGCTCTTCTTGTTTGCTTTAACGGTCCTCTTTTGTCCTTTTCGGTTTCTGTTTTGGCTCCTGTTTTTTTTTAACAAATCTTCATAAAAAGCACAATTAGGGCGCTGTAAATTTGGATTTGTTTGTATTGACAGGACACCATGTAAATATCCAGGGAGGCAGGTGGCCTTCCATGTAAATGAAGGCTCAACGAATTTTTGGCTATCCCTTCTGGTCGAGTTTGAGGGTGGAGATGGAGACGTTGGATCAATGCATATAAGACCAGTACGTATATCTATATATTTCGCCTTCTCCTTTTTATATATGTTGTTATGTTTTATTTTTACTACCATGAATTTTGTTGATGATTGTCATTAGTGAATTTTATGAATTGTGCTTCACGTTAAATAATTATTGTCAACGGAAAAATTATATGTCACGCCAAGACTTGAAAGAAACTGAGAAAAGCATTTCCGTCCTTTTTCTTTTCCGATTCTCATTTTCTACCAATAACTTTCTTTTAAGATGAACCTTTATGTCCACAGTGACACTATGTTTTTTAAAATCTTTTTTATTCCTTTGAACTACATTATTGTACCTAATAGGACTAGTCACAACTAGGTCTCGAACTCTGTCGCATATATACATTATTCTCGCATCAATGTCAGTCGAATTTGAGTTCTCGTCCAACCAGGTTGATCTACAAACTTTCACTAGATCTAAGATTTGTTGATGATAAAGTAGACATACGATATTCTTCTCTCTTACTTTCCATAAATCAAAATATTCATATCAAAATATTCTATGCATGACAAATCAACAAAAAGGCAAAGATGGTTTCCCTTGATGAATAAATTGAGGAAGTATAATTTCCTTATTTATTTATAATGTTTGTTTACGAAATTAAAATTTTATGTGGCAGGCAAGTTCTAGTGAGTGGATACAGATGAACCATGTATGGGGTGCTAACTGGTGCATAAATGGAGGACCCTTAAACGGGCCCTTCTCAGTGAAGATAACGACGCTCTCAACAGCAAAAACTCTCTCTGCCAGAGATGTGATTCCAAGCAATTGGTCTCCAAAAGCCACTTACACTTCTCGCCTAAATTTCCACTCCTAGCTAACTAATGGCAACAGCACTTTTGCAGAGGTGTGGTCTTGGACAAAGAGGTCAAGATGTAGAAGCACTTTTTTAACTAAGCACTTTCTAGTCCCACAGAACAGGGCTTGTCCCCATGACCCAAAAGTAGCCGTTGGATTGCACTAATTATAATGGCATCCAATGCTCTTTCTTTTTTCTTTTTCTTTTTTTCTTTTTCTCTTTTCCTACGTTGTACTGTTCAACTGGTTTTATTTGTAGATGTGCACTACCGATGAGATGTAGCCCTCTCCAAAAGGAGAGAGAGCGTGTGTTCTTTGCTTCACTAATGCTATGTAAGATTGTGGGCCCAATGGGTTTTTAATGAATCTGAACCGTTCGATTGCTTTCTAATGTTTTCAATCTGCGCACAAGTATTGGATTCTGGGACCTTCTGCAGTGTTTAAATAATTAGTAAATTTAAGTTTTAATCAAAAAAATAATTTCACTTTTGGATGCATGTGCGTGGTTTGAAATTGCAAAAGGAAATTCACAATGTCATCCTTAGAAATAATTTAATCGAAATCTAGTTATAATATTCGTATTATACATACATGTACGAACATATTAAATATTTGTATTATACATGTATGAATATATATATATTTAAATATTTTTTTACAAATATATTGTAAATGACAACTTT
Source organism: Prunus armeniaca (assembly GCA_903112645.1). Taxonomy (NCBI): domain Eukaryota; kingdom Viridiplantae; phylum Streptophyta; class Magnoliopsida; order Rosales; family Rosaceae; genus Prunus; species Prunus armeniaca. Next base: position 10,797,361 of record CAEKDK010000003.1, on the reverse strand, counting down.
TCTTAAATGTACGTATTATACGCGTGCCATATCCTCCACGTTTGATACACATTTAATATTATTGAATTAAAAGGCCACATTAGGAACTTATTTTGCCAACATGTGGTTATTGAAACGGACACATGAAGTGTCAGTTTTAATGGTATTTGAGCATCTAATCCTCCTACTAAATCGAACCTTTTATCAGGGACGATCTTTAGTAAAAACTAATTAATCGGGGTTATAGCACAGGTGAGGGGGTTTTTTTTTAGTCCAAAATTTCGAATACAATCCACCCAAGTCTACCCATAATACTACTTCACACGTAACTCCTTCACGTAAGGTGAATTTAGCTCATTCCATTTTGAAATCTTGAGTCCATACCTGACTTTTATGATAGATGGTACTTTAAGGGTAACAAGGCCCAATGCTTTTTTTTTCTTTCTTTTTTTTTTTTTTTTTTTATAATTTTATTTTTATTTATATTTTTTTTTTATTTATTTTGATAAGTGGATGGAGAGGGAAAATCAAACTTGAGACCTCGGGTGCACATCTAAATGCCCTTAACCACTTGAGCTATAATCCCCGTACTATCATTCTTGGTTGTGGTAGTTAGTGTTCTTTTATGGGTTTTAGGGCACAGACCTCACATGCACCCTTCGTAGGTTGTCAAAACATAAACTGGAAATCAATTGATACATAGGAGAAATTATTGTATGGCTCTGAAATATAGTAATATGATATACCTCGTTTATGTGTGATAACAAGACTGGACAACAATGTTATTTCTTAGTTTCAGGGTATAATTTCAATAAATATCCACCTAAATTAAAAACGTGGACAAATTACAGCATGTGACCACACTCTACCTTGATATAATGTTGGAATTTTTTTTAATTACTTTATTTATAGAAAATCAGAATTTAATTCATGAAAAACTGGAAACGTGGGGTTAAGCCAGCTAGTAAGGGTAGTGAGCCCACCCTCTTGCACTCAAGTTCGAATATTGTTGCCCGTATATTAGATTAATTTAGATTATCGCTTGAATAACAAAATATGGTCAAGTCTAGAAATTAGTTTTATCTCCTTAAGACAAAACTACCCTACATCTTGTAGGATACAATGACCTCCTTATGGTTGCACTCCAAACCACGAGAATTAATGATTTACCTCTCTTTCAGAAGAAGCAGAAATATAACAGATGAAAAGTCCACCAGGATATGGAATTCCCCTGAAGTATGAAGTCCAAAAAATCTAAAGAGTTGGTGTGTGCTTTGACTTTGTGGATGTGAAGGCAGAAGAAGAAGAAGGGTGTTGCTGAAGGGTGCTGAGGCTGAAGCTTTGTTGCCTGCCAAAGCAGATTGTGTGAGAGAGATGGCGTCTGATATTTTGGCGTTTGATATTTCGCGGGTAGAAGCTTAGGGTTGGGTGTTTTGGCGTCTGATATTTCGCGGGTAGTTTTGGTTTTAATAGGAGACAGAGATAAAAAATAGAAGAAGGGTATTTTGGCATTAAAAAAAATTAAATATGGGTATTTTTGGTATTTTAAAAGTTTCATTAAAGGGAGTCAAGTGCTTCCCGTGTTTTTGTCCTGCAGCGCTTTTAAGAAGAAGCACCTCTCAAGTGCTTCTTCTAAAACCACTCCAAGTGCTTTTGGATCTCACCCAAAGCGCTTTTGCAATTTTTGCCAAACACCATTTTTAAAAGACATAAGCGCTTTCACCCATTTAGAAGCGCTTTTCGTTGCTCCAAAAGCACTCCCAAACGAGCCCTTATTCTAGAAGAAACAAAAAAACAAAAGTTTTCTTTCTAAAACAAACTCAAAAAGTTCGACCAATAAAAATTAAAAAATTAAAAAAAACTGTAAAAGGAATTTCCTCCGACAAATGATACATAGGACACCTTTTTCAAAGAGAAGTGATTGAATTATAAACTATGCAACTCTTCAACCACAAAGACAATATATGCAACACTAAAAAAAACGTTTCGCAAATACTAAGATTGAAATGTTTTAAGTTTCTATTTCTTTTTTTTATAGATCAGTTAATCTGGGGGTGAGAGTCGCACACAGGAGATTAAAAACTGGTGCCATGGGGTTTGCAAACAACACCTCTGCTGCTGAGTTAAACACCCACTATCGTAACTTTCTAATTTTATACATTAACAGAATAAGAAATATTTTAATTTTAATTTTTTAACATATAAGATATTTGTAGCTAAAATGATTAAGTGTATTTATCATTACGTCTGTGATTCTAGGTTCGATTCCCCCCTCCCCTTATCGCTTGTATCAACAAATTTTCCAACATACAATTATTCTAACATGGAGAGCCTAACATAATGCAATACTTTAGTGCTCCATTTGAATAGAAGAATTTAAGAGAAAACAGGGGATTAATTTGTACGGTTGCATGCACGGGCATGGTCACTGTTGCAGCAAGCAAGGGGCCAAGAATTCTTCCATGCGTAACGTGTGGTGGATATAAAATTTGTGAAGGAAGCAATCCAATAGAATTTGAGGCTACTTTCGGTTACATAACAATTATCGGAGAGAGACGATGGAGTTTGTCTTTGACTTCAAACGTTGTGTTTTAGGCGGGGTTCCACTTTCCACAGGCTAAACCTAATAGGGCTTAAGATGTCAGAGGTCGTAAAAGCAACATCACATGGTCACCCACGTGGAATGTAAAAGTGATGAGATGGATGATGGGTACTCAAGAAGGGTATGTGCCCACCACATTTTGGGAGGGGTCCCTTTAAAATGTTGGTTGATTCTTGATTGTCTATTTTTTACTGTATCCCCCCAAGATACAGGAAAAAATAGAAAATAAAACCTGCTGTAAATGTTGAGGTGTGGACGGTGGATGGGCCCACGTGTTGATGGTAAGGAAAATGTATTTAAGAAAGATGAGAGACTTTATGTGCATGGTGGTGAACATAAACAGATTGGAAAAAAAGGAACCACCAACTTCGGACATAAGAGAATCTTCAGCAGAATTGCTATATTCTTATTATTAGTCATCTTGGTTAGAATGAGGACAGACGCAGCTTTAGCAGACTTGCTATATGGCTCTTTATTTTAGAGAACTCTTTATTTGAGTTTGGTGACTCTCAACATTTAGAGAGGAGGAGAGAGAAATTGTGAAAGGACCAGCCACGAATTCCCCCTTAGAATTCGTGACGAACCCTCTCCCTATCTGACATCAAGCATGTGTCGGCCCAAATCACTAGAATACTCTTCTTACCCTAATTCCAAAAATATTCAAAGTGAAACCAACAATAAAATTATAGAATCATTCTTTACATTTATTTCAACAAACTATATAATTGAATATCATGTCTCTTGAAATTATGTACCTAACTGTTCAATCATTTTATTATTGTACACCAAAAACACATGTACCCACACCTTTTACCTGAAAGTCATACCTGTGACCGTCCACATAGTGCATATGTCATGCAATCACCCACCAGAGGGTATATGAGAAATATCATTAAATCCAAAGGTAACCGGAGAAGGGGAAACTAGCTAACCACATGTGTAGACAAGTCAGGCAGGTGGCTAGGGATCCTAACCAACCCTGTGCAGATAATATGAGTAGGGTGGCAAAGAATATCCTGTTAACTATACCACACATTGGTACTGCACTATTCTCCACATAAATGTACCTCAAACATAATCTATCAATTCCAAGTGCTACACATGTGGAATGCCCAACTTCAAATGTGTGTCGCATTTTAGTAGAACTCAAGGACACGAGGCCAACCTAAGAAGGCAAATAATCCGTCAATTCCCCTTGCAAGACTCAATGAGATATACTCAATATGAGAACACAAATAATGCGTCAATTCCCCTAGCAGAACTCAGTTTAAAATCAAACAATCAAACCACAAACACCTCCTAACCAAAAGGTCTCAATCGAGCCGGCGACGCCCACCATCTAGGTCAATTAGTCTCACAGGGCCCACAACCTCATATTTCCGATCTGAAAGTTTCTATAGGTCCAACAAAGTCTACTAAACAAGTCCCGAAAGCTTGGTCTCGATTGAGCGGTCGGATCTAAGCCAATTGTAAGATCGGACGATGATTGGTTCGCCTAACCTTATAATCATTGACTCGGAGTATCCATAACCTAGATTCTCAATCCGTAAATTCCTACACGATCTTAGAGGTACAGAGAACAACATCACTGAAATTGAAACAGATTGAACGGTCTGAATCTATTGAACCTGGATATCACATAATAGGTACAATATCCGTTCGATAGTCAAACGATAACCAAATTCAAATCCGAGCATACTGTCGTGCTTGGGACGATGAGGGAATAATTCTAGGTTGAAAACAAGTTGTCGACATAGGGCCCACGCGCCACTACTCATCACTGTTGATAGTGGGTGTCTTGAGAAAATTCCGGCGACGGAAAATCTCAACAATATCTGGCAATACCTATACCAAAACATTCAGACTAATATGGGGAACAACTTTTGGTCTCGGACCTCGCCAAAACGTTACCGGAGCAAGATGAAATCATGGCCAAACAGTCGCCCCTATATAGATATTTTGATAAATTCCCAAAATTCACAAATCGATCTAAACCACCTACATAAACGGATAGAGCATAGAAAAAGGATGAAAAACCATACCTCACTCCACGAAAACGATGGCCAAAGTCCCTGGAAAAAGGACAAAAGCCACTGGAGCTATTTTTCGTTAAATTGGAGAAATCCTTGATGGTTGGCATCGATTAACTAGTGGAATAGGTAAAGGAGGAAGAGATGAACATTTTTCGTGAAGGTGGCATGGCCAACTGGTCCACGATGGGGTCAATTGGTGGTCGGGAAGTCGAATAGTCACTATTGCTACAGTGACTGTTGCAAGAGAAGAGAGGAAGAAGAAAATGTCGGGGGCTTGGTACTGTAGCGCACAATAACAAATTTGAAAATTGCCATTATGTCTTTTTCGTTTCTAGACCTTTCCTCCTTTGTTACAACTCGAAATTGGGTGTGTCGCCTGTTTACGAACTCGTAAGCTCAAGCACTACGCAATGGAACCAAGAAAATTTTCAAAACTAGCCCTGAGTAAAAAGTCAACTCTAAACCACCAAGGAAGCCTAAGGTCAAAGTCGTCCTTTGATTTTAGAATTTTAAAAATTAAATTAAATTTCGGGACGGGATATTACAAATTGAGTGTTCTCCATTTCTTCATCTTCTTTCTCCCTAGGCACATAACCTTTTCTCACCTCTTACTTTTTGATTTTTTTAATGAACTTTTAATTTAGAGAGGGGGATAGAGAAATAATAAAATATTATAGATTAACCAAAATAAAGAACATTGCCTAAGGAAACACCTTTTAAGTGATTTGCTATAATAGTTTTCTAGCCACCATTTTAGCTAGAATTTGGCTAAAATTGAGAGACTTCCCAAGGGATTTCTTACCCTATTGCTTATATAACCTGAGAACCAAACAACAAACTCAGTAAAGAAATAAAATAATAACAAATACATAACACTTCAAAAATTCGTGATGAAAGAAAAACAAAACCCACCCTTTCATAAAATGAACGACCAAAGAAACAAATATGAGACTTTTTTTTTAGAAGAAGGATTTCATTCGTATAACCGAAGTAGCATACATAGAACAACATGAAACGGTGGCCTCGTTAAAGCTTTCATAAGGGACAAACCCCAGGGTAGGAAAGAATACCACACATGTCATAGACTAATAAGAAAGACTGAATCAGTCATGTAGGACCAGAGCTAAAACAAGATAAGATAATACAATAAACTGACAATAAACCTCCAATGAGAACACTACTACACAACCCGACTGTCAAAAGAATCCTACTATGAGATCATAGTCCTTTGCATAGCCACAAAATAGTGAGAGCATTCGCTAGGAAGAAAAATAAACTGTAACAACCAGATCCTTAATTAATAATTAATTATTAATTTATTCCAATAAAAGACCATTATACTCGTAGAATCTTTTATTGGTTTAAAGGTTGACTTTTTGACCAGGAAGGAATTTGGAGATTTCAGTTATACCGTTGCGTAGAGCGCGACGAAATGAGTCCGTAGACATATAGTGGACTAGAATCGGAGTTGTAACGAAGGAGTTTCGATCAAAAGAAGTTCAGTGGCATAACCGTAAATATTTCGAAGTTCAGTTTTTTTAAGACCCAGAATTCTCCTCTGTTGGCAGCTCGACTAGCTGACTTCCAAAGGTGATATCTCTCAGCCCCGACCACCAAATCCAGCAAGACCAGTGCTAAACGAACCACCTTACTCCCCTCTTTCAGTCTCAGCCCATCCCAGCCTCGATCCGCCGTCGTAGTCGCCGGAAACGGCCACGAAACAAGGCGGTTTGGACAGTTTTTGATGGAATTTCACGGAGCTCGTTCGGACACCTCCGGCCACCAAATCGGACGAGTGAGGTATGATTTTCTAGCTATTTTCCATGCTCTAGCTGCTGGTTGGGTAGGATTTCAGAAATTCCAAGCGTAAATACTTCGATTGTTAAGTTAGGTTTCAGCCGGTTTTGAGGGTGCGATTCCGGCCACTTCCGGTCAGTTTTTGGGGTAAGTCCAAGAACAAAAGTGGCTCCAAATAGGGTGTTACACCTAGGGTAGGAACCTTGAGCCGCGATTCAGAGTTTTTCCGACGAAGCGTTATCGCTTTACGCACCACGCACTGCCGGCGCGTGGGCAGCAGGGTGGGGACCACAGTCAGTCCTACAATAATCTCCCAGTTCTCACGAGTGCGTAGGATTTCACGGATCTTAATTCGGATAAGGTTTGAACCCCGAACGGATCTCGCCTAGTGTGTGATTTCTGGGTTCGATACGTTTGAACCGTTGGATCGCAGTCAATTTCAAGTATGTTGATCTAGGTAATTCTAGAATCGTATAGTATTTGACGGATCGTAAAACGGAGTCCCGGTTACTCCAGGAATGTTAGCCCTAGAGCGAATTTTACAGTAAACAAACTAGTTGCAGATCAGGAACAGAGGAAAGAATTACGTGTGGCTTGATCCCTCAGTAAGGATACGTAGGCAGCCTACAGTTATCAGGTGCAGCCACGAGTTAGAGTCTGAGTTTGTGTTATTATTTTTTCAGGGCATTTTGGTCATTTATCACCCACACCCACCAAGTGTCAGTTTTAAACAGGATTCGGCTCAGATTTTAAAGTGGAATTTGGGTTGGGTCGTTTCAGAAACAAGCACAAGCACACCATCTCTAGCCACCTCCAATAGCAAATGGCGATGAAATTAGAGAAAGTTGCAAAGAGCACCACAAAGAAGAGACAAATCCTGCAAACAGGTTAGGAAAAGAAATGAAAGGTCCCCCCAAGCACGCCGAATCATCTCAACACTGATAAAGAAACCTCCTATGAAACCATAGTAATTGAAACAGGCAAAAATAGAAATGCAAAAAAGGTGAGTGAGTGAAGGTAAAAAAAAAAAAAAAAAAAAAAAAAAAAAAAAAAAAACCCACCCACACAATAATACTACAACAAACACAGCTGACCTTAACTACTACTCTACTGGGAACAAGCTTGAGAGCATTCGCTAGATGCCAGAGCCCACGAATGCTCCATAAACACATTAAGGGATGCTCCCAGGAGACTCCACTGTACCGGTCTCCATAGGTTTGTTAGAAGGGACACCAATGCACAGTCGCTTAGAAGCCATGAAATCCACCCCAGAAACCAAAGTATCACTGACAAAAACAGGTGCAACTGAATTATTACACTACTTAATCATATGAGAGGCATTACGGGGAACCTCCCTTTTCTTGGGTTTGACACAACCCTTTTTTGGTGAATGACATGCAGAGAACTGAATAATGGGCATAATATCAAAAGGATTAGAGGTTACTAAATCTCGGGAGCAAGGGGAGGCGCCTGGAAGATGGGATCTTTTAGTGCGGGGACCACCGAGGCATTTGGCACAGTTAGCGAAACCAGCGGACTACGCGCCGCTGCCGCTGATTTCTCAAACTAGCGCCGAAGAGAGGCCATTACATCAAACACTACGGAGCAAGTGGAAGAGCCGAAGGGGAGATGGAATCCTCTATCTCAGTCCGTTCATGATAGGACGACCGCAAAGACCGAGTGTCAAAACTACTACGATCACCCGGACCATCATTGGTCCAAAGACCCTCCCACTGAGTAGAATGAACATGACTCTTATATGGGGGGTGAGGGAGTCGAAATATGGCATGCCAAAGAGCCTATAGAGTTGCCCCGCAAGTATGTATCACCTTCCAAATCAACAAGAGCTGAGGAAAACTGGTATAACAAAGACGGATTAAGAGAACCTTAAGAAAGTTCATATTTATCAATACACACCTAGGATGGATGACCAATTTTGCCAGACACAAAGTAGTATTCGAGAAGATATTCATTTTTAACATCCACCATTCGCTTGTCCACTTCTGGGAATGTAATAGGTGTACGACAAATAAGAGGTTGCGTGACATCAAACCTCACATGAATACAGATAAAACGACCCACACAGTCAGCACCGTCACGATTATCCACCCAAAGAACTTCTCCTAGAATAGCCCCTACTACTTTAGCAACAACGACAATCATGCAGAAACCAAGGACACCATGGAGTCGAACCCAAAAAGTATCAAGGGATGTTAGCTAGCAATATCAATGAATGCCCAAAGGTCCAGGGCTCCATATCAAGGACCCACTTCTTGCCTCGATCACAAACAAACCACACCCAATATCTGTTGGATCCAATTTCTTTGATAGAGACATCTCCAAAGCCTTTCTGAAGTTACGTAAAGGTTTTAATAAAGCCATCACGATTGATAGGTTTATCGATAAGAACTTGAGCGATAAGACCATATATAAAACCAACAAAATTGTATGTGATGTTAGAGGAACCAATAATTAGGCCATCATGTTCACATGGCGTGAGTACAAGACTACTACCAAAGGATTGCTCGTATCTGCAACAGATGTAGACATCCAGCATAATAGACTATACACCAAAAACAAGGAATTCAAAACCAAGAACAAACGAACCAGACCCCAAATAATGGGAATGGTCACAACGATGGCAGACGGGGGGAGAATGACTCAGTATCGATACCAAGATTGAAGATGAGGATGAACAAGTAGGATGGAGGCGAGGAGACGCACCCTGCGAGTAAGAGTGATTGAACGCAATTGGCGATGAGGCTGAAAGTGTTAACCACTGATTGCGATAAGACGACCTCAGGAGAGAAAGAAGGCTGCGTGGACTAATCGGGATGGGACGGTGGCTAACCACAAGACGAAACCCTAGATAAGACTCGTGGCTCTCCTCGTGTAACGAGAGAGTGACCCAACAAATATGAGACTTGTTGCAACATCTCTCTATTTTCTCTTCAAAGTATTCTGTACAAAAGAGTGAGGAAAAAAAACGACACCATGTCATTTGAATTCGTATAACGAAACCAAATAAATTTTATCAAACACCTACCCTGCGAGTAAACACCTACCCTATTCTTGAAATTAATTGCACAATAACCCTTTATAATACAAACCTACACTTTTTCTTTCCCCAAAGTCTCTCACACCCTTCCACCAAAAAAAACTCTACAACACCTAAATTCAAATTTCTTCTCATTCGACACTTGGCCTCGACGATGGTGGTTCTTTTTTTTATTTTTTTGCCCATTTGTGTACGTAGGTAGTAGGGGGAATAATTCTTGAGTTTATGTAACTACGTACCTACCACATAGTTTCAAGTATTGAGTTAGTCTACCTATCAAAGAGGAATGATTCGTGAGTTTTCTGTAGTCTTCCTATTAATAATATAACACAATTTTATATGTCTAAGCATACATTTTATTTATAATTAATGTTGATTTCTTCATGACCTTTTGGTTAGGTAAATTATATGTGCATTTTACCTATAATGTTGATTTTTTTATTTGATGTATATGAGTTAAATTTTTTAAATATGTTCAATAGTCAAGTTCAAAATTTGAGAGTAACAATGCCTTAAATCATAAACGTACTGCGAGAGAGCTTTAGAGAGAGGCTCCCCCCTCTCATTCAGATTTTGAGAAGTAGACATGATTTTATTTTAGGCTTAATTAATGCCCCATGAAACTACGGTCAAATTTCACATTGTTGCCCCCACCACCCCCCAAAAAAAAAACACTTAAAATGGCCTACTTTTCCCCATTGACCAAGGTTTGGTGACTCATTTTGCCCCTACCATCAACTCCATTCAAAACACTGTTAAATATAATGACCAAGGATTCTCCTCATCCTCACTCTCATTCTCACTCCTATTTTCCTCAATACTCTAGCACAATAAATAAAATTAAAAAATAAAATTGAAATGGTTATCGAATGGTTATCGAAGGATTCTCCTAAACTTTTAGGAATCTCATGGTTCAAAGTAATGGGTGGTGGAGGAAGCCGATAAATTAGATTTAGAGGTATTATTCACATGGAAGTTTCTGTATGGTTCCGATTTTGGTCGTACTTGAATTTATTGACATTTTTTTATCCTATATGTAACTATTTGCATTTCTTTTTCTTTTGAATTACAGCAGAGTTAGTCAAATTTGGATTTGAAAAGGAGTTTACGATGACAGAGAGCAATGCAAAAGATCACTCTGTGATGGAAAATAGAGACGATCACAAGGAAAAAGCAGATAATGTGGGCAAGCAAACGTTGAACCGAAACAAAAATAAAGACAAATTATTAGCATCCTCAATACAACGAAAGCTTCGGCAGGAATCTCCAGTACCAGATCAAACTTGTATATATAGAGTCCCTCATAAACTGGTTAGGCACAACGAAGAGGTTTTCGTCCCAAGTTTGGTTTCAATCGGGCCGTATCATCATGGGGAAAAGAAGTTGCAGGCCATGGAAGAAATGAAGCTGTGGTACTTGCATGGCCTCATTGAACGAAAACCAAATCAGAACACCAGTTTGGAGACGTTCGTGGCAACAATTAGGAGTATGGAACAATTTTGTCGTGATTGCTACGACGAAAAATTTGATAATCTGAGCAGTGATAGATTTGTAGAAATGATGGTGGTTGATGGTTGCTTTATTATTGAACTTTTCCGCAGACCCCGTTTGAGGTACTCGGACCACGATCCAATTTTTAAAACGCCATGGATGTTGTCGACAATTAGAGATGACTTGTTGCTACTTGAAAACCAACTTCCTTGGAAAGTTGCTGCCTCTTTATTTGACCTCACAAATGAAGAAAATGAACATCTTCGGTACCTTGCTGCGTGGTTCTCTGTAAACGTATTCGGCATCTCAGTGTCAGTGACAGACATATCGAGTGAAAGCATATCGAGTGAAAGACATTTCCTCGACATCGCAAGAGGTTCTGCCCTTGGACTACCGTCCAGGGAGGATCGTTTTTATTTTTATCACCCGATTCCTTCAGTGACAGAGCTTCTGGAAATCGGAGTGGATTTTGAACGTACTCTGAACTTCACGAAACCTGATCTGCTTGACATTACCTTCGAAAATGGGTTGATGAGAATCCCTCCACTGTGTATTGGAGAGAATGGAGAACGTTTCGTAAGAAACCTCATAGCCTATGAATTGTGTGCCCCACATCACGTAAATTATTACGCTACCTCTTATGCAAAGTTGTTCAGTTGCCTTATTAAGTCTACCAAAGATGCCGAATTTCTGATGGCGAAAGGAATTATAGAAACGCAGTTGAGCAAGGAGGACATAGCCTGTTTCTTCACTAGGGTTTGCAAGGACATTGAAATTGAAGGCGGCTTGCTATACTTCCATGGCCTCACCTTCTCTGTGAGCATGTATTGTGAGCGTCGCTGGCTAAGGAGTTGGCTCACAATGATCAAACGAGATTATTTATACAATCCATCATCAATCTGGTCTGTTTCCAGTGGGGTCGTCGTTATTCTCATTCTTACCATCACACAGACAATTTATACTGTTCTCTCCTACTACAAGTAAATCTGCTGATGTTGCTTTCCTTTCTTTTCTTCTTTTTTCTGAATTTTATTTTTCTCAGTGTCTTGATGAAGGAGTTTATTTTGTATTTCCTTATGACTTAATAACAATGGGCGATGCTAATAGGAGAAAAATCGTATTTTATACCTTCTTATTGAAAAATTAGGTTGCTCTCATTATATAGTATTGGATCAAAGGACGAATGTAACTCAAAAAGCTAAAAAACATGAATGCCAAACACCGAATGCAACCAAGTAGCTAGCCTACAAAACCCTAAATACCAAGTCAGGAAGAAACCTCTGCAGTCTGTACACTCCATGCTGCAGACTCTGGATCATCGATAAAGATTGTGCTTATTCTTCGCAATGATTTGTAAGAAGAAGAATGAATAAACTTAAATAATGAAAAATATGATGGGTCGTCACTCTGCAGGGGTTGGCCTGGTTTCTGCAGGTTGCTCACCCTCGTGTTCAGCCGGAGTCTCTGCTTTTGATGAGTTGGGAGTGGTATTAGCAGTAACATCTTTGGCAGGTGAAACAGGTGCGATTGCAGCTGCAGCACCCGCTGCAATGGGTGAATTAGTTTTTCCATTCTTGGCATCCTTTCCTTCCTTGGAATCCTTTGAATCATTTGCATCCTTGGAATCCTTTGCATCCTCTCCTCCCTTGGCATCGTTTCCTTCCTTTGCATCTTTCGCATCCTTTCCTTCCTTGGAATCCTTCGCATCCTTTCCTTCCTTGGAATCCTTTGCATCCTTTCCTTCCTTGGAATCCTTACCATCTTTGGCAGGTGGGGGAGGAGGCATCATGTGCGGTGGAGGGTTCTGTTTCAGCTTAATGAAAATTTGCCGCATCCTTGAAAGATCAGTTGGTTTCCCAGGTTTTGGACCCTGGATGATCAGCACTGAAGGCTTCTTATCAGGATCTTTCTTCCCTCTCTTCTTCTCAATATTAGGGACCTCACGAGGAATCAGCTCCGCTATTGCTTTCCAATAATGTTTGTCAGCTTCTTTGTGGAACTTCTCTTGGTTGACCAGGTAAAGCTGCACAGAAAGTCAAATTCATTTGTCTTAGATATGAAGCGTGGAAAGGTAGCAAGGGAGAGAGAGAGAGAGAGAATCAGGATCAGGGAAAACATGGAAAATGATGAGTTTTAGTACTAATACCTTCTCCCTTTCTCTGTTGTGAGCCTTGTTAGTTTCACAATTGAGCTTCCGTTTCTCATAAAAAGCTCGTTTAAATTCCTCAGCTTCCTCAATAATCTGGTTCCGCATCTCCCTTTCTCTTTGCTCCTTTTCTTCAAGATGGATGACATTTAGACTGCAGAAATGGACGCCTTCATCAGGGCAGATGAAAACAATGGAAAAGAAAAGAAAAACACTACATGGTTTTTAAATGCTTCTTTCTTTCCAAGATTTATTTAAGATCATGCGAGCAAACCAATCATTATTCCATCCAAATAAGCATTACCAATTACTAATTCAGACCTCAAGCTTAAAAGAAATGGCAATGAACAGAGTCACACAGATACAGAAATCAAATTAAGGCAGATGGAATTAAGCCTAAAGAAGACCATGCATGCAGAACATCATAAACACCTTTTTAACTCAAATTGATTCAAACAATGCCATTCAAAATTGCCACATTTAATAATATGATTTTCAACCAACAAAAATCCACACCACACAAATCGAAAAGAGATCTGAGCTCACCGACGCCACTCGCGCCGGGCAAAGCCTTCCTCTCGCATCTCCTCCGGCGGAGGCAGCACCGGCTCACACGAGGCGAAAATGTCCCCATCGTCGCCGCCGCCACCACCACCACCATCACCGCCCATACCGCCTACGTTATTGTCCTCGGGCACCGCCGAATCAAACGGCGACACGTAGTCGGGGTTAGGGGTGGAAATGCCGAAGCCGTAGATTTCGGGCGACTGCTGGTCAATGCTATGGCTGCTGTTGTAGCCTCCGCCGCCGGGGAGAACGACGTGGTCTTGGAAATCAGTGTGGAGGGGAGGTGGCGCCGGGTCGACGGCGGAAGAGGAGAAGTCGTCGTCGTCGTGGGTGGGAGGGTTGAACGACGCGTCGTAGCGCTGGGAGGAGAGGCGTGGGTCGTAGCCTATGTAGCCGTCGTCGTCGAAGGGGCGGGTGGTGGGGTCGTGGTGGGTTTCGTCGTCGTTGGGGAAGGAGTCGAAGGACGACATGTTTCGGAGGATAAGTGGTGTTGTCGTAGAGGATTAAGATTATGGAGTTAAGCTAAGCATTAAGCAGGATTATTATGGCGTTAATTATTGGGTGTGATTTTTGGTTTTGTTAGTGTGAGATCGGCGGGTTCGGATCCAGAGAGAGTGCGTGGCGGTGGATGATTCTTTCAGTTGCTACGTGTTGGGAAACCATAATTGTTGATGCAATGGAGAGCAAGCAACACACACAGGTGGCGTTTTTGTTTTTCTTTTTCCCAAGGTCACATGCTTCATATTTTCGCAACCATAGCTTATTATTAATTGACTTGCATTTTAATGCCCCTCTCACACATGTGCAATAGGTGATTTTTTTTAATCACACGCGCTACGCGATTGTTAAAGATTGTTTATGCAGAAAAAATTCCATTGTAAATGTACAAGATGATCTGATTATTATTTAATCATATTTTATTTTGGAAATGTTGTTAGGAAAAGAGAGAGATCTATATATATAAAACAAAAGACAGAGAATGGTGAAACATTCTAAATGCTAGAAAATGTCATTGGTTAATGTAAATATTAAGAATTGAAATTATTAATTAAATGAGGATAATATGGTAAATTCATATTTTTTATATTAAAAAATTAAAATTAAAAGAAAAATTAGATAATGTATCATATTTTTATGGAACACAACTACCCAGGGGGAGACTTTGGAAAAAGCAAAAGGAGAGAGAAATTTTTTAAAAGAAGCCAAAATGGACAAAATTGCCCTTATTTATTTTTGGATTTCCTAAGGAATCCTTTACATTTGTATGTCTTTGATTTAAAATTTGAGAGGTTTTTTTGTCTTTTTTGAAAAAGCTTTGGTTTTTTCCAAAAGTGAAAGTTTTTTTTATGGCTAAAACCTAAATTTACTTTATCTCTTTTTAATTCTAAATAAATTTTAAATTTTAAAAAAAAGCCTCTTGTAGGAGCGGAAGCACGTGTAGAGAGGCTAGTAGAGAGAGAGAGCGAGACAGAGAGAGAGAGAGAGAGAGATGGGGTGCAATAGGAGTTGGGTCGAGGAGGGGAGAGAGGAGAGAGAGAGAGAGAGAGAGGGGGGGGGGGGGGAAGAGAGAAGAGAAAAGATATGGGAGCTAAAATTACTAAAATGCCCATATCACATCACAACACTCAATTTTGTGAATGAAAATGGATATAAGTGGTAAAGTGAGAAAATTTCAGCAATTTGTTTTGAGATTTTGGGAGTTCAGTGAGAAAATTTCAATTTCATGGGGTAAAGTGAGACCGAGAGTCCGTTTCATGTGGTAAAATAATAATTCACCTATTTTAAAATATCTGTTGAAGTACATATATTTACGAGATGTTGAAGTACCACATAAGGCATCAAATTTAAATTTGATGTTTGAATTTTGCCATCTCCAAGGGAGATGCTCTAAGGTAAGGTAATTGTGATGTTTTGACTAGACATTGTTTTCCTCCTTGAACTTACATTTTTTATGCCTAGTGAATCAATTCACGTCAACAAATTATCTCACATCCTTAATTTGAGATACTCGTCACCCTCCCTCATTCGATCAATGTCTCTGAGTAAGTTATTTTGATAAATGATACGTTATACATAAAGGTTTTTTGTGACAACGAGCCTGTTGTGAAAAATAATAGTTTTCCTCTTTCAGTAAAGCCAAATACAAAATATTTATATTATAAATAACATATAAATAAATTGAAAAGCTTTGAAGGTATAATGAAATTGAAGAAAACAAAATAATAGGAAAATAAAAGGAAAATAAGTAATAGGTAAGAAGGTGAGTTTGGTACGGTGAAGCACGTCAAAGACGTTGTCCTAAAGCCTTTGTAGCCTCCCTACGTGCAGGTACTGACGGTCTACAAGACTCCAAGATACGACCCCTTATACACAAACTCAAGATCCGCTATGAGCACGGATCAACTCAAAGTGTCAGCTGTCAACACTTCACAATCAAAAGAATATTAATTCACTCAATATATTTGTATCAAGATTAACTCAAGTAACTAATACGAAGGATTGCACAATCGAATATATAGGCGTTGGCAACTTTAAAAAGAATCCAAGGCATTAAAACAAAGATGTAATTAAATTGCATAAATGTTCAGAACATTAAAGGCAATAATCACCTAACAATATCAACAATTTTACTGCCAAAATAAAAGCTCTAAATGTCATGAAATTGACATTAAAGTTTTGAAACTAAAGCTGCATAAATTAAAATAAATAAATAAAATCTCGTAATTGAATGTGCAATGCAAAAGTTTCTAATTAATATAAATTAACCAATTTCGGAACCAAAAGGAGCTAACGTCCAAAACCACTAAATTCAAATTATATTTTCCATTACAAACAAAACGAATCAATAATCAAAATAAAATAATAACTGCATGCTTACAATTTCAAGTTTGATATCACATAAAGCTAATCTAACGGCTGGTACTCTAATGCCAATTCAATGTCATCTTAATAAGCATAATAAATATAATAGTAAAACCACTAAATACATAAAATAAAACTGATATTATATATATATATATATATATATATTAATAACACGGTTTGATACTAATAGTTTTATGCAATTTGCTTACACGGTTTGAAAAAAAAATTAATGAATACTTTTGATTGCTTCAGCAAAAAGATTTTGTAATAAAACCTTCAGCAATTAAAAATAACCATCACAATAAGAAATTGCCTTATTTGAAAGACCAATTGAAATGAAGTCATAAAAAGAAATTAACGGCAACCAAAATAATGATTGAAAGTAATACCAAGGTACAAAACAGTTATGTCAATGAAATGGCCGTTGCAAAGCTTCTAATTAAAGTTAATGACAACAATGGATCTCAAAAACTAACGTCCAAAATAAATTGTACCAACAATGGATCTCAACAATGGATTTCAATATAGGACATTATATTCTCAACAAAATAGAATAGTCAAAATTAATTTCTCCATAAATGTAAAAATTCTAATTCTCAACATTGATGTATCAACCAACTAGGTAATGGCATTTATACTATAAAAAAAATGCTTCGTTTTTCTCCCAAATTTAAAGCAATGACAGCCAGCAAAATAAAGAATAATTAAGCTCAATAAAAGTTGCAATAATATCACATAAACTCTCTGCACGTTTCGCAAAAATTGATATCTACAAATGAAAATAAAGAATCAATATAAAATTGAAAACACAGATAGGTCA
Source organism: Prunus armeniaca (assembly GCA_903112645.1). Classification (NCBI taxonomy): domain Eukaryota; kingdom Viridiplantae; phylum Streptophyta; class Magnoliopsida; order Rosales; family Rosaceae; genus Prunus; species Prunus armeniaca. The sequence goes on along the minus strand of CAEKDK010000003.1, from coordinate 10,780,003 downwards.
GAACTAAAACTGACACAAAAAAAAACTATAAAGATAATGTATAGAAACCCAACATTAAAAAAAATAATTGCAAACAATAAACTTTACGGCCAAGAATATATTATAATTGCTTCTCACGTTGATATGAAGGATTTCCAAAAGTAAAGCAGACCTTTTTGGCAATTGAGAACAATAAAACGATTTTAAAAAAACGATTATAAAGGACCATTATATGAAGGAAAATTGATGGCAACCAAAATGAAAGAAGGCAAATGTTAAAAAGGCCCAACACAATAAAATCAAATATATATACTTGCTTTGAAATTTCAATGGTCATTAATTAGCTTTTGAATGCTATTAACATTATTAAGATTCTGAAATGTATTTTAAAAAACAGACACACCACATAAAATAATAATACGTTGAACTATAATAATAATACCAAATAAATTAGTCTGTAGGTTTTTATTTTCAACACTAGCAGTAATTTCCCAAACGTTAGCAACAAATTATAAACATATAAAAGTACCAACAATATTTGAAGCAGTTGAAATTGTATAGACAACATGAAAGCTTCAAACTGAATCTACCCAAAATAAATCGTAATTTTCATTTTGAAAATCCAATACGAATGCAAAAGCTTCAGTCAAAGAGTTAAAAGATATTAAAGCTAGCAATACGGGAAGAAAACAACTTTAACATACAAAGGCTTTAGATTGTTGTGAAAAATAATAGTTTTCCTCTTTCCATAAAGCCAAATACAAAATATTTATATTATAAATAACATATAAATAAATTGAAAAGCTTTGAAGGTATAATGAAATTGAAGAAAACAAAATAATAGGGAAATAAAAGGAAAATAAGTAATAGGTAAGAAGGTGAGTTTGGTACAGTGAAGCACGTCAAAGACGTTGTCCTAAAGCCTTTGTAGCCTCCCTACGTGCAGGTACTGACGGTCTACAAGACTCCAAGATACGACCCCTTATACACAAACTCAAGATCCGCTATGAGCACGTTCATAGACAGATATAGGTATCCAAGTCACATAACCATTGCCCAAAATAATAATAATATAAAGTAGAGAATATATGTAAAATAGAAAAAGAAAGAATTAGAATGTGTATGTGATATTCTGATAGTGTATTGTGTGTTCCTGTGTGTATATCAAATGTGGAGGAGGAGTAGCCTTTTATAGACATCCAAAACATGTAACCTTCACAAACCATAAAAGTTCACCAACCAAAAAATTAAAGCATTCACCAACCAGAAATAAAGCCTGAATATTAAATATTCATAACCCCCACAATAAATAAAATAAAACAACCAAAATAATTAAATAAACAAAATGGTTAAATTTTTAAAACCTTTTAAAATTCCAACAATTTCATTGGAAATGCATCCATGTGATACTTGGAACATACTGTTAGTTGTTAACCTCAATGTTGGGCATGATTTAATTCATAAAGAACCAAAATTGACATTTATTCAACCTGGAAAGAAAACCCAAAAATAAAAATAAAAAGAGGCGGGAAAAGTTCCGTACTGAACGGTTTGAGGTACAAAATACCCGTTAACGGTATAAATTTTGGCCTACTAAAAGTTTGGTATGATTAATAAGTTGGGCTGTCTCCCAAACCTAACGGATTCATACTATTCCTCAGGTCTGCTTAATAGGTTGGTGAGGAATGTTATATACGATACAATATAGGACGGCTGGAAATTTAGGGTTCAATTCGCGTTTCTCTTTCCATCATTTAAACACGAAACGCATGATCAATCAAACGGCCCAGAACGATGTTTGTGAAATAGACAGCAAGCAAGCAGCAGGCAAGAAATGTCGGTAGCCACAAACACATGCAGGGACGCTAGCCGTGCACGCAGCACAGACAATCCAGTGGCTCTACAGCCACAAAACATAAGCTGGTGGGCCCCACAAAACACAGCTTCTGCAATTCTCCACCAGTTACTTTACTTGGCCTTCTCTTCTCTCTATCTTCCCAGAATCAGTCCATAATCATACAAACAAACAGTCATCACTCCAATAGTTGTTGGTGAAGGGTTTAGGAGGTTTTTCGAAAACTAAGCTGTTGGTTTGTGCTTTCTTGGAAAGCTTTGATTGTTGAAGAAGGAGCTTTTGGAGAGAAAGGGAAGATGAAAATTCAGTGTGATGTGTGCGAGAAGGCTCCGGCGACAGTGATTTGTTGCGCAGATGAGGCGGCGCTGTGCGCCAAATGCGACGTTGAAGTGCATGCAGCAAACAAGCTTGCAAGCAAGCACCAGAGGCTTCTCCTTCAGTGTCTCTCCAAGTTGAACAAACTCCCTAGATGTGACATTTGCCAAGTAATTTCACTCCCCACGTTCTTTGTATTGTGATTTTGATTTTCCTTTTATGTTGGACTTGTTAGTTTACCTGAAATGGCTAAGATAAACAACCGTTCCTGTTTAATATGTTGCTCAATCGGAGACGTGAGTTAGGCTAGTTGGTCAAACCACTCAAGTTCGAGCCCTCTCCTTGTAGAGTAAATTAATTTAAGAGTAATTTAGACTGTTGCTTCGCTTGTATATAAAAAAGAATCTGTTGTTCAATCTCTCTCTCACATATTATTTTCTGATTTGCAGGATAAGGCAGCTTTTATATTCTGTGTTGAAGACAGAGCCCTCTTTTGCCAGGATTGTGACGGATCAGTTCATTCGGCCAATAGCCACTCTGCAAACCACCAGAGGTTCCTCGCCACCGGAATCCGGGTGGCATTGAGCTCCAGTTGTACTAAGGACACTGAGACAAGTAGCTTGGAGCCACCCAGTCATGGCTCACAGCAGATTTCAACAAAATTGCCAACACCTCAGCCTTCTGGCTTCTCATCCCCTTGGGGGGTTGATGACTTGCTGCAATTATCAGATTTTGAATCTTCTGACAAGGTTACCGGAAAACATATACATACATATATATATATTGGAAGTTATGTAGCTTTACTCATCGCAAATATTATTACATAAATGAAAGAAAACTTTTGAGTTTTAAGATTCAAAATAAAACAATCTTGCAAAGCTTTCAACAAAAGAAGCTCAACTAAGATGATTCTTTCTCCTAATATATATGTGATTTGCATTTTGTTTCATCCATTCGTGTCCCTGAGATTAAGAAGCTCTTGTGTGTGGTCATTTCAGAAAGGGTCGCTTGAGTTTGGAGAGCTTGAATGGATAGCAGATATGGGTCTTTTCGGTGAGCAGTTTCCGGAGGAAGCCTTGGCAGCTGCTGAAGTTCCTCAGCTTCCGGTATCACAGCAACCCAATTTTACCACATATAGACCCCCCAAATCGAACAATCCAAACAAGAAGCCAAGAATTCCAATGGCAGAGGATGATGATGAGCACTTTACTGTTCCTGATCTTGGGAGATTTTAGACATGTATCGACTTGATGATAGGTTGAAGTATATATATATGTTGACAGGTTTAAGTGTATACATGTTCATACTAAGTACATACCGGTATGTATTTATGTATGTATGTAAGAACTTATAATCCATTTGGGGGATTTGCTTCTTTCGTTTTCGTTTATTTGATCCATCAATATGTAATTTTGCCTACTTGGCAATAAGACCGGATGCAAAAGAGGAGCTTTGTTGAGCCAGAAGAGTTGAAGAAATTCCTTAGCAAATGGGCAAGCTGATGCCTCCCTTGTGCTCGTTTCTGTACGTTATATTATTACATTCACATATGTTCCAACTCCAATGATCATTAATCAGATTTCTTGGACTGGAAACACAGCTTCGATTCGAGTGCCCAATGCTTAGGGAAGTCAGTTGCAGTGACATTTGCAAATGGCTTGCTTATGTATTTAGGAAATATTTAACAACTCTGTTAAATCATTTCTAGTCAGGCGCATTCCTTGATCACCCAACATGGAGACCAGGGTTGATTTCCAATAAAACTAACAGAAGTATTTCTGGGCATGCAAAACAAGTAGAATGATATCTCTGTCCTCCAGTGACGAATTTCCAAGTAAACTACTTTAATGCGGGAGCAAAAGTCGTGGACCGAATTGAATACAAAGAAAATTGTATACAAGATTTCAGAAACTGCTATAAACAAGAATTGGTTCTATCCCATATCCCATACCCCATACAAAATTAGCTGTCTTATATAAGCCAATTAACACTAACGTTGCCAAGCCATGTAAAAAGAGGGAACTGCGCCAAAGCGATAAAGAGCAAAAGATAATGATGCTTGCTTGAATCATAACTCCTCACCTCTGCAAAAAGGACTCTTTTCATAGTCTTCACCAAGAAAACTCCCATGCATAAACAGGTCCAAGGCATCAAAAAATAGTATGAGTAACTCAACACAATCCGTCCAAGTATGGCCAAGCATAACCCTGTGAAAGCATAGCCAGCATATGCCACCATGTCCAGCAATGGTGCCTCACCACCACCCAAGGAAAGCAATGTTACTTTAAGTAGTGCAACTTGCATAAACCAGCCAAGCAATCCTTTGATAAACAACCAGTTTAGTGCTTCAGGACTAAACCTGAAAGGCAATGAACAAATTTTTTTTTAAAATACCATGAGTTTCTAGCATTGAAGGATTGAAATAACAAGAACATGAATAAATCTGAATTGAAACCATGATGAAGTTCAGGAAGCTACAGAGAGGCCATCATACATTCAAAAATGCAGTGATAATACAATCTTGGCCTTGGAAATAGTTCATTGTTTCACTTTAATTTACAAATATAAATTCATCTGTTGTGTATTTATATAGAAAAGATGAAGGAAAAGGAAAAGAAACTGGTGCATCAACACGGGGTTAATGATTTCTCTGAAAAAAACAGCTAAATTTGGCCACTACATGAGAACGGTGTGGGCTGCTGAAAGAGTTTTTGGTCCCAGTGCAGCATACCTCTTTGGTCATATGCAATAGTCCAACTTATGGGTCACATGTATAATCTAGGAAAATAATGTTATTTTGGGCATCATCTTCTTCGATGAATTTTTGCAAGCACTTCTCTAGCGTTTAAGCCTTAAGCAACTAGAAGGTACTTCAATAAAGGAAGACCGTGAACAAGGGAAAAACTAAATGCAGCTACAGTATACTACCCAAAAGGAACCAATACATTGTGTTGAAAGTGGACAAGGAAGAAGGTGCAAATAGATTGGGTACTAAATAGAACTCTTTCTCCAAAACTGGGGAACTAAAGTAGAAATTACAAACTAATAGTAGGATACTGAATTGCAATAAGAGGAAAATAACAGCCAAAAAATCAAGAAGTTAAGACAAAATGCAATCTTCGTTCTCATATCATAATGTTTTCCCATCACAGGATTAATATGAATAAAAGAGGAAACTACTTAGAGTAATATCTAGAAATTTCACAAAACTTACTTTCCTTGAAGACCCAATGAGAAGCCAGCCAGTACCACATAGGTACCAAATGCCATAAATGGAATGTACAGGTCTGGTGCATTGATGTCATAGATTGGGGGTTTATAAGAAAGCCTGCCTCCTACTGGTTCAGTTATTCTTGTCCAATGACCCTGAAAAAACAACAAAAGAAAGGGCAGGGGGAAGGAGTAAGTTCTATGGCAGCATAATCTGATTCCACAAGGAAAAATTCCAAATGTTAGCGCCTTACCCTGTGAAGAAATGGAAATAGAACAACCTTCAACTTGTTCCGGACATACTGGTCATTCACTTGGAAGTAGTATTGAGGATCAGAGAAATACCTACTGATCTGCTCATTTCAACACAAAATATCAGAATAAAGCTCAACTACCTCAAACAGACTTAAGAAACTCTAACAGCTAAGAAGTACAGAACTTCGAAAAGGCCTAATCTAGTCACTTGATGGCAATCATACAAGGCCATTATCATGCTTAAAGTATGTGAATACAATTTACATGAGTGGGAGATCAATGCAAAATGTTATAGAAGCATCTCCATAAACCAGTTCCAACTTACGCATCAGGCCATAATGTACAAAACAATATACCAAACTAATTAACATGGATCATCAAACTTTCACCCAATCAAGGGCATGGAAGAAAAACAAAGAATAAAACAATTTGAACAACCAAAATCAAGCCTTTCCAAAATGGTTGATTCAATAATGCCAATCATCATTCTACCAAATTAAAAGAGGTCAATTTCATAATGCAAGATACAAATATTTTGACAATGATTCATGAAACTTATATGCTAGAATAAAAATGTTCCAAACTTTCATATGATTTACAGTTAAATAAAAAACTTTATAACTTGACCACAAAGGGGAGTAATAAGCTAACGGTGCATATCGTAATCTTCAATAGCTGAACCCAGATCATAACAGTGGTCAACTACTTACATTGCTTTGTACATATTCAGAACTTGATCCTAAAATTTTCTCTCCATAAGCGCCCAATCCACCACGGATAAGTCCTGAACCGGCACCGTAAAACGTATTTCCAAACGGATTTGGCTGCGAAGTTGCAGGCGGTATTGGCACCCCAGGCTGGGCTCCCACATTATTGTACATTTCTGTAGTTCAACACACACAGAAAAAGAAAAAAGACAGATACAGATTGCTTCAATTACAATGCACCCAGAACAAGACTTCATTGGTGATAATAAATATATATTTTGAAATCAATCAAGAATCCAAGACCAGCTAAATAGAAAGAGAGAGATGAGTAAACCCTAGATCTGCAGGTTGAGATGGAGAGAATAAGGAAAAGAGGGAAGTCGCGGGGGGACTGCTGACGGATGAGAGAAGAACCTGGTGGTTGGAGGCCTCGTCGATTTCTTCTCTACGTTGGCAGAGCCGGCTTCGACTTCTGCCCTAGGGTGGCAGGGACAGGATCGATTTGAGAGAGAGAGATGGAGAATGGGACGGAGTTAAAAAAACTCAGGAAAAGCCTGTAGCCTGTAGCCTTTTGTTTTTTTTGTTTTTTTTTGGGTCTGGGTTAAGTCACCGTCTATACTATAGTGCACCGGTACACCCATACGACGTTTTTGTTTTGGAACCTGTCAACCGGCTCTCAAGGTTTACTATAATTTTTTTTTCTCTTTAAGTTTCAAAAATTTAATAATTAATCGTTTTAGTGTCCAAAAAATACTCCATAAGTTTTTGTTTTTATTTAATCAGAAACAAGTTTCCTTAATATAGGAAGGCAAGAGCCAATTACACCAGAGTGAACTTAAAAGATAGGACGGTTATCTACTGAGAACGATTATGTGTGAACGTTATATGAAAACCAAATCCAGCCATTCAAATTATCTGAATGGCTAAAGAGAAAAAGCAAGCTTATGGTAAAAACGGGTAGGCTGCAGTTCCCCTTAGCCCAAGTGTCAAGTCGCGCCTATTTCGAAAAAACGCTCCTTTCTTCTTCCTGACAGTGGCGCCGTACTTCACCAGTCGTGCATTTCTTGTCAATAAATTTATGAATTTATAAATCAACCCTAAACACCCAAAATACCTACCAGACATAAATTTGTGTATTTCTCTTGTCGCAAAAACTCCCTGGTGTACTCTGTCTCTTTCGCTTCCTCCCTCATCTAATATTTCTCATTTGAACGTCTGAGACTGTACGTTTCTCTCGAATTCCCTCTCTTTCATTCATATTAAAGTTTGCATGTTATATTGCATTCAGTTAATGTTTAAATCACTTAATGTTTAAATAATGTTTAGGATTTTAGGGCATTGATTTTTTGGGTAAGAGTAGTCTGTCTCTGGTGTAGGATTTCAGGCTTTGATTTTCTGGGTAAGAGTAGTCTGTCTCTGTAGTAGTTGTGTTTGCAAAAATATAAATTGGCTTCAGTTGTTTTTTTGCGTCTTTTTCTAGTTTCTAGTAATTTGTTGAAGCATAGTAACTAATTTTTAAAGTTTTTTTTGCGGTTTAAATATTATTTAATTTTTCCAAAAGTTGAGTTGTCTTTTTATCGCAATTTTTTGTGGTAATTTGTTGAAGTGTAGATTCACAGCTGTTGGTTGTTCCTATTTTCTTTTTGCATTGTGCTTGCTTGTTGTCTTTTCTTAAAATTCTAGGAACCTTCATGTGTTGGTCATTGTAATCTTGCTTCGCCCATTTAGTGGTGTGAGTGCATGACATCATTTTAGGGATTTAATGGGGTTTGGAAAACGAAGAATAAGTACCATTAGAAGTAGAACGCATAAGAGAAAATTGAATCTTAACTGTGAATATGAGCTGATTTGGGATGCAGAAGGATCAATGCATCCTGTAGTAGGTATCAATTCTATATCTTAATGTGTTGAAAATAGTATTGGTAGGTATCAGTTCTGTATGTGAATGTGTTGAAAATAGTGTTTGTAGGTGAAAATTATGTATCTTAATGAGTTGAAAATAGTGTATCAATTTTGCATCTTAATATGTTGAAAATAGTGTTAGTAGGTATCCATTATGTATTTGAATGTTTGAAAATAGTGTTTGTAGGTATTAATTATGTATGTTAATGAGTTGAAAATAATGTATCAGTTTGCATCTTAATATGTTGAAAATAGCGTTAGTAGGTATCCATTATGTATGTGAATGTGTTGAAAATAGTGTTTGTAGGTATTCATTATGTATCTTAATGTGATGAAGATGTGTAGATAATATTGTGAGTAGGTATCACTTATGTATGTTACTGTGTTCATAATTTTGTGAGCAGGTATCACTTCTGTTTCTTAAGCAAAAGGTGTTTGTTGCAGTTATAAAATGGAATCTAGGTTTGAACTTTGTTTCCCGGAGTCAGAGGTCTATGCTGCGCGGGTGAATAATTTGTGTGTGGCGAATTCAGTCCTGTGTAATTTTGGGCGCATTTCAGTGAGTCGCTTATGAAAAGATTTAGAGAGAGCTATTTTGGGCACCTATTGGGCCTCCATAATATTGCATTTAGTGGTCAAATTGTGCATGCTCTAGCACTCCAGCGAGTCGGAGGACTTGGTGTTAAGGGCATGCAGGGCCTTAGTTATGCAATAGGGTCCAATGTTGCTCAATTCAGTGTAAAGGATTTTTGTTTGATAAGTGGTCTGAAATGTGAAACAGAGCCTAACATAACGTCGGGGGGGGGGGGGGGGTCATAATCGATTTATGAAAGCGCATTTTACCAACAGGGGTCACATTACTTGCCATGACTTAGAAAATGCATTCCTAAAGTCCGAAAAAGGAAGCGATGACTCTTTCAAATTGGGACTACTGTATTTTGTGGAGTTTGTGATAATGGGTAAACCCCAAAATGTGAAGATAAACGAGGAGTACTTACATTTAGTTCATAAAATGGACGAATTCAACAATTATCCGTGGGGATCTATATCGTTTGAGTTTCTGCATGATTCTTTGTTGTTTGCTCCCGATAAGAAAGAGAGTGATGAAAAGAATGATGGGAAAGGAAAATGACAGAAAACGGGAAAAAAAAGCTGTGCGGAGTTCAGTGAGAAAAGGGAAGAAAAACATGGAAGATGAGAAGCCTAAAAGAATTAACAAACCTGGATGGAGTATAAAGGGATTGAGCTATGCTCTCCAGGTATGATGTAGTTCAAAATTTGTGTTTGTAAAATTTTAGTTCGTAATTAAGTATTGACTTTGATAATCTATTTGTTGTAGATTTGGGTGTATGAATTAATTGCTGAATTGGGAATTCCCCCCCTTAGATATTGTAAGCGGATCGAGGAACTTGCATTAGTCCCTCGAATTTGCTAGTGGGAATCCACGGATAAAGTGCATGAGTTTAGAAAGCTAATCGCTTATATATTTCAAAGCAAATAGGTGTGTAGTTAATAATTTATTTCAGTACAATGTTCGTTTCATGAGGAAAGCTGTTTAGTATTGTATATGACATGTTAACTCTATGTGTTTGATAGCCTGTTATACTTCGCCTCTTACGACCAAGTTAATTGGAGATGAGCCAACCATATTGGATTTGGGGATCAGATGTTCCTGAATGTGATGCACCTAGTGTAGCTTCGCGGGTATGTAAGGACCTTGATGAGTTAAACTCTGTTGTGCAGTAGTTGAGGAATGAGGTTGCAGTATTGCACCGTGAGAAGGGTTAGCTAGAGGAGAGAGTTTTACGCTTGAAAAAGTGTACCAGTCATGCAGACGCGAGGAAGACTTGGGATGCTGGAGAGGAGAGGAATAAGACTGAGGATGCTGGAGAGGAGAGTCAAAAGACTGAGGATGCTGGAGAGGAGAGGAATAAGATTGAGGATGCTGGAGAGGAGAGTGAGAAGACTGAGGATGCTGGAGAGGAGAGTGATAAAACTGAGGATGATGGAGTAGCCAAATCGAGAGAACAGTGTGTACAGAATTGATAATAATAATGATTCATAAATATAGTTCACATGTGCGGTTATGTGGAGAAGACGGTATGGAAGGTTCACATAACTTCTTTGTTCGATTGCTGACAAAGGATGGTTGGTTGGACGACTCGGTAAGCATTGATTGATTTGGGATTTTGTCGAAATGGCCATGTTATGTAGTGATTTATTGATTTAATAATGGAAACAACCCTTTTATTTAGAACATAGACATGGCCTTGCTTTTGCTACGGGAGCGGCACAAGAGCTTTGGCAACTAGGTGGGTTCTGATTGGACGATACTGGACACCACTTTTCAGGTATGTATTATTTCATAAACATTGTTTATTTTCAAATTTGGTATCCGTTATGATACATAACTTGTGTGCCACTATGCAGAAATGTGCTGCTTTGGATTACAAGCAAATGAAGGCGTATGTGGGAAAGGAGGACAGGCAGCACAGCAAGGGTTTACTGGGAATGGTCAAGGGCGAAGGGCCTAAGTTGGCTAAATCATGGTCGTCTATGAATCGCGTTTGTTTGCCCTTCAACCTACAAAGGCAGAAGCACTGGATCTTACTTGTTGTCAATTTAAAAGAGTGTGTGAGATAAGGGCATATGATTCAAAAGTATATATGTGCAGAACTCAAGCCATCCAACGGGCTGTGCAGCAGGTGGCAAAAATGCTGCCCCGGTTGTTAAAGGAATCTGGATATATTGGTGACGGTCTACTTCTAAAAATTGAGTGGCCAGTTATTCGCGTCATGGATGCACCCCAACAAGTAGGTGGGTGAGTAATATTCCACCTAACCACATTGTCTTATGAAATGGATTTGTTGTACAATGAATCACAGGTTCTTCGCTATGTTTCAAGGGCGATTGTGGGATGTACATCCTCAAATACTGCGAGTTTCTAACCTCGAATGTAGACCTGGCCAAGATTTCCCATGACGCCATGCCCTTCTATCGGTTGAAGCTCGCTGTACAGTTGTTGCAGGGATATTGGTAGCTATGATTCATTAGGAGATACTATAACTTGCAAAGTTTTTAACTGGGTGGGTGTAGTGTAGTATATGAACTTGCAAAGTTAATTTAACTTGGTGGGCAATTTTGTTGGTAACAGATCTTATATTTACGAGTTACAAAACAAACCTTTCTATAATATAAGGGAAGCTTGAAGAGCTTTCTTCGCATGCCTGAGCACATCTTTCCCCTTTCTATTTTATATTTGTACATTGCCAAACATGTCTTATATGTAGCTGTCCGGATTACAAAATTACAAAACATATACTTAAACCGAAAACATTTATTACTTTAAATGATAGAACTAACAACAGTAGGAGGATTTTTATTAATGCCCTTCAGTATACGAATTACTTCAGCATATACATTAAGTTCCTTCACATCCACCTAGTTTTGAATGTCGGATTCAGTTGGGGTGTTGTCTGCTATCACCCATTCATAGCCACTACACCTTGTAGCTCCCTATAAAAACAAAACAAAACAAAACTACATTTTTCAGTCTGGAATTACAATGTCAGACCTTATTCTTTTTTCTGGAGCAGTTTCAGTTTGGGATTACTGTTTATTATATACAGCTTATTCGGTTTTACATACGAGGTTTGGGAAGATTATACTTACATATGTTGTGAAGCACTTCCAATATGGTATGCTCATATCCTTTCGGATTTGGAAATTAGCTTCACCATCTCAACATTGCAATGCCGACACCTCTTTGCTTAAGTGTTTGTTGAAGAAATCGACATCGTTTTGCCCATAGTTGAAAATGAAGAAAACAGAAGAATTATTATACCCTTCCAAATATTTGGTCAAAACCCCCAAATTATTTTCCTTCAATTCTGAAAAGGAATTGGACTTTATTATTTGGTCGAAACATATATGGAGTTTGAAGTTTGAATTTGCTTTTTTTGGTCCTAACAATCGTGAACAGGAAATTTCAAAGTTGAATATATATATATATATTTTTTTAACCCTAATGCATGAGCAGGAAAATAAAAAGCATTGCTGTGGGGAATTTGTAATAATTTTTTTACCCTAAACACTCCACAGTAAACCTTAAACCGTAGCCTTAAATGCGTTTATCAAATGAAATATAAGCAAGACAAAAATTAAAAGGAAAAGGGGCGTGTGGCGGCATGGGAATACGCCACGTGTCATTGAGGTTTGCAGCTCCCCACTCCAGCTTCGCCACTTGGCATTCCGTGTGTATTTTATTACGTTTTTTCTTCTTCAGAAAATCATAAAAAATACAGGAAAATTCAGAAAAAATGGAGGAAAATTCCTAAGTATGTATCGGGATGAATACTTCATCAGGAGTTTTGACTTATACTTCTCAAGGAGTTTTTGGTTAAATACGCTATTTAAATCATTTTGTTAGTCAAAAGGGATTTCCGGATTATTAGATTGAAATTTTGTATTTTTTTTTGTTGTTGCAACAATCGTAAACATTGCATGACAAATTCCGAATGTGAAGGGGAAATTTCGTACAGGGTCCTATTTGATATGGGAAAAACCCAACACTTATTTCCCCCCTATAAACATGACAAATTCGGAATGTTCCGACCAGAAAGACTGAACCACAAAGATGATAATATAAAATACACGAACACTTTCTTTCGCCTGAATGAGAAACCCAGAAAAATGAGGGCTATACTTCTGTGTTCTTCCTGGAATTGAATAAGGAATAACAGGGGCGCTCTCTCTTCAGTGTTATTGGTCTTGCTCAATCAAAGCTGATAAAAAATTGGCCACTTAATTGAACAAACCGAATAGCTGGATTGGAGGGGACGTCTGTTTTCGACTCGACGTTTTGGAGGGAGGAGAGAGAAGAAGGCCTCGTTCTAATACAACACTTACACTTACAATTGCTTTTGATGCAGCTGTTAGATTAGATCCAACGGTGTTCTCACGTAATGTTCGCACATAAGCGTTTTCACCTGATCCAAACCGTAAAAGATAAGCTCAAATAAGTTCAACATAGAAGGCACAAAGCCCACTACACTCATAGAACCTATTACAGACAGAAAGCCCACTAAAGAAGAGGAGTGATATTGGAACAACACAAAATAGGGTGGAGAAAATTGGGGGACAAGGGACCTAAACAATGAGGGATAGTCATGTGGGGATCTAGGGAAAGGATAGACAATAGAGGCAGAAAGCCCCAAATAAGCAAAACTCAAGATCACACCCACACAAGGTGGAGAAAGGCCACAAAATTGGATCCAGCAAGGGGGAAAACCTCAAACACACCCACACAAGAAGTGAAATGGACCACAAAATGGACCCAACAGAGAGGAGAAACCTCAACCACACAAAATTGAGACAAAAACGAGAAGAGAATATAGGGGAGGAACAATGTCTAAAATATCGATGGTGTTGTAAAATGAACGATATATGCGGGAATATTGAGCTGCAGGTAAAATAACATAAGTGTTGCAACACTATCCAACCAAAATATATCCATCCCAAGCAAAGATATCCATTACAAAACATCTGTTCCAACACTAATCCAACCAAAACATATGTGTTCTAACAGTAATCCAACCAAAACATTTGTGTTCCAATACTAATCCATTGAAATCAGTATGAGAATCCTAGGACCATATATGCTACTTCATCAAAATCAAATGTTCCAAAACATATCTATTACAATACAAAATAAGCAGTCCTAATGTTTTGGTGTTCCAAAATACCAAAATCTGCCATATGACCACATATCCCTTGCTTAGCAAATCTCAACTACACTCTCCATGACCTTGCTCTTTTTGGTAGAGGTACATTTTCTGAGTTTGGTTGAGAAGCATGCCTAATTTGATTTCCCTGTAAGGTAGCACCAGTTTGAGCAAGCTGCCTTGTTAGTTCAGACACTTACCCCCTCTTCTTGCCTATTTGAATGACCAATATCAGCAAATCAATCGAAATTTGGTTTAAACATTTATATTTAATTATTGAAAGCAAATCAATACATATGGTATTACCCCAAGCTTTGTTCTTCTAAAAGGTCTAGCTTGGATTGAAGTCTCAGCTTGATCTGGTCTGTCTGACATGAACACTTGGCATACTTGTTCCCCTTCCCCTGCCTCAAACTCTTGTTGCCCTTCCCCTGTCTCTAGCTTGTTCCTTGAACAAAAAATAATCAACCACAGAAAATATCAAATACAGGACCAAAATTGTACCTTCAACAAAGTTCCTATCAACAAAAATAATCACAATCTTCATACATGTCTTCCACCTCTTGTTCACCCGTTTGGTTTTTGCTCCTGTGATGGAAGGGTAAAATTCCTTATTGCCTTGGAAACCATTGACTGGTCAACAAGTCAGCTTTCTTTGATGTGCGAGCGTGCCACTTCTAGCCTTGAAAATCCTAGCAGATTTCTTAAAAATGGATAACTTGCACCCCAAGTTACTGATTTTTAAACAAGTGATTGTGAATTTGGGTGAGGAATATCTCCCAAGTAAGTTCTTTTCTTGCCTCAGACTGGTGAGGACTTCACAATTTATCACAGTATAAGATTGGTAGTTCTGGCCAGAATAAATGATGATAAAGAGGATTGTTTTTAGGCAGAATTGCCCTTTACAAGACTTAGAAGGAAAAAATCAACGCTAGAAAGATAAAAAGAAGGCTGGAATTCCATTTCTGCCTGGATAGATGCTTCTGATCCGGGCTGGACTGAATATGTCTGTGCTGAACTGGACTGTTAACAACTTCAACTGCTCAGCTTTAGCTGTAAATCAATGCCAAAGTTCAATTTTGGCAGAGCTTTAATCTACTTCAAGCTTTGGGAGGCTTTTGAATGGGCAGAATTGCTGCTTCTTTAGTCAGAAGGGACAGAAGTGGCTGGTCTTGAGGACTTAGTGAGCTGGAACTGCACTGTAAAATTTGTTGAGGTTTTCATATTTGTGAAAACTCAACCTCTGCTTGTTTTTGGCTTTTGCTGAACCAAATTTGTAACGAGAGGAATCTAACCCCTCTTGTGGTTCAAGTGAACTTTTGGTTGATTTTTGTTTGTTTGTTTGATTAATGAATTGAGTGTGTGTTGAATTCTATTCACCCTCTCTTATATTTATAAGGAATGCTTTGAGTAGGGTTTCTTTCTTTTAATAATGGGCGGCAAAAATTCTCAAAAGATCTTTCATTTTTAAAATGCGAAGAAAAAGGGGTTTTAATCAATTCTGGCAGATAAGTTCTCAACAGTCAGTTCTCAAGATCACTTCCCTGTTTTTTCCTGAAAGAGAACCTAACCCCTTCTTTAATTCCAACTGCCCCCTGTGAGAGCTCAAACCATGATGGTTAGTTTGATTCTCAGTTTGAATAGCTCCCTGTCCTCCTGCTTATCCCCTTTTGAAAATATGACCTGGTTATCTCTTGGGAGAATCACCCCTTTTTTGGAGTAGAAGAAAATATCTCTAAATATATTTATACATATCAATAGGGATTTGATCTTCTGATGGTAGAGATTCAGAGAGGTCTCCTCCTAGTTTGCCTGCTTTTGATTAACACTCTTACCAAACTTAGTTGAAAATATTGACTTTTCAAAGTCAGAGAAAAAGATTTCACATGGGTCCGTTTTTGTTAGTTTTCTTCTTTCTTTAATCATGTTGGGCCTACTCTGATTTTTCTGGAATCAAACTAAGGGCTAGCTTGCTCTCTTCTTTCCGAGGCCCAAGTTTTTTATTTTGCCACCTTTTGATAGATCCTGGGCTGGGTTTTCTTGGATTTTTGGGCCTTTGATTTTTTGTTTATTTTGCAAAGTCCGGATCTGGGGCCATAGTGTTGGGCGGAGTGTATAATCTTGGCCCAATTCAAGGGAACGTTGGTGGCTGGTTTAAAATTGCTATGGGCTTTGTCACCTTGGGCTGGGTGTGCCAAATTAAGCCAAAACACCTCTTTCTCCATTGTTGCCATATGTCACTTCCCGGGATCGACTCCACCATAGCACGATATTGTCCGCTTTGGGCCCCTCTCTCTGCCCTCACGATTTTGTTTCTGGAGACTCATGAGCAACTTCCCAGTGGGTCACCCATCCTGGGATTGCTCTAGTCTAAACTCGCTTAACTTCGGAGTTCTCTCGACTCCGAAGCCAGTGAGCTCCCAAAAGGCCTCGTGCTAGATGGAGGTGGGCAAGTACATATAAGGCACATCACCCCCTCTCCGTTGGTCGATGTGGGATGTTACAATCCACCCCTTTAGGGGCCCGACGTCCTCGTCGACACACTGGCACCACACGGCAGAGTGGCTATGATACCAAATTGTCACTTCCCAGGATCAACTCCGCCATAGCACGATATTGTCCGCTTTGGGCCCCCCCCTCTCTGCCATCACGATTTTGTTTCTGGGAACTCATGAACAACTTTCCAGTGGGTCACCAATCCTGGGATTGCTCTAGTCCAAACTCGCTTAACTTCAGAGTTCCCTCGACTCATTTGGTATCAGAGCCACTCTGCCGTGTGGTGCGAGTGTGCGGACGAGGATGTCGGGCCCCTAAGGGGGGTGGATTGTAACATTCCACATTGACCAATGGAGAGGGGTTGATGTGCCTTATATGTACATGCCCGCCTTCATCTAGCACGAGACCTTTTGGGAGCTCACTGGCTTTGGAGTCGAGGGAACTCCGAAGTTAAGCGAGTTTGGACTAGAGCAATCCCAGGATGAGTGACCCACTGGGAAGTTGCTCGTGAGTTCCCAGAAACAAAACTTTGAGGTCAGAGAGGGGGGCCCAAAGCGGACAATATCGTGCTACGGCGGAGTCAATCCCGGGAAGTGATAATTTACAATCCACCCCCCTTAAAAAAATTTCATCCTCGAAATTCATGTACCTGTGAATGAAAGAGATAAGGGTACTTGACCCACATCTGCGCCTCAGGCTCCCATGTAGCTTCTTCAACAGTTTGACTTCTCCACAAGACTTTCACTACATGAATGGATTTGGGGTGCAACATTTCTTCTTTCTATCCAAGATCTGCATAGGTTGTTCCTCATATGACAAATCTTCTTGCAACTCCATAGGTTGGTGTTCCAGAACATGGGAAGGATCTGGCATGTACTTCCGTAACATGGATACTGAAATACATCATGGACTAGAGATAGTTCTGGGGGTAATGCAAGTCTGTAGGCAACATGTCCAATGCGCTCTGTGATCTCATAAGGTCCAATGTAATGAGGGCTTAACTTCCCACGTTTCCCAAATCTCATAACACCCTTCTAAGGAGATAACTTCAAGAACACCTAATCCCCAACTGCAAACTCAAGGTCCTTGGACCTGTTATTCACATAACTCTTCTGTTGGTCTTGTGCGGTTTTCAACTTCTCTTTAATCATCTTTACCTTCTCCGTTATTGTCACATCCCGGGATCGACTCCGCCACAGCACGATATTGCCCTCAAGGTTTTGTTTCTGGGAACTCACGAACAACTTCCCAGTGGGTCACCCATCCTGAGATTGCTCTAGCCCCAACTCGCTTAACTTCGGAGTTCCCATCACTCCGGAGCCAGTGATCTCCCAAAAGGCCTCGTGCTAGATGGAGGCAGACATGTACATATAAGGCACATCACCCCTTTTCTGTTGGTCGACATGGGATGTTACAATCCACCCCCCTTAGGAGCCCGACATCCTTGTCGGCACACTCGCACCACACGACAGAGTGGCTCTAATACCAAATTGTCACTTCCCGGGATCAACTTTGCTGTAGCACGATATTGTTCGCTTTGGGCCCCCCTCTCTGCCCTTACGGCTTTGTTTTTGGGAACTCACGAGCAACTTTCCAGTGGGTCACCCATCCTGGGATTGCTCTAGTCCAAACTCGCTTAACTTCGGAGTTCCCTCGACTCCGAAGCTAGTGAGCTCCCAAAAAGCCTCGTGCTAGATGGAGGTGGGCATGTACATATAAGACACATCACCCTTTCTCCGTTGGTCGATGTGGGATGTTACACCATATCTTGCAGAATTGTGGCATTCACCTCCATAAGTTTTACAACAAATGACAATCCCATATCTTCTCAGCTTTGTTGCATTTTTTTGGTAACTCATGAGGTTCCTTTTGCCTACTTGTTATAGGCCTTCTTGGTTGTTTGTGGTAAAGAGGTGGCTTGATGGTTCTATGGCATGTTTTTTTCTAGTAATCTTGACTGGGCATTTGAGATATATAACTCTGATAAGCCTTGTCATATGCAACTCTTTTGTAAAATGAATGCACAAAGTCATAAGGGCTCTTCTCTGTTTTGGCAATTGCAGCCATAGAATTTGAACAAGGGATTCCACATAAGTCCCACTTTCTGCAAGTTCATGTGTGCCTCTCCAAATCCACTACATACATCCCACCATGGATGTTATTAACTTGATATTTCCTCCCACCAGCATATGATGCTATACATTGAGCACTCTTAGTTGTTAGCTTCTCAACAATTCCAAAAATCCTAGGACCAACATCATGTGTCCAAACAGTTTATCTAAGTCTAGCCATTCTTAGCATTAAATAATTTCGAATTCTCTCTAGTAGTGTTAGCATTGGCTTATCCTTTGATTCATAATAGCTGAGTTAAAAGACTCACATAAGTTGTTAAGAATCATATCACACTTAGAATGAGTTGTGAAGTGTGACTTACTCTAATGATTTGTTAGCCTTTCTTGAAGCCATCTGTAAGCTGCATCTGATTGAGATAACATCTTCTCTATTTCAGCTTCAAATGTGGGTATTGTAGTTGATCTAGCTGTTACCCACAATCTTTGCTTCAATGCTAGTCCACTGTGACCAACAATCTTGAAATTATTATCAAGGTACCTAACACAATGCCTGTGCTCAGCAGTGGGCATAAAATCCCTAATAGCTTGCCCTAAACCCTTTTGCTTATCTGACATGAACACCCAACCATTACCATTTTCACACCCAACATCAGCAAAGAAAAGCTCCATAAACCATGCCCAAGTCTGGGTATTTTCTACTTCAACCATAGCAAATGCGACAGATAAGGTACATCCCATGATTCGCATCAATACCAACTACAAATAAAATCTGTCCTGGATGAGGTCCCTTTACATGACAGCCATCGAAACTCACAACTGGCCTGCATCCTACAATAAAGCCCTTCTTCAATGCACCAAAACAGATATATATTCTTTTAAATACTGGGTTGTCCCTTCGCGAATTAGTCTTGATTAAGACAGTGCTGCTTGGATTGTTTACCTTCAACTCTTCACAATAATCCTACAATTTTGTGTACTGTTCTTCAATACTTCCATGTATTCTCTCTTTAGCTATGCTCTTGGCTTTGTAAAACTAGTTTGCAGTGATATCTATGCAATAATTCTTCCTCACGATCTTCATGAAATCTGACACAGACATATTAGGATTATCTCTAAAGTCCTCATCAAACCTTGAGCAAGCCAAGAAGAAGTGGCAAACTTGGTCTTTTGCATCCTTCCACGTACATGCTTAGGTTGATATGCCTTGATCCTAGTAGTAGGCCCTTTGTCCACATAAGATGCATATAGTAACCAATCACACTTGACATCCCTCTTTTCTTTACCTTTTTCTTTACTCTTTTCTCCACCATTTTGTCAATTTTCTTCTCCACCATCCTCTCCACCATTTGGTACACGTTTTTCTCTATTTTTTTTTCTCCATTTTTCCTAAACCCTTTTTTTTCAGCCTTTCCTCCACTTCCACCACCCTAACCCTGTGAGGGTCATTCTTGACCCATCTCAGTGGCCTAGCACTTGAAACTGCATAGAATCTTATGGCCTCCCTACATTGTTCCATGTTAGCAAACTCCATTCCAATATGAAATATTGGATTAAATAAATCAGTATCCCTTTTGAATTGCTTGAACCTATGAGCTTTTCTTCTGCGACTACCCTTTTTCACACCTGTATTTTCATCAACTTCATCTTCCTCTTTTGAAACACTTAGAAGGTCCTCTAAATTGTAGTCATCACTTGGAACATCACCGGGTTCTCTCTGTGGTTCTTCAGCAGCTTCATCCACTACATGCCTATCAAACCACCTGTCATCTTCTACTCCCTTTTGTTTCTCTTGTTCTTCATCTGTTTGCTCGTAGTCACTATCTATGAACTGCAGGTGCTCTTCATCATCATCCTCTCCATCAACATTTACATCTTCTTCCTCATCTACTTGCTGCTCCTCATCTTCCTCATCTACCTGCTGCTCCTCATCTTCCTCATCTACTTGCTGCTCTTCATCTTCCTCTTCAGCTTCATCATCGGCATCATCAGCAATGTTCACATCATCTTGTACATCTACATGTATCAATTGTGGTTGAAGCAAATTATGAAAAATCGACTTTTATGTGGTTGTATCCTAGTGATTCAGCAACATCATATAAGTCTAGCATTGACAACTGATCTGTATTACAGTTGTCTGCCCATTGGACAGTACCTCCCACATACTTCCCCTTTTTAAAATACCCCCCATGGTGAATTTCAATTGTAAATAACTTTGGATCACCTACAAACAACAAAATTTAATTTAATTAACTCAGCAACTTGAATTTACAACAAACCTACCAATCGGCACCAGCCTTTACTAACATCAGCCACATACAGACAAAGCAACGCACATGCTTTACTTTGGGACCACACTTTTCTATTCAAGAAGGAATCTTATAGCAAGACAAGAAGATAGAAGAATCCAATTCTACCGACAACCTATGGACCACAACCACTTAAACAATGAAAAGAAAGGGAAAGTTGAAGACTTACTATACTTGGGAGCCTACCCATTGCCCACTGCTCCGAACTTCGATAGGCATCTTTCTTGGTCAATACAGGTCTGTTGCTTCGAGATTCCTATGATAACCTCGCCGATTTGTCAACATCAGCCACTATGCAGCTCGATTTCTTGAAATCCCCAATTCCCCCAAACTTTCGAACCCTAAAGCTACAGCTTTGATCTAACCTTGCTTTTTTTTTAAAAAAAAACTGACCTAGCCTCCTTCGACTTACACTGGGTTGACTTGCGTGGACATGCTAAATGACAAAAGTAACCTCCATCTTGACTGCAAAATGGATGGGAAGTACCAGATTCTGAAGTCGGGGGGCACATTGGCCAAAATAAAAAAAGACTGGGTCCTTAATTTTCTAAAAAAAAAGGATAGGGGGTCAATTGAAACCAAGGTACAAGTTTAGGGGACAAATCATTGGTATACCCTTTGATCAATTATCAACTCTTCAGGAGTTGTAATGTGTAGCAACCATATCATAATGAATGTACTTACTGAGACAATTTATACATATTAGTATTGAGTACAAAACTTGTGCTTCATGCACATGTCATTCAGGGACTTGCTTCATGCAATTTTAATCTTTTAGAGATTTTATTTAAGGGATTACACTTTATGACACATTATATAGCTTTAACTCAGCTATTTATACATCTTTAGGAATCAATTCTGGAGATATGCTCCTTGCATTTAATAACCCTTAAAGATAACATGTTGGTCTTCGTAAATGTGCAACAAGAAGGCATGATAGCATCAGTAAATCTGGAGAACCTCAACATTCCTTATTTCTACCAGAAACATTGTGTCATATAAAGTGAGTATATTCTTCTTTATTCTGAACACCTATGTATAACTTTCAGGGTTAACATCTTTTGGGGTTCGTACTATGGGGTTGTTCTTTCACGTTCATTCTCATCTATAATGGAATTGCCTCTTTCCATTTTGGCCAATGATTTTGTCGACATTTAATAATAGAACGTGGTTCCAATCAACACAACCTATTGATGATTTGAGTAGCTATTCTAAAACCAAAAATTGCCATTCATCAATTCGTGATCCCACCATTCTCATGTGCATGCGCATGCGTCAGTTATAACTATTTCTTTGCTTTTAGGTACCCAAGCCACTTCAAGGGCTTTGATTGTCTTTTTCCGGACAGAGCTATATTTTTTGTGAATTATGTGAAAATGTGGATCATAACCTCCAATAGAGCTATATTTTATAATAGGGCATGGATAATCTCTATTCAGGAAGTTGGAACATTTAGAACCCATATATCTGTCATGCTGCAGACATGCCATAGATTAATACACGCATTTGGTTACCACTGAAGATGTCGTACAAAATATCAACATACTAATAAGAGTACAAGCATGAAATAACACAAATATTGCTTACATCCTTAGGTGAGAGAAACTTTGCCCAAATATCATTCAAGCTCATATTGGCTTAGAAAATATAATGAAACGCTTGATGATCTGGTTATATCCTATAAGAGCAAAAATCACAATTCTTTTGTCTATGTCAGAAAATAATCCTAGGTGTTAGGTTCAAACCTGGATTTTGTTCTTCAGATGAAGGTTCTAAAGAAACAAAATCCCGTAGGAATACAGAGTTATAAAAGAAAGAAAAGATACAAAGAATTATAATATTGATTGCAAAGTAGGTAAACAATCAGGGAAGGAAACTATGAGGTAACAGACAACAAACTCTCATTTCTCATAGCCTAGGAGAACTTCAGGAGATTAGAGCGACGTGCTTGTTCTTGACTGTCCTATAGTCCTTTGAGATCACAGGAGGTGTGATCAGGGATAGTCTCGCTTCCTAAAGAAATGATCAGAGATAGTCTTGCCTCTCAAGTACATCAAGGGCTCACTAATAGGAAAAACAAGTTGATATTTTATCATTTGGATAATATGTGATTTGCGATGAAGTTTGTTAATGACATATTTATACACAAGAAAGGGAATAGTGTGAGATGATAAATTTCAAATTAACTACAGAAACTTTTGAGGTTCTTGAGACACTTTTGAAAAAGTGAGTCCGTGAAATCCGTAAAAGCAAGATCAGTTTGACAAAAATAGTCCTTGAAACCGTTAAAGTGCTGACATACATTAATGAAAGTCGAGTGAAGCTTTGAAATCTAGAAAAGAAAAAGGAAATATTGGGATCCTAGAAATGTTGCCACATTTTCTCCTATAGATATTGCCTTTGTATGGCCTAATTAAAGTAACTATGTTTCAACTCAAATTCCTTCCATTTTTTGAAAGTTCAGCCTTTTTAAGATTTTCCTCGAAACCTTTAAAATGGCTTCCTCTTGTTCTCGTCCAAATTGTTTCGATTTAAATGTTGCTCCCAAAACAACTTGTGACCCCAAAGTTTAGCGTCTATCCTTTGTATTCGAAAATTGTCATCTTACGGTTATTGATTCCGTGATGATGAATAATACAACTGATATCATAGTAGTTATGAATTTTCTTACTTCTATGGATGAAATATTATTATCAGGAAAGTCTGATGAAGAGGCTATTGACGACTCAATGACCTTTAGCATTCAGAGTGCTGCTTCTATTTCTAACATGGCTTATCATTTGCTTGCTAGAATAAACAAGATTCAAGAACTGAACACTGAAAATTCATCTCTTCGGAGAATGCTTTATGATTCTCAGCAAGAGGTTGAAAACCTTAAAAAGGAAAATAGTACTTTGTTGAAACTGGTGAGTTCATACTCCGTAGATACGTAGACAAAGCTTGACATGCTGCAGATTTCCAATGAAAAGATTTTGGAAGACCAAGAGAGGCTTATGGCTAAGCTCAAGAGGTGCCGTTTTCTTTCTCTCGGAACTTCTAAGCCATAATGTAGCTTGACAGATTTTATAAGGCATGCTTATTTCTTTCTGGTGAAAACAATCTATCCGTTGTATGCTCTTTTCTTGTTATAATAATTGGGCAAAGTCTTAAACTTGCATTTGTGATTTTTACGTCCTTTCAAAATGACAGTTTGGAGCCTTTTGCCTTATAGGTTCAAATAACCACATTAAATCTCTTAAATTATATATTTCAATGCATGTGTGCTCGGAACTTCTAGCCTAGGTTAAGCACAACCTCAGAATTTTAATTGCTATTTTCAACTGGGCATGAAATATAAATTAAGGAAAATCCACGATAATATTGCAATATAGTAGTGAAGAGCATTAATTACTATATACCCAGAACTACAGGTTGAGGATTTCGGATATATTGGGATCCATGTGCTTCCAGCCCAGATCATATAATATAACAAAACATAGGGAGCCTCAATTCATCCTTTGAGGTTTATCGTGATATTATTCATTTCATGGTGAATCTTTAATGACCATAGTTCGCAAAATACAGTTCTTCCTTGAGGTATCGATTGTAACAAAATCGAGCTTTGTTAAATTCATTATTTTCTTATACCAAAGAAACATGTGGTTTGCCATAGCTTGCAATAAAACCTCAAAGCTTATCCATTTAATTGTTAGAATGTTAGGTTCTCAACACTTTTTGATTTTTGAACTTATATATCCTCATGGTATGGACATTCTTATAGTTTCATGTTCACATTACGAGACTTTAGGCCCTTACGTAATTGTCCATGTTTTGGGGAACTTCTGACATCTCATTTAATTGCTCATTTATGGGATTAAGGAACTGCAGGTTCCTTTTAGTATATGGCAACAGTTCACCCAAAATGGTTACTATTCATGCATACGTCACTATGCATGTATATGGTACTATTCATAAAGTCATGAATACGTGCCTATTCATGCATACAGTACATTTGCTAGTACAATTACTACTCATGTATACGGTTACGATTCATACATTTGTCAGTACATTTACTATTCATGTGTACTGCACTATTTACCGATACAGTACTGTTACATTATAAAGGAGCTTTAGGTCCTAATTTACATGTCAAGGATCAAGGATCTTTAGGTCCGATCATTTTTTTCACAAATATAATATCGAAGAGACAGCTTACTCTCATATCATTAAGGATCTTCAGGTACCGATGTAGTTGTATGATGAGGATTAAGAAACTTCTAGTCCTGATCTCTATATGCTGTAAAACTCATCATAATACACTTGTAAATAATTCATAAAATACATTGCTTGATGTATGGATGTTAATTCCACACCATACTTTAAATAAAAGCAAATGTGCGATAAAATAAATGTTAAACCCGCACCACACTTTAAATAATATAAATATTGTTATATGGGTAATGAACATACACCATACTATAAATAAAGTAAATATTATTGTATGGGTAATAAAACTACACCATATTATAAATAAAATAAATATGTTGATAAAATCGCCACACGTATATATATATTATATTACCATTAACTTTCCATATAATATTATATATAAAAGAAAGTCATATCAAAGTGTAATTGCTAAGGATCATGATTGCCATATTAAAGTGGTCCTGGAGGATAGACCACATCTACTTTTACACCTGCCATGTCAGTACAAGTTCCAACACATCTACACTAGCTTTGGATGATTAGCTATAAGTGTTGAATAGTGTAGATAAAGTAATAATGTAACACCTTGTCCCAAATAATTAGTTAATTACTTAATTGTGAAATTACATTTTTGCCCTATGAAAATAATTTGAGGAATTGAGTAGCACCGTTGTGTAGAGCTTGTGAATACCAGTTCATAGACACATGGTAGGCTCAATTCCGATTAGCACAAAGAAGTTATGATCTACGAAAGTGTAGCGGCACAACCGTAAATATCGTAAAGTCCCAATTTAAGTAGCAGATCATATTCTTTTTTATGGATACTCTCTCTCTCTCTCTCTCTCTCTTGCTTCCTTCACGGTGAATAGTAACGCCGCCATTTTCCATTCAAATTATAATGTTGTCCGATATCGGTTGCTGTCGCAACCTTCACGAAATATCTTACTCTCGTCCTCCTCTACAAAACCCACCCAAGATCTAATCAAGTTAGCAATTGGTGAACTCAATTCGACAACGAGAAGAACTTAGGTTTTTTCAGCGGTGTTTTGCTAATTTCTGGCGACTTCGGCTGCCATTTCCATCGAGTGAGGTATTAAACTTCATATACTTTTCGTGCTCTATCTGTTTATGTAGGTGGTTTACCCCTATTTTGAAGTTTTAGGAATTTTCAAAACATCCATATAGGGCCGACAATTCAGTCATGTTTTCATCTATTTCCAGTCACTTTTTGGCTGCAATCCAAGAACCAAACTTATTTCCCGTGTTGGTTTGAACGTTTTGGTATAGGTTTTGCCTATTATTGTCGAGATTTTCCGTCACCAAAATTTACTCAAGACACCCAGTCAGCGGTGACTGGTTTTGCCCGTTTTGGTATAGGTATGCTCGGATTTGAATTTGATTACCGTTTGACTATTGTTGAGGTCCAAAAAGTCACGACAAGCCCAAATCATTTAAAGCCCAATATGACGTATGAAATAGGGATAAATTGTTCATGTATTAATTCCAATTATATTTTCGGGAATTAATTCGATAGAATAAATATGTACACACGCTTTTATAGCATCCATGCATCCATGTCATGCCAAAAATCTATTCCTTTAATTCCAATATGTCACTAAGCTCGGTCACAAAAGCCCAAGTCATTGTAACACCTGCCCAAGCATTCCAAGCACATGCCAAATAACTCCACGCCACACGCTAATACATTTTCCTATGTCAATCACCTATTAAGCTCGCATGAGTCATGTGGTTTACGGGGCTTGCAGGAGGGATTGTGGTGTGGAAGGTTATGGAGGTCCATAAGGCCCACGAAAGCTCTTGGATAATGGAGACTTTGGGTTAGCTACTTGAAAGCACCAAAGTCCAAGCCCATTACTTGGAGTTCTTTAATGTGGGTGGGCAAATGAGATATTCTTCAAGCATTCCCTATTACCTGCTAAAAACAATCCAATTCTGACACTTACTTTTATCCATAGGAAATAGTCATTTTCCAATGCCTAGCTTTACTTGCTGGAAATAAGAATGTCCTAATGCTCCCTATTACTAGTTGGAAACAAGCCAATTCCAACACTTCATTTTACCCATAGGAAATAGTCATTTTCCAATGCCTAGCTTTGCCTGCTGGAAATAAGAATGTCCCAATGCTCCCTTTTACTCGTTTGAAATAGACTAACTCCAACACTTCCTTTTGCTTATTGGAAACCAAAAAGAGCCTTCACCTTTTATAAATTGGGAGGCATTGCCCAGGAAAAACCAACTCTTTCTGGTTGCTGCAAGCCTCTCAGCAACCATGAGAACTCACCCTTTCTTCAGCTACTGCAAGCATTCCAGCGACCTCCATCCTTTGGCTATTGCAAGCACCCCACCGACCATCGACCAATTCTCTTGGCTACTGCAAGCTCCCTGCTGCCATCACAACCATGTCTCCTACT
Organism: Prunus armeniaca; assembly: GCA_903112645.1. Lineage (NCBI taxonomy): Eukaryota > Viridiplantae > Streptophyta > Magnoliopsida > Rosales > Rosaceae > Prunus > Prunus armeniaca. The sequence continues at coordinate 10,752,563 of CAEKDK010000003.1, read as the reverse complement.
TTCTTATCCCTGAAATCCATCATCTTCTCTATAAAGCCTCACCAAGCATAACTCCAAGCTTTTCCTTCCCCCTTATACTCTTCTAAGATGTAAACACCAAAGCCTTCAAGCATCAAGGTTTTCCTTCCATTCTCCTTCTCTTAAAACTCTTAAATCACTATAGCCATAACTTCAAACAAGAAATTCTCAACGCCCAAACTCAAGCATATCAAACATGAAGCCAAGCGCAAGGATTCTCATTTGCTAAACTTGTGGGTCTTTGACTCCCACACTTCAAGCTCTAATGCCAAGCTCATACAATCTTAGTTCAACATAAGCAAATCATCTTCACCCATTTTTAGAGCTGTAGGAAACGTCAACACAAAACACGGAGTCGCTGGAAGAACAATAGAGTACTTCCCTAGGACTTGCTTCTCCTTCGGGATGCTTTGGGCCTAGTTCTCGTTAATTCAGAAAATGGGCAATGAAGGTTTGATTCACCATTCTGTGGCAGTCCAAGAATGAACAAGTCCGGACAAGCTTTCCGAAGAAAAAAGACCCCAACAACTATTGAATAGATATTGCGCCTATTATACGATATCTAGGTTTGGTAGTTTAATTTTGTCATTTCCCACAACATTAGGGATGTTTCCCCAGATTTTTGCACTCACTTTGAATTTCGAGAAGTTAAGTTTCAATTTAAGTTTGATTCGATTCAGATGTTAATATTGTCCTTGTGTTCTATCCATAAGTACTCAAGCTTCTCGTACTCAATCGGAATGAGCCTCTAAGGGTTGAGTTTGCTTCAGACTAGTTGTGAGTGGACTTTGTTTTCAAATGAATATTATTTTCATATTTGCAAGTGCATGCATAACTGTGTTTTGGTTAGGTTTGAAATATGATTCACTGGATTTGGATGTCGTGGAGTTTTTAATGATTTTATGCTGTACTTTGGTTACATATAAAGGGAATTTGGTATTATTATTGTAACTATAAACATGTAGTTTGGGATATTGGATTTATGTGGTTAAGCACCACTTATTGTACCTTGGTTCGTTATGGAAAGGATGATGAAATTATGGAAAAGAATTATAGTTGGTCTTTAGGACCATCAGGGGACACATATACTCTTTGGGAGGTGTGTTAGGATGTTTGTCTGTGCGCGTATGACGAGATTCAGCCTCATGGTAATGCTGTGTGTGTTGGGAAGCAATAGTCCCCCTCTTAGACTGCTTAATCCTAGTCACATGTTAATGCGATTCTATCATGTCATCTAGTAAAACATTCCTAGGTGGATTGTTTTTCCCCTGGTACATGTGTGTGTCTATATATATATGGATGATGGTTTTATGGTACAACTTGTTTTATAATATATATTGGTAAAAGTATGATGTGGGAAAAAGGTTAATTGTATATATGTAAAGATAGATTTCATTGCATAGTTTACATCATTTTTCTAAAATGGTGGGGTTAGTATGTTCAAATATAATTTATGTTATAAACTTTATTTTTGTCCACTCACAATTTCTTGTTTTGCGTCCTCCCGGCTATAGCTCGACGAGATTTATTGGTCCACGTCGAGTATTCTATACAACACATGCCAATACTTGTAGGTTATTCGTTTATTTCTTTTTGAACTCCTATGCTTCTGTAAACTAAAGTTTTCTAGAAGCTCTGATTTTGCCCATGTAGGGTTGAATTTGAGGCTGGAGGCCTATGTTGTAAATTGTGTGCTTTAGTTTTGTGCATGCTGCTGTTTGGGATTATTTATTGTTTGTTTGCAGGTGTTCGTAATTTGGGACTGTCCATTTTTCAGGGGAGATTTTGCCGAAATTTCGGTTGAAGTCTTGACCCAATTTCTGTTTGATTCGGGAACGCAAGGGTTATGTTAGTAAGTGGGCTCGACATCGGGTAAATGCTGGATAGAAATAGGTTTCGTCACGGATTCCAAGGGGGGAATCCGAGGCGGGTCCTGTCAAATAATATAATAAATGAAGGAGATAAGAAAACGTAGATGACTTATCGCTTTATCGGTAAGCTTGGCCAGAGGACTCAATTGGTTTTGGAAGAGTATTCGTGTTGATAACGAATTGTAAAATGAACAGTATATGCAGGAATATTGAGTTGCATGTAAAGTAAATGAGGCACAATATTTAACTAGGCTCGATCATGCCTATGTCCTCAGAAAGTAGCATCAAGAATTTTTCCACTATGTAAAATTATACGAATACAACTTTGGCGTTTACAATCTCTCTAGCTCACCGATTTTTCTCTCTTGGAGAATTCTTTGCTCTCTTCTCTTCTCTCACTCTTCTCTCTTTCTCCCTTCCTCTCTACCTGGGCTCTCATTTTCTTCTCTGAAGGTGCAAGGAGTATTTGCAAAAAGAGGGAAGCCTTTTATATGCAAATGTCAAACCATTGTTTATTCTTTACAATAAATTGTTTTAGGTCCAAAAACAAGGAAATTTAGATGGAAAATTATCAATATGGATAAAAATTGAATAAAAACCACGGAAATTGTAAGAAAAACTTGGATATTTTTCATGAAACTTTGGAGGACGTTTATTTGAAAAATTATCTATTACTTTATCACAAAAAAATTGGAAGGAAATGCATTGCATGATAAGTTTAATTGATTTAAGTTGATTATATAGCAAGCTGATAAACACTGCAGGTGTAGAAAATGTGTAGTAATTAATGAAGAAGATTAAACACAACATAATAATTTAATTGTAATGATTTACTACAATATTTTACACTTTAGACATTGCATGGTAAGTTACAGAAGTGACTTACACTTTATATTTAATTGTGCAATTACATTTTTGGCCTTGGGAGTAGGGGCACTTTAATCAATTTTTATTTCGGAAGGATTTTGGGGAATTGAGTGGCATCGTTGTGTAGAGCTCGATGATATGACTTCGTAGACATGCGGCTGGTTCAATTCGAAGTTAAAATGAAGAAGTTATGATCTACGAAAGTGGAGTAGCACAATCGTAATTTTTGTAAAGTCAAAATTTTAAAAGGTGGGAGCTCTCTCTTTCTCTCTCATTTTTCTCTCTCTCCACTCCCGACTCTGTCTTCTCTCTCTCTCTCTCTTCGAGCGACGCCGGACTCTGATCGGTGATTTCGTCACCGTCAGGCGACCGTTTCCAGTGAAATTGGTCCCAAAAGTTTCGTCTCGACGTCCTCTATGTAACCCACCTCTTCCCAGCTCAAAAACCCAAGAATAGTCGGTTGTGTCAATGAGAAGCTTTGGCAAGTCTTTACTTAGTCGTATGTTTTACTTGTTTTGCAATCCATCTTCACTGCATTTTATTTAGACGACCTTTTTATAGTCTGGCGACGTTATAACTTTTACACAAAGACGGTTTCTTTTTACAGTCATCTAAAACAATTACTACATCAGTATTTAAGGAATATCGTCGTTTATATATTAATACCACGACGGTTTGGATTGTTTAGTTAGAGTCGTTTATTTTATTTGATGTACAAACTATCTTATATTTCTTTCTTTATTTCTTTTAATAGGATCTCTCAAAGCTAGACTTGCCACCTCCTTTGTTAGCCCTATGCCAATTTGTCCAGACTACTTTGAAGCCTTATAACGAGATTGTGCGAGTTAACATTCCAGGGGAAGTGTTTGGGTATGAGCATGATACCTTCATCTTGTGTGAAGATATTTTGCAGGTTGCATCCATGGTTGAGATCGGATCCATAGTGATTACAGTACACATGAGGTAATTCTAGAAATCCAATTTTTTTTTTTACAATTCCCTTTCTTTTAAAGTAAAATCTCATTTAATTGAATTCCATATATTTAGGTACCTATTTGACTATTTAAAAATGGCAAATATGGTAAACCTTGTTGGCCTTGTCGACCCTGGACAAGTTAGCTCTCAATCTGGATCGTTATCTTACAGATCGAAACATCTGTCAGATCACTTGGAAAAGGTAGATGGGGACCAATTTTTCTTGGTGCCTTATAATCCAGGGTTAGTCCCCTTAACTATTTAACCTCTTTTCTTTGTAATATTTTTCTTGGAACCTAACTATTTAATTAACCTATATGGATGCTGGGGTCATTGGGTGTTGATTATTGTGAGACTAGCTAAGGAGTCGGTCTATTATATGGATTCATTGCCAAACCATTCGGTTGACGAGGACATGAGAAATATAGTGAATACATAAGTTGATTTACTCCATTCTAAGATTTTTTATCTCTGCATTTGGATTATACGACGGTTTTTTCTAATACCGATGTTAGAATGCATACACAACGACGGTAATTTCTTATTGTCGTTTGAAAATGTTTACTACGTCAGTATTTTATAGAAACCGTCGTCTTAATAAAAAAAACCACGTCGTATAGATAAATGTTTAGAGTCGTTTAATTTTTTCTGTTCAGCTTTAACTTTTGGATATACGATGGTTTTCCTCATTACAGACGTTAGAATTCTTACACAACGACGGTAGTTTCTTACTGTCGTTTGAAATAAAGTACTACGTCAGTTTTTTAAATAAACCGTCGTCTTCATTGATTTACCACGACGGCAAACTTTGCTAAAATATTTGTCATTAACACTTTTTATTTTCTTGAGACAATGCAATCAAAATGTATAACTCTCACGTAGGCAAACAATCATCGCTTAAGTCAGCCATATAGAAAAATCTACACGGCACTCCTCGACAACCAACAAATGTAGAGTGTGGCTACTACGTGATGCATTTCATGAGTGATAATTCATGATCCAAACATAGCATTTGAGAAGAAGGTAAAAAATTAATTTTAAAATTAATTTTTTTTTTAACAACTACGACTTTTTTGAAAAACCGTCGTTTGTATTATTATAAAACGACAGTTTTATTAATAACCGTCGTTTTTATCTTTTATTTTGTAGTTTGACAAGAAAAATGAACCAATTCAGTATGTACAAGAACATATTATGAAGTGAGGTTGGAATGGGTAGAATTTGTTAACAAACAAATAGAGAATAATAAGTGATATAATTTTTATTCACAATGTTTAGGGTTTATTAAAAATGTACATTTTTTTGTTGTTGTAATTATTGAACAATCATCAAATAAATTTTATTTGATTTTTCTCTAGGTTATTTATGACTTTATATGATGATATTGATAGTAATTCATAAAAACTAAATTTAAATCCCAAAAACCAATGTCTCATTCCTATTAACACGTCTCATTAGTATAAACCACCACCGTCTTATTATAGATTGAAATAAAACATCGACGGCGACATGAAATTGATAAAACACAACGGTTTAAATATAAAACTGAAGACTACATATACCTTCATCTTGTATGAAAAACTTTTGTACAGATATACCACGACGGTTAATACCAACATTTGGACATCTTACATAACATACAACGGCAGTAAACTTACAAAAGTTGACATTGTAGGCATTAAACAACGTCGTCCACTATGTTAAGAACGACGTTGTAAATCTAAACCACATCGGTTATTCAGATAATATGGACGTTGTAAGTATTAAAGACGTCGGTGACGTCATAACAAGTGAGGTTGTAAATTGTGAACCACGTCGATGCTTAAATTTTCACCGTCTAAATGAACTATGACGTCGGTCGACATTTTTTAATGTCGTTGTAAATAAATGCAACGTCGGTTATATACACGTGTCAGTTCATATTAATATGACTTTTATATTGTATTTAATTCTTCATGTTCATAATAAATTCCAAAAAAATAGATTGACAACTACCATGCACTCATTGAAAGATTATCTTCCCCCTAAAGCTTTTTAAAATGTTATTTTAAAAATATTTTTTTATTGTATTTAATTCCTAATATTTATAATATATTCAAAAAAATTCGGAAAAATAAACTGACAAATACTATGCACTCATTGAGAGAATATCTTCCCCCTAAAGGTTTGAAAATTGTAACTTTAGTTTTCAAAATTACAAGTGATAACAAAAGTAAAAAAAAATTTAGAGACAAAGCACAATAGTCCTTGTACTTTGTTAACATAACCCTAAGGTTTATGTGATCCATTTGTGGCCATAAATTCTGTAAACACGAATTTCCTGCGACAAATGAGACAAGAACATATGTACAAAATAATATTTGTATTAATGAAATTTAGGGTTACAATCTCTGTATTGAGTCCTCTGATTCGATCTCCAAAGTGTTTAAAGAAAATTTGTGTTTGATACAAGGGTCATAGAGACTTGATCTTGATCAAACGGGTAGCACAAGGCTTGTTTGGTGTTTGGATTTTTCTAGGGTGGAGGAACCGGCACGTATTTGTTGTGCTTGGTGGTTCTTCCAAAGTGAGGTGAAGAATGCAGAGAGTTTTCTGTTTCTTCTGAATGCTAGGTTTTTCTCCACAGCTTCTTTCGTCTTAAGGCCTCCTATTTATAGGTTCTTGTAGGATGTTTGACCTAAATAACTTTCCCTATTTAAAACCTTGTTTTGTGGGATTTTGATTTGATTTAAATCAATTCCCATAATCTCGCAATTTAACCAGATTATCTTCAATTGATTGACCTGATTAATATTTGATTTAAATCAAAGTCAATCACAGAAGATTCTTTCCCTTAATTTTGTCTTCATCTTGAACCATTTGATGTACTCCGTCGGATGTCGCCACGTGTCACTTTTTGACAACTAATCCGATTTTGATGAGTTACACGCCACATGGGCGAATTATGGGGCCCACAATTTAATCCACCGAACCCTAATTATTTTCTCGTCCAATGGAATTTATTGCACCAAAATTTCTTTGTCTACAAATTCAAATATATGAAATCCTGATTTTAGCCTACTAATATAGAAGGCATTTTCAGTTCATTTTTCTCATACTTGTGTATTTTTATATTTATAATTATTGTAAAATTTAGGGTTTAGGCTTTGGGGTTAGGGTTTAGGGTATTTGAAATGATGTCGGTTTCCTGTTGGCTGTTTTTGGAATTACGCACGTTCGAATCCCAGGAAACCCAAAGCCCATCTAATTATTTTATATTTAAGACGTCGGTTTTTCAAGAAACGATGTGAAACTAATTTACTACGACGTTTTCTTTAAAGTACCGACGTAGTAATAGTTTACAACTTCGTTATGTTTAGTAAACCATCTAAACCATTGTTGTACTCAAACTTTAAACGTCGTAAGTTATGTATTTTCCGTCGTCTTTTAAAAACGCGGTCCTTTGAAATTTTTTGACCGCGAGCTAAAATTTTCAGAATTCCCCTTAACCCTAAAAAATTTCATTCTCTCTCTTCAACATAAATTTGTCTTAAAGTTTTCTCTCTCTCTCTCTCAAAGCATTGGACTGTTTCTTTGAGCTCTCTCTCAAGCATTGGTTATATTCTCTGAGCTCTCTCTAATATCCATGTAAGTACAAACCCTAATATATCTTTATTTAATGATATATCTTAAATCCATAAATGATTTCGTTGGTATTGTAAGCTATGAGTTCTTAATATATGTTTTGGGAGCTATGGATTCTTAATTGGGAGCTGTATATGGGTTCTAAATATATGTTTTAGGAGCCATGGGTTCCTAATATATGTTTTGGGAGCTATGGGTTCTCAATATATGTTTTGGTGTTGGCATGCTTGTCATAATAACTCTCTGTTATGGGTTCTTATATGTTTGTTTGGCCATGGGTTCTTGGAAAAGGATTGGAAATGGGAGATTTAGGCTGTGGTTTTTGTAACCCACGATGATGGTTGATGGACCAAATTGTCGTCTAAATTTTCATTATACGTCAGTTGTTCATTTGTTCTCTTCGTTTGAAATTTTGTTCGTATTTGGTAGCCTAAAGACAACTATTTCTACACTAATTGTTGTCTTTAAGCTACCATAACCAGAACATGTTCACCAAAAGCAATACATAGACTAAAGACGATGGTATCTACATTAACCGTCGTCTTTATTCTACATGAACCCAGAACGATTTTTTTCAAGAAGCAATACAAATTTCTGGGTTTGGGTTTGGGTAACCTAAAGATGACAGTATTTCGGGATGCTGTCGTCTGAATTGCTATTAAACAACGATTATTTTGTAAATACTGTCATCTTATTTTTTTTTAAAATTTTTTTTTTGCGTTTGTATTTTCAATTTATTCTTTGCTATGTGAATATAGTAGTGTTTCATTGTTGGTCTTTTCACTTTATTATATATATGATTTTATAGTGTGTGGGATGGATAAGTCATGGATGCATGCTGATAGAAGATCGAAGGCATATGAGTGAGGGGTGGAAGGATTTTTTAATTTGCTGTAGAAAATCTTGGAAATACAACTCATATTCATTGTCCATGTGTTAAATGTGGGAATATTCGATTGTCTGGGGTTGGAATTATAAGGGACCACCTATACTTTAATGGAATTAACCAAAGCTATAAGATTTGGACATGGCACGGAGAACCTTGGGAATGGACTACTAATGCAAGTCGAAATGTGGAAGAAGATGAGCAAAGTAGGTTCAATTTTGTTTATGAAGAATTAGGGATGGATGATAATGATTTAGGCGATATTGGATATGATCCTTACGAGTTTGCCAATGTGATTGGGATGGAGATTAACCCTTGTACCCTGGTTGCAGCAAGTACACGAAGTTGTTGGCTTTGGTCAAGTTATATAATTTGAAAGCAAAACATGGGATGAGTGATGTTTGTTTTACAGAATTATTGATACTTCAAGGAGATTTGCTTCCAGGAGGAAATACACTACCTTCCTCTATGTACGAGGCAAAAAAGACTTTGTCTGCTTTAGGGACGAGTTATGAGAAAATCCACGCATGTCCCAATGATTGCATCTTGTATAGGAAGGATTATGAAGAATCAACTAATTGTCCTACTTGTGATATCTTAAGGTGGAAGCAAGCAAAGATTCAATCTTGAAAGAGGGTGTGCCAGCGAAGATGGTGTGGTATTTTATGCCATTCCAAGTTTTAAAAGGATGTTTCAATCACGTAAGACAGTTAAGAGTTTGACTTGGCATGCTGCTAGAAAATCAGTTGAAGGTCATATGCCTCATCTAGGCGGATTCCTCGTCTTGGAAACTTGTTGATGATAAATGGCCTGAGTCTGGCCGAGTAACTTGAGATTGGCTTTCTCATCTGATGGATTCAATCCCCACAGTTTTTTAAGTAGCAGGTACAGTTGTTGACCAGTTATCTTAATTATATATAATCTCACACCTTGGCTATGCATGAAACGGAAGTTCAGGATGTTGACTTTATTGATTTTCGGTCCCAATGATATAGACGTCTACTTAGAGCCTTTGATTGATGATTTAAAATCTCTGTGGGATGGGATTAGAGGAGTGTATGATGCACACATAGGAGAATACTTTACACTTAGAGGTGTATTACTGTGGACAATTAATGACTTTCCTACCTATGAGAACTTATCTGGTTGTGTTGTTAAAGGATATAAAGCTTGTCCAATATGCAGCGATGATACACCTAGTCACAGGTTGAAAAATGGCCACAAAATTTGTTACATCAGGCATAGAAAATGGTTACCAATCAATCATCCATATCGGAGGCAACGTGCAGCTTTTAATGGGAAACCTGAATTTGGCTCTTCTAAACCATAGTCAAATGCTACTAGCATGCCTCTTTGAGCCACACCAATAATCAATAACAAAAATAACAAATCAGGTTCAATCCCCAACAAATTGCCTAAAATTAGCAAAGAACATCACATTAAATGGAAGGTTTCTCAGTCTCGTGATTATAGTATTCATTTGAGGAACCTGAGTGTACAAAGCATTGGACCAAAGTTTAACATATCCCACACATAATAATTGGCTGAGACTTGGATAAGCGAGATAACTCTATTTATAGCCTTGCTATGATCTTGATTCTCATTTGAGTTACTAGGGAACAACCTAAAAATTTGCGCAGTCCTTTTTCAGCTCCCGAGATATTGGCTACGTGAGGCCATGTGAAGATGTCATCCTTTAGCTAGAAGATTGGATGTGAATCAAGGCCATGAGCCGAGCTTCCTAATTGGAGATATGGCCAAAGATCGGAGTGAATTTGGATTTGATTGCTGGGAGGACCTGGGAGTTGGGTCGACCCTGTCTCTTGGGCTGAGCTGTCCTGTTGGGGCGATTTTGTCGATTAGGCCAAAATGGCTCGTTTGGTCAAGTCTAGTTGTTAGGGCGAGCATACCAATAGACCGAAACTGGATGATCTCAACCACTGATGAAGTGCTGATTGCTAGGCCGAGTAACGGTCGTGGAGCTATTTCAAAATACCCAAGGTCCATGACACCTGGGCCATCATTGAGACCAAGATTACAGCCTTGGACACCAGGTATGCCATTAGCCTTAATTGGTCCTAGGGCCGAAAATTCTAGGTGTAAACAAGAATCCTCCATACATGTGCTGCTGAAAATAAGTATAACGCGCACAGACATCCTTGTCAAGGGCTCTACGGTACAACCCATTAAGGGTGCACGGGTCCCGACACACCTCTGAAGAGTTACTGCGTGTCAAATGTATCCAAGTATCCCTTGTATCCAAGGGGAGGTACATGTAATGGTGCAATTCGTAATTCCAATTTCCAAAAATACGTTTCCAAATAACATAAATATATATAAAATAAAATATTACCTGTTCAATTTCAATTTCATATACTTAGGAAATATAACAACTTCCGAAATTCCCATAAGACAACAATAATAAAATCTAATACAATATATTTAAAATTACAAGGCCATATAAACCATACCTAGATCAAAATAATAAACGGACTTAATTAACAAACGTACCCAACAACGAACTTTGACTCAAACCTCTAGTTCTGAGTCACAAAATGTGCACAACCTTTAAGAAGGTTTCTAGGCTCATTCTAACACTTCCCTCAAGGATGAGACAGTGTCGGAAGACTCATTGTCAACCGAGCGGTCAAACTTTCCATGTTGGTAAACCAAGCTCGAGAGGCCCACGACCTCCGATTTCCGATTCGAAAGTTCATATAGGTCCAACAAAGTCTACTAAACAAGTCCCCAAATGTTGGGTCTTGATCGAGCGGTCAGATCTAAGTCAATAGCGCGATCGATTCGTCTAACCCTAAAATCATTGACTCGGAGTATCTAGGACTCTGATTTTGGATCTGCAAGTTCTTACATGATCCTAGAGATACAGGGAACAACATATTTGAAAAGGATGAAGAACCATACCTCACTCAAAGAAAACAGTGGTAGGATTGGCCGAAACGGCGTCGAAAGCTTTGAAAATTGCCGACACTTCCAGTCCTTCAAGTAGAAATTCCTTTGGTTTTTTAGTTGGGAAAAGGTGTGGGTTAGATAGAGGACATCGACACCAAACTTTTGGGACCAGTCTGACCAAAAACGGTCGCTAGAGGGTGATGAAATTGTTGGTCAAAGTCCGGCGTCACGCAGAGAGAGAGAGAGAGAGAAATCACAGGTGAAGAGAGAAAAATAAGAGAGAGGGTTGTGCCGTTTCTTTTTAAAATCTAACTTTGTAAAAATGACGGTTGTGCCACTACACTTCTGTAGATCACAACTTATTCATTGTAAATCGAAATTGAACCTACCATCTATCTACGTACCCGTATCGGCGAGCTACGCAACAGTGCCGCTCATATCCCAAAATCCTTCCCCTAAAAAAAGTGATTAAAGTGCCCCTATCTCCAAGGGCAAAAATGTAATTGCACAATTAAATAATTAAATAACGACAATTTGTTGGGTCGGGGTGTTACATGAATAGTATTATCTGTTGAGCGTGCCTTCACCTTGTGCATGCTAGAAGTTGAGTTGGTTCTTGTGCCTGTTTGTAGGTACTGTAAATTGGGAAATGTTCCATTTATAAGGTAAGACTCTATCAAAATTTCAATAGAAGTTGAAGTCTTTATATGTTTAAATTAGGGCTAAGGGCTTTTTAGTAAAGTGGGTCCATCATTGGTTAGATGCCGGATGAGAAGCAGGGTTCGTCACCGATTTCGAGGTGGAATTAGAGGCGGGTCTCGTAAATTTGTACGTCAAATGTGAAGGAGGAATAGCCTTTTATAGACATCCAATCCCCGAAAATTATAGCTTTGAATATAAAAATACAAATTGAAAATTAAAATATTATAACCCCACAAAAAATATAGAAGCATTTGGTCAACAAAATTAAAATTTAATTCAAAATTGAAAACAATAAAATTTTGAAAACCCTTTTAATACCAACACGTTGAACTCTTTAGAAATTGATTAAATAATGTTGTTCTTTATTACATCATGTTCACAATATGGCTAGATCAAGAGTAGTATAATAATATATTTATGTAAACGAATGGGCATCCCTATTTAGTGTTTTAAGCTCCATTTCTTGGTGTGTCCCCTTCTTGGTTATATGTTGTGCATCAGAAGATTCATTTAAATTTACGACCATCACCTCTGCACTCCCTCCCCTTCTCACAACCTCTGTAATAAGAGTTGGATGGTGGAGGCATGCACCGTGACTCCCTGCAACCACCCGGCTGATCACGGGGTATGGCCCCATTACTAATATCTTTTGCATTCGTCGTTTCACTACAAATAGAGCACACCAAGAGAGCAACAATGCAAAGTGTAAATGTCTTGGACATGGCCATTGATCTTCAAAACAAATTACAAAAGGCTCTAGACTTGGATAATGAGGACTACGAGACGGAGAAACCTTTCATTTAATGTGATGTTCTTTGCTACTTTTAGGAAATTTTGCTGGGGATTGAACCTGATTTGTAATTTTTTGTTATTGATTATTGGTGTGGCTCAAAGAGACACGCTAGTAGAGCATTGGTTCTTTGGTAACTAGAATGAAAAGGTTCTACCAAGTTGCTTGCTGATCTACCTAAGAAAAATTCTTACACCGATCAGAAAAGTTAAATAAAAATATTTGATTTAGTAATTGGTCAAATGACTGGATATGAACACTACAAACGTATACACATGGACTTAACCAAGTTGGCTAAAGCGGATGTGCTCCCCACTTTGCACTTGAGTTTGAATCTCCCTACTCGTAGTTTATATTAAATTGAAGCAGATTATCGCTTATATAAAAACAAAAAACACACGACAGACCACCGCTAACTATACATGGCATGGTTTCGGATGGTTTTCCATGTCTACCAAATGAAGGTAGTTAATGAATGAAGTTTTCAACATTCAATCTGCTTCTTTTCAGCACAATTGCATATATTCCATTTTCACATTTCGTCTACTTTCTCTAATGAAGTCATCTAAACATAACACAATATTAATTATCTGAAATATCTAAACAGTAATGCCTCTTGATGTTTTTATTATTATTAACCCATGAGGGCTGGGGGTGGTTTCGGTTTTGGGATATTTTCCAAGGGAAGAGAAGTACCACTAGACCAAGTGCTAGTTGGGGTTGCCTCTTGCTTATTAAATAGAGAGCATTTTTGCTCACCACTTTATCCCAATGTGTACCCTCACCAGCCTTCTCAATATTTGACACTTGTCCATGAACATAACTATTGTTCCATAAATACAAAGCTAAACCTAGAGGAATATTATGTTATTAGAAATTAGTTTTCATTTTCGTAAAACTAAATGTAAAAATATTTACACTGTAGATAATGTAATTCATGTAACAACTTTATAAAATGCGTCAAAACATCACTCATCTTGCATTTTTGGATGCCAAAGTATCAATTGCTTTACATAATCAATTTTTTCTAACATGTCTTTTTCAATACAAAAGATAAACATAGTCTTGTATGTTTTTACCTTCTTGTTCTTCCTCGTAGATCACTTCCTCTTGCAGATGATATTCAATAATAAAACTGCTTGTTTTTATTTATTTATTTAAACTTTTGTTGAGTAGAGCAGATTTTCCAATTTAAGGTATATGCTACTAGGTTAACTTATTAAACTGTTTAACTTAAAAAAAAAAAAAAAAAAAAAAAAAAAAAAAATTTGGTCATTCTTAATTACCATTTAAATTTTACCTTTTAGAGTTTAAATAATTGGGCTTTTTAAAATATAGTACTTGGTCTTAATATAATATATAATATAGTATAATTTTTCATGTAACATACATATGTATATACTGAGGTTTGTAAAAATTGGTGACCCTTCCAATTTAGAGGCCCTAGGCCATCGCCTTACCTGCCTACTATTAAGGGTGCATATACAAAAGGCCTACAAGACTGATACGATCCCAAATATATATGCTCAAGTTGTGTTATGAGCACATATGTTCAAAGTCGGATGTATGCCTCCAAGACACAGAACCTCTCCAAAAATAATAGTAGAAAATACATAATATATATATGAAAGTAGTAGAAGAGATGTAGAGAAAATCGAATTCTAGTTGTGTGTCAAATGTGAGGGAGGAAAAGCCTTTTACATACATCCAATCCCATTAAACATAAATTATAGTATTGAATATAAAAATACAAGCTGAAAATTAAGATATTATAACCCCACATGTACAATAAATAAAGAGGAATTTAGTAATAAAAAAAAACTTTTAATTCAAGATTGAAAACAATAAAATTTTGAAAAACTTTTTAAAACGAAGTCCCCTTAAGGTTTTCAAAATTTTCAATAACAAAAGTTAGTCTAAATATACATATGGGTAACATAATACTACGCAATAGGTGCAGGTTCCTTCCGGACTTAAACCTTCCCTTAGTGATTATAGTATTCATTTGAGGAACCTGAGTGTACAAAGCATTGGACTCGGCACTTTGACCAAAATTTAACATATCCCACACATAACAATTGGTTGAGACTTGGATAAGCGAGATAACACTATTTATAGCCTTGCTATGATCTTGATTCTCATTTGAGTTACTAGGGAACAACCCAAAAATTTACGTGGTCATAGAGAGATAGGGAAGACATGGAATAATACTCATTTGCTTACAATGTAGCGCTATGAGCTGACAAAGAGACTTCTTCTTTAATCTTACAAAAAAATTCAAAGCAACTGATCTATCCTAAGATGGAAATATCAAGCTCTACCAATTAATATATGCTAAATGTAAATCTCGTGTTTGCTAGTGGGGTATATAGCTCAGGTCATTGAGCTCTTCCACCTCCACCCACGTGGGTAGAGGTTCGAACCCTAGACACCCAAGGAACATTTGCGTAAACCCCTTTTCCCCAATCGCTTGTTGAAAAAAGAAAATAAATAAAAATATCATGTTATAGATGCCACCAAGAGAAAACAGTTCAAACATTTGTATTTGTACTCATATAATATACAATAAAAATAGCAAAATACTGCGTTAGTGGATTTGTTCGAATGTTACATGTTGTCGGGATTACACGAGATTTAGACCTAGCAAAAGGTTGCAGTTTGGTATTTTATCAGTTTCAAAGATTCATAAGAGAACGAGCATGATATATAGCACCAACAACCAAATTTCCGATGCATAGAACATTTCACATGAAGTGTTCATAATCGAGAATGCTAAATTTACCACATTTGTATCGCTGACTACTTTTCTCACAAAAGTGAGACTTACTTGCATAAAATTGGTGCTTTGAAAATCTCACATCTCTTGCTCAAATACATTTATTCTTTTACCTTAAGATGTCTGAGCATGAGCAAGTAAATGTAGTTTAATGTTTGCATATGGTGACCTAAAAAAGAAAACAGAAACTTGATTCAACTATTCAAAAGATTGGCAACACGTTGAACTCTTTACAAATTGATTAAATAATGTTATTCTTTATTACATCATGTTCACAATATGGCAAGAGTAGTATAATAAATATATTTACGTAAAAGAATGGGCATCCCTATTTAGTGTTTTAAGCTCAATTTCTTGGTGTGTACACTTCTTGATTTTATGTTGTGCTTCTGAAGACTCATTTAAATTTACGACCACCACCTCTGCACTCCTTCCCCTTCTCACAACCTCTGTTATAAGAGTTGGATGGTGGAGACATGCACCGTGACTCCCTGCAATCACCTGGCTGATCATGACGTATTGCCCCATTACTGATATCTTTTGCATTTGCCGTTTCACTACTAATCGAGCACACCAAGAGAGCAACAAAGCAAAGTGTAAATGTCTTGGACATGGCCATTTGATCTTCAAAATAAATTACAAATGGCTGTAGACTTTGATAATGAGGACTATGAGAGAGAGAGAGAGAGAGAGAGAGAGAGAGAGAGAGGATTTTGGAGGAGATGATGATTACGAGACTGAGAAACCTTCCATTTAATGTGATGTTGTTTTTCTAATTGTAGGCAATTTTGCTGGGAATTGAATCTTATTTGTTTTTTTTTGTTATTGATTATTGGTGTGGCTCAAAGAGACACGTTGGTAGCATTGGACTTATGGTTTAGAAGAGCCAAATTTAGAAATTCCCTTCAAGTTTTTTGAATTGGTTCTTTGTTAACTAGAATGAAAAGGTTCTACGAAGTTGCTTGCTGATCAACCTAAGAATATAATATTAATATAGTATAATTTTTAATAAGTGATTTGATGATTATATTACATATTAACGGGTTTACCTTGGGTGTTTGTTTTCCAAGAATTTGAGAAAGTATTAATTAAATGGTTTTCCTTATCTTATGACATGATATAAGTATACTGAATTGAATTTGTTTTCAAGTATCAAATGGTATATATGTACGTATACAAAAGGATTTGGTTGCATAGTATTTTGGCATTATTTTCCAAAAATGGGGGTATTATTATATTGAATATAAACTATGTTTGACGCTTTGCTTTTGTCCACTCATATTTTCTGTTTTGCGCCCCCCAGGTCCTAGATATTCAAGGTCAAGACCACCACGTCACGATGCCTCAACGTGGTGGTTTCGACCTTGGATATCTAGGACCTGGGGGAGCGCAAAACAGAAAATGTGAGTGGACAAAACTAAGTGTTAACATAATGTATATTCAACATAATTAACCCCCTCCGTTTTAGAAAATAATATCAAAACACTATGCTATAAAATCTTTTGTATACGTGCATATATAACATTCGATACTTGAAAATAATTCAACTTAATATACTTATATCAAGATATACTATAAGGAAAACTATTTAATTAATTTCCCTCAATTCTTGAAAAACATAAACTTATTCATTTAATCCTTATTGTAAAACTATATATTTCAAAGCACCAAAATAAACCTGTTAATATAAAATATAATCATCAAAACCCAAAATCATTTTTCCTACAACTATACCCTTTCGTAGGCGTATGCTTGCAAAACATAAAAGGCCAAGTAATTTCCAAATATCCAAATATCCAAACTCAAATCCAAATTTCATTTCAATTGTTCATACCTGCGCAGAGTAGTCTCAATGCACGGGCTCAAGAAATCTCAACCTAGAAAGTATCTCCACAAATATACCCGTATACATATACATATATACACACCCAAACTCAACACATCATCAACATGTATCGGGGGAAACAATCTAGCTGGGGGATTGTTTGACTAGACCGCAGGATACCAAAATTTAACCTTGTGACTAGGGATGAGTTATCTAACCGGTGGACTACCGCTCCATAGCATACACGCAAGAATCCTACCTCGCCATGCGGCCAAATTAAGTCCTACGCGCTCAGACTGCCCTTTGTAGGCCTATAGCACACCCCGCTAAGGGTATTGAGATCTTAACCCACATGCCAGCATCCTACCTCAACATGTGAGTCCACACGCCAGAATCCTACCTCGGGGTGTGGTAAAGTAACCATATCAAATTAGGGATGGTACATATCATGGCGTGTAACCGATAGTCAAAATCTGAGATCCGCTTTCATAAACCAATATATGTAATAACATATACTTAATAATAATAATAACAATAATAACAATACTGATCTCGAGAAATCCCATATCATAGTGCTCAACTCTGATAGGGCTCTTCCTCTGGAGTACGTGAAGTATGGGTACCTAGATCGAGAGAGTAAGTGAATTTAACTAATGAACGTACCCAACTACGAACTTTAACTCAAAACTCCAGTTCCCGAGTCTTGAAGTGTGCACAACCTTTAAAAAGATTTTTTATAGGGTTATTCTAGTACTTCCTGAAGGATGAGAAGATATTGGAAGACTCATGGTCAACCGAATGGTCGAACTTTCCATAATGGTCAACCGGGCTCGTGGGGCTCACGACCTCCGATTTCCAAACCGAAAGTTCTTATAGGGCCACCAAAGTCTACTAAACAAGTCCTAAAGGTTTGGTCTCGATCGAGCGGTTAGATCACTCTCGATTACACGATCGGATGGCGATTGGTTCAACTAACCCTATAATAGTTGATTCGAAGTATCTAGACTCCGATTCTCTATCATAAGTTTCCACACTATCCTAGAGGGTTGGGAGTGACATAATTGAAATTGAAACTGATCGAATGGTCCGAACCTATAGAACCCAGATATTGCATATGATAGGACCCGCCCTGGATTACCCCCTCAGAACCCGTGACGAACCCTGCTTCTTGTCCGGCATCAGGCAGATAGACTAGCTTGATAATAAAATCCCATAAACTCATTAACCCAAAATAACCAATTTTCCAATCAAATCACATTTATGCAAGTAATTCCATGTTTGAAAAACAATGTTCATTTAAGAACATATGTCCACTCACAACAAGTCCAAAGCTAGTTCAACGGTGGGCGAGTTCATCTTGAGCAATACATTGCGCCTAGGTACCTATTTGAGAGAATAAATGGACTTAATTAATAAACGTACCCAACAACAAACTTTAACTCAAAACTCTAGTTTCTAGGTGTCAAAGTGTGCCCAACCCTTAAAAGGTTTATAGGGCCATTCTAGCACTTCTCGAAGGATGAGACGGTCTCGGAAGACTCATGGTCAACTGAATGGTCAAACATTCCATTGGTCAATTCGGCCCGCGGGGCCCACGATCTTTGATTCCTGATTCAAAATTTCCTATAGGTCCAACAAAGTCTACTGATCAAGTTCTGAATGTTTGGTCTCAATCAAGCGTCGGATATAAGCCAATCACACGATCGAACGGCGATCGTTTCGCCTACTTAGAATCATTGTTTCAGAGTATCTTGCTCTCCGATTCTCGATCCGCAAGTTCCTACATGATCCTAGAGGTACATGGAATAACATACTTGAAATTGGAACTAAACGAACAGTCTGAACTTATCGAACCCTAATATCGCATAATAGGAACAATATCCGTTCGATAGTCAAATGATAACCAAATTCAAATTCGAGCATACCATCGTGCTCAGGATGACGAAGGAATAATTCTAGGTTGAAAAAAAGTTGCCTAAACAGGGTTTACGAGCTGTCACCCACTGTCGGTAGCGCCTGGGTGTCTTGAGAAATTTTCGGCGACGACTATACCAACATATCAAGCAGAACTCGGGGAGCATTTTTGGTTCTTGGACCACAGCCAAAAACTAAACGGAATTAGATGGAACGAAACCGAAACAATCGGCATAATTAGGGGCTAGAAATCGAAGTATAAAACCTCAAAATTAACCTAAATCAAGCACATAAACAGGTTGAGCATGATGAGTCATACCTAGTTTGATGAGTTTCGCTTCCGAAATCTCCAGAAATCACACGAACACCTTCAGCGATGAAACAAAGGTATCTCTCGGTTCCAGTCCAAAATCGTGACAATCTTGGAGTTTCAAAGGTGGAAATGGGTATGGATGTGTAGAGGAGAAAGAGAGAAATGTTTTGTGGGTCGTGGGTGGACGGAGGAGAAAATGTAGGCCAAACAAGCCAGTCTGTTTTGAGAAGAAGGAGAGGGGGGCATGAGTGAGGGGGAGAGAGAGAGAAATTACATAATAAGGAATCTGATTTGTTACTTAAATTGGAACTTTGCGATATGGTTGTGCCACTGCACTTCCATATATCAGAACTTCTTCGTTTTAAATCGGAATTGAGGGTGCCACATGTCTACTTACTAGTATTCACTAGCTTTACACAACAGTGCTACTCAATTCCCTAAATTCCTTTCCAAACAAAAATGACTAAAGTGCCCCTACTCCCAAGGGTAAAAATGTAATTGCACAATTAAATAATTAGTTGGAAACAATTTTTTGGGTCAAGGTGTTACAACATAATAGGCGCAATATTCGTTCGATAGTCAAACGATAACCAAATTCAAATCCAAGCATAATGTCGTGCTCAGGACAACATGAGAAATATGGTGCGTTGGTAGAGGATGAAGAGACAATTCTTTTGGTACCAACCACGGTGACGAAATTGCCCATCAAACTGACTACGTCGCTCGGAGAGAGGGAGAGAGAGAGAGAGAGAGAGAGAGAGAGAGAGAGAGAGAGAGAGAGAGAGAGGAGAGAGAGAGAGGGATGCCTGATTTTTAGAAGTGGACTTAGCAAAAAAAATCCGTAGATCATAATTTCTTCGTTATAACTCTGAATTGAACCGGCCGCCCATCTATGAACTCGTATCAGCGAGCTCTACACAAAGTAATACTCCGCAAGTTCTTGGATAACATTGTAAACTCAAGCATTTAATCCTTATTATAAAACCGTATAATCGAAACTTTCAAAGTAGTCCCATTAATATAAAATATAATCATCGAAACCCAAATCCTTTTTCTCACAACCATGCCCTTCCCAAAACACAATATGCCAAGTAATTTCCAAATATCCATTGCCCTTCCAAAAATATCCTTTTTCATTTCAAATGTTCATACTTGTGTAGAGTACTCTCAATGCATATGCTCAAGAAACCTCAACCTAGAAATCAATCCACACATAAATCCACATATATATATATATGTATAATCCATGCAAAAAATTTCAATGATCCAAACCATCTATTTTTTAAGTCTACATTCATGGACCATCCATGCAAAAAATTAGACAAATCGGAAACCATTTGGATATCCAATTTTGTCCTACAAAATCAATGAACATGGTGCTTTAAGAAAGTACTGAAATTTCAATAATTCAATAGAGTGGTCAATGATATCGGATTCAAGTGATTTTTTGTAGAGATGATTTTTGAATGAGTATCTACAAAATATACAGTTTGGATTAGTGAAATACAATAAGGAGTGGGCCCTACAAGAGTGTCCCTCAAATAAGCTTATTTGAGGGATCCCTCAACTGAAGCTCCTTATATATATATATATATAATCACTACACCATCAACAAGTACGAGGGAAACAATCCAGCACGGGGATTGTTTGACTAGACCACATGCAGAATCCTCAATACACATGTGGCTAGGAACGAGTAGTGCAATCAGGAGACTATTGCTCCCTAAACACGCAAGGCAGAATTGTTGGTTTGCGCAAATCTATTGGCCTGGTGCTCTAGGGCGAGGGGATTATGCTCCAACACAGGTCGTCCTACTTTGTGTTGGATGGGTGTGCACGGCTGTGCCAGCACGGTCTACCGTGTAATACCCCTGACCTAATTTAATTGTTTTTATTCAATTTATGTAATTGGGAAATTACAATTTTGCCTTTCAGGGTAGGGTCCATTTAGTCACCTTTTGATCCAAAAGAATGTTGGGGAATTGAGTGGCACAATTGCGTTGGGTTTGCCCTCATGTGTTTGTAGATATGTAGTGAGCTCAAATCGTAGTTTAAACAAAGAAGTTGTGGTCAACGGAAGTGTAGTGGCACAACAATTAATTTTTTGAAGTTGGGTTTTAAAACAGATCAGCTCTCTCTTTCTTATTCCTATCCTCCCTACGCGTTCTCTCTCTCTCCTTTATGAAAACAGACCGTATTTTCTTCTCCGTTCGTCAACCAAATCCGACGATTCTTGTTGCAACAGAATCGTCTCTTCCTCCTCTATACGTCCATACTATTTCAACCTTCAGTACTCCAAGATTGACCTCGAATTTGGACTGAAACCGAGCCAAAACCTTTGTTCATCGTCGGGAGTGTTCGTGCAATTTCTAGCGATTCCGGCGGCAAAAATCTTTAGGTGAAGCGATCACCATCCGATCGTGCGACTGTCTTACATCCGACCGCTCAATCGAGACCAAACTTACAGGACGTGTTTAGTAAATCTTGTTGAACTTGTAGGGACTTTCAAATTAGAAATCGGAGGTTGTGTGTCAAAATTTTCAACTATCACAGAGGAGTTGATGAGGGAGTTAGTGATGGCAGGTCTTATAGGAGGACTTCTCCAATCTGTGCAACCAGAGGAAGAAGATCAAAATCTGTTTTTATACGTAGAAAAACTCTCTACCAAAGAAGGTTACATTTCCAAGAGATAAGCAGGATACGATCTCAAGAGATAAGTTGGGGGCAAGGGAGTTGTTCAACAGGAAAAGCAAACTGACCATCATGGCAAATTGTGCCTTTCCTTCTTTGCAAGGAACAAAAAGAGAGCAAAATGAGTTGATTTTCTTTTTTTTTGGGAAAAGTAAGGAAAAGACCACAATGGGAACTAACTGTTGATGGTTCTTCTCTGCCAGAATAGATAACTTCCCATTTTTGTGGCATTTTAAAGAAAGATCTTTTGAAAAGATTTGCCGCCCATTATTCAAAGATTAAAACCCCACTCCAGTATTTCCTATAAAATAATAAAGAGGGTGAACAGATGGAGGACAACCAAAAAATCAATCAAAACAAACTGCCCATTCAGACTGAAGAGGCTCCAATTTTTCCCGTTCAAAAAGCCTTCCAGGGCTCGAAATTGATTAAAGCTCTGCCAAACTCGAACGTTGGTATCGATTTACAGCAGAAACTTAATAGTTGAGGGTGTTGATGATCCAATCCAGAACAGACATACCTAGTCCAGTTCGCATCAAAAACAGCTATCCAGGCAGAAATTGAAGTCCAATGCTCTTTTTGTTTTTTCAGAGTTGATCTTTCCTTTTCTGAGCTTTGTAAAAGGCAGTTTTGCCTAAAACAGTTCACTTTCTTATCATTTATTATGGCCAAAACTACCAGTTTTTGTACTGTGAAAAATTGTGAAGTCCTCACCAGTCTGAGGCAAGAAAATAGCTTACTTGGGAGATGTTCCTCACCCAAATTCACAATCGTTTGTTTAGAAATCAATAACTTGGGCCGCAAGTTATCTATTTTTAAGAAGTCTGCTACGATTTTCATTGCTAGTAGTGGCATGCTCATAAATAAAAGAAAGTTGACTTGTTGACCAAAAATGGTCTTCAAGCCAATGTGGAACTGAACCCTTCCATCACAAGATTAAATCAAAATGGGTGAACATTATAATGTGGACTAAACATTAAGTTTTTTTTTCCAAGAATTTGAGAAGTATTAATTAAATGGATTTCTTTATCGTATATTTTGTTATAAGTATATTAAATTGGATTATTTTCAAGTATCAGTTCTTATATATGTACGCATAGAAGGATTTGTTGCTTGGAATTATATCTAAGGGTTATTTACGTTGTTTATAAATTATGTTAAACACTTTGTTTTCGTGTACTCCCCTTTTCTATTTTGCCCCAAAGTCCTAGATTCCGAGGTCGAAACCACCATTTTGAGGGATCATCATTGTCTGCTCCATAGGAATGTTCTTCTTTCACTCTCGACCTTTATTCTTTACTGGGTTGTAAACTTAAATCTTTAGTTTCTGTTCACCCGTTTTGTTTTTGCTCCTGTGATGGAAGGGTAAGATTCCCCACTGCCTTGGAAACCATTGACTGGTCAACAAGTAAGCTTTCTTTGGTGTGTGAGCGTTCCACTGCTAGCCTTGAAAATCCTAGCAAACTTCTTTAAAATGGATAACTTGCGCCCCAAGTTACTGATTTCTTAAACAAACGATTGTGAATTTGGGTGAGGAATATCTCCCAAGTAAGTTCTTTTCCTGCCTCAGACTGGTGAGGACTTCACAATTTATCTTAGTACAAGATTGGTAGTTCTAGCCAGAATAAATGATAATAAAATGGACTGTTTCAAGCTGAACTGCCTTTTACAAAACTAGAGAGGGAAAAATCAACTCTAGAAAGACAAAAAGGTGGCTGAAATTCCATTTCTGCCTGGCTAGAAGCTTCTGATCCGGGCTGGACTGAACTGTCAGCAGCTTCAACTGCTAAGCTTCAGTTGTAAGTCGATACCAAAGTTTGATTTTGGCAGAGCTTCAATCTATTTCGAGCCCTGGAAGGCTTTTTGAACGGGCAGAATTGCAACTTCTTCAGTCTGAAGGGGCAGAAGTGGCTGGTTTTGAGGACTCAGTGAGCTGGAACTGAACTGTAAAATTTGTTGAGGTTTTCATATTTGTTAAAACTCAAGCTTTGCTTGTTCTTGGCTTTTGTTGAACCAAATTTGTAACGAGAGGAATCTCGTTTTGAATGACTTATTTTTCTAAGTTTGAACTTTGGGAATTCTGATATAAAGCTGGTTTCTCTTGTGGTTCAAGTGAGCTTTTGGTTGGTTTTTTTGTTTTTTTTGTTTAACTGATCAATTCAGTGTGTGGTGCCTTGTTCACTCCCTCTTGCATTTATAAGGAATGCCTTGGAGTAGGTTTTCTTTCTTAAATATTGGGCAGCAAATCCTTCGAAAGATCTTTCATTTTTAAATACAAAGAAGAAAGGGTTTTAATTAATTTTGGCAAACAAGCTCTCAATAGTCATTTCTTAAGATCACTTCCCTGTTTTTCCTGAAAGATAACCTAACCCCTCTTTAATTCCAACTGCCTTTTGTGAGAACTGAAACCGTGATGGTTAGGTTGATTTCTTCAGTTTGAACAACTCCCTGTTTTTCTTGCTTATCTCTCAAATACAGTATGCTTATCTCTCGAAAATAGTGCCTTCCTTTAGAGCCGATTTTTTCTTAAATATAAAATAGGATTTTGATCTTTTAGCCTTTTAGAGTTGCAAAGAAAAATTTGCTAATGACCTGCGTCCATTTAATTCCCCAATTACTTCCTCTATGACAGTTGCAATTGTTTACTTTTTCCAAGCCAGTAAGTCACATGGGTTTATCTTTAGCTTTGGGCCTCCCTTTTCTTCAATCATGCCAGGTTCAGGTGTGGGTTTCGAAGTTATGGGCTGACTTCCCCTTTATTGAAGCCCAATTTCGTTATCGTTGGTTTTTACAAATCGTGGACTAGGCCTGTTGGATTTTGGGCTCTGCTTTCTGTTTATTTTTGCAAAGCCTAGTCTACTTGTGTCCTGTGGCTGTATTCTGGGCTTTTTCCGTGTTGGGCTGGGTGTGCGTGCTAATTTAGGCCCAAACAGTTTCTATGTATGCTCTTTGAGTTTGGGTAGAGGGCATGAGTCCGATTTCATTAATCTTAACTATTGTGTGCAAGGATGGACCCACAATGGGGTCAATGGGGTCAAACTATCCTATGGACTCCATGAAAACAAGCTAGAAGGTCCCCTTTACTTGATTGTGTGGCCCCATGAATGGCTGAAGGAGAGGGTTGCTAGTGTGAGGAAGAAGAAGCTGACTAGTGCACTTCTTTTTTTTTACAAAAACATGCTGGTCAAAACGATGCTTTTTTTAGATGACGTAGCCAAAACGATGTTCTTTTGGTCCAGGTCTTAAAAAAAATTCGAAAAGTTTCAAAACCCCTCCACCCGACCCTTCAACATCTCCAAAACCCCCATTCCCCCCTCAACCCCCCCCCAACCCCCCCACCCCCCCCCCCCCCCCCCACCCCCCCTCCTAACCCCCACTCCTGCTCCCGCTTGTTGTTTTTCCTCTTTTTGGAGAGAATTATTACAATAGTATGGTATTACCACGTGGCACTTGCCAATGGTAGTACGCACTTATAATATGGCGACACTTGGAAAATAACAAAAAATAAAAAAAAAAAAGCAGAACTAACGTCCGTTTAATATTGGTCTGGACACTTCTACGGTCCGTCTTTTTTGCCTCAAATACCGCATAGCTTTCGTCCGTCTTTGGATCTCTCGAGAAGCCATGGCTATGGAGTTTTTCGTTCAACTCACTGGGATCTCTCGAAAAGGCATTAACGCTCATAATTTCTTTCAACACCAAAAAAATCATCAAAATTGATTTTAGATTTTTAATTATACACCCATAAATTCGCAACCCATATTGTTTGAGCCTACCCATTTAACAAACACCAACCCAAGCAATTGCAAAAGACGATGGACTCAAGAACAAATTCGGAGCAAAGATCCTAAAATTAACCCCCGTTTGCCTGGAAATAAAAAGAAATTCAATGTTTTCCTTTACTAACACCCAAGAACAAACTGGGGGAAGAGAATAATTTCTTAAAATTTTATGAAAAAAAAAAGAGAAGAAATTAAGAAGGTTTATGAAAATCTGATGGCACCAGCACCAACATAGCCTCTCCTCAAGGAGTCAAATGAATCTTGCAGAGATGGAAGTCTTTGGTGATGGATAAAGATGGGGAAGTTTCATTTCATGGACGGTGACGTTAACGTTGATATAAAACAAAACGTTAATTATCTTTGTTGGAGCTGTTGTCCATATGTC
Organism: Prunus armeniaca; assembly: GCA_903112645.1. NCBI lineage: Eukaryota > Viridiplantae > Streptophyta > Magnoliopsida > Rosales > Rosaceae > Prunus > Prunus armeniaca. The sequence continues at coordinate 10,726,234 of CAEKDK010000003.1, read as the reverse complement.
GTCGTCTTATAGATGTGTACTACCACCTGGCAAGTGACATGTGGTAGTACCGTACTATTGTATAATTTCTCCTCTTTTTGGTCGGGTAGGCTGATTGAAGGAGTTTTTGGTCTTTCTTCTTTTAGATTGCGTAGGCGTGCCACCACCAAGCCATTGAGTGGCTTGAACGGAAAAGGTTGGATTGTTGTGTTCGCACTTCTAACTTTTAACCAGCCGATTGATCGGCCAAGCAAGGTACCTCCTCTTGGCCTAGGTTTGTTTACTTCCTTGGAGTCGAGGATGGTTAGGTTTCGTATAGGTATTTTAGTATTTTTGATATTTTAATGATAACGATGCAAATTAAATTAAATATGCAATGAAACGTAAAGACGAAAGAATTGAAGTGCGATAAAGTAAATCAAAGCAATAGATAAACTTAAATTAAACGAAGAACGAAATAAGAACGATATAAATGATAAAGGCAATAAATAAAGCAATTTGATAAAGGCAATAAAATTAAGCTTAAAGCAAATTCAATAACAATTAACATAAAGCGATAATATTGAATCTTAAAACAATGTAATGGAAAATACAAGAATTTAAACTTACACTAACGAAAGTGAAGAACTGATCTAGTCTACTTGCTTGGAAAATAAAAACCCAGTCTAGGGATAGAAAATTGAAAGACATAAAGTAGGTTTTTGTGTCTGATTTCAGGGTCTTTTGCTCTTTGTCTGATGTAGTTTATATAGGGGTATTCGTCAGCCCATGGGCTACCCATTAAATGGTCAAAGGTCAGCTTCGTTCAATATCTTTCCTTGTGTGGCTTCCTAAATTCGTGGAATCTATTCGAATGAGATCATCAGATCGCAAATCTGATCAATTGATTCTCTCCTCCTTAGGAACGTTCTAGATTGACATTATTTTCTTTGATTGCTTTCCTTGGATGGATCTAGTCACATGCATAAAAACCTCCGGATGTTTGGGCCTACTTTTGTGGGTCAAGCTTGGACCTCCGAGAACTTGGGCTTAACATCCGGTGAGGCGATGTGGCTTCTAGAGTCTCTAATTTCGATTGAACATAATCCATCGATGTTGGGTGACTTGGAATTTCAATGAGTCCATATGATATATATATAAATGAATAAATAAATAAATAAATATATATATATATGTATTATCCATATATTATTATATTGATGGTATAAGGCCACTAAAATTGGCCATCCAACTTTCATCAGATCTTTTGTATAAAGATCTTTAGGCCACTTGGCCTTTTGAAGAAGCTCAGCCAAGGTGATGTGACTTCTTGTCCCTCCATATCAAAATATATTATACATATATATATATATATATAAACAATTACATGTTAAGATGCAAATATCACCATAACTATATATATATATATATATATTATATAGAGGGAATCCGTAGGCCACTAGTTGGCCTTTAATTCTTTTCCCAATCTACTAGACTGTAAGGCTTCCACAACGTATAACATATATTTGCATGGATCAATAAGCTCTTCTGGCCCAGATTATGGGCAATCAAGTCTGGTTGGCCAATTAATATTTTAATATCACAAATTCTTTATGTCAGAATGCTATTTAACATGTCTTATCTCATGTCAAGAATTCAAAACAACATTATGACCAATCCAGCTCACTTTGGATTGTCAAACACGCACCCTTCTAGCTGCTATCTTCTCAGCCACACTTCTCCAGCCAACTCTTTGGCCATTTCATTAGAACACCTCATTTGGGAAAGGTCATTGACCAATATACATATTAAAATGTTTTATTTGTTTTGGGAATGGTCATTGACCAATCACCACCTCTATCATTATACATAGTTGGCCAACCATTCAATTCCAACCCAAGTACCAACGTTGGCTTCTTTAATACACTTCCAGCCAACTAAATTTCAAACCACTCAACAGAAGACTCCAGCCATTGTCTTCTCCAGCCAATTGCAAACAAGCCACAAACCTTACCAGCCGCATCATTCTGCGAGGAAAGTCTGACTAACTTGGCCTTGCGTCTGCCAGGAAGAGAGAACCTAGCTAGCCCAAGTTTTGCAAGTAGATCTGGCCACTTGTTGAAATAGACTGGTAAAAGTTCCAATTTGATTTTTCTCTTGGCTGATCCTTTATCCCAACTAGTTGGATTTATTTATTTATTGCCATTTGTTGGTTGCATTTTCTTACTTGGCTAGGCCTCTTGGAACTTTGTCTCCTCGGCTTGGCTGGAATTCGGTGACCACATCCAAACAATTGTTGCTGCCAAAAACTTGCCTCCGCTTCCACCACCTCCCAATTCAAGTCAATTCTAACTCTAAACCTAAATTACTTGATTGAAATTGAATTTATGATTGTATTATATTGTTTTGATTTATTGGATGTTTCATTTATGAATTTTTTGTGGTTAATTGGTATAAATTTGATGTTCTCTTTAATTGAGTTTATTTATTATTTTGATTAATTAATGTAGACTTGTGGAAAGATTTTTTAAGAGAAAGTCATCATTGGTTAGTTTGGATAATGTGGGTAGTTCAAGAACTTCAAGTTCAAGACAAAGTGAGTTAGATGAGGTTTTGGCTAGGTAGACCCTGGACAAAGAATTTGAATGATTGAGTATGATACTAATATTAGAGATGAGGTTCGAAGAGCATATCTACAAAAAGGACCTTGTCAACCTAGAGGCCATTCTTTCCCACAAAGTAATATATCAAGAATTAATCGACGCTTCATTCCCCAATGGTTTGAGGAATTTGATTGGTTGGAATATAGTGTATCTAAAGATGCTGCATTTTGTCTTTATTGCTAGGGCGCATATGTCTGTTAGGCCGAAATAGCTTGTTTGGGCGAGTCTAGTTGTTAGGGCGATCTCGCCCAATAGACCAAAATTGGATGATTTCAACTGTTGATAAGTCCTGACTGCTAGGACGTGGAACGGCCGTGGAGCTATATCAGAATACCCAAAGTCCATGATGCTTGGGCTATCATTAAGACTAAGATTACGGCCTTGGATACTAGGTATGCCACTAGCCTTAATTGGTCCTAGGGCCGAAAATTCTAGGTGTAAACAAGAATCCTCCATACAAGTGTTGTTGAAAATAAGTATAACACGCACAGACAACCCCGTCCAGGGCTCTACGGCACAACCCGTTAAGGGTACACGGGTCCCAACACACCTCTGAAATGGGTCCATCATTGGTTAGGTGCCGGACGGGAAGCAAGGTTCATCACGAATTTCGAGGTGGAATCCGAGGCGGGTCTTGTAAAGTTGTATGTCAGATGAGAAGGAGGAATAGCCTTTTACAGACATCCAATCCCCAAAAATTATAGCATTAAATATAAACATACAAGTTTAAAATTAAGATATTATAACCCCACACATATAGAAGCATTTGGTCTCAACAAAATAAAAATTTAATTCAAAATTGAAAACAATAAAATTTTGAAAACCCTTTTAATACCAACACATTGAACTCTTTACAAATTCATTAAATAATGTTGTTCTTTATTACATCATGTTCACAATATGGCTAGATCAAGAGTAGTATAATAAATATATGTATGTAAAAGAATGGGCATCTCTATTTAGTGTTTTAACCTCCATTTCTTGGTGTGTCCCCTTCTTGGTTATATGTTGTGCATCAGAAGACTCATTTAAATTTACGACCAATACCTCTGCACTCCTCCCCCTTCTCACAACCTCTGTTATAAGAGTTGGATGGTGGAGGCATGCATCGTGACTCCCTGCAACCACCCGGCTGATCACGGCGTATTGCCCCATTACTGATATCTTTTGCATTCGTCGTTTCACTACAAATGGAGCACACCAAGAGAGCAACAATGCAAAGTGTAAATGTCTTGGACATGGCCATTGATCTTGAAAACAAATTACAAATGGCTCTAGACTTGGATAATGAGGACTATGAGAGAGAGGATTTTGGAGGAGATGATGATTACGAGACTGAGAAACCTTCCATTAATGTGATGTTCTTTGCTAATATTAGGAAATTTTGCTGGGGATTGAACCTGATTTGTTATTTTTGTTCTTGATTATTGGTGTGGCTCAAAGAGACATGTTAGTAGAATTGGAGTTATGGATTAGAAGAGCCAAATTTAGAAATTCCCCTTCAAGTTTTTCGAATTGGTTCATGTTGATCTACCTAATCAGAAAAGTTAAATAAAAATATGTAATTTAGTAATTGGTCAAATGACTGGATATGAACACTACAAACCTGTACACATGGGCTTAACCAAGTTGGCTAAAGCGGATGTGCTCCGTACTTTGCACAAGAGTTCGAATCTTCCTACTCGTAGTTTATATTAAATTAAAGTAGATTATCGCTTATATAAAAACAAAAAACACACGACAAACCACCGCTGACTGCATGGCATGGTTTCGGATGGTTTTCCATATCCACCAAGTGAAGGTAGTTAATGAATGAAGTTTTCAATATTCAATCTGCTTCTTTTCAGAACAACTACATATATTCCATTTTCACATTTCGTCTACTTCTCTAGTGAAGTCATCTAAACATAACACAATATTAATTATCTCAAATAACTAAACATTAATGCCTTTTGATGTTTTTATTATTATTAACCCTTGAGGGTTCAGGGGTGGTTTCGATTTTGGTGTATTTTCTGCTCACAACTTTAACCCAATGTGTACCCTTACCAGCCTTCTCAATATTTGACACGTGTCCATCAACATAAGTATTGTTCCCTAAATACAAAGCTGAACCTAGAGGAATATTGTGTTATTAGAAATTAGTTTTCATTTTCGTAAAGCTAAATGTAAAAATATTTGCACTATAGATAATGTAGTTCACGTAACAACTTTATACAATGCATCAAAACATCACTCACCTTGCATTTTGGGATGCCAAAGTATCAATTACTTTGCATAATCAATTTTTTCTACCATGTCTTTTTCAATACAAAATAAACAATAGTCTTATGTGTTTTTACCTTCTTGTTCTTCCTCGAAGATCACTTCCCTTGCAGAAGATATTCAATAATAAACTGCTTGTTTTTTATTTATTTATTTATTAATTTATAACTTTTGTTGAGTACAGTAGATTTTCCAATTTAAGGTATATGCTACAAGGTTAACTTATTAAACTGGTTTAACTTTAAAAACAAAACAAAACAAAATTGTTTCCTTACTAAGTTTCCATTTTTTAGTTTTAGAGTAAATAATTAGGCTTTAAAAAAATAGTACTTGGTGTTAATATAATATATAATATAGTATAATTTTTCAAGGAACATACATATGTATATACAGAGATTTATAAAAATTGGCGAGAGTAACATACATACTATATGAAAGTAGTAGAAGAGATGTAGAGAGAATCGAATTCTAGTTGTGCGTCAAATGTGAAGAAAGAATAGCCTTTTACAGACATCCAATCCCATTAAACATAAAATTATAGTATTGAATATAAAAATACAATCTGAAAATTAAAATATTATAACCCCACAATAAATAAAGAGGAAAATACTGCGTTATTGGACTTGTTCGAATGTTACATGTTGTCAAATTTACAGGAGATTTAGACCTAGCAAAAGGTTGTAGTTTGGTATTTTATCAGTTTGTGATGTTGTCAAACCCACTAGTCGCAAGAAGCATTTAATGCACAAGGGAAGAAGGGAAGTGACTGAAGTCAGGATTTTGTGATGGAAATTAGAGTGGTTAGGCGCACCACCATGCTTCACTATCCCAAACCACCATGCTTCACGATCCCAAATGCCAATTTGACTACCCACTTGCCCCGATCAGGCTCCACCACGCTGGTATTTTCAGCCTCGATTGTCCCTCCAGGACTCCTATAAATACTAAACTCAGGACTACGTTCAAGGGGTTCAAACACCAAACCAAAAGCCTCCCACGGAGCAAATTATATTTTCCTATAATGCACTTTCAATACCTTTATTTGCTTTCCTAGGAGTAGTGGTAGATTGTAAGGAAAATTCATTCATCAATATATCATACGACTCTTGATTTTCAAGGCGCTGGAGCACCATCTCTGTTATCATCTCATTCACCCCATATATCATACGACCGTCGCTCCCTGAGCAACGCGCTGGAGTACTGCCTAAAACCCGCCACCAACACCACCACTAAACGGCCTTGCAGCTCAGGCCGTGCACCTGACGGCCGAGATCAGTTCCTCTCTCGGCCACAATCGTTTGATTAGGAGTCGAATGCAAAACAGGCGCATCATTTAACCATCTTCTACCCAACCTCATCATCATCTCGATGCACGGTAGACCGTGCTGGCATGCCCGTGCACAACCGCACCGCATCCAAAGAAGGACGTCATGTGTTGACGCACATCCCCTCGGCCCGGAGCACCAGGCCGTGAGATTTGCACAGCCAACAGTTTTGGCACGCCCGGTGGGACACTTGTCAAAAACTTATGGTGGAAACTAGGGCACAGGCAAAACTCAAAAACAAAACAGTCGAAATGACTTCCGAGGCTCCTAAGTCCACCTCACCAATCACTATCACTGAGACCGAACACGCAGTCAGAATCTCGGCCAGCGTTCCAATGACGATGGATCGCGCGGCCGAGTCCATGGGAGAGCAAGCAGTAGTGGAGGATCTGATGGCTAAGCAGGCGTACAGGATAGTGACATCCTTTATGGCCGCAATGGACAGATTCTCCTTAGAGCTACGGACGCTCTTTCAGGAGAAGATGCCAGTAACGTCGTCCGCAACGCCTCCTAGAGCCGTACAGAGAAGCCAAGAGCGTGAGAGGTTTGAGCCCTACGGCGAAAGCAGCAGCCTCGGCGTCTCCGCCCGCACCCAAGCATCAGGCTACGGCCAGCATTCTCAGCCGCCGACAAATAGCTGGGGGCAATCCCAGGCAACATGGGTAAATCCCGGACTGACCTGCCCAGCAGAAACAGCGTACGACCCACTCCATGCTTTGGTCGTGTCACTGGGGCAAAGCAGCCCCATGCATTTCGCGGTCCAGCAACTTGGCCCAATTCACACCGTGGTTGTCCAGACCCATTCTGGCCCAAGCAACGTGACCGCTGCTTCGTCACAGCAGTACAGTCAGAGCAATCCGACCGTTTCACATTACATGCATCGTTATTGCCTTCACGCTCCCACCTTCAGTACAGTTCGGCCATTCCAACAGCAATGCATACGCACCCCGGTCAAACCTACGACGCTTATCTAGTGCCGCTCGGCTCGATCGCAACGGCCGAACCCCCCGTTCAAGTGGCCCAGCAGATAAGGCCGCAGAATGAGGGGCAACAAGTTCCGCGGCCGGTTGCGGCCTAGAAAGAAGCACCCCCTCAGGGGCTCCGTTTCGAAGACGTGCGGCGAATGATCGAGGACGGCCTGGCTCAGAGGCGCTCGGAAGAGCCAAAGTATACCAAACCGTACCCGCCAGAAATTGACCGAATCCCTCTTCCACGGAACTATCGGTTGCCATAATTCATACTATTCTCCGGGGATGGGCAGACCTCCTCCATTGAACACATAGGCCGCTTCACGGCCAAGTGCGGAGAGGCCGATTCGGATGCCCAGAGGCTCCGTTTATTCGTTCACTCTCTGACCGGCGCGGCGTTCTCGTGGTTCATAACCTTCCACCGAATTCGGTGAGGGATTGGTCTGACATGGAAAGGATATTCCAAGAACATTTCTATAGGACCAACCGAGAAATAACGATCGCCGAGCTGACAAGGATGAGCTAGGCCGTAGACGAATCACCTCGCGACTACCTACAGCGGTTCAAAACGTGCAGGAACTGGTGCCGCACGAACCTACCTGAGAGGGAATTTGTCAAGATGGCCAAAGAAGGATTGGAATTCGAATACCAGAAGAAATTCCAGGGAATTGAATTCCGGGACATGCACGACTTGATCAACAAGGTGGATCGATACGTGTCCTTGTTGAAAGAAGAGGTGTAGAAGAGGACAGCTTCAGAAGAGGACAGCTATGCCGAAGCAGACAGCCACACAGAGGCCGAGAGCGACGAAGTTGAGATGAGCTCAGCCGAAGTCAGCATAGACAAGCCATTCGTCTGCAAAGGACTTGGCAAGTCCGACAATAATCGCACAAAGATTCCCGACGCCAAGTTTGCGACCCGAGAAACAAAGGCCTACACTTTTTGATTTGACCGGGCCGAAGCTATCTTTGACCTACTGTTACCTAGAAAAAGGTCAAATTGTCCTTCGGACATAAAATTCCGAAACCCGAAGAGCTCAAAGGAAAGACGTTTTGCAAATACCACAGTTCTTGGTCTCACAACACCAACAACTGCGTTGTCCTACGAGACGTCATCCAGAAGTTGATAGATGAAAAAAGCTCCAATTCCCGGAAAAGGCGGCCATGTAGGTCGACTCCAAGCCATTCCCTCCACCTGTCATCAACATGGTCAACGCTCAGCTCCGGCCGAATATAGTGATGTTCGTCGGCCTGCAAAGGGAAAGAGCCGTTGGCCGAACCAGAGCCGGTACCGTGTAGTCGGTGCAAGTACGAGATCGGTCAGCTCAGACCACCAAAGAACAAAAGGAAGGCCGCCGAGCCATCTCAACCGACTATGAAGAAATTCGGCAGCCAGTACTGTCGGCCAGCAAGAAGAGCTGTTTTCAACCGACTAGGGGCACAAAGCCCTGGTACCTCGGCGGGCCACAAAGACGAAGTCGTTCCTAGGCCAGTGAAGACTTTCAATCCACCGGTCATATGGGATGACCGTTGGTATCATGCACGACCTGGGGGCAGCGCCGAACCGCTGAAAAAAACCCAGCTGAGAAGGATGCAGAGACAAGTTCAGCAGGCCAAGATACAGACGGCCTAGGTCAAGGGATTAAAACGCCAAAAGAAGATGGCGAAGGCTGCCAGCATCAAGCCTCCAAGGACGTGGCGCCCTAGGCAAGACGGTTATCCCCATGGAGTGATGACCGTTTCGGTCGAGCCAAAGGCCGCAGCCCCGGAGAAAACGGATGAGGGTATCATCAACGTCTACCACAGAAGGGACCCCCCTTTTTTCGGCCAACGGTTTGTCCTTTCTCATGGAATTCCATAAGGACCACTCGGCCATCGACTGTACGGCATGACCCCTGAGAACCGTGAAATCGTGGAGTTGGCTCTCAAAACGCTAAGGCAGAGAGGCTCCTCATTACCGGTGGATCCGACTAGGTCGTATACCAGGCAAACCGAGAGGCCAGAGCAAGAGGGATGCCAGGTTACCGACCCGAGCAAGGAAGATTAGAGGCCAAGGCCCCTTTTAGCAGAAGCGATTTAGAATACCCCCGCTGATTTACTGTGACTCCGGCAAAGTCTGACGACCGAGGAAAGGGCCCGGTTAAGCCATCTGGACGACTACTTAACGGCCAGGGATGCGTTAGCTAAGGCTAGACAAGCCCTCGAGGAGGAGGTCGCGGCCTTAAACCCCCATAAGATCAAAGCGTCCACAGACGATACCCCTGGGACTGCAAGGCCTATGGTCGAAGGCCCCAGCGACCTTTTCTTTGGACATGAGGTTGAGGACGACTTCACGTTGGGAATCTCTGATGAGGAATACGAGGGGATCCTCGACATGGTTGAGGAAAAAACCCTTGCCAGTGGCGGCTGTGAGGCCAAAGAGGAAGCTGGTGGGGGAAACCAGCAGGAGCTAAAGGAGGTTAGCATGAATATGGTCTTGGTGCTACCGTCCGAGTTTTCAGCCCCAAGAGGCCAAACCAATGGCCTGGATAATGACGTGGCCGAGGAGCAGCTTGATCAAAGGCCAAAAACAAAGGAGGAGTTGTTGGCCGTGGCTTTTAACGAGGTAATACCTAGAGACGAGCCAAACAAATACCGACACCTCAAGCCGTTGTACATCTCGGCCCATGTAGAGGGTGTGCCCGTGTCCATTGTTTTCGTTGACTGTGGGGCGACGGTCAACATCCTTCCCTATTCCCTGATGAAGAAGCTAGATAAGTCAAAGGAGGACCTCATCCCCAGTGACGTGGTCATGAGCAGCTTTGTCCGCAATAAATCTAAGACCATTGGGGTATTGCCGTTAAAAATCACCGTGGCCGACCAGACAAGAGTCGCGGCCTTCTCTTCGTAGTCAAATCCAGCATGGACTACAATATATTGCTCGGTCGTGACTGGATCCATCAGTCCGGATGCATACCATCCTCCCTCTTCCAACTGTTGTTCTTCTGGGACGGCCAAAGGGTATCCATACACCCGGCCGACAAAAAACCCTTCGAAACCAACGCCGTGCAAGCACGGATTGACGACGACGACATCGAATGGGTTGTCCTCACCGGCCATGATGCAAGCGGCCGACCAACTAGGCAACGGTTCAGAAAGTGCTGGAGTTAGGCGCCGAGAATATTCGACAGGATTCGGCACGCGAAGTATTGATCGACCTCGCTGGCCTTTAGATGACAGTCAAAGCCACTAAAGAGGAGGGAGCGGCGGCCATGACCGACCTGCTGAAAAGACTACTGGAACATTGGGCAGAGGAATCCTTACAACCAAACTCGCCAATCAACCTAATCGAATTCCTCCACGAATCAGATGAGGCGGACACTTTAGCCTTTGACGACTTGGAAACAGCGCCCACCGAGATGGAGGATGACTACCCCGAGGTCCAGGACCCGTTATTAGAAATAAATGTAGGGACCGAGCCTGAACCACGGTCTCTTTTCGTAAGCCAGCTTTTGAGCCCTGAATTAGCAGCCGAGATTATTGGCCTGCTCCATGAATATAAGGATTGTTTTGCTTGGGATTATCATGAGACGCCTGGATTGCTAAGAAGTTTGGTCTAGCATGAGCTAAAGATTAGGGAGGGGTTTAGGCCTTTCCAACAGTCGCCGAGGCGATTCTCGACCGAAGTACAACTTAAGGTCAAAGAGGAAATTGAAAGGCTCCTTAAAGCCGGCTTCATCCGCACGGCTCGGTACGTTGAGTGGTTGGCTAACATCGTACCAGTTTTGAAAAAGACTGGGGCTTTGAGGGTTTGCATTGACTACAGAAATCTAAACCTCGCGACCCCCAAGGACGAGTATCCCATGCCTATGTCCGACCTCCTGGTGGACGGAGCCGCAAAGCACGAGCTCCTATCTTTCATGGACGGCCACGCTGGTTACAATCAAATCTTCATAGCCGAGGAAGATGTCCACAAGACAGCGTTCAGATGTCCAGGTGCAATCAGGACTTATGAATGGGTAGTCATGCCATTCGGCCTGAAGAACGCCGGCGCAACGTTCCAACGAGCTATGAACCTCATTTTCCGCGACCTAATTGGCCGAACCGTCGAAGTCTACATCGACGACGTTGTTGTAAAATCCCCATCCAAAGCCGACCACGTGGGGCATCTCTGACAGGCTTTCAATCGCATGCAGGCACACGGCCTAAAGAAGAACCCTAAGAAATGTGCTTTCGGCGTCACCGCCGGGAACTTTCTCGGTTTCTTGGTTCACCAACGAGGGATCGAGATAGATAAAATAAAGCCACGGCCATTATGGCAGCACCTCCGCCAAGGACCAAAAGGAACTCCAGTCCTTCCTCGGTAAGGTCAACTTTTTAAGACGGTTCATATCCAATTTGATAGGAAAAATCCTTTGCTCAAACTGAAAGACACGGAACGGTTCGTATGGGGGGCAGAACATCAAGCGGCCCTCGACAACGTCAAGCAATATTTATCTCAACCATCGGTACTTATGCCGCCGAAAAGAGGGAAACCCTTGAGGCTTTACATTTCGGCTTTAGAAGGCTCTATCGGTTGTCTGCTGGCTCAGAACAACAAGTCTGAGCGAGAACAAGTAGTGCACTATCTGAGCCGCACCCTTAACATGGCCGAGCTAAACTATTCACCGATCGAGAAATTATGCTTGGCGCTTTATTTCGCGGTCACCAAGTTGCGCAATTATATGCTTCCTTTGGCCGTTTAGATCATCTCCAAGACCGACCTCATCAAATACATGCTCACTCGGCCGATCATACACGGCCGGATCGGGAAGTGGACGATGGCATTGTCCGAATTCACTTTCCAATACGTGGCTCAAAAGTCGGTCAAAGGTCAGGTATTGGCCGATTTCTTGGCCCACCACCCGGCTCAGGGGCAAGAAGAAGAGTTGGAGCTCGAGATCGGCATGGCCCGCATGGAGAAGAACTACTAGACCATGTACTTCGATGGCTCCAGTACCGAGACTAGATCTGGGGCCGGGGTCGTGATCGAGTCCCCCCAAGGACAAAGGTGGCAATTTGCGTTCCAGCTTGATTTCAAATGCATCATCGGTTTTGAAATTATAAAAGAAATGAAGGCGACCCGTGTCCTGGTCTACGGTGATTCTCAGCTGGTAATTAACCAACTGACCGGGGAATACCAGTGCACGAGCGAGAATTTAACCATGTATTATGTAACGGCTCTCAATACGGCCGACGAATTTTCTAAGATCTCCTTCATCCACGTGTCGCAAGCCGAAAACCATGAGGCCAATGAGATGGCCCAGGTAGCGTCAGGTGTGAACATTTCGGACAGCGACCACGATCGCTTGATAAGAATCGAGAAGCGTACCCTGCCAGCTTTGGCCGAGCGAGGAATGACGATGCAAGTATCATCGGCCGAAATTACCGACGAGGTCGAAGTGGCCGAAACCGACTGGCGGTACCCCATAGTAAGGTATCTGCGTGAGCCCTCCGGCAACCATGAAAGGACTACTCGTTTCCGAGCTCGGTGTTATTTGATTTATCAGAACGAGCTGTATTGAAAAGAATCAGACGGCTTATCGCTCCTATGCCCCAGCACCGAAGATATTAAGGTTATCATGGCCGAATCCCACGAAGGGATTTGCGGCGCTCACTAGTCTGGCGTCAAGATGAGATGGTTGGTCCGGAGACACGGCTATTATTGGCCGACCATTTTAAAAAACTACATAGAGTATGCGAAAGGGTGTATCAAGTGTCAGATCTACGGCCCCATACAAAGGGTACTAGCTGACGCCCTCCACCCGGTTACTAAACCATGGCCGTTCAGAGGATGGGCCGTGGATATCATCTGCAAAATCTACCCACAGTCTAACGGACAGGCCGAGGTGAGCAACAAGATAATCAAGGGCATCCTCGAGAAAATGATTGAGGAAAAACCTAGGGCATGGCACGACTTACTCCCTGAAGCCCTTTGGGCTTACCGAGTCTCAAAACGATAGGCTACTGGCACATCCCCTTATGCCTTAACCTACGGCCATGACGCCATCGTTCTGATGGAGCTAAAGGTTCGGTCTCTCCGTGTGACCGAACGACCTGGGCAGGAAGAGAAGGATTATGCGCAAGCCATGGCTTAGGAGTTGGAAGATTTGGAGCAATCCAGACTCGATGCTTATAACCTAATGCAGGCACAAAAGCAGATCGCGGCGAGGTCCTACAACAGGAAGATGAAGCAAAAGACTTTCGCCGAAGGCGACTTGGTATGGCGTGTCGTGCTTCCTATCGGGACTAAGGACCCTCGGTTCGGCAAATTCTCACCCAATTGGGAAGGGCCGTTTATTATCGAACGAATCATTGGCCGAGGTGCATTTCAGTTGAGAGATAGGGATGGAGAATGGCACAACTTGCCAACAAACGGCCAGTATTTGAAGAAATATACCCCGTCATTATGGGAGACGGCCAAGAATGGCTTATGAGGTTTACAATCAACAAAGATGAAAGAAAAACCTACATTCGGTCAGAAGAAAAAGGGAGTTATACTTCATTTAGATTAAAAGAAAGGGGTCGCGGTTACAAAAGAACGGCCGGTCATGGCCGAATGAAACATATAAACATACATTCGCGAAAAATAGAGTACATTCTAAATCTATGAACAGCCGCTTCTTGATATCCTCGCTAGAGCAGGTAGATGATTCTTCCCTAGGCGGCGCCTCCATCGCCCACATTTCCACTGACCGCGGCCATGGGCGAGGCCGTCACTCTGGACATGGGTTCGGCCGGGTTGAAGCCAAGGCCGTCGCTCGGGCCATGGTCGAGGCCGTCACTCAGGACACGGGTGCAGCCGGCTAAAGTCAGGGCCGTCATTCCAACCATGGCCGAGGGCGTCACTCTAGACATGGGTGAAACCGGGTTGCAATCAAGGTCGTCACTCCGGCCATGGCCAGGGCCGTCATTCTGGGCACAACTGTGGCTGGGTGAAGCCAGGATCGTCACTCCGGCCATGGGTGCAACCAAGGTGCTAAGCCAAACGAACGTGGCCAAGTTGGAATCATCATACCAGGCCCTTCCATCTTCATCAATCGCATGACAATTTCTCCCCAGCCTCATAAGGAGGAAGGTCATCCTCCCCCAGGGCCGGGAAGGAATCTCGGCCACACCATAGCCTTGGCCCACGTCGACTTTCCAAAACGAAGGATAGTTGGTGAACAGCAGAAGGGGAAAAACCGCCTGGATTAGGCCACGACGCGAGGATCGGCGGATATGGATCAACCCTAGTTCTAGAGAAGCTACAGGGGGGCTATTAGAGCAGGTTAGAATGGGGGGAAATTAGTGAAGAAAAATGAAGAAGGCAAGGCTTTTTATATTGGTGCTAGAATTCGAAACGAAAGGGCATGGCTCTCTCGAGAGACGTAACGGTCTGACAGTATGTTCGAGTGCGCGACGTGGCGGAAGCTCAGAAGCCGTCGTTTCATTTAACGAGACGAAACGACAGCTTGCGCAATGATGGCCTGCAAGATGTGCTTGCGCATTAAATGCGTCATTCGACCTACGCATTTAAAGTGCCAACTGTCAATCACTTCAGGAGGAATGCAAAGGGTCCATCCCTTGGAATCCATTCGACCTCTGCCCAGGCCACGACCGAAGAATACAGGGATGTAGGGGCAATGTTTGTGCCTAATAAATCACGATCATTAACTGATTGAAAGGACTTCCTCTCGGTCTTGGCACCTACCGTTTCATTAGGCATTTCGCCTTCCTGAAAACAAAAGAAAAACTGCAAACGCAGAATCCTCTCGGCCTCGCAACCGCAGTATTTTAGGACGAAGCCGAAGGCTGTAAAAGACACGGCCGAAAATACTATGGTTAAATCGCCACGTAGCCTCAGGGTTCCACGCCCCATTTAATGAAGTAATGCCTCTGACTATCGCAGCAAACCCACTAGTCGCAAGAAGCATTTAATGCACAAGGGAAGAAGGGAAGTGACTGAAGTTAGGATTTTGTGATGGAAATCAGAGTGGTTAGGTGCATACATTCTCACAAGTAATCTTACAACTTGAGGTCAGATCACCAACCACCAGACTAGGGCATTAAATGCGTTCCCACGGCCAAGGGGGCAGAACCCGCGATCAGGGCGGTGGCCGAGATTTACCGGGATTTATAGGGGTCACACCACCATGCTTCACTATCCCAAACCACCATGCTTTACGATCCCAAATGCCAATTTGACTACCCCGATCAGGCTCCATTATGCAGGTCTTTTCAGCCTCGATTGTCCCTCCAGGACTCCTCCTATAAATACTAAGCTCAGGATTACATTCAAGGGGTTCAAACACCAAACCAAAAGCCTCCCATGAAGCAAATTATATTTTCCTGTAATGCACTTTCAATACCTTTATTTGTTTTCCTAGCAAATTATACGACCCTTGATTTTCAAGGCACAGGAGCACCATCTCTGTTATCATCTCATTCACCCCATATATCATACGACCGTCGCTTTCTGAGCAACGCGCCGGAGCACCGCCTAAAACCCGCCACTAACATCACCACTAAACGGCCTTGTAGCTCAGGCCGTGAACCTGACGGCTGAGATCAGTTCCTCTCTCGGCCACAATCGTTTGATTAGGAGTCGAACACAAAACAGGCGCATCATTTAACCATCTTCTACCCAAACCTCATCATCATCTCGACGCACGGTAGACCGTGCTGCCATGCCAGCGCACAACCGCACCGCATCCAAAAGAAGGACGTCACGTGTTGACGCACATCCCCTCGGCCCGGAGCACCAGGGCGTGAGATTTGCGCAGCCAACAGATCCTAGAGGTACATGAAATAACATACTTGAAATTGGAACTAATTGAATAGTGTGAACTTATCGAACCCGAATATCGCATAATAGGAACAATATCCATTCGATAGTCAAATGATAACCGAATTCAAATCCGAGCATACCATCGTGCTCAGGATGACAAAGGAATAATTCTAGGTCGAAAAAAAGTTGCCGAAACAGGGCTTACGCGCTGCAACCCACTGCCAATAGCGCGTGGGTGTCTTCAGAAATTTTCGGTGACGACTATACAAACATATCAAGCACAACTCGGGGAGCATTTTTGGTTCTTGGACCATGGCCAAAAACTAAACGGAATTCGATGGAACGAAGCCAAAACCGTCGGCATAATTAAGGGCTAGAAATCGAATTCTAAAACCTCAAAATTAACCTAAATCAAGCACATAAACAGGTAGAGCATGATGAGTCATACCTGGTTTGATGAGTTTGGCTTCCGAAATCGCCAAAAATTACACGAACACCTTAAGAGGTGAAACGAGGGTATCTCTCAGTTCCAGCCCAAAATCGTGACAATCTTGGAGTTTCGAACGTGGAAATGGGTATGGATGTGTAGAGGAGGAAGAGACGAACGTTTTGTGGGTCGTGGGTGGACGAAGGAGAAAACGTAGGCCAAACAAGCCACTCTGTTTTGAGAAGAAGGAGAGGGTGGCCTGAATGAGGAGAGAGAGATTACTTTTTAGTTATTATTTTGATTAATTAATGTAGACTTGTGGAAAGATTTTTTTAAGAGAAATTCATCATTGGTTAGTTCGGATAATGTGGGTAGTTCAAGAACTTCAAGTTTAAGATAAAGGTTTTGGCTAGGCAGACCCTGGACAAAGAATTAGTGTGATTGGGTATGATACTAATATTAGAGATGAGGTTTGAAGAGCATATCTACAAAAAGGACCTTGTCAACCTAGAGGTCACTCTTTCCCACAAAGTAATATATCAGGAATTAATCGACGCTTCATTCCCCAATGGTTTGATGAATTTGATTGGTTGGAATATAGTGTATCTAAAGATGCTGCATTTTGAACAAGTGGGTAGTGAAGCTTTCATTGGAGTAGGGTTTAGGAATTGGAAGAAAGGGAGAGAATGAATAAAGGTGCATGTTGGATTGGTTGGTAATGGTCATAATAAAGCTAGAGAAGCTGCTACAAATTTGATGAATCAAAATACACATATTGAAATGGTTGTGAGCAAACACATGAAACAAGCTCGTATGGCGTATCAAAAACGCTTGATTAGTCGACCTTACCAAACTACTCATTAGTCGACCTCTACCAAGAATTTAAATTCAAACCCTCGTTCCCGGAAATTTAACGTGTGTACACACCTTCCCAAAGGACAAGACGGTCTCAAAAGACCTATGGTGAACAGTTGGTCAAACTTATGGTTTTTGGTCAACTAGGCCCACGGGGCCCACGACCTTAGATTTATTATCCGAATGCTCCTAAAGGTCGAACAAGGTTTCCTAAACAAGTCCCATGAGTTTGGGTTCGATCGAGCGGTCAAATTGCTCCTGATCTCACGATCGACAGGTAACCGAATTACTTATCCCTAAACTCAATGATTCAGAGCATCCAAGACTCCGATTTTCGATGCGGGAATTCCTTCATGATCCTAGATATACGAGGAATGACATAATTGAAAATAGGACCGATCGAAATATCTGAACCTATCGAACCCGAATATCCCCTAGTAGGCGTAATATTCGTCCGATAGTCAAACGGCATCCAATTTCTTGGACACAATGGCCTGCCACAGAGTGGCCCACGGGCTGCACACGCACCGGCAACACGTGGGTGGCTTGAGTAAATTCTAGCGATTGGAAAACCTTCAAACCGTCGGTCAAGAGCTATACCAAACGATCAAGCACACCCAGGGGATCAACTTTTACAACTGAGCCAACCCTCAATTTGGCTGAGAAAAGGCCAGAAAATTGATCCAAAAATCATAAATTTGTAGGTTTTAGATTGAGTTTCGAAACATCAAAATCGATCTAATCCAACCCTACCATCGTGAGAATACGTAAAAGAGGTCAAAAACCATACCTGGATCGACAAAAATGGTAGTCGGAATTGCCCAAAACTGTGACAGAAAAATCGATACAGCCCAGACCTTTTTCGAGCTTTCAGCACCTCCCTGAGTGGTGATCGTGGCTGGGCTTCCTCGTGCATGCCGGCCCCTCACCGTCAATTCTCAACCGGTCTAAGACTCTGGGGTGGTCGGATGACGAAATTAGCCAGCCACACAGTGGCTGGTTCTGCGTTCATTTTGAGGGAAGGGAAGGTCGGGGAGGAGAGAAAAAGCTGAGGGAGATAGGAAAGAGTGGGGCCCGCTCGGGTATTTAGGGTTTTTTTTTGTTGACAATTTTCAAAATTACTCTTATGTCATTTCAGTTTTCAGACCTTTAAGGGTTCATTACGACTCAGAATTGAGCGTGCCTCATGCCTACGAACTCATTTCGACGAGACCGACGCAATGGTGCCACTCTTTTCCCCAAAATCCTTCCGTAGCAAAAAGTGCCTAATGTGCCCCTACCACACAAGGGCAAAATTGTAATTTCACAAATAGATAAATTGAATAAAACGATTAAATTGGGTCAGGCGTGTTACAGTCAAGGATTCCGAGGGGAATCTGGGTTGGGTCCTGTCATACCATGCATTCGAAGATGATGTGGTTGGATTGAGTGTGCCTGAGCTACAAGGTTGTTGATTAGGGTAAATGGTGGAAGACGGTCGGTGGATTTGGATGGTGCTCCAGTGCATCGCTAGATTGCGAAGGTTGTATGATACATGGGGTGGACAGGGATGGTGCTCCGGCGCCATGAAAACCAAGGGTTGTATAATATATTTGATGGATGGAAGACCTTAACATTACCACTACTCCTAGGAAAGCATTTAAAGATATTGAAAGTGCATTAGAGGAAGATAAATGATAGGTAAAGATAATTTGCTTCGTGGGAGGCTTGGATTTATAGGAAGAAGATGAAGCTGGTGGAGGCATGATCTAGGGAGCTGCATCTGCTTTCTTCCTTTAGTGGCAGGTCCCTTGCATAGCTGGCTTTTGGATTTGTTTATTTTAATGTTGATTTCCTATAACTCCAGTGACATATTTCAGAACACGTGCTTGTTTGACGTGGAGAGTCTTCTCCTTTTCTAGAAAACACGTTCCATATTCTCTTCGGTGCGCCGCTTTTCCAGAAAAAACCCACTCCAAGTTTCACTCAGTGCGCAGTTCTTTTTCAGCTCTCGAGATAGTGGCCATGTGAGGCCATATGAAGATGTCATCCTTTAGCTAGAAGATTGGATGTGAATCTAGGTCGTGGCCAAGCTCGCTAGTGGGAGATTCAGCCAAGGATCAGAGTGAATTCGGATTTGATTGTTGGGAGGACCTGGAAGTTGGGTCAAGCCTGTCTCTTGGGCTGAGCTGTCCTACTAGGGCGCATCTGTCTGTTAGGCCAAAATAGCTCGTTTGGGCGAGTCTAGCTGCTAGGGCAATCTTCCCCAATAGACCAAAATTGGATGATCTCGATCGCGGATGAAGTCCTGATTGCTAGGCCTAGGAACGGCCGTGGAGCTATTTCAGAATACCCAAAATCCATGATGCTGGGGCCATCATTGAGACTAAGATTACGACCTTGGACACCAGGTATGCCATCAGCCTTAATTGGTCCTATGGCCAAAAATTCTAGGTGTAAACAAGAATCCTCCATACATGTGCCGTTAAGGGTGCACGGGTCCCAACACACCTTTGAAGTGGGTCCATCATTGGTTAGATGCCGGACGGGAAGCAAGGTTCGTCATGGATTTCGAGGTGGAATCCGGGGCGGGTCTTGTAAAGTTGTATGTTAAATGTGAAGGAGGAATAGCCTTTTATAGACATCCAATCCCAGAAAATTATAGCATTAAATATAAACATACAAGTTTAAAATTAAGATATTATAACCCCACACATATAGAAGCATTTGGTCTCAACAAAATAAAAATTTAATTCAAAATTGAAAACAATAAAATTTTGAAAACCCTTTTAATACCAACACATTGAACTCTTTACAAATTCATTAAATAATGTTGTTCTTTACTACATCATGTTCACAATATGGCTAGAACAAGAGTAGTATAATAAATATATTTATGTAAACGAATGGGCATCTCTATTTAGTGTTTTAACCTCCATTTCTTGGTGTGTCCCCTTCTTGGTTATATGTTGTGCATCAGAAGACTCATTTAAATATACGACCACCACCTCTGCACTCCTCCCCCTTCTCACAACCTCTGTTATAAGAGTTGGATGGTGGTGGCATGCATCGTGACTCCCTGCAACCACCCGGCTGATCACGGCGTATTGCCCCATTACTGATATCTCTTGCATTCGTCGTTTCACTACAAATAGAGCACACCAAGAGAGCAAAAATGCAAAGTGTAAATGTCTTGGACATGGCCATTGATCTTCAAAACAAATTACAAATGGCTCTAGACTTGGATAATGAGGACTATGAGAGAGAGGATTTTGGAGGAGATGATGATTACGAGACTGAGAAACCTTCCATTTAATGTGATGTTCTTTGCAAATATTAGGAAATTTTGCTGGGGATTGAACCTGCTTTGTTATTTTTTGTTCTTGATTATTGATGTGGCTCAAAGACACATGTTAGTAGAATTAGACTTATGGATTAGAAGAGCCAAATTTAGAAATTCCCTTCAAGTTTTTCGAATTGAAAAGGTTCTACGAAGTTTCTTGTTGATCTACCTAAGAAAAATTCTTACACCGATCAGAAAAGTTAAGTAAAAATATTTAATTTAGTAATTGGTCAAATGACTGGATATGAACACTACAAACCTGTACACATGGTCTTAACCTAGTTGGCTAAAGCGGATGTGCTCCCTACTTTGCACTTGTGTTCGAATCTCCCTACCCATAGTTTATATTAAATTAAAGTAGATTATCGCTTATATAAAAACAAAAAACATACGACAAACCACCGGTGACTATGCATGGCATGGTTTCGGATAATAATTGGTTGAGACTTGGATAAGCGAGATAACACTATTTATAGCCTTGCTATGGTCTTGATTCTCATTTGAGTTGGAACAACCCAAAAATTTACGTGGTCGTAGACAGATAGGGAAGACATGGAATAATACACATTTGCTTACAATGTTGGAACCACAGACACCCAAGGAATATTTGTGTAAACCCCTTTTCCCCAATCTCTTGTTGAAAAAAAGAAAATAAATAAAAATATCATGTTATAGATGCCACCAAGAGAAAACAGTTCAAACATGCGTATTTGTACTCATATAATATACAATGAAAAAAGAAAAATACTGCGTTATTGGACTTGTTCAAATGTTACATGTTGTCGGGATTACACGACATGTAGGCCTAGCAAAAGGTTGTAGTCTGGTATTTTATCAGTTTAAAAGATTCATAAGAGAACGAGCCCAATATATAGCACCAACAACCAAATTTCTGATGCATAGAACATTTCACATGAAGTGTTCATAATCGAGAATGCTAAATTTACCACATTCGTATTGCTGACTACTTTTCTCATAAAATTGGTGCTTTGAAAATCTCACATCTCTTGCTCAAATACATTTATTCTTTTACCTTAAGATGTCTGAGTATGAGCAAGTAAATGTAGTTTAATGTTTGCATATGGTGACCTAAAACAAAAAACAGAAACTCGATTCAACTATTCAAAAAGATAAACGACTTATTAGGAGATTAATAGATCACTTCGGAATGGCATATACATCACACATCCTGGATCAAGTAAAGACCAATTGATTAAATAATGTTATTCTTTATTACATCATGTTCACAATATGGCAAGAGTAGTATAACAAATATATTTATGTAAAAGAATGGGCATCCTTATTTAGTGTTTTAAGCTCCATTTCTTGGTGTGTCCCCTTCTTGATTATATGTTGTGGTTCTGAAGACTCATTTAAATTTACGACCACCACCTCTGCACTCCTTCCCCTTCTCACAACCTCTGCTATAAGAGTTGGATGGTGGAGACATGCACCGTGACTCCCTGCAACCACCTGGCTGATCACGACGTATTGCCCCATTACTGATATCTTTTGCATTTGCCGTTTCACTACAAATCGAGCACAACAAGAGAGCAACAATGCAAAGTGTAAATGTCTTGGACATGGCCATTTGATCTTCAAAATAAATTACAAATGGTTGTAGACTTCGATAATGAGGACTATGAGAGAGAGAGGATTTTGGAGGAGATGATGATTACGAGACTGAGAAACCTTCCATTTAATGTGATGTTCTTTGCTAATTTTAGGCAATTTTGCTGGGGATTGAATCTTATTTGTTATTTTTTGTTATTGATTATTGGTGTGGCTCAAAGAGACACGTTGGTAGCATTGGACTTATGGTTTAGAAGAGCTAAATTTAGAAATTCCCTTCAAGTTTTTTGAATTGGTTCTTTGGTAACTAGAATGAAAAGGTTCTACGAAGTTGCTTGCTGATCAACGTAATAATATAATATTTATATAGTATAATTTTTAATAAGCATTTTGATGATTATATTTTATATTAACGGGTTTACCTTGGGTGTTTGTTTTCCAAGAATTTGAGAAGTATTAATTAAATGGTTTTCCTTATCTTATGACATGATATAAGTATACTGAATTGAATTATTTTCAAGTATCATATGGTATATATGTATGTATAGAAAAGGATTTGGTTGCATAGTATTTTGGCATTATTTTCTAAAAATGAGGGCGTTATTATATTGAATATAAACTATGTTTGACGCTTTGTTTTCATCCACTCATACAATTTTCTAAAAATGAGGGTCTACCATGTAACACACCCAATTTAATCGTTTTATTCAATTTATATAATTTTGAAATTATAATTTTGCCCTTCAGGGTAGGGTCCCTTTAGTAACTTTTTGATCCGAAAGAATTTTGGGGAATTGAGTGGCACCATTGTGTAGGGTTCGCTCCCACATGTTCATAGACACGTAGTGGGCTCAAATCGTAGTTTTAACGAAGAAGTTGTGGTGAATGGAAGTGCAGTGGCACAACTGTAAATTTTTCGAAGTTTGGTTTTAAAACAGATCAGCTCTCTCTTTTTTATTCCTCTCCTCCCTGCGCATTCTCTCTCTCTCCTTCACGAAAACGGACCATTTTTCTCCTTCTTTCGTCAACCAAATCCAACGATTCTTGTTGCAACAGAATCGTCTCTTCCTCCTTTACACGTCCATACCCATTTCCACCTTCAGTACTCCAAGATTGATTGCGATTTTGGCCTGAAGCCGAACCAAAACCCTCGTTCATCGTCGGGAGTGTTTGGGCAATTTCCAGCTATTCTAGTGACCAAAATCGTTGAACCAGGTATGAAACTTCATCTACCCTTTGTGCTCTACCCATTTATGTAGGTATTGTAGATCGATTTTGAGGTTTTAGAGATCGTTTAAAACACCCACTTAGGGCTCACGGTTTGGGTTCGATCCTGCTAGCTTCGGCCACTTTTTGGCCTTGGTCCAAGAACCAAAAATGCTTCCCTTGATAGTCTGAACGTGTTGGTATAGGTATTGTAGGGTGTTTCGAGAAATTTCCAATGACGAAGTGATCACCATCCGATCGTGCGACTATCTTACATCCGACCACTCAATCAAGACCAAACTTACAGGACATGTTTAGTAAATCTTGTTGAACTTGTAGGGACTTTCATATCGGAAATCGGAGGTTGTGTGCCACGAGAGGCCGTTTGACCAATATGGAAGTTTAACCACTCAGTTGACCGTGAGTCTTCCGAGGGTGTTCCACCTTTCGAAAATTGTTAGTTTGGCCTTAGAAACTCCCTGGTAGTCGTGCACACTTACTTCGTCTTTGGGTACGCGTACTAATCACGCATGTTTATTTTCTCGAATAAGTATTCTTGCGTCGTGTATTCCAGAGGAAAAGCTCTCTCAAGATTGAATAGCGTGGACCTATTCTGAGTGGACTTTGTTTTTAAATGATCATTACTTTCAAAGATGGATTGTCTTGCATTATAGAAATTTGATTTTTTTGACTGTTGAGATTATGAAACTATATTGTGTTTTAGCATTGGATTATAGTGTCTTGAGATTATGAAACAAGTTTTAATTATGATTCGAATTATTTTGGGGTCTTGATGGGTTTATGAGATTATGTTATGGGATTATTGGAGTATATTTGGATATTTGAAGATTTTGATAATTTGGGTTATGATATATGTTATTTTTGAGAGTTACTATCTATACTTTGAATATATATCTGGGTATTGAGTTATGGACACTACTAATGTCTGGATGTCTATGTATTTGAGTTGGGTTATGGTTTATGTCTGTTTCGAGTGCTATTAGTCTAGATGTCTATGTACCTCCCCGTGCACTTGGTCACGCACATCAGAAACAATGAAATTGAAAGGTTTGTGGTTATGTCCCGAACACCTTGGTGGGTTGTAACTGAAGGCCCTTGGCTGGGTAGTTTGCACGTGTAGAACTTGGCACAAAAGCACGAGTATTAAGAAATCTGCTGTGCGGGTTGGTGAAGGACAGTCCCCTGTTGGACAGCTCGTCCCTGGCCACATGGTTGAGGGATCCTTCCTCACTTGATGTGTCTACAGGCATGCATTTTGGAAGAAAGTGGTCTGGGAAGGGAACAAGGTCTTGTTTAAGTTTGTGTTATACGCTATATAGGGATTATGGGATATCTTGGTTTTAAAGTCAATTTTGTTATATAAATATGTATATGGGTATTTGTGTGGGTACATTTGTGGATTTATTTCGAGGTTGAGTTTTCTAAGCATCTGCATGAGATTGCTCTGCACATGTATGGACTTTTGAAATGAGGTTTGGATTTGAGATTGGGTAATTGCAAATTATTTGACATTTTATGTTTGCAAGCATACGCCTAAGAATGGGTATGGTTGAGGGAGAAAAAGGATATTTTGGGTTTTGATGTTTATATTTTACTTTAACGAGATTATTTTGGAAGTTTCGATTATATGGTTTTACAATGAGGACTAAACAATGAAGTATTAATTAAATGGATTTTTTTATCTTATATTTTGTTATAAGTATACTAAATTGGATTATTTTTAAGTACCAGTTCTTATATATGTACGCATACAAAGGATTTTGTTGCTTGGCATTATATCTAGGGGTTATTTATGTTGTTTATAAATTATGTTAAATGCTTTGTTTTCGTGCACTCACATTTTCTATTTTGCGCACCTAAGTCCTAGATTCCGAGGTCAAGACCACCATTTTGAGACATCATCATTGTCTGCGCCGTAGGAATGTTCTTCTTTCACTCTCTACCTTTATTCTTTCCTGGGTTGTAAACTTAAATATTTAGTTTCTATGTATGCTCATTGAGTTTGGGTAGAGGGCATGAGTCCCATTAAATTAATCTTAACTATTGTGTGCATGGACGGCCCCACAATGCGGTCAATCGACCCTATGGACTCCATGAAAACAAGCTAGAAGGTCCCCTTTACCTGACTGTGTGGCTCCATGAATGGCTAAAGGATAGGGTTTTGATTCTATCTCTAACCTAAATTACTTGAATTGAAATCGAATTTATGATTGTATCATATTGTTTTGATTTATTGGATGTTTCATTTATGAATTTTTTGTGGTTAATTGGTATAAATTTGGTGTTCTCTTTAATTTAGTTTAGTTATTATTTTGATTAATTTATGTAGAATTATGGAAAGATTTTTTAAGAGAAAGTCATCATTCGTTAGTTCAAATAATGTGGGTAGTTCAAGAACTTCAAGTTCAAGACAAAGTGAGTTAGATGAGGTTTTGGCTAATCTTCAGGTAGACCCTAGACTAAGAATTCGTATGATTGAGTATGATACTACTATTAGAGATGAGGTTCGAAGAGCATATCTACAAAAAGGAACTTGTCAACCTAGAGGTCATTCTTTCCCACAAAGTAATATATCAAGAATTAATCGACACTTCATTCCCCAATTTTTTGATGAATTGGATTGGGTTGGAGTATAATGTATCTAATGATGCTGCATTTTATCTTTATTGCTATCTCTTTAGATCCAATTTTGAACAAGTGTGTAGTGAAGCTTTCACTGGAGCAGAGTTTAGGAATTGGAAAAAAGGGAGAGAAAGAATAAAGGTGCATGTTGGTTCAGTTGGTAATGTTCATAATAAAGCTAGAGAAGCTGCTACAAATTTGATGAATCAAAATACACATATTGAAATGACTGTGAGCAAACACTCCGAACAAGCTCGTATGCCATATCGAAGATGCTTAATTAGTCAACCTCACCAAGAATTTAAATTCAAACCCTAGTTCCCGGAAACTTAACGTGTGTACACAACTTTAGAAAAGTCCCAAAGCCATTCTAGTACCTTCCCAAAGGACGAGATGGTCTCAAAAGACCTATGGCCAACAGTTGGTCAAACTTCTAGTTTTTGGTCAACTGGGCCCACGACTTTAGATTTCTGATCCAAATGCTACTAAAGGTCCAACAAAGTTTCCTAAACGCATCCCGTGTGTTTGGTCTCGATCAAGCGATCGGATCCCTAAACTCAATTATTTGGAGCATCCACGACCCCAATTTTCGATGCGCGAATTCCTACACAATCCTAGAGATATGAGGAACGGCATAATAGAAAATAGGGCCGATCAAATGACCTGAACCTATCGAACCCAGATATCCCCTAGTAGGCATAATATTCGTCTGATAGTCAAACGGTATCCAATTTCTAGGACACAATGGCCTGCCACAGAGTGGCCCAAGGGCTGCCACATGCACCGGCAACATGTGGGTGACTTGAGTAAATTCCAGCGATCGAAAAATCTTCAAACCGCCAGTCAAGAGCTTTACCAAACGATCAAGCACACCTAGGAGATCAACTTTTACAACTAAGCCTGTAAGTGTATGGATTTTGTAATTTTCATTTGGCTTCCCTTGAGAATTTTGTAATAGGACAATCATTGTAATTTCCCAAGCTCTAAGTTTAGATTAAGAATTACTTCTCTGAGTGTTCTTATCTGGCTACATTCTGATGGAAAACCATGTGTTTGACAAAGGTAAATTCTGCATTACACTACATTGCATTCACTAAATTTTTGAAGATTATGACTAGTCATCTTTCCTTCGTATGACTAGTCATCTTGCATTCGTATGACTAGTCATCTTTCCTTCGTATGACGAGTCAACCTTTGTTTCAATTAGGATTTCCAGTTCACTGTTTCCAGCTAGGGCTTAACCATTTTTTTGTCCTTTTCTACGAATTTCTCAGCTACCATGTGTCTATTCTGACCTAGGAATTTTTGGTAAAAGCTAAAGAATTCCTCATTTGGCAGTCGTCACTTTTGTAGGCAAGTTTTGGAAAGTTTCTTTGTAAACTTTCTCTTCTTCCTCAAGTGTAACCTTCATATTTTTCATCTTTGAGTTTTCCAAAATGTTTCTTTTTGAAAACTGCATTTGAAATATGAAAACCTCATCTTGCTAGATCAAACACTCTCTCATATATATCTAAGTCAGATTCAAGATTGATTTCTTCAAGAGTATGGTTTCTTGAAAAAATTGGTCATTCTCCTTTGAATCCAAATTTTGGTTTCTGTCTGAGTTAGAGCTTGCAAGCTGGTGCCATGGGATGAATGAGCTGGAGAAGGAGCTGCCATTGCCATGAAGAACTAAGCTTCAAGCTTTGCTAAGTTGGAGAAGAAGATTGCACAAAGGAGGTATAGCTCATCTTTCTAAATAGATCTAGGTTTTTCTTGAACTTGCTTGTGTTCCTTTGTCAGAATCTTTTTCTACTTAGTGGATTGCCTGGTCTGTTGATAACCCCCAGTTTTTCCCAATGGTGGGTTTCTGGGTGAACAATTTCTGATTGCATCTCTATAATTTTTCTGTGTTTGTGTTCTTGGTGGTTGACTAGTCATCGTATGAATTCTGGGTTTGTGTTCTTAGTGGTTGACTAGTCATCGTATGAATTCTGGGTTTGTGTTCTTGTAGTTGACTAGTCATCATTATTTGTTATTTGGTGTTTACTTGATTATGATGATTTCACACTTTCACCATAGTTATTGCTAGCACAGGGGATGCCTAGATTGACGGGTCCTTTTGAGTGCCTAGGTTGTCACTATTATCTAGGTTTGCAAGTACATCTGGGTATGCTCTGTGTATGATATTGTTTGGTATAATTCATATATGACAGTTGACTAGTCATAAGAGTATTGGGTCAAGGTCTAGAGTGTGTGAAGTTTGTTGCGTTTTGTTTAAGTGTCGTTAAATTTACCCCTCGTCACCCAAGTACCAATTTCAAAGCCAACCCTTAATTTGGCCAAGAAGTGGTCGGAAAATTGATCCAGAAATTGAAATTTCTAGGTTTTAGATTGAGTTTCAAAACTTCAAAATTGATCTAATCCAACCCTACCATCAGTGAGAATACGTAGAAGACCTTCAAAACCATACCTGGATCGATAAATATGGTGGCCGGAATTGCCCAGAACTGTGATAGAAAAATCGGTGCAATCCTGACCTTTTTCGAGCATTCAGCACCTCCCTGAGCGGTGGTCGTGGCTGGGCTTCATCGTGCTCGCCGGCCCCTCACGGTCAATTCCCGACCATCTAATACTCGAGGGTGGCCGGATGACGAAATTAGCTGACCACATAGTGGCCAGTTCTGCGTTCGACACGAGGGAGGAGAAGTTCGGAGAGGAAAGAAAGAGCTGAGAGAGAGAGAGAGAGAGAGAGAGAGAGAGAGAGAGAGGAGAGAGAGAGAGAGAGAGAGAGAGAGAGGAAAGAGTGGGGCCCACTAGGGTATTTAGGTTTTTTTTTGTTGACAAATTTCAAAATTACTATTATGTCATTTCAGTTTTTAGACCTTTACGGGTTCGTTACGACTCGGAATTGAGCATGCCGCACGCTTACGAACTCATTTCGATGAGCCCGACACAATGGTGCCACTCTTTTCCCCAAAATACTTCCGTAGCAAAAAGTGCCTCAAGTGCCCCTATCACACAAGGACAAAATTATAATTTCACAAATAGATAAATTGAATAAAACGATTAAATTGGGTCGGGGGTGTCATAGTCACGGATTCCGAGGGGGAATCCGGGTTGGGTCCTGTCATACCATACATTCAAAGATGATGTGGATGGATTGAATGTGCCTATTTGGATATTACTTTGCTCAAAGCGATTGTGGTTGAGAGAGTAATAGTTCTCGGCCGTCAGGTGCACGACCTGATCTACAAGACCGTTGATTGGGGTAAATGGTGGAAGACAGTTGGTGGATTTGGGTGGTGCTCCAATGCCCCACTCCATGTTTCACTCAATATGCAGTCCTTTTTCAGGTCTCAAGATAGTGTCCATGTGAGGCCATGTGAAGATGTCATCCTTTAGCTAGAAGATTGGATGTGAATCAAGGTCGTGGCTAAGCTCGCTAGTAGGAGATTCAACCAAGGATCGGAGTGAATTTGGATTTGATTGCTGGGAGGACCTGGAGGTTCGGTCGAGCCTGTCTCTTGGGCTGAGTTGTCCTACTAGGGCGCTTATGTCTGTTAGGCTGAAATAGCTTGTTTGGTCAAGTCTAGTTGCTGGGGCGATCTCGCCCAATAGACCGAAACTGGATGATCTCGACCGCGAATGAAGTCCTGACTGCTAGGCTGAGGAACGGCCATGGAGCTATTTCAGAATACCCAAAGTCCATGATGCCTGGGCCATTATTGAGACCAAGATTACGGCCTTGGACACCAGGTATGCCATCAGCCTAAATTGGTCCTAAGGCCGAAAATTCTAGGTGTAAACAAGAATCCTCCATACAAGTTCAAAACACGTAGTTGGACCTTAGAAACTCCCTGTTCGTCATACACACACTTGAGTCCCGGGAAAACTAGGCATTTGTTTTAAAGTTCTCGTTCAAAGTGCTTTATTTATTCTAGTCCTCGTGTTCTTCAATAAGTATTCAGGCTCAACATGCTCAACAATCAGGACCATCTCAGGGTCATGCAACTTCAGACTTTCTGTGAGTGGACTTGTTTTAATTAAGCATTATTTTCAAAAATTAGATTACCGTGCATTTAACTGGCAAGTGGTTTATAAGAGTTGGGTACTTTGTTGTTTGGTATATGAGTTATGTATTTGCACCATGCTAAGTACCCTCCCCAGGTTACTATACCCACACATGGTGTTGGATTTTCCGGTGTGTGGGCTCACTTGGTTATGTTAGTACTTTATCACACGTGCCGTTGGATTTTCCGGCGTGTGATAAAGCAGCCTGCACACGTAGGACATAGTTTGGTTTGTGGCGTTGGATTTTCCGACGTGTGTGTTGTAGAGTGGTAGTTCCCTAGTTGGACAGCTCATCCCTAGATGTAGGGTACAAAGTTGAAACCTTGCGGGCTAGTCAAACAATCCCCATGTTGGATGTTTTCCCTCAGTACTTATGTTGGTGTCTGATTATCATATGCATATATATTATTTATATATTTATGAATTTCGAGGCATATATCTATATAGTCGTGAGAGTTTTCGGGGTCTGTATGTATATAACTATATATATGCATACGCTTACTATTTTAAAAAGCTTTCCTTACATACTACATTTCGTAAACCTATACCTCGGGAAGGGGTTTGGGTAGTATTATACTACATCAGGAGTATGAGAGTATCTTAGTTTCAAATTGATTAAGTATGAATGGTTACTATTGCAGGTTTTTTAGCATAGTTTTCTGAATGGTAGGGTTAGTATGTTGTTTTCAATAACTTTGTTTTTGTCTACTCACAAGTTTTCTGTTTTGCGCCCCCCAGGCAGTAGCTTGATCTGAGCTGAGTGACCGAGCCAAGTCTTGAAATTTTGAGCCCTGAACTTCTGTATTTGTATCTATTTTCATTGAACTTTGATTTCGATTGTAAACTGAATTTCTTTAGAATTCCTCTGTTATCGCTCATGTTAGGGTTGGATGTAAGGTCGGAGAACTATTCTGTAAATTGTGTGCTTTTGTATTGTGCATGCTGCTAGTTGGGTTTGTTTTTGTGTTTTGACAGGTTGAAATTTTTGGGAGAAGTTCGTTTTTCAAGGGAGACTCTGCTGAAATTTTGGCTGAAAGTCTCGACTCTCTTTTCCTTTGCTTTTGGAAAAGAGGATGATGTTAGTAAGCGGGCCCGGCATCATGTGGATGTCAGACCTATCATTAATGTTTGGCATGTACTTTGGTTTGTATAATGTAGAGAGCAGTTTGGATGAAATTAGCAAGAACCGCCGAGCATTGGGCAAGATTGGAAGATGCCCTTTTGTTTGTAACATATTTGGAAAATGGGCCAAAGATGGTTTGTTTTCAAATAAGATTACATTAGACCCAAGCCCAATTTCTTTCTTTCAAAACAACAAAAAAGGCTTTTTGGATTTGGGCCAATTACTAGTGAAACCCACTCAAAAGCTCATGTTGCAAAAAGACCCAAGTTTTAACCCACACTAAAGTTAAAAATTTGGGTAACCGTTACCAATTAACCCACATGACGATCTGAACTTGGGTTTTCACCATTAAGAATGACTTGACCACCGTCTCTCTCAACAAGAAAGCAAGCTAGATAATTGATTCCAAAACCAAGAGGAACCATCTCCCAACTGGTTTTCCAGCTACGAAAGTACGACAAATCAAAAGGACATCCCTTGAAACCAATATTTTGATTTGAAATATCCTTTCTCCTACCTTCGGATCAACTCACAAGGACAGATCAACAACTGACTTTGGACAACGCTCAAGTATCATCCTCTAGCTTTCACCATCATCATTAGGGAATTCTTCTCTCCAAAATTAGACGCAACGTCTTGTAAACACTTGAACAAACTTCAAGATTTTTCAAATAGCCAACTTGCTGCCCAAATAACCAGTTGACAACTCATGTGTTTATCTTTTATTGCTCTACCATCTTTATGGTATGATTCTTGTTTAAATAGTTAGTATATTTTTCTTCTAAACAGCTGAAACCTATACAGATTGGATAAGAGAAATCTCCAATCTCTTCAATATTGTAATTTGTTCGCTAAATGGAGAAATCTTTGGCTTTCATTGTAACTTGTTATCATGTTGGAGCTAGATAGAGAAATCTCCAGTTTTGGGAAATTTTATTCTGTTTGCAGTTTACCTTAATCGTACTTTACATTCTTGACTTTGATCTTTTTCACATTTTACTTTCTAGTAGTTTATGTTCCAGCATTTTTATATTTGAACTTCTTGATATAACTGCTCATTACTAGATAGACCCGAAATAAGGGTTCTAGGTCTGAATAGGGCTTTATTAGCCCGAAAACAAGAGTTTGTTGTCCGAACACGAATCATACCATTGGGCTCGAATCAACTAAATCCTAACCCAATCAACGGTTATCTCGATCCCGAATTAGGTTTCTGAATCCAAACAAGAGAGCATTGACCTTAACATTAGTTTTTTCTGTTTGACTAGGTACTATTTGTATTTACCAAACCAACGAAGCACAATTGAAAGGATATTGAAGTCCTCTTGATTGAGGCATAGAAAAGAACTCATATGAGTCAATACCCCCCTTGGAGCACAATAGCTTGATTAGAGGTCTAGAACAAGTGCAAATCCATCAAACGCACAATCTACATCACATATACTAGGTCTATTGGACTGGTCTCATCCCCAATAGTGGCATGCCTATGTAACCTATGATCAGGCTAGAAGAAGCAGGCTATCAAGGCCCAGCCCGTGCTCACCCGCTCTTCTCAACCTGATTCAACTTTCAATTTTGTTCGAAATTGAACGAGTCCTCTCACGAGCCAGAAATCCAATAGGGGCACTGGTGTTGACCCAACTTCTTCCTACCTCACGCTCCATTTTTGAAACAGGTTGACCCGGAAGAGGAAGGAAAAAGGAACCAACACCTTTGATGTTTGAATGGTATGGGGAGAAGTATTGGGGAGCCGCACATGGATTGGCAGGGATTATGGATGTTTTGGTGGACATGGAATTGAAGCCAGATGAGGTTGAAGATGTAAAGGGAACTCTCAAATACAGGATTGATAATCGCTTTCCTAGTGGTAACTACTCTGCTAGTGAAAAAGGTAGAAACAGAGATGTTCTTGTTGAGTGGTGTCATGGGGCCCCTGGAATTGCCCTCACTCTTGCAAAAGCTACAAAGGTATTAATTTTGATGTTTACAGTTTACTAGATACCAATTTTATTTGTTTTTCTGTTTGAACAAAGCCGTTGATATTTTTGGAGAGATGATACTACAAAGTTCAAAATTCATTGACTAATGACAACGCATCAAATAGTTTAATGCGTTTGACTTGAAAAAAAATTATCTGTTTTTTTTGCTCAAATCAGTACGAGATTCTAGAGTAAAACTGGTTCTTTAGTACAGTGTTGAACTCATAGGCAGCTTTCCAATTCATTTACTAGCCATTTATCGAACAGAATTTATGACTTACATAATCTTGAACACAATTTATTACTTACTGAACTACGATCGAAGTTGTTTCCCATTAAAACTTGCCCTTGAGAAACTCATTGTGTGGAAAAACTGAAGTTGGGGTCATTCTTATATTAAAGTTTGAATTGTTCACATGAAGTGTCGAGAATGGTAAATTTACCAAATTCGTCAACAAAATCGCTGACTTCTTTTCTCACAGAAGTAAGATTTACTTGCATAAAATTGGTCCTTTGAAAATCTCACATCTCTTGTGCAAATAGATTTATTCTTTTTCCTTAAGATGTCTGTGTATGAGTTAACTAAACGTGGTTTAATGTTTGCATATGGTGACCTGAAAAAGAAAACAGAAACTTGATTCTACTATTGACAAAGATTGACAACAAGTTGAACTCTTTAGAAATTAATTAAATAATGTTGTTCTTTATTGCATCATGTTCACAATATGGCTAGATCAGGACTAGTATAATAAATATATTTATGTAAAAGAATGGGCATCCCTCTTTAGTGTTTTCAGAGCCATTTCGTGGTGTGTCCCCTTCTTGGTTATATGTTGTGCTTCTAAAGTCTCATTATAATTTTACGACCGCTACCTTTGCACCCCTTCTTCTTCTCGCAACCTCTGTTATAAGAGTTGGCTGGTGAAGGCATGCACCGTGACCCCCGCAACGAAACGGTTGATCATGGCGTATTGTCCCATAACCGAGATACTTTGCATTCGTCGTTTCACTGCAAATCGAGCACACCAAGAGAGCAACAATGCAAAGTGTAAATGTCTTGGACATGGCCATTTGATCTTTAAAACAAATTACAAATGGCTCTTGACTTGGATGATGAGGACTATGAGAGGGATAGGATTTTGGAGGGGGCGATGATTACGAGACTGAGAAACCGTCTATTTAATGTGATGTTCTTTGTCAATTTTAGGCAATTTTGCTGGAGATTGAACCAGAATTGTTTTTTTTTTGTTATTGATTATTGGTGTGGCTCAAGGAGACATGCTGCTTGTATAACTTTGATTGGACTTATGGTTTAGAAGTGCCAAATTTAGAAATTCGAAACATACTAAGAAAGATTCATAGCTATACTAGGTACATACCAATCAAAAAAAGAAGATAAAAATATTTGGTTACTGCTTCTTTAATGATGTCATCTAAAGAAGTAAAACTGTACAACTTATCAGTCGGTTAGCTTTAGCAAGCATGTCTTGTGTTTATAACACAAATGCATGATCTGCTTAACATGTCTATTTTATTTGCAATTCCTCTGTTTTTGTAAAAAACATTATTGACACATGCTTAATATTAACGTGTGCTAAACCTTTATATATATACTAGCCTCTCCACATGTGCTTCCGCGCATTTTTTTTTAAATTTTTTTTAGAATTAAAAAAGATAATGGGTTGTTATGTTCCATAAAAATAGAATCTATTATCTAATTTTTCTTTTAAATTTAATTTTTTTAATATGAAAAAGTGTGAATTTACCATATTATCCTCATTCAATTAATAATTTCAATTCTTAATGTTTGCATTAACCAAGGACATTTTCTGGTATTTTGAATGTTTCACCATTCTCTGTCTTTTGCTATATATATAGATATATATATATATATGTGTGTGTGTGTGTCCTCAAACGGTAAATAACACTACAAGAATGTGTAATCAGTTTTACTACAAATGGCGATGGTTATGCGATTCATGCATAGTCAGACGACAATTTGTCATTACCATAAAACAAAAAATTACATTTACCAAATTACAGGATCTACATGTTGTGAAGAAAGAGGCAATTCCAGCTCCCCACCCGACATTAACAAAGCAATTGGACATTGGATGGCCTCGCGACATAGAAATTGTACCTCCTCGCCCGCAATTTTTTTCTTTATTTTTTGGTCAAGATAATAATTCGTTAGAAAAGTAGCCTAAGCGGCAGAAACATGACAAAGGCAAATGTCAACAGGAAAGCAAGCAGGCAACCCAGGGATGAAGGGACCTCCATCAAAAGAAAAACAAGAAAATAACAAAAGGAAATCATTAGACCCTCGGCCATCACTTGTGAGAACCTGAATTAAAGAGTGATGGGGATCAGGGTCCGAACACAGGTCATCAACTACATACACGAGCACCGAAATCTAGGGCTAGTGCAAACTCACATATATCGTGGCAAATTCATGCCACAAATAAACTATTTCATTAATCATCAACATAAACTCCCTTCATGCATGGCCACCAATTAGTTAGGAATGTTGGCTATAAAAGCAGTTGCCTTCTTTCTGTATTCCTTAGAAAATCAAAACTTAGAGAGTTTTGAGAGATAAGAAAACCTCACTTGTGTGAGAGAGAAAATCCTCTTGAGAGAAAAACCAAGAGAGAGTTTAGCTACTGGTGTTTGGTGAAATTATTATTGTATTCCCATTATTTTCACAGTGGAAAATATTGAATGTTATTTTTTTGCCCATTTTATTTACACAAGGCAAGGAAAAGTCAGATCCTAGAACTACCAAATTTATATGTAGGCTATTTTATTTTTCGTCATCTTTCCCAACAAGTGGTATCAGAGCTTCGGCTCAAAAAATATTTTCTTGTGTAATTTAAGATGGAGGAGTCGCCATCATCATCGTCAGCAACAATGTTAAAATTGACACTCCATTTGGAAGCCAAGAATGGAGGACATCCTTTACTACATGGATTTGTATGAGCCCCTTCAATTGCTGGGACAAAAACCCGAAGGGAAGTCAGACAATGCATGGAGCATTATGATTAGAAAAGTTGTGGGACAAATCCAACAATAGGTGGATCAAAGTGTGTTCCACCATGTGGCACAAGAGACGGATGCATACAAATTATGGACAAAATTTTCATCCATGTACGAGCAGAAGACCGCTCAAAATAAAGCCTTAGTTATCTGATGGTTGGTAAACCTCAAGTAAAAAGATGGTCGAAGTGTTACCGAGCATCTTAGTGACTTCCTAGGTTTGATCAACCAATTGACGAATATGCAAATGGTGCTTGATGATGAGTTACAAGCACTAGTGTTACTCATCTCTTTGCATGATAGTTGGGATACACTAGTAGTGTCCTTAAGCAATTCAACTCCTCAAGGCATTCTTACATTGGACATAGTTAAAGATAGCATGTTCAATGAAGAAGCAAGGAGGAAAGAATAAGGTGTAGTATCAGAGTTAGAAGCCCTCGTCTCAAAACATCGTGGAAGAACTAGCAATAGAAAATTCCACAGGCGAGACAAGTCAAAAGGCAGGTCAAGAAATGGCTTGAGTGGGAGGTCCAAGACAAGAAGGGACCTAAAATGTTACCATTGTGGCGGGATAGGCCACATGAAGAGAGAGTGCAGGCTGTTTAAACAAGAGCAAGATAAAGGTGAGGATGGAAAATGACAAATTGTCCAAGATCGTGGGAAGAAGAGATATTTCCCTTGAAACTAACACAAGTTGTCACTTGGTTCTCAAGGATGTGAGACATGTTCCAGACATGCGTCTCAATCTAATCTCCACTAGATTACTTGACGATGAAGAATACACCAATGTCTTTGCTGAAGGGAAATGGAAACTCAATAAGAACTCTCTTGTCCTAGCATGAGGGAATAAGGAGAACACCCTATGCATAACACATGTAAAAGTCAATAATAGGTACGTAAATTCTCTCGCAGAAGACTCAATTGAACTATGGCATAAACGGCTCGATTACATGAGTGAGAAAGAGTTGCAAATTCTAGCCGAAAGAGAGGGTCTAATTGGGATGAAGAAAGGCATGCCTCTAAAATCATGCACGCATTTCTTGGCTGGAAAGCAGCATAGAGCTTCGTTTCAACATGGACCTGCACAAAGAAAACCTAATGTATTGGATGTTATGTACTCTGATGTTTGTGGTCCTATGACCACTAGTACTCTTGGTGGTGCAAGATATTTTGTTACCTTCATTGATGATCATTCCAGGAAGGTATGGGCTTACGCACTTAGAACAAAGATAAAGTGTATGAAGTTTTCAAGCAGTTTCATGTCAGCATTGAACAAGAGACTGGTATAAGCTTGAAATGTATTCGCACCGATAATGGAGAAGAATACACGTGGGCGTTCAGAAACTACTATAGAAGTAATAGAATCAAGCATGAACGATTTGTTCCAAAGACTACTCAGCATAATGGCATAGCTGAGAGAATGAAAAGAATAATTATTGAAAGAATAAGAACAATGTTATCTCATGTCAAGCTGCCCAAAAGCTTTTAGGGTGAAGCTCTAATGACTGCAGTTGATCTAATCAACCTTTCTCCTTCAGCTCTTTTGAATGGTGATGTCCCAAATAAGTTCTGGTCAGAAAAAAACGTTTCCTACAATCATCTAAAAGTGTTTGGTTGTAAAGCTTTTGTTCATGTTCCTAAAGACATGAGATCTAAGCTAGAAGCAAAGTCGAAAGAATGTATCTTTGTTAGATATGGGAATGAAGAATTCGGTTACAGGTTATGGGATCCTGTGGCTAGAAAGATTATTAGAAGTAGAGATGTTGTCTTATTTGAAGATCAAAACATTGAAGACATTCGAAGATGTGGTAAACCTAATAATCCTAGAGAATATCCAGCTAACTTGGATCCAATTCCTCCTCCATTGGAGCACAATGACGGGCAAGATAAATCCAATGATACTGATGATCTTATTATTAATGAACCAATTGATGATGACGTGAGTGATGGTCATACAACTAATGGTATAGTAGATAATGTAGCTTATGAGGGGCAAGAAGCACAAGCCCATTAAGAGCTAGCGGCCGAATTCCAACCAAAAAGATGGACCAGGGTACAGAGACCTCCGAGTAGGTATTCTCTAGATGATTATGTTCTCCTAATAGATGGGGAAGAACCAAAATGCTATGAAGAAGCATTGACTTATGATCAACCAGATGAGTGGTTGAAAGCCATTCATGAAAAGATGCAATCTCTACTTGAGAACCACACATATGATTTGGTGAACCTACCAAAAGGTAGAAGAGAACTCTAGAACAAATAGGTGTATCGACTGAAGACAGAAGAAAACAACTCTAAGCCTAGGTTTAAGGCAAGGCTACTTGTGAAAGGTTTCAGTCAGAAGAAAGGAATTGAATTGGAAGAGATTTTCTCACCCGTAGTAAAGATGTCATCCATACGGGTTGTACTCGGTTTGGCTGCAAGCCTAAATCTCGAGATCGAATAGCTGCACGTGAAGACAGCTTTTCTTCACAGAGATCTTGAAGAAGAAATCTACATAGAGCAGCTAGAAGGATTCAAAGTCAAAGGCAGAGAATATTTGGTATGTTGGCTGAAGAAGAGTTTATATGGACTCAAGCAGGCACCTTGACAATGGTACAAGAAGTTTGATTCCTTCATGATTGAACACAAATATCATAGGACTACTTTAGACCATTGTGTATTTGTGAAAAGATTTGATGATGGTGAATTCATCATACATCTTCTCTATGTCGATGACATGTTGATCGTAGGACAAAACAGTGACAAGATTAGCAAGCTGAAGAAAGAGATGAACAAGTCTTTTGCTATAAAAGACTTAGGACCTGCAAAACAAATGCTCGATATGAGTATATCTTGTGATTGAAAAAAACAACGGAAGTTGATGAGGTTATCACAAGAAATTTATATCGAGAAGGTACTAAAGCGGTTTAACATGGATAAAGCAAAACCAGTTTCTACTCCATTTCCTAGTCACTTCAACCATTGTTTGAAGCAGAGTCCTACAAGTTAGAAAGAAAAAGAAATCATGGCTATGGTACTATATTTCTCAATTGTTGGTCGTCTGATGTATGCAATGATTTGCACGAGACCAGACATAACACACTCAGTTGACGTTGCAAGTCAATTCCTGTCTAAACCAGGCAGAGCATTGGAATGCTGTGAAGTGGATTCTCAAATATCTTAAGGGTACTTCCAAAATGAGTTTGTGCTTTGGAGGGGGGAAAACCTGAATTGATTGGCTACATAGATGCAGACATGGCAAGAGATCTTGATTCTAGAAAATCTACTTTATGATACCTGATTACATTTTCAGGGGGAGCTTCGAAGTTTCGTGGCAATCAAAGTTATAGAGAAATGTGTTGCTCTAACAATTACTAAGGCAGAGTTTATTATAGCTACTGAAGCGTGCAAAGAAATGCTCTGGATGAAGTGATTCCTACAAGAATTAGGGCAAGAGTAGTATAAATACATTTTGCATTGTGATAGTCAAAGTGCGGTCCACTTGAGCAAGAATCCAAGTTTTCACTCGAGGTTGAAGCACATTGATGTGTGATATCACTGGATATGTGATGTATTGAAGTCCAAGAACTTACAGCTTGAGAAGATCCATACTGAGGACAACAATTCAGATATAATGACCAAGTCCTTACCTAAGGACAAGTATGAATTTTGCAGAAGAGCAACTGGACTGCTGAAGCCCTCCACCTAAGTCGAGATGGGGAGATTGATTAGTTTTTCCTCGTCAGTGGAGAAGAGAAAAAGAAGGAAAAATAAATAGTAAAATTAAAATGAAAGAAAGGACGGGAGAATTTAAAGAAAACAAAATGGAAGAGAAAGGGAGAAAAACTCTCCTTCATGCATGACCATCAATTAGTTAGGAATGATGGCTATAAAAGAAGTTTCCTTCTTTCAGTGTTTTGGTTTAGAAAACCAAAACTTAGAGAGTTTTGAGGTAAGAAAACCTCACTTGTGTGAGAGAGAAAATCCTCTTGAGAGAAAAACTAAGAGAGAGTTTAGCCACCGGCGGTGTTTGATGAGATTATTATTGTATTCCCATTATTTCATAGTGGAAAATATTAAGTGTTATTTTTTTGCCCATTTAATTTACAAAAGGCTGGGAAAGTCAGATCCTGGGACTGCTGCCAAATTTATTTATTGGCTATTTTATTTTTCGTCATCTTTCTCAACAGGCTGGTCAGTCCAACTCAATTGTCTCACCCTCTCAGAAGCCAACGATGTTGCCAC
Organism: Prunus armeniaca; assembly: GCA_903112645.1. NCBI lineage: Eukaryota > Viridiplantae > Streptophyta > Magnoliopsida > Rosales > Rosaceae > Prunus > Prunus armeniaca. The sequence goes on along the minus strand of CAEKDK010000003.1, from coordinate 10,685,825 downwards.
ATGGGCAGCTCTATTCGCATTACGCGGGACCTAATTCTAGGAAACATAGGAGAACCAACACTACTACAAAAAGTGAAAAAGACGACCACAAAAACACGACGGTCTACGTGAAAACCGTCGTTGTTTTTTAAAAGACGACGGTTTTATAAAACCGCCGTGTAATAACACATTAGACAACTAAAAAATGGAGTTTCAAATGGCTGTTCCAAAAACACGACGTACTTAATTAAAAAACCGACGTCTTATTGAAATAGGATTTTCAAGAGGTAAAATCATAGCCAACAAATAACGGCGGAAGTTATGAACCGACCGACGTAGAAAGTAAAGACGACGGTTTCAAAAAAGCCGTCGTTTTTACCCAGAAATTAACACGACCAAGTTTTCGTATAAGGCGACGTAAAATTACAAATAAATCCACGGCGGTAAAATACAAAATACCGCCGTATTAAATTAATGTACAACTACGGCAAAGGTAAATATAACGACGTCTTTCTCGTATTTCTACGACGACATCTTTCAATCTTACCAAGTTGGGGTTTTCATATAACGACGTATTATAGAATTTAACGTCGTATTTGTCCACTTTATACGTCATAAATTATATTTAAACCGTCGTCTGAATAAGAATTTTTTTAAAAATTTATTTCTTCGATTTTGTTATCCTACGTCGGTAGATCTACCTAACGACAAGAATTGAAATAACCACGACGGTTTATATAGAAAACCGCCGACATAATCAGATTATTCTGAGATCACAAGGGTTAGGAAATCTTACAAGATGGAACTCCAGATCTGTTGCTCATTATAATCTTACCAGAAAGACAATATTTTAGAGGTTAATGATGTATGTGTATTTGTGTCTTTGAGATACACAAACGCACATACACATTAACATCCAAAAAATTGCCTCTGAAATTTGACGACGGCAGCCTCAGATTTGCAATCAGAGAGACAATTTTTTGGAAGTTGATGATATGTGTGCGTTTGTGTATCTACACAAACGCACGCACACATCAACATCCAAACAATTGCCTCCTAAAATTTCACGACGGCAGCCACAGATTTGCAATCAGAGAGACAATTTTTTGGAAGTGAATGATGTGTGTGCGTTTGTGTATCTACACAAACGCACACACACATTCACATCCAAACAATTGCCTCCTAAAATTTCACGACGGCAGCCACAGATTTGCAATCAGAGAGACAATTTTTTGGAAGTGAATGATGTATGTGCGTTTGTGTATCTACACAAACGCACACACACATTCACATCCAAACAATTGACTCCTAAAACTTCCCAAGAGATGAGGTGAGACAGAGAAAGGGGCAAGAAGAAGTTGAAACCCTAATCGAATACTAAAACTGAAAGAACCCGTGGAAAAAAAACCCTATTTATAATTAAAAAACCAAATCCACGTCGGTTATATTACACATAACGACGTTTAAAAAAAACAATTCTCGTCGGTAACAAATATATTACGTCGTTTTATTCTTACTTAAAACGACAAGAAACGACGACGGTATAACAAAAACAGTCGTTGTTTTATATTTTTATTTGATTTAAATCAGTCACCTAGAAAAGAAACTTTACAAATTCTAGAACATTAATTTCCTCGGGAAAAAAAACTATATCTATAAGGCACTGTTTTTGAAAAATACACTATAAGAAAAAGGGGAAAAGAATTATATTTATAATAAAAAAATAAAATCCACGTCGGTTATATTACACATAACGACGTTTAAAAACGAATCCACGTCGTCGGAAAAATAATACGTCGTTTTAGTTTAGTGTTATCCACGTCGGTATATTACAATAAAACGACGTATATTATAAAAATAAACGTCGTAACTTTAAAACAACCGTCGTGTTAAATATTTCTACCATGACGCGAGATATTGAGTTATCGACTTTTATTTAGGAGTTTACTACGGCGGTACCTACAACACTACGGTCGTATTTATGTACCACGTCATAAGTTCAAATTAGCGTCGTAGTTTGTCTATTAATACGTCGTCGTTCTATGTAAACCGCCGTCTTATTACTATGAAACGGTTTGTATACATATACAACTTTTCGTCTACCTGACTTACACATGCACTGTTTCCAAACCCGAGAAAACATTTCAATCTCCCAGAGAAAACTTTTCGTCTTTTTTCCTTGTCAGAGCACTGTCAGAGTATCTCATCGTCTTCCTCTTGTCTTCATCGTCGCCTCTGAACTTAAACACCAAAATCCGAGAGAAAGCTTTCATTGCACGCAAAAGGTAAGCTTTCATTTCTCACTATTTTTGTTGCTATATTGCATGCTCATACTGTTTTTGTTTTGAAAATCTTTTTACCTTTTTTCTGGCGAAAATCATTTTTTCTTTCCAAGTTTGATAAAATACACAGACAGAGAGGGAAAGATTGAACTTTGAACATAACTAACTCAACTAAATAAGACGACGGTAGCTTTTTATTTACGTGGTTAAATACGTAGACCACGACGGTTCGTCAGTCGTCCTAGCGTCGTCTTAAAATTGATCTAAGTTGTTTTTAAAATGACATTCAATTTTTTATTTGCTTGTTTAGTTGCAGGTTTGATTTCTCTGAACCATGGTTTTCGTTTTTCCTAATATGATAAAATACAGAGACAAAGAAAGTAGGGTTTGGTATCTTATATAGACGACGGTATCTTATTATTGACGCCGTGTGAATGTTCATACCACGACGTTATAATAAGATACCGTCGTCTATAAAAAGATGAGAAAGCTTTTTTTCTTTGTATTTTATCAAATTAGGAAAAACAAAAACCATGTTTCAGAGAAATGAAACCTGCAATCAAACATTCACAAAGAAAGAAAAATGTTTTTGGTTTCTTATAAATACGACGGTAGCTTATTATTCACGTCGTGTGAATATACATAACACGACGTTATATTAATATTTACGCCGTGTTAATATGAATATCACGACGTCGTGTAAATATCGACGTAATAAGTTCTTATTACGTCTTATTTAATATTTTTCGTCGTTGTTTAAACATTTATATTGTTCTTCTTTAATCATTTATTACGTCTGATGTTATGTTATTACGTCGTGTAAAATCTTATCATACGTCGTAGTTTATAAATAACCGTCGTTTGTGTTCTAATTTTTTTCACGAAATATTTTCACTTGCAGGTTTGTTTATTCTGTAACCATGGTTTCTCAAGACCAAAGTAAGTACTCTGGCTCCAAAAAAAATGGAGGTAAGGAGCTTGGAATGGTAACTCCTCAAGACAAGCCCTTGAAGAAGATGAAGTTTGTTTCATCTGCTGAGAAAGAACCAAGCAGCACGACAACAATTTCTGAGGATTCAAAGTCAGGTCGAGGTATGAGCACAATGCCTCGTGTTGTGAAGAGAAAATTGCAGAAAATCAAGCCAGTTGTTGAGTACAATAAAAGGGGGAAAGGATGTGGCCCTGCACATACTGAGATGCAGTCCTACATTGGTGTGTTGGCACGCTCCAGAGTCCCACTTGTGGACAAGAAATGGGCTGACATCCCCAATGATATAAAGGAGCAGATTTGGGAAGCCGTTGACATGGCTTTTGTGGTAGGTCAAGGGGGCAAGACCTCGGTGTTATCTTCTGCTGCCAAGAAATGGAAGGATTTCAAGTCTACACTGACGAGGCATTATATCCTTCCATACATCAATGAGAGGGAGAAATTAAGCCAACCCCCTGCAGTATATAAATTCATAGAGAAAGCAGAATGGGATGCCTTTGTAGCTTCAAGGTTATCCAAAGACTTTGAGTCTGTGCATTCTCAACATGCACAGATTAGGGAGAAACTTGAGTACAATCATCGATTGTCTCGAAAAGGATATGCTGGTTTGGAGGATCAATTGGAGGAAACCATGCCTGGGGTAGAAATTGATCGATCTACCTTATGGAAGAAAGCTAGACAGGACAAACTTGGTAACATCCCGGATCCAAAGGTGGCAGAGAAAGCAAAATTAATTGTAAGCCTACACACTCTGTTTTAAATTTTTATATTACTGTGTAGAATTCTTACTACGTCTTATATTATATTTTTCCGTCGTGTGAATGATTTTACTACGTCGAAATATTTTAAAAACGTCGTGAAAGATATAAATCTGGAATCACAACTCTGTTTTCTGTAATTATAGCATAAGACGTCGGTGGTTAATGTTTTCCGTCGTGTTAATGTTATTACTACGTCGAAATGTTTTCAAAAACGTCGTGAAATATCTAAATCTGAAATCACAACTCTGTTTTCTGTAATTACAGCATAAGACGTCGGTGGTTTATTTATTGCGTCGTTTTAAACAACTAACCACGTCGGTTTTAATTAACGTCGTTATAAATATATTATAACGTCGATTTCTATATTGGTCCGTCGTGTGAAATTATATAATGCGTCGTTTGTTTATAAATAACCGTCGTGTATTTTCTTGTGCTGACTTTTTTTTTGTCTTTGTTTTAGGATGACTTGCAAAAACAAGTGGCTGAAGGCAGTCTGAGTATAACTGGCAGTAATGATGTGTTGACCATGGCTTTGGGTCCCGAGCATCCAGGGAGAGTAAGAGGGGTAGGTGCTGGGATTTCCCCTAGGCAATTCTTCAATTTACCTAGACCACAAAGGGTGAAGTTTGCTGATCAATTGAAGGAAAGTGTAAGAATTGTCCTTCAAGAAGAGACTAAGAAGATGGAAGCTAGAACCAAACAATTAGTAGAGGCTGAGAGGGAACATTTACTAAGTCAGCTTTCCCACCTCATCCCCAATTTTGATCCAAGCATGCTTAAACCGAAAACAAGTCCCATGAATCCAATGTCTGATAAAGCAAGCTGTTCTGGGGCTGAAGTGAGATCCCTACATTTAGAGGATGATACTGCCAGAAATGGGGAACAGCAAGAACAAACGGTAACATAACTGAACTTTGAATTCCCTGTTTTTTTTTAACATTAGACGTCGTTATTATGAATAAACCCGTCGTTTTAAAACCATACCACGACGATTTTATAAATAACCCGTCGTGTTTATTTAAATACCACGTCGTATTTAGTTTACTTGTTTTACACGCCATTAGACGTCGTACTTTGTGGCTTTTAGACGACGGTTTTTGTCCTCAACGACGTGATATAAAATTACCACGACGTTTATTATTTACCATCGTTTAATAATTTTAAGACGTCCATAATTCTTACATACTTTTTTTTTTTTTTTTTTTTTTTTTTTTTTTTTTTTTTTTTTTTTTTTTTTTTTTTTTTTTTTTTTTTTTTTTTTTTTTTTTTTTTTTTTTTTTTTTTTTTTTTTTTTTTTTTTTTTTTTTTTTTTTTTTTTTTTTTTTTTTTTTTTTTTTTTTTTTTTTTTTTTTTTTTTTTTTTTTTTTTTTTTTTTTTTTTTTTTTTTTTTTTTTTTTTTTTTTTTTTTTTTTTTTTTTTTTTTTTTTTTTTTTTTTTTTTTTTTTTTTTTTTTTTTTTTTTTTTTTTTTTTTTTTTTTTTTTTTTTTTTTTTTTTTTTTTTTTTTTTTTTTTTTTTTTTTTTTTTTTTTTTTTTTTTTTTTTTTTTTTTTTTTTTTTTTTTTTTTTTTTTTTTTTTTATAAACCAACCAAATGACTCCTCCCACCATATTATGTTGTTCCCCAAGTTTTGGACTCAATCCGATATCGATTGGTCCATGAAATCGGACTATTCAGGTTCGTAGGAAGTTCGTTCTGAAATGGAGTGGTTGGTGTATTGGCATAGTTTTAGCCATTGGATTTCACTCAAAACAACCAAATGACCCCTCCCACCATATTATGTGTTCCTTCAAGTTTTGGATCAATCCGATATCGATTGGTCCATGAAAATCGACTATTCAGGTTCGTAGGAAGTTCGTTCTAAAATGGAGTGGTTGGTGTATTGCATAGTTTTAGCCATTGGATTTCACTCCAAACCAACCAAATGACTCCTCCCACCATATTATGTTGTTCCTCAAGTTTTGGACTCAATCCGATATCGATTGGTCCATGAAATCGGACTATTCAGGTTCGTAGGAAGTTCGTTCTGAAATGGAGTGGTTGGCATATGGCATAGTTTTAGCCATTGGATTTCACTCCAAACCAACCAAATGACTCCTCCCACCATATTATGTTGTTCCCCAAGTTTTGGACTCAATCCGATATCGATTGGTCCATGAAATCGGACTATTCAGGTTCGTAGGAAGTTCGTTCTGAAATGGAGTGGTTGGGATATGGCATAGTTTTAGCCATTGGATTTCACTCAAAACCAACCAAATGACTCCTCCCACCATATTATGTTGTTCCCCAAGTTTTGGACTCAATCCGATATCGATTGGTCCATGAAATCGGACTATTCAGGTTCGTAGGAAGTTCGTTCTGAAATGGAGTGGTTGGTGTATTGCATAGTTTTAGCCATTGGATTTCACTCAAAACCAACCAAATGACTCCTCCCACCATATTATGTTGTTCCCCAAGTTTTGGACTCAATCCGATATCGATTGGTCCATGAAATCGGACTATTCAGGTTCGTAGGAAGTTCGTTCTGAAATGGAGTGGTTGGTGTATTGCATAGTTTTAGCCATTGGATTTCACTCAAAACCAACCAAATGACTCCTCCCACCATATTATGTTGTTCCCCAAGTTTTGGACTCAATCCGATATCGATTGGTCCATGAAATCGGACTATTCAGGTTCGTAGGAAGTTCGTTCTGAAATGGAGTGGTTGGTATATGGCATAGTTTTAGCCATTGGATTTCACTCAAAACCAACCAAATGACTCCTCCCACCATATTATGTTGTTCCCCAAGTTTTGGACTCAATCCGATATCGATTGGTCCATGAAATCGGACTATTCAGGTTCGTAGGAAGTTCGTTCTGAAATGGAGTGGTTGGTGTATTGCATAGTTTTAGCCATTGGATTTCACTCAAAACCAACCAAATGACTCCTCCCACCATATTATGTTGTTCCCCAAGTTTTGGACTCAATCCGATATCGATTGGTCCATGAAATCGGACTATTCAGGTTCGTAGGAAGTTCGTTCTGAAATGGAGTGGTTGGTATGGCATAGTTTTAGCCATTGGATTTCACTCAAAACCAACCAAATGACTCCTCCCACCATATTATGTTGTTCCCCAAGTTTTGGACTCAATCCGATATCGATTGGTCCATGAAATCGGACTATTCAGGTTCGTAGGAAGTTCGTTCTGAAATGGAGTGGTTGGTGTATTGCATAGTTTTAGCCATTGGATTTCACTCAAAACCAACCAAATGACTCCTCCCACCATATTATGTTGTTCCCCAAGTTTTGGACTCAATCCGATATCGATTGGTCCATGAAATCGGACTATTCAGGTTGTAGGAAGTTCGTTCTGAAATGGAGTGGTTGGTGTATTGCATAGTTTTAGCCATTGGATTTCACTCAAAACCAACCAAATGACTCCTCCCACCATATTATGTTGTTCCCCAAGTTTTGGACTCAATCCGATATCGATTGGTCCATGAAATCGGACTATTCAGGTTCGTAGGAAGTTCGTTCTGAAATGGAGTGGTTGGTGTATGGCATAGTTTTAGCCATTGGATTTCACTCAAAACCAACCAAATGACTCCTCCCACCATATTATGTTGTTCCCCAAGTTTTGGACTCAATCCGATATCGATTGGTCCATGAAATCGGACTATTCAGGTTCGTAGGAAGTTCGTTCTGAAATGGAGTGGTTGGTGTATTGCATAGTTTTAGCCATTGGATTTCACTCAAAACCAACCAAATGACTCCTCCCACCATATTATGTTGTTCCCCAAGTTTTGGACTCAATCCGATATCGATTGGTCCATGAAATCGGACTATTCAGGTTCGTAGGAAGTTCGTTCTGAAATGGAGTGGTTGGCGTATTGCATAGTTTTAGCCATTGGATTTCACTCCAAAACCAACCAAATGACTCCTCCCACCATATTATGTTGTTCCCCAAGTTTTGGACTCAATCCGATATCGATTGGTCCATGAAATCGGACTATTCAGGTTCGTAGGAAGTTCGTTCTGAAATGGAGTGGTTGGCATATGGCATAGTTTTAGCCATTGGATTTCACTCCAAAACCAACCAAATGACTCCTCCCACCATATTATGTTGTTCCCAAGTTTTGGACTCAATCCGATATCGATTGGTCCATGAAATCGGACTATTCAGGTTCGTAGGAAGTTCGTTCTTAAATGGAGTGGTTGGCATATGGCATAGTTTTAGCCATTGGATTTCACTCAAAACCAACCAAATGACTCCTCCCACCATATTATGTTGTTCCTCAAGTTTTGGACTCAATCCGATATCGATTGGTCCATGAAATCGGACTATTCAGGTTCGTAGGAAGTTCGTTCTGAAATGGAGTGGTTGGCATATGGCATAGTTTTAGCCATTGGATTTCACTCAAAACCAACCAAATGACTCCTCCCACCATATTATGTTGTTCCCCAAGTTTTGGACTCAATCCGATATCGATTGGGTCCATGAAATCGGACTATTCAGGTTCGTAGGAAGTTCGTTCTGAAATGGAGTGGTTGGTGTATTGCATAGTTTTAGCCATTGGATTTCACTCAAAACCAACCAAATGACTCCTCCCACCATATTATGTTGTTCCCCAAGTTTTGGACTCAATCCGATATCGATTGGTCCATGAAATCGGACTATTCAGGTTCGTAGGAAGTTCGTTCTGAAATGGAGTGGTTGGCATATGGCATAGTTTTAGCCATTGGATTTCACTCAAAACCAACCAAATGACTCCTCCCACCATATTATGTTGTTCCTCAAGTTTTGGACTCAATCCGATATCGATTGGTCCATGAAATCGGACTATTCAGGTTCGTAGGAAGTTCGTTCTGAAATGGAGTGGTTGGATATGGCATAGTTTTAGCCATTGGATTTCACTCCAAACCAACCAAATGACTCCTCCCACCATATTATGTTGTTCCTCAAGTTTTGGACTCAATCCGATATCGATTGGTCCATGAAATCGGACTATTCAGGTTCGTAGGAAGTTCGTTCTGAAATGGAGTGGTTGGTGTATGGCATAGTTTTAGCCATTGGATTTCACTCAAAACCAACCAAATGACTCCTCCCACCATATTATGTTGTTCCTCAAGTTTTGGACTCAATCCGATATCGATTGGTCCATGAAATCGGACTATTCAGGTTCGTAGGAAGTTCGTTCTGAAATGGAGTGGTTGGCATATGGCATAGTTTTAGCCATTGGATTTCACTCAAAACCAACCAAATGACTCCTCCCACCATATTATGTTGTTCCTCAAGTTTTGGACTCAATCCGATATCGATTGGTCCATGAAATCGGACTATTCAGGTTCGTAGGAAGTTCGTTCTGAAATGGAGTGGTTGGCGTATGGCATAGTTTTAGCCATTGGATTTCACTCCAAAACCAACCAAATGACTCCTCCCACCATATTATGTTGTTCCTCAAGTTTTGGACTCAATCCGATATCGATTGGTCCATGAAATCGGACTATTCAGGTTCGTAGGAAGTTCGTTCTGAAATGGAGTGGTTGGATATGGCATAGTTTTAGCCATTGGATTTCACTCCAAAACCAACCAAATGACTCCTCCCACCATATTATGTTGTTCCTCAAGTTTTGGACTCAATCCGATATCGATTGGTCCATGAAATCGGACTATTCAGGTTCGTAGGAAGTTCGTTCTGAAATGGAGTGGTTGGCATATGGCATAGTTTTAGCCATTGGATTTCACTCAAAACCAACCAAATGACTCCTCCCACCATATTATGTTGTTCCCAAGTTTTGGACTCAATCCGATATCGATTGGTCCATGAAATCGGACTATTCAGGTTCGTAGGAAGTTCGTTCTGAAATGGAGTGGTTGGCATATGGCATAGTTTTAGCCATTGGATTTCACTCCAAAACCAACCAAATGACTCCTCCCACCATATTATGTTGTTCCTCAAGTTTTGGACTCAATCCGATATCGATTGGTCCATGAAATCGGACTATTCAGGTTCGTAGGAAGTTCGTTCTGAAATGGAGTGGTTGGCATATGGCATAGTTTTAGCCATTGGATTTCACTCCAAACCAACCAAATGACTCCTCCCACCATATTATGTTGTTCCTCAAGTTTTGGACTCAATCCGATATCGATTGGTCCATGAAATCGGACTATTCAGGTTCGTAGGAAGTTCGTTCTTAAATGGAGTGGTTGGCATATGGCATAGTTTTAGCCATTGGATTTCACTCCAAACCAACCAAATGACTCCTCCCACCATATTATGTTGTTCCTCAAGTTTTGGACTCAATCCGATATCGATTGGTCCATGAAATCGGACTATTCAGGTTCGTAGGGAAGTTCGTTCTGAAATGGAGTGGTTGGTGTATGGCATAGTTTTAGCCATTGGATTTCACTCAAAACCAACCAAATGACTCCTCCCACCATATTATGTTGTTCCTCAAGTTTTGGACTCAATCCGATATCGATTGGTCCATGAAATCGGACTATTCAGGTTCGTAGGAAGTTCGTTCTGAAATGGAGTGGTTGGTGTATGGCATAGTTTTAGCCATTGGATTTCACTCCAAACCAACCAAATGACTCCTCCCACCATATTATGTTGTTCCCCAAGTTTTGGACTCAATCCGATATCGATTGGTCCATGAAATCGGACTATTCAGGTTCGTAGGAAGTTCGTTCTGAAATGGAGTGGTTGGCATATGGCATAGTTTTAGCCATTGGATTTCACTCCAAAACCAACCAAATGACTCCTCCCACCATATTATGTTGTTCCCAAGTTTTGGACTCAATCCGATATCGATTGGTCCATGAAATCGGACTATTCAGGTTCGTAGGAAGTTCGTTCTGAAATGGAGTGGTTGGCATATGGCATAGTTTTAGCCATTGGATTTCACTCCAAACCAACCAAATGACTCCTCCCACCATATTATGTTGTTCCCCAAGTTTTGGACTCAATCCGATATCGATTGGTCCATGAAATCGGACTATTCAGGTTCGTAGGAAGTTCGTTCTGAAATGGAGTGGTTGGTGTATGGCATAGTTTTAGCCATTGGATTTCACTCAAAACCAACCAAATGACTCCTCCCACCATATTATGTTGTTCCCCAAGTTTTGGACTCAATCCGATATCGATTGGTCCATGAAATCGGACTATTCAGGTTCGTGGGAAGTTCGTTCTGAAATGGAGTGGTTGGTGTATTGCATAGTTTTAGCCATTGGATTTCACTCAAAACCAACCAAATGACTCCTCCCACCATATTATGTTGTTCCCCAAGTTTTGGACTCAATCCGATATCGATTGGTCCATGAAATCGGACTATTCAGGTTCGTAGGGAAGTTCGTTCTGAAATGGAGTGGTTGGTGTATGGCATAGTTTTAGCCATTGGATTTCACTCAAAACCAACCAAATGACTCCTCCCACCATATTATGTTGTTCCCCAAGTTTTGGACTCAATCCGATATCGATTGGTCCATGAAATCGGACTATTCAGGTTCGTAGGAAGTTCGTTCTGAAATGGAGTGGTTGGCATATGGCATAGTTTTAGCCATTGGATTTCACTCAAAACCAACCAAATGACTCCTCCCACCATATTATGTTGTTCCCCAAGTTTTGGACTCAATCCGATATCGATTGGTCCATGAAATCGGACTATTCAGGTTCGTAGGAAGTTCGTTCTTAAATGGAGTGGTTGGCATATGGCATAGTTTTAGCCATTGGATTTCACTCCAAACCAACCAAATGACTCCTCCCACCATATTATGTTGTTCCCCAAGTTTTGGACTCAATCCGATATCGATTGGTCCATGAAATCGGACTATTCAGGTTCGTAGGAAGTTCGTTCTGAAATGGAGTGGTTGGTATATGGCATAGTTTTAGCCATTGGATTTCACTCAAAACCAACCAAATGACTCCTCCCACCATATTATGTTGTTCCCCAAGTTTTGGACTCAATCCGATATCGATTGGTCCATGAAATCGGACTATTCAGGTTCGTAGGAAGTTCGTTCTGAAATGGAGTGGTTGGTGTATTGCATAGTTTTAGCCATTGGATTTCACTCAAAACCAACCAAATGACTCCTCCCACCATATTATGTTGTTCCCCAAGTTTTGGACTCAATCCGATATCGATTGGTCCATGAAATCGGACTATTCAGGTTCGTAGGAAGTTCGTTCTGAAATGGAGTGGTTGGTGTATTGCATAGTTTTAGCCATTGGATTTCACTCCAAAACCAACCAAATGACTCCTCCCACCATATTATGTTGTTCCCCAACTTTTGGACTCAATCCGATATCGATTGGTCCATGAAATCGGACTATTCAGGTTCGTAGGAAGTTCGTTCTGAAATGGAGTGGTTGGTGTATTGCATAGTTTTAGCCATTGGATTTCACTCAAAACCAACCAAATGACTCCCCACCATATTATTTGTTCCTCAAGTTTTGGACTCAATCCGATATCGATTGGTCCATGAAATCGGACTATTCAGGTTCGTAGGAAGTTCGTTCTGAAATGGAGTGGTTGGCATATGGCATAGTTTTAGCCATTGGATTTCACTCAAAACCAACCAAATGACTCCTCCCACCATATTATGTTGTTCCTCAAGTTTTGGACTCAATCCGATATCGATTGGTCCATGAAATCGGACTATTCAGGTTCGTAGGAAGTTCGTTCTGAAATGGAGTGGTTGGTGTATTGCATAGTTTTAGCCATTGGATTTCACTCAAAACCAACCAAATGACTCCTCCCACCATATTATGTTGTTCCTCAAGTTTTGGACTCAATCCGATATCGATTGGTCCATGAAATCGGACTATTCAGGTTCGTAGGAAGTTCGTTCTGAAATGGAGTGGTTGGCATATGGCATAGTTTTAGCCATTGGATTTCACTCAAAACCAACCAAATGACTCCTCCCACCATATTATGTTGTTCCTCAAGTTTTGGACTCAATCCGATATCGATTGGTCCATGAAATCGGACTATTCAGGTTCGTAGGAAGTTCGTTCTGAAATGGAGTGGTTGGCATATGGCATAGTTTTAGCCATTGGATTTCACTCAAAACCAACCAAATGACTCCTCCCACCATATTATGTTGTTCCCCAAGTTTTGGACTCAATCCGATATCGATTGGTCCATGAAATCGGACTATTCAGGTTCGTAGGAAGTTCGTTCTAAATGGAGTGGTTGGTGTATTGCATAGTTTTAGCCATTGGATTTCACTCAAAACCAACCAAATGACTCCTCCCACCATATTATGTTGTTCCTCAAGTTTTGGACTCAATCCGATATCGATTGGTCCATGAAATCGGACTATTCAGGTTCGTAGGAAGTTCGTTCTGAAATGGAGTGGTTGGCATATGGCATAGTTTTAGCCATTGGATTTCACTCAAAACCAACCAAATGACTCCTCCCACCATATTATGTTGTTCCCCAAGTTTTGGACTCAATCCGATATCGATTGGTCCATGAAATCGGACTATTCAGGTTCGTAGGAAGTTCGTTCTTAAATGGAGTGGTTGGTGTATTGCATAGTTTTAGCCATTGGATTTCACTCAAAACCAACCAAATGACTCCTCCCACCATATTATGTTGTTCCTCAAGTTTTGGACTCAATCCGATATCGATTGGTCCATGAAATCGGACTATTCAGGTTCGTAGGAAGTTCGTTCTGAAATGGAGTGGTTGGCATATGGCATAGTTTTAGCCATTGGATTTCACTCCAAAACCAACCAAATGACTCCTCCCACCATATTATGTTGTTCCCTCAAGTTTTGGACTCAATCCGATATCGATTGGTCCATGAAATCGGACTATTCAGGTTCGTAGGAAGTTCGTTCTGAAATGGAGTGGTTGGTGTATTGCATAGTTTTAGCCATTGGATTTCACTCAAAACCAACCAAATGACTCCTCCCACCATATTATGTTGTTCCTCAAGTTTTGGACTCAATCCGATATCGATTGGTCCATGAAATCGGACTATTCAGGTTCGTAGGAAGTTCGTTCTTAAATGGAGTGGTTGGCATATGGCATAGTTTTAGCCATTGGATTTCACTCAAAACCAACCAAATGACTCCTCCCACCATATTATGTTGTTCCTCAAGTTTTGGACTCAATCCGATATCGATTGGTCCATGAAATCGGACTATTCAGGTTCGTAGGAAGTTCGTTCTGAAATGGAGTGGTTGGCATATGGCATAGTTTTAGCCATTGGATTTCACTCAAAACCAACCAAATGACTCCTCCCACCATATTATGTTGTTCCCCAAGTTTTGGACTCAATCCGATATCGATTGGTCCATGAAATCGGACTATTCAGGTTCGTAGGGAAGTTCGTTCTGAAATGGAGTGGTTGGTGTATGGCATAGTTTTAGCCATTGGATTTCACTCCAAAACCAACCAAATGACTCCTCCCACCATATTATGTTGTTCCCCAAGTTTTGGACTCAATCCGATATCGATTGGTCCATGAAATCGGACTATTCAGGTTCGTGGGAAGTTCGTTCTGAAATGGAGTGGTTGGTGTATTGCATAGTTTTAGCCATTGGATTTCACTCAAAACCAACCAAATGACTCCTCCCACCATATTATGTTGTTCCCCAAGTTTTGGACTCAATCCGATATCGATTGGTCCATGAAATCGGACTATTCAGGTTCGTAGGAAGTTCGTTCTGAAATGGAGTGGTTGGCATATGGCATAGTTTTAGCCATTGGATTTCACTCAAAACCAACCAAATGACTCCTCCCACCATATTATGTTGTTCCCCAAGTTTTGGACTCAATCCGATATCGATTGGTCCATGAAATCGGACTATTCAGGTTCGTAGGAAGTTCGTTCTGAAATGGAGTGGTTGGTGTATTGCATAGTTTTAGCCATTGGATTTCACTCAAAACCAACCAAATGACTCCTCCCACCATATTATGTTGTTCCCCAAGTTTTGGACTCAATCCGATATCGATTGGTCCATGAAATCGGACTATTCAGGTTCGTAGGAAGTTCGTTCTGAAATGGAGTGGTTGGCATATGGCATAGTTTTAGCCATTGGATTTCACTCAAAACCAACCAAATGACTCCTCCCACCATATTATGTTGTTCCCCAAGTTTTGGACTCAATCCGATATCGATTGGTCCATGAAATCGGACTATTCAGGTTCGTAGGAAGTTCGTTCTGAAATGGAGTGGTTGGTGTATTGCATAGTTTTAGCCATTGGATTTCACTCAAAACCAACCAAATGACTCCTCCCACCATATTATGTTGTTCCCCAAGTTTTGGACTCAATCCGATATCGATTGGTCCTGAAATCGGACTATTCAGGTTCGTAGGAAGTTCGTTCTGAAATGGAGTGGTTGGTGTATTGCATAGTTTTAGCCATTGGATTTCACTCAAAACCAACCAAATGAATCCTCCACCATATGTATGTATGTATCCCCAAGTTTTGGACTCAAATCGATACGATGGGTCTATGAAATGGGCTATTCAGGTGGTAGGAAGTTCGTTCGTAAACGGAGGGTTGGCATATGGCATAGTTTTAGCCATTGGATTTCACTCCAAAACCAACCAAATGACTCCTCCCACCATATTATGTTGTTCCTCAAGTTTTGGACTCAATCCGATATCGATTGGTCCATGAAATCGGACTATTCAGGTTCGTAGGAAGTTCGTTCTGAAATGGAGTGGTTGGTGTATTGCATAGTTTTAGCCATTGGATTTCACTCAAAACCAACCAAATGACTCCTCCCACCATATTATGTTGTTCCTCAAGTTTTGGACTCAATCCGATATCGATTGGTCCATGAAATCGGACTATTCAGGTTCGTAGGAAGTTCGTTCTGAAATGGAGTGGTTGGTGTATGGCATAGTTTTAGCCATTGGATTTCACTCAAAACCAACCAAATGACTCCTCCCACCATATTATGTTGTTCCTCAAGTTTTGGTACTCAATCCGATAATCGATTGTCTATGATCGGACTATTCGGTTCGTAGGAAGTTCGTTCTTAAATGGAGTGGTTGGTGTATGGCATAGTTTTAGCCATTGGATTTCACTCAAAACCAACCAAATGACTCCTCCCACCATATTATGTTGTTCCCCAAGTTTTGGACTCAATCCGATATCGATTGGTCCATGAAATCGGACTATTCAGGTTCGTAGGAAGTTCGTTCTCAAATGGAGTGGTTGGTGTATGGCATAGTTTTAGCCATTGGATTTCACTCAAAACCAACCAAATGACTCCTCCCACCATATTATGTTGTTCCCCAAGTTTTGGACTCAATCCGATATCGATTGGTCCATGAAATCGGACTATTCAGGTTCGTAGGAAGTTCGTTCTGAAATGGAGTGGTTGGCATATGGCATAGTTTTAGCCATTGGATTTCACTCCAAACCAACCAAATGACTCCTCCCACCATATTATGTTGTTCCTCAAGTTTTGGACTCAATCCGATATCGATTGGTCCATGAAATCGGACTATTCAGGTTCGTAGGAAGTTCGTTCTGAAATGGAGTGGTTGGCATATGGCATAGTTTTAGCCATTGGATTTCACTCAAAACCAACCAAATGACTCCTCCCACCATATTATGTTGTTCCCAAGTTTTGGACTCAATCCGATATCGATTGGTCCATGAAATCGGACTATTCAGGTTCGTAGGAAGTTCGTTCTGAAATGGAGTGGTTGGTGTATGGCATAGTTTTAGCCATTGGATTTCACTCAAAACCAACCAAATGACTCCTCCCACCATATTATGTTGTTCCCCAAGTTTTGGACTCAATCCGATATCGATTGGTCCTGAAAGCGGACTATTCAGGTTCGTAGGGAAGTTCGTTATGAAATGGAGGGTGGTGTATTTGGCTAATTTTGAGCCAGTGGATTTCACTCAAAACCAAACCCAAACTGAAGGTCCTCTCCACCATATTCTGTTGTTCTCAAGTTAGTGACTCAATCGATACTCGAATGGCATAGAAATCGGAAATATTTCAGGTTCGTAGGAAGTTCGTTCTGAAATGGAGTGGTTGGTGTATGCATAGTTTTAGCCATTGGATTTCACTCAAAACCAACCAAATGACTCCTCCCACCATATTATGTTGTTCCCTCAAGTTTTGGACTCAATCCGATATCGATTGGTCCAGAAATCGTTTACTATTCAGTGTTCCTGGGGGAAGTTTCGTTCTGAAATGGAGTGGTTGGTGTATTGCATAGTGTTTTTTTTGCCATTGGATTTCACTTCAAAACCAACCAAATCCCACCTCCTCCCCCATTATGTTGTCCTCAAGTTTTGGACTCAATCCGATATCGATTGGTCCAGAAATCGGACTATTCAGGTTCGTGGGAAGTTCGTTCTGAAATGGAGTGGTTGGTGTATTGCATAGTTTTAGCCATTGGATTTCACTCAAAACCAACCAAATGACTCCTCCCACCATATTATGTTGTTCCCCAAGTTTTGGACTCAATCCGATATCGATTGGTCCATGAAATCGGACTATTCAGGTTCGTGGGAAGTTCGTTCTGAAATGGAGTGGTTGGTGTATTGCATAGTTTTAGCCATTGGATTTCACTCAAAACCAACCAAATGACTCCTCCCACCATATTATGTTGTTCCCTCAAGTTTGGACTCAATCCGATATCGATTGGTCCATGAAATCGGACTATTCAGGTTCGTAGGAAGTTCGTTCTTAAATGGAGTGGTTGGCATATGGCATAGTTTTAGCCATTGGATTTCACTCAAAACCAACCAAATGACTCCTCCCACCATATTATGTTGTTCCTCAAGTTTTGGACTCAATCCGATATCGATTGGTCCATGAAATCGGACTATTCAGGTTCGTAGGAAGTTCGTTCTGAAATGGAGTGGTTGGCATATGGCATAGTTTTAGCCATTGGATTTCACTCAAAACCAACCAAATGACTCCTCCCACCATATTATGTTGTTCCTCAAGTTTTGGACTCAATCCGATATCGATTGGTCCATGAAATCGGACTATTCAGGTTCGTAGGAAGTTTCGTTATGAAATGGAGTGGTTGGTGCATAGCATAGTTTTAGCAGTGGAATTTCCACTCTAAAACCAACAACAAATGACTCCTCCCACCATATTATGTTGTTCCTCAAGTTTTGGACTCAATCCGATATCGATTGGTCCATGAAATCGGACTATTCAGGTTCGTAGGGAAGTTCGTTCTGAAATGGAGTGGTTGGTGTATTGCATAGTTTTAGCCATTGGATTTCACTCAAAACCAACCAAATGACTCCTCCCACCATATTATGTTGTTCCTCAAGTTTTGGACTCAATCCGATATCGATTGGTCCATGAAATCGGACTATTCAGGTTCGTAGGAAGTTCGTTCTGAAATGGAGTGGTTGGTGTATGGCATAGTTTTAGCCATTGGATTTCACTCAAAACCAACCAAATGACTCCTCCCACCATATTATGTTGTTCCTCAAGTTTTGGACTCAATCCGATATCGATTGGTCCATGAAATCGGACTATTCAGGTTCGTAGGAAGTTCGTTCTGAAATGGAGTGGTTGGTGTATGGCATAGTTTTAGCCATTGGATTTCACTCAAAACCAACCAAATGACTCCTCCCACCATATTTATGTTGTTCCCCAAGTTTTGGACTCAATCCGATATCGATTGGTCCATGAAATCGGACTATTCAGGTTCGTAGGAAGTTCGTTCTGAAATGGAGTGGTTGGTGTATTGCATAGTTTTAGCCATTGGATTTCACTCAAAACCAACCAAATGACTCCTCCCACCATATTATGTTGTTCCCAAGTTTTGGACTCAATCCGATATCGATTGGTCCATGAAATCGGACTATTCAGGTTCGTAGGAAGTTCGTTCTGAAATGGAGTGGTTGGTGTATTGCATAGTTTTAGCCATTGGATTTCACTCCAAACCAACCAAATGACTCCTCCCACCATATTATGTTGTTCCCCAAGTTTTGGACTCAATCCGATATCGATTGGTCCATGAAATCGGACTATTCAGGTTCGTAGGAAGTTCGTTCTGAAATGGAGTGGTTGGTGTATTGCATAGTTTTAGCCATTGGATTTCACTCAAAACCAACCAAATGACTCCTCCCACCATATTATGTTGTTCCCCAAGTTTTGGACTCAATCCGATATCGATTGGTCCATGAAATCGGACTATTCAGGTTCGTGGGAAGTTCGTTCTGAAATGGAGTGGTTGGTGTATTGCATAGTTTTAGCCATTGGATTTCACTCCAAAACCAACCAAATGACTCCTCCCACCATATTATGTTGTTCCCCAAGTTTTGGACTCAATCCGATATCGATTGGTCCATGAAATCGGACTATTCAGGTTCGTAGGAAGTTCGTTCTGAAATGGAGTGGTTGGTATGGCATAGTTTTAGCCATTGGATTTCACTCCAAACCAACCAAAGGACTCCTCCCACCATATTATGTTGTTCCCAAGTTTTGGACTCAATCCGATATCGATTGGTCCATGAAATCGGACTATTCAGGTTCGTAGGAAGTTCGTTCTGAAATGGAGTGGTGGTGTATTGCATAGTTTTAGCCATTGGATTTCACTCCAAACCAACCAAATGACTCCTCCCACCATATTATGTTGTTCCCCAAGTTTTGGACTCAATCCGATATCGATTGGTCCATGAAATCGGACTATTCAGGTTCGTAGAAGTTCGTTCTGAAATGGAGTGGTGGTGTATTGCATAGTTTTAGCCATTGGATTTCACTCAAAACCAACCAAATGACTCCTCCCACCATATTATGTTGTTCCCCAAGTTTTGGACTCAATCCGATATCGATTGGTCCATGAAATCGGACTATTCAGGTTCGTAGGAAGTTCGTTCTGAAATGGAGTGGTTGGTGTATTGCATAGTTTTAGCCATTGGATTTCACTCAAACACCAACCAAATGACTCCTCCCACCATATTATGTTGTTCCCCAAGTTTTGGACTCAATCCGATATCGATTGGTCCATGAAATCGGACTATTCAGGTTCGTAGGAAGTTCGTTCTGAAATGGAGTGGTTGGTGTATTGCATAGTTTTAGCCATTGGATTTCACTCAAAACCAACCAAATGACTCCCTCCCACCATATTATGTTGTTCCCCAAGTTTTGGACTCAATCCGATATCGATTGGTCCATGAAATCGGACTATTCAGGTTCGTAGGAAGTTCGTTCTGAAATGGAGTGGTTGGTGTATTGCATAGTTTTAGCCATTGGATTTCACTCAAAACCCACCAAATGACTCCCCCACCATATTATGTTGTTCCCCAAGTTTTGGACTCAATCCGATCGATTGGTCCTTAAATTGGACAATTCAGGTTCGTACGAAATTCGTTCTGAAATGAAGGGGTTGGTGTATTGCATAGTTTTAGCCATTGGATTTCTCCCAAACCCACCAAATGACTCCTCCCACTATATATGGTGTTTCCCAAGTTTTGGACTCAATCCGATATCGATTGGTCCTTCAATCTGACAATTCAGGTTCGTAGAAGTTCGTTCTGAAATGAAGGGGATGGTGTATTGCATAGTTTTAGCCATTGGATTTCACTCAAAACCAACCAAATGACTCCTCCCACCATATTATGGTGTTCCCCAAGTTTTGGACTCAATCCGATATCGATTGGTCCTTCAAATCGACAATTCAGGTTCGTACGAAGTTCGTTCTGAATGGAAGGGGTTGGTGTATTGCATAGTTTTAGCCATTGGATTTCACTAAAAACCACAAAATGACTCCTCCCACCATATTATGATGTTCCCCAAGTTTTGGACTCAATCCGATATCGATTGGTCCTTGAAATCGGACAATTCAGGTTCGTACGAAGTTCGTTCTGAAATGAAGGGGATGGTGTATTGCATAGCTTTAGCCATTGGATTTCACTCAAAACCCACCAAATGACTCCTCCCACCATATTATGTTGTTCCCCAAGTTTTGGACTCAATCCGATATCGATTGGTCCTCGAAATCGGACAATTCAGGTTCGTACGAATTTCGTTCTGAAATGAAGGGGATGGTGTATTGCATAGCTTTAGCCATTGGATTTCACTCAAACCCACCAAATGACTCCTCCCACCATATAATGGTGTTCCCCAAGTTTTGGACTCAATCCGATATCGATTGGTCCATGAAATCGGACAATTCAGGTTCGTAGAAGTTCGTTCTGAAATGAAGTGGTTGGTGATTGCATAGTTTTAGCCATTGGATTTCATTCAAAACCCACCAAATGACTCCCCCAACCATATTATGGTGTTCCCCCAAGTTTTGGACTCAATCCGATATCGATGGGTCCATGAAATCGGACAATTCAGGTTCGTGTGAAGTTCGTTCTGAAATGAAGTGGTTGGTGTATTGCATAGTTTTAGCCATTGGATTTCACTCAAAACCCACCAAATGACTCCTCCCACCATATTATGGTTCCCCAAGTTTTGGACTCAATCCGATATCGATTGGTCCTTGAAATCGGACAATTCAGGTTCGAACGAAGTTCGTTCTGAAATGGAGTGGATGGTGTATTGCATAGCTTTAGCCATTGGATTTCACCCAAAACCCACCAAATGATTCCTCCCACCATATTATGGTGGTCCCCAAGTTTTGGACTCAATCCGATATCGATTGGTCCATGAAATCGGACTATTCAGGTTCGAACGAAGTTCGTTCTGAAATGGAGTGGTTGGGTGTATTGCATAGGTTTAGCATGGGATTTCACTCAAAACCCACCAAATGACTCCTCCCACCATATTATGTTGTTCCCCAAGTTTTGGACTCAATCCGATAACGATTGGCCCTTGAAATCGGACAATTCAGGTTCGTACGAAGTTCCTTCTGAAATCAAGGGGATGGTGTATTGCATAGTTTTAGCCATTGGATTTCACCCAAAACCCACCAAATGACTCCTCCCACCATATTACGGTGTTCCCCAAGTTTGGAACTCAATCCGATATCGATTGGTCCTTGAAATCGGACAATTCAGGTTTCGTACGAAGTTCGTTCCGAAATGCAGTGGTTGGTGTATTGCATCGGTCTTGGGATTGGATTTCACTCTAGACCCACCAAACGACTCCTCCCACCATATTGTGATGTTCCCCAAGTTTTGGACTCAATCCGATATCGATTGGTCCTTGAAATCGGACAATTCAGGTTCGTACGAAGTTCGTTCTGAAATTAAGTGGATGGTGTATTGCACTGGTCTAGCCATTGGATTTCACTCAAAACCCACCAAATGACTCCTCCCACCATATTTTGTTGCTCCCCAACTTTTGGACTCAATCCGATATCGATTGGTCCTTGAAATCGGACAATTCATGTTTGTATGAAGTTCGTTCTGAAATGAAGTGGATGGTGTATTGCATAGCTTTAGCCATTAGATTTCACTCAAAAACCACAAATTGTCTCCTCCAACCGTATTATGATGTTCCCCAAGTTTTTGAGTCACTCCAATATAGATTGTTCCTTGGAATCGGACAATTCAGGTTCGTACAAAACCCTCCAAATGACTCCTCGAACCATATTCTGATGTTCCCCAAGTTTTGGACTCAATCCGATATCGATTGGCCCTTGAAATAGGACAATTCAAGTTCGAACGAAGTTCGTTCTGAAATGGAGTGGTTGGTGTATTGCATAGCTTTAGCCATTGGATTTCACTCGAAACCCACCAAATGATTCCTCCCCCCATATTATGATGTTCCCAAAGTTTGGACCTAATGAAATCGGACAATTCAGGGTCGTACGAAGTTCGTTTTGAAATGAAGTGGAAGGTTTATTGCATAGCTTTAGCCATTGGATTTCACCCAGAACCCACCAAATGACTCCTTCCCCCATATTACGGTATTCCCCAAGTTTTGGACTCAATCCGATATCGATTGGTCCTTGGAATCAGACAATTCAAGTTTGAACGAAGTTCGTTCTGAAATGGAGTGGTTGGTGTATTGCACTGGTCTAGGGATTGGATTTCACTCAAAACCCACCAAATTACTCCTCCCACCATATTTTCATGTTCCCCAAGTTTTGGACTCAATTCGATATCGATTGGTCCTTGAAATCGGACAATTCAGTTTCGCACGACGTTCGTTCATAAATGATGGGGATGGTGTATTGCATAGCTTTAGCTGTTGGATTTCACTCATAACCCACCAAATCACTCCTCCCACCATATTACGGTGTTCCCCAAGTTTTGGACTCAATCCGATATCGATTGTTCCTTGAAATCGGACAATTCAGGTTCGTACGAAGTTCGTTCTGAAATGAAGTGGTTGGTGTATTGCATAGCTTTAACCATTGGATTTCACTCAAAACCCACCAAATGACTCATCCCCCCATATTATGGTGTTCCCCAAGTTTTGGACTCAATCCGATATCGATTGGTCCTTGAAATCGGACAATTCAGGTTCGTACGAAGTTCGTTCTGAAATGAAGTGGATGGTGTATTGCATAGCTTTAGCCATTGGATTTCATTCAAAACTCACCAAATGACTCCTCCCCCCATATTATGGTGTTCCCAAAGTTTTGGACTCAATCCGATATCGATTGGTCCTTGAAATCGGACAATTCAGGTTCGTACGAAGTTCGTTCTAAAATGAAGTGGATGGTGTATTGCATAGCTTTAGCCATTGGATTTCACTCAAAACCCACCAAATCACTCCTCCCACCATATTACGGTGTTCCCCAAGTTTTGGACTCAATCCAATATCGATTGGTCCTTGAAATTGGACAATTCAAGTTCGAATGAAGTTCGTTCTGAAATGGAGTGGTTGGTGTATTGCATAGGTCTAGGGATTGGATTTCACTCAAAACCCACCAAATGACTCCTCCCACCATATTATGATGTTCCCCAAGTTTTGGACTCAATCCGATATCGATTGGTCCTTGAAATCGGACAATTCAGGTTTGTACGAAGTTCGTTCTGAAATGAAGTGGTTGGTGTATTGCATAGCTTTAGCCATTGGATTTCATTCAAAACCCACCAAATGACTCCTCCCACCATATTATGGTGTTCCCAAAGTTTTGGACTCAATCCGATATCGATTGGTCCTTGAAATCGGACAATTCAGGTTCGTACGAAGTTCGTTCTGAAATGAAGTGGATGGTGTATTGCATAGCTTTAGCCATTGGATTTCACTCAAAACCCACCAAATCACTCCTCCCACCATATTACGGTGTTCCCCAAGTTTTGGACTCAATCCGATAACGATTGGTCCTTGAAATCGGACAATTCAGGTTCGTACGAAGTTCGTTCTGAAATTAAGTGGATGGTGTATTGCATGGTTTAGCCATTGGATTTCACTCAAAACCCACCAATGACACCCCCCCACCATATTTTGTGTTCCCCAACTTTTGGACTCAATCCGATATCGATTGGTCCTTGAAATCGGACAATTCATGTTCGTATGAAGTTCGTTCTGAAATGAGTGGATGGTGTATTGCATAGCTTTAGCCATTGATTTCACTCAAAACCCACAAATTGTCCTCCTCCAACCGTATTATGATGTTCCCCCAAGTTTTTGAGTCACTCCAATATCGATTGTTCCTTGGAATCGGACAATTCAGGTTCGTACAAAACCCACCAAATGACTCCCTCACCATATTATGATGTTCCCCAAGTTTTGGACTCAATCCGATATCGATTGGTCCGTGAAATTGGACAATTCAGGTTCGTACGAAGTTCGTTCTGAAATGGAGTGGTTGGTGTATTGCATAGTTTTAGCCATTGGATTTCACTCAAAACACACCAAATGACTCCTCCCCCCATATTATGATGTTCCCCAAGTTTTGGACTCAATCCGATCCGATCGATTCGATTTGGTCCGGAAATCAAATTCGAGGTTCGGTACGAAGTTCGTTCTGAAATGAAGTGGTGGTGTATTGCATAGTTTTATCCATTGGATTTCACTCCAAACCCACCAAATGACTCCTCCCACCATATTATGGTGTTCCCCAAGTTTTGGACTCAATCCGATATCGATTGGTCCGTGAAATTGGACAATTCAGGTTCGTACGAAGTTCGTTCTGAAATGGAGTGGTTGGTGTATTGCATAGTTTTATCCATTGGATTTCACTCAAAACACACCAAATGACTCCTCCCACCATATTATCATGTTCCCCAAGTTTTGGACTCAATCCGATATCGATTGGTCCGTGAAATTGGACGATTCAGGTTCGTACGAAGTTCGTTCTGAAATGGAGTGGTTGGTGTATTGCATAGTTTTATCCATTGGATTTCACTCAAAACACACCAAATGACTCCTCCCACCATATTATGATGTTCCCCAAGTTTTGGACTCAATCCGATATCGATTGGTCCGTGAAATTGGACAATTCAGGTTCGTACGAAGTTCGTTCTGAAATGAAGTGGTTGGTGTATTGCATAGTTTTAACCATTGGATTTCACTCAAAACCCACCAAATGACTCCTCCCCACCCATATTATGATGTTCCCCAAGTTTTGGACTCAATCCGATATCGATTGGTCCTTGAAATCGACAATTCAGGTTCGTACGAAGTTCGTTCTGAAATGAAGTGGTTGGTGTATTGCATAGTTTTATCCATTGGATTTCACTCAAAACCCACCAAATGACTCCTCCCACCATATTATGATGTTCCCCAAAGTTTTGGACTCAATCCGATATCGATTGGTCCTTGAAATCGGACAATTCAGGTTCGTACGAAGTTCGTTCTGAAATGAAGTGGATGGTGTATTGCATAGCTTTAGCCATTGGATTTCACTCAAAACCCACCAAATGACTCCTCCCACCATATTATGATGTTCCCCAAGTTTTGGACTCAATCCGATATCGATTGGTCCTTGAAATCGGACAATTCAGGTTCGTACAAGTTCGTTCTGAAATGAAGTGGTTGGTGTATTGCATAGTTTTAGCCATTGGATTTCACTCAAAACCCACCAAATGACTCCTCCCCACCCATATTATGGTGTTCCCCAAGTTTTGGACTCAATCCGATATCGATTGGTCCATGAAATCGGACTATTCAGGTTCGTAGAAGTTCGTTCTGAAATGAAGTGGTTGGTGTATTGCATAGTTTTAGCCATTGGATTTCACTCAAAACCCACCAAATGACTCCTCCCACCATATTACGTTGTTCCCCAAGTTTTTGGACTCAATCCGATATCGATTGGTCCATCAAATCGGACTATTCAGGTTCGTAGAAGTTCGTTCTGAAATGAAGTGGTTGGTGTATTGCATAGTTTTAGCCATTGGATTTCACTCAAAACCCACCAAATGACTCCTCCCACCATATTATGTTGTTCCCCAAGTTTTGGACTCAATCCGATATCGATTGGTCCATGAAATCGGACTATTCAGGTTCGTAGAAGTTCGTTCTGAAATGAAGTGGTGGTGTATTGCATAGTTTTAGCCATTGGATTTCACTCAAAACCCACCAAATGACTCCTCCCACCATATTATGTTGTTCCCCAAGTTTTGGACTCAATCCGATATCGATTGGTCCATGAAATCGGACTATTCAGGTTCGTAGCAAGTTCGTTCTGAAATGAGTGGATGGTGTATTGCATAGTTTTAGCCATTGGATTTCACTCCAAAACCCACCAAATGACTCCTCCCACCCATATTATGTTGTTCCACCAAGTTTTGGAACGGTCAATCCGATATCGATTGGTCCTTGAAATCGGACAATTCAGGTTCGTACGAAGTTCGTTCTGAAATGAAGTGGATGGTGTATTGCATAGCTTTAGCCATTGGATTTCACTCAAAACCCACCAAATGACTCCTCCCACCATATTATGATGTTCCCCAAGTTTTGGACTCAATCCGATATCGATTGGTCCTTGAAATCGGACAATTCAGGTTCGTACGAAGTTCGTTCTGAAATGAAGTGGATGGTGTATTGCATAGCTTTAGCCATTGGATTTCACTCAAAACCCACCAAATGACTCCTCCCCACCATATTATGTGTTCCCCAAGTTTTGGACTCAATCCGATATCGATTGGTCCTTGAAATCGACAATTCAGGACTATTAGGTTCGACAGTTCGGTTCTGAAATGGAGTGGTTGGTGTATTGCATAGTTTTAGCCATTGGATTTCACTCAAAACCCACCAAATGACTCCTCCCCACCATATTATGTTGTTCCCCAAGTTTTGGACTCAATCCGATATCGATTGGTCCATGAAATCGGACTATTCAGGTTCGTAGAAGTTCGTTCTGAAATGGAGTGGTTGGTGTATTGCATAGTTTTAGCCATTGGATTTCACTCAAAACCCACCAAATGACTCCTCCCACCATATTATGTTGTTCCCCAAGTTTTGGACTCAATCCGATATCGATTGGTCCATGAAATCGGACTATTCAGGTTCGTAGAAGTTCGTTCTGAAATGGAGTGGTTGGTGTATTGCATAGTTTTAGCCATTGGATTTCACTCAAAACCCACCAAATGACTCCTCCCACCATATTATGTTGTTCCCCAAGTTTTGGACTCAATCCGATATCGATTGGTCCATGAAATCGGACTATTCAGGTTCGTAGAAGTTCGTTCTGAAATGGAGTGGTTGGTGTATTGCATAGTTTTAGCCCATTGGATTTCACTCAAAACCCACCAAATGACTCCTCCCACCATATTAGGTGTTCCCCAAGTTTTGGACTCAATCCGATATCGATTGGTCCAAGAAATCGGACTATTCAGGTTCGTAGAAGTTCGTTCTGAAATGGAGTGGTTGGTGTATTGCATAGTTTTAGCCATTGGATTTCACTCAAAACCCACCAAATGACTCCTCCCACCATATTATGTTGTTCCCCAAGTTTTGGACTCAATCCGATATCGATTGGTCCATGAAATCGGACTATTCAGGTTCGTAGAAGTTCGTTCTGAAATGGAGTGGTTGGTGTATTGCATAGTTTTAGCCATTGGATTTCACTCAAAACCCACCAAATGACTCCTCCCACCATATTATGTTGTTCCCCAAGTTTTGGACTCAATCCGATATCGATTGGTCCATGAAATCGGACTATTCAGGTTCGTAGAAGTTCGTTCTGAAATGAAGTGGTTGGTGTATTGCATAGTTTTAGCCATTGGATTTCACTCAAAACCCACCAAATGACTCCTCCCACCATATTATGTTGTTCCCCAAGTTTTGGACTCAATCCGATATCGATTGGTCCATGAAATCGGACTATTCAGGTTCGTAGAAGTTCGTTCTGAAATGGGTAGTGGTGTATTGCATAGCTTTAGCCATTGGATTTCACTCAAAACCCACCAAATGACTCCTCCCACCATATTATGATGTTCCCCAAGTTTTGGACTCAATCCGATATCGATTGGTCCTTGAAATCGGACAATTCAGGTTCGTACGAAGTTCGTTCTGAAATGAGTGGATGGTGTATTGCATAGCTTTAGCCATTGGATTTCACTCAAAACCCACCAAATGACTCCTCCCACCATATTATGATGTTCCCCAAGTTTTGGACTCAATCCGATATCGATTGGTCCTTGAAATCGACAATTCAGGTTCGTACGAAGTTCGTTCTGAAATGAAGTGGATGGTGTATTGCATAGCTTTAGCCATTGGATTTCACTCAAAACCCACCAAATGACTCCTCCCACCATATTATGATGTTCCCCAAGTTTTGGACTCAATCCGATATCGATTGGTCCTTGAAATCGACAATTCAGGTTCGTACGAAGTTCGTTCTGAAATGAAGTGGATGGTGTATTGCATAGCTTTAGCCATTGGATTTCACTCAAACCCACCAAATGACTCCTCCCACCATATTATGATGTTCCCCAAGTTTTGGACTCAATCCGATATCGATTGGTCCTTGAAATCGGACAATTCAGGTTCGTACGAAGTTCGTTCTGAAATGAAGTGGATGGTGTATTGCATAGCTTTAGCCATTGGATTTCACTCAAAACCCACCAAATGACTCCTCCCACCATATTATGATGTTCCCCAAGTTTTGGACTCAATCCGATATCGATTGGTCCTTGAAATCGGACAATTCAGGTTCGTACGAAGTTCGTTCTGAAATGAAGTGGATGGTGTATTGCATAGCTTTAGCCATTGGATTTCACTCAAAACCCACCAAATGACTCCTCCCACCATATTATGATGTTCCCCAAGTTTTGGACTCAATCCGATATCGATTGGTCCTTGAAATCGGACAATTCAGGTTCGTACGAAGTTCGTTCTGAAATGAAGTGGATGGTGTATTGCATAGCTTTAGCCATTGGATTTCACTCAAAACCCACCAAATGACTCCTCCCACCATATTATGATGTTCCCCAAGTTTTGGACTCAATCCGATATCGATTGGTCCTTGAAATCGGACAATTCAGGTTCGTACGAAGTTCGTTCTGAAATGAAGTGGATGGTGTATTGCATAGCTTTAGCCATTGGATTTCACTCAAAACCCACCAAATGACTCCTCCCACCATATTATGATGTTCCCCAAGTTTTGGACTCAATCCGATATCGATTGGTCCTTGAAATCGGACAATTCAGGTTCGTACGAAGTTCGTTCTGAAATGAAGTGGATGGTGTATTGCATAGCTTTAGCCATTGGATTTCACTCAAAACCCACCAAATGACTCCTCCCACCATATTATGATGTTCCCCAAGTTTTGGACTCAATCCGATATCGATTGGTCCTTGAAATCGGACAATTCAGGTTCGTACGAAGTTCGTTCTGAAATGAAGTGGATGGTGTATTGCATAGCTTTAGCCATTGGATTTCACTCAAAACCCACCAAATGACTCCTCCCACCATATTATGATGTTCCCCAAGTTTTGGACTCAATCCGATATCGATTGGTCCTTGAAATCGGACAATTCAGGTTCGTACGAAGTTCGTTCTGAAATGAAGTGGATGGTGTATTGCATAGCTTTAGCCATTGGATTTCACTCAAAACCCACCAAATGACTCCTCCCACCATATTATGATGTTCCCCAAGTTTTGGACTCAATCCGATATCGATTGGTCCTTGAAATCGGACAATTCAGGTTCGTACGAAGTTCGTTCTGAAATGAAGTGGATGGTGTATTGCATAGCTTTAGCCATTGGATTTCACTCAAAACCCACCAAATGACTCCTCCCACCATATTATGATGTTCCCCAAGTTTTGGACTCAATCCGATATCGATTGGTCCTTGAAATCGGACAATTCAGGTTCGTACGAAGTTCGTTCTGAAATGAAGTGGATGGTGTATTGCATAGCTTTAGCCATTGGATTTCACTCAAAACCCACCAAATGACTCCTCCCACCATATTATGATGTTCCCCAAGTTTTGGACTCAATCCGATATCGATTGGTCCTTGAAATCGGACAATTCAGGTTCGTACGAAGTTCGTTCTGAAATGAAGTGGATGGTGTATTGCATAGCTTTAGCCATTGGATTTCACTCAAAACCCACCAAATGACTCCTCCCACCATATTATGATGTTCCCCAAGTTTTGGACTCAATCCGATATCGATTGGTCCTTGAAATCGGACAATTCAGGTTCGTACGAAGTTCGTTCTGAAATGAAGTGGATGGTGTATTGCATAGCTTTAGCCATTGGATTTCACTCAAAACCCACCAAATGACTCCTCCCACCATATTATGATGTTCCCCAAGTTTTGGACTCAATCCGATATCGATTGGTCCTTGAAATCGACAATTCAGGTTCGTACGAAGTTCGTTCTGAAATGAAGTGGATGGTGTATTGCATAGCTTTAGCCATTGGATTTCACTCAAAACCCACCAAATGACTCCTCCCACCATATTATGGTGTTCCCCAAGTTTTGGACTCAATCCGATATCGATTGGTCCTTGAAATCGGACAATTCAGGTTCGTACGAAGTTCGTTCTGAAATGAAGTGGATGGTGTATTGCATAGCTTTAGCCATTGGATTTCACTCAAAACCCACCAAATGACTCCTCCCACCATATTATGATGTTCCCCAAGTTTTGGACTCAATCCGATATCGATTGGTCCTTGAAATCGGACAATTCAGGTTCGTACGAAGTTCGTTCTGAAATGAAGTGGATGGTGTATTGCATAGCTTTAGCCATTGGATTTCACTCAAAACCCACCAAATGACTCCTCCCCACCCATATTATGATGTTCCCCAAGTTTTGGACTCAATCCGATATCGATTGGTCCTTGAAATCGGACAATTCAGGTTCGTACGAAGTTCGTTCTGAAATGAAGTGGATGGTGTATTGCATAGCTTTAGCCATTGGATTTCACTCAAAACCCACCAAATGACTCCTCCCACCATATTATGATGTTCCCCAAGTTTTGGACTCAATCCGATATCGATTGGTCCTTGAAATCGGACAATTCAGGTTCGTACGAAGTTCGTTCTGAAATGAAGTGGATGGTGTATTGCATAGCTTTAGCCATTGGATTTCACTCAAAACCCACCAAATGACTCCTCCCACCATATTATGATGTTCCCCAAGTTTTGGACTCAATCCGATATCGATTGGTCCTTGAAATCGGACAATTCAGGTTCGTACGAAGTTCGTTCTGAAATGAAGTGGATGGTGTATTGCATAGCTTTAGCCATTGGATTTCACTCAAAACCCACCAAATGACTCCTCCCACCATATTATGATGTTCCCCAAGTTTTGGACTCAATCCGATATCGATTGGTCCTTGAAATCGGACAATTCAGGTTCGTACGAAGTTCGTTCTGAAATGAAGTGGATGGTGTATTGCATAGCTTTAGCCATTGGATTTCACTCAAAACCCACCAAATGACTCCTCCCACCATATTATGATGTTCCCCAAGTTTTGGACTCAATCCGATATCGATTGGTCCTTGAAATCGGACAATTCAGGTTCGTACGAAGTTCGTTCTGAAATGAAGTGGATGGTGTATTGCATAGCTTTAGCCATTGGATTTCACTCAAAACCCACCAAATGACTCCTCCCACCATATTATGATGTTCCCCAAGTTTTGGACTCAATCGATATCGATTGGTCCTTGAAATCGGACAATTCAGGTTCGTACGAAGTTCGTTCTGAAATGAAGTGGATGGTGTATTGCATAGCTTTAGCCATTGGATTTCACTCAAAACCCACCAAATGACTCCTCCCACCATATTATGATGTTCCCCAGTTTTGGACTCAATCCGATATCGATTGGTCCTTGAAATCGGACAATTCAGGTTCGTACGAAGTTCGTTCTGAAATGGAGTGGTGGTGTATTGCATAGTTTTAGCCATTGGATTTCACTCAAAACCCACCAAATGACTCCTCCCACCATATTATGTTGTTCCCCAAGTTTTGGACTCAATCCGATATCGATTGGTCCATGAAATCGGACTATTCAGGTTCGTAGAAGTTCGTTCTGAAATGGAGTGGTTGGTGTATTGCATAGTTTTAGCCATTGGATTTCACTCAAAACCAACCAAATGACTCCTCCCACCATATTATGTTGTTCCCCAAGTTTTGGACTCAATCCGATATCGATTGGTCCATGAAATCGGACTATTCAGGTTCGTAGGAAGTTCGTTCTGAAATGGAGTGGTTGGTGTATTGCATAGTTTTAGCCATTGGATTTCACTCAAAACCAACCAAATGACTCCTCCCACCATATTATGTTGTTCCCCAAGTTTTGGACTCAATCCGATATCGATTGGTCCATGAAATCGGACTATTCAGGTTCGTAGGAAGTTCGTTCTGAAATGGAGTGGTTGGTGTATTGCATAGTTTTAGCCATTGGATTTCACTCAAAACCAACCAAATGACTCCTCCCCCCATATTATGTTGTTCCCCAAGTTTTGGACTCAATCCGATATCGATTGGTCCATGAAATCGGACTATTCAGGTTCGTAGGAAGTTCGTTCTGAAATGGAGTGGTTGGTGTATTGCATAGTTTTAGCCATTGGATTTCACTCAAAACCAACCAAATGACTCCTCCCACCATATTATGTTGTTCCCCAAGTTTTGGACTCAATCCGATATCGATTGGTCCATGAAATCGGACTATTCAGGTTCGTAGGAAGTTCGTTCTGAAATGGAGTGGTTGGTGTATTGCATAGTTTTAGCCATTGGATTTCACTCAAAACCAACCAAATGACTCCTCCCACCATATTATGTTGTTCCCCAAGTTTTGGACTCAATCCGATATCGATTGGTCCATGAAATCGGACTATTCAGGTTCGTAGAAGTTCGTTCTGAAATGAAGTGGTTGGTGTATTGCATAGTTTTAGCCATTGGATTTCACTCAAAACCCACCAAATGACTCCTCCCACCATATTATGTTGTTCCCCAAGTTTTGGACTCAATCCGATATCGATTGGTCCTTGAAATCGGACAA
The DNA here is from genome assembly GCA_903112645.1 of Prunus armeniaca. Classification (NCBI taxonomy): domain Eukaryota; kingdom Viridiplantae; phylum Streptophyta; class Magnoliopsida; order Rosales; family Rosaceae; genus Prunus; species Prunus armeniaca. The sequence goes on along the minus strand of CAEKDK010000003.1, from coordinate 10,652,569 downwards.
TTCAGGTTCGTACGAAGTTCGTTCTGAAATGAAGTGGATGGTGTATTGCATAGCTTTAGCCATTGGATTTCACTCAAACCCACCAAATGACTCCTCCCACCATATTATGGTGTTCCCCAAGTTTTGGACTCAATCCGATATCGATTGGTCCTTGAAATCGGACAATTCAGGTTCGTACGAAGTTCGTTCTGAAATGAAGTGGATGGTGTATTGCATAGCTTTAGCCATTGGATTTCACTCAAAACCCACCAAATGACTCCTCCCACCATATTATGATGTTCCCCAAGTTTTGGACTCAATCCGATATCGATTGGTCCTTGAAATCGGACAATTCAGGTTCGTACGAAGTTCGTTCTGAAATGAAGTGGATGGTGTATTGCATAGCTTTAGCCATTGGATTTCACTCAAAACCCACCAAATGACTCCTCCCACCATATTATGATGTTCCCCAAGTTTTGGACTCAATCCGATATCGATTGGTCCTTGAAATCGGACAATTCAGGTTCGTACGAAGTTCGTTCTGAAATGAAGTGGATGGTGTATTGCATAGCTTTAGCCATTGGATTTCACTCAAAACCCACCAAATGACTCCTCCCACCATATTATGATGTTCCCCAAGTTTTGGACTCAATCCGATATCGATTGGTCCCTGAAATCGGACAATTCAGGTTCGTACGAAGTTCGTTCTGAAATGAAGTGGATGGTGTATTGCATAGCTTTAGCCATTGGATTTCACTCAAAACCCACCAAATGACTCCTCCCACCATATTATGATGTTCCCCAAGTTTTGGACTCAATCCGATATCGATTGGTCCTTGAAATCGGACAATTCAGGTTCGTACGAAGTTCGTTCTGAAATGAAGTGGATGGTGTATTGCATAGCTTTAGCCATTGGATTTCACTCAAAACCCACCAAATGACTCCTCCCACCATATTATGTGTTCCCCAAGTTTTGGACTCAATCCGATATCTGAGCGGTCCTTGAACGAAAACAATTCAGGTTCGTTACGAAGTCGTTTTGAAATGAAGTGGTGGTGATTGCATAGCTTTTAGCCATTGGATTTCAACTCAAAACCCACCAAATGCTCCCTCCCACCATATTATGATGTTCCCCAAGTTTTCGGAACTCAATCCGATATCGATTGGTCCTTGAAATCGACAATTCAGGTTTCTTACGAAGTTCGTTCTGAAATGAAGTGGATGGTGTATTGCATAGTTTAGCCATTGGATTTCATCAAAACCCAACCCAAATGACTCCTCCCACCATATTATGATGTTCCCCAAGTTTTGGACTCAATCCGATATCGATTGGTCCTTGAAATCCGACAATTCAGGTTCGTACGAAGTTCGTTCTGAAATGAAGTGGATGGTGTATTGCATAGCTTTAGCCATTGGATTTCACTCAAAACCCACCAAATGACTCCTCCCCCCATATTATGATGTTCCCCAAGTTTTGGACTCAATCCGATATCGATTGGTCCTTGAAATCGGACAATTCAGGTTCGTACGAAGTTCGTTCTGAAATGAAGTGGATGGTGTATTGCATAGCTTTAGCCATTGGATTTCACTCAAAACCCACCAAATGACTCCTCCCACCATATTATGTGTTCCCCAAGTTTTGGACTCAATCCGATATCGATTGGTCCTTGAAATCGGACAATTCAGGTTCGTACGAAGTTCGTTCTGAAATGAAGTGGTTGGTGTATTGCATAGTTTTAGCCATTGGATTTCACTCAAAACCCACCAAATGACTCCTCCCACCATATTATGTTGTTCCCCCAAGTTTTGGACTCAATCCGATATCGATTGGTCCATGAAATCGGACTATTCAGGTTCGTAGAAGTTCGTTCTGAAATGGAGTGGTTGGTGTATTGCATAGTTTTAGCCATTGGATTTCACTCAAAACCCACCAAATGACTCCTCCCACCATATTATGTTGTTCCCCAAGTTTTGGACTCAATCCGATATCGATTGGTCCATGAAATCGGACTATTCAGGTTCGTAGAAGTTCGTTCTGAAATGGAGTGGTGGTGTATTGCATAGTTTTAGCCATTGGATTTCACTCAAAACCCACCAAATGACTCCTCCCACCATATTATGTTGTTCCCCAAGTTTTGGACTCAATCCGATATCGATTGGTCCATGAAATCGGACTATTCAGGTTCGTAGAAGTTCGTTCTGAAATGGAGTGGTGGTGTATTGCATAGTTTTAGCCCATTGGATTTCACTCAAAACCCACCAAATGACTCCTCCCACCATATTAGGTGTTCCCCAAGTTTTGGACTCAATCCGATATCGATTGGTCCATGAAATCGGACTATTCAGGTTCGTAGAAGTTCGTTCTGAAATGGAGTGGTGGTGTATTGCATAGTTTTAAGCCATTGGATTTCACTCAAAACCCACCAAATGACTCCTCCCACCATATTATGGTGTTCCCCAAGTTTTGGACTCAATCCGATATCGATTGGTCCATGAAATCGGACTATTCAGGTTCGTAGGAAGTTCGTTCTGAAATGGAGTGGTTGGTGTATTGCATAGTTTTAGCCATTGGATTTCACTCAAAACCAACCAAATGACTCCTCCCACCATATTATGTTGTTCCCCAAGTTTTGGACTCAATCCGATATCGATTGGTCCTGAAATCGGACTATTCAGGTTCGTACGAAGTTCGTTCTGAAATGGAGTGGTTGGTGTATTGCATAGTTTTAGCCATTGGATTTCACTCAAAACCCACCAAATGACTCCTCCCACCATATTATGATGTTCCCCAAGTTTTGGACTCAATCCGATATCGATTGGTCCTTGAAATTGGACAATTCAGGTTCGTACGAAGTTCGTTCTGAAATGGAGTGGTTGGTGTATTGCATAGTTTTATCCATTGGATTTCACTCAAAACCCACCAAATGACTCCTCCCACCATATTATGATGTTCCCCAAGTTTTGGACTCAATCCGATATCGATTGGTCCTTGAAATTGGACGATTCAGGTTCGTACGAAGTTCGTTCTGAAATGGAGTGGTTGGTGTATTGCATAGTTTTATCCATTGGATTTCACTCAAAACCCACCAAATGACTCCCCCACCATATTATGATGTTCCCCAAGTTTTGGACTCAATCCGATATCGATTGGTCCTTGAAATGGACGATTCAGGTTCGTACGAAGTTTCGTTCTGAAATGGAGTGGTTGGTGTATTGCATAGTTTTATCCATTGGATTTCACTCAAAACCCACCAAATGACTCCTCCCACCATATTATGATGTTCCCCAAGTTTTGGACTCAATCCGATATCGATTGGTCCTTGAAATTGGACAATTCAGGTTCGTACGAAGTTCGTTCTGAAATGAGTGGTTGGTGTATTGCATAGTTTTATCCATTGGATTTCACTCAAAACCCACCAAATGACTCCTCCCACCATATTATGATGTTCCCCAAGTTTTGGACTCAATCCGATATCGATTGGTCCTTGAAATTGGACAATTCAGGTTCGTACGAAGTTCGTTCTGAAATGAAGTGGTTGGTGTATTGCATAGTTTTAGCCATTGGATTTCACTCAAAACCCACCAAATGACTCCTCCCACCGTATTATGATGTTCCCCAAGTTTTGGACTCAATCCGATATCGATTGGTCCTTGAAATCGAACAATTCAGGTTCGTACGAAGTTCGTTCTGAAATGGAGTGGTTGGTGTATTGCATAGTTTTAGCCATTGGATTTCACTCAAAACCCACCAAATGACTCCTCCCACCATATTATGATGTTCCCCAAGTTTTGGACTCAATCCGATATCGATTGGTCCTTGAAATCGGACAATTCAGGTTCGTACGAAGTTCGTTTTGAAATGGAGTGGTTGGTGTATTGCATAGTTTTAGCCATTGGATTTCACTCAAAACCCACCAAATGACTCCTCCCACCATATTATGATGTTCCCCAAGTTTTGGACTCAATCCGATATCGATTGGTCCTTGAAATCGGACAATTCAGGTTCGTACGAAGTTCGTTCTGAAATGGAGTGGTTGGTGTATTGCATAGTTTTAGCCATTGGATTTCACTCAAAACCAACCAAATGACTCCTCCCACCATATTATGATGTTCCCCAAGTTTTGGACTCAATCTGATATCGATTGGTCCTTGAAATCGGACAATTCAGGTTCGTACGAAGTTCGTTCTGAAATGAAGTGGTTGGTGTATTGCATAGTTTTAGCCATTGGATTTCACTCAAAACCCACCAAATGACTCCTCCCACCATATTATGATGTTCCCCAAGTTTTGGACTCAATCCGATATCGATTGGTCCTTGAAATCGGACAATTCAGGTTCGAACGAAGTTCGTTCTGAAATGGAGTGGTTGGTGTATTGCATAGTTTTAGCCATTGGATTTCACTCAAAACCCACCAAATGACTCCTCCCACCATATTATGATGTTCCCCAAGTTTTGGACTCAATCCGATATCGATTGGTCCTTGAAATCGGACAATTCAGGTTCGTACGAAGTTCGTTCTGAAATGAAGTGGTTGGTGTATTGCATAGTTTTAGCCATTGGATTTCACTCAAACCCACCAAATGACTCCTCCCACCATATTATGATGTTCCCCAAGTTTTGGACTCAATCCGATATCGATTGGTCCTTCAAATCGGACAATTCAGGTTCGTACGAAGTTCGTTTCTGAAATGAAGTGGATGGTGTATTGCATAGTTTAGCCATTGGATTTCACTCAAAACCCACCAAATGACTCCTCCCACCATATTATGATGTTCCCCAAGTTTTGGACTCAATCCGATATCGATTGGTCCTTGAAATCGGACAATTCAGGTTCGTACGAAGTTCGTTCTGAAATGAAGTGGATGGTGTATTGCATAGCTTTAGCCATTTGATTTCACTCAAAACCCACCAAATGACCCCTCCCACCATATTATGATGTTCCCCAAGTTTTGGACTCAATCCGATATCGATTGGTCCTCGAAATCGGACAATTCAGGTTCGTACGAAGTTCGTTCTGAAATGAAGTGGATGGTGTATTGCATAGCTTTAGCCATTGGATTTCACTCAAAACCCACCAAATGACCCCTCCCCCATATTATGATGTTTCCCAAGTTTTGGACTCAATCCGATGATTGGTCCTCGAAATCGGACCAATTCCAGGTTCGTACGAGTTGTTCTGAAATGAAGTGGATGGTGTATTGCATAGCTTTAGCCGATTGGTTTTTCACTTCAAAAACCCCACCAAATACTCCTCCCTCCCCATATTTGGTGTTCCCCAAGTTTTGGACCTCAATCCGATTTCGAATTGGCCCTTGAATCGGGCACACCATGTCAAGGTTCGTACTAATTCATCTGAAATGAAGTGGAATGGTGTATTGCATGCTTTAGCCATTGGATTTTACTCAAAACCCACCAAAATGACTCCTCCCACCATATTAGGGTGTTCCCCAAGTTTGGGACGCTCATCCTTATCGATTGGGTCCTCGAATCGACAAAAAAGGTTCGTACGAAGTTCGTTATGAAATGAAGTGGCACTACAAAAAAAAGGGTCATTACCGACCAACATTCTCCGAGGGCCCCGAAATTTCCTCGGTAAAAGTGTTTTTTCCGACCAAAAATACTGTCCGTTGGAAATATGTCACGAGCCTGAAATTTATTTCCGACAAAGGAAATACCCTCGGAAAAAGTCTCAATTGTCGTCGGAAATGTAATTTATTTGGTGGGAAGACTTGGCGCCAACTTTATTAACGACCAAAAGTATGTTTGACGGAAATAGGATGATTATTTCCGAGGGCTTTCTCTTTCCGTCGGAACTGTTTGACTATTTCCGAGGGGCTTCTTATTCCGTCGAAATTGCTTGAACATTTCCGAGGGGTTCTCCTTTCGTCTGAATTGTTTGACTACTTTCGAGGAGAAATATGTCCTCTCGGAAAAACGTTTGAATGTCAATTTCCCATTTAGAATAAATTAAAAAAATTTGATTGATGATATTGTTAGCTAGGGAAGAAAACAGATTTTTTTCAAGAGAAGTTGGTTATCATGTAGACCCAACAAACCCAATGCCAATATATATGGTAGTTGGTGGGGGCTGTGTTCCATGGGGGGGTTGGTACAGTTTCATTCGCAAGTCTCTACACAAAACAAAACAAAGGCATTATCTGCATATGAAATGAAACCCAAATTAAAAATCAAAATGATATGAAAATTATAATTTGATGCACAAACCAAAGCTCTCTGTAGTGATATGCAGTTCTTATTTGAACCTATCAACTTTTTGGCCCCTCCCCCACAAAAAAGAAGAGCCTCGCTAGCTGTGAATTTCCCATTAGAATAAGTATAAAAAAAAATTGATTGATAATAACCAATCACACTCCAAAATAAATAACTAAAAATAGCCAATCCAAAAAAAATAAGCAATCACAATTACATGACAACTCATCCCATAGTTGTAAGTTGAACACATCGATCCCTTCTTCAATCAATTTCATTGTCTTCAACATCATTTTGGATGGCATGCATGCTTTGAATTTGAGTCTCTGCTTCTTGGTATGGCTCAATCTCATCATTAGTCGTCTCATAAGCATTTCTTGGATTTGTTTCCACGACAAAACTCCAAATTTTATTTCTAACCCCCTTCACATAAAAAACTTGGGTTGCTTGGCTTGCTAGTACGAATGGCTCTTGAGTATTTAGCTTGCGTGTTGTATTAACAGTGATTATTCCATAACGATCTATCTTGTAACCTGTTCCTTTTCGTGCCATGTCATACCAATCACAATTGAACAATACAACTCTATTTCCTTCTGTGTAACGGAGTTCAACAATATCTACTAAGGTTCCATACCAAGGCACATCGTCAATCTGATTCTCCCCCTTAACCATAACTCCACTATTTTGTGTTTTTTTATTCTCATCACGCTGCAATGTATGAAATCTAAAACCACTAATATAATAACCAGGATAATAAGTTACTCGCCTTTCAGGACCTCGAGCCAAAGAAAGCATTTGCTTACTAACTTTACCATCGTTGTATAGTTCTGTGACCTGCATAGAAAGGAAAAAATATTTTTAAATAAACATCTATGACATTCAATAATTTTTTGAATACAATATTATCCATACCCTTTTAGAAATCCAGTTTGAAAATTGAAGCCTATGTGACTCCTCCACATTATCAACACTAGACTGGATTAGAACGTTCTTATGTTCTCTGCATACATAACAAATGATTATATTCAAATTAATACAGTGACATATTACATCTAAATAAATAGTAACTTATTAAATACACTTAGAAATTATAGTGTTTAAGAATTCTTACTGGACAAATGGAAAAGCTTCATCACAATTTTGCAGGACATAATGAGTGGCAGCCTTATGAAGTTCGATGCTCATCTCTCTAAGTACACCTTTCCCAAAGCTCGACCAGGTGTTGAGAAAATAGATAACGGAGATGCATCATATGACGGTTGACCTCCATCGTCATTTCTATCTCTTTTATTAAACTTAGTTTCAACTCGATGCAAATAGCGAGAGCAAAATATTAAACACTCATCTCCCAAGACACCTTCGGCAATAGACCCTTCTGGATGAGCCTTATTACGAACATAAGTCTTTAGCTTATGCAAATACCTAATTACGTCATAAATACCAAAATTAGAGAATCATACATCAGCAGTTAAACAAATCATGAATAAAATTAATATCTAAACATTGAGATTACCTTTCCACAGGATACATCCACCTGAATTGTACTGGACCGGCCACTTTTGCCTCCCATGCCAAGTGGCAAGTTAGGTGAATCATGATGTCAAAAAAAGCAGGAGGGAATATTTTTTCCAACTTGCATAGAGTTATGGCAATTTTTGTCAAGAAGATTCAAGTCATCTTCTCTTAAAACTTTAGCACACAATTCCTTGAAAAAGTACGATAATTCAATTAAAGGCTCACTTACATCTTTGGGCAATAAATCTCGCGCCACAAACGGAAGTAATCTCTCTAAGAACACATGACAATCATGAGTTTTCATACCAGAAATATTACGCTCTGGAGCATTCACACATCGAGATAAATTTCCAGAGTACCCATCTGGAACTTTCAACTCCATTAACCATTGACATAAAGCTTTGTTATCATCATTTGACAATGTATAATCGCCTGGGATAAAATAGAGCTTACCATTATCTCCTTCTTCTGGATGATACCTGTGTCTTATACCCATTTCTTGAAGATCAAGACGAGCATTTAAAGAATCTTTTGTTTTACCATCAATGCTCATCATTGTGCCAATCACATTCTCAAATACATTTTTCTCAATGTGCATGACATCTAAATTGTGACGCACCAAAAGTGTTTTCCAGTAAGGCAATTGGAAAAATATTGAATGTTTTTTCCAATTATGATCTTTTCCAAACCCAAGTATTGTATGCTTTTTCCCATCCTTGCCATGTGTTATTTCTCTTAATTCACTAAGTTCATTTATCACATCATCACCAGATGGTCTCTTGGGTGCAAGTCTTATTTCCTTTGTATTATCAAATTGGCTTCGTTGATTACGCCATACGTGGTCAGACGGTAAAAATCTTCTATGACCCAAATAACATGTTTTTAGACCCATGAGATAACCGACGATGCGAAGTATCAGATGCACAATATGGGCATGCCATTACCCAAATAACCAGACGTACTCCAACCTGACATGTATGCATATGCTGGATAATCATTGATAGTCCAAAGAAGTGCAGCTCTCATCTGAAAATTTTGCTTTGCATATATATCATACGTTTCAACACCAATTTCCCACAATGTTCGCAATTCGTCTATCAATGGCCTCATGTATACATCAATGTCATGGCATGGACCCTTAGGTCCAGGAATAAGTAAAGTCATGAAAACATAAGGCTCCTTCATGCACATCCACGGAGGAAGATTATATGGGTATATAAGAACTGGCCAAATACTATAATGCAAATTCATGTTCCCAAAAGGGTTAAATCCATCTGTTGCCAAACCAAGTCTTACATTTCGAGGTTCCATACCAAATGACTCATGAATTTGATTAAACGATTTCCAAGCCTCAGAATCTGCTGGATGCCTCAACACTCCATCTTTACACGATCCTTAAAATGCCATCTCATATCTACAGCTGTCTTGGATGACATGAATAATCTTTGAAGTCTTGGTGTGAGTGGAAAATATCTAAGCACCTTCCATGGAACCCTTTTACCTTTCTTTTTGCTACCCTTTCCTTGTTTCTTCCATCTCGAAAGCTTACATGTAGGACACTGCGTTGCATTTGCATGCTCCTTATAATAAATGATGCAATCATTATTGCATGCATCTATCTTATCATAATGAAGACCTAAATCTGAAATAATTTTCTTTGCACCGTTAGTGGTTGTAGGTAACTTCTCACAAAAAGGAAATGCATTTTTCAACAATGTTAGCAACATACCAAATGCTTTATTGCTCATAGTACCAATACCCTTGATATGCATAAGGTTCACAACAAAAGACAAATTAGAATATGATTCACAACCAGCGTACAATGGCTGTTCTGCCTCTTCTAACAATTTGTAAAACTTGTGCGCATCTCCATTTGGATCTTGTGGACAACCTTCTTCTATTAAACCATGCATATCATCGTCTTGCTCCATACTGGCCACATCATGTCCATCATTGTCACTATCACTTTCATCACTTTCATCACTATCATCACTTTCATCAATATCCTCATCCTCACCCTCACCGTGCAAATACCATGTAGTATAAGTTAGTTTAATTCCATTATAAAGAAGATGCTTGTGTACCTCATACTTAGATGTCTATATCGATTACTGCATTTAGAGCAAGGACAGAAGATCTTAGAATCATCCGGCTTAACATGGTTGTATGCATAATTGAGAAAACTTTCAACTCCTACAAAATAATCTTCTGACGACCTCCCAGATTGCATCCAAGATTTATCAACAGGCATTTCTCTACATAAATAAGATCCAATTAATATTAATAGAACAAACGACCAAAAATCCAGATATTAAACCTTTATCATTTTCATATTTGAAACATCACCCAAAAGTTTGACTAGCATTTCTCTGCATGCCATATATTCTTTTAACAAAAGCTAGGGAAAAAAAACAGATTTTTTTAAAGAGAATTTGGTTATCATGTAGACCCAACAAGAAAGAAAGAACCAAACCACCGTGCCATGCATCCACCATTCGCATAAAATTAAAGGAATCCAAAACAAAATTATGCTTGTATTGCAAACCAAAGTAGCTAACATTTTTAAACATGACATATTATGTAATTCTCTAAAACATCACCCAAAAGTCTCAGCAGCAGCAGAGACAGATAAATACCACAACAAAATAGACTAACAAAACAGAGTCTTAGATTTTCAAAGCAATAAATTAAATCACTGTCAGAGATCATAGTTTTGTACCAAGCTTTTCCTGCGGCCTTGATAGTAGAAGCCTCCTCCTGTATAAAAGAAATTCAACACTTTAGCACTGGTGCACACATCTTAGACTTCTTATAACACAATTACATGAACATTAATGAGAGTTATTCTCTGAAGGGTTGATGCTGCTGATACCAAATTCTTAGTCACAGAAGTGCCAAAAATAGAATAGTTCAGCTGTAAATTGAAGAAAAGAAGAAATAAAAGGTCTCCTAAGTGTGTTGAAATGGGTTGAGCTATTGTAGGTTGTCCTCAAATATGATAAACAGCTTTATCAGTTAAATAGTTGTTTCACCTAGAAATGCTTAAAGTACTCCAAAAAATCATATATACCTTATAACCACCAAAATATCATGGATGGATACAAAACAGTGCAATACTATGTGCTGATGGAGAAAATGCAGTTGGATATTACTTGTCAGAAAGTCACTAAGCAGTAGGATATTTAACTAAAAAGTTTGGAAATTCAATGGTATCCTGGCAAAAATGCAGATCACATGGACAGCCTCAGAATATTCTTATCACAGCCGCAAGGGACTAATTAATGGTTCTGGGTTGTGAAGATGGTTGTAAAAAGTTAAAAACCACCCAAAACATACTAGAATATGAAGGCAAATGATTTCTGAGTTAAATTTGGTTTTCTTTGACTGCAAACCAGTAAATTGGGTGTCCTTTTGTTAGTTGCCCTTAGTCATTTGTGTACACATCTAGAACATGAAAAGGAAGGAAAACAGAAAACAAACAGGACCATGTGTTCTTGATCTAGTCATACATATTTCTCTTCCTAATGTTATAGAAGATGTCCTAATGTTATAGAAGATGTCCTGTAAAAAGTTAAAAACCACCCAAAACATACTAGAATATGAAGGCAAATGATTTCTGAGTTAAATTTGGTTTTCTTTGACTGCAAACCAGTAAATGGGGTGTCCTTTTGTTAGTTGCCCTTAGTCATTTGTGTACACATCTAGAACAATAAAAGGAAGGAAAATAGAAAACAAACAGGACCATGTGTTCTTGATCTAGTCATACATATTTCTCTTCCTAATGTTATAGAAGATGTCCTGTAAAAAGTTAAAAAACCACCCAAAACATACTAGAATATGAAGGCAAATGATTTCTGAGTTAAATTTGGTTTTCTTTGACTGCAAACCAGTAAATTGGGTGTCCTTTTTGTTAGTTGCCCTTAGTCATTTGTGTACACATCTAGAACAATAAAAGGAAGGAAAACATAAAACAAACAAGACCATGTGTTCTTGATCTAGTCATACATATTTCTCTTCCTAATGTTATAGAAGATGTCCTAATTTCAAATCCTCTTCCCCATTAATTAAAAAACATTAATACTTTTATGCTCATATAATACTTCTTCATTGAAATACACAGCAGCAAATAACACAGAGGCAAAACCAGTCAGATGATGGACAAATTTTTTATTTCTTCTTTGGTGGCCAACAAGCCAATTCATAAATAAAGAGTAAAAATCTGTAGCCAGAAAGTGCAGAAAACAATAATTTCACAACATATAATCTATTCTTTATTGGAACGACACATATTAAAAAACAAGGATAGGTTGAGACTATACCTTTATTGGACCAAAACGAAGTCTTAGATTGAAAGATGATAGATGGCAAAATCTGAAAACCAAACACACTCTATCAGATTAAAAAGATGATTAACTTCTGTTTTTTGGGTCGAAATCTAGTTTCAAAATGAAACCAGAAGAGATCAGATAACAAAACAGAATGTAGAGATAAAGAATCACTGTGCAGAGAGTAGAATACAAACAGAAAGTAGAATACAAACAGAGCCCAGCCAAACCCATTAGATAAAGAATCATATAACAAAAAGAAAGTACAGATAGATAGATCAAACCCATTAAATTGAATACCCATAAATAATATCAACAAAAAAAATAAAAAATTGCAACTAGAATGAAAGCTCACCTGCGAAACTTGGATGGCCTGCCTTCTTCTCCCACTCTTGATAGAAAACTGATATAAGGTGTATTTCTTGGCGCGCAACAAAAAAAATTCCCCTGCTCTTGAGATTTGCAGAATTCCACCAATTATGAGATTTGCAAATTCCGTCTTTATTTCCTTTTGCCAAACACACGGTTACTGTTTTTGCTGCTGTTGAAGTTAGGGTAAAAGCTAAAACTAATGGGTAAGTTTTGGGCGTGTTCCCCCCACCCCCCACCCCCCGCGGCTCCAGCTTTTTCTTTTCTTTTTTTTTGGTTTTGTCTTTTTTGTTTTTTTTGTTTTTTTAAGTGCTGACTAAATATGGAATAATTTTGAAAGACAATAACTCGTGTGTGGGCTGATGATAAAGCATGATTGGGTTTCCTCAATCCATAGTTAGAATTTTGTGTTGTTTTCTCTACCTAGTTTGAACGGGTGAAGCAAATTCGTGTATTTTCAAACTTTCAGGGGAGGTCACCAAATCCAAGAAAAATAATTGAATTCCTTTACATGGTGATATGGGAAACAAACTATTGAATTTGGCCTAAAATGCAATACCATATCGAATTTGGATTCGAATTATCATATTTAACACATCAATGGTTTTTTTCAGATTTTCAAATACTCTTGATCACATGTTCTTCCGATTGATAAAGATAACAAATTATCAAATAACATAAAAAGTTTGATTTCCCTCATCATCATATCGAAAGAATTAAGTGAAATTACTAATGTAAATGAATTTAATTTGGATTACATTGGTCTAATTTGGATTAAGTGAAATTACTAATGTAAACGAATTTGGATTGTATTCGAATTTTGAAATAAAACTCTTTCGTACTATAAGACCATCAATTTTAGCTTGATCCTTCCTTTTGTTTTATCATTGAATATGTAACATAATGGAGTTGAAACGTACAGTCGGGTATAGATAATATGATCAACACTAAAAAATATAGATGTCTTTATCAATCTCAAATAATTTAAGGAATTCAATTATTTAAGTACAAATAATATAGATTTGTCTGTTTCAACACTATTGATTTCATGAATTTGGATTCAATTGGCCTAATTTGAATTTGGATTCAATTGGCCTAATTCGAATTTGGATTGTAAACAAATTGGATTTGGATTACATTGGCCTAAAATGCAATATACCATATCAAATTTGAATTCGAATTATCATATTCAACACATCAATGGTTTTTTTAGATTTTCAAATACTCTTGATCAACATATTTAAACTTGATCAAGTTTAAAACGGACTCTTTCGTACTATAAGACCATCAATTTTAGCTTGATCCTTCCTTTTGTTTTATCATTAAATATGTAACATAATGGAGTTGAAACGTACAGCCGGGTATAGATAACATGATCAACACTAAAAAATACAAATGTCTTTATCAATCTCAAATAATTTAAGGAATTCAATTATTTAAGTACAAATAATATAGATTTGTTACAGAAACCGTATATTTGACAAATACTAATATCAAATGTGATCAAGTTTCAAAGCCCTTTGTTTTATTTTCTTTAATTAATTAATTAATTAAACAAAATATAAACAAATCAGCAATTAACTCCCGTTTGCCCAAAAAAAGTGGGGGAAAGCCCAAATTAATTATTTGTTTGCCGCTCAAGCCTCTTTTTTAATTTAGGTTTTTTGCTAACCCTAACAGTTATCAGTTTCAACAGCAGCCACAAAAGAGAAAAAAAAATCTTCCATACGTCTTCTCCCTAAACCCTCTTCTCCTCAGCAATATCAAGGAAGCCATTGAGCCATACAGGTAACCTACTACATTTTTGCTAATATCCATGTATTGTTATAGATATAGAAAACTTCAACTCATGCTTCACGTTGTACCGGCTCATGTAGAGGTTGTTATAGATCTTTATCATCTTTAAAGATTGTTATAGATATAGAAAAACGGGTACTGGGTATTAGCATACCTTTAGCAAATTGTTTGAACGGACAGCATGCAATTTCCTCTTAAATTGTTTGAACGGACAGCAATTTCCTCTTTGGAAAGAGGAAATTATCTATGGCAGCCTTTAGCATACCTTTAGCAAATTGTCTTCCAGAAAGATAGAAATCAATACCCACGTACGGTGATACTGACATGCGTTCTCATGGAAATCAGTACCCAATACACCAACCACTCCATTTCTGAACGAACTTGCTACGAACCTGAATAGTCCGATTTCCTATACCAATCGATATCGGATTGAGTCCAAAACTTGGGGAACAACATAATATGGTGGGAGGAGTCATTTGGTTGGTTTGGAGTGAAATCCAATGGCTAAAACTATGCAATACACCAACTACTCCATTTCTGAACGAACTTGCTACGAACCTGAATAGTCCGATTTCTTGGACCAATCGATATCGGATTGAGTCCCAAAACTTGGGGAACAACTAATATGGTGGGAGGAGTCATTTGGTTGGTTTGGAGTGAAATCCAATGGCTAAAACTATGCAATACACCAACTACTCCATTTCAGAACGAACTTGCTACGAACCTGAATAGTCCGATTTCTTGGACCAATCGATATCGGATTGAGTCCAAAACTTGGGGAACAACATAATATGGTGGGAGGAGTCATTTGGTTGGTTTGGAGTGAAATCCAATGGCTAAAACTATGCAATACACCAACTACTCCATTTCAGAACGAACTTGCTACGAACCTGAATAGTCCGATTTCTTGGACCAATCGATATCGGATTGAGTCCAAAACTTGGGGAACAACATAATATGGTGGGAGGAGTCATTTGGTTGGTTTGGAGTGAAATCCAATGGCTAAAACTATGCAATACACCAACCACTCCATTTCAGAACGAACTTGCTACGAACCTGAATAGTCCGATTTCATGGACCAATCGATATCGGATTGAGTCCAAAACTTGGGGAACAACATAATATGGTGGGAGGAGTCATTTGGTTGGTTTGGAGTGAAATCCAATGGCTAAAACTATGCAATACACCAACTACTCCATTTCAGAACGAACTTCCCACGAACCTAATAGTCCGATTTCTTGGACCAATCGATATCGGATTGAGTCCAAAACTTGGGGAACAACATAATATGGTGGGAGGAGTCATTTGGTTGGTTTGGAGTGAAATCCAATGGCTAAAACTATGCAATACACCAACCACTCCATTTCAGAACGAACTTGCTACGAACCTGAATAGTCCGATTTCTTGGACCAATCGATATCGGATTGAGTCCAAAACTTGGGGAACAACATAATATGGTGGGAGGAGTCATTTGGTTGGTTTGGAGTGAAATCCAATGGCTAAAACTATGCAATACACCAACCACTCCATTTCAGAACGAACTTGCTACGAACCTGAATAGTCCGATTTCATGGACCAATCGATATCGGATTGAGTCCAAAACTTGGGGAACAACATAATATGGTGGGAGGAGTCATTTGGTTGGTTTGGAGTGAAATCCAATGGCTAAAACTATGCAATACACCAACCACTCCATTTCAGAACGAACTTGCTACGAACCTGAATAGTCCGATTTCTGGACCAATCGATATCGGATTGAGTCCAAAACTTGGGGAACAACATAATATGGTGGGAGGAGTCATTTGGTTGGTTTGGAGTGAAATCCAATGGCTAAAACTATGCAATACACCAACTACTCCATTTCAGAACGAACTTGCTACGAACCTGAATAGTCCGATTTCTGGACCAATCGATATCGGATTGAGTCCAAAACTTGGGGAACAACATAATATGGTGGGAGGAGTCATTTGGTTGGTTTGGAGTGAAATCCAATGGCTAAAACTATGCAATACACCAACCACTCCATTTCAGAACGAACTTGCTACGAACCTGAATAGTCCGATTTCATGGACCAATCGATATCGGATTGAGTCCAAAACTTGGGGAACAACATAATATGGTGGGAGGAGTCATTTGGTTGGTTTGGAGTGAAATCCAATGGCTAAAACTATGCAATACACCAACCACTCCATTTCAGAACGAACTTGCTACGAACCTGAATAGTCCGATTTCATGGACCAATCGATATCGGATTGAGTCCAAAACTTGGGGAACAACATAATATGGTGGGAGGAGTCATTTGGTTGGTTTGGAGTGAAATCCAATGGCTAAAACTATGCAATACACCAACTACTCCATTTCAGAACGAACTTGCTACGAACCTGAATAGTCCGATTTCTTGGACCAATCGATATCGGATTGAGTCCAAAACTTGGGGAACAACATAATATGGTGGGAGGAGTCATTTGGTTGGTTTGGAGTGAAATCCAATGGCTAAAACTATGCAATACACCAACTACTCCATTTCAGAACGAACTTGCTACGAACCTGAATAGTCCGATTTCTTGGACCAATCGATATCGGATTGAGTCCAAAACTTGGGGAACAACATAATATGGTGGGAGGAGTCATTTGGTTGGTTTGGAGTGAAATCCAATGGCTAAAACTATGCAATACACCAACCACTCCATTTCAGAACGAACTTGCTACGAACCTGAATAGTCCGATTTCATGGACCAATCGATATCGGATTGAGTCCAAAACTTGGGGAACAACATAATATGGTGGGAGGAGTCATTTGGTTGGTTTGGAGTGAAATCCAATGGCTAAAACTATGCAATACACCAACCACTCCATTTCAGAACGAACTTGCTACGAACCTGAATAGTCCGATTTCATGGACCAATCGATATCGGATTGAGTCCAAAACTTGGGGAACAACATAATATGGTGGGAGGAGTCATTTGGTTGGTTTGGAGTGAAATCCAATGGCTAAAACTATGCAATACACCAACTACTCCATTTCAGAACGAACTTGCTACGAACCTGAATAGTCCGATTTCTTGGACCAATCGATATCGGATTGAGTCCAAAACTTGGGGAACAACATAATATGGTGGGAGGAGTCATTTGGTTGGTTTGGAGTGAAATCCAATGGCTAAAACTATGCAATACACCAACCACTCCATTTCAGAACGAACTTGCTACGAACCTGAATAGTCCGATTTCTTGGACCAATCGATATCGGATTGAGTCCAAAACTTGGGGAACAACATAATATGGTGGGAGGAGTCATTTGGTTGGTTTGGAGTGAAATCCAATGGCTAAAACTATGCAATACACCAACCACTCCATTTCAGAACGAACTTGCTACGAACCTGAATAGTCCGATTTCATGGACCAATCGATATCGGATTGAGTCCAAAACTTGGGGAACAACATAATATGGTGGGAGGAGTCATTTGGTTGGTTTGGAGTGAAATCCAATGGCTAAAACTATGCAATACACCAACTACTCCATTTCAGAACGAACTTGCTACGAACCTGAATAGTCCGATTTCTTGGACCAATCGATATCGGATTGAGTCCAAAACTTGGGGAACAACATAATATGGTGGGAGGAGTCATTTGGTTGGTTTGGAGTGAAATCCAATGGCTAAAACTATGCAATACACCAACTACTCCATTTCAGAACGAACTTGCTACGAACCTGAATAGTCCGATTTCATGGACCAATCGATATCGGATTGAGTCCAAAACTTGGGGAACAACATAATATGGTGGGAGGAGTCATTTGGTTGGTTTGGAGTGAAATCCAATGGCTAAAACTATGCAATACACCAACTACTCCATTTCAGAACGAACTTGCTACGAACCTGAATAGTCCGATTTCATGGACCAATCGATATCGGATTGAGTCCAAAACTTGGGGAACAACATAATATGGTGGGAGGAGTCATTTGGTTGGTTTGGAGTGAAATCCAATGGCTAAAACTATGCAATACACCAACTACTCCATTTCAGAACGAACTTGCTACGAACCTGAATAGTCCGATTTCTTGGACCAATCGATATCGGATTGAGTCCAAAACTTGGGGAACAACATAATATGGTGGGAGGAGTCATTTGGTTGGTTTGGAGTGAAATCCAATGGCTAAAACTATGCAATACACCAACTACTCCATTTCAGAACGAACTTGCTACGAACCTGAATAGTCCGATTTCATGGACCAATCGATATCGGATTGAGTCCAAAACTTGGGGAACAACATAATATGGTGGGAGGAGTCATTTGGTTGGTTTGGAGTGAAATCCAATGGCTAAAACTATGCAATACACCAACCACTCCATTTCAGAACGAACTTGCTACGAACCTGAATAGTCCGATTTCATGGACCAATCGATATCGGATTGAGTCCAAAACTTGGGGAACAACATAATATGGTGGGAGGAGTCATTTGGTTGGTTTGGAGTGAAATCCAATGGCTAAAACTATGCAATACACCAACCACTCCATTTCAGAACGAACTTGCTACGAACCTGAATAGTCCGATTTCATGGACCAATCGATATCGGATTGAGTCCAAAACTTGGGGAACAACATAATATGGTGGGAGGAGTCATTTGGTTGGTTTGGAGTGAAATCCAATGGCTAAAACTATGCAATACACCAACTACTCCATTTCAGAACGAACTTGCTACGAACCTGAATAGTCCGATTTCTTGGACCAATCGATATCGGATTGAGTCCAAAACTTGGGGAACAACATAATATGGTGGGAGGAGTCATTTGGTTGGTTTGGAGTGAAATCCAATGGCTAAAACTATGCAATACACCAACCACTCCATTTCAGAACGAACTTGCTACGAACCTGAATAGTCCGATTTCATGGACCAATCGATATCGGATTGAGTCCAAAACTTGGGGAACAACATAATATGGTGGGAGGAGTCATTTGGTTGGTTTGGAGTGAAATCCAATGGCTAAAACTATGCAATACACCAACTACTCCATTTCAGAACGAACTTGCTACGAACCTGAATAGTCCGATTTCATGGACCAATCGATATCGGATTGAGTCCAAAACTTGGGGAACAACATAATATGGTGGGAGGAGTCATTTGGTTGGTTTGGAGTGAAATCCAATGGCTAAAACTATGCAATACACCAACTACTCCATTTCAGAACGAACTTGCTACGAACCTGAATAGTCCGATTTCATGGACCAATCGATATCGGATTGAGTCCAAAACTTGGGGAACAACATAATATGGTGGGAGGAGTCATTTGGTTGGTTTGGAGTGAAATCCAATGGCTAAAACTATGCAATACACCAACTACTCCATTTCAGAACGAACTTGCTACGAACCTGAATAGTCCGATTTCTTGGACCAATCGATATCGGATTGAGTCCAAAACTTGGGGAACAACATAATATGGTGGGAGGAGTCATTTGGTTGGTTTGGAGTGAAATCCAATGGCTAAAACTATGCAATACACCAACCACTCCATTTCAGAACGAACTTGCTACGAACCTGAATAGTCCGATTTCATGGACCAATCGATATCGGATTGAGTCCAAAACTTGGGGAACAACATAATATGGTGGGAGGAGTCATTTGGTTGGTTTGGAGTGAAATCCAATGGCTAAAACTATGCAATACACCAACCACTCCATTTCAGAACGAACTTGCTACGAACCTGAATAGTCCGATTTCTTGGACCAATCGATATCGGATTGAGTCCAAAACTTGGGGAACAACATAATATGGTGGGAGGAGTCATTTGGTTGGTTTGGAGTGAAATCCAATGGCTAAAACTATGCAATACACCAACTACTCCATTTCAGAACGAACTTGCTACGAACCTGAATAGTCCGATTTCATGGACCAATCGATATCGGATTGAGTCCAAAACTTGGGGAACAACATAATATGGTGGGAGGAGTCATTTGGTTGGTTTGGAGTGAAATCCAATGGCTAAAACTATGCAATACACCAACCACTCCATTTCAGAACGAACTTGCTACGAACCTGAATAGTCCGATTTCATGGACCAATCGATATCGGATTGAGTCCAAAACTTGGGGAACAACATAATATGGTGGGAGGAGTCATTTGGTTGGTTTGGAGTGAAATCCAATGGCTAAAACTATGCAATACACCAACCACTCCATTTCAGAACGAACTTGCTACGAACCTGAATAGTCCGATTTCATGGACCAATCGATATCGGATTGAGTCCAAAACTTGGGGAACAACATAATATGGTGGGAGGAGTCATTTGGTTGGTTTGGAGTGAAATCCAATGGCTAAAACTATGCAATACACCAACTACTCCATTTCAGAACGAACTTGCTACGAACCTGAATAGTCCGATTTCATGGACCAATCGATATCGGATTGAGTCCAAAACTTGGGGAACAACATAATATGGTGGGAGGAGTCATTTGGTTGGTTTGGAGTGAAATCCAATGGCTAAAACTATGCAATACACCAACTACTCCATTTCAGAACGAACTTGCTACGAACCTGAATAGTCCGATTTCTTGGACCAATCGATATCGGATTGAGTCCAAAACTTGGGGAACAACATAATATGGTGGGAGGAGTCATTTGGTTGGTTTGGAGTGAAATCCAATGGCTAAAACTATGCAATACACCAACCACTCCATTTCAGAACGAACTTGCTACGAACCTGAATAGTCCGATTTCATGGACCAATCGATATCGGATTGAGTCCAAAACTTGGGGAACAACATAATATGGTGGGAGGAGTCATTTGGTTGGTTTGGAGTGAAATCCAATGGCTAAAACTATGCAATACACCAACCACTCCATTTCAGAACGAACTTGCTACGAACCTGAATAGTCCGATTTCATGGACCAATCGATATCGGATTGAGTCCAAAACTTGGGGAACAACATAATATGGTGGGAGGAGTCATTTGGTTGGTTTGGAGTGAAATCCAATGGCTAAAACTATGCAATACACCAACTACTCCATTTCAGAACGAACTTGCTACGAACCTGAATAGTCCGATTTCTGGACCAATCGATATCGGATTGAGTCCAAAACTTGGGGAACAACATAATATGGTGGGAGGAGTCATTTGGTTGGTTTGGAGTGAAATCCAATGGCTAAAACTATGCAATACACCAACCACTCCATTTCAGAACGAACTTGCTACGAACCTGAATAGTCCGATTTCATGGACCAATCGATATCGGATTGAGTCCAAAACTTGGGGAACAACATAATATGGTGGGAGGAGTCATTTGGTTGGTTTGGAGTGAAATCCAATGGCTAAAACTATGCAATACACCAACTACTCCATTTCAGAACGAACTTGCTACGAACCTGAATAGTCCGATTTCATGGACCAATCGATATCGGATTGAGTCCAAAACTTGGGGAACAACATAATATGGTGGGAGGAGTCATTTGGTTGGTTTGGAGTGAAATCCAATGGCTAAAACTATGCAATACACCAACTACTCCATTTCAGAACGAACTTGCTACGAACCTGAATAGTCCGATTTCTTGGACCAATCGATATCGGATTGAGTCCAAAACTTGGGGAACAACATAATATGGTGGGAGGAGTCATTTGGTTGGTTTGGAGTGAAATCCAATGGCTAAAACTATGCAATACACCAACCACTCCATTTCAGAACGAACTTGCTACGAACCTGAATAGTCCGATTTCTTGGACCAATCGATATCGGATTGAGTCCAAAACTTGGGGAACAACATAATATGGTGGGAGGAGTCATTTGGTTGGTTTGGAGTGAAATCCAATGGCTAAAACTATGCAATACACCAACCACTCCATTTCAGAACGAACTTGCTACGAACCTGAATAGTCCGATTTCATGGACCAATCGATATCGGATTGAGTCCAAAACTTGGGGAACAACATAATATGGTGGGAGGAGTCATTTGGTTGGTTTGGAGTGAAATCCAATGGCTAAAACTATGCAATACACCAACCACTCCATTTCAGAACGAACTTGCTACGAACCTGAATAGTCCGATTTCATGGACCAATCGATATCGGATTGAGTCCAAAACTTGGGGAACAACATAATATGGTGGGAGGAGTCATTTGGTTGGTTTGGAGTGAAATCCAATGGCTAAAACTATGCAATACACCAACTACTCCATTTCAGAACGAACTTGCTACGAACCTGAATAGTCCGATTTCATGGACCAATCGATATCGGATTGAGTCCAAAACTTGGGGAAACACATAAGATTGTGGGAGGAGTCATTTGGTTGGTTTGGAGTGAAATCCAATGGCTAAAACTATGCAATACACCACCACTCCATTTCAGAACGAACTTGCTACGAACCTGAATAGTCCGATTTCATGGACCAATCGATATCGGATTGAGTCCAAAACTTGGGGAACAACATAATATGGTGGGAGGAGTCATTTGGTTGGTTTGGAGTGAAATCCAATGGCTAAAACTATGCAATACACCAACCACTCCATTTCAGAACGAACTTGCTACGAACCTGAATAGTCCGATTTCATGGACCAATCGATATCGGATTGAGTCCAAAACTTGGGGAACAACATAATATGGTGGGAGGAGTCATTTGGTTGGTTTGGAGTGAAATCCAATGGCTAAAACTATGCAATACACCAACCACTCCATTTCAGAACGAACTTGCTACGAACCTGAATAGTCCGATTTCATGGACCAATCGATATCGGATTGAGTCCAAAACTTGGGGAACAACATAATATGGTGGGAGGAGTCATTTGGTTGGTTTGGAGTGAAATCCAATGGCTAAAACTATGCAATACACCAACCACTCCATTTCAGAACGAACTTGCTACGAACCTGAATAGTCCGATTTCATGGACCAATCGATATCGGATTGAGTCCAAAACTTGGGGAACAACATAATATGGTGGGAGGAGTCATTTGGTTGGTTTGGAGTGAAATCCAAGGCTAAAACTATGCAATACACCAACCATCCATTTCAGAACGAACTTTACGAACTGAATAGTCGTTTTTTTTTTTTTTTTTTTTTTTTTTTTTTTTTTTTTTTTTTTTTTTTTTTTTTTTTTTTTTTTTTTTTTTTTTTTTTTTTTTTTTTTTTTTTTTTTTTTTTTTTTTTTTTTTTTTTTTTTTTTTTTTTTTTTTTTTTTTTTTTTTTTTTTTTTTTTTTTTTTTTTTTTTTTTTTTTTTTTTTTTTTTTTTTTTTTTTTTTTTTTTTTTTTTTTTTTTTTTTTTTTTTTTTTTTTTTTTTTTTTTTTTTTTTTTTTTTTTTTTTTTTTTTTTTTTTTTTTTTTTTTTTTTTTTTTTTTTTTTTTTTTTTTTTTTTTTTTTTTTTTTTTTTTTTTTTTTTTTTTTTTTTTTTTTTTTTTTTTTTTTTTTTTTTTTTTTTTTTTTTTTTTTTTATTGTTCGTTCTGAAATGGAGTGGTTGGTGTATTGCATAGTTTTAGCCATTGGATTTCACTCCAAACCAACCAAATCGACTCCTCCCCCCATATTATGTTGTTCCCAAAGTTTTGGACTCAATGTATCGATTTGGTCCATGAAATCGGATATTCAGGTTCGTAGGAAGTTCCGTTCTCAAAGGAGTGGTTGGTTATTGCATAGTTTTAGCCATGGATTTCACTCCAAAACCAACCAAATGATCCTCCCACCATATTATGTTGTTCCCTCAAAGTTTTGGACTCAATCCGATATCGATTGGTCCATGAAATCGGACTATTCAGGTTCGTAGGAAGTTCGTTCTAAATGGAGTGGTTGGTGTATTGCATAGTTTTAGCCATTGGATTTCACTCCAAACCAACCAAATGACTCCTCCCACCATATTATGTTGTTCCCCAAGTTTTGGACTCAATCCGATATCGATTGGTCCATGAAATCGGACTATTCAGGTTCGTAGGAAGTTCGTTCTTAAATGGAGTGGTTGGCATATGGCATAGTTTTAGCCATTGGATTTCACTCCAAACCAACCAAATGACTCCTCCCACCATATTATGTTGTTCCTCAAGTTTTGGACTCAATCCGATATCGATTGGTCCATGAAATCGGACTATTCAGGTTCGTAGGAAGTTCGTTCTGAAATGGAGTGGTTGGTGTATTGCATAGTTTTAGCCATTGGATTTCACTCAAAACCAACCAAATGACTCCTCCCACCATATTATGTTGTTCCCCAAGTTTTGGACTCAATCCGATATCGATTGGTCCATGAAATCGGACTATTCAGGTTCGTAGGAAGTTCGTTCTGAAATGGAGTGGTTGGTGTATTGCATAGTTTTAGCCATTGGATTTCACTCCAAACCAACCAAATGACTCCTCCCACCATATTATGTTGTTCCCCAAGTTTTGGACTCAATCCGATATCGATTGGTCCATGAAATCGGACTATTCAGGTTCGTAGGAAGTTCGTTCTAAATGGAGTGGTTGGCATATGGCATAGTTTTAGCCATTGGATTTCACTCCAAACCAACCAAATGACTCCTCCCACCATATTATGTTGTTCCCCAAGTTTTGGACTCAATCCGATATCGATTGGTCCATGAAATCGGACTATTCAGGTTCGTAGGAAGTTCGTTCTGAAATGGAGTGGTTGGTATATGGCATAGTTTTAGCCATTGGATTTCACTCCAAACCAACCAAATGACTCCTCCCACCATATTATGTTGTTCCCCAAGTTTTGGACTCAATCCGATATCGATTGGTCCATGAAATCGGACTATTCAGGTTCGTGGGAAGTTCGTTCTGAAATGGAGTGGTTGGTGTATTGCATAGTTTTAGCCATTGGATTTCACTCAAAACCAACCAAATGACTCCTCCCACCATATTATGTTGTTCCCCAAGTTTTGGACTCAATCCGATATCGATTGGTCCATGAAATCGGACTATTCAGGTTCGTAGGAAGTTCGTTCTGAAATGGAGTGGTTGGTGTATTGCATAGTTTTAGCCATTGGATTTCACTCCAAACCAACCAAATGACTCCTCCCACCATATTATGTTGTTCCCCAAGTTTTGGACTCAATCCGATATCGATTGGTCCATGAAATCGGACTATTCAGGTTCGTAGGAAGTTCGTTCTGAAATGGAGTGGTTGGTGTATTGCATAGTTTTAGCCATTGGATTTCACTCAAAACCAACCAAATGACTCCTCCCACCATATTATGTTGTTCCCCAAGTTTTGGACTCAATCCGATATCGATTGGTCCATGAAATCGGACTATTCAGGTTCGTAGGAAGTTCGTTCTGAAATGGAGTGGTTGGTGTATTGCATAGTTTTAGCCATTGGATTTCACTCAAACCCAACCAACGCTCCCTCCCCACCATATTATGTTGTTCCTCAAGTTTTGGACTCAATCCGATATCGATTGGTCCATGAAATCGGACTATTCAGGTTCGTAGGAAGTTCGTTCTGAAATGGAGTGGTTGGTGTATTGCATAGTTTTAGCCATTGGATTTCACTCCAAACCAACCAAATGACTCTCCCACCATATTACGTGTTCCTTCAAGTGTTGAAATCAATACGATCTCGATTGGTCCATCCTCCGGACTAATTCGGTTCGTGGGAAGTTCGTGCTGAAATGGAGTTGGTTGGTGTATTGCTAGTTTTAGCCATTGGTTCCTCAAACCAACCAAATGACTCTCCCACCATATTATGTTGTTCCTCAAGTTTTGGACTCAATCCGATATCGATTGGTCCATGAAATCGGACTATTCAGGTTCGTAGGAAGTTCGTTCTGAAATGGAGTGGTTGGCATATGGCATAGTTTTAGCCATTGGATTTCACTCCAAACCAACCAAATGACTCCTCCCACCATATTATGTTGTTCCCCAAGTTTTGGACTCAATCCGATATCGATTGGTCCATGAAATCGGACTATTCAGGTTCGTAGGAAGTTCGTTCTGAAATGGAGTGGTTGGTGTATTGCATAGTTTTAGCCATTGGATTTCACTCCAAACCAACCAAATGACTCCTCCCACCATATTATGTTGTTCCCTCAAGTTTTGGACTCAATCCGATATCGATTGGTCCATGAAATCGGACTATTCAGGTTCGTAGGAAGTTCGTTCTGAAATGGAGTGGTTGGCGTATTGCATAGTTTTAGCCATTGGATTTCACTCCAAACCAACCAAATGACTCCTCCCACCATATTATGTTGTTCCTCAAGTTTTGGACTCAATCCGATATCGATTGGTCCATGAAATCGGACTATTCAGGTTCGTAGGAAGTTCGTTCTTAAATGGAGTGGTTGGCATATGGCATAGTTTTAGCCATTGGATTTCACTCCAAACCAACCAAATGACTCCTCCCACCATATTATGTTGTTCCTCAAGTTTTGGACTCAATCCGATATCGATTGGTCCATGAAATCGGACTATTCAGGTTCGTAGGAAGTTCGTTCTGAAATGGAGTGGTTGGTGTATTGCATAGTTTTAGCCATTGGATTTCACTCCAAACCAACCAAATGACTCCTCCCACCATATTATGTTGTTCCTCAAGTTTTGGACTCAATCCGATATCGATTGGTCCATGAAATCGGACTATTCAGGTTCGTAGGAAGTTCGTTCTTAAATGGAGTGGTTGGCATATGGCATAGTTTTAGCCATTGGATTTCACTCCAAACCAACCAAATGACTCCTCCCACCATATTATGTTGTTCCTCAAGTTTTGGACTCAATCCGATATCGATTGGTCCATGAAATCGGACTATTCAGGTTCGTAGGGAAGTTCGTTCTGAAATGGAGTGGTTGGTGTATTGCATAGTTTTAGCCATTGGATTTCACTCCAAACCAACCAAATGACTCCTCCCACCATATTATGTTGTTCCTCAAGTTTTGGACTCAATCCGATATCGATTGGTCCATGAAATCGGACTATTCAGGTTCGTAGGAAGTTCGTTCTTAAATGGAGTGGTTGGCATATTGCATAGTTTTAGCCATTGGATTTCACTCCAAACCAACCAAATGACTCCTCCCACCATATTATGTTGTTCCTCAAGTTTTGGACTCAATCCGATATCGATTGGTCCATGAAATCGGACTATTCAGGTTCGTAGGAAGTTCGTTCTTAAATGGAGTGGTTGGCATATGGCATAGTTTTAGCCATTGGATTTCACTCCAAACCAACCAAATGACTCCTCCCACCATATTATGTTGTTCCTCAAGTTTTGGACTCAATCCGATATCGATTGGTCCATGAAATCGGACTATTCAGGTTCGTAGGAAGTTCGTTCTGAAATGGAGTGGTTGGTGTATTGCATAGTTTTAGCCATTGGATTTCACTCCAAACCAACCAAATGACTCCTCCCACCATATTATGTTGTTCCTCAAGTTTTGGACTCAATCCGATATCGATTGGTCCATGAAATCGGACTATTCAGGTTCGTAGGAAGTTCGTTCTGAAATGGAGTGGTTGGTGTATTGCATAGTTTTAGCCATTGGATTTCACTCCAAACCAACCAAATGACTCCTCCCACCATATTATGTTGTTCCCCAAGTTTTGGACTCAATCCGATATCGATTGGTCCATGAAATCGGACTATTCAGGTTCGTGGGAAGTTCGTTCTGAAATGGAGTGGTTGGTGTATTGCATAGTTTTAGCCATTGGATTTCACTCCAAACCAACCAAATGACTCCTCCCACCATATTATGTTGTTCCCCAAGTTTTGGACTCAATCCGATATCGATTGGTCCATGAAATCGGACTATTCAGGTTCGTAGGAAGTTCGTTCTGAAATGGAGTGGTTGGTATTGCATAGTTTTAGCCATTGGATTTCACTCCAAACCAACCAAATGACTCCTCCCACCATATTATGTTGTTCCCCAAGTTTTGGACTCAATCCGATATCGATTGGTCCATGAAATCGGACTATTCAGGTTCGTAGGAAGTTCGTTCTGAAATGGAGTGGTTGGTGTATTGCATAGTTTTAGCCATTGGATTTCACTCCAAACCAACCAAATGACTCCTCCCACCATATTATGTTGTTCCCCAAGTTTTGGACTCAATCCGATATCGATTGGTCCATGAAATCGGACTATTCAGGTTCGTAGGAAGTTCGTTCTTAAATGGAGTGGTTGGTGTATTGCATAGTTTTAGCCATTGGATTTCACTCCAAACCAACCAAATGACTCCTCCCACCATATTATGTTGTTCCCCAAGTTTTGGACTCAATCCGATATCGATTGGTCCTGAAATCGACTATTCAGGTTCGTAGGAAGTTCGTTCTGAAATGGAGTGGTTGGTTATTGCATAGTTTTAGCCATTGGATTTCACTCCAAACCAACCAAATGACCCTCCCACCATATTATGTTGTTCCTCAAGTTTTGGACTCAATCCGATATCGATGTCCATGAAATCGACTATTCAGGGTTCGTAGGAAGTTCGTTCTGAAATGGAGTGGTTGGTGTATTGCATAGTTTTAGCCATTGGATTTCACTCCAAACCAACCAAATGACTCCTCCCACCATATTATGTTGTTCCCCAAGTTTTGGACTCAATCCGATATCGATTGGTCCATGAAATCGGACTATTCAGGTTCGTAGGAAGTTCGTTCTGAAATGGAGTGGTTGGCTATTGCATAGTTTTAGCCATTGGATTTCACTCCAAACCAACCAAATGACTCCTCCCACCATATTATGTTGTTCCTCAAGTTTTGGACTCAATCCGATATCGATTGGTCCATGAAATCGGACTATTCAGGTTCGTAGGAAGTTCGTTCTGAAATGGAGTGGTTGGCATATTGCATAGTTTTAGCCATTGGATTTCACTCCAAACCAACCAAATGACTCCTCCCACCATATTATGTTGTTCCTCAAGTTTTGGACTCAATCCGATATCGATTGGTCCATGAAATCGGACTATTCAGGTTCGTAGGAAGTTCGTTCTGAAATGGAGTGGTTGGCTATTGCATAGTTTTAGCCATTGGATTTCACTCAAACCAACCAAATGACTCCTCCCACCATATTATGTTGTTCCTCAAGTTTTGGACTCAATCCGATATCGATTGGTCCATGAAATCGGACTATTCAGGTTCGTAGGAAGTTCGTTCTTAAATGGAGTGGTTGGCATATTGCATAGTTTTAGCCATTGGATTTCACTCCAAACCAACCAAATGACTCCTCCCACCATATTATGTTGTTCCTCAAGTTTTGGACTCAATCCGATATCGATTGGTCCATGAAATCGGACTATTCAGGTTCGTAGGAAGTTCGTTCTTAAATGGAGTGGTTGGCATATGGCATAGTTTTAGCCATTGGATTTCACTCAAAACCAACCAAATGACTCCTCCCACCATATTATGTTGTTCCCCAAGTTTTGGACTCAATCCGATATCGATTGGTCCATGAAATCGGACTATTCAGGTTCGTGGGAAGTTCGTTCTGAAATGGAGTGGTTGGTGTATTGCATAGTTTTAGCCATTGGATTTCACTCCAAACCAACCAAATGACTCCTCCCACCATATTATGTTGTTCCTCAAGTTTTGGACTCAATCCGATATCGATTGGTCCATGAAATCGGACTATTCAGGTTCGTAGGAAGTTCGTTCTGAAATGGAGTGGTTGGTGTATTGCATAGTTTTAGCCATTGGATTTCACTCAAACCAACCAAATGACTCCTCCCACCATATTATGTTGTTCCCCAAGTTTTGGACTCAATCCGATATCGATTGGTCCATGAAATCGGACTATTCAGGTTCGTAGGAAGTTCGTTCTAAATGGAGTGGTTGGTGTATTGCATAGTTTTAGCCATTGGATTTCACTCCAAACCAACCAAATGACTCCTCCCACCATATTATGTTGTTCCCCAAGTTTTGGACTCAATCCGATATCGATTGGTCCATGAAATCGGACTATTCAGGTTCGTGGGAAGTTCGTTCTGAAATGGAGTGGTTGGTGTATTGCATAGTTTTAGCCATTGGATTTCACTCCAAACCAACCAAATGACTCCTCCCACCATATTATGTTGTTCCCCAAGTTTTGGACTCAATCCGATATCGATTGGTCCATGAAATCGGACTATTCAGGTTCGTAGGAAGTTCGTTCTTAAATGGAGTGGTTGGTGTATTGCATAGTTTTAGCCATTGGATTTCACTCCAAACCAACCAAATGACTCCTCCCACCATATTATGTTGTTCCCCAAGTTTTGGACTCAATCCGATATCGATTGGTCCATGAAATCGGACTATTCAGGTTCGTAGGAAGTTCGTTCTGAAATGGAGTGGTTGGCATATGGCATAGTTTTAGCCATTGGATTTCACTCCAAACCAACCAAATGACTCCTCCCACCATATTATGTTGTTCCCCAAGTTTTGGACTCAATCCGATATCGATTGGTCCATGAAATCGGACTATTCAGGTTCGTAGGAAGTTCGTTCTGAAATGGAGTGGTTGGTGTATTGCATAGTTTTAGCCATTGGATTTCACTCAAAACCAACCAAATGACTCCTCCCACCATATTATGTTGTTCCCCAAGTTTTGGACTCAATCCGATATCGATTGGTCCATGAAATCGGACTATTCAGGTTCGTGGGAAGTTCGTTCTGAAATGGAGTGGTTGGTGTATTGCATAGTTTTAGCCATTGGATTTCACTCAAAACCAACCAAATGACTCCTCCCACCATATTATGTTGTTCCCCAAGTTTTGGACTCAATCCGATATCGATTGGTCCATGAAATCGGACTATTCAGGTTCGTGGGAAGTTCGTTCTGAAATGGAGTGGTTGGTGTATTGCATAGTTTTAGCCATTGGATTTCACTCAAAACCAACCAAATGACTCCTCCCACCATATTATGTTGTTCCCCAAGTTTTGGACTCAATCCGATATCGATTGGTCCATGAAATCGGACTATTCAGGTTCGTGGGAAGTTCGTTCTGAAATGGAGTGGTTGGTGTATTGCATAGTTTTAGCCATTGGATTTCACTCAAAACCAACCAAATGACTCCTCCCACCATATTATGTTGTTCCCCAAGTTTTGGACTCAATCCGATATCGATTGGTCCATGAAATCGGACTATTCAGGTTCGTAGGAAGTTCGTTCTGAAATGGAGTGGTTGGCATATGGCATAGTTTTAGCCATTGGATTTCACTCCAAACCAACCAAATGACTCCTCCCACCATATTATGTTGTTCCCCAAGTTTTGGACTCAATCCGATATCGATTGGTCCATGAAATCGGACTATTCAGGTTCGTAGGAAGTTCGTTCTGAAATGGAGTGGTTGGTGTATTGCATAGTTTTAGCCATTGGATTTCACTCAAAACCAACCAAATGACTCCTCCCACCATATTATGTTGTTCCCCAAGTTTTGGACTCAATCCGATATCGATTGGTCCATGAAATCGGACTATTCAGGTTCGTGGAAGTTCGTTCTGAAATGGAGTGGTTGGTGTATTGCATAGTTTTAGCCATTGGATTTCACTCCAAACCAACCAAATGACTCCTCCCACCATATTATGTTGTTCCCCAAGTTTTGGACTCAATCCGATATCGATTGGTCCATGAAATCGGACTATTCAGGTTCGTAGGAAGTTCGTTCTTAAATGGAGTGGTTGGCATATGGCATAGTTTTAGCCATTGGATTTCACTCCAAAACCAACCAAATGACTCCTCCCACCATATTATGTTGTTCCCCAAGTTTTGGACTCAATCCGATATCGATTGGTCCATGAAATCGGACTATTCAGGTTCGTGGGAAGTTCGTTCTGAAATGGAGTGGTTGGTGTATTGCATAGTTTTAGCCATTGGATTTCACTCAAAACCAACCAAATGACTCCTCCCACCATATTATGTTGTTCCCCAAGTTTTGGACTCAATCCGATATCGATTGGTCCATGAAATCGGACTATTCAGGTTCGTGGGAAGTTCGTTCTGAAATGGAGTGGTTGGTGTATTGCATAGTTTTAGCCATTGGATTTCACTCAAAACCAACCAAATGACTCCTCCCACCATATTATGTTGTTCCCCAAGTTTTGGACTCAATCCGATATCGATTGGTCCATGAAATCGGACTATTCAGGTTCGTAGGAAGTTCGTTCTGAAATGGAGTGGTTGGCATATGGCATAGTTTTAGCCATTGGATTTCACTCCAAACCAACCAAATGACTCCTCCCACCATATTATGTTGTTCCCCAAGTTTTGGACTCAATCCGATATCGATTGGTCCATGAAATCGGACTATTCAGGTTCGTAGGAAGTTCGTTCTGAAATGGAGTGGTTGGCATATGGCATAGTTTTAGCCATTGGATTTCACTCCAAACCAACCAAATGACTCCTCCCACCATATTATGTTGTTCCTCAAGTTTTGGACTCAATCCGATATCGATTGGTCCATGAAATCGGACTATTCAGGTTCGTAGGAAGTTCGTTCTTAAATGGAGTGGTTGGCGTATTGCATAGTTTTAGCCATTGGATTTCACTCCAAACCAACCAAATGACTCCTCCCACCATATTATGTTGTTCCTCAAGTTTTGGACTCAATCCGATATCGATTGGTCCATGAAATCGGACTATTCAGGTTCGTAGGAAGTTCGTTCTGAAATGGAGTGGTTGGCATATGGCATAGTTTTAGCCATTGGATTTCACTCAAAACCAACCAAATGACTCCTCCCACCATATTATGTTGTTCCCCAAGTTTTGGACTCAATCCGATATCGATTGGTCCATGAAATCGGACTATTCAGGTTCGTAGGAAGTTCGTTCTGAAATGGAGTGGTTGGTGTATTGCATAGTTTTAGCCATTGGATTTCACTCCAAACCAACCAAATGACTCCTCCCACCATATTATGTTGTTCCCCAAGTTTTGGACTCAATCCGATATCGATTGGTCCATGAAATCGGACTATTCAGGTTCGTAGGAAGTTCGTTCTGAAATGGAGTGGTTGGCATATGGCATAGTTTTAGCCATTGGATTTCACTCCAAACCAACCAAATGACTCCTCCCACCATATTATGTTGTTCCCCAAGTTTTGGACTCAATCCGATATCGATTGGTCCATGAAATCGGACTATTCAGGTTCGTAGGAAGTTCGTTCTTAAATGGAGTGGTTGGCATATTGCATAGTTTTAGCCATTGGATTTCACTCCAAACCAACCAAATGACTCCTCCCACCATATTATGTTGTTCCTCAAGTTTTGGACTCAATCCGATATCGATTGGTCCATGAAATCGGACTATTCAGGTTCGTGGGAAGTTCGTTCTGAAATGGAGTGGTTGGCATATTGCATAGTTTTAGCCATTGGATTTCACTCCAAACCAACCAAATGACTCCTCCCACCATATTATGTTGTTCCTCAAGTTTTGGACTCAATCCGATATCGATTGGTCCATGAAATCGGACTATTCAGGTTCGTAGGAAGTTCGTTCTTAAATGGAGTGGTTGGCATATGGCATAGTTTTAGCCATTGGATTTCACTCCAAACCAACCAAATGACTCCTCCCACCATATTATGTTGTTCCTCAAGTTTTGGACTCAATCCGATATCGATTGGTCCATGAAATCGGACTATTCAGGTTCGTAGGAAGTTCGTTCTGAAATGGAGTGGTTGGCTATTGCATAGTTTTAGCCATTGGATTTCACTCCAAACCAACCAAATGACTCCTCCCACCATATTATGTTGTTCCCCAAGTTTTGGACTCAATCCGATATCGATTGGTCCATGAAATCGGACTATTCAGGTTCGTAGGAAGTTCGTTCTTAAATGGAGTGGTTGGTGTATTGCATAGTTTTAGCCATTGGATTTCACTCCAAACCAACCAAATGACTCCTCCCACCATATTATGTTGTTCCCCAAGTTTTGGACTCAATCCGATATCGATTGGTCCATGAAATCGGACTATTCAGGTTCGTGGGAAGTTCGTTCTGAAATGGAGTGGTTGGTGTATTGCATAGTTTTAGCCATTGGATTTCACTCAAAACCAACCAAATGACTCCTCCCACCATATTATGTTGTTCCTCAAGTTTTGGACTCAATCCGATATCGATTGGTCCATGAAATCGGACTATTCAGGTTCGTAGGAAGTTCGTTCTGAAATGGAGTGGTTGGTGTATTGCATAGTTTTAGCCATTGGATTTCACTCCAAACCAACCAAATGACTCCTCCCACCATATTATGTTGTTCCCCAAGTTTTGGACTCAATCCGATATCGATTGGTCCATGAAATCGGACTATTCAGGTTCGTAGGAAGTTCGTTCTTAAATGGAGTGGTTGGCATATGGCATAGTTTTAGCCATTGGATTTCACTCCAAACCAACCAAATGACTCCTCCCACCATATTATGTTGTTCCCCAAGTTTTGGACTCAATCCGATATCGATTGGTCCATGAAATCGGACTATTCAGGTTCGTGGGAAGTTCGTTCTGAAATGGAGTGGTTGGTGTATTGCATAGTTTTAGCCATTGGATTTCACTCAAAACCAACCAAATGACTCCTCCCACCATATTATGTTGTTCCTCAAGTTTTGGACTCAATCCGATATCGATTGGTCCATGAAATCGGACTATTCAGGTTCGTGGGAAGTTCGTTCTGAAATGGAGTGGTTGGTGTATTGCATAGTTTTAGCCATTGGATTTCACTCAAAACCAACCAAATGACTCCTCCCACCATATTATGTTGTTCCCCAAGTTTTGGACTCAATCCGATATCGATTGGTCCATGAAATCGGACTATTCAGGTTCGTAGGAAGTTCGTTCTTAAATGGAGTGGTTGGCATATGGCATAGTTTTAGCCATTGGATTTCACTCCAAACCAACCAAATGACTCCTCCCACCATATTATGTTGTTCCTCAAGTTTTGGACTCAATCCGATATCGATTGGTCCATGAAATCGGACTATTCAGGTTCGTAGGAAGTTCGTTCTGAAATGGAGTGGTTGGCATATGGCATAGTTTTAGCCATTGGATTTCACTCCAAACCAACCAAATGACTCCTCCCACCATATTATGTTGTTCCTCAAGTTTTGGACTCAATCCGATATCGATTGGTCCATGAAATCGGACTATTCAGGTTCGTAGGAAGTTCGTTCTTAAATGGAGTGGTTGGCATATGGCATAGTTTTAGCCATTGGATTTCACTCCAAACCAACCAAATGACTCCTCCCACCATATTATGTTGTTCCCCAAGTTTTGGACTCAATCCGATATCGATTGGTCCATGAAATCGGACTATTCAGGTTCGTGGGAAGTTCGTTCTGAAATGGAGTGGTTGGTGTATTGCATAGTTTTAGCCATTGGATTTCACTCCAAACCAACCAAATGACTCCTCCCACCATATTATGTTGTTCCTCAAGTTTTGGACTCAATCCGATATCGATTGGTCCATGAAATCGGACTATTCAGGTTCGTAGGAAGTTCGTTCTGAAATGGAGTGGTTGGTGTATTGCATAGTTTTAGCCATTGGATTTCACTCAAAACCAACCAAATGACTCCTCCCACCATATTATGTTGTTCCTCAAGTTTTGGACTCAATCCGATATCGATTGGTCCATGAAATCGGACTATTCAGGTTCGTAGGAAGTTCGTTCTGAAATGGAGTGGTTGGTGTATTGCATAGTTTTAGCCATTGGATTTCACTCAAAACCAACCAAATGACTCCTCCCACCATATTATGTTGTTCCTCAAGTTTTGGACTCAATCCGATATCGATTGGTCCATGAAATCGGACTATTCAGGTTCGTAGGAAGTTCGTTCTTAAATGGAGTGGTTGGCATATGGCATAGTTTTAGCCATTGGATTTCACTCCAAACCAACCAAATGACTCCTCCCACCATATTATGTTGTTCCCCAAGTTTTGGACTCAATCCGATATCGATTGGTCCATGAAATCGGACTATTCAGGTTCGTAGGAAGTTCGTTCTGAAATGGAGTGGTTGGCATATGGCATAGTTTTAGCCATTGGATTTCACTCCAAACCAACCAAATGACTCCTCCCACCATATTATGTTGTTCCCCAAGTTTTGGACTCAATCCGATATCGATTGGTCCATGAAATCGGACTATTCAGGTTCGTAGGGAAGTTCGTTCTTAAATGGAGTGGTTGGTGTATTGCATAGTTTTAGCCATTGGATTTCACTCAAAACCAACCAAATGACTCCTCCCACCATATTATGTTGTTCCCCAAGTTTTGGACTCAATCCGATATCGATTGGTCCATGAAATCGGACTATTCAGGTTCGTGGGAAGTTCGTTCTGAAATGGAGTGGTTGGTGTATTGCATAGTTTTAGCCATTGGATTTCACTCCAAACCAACCAAATGACTCCTCCCACCATATTATGTTGTTCCCCAAGTTTTGGACTCAATCCGATATCGATTGGTCCATGAAATCGGACTATTCAGGTTCGTAGGAAGTTCGTTCTGAAATGGAGTGGTTGTGTATTGCATAGTTTTAGCCATTGGATTTCACTCCAAACCAACCAAATGACTCCTCCCACCATATTATGTTGTTCCTCAAGTTTTGGACTCAATCCGATATCGATTGGTCCATGAAATCGGACTATTCAGGTTCGTAGGAAGTTCGTTCTGAAATGGAGTGGTTGGTGTATTGCATAGTTTTAGCCATTGGATTTCACTCAAACCAACCAAATGACTCCTCCCACCATATTATGTTGTTCCTCAAGTTTTGGACTCAATCCGATATCGATTGGTCCATGAAATCGGACTATTCAGGTTCGTAGGAAGTTCGTTCTTAAATGGAGTGGTTGGCATATGGCATAGTTTTAGCCATTGGATTTCACTCCAAACCAACCAAATGACTCCTCCCACCATATTATGTTGTTCCTCAAGTTTTGGACTCAATCCGATATCGATTGGTCCATGAAATCGGACTATTCAGGTTCGTAGGAAGTTCGTTCTTAAATGGAGTGGTTGGCATATGGCATAGTTTTAGCCATTGGATTTCACTCCAAACCAACCAAATGACTCCTCCCACCATATTATGTTGTTCCCCAAGTTTTGGACTCAATCCGATATCGATTGGTCCATGAAATCGGACTATTCAGGTTCGTGGGAAGTTCGTTCTGAAATGGAGTGGTTGGTGTATTGCATAGTTTTAGCCATTGGATTTCACTCAAAACCAACCAAATGACTCCTCCCACCATATTATGTTGTTCCTCAAGTTTTGGACTCAATCCGATATCGATTGGTCCATGAAATCGGACTATTCAGGTTCGTAGGAAGTTCGTTCTGAAATGGAGTGGTTGGTGTATTGCATAGTTTTAGC
Organism: Prunus armeniaca; assembly: GCA_903112645.1. Taxonomy (NCBI): domain Eukaryota; kingdom Viridiplantae; phylum Streptophyta; class Magnoliopsida; order Rosales; family Rosaceae; genus Prunus; species Prunus armeniaca. The sequence continues at coordinate 10,615,156 of CAEKDK010000003.1, read as the reverse complement.
CATTGGATTTCACTCAAAACCAACCAAATGACTCCTCCCACCATATTATGTTGTTCCTCAAGTTTTGGACTCAATCCGATATCGATTGGTCCATGAAATCGGACTATTCAGGTTCGTAGGAAGTTCGTTCTTAAATGGAGTGGTTGGCATATGGCATAGTTTTAGCCATTGGATTTCACTCCAAACCAACCAAATGACTCCTCCCACCATATTATGTTGTTCCTCAAGTTTTGGACTCAATCCGATATCGATTGGTCCATGAAATCGGACTATTCAGGTTCGTAGGAAGTTCGTTCTGAAATGGAGTGGTTGGTGTATTGCATAGTTTTAGCCATTGGATTTCACTCAAAACCAACCAAATGACTCCTCCCACCATATTATGTTGTTCCTCAAGTTTTGGACTCAATCCGATATCGATTGGTCCATGAAATCGGACTATTCAGGTTCGTGGGAAGTTCGTTCTAAATGGAGTGGTTGGCATATGGCATAGTTTTAGCCATTGGATTTCACTCCAAACCAACCAAATGACTCCTCCCACCATATTATGTTGTTCCTCAAGTTTTGGACTCAATCCGATATCGATTGGTCCATGAAATCGGACTATTCAGGTTCGTAGGAAGTTCGTTCTTAAATGGAGTGGTTGGCATATGGCATAGTTTTAGCCATTGGATTTCACTCCAAACCAACCAAATGACTCCTCCCACCATATTATGTTGTTCCTCAAGTTTTGGACTCAATCCGATATCGATTGGTCCATGAAATCGGACTATTCAGGTTCGTAGGAAGTTCGTTCTGAAATGGAGTGGTTGGTGTATTGCATAGTTTTAGCCATTGGATTTCACTCCAAACCAACCAAATGACTCCTCCCACCATATTATGTTGTTCCTCAAGTTTTGGACTCAATCCGATATCGATTGGTCCATGAAATCGGACTATTCAGGTTCGTAGGAAGTTCGTTCTTAAATGGAGTGGTTGGCATATGGCATAGTTTTAGCCATTGGATTTCACTCCAAACCAACCAAATGACTCCTCCCACCATATTATGTTGTTCCCCAAGTTTTGGACTCAATCCGATATCGATTGGTCCATGAAATCGGACTATTCAGGTTCGTAGGAAGTTCGTTCTGAAATGGAGTGGTTGTGTATTGCATAGTTTTAGCCATTGGATTTCACTCCAAACCAACCAAATGACTCCTCCCACCATATTATGTTGTTCCCCAAGTTTTGGACTCAATCCGATATCGATTGGTCCATGAAATCGGACTATTCAGGTTCGTAGGAAGTTCGTTCTAAATGGAGTGGTTGGCATATGGCATAGTTTTAGCCTTGGATTTCACTCCAAACCAACCAAATGACTCCCCACCATATTTTGTTCCTCAAGTTTTGGACTCAATCCGATATCGATTGGTCCATGAAATCGGACTATTCAGGTTCGTAGAAGTGACACCCCGACCCCAAATTATCCCTGTTTTAATTTATTTAAGTGGAATTGAGAAATTACCCGTGGGATAGGGGTATTTTAGTCATTTTCTTACCCAGAAGGAATTTGAGAATTCCGGTTGTACCGTTGCGTAGAGCACGGTGAGATGAGTCCGTAGACACGTAGTGGGCTCGAATCGGAGTTGTAACGAGAGAGATATGATCAAAAGAAGCTCAGTGGCATAATCGTAAATATTTGGAAAATGGATTTTTGGTTAAAAGACGGAATTGCCCCCGTCTCTCACACACTCTCTCTCTCCCGCGCGTCCCTCTCTCTCCTCTGGTTTTCGCGACAGCCACTGTGGCCGGCCACGTTTTGGCCGGCCGTGCTCTCGTCCGGCCACCAAAGTCGACGGGGCCGGTACCAAAATGACCGGGCCGCCGTCCTCTTCCTACCCCGGCCAGGTCCTGCCGCCAGCCGCCGTGATTTCGCCGGAAAACGAGGAGAAAAGCTCCGGTTTTGACAGAAAATTCGCCGGCTTCGTTCTCCGTCGTCCGGCCGCCATTTTTGGCGATCAAGGTATGGAAATTCTCACCTTTCTCATGATCTAGCTGATGGTTGGGTAGGATTTCGATTTTGAGCCTAGATTATCTGATTCTCGAGTTAGGGTTTCGGCCGGATTTCGAGGAGAGATTCCGGCCACTTCCGGTCAGTTTTTGGGGTACGTCCAAGAACAAAAGTGACTCCAAATTAGGTGTTTTACCTAGGGTAGGAGTCTTGAGCCGTGATTTGCAGTTTTTCCGGCGATGCGATATCGCTTTGGACACCCACGCGCTGCCGGCGCGTGTGGCGGCGCGTGGGCACTGTAGCTGAGGGGCATTTTTGTCCCAATGGATCCTCAGGTTGTCATGAGCGCGTAGGTGTGCTCGGATCTCAATTTGGATATCGTTAGAGTCCCGAACGGATATCGCATATCGCGTATTTTCCGGGTTTCGCTAGGTTTGGACCGTTGGATGGTCCTGAAGTTATAATATGTTGATCTAGGTATTACCAGGATCATGTAGGATTTGACGGATCGTAAAACGGAGTCCCGGATACTCCAGAAATGCCAACCCTAGGGGTTAGGGTTTAAGTAACCGTCCGATGTGCGATCGTGAGCAATCCGACCGTCGATCTGGACCAAACTTGCAGGACATGTGTCCTAGAGCTTGTAGAACCTCTAGGAACTATCGGATCGGAATTTGGAGGTTGTGGGCCCCGCAGGCCCGTTTGACCCTAGGTTGACCGTGAGACTCCCGAGATAGTCTTACCTTTCCTTGAGGGTTAGGATGACCTTAGTGACAGGTCTTGAGCGTTGTTGAGTAAAATGGATATTGTGGGTTTAGGATAAATTGGTGAATTTAAATGTGGGAGTTTATGGAATGTTTTATTGGTTGATGTTATTGTATGATATATTTAATTAATTGTGTGGATGTATAATGATATATAAGGAGATTGAATATTAGTTTACAGTGCTATACGCACTACCCCACGTACCCCTCATATTGTGATTATGCCCAGGCCCAAGTGACAGTAAGATGGCTGGTGAGAATGTAGCCAGGCCCAAATGATGGTATGATGGCTGGTGAGAATGTAGCCAGGCCTCGCACGCGTCTTTGGATTAGCCGGCGTGTTGACAGACCCCGTACGTGGCCGGGTGCGTCCCGACGTATGAGTGGGAGATATGATGGTATGATGGCTGGTGAGAATGTAGCCAGGCCCAGTGTGAGGTCGCACGCGTCTTTGGGTTAGCCGGCGTGTTGACAGACCCCGTACGTGGCCGGGTACGTCCCGACGTATGAGTGGGAGATATGATGGTATGAGGGCTGGTGAGAATGTAGCCAGGCCCAGTGTGAGGTCGCACGCGTCTTTGGGTTAGCCGGCGTGTTGACAGACCCCGTACGTGGCCGGGTGCGTCCCGACGTATGAGTGGGAGATATGATGGTATGAGGGCTGGTGAGAATGTAGCCAGGCCCAGTGTGAGGTCGCACGCGTCTTTTGGGTTAGCCGGCGTGTTGACAGACCCCGTACGTGGCCGGGTGCGTCCCGACGTATGAGTGGGAGATATGATGGTATGAGGGCTGGTGAGAATGTAGCCAGGCCCAGTGTGAGGTCGCACGCGTCTTTGGATTAGCCGGCGTGTTGACAGACCCCGTACGTGGCCGGGTGCGTCCCGACGTATGAGTGGGAGATATGATGGTAAGATGGGCTGGTGAGAATGTAGCCAGGCCCAGTGTGAGGTCGCACGCGTCTTTGGATTAGCCGGCGTGTTGACAGACCCCGTACGTGGCCGGGTGCGTCCCGACGTATGAGTGGGAGATATGATGGTAGATGGCTGGTGAGAATGTAGCCAGGCCCAGTGTGAGGTCGCACGCGTCTTTGGGATTAGCCGGCGTGTTGACAGACCCCGTACGTGGCCGGGTGCGTCCCGACGTATGAGTGGGAGATATGATGGTATGAGGGCTGGTGAGAATGTAGCCAGGCCCAGTGTGAGGTCGCACGCGTCTTTGGATTAGCCGGCGTGTTGACAGACCCCATACGAGGCCGGGTGCGTCCCGTCGTATGAGGGGAGCTATGTGATGGTGTTTGGTGTGTTGTGATGGATAAACCCTAGAATGTATGAATTTATATGGATGTAATGGTTTGTTTGATATCAGGAGCCAGGATTGATAGGAAAGAGCTACGTGTGGCTTGATCCCTTAGTAGGGTACGTAGGCAGCCTGGGATAGCGCCTAGGTGCAGCCACGACCTAGACACCACTTAGGTGGTTTTATCGAGTATGATGCGGACCTCGTGGTTGGTCCCGAAACTTGGTTGAATTGAGGCTTGTCCGGTGGACTGAGTGAGTGAAGGTGTGTATAGATAGATTTGGAATTTGTTATATGCATGTTTGATGCATGGAGTTATTTTAAAAGCAGTGTGAGTAGTTCTGCTAGAATCATTTGAAGGCCGGAGGCCATTTATGTAAATTGCATGAGATTATATTGTGCGTGCTGCTGGTTGGGTTATAAAATGTGTTTTATGCAGGTGGAAATTTTGGGGAATGTTCAATTTACAGGGGAGACTCTGCCGAAATTTCGGCAGAAAGTCTCGTGCCCTAAATCCTCTCTGGTAAAAGAGGACATAGTTTTAAGGAGTAAACCCGGCGTGGGTGTGATGCCGGGGTCTCCGCAGGGTTCGTCTCGGGTTCCGGGAAATTCGGGGCGGGTCCTGTCAGCTTGGTATCAGAGCTTAGGTTCAATTTCTTGTGGACTCCGCACCTTGTGTGCATCCTTAAGTTGTGGGAGCATGATGGGTTCCGTCACGGGACGTCATCATTTTGACGCGGAGGACTCTTTGACATGGATGGATTTAGGGTATTGATGAGTACACTTAAGGGTGCCACGTTCCTAGAAACGTGTCTATCCAAATTGTCGTATCTCAATATCCTATGGAAGGAAATGGAAGAGCTGAAAGTGTTGAATCTGCTGAGATGAGATGAAATTGTCAGAGGAAGTTGATGGACAAGTTACAAGGGAATGGAGGAGTTGTGAGTCCGACCAAGGAGGGTCGTGACAAATTAAGTTGAGAAGTAGTAGAGTTGGGTGAAGTATCATTTCACTCGCGTGAGCTTGAATGCCGCAATTGACAGGAGTGGAACTTATGGTTCTTCTTCCTTGCTCTCTCACGCAGTGAATTTGAACTCCAAACTTTCTTGGAAGTTCGGCCATTGGGAGTTTGACCGACGACTTGGGTTACTTCTGTCTACCCCTCTGGAAAGGGAACCAATATGCGAAAGGCCGTTGAGGCAGAAGTAGAGCTAGAGCTTTACCACAGACAGGTTGTTGAGTTCTTATGGGCAGGAGAACATGGAGTTGATAACTCGTTTCTAGAGATCCTCTATTGCCTGAACATGTTGCTAATTCTTGATGTGTGCAGTGAGCACGAAGTCGAAGATATTAAGAGCTCAACCTTTCTTTGAGAAGAGTGAATTCTCGAAGATTGAATCACTGGATTCATGATCTGAAGAACGGCTTCGAAACCACAAGTGTGGAAAAAGATTTAGATAGCCGTATTCCTCTTGTAGAAGGAGGCTCGTGTGTGGTGGGAATACTCCAGTCAAATCCACGGATGAGACCTAGATGGATTGGGTGAACCTACCCTGGAGATGAAGAGAATGCTTTGGGGTCTCACCTCATGAGAGCACGTTTGAGCAGAAATCTTTCATCGGAATCAGAAATGGGTCATGGTAGAGAGAGGAAGATGATGATTACAATTCGGTAAAAATGATCCTTTCTGACATTCCTCTCAAAGAATCGTGTTGGCAATGTTGCTTATCGATTCTAAAGAAAGAAGGAAGATATCAACAAGTCAAGGAGTTTGGACTTCTCTTCGTGGGAGAGCTAGAAGAGAATCAAATCACAAATGGAATGACTTGGCTGCCAACTTGGTTGTGGAGGATGAAGCATGGGAACCCGAGCAGTAGATGCGGGCCCAGTACCCACACCTTTGGAGTGGCAGGTATGAAATTTCGGGGACGAAATTTTTATAAGGGGGGTAGTATGTAACACCCCGACCCCAAATTATCCCATGTTTTAATTTATTTAAGTGGAATTGAGAAATTACCCGTGGGATAGGGGTATTTTAGTCATTTTCTTACCCGGAAGGAATTTGGGAATTCCGGTTGTACCGTTGCGTAGAGCACGGTGAGATGAGTCCGTAGACACGTAGTGGGCTCGAATCGGAGTTGTAACGAGAGAGATATGATCAAAAGAAGCTCAGTGGCATAATCGTAAATATTTGGAAAATGGATTTTTGGTTAAAAGACGGAATTGCCCCCGTCTCTCACACACTCTCTCTCTCCCGCGCGTCCCTCTCTCTCCTCTGGTTTTCGCGACAGCCACTGTGGCCGGCCACGTTTTGGCCGGCCGTGCTCTCGTCCGGCCACCAAAGTTGACGGGGCCGGTACCAAAATGACCGGGCTGCCGTCCTCTTCCTACCCCGGCCAGGTCCTGCCGCCAGCCGCCGTGATTTCGCCGGAAAACGAGGAGAAAAGCTCCGGTTTTGACAGAAAATTCGCCGGCTTCGTTCTCCGTCGTCCGGCCGCCATTTTTGGCGATCAAGGTATGGAAATCTCATCCTTTCCTCATGATCTAGCTGATGGTTGGGTAGGATTTCGTAATTTTGAGCCTAGATTATCTGATTCTCGAGTTAGGGTTCGGCCGGATTTCGGGAGAGATTCCGGCCACTTCCGGTCAGTTTTTGGGGTACGTCCAAGAACAAAAGTGACTCCAAATTAGGTGTTTTACCTAGGGTAGGAGTCTTGAGCCGTGATTTGCAGTTTTTCCGGCGATGCGATATCGCTTTGGACACCCACGCGCTGCCGGCGCGTGTGGCGGCGCGTGGGCACTGTAGCTGAGGGGCATTTTTGTCCCAATGGGATCCTCAGGTTGTCATGAGCGCGTAGGTGTGCTCGGATCTCAATTTGGATATCGTTAGAGTCCCGAACGGATATCGCATATCGCGTATTTTCCGGGTTTGCTAGGTTTGGACCGTTGGATGGTCCTGAAGTTATAATATGTTGATCTAGGTATTACCAGGATCGTGTAGGATTCGACGGATCGTAAAACGGAGTCCCGGATACTCCAGAAATGCCAACCCTGGGGTTAGGGTTTAGTAACCGTCCGATTGTGCGATCGTGAGCAATCCGACCGTTCGATCTGGACCAAACTTGCAGGACATGTGTCCTAGAGCTTGTAGAACCTCTAGGAACTATCGGATCGGAATTTGGAGGTTGTGGGCCCCGCAGGCCCGTTTGACCCTAGGTTGACCGTGAGACTCCCGAGATAGTCTTACCTTTCCTTGAGGGTTAGGATGACCTTAGTGACAGGTCTTGAGCGTTGTTGAGTAAAATGGATATTGTGGGTTTAGGATAAATTGGTGAATTTAAATGTGGGAGTTTATGGAATGTTTTATTGGTTGATGTTATTGTATGATATATTTAATTAATTGTGTGGATGTATAATGATATATAAGGAGATTGAATATTAGTTTACAGTGCTATACGCACTACCCCACGTACCCCTCATATTGTGATTATGCCCAGGCCCAAGTGATGGGTGTGAGAATGTATGATGTGAGAATGTAGCCAGGCCCAGCACGCGTCTTTGGATTAGCCGGCGTGTTGACAGACCCCGTACGTGGCCGGGTGCGTCCCGACGTATGAGTGGGAGATATGATGGTATGAGGGCTGGTGAGAATGTAGCCAGGCCCAGTGTGAGGTCGCACGCGTCTTTGGGTTAGCCGGCGTGTTGACAGACCCCGTACGTGGCCGGGTACGTCCCGACGTATGAGTGGGAGATATGATGGTATAAGGGCTGGTGAGAATGTAGCCAGGCCCAGTGTGAGGTCGCACGCGTCTTTGGGTTAGCCGGCGTGTTGACAGACCCCGTACGTGGCCGGGTACGTCCCGACGTATGAGTGGGAGATATGATGGTATGAGGGCTGGTGAGAATGTAGCCAGGCCCAGTGTGAGGTCGCACGCGTCTTTGGTTAGCCGGCGTGTTGACAGACCCCTACGTGGCCGGGTGCGTCCCACGTATGAGTGGGAGATATGATGGTATGAGGGCTGGTGAGAATGTAGCCAGGCCCCGTGTGAGGTCCCGCACGCGTCTTTGGTTAGCCGCGTGTTGACAGACCCCGTACGTGGCGGGTGCTCCCGACCGTATGAGTGGGAGATATGATGGTAGAGGGCTGGTGAGAATGTAGCCAGGCCCAGTGTGAGGTCGCACGCGTCTTTGGGTTAGCCGGCGTGTTGACAGACCCCGTACGTGGCCGGGTGCGTCCCGACGTATGAGTGGGAGATATGATGGTATGAGGGCTGGTGAGAATGTAGCCAGGCCCAGTGTGAGGTCGCACGCGTCTTTGGATTAGCCGGCGTGTTGACAGACCCCGTACGAGGCCGGGTGCGTCCCGACGTATGAGGGGAGCTATGTGATTGTGTTTGTGTGTTGTGATGGATAAACCCTAGAATGTATGAATTTATATGGATGTAATGGTTTATTGATATCAGGAGCCAGGATTGATAGGAAAGAGCTACGTGTGGCTTGATCCCTTAGTAGGGTACGTAGGCAGCCTGGGATAGCGCCTAGGTGCAGCCACGACCTAGACACCACTTAGGTGGTTTTATCGAGTATGATGCGGACCTCGTGGTTGGTCCCGAAACTTGGTTGAATTGAGGCTTGTCCGGTGGACTGAGTGAGTGAAGGTGTGTATAGATAGATTTGGAATTTGTTTATATGCATGTTTGATGCATGGAGTTATTTTAAAAGCAGTGTGAGTAGTTCTGCTAGAATCATTTGAAGGCCGGAGGCCATTTATGTAAATTGCATGAGATTATATTGTGCGTGCTGCTGGTTGGGTTATAAAATGTGTTTTATGCAGGTGGAAATTTTGGGGAATGTTCAATTTACAGGGGAGACTCTGCCGAAATTTCGGCAGAAAGTCTCGTGCCCTAAATCCTCTCTGGTAAAAGAGGACATAGTTTTAAGGAGTAAACCCGGCGTGGGTGTGATGCCGGGGTCTCCGCAGGGTTCGTCTCGGGTTCCGGGAAATTCGGGGCGGGTCCTGTCATTTTTTTTTTTTTTTTTTTTTTTTTTTTTTTTTTTTTTTTTTTTTTTTTTTTTTTTTTTTTTTTTTTTTTTTTTTTTTTTTTTTTTTTTTTTTTTTTTTTTTTTTTTTTTTTTTTTTTTTTTTTTTTTTTTTTTTTTTTTTTTTTTTTTTTTTTTTTTTTTTTTTTTTTTTTTTTTTTTTTTTTTTTTTTTTTTTTTTTTTTTTTTTTTTTTTTTTTTTTTTTTTTTTTTTTTTTTTTTTTTTTTTTTTTTTTTTTTTTTTTTTTTTTTTTTTTTTTTTTTTTTTTTTTTTTTTTTTTTTTTTTTTTTTTTTTTTTTTTTTTTTTTTTTTTTTTTTTTTTTTTTTTTTTTTTTTTTTTTTTTTTTTTTTTTTTTTTTTTTTTTTTTTTTTTTTTAATTTTGGAGTTAACTTAAAAGTTACCAATGCATGCTAATGGGGTCTAGCCCAATGGAAAACGGTCTTAACTTGCAAACTAGTGGTCTCAGGTTCAAATCTCCATGACACATTAGTAGTATGTGTGTGTGTGTGTGTGTGTGTGAAAAAACACCCATCCCACTTGTAATTTAGACTATTACTTGTATTATAAAAAACAATCACAAACCTATGTTACAAAGAACTCCCCACTCCAAGACCTCCATAAGGCTGCCCACAAAAACTATATAAATCCACCATACTAAAATCAGTCTGTTAGGTTCACACTATCTATTTTATTAGTCAAACTTTTAAGAGAACCTATTCATCATCAGAACTAATATCTATAATTTCAAGATGAGGGATAACATGCTCAGGATATTCATTCTCATCATCAGAACTCAGGTTGATGACAGTTGGATTGGACTTTTCTATTTGTGGTCCAGTGATAACCACTGAGGCAGCAGACTCAACAAACTCAACAGACAGAGCATCAAGGTCCATGAGTTCCAAATATGCTTCATCTTCTAAGTCTGGGACATGGGGTAACTCTAACCCTTGTGGTTTTGGAACATAAAGTAAGTCTATCCCTGATGGTGGCCAAATATCAACAGCTATAATTGCATCATCTTGCAACACTTGGTCGTAAAAGTGTGCTTCAATATTTAATTGGTATTGACTCCTAACATTGTTGGCCCGCACCCGATGTCTAACATCATTCTCTGCATCTTTGGTGTATATGACATCCTCCTATATCATGTGTCAACAACTTCATTAACTATGTCCAAATAAACATGGTTGCGTAGACGGCTGTGGTATACTTCTTCATCTACTGGGATGAGGCCATTGAGTCCCATTTAGAACCCTCCCCGTGTGTCATCATTGTGATCGGGTTGCATCCTAAACATTAATTTAACAAGTCAGTAAATAACAAAAAAGTTAATGAAACCGTAAACCTTGCTCTGATACCAACTTGTCACACCCCAACCCACGGATTTATGAAATCTTGGATTAAGACGTGATTCATACCTTCATTAAATTGTTTTGTTATTTACTGACCTATTAATTCACACCTTCATTAAATTGTTTTGTTATTTACTGGCCCATTAAATTAATGTTTAGAATGCAACTTGATCACAATGATGACACATGGGGAGGGTTCCTAATGGGACTCGATAGCTTCATCCTAGTAGACGAAGAAGTATACCACAACCTTCTATACAACCAGGCTTATTTGGACATAATTAATGAAGTTGTTGATACAGGATATAGGAGGATGTTATATACATCATAGATGCATAGAATGGTTGTTAGACATCAGTTGCAGGCCAACAATGTTAGGAGTCAATACCAATTAAATATTGAAGCACACTCTTATGACCAGCTGTTGCAAGATGCTGCGATTATAGTTGTTGATATTTGGTCACCACCAGGGATAAACTTACCTTATGTTCCAAAACCACAGGGGTTAGAGTTACCCCATGTCCTAGACCCAGAAGATGAAGCATATTTGGAACTTCTGGACTTTGATGCTCTGTCTACTGAGTCTATTGCTTATGCTACTTCAATGGTTATCATTGAACCGCAAATACAAAATTTAATCCAACTGTCATCAACCTGAATTCTGATGATGAGAATGAATATCCTGAGCCTGTTATCCCTCCTCTTGAAATTATAGATATTAGTTCTGATGATGAATAGGTTCTCTCAAAAGTTTGACTAATAAAATGGATAGTGTGAACCTAACAGACTGATTTTGGTATGGTAGATTTATATAGTTTTTGTGGGCAACCTTATGGAGGTCTTGGAATAGGGAGTTCCTTGTAACATAGGTTTGTGACTGTTTTGTTAAATTTTGTGAAATAGGTTTGTAACAACTTATAAATGTTTAATACGCATGTTTGATTTTCTATCATGTTTTTTAGTGTAATTTATAAATGTTTAATATTGCTTTATGTAATTTTTAGATAATATATATATATATTAATTTTGTAAAATTATTAGGTAAATGTTCAATTGTTAAGATGGCTAGAGTAGAATGACAAAGTGAGAATGATGTGAGTGATAATATGAGAATAATGTTAGCCATTCAAGATATGGCTTATGCTATTCGTGAAACAAATCAACATAATCATGAACTGCATCAAGAAACTCAAGATGATCAAATAATGAGAGTTCAAGAAGAATTTCGAAATACTTGGCCACTTGTCTTCAAGGGTGATCCAAACCCTATGGCAACAGAAGAATGGTTAAGACAAGTGAAGAGAAAGATGAATGAACAAAGAGTTCCTAGAAACCTAAAAGTGACCATCGCTTCTACCTATTTGGAAGGACAAGCTTATCATTGATGGGAATCTATTTTGGCTATGCCTGATGTTGAGATTGCAACATGGGTTGCCTTAAAGACAATATTCCTGGAGAAATATTTTCCTGAAACGATGAAAACCATGAAGGTACGTGAGTTCACTAAAAGAGTCTCTCATTATTCAACCACAAACTATGCACACAATACACTCTATAGACATGCCAAAATCATCATAAGTCCTAGATTTCAGGTTCAGTGCCTGAAAATTTTGTTAGGGGGTGAGCAAAACCATAACCTAGTACGAATATAAACATTTTCACGGTAAATCGATATTACTTAATTAAGTGACATCAATCACACAGCCAAATATCACATTATTAACAATAATGCGTGAATGCTCTTCACCTACTCTAGTTAATTAATATAACTGGATAAGCAGACCTACATGTCCCATACCATGCTTATACCACTTGGTCTTGAGTGCCATGAACTAACACCCATCTCAAACATCCCATAATTTCCCCTTTCATTAGTCATCTTGTCTAACTCTTTGTTGCCAATTCCGCATCATTCAATAATAACCATGTGCACGGTGAGATCCATGAGATCTGGTACCTACCAAGAGTTAGACTCAACTACACAAAAGATTATTTCTACTACCCTCTTTTCCATCATTATTTTCTCAATCCAACAATTCCATCCAATTTCGATGACATGATATAATTATACCTTTCACGTATCCTATATATCGCACAACTATGTAACCATTTAAAACATCACCAATGTATATATAATTATGCCAACATTGTTCAAATAGTTAACAATACGTAAACACCCAACATGAAGAACATTATATAATATCAAGAACATCAATCAAATTATAATATCACGCATAATATAGTGCTCAAGAAATTTAATTAAATTAAGCTCCGTAAATGACCCCCCAAGAAACCCCCGTACCTTGACATCAAAGCCTTTGCTAGAAATGTAAGGTGTTTTCCAATTTTTCACTGCATTCACAAACTCAGTTTCCCACTCTTTTTCTTAACAATTCTACTTCTCTCTAACTCTTTTTCTTTGTCGCTTTCTTTGTTCCTTTGCTGTGCAACTAATGACTTCTATATATACAAAGGATAGGTTAGCTACAACTCATTTCCTATTGGATGGTGTACTAGCGGCTTATGTACTTACTATCCAAGTAATGTACATATATATATTAATATGGTCTTGCAGATAAGAAAGAATTTCTTATAAGACACTGTTGGCTGCGCAAATCTCACGACTTGGTGCTCCGGGCCGAGGGGATGTGCGTTAACACGTGACGTCCTTCTTTTGGATGCGGTGCGGTTGTGCGCGGGCGTGCCAGCACGGTCTACCGTGCGTCGAGATGGTGATGAGGTTTGGGTAGAAGATGGTTAAATAATGCGCCTGTTTTGAGTTCGACTCCTAATCAAACAATTGTGGCCGAGAGAGGAACTGATCTCGGCCGTTAGGTTCACGGCCTGAGCTACAATGCCGTTTAGTGGTGGTGTTGGTGGCTGGTTTTAGGCGGTGCTTCGGCGCGTTGCTCAGAGAGCGACGGTCGTATGGTATATTGGGTGAATGAGATGATAACAGAGATGGTGCTCCGGTGCCTTGAAAATCAACGGTCGTATGATATATTGATGAATGGATTTTCCTTACAATCTACTACTACTCCTAGGAAAGCAAATAAAGGTATTGAAAGTGTATTACAGGAAAATATAATTTGCTCCGTGGGAGGCTTTTGGTTTGGTGTTTGAACCCTTTGCATGTAGTCTTGAGCTTAGTATTTATAAGGGGAGTCCTGGAGGGACAATCGAGGCTGAAAAGATCTGCGTGGTGGAGTCTGATCGGGGTAAGTGGGTAGTCAAATCGGCATTTGGGATCGTGAAGCATGGTGGTGTAACCCCCATAAATCCGGGTAAATCTCGACCACCGTCCTGATCGTGGGTTCTGCCCCCTTGGCCGTGGGAACGCATTTAATGCCCTAGTCTGGTGGTTGGTGATCTGACCTCAAGTTGTAAGAATACTTGTGAGAATGCTTGCGCCTAACCACTCTGATTTCCATAACCAAATCCTGACTTCAGTCACTTTCCTTCTTCCCTCGTGCATTAAATACTTCTTGCGACTAGTGGGTTTGCTGCGATAGTCAGAGGCATTACTTCATTAAATAGGGCGTGGGACCTTGATGCCACGTGGCGATTTAACCACAGTATCTTCGCCCGTGTCTTTTACGACTTTCGGCTTCGGCCTATAATACCGTGGTCGTGAGGCTGAGAGGATTCTGCCTTTGCAGCTTTTCTTTTGTTTTCAGGAAGGCGAAATGCCTAACGAAACGTGGCCGTTTCAGTTCATGAGTAGGTGCTAGGGCCGAGAGGATGTCCTTTCGATCAATTTATAACCATAATTTATTAGGCACAGACAGACACATTGTGACTCCTCCAATTCCTCCAATCCTAATTTGACCTTCTTCATGGTGAGTTAATAAGGCTAGTAATCATAGCCTTGCTACTAGCATGCTTTATTGACACCTAACCACATTATCAAGAAACATTTTATTAATGTGTGTGTGTATATATATATATATATAATAGAATATATATCAATTATCTTTCTCTTTCTTTGTTTTTGTGGTCAATATCAATTATCTTTCTGTAATCATCATTTAAGAACACAAACTATCACGTCCAAGTCCAATAAGTTGAGGATATTATGATCTAAGGTCGGCCTCGTATTTATTTCATGATTATCTGGTGGTATAACGGTGACGGCTGGGTTGGGAGGTTGGTCAAGTAATTGGGGGTTCTGAAGCCAGTGTCGGTCTTGGACAGGAATTGGAGGTGCTACCTCCTTGGGCCCATTGTATAAGGTACCTAAAAAAATCTTATATTATATTATCTATGTATTATATATTTATTTAATATTTTTGACAAAACAATATTTAGATAACGTTGGATTTCTTAAGATTGCTGCACTGCACCGCTACCACTCCTCCAGGTTTAATGTTAGACTTTTCTTGTTATAAATCTTTCTTATTCTTCTTTTCTAAATCTCTTTTTCTATACCCTGTGAATTACGCTTTCTTTTGTAGATTGCTGATATTCCAAAATTCAAAGGGTGGACTTTTATTCAATGTGAAATTGGTACTTACAGAAATCAATTCAAGGGAATTTTTTTATGGTTTAATATTAAATTAGAAGTAAAAAATGGTTTAGTGTACCCAAGTCCATGCCACTAACCACACATGTTTTCTTGAAAAATTGTTGTGCTGATTAATTTTATATGTTAATTGATGATGAATATTTTAAGTTCAAATTTTATTAATGGAATTAAGTTATGGTAAATTTTGCTAATATTATTTTCGTATTTAATAATGTGAAAGTCCCATTTTACGTTTCGTACAAGTCCCTTTAAATCACAAGACCGGTGTTGAGTAAAATATTGGGTACTATGCAGTGGTGAATTTTAGGTTAAGTAAAAAATTATTATTTTTAAATCTATGTGTTAAAAGAAATTAATCCATACTAAATACATCCGTCAATGTTGATTTAAACATAATGATGTGGTATATGCCTTTTTTTTTTCTTTCTCGAATTTAGGAAGGAGAAGGGAGTTATACACTGCTTATGTGTCATGGAGATTTGAACATTAGACCAATGGTCTACAAGTTGAGCCATTTTTTCATTGGATTGGTGATGCCTTATTGTTATTCTTTACACCCAAAGGCGGATCTACATTTGGGCTGGAGACACTCCAGCCCAGTGCTGACTTTGGAGAATAAGATAAGTGATACAAGCCCAACCTAGGTAAATCAAATAATAACCCACCCCTCTATGTAAAATTAAGCCCACCCTTCTATGAAGAAATAAGCCACCTCTAAACCATATGTACACCCTACAGCAGACATCATATATATTATTTTATTTTCTAGCCACCCATAACTACATAATTGCATTTGAGAGCTTAGAAGAAGTAGCTCTCATCCTCCAAAATTCTGGTTATGCGAATAAACTTGTTTGATTTATAAATTTTAGTTAGATGTTCGTTTCAAAAAAAATCTTGTATGAAACGGGAATAACATTGTTTTGCTATCCCTAATCAATCACAGACTGCCACGCGGAAAAGTTATCACGCGTGGCATACTGTTCCCGTTACACATCGTGTTTCTCCTTCGGCTGGAGTCTAGATTATCCTGCCATATATGGTAATAATTCACGAACATACCAGCTACTATTGGATTCTCTTTTATTGCAGAAAATCAAAATGAATCCCGCAAAAAAAGGGAAAATCTTTGTTTTTAATCACAAAAAGGTTGGAAATGTGTATCTCTTAAGAAAAACTTATAATCTGGCCAAAAGCTAATTAATTTTTCTTATTCACGTGGAACACACGTAATTACTTTTGTTTATCTTTCTTAATTATGGTAGCCGCAAATTACCATCTTAACTAATTTTTAGGTTACCAAACGGTTACCAAACCACGAATAAGTCTTCGTCGGACCAAGTAAAAGACAACAACAAACATTACAACTAACAATCCAATATCCTTCACGGTTTACAATCGAGTATACACAGAGACTTTCCAATAAAATAACCACCGGAGCCAAGCAATCAAAATCAAGTAAAGTTTTAATGTTTATAATCATCTGTAGCAATAAGAGCAGCACTCAAATTGTAATAAAAACCAAACAAAAGCAAAATTGTAACAATTAATTAAAGTATATATAGCAAAATTAATGCAATATTCACTGTCTCTCTAAATCTTCTATACCGTCCTCTTGGCCACAAGATTGGATCCTTCTTGAAGATCTGTCCATGCTAAGCATTCTTCTGAAAGAACTCAACCTCGAAATCGAGCCATTCGCTTTAGTACCAGAGCTGGACTGGGCAGCACCATCCGATGTCCCTTCTATATATGACTGAAGCGCGGAGTTCAAAGGCGGCTCCAGAGGCGGAGCCGTGGGCCCACCTGCCACGGGATCCTCCCGTGGCTCGGGCTGGAGACGCGGCTGTGCCTCTGTCCGGCAAATAGGGCAGGTAGTGTGGGAATTCAGCCACGTGTCTATGCACTCCACATGGAAACTATGCTTGCAATTTGGAAGCAGCCTTGCCATCTCATCATGATCTAACATGCTCAAGCACACGGCGCACTCTATTGCGTTGGCTTCCCCGTCGTCCTGGCCGTCCGCTCGTGTGAAAACGAAAGTGGGCAAGGCGGAAATGATGGAGGGCTCCAGGCCGGTCTTGGGCTGCTCCGCCAAGTGGACATGAGCCATGGTCGAGCCTAGATGATGACGCATGGAGGCACGGCGAAGCGCCTGGCGTCGGAGGGCACACCTTGCGTAGGTGTGAAGCACGATCACTAACAAAACGACGACAGATAATGAGATGATGGCTGTGAGCATGATCTTGCTGTTCAAGTCGTACGGGTTTTTGTGATATTCACCAAAATATGGATGACCCTCGTCGTCGTCGTTTAGGAGGCGCATCGGATTTGGGTGTGAGGAGGAAGACATGGTTTCGTGGTTTGCTTTGGTGCCTCACTCAGCCCCTCTGACAGATTTGTTGAGAGAGGAGCTGAAAATTGTGTTTTATGTGTTTGGAGTTGAGAGTCAAGAGTCAAAGAGAGTTTGTGTTTTGGTTTTGGGTTTTGGTGTGAATACTTGTTTGGTTTTTTCAATAGCTTTGAATGTTGACTTGTTTCTTTCTTCGTGGAAATCATTTTCTCATGTTTTAAAGAGTTTTCTTAACGTGTCATTTAATTTGTTTCATGCTTTTAATTACAAAAATGGTGGGAAATTATTTTCTTAGAAAATAGTATAAATAGGATGCAAGATATATATATTTAAAATTTAAACTCTTTCTATAATCTGCTTATGGGAACGTTATTAATTTTGGTCAAATCTCTAATTTCTATTATCCATTTCGTGGAGATTGGAGATAGACGAGGTCAGATTACCCCCAATGCACAACACCTTCTGTACAAGCAGGCAGGGTCGGTCGTCAGGTAATTACTTACGTAATTATATATTTTATCTTTTTTTTATATTATATATTTTATCTTTGAAAATTAATGTAATGCTTTTGTTTTCTCTGACTTTTGGCAGAAAATGATGGTAACTTGGCATCAAGAAATTTGGTGGCATTTTCAGACGCGTTATAAGTTTTTGATTGGGTGGCCTAAAAATAACGTAAAACCGGCGAGTTTTCATATGAAGAAATGTGCTTTTGACTTGAATGTTGTAGCGATGGTGATGGCATCTGATGTGTTAAATGGTCTAGAGTCAACAAACAAGACTTTAGTGTGTCTGGGTGTATTTTTTTTAAACGAAGACTTTAGTGTGTTAAGTGGTCCGATTTTTTTTTATTTTTTATTTCTAATTTCCTCGTTTAATAGTCTAAACTCTAACTCAATGACATTATTATAAACTTTAATTTCTTGTTCATATGTGACTTTGTGAATCTTTGCATGTGCTTCACGCTATTGGAGGATAATATTCCGTTCACGATTGTGTATAATTATCAGTTTACGTAATAGAAGTTAGGGTGATACTAGGGAGATCATCTTTAGATACAAACTTATGTACTATCTCTCTCATAAAGGTGGAGCCCACTATTAAAATAGGTCTCATCCTCTATTAGAGAGATGATACACAAGTTGGTCTCTAAAAATGGTCTCTCTAGCATTTTCCAACCTTAGACCATCTCCAATAGTAAAAGTTACATATATCTAGGGGCTAAGCCACATGGGGGAGAAATTATAGAATAATACGGATGTACCACGTCAGTGTATAATATTTCTATTCAAATTTCGACGCGTGTGTATTTTTGAAAAAAAATTAATTACTTTATTACAGTTGGACTTGCTTAACTTTTATCTTTTAAAATAAAATTAGAAAAATAAAAAATTTAAATAAAAAAGAAAGAAAGAAAGAATTTTCCAACAATCCTTCGTCCCCAACCCAAACACCCATAAGCCCTATCCTGTGCCACTCCTCTCCTTGCTCTTCCTCTTCAAAATCGGATGCTCAGCAGACAATTCACCTTAGAATCCGATTTTGAACCCAAGTCTTTTATTAGCCAAATAAAATTGAAGAAGATTGTCCTCCTATTGATGCGCTCTGATCACAATGGCAACACCTTGGGTTACTTGGGCACATCCCAACATCCACAAATCCCAAACACAACACATCTTTGCGCACTTGCACCATTGAATTTGCTACAAACACACCATCTAGTACACTTTCCTAATTTTATTTTAAAAGATAAAAGTTAAGTGAGTCCAGCTATAATAAAGTAATTAATTTCTTTTCAAAAATGGACATGTGTCAAAATTTGAATGGAAGTATCTTATGCTAACGTGATATATCCATACTATTCTATAATTACCAATGTAATCCCGAGCCCCCACTCAAATTTTTTATATTATAAATACTATAATGTTATAAGTATTATGTATTTCTATATATATATTATTTCAAATACTATACATTTTTAGTTTGTTCCAACATCAATTGGATAACCAATGTAGTATGGTATTTTTATATTGTACCCACATGTGACCCAACCTAGTGAAAACCCACATCTAATGTAGCCCTACCTAGTGAAAACCCCAAAGACTTGAAAACCCATTACTAAAAAGTTTAAGGGTAAATTACTCAAATGGTCCTCAAATTTATACTCGATTTACATATTGGTCCATCAATTAAATTATTAATTCAAATGGTCCATCTGTTTGAGCCAAAATTTTGCATACCCAGCCCAACACTAAAAGCCCAGAGAAACAAAACGAACTACAGGGCCCAAGCAGTACTGGACTTTGCGATTAGAAGAATCAAGGGCCCAAAATCCAGAAAGCCCAACTCAGGATCTATAAAAAAAACTTGGGCTTCGAAAAGAAGAAAAAGAAATCAGCCAATAGCTCCAGAAAAAATCAAAAAGGGCTCGGCATGATTAAAAGAGAAGAAGAAGCCCAAAAGAAACAGACCCACGTGGATCTTTTTTTCTCCATGACTTAGAAAAGTCAACAATTTCAACTGGGTTGATAAGGAGTTGACAAAGGCAGGCGAAAAGAAGGGACATCTCTGAATCTCTGCCACCAGAAGATCAAATCCCTTTTATATATTTAGAGATATTGTTTCAACTCCAAAGAAGGCACCATCTTTCAAAGGATACGCATACTGTGTTTTCTAAAAAGATAAGCAGGAAATAGGTAGTTGTTCAAACTGGAAAATCAAACTAACCACCACAGTTTGAGCTCTCACATGGGGTAGTTGGAATTAAAGAGTGGTTAGGTTCTTTTTCAAAAAAATAGGGAAGTAATTGTCTTAAGAACTAACCATTGAGGGCTTATCTGTCAGAACTGATAAAACCCCATTTTTTTACATTTAAAAATGAAAGATCTTTTGGGAAATTTTACTGCCCATTATTAAGAGAAAGAAGCCTCACTCCAAAGCATTTCTTATAAATATAGGAGAGGGTGAACAAAGCAGAACCAAAAACAAACAAAAAACAAAAAAAAACAACCAAAAATCAACCAAAGACAAACACTCAAAATGATCACTTGATCTCTGAGAACCTTCAAACAAATTGAAGCAACCAAGAGCTTATTTGAGCCACAGAAGAAGCCAGCTATAAATCAGAACCTTCAGTTCAGACTTAAGAGAAATAGGTCATTCAAAACGAGATTTCTCTCGTTACAAATTTGGTTCAGCAAAAGCCAAAACAAACAGAGTTTGAGTTTTTTACAAATATGAAAACCTCAACAAAATTGAAGAAGATTGTCCTCCTATTGATGCGCTCTGATCACAATGACAGCACCTTGGGTTACTTGGGCACATCCCAACATCCACAAATCCCAAACACAACACATCTTTGCGCACTTGCACCATTGAATTTGCTACAAACACACCCTCTAGTACACTTTCCTAATTTTATTTTAAAAGATAAAAGTTAAGTGAGTCCAGCTATAATAAAGTAATTAATTTCTTTTCAAAAATGGACATGTGTCAAAATTTGAATGGAAGTATCTTATGCTAACGTGATATTTACATACTATTCTATAATTACCAATGTAATCCCGAGCCCCCACTCAAATTTTTTATATTATAAATACTATAATGTTATCAATGTTATGTATTTCTATATATATATACTATTTCAAATACTATACATTTTTACTTTGTTCCAGCATCAATTGGATAACCAATGTAGTATGGTATTTTTATATTGTACCCACATGTGACCCAACCTAGTGAAAACCCACGTCTCCTCCAAAGACTTGCAAACCCATTACTAAAAAGTTTAAGAGTAAATTACTCAAATGGTCCTCAAATTTATACTCGATTTACATTTTGGTCCCTCAATTAAATTATTCATTCAAATGGTCCATCTGTTTGGGCCAAAATTCTACACACCCAGCCCAACACTAAAAGCCCAGAAAAACAAAACGAACTATAGGGCCCAAGCAGTACTGGACTTTGCGATTAGAAGAATCAAGGGCCCAAAATTCAAAAAGCCCAACCCAGGATCTATCAAAAAAACTTGGGCTTCGAAAAGAAGAAAAAGAAATCAGCCCATAGCTCCAGAAAAAATCAAAAAGGGCTTGGCATGATTAAAAGAGAAGAAGAAGCCCAAAAGGAAACAGACCCACGTGGATCTATTTTTCTCCATGACTTAGAAAAGTCAACAATTTCAACTGGGTTGATAAGGAGTTGACAAAGGCAGGCGAAAAGAAGGGACATCTCTGAATCTCTACCACATGTAGGGGACTTTTTCTTCTTGCAGCTATAATGGGCTGGGCTGCTGTAAAGGGCAGACTGAGGAGACAGTCCCCTTTGCTTGGGTTCGAAAATTAAGCCCCAAAATACTTCGAAAGGGCAGTAAAGCCTTAGGAAATATTTTGGCTACCTTCACCAACCAAAATAATGGCAGCTTACAGGTGGTTTTGGCATGCTTACAGATAATCTTTTTAGCTCAGCGTGAGTGACATATGGCATGGAAGCAAAATCAACATGAGTTTAGCACTAAGAGAACATTTAGGCTTTCTTTGAGGGGAAGGGAAATGTTAGGGTAAGAAAGGAGAAGTTTTGTGAGAGATTTGGCTAGGAAAGGGAAAATGAAGAGCAACGTTCTTTTAGTAGCTGCCAAAAGAACAAAATGGAGAAGGAGATGAACAGTGCACGAGGTTGCTAGATTTTTGCAAGTTAGAGAGAAGGCTTGCTCTCTGAATCTTGAGTTGCCTTTGTTAGGTAGGATAAGCCTTAATTTATAGCCGCTGGAAACCACCACTTTTCAAGAAACCCTAATGGCTTCTATCCATTTTGGCTAAGCTTTTCCCTCCTTTCTTATTTCCTCATTTGGTTTTTCCATTTTGATGAAATCTCTCCTGTCAGATCATAGTTTTTGAAGCTCAAGGCCCCCCTTTTCCCGTAGCCACCTTAATGGCAGACTTTCCACTTCCAGCCATTTTGTTCATTGCTTTCTTCTCTTTTTTCTATGGCCAAGTTTGATGGGGAAAGGAGTTGGGATATACATGTTGGTTTAAAGGGTACTTCTGACAACTCGCAGGCTAATATTCCTTGGTCCCTTGAGTGTTTCTTGCTTGGAACTTGTTCCCTCCATGTGCTGGAAACTCCCAGCAGCTTAGTTCAATGGACCTGCAGACCTTCTCTACGTGGCTTCTATTTTTTCAACAAAGGGCTGAGACTTTTGAGGCTTGTTTTTTGGGGTTTTGTATGGACCAAGGGGGTCCCTTAAGCAGGTGGGCTATTTTATCAAACATTGGGCTTTTAAGCTAATAGGCTATTTGGGATTTTTTTTCTTTTGGGCTATTTCTTTTCCCTTGTGCTTACCCACATGTTTGGGCCTAAGAAATGGGCTTGAGTCTTGAGATTCCCAAGCAACTCGAGACTTTCCATTTCTTGGCCCATCAATGGGCCTCATGCTGACTTATTACCATCCATACCACAACCCACTCAAGCAAGCCCCAGGTGTTTGAGTGGCTTGGGCCCACTTAGGCTTGTAGCGTGGTTGGGAGTGAGATAACGATTCTGTGCTTGGCATGGCATGTCGCTTGACATGTTTTAATTTATCGTCCTGCGATGTTTAATTTTGGCATGGGCTTGTACACCCAGTATATTTTATCTCAACCCCTAACGAATTTATTTATTTAGCGTGGCACGTGAACTGTAATTCGCATGTGATGGGTTTTTGTGTACATTTACGCTCCTTAAAGGACTGTCGTTTTGGGCTGATAATTTATTCGGGCCCAACCATGAATTTTTTGGGTCTCAACACCACCATAAGATCAAATCCCTTTTATATATTTAGAGATATTGTTTCTACTCCAAAGAAGGCACCATCTTTCAAAGGATACGCATACTATGTTTTCTAAAAAAGATAAGCAGGAAACATGGAGTTGTTCAAACTGGAAAATCAAACTAACCATCACAGTTTGAGCTGTCACAGGGGGCAGTTGGAATTAAAAAGGGGTTAGATTCTTTTTCAAAAAAACAGGGAAGTAATTGTCTTAAGAACTAACCATTGAGGGCTTATATGCTAGAACTAATAAAACCCCATTTTTTTTACATTTAAAAATGAAAGATCTTTTGGGAAATTTTACCGCCCATTATTAAGAGAAAGAAGCCCCACTCCAAAGCATTTCTTATAAATATAGGAGAGGATGAACAGAGCAGACACACAAAACAAAAAAAAAAAAAAAAAAAAAAACAACCAAAAACAAACACACAAAATGATCACTTGATCTCTGAGAACCTTCAAACAAACTGAAGCAACCAAGAGCTCATTCGAGCCACAGAAGAAGCCAGCTATAAATCAGAACCTCCAGTTCAGACTTAAGAGAAATAGGTCATTCAAAACGAGATTTTTCTCGTTACAAATTTGGTTCAGCAAAAGCCAAAACAAGCAGAGTTTGAGTTTTTTACAAATATGAAAACCTCAACAAATTTATGGAGAGCCTTGACCAAGCAAAATAGGTACCACAGTACAGTTCCAGCTCAGTAATCCTCAAGTCCAGCCACTTCTACTCCTTTCAGACTGAAGAGACCGAAATTCTGCCCATTCAAAATGCCTCCCAGGGCTCAAAATAGATTAAAGCTCTGCCAAACTCAAACTTTGGTATCGATTTATAGCCGAAGCTTAGCAGTTGAAGTTGGGAACAGTCCAGTCTAGCACAGGCTTACCCAGTCCAGCCCAGATCAGAAGCTTCTGTCCAGGCAGAAATGGAAGTCCAGCCTTTTTTTTGTCTTTCTAGAGTTGATTTTTCCCTTTTAAGTTTTGTGAAATGTACTTCTGCCTAAAAACAGTTTACTATCTTATCATTTATTCTGGCCAGAACTACCAGTTTTGTACTGTGAAAAATTGTAAAGTCCTCACCAGTCTGAGGCAAGAAAAAAACTTACTTGGGAGATATTCCTCACCCAAATTCACAATCGCTTGTTTAGAAATCAGTAACTTAGGGTACAAGTTATCTATTCTTAAGAAGTCTGCTAGGATTTTTATTGCTAGCAGTGGCACACTTCACAGATTAAGGAAAGTTGACTTGTTGACCAGTCAATGGTTTTCAAGTCAATGGGGAACTTTATCTTTCCATCATAGGAGCAAAGACGAAACGAGTGAACACCATCAACTCTATATTATTCGCTCCATTGGTCATACCGTTACATTATGTCAATATTTCTGTTAAATGTGAGGGCAAATTGGTCATTATTTACTCTAAAATTAGGTTAAATCTAACAGAAAATTAGACGATAGGACCACTGGAGCGAATAATATAGAGTTGATGGACCATTTGAATGAATAATTTAGTTGAGGGACCAAAATGTAAATCAGGTATAAATTTGAGGACTATTTGAGTAATTTACCCAAAGTTTAAGATAACTATCTTTTTCACCCCGCTTTTCTTTGTGTAGACAGAATTTAGGGAGCTTTAGTAATATACTCAAAATAGGGGTTGAAATTATAATAAAAAAACCCCAACATGAAATGCACTTTAGAAACATATCCAAAAATTATTTACTACATGATAAATGAGTGTTGAAGTTCCTATAAATTGCACATCTACCATTGATTAACTTAAAACAAGTCCAACCCAAAAAAACTCGAAAAAAATCCAAAACAAGCCCAGCCCAAATTTTTTTTAAAAAAACCCCAAACTAAAAAAAAAAAGTCACGAAAATCAAGGAGTTGTCCTTACGACCCTTCTCCACCAAACCTCCATACATTGTTAATACAATGTCATAGAAGTACATTGTTAATATCATTTCATAGAAGTACATTGTTAATATCATTTCATAGAAGTACACTGTTAATACCATTTCATAGAAATACACTGTTAATACCATGTCATAGAAGTACATTGTTAATATCATGTCATATAAGTACATTGTTAATATCATTTTATAGAAGTATATCATTAATACTATTTCATACGAAAAATTTAAAAAACCTAAAAAAGCCCAGTAAGACATCCTATATCTTTTGCAGAAACCACCTCAAATTGTCCATAATTTTATCACATACAATCGCAAAGGCAAAAGGAAATACCTCTACAAAAAGAGAAAAAAAATACACTGTTAATACTATGTCAGAGAAGTATATTGGTAAGACTATGTCATAGAAGATGTCGTGAGTACTAAATTCTCCACAAGCTCTGATTACCACCAGTAAAACAACATCCAAACTTACACAACTACATAATGCTTACATTATCAATGATAGACTTAAGAAGATCATCTGACAATTTCCAGTCAGATTCCATCATTATGGCAATCACCATTTGCTTAACCTGAAACCAAAAAGAGGCTACTTAATTTAAATATCATGTTCGTGTTCATACAAGGTATCAAACATAAAAATACCCATAAAAACATAAATTTCCTCAGAGACTTAGACAGTAAAAATGTAGTACAAGACTCACTTCTTCTCGCTCAATGAACCCAGTTTGTCTCAGATCATAGAGCCTAAATGCAACTGCAAGTAATTAACAAACAACATAAGATAACAAGAAAGACACACACACAACATTTAGCTTTGTCTCTTATATCAGTAAGACTTACAATCAATTTTATCATCCATAGGGGCATATGGATGGAAGACATTGAGTGCATGAACAAACTCATCAAATTCAAAGACACGATTTTCTTTTGATCAAAGAGATCAAAAACCTAGAAAAGCAAAATCCAATTCACGTAAGTAGGTGCAAGGAATTATATATATCCTAGTCAATTAGTTCAAGATGTTGGTATGAAACATATACCTTGTCTAGGAAAAGATTTTCACCATAGGGAGTTCTAAATAGTGCTAGTTGAAACTCATCCAGCAAAATAATCATCATCCAAATAATTACTACAATGCATGAAACTAGAAAGAAACAACACATTTCTTCATAATTGAATTTGAATGATTCAAAGAAATTTGGTTGACCTTATGAATCGATCCGTCGTCGATAATTGAACTATTTAGCTTTTTAAACAGCTCATACAATACCTCCAGCTCATTAACAGTAACTGCATCATGATTTCATGCAAGTAAACAACACAAACAACATTCAAAATTCTCATTAACTAATCATTTATTTCTTCTTCTTCTTCTTCTTCCAAAATTCCCAAAGCAAAAAGAAATAATTCACAATTCAAAGTTCTGCATATATATAGTTTTCTTAATTTTCTGAATATTTTAAATAAATAAAAAAATTCATACATTTGGTTTCATCGGCGATGACAGACATATCGCCGAAAGCGAAACGACGTTTGGTTGGGTAGGGACGGCCGTTTAAGCAATCGATCACAACAAAAATCAACACCTCTATGATCGATACAACGGTATAAATGCCGCGTAGATCCACTCACCCAATGATAAAGAACTCGATCTCTGCTCAACCCCCTGCTTAATTAATCGAAAAATAAAAAATTAAGCATAAACAATGGGAATTGAAAATTCGCCCATTTTAATTTTTACTGAGAAATCCATTGTCGTCTACAACAACTCATTAGATCGAGGCTACTACTTCTGGCGCTGTGTTGCTTTGTGATTTTCAATTAAATATGTTTGCGTCTGCACCACAAGAGAGAGAGAGAGAGAGAGAGAGTAACAACCGATGAGTAATAATCCAATTTTGAGTTTTTTTATATGAATTTCTCACTAAATGGTAAATCATGAAATCTGTATATTAAGTAAACTATTATAAAAATAAAAAATAAAAAATAAAAAATAATAAAAAGAACAGTTGGCAATAGTAGGGTGTGTTTATAAAGTTTGTTTAATGTAAGGTAGGGTGTGTTTATGAAGTCAATTTCATGTAGGGTATTTCTATGATTCTATAGCTAGAAATGGGTTTCTTTATAGTTATCTATAGAATTTACCCCTCCTCTTAGAACTGGGTTTTTGAATTTTTCTCCTAAACTCCATATTATATTATCACATTTTAATTAAATTAACTCGTTTAATAATCTTGATTTTTTTATTATTGTTTTCTCTTCAGTTTTGGTTTTCCTTAGTTTGGGAAATTTTGATTTTTTTTCTTTCTATTGAGTTTAATCGGGGGAAAAGCTTTAAAGAGATTTGCTAAATCGCTAATCAACTTCGAGTATGTATTTGTCTATCTCTTGTCAAGGACAATTATGATTGCAATGAATAAGCAATACAATTCTTGATATATGTGATATATATATACTATTTTTCGTATGTATTGTGAGTTTGAATTTTTTATTCTTTATAATTTGTAAGAGGCCCTCACACACATAAAATTCTAGCATCGTCACAATGTAAAATGAAGTTAATAAGGATCTGTTTCCATAACTATTTTGTTTTTGGGTTTTGAGTTTTTGTTTTTGTTTTCTTTTAATTAAGAATTGAAAACTTGTTTAGTAACAAGTTTGTGATAATTTTCCTTTGTCTTCTCGTTTATCAATTCTACATCACCATACATGCAACACAGTTTAGTCCCAAACTCAAATATCTAGAACTTCTGGACCTAGAATCGACTCCTCAATGCCTAGGGTATGGCCCCCAGAACGCCTGAACAAGGCCTTGGACCCTAAAAAGGCCCTGGACATCCACACTATAACTCAACAAATATTCAACATAACTAAAATTTTTGCCAAAGAATACTACGAACTCCTTATAACATGTACTATATTTCTAAGTTCCAACTAAATAGGTGTTACTTTCAATTATAATAATAGAACTAAGCAATATTGAAATTAAAACATGGGACTCACCACCTTGAGTAAGTAGACCCACACGTTACCTCTCCACACCCATGCAACAACTCCTAGACCGGGCCTAGACCACCACTGCCCCTCTTAGGATACATGCGCATGGTACACAACAGACATAGGAAATGCGTGTCCATTTAAAATTTATTTGAATTTGTTTGTGCCCATTTAAATTTGGGCATGAGCTTTGTGTCTAATACTAATATCAGCTTACATCTTGTCATCTTAATGTCATTTGGAATAATTATTATAGTTTAAAAGCATGATTAATTGTGCTTTCCATAGGACACGAAAAACATTTTGTGCGTTTAGGTTTTATATACTTTTAAAATGATAATTTATTCAATTTATCAACTCCTCGTTTTAGGAGAAAAAATTATATCTTTTTTTATTGAAAGACATTCCTCCTCCACCGTGGCTTTCCCCAAGACCATAACTCTCCACAGCATTGAAGGGTTTTATATATGAGCCTTCCTCATCAGTACTCTTCCTCCACCCATTACTTTCCCCAAGACCATAACTCTATCTCTAGAAACCCAAAATGAGCCTTATTTGTTCTCCTCCTTCGATTTTACTGATGCCTACTTTCTCCCTATCTTCCCAATCCTTCCGACCATCTTCCCCAACCACAGCATCCCCACTGTGAGAAGCATTTGGAGTAGCTGAATAATACGACCAAGAATAAGAAAGACTGATCCATGAGACGGAGACAGATTCTGAGAATTCCATGAACAATTGTAAATTGAAAGAGGTGAAATATCTAAAATTTGGATCATTTTCTTTCTCTCTCTCTCTTGGGTGCTGCTATAAATTCTTATGAATTGTCGAATACGTTCTTTGTGAAATGAACGAAAACAAAAAGTTTGTGTTTTGTAGGACAAACCTAACAAGTTTGGAGTTGTCCACTGTTCCAACTGTAAGACAAAGCAATTTTGCTTTGACCGTATTGAAAGATGTTGGCTGTTTTAATTTGAGTGAGCAAATTGTGTATTTGTATAATTTTCATTTATACATAGTTTTTAAATCTAATTATGTATGTATTTGTGCGAGTTTGGTTGAAAATTTTAATTTTAGTGAGCTCATTGTGTTTGCATTACTTGAGAGAGAGAGAGAGAGAGAGAGAGAGAGAGAGAGAGAGAGAGAGAGAGAGTGGAGGCAGTGGTGAAAGAGAAGGAGGAAGTGGCGGTGGTGGAAAAAGAGAGAGAGAGGTGAAGTGTCATTGATTTGTATGGTGGCCGGGATGGTGTGTAGGTGGAGAGAGTGGCGCGTTGGTTTTTGGCAACCCTAATTTTTTTTTTGAAAAATTAAATACATTGAGCACAAATGAATGGTTTGTGTTCATGTACAAAAGTTAAATCAAAAGCATCAATCGATATTGTTAGATATATGCCACATCCGTGCCCAAAAGTGTTGAGTTTAAGACACGAAAGAGTAAAATCGTGCCCTATGAACAATGAAAACTCCTATATAGGAGACCAACTATTTTAAAGTGGTTGCATTGTTGCATCAATATAGAGCACGAATAATTGTGTCTTTTGATTTAAAGAGCACAAATAATAATTGTTCTCAAAATCAGATATTCTAGTAATGGCACGGTGGCCATCGGACCAAATCGGTGACACCGAACCCAACCAGGTGACCCTCGGAACCAAACTAGTGAACGGCGAATCGAGGGGTTGCAATTTCCCACACAACCCAATAAACGATTAGAAGCATGCATGAAATTTGTGCAGGTCAACCCATACGATAATTAAAAATTCATGTCAAATAAATGGATTCGCGTCAATCCATTAACCCGTTTATTAACATATATACCCAACTTTTAAAATAAATGAGTCGTGTAAACCCATTCAGAAGCCATCATATATAACCTATTTAATTCTCTAAAACAAAAACCTATTTGATTTTGTTAGTTTAAAGAGTTAATATTAACCTTTGGCCAAAAAAAGAGTTAATATTAACTTTTTAAACATTAAATTTGTTTTTTTAATAATATTTTCAATATTATCATAAGTTTCTTAGCATATATGGTTTAGGGTTTAGGGACGTTCTTGAAATGTTTAATAAACGGGTCGTATTTGTGTTGAAATTTTTTAACCCGTTAATATTGGACACCACAAGACTCATTGCCACCCCTAGTCGAACCTCAACACTTGACCCCCGGGCATAACACAATGACTGTAAAACCTTTGTCAATGACCCTCGTAAACAACCCGACATCCACTTGACTTATCAAACCACTAGAGTTGGCCGTGTCCAATTCAACAACCACCAGGCCCAACCATCACCAAGTTAGACTCCACAGTCACAGTGCCATTTTGCTCTTGTTTTTATGTATTACAAGAGAATTTTTTATTATTTATTATTTTAATACAACCGTTAGTCTAAACTACAAGGGAGATGTGAGTTTCACACACACACACACACTATCAAGGTGCTATGAGGATTCAAACTTGAGATCACTGGTCTATAAGTTAAAGCCATTTTCATTAAGTTAGATCTCATTGGCATATTCCGAGAGAATTAATTTAATAATATTCAAATATAAATTTCGCTTAAATTTTTGTTCGAACAAGAACAACCCACCTTCTAATGTCTGCGGGCCTTCTATGAACCTTGGAGCAACAAGATGATTTTGAGCTAACCTAATTAAAACCACTATTGAATGACTTTGGGCTGCAACCATGCTAATTTTGGGCTGAAATTCTAACCTTAGATGCCTCAGGCAAAATTGGGTTGGTAAAGGCTGGGCTGAAATTCATACAATAAATAATACTATTTGAAGCACAATTCACCCAATAATTGCGTTAGGCAAAATTGGGTTGGTAAAGGCTGGGCTGAAATTCACACAATAAATAATACTATTTGAAGCACAATTCACCGGAAAGGCTATAATGAGGGCTTAAAGTGAGGAGGTTATTTGAGGAGGTCAAATCTCACCATCAACAAATGTAAAGAAATCATGGGACTTAAATATTTTAAATGTTTTGACGGTCGGATCGGTCTCCTCAAATAACCTCCTCACTTTAACTCCTCATTGTAGAAGCTCCCCACAATTCACACGATAAATGCGTTAGGCAAAATTGGCCTGTTTTACTTGAATGCCAAATTGGGCTTGTAAGTTATACTTCTATAAGTAAAATGTAGGCCTAATCTACGAAACTCGAAAAATATCTTTTGGGCACCCAAATTTTGTCGATACTCATACATCAAGAATTTTATAGTGAGGGTTTTATATATAGCCTTTAAGTGAGCTTATATATTTTAATTGTTGGATTAAGTTGGTTATTCATTGGATCAAATTGGTTAGTCTAATCCAACAATTAAGATCATATGGCGATTCACCATAACACTAAAAAATTTCTCATCATAAATCATATATGTGGTTGATTTCAAAACTCTCAAACTGATCCAAATATGTTTGCATCCATCTAGAAGGGATGCAGGACTTTGACAACCAGGAGGGATGCAAGACTTTGATTTCAAAACTCTCTCCATCTCTCTCTCAAATCATGTTCAAAGTCCAAAAAGAAAAAAAAATGGTACAAACACGCAACACAATTTACAATTAGACTAATGCTAAGAAGATTACAATTTGTAGACCACTTTGTGCATAGCCTCTCTAATAAATGTAAGCTTCATTGTATTAGTTGGCTCCACCCTTATTAGAAAGGTGGTACCGAAGTGGTCTATAATTTAGTCTCCCTAGCATTACTAAACAACGTACATTTTCTTATGGGCATAGTCTCTCTCCATGTAAAACCACAAACAAAATGAAAAATGAAAAATGAAAAAAACACGTCACTAAAAAAAAAGAAAGAGAAATAGTGGTTGTGACAGCTTGGATATTGTCTCAACATAATCCTGAAAAAATATATATACATATATATATATTTGTTGTCATCCTAACCTAAAATCTGTTCTTTGGTCACTGTGACTCAGCCAACTTTCACATAAAAGGTAGAATAGTATACCAAACCATGATGGTACTTGAACAGTTCTATGAATAAATTGACAAAACCATAGCAATGTGTTATAGATAACTCAAGGACTTTTACTATTCATATCTATGTGGTACTTTCACATTTAATATCAAAATGCAGAATAATTTACACACTTCATAATAATCTAATAAAAGCAATGTTAAAAGAAGGTTGGTCACTCTCATTTCATCCATTTGCACTCATTTATTTTATTTTGTATGCTAATAATGGAGTAAGTAAAATGACACACGAAGTACACACAAACAAGGAGACGAGCGCAAACCGATAAAATGAGAGTGTAAAAGTCGCGAGAGTTAAAAGAACTCCCACGTTCTTTACAAAACCATCGTCCAGGAAGTATTTGAACAGTTGTACAAAGACTCCATGTACTTTGGTTGTGGAAGCTTCCTTTCAGTTTCCACAACAGGGGAGGCTGAAGCAAAGCCATTGACTAACTTGTGCTTCTCTTAATGCAGGAATTACCAAGAATGAACCAACTTGCTGTTATAAAACTAGTTCAACCAAATTAAAGAAAAAGGAAATGTGGGGATCATAAGGATTAAAATGACAACCCTGAACAGAAAAATCCTGGTTATATGTGTCACATTAAGTAGTAACAAAGAAAACAAAGTTGAGCCAACAGAGAGACCCACTTGATGAATAAACAAAAAAAAAGTCCCATCAAATTTAAAAACAACTAGGGAATCTAATTAAATATATAGATCAACAAAGAAGAAAAGAATGTTTGAAAATCCAAACCAGATACTTTTCTTTCCTTGGTAGACCATTCAATTGGATTGAATCTTCCTTCTTGTCTCCCAATTTGATACCCCGAAGATAGAATCTGCAAAATTCACACCAAAGAAATCAAAAAATTTAAACTGTTGTCTTCGGCAAATAAAAATAAAACAAAAACAGTGTACAATGAGCAAACAGAAACTCTATATATAAGCCAAGAGTTTCAATTTGCTAATTTCTCAATACATCTTGAAGAATCTTTACACTTTCCATGGAAAAAATGTTTGAGCAAGCAATGATTTCTCCATTCTGATAGAGGAGGTCATGTGTTCAAATCTCGTGAATGTGTGGTTCTTGAATA
Source organism: Prunus armeniaca (assembly GCA_903112645.1). NCBI lineage: Eukaryota > Viridiplantae > Streptophyta > Magnoliopsida > Rosales > Rosaceae > Prunus > Prunus armeniaca. The sequence goes on along the minus strand of CAEKDK010000003.1, from coordinate 10,582,030 downwards.
AAAATAAAAAATAAAAATTGAACAATGGGATATGGAGTACTTACTAGTTATCCAATCAATGGTGGGTGGAATTGGGAGAGGAAGTGGATGATGGTCGATCTGAAACACCGCCATTATCCGCCTCCTCAGCGTCAATACGCGTGGGGATGCAGAACACTGGCAAGCCGCCATCAGAGGCGAAGCGGGTGCCAAAGATTGAAGAATGGTGAATCATTGGCTGCTGCTGCTGCTGCTGTGTTCTCTGCTGTGTGCCAAAGATAGAAGAATCGTTCCAGGCCCGAGCTGAAACTGATGGCGAAAAACTGGACTGAAGGGTACCCCCCTGAGCATGAGCATATGCTTGCTGTGGCAATGCTTGTGGGTGTGAGTTGAATACAAATCCACCATCACCTGCTCTGTTCTGATTGCTCCATGCCACCATTCTCTGATAACTAGTGTCAAATCCCACCGTTGATCCTCCCGCCCCGGCGGCGAAAAGGGTCTGAATCTGATCGTTGTTGTGGTTGGTGTCTCCTTGGGATTGCTGGCTGTGAGTGTGATGGATGTTTAGGCCTTGGTCTTGGAAAGAGTGGAGAGAGAGGCCAAGGTCTTGGCAAGGGTTTAGGTTGGTGGTTCTTGAAATCAGATCATGATCCGCTGGGTAGCTTTGGAAATTGATGGATGAAGTGGCTGCTGAGCTTGTGGGGAAGAATGATTTCATGGTGTCAGCTATGGTGTCTGAGTCTATAGATGGAGGAATGTTGAAGCTTGAAACATTATTTGCTTGGTTGTTATTCTCACCCATTTGCCTCTGCAGCTGGTGGAAATTGTAGCCAGAGGACTCTGTTTCCTCTGCTCCTCCTGCAATCACCATTTCATTTGGATTGGATTGATCGGGCTCAGCATTGTTTGCTGCAACGCCAGTGATAGGGTGCCAAGGAGGAAGCTCAGCAAGCTTGTCAATGGAGGATTTTGCTTTCTTGATGAGCCAGTCAACCGCTTTGCTGGGGCGGTCATAGCCGAGGCGGTCTTGAACATCGTAGAATTGGATGGCGGTGTGGGCAGACAACCGGACGCGGCGGTCTCGGGGGCCTTTGGCGGTGTAGACCTTGCTGTGGCGGTCTTTGCGGCCGGTGGATCGAACAATGTGGCCTCCTTGAACTTGTATAATCTCTCCACCTCCTCCTCCTCCAGTGCTCTTCATTCCCATTCTCTCTCCTCCTCTTTGCTTTGCATATTCTTGTTGAATGCTTTGGTGGTCTAGAATTTGGTGGTGGTTGTTGTTGGGAGCTACTTGTGTTTGTGTTGGGTGAGAATTTATGAGCTCCCCATGCGTTTGATGCTGGTTTTGGACAAGTTGGAGATATTGCTGATTCTCTTGGAAATCCAGATTCCTAATTTTTTTTCTCTGATTTTGGGATTCAAAAATGGTTGATTTCTTTTGCTTGCTTTCACTCTATCTACTGCTGTTGTTGGGGTTGCTTGTAGCTCTTCCTCTGCAAACTGTCACAATTCTGATACACCTGTTAGGGCTGCTGCTAATCCCAAAAACTCTGCCATTGCAATCTCCAGATTCCTGACCCCAATAAACCCTACAAGAAAAAAATCCACAACCCTCACTCAAAATACAAAAAAACCCAGAGTCACCAGTACAGACCCAGAAATTTGACTCCAGTTTTGTTTCTACAAATTTACAGATAAGGTAAACTTATTGGGCCATATCATCTCCATGAAAAGAGTAAGAGCATGCAGACTAGGTTGGTGGGTTTTTCTATATGTGGGCACAAAACTACTGTATTAAAGAAAAAAAATTTGGAAAGTTCAATTAACAACAAAAGTGGGTTGTAATTGTATTGGGTATATATGTATGATATATCCACCAAGAAAAAGGGAAGAGACTCCCAGAAGAATTTTGGGATTTTGCAAATGAAAACTGGAACGTTTTGAAGGGAAAGATAGGAGAAGTCAGTGAATGAGGTTTGGAGATGTAGTGATTTGAAAGAAAACTCCTACCTTGGCCTATGACTATGAGAGCTGTAAATACATCTGTTAAGGGTGGTAGAGTTTGGTCAGGGAGCTAGAGGAGATTAAAATCTTGGGTCATCTCAACCCCACAACCCACATATATAACAAACCAGGTCCCAGCCAAAACTCAACAAGTCAATGTCTAACTCTAGCCCAACTCCTTCTAGTCTCAACTCTCTCTCTCTCTCATACTTTTTTAAAAATAAAAAAATTTATACAAGCAAAGCGATATTTGGGGAGGATATTTTCTCACTCACACACTGTCAATGTGTCATGGGATTCGAACCTAAGACCATTGGTTTTCAAGTCAAGGCATTTTTCACTGAATTAAACCTCGTTGGCCTTTTATAAGAGTAACTTTTTAAGCATATGTTATTAAAAGAGTTTAGGGTTAATTATCTATGATTAGAGTGCATGGTTCATAGAGAGGCGACTATCAATGGCTACATCTTTCACACACTCCTTTTGAAGGCGTTGATAATGATATCTAACAGCTTTTCTGGTTCCTTTACTCTCTTTATTTATATTTATTTATTCTCATAGTTCCACCACAAAGATATGTATGGTTTCACTAAAATAAACGACAAACGTGCTCCCTTCAACTACACTTTTCTGATCAGCTCCTTTTTATGCATTTTGTACTCCCACAAATCTGTTCGATCCAGGGTTTGTCACATGGCTACAAAGGACAGGAGCTTACTTGGCAAGCTTAGTCACTGCCGTGTTTCTTTTTAAGCAAAAGGGAATAACGATACCAGATGAGACATACAACTAGAGATAAACTTTGGTTTTACCAGTTTTCTTAAAGCAAAAATTAGCAGTTGGGCTAATTTTCACTTGGTAGGCTGAATTTTCTAAAAAGTAAGTAGCACCAAATTGTTATATGTCAAAAAAAAACTTGGACGGTGTTTGAGCCCATCCTAGTCTAAGGATGGTTCCGCCCTTGATCAGGTGGATAGATTAGTAGCATTCACATTTGGTGGGAGTTACACATATTTTTCTCTTAGAAATGCTAGTTTTAATTGGTGAGATGGTTTAATTGTAAACCTATCAATTGTCAAGTATATTTATTTTAGGGTTCGAGATACATGCAGATTTATGTGGGCAAGAGGCAAGAGGCAAGAAGAGATGCCTTCCTTTAATGTGATGACGTATAAGATCGAGATAGAGTTGTACATGTGGTTGGCATATGAGGGTGTGACTTCTAGGCTTGTAGCCTTTATTAAGTCTGCAGCGCAACGTTGCCTCTAAAGAAGCAGCAGCAATGTGCATACATTCTCCAATTTTCTTTTTCTTTTCTAGTTTCTATTTTTATTTTTATACAAACTTAGGAATATTATCGATGTAAAAGGCTCTATGAAGAAGATGTCTAGAGTTCATTTTCATAAGGGGCTTTCTCTATCTTTTCTCGAGCACACCATATACCAAGGGCCTTGTCCTTGTACCAAGATGGATATTGGCCGCCCATGTCATTTGCTTCCAACACGTGGACCAATGAACTTTTTTTTTTTTTTTTTTTTTTTTTTTTTTTATTTTTTTTACAGCTAAATATGGAGTATATAAGAGGTATATAAAGATTTATATGCAGAGCCATTATCTTCCATTGATGGCCAAGTGGGTAAAAAAGGGAGAGTGGGTATAGAATGAAATGGCCAAATTGAATTTTAAAAAAGGGAGAGTTGGAAAAAGTTGTAACCATGCAATGCAAGCTACATAATCTTTTTTACAAGTATAGTGTGTTCGTTCAAGAATATAAACCGAGAATCATATGCATAAAGTACAAGCATGACATAATTGACACAACAAAAGGTTGGATAAGGTATTAGAAATCATGACCTCAAAGCCTATCACCACCATCAATTCTAAAGAAAAGTGTCTCAAAAAAAGAAGAAAGACAACATACAGCAAGAAAGAAGAACGATTGTACGATATAATTGCCATATGTTACATGCCTGCCTAGAAGGGTTTTTATATTTATTTTATAAAAGTAATATTAAGCGAATGAAATTGAAGTTAAGACTTCGGATACAATATAAATACTCTTAACCACTTGAGCTATAAGCCGTCAGTGTCTGCCTATAAGATTGGAGATGCACAAAAATCAGCTTGCCAACTAAATGTTGACTACAATTACATTATTTCCACCAAGGTAGCTTTAAGTCCTAACCTACTTGCTATATATCATATGAAAACTACAAGCTCGGAATTGAGGTTGCAGCTTTCCCAATTTAAACTATTAGTCTTTGTTTTACAAAAAGTGGGATGAGCATTCAATTCATTTTTTTTTCTTTGGATACGTATGAGCATTCAATTGAATATTTTTCACTAAAATCAAATAGAGAAAAAGAGCTACGAAAGTAGGGCTAAAAAGAATTGGATTTTACCTCTCTGGTAAGCGATAGGGTTGGATTAAGCTGCCCTAGGAGAGCTTTGGTTTAATTAATGATATCACTCAATCTCTATGAGTGTGCGCCTATTTGTACTACAAACAGTACAATTATACAATGTTGCTGTATTTCGTTTAGGAAAATACTAGCAACCTTTTTTGCTTTTGGACCTTAGAACCAACTAGTCATTGGTCTAGTGGTACCTCTCTTTTCAGTATTGAAAGAGATCTCAACTTTGTATCTTCCGTCTCCTATCTGTTTTTTTTTTTAAATTTTATTTATTTATTTTGTTTTGCTTTAAAAAGAAGTACTACCCTCATGTTTAATTGATGATAGCTACTAATAATTAGCCAAACTTTAGCTACAGTTTGCCCTCCTTACTAGGTTTAGGTTAGCGGAAAATATGAATTTTTTAGATTAGGTAAGGTAGAACACGTAGCTTGAGAGGTGGATGAATTTTGTGCCTAATACCCTGTTGAAGTTGGAGTATTCAACTTAAAATTAATTAACTTCTAAAATTTCACATACTGCAATCTAAGACTTTTGTCTCGTGTATAACTTTATAGTCGCCACAATAGCTTACCAACTTAATCTTGATTTGATTTCCATGGCAAAAACAATTATGTTGACTATTACAATCATAGATACACTCATCGAGGGAATATTAGCTTGTGGCATTTTGGACATTTTAAGTTCGTTACATGATATCAAATATTTAAATAGCTCTCAGTTTAATGACACTTCTCTACACAATGTTGTAATATGTCCCATCTGAAAGGAAATGAAGAGTACGTGGAACGAGTGAATTGATTAAGAGAAAACAAGGAGCGTAAAAGTATTAACCAATGAGAAAGTGAGATTTGAGAATTGCAATAGTAGCCATATAACTATTCAATCTATTATTTAAATCCGTTAAGGAGAATAAGGGGCATATTTGACATTTTATTATTGAGCTTAACAATGGAATTCTCTTAAAAAGGCCCCTCAACTCCAAGGAGACATAATTTTTCAATTTAATTTCCGTTTGAGCCACGCTCTCGTGAACTCGAGCCTCGTGTCATGGATCAAAATAAAATTCCACCACTAGCCTCTAAATACGAGAGCCACTATATTTCAAAAATTCTGTTACTAAAAGGGCATAATGATCAAGGCAGACCACACAAGAATTCAACTAAATAAATGAAAATTCGAGTCCGTCGTTACAATAAAGGTAAAACGAGTTTGAATTTAATTAAAACTCTATCTTTAATTAATTAATTAATTTATTTATATATATTTTTTTATATAAGCGAGATTCTATTTTAAGCCCATGTCAGCATAGTGGGCTGCAGAGGGGAATTATATTTTAAGTTTTGATATGAGTTCAATTTCATTAATTATGGTAGGCGATTTTTAGTTGAGAGCTCAAGTTGGCTCGATAGACTGTCGTAAAGAGTTCCGGTTCCCCTTTTTTGATTTTCCAGAACTAGGCCCCAAAAACTCCAAAATGATATGAAGACCTTAGGGAGCTGGAGATCATTGAGTCATTTAGGTATCAATTGCGGGAGATGCTTGCTTTAGTGAATTAGGATTAAGTTCAGCTTGAGAAGTAGTGGTGTGGGAGCTAAGAACTCACACCCAATTTGTAGGGGCTCAGGGCTCCTCTATGTCACAAACCCTAAGCAGATTATTATCATGGATTCTTCCAATTCAACCAAAAGTCTCTCCTCCTTGCTTTTGTAAGCACTTTCCCCCATTAATAAGCCTTCTCACTCAACCAAAATTGTTAATGAGGGCTCATATTCCAACAAAACCAGCAATAAATCAAAAAAACCAAGTAAATAAATAACCCTGCAACTAGCCATCATGATTCATATATAGCAATGAGGTGCAGCAGTCCTAGAAAAGGACAATGGCAGAGAAAAGAAGCAGATGATTAATTCACATCACCCTTCCTCTTCTATACATCATCTGTAGAAAAAGTGAAAGCCACAAATCAGGCTCGTGATCCGAGATGGTTTAAATGTCCCACTGTTATATTCTGTGTCCCTCTGTGTCTCTCTGCGTGTCTCTGAAGGAGAGCAAATAGATTGTCGGAATGCAATTAAGTATTCATGAGATGGCAGAATCTGCCAAAGTTGTTTTTGCCTCTCTTCTATGGCAACCACACAGCTTTCATTTTTAGCCCGCGTTTACTTGCACTCTAAATTTACTGCAACCTGAGGAAGCCATAACCAAAAACAAGAAAAAAAATTAGAAGAAAAATTTACAGAGCTATAGGCAGTTACTTTCCTTTATGAAAGGTTTACTGGCATTTATATACGCTCTAAAACTGCTTCCTTCTCTCTTCCTTTTGAATTTTTCTGATGAGTTGCAGTTGGTTATAGCTAGAAACCCTAAAGACAGTGAAGTATGCTGTACAGATTGAACCCTAGCTCTAAAGGCTACAAGGCTATATATTAATGGCTCTTCAGAAATGCGAAAAACATTTCAGTACTTCAAAGAAAAAAACAAGTACACTAGAAGGAAAGAGTTAAAATTAAAAGTAAAAGAATACAGCCGCAAAAGTTGATCAACTTGATTTCCCAGTTATGGACCATCAGCAGCAACTTCCAAATGGTTATTTTGATGAGTTTGAGAGCTTTTTTATTACCCCACTCCACAGAACACATAGATCAGAAGCCAGCTAGACAAAAATGTGATGTAATTTCAGTTCCATTAATATTAGTACCAATATTAATGGAGCATAACAAAAGGCTTTGGTGGTGTCCTGATTGGGCCCATATTTACGAGGAGTGTAACTTCGCAGTAATCGATTGGTCAATTTTTACATAAGTGATATTAGGGGAGGAGGGATTCAAACACGCATGACCTCGGATACTGAGCTACAAGCTTTTGGCTTGATTGGTCAATTTGACATGCTTTCAAGTTACAATGAAAATCTACCAGAAAAAAGAAAAATTACAATGAAAATGGGAATTGTTTGCCCAAAATTGCCTCAAATGAGATGGCTGAGCAAAGGAAGGACCATAATTTCAAGTTTAGAAGGAGAAAAAAAAGGCCAAAAGATAATTTTACTCCATGCAGTTTATTAGGGTTCACAACATCGTACCTATATGTAGTTAAAAAGGTCAAATCATACTAGGTTACATTATATGGCCGTGCTGAAAGAGCCAGGTTAGAGGATGCCACATCTTATATTGATTTTGAGCAAACCCTCATAATAAGAAGGCCAAATAAAAGACACAGACAGAGACAGAGAAGAACACAAATGTTTTTACAAACAATGTCAAGATGCAAAACATAAAACGCAACTATTGCAAGACAACGAAATGAACAAGTACCCTGCTGATGACAAAACGGCGTCAATATTTTATTAACAACAGTACTTAAGATTTTGGGCGTGATTAGTGCTATCGAATGTAAATTAGATGGGTGTGTTTGCATGCTTTTAAATTAGAGGCACGAAATTAATTGAAAACCCTATGAAACTACACGGATGGACGACTACAAATGTCTTTTGACATTGAAGGATCTTGTTTACTGATTGGTATATAAGATTCCACAACTCACATGTTGATGTTGTCACAATCGGCATCAATGTGGGTGTTGTTGTACATGGATATGAATTGATTGCGCATGGCAAGAAAGCAATTAAACGGTGACCCACTTACACAATGACACTGCCTTCCAATTTCTAGAGACACGCAGAGAAAAAAGACAACCTTAGCTGTCTCTAAGATATATGTATATATCACATTAATATTAGAATATGACTAGGGTTTGCAACAAAAAGCATTTTATTTGCTCTCAAGCCAGCAATTGCAAAGCGTATGTAGAGTTCTAAAATTAGCTGCAATCTACCTAATTCTAAATTCGCATATGGCTACATACATCTACTTTTGGTTTCATCTGTGGTTTCAATTCTAGTAATTTGACCTGTATAATTTGATATCCATACAATTTCGTGACAGGATAATCACGTGTCTCTCGTGTTGAGGGTATTTTCTATTATGTGCAGAATGTTTGGACAGAATTGGATTGAACGTCTCTTTAAATTGCAATGAATATCAAACTATATAAGTCAAATCACTAAAATAAAAACTACAAAAATTAACATCTAAAATTCGACAAATTACGACCAATAGTGACAACTTTCAGGCTTAGTATTGAGAAAACATATTCATAACATATGCCAGGGTAAAACTTCATCGAAAAGAATGAGAGCTTGTCCTATCAAAGGGGGAAAAAACCAAAATGAAAAAAGATTTCCCATTAACATCTAAGGGATTTGAGAGCTTTGTGGTCATACCAATCATGCTATTGGTGGGTCCAAAAGATTATACTTTCTTTAACGATGACCAGGACTTAGCAAGTGGTGTAAGAAGGGCATCAGTGTCAAGACCCTCAACCATGAATTGGGTTTATCTGGTTTTCCAACATTAATTTATGGCACCCCGGACCCTGTTGGCACAAGTCTCTCTTTTCGGGTTGAAGGGCCATAAGAGTCACAATCAAGGAACAGTTGAGTAAAACACAAGTTCTGGAAAAAAAAAATTACAAGAACAATATATGCACAGAAATTTCAGGTTTATAAATTCGGTAGGTTAACGCTAGGCATTCTCTTTCTGGTACAATTTGTTTTCAATTTCCTTCAAGTTAGTATCGTAGAAGAATTTCAAGCTCAAATATACCCATTAGTACTCTAGCCAATTATAAAGAAGGACGGATCTAAAAAAATTTCAAACAAGTCGGCTATAAATTTACTTTTTCCTTCGTTATGTGTAGATGGCTTAATACATTTTCTTGAGAGCTATTCGGATGAAGTAGGTCAATTTTTTTCTGGAGTAGGGCGGCAAATTTCTAATGAGTGGGGTGAACAAAAATTAACACAAGGTTTCACTTTTCCAAAAAACTGCACTAGGTTGTAGCCCTCCCTAGTCTAACAGTGATTTCGCCCTTGTTTTATTAGTAGCTAGGCAAGTACGTACAAGCTTTTTTTTTATTTTTATTTTTATAATTTTTAAATGTATATAAATATAAAGCGATAAATGATACTTATATTATTTAGACATAAATACCTTAGTTGATAGATATCCTTATCAAAATTTATTTTCCTCTATGATAGCGAAATTTAAGATGAAAGCAATTCATCTGGAAATTGAAAAGTGATAATTTCCTTTCTACGATCCCATTTTCTTTCTTCACCTATCTCTGTCGTCTAGAGCTGTATCTGCTGTCATGGTGCCTCAAGCAAACAATGACTACAAGACAGAGACTGGACTTCAACACAAAATATATACCTTGAACCTTTATCACGCACAAGTTGCTCCACTTGATCTCAGACTCCCCATTTTCTTGTTTCTAACTTTCTATTTGCCCTGTCCTTGTGAATTGTATTGGATGGATTTGTTTGTAGCGAGTAATTTCTCAGCAGAATGGGCCCCTGTCCACAAGCATATGGGCCCATAGAACTCGATTTGGGCCTCGAATTTTGTTTTAAAGTTCTGAACTTTAAAAATACTTTTCACTTCTGTAATTTGTTTGATCAGAACAACAAACAGCAGTGAAAATTTGAGGAGGGCATCCAATGTAGCTGGATTAATAACTGGGGTCTGAGATAAGGGATGATCTGGTAGTTTAAATCGGGAGAAAAACTAGCTGCAAGGCACTGACTAATAGTTAACATGCTGGACTATCTTTCAAAAAAAAATAAAAAATTCAAGCAATATTTGGGGAACGAGACCATCTTAGTTTCCAAGTGTTCTATATGTAATCCGTCGTTACGAAATTTAGAATCGCCCCTTTCAAAGTCGTGTCCAGGCAATGGCTGCAACTGCAGCACCTCCCAATTGTGTAGCCCCTGAGATTTGTTCGTCTCCCTGCAGTAACAAAATTATGTTACCACTAAATTTACTAGAAAATCACAATGACATTGGTTTGATGGCGTCAGGAAGACAATTCTAGAGTTCAAAATAATTCAGGTAGAAGAATGAGACAGTTTTGTCCTCTGCCTGGCACAGGGTTCCAACTCAAAAGACATTAATCCCACACCAGAAAGGCCTTGCTTCTGTAATTGTTGGGCTAAAAGGTTTAATACGAGCCCCATTTTTTGGGAGGCTTTGTGTGGTCGCACAGCACACATACCCTATGGGCCGAGCCTGTGTGCGTTCCCCATTTTCAAGGCCAATATAAAAACCACACATGAACCGTGAATGAACACAGAAACACAAAGAAATGTGGGAAAACAGGAAGATAGCCAAGGAAGATAACCAACATACCAGTATTATCCTCAAGATATCTTTCCCAATGAGAAAGATCCCCTGAAATGGAACAAAGAGAGGTAAGTTTTCAAGGATTTTCTTAATAGCCTCAACCATTTAACCCAACATATAGAAGCAAACTTACCAGGAACAACTGTTTTGAGAATCCCGGAGTAGAGATGGATTTTGGGAAGAGGAATATGTCAAGCAAAATGATAGCATTAACGGCCCCGCCTGCGCCCTACATACCACAAACAGAAGCTATAGTGAAATGAATTAAAGTTTAACAACTTTTCCTTCCAGAATATAACAACTAAACTAAGTAAGCTTGCTTGCTTGAAGCTTTCGTGTCCATGTGTGAATTTCTTATACCCATTTATTAACTTAGCATTATGCATGGCACGTTTTTATAAATAAATAAAAAGGAGCTAATCTCGCATTATAAAACAGTCTCAAAAATCAAGGCCGTGTGTGGTGACACCACTTGCACCACCCCAGGACCGGCCCTAAGTAAGGACCACAGCATGTAAAGAGTTTCTGAAATCATACCAGTCCCAGCTTGTTTGGGTCTTTGTTCTCCTCTCGCCGGCCCTACAAACAGTTGATTATGATGAAAATACTCAAGAGACGTGTATATATTCGCAGTAGATTATCCTTGAACATAAGCTGAGTATCATTTTACCATCGATGACACAGCCAGGTAGGTTTTGTGCACCAAGAAAAAGACCGAGCCACCAAGAGCCCCAGCTAGATACAATCCCAGCAAAAATTGAGGCCCAAAAATCCTTTCAATCTGGTCAGTGCACCAAAAAATAGAGAAAGATATAATAAAAACTGATTGAATATATGACTTCATATAAAATCATGGAAGAGATCAAATTCAATATATATTGTCCAACTAAAAGATATGTCAAAATAAAATTTAATACCTCACAGAACAAAAAAAAAAAAAAAAAAAAAAAAAAAAAAAAAAAAAAAAAGAAAAAAAAAACAGAGAAATCATCAAAGCTTACATGCGCCCCAAAAACATATAGTCCAATCCAAATGTTATGAATGAAATGCTCAGTGCCGATATGACTGAAGGCAGAAGTTATCAATGTGTGAAGACGTCCACTTCTGACATTGATTAATGCATTCTGGTTAGAGAAAATCAACAAGTTAGGAAATTGATCAGTGAAAAACGAAAAAAACGGCTAGTCGACATTTTGCTTCCTTGACTCTTTTTTCTTTAGTTTAGGGTTACTTAAATTCTCTTATTTCTCAACAAGAGAGAGAGAGAGAGAGAGAGAGAGCCATGAAGACAAGTTGACAACACTTAGCCAATTCAAAACTGAGGAACTCACAATAAAATTCTTCACCATGAATCCAGTATCCGCAATCTTCCATAACAAAAACACAGCAGCATTAGCTATAATCAATCCCAAAACCACGTCAGTGTCCTCACCCTCTGATGACCTTCGGAGCCATGATCTCCTGCGAAGAGGAGGAAACTAGGTTTTACTGACAGAAAATAATTAACTTGCATACAATGAGACAGGAAACTTGGGGTGCATAGGATAGGAGCATACAAAGTGGATCCTGGGTTTCTACTTTATCTTGTCCATATGTTTTCCTTCAAGGGGAGAAAATGAGCACATGTCCTCAAGTAACGTGAAATCTCTTCTATCGACCGAAAAAAAGTTACATCTCTCTAATCTCACAAACAGAAACCTTTATTATATGTTCTATAACCCAAATAATATAAAGACAATTTTTACTACAAGCGATAGTCTAAAGGTAATTTTCACATATGAAGGCATTATGCTCCGATCTATTCCACCTACTCATGTTATGACAACTAGTACTTTGCACAAGAAAATTTGTTCTTCATTTCCTAAATAACAATGAACAAACGTCATTCTTTAAATGTTACTGTAATAGTAGGACTGCATTTTGCTATTATGCGGGCAGAAGAAGTTTGCAAAATTAAATGGCAAGAGCTTTTGCGATGAAGAAAAGCAAGCGATGGGCACGTAAATAGAAATATTTGTACGGTCCGCCAATCACAATTGGATACGTGTCGTCCTTTTCTGTCCCAACCAATCACGTTTGGTCAAATCAAAATCAACCGTGCAGATACGCCAAACGGAAATTTCAAACGTTCGATCCAGGAATTCCACGATAATGAAAGGAAAAGAAAAGAAAAAAAAACAGATAAAACATTGTGGAGAATTCATTCTTCTAGGAGTTCGTTATTGAATTCACTAGCTTTTCCTTCATTTTCTTAACCAAACAGGTAACTTCGACAATGAACAGAAACAAAACCATTACCCGACACTCCGAGGAGAAGTAAACTTTGGGTTGAACTTGAACTTAGAACTCTGTCTCGAAAATTGGACTCTGAGAAAGCCAAGCCTGAAATCTGAAAGGCTCTTGCTTGAGGCTCTCAAAAGGGTATTTGAGAAACCCACCAAAAACTGCCGTTTGAGTAATGTGTTGGAGAGCAACCCATGAATCTTTTGTGTGAGTGTGTGCCGCAACCTCCATGAATGAGGAAGACGGTGAAGCCGGTGTGCGGGGAAGGAGCTAAAGAAGTTGTTTTGGGTTAGGTTTGGGGGTGGTTTGCTGAGAGAAACCGATTTGTGTGGTTGAAAGTGGAAGATTGAAGAAGTAGTAGTGGTGGAGGTGGTGGTGGGGGAGTTTGAGAGCTTTTTGGGGAAGTTTGAGGCCAGTTTCATAGAAACGAGCCTCGGCATTTTTTATATTTTTATGAAAGCGCTCTTTGGTGGGTTCTTAGAGAAGGTACCCTCAGTCCCTCACCACCTGAGATCAATGGAAATGTGAAAAGGATGAAGAAAAATTAGTTTTTATCAAAAATCCCCAAAATTTACTTTTTACTTTCACAAGTGTCAGTTTTTATAAAAACTTTGCTAATTTTTTTGAAATGCCTCCTATATGCTTTGCAACTTATTTCAGTTTGCCCCCCAAACTTTAAAATGATCACATCTCCCCTCCTAAACTTTTGTTTGTGAGCCATTTTCTCTCATTCCATTAATTTGATCAGAAAAACTGTTAACTTGCTGACGTGAGGTGGCATTGGTATTTGGTAATTTCACTATTAAAAATTCCGAAATTCAGATTAAATAAAAAATATGGGTTCGTGCTAAAATACTTCTTTTTCACAATTTTTATTTTATAATAGCTCTTTTATCATATAGTGTCTCTTTGGTGTCCCTATAGTGTCTCTTTGAGAAAGGAAGTTGCTTATAAAGGGAGTGCGGAAAAGAATTGGGGATGGAGATTCTACATTGGTTTATAGGGATCCTTGGATTCCTAGACCACATTCATTTAAAACTATTAAGCCTAAATTCTCTGTATCCTAATACAAAGGTAAAGGATTTTATTAATCCTTTAGGCCAGTGTGGGACACCAATTTACTGATGTGTTTTATTGAAGATGACCTGCAAGCTATTATCTCTATTCCACTTGGCTACCAACACCATAAGCAATTGGGTTAATACCATAGTTCAGTCACTCCCAAGTTGTGTTGAAAGTTTTATTTAGGCTTATTTTTTAAATGCCCCTTGTTCTTTGTAATTTGTCTTAGTTTGCCCTTTAAACTTTAAAATGACCCATATGTCCCCTATGAACTTTTATTTCGTGAGACATGTTACCCAATTCCATTAATTTCATACGAAAAATTGTTAATTTGCCGATGTGATTGGGTATTTTGATAATTTTCACAATAAAAACTCCAAAATTCAAATTTAAATATAAAAAATACTGAAATCTTTTCAAAATGTTTAAAAATTAGGATGTTTTTAAATCTGACCAATTTAAGCCTTCTCTTAAGTTGATTGTCTAGTCAGATATTAACTAATGACATGTCCACTGCATGCCCAATCTCTAAAAATTTAAAAAATATTTAATCAATAATATAAAATAACATTAAAAAAATTAAAACTCATTTTTTTTTTTTTTTTTTTTTTTTTTTTTTTTTTTTATAAAACATACCAGATTAGAGGGTCGTGACGGCCCGTCCATTCCCAAGGCCTTAGCCCATATGGAGAGGGGTTGGGTCATTAAGTTGGAGTTTTCTTTTTTGCCCCCGATTGGGTCATCTCCAACTCTCTGTCATCTTTTGGCCGCCATGACGATTCTCCTTCTCTCAACAAAGCCGTTGAGGCTTCCCCGCTTATCACTCTCTTCTCTGATTCCCAATGAGTTGCTTTCTTTTGGGTTTTCATTTTTAGGCATCTGGATAGTTTATTTTAAAAAGTTTTATTTATTTATTTATATGTTATTTTATATAATTCATATATTTTATATATTTTTTTTACTGATTGGGCGTGGGGTGGGTCCCACAGTGGATACGTCATTAGTTCATCTTTGATCAGATGATCAACTTAACAAAAGGCTGAAATTAGTCATATTTGAAAATCATGGTGTGTAAATTGAAGAAATTGAAACCCGTCAGCCCATATTTAGAATGATCCCAAAACTCTAAGGGGTGTCTTGTCATAAGCCCATAATTTAAGAATGCAAAAGATTATGATTCAATTGGTATGGATCATCTCAATTGGTATTTTGAAAGAAGAATATTTGAATTCAAGTATTTAGGGAGAAATTGGATGAAGGAAAGAAGAGAGAAAGAATGAGGAGAGAGAGAAGAGAGATATAGAGGACATATAATTTTAGTTTTTTTATATAGTGAAATTGGGTAAAATAGCCTTTTTTCACAACTTTTATTCTATTGGGACAACAAAGAGACACTATAGAGACAACAAAGAGATGCTGCCCCATACAGAGGAAGTAGCTCTTCCTTTATCAACAACTAGAAACTCTAGGGACAACAAAGAAACATACGAAGTAGCTCTTCCTTTATCAACAACTAGAAACTCAGTTCGTGGAATGTACCTCGCGTTGAGAACTCTATGAACTTGGGAAGAAGGATTTTTTAGCAATTAGTGCTTGATATCTAAATCCCTGAATCCAAGGCTTCGAAATTCTCTTGGAGAGCAAATATGATCCCATTTAAGCCAACTGATTGTTAGATATATGCCCTAGATAAAATGGATAATTCTAAGGAAATAATATATAATAATCAAAGGGGCAAGAACGTTGCATTAGATATATAACGCATACAAAGTAACAAGTCCATGAATTAATATACAAATAGAAAGTGGTCTAAAGAAGTTAGATGCACGAGACATTTCCATACATATAAATATCGTATCCTAAAATGTTCCTGGTCATAGGATCACCAATTGGACAATGGTAACCCACAAAGATTGGTACACATTATGTCTGCTCAATTGGGAGGATGACTAGTCTCAAAACATTCGTGTAGAGACACTGAGACAGATGTGTAGGTGCTTTATAGAAGATGAAGTCCACTGAACGCGATCAACTCTAGAATTCTTGTATGGAAGTCTTACTCACAAGTGTCAAACAAAGAATTCTACGTTGTGATAATGCAAATTAATTCTTAGACCTGAGACATTACCGTTGTCTTGTGTATATGTTGTTTCTCTTTGAGAGCATTATACAGTCGTATCAAAATGATGTGACTTAAAGGTGTTCCTCAGGATTCTCAGCATGTACGCAGAGATAGGTGAATGTACAACAAGGAATCTCTGCTCTTAGTAAGAATAGAGAATACTCTAAAGATCTGATTCATGAATCTTTGGCCACTGCATTGGATGGAAATTGAAACAAGAACGTTTGCAATTTTATCAAATTGAATTATATAATCTAGAGATGTCATATTAGAGATTTTGACACAAGTTTATCATATCCCGAGAATATGACATAAAGTATTGAATTAGAGAAGGATCGAATTGCATTGTAATCACAAACTGACTAGGTTTTCTAAATTAATTATTTTTAGCTTGGGTAGCCATGACATATTGATAGGTGTCACTCATGTCTCGTGGAAAGCCCTGTAAGGACTAATTATAATTAGCCTTCGCCAATAGGGAGAATTGTATGGAGGGATACAATTCACACTTGATTCAGAGTGAATCATTCATACCCACTGCCTCACTAATTAGAACCTATAAGATCGCACACCGAAAAGGAATCAATTGGGAAATTATGAAGAGAATGAATGATTTTGTGACTTGGTCAAAGTTAATGTGAAAGTCAAAGGTCAAAGTCAAAAGTCAAAGGTCAAATAGTTGACCCAACACTTGACACGGTCAACTACGGATGATTGGGACCAACACTCGTTAGACAAGTGAGTGATTGAATTAGTCAAGTCACTAGAGTAATTAAATTGATTAGATTAATTTTATTATTCAATTATAGTTATGAAACTTTAATTAAAGGTCCATATGACTCGGAAATTCAAAAGGGATTTGACCATATGAACTTAGGCACATATGTGACACATTATAGGATTAATGTGTTGGACCAAGATAGCAAAAGATGACACACAAAAGGGGGGGGGTGTGGCTACACTAGGGTTTGGGGGCATTTTTGTCACTCTTGTAACATTTTTGATCTTATAAGTTTGTAGCTATGGCATCCTATCTCCTAGGGTTTTCAAGTTGGTGAAATTGGAAGAGAGAAAACATCAAGCTCTCTCTCCGTAACCCCTTCAATCTATCACATCAAGTGAGGGTGCTAGCACCACTCTTCACTGTAGTCTACTCATTCTCTTATCCCATTCAATCCTTGGTGAAGATAGAGCTTTGGGGAGGCACATATCTTTGTACCCATTTGGAGAGCTACAAGGTGGAGAATCAACATGAAAGGGAGAGCCAACAACAAAGGGACTACTCCCTCTACTTGAACACCATTCCTGGTTTTAAGATTCACTCCAAGGGTATGAACATCTTATCTTCATCTCAAATAGGATTTAGAGAGTCTTCGGTGCACACTTTCATAGACTTACAAAGATTGTGACCAAATGAGACTTGCATGAATCCCTAGTTTATTTAATGCTTCCACTCTTACTTTGATTTCATATTAGATATGGCTTGCTAGGTGATTTATACTCTCAAAGTTTGGTTGTAGAGTTTTTATAAATCTCCACATAACACCATTCCCACAATATTCCCTTCACTGATGTCCCTAGCTTTTGCGGCATTACTTCCCCAAGAAGATGCGACAATAGAATTAAGCTCTTTACAATCATTGAATAGTTTGGCCTAGCTTGAGCAATCACTACAAAAAAAAGTGGCAACAGTCACCATTATTTAGTAACATTTGGTGACGTTTGCTGGGGTGACTAAAGGTTTTAGTCATCAAATGTCCCCAAATAATGGTGACCGTTGCCACTTTTTTTTTGGTAGTGAATTATTTTTATGAGAATTGAAGAGACCTATAATCACGCCAACAACAATTCAAAGAATCATGCTATATCTTCTCCTCAGCGTATTACCATTGTTTAAATGATAATTTTCATTAAATAAGAGAAGATGGCTGCACACATGGAAACCTATAAAATAAGATAACACCAATATTCCAACTATGGAGCACGTGTTCAAATGGAATTACAGTTCTTTACCTACATGATATTTCAGTTAAAGTGTTTGTGTCAAACATTGAAGCCAATGAGTGATTATTCATTTAATATCGAACTCCCCAAAATTAAGGGCCTATAAAAGAACCATGAAGAGACCAGCCACCAAAAAGAAAAAGAAGGGCAGAGAGGAGAACAACCGCGGGAAAGAAAAGGAGGAGAAATGAGAACAGCCGCAGGACGGAAAAATTAGCAAGCACACTTCAGAAAGGGAAGAGCCATTTCAAGGTAAAAATATTAGTTTCATGGCACAATTTTTTGGTTTTTGCTCAAGACTTCAGGTTTCATTCAACTCAAGGGTTCCTGGCTATGATGATTTCTATCATCATAAAAAGGGCCAAGAATCTCTCAAAGAGACAGCTCTGCTCAAGTACTTTCGAGGATATGATCTGCACCCAGTTTGTTTGATCAATCCACAGAGATTCTTGGCTATGATGATTTCAATCATCATAAACAATGTTAAGAATCTCTCCAAGGCTTGGCTCCGCTCTAATAATTCCAGCAGTTTGTTTGATCAATCCACAGAGATTCTTGGCTATGATGATTTCAATCATCATAAACAAAGTTAAGAATCTCTCCAAGGCTTGGCTCTGCTCAAATAATTCTCGCTATTTGATCAGCCCACAGAGATTCTTGGCTATGATGATTTCAATCATCATAAACAAAGTTAAGAATCTCTTTGAGGCTTGGCTCAGTTAAAATAATTCCATCGATGTTTTAAGTCCACCACCAACAGGGAAGATTGTCTTCCATGATGATTTCAATCATCATATTTCCAACAGGCAACTTTGGTTAAATGCTTCCAAATGCAGGGAGCCAGCGGAGAAAGAGATAATGGAGCAAAAGAAAATGGTGGGTTTGCTTGTTGTGTTTTGTTTGCAAAGCAGCAAAACAAAGAGCAGCTGAAAAAAATAAAAGGGGGATGTGTCACACAGCCCTCCCTTGGTCTGCTTTGATTGAAAAAGGAGTAAGAAAGAAGAGAGAATGGAGTAAAAAATGGTGGTTGACTTTGTTCTTGTGTTTTGTTTGCAAAGAGACAAAATAAGGGGCAAAGTTCATGGTCAGCTTTAACTGAAAGAATAAGTAAAGAAAAAGCTTTCAATATGGAAGAAGATAAAGCAAGTACTCAATCTGGATTTGTCTTTACGAAGCAAGAAGACAAACTGCTCCTGAAGCTCTCAATGTGGCCTACAACAAAGCACTTCTTTAATCTGTACATGCAAAAGAGAAGACAAAAAGTCAAAGACATGGCGATAAACAAAAGAAAAAAAGAAGAAGAAGAAAATGAAGATTATGAGTGTGGGTTACCACGTGAAACCTCAGGAGGGGAAGAAACAATCTGTTTCTTCTTTTGATGATGCAGCAGGCAGCTTGTGAAGGTGTACGAACTAGTCTGGAACAACAACAAAATATCAAGCGCTCTGGTTTTAATTGCTGTTGCTCTCAAGTTGTGTTGCACGTATACCCTTTTTAAAAGAAATTCTTGTGGTCTAGTCCTATTCAGAAAAGGCCCTTTTCTTCTTGTGATTCTTGTCTTCAATTCCAACAAGGAACAATATGGCCTATCCATACTTCACTGGGAGAAGGATTTCTATCCTTGGGTGTCTTGATCAAATTAAGAGGCATTTACTTTTGGCACCAAGCAGAAAAGAACGAGCTAGATAAGGCACACAAATATCATTTCTTATTTGTGATAACAAAGATCCACCAGCAAGAAAAAGGCTAGTTCCCTTTGTTGACTTATGGCGGTCAAGAAATGCTACTCGTCATATGGGGTGGAGGCAAGGCTCAGGACAACCAACTTGTTCAAACCACTAATGTTGCTATAGCAATGGAAACAAAGGGGTGGCTCATATGATTCCCAAGTCTTTATGGTCTCCAAGACAAGAATTGAAGCTGAAGACAAATATTTAAAAAAAAACAAAGATTTCTTCATGGTGGAAAAATTTTCCACATGAAGGAATGAAGACAATATTATTGTACAGGGAGCTAGAGGCTCCAGAAGTCAATATTCCTTGTGGTGAAAAAATCTCCCACCACGTGAGGCTCCAGAAGGGAAGAAACAATATGGTTTCTTCTTTGACACCAAAGTGAAGTTTCTCACGACCCAATGGTCTAATGTCAAAATGGATATAAAGACACAATGGGTTCATCTCATATCTCAAGACCCTGACGTCTCCAAAACTTGCATCTCAAGATTAGTGGTATTAAATGGGCTCATTCCATTATCTCCAGCCCAACGGACTTATCGATTAAAAAATCCCGTTGGTGAACAGTTGGTGCAAAGTCTTAAGTCCACAAATTATGGAATAATGAGCTTAAATTCTAAAATGCCAATTAATTCCCAAATCAACAAATTGAAGCCCAAGTGGTACAAAACCACATCAAAGGCCCAAGTGGTACAAACCCACGCAAATTAAATCAAATTTTTGGAACTACGTCCGTTTGATCCCATCAAGGGGTACGTAGGCAGTCTAACATCCCAATAGACGCAATTGCAACCAAATTTAAATCCCTGGTTTATTTTAACCAAATTTTGCCAAAACACTTTCCCAAGTGCAATTTCCAATTTTTTGGAAAAATTAATGGGATAATTAAAATTCCTCATTATTTTTCTCGGAAATTGACAACAAGAAAAGTGGTACAAAACCATCCAATTTTTCAGGGGTAAATTTCATTGAGATTAAATTCAAATCTCTCAAACAAAAATTCTTAATTAGTGGGCCACACTTATCTATTAATTTCCAATTTTTCCCATGGGTCATCTACCTTTGAAAATCCTCAAAATGTCCCAAAGACACAAATTCTCAATTAGTGGGCCACACTTACCCAGTAATTTCCAATTTTTCCCATGGGTCATCTACCTATGAAAATCCTCAAAATGTCCCAAAGACACAAATTCTCAATTAGTGGGCTACACTTACCCATTAATTCCCAAATTTTGAACTACGTTAATTTGATCCCCTTGAAAGGGTACGTAGGCAATCCAAAGATTCAATCAAGATGCAACCGACCAAAACTCAATTCCATATCAAATCCCTGGTTTATTTAGCTAAATTCACTCAAACACTTCTCAATACAATTCAAATCAAATTTCCTTCCGCAACGAGTCATTTACTCATTGCGATTCTTTGAACTAAGAGTGGCTTGATTCCCACAAGGGATACGTAGGCACCTTGAGGTTCGACTTAGGGGCAGCCGCAAAACCAAACACACGTTCTGTTTCTTTATGATGGAATCAAAGGGTGGTCCCTTGAAGCAAGGGATTGTATTTAAGAGACACTACGTCTCGAATAGGTCGAACCTAAAATAATAAAACCCCATTAATTAATTACTGGTGGTGAAATTATGTTGGGAGGATCACATTTTTCCTTCAACATAATTTTTGGCACGCCCTGTGGGATCCATTTACCTTTCATCTCCAATTATAAAGTAACTAATATTTTTATTAATTTGTGTTTGCCATAGGTTAAAAAAACCAGATACGATGGCACCACAAGTTACATTTTTGTTCCACAAGATTGAAACTACCAAGATGCGTGCACCAAATGAGTGGGGTTCAAAAAGACTTTCATTCGTGGTGCGAGCTTCATCAAGTGCGTTGTTCCAAAGCCCATTTAGAGGGTCAAGCCTCAGGTCACTCCTAAGGTCGTCAAGATCCAATTGAAGAAAACATCGTCTAAGAATGCTCTCCAAAATGCAAGAAAGAGGGCTGCATGTGCTTTAAGAAAGAAAGAAGCAAATAAGGAGTCTATTGAGGCAATTTTAGCCGAGCTTTCTAGGACAAGCCCAATGGTGGCTAAAGGCAAGAACACCTCAAGCACCCTAGTTGTGCCGGCTCCCAAGGGGGCAAAGGCTACCCGATTTGTCCAAATCATGATTGGATCAATCCCGGTCAACCTATATCCTACATATTCTGTTATGATGACTTCCACCAATGAAACTAGTGATGAAGGTTAAAAGGACGACTCTGTGAAGAACGTCGAGGTCCAAGGGGCTGAACCTCCGTCAAGCCCTAGAGCCCATGTTGTGGAATTCACATTACAAGAGGTTTACCCATGTTCTCCCAAAGGTAAATGCAAAGCCATCATCATGAAAAAGAAGGTGGTGAACATACCTCATCCACAAAGGAAGCTTGTGAAAAAAGGTGAAGACAATTGATGCTTCAAGGGATCAAATTCTCACATCACAGGGGGCAGTCCCGATACCTCAAGATCAGTCGAGGTCCTACGTGGGTCCATTGACTCGTTCTAAATCCTGAGATATGATGGGGATGATTATTCCTGAGTTATCCACTCTAAACCCAACCCGCTTGGACGATTATTTGCAATGGAATCCTCTTTATGATGATCTCTTATCTCAAACTCAAGAGAATGATGGTATAGCATCCCAAGGGGCCAAACTTCATGAGGGAGTGGAAAGTATGCAAGTCATGATGACTGGTACTTCTAATATTGAGGACCAGTTACCCTTAATCCAAGAAATGATGCAAGACCTACGAAGGAAATGCAGTAGAAGTTAGCAGAGAAAGACGCAGAAATAGCGTTACTATTCGCTCGGCTGAAAGAAAAGGCCGTCATAGGTGAGCAAGACAGGGGCAAAACAAATGAATTCGTGACCCAAGAACAATATACAAAAGTGGAAAAAGCAGAGAGCTCTATGAGCACAATTTCCCCAAACGACATAAAGGCATTAATTGTTGAGGGGATTCGTGAGTTCCAAATGTCCATAGCACCTCCTGTTCAAGGGTATCAAAAACCCTTCCCTTCTCACTATGATGTTATACCATTCCCAAAGGGTTATGAACGGCCCATATTCGATAAATTTGGTGGCATAAATAGCTCACCCCATGAACATCTGGCACATTTTTACTCAGCATGTGGCGAGACATCACAGTCAGACACTCTCCTAATGTATTAATTTGTCTAATCCCTAAAAGGATCAGCTTTCACTTGGTATACATAACTACCACTAGGCTCTATCCTGATATGGGACGACATGCAAAAAGCATTTTTGGCACAATTTGTTAGTTCAATAAAGGTCTCGATCATGGACCTAGCTCAAACTACACAAAAGCCAGGGGAAAGTGCTAATGACTTCATAATGAGATGGAGGAGCCTTACTCTTCAATGCCTGGAGAAAATTACTGAGCAATTGGCAGTGCAAATGTGCTTCAACAACCTCATGCCAGACATTGCGAATTTTGTTGCCACTGCTGAACCCCCAATCATTTGATGCTTTGGTGTCAAAGATGAGCAATGTTGAAAGACAAATTGCTCGCCAAAAGTCCGCAACCCAAAAAATTCAATTTGGAGAGAAGAAAAACGACAAGAAGTCTACGAAAGGAGAGTCGTTGGCCACTTTTGTCAAAACAGAAAAGAAAATGAAAAAGGCCAAAGCAAAGATCCACCCAAAAAGCTCACTCTTAAAGAACGCAAAGAGGTCAAATATTCTTTTGACGATGATGTTGTAGAAGAAATCTTTGATCAATTTTTGGCCTCCAAAGCTATTACTCTGTCCGAATCAAAGCGTCCTACTAAGGCCAACAAGACAAATGACCCTAGATATTGTCGGTATCATCGCCTTGTCAGTCATACGCTCAAGGATTGTTATATCTTGAAGGACAAAATCCAAGAGCTCCTCAACAATGGCGGTTTAGAGATAGACTCTTCTTCCCAACATCATTCAGCTGCGGCAAATATGATAGAAGAAAAGCTCACACCCATCACTGCATTACTAGATGGAGTGAAATTTGCAGGTATTAATTCCGATAACGAGGGCACAATCGTACATGTTTGTCTGAAGGCACCGCAGTCTAATAATCTTCAAATTCCTACTCTTCATGAGCTCATGGCTGCATCCAGTCTAGAGATATGAGAAGATTCTTCAGCCGACGAATCTGCTGAGGGGTGGAAGATAGTTGTTAAAAGGGACAAGCACATGGCTAAACATTTCTCACCCAATCACAGATTTACTACTCGTCCTGGTATCAAGATTTGAGGCATGCCATCCTTGAAAAATAAGAGAAAGAAGAAGAGGATGCAAAAGAAAGTTCAAATCACCCAAGAAGATGAATATGACCAAACCCTTGCCCTGTCACACTCACTGAGTTTTTGCCAGTTGAATTCTTCTCGAGTGAATATGAAGTTGAGGAAGAAATCATTCAATGCAACATGGTTTCTGTAGAGGAATATGAGGTCGACATAGAGGTTGATGAGATTAACCTCCGCTCCGGTCGAAGCATCCCATCTGCTGATAAAGCGCAACAAAATGGGGAATCTGATCCCTCTAAAACTGAGAAGAAGTCGAAGGCGAAAGAAATTAAGGTCTCCTTGTCAGAAAAAACTGTTGCAGGGGAAGCTCCGATGTCCACTTCAAAAGCAAAAGATCCTAAGCTCGATACTGGTAAAACAAAGGAGTCGTCCCAATTACATGCACTGAAGTATGATATTTTGGCTCATCTTAAGTGTATCCCCGCTTCTTTAAGTGTCTATGACGCTCTACAAATGTCGAGAGAGCTTAGGGAAGCACTTGTAATGGCTTTAATGAGCCCGGATTTGTACAAGTCATGTTTCAAATCAACAGATGTCCACACAACTGAAACCTCAAAGTTTTGTGCATCGTGTATGGCAACAGTTACATTTGGTGACGATGACTTTCTAGTTGGGTCCAAATCCCATAATTGACCTCTTTATGTCACTGGTGAAGTTGGAGGCACGACCATCAGTCGAATCTTGTTAAATTCTGGTTCGGCTGTGAATCTTATCCCTTTAAAGACGCTCCATGCTATAGGGATGAGTGCCCGAAAATTGTCTCTATCTATGCTGACTATTCAAGGGTTCAATCAACTTGGGCAAAAAGCCATGGGTTCTATTGCACTACAAATGGAAATAGGGGACCTATATTCAGATGCTCTATTCCATGTGATCGATGCTGACACTTCATAAAACATTCTGCTAGGGCGCCCATGGCTCCATACATATTGCGTAGTCCCTTTTACACTTCACCAGTGCTTTAAATACTTGGTGGATGGGGAAGTTGTTGGCTGTTGTTGCGAATCTCACGGCTTGGTGCTCCGGGCCGAGGGGATGTGCGTCAACACGTGATGTCCTTCTTTTGAGTGCAGTGCGGTTGTGCGTGGGCGTGCCAGCACGGTCTACCGTGCGTTGAGATGGTGATGAGGTTCAGGTAGAAGATGGTTAAATGATGCGCCTGTTTCGCGTTCGAATCTGAATCAAACGATTATGGCCGAGAGAGGAACTGATCTCGGCCGTCAGGTTCACGACCTGAGCTACAAGGCCGTTTTAGTGGTGGTGTTGGTGGTGGGTTTTAGGTGGTGCTCCGGCGCGTTGCTCAGAGAGCGACGGTCGTATGATATATGGGGTGAGTGAGATGAGAACAGAGATGGTGCTCCGGCGCCTTGAAAATCAAAGGTCGTATGATATATTGATGAATGGATTTTCCTTACAATTTATCACTACTCCTAGGAAAGCAAGTAAAGGTATTGAAAGTGCATTACAGGAAAATATAATTTGCTCCGTAGGAGGCTTTTGGTTTGGTGTTTGAACTCTTTGAATGTAGTCCTGAGCTTAGTATTTATAGAAGGAGTCTTGGAGGGACAATCGAGGCTGAAAAGACCTACGTGTGGAGCCTGATCGGGGCAAGTGGGTAGTCAAATCGGCATTTGGGATCGTGAAGCATGGTGGTTTGGGATCGTGAAGCATGGTGGTGTGACTCCCATAAATCCCGGTAAATCTCGGCCACCGCCTTAATCGTGGGTTCTGCCCCCTTGGCCGTGGGAACGCATTTAATGCCCTGGTCTGGTGGTTGGTGATCTGACCTCAAGTCGTAAGATTACTTGTAAGAATGTCTGCGCCTAACCACCCTGATTTCCATCACCAAATCCTGACTTCAGTCACTTCCCTTCTTCCCTTGTGCATTAAATGCTTCTTGCGACTAGTGGGTTTGCTGCGAAGTCAGAGGCATTACTTCATTAAATGGGGCGTGGGACCTTGAGGCTACGTGGCGATTTAACCACAGTTTCCTCGGCCGTGTCTTTTACGGCATTCGGCTTTGGCCTTCAATACTGCGGTCGCGAGGCTGAGAGGATTCTACCTTTGCAGCTTTTCTTTTGTTTTCAAGAATGCGAAATGCTTAACGAAACGATAGGCGCTAGGACCGAGAGGAAGTCCCTTCAATTAGTTTATGACCGTGATTTATTAGGCACAAACAGAAGTCAAGAGCGTTTCAGCCAACATGGACCCATTTAAAGGTGAAGAGGTAAATTACTCAGATGCAAAGTTTTAAGGTCCACCTGGTCTCTCATTTACATAGCCATCAAAGGTTGATAAGGAGAATGAGGGAGCGACTGCTGAAACAAGAAAATCACAGAAGGCAGAAGTGCCCAAACCCTCAAGAGTAATTTGAGTGCAGCTAACACCTCGTGGTGCATCGTCCTCAAAAGTTGAAAAAGTCCCAAAGGCTCCCAAACCAAAGATAATCATCAAGACTTCAAAAAAGAAGCCTAGTGAAAGGGAAACAGGGTCCTTGAAACAAACAATCGGGTCATTGATGACAACAAGTTACACTCGTCCCTGCGAAAGATCAATCAGTCTATCCCAAGGGGCAGTTTGGTCATTTCGACTACTTTTGGCAAAAACGATGGCCCGAGTAAACATGTAGTTGTTCACAAAAAGGCATTATTGCTAGAAGCAACATCTTCTCCATTAAAGATAAAACTTAAAGGCCGTAAAGCAAAGAAAAGCAATGTTGGCCTTACAGTTCAAAATGAGATTGGCATGCTCAAAGTGTCTCTTTGAAGGCCACAACCAGAAACTTCCGAGCCCGAAGTGCTCACTACTATGGAACAAGCTATGTTCAGAGAAGATGAGGTGAATACAAGGCCACTTTGCATCTCTGTGTTCAAACGCTTAAAGGGCAGACAACCACCTCGCATCTCAGTCTTTCAACGCTTGGAGAGCCCTTCAAATTTTCAACGAGAGAAAGTCCATAATAAGAGGAAATGGAAGGTTAAGAATCAAGATAAATCCGTGTTCAAAACAGTCAAAAGGGTGAAAATAAAGGATGACGATGCCCAAGTCAACTGCACCTCTTTCAAAGAAACAGTGGGTCAAGACAATAGCCCTCCAGATAACGAGGAATTTGTTGACATAGTCCAACCAGCTGCACCACAAATGGAGGAGGGAGGTCAAGCCACGATTGGTAATCTCCAAGAAATTAATCTTGGTACAACTAACAGTCTTAAACCCATCTTTGTTAGTGCTTCATTGACACCGCAACAGTTAGAAGAATACACACAACTTTTGCAAGAGTACCAAGATGTATTTGCATGGGGGTTATCAAGACATGCCAAGTTTAGACCCAAACGTTGCAGTTCACAAACTTGGGATACCTAATGAGACTCGATGGGTGAAGCAAGCTCCACGCCATTTTTGGCCAGAGCTAACAATCCAAATAGAAATAGAGATTGACAAGCTTATTGCCGCTGGTTTTATCCGAGATGTCCAATATCCCACCTGGTGGTCTAATATTGTCCCAGTCCTCAAAAAAACTGGGGCACTATGTATATGTGTGGACTATAGAGACATCAATGATACATGCCCAAAAGATGAGTTTCCACTTCCAATTACAGAATTATTGGTAGACGCAACAACCAGTTTCGGTGCTCTATCGTTTATGGATGGATTCTCGGGTTACAACCAAATAAAAATGGCTCCAAAGGATTAAGAGAAAACTGGCTTCTGCACTCCAAAAGGAATATACTGCTACATTGTGATGCCTTTTGGGTAGAAAAATGCGGGGGGCGACTTACCAAAGAGCCATGACGGTAATTTTCAATGATAGGCTTCACAATACCATTGAGTGCTACGTTGATGATTTGGTTGTCAAAACCAGAAAAAGAGAACATCATTTGAGTGACTTAAAACGAGTTTTTGATAGGCTCCGAAAGCACCAGTTGAAAATGAACCCCTGAAAATGTGCATTTGGTGTAACTTCTGGCAAATTCCTTGGCTTTATTGTTCAACATCGTGGAATTGAAATGATCCCTCAAAAATCAAAGGCAATCCGTGAAATGCCTCCCCCTCGAAATTTAAGAAAGCTGCGAGGGCTGCAAGGAAGACTAGCTTATATACGACGTTTCATCTCAAATCTCTTTGGAAGGTGTCAACCATTCTAGAGGTTAATGAAGAAGGATGTTCCGTTTGCATGGGATCAAGCATGCCAAAATGCTTTGGAAACATTAAACAATACCTGTTGAATTCACAAGTTCTAACGGCACCAATTAAAGGGAAGCCTTTAATCCTATACATTGCAACATTAGAACGCTCGTTGGGTGCATTGCTCGCCCAACAGAACGAGGATGGAAAGGAGAATGCAGTATATTACTTGAGTAGAACTCTCGTAGGGGCAGAACAAAATTACACCCCCACCGAAAAGGTCTGCCTCGCTTCGTTGTTTGCTGTCCAGAAACTACGACACTACATCCTCTCTCATAGAGTCATTTTGATTTCCAAGGCAGATCCACTCCGATATTTAATGTCCAAGCCTGTGCTCTCTAGGTGAATAGCCAAGTGGTCACTCCTCCTCTCTGAGTTTGAGATAAAGTTTGTGCCACAAAAGGCAATCAAAGGGTAGGCTCTGGTTGATTTCTTGGATGATCATCCTACTCCCGACAACATGGAGTTACCTGATGATTTGCTCAACGAAGAGAAGTTCACAACAGAGGCACTTACATGACAGTTATATTTTGATGGGGCAACAAGAGGAAAAGTAGCTGGGGCAGGATTAGTGTTCATCACGCCGTCTGGGGGCTTAATCCCATACTCATTCTCTCTACTAGCATTGTGTTCAAATAATGTGGCAGAATATGAGGCACTTATCATTGCCCTTGAAATTTCTCTCGAGATGCATATTGATTGTTTGCAAGTATAAGGTGATTCACAGTTAGTTGTCAGACAATTGAATGGCCAATACGTTGTTAGAAATACGACTCTCGTCCTATACCATGAAAGGGCAAAATATCTCATGTCATAGTTTCAAGACATTCATGTCAGTCACATCCCGAGGTCGAAAAATGATAAAGCTGTTGCGCTAGCTAATTTGGCTACATCGCTAACGCTACCTGATGAAAGGGATATCCAAATCACTGTTGGGGAACATCATTTACTACCCCCAACTATAGAAAGAATTGAAGAAGTTGTTGATTCAAACGTCATTACAGCTTCCGAATATGAGGAAGAACTAGATGATCTCGATTGGCATCATCCCATAATCAAGTATCTGCAACATGGCAAATTGCCAAATGACTCAAGGAAAAAGGCTGAAGTTCAACGCAGAGCCACCCGGTTTTAGTATTTAAACGACACATTGTACAAAAGATCATTTGATGGTATGTTGTTAAGGTGTCTGTCGAAACAAGACGCAACTAAAGCCCATCATGATACTCATGCTGGTACTTGCGGTGCTCATCAAGTTGGTCCAAAACTCTCAAATCAACTAAAAAGATTGGGTTATTACTGGAGGTATGAGCAGACGATGTTACAAACTTCATAAGGAATCATATCATCTACTGTTATGGGGTTCCATAGAAGATAATATCCGACAATGCATTGTATTTCAAGTGCAAGTCCATGACCAAGTTGTGCGAGAAGTATATGTTTCAGCACTCGTTTTCCGCGAGTTACAATTCGTCGTCAAACGGTCAATCTGAAGCTTTCAATAAGATACTGTGCAACATCCTAAAGAAGATGATCTCAGGAAATAAAAGAGACTGGCATGAGCGCCTCCCTGAAGCATTATGGGCTTATAGGACGACCATACGCAATTCAACAAGATGTACACCCTACAATTTGGTGTTTGGCTTCGAGGCTATTCTACCATTAAAAGTCCAATTGCCATCGTTAAGGGTAGCTTTACAGTTGGCAAACCCTGACAAAAATGCAAATGTGAGACTGGCAGAGCTTAAAGCTCTCGATGAGAAAAAACTGGTAGCTCAACAAAGGCTCGAAATATATCAAGCTCAGGTTGCATGGGCATTCAACAGAAAAGTTAAGTTCATATCTTTCTCAATTGCAGATTTGGTTTTAACTGTCCAAAGACCATTTGTCATTACCAGGAAAATGCACGGTAAGTTTGAACCCAAGTAGGAGGGGCCTTACGTCATTACTAAAGTTTTCTCCAAGGGTGCCTACGAGTTGTCAAACGCCGAAGGCAAATGCGTATATCCTTGTGTGAATGAGAAATTCATCAAGAAGTTTTATGCCTGATGGTTAGAAAAAATGCTCGTTGGACTGAAAACCCGAAAGGGTGGTCCAAGCAAAAGTTAGAGCTAAAAAAAAAAATGCTCGTTGGACTGAAAACTCGAAAGGGCGGTCCAAGCAAAAGTTAGAGCTAAAAATAAAAAAATGCTCGTTGAACTGAAAACTTGAAAGGGTGGGCCAAGCAAAAGTTAGAGTAAAAAAAGAAAAAAGAAAAAAAGAGAAGCTTTGTGGGCTAAAAACCCGAGAGGGCGGTCCAAGCAAAGGAACTACGGTGGCTTGATCACTCAAAAGGGGTACGTATGCAGTCTAGTCTTGCCACTAGATGTGGCCACAAAATCCATTTTTCCCTTTCTTCCCCTGAAAATCAAGGGGTGAACTACGTATGGCTTGATCCCTTTATAGGGTACGTAGGCAACTTAGCTTAAAAAGCTGAGTGCAGCCGTAAATCACCAAAAACCCTATCATTCACCCATGTTTTGTGAGTGGCAAAATTGCTAAATGATGTAAGTACTAAAAAAAAATATTAGCATGAGTAAGTGTATAAAATAGAAAAATTCATTCAATACTAGTTAAGGTGGACAAATGAGTTTACAATAACTAAAGGTAATGAAAAAAGAGAAAAATGAAAGGAAAATGGGAAAAGGAGTACTCCACTCTACTACAAAGGGAAATCAATGAGCTAACTAACTGGCGAATTTCTTTCTCTTGTGAGAAGCCTAAGTTCCGCCTCTCTGAGTTTTGGGAGCATTGCTTCATTGGCATCAATTCTAGCCTGTCGAGGCCCAATTTCCTTTTCGAATTGTTGGTCTAAAGATTGTTGCAAATCTTTTGCACTTTCTTTAAGGGCACTTGTCTTCGATTTAAACTGTTGTCGCATTTCATGAGTTCGCTTTCCCCCCTCTTCAGCTTCCTTCTCTGCCTTTTCAACATCAACCTCTGTAGCATTCACATCAGCAAGCTCACTATTAAGTTCTGTTAGCTGCAAGTTCATGGTTTTATGATAGTGAAGCATTGCTCATATTGGGTGGTCAAGGCATTGATGCGGTCAACATCTACATGGGCATATTCTCCCACGAAGGCAACGTTCTTGGAAAATGAAGTAGCCAGCTCAAAAATGTGTTGGATAATTGTTTCAAATTCTTGAAACTCATCCTGGCCCAATTCAAGGGTATTAATCATAGGTTGCAAGAGACCAAGTGCCCCCAAAATACGATCGCGGTGAGCTAGTAGGTCTATAGGTGATTTGGAGGAAGAAATTCTATCAAAGACGTCTTGCATTTCCTCAGCAATGAACCTTCGCCTACATGGAGCCACACTTGGACCAAGAATGCAGTGAATGAAATTCTTCACATAAGGTGAAGAGGGCAAGTATTCAATCAATGGCAAGGGGCAATCATCTTCAACAATATCATCTGTCTTATTTGGTTTATTGCTCACATCAGGAGCACCAATTGCATTTGGATCATTGCTCACATCAAGTGCAATGATTGCATCATTTGGTTCATTGCTCACTTCTTGAGCATTGTCTGCTTCACTTGGGAAGTTTGTGGTACTGCCCTGTTCTGATGGCCCTTCATTCATGGGGAATACCAAGTCTCCGATAAGAGTAGCAGCATCTGCATGGGAAGAACTGACTCTGTCATCAACTGGATTGTCAAGATTCTGGCTTCGAATTCACTTTGGACTATTGTTGTTGTCACTACACGAAAAAGGACGCTTGTTGGAGGCCTCTTTTTGACAACCTGTAGGGTCTTGATTCTCCGGCCTAACAACAAAAACATTATCGTTCCTTTCAAGGCGTTTGCTAGAAGGCAAGAAAATTCTAGCTACAGATAATCCCATATATGGTGTTGACGACCCCATCCACCATTTGCAATACCACCAAGTGCAAACTCCAACGCAAGTAGAGCGTGGGATATAAAATCCAGCTATTGTATCCCTTTTAAGTAAAGTGATTTGTGCTCTGGCTAACCTCCATGCCACACTTGCGCCTGTCACGAACGCTAAAGGAAAGCTTGTTTGAAGGGACACTGTTACCCTCTTTTCGGCCGGGGCGGCCGACAGAAGGAACTTTTGGTCCTTCTTCTTTTGGATGCGGGGCGTGCCACCACCAAGCCCCGAAATTGGGCTTGAATGGAATGAGAATAGATGGATGTGTTGCGCTTCTAACTTCTGACCAAACGATTGATCGGCCAAGCAAGGAACCTCTTCTTGGTCTAGATTCTTTCACTTTCTCGGGCTCGAGAATGGTTAGGTTTCGTACGGATGTTTTTTGTGATTTTTATGGTTTGAGTAAAAATAATGCAATTAAACTAAATATGCGTATAAACGTAAAGACAAGAATTGAAATGCGATAAAATAAATCAAAGCGATAGATAAAGCAAGAATAAAATAAAAGCGATAAGAACGATAAGAACGAAAAGGAAATAAACTTGAAGTTAAATTTAATCGAAGTGCGATAACAATTAAATGTAAAGGAATCAAAATAAACTTGAATTGAAATGACAAGAAATATAAATTGAACAAGAATTTAAATGACAAGGAAAATATAAACTTACACTAGAAATATGAAGAACTCACTACACTAGGT
Organism: Prunus armeniaca; assembly: GCA_903112645.1. Lineage (NCBI taxonomy): Eukaryota > Viridiplantae > Streptophyta > Magnoliopsida > Rosales > Rosaceae > Prunus > Prunus armeniaca. The sequence goes on along the minus strand of CAEKDK010000003.1, from coordinate 10,549,019 downwards.
GCTTGAAAAATAAAATCCTAAGTCTAGGAAAAGAAAAGTGCGAGACAAAAGATAGGTTTGTTTGTCTGATGTTGTGTGTCTGATGTCTTCGTTGAGCAAGGTTTATATAGGGCACTCGTCAGCCCATGGGCTGGCCATTGAATGGCCAAATGTCAACTCTTCTTTAAAATCTTTCCTTTCGAAGCCCTTCTAAATCCGTAGGATTGCATTGATATTCTGACATGCTTGATTCTTCCTTGTTTTGGAACACTCGGATTTCTTTCCTTGTGAGGCCCTCCGTCACGTGCACATAATCTTCCGAAAATCTGGGCTCGGATCGTTGGCTTGAAGTTGGGCATTTGATTCCTCTCCCAGCCTTCTTAAAGCAGCCTACTCCAAAACAGCCCATTCATCCATATGCATATTTATTCACCTTTGGCCGCACTCACCCTAACACAGCTGCCCATTTTGCAAAAACTCTTAAAGCACTAATTGTACATCCATTCATTTATATATGCGCATATATATATATATATATATATATTATAAAACAGGACAAGGAAGGCTTGCAAAGGTTCGGCCGCACAATTCAAAATAATCCACCGCTTCATTAAACCCAAAAAACCTTCGGCCGCATATTTGCAAACTCTTCCGCCCGATTTCTAAAGAGCCCAGATACTCCAGCCCTAACTTTGGAGACCGACAAAGGCCCCGGCCACAAAGAGCTTCCAGTCCAAAAAACCGGGCAGCAATTCACTCATCCACAATACTCGGCCGCACCTTCTTTGAGGACCTCCGGCCGCGAATTTCTCCAATCCCGGTTGAGATTTTCAACTCCACTCGAACTGCCCAATTTGCTAGGAAAACAACTACAGCCGCCACCATCATTCGACACAGTTGGCCGCTCCAATCTAGCAAGCCCCGGACGCATTTTCGAAATCCCAGGGACTCTGAAACCCAGTTGCCCCGTTTCACCCGTGCCCAGCTAATTCTCGCGCCCGGCCAATTCTTGTGCATGGGTTAAGTGGATTTCCACAACCCCCAAACAGACACCTTGGTCAAAACCAAATTGGCGAGCAAATCTATTTGGATAGTATGGTTCTAACCAAAGATTGTTGTTCACTCTCACAGGCAAAAGCGCATAACGTGTGCAAACTAGAAATTCAAATTTTCTGTCTGATAGATCCTTCTTGTCAGCAAAGGAACGACCTTCATCTTGAATAAATGTAGTTGGGCGATAAATCAATTATTTGTCGCTATGAAATATAATTTTGGCACGATTAAGTCTAAAATCTTTTGGCTTGACACTCGCATACCTCACTAAAAAAGGGTAGTATTTTACAAATCCCTTATCAGTTTGTGGCACGTACAAGCCCGGAATATGTTCTCCTAACCAACCGATAACATAATGAATTGGGAAAGAAGCACTTGACGAGCCTAGACCTTCTGGATGAGTGGCAATTTCTCCAAGACCATGGTAAATATATCCCAAAACAATTGGTTCAAGTGAAACTCTGACCCCTTGTGCCATCAAATATGCCATGTGAAAAGTTTCAGGTCTGACGTTGTGATCCGTGGAAGTAACACAAATCTACTCAACCAAAATGACAAGAATGCAGCCAACCTCCCTTCCTTTGAAATACGTAAAGTGATTTATGGAGCCTTTAAAGTTTGACCTTGAAGTTTTCTCTTGCCATCTCCAAAGGCCTTATAAATAATCTTCTCTCGATAAAAGTGCCCAATCCATTGGGCCCAGCTGACGGTAGACTGATTATGATAAATACATAATTGAGAATGGATCTTCAGAAGTTCAGTGATAGCCGGAGGATATACTCCATTTTGTTGCAAGTCTTTATTTTGGGAAATCTCCTAAGATTGGCAACTCACAAATGACTTTCATGTCATAGAGAGAAATCCCCATCTCACCATTGCCATGATGAAAAGTGTTGCACAAGGGCCCCCATAATTCACAAAATGCTCTCCATATATTTGGGCAACACTCGTAAGGATATTGGGAGATTGCTACGGCAACATATATTTTTGCCTTATGCAATATGTCTCCAAAGTCACTCATAACGCGTTTTGTCCACTCCGCAACGCCAGTTTCAAAAGTGGCTCGGCCATAGAACTGATAATGGGGCCCCCACTTCAGTTTATGCTTGATCATTCTATGCAAAGCAGGGTAAAAATCATCACGTGTTGGAAGATCTTTGATTTGGAATTTCACGTCTCCATCCACTTCATTATTGACATCCTCCAAACAATGTGCTGTAAACACAGCACGGTGCATTTGGCATACTGAAATCACCTTTTCTTCTGCATGGGGTTTGAATTCAAGATACCCTGAATTTACGGAGGCGGTGGTATACCAGGTTGCATGGCTCTCAGGAGGTACATTTAGCAGCACGAAACTCAAAGGTAGTGATATCGCATATTGGGGGCCATAGACAAATTCCCTTCCGTGTGAATCAAAGACTCGTTCAAATCCGAATTGACCTTGCGCGTCCATTTCCTGAATTTTTCAAAAAAATAAATAATTAATGCAAGAAAAGTCAGGAAAGTCTCAGTTCAAAGGGAAAGCTATCAAGTGTTGCACATAAAAGGTCATTTTATGCACAACGCTTGAGAAGGCAACTGTTTAAATGATAATTTTCATTAAATAAGAGAAGATGGCTGCACACATGGAAACCTATAAAATAAGATAACACCAATATTCCAACTATGGAGCACGTGTTCAAATGGAATTACAGTTCTTTGCCTACAGGATATTTCAGTTAAAGTGTTTGTGTCAAACATTGAAGCCAAAGAGTGATTATTCATTTAATCTCGAACTCCCCAAAATTAAGGGCCTATAAAAGAACCAGGAAGAGACCAGCCACCAAAAAGAAAAGAAGGCAGAGAGGAGAACAACCGCGGGAAAGAAAAGGAGGAGAAATGAGAACAACCGTAGGACGGAAAAATTAGCAAGCACACTTCAGAAAGGGAAGAGCCATTTCAAGGTAAAAATATTAGTTTCATGGCACAATTTTTTGGTTTTTGCTCAAGACTTCAGGTTTCATTCAACTCAAGGGTTCCTGGCTATGATGATTTCTATCATCATAAAAAGGGCCAAGAATCTCTCAAAGGGACAGCTCTGCTCAAGTACTTTCGAGGATATGATCTACACCCAGTTTGTTTGATCAATCCACAGAGATTCTTGGCTATGATGATTTCAATCATCATAAACAATGTTAAGAATCTCTCCAAGGCTTGGCTCCGCTCTAATAATTCCAGCAGTTTGTTTGATCAATCCACAGAGATTCTTGGCTATGATGATAAACAAAGTTAAGAATCTCTCCAAGGCTTGGCTCCGCTCAAATAATTCCAGCTATGTTTGTTCAATCATCATAAACAAACTTAAGAATCTCTTTGAGGCTTGGCTCCGTTAAAATAATTCCATCGATGTTTTCAACACCACCAACAGGGAAGATTGTCTTCCATGATGATTTCAATCATCATATTTCCAATAGGCAACTTCAGTTAAATGCTTCCAAATGCAGGGAGCCAGCGCAGAAAGAGATAATTGAGCAAAAGAAAAATGGTGGGTTTGTTTGTTGTGTTTTGTTTGCAAAGAAGCAAAACAAAGAGCTGCTGAAAAAAATAAAAGGGGGCTGTGTCGCACAGCCCTCCCTCCCACTGTTGGTCTGCTTTGATTGAAAAAAGGAGTAAGGAAGAAGAGATAATGAAGGAAAAAATGGTGGTTGACTTTGTTCTTGTGTTTTGTTTGCAAAGAGACAAAATAAGAGGCAACGTAGTAAAAAAAAAGGGTAATGAAATTAAAAAAAAAGAGGCTGGGTTGCATAGCCCCTCCTTATCTTGAATCAAAATTCATGATCAGCTTTGACTGAAAGAATAAGTAAAGAAAAATCTTTCAATATGGAAGAAGACAAAGCAGGTACTCAATTTGGATTTGTTTTAACAAAGCAAGAAGACAAACTGCTCCTGGAGTTCTCAATGTGGCATACAGCAAAGCACTTCTTTAATCTGTACATGCAAAAGAGAAGACAAAAAGTCAGAGACATGGAGATAAACAAAAGAAAAAAAGAGAGAGAAGAAAATGAAGATTATGAGTGTGGGTTACCACATGAAACCTCAGGAGGGGAAGAAACAATCTGTTTCTTCTTTTGATGATGCAGCAGACAGCCTGTGAAGGTGTACGAACTGGTTTGGAACAACAACAAAATATCGAGCGCTCTCGTTTTAATTGTTGGTGCTCTTAAGTTGTGTTGCACGTATACCCTTTTTAAAATAAATTGTTGTGGTCTAGTCCTATTCGGAAAAGGCCCTTTTCTTCTTGTGATTCTTGTCTTCAAATCCAACAAGGAACAATATGGCCTATCCATACTTCACTGGGAGAAGGATTTCTATCCTTGGGTGTCTTGATCAAATTAAAAGGCATTTACTTTTGGCACCAAGCCGAAAGGAACGAGTTGGATAAGGCACACAAATATCATTTTTTATTTGTGATAACAAAGATCCACCAGCAAGAAAAAGGCTAGTTCCCTTTGCTGACTTATGGTGGTCAAGAAATGCTACTCGTCATATGGGGTGGAGGCAAGGCTCAAGACAACCAAATTGTTCAAACCACTGATGTTGCTATTGCAATTGAAACAAAGGGGTGGCTCATATGATTCCCAAGTCTTTATGGCCTCCAAGAAAAGAATTGAAGCTGAAGACAAATATTTAAAAAAAAACAAAGATTTCTTCGTGGTGGAAAAATTTGCCACATGAAGGCATGAAGACAATATTATTGTATAGGGAGCTTGAGGCTCCAGAAGACAATATTCCTTGTGGTGAAAAAATCTCCCACCACGTGAGGCTCCAGAAGGGAAGAAACAATATGGTTTCTTCTTTGATACCAAAGTGAAGTTTCTCACGACCCAACGGTCTAATGTCAAAATGGATATCAAGACACAATGGGTTCATCTCATATCTCAAAACCCGACGTCTCCAAAATTTGCATCTCAAGATTCAATGGTATTAAATGGGCTCATTCCATTATCTCCAGCACAACGGACTTATCGATTAAAAAATCCAGTTGGTGAACAGTTGGTGCAAAGTCTCAAGTCCACAAATTATGGAATAATGGGCTTAAATTCTAAAATGCCCATTAATTCTCAAATCAACAAATTGAAGCTCAAGTGGTATAAAACCACATCAAAGGCCCAAGTGGTACAAAACCACGCAAATTAAATCAAATTTCAAAAGTACGTCAATTTGATCCCATCAAGGGTACGTAGGCAATCTAACATCCCAATAGACGCCACTGCAACCAAATTTAAATCCATGGTTTATCTTAACCAAATTTTGCTAAAACACTATCCCAAGTGCAATTGTCAATTTTTAGGAAAAATTAATGGGATAATTAAAATTACTCATTATTTTTCTCGTACATTGACAACAAGAAAAGTGGTACAAAACCATCTAATTTTTCAGGGGTCATCTACCCATGCAAATTTCATTGAGATTAAATTCAAATCTCTCAAACAAAAATTCTCAATTAGTGAGCCACACTTACCCATTAATTTCTAATTTTTCCCATGAATCATCACCTATGAAAATCCCCAAAATGTCCCAAAGACACAAATTCTCAATTGGTGGGCCAGACTTACCCATTAATTCCCAAATTCCGAACTACGTTGGTTTGATCCCCTTGAAAGGGTACGTAGAAATCTAGAGATTCAATCTAGATGCAACTTACCAAAACTCAATTCCATATCGAATCCCTGGTTTATTCAGCTAAATTCACTCAAACACTTCTCAATACAATTCAAATCAAATTTCCCTCCACAACGAGTCATTTACTCATTGAGATTCTTTGAACTACGAGTGGCTTGATTCTCTCAAGGGATACTTAGGCACCTTGAGGTTCGACTTAGGGGCAGCCGCAAAACCAAACACACGTTCTGTTTCTTTATGATGGAATCAAAGGGTGGTCCCTTGAAGCAAGAGATTGTAATTAAGAGACACTACATTTCGAATGGGTCGAACCTAAAATAATAAAACCCCATTAATTAATTAGTGGTGGTGAAATTATGTTGGGAGGATCACATTTTTCCTTCAACAACCATGTGATCATTGTTGGGCCCTACAATAATTCCTATAATCTTGTAATTACATAGAATATATTATTCTCTTACCATATGTAATTTCTTGCAGTCAAATATATCCTTGTATATATTAAAGATCAATATATAGCAAAGACCAATTGAGCCATTCTTCCTAAACCTCATTTATTCCAAATTCCTCTTCACACCTCTTTTCCTACTCGTATCAGAGCCCACAGGGGCTAGTAAAAAAAAAAAAAAAAAAAAAAAAAAAAAAAAAAAAAAATACCCGATCCCAATCCTGGCTCCTGGTCGAGTCCTCCCCAATCTCTTCCTCTGCAGACTCTCTACTTTCTTCAAAAAATTCTGACATCACCATGATAAATACACTTTCCTCAATCCCCACTTCTTTCAACATCTCTCACATGATAAACACACCTATGGACCAAAGCAACTACCTTTGCTGGAGATCGCAATTGAAGAAATTCTAGAGCTTTATGATCTGGAGGACACAGTGAAGCGTGAAACCAAACCACCAAAGATTGGCAAACAAATCCACTAACCCTAAGTACTCCAAGGACAAACTAATCCTAAGTTGGATCAAGGCAACCTCTTTCCCCTCAATCAAGACCATTTTGATTCCTTGCACCTTAGACCATGTGGTGTGGTCTCTCCTTGAAAAACGGCTTTCTCCTCTCTCCAAGATTCATATCCACACTATCCATGATCAAATCTGCACCTTTAAGAAAGATTCTGAAAAACCCATCATTGAATACTTGATGCACGCAAAGTCTCTCTTTGATTCACTCAATGCCGCTAGCTCAACCATGACGGATGAGGAACTAATCGAATATGTCCTTGATGGACTTGGACATGAGTACAAGGGATTCAGTCCTTCACTACATCTCCGTCCCTCACTCTCTTTTGACGAATTATATGATCTTATTGTTGAGGAGGAACAACTTTTCAACAAGATGTCATCAGTCTCGGTGTCAATCGATGTCTATCGTGCTTCCACCGATCCTCAAACCCACTTCAACATCGAACGAGGGCCACCAACAACACCCATTAGTACAATGGATATCGAGGGCAAAGACGAGGTTATGAATGTGGACATTGACGTGGTGGATGACTCTCAAACAGAAATAACAACTAGAGTTGTCCTTGGGTCTCCAATCACAACGGTGACAGATCATGTTTGCCCTTTATTGACAATCGTTTGCCTCTTCTCGCGACCTCAACACAAACACACTACCAATTTGATGTTATTTGCCAACAATGTGACAAACCCGGTCACACATTTGTTGTGCGGAAGCGTCAACCAACTGTGAGTGAAAACTAAACAACAACTGGAAAAAGATAAAAGGAACAAAACTACACCAACAAGAACAACAAGATTTATACTAGTTCAGCAATGCCTATATCCAGTTTGGAGATGATGGAGTAATCCACTATAATCAAATGAGAGAATACAAAAGTGTTTAACACTTAGAAACCCAAACCCCAAATATACCCAAGCTCACACACTCACAATAGGAAGAGAAAACTAAAAATACAAAGTAAAGAACAATTTAAGAGAATTTTCTTCTCTCTGGCTGAATGGCTTCTTGCTGTTTTTCTCCCTCTTCTCTTTGTTATTTTGCTTGGCTACTTCTCCTTTTAAAGTTGAAGGATGAGTGGCTTTTCAAAGAAGCCAACGGGTGAGGGGCTGTAAATCAAGTCAGAAGGCCAGCCATGAATGCATGCCTTTTGTCTCCCACATGTTGCTATCCCATCTCTGCCAATTAATGCTGCTATCCCATCTTTGCCAATTAATGAAGCCCAACGCTCAAGATATAGGCAAAGCCTAGAGCTGCCCATAATGCACTCTCATTCACAAAGTCAATCAGCCGAAAGTGTTTTCCACATTTTGACTATTGTTTGAGCCAATAATCAAAAACATCTAGAGTGTGTCCTCAATGTGGGAACTTTTCCTATGTTGCTGCAGCCAATGAAAAACCGCCTTCACTGTCTAGACCAGTTAATGCAAACTGGGTTGTTAACTCGGGAGCAACTTACCATATGAAATAAGATCCATCCTCTCGCACACAAGTCTAGCCCTATACATGTAACGACTCCATTATTAGGGGTGATGATAACCAATTAAGCATATCATATATTGGGAAATCATCTCAATCCTATCCACATGGTTCCTTAATTATTAATGATGTATTATGTGTTCATGCCATAAAAAAGAATATCTTATCCATACATCGAGTTTTCCGTGACAATTCTTATTACTTTGAAATGGATTATAACTTTTCTTTTTTCTTTTTTTGTGAAGGACAAGCAGACGGGGATGGTATTACTCACTGGGAATAACCATGTTGACATGTATTATATATGTGATAACTCTCATATTACAAGGAAGCTCTTCTCTTATGGAGAGAGAACCACTCATGATGCGTGGCATGTAGGCTTGGATACCCTTTTTCGGATATTTTTCGTGTGTTGGTCAATAAGTACCATATACCAATCAGCGGTACAACTTCTTCAAATAAAATTTGTCACATTTGCCCATTAGGCAAAGCATGTAGACTACCTTTCTCTTATTGTAGTTCTCATGCACAACATCCCCTTGAACTTTAACACCTTGATGTATGGGGACCAGCAACTATTTTATCAAATTATGGCTACAAATTTTTATTTGTTAATTGTTGATGATTATTCACGGTTTGTGTGGTTACTTCCTTTGGTAAGAAAGTCTAATGTGCTATCTACAATCTAATGGTGGTGGAGAGTTCATAAGTCGAGCGTTCTTGAACTTTCTTCATGATCATGGTATATCCTTTACACGCCACAACAAAATAGCATTGTAGAAAGGAAGCATCGACATATAGTTGAGTTGGGTCTTTGCTTATTGACCCAATCTCACTTGCCAACAAGCTTTTGGGTTGAAGGATTTACCACTGTAATCTTCCTTATAAACTGGTTGCCTCTCCAAAATCTTGGGCACATTTCACCTTATGAGAAGTTTTTCAAACACCTACTAAATTATCACTTTCTCAAATCCTTTAGCTGTACATGTTTTCCTCTGATGGTCCCATCTAACAAACACAAGTTATTGCCCAAAATTGTCAAATGTGGACTTATCGGGTAGGACAACAATTACAAAGGATACCGGTGCTTGGATATTGCCTCACGTAAAGTTTGTATTTCCCGCAATGTTCAATTTGATGAGTTAACATTTCCTTATCAGGAGCTTAAATTCAAAACCACACAAGGTGAACAGTCAGCACAACCACTATCCTTGGAACCCATTACTCTTCTAGATGCTAGTTTGAACTCAACGAAGAAAGCTTTCTCCTTCCCTCATGAACCAATAACAGCGGACCAATCACCAACTTATGGGACCACTACTCAAATTCAAGACCAAGCTGAAGTTCCATTTTCCCAAACCTCAACGCCTTTTCCACTTGTGGATGATCAAGACCAGTATGTAGGGCCCATCATGAAGCATCACCCCAAAAATTCATATAGTAGTCCCCCATGCTTCACGTAATGCTCTTGTTAATCACCAAGCATCATCCATCAGTCCTACTCATGCACCTGATCATGAAAACTTGAAAAGTCTCAATGAGCTCGTTTATGAAACTCATCGACATCCACTGCCACAAGGATTAACAACCACTCTTCAAGATCCTTTGTCATTGGAACCTTCCAGTTATACTCAAGCCTCTAAATACCCTCACTAGAAAGCAACCATGCAAGAAGAATATGATGCACTCATGCGAAATCATACTTGGTCTTTAATTCCAACAAAACCACACATGAATGTCATTGGATGCAAATTTGTCTTCGAGTGAAAAGGAAAGCGGATGGTTCTATTGAAAGACACAAGACCCGTCTTGTGGCTAAGGGATACAATCAAAAGGAAGGTTTGGACTACGATGAGACCTTTAGGGGCTGTTTGTTACACAAGCTTGGCTTGGTCTCACTTGGACTAAGGTGGCGTTTGGGGTTGCTTACATTTTAAAAAAAGAAGCTTATTTTTAAAATTTTCTGACTTTAGGTGTTTGATAAAACAAGTGAAAGCAGCTTTTTTTCAAAATCACGAGTCAGTGGGAGCAAATTTGAGAAGCGGGTGGCGAGCTGCTTTTAAAATATGCTTCTTTTCAAAGCATGCGGAGCTTTTAATGAAACTTTCATACTCCCTATACTACCCTCATATGTTTTTAAACAATTACATTTTTTTTCCATAATTTCCACTCCCCCAGATTTCACACCTCCTCCATCTCCATTTTTTAAGCTTCCTGAGGTCGATTCTCAGAAAGAAAAGTTGGAGAAATTCTTCCAGAAAAGTGTTGTGATTCTTTAAAAATTTGTTTGCTTCTCTGTGAATGAAATCTACATCTATCTTTTTGAAGAAGGTGCTCTCTACTCATTGTTAATGTTAACACATATCTCATCCTTTTCTCTCAAAATGGTTCATAGTGTTGGTAGAATTTTGATTCTGGGCATAAACGACAAGTGGGTTTGTTTTGGTTTTGGTTTTGGTTTTGTTTTTGAATATCTTAGGGTAAGAGATGGGTGGCTTGGCTTGTATCAAAGAAGCCCTAAACTTGCTCAAGCTAAAAGAGCAAAGGAGTTGTAGAGAAGGGAACGAAGAAGAAGGGAAAAGAAAGCAGGGGGAGGGTCAAGAGAAAAAGGGGCTTTGATGGGGGAAAATAAAGAGAGATCGGGAGGAAGAGCGAGACAAGGATAGAGAACTAGATGGAGAGAGAAATTGAAATTGTAGGTGTTCGACTATGAAATTGCAGTGCTCGACTTTGTGGCGTATATATATACCTCCACAAACACAAATTTGTATGAAATTGTTGCATTTGGGCTTTTTTTGGATTGGGGCTGCTTGTGTTGGAATTGGTTTTGATTGGAAACTTCATGTGTCTATATAACAAGAATTTGTATGAAATCAAAACAAAAACAAGTTTTGTATTGAAGCTTTTGGATGAGGAGTTGGTTTGGACGACGATAGCCAAAAGAAACTGGGGCCTGGGAGGAAAGAAGAAAAGAGAAAGAAGATAAGAAGACGAAAAAAGAAAAAAGAAAAAAAGAAAAGAAACGTGGCCTAGGAAGGAAGAAGAAAGGAGAAAGAAAAGAAAAGGGGCCTGGGAAGGAAGAAGAAAAGAGAGATGAGGGAAAAGGGAGAAAGAAAAAAGAAAAAGAAATGTGGCCCAGGAAGGATGAAAAAATTATGTAGTTAAGTTGGTTTTTTATTTATTTTATTTATTTATTATTTTTAAAAAAGTAGAAATAGAATGAAGAAAATAACAAACCGTTTCATCATCATGTATTGTTTTTGTTTTGTCATTATACACACTAAAAGCAAATCTGATAAAAATTTACCGAACACCTTGACTACCTCCAACAATTTTTCAAAAACAGTGTACCAAACGCTTAGTAGCTTTTTTTTTTTCACAGCACAGCAGAAGCAGTTTTTTAAAAAGCACAGAAATGCCAAACTAGCCCTAAATTAGTCCCATGTTTATTTAATCTAAATCCTAGTCCTAGATGGGATTACTAATACCGGGCCCACAAAAAACACCTCCTTAGGAAGGGATAAATCCATGTGGAAAGGGAGGATTAGCTAGTTCCATGCTCACCAATGTATAAGATGCATATATTATATTGTAATAATAATAATATATTATTATTATATACCCATATATATTATATTATATTATACTTACATACACATATATTATAATGTACATATATACACGTATATTATTATTATAATATACCCATATACATATACATATTAATATTATAATAATAATAATATACTTGTATATATGTATATATACGTATATGTATATATATTATAATATACATATATATACGTATATACACATATATTTTATATGTATAATATATGTATATACATTATATATATTATAATATATATTATACCCATGTATATATTCTCCGTCGTATATTGCATGGACTGTATGGGTGAATCTCTTCAAATTCTCAGTGGATGTGGTTTCAGCAATTCTTAGGCTTTCATCTATTTGATGGCAGGTGTTCCATATGCAATCATACATAAGGCAGCTGTTAACTTTTAACGGGTGGAAAAATCGAGATTTCCACAAGCATCTCATCATTGTTGGAAGTAAGTGTCGTAGTTCATGACTTGTTTTAGGATTTATTTGAACAAGGAAGGCCTCATGCGAAATCTCCTCCAACACTTATCTGCATTCTACACAGAAGTGACAGAAAAATAATTTTTCATAAGGCGCATATAGCTAACTTCTCATGCTCTTTGTACATACATCCTTCTTGATGATGAACCATTGTGTGTTGCCTTCTCTGAATTTTTTTTTTTTGTGATATCTCCCATTTGACTATCATCTCCTCCATCGTTTCCTATTTTGAATCAATGTCAAACAAGTGTTGGTTGCTCATTCTATTGTGGGGGAGGAGAAAGATATTTAAATGAGTTAGATGATTTTGATGAAGTGATGGTAGATATGTTTGATATTTATAAAAAAGAAAAGAAAAAAAATGATATCTGAGATGAGAATCAAAGGGTTGAGATAAAGATAAGAGCATCTAATCCAATGGTTGAAGATGAGATCAAATTCTATCATGTTGGATCTTGAATTGTGTGAAAAAAAACGTGTGAAAAAACTGTGAAGATACCAACGGTTTAGATTAAATGTACTTTACAATCCAACGGTTCTTTTTGGATGAACTCCTATCTTCTCCAAATTTAAATATTTTTAGATTTATTTGTTTGGAAAAATAAAATAAACCTAACGCACACAAAATTAATTTTATAGTTAACACAATAAAAAACACAAAGATGGGTTGCCTGCCCCCTCCCCCCCCTCCCTCTGTGATGCTTTTGTTGGCGCTATGCTGGGTTTTCTTTTCTTTTTCACTCTCTCTTGTAGCTTTTCTTTCGTTTGAACTTTTCTTGTCGCTTTGGTCTCTTTTCTTGTTTATGCCGTTTGACTGGTTGTGTAGTCTCGGTGGATCTTGACCTCTCTTTGGTCTTTGTTAATGCAAGTTCATCTTTACAAAAAAAAAAAAAAAAAAAAAAAAAAAATTAAACAAAAAAAAATAAACATCATTGACATTTAATCTTTCCCATTAGCGCAGAACCCACATTTACACCCTCAAAGGTGTAAAGAGGATGCAAAAATAGCTTTACAACCCCCTACTGTAGATGCTCTTACATCGGTACTCACTTTATCAGTGAATTGATTGCTTGAGGAACACTTTTTAGGGTGAACAATACTCAAGTGGTAAAATACACAACACCACTTTTTGGGGTGAAAAAGTCTAATGACATGGTTTAAGTTTCATGTCTTCTTATCCCATCCCCTAATATCTTGATAAGAAAAATTAAAATAAAAAAGCCCACCAATTTCCCGCCCCTGCTGTGATGAATGAAAGAGATCCACCAAATAATTAACTAATAAAAGAAAAATCCATCACGTAATAGTTACATCTTTCTTTTTAGTTTTAGTTTATATTTGTTTTTGCCGGGAGGGGCTGGGGAATTTTATTTTATTTTTGGTCGAAAGGGGATGAGTACATCTTTGTTGAGACATAAACCAGATCATACAAAACTTTAATTAAATATTTTTTTGGGAAGAGAAAAATAACTTACTTCAGCCATCAAAGTTGAAAACTTTCGTTCATGAGTGATCATGGATAAATACTGTTACCTACTGACACGTTTGACTTTTATCCTATATCAGATATTTATAGTATTTCCCAACCAAAAAAAAAAAAAAAAAAAAAAAAAAAAAAAAAACAAAACATATGTTTTTTTTAATTCCTTAACCACTCCAACAAAAAATAATTATTATGCTTTCAAAATTTGTCATACATGAAATTTGAAGTGGAATCAAGTCCAATTCGTCCCATGCGATAAATGTAAAGTATAATATTTCAGGAACAGTTCGCAATTTTTTATTTGACTAACATACCAAACATTGGGTTTTAATTTATAGTTTATGATCTTTTATTTTGTTATACATAAAGAATCAAACGCAAGTGATTCGGGTGATGACAGCGAAAGACGGAACTGTGTACAAGCTCAAGTCGACTCTCGCAATAGTAGTGGTGGCGGCGATCATGGTGTTTGTGCAAGCAAGATAGTGGTAATCAGGGGATGGTAAAGGAGCAGGGCAGGGTCAGATTTGCCCTCTCCCGTTCTCGTCCCTGTGTTCCTCTATTCATTTGACTTATTAGACTACTAATCGATTTTTGATTTTGATAACTTTTTCACGAAGAACTTTCGGAACATAACCAAAAAAAAATACACTGTTCAAATCATATTGTACAAAGAATAGTTTGTCCCCTATTAAGTTTACATCTTTGCTTGCGGTTGAAAATTTTCTACATGAAATTAATCATTGTTAAATAAAATTTATGGCCATCGACCCAAAAAAAACAAAGAAGAAGGTATGGCCGGCAAGTTAAAGTCCCTTTCATTAGTCCCTTCATTTGGAATATTCAAATTCTTAATCTATTTGCGTCGTCCGTACTCTGTACTTGAACTTCAACGTATCTTACAGCACACAAGGACTTTGACCTTTTCTTCTGGCCAATTAATATATAAGCACGTAGACTCTTAAGGCATTGGTCATCATGCAAACACGCATGAAACACTGATGCCCAATTTTTTTAAAATTTTGATGATAAGTTTGGATAAGTTTCCCCACAAGTACATGTTCTAGTCTTAAGGAGTTAGGTTTTTTTTATTTTAATTTTATTAGTTTTGTTTAGACATAGGGCATGAATCGGTTCGTTTCAGTAAAGAGCTTAACTCGTTAATTATACGAATTTTTGATAGTTTAAAATCTCTACTATTAATCGATACTTTGTATACAGATCAAACCAAACCAAAAAATGGGTATGATTGGTATGAGAATTCTTTTGATCAAATGTCTACCGCTAATTTTGCGGTTACAAACACAAGGTACAAAGCATAAGAACTTTGGCTTATAACAAAACAAAACAAAACAAAAAAAATTGAAATACATGTTGCTTATTATAGATGGAAGAAACTTTGACTTTTGCTTTCGTATTTTTGTCGAAGCTGTCAGTACGAGCATGATGTCTCCCTAAAAAAATGTTTGATGCATGCACTGGTCTTTGTCAATGCAATGACATCCCCCTCATACAGGCAGAGTGTTCTCAATCCAACCGTTGAATATTTTTTTTATACAAATTCAATGATAACTTCGTTTTCGGTGGGCAGAAATTCAATGATAATTAATGATTATTTTTTGCACCATTTACGCACACACAACTAATCACTTCAATAAAAATTGTAAATTAGCATGATTAATTTTTATTTTATTTTAAAAACACTACAAGATCTTCCGTACTTGTACCGTTGTACGTTGTCCTATATTAACAATCAGATAACGAAGTGTTTGGAGAGAGAGAGAGAGGAGAGAGAGAGAGAGAGAGAGAGAGAGAGAGATGGACCTGAGGAAAGGAGGTTCGCTTGAAGAGACACCAACCTGGGCTGTATCAGTATTTGCTTTGTTTTTCTTCGTCCTATCCTTCATCATCGACTCTAGTATTCACCATCTAACAACGGTATGCATGCATGCATGTGTAGTAAAATGCTTTCATGAATCAATATTTAGATGTGGTTAACGTTTAGTTTGGTTGTTTCATCATCAGTTTCTTAATAGAAGGAGAAGAAAATCCCTAAATAGGGCTTTAATGAAGTTCAAAACAGGTAATATTTTGCCACCTTTTCCAAGTTTTTTTTCCTATAAAAAAATATTTGGGAGGGGAAAATCGAATTTAGGACATCGAGTGTATGGTAGATGCTCGTAATTACTTAAACTACAAGTCCTTAACCATGTTTTCCAAATTTTGTTTTCTTCGTTTCCCAATTATTCGAATAAAAAAAATATTTTATGTGAAAATGATTCCCATAAGATTTGTTCTTGATTAGTTTGTTTGATTTTGAATAGAAATGATGAAACTGGGTTTGGTATCACTGCTTCTTACGATATCAGAGGTGCCAATATCAAAAATCTGCGTTGCCCAAACTTTGGCAGACACTTTTCTTCCATGTAAATATGTGGAAGACGCAGAACCTGCTGTCTCATCCGCCACGCAACTTTCAGGATCAAATTCCACCAGTTTTTCTAAGGAAGTCAATGATGAAAATTACTGCGAGGCAAAGGTACAATAAACTTTATGGACATCTGGTGTAATGGGCAGGTAAATTAGGTACACCAAATTTGTGCGCCAAATTTATAAAATTATAACAATCTTGATCTACAACCTAATACATACTAAAATTATAACAATCTTGCTCACAAGGATCAACCCATTTTGAAAGCTACATCCCTTACATAATTATATTTTGCTTATGGCCGGCTTCTAACCTCTTTTTTCTTAGCAACCTTGGGGCATGAAAACTAAGTGCAAACTTTTTACATCGGATAGGTAGAGAGGTCCATGGTAAAATAATTTTTGTTAACTAAATTTTGTTTATCCTTCTTGGTAAATATTTGACTCTACCGTAACTTCATCTCATCATTAAAATCCTATTGGATAACCATTTCAGTTTCAGTTTCAGTTTTTAGTTTTTATTTTTGTGTTAGAATATAGAGGAAGAAGAGGGACAATGGAAGTAATAATGAGAGGAAAGAAGAGAGGGGAGGATGGGAGGGACGAGTAACAAAAGTGAAAACAAAAACTAAAAACTGAAATCCATTTGAAATTGTTTTCACTTCTCAATCTCATTCTCACTCTCATTCTCACTTTCATTTTCCTCTATACTCTAACACAAAAAATAAAAACTAAAAACTAAAATTGAAATAATTATCAAACAACCCTAAGTAATTCTTATCATTACATATCACGTAATAACAAATACAGATACATAATTGTCTAAAACTATCTATGTAAGAAATATTCTTCGATCAGACAATAAAAAATATTTCTTCGAGGTACAGCTAGCACTCCACTCTACTAGTTAAATTTACAATTATAACCTTATAGCCTTACCTAATTCAATTTAGAATGTTTTTTGTTTTTTGTTTTTGTGTGATATTTAGGGGATGGTTTCTCTAGTGTCAAGGGAAGGAGTCTTGCAACTGAACATCTTTATCTCTCTGTTGGCAGTTTTTCATGTGCTCTACTGCATCCTAACCATGTTTCTTGGGATGGCCAAGGTATCAATTCATACATCTATTATGTATATTATATATAAATAAACGTACCGTTATATAGGGAAGAAAAAAAAGGAGAAATTTAATAAGTACTAGAACCTAATTGCAAAATAAGAGATTCAGTTTGCTTGTCTGTGTTTTTGGATTTATTGAAATTACGGCGGACTCTAGAGTAGCTGGGCTTAGGAATCTCAATTTTTTTTTGTCATTCTTTAGGGAGGGGGAGGGGAGTATTATATTGGATTTGGTGAATTGAACCCGAATGCACTTGGAGGGAGGAGGAGAGTTTAACCTACTTTTCCACTGTGGTGTCACCCCATGTACGGCTTAGGAATCTCAATTAGATGATTAAAAAAAAAGGAGAGTAGGTTGACTAGGCGTAGGCCTCTGCATTGGTCTTGCTATGATTATATATTTTATTTTTATTTCCTATGGTTTATAATTTAAATTGATATTCAAGCATAGAAAATGAGTTCATTCTTGGTCCTGGCCACAGATATGACGTAGCAACCTTACACATGCTATTTTTGTAACAACAGCCAGGATTATTTAAGGACCAACCAGCAAGGGGATCAAGTAGTTAAGATAATTTAATCTTGCATTCAAGGTCCTAATTAAGTTTGATTTCTCTTCTCCCAATATTGCTAATATGAAAAAAGAAAAAAGGACAACCAATCGTGTTTTGGGTCATACTTAAGTCGGTCTGTATATTTTACACATTAAACCCGGTCTGTCCTATTTATTTTAACATGTTTTTATACAAAAAGTATATGGACGTTTACTTGATAAAAAATTAATCGATTATTGATTTCTGACAATTTTTCAAGTTATTTAGTAGTATTTATTTTAACCCGGTGATAAAATTCATGCGACAATAGTTTCCTACCTCACCTCTCTTATCTCCTTCTAGGCAATCTTTCTTCTTGAAATGACTTACATCTTATACTGACCTTCATTGAAATTTGATTGTGAATACCAGATGAGGAAATGGAATGCTTGGGAGGATGAGACTCAAACATTAGAATACCAGATTCGTAACGGTAACCCCTCTGCATCCATCTGTAATGGTCATTGTTATTATGATACCCAACTTTGTCACTTCCACAATTAGTAGCATCCAAGACTTGATGAGCAATCCCTCTGCATGATATCGTTCTTGCAATTCGGCTTCATTTTGTCACTAGATTTTGCACAATTCTGTCTGATTTTTTTTTTTCTCCTTATTTTGGATTTATACTTGTTTAGAAGGAAATTATGACTGCAAACACGGTTGTACGGCCGATTAATGGTAATCAAATTTCTTATGTGTATACAGATTCAAGGAGGTTCCAGCTTATCCATCAAACTCCTTTTGGGAAAAGACATTTGAAGTTCTGGAGTAAACATCCTCTGTTGCTTTGGCCTGTAAGTCATAATCATATTAACTCATCAAGTTTGAAAGCTCTTATGATGTTGGGAAGAGAAGTAAATTAGATCAAGACTTAATTTGTTGTTTGTTTAATTTAATACAACAATGTCAAACGGAAAATAGGAGGTCCATGGTGTTCGTAGTTGAAGTATTACACATTTATCCTTACATTCGAAATCTTGTATTCAATATCTACCGATCCAAATTTTGGTTGTATGTACAAAAAAAGCTCATGAGCAGAGTAAAGAAGACCTTGCTTATGTTAGAGACAGGGTAAAGATAAATGTGAACATATAGGTTCGAAATCCATCACCCAATAAATATTTGTGTGTAAATCCTCCTCTCCCAATCATTTGTACTAAATAATAATAATAATATAAACAACCATATGGACTCTGATATGGTTTATATATAGGTTTGTTTTGCTCGACAGTTTTGTGGTTCAATCTCAAAAGCCGATTACATGACGCTGCGAAATGGGTTCATTGAGGTAAGCAAGATCACATAGATAGATGTCATATGGAAAAATTAAGAAACAAAAATCTCGTTAAGGAAAACAAAGAGTAAGAAACGAAATATAAAAATTACTTTTTTACAGCTCGGATCTGATGTTTTCATGTTTGGATTGCACAGACAAACTTCACCAAAAGTAGCAACTTCAATTTCCTGAAATTCCTTGCAAGAGCTTTCGATGACGACTTTGAGCAAGTGGTTGGAATAAGGTAAAACTCTATACATTTTTCTAAGTATAGCTTATCATTTCATGAGATGACTCTTTAACAAACATTTTGGAACTCTTTTTGCAGATTTGGATCTGGCTCTTCTCCATCCTTTTCATATTTTCAAGTGCACATGGTAAGACAACTGCAGCATTTTTATTTATTTTATTTCTCATCATTTAAGCTCTTGACTCTGAACGAACGTGGGCTAAGGGAGTAGGATTAGAATAAGTTCAGGGTTCGGTTCTCTTCAACATAAGTTTTGAAGGACATTTATGCTTAAATATATTGACAATTAATGGTGGTAACATTATGCCTTGACTTTTTTTTTCTTTTGCAGTGTTTTATAACCATTATTGGCTACCATTCATCCCCCTACTGGTACAACACATGACATCATCTTCTATATATATAGCAAAATATTATTTGAAGACTTTAATTTTTTTTTCTTCTTAATTATATATAATATTCTGTCAATATTTTCGTGTAGATTGTTATAGTTGTGGGTGCAAAGCTGGAAATGATCATAACCAAAATGTGTGTGGAGAGTTGCAAGAATCCCGTCATTCGAGGTCGTCTTGTAGTGAAGCTCAATGATGACTTGTTTTGGTTTGGTCGGCCACATTGGCTTCTTCATCTCATCCAATTCGTCCTAATCCAGGTAGATACAACACAAGAATTTCAAATTTCTTCATCATACTAGATTAATAAATACGAAAAAGAAGCCAACAATATAAGGTGAATTCCCGACATGACCTCTAAATTGTAATGAAACGAAGATGGAGTTTAAGAATTGAATTGGATAGCTCGCAAAATTCAAGATATGTTGAAGTAGGAAATGAAGATAGAGTTTAAGAAATTTTCATTTTGTGGGAAATAAATTATAGGTGTTGATATCCTATCATTTTATGGGGATTGGAACAAATAAGTTTCCTTCATGACTAATCTTTCTATCTTCAACTTGAACAAAATTTGAAAGTTTGCCTCCATTTATTCTTTCAACCTACCTTGAATCTAGTGAGATATGCAATTCAATCTAATCATTGGCTCCAAATGTGACCAATGAAAATATTGCAAGGTTCAATGGATATAGATTATGTTTACATATAGTAACCATATCTTACTTGCTTTTTTTCTTTTTAAAAAAATTAAAATTAAAAAAGCTTATTCATGGTTAGGTATTTATGCATGTAAATAATAAAATAATTTCTTGTCATACAGTTGCTATGTTGTTAGATTGTGAATTTGAATCACATCAGTAAAAATCAACATAATTAAAATCGTCGAATTTTACAATCTACCATCATATATTGACAACAGTGGAGCAAAAAGATAGTGTATATATATTATTAAAATTATGATAGGGGATTTGAATAAGTATTTGAATGGATTGCAGAACTCCTTTCAACTGGCATTCTTAACGTGGACATGGGTATGTAAATCTTATATATGTTGGCAAATTCCAGCAATTTTCATATTCTAAAGCTTATCCCATGTTGGCAATAACAGTTTCAGTATGGCCAAGGGTCTTGCCTAAATCGCAAAAGGGAAGTCATCGCCATAAGGATTTCCATGGGACTTCTTGTGCAGTTCATTTGCGGTTATGTGACCCTACCTCTTCATGCACTTGTTACCCAGGTAAGAAAAATGTATATATATGTAAGATTGAATGGATTGAGCTACAAATCATGCATAATTTCAAATCAAATGACATCTCTAATTTCTTTTTTCTTTTCCCCATAATGGTTTACCTCATAGATGGGTTCTGGCATGAAGAAAGCAGTGTTTACTGAACGTGTAGTAGATGGCCTAAAAAACTGGCACAAGAATGCACAACACAGGCTCTCCAAGAGCAGATCCATTTCCAAGAACAGTGTTGAAGCAACTGACTTTGCCATTTCAGATCAAATGAGTACTGAAATACTAGATTTTGAAAGTTTTCCACATTCAGTCGTGGAAAGCTCTCCTTCTACCTCTGAAATCATAGAAGAGAAAGTCCCACACAATTCTCTTCCAAAACCAGATACAACAAGTGTATCGATTCCAGAAATCACCAAGGAGGAAGAAAATCCAAAGATCAATGGAAAAATGATAACTTACGATGGTGAGATATCATTTGGGAGTAGTTGGAAATTAGAAAGTAGCAAGCGAAGTGGAGTGAAATCACTTCAGTACGTAATTGACGAAGATCATGACGTCAACTACTTTGATAAATGATCAGCAAGAACATAACTCCTCACCTTGGAAATGCTTCTTGATTATGTTAATATTTGTATAATATCAAATAATGAAGTTTTTCGAAATATTAAGAAATTCTTCCAAACTCGGTAGTAAATTAGTAAAATCATAGTATTATTGTGGAGGTAAGATTTCACACGCCAATGACATAATTACAGACGGACAAGAACATAGATGAATAGATAAGACTACTCTGAACAAGTGTGAAAAAGGGATCTGCGCTCAATCACACATTAATTAGGAACACATGACAACGTTTGGTTCAACTAACAGGGGATATCCTCACCCACAGGCTCAACTAAGGATGGGTATCGAAACCGGAAAACAGGAACACTGATCCAGACCAGATGGAAAAAACCAATTGACTAAAAAGTCAACAAATCGGCACTGAACCAGCCCGAATTGGTTCCAATTTTGGTTTCACACCTTATCAAACCGGACCAGACTAGTTGTGTATTATTTATTTTTTTTAAATCCAATGCTACATTTTTAATCTCATAACTAATATTTCCCCAAGCCCAACTTCAAAACATCTCTCTTTACATAAAATTGGATTATTTGTTCATTTTCAAGCCCAAAAAATAAAATTTTAGTTGAAATTTGTATAAAAAAATTTTTTTTTGAAAAAATTAGCCCAATCACTATACATGAGTAATGGCCCAAGTATAACCTGCATTAAACCTATTAATTACTCAATCTAAGTCATTGAAGGAATTCGAACCTTGACCCTCAAAGGCGGAAGCTCATTCACAAACCGCTACACCAACCTTATTTTTGTGATATTTTTTCAATTACACAATATTTATGTTAACAGTCAATGATTTTGTTAAATATAAAAATAAAAAATTCCATTCATGTCAACACCCATTCACACAAGATTTGTACCAAATACCTCATGCTCTAGAAAGTTACAAAAATTTATAAGTTTTAAACCCTTATATATATTATATTGGTATTTTTTAGGTTTATATAATAGAAAATGTAGATATCAATGATGTAACAAAAAAAACATTGCAAAGTTTAATTTAAGTTATTATGGTACTCTATAACAAAACAATGTACATATCAATGTTGTAAACAAAAAAAAACAAAAAAACTACAAACAAAAACTGAAACTGCAACCAAAAACAGAAAAAAATTGCTATACAAAAACTACTCTATAACAAAACAATGTAGATATCAATAATGTAAAAATATATATATATATATATATATTTAACATAAACATAAACAGCAAGAAAAACAAAAATCAATTCTATAAAATTACAAATTGCATTGCAGAGTCTGTGTAAAAATGCACCTATTAATAAGCGAGGAACCAAAAGTCAAAACCATGATGAAAGTACTAAAAAAATCAAAAAACATATCAATTGCTGATAGAATTGTATAAGTTCTATATACTTCACACATTCATACTAAAATCCAAATGATCCCTAAACAAGTGTACATGAAACAAAATAATGCTTAACAATTTCTAGAAAAACCAATTATACAGAAATGGAAACTCATGAATTGCATATGAATTGTTCATGTGAATTGATTTCTAGAACTCCTAAGGTAAACATCTTGCTTTAGGGTTCTTGTGATGTTCATATTCTCATATGTGCTTAATGGATTCCTTTGTGTTTTCAGTCTATGTAAATACCACGCCTAGATTGCACTCAGGACTACAAGCACAGTCATGCATTAGAGCATACTTTAGGAGAATATATGCAATTTGATCTAAACATCAGGGACTTATTTTCGAAAATCTTCATGAATGAATCTGTACTTGTATACTTGCTGCCATAACATGATTAGGACAATTAGGGTGGATTCTAAAGCCTTACCATCTTGTCTTAGACCTTTTCTTATTTTCTTGTTTTCTGTTTTTGTGTTTTCATTTCTGTTTTGTGTAAGAAACTGCATTGGATCACTCTATCATCAATCCCTGTGAAATCGACCTTTTGGAGTAGCTGAATCTACACAAGGATCATTTTATCCAATCCTGGAATTGTGATCTTAAACATTTCTGAACACACAACACAACTTAAAGTTGTAAATTGTTTTCCGAATGTGGTATTGGGTGCTAAATGGCCTCTGTTTTTATTTGTTTCAACTTTTCAAGGTATGTTTTTCTCAAGTTGGAGATGCAAGTAATGGAGTTGGATTGAGAAGATTATATGTTATCGTGAGACTAGATCATTGGAGTATGAGAATTCTTCCTTTAATATTATGTAATCAGATTCAAGTGAAATGAAATAGGAACTTTCATATCTCAACTTTGGTACCATCAGTAATAAGCTAATGCATTGGTGTTCTCATAACTTTCTTTTCACAATTGTGTTTAACTCACCCTTGCATACTTTATCTTATTTCAAGTAATTTTTTATTTGGAATTGAACTTGAGCTTAGTTAAACTATATGCAAAAGAAAACTACAGAGCAGAGGACGCTGTTACGCATCAATAAGAATAAGTCTCTTGCAAGAGACCAAGTGAAACAGACTGCCAATGTGGTCTAACCCAATGGAAAAGGTAGACTTGCAAATCAGAGGTTTCATGTTCGAATCCCCACCTCATCATAGTAGTGTGTGTGTGTGTGTGTGAAATGCCCCTCCCTTATTGTTTAGACTATCGCTTGTACTAAAAAACAAACTATAAAAAAAAATTTAAAACAAGAAAAGAAAATTTCAAATAAACTAAAAAACTATAAGACAGGTGTTTGTAAAAAATAAAAAAAATTAAAATTAAAAATAAATAAAAAAAAAAAAAAAAAAAAAAAAAAAAAAAAAAAACACAATACAAAAGTTAACATTTAACAAAATTTTTAAATATTAAATATAACTAACGTAACTCTACATACGCTTCCGCACAACCGAGTCTTAATCATACATGCAACACGTGTCATACAATTTTTTTTTTCTTATGAAATATTGTATATTTTAAGAAGCATGTTTTAGGTGTTTTTCTATATAGCAAGGTTTCCGAGTGATTAAAAAACCTTTAAAATGCACATCTAGCCTCTCTGCAACTATACTTCCGAAGGTACTTTTATATGATTACTAACCCCCAGCACACGTGGCCTTTTTATAATCATGCGCTCTATGCGCGACTTACAAAGTTTCTTCTTTTATTTTTGCAATTGTATTTTGCTAGATGCTCATCTAAATTGTTTCTTATTTTAATGGCCAGTATTTTTCTAGATGCGTATTTTAAAAGTCCAAAAAATAAAACAAAGTTAAAGTCCGAATTTAAAAATGTCACCATCTACGAGCACAACAATAGTCTTATTTGCTAAAGGCACCCCATATTTCTTGAAGGAATTTCTCATGTTCACAACACTCATATATTCCTTAGAATCCACATATTAACTAAAAACATCCACCCAACGTGTCCAAGTTGCTATTTACCTCTTTATTTAAAATTCTGAAAAAGTTAAGAACTATTTTAATATGCATTACAAATGATCAAGAACTCTATAGTGAGGGCCTAAACCCTAAACCCTAAAACCCTAATATATGGTCCTTAGATGAGGTCCTATCCCTTAACCATTTGATCAAATTGGTTAGCTGTTGGATCAAATTGGTTAGCTTGATCCTACGGTTAAAAGATAGGACCTCACTTAAGTGCCATATATAAGGCCCTCACTATAGAATGACTCTGCAAATGATAGGTACATGTAACTAATTTGTGTTAAAAACTATCTTATAGATTAGTATTTATAGCCGAAGTCGGCCCTGGCCCAAGGCAACAAATGACACATCCTGAGGCCCAAAATTGGGAGGGGGTGGAAATTTTTATATATATATATACAAAACAAAAAAAAAAAAAAAAAAAAAAAAAAAAGAAAAACTAAAGACAAAATACACTTTTTCACTTTTTTAATTAGTTATGGTTGGTTTTAGTGTTGCTTTTGTCCAATTAGCAATAAAGAAATCAATTTCTTCTATTGTTAATGGCCACAAATCACATTCGGTACTTCCATTCTTCTTTCATGATTATTGACTTATTTAATGTTTGATTGTTTATGGTTGTTTTCCTTCTATATATTTTTTTTCTTCATGATTTTCCATTACCAGATTTTTAGACAATGGAATCATAGATATCTCATATAGTTTTGTGAGAGATGGGGACTTCCAATGTTTGCAGTTATTCTTGAAATCCTAGCTTTTTGTAAGTTGTGTTTGTACCATATCTAACCGGCCTAGGAACCCACGCTTGTCAGCCATGCCTTACAATCGGTAGTTGCTCCTTTGGCACCACCTACTGATCCTACACCAATCAAGGCCCAAGATTCCACGTTGGCCAACCCTGCCTCGCAATCAACTGGTGCTCTTGGCACCCTTAACTAATTCCAAGCTTGCCAGCCTAATCACACGGGCTCACAATCAACAATACGCAGGTGCCCTTAGCACCCCATGCCAATTTAGCCCCCCATAGGGTATCTTGTAGGAATCTCTAGGGTTCCTCACTGGTATATTCGCTAGGACACATGGTAGCCTCCTAGGCTACTCCACAACTCCCACAAAGCCCCTTGTCCCGAGGGTACAAGGTAATAGCTACTTGACACTTATGCCCTTACTTTGTTAATAGCTAACTTCTCTTTCTTTTAGCTTACTTTAGCATCGAAGAGCTTTCGGCCGATACGACACTGGTGCATTAGGTCTTACCTATTGCTTTCTTCTCTCTCTCTATCCATAAATAATGTTCAGAAAGCCGAAGGGAAGTCCTTATCGAAGGCAGATCTGATCCTTCAATCATCCACCACATATTTAAGTTTGGGCCTACTACTGGTCACCTAGTTTTGAGCACAAATAGATTGGCGTCATTTGTGAGAATTGTCAGTAATTGGCCCATATCTCTACTGAGCAAAAATGTATCCATCTTCATCCCTCACACCGGATGGACCTATCCTCGGCCTCAACACCGGAGCTAGTCCCCCTGCGGGCCTGAGCTGCTATAAAGAGCCAAATGTATGAAAATTACCCCTGGATTTGAGTTCAAGAATCATACCCCAACAATGCTTTGAAAGGGTAGCTAAGCCTTAGGAAGCACCTTGGTTACCTTCACCAGCAAAACTAACAATCTCTTACAGATAGATTCTTAACTTGGCATAAGAAGCTTGCGGTATGGAAGCAAAGTAGTCATGAGTTTAGCATTAAACAGACAGAGGGCTACGAGTTCCTATGAGAAACAGAGGTTTCAAAATAGAGGAGAAGGAATTCTAAGAGGGTTCGTTGAAGAGAGAGATGTGAGGGAATAACAATAGGTGTGTTGAGTAGTTTTCGGCAGCTTGACGAAAGCTCTGTCAAGCTCTGGAATGATTTACCATAAAAGAATATGGGAGGAGATGGAGTAATGGGGCTCGAAATTGCAGAGGTTTCAGGGATGAAAGATGAAGTTTTCTCTCTGGATGTGTGTTGTTTGATGGGTAGGAGATGACCTTTTTTATAGCCGTTGGAAGCTCCTCCTTTCCAAGAAACCCTAATGGTTTCTCTCCAATTTTGCCAAGTCTCCTCTTTCATTTCTCTTCCCTCCCTTTGACTTATCCCATTTTGTGAAATCTTCCTCTGTCCAAACACACAAAGACAAGATTTTTGGGAGCTCTCAAGCTTTCCCGCAGCTGCTTCAGTAATGAACTCCCATTTTTGGCTACCTCCTCACCTTCTTTCCTTCCCTCTTCCATGGTAAGAGCTGGTGGGAGAAAGAAATGGGTAAGGGCATTGGTTTGAAGGGTGCTTCTGCTCTTAGCAACCTGTGCACGCCAATATCTCCTGGTTCTTTACGTGTTCTACCTTGATGTTCGTTTTTGCCCATGTGCTGGAGCCTCCCAGCAGCTTACATACATGGATATTTTGGCTTTCATCTTGGCTCTTGTTTCCAGCTAAGTGCTGGAGATTACAGATATTTTCTTTGGTTGCTTGGGCTTTCCTAAGGTGATGGGTTAACCCATTTAAGGAAATGGGCTAATTTCCTAAAGTGATAGGCTATTTTATTAAGATGATTAGCTAATTTTTCCTAAAGTATTGGGCTTTTTCCTCTAGAGTATTGGACTTTTTTCTGTCTTTTATGCTTACCCATATATTTGGGCTCAAGAAATGGGCTTGAGTTTTGGAGCTCCCAAGCAGCCCAAAACTTCCATTTCTCGACTCATCAATGGGCCTCATAAAAACTTGTTACCATCCATACCACAACCCACTCAGCAAGCCCCCGGGCATTTGTGTGGCTTGGGCCATTTAAGCTTATAGCGTGGCTGGGTGCAAAATAAGGGTTTTCTACTTGGCATTGCATGTCGATCGGGGTGCTTAAATTTTATCGCTTTGAAAAGGGATATGATGCTTGACGGAATAATTAGCATGGGCTTGTAAAGCCAGTGCATTTTATAAGCTCATTTTAATTCTTAGAGTGATGGATAACATATTTATTTGGTATGACACGTGGTTGTGGCTCGTGCAATTGTGCATGACGAATTTCGCATGCTCCGAACCGAGTCCTTTCTTAATAAGGTATCGCACTGGGCCGAGAATTTATTTGGGCCCAACCTTGAATTTTTTGGGCCTCAATATACAACAACACTGAAGCCAACCTTTTGGCCCAAGTAGAAGCCATATGGTAGGACATGACCATGATGCAGGAGCACCACAACATGATCATCGTACATAATGACCCACCATTTGCCGATCCAACAGTCCGACTCCTCTTCCAAAAGGTCAGATAGATCGAAGAGGAAATAATAGGTCTCAACAACCAGCTTTGGGAAAGCGCCAACCAGGACCATTCTCCGAACGGATAAGAACATATAGCCAGGTAAAGGACGTTCAAACCTTCAGGGTGTCGTTCTACACAAGGGTTAATCATCCTTTAACCCACATACACACACTTTTCAATAGGCATTGGGTTGCAAAGACCTCACCAATGAAGGTCAATGCCTCACGTTCTCCTCCACCTTGGCCAGAGCTGCCCTCAATTGGTTCTACCAATTGGAGCAGGGTACAGTCAATTCTTTTGAACAGTTAAAATTTTTTTTCCTTCATCACTTCATGATACAAATCGATCACTTCTATTCTGCCGATGATCTTTAAACTATTCGGCAAGAAGACGATGAGACTATGAGGGAAAATGCAGCTCGGTTCATCCATGAATACCCTTGGTGTCCATAGATCGATGATCGAGCAGCCTTCGGCCTCTTCAAGAATGCCCTCCGATCATATCACTTTCGTTACAAGGTCCATAATAACAATTGGGCCACCTATGAGGAACTAATGAAGCAAGTCGCGATCCACGCAAAGGCCAGATATTTCAACTCCAATGGCGGACCTTTGGTACCCCCTAGCCGAACCACGACTTCATATTGGCCCCGGGCTCCAACCTACTACCGCTACCCTTTTATCCCAAAACCCAACTCTGCCCTCTGCTATTCAGTACTCCTCGAGTCTAACTCCTACACAGCAGGACAAGAGCAACCTTAGTAAGGACCGAGGAGGCCGAAACAACATCAAGGACCCAAGGCAGAATCGATAGGTTGAAGTCTTCACCTAGCTCAACACCACCTATGAGCGTGTTCTCATGAATGAAAACCAAATAATCCCCAAGCCGAGCAACCGCAAGCCTCTTCGCTAGAACTGCAAAGACAACAGTGTCTTCTGCCGATATAATTAGTACAACACCCATGATACCAAATCGTCCAATGCCTTGTGCAAAATTGTCGAACGCCTCATCAGTGAAGGCAAGTTGGATTAGGATCTAAGCGAGCGACTTGCCCCAGAACAACCATCGATTGTTTGGCAAGTCCTGGGGATGTTCCTCTCCATGGCCTCATCAGGTGCTGATTCCCAACTTCTAGAAACCATCACCGTTCGATGCCGCCATGTTTTCTGAGAGCTCAACACGCCAATCATGAAGTGCCCTCGCTCTCTGACATGCAAGCAGTTGGACTGCACCCAGTCCCCTAGTCCGAGTTCTTTGCCCTCGTCACACTATACAAGTGCAAGAACTACTCAAAGCTTGGCACACCCTCCTTGGCAATACCAAATGCCGTAATGATACCGAGGAGAGTGATCGAGAAGTTAGGATTGAATTGCCCTTCTGAACCCTTGGAAAACTTTAAATTTTTAGTTGGTGTTATCTGTGTGCAAGTACAAAATTTTGTAGCTCAAAGTAGTGAGACTTGGATTTTTGGAAGTTAAATTGGAAGTGTATGAAATTACTTAGAAATTTTGGAGGACTTTGGGGAACTAAAGGTTATAGGAAATTAATAATGGTCGAGATGAGTTCGTAGGAATTTTATGGGAATTTTTCGGAGCTTGAAGCTATTTTTGGTGTATTTTAGAAGTTCTGGAAAATAAGTAAAATTAGAAAAGAAAAATTAATTTTGACATGACACGTGGTGCATCCTGGAGCGTCGATGGCCCATTGAAGTAGCTGATCGGACGAATGAGGCGTGGACTGACAACGGATGACGTGACAAGGTGTGGTCGTTAGTGGACCCATGAGGCGGACCCGACTCGATTGAGGATTCGCGTGTTTTCTAAACGAGTCTTGCTGACCCGATTTGATTCCAACCTTAGATTTGACGAGAACGAGTTGATCTGGATCATTCGCAATGTACTACACGTCGTTGCCCGTAACAACATGTTGTTCGCTGCATTTTTTGGCGCAATTTGGACCATCTGTCAGGATTTGGCAACGATCCAATGGCCACGATTGCACCGCTCTTTTGCATTGACCCTGACTTGCTTATAAATAGCTCCCTCTTGCTCATTTGCTCCATCCTTCGGCTAAAATCTAGTGGAGAGCTTCTCTCTCTTGGTAAATTTTCTCTTTCTCTCTCTAGTTTTAAATCAATTTTATTTAATTAGCTTAATTCTAGTTTAATTAGTTTAAGTTTTTTAAATTAGTTTTATTATAGTTTAGTTAGTTTTATTACTTTAGTTAGTTTTAATTATTGTTTTAGTTTATTAATTATTTTAATTATTCCGAATTTTAGTTAATTAATTTTGAAAATTCCTAATTAGGATTAATAAGTTTAAGTTTGAATTAATTATTAATTTAGACTTGTTTAATTACATCAATTAGTAATTAGAATTTAATTACCCTAAATTTAATATTTAATTATTTAATTAATTTTTGAAAAATAATTAACAATTAATAAAAAAAATTGTGTTTAATTATTTTAAATTATTTTATGGAGTTGAAAATTAGTAATTAAATTCCTAAAATTATTTTTTAATTAGTATTTAATTTCGAAACTTTTAAAATTTGTAATTAATTATTTTAAAATTATTTTGGACTTTTGGAAATTAGTTTTTAATTTCCAAAATTTGTTTTAATTACTTAAAAATGATTTTAAACTTTTGAAATTATTTTTCGAAGTCTTGAACGTAAACCCTAATTTTCGATGCTTGTCCACATTTGTTTCAAACCTATTTTGAGACCTTAAAGCCTAACCTAATTCGACTTCTAGGGTAGGGAACATGTAATTACGACTTAGGGTTTTTGACTTATGGTTTCGACCTCGACTTAGGGGTTAGCAAAACGAAATGGACTTAACCCTAGCCAGTGACGTTCGTCCCTAAGACACGTTTTAACTTGTTACTTGTTGTCCGGTTAAGAGCTCGAGTAGCCGAACGTGGACGTAAGGGTGATTGAGTCGGGTGTCGGTGTGTGCTTATGCTAGCTAAAGCTGTGGACTCTAGGTAGGGAGACTCACTCCCGGACTTGTAATTTTCCTACTTGTATATCTATTAGATATGGATGTTTGAAAACTTGCATAGTTTTGGATGCCTTTGTTGTATGGTTTTATTTTGTGTTGGGCACCAAGTTCATTCATTAACAGTGTTCCATTTGGATGACCTGAGAGTGAAAGGGGCATAACGACTACCTTGGGTATTGATTCCCTAAACCTCCAGAGGCACTTGTACGGACCGACTATTATAAGACCCATTACCTAGGTGAGGATAGTCTATGTGGTATAACCTTCGACATGGACACTCTTGCTACCAAACCACATGAGTTGTTGCTGCGGTGAGGGTAATTGGCCTTAAGGATCGTTCATCAAATGTTTGTTATTGGGCCCTAAACCTGAATTTGTGAAAGTTGCCTGAGCATGCCAATGTAATTTATGATATGATATATTGTTTTTGGTTAGGCACCCCCCTACTATGCAAATGTACATATGTGATGCTTGCCCCTACTCTTTGTGTGTAGAACACATACCTGTCAATGACTTGGACTAGGTCTAAGATGAGGCGTTCGAGGCTTGTCAACTCCTGTTTTGCTGAACCGTCCTTGTCGGTCATGACCACTTTCCTTGCATTATACTGAACTTTATGAATCCATCTTGTACTTCTTTTTGTATAAATAGCTTGTAATCGTATCGTTTAGGGTTGTATTTTTCAAACCTCAATTTTGTTGTAAATTAAGTATGAGCATATTGTATGTTGTCAAACTCTTTTAACCTCGGGATTGGTGTAATGTAAATATTTATTTTGAAAAAAATTTGTGTTGAATTTCCGCTGCTTACAAAACTTTGATCCAACCCATTTTTAGTAAACAAAAATGGCTTAATATGTTTCGGGAACACTTAGGAGTAGGACACTTTGACAATTGGGCGTTGTATTCTCGGGGTTCTCGGGGCATGTGATGCTGTCATGTGACCGGGGTTTTTTCCTGGGCATGACAGCCCTGGTGCATAACCGATCTGCACTAATATCTTCTGCACCGCTAGCCTCTACAATAGCCAAAGGTCGTGCTTGAAAACATCATGAAGAAGACGACTTCGCTCTTGGGATTGCTCAAAGACTCCAGCGGCTTGGGAATTTGGAATATGTTACTCTACCCGAATCTTTGCCAACTCCCAATCGGTCAGCATATTCGGCTCCAAGAAGTCTGAGCTGAAGATCGGGCCTTTGCCAGTCACAACCCTCAATACGCCCTCATCGGGAGTCGATGTTGACACTTCAGTTGCTTGATTAACATGCCCAGACGTAGAAGTTTTCGAATGATAACCTGCATGCTGATATGTCACACAAGTATCACACATTAGAAACTCGGTATATTGAGCTGTGTCAGCGGCCTGAAGCAAACTCGAACCATGACATGAAGTGCTCGCAGCCTCGGCAGGCATAACTAGAAACTAATATTCGGCACCCTACTCTTCAAATCAGTGCCCAGCATCGACACACTCATATTCAGCACCCTACTCTTCGCGTGATGAATCTCCATCGAACACGGCAAAACTGTGCCCATATTTTTCATGCTCTGACTCGTTCTCTAACATCTACAAACACAAGCGAAAGGAAACTAAATTTCATGCTCAGATCAAGCTACCATGTTCATGCAAACTTCAAACAAGGCAGGCAATTTGATCCAAAAGGAGCAGGACTGAGGTCACATTCCTTGTTTCACACGGTGGTTTGAGCCATCGAAAATCGCTTCTTCGTCGCTCACCACTCGCCTCTCTCAAACTCCAAATTTTCGCTCTCAACACTAACTAGTTTCTCAAACATGACCCCTCCTCTTTTATAAGAGGAGGTAGCATCTGGAAACGAAACGATGCAACACTTTCAGCTCCCTCATGACACATGTCTGTAGTTAAGCATTAAATGCTGCACTCCACAATCTGCTTCAACAACCCCAACATATTGAACGGCACGAGGTCAAATCTCCTCCTATCCCTTCCCGTTCATCCTTTCATGCTATTGTCTCTTCCCCTCCCTTTCCATTCATCACCACATGTCGAGCGTCAGGGTCAAACCAACTCACAGTGCCAGAGCAAGCCTACCGTTTGTTAGCCATGGACCAATTACGCCCTTCCAAGCACCTCTTGGTCGAAGACTTGGGGGACTGTAGGACTTTCATCGATAGCTATGGAGAACTTGCTAAAATCTCTGTATTGAGGACCAGGTCAGAATGTCGAAGAAACATGCAAATCCCCAACCAAGAAGTCCCTTCTCATTCGGGAAATTAGGGGACTCTTTTTGTACTATATTTGACTAGCCTCTCATGCCATGACACGTGAAAAGGTCTTGACACCAAGCAGGGTATGTGGCAGCCTTCCAGGCTACTCTACAAATCCCACATTAAAATTTTACACCAAGAGGACACTCAAAACCTCTATAAATAGAGCTCATTGCCCCTAGGGTATAAGGTAATAGCTACTTGACACATATGCCCTTGCTTTTTCACTAGCTAACTCCTCTCTCCTTCCGCTAACTTTAGCATCAGAGGGCCTTTGACCAGTACCACATTTGTGCTTTAGGTCTTACCCGCTACTTTCTTCTCTCTCTTTGCACAGATAACGTTCAACCTACCGAAGGAAAATCCTTATTGAAGGCAGATATGATCCCTCGATCATCGACCTCATCTTTAAGTTTGGGCTCACTACTGGTCATCTAATTTTGAGTACAAACAAGTTTCTTCTCTTTGATTTTTGGTGAATAGATGAGTTATTCAATGATGGTTGTCTTTACTTGAGATCCTGAAGGGAAAACTAGGTTCAATGCATTTCTCAATTACACAAATAGGATAATGAGCTACCTAACATGCATTTCAACTAAATACAAAGAAGCCGAAGTAAAATAGAAACTTAGAAACTCATACAAATCCTATGTAACCAAAAATCTTTCTAGGGATATGAAATTTTGCATCATATGAAACGACTCAACCCAAATTCCACTTTCGAATCTGGGTCGAATCTTGTTTAAAACTGACACCTGGTGGCTGTGGGTCGTAAATTACCAAAATGCCCTGAAAACAATAACACAAACCCTGAGGCCCTAACTCGTGGCTGCGCCTGATAACTATAGGCTGCCTACATACTCTTACTAAGGGATCAAGTCACACGTAGTTCTTTCCTCTATTCCTGATCTGCAACTGGTTCGTTTATCTGTAACTGATTTATTTATCCGTAAACTCGCACTAGGGCTGACATTCCTGGAGTATCCGGGACTTCGTTTTACGATCCGTCAACTGCTATACGATCCTGGAATTACCTAGATCAATATACTTGAATTTGACTGCAATCCAACGGTTCAAACGTATCGAACCCGAAAATCGCACACTAAGCGAGATCCGTTCGGGGTTCAAACGTTATCCGAATTAAGATCCGCGAAATCCTACGTGCTCGTGAGGACTAGGAGATTACTCTAGGGCTGACTCTGGTTCCCACCCTGCTGTCCACATGCTGCCACACGCGCCGGCAGCGAGTGGTGCCTAAAGCGATAACGCTTCGCCGGAAAAACTCCAAACCACGGCTCAAGAATCCTAACCTAGGTGTAACACCTTAGTTGGAGCCACTTTTGTTCTTGGACCTACCCCAAAAACTGGCCGGAAGTGGCCGGAATCTCAACCCGAAATCTGGCTAAACTTTGGATCCAAGATCAAGTTATCTACGTTAGAAATTTCTGAAATACTACCCAACCAGCAGCTAGAGCATGGAAAATAGCTAGAAAACCATACCTCACTCGTCTGATTTGGTGGCCGGAGGTGTCCGAACGAGCTCCATGAAATTCCATCAAAAACTGTCCAAACCTCTCTGTTTCGTGGCGGTTTCCGGCGACCACGACTACGGATCGAGGCTGGGATGGGCTAAGACTGAAAGAGGGGAGTAAGGTGGTTCGTTTGGCACTGGGCTTGCTCGATTTGGTGGTCGGGGCTGAGAGATATCACCTTTGGAAGTCAGCTGGTCGAGCTGCCGACATAGGAGAAATCTGGGTTTTTAAGAACTCAACTTCGAAATATTTACAGTTATGCCACTGAACTTCTTTTGATCGTAACTCCTTTGTTACAACTCCGATTCAAGTCCACTACGTGTCTACGGACTCATTTCATCACGCTCTACGCAATGGTATAACTGAAATCCCAAAATTCCTTCCAGGTCAAAAAGTCAACTTTTAAATTATTAAAATATTCTAGGGGTATAGTAGTCTTTTATTGGAATAAATTAATAATTAAATATTAATTAAGGACCGGGTTGTTACATCATAGAATCTCTAGAACTAATTAAAGAGAGGGATTAGAGCTGTAGTTACCATTGGAGTGAATCTTGAACCCTAAGAAGGTGTCAAGTAAAGTAATTTTTGTTCTCTTCTTGCTTGATAATCCACTATGGCTCTCCAATAGGTACAATAGTGTGTTCAAGTAAGGCAAGTTAATGACTTAAATAGGATTTGTATGAGTTTTTAGGTTTCTATTTTTGCTTCCCGCTTGTTTGTATTTAGTTAAAATGCATGTTAGATAGCTCATTAGCCTATTTGATTATTTGAAAAAATGCATAGAACTAGTTTTCCCTATGTTTCTTTGAAGTCGAACTGAAATTATTTTGTTATGCATTATTGTTTTAAAAAGAATAATGCTACTCTTATCACATTTGTATATCGCATTTCCATACCATCTTATATAGCAAATGAGGTGGACAACCACATCAATTAAAATTAATTTAATAATTTCTTTTCTTTTATAATTTATTGACACTTTTTAATTGATGAAGAAAAATATGATTAATATATAATAAAACATATACTAGATGTTGATAGGTTTTTTTGAATTTATATACGTGTATATATATAAGATACAACACTCATATATTTTATACTGGCCTTCAACCTGCCCTTGTGGTTAAGTGCGCTTGCACTAACTCCTAGTGGTCTTTGTTCGTAGGTTGGTACCACATTCTCTACAAAATTCATATATTTTATATATGCAAGCATTTGCACATCTAAGCCCATTTCTTGCCTTCTCTTTTTCTCTCAACATGCATGTGTTATCATGTTCTGCGGATCTAGGATTCAAAAGTCAGGTAGGCGAAACTTACATTAAAAACTCGACGGTATAAATGAATTTCATTCAAAAAAATAATAAGATACATCTAGTCGGGGAGAGCGTAATGAGATTTACTCTCATATATAAAAACTTAACAAAAAAAACTAAAAAAACAAATTAATGCAATGCAACAAAAAACTAAACTATTTAAATCTAAAACTAAATTAAACTATTAAAAAACTTAAGATGCATACATTTATTTTAGGAAAAGCCAATAGAAGAATACTTATTGGCCTTAGATATGAGAAAATGCTACCAAGAGAGAATGTCCAGACTCAAGAAGAAGCTGCAAAAAATAATAATTTGGAACTATCGACTATTGCACAACCGAAAAGGAATTGGCTACTTGCTTATATTGCTTCCCCTCTTCTTTTTTTAAGTTTGACTGGGCCATATAATATGTGGGTTGCTCTTAAGTTTGGGTAGGCATGAGTTCACACTATTACATGGGATGGATAGGAATAACTTTGCTTACATATAGGTTTCTTTTTTTTTGTTTGAAAAAATTTGGGTAGGCAGCTGCCTACCTTGCCCTTGCTGTAGAACCGGCACTGGTTCCAACTATATATTAAATTCAAATTCTATGAACATTATCATGTACGCATTTGCTCTTGTCCCAGCTCATGTCATCTAAATTCCTCATAGGTCAACGAAAATAGATATATATATTTCTACGAGCACGCTTGCTTACGTTGAGCCTACAGCTACATGTTAAAGTGTTAATTATACTTGAAAGAGATCGTGCAATGTTGACCTACGAAGGTGCTGGATATGAAAGGGTGACCATTCGACGTCCCCAAGGGGAAAAGGTTAGCACCAAACTTATAAAGGCACCCTCATTGAGCTCTTTAATGGCATGACTAATCAAATGCAAGGTCAAAAGCCACATACTAGACATACACATTTGGGAAGTGGAGACTCGTTTGATGTATATATAATCTTTTTTTCTTTTTAGAACCTTTTTGTGATGTGAATCTATTGATATTGTATCGATATTGTCGAAAACGTATGGATAACTTGTCAATTCTTTTTATGAGCAAAAACGATATACATTGACACATTCTATGGCATATCGACAGTACTTCTGTGCAACCATGCAATTTGAAGTGGCCAGCTCATAATTTGCACGAGACATTAATTTGTGGCACCATCAAAACAAGACAAAGTGAACTGAATCTCACATACGATTCCACTAATAATGAGTTCATCAAATGAAATAGAAATAAAAGAATCAAGAAAGTACTATAAATAAGCCTATGTGAAAGCTTGATTTAGTACTGAGGTCGAAGCCTAAAAAGTGAACAATGGCAAGCCTGAATTTCTACTTATGCCTTGCCTTGGTTTTCCTCATCGTTTCTAGGTCAGAAAGTCGTCCCCTGGACCCCAATCTAGAGAGGAAGAATATAAGTAGCATATTATTGAGACAATTGTTTCAACGATCAAAAGAACACAAGCTAAGGTTTCAAGAAGATGATGCAGTGGTTGTTGGAAGCCCTTACCACACAATGCGACGAAGTCCTGGAGGACCCGACCCTGCTCATCACTGAAACTGAATCAATCTTGAAAAATATTCCATGGGAAACTTGAAATGTCACATAAGATTTGTAATTCCTCTATTTGATTGTGGAGGATTAGTTTGAAGTGCATGTGCTCCAGAAAAACGCTTCACTGTATTCTAGTTACATGCAAGAGAGAAGTTCTTTTCCATATCACGGCTCTTCCTAATTTTACCAAAAGAAGGCTCTTTTTTTTTCTTTTTTTCTTCTTTTAATAATCAACAACAGTACGTAGTTCTTTTCGTAAGGAGAAGGTTTCTTTTGTTATTTCCTTACTATTTATCAGTCTTTGATTAATGCTCAAAACCAGTTTCTATATGCAAGAATATGATTTTTGCTTTGTCATTTAGAAATTATGAGGATATTATTTGGGAATTTTTTACAATCATCTATTATTTATTATTTTTGTTTCTAGTCTTTAGAAATGCTTCGAAAATAATTTAATTCTTTTTCACGAAATAATATAAATTTAATGTTATAGAATGGAAGTATATGGTATACTAGGATTTCGTAGCATTTTTTAAATGAATTTTTGGTGAAATTGTATAATTGAAAAATATTTGGAAAAAAAAAGGAAATTAGATGAAATGACACATGGCAAGATAGCAATGGGATACATTTAATATCGTGAAGGGTAATGCCAGAGTGACCATATTTTTTGTACCACAATTGTATACCATTTGATGTGAAAGATGATATGGCATGCCAAATTATTTAATATAGTTACATATATTTTAAATTTTTATTCTCCCTAATTAAAGCACGAAGGAGTCTTAGTAAATGAAATTCAAGTTTTGGCTAATTCATTTCATAGTTGTTTTGGTCAGTTTCGACCTCGTACTTGTAATCGCGCCGCTCATAGCCTCGCACAGTTTGCACTTCCTATTTCGGACCTTATAGTTTGGATGGAAGATGGACCTGAATGGTTGTCTCTTATTCTCACTAATGATGTTATTCTTATCTCTTAATGCAATGTTAGGCCATCTCCAATGCAAGGACTCAAACCCAAATTATCCCCCAAAATCTCTCCCAACTCAACAAAATGAAGGACCCAAAATTTGGGAAAACCCAAATTTGGACCCAAATATGGGTCCAAGCATTGCCTGGACCCAATACTGTTTGCTGGACCCCACGCTGAGGTGGCTGAGGCCATGTGATTCTGAAAATTGGTGGGACCCACTATTGACATTTTCTGATGGGCTTTAGCTGTGGCTAAAGCCACGTGTCAGCACTACAAGCTCTATAAATGGGCTTTGTTGTTCCTTTTTTTTTTTTTTTTTTTTTTTTTTTTTTTTTTTTTTAAATAGTATTGCTGGGGCTTTAAACAATCTGTTTTTTTTTAAATAAAAAATTCTAATAGTAACTTTAAATTAACGATCTAGATTAAATCTAAGCTATTTAGGTAAAAAAAAAAAAAAAAAAAAAAAAAAAAAAAAACGGCAGAAATTTAAATCCAACGGTCAAAAATAATAATTAAAAAAATAAATTAATCTAGGTCAGATCCAACGCCAAAACTCACTCCAAACTCTATAAATACCCATCCATTTCTCAAATAATCTACCAAAAACATTTTATCTATTTCTCAATTTATTTTTCCTTTATCAATCTCATCAATCTCCTTTCATTCTCATACTTTTGATATCAATTTCAAGCACATAAAAAAAATTATGGAATTTCAATTTTTTTTAGGTCAAATTGTTCAAAAAATTAAATTATGATGTTATTATAAAAAAAAAAGAAGAAAAAAAAAAAAAAAAAAAAAAAAATTAAACCATTCTTAAACAATTTAATAAAGTTGCGGACCAAAATTTGAGTCCGTAGGGTTGGGAGAAAAAACAATTTGAGTCGAGGCAAAACCCAAAATAGTCACTTTTTGGAGGGGGGAAATTTGGGTTTAGCCCCTCATGGGTTGGAGAAGGCCTTATGATCTATTTCTCAAATAAAATAAAATAAATAAATAAATAAAGCACAAAAGTCATTAAATACAGCTCAATCTATTTTATTCTCCCCTAATTACAGCACAATTACCCGATAGGAATCTTTCTATCCACACTCTCTTCTTCCTTCTCCCTACACTGTCTTCTCCACAACAATTTTATGATTGCTGGATTTTTCATTGGTGTAAATCACAGAATCAACCCCTTTCCTCATGTTGGCTGCCATCTTTTGTTCTTTGTCCCTTACGGCCTGCAACTAGTGGCCAATTTCGCAGGGGGAAAAAAAATCCAATAAAATGTGGTGGAAAAGCAAACTAATCCGATAAAAACTGTATATCTTTATGGACTCCCTCAGAAAGGAATCATGATGGGTTTTCAAAATTATCACCCTATCCAAACAAGAAAAACATGGCGGGGAATTTTCCGGGAAGGTGAGTTGTTGTGGGTTATCTTTTTAGTTGCGATTCCATTTCATTTTTAGACCGATGGTAAGTTTCTGTTGCATCAAAACATCTTAGAAATAGAGGGAGAGAGATAGTGAGAGATGATATTGCCCACGTCGTCGTCGTCATCTCATCTTCAGCGACGGCGACTGTAGACAAGGACGAGCGATCTAGCAATTGTGTACCAAATTCCAAGAGCAATTTATTTATCTCAACTCACTCTTCAGATCTAGATCTACAACGTAGAATGGAAGGGATGCATGAATCATGGTGCTGCATTCGTCAGAAATTCGATGGAATGCACCTGCCATGGTGAAGAAGGAGAACTTTCGACGACACTGAACCGATGATAAGAAATTGTCGTATGAAAAGGGTGAGAGGGAGGAGGAAGAAGAGGAAATTTTTTTAAAAAATCTTACGGGATCGGTGCATTAATTAGGGGAGAATGAAAATTTAAAATATATGTAATTGTATTAAATAATTTGGCATGCCACATCATCTTCCACATCAGATGGTATACAATTGTGATACAGAAAGATGGTCTCCCTAGCATTATCCTATCATGAAACCACCTTTGTATCTTGAAAACCAAGAAACGAAGGACAATTGAGTCCTTAAGCACAACATGTGGTATGAGACAAAGGGCCTCCCTTGCTATCAGCATCCACCCTGGATTCCATCTACAACCCAAGTTAGAGTTCCAAGAATGTCCGACACCCACCCTGATTTCAGGTCCAGTAGCTAAACTTCTCTTTAACTCATGTCCTGGGACAAACTAATGATTTGACTCTTACCGAATTTGGCAGAGTCTCACCTGTAATTTGCACTCCCAATTTTTGTACCATATGAACCAAAGGACCTTCGATGCCTAAGACAAACTTAGAGTATAAGAATCGTAGAAGAAGGTTCTTGGTTTCCAAGAATTGTTACATTCTTCATTTGATAGAGGTTGGGTTTTATGCAGTCTCTGAGTGGCTGGTTTATTGCTGTTGCGGACGACATGGTATCTGAAGACCCGTATAATGAAAGATATGTATTGAAGCTTATCTCAAGAATGGTGTGGACTTTAAGTATATGTTTACAAGTGTAATATTGATAGCTATATATGTTGAACATGTTGAACAATAAGTCCATTGGGCTATGAGACGAGGACAATGTTTTAAAGAAGTTAGATCCAGGAGACCCTTCCTCTCAAACTTATACCCTAAAATGTTCCTAGTCATAGGATCGCTCAACTCAACATTATTGACAATCCGTAAAGACCATCATGCACTATATCTACTCAATTAGGAGGATGACTGGTCTCCAATCATTCATGTAGTGGACACTAAGATAAGTGTATGGGTGCTCATTAGAGAATAAGTGTACTGAATGTGATCGACCTAGAAATATTGTATGGAAGTTTTATCCACATGTAAAATAAGATTTCTGTAGTTGCAATACTGCAGAGTTGGTCTTTAGACCTGAGGTGCTATGGTTGTCTTATGGAAGCTACTTAGACATTTGATCATGCTGAATGGTCAAGTTCTCTTGGGGGCATGACTCCAAGGTATGGTCCAGGCTCTTGATTTATTCATAAAGGCATGTGATTGTACAATAAAGGATCTCGACTTACGGTAAAGGGAGAGAATACTCTAAGATATGATTCGATAATCTCTAGCTTGAGTATGAGCCTTAATTGAGAAATGATGTTTCATCATGCCCAAATGAATCATATAAGATGAGAATGTTCAAATTAGGGATTTGACATGAGTTTTATATCCTATTAATGTGAACTAGAGTATATTGTAAAATAGAACGACCATATTGCATTGTAATGCAAACTGAATGGGTTCTCTGACACATTCTATTTTGGCCACGGTAATCATGGCACATGTGTTGCTAGATCGTTAACCATGATTTATGAAAGCCTTGAGGACATTCCATAACTGGGTTCATAATCGATAAAGAAGAGTTCACGTATCGCCTTCTGCCTCACCATTTAGAACGCACTATATTGTACATTAAGTAAAGCACTCTTTGGATTGAAACCATTGGGCTTGAACCCATTGGGCTTTTAAAGTTAAGTTGTATGATACAACTTAAGTGAGAAGCCCAACAAAGCCTAAACAACACATAGGGCTGGCCATGTTAGTGGGTATTGGGTCTTTGACCCAACTCAAGATAAATGGGTCATTTGATGACCCATCATCTTAAGTCATAAGGCTATATAAGCCGAGGAACAAATCGTCAAGCCTTGACATTGGTCGAGCTTCATCGTGAAATCAAATTAGGGCAAGACCTTGGCCCGTTTGCCACTTTTGGGTCTAGTATTTGGCCCTCATGCTTATGGATCATAGAGATGATATATTGGAATGGCAATATGTTCTTATCCTTGGGCAGAACCTGCCACTTTGGGTTGAGTCCAAATACTTCACGGGCGTGGACTCTGGGCTCAATTTCTCAATTTTGTTATGACTTTGGGCCTTTCTGTTTGTTTTAGCTCAATCATCTCCCTAATGCATGATTGCCGCATAATTTTCTTTTTGCGGGCTCCAAGGAAAAAAAAATTCCAGGTATGAACAATGTGTAGCAGAGAAGATCAAGAATCAAGCTTCACCAAATTTTCTAATAGTTGGATGGGGTTCAAAGCTCGCTCCAAAGGTATATTTCATATCTTTCCTCTCCTGAGTTTTGTTTTAGGTTTAATGGCGCATCAATCACATGGCCTATAAGATACTTACGTAAAAGATTTGGTATTTCAACTCATGAATGATTATGAATGTATTCATGGTTATGTTCAAATGAATAGCATAAGTCATAAATTTTCCTTCATGAAGAATGTGTTTAAACTTGGTCGGATCTTGTTCTCTATTAGTTTTGAACTTGGTATGATTCCTTTGATCTTATTTGCACTAGGTAAATTGTGAAGTCCTATCAATCAAGGCATAGGAAAGAACTAATCTAAGCCAGTCACTCATAATGTAGTGGTTTGATTAGAAGTCCGGTTACTTGAGGCCCAATTTCCTTTTATTTGATCGTTTTATTATACTTTCTTAAGTGTTAATAGTTACACTCTTGTAACTAGTACAATCTCTTTCCTAAAAAACACCTAGTACAATCTCTTAACCTGTTTCTAGGACGAAGGTGATTTGGCCAAACAGAATAGCGTGCTCAGCTTTTTCTTTGAAAAGGTGCTCTCACAGAGAGAGAGAGAGAGAGAGAGAGAGAGAGAGAGAGAGAGAAATGAAGGATAGTGTAATACATTAACAAGAATATACACATCGATAACAATAGCCGACAATGTTAAATTAATGAAGAGAAGACAAAAAATGGGTTAGTTGAATCACTGAACAATAATCCAGATAACAAACTAAAACCGTTGGAAAATATGTACTGTTATTTTTCAGAACCATGATACTTTGACATTTATTCCAAATCCGTAAATGGATATATACATTAATATTAATATTCTTGCTGGATCTCTGGCTTAATTTAAAAATCAATAATGTACAAGCGTGGAAATAAATAATAGGAGATGATGACTAAGCTTTACCCTTGTCCATGTCGTTTTGGGCATTGTTCAATGAGGATATAGAAGACAAAACAAAAGCTAGGAAAGAGCCAAAAAACAAAAAAAACACAGATAATCCACAGCTAAAAGCCACACCATGTATGGTGGTGATCATGGCCATCTTGTCATTCTAAACCACAAATATGTTTTATCCTCGACCCCACTATCTTTAATTTCCCTATAAATTTAGGGCACTCAAAATCATTTGACCTACTTGGCCCCCTCTCTCAACTTCCTCTACACTCGGCATTATAAGTTTTTGTAGCCCTTATTTTTCCCTTGTGAATTAAACCCATCTTCATAAATTATACCCTATATAGCTCGCATGGCGCGCACGTTGGCCCTCGTCTTGGTGATCTTCTTAGCTTTATGGTCTGTTACCGAGGGACGGCGTATAGTTGAAGGGCAGCAGCCGGCCATGGATAAACCGCATGTCGTACGACTAGACAGCCGACGTCTTTCGCATCAGTTACTTGCGCATTATCAAAGGGTGCAACACCTCCCTTCTCCTGATAGACGCTCACCAGGAGGACCAGATCCCGAGCACCACTAATGATCGATCCAATATGCATAAATGGGAGTGCTTTTATCTTTTATCTTTTTTTTTTTTTTTTTTTTTTTCTTTTGTATTATTATAGCTCCTGGAGGAATAAGGTACTGCTTAGTTTAATCGCAGTACATTGTATACTGCTTTAAATAAATTAAAAGTTGCCCATTTGCATGCTGTGGCAACAAAAAGTTGTACTGTTTCCACCTATATCCAAACCAACCCAAATGGTCAAGGCAAATTCTTTTGTCTTGTCTTGGGAGGAATGAGCTACCTTTGTCTGTTTTCCCTATCAAAAGTCAAATCTTATAAAAGGAAATGCAATCTTCGTTGCTTTAGTTATTAAATAATATAATAGCTTCTACATTTTTTTTTTCTTTATGTTTTTTCCTTTTGAGAGAAAGGCGATTAGTTTCATTCATAATTCAGATATGAACGCTGTATG
Source organism: Prunus armeniaca (assembly GCA_903112645.1). NCBI lineage: Eukaryota > Viridiplantae > Streptophyta > Magnoliopsida > Rosales > Rosaceae > Prunus > Prunus armeniaca. Next base: position 10,504,107 of record CAEKDK010000003.1, on the reverse strand, counting down.
TTTTTCCTTTTAATTGAAAGAAAGGTGAAATACTTTATATATAGTTAAACTTCCAAGATAACTTATCACCAAGATCAAATCTAGATGAAAATTATAATTCACAATTACCCGTCTGAATAAATTGATCGCATAGATTCCAAACAGATTTCAATACATTTTTTGAGATTACCAGTGTACCACTCCCTCAAGATTTCATTCTTTTCCTGAAGAATTCTCTGCCAGAATCTTGTGTGGTGTGATTTTTATTTTATGATCAATTCCAACTATAATTCTTGATAATTTTGGTGATTCCAGGCCATCTGAATTAACATTTCTTCATCCAGATCCTAGTTCTATTATTTAATTTTTATTCTTTGTGTTATTTTATCTTTATGTAGTAGGATTTATCGTTATCTTTTATGTTATTTTATCTTCGGAATCTATTATAGGTTTATAATTGGTCAGATCTTGTTCTCTATTTGTTGGCGTGAGTCAAAGTCAACATTCCTTTTAGGAGTAGAATTTGTTCCTATTATGAATAGAATTTATATGTTCTTGTAATTATCTTATTTGAGTATAATTAAGAGATTTTGTACATATTTCCTATTTGTACCCACTTTGTATATAGTGTATATATTCCTCATTTAGAGAAGAATAAACACATCAAAACTATGGTATTAGAGCAGGTTTCGATCCGTCTCTACAATTACACTACATACAGAGTGGGTACAATTACACTCCACTCTGTATGTAGTAGAGATGGATCGGAACCTGCTATAATTACTTTTGAGTTGGTATCAGAGCAGGTTCCGATCCATCTCTACAACATCAAAACCCTAATCCTAAAAAATACCTATTTCCATTGCACCTAGCCTATACACCTAAACCTGTGCCACCCATACACCAAAGCCTGCGCAAATCTCATACCTCTTATTGTCGTCGTCGCTACCTAATCTTCTACTGCCGCCATGTATCACCATGCCGGATGTCACTGAATCTTCTTCTTCTACTCCTATTGTGATGGTTCATATAGAATCGTCCACCAATCTACCTATGAGATTCAAATTAAATGGATCCAACAATGAGATATGGGCTTTGATGATCGAACTACATGCTACTATACAAGGCAAATTGGGTTGCCCAACTGGCGACGCTAATGCCCCTGATTCCCAAGACCTACAATTTGGGAAGTGGAAAATTGTTGATGCTATTGTGAAAAGTTGGATGCTGCAAACTATGAAACCCAGTTTGTTGAATATGTTTTATACTCTACCTATTGCTAAGGAAATTTGGAATGTTGTTAATGAAATGTTTTTTGATGGCTCTGACATATCCCAACTCTATGAACTATCGTGCAAGGCTACCTGTCTCAAGAAAAAGGGTTGTCTTGTTTCTACCTATTTTGCCTAACTTAAGGCAATCTAGCTTGAATTGGACAAGAGACATCATTTTCAGATGAAGTGTGATGATGATATGAAGACTTTTCAGGCTACTGTTATGGTAGATCATGTGTATGATTTTTTTGGCTGGCCTTGACGATACTTATGACAAGGTCCGTAGTGATATTCTATGGAGTGGTAAAGTTCCAAGTATCGAAATTGTATTTTTTTATGGTCCATTGAGAGGCTTAATGCCAAATTACAATGCTTGGACCCGGCATCAAGATTGGGGAGCCTGCTGTTTCGTTTGCTTCCAAAAACACTGCTTTGGCTTCTTTGCCTATAGGGTCTGGCTTTTCTGTTGTTCTACCTCGTCTCCTGACTTCTGCAGAAAAAGACAAACTAAAATGTGATCACTATGGTGAAAAGAGACATAATATTGACACTTGCTGGGCATTGCATGGGGTACCAAATTAGGAGAAGGAGCAGAGGCATTTAAAAAAGGAACAACTTCATGACAAAGCTCATGTGGCTGTTGCTGCCACTTCTGTGGGTGACGTCACCACTGGGCACAGCCTCCTTACTACTACTCCTTCTCCTCCGACCTTGACTGTGATCTCAAGCACTCTAAAACCACCGCCTCCAAGTAACTTTGGCAAGGCTTTCCATGCCCCACACGATACAAGTTGGATTATTGATCCATGAACTATTGACCATATGACGTATAATTCTGCTTTATTCTCTATCACTCTTTCGCCTCATCGTGTTAATGTTCTGACTACTAATAATGTTGATGCTCCTACATGGGGGCTGGTTCTATACTCTTGACACCTGCTTTAACATTGGACAAGTGTTACTAATTCCATCTTTGTCTAGTAATTTATTCTCTGTGCCGCAAGTTACTGAATAGTTAAACTGCGTTGTACTGATGTATCCGTCTTTTGTCTTCCTACAAGATATCCAGACTTGGGAGATCTTTAGTCATGGTACTAAAAAATGAGGGCTTTATTATGTGGATGATGTGGCAACTAGTTGGGTTCTTCGTGCTAGTAGCGCTTAAACTTCTCAGCATCGCCGAATTTGGTTTCTACATTGCCGATTTGGTCATGCCTCCTTTGGATATTTACGGCATTTGTTTCTTGCATTATTTAGTGGTGTCAATGAGTCTGCTTTCCAATGTCATACTTGTATTAATTTTTAGCTATGAGTCATTAGGTATCCTACCCTCCAAGTTTTAATAAACGGCTTATTTTATTTGATTTAGTTCATTCTGATATTTGGGGACCTTTTCCTGTTTCTACAGTCTTGGCAGTTCGCTGGTTTGTATTATTTGTGGATGATTGCACTCGTATGATGTGGTTATATGAGATGAAAAATAAAAATGATATGGCCGAAATATTTCAGCATTTCTATTAGATGATTCCACTACTACATTTTACTACTTGCGTGACGACACTTTGCTCAACGACAAAAAATTTGTCGTGCAAATGATTCTTGCGCGACGAGAAAAATAAATCGTAGCGCAAAATATTGCAGATAATAATTTTATATTTGAAAACTTGCGCGACAAAAATATTCGTCGCGCAAAAACTATTAGCGCCACCAAAATCGTGATCGTCGCGCAAAGTTGGGAAGAAATACCTGCATTCATTTTATTTGGTGCCAAAATCTTGCGCGACGACAAATATCGTTGCGAAAGGAACCCTAGCGCAACATTAAACATTATCGTTGCGCAAAGTTAGCCAAAAACGTCGGGTTATTTTATTTGGCGCCAAACACTTGCGCGACACAAAATGTCATTGCAAAAGAATACTTAGCGTGACGAAAATATATGTAGTCGCATAAGAGAACGTTGGATTTTTTATTTGCCGCCAAATACTTGTGAGACGGAAATTTTTCTCGTCGCGAAAAGTTCGATGTCGGCACCTCATCGCGTAAAGTTCGATGTCGGCACGTCTACGCGCAATGAAAATATCCTTTTGCGCGACGGAATTTGTATTTTGTGAGACAAGAGTTGGAGTTTGAGCGATGAAATTTTGAGAGACAAAAAATTTGTCTGCCGCGCAAAGTCTGATGTTGACATCAGTCTTTGCGCGACGAAAATAATATTTTTGGTGACATAATGGACCACATGCACAGCGAAAATGATTTGTTTGCGCGACGAACCCATATTCGTCGCGCAAAATCCTTCTTATAATCTATTTTCTGCCATTGTAGAGGCAGACTTAAAAAAAAAAAACTCTGCCTACACTAGACCTTTGCTTCTGTTGTGCTTTTGTCAAGAGTTCAATACATTTATTGGGTAAGTATTATTTGTTGTCGTTAGTTTAAAAGTATTAATGTAAATTCATACTAATGCTATTAATTTCTTTCTCTGTAGGGATATTTGTAATTAGCGATTGGTGGAGAACGCTTGAGAAGGTATTTTATTTGCTTTATATTTTAAGAATATAAAATTAATTACATTATGTTAAACTTAGTTTGTTATGTTAATTTTTTTTTTTGGGTGATATTATATTTATATTATGTTTTTAAATTGTGCGTGACGTAGCACAATGTGTTGTGATGTACGAAGTTAATTGAAATTAACTTCGTACTTTTATCATTATGTTTTAGTAACACTTAGTTTTCTGTTCGAGATTAATTGGATGTCGTACATGGATGCTTAAAGCATGACTGCGGTCCAATTAATTCTTGAATTGTCTCATTATTTGGACAGTTTGGTAATGCATAGTGTTATCACGTAATCTACGGCTACAAGATTAGGTTTCGAATGTGGAGATTTCGGTGTCATCGCGGTACGTTCTTCAGGTGGTACGTAGGTATTTATACCTATGCCCACCTCAAGAACTATATCGAGATGCTGCCAAAATTCATCCACGTCGAAATCTAATATCATGTAGCCGTAGGTTACGTGACAGGACTATGCATTCCTGAATGGGATAGGGCCCTTACCGGAGGCATAAGGTGACATTATAACTTCGTATGAAGTTGTTGTGATTGTTGTGTTGTGACTGTGGTTTCAGGAATTATGAGCAGGAGGTGGATACAGAACCCGAATAGAAGCGCAGACGAATACTTGGATGGAATCGAGGATTTTATTGAGTTTGCACGTAGACACAACTCGGGTGCAACTAGAATCCGTTGTCCCTGTAGGAGGTGTAACAACACATTGTTTGAGACAATTGAAAATGTTGGATTTCATTTAATAAGGAATGTAATGATTGAGACATATAGCATTTGGAACCTTCACGGGGAACAATTAGACAATGATTCGTCTTGAAATGTCACAATGGTGGACAATGTTGAACCTATTGTGGATCCCAATGAACAAGTCATGGATATTATAAATGATGCTTTTCCATTTCCATCGACCAACATTAATCAGGAAGAGGAAGATGACGTGCCTACCCCAATGGATAGTGCAGAGTTTGAACAATATGAACAACTGTTAAAACATGCAAACCAAGAGTTATACCCGGGGTGCGAGAGCTTTTCCGTTCTGACGGCCATTGTGGAGCTAATGCACGGAAAAATAAAGTATTATATGTTGAACTGGTGTTTCGATTACTTTTTGTTGGTTTTCAAGAGAATGCTTCCGACGGACAATTGTTTGCCGAAAGACCATAGACACGCGCAAAAGGTGTTGAATCGTCTTGGATTGGGTTATGAAAAAAATTCATGCTTGCAAAAACAATTGCATGTTATTCTACAAAGAGTATGAAACATTGGATACATGCCTTATATGCAAAGAGTCGAGGTTCAAGATGACATCTTAGAATAGAACGACTAAGATCCCACAAAAATTCATGTGTTATCTGCCCTTGAAACCTAGGCTACAGTAATTGTATATGTTGACTCATACTGCCACAGACATGAGATGGCATAAGGAAAAACGGGTAGACGACGATGTGATGTGTCATCCTGCAGATAGGGAGGCATGGAAAGAGTTCGATCGAACATTCCCCGAGTTTGCTGCTGATTCCCGAAATGTTAGATTCGGACTTGCCACGGACGGATTCAATCCGTATGGGATTCTAAACCAACACCACAACACTTGGCTGATTTTTGTATTCCCATATAATTTGCCGCCTTGGAAATGCATGAAAAAGAATACATAATGATGACTGTTTTGATAACTGAGGATCCTGACAGGTCAATCGATGTTTACTTAAGGCTGTTGGTTGATGATCTCAAGGATTTATGGACAAACGGTGTGCACACGTACAATAAATCCACGGGGAAGATGTTCACTTTGTGGGCAGCAGTTATGTGGACTGTGAATGATTTTCCCGCATATGCAATGGTTTCTGGGTGGAGCACAAAGGGTTATATGACATACCCTGTATGCAAGGAAGATGTAACTTCTGATTGGCACGCTGGAAAAGTTTGTTTACCTTGGTCATCGGAGATGGTTGCCATGGGACCCCGAGTGGCGGGAAAAGGATAAAGAGTTCGACGGGAACACAGATCGTCGCCTTCGACCTAGAGAATGGTCTGGTCATGAGATCTTGGAACAACTTAACCGTTTGGATTTTGCTCAATTCGGGAAAATAGTTACTCGGACCAGACCTTCTACACATTTGAACTGGACGCATAAGCCTATGTTTTTTGAGCTCCCATATTGGTCGAAACTTAAATTGAGGCACAATCTACATGTGATGCATGTTGAGAAAAATGTATTCGACACTTTGGTAGGCACGATTCTAGATATCGAGGGCAAGACAAAGGACACGATCAAAGCTCATCTTGATTTGGAAAGAATGGGCATACGAAGGGGTTTATGGATGAATAGGGACAGTGATAAAGCTATAAGGGATCTTGCATTTTTTTTCATGAAACCGAATGACAAAAAAGATTTTCTAAAGTTTATATCGTCTGTTAAGTTTCCCGATGGGTATGCTTCTAATATCGCACGTTGCGTAAATATTGACGGGGGTAAATTTGCTGGACTAAAGAGCCATGACTGCCATGTATTTATGCAACGCCTACTTCCTGTGGGTATTCGACACTTATTGCAGGAAGATGTAGTCAAACCAATCATGTTGCTGTCCAGATTTTTTTCCCAACTGACAGTAAATACGTTGCGAAAGACAGACATTCATCAGTTGCGGCATGACATTGTCCAAGTCCTATGCAAGTTTTAGATGATATTCCCTCCAACGTTCTTCACAAGTATGATCCACATGATGGTTCACTTGCCAGAAGAGGCATTGCTTGCTGGTCCTATGAACTATCGTTGGATGTATCCAATAGAAAGGTATATAATCCTTATCATTTGTCTATCCATCCTTATCCCATGCTTGCTAATTTGTGTCGTATCATTTTTTTTTGCAGGCTTCTCGGAGAGCTGAAAAATACTGTTCGCAACAGGACGAAGCCCGGATGATCAATTATAGAGGCTTGGGTTCAATATGAGTCGTTGACTTTCTGTGGAATGTATTTAAAAGATGTGGAGATGGCTTTCAATCGACCTCAGCACAATACTGATGGAGGTGTGAGAAATAAGAAACTTTCTGTTTTCGCCCAAAGCGCACGACCCTTTGGAGATCCTGCACGAGGAGAGTCGTTTTCCAGAAATGACATGGAGATAGCACATTAGTTCGTACTGAACAATTGTGATGAGATAATGGCATGCTTAGTTGAGCATGAACAGATGATAAAGCGAGAACATCCATCACATTTGTATGCCAATAAACACCGTGAATTGTTTCCACAATGGTTTTTGGAATATGTAAGTTATAAGTGTTTTGTATTTGACATATATATTGTAGTATTTAATTTTCTAAAACTAACATGTGAATGTTTTTGTATAATATTAGGTGAATAAATTGAAATCATCGAATTCCCCCACTTACAGTGAAGAGTTATATAACTTGGCATTCGGGCCGATTCGCGCTAAATTGTTCTCGGGTTGCCATGTTAACGGCGTCAAGTTTTTGGGGACTGCACGAGATGAAAAGTTGTGTACGCAAAACAGCGGTGTCCATGTCCCAGGTGGAAACAAAAATTGAATTGATAAATGCTTAATTAACCAATTTGCCATTTTTATTCTTCTCTGATTAATGCTATGTCTCAGTTTAACTGTTTAACTTATGGAATTAATGGGTTTTATTCCGTTCAGTCATTCAAAATTTCACGAGATAGCTCTTACATGTTAGATTATTTTTTTTTAGTTTGGTTGGTAATAATTTTAGTAAAATGATTTCCTAATCTATGATAAGGAAATTCGACGGACAAATTGCACTCATATCTACCGTGAGATGATGTTAATCACAATTCACAATAAAAATATAATCATCGAAATGTTTTCCAAGATTTTAGAATAGTTAAATAGTAGCTTTCTTTGAAAAAAGAAAAATACAAAACGATATTGTGAAAGGAGGTTATCGAAACTTCACTATATATGTTATCATTCATTTACATGTAATTTTAACTCTATGACAAAGTATAGAGTGAGCACTTAATCTAGTCTTATACAGTCACCATCAAACATAATGATGATGCTTATGGATTATAGAGTGTTGCTTGCACTAGAAGAGTTATAAAAGTTGTTCTTCTAATTATGATGGCAATTTGCTCCCAAAAATATATATATATATATATATATATATATTGATAGTAATGAAAATTTGCTCTAGGAATGTAACTTATAATCATATAGTTTTTTTAATTAGACATAATTACAATTTTCATCCATAAAAACCCAACATATACTTCAAGAAACACTTATGTTTAGAGCAGAATCATTCATAAGAACACAAGTTAGTTAGGAATACTCTAACAATGTTATATTCTAATCCAAATTCATTGGTAATATTATAGACAAAGCATGCATTCAAAACTTAGCAAATTAGATTAGTGTATATTTTTCTTTATTTTCATATAGATGCTAGCCTATTCTTTTTATTATTATAATATTTTTTGGTTTGAACATCCTATACAAAGGCATCTTAATTTTTTTTTTAAAGGTTTAGGGTAGGTTTGTGCGACGAAACGGGAGCTTCTGCGTTGCGCAAGTTGTGAAAATATGTACTTTAGCGACGCATAAATGCCTCTTCGTCACGCCAGTGTAGGTTTAGGGTGGGAAATTTGCACGTTTTAGGGATTAGGGTTGAGGTTTTGCGCGAGGTAATTGTTCTTGGTTGCGCAGTTACAATTTTATATTTACAGTTTATGTTTTGCGCGATGTAACTGTCATTCTTCGTCGCGCAAGGTACCGAAAATTTAAGTAGGCATTAATATTTAGTTTTTATGTTTTGCGCAACGTTAATCTTCTTCGTCGCGCATGATCTGAAATATTTCCTTACACGACGCAAATAAATTTTTTCGTCGCTCAAGGTTCCGAAAATTTTTGCTGGACTAAATATTTAGGGTTTAGGTTTTGCGCGACGTAAATATTCTTGGTTGCGCAACATGTGAAATATTTCCTTGCGCAACGCAGATAGTCTTCTTCGTCGCGCAATGTCCCAAAAGAGTAAATATTTAGGGTTTTTTTTTGCGCGACGTATCATTTTTGGTCGTGAAAGCTAGGAAATATTTCCTTGCGCAACGCAGATGTTCTTCTTCGTCGCTAAAGGAGCCGAAAATTTTAGGCGGACTAAATGTGAAAAAAGCCGCCGTTTTTTTTCAGACTCTCTGACTCTCCTTCTTCCCCCGTGAACGAGCCTCTCCTTCTTCCTCCAGCCGTGCCCTCCCAAACCTCCATACCACCACCACTGGCCACGTCAAGCCCCAAGACCAGACCTAACACGTCCGCCCGGACCTCTCCGTCGCCTCCCAGGCCTTTGCCGCCCCCTTTGATGACCCCTAACCAAAGCACAAACCCTCTCTCCCGTTCCCCTCTCTGACCCGAAATTCTCCCCCACTCTCTCCAAGCCAAACTCTCTCCCTCTCTCTCTAACCGAAACCCCCCATCATTGTAAACAAGTCACCACCATCGCCTCCCTCTCTCATCCGCTGCTGTCTGTATGAAGGTGCAAATTTTTTCCTTTTGTTATTATATTTAAATGCGTTTCTGATTTTGTTTTTCTCTTTGAATATATATATTTATTTGTGGTATTGGGTTGTTATTTTGGATTTCAGATTTGATTGGAGGTGTTGATCAAGCATTGTGGTCTTCGATTTGTGATTTTGTAAGTGTATTGCTGTTTGATTCGTTCCTTTGCAGCCCTTTATACATTTCATTGTTTATTTAAATTTTTTTCAATTAATCATGAGGGTTTAGCCGTAAATAACAGAAAACTGATACATGCAGTGGGGATGAGTTTCAATGATTTAGCTGCAAAATTGTGTTTGTTGTCATGTGTTTCTGATTTTGTCATGGTATTGCTTTGTAGCTGCAAAAATGTGACTGTTTTGTAAGTGTATTGCTGTTTTTTGCTTTGGTTGGTTGGTTGGATTGAGTTGCATTTATTTGGGGGGATATGACCTACTGTTAGTTTTTAAGAACTAGAGTTGTATTCATAAGTTTTCAACACTTGTGGTTTTAGAGATTTGGTACTACTTTTGATTTTTCTATCATATGTGCTTATGATTTTTCTTGTTTGCTGTATAAGTTTATCTTCACTAGTAAAAAATCACCCTTGCGCGACGAAAAATTATTCGTCGCTCGAAGTCACTTTGTGCGACGAAACTCAAAACTTCGTCAAGCAAAACCTTGGGCGACAAAATTTTGCACGACGAATAGTTTTTCGTCGCGCAAAGTCACTCTGCGCGACAAACTTTTGCGCGATGACAATACATCATCGCGCAAAGTCTTGCGCGACGAAAAACTATTCGTCGCACAAAGTCACTTTGCTCGATGAAAAACAATTCGTCGCACAAAGTGACTTTGAGTGACAAAACAATAAACTTCGTCGCGCAAAGTCCCTATAAAAATAAATAAAATAAAATAAATTCTTTTTTAAAATCTTTGCATGGCGTAATCCAAACATTTCGTTGCCTAAACCAATTTATTTTTGTTTTTTATTTTGTATGCATAACACTTAAGAAATTAAACGGTATATATATTTTTATTAAGTAGCTTTTAATTTATTATTTTAGATCGGATCGGATTTTTGTTAGAAAAATATATTATTGTTGTTCGGATTGGGTTTTTGTTAGAAAATATATTTTTTAAATTGACGATCGAATTAGTTCATTGTATTCATATAGGGTCAAAGAGTGTAGTTGTAACAAATCATCAAAATCGGAGTTAAAATAACCATTAAATCGTGATTTTTCATTTATAACCGTCGAAAAGTTTTGTCCCATTACTTAATCTCTGAATGTTTAGTTTTTCCAATTTTTGGCTTATATGATCTCGAAGTATAAACAAATAAGTTTGACGGTTGGATCGTTGAAACTAGTTTCGTAGAATGCGTATGCCATCAAAACAATATATTCACTAACAATTAAGAGTTTATTTATACTTTTGTTAAAAATAACATAAGATTTTGTGGTATCTACTAGTGTAAATATTTTAAATTGACGATTGAATCAGTTCATTGTATTCATATAGGGTCAAGGAGTGTAGTTGTAAAAAATCATCAAAATCGGAGTTAAAATAACCGTTAAATCGTGATTTTTCATTTATGACCGTTGAAATTTTTTGTCCCGTTATTAGGTCTCTGAATGTTTGTTTTTTGCGATTTTTGGGGTATACAATCTTGAAGTATATATAAACAAGTTTGATGGTTGGATCATTGAATGGTGTGTGTGTATATATATATATATATATATATTTATTTACTTATTAAGTAGCTTTAAATTTATTTATTTTGTACGTATAACAATTAAGAAATTGAATAGTATATACATTTATTAAGTAGCTTTAACCTTATTTATATTTTAAATCTTAAAATAAAATAAATTTATTTTTTATTATTCATAGCAATTATTTTTATAAAAATCGTGCTACGAACCAATTTTTCGTCTCTCAAAAGTTTGCGCGACCAACAGTTTGTGGCACAAAAGTCTAAAAATTTCGATGGGTACCAAAAATGGGACGCGGGATTTATAAAAAAAAGAAAATTTTTAGACTTTGCGTGACCAATATATATTTTTCGTCGCGCAAAAATTTGGGCAGGTACCAAAAATGGGATGCGGGAATTTTTTTATATAATTTTTTAGACTTTGCGCGATCAATATGTATTTTTCGTCGCGCAAAAATTTCAAAATTTGGGCGGGTACAAAAAATGGGATGCGGGATTTTTATTTTTTATTTTTTTACTTTGTGCAACCAATATATTTCGTCGCGCAAAGTTTTGCGCGACCAATACTTCAATATTTTTCGTCGCGCAAAGTAATACGATTTTTAAAATGAAAATAACTCCTCCACCATTTTCTCAATATCTTTCTCTACTCTTACCTCTCCTCTCTCTTTCCCTCTCCCCAAATCCCACCATTTCTCTCACACTCACTCCTCTCACTTAATCTCTCATCATCTCTCTCTTCACTATCTCTCACTCTCACTCACTCTCTCATCTCTCTTTTCACTATTTCTTACTCTCACTCACTCTCTCATCTCTCTTTTCACTATCTCTCACTCTCACTCACTCTCTCATCTCTCTTTTCACTATCTCTCACTCTCACTCACTCTCTCATCTCTCTATCACTATCTTCTCTAATTCTCTCACACTCACTTCTCTCTCTCATTCTCACTCACTCACTCTCAATTTTGCCAAAAGGTATATTCTCTCCAAATTTTAAATTTTTTTTCATTAATATGTGTTTTTGGAGTTAGTTTTGAGTTTTTGTGGGGTTTGGGGTTGAGTAAAGGGGAGGGATTGGAGTTTGGGTTGGATTTGTGGTATAACAATTTTAGGGGAGATTATCCTTTTTTTTTTTTTTTTGGTAGGGAATCATCGAGAATTTGACGGCTAAAGTTGAGGATTAGGAAGCTATCAAAACATATCATCCTCCACTACCACCACAATACGCTTGTATTAGGATTTTATTATTGTACTTTGTTAATTTATGTGTACATTTTGAATATTATATATATATTTATTGGATAATTTGATCACTATTTTTCATATGTAATTTTATTTTTCATATGTCAATTTAAATTAAAGTAATTAAAAAATATCATACAATTAAAGTAAATTTAAAAAGTAAAAATTTGAATAAATTAATATAATTAAATTAATATCAATTTAAATTCAAGTAACGAAAAAAATCATACAATTAAATTAAATTTAAAAAGTAAAAATTTGAAATAATTAATATAATTAAATTAATATTAAAGAAATAATAAAACCAAAAGTCAAAAACCAAAATATTTCATCACGCAAATAGCTCAACATTAGTATTCGTCACGCAAAACTCTAAAAATTTGGATGGGTACAAAATATGGGACGCGGGAATTTTTTTTTTAATTTTTTCGTCGCACAAAAGCTTTTCGTGACCAATATTTTTCATCGCTCAAAGTCACTTTGCGCACAAATATTTTTTCGTCGCGCAAAGTCGCTTTGCGCGACCAATGAAAAAACTTCGTCGTGCAAAGTCTTTCTTCACGATCTTTGCGCGACGAGGTTTCTGTCGCGCTGAAATTTGTGCGACTACAATGTATTTTGCGCGACGAAATTCTCTTCATCGCACAAAGTGTAAAATGTAATAAAAAAAAAAAAAAAAAAAAAAAAAAAAAAAAAACAAAAAAATCAATATATTATACAGTAATATGTGCTAATAGTCTGATGGTTTGTTAGGATTTTGTGTTTTTCTTGAATGGGTTCCTATTTTTTCAATTACTTTGACGATGACCATGACCTTTTGTATTCAAAAAAATTGAAATAAATGTGTAAATGGTTTTGGACCATATTAAAGTAACTATGTTTTTCACATTGGATGCTTGTTCAATTGTGCAGATGTCAAACCTTATTAGAAGTCGTAAGGCGGTGACGACTGCACAGATGTCGCCTCCCCCGACTCAGCCTTCAGCTGCCACTGCTCTAGCACAGATGGACCACATGCTAGTTGGTCCTAGGGGCTCCCCTGCACCGTCGTCATCAACATCATCTGTGGCGCAACCTGTTAGTGCCAGGCGTCGTCATTGCCCCCCCAGCACGACCAACACAACCTCCACAGACGGTACGGGTGCGTCGGGGTCACAACCAGGTAAAGATTCCTTGAACTACAGTTGTTTTGGACCAATATTTTATAGTAGAATTTTTTATTTAACTTTAATTTTATATTTCTTTGTAGCCAAGAAGAACACCCGGGGGCCTTGTCAGTAGTTGAAGACGGCGAAGGTCACCCGGGTGACCAACAGTGGTATCAACATCGGATACGACGAGCGGCATCGGGCTGCAGCAACGGCAGAATTGCATAGCTCATTGGCCCACGACATTGGTCATGTCGATCGGGCCCATTGCCCGATGAAATGGAAGTCTTGGAATGTCATGCCTGACGAGACGAGAATGGAGGTGCGCGGATAGTTGTCGGTATGTATCCTACCTTTTAATTGTTTTTCCTTCAAACTTTAGATATTTCTATTACTTAATGTGTGAAATTAATTTATTGCAGACCAACTACAATTTAGAAGACCTCGACGACGAGTCGTTGGCGTACGTCAACAGACTCTTTGCTGAGAGGTACAAGCAGTGGAAGAGCGACTTGCACCACTATTTTCAAACATTTGATGATCCGCAGGTCGCTCTACATGAGGGTTGCCCGTAGGAGCTTGAGGGGCAGGAGGATAGTTGGGTGCAGCTCTGCGGCCATTTTCAGGAGGCCGATTATGTGGTATTTTTTTATATTAAGTTCAAAATTATTATACGTTTCTTATTAATGTTTATTTAATTTTTTTATATTTCCTTTCACTTTCAACTAATACACTCATTTTTTGTATAACAAAAGGGCCCAAGCAAGTAAGGGCAATAGGAACAAGAAGACTCTTCTCCACCATTCAGGTTCCAGGCCCTTCTCATATAGGATGGATGCACGACGGCGGGTAATAATAAAATCTTTTATATTCAATTTTTAATATGTCATTAATATTATAATTTGTTTTTTCTTTTGTACTAACATTTGTCTTCTGTTGTTCAATTAAGGGGGGGTCCAAATTCCTAGAGATCGACGTCTTTGGCGACGTTTATGTTCGACCTGGGAATGAGTTGGCTGAGTAACTTCATGTAAGGATTCTTTATTTTAATTATTATTTTACGCATTCATGTTTCATGGTTATTATATGAATGTTGTAATTAATATTTTATGTTATGTTAAACAGACGACGATGGTGGAGAAGAGCCAGTTGGTTCTTCAGGAGTCCGCCTCCCAACTTCCTCCCGATACTCCGCTCGAGTCTGTGGATCCTCCACATGATGCAAGGTTTCAGATCCTAATCAAGACCTTGGATAAGACTCTTAGGAGGAGGCCCAGGACATATTGTCGAGGGATGGGGAATGCTCGCCGGCGGGAACCTAGAGCCCATTCCTCGTCGTAGTCAAACAGTCAGGTGACTGCTTTGACGGCAGAGGTGGCCGAGCTTAGGACCCAGATGTCACAGATTCTACAGTCCATCGTCCGGTTCGACATTCCTATACCACATGTTGGTCCTTCGTCAACCTCCGAGCCCCTCCAACCCGAGCCTAGCCACCACACTCTTGCCCCTGTCGATAATGTCCAGACCTCCGAGCCGCATTTGCAAGACGACCATGTAGATTTTCAAACTCTTTTCGATTAGTTTTTTCACTTACATTTGAAACATTGATCTTGTACTAAATACATTTATATTCTTTTTACAAATATTTTTTTCTCTTCATTATATATATTTTTTATAGCAATTTCATTTTATTACAAACAAAAACAAAAAAAAACAACCAAATTTCTGTTTTTTACAAAATAAAAAACCTGTCAAAATGTAACCCAAAAAACACACAAAAAAAGGTCAAAATAAAATTTTAAAAATAATATTTATTTTTTGCGCGACGAAATGCTTTTCGTCAGCAATTCACTTTTTACAAAATAAAAAACGGAAAAATAAATTTCAAAAAAATTTATTTTACTTTTGAGCGACGAAATATTTCGTCGCACAAAAATTGAAATGCGACTAATGGATTTTCGTCGAACCAAACACTTCGTCGCGCAAATGTTTGAGGCACGAAGTATTTCCTCGTCCCTACATTTTAATGCGACTCACGGCCACCGTCGCGCGTTGTTATCGCGACGAAGGATTAATCGTCGTGCAAAGTTTTGTGCGACGACAAACTCTCTCATCCCGAAAATTTTTGTGGGACGAAAGTCAACCGTCGCTCAAGTTTTTGTGACCAAGCAACATTTTTTGTCACGCAAAGTCTTTCTTCACGATCTTTGCGCGACGGATTACTCGCGACAAAGTTTTTGTCGCGCTGAATTTTGTGCGACTGAAATTATTTTTGCGCGACGAAATTGACTTCGTCGCGCAAATAGTAAAATGTCGTAGTGTTCATACTCAATTTATGCTCTCTATCAAGGTTTTTCGATCTAATAATGGTGGAGAATTTGTTAATTTGGCATTATCCCATTTTTTCACACTAAGGGTATACTTCATGAGACTACTTGCCTTCAAACAACACAGTAGAATGAGGTTACTGAATGTAAAAATGGGCAGATCCTTGCTGTTACTCGTGCTCTACTGCTTGGTACGTCAGTTCCAAAGCGGTTCTGAATGGATTTTGTTCAATATGCAGTCTATTTTCACAATTTTTGGATTTCCAAACTCCTATGCAGGTACTGACCCATCATATCTCTGCCTCTTCTATGCTGTCTCTGTCTCCAAAGGTGTTTGGTTGTGTCTTCTGTGTTCACCTCCATCAGAATCAGAGGAGTAAGATGGACCTCTGTGCTCCCTGCTGTGTCTTTCTGGGTTTTTCTCCTCATCAGAAAGGCTACCAGTTCTATCATCCTACAACCCAATGTCTATATGTTTCTATGGATGCTACCTTTATTGAGGATGAAATGTTCTTCTCTTATACACCCGAGCATGTCTTTTAGGGGGAAACTAGTAGTGAATGACATAACTGGCTAGATTTACAAGGGGGAGTGGTTTGAATTGTTTGGTACAAAGGGGAGAACCGACCGAACCTGCTGAACTTGCTACATTGGCAGAACCTGCAACACCAACTGAACCTGATATTTTAACTGATGTCGCTGCTGTCACTGAACTGATTACCCTCCTGAAGCTTATCTAATAGTACATGATCAAGCTCCCTTGGATATTCTTGAGGTAAGTACTTATATTCATACTGTTGATAATTTTTATGTTCTACTGCCTAGACAGAACCGTGGGGTTTCACCTAATCGTTACTCACCAGAAGGCAAAGCAAGATATGCTATTGCCCATTATGTGTCTGATCACAAGTTATCTCCTGAGTGTAAAGCGTTTGTGGCTAAAATGGATAGTATTAAAATTCCAACCCGTGTTGAAGAGGCATTTAATGATCCAAAGTGGGCTGAAGCTATGAATATTCAAATGGAGGCATTGCAGAAAAATAATACATGGGACATTGTTGATCTACCAAAAGGAACGAAGCCTGTAGGATGCAGATGAGTGTTTACAGTTAAATATAATGCAGATGGTACTGTGGAGATGTACAAGGCAAGATTAGTAGCCCAAGGGTTCACTCAAATATATGGAGTTGATTATCAGGATACTTTTGCACCTATGGCTAAGATAAATACTATCAGAGTTTTGACGTCCTTAGCAGTAAACCTAGATTGGACCCTGAGGCAATTTGATGTAAAAAATGCATACTTACATGGTGAACTAGAAGAAGAAGTGTACATGAGTCTTCCACCATGGTATAGCGTTAGCGGTGACACGGGGAACGTGTACAGATTAAAAAAGGCGTTGTATGAGTTAAAGCAGTCTCCTCGGACATGGTTTGTATGAGTTATCATACTATATTCATTAAACATGGGGCTGGTAAGGTGACTTTGTTGATTATTTATGTTGATGATATGATTGTGATGGTGATGATACTGTAGAAATCGAGGAACTATAGAAGCGTTTAGCATCTAAATTTGAGATGAAAGATTGGGGCAGTCTGAAATATTTTCTAGGAGCGGAAGTCACTCAATCTAAATATGGCTTATTTCTTTCACAAATGAAGTATGTTATGGACCTGCTAGCAGATACTAGAATGCTTGACTGTAAACCAGCTGATACACCTATTGTTGAGAATCATAAACTTGGGATTTATGTGGATCAGGTCCCAACTAAAAAGAAAGATACCAAAGGTTAGTTGGGAGATTGATTTATTTATCACTGACATGCCCTAATATGGCCTATGCAGTAAGCGTTGCTAGCCAATTTATGCATTCACCTAGTGAGGATCATATGGTTGCTGTGATGCATATTCTAAGTTACTTAAAGTTTGCTCCTAGGAGAGGTTTATTATTTAAGAAAGTGATCACTTTGATCCAGAAGGTTACACTGACGCAAATTATGCATGGAATATTACAGATAGATGTTTTACATAAGGTTACTTCACCTTTGTTGACGATAACCTAGTTACAAGGCGTAGCAAAAAGCAAAATGTTGTGTCTCAGTCCTCTACAGGGTTTGAGTACAGAGGGATTGCCCAAGGGGTTTGTGAAATACTGTGGTTGAGGTGGTTATTTACTGAAATTAGGTTTAGACTGGATGCTGCTACAAAGCTCTACTGTGATAGTCAGTCTACATTTCAAATTGCTAAGTTAATTTCTATACCTTTTGTGCCATCTTCAAAGCAGCTTGCAAATATGTTGACCCATGCCGTGTCAAAGTGCTGATTTGAAGACTCGCTTGACAAGTTGGGCATCACCGATATCTATGCACCAACTTGAGAGGGAGTGTTGGCGTGAGTCAAAGTCAACGTTCCTATTAGGAGTAGAATTTATTCTATTATGAATAGAATTTATATTTTATTGTAATTATCTCATTTAAGTAGAATTAGGAGATTTTGTACATATTTCCTATTTGTACTCACTATGTATGTATTATATATATATTCCTCGAGAGAAAAATAAACATATCAGTTTAAACCCTAATTACTTTTGAGTCTATTTCTTTTGAACTTGGTCTGATTCCTTTGATCATATTTGCACTAGGTAAATTGTCAAGTCCTATCAATCAAGGCATAGAAAAAAATTAATCTGACCCAGCCACTCATAGCGTAGTGGTTTGATTAGAAGTCAGGTTACTTAAGGCACAAATTTCCTTTTATTTGATGATTTTATTAGACTCTCAAGTGTTAATAGTGATACTCTTGTAACTAGTACAATCTCTTAACGTATTTCTAGGACGAAGGTGATTTGGGCAAACAGAATAGCGTCTTTTTCTTCGAAAAGGTGCTCTCGTCATGATTTTTTATCTTGTTATAGCGACAACTACTGAAGCTGCATAATGTTCTGCACACACAGAGAGAGAGAGAGAGAGAGAGAGATCAACAAATGAAGGATAGTGTTATATACATTAACAAGAATATACGCATCGATAACAATAGCCGACAATGTTAAATTAATGAAGAGAAGACAAAAAATGGGTTATAGTTGAATCACTGAACAAGAATCCACACAGCAAACTAAAACCGTTGGAAAATATGTATCTTATTTTTCAGAACCATGATACTTTGACATTTATTCCAAATCCGTAAATGGATATATACATTAATATTAATATTCTTGCTGGATCTCTGGCTTAATTTAAAAATCAATCATGTACAAGCGTGGAAATAAATAATAGGAGATGATGACTAAGCTTTACCCTTGTCCATGTCGTTTTGGGCATTGTTCAATGAGGATATAGAAGACAAAACAAAAGCTAGGAAAGAGCCAAAAAACAAAAAAAAACACAGATAATCCACAGCTAAAAGCCACACCATGTATGGTGGTGATCATGGCCATCTTGTCATTCTAAACCACAAATATGTTTTATCCTCGACCCCACTATCTTTAATTTCCCTATAAATTTAGGGCACTCAAAATCATTTGACCTACTTGGCCCCCTCTCTCAACTTCCTCTACACTCGGCATTATAAGTTTTTGTAGCCCTTATTTTTCCCTTGTGAATTAAACCCATCTTCATAAATTATACCCTATATAGCTCGCATGGCGCGCACGTTGGCCCTCGTCTTGGTGATCTTCTTAGCTTTATGGTCTGTTACCGAGGGACGGCGTATAGTTGAAGGGCAGCAGCCGGCCATGGATAAACCGCATGTCGTACGACTAGACAGCCGACGTCTTTCGCATCAGTTACTTGCGCATTATCAAAGGGTGCAACACCTCCCTTCTCCTGATAGACGCTCACCAGGAGGACCAGATCCCGAGCACCACTAATGATCGATCCAATATGCATAAATGGGAGTGCTTTTATCTTCTTCTTTTCTTTTCTTTTTCTCTTGCGCTTTGGGTATTATAATAGCTCCTAGAGGAATAAGGTACTGCTTAGTTTAATCGCAGTACATTGTAAATTGGTTTAAATAAATTAAAAGTTGCCCATTTGCATGGTGTGGCAACAAAAAGTTGTACTTTTTCCACCTATATCCAAACCAACCCAAATGGTCAAAGGCAAATTCTTTTGTCTAGTCTTGGGAGGAATGAGCCACCTTTGTCTATTTTCCATATCAAAAGTCAAATCTTATAGAAGGAAATGCAATCTTCGTTGCTTTAGTTTAATAATATAATAGCTTCTAATGTTTTTTCCTTTATATTTTTCCTTTTGAGAGAAAGGCGATTAGTTTTATTTATAATTCAAATATAAAGACCGTATGTTTTCCCTTTTAATTGAAAAAAAGGTGAAAAACTATATATAGTTAAACTTCCGAGATAACTTATCATCGAGATCAAATCTACATGAAAATTATAATTTATTAAGGGGCAGTGCTAAGTCTCTGTTTATTTCGTCTTATCTTTAAAATGATCAATACAATTCTGGACAAAATAATCTGTTTGCATGTTCATGTGTTCCACTTCATGCCTCATTTGTACATTTATTTATTTGTCATCCCGTTTTGGCATCATCAAGCGCGTCATTTAGAGTAGAAATGCTCAACATATATCTTATTCCACACCACACACATTGTCTGGATACTCTTTTCCTTTCCCACTATTACCCTATAATATTATACACTTGCAGCCAATATTGCTGCTCTCCATATCAAGTAGATTCATTCCTTCGTCAAAACGACACAAAAGACATAGTGAATCCCTTCCTACCTTTCTTTATCACATTGATCATGAGATCTGTCCTACCTTGCCAAATTTTCCACGTGTCATGTAAATCGCAAAGCTAATTGTTCAAAGCTAGTTTGTTTATGGCCAGGCTCCATCTTTACAGATAAATTTTACATCAAATAACAATTAGTAAATATTGCGAGAGGGGAACTAATTATTTTACATTTCAAACTGCATTATAGTTAGGGCCGGTCCTGAATTTCCAAAAGAAGATGACGGAAGTTTAAATTTTACTCCTCTATATACATATTAACCACTAAAATTACAAGTTTATCAACTAAGCATTGGTTTATATCAGAAAATACTTATCCAAAGATTTTTCTTATCAAATAACCATGATGCATGGTTAATAGTCAGCTAACTTCTTGTTCTAAATTTTTGTTTCCATGCGCATATGTTCATTTAATAATCACCATTGAGATTCGCCACCTCAAACTCCAAATGTACAAAGACTAATGATGGCAATGAACCAAAAAGTGGGTTTGCTTTTGATAAAATTAATTTTAAAAATCACTCCGACTCCAAGTCCATATGGAAAATGACTCATGGAATAAGTAATAGTTTTGGGTCAAATTTGTACGTGGCGACCCGTTGGGAAAAGGAGGTTTTAATTGGACAAAAAAAAAACAATTATAAAATAATATGTGCCCATCTTTATGCGTAGATCAAATCGAGGGATTGTGAGTGTGAGAGAACTATACACAGCTGTATGGAGGGTTTTTCTTTATTTTAATTGTTCAACCACCGTCCAAATTTGCGCACTGCTGAGACAAAAACATATGACTAGACTGTTCAAAAACACAAAGGCCTTGTCATTGTTTGGATTGTTTGGAGGGAAATTGGTGGCTTTGCCCCTGGCGCAACTAATTTATTCAATAATATCCTCATTTTGAAATCTAATCACAAATATCCCCTATAAAAACTCCCTATTGACAGTCTATTGCTCATCTGTCAATTTTTTTTTCTTCTCAGTCGTTGCTCTTCTTCTTCCTCTTCTATCTAGTCTCTTCCTCTTCTTCTTTCTGTCAAACCTCACAGGAATCCACCTCCACTGTAGAATCTCGCTTAATTCAATTTTCTCTTAGTTATATCTTCAAACTAAGAGCTAATTTGAACCTTAAGGTTGAACCCCAATTTCGGAATCGAACCCTACCCAAGGCGTGACTCGCCACCTCCGTCGTCGGCCTCCATAACGAAGCCATAATCGCGACTCTCCACCTTCGTCGTCGACTTCCACCACAAACCCACAACACCTTCATCTTCAATCTTCACTGTGGTGAATTCTAATATTGGTTTTGCTTCTTTTTTTTGGGTTTCTGTTATTGATTGAGATTATTGGGTGATTACTTTCATTATTTTGAATGAGACATTAATGGGTTTTTGTTGTGGTTTGTTTGTTGTTTCTGTGATTGAATGAAATTTACCAACTATTTCCCGTGGTTGTCAAGCTCTTGGACTTGGATACATTGCTTGTACTTATGATTTGTCTCTAAAATCATGCATATACTGGTTTGTGATTAAGACTTGGACTTGCAGACCTCCTTGAAAGTGTTGTATTCACTCTTTTGTGATTGTGATTTGTTTGTGAAAGCACATAGGTGATATATCAAATTATGACTTCTGGCTTTTTGAGCAACCTGTAAGAATACATATAAAACTCATAGATGCTCTCTGAAATAATAGTAATGTGGGTTTTAACCTTAAGAAACCAACATCATAATTTGAAATCAGTAGCACCACCAACAAATGCAAGATTCTCATCCTTTACTTCTTTTGAAAGTGATTGGAGAGTTTGTGAGTTTTATGAGAATGCCAATATTTTAACATACGTTTGATAGTGTAAAGTTGGCATGTGTTGGATCTTTGTTTTCTCTATTTTTTTTCGTAATTCAATCCTGGATCTGTTTTTGGTGCGGTCTACAATCCTCAAGGTTGGTATCATGCCAAGGTTGTGTTGGTGCCGTAAAAAGGGTTCTTGAAAAACTTGAAGGTTTGTTGACAGCTCTTGCATTTATCTAGTTCCATTGTCTTGTTGTTCTTCTTCTCTGAGACTGTGCTTCTTTAACTGTTTGAATAATGCCAAATGCACTATTGATAATTTCCTGATTTTCTGATTTGTATTTTTACTCGCCTGCCAGGATACACATTCACTTTACCCATATTTATAATTACTTTTATATTGCAACTAAGTAGTATGAAATTGTTTGCATGAATGTGAACTTTAATTTTGCAATGGTACTGTCTTGTGAAAGCTTTCCATATGAAGAATTGGGTCATTTAGAAAAGACAACAATCAGTATGAATTTTGGTGTTGGTTTCTGTTTTGAAATTCAGTTGTGATTAAATGTTATGTTTTTGTTTCCATTGTGATCGAATGATTTACTTCTAATATGCATTTTTATTCGTTTTATACAGACGGAAGATTTTCTTGTTTCAAGTGGCGGCGTTCTTTTAGGGAGGAAATTGCTAACTTTCAGCTTAAATTAGGGTCTAAGAGGACATGTCCTAGAATTTTGCTAATAGTTATAAATTGTGTTAAAATTTCCGACCAAGAGGAGGTGTAAATTTTTTGTTTTTTGCCACTTTCTTATGTATATCTTAAGATGTAATGAGATAACATTGTTAGTTCTTCAACTTATGAAAGTCAAGCTAGAAGGAAATTTGTCAATCTCTAATTTCCATGGTTTTATCGTTTCCCTTGACAAAGAAGAAAAAAATACAAATGTAACCAAATCAATGATTTAATTGGCAAGTGCCATGACATATATGTATTGCACATGTATAGCCCTTTATAGCTTGTGTATTGCCCTCGTATATCTTCATTTTTTTTTCAAGTCTGTTGTAATAAATTTATAAGGGGAGTATGAAGTTTGTGTACTGCTATTGTATTATTACTCGTGTATTGCTTCCATAGTAGGGAAATTGGGAAATTATGGGTGTAAGAATGTGATTTCATCAAGGACGTCACATTCTTTTTAAAAAAAACACGTTATATACATTTGATGTATATTGCTTGTATATTGTCTGTATATTGCTTGTTTATTGTTTGTCTATAACCATTTATTGCCTTTGATTGTCATTGCATTGCATGTTTATTGCCAATTTATAGCTTGTGTCATTTTTTGAGAAATAAAATTAATATAAACTCTTATGGCTTGTAATGCCTTTATATTGCCTCTGTATGTGGCTTATATTGTGTAGGTATTGCCCCCATATATGGCTTGTATTGCCTATGTATTGTGCAACTAGGAGGACTCTCAAACAAATTAATGCAAAAAATAGCAAAAATCAATTAATCAGTCGCAATAAGAACGCAATAGGAGGTTATATAGTGGCAATACTAAGGCAATATGAGGCTATACAGTAGCAATACAAAAACTATAATAGTCCATCTTATGCGGGAAAACAATGTATATAATGTTCTCCCTTCAATGTATAATATAAGTAAAAGTATTTTTTCCAAAAACAAAATATCTAGGTCCAATCGTCATGAAAAAAAAAACAATGAACCCTGCAAACGAGATGGCGAAACAAAAAAATTACAGGTCCTCTTTGTTGTGCAACAACAATTTCACCAACAAATATGCAAGGTGCATTTTTCGTGGCCTTCTTAAAAAGATAGCAAACTCATGAAGCACCAACACCAACAACAACCAAAGGTTAAGTCAATAAGCCTAGCAATAACTCATAGGTAAGCCTAAATCTAAAACACTGAATGATGATGGTTGTCATACTACAATGCCTCTGTACACTCTTCCCGGTCATCAAAGAACTCTTTTTTCTCACCTTATAACTTATATGGTTTATGGCATATGCCGTCAACAACCTACAACAATGAAACATAATTTTAGAAAGAGAAACAAGGAAGGTTATAAGAATTTTGGAACAATTCCAGAGTGGACTGTGGAATGAACAAAGCAGTCTTGCAATTGGTGAACCCATTATCCATTATCCAATTCCTCTATCTACAAGCACAATCTAACTTTGAAAAAAGTATTCTACATTGTACAGGAGTTAACTAAAGTAAGTGGTGAACATTAAGCAAATCTAACTTTGCACCATTTAACTTCGATTATTATCTTACTCAATATCAAGCATTTGCTTCTTCTTAAGCTCACCATTGCTCATTCAATATTATGGATGCAGAGAGCTCACTTAGTAGTTCATTATATCAATTTATGTAGTTCATTCAAAAATCACATTCCAAAATATAACAAAACAAATTTAGATCATAACAGATTCTTGAAGTTGCAAAACACTTTCAAGTGGCCTGAATGTTCCTTTATATTAGATCACAGAATTCCTATCAAACCAAGAGACCATTGAACCAAATAATTGTGTTTCTTCAATTGTTTTTTTGTCAGAATAAAAACCTAACTCAGTAATAAAATTCAATCAGCAAAAGAAAAACTTCAAAATCATTGTAGCCTGGACAAGCTTCAAGCATAATATTCCTTACGACAAAAAGAGAAATATTTGTTGCACAATCCCAAAATTTTGGTTCAACAAGTTTTTTTATAATCCTACTTAAATAACATTCTCTACACAAGCTAAAAAAATATTAATTAAAAAAAAAGAGAGATAAAATTTTAAATTAAACCCACAATTATGTTTCAACAAAATTTATGTACAATCTCACTTAATTTGACTTGGAGGGACTTGAAGTGACATTAAGCACCAAAAATTCCAACCCATATATGAAATTGAAACAAGCAGAAGAAAACCCAAATAACATATATGGGTATGAAAGTAAAGCAAAAAAGTTGAGTGCCTCAGATGCCATGGATTTTAGGAAAGTTGAGAAAAATTGAGAAATTTATTGAATCAGAGGGGAAGAACAGCAGTCGAAAGAGGTGACAGAGAGTGAGAGATGGAGGTGGAGAAGGGCGGCCGCAAGAGAGAGGGATGGGTTAGGGTTTCTGAGGAGGTGACAGTTGTCGTCATCATTGGTGAGAGCGAGAAAGAGAAGAAAAGAAAAGATAGGAGATGGAAGATATAACTAAGAGGATATGGATGTTGATGCTCTTTTTGGGAGGTCAACTTAGAGAGAAGTGGGTAGTCTTCAGCAGGGGAGAAGGTGAGGACCTTCAGCAAGGGAAGAGCCTGCAGAAGATAAAGTAGGAGAAGCAGTCGTTAAGCTTTGGATACCGGTGTGATGCCGGCCGAAGGCTCTCCGATGCTTAAGTCAGCTATGAGTGGTAAAATTGGCAGAGTAGCAGTAAAAGTGAGAGAGAAGTTACCCTTTTTACTTGGGTACTGTTCCTTATTTATAGGGAAGTGAAAGTGGGTGGTTTGCACAAAGTTTCGATGTGGGACTTTGTGCAAGTCGCTGTGGTGGTGACACGTGTCCTTGGAGATCAAGTTCGGTAGTCGGGAGCCTCGGTAGGTGTCTGGCACCTAGGAAGAATGTCTTCCTTCAGTAGTGGAGAAGGCGTGTCTGCCTTGGCTGCTAGTCGCTTTAATGTTGGATATGCTTGATTGATTATGATGTAAATAGTAGTCCCCCAAGTTCGTAGTCAATAAGTAACTTCTGGGTTGGGAACTTGTGAGTTTTTTGTGTAATCATGGCCGAGCATTCCAGGTTCAGTGGGAGCCGTAAGGCATTCCCTAATCCCCAAGTTGGCAAGCTAGAAGTTGCGTTAACACTTGAATGGTATGGTAAAAGCTGTGTGAGCCTCTAAGACTGGTGGTTGCTGGATACCTAAGCCTTCAGCAAGGGAAGCTGAGGCTGGGCTTTGGTAGAGGCCGAGGCCTTGAAGCTTCATCAAGGGAGCCTTGGGGAGCGTTTCGTGAGCCCTTCTTTTTTTTTTGCATAGCTCTTGCCATTTTGCCCTTGAGGCCTTTAGTAAAGTTGGCATGGTCCTTGCCGTTTGGCAAGGGACCAAGCTGGGCCTGGGCGGCAAAGCTTAGGAAGAACAAGAATTTCGGGGTTTGGCCTCTGGGGCATGTCGGCAAGGTTTAGCTAGGCACATGTGAGGGCTAGGGTTTGGAATTGTGAGAAGAGTCTAAAACACTTCTATATTGCTCATGCCGTTCAACAAGGTATATGAAGGAAAAAGTTTTCGAGGTCCTCCCTCTACCCAGCATAGTTGTCGATCGGTACCCCTCGAAAATTACTTCCGTGAGTGAGCAGATCTGCCCGGGAGGAGATTGTGGAACCAGCAAATTTTCTGCAAGGTGATTTCTTTGTGCCCCCGTTTTTTGCTTACACAGCCCTTGTTGTTCGGCAAGGGTGTTTTGGGAAGAATATTAGGAGAGCTCCTTGCTCGTTCTTCGCAACGAATTGGGAAGGTTGCTGCCGATCGGTGGGCTTTTTTCTTTTTAGCAACCTAGGGTTTGTGAAACAAGGTATAGCTAGAGTTTGCGTCATTCAGTAAGAACAGTTGGGAGGCAGCTTGCCTAAGCTCGTGAATCTGTTGCTCTACTCATACCTTTCGGCAAGGCGGTTTGGTAGGAGATTTCGTTCGTCCCCAGCTTCAGCAAGGCTAGGTTCGGCAAGGGGCCGTGTGTTGAAGGTCCGGGTCGGAGTGTAAATGGGATTGCTCATGTCTAGGCTTTGGATCAAGCCTTGCCAAACGACAAGGTTGATTGAAAGCTATTTTTGTGAGACCGTCTGTTGCAGGAGTTTGAGAGGAGTTCGTGAGGTGCAGCAAGGGGCCAAGCATAAGCCTACTGATTGGTAATAGGTCCAATTTGGCCTGGGTTTTTTCGTCCTTATCGTTGGTGAATCACGAGGCCCCACGAAAGGCCTCAGCAGGTGGACTTGGAAACCATCAAGATTCGACTGGTAGGTAATTTTGTGAGTCCCAATTTCTTTCATGGGCCTTGCCGTTCGACAAGGCCAGTCTGTGTTATTTGGAATGCTGATTTATGTTTTTGTTGCGTAGACTTTCGGCAAGAGAATTAGTGATGTTTTGGGAATATGCTTTGTTGTTTCGTTGGGCATCTTTGTAAGCATTGGCAAGAGTTCGTTCTTGAGCAAGACACCGGTTTTCAACCTGACTCATACCGTTCAGTAAAGGGAGTTTGGGCTTCACGAGTTAGCAAATTTGGTGAAGGCTTTGCCTTGGGCATGACCTGGGATTGGTGAGGCTGCAGGGCCTTGGGTGTTGGCAGATTTGGCAAGGCTTGGGGCTAGGCCTGTGAGATCACGCTCCGGCTTTGGTGAGTTGCCCGTGCGCCCTCTATTTGTTTCTGCACGCGCCTTGCCGTTCAGCAGGGCCTCCTTGAACATGTGGTCTGATTATTTTTTTGCTGTTGTGGGCTTGTACTCCTTTTGAAAAAAACATTTTGTGGCTGGGCCTCACCAATTGTTGTTTAAAAACGGTTTGGAAGGAGCTGGGCCTTCGGTGTTTGTGACGGCAGCATAGTTGGCTGGGTCTTTTCATTCTCGGCAATGGAGGATTTTTGGGCTAGGTGAGAGTTTTCGAATTCCTTTTTTCGATTTTTCTCCTTTTCCTTTTTGAATGTGGATTTGAATTTTGAATTTCAAATTGTGGAACAGGTACAAGGAATTTGGGAGGGAAGGTGAAAAGGTGCTAGGGTTCCCTTGGGAACCGAGGTGTTGGCATCCTTGAGGCTTTATAAATAGGAACTTGGGGTGACGAAGGCATCACACCTGAGTCTTTGAGAAAATTTTCTAGAAAGTGAGAAGGATTAAAGGAGATTTCCGGTGAAATTTTGGTGGTGGTGCTTGTGGCCAAGGTGATTTCTGGCGTCTTATTTGTGGTGGTGCAAACAAGGTTAGACCTCATTTCCCTTGAACTTTTGAATTGAAATGTCCTTTGTTGCATGAACATGTTGAAGACTAGGATGAACACCTTGAATATGTGTATGAACTTGATAAACACCTTGAACATTGATATGAACTTGTTGAATGTTGTTTGTAGATCAAAGAGCATCTAGGTTTTCCATCCTTTTTATGTTCTTGTGTTTTCGATCCTTCTTGCATGTGCATTAGTTCCTTTTCCTTGTTTCTGCATATTGTAGATGTCTGAAAGTTCTGATAGAGAAAGTCGTGACCCCCCTGCCTTTGGTGGCGAAGATACTGAGAGTGAGGAGCCCAGCCAATATGTTTGTTCTGAAGATGAGAGTTCCCAGACAGAGGGTGTGGTAGAAGGTATTATAGAAAGTAGGATGATAGTGCACGAGGGTGAGATGGGTGAGCCATCAGTAGACTATGGGTTAGAGGCATTTAGGGAGATGCAGAGGAATTATAAAAGTGTTAGAGGTTGTGACTGATCGGGTTCTAACCTTGCCTCATACACCAGAGGTGGGCTCGAGCAATCAGGCATCGCCGTCAGGGTCTGTGGGTGTAGCCGTGGCTTTAGCTTCAAAAGGGGTGGATATACGGGTTGGTGTCCCTTTGTTAAGGCGTAATATACTTACAGACGTAAAGTTGGCAGAGCTTCGGATAGAGTTTAGTATCCCACCCTCGGTGGGCCTGAGGTTACCCAGTGCTGCTGATGTGGTTAGATATCCTCCGGAGGGATGTGTGCTGATATTCACAGATATGTACCAGCATGGCTTCAGACTACCATCTCATCCTTGGGTACAAATGATGTTGACTAAGCTGGGATATGCGCCAAGGCAATATAATCCCAACTTTTGGATTCTTCTTCATGAGATTTACATTACTTGGTGATTGGTTGGGTTGAGGGAGCCAACGTTTGAGCAATTCATGTATTTGTACACTATTTTGAAGCAACAGGGAAGCTTTGGTTAGGTACAAGCCAATTGCTGAAAGGTGAAAGAGATGGGTTACTTTATTGGTCACAAGCCTTCTTCTCAGAAGTCTTAGAGGAACATGTGGTGCCTGGCTTATGGTGATTGGGAGTGTCCGCCAGGGAAGACCGTCTCCAAACACATTCCTACCCACTTCCAATCTATAGGTCCTTGGCCCCATCCTTTAAGACTGATTATTGTTTTGTAGTGTTTTTTACTTTCTTTGACTCTTGGTTCTCCACTTATGCTTGTGCAAGTGTAAGTGGATGAGTAGTGTCTAACCTTTGGTGTAGGTTCGGTGAAGTGGGGGCCAATCTCCAAGGAGCAAGAAGAAGAGGTTGAGAGGGTGAGGTCATTGCTGTCAGAGACCGAGCGTGATTATAGAAACCTAGTCACCCAGAAGAATATGTTTGAGTCCGGCCTTTTGCAAGGAAGTAAGTACTTGGGTCACCTTTGTTGTTTGTCTTTTAATTCCCTTTTGTAGTTGTGACTTAGTTTTTGATGTGCAGTGGCAGGTATTATAAAGGGAAGCACGAAAGTGGTTGTGGATCTGGACGATGTCGAGATGCAGAGGCGGCTTAGGGAGTCTTGGGTGAAGAAGGCTGAGAAGAAGGGTACCAGGCAGGCGACTGGTAAGCGTCCTGGAGATGACGATGAAGGGCGGGTTGCCGATGTTCTAGGAAAGAAGAGAGCGCTGGAGGAAGCTCACCAGAGTGTGATGGGAATAAGGCCAAGGCTTCTTCCCTTTGACCTACAGGCGTCGTCGAAGCTCCCCTTCAGTATGAAGGATGTTTATGTCGAGGGGCTGGAGAAGGTGGACTTCTCCATGCTGCGTCGACAGAAGAAGGAGGTGAACCTTACCATACATCGGTAGGAGGTTCCCTTGGTAAACGTCTTCTTGGAAGGCGTGAAGAGTGACCTTGAGGTTCTGGCCAAAACACCAGCCTCTTCCTATGCAGATCAGGCCCAGAAGACGTTCCTTACCCATGCCTATGTGAGTTGTCTTGCTTTGTGAATTTATTCTTATCATTTTAGTTTGCTTTTTACTGATGATGCTTTGTGTTGCAGGCCTTTGTTGAGATGTATGTCAACATGGCCAAGGCAGATAAGGAGATCCATAGATTAAAGAGGCGTAATGAGATGGCCAAGAATAAGATAGCGGAGGCGCAGGAAGCCATTCGAGAGAAGAACGCCCTGCTGTTGTAGAAGGCGGCGCTGGCTAGAGAGGTGGAGGAGCTGAAGCGGTCGAGGGCCGAGGAGGTAGTTGCTGCCCGGGCCGAAGTGGAGCAGAAGAAGGCTGAAGAGATAGCTGCTGCCCAAGCCGAAGCGGTCGAGTCGTTTCGGAGTTCAGAGGAGCTGTGGAGTTACGTCATGGATCGAATGGTAGATGCGCAGCAAAGTTGGGAGGAGAGGCTGGCAAGGTTCAACCCTTCGGTTGAGATTAACTTTGATATGAGTGGCGAGCCTCCTTCACCTAGTCCTACTACCGAGGCCACTCCAGAGCTAGAGCCGGCTACTACAGATGTCCCTTCTACCGAGTCTTGAAGGCGTTGCCTTCTTTATGTACTTTAGTTATTTGTTTGGAACAATTGATGTTTATTTTTGCTTTGTATAAACATTTTTCCTTGCTTGAGGTAAGGTTATTTTGATTTGCTATGATATTAGACTTGTTTTCATTTGATATCAGTTGTGCTAGCAAAATGATAATCATGTGATTGATGAGAAATGGCCAGAGTCGGGTGTTTCATCAAATAGGTGTCGAAAGGCAAGAGGTACAAGAGTTGGTTGAGTTGGGCCGTCATGTGGGAGAATGAGACCACGTTCTTCCTTTTCACAGAAGGTGATGAGGGCCCAGCCCGATTTTTGCGTCTTAGGCATGCGTCCGTACTCAATGCTGAAAACTTGGTGAGCATAGGAAGAGCGGACATAGTGTTTGATGGAGTTGTTGGAGGTTCCGACCAACGTGGGACCACCGTTGATGGTGGAGATCATGTTGATCTATCTTTAGTGAGGGTTAGGTGGGGATGGAAGGTTGTGCACATATTTATCCAACTTCCCTTCACGAATAAGTCCTTCAATGATGTTGCGCAAGGCAACACAAGATTCGGTATCGTGGTCACTGAACTGATGAAAATGGCAAAAGACACTTGTGTTTGGCATAGGCTTGTTGGTCGGTCTCCTTGGGGGAGGTTTAAGTATTATGGGTGCCTCGTGCACTAAGACATTCTCATAGGTAGTGTTCAGGGTGGTGAAGACCTCAAACCTAGGCTTGGGTGTGAAAGGAAGTGGGGCACGATCACTTGTCCTGGGATTATGGTGGTTGTCATGTCTACTCTGATTGCTACTGTTGGGTTGCTGGTGGTTGTCATGTCTACCCTGGTTGCTATTGCTGAAGGTAGGCTGCTAACTATCCTTCCTTTTTGGGTGCTGGGTACCTTGGTTATCTGGGGCGGGAGTAGAACGCTGAGGTGGGGCTGGGGTAGATACCGAAGCAGGTGGAGGATCACCAGAGGTGCTGCGTTCCACGCTTGGAATTGAAGTACTCAGCCTTGGCGTGAACTGCTGCCTACTTCATTAACTTAGCATATGTGTTCCAAGGGTTGCTGTGGACCAGGTACCGGAAGTTGGACTCGTTGAGGCCACTATTTAAAGCACCGAAGGCAG
Organism: Prunus armeniaca; assembly: GCA_903112645.1. NCBI lineage: Eukaryota > Viridiplantae > Streptophyta > Magnoliopsida > Rosales > Rosaceae > Prunus > Prunus armeniaca. Next base: position 10,472,185 of record CAEKDK010000003.1, on the reverse strand, counting down.
CGCAATCGTCAGTCTTTGGGCAACGAGAGTATTCATGGCTAAAGCGAGCTGCATACTCCCGAAAGGGTTCATCCTCACCTTGCCGAAGCATGTACAAGTCGTCTGCGGAGTACAGGCAATCAATCTGGATCACGAAATAGTCTAGGAAGGTCTGCTTCAGACTGTCAAATGAGTTGATGGTGCAGGGGTTCAGCTTGTAGAACCAATTCAAGGCCGCGATGCTGAAGGTGGAAGGGAAGAAGAGGCACATGCCTTTGTCACTAAGGCTCTGGCATCCGAGGGCAAACTGGAAGGAGTGGATATGGGTGAAAAGATCCTTCGTGCCAGTATAGAAGGCGATACGGAGGGGCTGGTGGCTGCGCTACTGCTTACTCTCCAAGTGTCGAACCTTCTCAAATAGAAGCCTCATGGCTGGGTCAGCATGAGGGAAGGTCTCGGTTGCTGAAGGCCTGGGGTGTGGATTGGCAGGGGCTAGGTAAGGTTCCCAATCCTCTAACGCTTCGGTGTGATAATTTTCCCAGTCTTCTGAATGATAATTTCCCCAATCGTCCGAGTCCCCTGCACCTTCTCCAATGGGTAGGTGGGTAGGCTTCGATGGGGGCCCTAGGTGTGTCACCCTGGGTCTTGAAGATTAACGGGGATAGGAATAGGTTCTTGCTGACGGTCCAAGAGACGGTCTCTGCAATCTCTATAGACCTTCATTGGTTCATGGGGCCGGTTCTTCGGTGGGGAGATTTGAAGGAGCCACGACTTGGTCGTCTCCGGATGGAGGGGGCCTTTACCCTTACTGAGCCTAGACTAGACTGAGGCACTATGGCGGGAGTGCACCTGCTGGTTTGGCTGGGTATGCTCAGCATCTTGGGTAAAGTCACGTTGGGAGCCCTGAGCCTGTGTCCTCTCCCAATTACGCTTCACCATGCGGTAGTCATGCTCTAACTCGATGTTTTTGGTATGAAGATGTTCGTACTTCTCCGACATCTTGGCAACGCTAGCACTGAGAAGCTCTACTTCTGCCTAGAGATTGGTATCTGCTAAAGGTTTCCTTCGTGAGGTACCCCCGCGGGGGGTATGGTGCTGAGTATTGTGGCTATCCTCGGTCGGCATAGCAGAGAGTGGGGGTGAAGAAGAGGCAATGGGGCCTGACGAGAAAAGGAGCCAGCTGGGTTGGTAGAGAAAAATGGGATTCAAATGTCGATTCCCACAGACAGCACCAAACTGTTGATGCTCTTTTTGGGAGGTCAACTTATAGAGAAGTGGGTAGTCTTCAGCAGGGGAGAAGGTGAGGACCTTCAGTAAGGGAATAGCCTGTAGAAGACAAAGTAGGAGAAGCAGTTGTTAAGCTTCGGACATCGGTGTGGTGCCGGCCGAAGGCTCTATGATGCTTAAGTCAGCTATGAGTGGTATAATTAGCAGAGTAACAGTAAAATTGAGAGAGAAGTTACCCTTTTACTTGGGTATTGTTCCCTATTTATAAGGAAGTGAAAGTGGGTGGGTTGCACAAAGTTTCGATGTGAGACTTTGTGTAAGTCGCTGTGGTGGTGACACGTGTCCTTGGATATTAGGTTCAGCAGTTGGAGCTTCGGCAGTCGGGAACCTCGGCAAGTGTCTGGCACCTAGGAAGAGTGTCTTCCTTCGGTAGTGGAGAAGGTGTATTTGCCTTGGGTGCTAGTCATTTTAATGTTGGATATGCTCGGTTGATTATGGTGTAAACAATGGAGTTAGGTGATATTCGTGGAAGTGGGTTTTCTGTGAGGTTTGAAGAAGAGGAAGAGAAAGAGACTAGGGAGAAGAGGAAGAGCAAGAGCAACGACTGAGAAGAAAAAAAAAGTGACAGATGGGCAATAGACTGTCAATATGGAGTTTTTATAAGGGGTATTTGTGATTAGATTTCAAAATGGGAATATTATTGAATAAATTAGTTGCACCGGGGGCAAAGCTGCCAATTTCCCTTGTTTGGATGCTCTCCCAAAGTGATGGAGTAGAGAGAGAGAGAGAGAGAGAGAGAGAATTGAGAGAGCAAAGAAGAGAGAGTAGAGTGTTGAGAGGAACGGATGAAATTTTTTCTGGAGAGTTGACCAGGGTAAAAGGCAACAATGCCTAAATTTCATTAAAAAAAAAAAAAAAAAAAAAAAAAAAAAATAAAATGCCTAAAACACTGAAAGCAAGCTGTATCGTATTTTTATTTTGCAAATGCTAATGGTGGTGTTGTCTAAAGAGAGAAATAGGGCACAATTAATGAAACTATGGTCGGTGCAGCATGTGTGTTAACATATTCCGATACTCCAGTTGGTTTGCGCACGAAATGTCAAAGATCTCCATTTCAAAGAAAAATATTATTGCCTCTTCCAGGACCATTGTCACAAACAAGTTAGCTCTCGAGAACATTAAGGAAAATTCCTTCCACTGCCATTTGTGGTATTACAATTGTTCACTTTTTTTCCATTATTTTTTTTCTTTTGATAAGCACAATTATTCGCTTGGATTGAGTACAAGATGTATTGTTTAGAAGAAAATAAATACTTTAAAATATATATTTTTTTTTTTAACTTAATGATAAATTGTGTTGTCTATAAGTCAGGAATATAAATTAAAAGACTACCTATAAGTTAGGAACATAAATTGGAAGATTACCTATAAGTTACATTGTCAAAAATATTAAAAAATACACACACACACATATATATGCCTATGCAATAGGCAACATGACAATATACCTACACCATAGGATAATATATCTACAATAGTATATAATATACCTCTACCATACGGTGAACAAAAATAAAAATTGTTACCTACAACTTATGTGCATAAACTAAAACACCTACGATACAACTCATGTGCATAACCTCTACCATATGTTACCTATATATAAAAATAAAAATAATAAAAAAGATGTCCTAAAAATTAATTTCTACACGATTTATATTTTAGGGGCATAATAGGAACAACTAGATAATTTTGAATAATAATAATAATAGATCTATATCATAAAATACAAAAAAGGAATGTAATTCTATTTGAAAGAGAAGTCAAAGGACTTAGATCAACGACAACAAATGCAAGGATTAAACCCAACTTATGCTCTCAAGTTTAGACTTATCTCAAATTTTCTATTTTTATTTTCAACGTTAAAAGATGTCGTAAAAATATATTAATTAGAAAAAGCATGTTCAAAAGTAAATTGATATATTAATCATAGAACTACAAGGGATACAAAGTCACAAAAAATCATTATGTCAACCAATTTATCTAACATCATTCATAAATGAACGTGTTCAATCTATTCAGGCCTAGTTTGGGATTGCTGTCACTTTTAAAAAAAGTTGCTTCTACTATGCTTTAAAAATAATTAGCTGTAAAGTAAAGCAGCTCCATGTTTGGTAAACACTATTTTTAAAGTGCTGTTAGTACAAAAAACAGTGTTAAAACCGCTTGGTAAATTTTAATATAAAATTGTTGTAACTGTAAATAATGACTAAAATAGACATGATGTTAAAAATGTTATGCACTAATTATGTGGTGGTAGTGGTAGTGGTAGTGATAGTGATGGAGTGGAGTTGGTGGTGGAGATGAAGGTTAAGTTGATGGTTGTGGTGGTGGGGATGGCAGTTGTGGAGATAGTGGTGGTGGTGGTGGTGGTGGTGGTAGTGGCAACATGGTGGTGGTGGTGGATGTGGAGGTTTTGGAGGAGGTGGTGGTGGTGGTGGTGGTGGCAGAGGTGGTGGTGAATGAGGAGGAGGTGATGTTGGAGGTGGTGGTGGCGGAGGATGAGGAGGAGGAGGATGTGGTGGTTGTGGTGGTGGTGGTGGCGGTGGTTGTGGAGGTACTAAATGTGGTGGTGCAAGTGGTGGAGTTGGATGTAAAAGTGGAGGTGGTGTCATTTTTTTAAAATGAATGATGATATTTTGAGAATTAAAAAATTCATTAAATGTTCATCTCTGCTTCTTTTGAAAGCAGCTTTGAAAAGCAATCCAGAGTCAGCTTTTAAAAGCTGCTGTCAAAAGGTCATTGCTTTTAAAATAATCGGGATATTTTAATTTTACGAAACACCTTAAACTGCTTAACTTTAAAGTTAAGCAGGTTTTTGGCCAAAAAAAGCAATCCCAAACGGGGCCTCAAAACCCTAAATATTTTTCCTATATATATAAGGGGAATTAGGTTTTTAGGGGTTAGAGTTTAGTCACTTTGCTAAGCTGATAAATTTTTTGTGGTCTCCACGTACGCAGTAGTGTAGCCACATACAAGTCTTGGGCGGTCTTATAGAACGCATTTCTAACATTTCAAGGAATAATTTGCAAAACATTTATATAATGCCCCCCGTAACTACGCTATTTACACTCTTATTGAATGGTGAGATGGACCCCATATTGAACCCCCTCACTCAAAAACCCCTTCATTATAGCATTTCCGCACACGCTTAACCCCTTCGGAAATTGTTTTCTGGATCAGCTCCGTCTCCACGTGTCAAAACTGAGCCCAATCCTAAGCTTCCTATCACCACGTAGCCCTTATCATTCATTATTCATCATAAACAATTTCTCATCGGATATATTCATAAAATATAAAATAAAATGAAATGCATAAAGGAGTTTGCATCGAAAGGAATCTCATTCATCCAATTATCACATGCCATGCATGCCACATGGGAATAATCTAGTACCCATACGATCAGAAAGTTTTTTTATTTCTCCCCACCTTAGAAAAGCAGATATAATACCCACACAGATCTCACCTTTCTTTTTCTTTTGGGGTCGACACATGAACCTCACTAACATGGAGCAAATCTGAAGAAGAGAGAAGACCTAATTACGTGGAGCCACGCCACCTTTCTATAACTTTTAGGTTAACATATCCAACCAATTAAGTAATGTACTCTTCATGAATCGTATCTATTTAAAATTTGCGGCCGCCACAGCATGATAATTTTCTTTGTTCTTCATATACATATGGTTATATAATTTTTGGACGTTAGAGACAAGTTGGCCCATTAAGCTTTCCAAGAGATAACTTCAAGCTTACCAAAACAGGCTTGCAGTTGTTAATGTATAATATTATGATGTACGTACATACGTTGGTTGTCATTAATCAAAAGAAAAGCATATCCCTTTCTATTAAGAAATTCCTCAAATTTTATTTGAGAGACACCATTTAGAGTTCCCTATGAATTTTTTTTCAACGATCCAAATCATCTATTTTTTAATTCATACATTCATAAATCATCCTTAAAAAAAAGAAAACAAAAAAGAAACCGTTTGATATCCAATTGTGTCCTTACCAAAATCCAATGAACATAGTGCTTGAAGAAAGTATTAAAGTTTCAATAATTCAATTGAGTTGTCCAATGGTATTGAATTCAAGTGATTTTTTTGTAGAGATGATCTTTGAGTGAGTATCTACAAAATAGACAGTTTGGATTAGTGAAATACAATACAAAGTGGACCCAACAAGGGTGATAAGCTTATTTGAGGGATCCTTCAACTGAAACTCCCTATATATATATATATATATATATATATATATAACTTCTACCGACAATGACAAAACCCTTTTTTCTATTTCCCAACCGACCCTATTTTCCCACCCTATCAAAGCTTCACAAAGTGTATTAACCTATTATTTTTCTTTTCCAAAGTTAGGAAGGGGATGATTTTTTTTACACACACTGTGAAGATGTCTTGGGGGTTCGAATATGAGATCACTGGTCTGTAAATCAAGGTTTTTTTTCCACTAAACTAAACCCATTAGCAAAGTGTATTAAGCTTTTCTTTTTCTTTTCCAAAGCTAGGAAGGGGATGATGTTTTCTTACACACACTGCCAAGGTGTCGTGGGGATTCGAATATGAGATCATTGGTCTGTAAGTCAAGGTCTTTTTTCACTAAACTAAACCCGTTAGCAAAGTGTATTAAGCTATTAGTGTGACTTAAACAATTTTTTCAAACTAGCTAGCTAACCCTACCTCCTTCCTTTTCCTTTATCTCTGACCCTAATTCAGTTTCTTAATTAACTGATTAATAGAAAACCCAACCAAACCCGTTGAGTCTCATTGTAACTATACACTCCATTCCATTATACCAACATACTATCTATACTACTCTCCATTCCATTATTCCAAAGGAAAGAACCCTGTCGTAGCTAGGCCAGGCCTCCATGCATTTGCAAATTTATTTATATAAAAAAAAGTTTATTAAAATTTGGGGGGGGCGGGGGGGCGGTGGGGGGGTGAGGAAACAAGGATTAAGGTGACAACAAATCATAATCATTAATGTAATTATTTAAGCTCTACCTTTCTTTATAATGTGATGGTCCAATGAGATCAGAAAATATAATCCCCTAGAATGTTGATTATAGATTTGACAATTGCTATCCAACCACGGGGTGTTTGGCATGGGATTCCATTATTAGGTTTATTATACTTTGATTATTCAATTAGTACATTTGTACTGTTTGAGTAAAAAAGAGAGTGGAATATGGTACTACAACCACTACCAATAACGTTAACCATTTTGGGTTGGCAAAGGGGTCAAAACCCCACGTCCATTTCTTATCCTCCGATTTTATATTATATTTTTAGTCAATTAGCTTCCGCAATCGTGCTTTTTTTATAGTTAAAATTTAACTAAAAATACAAGAAAATTATTTTAAGAGCTCTATATAAAATTTGAACTTTAATCATACTCTCTAATTTAGAGAGTCACAAATACAATAATTATTTTTTAATTTAATATAATTGGTCCGTCTTTATAAAAAAAAAATAGCATTAATTAAAAGTTTAACATATGCATAAAACAAAACTGCATTAAATTATAAAGAGTCACTAGGAGTCTTTTATTTCTCCTCAGATTTAGGAGCTCCTAAAAATCTTTCTATTTTAGAAGGTGGATAAGGAGCATAGTTAGAGTTAGATTTTTCCAATTCCTGTCTAAAATTTGTCTAATAAAGTGATTTAAGGAGTCTATTGCCGACGCTCTTACCAACTTCCAAGCACCTCATTAGTCCGAAAAGCACATTATTTGATCTAACAAGTTATTGAAGTTATACAAGTAAATTGGATAACAGTCCAAAATAACCTGAGATTTTTTATTTATTTATTTATTTTTGGAAAGGGATACTTCATGTAAACCAAACACGAGCAGAGAGCTACAAAGAAGCTAAGACCCCAACAGCCACACCAAAAAATCAATAAAATAAGAAAACATCAACACAAAACAAACACCACTCTAAGCATTGCCGTTCGAGGGGCGAGGGCAAGGCAAACCATACCAACCAAGAAAGGATGAAAACTAGGGAAGTTAGAGGTCTATTGACCCAAGCCTCAGCGCACAACCCCCTTTTGACACTCGAAGCTACCCAATCCGCAGCTTGGTTTGCTTCACTTGCGAACCCAGGGCCAATGGAGAGAGAGGAGAAGGAGGCCTTCGAAGATCTTATTTTCTCGCAGAAATATGGATTGACTAATGCTAATTATGGCTGGACTATTACGACTGAAAACTGGATGATATAAAATTTAAACTCATACTCATGTTATTAGGTTTAAACTCATGCTAGCAAGTAGAGCCCGTGATTTCTTAGGGCCTGAATTGTTAGCCCATGTATATAATTTTGAAAGAAAAAAGGTTACCTATAATTTTTCTTGCCCTAAATCTCACATCGTCTTTGGTTCTCCCTCTCTTCAACTCCGATACAAAAGGTATTCTTTCGAATCATCATCAATCTCTCTGCCTGAACTCGTCATCCTCTCCTCTTTGGCTATGTCTTCAAAATTGATTAATATATGAGTGAAAGCCCTAATCCTAGGTTGAGATCACTAAAAATCAAAGAGTATCAAATTGAAATCCTATAGCTCAAATTAATGCATTTTTCAAATTGTCAACGTATATGTTTGATTAGCAGGTGAGCAACCAGCATTGAAGCAATTAGGCAACCAAACTGTTTTTTTCTTCGATCTATCGTCCTTCCTGGTGCTAGTTGTACTATAAATATTCCTAAGAAGAGGAGAAAAACTGAGTAGTTGACTCAGTAGAAAAGATATGAATTATAGTTATAAATACTTGCTTTTCATCACTTCTTGGTATTTTTCTTTTAGCATTTCCATGTCACAGACTGATTTTAATTTGTGCACATAGGACCTGAAATCTCACTGTTGATCTTGGTTTTATACCAATACTTGCTTTTTAAGGTTTTGTTCATGTAGATTAGAGGATTGACGAAAACAGCTTCATGTGTGCAAGCCGAGAAATAGAAAAACTTTTGCATATTTGGGCTCTGGAATCATATTTGGGCCTATAATACGTGGTTTCGATGAGTCAAACTCACGACTAATTAATGACATATATAGACCTTTTAGGCTGAAGAGGCATTTTAACTTTTGAGTATATTTTTGGAATCTTTTTTTTATTTTTTTTTATAGCACAAACAATAGTCTAAATTATATGGGAGGGAGGTTTTCACACATACACAACCAAGAGGCCATGGAGTTTCGAACTTAGATCTCTAGGTCTACAAGTCAATGCCCTTTTTTATTAGACTAGAGTCTATTGGCATGTTTGGAATCTTTTTAGTATCTTATTTGCTTCCAATGGTTCCAATAGATTCTAGGTTTGAGCTATTTTTTGTTTTTTATTCTGCTTCCAATATTAATTACGAATTCTCTGTCATCCCACGATTTTATCTTTGATTTTCCGTGCATCAATGGTTGGGATAGACCATAAGAAAGAGAAAATTCAGGTGTAGTACTAATATCTTACACTTCTTTAGGTGTGATACGAAATTAATCTAATCCAAAATTAATTGACAATGAGTGAAGAGGACCAAGATCAACAAAAAGACCATGCAAAAATGTGGCTGGAAAATCCAACCCAAACAAAGAACCTCCTACACAAAGCCATTAACCAAAAGGAATGTTCCATTCATGAGCCGCTAGAAGGCATTGGCAATCGAAGCTTTGAACCCAATGGTGCAGAGTTTGTTCCTAACAGCATTCAAAACCAATTTATTGAGTGTGACATTTAGGGAGGCAAGAATTCATTACTGACTAAAACTCAGCAAAAGCTTTAGATCATGAAGTTTATATAGCTAGCGTGGTCCAATAAGTCTTTTGACGAGGATAAGATAAATATCATTCTTTTCAGCTATGTCAAATTCGATCTCCACCTCAACCATGATTAAAACAAACAAACAAAAGGTTGAAAAAAGAAATGGATAAACAATTCCAACACAAAAGTTATTGGGTTTTGAATATTCACTGCATTTGGAATCCCTGCTTCATCCATGTTTGAATAACCAGATGCTTTTATGAATTAATTATGACAACTAGGTAAGAGATGAGTAATCACCGATTAGCTAGAGCATAACTGCTCATCCATCGATGTTTCATTGGCTTTGATCAGGCCGATGGATTCTTCTTAATTGATTAAAAAAAGAAGATTCTTCCTAATCAATATGTACGTCAATTAATTACCCCTCCAAGTATACTAGCTACCTATTGAAATAAAAATTAGGTTACCAGACTATAAGCAACCCTAAGAGCATCTCCACCCACAAGGGTTAAGTCTAGGGCAAGGGCAAGCAAGGGCTGCCACTATTCACGTGAATAGTGTCAGCCTTTGCATTTGTGGTTCCACCCATGAGGGCAAAATCTAGGGCAAGTCTAAGGCAATTACTATTCATTGTACTTTATTTCCTATTTTTTTATACTTTAAACCATTAATTTTGATAAGCTTTTTAGATTATATTTTCGGTTGTCACGTATCACTATTTATATTTTGGATGAAGATTTGGTGTGGAAAGTGAATAAAATTGTTAGGTATTTATAGGGAAAACATCCAGAATTTTTTGGTATTTTTTAAAAAAAAATTTGAATTTTTTTGCAATTTTTTATGCCATTTGTTTTTTTTTATACAAATGGAAAGTAGTAGAAAAATGTGAGGGAAAAAATAAAATGGTTATGTATTTATAGGGAAAAAATACAGAATTTTTTGGTATTTTTTTTAAAAAAATTCAGATTTTTTTCGATTTTTTTTGCAATTTTTTTAACCAAAAAAACGAGGACTGTCGGATTGTTGGAAAAAAAAAGGATCGAAGAGTCAGGGTTGCGACACGTGGCACAGTACCGTGCGATGATGTCACTCTGACGTCATCGAACTCGGGCTGAAGCCCAGTGGAAACTTGCCCTTGGGCTTGCCCGGGCTGGTGGGACCCAGGGCTTGCCCGGGCTGGAAGTGCAGCGCTGGAGCTGTTTTGGGCTATCTGGGGGGGGCCTTTTGCCCGACTCTGTGCCTGCGGTGGAGGTGCTCTAAGATCTTTGAGAGGTTAAGCCAACACTAAAGTTAAGAAGACAACTATGTAAACACAAGAATTTCCATTAATATAGAAATGATAGGAAACCCCTTCTCGACTTATACTTCCAAAGATGGGAAGTCAGTCAAAGCCATACATCCACCCGAGATGGTGATTAAACAAGAGGATGTAATTGCAGCTCCCTACAACGAAACCACTTTCCTTGAAGACAGTACCAATAATTTTCGCACAGCTAGTAAAGAAGATGTAGATGTGGTCATTCATCATAATAACTACACCAACCTGTTTCTGCAGTCTTTAGGAAAGCAAGTTACTAGGATTGAAACATTTGTTTCAATGGGGGGACAGAAATCTGAACCAGGACTCTTAGAAACCAAAAGAAATAGAGAAGTGAGTCAAGCGTTCTTTAAACCACCTCCTGCCTTAGATAATAAAAATTTTAAGATGGGAATGACCTTATCTGAAGACGAAAACTTTGTTGACGTCTTGGCCAAAAAGTTAACATGGTTAAATTTGTCAGATAAAGGAAAGGGTCCTCAAGTGTCGGTTCTCACTGAAGGGGAAATAGATAACCTGGAAACAATGTTTAAAGAAGAGCAACCTGAAATTAATAGGTTAATGACTGAAAAGAGATTTACTCAAACTGCTAAGACTAAAAACTACTACCCTAGACCCACACCATTAGATTTATAGTTTGAGGAAGATGGAATGTGGAATTCCGCTCAATATGATGGAAGTTCCATAGTTGAGTGGAATATTGATGGTCTGACAGAATACCAAATCATTAATACAATTATTTACACCATAATCAACCAAGCATGTCCAGCCTCGAAATGACTAGCACCAAGGCATACACGCCTTCTCCCTTGCTGAAGGAAGACACTCTTCTGAGGTGCCAGACACCTGCCGAACCTCTCGACTGTTGAAGCTCTCAACTGCCGAACGTAATCTCTAAGACACGTGTCATCACCACAGCGACTTGCACAAAGTCCCACATCAAAATTTTGTGCAAACCTCTCACTTTCACTTCCCTATAAATAGGGAACAGTACCCAAGTAAAAAGGGTAACTTCTCTATCACTCTTACTGTTACTTTGCCAATTTTACCACTTATAGCTGACTTAAGCATCGGAGAGCCTTCGACTGACACCACACCGGTGTCCGAAGATTGATGACTACTTCTCCTGCTTTGTCTTCTGCAGGCTCTTCCCTTGATAAAGGTCCTCACCTTCTCTCCTGCTGAAGACTATCCCCTTCTCTCTAAGTTAACCTCCCGAAAAAAGCGTCAACAGTTTGGTGCCGTATGTGGGAATCGACTTCTGAATCCCATTTTTCTCTACCAGCCCAGCTGGCTCCTTCTCTCATCAGGCCCCGTCGCCTCTTCTACATCCCACACTTTGCTATGCTGACCGAGGATAGCCACGATACTCAGCACCATATCCCCCGCGGGGGTACCTCCCGAAGGAAACCTTCAGCAGATGCCAATCTCCATGCAGAGGTCGAGCTCCTCCGCGCCAGTGTCGCCAAGATGTTCGAGAAATATGAACATCTCCATACCAAAAATATCGAGATGAAACATGACTACCGCATGCTAAAGCGTAACTGGGAGAGGACTCAGGCCCAAGGCTCCCAACGTGACTTCACCCAATATGCTGAGCATACCCAACCAAACCAACCGGTGCACTCCCGCCATAGTGCCCTAGTCCAGTCTAGGCTCAGTAAGAGTAAAGGCCCCCTCCATTCGAAGACGACCAAGTCGCGACTCCTTCACATCTCCCCATCGAAGGACCGGCCCCATGAACCGATGAAGGTCTATAGAGATTGCAGAGACCGTCCTTGGACCGTCAGCAAGACCCTATTCCTATCCCCGTTAATATCCAAGACCTAAGGGTGACACACCTAGGCTCCTCACCGAAGCCTACCCACCTACCCGCTGAAGAAGACGTAGGGGACTCGGACGACTAGGAAAATTATCATTCAGAAGACTGGGAAAATTATCACACCGAGGCGTTAAAAGATTGGGAACCTTACCCAACCCTTGCCAATCCACACCCTAGGCCTTCAGCACTCAAGACCCTCCCTCATGCCGACCCGGCCATGAGGGTTCTCTTTGAGAAGGTCCGGCACCTGGAGAGTGAGTAGCGGCGTTGCCAACAGCCCCTCTGGGCGAAGCCATGACCTGAGCCCTTTACCGAACGTATCCTCAATTACCACAAGGAGAAGGACATTAAGCCACTCCGTATCACCTTCTACACTGGTACGGATCCTCTCACCCATATCCATTCCTTCCAGTCTGCCCTAAGATGCAAGGGCCTTAGTGATGAAGGCATGTGCCTCCTTTTCCCTTCCACCCTCAGCGGCGCGGCCCTAAATTGGTTCTACAGGTTGAACCCTCACACCATTAACACATTTGACAATCTGAAGCAGACCTTCCTGGACCATTTCATGATCCAGACTGATCGCTTGTACTCCACAAACGACTTGTACATGCTTCGGTAGGGTGAGGATGAACCCCTTCGGGAGTATGTAGCCCGCTTCAGCCACAAGTACTCTCGTTGCCCAGAGACTGAAGATCGTGCTGCCTTCGGTGCTTTCAAGAGTGGCCTCCGCAAGTCCAACTTCCGATACCTGGTCCATAGCAACCCTTAGAACACATATGCAGAGCTAATGAAGCAAACAGCAGTTCACGCCAATACTGAGTATTTCAACTCCAAGTGTGGCCTAGCCACATCTGCATGCAGCACCTTTGGTGATCCTCCACCTTTGGTACAAACCCCAGCCCCACCCTAGCGTTCTACTCCTGCCCCAGATGACTAAGGTACCCCGTACCCAAAAAGGAATGATAGCTACCAGCATACCTTCAGCAGTAGTAAGCGTGGCAGACATGGCAACCACTACTAGTAGAGTGGAAGCAACCCTCCCAGGACAAGTGATCGGGACCCACTCCCTTTCACAACCAAGCCTATATTGAGGTCTTCACCACCCTAAACACTACTTATGAGAATGTCCTAGTGCACGAGGCACCCATGATCCTCAAGCCACCTCCTAGGAGACCTCCCAATAAGCCTATGCCAAACACATGTGTCTTCTGCTATTTTCATCAGTTCAGTGGCCACAATACCAAGTTTTGTGTTGCCTTGCACAACATCATTGAAGGACTTATTCGTGAAGGGAAGCTGGATAAATATGTGTACAACCTCCCACCCTCACCTAACCAGATCAACATGATCTTCACCATCAGCAGTGGTCCCACGTTGGTCGGAACCTCCAACATCTCCATCAAACACTATATCCGTTCTTCCTATGCGCACCAGGTCTTTAGCACTGAGCACAGACGCCTGCCTATGACGCAAAAATCAAGCTAGGCCCCCATCACCTTCTGTGAGGAGGAAGAACGTGGTGTCATTCTCCTACATGACGACCCACTCATTATCTGCGTAGACATTTCTAACTTTGATATTGGACGCATTCTGGTGGACACTGGCAACTCGGTCAGTGTGATATTTGCTGATGCTTTCAATGAGCTCTAGGTCCTTGCTCACTTGCTAGACCGAAGCATCACACCCCTTGTGAGCTTCTCTGGTGATGTTTTCCAGCCTATTGGCAGCATCCATCTCCTTATTTCTATTGGTTTCTCACCCCAATGGGCAACAGTCACTACTCCTTTTCTTATCGTCGACTGCCCCACAGCTTACAATGTCATCCTTGAGTGCCTAGCCTTGGCGCAAATGAAGGTTTTCATTTCCACACATATGCTACTGCTGAAGTTCCCCACCCCGATGGCACGGGCACAGTGCGTGGGTACCAACTTGGCGCCCGAAGCTGCTATGCTTCAGTAGTCAAGTCCACCAATTGCCAGCATAGAAGTGAGGCCCTCACAGCAACCAAGGCTCCAGCCCCTCCTCGGGCTGGCACTGAACGACCTAAAGACCCTAGGGAGGAATCTATCACCCAGCAGGCCGAACCTGTGGAAGACCTTGAGCTGGTTACTCCACGACGACATCCCGGATTGGCACCTCCCTCTCACAAGAGCTTCGCTCTGATCTCGTAGCCTTCCTCCGCCTCAACTCTGAGGTCTTCGCCTGGTCTTACAATGACATGTCTAGCATATCACCAGACATCATATCTCACCGGTTAAGCATTAATCCCGCCATCAGACCTGTTCGGCAGAAGCGTCATGCTTATGACCCAGAGAGGTACGAGGCTATGAAGGCGAAGGTGGATAAGCTGAGCAGTATTGGATTCATCAAGGAGGTGGACTATCCCACCTGGCTAGCCAATATGGTGATGGTACGTAAACCAAAGAAAGGTTGGCGCATGTGTGTAGACTATACCAACCTTAATCGGGCTAGCCCAAAGGATAGCTTCTCTTTACCACGAATCAACCAGTTTGTTGATGCCACAGCTGGCCACGCCCTCCTTAGCTTCATTGATGCTTATTCGGGATACAACCAGATCTTTATGCACCCTGATGACCAGACCCATACATCCTTCATCACTGACCGTGGCCTCTACTACTACAAGGTTATGCCCTTCGGTCTCAAGAACGCTGGGGCTACTTATCAGCTTCTTGTGAACAGCATATTTGTCCCACTGCTTGGCAACACCATGGAGGTGTATGTCGATGACATGCTCGTCAAAAGTCACACTGCTGACCAGTACATCTCCAACCTATCTGCCATGTTCACCATCCTGAAGCAGTATAAAATGAGGCTCAACCCCACAAAGTGTGCCTTCGGCGTAGCTTCGGGAAAATTCCTTGGCTTCATGATCAGCCAGCAAGGTATTGAAGCTAACCCAGAAAAGATTCAGGTCATTTTAGACATGACGATACCCAAGACAGTCAAGGAAATCTAGAGCCTTACAGGACGCGTCCCGGCCCGAACCAGGTTTATCTCTAAGGCCACTGATCGTTGCACCCCCTTCTTCAAGGCACTTAAGGGCAACAAGAGAAACATCACATGGACTGCCGAATGTGACAAGACTTTCAGCGAGCTCAAGGAGTATATCAGCCGGGCCCCTTTATTGTCGACTCCTGAGCTTGGGGACATCCTCATGATGTACTTCTCCATCTCGACTATCGCAGTTAGCTCGATGCTCATCTGCCCTCATGAATATGCTGAACATCCGGTGCACTATGTTAGCAAAGGATTGTAAGATGCTGAGGTTCGGTACCCTGACATCGAGAAGCTAGCCTTTGCTCTAGTGGTGTTAGCCAGACGCCTCAGACCATACTTCCAAGCTCACACCATCCATGTCTTAACCAACCAGCCACTAACGCAGGTATTGCAAAAGCCAGAGACTTTTGGCAGGTTGGTTAAGTGGGCCATTGAGCTAGGTTAATTTGACATTCACTATAAACCCCGCCCAGCTACTAAGGGCCAGGCTGTTGCTGACTTCATATTAGAATTCACAGAACCCCGAGCATTGGCCTTTCCCCATATCATAACTGAACCCAATCCTCCCTTGAGCCAGGTCCACGTCTCAAGCAACGTCACCCTCGACCTGACCCAGCCCTTGTAGACCTTATATGTGGATGGTTCCTCCAATGCCCAGGGATGTGGGGCCGACCTCATTCTCATCTCCCCAGACAAAGTTGTCCTTGAGTACACCCTCCGCTTCAAATTCCACGCTTCCAAAAATGTCGCTGAGTATGAAGCATTCTTAGCTGGCCTTTGGCTAGCCAAGGAGATGGGCGCTAAGCAAATTCAAATATTTAGAGACTCACAGCTCGTTGTCCATCAAGTCAACCAGGACTTCACTGCCAAGGACATCTCTATGACAGCCTACCTTCAGCATACCCGCCACCTACTTGCAACTTTCGACGCTTATCTCATGAGTCAGGTGCCACGCTCTGAGAACAGCCATGCTGATGCCTTAGCCAGGCTAGCCTCGGGCTTGGAACAAGGTATAGGCCGCAACATCCACATCGAGTTCTTGGATCAACCCAGCACACAAACACCACTCATCTGCACTATTGATCACAGCCCTACATGGATGGACCCCATCCTTCAGTTCTTGCAAAACCAAACACTACCTGCTGATTCTGCTAAAGCACAACACGTTCGCTATCGCTCCGCTCGATACCTAATCATCAATGACGCCCTATACAAGCGAGGTTTCAGCCTCCCCTATCTTCGGTGTCTAACTCCAGAAAAAGGCAATTATGTCATTTGGAAAATTCATGAAGGCATCTGCGGCAATCATTTTGGCGCCCGCTCACTAGCACATAAAGCCATTAGGCAAAGGTACTTCTGGCCCTCACTTCACACCGATGCCCAGACCTTCACCCAGAAGTGCGATAAGTGTCAGCGATTTGCCAACATCCCACAACTTCCAGCTAAACCATTGACAGCCATGGTCAACCCTTGGCCATTTGCCTAATAGGGACTTGACCTCATTAGACCTATGCCCGAGGGCAAGGGCCAGGTCAAGTATGCAGTTGTAGCTGTGGACTACTTCACGAAGTGGGCTGAAGTTGAGGCCTTAGCCACCATCACTGTAGCTCGCATCAAAACTTTCGTATGGCAGAATATCGTATGTCACTTCAGCATCCCCAACACCATTGTCACAGACAACGGCCGGCAATTTGACAATGCAAAGTTCAAGCAATTTTGTTCCAACCTCAAGATACATCTTTGCTTCGCCTCCCCAGCCCATCCTCAGTCCAATGGCCAGGTCGAAGCTGTGAACAAAATCATCAAAAAGACCCTGAAACCAAGCTTGACAAAGCCAAGGGTTGCTAGCCAGAGCTACTCCCAAAGGTTCTTTGGTCCTACCGCACCACCTTCCATACCTCCACAGGAGAAACACCGTTCGCTCTTTCCTTTAGTACCGAAACCGTGGCGCCAGTGGAGATTGGCCAGCCCACATACTGAACCTCTACTTATAATGCAGAAGACAATGACGAGCAGTTAGCCCTGAACCTCGACTTCATTGACGAGCTTCGTGACCAATCCAACATGTGCAACGTCAAGTACAAGCAGCGTATCGCCAAGTACTATGACTCCTAAGTCAAGCATCGTCCTTTCAAGATTGGGGATTGGGTCATGCACAAGGTCTCCTTGGCCACCAAAAACCCTACTGAAGGTACCTTGGGACCTACATGGGAAGGCCTTTATGAGATTACCAAAGTCTGCCGCCCTGGCACTTATCAGCTCTGTGATCCCAAGGGCAAGACCTTGTCTCATCCTTGGAATCCTGATCACCTCAAGTACTACTATAAGTAAACACACCTAGACCTTAGGACAATATGTTTTCTTAGACTTTGGTCTTGAGCCTCAACTCGATCGTTACTTGTACCTTTTGCCTTTCGGCACCTATTTAATGAAACGCCCAACTCTGGCTAATTCTCATCAATCACATGATTATCCTTTTGCTAGCACAACTGATATCAAATGACAAGTCTAATATCATAGCAAATCAAAATAAATCTGCCCCAAGCAAGGCAAAATATCCATACAAAACAAAGACACGTCTGAAACAAATACTAAAGGTACAAAGCATTCAGGCATCAGCACGCTCATCTGGCTCCTCCTAGACAGTAGCCTTGGCATCTAGGGTCGACTCACCTCCACTGGCATCGGCACCTCCCCTCGCCTCGGCATCAGAAGGACTCGTGGCGTTGGTAGACAAAGGGAATGTGAATAGCAACTCCAGACCAAAAGGAATGGGAGAAGGACGCCACTGGTGTCGAAGTTTATATCCAAATTTGGATTAAACCTCGCCACTAGTTTCTCCCACCCGAATTGCTCCTAGACCATCGCATCGAGCACAAGGGTCTTGAACCCTTTAGAACCCTTGTACTTCTCTATGGCTTCGGCCTGGGCTGCAGCTAGCTCCTCCACCTTCTTCCGCTCCGCCTCAACCCTAGCCGCTTCAACCAACTCCAGCCACCAAGCCATCTCCTTCAGCTCCCGCGCTAGCCTACCTATCCTCAGCTGAAGCGCATTCCTCTCTTGGAGGGCAACCTAAGCCTTGGCAATAGCAGCCTTCGCCGACTCAGAATGGCATTTCACCAAGGCCACCTCCTTCTCTACCCTCGCCAAGGTGAGGTACATATCCCCAAAGGCCTGCAACACATACATGATCACAAGTCGGACCACTTCATATACAGAATACTCGAAAGATAACCAAGGCACTAGACCACTTACATTGGCGGTAGAAAGAACCGACTTCTGAACCCGATCAAAAAGTCTGAAGCCTTAGTTCGAGCAAGCTCCCTCGCGTCAATCTTTACCCCGATCAGAAAGGCGTTAACAAGGGGCACTTCCTAGAGATGCATTGCCACGGTCACCTCCTTCGCCTCCCATCGAACCGAGGCAAAGTCTACGTCCTCTATACCGGCGAGGAACAACTCCTCCATCTCAAGCGACAGCCTAGGTGAGGGATCCAAGTCAAATGGCAACAGCACTGTTCCATCCATGACGTCATGGATGGATGTCTCAAGTCCCCTTCGCTTCTTTTCCAGCTCTACCAGCAGACCATCATCCTCCTACCGAGACCGCTTCCCAATAGCCCACGATCCTGTCCCCTCGACAGTGTTGGTCGCGCCCTTTGGGTGCATCTTCCTTGCCCTATTAGCCCTATCTTTCTCTCTCCTCTCTCACAACTTCCGTTGCCTCTCCTCTTGATCAACCGCTACCTTCGGTGAACCCTTCACCGTCACTATAGTTTTTGGTACCTCAACCACTGTTACAAAACCAAAGCGAATGTTAGCGCATATACAAGAGCAAGCATACGAAAAGAAAGGAGAAGGTGAACACTTACTTCCTTGAAGCAGCCCCAACTCCAGAAAAAGCACTGGTGTCACAATGTTCCTTATCTCACATGCCTCTGCAGGGACTAGTCTACTCTCCAGCTCTATCTCTTCCTCTTCTTCCCTGGATACTGCCCTACACTTCATGGAACCTGTACAGAGACAAGGGCATCAGTTTCCACAAGCTTCGGAATGCTTAACACATCCATACCTAAGCACATACAACACAACTTAAAGAAGAAGTTATAACCAAAGACCTATAGATTGAAATTGGGCGGGCACGTGTATGCTGACAGTCTTCCCAAGCCAGCACTCCCAGTTGCCAAAGGCAAAGAACCACTGATTTCTCCACGTCTTTTGTGACGACGGTGGTTGCCCTATAAAGTACCCCCTATCCTTTGCCTTTCGGCAGTTGACCTGCACCCAACCAAAGTTGCCCTGTTGCCTGGACACTGAGTACAGATGCATGAACTGCTCGAAGGTTGGCTCCCCTCGCTTTGCCAACCACCATGCTATGTACACCCCGTGTAGTATACTCCAAAAGTTAGGATTGTATGGGCAACCTCAACCCCACATAATCAAGTATCGCATAGTCTACCTTCAGCGACTCTAGATCATAGAGACTCATCATATTCCTCTTCGACAGCGGAACCCCTACTGGAACGGTCACACTAGCACAAGCCATTACCACTGTACCACACCTAGATAGCCCTGCTCGCCCACTTGCACTAGCCTCTGGTGCCTGAGTTATACCCAACACCCGGTTGGCAATGGCTTCTAGGGTCGCATAAGTACCCAGGGCTCCTTAACTGCTCTTCTTCCCCTCTATCCCCTTCCATTATCAGCCCTTCCACTATATGATCAGACTTAGTACTCTCCCCATCAGTACCCAGGGCTTCATCATGACTACCACTCTCAAACTCTTCCCCACTAAAGGCATGGGGACTTGGTGGACTTTGACTTTCTCTTTCAGAATTATCAGACATCTACAAACATAAAATAGGGAAACTAATGGGCATGCGAAGATTGAAAGCAAAAGCCTAGGCATGTTCTTTAATGTTCATGAAAGTTCATCTAAATTCATACAAGTTCATGCACAACTCAAGCAAAACAGGCATTTCAATCCAGAGCAAGAGCACGAAACAAGACATACCTTGTTATCACCACCGCACGAGGCTGCCAGAAATCGCTTGGCCCTGACATAACCCCAGGGGCGGTCTTACCCTAAGGGCAGGGTAGGCACCCACCTACTCAACTTTTGGCCAAATAAAAAATTACCCAATACTTAATACCATAAAATATCTTCTGCCTACTCAACAAAAACAAAAGCCCACCTACTCAACTTTTGGCCACATAAAAAATTACCCAATACTTAATACCATAAAATATCTTCTGCCTACTCAACAAAAACAAAAGCCCAGCCCAAAAACAATATCAGCTCCTCTGCTCCAGTTGACATTCCCTACCCCATGGGCCATGCCCACTTATATTATACATCAAAAAACAAAAGGAGCACAGCAAACCCTATTGCTATCAAGTGACGGTCCCCACTTCTTTTCCCCTTTAACAAATTGGCTGGCTGCAACCCGACGATCCCTATTCTTCTCTCCTTGGCAGCAAGATCTTCTTAGCAGCTTCTTCTCCTTTCTTGGCAACAAGTATTTCTCATTCTCTCCTATTTAATTATTTGCTCTTTTTGGAGTTTTCCTAAAATACATGTATGATGTATGCATCTTAATTTTAATTTTAATTTGAAATTGAGTATTCTAGGGTTTAATTACAAATTAATTATAATTTGGGGATTTTGTTGAAATTAATTAGGTCTATGAAATTGAGTATTGCCTCCTCTTTGTTGAGATGTTTGATTTGATGGTTGGTATTATTGAGATGTTTGATTTGTTGTTAGTATGTTAATGTTTGATTAAATAGGTTATCTTTCATTATGTCGGATCACAATCGGAACCCTAAGAAAACAAAGAATTTGTTCTCTTTTTTTAAGAAAAAGAATGATGGCTTATCATCTAATACAATGCCTCCCCTTTGTGATGAGCAAAATCTTCCCGACCCTCCCATTGTCGAGCCTCAAGTTGAAAGAGTTGAGACCCAAAGAGTTGATAGTGGTCAAGATTTTAATATCAATTATCTTGATCATGATCCGGGATTACGTCTTCAAATATGCCAATATTCGGTGAATGAACAAGATAATGTGCGAAAAGGCTATATTATTTTAGGACCATGTCAACCGGAGTTAGAAGATTATCCAAGCCATTTAGAAGGACGAGACTTACGTCGATTTAATAAAACGTGGTTTAGTAAATTCCCTTGGCTTGAGTATTCAATTACTAAAGATATGGCATTTTGTTTTCCTTGCTTCCTATTGACATGAATCACTCACATGCAACCTTTACTATTCATGGATTTCAAAATTGGAAGAGTATTGGTGGCAATCAATGTGTATTTCAACGTCATGTAGGCAAGCTAAATTCACCACATCATCTTGCTATGCAAAAATGGGTTAGCTTAAAAAACCCATCTCTTCATATTGAAACAGTGGTAGATAAGCAATCAAAGCAACAAGTGATGGACAATCGGTTGCGACTTACAACTACAATAGAGAGCATTAGGTATCTAGTAAATCAAGCAATGGCTTTTCGAGGTCACGATGAATCCGTTGACTCATCTAACCGGGGAAATTTCATTGAAATCTTAAAGTCTTTTGCAAGAATGAATATAGAAGTTGAGAAAGTTGTCCTAAATAATGCTCCTAATAATGCTCAGTATATTGCTCATGACATACAAAAACAGATCTTGCATATTTTTGCTACCAAGGTGAAGAAGAAAATTTGTAGCGAACTTGGGAAGAACAAATATTGTATTCTTGTTGATGAATCACTTGATGAATCAGGTAAGGAACAAATGGCTATTATTCTAAGATTTGTTGATTGTGATGGATTTATTCGTGAACGCTTTTTCAATATTGTGAGTGTTGTAGACACTAATGCCTTGACTCTTAAACAAAAAATATGCAAAGTGCTTGATAATAACGGCATTCTAGTGGAAAACATGTGTGGCCAAGGGTATGATGGTGCTAGTAATATGCGTGGTTCATGGAATGGATTACAAGCATTGTTTCTTCAAGATTGTCCATATGCATATTATGTGCATTGCTTTGCTCATCGCTTGCAATTAGCATTAAATGGTGCGGCTAAAGATGTGAAGGTTGTATGGAGATTTTTTTCAATGTTGACTAACATTGTGAATTTTGTTAGTGCTTATGCTAAGCGCCATAATGAGTTAAATCTAATTCGAAAAGCTGAACTCAAAGAGTTGTTGGATTCTGGGGAACTTGAGATAGGTGGAGGACTTAATCAAGGTCGTAGTTTGAAACGAGCTGGAGCCACTCGTTGGGGATCTCACTTTGCCTCTATTACAAGTTTAATGAGTTTGTTTAAAGAGACTAAAATACTTCTTCAGGAAATCAGTGATTATGGACCTAATCAACAATTTTGTGGCGATGCATAAAGTAATTATATCGCTATGATGTCTTTTGAGTCTGTGTTTGCATTGCTTTTGATGGATAAAATTATGGGATTGACCAACTTTCTTTGTCAAGTGTTTAAGAGAAAATCTCAAGATATTGTAAGTGCTTTAAACTTTGTTGAAAACACAAAATCACAGTTCCAAGATATGAGGGCACATGGCTGGGATGATTTATTCATGAGTGTGGTATCATTTTGTGAACAACATGGTATTGATGTTCCTGATATAAGTGCTCATTATATGATGGGTACACGTCGTTCTTGTCAACAAAAAGATTTTATTACAATTGAACATTACTATCACGTTGATGTATTTAATGATGTGATAGATTGCATGTTGAGGGAGTTAAATGACAGATTTTCAGAGCAAACAGTTGAACTTCTTATTCTTAGCTCAACATTGGATCCTCGTAATTCCTTCAAATCATTCAATATTGGGCATCTATATAAACTTGCTGAGAAATTCTATCCTGCTGACTTCAGTCCAAGTGACTTGAAAGCTTTAGAAATTGAGTTGAGGTATTTTCAAAATGATATGCATCGTCTTCCCTGCTTTAAGGACCTCACCACTCTTCCTCAGTTATGTCAACAATTGGTGGAAACAACTTTGGCAGAAAACTACAATTTGCTTTACAAGTTGATTCAGTTAGTGTTGACTCTTCCTGTTTCTACAGCAACAACGGAACGAGCTTTTTCATGTATGAGAATTATTAATAATAGACTTCGGAGCACCATAACTGATGAATTCCTTGCTGATTGCATGATTCTCCACATTGAAAGAGAGTTTGTTAATAATATCGATAATGAAGAGATAATTGAGGAATTTAAGATTTCTAAGCCACGTAGGGTAAAGTTTTAGATTAAAATAGTTTAGTTTTGTGTTGCATTGCATTTACTTCTTGTTTTTTTGTTAAGCTTTTATTTATGTATAGATATGCATATTTGAGGGTAAGGCTCATTACGTCCCCCCTGATTAGGTGTATCTTTTAATTTTTATGAATAAAATTCATTCGTACCGTCAAGTTTTTAAGGTAAGTTTCGCCTACTTGACTTTTGAATCCTGGATCTGCCACTGCATAACCCTCTTCACACTTCGTCAATAATCGTCCCGGCCGCACCTCAACCCTATCGGAAATCGCCTTTGCTCCTCTACTCCAATCTCTCTAAAATCCCAAGTGCTCCTCCATTTAGCTCTCTAAGCCCTTTTAAAGACAAACGAAGGCCCCTTCGAGTTTCGATCCATTGCAATAACTCATCCTACCGTTAGGACTCCTCGATTTCCACAAACAAATGGTTCAATATCGCTAACACATGGCACGAGTGACATCACACCTTCCCTTTTGAAGGCTCCCTTCTGAAGCTTGGAAGGATTTTTGCAACTTGCGATGACGTCACACCTTACCTTCAGAAGGCTCTCGTGACGTCACACCTTCCCTTCAAAAAGCTCCCTTCCGAAGCCTGGAAGGAACCTCGCGATTCGCAATGACATCACACCTTCCCTTTGGAAGCCTCCCTTCCGAAGCATGGAAGGAACCTCGCCACTCACGATGACGTCACACCTTCCCTTCAAAAGGCTCTCTTCCAAAGCATGGAAGGAACCTCGCCACTCGCGATGACGTCACACCTTCCCTTCAGAAGGCTCCCTTCTGAAGCATGGAAGGAACCTCGCCACTCACAATGACGTCACACCTTCCCTTCAGAAGGCTCTCGTGATGTCACACCTCCCCTTCAGAAGGCTTCATTCCGAAGTATGGAAGGAACCTCGTGCACTCGCGATGACGGCACACCTTCCCTTCGGAAGGCTCTCGTGACATTTGTTCACCCGTTTTGTGATCACTCCTGTGGTGGAAAGGCAAAGTTCCTCACTGCCTTGAAAACCATTGACTGGTCAGCAAGTCAGCTTTCTTTAGTGTATGAGCGTGCCACTGCTAGCAATGAAGATTCTAGCAGACTTATTCTAGAATAGATAACTTGCGCCCCAAGGTACTGATTTCCATAAACAAGAGATTGTGAATTTGGGTGAGGAATATCTCCCAAATAAGTTCTTTTCTTGCCTTAGACTGGTGAAGATTTTAACAATTTATCTCAGTATAAAGAAGTTGTTCTGGCCAGAATGGTTGATGGAATTTAAGCTGTCTTAGGCAGAACTGCCTTTTACAAAACTATAAACATAAATATCTAAGCTAGAAAGATGAAAGGACAGCTGGAACTCCATTTCTGCCTAGATAGGAGGTTCTGATCCGGGCTGGACTGGACTATTAACAACTTCAGCTGCTAAGCTTCAGCTGTAGATCGATACCAAAGGTTAATTTTGGCAGAGCTTTAATACACTTCAAGCTTTTGTGAGGCTTCTGAGTGGGCAGAACTGCGGCTTCTTCAGTCTGTAAGGGCATAAGTGGCTGTTCTCGAGGACTTCAGTGGGCTAGAGACTGTACTGTAAAATTTGTTGAGGTTTTCATGTTTGGGAAAAGCTCAAGCTCTACCTGTCTTGGTTTTTTGCTGAACCAAATTTGTAACGAGAGAAATCTCGTTTTGAATGACTTATTTTCTAAGTCTGAACCTTGGGAATTCTGATCTAAAGCTAGTTTTCACTTGGAATTCAAGTGAGCTTCTGGTTGATTTTGAGTTGTTTGTTTGATTGATGACTTGAGTGTTGGATTGATTGTGTTGTTGCCCTGTTCACTCCTTCTTGTATTTATAAAAGATGTTATCTAATGTAGGGTAATTCTTTTAAATAATGGGCGGCAATTTTCTTTAAAAGATCTTTTATTTTTAATTGTAAAGAAAGGGGGTTTTGATCAATTTCTGGTAGATAAGCTCTCAATAGTCAGTTCTTAAGATCACTTCCCTATTTTTCTTAAAAAAGAACCTAACCCCTCTTTAATTCCAACTGCCCCCCTTGTGAGAACCGTGATGGTTAGTCTAATTCTCAATTTTGAACAGGTCCCTGTTTTCCTGTTTATCTTTCTCTGAGATTGTGTTTGCTTATCTCTTTGGGAAAATCACCTTCTGAATAGAAGAAATATCTCTAAATATATTCATATGTAAGGGGATTTGATCTTTCAGAATTTCAGAGATGTCCCTTCCCAGTTTTGCCAGCTACTGACCCTCTCTAATCATCTTGGTAATGGCTGGTTTTGTTGACTTTTCCAAATCTGATAAAAGGGTGTCACGTGGTTTTCTAAAAAGAAATGGGTCTTTTCTTTTATCAAAATCGTGCTGGGTTTATTTTTGTCTAGAGCCCGAAGGTGACTTTTCTTTTGAGGCCCAAGTTTTGCTTGTCTGTTTTGATAGGTCTTGGGCTAGCCCTTTCTGGATTTTGGGCTTCTGTTTCCCTTTTTTTTTCAAAGACAAAATTGTTTGAGTTTTGTGGTTTTATTCTGGGCCTCCTTTGTTGGTCTAGGCGTGTCAATTTTAGGCCCAAACAACATCACACCTTCCCTTCGGAAGGCCCACTTCCGAAGCTTGGAATGACCCTCACGACTCGCGATGACGTCACACCTTACCTTCAGAAGGCTCGTGAAGTCACACCTTCCCTTCGAACGGCTACCTAACCTTCGGCACCCGTCATGCCGAAAACCCAAAAAAAAAGAAAAGGGAACGTTTACCAAGAAGATGCGGTAAATTCACTTATTTAAACCATCACTCTACATTTTGTAGGAACTACAGAATTGCAGCATGATAGGTCTAGAGAACTCCTAATGAATCTTAAATGTCCGACCTTGTCCCATTTTAGATGGCATAAGGATGTATTCTACTCTAACATGTTTACAAGACAATACTGTAATGCTGATTTTTGGAAAGAGAAATTTCTTTCTGGATTACCAATTATATTCGCTGAAAAGGTTAGGAATAGAATTAAAGATAAAAATGGTGGTGTCATTCCTTATGGGTCATACACCTATGGGAAATTATCCTATGAGATCTGTGCAGAAGGATTAGCCCTTTGCATAGACATGAAATTAAAGAAACAGCTTGATAAGCAGAAAACCCTAGGAAGAAAAGAATTAGGAGACTTCTATGAACAATTTGGTTTTGAACCAGTTAAATCTTATTCACATAAACCACATAAAAAGGGAAAGAAATTTGGGGGGCGTAGGACTAAGAAATATGAGAAATACGAGTCTAAGTCTGAGCCTAAGAAACCGTATAGGACCTTTAAGAAAAAGAAATACGCAGGGGAAACTAGTAAGAAGGCTAGTGAAGGAAAGAAAGGTGCGGTCCCAACATGCTACAAGTGTGGAAAAGTCGGACACTATAAATCCGAATGTTAAATGAAGGACAAAATCAGTAACTTAAGCATTGTGTAGGACTAAGAAATATGATAAATACGAGTCTAAGTTTGAGCCTAAGAAACCGTATAGGACCTTTAAGAAAAAGAAATACGCAGGGGAAACTAGTAAGAAGGCTAGTAAAGGAAAGAAAGGTGTTGTCCCAACATGCTACAAGTGTGGAAAAGTCGGACACTATAAATCCGAATGTTAAATGAATGACAAAATCAGTAACTTAAGCATTAGCGAAGAACTTAAGTAGCAACTTTGCCAAATAATGCTTAATTCCTCTGATTCTGAGCAAGATAGTGATAACGAACTAGCTCAACTAGAAAATGAAGAATTATTTGAATCTAATACTGAAACTAGTTCAGATAGTGAAAATGAGTGCGCTTGTCAATTCAATGATCTCAAAATATGTGTTTTAACCAAAGAAGAAAGTCTAATAATAGACTTAATTGACAAAATAGAGGATCCAGATAAAAAGAAAGAAGCGCTAGAAAGTTATCTCTCACTAGTTAGAGAAGGACCAAGTAACCCACAGCCAGCTATAACTAATGTGAGACAACCAGTTCAAAACTATAGCTTTAAAACTATAGTAAATAGGATGAATGACAAAATTCACAAGAAAGAACCTACTCTCAATGATCTTTAGTGCGAAGTTCATGATGTAAAAGAAGAACTTAAAGAGTTAAAAAAATAGGGTTAGAATTCTAGAACTTTATCGCCCTTTTTCGGAGAAAGATACATAAGAAAAATCAGAGCAATTAGAATTTGAAAATCTAATGAAAGAATTTCAAGAAAAAATAGAACCTATGAGAAAAAAATTCCCTACAAGAAGAGCAGGTTAATACCATGAAATTCGTTAATAGCATAGATAGAGTGATAGCTCAAAAATGGTATGCGATGATAACTGTTGTGATTGATAGAACCTATACATTTACAGTTGAAGGGCTAATAGATACAAGAGCCGATCTTAACTGTATAAATGAGGGAGTAGTACCTACTAGGTATTTTAAGAAAACTACCCAGGTTCTACATACAACTGTTAATAGCCAAAAAATGGGAATTCAATTTAAATTGTCTAACGCTGCTGTGCTCAATCAGGGTATTTGTTTTGAAACTCCTTTTGTTCTGGTGAAAGATTTAAACCAGTCTCTTATATTAGGAACACCATTCATTAATATGCTTTATCCTTTTTCTGTTTCTGAAGAAGGAATTAGAACTGAGGTAGAAGGTCAACCTATAATCTTTAGGTTTTCTCAACCACCAAAGCATAGGTATATTAATGAAATTCAAGAAAAAATAAAAAGGAAAGAAAACTATTTATACCATTTGAAAGAAGAAATGCAGCATACGAGAATAGAAGAGCAACTGCAAAATAGCAAGAAAAAGAAAAAATTGATGAAATCCAAAAGATGTTCGAAAGTCAAGTTTGTGCTGAAATACCCAATGCCTTCTGGAATAGAAAAAGGCACATAATTGAATTACCATATGAGCCTGATTTTGCTGAAAAGAAAATCCCAACCAAAGGCAGGCCAATTCAAATGAATGCTAGGCTAATAGAAATTTGTAAATCTGAAATACAAGATTTATTAAATAAGAAGTTAATTAGGAAAAGCTCATCTCCTTGGAGTTGTTCCGCATTTTATGTTGAAAACGCAACTGAATTAGAAAGAGGAGTACCAAGATTCGTGATAAATTACAAACCTCTAAATAAAGCCTTGAAATGGGTTAGGTATCTGATACCTAATAAGAAGGATCTCTTGGATAGACTAAATAAGGCAGTCATCTTTTCAAAAAGGCAGTCATCTTTTCAAAATTCGACATGAAATCAGGATATTGGCAAATCTAGATCGCCGAAAAGGACAAGTACAAAACAGCTTTTAATGTCCCCTTTGGACATTACGAATGGAACGTTCTACCTTTTGGATTGAAAAATGCTCCTTTTGAATTTCAAAATATTATGAATGATATATTTAATCCTTACACTGCTTTCACCATTGTTTATATTGATGATGTTTTAGTCTATTCTAATTCTTTGGAACAACATTTTAAACATCTGAATATTTTCTTGAAAGTTGTGAAATGGCGGGAGAAATAACTAACGCACAAATTAAACCCAATAAATCATGCAATCGTAGTACGAGTAAGTAGGGATCGTTCTATTCTGGGGATTAGGAGGGATGCTAATCAACACAAATTAAACTTATTAAACTGGAAACTAAGTTAAGGGAACAATGATTGGGGGGAATTCTGACGATTTAGACTAAAGTAAGACTGACAGCAGCAAACAACTAAGTTGTGAATGAAATATGAATTAAGGGATAGCTAGAGGATTCTTCTCCACACATGGAACATATGCACACAAATCGATCTCCAGTTACTCTTTCTATAAAGTATGAATGACAAAGCCCCAAATTAATTGTGAATGCACTAATTAACTCTCAGATTTTCCTAAGTTCATTGAATTGGACTCAGCGACGCAATCAAATTATCCTTATCAAGTTCCCTATATGAACAGCATGATAGAGATACATATCAAAGATCATTAAGTTCTATGAAAATCATAAGCCTTGACAAGACAATTGTAACTATGAAAAGCATGATACTCCTGCCAAGAATTTACTTAACACAATCATGACTAGTGACTTTTACTACTTGTGAATATAAGTTCATAACGATTAGGTGAAATTCCCTTATATTCTAGCACCAAATCCCTGCATACAAACTAAGTATGCATCCTTAATAAACATGCAAGAATAAGTCCTCAATAAAACAGAAAAGTAAATCACATTCATACTTTATGAAACCATAACTGGAAGTAATCAATTCATGTAAAACATATGTCCATGGCTTCGAATTCACCTCTAACTAAGAAGAAATTCAGTTACACATGTTCATAATAATTGAAAAGCAATATAAAATAAACATTTGAACTAATCAAGGGAAGAACTCTGAAAAACCCAATGGATGCAACAGGTTCCGGCTCCAAGTTCTTCTTCTCCCTTTCTCCTTTCTTGCTACGGCACCAAAAGAACTCCCTTCTCCTGCGGCAACCCCTCCTTTATATATGTGGTAGATCTAGGGTAAAAGGGCCCAGCAGAAACCCACGAAATTAGGGTTTTGTTTGGAAGATTTCTTTAGGAATAATAGGGCCCAATAGAAACCCACGAAATTATGGTTTTTAGGTTTCCTAATCTGAAATTAATCCCCCCCTTTTCCAGCTGGAATTTAGGTCAAATAGGATTAGGATAAGGTAAAATAAAATAAAATCAGTTAGGGTTTTTTACTTCCCAGAAGTTGATTCTTGAATTAATTTCCCCATCTTTTTAGCACATTCCTAGCCTCTTCGAACTTCAAAAACATCCATCCATCTTGGCCCATGCATATGCTATCCATTCCAAGTCCAAAACTGCTCTAAAATGCTCCAAAATGCCCTTGGTCTGATGAACACACTAAAGCTGTTAGGAGATTGAAAGTTAAAGTCAAAGAACTTCCTTGATCAGCTTTAGCCAACCCAAAAGCTTTTAAAATCATAGAAACCGATGCTTCAGAAATAGGATATGGGGGAATCTTAAAACAGAAAGTTGATAACTCGGAACAATTGGTTAGGTTCACCTCTGGAGTTTGGAAACCAGCTCAAAAGAATTATTCTACTGTTAAGAAAGAAATGCTAGCCATCACCCATGCTATCTCTAAATTTGAAAGTGATCTTTTAAATAAGAAATTTTTTATAAGAGTGGATTGCAAGGCTGCCAAAGACATTTTGTTTAAGGATGTTAAAAATCTAGCATCTAAACAAATTTTTGCAAGATGGCAAGGAATTCTTTCTGCTTTCGATTTTGATATTGAATTTATAAAAGGTGAAACTAACACAATCCCGGACTTTTTAACTCGAGAATTTTTGCAGGGTGAGAACTAGAAGTTCAG
Organism: Prunus armeniaca; assembly: GCA_903112645.1. NCBI lineage: Eukaryota > Viridiplantae > Streptophyta > Magnoliopsida > Rosales > Rosaceae > Prunus > Prunus armeniaca. The sequence continues at coordinate 10,441,388 of CAEKDK010000003.1, read as the reverse complement.
GCCAGATGACTCCAAGTAAAAGCTCCTCAGCTCTTATCAAGTCATCCCCTAATTATCCAAAGCCTCTGATGTCTTCTTCTCCATACAATAAGGGTATGGAGAAGCAGATCGCTAAAAATCCTTTTCGTGAATATATGAATATGTCGGTAGCAATCGTTGAAATTAATGATTTAGATAAACACCCAAATTTTCTAGCTAAAAATATTTAAGGGATAATCTTCCTCCCTTGAATAAGCCTCGAATTTTCTATGAAACTCTTCTACTTGAAACTAAGTCTATTAATATTGTTCATCGTCATAGGGGTGAAAATGCCAACACCATAGCATTTTCCAAAATTCAAATTTTGAATGTCATTTGTTTGGAAGAATGGGGCCCTAGCCCTGAAAGGGCCAAAAGATTTATCCATCCTGAAATTAGGCCATATTCTTATAATTTCTGGGATTATAAAAAGGCATGGGAATATGTGTTATGTTTCCAAAATAAAAATTATTCTCATACTTGGTTTATCCAGTTTAAGCTTAGAGCTCTGAAAGAACTCCCTAATTGGTTCAAGAGCTTTTTTCTGATTTGGGGTCCTACTTTGGAATACCTTCCTCCTGAAATTAAGGAATCTTTTCAAATGAAATTTTGTAAATGGAATAAAAACCATCCTGATCAAAGGACCTTATTCATGTGGTTCATGATAATGTATGAACTACCATGGATATTAAAATGGGAATATGTTATTTCGGAGGATGTTGATGAAGAATGGACTTATATTCCAAATTTAGTCCGAAGTATCTTAATCAGATGGTGGGATAAATTCACTAGGGATCACCTAGCTCCTACCAAGATCGTCCCAACTCTTATCCCATCTCCCGATTCTGTTGCTGCTCAACCTTTGTCACTTCTTCTAATTTAAGTGTTTTCCAAAGGTTACAACTGTTGATAGACCAGCCAGGATCATCATTCTCTAAAGAAGACTTGAAAAAGAAAGTCCTCGAGATTCTTGATCTGGACAACGAATCTATGGCATCAGCATCTGCCATCCAACATGAAGATGAGGTGGACCCCTTTGCTAATGAAGACATGCTAGACAATTTCCATCCAGAGCTTTATGGTGGGCCTCAGTAATATTCTGTCTAATAAAAGACAACTTGTAAAATTGTAATTTTATGTTTTCCTGTAGTTTTGCTTTTCTCTTTATCCGGTTAAAGCAAGATTCTCCGTCTTTAACTCAGATTTCACTTTTGTAAAAGTGTGCTTTTTCCTTTTTGGCTGTTTGAGGGAAAGTTAAGCAAGAATCCTCAAAGTGAAGATGCTGCTCTACTGTAGGCTGCTTTGTGACATCTTGTCTTTAGTTGACACGACAACACCCCCAAGGCTTTAAAAGGAGGACCTATCCTCAGTTGTGGATCATCAAAAAAATCATCGCCTCCATAAATAAACTCTGTACTTTTGAGTGTTTGAGTGTGTTTATATTCCAAGTGCTGCTTCTGTTAAGCACTACTGCCCTTCTGCCTTTATGTAAGTTAGCCAAATATTAATGTTATCGTTTATATCGTTTTTAATTTCGTTATATTCTTATCCCTAGTTTTGGTTATGCATGTTTGAATTTCTGATAATTATTTTGTTTATTCTCTACGTCTCTACACTACCTTCCGTGCATAAATTAAAGTTGAAAATTGATTAAAAATTTTGCTCTTAAGAGGCCAGGCCAGTACCTGGTATCAGAGCCTAAAATCCCTAGGAGAGTTGTTAGTTTGAAGGTTTTTTGTCAAGTTTCCTTTATTCACTAGTCATCGAGTTGTCTAGTTATCGGATAGGCTCATTGGCCGTTGCCAGAGAGGCGTAAGGCGTTGAAGAGACCTAGGCGTAAGGCGTATGGGTTAATTCAATTATGTGCCTTTTTCTATTCCAAAAGGCATTGGGTATTTCAGCACAAACTTGACTTTCAAACATTTTTTGGATTTCATCAATTTTATCTTTTATCTTGCTATTTTGCAGCTGCTCTTCTATTCTCTTATGCTGCATTTCTTCTTTCAAATGGTACAAATAGTTTTCTTTTCTTTTTATTTTTTCTTGAATTTCATTAATATACTTATGCTTTGGTGGTTGAGAAAACCTAAAGATTATAGGTTGACCTTCTACCTCAGTTCTAATTCCTTCTTCCGAAACAGAAAAAGGATAAAGCATATTAATGAATGATGTTCCTAATATAAGAGACTGGTTTAAACCTTTCACCAGAACAAAAGGAGTTTCAAAACAAATACCCTAATTGAACACAGCAGCGTTAGATAATTTAAATTGAATTCCCATTTTTTAGCTATTAACAGTTGTATGTAGAACCTAGGTAGTTTTCTTAAAATACCTAGTAGGTACCACTCTCTCATTTATACAGTTAAGATCGGCTTCTGTATCTATTAGCCCTTCAACTATAAATGTATAAGTTCTATCAATCACAACAGTTATCATCCCATACCATTTCTGAGCTATCACTCTATCTATGCTATTAATGTATTTCATGGTATTAACCTGCTCTTCTTGTAGGGATTCTTTTCTCACAGGTTCTATCTTTTCTTGAAATTCTTCCATTAGATTTTCAAATTCTAAATGTTCTGATTTTTCTTCTGTATTTTTTCCGAAAAAGGATGATAAAGTTCTAGAATTTGGCTTTGACTGACTTCCCATCTTTGGAAGTATAAGTCGAGAAGGGGCTTCCTATCATTTCTATATTATTCCTATATTGAGGGATGTCATACTTTTTAGCACACCAATCTAACCACGCAAAGAAAAAACAGTTGAATTTCTTTTCTTTTATGAAAGCGGTGTGGGCTTTCCAGAGATAGTCTTGCCTATCCTTCCTAAAGGTTGTTTCAAACCAAATTCTTTTATCAACATTTTCAATACTCAAATAATCTCTTTTAATCTTTTCGTGTTGTATTTCAAAAGATTTTATCATATTTATTTCAAATTCTACATCTAAAAATGTCGGTTCAGGTTAAGGATGATTTCTTCTTAAACCTAAGTCTAGAATGGTTTGTTCAAACCTATAGGCTGGCCTCTGTATTTGTTCTTGAGTTCTCCTAAGTCATGCTAGAACCATTCTTTCATGATCTAGGTCATAAGCTCTATCAGAGGAGGTGCTCGACCTGTGTGGTTCTATGTTAGATCTAGAGGGTGCCAAATCAATCCTAGTTCTCCTAGCACTAGAAAATTGTATTTCTACCTCTCCATCAGCAAATTGCGAGATCCGTGTAGGCTCCTGATTTTCAAGGGGCCCTTTTGGAGCTACTTCATCCAAGATCCATTTTTCTGACAGCGTTATATCACTCCACTTTATCATTTTTAGGACTGCCACATTTGACTTTTCAAGATTGGTTTGGAACAAGGTAGTTTCACCTTTACTGTCTAATTCTTTAGCTTTGGGACAGACAGTGTTCATAACCTTATATGAAACCCTATAAATGATGGCTAGATTTTGGGATCCTGGGTCCATATCATAACTCTGAGTTTGAATATTCAATGTTAAGGCTTTTAAGACATTTATATCAGAAAGTGCAACAGAAAAGTTGGGAAAATAGTTAAAACATATTGGGCATTCCCCTAAGGTTGACTCAACTATTCCTAACAAGGAATCTGTGAACTTTCTATGTCTTCCATCTCTTACACATAGCAAGATTGAACTGGGCAATCCTATTTTGGTAAGTGGTTTCACCGCTACCTACACCAAGCCTATGTGAAAATAGTTATATTTTCTATCTAGATGCTGGTCGATTTGACGCTGAGTAAATAGCTGGAAACTGTCATTTTTATCAATGACATATATGGTTTTTTTCAACAGTTTTTATTGCATAATCAGATCTAAATTTGAAAGATCCTTTATAGTAGATATCAGTGATGGGTACTTGGGGTATATCCCAGTTAGACAACTCTTTTTCTACATCCCGCATGGTTATTTCTTGAGAGTTTTTTACCCTTAAGGTTCTATGGCTAGAATTGCTACTAGCGCCTGCATCTCCAGAAGAATGGGTAGACAAGATTCTTCTACGGCTTATCATTTTAATAGTCTAGGTTTTATGCTTTCCTTCTGTTCTCCTCCTAATTCAAGGTTGCTAGTCCCTGCCTAGGTCTCTTCAATGCCTTACGCCTCTTTGGCAACGGCTAACGAGCCTATCTGATAGCTAGACAACTCAATGACTAGTGAGTAAATAAAACTTGACAAAAAACCTTTAAACTAACAACTCTTCTAGGGACTTTAGGCTCTGATACCAAGTACTGGCCCGACCTCTTATATATATATATATATATAATTTATTACAAAGTCACAAGTACAAACACGAATTTCCAAGCCCTCAATAAAAGTCCAAAAGATCAAACCTTGCTTATTCAAAGTAGTAAAGCCGATGCCAACATAAGAGTTCCCCATACAATTAAATGGTCAGAAGTTACCCTACCATTAGATTGGACACTCACCACAGAAAACTATATATATAGCATTTCAGTTGAAAAATGCCTAAATAAGCTTATTTAAAAGACACCCTTGTAGGGCCCACTATACATTATATTTCATTAGTCCAAACCGTCTATTTTGTTGATATTCATTCAAAGATCATCTGTGCAAAAAATCACTTGAATCCGATATCATTTGACCACTTAATTAAATTATTAAAATTTTAGTATTTTCTTGTAATACTGTCACGCCCGGGACTCTGGGGTCGGTGGAAAATCCCACGCCCGGTGCATGAGAAAAATAAATAAAAAAATTTAAAAATACAAAGAAGGGTTTAAAATAAACTTCTCTTATAAAAATAGCTTCGAAATCTTACAACTTTACAAGAAATAAATAAGGCTCTACTACTCTCATCTAATTCAGCCTCAATCAATTAGTCCTCATCTTGCCCACTAATTCATCTGAAAAGTTAAACAAGGTGAGGGATGAGCAACCACTGCTAAGTGAGTAGATTATGCAATATGCCAGTCAAGCAATGCCGTTTTACACACTCTAGAAAATATCATGAAAAGATACACCAATCCATATCATATCACATCATTCCTTCATATCTCGGTTATCCTTCATAGCATGTAACTAACCACGTGACCCCTACTGGCCTTACTGCCCTATGTCCCTGTGTGGTACATCTATCCCTCGGATACCCCAACATTGAAGTTCTCATGTTCCATGAATAATACGTACTTCACAAATATTCCAGTCAATATATATAGTGTGAAAGATTGCACCAAATTAGACATGCTTGACTTGAAATAGAGAGATATTTGTAAATAGAACAAATCCATGAAAATTCATGGTTTTCATATTTTTATCACAAAATAAGAACTTTTAGAACACATTACATTCCACCAATCAAAAACCATTAGTTGCCGCCTTTTGCTACTATAAATAGAAACCATTCCCTTAACTTGTTTAAACAGCATGCATGGTAATGCATGAGAGAGAGAGAGAGAGAGATGTAAGGAAATTTGATTTTGGACGAGATAGGTAAATGGCTTATCTTGCCAATTTATTTTAAGGGCTCTCATTGTTCCTAACCCTTGTTTAGATGCATCAGTGTTCAGGAATAATTAGTATTGGTGCAGTAGTCAATCGAGTTTTCAATTCTTTGAATGACTTTTCACATTCTTGCGTCCATATGAATTTCACTCCTTTTTGGGTCAGCTTGGTCATTGGTGAAGCTATTCGAGAAAAATCCTTGATAAACCTCCTATAATAACCAGCTAATCCAAGGAAACTACGTATTTCCGAGATATTCTTTAGCTGACTCCAATTCAATACTGCCTCAACTTTGGAAGAATTGACTGAAATTCCTTCATTGGAAATTACATGTCCTAAAAATTTTACTTGTCTCAACCAGAATTCATACTTACTCAACTTTGCATACAGTTGATTTTCTCTTAATGTTTGTAAAACGATTCGCAAATGTTCCTTATGTTATTTCTGATTGTTCACCTCAATTTTCGAATGTTCATAATGTATTTCATGTCTCTATGCTTCGAAAATATGAACCGGATCCAGCACATGTTTTAGATTGGGGAGAACTAAATATAGATGAGCAATTATCTTTTGAGGAAAGACCAATACGGATATTAGATCATAAAGAACAAGTGTTGCGAACGAAGACTATTCCACTAGTCAAAATCCTTTGGTTGCATGGAAATACAGAGGAGGCTACATGGGAATTAGAAGCTGAGATGAAAGGAAAATATCTAGAACTTTTCCTTGAATCGGGTACGTTTCAAACTTTCGAGGACGAAATTTCTTTTAAGGAGGATAGATTGTAAAACCCCATATTTTTAAATATGTATATTAATATTTCATAAAATTAATTATTTATAATTATTAGTTTTCAAAACTATATATATATTAGTTAGTTATATGGTAAGCTACGCGAATCTTGTTATAGCCTATCAAACCTCATTGTATGAAACTATAGCAATTCATTTAATATTTATGCTATACACACAAAAGCTTTTAGAAAGGTATTGATGCTTACTAAGCTTTCTCTTAAGTGACGTGTTGCATTAGGGAGACTTCAAAAACCAATTGAAGCATGAGGTGGTATGTTTTGAGATGAGGTGTAAGAATATTAGATGTTCTCATATATATAAGTGTATTTGGCAAGTGCTCACTAAGCACTCTCCGGAAGCCAACACCTAAGACTAAATGGAGTGGCAGTTTTACCTTCAAGCCACCAATTTAGTCTATAAATCATAGGTTGTAGTCTAGAGATCCCTAGGTTAGTTAGGTGGCATAATGTTAAAGCTTCATCTATTAATGTTTTGCCGACTCTCACCTACTATATATAGTTCTAACTAATAGTTATTGAATCATAGGTTCTTCAAAGTTGTGTGAGTTTCTTAAAAATTCGAGAGTGAAAACTAAGTGTGATAAGATTTTGGAAAAGCTCAACTGGGAAGTGTACAATAGCTTTGGATTTGAAGTAAGGGTTTTTCTTGGGGAGGTTTTGCATACATTGATTTACAATACTATATTATGCTTGATAATATTATTTGATTATTAATATGCTTAGTTATATTGTTTGATTGTTATCCTTGATATTCGATGTATACGTATTGTCAATTATCATTATAATTTGATTAATTTTGACATATTCATATGTTGTCGGTGGTGGTTGGAATTTTTGGGTTGATAAAGAAATTATGGAAAAGAGGATAATGGGAAGTATCTTTTGTGTAGTTGAGTCTAACTATTGTAGGGACCAAGTTCAGGCGAGCTCGTGTGCACAGTAGATTAGGAAATCGGCGGTATAATTGTCGATTGGGTGATTTGGGCTTGGAGATCAATGGTGTAGACAAGATGACTAGCAAAAGGGGAATTATGGGATGATTGAAATGGGTGTTAGTTTATATAATGGGGCATTCGGAATCACAGTGGTAAAATGCATGATATGGGACGTGCAGATTTGCTTGCCCTATTATATAGATTGACGGGTTGGGTAGAAATGAAATTCATTCATGCATTGCATAAATTGTACATTATAAATCTCATTAATCACATAAGACATAGGACCCCTACTGAGCATGTAATGCTCACCCCTTATTGAATCTATTGCAGGCTTTGAATCTGAAGTTTAGATTTTGCTGAGGAAACAAGAAGAATGGATTATGGATAGTTTTGAGTGTTTTGCTGAAAGTTTGTTACTTTCTTATTATTTTGCTTGTAATAGTACAATGTAAATTACTTTAACTTAAATGGAAGTTTATGTTCAATCTTCATGTTTCTTGATATTTAAGTTTTTAGTTTTAATTTTTCTTTACCTCACATTCCAAAAAAAAAAAAAAAAAAAAAAAAAAAGAAGGAGAGGAGGAGTGTGACAAAAGTGAAATACCAAATCCGTGTTCATTCATTATTTTATATACACACAATTAGATGTCCAAATGGTTTCCTAGATATATATATATATATATATATATATATATACATTGTGTATAACCTAAGCTATATGCAAACTAGGCTGCTGTGGCTGGTAACTAATTTTGTTTGGTCTTTAAGCTCTTCTATTATATATAGGGATAAGATTCTGTGAACTTAAGTATTGCTTCAATCTCCTTGAGTATAGCTAGCCTCTAAAGCCAGGTGATAGTTTGATTTACTATATATTTGCATGCACAGATGGCTACAAGTAGTATTGCAGCTGGGGTCTTAATTCTTTTATTAATTACCTTCTCAATGCTCTTTATAACTTCAAATGTACGTCTTTTGCAAGATTACTTGGGTGATGGCCTCTCCAAACTAGGGCATTCTGAAAGTATGTCACTCACAACAGACAACTCATACCAGGAGGTCTTTTGCAAGATTACTTGGGTGATGGCCTCTCCAAACTAGGGCATTCTGAAAGTAGGTCACTCACAACAGACAACTCATACCAGGAGGACCAGATCCTCAGCATCACTAGTTAATTACCTGCCACCACCATGTCGTACGAGCTATAGCGATTGTAATGTATAGAGAGCGTACGTAGTTTTGAGTGTATAAGTGGCTATCTACTAAGTACTCATCAGAAAATAATATATACTATATATATAGTACGTACCTTTGAGTTCATACATCACAACCTAAGGTCATTTCTAGTCATGGGCCATAGGCCAAATATAGTCCTAAAATAATGCAAAACTCATTTTCAATCATGGGCTAAAAAATAAATTTGGTCAAATTTGGAGGGCCACATTTGGCCCTTTAACCTTCTAAGGCTATCTCCAACCATGAGCTATATCCCAAATATAGCCCTAAAATAATGCAAAACTCATCTCCAGCCATGGGCTAAACAAAATTTTGGCCAAATTTGGAGGGCACATTTGGCCCTTTAGCCCTCCAACCAGACCAAATGTAGCCCAGCTTTGGCCTATGCCAAATTTGTAGTGGGGCTCATCCATGTGTTTTTCAACATCCAACATTGATATATATATATATATATATATATATTTAAATGCCTTTTGAATGTTTCAATTCGTAGTGCTTAAAAAAAAAGTATAAAAAATTGTTGGCAGTGACATTGGAGGTCAGACCTACCCACTCCCTCTTTTTTTATTTTTAAATAACAAATGTGGTCAGCTTTTCAAATCTTTTTAAGTGTTGTTTAAAAACAAAGAAAAATTAGGTATTAGACATAAAAATCTTTACTAATAAGGATTTGATACCTAGAATATTTTTGTTTTGGTTTTGATACACAGGAATCAAATTTTGTTTTGGATTTGGCCAAAAAGGAGGCCCAGATTTGTTGGGCTTGTCTAAATTATAAAAGTAAAATACAATTTTATCTTTTTTGTTTAAAAGCCTTCCAAAATTAAATTCCACCCTTTCTCTCTCTCTTGGACAGACATAGACAGCGACTGCCTCAGATCATGGCTTCTCAGGCAATTTATAAACTATATTGTGTTTTAAAACTAAAGCTCCCTAGTAACTAATTAACCAATAATTTTTTTTTCTTTTTTTTTTTTTTTTTTTTTTTTTGGATTGTATGAGGATTATTTTTTTATGCTATAATAATTAGGAGGGGTTTTAGAGGGGTTGAGGGGGTACAGTAGTCCAGCAGTTCAATAATAAACTCTGCACTAAATCAGACGGCCATTAAGAAACTCTTCGTTATAATTCCTTACTTTTACTCCTCATTATAGTCTCCTTGTTATTTGAGTTCATTGAATTTGGGCTTGAATCCGGTTTTCAACGACTGAAGCCCATTAAAAGCCCACATTAAGAGTTAGCTGGGACCTCAAACCAGCAAAGCAAATGGCAAAATCCCAGCGACGAGAACCAACCGACATAATATAAAACTTGAGGCATCCGGCCGGAGAGAGACTCCACCAACACACCAAATCAAAAACACATCCCCCACAATATCCGAAACTGAACCACACGCGCCCTCTAATCGCCTGTGGAATCTCTCCATATATTCGCAAAACCCAACTCCCCGCCACATAATCCCCCATAAGCTCCACCCTCACGTGAACCCCACGCTCGCTCTCCCTATTATACTTGCCTTCCCATTGGTCCGTAAGACGTCACTCCCTAACATGGCGCGTGAGTCAATCACCCCCCACCCGTGATATGAAACTTCCCGGGCACGACTCTTTTGGTGCACCCACACGCTTCGTCCACTTCACCGCTCCCTCACGAACCCCTCCCTCGCCGTACACCTGTAAGATAAGGATACAGAGAGAGAGAAGAGAGAGAAACTTGGTGAGAGAGAGACTGTGAAGCGTTTTAGAGAGAGAAACTAGAGAGAGAAGGAGCGAGATCTGGTCGAAGAGAAAGGCAAACGAAGCTCGAAAAGCTCAAAAAGCTCGAAGCTTCCCCCTACTGTTGGTTGTTGGTGTTGTTGATGTTGTAAGCCCTAACTTTCTCTCTCTGTTTTGTTGTCTTTTGGTGGGAAACCCTAATTTGATTTTTGTGTATGTATGTGGGTGTGTGAGATTTGGGGGAAATACTAGGGTTTTGTCAAATTTTTTTTTTTGTTCTCTTTTGTGGAGAGAGGGAAAGCGGAAAAAAAACCTGGGAATCTTGGATCTTTGCGAGAGGGGAAAAAGTGGGGGTTAGGGTTTTGGGAGGTACATGTATGGCTTCGGAGCCTATAGTAGGAGAAGGTGATGGAGCCAGAGAGAAGCAGAGGTACACGGAGAGCAAGGTCTATACTCGAAAGGCTTTCAAAGGCCCCAAGAAGAAGAGCATCGATAACAACACCACCAAACCCACAGAGGCCAACCCAACAGCCACAACCGCCACCGCCACCGCCACAACCACTACCGCCGTAACCGCCCCCTCCGTCACCACAACCACCACCACCGCCGACGACAATAACATCAACAAGAACGACAACCACCACGACGAGAAAGACAACAACATCAACCAGAACGACAACAACAAGAGCGACAAGCAGGATAACAACAAGAAGAATGATGAGAATGAGAATTCGTCCCAGCCTCCTCCGCCTCAGACTATTGCGTCTGAGGAGGGGAATTCCGCTCAGCAGCAGCAGCTCCTTCCGCCGCCTGATGCTGCTGCCTCTGGCGATTCCTCCAGCCTGAACCGGCAAGAGGTGGCCGTGGCAGTGGTGGAACCTGAAAGTCGGGATCCACCTGTGGAAAATGGGCTGGCGAAAGAGGGGCCGGAGAACCGAATGAAGATTAATTTGGCTTCCAGGTCGAAGCAGGAGATGCGTGAGCTTCGGAGGAAGCTTGAGAGTGAGCTTGATATGGTGCGGAGTTTGGTGAAGAGGATTGAGGCCAAACAGGGGCAGATTGGTGGGTTTAATCACTCCCTTGTAACGAATGAGGGGGTCAATAATAGTGGTGCAGTGCTGAGACGGGTTCACTCTGAGGTTGCTTCGGTTGGTGTTCCCCGTGAAGTTACCAGGCCTTTGCATCAGCTGAGTATATCAGTGTTGGAGAATAGTCAGGGAATGAGTGATATTGTGGAGAAAGAGAAGAGAACCCCCAAGGCGAACCAGTTCTATCATAATTCTGAGTTTTTGCTGGCTAAGGATAAGTTTCCGCCTGCTGAGAGTAATAAGAAGACAAAATTGAATGGGAAGAAGCATGGTGGAGGAGATTTAGGGCAAGGGTATGGCATGGGAAGCAAGTTTTTCAAGAGTTGCAGTTCTTTGCTTGAAAAATTGATGAAACACAAGCATGGTTGGGTGTTTAATGAACCTGTTGATGCTGCTAAGCTTGGTTTGCACGATTATCATATCATTATCAAGCACCCAATGGACTTGGGTACCATTAAGTCGAGGCTGAACAAGAATTGGTACAAATCTCCGAAAGAATTTGCAGAGGATGTGAGACTTACATTTCACAATGCCATGACTTATAACCCACAAGGGCAGGATGTTCATGTTATGGCAGAGCAGCTATCCAGGATATTTGAGGACCGGTGGGCTATCATAGAGTCAGATTATAATCGTGAGATGAGGTTTGGATATGATTATGGGGCTAGTCTTCCTACACCTACATCAAGAAAGGCACCTCCACTGCCACCACCTCCTCTTGACATGCGAAGGGTTTTGGACAGGTCTGAGTCTATCTCTCATCATGTTGATCCCAAGCCAAAGCCCATGACTATTACTCCTAGAACCCCCGCTCCAAAGAAGCCTAAGGCTAAAGATCCTCATAAAAGGGACATGACTTATGAGGAAAAACAAAAGCTTAGCACAAGCCTCCAGAGTCTACCTTCAGAGAAGCTGGATTCCATTGTACAGATTATTAAGAGGAGGAATTCTGACCTATTCCAGCATGATGATGAAATTGAAGTGGACATTGACAGCGTTGATGTTGAGACCCTGTGGGAGCTTGATAGGTTTGTAACCAACTACAAGAAGAGTTTGAGCAAACACAAGCGGAAAGCTGAAATGGCTATGCAAGCCAGAGCAGAAACTGAGCAGAATGTCCAGCAGCAGGTAATGCTTTGACTCATACCTTATGCCATTTGGCTTTTTGGTGGCTTTTGTTGGTAAATTTTTTCTTCTTTGTTTCTTTACAGACCCAGGACCCCATTGTGGCAGAGGTGCCCAAAGAAACCAAAACAGGTTAGGTATTTCAGAATGTGAGATTTGATGGCATTGAAATCAGTGATTTCCTGGAGAAACTGATAAGTTGAAACTCGTTCTTTATGTGAGCAGATGAAAAGATTATTTCTTCTTCAACACCCATTCAAGGGGACAACCAGGGTGATAATAGGAGTAGGTCAAGTAGTTCAAGCAGCTCTAGCAGTGATTCTGGATCTTCCTCAAGTGGTACTGTGACACATATCTCTGTTTGTGGATAATGAATTTTTTCACGGATTGTTGGGCATACAGTAATTCAATGATGCAATATCTTGTTTAGTCGGGCATTTTCTTTTTCTTACATATGTGTTTCTGCAGACTCAGATAGTGATAGTTCGTCAGCATCTGGATCAGATGCAGGGTCGCCGAGGACTTAACGATTTAATTTTGAGGTAAGATCCGTCAACATGATTTTGTCCCCTGCCAACTTGATCTTGTTCCAAACATTTTGTAGTTTTTGTGCTTCTATAGTGTTAAGTTCAGATTATATCATACTTGAATTAAATAAACTGCAAGTGAAATGCGGTAGCACCCTAATAATTTTAAATTGTCCGCCTTGGAGACACATGTTGAGGTTCTTACATTACTTATGAGCCAAACTATTTTATAAAGGTTGTGGCATGATTCATCTAGTAGATGTGATGTCATGAGAGTTATCAGTAAACCACTATAATTGTTTATTTGACAAACCTTGGCAAGTTTGTTACTCCTTATTATTGATTATGGTGAAGAGCTTTGAATGGTGGAAAATTTGTTGTAAAAATACTGTAGATACTGCAGAAAATGAAACTTATGCAGTGGGTTGTGTATTATTTTCTTGTTATTATATGAGGCTGTTGGTTGGGGTTATAGTTGTGATGTTAGGCTGGTTTCTTTATAGGTATATTTGGAGGTTATTTGGTCACATAATGCTTTACATAGACTGTTTCATTTTAGCCTTCTGTACCCATTGGCAAAACATGATAATATGGATAATGGTTTGGTTGTTTAGACTTCAAGAGTGTGGATAGTTATAGGAAAACTGGTGAATCCGACACTTGGACTCAGCACCCACAGCTGGTAACCATAACCCATGTAACACAGGCTACAATTTCTCCATCTTGGTGGCGCATGCCAAGCCTGCTGTATCAAGGTAGCCGTAGCTTCTTAAGATAGCAAGCCCTTTTTATTTTACCACTGACTATTAATTTTTGTACAACCTATCAAATCTGGTGTTAATGTTCATTTCATATAGTTACCAATCTTGGCAAAGTTGTCATCCATCCATTCCCCTGCTTTTTTATTATCCTCTCTCCCCCTTCCTCTTCTTCTCTAAGAATCTCAAGGGATTTATCATAACAGTCCTTGTCCCTGGAAAAGTACGGATATTACTCGGAAATAATGTTTTAGGTACTTAATTTATTTTTGGCGCTGATTCTTCCCTTTTCAAACGGGAAAAAAAATTATCTGGCCAGTGAGAATGTTTCCATTGGAATTTGGTGCAATACGATTCAAAGTTGACTGGAATTATTGAACAATTTTCCCTTGCATTATGAAAATCCCTTGGTTGTTTTGTCTATCCTATTCCATTATTGGGGCTGGATATGTTGATTGTAGAGTGGCCTGACCAATGCGTCAACCACCAAAGTATGCTGGTTAGTCCTGTTTTCCTGTTAGGGAAGGATTATTTTAAGTGAGTAAGATGGAAAAGCCTAGTGGATGTTTCTTTCAAATGATTTCTGTTGTTGGATTATGGAATTGCAGTGATTTGTTTCTCACTGGAGACTTGCTTTCTTGTTTTCTGTTTTCCTGTCTTTGTATAGTGCATGTGTACTCGGTTCAGGCCAGTTTAATCTATCATTTTTTTGTTCATTTTGTTGATTCTCTCTTTGCAAGAATTTCAAAGCAAATCATGTAAGAAAATAACCTGTCTTTCTCATGTGAGGGTGTTTGGATTTGGTCAGTTAAGTGAGCAAGTCAGAGTTAATGACCATTATGTTGTTGGCCTTTGATAATTTGGTCACATCTAATCTTTAGTATACTGGCATGTTGCTTAGATTTCTTACTTTACAGGCCATGTGTATACCTTACTTGGCCTTATGTCTTAGACAATAAAATAAAGGCCATCTTCAAACCGTACTTTTTCTGACGCAAGTTTTGGCTTTATTTGTAGCTTTGGGCATATTTCTAGTTTTAGTGCACATATATACTTCAAGCAAATTTTTATATCTTGAATTAGTTGAAAGGAGTGCTATCCTGCTTTTTGCTCGGGTGTTGATGGAGGGCTGGGAACACAATTACATTGTTGAGGTGCAGAGAATAGAACTTGAAGATGTGGTATCTTTCAGGTGGAATACAAGTCAGTTTTGTTCCAATACGATCAGGGATCTGATTAGTTAATTATTAGTAGATTTTCTGCATGCAACACCACTAAGATGTTTCTGGTAGGTTTATTTATGCTGGAAAATTATTGGACTATTTGATTCAGAATTGACAAAGCCAAAATAGGGCATTTTGGCCATCCATAAAGGCACACCATGTAGAGTGGTATAAAAGCACTGGTTTTGACTTATGTTCGCAGGCTTTGGTCCGTAAGATGAGTTTCATTCTCAATCAGTTTGGTTCTGCTTTTTCTTCTTATGTAAGGATCAGCTTGTTGTAAATCAAATCCTAAATCCGACCAGTGTACGATGCTGTGTAGCCAGTGAAAATAGTGCATAACAAAATTTCCTGAAACAGCTAGAAGGATATCTCTAGAAACAGCTGAGAGCAATAGCTTAGAGCAAGGAAAAATGCTCTGTCAATGTTAAAATCCTAGTGTGGTTTGAAGTTGTGGTGATGTACTTTTTTATGAATGTATGAGATCGGTGCGTGTAACTGAATTTGTTTACCTTATAACCTGGTTACTCTCTTTTCTTTCTTTTCTTTCATTATTAGTGGGTTTCCTCCTTTCATACCAAATGTTGGAGCACAAATGATTGCTATGAGTAAATTTCAATTTTCGAACAGAATAATTCCCATGTTAAAGGGTCGCTAAATAAATGTGTTTCCCCCCTTGCCCCTCTCGGGGTATGCTATGCCATAATGAGTCTTTGGATTTGGAATGATTTAATGACAGTAATTATGTAATTGACTGGTTCCTCTTTTTTACCAGAGATGATCTGCAAATGCTTACGATTTTCTTGAATGGCAGATGTCTGAAAATTAGGGTAGAAGGTGATTTTGCTGCATGGTGATTGGAAGCTTTTCAGACGATGGATTTGAATCTACAATTGGTGTATAGTGGAAATTTTCTCCATGGGCTCCAACCATCCTGCAAGTATAGAATGGGGTTGTCACTTTTGGGTTAATTGGTTCCTCAATGCCTGCAAGCGGCCCCTATTGGTCTGGTCAGAATCAGAATTTGTATAATATTGGTAGAATGTGGTGATAATTAGTTTCTCATAGCACGTGTACATTTTGCTAAGTACTGCTACCCGTCTAAATTCCGGTGACTTGGTTTCGGTTTCGTGCTGACAGATTCAGGATGCTTTGGTTTTACACAATAGATAGATAGTCTGTAATCCAAGTTGATTGAGTCAAATTGCTCCATATGAATTTTCTTGTGTTTTCATGAAATGGATATGTTGGTAGATTTGTATGCACTAGTAGTAGTCTCAATCTCAACAAGATCAGCTTAATTGTACTCTGAATTGCCGGAGACGAAACTCGATTTTATGCTCTGTTTTGGTTGGAAAAATATCAAAAGATTTGAAAGAATTGTTCTTGGTTATGCATCTATATAGAAGATTTTATGTTAGGGTTAGCAGATTTTATTTTAAGTACACTTTCTTTAAACTGTTTCAACAGCCAAAATAAAATAAAATATCAGTTTAAATAAAGGTCTTTTGGGTCAATGAAATAGAGGTCTTTCGGAGTATTGTCCAAATATCACGGGTAAGGTTGGGGAAAGGGGCTGGGGTTAGTTATTTTTTTATTTTTTTATTTTTCTGAAAGTTTTTAGAATTACACCACCACCACCACCACAAAAAAGTTAAAGTAGCCCACTTAACCCCCTTGACCTTGATTTCGTGTTCCACTTTACCTTCAACCATTATCTTCATTAATAACTCTGTCAGTTTTGATGATGTGGCAGTGCTATTTTAGTCTTTTTATCACAAGTGATGATGTATCATGTGAATAACCCACTTTTTTTTGTTTAATAAATATAAAATAATGTAATTACTTGTTTAATTAAAAAATATATAGAAAAAGTAATAAATAAAAATCTTTCTTTTCTATGCTTTAAAAATAAAATAAAATATTTTTAAAAAAACCGCATCCAGATCAAGATTGTAGTAAATTAACAAAACAAATGAAAAACAAAAGAATAGAAAATTAAAAAAAACAAAACAACAAAACAATAAAACAAAAAACATTAAGAAAGCAGTGCAGCCCCACCCTTTGTCCAGCAACCACCACCTTCCTCATTGCACCACCCACACCAGCACACCCCCACACTCCACCAACCCAGCCCACCAAACCATCACCAAGCCAACCACACTCCCCCCCGGCCCCCAATCATCTAAGCCCTGAGCCATCACCCAAGCCATCCACACTCCCCCGACCCCCAATCATTTGAAACCGACACCACACATCGAGTTGCCCCTTGAACTTCCTCGACTCCAAATCCCCACCCCAACGGAGAGAGAACCTCTGCCATTATATATATATATATATAATTAAAAATTATGTTTAGTAAAAAGACTAAAATAGCCTTGCCACATCATCAAAACTAAAGAAGTTATTAATAGAGATAACGGTGGGGTAAAGTGTAATACAAAATCACGGTCAAAGGAAGTTAAGTGGGCCACTTTAACTTTAGGGGAGTAAAGTGAGATTTGACCGAAATTTCAAAGGGCACTACAGTAAATAGCCAAATTTTTATTACTAAATTACTGAAAACCCAAGTATATGGCATGTGCGTGTTACATACCATTTTTTGGATGGAAAACTAGATGGCATTAAGAACACTTCCACCAGTTAGCCGCTCCCCTTGCCATGGCAAGGGGAGCCCTAGGGCGGGTACTATTCACGTGAATAGGCAAGGGGAGCCCTAGGGCGGGTACTATTCACGTGAATAGTGGCTGCCCTAGCACCAAAAAAAAATTGTGTTTCCAGCAATGCAAGGCTTGCCATGGCAAATACTATTCATTTTTTTGTTTTTTTCACAACTTTGTTTACTTAAACAATTAATTTGGATAATATTTTCGGATAAGATTTTTGGGTTAAAAGTCAGTATTGGTTGGTATTTATAGGAAAAAAAAATTCAGTATTTTTTTCGTATTTTTTAAAATTTTTTCCGATTTTTTTTCATTTTTTATTGGACAAAAAATTGTCTGCCGTTGGATTGCTGGAAAAAACTAATCGGAGAGCCCAGGAGCTTCCACGTGGCATAGAGCTATTGGGGGTTGCTTTTAGATTTTTTTATTCTCGAAAAAATGGCTGTTGTTGGATAATTTTAAAAAGCAGATCGGATGGCCCAGCATGCGACACGTGGAATCATGCCGTTGGGCGGCTACTGTAGCGCGCGTCAAATTTTTTTTAAACCAGCACGCGCCAGCTTTAAAAAAATTTAAACAGCAGCGTTGACGTCATCGTGACATCAACGCGCTGACGTCATCCCAGCCCGCGGGCTGGAGCTCGGGCTAGCCTTTCCCTAGGGCTTGCCTTGGCAGCTTCTTGTTGCTGGAAACCACATTTTGGGTTTGCCCCCCCAAACCCTCCCCTTGGGCCCCTTGCTACCAATGCTCTAAGGTCCCTTGTCTAGAAACAAGCATTGAGTGCCAAATAGGACGGTTTAGGTTTTTTTTTTTTTTTTTTTTTTTTTTTTTTTTTTTTATTATGCGAAAATGAAACACAAAAACCAAATTAGTTCAAATCATTATTACAACTATTATAAGTAAATTATCGATTCACCGAACCAAACCTAACTGACGATATTCAAAAAATCAAAAACGAATTAAAGTAAATAACTGTAGGCTACCATGCACCCACATCGCTTTGAATTTCAACCCACTAAAAAAAACCATAGGCTCTCTCTCTCTCTCTCTCTCTCTCTCATTTTGCGTAGGATTTTCGTCTTGGTGGTCTTCTTCCTCGTTGATCTCGCCTCTGTCCTAGCTCCACCTTGTAGGACTTGCAGCCGACTCAGTCAATGTCATTGCTCCTCCGCCTCGTACCTCATTGGCATCACTGAAACCAACTGAACCAAGATGTAAATCTTGGTGGACATACGTGCTTGATGACGTCTCATCTCAGGTCAACATGGTCGGTTGGGTGATGAGTTTAAAGGCGGAACTAAGAAGGAGTTCCAGTGGGCTGTAGCGTTGTGCTAAGTTTCTAATTTAAGCTTCAATGTATAAACAAATATATTATAATTAAATATTAGCCCACTAGCACCACACAACACTTTTTTTTTTTCTCAACCCACACAAAGGAATAAAGCCAAATAAAAGTACCTTTACAACAAGATTAAAAAAGAGAGGAAAGGAATATGAAACTTGTATTTTTTTTCTCAACCCACGCATGCTGCTCTTGTTCTGTGGGTTCGTCAATTAGGGCAACAATCATTAAAATATTAGCATACCATTAAAACCCCCAAAAAACAAGAGGGCTTCGAAATAGTAAAAAAATCACCACAATAACAGTAAACCCCAAAAGAAGAGGGCTTGGAAACAAAGTAAAAGAGAAAAGTACACTGAAACATCTGCTATCTTCCTTTTCAAAATCATTTAGTGGGTTCTTCAATATTGATAGGTTTATCTGTTTCTTCTTATTTATTTCTAAATTTGAATTGTTATTATTAGATTTTTAAGGTTTGAGTGTTAAATTTTGGGAATTATTAGAGCAACAAGAAAAGAGACAACAATATTTATATATGCAAGATTTCAATTGATAAATGTTCTATATATATATATATAATTGTTGGTGTATAATATTTTTTTTGTTAGGATATAATGTTACATGATGATAATAGACCGGCGAAGAGAGAAAAGACTATTCATTCATTCTTTGGAAAAAAGTGGTAATGATAATGAGAATACACCTTCTGCATCTAATCTTGATACTAAGAATACACTTTTTGCATCTTATGTTGATACTTCAATTTAATTTGACACTAGTTCTTTAGAACGAGATCCAAGGAAACATATTCCAATTTGTGAACACCCCATTAATCAGTGTGATGAGATTTGAAGGGTTTATACCAAATTAGGGCCTTATCAACCTAAATTTTTTGAGCATCCAAGGACTTTGTTTGGGCAACAAAGACGTCAATTTCAATATTCTTGGTTCTCACAATTTTCATAATTAGAGTATTCTCCAATAACATATAAGGCATATTGTTTACCATGCTTTGTGTTTGAAAAGAATCCAACAAATGGGTCTTCACTAATTATTGAAGGGTTCAATAATTGGAAAAGAGTGAATGATGGAAAGAAATGTGCATTTTTGCAACATGTTAGAGGTCCATCTTCACCACATAACACTTGTGTAAGATGTGCTAAAGATTTAATGAAATCATCTCAACATATTGAAAAATTTATTCATAAACAACCAAAAGAGCAAATTTGGAAGAATCGGTTACGGCTAAAGGCAACAATTGAGAGTGTTAGGTGGCTTACATTTCAAGCATGTGCTTTTAGAGGTCATGATGAATCCATAGACTCAATGAATTGATGAAATTTCATTGAATTGATAAAATATATAGCGCATTGGAATGATAAAATTGTTGAAGTTGTTTTAGAAAATGTCCCGAGAAATGCTAAATATACCTCACCATTGATTCAAAAGGAGATTTTGCATATTCTCACTGACAAAGTGAGAACTAAAATTCGCAAGGAAGTTGGGGAATCGACTTATTGTATTCTTGTTGATGAAGCAAAAGATGCATCTAACAGAGAGAAAATAGTCTTTGTTTTAAGATTTGTTGATAGAGATGGTTTTGTACGAGAACATTTTTTTTGAGATTGTGAGGGTTGAAGACACTAGTTCTTCAACACTTAAAAAAAAGATATCTCGAGTCCTAATTAATTGTGGTCTCCAAATTGATAAAATGCGAGGTCAAGGATATAATGGTGCTAGCAATATGCGAGGTGCATGGAATGGATTACAAGCATTATTTCTTAGAGATTGCTCTTATGCAAATTATGCACATTGTTTTGCTCACAAACTACAATTAACATTAGTTGCAGCAAGGCGGATCCAGAATTTGAAATCCAACTGGGCGAAACTTACATTAAAAACTCGAGGTTATGAGTGAATCTCATTAATAAACATAAAAATATACACTTGGTAGGAGGACATAATGAGCCTTACCCTCAAATGCATCTCTATACATAAATAAAAGTATAGCGGGAAAAAAAAAACCTATTCTTTTTCTTTAAAAAAAATTTCCAACAAATTCTTTATTTTCTTGGGGTTCAGATTGTGATCTAACATAACAAAAGATAACCTATTTAATCTAACATCCCAACAAAAAATCAAATAAATTCTCATAATAACATCAATGCCTTTAATCAAACATTAACATACCAACAACAAATCAAAACATCTCAAAAATACCAATATCAAATCAAACATCTCAACAAAATTCCAAAAATCAAAGACCTAATTAATTTTAACAAAGCCAGCAAATTATAATTCATTCTTTAAGTAAACTCTAGAATAGATTAGAACACATAACTTCTAACCTATTTAGAATATATTAAATTCAATGTTGTCATACACAAAATCTTAAAATTTGGGGGTAGGAAATTAAAGAGAAGATAATTAAAGAGAAGAGAAATTTTAGGTTATGCATACATATGGCTTACTTTTTGGGTGGGCATTGGTTTGTATGTTTCACATGGGTTTAGGGTGGGCATTGTTTTGTATGTTTCACATGGGTGAGCTTTGGTTTGTATTGGTTTGTATGTTTCACATGGGTTGGCCTATTCTATATGGGTATTTTTTATTTTTGAAAATTTTGGGGTAGGCAGCAGCCTACCTTGCCCTAGGTGTAAGACCACCCCTGGCAACAACAAAAGATGTGGCTCTTATTAGGCTATTCTTTTCAACCTTGAATTCCATTATCAATCTTATTATTGCTTCTCCTAAGCGCCATGGTGAATTACAATTTACTCAAGCAACTGATATTGCACATATGCTAGATATTGGTGAACGTGACACAAGTAGAGGGGCTAATCAAATTGGTACCTTGGTTCAGCCTAGAGCTACTTGTTGGGGTTCTCATTATGATTCTGTTTCAGACTTGATATATATGTATAATGCATCTTGTTCAGTGGTTGAAACCTTAATTAAGGATGGAGCCACTAACTTTATACGCAGGGAAATTACTAGTACTTTCAAAGTGATGACATCTTTTAAGTTCATATTTGTCTTGCATTTGTTGTAAAAAAATGATGGGAGTTACTAATGGCCTTTGCCGAGCATTAGAAAATAAATTTCAAGATATCTTGACTACTATGAATTTAGTTTGTAGTACAAAAAATGTTCTTAAGAAATTAAGATTGGGTGGTTGGGATATTTTCTTGAGGAAGTGGAATCATTTTGCCAAAAATATGACATTGATATGCTAGATATGAATGCTCTTTACAAAATTGGTACACATCGTTCTTGTCAACAACGTGATGATATTACAATTGAACATCACTACCAAGTTGATTTATTCAATGATACCATAGATTATCAATTGGAATAGTTAAACACTAGATTCAATGAAGGAACAATAGAAGTTCTTACTCTTAGCTCTGCTTTGGACCCTAGCAATGATTTTAAAGCATTTAAAATTGATGATATTTCCAAGCTTGCAGATAAATTTTTTCCAAGAGATTCCACTTCTAAAGACTTACATTTATTGAGGTATCAACTAGAACTTTTTTTAGTCTGAAGTACATCTTGATATCATTCAAAATATGTCTACTCTTTTTGAACTATATCAATGATGAACTTAAACAAACATAGCACATACATATTATTTGATTGATAGGTTGATTCGTTTAGTGTTAACTCTTCCAATTTCTAGGGCGACTACAAAACGAGCATTTTCAGCTATGAAACATATTAAAATTGTACTTCGCAACAAGATGGAGGATGAGTATTTGACAGATTCCCTTATTGTCTACATTGAGAAAGAACTTTCTATGGATATTGATTCAAATTCAATAATCACAGATTTTGAGAAACTCAAATAGTGTAGAGTTCTACTTCACTAGGATGTTTGGCAATAAGTGTTTAATTTGATGTTTGTCAATGTGTTTAATTTGATGTGTGACCATGTGTTTAATTTGATGTTTTACATATATTATGTACTTCTTTGCATTATATTTGTTCAGTATGTGAATGAACTTGATTGTTTTAAGAAAAATAAGTAATATAACATGTCTCCCATAAAATAAAAAAATAAAAAATAAAAATTTAGTCCACCCTTACAAAAATTCCTGGTTTCGCCCAACACTAACCAAACGACGTTGTGCCCAACCCTAATGCAAACAAAATTCCTGTGACTTTGCATCTATTTTTTTTAATTTTTTTAATGAATATGAGCGATATTGAGGGGTGATTGGAATACAAAACCTTGGGTGCAATAGTAACTGCTCTTAACCACTTAAATCGTAAGCCCTATGACATGTGACTTTGCATCATTAACTAAAAATTAAGAGACGAAAAAACTAAACAATTATGGGCTTTGGGCGATAGAAAACCAATCCCAGCAAATAAAAATGCCAAAACCAGGCCCAAACAAACAGACCAGAAAGTGTTTGTTCATCAACAAGCATTAAACGGACCAGGAAAGAAAAAAAAGAATCGATAAGAATTGGAGGTCAGCACCAGTGGCATTCACACGAAATGAAATGCAGCGTCTGAAACTGAAACCCATGCTTTCTCCAACGTTACAACGCTCCGTGTGCTCCCATGTCCCTTTCTTATTCTGCCTCAAAATCAACTCCTTTACTTCTTCTTCTTCTTCTTCTTCTTCTTCCTTGCAATGTTCACCTTGGACTGGTCTGCAAACCTGGAGAGAGTCCCCACTCAACGAGAATCGTTGCTGGGGACCCAAAGGCCCAAAACCTCAGCCGCTACAGTCACAGCCGTCTTCTCTTAACAGCGATGACAGTCCAATGGTGTCATCAGCTTCCTCCCTTGCAGAGCTTGGTGCTCTGGTTCTCTCCACCAGTGACCCTCTCGCCAAATCCAAGCTTTCCCATCTTGCTTTTTCCAGGTGGCGCCTAGAGAACCTTCCAATTGGCTCGTGTGAACCCCCTCCTCGACCCGCTCGCCCTCTCAAACCTCAACTGGTTTGTTTCTCTGTTCCTTAAAAATACATTTTTTTTAAAAATAATTTAAAAATAATGATAAAGCCTTGTACTTGTTGCCTTTGAGGGTATTTTTAATATTCCCTTGAATTGGGTATTGCATATTTTCTCATGGAAATTTCCTGTTTCCAGTGTTTTAATTTATATTAATTTTTTCTGAACAAACTATAAAGATGTATACAATGCTTATGCACATCTGTGGGCACTCATTTTTGCCATGTACTATGTGAATTCAGGTTTCCCCAAAAGAAATTCCAGCTCCCAAGAACTCCGGTTTGCCTCTTAATGCTTATATGCTTCATAATCTTGCTCATGTTGAGCTCAATGCGATTGACTTGGCTTGGGATACTGTTGTTCGTTTTTCACCTTTTAGTGAGACTCTAGGGGAGGGATTTTTTGCTGACTTTGCTCATGTCGCTGACGATGAGAGTCGCCATTTTTCTTGGTGTTCTCAGAGACTTGCTGAACTTGGTTTCAAGTGAGGAGAGTAGTTACTTTGGGTACATAATTGGTTGTTGTTTCTTAGGTTGACTTGTAACTTTGCTTTTGTGACAAGTTATGGAGACATGCCTGCTCATAATCTGCTTTGGAGGGAGTGTGAGAAATCATCTGAAAATGTTGCTGCACGTTTGGCAGTGATCCCTCTAGTCCAGGTAATACCCATAATCCCTATGTTATCTCTAATATTTAAAAAACAACATTTTTCTCAGCCAATAGATCAGACATAAACAAGCTGAGATGCACGTCATTGCATCTTAGGTATCCATATATAATGTAACAGTTGAGAAAAATGTCCTTATTAAAACTTCTTGAAGAAAAATTGTGTTGTTTTTTCCATGCGATAACAATCTGTGACATCCCTCAATACCAATGTTTTGTGTTGACTATTGTCTGGTGATTGGCAACATCTTCACATGTGTGCAATGTATATGTAATCAGTTTCTCTTGCTTTGTTGTGTAACATGTTGTTATCTTGTCAGACTATCAATCAGGATAGTTTAATTGGTTACGTTGTGTCCAAATCTGCAGTCTTGATTTGCTAGACATTCTGGAAAGAGATCATCCTATATATATATATGTATGTAGTATTTGAAAACTTTTATATGAATGTATTTATCGATAATATTCACATGTTTTATTTATAATTTCTCTCAAAATTATCATGTCCTCCAAATAAAGAGAGCTTTATGACCTTTGTATATATTTGTATGGAATGTTGAGGGAGTGTAAGCCTATACGGTTGATACTACATGGGATCAAGTTGTAAAAGTTCGTGGTTTTTAGAACAATGGCTGCTCCAAAAATTTAAAAAAAAATGGAATAATGAATTTTTTGAATCTGTAGAACTTTTGTCAACTTGTGGTGAGGTCTAGAGGATTGTTGAGCTAAATTATTGGAAGAAAGCATGAGAAGCCTAGATTAGTGCTGTAACAGTTGACTGATTTATTATATAAACTCTTCTGCTTCTTGTTCAACCTTTAGCTACTATGACCAAATTTTGGATTTCTAGTGATGCATATTGGACACAAAAACAAATGATTTTGCAATAATGTTTGATGTCGCATAACTGTGTTGCATCTACTTGCCTTTACTGCAGGCAGGATTGGCATTGTCTTGAACTCTTAGTTTTCCTTCAATTAATTTACCTGACATGTACTTCTTGAGGCTATTTTTTAACATTGATAACTCGTTAAGAGTGATGGGCATTTGCTTCTTTAAAAGCTAAGATTTGGTGCTGTTTATAATACCAAGAAAAATTGGAGATGGTTGATTGATTGCAAGATAATTTCCTCATCAGTCACTCCATGAACATCTGGATATATAGTTAATTTGAGGATGGATGACTTAAGAAACATTAGTTTTTCCCCCCAACATTTTAGCATGTTGTTATTAACCAATTTAAGGGCAGACTCCTTGGTAAGAAAGGGAAGAAAAGAATGCATACGTGTACACATGTGTTCTCCACACACATTAAAAAAAGGACAAAGAGAAAGCAAGAAAGAAAAGAAAAGAAAACAATTTAATCTTTGTTTCGTCCAGATTTATTCTCTTTAGCTTATATTTGATGAGTTGTAATCCTTGGTTTTAGGAAGCTCGAGGACTAGATGCTGGACCACGACTTGTGCAAAAATTGGTTGGCTTTGGAGATCTCAGGACATCAGACATTGTAGCTAGAATTGCTGATGAAGAAGTTGCACATGTGGCTGTTGGAGTCCATTGGTTTGTTGATGTCTGTCAGAAAATGGATTGTACCCCATCTTCTGCATTTAAAGGTTTGGCTGTCCCTTCATATTTCCTGTGTATATATTCTCATCTATAGTCCTACTACATTCTTAGAGCAAGGTTGATCATTATACGGATTTTTTACAATAACCATGCAGACTTGTTAAAAGAGTATAATGTGGAGTTGAGAGGGCCCTTCAATTATTCAGCTCGTGATGAGGCTGGCATTCCTCGTGATTGGTGAGAAAATTTTATTTCTTGGCAGTTCTTTGGATTGGTATTAATTAGGATGAGTTTTTGTACAAAATGTCACTATTAATATCAAGTTCAACTTTGTTTTATCTTTTTGAAAAATGACTTAAATTCTCGTTCTAGTCTGCATGTGTAAAAATATATGTTCATGGAATCATAACAATTTGCTTCATCTCCTCTACAGGTATGACTTACCTACAAATGACCAGGATAAGAATAAGAAAAAGGATAAAACCAAGAAGCTTACGGAGGTATGTGATCCTGGCATTACATGATCCGTGAAACTAATTTCAGAACTTTGTTATTTATCTTTTATCCTTTGGCAAATGGATACTCTTAACATCTCAACTATTATTCAGGTTTATGATAGGCTTGCTTCCATAATTTCCATGGAGAGTGAGAACTCAAGTTTGAACAGGCCTTAGTTGTTTTGCTTCAGCAAATGTTTTCGTCTCCGAGCAATTGGTATGAAGCATATCCTCGTATATGGTTGCATACTTTCTTTCTTTCTTGTGTGTTCGCAAGAAGCATTACAACTCGGTTACCTATCTTGCTGATTTTTCTTCAGGGCACCACCTAATTTGGCATGTTTAGAGGAGAGAGAAAGCGCCATCATACTAGACCTAGAAAAGTGCACATACTTTTTGAGTTATTATCTTTACCCTCTTCTTCAATTTCTTTCTTTTCTGCTCAACAGAAAAATTCAAGTAGAAAAGCTGTTGTCAAATTCTTGTCTACTTCTTCACAGTTGTATTTGTTTTTTGTTGTTGTTAAGATGCTTCACCATTATAGTTTTTTCTTGTAAATTTTGTACATGCTTTTGTTATATGTACGATTATAGAAGTTCTCTCTCCTTCTCTTTTCTAGCATCCAAGCTGTATAAACCTTTTCTAGTGAGCGGTTAAAATGTGGTGGGAATGCATAGTATATAGCACATGGCTCACATGGCCATAGGAGATGCTATTATTGCCTTATCTTCGCTTTATTTTTGCCTTGTTTGCAAATATTGCAATCACCTCTCGCATCACTACATACACGTGTAGGCGACTTCTGTTCCCAAACTTGCTTTGCACATCTGTTCTTCATTTAAATACGACACGCCAAGGAATCATGGGGTCACCGCCACAGTAGCTTTGTTGACAAAACATCTCATGCAAGTCTTTTTCTTTGGCTCCACATAGAAATGTCTATTTGAGAATATGAAAAAAGAATGAAAAAAGGTCATATAGACAACTATTTAACTACAACCTACTTTTCTAGGTGGCAGCCCATATGGACATCTTTCAGTTCACGTGGCACATCGTCGTTGCTGTGAAATTATTTGCTCCCACGTCAATATACTACGAGCCACAGTAACACGCGGATTCTCTCGCTTTTGATGATTGTAGTAGGGATAAGGCGCAGTCCCCCCCCAATTTTCCATATGGTTCCCTTGTATTGTCGAAGTTCGCATTATTAACTTTATATATCAACTTTATATATCGAAGAAGACAGGACGTAAGTTAGTGGAAATAGACATTAACTTTTAAATTAGTGGTCTTAAATTTAAATTTCATGACACTTTGATAGGGATGACAACATAACAATTTGGGGCTGAATATGGCAATATCATCCTCGTCTCAGCTTCCCATATGTGCCCCCATGCCCCATCCCCAATAATAATTTTCGGGGAATCCTCCTCCCCGTCCTGTCGAGGGCTCTCTCTCAAACTCGGCCCGAATTCTATATATTTTTTCTTAAAAAAAGATTTATCCTACATTATAGCATTTATTTCAACTTAAACTATCAATCACATTTAATTGACCTATAAAATTCAATGAAACTGCTCACAATCATCTTAATTCAATTTTAGAAAACTAAATAAATATTAAATTATATATTTATTGATTATATTATAATCATACATAGTAATATTATATGTAAATTACTTAAAAATAAATATATCAATTATCAGGCCAGATTTTGGTATGGGGATAACAATACCATCCCGGCCTATACCCGATTGGGAATTTTTTAAATTCGGGAATCTTCGTACCTGGCCCCAATATTTTCCCAAAATCTTCCCCCATTAGGGTTGAGGACCCGATAAGAGTTTTTTCCATCCTTAGTAATAGGGGTGGGCATCTAAAACCGAAATACCGAAACCGTACACTAACCATACCGTATCATACTAATTTCATACCGTTTCATTTGGGATTGGGAGATAATCTGTACAGTACCGTACCATACCAATAGAGTATGGTATGGTTGCAGTATCAAGTATTTGGTACCTGTCAATACCGTACTATACCGAAATATAAACATGTTCAAATAGAAACATATAGTTGTTGTGATGAACTGTGAAGGAAAGAAGGAGATTTTCCAAAGTCCCGTTTTGCAAATTTGTACATATAAAAAAGAAGAATTTCTTGAGGTTGCTGGGGATTTGGGTAGCTGTTGTTTACTTTCATTGATCAATGTCAATGAATTGTAATTTTCTTTTTGCATCTTTTGTCAAATTTTCTCAGATAATCATATCTGTAAGTTCATTTTCATGGCTTAATTAATGTAAATTTCATTTTCTCAATTTTTGTTTTCCCCATTTCTGCAATTGAGTTGGGTTTTTTCCCCCATAATTAATGTCTTGCACATATAAGAAAATGTTGTAATTTAATCTGGGTAGCCAACATTTTGATGAAAAAAGTTGTGTTTTGTCTTCAAGCTTTAGTCTGAAGGTTTGGATTCTCAAGGCATATCATATGAATGAATTATGAAATTTAGTAGCTATTTTTATTGTCTTATTCATTCCGTCTTGCATTTTTTTAGTTGTCATTTTGGTACCGATACTGATTTGGCACGGTACGGTACGGTACCAACTTTGACAAACGATAATCCCATATCGTACTATATCAGTTTTAATTTCCAGTATCGGTAATAGTACGAGCTCAATACCGTACTATACCCACCCCTACTTAGTAATGTGTGTGTGAAAAACCCTTCATCCCCTTATAGTTTAGACTATCACTTGTATTAAAAAGAAAAAAACTTCATATCTCTTGTTACAAAATATGGGTGGAGAATTTTTTTTTATAAAAAAAACATAATAATAGTCACTCTTTTTATTATTTAAAAAAAAAGTTGAAAAATACGTGGTTTAGAAAGTAAAACTTTATTCCGAAAGTATTATTTCGGTACCAAAAGAAAAGGTGAAAGATTCGATGCTTAAAATTTGTTTTTATTATTTAAAAAAAAAAAAAAAAATAAATAATTTTTATATTTAAAAAATACAGATTTTTCGTAATCATGTATATCCCACTGGTAGCGTTGCGTTGGTAAAAGAAAATAGAAAAGCACAAGAAACTTCCAACAATACAACACACAACGTGTGCCGTCTCCCATTACTAAACAAGTCTCTCTCCATTCTCTTCTCTCTCAACTCTCAAGCAGTTGCTGCGGAAGAACCAAAATCCCAGAAAAAAAGAAGAAGAAAGAAAGCGAGAGAAAATGTGCTCTTCAGAAGGTGATTGCAGGCCTCTGGGCTTTCTGCTCGGCCTTCCTTTTGCTCTCCTCTCCCTCGTCCTCTCCATCGTCGGCATCGTTATCTGGATCGTCGGGTACAATTCCTTCTGCCTTTCTCAATTCAATTGATTTTCAGGAATATGGGTCATCTGGGCAATCTCTAGTTTTCTTGGTTCTTAACTTGTTATGCAGTTTCATTCAATTTGATCATATGGGTTTTTGACATTATGCGATTTTTATGCAATCTGATATTTCGTAGTGCCTGGAGCTTGTTGATTTTGAAGTTGGGGTCTGATTGGTTTTTTCGGTTTTTATTTTTGGGTGGGGGTAATTTTTTATTATTTTTTTGTGTGTAGATTGTTGCTGACTTGCATATGCCCGTGCTGTTTGTGCGTGACGGTGGTCGTGGAGTTGGCTCTGGAGTTGGTCAAAGCCCCAATTCATGTGATGGAGTGGTTCACTTCTCAAATCCCCTGCTAATCTCATCTCATTCAGATTGTTTAAATTTTATTTTATTTTATTTTATTTTTATTTTTAGTTTAGTTTTATCACTGAGTTTGGTGTTTTATATTCATCATACACTGTGTTTACTGTGTACTGTTTATGTATTCCATGGAGGTGAATATGTAGAATTATTCTATGTGAATTTGAGTGAAAAAAACCCATCAAAACCCCAAAGCAACTCATCAAAACCCATAAAAATCAGAGTAAAAAAAATTATCATCACCATTCTGAAACTGAACCATTCTACTCAAAACAGCAATTCAATTCACATTATATTACAATAACATTCAATCCCTTATTCAAAAATCATCAAGTAACCGGCTTGATATCAGTGAAGGGAGAATATAAGGATGGCTTTGGTGAGGCTCTGGCTGTTATCTGCCTTTGGGTGGAGGTGCGTGAATTGAGTGGGGTAGCTAGCTGTGTGTAGGGGAGGTGGGTGGCTGCGGGACTGGTGGGCGTACATTTTTACGGCACATCCACACCTCCGAGGGGATCAAAACCAGCTCTTCCATGGGGATTTTCCAATTTTCAGATCCCCCTTTACCCCAAGGAATTCGCCGCTGGTCATGCGCTGCAGCCGGCTTTGGGTGGCTGCTGTGAGTTGTTTGTTTTAAAACAAATGCTGTAGAGGTAGCGGTGCCTTTGCTTCTGCCTGCTCTGCCCCTGTTTCTTAAACCATGGCTGCTGGTTTCATGTTTGCCCTTGTTCTATAATTTGGTCAAACTAATATAATGTGCATAAGAATTCCTTTTATGATTAAACAAAACTCATTAACACACAACTTTTTCCTGCGAAACTCTTTTTTTCCCTTGGAAGCCACAACTGGAAGCGAAAACAAACTGAAAACAGCGCGAATGGACTATGAAAAACCCATCTTTTGTGTTCTTGATGCTTTAACCTACGTGAGCTTCTGGATTCTCAAAGGATTGCTTGGTAGAGGTTTTCACAGTCCACGCATCCAGAAGAATGGTGAGCTTTTGGACATTTTTCGCATGTTTTCTTTTTTCTTTCTTTAGGTTTAGGTTATGAGAATCTGAGTTATTTGATAAAGGGTTTGATGCAGGGGAAACAAAAATTCAGAAGAAAATTTGGGAGATGGAGAAAGTGGAAGCGTTCTTTTGGCTTTGAAGGGTTGCTCTGCTATGTTCTGTTGTTTAGACAGTCCAGATATGATCAGTGGCGAATCTAGGAATATTTCTTCCGGGGTCGACATGTAAAAGTTCTCAAAAATATTTAGACAAAAGATACCGTAAAATTGAAACTCATTAGTATTGTCAATCATGATTCATGAAAGAAAGTCTCATTACCATACAAATTTTTCTTAACAGTTTTTGCTTGAAGCATTACCTTTGAGTATGTTTAATTTCTGAGTTGTAACACATACATACCCAAGCTAATAAGATCATCCTTCACTTGAAATTGAAAGAACTTTTGTCATGATAATTTCTTAAGCTAAAGATAAAAGGGGGATTTACTGATTGGCTTCTCATAGATATATTTTCAATCCCTTCTGCTAGCAAGGATAAAATCCGATTGTCCATTGTATGTTTGGCCCACATATGCTTGTAATGTATGTATGTAGTGCATTGTATGTGTGACATTTATTTATTTTTGGCAAAAAGTCACTTTCGGTCTATGTGGTTTATCACTTTTACCACTAAGGTCCCCATGGTTTCAATTTCGTCACTTTTGTCCCTGTGGTTTCAATTTGATACAATTTAAGGACAATTCCCAATTTCTGATACTTATTGAGGGGCATTTCAGTCCAAACTTATAGCCCCTCCCCAACCACCTCCACCGCCACTAGCCCGCCAAAAACTCTTCCCTGTTGTAAACATTGACAATCCCACTGTCTAAACCAGCAACAAACAATGCTCCTTGAAGATGTACAAAGAGAGGTACCATTATACAACCTTCATTAATAAATTTTTTTAGAGATTATGTTGAATTACATAATAAGAAACTATCAAAGCTTGTGACACTGGTACAAGGTGCAGTAAGAGCTGCAATTGATGATGCTGTTGTAATCCTAGGCTACTTTTATGAAGCTTAAAAAGACCGAAGTAGACTTGCTCTGGCTAACTTTTTTTTCTTTTTTGGCTGGAGATTACCTTCATCCGTTATGAAGAAATGAGATGGATTATGAATGGATTATGATTATAATTGTGAGTTTTTCTTTGGGTTCAGAAAAAAAATAAAGAAATGTATCTCCCTTGTGTAATCCTAAGACCCGCTCGATTATGATTTTGTTAGTTGATGTTTATGTATAGATGGCCATAATTTTTATCAACAAAAATTCAAATGGATCATTGTTTGTTGTTGATTTACAACAGAGATAAGTTTTTGGAGGGGCTGCTTGGTGGTTGTAGGGTGGTTGGGGAGGTGCTGCAAGTTTGGACCGAAATGCCTCTCAATAAGTATCATAAATTGGGAATTGTCAAATTGGTTCAAATTGAAACCACATGGACAAAAGTGACGAAATTGAAACCATAGGGACCATAGTGGTAAAAGTGGTAAACCACAAGGACCTAAAATGACTTTTTGCCTTTATTTTTTGTTCAAAAGAGATCAGAAAAACATAAAAAATGGGGCTGGGAATTGAGGTTTGAAGTTGAATTTGTTTGTGGGGTTGTCAGGCTGGGAATAAGGTCGACATAGTTTTGATTGCTTATTCGGATCGAATGCCTTCTTGTTGAGCTTTATATACAATTTCTCTAAATGGAAGTATTGGTAAGTTCTATTAACAATTTGTGTCTAAATAAAAATACTAAAAACTAATGATGATTCCCTTCAATGACACAAAATCTTCTAATTTTTTAGGGTGAATAAAGGGCAACGGAGTTGGTCCTCAATTGGCTGGCGATAGGCGGGGGTTATTGGCCTGCAGTAGGAGCAGTGGCTGTAACATCCCATATTGACCAATGGAGAGGGGGTGATGTGCATTATATGTATATGTCCGCCTCCATCTAGCATGAGGCCTTTTGGGAGCTCACTGGCTTCGGAGTCATAGGAACTCCGAAGTTAAGCGAGTTGGGGCTAGAGCAATCCCAAGATGGGTGACCCACTGGGAAGTTGCTTGTGAGTTTCTAGAAACAAAACCGCGAGGGCAGAGAGTGAGGCCCAAAGCGGATAATATCGTGTTACGGCGGAGCCGATCTCGGGATGTGACAATTTAGTATTAGAGCCACTCTGCCGTGTGGTGCGAGTGTGCCGACGAGGATGTCGGGCCCTTGAGGGGGGTGGATTGTAACATCCCACATCGACCAATAGAGAGGGGGTGATGTGCCTTATATGTACATGCCCGCCTCCATCTAGCAAGAGGTCTTTTAGGAGCATACTGGCTTCGGAGCCATAGGAACTCCGAAGTTAAGCGAGTTGGGGCTAGAGCAATCCCAGAATGGGTGACCCACTGAGAAGTTGCTCGTGAGTTCCTAGAAACAAAACCGTGAGGGCAAAGGGGGGGCCGAAAACGGATAATATCGTGTTACGGCAGAGCCAATCCCATGCCCGCCTCCATCTAGCACGAAGCCTTTTGGGAGTCTACTGGCTTCGGAGTCATAGAAACTCCGAAGTTAAGCGAGTTGGGGTTATAGCAATCCTAGAATGGGTGACCCACTGGAAAGTTGCTCATGATTTCTTAGAAACAAAACCGTGAAAGCAGAGATGGGGGGCCCAAAGTGGACAATATCGTGCTACGACGAAGCCGATCCCGGGATGTGACAATAGCGGCTGGCCGGAAGAGGGATTGCTTGAGGTGGACATGTGGCATAATGTGCTTTCCTTAGAAGGAGTGGCATTGTGTGTAATTGTGATGTTTTATGTTATTGTAAAATTAGGTACTACTTTTTGGTCTTTGGCCTTGTGCTAATTATGTAAAATTGTATTTCTATCTTCCAAATTAGTAAACTATATAGTGTTTAAAATAAAGCTCCATGTTAATGGGGAGATTAGAAAATTCGAGATCTCAAAAAAAAAAAAAAAAAAAACTTTGGCATTTGGAGGTACCGAATAAGGTTAAAATCTTTCTTTGGAGGGAAATTTTAAATATTTTGCCTACATCACTAAATCTTGTTCAAAGGAAGGTACTAGCTTCGACTTCTTGTTTTGGTTGTGAGACTGCAACAGAGGATGTTGTCCATGCTTTCAGGGGATGTAAACGAAGTAGATGATTTTGGGCACAAACTTCCTTCAATATTGATTTGGCGGGCATACAAGATTCCTTTGCTAACTTTTTGGAGGTTATGTTTCATACATTTTCAGCAAGCGATTTTGGAACGGTTTGTGTGCTGTTGTTGGAGAGTTTAGAAGCTTCGCAATGATGTGCTCTACGGAAAGGAAGTTGGTGGGCTTACTGAGGTCGTTGAATGGACCATGGAGTTTTTGGAGCATTTCAAAATTCATAATGCTCGCACTAAGCTAGCAAGGGTGCCACGTTTTATTAGGTGGATTGAACCTCATTCTTCTATTTTGTTATAGAATTGTGATGGAGCTCTTGGAAAAGAAGGTTGTAATAGAGGGGTTGGTTGTGTCTTAAGAGACTCTGAGGGTAACTTTATTTGGGGGTTTGCAGACAAGGGTCCAGTAGGTTTGGATGTTTTGGCTACTGAATGTGTTGCTATACACAGGGTTTGATGAAGGCTGCCAAGTTGGGACTATCTAGTTTTTTGGTAGCATCCGACTTGCAAGAAGTGGTGGCTTTATTGAAGGGTGATGGTGAGCTATGGAGTAATTTGGGAAATATTGTGGACGACACTAGAAGGTTGATGGTGCAGTTGCGTATTGTTGATGTTTGTTTTCAACCACGATTGGGGAATTGAGTAGCCCATTCTATGGCGCAGTTTGGATTGCGAGAACAACATCCATCTTTCTAGGATGGTTTGGCTCCTTACTAGCTAGTATCAACGTTGGTAATAGACATGGAGGGTGGGTAGTTTTATTACTTTCGGATGTTGTGGTACTCTTTTTTCTTGGTTGGATTTCCTCCATTGGGGGTTTTTATGACAAGGTTTTAATGATGCCATTTCTTTTTGCATCCTGTTTTGTTTTGTTTGCATTAATCCATGTTTCCATATTCATAACTTTATATATGCATTATCTTGATGAGACAAAAGCGGACCAATTCAACACTATTTCACGACGTTCTTCAGGAACTGTCATTTCTCCCCTAACGGCGGGAAAATTGTCTCAAAATGTAGGAAAATAAACTCACCATACTGGATTGGATAATGTGGGAGTAGTTCTCGTAAGCGTCTTGACAAGAGACAAATATGTAACCATTTTAGTAGGCACTTTCAATAAAATTGGTGAAGTGATCCATAATTAAATGTTGTATAGGCTCACAAATATCCCTTTGAATTATTTCAGGAAAGAGGGCTCAATATCAATTTTTGACTGAGATGATCTTATGACAGCTTTTAT
This sequence comes from Prunus armeniaca, assembly GCA_903112645.1. Taxonomy (NCBI): domain Eukaryota; kingdom Viridiplantae; phylum Streptophyta; class Magnoliopsida; order Rosales; family Rosaceae; genus Prunus; species Prunus armeniaca. Next base: position 10,405,597 of record CAEKDK010000003.1, on the reverse strand, counting down.
TTGTGAGCATTCTTTGTAATGATATTTGTTGGACAATACAATATTTTGAGTCTTTAAACAATGTCCTTACAAATTTATAAAAATCTTATGTATCATTGTGGAACATGGATTGCCAAGATAGTTATGCCACAACGTAAAAGTTATCCGGTCAATGAACTTCTGGTTCATGATATCATAATTTTCAACTGCTTTAATAGTTGTGTAATATTGGGGCCTCATGAACTTTTGGTTCATGGCATCATAAACTTCCTACTCACAAAAGAAAGTAGGAAGTTTCTCCAATAGACGCCTCTGGCTGTCAATATTGGGGCGGTAATACAAAACATTACCATTGTAAAATGAAATTAACTAATAACCCAACATAAATAAATAAAATAAAATAAAATGAGTAAAGTGGTATAAACGAGGAATAAAATAAATAAATTAAAGACTATGAAATTCCAAGATAATCCAATATTAATGTGGATTCAATATGTAGATAAAACTACAAGTTTAAGAATTGGGTTTCCAACCAATTCAGGTTCGTATAGGCATAAATAAGTAATGAACTTCATGTTCATATATAGCATTAAGATCCATGAAAAACTATGAACTTCAGGTTCATATCAATATATATTCGAAACTTCAAGTTCGAATACGTAGATCTAAATAAATTGAATTAATAGTTGTGCTTTGAACTTCATACTCAAATCCATGTATATGCACTCGAAACTTCTGGTTCGGGTTTTTGACATATGTTGGCCTTATGGAATTTTGATTTTGATTAATACAAAATCGAGGAGTTTCATGTCCTTATGTGCTCTTTAAATTCGCGGAACTTCACGTCCTCAATTATTTGGAATCAAAGAACTTCAGGTTCTGATTCAATCAAAAGAACTCTAGGTCCTAATCTAGTTATATGATGAGGATCGAGGAACTTCGGGCCCTAATCTTTTGTATAATACAAACTCATCATAATAATTAAGATCAAACTTAAAATTAAATAAACAAACAAATAAATAAAACATGACATTATATCCATGTGTAATAAGAATAAGAATTTTTTTTTTCTTAAACAAGCATGATGAAGTCTGATGGCGAGTACAAATAAACTCTATACCATGTGATGACTCTAGCTCATATAAGAAGAAAGAAAATTCAGAGAAAGAAAACATACCAAGAGCAATGTCGTGCTGATAACCTGTTATATAACTAAGGGAAAAATGGTGGAGAATTGGAAAGTAGAGAAAGACAATAGAAATTGTTCAATCAACTTGTATATCTCATTTTGATAAGACCTCTTATTTATAGGCTTACAATGGTAAGAAAACATTAACAACTCATAAGTTACAAGCCCATAACTATGATATTTAGTGCATAGGTTACATAGAATTAGAAAAGATGAATGCTAAGAGGTATGGTGGTCATCCACCAACTCATACATTTACAACATGACATTAGATGTCAAATTATTGCATTTTGACTTTTTAGAAAGAAAAAAAAGTTAAATGGGCCATGCTTGGGCTCGTGCCGTGCTTGAAGCGTGCTCGAGCCAAGCTTGGCCCATGTCGGGCCATGGGCCGGCCCGATCCATTGGATCTCATTTTTTCATTCCGACTCAACCCAAATTTTCGTGCCGTGCCGAGTACGGCCCATTAATATTCGTGCTCGTGCCGTACCGTATCTTATTTAAATAGGCTAGATTCGTACCGTGCTGGGCCAATCCGTTCCGTTTGAAACATCTAGTGGGACGGCACAACAAAATGTATATCTTTGGGTTTTTGGGTATATCCTTGGGATAACCAGAACATCCAATCCAACAATAACTCTGTCAGTACTGTGGCTTCCAAGGAAACTTGATTGACACGACAAATCGTTCAAATTCAGACAAAAAATAAAATATCGTTCAAATTTCACTGTCATTCGTTTTATTTCACCAGGGATAAGATATGTACGAATTGAGGAGAGAGAGACAGAGAGAGAGTCCTGCAATTTGACCGCTCTACTAAAACACTGGTAAATATAGTAGTAGTGTGTTTTCCTCTAGAGAAAGAAAGTGAGGGAAAACAAGAAAGTGATGGTGAAGCGGAGGAGGAGGAGCGAAGCGCATCTGAGCAAGGATTCGAAGGTCGAAGTTTGTAGCAACGAAGAGGGTTACAGAGGTGCTTGGTTCCCAGCCAAAATACTTGACCCACAACCCTCAGATCCCTCAATGAAGAAGAAAATGAAGAAGGCTCTGGTGCAGTACGAGACTCTGGGCTCGGACGATGACCCAAACAAGCCACATATTGAGCTCGTTCATGCGCGCTCCATCCGCCCAGTGCCTCCTCTTATCGACAATCCTGACCAGCCCTTTGAGCCTGCCGACGTCGTAGACGCCTCTTACATTGATGTTTGGTGGGTCGGGGTTGTAATGAGGTGTGAGGTTTCTTAAACCCACCCGATCTGCTTGAGTTAAAGCGCTCTGAGCTGCGGCCTCATTGGGATTTTCTCAACGGCAAATGGGTTCGACCCCGGAAGAAAGGTACTAGTGGGTTCTACATTTTAATAATTATTATGCTTGGGGGTTTTTTTTTCATACAGGATTTGTACTTGGTTTATGCTTGCAAGTTACATGGGCTTTCTTTTGTTTATTTATGAATTTTCTTTGGATCTTGACCATTGGTTTTCATGATTTAAGAACATGCAGGTTGTTTATTGTACATTGGCCTGGCCCTTGTTGTTCTGCTTTTAGATTCTTCTTTTTTTCCTTAAAAAGATTTCTATTTTCCCGAAAAGATAATCTTTTTATGTTGTTGCACTCAAAGGATCTTTCTTTAATGTCTTCTCTTTGTTTTTTGTATCTCAAACTAGGATCTTGTGATTTTATAGAGTTTTTAAGTTTGGATTTATTGAGGACTTTACTTATATGTTTGCAAGTTCATGCCTTTCCAGTTCATTTGCAATATATCTGGATTCCTTCTATTTTTGAGGGATGATAGAAATTTCTATATGCTGAGCTTCTATAGAAAGAAAACTGATATTTCTCACTAATTGTTGAAAAAGGATGGTGGGATCAGTTTTCAGCCCTGGGACAGCAGTGGAAGTGAATCTCAGCAAAGAACATATATTCGTTGCTTGTCTCCCAGCAATATATCTTGGCGAACTAGGGGAAAACTCTTACTTGGTTTAATATAAGAGCTCAAACAACTCTGATGTTAAAGTGATTGTACGTGGCAAACAGATTCGGCCTTGCATTGATAAATCACCTTATGAAAAGACAAAAAAGAAAAGAAAAATTAATCAGAAACCTAATGATGATGCAACCATTGTAGGTTTTTCCAAGAAGTTGATAGCATCTGAAGACCGTCATTTGAATGTAAGAAGTGATATATATAAAAAAGAAAAAAGAAAAGAAAAGATATGCATGATTTTTTTCTCTAGTTTTGTTTCTTCTGATACCTGATGGTCCTGATTAGAATGCATTTTATTCCATTTGTAGAAGGTTGAGCAACAGCAGCTTGGAGAATTGGACAATCAAGCAATAATTTCTCATAAACGAAAAGGTAAACCACAAAATTCTTAAGGTGATATCCCTTGGCCAAGAGTGAGATATTATTTATGTATTGGCATATTTATTGTGTCATCCACATACAACAAATGTGTTTAAATTATTGCAGTCAAGAAGGGCAGTGAAATTGAAAAGGTTGATGAAGAAGATGTTGAAGATGAGAATGGACTGGACAACATTGAATCTTCTGGTATGATGTCAGATTCTGAATTAACTGGGGAATCTCATGCTGGAACATCATGTCTGCTCCCCATGGAGGTATATCTGAAGCTTGTATGATATGCTTCTTTGATATCTTTGTATGTATCAAAACTGCAGTCTACATTAAACTTTGGGTCAAAATTGCAAGACCAGTGTGCTTTCTATCAAACAAATATAAGACCAATATGGTTGAAGGAAGGGATGATTCTCCTGTTAACTAATTGGATACATGCTAATTTGGTGATTAAAGTAGTCATGTTGGTCATTTTGGTGATTAAAGTAATTCTCAAACATGACTATTTTAATCATCAAATTAGCATGTATCCAGTTAGCTAGCAGGAGAATCATCCCTTATTTCAATCATAGAGAGATATCAAAGAAGCATGACATATGAGCTTCAGATATACCTCCATGAGGAGCAAACATGATGTTCCAGTATGAAATCCCCCAGTTAGTTTGGAATCTGACATTATACCAAAAGATTCAATATTGTCCAGTCCATTCTCATATTCTTCATTAGCATTTTCGATTTCACTACCCTTCTTGATTGCAACAATTTAGACACATTTGTTTTATGTGGATGACACAATAAATATGTCAATACAAAAATAATATCTCACTCTTGGCCAAGGGATATCACCTTAAGAATTTTGTGGTTTTTCGTTTATGAGAAATTATTGCTTGATTGACCAGTTCTCCAAGCTGCTGTTGCTCAGCCTTCTGCAAATCTAATAAAATGCATTCTAATAAGGACCATTAGGTATCAGAAGAAACAAAACTAGAGAAAAAAAATCATGCATCTCTTTTTCTTTTTTCTTTTTTTATATATATCACTTCTTACATTCAAATGGTAGTCTTTAGATGCTATAAACTTCTTGAAAAACCCTACAATGGTTGCATCATCATTAGGTTTCTGATTAATTTTTCGTTTCTTTTTCATCTTTCCATAAGGTAATTTATCAATGCAAGGTCGAATCTGTTTGCCACGTACGATCACTTTAACATCAAGAGTTGTTTGAGCTTTTATATTGAACCAAGAAAGAATTGTCCTCTAGTTCGCTAAGATAAATTGCTGGGAGTTCAGCATCAAATATATGTTCTTTGCTGAGTTTCACTTCCACTGTTGTCTCAAGGTTGAAAACTGATCCCACCATTCTCTTTGAACAAGTAGTGAGAAATATCAGTTTTCGTGTAATTTTGACCCAAATTTTAATATTGACTGCAATTTTGATACATAGAGAGATATCGAAGAAGCATAACATACGAGCTTCAGATATACCTCCATGGGGAGCAAACGTGATGTTCTAGCATGAGATCCCCCGGTTAGTTCAAAATCTGACATTATACTAAAAGATTCAATGTTGTCCAATCGATTCTCATCTTCTTCATCAGCTTTTTCGGCTTCACTGCCCTTCTTGATTGCAACAATTTAGATACATTTGTTTTATGTGGATGACACAATAAATATGTTAATACAGAAATAATATCTCACTCTTGGCCAAGGGATTATCACCTTAAGCTATTGTTGCTCAGCCTTTTGCAAATGGAATAAAATGCATTCTAATAAGGACCATCAGGTATCAGAAGAAACAAAACCAGGGAAAAAAATTATGCATCTCTTTTTATTTTATTTTTTCATTATATATATATATATATATATCACTTCTTACATTCAAATGGCAATCTTTAGATGCTATCAACTTCTTGGAAAAGCCTATATATCAAACAAAGGCGAGCGGTATAAGACCTTCTCCGGCCTGGGAAAACAGCTAACTCTAGAAGGTAGGGCTTTGTTTGCCTGTGGACACGAACACTATTCCGTTCTTAGCGGAAACCCGCCCTAGAGATTGAACATCGACTTATCTTATTGCCGTTCAACAGTTGCAGAATCTACACTTGGTAAAACCAAAAGTCAGTATCTTTCTTTAATGGCAAAATCATTGTTTCTTAATTATGTTTCACCACCTCTGTTTACTGAGCCTTCCAAATTCATTTTCCTAAACACCCATCCAAATGTTGTAATTGACTTGTATCTTTTTCATCACAAAAAAAATATAGAATACCAATAAAAAACATATTAGTGGAAGAAGAGGCTAGGAGCCATCAAATTAAATTGCACATGAGTTCCTCTTGTTTTTTAACATAAACGAAAGGTTTTTCCAGGTTGTGATGTAGCATACAATTCTCATTTCACAACTTGAGTCTTAGTCAATTCAACTTGAGCAACAACTACAGTTCCAAACGACATCGATGTATCCCCTGAAATATCCGTAAATTGAAGGCCCGATGATATTTGTATTGCCGATATTTTCATCCTTGGTGTGAGGGAGCGACAATTAGATCCCTTAATATTTTTCTATTGTTAAAATTAGTCTATAAGAAAATGTACAACATATTGGTAGGTGAATAGGAAATAAAAGGGATTTACTTATCCTTCTCACTATTTTCCCTGTTGGTAGTTATTGTTTAATCCTATTTATTGTTATCCCGTGTAGTGCAAAATTCATACCTTTCTTAAAATCATAGGTTATGAAGATGCAATGGTCGAAGCAGAAATTGAAGATTCTGCAATGGATATTGAGACAATAATAGAGGGCACAAGTAAGCTATTGTGAAAGTTCTCAAAGCATTGTTTTGGTTTTGGTTCGTTTGATTAACATCAAGGTTTCTTCTAGGTAAACTTGCTGGGAGTTCTGAAATGTTTTCCAGTTGGGAAAAAAATTGAAACCATGGATGTATAAAAAGATGTTAGACTTACTAGGGATATGCTTGTCCTTTTTCTTGTGTTTTCCTCTTTCGATAAGCACTTGCTTATCCTATTCACTTTTATAGCTTGTGTTGTATAAAATTTCATCTATCTTAAATTTGCAGGTTTTGAAGAAATGATGAGAGAGACAGAAACTGTGGATTCTGCAATGGATTACTTGACAAAAGAAGTTCAGGTGGCTGTGACTGGAATATCTGCAACGGCATCTGCCCATGATCAACCTTTATCACTGTGCATAGATGAAATGCATTCTGTAAAAGCCATAGAGTGCTCAAGTAAGCTATTGTGAAAATTTTCAATGGATTCCTTTGGCTGTAGTTAGTTTGGCTAATATCATGATTGTGTTCTCTAGGTAACCCTGCTGGGACTGCCATGCAACAAAATGAGGATGGAGGAACACAAGTTGGGCAACCACATTTGCCTTTGTGAAAAATTCTCCATTATGGGAAAATATTGAATCCATGGAAGTATTCAAAAGATTTCCGCAAAAGCCACCTTTTCATCCACTATTGAAGTGTAAAGAGGCCTGTCGTGAAGGATCAGCCCTTGGAAAGATGGTAAACTTTGCCTTTATGGTGGGAAGACTTCCAAGTTGCAAGTTGGCGATCCTAGAGACTTATTTGATAGCATTTTGGAGGCACTAGCTGACTTGGAAATGTTGGGCTTTGATGTCACGGCAGTATGGGATCGTCTGAAGGAATTGCTTGAAATGAACGTTAAGTTGGGGCAGCTTCAGAACCGATCACAAGAAGTTGACATTCAGATCACAGCATATGCTCATGACAGAACCAGAAACAATGAAACAATCAGTGGGATTGATAAGGATATTAAGGGCTTGCAGGAAAAACAGGCGACGCTGATGTCAATTGATGTGGCCAAAGGTTCTGAAATTTTGCAAGTTGCAATCAAAAGCAAATGCTATAACTGAAGGCATTCAGAGCATCCATTGCGATTTTGAGAAATTAGCTGTTGCAGCATGGTGATTCTTATGATTCTGAAGGATGACTCTTTAGATTACCACTGTTTTTGCTATCCTTTGCAGCATCGTGATGGATGACCCTTCAGATTACCCTTTTGAATGGAGTAATGGAAGTGATACCAAACTGTTCTGTAGTGCTATTTTGTTACAACAGCCATTAGCCCTAGATGCTGGTAACAATTATCTGTACTACTATAAAACTTACCTGAAGCTACTCTGATCAGCAATCCACCTCTGTATCCTAGACCACTTTATGCTGCCAGCTGTAAGTAATTTTTATTTGCTTTTCTTGTTCCTTTCTGTACTATATAACTTGGATCTACTTTGCCTCTTTGAACGTGCGTTTTGATACAAACGTCAAACATCTTTATTAACTTAAGAACTTAATATTATTGGTTTTATCTGAAAAATGTTCGTCAAACGTTACTTTCTAACTTGTAAATTTAAAAGAAGTTGGGTTAATTTTAATTTAGTATCCTGAATTTTTCACTAAATAGCATGGTAATACGGTGTTTTCAATTTGAATTGTCATTAGACTGATTATCAAGAATTAATTGATGATGAATCTAACTAGGAACTCACCCGTGGTGTTTTTTTTTCTTTCTTGTTTTCGAATTATTAGATTGACCCTTTCATGTTCAACCCTTCCCCTTTCAATTCTCGTGCAAGTGTTCTTTTTTATGCTCTTAGTTAACTTGACCAATTCTTCCTTTCAAATCATATCCTCTTCCCCTTTCAATTCTCGTGCAAGTGTTCTTTTTTATGCTCTTAGTTAACTTGACCAATTCTTCCTTTCAAATCATATTCTGAATCGTCATAGAAAAAATGAAAATGGTCAAAGAATGGGTATTTCATGGGTGAAAATGAGGTCTAAAGGGAAGAATTGGTGGAATTAACTATGGACCCTTGAATTTCATGGCCCTTTTTTTGTTTTTTTTAATAGAATAAACAAACTTGACGGAAGGGTAAATTTGATATTTTTTGAACCATTTTCATTACCACCCCAAATTCGAAAATTCGGAAACAAGAAAGAAATAAAAACAAAGGGTGGGTTCCTAGTTAGATTTGTCATAAATTAATTCTTCTTGATAATCAATCTAATGACAATTCAAGTTGAAAACACTGTATTACAATTAACCCAACTTCTTTTAAATTTACGAGTTAGAAAGTAAATCTTGATGAACAATTTAAGATAAAATGGATAATATTAAGTTTTTAAGTTAATAAAGATGTTCGCTGTTTGTATTAAAATCCGAGTTCAAAGGGGCAAAGTTGATCAAGGTATATGGTACGGAAGGGAATAGGTAAAGCAAATCAAAATTACTTACAGCTGGCAGCATTAAGTGGTCTGGGATATAAAGGTGGATTGTTGATCAGGGTAGCTTTAGGTAAGTTTTACATCAGTACAGATAATTGTTACCAGCATTTCTAGGGCTAATGGCTGTTATAACAAAAAAGTACTACATAATAGTTTGGTATCACTTCCATTACTACATTCAGAAGGGTCATCCATCACCAAAGGTTAGCAAAAAGAGTGGTAATCTGAAGAGTCATCTATGAGAATCATAAGAATCACCATGTTGCATAAACTAATTTCTCAAAATCACAATGGATGCTCTGAATGCCTTCAGCTATGGCATTTTATTTTGATTGCAGCTTGCTAATTTTAGAACCTTTGGCCACATCAATTGACATAAGTATTGCCCATTTTTCCTGCAAGTCCTTAATCTCCTTATTAATCTGACTGATTGTTTCATTGTTAACAAGTTCTGTCATGAGCACACGCCGGATGGGGAACGTAAACATTTAAAATTATTTCCCCAAGGAAAAAATATTTATTTTAAAGCTACCCATGCCACGTTAGCGAAATTAACGATTTTGTTAAGAAACCTTGGTCATGGAAGTTTAGAGGGGATATTGAGTCATTTAAAACGTTGGGGGGTAAACTAAGATAATTTGGAAACCACATGGAGCATTTCAACAAACTGTTGAAATTAATTAGGGCTTTGATTTTAAGAAATTCACTTGTACCGTGGAGTTTAGCATGTAAATTTTGCCCAACCAGCTTTCAAATCCTATATTTGCCATCCTTTGGTCTTTTCCAAATTCTCCCTTTTTTTTATCCCCCACATACAAAATTATGGGTCTGCCACTATCGAGAGCTAGGCATAGTGCAAAAGTTTCAGCTTGTAGAACATAAGTTGCACCTATTGATAGTGGAGAACATAGATTAAAAGGGGTGATGGGTAGTGGCGGAGGTGTGATTAGGCCTGCAAGGGCCTTGGCTTTCCCAAAATTCTGAAATACTATACATATTGGCTTTGCATTGGACAACTTAGGATAACATACATATATATATATATATATATATATATTAAAATAATGCTTGTGGCCCCCACAATAAAGAGAAGGAGGGATTTACATTTCCCCCCTCCAATTAAAAGGCTCTTTCCTTAGCAATATGACTAAGACCATTGCTTTTTTTTTATAACAAATTTATAAATAAACCCAATCTTAGACATGTATTTATAAAAAAACCCAAACACTATTTAAACATAGAAACACACCCAAAATCAACCACAAAGTCAACTTTTTGGGTGTGTTTATAAATGAGTTTTGAGTGTGTGTAATGATGGGTTTTGGGTGTGTTTATATGTTTAAATAGTGCTTGGGTTTTTTTATAATTTCAACCCCCATTTTGGGTGTTTTAGTGAAACTCCCTTTTGTTTTTTGCCAAACACCAGCTTCACTTTAAAGTTAAGTAGTTGTAGGGGACTTTTTCTTTCGGCAGCTGTAAATGGGCTGGGCTGCTGTAAAGGGCAGACTGATGAAATTGTCCCTTTCGCCTGAGTTCGAAAATTAAGCCCCAAAAATACTTCGAAATGGTAGCAGAGCCTTAGGAAGTATTTTGGTTACCTTCACCAGCTAAAACAATAGCAATTTACAGGTAATTTTTGCCTACTTACAGATAAACCTTTGAGCTTGGCATGAGAGGCATGTGGCATGGAAGCAAAATCAACACGAGTTTAGCATTGAGGGGAAATTTAGGCTTTCTTAGGGGGAAAAAGGGAAGTGTTAATGTGAGAAAGGAGAGATTTGTAGGAGATTTGGCTAGGAAAAGAGAAATGAAGAACAATGCTCTTCCGACAGCTTGATAGATACTCTATCTGCCAGAAGAGAAGAATGGAGAAGAGGGTGAACAGTGCACGAGATTGCTGGGCTTTTGCAAGTTAGAGAGAAAGCTTGCTCTCTGAATCTGGGTTGGTTTCATTGGGTAGAAGAGGTCTCATTTTATAGCTGCTGGAAATCATCCATTCCCAAGAAACCCTAATGGTTTCTACCCATTTTGGCTAAGCTTTTCCCTTCCTTTCTCTTCTCCTCCCTTGGCTTTTCCTATCTTGGTGAAATTTCCTCTGTCTATTCGCACAAAATCAGGAAATTTGAGAGCTCAAGGCCCCTTTCCCGCAGCTGTTCCAGTGGGAGGCTCCATTCTTAGCTATTTTTCTTCTTTTTTCCTTCCTCCTTACTTGGCCAGATTTGATGAAAGAAAGGAAGCGGATATACATGCGGGTTCGAAGGGTGCTTCTGGCAGCTCGCAGGCTAATATTCTTTGGTTCCTTGAATGTTTCTTGCCTGGAACTTGCTCCCCTCATGTGCTGGAACCTCCAGCAGCTTTGTTCAATAAATCTTCAGACCTCCCCCTTCGTGGCTTCTATTTTTCTAGCAAGGGGCTGAGGCTTTTGTGGCTTCTTTTGGAGTTTTGTACGGGCCAAGGTAGTTCCTTAAGTAAGTGGGCTATTTAAAATGTTTGGGCTTTTTGGTTGAGTCAATAGGCTATTTTGATTGGGCTTATTTTTGGTTGGGTTATTTTCCCTTTTGTGCTCACCCATGTGTTTGGGCTTAAGAAATGGGCTTGAGTCCCGAGGCTCCCAAGCGACCCGAGACTTCCATTTCTCATCCCATCAATGGGCCTCATGTTGATTTATTACCATCCATACCACAACCCACTCAAGCAAGCCCCGGGTTTTGAGCAGCTTGGGCCCGCTTAGGCTTATAGTGTGGTTGGGTGCGAAATAACGATTTAGTGCTTGGCACGTTTTTAATTGTGATGCTTGATGAGATAATTAGCATGGATTTGTAGAGCTAATGCATTTTATAATCTTAATCTCGATTCCTAGCATGACGGATTATTTATTTGGCATGGCACGTGGAGTGTGACTTGTGCATGACGGATTTTCGTGTGCTCCAAATTGGGTCTTTTCTCAATAACATATCGTTTTGGGCCGAGAATATATTCAGGCCCAACAGTGGATTTTTTGGGCCTCAACATTAGCCCCCTTAATCATTAGGGCCATGGATAAGTGCTGGAATGGGCCGAATAATTAATCCCGACCCAAAATCAAATTCATAAGCTCCATCAATTATTTGCGATTTCCCAGATACCAACTTCCTCCTTCTTCCTATTTATTATTTCTTCCTTCTTTTCCTTCTTCTTTATGCGTACCAGAGTAAACCTCTTTTTACCACTTTCCCCTTCTTTCTCTTTCCTTCCTCCAGCGAACTTAGAGAGAGAGAGATCAGGCAACAACCACCTATTTTCAGCCGCTAGAAGAGAGTTCGAGCCGAATCAGACTCCGTCATCCCCCTATACGAAGAAACACGCTTGCCGTTGCTAGAAGAGATTGTCTCTATGCATAATTTTCTTCCAAAATTCCCAATTCCTTCTCTCTTGGTGCATCTGAGGCTATCCTTTCAGGGATTAGCAAGGTATGCCCTTTTCTCCTGCAATTTCTTCAATCTATTGAGGGGTTTGTTGGGTTCTTCACACCCATGGGTTTTGCTCTTTGTTTTGGCAGCGATGCATCCACTCCTTTTGACCCATCCACCTTCTGTTGGAGTAATCGTTAGCAAGGAAGGGGTTTGCATCAATTTTTGGGGGTTCTCCCATTTTTGATTTCTTTCTTTTTGCAAGCTGCTGGAAGGGTGCTGAAATTGAGAGGAAAAGTCGCTGGTATGGATTGCTCCACTTTTCTTTTCTCCATTTTTCTTCCCCTTTTTTATCAGGTGGTGGCCCCTTTTGAGCTGGTGAAAAGGCTTAACTTTGCATGATGCGTTTTTTCTATGTAGGTGTATACGTCTCTAGCACAGGCAGGGGAAGGTGAGTGCTGGAAGCTTTGACGTTTTTGCTGCTGGAACCTTCGAATCTTCCAGCCTTCTAACTTGTATTTTTTTTTTTGGGCTTCTATTTTAGTCTTTCGGTAAGTGACTCTGCCAATTTGAGTATTTGAGGGATAAGGATAGACTGGTGCTTGGCCTAGGCTTACTCCCCTTGTGAACATATGCTTGATTAATTGTAGAGTTTATTCTTGGCCGTGTGAAGTAGAAGTTGACAGGACGCATGTCTTGCAATCCTTGATTTTTGTTTTGAGAGAGAATTTGCTTGGCATGCTTATTGATTCACAAGATGAGAACTTTGTTTGTCACGAACTTGGGTCATAAATTGCATATTTGCTTGAACTCCTTTTTTTATTGAACTATATGCATCACGAGCGTATGCTTGTAACCGCATAATTAATACACAGGGTTAGAGGCTGTTGAAAGCTTGAGGAAAGCACTTTTTTTTTTTTTTTTTTTTTTTTTTTTCTTTTTCATTTGGAGCAAATGGAAATAAGTATTCTTTTGTTTTTTTTTTGGGGATAGGATATGAACATGTGTATGACAGGTTTGCAAGAATGCCGTGTGACTCATAGGGATTTTGTTTTTTTGTTTTTTTTTGTTTTTTTTGTTTTTTTTGTTTCTATGAAAAAGGTTAATAGGAGGTAAATAGTGTTTAGTTTGTAACACTTGCTTTGTGAAAAAGGGTCTACTGGAATGATTGATTTAGCATGGAATGGGAACTTTGCTTGTCATGAGCTTGAGTAATAGATTGCATGATGCTTCAAAATATTTTTGTTTATGCTTCCGCTTGGCGTGAGATAGCTTGCTTGGCTTGGCTTGTGAAGTTCATGTTGCTTGCACGCTAGTGTGGAAATTACTTGGCTTTAACACAGAGATGCTTTGCTCTTTTGCAGCATATTCTTTGTTGGCAATTCTTGCGGGGATTCACATAATAAGTCCCAATGACCTTTGTGATGAGTGATGGCCTATTTTCCCTTGCACGATGGATTGAAGAAGAGATGCCTACCTTCATCGCTTAGAAACACTTGCCAAAACTTGATCATAGGCACTGGGTAAGCTTTGGAGGCTACTCTCATTTCCAGGGGCTGTATAGAGAAAATGCATGTTTCCGACGGCTACTTGATTTTTTTATTATTATTTTTCAATACCCTTGCAGCATCACTAAGGGCTAGCCAGAGTGGTTCGATCGCGAGTTGATAGACCCAACTACCAAAGAAGTTTTGCGGATGATTAAAGGTTGCAAAGGAAACATCGTTTTTTGACCTTACAGCAGCGTGCTGAAAGGGCTTAAGCGTGTGTCTTATTAGGACTTTGCGTGGACTTCCCGCTGAATACTTAGAAGAAGTTATAGCACACACTATTTTTAGAGCACGATATGCTTGTAGCATGTAGATGTATGCGTGATCCCCTTAAGCAAAACTTGTCGTTAATGTGTTAAGCCTTCAGGAACACGAATTGGAGAGCCAGTGCCGTAAACTACGAGACCTTCTCCTTGACAAATGAGCGACTGAGAATGGCGCTTGGTGCATGGTGGAAACATCGAAAGGGTCATCTCATAGCGCTTTTTCTATTCTGTTTTAGTCATGCACCGTGATCTAGTTGAGGTACCAGATTCTCCTTCTTCACACCATAAATTTTTTTCTTTTAAATAAAAAGGGCATATCTTCCAGCACCATTCTTCTCTAACACCCATCTTTATTTTGCCTTGCAGATCGCATTTCTTTGTTGTGGGGAGCTAGCTTGGTGCATAGTAGCTTTTCCTTTTGAAACCGCAGGGTGTATCGATCTTTAGCACAATTGACTGCATTTGGGCTTGAGTTGTAACCCTTTTTTTTTTTTGGAGAGCCTAAAGCTCTTGTTGTTGGAAACCTGAAACACAACCTTGTTGCATACTTTCCGTCAGAACCTTTGATGTAGAATGCTTGAGATATTAAGCTTAGGCCTGTTTTGTACGCTTTGCATGAATTGTTGGGTTTTGGAATGCATTGAGATAAAGATTTCTAGCTTGTTCTATACACTTAACTTTGTTGCAAATGATGAAATGCATGAGTTTCTTGAGATTTTAACAGGTTGGGTTGTGGTAGGTGCAAGGTATATGCTGCCAATTTTTTTACAGGATCAAAAAAGTGTTTGCCCCATTGCCTCTACGTATTTTTTTTTTTCCTAAGCACATCCAACACAACTGCCGACACCTCTCCACAGCTTCCAGCAGTGCTACCTCTTACTCCTCCTTTCCTAGTCACATCTGACATAGCTGCCGGCACCTCTCCACAGCTTCCGGCAGTGCTGCCTCCTACTCCTCCTTTCCTAGTCACATCTGACACAGCTGCCGGCACCTCTCCACAGCTTCCAGCATCACTTAGTCTTGACACATGCCCTCTTTCTTCTTGAAGGTTGTCTTTCCTTGGCTTGGTGATTGACTATCTTGGCGCATGGTTCTGTTTCCTTTGAGACCATAGGATGCATAGGTCTTTAGCATGTGTAGTTTTATCTTGCTTGACTGTATTTTTTTTTTTTTTTTTTTTTTTTTTTTTTTTTTTTTACACGACCAATGTCGTTATGACTTTGTAATGTAGTGTTGAATCACTGGAGCTTGTATTAATTTCTGAATGCTTGAGGCATGTTGTAATCTGCATGTCTTATATATATATATATATATTGCTTAGCTGGCAAAATTTGTTTGTATGAACTGCTTGAGATTCTCTGACAGGTTGGGTATCCTTGAAAACAAGGTACATGCTGCTGAAATTTCGACATGAGCGGAATTTCTAAAGTTTCTTTTGCATGGTTTATCTAGCCTCTGGGCTTGAAAAGCAACTTCTTGCCTTCCTTAAAAAGGGCCAGGCTAGCATGTGCATGATTCTTACCAAGGCTTTATAAAACTCCCAGATCTTGCATATCATGTTGTTCCAGCACCTCAAGATTGTGTGCTTCTTTGTAATAGATCGGTTTTATCGTGCCTTATGCTATTTTTTGCTTAAGCGTGATGCTTGTTGATGGGCTTGAGTCCCGAGGCTCCCAAGCGACCTGAGACTTCCATTTCTCATCCCATCAATGGGCCTCATGTTGATTTATTACCATCCATACCACAACCCACTCAAGCAAGCCCCGGGTATTTAAGCGGCTTGGGCCCGCTTAGGCTTGTAGTGTGGTTGGGTGCGAAATAACGATTTCGTGCTTTACATGGCATGTTGCTTGGCACGTTTTTAATTGTGATGCTTGATGAGATAATTAGCATGCATTTGTAGAGCTAATGCATTTTATAATCTTAATCTCGATTCCTAGCATGACGGATTATTTATTTGGCATGGCACGTGGAGTGTGACTTGTGCATGGCGGATTTTCGTGTGCTCTCAATTGGGTCTTTTCTCAATAATATATCGTTTTGGGCCGAGAATATATTCAGGCCCAACAGTGGATTTTTTGGGCCTCAACATTAGCCCCCTTAATTATTAGGGCCATGGATAAGTGCTGGAATTGGCCGAATAATTAATCCCGACCCAAAATCAAATTCATAAGCTCCAGCAATTATTTGCGATTTCCTAGATACCAACTTCCTCCTTCTTCCTATTTATTATTTCTTCCTTCTTTTCCTTCTTCTTTATGCGTACCAAAGTAAACCTCTTTTTACCACTTTCCCCTCTTTCTTTTTCCTTCCTCCAGCAAACTTAGAGAAAGAGAGAGAGAGATCAGGCAACAACCACCTATTTTCAGCCGCTGGAAGAGAGTTCGAGCCGAATCAGACTCCGTCATCCCCCTATACGAAGAAACCCGCTTGCCGTTGCTAGAAGAGATTGTCTCTGTGCAGAATTTTCTTTCAAAATTCCCAATTCCTTCTCTCTTGGTGCATCTGAGGCTATCCTTTCAGGGATTAACAAGGTATGCCCTTTTCTCCTGCAATTTCTTGAATCTATTGAGGGGTTTGTTGGGTTCTTCATACCCATGGGTTTTGCTCTTTGTTTTGGCAGCGAAGCATCCACTCCTTTTGACCCATCCACCTTTTGTTGGAGTAATCGTTAGCAAGGAAGGGGTTTGCATCAATTTTTGGGGGTTCTCCCATTTTTGATTTCTTTCTTTTTGCAAGCTGCTGGAAGGGTGCTGAAATTGAGAGGAAAAGTCGCTGGTATGGATTGCTCCACTTTTCTCCACTTTTCTTCCTCCTTTTTATCATGTGGTGGCCCCTTTTGAGCTGGTGAAAAGGCTTAACTTTGCATGATGCGTTTTTTCTATGTAGGTGTATACGTCTCTAGCACAGGCAGGGGAAGGTGAGTGCTGGAAGCTTTGACGTTTTTGCTGCTGGAACCTTCGAATCTTCCAGCCTTCTAACTTGGTTTTTTTTTTTTTGGGCTTCTATTGTAGTCTTTCGGTAAATGACTCTGCCAATTTGAGTATTTGAGGAATAATTGTGGCGTTTGTTCTTGGCTGTGAGAAGTAGAAGTTGACAGGACGCAAGTCTTGCAATCCTTATTTTTGTTTTGAGGGAGAATTTGCTTGGCATGCTTATTGATTCACAAGATGAGAACTTTGTTTGTCATGAACTTAGGTCATAAATTGCATATTTGCTTAAACTCCTTTTTTGATTGAACTATATGCATCACGAGCGTATGCTTGTACCTCCACAAGTACTGCCATTGCCACCACTACCACCACCACCACCTCCTCCACCTCCACCTCCACCTCCACCCCCTCCACAACCACCGCCACTGCCACCACTACCACCACCACATCCTTCTCCTCATTCTCTGCCACCACCACCACAACCACCACCTCCTCCACCACCTCCACCACCACCTTCAGCACTACCACCACAACCACCTCTTCCTCCAAAACTTCCACACATCCACCACCACCACCACCACCACCATCACCACCACCATGCTGCCACTACCACCACCACCACCTCCACAACCACCATCCTCACCTCCACCACTACCACAACCACCAACTCCACCTTCATCACCACCACCACCACCACCTCCACTCCATCACTACCACTACCACCACATGATTAGTACATAACATTTTTAATATCATGTCTATTTAGTCGTTATTCACAGTTAGAACAATTTTATATTAAAATTTACCAAACGATTTTGACACTGCTTTTTGTACTAACAGCACTTTAAAAATATTGTTTACCAAACATGGAGCTGCTTTATTTTATAGCTAATTATTTTCAAAGCACAGCAAAAGCAACTTTTTTAAAAAGTGACAGCAATCCCAAACTGTGCCTAAGTTACTCCTGGATACCACCAACATAATTAATAAAAATGAAAAGAAACATTCAATCAAATCTTTCTTTCACAAGTATATTTAAGAAAATAGGAAATTAAAGATAATCGGTTATTTATTTATTTACAAGCTTAACAGTAGGAAATGGATCAACCCTAAACCCTAACATATTGCCATCCCCTCCCCCCCTATTTATTTATTTACAAGCTTAACACTAGGAAATGGATCAACCCTAAACCCTAACATATTGCCATTCCCCCCACCCACCCACAACATAAAATCCTGGCTCCGCCACTAGTGATGGGGAACTTCAATCTAACCATGGTTTAAAAGAAATTATCACAAGGGGCTTTTTATTTAAAACACCTCAGTGGACTTATTTACTAACCTAAACGAAAAAGATGAGAAGAGAGGAGGGGGAGGAGGGGCAATGACACTTTTTTCTCTAATTTTTCTTAGCGGAGGGGCAGTGACACTTTTTTCTCTTATTTTTCTCATTAAAGAAAATCTTTTCCTGTTTTAGCTGTTTTTCTTTTGGAATAATGCTAATCTTACCATATTTTTGTATACCACATTCCAATACCAACTTATGTGGTAGATGAGGTGACGAATCAATTAAAATTAATTTAACATTTTCTTTTCTTTTATGATTTATTGACACTTTTTAATTGATGTGATTGTCCACTTCATCCACCACGTAAGGTGGTATGAGAATGTGGTATATAAATGTGATAAGAATAGCATTATCATATTTGGTGAAGAATTTTGAATTTGAATTAATGTGATGCTATGTATTTATAGATGGATGTAGTTGGTATGTGAAATTAAATTCCGGTTTTTAACTTAATTAGGTTGAGTTCTGAAAGAGGGAATCCATATATTTGTGCAGTATGAATATTAGAGTGTATTGTATACAATAATTAGTGTGATGTATATTACAGGACTTATAAGGAAACTATATATATACAGCTGTAATTGAGAGAATGGTGATATACAAAATCTGCTAATTAATCAAATCCTTGATTCGGTAACAACAAAAAATCAATACCCCTACTTACTGAGACATCAAAATTCTGGTGGTTGGTTGGTAATAATAATACAACATCAAAAGACCAAGTAGTAGTAGTAGTAGAAGAAGAAGAAGAAGAGAGGGGGTCTAGCATGAAGAACAGGGATCACGACAAGAGCAGCAATGGAGGAGAGGAAAAAACTGAAAGAGTTGCATTTATGAAGTTATTTTCGTTTGCAGATAAGACTGATATTATGTTGATGCTCGTCGGCACGATTGGTGCCATGGGGAACGGTTCATGTATGCCGATTATGACGATACTGGTCGGGGAGATGAGTGATTCTTTTGGAACTAATCAAAACAATACACACATAGGACTTAGTGTTGTTTCCAAGGTAAACTTATGTTTCACAAGTCTACAGACAAGTTACAACCTGAGTTCTAACCTTCATCACTGGAAAAACGTCTAGTTTTATTTACATTATCAACTTCTTTTTTAATTTACGAGGTGAAATATTTAAGTTCCAGAAAATCCTGTTTGACTTCTGGAGCTCAGGTGTTTTTTTTATACATATATTTTGTTTCAAGGTATTCATATCATAATTATAACAAGATCTGTTCCTCTATTGATTCGATGAACATTTTGATGATCACGTACTTATCTTGGAAAATTGTAGGTCTCTCTAAAATTTGTGTATTTGGCTATCTGGGCAGCTGTGGCCGCAACTCTTCGTCAGTACATATCATAAGTTTTTGTTTTTGATAATGCAATGCATAGAGAAATTCTTTCTTCTATATATTAATTGAGCATTTGAACTGATTGATAAACCCCTTTGTTTTTGTTCAATAGAGGTCGGTTTCTGGATGGTAACAGGGGAAAGACAAGCTGCAAGGATAAGGGCTTTGCATTTGAAAACAATATTGAGACAAGATGTTGCTTTCTTTGACATGGAAACAAACAGTGGAGAGGTCGTTGGGAGAATGTCCGGTGACACTGTTCTCATACAAAATGCCATGGGTGAGAAGGTACGTCTACTAGTACAAGAAATAAAAATAAAAATCAGCTGGAAATGGAATGGAAGAACAGAAACCTTGAAATGTGTTACTCTTCTTATAATAATGTAACAACAACTTGTTGGTGCAGGTTGGGAAATTTGTCCAGCTATTTTCAACATTCATTGCAGGGTTTATAATAGCATTCATCAAATTGCGGCCTCTTACCCTTGTCATGTTATCCTGTGTTCCTCTGCTTGTGGCAGCTGGTGCATCCATATCCTTCATTGTAACCAAGATGGCATCCCATGGACAGAATGCTTACGCAAAAGCAGCAAACGTTCTTGATCAGACGATAGGCTCCATTAGAACTGTATGTAGTCACATAACGTACATTTATTTGCCTTGGAGCTAGTTATTGGAATAATTAATTTCTTTTACTTTATTTATGTGACCAACCAAGAATATATATGATGTTTTTCGTTTGATTGGTTCCTATATCATATATCTAGGTTGCATCCTTTACTGGAGAGAAGAAAGCTATTACAAGTTATAGTAAAAATCTTGTGGATGCTTACAAATCAGGTGTTCATGAAGGTTCGGCTGCTGGAATAGGTCATGGTTTCGTTATGCTAGTTTTGTTCTTTTCTTATGCCTTGGCTGTATGGTTTGGTTCAAGAATGATAAGGGAAAAAGGATATTCCGGGGGTGATGTGCTGAATGTGATTCTTGCTGTTTTGACTACATCCATGTAAGCTCCACTCTTAACTTTCAAATTTCTTCCCTTTATGTTTTAATTTGTTTTTTTTTCTGAATAATTTGATAATTTTCTTTCTTTTGGAACTATTTGGGATATGAATTAGGTCACTGGGGTAGGCATCAACGTGCTTCAGTGCATTCGCCGCTGGTCAAGTTACAGCATTTAAGATGTTTGAGACTATCAGTAGGAGGCCAGAGATTGATGCCTATGACGAAAAAGGAAAGACATTGAATGACATTCGTGGAGATATAGAGTTGAGAGAGGATTTTTCAGTTATCCAGCCAGACCAGATGAACAAATATTCGATGGGTTCTCACTTTATATCCCTAGTGGCACCACCGCAGCTTTGGTTGGAGAAAGTGGAAGTGGGAAGTCAACAGTCATCAGTCTGATAGAGCGGTTTTATGATCCAAGAGCTGGTGAAGTTTTGATAGTGGTATAAACCTAAAAGAATTTCAGCTCAAATGGATTCGGAGTAAAATTGGTCTTGTCAGCCAGGAACCTGTACTGTTTGCATCCAACATTAAGGAAAATATTGCCTATGGAAAAGATGGTGCTACTCTTGAAGAGATAGAAGCAGCAGCTCAACTTGCAAATGCTGCTAAATTTATTGATAAACTGCCCCAGGTTCTAATTTATTTGCTCTAGCTAGCTCATTTTGATTGAACTGTACACGCATGATCACCATAAGAACATAATATAGGCTTACTTCACTTTGGAATTGCATATATATTTCGTGTTCAGGGGTTTGACACCATGGTGGGTGAGCATGGAACTCAGCTGTCTGGTGGGCAGAAGCAGAGAATTGCTATAGCAAGAGCAGTTTTGAAAGATCCACGAATTTTACTTCTGGATGAAGCTACAAGTGCACTTGATGCAGAATCTGAAAGGATAGTTCAAGAAGCATTGGACAGGATTATGGTAAACCGAACTAGTGTTATTGTTGCTCATCGTTTGAGCACGGTGAGGAACGCGGATACAATTGCAATCATTCATAAAGGAAAGATGGTTGAAAGAGGTATTCTATCTAATAAGGTCATTCATAGCACATTATTTTTATTCTCATAATTAAATTATGCTGCTTTATGCACACTATCTCATAATTATTTCTGCAGAATTAACTTAGAGGATGATGTAAAGAAAATCACTTTTTTCATTTTGTTTAAGATGGTATATAAAATCAAACTGCCTGCATGCCTAATATGCATTTCCTGCTTCTTTCCCATCTATACATATTTTCTGTGGACAGACTAGTTGGGGATTGGCACTTAGAGTGCAGACGAACTGCTTAAAAATAATGTGAAAGGCAACAGGAAGTCCACTGCTGCTGCAGTTAATTATTATCTACTACGGTGAAGAGAAACAGCAGTATATATTCACAATGGAAAGATATACACAGAGGCTGTTAGCTCTGATCGGTACTTTCTGTATATATCAATTAACAGTAACTTTTTGTCAACTGATCAGGCTCGCACTCAGACTTACTCAAGGATCCTGAAGGAGCATACTCTCAACTTATACGCTTGCAAGAAGTAAACAAGGGATCAGAACAAACAGCAGAAGCTCAAAACAAATCCGAAATTACTATGAAATGTTTTAGACAGTTGAGTCAAAGGATGGCGTTAGTAAGATCCTTAAGTCGGAATTCCTCTGTTGGTAGCATGCATGAGAACAATACATTGCAGGCAGATCCAGAAGCCCCTGCCCTGCCATTAGAGCAACCTCCGAAGATCTCAATGCGCCGTCTTGCTGCCCTCAATAAGCCCGAGATTCCAGTGCTTCTTATTGGAACTGTAGCTGCAATCATCACTGGTGTTATGATTCCAATTTATGGTTTGCTTTTGTCCAAGGTAGTAAAGACTTTCTATGAACCACCTCGTCAACAAAAGAAAGATTCAGAGTTTTGGGCAATTATGTTTATGACCGTTGGTGTGGCATCATCATTGGTGATCCCAGCAAGGGAATACTTCTTTTCTGTGGCTGGTAGTAAGTTAATTGAACGTATCAGATTGATTTGTTTCGAGAAAGTGGTTCACATGGAGGTTGGGTGGTTTGATGAGGCTGGGAACTCAAGTGGTGCAATTGGTGCCAGGCTCTCAGCAGATGCCGCTCTAGTGCGGGCCCTAGTAGGAGACACGCTCAGATGGTTAGTAGCATTGCCACTGCAGCTGCAGGTTTGTTCATTGGTTTTACTGCATGTTGGCAGCTGGCATTCATTTTACTCGCATTGATTCCTCTAATCGGAATTAACGGATATGTTCAAGCAAATTTCATGAGAGGATTCAGTGCAGATGCAAAGGTATGATCTATAGCTCCCTGAAAGTAAAAGCTTTCTCATTTAAATACAGTTAGAGTTTGTCCACATTTACATTTCCAAGTGCCAATTCTGGATTATTAGAACATTTCACAATTTGTAAATTCAAATCCCTTCTTTCTTCTAACAATCAAGATGTATTAAATGGTTGCAGATGATGTATGATGAAGCAAGCCAAGTTGCAAATGATGCAGTTGGGAGCATAAGAACAGTTGCTTCTTTCTGTGCTGAAGAAAAGGTAATGGACCTATACAGAAGGAAATGTGAAGGCCCTACGGAGGCAGCCAAAAGACAAGGCTTGATCAGTGGAATAGGATTTGGAATATCTTTCTTCTCTCTGTTTTGTGTCTATGCAACCTGTTTCTATGCGGGAGCTAAACTTGTTGAGGCTGGAAAAACAACATTTCCACACGTTTTCCAAGTAATTATTCGCTCCATTCATCAAATAGTTTTTAAAACAAGACCAAAGCATATGTAGATGGTTTTAAGATGTGTATTTGGCCTGCAGGTTTTTATGCTTTAACCATGGCAGCTATGGGAATTTCTCAGTCGAGCTCCTTTGCTGTTGATTCTAGTAAAGCCAAGAATGCTGCTGCTTCCATATTTGCAATAATAGACAGGAAGTCAAAGATAGACCCTAGTGACGAGTCTGGTGTGAAATTGGACAGCGTAAAGGGGGAGATTGAGCTTCACCGTGTAATCTTTAAATATCCATCTAGGCCAGACATACAGATTTTCCGAGACCTAAGTTTGACTATTCATTGTGGCAATGTAAGCATTTCATCATTGATTTGGATTTCAATTCTGTTATTTAAAAAAAATAAAAATTACTATCTTATAATATTTTAGTTTGATGACATGTTGAAGTGTAGGTCTTCATATAGTGGTTCTTTTGCGAATCTCTTTTGCAGACAGTTGCCTTGGTTGGAGAAAGTGGGAGTGGAAAATCCTCAGTAGTAGCATTGTTGCAAAGATTTTATGATCCGGATTCAGGTCATATCACACTTGATGGAATTGAACTTGGAAAAGTCCAATTGAAATGGTTAAGGCAACAGATGGGGCTTGTGAGCCAAGAACCTGCTTTATTTAACGACACCATTCATTCCAACATTGCATATGGAAAAGATGGAGATGCAACTGAAGCCGAAATTATAGCTGCATCAGAGTTGGCCAATGCCTACAGGTTCATTAGTAGCTTAGGACAGGTTAGAACATTAATGCATTATAATATATGTTTTTGGGTACAAGTCAACTGATCTTAGTGACAACTTATAATAGATTGTTGCAACATTAATCCGAATGCATTATGCAGGGGTTTGACCCCATAGTAGGAGAACGAGGAGTGCAACTGTCTGGGGGACAGAAGCAACGCATAGCCATTGCGCGTGCTATAATCAAGAGCCCCAAGATGTTACTGTTAGATGAAGCTACAAGTGCACTCGATGCTGAATCTGAGAGAGTGGTTCAAGATGCATTAGACGGAGTGATGGTAAACCGGACCACTGTGGTGGTTGCCCATAGACTATCCACAATCAAGAATGCTAATGTGATCGTAGTGGTAAAAAATGGGGTTATCATAGAGAGAGGCAAGCATGATACTTTGATGAATATCTCGGATGGATCTTGTGCACCCTTAGTTGCTCTTCACATGAGCGCTTCAACTGCATGAGATTCTTGTACATCTTTCTTTTTCTTTGTAATGGTTTGGTTTAAATCTGCCACCTTTTCTTTTCTCACCAAGGACTAAAGAGAACTGCATGAGTCTTCAACAGGTCATTACTTGTTTTTTTTTGTTGTTGCAGATCAAACATCTTCTTCAGCAGCTTCCCTTGTTCATCAATTCGCAACTTTAAATTTCACTGAATCTGTTCGTACAAGTAAATAAATGAAATTGAAATATTAGAATGTAACCAGAAGTACATGGCTTTGTGTTTTCTATTAGTCCTCTGCAACATCAATGTCTTCCAAGTTCAGAGATCTCTTTTTACTGGCACAAAGACAAGCCCTCAGAATTCCTATAACTGATTTGGCTAATGTTACGAGTTGCAAACCAGTTTACAGTTATTAACCCCAACAAGGACTCCAATGCAGAGTAAAATACATGTGGAAACAAGAAATTAAATGGGTCTAGCATATATAAAAATCATACAATCTTGAGACACTACTGAGATCTCATCTATGCACTTGTAATTGATATGGTTGTCCACTTCATCTGCCACATAAGGTGGTATGAGAATGTGGTATACAAATGTTGTAAGAGTAGCATTACCACATTTGGTGAAGAATTTTGAATTAGAATTAATGTGATGCTATGTATTGATAGATGGATGTAGTTGGTATGTGAAATTAAATTCCTATTTGTAACTTAATTAGGTTGAGTTCTCAAGAAGGGAATTCATATATTTTTGAAGGCTTAAGTTAGCAAAATGGTCCCTGAGATTAGCGAAATTATCACATTATGTTTTTGTGACATTAATAGTCCTTAACATTACCTAGTTTTGTGAAATGATTGCAAGCGCACAATCCGCACAAGTAATATAGAGATAAGTGAAGTGTCGTTCCCACGAAGACTGTAATTTCCTTTTAATTACCAATTATGATTAATGCATAAGTTTATTTAAACAGTTAATTAGGAGGATTGATTGATTTAATTAAACTAAAACAGTTATGAAAAATAGCAATTTAATTAAAGATATGGAAAATCAAGTTGATGAGACACTAGAGCATCTGATTTCACCATCACCAATGCCACTTAATTTTTATAGCCAATTAACCCTAAATACTAACTGAGTGTACAAATTTCCCCACGAGAATATTCGATTGGAAAGATTCCCCTTTCTTCTTCGCCGCCTCCTTCTCCCTGCAAAATAGAACCAATAAGAGGACCACACCCGAGGGGTGTTGGCCAAAGGCCCTCCGATGCCTAAATTAGTTCAATTGAATCATATAGAAAACAATAGCTAATAGGGTACGGAGATGTGTTTATGGCATAAACTGGGTGGCCGTAGCCTTATGTAAAAGAGAGAGAGAAAGGAGGTGGCTAGGGTTTGAGAGGAATTTTCTGCAGAGTTTCAGTAGGGATTTCAGACGTACCTCAACCCTTGTGTGTGGCTATGCTTTTATAATGGTCTCGGAGGCTAGGGTTTCAGAGGAATAATTCCGTAGATGGAAGGGAATTATTCCTCCCCTTTTTGGAATTGATTTGATTAATTAGGGTAAATCAAATCCCTAATTGTGGTAGGTATCAAATCAAATCCTAATTCAATTAGGTAACTCATTTAATTGGGAATCGTGGTAATTAACCAAATCAACATTTAACCCAATTAGGCAACGTTCAATTTAATTGGGTAATCCCCAATTAAATTGAGTAACTCCCAATCAGGTTAATTAATTCCCAATTAGATCAAATAATCACCAAATGGAATGAATTATTTGACCTAGGGTTTTGATTTAATTTGGTTACCACAAATGCCCCCCAGCTTCTGCATGGCGCATGGTGGCATGTAGGAGATGTAAATTATCCGTTGGGTTGTCCAGCTGTAACTGGGCTTCCTTCGTGGACCTGGGCTCCTGAGTAGAGGAGGTGCTTGATTTGCCAATTTTATGAACTCCCAAGTTGGAAAGGGTTGGCGATTCCTTGTAGGTCAAGGAATTTTGATCCTTATAAATGTAGGGCTCCTCCAATTTATTCTTCACATCAAAAGTCTATTCCACCGATTCTGTAAGTGAGAGAGAGAGAAACTTTGGAGGGCTTTCCCAGCGTGCTTGAAACTTCATCTTTGCTGTCCATCCAAGGTAATTAGCCTGTAAGAATTTTTGTGTCTCTGACTTTTAGCAACTTGGTCCGTGTCTTCTAGTTGGTCATTGGAGCTGTAAGACATAGGGCGTGGTTGGTGAGGTGTGCCCACGGGCTGGAGCATGGCAGGCTTGAAGTTGCACGCTTTGGGCTCGAGCATGGAGGTCTGGAGGTGCTTAAGCCTGGCATGTGAGGTGGGCTCGAGCTGGCGTGCGCTGGGCTTCAAATTGGAGGTCTGGAGGCTCCAGGCCCTGCCTGCATTGGAGCTGAGCGGAATTGGGCCAGGCGGAAGGATGCGCGATGGGCCTTGCGCGAGACGTGGGCCGCGCAGGCTGGAGGTGGGCCTCCGTGCTGGTGCTGGAGCTGGGCTGCGCGCTGGCTGGTGTTGGTGTGACTTGGGCCCTGCGCTGGAGCACCTGCTGGGCTGCCCTTCTCTTAGCTTGGGCTGATCCAAGCAACCAGAATTTTATTTTATTTTTTGTTGCTGCTGCTGTTTTTTTTTCTTTTCGACTTGCGAATTTTTCCGGTATTCTAACTTGTATTTTTTTTTTTCTTTTTTTTTTTTTTTTTTTTTTTACTTGCAACTTGACCAACCATGAACCTTCCGAGGACGGTAGAAAGGCTCCAAGCTCTCAGGCACCTTTATATTTGTGGGGAGGCTCCCTAGTGCCTAGCAAGAAATTCGTGGCCAACTTGCACCGCGTGACGACCGATGCTCAGTTCCAGAAGTGGCGGGCTGCCTTCACATCTGCCATTCCAGATGATGTGCAGGTCAAGCTACTGAAGTCTTGGACTGATAACAAGCCTTTGGTATATGCGAATGATCCCGGCGCTAGGGTCATTACCTTCCGTCCCTTTTACTTTTCCTTGGGCTTCAAATTCCCGCTGTCGAAGCTCTTCAAGGAGGTGTTTTGCGCCATGGAGTGTTCTCCGAGCCAGTGTACTCCCAATGTTTACCGGGCAATCATGTGCTTCGAGAATCTGAGCCGTTTCTTCACGTTGGAGCTGACTGTGCGTGAGTTCTTTTATTTTTTCGAGGTGAGGCACTTTGAGCAGTATGCCTAAGTTCGCACCTACAAGACCAAGTTGTTCGACGGTCTTAGTCAGGGAGATCATGCTTGGCATGACGACGTGCTGGAAGTTAGCGGACGGTGGGAGGGCGACGTTCGTGACGGCCCACTTGTTCCCATCACCTATTGCCATGGTATGTCTTTTGCGACTTTTGATATGTTCCTTTTTATTTGAATTTCTTAAAGTGTGGTTGACTAACTTCTGTCTTCTGCTTATCGCAATTGGAGCTTGGACCAGACATGGCTAAGGTCCGTCGTGCTTTGAACATCCCTCAAAAGTTTCGCGAGTGGCGTTGGCTGTTGAGCGAGTACCGAGAGGTAGACGGTGGTCTGCCCCCTGCCGAGGATGTCGAAAGATGGAAGTAGAATGGCCCTGACCCTGACGATCTGCCTACAGGACAGGAAGAGTATTCTGTTGAATCTCCACCAAAGAGAAAGGCTGCTACCAAATCTTCCAGAGGTGAAGCCACTTCTTCGCACACCAAGAATGGGTCTCCATCGAGGAAGAAGCCAAGGCTCCCTTCTGCTGAGAAGACTCAAGTGGGGTCTGCTCCGTCATCATCTGTCAGGGTCAAGCATCTCGTGGGTGCAGATAGCACGAAGGTTTGTGGTATGCGCGGTGCTCGGGGTGTTCTGCCCGAGCCTCCTGCCGACACGCTCGAAAACCATGACATGCTTCGTGAGACAGCTCGTGTCCGGCCTAGTTCTGCTGAGCGTCAAAGAGATGTAGACATTCCTCCTCGAAGTTCGAGTCGTCTGCATCGGTCGAAAGATGGAGATCGAAGTGGGAGGTCTGCTTATGATCCAGCTGTTGAACCATGGGCAGTCAAGCGTGGAGTTGATTCAGTATCATTGACTCCTTTGGAGATGAAGTTGGTGGAGGCTAAGAAGATGAGAGAGTCATCTGCTTGGGCTAAGGGTTCTTCTTCAGCGACGGCGGTTGGTCCCAAGGTGGACAAGTCTAACCCTGCAGGGGATGCATGCGTGTCTGATCTGCTCAAGACGAACTTCCTATCGAACCCGTCCTCATGTGCTGAGCTGGTTGATAACATTCGTCAGGCCAGCGATCTTGGCACTTTCTCGAGCCTTTCCTTGGAAAAAAAAAGGGAAGCGATATTCCATTTGATTCAAAAAGGATTGGTTTTTGCTGCAGAGACCATTCGAAACTCATCTGCTGTTGCCCCCTCTTCTGCTCAACTTAGCGAGCTGGAGAAGAAGAATGGTGAATTGGCCAGCCATCTTGTCGCCGAGCAGGCCCGTTATGAGAAGAAGACGCATGATTTGAGGGCAATGATTTCTGAGCTGAAAAGCTCCCTTACCGAGAAGGATTCTGAGCTCAACTCTCTTGCCACTGATTTGGTTAGTCGCAAAGATGCCTTCTTTAGTATTGAGTGTAAGAATGCTGACATCTCCCTTAGCTATGACAAGCTCCTAGCTAGATTTCACACATACCACAAGTCCGCAGAAAAATCCAAGTCTGAAGCCATCATAGACGCGTACAAGTTGGGCTACCTGCACTGTTCAGCTTTTGTGGACGCCGAAGAGGCTGCAACTCAGAGGTCTCCTGCTGGCGCCTCAGAGTAGATGAAGACTTCTTTGTTTCTTTTCAGCTTTTGTAGTTTGCTTTCTTGTTTAGAATAATTGGTCTTTTTTGACCATATTCTTGTTGTTGAACTTGGCCGGTTGGTCATCTTGTTATGAAAATTTCAGTTGTTACTCTCAACTTTCAATTTGCATATCGACCTGTGAACTGTTAAGTAATCAGCTTCTGTCTTAATTGCACTTCTTCTTTGGAGATTTATGAGTGACAAGGTTCCCCTTGGGGGATTCCGAGCGTATTCTGCACATCCCGTACAATGTTTTTCCCTTAGGAAGTTGGCGAGTGCCAGGGTCCCCCTTGATGGACTCCGGGCGTGTCCTGCACATCCCTTAGGATGATTTCCCTTAGAAAGTTGGCGAGTACCAGGGCCCCCCTTAAGAGGCTCCGGGCGTGTCCTGCATATCCCTTAGGATGATTTCCCTTAGGAAGTTGGCGAGTGTCAGGGCCCCCCTTAAGAGGCTCCGGGCGTGTCCTGCACATCCCTTAGGATGGTTTCCCTTAGGAAGTTGGCGAGTGCCAGGGCCCTGCTTAAGAGGCTCCGGGCGTGTGCTGCACATCCCTTAGGATGGCTTGGTCGTCGCCATGCGTCTCCCGAAGGACGCTGCTTATGGGCAACTATGTGTCTATCCTGCCTCCCTTAGGAAACGGATAGGAACTTGGATATTCCCCACAGAAGGCATGGAGACCTCATTTTAAGAAATTCCTGGCGCACCCTGCGTCTCCCTTAGGACGCTTTTTACGGGCTGCGTCTCCCGAAGGACGCTTTGGTCGTCGCCCTGCGTCTCCCTTAGGACGCTACTTATGGGCAACTGCGTGTCTATCCTGCCTCCCTTAAGAAACGGATAGGAACCTGGATACTTCCCGCATAAGGCATGGAGACCTTCTTTTAAGAAATTCCTGGCGCACCCTGCGTCTCCCTTCGGACGCTTTTTACGGGTTGCGTCTCCCGAAGGACACTTTGGTCGACACCCTGCGTCTCCCTTAGGACGCTGCTTATGGGCAACTGTTTGTGTCTTGTAGGCAGATAAGACATTTTGGAATGAGAAACTGAACTTATATTGATATTCATAATATTACAGTCCTTTATTCGAAAATGAAAATAACTGAGTACAAAACTTGAAACTTCTAGCAGTCATGAGGAAGTATTATGGATAATACTTTCGGAGATGGTGAACATTCCATTGTCGTGGTATTTGCTTCCCATCCATGGTGTCCAATGTGTAGCTTCCTCTGCCCCCGGACCGGCTGATCACATAAGGGCCTTCCCAGTTGGGGTTCATCTTTTTCGACCCTTGTCTTGGTGCGGTGATGAAAGCCTTTCTTAGCACGAGGTCGCCTGGTTGAAACTGTCTGACCTTAGCTCTTCTGTCGTAGTAAGACTTCAACTGCTGCTGGTAGGAGGCGACTCGGATAATGGTCTTCTCACGTTCGCCCTCAAGTAGGTCAAGGTTGAGCCTCATTTGCTTGGAGTTCTGATCTACACTGCCCACCTCAAGGCTTATAGAGGGGACTGTGATGTGAGGAGGGATGATCGCTTACGTCCTCCTCGGGCTTCCATCCTTCTTCAGGAAAGACCTCTGGACGGATTTCCTCGGCTTGGTCCTGACGCTTTGATTGCTATAAGATAGCAAGGTTCGATTGTTCAACCTCCTTCAGATCTGCTTGGCTTACTGGGATGAACTGCGCTTGCTTGCTTTTCTTCAGCCCTTGGTCGAAGCATTTCCTCGCCATTGCCTGATCGCTGTTGATTTGTCCAACACCGCCCCCAGGGATTGGGTACCGAATTTTCTTATGTGTGGCAGAGGTGATGGCGTTGATCATGCCGATCCATGGCTTGCCCAGAATGCCGTTGTAGGGTGAGACCTCATTAATGACCATGAACGTTTGCAAGCAGACTACAGGTGGGGAGTAGACGTCGAGGTCTATCGTGCCCACGGTAACCGTTGTTGCGCCATTGAAGCCGGTCAGCGATCTGGCTGATTTGTTGATCTTTGCCTCCAAGCCCATCTGCTGGATGACAGCCAGCTGCAGGATATTGGCTGCGCTGCCCTCGTCTGCATGGATTCGGTCGACCATGGCCTGAGCGATTTGTATGCTGATGACAAGGGCATCGTTATGTGGCATGTCAAGGCCGATCAGATCTTTCTTTTGGAAGCCGATTATAGGATCGTCTTCTGCTGGTGGAAGGTCAGTCGAGACTTGGGAGATCATAGTGGCCTGTTTGATCTTCCTCTTCTTTTCCTTGCTGGTCAGTCCTGACTCCTTGGCGTCGGCTAGGATTGTGTTAATCCTTATGACCTTCTGGGGTGGTTCCTTGGCGGTGTCTCGATCTTCAATCCGTTGGATGGCCTGCTTCGCGATAAACTCCGTGCAGTGACCCTCTTTCACGAGTTCTTCAAGGTGTGCTTTCCAAGCGAGGCAGTTATTGGTAGTGTGCCCGTGTGTCCCATGGAAGGCACAGTATTTGCTTGTATCCCTCTTGTCTGGATCTCCTTTCAAGGGTGGCGGTCTTCTTACCCAAGGTTTGTTTTTCACTTGGGCTAAGATTTGATGTATGGGGATGGTGAACTTGGTGTAATTCTCTGCTGCTGCAGGTCTCCTTGTGGGTGTGACCTGCGCTTATCCTTGTTCTTGTTGCTAAATCCATCGCTTCTTTGACCTGCCCGCTTAGTCGGTTGATCTTCCTGCTTAGTAGACTTTTTTGCGGCGATTCGATCGTCATCCCAGAGCCCGTAGCGTTCCGCGGTCGCGTAGACCTCTGCCAGAGTCTGGCTGGGAGTGATAGTCAGCTCGCGGTACAAGTCGTGTTCAGCTGGGAGGCCTTTCTTGAAAGCAGATGACGCGATCCGGTCGTCACATCCTACAATGTTGGCCTTTTCTGCTTTGAATCTCCTGATGTAATCTCGAAGGGATTCGTCGGACTTCTTGCGCAGGTTGTACAGGTGGTCAAGGTTCTTCTTGATCGTCCGGTAAGAGGTGTACTCTTTGGTGAAGACGTAAGCCAACTCCTTGAAGCTGTTGATCGACCCAGATGGCAGGGTGTGGAACCAATCTTGGGCTGCTCCTCGCAAGGTCACTACGAATACCTTGCACATCAACGCGTCGTCGGCCTTGTGGAGGATCATGACACTTTTGAAGTGTTTTAGGTGGCTCTCGGGATCGGAGTCCCCTTTGAAGTGTGTAAACGAAGGCGTGGAGAATTGCTTCGGGGGAGCAGCCTGCTCGATTTCGGTAGTGAAAGGTGTGGAGTTTGCCTGGTCGATCTCCTTGCGTAGTGCATCGTCGAGGTTCCCACCAGTCTTCAGATCTCGAAGTCGGTCATTCATAAGCTTCTCAACGTCCTCCATACACATTGCTGGTCGATCACGTTGGCGACCTTCGCAATTCGGGCGACGTTGACTGACCTCCTCTTGGGTCTGCGAGGGTCGACCTTCTCGTCTGCGCTGCCTAGGCGGCGTGTTGGTGGACTGCGCTTGCGAGAGATTCTCCGTAGCTTGTCGACGAGAGCCGTCTCTTCGTGAGTGAGCAGCGGAGCGTCCTTCCTCGTGGTCCTCATTGTGAGGATTATCTGGTTGACCACCCTGGGGACGTAGCCTCTCGTGAATGTTCGTCTGCGAGTGGACAGCTGAGCGTCTTTCTTCACGATCCTCGTTGCGATGGTTGTCTGATTGTCCTCCCTGGGGGCCTAGCCTTTGAAGTACATTTCCCTGCGGTCCCAAGCGGGCGTGGACGTCAAGTCGTGGGCCTAGCCTCTCGCGCATGTTGTTCCTCAAACTTAATCTGCTCTGAGTGGGGCTCCCGGATGCTTGTGACATGTCGGTAGGCCGATCAAGTTGTTGTCCCTCGCCTTGTCTGCCTACTTCTGCTTGACCTGCTGGGTACCCGTTGAGCTGCCTGCCGGTGCATTCGTCCATCCTTCTCTCTTCGCCTAGTTGTCCAAGGCCAAGGTTTTGAGCCAAGCTGATTTGGTGGAGGAGTTGCCTCATCATATCGCTTTGGTCGTCCATTCTCTGAGCTAGCTGGTCAACTCTCAAACTAAGGTCTGCTTGACTTCGTGGATTAGGAGGAAAGAAGTGTGTGGAGCCCAATTGCACACGGGCTAGGGTTTCATTGGAGGTGTGCGCGGGAGCGTGTGTCGAGCGTGGAGACAATGAAGGGATCGCTTGAAGTTGCTCCAAGACCGGGCCTAAGTCAGCGGTGGTAACAAGCCCACCTTGATGAGAGGTTCCACCATGTTCGGCGGCGGTGGCCGGTGCGGTGGTGAGAGGTGGTGGTGCCACCATGTCGATTGCGGGCCCATGGGTGGAGTGGCTTTGGGCCGTCGCGAATTTAGCCATCGCGGCGGTTTTGCCTCTCGTCTTCATGCTTCCAACCATGGTTGTTTGGAAGGCTTCGGTGGATTGGAAATAGGATGAACAGATTCCTTGAGCACGTGTTGAGTATAACTCGTGCTCTCAATGAAAGCACCAATTTGAGTGTACAAATTTCCCCACGAGAATATTCGATTGGAAAGATTCCCCTTTCTTCTTCGCCGCCTCCTTCTCCCTGCAAAATAGAACCAATAAGAGGACCACACCCGAGGGGTGTTGGCCAAAGGCCCTCCGATGCCTAAATTAGTTCAATGAATCATATAGAAAACAATAGCTAATAGGGTACGGAGATGTGTTTATGGTATAAACCGGGCGGCTGTAGCCTTATGTAAAAGAGAGAGAGAAAGGAGGTGGCTAGGGTTTGAGAGGAATATTTTGCAGAGTTTCAGTAGGGATTTCAGACGTACCTCAACCCTTGTGTGTGGCTATGCTTTTATAATGGTCTTGGAGGCTAGGGTTTCAGAGGAATAATTCCGTAGATGGAAGGGAATTATTCCTCCCCTTTTTGGAATTGATTTGATTAATTAGGGATTTGATTTATTAGGGTAAATCAAATCCCTAATTGTGGTAGGTATCAAATCAAATCCTAATTCAATTAGGTAACTCCTCATTTAATTGGGAATCGTGGTAATTAACCAAATCAATTTAACCCAATTAGGCAACGTTCAATTTAATTGGGTAATCCCCAATTAAATTGAGTAACTCCCAATCAGGTTAATTAATTCCCAATTAGGTCAAATAATCCCCAAATGGAATGAATTATTTGACCTAGGGTTTTGATTTAATTTGGTAACCACACTAACCATATTGACAGTTGGTTTCTCCTAATTCATTCGATAAACCATTTCGAGCTCAACCAAAAGTATTCTTAATTAACAACCTATTCTCTCTCGAGCAATGGATTTAGAAAATCAAAAACCCATTAAGTTCTATGAGAACCTGCAAGAAAACTGCATGAGTCATGTTAGTCCCTCTCGGGCACTTATTCAAGACATGGTATTTGTTACAATAAGCAAACACCAAACATCTCCTCTCGGTCTCCGTTTGGATCATCAAATCAATTAAATATTGGCCAGATATTCAAAGCATTAAGAACAGTAACAAATACTCAACATGGAATAGTAATCAGAAATTAATATAACTATAAAAATTAAGTATTCACGGTTAGGCTACATCATAGCCTTAGCAAGGAAAATTAGTTCATGACAAAAGAAAAGATAAACAAGAGAATTGTTTTCATAAAACCGATTTAGCCGATGGGTCATCTTTGGATTCTCCACAACACCTTTGTGAGCTCCAAAAGCATTGTGACAACAAATTCTTAGCTCTCTCTCTGATATATTTGTGGGTGTATGAAAGTTGTATCTGGGGAGATGATAAATGGTATGTGGCTCCTCATTAGAGAGAGTTTAGGGTGACCTTATATAGTGTAAAACAACTAAACCCTACTCTAAAAATGTTCGGAAAAACTCTGCTAAAGCAAAACAAAATCCCAAACAATTAAGGGAATAAACTAGGAAAGAATCCTTCTTTGACTTGGAAACACGTTAGCCAACTTGCACACACGTTTTGGGGGTTTTTCCACTTCCTATAAAATTCTGAAAAAATGTGAGAAATGTAGCTTGATCTCTAAGCTTTCCAAGCATATATCACACGCCACTAGGAAAAATCGGAAAGGTCTTAAAATCTTCAATCTTCCACAGCAGTGCAGTTCTAACGGGATTTTAACTTAGGCTGTCTTGATTTGTAAGTCTGGAGCATTTGGCTTGGTAGAAAATTATGAAATTTTGATACAATGATCTTCAATGTCTTAGCTTTCTTCAACAATTAGCCTTGCGCTAAAATTTATTCGAAAAGTCAATTTTCAGTCGAAATCCTTCCAATAGCACAGAATAGCTGAAAATAAGGAAAGTAAGGTAATAATGCTTTTTTTAATTAACTTTCCCTACAAAAACCAAATATAAAGGTATAAAAATATAAGAAATAATGCACTTATCGCCTAGTATATGAGAAATTATAGAGTAGTACCGTATTACCACATCAGCTAATGATACTCCCATTCAAAATATGTCATGTGTCTTTATTTTTTAACAACTCAAATTTTATTTTACAACTGGACTTTAACCTAATTTTTACACTTTAAAATAAAATTAAGAAAATAAACAATGGAAAAAAAAATAGCCACAGCCCACCCTAACAAGCCTACCCCGCACCGCCGCTCTGGTTTAGGGCTCCCTCTCTTTTATCTCTCTCTCTCTCTCTCTCTCTCTCTCTCTCTCTCTCTCTCTCTCTCTGTCTCTGTCTCTGCTGCAATTTTCTCAACCTTTTGGTGACTACCCCAAGATCCACGTATATTTTATCATTGATGAAGGTCTCACTAGCAGATGTGAAGAAGGTTGGGATGGGAGGTGGGTCTGTAACAAAGAGGCTACAAATCGACTAGCATGAAATTGATATGGAAAGGGTTGATTGTTATTGGATCTAATATCTCCATCAGATATTAAGATTCATTGAAAATGATGATGAAGTTTCCTGGTTGCAACAATTTATTAGGCTATGGGGATTTGGTTCTCTTACTTGTGTTACTAATGACTGTTGATGGCAGTCGGAAGAAGACGACAGAGGGGTGGCGTGCGGGTAGAATTGCTCGGATATTCTCCTTTCTTTTTATTTTTCTAATTTATTTCAGCGGATAAAAATTAAGTCCAGCTGTAACAAAGAATAATTAATTTATTAAAAAAATTACATATGGCATATTTTGAGTGGGAGTACGGTACCACTCTATAATTTCTCCTAGTATACATCAAAATAGTATTACCGTTAGAAACTCTGTTAAATTGCTGACGTGGAAGTTAAATGGGCTCCACATCTCCAATGACGTCGTGACACATGGATAAGATAAAATATATTTTTAAAACCATTAAAAATTTTAAAATTGAAGAAAAAAGTTGATTTTTTTCCCCATCCCCCTCTGCCCTCTCTCTACTCTCCCTCTTCCTCTGTTGTTTTTCTCGCCCACCACCCCATCCCAACCCACAACCCATGACACAATAGCATCCTCAACCCCTACCCTCTCCCTCTCTCCATATGACTTCCAATGGCCCTTCACCACCACCGCTCCTCCCCTCTGTTTTGTTGTCTCCCCAACAACCTCCCCACCACCTCTGTTAATTTCAATACCTCCACATTCCGAAAAGGCTCACAGTCAATCCAAGCCTTTCAGAAACAATCGAAAGGTAAAATTATTGATCATGATTCATAAATGGCGCCTTACAGCCTCCCATCTCAACCTTTTTCCAAATTCACACAAAACCCATCAACCAAAACATCCAAATAATTCAATCTTAAACACTTGGGTTTGTAAAAAACTATCAAAACTAGATAAAATCGATAGCATTTGGGGTAGGAGGTCGTGGGGGACAAAAAAACACCATAGGGGAGGGGTGGGGGAAAGGGGCCATTGGAAGTCATATGGAGAGAGAGGGAGAGTATAAGGGGAGAGAAAAAATAGTGGGAGAGGGTGAGGGGTTGGGGTTGGGGATGCAGCTGTGGCATGGTTGCGAGTGGGGATCGGGGGTGGTGGGCTGGAAAAATATCAGAGGGAGATGGAGAGTAAGAAGCACGGACATGGATACGGATACGGCGATACGATACGATACGACATGGGGATACGGCAAATCTCCAAAAACTAGGATACGTCATGGATACGACAATTAAAAATTTATATTAAAATATAATAATAACAATATATATATAATTTAAAACAAATTTTAATTAACATAAATATTCAAATTCATCAACCAAATTCAAATTTAAACTATAGAAAGAAAAAAAAATTGAAGTCGATTTCATTATTCTCAGTAGGATTAACATTAGGACTTGCACTATTATCCGAATGACTCATATTTCTGAATATAAATAAAATTCAACATATTAAATATAATATTATTAATTTACCTAACCACAAATTTTTTTTTAATCAAATTGCTCATCACGTGATAGGGAGGGAGGGAGGGAGGGAGGGGGGGACATGAAATATAATAATGATATAATACATGTGTTGGTTACATTATATGTAATATAATAATATATATGTAAAGTGTTGGTCGCATAAGGACAAAAAGTGTGAACATGCATAACCAAAAACAGAGAAAAAAGTTGGACCAGAGAACACATATCAGAGAGAGAAGCGTGAGAAACAGACAGAACCAAAATTCACCAACAATTCCACCACCACGATCACACCAGATAAATTCAAGAACCTGGGCTTCTTTTATATGGGTGAAGAAGAAGAGGAATTGATGAAGAAGGAGAAGAAGAATTGATGGGTGGTGGGGGTCGGCTTTGCTTCTTTATTTATATAAAGAAGAAGAAGATCAGGAAAATATCTTCAAAGTTTCAAAAGAGGTAAGGCAAACATCTCGTGTTGTTCAAGACTTCAAATTTGTGTCGAATTCTAATTTTTCCCAAAAGTTTTTCCTAAAATGTATCCTAAAATTGGGATACCCGTATATGTCTTGTCAAATACATGTATCCTTTAGTCATTGACCGTATCCATTGACTCATATACGTATCTTGCGCGTATATGTGCGTATCCACTGCATATCATATCCCCCAACGTATCAGATACGGGATACACTAGTCGAGTTGTGTATCTGTGCTTCTTGAGAGAGAGTAGAGGGAGAGTATATGGGGGCTGGAAAAAAAATTCAAATTTTTCATAAATTGTTTTAATTCTTCATAGTTTTTCATAAATTTTTTTTATCTTATCCACATAGCACGGTGTCATTGGAGATGTGGAGCCCACTTGCCTTCCAAGTCAACAACTTAACAGAGTTTCTAACGGCTGGGAGCCTGTGACCATTTTGATGTGTAATAGGTCAGGACTATTAATATCACACAAAAAAAAAGATTAAATGATAATTTCGCTAATCTCATGGACGATTTGCGATAAAAGCCATTTATGAAGTATGAATATTAGAGTGTACTATATACAATAATTAGTGTGATGTATATTACAAGATTTAAAAGAACATCCAAAATGGGCTTTCTAAACCACTTTTTTAGACAAATTTTAGGGATGAAATGCTATACTTATCTCATTTTTATCTCACATTTCTATACCACATGATGTGGCATGTCCATATCATATGTCACATCAATTAAATCAATGAAGTGTATTTTAATTAAGACAATTAGAAAAACAAATACTGGAATAAATCATAAAAGAAAAGAAAATATTATATAATTTTAATGAAAAATGCTAGGGAGACCAACTTTAGATACCAACTTGTGTACCAACTCTCTACTAGAGCGTGGGACCCATTGTATTAGTAGGCTCTACCTCTATTAGAGAGTTGGTACACAAGTTAGTATCTAAAGTTAGTCTCCCTAGCATGACCCAATTTTAATTGATGTGGCTGTCCACCTCAGCTATCACATAAGATGATATAAAAATGTGGTATACAAATGTGGTAAGAGTAGCATTATTCATTGGAAAAATAAAACTCCAACTATGCTCTCTATCCACCTCCTAAAATAAAGAGATCTCTAGGAGTTCCTAAATCTGAGGAGAGAGAAAGAACTCCTAGTGACTCACTGTAATTTAATGCTGCTTTATTTAATAAGTATTTCAAACCTTTAATTAATATTAATTATTTTTTAATAGAGATGGACCAATTAAAAAGAGTTATAGCATTTATGACTCTTTAAACTAGAGAGTATGATCAGAGTTTAAATTTTATAGAGAGCTCTTAAAATAACTTTTATATAATTTTAGCTAAAATTTAACTAAAAAATAGAGAGCATGATTGTTGATGCTGTAAGGAAACTATATATATATATATATGTTAGCAAAATTTTAAATAAATAAATAAATAACTATGTATATACGGCTGTCATTGAGTGAATGGAGATATACAAAATCTGCTAATAAATAAAATCCTTGACTCGATAACGACAAAATGTCAATACCCACATACTGAGACATCAAAAGTCTGGTGGTAAGTGGGAAATAATAATACAAAATCAAAAAGCAAGACCAAGACCAAGAAGAAGAACAAGAAGAAAGGAGGTCTAGCATGATGAACAGGGATGATAACAAGAGCAGCTATGGAAGAGACGAGAAAACTGACAATGTTGCATTTATAAGTTATTTTCGTTTGCAGATAAGACTGATATTCTGTTGATGCTCATCGGCACGATTGGTGCCGTGGGGAACGGTTCATGTATGTCAATTATGACGATACTGGTCGGGGAGATGAGTGATTCTTTTGGAACTAATCAAAACAATACACACATAGGACTCAGTGTTGTTTCCAAGGTAAACTTATGTTTCACAAGTCTACATACAAGTTACAACCTGAGTTTTAATCACCACCACTGGAAAAAAACGTCTAGTTTTATTTACATTATCAACTTCTGTTTTAATTTATGAGGTGAAATATTCAAGTTCCAGAAAATCCTGATGACTTCTGGAGCTCAGATGTTTTTTTATACATATATTTTGTTTCAATATCTCTTCCTCTATTGATTCGCTGAACATCTTGATGATCACTTATCTTGGAAAATTGCAGGTCTCTCTAAAATTTGTGTATTTGGCTATCTGGGCAGCTGTAGCTGCAACTCTTCGTAAGCACATATCATAAGTTTTTGTTTTTGATAATGCAATGCATGGAGAAATTCCTTTTTCTATATATTAATTGAGCATTTGTACTGATTGATAAGCATCTGTTTTTTTTTCTGTTCAATAGAGGTCGGTTGCTGGATGGTAACAGGGGAAAGACAAGCTGCAAGGATAAGAGCTTTGTATTTGAAAACAATATTGAGACAAGATATTGCTTTCTTTGATATGGAAACAAACGGTGGAGAGGTCGTTGGGAGAATGTCCGGCGACACTGTTCTCATACAAAATGCCATGGGTGAGAAGGTACGTGTACTAGTACAAGAAATAAAAATAAAAATCACCTGGAAATGGAATGGAAGAATAGAAACCTTGAAATGTGTTACTCTTCTTATAATAATGTAACAACAACTTGTTGGTGCAGGTTGGGAAATTTGTCCAGCTATTTTCAACATTCATTGCAGGGTTTATAATAGCATTCATCAAAGTGCGGCCTCTTACCCTTGTCATGTTATCCTGTGTTCCTCTGCTTGTGGCAGCTGGTGCATGCATATCCTTCATTGTAACCAAGATGGCATCCCATGGACAAAGTGCTTACGCAAAAGCAGCAAACGTTCTTGATCAGACGATAGGCTCCATTAGAACCGTATGTAGGCACATAACGTACATTTATTTGCCTTGGAGCTAGTTATTGGAATAATTAATTTCTTTTAATTTATTTATGTGACCAACCAAGAATATATATGATGTTTTTCATTTGGTTGGTTCCTATATTATATATCTAGGTTGCATCCTTTACTGGAGAGAAGAAAGCTATTACAAGTTACAGTAAAAATCTTGTAGATGCTTACAAATCAGGTGTTCATGAAGGTTCGGCTGCTGGAATAGGTCATGGTTTGGTTATGCTAGTTTTGTTCTTCTCTTATGCCTTGGCTGTATGGTTTGGTTCAAGAATGATAAGGGAAAAAGGATATTCCGGGGGTGATGTGCTGAATGTGATTCTTGCTGTTTTGACTGCATCCATGTAAGCTCCACTCTTAACTTTCAAATTTCTTCCCTTTGTTTTTTTTCTTAATAATTTTCTTTCTTTTGGAACTATTTGGGATATGTGTTAGGTCTCTGGGGCAGGCATCAACGTGCTTAAGTGCATTCGCCGCTGGTCAAGTTGCAGCATTTAAGATGTTTGAGACTATCAGTAGGAGGCCAGAGATTGATGCCTATGACAAAAAGGAAAGACAATGAATGACATTCGTGGAGATATAGAGTTGAGAGAGGTATTTTTCAGTTATCCAGCCAGACCAGATGAACAAATATTCGACGGGTTCTCACTTTATATCCCTAGTGGCACCACCGCAGCTTTGGTTGGAGAAAGTGGAAGTGGGAAGTCAACAGTCATCAGTCTGATAGAGCGGTTTTATGATCCAAGAGATGGTGAAGTTTTGATAGATGGTATAAACCTAAAAGAATTTCAGCTCAAATGGATTCGGAGTAAAATTGGTCTTGTCAGCCAGGAACCTGTATTGTTTGCATCCAACATTAAGGAAAATATTGCCTATGGAAAAGATGGTGCTACTCTGGAAGAGATAGAAGCAGCAGCTCAACTTGCAAATGCTGCTAAATTTATTGATAAACTGCCCCAGGTTCTAATTTATTTCCTCTAGCCAGCTCATTTTGATTGAACTGTACATATATGCACGCATGATCATCATAAGAACATAATATAGGCTTACTTCACTTTGGAATTGCATATATATTTCGTGTTCAGGGGTTTGACACCATGGTGGGTGAGCACGGAACTCAGCTGTCTGGTGGGCAGAAGCAGAGAATTGCTATAGCAAGAGCAGTTTTGAAAGATCCACGAATTTTACTTCTGGATGAGGCTACAAGTGCACTTGATGCAGAATCTGAAAGGATAGTTCAAGAAGCATTGGATAGGATTATGGTCAACCGAACTAGTGTTATTGTAGCTCATCGTTTGAGCACGGTGAGGAACGCAGATACAATTGCTATCATTCAGAAAGGAAAGATGGTTGAAAGAGGTATTCCATCTAACAAGGCCATTCATAGCACATTCTTATTATTTTCCCACCCATTGTTTGGAGATTGCAGCAAATTAAATTATGCTGTTTTATGCACACAGATTAATTATTTCTGCAGAATTACCTTAGAGGATGATGTAAATAGAGCCAAACAGATTAATAACTAAGCTACAACTAAAAATTTATTTACTGCAAAAGATAATCATTTTGTCATTTGTTTAAGACTAGTTGGGAGATTGGCACTTAGAGCGCAGACGTATGGCTTATAAATAATGTGAAAGGCAACAGGAAGTCCACTGCTGCTGCAGTTAATTATTATATGGATCTGGCATAATTTTATCTACTAGGGTGAAGAGAAACAGCAGTATATATTCACAATGGAAAGATATACACAGAGGCTGTTAGCTCTGATCAGTACTTTCTGTATATATCAATTAACAGTAACTTTTTGTCAACTGATCAGGCTCGCACTCAGACTTAATCAAGGATCCTGAAGGAGCATACTCTCAACTTATACGCTTGCAAGAAGTAAACAAGGAATCAGAACAAACAGCAGAAGCTCAAGACAAATCCGAAATTACTACGAAATGTTTTAGACAGTTGAGTCAAAGGATGGCGTTAGTAAGATCCTTAAGTCGGAATTCCTCTGTTGGTAGCAAGCGTGAGAACAACACATTGCAGTCAGATCCAGAAGCCCCTGCCCTGCCATTAGAGCAACCTCCAAAGATCTCAATGCACCGTCTTGCTGCCCTCAATAAGCCCGAGACTCCAGTGCTTCTTATTGGAACTGTAGCTGCAATCATCACTGGTGTTATGATTCCAATTTTTGGTTTGCTTTTGTCCAAGGTAGTAAAGACTTTCTATGAACCACCTCGTCAACAAAAGAAAGATTCAGAGTTTTGGGCAATTATGTTTATGACCCTTGGTGCGGCATCATTATTGGTGATCCCAGCAAGAGAATACTTCTTTTCTGTGGCTGGTAGTAAGTTAATTGAACGTATCAGATTGATTTGTTTTGAGAGAGTGGTTCACATGGAGGTTGGGTGGTTTGATGAGGCTGAGAACTCAAGTGGTGCAATTGGTGCCAGGCTCTCAGCAGATGCCGCTCTAGTGCGGGCCCTAGTAGGAGACACACTAGCTCAGATAGTTGAGAGCATTGCCATGGCAGCTGCAGGTTTGTTCATTGGTTTTACTGCATGTTGGCAGCTGGCATTCATTTTACTCGCATTGATTCCTCTGATCGGAATTAACGGATATGTTCAAGCAAAGTTCATGAAAGGATTCAGTGCAGATGCAAAGGTATGATCTAGCGCTCCC
Source organism: Prunus armeniaca (assembly GCA_903112645.1). Taxonomy (NCBI): domain Eukaryota; kingdom Viridiplantae; phylum Streptophyta; class Magnoliopsida; order Rosales; family Rosaceae; genus Prunus; species Prunus armeniaca. Next base: position 10,361,821 of record CAEKDK010000003.1, on the reverse strand, counting down.
TGAAAGTAAAAGCTTTCTCATTTAAATACGGTTATAATTTGTCCACATTTACATTTTCAAGTGGCAATTCTGGATTATTAGAACATTTCACAATTTGTAAATTCAAATCCCTTCTTTCTTCTAACGATCGAGATGTATAATTAAATGGTTGCAGATGATGTATGAGGAAGCAAGCCAAGTTGCAAATGATGCAGTTGGGAGCATAAGAACAGTTGCTTCTTTCTGTGCTGAAGAAAAGGTAATGGACCTATACAGAAGGAAATGTGAAGGCCCTACGGAGGCAGCGAAAAGACAAGGCTTGATCAGCGGAATAGGATTTGGAATATCTTTCTTCTCTCTGTTTTGTGTCTATGCAACCTGTTTCTATGCGGGAGCTAAACTTGTTGAGGCTGGGAAAACAACATTTTCACACGTTTTCCAAGTAATTATTCCCTCCATTCATCGGATAGTTTTTAAAACAAGACCAAAGCATATGTAGATGGTTTTAAGATGTGCATTTGGCCTGCAGGTTTTTTATGCTTTAACCATGGCAGCTATGGGAATTTCTCAGTCCAGCTCCTTTGCTGTTGATTTTAGTAAAGCCAAGAATGCTGCTGCTTCCATATTTGCAATAATAGACAGGAAGTCAAAGATAGACTCTAGTGACGAGTCTGGTGTGAAATTGGACAGCGTAAAGGGGGAGATTGAGCTTCACCGTGTAGTCTTTAAATATCCATCTAGGCCAGACATACAGATTTTCCGAGACCTAAGTTTGACTATTCATTGTGGCAATGTAAGCATTTCATCATTGATTTGGATTTCAATTCTGTTATTTTTTTAAAAATAAATTTATTATCTTATAATATTTTAGTTTGATGACATGATGATGAAGTTTAGGTCTTCATATAGGTGGTTCTTGTGTGAATCTCTTTTGCAGACAGTTGCCTTGGTTGGAGAAAGTGGGAGTGGAAAATCCTCAGTAGTAGCATTGTTGCAAAGATTTTATGATCCGGATTCAGGTCATATCACACTTGATGGAATTGAACTTGGAAAATTCCAACTGAAATGGTTAAGGCAACAGATGGGGCTTGTGAGCCAAGAACCTGCTTTATTTAACGACACCATCCGCGCCAACATTGCATATGGAAAAGAAGGAGATGCAACTGAGGCCGAAATTATAGCTGCATCAGAGTTGGCCAATGCCTACAGGTTCATAAGTAGCTTAGGACAGGTTAGAACATTAATGCATTATAATAATGTTTTTGGGTACAAGTCGACTGATCTTAATTATAACTTGTAATAGATTGTTGCAACATTAATCCGAATGCATTATGCAGGGGTTTGACACCATAGTAGGAGAACGAGGAGTGCAATTGTCTGGGGGACAGAAGCAACGCATAGCCATTGCGCGTGCTATAATCAAGAGCCCCAAGATATTACTGTTAGATGAAGCTACAAGTGCACTCGATGCTGAATCTGAGAGAGTGGTTCAAGATGCATTAGACGGAGTGATGGTAAACCGGACCACTGTGGTGGTTGCCCATAGACTATCCACAATCAAGAATGCTGATGTGATCGCAGTGGTAAAAAATGGGGTTATCGTAGAGAGAGGCAAGCATGATACTTTGATGAATATCTCGGATGGATCTTATGCATCATTAGTAGCTCTTCACATGAGCGCTTCAACTGCATGAGATTCTTGTACATCTTTCTTTTTCTTTGTAATGGTTTGGTTTAAATCTGCCACCTTTTCTTTTCTCACCAAAGACTAAAGAGAACTGCATGAGTCTTCAACAGGTTATTACTTGTTTTTTGTTGTTGTTGCAGATCAAACATCTTCTTCAGCTGCTTCCCTTGTTTATTGCTCCTGATGGTAAGCAGGCGTAGTCCCCATCGTGAATGTCTTCCCATAATATTGTAACATCCAAAGAAGAAGATTTAGAGTTTAAACACCAATTAAATATAATTAGCTATCATCTGAAGAGGAAACTAATAAAAATTTTACAAATTTATAAATAAACTCAATCCTAGACATGTATTTATAAAAAAACCCAAGCACTATTTAAACATAGAAACACACCAAAAATCAACCCCAAAATAAACAATTGTATATTTTTTGGGTGTGTTTATAAATGGGTTTTAAGTGTGTGTAATGATGAGTTTTGGGTGTGTTTATAAAGTGTTTTGGATGTTGGGTTTTTTTATAATTTCAGACCCCATTTTGGGTGTTTTAGTTAAACTCCCTAAAAATTTCTAATTATAACATGGTTACTACTACAAATAAGACAAACTGTACTATACATATCATATAAATAGAAGCATAATCCATGCATTTATTTTCAAAATTAAATTGAAGCATAGTTCGATCATTCGAACATGTTTTACTCAAAACCATTAATCCTTTTGAGTTATTTATGTTTCTCTTCTGTTTTTTTTTCCAAGAGACCTTTGGAATTGATGCAATTTGTGTTTTGGGGTATAGTCGTTTCAATTATGTGCAATATCCAGCCAATGTGCCATGTCCCAAATTCACACCGATTTTACTAAAAGAACAATTAAGTCAAACTCATTACGTTGCTCAATTTGAAGGACCAAAATGATGAGTTTCATATGGTTGAGGAATTATTCATGGTAAAACATTTTATAGAAAGTGTAGGTCTATCATCTTTTGTTGTTTAGGACAATAAATTTGCCATTATAATCAATTTGGTTTCATTGGAGAGGATAGAATCTCAGCCTACTATAATTATTCTAACCAATATATGCTCTTATATAGGGATCTAGATTCTCTGCTTGATTTTTTTTCTGTCATGATCTGCTTGACTTCTCTTCTCCACATGCCACCTCATTTAAATTTGATCAAGGCTAAAAATTTAACACTTCGAAAAAATTAACCTTTCGAAAAAAAAAGAAGAAGAAAAAGAGTTAACCTAACTTGTATTGTTGCAGCCGTTCAGTCTCTTCCCAATCAACAATCTTGGGAGACTTTGGAAAAACACAAAGGAGAGAGAAATTTTGTAAAAGAAGCCAAAATGGACAAAATTGCCCTTATTTATTTTTGAATTTCCTAAGGAATCCTTTACATTTGTATGTCTTTGATTTGAAAGTTGAAAGGTTTTTCTGTCTTTTTTGAAAAAACTTTGGCTTTTTCCAAAAGTGAAATTTTTTTTTGGCTAAAACCTAATTTTCCTAAATTGGTTCTGTCCAATCTCGTGTGTGTGAGTGAAGACAATGTGTACTGGAGCTGCTTTTGTCATATGTGTTTGAAGTGCTTTTGGGAAGTGTTTGATAGCTTCTCTGATTACAGGTTAGTTTTCTATTCATTTTTTAAAAGACTATGCATGGCAATTGTTTACGTTATTTCTACCTACTGGAAGGGTTACTAAGAACTGTTAAAAATTGAAGGAACTTTTCCTATAAATAGGGAGGGAAATCTTATGTTTGGGTTCTATCTCAAAGTCAAGCTTAAATCTGATGTATCTAAACTGTTGTTTGTCCATTATGTGATAATTGTTATTGCTTTCACTCTAAATTTTCCATTTATCTTACACTAACACCTGCCATTTCCACTTCCAACAGATATCAAAACAATGAATCTCCTTCTACCACCTAGAGATGTCTAGTTCAACATATTTGAATCGGAGCATCCAGGACTCTGATTTACAATCTGCGAATTCCTACATGTTGTTAAAATGTTAACTCGCAATTGTACAGGCCAATTAGTAATATAGCAAGACAAGTACGAGATCGTACCCACGAGGACTGAGAAATTAAAATTAGTTATGTACTTAGATTACCAAATTCAAGAAAGTAGAAGGTTAAGTCTAAAATAGAATTTAAAGCAAGAGTGATTGTAATTGTTGAACAAATGAGGCAAAACGAAATTTCAAACAAAACCAAAGCGAGCAAATGTAACAAAGAATGTTTTTGTAGGCTGGAAAACATATTGGGAGACTAGGGCATTCGATTCACCATAACAATTCAATTCTTGGTTATAAGGAGTCAAGTGACAAGTTTAATTCGGATTCAAAGATTGATTCTAGCTAAAGTATGATTAGGCCATGGTGTATGGTCCTAACCTTGTGTTCCTAATTCCCTAACTTGATCATTTGTTGTCTAACCTAAATTAAGCATTAGGAACCCATTAAGCATAGAAGAACAATTTAAACAACCAAACATGTATCTAATCTCTGTTATCGAATGTCCATACATACTTTTCTTATTCATAGTTCAATTCGAATCAAAGCATGGTGTCTACTCTTGATTCAAACCAAGATAGCTAATATACAAGTTTTAATGGTGATCAATCATCCAAACAAGCATATTAACTGATAAGCATAATGAATAAGAACATGAATCATGCATCAAACTTGAAATTCAAAACTTCAACTTATAAACCCAAAATATTCATGTTAGGTTACATCAAAGTCCTAGTTATGAATTTAGCTACTCATAATGGAAATGAAACTTAAACAGAAATGAGAAAACATAATGAATGCAATAAGAGTGGAAAACCTCATTTCTGAAGTTACTTGTGGTGTCCAAGGCTTCTCCAAGTGCTTCTCCACGTCCTATGAGATTTTTGAACTTTCATTATGTGATAATTGTTATTGCTTTCGGTCTAAAATTTCCATTTATCTTACACTAACACCTGTCATTTCCCCTTCCAACAGATATCAAAACAATGAATCTCCTTCCACCACCTAGAGATGCCTAGATCAACATATTTGAATCGGATCATCCGAGACTCCGATTTACAATCCGCGAATTCCTACACTATCCTAGAGATGCCTAAATCAACATATTTGAAAATGAAATCGATTCAATGGTTCGAGTGTATCGAACCCAAATAACACCTAATATGCGTAAATCCAATCAACCGTCAAACAATGGCCAAAACCAAATCCGAACATACTGTCATGCTCGGGACGACATAGGGATCATTATAAGTCCGAATCATGTCATCGACGACCCGCTGCCACGCGCCGCCACCGCCAGAAGGTGTCTTGAGCAAAATTTTGGCGACGACGAAACTTAAAATTTCCTCCCGCCACGCATACCAACATAATCAGCACTTCAAGAGGAGTGATTTATGTACGTGCATCGAAGATCGAATTGGCCGTTAAAGCCCTCGAACAGCTGGTTCTTTCGCTGGAAAACCTAGATACTTTTCTTCCTTAAATCGAGCCATCCGGCGTGGAATAGAGTCGAATATTCGAGGGAAAACATAGAAGAGAGGTAGAGGAGTGTTTTTATGGTGATATCGTGGCTTGTAATGGCCGGAGTTGGCCGGAATGAAGTTTGAAACTTCCGGTACAGCAGCTGGAAAACAGGGCTTCGGTTTTGTCTATAATTGAGCCCTAAATTTATGGTTTTGATCTCCAAGATGTACTGGGTTTTGAAGAGGGAAGAGAGACGAAGATTTTGGTGGTGGTGGCGTCACCGGATTCGACTTGACGGCGAAGGAATCGCTGTCAGTAACTCCACCGTCGCAGGGAGAGAGAAACAGAGGAGAGAGAGAGCTGCCAGTTTTTCTATATAAAAAAATCTTGACTTCGCAAAAATTACGATTGTGTCACTACCTTTCTGTAGATCATAACGTCTTCATTAAAACTCGGATTTGAACATGCCACTTGTCTATGAACTCATATCATCTAGCTCTACGCAACAGTGCAGCTCAAATCCCCAAATTCTTTTCCGAACAAAAAGTTAATTTTGAACCCAAGTTAATTTTAAACCCATTAAAATATTCTCTGTTAAAATCGTTTTTTTCTTGAATAATTTAATAATTAAAGATTAATTTATGATCGAGTTATTACATATAAAACATGTAGAACCTTTTGTTGTTTCCTCCAATGGGAGACATTTGCTTTCAAACTTCCAATTTCAAACTTCCAACAAGGGTATCTCATCCCGATTTTTATTTTTATTTTATATAAAGTTGGTCTAGGTTAAGAAAGTTGGTCCAGAGACGCAAAAACTAGACCTCTCATCAGAGCAAGTGCAGCAACGAGTTTTGAATACAGAATGCATATTCAAATTTATTCAACACAAAACGAACTTAACACCCAAACCAAAATCATAAACACAAATTACAAGTACCACAAATCTCAGTCAAAACTAACGACTGAGAAACTCCTATATTAACTCTTTGATTTATGCTTCACTTCATCTTGCCCTGTTGATCAGTTGATGAATTCCACTCCCCTTGCTTACCACTCTTCTCCTCCTCTTGCCCGATCACCATGTCTTTCGTCGTCTGCGCGATCTCAACCAGAGTCTCCCCGATTGCTCCCAGCACCACCCCCATGCCAGCACCTCCACCGGCCACTTGAGAGGTATCCATGCCACTCCTGTATTCCTCACTACTGGCTTTGTCACCGCCTTCCTCATAAGTCCTCTCCTCTCTTCTTTGCTGATCACCACCTTCGCTCTGCGTTCCCTTTTGACCGATGTCCTCACCTCTCATGGTGCCCTGAACTTGACTCTGCCATTCCTGACCAGTCTCCCCTTGGCCCCCTTTGGATCCCTCTTTTTCTCTTCCTTGTTGAGTCTGACCCCCCTTAAGTAAAACCAAATATTGATTAAAACACAATGTACTCATCTGATACATTTCTACAGAACATAGGTGTTTCTAACACATATGTGCAGCTAATGTATAAATTCACAAGGCTCAATTAAAATGATGCACATATAAGATGTGAGATGGAATTTTAAAAAAATAAAAGCAACATGTAATTTGTACTGTTCCATACCTGTGACTTATTTTGCTCAGCTGACCTGGCCTCCAGTTCTCTCTGTGCCTCCTCTCTCTTCCTAGCAGTGTACTCCCCTGCCTTCTCACCGGCCACCGCCGCAGCATCTTTAGCCATAATCAAGGGCTTGGAAACAATATCCACAGCTGTATGACCCGCATACTCCGCCGCCCCTTTCACAGTTCTAGCCGCCAACTTGGTCCCCTCCACTGCCGCCTCTGTCGTGTAATGCGCGGCACTCCAGCCAGCCACAGTCGCCTTGTCCTTCAAACCCACCGCCACGTCACCGGCATATGCCCCCGCAGTCTTCCCGCCCTCCAACGTCACGTCCTTGGCCTTCGCCTCCCCTTCTCCCACGTAATGCAGAGTGGTCTGTCCCGCGGACACCGCCACATCTTTCGCGTTCTCTGCTACTGGGGCTGTTTTCTCCACGACCGTCTTGCCTGCGCTGCTAAGAGTTTCTTTTGCAGTTTGTACTCCTTGGACGAGTGTCTCCTTGGTTTGCTCACCTCTCTCTGAGACAAACTCGGTTGCGCTGCCAATCCCTTGCCTCGCCGATTCTTTAGCCTGGGCATAACGCTCCTCCGCGGCTCTTATTGCCTCCATGGAATTCTGCTGTGCTGCTGCTCTAAACTTTGAGATTTCTTCCAAAGATGGTTGCTGTTCTTTGTTTTGCTGCTGACGACCCTCCTTTTCTTCTCTGCCTTTAGAGCCTTTCTCTTCCCCACCATCCATTTTCTCTCCACCCTGATCTCCTCTGCCCGTCATGTTTGTGCTTCTTCCTTCCTTTTCTTCCCTGCTTTTCATCTCACTTTCTCTGCCTCCTTTAGAACTCTTCTCTTCATCGAGGGTCATTTTCTCTATACCCTGGCCTATCTGTGTGCATCTAGATTGTTTATCAACTTCAGTAATTTCTCGGCCTTTATTGGCCGAACCCTTCTCTTCCTCACCACTCACTTCAAACTTACCAACAGATTGAGCTCCGCCTTTTCCTTCACCTCCAGCTTGCCCAAGAGATTGACGACCTCCGCCTTGTCCTTGGTGCTCTTCAACCTTCGCATGATATTGACCACCACCTCCTTGTCCTTGAGCCCCGGCTTGTAGTTGGTGCTCTCCAACCTGACCACCGCCTTGGCCTTGAGCCCCGGCTTGTCGTTGGTGCTCTTCAACCTTCGTATGAGTTTGAGGACGCGCTCCACCTTGGCCTTGACCTTCACTTTGACCTTGCCCTTGGTGGTGCTCTTCAAATTTCCCACCTTCGCCTCCTCCTTGACCTTCGCTCTCTCTCTTAGCCTCTGCCTCTTTTTCCGCCACCATGTTCGCCGTCCTCGCTTGATCAGCCCGCGCTTCTCTCTCCTTATCCTTGTCCTTCTCTACTTGATCCTTGAGAGACTCGAGCTCATGAGCCTCTTTTGCTTTTCCCATGCCCACATCACCCGCCGTGCTTCCACTCCGCGCTTTATCCTCATGCTGCTGCTGCGACTGCTTGCTGCTGTCCAGAGAAGTGTCTTTGCCTTCCGCCACTCTCAGAGCCTCAAAGTGGGTCGTGATCTTCGGCACCTTGTCTTTCTCAATCTCCACCTCCCTCTCCGAGGTGGTATTTTCCCTTCTCATTTGTTGCTCAGAAGCCATTTCCTCTCTTTTTTTTTCTCTCGAAAATATTGAAAGCTGTTTAATATTGCTGGTTTTGGTTTTGAGTTTTGTTTTGTTTTGCTTTTTTCTGAGTTTGAGAACTGATGAGAAAGGGTGGTTCGAGATTGGTGTTAAAAACATGAAGCCATGGCGGTGCCCGAGGAGGTGGTAAGGACGTCTATGCATGGAGAAGGACGTGTTGGGTGGAGCAATGCCACGTGGTGGGTTCTGGGGAAGAGTCAGATATCATGTTCGACCAGGAGCTCACACGTCAATTGTTTTAGATTAGCATTATCGCACATTGGTTTGTCCGTACATACAGTGATACGTGGCGAAGTCTTTTGGTGCCACGGAGGTCGACTTCTTCGGTTGTGCAAAACACATGGCATGTCTAGTTCGATTTGAGACTCAGAGATACTCCGCATTAGCTTCATGAATAAGATAATTACCAATAAGGAACACTGATTTATGGGTTCAAACAGCGATTGATTGCAAAAATATTTTGTCGAGTGAGCCATTGATCAAATGTTTTGTTATGGGTTATGGGTTGTGGGTCAAAATGTTTTCAAGCTGGTTTTGATGGGCTAAATATGATAAAAGCCTATAGCTCTATATATGGGCAGAATTTAGTCAGCCCCAAAGCTGCATTGGGCCCAGGCCGCCTATACACAGTTTCGCTCTTGAATGAAAGGGAATTCAAACACATGATATTACATGCATAGATGACTGTTGTTAATCACTTGAATTATAAACTCTTGTAATTTTTTCGTTTTTTAATTTATATATGAAGAGTGGCTAAATCGGTCCCTTATGGATATTTGGTCATAAGTTTGGTCACGTAGTGTAAGGATTGAGGATTCATCGACTGCGCCGTTATTTAACGGTGAAACTACGAGGGTCTAACATTGCACTACCAACGTTGGGCACGACATTGCAAATTTTTAAGCAAGATATCTAAATTTGCAATTGATGTCGAACCTGAGAGGATAAAATGCAATTATCTACAAATCATGAAGTCAACATGTCTCCGCATTGGCATATTTAGAGCAACTCCACCTATTTGTCCCTTGTCATGGTAAGGGGGGGCCTAGGGCAGCCACTATTCACGTGAATAGTGGTTGCTCTTGCAAATAGTATTGTGTGTTCCCACCCGTTGTCATGGCAAAAGGCAATTACTATTCACTTTTTTGTTTTTTTCACAAATTTTTTTACCTCAATAATTAATTTGGATAATATTTTCGAATAAGATTTTCGAGTTCCAAAGTGTCAAGACTATTCATAATTGGATAAGATTTTTGGGTTCAAATTTCGGATGAATTTCAAAATTCAAATTCAGATAAATTTTTTAGTTCAAATTTCGAATGAATTTCAAAATTCAAATTTCAGATAAATTTGGGTTCAAATTTAGGATGAATTTCAAATTTCAAATTTCGGATGAATTGCAAAATTCAAATTTCAGATAAATTTCAAATTTCAAATAAGATTTTCATCCAATCAAATCAAGCAACGTGGCATCTCTATCTAGCCAACAAATAAAATACATGAATTAAAACCCAAAAAAAAATACAAATCATGAAAAATACAAATAAATAAAAGATATGCCAACTAATTTAATGGTTTTGATCATTTAACCAATTCGTGTTGCTAGGTCCATCGTCACGGAAAAGTCTTCTTCTCATAACATCCCTTCGTTCTAACTTCCAAAATTGTTTTGTTTCAGGGGACATGTGGCTTGTATCCATCGCCATGGTTTCCCGATCCGTTTTGTCCATCTCTTTTTTGCGCAAATACTCCCTTTCTTTTGCATGTTCTGCTCGAATTGCCATTTCGTTCTCTTGGCGTTTCTGCTCCATTTCAATTATTATGGCACTCTGCCTTGCAATTTCCTCCAAAATTTTTGATGTATTACTGCTCGAATTACCCCATTTCTTTGCCTTCGCAGCCTTTCGGCCAATGGGTCTCAGCTCCTTTTCGATTGGTGAGTCTTGACTCATAGGGGAATCGAGAGGTGAATCCGATGTCGTTGAATCATGAAGTGGCGTCTCGTTTAACATAACAGCGGGACCCGTGGGATTAATTCTGAAGCGTTTGCAATTTTTCACCGCCTCCCAACATTCATGATGGTTGAAAGCTTTTTTGCCTTACCCAATTGCACCAAACCACATATGTGCTTGAATCATCTATTAATAAAAAAAATATAATGAAAATCCAAGAAATATTTAAAATATATTGGATATGCAAGTAACATAAAAAAAAATTAATGGAAATGCAATCAACCTTACAAATATATTAGATATGCAACAAATATTAACAAAATATTATTTATGCAAGAAATATTAACAAAATATTGAAAATGCAAGATGAAAGGACCTGACCCAAATTCCACTTTGGAATCCGGGCCCAACTCTGTTTATAACTGACACCTGGTGGGTGTGGGTCACAAATGACCAAAATGCCCTGAAAAACAATAACACACACTCAAAGGCTCTGACTCGTGGCTGCACCTTATAACTGTAGGCTGCCTACGTACCCTTATTAAGGAATCAAGCCACACGTAATTCTTTCCTCTGTTCCTGATCTGCAAACTGGCAAGCCTCGGAGATACTGCTTCTATCCGGGCCGCAACCTATAACTAACTATCTGCTCATCCCATAACAGGATTTAGATAACTCCTTTCGATCCGGACTTGTTTACTGTAAACCTAGCTCTAGGGCTGGCATTTCTAAAATATCTGGAACTCCGTTTTACGATCCATCAACTATTATACAATGCTGGAATTACCTGAGTCAACATACCTGAACATGACTACGATCCAACGGGTCAAACATGCTGAACCCGGAAATCACACACTAGGCGAGATCCGTTCGGGGTTCAAACGTTATCCGAATTAAGGTCCGCGAAATCCTACGCGCTCGTGAGGACTAAGGGATTATTCTAGGACTGATTGTGGTCCCCACCCTGCCGCCACGCGCCGCCACACGCGCCGGCAGCACGTGGTGCCTAAAGCAATACCGCTTCACCGGAAAATCTCCAAATCACGGCTCAAAACTCCTACCCTAGGTGCAACACCCTAATTGGAGCCACTTTTGTTCTTGGACCTACCCCAAAAACTGGCCGGAAGTGGCCGGAATCTCAACCCGAAATCCGGCCAAACTTTGGATCCAAGATCGAGTTAACTACGCTAGAAATTTCTCAAATCCTACCCAACTGGCAGCTAGGGATCGAGAAATAGATGAGTTTCCATACCTGGATCGCCGAAAATGGTGGCCGGATGACGGAGAACGAGCCGGCGAAAGTTTACGAAAAACTGTCCAACACCGCCTGTTTCTTGGCTGTTTCCGGCGACTACGGCGGTGGATCGGGGCGACAAAGAACTAGGGCTGGAAGAGGGAAGTGTGGTGGTTCTAACGGGACTGGTCTTGCTTGAATTGGTGGTCGGAGTTGAGAGAAATCACCTCCGGAAGTCGTCTGATCGAGCCCCCCCATGAAATGCAGAAATTCTGTGTTTAAAACTAACTAAACTTCGAAATATTTACGGTTATGCCACTGAACTTCTTTTGATCACCGTTTCTTTGTTACAACTCCGATTTGAGTCCACTACGTGTCCACGAAATCGTTTCGACATGCTCTACGCAACGGTACAATTGAAATCCCCAAATTCCTTCCCGAATAAAAAGGTAACTTTTAAACCATTTAAAATATTCTATGGGTATAATGGTCATTTATTTAGAATAAATTAATAATTAACTAATAATTTAGGATCGGGTTGTTACACAAGACATATTAACAAAATATTTAAAATGCAAAAAATATTAACAAAATATTGAAAATACAAGAAACATTATATATATATATATATATATATATTAGGACATTAAGGGTTTAGGGTTTAGGGTGTAAAGAAGTGCAGCTACATCTCCCTTACCTCGAAAAATTTATGGCTCCACTACGGCTGGGAGATCGAGTTAAATCACCCAAAAAAAAATGTTTTATAATTTAAAGGGCAGTTTTCTACAATTCTATGGATCAATAATCTGACTGCCAAATAATGTAAATATACAATTGAATCACGAACCCTTTTATTGCTCAAATGCACAAGTAATAAAATGCCCTACTTCCTGAAACAATGAGAGTTTCTTTCAAGAATTAATGCACCTAATTACGTTAAATACAACATTAATCAATGCTTGTGAATTTTTTATTTTTTATTTCCTTCAACCAAATAGAGCTGCATATAGGAGGTCGTTCCAAGTATCGGGGAGGCCAGGAAGACACCAATGGCTGCAATCTGTTCCCCCGTGGCCGCCACTATACCTAGATGGGTGAGCATCTTTACGCATTTGTGAGAGAAATGTAATGTCAAGAAGATAGACTGGTTTCTTAATCCTAGCCAACACTTTGTTGACTACAACCCAAGACAAGGGAATGCCTGCTGGGTACTTTGCTCCAAAGAATGGTTGTGTTTCACTTGAGCATGATCTTGTTGGTTGGTTCCAATCCCTGCCCCTAATTTCATATAAACAACCATCACTTATGTAAGATTGATTGCACTTTGTTAGTGTTTGCTTTCACAAATCAAAATATAAGAGATTAGATAGCACATAGGAAGAGCTAAAAGTAACTATATAAGATAATAGAATTTCACTAATAAATTCATTTAAGCATGACAATCGTAAAAACAAAGTATGATTTTTGGCAATGAGAAACATTGATTAGGTGAAAATGTTCGGTTTTTTTTAATCTATAATAGTCGTTTATAAAATTCAAACTAAGAACTTCCTCTAACAAAGTAAAAACTATATACATATATAGGTTTTTGTGTCAATTTGGTCCTCCGACTCTTAGAACGTGTTCCAATTTATTCTTCCCGTTAAATTCTGTTTATTTCCGGATAAAACCATCAATTTGGATACAATTACCAACCAAAAATGTTACCAAATGTCTAAATTGGAACACGTCCAAAAATTGGAGAATCAAAATGAAATTCAAGTATAAGTTCATGAACGATCACGGTTAAAGACTACTATACATGACGACCACATAACATGTTAAATATATATAATAATAATAATTAATAGAACATAATGAAGTTGAAGATGAGATTACTCACTCATAGTGGGTTGGAGAAATCCCTTGGAAGAAAACCTTGGTTTTGGAAGCATCAACATATCGGTTGACCCATCTAGACCAAGTTGTAAGTCCTTTATAAAACGCGACCAGACGGTTCATATCTTTGTACAATTTGCCCCTCTCTTCCAGATAGTCCCATCTGCAAACGTGGAAGACGATCCGTTAATTTTGGTGGATATGGACAAAAAACAGACCATGTGATGCCATGAAAATGGGAGTGTAAACGTACGGCTGTGCTCTTCCTGTGTGGGTCCACCAGTGCCACGTGTCGAAGATCAGCAGGTCCATGCCTCTCCATGCGTTGCCGCTCCTAATTGAGTCCAGCTTCAACACTCGGCCTACCTTCTCGTTGACAAGATCCACCAAGTATGTTGTGCGATATAGTAGTATTTGAACTCCATAATCCTGTCCAAGGAAATTAAATAAATAATAAATAAATAAAATAAGAATGATGCTTTCAATTTTTTTTTCTCATTCCAACGAAAAATACATATATACTTTTTATTAAGACTAAAAAGTTATATTCTTATTAATTTAATAACTAAATGTACAGAATTCAAACTCCCGATCACATGTACAAAAATTAACGCTAATAATTATTTGATTTCCTGATTAAACTAAGTTTGAATTAAGGAATTGATTCTCTTCTCTAACTATGGGAAAGGTAGAAAAACACGAAGAAAGATTGGCGTCTCATAACTTTGAGGGTGGTCCAACTTTGGACTTATTTCTTTTATTTAATTATTTTAAAAAGAAAAAAAAAAGGGGGTTTACGCCTAGCCCACCAAAAAACTTTTATTCCAAAAGAAGAAAAAAGGAAAAAAGAATGCCAAAAGAAAAAGATCATTATCCTTCCTCTCCAAAACCCAAAAAAACAAAAAAGATAATACATAAACAAATACGATTAAAGATGTAGCAATAAAACTACAGATGTATAAGTTCTTCTTTTGGTCAACACATACATAAGTCCAAGATAAACGAGTGATAGCTGGCCCGTCCTATGATGTGTTGTCGTTTTGTATAGCTGGATTAGAGTGCTAACTAAAACATATCTCAATTTTTTATTTTTTTTTAACCTTTCTTATTGAGAATGATGATAGTATACTAAAATCATACACTAGTGGGTCCTTTGCCATTGATACTAAGACTCGAATTCAAGACTTTGTTTGAATGAATAAATACTCCAAATCATTATACTAGTGGGTTCTTTGCGTAAACAACATAAAACATCCCCCATATATTCACTTCCATTTTAATACATCTCAATTTTAGAGAAGCAGGCAATGGACTGATTATAACAACCTCTCAATTAAGGCATCATAATTGATTGTTCGAAACTACAGTTCAATGTAAATAGGAATTTTCAAGCAATGGGAAGTTTTATTAGATTCAAACTTTCATTATACATTTTTCCCAAAAGAGCACTCATAAAGAAAGAAAGGAAGGAAAAGCGAAAGAGATTATAGATGACATAACCGTCTCGATTTTTCAATAAATCAAATCTATAGTTTGACAAAACAAAAGAAAACAAAAAAACCATGGGCCATCAAGAAATGTAAAGCTTCTAGAAATTTGAAGTTGAAAATGAAGTCGTAAAAGTAAGAGTATATTTAGGGTTCCTACTAATCGTTTTATTAGTCCTTAAACTTTGACTCGATTTGCATTTAAGTACCTCAATTTCCAAAATAGTTCTTGTGGTCCTTTAACTTTAGTTTTATTTGGACAAATAGTTCTGCAATCAATTTTGTTAACTTTTTCTATTAAATGCAAGGGCAAAATAATGTTTTTATATTAAAACCAAAAAAATGAATTAAAAATCATATCTTTAAAATAACAATAAAAGAAAATCAAATAAAAAACCAACCAAAAAATAAATTTCAAGTTTGAGGGGAGTATAAATCGGGATAGAGGGGAGAGAGTTAAATTTTAATTTTTTTAGTTTTTAAATTTTTTTTATTCATATTTTAATCAATTTTGATAGAAATATACTATTTTGCCCCTGCATTTAACAGAAAAGTTAACAAAATTGATGGCAGGACCATTTGTCATAACGAAACTAAAGTTAAAGGACCACGGGAATCATTTTAGAAATTGAGATACTCAAATGCAAATCGAGTCTAAATTCAAAGACTAATAAAACGATTAACCCTATCTTTTATTTATGTAATTTTTGTTTTGGCATACCACCGGCAAAGAAAATTCATTTACCACATAAAATAGAACACAACCTCTGACATACCACCGGCAAAGTGAAAAGGCCTAAGCACCAATCACGCTCCACTTTTTAATGCTCTCACACTCTCCACAAGTTCATACAAGCATGGCAATCGTTCATACTTGAAACTAGCTCAATTTTGCATCTCTCTTTCTTGTTCCAATGGGCAAAATAAATTTCAAATCATTTTGAATGGAAAAGCTTAATTACCTTTTCTTAAAAGCTACAGACTTAAAAGGGACAAAACATGCACGCACTGTTATATCCAATGATTATCATACCATGTCTTTTCAAAACCAAAAATAAAAAATAAAAAAATTAATAATTTCAACACACTCACCTGGAATGTGACTGAAGCTAATCCATCTTTTCTAAAATGAGTTGTTCTGGAATTTGGCACCCATGCATGAAGCATACATGTTAAAGACACCCACTGGTTGAAACTAAGTGAGTCCCCTACAAACATAATCTTCTTCCCCCTCCATTTCTCCAAAAATTTCAACCCATTAAACCTGCAAACCAAAATTTAAAAAAACATAAAGAGGGTAAGTTTCTCTTGAGCACCCATTTCAATTTGTGCCGGCTCGGCCGGTTTGATACCTCTAATATCATTTACTCAATTTATCAAAACTTGTTTTCGTGTTCGTAAATTACAGTTTGACACATACACAGAAATAAGAAGCTGACACTGTCGAATAGTGATTTGTCTGTAAAAAAGAAGGGCTAAAAGAATGAGAAGCAGGTACCTAGGCAAGGCACAGGAGAAGGGCTGCCATCTGTATTTGAGGTAAGTAGAATCACGGCGACCGTACTTCTGGCAGTCAAACTGCGGATCTAAGAAAGGACAGGTGGAGGAATCGTAGGGGGGCTTGGAGGAAGCGTCGTAGACCCACGTACCACGGAACCAGTTGCATTTTCCTGCAAGCTTTCTGGGCACTGAATTGGAAGCAGCAGAAGTAGTAGTCGAAGAAGCAGAAGCATTATTATTATTATTGAAGGAATTGAAATCCTCTGCTTTTGTTTGGTGGGAAACCAAAAACAGAGTTAAAAACAGAGTTGAAAACAGAGCTTTGAATAGGAAACCCATTTCCTTGGGTTTCCAAACTATTGGTTTCAAAGAGAAAGCAAAAATAAAAAGGACCAGGAGGAGTGAAGAAAAAGTTGTCTGAAATGGCTGCTTATATAATGTATGAGAGAGAGAGAGAGAGAGAGAGAGAGGGAGGGAGGGGTTTCACATGGAATGTGAGACAGATTGCAATTTTATTTTTAAATTTCTGACAGGCATTGTGAAATCTTTTAGATGGGTTTTTTTTTCCTTTTATTTACTGTGTGGGGTTTGAATCTAAAATAATGGGAAACAGTTTCCCTACCAAGAAAGATAGAGTGGGAAATACTTTTTAGAGGTAAATTTTTGGGAGGCTGATTCAACAGCTTTTTTCAAACGAGATAAACAGTGTGGGAAAATGTCACATATGCCCTTCAGATTTGTACTGTGCATATTTGCTGATGTCCTTCCTTTGATGTTTGTTGTTGTTGGGTCCCAGCTCAATTTATGAGCATCCATCACCATACCATAAACCCTATTGTGTCAAGCTCTCAACCTGTCAACCTCTTCATCCTTTCAATATTATCACCAAACCAAATCAAAGCACTTCTCTAATGCCAACTTCCTATTTAAGAATGCTTGGCATTCCTTTTGATGCCTAGTTAGCAAGTTCACTTGTGTTTTATATACGTGCGTGTGTGCATATCTTTCACCGTAGTTTTTTAAAATTTTGCTAAATAACATGCGTACATACTTTACTCGTATTTTCCCCGTGTTTTACTATAAGTATGATGTAATGAAACTCCTTAATATCATAGGTACTAGAGTTAGAGAATAAAAGAAAAAACTCCTAAAAAATAAGAGCAATACTAAACATCGAATTATAGACGATATTATTCATCACATCCTCTGTATATATAGAGTAGTTTGGATTTAGTCTTTTGTGCTCTAAATAGGGGACCCTCCCTCATACCGGGAAGCCCCGCCTAACTCGTTAGGTACCTACAAGGACCACTTGTAATAGTAACCACTTTTCATTGCTGTGAGCCTGTGATAGTAACTTGTGGAATTGTAGTGCAGCCAATTTAATAAGTTTGCTGTTTTTCTTTTTTTTCCAAATGACGTGACTTACTTGGAAGACAACTTTAATAGCACGACACTCCAAGCTAAGCAATTGGAAGCACAATAATATATTGAGAATGGCTCGACTCCTTAAAACTAAGCAGTTGGTGGTTAGTATTTTTTCCAAAGCAAGGGTGAGGTAAGGGTGAGGTGAGGACATATAAGTAAAGAGTTATTATCTCATCCGGATGCTAAAATCACTTACATACAGTATGTCATAACATGTGAATTGGTTGCGTCATGTGACTGTATTTTAGTATCATTTGATAACTTCTTGATTGCACATTTTATTTATCACCTAAGTAATGAAACACACTTTTAGAGACATACTGATTGTTGCTTAAACCCCAAAAGAAAATCTTTACGGCCACCAAATTTGAAAAGAAAAAAAAGTTCTATGCGTGTCAATGTATGAGTTGTCAGACACTACAATACTGACAAAATTCAACAAATTAATCAAACGTTGAGAAAAATAAAAAAAAAGAAAGAAAGAGAGAGGCTATTTTTAATATATTTTTTTAAAATTCTTGCGCTAATATGCAAAATAGGAGAATAGATCACGTTTGACAAGTTGCATGCATTATTTAAGTCTTAGACTGGACCATTTTGGGTCCTAATCAAAATTGTGGTTCACCCATATAGTTTAGTCATTTTGGAATTCTCCTTTTAGGCCATTGATGTTTACTAGTTAAATTGATTGATTAGGGGTCAATTTTGGGGAAATAAATGAACAACAGGTGGACCATTGGACCGTATCCAACACACGGGAACCAAAACCAAAGTTTAATCATAAATGGTTTCGCTTGCAAGCATAGGTTGGAACTAAAAGTCTAAAATGAACTTTAGTCTAAAATGTAGGACTCATGTAAAGTCCACAAAAAATTATAATATATTCTCATTTTTTTCATTTTCTAGAAAAAAAGGTTTGTAATAAAGTGTTGAGAGTACTAAGAAAGCGTTACTGTATTATATTTTAGGGATTGAATGTTCTATATTGTCTAAGGCGTTTGCTACCATATTAGGTTTTTGATATCCGAGAGATGACATGAGATGTGAAATAAAAATTGTCTTCGTTGTTGGATATATTCATGATTCATTTAAGATCTCCTTTAAAGATGATGATGTTCTTGTGATGGTATTATATAGCGTAGATTAGTTTGTGATTCAATCATTGCTAGATATTTAGAGGCACCAACAATTAAATTCTTAGCCCAAACAAAAATTTTAAAGTGAATGGCGTAAGAAAGAAAATTTCCTTCCCTCAAAACATCACACGGTTTCTCTCTTTGTACATAATGATTGGCTATAACATGATTACGCGAATTCTTTCAAATTTTGAATCGCTAAAATAAGCTTTATTTTCTTCTTAAATTTAAAAATTATTATTTTGTCAAAGTATTCGTCAAGATCTATTATTTTGTCATGGATCTCAATTATTTGTTCTTCGCCGGTGATATTTGATTAGTGAACTACACATTATATATATATATATATATATTATAATTATAAACAACACACTATGAGTTGACTGGTCTGGTAATTAGGTGGCATTGTACTATGAGCTGACTTGTCTAGTAAAATTAGTTGGCATAAAAGAGAGAGAGCGAGAGAGAGAGAGAGAGAGAGAGAGAGGGAGAGATTTGGATTGTAATCAGAAAAGATGGCAAACAAGGGCGCTGATGTTCACATATCCATCCATGCATGTGCTTCTCTCATGCAAGTGTCAGTCTCAACTTCATATTGTTCGTCTCTTTTTATAGTCTTTGTATATAGAACAACACTCTACATTCACTGGTCGAGTCATGAAGATTGGAATATACTACTAGAAAAAGGCTCAACAGGGACCTTTCATACATATATATATATAAGATCAGTCTCTACAAAATGCTATTAGGAACTAATAAAAAAATTTCATGCCCAAAATGTTAGGTGAGGTTTAGATTTTCTGTAGTATATGTGTACGGTAAGTACATATATTGACGAGTGGAGAGGGGAACTCGAACTTAGGTGTAAGGGGATGAGTTCACTACTCTAGCAAATAACTTACATCTGTTATTGATTTTTTATTTATAATTTTAATGAAAGAATGAGAGGAAAGTCGAATTTGTAACATTTTCAATATCCAACAACATAAGATTTATTTGTCAGACTTATAGTTTTAGATTTTCTGTTTTAAGTATCAATTGTTATAGGGAAAAATATTAATATCTGTGCAACATATGAGGATAATGTCTGTAATGCATGGCAGAAACACATTGGTGGAAAATAAAATATAGTGTCTGTGTCATTACAAAGCTAGGGTTAAATGGAGGGCCTGTCTTTGTAAGGTCTTTAATAGAAGAAGCCATAAAAAAATAAATTGACTTTGTTTTCGATTTGTCTTGTTCCTCTTGGATTGGATCAATCATGCACTGTCCTGAAAGCCACCTCCACCACAAAGTCACCTCAGAACAAGCTCTGCCTAGGCGGCCTCCCAAACCCCACGGCACATAAAGCAAAGAAAATGAGAAACAGTACTGGCCGACCGAAGATTTAATCTTTTATTTATTTATCATTACTTGTCTGTCAACGACATCAAAGATGCTGTGAATAAGTTTAGATGATTTTTAATTATTCAATTGTGAATAAAAGGGATGAAACTTGTGCGGGTGTTACACGAAAGAATGTCTTTTATACTCATAATCTTTTTTCATTAAAATTCAGCATTAGGCAAAAGTAATGTTTTATTTTACGGAATAGAAATATCATTGATAAAAGTCGAAAGACTCGATTACAATAGTCACAAAGACAACCAATCACTTGAAACTATATTCAGGTGGTATTTTTTGGGACTTACCTATAATCGATCTCCACCTTTGGGTAGTGATAAATTAATTTGGTTTTATATTCTTTCAGTTTTGTAATGAACTCAAAAGTCAAACTTTTCCATTTGTTTTCTAATTTTTTTTTGGGAGACTTCATTTGTACTCGAGTTCAGAATAATTCTTGGATATCGATGAACATTACTAACCATATCATTTCGATGGTGGAGCCCAGATTCGAGTACTCATGTTCATCCCCTTAAGTGAAATGAAAACGCATTTTAAATTGTTTTCCACGGCAATAACAATAATAATCAAATCTTAGCCTTCACAACTTGATGAAATTAAGATGCCTTGAATCCTACTCTCTTCTCTAATTGGCTAGCTCATGTGAACTTTGAAATGATTGGTTCTTTAGGTTAAATTTGGCACTTGTAGCCGCACAACCAAGCATCTTGATAAAGGAGGGCGTTCTCTTTGATCAATAAAATTATGGTGTTATCCCAACTGGTGAGAAAAAGAGAGGAGTAGGAGGTGGGGGAATGGGGAAATGATCTCTTATTCTTGTAAGATCCACTTGTATACATGAATTCCACCACTCTTTTATTTCCATACGATTCGGTATGATAATATGTTTTTTTACGCTGAGTGCTTATATCCAAAACTATAGTCGATCGGCATTATAATATAATTTTTGCACTGATATTTTGCTTGTGTCCAAAAATATGTTCTCAAATGCTTAACTTTCGAACTTAAAAAATGATGTTACTTTGAACACAAGTATAATATAAAACACAAAGAACGTAAAAGCAAACGTTGCACTCACACACTTGCAATCTTCTTTTGGCTAAAAATATGGAACCAAAGCCAAGCTTTATAGTAGTTCATATTAGTTAAGTGATGTGAACGTCATGTCCAGCAAACCAGTGGGACCCATTTAAATGAATAATTAGTACCTAACAAAATTAATTAATTAAATAGATTGGTGGTTTTGTGTGGGGCTTTCTAAAGCATATGATTCAGAAATACGTAATGCGATGACTAGTGTCCCATTTAAAGACTTAATTATAGCGACATACCCTTTGTGGTTGATTGGTTTGACTTGGCTTCATTTACCTAACTTGTGCTTTATGTATGGTCTTGGGCGGCAGGAGGAGGAGGAGGCAGCCATTTGAGTATGGATTACTTGGTCAATTATTTTGTTCGCTAGAAATTAGAATTAATTACATCCAAAGCACATAGTTTTTAAGAGGTAATGATTATTGTACAAGTTGAAGCACATGTGATGTGAGCTTAAATATAAGATAATTAATTGAAATATTATGACTGGTTTGGGTTGTCACCTTGGCTCCTTCTTTCGCTCCAAATCACTGCTATTTCTTATATATGTTTGGTGTGATATGTAGTGATAATCAAGGTGGGGAGCCTCTATAATGAGGGACTATATTGAGGGGTTATAATATTGGGGTTTAATCCAATAATCCAATAATAACTCTGTGTAGGGGCTTTTTCGTTCCAGCAACTACTACGAGCCTGGGCTGCAGTAAATAGCAAAATGAATGAAATTGCCCATTGAGTCTGAGTTCGAAGATCAAGCCCCAAAATGCTTTGAAATGATAGAGATGTCTTAGGAAACACCTTGGTTACTTTCACCAACAAAAATAACAATAGCTTACATATAGATTTTCTAGCTTGGCATGAGAGGCTTGTGTCATGTAAGCAAAATTGACATAAGTTTAGCACTGAAGAGAAAGCTATGTGTTCTTGGGGGGAAAAGGATGAATAGAGCACGAATTTGCTTGGTTTTGCAGGTGAGATAGGAAGCTTGCTCTCTGGATGTGGTTGTTTTAGCTAATGATGAAGTAGTGGGTGTGCTGGGTAGTTTCCGGCAACTCAACGAAAACTCTGTCAAGCTTTGGAAAAGTTTACCAAAAGGAAAAATGGGAAGAGATAGAAGGATGATGCTCGAAATTGCAGAGGTTTCAGAGGTGAGAGATAAAGCTCACTCTCCTGATATGTGTTGTGATGATGGGTATGAAATGTCTCTTTTTATAGGCACTGGAAGTTATCATTTTTCAAGAAACTCTAATGATTTCTATCCAATTTAGCCAAGCTTTTCCTTCATTTCTCCTCCTTTCCTTTGACTTATCCTATTTGGTGAAATTCTCTCTGCTCATTTGTACAAAATCAAAGATTTTTGGGAGTTCAATGCTCTTCCCGCAGCTGCCTCAGTGGAGAACTTCTATTCCCAGCCATCTCATTCCTTTCTTTCTTTCCTTCTTCCATGGCCAGGTCTGATGAGGGAAACAAATGGGTATGCATGCTGGTTCAAAGGGTGATTCCTCTCCTAGCAAGCTGCGCGCCAATATCCCTTGGTCCCTTGGATGCTTTTTACTTGAAACTTATTCCTTCCCATGTGCTGAAGCCTCCCAGCAGCTCACTGACATGGATATTTTGGCTTTCATCGTGGCTTTTGTTTTCAACTAGGTGTTGGAGATTTGCAAATATTTTCTTGGGTTGCTTGGGCCTTCTAGGACAATAAGTTGGTTTATTAAGTAAATTGGCTAACTTCATCAATTGTTGGGCTATTTTGGTTAAAGTAATGGGCTACTTTCTCTTTTGTGCTCACCCACATGTTTGGGCCTAAGAAATGGGCTTGAGTTCCGGGGTTCCCAAGCAACCCGGGACTTCCATTTATTGGCTCATCAATGGGTCTCATGTCAACTTATTACCATCCATATCACAACCCACTCAAGTAAGTCTCAGGCATTTGAGCGGTTTGAGCCCACTTAAGCTTGTTAGCGTGGTTGGGTGTGAAATAATGATTTCCTGCTTGGCATGACATTTCGCTTAGCATGCTTTAATTTTATCATCCTTGAAGAGGGACAAGACATTCAATTTAGCTTGGGCCTGAGCCAGTGCCTTTTATAGGCTCATTTCAATTTTTAGCATGACGAATTGCATATTTATTTGGCATGGCGCTTGGATCATGACTCGTGCGAACGTGAATAACGAACTTTTGAGTGCTCCAAATTGGGTTTTTTCTTAATAAGGTATTGCGCTGGGCCAAAAATTCATTTGGGCCGAACCGTGGATTTTTTGGGCGTCAACACTCTACATTGGATCAGACGGCTATTAAGGAACCCCTCATTATAGCCTCTTTGAATCAAGGTGAAAGCATGGGATTTTTAAGGTTTCGGACGTCTTAGATGATAAATAATAAAAAATAAACTTGTAGGGCATTTCAGATTAGTTAGATTTCACAAAGTGGAGTGAAACAAACCCATGAAACTGGGATGAGCTAGTATACATATGATAGATTCATTTTTTGTATATATAATCTATCTCTAATAGCATTGTTTTCGTGTTAAATTGGTTAGTTTAATGTGTTTAGTGAGGATTTTGTAGGCAACTGTTCCTAGCAATGCTATGGAGCAAAAACTATAATTTTGGAAGCTTAAGGGATCGAATTGAGTGGAATTATCAACTCAACAAAATCTCAAGAACTCACTTTATCATTTTATTAAATACCTGGAGTGCATCTATGCAAGTGTCAATTTATACCCACAACTAGTCTCAGTGACCAGCACCAGAGAGATAGAGTTAGAAAGACTTACCATCATCTTTGGAGTTGAATTTGTATGTAGTTGTTCCCTATGCAACTGTCGAGATTAGAGCATTTCCAGCGGTGCAACCAAGAGGAGGGCTAGGGGGGTGGTTTGGGCCAAAATTTGGTTTCCAGCAATAAAAGAAGGCACGGGCAGATGGTGGGACCCAGCAGACTGGGCTAGCCCGAGGACGAGGCTAGCCTGTGCGCTTGCCCGAGTTTTACGCTGATGTCACGTCGACGTCATCCATGGCGTTCAAATTTTATTTATTATTATTATTTTATTATTATTATTTTATTTTATAACTTTGGCATGCACAACGCACGCACCAACGTTAAAAAAAATTTGAACGCGCTGCTACAGTATCACCAACGGCTATCTTCCACATGTCACACTCTAGGCTCTCCGATCAAATTTTTTCCTTTAATCCAACGGCAGCCAATTTTTGTGCAATAAAAAAATGAAAAAAAATCGAAATTTTTTTACAAAATTACTGATTTTTTTTTCTATAAATACCAACCAATACTCTTCACTTTTAACACCAAATCCTCATACATTTTCTTCTCCTTATACTATTATGCACTTTCTACTCAATATTTTTTTCACTTTCAAGTTTTATTTTTCTCTATCATATTATGGCTTCTTATATTGAAACCGAAGGAGCATGAAGCATGATGGAAGATGTTTTGTTGTGTGAGTGTTGACACGTAGGAACCCAAAATTTGAAATTTATATGAAATTTGAAATCGAAAATCTTATCCGATTATGAGATATGAATAGTATTGACACGTAGGAACCCAAAAATCTTATTCGAAAACATTATCTAAATTAATTGTTTAGGTAAAAAAAGTTGTAAAAAGACAAAAAAATAAATAGTATTTGCTATGGCAAAGGGCAACTGCTGGAAACACACATTGCTTTTTGTAAGACAACCACTATTCAAATGAATAGTAGCTGTTCTAGCCCCCCTCCCTTTGTCATGACAAGGAACAAACTGCTGGAAGTGCTCTTAGGTGTCAAAACCTGTCGGCTTTTGCTGATTGAGCAAGCAAAATACATACATATATGGAAGTGGTATTGTCTGCTTTTATTCAATACGTTGGGCTGATTCAATGATAAAGTAAAGGGGTCAATATCTTTGTATTACAATGGAATGTGACGGAAGATGATATCCAATAGGCTGAAATTGAATTAGTGTCATATGGGCTAACTACTCTTGTCGGGATACCTTGGTCCAATTGCCTTATTTTTTCTACCGCAAAAGCCATTCCCTTCTTTGACTTGAAGCCGCATGTTTATCTCCTTTTGAGAATAGGTTTTGATTTTTCTAATATTCCTATTTTTCTTTTCCTTCTTAAATAAATATTATTTTTCTTATTTTTTGGAGGATTCTCTTGGCCTATAAATATAAAGCTTTAATTTAAGAACCAAATATCATCTTCCCATGTACAACTTTTATACACTCACAAATATATTAGAGAGAGAGCTAAGAGTTTGTTGACGCAATGCTTTTGGAGCTTATGAAGGTGTTGTTGTGGAGAATCCAGAGAACAAATCCATCTACCAAATCGGTTTTATGCAATGACGGAACCATAAATTTTTCTAGGGTGGTGTGCTAATGTTTTTTTTTGTTGTTGTTGCTATGGAAGATCATGAGGACCAATTTTTTTATTTTTTTTTGGGTATGCATACAGTGAGAACCAAAAATAAAACATATATCATTAGTAATATAAACAAGAAAAGAGAGGGAAGAAATAAAAGAAAAGTGAAAGGAGAGAGAAGAAAGAAATGACAAAGAAGAAAGAGAAAGAAAAGAAGAAAAATGAGAGAACAGACAAAAATGACCAAGAAGAAACAAAAAAGGGAAAGAGAGAAAGGGGAAGGAAGGAGGAACCCATTTTCGAGAGGGAGGAAGGAAGACAATGTTTTGGTCTTTGTTTTTAATTTATTTCTTTGGTCAGAGTGTTGATTGTGCTTAATGGACCAATGGGCTGACTTGTGGAGAGTCTTGGGCTGATTTCTAACTTAGCTATATTAAACTGCACATATAGGCTCATTTTGAAAAAACAGGGGTGTACTAGAGCCCACCCCAGTCTCCCCTGGAGCCCACCCCAGTCACCCCTGGTTCCGTCTTTGGTTTTATGACAACAATTCTCTTATTTATCTTTTCTTTTGTCATGAACTAATTTCTCTTACTAAGGTTACGATGTAGCCTATCTATGAACACTTAATTTTTATAGTTATATTAATTTCTTATTACTATTCCATGTTAAGTATTTGTTACTATTCTTAATGCCTTAAATATCTAGCTAATATTTAATTGATGATCCAAATGGAGACCGAGAGGAGATGTTTGGTATTTGCTTCTTGTAACAAATACCATGTTTTGAATGAGTGCTCGAGAGGGACTAACATGACTCATGCAATTTTCTTGCAAGTTCTCATAGAACTTAATGGGTTCTTAATTTTCTAAATCTGTTACTCAAGAGAGAATGAGTTGTTAATTAAGAATACTTTTGGTTGAGCCCAAGAGGGGATATTGAATGAATTAGGAGAAACCAACTGTCAACATGGGTAGTAATTAAGGTTAATTGGCTATAAGAATTAAGTGGAATTGGTTATGGTGAAATCGGATGCTCTAGTGTCTCATCAAACTTGATTTTCCATCGTTAATTAAATTGCTATTTTTCATAACTATTTTAGTTTAATTAAATCAATCAATCTTCATAGTTAACTGTTTAAATAAACTTCTACATTAATCATAATTGGTAATTAAAAGGAAATTACAGTCTTCGTGGGAACGACACTTTACTTATCTCTATATTACTTGTGCAGATTGTGTGCTTGCAATAATTTCACAACAACATCCACAAAGTTCAGTTATGATCTTGAGGTACATTTTGGTCCGAAAAGTGCTCAAAATGTTTACAGTAGTATAACTTGAGATCAAAGTAAGGCCTAGACAAGTTTTTCTCCACATTAAATTTGGTTATCCATTGTATTGTAATTTCTATAATTTCTCCCAAAGCTGTCTTGTTTATAGGCCTTTAGGTCCATCAAGACAATACTTTACCATCATTATGGTGATCTTGCTGAATAATGTGACTAAGTCTTGTTTGGTGTTTAGGATTGAATTGAATAGGTATTTAAAGCATGTTAAGGGAAGATTGAAATTTTTTAACCAAAGTTGAAGGTCTCTAATTACTCATAAAGAAATTTTTTCTCATATCTAATCCCCACAAGATGGTAGGATATCAACATCTACATATCCCTCCTAATCCCCCCCAAAATGAAAAATCAATCTCCACTATCTTGATTTCAACCATCAACACATTCTAGATTTAGTGACTTATCCAATCGAATCCAATACTAGATATCGGAGGGGACATTGTCACATTGAAGCATACTAGATGTTATTATGTCACAAACACACTGACCGTACCAAAGAATTTGTTCAACCAGCTCCTAAGCTTAGAATGTAAGCGAACGATGCATTTTATAGGAGACCATATGTGGAAAACTTACAATGGTGAATAAGTGGTTAACTAGGGTTGGATACAGTTCAGTTCGATTTGATTTTCACTTAGAATCGGAATCGAAATCGAATTATTTCTCCGATGTGGTTCGGTTTGGTTCTTAGCCAGAGATTATAATAAAACAGAATTATACTGGACCTATTAAAACTGGTTCGGTTCGTCGGTTTTGAGGTTCCAATGCCCACCCCTAGTTGACATGGAAGGTGTTCACACATACCCTGTGAGCGTAACTTGTGGAGGGTAGTGGTGGGTCATTACCCAGATACAAAGTCTATGGTGAGGGACGAGATCAAAAGTGAGATACCATCAATCAAATATTTACTACATAGTTAACTAGTCATTTGACTAATTATTAATGTCACTCTAAGTTGAAATATTTGAATATTAGCTAGTCCTTTTTATCTTCTACAGAAAATGAGTGCATAAGATCAAGTGTGCGATATGATAATTCAGATAACATGCATGATTGCTTGATGGGATTTAGGAAATTAGGATTGCCAATGTGAGCATGTACACATGTCTCTAGCTAATTTCTTTTTTGGGTCCTTAAAATTAACATTTAGATACCATGCATTTGGGTTGTCTAATTTGAGACAAAAACTGGATATGTATATATAATGACAAGGATGATAAAATTACCAAAGACGAATGGAAAGCTTACTGCCATTCCTCTGCTTTTAACTCTTTCTAGTTTTTACTATTGAGGATCTTTATTTGGGTGGAAATATACGTGAATGTGGAGAAATCACAGCCTCCTGTATGTACTTCTCAGAGTTGTTGGGGCTCGAATGCATTGCACTCATCTCCCCACAGCTGGAAGTGAACCGCCGCCGTCTCATCTGCCACGAGTGCCAGGCATGTCTGGTTAAGGCCTTCCGATGACGACGACGTCTTCATGCTTTTGTCCAAAAGTATGAACCTTGTGTTTATGTTGTTCTGTGCTGCTGGCACTATGTCTTTGAGTGGCACCATCTATCTATATATCTTTGCTTTGATTATAACAAGAAGGCAACATAAACCACAGAAAATGACCACAGGGTCTCATCTCATGAGAATTTAGCTTACCTGGGTTTTTTGGATTGGGGTTTCAGTTGCGAGACGGCTACAAGATGAGAGAGATACGGTGGCTGATGGCGGCGAAGACGGTTGTGAGACGGCTAGTTGGAACCTAGCTAGTGTGAGTGCAGAGCGGCTGACAGGAGATGAGAAAGAGATAGATATAGGAACAAGAGGGCTGATCCTCTTGTGTTACGCAGCCCACCAATGCCCCTTTATCCGACTACTACCCCAATGGGGTTTGAAAGGAGTCTGCACCACCATTGGGTTGCAATATATAGCAATCTAAGCAAAAAAGTCATCCCCAATGGTTGAATTTTGAGGCCTTAAACGGTTGAGCCCCATCGGAGCTATACCCATATTTAGGGGACCCATGAAACTGAATGGGATCCACATGGAGAAAAAGCTACCAACCCCTGTGTGTTATTGATGATTTGCCTTGGGACTGCAGCTCCTATACTCTTCTTGACCAATGGCTGCTTCCTCTTTCTTTTATTTTTTATTTAATGTGACCAATGAAGGGGATAGGTTAGATAAGGTTTGAGTTTGGGTTTGACGGATGAGGCTTGCTTGTTTTTTCTTTTCCAAGGTAACAATCAAGTTTTTTTTTAATAGATAAGATTTTCAAATCTTGGCCAAATTTTAAATTTTTTGGTTGAAATTTTTTGAAAAAAAAAAACTAATATATCAAAAGATACATGAAAGTAAAATAACTTTTAGGCCATCTTCAACCATGTTGGGGCTAAATTCAGATTTCCACCCTCCAAAATACAAATATTCATGTATCTTCAAGACTCAATTTTTTTTTCCTCCATCCTTACAGACTCATAATTTAAGTCCACAACTTTATTAAATTGTTTAAGAATGATTAATCCTTAAATTTTTTTTTCTCGTTAATTTTTCTTGACATTATTTTTGTTTCAACCTTCGTGATTTAATTTTCTAAACATTTTAACCTAAAAAAATAAAAATCCAAAACATAATAGAATTTCACTTAAAAATAAAAACAAGTACAACAACATTTTATTTCATGGATTTTGGAAGTAAAAATAAGTTACACACGATTTAGATTAAAAACAATGGAACCACACGATTTTTTTAAAAGCGGCAGCAATCCCTAGAGCTGCTACTTTTGCATATGCCTGGAATAATTCGAATCCTTCATTGAAACCATTGCCATAATTGTCTTCCATTTTTACTTTTGTTTCATTGGATTCCTTTATCTTCATTCAATAATGTTCTGAACTTCTGCCCACCTCCACTTGTGTTCTTCAATTATTTTATGAACCCTTTCCCATCTCCAATTGTCTTGTTTCAATCATGTTCTGAACCATTGCTCATCTTTGTCCATATCACTTTATTGGATTCCCTTATATTTTCATATCTTCATTCAATTATTTTATAAACCATTTCCCATATCTTATTGTATTGTTTCAATCATGTTCTGAACCATTGCTCATCTTTGTTCATCTCACTTTATTTGATTCCCTTATCTTTCCCTATCTTTTTCTATCTTCATTCAATTATTTTCAAACATGTAGGTCATCTCATTCTCTTGTCTATTTAATAAGTGTTATTTTATTGAATTGACCACACAATCTCCTTCAATCTCATTACTCCTTCTTACAATGAATTCATGTGGGAAGGCTATATAAAATTTCTTCAATGATGATTCTGATGATGATGACCTTCATCAACAGAGGGTTGCAATGGCCATTCAACACCATCCGTTTTTGTTGGAGCAATATGCTCAACAATCCAAACACGGTGGTTCTATTGTAGGTTGTGAATACAAGAATCGGAAGCGAGAAAAACATCATAAGAGTCTCATGGAGGACTATTCTGTGAAAGACCACTTTATCCTTTAGTGGACTTTCGCAAGCGGTTTTGCATAAGAAGAGAGCTTTTCTATTGCATCTTGAATGATGATGCTGCACATGAGCCATACTTTACCCAGAAGATAGACGCTTGTGGATGACAAAATCTATCCCTAGAGCAAAAGCTAACAGTCATTTTTTAAGATTTTCCAAGCATGATACAACTTGAAAGGCCTATTTAGAGGTTTATTATCATTCAAGAAAAGTGTTTTTGCATTCATATCCTACCCACAAAATAAAATAAAAATCAAGTTAAGAATTGAAAAGAATTAGAATTATAAATTTTAGCATTGAAAAAATGGGTACTCACCACATCTTCAAGATTGGAGCCACTCACATGCCTTGCATTGGCCTCTGTCATACATGCCTTCTATAAAGAACATTGTTGGTTAATGATTTTGAACCGAGAAGCAATAGCTTGCGGTGATTGTATTCCGGCTCTGCTCGTGCACGAATCATTTTCCAAAAACTTTTGGTACACACGCAACCAAAATGAGTCATTTGATTGATTGGTGCCAATAGTCCCCTCTTCAGAGATAGAAACCCACCCTTTGCACAATGCCTCATCTTCTTGTGGTTTCCAATTCACACCTTTTTGGGGTTTTGGGGCCATTCTCAACAAGAATGAAAGTAGAATAAAGAAATATAATAAAAGGAGAAAGGAAAAAAATGATTTTTGGTGGATTATTTACCAAATGAATAAAAAATAATTTTTGGTGGATTACTTACCAAATGAATGGCTATTTATAGAGTTTGAAATAAGTTTTGGGATTGGATTTGATTTAGATTAATTATAAATATTATTTTGACAGTTTGATTTAAAATTGAGACGTTAGATGTGAAATTTTACCGTTTAGCACTAAAATTAATTCTAATCATTGATGTAAAATATAGCCGTTGCAATAAATAAAAAATTTGTTGGCCACGTGGGGCCCAACTCTTTTTCCTCTTCACTTGGGCTTCCAAACAAAGCTTTGGGCTCTATACAAAATATCAGTCCAGGCAAAACTTAGACTGGAATTCCATCCCAAATTTGACATTTCTCAAATTTCGACCCCCGAAAATATATGAGCTGGAGAATAATTTTGGACTCAAAACTGAAAATTTGGGTTTCCATCCAAATGGTTGGAGATGGTCTTAGAGCTCCAAAGATTCTATTAGAGCCCTAAATGAGGCTCTATCAACCTCTTTTAGAGCCCCAACCATTGGGGATGGCTTAACATGTTCAGTCTTAGATATATTAGTTATTAAATAAAACATTACTTTTAAAAGATTAATTGAGATTTTAAAAGATTTTAAAGAAGTTTAAAAGTCCAGGTCTATTCAATCACATTTTTATAGAAGCTTATAAAATTATGGGTGTATTCAATCCGGACTTTTAAGAGTCTATCTAAATTTGGATGCATCCAATCATGACTCCATAAAAGTTTGGTTGTATTTAAAAACTCATTGATAAATACAGAGTTGTGGATTTCAATTGATTCTAGACTAATTTTAGGCTATGACAAATCTTTGCTTCCACAAAAAAGAATTTGATGTATATTATTTTATTCAATTAAAAGGTGTTTGGGGGGAAGGAGGTAGCGGTGGCGGTTGTGGTCGTGGTGACGGTGGGGTGGCAACAGTTGCAGTGGTAGTGGTGGCAACGGCAATGGTGGTGATAGTCATGACAATATAATGGTAGTAGAGGTGGTGAAGTCATATCTTGAAAATTAATCAGTTTAGTTTTTCATAGAGTTTTCATTGATTTAGAGATACTAAGTGATTTTTATTGTAGAAATGTTAGTGTTAATTGTTTCGTTCACTTGACACATTGGGTCAACCCGAACTCTATACAATTGTAAATGATTCTACTTGAACACGACATGATTATAAGCAGACAACATCTATTAATTCAATACGAATACAACCCATTAACATGAATAGCCAACTCTAATGTAAATGATAGCTTATGTTTGCTGTTGACATAAGCGATATTGGGAAAAGGAGATTCAAACACATGATCTAAGGTGGAGATTCAAACACATGACCTAAGGTATAGAGTAACTGCTATTGACCACCGGAGCTATAAGCCCCTTGCTTATGCTAATATTCTATTGTTTCAAACTTATTGCCGAGCTCATGCAAAAAGCTGATTCCATTAGTAGGTGTACCAAACACAGAAAAGAAATCCCATATCCATTATTCACATGAGCGTCAAAAACAGAAACAAAATACTCCCTTAAATTGATCAAATGGAGATAATGCATTCATGATCTAGCCTCAACGGCATCCAGTGACAAATGGCCAATACAAATTCATGAGGAGACATCAACATCATCTAGAAAATATGGTTTTAGAAAATTGGTTTGTTATATCCACTCCACCCCCAACCAAATGTGGAAAAGTCAGGAAGCTAAAGCTTCTACCTAAACCATTAAGTACCTGCTACTGCTTCTGAACGTGCTTTGGTAACCACTCAGTTCCACTGATTAGAACTTGCAAAATTTTATCAATTTTGGTGATTATTAGTTTTAACCCAACTGCTTATAAGTTATATTCAAACAACTTCAACCATAAACCTCTCTTCAGCTTAGTTACTGCTGCAATGGACACCATATCCTGCATTGGTGAAGGATGGAGGCTGTGCACAGCTGCAAGCTTTATAAGCTGCATCATTCTGATATTCTTTCTCAACCACAGCCATGACAGGGTAAACCTATCAACTCTTGGGAACATAGCCATAAAATCAACACTACCGGCCAATGAATCAGATGCAAACATGAAGCTCTTGCAAGTAGCAGACTTGAAGGAACACATGAAACAGATAAATAAAGAAGACAAATGCAATGTATTTGATGGAAAATGGGTTTACGATCCGAAGCAAAGCCCTCTCTACCAAGGAGCTCAGTGTCCATTTCTTAGTGACCAAGTCAGCTGCCAAAGGAATGGAAGGGCAGATTTCATGTATGAGAAATGGAGTTGGGAGGCCAAGGGGTGTAAGATTCCAAGGTGAGCTAATTGATTAATTAACCCAAGTATGTGTTAATAATATTGTTACATTTTGCTTTGTTGCATCAAAATATATGTAAACAAGGTTGTTATGGTTGAAGGTTTAATGGAACAGACATGTTAGAGAGACTTAGAGGAAAGAGAGTGATAGTAGTTGGGGACTCTCTCAACAGAAACCAGTGGGAATCTCTAGCTTGTCTACTTTACTCGGCTCTCCCACCCTCTCAAGCCCAAGTTGATGTGGAAAGTGGCATCTACAAGGTCTTCACAGCAAAGGTAGGTTTCAAAGTGCTTCTAGTTGTAGAATCTTTCTCCTAGTGAACCCTTTTTAACTGTGCGACACTTGGTTGGTTGGTTCTATATTACTGCAGGAGTATAACTGTTCTGTTGAGTTCTACTGGAGCCCATTTCTAATGCAGCTAGAAATTAACCAAGAGAATGGTGCTAGAATTCTTAGGCTTGACAGAGTTGCTACCTCAGCCAAGAAGTGGGTCGGGGCAGATGTTATGGTATTCAACACCGGTCACTGGTGGGTGCACCATGGAAAGATCAAAGCGTAAGTCTTCTTTATTTATTTTTTTCTCTAACTAAAGAAAATCAATGAATATTTATCAAAGAGTTTGTCTAATGGATGTCAGATTTTCAGGTGGGACTTGTTTCAAAATGAGGGAAAAACGGTGGAGAATATGGAGATTGAATCAGCATTTGAGAAGGCTATGAATACCTGGGCACGTTGGATTGATCAAAATGTGGATGTGACCAAAACCAGAGTCTTCTTCCGGAGCATTTCCCCAGAGCACAAGGGAAAGCTTTGGTGCTACAACAAGACCCAACCCATCACGGACGATTCCTATGAAACAACATTTCCCAGAAAAATTATAGAAGCTGTTGAGAGAACAATCCAGCGCATGAAGACCCCGGTGACATACCTGAACATTACGAAGCTGTCTCAGTATCGAAGAGATGCACACCCAATGATTTACAAGACAAAGCAATGGAAGCAGTTAGCTATGCAACAAAGACAACCAGAGTCCTCTGCTGATTGCAGCCACTGGTGTCTGCCTGGCCTGCCAGATACCTGGAATAGGCTATTGTATGCTTCATTGCTCTTGGACACTTCCGAAGTCATTCTTAGCTCGTAAGACCTGCTTGTTTGATCTGTCATGAGTGTTAGTGGACTTTGTATACTTCGTTCCTTCAACAGAGTTATAAGAGAAGGGACTTATAAGAGAGGATGAAATATACAGAAAAGGTACCTACATTAAGTTTAACTGTAAACTTAAGCAGCTGGCAAGCCCTGCAGGTGCCAGAAATCAGCATGACCTAGTAGCCTGTCTAAATTAAACTGGCAGGCAAACTAAAATCTCAGACCACGTTTTTACAAAAATCAAGTACACTAAATCATATAAATAATTTGGCTTCCGTATGGATGCAAAAGCTCTGTATGTTCACTTTAGAAATGGCAGAGAAAAAAGAAAAGAAAAGAAAATCACTATCTTCAGCGTTAAGACCTTATCCCCATGATGTGTTTGAATTCAATGAAGTCCTAAGACATTAACGAACAAGCATATCAATAAGTTGCTTGCCATCAGCAACAAAAACCATGAAGAAGATGTTTGCACCACATAGTAACCATAATAACTCTTAACTTGAATAAGTTGTTCTCCCCTCTAGGCACTTTGTTGAACCATTTACGCAAGTTCAACACATTCCATTCACAAATTCAACACAGAAAACAATAAAATAAAATAAAATAAATAAAATACAACACCAGAAAACCACAACAGAGACAGCATAGCAGCGCAAACAATAGTTTAACCATGCATAATAGTAGCCAATATATTAACAATGCTGACTACAAAGGTACGTCTCAATTGGCTTGGTCCCATTTAAAATATAAATAACATTTCCAAGCACTTTAAGTTAGGGAGACTACATAATTGTTAATATACTCCATGGTAGAGCAGTTGATCGTTGGGAATTTTACCCACTTCGGTACAAATTTTATCCTAAGCTAGGAATTTTGGACAGCACCATAATCAGCAAGGGGAGGCTGCGGTGAGGCGGTTTATTTACATAAGCTTTTTACAAGGGTACCTACAGAATCTCCCATTCAGATTCACAAAAAACATGAGATGGTGATTTCTTCGTCTCCTCCATAGTAATAGAATGAAGTACACCGTCTTCACTTTCCAAATTTGATTTTGCATCATCCCCATACCATAATGCAAGCTGCTCATATTCTTGCTTCCTTGCAGACCTCAGTCTTGAGGAAAAGGCTTTCTGAAGTTTTTTCTAGAAAAGAAGTCTCAATTAAAGCCAGCGAAAGTAGGGAGAATAAGGGGCAGGAGGGATGGAGAGTGTACCTTGTAAGGCCTACGCTTGCCTTCCATGTGAGG
Organism: Prunus armeniaca; assembly: GCA_903112645.1. Lineage (NCBI taxonomy): Eukaryota > Viridiplantae > Streptophyta > Magnoliopsida > Rosales > Rosaceae > Prunus > Prunus armeniaca. The sequence continues at coordinate 10,325,675 of CAEKDK010000003.1, read as the reverse complement.
AACAAAATGAACATCCTCATCAGTCACCATCACACAAGTCTCCTCAAGTTTCGCCTTGGCAGATTGTTGAATGGTTTCCATTTCTTGTACAACAACAATATTACTCTCAATCGCATCCAAATTGGAGTCATGTGATCCCCCTGAAAAATTTGCAGTCATCAGTTACTACTTACCACATGTACAAATGAACATTCAAATTATCATGAACCAGTACACAATCTAGAAAACCCATATAAGTGAAGTATACAAATTCACATGTACAAAAGAGATTTCAGATTATCATGGACCCATATAAAATCTGGATCCCACCTGAACATAAATCTATAATGGTCCAGAGTTGAGAAAAATATCTCCATCATTATGTCAGAGTTATTATCTTCACAATCACTTTTCATCAATCAATTGTCAATCTAAAACCGACATCAACAAAATCTTGCCTCAACTCAATAACAAGAACAAGAAGGTTAATGTGCATCAGAATGAGATGTACTCAGTGGTACCAGGATGAGACGCTGAGACCTCCTTTTCAGCATATCTCTCACACTGTACTTGTCCACTTGGAGAGGATCCTACCAGAGAAACCATCCCATTGTTGAAACAAATGTCTGCAGCTGCCAAACCCGAAATCAAAAGTGAACAAGCATCAAGGTTGGTGAAAAACAATACACTTTTACAGGGTCCAAAAGTAGTTACCATTTGGTTCTAATGATAAGCCACCAAAGGATGAATCTAATATTTCATTCCATTCTTTTGCATCCGACTTATCCAAAACAATCATATCAGATGAGCGGCAGCCAATTGAAACATCAGAAGTACATTGGCTTGCATTGCAATAACACGACCTTCCCTAGTGGAGTCACATGCCATACCTTCATCTATAAAAGGGGTTATAAATGTATCTATATGCTCGCATGAACCTTTATGGGTTTCATGGCAGGATGATGATCGTCTGCTCAAATCCTTTTCAGCAGGAGGAATCACCTGTGGACATCTGTGCTTCGTTGGATTCTCTTTGACAGCCAAGTTTGTATTGTTAAACATATTCCCAACATGGTCTTGTCTTGAGTACAAGTCCAAGCATGCTTCTTCCGCACAACTCTCTGCAGATTGTGTGCGATAGTCATATATGTGTTGTTCAAGGAAGGATGGTTTATGGTCCGCATCCTTATTCTTAACAGAAGATATCACCTCTGAATCCCTATTTAAGTGTTCAACATTAGCCTTTATAGGTTCTTCTTTCTTGGTAATCCTTGAACTTTTAGAATTATCAACATCAAAAATATTTTCGACAGGGAAACCACAGGCTGACATCTTCTCTGGATCCATCAAAGAGTCAGGGAGCAAATCTTGCATTACATCTGCATAGAACTTTTTAACACTTGCACCAACAGTCTGTACCTGATTCTCAACAAATTTGACAGTGTCCTGTCCCAAATAAAAGAATGAGCAAGAATATCGGTTAATGGGAAAGGAAACCACTAGAGCAACTCAAGAATAAAATTAAAAAGACTACTGTCTCAGATGAACACAAAATCACATAAAGCCGTATTTGGCATAGGGCACTGAAACAGATGATCATAGATATAGTTGTAAAATAAATAACCAGTATAAAGAACAATACAGGCAAGAAAAAGATGTCAATAAGTGCTGAAAGGAGGATGAAGACGAAGAAATAATTGTAAACTTATGAATTAACACCTCCAGATCAGCAGTCTACGGCAAACATTCCATTTATATAGATGAGGACCTTATCTTAGGAATCATGTGGACAGAAAAAGACTAATAACTTCAAAGGGCTTACCTGGTACATATTTTCTTCCACCTCCAAGCACATAGATTCGAATTTCTCATATACACCCCCAACCCAGGTTATACCATTTACATCCATAGTGATCATGAATTAAACTTTACAGAACAGGTGTATCTTCCGCTATTTTGTAGTTCCGGTAATCAATTCTTATATCAAATTGGCATTCATCTGCAAGAAATCATATGAAATTTAGAAGAAGCTCACACGAAACATAAAAATGACTCTTATCTGAAGAAGAAGCAAAGGACCCATAAAATGTTTTTTTTGAGTAAATTAGAAGCTTCTAGCTACGGGAAAATGTACATAGCATTCAAACAGAAATATTATACCAAAATGGTGCATGATTTTTCTAGTGCTATTGAATTTGTTCTTTCTGCTGTTAAGCGTGTGCCATTGACTTAAATATATTTAAAAATTATTGAAAAAAGCCAACGTCTTCAACAAAAGTACAGAAATTTTTGTAACCGATGATACCCAAAGATTCCAACAATGAGGTCTATTATCAATTAACAAAAAGCTATTATTTAATATCCCAAAAGGGGCACCTAACAAAGGCAAACGCCAAAACATGGTCTAATTCATAAAAATAAAAAGAATCACAATACAGATGCACTGCAACACACTTCTTGTTCAAATGTTGATAATCTTGATCTTCCAACACAGAAACAAATTTAATAAATATCTCCTGTACCAGGTTCAGGTAATGCTTGCCCTTTACATTCAAACTCTGTAATGCAAAAAATGATTCCACTTCAAAAAGCACACTAATTCTGTTGTGCTTTCATGTTTCATGGAGGTGCAATCATCAAATAAAAGCTAAATTAAGAATTTCATATATCCCCCCTCCCCTTCTCTCCTCTCCCAAAACGCAGCCATTAGTCACTCTGGACACCAGCCGAAGGGAAAGATAAAATTTGCATACTCGAGCATTTGTGTGAATGCATACAGAGAGTTATGGCCTCTGAATATAAATATTTTAATGAATAAATTATTACCAGAGCTGCAAGAAATATCTCTGAAACACTAAATCGCCTATTATGGAACAAATGAGACATTCTGGCTCTGTATGATACCTACGAAAAGACAAAACTTTACCAGGAAAGACCTAACGGGCAATAAAGCAATACACCAGCATTCTAGCTTATGCTATATGTCTATGGTAGCTTTAAAGATTTCAAGTCTAGTAGATTCCCAGATGCTTTCCGTCTCTCAAAATGACACTAAGTTGTTTATAAAAAATCAATTTTAGTAGAGTTACACCCAGTCTCAGCCAAAATCATTATCAGTGTGGTAGATGGAAACATGTCATAGTTTCTGTTGGTGAACTGAACAAATCAGACAAACAAACCAACTGATTAGAACAGTAACTTTCTCCAATTACCATCCGTACATCACCTCAAACAAGGACTAACATTAGGCATCATATCATAAAGTTTGATGGGTATGTCACATGATTGCCTTGATGAAATGGAAGTTAAAAATTATTGACTGGACAACAGCCCAAAACACAGCCAACATGGAAGACTTGCACATACATGGATAGAGTATAGGACAATTAATTTGTCTCCATGGAAAATCCTATCATTATATGACTGGAAGTCTTGGCATCCTATAATTACTTTAGAAGCAAAACCAAAGGCCTAGTATTTGAGAGCCATAATAAATAATCAAATAAAATAGAAAACCAAAACCTATTTCAGGAAGCAACAGCGCTAACGATCCTTAACTTGAAATGCAAAGCAATCTATCTACAATTAATTGAACCCAACTAGAGTAAAATGTTCAATTAATTTACCAATCCATTTACAGTTAATTGAACCCAGATAGAGTCCTTCAATTAATTTACCATTCATCTCTCATAATGCAGAAATTCACTCCAGAGAGAGAGAGAGAGAGAGAGAGAGAATCAGAGGATACAGAGCCAGGAAACTAATAAAAGTAGCTCATTTATATGATTTTCCAGCTATCTTCGTACAGGGACCAAAAACAAAAGCGCCACTCTTGAATTTGATTATAAAGATTGGAACCGTGACAACTATACAGTAGTTTCGACTATCCCACAACAATTTCACATCACAGGCCCAGCACCGTACACAGATACAAAAGCTTTTCACAAAACCTAAGTCACAACAAACTGATCATCTACATGAAACAAGGAAAACCAAACATGCAATAGAAAAAACAGCTCGCATGATCAGGGCACAGAAACTCTTTTGTAATCATGATCAAGTATACAGCAAAATAAATTTGATGGTCAGTATGAAATTTGAAGTTTGAGAACTTACTTGTTGTGAATTGTGAGAGATGAATCAGATGATGTAAATATCCAGAAGCCAAAAAGCTTGAGAAGTCATGGATTACGCATAAACCCCAATTCTGTTTTGGCTTTGCTTATAAAGGTGCTAGAAGAAATAATAAACTACGGACCAAGACACGGAACACAAAAGAAATATGAAGGAGAGAGGTCCAAGAAACGTAAGACAGTTCATTGGCCTCTCTTTCCATTCCAGCCTCCACGTGTTTAAATTTGATTAAACAAATCAAAATACTTTTTGGGTATCTACATGTTTTTACACCATCCACATTGAGGGTTATTATCAAAAGACTTATTTACCGTGAAAGTATGGTCAAATTTTACTTTGTTTCTTGGAAGCCAACTTTACTTTATCGACCAATTTTTTTTTATTTTTAAATTTTTAATTCATCAAACCCTATTGAGTATTGACCAAAGTTTGGTGTTCATGTTGCCTATACTGTTATATCCATCCAAACTCCATCAATTTTGATGATGTGGCAAGAATGTTTTAGTCATTTAATACATGTGGCTTTCTACACACAAATTCGAATTGCTGATGTGGCAAAGTGGAGCCCACCTCTAGCCTCAACCAGTTGACTAACGACTTTTTTACTTAAAAATTGGGAAATAAACTTACAAAATGGGAAATTAAAGTTACAAATTGAGGAAGTAAATGAGGGTATATTCAATTAGGATTTTATAGCATGAGTGGTGCTTTCTTTGGCATCCTTACCTTGACAATCAAAGAGCCAAGAAGAGATGTTTGCTTTTCGCTGAGCAATAAGTGGTGCTTTCTTTCTTTAGGATATTTGTTTCTGATTACTCTCTCATTTGACACTTTGTATAAAAAGTATGGTGCAAAGCTATATGATTTTGGAAGAAACTTCGAATATTTATTTTTCTGTTTTTTTTCTTTTTCTTGTGGTTATTGAAGAATTCAAATACATAAACTCTCTTCCCTAGTGATTTCTGACCAAGTAGTTTGGTCAAACATAGTAAAGATGAATGATATTCTTTTAACAAAAAGCAAAATTCATTATATAAAAAATTATGTTTAACAAAACGCAAAATTCATAAGAAATCCACAAGAAATAGAGTGACAAATGTATAACAAATTTGAAAGCAAAGTTTAAGGAAAATATTCAACATTCATTCATTATCCTTGATTCTCATTGTTGTCATTGTGCCGGCATCTCTCCACATATTCAAAGCTATACCAACTCTCCATTCATTAGCATTTTGTCGTTGTTGTTCTTGTGTTTGGAAACCTAGTTCATGATCCCCCTTCATTAACCAGTAACAATGAAGATGAAGAAGATTCTTTCTCCAATTCAACAAAAAATTCGTCAGATCTACCACTCTCTTTAAAGAAAGTTGTGTGGTCTTACAGAAGCTAACACTAGTTGTTTGTGTCGTATATGGGAATGAAGGTGCGGATTTGAAAATTGTGAATCGTGATTTAAATATACCAAATATCCTCTCAATGACATTCCTCAAGGATGTATGATGAAGATTGAACAACTTAACTTCATTTGCAAGTTCACAACCTTGACCACCAAACTCTAGGAGATGATATCGAACACCTCGAAATGGAGCCAAAAATTGGCGTCGATTTGGAAATCCATATGTAAACAAAGAAATTTTGGCGCAGTAAATTCCATTGGATAAGAAAATAATTAGGGTTCGGTGGATTGAATTGTGGGCCCCATAATTCGCCCATGTGGCATATGACTCACCAAAATTGGATTAGCTGTCAAAAGTGACACGTGCTGACATCCGACGGAGTGCATCAAACGGTTCCAAGTGAAGACAAAATTAAAGGAAGGAATCTTCTGTGATTGACTTTGATTTAAATCAAATATTAATCAAATCAATCAATTGAAGATAATTTGGTTAAATTGCCAAATTATTGGAATTGATTTTTTTTGGAATTGATTTTAAAAAAAAATCAAATCAAAATTCCACAAAGGAAGGTTTTAAAGAAGGAAAGTTATTTAGGTCAAGCATCCTGCAAGAGCCTATAAATAGGAGGCCTCAAGATGAAAGGAAGAGCTTAGACAGACCAAGCATTCAGAAGAAACAGAAAACCCTCTGCATTCTTCGCCTCACTTTGGAAGAGCCACCAAGCACAACAAATACGTGCCGGTTCCTCTACCCCAGAAAAATCCAAACACCAAACAAGCCTTGTGCTACCCGTTTGATCAAGAGCAAGTCTCTACGACCCTTGTATCAAACACAAATTTTCTTTAAACACTTTGGAGATCAAATCAAAGGATTCAATACAGAGATTGTAACCCTAAATTTCATAAATACAAATATTATTTTGTACACGTGTTCTTGTCTCATTTGTCGCAGGAAATTCGTGTTTACAAATTTGGCACGCCCAGTGGGTCTTCTCTGCCTCTCATCTATTTCTCCAGTTCCAAAATCAATCAGCACATCGAAAACGATGGCTTCAAAGAAGATTCAAACCGTTCCTGCGACGAGAGGCAAAAGCGTGAGCGCCTCCTTCTCAAGCAGAGACTCTACTGGGGTCGTCACCCGGAGCAAGGCCAAGGCGATATCCGCAACTCCACATGTAACTTCCATACCGACTCAAGCCAAGGCGAAAGACATGAACTGAAGGTGTGAACCAGTTATCAATCTAGCCTCCTTGGGGGCAAAGAAGAATACCTCTCAAGCGGATGAGAAAAACTCTTGGAAGGAAGAAAGGAGTTTTTCGGGCTCGAAGAATTCAAGAGAACGTTCACTCTCGCCTGTTTTAGACGCTGACTCGAGTACAAGCTCATAACATGGATCCCCGCCTGACGACCAACAAAAGAAGATTGCCTCGACGTCCATAGATGAGTCTTATTCTATGGCCATGTAGGTTATGGTGACAGGAGCAATGTCTATTGAAGAACAGCTGGCCCATATGAGTGAAGTGATCACAAAACTGACGAAGATGGTCGAAGAGAATGATGCGCAGATTGCTTCTCTCATCAACAAGTGGGAAGTGCATCAGGATAAGGAGCCTGGTCAAGACGCGCACAAGAAAGGACCACATTATGAGGCTGAATCCAGCGAGAAAGGATTGAGTCATGAAACAAAGTTGGGTGAGAAGTCGCCCGAAAAAATTGACGCCGCCCGAAAAAATTGACGCCGCCTTGGTGGGTTCTTTGTTGGTCCAACAACTTCAGGACATGATCGCGAACACCATCAGGGTTCAATACAGAGACCTTCCCGAGACACGCTCATATATTCCAAGCCATACACCAGGAGGATAGACAACCTGCGAATGCCGACGGGGTATCAACCTCCCAAATTCCAACAATTCAATGGAAATGGCAACTCAAAACATCACATTGCATACTTCGTCGAAACATGCAACAATGCTGGGACAGAGGGTGACTACCTGGTGAAACAATTTGTTCGTTCCTTGAAAGGAAATGCATTTGATTGGTATATAGACTTGGAGTTCGAATCCCTCGATAGCTGGGATCAAATGGAGCGAAAATTCTTGAACAGATTCTATAGCAGTTGTCGTACTGTGAGTATGATGGAACTCACATATACCAAGCAATGGAAAGATGAACATGTCGTCGATTACATCAATCGGTGGCGCTCGTTAAGCCTGGATTGCAAGGATATGCTTTTGGAGATATCGACAGTCGAGATGTGCATTCAAGGAATCATTGGGGGTTACTTTAAATTCTACAAGGGATTAAACCCCTCACGTTTGAGGAGCTAGCCACTCATGCTCATGATATGGAGTTGAGTATAGCTAGCCACGGAGGAAAGCATGAGTCTGTCATGGAACATAGAAAGGAGAAAATCTTTGGACAAAAGACAAATAAGCCTGTCAAGAAGCCTGCCAAAGAAGCAATGACAATCAACACTGTCCCTGTCAAAATCTCCACTCGAGATAAGAAGAAGGAAGTCAAAAGGATGGAGCTATCCCGAGAGGTGGATAGATGTCAACGCACTTTGAAAGAGGTGGAGGAAAAAAGTACCCTTTCCCTGATTCCTACGTCGCAGGTATGCTTGAGGACTTGCTTGAAAAAATTGTGATTGAATTGCCAGAATGTAAGCGGCCTAAGGAGATAAACCGGTTTAACGACCCCAAGTTTTGCAAATACCACCGAATTGTCAACCATCTAGTAGAGAAGTGCTTCTTGTTGAAGGAGCTAATTATGAACTTAGCTAGGCAAGGAAGGATTGAGTTGGACGTTGACGAAATCGCAGATGTGAACGTTGCCACAATTGTGTTTGGATCCTTTGATCCGGTGCCGCTGCCCGCATTGTCTTAAGGATCAGAGTTTCAATCAACAAAGGGCAAACACCAGGTGACTGAGCTGTGTACAAAAGAAAAGACAAGCGAACCGAGCAATCAAGATGGTGATGGCTTCGTTGATGACTCGCCTTTCAATGACAATGAAGGATGGATGCTCGTTACTCGGCGGAAGTCTCGTACGAAGCACACGCCTTTAGAGCCTGAGTCTCAAGACCATGTTGTTTGTTGCGCCACATGTGCTTCCATCACATTCATCGATGTGACACTTGAACTTGATGGTATAATATGGGAAATAAATAGAAAAATCATGGAATTGACGGATTTATGAAGGGTACACCTAGGTGGAAAGGAATTATTATTTTTCAATGCTGAATGGATGTATGAACAAATATATGAATATAAATATGCATGCTTGATTTTTGTACGAATATAGAACATGGATTAAATGAATTTTCAAATGGTTTTAACAGTGGAGTTAGTATGTTGATATTATATTTTGCGAAACTTTTTCTTGTCCACTCATGCTTTTAATGCTTTGAGCCACTAGTCAGTACTTGAGTACCGGAGCACCACCACCGGGCATTCATCATCCACCACTCATCCACTTCCTTTATATAGGATATTCTACTATAAACACACTATTTTTGTTAATTAAATTAATTAGTAGGCTCTGGTATTGCCTTAGGATTTCTATAAGGCCTAAGGCCACACAGATTTACTGATGGATTGTGTGTGCTCTGACATTGTGCATGCTGAACGCTTGTGGGTATATGAAATGCATTTTGTGCTGGTGTAATTATTGGGAAACGAGCAATTTACCGGAGAGACTCTGCTGATTTTTCAGTAGAAGTCAAACCTTAAAAGAATTTTTGAGTTTTAGTTAAAAGGGCAATTTGGTCAAGTTTGCACGGCACCTACCAGGTGTTAGACATGCACAGGATTTGACACAAATTTCAAAGTGGAATTTGGGTTGGGTCCTGTCATAATGCCTATCATCTTTTTTGGGTAAGAATAATCCTAATTAAATGAGGATCATTCTTCAAACACTAGCGTACAATGAGCCTAAATAGATGGCTACACAACACATTTGAGGTAATTCTGAAACCTTAGAGAAATCACACATGCACACACACACACACGCGCACACACAAACACACGCACACACAAACACACACACACACACACACACCCACACACACACACACACACACCCACACACACAGACACACACACAGACACACACACATAGACACACACACACACTCTCTCTCTCTCTCTCTCTCTCTCTCTCTCTCTCTCCTCACATGGCCACGCACCACCACACATAGCTAAGGTCGCCCGACTCTCCCCATGAGATAAAACTATGACCTTCTATGTTATTTTCATATATTCCTTAAGATCATCTAACTGACTTAGGCATAGGAGGGCTTTTGGCCAACACCCCCCGAGTGTGGTCTATTTAATCCAACTTTTTTCGTATAAATTAAGGAAGAAGAGAGAGAAGGAAGCTCGAAGGGTGAGGAATCTCTTGCGAATATTCTTCCGTGATAATTTTGCTCAAACAATTGTCATATTGAAGTGGGAGCATTTTTGCTCGCCACATTAACCAAAGTTTTGTTGTTGTTGGAAGAAATGCTTTATTTATTAAAAAAATATGGAGCTTTCCTAATATACCCAAAATATGGGCTGAAATTATATAAAAACCTCACATGGAATGCACTTTAGAAACACCCCAAAACCCATTTACTACATAAGAAATTGGTGTTAAAGTTCCTATAAATTACATGACTGTCATTGATCAACTTAAAGAAGCCCAATACAAAAAACTAAAAAGCACCCAAAAACAACCCAATTTCATAATAAAAAAAGCCCAAGCAATTTATTACAACAAAACGTCTCAAAAATCGTAGCTTCATTAATGCATCATGTTGATTAATGGTTGTAATGTTCCACACATTTACTATCATGTTGATTAATGGAAGTAATGTTCCAATCTAGGGTAATAACACTGCTAGTTTACTGTCATGTTGATTAATGGTGGTAATGTTCCAGTCTAGGGTAATAACATTGCTAGTTTCCTATGACATCATATTTCTAATTCATGTCTATCCCTGTAATGTTCCAGTCTAAGGTAATAACACTGCTAGTTTTCTATGACATCATATTTCTAATGCATGTCTACCCCTGTAGGGCAATAACACTACTAGTTTTCTATGACATTATATTTCTAATGCATGTCTACCCATGTAGGAAAATAACACTGCTAGTTTACTGTCACGTTGATTAATTAATGCTTGTCATGTTGCTATTTCTAATCCATGTCTACCAAAGAAAGGATGAAGAAAGAACAAACCAGACCAACTCAAAACAAGCTGAGCCTAGATTTTTTTTATAAAAAAAACCCAAACAAATTATTAAAAAATAAATTTGTGAAAACCAAGCAGGAGCTCTTCATAGAAGTATATTGTTAATACTATGTTATAGAACTATCTTGTTAATACTATTATGTTATAGAACTATCTTGTTAATACTATGTCATAGAAGTACAATGTTAATACTCTATCATAGAACTCTCTTGTTAATACTCTGTCATAGAAGTATATTGTTAAACAAAAATGAGATTCATAGTTGAAATAGTAACAAAAGATAAATCGATCATCAAATCTTAAAATACATTCCGAAAATCAACTAAAATCAGAAGAGAAACACATAATTAAAGCAAAAGATAAAAAATCTCAAGTCCAAACCAAACAACGACGACGACGATGATGATGACGACAATGTGGCGAAAGATTAGTAGAGCTCGAACATGAGGAGTAGAGCTAGGGGTTCTTATCGAGGTTCATACGAGGTTCTGAACAATCCGAAAAAAAGATGAATAGAAGCACAATTTTAGAACAAGAAATCGAAGGTGAAATATTGAAAATTATAGATCAAAGATGAAGAATATAGTTGGACTTGAGACTGAAATTCAATGGAAGCTCGTCTTGCTCCAACGCTGAGAAAGCACCAACAAGAAATGAGAAAATGAATCTGATTTGGTTTTTTGGAAATTTAATATTAATATCAAAATGAACAGTTGGCAAATCTGATTTTTTATTTATTTTGTGTGTGTGTGTGTGTGTGTTTATAGTTTTTAAATAGTATAGGGTTTCTTTATAAGACTGTCTAAGATTTGGTGTATAACTAAATTTGTATAAAAAAAAAGCACCATAAGAGTGTACAATTAATAGCACTGAAAGAGTCAATACTATCCAATACCCAAACATGAGAGACAGGAACAAATGCATGATCTTAAAAAAGACTCGCGCCTGAACAACTCAAGAGGAAATAAAAAGAAAAGAGAAGAAAGAAGAGGAAGGCTTAACACCCCTTCGATCTACACACCAACAAAACCTTGGCGACACCAAAAGCTTGCCTACAACAAAGCACAAAATCAGAAAAAACAAGCAAAAAGTAAAATAACAAATTAAAAAAAAATAAAAAGTAAAATAACTAATAAATAAAGAAACTAAAAGAACACAAATAACTACTCCAAACTTATCCGTTGAAGTTGAAAACACCCAATAAAACCGCTAATAACCACTCCCAACTTTGGAATTGCCAAGACTCGTACGGAAAGAAGGCCACAACAAAAAATTCTAGAAGTAAAAATACAATGAAATGTGCAGAACAAACCCCATCCCACTAACATAATTGAGAGGGACCAAATTGATGACATTCGACGAACACAAGCAACAAAAATATTGTGAAGAACATGGCATGCGAAATTAAAACTTTTAGATCTTATGCTACCCAAATAAGGACTTAGGAGAGACCAAAATAAAGAATTGGTGAGTCCCTTACGAAACTGTGAAACAAGAGCACGAAATAAGAAACACAATTGTGAAGTAAAAAGACGAAATGAAGAGAAATAAAAACACGTTAATGACAATTCCACCGAGAGCCACCACACATTGCAATCATGGCGATCGGCCAATGGCAGATCTACATGCATGTGCGACTGTGGGGGTGTGACTGTGGCAGCAGTACCAAATTGAGAAAGAAACAGAGAGACATAGAAATATAGAGAAAAAGAGAAGCTGAGAAACTGAAAACAGAAAGAGGACTTCGATACATCCCCGTATGTATGACGTTCTTAAGCGAAGTTGCGATACATGTTTGAATTTAATGACAACTAATAGGTAAGTTTTCTAAAAATTGTTTTACCGACTCTGAGAAATCTTTCACTTGATCCACACACACACAACACAACCACTGGCGCTTGGTTGGGTTGAGTTCTCTCAAGTGTCGATAACGCCCAAGTACATTTGTGTAACGAGATTCCAAATGAGGTCAATAGAAAATCTAGCAGAGTGATTACATTTATTAAGTTCAATTTTGATCAGTACAGTAAAATTATAAAAGCCCACTAGTGAAGTGTGCTTGGTCCATAAAAGCCCAGAACCTGTTTCGATCGGTTGGTTTTTTCCCTCCAAAACTCCTCTATCTGATCCATATAGCACAGAAAGCAGTTATAAAGAATCTCAATTCTGTTAGCACAGGGAGCATGGCGTTACATTTCAGTTTAGAGGAAAGCTAAAAGAAGAAGACGAAATTAGAAGATAGCCCAGAAAGATTGTTCTAAAAGAGACCATGGAATTGAAAGAAGCTACCCCAATTGATGATCATAAGGGGAGTGAGATAATGTTTCTTGAAAACCCACTTGCAAGGGTAGAGCTTGAGGAGCTGAGAATTGGGGATCAATCTTTGCTCAAGTTTCAGAAGTCGCAGAAATCCAAGGATGCAGTGTTTGTTTCTGTGCCAAGTAACCAAGATGGGTTGATGAAGAATGAAGCAAATGTGCAGAAAGAAGAGGAAGAAGAGGCTCTGAATCTGAAGTTGGAGAAACAGAGAAAGCTGAAAGAATCCAAGAAGGAGAACGACAATTACTTGGGAGGAGCAAAAGAGCAATCTTGGGAACTGCTTGGAGGAACCAAAAGGAAATCAAATATGGTTCTCAAGATAACTGGTGCATGGTGCAGATATGGAGAGAATAATAGACAGAAAGAAGTGGAAGAAGCTCCAGAGTTAAATAAATCAAGAAAGCCGAATTGCTACTTCTCTGGTACTGATTCTGAAGCAGTAGCATCTTCTGATCCTTTGCCTGCAGATGTATTGAAGATTCGTATTAAGAACAAGTTTCCCACAGCCACAGACTTGAAGTTGAAGTTGAAGGAAACCAAATCTGAAGTCCTGAGTGCACGAGACAAGGACAAGGATTTGCTGGGTAAGCGTCACCGGATTAGAAGTGTCTATTTTCAATATTAGTCGTTAGATCATTAGAGTCATTCATCTAGACTGACTTCATATGATTGAGAATTGAGATAAAGCTGTATTTTCGTGAACACTTGATGGAAATGAAAATGGATTCTACAGTGACATTTAATCAAACGGCTTATCTGCAATACTAGATAAACATTTTACATTTAATCAAACAGCTTTCTGCAAGATAAACATGTGATTATTGTGTCTAATACTTTCATATATATACTATAGAGCAATTGAAAACCACTTTGAACATAAAAAAATATAAGGAAACGACTTTATTGAAGCAAATATAAATTATAAGCTCTTTTCAACGAAAACATCTTGTATACCATAAAGATACTCTAATTAAAGACAAAGCAAAACGAGCTAATCTGTAGACCGCTAAATCCTGACCTACAAAAGCAAGAGAACAGCCTTGTAACAGTGACAGAAGTATTCTACAATCATGCACCACCCAACTAATATCGGACTTTTAAAAAAACATTAAATCATAAATTCAGCATTTAATTATCAAAATTACGAAAAATAACAAGCATATTCTGATACGTGTATTGGTCCGCAAATGGTCCTTCTTAGTTTAGGATCCAACTGGTAAATAGTAGGGTTCATTGTGAACACTATGCACAAAAGGACGACGGTAAATAGGAGGGCCCATTATGACCAATACCTTATCTTCACACGTCAACGAATTATACCAATGGTCATATTTATATTATAAGCTATACGTCCATATCAGAACATTTTTGGGGTCACGAAGATTAATGGCAGAGCATTTTTTGGGGCACGGAGATGGCAAGGAAACACTCTACATAAACTGCGGAGGACTCTCCCATTTCCATATACCTACTCTTTAATTCCTTTTCTTTATCAAATTCTACTTGCTACCATGGAGTCCATTAACCTGCAGCTGTGCAAATTATGTACTTGTTTGGCGTTAATCATCATGCTGGGTGCATGGTCTTCTGAAGCCACTTCTCGTAGTCTCCAAGATGCATCCATGTATGGGAGACACGAACAGTGGATGGTTCGTTATGGGCGCGTATATACCGACAATGAAGAGAAGGAAAAGCATTTCAAGATATTTAAGGAGAATGTTGCGTATATAGAATCTTCCAACGCCGATTCAAGCAAACCTTACAAATTAAGAGTCAATCAATTTACAGACCTTACAAATGAAGAATTCATAGCCTCGAGAAACAGATTCAAGGGGCATGAATGTTCCACAAAAACGACTTCTTTCAAGTATGAAAATGTCACGGCATCGGTGCCAGCTACGATGGATTGGAGAAAGAAAGGAGCTGTAACACCCATCAAGGACCAAGGCCAATGTGGTAAATTAGAGAAACACTACACATGTTCTTCTTTTGGAATTTATTAATTTTTGCTGTTATTCTAACTGCTTTTATGTGCAATCAAAATCCAGGATGTTGTTGGGCATTTTCAGCAGTGGCAGCTACAGAAGGAATTACTCAACTTACAACTGGTAAACTGGTCTCTTTGTCTGAGCAAGAGCTTGTTGATTGCGACACCAAAGGTGTAGACCAAGGTTGTGAGGGTGGTTTAATGGATGATGCCTTTCAGTTCATCCAACAAAATCATGGGCTTAGCACGGAAGCTAACTACCCTTACAACGGTGTTGATGGTACATGCAACACCAAGAAGGAAGCTAACATTGCAGCCAAGATAACTGGCCACGAAGATGTTCCTGCAAACGATGAAAAGGCCCTTCTTAACGCGGTCGCTCATCAACCTGTTTCTGTTGCCATTGACGCTAGTGGTTCTGACTTCCAATTCTATTCAAGTGGTGTCTTTACAGGAACTTGTGGAACGAGCCTAGACCATGGTGTTACGGCTGTTGGTTATGGAGTCAGCGATGATGGGACTAAGTATTGGTTGGTGAAAAACTCATGGGGCACGGAATGGGGTGAAGAGGGATACATAAGAATGCAAAGAGATGTTGATGCTAAGGAAGGACTATGTGGCATTGCTATGGAAGCCTCTTACCCCACTGCATAGGTTGTAGGTATTGCAATATGTATGAAACTAATACTTAATGAAGATTGTATCTGTAAGTAAACTGGAAAGCTTAATATAAAACTGCAAAAACTTCTCTAGTTTCATTTAGTTGTGTATTAACGTTGCATACCTAATTCCACCAACACTTAATTATTTGGAATCAAATACATAGCGAAGCACACCTTCACTATCAAAAGGAAAATATATAACTTTAAACTAGCTACAACTCCAAATAAGAATAATTTCAAGACACACACATATTATATACTATTATGTAATTAGTATATCACAAACCTTGTAATTATGTGACTTAGTACATCCATATTTGGGGCAATATTTTTTTTAATTTCCGTTTTAACTTTTTGTGATATAATTTTTTTAATTGCTCAAATTACTAAAATGTTCATGCCACATGAGTATGTTAATAGTTTTATTGACATATAGGTCTATTATAACATTACATTTTAGAGAGAAAAAAAAACCATGTTGTATTTTTAAGTGGGAAAATGATGACACAGTAAGAGCTAATTAGAATGACAAGTGGTTAGTTGAGAATTTTTCTTCTCCAAATAGACTCTCTAAAGGTTTTTGTATAATATATGTAGTTGTAATGGTGCTCTAATTTTCTATTTAGGTCATTTAAGGCTCGTTTGGGAGTGCTTTTGGAACAGTGAAAAACACTTTTAAATAGGTGAAAGCGCTTCTGTCTTTTAAAAATGGTGTTTGGCAAAAATTGCAAAAGTGCTTTGGGTGAGATCCAAAAGCATTTGGAGTGGCTTTGGAAGAAGCACTTGAAATGTGCTTCTTTTTAAAAGCGTTGCAAGACAAAAACAAGGGAAGCACTTGGCTCCCTTTAATGAAACTTTTAAAATGCCGAAAATACCAATATTTAATTTTTTTAAATGCCAAAATACCCTTTCTTTCTCTTTTTTTTTGTTTTTTTTTCCTCTCCTATTAAAACCGAAACACTATCCTTTTTGTCACGTCCTGATTGGAAAATAAAGAATATTCCAAAATCAGGGTGAGTGAATTGAAAGAAATAAATAAAAAGACTGAAAAATTGGTTAAAATAGATTACCATTATATATATATTATAATAATCTTACAAGTATACAAGATATAAATAGCAGTTTATCACTCTAAAGTAATTCAACTTCTCTGGTTTCGGCTTTATCTTGCCCACTAATCGATCTAAAAAACAAAATAAGTGAGGGATGAGCAAACCACTGCTCAGTGAGTAGATTCTGTAATGTGTTAGTCAAGCAATATCATTTTACACACTAGAAAAATATAATAAACAGATACACAATCCAAACCATATCACATCATTACTTCATGTCTTGGTTATCCTTCACAAATTGTACCCAGTACGCGACCCCTATCGGCCTCACTGCCCTATGTCCTCGTCTAGCACATTTATCCTTCGGATACCCCGTCACTGAAGTTCTCATGTTCCATAAATAATACATACTTCACAAAAACTCCAAATAATATATATCGTGTGAAGTATTGCACAAATTAGACATGCTTGACTTGAAAATAGAGAGAGGTTTGTAAATAGAATAAACCCATGATTTTCATATTTATCACAAAATAAGAACTTTTAGAACATATTACATAACCCACTCACCATAATAAGTATGAAATATTGCAAGATAAACACACACGCTCTTCATCTTGTTTCTTTTTCTTCCTTATCTCTCTCTCTCTCTCTCTCTCTCTCTCTCTCTGTGTAACACTACTTCATGGTAGAAATCTATCTTAAATGATTGGAATGAATGGTTGAAGTAAGTAAGCATGATACTTATAGGAGAGGCTACAGATGCACCAAATAATATTTATATATACAATATTTTAAACTACCAAAAGATAAGATAGAAAAGTAAGGGAATAATGTGACTCCAAGGATTGAAATATCGGCTGATACACCAATATATCGGTATTTTCAACTATCGACGCCGATACTGGGGGGTAAGGCCATATCTTCCCCTGTATCGACGATATATCCCCCGATAAGTGTGATATTCCCGATATTTTACTGATATCTCCGATATTTCCCGATACCCATAACAGAACCCAAAAAAAATTTAGAAGTTTTGAAAGCAATTGAAGCAAATTGAAACCCAAAAATAGTTCATCCTTGCCCAGAATCCTATAATTTATTAATAAGAAGAATCTTTGCACAGTCCACTGCCCATATACCTCCAATTCATCTGAAGAGGACATGGCGATCAATTTTGGATCTATGAGCATAGAAACTAGACCTAGTACTAACTCAAATGAATCTTATAATGGCTATGGTTATGTCATGTTTGATTATAGGGGAACTAGTGATGGAGTTTAAGATGATGAAATAGATTATGAACCTACTAGTTGGGTTAATCCTAACTATCTCATGTATGGGAGGACAGTAGGGAGCTCAAGAGAGACCAATGTGCACCATGTTCAAACATGGCTTACAAACTGCTTCGGTTACATGACTTGGTATGACTATTGTATGAATCTGGATGGTTGTTCCTCATTGTTTGAACCTCATAGGAGCTCTTCACTTATGTAGATTGACTCTTATCTAAATTGTAATCCAATGTTTAAACAAACTATGGATTTATGCATGGTTTTTTCATTCTAATCAACAGTTTATTTTCCAACTTTTCATTAACGCGCATTACATACCACTTATATTTCATCATATGTATATCTTATTATTAGTAAATTTTGAGTTTTATTTGTTCAATACATTTATTGATAATGTACATAACATCTATGAAAGTTTTACACCAAAATTGTGTTTCAATGTCTATATCTGTCATTTTTTGTGATTTTTTCCTGATACCAAAAACGATAACGATATATCCCCGAAATATTCGTAAATTGGAGGCCCGATATTATATGCACGGCCGATATTTTAATCCTTGTGTGACTTATCCCCCTTTGGCCAATGATATCACAACAACACCACCAAAAGATAAGATACAAAAGTAAGGGAATAACGTGAGTCATCCACCTTTGCCCAATGATATCACAACACCACTTGTCACTAGCATGCAAGGTGACATGGCAATGATAATTTGATTAAAACTAATTCTAAGTCTCTACACATGGAAAACAAGAATGCTGTCATCTTTCAACTAAAGGGATAATCTCATACTAGGCTTAAAATATAATAACATATAAGTCTTCACAAATAAATATGTAAATAAAACAAATTCATATTAATAAATAATTAATATGTAGTATGAATAATTATATATATATATATATATTTTTACAGGTTCCCACACTTTCTTTCTTGGGTGAGATCCTGTGAATTTTTGTTTGTTTATTATAATATTTTGGGATTCTTTTAATTTTTTTAAAGTACTTTTAAAAGTGCTTTTACTGTGTCAGCCAAACACCTAACAAAATATCAAAAGTGCATTTATGTAGTGTAAAAACACTTTTAAATGTGACATCTAAACAACAAACTGCTTCTTTGTAGAAACACTCATGTCATAAACGCTACTGGCATAAGCACTACTAACATAACCGCTTCGAGAAGAAACACTCTCAAACGAGCCCTTAAACTCCCTTATCCAAACACACACATTGAGTAAAAGCACAATTGGCAAAGATTAGTTGAGATCGCAAGAGGAGGGTTAGATTCGAGTGAAAGAACAAGGGCAAGACAACAAATAAACCAAAATTATAATACTCAACTCCAAAAGTTCTTTTTTCTTTCATTACTCACACTCTTTAGAAAACAATAGTTGTTCTCATACCCGTCAATTAACTCTATAGTCTACAGTGACATTTAATCAAACAGGTTATCTGCAATGCTAGATAAACATTTTACATTTAATCAAACAGCTTTCTGCAAGATAAACATGTGATTATTGTGTCTAATACTTTCATATATAGACTATAGAGCAATTGAAAACCACTTTGAACATAAGAAAATATAAGAAAACGACTTTATTGAAGCAAATATAAATTATAAGCTCTTTTCAACGAAAACATCTTGTATGATATTATGAGAGTTCCCATACCATAAAGATACTCGAATTAAAGACAAAGCAAAACGAGCTAATCTATAGACCGCTAAATCCTGACCTACAAAAGCAAGAGAACAGCCTTGTAACTGTGACAGAAGTATTCTACAATCATGCACCACCCAACTAATATCGGACTTTAAAAACAAACATTAAATCATAAATTCGGCATTTAATTATCAAAATTACGAAAAATAACAAGCATGTTCTGGTACATGTATTGGTCTGCAAATGGTCCTTCTTAGTTTAGGATCCAACTGGTAAATAGTAGGGACCCGGTCCATTGTGAACACTATGCACAAAAGGACGACGGTAAATAGTAGGGCCCATTGTGACCAATAACTTATCGTCACACATCGACGAATTATACCAATGGTCATATTTATATTATAAGCTATACGTCCATATCAGAACATTTTTGGGGTCACGAAGATTAATGGCAGAGCATTTTTTGGGGCACGGAGATGGCAAGGAAACACTCTACATAAACTGCGGAGGACTCTCCCATTTCCATATACCTACTCTTTAATTCCTTTTCTTTATCAAATTCTACTTGCTACCATGGAGTCCATTAACCTGCAGCTGTGCAAATTATGTACTTGTTTGGCGTTAATCATCATGCTGGGTGCATGGTCTTCTGAAGCCACTTCTCGTAGTCTCCAAGATGCATCCATGTATGGGAGACACGAACAGTGGATGGTTCGTTATGGGCGCGTATATACCGACAATGAAGAGAAGGAAAAGCATTTCAAGATATTTAAGGAGAATGTTGCATATATAGAATCTTCCAACGCCGATTCAAGCAAACCTTACAAATTAAGAGTCAATCAATTTACAGACCTTACAAATGAAGAATTCATAGCCTCAAGAAACAGATTCAAGGGGCATGAATGTTCCACAAAAACGACTTCTTTCAAGTATGAAAATGTCACGGCATCGGTGCCAGCTACGATGGATTGGAGAAAGAAAGGAGCTGTAACACCCATCAAGGACCAAGGCCAATGTGGTAAATTAGAGAAACACTACATGTTCTCCTTTTGGAATTTATTATTTTTTTCTGTTATTCTAACTGCTTTTATGTGCAATCAAAATCCAGGATGTTGTTGGGCATTTTCAGCAGTGGCAGCTACAGAAGGAATTACTCAACTTACAACTGGTAAACTGGTCTCTTTGTCTGAGCAAGAGCTTGTTGATTGCGACACCAAAGGTGTAGACCAAGGTTGTGAGGGTGGTTTAATGGATGATGCCTTTCAGTTCATCCAACAAAATCATGGGCTTAGCACGGAAGCTAACTACCCTTACAACGGTGTTGATGGTACATGCAACACCAAGAAGGAAGCTAACATTGCAGCCAAGATAACTGGCCACGAAGATGTTCCTGCAAACGATGAAAAAGCCCTTCTTAACGCGGTCGCTCATCAACCTGTTTCTGTTGCCATTGACGCTAGTGGTTCTGACTTCCAATTCTATTCAAGTGGTGTCTTTACAGGAACTTGTGGAACGAGCCTAGACCATGGTGTTACGGCTGTTGGTTATGGAGTCAGTGATGATGGGACTAAGTATTGGTTGGTGAAAAACTCATGGGGCACGGAATGGGGTGAAGAAGGATACATAAGAATGCAAAGAGATGTTGATGCTAAGGAAGGCCTATGTGGCATTGCTATGGAAGCCTCTTACCCCACTGCATAGGTTGTAGGTATTGCAATATGTATGAAACTAATACTTAATGAAGATTGTATCTGTAAGTAAACTGGAAAGCTTAATATAAAGCTGCAAAAACTTGTCTTGTTTCATTTAGTTGTGTATTAACGTTGCATACCTAGTTCCACCAAAAGGAAAATTATTTGGAATCAAATACATAGCGAAGCACACCTTCACTATCAAAAGGAAAATTATAACTTTAAACTAGCAACAACTCCAAATAAGAATAATTTCAAGACACACACATACTATATACTATTCTGTAATTATCATATCACAAACCATGTAATTATGTGACTTAGTACATCCATATTTGGGGCAATCTTTTTTTTAATTTCCGTTTTAACTTTTTGTGATATAATTTTTTTAATTGCTCAAATTACTAAAATGTTCATGCCACATGAGTATGTTAATAGTTTTATTGACATATAGGTCTATTATAACATTACATTTTAGAGAGAAAAAAAAACCATGTTGTATTTTTAAGTGGAAAAATGATGACACAGTAAGAGCTAATTAGAATGACGTACGTACAAGTGGTTAGTTGAGAATTTTTCTTCCCCAAACACACACATTGAGTAAAAGCACAATTGGCAAAGTTT
Source organism: Prunus armeniaca (assembly GCA_903112645.1). NCBI lineage: Eukaryota > Viridiplantae > Streptophyta > Magnoliopsida > Rosales > Rosaceae > Prunus > Prunus armeniaca. Next base: position 10,303,639 of record CAEKDK010000003.1, on the reverse strand, counting down.
AGTTGGGATCGCAAGAGGAGGGTTAGATTCAAATGAAAGAACAAGGGCAAGACAACAACTAAACCAAAATTATAATACTCAACTCCTAAAGTTCTTTTTTCTTTCATTACTCACCCTCTTTTAGAAAACAAAAAAACATAAATAAATAAAAAAGGCAAAAGGTTACTCTTGGTCTCTGTAATTTACTGATTTTATCACTTTGGTCCCCTGTAGTTTTAATTTTGTGAATTTTATCCTTGTAGTTTTCCATTCGAAGGAATTTAAGGAAAAAATTGAATTTGTGTAAAATTTCTTCAAATTCCGTTGAGTTTTGACCACATGCCCCTAGCATTTAGGGGTATTTTGGTCCAATTAAACTATCCAATGGTAAAACACAAGCTGGAGCTTTTCCCATTCACTTTCAACATGATTTTTGGACTCAGGGTTTCTGAAAAAGTTGTATCTTTGGATTGAAATTTGGGGAATTAGGAGGAATTTCAGAATAATTTGGCTAGAATGGACGAACATACCCCTCCACTTGAGTGACACGTACGTAACGGAATTGGGAGAGATTTGATAGAAAATGAAATGCGTCCTTAAATTCCTCCGAATGGGAAATTACAGGATAAAATTTACAAAATTGAAATTATGGTGTATTGGTGATTTACCCGCTAAACTTGTACCTAACTTTCGATTTGCCCTTATCCTTTTTTTTTATATAGAAAATTAAGAATATGAACTCTTTTTTTCTCCAATTTCTCCCATACCGTCTAAATCCTCAATATTTCATCCATTTTACGATTAAATTATTATTTTGGAAAAAATTGAAGAAAAAGAGTAAACCTAGAGCCAAACCCCCCTCCCCCAACCTGAAGAACCTAGCCCTCCTCCCCCTTCCCCTCCTTCCCCTTCCATCTCCCCCACCCTCCCCCTCTGATCTATCTCCTCCTTCACTTTCCGTCTCCTCCCTCCCCTCCCCTTCCCCTTCTTCCCCTTCCATCTCCACCACCCTCAGATCTCTCTCTCTCTCTCTCTCTCTCTCTCTCTCCATGTTCTTTCTCCCCAACTGAGACCCATACCCTAGCCCAATACCCACGCGAGATCCACCCCAGACCACCCCAAAATCAACTTCACAAAATCAACTTAGTTCATTGTAAGGCAGCGATAAAACTCTAAGCTCAATGAGCTTTCTAACCCAAGGTGAAAGTTTTCCAGCTCAATTTCCACTACAACATGAGCTAGTCCTCCAAACCTCAAACCCATTAAACAGAAATTGAAGTTTCAAACTCTTAGAGCAAGAAAACCAGAGAGAGAGAGAGAGAGAGAGGAGTATTATTTCAATTTTCATTAATTTATTTTATTATTCATTTTATATTTATTTTTAACATGAAAATGACTATTTTTCCATCATATTTAACAGCAGATTGGAAGAAATGTTGTAGATTTAGACGGTAAGGGGGAAATTGGCCAAAAAAGAGTTCTTATTCTTAATTTTCTAAAAAAAAGGATAGAGGGTAAATTGAAAGTTAAATACAATTTCAGGGGGCAAATCACTATATGCTCTATAAAGGGACAAAAATGATAAATCGACAAACTACAGGACCAAAAATTAAATAAAAAAAACCCAAACGCTTTTCTGTGATTCTTTGAGCAAAATGGTCACCGAACGAGTGTTTTTCTGAGGCCTCTCTGCTCTTTGTCGTCTTCTGCAAGTTTGGGTATGCTCTCACTCTCTCCCTCACTTTCCATCTACGCTCTCTCTTCCTCTCACCTCTCTCTCTGTGGTTTCATGTTTCGGGTGCAATTTTGGGTTTGTGTTTAACTGCAATTTTTTCGATTACTGGTAAAGGGTTTAATTAGATTTTGGGTTTTCTGTTGTTTGCTTGGTTCAGGTTTTTGTTTTGTTTATGGTTTGGGCAGTTTTCTGGATGCTTAACTTTGGTTTGTAAGTTAAATTTCTGGGTTGACGCATTCGGTTTCTGGCTGCCGCATTTTTCTTAGAGTCTGAATATATTTTTTGGATTGTTGTACTTTTAATTAGTGTTATGTTAATCGTGAATCTGTGATGCAAACATATTGATGGTGTATGTTCTATATGGGTTGCTGGTTCTATGTTGGAGAAATCAAATTTTTGGTTTTCTTTTTTGCTCACATTGATTTTAATCAGAGTGCATGCTACAGAGACGAAATATTGGGTTTTGTTGTACCACTTTAATGTTAAGCAGATCAAACGAAGCCCAAAAGGTTCAGAGACGAGTTTGGATGGATATGACAGTAGGGGAAACATGGAACACCAAACTTTGGTCAATAGGGTAAAGTGGGCCGCTTTGGCTTCCAAGAGACAAAGTAAAATTTGACCATAGTTTCACGATTTGATAATAACCCTGAATGTCGATGCGAAATTATGTAGTGAGGGTGCCATATATGGACCTCTCTCCTTCATATTTCTTTTGACGCATTCGGTTGTTGTGGATAGCTGAAACTACCGGTTTAGTTCTCACGGTTCCAATCTTGATAATCAAATTCAAGAGTGGCGCTTTTGTTTTTGGTCCCTGTATGAAGATAGCTGGAAAATGAACTACTTCTATTAGTTTCCTGGCTCTGTATCCTCTGATTCTCTCTCTCTGTGTGGAGTGAATTTATGCATTATGAGAGATGGATGGTAAATTAATTGAAGGACTCTATCTGGGTTCCATTAACTGTAAATGGATTGGTAAATTAATTGAGCATTTTACTCTAGTTGGGTTCAATTAATTGTAGATAGATTGCTTTGCATTTCAAGTTAAGGATCGTTAATGCTGTTGCTTCATGAAATGGTTTTGGTTTTATATTTTATTTGATTATTTATTAGGTCTCTCAAATACTAGGCCTTGGTTTTGCTTCGAAAGTAATTATAGGATGCTAAGACTTCCAGTCATATAACGATAGGATTTTCCATAGAGACAAATTAATTGTCCTATACTCTATCCATGTATATGCAAGTCTTCCGTGTTGGTTGTTTTTTGGGCTGTTGTCCAGTCAATAATTTTTAACTTCTATTTCATCAAGGCAATCATGTGACATACCCGTCAAACCTTATGACATGGTGCCTAATGTTATTCCTTGTTTGAGGTGATATACAGATGGTAATTGGAGAAAGTTACTGTTCTAATCAGTTGGTTTGTTTGTCTGATTTCTTCAGTTCACCAACAGAAACTATGACATGGTTTCCATGTAGCACACTGTTAATGATTTTGGTGGAGATTTGGTGTAACTCTGCTAAAATTGATTTTTTATAAACAATTTAGTGTCATTTTGAGAGACGGAAATCATCCGGGAATCGACTAGACTTGAAATCTTTTCCATAGACATCTAGCATAAGCTAGAATGCGGGTGTATTGCTTTATTGCCTGTTAGGTCTTTCCTGGTAAAGTTTTTGTCTTTCCGTAGGTGTCATACAGAGCCAGAATGTCTCATTTGTTCCATAACAGGCGATTTAGTGTTTCAGAGATATTTCTTGCAGCTATGGTAATAATTGATTCATTAAATATTTATATCCAAAGGCCATATCTATCTGTATGCATTCACACAAATGCTTGAGTATACAAATTTTATCTTTCCCTTCCGCTATTGTCGAGAGTGACAAATGCCTGCGTTTTGGTAGGGGAGGGGGGATATATGAAATTCTTAATTCAGCATTTATTTGATGATTGCACCTCCATGCAATATGAAAGCACAACAGAATTAGTGTGCTTTCTACATGTGTAAGCATTAAGCAATGACAACGGGGCATTTAGGCTAATTTTGCTGGATAATACACATATAATTATAAAACAGGAAATATCTAATGATAGAGATTTGCTTCTTTGGAATCTGGATTCTGGGCCAATGGGAATTGGATGTATTTCTTAAATTTATAATACTGATGCTACTTTTGGTGATTGATGGCTGTTCTAGCCAAGAAGAGTGGCTGTTCTCAAATGAATGCAGAATGTGTTTGAATTTTAATTTTTTAAATTCATTTCCGTGCTTGGAGATATTACAACTTCTATTTTAGGCTACTTTACCACCTGAGCTAGGGCACGTGGGTATAATGTTGCTTCTTTTTCTGTATCCTTCACTTATTGCGTCCTTATATTTCCAAAACAATGGCATTCCTAATTTCATATTTTTTAAAGACAGAAAAAGAAAACGTTGCAAGGTTAAGCTACCCAGTAATTCATCATGATATGAAATTGCTGCTTTTAGTTAGATGTCATTAGCTTGAGTTTGTTTGAGATATTATCATCGGTCTTGGAGATTGCTCATGTATCATGAACAAGTTTTGGCAGAGTTATTTTTCTCTGTAGTTTAATATACTGGTTCTGTTTCTTTTGTCCTACCCAATGTATGTCTTTTATTAATGTGTTAGTTCATGTTTCTCATTTACAGATACACCGATACTAGTTCAAACTGCACAAAAATTCTGGATTAGATTTTCCTTGGGTATAAAACAAATGGCTGAGTTAAACCCGGGTATACTCATAGATATTGTGGATGAAGAATGGATGAGAAGCACTCTTCCTGATGATGGTATAGTTTTTCCTTCCCCCTTTGATATGCACTTTCATGCATTCATTGAAGGAAAAGTATTTATTTCATTAATTCATTTTGTTCAATTGTTAAAATTGTCTTTTTTTATTGCAGAACTTCCCCTTCCACCAGTGCTTGTTGTACGGACTGATGACACTGAGGATTCAAGTACGTCTGTTTATACTTTAAGAAACTTTTGTGATCCCCGCGAGTCCCTTTTTCCCCGAAAAAAAAGATTTGATCCTCTTTAAACTTTCACACTGTTGCATTGTCCATTCAATTATCTGCCAAATCTGTTTTGTCTTTGTGTTAGTCTTGAATTCTTTCTGTCCCTCTCTCTCACGGAAATTGGTTTTGGGTCTCTCACTCTCTCTCTCGCAAATTAGTTGTGGGTCTTTATGTTTAACTCTTCAGTATACTCTTTGTTACCAGCAAGGGGGGTTCTTTGGTTGATATGGGCCATAGAGTGAAGTGGGTTTCACATTGGGTCATGGAATGGGTTCGAGGATGACATAATGGTGTTAACCTTTTTACAGTTTTAGCAATGGATTGTGTAGGTACTCCAGCTATGAATATGTGCTTTTTAATACTTCTTTGGGCAATAGGGATGGATTCAAGCATGGGGAGCACAAGCAATGGAGCTTCAATCCCACATGTAGGAATACAAGCCTAGTTCTACCCTAGGAGATTTGAAGATAAAAACCATAAAAAAAATCAATTCCTCCATTTCTGCTTTCTGAACCACTTTAGAATTTGATTAATTTGGACATTCAGAGGAGCAACAGAGTGACGAGAGAGAAAGAGATGGTGGGAAAGGAGAGACACTTGAATAGATCAATTTACTGCTCACATGCTTGATACATGACTTTTCTCAACAGGAAATTGAATGGTATTCCAAAAAACTGATCGCAGGACTCCCATTGCAAAGTTCTGAAATTATTAACTCATCACAATATACATATTCCATTTTTTTGGGAGAGCCAGGGGGATGGTGGGGGTTTTGGGGCAGAGGAAGAAGTGGCACTGGTGTTCCAGGGGCATTGCATCAGTTTTCCATATTAACTATTGGGGCAGTTATTCTTTGCTTGTTTGTCTGAAATATTTCGATGAATATCCTACTATACTTTGATATCATTACTTTTGCTGCTGTGGTCCATGTAATTCTGTATGTCTGTCACCCACTTTACCAGCGAAAAGTCAGGTAAACTCTAGGGAACGGGATGGATTTTTGGAGCTCGGCCATTATCTGTGGACTATTATTGCATTTGCGTGGGGCTAATTTTTTTCCTTCCTACTGATTTCTCTTTTCCAATTTTTCTCATTGATCAGATCAGGAGACTCAACGAGTTGCCGCAGATGGTTGGCATGACCTTGCTTTAGGTTCTCAGTGATTTTTATTTTATTTTATTTATTTTATGGCATAAGAATTTGTGTAAGTACAGCCTTCTTTCGAAACGTAATTGAACCATTGTCCTTTGGATTTGTTGAATATGAGGTTTTGGAGGCTATCTTATTGACGTGAAGCTGATAATGTACAGCGCTATAATCTTCTGTATATTTTGTAAGCAGATAGCGTATTTTATTTTTCCTTAAAAACACTTTTAGGCTTGGACCATATTTTTAACTTTGCCTTTTTTGTGGATGGGTTGATTGTCATCTTTGTCTCTCCGTCTGTCTCAGATTCGAGGCCCCTGCCCTTCCCCTTGCCCAGCCCAGCAACCACTAACCTCTAGTGTTGAAAGCTCTAAATTTGTGCGGCTGATTTGATATGCGCCATCTTCAGTTGTAAAGGAACCTCATAGAAACAAACCCATGGTTTCAAATTGTTTAATTGTTCCATGAAAAGCCAATCTTTCTGGGGAAGTATGCTGATATATTCACTTTTCAAAACTTGTATTCTCAAATGATCACTTTAAAAATCTTATTATGATATAATCACTTGGGGACTTGAAATTACCTAAGTGCCCTCCATATAAAAGACTCTTTAGCGCTTCGTTTCTAAAAGGCAAATTCTCCCAAGTCCTGTCCTCCCTGTTTTTGCAGTCTCCCAAATAGTGGCTGAACTCCAAGTTGCGAGCACTGGGCAGCTCTAGTTCACTACCCATCCATCATCATAAACCAGTTGGCCTAAAATTTTGAACCCTAGTTTGACAGTAGCGAAGCCGGCACAACGCACGACCTCCATTGTGGACTTTCACATTGAAGTGACTGTCGCGACTCCACAACGAAGCCACAGTGGCGACTTCCATTGTCGTTGTAAACGGAGGTGAGTTCTGATATTGATTTTGTACTGTATGTCTTATAAATTCGTTTATCCCCTTTTCTCCATACATGGGCAAAAAAGCTAAAATTTTCAATTTGAAGGAGTTCTGATATGATGAAATTCGTAGTTTTTGTTATTCTCTGTAGTGGGATCTGTGTGGTGAGCTTGAATTTTGTTTAAAATTGACTGAATTCTGTATAATGTAGTGCAATGTGTTTGATAATGGCCAAAATAACAGCACACAGAAAAATCATATGTTAACTTTGTGTGGCCTAAAAATAGGTTTGTTAGGTTAGTTTTAGCCTCAATTTAGATGCTTAACTAGGGAATTTGAGGTATTTGAGTGGGAATTTCTTGCCATTGTGGGTTTGTTTTGGTAAGAAGTTTAGTTTGTGTGTTTTGGTTTCCAATTTGGTAATTGATATTAAACTGCACAGGTTGTGATACAAAATGATTTTTGAGTAAGGTTGAGGGTGTTTGATATTATACTGCATAATTCATTTTGTATGACAACCTGATATTTCTGTTGAAGATGTTTAAATTTGTTTAAAACCCTTATATCTTAGAGGGGGCATCTTGCTGTCATGGTATGTTTAGTTGAGTTTGTTAATAACTTGGAACCCAGACATATACAAAATAAGAGAAAATAGAGAAAATAATAAATTTTCGTTGTTGAAGCAGCTACAATTTGAAATTGAAGATTTGTGGATTGATAAGATGATACGGGTAGTGGAATGATAGTTGCGTATCTTATTTTTGGACCTAATTTTTGTGGTTAAATGTTATTAATCGGTCTAGTCAATATTAATGTTATTTGCAAAAATGGATACTGTTGGAATATTGGTATGCTACAATGGAAGTTGGGTTCGGAAGGATAACATTGACAGTTATGAAGGTGGGGAGGCTAAAGGCATAATAGTGTCACGGAACATAACGTTTCCCGACCTTGTTCAGCGCATTTATAAGATTATGGATGCAGATCCCAACAAATACATTGTCACACCGAAGTATTCAGTTCCTATATCCTCATCTGTCTATAAGCACATAAGGGTTGAACACAATGATGATGTTCAATATTTTCTAAAGTACAACATAGAAGTTATGGCCTCTAAAGTAACCCCTTTAATAGCAAGCTTGAAAAATATAGAAGGTCATGGTATTGAAGGGTGGAATGGCAATGTAAGCATTGAGAGTAGCAATGCTCCTACTAAATTTGGTGTGGAACATAGAAATTAGGTAATTGGGGACAACGAAACTGAAAATGGTGGAAATGGTTTTAATTGGACGGATTGGGTTGAAGATGTTAATTTTAAAAGTGTCGAAAATATAGTTGTTGATTTGTGTGAACCTAGCAACGAAGAGGAACCGTACTCTGCGCCAAATATGCATCGTCATGGGGACAACAATTTCGAACCCTCCATTGTGCAGCGTAGACAGGTGCAATCTGAACCTTCCCGACAATCAATTTCGACTGGAATGCAAACAAGCTGGATTGATTTGATGCATGGTCACAGTTTGAAACAGATTGATTATGGTGGAGGCCTTTGTTGCATAAATTGGGAAGCAAATTTTAAGGTTGGTCGAGTTTTTCCAAAAAATGTTTCCCTTTTAAAAACCATAAGTTTAGCAGCAATTAGAGGCCACTTTCGATTGAGAACCGTCCAATCTGGGAAGCGTCAGTTGTGTGTTCGTTGTTGGCAACTTTCTTGCCGTTGGCAAGTTCGGGAATATAAAGTTGGATTACATGAGTTTAGGGTTTTTAAATATGATCCGTTTCATGAATGTGATCTAAGGTATGTAACCAGTCACCATCCTCAAGCTACGACTGGATTGCTGTTCGACAGTGTGAATTGGAGATTGAAGGATTCGCGCACCATTTATACTCCAGTTGATATCAAGAAAGATGTCAAAACAAATTTTGGGGTGACCATAAGCTATGCTACAGCTTGGAGAAGCCGAGAGTTAGCTTTCAAAACAATTAGAAGGTCTGCAGAGCAGTTATATATTCCTTTCTCCCTTTGTATTATTATGAATTGGAGCGTACAAATCCTGGAACTTTGACATACATTGAGATTGATGCAGCCGACCACTTCTTTTTTTTATTTTATATTTTATGTCAATTGGTGCATGCATAAGAGGATTTAAGTCGTCAATGCGCCTCGTCATTGCCGTTGATGCTACCCATTTGAAGTGCAAGTATAAAAGTGTTTTGTTTGTTGCGACCGCATTTGATGGAAATCGTAATATATATCCTATTGCCTTTGGGATTGGAGATTTGGAGACAGATGCAGCGTGGGAGTGGTTTTGACAAAACTACATTATGAAATTGGTGATTGCTCAAATCTTGTTGTCATATCTAATCGAAATGTCAGCATACAAAATGGGTTGAAATTTTTTTTTCCTGGGGCAACACATGGAATTTGCTGTTATCATTTGAAGGGCAATATGAAAGCCTCATTTCGCTTGAAGCAGTGGGATCCTATATTAGGGTATTTTGTAAGGGCAGCCAAGTCGTATCGTTTGGGGGAGTTCAATCATCACTTCTCCATGATAAACAATGACCGAGTGCGAACTTATCTAGTACGTGCAGCCCTCCAGAAGTGGTCTCGAGCCCATTGTGATGGACGGCGATATAATGTGATGACAACAAATATTGTGGAGTCCATAAATTCAGTTATTTGTTTTGCAAGGATGCTTCCGGTGGTACACTTGATCGACGAAATTACAAATATGCTTATGTATTGGTTTAGTCAACGTCAAGATTTAGCAAGGAAATGTCAATCTACGTTGTGCCCTGATTTAGGCGAAAAGAAGTTAAGGAAGAAGTTAAGGATGAATGTGGTCAAAATCAATGATGGGAGTATAATGTTCTGGATGGTGATATGAACGGTCTGGTGAACTTGCAAAACTGTAGTTGTACGTGTAGGAAGTTTGACTTAGAGCAACTCCCGTGCAAGCATGCTATTGCGGTATGTCGACACTTGAAATTGAACCCCGACTCCTTGGCCTCTTCGTATTACACACGAGCAACATGGGCAGCTGCATATGCTAAATCCATTTATCCTGTACCACCTCAAGGGACATGGGTTATTCCCGAACATTTGAACAATATAAAAATCCTCCCTCCTCTTTCTAAGGTTATGGCGGGGCGTCATAAAACACAAAGAATACCTTCTAAAGGAGAGGACCGGCGTGAAAACAAATGCTCAAGGTGCGGTGTGAAGGGCCACTACCGAAATACATGCAAACAATCTGTCCCCGTCACCAACAAGCAGCAGGTTGTGTAGAGGTGACAGTTGTTTAGGTTCTATGTCTCTTTTCATAAACTGGTAAGTTGACGAATAGCTTCGGTGATGTTGCAAGCATGAAAGTCGGTTAACTCAACGGTCATGGCAGCCTTACAAACGCAAGGTAACAAGTCCCTTTCAATGAGTGGCCAGTATTAGTACACATTGTTGAACATACGGTGCCACGGGTCACAATCAAACCAGCTGCAAAATACTATTCCACTGCCACATGTGTCTTACAAATTATCATTTCTGTTGAGTTGTTATGTATCGTTCATTTCAATTTCAATTGTATTGCATTTGGTGTTATGTGTATTGTGATTTCAGTGACATTGGCTTATATTGGTTTCCTTTGCTATAGAATGTCATGTATTCCCTATTTATATTAACACTATCGCCATGGTATTGTACTTTTCTTGCCACTGTATTCGTATTATATTGTACCTTTTTTGTAGTCATATTGGTATTGCAAAGTAAAATGTGTGTCCAAAATGAAAGGAACTAGAAGGCCAACTATAAATGCATCCCGTACATAAAACTCATTCAAATGCATTTGTAATGCAATTATCGTGACATTGGTAGTACTTCATCATTTGTCATTGCAACTTTAGACAACGCAAGGGGGAAATGTGGGCCACTTACAAGGTCAACTGTGCTATTGTTTTACGTAATATGGTTCTAGTTTTGGGAGGGGAGTGACCGTCGTTTATTTTGTTAATTGTCATGTTTGAGGTGGATTCATTGTCATGACGATTGAAGGTACATTAGAGTTCATACCCAAAATTAGAGAGGTGCACAATATTGGCAATGCCTTTTGAATTGCAATTGGAAATCAATAGGAAATGCAAAAGGACCATGTCTGCCATAACGGATCTAAAATACATCGCTTCTCTTCCATTACATCCAAAACCTAACCAGCTTTAACCTGCGAACTGTAGATGACCACACCTCCCATTACTTTTGGCAAACAACAAATAAAATACCATCACAAACATGAACAGAGATACCCAAAACTAGGGGTTTTTCATCTTGCCTTTTCCACTGTTTTTCTTCTTCCAACCGATTTATTTTCCTAAGCAAGCCGGGAATTATGTGCTTCGATCTGTCACACATCTCTGGGTCAGCCCATTCCCAAAATGTGCATCCATTCTTCTGCATAAATGAAAACAATTTATGGTAACGCATAGGCGCACCATCACTTTTTTAATCCATGACAATCCCAAATTTCAGCATCCTAACCACAAAAATAAACTCAATCAACTTACCCTTTCACATACTTGAAACCTCTTTCCAGGATGAGAAAGTGTCCATGATGTATGCGTTTTGAAAACGTTCCCACAGTAGTAGACCCGTGAACATAGTGAACTCGCCTCTTCCATGTCCCCTCGAGATCTTGAAGTTGAGTCTTGAGCATGCAACCGAGACCTGACTGACTCAGCCGCACCGCTACGGAGGCTCCTCCTACTCATCTCCTCATTTAGTCTTTATGAACTCTTGTTCAAGATCTGCGATATTGAGGCTGGTAAAAAAGGTCAGCTTGTATTCAATGGGTTTTACTTGTGTGTGCACAAAGTGGAGGGAACACCTTCTGAGCGCACCAACATGAATAATGGACTGAATGGGGATCCAAAATGTGGTGTTGCGCCTTCCACGTCAATTTTCTTCCCAATAATTTATTTTTTTTAATTTAAATATTTTCCATTGTCAACGGTCAGGCCCACAGCCGCATTTACTTTTGAGTCATACCCTTAATGTATTACAAATACGACATGGTATACAATTGCAAATACAGTACATGCCCTCCTTCGTTGCTTGTTGATTGGCATATATTGCTGAGCTATTGGTGTTATAGTGGCACTTTATTTATTTTATATTGCCTTATATTGTACTTTTATTGGCTTTGCATTGTAAGCTGTGTATTATTATCGCTTACTATTCGTATTATATCATACTTATACCATCTTACGTATTGGTTTTGCAATGTCATTTTACAAGTGTGTACAAAATGTAATTGTGGGGAAGGTAACTACCAATGGATTGTAAACATAAAATCGCTTCCATTGCTATTTGTAGGCAATTACGTTGATACTCCCACAACCCCTTCTTTTGTGATTACAAATTCAAATGATGTAGGGGGCAAATGTGGGGCAAATAAAAGATGAAGTCTCCTATGTGTTTTACAAGACATAGTTGGTGAAGGAGGATTAGGAATGTTCCCCCCCAACAAAGTGCTCATGTGTTGACAAGAACACCCTTGAATTGACGCAATGTGCCCAAGCTAGTCCCAACGCAGGACTGACTCGTCTACCTGATGTATGCAAGCACTCCAAGTTTCCCAATCTCACCCCATTTATTCCATCATCTGGGCCAATGAAATCCACTATCTGGTTTGTCAAAAGCATTGCCACCCCAAACTTGTTTGCTAAAGCCTTTAATTTGCCTGAAATAGTGAAAAACATTTCAGATCAGTGTTTCAAATCCGAGGGTGTTCTGTCATACTGTGACCGGAACAATGCAGCAATGGAATCAATGACAATGAGCTTCAAAGGTAAGCGGGTATGATCAATGACAATACATGTTTCCATGTTTTCAAGGACATGGATGAGTTGTTGTGCATCATCAACGACATGAACATAAATGTCTTCCAAGGGGTTTACCCCAATCAAGTTGGGGTGTGATGCCTGATACACCTTGGCTAGTTGTTGCAATCGACGAAATGAGAAGCTGAATTCTGTGTATATGTAGAGGGAGGAGCCTCCTAGTCCACCATGGCCATGTGGGAGCTGAGCTTGAACTGTGAGTTGGAGACAAAGTTGTGTCTTCCCAGAACTGCTCTCTCCTACCAATTCTGTTATGGTGTTGTAGGGTATCCCACTGCCCAAACAGGCATCTAGAATTGGGCATCCGATGCTTAATTTAGGGGCTGTAAGAGGAAACAACAGGAGATTTTGTGGTGTCATCTTTGTTGTCTTAGTGGGATACATTCGAAAGGCATCCCTTGTATATATATACAACATGAGTCCCTTAACAGGCAGGGTTCATTGTTGTACCACAAACGAACCTGTGTACTTAAGAACACAAAATAATGCATCGAAATTACATGTACTACCTTTTACAAACTGTCATTATACAAAATAAAAATAGTGGGCACCTCAAACTTACATAATACAAAACCAATTTCAAAATAGGGCATCTCAACCTTACATAATACAAATGAAATAAACAGGCCACCTCATACTTAAATAATACAAAAAGAGGCCACCTCATAGTTCCATTGTACACACTATCTCCACAACATTTGACAGAGTCCAAAGTAATATTAGAAGTCCAACCTTTTGTCTGTGGTCACATTTGGATTTGCCGTTTAATTGCGGCGACCGCGACCCATTAAATTCATGACCCCTCCCACAGTGATGTTGTCCCACTTTCCTTCTAGATCCACAATTTTTGCAAACTTCCAAAACAGTTCGAAACCGGTTTCCAGTTGTTTTTGCTTCAGCTGAGCCATTTCCTCAGATTCCTTGAATACGACAACTGTAGTTGTAGGGGCATTTACAATTTTTTCTTTCACAGTCTTTATATGTAGGAGATGCATCCGGGCTTGATAACGAGACCGAATTGTGCGGTTCTTTATGACACCCCACCTAGTTTGGCCCTCGACAATTTTTGAAACTATGTTTGCGTGGAGATTTTTTCAAAATATGGTGTTGGCTCGACATTGCTGCAGTCCATGGACCAAGTCTGCAGTGACTTCTGGTTCTGATTTGGTAGCTGTTTTAGTGTCCCCTCCTTCAGTAATGGAAACAGTCAAGTTTGGTGGGGGGGTTTGGGTCCATGGTTGTTGAGTATTTAGTGCGGGTTGGTTTAGGAATTAGTGTGCCCAAACTGGAAGTTATTCTGATGTGAGTGAAATTTATGTGCAAGGTGTGAGGTTTACAGGAGTTAATGTGATAGAAATATGGTGGTTCATGCAGCTGGGTTACAGTTAAATAGTGGGAGGTAATAATGACCAGAAGTAAATGAGAGTTAGCAAGTGGTAGGAGTTATTGGCGGGAGTTGTTGGGTGGATATTTTGGTGGGAGTTATTGGGCGGGACGTCAGACTTGGGGTTTGTGTAATTGGGTATGTCACTTGGTGCACATGGTTGTTGTTTGTTGTATACGATCCTTGTTGTATTTCCAATTTTTTCCTTTTGTTCTGATTGACAAATTTCCCTCATGTAATAAAAGTACAAAATGTCCCAATTTCTGAGTACGGTCAGTTCACAATGTACCAATTTTGACTTTTAAACAAGTGGACCAGGAAATTGTCTCCGTTCGAAATCTCCTTTTTGCTTTCTTCCAATTTCCTTTATATGAGTTCCCTTTTTTAATATTTCGGGATATTCCGAATTGTCCATTTTTTTGCAAATATGTTCATGTGTTTTTCGGGCATATTGCATTTTCTTTGAATTAAAAAAATGGCTAGCAACTATATATGACATTGTTTCTGTATTCACTTGTGTCATATCGACATTTCCTATTCTCTTCATTTTTAGGGAATACTTATTAAATTATAAACATTTCTCTAGTTTTCGTAAATTGAGAATTATGGAACTTCCTAGTAAGCTATTATTCCGATGTTATATACCTGAATATTAATATAGTATATAGTTTTTTTTCTTTCTTTTTCCGTTTTTTGTGTATTTACCGTTGTTGAGGTGTGTATTTTTGTATGGACCATGATGTCAATGTTGACATACCTTTACTCCCATTTGGTGCAGCTGTAAAAGGGTTATTACAATGCTCTACCTGACAGACAGGAGTAATGTGTGCACAATGACGTGTAATGCACTGTTTGCAATCAATATAGAACACAGTACTTCCTCTATATAAGAGGGGCTAACTTACTTATTTCATTCAATATAAAACAGTACTTCCTATATATAAGACACCAAAGCTGTACTAAACCTCACCATATTGTTATTTACCAAATCATAATTGCAAATTGAATCTAATGTGTTTTGTTTTGCAGGCTATACGTGTGCATTTGCCCCATCGATGCTTGAAGATGTCAAACGTTGCCCCTCCAAACGACCATGTCAGTTACCTGGGAGACCAGCCATGGCATGTGCCTTTCCCATCTCCAGCTGGGACTCCAAATAATAACCCCACTTCATCTGGAAGTGAGGCTGACAACAATGATCCGCTAGACAAATATTGGAGGCGCTAGACAAAATATTTGAAGTCAAGCATCGCCTCCAAAATTTGTCTAGGGCTACGGATTGGTGGGAAACGAAATGTGATATTCATGGCCAGGTGATGGGAAACTTGACGAACAAGTTGAACAAAGCCTATGTTGGAGAAGTGAAGCAAACAATGAAAGCGAAAAGTCGGAGCGCAAAGTTAGCCTCATTGAAATACAAATTGGAAGAAACAAAGAAAGATGTTGTCAAAAAATTCACTGAATCTAAAGAATTTAACCATGAAATGGTTGAATGTTTTAACAATGGGTTCGAGATGTTCTGAGATTATGCTTCGGTCGTCTCACTAGACTATAATTGGAGCGAAATAGATGTTGCTGGTGTGTGGGAGGTGCTGAATATGTGTGGACAGGGAATGGCTGATCATAGCCTTGTGCATGCAACGAGGAAGGAGAGTAAGGACATGGATCTATTGATGGACCTGTAAACATTTGGATTTTGGAAGGGTTAGACCAGCTAGGTCAACCTAAGTGCAGGTTGGAATCATTTTGTGGGGTTGTTGTCATTTGAATGAATGTGGTGCCTTGTTTACGCCTTGCTCGTATTGTAATGGATGAGTGGCAAATTATAACTTTGTAAAAATTAAAAGTACTGTCAATTGGATGTGCGCGTATTGTAAGTTTATTGCCCTCATATTGGCACCATATTGACGTATGTTGCTGTTTTTTTGCTACTTTATTGTGTGGGGAGATATTGGTTTTACAACACCAGTTCACAAAGCTCTCCGTTTCCTTATATCCAATTACCCGAAAATAACTACATATGAAAGCCGATGGTTATATGAAATCCATATAAATATAGTTGGAAATGAACATGAATACACTTTTGGAATGCAAAGATGAAACTGTTTTTACCATGTTGCATTAACAAGGATGGGCGACTTTTGTACATCCATGAAAGATAACCTGTACATCTGATTAAATATACAGTTGTACCAAACATGTGAACTACATAATGTCAAAAAACGCATTGTAAGATAGGAGTACATCCCTTGTGGTATGGATTACAAGTAGTGGGGAATTATGTTAGAGAAATGAAGAAAAGGACCATATTCCTACCACAAAATGACAACACTTGATTTGCCATTTGTACAAAATTTCAAAAATAGTGGCATGTAAGGCAATACATCACATTAGGTTTCATTTACAAAATGAGGAAACAGCCTGCAACTTCTCTCACGTACGTCCACAGATTCAGTGAAGTCAATGCGTGTATGAACCTGGAAGGATGCCCAACATAAGACACATGTGCCACAACAGCATTCAAATAAAGGCAAAATTTAACATCCAAAATTGTAACTACTAATTGTAATAAGTTATTGTATTAACCTCTCGTAATGAACATGACATACTGAAATGAGATGCCATGTGCAAAAGATGTACGTTACCATCTATAGTTTTCAAAAACCGAGTACCCTACACTTTGATGCACAAAATTAGGCATTTTTGTTCATCAAACTTGGACATGGTGCCAAAATAATATCAGTTGTATTAAATGAAGACTCAATTCAAAACTCAATACTGAAGACCTGATTAAAATGATGTATATTAATACTGAATTTCTAAGGCAGTACTTGACAGTTAACTAAAACAAGGTGAGATTTGGAGTTTTACCTCATACATAGGCTTCCCCCCTGAAAGCCTCGATTGCAAGCTTCAATCGGTAGTACCCAAACTTGGAAGGGTCAATGGTATGAAAAGGAATTCCGTCACTTAGATACTCAATGAATTTAACTATCATAATGCTGCATGAGGTACTGTCCACCGAAGAAGTACACAGATTAGAAGTGCACAACATCCACAAATTGCATTAAATGAAGACAGCTTACCCATCACTTTGTTGTGGAACATCTGGAATTCTGAAAATTATGAAAGGGGTAAACTTGGACATGTCAATCCCCTTTTTCTTTACCGCTTCAACCTCTGATTTCTCATAAAACCGCATTTCGTGCAAGCGTATGGGTAATAGGCTCCATATAACTACCAAGCATCGCGTTGGAGGTAAAAGCAGTATATGAGTCATACACAGTGACAGTATGTCTGACAAAGTGGATTTCTACAGCCACCCAATGACACTGTCGAACATTATATGGGACATAGACCTTGCGCACTTTTGTCCAAGCTTGCGCATACCCATGTTGCCATGTACCGTCGACAAAGTGCTATATATTTCTGAGGTAGTTAGGTGGAGGGTCAACGGTCCTTGGAGCAGCTTGTGTCCTCATAACTCGTTTCGTACGAGGTGTTGTCAACGACTATAAAAATTGCTGCAAACAAGGGTGAATGCCACGTTACATAAACAGGAACCAATGCACCCAACACATCCAACAACATTACTCCCACCGAATGCAACAAATGCAATTAAAAAAAAGGGTACACAGTAATACCTGCAAAAAAAAAATCGGCAGTAGTCCCCTCCGTTCCAAACACTAAGGGATGACAAAGTTGTCTTTTACGTATTAGAAACATCGCCATGTCCACGTGCTGATATTTGAGGTCAGAAAAACAACCTCAATACAACAACAAATGACACATACTCAAGGGCATCAAATAATAAATTCATAGGAATAAAGCAGCGTTTCAATTCTTACCCTCGAACTCATCCATGCAGTTTCATCTAAAAGTTTGTAAAAAAATCTGTCCCAACTACAAATGGTTCGAGCTCCAGCTCGCACTACAAACGCAAAACTTGCAAGGGTAAATTTTTTAATACTTCAACAATTGTAACACTAGAATAGGACAAGGACTTACACATGTATATTATAGCTACCTAGATATAGTTATTGTCCATGACTGCATAGTACAAAAAACATGTATATTTGTTTTGGCAAGTTCAAAATCCTAACATGATGTCACTTTTCCAAGCCCTACAAACCTGTATTGCTACATTCACATCGTCCATGGCCACTTCGTTGGATCAAAACATGCCTCGGGTGCCGATGCATCTAAATCAGTAAGCGTCCTCTTTTTCCTGTAGGGATCGGTGAATGGACTCAACAATGTTGTCGCTGGCCGTTTCAGTCTGCACCCTTTGCCTCCCGCATCTTGTTTCTGAACTGTGGCAGTAGCTTTTTTGTTCCCTTCATCACCACCCACAGTTAAATTGGTTTTCATGCGAGGCCTCAGCTTGCCTCCCACCGCCTCTATTTCTATCTTCTTCCAATCCTCTAACAAATTTTAAATTTTTTTTCGAAATAACTCTATACCCATCCCCATCCCCATCTTCCGGAGTAGGAAGGTTGGCATCTTCAAGACTAGGAACCTTCACATCTTCAGAAGTAGGAACCTTGTGAGGTTGTTGCTACACTTGTTTGTCCCCAACGAAAGTCTCAATTTCAGCGCCTTCAACTTCCATGGCTGGGAAGGCTCCCATTGTATCACTGGGTACTTCTTGTTCCATTTCAGCCCCTTCTGTATGCATGGCTGGGAAGGTTTCCACTCCATCACCATCGAATTCTGCTTCCATTTGAGCCCCTTGTGTATGCATGGCTGGGAACGCTTCCACTCCATCACCACAGACTTCTGCTTCCATTTCAGCCTTTGTTGTAGTCGGACTAATAGGTTCATTTAAGGGTGACATCTCATTCTGCCCTTTTTCATTCATCTGAGGAGTAGACACTTCCTCATCCACTTCTCCACCATATTGTTTTTTTTAACTCCTCCATCTCCACCTTAAAATAGTGTTCGACTGAAGCAATTGTGTGGGTCAAATCGCGAATAGCCTTTTTATTTTTTTCACAGTCCATCTCTTGCTTCAAATAATTCTTCTCCACAATCCCTTCCAACTCGTGCACTCTGTTCCTAAGGCCTCAATTTGAAGTGCGTAACTTTGCCAACTCATCCTTACTGCTTTGTAATTGATGCTTCAAATTGCGCAACTCAGTCAAAGACACTTTGTGCTGCATAAATTAAAATGCAACAGTAAATATTCGCACTTCAGTCGTATCGTATTCTCTACATTTTCAGAACAAACTAATTATATACAACCACTTTTAATTCAATAATTACCACAATATTGGAAAAAGATCATGGTTACATTAGAAGATGAGGGAAGGGTAGATGTGTCCTTAACTTCCTTGTTTGCTGCTTCACTGGAACTGCTGGTATTTTGTTTGGCCTCATCCCCAAACAATTCAACAATTTCTTCATTGTTCTCAGCATCACCACAACTCCAGTAAGGTTGTTGCTTCTCAATATTAGTGGGACAGAGAAGTTGCACATCAACCTATTATTATTTGAAAGAAATAATAAATCAGTGAACTTATTACATTTTCCTATACATAACATGATCCTTACGAACTGAACTAACCTCAACATTTTCATAAACTTGACTCATGAGGTCGCGAAAACGGGCCACCGTGTTGGTCCTCCAATGTAATATTCGGGGGATGTGCCCATTGTCTTCATGCACCACGAAATGCAATGCTTCCAATGCTGGGAAGACTTCAAATGCCCAAATCTGTTTAGAACAATGAAACATCAATCTCTATAAGTGTATTTAAATGTACTACAACATTTTGTAATATTTGTTCACCTGAAGAGCGAAGCCAAACCCCTTTACGGTGTACTCTCTCGGTCTAGCACTTGGCATTCTTGTATGTGCTCTTTTTCCATTTTTTTTGGTTATTTTTCTTTTTTGGGTCACTTTAACTCGTTGGTAATCTGAACAGGCTGCCCTCAAAAGTGAAGCGTTTGTCATCGCATATGACACGGCACCCCATGGATACTTGTCAAACTCTTCTAGGTCTTTGGCCAACTTCAAATAGCGCATGTCAATGTTCACATGCTTTTCAGTACCCAATAGCACAAAAATGGCAAAATAGACCATTCCAAGCTTTACCACATCCTCATCATCTGTGCAATTGATGAAGGCAGTGTGTAGGTCTGAAATGGTGGCAGGTTTATTGGTGCTGAAGTATTTTCACTTCAACGAGCAGTTTTCATTTATCGCCTTCGGAATGAAAGGGAGCTTTCCAAACCTTAGCCCCGTGATGAGGCAAAAGTGTTGGGTAGTGAATTGTATCAACTTGTTACCCACAATGAATTTTATCCCATTCACCTGTGTAACACTCTTAGGATGAGCCTTCCTCATCAACAACCTGTGGATAATTTGTGCTGTCCAGTTTAGGTCCTTTATCAGTAATAGATGACCAAAACAACTGCCCTCGAACCTCTGTAACTGCTGCCTACTGAACTTCGCCTTTATTGTTCTAATGGCGGTCCTTGAGTGTGAAAGGGCTAACGCCTTCCTTGATACTTTTCATCCTCAGGAATCATAAGCTTAACTTTACAAGCCATTCTTGATTTCCCTGCGCAACAACATCATACATATGGATCATTAGTTACCCATATTCCATACGTACATTACTCAAAGCTATACTTTTAAGTCATTTAAATATATGTATATACATATGACAAAACCAAATTTGAGTCTCTTTTCTACTCTCTAACTCTCACCACAGTGTACTGTTATCTACATTCCCTTATACCAAATCTACATTCCATTCCATCTAGAAACCAAATACCACCCAAGTGTGAAAACAATTTCATGACTCAGAGATCCACTTCATACAGGGTTTGGGCCAAATGGCTAAAACTACTACCCCAAATCAATCAATGCCAACTAAAATTTACTCATCACCATAGTTATATACAGGTGTAGTCATGAAATACAGTAGGACACATGAAACATCAGTATTGACAGTTATAGACTCTGTGTACAAACTAGACACGTCAAAATGTTACTGCAACTGCAAAATCAACATGGATGAACATGAAATTCCAAAACAGTTAATGAAGTCCAATCAAATACCAATTTCAGACAAAATCCACACAGAGTAACAAAATCACCATCAACAGTAAATCAAGGAAATGAAACCAATCAAAACAAAACAAATCTTATACAAACCTGCACACATTTACAAAAGTACAACATAAAACATGACAAGTTTTTGGACGTCGGCAATGGAGTTCACCTTCGTGGTTGGAAAACGTGCCACTGTAGCTTATTCGGAACAGAGGCCTCAATGATGGAGTCAATGTTGGGTTTCACTATTAAGAAGAGAGAGATGGCAGAATGAGATGGCTTTCGTGACAGAGAGAGAGGAAGAGAGTGATGCTACCAATAATGTTTTTATATGGAGGGTACTTAGGTAATTTCAAGTCCCCAAATGATTATATCATAATAAGATTTTTAAAGTGATCATTTGAGAATACAGGTTTTGAAAAGTGATTATATCAGCATATTTCCCATCTTTCTATCGTTAAATATTATTATTTTGTTTTTTTTGGTCTAAACCTAAAGAAATTTCATTGAAAAAACCAGGGCTACAACAAGTACAACAGGGGCTTAGGGATATATTTGTTTTCTTTCGAAAAATTTGGGTTCATTTTAATTTGCACTTGTGGTTCATTTTAGGGTCTACCATGTTGAAATATTTGGAGAGAGAGTGGGGAGGCTGATGAGAACGTGGGTGGGGCAACGGAGGGGGGATTTGGGGCTATTTTTCGAGGAGGCTTTGGTGTGTGTGTGGGTAGGGATGGCAATGGGTCGAATCGGGGGTGGGTATGTTATTCTCATCTCCATCTCCACCTTCATACCCGCAAAATTCTTATCTGGGATTCCCTATCCCCACCTTCATTGGGGAATGGGTTCTCGACCCGCCCCATTACAGAAGAAAAAATCAATATATAACTACTTTGTTGAAAAAACAAAAGTACTAAGTCAAGATAATGAATATATAAAATATATACTTATAAGAATGTTTATATATGGATTGGAAGTTAACTAAATAAATCAGTAGTGTGGCTTAAGATTTGAATAAATTATATAAATATATAATATAATAATAGAAAATATAAAACTTAGTCAGTATAATCACTTTAATATATGTATATATATTCTAAACAGAGAGGGTTTGGGTTGGGGATTAAAATACCATCCTCGCCCCTCTCTGAACACCATACCCAAAAAATTCCCCATACTCGTCCCCATATATGTTTTTCATCCTTCATACTCAACCTATTAGGGTCGAATCCCAGCGAAGACCCTTACTCGCGGAGAAAATTGTCATCCCTATGTGTGGGGGCAGGAGATTTGGGTGGCCATGGCAATGGGTGTGTTGGAGAAATTTGCTGGGGAGAAGGTAGGTGTGGTCATCGGAGAAGATTGGATGAGGGATGGAAGAGGTGGAGGGGATGGTCGTTGGAGAAGAGTGAGTCGGGAAGGGGAGAAAAAGAAGGAGATATAGGTTTTCTTATTTAACTGAAAATGAATTATAAAAAAAAATTCCACGCGGAACAATTATTAGTGTAAATAGTGAGAAACACATTTTCCGTAGTCATTTAATAAATTTGACCAACATTTTAGCTAACGGCGGGATGAATTTGTATGTTTTTGGTGACTTAAGGTACCTTTTTGCAGGATTTAAAAGATTGGATACTAATTTGAAACGAACCCAAAATTCGGGTAGTTTTATGTTAACCCTATTAGTTTCATACATATGGCAATTCCTACAAGCCATACTAGGAATTGACTTTGATTTTACGGTAAAATCATGCAGTGAGGTAAGAACACAGACATAGCAATGTGTAACATCTTGTCCTGATTTTCCTTTCAAAATTTTGAAACTTTGGTGTAAAATTACCATTTTACCTATATCAGTCCCATCTTGGGATATGTAGTTCCTGTATCGCCAGGAGTGTGTAGAAACTTACGGATCTAGAATTGCAGGTTCGGATATGCTGGATCGGCGATTCTAGGGTTAGGTTAGTTGATTGTCGTCCAATTGAGCAATTGACGAGGATCCGACTATTGGATCGTGAACAAAATCCTATGACGTGGTTAGTGGACTGTAGTTGACCTATAGAAACTTACATATTAGAGATTGAAAGCAAGTCTTGTCAGAATGCCACAAAGTCCATCAGCTGCATCAACATATTTTTACATTCTTATGTAACCTTATTCACCCCATTCTATGTCCCATAAATTCTTCACTAACCAATACTTAGTCCTATAATAATTGATTCCATAACCAACGAGCATATCAATGTCATTTGCGAAAGCAAGGCTTAAGAGGTCAGGTTGAAAACGGGTGGACCAGTTAGCCACCCATTAAGTTAACAGGTCATGTCAATGTCATTTGCGAATACCTTTTAACCTGTTAAGAACATGGGTAATTTTGTAAATTTAAATTCCCTCCTCCTTTTCCTTCTCTCCCAACTCTTCCATGTCTGCATCATCAAACACAGTTATCTTATGTTTCTATTTGAAAGATGCATGTTAAGGAGGCGTACGAGACACGAGTTGCAGACAAGTAGAAGAAGAAGCTTCTGGTCTCTCTTCCACGCGACGATGAACTGAAGTTGAAGGTGTCTTTTTCAAAATGAAATGGGGAGCAAGCTGGTGGGAACAATTCTCCATCTTGTTATGTAGAGGAATTAAAGAACGATGGCATGATTACTTCAGTTGGTTGAGAATCACCCAAGTTCTCCCCATCGTATTTATTTTGGGCTTGAGACACCTTAGTTGTACAGTTTGTTTGCATCGTCGTTGGAAGATTCTATATAGGCTACATTTTCCTAGAACGGTGTGTGAGAGCAAACTCCCCTCCTCCATTATCGCTTGTATAAATAAATAAATAATTCTATATATTTGTGTCCATAACAGGACATCCATTGCTCGTGTATCCCATACATAGCGAACTAAAGGGTCTTGACATGCCTAATCAATGCTCAACACATAGCCTCTCACTGCGACAAAATAGCCAACGCATAGCCTTATATATGCCAAACTCTGTATCATGGAGAAGGTAATTGTTCATTGAACTAAGAAACCCTATTTTGCTTAAAGCTCTTGTCTAACTTTAGCATAGGAGGCTCTTTGGCTCACACCACAACGATGTGTGGCTAACCCTTCCTTTTCCTTCTTAGTTTCAGGGTAGAATTCTTTTTAGACCACAGTCGAGATTGATTCCCCCACAAGGTGCATATTATGTCTACTCAATTGAAAGGATAACTTGTCTTGTGTCATTCGCGTGGAGACACTTGGACAAGTTGTAAACATGTAAATCTTATGACAAATGAGACAAGAACATGCGTACACAATAATTTTTGCATTGATTGAATTTAGGGTTACAATCTCTATGGGTATTCTTCAACAAAGAAAATCTTCTAATTTGATCTCCAAGAGTGTGTATGATTCAAGGGTGGCAAACACTTGATCTTGAATTGGAATTTGAGATTTGGTCAAGGGCCATCGCCACTTGATATCGAGCACGTTATATAAGACCACGAGTAGCGTCACATGGTGATTAGTCTTTGACTTTAGTGGTGAAAGAAACAAAATGGATATGTTGTGCTCGGTAATTCTCTACAAGCCTGACGAATTCATTGGCTAGAGATTTCTTTTTTTTCCGTGTAAGTAAGTGTCTGAAATAAAAAATTTTTTTTTTTTTTTTTTTTTTTTTTTTTTTTTTTTTTTTTTTTTTTTTTGGTGGTCCTTTTCCTTTTTTTTTTTTTTTGTTTTTCTTCTTTTCCTTGAAAGTAAAGAGAAAATATAGACTATTATTAGATTTATATCAATAAAAAATAAAGATATGGAAATCTTGATCGATCAAACAAATTCCCTTTGATTCGTAGGATGTATTTTGATTTTGTTTAAATTGAGCCAATTAATTTGGTATAGCTCCTTTTTCTTTTTTTTTTAATTTTATTTTATATTTTAATCAACGATAAAGTTCAACAGTACAATCAAACACATCAACATGACATCTAAAGTACCGATCCCATGAGGGCAACAAATTAACATGTTAAAAATAAAACTAAAGTGGACAAAAACCACACTAAAACTACTAGCCCACATTACCACAATTAACCATAAGCCCAAACAAAGCCCACATACCCAACATAACCAAAACCCTAAAACAACTCATAAGCCTAAACGAACCTTACCATAACCACCATCTAAAGAAGTGTCGTCTCGGCCACAACCACCAGCACATCTGTAACAGATTTGGGGAAAACATGGTTTCCACTAATCTACATGCTCATAAGATCTAACAAAGAAACGAAAACAACTACATTGACAAAGAACAATTGGGTGATTTGCAGCAACCTCTGTCAAAGACGATGTTGACCCAAATTTAGAGAACATGAGCAGCATTAGAGAGCGGATTTTGGGAGAAGGATTTTCTTAAGAACACCTAAAAAGGGTGACAAGGAGTTTTAGTCTGAGTATGCTTAGAAGAAATCACCACAAATCGCTTCTTATTCAAAATGCCCCATGGTCTTATTCAGTAAACTAAAAGGCGAGGAGAGATGAAGGGCAAAGAAGCTTCTTCCTCCTCCCCCCTATGTGGAGTTTTTCTTTGGGACTCACAGAAGAAGACAATGGTTAGGGTTTTTAAGGAGGGTTCAAGTTTAATTTGGTTTAGCTCCTTATTAAGTCAAAATCCTTTATTTAAGGCAATTAACTCATGATTTGGGAAAATGACCAATTAAGGATAATCTCTCTTTTTGGCATATGAACTGCTGATTTGATTGATGGAGCTCTTGGATGCTGGCATATGTGTCATCTCCAGAGCTCATCTTTGCCTCAGCGAGTCATGTGCCACATGTACTTTATGTGGGAACAACAACTCTTTCAGTGAGCTTTGACTAATCAAATTTTGAATTTTGACTATTGACTCTAAATTAGTGAATTTTTATTTCACTAAAATTTCAATGTGTACACAAGGTAGGTGCTCAATGGAGATTAACCAATTTCTTAGATTATTTAAACGATAAGATTTTCTTTTTAAAATTTTTTTTTACTTCGTTAGATCCATAAAAAAATTGAAAATTTTTTCTTATCAATTGGAAATAACATTGGTATCATATATGAAAATCCAAACCCGAAAGATCAACCACTGTAGCGGCCTCCATAAGTGAAAGCTTGGAAGGCATGGAGGATGCGGGAGATGCAATGGAGGATGAGAAAGACGATGACGACGACAAAATGGGTGAGGGAGAAATTAGCTTATGGTTTGACTCAGACTCAAACGATGGGTTGTTGATGTAATACACTCGACAGTACAAATCTGTGTGCTGTTTGAAACTGGGTGGGTTGGGATTTTGGTAGGTCACGAAGGGAAAGAGTTTGGGACTGAAATGACGGCAATGAAGGGTGTGGGGAGGGTGGGTTAGTGTGGGGGTAGGGCTGAGTAACTGAAGGATGGGTTAGAAATTTTTTAATTTTTTAATTTTTTATATTTTTTATGTTATTTGATTATTTGATAGTTTGATCATTAGAACTTAATTAATTTTAAAAATGAAATAATTTTTAATTAAAATTTCTAGGTATACATGGAGTCCACATCAACATGAAAAGTGTGATTTATTTTTTGCCACATCACCATTTAACAGAATTTGTAACGGTCTTGCTAACATAGGGACTTAAGTGTAAGGTTTCCATAAATTTGGGTATGAGTTTATAGGGTCTTTAAAGCTCAGGTACCAATTTGAAATGACCTTCAAAGTTTAGGGGTTTTTATGTAGTTGATATATATTTTGTTAATATCTAAACCCTCGCGTGGGTCTTTTTGTTTCTGTCAAACAATCTGATATTTACAGAGATACTTTTACAGTAAGAAAGCACACCCACAATATATAATTGAGTTATCTGCATCCTTTATGGTAATCTTTTGGAGTTTGCACATAATATTTGTGAATGGTTGGATGGATTAGAGTTCTCTACTAGTTTATAAAACTACAAAATTTGTTGAAAATAATGGACCTTTAGAAAATTGTCAAGGTCTTAATACTGAAAGGAAAACTATCTTAATTAAGTTGAAATTGGGATACACCAACTCTAATGGATGCTTTTGATAAGCTCTCCTCAGCATTCCATATTAAATAGATGAAGGATCCAAAACCTACAATGACTCTAGTGTTGAAGTTGGCTCACCATTGATGCAAAAGAAGGAAGAGGAAATAGAAAAAAAAAAAAGGGCTACATATGAGTTTTTTCTGGGCTCTAGCACTCAAGCGGAAGTGCAGGTGCTAGAGCAGCAGAGCGTCAATTTTTTGCTCAGTCCCAAGTGCTCGAGCAGAAGTGTAGGCGCTCGAGCGAATGTCTTGAATTCAACGCGGATCCTTGGCAGTTTAGGATAGTTATTCCTATTATTTTGGGGTTTTCTAGCCTAATTTAATAAGGTTTTAGTTTCCTATTCCTATTTAACTTGTAGCAAAAGTCATATGCATTATAAATAGGACTTTTAGGGCTATGTTAAAAATAAAGAGGAAAATTCAAGAGAGAGACACAAGCTAATTCAAAGGGGAATTCTAAGGTGTTTTTCAAGTGCATCGTGGGTTTGAACAAAGGGTGAGAAAAAAGAGAGCTATGTTCTTCTGGGAGCTAAGTGGTTCTTGATTGTAACCAAAGTTGTTCTTACATACTAGTGAATTTCTCAGGTGGATCACCAAGAGGACGTAGGTAGGAGGCGGAACCTCTATAAATCTTTGTGATCTTGTGTGTGTTTGTTTTCTCTCCTATGTGTGTGTGTCCTCGCATAGTCCATCAATGACAAGGTCTTGGAGTGTTTATGCATAACAAGTTGTATCAGTAGCCTAGGTCTTAGAGCAGTGGTGTGTTGACAATGACAGGAGACAAGGAGGCAATGAGAGAAAGCTCCCAAACGAAGACATCATAACATGTGTCAAGTACAAAGGTCGTTTTGAGCCGTTCACTGGCAGCGAGAACTTCACACTTTAGCAAATGAGGATGAAGCACGTCCTTAAGCAGCAACGTCTCAGCTTCGTTTTAGTAGTCAAGGAAAAGAAGCCGGACACCATGACGGACGCTGAATGGGAAGACCAAGATGAGCTTGCTAGATGATTTACCGGAAAACACCTTACTAACGGAGTGTTGTGTAATGTGATAGAAGATACCGCGAAGCAAACATAGGAGAAGCTTGAAGAGTTGTTTGCGTCAAGATCATTGTCCAACTAGCTCTTCGTGAAAGAGAAGCTCCACTCTCTAATGATGGAGGAGGGCGCAAACATGATGGAGCATGTTAGTGCCTTTAATAGGTGTATTGCAAATTGCAAAGAATGGATTATAAGTCGGAAGACAAGGCCGTGATGTTGTTGACATCCTTGCCTCCATCTTATAAGCAGTTTTGCATGACGCTTATGTTCGACAAGGGAACTTTGAAGTATGAAGCGGTCATGCAAGACATACTGACGCATGATAGGATGCTTCAACGTTTTGGAGATAGCCCTCAAGGTGAAGGTCTCGTGGCAAGGACTGGACGACGAGGTCATTCAAGCAAGCGCGGAGGCAAGTATAGCAATGATGGGAATTCTAGATCCAAGGACAATGAAATGTGCTTCGAGTGTGGGTCTAAGGACCATTGGAAGTGGAATTGTCCGGTATGGAAGGAGACGTGGAAAAAGATGAAGAATGCCGAAAGTTTAGGTGTAGCAAACATGTCAACTTGTTATGACACTGATGAAGAACTTTTGACGGTTACGGATTAAAGACAAAATTGGGAAGTTGTGGCACATTCTCCGGGTAAGAGTTCTACTTCAGTTTGGATTCTAGACTTCGGTTATTCATTTCATGTGTGTTAAAATAGAATGAAGTTTGATACATATGAAGAAAGGAATGGTAGCAAGATTTCATTGGGAGACAAAACAAGTTGTGATGTTTTGGGTGTGGGAATAGTGAAGATCAAGATCCATGATGGTGTTGTTAGGAGCCTTAGTAAGGTGAGGCATGTACAAGAACTAAGAAGGAATCTTATTTTCCTTGGCACTCTAGATAGAGAAGGGTATTCGTATCAGGCCAAAGAAAGGAAGCTCTTAATCACACAAGGTTTAGTGGTGATTATGAGAAGGGAGATTCAACCTAACAACGTTTATCAGCTTTTGGAGGGGTACAATTACAGGTAAAGCAGAAAATTCTACCAAGGAAGTGCTTTATACCAAAGAAAAACGAGTAAGGGATCTAATTGTTAAGGAGCTGGTGCAACGGAATGAAGCTACAAGCATGCTGAAGACTAATTGGGCAAGGAAGGTTAATCAAGGTTGTATGATTAACAGTTTATCATCAAGGTTGCTTGATTTCAAAGGTGTAGAAGTTGAGGAGTAGAAGGACAAGGTCCATAAAGGTGAAGTCAAGACAAGGGATGATGGGGAGAGTGTTGTTGGGTTGGTGACAACCGAAAAGATGCTTCTTATCAAGGTGATCGTGGAAGGGACTCCAAGGCCGGTGGAGCTTGACATAAGGGTTGAAGAAGGTGGGTATCAACAACAAACTCACAAAGGGGTTCTACTTGAGGTGGAGCCTTCATCACAAGTAAGGTCCAAGCCTAAGGAATTTATCAAACCGTCCCCAGGTTCTGGATGGATGGACAAAGAAGATTCAACTACGTTTCAGAGTTCTTTAGGAGTATGAAGTGAGAAAGTTGGATGAGTGCTTTGATGAAAACAAAATAGTTAATTCATAAATTCAAGAGCAAAGTTAGTGTCTACATAGGGATTTATAGAATAAGGGTTGGTATGCAGTTTGAGTATCAAGACATGTCAAGAATTCAAGGTTCCAGGAAGGTGATGAGCAAAGAGTTTAGCATGAGGGATCTCTTTTCTACACAAGAGGTCTGGATGGCCCAAGTTTAGCATTAGGTGGAGCACCTTCTCACTTAAGGTGAGTTGAGGCAAGAGGTTTCTTGCCATGGTGGAGCTATTGGGAATTACTAGAATGGTTTCCAAGACATTGAAGATGTTCTAGGAGTCAACAATTGTTCATAAGTGATTAATGGTTAGCCAAAGTGGAGATTCTTGAAGTTGGCTCACCATAGATGCGGAAGGAGGAAGAGGAAACAACAGAAAAAGGGGCTGCATATGAGTTCTTTCTAGGCTCTCGCGCTTGAGCGGAAGTGCAAGCGCTCAAGTGGTAGAGGGTCTATTTTTCGCTCAATCCCAAGGGCTCGAGCTGATGTCACGAATCCAGTGTGGATCCTTGGCGGTTTAGGATAGTTTTTCCTATAATTTTGGGGTTTTCTAGCCTAATTTAATAGGGTTTTACTTTTCTATTCCTAGTTAATTTAATAGGGTTTTACTTTCCTATTCCTAGTTAACTTGTAGCAAAAGTCCTATGCATTATAAATAGGACTTTTAGGGCTAGGTTAAAAATAGAGAGGAAAATTCAAAAGAGAATTTTTCAAGAGAGAGACACAAGAGAATTCAAAGGGGAATTCTAAGGTGTTTTTCAAGTGCATCAAGGGTTTGAACAAAGGGTAAGAGAGAAAATAGAACTAGGTTCTTGTGAGAGCTAAGGGGTTTCTTGATTGTAACCAAAGTTGTTCTTACATACAAGTGAATTTATCGGGTGGATCACCAAGAGGACGTAGGCAAGAGGCCGAACCTCTATAAATCTTTGTCTTCTTGTGTGTGTTTGCTTTTTCTCTTTGGTGTGTGTGTGTTTTATTCTCAAGGGCTTTGTGTGTGTGTCGTCGCATAGTCCAACAACGACAAGGTCTTGGAGTGTTTCTGCACAACATCTTAACCTATGGAGCACCCTAGAATTCAACTCTCTACTTCTTAAAGGGGATATTTATACAAATCTGGCACATATTGTCTATATACCAAAAATTTGTATATAATTTAGACTCAACCTAAATAGATTAAATCCAAACTCAAATAAAACTCTCAAGTGTACGAACCATAAGATAATATAGCACGCAAATACGAGGTCGTTCCCACAAGGACTATTCTAATCCTATTCTAGTTACTTAACTCAAGTTAAATCCTAACACTAGTTAATTCTGACAAATCTAATTTTTATGAAAGAAATATTTAAAAGCCATAAAACAACCAAAACTTAAAAGTTTAGACTTGTAATTTTTAGAATTAAATTCACGGTAAAACAAAGGAGAAGCAAAGAGTCACTAAAAGAAAAATCATCTTCTGCGACCAAAACTTTCAACGACTTACATTATTTAGTCACTTAAAAGGGTAATGGGAGACAAAACTTTAAAAGTTGGTCGCCAAACATTTCATTAGATTTAGGCATGTATGAAGTGTTCAATGAACAAAATAGTGAAGACAGATTTAGGGAAGGCGACGAAATTGTTTCGCAGCAAGGCCATGATTTTGCCACCAAACACCTTTTTGGTCACCCCTTTTATTAGTGGGGTGGGTGCGAAACTCCAAAATTCGACGCAACAAAATTGTTTTGTCTCTAAGTTTTCCTGAATCGCCTCCGAATATAAATTCACGTCGAAACACTTTTATGAGATTTGGCCACTAAGTGTTTTGTCCCCCGCAAATGCTTGCTACGAATCTAATTTATAAAACTACGTCATTTTACAATTTTTGTGTTTTGGCAATCAAAGGGTTTCGTTGCTGGATCTTGGGGACTATAAATGAAAAACTTCTCCTTTTCCATCCTGCTACTTCCCTAGTTCAGTCCTCTCATACCCAATCTTTGCATATGGCACGCCACCACAGCTCCAATAACAACAAAGCAATCTTTACTGACGTAGGCGAAACACCCATATATGAACTCTTTCTTACCCTTTAGCGAAGAAAATTGACCTTTTAGCGACTAAATGTGGTGGCCGCCAAAAGGGCTTTTCCTTAGAGCAACTCCACCCATTTTCCATTAGCCATGGCAAAGGGGGAGCTAGGGCAGCCACTATTCACGTAAATAGTAGTTGCCCTTGCAAATAGTATTATCCGTTTCCACCCGTTGCCATGGCAAAGGGCAATTACTATTCATTTTTATATTTTTTTCACAACTTTTTTTACCTCAATAATTAATTTGGATAATATTTTCGGATAAAATTTTCGGGTTCCTACATGTCAATACTATTCATATCTCATAATCGGATAAAATTTTCAATTTCAATTTTCAGATAAATTAAATAAATAAAAATTGGCTGGTATTTATAGAAAAAAAATTCATTAATTTTTGGGTATTTTTTAAAAAAAATTCAGAATTTTTTTTTAGTATTTTATTGCAAAAAAATTGGTTGTCCTTGGATTGAAGGAAAAAATCAGATCGAAGAGCCCAGACGACGCCACGTGGCTACAAAAAAAAATTCAAATCAGTGGGCTGACATTAGCACCAACCTGAGTTTTGGAGCTCGGGCTGAACTGGCCTTCGGGCCAGCCCGAGTTGCGTGGGACCCACTCCAGCCCTTGCTTGGGCTCACTACTGGAAACCAATTTTTGCCAAAAACTCCCCCAGCCCGAGGCAAGGGGGCCTCGATGGAACTGCTCTTATAGTGAGTTGAAGTTTCTGAAAAATTAAGAGAGAAAATACTAAGGATCTAATTTCACCACTAGTAATCCTATTCCAATTCTTAGCCCTTTATCACTAAATTATCATATATATATATTTAATGAAATAATTATAAAGTGTGTATATGGGTGGGTCCCACCCAGGCATACAACCAGGTCTGCCAGTGCATGGGTGACATGTCATTCAAACATTGCCAAGTGGGCGGTCAAAATTTAGTCAAAGAATAAGGACAATTTATATGTGCCAGATATGAATTGTCATGAGCCAATTAGGATGATGAATAATAAAGAAGGAAAAGAAATATAAAACGAAAAATAAAAAAAGTTACCATTTAAAAGAAAAAAAATATTTAAAGAGGAAGAAGGGTTGATGGTAGCTTAACTAGTGGGAAGACGCACTATCGTTGTGACAGTTTCGGTGCCGGTGACAATCTTGGTTGTGGTGAGCAAGGGTCCGTCAACTAAGGTTAGATTTCATGAGATCTACTTAATTAATAGATTATGTGATTCAAGTTTTTAATAATTAATTCTCTAATTTAGTTTTAGTTTTCATTATCATGTTTAATTAATTAATATGCGTCGTCAAGTCAATGGTGTTTCTCATCATCTAGATCATTTTGTTCTTCATATCGGGAATGTTTGTACTTGGATTGAAACACCTCCCGATTATTTATGATGTTTTCTTGAGAATCATAGTGCCTTCGATTTCTTTTGAGCAATAATATATCATTTCATTTAAATAAAGAAAATTAATTAAATCTTTTGAAGTAATTAAATTAGAGGATATGATACACGATTTGGAAATTCATGTTATGTGAGATATAATGTGGTGATGATAAAGTGGTATAGTTAGACTTGTTAATGGATCAAAATCAAAATTTTAAAGTTAATGCTCTACTCCGAGTAAAGATCCATCCGATCTGAACCCAATCCAAACCCGATAATGGGAGATGAATTAAGATTGTCAATGTGAAAATCCGATTACAACCCAAATCCAATACCCCATTTGCTTAACAAATCAAATTTGAATTAGAGTTGATCCGATTCGATTTAATATAGAGATTTTTTTTTTTTTTTTTTTTTTTTTTTTTTTTTTTGTGGTGTGTGTGTGTGTATGAATTGAGAATACACTTAAAGTAATAAAAAGAAAGTCTAGTGAGGTTTTTCATTATTATTATTTGTTTTCTGTAAGTCTGAAAATGAATCAATATGATCCTAATCGAATGCTTATCGGATGTGGATCGATTTATCGGTTTATATGCCTATGTATACTATGTTGTGCCTCTAGCATTATTGAACACTAATGTGCATATTTATTTCATAAAAAACATGAAATAATATGATTTGTTCGTTTTGCTGTTTGGATTAGTTGTTTTTCCCTCCAATTATAATTCGGCAGCTATACATGCTTTAGGGTATGCTCATTAAGTACTAAAAGTAGTTGTCATTTCAAGATCTCAAAATAACTTTGTTTTCTTCCTTGTTTGCAGAAAGAAAGTGCAGATTAACAGGAATATATTACAAGAATTAGGAGCCAGTGTTACAGTCTAGTATGAAGCTTGTTGCCAACCCACGAGTAAAGTTAGAGCCCGAGGAGTTGATGATTGGGAATCCTTTTTTGCTTAAGTTTAAGGAAGAGCTTGCGAAACTGTATGGAAAAGATGAAGAAAGTGATGAGATAGTCCTTTTGGACAATCCACTTGCAAAAGCTGAACTTCTCGAATTGCGAGTTGACGACAAGTCTTTATTACAAATTAAGAAGGAGCCTAAAGAAGAAGAAGAACCAAAGTCAAAGAAGCAAAGAACGAATTGAGTTTGGGGGAAGGTTATTCTACCATTTTGTTCATGGGCTGTCCAAGTATGTTTTGTCTTGTTTTCTCCTGAAGATTCAACAGCTATTCTGTAAATAGAGAGAAGAATTGTTGCTAGGTCAGACCAATTTCATCCTAAGAGATTTACATGCAATGATGAGTTGAGCCATCCAGAATGGATTGAAAACTGAAAACTGAAACTAAAATGGTTATCAAAGGGGCCCTCAACTGTTCATTCCATCTCTTGAATCCTTGTGAGTTATGAGTATGATTTAATACACATAGATTTACTTCGAACAAGCCATCATTCTTGATTGAATGTGTTTGTTTCATGATTGATGTTTAAAACTATGTTTTAAAGATGCCATCTCTAAGTTTTGATCATAACCACTCTGGTTTCAGTTGCCTAGCTCAAGTATTCATTGTTCTTGAGAAAGATGACCTTGTGAAGCCAAAAAATTTCACATCTTATTCCATCACATTGGTTGCGATCCGAGCTGAGTGCCATTGCTAGACCTTGGATATGTGTCTAATGCAATCCGAGCTGAGTCCCATCAAGTTCATAGATATGCTTTCGCTGCTGTGAAGTAAGGATAATATACTTTAACTATAAGAGTGGTAGTGTGTTTGCTACCTAGTGAAAGTAGATAAAGCACCCCTTAATTTCTTGTACCTCATATTAATAGTGGAACAAGGGAAGAGGAACAATGTTATTGCACGAACTGAGGGTAAGAAAGAAGTCTTCAAGCCTTGACCAAGAAGAATAAGGGGAGTAGTCTAAATTCTTGTAAGCCATTTTTAGGTTTCTCAACTATCTAATATGGTGCATTTTCACCTTTACATTCTTACAAGCCCATGAACGTGTGGCACACTTCAAGCCTAACACGTGAACAACAAATATTGGGTGATGTGGAGCATGTGTGGTCATTGACCTTCGTACGTGGGTAACCCACTCTGATACCATGAAGGAAGTTTAGATTGCACCCCAAAATCAATTGGCAAGAGGGGCAGTAGTCCAACTCCTTAGGCCTTCTCCAACCCATTTGATTCTAAACCCAAATTTCTCCCCTCTAAAAAGTAATTATTTGGGTTTTGCCTGGACTCAAACCATTTTAAATCCGCAACTTTAATTGTTTAAGAATGATTTAAGTTATTTTTTTTTCACGGATAACTTTTCTTCATTTAATATTTTAAATAATTTCATAATTTAAATTTTTGAACAATTTGACCTATAAAAATTGAAATTCTACAAGTATAATTTTATTTGAGAAATAAGTGGGTATTTCTAGAATTTGGAGTGAGTTTTCGGATTGGATATGATTTAGATTAATTTAAAATATTATTTTGACTTTGGATTTAAATTTTAGCCGTTGAATTTTTTTTTTTACCGTTAAAGCTTGGATTTAATTTAGATCGTTGATTTGGGTTACTGTTAGAATAAAAAAAACACTACAACACCAGCGCATGACATCATCTGCAACACAGCAGCCGCGGGCCCTGTGGGCCGCATCATGGCTCGTGGGCT
Source organism: Prunus armeniaca (assembly GCA_903112645.1). Classification (NCBI taxonomy): domain Eukaryota; kingdom Viridiplantae; phylum Streptophyta; class Magnoliopsida; order Rosales; family Rosaceae; genus Prunus; species Prunus armeniaca. The sequence goes on along the minus strand of CAEKDK010000003.1, from coordinate 10,267,696 downwards.
CCACACAAAAAAAAATTCAGTCAAGGAAATAGCTGGATTGGTATTCCGCCTAACTTTTGCGTTTTCCCAAATTTAGCCCCTTATTTTTTTGGGTTGAGAGAGAAATTGGGCTAAAATTTAGGATATTTTTGGTTTGGCCTGCTGGGTTGGAGATGGCCTTATAAGCCCTTGTTAGGTTTGTTAACTTTCCAATGTGGGACATTTTCACCTTCACATTCTCAGAGCGAAAAAGAGGAAAATCATTAGTTAGAAACAACCATGAAAGAAGCAGCAAACTGGGTAGAGTCTTACACAAATTTTGTTGATACCGGCTTACAAAGTTTAGATCTTGAGAAGGTCATGATTGGGAATCCAGTAGCTCAAGGAAGACATTGTTGTGAAGTTGTCTGAAAAAGAAAAGGCAATGATGAAAGAAAATGTGAGATCTTGTTGGCCAATTCTTAGGGACATGCATGTAAGTTCTGTTTAATATCATTATTTCTTTATTTAAAAGTAATACTACATAATTTCCTATGTGTGCATGCATGTAAATCCTATTTAAAATCTATTTTCCTTTGCTTAATTAAAAATAATACGGTATAAAATCCCGATAGAAACAAATCATATCCAGTCAAGACTACAAGTTTGCTCTCACTATGCTTGTCCTTGTAAGAATCACAACGACAACGAGATAGTATAAACTTGGCTCTCACTATGGTAAGGAGTGGTGATGATGGTGTTCATGATACGCAAGGATGCTCACGTCAAGATGGAGCCTCACTAATATCTCACGAAAGGTAGAGATTGTAAGGAGGGGCCCACCGGCTGATCTCAAGCGCACGTTCATGAGATTGTCGCATGGTTTTAGTAGAATTATTGATAAGAGTCTCATTCAGTAAAAGGCTAGGGTCATAGACTTAAAGCATGATTATCGTAGTTGAGCTGAAATTGGAATAATCTACCTTTGATGGATGGTTGAGATCAGCAGTCCATATTCAAATATGTGAAGCATCTAAATCCTACAATGAATAATCTCGACCTAGAGAGCACACTAAAAGCTAACTCTACTTCTTTAAGGGCTTGTTTGGTTCACGTAATGAACTTCTTGGGAATGAATCTCTCATGTTTAATAACAAAAGATGAGAATGGAAGATGTTTATCCTCATATTTGGTAACGTTTGGGAAATGAGGATTAAAAAGAGCCTCTTTCTAGCATTCCCATGTTTTATCCTCATATTTGGTAACACCCTTTGTTTTGTTTTGTATCTTTTGTTTTTTTAAATCTTTAAAGAAAAGTGGTGCTTAAAAATTAGAATAGAAGTAAGTTGGTCCAAAAACAATGCATTAGATGCTTTCCTAAGTTGGGTGAAAAAGATTTCTCAAGGAGAGTCAAGGGTATGAAATTCCACCTTACATGGGAAGTTCATACCCATGAGTCATGTATTATTTTCAATAGTGCACTTACTAAATATGGGAGCACAATCCATTACTAAGCTTTTAAACATTTAACCAAATAGGCTCTAAGGGGATATTTATACATATATTCCAGACATTATATGTAGTTTAAGAAAAAAGAAGAAGAGAGAATATAACTGATTCTAGAACATTATATATAGTGAGAGAATAAAACTAATGGTGTGTTGGCGCCTTCACCTAAGCATACACCTAATTCTGCCATTGTGCATGGGTGACATGTCAGTCAACCGTTGCCAAATGGATGGTCAAATTAGAGTCAAAGGATAGGGATGACCTATAACTCTAAAAGCACTTCCACCCTAAAAGGCAAGGGTATTTACGTGAATAGTGGCAGCCCTTGCTTTTTTTTTGTTTCCACCCCTATGGGTAAGAGCAAGGACAATTACTAATCACTTTAATTTATTTTCTATTTTTAATACTTAAACGATTAATTTTGATAAGATTTTCAGTTGCCACATGTCACTATTTATTATAAAATTCTCATTTAAAATTCCAGATAACATTTTCGGATAAAATTTTAGGATAAGATTTTCGGTTACCACGTGTCCATATTTTGTTATAACATTCAGATGTCAAATTTCAGATAAGATTATTAATTGCCACGTGTCGATATTTATTATAAAATTCTAATATCATATTTCAGATAAGATTTTCACCCTCTAAAATTGTGCCATGTGTTATCTCTATCTTCTAAATCCCTCTATAAAACTACACTCTCAACTCAAACCTCTCACACCATTTCTTCTCTATCATTTCATTTCTCAAATTTTACAAAACACATTCTACTCTCAGTGTCTAACTTGAGGAGGGTGTTGGAGAGGCAACATCGACAAGATGAAGAAATCAGGTGCAGACGTGCTGAAGAAGATCGTGAGTTAGATGAAGAGGAGGATGAAGTTGTTTTAGCGGTGGGTATGCTCAATCAATCAAAGCAACACCACTATGGTCGTGTCACAAACATGGACAGACATAGGCAAGGGTGTAGGCAAATGAAATTGGCAAAATTGTACTATAACAACTTAGGTGGCATGTTACCTACCATTTGCCTCATGAAAAAAGTTTGTCACTCTAAGGGACTAGGCAATGCGAGTCTACAAATCATTATTGTATTATTTATTTTTATCTTTTACATTTACTGTTATAGTTATAGAAAGTAGATGAGAGAGTGTAAATGATATTTTATTATAAAAAGCAAGTGGGCCCTGATATACCTATTCACTTTAAAGTAGACAATATTGCCTTGTTGGGAAGATGAATGAAAAGTAAGCAAAAACAATAAATAAATAAAAGGAAGAAAAAGTTACCATTTTAACTTAAAAAGATTTAAAGAGCAGGAAGGGAAAGCAAGTAGGACAACACACTATCATTGTGACTGTTCTGGCGAAGGCGACACTTCTGGCAGTGGAAGGAAGGGGTCCGTCAACAAAAGGTTAGATTTGACAAGATTTACTTAATTCATAGATTACGGGATTCTAAAGCTGGTTCAACATTTTAACTGAAACTTGGTCATGGGCTTGTTAATAGGTGAACATTCACGGTTTAGACTGTTACTTGAATCGATGTATTTGTTATGTGTTAATCTAAGTGATTAGGGTTTAGGGTACTACTTTGATGAGATAATGCTTCTTAACAACCCACTTGCAAAACCAAATCTTCATGAGTTGCAAATTGCGAATAAAGAAGCAAAGAAATAAGGGAGATTCACTATTAGCTTACCTAGAAAGCCTGACAATTAGAATGACTACCCTTTCAGACCAAAATTTGTATACACGCATGTATATATATATATATATATATATATATATATACATACACCTTTTCTGCCAAATGGAAGATTTGATAGCATCTCAATGAAGCCCCTCATCTTGGAGTAATAAAACTTTATATTTGGACTTTATGTCGTTAATAATGTCAATGTATATTTGGTCCTTTTGGACTCCCATCCATTTGTTAAAAAAACTCCTTTAACACATGAAATCCGAAACATCCAAAAATTACTCGGTTCGTAGTATAGTACATACGGAATTTTATTGTAACAATGAAGTGAAGCTTGAAGAACTATGTTGATGCTCATTTTGGGAGGGTCAACTTAGATAGAGGTGGAATGGTGAATGATGGATGATAGGTGAAGGTGAGGACCTCAGCATGTGTGTGAAGAATTGGGCAAGCAGTAAATATACAAAAGACGAGATGTACGTGGTTCACCCTTAATGAATGGGCTACGTTCACGGAGAAGGATGTTTTCATTATGATATTATGTGTTTACATTCGTACGGGGGGGGGGGGGGGCCACCCAATATAAAGATAACAAGTGAGAAGCCCAGCCTAGTCTTGGGATCCAAAAGAGAGAGTTCATTTATCAGGGAAGAGTAGTCTTCTTTTATAGGTGAGGGGGAGTCTCCATCTCTTGTAGTTTTTCAATGTGGGACTTCCCCTCTTGCTTTGCCTAGAGTTGTGACTTGTGGTAATGCTTCTTTGGCTAAGGTGACAACCTCTCAAGACATGGCACGTGGATAATCTAGCCTAGCTAGTTGCTCAGTCAGTTACGTTACCAACAGTAGTCTTCCAAGTTCACGAGTAAGAAGGTACTTTTTGATTGGGGACTTGTAATTTTAAATGCACTAGCTGAGCAACACCACAATTCATCTTCCAAGCTGTATAGTGCACTACTCATAGTCCTCCAAGTCCCCGGGTAAGAAGGATATTGGAGGGAGAGAAGTTGGAACAAATCTTGCATGTCACTGGGCGATGTGGCTAGGCAAGAGGGTGCCGAAGGCAAAGGGGATGCCCAAGGCGACACAAAGCTTGCATGTCGCAAGGCGATGTGGCTAGACACAGGGGTGCTGAAGGCGACACAAAGCTTGCATGTCGCAAGGAAATGTGCTTAAGCATGCAGGTGTCGAAAGTATAAAACTTGCATGTCGCAAGAGAATGTGTTCAAGCACAGGGGTGCTGGAGGCACGAGAGTGCTGAAGGGAAGAAATGCATATGTGCATTTTTATTTATCTTAAGATAATAATAATTTTTTTTTTTTTTTTGGGGATTGTGGACTTTGGACTTTCATTTGGTCCTTTCGGCATGTCCTTGGAGCCTTCAAGGCTTCGGCAAGGGTGTCTTGGGGAGCACTTTACGAGCCTCTTTATTCCTTCAGTGAGCTAAGACTTGTACGTGGGCCCTCCAGATAAACGGCATGACCGTTATAAGATCATCTTAAATACAATGATGAAACAGACACCATTTCACAAAGCAACTTTAAGCTCAAACCAGCAGGTTATGATAAAAGGAAAGAGACATGAAATCTTTAACTACTTCTCTCTTCTATCTCCTGCTCTGTATCAATCTCCTGCCCAACTTCACTGCTTCCCAAATCCTTTTTCAGGTATTTACAGAAAGAATATTCTCTCTCTCTCTCTCTTTCTCTCTCTCTCTCTCTCTCTATGTGTCAAAAGGCTAACTTATTTTGTGGGGGGCCGATGATCAGGGCTAACTTTCATAGACAATCATGATACAAGCTCCACACAAAACATTTGGCCATTTCCATCAGATAAAGTCATGCAGGGATATGCCTATATTCTCACTCACCCGGGAATTCCCTCAATTGTAAGTTTCCAAATTTGAGTTACCTTTTCTCAAGTTAGAAAGTGGGCATCTTCATAATCCCTCACTAATGCTCGTTTAGCTGACTATAATATGAGATTCTGATTATTGCACTTATTAGAGCACAAAACTTATGTTACTTATGGTCCATTCTTGACATTTGTTTACCTGATTATCTTGTACCAGTTTTATGACCACAACAGTTTTATGATTATCTTGTACCAGTTTTAGTTTGTGGTAAGAGTACGTAGCATTACTCTAATCTTATATAAACTAACCGTATGTACTCAAGGATTATGAGGTTAGATTTTCTCGGCCACTAAACACTAGCCTCCTGGCAATTCATTGAAATCCTATATAATATCTATTTTTTATAATAAAAAAACTTTTTTTTTTTGGGTCATTTATAATTGAAAAAAAACTTGTTCCTTTAAATTGAGGAGGAGCTCCTTCTTACAACCAATATGATTTTGACATATGTCAAATTTTTTTTTTCTTCTCTTTTTTGTTGAAACTTTATGGGATGATACTTCCCTCCTTGCCCATAAGAAGGAACTCTTCCTTACCTACTAATGTGGCTCAATCATAATCTAACATGTGTCTCTCTTGTTAAGAATAATTAAAGTGAAAAATAAATGCATCTTCAAGAATTTTAAAAGAAAAGACAAGTGTTAGTTTGTGATTGAGCCACATTTATAGGTAAGGAGGACAAGGAGGGAAGCATTATCCAACTTTATCAATGTCGCTGAAATTTGATAAGTGTTAAAACTTCATTGGTTTTAAGGAAGAGTTTAACGAGCCAAGCCTTGCTCTTTTATAAATTCCGATAGAAACTAACTACATTTAATACCTTTATCTTTACCACAGCGGAATAATTCACGTAAATCCTATTTAATAACTTTTTTGTTTTTACCTAAAATTGGTACAATATGGAGCCATTGAACCACGCCCAGGACCCAAATTTCCCATTTATATCCCTAAGCCTGAGTTAGTGGGTAGCGTTGCTCCATTGTGGGTTAAGTTTGGCTACTTCTTGTTTTTCCCATAAATAGGGAACGTTCTCTTGACTCAGCTTCAACTGTTTGTTGAGTTTGCTTACAATTCGCCCTCAAACCTTAATCCTTTTTAGCACTCAATTATCCGTGCAAGTTATTGTTGGTTTGTTTAAGTAGCATTTAGTAATGGCTGACTCGCCCAGTTTTTACCATCCACCAACCTGATCAACTCGATCACATTACCAGAAAACTCGTCCGCCGGAGGTAAAAATCAGGGTGAACTCTTCATCTTCTTAGGGTTTCATGAGGGGGTTCCATGGTCAACTCTCATCTACTCTTGGTAGTTGTTACTTGGTTTTTCGTTCATGAATTATATGAATTCCAATTCATGCGCAATGTCATTGTGTAGGTGAGTAGTACTAGTAGTGGCCCGCGTCATGCTATTGGTGAAATCAGTGTGCATTATTTTACCTTTACTGAGTCCAATGTGATAGCTCACAATTCAACCTCACAAACCATTTCTCTTTTTTTCTTTCCTCTAAGGGACATGATTTAACCTAAAATCACCATTGAGATTTGGTCTTGTAAATTTACCAGCATGAAACTACTTCACACAGCAACCTCCTGTTCTTTTTTTTCCTTCAAGCAAAGACCAAGAAAACATACAACCACAAATACTGAATTCAGGTTCGAAAATGTAGCCTCATTAAAATCTTACCATAAAAAACTCCCAAATAGGAAAATCTAGTACCTCACACATCAACATAATATCACCTCATTTGGCAATAAATGGAGCCCCAAATCTTATCCCCATCCTTGGTATCACCAAAGGCCTATTTAACCAGAAAAAACTTGTATGAAACGGGGATAACACTATTTTGCTATACCCGACCAATCACAGACTGCCACGTGGAAAAGTTATCACACGTGGCATATTGTGATTGGCCAGGGATAACAAAATAGTGTTATCCCTGTTTCATGTAAGTGTTTCTCCCGTTTAATAACTGCTCAGTTAAATATATAACTGCAACTCTCACTTACCCACAGAAGTCACATGGATGAGACAGTTCAGCACCAAACATGTACTCAGTCTCCCTTCACCTGAAAAAAGCGTTTTTGAAACTGTCAAAAATACATAGGAAGTTTTATTAGTCACTAATGTTCCTCTACGCCTAGTTTAGTAAAGAATATAATAGTCTACCAGTTTTCCTTAACTGATCTAATTATTCTCTAACAAGGGAAAATACTACAAAAGGGTTAAGAAGTTAACCATACAACAAGCATACTTACATATTTGGGCAATGAGAGTGGCGTGTACAAAGAAAAGCTAGTTCAGTGTTTTAACTCATCTTTTCTACTCTAATTCTTCCACACATCTCAGAGCTTACCTCTTCTCTTTCTCAATGGTGTTACTAACAAAGGCACAGAATACCATGACTGACAAGAAAACCCAATACAGAATTAAGACCAAGAAACTTTGTTACAGATTATCTTCCACAGTTGATCAGTTCAAGTGGCTGTTCAAGAGGGAGGTGACCCCTAAAGCATACATTTTGAAGAATGTCGATTTTGAAGCTAGACCGGGAGAGATCACAGCTATTGCGGGTGCAAGCGGAGCAGGAAAGACAACATTGCTAGAAATAGTAGCTGGTATGATCCCTCTAAGTAGTAGTACTGCTGGCCAAGTTATTGTCAATGACCAGCCAATGAATGCTCAACATTTTCGGAGAGTATCAGGTTATGTCACTCAAGAAGAAGCCCTCTTCCCACTTCTTACTGTGGAAGAAACACTCTTGTACAGTGCTCGTTTAAGGTTCCATGGTGGGCACCAAAAGGCCACGGCTAGAGTGAGTGAGCTACTAAGGGAGCTTGGACTACAACATGTTGCCAATGTAAGAATTGGTAGTGAATCTAGCCGCGGCATATCAGGCGGTGAAAAACGCAGAGTCTCCATTGGAGTTGACCTAGTACATGATCCGGCTGTTCTTTTGCTGGATGAACCTACATCAGGATTGGACTCGTCGTCAGCACTTGATGTAGCCTTGTTGCTTAAAACTATGGCTTCAACACAAGGTAAAACAATTGTTTTAACCATCCACCAACCTGGATTTCGAATTCTTGAGCTAATAGATCAAATTCTATTACTATCAAATGGAACTGTGATTCACAATGGACCCCTGCTTATGCTAGAGCAACGGCTTAGATATGCAGGTCATTCCATTCCTCTGCAAGTTAATGTGCTTGAGTTTGCTATTGAAGTTATGGAAGACTTGATCATACATGTTGAAGAAAGTGAAATAGAATATGGTGAAATAGAAGAAGAATTTAAGCATGTTAGACCAAATTCAATCATAGGTAACGTTCATGAAGACATAGTCCTCTATGCCAATCCTCTGTTCAAGGAAGTTTTCATACTGGGCCATAGATTCTCCAACATCATTTGTAGAACCAAACAGCTTTTCGCTGCGAGAATAATGCAGGCTTTACTTGCAGGATTTGTGCTGGGTACTATTTTTATGAATGCTGCTAATGACCCAAGAAGAGCTAAATTACAAACACAAATTGGGTTTTTTGCCTTCAGCCTCACCTTCTTGATGTCTTCTGCAACTGAAGGACTACCAATTTACCTGCAAGAGAGGAGAATATTGATGAGGGAAACCTCAAGAGGTGCTTATAGAATCTCTTCTTATGTCATATCAAACACTCTAGTATTCCTTCCTTTCCTATTAGGTGTGGCTCTTCTCTATGCTACCCCAGTCTACTGGTTAGTTGGATTAAGAAGGGAAATTGATGGGTTTCTCTACTTTTCACTGGTGGTGTGGATGGTCATTTTGATGTCGAATTCTTTGGTTGCATGCTTCAGCGCTCTAGTGCCGAACTTCATCATGGGAACATCTTTAGTGGCAGGGCTTATGGGTTCCTTCTTTCTATTTTCTGGGTTTTTCATCCCAAAGGAGGACATTCCCAGCTACTGGACTTTCATGCACTACTTGAGTTTATTTAAGTACCCACTTGAGTGTTTCCTGATAAATGAGTATGGGGGAGAGCAGGGAAGAAGGAGATGTTTGCAGAGTGTTGGAGGAGACTGCATTCTGTATGGTGACTGGTTCTTGATGCAGCAAGGTCTGAAACCATCACAGAAGTGGATCAACTTAGGTATAATGTTGGGTTTCATCATTGGTTACAGATGGCTTGGTTTTCTGATTCTGTGGTACAGATCTTACAGAATCAGTAAGTAGTTACAAGTCTTTTGTTGACCAAAAAAATACAAGTCTTGTTCTGTTTACTAATGTATCTGTTTGTTTCCACCAAAAAAAATAATGTATCTGTTTGTTTCTTTTTTTGGAACTTAATAAAGTATGTTGGTGTTTGTAAGCAATTGCATATCCCTGGTATACTTTGTTTTATTTGGATGTTTAATCTTCATTTCACACAGCTTCCCAGAATGTTCACTTCAACTGCATTTCTTTTTATCTTTTTTTATGCGAAAAAGATAGTTACAAACCAAAACCTCGCGGGCACGCAGGCAAAGAGGTAAAAAAGAAAGCAGGAGCAACAGAAAGAGGGAGCCCGGTCTCCCAAAGAAAGGAAGGGGACAGCCCATGGCCTAGATTAGCTAAGGCATCAGCAAGGAAGTTTGCTTCTCGGAACGCATGACACAAAAAACAGAGTCCTCTGTTCCATCGTTTCTGATTCTGTTGGATTATTTTGATTTCTCAACTTTATTTTTGCAATTTTATTGTCCTTTTTTTTAATGAATTCTGCGGTCTGTAATTGTTGATGTAGATCATCATTCATTTAGTAATTTGCATCTTCTTCTTGGATTAATTCATTTATCTTCTGTTATTTGTAAGAACAATTCTTGGGATTTCTCCAATCAATGGTTTGTGGTTTGTCAAATTTAGACATTTCTGTCGTTTACTACTTCTTCAATCTCATGTCATTGTCTTTAATTTTTGGTTCAATGGTTATGTCTCATGCAAAATAATGTCTAATTTACGAATGTTATAAGGTTTATGTGAGCATATGGGTTGTGAGCCTATTTTGTAGACCGTGGGCACAATTTATGTGTATTAATTTGCAAATCAATGATCATATATACTCCCTTTTCAATCAAACTTGTATAAATAAAAAATGTTTGTTTAAACTCTTAAATAGAATTCCTAAATTAAAATCAATAACTTCCATTTGTTTTGCCAAACAGTTGGACTAATGAATGGTTTTGAAATGCATAGATGCGAAATGAGTTCCATTTTAACGGGACCTAATATATTTAGGTGTTTATTTGGGTTCGGTTTAGTTTTTTTTTTGTTGTTGAGAAATTCTAGGATTGCATTCATAATTCAGCCAAAAAAACTATTAGCCACAAGGTGCCAAAACAAACTAGCCACAAAGGGCGATTACAAAACGGAGCGGTCGAACAACAAAATTAAGACAATCTGGTGCGCCTCCACTAACGATCACGCAAGATCGAATAAACTCTAGCATAGGCATCTCAACTAAGATTGCAAACTCAGAATAATAAAAAATAGACAAAGCTTGAAAAACTGTGTAAATGTCAAATTGCCACATCAGCCATCAAATTTAAATTTGATGTTTGGTATTTGACATCTCACTTGGAGATGCTCTAAAACTTAAGAGTTTTTTTGGATGACCTTTTTTATCTTTTTACACAATAATAAAATTTAAGAATTTAATGATTGAAGTATCAAGATAAACAAAGAAAAGTGTGGAATTTAAATAGCACTCATGAGGTGGAGGAGTTTTATTTTATCCCGTAACCACCCGTTCCCAAAAAGACAAAAGCAAAAACGTTTTTAAGCATCCGGCGCACGTTAGCCACATCAAACAGACGAACGCCTCGACTATAAAAGCGTGCTTAAGTACCCACTCTCACCCTCCCTGCCTCTCTGCTTCATTTTTGCTCTGAGTACCAGTCTTCAATGTCGGCGGCTACTTCCTCCTTCTCCCCAGCCCTCTCTGCTCTACAATTGTCGTCAGCATCCAAAACCCACGAGGCTCCGTCCAGCCTAGGGTTTTCTTCAGTGGTGTCGAAGACTCTAAACCCTCTCATAGCCAAAGCTACACGCGGTGTTAACAGTGTCTCCGGCGGCGGCTCGGCTCTCGGAGCTCGTATGGTGTCAATGCCGACTGTTAAGCCCCCGGCATCTCTCGATTTCGAGACCTCTGTTTTCAAGAAGGAGAAGATCAATCTCGCTGGTCACGACGAGGTCTCTCTTCTAATTATAAAAATACATTTCTGAGTTTGTTTAGTTAATCTACATATTGGGTGGTTGGGTTATGTTTGGATTTTGATACATGAGTTTGGGAAAGAGAAAAGGGAAACTTTTTATAGCGCCTGAGCATTTGTTTGCATGTTCTCTATACTTATCAGTAAAAAAGAAAAAGGAAATCCCTCAATGGTCGACCAAAAAAATACGCTCTCTAGAATGGAAAAGGAGGGCAAAATGCTAAAGTATTGCTCCACATATATGAATATATGCACATTTATGTATTTATTGTTGATACATGCATATTATTCATATTGTTTGAGAAATGATTTCCATGTGGGTTTCCTGAATGATCGTTTGGGTTCATTCTGACTGCAGTTTATTGTGAGAGGAGGGCGAGATCTGTTCCATTTGTTGCCCGATGCTTTCAAGGGTATTAAACAGATTGGTGTTATCGGTTGGGGTTCTCAGGTGAATGGATTGCTCTCATTTCCTTTTATCTATTTACTAAATGGTATTGTTTGTTGAAGTTGCATGATTAATATTTGGGGTCTGCATTGTTTTTTATTTTATTTTTTATTCTCCCTATGTGCGTACACCCATAGGGTTAAGTTTGAAAGTGAAAACTGAAACCACTTACTTTGAGTAACTGGAAATTGTCACTTTTTTCCCTTTTTCCTTTTACTATTGTACAAATATATTTCGTTTGATAATCCAGTATCAATATATTTATTTGCTGTCGAATCCTGTATTACAAGCTAGAACCCTGTTATTGTATATAAGCTTAATGTTGCCTCTTATCAATAGTGGCCTTATGGGGCGAGGATGGAGGTGTTATGGATGGGCCATAATTAGGTTGGATTGTTGGAATAGTTTGTGAGCCGGTGTGGGATTGTTTAACTGACTGAGACTATGGTGCATGTGGTTTTATGGGGTCGTGTTTCAGTGTAGTGTGATGGAACATAGATTCTACATTGCTTACGGACTCTGCTCTAGCATAGTGTTTGACCTTGATGTTGCCTCTTTCAAATAACCTGGGCTTAAGGAACAAGGGCGACCAGGGTCGTAATTAATCATGCATTTTTCACTGTTGTAAAATGTGAATGTTTATTGTTCCTGTCTGTCAATATACATTATTTGGGTCTTTAACCTATCTTTCTTTTCTTTAGGGACCTGCTCAAGCTCAGAATTTAAGAGATTCTCTAGCTGAAGCAAAGTCTGATATTGTGGTCAAGGTAATTTCTTTCCTGTTTTACTCATAAAATTCCATTTTGTACAAAAAAGGTTTTTATTTTATTTTTAAAATTATTGAATTGCTTTCCAATCTTTTTGCAGTAAACTAAATTTCTAATATAATATATATAAATTTTATATCTCCTGCTACCTACAGATTGGGCTCAGGAAGGGTTCCCGTTCTTTTGCTGAAGCTCGTGCATCTGGTTTCTCCGAGGAGAATGGGACATTGGGTGATATATGGGAAACAGTCTCGGGCAGTGATCTCGTTTTGCTACTCATTTCTGATTCTGCTCAGGTCTGTTGATTGTACTTTCAAAATTTTATTCCTGCTATTGGCTGTAACTTGTAGTTGGGCTGGTGCTTCTGATCATTTTGCTAAAATAATTTTGGGTCTACTACTCCATTACCATTTTCAACTGTCTCCCCATCTCTGAATTCTTACTGGTTGTACTTACTGATGAGTCACTTAGGAAAAAGGATTAAGATTGAAGTAAAATACTGATTCCTCTTACAATTCATAATGCATTACGCGTCCACGTCTTTTTTGTTTGAAGGCCTTTTGTGATGTAATATCGCATCCTGTATCTGCTAACAGCGTTTAATTTCGTCTCATGTTGCAGGCTGATAATTATGAGAAAGTATTTTCACACATGAAGCCCAATAGTATACTGGGCCTTTCCCATGGTTTCCTTTTAGGGCATTTGCAGTCAGTGGGTCTTGACTTCCCCAAGAACATCAGTGTAATTGCTGTATGTCCAAAGGGGATGGGTCCATCTGTAAGGCGACTTTATGTCCAAGGAAAAGAGATAAATGGTGCGGGAATTAATTCCAGTTTTGCAGTCCACCAGGTCAGCTCTCTCCCTCTCTCTCTCTCTCTCTCTCTCTCTCTCATATAACTAATTTCTTAGATACTAAATGTGTTGTGTTTGTACAGGATGTTGATGGCAGAGCCACAGATGTGGCCCTTGGCTGGTCGGTTGCCCTTGGTTCTCCTTTCACATTTGCTACTACGCTAGAGCAGGAATACAAAAGTGACATCTTTGGCGAGCGAGGTAAGTTTGGTTTTCCTACATTGTATCTTTGTTTCTTTTTTTCTTATGTTTTGAATCCAGTATACTTGATTCCTCATGTTATTTTTATCTCTGCTTCTCTGTATTGTAGGCATTTTACTTGGTGCTGTTCATGGAATTGTGGAGTCCCTGTTTAGAAGATACACTGAAAATGGAATGAGTGAAGATTTGGCTTATAAAAACACTGTAGAATGCGTAACTGGAATTGTGTCAAGGACCATCTCAACTAAGGTTCTGCCCACTTTTGAATTTCATTCATGCTTGTTTTTGTGTATGAATTTGAGACGAAGTTAAGTGATTGTTTTTATTATTTTCCCAAACAGGGCATGCTGGAGATATACAACTCTTTGTCTGAAGATGGCAAAAAGGAATTTGAGACTGCATATAGTGCCTCATACTATCCTTGCATGGACATCTTGTATGAATGCTATGAAGATGTAGCCAGCGGTAGTGAGATCCGTAGTGTTGTCTTGGCCGGGCGTCGCTTTTATGTACGTTCGCCCATATGTTTTCACTATTAGTTATTGTGATGAAAGCTTGATTTTTCTTCTAAGTTGAATTTTGACTGTTGTTATTTTGAAGTTTATGATCCTCCTAGTTCTTTGGAATATAATTGGAGTAATATTGTTGTTATGCAAATGATAATGAAGTTACCTTTGTTTACAGGAGAAGGATGGTCTGCCTGCATTCCCAATGGGTAAAATTGATCAGACCCGCATGTGGAAAGTTGGGGAGCGTGTCCGAGCAACACGGCCAGCTGGTGACCTAGGCCCATTATACCCTTTCACTGCTGGTGTTTTTGTTGCCTTAATGATGGCTCAGGTATGAGCCTAACCCCCTTGATTCAGTGAGAATGTAAGGTTTAAAGCAGGAGATAAAGGAATTGATGACTGAAAATTGCTTGAGTGTTAAGAGGATATCCTTTTGTCCTGATGTCAAAGTGTAGTATATCTAGTAAAAATAAAATAAAAAATCTATCTTCAAATGCTTATTTAAGGTTATCAACTGTTGGTTCTGTGGTGAATGATGAACGCATAGATTTGATGAATCATGATGTAAATCGTTGGTTCTTTGGTGCCTTGGAACTTTAACCTCCATTATATAGTTCTTCAAGGGAACTTTGATTGGTTGGTTAGAGTTCTGTTAATGCTGTTGCTTTTTGTGGAGAAATAAATGCTGTTGTTAGTAACTTGGGATGATTTCTGCTGTATGTGTTTTGAACTCTTATTTCTTTCCCTTGCTTTATGAACATCCAGATCGAAGTCTTGAGGAAGAAGGGTCATTCATATTCAGAGATCATTAACGAAAGCGTTATTGAGTCTGTGGATTCTTTGAATCCTTTTATGCATGCTCGGGGAGTTGCCTTCATGGTTGACAATTGTTCAACAACAGCTCGGTTGGGATCTAGGAAATGGGCTCCAAGATTTGATTACATTCTTACTCAGCAGGCCTTGGTTTCTGTGGATAATGGTGCACCCATCAACCAAGACCTCATCAGCAACTTCATGTCAGATCCAGTACATGGAGCCATTAAAGTATGCGCCGAACTGAGACCTACAGTTGATATTTCAGTGCCTGCTGATGCAGACTTTGTGCGACCAGAGTTGCGTCAATCTAGCAATTAGAACTTGAAGAACCTACTGCCCGTGTTGGCCTACAAAATTCCGTTTGGCGAAATATTAAGGTGTGATGTAGTTCTACTACCTAGTTTCTGTGTTTTCATCATCATGTGTACTTTTATCGGATTGCAAGTTGTGTTTGACGCTGGATGTTGTTTTAATGATTTTGCGTAATAATAAGTAGTTAAATTATTAATGGTGTTTGCCTTTCCGAGTCCAAGTTGATGTTATTGCACATGGTGGTTCCTTTGAAGGTCTGGTTATTGGATTATGATGCAGCTTCAGAGAGGAGAGGAAGAGAAAAGGCCACCAAATTAGGGCATGGTTCCTTTGAAGGCCTAGCTTATTAGTCAAGTGGAAGTTGACTTGCTAAAAATTTGCATCTCTTATTGTTGCAAGTGCCATTAATACCGTTGAGTGAGTAGGCTCATACACAAGAAGCCCGGGAGTTATTGATTTTTTCCTAGATTGGCCCAGGTCATGAGTTGTAATGAAAATGACGGAAGAATCTGCCTAAAGCACAATTGGTTGGATTCAATTTCATTAAATTTTAATTGAACTTATGAGAAGCTCGACAACTTTATTTTTCCAGTCATAGAAACTGGTAGTTTGTTAACGGGCTACGAAGTTTTACAAGCTGATACGCATCATAGCAGCTGCTAGGTATTGTATTTAGTTTGATGGCAAATTTATTTATGCGATGGGGTAAGATCCAAACATAGCTACGCCACAAAGACCTTCTTTTGCATAAACATCTCTTTGCATCCTCATGTACCCTTCTTCACCCCATTCCGTTCCCCATGAGTTTTTCAGTAACCAATACTTTGTGCCATTGTCACTGACACCGTAACCAATTGCAGCAACGCAATGATCGATTTCTAGTCCACATGATCCTGTAAAGACTCCACTTGTATAGAACATGAAGTCGTTTTCTCCAGCATCAATGCAAACAGAAACAGGTTGATTGGCAACAGCCTTAAGAAGGGCTTCCTCGTTGCTTGCAGGCACATCTTCGCAACCAGTTATATTGGCTGCATGAGTCGCTTGGGTGTTGCATCTACCGTCCACACCTGTGTAGTTGTAACTAGCCTCGGAGCTAATCCCTTGGTTTTGATTGATGAACTCAAAGGCACCATCAGGGTAGCCACCGCCACATCCATGGTCTTCACCTTTGATGTCACAGTCAACCACCTCTTGCTCTGACAAAGAGATTAATCTACCAGTTGTAAGTTGTGTAATTCCTTCAACGGCTGCCACTGCTGCAAAAGCCCAACAGCTTCCTGCATATATCAGTTTTATTGCAATTAAATAGCATCAAGAACACACAATTGAAAATATTCAAAAAGAGGAATAATTCCGACTTATAAATAAAAATTAGAGGCTTACCACATTGGCCTTGGTCTTTCATGGGTGTTACAGCTCCTTTGCCTCTCCAATCCATGGTAGATGGTACTACTGTGACGTTTTCGTATTTGAAAGAAGTATTCTTTGTGGAGTATTCACGCCCTTTGAATCCATTTCTTGAGGCTTTCACTTCTTCATTCGTTTGGTCTGCAAATTGATTAACGCTTAATTTGTAAGATTTGTTTACATCGCTATTAGAGGATTCTATGTATGCCACATTCTTCTTGAATATCTCAAAACGCTCCTGCTTCTCGATAACATCATCGTATTCGCGTCCATAACGAACAATCCATTGTTCATATCTTTCGTGCATTGATGCATCTTGGAGGTTACGAGAAGTGGCTTCACTAGACCAAGTCCCCAACATAAGGATCAAGACCAAACAAACACATCTCCACAGCTGCTTAATGAAGTTCATTGTGAAGCAGCTAGGGTTTGGTAAAGTAAATAAATCAGAGAGCAGTTTATATACTGATTGGCTTCACTACCTCGGTGACCCGAAACAATAATATATGCAATCTTATTTTGTTCCCCCCGTAAAAGTTCTTATATGACCCTGCTGTCAGATTAATATAGTAAATAAATGGTTTCTACTATGTGTTGATGGACCCAAAGTTATGAAGGACAATAGCACACGTCCAAAATGCGCATGTTTTCTTCATTGTTTTCACAGATCCCTCACTTTCTTTTTGGCAAACTCCGTTTGACTTGAAGAAGACATTTCCAGTGAAGTTGTGAAATGCTTATAATATGGAAATGATCTAGACAGCAACCACCAAATCTATGAACTATTTTCATTATTTCATTGGCTGTTTCTGTTTTCAAATAACATTGCAGGGAAACTGTTGAATGTGCAACAAGTTTTGGAATATTGCACCCAATATGAGTGGTGGATCAAAATTCGAAAGCCATCCGGGCGAAATTTACATTAAAAACTCGACGATACGAGTGAATTTCATTAATAAACAAAGAAAAATACACCTAGTCAATAGACATAATGAGCATTACCCTCAAATGCATCTTTATACCAATATTAAGTTCCAACTTCAAAAGCCTCAAAAGCCTAGGTCATTGTAATCATTAAATTGTCCCATTACACCAAATAAAGCTTCTACTCACCATTTTATTCACCAACTCTAGCTATATACCAAACGACAAGGGCAGAGCTAGAAATTTTTTTATTGGGGGAGCATTACATTGCTTTTTTCATTCTCTTGTTATACTTTTCAACGATTTGAGAATTATATGCTGAATTCTTTGAACAAATATTGTGTTATATTTGAAGGTATCGAATCTCAAAACGTTTCTCCTTCACATTAATGGCGGCATATACGTGTCCATAACAAACCATCCATACATTGAGGCATCTTGGAGGCTGACAAAGTGAGGTTCAATGGATCAATGCCAAGCAGATACATTACCAGAGAGTTGATTAATGTACTCCATCGTATAGCTGTAGCTAGCTAAGCAGCTAGGACTTGGTAAAGTCAATGAATTAAAGAGCAGCTGGTACAATGAAATAGTAGAGACTGATCACAGCTTATATAGTAATTGAAATTACTCAATTACTATCTGCTAACTTATTTGGTCGGCCAGAAGAAAAATAAAGTTCTGATATATATGAGCCGTGCAGCCAGAAGAATATTAAGTAACGATATGTGCTGATGGCTGTGAAGGACAATATAAATCCAAAATGCTCTGATGGTTTCTTCATTCTTTTTCCGAATTCTCCGTCTCTTTTTGGCAAATTCCTTTTGTCTTCAAGAAGAATGCTCAAATTTGTTTTGTCGATTTTTTTTTGTCGTGAAGGAAGTTGCAGTGAAGGCCTCAAACGCTAAAAACAAAATAAACTATTTACATTGTTCAATTGGCTACTTCGTTTTTCTAATAACTTTGCAGGGAACTGTTAAAATAAGCAAGAAGTTTTTTATTGCACCAAAAATTGAGTTCGAAATCCGTGCTAATGAAGCTTCTTTCCAACCTCAAAAACAGTGGCCATCCCTTAACCGTTTCATTCTTCAATAATACTGAGCTGAAGGCTCACCACATTATTCACTATCTTATTAGATATAAATGAAGGATACAGCAAGATTTTCATAAGACAATGCAACATTTGGCAACAATTAAAGTTTGAGTTAGGATTAAGTTACGTCAAGGTTTCAATTCCGTCCATTTTAACCAATCGGAAGTTTGATGAGTGTAGATAACTCTTAAATTATGTTTAACTTGATGGTGGAATATTTGTTGATTTTCTCAGAGAAAAGGAGGATGTATCGTTCAATGGGGGCCTTTTAAGGCATACTGTTTGTTTAAAGAATAAAACCAAAACGTGCGTATAGTCACCTCAGTTTAAAAAAAAACACTTAACTAGATGAAACGACGTCATTGCTTTAAAACTAACCCTAACAAAAAAAATTCAAGCCAGGTCGTCTTCTTCCTTGAGCTCTAGCTTGCAGACAGCGTCGCTTCTTTGCGCCTTTCAAGCCTCACCTCGCACGCCTTGCCACGCCTCATCACTCCTCGCCACACTAAGCGGGCAACAAGCTAAACAACCGTACGCCTAAGGTGATTTCCCTCCGCCTCGCTCCAACGTGCGCTCCGATGCGCGCTTAGTGTCACGGGTCGCACATAGACAAGTGCTACCGTGACTCCGTTGGGACATCTATGCGCTTAAGAGGTAGTCTAAGCGTGGAAGGGCGAGAGCTTAAGAGCTAGAATGGTTGGTGTTGGCCGGGTTGCACTTGTGAGGGGTATTTTGGGTATTTCCGAAGGTTACGGGAGGAACCTGAAGGAACCAAGAATACCGAAATGTTCGTGATGTCGAGACGCAGGATACGCAACTGACGGTTCGCCATTCGGAGTTCGTATGAGGGAGTTATGCCCAATTATGACTCCTCGTGCATAGGTGATGTTCCCTCCTGGCAAAAGGCTAAATGCATAAAATGCTATATAGGGGGTGACATGGTGTCATGCTCTCCACCACCCCTGGTGCTTACACCCTTGTGGCACTAAGCGAGCATCCTTATGACATTGGAGGTAGTCATAAGGGCGGGCATATGATTGTTGAAGGATAATCTGTGTCTCCGAGGGAAAGGAATTCCCGAGGACAGTACGAACACGCGGGGCCGTTCGTATTGCGCATCGTTGGAAAGAGTGAGGTCAACGTATGGCATTCGCTATGCCATCGGCTAGCGAGGCATTTGACAATACTCGATGGACTTGGTTTGGGTTCGGCCTTGTCCAAGATGGAAGGAAGATATTCGGATGCCAGTACGCATGGGTTGCGACCCCATGCAATGCATAGATGGTTATGTGGGACATTCGGAAGACATATGTCGCCAAGGCTTGGGCGACATGCAAGTATGACAGCTTGCGTGTATAGCTTGAGGATGTGGGCTATCGTGGACGCTAAAGGAATGACCGACAGAAGTGTGGGTAAACCGATGGTGTGTTGGATCGCTATGTCTTGACTTGGACATGAGCGAGCCAGGAGTTAAGCATGCGACGTGGTCGATGCAGTTGACGTGTCTTATGCAACGCTTGATGTATGGGCGTCGAGGGTTCGTTGCCGGATGCGAAGTGATTGTATTGTCACATGGTAGTGTGACTCGTTGTCTAGGGGAAGACGACACTTGAAGGGGAACCTCTCGCGGAGTTGTGAGAGTCATGAGTATCATGAAGTGGGAGAAGGCTGACTGGGATTCGATGGGATCCTAGGCCGCACGGGTGTGCTTTGAGTGGCGAAATTTGTGTTTCGCTTCCGCCGCGCCGCGCCGCTCGCTCATCCCGTGACAAGTGGTATCAGAGCGAAAGCTCTAATGATGCGAAGAAGGATGTCAAAGAGCTGATCAATTCAGATGGTGGCTTCTGCTCAAATGATTCGCACCTTTGATACAAACAGTGAAGCTCTGATCCCAGGACAAGTGGTATTAGAGTTGATCGATTCAGATGGTGGTTTCTGTGTGAGGGATTCGTACCTAGAAGAGATTGGTGATGGAGAAACTTTGATAGCCAGGTAGCATGTCATTGCCTGTGATGGGTAGTGGACTTGCGAAGTTGGATGAAAAACCCAACGTCACTGTGGATGATTGTTGGAATCAGGTTGTGTGACGGTTGTTGGAAACCCGTCTTGGTGCTGGATCCTATGGAAGGGTGAAGGTATCCAAAAAGATTGCCTCGAAGTTCTGAGAAGACATCAAGCAGGATGACTCTAAGATGTGGGATGATGGTTGGTTTTGTTGCTCGGTTGCCTAGTTTTCTAATCCGTGCACCAAGCGCCCGGAAGTCGGGTAGGCAGGGGTTCTGACTTGTGACAAAGTGATGTTGCTTGTTCAGTTTAGGATGTGGGGAGGATGGGAGCGCGAGTTTGGTGAGAGTGTTGAAGATTGTGTAGCACTTGAACCATGACATACCATTGAAGGTTGTGGTAAACTATGTTGGCAACAAGTGTTGAGCAAACAGTGTGAGACCCTTGTTCTGGGAAGATTTGTGAGGGCGGAAGACCGAAAGGGGGCTGTCTTTGAAGGAAGTAAGTTGCTGACGAACTAGGCTCCATTGAGGGAGTAAGTTGCTGAAGGACTAGGCTTTAAAGAAGAAGTCGCTCAAGTGGTTGCTCTTGCAACTGTGGAGAACGTGGGGGTGATGCAAATGTTTGACACAAGGTTGTTAACTAATATTCGGAATGCTGGAGTGTTCCAAAGGTGGATCCCAGAGTCTTTCTTGTGAGGATGGTGGCTAAGGACACAGTACGTCCGCACTTTGTGGGAGGCCGAAGATGGAGTAACTTGAGGGAGGATGTCTTACTTGTTCCCTTGGGGATGCTACAGAAGTATGTTCTACCAAGTTCAAGTTTGGACGTTGGTTGGGTGGTTCTACTCGTAGTAGGGATGGCATTGAACCTTGGAGAGTTGCAAAGGCCTAAAGTGTTGTAGAACTTTGCTTCGGAGGCACGTTGACGTGAGGGTGCGTTGACGAGATAAGTGGGGGAGACCCACGAAGTTCATTGGAGACAATGGCAGCGGAACTTGGTGAGAGTGCCGAAGATTGGCAATACTCAAACCATCGCATGCCAAAAGTGGTTGTGTGGAAGTTGGTTGGTGATGAGTGTTGAACGGATGGTGCAAGACCTTTGTTCGGGGAAAGGTTGTGGGAACTCAAGACCGAATGGTGCAGTCTTCGAAGGGAGTAAGTCGCTGACAGACTAGGCTCCATTGAGGGAGTAAGTCGCTGACGGGCTAGGCTTTAATGAAGGAGTCACTTAAGTGGTTGCTCTTACGATTGTTGAGAACGGGTGGATGAGGCACAATGTTTGACACAAGGTTGCTAACTGATTTTAAGAACGAGGGAGTGTTCCAAAGAGGTAGATCCCGGAGTCTCACTTGTGAGCATGGTTTCTAGGGGCATGGAGTATGTCCGCACGTGATGGCATACAATGTGGGAGTAACTTGGGTGTTGACAGCTTACTTGTTCCCGTGGGGATGCTATAGAAGTGGTTCTGCCGAGTCCGTTTGGGGCGTTGGTAGTCAGGTGGTTCTACTCGTAGTAGAGGCGATGTCTAACCTTGGTGAATTGTGATGGCCTAAGTGTTGTGGAACTTTGCTGTGGAGGCACCTTGAGGTGAAGGTGTGCCAACGAGACAAGTAGGGGAGAACCTCGAATGCCTTGGAGGAATGGCAGTACAGGAGCACAAACAAATGGAGGTGCCGTGGAGGACACACGGTTGGCTTTCGAGTCACACCCGGGCGGGGTGCATCTCTTTAATGTGGAAAATGTGGAAGTACTTGACCAACGAGCTAGGTGTTTGTTAATGGTTGAGTGCGGCAAGAGACGGAGGTCTCGGCCCAAAAGAGGGAAAGGAATACAACTTTGAAAGAGAAGTTGAGAAGGGTTAAGGCAGTGGTGCTTTGTGGTCCTTGGAGCGAAGAGAAGAGGATATTCCTATATGGTGTTGTTATGCAACAATGCAGTGGGCATGTCGACGAGGACGTCGCCATTATCAGTGGGGGAGAATGTCACGGATCGCACATAAGTGAGTGCTATCGTGATTCCAAAGTCGACAGTGCAGTGGGGCACGTCGACGAGGACGTCGACACTATCAGTGGGGGAGAATGTCACGGGTCGCACATAGACAAGTGCTACCGTGACTCCGTTGGGACATCTATGCGCTTAAGAGGTAGTCTAAGCGTGGAAGGGCGAGAGCTTAAGAGCTAGAATGGTTGGTGTTGGCCGGGTTGCACTTGTGAGGGGTATTTTGGGTATTTCCGAAGGTTACGGGAGGAACCTGAAGGAACCAAGAATACCGAAATGTTCGTGATGTCGAGACGCAGGATACGCAACTGACGGTTCGCCATTCGGAGTTCGTATGAGGGAGTTATGCCCAATTATGACTCCTCGTGCATAGGTGATGTTCCCTCCTGGCAGAAGGCTAAATGCATAAAATGCTATATAGGGGGTGACATGGTGTCATGCTCTCCACCACCCCTGGTGCTTACACCCTTGTGGCACTAAGCGAGCATCCTTATGACATTGGAGGTAGTCATAAGGGCGGGCATATGATTGTTGAAGGATAATCTGTGTCTCCGAGGGAAAGGAATTCCCGAGGACAGTACGAACACGCGGGGCCGTTCGTATTGCGCATCGTTGGAAAGAGTGAGGTCAACGTATGGCATTCGCTATGCCATCGGCTAGCGAGGCCTTTGACAATACTCGATGGACTTGGCTTGGGTTCGGCCTTGTCCAAGATGGAAGGAAGATATTCGGATGCCGGTACGCATGGGTTGCGACCCCATGCAATGCATAGATGGTTATGTGGGACATTCGGAAGACATATGTCGCCAAGGCTTGGGCGACATGCAAGTATGACAGCTTGCGTGTATAGCTTGAGGATGTGGGCTATCGTGGACGCTAAAGGAATGACCGACAGAAGTGTGGGTAAACCGATGGTGTGTTGGATCGCTATGTCTTGACTTGGACATGAGCGAGCCAGGAGTTAAGCATGCGACGTGGTCGATGCAGTTGACGTTTCTTATGCAACGCTTGATGTATGGGCGTCGAGGGTTCGTTGCCGGATGCGAAGTGATTGTATTGTCACATGGTAGTGTGACTCGTTGTCTAGGGGAAGACGACACTTGAAGGGGAACCTCTCGCGGAGTTGTGAGAGTCATGAATATCATGAAGTGGGAGAAGGCTGACTGGGATTCGATGGGATCCTAGGCCGCACGGGTGTGCTTTGAGTGGCGAAATTTGTGTTTCGCTTCCGCCGCGCCGCGCCGCTCGCTCATCCCGTGACATTAGGCATGCTTTTGAAAACACTGGCTCAAACGCTAAAAACACAAAAAAGTATTTACGTTGTTCAATTGGCTATTTCTCTTCTCTAATAACTTGGAGGGAACTGTTAAATAAGCAATAAGTATTTTATTGCACCAAAAATTAAGCTCAGTAAGTGTAGGCGAGGGAATGGGTTATGATTAGGTTAGGGTTCAACTATGAAATGTTTAATGAGTGCAGCAGTGTTCATAAATGTTTTAAAATTAAGTTTAACTTGATAGTGGAATATTTGTTGATGTTTTAAAATTAAGCTTTTCACAAATGGCTAAGTTTTCTTACAGCCACAGTACATATATCTTATAAAGTATTTTACACATACAAGTACATATCATAGTACTTACAAACCAAATAGTAGGCACTGGTTTAATTTTAAGCTAAGCAGTGGGGTAAGAGGCTTCCATAGCAATGCCACATAGACCTTCTTTTGCTTCAACATCTCTTTGCATCC
The DNA here is from genome assembly GCA_903112645.1 of Prunus armeniaca. Lineage (NCBI taxonomy): Eukaryota > Viridiplantae > Streptophyta > Magnoliopsida > Rosales > Rosaceae > Prunus > Prunus armeniaca. The sequence continues at coordinate 10,243,315 of CAEKDK010000003.1, read as the reverse complement.
TTATGTACCCCTCTTCACCCCATTCTGTCCCCCATGAGTTTTTAACCAACCAATACTTAGTCCCATCATCGCTAACGCCATAACCAACAGCGGTAACCCCATGGTCAAGGCTCGTTCCACAGGCTCCTGTAAAGACACCACTTGAATAGAACTGGAAATCGGAACCTCCAGCATCGATGGCAACAGAAACTGGTTGATGAGCAACAGCGGTTAGAAGGGCTTTTTCGCTGTTTGCAGGCACATCTTCATAGCCAGTTATCTTGGCTGCAATGATTGCTGCTTTCTTGGTATTGCATGAACCATCAACACCATTGTAGGGGTAATTAGCTTCAGCACTAAGCCCATGGTTTTGTTGGATGAACTGAAAGGCATCATCCATCAAGCCACCCTCACAACCTTGGTCTACACCGCTGGTGTCACAGTCAACTAGCTCTTGCTCAGACAAAGAGATCAGTTTACCAGTTGTAAGCTGAGTAATGCCCTTCGGTCGCTGCCACTGCCGAAAAAGCCCAACAACATCCTATTTTTTCATTGCAATTAATAGTAGTTAGAATAACATAAAAATATTACTAAACTCCAAAAGAAGAGTATATAGTGTTACTATAAATGATTAATAATAATGAACCTAGACGATTAATTACCACATTGGCCTTGATCCTTGATGGGGGTTACAGCTCCTTTCTTTCTCCAGTCCATTGCAGCTGGCACTGGCGCCTTAACATTTTCATATTTGAAAGAAGTCGTCTTTGTGGAACATTCATGCCCCTTGAATCCATTTCTCGAGGCTTTGAACTCTTCATTTGTAAGGTCTGCAAATTGATTAACACCTAACTTGTAGGGTTTGTTCACATCTTTATTGGATGATTCTATAAACGCCACATTTTCTTTGAATATCTTGAAACGATTCTCCTTCTCGTTAACGTCGTTATATACGCGACCATAACGAGTCATCCATTGCTCGTATCTCCCGTACATAGATGCATCTTGGAGACTGCGAGAGGTGGCTTCACAAGACCAAGCCCCGAACATGAGGATCAAGCTGAAACCAATACATTTCCATAGCTCCATGATATAGCTAGTGTACTAGAAGCAGCTGGGGTTTGAATTTGATAAAGTAAATGATATGAGCAGGTGTACCGAAATGGTAGACTGGTCACAATTTATAGAGTATATTGATTCTACTGAATGGTCATGCCATGCCCTCTCCGTGCCCCCAAAAATGATCTGCAATCTACGTGCCCTAGAAAATGTTCAGATATGGACCTCTAATTTTTAAAATATAGCTCACATATTTGACCTCTAATTCATTTTGATATTATATATAAAATATATATACAATGGACCATAAACTATATGGGATCTTAAACTTAATTATTTCACATTATTGTTGTTGAATTTCAATAATTTGAGAATTATGTATGCAGAACTCATTGACTATTGTTTTGTTACGTTCGAAGGTAACGATTTCTGCTAAGTTTGAGCCTATTTTTTGTTTGTCCTGGTAAGGAAAATTGGCAGCTAGCCCTGTTATTCTTTTTAGGCCCTAAGCATATATTTTTTAGCCCTAAGGAGGTAGCCCCATTTAAGACCCTCACTGGGAATGGCCTTAGTGACGACCGGGTGTGCAGTGTGGGTTTGAGTTAGAGGTGTCAAACAGGACGGGCCGGCCCAGCAAGGCACGAGCCTAGCCCATTTAAATGAGGCACGGCACGGCACGAGCACGAATATTAATGGGCCATGCTAGGAACGGCACGAAAACTTGGGTCGAGCCGGGATCAAAAAATGAGGTCCAATGGACCGGGCCAGCCCATGGCCCGAGCACGCTTCAAGCACGGCCCACTTAACATTTTTTTCTTTCTCAAAAGTCAAAATGCAATAATTTGACATTTAATGTCATTGTTTATATATATATATATATATATATATTTTAATCATAAATATATATTTGATGTATTTCATTTTAGGGAAATTACTTGGGTCCTTAATTAATTAAACATATCAACTACAAATTAATTAAACAACATTGGACTTGATATCTAATCAGTACATATGACGTATACGCTTCTCTTATAATCAAAGCAAGACATGTTTTCACATATAAAATAATAAGTTGTTTAAAGATGAAAAGTTGAAGTGGACTTTGTGGAGTTGGACACTTTTTGCCATTCGCCATTTCATATTGTTTGGATGTTTGATTGATTAATGTTTTCAAATAGTTCATCATTTCTTGCCTCTAATTATATTTTTAATGTTTATAATTTGAATTATCTAGTGGAAAAAAAAATCAAGTGAAAAAAAATTCAAATTAAATGAATTGGTTCTTGGGCCCGAGTATGGCATGAACACGAGCACGGGCACGGCACAAGCCCGGCCCGGCCTGGCCCGTTTCAATATGGGCATGGGCTTTGGGCCGGGCCGGGATAAATGATTTTACTAAATGGGCCAGCATGACACGGCCCAATAAATTAAATGGGCCGGTCCGGCCCGACACGAAAACGTTAAAAGCACGAGTTTAAATGGGATGGGCTGGCCCGTTTGACACCTCTAGTTTGAGTGAGTGCACCATCATTAAATATTGAGTTGAATGGATTTTATGGGTTTTGCAATTAGAGCCGGTAAACTAACCGAATTTATATTGATACATAGGTATTTCCATATTTCCATGCAAGTGTGCTACTATGCCATCTACATCGAACGAAATTTTGTGGTAGTTAAAAGAAGTTAATTGAAACAAGGGGGGGGGGGGGGTGGGGTTGAATTAGGATTATGAAGCGTTTAAAAAGATTTTTAAAATCCGGGTGTTTTCAAATTGGATTTATACAAACTTTAAAAGAGGTTTTACAAGTCTAGGTGTATTCAATTTTGGCTTGTATGAACTTTTAAAAAGTCCATTCAAATATGGGTGTATTCAATTAGGATTATAAAAAAGTAGAATCAAATCTAGGTGTATTCAAAAGGTCGTATATTTGGAAGGATTACATTAAGTGATAAATTTTCGTAGGTTTTAAGGGGAGAGCTAGAAATAATAATGACCGTAATAAATCCAACCTCCCCCCCCGCCCCCCCAAGTATTTCATCACATGTTTTTCTCTTGCCCTAGCTTTTCTCTGTGCAACAGAAGATGAGCAGCCTCCTTCCTCCATCTATGAAGGTATGCTCCCTATTTTTTCTTTGATCAATACCTCATTGGGTTTTCTTTTTCCATGATTTTTCTTCATCGTGTTTTTCTTGTTATTAGGGTATAGTTTGGGGTTACAGGTTTTACTTGTTATTAGGGTTTAGCATGGGGTTAGGGTTTATTCTTTGTTACTAGGATCCATGCTTTTTCGTCACGGTAATTGAATACACCCCCCAAATCTTAAGAAAGTTTATTAAAAAATTATATAGAAGTCTTCTGAAAGTCTATCAAGTTCTATATGAATTCTAAAGTTCCATCAAGTTCTATGAAATCTGGCACTTAAACAAAATCTTTTTAAACACTCTAGAATCCTAATTGAATACACCCCTCAAAGACTTAGGAATTTTGTTTAGTGTATCGCAAGTTACTTCAGTCACTGTTCTGCTTCTTTTGAATCCAAACTAACAATGTGGAGATAGAAGAGTGGAGATTATTATGAGCTTGCCAATAAAGCGATGATAAAGAAACAACCTTTACTACAACAAAATGGGTGGTGTAAAAATAGGTGTGTGAGTCAGTCTTACTCAAAAATGCACCATCAATTTTGATTCCCTCGGAAAAGAGTCTCTCGGGCTCTAGAGAACCATATGTTTTTTTCTCTCGCACCTTGCTCTTCTGTTGCTTCTAGTGGTAGGTACCACCATTCATGTTGGTAGCTTCGTTGTTGGAATTTGTTTTTTTTTTATGCTGGATCTAGTGGATCTGGTAAAGATGGAGTGTGTATTGGTGAGAAAAGAACTCGTACCCATGAGATGTGTGATGTTACTCAAGAGGCTGAATTTACAGATGAGCCAGTTGTGAATCCTTTTAAGTACGAGGTTAATAAGCCTATGAAGCAAGTGGTTACTCCTACTAGTGGTTTTGCTAAGTCTACTGGGAGTAACGGAAATGAGGTTGGGAAGAGAAATTCTCTTGCTAAGGATTCTAAGGTGCACGTTTTCAAAAACCTTTGAAAGACATTACTAATGCTAAGTTGGAGAAGAGCGATACTGTGGGTTTGAAGCCTGGTTTTGGGTCTAAGAACACTGGGAATGCTAGGTTTGGGCATAATCGTAGTAATTTGAATGTTGGAGTGATGGGTATGCAAGTTCGAGGCTCTAATATGCAAGATGATGTTCAAGGCTTGATCTCTTTTAATGTGGATGCTGCTTTTCACCTACGGATTTTCGGGGTGCTAATGTGTTGTTGCATAACCCTGAGCCTCTTGATATTGGTCAGATGGAGCTGAATGAAGGTAAATCTCGTTTGGTTAAGTCTGGTGTTTCCAATGAGGATGAGCATGATTCAGTTGGTGAGGTTGGTTTGGTTGGTATGTTGACTGATTTTGATGCCTCTGATGTTGAGGCTGGGCAGGTTGCTTTTTGATGAGGTTTTCCCTCTCCTTGTCCTCCCTTTACATATCACTTTTATGATAATTGTTTCCTGGAATGTGAGAGGTGCTGACAAGGTAAAGTGTGTCAGTACCATTAGGGACTTAAAAAAGGCTTATGGTATTGATATTTTTGTTGTGCTTGAGCCTAGAATTGGTGGTTCTTGAGCTCTCCTTGTGAAAAAGGTTTTGGGATTTTCTCATTATCATATTGTCGATCCCATTGGTTTTTCTGGGGGTGTGTGGCTACTTTGGAATGGAAGTTCTGTTTCTTTACAAGTTGTTGTGCATTCTAGTCAAACCATTACTGCCTTAGTTACTATGGATGCTAAAAGTTGGTTGCTAACAATAGTTTATGCTAGTCCTTGTTCTAGTGAGAGAACTTCTTTTTGGAAGTATTTAGATGGGTTACCTGCTATTTGTAATTTACCTTGGTTGTTGCTTGGTGATTTTAATGATATTGTTTGTGGTGAGGAGAAGCAAGGTGGTAATTTGGATGTTGGTGGTCAGCATTTTATTGAGTGGATTGATATGAATCATCTTGTTGATTTGGTTTTTTCTGGCGCTAATTTTACCTGGTGTAATAAAAGGGATGACAAGGATATTATTTAGAAACAATTTGATAGAGGTCTTTGTAATATTGATCGGAGATTTTTGTTCTTTGAAGCTCACTTATCTCATCTACCAAGGGTGAATTCTGATAATTGTCCTATCATGGTTAAGTTTTTTTCTAACCATCTTCCTGCAACAGAATCTATGCCTTTCAGATTCCAAGCAATGTGGTTAAGTCATCCTAGTTTTTTTGAGTTCATATCTGGTTTGTGGAATTCTGGTACATGCCATGTTGTTCAAAAGTCTACTAGTCTTATTTGGCATCTGCAACATTGGAATAAACAGGTGTTTGGGTGTCTTTTTCAAAAGAAAAGAAGGATTTTGGCTCATCTTGCTGGTATTCGAAAAATTTTATGTATGCAGTTTAATCCTTTCCTTAGTCAGTTGGAAACTGATTTGACTACAAAGTATAATCTCATTCTTGATCAAGAAGAGATGTTTTGGTTGCAAAAATCTAGAAACACATGACTTAAGGAAGATGATAGGAATACAAATTTTTTTAATCTTTCTACTATTATTAGAAGGCACATGAATAAATTAGAAAGGTTGACTAATGATGCTGGAGAGTAGATTTCTGAAAAAGGAGGTATGAAACAAATTGTTATTCATTATTTTCAAGGGCTATTTAGTGAGCCTCCTTTATCTGATGAGTACTCTTTGTTTCCCCAGTGTTTTCCTCAGCTTGAGCTCTCTGATTGTACAAGGTTAAATGGTGAGGTTTCTGATGTGGAGATTCAAAGTAGTTTATTTGCTATTGGTGGGTTGAAAATGTTTGGCCCTCTTGGGTTTCCTGCCCTTTTTTATCAAAATTATTGGAACCTTTGCTCTAAGAATATCCTTTCTCTTGTCAAGGATTGTTTTGTCCGAGCTTATCTCCCTGAGCACCTTAATGGTACTTTAATTACTTTGGTTCCTAAGGTTGAACGGCCTCTTAATATGGCTCAACTTGGGCCTATTAGTTTATGTAATACTCTTTATAAAGTGGTTTATAAGATTTTAGTTTCTAGGCTTCGTCCTATTATAACTAAAATTGTTAGCCCCACTCGAGTCAGTTTTGTGTTAGGGAGACATATAGTTGATAATATTGTGATTGCTCAGGAGATGCTTCATAAGTTCAAGATTGCTAAAGGGGAAAAGGGTTTTATTGCTTGGAAAATTGATCTTTCTAAGGCCTGTGATCGTTTAAGTTAATCTTTTATTAGAGAGGTTCTTTGTGAATTTGGTATTAGGGGAAGAGTTTTGGAGCTCATCATGCATTGTATTAGTTCTGTGCAATATAAAGATATTTTAAATGGTGAGTTAACAACTGATTTCTCTCCTAAGTGTGTTATATGACAAAGAGACCAAAGTTGGAAGCTCTCCCATATAATTCAGCAGAAAATTCTTGACCAAAGTTGGAAGACTATGCAGATTTGTTTGTCTCTCATTTATTTTTTGCTGATGATTTGGTTTTGTTTGGGAAAGCCTCTATACAGCAGGCTTTGGTGATGAAGCAGTGTTTGGATTATTTTTGCTCCATTTCTAGTCAGAAGGTCAGTTTTGAAAATTTTATGGTTTGTGTGTCCCCTAACACTTGTCCTATTTTGGCTCAAAATATTATCTCTATTAGTGGTTCTCCTTTATGAGATAATCTTAGTATCTTGGAGTTCCTTTAATTCACACTAGAGTTACCAAAGATACTTATCAGGAAATTATTGATAAAGTCCAAAAACGACTCTCTTCTTGGAAAAGCCACACTTTTTCTATGGCTGGTAGGTTCACATTATTGCAATCAGTCACCTCTACTATTCCCATATATTATAAGCAAACTGCTATGTTGCCTGCTTCTATTTGTAACAAGTTGGATCAGTTAAATACGAATTTTCTTTGGGGGCATGCCTTTGATAAGGCAAAGGTGCGTCTTGTAAATTTGGAAACTGTGTGTAAGTCTAAGTGTGCTGGTGGTCTAGGAGTGAAGAAGGCTGCTTGGATGAATCAAGCTTTATTGGCTAAATCCAGTTAGAGACTTCTTCAGAATGACCAAGGGCTTTGGGCCAAAGTTCTTAAGGCTAAATATTTAAAGCACTGTGATATGCACCACTGATTTTGATTCCCTCGGAAAAGAGTCTCTAGGGCTCTAGAGAACTAGACGTTTTTTTTCTCTCACACCTTTCTCTTCTATTAATTCTAGTGGTAGGTACCACCGTTCACGATGGTGGCTCCAATGTTGGTATTCGTTTTTTCTGTTGGATCTAGTGGATCTAGTAAAGATGGAGTGTGTATTGTTGAGAAAAGAGCTTGTACCCATAAGTGTATGATGTTGGAGGTAGTGATGGTGAGGATTCTTCTCTTCCTGTGCCTCCTTTGCTGATGAGTTTTAAAGATAAGTTTTTTGGTGTATCTGGCATGCCTGAAGATAATCTGGTTATTGGTGATGGCGATTGTGTGGTTATGAATGGGGATATTCCTTCCATTAAATTCTCTAAGAAAATTAAGGAGTGTCTATATCGTCCTTGGAGAACTTCTATGATCATCAAGCTAATGGGTCGTCCGTTGACCTATAATTTTCTTCGTGCTTGGCTTCTTCAACCCTAAGCCCTAAAGGGCCCCTATGAGTTTGATTGATTTGGAGAACAATTATTTCATTGTTAAGTTTTTGCTTGAGGAGGATATGCAGTATGTAATTACAGGTGGCCCTTGGCAAATTGCTGCTCAGTACCTTGTGACTCAACAATGGAAGCTTGGGTTTAATCCAAAGGAGGAGTGTGTTACACACATGACGGCTTGGGTTAGAATCAATGGTCTCAATGTTGAGTATTTCCCATTTAATGTTATGGGGGAAATTGGCAATTTGATTGGTCATACTGTCAAGGTCGATCCTCTCACTATGAGCCAAGCTAGAGGTAAATTTGCATGAATTTGTTGTGAACATGATTTTTCGAAGCCTCTTATTCCTTTCATTGAAGTTGAGGGTCGATCTTATGGGGTTGTTTATGAAGGGATTGATAAGCCTATATTTTATATATATTTTATGCCTCATTTACTTATTTATTTGTTAATTTCCTTGGGTTAAATTGGTTGTTTAATTGGTTGTTTAATTGGTTTTGTGAGATTTGTGAAGGAATTATGAAATAGGAGAAAGTGTGCTAAAAAGGGCAAGAAGATGAAGATTGGAGATTAAATCAAGTCAAGAAGCCAAGTCATTCCTTCTGTCGCAAGGAATGTTGTCAAATTTCCTAGTTCAAGATATTTCAAGTCTTATCAAGTCAAACAAATAAAGAAGACCCTATTTTAGAAGGAATCCTACTTTTATAACAATTGTAATTATACCTTAGATAGGATTTCTAGGAGTCTTATAAATAGGAAGTCTAGGTCATTGTTCAATGGACGCGAGCACCCATCATCCTACATATTCATACTCATACCCGGAATATCCAAAGGAGACTACGAAGAAAGCTTGCACAACCTTGGCATTCTGCTTGGAGAATTCGGTGCCTTCCATGTCTTCATCAACTATCATGATTCTCAATAAGTCATTCATGAACTAATTCCTTTTACTAGGGCTACGATGTAGCCTAGCTATGAATACTCAAATTCTTTTATATTGTTAATTTTATTTATCTATACATGTTGAGTGCTTGTTACCGTTCTTAATGCTTTCAATTAATTGGCCACTAATTGCATGATTGGAAGAATTAGGTTGAGACCGGAAGGAGATTCCTAGTAAATAGCTTCTTGTAACAAGTACCATGAATTACATAGCCGACTCGGAAGACTAGGTTATGGTTTGTGTAATCTTTATTATTTTCCACAAATCTTAATGGGTTCTGAGCTATCTAAATCCATAACTAGGAATAGAGTGGGTTGATGGTAAGGAATACAACTAATATAACTCGGAAGAGAGTATTGGTGAGGTAAGGGAAAACGATTATCAACATGTTAGGTAATTAGAATTAACAAGCTAGAAGGATTTGGGTGGGATTAGCTAGGTGAAATCGGTGCCCTAGTGCTTTATCATCTTTGTTTTCATCTTTTACATTATTTCCTTAATCTCAATTTATTTTGTTTGCTTAATTAGATTTTAATCATCATAATTCTCTTTTCGTTTAATTCAAATATAATTAGAAATCAATCACTCTAGTATTTAATAGATTACTTGATCCCTGTTGGAACGATACTCTACTTACTACTATATTAATTTGAGCGATATTGTCCACTTGCAATTAATCACATCAGGGATTAAGTTGGTTTGCTCTCAATGTGGCTACTATAGGCATGGTAGGGATACTTGTCCTGTTATTTTGAAAGCCAAGGCTCAGGTTGCTGAAATTGGAAATGCTAAGGATATGGAGGTTAACACTCCTGCTAAGGATATGGAGGTTAACACTCCTGCTAAGGAGGATGATCTGGATGCTTTTGATCCCAAGAAGGTTGGTGAGGGGAACGTCATGGTAAGTGGATGTTGTTGTGGCAGAAGAATTTTAAGAAGAAGTTTCAGAAAGAGCAGGGACCTTTTAGTGTTAATTCTACTAAGGCTTCCCCTCAAATTGAAGAAGGTTTTAAGAATGCATATTCTAGCCCAATTAAGGTTTGCTGTTTTGGACAATGATGTTACTTAAGAGGCTGAAATTGCAGATGAGCAGATTGTGAATTCTTTTAAGTATGAGGTTAGTAAGCCTACAAAGAAAGTGGTTACCCCTACTAGTGATTTTGCTAAGTCTACTGGGAGTAACTGACTCAACGAGATATAAGGGATAGGGAGATCAAACAATAACCCTACAAGTAACAATGTCAGAATCCACCAACAAACTGGAATCCACCGGAGAAATTGAGTAAAACTCAAATATATTGATTGAAAATAAGATGAATAATCTTAGGATGCTCCAATGCATTCCTTTTATACAAGAGAAACCCTAGACTTGCTTTGAAAGCTAATGAGAAACCCTAGACTTGCTAAGAAAGCTAATTAAAAACAAAAAAGGAAAATAATAAAAGTTTCCCAAAATATTCTAAAAACTTTAAACATTGAAAAGTCAAAGTAAACGATAGAATTTGGCTAAAATACCCCATACATCACAACAAAGCAGTCAGTTGTATTTTTCACAACGTTCTCCTCGTAACTATAGGTCATGGGCCCGATTCTGAGCTCGGGTTCCATACTTGCATAGATTCGGCTTTGCTGGAGCGACGACGTGCGCACCTGTCAAGCTATTCCTCTCCAAAAATGGTGACTGAAAAATTGCATTTTTTTCCTCTCATTCTAGTCGCTTCACAACTAAAAATCCTGTCTAGAAAATCAGTGGGTTGTGTAGGGGCGGTGGAGAGGAGCGTTTTGCAAACTATGACATCAAGTTTGGTGGCCGGACGGTACAGGAATCATAGTCTAAAGCGGTGGTGTCGCGCTAGAGATACAGATAGGAGAGAGAGATAGAGAGAGAGAGAGAGAGGGAAACCAGATTTTTAAAACCCAACTTCAACAAATTTACGGTTGTGCCACTGCAATTCTATTGACCATAACTTCTTTGTTAAAACTCCAATTTGGGCCCACTAAGTGTCTACGGACTCATGAGAGCCAGCTCCACGCAATAGCGTAACTCAATTCCCCAAAATCCTTTCCAAATTAAAAGTGATCAATTTACCCTTACCCTTAAGGGTAAAAATGTAATTTCACAGTTAAATTTTTAATTTAATAATTATTTTAGACCGGGATGTTACATGTTCATCGACTTCATACAACTCCTTCAAGAACTCAAATCCCACAACCTCTTGAGCCATGGTAACTAGCATGTTTGCTCTTCAGCTCAAAGCATCTGCCACACAATTAAGGGTACCTGATTAATGTTTAATCACAAAAGGGAATTTTTGCAGGAAGGTACTCCACCTTATATGCATCTTGCTCACGGATTTCTGACTGTTGAGGAATTTCAGGGCTGGTGATTTGTATAGAGTACAAATTCTTGTTGCACCAAGTAGTGCTCCCACTATTTCAAAACACCAACCACTGCATAAAATTCTTGCTCGTAAGTACTCCATTTTTGGCGAGCTTCACTAAGTTTCTCACTGAAAAATGCCACTAGTTTCTTCTCTTGAGACAAAACTGCACCTACTCCTACCCCACTTGCATCACATTCGACCTTGAATATCTTCTAAAAGTTAGGAAGGGCTAGGACCGGGGCAATGCACAACTTGAGCTTAATGAGGGCAAAACTCTTATCTTACTCATCACCCCACTGGAACTTTCCTTGCTTCAAACACTCAGTGATGAGTGCAGTAATGGTGCTAAAATTAAGAACAAACCTTCAATAAAAGGTAGCCAACCCATGAAAGCTTCTCAACTCACTTACTGTTCAGTCCATAATAGCCCGCACCTTCTAGTCATCCACCTGAATGCCATCCTCACCAATAACATAATCTAGAAAGAGTAATTGGTGCAAAAATTACACTTTTTTAGGTTGATGAAAAGTTGGTTTTCCTCCAAGACTCAATTGACATGTTTCAAATTCTCCAAATGCTCTTCCTCGTTTTGACTATATATTAAAGGGTATACTAGTGATTTGCCCCCTGAACTTGTACCTAACTTTCAATTGACCCCCTATCCTTTTTTTTTATATAGAAAATTAAGGATATGAACTTCTTTTTTTCGCCAATTTCCCCCCTACCATCTAAATTCTCAACATTTCATTACATTTTCAGTTAAATCATTTTAAAAATTTATTATTTTGGAAAATATTGAAGAAAAAGAGTAAACCTAATGCCAAACCCTTCCATCTCCTCCCTTCCTCCTCCCATTCCCCCATGACCACCATCCTTTACTCCCAGACCAATCCCCCACCAACACAGACCCTTCCCCCCACCTTCCTCTTCTGTATTTTCATCCCCCAAACCCAATCCACCCCCCTCTCCTCTTGGTTCTTCTCCTCCCATTCCCCCATGACCACCACCCTCCACTACCAAACCAATCCCCCACCCCACAGACCCCTGCCCTCACTACCTCCCTTTTATTTTTTTTACCCCCTCCCCCTCGGTTTTTTTTCGTTTGTAAATCGGTTACAAAGAGAGAGAGAGAGAGAGAGAGAGAGAGAGAGAGTATTTTTTGAATTTTCTGGTTTTTACTTTTTTTTCATTTTTATTTATTTTTAATGTATAAAATGACCATTTTGGCCTCATATTTAACAGAAAATTGGATGAAATGTTGCAGCTTTAGACGATAGGGGGAAATTGGCGAAAAAAAGAAGTTCATATCCTTAATTTTCTATATAAAAAAAAAGGATAGGAGGTCAATCGAAAGTTAGGTACAAGTTCAAGGGGTAAATCACTAGTATACCCTAAATTAAAATATAATCAAAATACACCACAACAAAAGAACCAATAAAAGGACGAAGAACCTAGTTCATAAGATGCATAAAAGTGCTTGGCGCATTTGATAAACCAAAAGGCATCACCATCAACTCGTACAAGCCATCCTTGCTTTTGAACGTAGTTTTCCACTCATCACCCGGCTTGATGTGAATCTGAGGGTAACCACTTTGAAGGTTTTTCTTCGAAAACACCTTAGAACCCTCCAACACATCCATCACGTCTTCCAACCACGGTATTGGAAATCTGTATTTGACAGTAATTTTGTTGATTGCCCTACTATCAACACACATACGCCATGTGTTCTCTTTCTTAGGCACTAGCAATACTGGGACTGCACAAGGACACATGCGAGATATAAGGGGTAGGGAGATCGAACGATAACCCTACAAGTAACAATGTCAGAATTTACCAACAAACTGGAATCCACTAGAGAAATTGAGTAAACCTCAAATATATTGTTTGAAAATAAGATTAATAATCTTAAGATGCTCCAACGCATTCCTTTTATATAAGAGAAACCTTAGACTTACTTGGAAAGCTAATGAGAAACCCTAGACTTGCTTGGAAAGCTAATGAGAAACCCTAGACTTGCTTGGAAATCTAATGAGAAACCCTAGACCGGCTAGTGCAACTACATGCGCTCCTATCTAGTTGTTCCTCAATCAACTCGACCATATGTTCTAGATCAGTAACAGAAATGAGATTGGGAAGAGAAATTCTCTTGCTAAGGATTCTAAGGTGTGGGTTTTCAAAAAACCTTTGAAAGACATTACTAATGCTAAGTTGGAGAAAAGCAGTATTGTGGGTTTGAAGACTAGTTTTGAATCTAAGAACACTAGGAAAGCTAGATTTTGGCATAATAGTAGTAATTTGGCTTGTGCAAGATGATGTTCATGGCTTGTTCTCTTTTAATGTGGATGTTGCTTTTTCATCTGCGGATTTTCGGGGTGCTAATGTAGTGTTGCATGACCCTGAGCCTCCTGATATTGGTCAGATGGAGCTGAATGAGGGTGAGTCTCATTTGGTTACGTCTGGTGCTTCCAATGAGGATGAGCATGATTCAGTTGGTGATGCGGTTGGTTTGGCTGGTATGTTAATTGATTTTGATGTGCGACGATGTTGAGGCTAAGCAAAGGTTGTTTTTTATGAGGTTTTCCCTCTCTTAGTCCTCCTTTTACATATCATTTTTATGATAATTGTTTCTTGTAATATGAGAGGTGTTGGCAAGGTAAAGTGTGCCTATACCATTAGGGACTTAAAAAAGGGTTATTGTATTGATATTTTTGCTGTGCTTGAGCCTAGAATTGGTGGTTCTCGAGCTCTCTCTATTGCAAAGAGTTTGGGATTTTCTCATTATCATATTGTAGATCTCATTGGTTTTTCTAGGGTTGTGTGGCTACTTAGGAATGGAAGTTCTGTTTCTTTACAAGTTGTTGCGCATTTGAGTCAAACCATTACTGCTTTAGTCACTATGAATGCTAAACGGTGGTTGCTAATAATAGTTTATGCTAGTCCTTGTTCTAGTGTGAGAACTTCTCTTTGGAAGTATTTAGATGGGTTGGCTGCTATTTGTAATTTACCTTGGTTGTTGCTTGGTGATTTAAATAATATGGTTTGTGGTGAGGAAAAGCAAAGTGGTAATTTGGATGTTGGTGGTCAACATTTTATTGAGTGGATTGATCGGAATAATCTTGTTGGTTTGGGTTTTTCTGGCGCTAATTTTTCTTGGTGTAATAAAAGGGATGAAGATGATATTATTTAGAAACAGCTTGATAGAGGTCTTTCTAATATTGATCGGAGATTTTTGTTCTCTGAAGCTCACTTATCTCATCTACTAAGGGTGAATTCTGATCATTGTCCTATCATGGTTAAGTTTTTTTTCTAACCATCTTCCTGCTACAGAATCTATGCCTTTAAGATTCCAAGCAACGTGGTTAAGTCTGTAACATCCTGACCCAAAATAAAAGGATTTGTGAATTTAATTAATTGCTTAAAATTTTGAATTTCCAATTTTGCCCTCGGAGTAGGTGTAATTCAGTCACTTTTTTATTTGGAAGGATTTTGGGGCAGCGAGTGGTATTTTTACGTTGATCGTACTGAGATGAGTCTGTAGACACGTAGTGGGCTCGATTCGGAGTTGTAACGAAGAAATTACGATCAAAACAAGTTCAATGGCATAACCGTAATTTCTTCAAAGTTGGTTTTTAATAAATCTGAAAACTCTCTCTCTCTCTCTCTCTCTCTCCCCCCCTCCCTTTCTCTACCGTGCAAACAGCCCCCTCCCCCGACACTATTCATCCGCAGCTCTTCGAGGCACCACCGTCTCATCCGACCACCAAACTCGACAAGGTTGGTACAGAAAGAACCAGCGCGACGTAGCCTTCCCATCCCAATGCTTCGCCACCCCATCCGCCGCAGTTTCTCGCCGGAATTTGCTAAAATCCGGCCGGTTTTACCCATAACTTCACGGAGCTCGTTCGGGTGATTCCGGCGACCAAATTTTTCGAACTTAGTATGTTTTCTCAACCTCTCGAGCTGTTCTTGCTGCTAGTTGTTTTAGTTTTGAGAAATTTCTGCGTTTTGGTAGTCAAATAAGCGATAGAAGTTTTGGCCGGTTTCGGCCACCGATTCCGGCAACTTCCGGTCATTTTTCGGGGTTTGTCCAAGAACAAAAGTGACTCCAAATGGGGTTTTACACCTAGGGTAGGAAGCTTGGCCGGCGGTTTGGAGTTTTTCCGGCCGCCAGAAATTACTCAAGGCACCCACGCGCTGCCGGCGCATGCAGCGGCGCGTGGTCCAGATAATGGACTGGTATTATGTTCTAAAATGATCTCCTGGTCCTCAGAAGTGCGTAGGTACTTTCAGATTCCAATTTGGTTAACGTTTGAACCCCGAACGAATTTCTCCTATTGTGCGTTATCCGGGTTTGATAGGTTCGAACCGTTGGATTCGTCTTAAATGTAATATGTGTTGATCTAGGCACTCCTACGATTGTGTAGGAATTCGTGGATCGTGAATCGGAGCCCTGGATGTTTCGATTCAATACCTTAAAGTTTGCGTTTTACAATAACCGTTTGTGCGATCTTGAGCGATTCTACCGTCCGTTTCAGACCAAACTTGCAGGACGTGTATCCTAGACCTTGTGAAACATTTAGGAACTCCCGGATTGTAAAACATAGGTCGTGAGTCCCATGGGCCCAGTTGACCCAAATTGGGAAGTTTGACTGCCAGTTGACCGACTGTGTCCCGAGGATATTCCATCGTCTGAATTGGGTAGTTGGACCTTAGAACGTCTCATTCCTTGTGCACTTACTTGAAACCCAGGAAATTAGGATATTTAATTCAAAGTTCTCGTACGAAACGCTTTGTATTAATTTCATATTCATATTCTGAAATAGATACTCCGACCACGCATACGTAGCAGGCGAGACCCTCTCATGGTCAAGCAGCGTGGGACTACTTGTGAGTGGACTTTGTTTTCTAATAATAAGCATGGTTTTATGATGGAAAAATTATGCATAATGCATTTGTAATATATTTTGGGTTTTGAGATATTTGAGTATCTTGAGTATGTATATATGGATTTTGAGAAATTCTATCTATATTTGTCTATGTGTGGGGTACTTGGGTTGTTGAGATGAGGTGGTGGAAAGAAATGAGTATAGAATGTCAGTTTGGAGTGCTATAAGCACTACCCTATGTACCTCCTCGGATTTGGAACTTTGTAATTGAAATGGAAGATACTTGAATATGTTGGAACTCGAACGCTCTTGACAGGGTGTTCGTGGACCCTTAGCAGGGTAGTCTGCGCGCGTAGGACCGGTCACAGGCGCACGAGTCTTGAGGATTCGGCTATACGTTCTGGCTGAGAGCTTGTCCCCCCAGTTGGATGGCTCGTTCCCTAGCCACATGGTCAATTGAGGACTCTTCCATGTGGACTAGTCAAACAATCCCCAGTTGAATTGTTTCCCCGGTACAAACTAGGTAATTATCATATTTATATCATATATCTATATATATATATTCATTCGTTCTTGCTTCTCAATGAGGATACTTCCTCACTTGTCGTGCCAACGGGCATGTGTTTCGAGAGTTTAGTTTTGAGACTTATAAGATAAAGTTTGAATGGTTGATTGGTAAAGTTTACTTATGGATTTCGGACTTGGCTCCGATATTGATTTAACTTGATATATGTACTTGATTGTTTTGGGATGCATTTGGATTTCTTGCATGATTTTTTAAACGGTGGGGTTATATTATGTTGGTTTACATTGAACTGAACTTTATTTTTGTTCACTCACACTTTTCTGTTTTGTGCCCCCAGCCAGTAGTTGATTGAGCTCCGCAGCCGAGCCGGATCGTGTGCTTCCAAATCTTGAGCCTTTGTAGGACTCTTTCATCATTTAATTCCCTTTGAACTTTGTTTTTGTTGTAATCGAATTTCTTAGATATGCTATGATACCAAGCTGACAGGACTCGCTGCAAACGAAGAAGCACCACTCTGTGTCTGACCTTGTCCTCTGCTGCCTTGCCCCTGATGGGCCCCAGTCTCCTGTCTAGTAGAGCCATCATTTATAAGATGTGGGCACTCACTTTTATAATGCATTGTCTGTCCACAGTAGAAATAGGTCACTCCACTCCTGTGATTAGGGGCACTAGCCTGTCCACGCCTGAGGCAATCCCTCCTCATATGTCCCTCATGCCCACAGTTATGACAGGTGGAACTTGTTCGCCTCGAAGGATCTCTAGTTGTACTGGTCATAGATTGTTGTCCCAAGTGCTGGCTCCAAACCGGTGGAGAGCCAAACCTCCCATTGCCTAAGCTGGACCCACGTCCTCCAAACCAACCACTACCAGTATAACTAGAATTGGATCCACCCTTCTTTTATGGACCCTGACTCGGCCCATCAAAGCCTGATGAATCCCTACGACGCCTATCAATACATGCACCCAAACTGTACTTCTTGGTCACTCTATCCACTGCTTGAGCCAAGGTTTTCATGGTAGGATATGTGATGACAGTGACTACAGCCTGAATATCTAACCGTAGACCCTCTTCAAAGCGTGTACACTTGTCTTCCTCTGTGGTTACCAACTTAAGTGCAAACCTGGACAACTCATTAAATTTATGATCATATTCCAGTACGGACATTTATCCTTGCTTCAGATGCAAGAACTTAGACTTCTTCGTATTATTAAGAATGCGAGTACAACTGATCAAAGAATACCCTCTGAAACTTTTCCCAAGTAAGGACAGCAAGGTTAGCATACCTTCTGCGGACTGTCTTCCACCAGTGATAAGCATTCCCCTTCAGAAGGAAGGTGGCCAACCGAACCCTATCTCCATCAGGACACTGTAAAACCTCAAATATCTGCTCGACATTCGTAAGCCCTCAGTATTTCGTCTCCCTTGCAAGGCTGTAGATACGGTTCGGGTGAACTAGGTTAATAAATATCGTAGGTCAAGCTCATTCCTTCTAGCATGCTCTCCGACATGTGATGGTAGAGGTGGTGATGGAGGTGGAGAGAGTGGTGGAGATAGAGGTGGAGGATTTGCTCCGCATCTCAGAAAACAACCCCTCGTCCTAAGACGTCGAGGATGCATGATTCTACACAAGGGAAACCATAGAATCATTAGGTTCACTTTCCTCCTCTGACTTTTGCGCTTTTGTTGCATTATTGAAACTAATGATTCTATGGTTTCCCTTGTGTAGAATCATGCATCCTCGACGTCCTAGGACGAGGGGTCGTTTTCCGAGATGAGGAGCAAATCCTCCACCTCCATCACCATCTCCACTTGTTGAAGAGCATGCTGGAGGGAATGAGCTCGACCTACGACATTTATTATCTCAGTTCATTCGAACCATGTCTACGGCCTTGCAAGGGAGACGAAATACTGAGGGCTCTGATATAAAGGGGGTTAAATAAATGGGGGCAAAAGAGTTCCATGGTAGTTCAGATCCTGCTGAGGCCGATGCTTGGCTTACGGATGTCGAGCGGATATTTGAGGTTTTACAGTGCCTTGATGGAGATAGGGTTCGGTTGGCCACCTTCCTTCTAAAGGGGAATGCTTATCACTGGTGGAAGACAGTCCGCAGAGGGTATGCTAACCATGCTGCCCTTACTTGGGAAAAGTTTCAGAGGGTATTCTTTGATCAATTCTACCCGCGTTCTTACAAGAATGTGAAGAAGTCTGAGTTCTTGCATCTGAAGCAAGGACAAATGTCCATACTGGAATATGAGCATAAATTTAATGAGCTGTCCAGGTTTGCACCTGAGTTGGTAACCACAGAGGAAGACAAGTGTACACGCTTTGAAGAGGGTCTGTGGTTAGATATTCAGGCTGTGGTCACTGCCACCACATATCCTACCATGAGAGCCTTGGCCCAAGCAGCGGATAGAGTGGCCAAGAAGTACAGTTTGGATGCAGGTATTGGTAGGCGCTACAGGGATTCATCACGCTTTGGTGGGCTGAGTCGGGTTCCATCAAAGAGGGGTGGATCCAGTTTTAGTTTTGCTGGTAGTGGTTGGTCTGGAGGACGTGGGTCCAGTTCAGGCAGTGGGAGGTCTTGGCTCTTGACCAGTTTGGAGCCAGCACTTGGGACAGCAGACTATGGCCAATACAGCTAGAGATCCTTCGAGGCAGACGAGTTCCACCTGCCATAACTGTGGGCAGGAGGGATTGCCCCCAGACGTGGACAAGCTAGTGCCTCTAGTCACAGGAGTGGAGTGACCTGTTTCTACTGCGGACATACAGGGCACTATAAAAGTGAGTGCCCACATCTTACAGGTGATGGCTCTGCTAGACAGGAGACTGGGGCCCATCAGGGTTAGACACAGAGTGGTGCTTCTTCGTCTACAGCGAGTCCTGTCAAAGTCATCCTAGTTTGTTTGAGTTCATTTATGGTTTGTGGAATTCTGGTACAGGCCATGATGTTTAAAAGTTTGCAACATTGGAATAAACAGGTGTTTGGGTGACTTTTTCACTAGAAAAGAAGGATTTTGGCTCGTCTTGTTGGTATTCAAAAAAGCTTATGTGTGCAGTTTAATCCTTTCCATAGTCAGTTGGAAACTGATTTGACTATAGAGTATAATCTCATTCTTGGTCAAGAAGAGATGTTTTGGTTGCAAAAATCTAGAAACACCTAACTTAAGGAAGGTGATAGGAATAAAAAAAAATTTCATCTTTCTACTATTATTAGAAGGCACCGAAATAAATTAGAAGGGTTGACTAATGATGCTGGAGAGTGGATTTCTGAGAAAGGAGGTATGAAATAGATTGTTATTCATTATTTTCAAGGGCTATTTAGTGATCCTGCTTTATCTTATGAGTATTCTTTGTTTCCCCAGTATTTTCCTCAGCTTGAACTCTCTGATTATACAAGGTTAACTGGTGAGGTTTTTGATGTGGAGATTCAAAGTAGTTTATTTGCTATTGGTGGTTTGAAAACGCATGGCCCTCATGGGTTTCCTGCTCTTTTTTATCAAAAGTATTGGAATCTTTGCTCTAAGGATATTCTTTCTCTTGTTAAGGATTGTTTTGTCAGAGTTTATCTCCCTAAGCACCTTAATCATACTTTAATTACTTTGGTTCCTAAGGTTGAAAGGCCTCTTAATATGGCTCAACTAAGGCCTATTAGTTTATGTAATACTCTTTATAAAGTGTTTATAAGATTTTAGTTTCTAGGCTTCGTCCTATTATGACTAGAATTGTTAGCACCACTCAAGTCAATTTTGTGCTAGGTAGACATATAGTTGATAATATTGTGATTGCTCAAGAGATGCTTGATAAGTTCAAGATTGCTAAAGAACCAAAGGGTTTTATTACTTGGAAAATTGATCTTTCTTAGGCCTATGATCGTTTAAGTTTGTCTTTTATTAGACAGGTTTGTGAAATTGGTATTGGGGGAATAGTCTGGAGCTCATCATGCATTGTATTAGTTCTGTGCAGTATAAAGCTATTTTAAATGGTGAGTTAACAACTGATTTCTCTCCTAAGTGTGGTATACGACAAAGAGACCAAACTTGGAAGCTCTGCAGAAAATTATTGACCAAAGTTGAAAGACTATGCAGATTTGCCAAGGAGGGCCCTTTGTCTCTCATTTATTTTTTTATGATGATTTGGTTTTGTTTGAGAAAGCCTCTATAGAGCAAGCTTTCGTGATGAAGCTGTGTTTGGATGATTTTTGCTCCCTTTCTAGTCAGAAGGTCATTTTGAAAAGTTATGGTTTGTGTCTCCCCTAACACTTGTCCTGTTTTGGCTTAGAATATTACCTCTATTAATGGTTCTCCTTTATCTAATTATCTTGGAGTTCCTTTAGTTCACACTAGAGTTACCAAAGATACTTATCAGGAAATTATTGATAAAGTCCAAAAATAACTCTCTTCTTCGAAAAGCCACGCTTTGTCTATGGCTGGCAGGTTCACGTTATTGCAATTAGTCACCTCTGCTATTCCTATATATTCTATGCAAACTGCTATGTTGCCTGCTTCTGTTTGTAACAAGGTGGATCAGTTAAATAAGAATTTTCTTTAGGGCATGCCTTTGTTAAGGCAAAGGTGCATCTTGTGAATTGGGAAACTGTATGTAAGTCTAAGTGTGCTGGTGGTTTGGGAGTAAAGAAGGCTGCTTGTATGAATCAAGCGTTATTAGCTAAATCCAGTTGGAGAATTCTTTAGAATGACCAAGGTCTTTGGGCCAAAGTTCTTAAGGCTAAATATTTAAAGCACTGTGATATATTGTCTGCTAATGAGCATCAGTTTCATAGTTGCTCTAGCTGAACAAAGCTAAACGGATGCAATGTGTTTATGAAGTTTTACAAGCTGATACACATCATAGCACCTCCTAGTATATCTTGGTATTTGTATTACTTTTTTATGGTAAATTTATTTATGCGATGGGGTAAGACGCATGCATAGCTACACCACATAGACCTTCTTTTGCATAAACATCTCTTTGCATCCTCATGTACCCTTCTTCACCCCAATCCGTGCCCCATGAGTTTTTCAGCAACCAATATTTTGTGCCATCGTCACTGACGCCGTGACCAGTTGCGGTAACACAATGATCCATTTCTAGTCCACATGATCCTGCAAAGATTCCACTTGTATAGTATAGGAAATTGTTTTCTCCAGCATCAATGCAAATAGAAACAGGTTGGTTAGCAACAGCCTTAAGAAGGGCTTCCTCATTGCTTGCGGGCACATCTTCGTAGCCGGTTATATTGGTTGTGTGGGTAGCTTGGGTGTTGCATCTACCGTCAACACTTATGTAGTTGTAACTAGCCTCGAAGCTAAGGCCATTGTTTTGATTGATGAACTCAAAGGCACCGTCGAGCCAACCACCGCCACATCCTAGGTCTTCGCCATTGGTGTCACAATCAACCACCTCTTGCTCTGATAAAGAGATTAATTTACCAGCTGTGTAATTCCTTCAACGGTTGCCACTGCTGCAAAAGCCCAACACCTTCCCACACATATAAGTTTTGTTGCAATTAAATAGTATCCAGAACAAAAACAACTGAAAATATTCTGGAAGAAGAATAATTTCATCATATAAATAAAAATTAGAGGCTTACCACGTTGGCCTTGGTCCTTCATGGGTGTTACAGCTCCTTTGCTTCTCCAATCCATAGTAGCTAGTACTACTGTCACATTTTCATATTTGAAAGAAGTAGTCTTTGTGGAGTACTCACGCCCTCTGAATCCATTTCTTGATGCTTTCACTTCTTCATTTGTTTGGTCTGCAAATTGATTAGCACTTAATTTGTAAGATTTGTTTACATCGCTATTAGAGGATTCTATGTATGCCACATTCTTCTTGAATATCTCAAAACGCTTCTGCTTCTCATTAACATCATTGTATTCACGTCCATAACGAACCATCCATTGTTCATCTCTTTCGTACATTGATGCATCTTGGAGGTTACGAGAAGTGGCTTCACTAGACCAAGTCCCCAACATAAGGATCAAGACCAAACAAACACATCTCCACAACTGCTTAATGAACTCCATTGTATAACTAGTACTGGGAGAAGCTAGGATTTGGTAAAGTAAATGAAACCAAGTGCAATTTAAATAGTGATTTGATGACCTTACTATCTCGGAGTCCCTGAACAATATCTGCAATCTTATTTTGTCGCCCAGTAAAAGTTCTTATATGAACCCTGCTGTCAGATTAATAGTAAATAAATGGTTTCATACTATGTGCTGATAGACCCAAAGAGCACACGTCGAAAATGCGCGTGGTTTCTTCATTGTTTTCACAAATTCCTCAGTTTCTTTCAGGCAAATTTCTTTTGACTGTGAGTCCGCTACTGACAATCCTTTTTTGTGGGTGATTGTAAAAACCAAAAAAGGGGCTAAGACGCACTCTGTAAGTTCTCAAATTGGCATTGGTATGCCCTGGCCCTGGGATGTGGTAGCCTTCCCTTACCCTAAATTTTTCTGAATAGAAAGAAAATACTATGTGCTAACTTATTTGGTCGGCCAGAAAATTTAAGTTCTGATATGACCCGTACTGGCAGAAGATTGTAAATAATGATTTGAAGGACAATATATGTAGTACAAGTCCAAGATGCTCTAATGGCCAAAACGCTAAAAACAAAAAAAAGTACTTACGTTGTTCAATTGGCTATTTCTCTTCTCTAATAACTCGGAGGGAACTGTTAAATAAGCAATAAGTATTTTATTGCACCGAAAATTAAGTTCAGGAAGTGTAGGCGAGGGAATGGGTTAGGATTAGGTTAGGGTTCAACTATGAAATGTTTAGTGAGTGCAGCAGTGTTCATAAATGTTTTAAAATTAAGTTTACCTAAGTTTTCTTACAGCCACAGTACATATCTTATAAAGTATTTTGCACATACAAGTACATATTATAGTACTTACAAACCATATAGTAGGCATTGGTTTAATTTTTTTTTTTTTTTTTTTTTTTTTTTTTTTTTTTTTTTTTTTTTTTTTTTTTTTTTTTTTTTTTTTTTTTTTTTTTTTTTTTTTTTTTTTTTTTTTTTTTTTTTTTTTTTTTTTTTTTTTTTTTTTTTTTTTTTTTTTTTTTTTTTTTTTTTTTTTTTTTTTTTTTTTTTTTTTTTTTTTTTTTTTTTTTTTTTTTTTTTTTTTTTTTTTTTTTTTTTTTTTTTTTTTTTTTTTTTTTTTTTTTTTTTTTTTTTTTTTTTTTTTTTTTTTTTTTTTTTTTTTTTTTTTTTTTTTTTTTTTTTTTTTTTTTTTTTTTTTTTTTTTTTTTTTTTTTTTTTTTTTTTTTTTTTTTTTTTTTTTTTTTTTTTTTTTTTTTTTTTTTTTTTTTTTTCCCCAAGAGAGGCATTGATGGCCCGCTTCATGCAAAGCCACATGTCCATCGAAGCCTGCAGAACAACGAGCACGTTAGCAAAGATACAAATACGATCGGTAAACCTGGATCTGACAGTGTTCTAGACTTACCGATGCCTGAAGACGGAAGGCGCGACCCGCCTCCTCCCGAAGGAGCCTCTTCGGCAGCTCCTCGATCTCGCTCAGCTCCATTGGCGAGCCAAGGATCATGTGGTTCGCGAACTGGACCGTCTTCGACGGACAGGCCAGAGTGACGGGATCGGCAGGCTCCTCGTCATTTTCGGCAGCAAAGGTAGCCCGGGTTGGCTCGGCATGCCGTCCGCGTTTTGGGGCTGGTTCGGCATCTAGATCGACGGTGAAGGGCCGTTTGCCGGCCGCTCGGGAGAAAGCCCCTTCGGTGGTGGAGCCTCGGCGGGGAGAAGGGTCGGCTGCTGTCGCTCTGGTCTGTGCCGATTCGGCGTTAAGCTCACGAAGGCGCTCGGCCAGCGTCTGGTCCTCAGGGTCCACCGATGCCGAGCCCTGCGGCTGGGTTTTCTTCTTCTTCCCCTGGAAGCCCATCATGAGACGGCGTTTGGAGGATTCGTTCATCCTCTTGGCCTCGGCAGCTCTCCTGTCTTCCGTCACTGCGAGAAAAGGGTTCGGTAAGACCCGCAACGGAAAAGAAGAAACAATTTTTATAACACCAAGTATACTTACTCTCGGCAGGATCGACCAGCTGGGCTCGGATCAGATTGGTGGTGAAGAGGAACTGCGGATATACCCTCTCCTCGGCAGGGACTTTCCTCCTCACCCTCTCCACTTGCTGAATCTCGGCCTGAGTTGCGATCGGCTGCTTCAGCTTACCTACAAAAAGAAGAGCAAAGAGGGGTTACTCACGGTAAAACGTATAACTGAGGTAAGGTACCGAACGGCACGTGGTCCTACCGGCCATTTTGAAGGTTGTGGGAATGCGAAATCGGACGGGCTGTCCCGAAGGCGACTCCCAGTCGCCCGAGAGGAGCACCCGCCGATTCCTCCACGACTTCTGTGAAGTCGGTACCCAGCTAACGAAATGGCCTCGATCGGCAGCCCTGAGGCAGTTCGCCTGCACCCATCCGCCATGATCGGCACACTTGGACTTGGTGACGCTGTACAGATGGGAGAACTGCTCGTAGGAAGGGCTCCCTTCGCCAGCCATACCGAAGGCCGTTATGACTCCCATGAGAGCCACCCAGAAGTTGGGGTTGAATTGCCCCGGGGCATAGCCGATCTGGGCTAGGATCCTCTGCACCGCCGGCTGCAACGGCAACCGAACGCCTTGCACAAGGACGTCGGTAAAGAAAACTACTTCGCCGTCCTTCGGCGCGCTAAGGGATTCGGTAGGGCCCGGGATCCTCATCCGTACCGAGTCAGGAATGCGGTACTCTACTCGAAGCTTGGCAATCTCCCGATCGGTAATCTTGTTCGGCCCAAGATAGTCCACGCCGAATAGGTTTTCCTTCGGCACCCCCATGGGCACCCTAGGGTTGCTTGGGTACACCACCGATACCCTGGGTCCAGATGGCGGCCTGACTACCGACTCTCCACGCCCAGAAGTGGAGGGTTCCGATTGACGGCTACCGCTCGCCTCCCCGGGCATACCGAGGCCCACGTGGCGGCCGTCACTGTAGACAATGGACAATGGGACGGGAGCGGTCATTAGCCCCTTCCGACTCCGTGTGTTGGAATGAAGCTGGGCCCTTCGCCGAGTATCTCGACGTCGGTATCACTCCCGCCCTCGGCATCAGGCCCTGCCGCTTCACCGTCGGAGTCAAAGAGACCGTCCGATGACTCCTCGTCGAACGCGTTGGGCTCGCGCTCGGAATATGACTCGCTATCAGACATCTACAAAAACAGGAACAAGGGAAACTAAGGCTCATGCCGGATGCTAACCTACCGATTCCTGCATCGCTACCTATGGCGACTAGACTACCGAATGGAACCCTATGGTCAGTCTAGTTTGAACCAAGGAAGGACGTAACCCTAAAAACATGTAAAGAGAAGGGTGCCGAACGGTACCTTAAGGTGTGCTTGGGAAGATGGGCACGATCTGCTCTTCAGGATGCTTCACTGCCGTCCGCAACGCCGGAAATCGCCTTGCTACCAATAACACTCACCGGAAATCGCCTGTCTACCGAAAGCTCTCGTCGGAAATCGCCTCAGACATAGCTCTCACTTCTCACTAGATGCAAAGTGAGTGCGCCTCCGGGGTCATCTCTATTTATAGGGGAAGTGGCTGGCAACGGTACTCTCGAAAAACCAAACGGCGCATTAATGCGCCGCGCGCCATCATTACTTTCGCCACGTGTCACTCACCCAATGGAGAACTGACGGCACGCGAGGCGCGGAAGTCGAAGCGCTCAGACGTCTCTTCGCCCATCAGATCGACGCGACCTTCTGACTTCACCAACGTCAGCCTCTGAGCTGGTCATGCCGGAAGGAACAAGGTTTTGCCCCTCCCCCAGTGGGGTTACCGAACGGTAAGGCCGTGTTTCCTCCCGAGGACGAATTCAAATCCCCTTCCGAAGACTCTCGCAAGGGGACTTGGGGGACTCCTGTTTATACCAAAATGAACACCCAATGAACATCAACCACGTGGACTATGCCAGGGCTACGTGTGCCTTCGGCACTCACCTTCGGTACTTACCTACCGATCACAACATTAGGGCAACCTTGCCCACTCTGGCACGTGGCAGCTCCACGATTGACGCCCAGAGTCCCACATCGAAACTCTAAACAAATTGCACACCTCCCAAGGCCTATAAAAGAGGACACCTATCCCAGCCTGAAGGTAATCAATCAGAACTTACGGCATACTGCCTATTGATCTGCAGTTAAAACTTACTAAATCCGTACTTACTTAAGCATCGGAGAGCCTTCGGCCGGTACCACACCGGTGCCCTAGGATTTACCGTGTGTTTGCTATCTTACAGATCGCACACCCTACCGAGGACATCAGATACCGAAGAGACTTAATCACTAAGTTGCGCGGGAAAGTGCAGAACCATTTTTCTGCGTCAACAGTTTTGATCTTTTTTTCTTAAGTATGGTTTCCAAAATTTAAGAACTAGTAGACTAACATAAGCAAGAAGTGCCTAGCTCAGGAGGAAAGAGCTAGCTTTCTTTCCTGTCCATAGGGATCCAAAGGACACGTAACCGGGAGCGAGCCAGATTATAAAGAAAGTGAAAGAGGTAGCCAAAAAGCCGTATAGTGCAGGAGGCAGATTTTCTAAAAAAGCGGTTGATTACATGGATTGGTTCTCGCATCCCTATGCCCAAAAGGATGGGCGAGTTCGGTTCAAGTGTTCATTGATTGGGTGCGCGGGGGGGGCGGCGGCGGGCACAGCCTGTGGGGTGAGACGCGAGGTGTAGCGCAGTTTGGTCAGCGCATCTGTTTTGGGTACAAAGGGCCATAGGTTCGAATCCTGTGACCTTGATGTGGCGATAGAAATAATGTCCGAGAAATTACACGGTTAAGGTATTGGGTCGAATGTCCTTTTTTTCTTGCACCACGTAAAGACGTTACTAATCCACACATATTGTAATACACGTTATTTATCTATACTATACACTCCATAGCATATGAACCTTATGTTACACATGCCACTATATTATATCCTAAAAGTTCCTATAACATGCTATCATCTAACAGAAATGCATATTCAACTCATATATTTTAATAAATGAAACATTATTTGGTGAACAAAGTTTGGTACCATAGATCGCTCATAATTAATAATCCCGCTAAACATATATAAATATATATATATATATAATTATGGTTTTGATCTTTTTATCGGAAGCACAAAAGGAAAGCTTTGCAGATTCTGGGATTAAACTTGAGTTGTGGGATATATATAGAGATCTTTCCCCTCTCCGACCGGGTAATTTAGTTTCCACCCAATTCGGGAATATCCAATAATCTGCTTCATTATTTGGAATTTAATTAACTTTGAAACAGTTTTATCTTTAGTAGCTTTTATATTTGATTTCTAAGCAGAAACTCTCATAGCTAAGCTAGCCCAAAATTTAAGATCTTATTCAAACTTTACAATTTTCTTTATTTATTTATTAATGTGAAGGCTTTTAATGGACAGAATAATATTCTTGTTTTAATAAGTGGGTATTAGAGTCCTCATAGTTTTGGCGTTTAGCAAGTAACTTACCGTGGCATCAAAAGAGCTATAAATCTTGCAAGTCAACATCATAATAGCAGATTAATTTGTAGGGCACGACACAAAGATGTAAAGAAAGGCCATTATGTTCTCTATATAATTAAACTACTGCAAAGCAGTCTAGTATTTCAGTACACCTGCTCATTGATTCATTTACCTTATCAAATCCTAGCTGCTTTAGCACTAGCTTCAATGGAATCGATTAACAACCAGCTGTGCAATTATCTATATGTTTCGGCTTGATCCTCTTGACGGGTGCTTGGTCTTGTGAAGCCACTTTTTTCAGTCTCCAAGATGCATCAATGGGTGGGAGATATGAGCAATGGCTTGCTCGTTATGGCCGCGTATATAACGAGAAGCGATTCAATATATTTAAAGAAAACATAGCGTTTATCAAATCTTCCAATAACGATGCGAAGAAATCTTACAAATTGAGCATCAATTGCAGACCTTACAAATGAAGAATTCAAAGCCTTAATAATAGATTCAAGGGGCATGAATGTTCCACAAAGAAGACTTCTTTCAAATACGAAAATGTTACAGCAGCAGTCCCGGCTTCAATGGACTGGAGAAAGAAAGGAGTTGTGACTCCTATCTAGGACCAAGGCCAATGTCGTAATTAAGCGTCTAGCTAAGTTTATTAATTTAAAGAAACACTGGATAGTCTTCTTTTGGAGCTTATTAAATTGTTTATGTTATTCTAACTACTGCTAATTGCAATCAAAATACAGGATGGTGTTGGGCTTTTTCGGCAGTGGCAGCCACCACTACTCACTACTACGTTTTACCCTTTGCGCAACGATATTTTGCACGACAAACAGTTATTCGTCACACAAGAAATCCTTGCGCAATGAAAAAATGCATGCATAGCACAAACTATCGCTACACTTGCGCGACGACACATATTGTCATGCAAAATTACTTACCGCGACAGTACTGGTTATCGTCGCGTAAAGTTAGCAGGAAAAACCGGGGTTATTTTATTTGGCGCCAAAAACTTGCGCAACGAAACTTATCGTCGCGAAAGAAAACTTAGCGTGAAAATACGCATTATCGTCGATTAAAGTTTGCAAGGAAAACACGGGTTGCTATTATTTGGCGCCAAACACTTGCGCGACGATACATATCGTCGTGAAAGAAAACTTAGCACAACAAAACATGTTATCGTCGCGCAAGAAAACGCAGGGATATTTTATTTGGGGTGAAAAACTTGCGCGACGACAATTAGTTGCACGACGAAAGTTGTTTCGTCGCGTAAAGTAAGATATGGGCATGTAACAGCGCGATGAAAAAGTGTAATTTGCGCGATGAAAAAGGAGCATTAGCGCGACGACAATTAGTTGCGCGACGAAGGTTTTCTCGTCACGTATAGTAGGATGTCGGCACATACCAGCACGACGAAAAGTGTAATTTGCGCGATGAAAATGGCCAATTGTGTGTCGAATATGAGTTTTTGCACTGACGAATGTGAACTTTTGCACGACACAAGTTTGTGCGATGAAACCCCCTTTCATCGTGAAAATCCTTCGTGAAATATATAATCTGTATTCAGTTATTGCAGAGGCAATCTGTAAAAAAATTGCAGATTGCCTCTGCCTCTTCCTCCCTCTCTATGCTAGGAATTCATTACGTTCATTGGGTAAGTATTTTTTGTCGTTAGTTTAAAAGTATTAATGTAAATTTACACTAACGCCATTAATGTCGTTGTCTATAGGGATATTATTTGTGATTAGCAATTGGTGGAGATTTGAGAAGGTATTTTTCTTCGTTTCATATTTTAAAAATGTAAAATTAATTACATTATGTTAAACTTTGTTTGTTGTGTTTATATTGTTTTGTGAAATTATATTTATATTATGTTGTTAAATTGTGCGTGACGTAGCACAATGTGTGTGTAATTCATACTTTTTATTTTTTATTTTTAGTAAAACTTAGTTTCCCGTTCGAGATTAGTTGGATTTCGTGCATGGATGCGAAAGCATGACTGCGGTTCAATTAATTCTTGAATTGTCCCATTATTTGGATAGTTTGGGAATGCATAGTCATGTCACGTAATTTACGGCTACTGGATTAGGTTTCGGTGTCATCTCTGTACATTCTTCGGGTGGTACATAGGTATTTTGTACCTACGGTACACCTTAAGAACTGTATCGAGATGGTGCCGAAATTCATCCACGCTGAAATTTAATCTCATGTAGCCGTAAATTACGTGACATGACTATGCTATTCCATCCCGAATGGGATAGGGCCCTTACCGGAGGCATAAGGTGACATTATGATTTGTAAGAAGTTGTTGTGATTGTGGTTCCAGGAATTATGAGCACGAGGTGGATACAGAAGAACCCGAATAGATGCGCAGACGAATACTTAGATGAAATCGAGGATTTTATTGACTTCGCACGTACACACAACCCGGGTGCAACTAGAATCCGGTGTCCTTGTAGGAGCTGTAACAACACGTTGTGGGAGACAATTGAAAATGTTCTATTTCATTTAGTAAGGAATGGAATGATTGAGACATATAGCACTTGGAACCATCACAGGGAACAATTAGCCACAAGAGTGGACAATGTTGAACCTATTGTGGATCCTAATGAACAAGTCATGGATATTATAAATGATGCTTTTCCATTTGCATCAAACAACATCAATTAGGAAGGGAAAGATGACGTGAACAATATGAAAACTGTTAAAAAATGCCAACCAAGAGTTATACCCGGAGTGCGAGAGCTTTTCTATTCTCACGGCCATTGTGGAGCTAATGCACGGAAAAATAAAGTATCGTATGTCAAACCTGTATTTCAATTTTTGGGGGTTTTGAAGAGAATGCTTCCGACGGACAGTTGTTTGCCGAAAGACCATAGACAAGCACAAAAGGTGTTGAATGGTCTTGGATTAGGTTATGAAAAAATTCACGCTTGCAAAAACAATTGCATGTTATTCTACAAAGAGTATGAAACATGGGATACATGCCCTATATGCAATGAGTCGAGGTTCAAAATGACATCTCAGAATAGAATGACTAAGATCCCACAAAAAGTCATGCGTTATCTGCCCCTGAAACCTAGGTTCCAGCGATTGTATATGTCGACGCATACTGCCACATACATGAGATGGCATAAGGAAAAACGGGTAGACGACGATGTGATGCGACATCCTGCAGATGAGGAGGCATGGAAAGAGTTCGATCGAATGTTCCCCGAGTTTGCTGCTAATCCCCGAAATGTTAGATTGGGACTTGCCACTGATGGATTCAATCCGTACCAGGTTCTAAACCAACACCATAGCACTTAGCCGATTTTCGTATTCCCATATAATTTGCCGCCTTGGAAATGCATTAAAAAAGAATACATGATGATGACTGTTTTGATAACTAAGGATCCTGGCAAGTCAATCGATGTTTACTCAAGGCCCTTGGTTGATGAGCTCAAGGATTTATGGACAAACGGCGTGCGCATGTACGATAAATCCACTGGAAAGATGTTCACTTTGCGAGCAGCAGTTATGTGGACTGTGAATGATTTTCCCTTATATGCAATGGTTTCTGGGTGGAGCACAAAAGGTTATATGACATGCCCCATATGCAAGGAAGATGTAACTTCTAGTTGGCACACTGGAAACGTTTGTTACCTTGGTCATCGGAGATGGTTGCCATGGGACCACGAGTGGTGGGAAAATGATAAAGAGTTCGACAGGAACACAGAGCGTGGCCTCAGACCTAGAGAATGGTCCGGTGATGAGATCTTGGAACAGCTTAACCGTTTGGATTTTGCTTCGTTCGGGAAAACAGTTAGTCGAACCAGACCTTCTATACATTTGAACTGGATGCACAAGCCTATGTTTTTTGAGCTCCCATATTGGTCAAAACTAAAATTGAGGCACAATCTTGACGTTATGCATGTTGAGAAAAATGTCTTTGACACATTGATGGGCATGATTCTAGATATCGAGGGCAAAACAAAGGACACGATCAAAGCTCGTCTTAATTTGTAAAGAATGGGCATACAAAGAGGTTTATGGATGAACAAGGATAGTGATAAAGCTAGAAGGGATCTTGCATTTTTTTCCATGAAACCGAATGACAAAAAAGTTTTTCTAAAGTTTGTATCATCTGTAAAGTTTCCCAATGGGTATGCTTCTAATATCGTGCGTTTTGTGAATGTTGATGGGGGTAAATTTTCTAGACTAAAGAGCCATGACTGCAATGTGTTTGTGCAACGCCTACTTCTTGTGGGTATTTGACGCCTATTGTCGGAAGATGTAGTGAAACCAATCATGTTGTCCATATTTTTTTCCCAACTGACAACAAAAACGTTGCGAAAGACAGACATTAATCAGTTGCTCCATGACATTGTCCAAGTCCTATGAAAGTTTGAGATGATATTCCCTCCAGCTTTCTTCACAAGTATGATCCACGTGATGGTTCGCTTGCCAGGAGAGGCATTGCTTGCTAGTCCTGTCAACTATTGCTAGATGTATCCAATAGAAAGGTATATAATCCTCATAATAAATTTATGTATCCTTATCCCACGCTGCTCATTTGTATCATATTGTTTTATTTTGGCAGGCTTCTCGGAGAGTTGAAAAAAATGTACGCAACAGGGCGAAGCCCGAAGGATTAATTATAGAGGCTTGGGTTCAATATGAGTCGCTTACTTTTTGTGAAATTTATTTAAAAGATGCGGAGACGGTTTTCAATCGTCCTCAGCGCAATAATGACAGAGGTGTGAGAAATGAGAAACTTTATGTTTTTGCCCAAGGAGCATGACCCTTTGGAGATCCTGCACGAGGAGAGTCGTTTTCCATAAATGACATGGAGGTAGCGCATTGGTTCGTACAGAACAATTATGATGAGATAATGGCATACTTAGATGAGCATAAAGAGATGATGAAGCGAGAACATCCATCATATTTGTATGCCAAGAAACACCGTGAATTGTTTCCACAATGATTTTGGAATATGTCAATTATAAGTGTTTTTTATTTGACATATATATTGTAGCATTTAATTTTCTCAAATTAACATGTGAATGTTTTTGTATAATATTAGGTGAATAAGTTGAAATCATTGAATTCCCCCACTTACAGTGAAGAGTTATATAACTTGGCTTTTGGCCCGACTCACGTTGAATTGTTGTCGGGTTGCCATGTTAACAGCGTCAAGTTTTTGGGGACTGCATGAGATGACAAGTTGTGTACGCGTCGTGCAATTGCTTTACAAAGACCGATACCAAGTGATCATGTTTAAGTGTAAATGGTTTGATACAAACCCAAATAGGCAGGAAAGTGTTAAAATCGACCATGTCTTACTATCTGTGAACATTAATAGAACTTGGTATGATGACGACCCTTACACTTTGGCAAACATGGCAACACAGATTGTGTATCTAGATGGCCCTAAGGCCGGAAGCGGTTGGAAAGTTGTTCAGAAGATGGATCAGAGGAACATGTATGCTATACCAGAACTAGACCCAACTGACAAAGATGTCGACAACGTCGCTGACCAACGTTTAGAATTTTCAATGGAAAATGATGCAGAAACTCTTCGAGATACAAATATTATACAAGAACCGTTTTAGATACAAGGAGTGTCTTCAATCGAAATACCGATTCAGTCAATTACAATTGACCTCGATGATCTTCCGTGATACGATGTTGCAGTGGGCCCAAACAACGACGATGATGTAGTTATAGAGGAGGAGGATTGGGAGACCGAAAGTGATGATAGTGACGATAACGAAAGTTATTATAGTTCAGATGACGAATAATGCAATTTATTTTGACTTGCCATGTAAAACATAGTAAATGAAATTTTTTGTAATTTAATTATGTTAGTGTAAAGATTTTGGCAAATATGCTTGTTTGAATATATGTACTTGTTATATCCAAACCTTATATATGTGGAAAAATGAAACATTGTTAAATAAATTGAGCTATAAAAGAAAATGAGAAATGAAAATAAATTGAGCTATAAAACATTGTTAAATAAATATATCCAAACCCTTTTGGTAATATTTTTGAAAATTGTTTTTAGAGAAAATTTTCAAAAAAAGGAAAATGAGAAACGAACCTTAACATTCCCTTAGCAAAATAAAAGGGAAAAAAAATTGAAAATGAGAAACAAACCTTACATTCTCGTCGCGTATATTTGTAATTTTGTTCAACGAATACATTCTCGTCGCGTAAAGTTGCAATTTTGCGCAATCACTTTATTTATCGCTGCGTGAAGTTGTAATTTCGCTGGACGACTATAGTTCTCGTTGCATAAAGTTGTAATTTTATAATAATATACGTGTATATATCTATATGTATTTATATATATATATTATATATGCGTATATGTGTATATATATACATGTTTATGTGCATATACGTGTATATATGTACATTATAGTATATGTGTATGTAATAATAATAATAATATATGTGTAATATATGTATATATATGTGTAGTATATGTGTATATACAGTATACATGTGTAGTATATGTATATATATAGTATATGTGTAGTATATGTACATATATCCACTACTAGAAAACTTTGTCATAGGCCACTGATAAACTCGTGGCCTATACTAATGTTAACCACAATCTATCTATGATAAAAGGGACTTGGCCATGGGTTGACCACAGATCACATAATTGTGGTCCAAGTACTTGCAGACTTTTTAATATGATTCATCAGTAATTTTTATAATCATTCTTTAAAAATAAAATAAAAACTTTGAGCGACGCCAAGTATTCCTATGTCGTGCAACATAACTTTGAGTGACGCCTAGGCATCCTATGTCGCACATTGTTATAATTTTCGAGGGTTTAGGGTTTAGGGTTCGCGCGACGCCAATATATTTTTACCTCATGCAAGTTGGCGAAAATTTTGGCTGAATTACTACCTTCGTCGTCGTGCAAGGTGGCGAAATTTTGGACGAATTATTACCTTGTGCGACGGTTTAATTTTGTCTTCGCGCAAGTTGGGGAAAATTTTGGCGGAATTAATACCTTGCTCGCCGTCAACTTTTTTTACGTCGCGCAATCTGACCTTGCACGATGGTTTACTTTCGTCATTGCGCAAGTTCGAGAAATTTTTTTGAAAAAAACACGTAAGTACAGAACTCTCACTTCCTCTCTCTCCTTCGACCCCCTCCCTCCATAACCACCACATCCATCCACCTCAACCCATGAAACCAACACAGGACCCGGCCGCCACCACCTCTTAGTTCCTCTCTCTCCTTCGACCCCTCCCCCTCCCTCTCCCGATACTCCCTCCCTCCATAACCACCACATCCAACCACGTCAACCCATGAAACCGGCGCAAGAAGGACCGGGCTGCCACCACCTTCGAACTCCACCCATTTTCCCGCCGTCACTGTCACGCCTGCTGCAGGAAACCGCCCGAAATTGGGCCGATATTAACAGATTTTAGCGAGCCTCGTTCTCTCTCCTCCGGCCACCAGACCGGACGTGTGACGTATGGTTTCTCGACTATTTTTCGTGCTCTAGCTGATGGTTGGGTAGTATTTTATCGATTTCTAGTTTTGGTATCTCGATTTTTAACCCTAAGTTTGGCCGGATTTTGAATTGAAATTTTGGCCACTTCCAACCATTTTTCAAGGTAGGTCCAAAAACAAAAGTGGCTCCAATTGATGTTCTAAACCCAGGGTAGGAAGCTTGGCCCTTAATTTTGAGAATTTTCCAGTGATCATTATCGCTTTGGACACCTACGCGCTATCGGAGAGTGTGGCGGCACGTGGGTACTGTAACAGAGGGGCATTGTGTCCCAGTGCGATCCCCTAGTTGTCACGAGCGCGTGGGTGTACTCTGATTTCAATTTGGTTACCGTTTGAGTCTCGAACGGATTTCGCCTATTGTGCTTAGATGATATATGCTTAGATTATATCTTGGTAAATTGGATTAATTTTTATGTTTATTAGTTAATGAAGATTCTTATATATTTTTGTTTTATTAGTTTTTGGGATTTTTATTTTTATTTTATTAGACGTTGGCCCCATTAAAAAAAATTAAATAAATCTTTAAATCGTGTTACACCACATATTAGAGTAACTATGGTTTTAACTTTGGATGCTTGTTCAATTGTGCAGATGTCAAACCTTATTAGAAGTTGTAAGGTAGTGACGACTGCACAGAGTTCGCCTCCCCCAGCTCAGCCGTCATTAGCGTCATCAATGGAGCAACCTGTTAGCGCCAAGCGTCGTCACCGCCCCGCCAGCACCACCTACACAACATCGACAGACGCTACTGGTGCGTCGAGGTCACAACCAGGTAAAGATTTCCTTGAACTCTAGCAGTTTTGGATCAATATTTTAGTAGGATTTGTTATTTAATGTTAATTTATATTTCTTTGCATCCAAGAAGAACACCCGAGGGCCTTGTCGCCAGTTGAAGACAGCGAAGGTCACCGGGTGACCAACAGTCGTATCAACATCGGAAACGATGAGCGGCATTGGCCTTGCATAGCTCATTGGCCCACGACATTGGTCACGTCGTTCGGACCCATTGCCCGATGAAATAGAAGTCTTGGAAGGTCATTGCAGACGAACTACAATTTAGAGGACCTTGACGAGGAGTCGTTGGCATACGTCAATAGACTCTTTGCTGAGAGGTACAAGCAGTGGAAGAGCAACTTGCACCACCATTTTTAGGGATTTGATGATCCACAGGTCGTTCTTTAGGAGGGTTGCTCGAAGGGGTTTGAGGGATGGGAGGATAGTTGGGTGTGGTTCTGCGATGTTTATGTTCGACCTTGAAATTTCGGCAGAGTGTCCCCTGAAATACGGACTTTCCCAACAATTTTAAACATGTTAAAACACACACTACTACAAAATAGTTAAACCATGACACAAAATAGATGACAGTGCATCTTAAAACCGTCGTTATGTTTCAAAAGACAACAGTGTTTTTAAAACCGTCATGATATATCATCTTATACACTACTAGCGTTAGATTGATTTTTAAAAGATGACGCTTGTCACTAACAAGCATCGTCTTTTAAAACACGCTGAACAAAAAAAAGGCCACTTGATTTTTAAAAGACGACGCTTGTCACTAACAAGCGTCATCTTTTAAAACATGATAAAAAAGGCCGCTTAAGTGAATTCGCGCTCCACAAATTTTCAGATTTTCCCCGTCTCTGAAAACCTTATATCTCCCTCCTTGAAACCCTCCTCATCTCTCTGAAACACCCTCATGAAACTCTCTACAAAATCATCAGAAAATCGATATCAATGAAGGACTTGAGAGATTCAAGTCTTCACAGATCCACAAAATGGAGAGGGAGGTTTTGTATCTGAGAATCAAAGCTGGTTGGATGGTGAAGATCTCGATCTCCACGCTCTTTAACGTTGATCTCCATCTCAAGCGTTTAACTCTCTCATCAACCTCAACGGCTTGGTCCGATTAGCTCTCCAATTTCGTAGTCGCGATCTAGAAAGACTCGTCAAAATCTGTCGTGTAGGACACTTCAGGCCCATGGCTGTCGTCACCACTTCAGGCCCTTGGCCCTCGCACTCCTTTGAAGGTCCAAGCCCTATAATTGTCCTAATCTCCTGATAATTGTGAAGATCGAAACCCTAGCCTCCTACCTTTTGAAAGGTTTGATTTGAAAGTCACCTAATCTCTCAATGCCCTTCTATATCTTGCTAGTGAATTCGAGATTAGTCTCTTTGCATTTCTGGTATGTTCTTTGTCTCCCTGATTTCAGATTTTCTGTCTCTTGATTTGTCTGGTTTGTTTACATTATTTTTTTATTTATGGTTTCTTTTTAGATTTTTTGATTTGGTTCTCAGGAGATGAGGAGGAAGCTTGGGATTAACTAGTTACTGAGATTGGTGGACATATAACAACTTTATGAAACAATTAAGCATACAAGGTCGGTTTGCAAAGCTGGATTGACTGGCTTTTTCAAGTTTTTCTCAATTTTTTCTTCTTGGTCTTTATTGGTTTGTAAATAATAAATGTTTGTTGAACAGACTTAGAAATGGAGAGATTATCTATTGAAATTAATTGCGCTTTGCTTTTATTTGGTTTTTTCCACCACCATTATGAACAGACTAAAAAAATGGAGAGATTGCTAAGGGAATTAGGAGAACAAGTGCTGGAGTGAAAATTTTGTCAAAATATTGCAAAATGTTTTAAGTGAGTTTCATTTCATGGTTAGAATTTCATATTGTACTGATTCTTCTTTCGGAGAAATTTTTGTCCCTACTCTTAAGTCTTGCTTTGGCTTCTTATGCTTATGCAGTCACTCCGCCAGTCGTGCTGGGAAACCGATTGTGAAATGGACTGAGGTTGCACATTTCATTCACTCTCTCTTCCTTTACTTTTATTGTAGTATAATACCATGATATTCTTGTTACTATTGTTACCATAAGGTGTCCTTGATTAATCATTTTTAGAGCCCTACTCTGTTGCAGTTGTCTTAGGTGCAAAGTTGGTTGCAGAATAGAGCGCAAGAGTTGCCAAACGTATCCAAAAATATCTCTGAGCAATAGGGAATTCACCCTTGGAATAAGGCACTCAAAAGTTCTGAAGTACCTAAAGGTGTACGTGCTTCTCATAACCTCTTGTTGCTTTTATGTCTAGGCTGTAGTAATATGCAAGCTCCTAAGGCTTTTTGCAAACTGGTTAAATCTTATTACTGTATGGTGAGCTCATTTATTATAGCCAAAATAGAAAAATAGTGAACCACAAACCGACCGAGCTAGTTGAAGTTTCGAATTGTATTATTTACACTAGTTTATAAATTTGTCATTCTATTACTTGCCAGCCACTGAATGTCATATCTAATAAGTTGTTAATGCTCAAAAATGGTTCGGCACTTTCGAGGCCAACTTAGTGATGAGGTGTGATGGATGATGGGTGAAGGTGAGGACCTTCACCAAGTGTGTGAGGATTGGAGCAAGCGATAAACATACAGAAGACAAGATATACGTGGTTCACCCTTAATGAATGGGCTACGTCCACGGAGAAGTATATTCTCATTATTATAATATTGTGTATTTACATTTGTACATGAGGTTGGACCCAAATATAAAGTAAGAAAGGAGAAGGCCATGACTAAATATCAAGCCCAGCCCAAGGATCCTTTTCTAAGGGGAGAGTGGTCTCCTTTTATAGGTGAGGGGGAGCCTTCACTTCTTGTAATATTCCAATGTGGGACTCTTTGCGTTGCCTAGAGTTGCTTCTAGTTGCTTGGTCAAATATGGTATAAACATAAGTTATTTCAAGTTTGAACTGTTTCTGTTTCACATAATATCATTCACATATCATTTTATTATTTTACTATTGTGCATTTGAAAGTAGAAGAAAATATCGGAAACATATCAGAGTTGGAATTTGAGGCAAGGTGATCAAAAAATGGGGCATGGTTAGTACACAACAAAGGTGACTTTTTCATTGGATTTCTTGGTGGTCCTTTTATGTACAGGGTGACTTTGTCAAAATCTTAAGGTTGGAGACCTTGTCCTCTGCTTCCAGGTAATTCCCAAAGTTGTAGGTTGTTGTTGTATACCAATAGCAGTTTCAAGTTGATAGTGTTCACGTTTTGGTGGTTTGAGTTTATATTTGTGTTGTATTTGAAACATTTATTCCTTCTTATTTTTGCCCTTTTATGCTCATATTTTTTATTTCAGTTCTCTACATGGAGCACTTGGTGTTATCTTGTCAGCTACGGATACTATTTGCACCCTTCATGTATGTATATTTTCCTCATGGCCATGTTTATTGAAACATAAAATCAGTGAATAACTAAAATAGTATTATTAAGTTTGTATCTGATGTGGCAGGTGCTTAAACAAACTGTTCTTTAAACCACTATTTCTCAAGCTTCATTTGTAAAATTTATGTTAATTTTACAAGCCAAGAAGAGACATGTTGTTGCTGATACTGCTACAGGGGAGGGGAATACAACATGGAAATGTGCAAGAAGACAGAGCTAACTCACACACTCAAGAACAAATTGATGTTCATATCGAATTGGTAGAATTTGTGAGCAATCACGTGTAGCTTCATTATTTAGGTTAATCGATGTGGTAGGAAGTATGTATGTGGTAGGAATAAAGATTGGTTAACTATGTAATAACTATTGAAACTTCAAGTTTTATGAAAGAAACAATTTTTGAGTGTATATATTTATTAATAAAGAAGTATGGTTAGTTTTCTAGTCAAAATAGTTGTATAGAATCATAGGAAACTAAAAAACGAAAATATAACAACCTAGGAATTTATTAGACGACTGAACTAAAATGTAATCAACGATGGCTTTATTGTAAAAACCATCGTCTTTACATACAATCAACGATGATTTTAACAAAAAACCGTCATCTTTCTATACAATCAAAGACAATTTTAAATAAAAACCGTTGTATTTTGACTACAATTAACAATGGTGTTAACCAAAACGTCGTCCTTACCCCTAAACAACAACCTTTTTTTTGTCACAAATGTTGTCTATATAACAAAACAACGACAGTTCTTTAAAAAAAACCGTCGTCCATATAACAACACGACGATAGTGATTTCAAAAAAACCGTCGTCTTTACATCTAATAGACGACAGTTCTTTCAAAAAAGGTCATCTTTACATCTAATAGACGACATTTCTTTCAAAAAACCGTCGTCATTACATATAATAGAAGATAGGTTTGAGTAAAAGTGTCGTCTTTACAAATAATAGACGACGGGGATTTACTGTCGTGGTTTTATGCATCAAAAGATGTCGATCGATTTCACGACGGTTGAAAAACCGGATACACGACTGTGGATTACCGTCGTCTATTGCGATTTTTGTAGTAGTGACATTTATAACTCAACCTCCGGCCTTACAATCAACCCTAACATGGGTGATAACAGAGCATATCTGCGAAATTCAGTTACAAACAAAAATGAAGTTCAATGGAATAGAAATAAGTAGAGGTTTGCCATGCTCGAAAGTTCACAACTTGGTAGAGCCTCTCGGTTCAAGACTATCTATGCATGGGGGGGGGGGGGGGGGGGCAGCAAAACAGAAAAGTGAATGTGACAAAACAAATTCGTTATATTTTGAAAACAACATATAATAACCCCAACGTTTGGAAAATGATGCAGAAAGGCATGCATTTAAAACCAATATAGATATATGTATAGCTAAGACCAAAACCTCGGTGAAATCCATATCTCATAAAGATATATTAATATCCATCCCATTTTTCCCATACTACTCTCTTGAAACATGTCCACATTGGCACGGCGAGCGAGGAAGTATCCTCACCAAAAAAAATGAATGAGCGTATAGGTACATATACATATATAATATAATATACATCTATATATATATATATATATATTTATAAGTATGACCACTACCAAACTTGTACCGGGGAAACAATCCAACCGGGGGATTGTTTAACTAGACCACATGGAAGAATCCACAATTGACCATGTGGCTAGGGAACAAACCGTCCAACAGGGGGACTGGTCTCACCAGCACGTACAACAGAATGCTCAATACTCGTACGCTTGTGACAAGTCCTACGCGCACAGACTAACCCCGCTAAGGGTCTACAAAACACCCCATCAAGGGTGCCCAGGTTCTGTTATATCCAAGTATCACAAAATTCAAAGTATCCAATTTCAGTATTCCAAATCTAGGGAGGTACATAAGGTAGTGCTTATAGCACTCAAAACTAACATAAATCTCAACCCAACTCACATTCCATAATCCCTTTCTCGCAAACCCATGTACCCCACACATATCCAAGCATAGATAGAAATTCTCGAAAATAGCATGACAGGACCTACCCCGAATTCCTCAAAATTCGCAACAAATCCTGTGGTATTTCATACTTCATACCGATGCCGGGCCCACTTATTAAAAGGGACGAGACTTTCTGCTGAAATTTCGGCAGAGTCTCCCATGAAAAACGAACATTTCCCAAAATTTCAACCTTTCAAAGGCACAATTTAAGATTCCTAAACTTCAGCATGCACAATGTAAAAGCACATAGTTCACAAAATAGGCCTCCGGCCTTAAATTCAACCCTCCATGGGCGATAACAGAGCAATTATAAGGAAGACTCTAGTTTACAACTGAAATGAAGTTCAACGGAAATTAAATAAATAGAAATGCCTTACAGAAGTTCAGGCCACACAACAAAAAATCGTTAGGGAATTAAAACAAAGTTTCCATACACTTGCCCCACCGTTTGGAAAAAGATATCAAAGCATGCAGGCAACCCATTTGTATACAATCACAAGTAGTTCTAAAGGTTCAGACCAGAATCAATCATCCATCCAAACGGTTTCAGACTCGTCATGACCACCAACACATTTCAATCACAATTATTTAGTAAAACTGAAATATATAACCTAGCATTTGATCTCACCTCGACTAGGCTCCAGGCTCCCGACATATTCAAACCAAACTCAGCAAAAGTAACAGTTTAAGTCGCGGCTACACCTAGGTGATACCCCAGGCTACCTACGTACCCCTTGGTAAGGGATCAAGCCACACGTAGTTCTTATATCACGATTTTAGATGATATATGATAATATAAAGTAAAACCTACGATTAATTTTAGGTCCATCTACAACTTCAAATCCGACAAGGCACACACTGAACACATTATAAATTCCTTCCCTTATGTCAGTTCATTCTCGTAACCATACCCTATCCAAGGCGTATGTTGCTGAACAACACTTTCCAATCCATGACTTAAACATTCATACCTATGCAGAGTACTCATGAAGCACAAATTTAAGAATCTCAACCCGAAATCCAATCCACATATATATATATATTTAGTATGTATGTATATATATACACACCCGCTTCACACCATCATCATGTACCAGGGGAAAACAATCCAATCTGGGGATCGTTTAACTAGACCACATGGAGGAATCCTCAACAACCATGTGGCTAGGGATGAGATGTCCATCCGGGGGACTTAGCTAACCAACACGTACAGTAGAATCCTCAATACTCGTGCTCCTATAATAAGTCCTACGCGCGCAGACTAATCAGCTATCTATTTCCATGTATTCAAGTATCCATCTCCACTGTTTCCAACTATTAGTATTCAGTGGGAGGTACATATGATAATATACATCATGTACCAGGGAAAACAATCCAACACGGGAATCCTTTGGCTGAACCACACGGAGGAATCTTTGACAACCGTGTGGCCAGGGACGAGCCATCCAATCGGGTTATAGGGCACACCAGCACACATAGCAGAATCCTCAATACTTGTGCTCCTGTGACAAGTCCTACGCTTGCAGACTACCCCGCTAAGGGTCTATGAAACACCCCGTCAAGGGTGCCCGGGTTCTGATCACATCCAAACCATAACCATAGTTTCCAAGTATTCATTGTCCATCAATTCCAATATCCGTATCCCAAAGGGGGGCGGGGGGGTACATGAGACGGCGTGTCATCGCCAAGATCCAAAACACCATAATCCCTTATAAATCATATTAATAGCACCAATAATAATAGTAATAATAAGCATTCCCATAATCATGTATTCCATCCCATAATCATATCCAAACCACAACCACAGTTTCCAAATATCCATTATCCATCAATTTCCAATATCCGTATCCAAGGGGGGAACATGAGATGGCGTGCCATCGCTAAGATCCAAAATCTACTTTCATAAATTAATATATAATAAAGATAATGTTCTAAAAATCCATATAATAAAAATATGGTTAATGATTTCCCCACTCCAATTTTATCCACTTACACTCCTTTTTTTTGTTCTAAAATGGAGTGTAAGTGGATAAAACTAGTGTGGGGAAATCACTACTCTAAAAATATATATAATAAAATAATACCCACTCTTCCTTTTTGAAAACCATATTAAAACCATAATTAAGAAAAAAATCAAGACTAAATAAGCCCATTCGATTTAATTAATATTTAAATCACTACTCATATACTTAGGAAATATACAACCTTTGATAATCCCACAAGACAAGATATAGAATCCAAAACACCATATTCAATTTCCCAAAACCATAGCCCATCCATATATACATACTAATTCCGACATTCTCAAAGATGTTGCAATTCAAAGTCCAACAACCGTATAAACGAATGTACCAAAACCAAAATCCATAACGTACCCAAAGTCACCACAACCCCTTATAAATATTATTGATAGCACCACTAATAATAGTAATAATAATAAGCATTCCCAAAATTCCTATAATCACGTATTCCATCCTAAAAATTCACTAGTTTGAATTAGATCAC
Organism: Prunus armeniaca; assembly: GCA_903112645.1. Taxonomy (NCBI): domain Eukaryota; kingdom Viridiplantae; phylum Streptophyta; class Magnoliopsida; order Rosales; family Rosaceae; genus Prunus; species Prunus armeniaca. The sequence continues at coordinate 10,199,045 of CAEKDK010000003.1, read as the reverse complement.
CCATAACTTTCAACATCCATTCTCAACTCAATTTCCACATACAAATAACCTACCAAATCAGCAAACCAAATTTCATAACCCTTATTATTCACTTTCCAAGACACCCTTTTTAACACCCGCATCAATATCCAATTTACCCACAACCCAAACACATGTAATCAATATTTGAGTGTAAACATGTAATCAATATTTAATTAAATCCTTACTGATACCAAACCCCTTTATCAAGCCATGAGTGAATTTTAATAACAATCATCAAAATAAAGCGATAATAATAATATTAATGCTAACAACAATGATAATAATAACAATAATACTAACAAAAGTAATCCCTGGAAATCCCATAATCATATCTTCCATTTTTGCTCAACGGGGCCAGCGGGGCCCATGACCTCCAATTTCAAATCCGAAATTTCCTAGAGGTCCAACGAAGTCTACTGAACACGTCCTGAAAGGTACATAGATCAACATATTTGACAATGGAGTCGATCCAACGGTCCGAACATATCGAACCCGGATAACACCTAATATGCATAAATCGGATCGACAGTCAAACGGTAACCAAATTCAAATCCGAGCATACCATCGTGCTCGGAAACGACATGGAAAACATTTTAGGACCAAATGGGGCACCCAAGCCTGGCCCACGCCCCACCACACACCGGCAGTATATGGGTGTCTTGAAAAAGACTAGAAAATTCTCAAAACACCCAACAATACCTATACCTACATGATGAGGACAACTAGTGGAGCAACTTTTGATCTTGGGCCATGGCCAAAAAGTGGCCAGAACTTGCCGAAAACTCGATCCGAAAACTTGCCAAAAAATTGGATTGTAAATCGCATTTCAAAACTCAAAAATCGATCCTAATCAACCAAACCATCAGCTAGATCATATTGAGAAGATGAGAAAGCATACCTGGATCAACAAATTTGGTTGCCGGAATCGAGTAAAAATTGGCCGGATTTCGAGCTCTTCTAGTGGTTGTGGTGGTTGGCTGCGACAGAAGAAGGGTGATGTGGGAAGATGAAGGTGAGCTCGACATTTTGGTATCGGCAATGTGCTACGTGTCAGAGAAGTTCTCTATGTGGGCCAGTTTATTTTATATGGATGTCTCCGTTCGAAAGATATATGAAAGTGGTAAAGGGATATGTTCAGAACCATACTCGTCCCAAAGGTTGCATTGCTAAGTGGTATATAACTGAAGATGCTGTAGAGTTTTGCACCGAGAAATTATTTGATATTAGTACAGTTGGAGTGCCATCAAGCCAAAAGATGGGAATTTCAAACTCATTATCAGGTTACACAGTGAGTTTAGTTGATCATGACCTATTGAACCAGACACATCTATATGTCTTGGAGAATACGGAGGAAGTCCTACCCTATATCAAGTATGAGTTTTATTCTTTAAGTAGCCATTTTAAATTATTCCTTATGTTTATCTTATATACAAGGGACCGTAATGCTTGATATTTTCATGTCACGTAGGGAACATATGATCCACATCAAGACCACTTATCCAAAATTTAGAAAGAGAAAAAGTGGCTACAACATAAGCACAATAACACTTTCATTCAATGGCTATGCTTTAAGGTGTATGTTATTGAATAACATATTGGACTCTTAATTTTCTTCTTTCTATGTTAGATTGAATTAAGATATGATTAATTTGCATATTCAAAGTGAACTTAATGGGGAAGACAATAATGGTGTATCAGAAAATTTGAGATGGCTAGCAGCTGGTCCAAGCATGGCAGCGTCATCATATAGGAGCTATCTTATTAATGGTGTTAAATTTAACACCAAGGCACAAGATGATGTGCAAACTGTCCAAAGTAGTGGAGTTTATTTACTTGCACATACTATGCAAGTTGCTAGTGCCAAGGATAAAAACCTTATTGTCTCCAATATGGGTTTTTATGGTGTCATTCAAGAAATTTGGGACCTTAACTACCAAAATTTTAGAATCCCAGTCTTCAGGTGTGATTGGATAGATAACACTTTGGGCCTTGTAGTCAACGAACTTGGATTTACCCTTGTAGATATGAGTAAAATTGGACATAGGAATGACCAATTTGTTATGGATTCTCAAATCAAACAAGTATTTTTTGTTGACAACCCAATGCATCGTGGTTGGTCGGTAGTGTTATCAATGCCTAATAGAGAATACAATGATGTTATTGACGATGATGTGCTAGGTGATATTAGAATTGAGTGTGAGTCATTTACTAGAGGGAAACCCAATGTTGACACATTTGATGGCCTAGTGGGTGAGTTTGGGAGTGAAAATATTAGAGATGGGTGTGAAGATATATGAATTGATTGATTCTTGTAATATATAACATTAGTTATGCAGTTAATTGTATAACATTAATTAATAGCTCTGTATGGCATTAATTTTGCAATAAATTTCAATGTTTGACATTATTCTGATCACATTTTCAGTATGCAGGCTTTGGGCACAACAAATCCAATATAACAAAATATTGGGCTAAAGGTGTAAAATACGACCGTCCAATTAACAAATCGCAAAAACAGACATCTAAATCAAAACCAGCGTCGTATTTTTACAAACGACGTGGAATGACAATGCAAAAGACCATAAAGAAATAAAAACCGCCATTTGAAAAAGAAAACACGTCGGTTAATTAAAATTAAATTATACGACGGCTAATAGATATTAACAACAACGACGGTCATGAAAATAATTCAACTTGTAGATTTAAAAATAACACGACGGAACAGTACTCCAACCGATGAATTTTAGGAAACACTACTTCTACTGATAAATAATTACCGTCGTCTAAAGGGCGTAATAAAGGCAACTCAGTTCCATTAATTGTCTTGAGAGCTCTTCTGAACGTCGGTTAAACGAAAACAATTGACGTCTCATAGAATACACACGTCAATAACGGTTTTAAAAGCGCCTTTTAAAAGGCCAACCACATCTATTTCTATAAGCGTACCGACATGGTAAGTAAAACAACAACGTCGATAAATTGGATTTTACGGACGTATTGATGAGATTAACCACGATCATTAGTTTACACTAACCGCCGTTCAAACTTCGATCCGTGGCGGTTTACCTCCACTGCACGCCGTGAAAATAAGTTTTAACGACCGTGTTTCAACACTTGGGTCGTGGTTAAGGACTGTTATGTCGGTGTATAATAAAATTATGCCATGTTAAAGACTTCAAACGTCAGTATTTTCCAAAAAGCATCATCTAATGTTGTCCAAGTCGTAATTCTAGCAAGAATCAACCGTCGTATATGGGTAATAACGTTGTTCTTTTAACATATTATGACGTTAATATGCTTTTGAACGTCGGTTCTTGATATTTGCGACGTGGAATACATTTAACAAGGCGGTGTGTTCCTGGGTTGCGATGTGGAAGATGTTATAAGCGGCGGTGATTCTACCTCTGTGTCATGGTTAATTTATTTTACGTCGGCTCTAATATAATTCTTGACATGTAATATCCTTTAGACGTTTGTTATTTTTTGTAAGCGTCATCTAAGATTGACAAAGCTTTCCTTTTTTTGTGTTTTTATAGAATTTAGACGTCGGTTTTTTTTATTTAGTAAACGTAGTATATATTAACCATGGCGGTTTCGACGTTTCAAACGATAGTATTTGTTCAAATAGAGACGTGAGTAACTATTTTTATGTCGGCATGTATGTAGTTCTTGACATGTAACACTTTTTAGACGTCTCTATTTTTCTAAAACCATCATCTAAGGATGCCAAAGTTTTCCTTTTTTGCTGTTTATATAGTAATTAGACAGCGGTATGTCTTTTGATATGATGTTATATGTCTTAACGACGTCGGTTATTTGCCTTCATTGATTTATGTATCAAAAGATGGCGGTCGATTTCATGACGGTTTAAAAACCTTCTAGACGACGGTGGATTCCCATCATATATTCCAATTTTTGTAGTAGTGAGCCAAATTTCTCTATGGGGCTGGTAGAGGTGAATTATTTTGGAACCTGTGTCACGACCCAACACCCCTAGCAATATATTGTCCGCTTTGGGCCTTCCTCCTCATGGTTTTGTTCTTGGGCTCAAGCTAATGCTACATTGCCCAAAAGGCCTCTTGCTAGGAAGAGAAGTGCCCACACATATAAGGCACTTCACCTTTCCCTCCCTGAGTGATGTGGGATTGCTCACCATTCTTATCTCCCCAAGACACGGGTCCTACAATCCACCCCGCTTGGGGCCCAATGCTGGCACACTTTCGGTCGAGGTCCAGCTCTGATACCATTTGTCACGACCCGACTCCCCTAGCAAGATATTGTCCGCTTTGGGCCTCCTTCCTCACGGTTTTGTTCTTGGGCTCAAGCTAATGCTATCTTGCCCAAAAGGCTTCTTGCTAGGAAGAAAAGTGCCCATGCATAAGGTACTTCACATTTCCCTACCCGAGCGATGTGGGATTGCTCACCGTTCTTGTTTCCCCAAGACAGGGGTCTTACATGTTGTTACTCCCAACACAACTTCGACATGCGATATTTATGAAAGATATTTGAAATTTCTCTTGCACAACTAGGAAAGCACTATATCGGATGAATGATTTGTGAGCATGGAATTAATAATCGGAGCTATACATTAACACATCTGCCACACGCTTATCTCAAGTTTGACAATATAAGTTCTTTGTATCATTAACCCTTAATCAATTGTATATCGCCAAACACAAAATATGTTAAAATCGATTATCACTTTATTAGACAATATTTGGTCGCTAAGCATTCGGTCATTGTCTAAATTTAATGTAATGACACAAGCAAAACCGAAGATTATTGGAGAAAATTGCTCTCAAGCGTACGTGAGAAAGGGATCTATTCCTAATCAAACACTGATTAGAAACAGACAACATCATTTCAAGCAGGTTGTAAGACCCGTGTCTTGGGGAAACAAGAACGGTGAGCAATCCCACATCGCTCGGGGAGAGAAAGGTGAAGTGCCTTATATGTGTGGGCACTTCTCTTCCTAGCAAGAGGCCTTTTGAGCAAGATAGCATTAGCTTGAGCCCAAGAACAAAACCGTGAGGAGGGAGGCCCCAAGCGGACAATATCTTGCTAGGGACGGGTCGTGACAAATGGTATTAGAGCTGGACCCCGACCGGAAGTGTGCCAGCGAGGATGCTGGGCCCCAAGGGGGGTGGATTGTAAGACTTGTGTCTTGGGGAAACAAGAATGGTGAGCAATCCCACATCACTCGGGGAGGGAAAGGTGAAGTGCCTTATATGTGTGGGAACTTCTCTCCCTAGCAAGAGACCTTTTGGGCAAGATAGCATTAGCTTGAGCCCAAACCGTGAGGGGGGAGGTCCAAAGCGGTCAATATCTTGCTATGGGAGTCGGGTCATGACACAAGAGACCATCACACACTGATTGATTTAGTGTGTTTGGCATGTGGAAGTAACAAGATCCCACATGCCTCATATGCCAGTTGAGTAACAAGATCCCGCCACATGCCTCATATGGAAGTATCTTGATACTATATGTTTGGATGACTTTCTTTTCTGGACGAAACATCTTTTGGCTCTGTCCTTTTGAATGCTACGTGAGTGGACTGCGGAGGGCCTGTCTTCAAATCTCTATCAGCAGCTGTCATCTATGTTTTTCTATTATTTATTATCATTTGTTTGTTTTTATATTTAGAGTTTAAATATCTTAGGTTAAACTAATTACGTGCAGCTTCATTAACCAGTAATAGCCACCATCTCTTTCTTTATTCTCTTCTCTAGTTTTGCCTGCCTTCCCTTCCCATCCCATTGATCGAATCTCTGGTCAAGAAAAAAGCAACCCCATCATTCATGTCCTTGCATCATATATGCATGATGGACCCTACCTTACAATTATCATACTTAACTTCTTTTTCTTTCTGGATTTCAAATTATGAAAAAACACAGATGGCAGCTGCTGATAGAGATTTGAAGATAGGCCCTCCGCAGTCCACTCACGAATCATTCACAAGGGATTAGATGAGATTTGCTTGGCCCTTCTTTTGGTCCCCTGGAATTAGCATTGGAGTCTTTTAATTATGATCTTCCATATCAATTATTAAGTATCAACATTGAATATATATTACAATAATCTTAGTGGTACAACAGCGACCCCCGTAAGAATATTTCTGTGATTGGCTAGCAACAATGATATTAGATTGATAAAATTTATCTTATAGCTATTGGCAGGATCCGAATTCATAAAATCTTCATACATCATCTACCAAATAACCTATCACTCTCATTCCATATTAGGAACATGTACATTGCTTTAAGTGTGCATGAAACCGTACAGTCACGTATGTACTTAGAATTTAGAGGCATTCAGATTATAGTTACTACATACACAATCATTGGCGGACCTATTAAGGCGCAAGGAGGTGTAGCTGCATTTCCCCTCACAGGAAAAGCCATTGTAGGTGCTGCATATTGCACCTCTGCTTAGCCTAGGAGACGCAGTCTAGGTGTTCGACGAAAAGCCTAAACGAAGTTTGTGTTGCTTCGCTATGCGCAATGTGCTTGTGTTTTTTTCAAAAAAATCCTGGCCAAAACGATGTCGTTTTGGAGTAGAAAGAGTTAGGCTACTTCGTTTATTGTCAATTAATTTTGGAGTAGAAACTCAAACTTTAGCCTACCCCACTGCCTGTCCTTCATCCTTTTGGATGACTATCTGTTCTTAAACTTTAAAACTGAATCTCTGGATAATTATGACTTGAAAACTTAATAGTACTATTGGATTACTATATATGGCTTTGCGTATTCCTCAATTCAGACTTCAGAGTGCAACAGCCACATGTTTTTAGTATTTCTCCACTATCTCTGTCATTAAGCCAACAAAGTGTTAACTATTAGCTTTAGATTAATTGTAAAAGTTCTTTTGGTTCCTCAATTTCTAGAAATTTCTATAATTTGATGCTTCATAAACCTTCTTGGTCTGGTGCCATGGAGTTTGGTTCTTTTTTGGCTGCAATGGGAGTTGGGAGTTTTGCTTACTTTGATTGAAAAGTGATGATATATATTTAAAATGAATGAAAAGGGTTAGAAGAGAACTTAGATTAATATCTCTGAATATTTGAGTTCTTCGTGCTTCCAAATTTGGGAAAGAAGATGGATAGAGGAGAGAATATAATTATTATTGAAGGAGGAAAACATAATTATGTATATAATATTAGATGAAACTTCACTTTGTCAATTTCCCTCTCCCACTTCAAAGTTCAATCTACAGTAACTTCCTTCTACACATGCATAGCATATTAGCATATACGTACGGCCCCTTCTAATATTATTTACTAAAGGATTAATTGTAGGAATGGCCCTTAAACTATACCCGTAGTTACATTTTGGTCACTCAACCTCAAAATAGCTGTAGAGGTCCCCAATTATGTATGGTGTTGCATTACTAGTCACTTTCGTCAAGTCTGTCTATTTTTTTGTTAAATCCATGGGAAAACTTGGAAATTCATTCCAAATATTTATAAAAATGAAATAACAAAAAATAAATAACTAAGGGTTATTTGTAGCAATGGTCCCCCAACTATACACGGAGTTACATTTTGGTTACTCAAGTTCAAAAATAGTTACAGAATGGTTACTCAATTAGGTGTTGTGTTGCACCATTAGTCTCTACTGTCAAGTCCCTCTAACGGTAGGGACTAATGGTGCAACACAACTAATTGAGTGACTTCTGTAACTATTTTTGGAGTTGAGTGACCAAAATGTAACTCCAAGAGTATAGTTGAGGGACCATTGCTACAAATAACCCTTTACTTAAATAATTGGGATGTGGATTGTGTCGGTAAGGCAACAACTATATAAGCAGATCCCCAGTATAGAAGACTTAAAATAAGAGCCATCAGTGTTCTTGAGCTACACATATAAACATACACACTTAGATAAATGAGTTTGAATAATGATAAAGTTAGTGCTACAAGCCATGAGCTTCTTCAAGCTCAAGCTTATGTGTGGAATCATATCTTCCAGTTCATAAACTCCATGTCATTAAAGTGTGCAGTTGAATTAGGCATCCCCGATGTGATTCACAACCATGGCCAACCCATATCCCTTTCCAATCTCATTTCCGGTCTCAATGTCCACCCTTCGAAAGCTCATTTCATCTCACGCCTCATGCGAATCCTTGTCCACTCCAATTTCTTTGCACAAGACCAGCAAGTTCAGCTACCACTTCGTCCAAACAATAATAACAACAATGAGATTATTGTTCATCAGGTTCTTGATGATGAAGCGGACGAAAAAGCTGTTGTGGTGTATAGCCTAACACCAGCTTCCAGGCTTCTCCTCAAGGAAAGTCCATTAAGCACCACACAATTTTTACTTATGAATCTTGATCCAGTACTGATAGATCCATTTCATCTAATGGGCACTTGGTGCCAGATGAACAATAATGGAAATTATGATCATCCAGCTTCCCCATTTGAGATGGCACATGGAAGGTCTTTTTGGGGTTTGGCTGCTCAGCAACCAAAGCTTGGTAGCTTGTTTAATGACGCAATGGTGGCTGACTCTCAGCTGCTAGCAAGGGCAGTGGTTGAAGAGTGTGAAGGAGTTTTTGAGGGTTTGAATTCCTTAGTTGATGTTGGAGGTGGCACAGGAACCATGGCCAAGGCCATTGCCAAGGCCTTCCCCAACATTAATTGCACTGTCTTTGACCAACCACATGTTATTGCAAACTTGCAAGGGACTCACAATTTGGATTTTGTTGGAGGAGACATGTTCGAGAAGATACCCCCAGCAAATGCAATTTTCCTCAAGGTAATTATAAAACTCAGTTATTTCTCTCATTTTTATTATTCCTTAATTTCCTAATTAATTATTACCTTCTTGTTAGTAAATATATCTCACCCTTGCCTTTGCAGAATTTTCTAAACTTGTCCTTGTTTTGCTTGGCTTTCAATTCGAGTTGTGTATTTAAGGAATTTTTATGGAGTTTAATAAAAAAACGAAAAAACGAAAAAACGATCTTGTTGAAGAATGTAGAGTAACACATTGGAAACTTAGACAAAATGTATAACATTGCCCTTTTATATAAACCCCACACCAGCTTGGACTATGTTGGTGGTTAATTTGGGGGGAATATCAATGTTTCTAGTGGTCCGTGGGTCCGTCCCTCTGAAATCTTAATAAACCTTACTATTCATAAATGAATTATTAACAATGACATATCAATCGGTGCATGTACAAAGTATACTAAGCAGGTACCATACACTAATTCTATGCCCGATGTGGTTGTGAGTATAAATTCAAGGCTTACTTTAAAGTAATTAACCATTAATTAATGCATGGCATCAATGATCAGTGGATTCTGCATGATTGGAGTGATGAGGAAAGCGTGAAGATATTAAAGAAGGGTAGAGAAGCAATTCTGAGCCAAAAAGGAGGAAAGGTTATCATCCTGGACATAAATGTGTCTGCAGATAATAAGAAGATGGATAAGAAATCAATTGAAACTCAGCTCATGTGGGATATGTTAATGATGGTCCACCTCAATGGCAAAGAGCGTAGTGAAGCAGAGTGGGAAAAGCTCTTTCTGACTGCTGGATTCTCTCACTATAAGATTACACATACATTGGGCCTCAGGTCTCTTATTGAAGTTTACCCCTGAAAAAAAGTATCACTCTTTTAATTGTATGTTAAGTGCTTGCGAATTTCATGAAATAAGCCCTAAATCTCTTTCGGTGTGTATATGCATATATTATCTAAGTTTGGATGTTTCCTTCTTCTTTGTAATCTTTAAAGTTTATAATTTAGTTCTTAAGAAATAAAAATGGTACGCAGTACCTCTCAGTCTAATAGTGTTTCTTAATGACGTGGAAGAAGTTTTATGTTCAAAACTCACCACCTCATTAGTAAAATTAAAAATAATAATAATTTGATGCCCCAAAATGAAAAAGGAGAAGCCCAAATGTATGATGGACCAAGAAGACATACGGCCATGAATGATTTCATGCTAATTCCAATCAATTTTTGGGAGTTAATTTAAAAAATAAATAGTTAACAACAATTGAAGCGTGGTTTCCTACGAATTTTCAAGGCATGAAAAGGACCATAGTCCCACGTTTAGCACTTGAGAAAACAAAAGCAGCCTTGTGCAAGTTGTTAATAGAATAAACAGTGGGTAACAAACAACAAACATCTACAAGCAAAAACACATGTTTCCAAGAAAACCAATTGTTTATACCATATCCGACTGGCCAATTAATCAACGACACATGGAAACAAGGGATCCACAAGGAGATCCCACAAACTTGACAATCTATTACGTCCCACAAAGTACCATCGGCAGGCGCCAAGCCTTTGGCAACCCAGCCTGTCGACCGCAGCCAAAGACTGCACTTCAGAGTAATTTCTCATAAAGACACGTGGTGCCTCCTCAGCCAATCCTCGCAATCCCACATCGAAGTATCACTCAAGATGCACACCCGTCAAAGTCTATAGATGTTAGAGTTACTTTCCCAAATTCTTGGACTCTCAGAGTGACTGGCTTTTATGGTCACCCTGATCATACCTAACGTCATCATTCATGGAAACTTATGCGGAGATTAAGTAGGGTGTATGATAGTCCTTGACTTTGCTGTGGAGATTTTAATGAGATTATGGAGTATCATGAAAAGAGTGGGGATCACATTCAATGCGATGCTCTCATGGAGGATTTTAAAAATGCTATTTTTGATTGTTGCTAAATTCAGTTTGAGTTCACAGGGTATAAGTTTATGTGGAATAACAACAAGAAGGATGCAACTAATGTGCATGCTGTTGGCGAGATCCTAATTCTATTAGGAGATTTATTTTCTATTCTATTAGGATTTTATTTCTTTCTCTTTTGTACAAATCTTGTGTAATTAGGAGTTTATTTGTTTCCTTGTAAAACCCTACTAGGGTTACACACTTGTATTATAAATACCTCCTTTTGGAATGAAAATATATCAGAAAATATTCTACCCCATGTTGTTTGACTTGGCATCAGAGCCGACTTTCTGGTGACCTCTGTGTTGTGCCCACATTCTAGCCCCATATTTTCTCTACCTGTGCCATGTGTGGTATCAAATTATATTTGTTATTCTAACTTCTATTTGTTGGAACCAAAATTGTAGGATGCTGTTATCAAATTATATTTTTTATTCTTTCCGCCATGTGTAGCAGTGCCATGGTGGTGGCTAGACCCAGCCACTAGGTGGTGTGGCAGCAAAGACACAATGGTGGATCCGTGAGGTTGCACAGTTGTGCCGACCGTGGGGCCTTGCGAGGTAGAACCGGCCATGAGGCCGTGGGCGGTACGATGTGGCAAGGGCTGGTGTGGTGGTTTCGGCTGTGGGTCCGGCAGGTGGAACAGTGGTTCCAGTCACATGAGATGGCTACTGTGGTGCGGCAGCAAGGGTTTGCTGTGGGTTCATGGAGGCGAGAGGTGGTGGTGCCACCCTGTCGATCACGAGATCATGGGAGGAGTGGCTTTGGGCGCCTTCGCGAATTGAGCCATTGCAGTGGTCTTGCTCCTAGTGTGCTTGCTTCCAACCATGGTTGTTTGGAAGGCTTTGTCGGATTGGAAAATAGAAGGAACGAATTCCTTAAGCACGCGTTGAGTATAACTCGTGCTTTCAATGAAAGCACTAAATGTTTGTGCAAATACTCTTGCTGGAGAATATTCGTTTTGTGATTCTTCAACCTTCGATCTTCCTTCTTTCTTTTCCTTGATTGCTGTAAAAAAGACCGGAGTAAATAGACAACACTAGGGGGTGTTGGCCAAAGGCCCTCCGATGCCTAAGTTAGTTCGAGTGTTTGTAGGAAAACAATAGTTAACAAAAAGGTACGAAGATGTTTCTATGGTGTGAATCGGGCGGCCGGAGCCGTGTGTGGTGGCTGGAGCAGTGTGGAGAAAATATGGAGAGTGGAGAGTGGAGAGGTTGGCGGCAAGGGTGTTGCCGTCAACTAGATAGAGAGAGGGAGAGAGCTTCAAGTATTTTTCTCGGGTTTTAGAAGTAAGTTTAGATGTACCTTGAATGATGAATGAAGTCATCTATTTATAGGAGCCTCGGAGGCTGGGGTTTCGTAGAGAATAAAACTCTTATTGGGAAGGAGTTTATTCTTTCCCCAAATTGTAGAGATTTGAGTCCATTAGGGATTTGATTGGGATCCAAATCTCCTAATTTGATGATGATTATATCTCCTTATTAGGATAATATCTAAATTAATGATATTATCTCATTAAATAAATATAATATCCTATAATTAAGATATTATTCCTATTAATTAATTTGCCAAATTAATTGGTTCAATTAATTAATTTAAGGGATACTCTTTTTTTCCACGTGACGTGCTCTAATTGGAGACGAAAATAATTGCTCTCACAAAAAGCTAATTGAAAAAGAAAAATAAAAGAAGAATAGCTAGCTGTTTGGATCCCACATGCCTCATATGCCAGTTGTGCATGTTTTTACTATGTTTGGCATGCACTAGCTACTTGCAGTCATTTATATCACAGAGATATGATAACATGTTTAATTCTGAATATATATTTTAAGAACCACTTTTTACTCAAATCAATCTGCTGAAACTCAAGCAATGGCTATTGATTTCAGAACAATCTTCCACCCATCACATATGTACATACATAATTATATATATATATATAATAGCTCAATACTTAAGAGAATAGTTGTGAATTGGATAAAATCCTTAAAACCTGTAAATCTTCACTCCTTGTCTCATAAAATCAAAAAATAAGTATTAAACTTTTACCCAAAAATACCAAGATAAAATCCTCAATTTTAGTTTAAACATCTTAAAACGTGAATATTCTCCACCTAGGCGTACCCCCATCCATATTTCGTCAATTCCTTTCATATACCATCAATTCCGATAATCTTTCGTCAATTCCAATAATGTACCGTCAATTCCTTATGCCCAGATCATCAACAACTCATACATCAAAAATACCTCAACAATTCAAAAAATAGACCACGTCCTCACTCAAATTCATTTATGCACAACATAGTATTCAGAAAGCTAGTATTCATAATTCATTGATTTCAAGCCATCGAGCATATATTTAAATATAGACATATGATTAGGCAATTAATTAATTCCTTATTCATGCCAAAACACGGTTGTCCAAGCCATTCCCAATTTCACACAATTAAACATAAAATAACATGCTTGGAAAGTAAAAGCGATCGCATAATAATTCAAAAACATTTAATAAAACTCTCATTGCAAAAATACCGATTTAAAACATACCTCCAATTACAATTACAACTACTAAAAGTCCTCAACCAAGCCAACATAGCCCACGATCTAAGTCAACTGGGCTCATAGAGCCCACGACCTCAATTTTTTATATGACAATTCCTATTGGTCCATAACCATAAGTTAAACCTATCCTAGAAGTCTCATTACGATCCAATGATCAGTTTGACCCCGACCGTGGAATTTAACCAATTGAGCCCATGAGGCCCACAACCTCCGATTTCCAATCCGAACATTCCTATAAGTCCAATAAGGTCGACATAACACCTCTTGAGAGTTTGGTCCTTATCGAGCTATCGGATCACTCACAATCGTACGATCAGACTTTGACTTAGTACTTAACCCTAAATCATTGATTCAGAGTATCCGAGACTTCGATTCTCGATCAACCAGTTCCTACATAATCCTAGAGATACGAGAAACGATAAATTTGAAAATGAGATCGATCAGACGGTCCGAACCTATAGAATTCGAATATTGCATAAATTGTGAAGTTTCTTTCGATAGTCAAACAATAACCTATCGCTAATCCGAGCATACCGTCGTGCTCGGGACGACATCTTAAGAGCCTCCACAATGGGTCCCACACGCTGACGTCTTGAGTAATTTCCGACGATCGGAAAACTCCAAATCATCGGCCAATACCTATACCTACAGAACCACCACAACTAGGGGAGTCACTTTTGGTCTTGGACCTAGGCAAAAAACTGACCACAAATATTCAAAAACACCATCGAACAGCCGGCCGAAAATGGGTTTAAGAATAGATCTCTAAAACCTCAAAATTAACCCAAACCAAGTAAATAAACATGTAGAGCGGGATGAATAGATGAAGTTTCATACCTTACTCGATGGAAACCATTGCCGAAATCGTCGAAAATGCAAGAACACTACCAAAAAAACCTATCCATTTCTCAGCTTCGATTTGAGCTCACCGTCAGCAAATCGGATCGTGTCTTGGGTGAGTGTCGTAGAGGAGGACGAGAGAAACATTTTTCGTAAAGATGGCACGGGCAACCGGTGTCGATTGGTTGTCAAGAAGTCGAACAGTGACTATGTTGCGAATAGAGAGAGGAAGAAGTGTTCGGGTGAGAGAGGGGGGAAGAAGAAGGAGAAAAAAAATAAAAAGAGCCCCAGTACTGTAGCAGTAACAAATTTGAAATTTCCGTTTACGTCCTTTTCGTTTCTAGACGTTTCCTCCTTCGTTACAACTCGGAATTAGGCGTGCCGCATGTCTACGAACTCGTATCGTCAAGCTCTATGCAACGATGTCACTCAATCTCCCAAAATCATTCCCGAACAAAAAGTAACTAAAGTGCCCCTATACCTAAGGGCAAAAAAGTAATTTGACAATTAAATAATTAAATAAACCCTTAAATTAGGTCAGGATGTTATAGTATACATATATATATATGTGTGTGTGTGTGTGTGTGTGTTGTTTGTTTCCTTTTATATATATGTACCTGCATTACAAGTAATAGTTTTTTTCTTGAATTTTCTTGAACAGTTTTTTGATGGAGTTTCCTACACACACACACACCTGCCTTCCAGGTAATAGTTGTTTTTTCTTGGGTTTTTCAAAGAAATTTTTATGGAGTTTTATCTCAATATACTCAAGTGTGAGTATACCTATTGCAGATGTATGAGTTCCTTTTTTTCTTTTTCTATAACCTTTTAGATAGGTACTTTTTTACTTTAATAATGAGTTTTAAAATCCATACCAAAGGTATTATATGAGTTCAATTACTTGAACTAGGGCAATTTATGGGTATAACTATGTACACAAGAGCTGGCTTTTGGGTTTAATTACCTAGACTAGAGGTAACTTATGGATTTAATTACCTGGACTAGAGGTAATTTATGGGTTTAACTACCTGAACTAGAGGTGAGGTTGCAATTAAATTCAAATCAAATCTGATAATTAATTTCCTACAAATCAATAACTTACCGGTTTTACAAATCCATAATTTACCTTATTTATGTTTTAGGGGCATAATTGGAACAACAAACTAATTAATGAATAAATAAAATAAAGTGTAAGCATCAATAAATAAATAAAAAGCATGTAATCTTATGTGGCGCAAAAGTCAAAGGACTTAAATCAACAACAACTTCTACATGGATTGCACCCAACACATCTCTCATAAGAATTGGACTTATGCCAAATTTTCTATAAAAAGAACGGAGAAGAAAGCTAGGTTTTGAAGAAAATAAATCCTAGCATTGAAAAGACATGAAATCCATGAAATCCAAATCTTGCGAGGTATATTGAAATCCTTACTCTTTCCTAAGTTATAGATAATTACCATATTATCGCCATCTCAAACAATAGGATCTTTGCGTTCTACTCTTTCCAAGCGACAAGTCCTTACGCTTTCCTAAGTTATAGATAAATGAAGTTTCCAAAATTGAAACCCTTAATTAACAAAAAGATAAGAAAGAAAAAATTATAAACTAGTCTGGAAATTATGTTATTGGTTAGCTAGTAGCTTGGTCTTTACGTCACAGATGAAAACCTGATAAGCATCAATTAAACCTGACCGACTTTATACTCTAAACCACACGTTCGATGCATCTTCCAATGCCCTAGAGTAAACTATAAAGCGTTACAGAGCAACAATCAAGCAGCCGCTAATTCTTGTCAGAAAGACTAGCTTATTTCCTTGGGGAGAAAACAAAGAACTAAGAACTGAGTGAAGAAGAATAATGAAAAGAAAGGTAGAAGAAAAATTAGACGGAGAAAAGCACAGCATGTGCAGTCATGGAGTGCACTGGTTGAGAGGGAAGTTGATTGGAAAAGGAAGATATGGTTCTTTTTTTCTTGCTACTCCCAGGAAACCAACAAAGGATGAGCATAGCCACCATATGCTCAATTTGCGAGAAATGATGGCGGTGAAATCAGCAAAGGTCTCTCCTTCTGAGTCCATTAAACATGAGTCAGACGTTCTCCTTGAGATCAAGGGTTGCCCTTTCGTTATTGAGCGCTTGGGTGAAGAGACCACGGCCACAGACAAGGGTGACATGGTCTACAACTTCTTGTTAGAATTTGCTTCCGGAGGAACCCAAGATGGTCTCATACATAAATCCAAAGGTCATAAATTACCCGAATATGATGTTAGAAGATACACAAGGTCAATTCTTGAAGGGATTCAACACATTCACAAGTGTGACTAACTATGTTCACTGCGATTTGAAGCCGGACAACATTTTGCTTGTGCCTACCACAACAACTAGTTCTGTCGGTACTAGTTTTGTAGCCAAGATTGCAGATTTTGGACTCGCTAAGAAAACCAAGGTGAATTACAGTCGATGGAGAGGCAGGCCTAGGTATCTGTTCCCAGAGGCTTTTATTAATAACAAACAAGATCAGTCCTCTGATATTTGGTCTCTAGGTTGTATTGTGTTTGAGATGCTAACCGGCAAGTCTCCCTGGGATTTGAAGCCTGGTTACAATCCAAACAATCTCCCTGACATGTTGATGTTTGATCATCTATGTACTTGCAAAATTCCAACTGGAATCTCAGATGTAGCCAGGGATTTTCTCAAGAGTTGCCTTGCCATGAAGAGCAGGGAAAGATTAACAGCGGAAATTCTCTTGTCTCATTCATTCATAGCGCAGCCACAACCATCAAAAGAGGGTCATACCAAGGTGAAGCTGGTTAACTCCTTTTTGGGCTATGCATCTGGTGTATGTTGCTTCAAACCGAACTCAGATTACGATGCAAACTCTGCCATGGTTCAATGAAAGCATCCTTCCCTGCTGGATAGGTATTCCAGCTAGGTCGTTTGTTGTTGTATTCCTTTTTTTTTGTAATGTGAATCAATTCAAATTAATCATGTCAAGTATCTGTAACCACAATAGTGTACAAACATATTCAAGTTTTTATCGAAATATCTGTGTACTTTTAATGGTCTTAATATAGTAACATTACAGGGCAAGCTATCTATTATGCCTTTAAAATAGCTTCATTTCCATTTCATTATAAATTTCCCTGTGCAAATAATATTTTTCTAGCTAGCTTAATGCTACTGGTAATTTTCGATGGTTTTCGGTTTGCTGGAAATCCGTTTTTTCTGTCTGGGTTTAGAGTAACTCTTGAGCAGTCTCTTTGATCCTGGTTTTTCCAGTTTGTGCAGTCTCCCTTTGCCTGATGGGCGCTCCCCTTAATTTAGTTTGTTGGTTATGATTAAACCCACTTTTTGTTAGTAGTCTATGAGACAGGTTGGAAAGATGATATTTTGGGAGAATAATTGGATGAAGGATATGATTTGTGGTGGGACTGATGATAGTTTAGAACATAAATGGATATGTATAATGATTTGACTGGTGATATTGCAATAGAAAATGATAGTGAGTTTTCTATTTAGTGTGGTTGTGAATGTATATAGCTTTTTTTTCCCCAGTGAATTTGTATAGCTTGGCTCAGAGGAATTTTGTTATTTTTTTGGTTGTGCTATTCCTACTGGGATTCTCTAGTTTGCCAAATGCTGCAGTGTCCTTCTCTTTTGGTGGTTTACTGATCATTGACTACATGAAGCTGGACAATGAAATTTGAACAGGAGAGACTTGTGGAATTCGAAAACTTCTACGCATAAATTAAACTTCCAGCAATATGGACTTTAGAAAAAAAAATACAAATAAAGAATATCAGATTTTATTCAGTTTGTCAACATTATCACATTAAACATTCACTTCTGTAGCAACACCAAAGAGAGAGAGAAAGAGATCTAAGAAATCATCCTCTGTTACAAATGCTAATCATTTTTCTAGGATATAATAAGTTGGCATGTGATTCATATGTTACAAGTGGATTAGTCACATCATCACGTGTTGCTACACCTAGCTAGCATGTTTGTTGCATTTCTCACAATTTGATGTTGGTGTGTTTCTTATGCTTTTTATTAAAAATAATAATTAGAAAAAATCTAATACGACTCATTTTTGTTTTCTTGTTGGCTATATGCAAAAGCTAGATGGTAAGCATGTAAGGCTCGTAGATTATTTTCATATGGTTGCAGAGACGAGCATAAGTGGCCTTGTGGCTGCCATGCTTACTACCCCAGATGAAAATAATCGTCCCTTGTATGGTGCTGAAGATATCATCCCTTTTTATCTCGAACACTACCCTATAATCTTCTCCCAATCTAGGTATAGTTACTTGTTGACA
Organism: Prunus armeniaca; assembly: GCA_903112645.1. Taxonomy (NCBI): domain Eukaryota; kingdom Viridiplantae; phylum Streptophyta; class Magnoliopsida; order Rosales; family Rosaceae; genus Prunus; species Prunus armeniaca. The sequence continues at coordinate 10,180,612 of CAEKDK010000003.1, read as the reverse complement.
AGGAGACCACATTGTCGTACTATGTACCTTTCATATGCATACAACATTATTTGGTGAACAAAATTTGATACTATATATCGCTTCCCGCTAAACATATATATAGTTTTAGTTTTGATCTTTTCTTCTTAAGTATGGTTGAAGAACTAGTAGAACCCATGCCCAAAATTTAAGAACTAGTAGACTCATAAGCAAGAAGTGCCTAGCTCAGGAGGAAAGAGCTAGCTTTCTTTCCTGTCCATAGGGGTCCAAAGGACACGTAACCGGGAGTGAGCCAGATTATAAAAAAAAGTGAAAAAGGTAGCCAAAAAGTCGTATAGTGCAGGAGGCAAATTTTCTAAAAAAGTGGTTGATTACTTGGATTGGTTCTCGCATCCCTATGCCCAAAAGGATGGGCGAGTTCTGTCACACCCCATTTTTTTTTTTAGGGAATGTGAGGTAAAAGAAAAATTAAAACTAAAAACTTAAATATCAAGAAACATGAAGATTGAACATAAACTTCCATTTAAGTTAAAGTAATTTACATTGTACTATTACAAGCAAAATAATAAAAAAAGTAACAAACTTTCAGCAAAACACTCAAAACTATCCATAATCCGTTCTTTTTGTTTCCTTAGCAAAAACTAAACTTCAGATTCAAAGCCTGCAATAGATTCAATAAGGGGTGAGCATTACATGCTCAGTAGGGGTCCTATGTCATATGTGATTAGTGAGAAATATAATGTACAATTTATGCAATGCATGAATGAACTTCATTTCTACCCAACCCGTTAATTTATATAATAGGCCAAACAAATCTGCATGTCCCATACCATGCATTTTACCACTGTGATTCCGAATGCCCCATTATATAAACTAACACCCGTCTTAGTTACCCTATAATTCCCCTTTTGCTAGTCATCTTGTCTACATCATTGATCTCCAAGCTCAAATCACCCAATCAACAATTATACCGCCGATTTCCTAATCTACTGTGCACACGGGCCCGCCTGAACTTGGTCCCCACAATGATTAGACTCAACTACACAAAAGATTCTTCCCATTATCCTCTTTTCCATAATTTCTTTATTAACCCAAAAATTCCAACCACCACCGACAACATATGAATATGTCAGTATTCATCAAATTATAATGATAATTGACAATACGTATATACCCAATCTCAAGGATAACAATCAAATGAAATAACCAAGCATAATATAGTATTTACAATAATAATCAAATAATATTTCCAAGCATAATATAGCATTTACAATATTTAATTAAATCAATGTATGCAAAAACCTCCCCAAGAAAAACCCCTACCTCAAATCCAAAATTGTTGTATAACTCCCAGTTGTAAGTTCAAACACCTCGAGTTCCTTCAACGAACTTCTTGTTCTACACTTTCTAATATTTCTCCTTTTCTTTCCTCACTCTATTGCTTCCTATCATGCATTACTATGCATGCTGTGTACAACAAGTTAAGAGAATTGGTTTCCTATTTATAGTGGTAAAAGGCGGTAAGTTGATGGTTTGTGATTGGTGGAGGGAAGGTTTGGTGATATACTTGATTTCCTAGATTATCCCACTTCTCCTAAGACCAACAGCTCATGCTTTAACCTAAAGCTTAGTCATCTAGGTAAGAGCTGAGTCATCTAGGTAAAGAGCTTAGTCATCTAAGTTTACACCTGTGAAGAAACTAGAGTGGTAAGTTTTTCTTGTGTAAATCTCTTGGTACGTGGCATTACTTAAATCAACCAAGTAAGTATTACAACAGTACTATTCCTGATATTTTGTCATGAAAGTAATAACTATGTGGTCAGATTATTATATATATATATAGCTATAACCCATATACATATGTAATCAATCTAAACGAAATTTTAACTTATAAGCAAAACATTTGATTTCCAAATATATATATATATATATTTATATATTTTTAAACCGGACTTCCCACCTTCAAGTTGTCAAGCGCATTTTTCGGTACATTAAAGGTACCGTTGAGCAAGGTCTTATCTTTCACCACTCCAACGATTTTTCCTTACGGAGTTTCTCTGATGCTGATTGGGCTGGTTCCGTTGATGATCGACGATCCACCATAGGTGCTTGTATATTCTTCAGTCCTAACCTCCTTACATGGACTGCCAAGAAACAGTCTACTGTCTCTCGCTCTAGTACTGAAGCCGAATATAGGGCTCTTGCCCATATTGCTGCCGAAATTCGATGGTTTGGTTACTTGTTTCGTGAACTTGACATTCCCCTTCGCTCTACTCCGTGCATCTATGTTGACAACCTTTCTGCACTCTACATGGCTGCCAATCCTATTTTCCATGCTCGCACTCGGTATATTGAGATTGACTATCACTTTGTTCGCGAATTAGTTGCTCGAAAAGCTCTTCATACCTCCTATGTTCCCTCCTCACATCAGCTTGCTGACATATTTACTAAAGGTCTCAGTCGTGATCAGTTTTCTCTTCTTAAATCCAAGCTTAATCTCCGCATTGCTCCGTTACGCTTGAGGGAGGGTAAAGAGCATACCACCACAGCTAATCCCATGAAATCAGCCGATCCCCCCAAATCAATATTGACAGACTCGATATCACAAGATCAGAAATATATTAGCTAAAGATTGATTTGTAATTTATTCTGACATATATAAGATTAATGCTACTTACCTTGTATTGCTTATTTTCTGTAAATAGACTTGAGAAAGTCTCCCTCCTGTACATGATATATACGGCTATAATACAAAGACCAAAGTATCATGGTCAGTTCAATTGCTATACTTCCATCTCTCATCTTCCTCCTCCCTTCTTGAGTCTGTTTTCTTATACAGAATAATAGTCTTGTTTTAATAAGTGGGGACAAAAATTGTGAGAATAGTACTGAATAGCTAGGTATTAGAGTCCTCATAGTTTAGGCGTTTAGCAAGTAACTTACTGTGGCATCAAAAGAGCTATAAATCTTGCAAGTCAACATCATAATAGCAGATTAATTTGTAGGGCTCGACACAAAGATGTAAAGAAAGGCCATTATGTTCTCTATATAATTAAACTACTGCAGAGCAGTCTAGTATTTCAGTACATTGATTCATTTACCTTATCAAATCCTAGCTGCTTTAGCACTAGCTTCAATGGAATTGATTAACAACCAGCTGTGCAAATTATCTATATGTTTCGGCTTGATCCTCTTGACGGGTGCTTGGTCTTGTGAAGCCACTTTTTGCAGTCTCCAAGATGCATCAATGGGTGGGAGATATGAGCAATGGCTTGCTCGTTATGGCCACGTATATAACGAGAAGCGATTCAATATATTTAAAGAAAACATAGCATTTATCCAATCTTCCAATAACGATGTGAAGACATCTTACAAATTGAGCATCAATTGCAGACCTTACAAATGAAGAATTCAAAGCCTTAAGAATGGATTCAAGGGGCATGAATGTTCCACAAAGAAGACTTCTTTCAAATACGAAAATATTACAGCAGCACTCCCAGCTTCAATGGACTGGAGAAAGAAAGGAGCTGTAACTCCTATCTAGGACCAAGGCCAATGTGGTAACTAAGCGTCTAGCTAAGTTTATTAATTTAAAGAAACACTGGATAGTCTTCTTTTGGAGCTTATGAAATTGTTTATGTTATTCTAACTACTGCTAATTGCAATCAAATACAGGATGTTATTGGGCTTTTTCGGCAGTGGCAGCCACCACTACTCACTACTACGTTTTACCCTTTGCGCAACGATATTTTGCGCGACAAACAGTTATTCGTTGCACAAGAAATCCTTGCGCGATGAAAAAATGCATGCGTAGCACAAACTATCGCTACACTTGCGCGACGACACATATCGTCACGCAAGATTACTTACCGCGACAGTACTGGTTATCGTCGCGTAAAGTTAGCAGGAAAAAATGGGGTTATTTTATTTGGCACCAAAAACTTGCGCAACGAAACGTATCGTCGCGAAAGAAAACTTAGGGTGAAAATATGCATTATCGTCGCGTAAAGTTTGCGAGGAAAACACGGGTTGATATTATTTGGTGCCAAACACTTGCGCGATGTTGAGGCCCAAAATATTCACGGTTCGGCCCAAATAAATTCTCGGCCCAATGCGATGCTTTACCAAGAAGAAACCCGATTTGGGCATGCGAAAGTTCATCATATGCGCTTGCACACATGCCACGCCAAACGACACGCCACGCTAAGCAAGGAATTATCATTCCGCACCTAATCACGCCACAAGCCTAGGTGGGCCCAAGCCACTCAAAAAACCCGGGGCTTGCTTGAGTGGGTTGTGGTATGGATGGTGATAAATCAACATGAGACCCATTGATGGACCGAGAAATGTAAAGTCTCGGGTTGCTTGGGAGCCTCGAGACTCAAGCCCGTTTCTTAGGCCCAAACATGTGGGTAAGCACAAGAGAGAAAAGTAGCCCAATACCCAAGCAAAACAACCCAACCAAAATAAAGCCCAAACTAAGAAGCCCAATGTTTAGTAAAAGCCCTTTTGCTTAGGAAATCACCTTGGCCCATATAAAAATCCTAAAATAGCCCACAAAAAACCTCAGCTTTTGGAGAAAGCAGAGGACACGTGAAGAGCAGATGGCAGACTCCTTAAGCAAAGCTGCTGGAAACCAGTCTCAAGCCAGAGACATCCAAAGAACCAATGAATACCATCCCGCATGCTGTCAGAAGCATCCCTTGGACCAGCATGTATTTTCACCTCTTTTCCTTCGTCAGGTTCAGCCAAGGAAGAGGAAAGAAAAGAAGAAAAAACAGCAAACCAAGAGTGGAAGCTCCCATTGCACAGCCGCGGGAAAGGGGGATGTTGAGCCCCCAAATCCCCTGAATTCATGAAAATAGACAGAAGCAATCTTTGCCAAGAAAGGGAAGTCAGAGAAGGGGAGGAGAAAGGAAGAAAAGCTTAGCCAAAGTAAGTAGAAGCCATTAGGGTTTCTTGAAAAATGGTGATTTCCAGCAGCTATAAATTGAGCCTTCCCCTACCCAACAAAAACAACCCACAACCTGCAGAGAGCAAGCTTTTCTCTCTATCTTGCAAAACTCAGACTCGTGCACTGTTCATCTTCTTCTCCAATTTGTTTTTCTGGCAGCTGCCAGAAGAACTCTGCCTTTCTTTTCCTCTTTCCCTAGTCGAATTCCTCACAAAACACCTCATTCCTTACTTAAACACTTTCTTTTCTCATAAACCAAGCCTAATTTCTCTCTTAGTGCTAAACCCATGTTGATTTTGCTCCCATGCCACATGCCACTCATGCTGAGCTGAAAAGACTATCTGTAAGCATGCCAAAACTATCTGCAAGTTACCATTATTCTCGTTGGTGAAGATAACCAAAATACTTCCTAAGGCTCTACTGCCTTTTCGAGGTATTTTGGGGCTTAATTTTCGAACTCAAGCTCAAGGGGCAATTTCTTCCATTTTGCCATTTACGGCAGTCAGGCCCGTAGTAGCTGCCGGAAGAAAAAAGCCCCTACATAAATTGGCGACTCTGCTGGGGATTAAGCCACTATCTGCACCAATGCCTCCAAAGAAGAAGACCAGAAGCAATAAACCGGAGGAAATAAAGAGATAAGAACATTTCCTCTTTCTTTTTCTTTTCCTTTTGTTGGCTATCTACTTTGTAGAACAAACATAATATAGATTACTCAAATGCTCCTTTTGCTTGTGTCTTAGATCTCCATTCTCAAGCAAAACAAGATCTTGTAAGAGGACTGGGGGCTTTAGCCAACGTGCAAGCCGCTGACCACCGTCGTCAATGGTTGAGGCTAGGTCTGCCGTTCACCTCTCTGCCATGATACATCATCAGCAAGTCTGGCCATCGCCGTAAATCACCTTCATAGCAGCCCTCACCTCTCTAGAGTTGTGAAAACACGGTGAGAGAGGGAGAAGGAACACTTGCTCAATGCTCTCAGCCTCATCTCTGCGAATGGCTTCACCAAGATAAGATTTTTATTATCATGCCTTGTTGATCTCAATATAGTATATATATTTGTTTGTTGTTTTAAGATATCCATAAAATTTATGTTTCATTGAACAATCTCAAGCATAGACAAAAGCATGTGCATTCAAGAAAAAAAAAAAAAGATTGATTAGTTGTTATTCATATGGTGCACCAGCTTGCATCATTTTCTTGTTATGTATTAAACCACCTTTCAATTTTGCATCTCCAGCAAAATTTCTCAGGGCCTTATTCCACGCACTATTCACTTATCTTACTTCTTATCATTTTGTATCGATCCACCTTTGTGTTAATCAATCCAAGTTACACATTGCAATGTAGATGCCAACTATGCATGCTCAGTACTAAAATCATACCTGCCCAACATGCTTATGTCAATTATGTTAGTCATTTGCAAGCTACAATGCTTATATTATTTTTATGCTTTGGTCATGCAGCATTATATCGGTCATGTGCAAGGGACCCAAGCCTCCAAACAACAAACAAGAAAACAAATGCTCTCATGTTTCCTACCCAACATCTCAACACACTGCCATTATCATCTATTCCTTAGACAAATCTCTCTCTATACTTCCAGTCATAGAAGTTCAAGCACCACTGAAAGAGCCGCTGGAAGGGTGGAAGAAGAACAGAGCCAGTCAAAATCCAAACACCACTGCTGGAAGAGTCGCTGCCAGAAGCACATGCTACCACCGGATCATGCCAAACTGTCACCGTTGCAACAAAGGGATATCCCAAGTTCATCATGCCATGCAATAACCCAAACAAATACTAAGAAGGCCATGTTGCAAGAGTTTTTGTAGCCTATGCCCATCAAATCCTTTTCTGATGATTATGGTGCACTTGGGGGGCTGAGGAAGGAATTCATTGCAATCACCACGGCAGTGATTCCAAAACCCCAAATGAGCTTAAAAATCCATTATTACCAAAACCACTATTCCCAGACCAAAAATCTCCTTGAAATCCCAATTATGTTACTATGACCTCCAAGTTCGCCATCACTTGTTGTTGTAACCCAACACATTTGCTGCAGTGACCACATACAAAGCTCAAGCTTCAATAGCCAAGTCCAAGTTTTTGGTTCCTAAAACATGTTCACAACAGCTGCAACAAACAATACCTAAGTTGCCATAACTGATATGCTCCAACGCCTCAAGCACTTTCTAAGCCTTGACCATTCCAATGACCAAGTTTAGGAGTCAAAACCAAAAGGCTATCGGGATGTCTCAATTGCCACAATTCCATAATCAAGCATCATCAAGCCCCGAGCCTTAGTCAAGAAATCCAAGCACTATGCTTTACTCAAGAAGGAAAACATCTCAATTCATGGCAAATGAAAGGAAAATATTGTGAAGGTAGTGCTATGATACTGCTGGAAGAACCTAAATGCTGTCAAGATGAAGTTTATTTTACCAAGCAATTAGAATTTTTGAAGCGATGTCAAGCTTTCAAGAAAAGGGGTGCTGGAAGCGTATTTTCCTATATTCATCCATTCTTCACCTGCAACATCCACCATTGCTTGCCATACTCTAAGGAAGATCTTACACGCCGAGATACATGACAAAACTCTAAGAGGCAAGCTATTGACAAGGACCCCTTGCCAAAACGAAGGGGAAAGTAGATGGCTACTGTCATTACGTGCTTTGATGACTTGCTCGACGACGACGTATTGTGCCACCTGTGGAAGAATGACCCAAAGCCACCGGAGGCTATGTGGGAACCTTGTGGAAATATGAAGAAGGCCAACTGGAGCAAATATTCAAAATCTGCAAGCTATAACACCCCATGGCTACTTGCTAATTGATGGGAGAATGGTTCCAACAGCGAAGTATTCACATTGGACATGCTGGAAGAAAGCCACTCGGAGGCTTCATTTGGTCATCAAGATTATCAAGAAGCAGCTTTTGTAACCTCTCATAACTTCACAGAGGTTGAAGAAAGTACAATGGGTTAGGAGCTGCAAATCACTCTTTGATTAGTTGGGTATGAGCTGAAGGCAAGCAAAGCAGCAACTGTGGCTCTGTTAAATATCTCTACAGAGCATGGCATCCTAGTACAACACATGCCAAATACATGCCAACCTAAGCCACAAGCTTTCATGCCATTGCAAGTCATGCACAACCTTGGGCCCTTTCATATTTGGGGGCTTGATTTGATTGGAGTATTCATCAATGCAAAGTGGCTCAAGGTCTTATTATTGCTGAATTGCTTTTGCACCTATCATTTTGTTTTTGGCTTTTCAAAATTTATTTCAAAAATGAACTCCTTATGTATTTTCACCCTATGCTTTCACAACTTTTTTAAAATGCACCACCATTATAGCATGCCGAGGTGTAAGACGATATTTGCAAGGAGAATGGAGTATTTTGGAAAAAGAAAAAAAAAGCCTCTAGAATCCTTTCCTTACTTTTATCTTCTTCTGTTTTGCAAAACGTGTTCTTTGAAAAGAAAAGAAAATAGACAAACAAACTTTTTTTAAAAGGCTAAGCCTCTCAGCAGTAACTATACCAAGCAAAGCCACTTAGATGGGGTCCCGAACTGAAACAAGCATCAAGCCTAAGCAAACGATGTGGGGTATGCAAAGTCAAGCTATTACAAAGAAACGAGCAGTAAAAGTGTATTTTGAGGCGCTGGAATAACGAAACCGTTGACTCCCAATCGGAATGCTCAAAAAACTTCACAACATCCAGCAATTCTTACAGGAGCCTTCGTGGAAATCATGCATACAGTGGCCTGACCCTTTTTAAGGCACGGAAAGAGGGTGCATTTTAGGCCAAATGAGTAGACGAGCCTTGCAAAAGTTTTAAAGAGCAATGCATCGAAGATTTAGCTTAAAGGTCCTGTCAAAATTTTGGGCAGCATATACCTTGTTTTTAAGGCTTGCCAACTCGTCAGAAAATTTCAAGAAGTTCACAAGAGCAAGTTCTCCCAACCAAACAATATATATATAAGATGTACGAATTACAACATGCCTCAAGCATTCAGAAATTAATGCAAGTTCCAGTGGTTCAGTAGTACATTACAAAGTCATAATGACATAGTCGTTAGATTATCTGAAAAGTACACAGCCATCGCAAAAACAAGGTTACACATGCTGGAGATTAGTACATCCTATGGTATCAAGAAAGATGGAAGCTGTGCACCGAGCCAACTGACCCCAAGCCAAAGAAAACAACCTGCGAAATAAAAGGAGGCAGCACTGCTGGAAGGTGCAGGACAATGCCGGCAGCTATGTTGGATGTTCCGAGAAGAGGAGAAGTAGAAGGCAGCACGCTGGAAGATGCAAGGCAGCGCCGGCAGCTATGTCGCATGTTCTGAGAAGAGGATGAGTAGGAGGCAGCACTGCCGGAAGGTGCAGGGCAGTGCCGGCAGCTATGTTGGATGTTCCGAGAAGAGGAGAAGTAGAAGGCAGCACGCTGGAAGATGCAAGGCAGCGCCGACAGCTATGTCGCATGTTCTGAGAAGAGGATAAGTAGGAGGCAGCACTGCCGGAAGGTGCAGGGCAGTGTCGGCAGCTATGTTGGATGTTCCGAGAAGAGGAGAAGTAGAAGGCAGCACGTTGGAAGATGCAAGGCAGCGCCGGCAGCTATGTCGCATGTTCTGAGAAGAGGATGAGTAGGAGGCAGCACTGCTGGAAGGTGCAGGGCAGTGCCGGCAGCTATGTTGGATGTTCCGAGAAGAGGAGAAGTAGAAGGCAGCACGCTGGAAGATGCAAGGCAGCGCCGGCAGCTATGTCGCATGTTCTGAGAAGAGAATGAGTAGGAGGCAGCACTGCTAGAAGGTGCAGGGCAGTGCTGGCAGCTATGTTGGATATTCCGAGAAAAGGATGAGTATGAGGCAGCACTGCTAGAAGGAGCAGGGCATTGTCTACCCCTGTATCGGATGTCCCAAGAACATGGGGGCTATGGGAATCATGCCGCCATGCGCTATTGCTAAAGCCAAGGGGAACACCTGCGCATGCAGACAATCTTGGGAAAAGTCACAGAGCAGGAATTTCCCGAGCCATAATGATACAAACGCAGCAAGACGACACAAGCATTCTTGAGAAATGGAGGGGGCCTTCCCCTCTTCAATTTATCATCCGTTGAATAAAGGTGGCCACTAATAATTGACAACGGGTTAGTGAATGCCATGGCAGGTCTTGACAAGCGATGAATCCCTGCAAGAATTGCCAACAAAGAATACGCTGAAAAAACGGCAAAGCATAAAGCTAGTTCTCTGTGTTAAAGCCAAGCAATCTCCACACTAGCATGCAAGCCCTATGAACTTTACAAGCCAAGCAAAGCAAGCTATCTCATGCCAAGCGAAATGCATAAACAAAAAATATATATATTTTGGAGCATCATGCAATCTATTACTCGAGCTCATGATGAGCAAATTTCCCATTCCATGCTCAATCAATCATTCCAGCAGACCCTTTTTCACAAAGCAAGTGCTACAAACTGAGCACTATTTACCTCATAGTAACCTTTTTCACAAAAACGAAATACCTACGAGTTACACATCCTTGCAGACCCATCATACACATGTTTATGTCTATCCCTATAAAGCCAAAAAAATAAACAGTTATCCATGACCAAATTCTAAGCTCATAAAGAAAAAAAAAGAAAAGAAACCAATGGTGCTTTTCTCAAAGCTTTCAATAGCCTCTAATCCTATGCATTAATCATACGATTACAAGCATGCGCTCGTGATGCATATAGTTCAACAACAAAAAAGCGGGTCAAGAACGCAGCACACGCAAAATATACGCCAAGCAGGGCAAGTCAAGCTCAGGCCAAAGGAAACACTTAAGCAAATACCCAAGCAGCATACAATTTATCCATGGCAAGCGAAATTTTCAAGCAATTCCCATGACAAGCAAATTCTCCCTCAAAATGCAAAAGGATTCAAGCATTGCAGAGCATGCACTCTATCAATTTCTATTTCCACAACATGGGAGAAAAGTCCAAATTTATTTAAGCATGCGAAAAACAAGCCTAGGCCAAGATATCAGTCTATATATGTTCCTACAGAGTTAAAAGGGAGGACCTGAGATTCCAGTGAACAAGCAAAGCCCATGGGCATGAAGAACCCAACAAGCCCCTCGATTGATTCAAGAAATTGCAAAGAGGAAAGGGCATACCTTGTCAATCACCTCAAAGGACGACCTCAAATGCACCAAGAAAGAAGGGATGTTGGTGCTGGAAGAAGGGTAGTTGGTGCCGGGAGAAGGGTAGTTGGTGCCAAAAGAATATCGTATCTTCTATTTCACGTTACCATCTCCTTCAGCACCATTGTTGATCTCATTATTTATGCAACCAGCTGACCCATCATTGCAATTATCCCCATGTGTTTCTGCGCAGACTTTGGCACCATCATTATTTTCAGGCATACTTAAGAATTGGTCTTTCTGAAGATGGATACTTCGGCAACTAATACTTGCAAGAACTTCTTCTCATGGCTATACGACAACTCCTGAAAAATCACAAGCTTTATTCATGCAATTGCACTACAGCAAAATTTAAAGCTTTTCAGACAAAACATCTTGCGAAAGGCTTATGGGGGCTTAAGAGAATCCATCATAGCAAACAGCACATGCAAACTCCAAATGACTTGGGGGCTTCATGTCAAGCAAAAGAGAGAGACAAGAATCCTGAAGCTGTTGTAAATTTCAATTTTCCTCTTGGAGGAAAGCAAACTGTTTGTTACTTATCTGGAGGAAAACAAGCTGTATGAATCTCTTCCAGCAACTCGCTTAGCCTCTTCCTTCTCATCTTCAGTCTACTTCTTCCAAAGATCTTCTTTGAAGCAAGTTGCAAAAAAAAAAAAAATAAAAAAAATTTACAAGCAGGCCTCTACTTTGTTTCTCGACCCTGAGTAAGCCAAAGAGAATATAACCCAACTCTGCAACCAATTGCTGACCTCAACAAGCTGACTTGAGGGCTTCATGCCAAGCAAATTCAAGGAAGTACACCATGCCATCCAAACAAGCAAACCCATCTACCTTTTTTGCCACACAGTATAAATCATCTCTTTGATTACAACAAGCCTAGATAATCTTGCATTATGGTGAGAAACAGTTTTCTATTTCCCCTTTTTGAAACAAGCCAAGTTACATTCTTCTAGCACCTACTCCATAAGCAAAGAATTTTTATCACCTACCCTATTTCAAACATCCTTCCAGTACATGCCTAATTTCAAACATTCTGCCAGTTTCAAATCTTCCAAAAGCCTTCATATCGCAAGTCAAGGTGCAAGCAACCCAAAACTCACCTTCATGCTACCAAATCCCTTGCAAATTAGTAAGAAGATGGCATTCCTCATGCTTTGGAACCTCTCAATCAAGCCTGAAAAAGAAACAAGGGAGTACGTTGGCCAGATCAGGTGTCGGAAGGGAACTAGTAAACAGAAAGGGGGTGCCGGAAGTAGAATCGCTATTAAAGCATAATGTTTTCCAAAGACAAGTTGCAAGAGACCAAGACTCACTTTCATGCTATCAAAGTAGACTTCTCATGCTTTATCATGCTTTCGAGCTTTTAAAACAAGAGAATATGTTAGCCAAAATCAGACGCCGGAAAGGTACTCATACACAAACGGATGTGCCGGAAGCATAATTTTCTCAAAGTGCAAGCAAACTCATCTATCAAGCATTTGACAAAATTCACAAGGTGTGATACCAATTCACATACCAAGAAATTTCATTTCATTCAAGCATTCCAAGAAATTCGGGCATTTCAAGCAAATTGAAGAACTCATGCTCTTGCGACAATACCATTCCACTTCATGCTCTCACGACAATATTGCTCAAGAACATGCTCTAGCAATACTCAGATCAGCACTCAATACCAACAGAAAGGACATGCTAAATTCCCAAGCAAAAGCAACATGCCAAGCAAAACTTATACACAAGCTTTTCAACCATCCTAGCTAGAATATCCCACCTTTAGAAAATCACTATAAATCAAGCTTACAACCAACAAATCCCAGACTTCCCAGATTAGAACTAGACATATCAAGCTTCATTTTTCCAAAATTTCGTTTCATTTCGAGCTAGGGAAGCATGTCAAACAGATTTCTAAAACAGCCCATGCAGCAGAAACTGTACAGCTCCAGCACCTTAACCCTTACTTTGAAATTCCACCGAAAATTCATTTTTTCTTCAAGTGATGCAAGACCAATTCCAACATAACCATTGAGAAGTCCATTTTTATGTCTCAAAAGCTCCAACTCAGATTCGAAAAGAAACATTTCAAAAGTTCAAAAACAGCCAGCAAGCTACTTTGAGATATTTTGACAAACACTTGGCATGCATACCCAAGTGAGCTTGTATAACTCTTGTTTATTACCAAGCTAGAATCCTAAATCAAAAGCTCAACCTTAGAATTCGATTTCTAGTTCACAAATTCTGGGAAATACAGAGGAACTCAAGCATTCAAGCATAGAAGACAAGCATGCAACAAAGGCATCAACATCAACTCATGAACATGCTTTAGAAAAATGGAGGCAGAGAGCACCAGAATGGGTGGATGATCCTCAATTTTGGATTTGTTATAAACAACATAATTTCAAGCAAATTTTGTGAAGCAAGTGCAATCATACGAGCATCATAAGTTAAAGACACATGCAGAAGAAAAATCTGCAAAAACTCACCAACCATGGATGAATGCAGAAGTTGCAAACCAGCTTTGAGGTATCAGAAAAATTCAAAAAATTCTGAAAATTTTACTGGCTATAGTACTCGAGCAGATGAACAACTTTGATCAAGGAAGTTTTCTGATCCGAGCTTCCGAAATATGACTTATGTACTGATGCACAATACCCACGGGTTTGGGTCTTGAAGAAGAGGAAAGAAGAGAATGAGAGAAAATCATAAAATAAAGCATGCCATGCCAAATGAAAGGAAAAGAGGGTAGACACTTGCAAATAATAAAAAATTCAAAGGAAAGGGGCAACAAAATTTTGCCCATCTGAAGGCCAAGCCAGCAAGGAGACAACGTGCCCAGCTCTCTTATGCTCTCTCAAACTCGTATCTCTTCTTCCACCCATCAATACAAGCATTTGTGAATCAATCCACGCAAACCATGCAACTCAAGCATTTCACTTAGATGCAATCATTTCAAGCAAACCAAACCAAATATCACAATATCAAGCTTTTCAAGCAATACAGTCATCATAAATGGCAATGTTAGAACTTGGCAGTTCTAGTTGCTGGAAGCACATAGAAGAAGTCATGCTATCATGCCAAATTGTCCTCATTGCAACAAAGGGGTATCATTTTTCCAAAACACCAATATTCATGCTACCGGAAGAGTGAACCCTCATGCCAGATCAAGCTATATCTTGATTCAACTCAACCATTAGATTATCCAAGTCCAAGCTAATCATGCCAAGCCAAGTCACATTTTTTCCAGCACCTATTCCATGCCCAACAAAACCGTTTCCAGCACCTATCCTATTCCAAATATCCTTCCAGCACTTGTTATATTCCAAATATCCTTCCAGCACATGCCCTATTTCAAACATTCTACCAGCACATGCCCTATTTCAAATATCCTTCCAGCTTGTTATATTTCAAATATCTTTCCAGCACATGCCCTATTTCAAACATCCTTCCAGCACATGCCCCATTTCAAGCATTCTTCCAATATCTAGCCATCATGTCGCACGATATCACCTTCATTGAAGTTTTGTCCTCTAAATTCAAAGTGTTCTGAGGCTGGTGCTGTAAAATCAAACACAATGGTGAATCCAAGCTTATTGCATCCGCAACTCTAAGATTGGATCCCCACTATCCACTAGCACGTCCGGCTACTGTCAAATGACATCCACCATGCTAAATGTCCCAAAAGCCATATTAAACCATGCTACCTTAGCCAAAACCAAGCATCCAAGCATGCAAGCCAAAATCAAGCATACACGCCAATACCAAGTATCAAGCCAAAATCAAGCATACATGCCAATGCTAAGCATCAAGCCAAATACCAAATATACAAGTCAAAGCAAATCATGCAAGCCAAAATCAAGCATACATAACTAATATTAGATACACAAGTCAATGCAACTCTTGCAAACCACAATCATGCAAAATCAAGCCTCTCTAGTCACTCAAGCAAATAAATCATGCGAGCTAAGTAGTTATCTTGAGCTAATCCACCAAGCATTTTCTTCTATATCATGCCACAAAATAAGGTCAACTCTTGGTAACTCTAGTAAGTGACCTCCAAAATTACAGTGTCTAGGAAAGTTCTTCAAGGCAACACCCTCGGTGTTTAAGAAGGATTGGGTTTTAAGCGGGACCATTGTGACCCCTCCAACCTTCCCGGAAAAGACCTGGCTGTAATTTCAGAGACTCTAACCTGTTATCCTTGAGTTGCTCCTAAACCCATGCCATGCCATGCCACGGTAATTTATTTTGGGCTGAAAATTGATTATTCGGACCATTTCAATACACATTCATGGCCCCAATAATCAAGGGGGCTAATGTTGAGGCCCAAAATATTCACGGTTCGGCCCAAATAAATTCTCGGCCCAATGCGATGCTTTACCAAGAAGAAACCCGATTTGGGCATGCGAAAGTTCATCATATGCGCTTGCACACATGCCACGCCAAACGACACGCCACGCTAAGCAAGGAATTATCATTCCGCACCTAATCACGCCACAAGCCTAGGTGGGCCCAAGCCACTCAAAAAACCCGGGGCTTGCTTGAGTGGGTTGTGGTATGGATGGTGATAAATCAACATGAGACCCATTGATGGACCGAGAAATGGAAAGTCTCGGGTTGCTTGGGAGCCTCGAGACTCAAGCCCGTTTCTTAGGCCCAAACATGTGGGTAAGCACAAGAGAGAAAAGTAGCCCAATACCCAAGCAAAACAACCCAACCAAAATAAAGCCCAAACTAAGAAGCCCAATGTTTAGTAAAAGCCCTTTTGCTTAGGAAATCACCTTGGCCCATATAAAAATCCTAAAATAGCCCACAAAAAACCTCAGCTTTTGGAGAAAGCAGAGGACACGTGAAGAGCAGATGGCAGACTCCTTAAGCAAAGCTGCTGGAAACCAGTCTCAAGCCAGAGACATCCAAAGAACCAATGAATACCATCCCGCATGCTGTCAGAAGCATCCCTTGGACCAGCATGTATTTTCACCTCTTTTCCTTCGTCAGGTTCAGCCAAGGAAGAGGAAAGAAAAGAAGAAAAAACAGCAAACCAAGAGTGGAAGCTCCCATTGCACAGCCGCGGGAAAGGAGGATGTTGAGCCCCCAAATCCCCTGAATTCATGAAAATAGACAGAAGCAATCTTTGCCAAGAAAGGGAAGTCAGAGAAGGGGAGGAGAAAGGAAGAAAAGCTTAGCCAAAGTAAGTAGAAGCCATTAGGGTTTCTTGAAAAATGGTGATTTCCAGCAGCTATAAATTGAGCCTTCCCCTACCCAACAAAAACAACCCACAACCTGCAGAGAGCAAGCTTTTCTCTCTATCTTGCAAAACTCAGACTCGTGCACTGTTCATCTTCTTCTCCAATTTGTTTTTCTGGCAGCTGCCAGAAGAACTCTGCCTTTCTTTTCCTCTTTCCCTAGTCGAATTCCTCACAAAACACCTCATTCCTTACTTAAACACTTTCTTTTCTCATAAACCAAGCCTAATTTCTCTCTTAGTGCTAAACCCATGTTGATTTTGCTCCCATGCCACATGCCACTCATGCTGAGCTGAAAAGACTATCTGTAAGCATGCCAAAACTATCTGCAAGTTACCATTATTCTCGTTGGTGAAGATAACCAAAATACTTCCTAAGGCTCTACTGCCTTTTCGAGGTATTTGGGGCTTAATTTTCGAACTCAGGCTCAAGGGGCAATTTCTTCCATTTTGCCCTTTACGGCAGTCAGGCCCGTAGTAGCTGCCGGAAGAAAAAAGCCCCTACACGCGACGATACATATCGTCGCGAAAGAAAACTTAGTGCAACAAAACACGTTATTGTCGCGCAAGAAAACGCGGGGATGTTTTATTTGGGGTCAAAAACTTGCGCGACGAAAAGGGAGTATTTGCGCAACGACAATTAGTTGCACGACGAAAGTTGTTTAGTCACTTAAAGTAAGATATGGGCACGTAACAGCGCGACGAAAAGTGTAATTTGCGTGACGAAAAAGGAGCATTAGCGCAAAGACAATTAATTGCGCGACGAAGGTTTTCTCATCGCGTATAATAGGATGTCGGCACGTACCAGCGCGACGAAAAGTGTAATTTGCGGGATGAAAATGACCAATTGTGTGTTGAATATGAATTTTTGCACGACGAATGTGAACTTTGCACGACGCAAGTTTGTGCGATGAAACCCCCTTTCATAGTGCAAAATCCTTCGTGAAATATAACCTGCATTTAGCTATTGCAGAGGCAATCTGTAAAAAATTTGCAGATTGGCTCTGCCTCTTCCTCTTCCTCTCTCTCTATGCTAGGAATTCATTACGTTCATTGGGTAAATATTTTTTGTCGTTAGTTTAAAAGTATTAATGTAAATTCATACTAACGACATTAATGTCGTTGTCTATAGGGATATTATTTGTGATTAGCAATTGGTGGAGAACGATTGAGAAGGTATTTTCTTCGTTTTATATTTTAAAAATATAAAATTAATTATATTATGTTAAACTTCGTTTGTTGTGTTTATATTATTTTGTGAAATTATATTTATATTATGTTGTTAAATTGTGCGTGACGTAGAACAATGTGTTGTGATTCGTACTTTATTTTTATTTTTAGTAAAACTTAGTTTCCCGTTCGAGATTAGTTGGATTTCGTGCATGGATGTGAAAGCATGACTGCGGTCTAATTAATTCTTGAATTGTCCTATTATTTGGACAGTTTGGGAATGCATAGTCATGTCAAGTAATTTACGGCTACTGGATTAGGTTTCGGTGTCATCTCTGTACGTTCTTCGGGTGGTACATAGGTATTTTATACCTACAGTACACCTCAAGAGCTATATCGAGATGCTGCAGAAATTCATCCACGCTGAAATCTAATCTCATGTAGCCGTAAATTACGTGGCATGACTATGCAATCCCAAATGGGATAGGGGCCTTACCGGAGGCATAAGGTGACATTATGATTTTGTAAGAAGTTGTTGTGATTGTGGTTCCAGGAATTATGAGCAAGAGGTGACTATAGAACCCGAATAGATGCGCAGACGAATACTTGGATGGAATCGATGATTTTATTGACTACGTACACACAACCCGGGTGCAACTTGAATCCGGTGTCCTTGTAGGAGCTGGAACAACACGTTGTGGGAGACAATTGAAAATGTTCTATTTCATTTAGTAAGGAATGAAATGATTGAGACATATAGCACTTGGAACCATCACAGGGAATAATTAGACATTGCTTCGTCTTCAAGAGCCACAAGAGTGGACAATGTTGAACCTATTATGGATCCTAATGAACAAGTCAAGGATATTATAAATGATGTTTTTCCATTTGCTCAACCAACATCAATCAGGAAGGGAAAGATGACGTGCCTACACCAATGGACAGTGCAGAGTTCGAACAATATGAAAAACTGTTAAAAAATGTCGACCAAGAGTTATACCCGGGGTGCAAGAGCTTTTCCATTCTCACGGCCATTGTGGAGCTAATGCGTAGAAACATAAAGTATCGTATGTCAAACCTGTGTTTCAATTACTTTTTGGGGGTTAAGAGAATGCTTCCGACGGTCAGTTGTTTGTCGAAAGACCATAGACAAGCACAAAAGGTGTTGAATGGTCTTGGATTGGGTTATGAAAAAATTCACGCTTGCAAAAATAATTGCATGTTATTCTACAAAAAGTATGAAACATTGGATACATGCCCTATATGCAATGAGTCGAGGTTCAAAATGGCATCTCATAATAGAATGACTAAGATCTCACAAAAAGTCATGCGTTATCTGCCCCTGAAACCTAGGTTGTAGCAATTGTATATGTCGACGCATACTACCACAGATTTGAGATGGCATAAGGAAAAATGGGTAGACCACGATGTGATGCGACATCCTGCAGATGAGAAGGCATGGAAAGAGTTTGATCGAATGTTCCCCGAGTTTGCTGTTGATCCCCGAAATGTTTGATTGGGACTTGCCACTGACGAATTCAATTCGTACGAGGTTCTAAACCAACACCACAACACTTAGCCAATTTTCGTATTCCCACATAATTTGCCGCCTTGGAAATGCATTAAAAAAGAATACATGATGATGACTGCTTTGATAACTAAGGATCCTGGCAGGTCAATCGATGTTTACTTAAGGCCGTTGGTTGATGAGCTCAAGGATTTATGGACAAACGGTGTGTGCATGTACGATAAATCCACTGGGAAGATGTTCACTTTGCGGGCAGCAGTTATGTAGATTGTGAATGATTTTCCCGCATATGCAATGGTTTCTGGGTAGAGCACAAAGGGTTATATGGCATGCCTCATATGCAAGGAAGATGTAACTTCTGGTTGGCACACTGGAAACGTTTGTTACCTTTGTCATCGGATATGGTTGCCATGGGACCACGAGTGGCGGGAAAAGGATAAAGAGTTCGACGGGAACACAGAGCGTCGCCTTAGACCTAGAGAATGGTCCGGTGATGAGATCTTGGAACAGCTTAACCGTTTGGATTTTGCTTAGTTCGGGAAAACAGTTAGTCGGACCAGACCTTCTATACATTTGAACTGGACGCACAAGCCTATGTTTTTTGGGCTCCCATGTTGGTCAAAACTAAAATTGAGGCACAATCTCGACGTTATGCATGTTGAGAAAAATTTCTTTGACACATTGATGGGCACGATTCTAGATATCAAGGGCAAAACAAAGGACACGATCAAAGCTCGTCTTGATTTGGAAAGAATGGGCATACAAAGAGGTTTATGGATGAATAGGGATGGTGATAAAGCTAGAAGGGATCTTGCATTTTTTTCCATGAAACCGAATGACAAAAAAGATTTTCTAAAGTTTGTATCGTCTGTAAAGTTTCCCGATGGGTATGCTTCTAATATCGCACGTTGCGTGAATGTTGACGAGGGTAAATTTGCTAGACTAAAGAGCCATGACTGCCATGTGTTTATGCAACGCCTACTTCCTATGGGTATTCGACACGTATTGCCGGAAGATGTAGTGAAACCAATCATGTTGTTGTCCAGATTTTTTTCCCAACTGACAACAAAAACGTTGTGAAAGACAGACATTAATAAGTTGCGCCATGACATTGTCCAAGTCCTATGAAAGTTTGAGATGATATTCCCCTCAGCTTTATTCACAAGTATGATCCACGTGATGGTTCACTTGCCAGGAGAGGCATTGCTTGCTAGTCCTGTCAACTATCGTTGGATGTATCCAATAGAAAGGTATATAATCCTTATCCCACGCTTGCTCATTTTTATCGTATCATTTTATTTTGGCAGGCTTCTCGAAGAGCTGAAAAAAACTGTACGCAACAGGGCAAAGCCTGAAGGATTAATTATAGAGGCTTGGGTTCAATATGAGTTGCTTAATTTCTGTGAAATGTATTTAAAATATGCGGAGACAACTTTCAATCGTCCTCAGCGCAATAATGACGGAGGTGTGAGAAATGAGAAACTTTCTGTTTTTGCCCAAGGAGCACGACCCTTTGGAGATCCTGCACGAGGAGAGTCGTTTTCCATAAATGACATGGAGGTAGCGCATTGGTTCGTACTGAACAATTGTGATGAGATAATGGCATACTTAGATGAGCATAAAGAGATGATGAAGCGAGAGCATCCATCACATTTGTATGCCAAGAAACACCATGAATTGTTTCCACAATGGTTTTTGGAATATGTCAGTTATAAGTGTTTTGTATTTGACATATATATTGTAGCATTTAATTTTCTCAAATTAACATGCGAATGTTTTTGTATAATAATATACGTGTAATTTCATCGCATGAAGTTGTAATTTTGCACGACGACTACAGTTCTCGTCGCGTAAAGTTGTAATTTTATAATAATATACATGTATATATCTATATGTATTTATATATATTATATATGTGTATATGTGTATATATATATACATGTTTATGTGCATATATGTGTATATATGTACATTATAGTATATGTGTACGTAATAATAATAATAATATACGTGTAATATATGTATATATATGTGTAGTATATGAGTATATATAGTATACATGTGTAGTATATGTATATATATAGTATATGTGTAGTATATTTATATATATCCACTACTAGAAAACTTTGTCGTAGGCCATTGATACACTCGTGGCCTATACTAATGTTAACCACAGTCTATCTATGATAAAAGGGTTGACCACAGATCACATAATTGTGGTCCAAGTACTTGTAGACTTTTTAATATGATTCATCAGTAATTTTTATAATCATTCTTTAAAATAAAAATAAAAACTTTTCGTGACACCAGTAAATCATAAGTCGCGCAAAATGTTGCGGGACGCGCTGTTTCGTCGCAGAACCTAACTTTGAGCGACGCCAAGTCTTCCTATGTCGCGCAGCACAACTTTGAGCGACACCTAGGCATCCTACGTCGCGCACTGCTATAATTTTCGAGGGTTTAGGGTTTAGGGTTTGCTTGACACCAGTATATTTTTACATCGCACAAGTTGGCGAAAATTTTGGCAGAATTACTACCTTCGTCGTCATGCAAGGTGGCGACATTTTGGCTGAATTATTAGCTTGCGTGACGGTTTACTTTCTTCGTCGCGCAAGTTGGCGAATATTTTGGCGGAATTAATACCTTGTGCGACGTCAACATTTTTTTACGTCGCGCAATCTGACCTTGCACGACGGTTTTACTTTCGTTGTTGCGCTAGTTCGAGAAATTTTTTTGAAAAAAACATGCAAGTATAGACCCCTTGGTTCCTCTCTCTCCTTCGATGCCTCCCCTTCCCGATACTCTCTCCCTCCATAACCACCACATCCATCCACCTCAACCCACGAAACCGACACAGGACCCGACCGCCACCACCTCTCAGTTCCTCTCTCTCATTCGACCCCTCCCCCTCTCGATACTTCCTCCCTCCACAACCACCACATCCAACCACCTCAACCCATGAAATTGGCGCAAGAAGGACCGAGCCACCGCCACCTTCGAACTCCAGCCCTTTTCCCACCGTCACCGTCACGCCTGCAGCCGGAAACCACTCGAAATTGGGCCGGTATTAACTGATTTTAGCGGGCCTCGTTCTCTCTCCTCCGGCCACCAGACCGGACGTGTGAGATATGGTTTCTCGACTATTTTTCGTGCTCTAGATGATGGTTGGGTAGGATTTTATCAATTTCTAGTTTTGGTATCTCGATTTTTAACCCTAAGTTTGGCCCCTTTTTTAATTGAAATTCTAGCCACTTCCAGCCATTTTTCAAGGTAGGTCGAAGAACAAAGTGGCTCCAATTGATGTTCTGAACCTAGGGTAGGAAGCTTGGCCCTTAATTTTGAGAATTTTCCGGTGATCATTATCGCTTTGGACACCTACGCGCTGTCGGCGAGTGTGGTGGTGCGTAGGTACTGTAACAGAGGGGCATTGTGTCCCAGTGCGATCCCCTAGTTGTCACGAGAGCTTAGGTGTGCTCAGATTTCAATTTGGTTACCGTTTGAGTCTCGAACGGATTTCGCCTATTGTGCAATTTTCAGGTTTGATATGTTCGGACCGTTGGATTGAACTCAAACTCACGTATATTGTACCTTGTATTTCTTGGATTGTATAGGATTCGACAGATTGTGGATCGGAGTCTCAGATACTCCGAAATAGTGAACCCTAGGGCAAGATATGCTTTAATTAATTAGTGAAAATTCTTAATGAAATTATATATGCTTAGATTATATCTTGGTAAATTGGATTAATTTTTATGTTTATTAATTAATGAAGATTCTTATATATTTTTGTTTTATTAGATGTTGGCCCCATTTAAAAAAATTAAATAAATGTTTAAATGGTGTTAGACCACATATTAGAGTAACTATGTTTTTAACTTTGGATGCTTGTTCAATTGTGCAGATGTCAAACCTTATTAGAAGTTGTAAGGCAGTGACGACTGCACAGAGTTCGCCTCCCCTAGCTTAGCCGTCATCAGCGTCATCAATAGAGCAACCTGTTAGTGCCAGGCGTCGTCACCACCTCTCCAGCACCACCGACACAACATTGACAGACGCTACTAGTGTGTCGAGGTCACAACCAGGTAAAGATTTCCTTGAACTCCAGCAATTTTGGATCAATATTTTAGTGCGATTTGTTATTTAATGTTAATTTATATTTCTTTGCAGCCAAGAAGAACATCTGGGGGCCTTGTCGCCAGTTGAAGACGACGAAGGTCACCGGGTGACCAACAGTCGTATCAACATCAGATACGATGAGCGGCATCGGCCTGCACCAATGGCAGAATTGCATAGGTCATTGGCCCACGACATTGGTCACATCGTTTGGACCCATTGCCCGATGATATGGAAGTCTTGGAAGGTCATTGCAGACAAACTACAATTTAGAGGACCTTAACGAGGAGTCGTTGGCGTACGTCAACAAACTCTTTGCTGAGAGGTATAAGCAGTGGAAGAGTGACTTGCACCACCATTTTCAGGGATTTGATGATCCACAGGTCGCTCTTTAGGAGGGTTGCTCGAAGGAGTTTGAGGAAAAGGATAGTTGGGTGTGGCTTTACGACGTTTATGTTCGACCTTGGAATGAGTTGGCCGAGTCCCTTCACGTAAGTATTCTTTAATTTTAATTATTATCTTACACATTCAAGTTTCATGGTTATTATATGAATGTTTTAATTAATATTTTATGTTATGTTAAACAGACGACGATGATGGAGAAGAGCCAGTTGGTTCTTCAGGAGTCCGCCTCCCAACTTCCTCCCTATACTCCACTCAAGTTTGTAGATCCTCCACAGGATACGGGGTTTCAGATCCTGACGGAGACCTCGGGTCAGACTCTTGGGAGGAGGCCAGGGACTTATTGTTGAGGGATAGGGAATGCCCGGTGGCGGGAACCTCGACCTCGTTCATCGTCGCAGTCAAACGAGGTGACTGCTTTGATACCAACGGTGGCCGGCATTCCAATCCCGCATTTTGGTCCCTCGTCGACCTCCGAGCCGTCCAACCAAAGCATGGCCACAAGATCTTTGCCCCTGTCGACAATGTCCAGACCTTCGAGCCGCATTTGCCAAATGACCAAGTAGATTTTGAAACATCGTTTGATTAGTTTTTGACTTTCTTAATTACATTTTAAACATTTGTACTATACATTTATATTATTTTATTTAAAAAACAAAAATTCTCTTCATTACATTTTTTATTGCAATTTCATTTTATTACCAAAAAAAAAAACCAAATTTATTTTTTTTACAAAATAAAAAAACGTAAAATTAAATTTAAATAAAATATATTTTATTTTTTCGCAACGAAACTCTTTTTGTCGCGCCAATTCACATTTTTACAAAATACAAAAATGTAAAACTAAATTTAAACAAAAATTATTTTATTTTTGCGCAACGAAATGTTCGTCTCGCGAAAAATGTAAAGCGACTAAGACCATTTCGTCGCGCAACAAAAGTCATTGCGCAAATGTTTGCAACATGAACAGTTTTCTTGTCCCTACATTTATGCGTGACGAATATAAGCCGACAAAAGTCATTGAGCAAATGTTTGCGACATGAACCGTTCTCTCGTCACCTACATTTCTGCGCGACGAATATAAACCATCATGTTGTGTACTCGCAACGAACGTGTTGTCGTCGCACAAAGGTTTGAGAGACGAACAATTGTGAGGTCCCTAAACTTTTTGTGCAACGAAAGTTAACCGTCGCAAAGTTTTTTGCGATCAATGAAAAAACTTGGTTGCACAAAGTCTTTCTCCACGATCTTTGCACGACGAAGTTTCTGTCGCGATAAAATTTGTGCTACTCAAATGTACTTTGCGCGACCAAATTCTCTTCATCGCGCAAATTGTAAAATATAGTAGTGACTACAAAAAATGAAAAAGATGACCCAAAAACAACGACAATATATCAAAAAACAGTCGTTATGTTTGAAAAGACGACGGTATTATAAAACCGTCATGGAATCTTAACTTAAACAGCTAAAAGGGGCGATTCCCATGGATGTTTCTAAAAAATGATGCACCTAATTAAAAAAGAGTCGTCTTATTGAAAAGGTTTTCTCAAGAGTTAAATTATGAGCCCAAAAACAACGACAGCATCTATGAATCCACCGACGTAGAAAATAAAGACGACGGTGTCCAAAAAGGCCGCTGTATTTACTCCTAAATAAGCACGACAAAATTTTCTTAGTCAGAGTCGTATGATGCCAAAGTAATCCACGTCAGTACATTACAAAACTCTGTCGTACTAAATCCTTGTACAACGACGGTAAAGATAAATCTATTGTCATTTTATTCAAAATTACTACGACGGTATCTGTTACTCTACTATCCGGGGTAAGTTTTAATAACCACGTTGGTTAGTTCAAATAACGACGTATCATATTATTTTACCACGTTGTGAACTTAAAAATACTGTCGTATTTATCGGCTTTCTACGTGTGGCCTTATCTGTAAATAACCCACATCTTAATTTTTATTGCTTTTCAAGATTTATTTTTGTGTTTTTTGTAGCCTACAACAATAGATCAATAGAATGACAAGAATTTTAAAAACCAGGACGGTTTATATAGAAAACCGTCTTAACAAGATAATTACAATGAAATCTTACCATTGGGAATTATGTTCCTTACCATTGGGAAGTTGATGATGTATGTATCTTTGTGTCTTTGAGATACACAAAGGCACATACACATCAACATCCAAAAAATTGCCTCTAAAATTTGATGACGGCAACCATACATCAACATCCTAATCATTTGCTTTCAGAATGACAATTTTTTAGAAGTTGATGATGTGTGCATGTTTTTGTCTTTCAGATACATAAACGCGCACACACATCAACATCCAAACTATTGCCTCCAAAGAGGTGAGACAGAGCCAAGGGCAAGAAGAAGTTGGAACCCTAATTGAAAACTGAAATTGAAAGAAATCGTGAAAAACACACTATTTACACAAATAATCTTCGTAGTCCACGTCGGTGAGTAATAAATTGCTGTCGTATAAGTTTATTCATAGCAACCACGATGCAAAGAACTAAAATGTGTCGTCTTATTAAAAAGGCTTTGATCATTAAACTCATAGTGAAAAACCAACGACAAAATCTATTAAGTAACTGACGTAGAAAGTAAAGACGTCGGTATAGATGAACTTACCGACGTATTATTAAAATATGCTACGATGACATCTATAACGCCACTGATGCATAAGTTAAACTAACCACGTCGGCAAAATGTGTGTCGTTTAATATAGTTTACCAGGGCATGAACTACATATTTACCACTGTATAAAACCCTTTACTAGGGCGGTTCTCATTAATAACGTCGTGTTATGAAACGGTTCGTTAATATTTTAAACTTCGCCTTTCTTGACCTACACTTATACTGTTTCCAAACCCGAGAAAATATTTCATGCTCTTCTCATTTTTCCTTCCCAAAGCGCCATGTCTGAATCTCATCGGCTTCCTCTCCTCTTCATCTTCGTCTTTGAATTGACACTCCCAACTCCAAGCAAAAACTTTCATTGCAAGCGAAAGGTAAGCATTTCTCATCTTTGTTCCTGTTCATGAGAAAATCATTTTAATTTTTGGATAAAATCTACTGACAAAGAACAAAGTGTCATTGACCACGATGATAAAATCTACTCTGTTTTTTTGTGTTTGAAGTAGTAAACCAAACGGTCTGGGAACCGTTTTCGAGTTTCATATTAATAAGCCGACGGTATTTTATTACTAACGTCGTTGTAAATGAAAACCATGATGTTTCTTGAAAAATATTTTTACTTTTTTCCTAGTGAAAATCAATTTAAGTTTTTCCAAATATGAAGACAAGAACCAAAGGGTCTAGAAACTGGGCTCTGCATTTTGTATTTCATTTTAATAAGACGACGGTATTTTATATTTTACGTCGTTGTAATTTAAAACCACGATGTTTTCTTACTACCGTCATGAAAAATTTAAATTTACGTCGTTTTACTTTCAAACCACGTCGGTAGTTAACTACCGTCGTTATAAATTCTTATTGCGTCGGTTGTTATTATTTTCCATCGTATGAAATTTTATACTACGTCATTTTTTTTACATAAGCGTCGTTTTTATTTGAATTTTGTGTTATTTTTTCTCTACTTGCAGGTCTGATTTCTCTGTGACCATGGTTTCTCAAGCGCCAAGTAAGGATTCTAGCTTGAACAAAAATCAATGTAAGGAGCTTAAAGTTTCAAAACCTCAAACCAAGCCCTCGAAGAAGATGAAATTTGTTTCATCTGCTGAGACAGAACGAGGCAGCATGACAACATTTTCTAAGGAGCCAAAGTCTAGTCATGGCATAAACACAATGCCCCATGTTGTGAAGATAAAATTGCATAAAATCAAGCCAGTTATTGAGTACAACAAAAAGGGGGAAACCATATGCCCCTGCACATAATGAGTTGCAGTCCTACATTGGTGTGTTGGCACAGTCCAAAGTCCCAATTGTGGACAAGAAATGGACTGAAATCCCAAAGGATATAAAAGAGCATATTTGGGAAGCCGTTGACATGGCTTATGTGGTAGGGCAAGGGGGTACAAAAATGGTGTTATCATCTGCTGGCAAGAAATGGAAGGATTTCAAGTCTACACTAACGAGGCATCATATCCTTCCATTCATCAATGAGAAGGAGAAGTTAAGACAATCCCCTGAATTATATAAATTCTTAGAGAAAGCAGACTGGGATGCCTTTGTAGCTTTAAGGTTATCCAAACAATTTGAGTCTGTCCATGCTGAACAAGCACAGAGGAGAGAGAAATGCGAGTACAATCATCGATTGTCTCAAAAAGGATATGTTGGTTTAGAGGATGATTTGGAAGAAATCATGCTAGGGGTAGAAATTGATCGATCTACCTTGTGGAAGAAAGCTAGAGAAGACAAACACAGTAACATCCCCGTTTTAAATTTGTATTAAACTGTATTGGAATTTTAATTATACTTGCATATGGAACTAACTTTATGTTTTTATTGAATTTAATGTGTCTTTGTGTTAATTAGGATGAATTGCGAAAACAAGTCAGTGAAGGCACTCTTACTATCTCTTGAAGTAATGATGTGTTGACTATGGGTTTGGGTCCTGAGCATCCAGGGAGAGTTAGAGGTGTTGGGGCTAGGATTTCCACTAGGCAATACTTCAATTTACCTAGACAACAGAGGGTAAAGTTTGCCGATCAAGTAAAGGAAAGTGTAAGAGATGTCCTCAGAGAAGAGACCTTGAAGATGGAGGCTAGATCAAGAGAAGAGACTTTGAAGATAGAGGCTAGAACCAAGCAATTAGTAGAAGCTGAGAGGGAGAATTTACTGAATCAGCTGCAACAACCAATTCCAAATTTTGATCTAAGCGTGCTGAAACTAACAACTATCCAAGGTCCAGAGCAAAGTCCCAAAAATCCAATGTCAGATAAAGCAAGCTGCTCTGGGGCGCTTGATGTCAAAGCTCTCAATTTTGAGGATGATAATGCCAAAGATGGAGAAAAGCAACCAAAATGGTAACTTCTATGAACTCTGCATACTGCATTTGAAAACCAATTAGACATCGTTACCTTAATTACAGACATTAGAAACAACACGCGATGACGTCTTTTATTTACAGTCGTCTCAATTTAAATTAGACGTCGTTTTCTATTATTAACCATCGTGTGTATGCCCTTACCACGACGTTACGTTTGTGTAGTTTTTCATTCTTGTACAAGTTGTCTTATCTATCTTTCTTTATTTCTTCAAACAGAAATCCAAGGATGCAGAAAAGCAAGATGAAATGGTAAATTCTCTGAAATTTGAATTTCTTTCTTACTTGGAAATACATCTGCGTCGCTGTGGTTCACTATAGTCGTTATATATTTCATAAAATGATGTTTTTGGTTAATGACGTATTGAATTTCCTACCACGTCTGGTTTTTAATAAGACGTCATCGAATTTTAATACCACGACGGTATCGGGGATTCAGATAGTGTCGTATTTTCATTTTTTTTTCAATCTTTCTTCACTCACTATGTTCCACATACTCTCTCTCTCTCTCTCTCTCTCTCTGCAATTCATGTTATCTATATTTTTGCTAAAGCATACTTTTGAGTTGATATTTGCAATTGTTAATTTTGTAGGTCTCTGTTTTATACTGGCGTAATTAATACATACGACAACAGTTTTTACTTACCATCGTTGTTATTTAATTTACACGTCATTTTTATCTCTTCCCTGTCGTGTTTATACCATTTACAACGACGTTTAAGTTTGTGTAGTTTACTCTGGTTTTTTCACTTCTGTATTATATATCTTTCCTTATTTCTTCAAGCAGAAAGACAAGTGCTTGGACGTTTCTGAGAAGGAACAACAAGTACCAGATTACTCAAAGCTAGTCTTGTCATCTTCTTTACAAGCCCTTTGTCGTTATATGGAGACGACATTAAAGGTTCATGAGAAGACTATTACACAGTTTGCAACCATGGATGAAATTGGGGCTACTATGGTTGCTGTATACATGAGGTTTGTCCTTATCAACTCATTGTCATTTCACACTCTCCTTTCTTTAAAAAAGTTAAAAAAACTCATGCCTATTTGATGTTTTGAAAACAGCAAATATGGTAAACATGGTTGGCCTTGTTGACCCCGCTCAAGTTAGTGCTAACTCTAGATCATTAACTCAAAGATCACGTTTGTTAGCCAATTGACTTCAAAAGATAGATGGGGAACAGATTTTCTTTATGCCTTACAATCCAAGGTATGTTAGTCAACATGATTTTCTTTGTATGATGCAGTGTATATAAAACTATTTAACCTCTATGTTTATTTGTGTAGTCGTCATTGGGTCTTGGTCATTATGAGACCAAAGAGGGAGACTGTGTATTTTTTGGATCCACTACCCGGAAATCGAGTGGTTGATGATGAGTGCAAAAACATAGTGAACACATAAGTTGATTTACTAACTTGTAATGTGTGTTTGGAGCCTTTATTTTTTTTTTTTTTTTTTTTTAATAACACTTTGTTGTCTTGAAACAGTGCTATCAAGATGTATAATTCACACATAGGCAGACAAGGCCGTAAAGCACCGATTTGAAAAACTCTACAAGGCACACCAAAGCACCCAACAGTGTAGAGTGTGGTCATGTGTTTTATGAGAGACATCATCACAGATCCTTCTTTGGAGTTTGAGAAGAAGGTAAATGGAAAACTTTATGATTTTAATTTCTGTGGTTTTTGTAAGTGGATGACGGTAAATAAAATTACCATCGTTTGAATGGATATACCACGACGGTTTTTAGGCGCTCTGTCACAGATCCTACAAAACTATTGATGAAGTCTAAATAATCATTTTTTATTGACTGCAGTTTGAAAATGGCAAAGATGAAGCACCATACCCCCAAGAAGCCATAGAAGAAGTGAAGAAAGAATGGGCAGATTTTGTTTGCCTTCATATGGAGTAGAGGATTTTTACAAACAATCATGAAAAATGTACATTTTTTTTTTAGAATAGACAATTTTTGTACAGGGTTTATGGGTATAATGTATTTTTTTTTGGCTGTCAATAAAAATTGTTTTTCAGTTTTTAAAACTAAAGTAATTCCTTAAATCATCGTATGAAGTAACTTGCAACGACATGATTGTTTCAACAACACTCGTCTTATGAAACATGAAACTAAACAAACGACGGTAAATTCATAAAATGACATGTAAACTTCCTTAACACGACGGTATATGTTAAAAGACCCAAAAAAACTAAGAGCCATGTAAGCAAATACCACGTCGATAACTTTATAACAAACGACGTCTTATGCAATTTCAACGACCACCCTTTTTGAAAACCGTCATTTGGTCAACTTTATGATATTTCAAATGAATTTTGAAATACTTACAACGATGTTATTTTATTTAAGCTATGTCTATGTTCTAGTCGTCTTAAACGCTCTTTAGTGGCAGTTCTGACCTATTTCCTAACTTCTGAACTGAACTAAAACGACAGTTTCTTTATAAGAACAGGCTTTGTGATGTCTATTCTCCTTACCATGTCGGTTAATATCATAGAAGACGTAGGAGTATCAAAACAACGTCTACAGGGATGATGTCGTAACCACTTTGCAACGTAGGTATCTGGATAAATAACGAAGTTTAAACTTCATAGAACGTCATTTGCATATGTAAAACTGACATGGTTGGTTGTGTTTATAACCATTTTTTATTGACCTTAATTCATAATATTCATAATAAATTTGTAAAATTTTCAAAAAATACACCACAACTCCTATGTAGTCATTGAGATATTTTCTTTGTCCTAAAGCTTTCAAGTAATTTGAGTTATAAAAATGAAAATATCCACATAAAAAAAATTGTGATGAATCACAACATCACTTATAGTTTCATCAAACATTCATATGGCTTGTGTCATTCATTGGTGGGGATAAATAATTTTTTTTTTAAATACTGGTTTTAGCAATCTAATATTGACGGCATTGTCGTAAGGAGTCCGTAGCAATTTTCTGTTTATTTTTCTCAAACATTTGTATTTTTGTACAATTTTTTTAAAAAGAAATATATTATTATTTAGGGTTTAGGGTTTAGGGTTAGTGTTTAGGGTTAGGGTTTAGGGTTAGGGGTTTAGGTATTAAGGTTTAGGCCCTAAACCCTAAACCTTTTTTACAATTTTTTTTTACAAATTTATAATTTATTGTTCAGGGTTTAGGGTTTAGTATATGACGCCAGTGTTATTTTATTTTTTGTCCCTTGGGCACACGCGTTCGAATCCCAGCAAAACCAAATCCCGATAAATATTACTTAGTTCTTTCAACGTCTGTTTTATGTTTTACCGCCGTGTTACTTCTTTACCACGTCGTCTTTCTTATATTAACCGACGTGTATTTAACGATAGTTTTGTATTATTTCCATCGATGTTTGAAGAAGCGCGCTTTCTAAAAATTTGGCCATGACCTAAAATTTTCAGATTTCGCTCTAAGTCTACATTTCGCTCTCTCACTTCAACTCTAATTCTAAATTGAACTCTCCAGCCTCCGTCGAATCCAAGGTGGCCATAATCTGTGAGCTCTGCTTGCCTGTAAGTACAAACCCTAATATCATGCTTCTTCATTCATTGATTGATATTCAGTTCTGGGTTTTGAAGTACAAACATATATAGTTAGAAGATTATTCTGAAATCATAGACTGCATTGTTGGATCCAATCCTTCAGGGTTTTAGATATATGTTTTGCGACTTTTTAATGTTTTTGTAGGCATGTTCTTCATCAATCTCTGTTGTTATGAATAGGGAATGGCTTTAATATTTGCATGTTTTTCATAAAAATTCAATGTTATGGGTTGTTAACATATGTTGGGTTCTTGGAAATGGTATGAATAAAAGAAGATTTAGCCTCCTTTTCTTTAAGAGTTTGACGACGGTTTTTCGTAAAAACCGTCGTTTGTATTTCCTTTACAAGGCACTATTTATTTAACTACTATCGTATGTAATTGTATTGTTGTTTTCAGAATCACTATTTACTAGCTTAAAATGTCGGTTTTTGAAGAAAAAAAAATAGTCGTCTGTATAAGTATAAAATGTCGGATGTTTTGAAAAAGCCATCGTCTGTATGTTCAATTACTTTGTATTAAAGTAATTATAATCTGCTATAGTGATGGTTATTGCTTGTCTTTCCACTTTATTATAAATAATAGGCTATATTGTTGGAGATGGATAAGTCATGGATGCACGCAGATAGAAGATCGAAGGCATATGAGTTAGGGGTGGAAGCATTTTCGAAATTTTCAATAGAAAATCTTCTAACCACAACACATATCACTGTCCATGTGTTAAATGTGGGAATTTTCGATTGTTTGGGGTTGGAATTATAAGGGACCACTTATACTTTAATGGAGTTGACCAAAGTTATAAGAATTGGACATTTCACAGAGAACCTTGGCAAGCAACTACTAATGCTAGTAGAAATGTGGAAGAAAATGATGAACATAGTAGGTACAATTTCGTGTTTGAAGAAATAGAGATGGATGATAATGGTTTAGGCAATTTTGGATCCGATCCTTATGAGTTTGCTAATATGATTGGCGATGGAGATCAACCCTTGTATCCTAGTTGTAGTAAGTACACCAAGTTGTCGGCACTAGTGAAGTTATATAATTTAAAGGCAAAACATAGGATGAGTGATGTCTGTTTTACAGAATTGTTGATACTTCAAGGAGATTTGCTTCTAGAAGGAAATACAATACATCATCTATGTATGAGGCAAAAAGACTTTGTGTGCATTGGGGCTGAGTTATGAGAAAATCCACACATGCCCCAATGATTGCATCTTGTATAGGAAGAAGTATGAACATTCAACTCATTTACTTGTGGAATCTCAAGATGGAAGGAAGGCAAAGATTCAATCTTAAAAGAGGGTATCCCAGCAAAGGTAGTGTGGTATTTTCCACCAATTCCAATATTTAAAATGATTTTTCAATCAAGCAATACAGCTAAGAGTTTGACTTGGCATGCTGATAGAAAAGCAATTGAAGGTCAGATGTCTCATCCAGCGAATTCTCCCTCTTGGAAACTCGTTGATGATAAATGGTCCGAGTTTGGTAATGAGCCGAGAAACTTGAGATTGGCTCTCTCATCTTATGGATTCAATCCCCACAGTTCTCTAAGTACCAATACAATTGCTGGCCAGTTATCTTAGTTACATATAATCTCCTACCATGGCTATGCATGAAACAAAAGTTCATGATTTTGACCTTATTGATTTCTGGTCCTAAACAACCCGGAAATGATATAGATGTCTACTTAGAGCCTTTGATTGATGATTTAAAATCTTTATGGGATGGGATTAAAGGAGTGTCTGATGCTCATACAGGAGAGTACTTTACACTCAAAGCTGCATTGTTGTGGACACTTAATGATTTTCCCACTTATGGAAACTTATTTGGTTGTATTGTAAAAGATATAAAGCTTGTCCAATATGCGGTGATAATACACCTAGTCACAGGTTGAAAAATAGCCACAAAATATGTTACATCGGGCATAGAAAATGGTTACCAATATATCATCCATATCGGAGGTAACGTGTAGCTTTTAATGGGAAACCTGAATATGACATGCCTCTAAAGCCATTAACCGAAGAAGAAGTGCTACAAATGGTTGAAGGTATTAATTATAAATGGGGCTCGAAAAAAGGGCGAGGTGGAAGTGAAAATGATGGTGACAGAGTCTGTTGGAAGAAGAAGTCAAAATTCTTTGATTTCGAGTATTGAAATACCTTCCTATGAGGCATGCCCTTGATGTTATGCACATCGAGAAAAATGTTTGCGATAGTATCATTGGTACGTTGTCGGAGATCCTTGGAAAAAATAAAGATGGGGTTGCTACTCGTTTGGATTTATTGAACATGGGGGTCAAAATTGATTTGCAACCCAAGTATGAAGAAAGACATACTCGCTTGCCTCCATGGCCTTGGAATTTGTCAAGAGCAGAGAAGAGAGAGGTTTGCAATTCTTTCTATGGTATGAAGGTCCCTGAAGGTTATTCTTCAAATATTAAAAATCTTGTATCTTTACAAGATTCAAGACCTCTTGGCTTAAATCACATGATTGTCATACCTTGATGCAACAATTGCTCCTTGTGGCAATTCGTTCTGTTTTGGAAAAGCCTGCAAGGTATGCAATAACTCGTTTGTGCTTCTTCTTCAATGCTATATGTGCAAAGACGGTAGATGTTTCCAAGCTAGATAAGTTGGAAGAAGATGTAGGAGTAACTTTGTGTTTGCTTGAGAAGTACTTTCCCCCTTCATTCTTTGATATCATGGTTCATCTAGTAGTACATCTTGTCAGAGAAGTTCGTCTATGTGGGCCAGTTATTTTAGATGGATGTATCCGTTTGAAAGATATATGAAAGTTCTAAGGGGGTATGTTCAGAACCGTACTCGTCCCGAAGGTTGCATTGCTGAGTGGTATATAGCTGAAGAAGCTGTAGAGTTTTGCACCGAGCATTTATCTGATGTTAGTACAGTTGGAGTGCCTTCAAGCCAAAAATGGGAGTTTCAAAGCCTTATCAGGTTGCATAGTGAGTTTAATTGATCAAGACTCACTATAAGAAAAACACCCTTTGTTGAAACTTAAAAAGCGTCATGTTAGCCATTTCCTGACGGCTCAAAAAGCTCCAGGAATACCAGTGTCTGCGAAAGTTAACCCCCCTTCTTGACGCTTATTATCCATCAATACTTAATATTTCCTGACGGTTATGAAATGTCACAAACCCGTCAAGAAAATATGTCACAAATTTTTTTTTAAAGTTCAGAGCTGTTTCTTGATGGCTTTTAGCCATCAACAATAGCATGACTATCAAAAAAAAATATTAATTGCAAAGAATAATTATATAAAACAACAAACTCAAATCTCACATCCACTAAAATAAAATTATATATAAATATTCAGCACTACAAAAATGTTATAACGTATCAACTCTATAGGCAAATGATATTAAAAACATAAAGAAATGGAAATGATCCAAATCATCTAATATCCTGTTAAGTGTAGGTCTCAAACTATGTAGAACTTGTCACTTGGAAGCTTGACATTCTTTAGCACTTGATGAGCCTAAAATTGCCTTTGTGGTATGAGCCACACTAATCACATCAATCTGCTAAGATGTAAACATATGAATTAAAGAGTTAATTAATGCACATGGAACTAAAAGTAAGCATAATTCGGATAATAGATGATGACTTAAATAATCTCTAATTTATTAAGATTAAGAACCTGTTAAGTCCCCACTCTAACGTTATAGTTAAACTATACACATTCTTAGATATTTAAGATAATGTAAAGTTAACAAAGATAATATCAACCAAATAAGTTCTGTGATCAAAGGTATTGAATGATAGCCTAGTAAATGCATCACAGAAACTCATGATTAAATCAAATCAGAACCTAGTTCAAAATCAACACAAAATGCTGACCTTGTTGCATATGCTTTGCCCAAACTGAATTGATAACCAAAATCTATAAAATCAGAGCCCACGATGAAATTGAAACCTCAAACTTCAAATATAAATTAGAAAGAGGATTGTTATTCAACAAGGGTAAGACAATGATCAAAGATGAATCAAAACTTTTAACAATTAATTTCAGATTAAGGGGGTTAATAGACAGACTTGCTGGAAGAAAATATACGAACTTCGTGGAATGTGTGCTTATTTAGTTTCAAATTCTAAGAAATTTCAGCGACAAACTTTCGAATTACATATTAAATATGTGTACTCTTAAATGCACAACGAAACTAAAAGTTCATGATTAGCATATGAAACTATCAATAAAATGTATAACCCATACAAGCAAGCATTGGGTCCTCAAATGCCAAGCATAATTAAACTAAGCCAAATCTTTTTGGTGAACCAACAACCACACTGATAATTAAACCAAGTCTAAACCAAATCAACAACTAGTCCAAGAGTAATATACAATGCCAAATCAACAACTACCCAGTGACTAGAAGCCCATGTGTATTCTATAAATGCAACCATTATGTGCACATAATTTAGAAGCCCATGGCTAGCCCATGTCTAAAGTCAATTTTTACTGGGTGAAAACAGAAAGAAGAATATGAATTATGAAAAAGAAAAAGGAGATATAGAGACTAGCTTAATCAAATGATGTGTGGGCTCCAAAATTAAACTTGTTATTCATCTGCACAATGCCAACAAAAAGGAAACAAAATTAAGAAACAAAGTTCTTGTAGTGGCTATATGTGCATGCTAGTGCTATCGACAAACCTATAAGAATTTGATGGACAATTCTTGTGACATGGAAATAAATTCCTACTCAAAACACATATTACGAGTACTTCACAAAACTTATAAATCCTAGAATCATCCATAAAGAAGAATATATAAATAGACAAATATCTTCTTATATGTCTATATAGCCATTTCACACGTTAGTACTATCACGTTGCTAATAATTTTTCAGTAAATTATGAAGTACGAAATTTCGAAAGCAAAGTAAGTGTCACCAAGTGGGTTGAACTACCTAGAGAGCATTATATATGTGGGAAGAGAATTATTTTTTAATTAAAAAAAAAAAAAAAAAAAAAAAAAAAAAAAAAAAAAAAAAAAACAAGTCATCCGCATCCGCTGCTTAAAGTTAAATGAAGTAAGAAAAACAATTTAAATTAAATCAGCAGCTAGTAGAAAACTAATATCACATCCTCACCTTCTTTGCAAATGGTAGGTGTATCAAGATTTTATAAAACAGAACCTACACACATCACAACCTAAGTTAGAGAACTAAACTAAAAATAGAAATTGAAAAACTCATAGCCTAAATAATAGGAAAAGCAATGAAGAGTAACAGCTAAGCAGAGGAAGTTTAGGTCTCAGAAAAATAAGCAAGAATTTATTAAGAAACTTCTCTGGGTTTAAAAGAAAATTAAATATTACCAAACAACACCCAATGGGAT
Organism: Prunus armeniaca; assembly: GCA_903112645.1. NCBI lineage: Eukaryota > Viridiplantae > Streptophyta > Magnoliopsida > Rosales > Rosaceae > Prunus > Prunus armeniaca. Next base: position 10,143,109 of record CAEKDK010000003.1, on the reverse strand, counting down.
GAAATTGACGAGGTAGCATATTCTTTGAGCTAAGAATTACTAGACAATACAGTAGAAATATATATGAAAAGAAACCCAAAATAATGGAAATGTATAAGTGAATCAAGATGACCTTAAAAAGCATTAAGAAGAAATGGGCTGCAAGATGAGTGATACTCATAAAGTAGATAACTCCCCTTCCTGGCCTCAATCCCAAAGGCTCATGCAGCTGCCCTGGTTGAGGATGCACTCCAGTATCCCCACACGGCTTTCCACTTAACCCTACGCTACACATACTGATGCAGAATGCATATTTTTAGTTTTCCTAATTCTTAAAGATTCCTTCTTGGTAAAGAATCTCTTATTAGTCAATTTGTTTTCCTAATTCTTAAAGATTCCTTCTTGTTAAAGGATCTCTTATTAGTTAATTTGCTTTCCTATTTCTTAAAGTTTACTTTTCCTTTTCCTAGACTAAAAAGGGTTTTGCCTCTATAAATAGAGTTGTTTGTAATCTTTTAAGGCAGACTTGGTTAATGATAAATTTCCTTACTTTAAAACTCTTTGATTCCTTCCCTTTCCCTTCGTCTCTTCGATCTCTAATTCTTCTCCTCGATCCCTTACTTCTTCTCTGTTCTCACTACTACATTTTACACTTTGTGCGACGAAGGGACTTTCGTCGCGCAAAGTAACATTTCGTCGCACATAATTATGAGCGACAGAAGATTCGTTGCGCGTATTCCGTCGCGCAAAGATCGTGAAGAAAGACTTTGCACGACCAAATAATTGACTTCGTCGCGCAAAACGGTGCGACGTAGCACCTTCATTGCAGAAAAGTTGTAAGGACCGAACGACTATTCGACGCACGAATTTTTGCGCGACGAAAAAGTTGTCCCGCAAGATTAGTGTCGCACTATTTTGCGCAACGAAAAGGCATATGTCGCGCATACATATTTTGCGCGACGAAAACATTCGTCGCACAAGCATAAAATTAAAGTGTATAAATTATTCTTTTCACGGTTTTTTTTTAAGTGAGTTTGCACAACGAGAAACATTTCGTCGCGCAAAATTTATACAGATTATTTAAATTTAATATTACGTTTTTTTTTATTTTGTAAAAAAATAAATTTGGTTTTTTTTTTTGGTAATAAAATGAAATTGCAATCCAAAAATGAATTGTAAAGAATACATTTATTTTAATATTTAAAAAATAATTATGAAAATTATAAACTAATCAAATAATGTTCCAAAATCTACATGGTTGTCAGGCATATGCGGCTCGGGGATCTAGGGGTCTATAGGGGCCATGGTCTGTTGGGGATGCTCGGGGTGGACAGTCTCGGATGTCGAAGCACCAAAATTCGGGATTGAAATGTCGGACCGCGCGAGGGACTGCAGAATCACCGACATCTGACCCTCAAGCTCGGCAACCCGCAATGTCAAAACAATCACCTGACTGTTTGCCTGCGATGATGACCGGGGTCGAGGTTCCCTTTGTCGGGCATTCCCCATCCCTCTACAATATGTTCCCGGCCTCCTCCCGAGAGTCTGATCCAACGTCTCTGTCAAGATCTGAAATCCAGCATCCTGTGGAGGATCCACAGACTCGATCGGAGTCTCGGGAGGAAGTTGGGAGGCAGACTCCTGAAGAACCAACTGGCTCCTCTCCACCATCGTCGTCTGTTTAACATAACATAAAATATAAATTAAAACATGTATATAAATTGAATGCGTAACATAAAATTTTTTTAAAAAAATACTTACATGAAAGGGACTCGGCCAACTCATTTCCAGGTCGAACATTAACGTCACCAAAGACGTCGATCTCTGGGAATTTCGACCCCTCCTAAATTGAATAAGAGAAGAAAAATATTAGTATGAACAAAATAAATTAATAATAATGACATATTAAAAATTAAATAGAAATGATATTATTATTACCCGCCGCCGTGCATCCATCCTATATGAGAAGGGCCTGGAGCCGAAATGGTGGAGAAGAGTCTTCTTCTTCCTATTGCCCTTATTCACTTGGGTTTTATTCTGTTATACAAAAAATAAAACATATTAGTTTAAATATAAAAAATTAAATAATAATGAAATATAAAAAATGAAATAAACATTAATAAAAAATATGAAATAATTAAACAAATACCACATAATCGGGCGCCTGAAAATGAGTGCAGAGCCATGCCCAACTATCCTCCCGCCCCTCAAGCTCCTTCGGGCAACCCTCTCGAAGAGCGACTTCTGGATCATCAAACGCCTGAAAATGGTGGTGCAAGTCGCTCTTCCACTGCTTGTACCTCTCACCGAAGAGTCTGTTGACGTACGCCAACGACTCCTCGTTGAGGTCCTCTAAGTTATAGTTCGTCTGCAATAAATTAATTACATACATTAAGTAATAGAAATATATAAAATTTGAAAGAAAAATAATTACAAGGTAGGATACATACCGACAACTGGCCGCGAACCTCTATCTTGATCTCGTCAGGCATGACCTTCCAAGACTTCCAGTGCATCGGGCAATGGGTCCGAACAACGTGGCCAATGTCGTGGGCCAAGGAGCTATGCAACTCCGCTGTCGGTGCAGCCCGATGGCGCTCGTCGTATCCGATGCTGATACGACTGTTGGTCACCTGGGTGACCTTCGCCGTCTTCAGCTGCCGACACAGCCTTCGGGTGTTCTTCTTGGCTGCAATGAGATATGACAATAATGTTCAATAAATAACAAATTTAACTATAAAATTCATAATATAAAAAATTAAAAAAAGAACTACAGTTGAAGGGATATCTATACTTGGCTGTGACCCCGAGGCAACAGTACCGTCGGTCGACGTCGTGTTAGTGGTGCTTGCAGGCCGGTGACCCTACCTAGCGCTAACAGGCAGCGCCACTGATGAAGCTGATGACGCAGGTGCCTGGGACACCCCTGGCAGTTGGTCCATCAGTGCTGGAGCAATGGCAACAGATGCCGACTGAGCCGGAGGCTCTGAACTGGGTGCAATCGTCATCGACCAACGACATCTAATCAGATCTGACATCTGCACAATTTCCAAAGGGTACACACACAAATTAATAGAATTTAGAATATATAAGTTATAAAATTTCATTAACAATTTTAAATAATTAATTACAAGAATAACCTAGGGTTTGCGATTTCAGAGTATCCGAGACTCCAAAACACAATCCGTCAAATCCTACACGATCCTAGAAATACAAGGTACAACATACGTGAGTTTGAGCTCAATCCAACGGTCCGAACATATCAAACCTGAAAATCGCACAATAGGCGAAATCCATTCGAGACTGAAACGGTAACCAAATTAAAATCCAAGCACACCTACGTGCTCGTGACAAATAGGGGATTGCTTTGGGACCCAATGCCCCACTGCCATAGTCCCCACGCGCCACCACACGCACCGGCAGCGCGTGGGTGTCCAAAGCGATAACAATCGCCAGAAATTTCTAAAAACTAAGGGCCAAGGTTCCTACCCTAGGTTCAAAACATCATTTAGAGGCACTTTTGTTCTTGGACCTACCCCAAAAAATCGGCCAAAACCTAGGGTTTAAATTCGAGACACCTATTCACACAATTATCCAAATCCTAATCAACAATCAGCTAGAGCACAAGAAGTAGTCCAGAAACCGTACCTCAGGCGTCGGAATTGGTGGCCGGAGGAGAGAGAAAACAGCCGGCGCAGAATCTACCAAACGAAGGTTTTTCCGGCGGGGGAACCTCTGGGCTTCGACAGTGGTGGCGGCCCGGTCCTTTTTTCGGCGGAGCATTGGGCTGGGGTGACGGCGGAGAGAGAAGGTGTTTAGGGCAGAGAGAGGAAGTGAGGAAGAAAGGAGGCTGTCGCGATTTTTCTAAAAATTTCTCAAATCTTGCGCGACGAAGAACACAATGCGTCGCGCATACTCCATTTTAATGAACCTTGCGCAACGGAAAAAAGCAAAAAAACCATCGCGCAAGGTTGTTTTCCGCCCAAATTTTCATTACATTCCGCCCCAATTTTGAAGACCTTGCACGACGATGTGCAAAACTGTCGTGCAAGCTTGTTATGCCGCCAGAAATTTTAGGGTTTATTGATAGGTATGACCACTTTGCGCGACGGATAAATAACATATTCGTCACTCAAGCTTGTTATGCCGCCATAAATTTTAGGGTTTAGGGTTTATTGAAAGATATGACCACTTTGCCCGACGGATAAATAACATATTCGTCGCGCAAACTTTTTATTATGCTAGAAATTTGTAATATATCGCTTAGGAATAGTGAAATTATGGTTTTGCCCTACTTATGTTCTTTGTTCTTTCTGTCCTATTAGGCAGCACAGTAAAATGACCGTATTGCCCCTCTCTCTTTTCAATTAATTTTTTCCCTTCTAAACTTTTTATAACACATTTAAAAAAGTACTGCAACTCACAATGAGTACTTTGTTTAATTCACACATCACCAAGTAAGTAGTCGTCTGAGAAAAAAGGTACCTCTATATCTCACTTGATCACAGAAGGCTGAGAAAAAACAGAAAAAAGAAAAGGGTTGGAGACTTGGAAATTTAATGTGAAAGGTTGAATTAACTTTCAAGTTAGGCTTGGGTGGGGCTAAACAAAATCACAATTTATAAACATGATAAAACATTGAAGTCTTCGTGTTCGTCTATGTTTTGGCATTAATGGATAATAAAATATAAATTTGTACATAGAACGTAATCCCTGCCTATATTTTGATCACTTTATACACATTTTACACAATTTTAAAAGAATTGAATGACATTGCGTGACGAAATATTGAAGTATTCGTCGCGCAAGCCTTGAGCTGGCAGCTTGCGCGACGAAGAGGTAGTAGATTCGTCGCGCAAAGATAATAAATTTCAACCAAGTGTACCATGGGGTTTAGGATTTAGGGTTAGGGTTAGGGTTTAGAATGCGCGATGAATAGCGTGTATTCGTCGCGCAAGTCTTTGTTCTGTGCAAACCTCTCGCAAAAATTTATGCCAAGTGTTCCGTATTTGTAAAAGGCCTGAATGAGATTGCGCGACAAATATACCACTTTTTCGTCGCACAAGCCTTTGTTCTGTGCACTTTGCGCGACGAAATTCTGAAAATTCCGAAAATTTAATTATAATTACATTGTTTTTTGTTTATAGGTGTTATATATGTGTTATGTCAGTATTCATATATTCATATGCTAAACATAGGAGTATATTAATTTAAGACTATTGGAAAAAGAAAAAGAAAATGTTAACATGTTATTCTCTACAAAAATCTCAAATTTTTTCCAATAGATTAATTTTAACAGAGGAGTATATTAATTTAAGACTATTGGCAAAAAATATATACTCTTCTTTGGGTGAAAGGTGTAAGTTAGATTAAAATGTTAACATCAATTATGATAAAATAAATTTAACATAATTTATGTGATTAAATTATATGTATATATATATACATGGTTCTACAATAAATTTATAACAATAGTGTTTAATATTATAATATCCTTCAAACAAAACCAAAAATGAAAAAATCATCTACATGTGGTATTCATTCAATTTGAAGATTTTAAACACAAAAAAGAGAAAACCGTAATTCTTATATTCATAAATGGCAATTGAAAATCAAATAGATATATTCAAATATAGGTATATTCAAATAGATATATTCAAATATAGGTATATTCAAATAGATATATTCAAATATAGGTTATATTCAAATATGTTTTCAAATTTAGGTATATATCTAAATTTTAATTTATATATTATATGTTGTAATTTAATTTGTGATTGCAAATTTTGTGTGCAACTTCATTTTAATTTGTGATTGCCATATTCACACTACCATAATTAAATTACAACAAATTTCATCTACTATGTTTTACATGGGTAGTCGCCAATGAATTGCATTATTCATCATCTGAACTATAATAACTTTTGTTATCCTCGCTATCATCATTTTCGGTCTCCCAATCCTCCTCCTCATCACTTTCGTTGTTCGGGCCCACTGGAACTTCGTAGCACAGAAGATCACCGAGGTCAATTGTAATTGACTGAATCGGTATTTCGATTGAAGACACTCTTTGAAGCTAAAACGGTTCTTGTATAACATCTATATCTCGAAGTGTTTCTGCATCAGTTTCCATGGAAGATTCCAACCGTTGGTTAGTGACGTTGTCGACGTCGTTGTCAGTTGGGTCTAGTTCTGGTATAGCATACACGTTCCTCTGATCCATCTGCTGAGCAACTTTCCAACCGCTTCCGGCTTTAGGGTCATTTAGATACACAATCTGTCTTGCCATGTTTGCCAAAATGTAAGGGTCGTCATCATACCAAGTTCTGTTAATGTTCACAGATAGTAAGCCATGGTCTATTTTAACACTTCCCTGCCTATTTGGGTTTGTATCAAACCATCGACACTTAAACATGATCACTTGGTATTGGTCTTTGTAAAGCAATTGCACGACAGTTGTGAGTTTGCCATAGAAATCAATGTCAGTACTTTCGCCACCACCTGGGACATGGACACCGGTGTTTTGCGTACACAACTTATCATCTCGTGCAGTCCCCAAAAACTTGACGCCATTAACATGGCAACCTGAGAATAATTTAGTGCGAATAAGGCCGAACGCCAAGTTATATAACTCTTCATTGTAAGAGGGTGAATTCGATGATTTCAACTTATTCACCTAATATTATACAAATGAATTCACATGTTAGTTTGATAACATTAAATAATACACAAATATATATATATATATATATAACAAACACAAAACACTTATAACTTACATATTCCAAAAACCATTTTGGAAACAAATCACGGTGTTTCTTGGCATACAAATGTGATGGATGTTCTCGCTTCATCATCTCTTCATGCTCATCTAAGTATGACATTATCTCATCAAAATTGTTAAGTACGAACCAATGCGCTACCTCCATGTCATTTCTGGAAAACGACTCTCCTCGTACCGGATCTCCAAAGGGTCGTGCGCTTTGGACGAAAACAGAAAGTTTCTCATTTCTCAGACCTCCGTCATTATTGTGCTGAGGACGATTGAAAGCCGCGTCCACATCTTTTAAATACATTCCATAGAAAGTAAGCGACTCATATTGAACCCAAGCCTCTATAATTGATTCTTCGGGTTTCGCCCTATTGCGCACAGTTTTTTTCAACTCTCCGAGAAGCCTGGCAAAATAAAAACAAACGATACAAATTAGCGACCATGAGATAAGGATGCAGAAACAAATTATGAGGATTATATACCTTTCTATTGGATACATCCAGCGATAGTTTACAGAACCAGCGAGCAATGCCTCTTCTGGCAAATGAACCATCACGTGGATCATACTTGTGAAGAAAGCTAGAGGGAATATCATCTCGAACTTGCATAGGACTTGGAAAATGTCATTGCGCAACTGATTAATGTCTGTCTTTCGCAATGTTTTTGCCGTCAGTTGGGAAAAAAATCAGGACAACAACATGATTGGTTTCACTACATCTTCTGGCAAAAGGTGTCGAATACCCACAGGAAATAGGCGTTGCATAAACACATGGCAATCATGGCTCTTCAGTCCATTAAATTTACCCCCGTCAACATTCACGCAACGCGCGATATTAGAAGCATACTCATCGAGAAACTTTACCGACGATACAAACTATAGAAAATCTTTTTTTTCATTCGGTTTCATGGCAAAAAATGCCAAATCCCTTCTAGCTTTATCACCGTCCCTGTTCATCCATAAACCTTTTTGTATGCCCATTCTTTCCTAATCAAGACGAGCTTTGATCGTATCCTTTGTCTTACCCTCGATATCTAGAATTGTGCCCAGCAATGTGTCAAAGACATTTTTCTCAACATGCATAACATCGAGATTGTGCCTCAATTTTAGTTTCGACCAATATGGGAGCTCAAAAAACATAGACTTGTGCGTCCAGTTCAAATGTGTAGAAGGTCTGGTCCGAGTAACTGTTTTCCCGAACGGAGAAAAATCCAAACGGTTTAGCTGTTCCAAGATCTCATCACCGGACCATTCTCTAGGTCTGAGGCGATGCTCTGTGTTCCCGTCAAACTCTTTATCCTTTTCCCGCCACTCGTGGTCCCATGGCAACCATCTTCGATGACCAAGATAACAAACTTTTCCCGCGTGCCAACCAGAAGTTACATTTTCATTGCATACAGGGCATGTCATATAACCCTTTGTGCTCCACCCAGAAACCATTGCATATGCGGGAAAATCATTTACAGTCCACATCACTGCTGCCCGCAAAGTGAACATCTTCCCAGTGGCTTTATCATACGTGCGCACACCGTTTGTCCATAAATCCTTGAGCTCATCAACCAACGGCCGTAAGTAAACATCGATTGACCTGCCAGGATCCTCAGTTATCAAAACAGTCATCATCATGTACTCTTTTTTCATGCATTTCCAAGGCGACAAATTATATGGAAATACGAAAATCGGCCAAGTGCTGTGGTGTTGGTTTAGAACCCCGTACGGATTGAATCCGTCAATGGCAAGTCCCAATCTAACATTTCAAGGATCAGCAGCAAAGTCGGGGAACGTTCGATCGAACTCTTTTCATGCTTCCTCATCTGCAGGATGCCGCATCACATCGTCGTCTACCCGTTTATCCTTATGCCATCTCATGTCTGTGGCAGTATGAGTCGACATATACAATCTCTATAGCCTAAGTTTCAAGGGCAGATAACGCATGACTTTCTGTGGGATCTTAGTCGTCCTATTTTGAGATGTCATCTTGAACCTCGACTCTTTGCATATAGGGCATGTATCCAATGTTTCATACTCTTTGTAGAATAACATGCAATTGTTTTTGCAAGCACGAATTTTTTCATAACCCAATCCAAGACCATTCAACACCTTTTGCGCATTCTTTTGAAAACACCCAAAAAGTAATCGAAACACAGGTTCGACATACGATACTTTATTTTTCCGTGCATTAGCTCCACAGTGGCCATAAGAACGGAAAAGCTCTCGCACCCTGGGTATAACTCTTGGTTGGCACTTTTTAACAGTTGTTCATATTGTTCGAACTCTGCACTGTCCATTGGGGTAGGCACGTCATCTTCCCCTTCCTGATTGATGTTGGTCAATGCAAATGGAAAAGCATCATTTATAATATCCATGACTTGTTCATTAGGATCCACAATAGGTTCAATATTGTCTACCCTTGTGGCATTTGAAGATGAAGCATTGTCTAATTGTTCCCCGTGAAGGTTCCAAATGATATATGTCTCAATCATTCCATTCCTTACTAAATGAAAGCCAACATTTTCAATTGTCTCCCACAATGTGTTATTACACCTTCTACAAGGACAACAGATTCTAGTTGCACCCGGGTTGTGTCTACGTGCAAACTCAATAAAATCCTCGATTCCATCCAAGTATTCGTCTGCGCATCTATTCGGGTTCTGTATCCACCTTCTACTCATAATTCCTGAAACCACAATCACAACACTATCACAACAACTTCATACGAAGTTATAATGTCACCTTATGCCTCTGGTAAGGGCCCTATCCCATTCGGGAATGCATAGTCCTGTCACGTAACCTACGGCTACATGAGATTAGATTTCGATGTGGATAAATTTTGGCAGCATCTCGATACAGTTCTTAAGGTGGGCATAGGTATAAATACCTACGTACCACCCGAAGAACGTACCGAGATGACACCGAAATCTCCACAATCGAAATCTAATCTTGTAGCCGTAGATTACGTGACAACACTACGCATTACCAAACTGTCCAAATAATTGGACAATTCAAGAATTAATTGGACCGCAGTCATGCTTTACGCATCCATGCACGAAATCCAACTAATCTCGAACGGGAAACTAAGTGTTACTAAAAAATTATAATAAAAGTACGAAGTTAATTTCAATTAACTTCGTACATCACAACACATTGTGCTACGTCACGCACAATTTAACAATATAATATAAATATAATTCAACAACAAAATATATAAATATAACAAACTAAGTTCAACATAATGTAATGAATTTAATATAAAATGAATGAAATACCTTCTCAATCGTTCTCCACAATCGCAATTTACAAATATCTATAATTAAAAAAAAATTAATACCGTTAGTACGAATTTACATTAATACTTTTAAACAAATGACAAATAATACTTACCCAATGAGCGTATTGAATTCTCAGCAGAGGCAGCAGCACAGACAGAGGAAAAATCGAAATGGCAGAAAAATGGAGCAATCTGCCTCTGCAATGGCAGATTGCAGATATGTAGAAGAAGGATATTGCGCGACGAATAACGTTTTCGTCGTGCAAGAAATCGAGTTTTTGCACGACGGAAAATATTTGGCGTTGCGCAAAACTTCGTCGCACAAACTCGTAAAGGTGTCACGCAAGTGAAACTTTCCGTCGCACAAGATAGTGCCAACATCAAACCTTGCGCGACGAATCAAACGTCCGTCGCGCAAGTATTTGGCGCCATTTTCCCTCCTTTGCGCGACGAAAGTAAAATTGTTGCGCAATGATGTCTTTCGCGACGATTATCATTGTCGCACAAATATTTGGCGAAAAAAAATACTTGTTTTCCATTCCATACTTTGCGCGACGAAGAAAATTAATTTGTCGCACAAAGGTTCTTAGCGCGACCAACTCTGTCGTCGCGCAAATGTTTGGCGCCAAAAAAAAACCCCCGCGTTTTTCTTCCCCACTTTGCTCGACGACTCATGTTTTTTGTCAGGTGAACGATCTTTGCATGACTGAAATGTTCGTCACGCAAGTTTCTAGTTCTTTGCGCGACGAATAATTTTTCCCATCGCTGTAGTGCCTTTTGCGCGACGAATTTTCCTTCGTCGCGCAAATAGTAAAATGTAGTAGTGTTTACTCTAAACCTATGGGCTGTTCTACATCAATTGGTAATCAAAGCCTTCCCTCACTTTCGTTTGCTTTTGCTCTCTACCATGGCTCCCCAAACCATGGCCAGCCTTGCAGAACAATTTCATGCGTTCCAAGACAAAAATTTCTGACAATATCGCTGGCATGGAAACCCAACTCTCCAAACTCAATGTTGACCTCAAAGAGGAGTTGGTACAAGCTCCCACACATCATGCGAAGACGGACCTGGCCATCACCAAACTCCAAGACTTCGTTTAGTTGCTTATCAATCACTTTTGGGCTGGACATGCTGAACCCTCTTCTATCTCAGCAGTGCTCTCAAGTTCCTCTACACCACCACCAAAAAGTGGCCTTCTGCCCACTCCACTGGTGGATCAAAAACTCAAGGCCATGCCATACGGCATGCCGCATAGCTCCACTGGGCCCTCGCTTGATGAGCCCAAGGCTCAATTGGAGGCCCCCTTTTCCTTTGGGTCTTTGCCACTGCCCCATTATACCCAACACACAACGGGCCCTTCTACAGTTCCACATGATCAAGGCACTCACCCCCTCGCTATTTTGACGACGATGTCATCCGCCGCATCAAGCCTACCGCTCCTACTTTTGATGGTCGTGGGGATCCTACGATGTTTCTTGATTGGGTTCAAGCCATGGAAGATTATTTCGCCTAGTACAACTTGACAGATGCTCATAAACTTCGCATTGGTAAGATGACGCTACAGGGAGCCGCTAGACAATATTGGAATTCGGTGGAGGAGCAACTATATCAATTTGGACAGTCGCCTGTGACTCTATGGGACGAGATGAAATTAAAGCTTCGCGAACAATATCTTCCCACCTTTTATCACCATCAATTGTATGATCAATTATGGACCCTTTCACAAGGAAGTTTGACTGTTACTGAATTCCACGCTCATTTTATTGAACACAAGATACGTACAAGGATTCGTGAAGAACCCGACATCACTATGTCTCGCTTTATCCACGGTCTTCGTGACGATATCAAGCGTGAAGTCCGTCGATTTTGTCCGCATATTTTGGAAAATGCATATTGCCATGCACTGGAAGCTGAAACTTTTTTGGGCCCACAACTTAGATATACCGGGTATTCCTGGCTCTCTTCCACTCCTACTCCAAATCGTAGTACTCCTAGCTCCACATATGGCGTTGCCGGTCCACTTGCTCCTACGGTACCCACAACAGAAAAAGGACCAGTTCCATCCACGGCTGCTCATATCAACTGCTATCATTGCCATGCTAAGGGCCACATTACCTCTCATTGTCCGCACCGAACTTTAACCATTAGCTCCCTCAATGAGGACTGTTGTGTGGACGTGTGTGTGGAGCCCCTTGAACCTATTTATGATCCAGAACTTGATAATTGCTGTGAGGAGGCGTTTCACCAAGTGAGTGTCATGCGTTGTATTTATTCAACATCTACACCTCTACCTCCTGATTCATGGAAACGCACAAGTATTTTTCAAACCTATGTCCCTTGCGGTACCAATAGATGCCAACTGGTTATTGATGGGGGAAGTACACTGAATGTTATCTCTAAAGCGGCTGTCGACTGCCTTTACCTTCAGGCCGAGCCACATCCCCATCCTTTCATGTTGGCTGGGTAGATAACACCAGGTTACTTGTTACTGAAAGATGTCTTGTTCCTCTTCAATTGGGTCCCTTTCCTACCCATGAGTGTCGCACATGTGCTACTAGGCCGACCATGGCTTTACGACCGTTGTGTGAAAAGTTGCGGCAGAGAGAACACATGTACTTTTCAACATGAGGGAAAGAACATAACGCTAATACCTTCCAATCAGCCGTCAAACCAACTAAGGATGTTCAACCAACTCTGTTACTTAAAAAGAAGGCTTCGGAGCATCAATTGAGTAGTTTATCATCTGCAGACTTTGCACACGACCTACAAGACACTGGTGTGTCCTTTGCTCTATTGCTTAAACCTGAATCTGACAGCAACCCTACACCACTTGCTGAACCCATACATCAGTTCCTCCCTGAATTCTCTAATATCATACCTGATGACTTCCCAGATGAACTACCTCCAGCGAGAGAGAGTCAGCTTGCCATTGACCTTATTCCTAGTTCGCAAATTCCTAATCTTCCTTATTATCGTATGAATCCGTCTGCGCGAGCAGAATTGAATCGACAAATTCAGGTGTTGCTGGATAATTGCTTTATTCGTCATAGTTTAAACCCTTGTGTTGTTCTAGTTCTCCTTACCCCCAAAAAGGATGGTTCTTAGCGAAGGATAGCCGCACCGTAAATAATATTACAGGTTTCATTCCTCCTCCGGTGCCATGTAGTCCTTCTCCTAGTTCTGCCCCTGCATATCAGATTGAGGACGTCTCAGATCATGAAGTTGTGGCCTCGTCTCCTGGAGATTCTACCCGTTCTCTGGTTCGTTGGGTTGGAAGGCCTGCTACTGCAGATACTTGGATTACAGAAGCTGAATTTCGCCAGTTGGATTCCACTCTTCTGCACAGTTATCAGGATGATCTTCATGATCTTGATTTGGTTGCCTCTCGTCCTCCCATCATCCATACTTACAAACATCGTCGTCATCCTTTATCTTGGTTTACTCCCCGGTGTCGAGTTCTTTTTCGGTGGGGGAGAATGATGCAGAATGCATATTTTTAGTTTTCCTAATTCTTAAAGATTCCTTCTTGGTAAACGATCTCTTATTAGTTAATTTGTTTTCCTAATTCTTAAAGATTCCTTCTTGTTAAAGGATCTCTTATTAGTTAATTTGCTTTCCTATTTCTTAAAGTTTACTTTTCCTTTTCCTAGACTAAAAAGGGTTTTGCCTCTATAAATAGAGTTGTTTGTAATCTTTTAAGGCAAACTTGATTAATGATAAATTTCCTTACTTTAAACTCTCTGATTCCTTCCCTTTCCCATCGTCTCTTCAATCTCTAATTCTTCTCCTCGATCCCTTACTTCTTCTATGTTCTATTGCTCAAGTGTTTACTCTAAACCTACGGGCTGTTCTACATCACATACAAAAGTCACAAATTTACCTTCAATCCTAAAAATCAGAAAAACCCATGAACAATCTGAACAACAAATAAAATTCAAAGTCATACCTACTTTGAATAAAGCAAAATACCAATGCCTCTAAATTCTTAAAAAAAAATACCATAACTAAATTAATTGAATTAATCCATCATGAAGTAAACCCTTGATTGTATGAATAGGACCAGAAGATCAAGTAACTAATGTTGCTGCCATCAAAATGTAAATTGGTGAGACAAGTTCTAGCCATGTGGCTTTTAAGAGAAATTCATACTCATGCTGTAAGTGTTGGATTATCTAAACATTATAATAATTGAAAATATGAAGAAACTAAAATAATGAAATTGATAGAGTGTAGGGATTTGGCCAAATTAGAGCTGTACCCAGTGTATGAATCTGGATCATTTTCATTACACTAACAACAAAAACAAAATAATAATAATCATATTTCTGTAGTCCTTGCTTGAAACAACAAATATGGTGCAAATAATCATTTTTTTTTATGGTGCTTGCTTTAAAATTCAAAATAATTTAATTGTTAAGATCTCTTTCCAACATCAGTTTTTCAGTCCCCACTTCCAAAGTTCAAGAGTTACAAATACCCAGAGTCAGAGTCTTGGACAAGACTTTATATGAAGCTAATCAAAACAGCTGATAAAATACACAATTACTCAGCTTTTGCTTTCCTCCTAAACCTAAAATTCTAAAACATAAATTATTCCCTTTAGCTTTCACCAACCCGTGACTTTTTGAGAGCTCAATTTTATATGTTGAAGTGAGCCTTCATAACGCAGTGAAAGCCACTCAAATACAACCCAATAAACATAATTAAAAAGAAAAAGGAAGAAGAATGGCGAATTGAACTTACCAAAGTATCATCCAAAGTGTGAACAAGAATGTATTTGCCATTCGGTGCGAAATGAACTAAAGAAATTTGGGGTTCTCATCATCAATCACTTGTGATCGCCTTGTCCTAAGTGATAATAAAAGTGTGAGACAGTAAGGTGAATTTGGGTTTTTTGTAAATTGGGGATGAGAGTTTGTAGGGTTTAGTTTTGGAATTGAGATAAGGAAAGAGGAGGAGACAATGAGAGTTAGGGAGAGCAAAGTGGCGATTTGTGGATGGAGACAATAAAATTTTGGCAAATCAAAGGAGCGATTTGTGGATCGAGACAGTGAGATTTGAGGCGAGCAAAGGGGCGCGATTGTGGCTGAGATTGAGAGACCATGGAACTACATAGATGAGACAAAGGGAGAGCTATGGAGAAGAGAGAGCTACAGATGGAGACAGTGAGGTGAGCGCGAGGGTGAAATTTGAAAGAGAATCCTACCCTAACACACTGAATTTTGGATATGAAAGAAAACCTACCAGCTCTCTCTTTTTTTATTCCCCTTTTTTTTGGTCTAATGCTAGTTTTGTTTTCTTTACGGTTTTCATTTTTATTTTTTGAAGTGTCAGGCATATAAGGGTTTTAACTGACGTTGTTTATCAAATGTCGGGGAAAAACGATATATAGTTGACGCTCTTTATAAAAACGTCAAGGAATGTGATACATACTTGACGTTTCAGATAAACATCATGAAAACATGCTGTGTAGTTGATGCTTTTTAAAAAGCGTCAATGCTTCATAGAAGAGGTGATGGTTTTGCAAAAAGCGTCAACTATGAAGTGTCAACTAAAGCCCATTTTTTTGTAGTGACTTGTTGAATCAGGCACATCTAAATATCTTGAAGAATACGGGGAAAGTTCTACCTTATATTGAGTATGAGTTTTATTCTTAAGTAGTCACTTTAAATTATATTCCTTATGTTTATCTTATATGTTGGGAATTTCTTTTGGTTTTTAAGCATACATAATGACCTGCAGTTGTTTATATTTATGGACTAACATTCAGAATATTAATATGGTACTCAAAATAGATGTGAGGAGGAGTATCCTAAGGTTTGAGGAATTTAGGTTTATTGGTTTTTTTTTCATTATTATTGTTTTCCTACGTTCATTAATTCATAACTATTGAAGTAAATAAAAGAAACAAACTGAAAGCCCCTTATTTTTTATTGTTTTCTTTTTTCCCTTGTGACATAGTTTATTTCTTATCAGCAAGGTGACAGATGAGGACGATTTAGACAATAGTCGTAGAAGGAAAGGACGACCAACTGCTAAGAAAATTCTTAGGCACATAATCTTTCCCTTAACAAGAAAGACATTTATATTATTGTGTATTGCAGGGTCATTTGATTCTAAACCCTAAACCCTAAACTGCACCACACCTTGTAGTTATAGGATGGGAATATTTGTTCCATAAAGCCCCTTATTTCTTTTAAAATTTATAACTTTCTCTGGGAACAAGTAAAGGATAAAATAATGGAAATGCAAACTATTTCCTTTTTCAGTTTCCCTAGTATTCCAAAGATAAAATAAGACGGAAAGTAAAAGATCATTCCATTTCAAAATAAAAAGGAATACAATTCCTATTCCCCTTTTAACATTCCTGTCAAACAAATAGACTGCTAGTTCACTCATTTGTCAGAGATTATCAAAGTATATTATTATTATTATTATTGTTTGACACCATTTTCTTGGTATGCTAGCTGCCGTCCAGTTGATTATTTATCTCCCCATATATAAATCTTTTGTTGTTTAATTATTGTATTTGTTTGAGCTCAAGCTCCCCAGCTAATATCTACATATATATACGTTACGCCAGAAGTGGAATGATTGAGAAGCCACGAATATTTCCTACCCTTGTATTCTATCTCTCATCACAAGAGTATGATATGCTAGTTTCGTGTAACATGTTTCCCCGAAGTTCACAGTGATTAGTCTAAACTAAAAGCCTTGTAGGGACAATTCTTGCAACCTCAAGGCTCAAGCTCTATTCGTGTAACATCATCTTTTCTTCTTTTTCTTTTAGGAAACAAAGTACGTTTGTTCTTTTCTTCTGGTTTGGGCAATTGTTTATTAAATTTTCGGGGTATATTACAATAACTTTTCGTACATATGGGAGGAAGCTCCAGAACATGAAACCCAAAGCCAAATGACATGCTTATACCCTCAAATATTATCGGCCACAGTAATCTGGTCTTTTTACTTATGTATAAATAACTTTTCTATTGTTTTTGAATTAACTACTTGTACATCCCATGGCAAATTAGTAGTGTGTGTGAGAAATCTCCCACTCTTTGTAGTTCAGATTATCACTTGTCGTTTGGCGTCTCTTACAAAGGTTGTTCATTCATTAAAGAAAAAAATAAGTAAACTTAAATGAAATTGGTGTGTATACAATCAAATCTTTTGAATTAGTGAGCATATTTTGTCAGTGCAAAAATGATATGTAATCTCAATCATAAAAGTCCACCATGTCATTAGGTTTTATCAATTTATTTTGTTGAATTAGTATATTACTGGTTGAATAGGCATGCCTCAAAGTTTCATTAAAAATTTACATATTTGTATAACAATTTTCATAGTTTTTATTCAATCTTCACCGATATCGAAATTTCCATAAAAATTTTGAGAACCATATTTCAGAAGTGATCGAAATTTAACACCTTGCTTACAATATCCAAAAGGAATTAACAGCTCAATTACAATAGTTGCTTCATTTACTTTTAATCTTTAACAGCTCAAACTAAACTTTACAGTTAATCCACCCAAACCCCACATCCATGATAATATAGCATAACCGTCGACCTGTTCTCTCTGTAGAAATATTTTTTTTTTTTTTTTTTTTTTTTTTTTTTTTTTTTTTTTTTTTTTACCGACTGTAGATAGTATTAGCTGACTAGAGTCGACTGTCCAGCTCATCATGTTTTGTTATTGTCCTGTATAAAAGGCAATTGTGCCTTCATTCAATGCATATACAGACAAATAGAAATCAGTTTCTCTCCAAATTTTTTTCGTTTGGTCTTCTTCGATTCACACACATTCTCTGTTTCCATGGAAAGGTTACGTTACAATAACAGGTTGGCAATGGAAGAGGGAGAGTTAACCCATCCTCCCAGGTAAGTCGTCATTTGTTTTTCTAATGCATAAATATATATATATATATGGGGGATTTGATTGAACTATCAAATGAGATCACCATTAGTTACATTAAGAATGATTATTTTGAGATATATTGTTTTGTATTTGTGACTAGTTTAGGTTTGGTTTATACGAAAACCAAAAAGGGGTAATCAGAAATATTTATTTTAAGATGACTTTTGTTGAAGAAATAAGTAGGAAAACCACTTACTAATGCAATTGTTTATACTTCAGGACTGTCGTTGGGATTATTATTCATGTTCTCGCACGTATGGCCGATATCGTGGGGTTAGTATATGCATATAACTTATAGTCGAAAGGTTTATTGGTTCTTATTATTCATTATTGTTTTCTTATATATGTTAAACTCTTAATTAATTTATGCCTATATTGAAGTAAGTAAATACAAGAAATCAAAAGGATAAACTAACCTGAAGTTGTTTATATTTCAGGACTCTCATTCAGATTATTGTGGACGTTCCTACATTTGTGCCCGATATCGAGAGGTTAGTATATGTATATATATATACGTGTTATTAAAAATTGTGGTTTTTCCTTTTTATAAAATTCTTACTCAAACCTTTAGATATAAATAATATTAAAAACAAAGCTTTAACAGTAAAGTAAAAATAAATAATAAATAATAAATAAAATAAGTCAAGAGTAAGAAAGCAAGCTTGGTATAGTGAAAGCACATCAAAGACGTTGTCCTAAAGTCTTTGTAGCCTTCCTACGTGTAGGTAATGACTGTCTACAACACTCCAAGATACCCTAATACATAGGCTTAAGGTCTGCTATGAGCACATTCACAGTCGGATAGAAATCTCCAAGCCACAAAACCATTGCCCAAAATAATAATATGGAAAGTAGAGAATATATGAAAATATGAGAATAGAGAATCTGATTGTGGTGTGTTTCAAATTTGAAGGAGGAGTGGCCTTTTATAGGCATCAAACACTTGTAACCTCCAAACACATTTAACCAGAAAAATTAAGGCAATGAATAAAAATAAAAACTGAAAATTAAACAATTTGTAACTCCCATAATAAATAAAAGAAAATAGTCAAAATATTAAAACAGAAAATAAAAAGTTAAAATTTAAAAAACCTTTAAAATAATAACCTTTTGGGGCTTTAGGTTTATTTATTTATGATTTAGGTTTATTGGTTCTCATTACTTATTATTGTTTTCTTATATATGTTAATTAATTTAAAGAAATTTATAATAAAACTTATTTCTTATATTGAATTTATATATAAATCCTAAAAACTATAAATTGAAGAAGAAAAAAAAAACCAAAAAAGGGTAAGTTGTAAAAAAATTTTAATTTGAATTATGTGTGAAATACCATTATTATCCTTGCATTATGATTTTTAGAAAAAAGAAAATTGATGGTATTGTTTTAATTTCTGAATTTTCAAGGGGTGTATGGTATATTTAGTCCATTTGAAATGTCAAACGGATTTTTCCCAAATATTTTGGTATTGTAGGATTATTCTATATTTTTGACCCTATTAAAGGCTTACATGTGAAAACCCTATTAATTTATGCCTATATTTAATCCAGTAAATACAAGAAATCAAAGGGACAAACTGACCTGCAGTTGTTTATATTTCAGGGCTATCATTAGGAATATTAAGAATGTTGTCGCATGTGTGGCTGAATGCGTGAGGTTAGTATATGTATATACCTTTGGTGTGATTTTTTTTTTTTTTTTTTTTTTTTTTTGTTGTGAAAAATATGCTATTGCATTCATAATTCAACCAGAAAAGCCACTAGCCACAAATAGACAATACAAACTAACCACAAAAGGTCCTTTCATTAACATAGCAAGCTAACATCAAAATTAAGAAAATCTAGGGCTCCTCCACTAACGATCATGGAGGATCGAAGAAACTTTAGCATATACATCCCAATTAAGAATGCAAATTCAAAACAACCAAAAGTAGATAAAGTTTGAAAAAAAACGAAGTCATAACAATACAAATAAAACTGTAACATCCCACATCAACCAACGGAGAAAGGGTGATGTGGCTTATATGTACATGCCCGTCTCCATCTAGCACGAGGCCTTTTGGGAGCTTATTGGCTTCGGAGTTATAAGAACTCCGAAGTTAAGCGAGTTGAGGCTAGAGCAATCTCAGGATGGGTGACCCATTGGGAAGTTGCTCGTGAGTTCCTAGAAACAAAACCATGAGGGTAGATAGGGGGCCCAAAGTGGACAATATCGTGTCACAGCAAAGCCGATCCCGGGATGTGATAATTTGGTATCAGAGCCACTCTGCTGTGTGGTGCAAGTGTGCCAACAAGGACGTTGAACCCCTAAGGGGGGTGGATTGTAACATCCCACATCGACCAACAGAGAAGGGGTGATGTGCCTTATATGTACATGCCCGCCTCCATCTAGCACGAAGCCTTTTGGGAGCTCATTGGCTTCGGAGTCATAGGAAATCTGAAGTTAAGCAAGTTGTGGCTAGAGCAATCCCAGGATGGGTGACCCACTAGGAAGTTGCTTGTGAGTTCCCAGAAACAAAACCGTAAGGGCAGATAGGGGGCCCAAAGTGGACAACATCGTGCCATGGCGGTGCCGATCCCGGGATGTAACAAAAACTCTCACAAAGGAGAGGTGGAAAGCTCTCACAAAGGATAAGCGAAAAACTCTCACAAAAAAAAAAGTACCAAGAGTAAAGGTGACATAGCCTAATCATCAGAAAATCAGGAAACCATACCTCTTGTCTGGCTAGCTAAAGTTCCAATTTACCCTTCACAAGTTCTCGGATCCATTTTCGTGCCTCTTGTCCAAGCTTCACTTTAGATCCAACTACTAAACGAGTTTGAACTTCAAATCCTCAAAGAAGAATCTTCACTCTGCTTAACTAGGAACAATAAAAGTACTTAACTCACTTTAACATTGCACGTTTAAAAGCTTTGCTCCAAAAAGACGAAAATGCCCCTCAGACCATCCCGAGATCCAAAGCTATCAAATCTTATACAAAACAATCCAAAATTGTGTCATACGCCTTATCGGAAACAAAACAATGTAAAAGACAGCCGTTGTCCAAAAAGTCACTATTTAGGTTCAATGAACCCTACATGAACCGACACTCCAAAAATTCACCTCAGCACAACTTCGGATTTCGAATCCTGAAGCACCGCTGGACTCTATACAATCCCGACAACAAACCACATTAGTTTGGGTCCAATCCAACAGTCGGTTATCCGTAGATCTAACAATCAAAAAGATATCACTTTATGTAAACCAAGAATCATAGATCCGGACTTGGGATTCTCGATTCTTCTAAACCTACACACATCTTCTGAACCTACACACTCACAACAACACCAGCTTCAACATGCTAAAAGTGTGATATTTGCTTTCTTCCAAAATTTCCAACTTGAAACCCTAAAATGAAATGGTGTCATGGCTTCTAATATGTAGATCCACATTTGTGACACATGTGGTCCACATGTGTGCTGCATCTCAAACTTTGGGGCCTACTTTTGGCCTTCTTGGTCCTACACATTTTTACTTTAATGTGTCACATGTGTCTAAAGTCTTACGGTTCAATTATTTATTCCTTCAGTCATGTGGGGTTGGCTTAAGACGGAGGAGGAAGGATGGGGTTTGCTAGGTGGGTGGGTTGGATGATGGGCGGTGGACTTAACAGAGTTAAGTGCTAGCTTTTTTTTTTTTTTTTTTTTTTTTTTTTTTTTTTTTTTTTTGGTTAAGAGATAAGTTAAGTGGTTTGTCACCTATCAAAAAAACTAGAAAGGAAATAGGGTGGGCACAGGATATTGGTAACAGAAAAATTGGACTCTTCCCACCCAGATGCACCCCTGCAGCTGCATCTTCATACCCAACCCACCCATCTTCACACGGGTTGTTCTTTCAAATCCTCCTCTCACAAACAAACCCCATGGCTGTCATTGCAAGACCCATGGAAACCACTTAAGACAAACCCACGAATTCAATCTTCATGTGCATAATCCTCAACGTCCAAAACAGATAAGCACAATAATTCACTTGAATGAACAAAAAACTTCGTAAGTTTTTAATTATTCCAAACCTGTGGTTCAAACCCAAGCAAAATCCCCAAACTTCAAAACTTCAGTGTTTTATTTCTTACATTGCACAACACTTAGATTTCTCCAAACACGTCCTATTAAAGTTGTAAGAAGATAAGTTAATTTAAATTTCCTTCTAATTATCATGGCAACAAAAAACCCATGGAAGGATTTTTATCTTAATCCTTGTACAGCTTCCTGTTTCCATGGCCTTCTAGTTGGCATCCATGGAAGCAATTGTCTGAATTTGTTGAATGGAGAGAATGAAAAGCTTCGAGCTTTGCTTCTTTTTCTTTTTCTTTATATTTGAATAATTTCAGTCGATGGCAGCTATGGGGTTCTTGACTCTATGAGGCTAAGGATGAAGAAAGAATGAAAAATATTTTTTAAAAGAAATTTTTATTTTTATTTTTCCACACATTACTTTTATGTCATGTATGTCAGCAAAACATGGGTTCCACTCGTGCCACATCATCATTTTTAACATATTATTTGACGGAATTGATGATAGGGGCGAAGTGAGATGCAAAACATCGGCCAAGGGAGTAAAATGAGTCACTTTAAGTTCCTAAGACAATGTGAAATTTGACTTGTCAAAGGAATAAACATGTCATTGCCATAAAAAGTTACATACAAGCCCAATACAAAAATAAATAATAAATAAATAAAAAACCGAAGGTTCAACCAAACAAAATAAAAGCCCAATCCAACATACAAATAATTTAGGTCCAAAACAACAACAAAAAACCCCAAAACACAAAATCCCTAGAATCAAACCTTAGAAATACCAAGCAGTCACAGCCACCCGATCTGTTGCCGCCACCGCCTCAAGAAGAAGGTCCGTGGGAACCGACAAAGGGGATATGTAGAGCGTGGCTTTGGAGGAGCAAGCCACCAACATGCATCAAGCTCAAATTGGTCAAAATTGACCATTAAACTACAGAGCCCACACCTCCATATCAAAATCTCATATTTGAGGATGGGTTGCAGGGGAGAAGCAGCTGCAACAAACCAGGAGACAACCATGAAAATCCTAGGGAAAGATGAGGAGTTTTGGGTTTGAGATTTCATGTAAAACATTGATTTAGCATTAGCGCAATTAAGCCTTGATTTTATGTAAAACCTTTTTGTTGTTGAGTTTAAATATTTCAAAATATATATGTTAGAGTCTTGATTGCTAAAACACAATCGAGAGTCCTTTTCCCCTTCTTCCATAAACCTCTTCTTCCTCTTCTTCCTATCATTCCCACTAGAACCCCTCTAATCGAGTGCAAATAACTTCTTTGATTCTAGAGGAACGCCCTAGAGTCATCTCTTTTCGGTTAATAAATTGGGCCTCTCTTCCCCCCGTCATGTTGTGGAGAGTTTTCCCCCCTAGTTTTAGGCTGGGCTTTTGCTCCCTTGCCTCTTTGGCGAGCTTCTCTCCCCCTAGGTGTTTAAGGGTTGCTTCTCAGCCTTTTGTTGGCCTGATTTTGGCTTGATAGTAGTAGATCTCCACCTTTGCCCTCCTATTGTTTGTATTTTTGAAATTTAAGGGTTTGGTGGTTTCTCTTCTAAGATCTCTTTTTTGTGGAGGTGGAGTTGATGAATCTAGTGGGATCTACTATCCTTTGGTGTTGTGGGATCATGAGGGGCGGTGGAGATATTGTGATTTTCTTTAAAATGTCAAGGTGAAATTTGAGTGGTAATACTCTTTCACTCTCTGGTGCTTCTAATCCCAAAGAAGTTTCAGAGGTGGTTATCCACATGATCTCTGTTCAACACTGGTTCCTAAGTTTTATGGATCCTATCATCTTCAACTTTGAGTGAGCTGAGATTTAGATACACATGGTGACATAAGTCCCTCCCTACAACTCATTAATTAATAATTCTCACAAGAACAAGGTCTACTCGACATAAATTATGAAGATAATGAAACCTTTCACTTGCTTACTGTTCTTGCGCTGGTTGTATTTTATTGTGTATATTTTCTGTTCTTGTTTTCAAGAACCCTCTTATGGGGCAGTGTTCTTTGTGTGTAATCTTGTAATTGCCTCTCATGTTAATGGATCTACTTTGTCTTAAAAAAACATTAAATTAAAAATGTATATATATATATTTCAGAATATGGATGCTACTAAAAGTCGTCCGTACATATGATTCGTTTTTCTTTTCCCTTCTTATCAGCATATATTTCAATGAGGGAGACCGTTACAATGATGGAAGGAAAAAGAAGGGAATTCTTTGGTGCATCTTCTTCTCTTCATTAACGAGGAAATATGCATTTATAATATCATGTGTTGCAGTGTCAATTGATCCTTTTTTCTTTTACATTCCCGTCATTGATGAGAAGAACAAGGGCCTTGGAATAGACAAAAGGGTGAAGACTCCAGCTCTTTGGTTGCGAGTACTTCCTGATGCCGCTTTCGCGCTGCGTTTAGAATATGTAAAGAGGCGAAGAAGCGTTTTGAAAGACTTGTCGTCAGCTTTATGGGTATATTAATTGGCGCTTTCCTTATCCTTCCCATCCCACAGGTAAGATATTGAAATCTCAACTTTTGTTGCTTAAATAATGCAGACGTTTGAGTTCCTAAGTAAGCTTTTAAGTAGGAGATAATTTACGACTATGTTGCCCTTTAAGGTAAATAATGGAAAAAATAAAAATAAAATTCCTTGATTTAAGGCATTATTACTCTTAAATTTTGAGTTTGACTTTTGAACATTTATGGCTATAAAAAAAATTATAAACATATACACCAAATTAAAAATAATAATTTATAATACATGTGTAATCCACATAAGATGAAAGGGAAAGTTACAGGTCGTCGGTTTCGGGTGATGCCGTCGTGAGAGAGAGCAGTGACTACCTTGAAGCTGGAGCTTGCTGGCAAAGACAGATCTCGTGCTATCTGGAGGGCCATAAAAGAGGAAGACTGAGAGACAAAGAAGGGGAGAAGAAGGGATATATAGAGAGAGAGAGAGAGAGAGAGAGAGAGAGAGTGGAGACGCATGTGTGTCTAATGCTCTTTAGTTTCAAAAGATAGTCAATGGATCTAGCCCAGTGAAAAAGGGCTTGACTTGTAGACTAATGGCTTTAGATTCGAACCTCCATGGTAATGTGTACTATGTGTGTGCGAGAAACTCCCTCCTGTCTTATTTAGACTATCGCTTGTATTAAAAAAAACGCTTCTTAGATGTTGTTTTACCTTTGGGTGCATAGCTGTACTTGAAATGTTTATCATATTCTTGAAAAATCCATCGAATTAGATAGCTAATAATGAGTCGTCCTACTCGTGTGTATTTCATTTTATATACACATGTGCGGCATTTAGTCAAGATTTATTTGCCCACTTCAATCCTCGTTCATATCCTTATTTGCCCACCAGCTATTACGATGACAGAAAAATCAGTCAAGGTTTATATTTAGGTCAACCTTGTCTTATGCACGTAGTTAGATTTTGCTTATTGACTCTGGTCTCTAACCAGCTGTTTTTTGGTTCAGTTGGCAATAGTAGTATTCTTTTTCAAGTCAGGAGGCTCCGGACATTTCGGCCAAAGAGTGACCACCGTGAACGTGTTCCTTGTTATGCATTATCTGACAAGGGTTTTCCTAATCTACAGATTCGGTAATTATCTTTAGTCATGTAAGTTCAAGCTCCATTCTATTTTTTCTTCTACGTTCTTGCTAGTCATGTAAGTTCTATCTTCATCGTCATAATTCATAAATCACAATTTTATGTCTTATCTTTAGTTTTGTAACTACAAACTTGACTAAGGGCCCGTTCGTTTGGGACCATAATCACCTATAGGGAAAAACACATTCCACATGCTTCTCCATATAATCATTCCCAAACGAGCCCTAAGTTTTCTTTTGTATTAAATAAATAGCTAGGTTAAATTTAACCAAAACTTGACAAACCTATTTGAAGATGATCTAATCATGAATAAACATTTTGTGGTTAGGTACTTGGAGGTTTTTGGTATTTCTTTTCTATTCAACGAGAGATATCATGCTGGCACCAATCCTGTAAAAATGCTATAAGTTGTGGTGCTACTGATTATTGCAGTGGTAGTACTTCACGAAATATCATGTTCCTAAATGAGTTAGGCCCGTCAAATCCACCAAATGCTAACGTATTTAATTTTGGAATATTTCTTGATACCATTCAATATGGAACCACAAGATCAATGCATTTTCCAACCAAGTTCTTTTACTGCATATGGTGGGGCGTCAGAAATCTAAGGTACGCATATATGTATGTTAAGCTATTGATAGTCTAGACGAAATTCATATACTTTTCCACTTCTAACTAAAACAGAACTTTTAAATGGATGCCTTGTAGGATAAAAGTGGTTTAGGTATATTATCATTTATTTACAAAACTATATGTCATTTTGGTTACAAGCATTTTTTTTTCTCTCAAATAATCCCTAATTCCTAGCATTTCAAAAATCCAGAATTTATTGAACATTATTTATTTTCGAAATCCCTAAAATTTCTCTAGTAAGAAAAGAGAGTTGAGAAAATAGTTGCGTAGTTTTCTTCTCATTGGCACCTTTA
Source organism: Prunus armeniaca (assembly GCA_903112645.1). Classification (NCBI taxonomy): domain Eukaryota; kingdom Viridiplantae; phylum Streptophyta; class Magnoliopsida; order Rosales; family Rosaceae; genus Prunus; species Prunus armeniaca. The sequence goes on along the minus strand of CAEKDK010000003.1, from coordinate 10,116,585 downwards.
TTTTCCTATTTGTGGTTACATGGATAGCACACAAGAGACACTTTTTCTGAAGGACAGCTTGTTGAGTCCACTACAAATTTTATTTTAACAATCCAAATTATCTATTTTTCATGTCTTGATTTATAAATCATCCTTGACAAATACGGTACTCCAAGAAAACATTAAAATGACAACCATTTTATTGAGTGGTAAAATAGATTCTGATTCAAGTAATTTTTTTTTGTAAGGATGATCTTTGAAAAGAAACCAAAAAAAAAAAAAAAAAAAAAAAAAAAAAAAAAAAAAAAAATCGGGGTGTTTGGAGAATCACATATATTAAATGGGTCTCACAAGAGTGCTGGCCCTTCTTTGAGGAATTTGTTAATTAAAACTCTCTATGTATCCTAAATATTTCATATCAAAACATATTCTATATATATATATATATATATATTAAATACTTAATTGGTTGTTGCAGTAACTTTGGTACGAATTTGCAAACAAGTAGCTATGTGTGGGAAAACTGCTTCGCAATTATCGTTTCTTTCATTGGCCTGCTATTATTTTTATATCTCCTTGGAAACCTACAGGTACGCTGGTGTTGAATCATGATAAATAAATTTAAAAGAATTGTGATGAATATCTTCTTCTTTTTTGTTGAAAAGACTGAAATATTTCATTAGAAATCATGATGAATCTCTTGATATTAGTAAATTTTTTAAATTATTATTCAGTTATTCAGTTATTTGGTCACTGACTTGTGAAATGGTAACCATCTTAATATTTTATTTATATAAAAAATTGAAATATTAATTAGTTAGTTTAAAATTAATAAATATACATAAACTTATGTTAAATTTTAATAATAAAATAAGTTTATTTAAGAGAAAAAAAAAACAAAAAAAAAGCCCCTAGAACCAGAACTTGACAACCCCCAGCACAACTCCTCTCACCGCCCTCACTCCCACCACAACCCAACCCAACCCTTCCCCATCGCCAACTGCCACCCCCAACCCGTGGCCACCATTTCCTCCACATATCGCCACCTTGATTTATCCTCCTCCATGTCCAAATCTGATCGCACACCCCACAACTTTGTAAACAGTCCCACCCCACCTGCCCCTTTCGCCCCTAGCCATACCCGCCACCACAAATCCACACTCAACTCCACCAATCCGATCTGCTTCCAGCCGCAGCTATCCGAATAAAGTAACCAGAAAACCCACACCCAGTCACTACTTGAAATCCATAGACACCAAAACCAAAATCATGAACACCGAGAAAAATAAAGGGAGATTCACTATTATACCCAATATAGGGCCCGAATTATAAAAAATATGAAATGGACTTTAGAAACACACCCAAATACTATTTACATCATAACAAAGATAATTTTAATTTCATATAAATTATAAAGGGAGCTGATTTTCCCACTCTCCTTTTCTCCACTTACATTCCCTTTTGCTTTTTAATACTTTTTAATACTTTTTTGTTCTTTCTCTTTCCAATTCTACCCTTACATTAAGATTTTGATAACTGAAATTAAGAAAAGTTAACATAAAATAAAACAAAACACAAAAATAAATTTTGAAAATGGATATAAATGTAAATATTTATTTGCCAATTCTTTTTTTTTTTTTTTTTTTTTTTTTTTTTTTTTTTAAAAATAAATAAATAAATTTTTTATTTGTTTTTTTTGTATAATATATAAATAATTTTTTGGGTAACACTGTTTACAAGTAGAAAAACCAAAGAATGCTACTAACCAAACTGCCATTAGGAGCTTAGATATGTAGAGCGCAAGGTATGCATAATATTCTATAATTTTTAGGGAGTTTCACTAAAACACCCAAAATGGAGGTTGAAATTATAAAAAAAACCCAACACCCAGAACACTTTATAAACACACCCAAAACCCATCATTACACACACTCAAAACTCATTTATAAACACACCCAAAAAGTGACTTTGGGGTTGATTTTGGGTGTGTTTCTATGTTTAAATAGTGCTTGGGTTTTTTTATAAATACATGTCTAGGATTGGGTTTATTTATAAATTTGTATAATTTTTATTCTTTCATAATATTAGTAAGTGATTGTACATATCTTCTTATTAAAAGGAATTGTAGAACAAGGGTAGAATAGGATAGAGAAAGAACAAAAAAGAACAAAAAAAATTAAAAAGTATTAAAAAGCAAAAGGGAGTGTAAGTGGAGAAAATGAGAGTGGGAAAATCATCTCCCATTATAAAACTGTCATCGATTTCTTAAAATAAGCCCAACCCAAAACCTCACTAGTAAAAAAAGTGACAACAGTCACCATTATTTGATGACATTTGTGGCCGTCACAAAAGGTATTAGTCACATTTTTTTTATTTTTGGTGACTAAAAAGGCTTTTAGTCACATTTTTGCTTTTTTTGGTGACTAAAGCCTTTAGTCACCCCCCGCCCCCAACAATAGTCACCAAATAATGGTGACTGTTACCACTTTTTGTTTTTGTTTTTTGTATTTTTGGTAGTACTCATTAAAAAACCAAAAACACTCAATAGGGTATCAAAGTAATTTAATAATCAAAATTAAATTAAATAAGGCCATTTGTCATTTTTTGAGGTTTTTTATAGAAATTAAATGGTGTAGAGTTTATCTATATCATTAGTGCTAAGAATAAGTATATGACTAAAGAGCTAAAAAATAAATCCATACATAAACAACAGAGACAGTAAAATTATGGGAGGAGGGGAAAATGTGGTATTTTTTGGATGGGGTTTGGTAGTTAGGGTGATGATGACCACAGTCTTAAATATCGAAATTATCGGCGATATTTCGCCGATAATTTCATTTTTTTGAATGAGCGATATTTTAGGCCATATCAACTTAATTATCGTCAATATATCGATATTTTCGTCGATATTTTCACTATAATTTCATACTCGTTCTTGCTTTATTTGGGCAATATATCGCAATATTATTGATAATATCGCGATTGAAATTGAAAAATAAATGAAATTGTTGAGAAATGGCGCGATATTATCAAGCATTTTATTATCGATATTATCAGTACCATCATCACCCCAAAATCATAGAAAATATGAAATATCATATCAAATCTACAAGCTCTTTACCCAGATCTACAAGAATTTAACCCATATCTCCAAGAACTTCACCCAGATCTACAAGATGAACACATATATGTACAGAGAAACAAAACATGAAGAGAAAAAAAAATGAAGAAGAGAGAAATAGAAAAGGAGAGTTGCAAAGAAAGAGATATAGAGGGAGAGAGAGAAACATAAAACCAAGAAAAAAAAATTAGATTAATAGAAAATCAGAGAAAGAGAGGAAGAAGAAAGAAAATAAAGACGAAATGAGAGGAGAAAGAAAAAGAGAGAAGAAATAAATAATAAGAGAGAAAGAAGAAAAAAGAACTGAGAGGAAAGGAGGCAAAAGACAGAAGAAAGAAAGAAGAAAAAAGAAGTTAAAGAACCAAGAGGAAAAGACGCGGAAGAGAGAAGACAGAAAGAAAAAGAGAGTTAAAAGAATCTGAGAGGAAAATAGCGAGAGTGCGTGAGAGAAAGAGAGTGAAGTGAGAAGTGGGATTTGATAGGATTGGGGATATTAAAAAATGGCTTGTTGGACTTGGGCAATGGACTTGGGAAATTTGGGCTTTTTGTTGGTATAATGAAATAGTTGGGTTTGGGCCTAAAAAATTGATATTTTAAATATATATATATATTTTTTTTTGTTTTTTTTTAATGTGGTACTAAGTTACTCATATATTTTATTTTTGTTTTTTTGTCAAGCTCATATATCTTATCATATGCAATATATTGTAGTAAATTATTATAACTAAAAAATTATGGTGCGTTTAATTTTCTTTCACTAATTACTACATATTTTCTAAAGACACAGTGTTTGTTAGGTCGCTACATAATCAACTTAAATCACTCTAACCCACCATGCCATGCATTTTATTCCAATTTTTTGTGATAAAATAATAGACAATTGACTAAATAAACATTCTCTAAAGTTTCAATAAAAATTTCCAACTTTTTCTCACAATTTCCGTGATTTTTATTCAATTTTTATCGATATCGATATTTTCTCGATATTTCCATCGATATATCCGTGTTTTTGGACCACCGATATTTCCGAAACTCTCGATATTATAGACCTTGATGATGACTGACCCATTGTCTGAATGGCCTAATATCCACTTCGTTTTTTTATTTTAATGAATTTTTTAACATAAAACTGACAAAGTGGCTTAAAATGTTAATGTTTGCCAACTCAGTAACGAAATTAATGAAATTAAAACTCAGATATTAAAATAGATTTTTGGAACCTACACAAATGCAAGTTTTGAAGAGTTTGTACGCAAAATAATTCAGCTCTAGTACATTTCGCATTAGCGCCTTGAGCTTGACCGTATTTTTCAAATTGTGTCCATAGTATGTGTTCGATTACATATTCTTTTATCCTTTTACTTTTCAGTGAAGGATATTTTTTTATTTTATAATATATTGTTTATTTGTTTATCTGTGACGCTATGTTTATGCTTTTTTTAAGAAAACAGTTTAAAACTCAGGCATACTACACGGATGTTATGTTTATGCATATTTAATATGACGAACTAGCTTCTTATTTGTTATGAAACAGATATTTATGCAACAAGCACTCACAAGATCGTTGGATAAGGAGCAGTTAATGAAAATGAAGATGCTTGAGAAAGAAAGGAAGATACTTGAGAAAAAAAAGGAGATACAAATGTGCATGAAAATGCATGGCATTTCAGATGACACGGTTGGAAGAATTTTGGTTAATATTCGAAAAAAGGAATTGGAAGAAAACATAGATGGTGAAGTGGATGTGAATTATATCTTCTCTGTTCTTGATGAGTTTGCGAAAGTAATTATGCGCCGCAGTATTTGCTGGGAGATGCTGAAAAAAGTAGGTCTTTTTTTCTTTTTGATTTTATTTTATTTTATTATTTTTAGAAGTATGTTCATGAATCTTTATATATGTATTGTTCACTTATTAGGAATGGAGAAAGTCATAAATCGTAGAACTCAGATAGGGCAATCAAGGAATTGGAATTGGGTCAACTACTCTCCCCTAGTTGATCCATTCTTGATTTTGAGGTTATTAGATTATTGAAATTGTTACATAGGTGTAAGGGGTAAAATTAACGGATAATCTAGCTTACCACAAATTAGACCAATAAAATAATCCCAACAAATGTATGACTAGCCAACAACTAGTCACAGACCTAAGATCACACATCAAACAACACACATATTCAACAAATAAATCTCATTCCTGTGCAAGTCTAGAAGATAACTATATGACAATCTAGGTACTCAAAAGGATTCGTCAATCATAAGTAGATTCTTACAGAAAAAGTAATCACAAGCTCAAATAATCCTAGGTCTATTTAGGAAATGAGCACAACTACCCTATGCAACATTCTTCTCCAAACTTAATTGAGCTAGTAGCTTGTCCTTCATGGAAATGGCAGCTAGTCCTTCATGTAAATGGCAGTTAGTCCATCAGTTTCTTTATCTCATGGCACCGCAACTCAGCTCCAGATCGAACAAAACAATGAAATATAGATTTTGAGATGAAACAGTCAATTTTCTTCAAGATGAAGATTTTAAAAGTACAACAGATTTCAAAAAACCATTTTCAAAATCTCACAATGAAAAACGTAGACTTCACCAAGTAGAGAATGCATAGTAAAATTACTCTTAAAAAATTCTCAATAGGTGAAGTAGATTTCAAAAATAGAAATAGATTTCAAAAGCTATTTGAAAACCTCATTTCCAAAAGCCATGAACACTCTCAGACAACCCAAAGAGAAACCCAAGTTTTCCAAAATGGTGCAAATAGAAGAGATGAGAGATTGAAACTTAGATGTGCAAACCTATGGTTAGATTTTCTAAAAAAGAAGTAGCTTTCAAAATGAAATCTTGAAAACCCATTTCCATGCCATGAACACTCTTAGACAAACCAAAAAGAAGACCAAGTTTTCCAAAATGGTGCATTGAAAGTGATGAGAGATAAAAACTTCATATCACTAAACAAAAGTTTGAGAAATGAATTACCAATGAAAGCCCCAAAAGGAATTCAAGAACTCATGAACTCTTCTCTCAAAAAGCGAAACCTAATTTATGCACAATCTCTCACTAGAACTCTCTCTCTCTCTCTCTCTCTCTAGAAACCCATATGAAAAATGTAAAATGAGAGAGTCAATGAGTCCAAACCAGCCCCAGCCTTTTTGGCAAGTCAAAAGGACACTTGGCAGCCAATATTGGATTTATAATAAGCAATCACGTGCCTTAATTAAAAATCCAGTGCTAGAAATATTTGGCCTATATGACTGGTCATCTAGACAAATTATTGTGATACATATGCTGATTTTCCTAATGATGTACATCGATTATAAATGAATGCACAAATTATCTTGGTTTTATAGCCTCATAAGCTCTTCGATGTACTTTAACTTTCTAGCAAATACCCAAGTCCTAATTTCTAAAGATGAGCTAAAAAGAATTACTTACATGACAACTAGTGATGCATATAGGAGAACACTATAATGCATGCAATGCAGACATAAAAATATTACCTTCATTGAGCTTGGTTGCATTGGAAAATTATGAAGTTGATCTAACTTGAACTAGCCTAAATTCTTTGAGCTTGATCATACGTATGAGATTACATGTTTGTCAAGGAAAGCTAAAAACATTAGCTAAACAAAACCTAACAATTATGGATTTTAACATAGAACTCACATGATTTTTGATTCCTTACGTATCAGTAAATGTAGGGGAAATAAGGAATTGAAATCATTCAATACCATGTGTTAGTAAAAATTAGAATCATTCCAGTATTTAGTACTCAATGGTAGAGTCTGAGCTGGTTTCAGAAGAAAAACGATGTTCAACAACAATTTCTTCACTTAAGACAAGGACAATAATCTCCTTTATTGAGATGGGATCTAGACGTAGTCTAACTGGAAGTAGCAAAAGCATCATAGTCAGGAGGAAGGCCATGTAGGGCATGAAAAATAAAATCTGAGTCATTAAGAGGAGCATTAGTTGCAACCAAGCTGTCTGCAAGGTGTTTGATGTTTTGAAGATAGTTGAGCATGGTGAGAGGTCCTTTCTTGATGGTCTGAAGCGGAGGTTTGAGTTGCAGAGGGTGAGATCTTGTCAAATTGGCGAAACTTTTTCCCTAGCTGAGCCAACCCTCTAGCTGTTCATGGGCCTACAATATAGGCACGAATGGTCTTAGATAAAGAAGCATGAATAATGCAACATGTGCGATCCTTCTTGATCCATGGGTAATGATGGGTTCTCTTGCATATGGTGGGATGACCATCGGTATCAAGGAGGAACTGAGGGTGGACATGGTTCTGTGCCATCAAGGAGTAGCCTATTATATCATAGGTTTGAAGGATAAGGAAAGGGTAGGAGCTGGGGTTAAAAAAAAAGGATTTAAAGAAAGGGTTGGTAAAGTTAGCCAATTTAGGAAATAGCACATTGTGGTGTGGTGTGGTGTGGAAGGAAGTTAAGATTCCACCCCAAAATCAATTGGCAATGGGGAGTAGCCTAACTAATTAGGAACCAAGGGCAGGTCCCATGACAAACACTCACAACAAACCAAACTTGAAATCCTACAACCCTGTAGGACAAATACCACTAAAACCAAAAGATAGTTGTGTTAGTTTGTATGGTTCCATAATTCTCTCACAAAATTTCATAAATGCAGGGGGAAAAAAGGCCTTAAAACTGAATTGGATTATAGCGATGTTTAATCTTTTATAAGGAATTAATCAAATTGAAATTTATGTGAGGATTAGGATTAAATTTTCTGATATATATATATATATATATATATAGGTAAAGGAGCTTCAACATATGAACGATGTAGCATTGAGAATGATCGGCGGTTGTCTCAAGCCAAAGATCTTCAAGGAGAATGAGATGGTGATAGAAGCGGGACAGCCACTTAACGTGATGCTCATTATTATAGCAGGCTCTATGCTGGCATACAAGCCAATTAGGGTTACTACAGAGGTGAGTCCCTCAACCTCATTTGAAACTCTTGACAAAGGTATGTTTGTTGGAGAACAACTTCTGGATTGGGCAGGGAAAACCAAAACTTTCGATGACCAACCTGTTTCTTTCAAAACTATCCGATGCTCCAATAGAAGCCTTTGCTCTCACAGTTGATGACTTGAAAACTTTAGTGCTCTCCGGACACATCTTCCCGATGAAGTCAAAAGGTGAAGTTTAGACAATCTTTACCTTTTGAAACTTGAAATATTTGGCACTTCTTCTTTTTTCTTTTTTCTTTTCTTCTTATTTTGATCATGTAGTTGGCACTAATTTGAAACAGTTGGCATTTTCAAAATTGCTGCTGACCGGAAGATACGTGAGAAACTAGAGGCGATATTTCGGTGGATGGCAATAAATGGCATTTCTGATGATGTGGCGATAGATATTATGCATGGTTTTAGTCAAGGTAAATTGAAAGAAAACATTCATGCTGAAGTGGATGTGAATTATATGTTCTCTGTTCTTGAAGAATATGGGAAAAGCATTATGCGGCGCCATGTCTGCATGGAGACCCTGAAAAAAGTAGTTCCTTTTTCCTTTTTTTTTTTTGGGGGGTGTGTTATGGATCTGTATATAGAGAAACTCTTTTAGAGTCATATAAAAATAAATCCTTGAAAGCTCTATATATAAAAACCCACTTATATTACTGTTGTGCAAATAGCTCGTTTAGGATCTTGTTGTTGATGGACTTTGGATAAACACAATAACGATTGTGTCAGACACTCACACACACATAGAAAATAACCAAGCACAAATGTCACAAGTATTTATAGAGGTTCAGCAATTGCCTACATCCTCTTTGGTGATCCTCTTGAGAAATTTCACTAATGAAGATAGGTTACAACTTTGGTTTACCAATGGAAAACCCCCTTAGAACACTACCCTCACAATCTGTTTCTCTCACACCCCTAGATCAACACCTTGATGCTCTTGTGAAACTCTCTCACACTTGGTTTTCTCTCTTCTCACTCCAGTTTCCAGCCACACTTGTTGTCTTGTATCCTTTTCCCTTTTATAGACAAGCCCTTGGACCTAGGAGGAAGCTTCTTCTTGCTCACATTCACCCTTTAGCCACCCTACGTAGACGTAGAGTTAGGTGAACCAAAAAGCAAGTCACCAATGGCTGCACCTTCACCCACCTTATCTAGAACCAAAGAGTGGAAAACCTTTGAAACAAGTCAACAAACAACCATAAAGTGCTATCCCAGCTTTTCAAGAGATTGCCAACCTTCCTAGAACTCAAAAATGACTTAGGAAGTCCTTGCAATTAGGTAGAAAGCATAGCACATGAAAAGGAGTCTAAAAATGCATGGAAAATCAAAACAGCAAGATAGAAACGATCAGTCGCAAGTATAGGGCGACCGATTGCTTTTTGGTGATTTCCAAGTTTTACACTCTCCTTCGAAAAGACCGATCGCACCTACCTGGTGACTAGTCGCTTTCTCCGAAACTTGCTTATTTTAGGTGAGCCAATTTTCCAACAATTACAACTCTAAGTAAAATTGAATTTTTGAATCAAAATGCCATGAATGAACTTGAAAGCTCTACAAATGATGCCATTGAATCTCTCTTTTAATTGCTAACCCTTTTTTGACCACTTGTTTTCTATATTCAGATGTTTGCTGCTAGGGTTTATTACAAGAATAATATCTCTCTCACTGTCATTCATTTACACAAAGGAAAAACGTATATATTTTCCCATACAAGAAATCTATAGAATTAGAACAAAAGAATACAAGGAAGAATAAGCCTTGGCTCATCCATATCCCTTCCACATAGGTACTGTGTGAGCTGGCTACTTGCTGGTTCGGGTGCAAGTTTGTTGAGTGCCTTGAGTATTTTTTTTGTTCTCTTTCTAGCCATTGGATGATTTGATTGTTTTGTTTCTTAACATACCCTCTCAAGCGGAGTTGTGTTGAGACAATGATAAGTTTGGAAATCAAGTGTTGAAATTGGGCTTTAGGTAATCTCTTGGTGAAGATGTCAGTAATTCGATAAGGAGAGGAAACATGACAAGTTGTCAGATATAATGGTAGTCAATTTCAACGTTTTTGGTGCGGGCATCGAATATGGGATTAACTGAGAGAGGGGGAGGTTTGTCAAGGAAGAAATGTAAATCTCGGCAGTAGTATGTGATTAGGCACAATATTCACTCTCTAAGGAACAAAGATTGACTTCTTAAAATTGTGGTGGAGCTCATCCACAAACCATATTTATTGTTAGTTTATTTGGGTTTTAGTTGGTGTTTGTTTGTATATGGTTGAGCCTATAGCAAACGATATATTTGAAGAAAATGGTATTATGGGAAGAAAAAAAAATCAATAAAAACACTTAGCATGCTGAGGTGGATATAATGGATATATAGACCAACGATAAAGATCAATCTTGAATATCTTAGAAGGAATTAATCAAAATTGAAACTTAGACGATGATTAGAATCTGATTTTCTGATATACTTATATAGGTAAAGGAGCTTCAACATATGAACGATCGTGAATTGGGAAGGATCTGCGACTCTCTCAAGCCAAAGGTGTTCGAGGATAATGCCAAAGTTGTTGAAGTGGGAAAGCCACTTAACGCGATGCTCTATATTATAGCAGGCTCTATGCAAGCGCCAATTATGGATGCTGGAGAAGCAGCTCCATCAACCTCATTCCATACTCTTAAGAAAGGTATGTTTTTATTTTATATTTTTTTGGTATGTTTTTACTTTATAATTTTTTTTGCCAAACGGGTAGTCTGCATTTCATTCATTTGAAACTCTTGAGAAAGGTATGTTTGTTGGAGAACAACTTCTGTATTGGGCAATGAAAACCAAATCTTTTGATGACCAACCTGCTTCGTTCAAAACCATCCGATGTACCACAAAAGTAGAAGCCTTTGCTCTCACAGTTGATGACATGAAAACTTTAGTGCTCTCTGGAGACATCTTCCCAATAAAGTCAAGAGGTGAAGTTTAGACAATCCTTACCTTTTGAAACTTGAAATATTTGGCACTTCTTTTTTTTTTCTTTTTTTTTCTTTGTTTGATCATGTGGTTGGCACTAATTTGAAACAGTTGGCATTCTCAAAATTGCTGCTGACCCAAAGATACGTGAGAAACTAGAGGCGATATTTTTGTGGATGGCAATAAATGGCATTTCTGATGATGTGGCGATAGATATTATGCATGGTTTTAGTCAAAACAAATTGAAAGAAAACATAGATGCTGAAGTGGATGTGAATTATATCTTCTCTGTTCTTGACGAATGTGGGAGAAACATTATGCGGCACCATTTCTGCATGGAGACGCTGAAAAAAGTAGGTTCCTCTCTCTCTCTCTCTCTCTCTCTTCTTTGTCGGAAGCATGTTCATGAATCTCTATATATAAATTATTAGAGTCATATAAAAATAGATCCTTGCAACTTTGAAAGCTCTACTCAATAACTCACTTACATTATAACTTCTAATTAAAAGCTGTCTACGCGTTTGATTGACAAATGAAGCCACAGAATCTTTCCTTTAATTTCCTTTTTTTCACAACGTGTTTTCTGCATTCGGATGTTTGCTGTGAGGGTTTATATAATATCTCTCTCCCTATCGTTCCTTTACACAAAAGAAAAACGTATATATTGTCATATACAAGAAGTCTCTAGAATTAGAACAAAAGAATACAAGGTTCGCAACTTGATTTGTGAAATTTTGAAATCAAGTGTTAGAATTACAACTTAATGGATATAGCCAATAGAATCTGGGCCAGTCATCAACAAAAATCACATAGTACTTGTGACCCCATAGATACGAATGTATTAATTGAAGAGGGAATTGGGAATTACATGAAGATTGATAAAATGGCAAAAAGGTACATTGAAAAGAAAGTTGATTGATAGATAAGATTTGATGGACGATGTGAGCTTAAGGAGGACCTAGTGTTTGTGCCAAAGAGAGGTTGTGGCTTGCTTTTGGATAGATGAATGGGTTAGAGACTGCCTTCAGTAGCGCCTTGAAATAGGATTTTCCCTGTAGTATTATCATTGATGATACCTAAGAAAGGAGTGCAAGTCAGATAACAATTGTTGTCATTGGGAAATTTGTGAACTGAGGATAGGTTGTGTGTGGCTTGTGGAGTGTGCGAAGAATTTGATTTAAATGAAAAGATGAGTGATAAGTGTACAGTGTTGGCAACATTAACTTTGTTAGATCCAGTGTATTCAGGATGCAGGGAAAATTTGCGCAAGCCATTTGTAAGGTTATTAGTGGCTCAAGAATAAGCATTCCAAGTTGTTGTGGATGAAGATGAGGGTGTGGTGTAAGGCAGAGGGCCAAGTGGGAGCTGAGGGGAGGGGGTGAAGAAGGGACGGTTGGGAGAAAAGGGTTGTAGAAGCAAGATGAAGGTCTAGGGTTTCAAGAGGAACATAAAGATTGTTGGTAGATAAGATTTGATGGAGGACGTGAGTTGAAGGATGACCTTTCCATTTGTGCCAAAGAGAGGTTGTGGAAATGGCGTTGAAGTAAAAAAAAAGATGGCTTACTTTTGGATAGATGAATGGGTTAGTGACTGCCTTCAGTAACGCCTTGAAAAAGGATATTTCCCCTACTATGATCCTTGATGATACATGATAAATGAGTGCAAGTTAGATCAAAATTGTCATACATCATTGGAAAATTTGTGAACTGAGAGAAAGTTGTGTGTTGTCGAGTGTGAATAAATTTTTTTTAAAGTTAAAAGATGAGTGAGAAGAGTATAATATAATGTTGATTCACCATTGGCAACATTAACTTTGTCAGGTCCAGTGTATTAAGAGAAAAGTTGCTCATGTCATTTGTAAAGTGATTAGTGGCCCAAGAATCAGCATACCAAGTTGTTGTGGATGAAGATCAGGGTGTGATGGAAGTATATGTGGTAGAGGGGTAAGTAGGAGCTTAGGGGGAGGGAGTGAAGAGTTTGGGTTGTAAAGTGTGATCCTGGTAAGAGCTGTTGAGAAAGTTTCTGCAAGTGAGAGCACCATGGGCTGGCTTTTTACAGATTTGGCCAATCGGGCAAGAGTTGGAAAAAGTGTTTGGCCGGAAGAAGTGACTGTTGGGAGAGAGGGTTTGTAGAAGTGAGAAGTTAAAAGGAGCATGGTTTGGTTGTTTGTGAGAAAGGAGAGAGCTTGGTTAGGATTTGGTGAGGGAGAGGTTTGAAAGGCATGGTTGGTAGGCTCATTGAAGAAGCGAGTGAGGAGGGATGGAGGAAACATATTATGCAGCGGGAGGAAAAGAAAGCTGATGGATAACGTCAAAAGAAGAGGACTTGTAAAGGTCTGCGAAAGGGTTGGTGTCGTGAGAATTGTCCATAGGCACAAAAAACGAAAGAAAGAGTTAAGGATAAAGAAATAGTGATTGAAAGTGAATGGAAGAGTTAAGGGGCTTAATGTTGGGGAAACACCGATTCCCTCCTGGTCACAGGGAACCCGATGGAAGAAATAAAGATAAACAAACCAAGAAGCCCAAGATGACAATGAGTAAATATATGAGAGAACACACCGAGAATTTACGAGGTTCAACAGATAACCTGCCCACGTCTCCAGAGTTACCACTTCCACTGTAACATGAGAAAGATACAAGTACAAGATAACCACTCAAGAGTTTTATACCCAAACCCGAGTCCCGTATCTAATAGGATACACCCCTTGTACACCCTCTCTAATACATGTGAAGATCACTCTCACCCCAAGAGATATATCCTCTCTTGAAAGTTGAACCCTTGATGAACCCAGCTAACTCCCTGCTGAAACATCCTCCAGGAGTTCGTGGGACTGCTTGCTTGCATCTCACAAGCAATCCACTCCCTCTCTGCCGTGCTCTCTCTCCCTTGCCTTGGTGCAGCTGAAGCACAGCAGCCCACGCACCCCTTGCATGCTTTCTTTCCTTTGGTGCGGCTCACATGCACACCAGCCCACAACTCACTCATGCCGTTGGTGCAACACAAGCACACTCCCACTTGCATGCACCCTCCCCTTTCATAAACCATAAAAGGAAGGCTGATTTTCACCTCCCAAAAACAGCACACGTACATGCTAGAAGAGCCACAATGATGGCCGCATCATTAAAGACAAATGATGATATCTTCCCATCATTGCAACAAACACCATCATGACATACAAAAATATTCCTCCACTAAGGAGGGAACCCAAGGCACCGAAAGCATGTGCAGCTCCCCCATTTTTCTGTTCCTTTCAGCCATCAATTGTAGACCATGCATGCATCTCCCATACTTGCGCATTCATGTGCTAAGGAGGGAACCACAACACTTCAACTCAAAAACTCAAATAATAACCCATCTATATTACCAATTCTTAGTAAAATTCAATTTTTGAATCAAATTCCATGAAGATCTATCAAAGGTGTCCACTTGTTTTGATTAAGTTACAAATTATGCTACAAAATCTCCTCTTTAATTGGTTACCCCTATTTCACAACCATCCATGTTTTTATGCAATTCAATAATAATACCTCGATAGACATTTCTATTTCTACTTCTATAATAATTTGATTATAGCAAACGAAATATTTTATGACAATGGATTAATGGGAAGGCAAAAAAAAATCAATAAAAACACTCAGTTGGAACATACATGCTGAGATGGATCATGTACATATATCCAATAGATAGAGATCAATGTTTAAGCTTTTGAAGGATGTAATCCAAATTGAAACTTATACGAGGATTAGAATCTAATTTTCTGATATTTATGTATATATAGGTAAAGGAGCTTCAAACTATGAACGATCAAGTGTTGGGAACGATCTGCGACTATCTCAAGCCAAAGATGTTCGAGGAGAATGCCCAGGTCATTGAAGCGGGACAACCACTTAATGTGATTCTCTATATTATAGCAGGCTCTATGCAGGCATACCTGCCAATTAGGGCTGCTGGAGAGGCACGTCCCTCAACCTCATTCGAAACTCTTGAGAAAGGTATGTTTGTGGGAGAACAACTTCTGGATTGGGCAGTGAAAACCAAAACTTTTTATGACCAACCTGTTTCGTTCAAAACTGTCCGATGTGTCGAAAAAGTAGAAGCCTTTGCCCTCACAGTTAACGACTGGAAAACTTTAGTGGTCTCCAGAGACATCTTCCAAAGGAGTTCAAAATCCGAAGTTTAGACAACTCTTAGCCGTTGAAACTTCATGTAGTTGGCACTTCCTGCAACAAGATTGATGAGATACTAAACAATTTTTAAGAAGAAACTAAGCATGAAGGTCAGGAGGAGGTTCGTTTGTTTATTTTTTATCGTGGATGAATATTTCTATTTTCTTCATTTCATGAATTAATTAATACATTCATTTTCATTTTGTGGTTTCCTCTTTTGAGAAATAAATTCTGTATGAAACCGAAAAATGAGGGCAAAAGCCCGAGGATATACAGAACCACAATGTGGATATCATACATTTCTTGTGTAATTTGATAAATTAATTGCATGTTTGGTGCCTCAGGCAAGCCGAGCCGTTTAATTAATTAACTCACTTCGGTCACCAATGAATCTTGTCTTCTGTATCCTATAGTTGGATAGGAAAAATACGTTTAGCAAAGAAAGCACAGTGGTGGTGGATTCCCCCCCCCCTCCATGGCACCTATGATCGAACCCCAATAGGGTTTCTCTTCTCCAATGTAACCCAAAAAAAAGAAAAAGAGCAACCCTTCTCAAATGCGTGAAGAATTACTCTACCCAAACCAGTAATCATCGAGCTCTAACAACCAAATGAATCACATCCCTTTGATGCCTCACTTGATACTCACTCTTGAAAGTTGGAAAAGAATATTCATTATTGAGTAACCTAGAACTCATAAAAAGTAATTAATTAAAGCAATATATAAAACAGTTTATTATGAATAAAAATACTGCGATCGTGCCCGATTCTGAGCTTCATGTACAATCGGATTCGCTATGGACCGCCATCAAGAAATATTTTATGTCTTATCCAAGGTTGGCTGCCAAGGGATTAGCTTTGAGGATGCCTTGGTTATCTTTCGACTTCATAGTTGAATTTCTCGCCATCCTTCCCGTCCCACAGGTAACAAACACTAAACCTTTTGTTCTATATATGCACACAATTAGATTTTTTTTCTTACCCATATTATCATTTGTGCAGGTGGCAGTTGCAGTTCTCTTTTTCAAAGTGAAAGGTTCTGGAAGTTAGATTTCTTTATTATACATGTTCAAGATCTTTCACACAATCTAAAATACGTAAAGACATAAAGATATACATGGAGCCATGTTCCTAGCAAGAACAGTAATGGCTCAAGGCTTCTGCTCTCTCTCAGAATTTGTTTCAACTTTCTCTTTATGATGAGAATAGGGTTAAAGAACGTGTCTGATGAGAGCAGGGCCTTAAGCTTATATAGGGCTAGGTCAAGTCGTCTCTACTCATCATCGAGGGCCGACTTGACTAATCTTCCAAGCCCACCAAATCGGTTCACGCAAAAGAGGAAATTAATAGGACCCCTTAATAGGCTACCTTTCCTTATTCCACAAATTTTTGGGTCTCAATGTATAACTTAATTTAAATTCTTATCAAAACCTGATATAACTTAGTATCTAGTGCACCGATCTAAATAGGAAAACATGACACTGGATACTTTTACGAAAGATCGATTATCAATCTCGTTCTTCTCTCTCAATATTTGTCCAGGATTTTACGAATCTATCTGCATGCATCTTCTATGAAGAAAATTTGGATTAAAGGCGTTCTCAACTTTTACCTGTACATCCTTTCTAGTCACGTAAGTCTCTTTAAATTGGAAATATATGTAGCTATCTATTTATTTGGTAACAACTATATCTAAACTTGTGTTATTTGAGAGATCAGTTAACTAAAGCCTGCTATAAAACACACTTACCCAAAATAAGACATCGATGAAATTATATAAGCATCACATAAGCTTTATTTTTCACATTTTCATGATAATTTACTTTTGTTACTTGATTTCTTCTTACAACGATGTATCTTTATGGAATTTTCTTGAATAATTAGTGAATTTCTTGGTGTTTTAGATGCTTGGAACTTTTTGGTACTTTCTTTCTATTCAACGAGAGACAATATGTTGGCACCAGGCTTGCAAAAATACTGAAGGATGCAAAGCTATTCATTATTATGATGAGATTGACACTAGTCATTCAACAAATAATATCACATTCCTAAATGAAAAATGTCCTATAAATCCAGCAAATGCAAAGCAGTTTGACTTTGGAATACTTCTTGAAGCTCTTAAATCTGGTAACACAGGCCAAATAAATTTCTCAACAAAGTTCTTCTACACTTTGTGGTGAGGCTTCAGAAATATGAAGTTTGCATACATATTTTGAACAAAAAGTTTCCTGTTTCAGCTGTAGTTAAGATTGTCTTCCTTAGATTTTCTTACTGTAACTAAGCATTACATTAACTTCTGCCCTTCTTATTAGTAATTACTTGACATCCTCAATTGATTTGCAGTAATTATGGCACGGATCTTAAAACGAGCAATTACTTTTGGGAAAATTGATTTGCAATTCTTATTTCTGCTATTGGCTTACTACTATTTTCATATCTCATTGGAAACGTTCAGGTACATTGGTGATGTTATATCTCTACATTATAACTTGTTAATCACTGAATTTTTTTTTTTTTTTTTTTTTTTTTTTTTTTTTTTATTGGAAACAGACATGTACGCAGCAGTTTGATAACCAGTCAAGTATGAACAGAGGAAACGAAGAAGAAAACTAAAAAAGTTCTGGATTTCTTTTATTGATTCTCTATTGATTCAATACAATATTAGCTGGCTCAATATTTATAGAGTTTTGGGTTTTGCAGAATACATGAGCTATCATGCTTGAATTTTTTGTGTTATGTAGAGAACATATGATCCACATCAAGACCACTTATCCAAAATTTAGAAAGAGAACAAAGTGGCTACAAGATAAGCACAATACCACTTGCATTCAATGGCTACGCTTTAAGGTATATCAAATTGAATAACATATTGCACTTTTAATTTTCTTCTTTTTATGTTAGATTGAATTAAGATATGATTCACTTGCAGGTTCAAAGTCAACTTGATGGGGAAGACAATAATGGTGTATTAGAAAATTTGAGGTGGCTAGCAGCTGGTCCAAGCATAGCAGTGCCATCATATAAGAGCTATCTTATCAAAGGTATTAAATTTAACACCAAGGCACAAGATGATGTGCGTGCAGTTCAAAATAGTGGAGTTTATTTACTTGCACATGCTATGCAAGTTGCTAGTGCCAAGGATAAGAACCCAATTGTCTCAAATATGGGTTTTTATGGTGACATTCAAGATATTTGGGACCTTGATTACCAAAAGTTTACAATCACAGTCTTTAGGTGTGATTGGATAGATAGCACTTCTGGCCTTGTAGTTGACGAGATCTGAGTAAAATTGGACATAGGAATGACCAATTTGTTATGGCTTCTCAAGTCAAACAAGTATTTTTTGTTGATGACCCAATGCGTCATGGTTGGTCAGTAGTGTTATCAATGCCTAATAGAGAATATAATGATGTTATTGGTGATGATGTCTTAGGTGATGTGAGAATTGAGTGTGAGACATTTACTAGAGGGATACTAAATGTTGACACATTTGATGAACTAGCCGGTGAGTCTGGGAGTCAAAATATTCGAGATGGGTGTGAAGATATATGGATTGAATGATGCTTGTAATTTATGACATTAGTTACGCCCTAAATGGCTGTGTATGACATTAATTTTGTAAGAAATTGTATTGCATTTTTTAAACTTTGATTATACAAGGTTTGGGCTCAAAGCTTTCAGTACAAAAAAATTTGGTTCAAGTACCAAAATATGACGGTCCTGCTAACAGAATTGCAAAAACAGACGTCATAATAGTATCAGACATCGTTTTTTTATCATATGTCATGCAATGGAAGGCCTTAAAACCTATATAAAAAAACAAAGATAAAAATACAAAACACATCGGTTTAAAAAAATGGACATTAAAAAGGTCGTACATAACCAATGAGATAGCGTCGATGTACTTACCACCGTCTAAAGCATAACTCAAAAGACTGCACATAATAATAGAACAACGACGGTAATGATAAGCCGTTGTTACAGGATATCACGACGGGAAGGCCCAAAGAGCCGACATTTAAAAGAGGATAACACGACCCCATAACATATATACCGTCGTCTTACTTAACAAACACAACGATACACTCTTATTAAGAAACGCCTTAATAATATACCACGTCAATTTATGTCTTAATGGACTTGGTGAATAATTGAATAACGTTGTCTTTAGAAATAAAATGGCGTAGTACGAAGTAACCACGTCGCCTTTTATATGCTTAGCAACGTTTATATGACGACAAGCGACATTTATATGATGGCATACGACACACTATTTACTGTAACCGACGTTGTAAGTGCATTTTCACCATCAGCATTTAAATTAAAGGAGACGTAAAAACCTCTTTCTTCCCATATTTACTGCCGTCATTAAACGTTTTCACGTTTCCTTGGTGACCATGTGTCGTGAAATATTGTACACAAACGTCGTCTTTAGAAACAAAAATGACGTAGTATAGAGTAACCACTTCGTCTTTGATAGGTTATGCGATGTTTGTATTACGACATATGACACGGTGTTTACATTAACCGAAATTGTAAATCTATTTTCACCTTTAGAGTTTAAAGTAAAGGAGTCGTACGAACCTGTTTATTCCCATATTTACTGACGTCATTAATAGTTTTCACGTCTCCTTGGTGACCATGTGTCATGAAATGATGTATAAAAACGTCCAATGTGGAAACAGATGTGTCGTGGTATGTTTTTATAACGTCGTCTCTGGTATGCTAATAGACGTGTATATCATTTAATATGTCAACTTCTGAGTTAAGACTGACGATGTAAATGATTTACAACGTCATATCTGGAAACAAAAGTGATGTAATATATTTTCATGTGTCATGGAATGTCTTAATAACCGTCGTTCAGTTAATTGTTTATGACGAGGTGGCTTTTTTTTCGAGCGATATTTTACTAAACAACATCATGTTTTATGATTTAGACGACGGTTATTTCCCAAATTGAGTCATCTAACCGTGTACAATTCGTTATTTTGGCGGTCATTTTCTTTACTTTTACGTTAGCTTTTATTAATTCTGATGTTGTTTCCCGATGAACAACATCTCCTTTTTACCATAGTGGTTTTGTTTTTAAGAAGATGTTGGTCAATTCACGACGATTAGAAAACTTGCTACACGACTGTGAATTTCCGTAATCTACTACCCTTTTTGTAGTAATGCACGGAAGGAAATACTCAGCTTTCCACTGGTAAATTGATCTCTTTGCCCGAGCAAGAGTTGGTAAATTGTGATACAAGTAGAGAAGACCAAGGTTGTGAAGGTGGCTTGATGGACGATGCCTTTCAGTTAATCCAACAAAATCATGGGATTAGTACGAAAGCTAGTTACCCCTACATCGGTGTTGATGGTACGTGCAACACCAAGAAAGAAGCCACCATTATAGCCAGGATAACTGGGTATGAAGATGTCCCTGCAAAGAGTGAAAAGGCTTTTCTTGTTGACGTGAGTCTCCTAATTAATCAAGGAGATTTATTTCATTGATTAATTAAGGGATTTACTTTCCTATTTTTATATAGTTGATAAATCATTGTATAATTAGGAGATACTTTCCTAATTCTTTACTGTATCTAATTCCTTGTAAAGCACCCTGTAAACTCTTATATATACCTCCTTATGGGGAAGAATAAAAAAAACCTAATACATTCAAACCATATTCATATTTAAGCATGGTATCAGAGCAATCGATCCTCGGTTGTCTCTAAACCCTTATATCAAATTTCTCATATTCAAATCCAAAACCCTAAATCAAATTCCTCATAATTTTTCCCCAAATCCAAATCCCTCAAATCTAAAGTCCTAAAATCCTGTTATCCAAATCCCTAAACACATACCCTCAAATATTATATACATACCTCTTAAATCCAAATTCCTACATCAAATTCCTCACCTTCTCATCTCACATCTTACTTCCGCTGCGATGTTAGGAACCCCTATGATTCTCCATCTTATTACAAACTCACAAAAGCATGCGGTCAATCCTGCTGACCCGGCTACCCAGACTCTTGCTTCTATCACCACCACCAAAGGTTCTACTTTTCATACGTCCTCCAAAAACTCTGCATGGATTATCGACTCGGGAGCTACGAATCACATGACATTTGATCCTGACCAACTTATTAATCGCAAATCATCTACTCCGTTGGTGGTGTCTAATGCTAATGGTACCCCCTACCCTGTGGTTGGGGAGGGCTCTCTCTCTCTCTCTCTCTCTACTTCCCTACATCTGGATTCTGTATTACTTGTTCCATCTTTGGACCATAACTTGTTATCTGTTGCACAACTTACTACTACTTTGGGGTGTATTGTAACATTTTGGCCGAATCATTGTGTTTTTCAGGACAACCTCACAGGAACGATGATTGGTTGTGGTACTCGACAGGGCAAACTCTATTACTTGGACTGGGCACCGGATAGTGAGGTCAAGGGTGGTCAAGCTTTCACAACTAGTGGAACTCATCATGAGGGGAAGTGAGACAAAATTTGGTTATGGCTTAAACGTCTTGGGCATGCCTTGTTTGGTTATCTTAAGAAGTTGTTTCCATTATTATTTTCCAGTCTTGATGTTTCCAGCTTCACATGTGATACGTGTGAATTAGCTAAGAGCCATTGTGTCCCATTCCCATTAAGTTCAAATAAGAGTTTGGTTCCGTTTTCTCTTGTTCATTCTGATGTTTGGGGACCTGCTAAAATTGCCACTCCGGCAGGGGAGCGATGGTTTGTCACGTTTATAGATGATTGCACATGCATGACTTAGGTTTCCCTTCTCAAAACTAAAGGGGAAGTTAGTTCCAGGTTTCAACAGTTTTATCAAATGGTGGAGACTCAGTTTCATGCCAGAATTCAAGTTCTTCGTTCTAATAATGGCAGAGAATTTCTCAACCATGATCTTAATTAGTTCTTACAAGATCATGGCATCATACACCAACGCTCATGCCCTTACACTCCCCAACAAAATGGAGTGGCTGAAAGACAGAACATACAATTATTGGAAGTCGTTCGTGCCTCTCTCTTTGGTGCCAATATGCCACGATCTTTTTGGGGCGAAGCCGTCATCTCTGCAGCATACTTTATCAATCGGATTCCTTCTAGTATCCTACATTTCCAAACACCACTTCAAACACTTCACCACCATATCCAAACACCTCCCACCCCAAACCTGGAACCCCGGATTTTCGGCTGTGTTGTATTTATCCACTTACATGATCACCAACGAAGCAAATTGGATCCTCGAGCCGAAAAGTGTGTTTTCATTGGCTATGCACCTCATCAGAAAGGATACCGATGTTATCATCCTCCTAGTCAGAAAATCTATACTTCTATGGATGCTGTGTTCTGGGAAAACGACATATATTTTTCAGCTGCACAGGAGGAGCATTGGGACATCAACACTTCTCAAATTTTCAATTTTTTTCCTCCAAAATCGTACCAGACTGAAAACGACCGGTCACCAATGACTCTACCAAAAAACGACTGGTCGCAACTTGGAAGCCACCGGTCGCTCCCTGAAAACCAGCCTTAGCCTGATCTGTCGTCTCCTTGCTGTCCAACTCAAGAGGAGGAAACTGATGAGATTTTGCCAACTCCGGAGACTTCTTCAGCTCCAGTACCACACTAATAATCTGCTGAGGATGTCATTCAGGTAACATCTTGTCCTAAAACTGATAACACTAATGAAATATCCCATGATGAATTAATTTCAGAAGGCACAGAGTCTACATATTAGCTTCCAAAAAGAAAGATCTGTGGTAAACCTCGAGTACAATATGAAACATATCTTAAAGACAAAGGGAAATACCCCATCAATAATTATATATCTCTCAGCAGATTATCAGAGTCATGTGTGCACTATGTGAAGTAGTTGGCTGACATATATGTCCCTAACAATGTAACTGAAGCACTAGAATACCTAAAATGGAAATAAGCTATGAATGAAGACAGTAGGATACTCTCCAAAAGAATGTCACATGGGAACTCGTGCTCTTACCTCATGGAAAGAAGACAGTAGGATGCAGGTGGATTTATACTGTGAAACTCAAAGCACATGGATCCGTTGAAAGATATAAAGCTAGATTGGTGGCGAAGGGGTACACACAGAGATATGGGATAGACTACGAGGAGACCTTTGCCCCAGTAGCCATGATTAACACTATTAGAGTCCTATTGTCTCTAGCAGCAAATCTCGATTGGCCACTACATCAGTTTGATGTCAGAAATGCATTCTTACATGGAGACTTGGAAGAAGAAGTATATATGCACTTACCACCATGATGTAACGTAGCTCGTGACAAGGAGAGTCAAGTTTGAAGCTCAGAAAGTCATTATATGGGTTAAAGCAATCCCCTATGGCATGGTTTGGCAGATACATTAAATCCGTGAAGAATTTTGGATATATACAGAGTAATGCAGATCACACTTTGTTCTTGAAGAGTGATGGAAGAAGACTTACTACATTGATTGTTTATGTGGATGACATAGTCGTAACTGGAAATGACACAGGAAAGCAACTGAAATTGCAGAAGTATTTGTCTCAGGAATTTGAGATGAAGGATTTAGGTTATCTGAAGTACTTTCTAGGAATTAAAGTAGCCAGGTCCACAACTGATATATTTCTGTCTCAAAGGAAGATGTATTAGATCTGCTCACTGAAACAAGAATGCTTAGATGCAAACCTGCTGATACACCCATCGAGATGAATCACAAGTTATGTGAAGACAAGGATCAAGAACCAACTAATAAGGAACAGTACCAACACCTTGTTGGAAGGCTTATATATTTAGCCCACACAAGACCAGATATTGCATATGATGTGAGTGTGGTTAGTCAGTTTATGCATTCACCCAGTGTGTCCCATAGGAATGCAGTTGATCGAATCTTAAGATACTTAAAGTCAACACCTAGAAAAGGATTAATGTTCTCAAAAAATAGAGATCTTGAAGTTGTTGGATATACATATGCTAATTAGGCTGGCTCTGTCACTAATAGAAGCTCTACTTCAGGTTACTTCACTTTTGTGGGAGGTAACCTAGTCACTTGGTGGAGTAAGAAACAAAATGTGGTTTCTTAATCTAGTGCTGAAGCAGAGTATCGAGGAATGGCTCACGGAGTTTGTGAATTACTATGGATCAGAAGACTATTGACAAAATTTGTTTTCAAGCTAGAAAAGCAATGGAGTTACATTGTGATAACAAGTCAGCCATTGATATTGCCCATAATCCAATTCAACATGATTGAACTAAACATGTTGAGGTGGATAGACGTTTTATCAAAGAAAAAATTGAGAAGAAGATTATTCGCCTACCATTCATAAGATCAGAAGTCAATTGGCAGATATCTTAACCAAAGCTGTTTGTGGAAGAGTATTTAATGACTCACTTACCAAGTTGGGCATTGGTGACGTATATGCACCAACTTGAGGAGGAGTATTGACATGAGTCTCCTAATTAATCAAGGAGATTTATTTCCTTGATTAATTAAGGGATTTACTTTCCTATTTTTATATAGTTGATAAATCATTGTATAATTAGGAGATACGTTCCTAATTCTTTACTGTATCTAATTCCTTGTAAAGCACCCTGTAAACTCTTATATATACCTCCTTATGGAGAAGAATAAAAAAAAACCTACACTACTACAAAAATCGAAATAGACGACGGGAAATCGCCGTCGTCTAGAAGGTATTCCAACCGTCGTGAAATCGATCGCCATCTTTTGTACAACCAACAACGACGGTTAATAACCGACATCGTTAAGTAATTCAACGTCCAGATTTATTACGAACCGACGTGTAATTACTATATAATTAGCCTAAAATGAAATCTTCAACAACATTAGAGGACGATTTTATGAAAACTGAGACGTCTAAAGAGTGTTACATGTCAAGATCAAAATAAGAACCGACGTACAGATAATTATCCACGTCCCTAAAAGAAGGAAAAACGACTTGGATAAGCTAGAAACCGTCGTGGTTAATTTGTACTACGTTAAACAAACAAAAAAACCGACGTCTAAAACATAAACTACGACATTAACACAAACCAACAAACGTTTAAAGAGTATTGCATGTCATTTGCCTCCCAATAACTGCCGTAACATGATATAACCACGTCCTGCACCTGGCATCACCGACGCTTATGTAATTATCCATATCGAGAACTTTAATAAAAACCGACGTGGTCAGTATATTCCACGTCGATTACTTGAGAGACTCATCGTTTAAATTTAACAAAGAAGGCCCTTTGACACAGTTAGACGTCACTTTTTCTAAATAACCGACATTTAAAAGATTTAAAATGACGTAATATTACTCAATATCGACGTACAAAACTATACCCCACTTCGGTTTTTGTCAAATGATGACGTTATAAATAGAATTGAAGGCTTGGATAGGAAAATAACCGACGTGGATTATATATTCAACATCTGTGGCGTTAAAATAATGGACGTGGTTAATTATATCACTACATCTAGGGATCCATCTGCTTGACGTTGTAATTGCTTACCACGTCGGTTTTGATTACATAATGACGTGGTTGTCCTTTTAAAAGTCGCTTGTTTAACCTGTCTTGACGTATGTATGCTCGGAGACGTCAATTATTTTAGACTATCCGACGTGCAGAACATCTATCACGACTGTTAATGGAACTTAACGGCCTTTATTTCGACCTTTAGAGGACGGTTTATTTTAACCAAACCGACTTGATTTCTTTTTCAGATGTCTATTTTTTTCCTTTACGGTATTTTGCCTTTTTAAAACCCGACGTTGTTTTTATTTTAGACGTCTGTGTTTCTATTTTTTTACCGGATCGTCGTACTTTACAACTTTAACCCAGCTTTTTTAATTTTTGATTTGTCGTGCCCAAAGCCTGCATATAATGAATATGTGATCATAATTAAAATGATGTACATAATTATTAATTAGTGTCATACAATTAACTGAATAATTAATGTCATACATTACAACAATCAATCAATCCATATATCTTCACACCCATCTCTAATATTTTCATTCCCTAACTCCCCCACTAGGTCATCAAATGTGTCAACATTTGGTATCCCTTTAGTAAATGGCTGACACTCAATTCTAGTATCACCTAGTGCATCATCACCAATAACATCATTATATTCTCTATTAGGCATTGATAACACTACCGACCAACCACAATGCATTGGGTCATCAACATAAAATACTTGTTTGACTTGAGAAGCCATAACAAATTGTCATTCCTATGTCCAATTTTACTCAGATCTACAAGGGTAAATCCAAGTTCGTCGACTACAAGGCCTGAAGTGTTATCTATCCAATCACACCTCAAGACTGGGATTCTAGACTAGGATTCTAGACTTTTGGTAGTCAAGGTTCCAAATTTCTTGAATAACACCATAAAAACCCATATTGGATACAATATGGTTTTTATCCTTGGCACTAGCAACTTGCATAGTATGTGCAAATAAATAAACTCCACTATTTTGGACAGTTCGCACATCATCTTGTGCCTTGGGGTTAAATTTAACACCATTAATAAGATAGCTCCTATATGATGGCACTGCCATGCTTGGACTAGCTACTAGCCACCTCAAATTTTCTGATATGCCATTATGCTCTTCCACATTAAGTTCACTTTGAACCTGCAAATTAATCATATATATCTGAATTCAATCTAACATATAGAATGGAAGAAAATTAAAAGTTGAATATGCATGTCATTCAATAACATATATATACCTTAAACTGGAGCCATTGAATGAAAGTGCTATTGTGCTTATCTTGCAGCCACTTTGTTCTTTTTCTAAATTTTGAATAAGTGGTCTTGATGTGGATCATATGTTCCCTACATTGACACGAAAAAATCAAGCATTACGGTCCCTTGTATATAAGATAAACATAAGGATAATAATATTTAAAATGGCTCCATATGAAAAATAAAAGTCATACATACTCGATATAAGGTAGGACTTCCTCCGTATTCTCTAAGACATATAGATGTATCTGGTTCAACAAGTCTCGATCAACTAAGCTTACTGTGCAACCTGATAATGGCTTCGAAACTCCCATCTTCTAGCTTGAAGGCACTCCAACTGTACTAACATCAGATAAATGCTCGATACAAAACTCTACAGCTTCTTCAGCTATATACCGCTCAGCAATGCAACCTTCCAGACGATTATGGTTCTGAACATACCCTTTTAAGGACTTTCGTATACCTTTCAAATGGATACATTCATCTAAAATATACTGGGCCACATAGACGAACTTCTCTGACAAGATGTACTACTAGATGAACCATGATATCAAAGAATGAAGGGGGAAAGTACTTCCCAAGCAAACACAAAGTAACTACTACATTTTCTTCCAACTTATCTAGCTTGGAAACATCTACCGTCTTTGCACATATAGAATTGAAGAATAAGCACAATCGAGTTATTGCATACCTTGCAGGCTTCTCCAAAACAGAATGAATTGCCACAAGGAGCAATTGTTGCATCAAGGTATGACAATCATGAGATTTAAGTCCAAGAAGTCTTGAATCTTTTAAAGATACAAGTTTTTTTATATTTCAACAATAACCTTCAGGGACCTTCATATAGAAAGAATTGCAAACCACTCTCTTCTCTACTCTTGACAAATTCTAAGGCCCTGGAGGCAAGCAAGTACGTTTTTTTCCATACTCGGGTTGTAAATCAGTTTTGACCCCCATGTTCAATAAATATAACCGAGCAACAATCTCATATTTATTTTTTCCAGGGATCTCCAGCAATGTACCAATGATACTATCGCAAACATTCTTCTCAATATGCATAACATCTAGGACATGCCTCACATGAAGGTATTTCCAATACTCGAGATCAAAAATTTTGATTTCTTCTTCCAACAAACTCTGTCACTATCATTCTCACCAACACTTCCCCTATTTTTCGAGCCCATATGTAATTAATATCTTCAACCTTGTGCAACACTTCTTCTCCGGTTAACGGGTCGGGAGGCGTGCCATATTCAGGTTTCCCATTAAAAGTTGCACACTGCCTCCAATATGGATGATTGATTGGTAACCATTTTCTATGCCCAATGTAACAAATTTTGTGGCCATTTTTCAACCTGTGACTAGGTGTATCATCACCACATATTGGACAAGGTTTATATCCTTTAACGACACAACCAGATAAGTTGCCATAGGCAAGAAAATCATTAATTGTCTACAGTAATACGCCTCTGAGTGTAAAGTATTCTCCTATATGTGCATCATACACTCCTATAATCCTATCCCACAGAGATTTTAAATCATCAATCAAAGGCTCTAAGTAGACGTCTATATCATTTCCAGTCTGTTTAGGACCGGAAATCAATAAGGTCAACATCATGAACTTCCGTTTCATGCATAGCCATGGTGGGAGATTTTATGTAACTAAGATAACTGGCCAACAACTACATCTGCTACTTAAAGAACTGTGGGGATTGAATCCATCAGATGAAAGAGCCAATCTCAAGTTTCTCGGCTCTTTACCAAACTCGGGCCATTTATCATCAACAAGTTTCCAAGATGGGAATCTGCTGGATGAGACATCTGACCGTCAACTGATTTTCTAGCAGCATGCCAAGTCAAACTCTTAGCTGTCTTATGCGATTGAAACATCCTTTTAAAGCTTGAAATTGGAGGAAAATACCACATTACCTTTGCTGGCACACCCTCTTTCAAGATTGAATCTTTGCCTTTCTTCCACCTTGAGACACCACAAGTAGGACAATTAGTTGAATCTTCATAATCCTTCCTATACAAGATGCAGTCATTGGGACATGCGTGGATTTTCTCATAACTCATCCCTAAAGCAGACAATGTCTTTTTTGCCTCATACATAGAGGAAGGTAGTGTATTTCCTTTTGGAAGCAAATCTCCTTGAAGTATCAATAATTCTGTAAAACAAACATCACTCATCCCATGTTTTGCTTTCAAATTATATAACTTCACCAAAGCCGACAACATCGTGTACTTACTGCTACCAGGGTACAAGGGTTGATCTTCATCCCCATTCACATTGGCAAACTCATAAGGATCAAATCCAATATCGCCTAAATCATTATCATCCATCCCTACTTCTTCATAAACAAAACTGAACCTACTTTGCTCATCTTCTTCCACATTTCTACTAGCATTAGTAGTCCATTCCCAAGGTTCTCTGTGCCATGTCCAAATCTTATAGCTTTGGTCAATTCCATTAAAGTATAAGTGGTCCTTTATAATTCCAACTCCAAACAATCGAATATTCCCACATTTAACACATGGACAACGAATATGAGTTGTATTTCCAAGATTTTCTACAGCAAAATTCAAAAATCCTTCCACACCAAACTCATATGCCTTCGATCTTCTATCCGCATGCATCCATGACTTATCCATCTCACACCCTATAAAATCATACATATAATAAAGTGAAAAGACCAGTAATGAAACACTACTATATTGACAGAGAAGAGAACAAAAAAAAAAAAAAAAAAAAAAAAAAAAAAAAAAAAAAAAAAAAAAAAAATTCCACAAGAATCAGACAAACGGTTTTACAAAATAATAGTCCAATAACATAGATTAAGACGACGTCGTGTCTATATTACCGTCGTCTTTAAGCAAACTAACAAGATATTTGTTAGGGTTAGGGTTGATGGCGGTAGTAAATAAAAAGCCGACGTATAATAAAAATTTAGACGACAGATGGTCCCACCAATCGTCGTCGTGGTTTACAAAACACCAAAGCCTAATTCTTCCATCCCCATTCCTTTTCAAAGAACCCTTAACAGAATGCAAACATCAAAACATAACAGAACCTATTTATAGCTCCCAAAACATAAAAGAACCCGTATTAAGAAACCAAAGCTAAGAGAATATACAAATTAACATAATATTTAGAGAGATCTAAGAGAATATACAAACTACGAGAATATTGAGAGAGAGCTGAGAGAATATATATATATACAAACTAATAAGAGAATATTGAGAGAGAGCTGAGAGAATATATGTACATGGATATTGAGAGAGAACTGAGAGAAAATATCAAATGCTTGAGAGAGCTCAGAGTATATACCCAATGCTTTGAGAGAGATCGAAAACTTTAAAACAAATTTACGTTGAAGAGAGAGAAGGAAATACTTTAGGGTTAAAAGAAAATTCTGAAAATTTTAGATCCGGTCAAAAATTTCAAAGGACCGCATTCATTAAAGACGACGGTAAATACAACCCAGTCGTCGTTGTATTTCAGACTTACAACGACAGTTATGTTACACCGACGCTGTTGTAAAGCGTTTTGACGTTGCCCATACAAAAACCGACGTCTAAAGTATTAAATAATTAGATTTGCTTTGCGTTTCCTGGGATTCGAACGCGCGTAATTGACCAAAAAGAGGGAGAGAAACCGGCGTCGTTTCAATAAAACCTAAACCCTAAATTTGACAATAATTATAAAAAAAATACACAAGTATGAGAAAAATTAACCGAAAATTGCTACGGACTCCTTACAACAATGCCTTCTATATTAGTAAGATAATATCCATATTAAATAATTTTGTATTTTATGACCACCAATGGATCACATAAACCTTAGGGTTATGTTATGGAAAGTACATGACTATTGTGCTTTGTCTCTAAATCCTTTTGACTTTTGTTATCACTTCTGATTTTGAAATCTAAAATTAAAATTTTCAGGCATGCAGGGGGGAGATATTGCCTCAATGAGTGCATAGAATTTGTCAGTTTATTTTTTGGATTTTTTTTTAATATATTATGAATATTAGTAAATAAATACAAATAAAAATATTTTAAATATTAAATATTTTAAAGATTTAGGGGAGATAAAATCTTTCCATGAGTGCATGGTAGTTGTCAGTTTATTTTATGGAATTTGTTTTGAAATTATTATGAATATTATGAATAAAATATAAAAGTCATACAAAAATTAAATGACAAATGTACATAACCGACATTGCATCCGTTTACAACGATGTTACATAACACATAACACCGTCCTAGAACACATTAGACGTCGTAATGTACTCCTCAACGTGGTTAGTATGTTACTACGTCAACCTTTTCTTAATAACCGACGTAAGTAGAATTTACACCGTCGATTATTATGTTAATGACAACGTTGTTTAGATATACAACGTCACATTTTACCTTGTAACTGACGTTGTACTCTTTTAACATGTCCTCTCTATTTTACTAATGGACGTTGTATGTCTATATTAACCGTCGTGTATATCAATCTTACATGGCGTTTTTGAGAAATGCATTCGATGTTTTCTTTCCCGCTACTTCAAGACGGCGGTTGTTCATAGATATGAGACGTGTAAATAAGAATGAGACGTCGGTTTTGGGGGTTTAATTTAAATTTTTATGATATATTTTCATTTTATTTCATTTAACGACATAAATATCTTATCAGAAAAAAAAAAACAAAAAAAAAACTAGAAACAAAAATATATTTCATTTGATTTTTTTTTATGAATGTTCAGTTAATTATCAAAAAGATGTTTATATACATTATCAAAAATTAAAATAAACCTAAACATTTTTAAAATAAATTATATCACTTATTGTTCTAAATAGCTTGTTCACGAATTTTGCCCATTCCAGCCTGACTTCATCAATAAGTTCATGAGTATACCCAACTGGTTCCTTTTTCTTGTCAAACTGCAAATAAAGAACAAAAACCGACGTGTTATAGATATTAAAATGACGGTTTTGAAAGAAAACGTCATGGTATTAAAATAAAGAAATTATATCTTAAATTTTACCTTCTTCTCAAATGCTACCTGGATCATGAATTATATGTCTCATGAAAACACATCACATAATAGCCACACTCTACATTTGTTGGTTGTCTAGGAGTGCCTTGTAGATTTTTTCATATGGGTGATTTATGTGATGATTGTTTGCCTGTGTAAGAGTTATACATTTTGATTGAACTGTTTCAAGAAAACAAAAAGTGTTAATGACAAAACTAAAAATCAGCATTAAAAAATATTAATTGTCGTGGTAAACAAGTGAAGACGACGGTTTGTTAAAACAAATGGCATTGTATTTTAGTCAAACGTCGGAAAATAAGAACCGTCGTTGTGTATCATTCTAACGTCGGTGACGAAGAAAAACGACGTATAACCAAAGTTGTTTTTAAATTTTAAAGTTGAACAGAAAAAATTAAAACGTCCTAAAATGAAAAACACAAAAGACGTGGTATTTCAATGAAGACGACGGTTTCAAGAAAATACTGACATCGTAAATGATTTCGAACGTCGGTTATAATTTACCGTCGTTGTGTTTTCACTACAACGTCAGTATAAAATCCGGCGTATCATTCAAATGCATAAATAAAAAACCTTAGTTTTTCATTAATATACTTACGTATTCACTATATTTCTCATGTCCTCGTCAACAGAACAGTTTGGCAGTGAATCTATGTAATAGACAGTCTCCTTAGCTGGTCTCACAATTATTAACACCCAATGACCTCTACACAAAATGATCCATATATATATATATATATATATATATTAAATATACTACAAAAAAAATATTACAAGGGACCAAGTATAGAGGCACCAAGTAAAATTGATCCCCATCTGCGTTTTTCAGGCATTCTGAGATATGTTTTGAACGGTGAGATTGTTTGGGCCACAAATTGGCATGCCCAGCCCAGCAAAAATTAGGCCCAGAATGAAGCTGCAAAAAATCAAAGAGAGATGGAAGCCCAAAAGCCAGAGGAGACCAGCCCAAGACTCATCAAAGTAAACAAGGCTAATCTGGGCCTCACAGGCCCAATATAAAGGGGAAGCCCAGAAATAGGGACAATCCCACGTGATATCTCTGAAAAAAGAAAAAGTCAGCAATGGCAACTGTCATAGGAGAAGTGATTGAAGGGTTCATAGCATCAAGATCGATTCTGGAAAAAACTGAAGATCAAATCCCTCTTACAAATATATATATATATATATATTCAGAGATTTTTTCTGTCTTTTCAGAGAAGGTAAATCTCCCAAGGAGATAAGCAAGTTACAATCTCAGAGAGGGATAAGCAGGAAAGCAGGAAGCTGTCCAGAAAAGAAGTCAAAACTAACCATCACCGGCAAAATATCACAAGGGGCAGTTGAAATTGGGAAAGAGATTAGGTTCCTTTTTTAAAGAAAACAGGGAAGTGATTGCCTATCTGTTGAGAACCTATCTACCAAAAACTGATGAAATCCCCTTTTTCTCTTTTCCATTTTTAAAGGAAGATCTTTTTAAAGGATTTGCCGCCCATTATTAAAAGAATTACCCTACTCCAGAAGACATTTCTTATAAATATAAGAAGGAGTGAACAGGGCAGGGACAATCAATCTTACAACAAAAATTTCATCACTCAACCAAACAAAGGTCCTACACAGGTAAACCGTCACATAAACAAGCTCAGAGTCGACCAACAAGTCCACTTGAATTTCAAGTGAAAACCAATTCCAGATCAGAATGCCCAGAATCCAGACTTAGGAAGCAAGTCATTCAAAACGAGATTTCTCTCGTTACAAATTTGGTTCAGCAAAAACCAACACAAGCAGAGTTTGAGCCTCCTCCAAGTATGGAAAACCCCAGCCAAATTCACGGAATAGCCTCTAGCTCACCAACGTCCTCAAGAACAGCCACTTCTGCCCTTTCAGACTGAAGAAACCGCAGTTCTGCCTACTCAGAAGCTTCGCAAAAGCTTGAGGTACATTAAAGCTCTGCCAGAATCAACCTTTGGCATCGATTTGTAGTTGAAAATCGGGCAATCAGAGTTGTCTACGATCCAGTCCAGCCCAGACATTCCCAGTCCAGCCCATCACAGAGCCTCCCATCCAGGCAGAAATGGAGATCTAGCTATCTTTTTATCTTTTTGCATCGACATGTATTTTTGTAGTCTTGTAAAAGGCACTTCCGCCCAAAAACAGCTTAAATTTCATCAACTATTCTGGCCAGAACAACCTCTTTATACTGAGATAAATTGTTAAAGTCCTCACCAGTCTGAGGCAAGAAAAGAACTTACTTGGGAGATATTCCTCACCCAAATTCACAATCGTTGTTTAGGAAATCAGTAACTTGGGGCGCAAGTTATCCATTCCAGACTAAGTCTGCTAGACTGTTCATTACTAGCAGTGGCACGCTCGCACACCAAAGAAAGCTGACTTGTTGACCAGTCTATGGTTCTCAAGGCAGTGGGGAACTTTGCCCTTCCATCATAGGAGTAAACACAAAACGGGTGAACAATTTGGCACGCCCGGTGGGACTTCTCAGTATACATATTCTCATTGAGTTCTTCACCAGTTCATGAATACCGGAAGCTCTAGCCAGAACCCACACCACGGCATGGAAATAAACCAAGTGGCCCTCAGGGAAGGACTGGAATCAGAAGAAAGTGATGCCCGACATTCAGCACATGGCAGCACAGGGAGTAGGAGGTCCAGGACCGGTTCCAGAAGGATGAACCTGATACAGGAATCTGTGTTACGACAAGAGGTCACAACACAAAGAAGCCAGGATACTCTAAACAATATGACAGCCATGATGCAATGGCAGGTCAACAGGCAATT
Organism: Prunus armeniaca; assembly: GCA_903112645.1. Taxonomy (NCBI): domain Eukaryota; kingdom Viridiplantae; phylum Streptophyta; class Magnoliopsida; order Rosales; family Rosaceae; genus Prunus; species Prunus armeniaca. The sequence goes on along the minus strand of CAEKDK010000003.1, from coordinate 10,081,784 downwards.
CAGGAAGGATCGAGAGGCTGCCATGGCCAGAATTCCCAATCCCGATGAGGTGGTCCAGCAACTAGACCTTCCCTATGGTCCCCCACCAGGGTTGGCGTGGCCATATCAAGAGAATCCTCTTGTTGCACAGATAGCTGGGATCCCGGAACGGGGAGGAATCCAGGCTGGACACAGGGAAGTGGCTTTCCCTATCCAAGAACGTCTGGCCCCAATACGGCCAGAAGGTCCTGCGCCAGGACAAGTTCCACAGAATCAGCAAGAGCCTCAGCCTGCTCCGCAACAAGCGGTCCCCACAAGATCACCCTATGGAAATTCTGCCTGAACAGCCAGCAGTGGTACCCTACAGGCCCAGAAGGATGGACCCCAATCCATTTCCTCCACCTGCAAGAGGAAGGAGAGGAAGAGGGGGAAATTACCCTTATGTTAATAACGACAGGAACAACAATAGGGCAAACTGGAGGAACCACCCAGGCCTGGAGGAACCGGAGGAGCACAGGGAAGAGGTTCTGCCTAGACCATATAGGGCAGAACCACGTTTCGATCATGCCCAGCCAGAACAGGGACAAAACCTTCCCCCCGTTAATGCTCTAAATGACGTGGGGGCATTACAGAGGATGATCAGGGAAATGATGGAGCCTGAGGCCAGGAGGGGGGAAAGGCCCACCTATAGGAAGCCATATCCACCTTACATTGACCAGATACCCTTGTCCCCAGGCTTTAAAGTACCAAACTTCACTTTATTCAACGGAGAGGATCCCCATGCTTCATCAGTTGAGCACGTAGGCAGATTTTCTACCCAATGCATAGCCATAGAGAATAACCCACTGCTAAAGCTAAGGCTTTTTGGGAATTCTCTCTCTGGACAAGCTTTCACTTGGTACACTACTCTGCCAGCAAATTCCATTCAGACATGGGAGCAAATGGAGAGCGTCTTCCATGACTACTATTACAGGATTCAGCCAGAAGTCACCATCAGTGACCTTGCAGCTCTCAAACAGAGTGAAGATGAACCTGCCCAAGACTTTATAAACAGGTTCAGGAAGCTCAAAATGAAGTGCCGAATCCCCATCGAAGAAAGACACTTCATTCAAATGGCTCAGGCTGCCCTCAAAATCTCTCTGAGGAAAAGATTTGATGGGATGCTGTTTGGAGATCTGGCAGAACTGGCAGATAAAGCGGCCAAGTACGAGGAATTGCTCAGAGAGGAACAGCAGAAGAGAAACTCTTCCAAAGGCACGTATTATAAATCCCCTTCCTCCTCAATACATATGATTGAAGTGGAGTCAGAAGAAGATGCGGAGGAATCAGAGGAGAGAGAGGTTGCAGTTGCGGAAATGGAAAAATTAAAGCACCCCATCAGTTGTAAAACTCTTACAAAACCTCCAAGGGATCAGAAGCCGCCACCATTCACAGGAGGGTTTGTTCCAAATAAACCCATGCAGAACAAAGTGTATTCCTTCGATCTGACCAAAGTAGATGCCTTGTTCGATGAGATGTTGCTACAGAAAGCAATAGAGACACCTCACAGGATGCCCAAGCCAGAAGAACTCAAGGGCAGACAGTATTGCAGATGGCACAATTCTTGGAATCATTCTACCAATAGTTGTGTTGTTTTCAGAGATGTCATACAGGAAGGAATAACAGCAGGAAGGCTGAAGCTAGCAGAGAAACCTCCATCTGTCACCACAGATCCTTTTCCCCAGCCACAAGTTAACATGGTCAACCTAAATTGGCCAGAACGGAAGAAGGACAGACCAGTCATGCAGGCTGGCTCCAGTGGAAGCAGAATAGTTTCAAAGGAGACTATGGAAAGACCAAAAGCAACCATTTCAGCTGGAATAGTGCTTTGCAGCAGGTGCAATTGTGAGGCTGAGTTGGAAGTAGTCCTGGAAAAACAGGAGCTGCCCATTCCAAGTGTTTTTGACCGGATCGGAACCACGCCCCATGATAGGACCAGACAGAGAAACTACCCTAGGCCTGTCCAATCCAACAGAAGGGTGACTAAGCAGCCCAAAGAGGAAATATCAATAAAAGTGCCCGGAAGTAACAAACCTTTGGCGGCCATCATTGAAGGCAGGTGGTACTCTATCGGGAAGAATGGCAGACCAACCATGGAGCTGACAAGAACCCAAAGGAGGAGGGTTCAGAGACAGTACTGCACATTCCTCAATAACGAGAAAAACGCACAGGTGCTTCCAAATGCCAATTCTGCCAGAAAAGGGAAAGAACCAGAATTATTTCCCCAGACAGAACAAGCAATCTCTCAACTACAGAAGTTGACAAAAGCAGAATCCTCAGAGAAACCTTCTGTCCATCCTGCCCCCGCCTCAGGAGGTCTACTTGAAACTCCCCAACTAGAGGAAAGAACCGATCCTATTTCAGGAAAAGGACAAGAAGACTGGGTTGAGGAAGATGAAGAGGAGCAGCTGGATTATGAGCCATCCACAGATGACCAGAATACCCTCCTCGGGACAGAAGAACTGGGAGAATGGACGGAGAAATATGATGGAGAACAGATGGAATATGACGGAGAATTGGATGCAGAAACTGAGGCCTTTGGTGCAGAACTGGAGGACTTGTTACGTGTTGACCTAGGCATCAATATGGTGTTCATTCTGCCAGAAAAGTTCTGGGCGGTAGAAGGACAGAAGAGCACTCTGGATGGAGACGTATTTTCCCAAGAAAGTTTTGAATGCAGGTTGGCAGAAACGGAAGAAATGCCAGAACAACAAACAGGCAATCCCAGGATAGAAGGAGCAACCCACAAGCTGACAACAGGTCCCCTTTGCTTCTCCAAACCAACCAAAGAAATGGCAAACCACCTCAGACCCTTGTTCATAACAGCAAACTTTGGGGGTGTTCCGATCCCCAAAACCATGGTAGATGGAGGTGCAGCCATCAACCTTCTGCCTCACAGAATGCTGAGCAAAATGGGCAGAACAGAGAAGGATCTAATCCCAACCCGCCTGACCGTCACCAACTTCGCAGGGGGCATCACCAAAACCCTTGGGATTCTGGATGTAGATGTCTTGGTAGGAAGCAAGAAGCTGAAGGTTGCATTCTTTGTGGTAGATACTACTTCCACCATTTACAATGCATTGCTTGGCAGAGATTGGATTCATCAGAGTCTGTGTGTTCCTTCCACTCTTCATCAACAGTTAGCTTTATGGAACGAAGATGGCTACATGGAGATAGTAGAGGCCGATCCACGGCCATTCCTACCTTCTGCCATGTGTTGTGAGGCAAGGTACTATCATGATGACCTTGGTCCTTTCACTTTCTTTGGAGTCAACCAGAACGGCCGCCCCCATGGTGTCACGGCCCAGAGACTCATTGAAGAAGGTCTAACCAATTCTTTGGAGGATTGGAACAGACCTTTTGTCCTAAATTTCCAAAGCACTGATGTTTAGTCCCAATCAACAAGAAAAGGATCGAGCTGCAACAATCCGGTCCATTACAAAAAGATTGTTGATATACTGGGAGGAAAGAAGGTTGTTTGCACAGAATCCAGCCATCAATATGGCAGAATTCACTCATGAAAGTACGGAAAGCCAGGAGGAAGAAGAACTACAGGAGGAAGTGCTAGATTTCGCACCAGCCGCATTGGATGACTCTCTGCCAGAAGTAGAAGATCCTTTGCAGGAAATAAATTTGGGAACAGAGGAGGATCCAAGGCCAACCTTCATCAGCGCACTATTGAAAGAACCACTTAAGAATGAACTCGTTGCACTTCTACAAGAGTTCAAAGACTGTTTTGCTTGGCATTATCACGAGATGCCAGGATTAGACAGGGAATTGGTAGAACACAAGCTACCAATCAAAGAGGGATACCTTCCAGTCAAACAGGCCAGAAGAAGAATGTCCATGGACACAGAACTGAAAGTCAAAGAAGAAATAGAAAGGCTGCTCAAAGCAGGATTCATCAGGCCTGCCATCTATGCTGATTGGCTAGCTAACATTGTACCAGTTCTAAAAAGGAAACTGGGGCAGTCAGAATCTGCGTGGATTACAGAAACCTGAATGAAGCCTCTCCCAAGGATGAATACCCTATGCCAATGGCAGACATGCTAGTAGATGGAGCTGCCCACAATCAGATCATGATGGCAGAAGAAGACATCCACAAGACAGCCTTCATGTGTCCAGGGCATATAGGTGCTTTTGAATATACTGTAATGCCTTTTGGCTTGAGAAATGCAGGGGCTACCTATCAAAGGGCAATGAATTCTGTTTTCCACGATATGATAGGGCATTCCTTGGAAGTGTATATTGATGATGTTGTGATCAAATCACCAGAGGAGGGAAACCACATGACAAATCTAAGAAGAGCATTCCTCAGAATGAGGCAACATAAACTAAAATGAACCCAAAGAAGTGCGTTTTTGGAGTTCAAGCGGGAAATTTCCTAGGATTTTGGTCCACCAAAGAGGCATAGAGATCGACAAGAACAAAGCAAAATCCATCATAGAAGCTTTACCGCCTAGGAACAAGAAAGAATTGCAAAGTCTCTTAGGAAAAATTAATTTTTTAAGGAGATTTATATCCAATTCTGCAGGAAAGATCCAGCCTTTCTCTTCTTTGTTAAGATTGAAACAGGAACAAACCTTTAAGTGGGAAGAACAACACCAGCAAGCTTTTGAGGAAATCAAGCATTACCTCTCAAATCCACCAGTTCTGTCCCCGCCAAAGAGAGGCAGGCCACTCAAGCTCTATATATCCGCATCAGAAGTATCCATTGGAAGTTTATTGGTTCAGGATAACAAGGAAGGAAAGGAACAGGCGGTTTACTACCTAAGCAGAACTCTGACAGAAGTGGAAAGGAAATATTCTGCAATTGAGAGACTTTGCCTAGCCTTGTACTTCACTGCTGTAAAGCTCAGACATTACATGCTGCCATACACCATCTATATCATTGCCAAAACAGATCTGATCAAATACATGCTGACAAGACCAATGCTGAGAGGCAGAATTGGAAAATGGACCTTGGCCTTGACAGAATTTGCCTTCAGATATGTTCCTCAGAAAGCCGTCAAAGGACAAGCTGTGGCAGACTTCCTAGCAGATCATCCCGGAGAGGAGATTGAAAATATGGACTCTTTAGACATAGCAAATGCAGATCTATTAACCAGAGCTCACACCTGCCTCAACAATCCTATCTACTCAGTTCATCTTACACCTTGGAAGTTATACTTTGATGGGTCAAAAACTGATATAACTTCCGGGGCAGGAATTGTTTTGGAAGAGCCACTTGGAATCAGACACTGCTACTCTTTCCAATTAGATTTCCAATGCACCAACAATAGGGCAGAATATGAAGCCTTAATCATTGGCTTGGAAATGCTGGTAGAATTAGGAATCCAGTCTGTGGAAATCCTGGGAGACTCCATGCTGGTTCTAAAACAAATTGCTGGGGAATACAAGTGCCTAAGCCCTTCTCTGGCTGTCTACTTGGTGGCAGCTAGGAATCTTCTGACAGAATTCAGAGAGGCCACTTGGGAACATATCCCAAGAGAAGAGAATTTTGCAGCCAATGAATTGGCCCAGGTGGCAACAGGCATACAAATACCCGAAGATTGTGTACAAAGAATCATCAAGATAGGAAAGAAAAGCCTACCATCGGTTCTGGCCAGGGGGATGGAGATAGATGTCAACTCTGCCACAATCACTGAAGGTGATTGGAGGAATCCTATCATGACCTATCTGCGATATCCAACTTTGCCCTCTGAGAAGAAAGTCAGAATCATGGCTTTAAACTACCTTATGTGGAATGAAGATTTGGTCCGAAAAGTAAGGATGAGGTGCTTTTAAGGTGCCTCGGGAAGAAAGAATACATGAAAGTTATGGGGGAAACCCATGAAGGAATCTGTGGAGCACATCAAGGTGGAAGGAAAATGTGCTGGTTAATTAGAAGATATGGCTACTTCTGGCCAACCATGATGAAAGATTGCATTAACTATTCCAAGGGGTGCGAATCTTGTCAAAGGCACGGTCCAGTCCAGCAGGCTCCATCAGTTCCCATGAATCCAGTGGTAAAACCATGGCCCTTTAGAGGATGGGCAATGGATCTCATTGGTAAGATCTATCCAGCCAGCAGCCAGCAGCACTGCTTTATCATTGTTGCCACAGACTACTTCACCAAGTGGGTGGAGGCCAAGGCTGTTAAATCCACTACATCTCAAGAGATCATCATTTTCATAGAAGAACAGATCATCCAAAGATTTGGCATCCCAGAATCAATCACAACTGATAGAGGGTCATCTTTCATATCTAGAGAAATGCTGGACATGGCAGAGGCATTCAAATTCAGACTGCTCCAATCCACTCCTTATTATGCCCAAGCCAATGGACAGGCGGAATCAAGCAACAAAGTAATCATCAACATTATCAGGAAAATGCTTGAAAAGAATCCAAAACAGTGGCATGAGAAGCTGTCAGAAACTCTGTGGGCATATAGAACTTCAAAGAGAGAAGCGACTGGCATGACTCCCTACGCGTTAACCTACGGTCATGATGCAATTCTGCCTATGGAGATAGCTGTTCAGTCCCTCAGAATTGCTCACCAACATGACTTAGTAGGAGAAGATTACTCCCAGGCCATGCTGCTGGAACTGGAAGGATTGGATGCAGCCAGAATTGACACTCTCAACAAACTCCTGGCAGGAAAACAGGCTGTATCAAGGGCCTACAACAAAAGAGTCAGGAACAAGAGTTTTGAAGAAGGGGAGATAGTCTGGAAAGCAGTTCTGCCCCTTGGAACACATGTGGCTGGTTATGGAAAATGGTCACCTACATGGGAAGGTCCTTTCATAATCAGCCAAATCCTTGGAATGGGGGCATACAGGTTGCAGGATAGGGATGGAGAAGTTCATACGGCCCCGATCAATGGCAAATGGTTAAAAAAGTTTTATCCAACCATGTGGGATTCACAGGCTGTACAAACAGACCCGGGGATAGACACAGGAGTTAACTAAAATCTTTTGAAAGTTACCCTTGTTTTTACCTTAAGTCTATCCCTTTGTTGTATTCCTACTTCTGTTTTCCATTCGATCCATCAATAGAAATAAAATGAATTTTATTTAAAAATAAATAAACCATGGGGCCTTCCCCACGGCAAGCTGTTCAGAAAAGCGAAAAATAACGAAATTAAAATCCTAGTTTTCTAAGAGTCTCCTGCAGGTTAGTCTTCTTGGTAGAAAGTTCCTTTTGGAGCAGCACACCCTGATGAATTGAAGCTTCTGCAATCTCCAGGGCAGGCCTAGAAGCTGCAACCATGTTCTGCACAAGGAAAGTGGCCTTGGTCTTAGAACTCAATCCAGCCCCGAGCCTGTGCTGCACTTCCCGACGCTCTGCCAGCTGCTTTTGAAGTTCTGCAATCTCTTTTTCCAATTTATCCCCAGCAGCTTTGGCTTCTTTATACCCCGCAACCATCTGGTCCAGTTCTGCCTTCTGCTTTGCAAAATCAGCCAAGTTGGCTTCATGAGTGGCCTTGCAGAACTCAGAGGTTTTGAAGGTAGGCTTCAGGTCTTCATAACGATCGTGAAGGTTGAGCACGTCCCTTGCCAAGACAAGACTCATCTCAAGAATGGGTCTTGGGGCCATGTTCTGTCTATGCAGCAGTCCAAATCCTTCATCAACTGATCAAAGGCCTCTCTGTCCTCATCCAGCTCCAATTCAGCAGACTGCCAGATCTTCAGTCTCTCCATTGCTTCTTCCACTGCCCTGGACTTTGTCTTACCAACAGGAGAGCTGAGCTTTTCCAACTTATCCAGCTGGGCATCTAGGTCCATGGCTTCAAATTCTGCCAGCTCCGGGTCAGCAAAAGAAGCCGTGGCAGATGAACCTGCAAGAGAATGAATAGGCATCTGCAGAAGGAAGCATAAGGTCAAGAACAGGGCAGAGACAAGAAGAAGAAGATAGAACTGCAAAAAACACTCACTGCAACAATCGGAGGCTGCAAGGGGGTGGTCCTCACCGCCAAGGTCCCAGCAGTTCTTTGTGCTTCCACCTGTAAAGATTCGAGGGTCAGAAGGGACCAAGGGACAGAACAAAATGGGAAACGACAGAATAAGGACAGAACTCACCATAAACCCAGGAACGGCAGCAGCCACTCCTGCTACGATTTCAGGAGCAGGAACCACTTGTTCTGCCTGATCCCCAGGCTCCGATCCGGATTGTTCCACTTGGTCCTCAGCTGTTGGAGCGGCAGTAGAATGTTCTGCCTCTGGATCATCAAAAAGGGCCACCTCTGAGTTGGTCAGCCCTGCCCCTATATCTTCCTGCTGCTTCCGAGCCAAGGCAATGCTCTCCGCTATCACCTCAGCAGGAATTTCCTCCTACAGAATGCACGGAAGTCAGAACAGAATAAATCAAGGTGCAGCAGGAACAAATACTCCCAGATATAAATACAGACTCACCTCCTCCTCCACTGACTTGGCCTTCTCCTGGGGCTCCTCTCCTACCTTTTCCAGCTCTTCCAGCTCCCTTTCTTGCTCCACAGCTTCGAAAGCCTCTCTCAGATCATCATCCGTGCCAGAGGTGGTGGTAGGAACTGCCCCAGTTCCCTCCGGGGCCACGTATTCTTCTGCAATCTTCTTTCTAAGTCTTTTTGACTTAGTAAGAGGAGGAGAGGGACCTCCAACTGCAAACAAACAGAATAAGTCTTAAAGATTAAGACAGAACAGGATTATGAAGAATTCAAAAAGAGAAATCATCAAAGAATACCTGGAGCCACAGACTGGGCAGTTTCTTTTCTTTTTCTTTTGACAGGAGAAGTGGCCTCAACAGGAGTCTGTTCTGCCTGATCTCCCTCCTCTTCTTCTTCTTCTTCCTCCTCTCCATCCCCGGAGGGCAACTCCAGATCTCCAGCAGCAATGACAGAATTGACTATGCAGAAGACAAAAGTCAAAGGTCAATCCAGTAGAGAGTAGCCAAAGACTGGACAAAAAACACAACTTACCAAACACCTCTCCGCTTTGGGCTGGTTGGCTGCCTATATTCTTTGTCAGAGAAGGATCTGAGTACAGATAGAAAGGATTAGCATCATCACTAAAACACAGAATAGGCAACAACAGACAGAATAGAGAGATTACCTTCTATAATTTGCATGTTGATGTCTTTGATGGTCTGCACCATGAATCTGTGAGTCTCGTCGTCTGAATGGACATTCCAATTGTCCCAGCCCTTAAAAAGGACTTGAAGTGCGGTGCTAGAAGCAGGCAGATCACGGAATCTGGCTTTCCACCAAGCATCAAACTCCACAGAACTGCAGGAGTTCAATTCCCAGGAAGGATAAAGGGCATCTGCACTGTTGTTAATCTTGTTCACGGCACACCTGGCGTCTTTGTGGACCTCCAAGTCATCTGCATCCCTCCAAGAAGAACCCCGATTGCAGCTTCTGTATGACTTGAGGGGTATGAGCTGAGGACAGCCAAGCTGCCTTGCACAGAAGTTGGGATGGTAGACTTCCGCCCCCAAATGATAATTTGGAGGCTTTCCCCCTCCATGAGGCAGATCCCTGGGTAAGGTCACACTCAGGAACTTCTTCCTGAAATCAGTTCTGGCGGATTCTTCTTCTGGCTCTTTCTCAAACAGACGATGTCCAGGCTGAAACCAAGGATAGGTCCTCCTAATCACCATCTGCCACTGTGCTGCAGACCTCTTGGTACAATGCCTGAACATCATCAGGTATTCACCAATTGACCGCTTGGGGACTTCTGCTGACAGCAACGGTTGAGCCAGAACCTGGTTCTCAGGCAGAACTATGTCTGGATACCTTAACTCAGGAAAATAGACCTGCAGCCAGATCTGAATCATCCAGAAGGCACCAGGAGCAGACAGATTCAGCGGATACTCCAGAGTAGCGGTATGCAGGTTCTTGAATAGATGGGCCAGAACTGTAGGTCCAAGGCCAACATCAGTGTGATTATGCAGAGCTTCTGCCAGATGTCTGTACTCAAGCAGAACTGCAGAAGAACGATTGGGCAGAATAAACCTGTTCAGCCAATACAGGAGAAACAACATGTGTTGCTGATCTTTGTCCTTCTCAGCACTAAATTTTCTGAGATAGTTGGAGAAGGAGCAATTCTGGTTGATCAAGGCTGGGGAAATAGTGAATGGCTTGGCTAGCTTCTGCTGGTCCTTTTTCCTGTGATAATCACCAATGGCATCAACAGGTCTTCCGTGAGGCCTAAAACCAAAAATCTGGGCCATATCCAGCAGAGTGGGAGCCATGGGGCCTATACGGAAATCAAAAGTGTTACTGGCAGAGTTCCAGAAGCACAAAGCAGCAGCAAGCAGATTCTCATCCCTGTTAATAGATTGCCTGGATAGGAGAATGGCGTCATAGATTCCAGCCCGCTTCCAGTGAGCCCCAAATCGAGGAAGAAGTCTGTCAATCCAATCAGCCCACTTGATTGGACTATTTCTCACTTCACTGGATGGGAACGAACGACTCAAATTCTTGCTGACCCAAGAATGAAAAGCCAGGGCAGAAGAGCTCTCGAAACATAGCGGGGCCTCAGCATCCTTCTTCATCAACTCCGCCATCTCGGGAGGAACGGGGCCAAACCAGTGAGGCCCCAGCACCAAGGTGTTTTCAAATAAATGGAGGACATTTTCATCCAAGTTTTTCTGGGCAAAAGGGTGGAGCTTGCTCCTAACCTCTATCGCATGACTATCGATTCCAGCCCCAGTAACATAGTCTGGAAGAACTGGAACAGAGGAAGATTGAGCACGAGATTTCGGGGAAGACATTTCTCGGAATTATTCCTTTTTGGCAGAAAGAAAGTATTAGGAAGCTCAGAGGAAACGAAGTTTTGAAAATACTAGGTTTTCAGGTGAACAGGAACAGTGGTTTTTGAAAGACTTTTAAAGAAGCCAGAAAACGTGGGAAAGAGATGACAGCGACGTGGAGAAGACAAAGCGTCAATCTGATAGTGACTAAGCTAATAAAGGGCTAGTAACTGAAGAACTGCGCCACACGAGCACTAGCTTAGTGGGGAAGCGTGGCAGACGTGGGATAAATGAAGGAATTTACCACGCGCCAATTTAATGGCCATGTCATTTAAGTCTGGAAACCGTTTCAAAACGATTCAGACTTAAGGGGGCATTGTTTGGGCCACAAATTGGCATGCCCAGCCCAGCAAAAATTAGGCCCAGAATGAAGCTGCAAAAAATCAAAGAGAGATGGAAGCCCAAAAGCCAGAGGAGACCAGCCCAAGACTCATCAAAGTAAACAAGGCTAATCTGGGCCTCACAGGCCCAATATAAAGGGGAAGCCCAGAAATAGGGACAATCCCACGTGATATCTCTGAAAAAAGAAAAAGTCAGCAATGGCAACTGTCATAGAAGAAGTGATTGAAGGGTTCATAGCATCAAGATCGATTCTGGAAAAAACTGAAGATCAAATCCCTCTTACACATATATATATATTCAGAGATTTTTTTCTGTCTTTTCAGAGGAGGTAAATCTCCCAAGGAGATAAGCAAGTTACAATCTCAGAGAGGGATAAGCAGGAAAGCAGGAAGCTGTCCAGAAAAGAATCAAAACTAACCATCACCGGCAAAATATCACAAGGGGCAATTGAAATTGGGAAAGAGATTAGGTTCCTTTTTTAAAGAAAACAAGGAAGTGATTGCCTATCTGTTGAGAACCTAACTACCAAAAACTGATGAAATCCCCTTTTTCTCTTTTCCATTTTTAAAGGAAGATCTTTTTAAAGGATTTGCCGCCCATTATTAAAAGAATTACCCTACTCCAGAAGACATTTCTTATAAATATGAGAAGGAGTGAACAGGGCAGGGACAATCAATCTTACAACAAAATTTCATCACTCAACCAAACAAAGGCCCTACACAGTTAAACCGTCACATAAACAAGCTCAGAGTCGACCAACAAGTCCACTTGAATTTCAAGTGAAAAACCAGTCCCAGATCAGAATGCCCAGAATCCAGACTTAGGAAGCAAGTCATTCAAAACGAGATTTCTCTCGTTACAAATTTGGTTCAGCAAAAACCAACACAAGCAGAGTTTGAGCCTCCTCCAAGTATGGAAAACCCCAGCCAAATTCACGGAATAGCCTCTAGCTCACCAACGTCCTCAAGAACAGCCACTTCTGCCCTTTCAGACTGAAGAAACCGCAGTTCTGCCTACTCAGAAGCTTCGCAAAAGCTTGAGGTACATTAAAGCTTTGCCAGAATCAACCTTTGGCATCGATTTGTAGTTGAAAATCGGGCAATCAGAGTTGTCTACGATCCAGTCCAGCCCAGACATTCCCAGTCCAGCCCATCACAGAGCCTCCCATCCAGGCAGAAATGGAGATCTAGCTATCTTTTTATCTTTTTGCATCGACATGTATTTTTGTAGTCTTGTAAAAGGCACTTCCGCCCAAAAACAGCTTAAATTTCATCAACTATTCTGGCCAGAACAACCTCTTTATACTGAGATAAATTGTTAAAGTCCTCACCAGTCTGAGGCAAGAAAAGAACTTACTTGGGAGATATTCCTCACCCAAATTCACAATCGTTGTTTAGGAAATCAGTAACTTGGGGCGCAAGTTATCCATTCCAGACTAAGTCTGCTAGACTGTTCATTACTAGCAGTGGCACGCTCGCACACCAAAGAAAGCTGACTTGTTGACCAGTCTATGGTTCTCAAGGCAGTGGGGAACTTTGCCCTTCCATCATAGGAGTAAACACAAAACGGGTGAACAGAGATAACATTCCAGATTGAGAGCTGACTTGTCTAGGGTCCACGAGGCCAACAAGGTTTACCATATTTGCCATTTTTAAATAGTCAAATAAGTACCTAATTAAATATATGAAATTCAATTAATGAGATTTTAATTTAAAAGAAAGGAAATGTAAAAAAAAACAAAATTGGATTTCTAGAATTACCTCATGTATACTACAATCACTGTGGATCCAATCTCAACCATGGAAGAAAACTGTAAAATGTCTTCACTCAAGAGTCAGGTATCATGATCAGTGCCAAACACTTCCTCTGGCATGTGAATTCTAATGGTCTCGACATATTGGCATAGGGCTAACAGAGGAGCTAGCATGTCAAGCTTTGACAGATCCTGTAACAAGAAATAAATAAAGTTTCACTACTACAAAAAAGGCCAAAGACGACGGGAATTCATCATCGTGTATTCGGTTTTCAAACCGTCGTGAAATCGACTGCCGTCTATTTGGGTTTCAAACTACGACGGCTTTTCACCGTCGTTGTTTATCTGTAAAGACGACGGTTTTTAAAGAAAATCGTCGTTGTTTAGAGGTAAAGATCATTAATTATAGGAGGAAAGACGACTGTTTTTAATAAAACCGTCGTGTATTGTACGTAAAGATGACGATTTTTTATGAAAACCGTCGTGGATTGTTTATAAAGACATCATCTTTACATACAATAGACGACCTTTTTTATAAAAAAGTGTCATCTTTATGTACAATAGACGACGGTTTTTTAAAAAGCGTCATCTTTACGTACAATAGACGACGGTTTTTTTTATAAAAAGCGTCATCTTTACGTACAATAGACGACGGTTTTTTTAAAAAGCGTCATCTTTACGCACAATAGACGACGGTTTTTTTATAAAAAGCGTCATCCTTACGCACATAGACGACGGTTTTTTTATAAAAAGCGTCATCTTTACGTACAATAGACGACGGTTTTTTATAAAAAGCGTCATCTTTACGTACAATAGACGACGGTTTTTTTATAAAAAGCGTCATCCTTACGCACAATAGACGACGGTTTTTTTATAAAAAGCGTCATCTTTACACACAATAGACGACGGTTTTTTATAAAAAGCGTCATCTTTACGTACAATAGACGACGGTTTTTTTTTATAAAAAGCGTCATCTTTACGTACAATAGACGACGGTTTTTTATAAAAAGCGTCATCTTTACGTACAATAGACGACGGTTTTTATAAAAAGCGTCATCTTTACATACAATAGACGACGGTTTTTATAAAAAGCATCATCTTTACATACAATAGACGACGGTTTTTATAAAAAAGTATCATCTTTACGTACAATAATACTTTTTGATTTCCTATGATGCTATACAACGATTTTAACTAGAAAACTAACCATAATGTTTTATCAAAAATAGTTTCTTTCATAAAACTTGAAGATTCAATAGTTATTACATAGTTAACCAATCTTTATTCTACAACAAACATAATTCCTAACAAGACCTACGTACTCCTAATCCAAGCATTCCTCATCCAAACATACAAATGATGCACAACTGAAGTCTCCTCCATCATCCCTGTAAATAAATCAAAATGACAAAGAGAGAAAAAAAGAAGCTAAGATTATAAACATAAAAATTAGGTGGAAGATAAATTTTACCATTGGTCCATATTTCCATAGAAAACTTGTAAAATGAGCATAAAAAAGACCATCGAGAACCTGCAAATTTTCAACAACAAAAAAACATACGACTCACATAGAAAACCTGCAAAAGAAAAAGTTATAAATCTGCAAGCTTCCTCCTCATCTCCTGATAACCAAATCAAAAATCTAAAAAGAAACCAAAAATTAAAAAAAAATATGTAAACAAATCAGACAAATCAAGAGAGACAAAATATGAAATTAGAGAGACAAAAACATAACAAAAACGCAAAGAGACTAATCCAGAATTCACTAGCAAGATATAGAAGGGTATTAAGAGATTAGGTGACTTTCAAATCAAACCTTTCAACCAGCTTTAATTCTCAAATACAGAACATCCCTCTACATCTTATGGATTTGCTAAGACCTCAATCTCTCAACTCCTTTATTGATATCGATTTTTTGATGATTTTGTAGAGAGTTTCATGAGGGTGTTTTAGAGAGTGCAAGAGGGTTTCAAGGAGGGAGAGATAAGGTTTTCAGAGACGGGGGAAAATCTGAAAATTTGTTGAGCGCGAATTCACTTAAGTAGACTTTTTTTAGCGTGTTTTAAAAGACGACGCTTGTTAATGAGAGATAAGATTTTCAAAGACGGGTGAAAATTTGAAATTTGTCGAACGCGAATTCACTTAAGCGGCCATTTTTTAGCGTGTTTTAAAAGACGACGCTTTTTTTTAAAAAAAATTGTCATCTTTACATATAATAGACGACGGTTTTTTTATAAAAAGCGTCATCTTTACATATAATAGACGATGGTTTTATAAAAAGCGTCATCTTTACATACAATAGACAACGGTTTTTTATAAAAAGCGTTATCTTTACAAACAATAGACGACGATTTTATAAAAAGCGTCATCTGTACACACAATAGACGATTTTTTACCGCTACACTCCTTGACCCTATATGAATACAATGACTGAATTTGATCTTCAATTTAAAATATTTACACTAGTGGATACCACAAAATCTTATGTTATATTTAACGAAAGTATAAATAAACTCTTAATTGTTAGTGAATATTTTTTTTAAAGGCATACGCATTTTAAGAAACTAGTTTCAACGATCCAACCGTCAAAATTGTTTGTTTATACTTTGAGATCATATACGCCAAAAATCGGAAAAAATAAACATTCAGAAATCAAGTAACGGGACAAAAAATTTCGACGGTTATAAATGAAAATCATCATTTAACGGTTATTTTAACTCCGATTTTGATGATTTTTTACCGCTACACTCCTTGACCCTATATGAATACAATGATTGAATTTGATCTTCAATTTAAAATATTTACACTAGTGGATACCACAAAATCTTATGTCATATTTAATGAAAGTATAAATAAACTCTTCATTGTTAGTGAATATATTGTTTTGATGGCAAACGCATTCTAAGAAACTAGTTTCAATGATCCAACCGTCAAACGTGTTTGTTTATACTTCGAGATCATATACGCCAAAAATCGGAAAAAATAAACATTCAGAGATCAAGTAACGGGACAAAAATTTTCGACGGTTATAAATGAAAATCATCATTTAACGGTTATTTTAACTCCGATTTTGATGATTTTTTACCGCTACACTCCTTGACCCTATATGAATACAATGACTGAATTTGATCTTCAATTTAAAATATTTACACTAGTACCACAAAATCTTATGTTATATTTAACAAAAGTATAAATAAACTCTTAATTGTTAGTGAATATATTGTTTTGATGGCATACGCATTCTAAGAAACTAGTTTCAACGATCCAACCGTCAAACTTGTTTGTTTATATTTCGAGATCATATACGCCAAAAATCGGAAAAAATAAACATTCAGAGATCCAGTAACGAGACAAAATATTTCAACGGTTATAAATGAAAAATCATCATTTAACGGTTATTTTAACTCCGATTTTGATGATTTTTTACCGCTACACTCCTTGACCCTATATGAATACAATGACTGAATTTGATCTTCAATTTAAAATATTTACACAAGTGGATACCACAAAATCTTATGTTATATTTACGAAAGTATAAATAAACTCTTAATTGTTAGTGAATATTTTTTTTTATGGCATACGCATTTAAGAAACTAGTTTCAACGATCCAACGGTCAAAATTGTTTGTTTATACTTCGAGATCATATACGCCAAAAATTGGAAAAAATAAACATTCAGAGATCAAGTAACGGGACAAAAAATTTCGACGGTTATAAATGAAAAATCATCATTTAACGGTTATTTTAACTCCGATTTTGATGATTTTTTACCGCTACACTCCTTGACCCTATATGAATACAATGATTGAATTTGATCTTCAATTTAAAATATTTACACTAGTGGATACCACAAAATCTTGTGTCATATTTAACGAAAGTATAAATAAACTCTTAATTGTTATGAATATATTGTTTTGATGGCAGACGCATTCTAAGAAACTAGTTTCAATGATCCAACCATCAAACGTGTTTGTTTATACTTCGAGATCATATACGCCAAAAATCGGAAAAAATAAACATTCAGAGATCAAGTAACGGGACAAAAATTTTCGACGGTTATAAATGAAAAATCATCATTGAACGGTTATTTTAACTCCGATTTTGATGATTTTTTACCGCTACACTCCTTGACCCTATATGAATACAATGATTGAATTTGATCTTCAATTTAAAATATTTACACTAGTGGATACCACAAAATCTTATGTTATATTTAACGAAAGTATAAATAAACTCTTAATTGTTAGTGAATATTTTTTTTTATGGCATACGCATTTTAAGAAGCTAGTTTCAACGATCCGACCGTCAAAACTTGTTTGTTTATACTTCGAGATCATATATGCCAAGAATCGGAAAAAATAAACATTCAGAGATCAAGTAACGAGACAAAAAATATCGACGGTTATAAATGAAAAATCATGATTTAACGGTTATTTTAACTCCGATTTTGATGATTTTTTACCGCTACACTCCTTGACCCTATATGAATACAATGATTGAATTTGATCTTCAATTTAAAATATTTACACTAGTGGATACCACAAAATCTTATGTTATATTTAACGAAAGTATAAATAAACTCTTAATTGTTAGTGAATATATTGTTTTGATGGCATACGCATTCTAAGAAACTAGTTTCAATGATCCAACCGTCAAACTTGTTTGTTTATACTTCGAGATCATATACGCCAAAAATCGGAAAAAATAAACATTCAGAGATCAAGTAACGAGACAAAACATTTCGACGGTTATAAATGAAAAATAATCATTTAACGGTTATTTTAACTCCGATTTTGATGATTTTTTACCGCTACACTCCTTGACCCTATATGAATACAATGACTGAATTTGATCTTCAATTTAAAATATTTACACTAGTGGATACCACAAAATCTTATGTTATATTTAACAAAAGTATAAATAAACTCTTAATTGTTAGTGAATATATTGTTTTGATGGCATACGCATTCTAAGAAACTAGTTTCAATGATCCAACCGTCAAACTTGTTTGTTTATACTTCGAGATCATATACGCCAAAAATCGGAAAAAATAAACATTCAGAGATCAAGTAACGAGACAAAACATTTCGACGGTTATAAATGAAAAATCATCATTTAACGGTTATTTTAACTCCGATTTTGATGATTTTTTACCGCTACACTCCTTGACCCTATATGAATACAATGACTGAATTTGATCTTCAATTTAAAATATTTACACTAGTGGATACCACAAAATCTTATGTTATATTTAACAAAAGTATAAATAAACTCTTAATTGTTAGTGAATATATTGTTTTGATGGCATACGCATTCTAAGAAACTAGTTTCAATGATCCAACCGTCAAACTTGTTTGTTTATATTTCGAGATCATATACGCCAAAAATCGGAAAAAATAAACATTTAGAGATTAAGTAACGAGACAAAAATTTCAATGGTTATAAATGAAAAATCATGAATTAAAGGTTATTTTAACTCTGATTTTGATGATTTTTTACAGCTACACTCCTTGACCCTATATGAATACAATGACTGAATTTTTTCTTCAATTTAAAATATTTACACTAGTGGATACCACAAAATCTTATGTTATATTTAACGAAAGTAAAGATAAACTCTTAATTGTTAGACGACGGTTTTTTTATAAAAAGCGTCATCTTTACATATAATAGACGACGGTTTTTTTTATAAAAAGCGTCATCTTTTCCTACAATAGACGACGGTTTTTATAAAAAGCGTCATCTTTACATACAATAGACGGCGGTTTTTATAAAAAGAGTTATCTTTACATACAATAGACGACCTTTTTTAAAAAAAAGCGTTATCTTTACATATAATAGACGACGGTTTTTATAAAAAGAGTCATCTTTACATACAATAGACGACGATATTTATAAAAAGCGCAATCTTTACATACTATAGACGACGGTTTTTATAAAAAGCGTCATCTTTACATACAATAGACGACGGTTTTTTTTAAAAAGCATCATCTTTACATACAATAGACGACGGTTTTTATAAAAAGCGTCATCTTTACATACTATAGACGATGGGTTTTATAAAAAGCGTCATTTTTACATATAATAGACGACAGTTTGTATAAAAATCGTCATCTTTACATATAATAGACGACGGTTTTATCAAAACCACCACGTCTTTACCAAAAAAATGACACTTGATTTTTAAAAGACGACTCTTGTCATACCTGCCGTCGTTGTTTTTTGGTCAAATTTTAACTCTGAAGAAAACCTTTTTAATAAGATGACGCTTTTTTATTTGTGTGCGTCGTTATAAAAAAAAATTCAACAGTACCTCTGGTTTTTAATTGTTTAAGTCACTTATCCACGATGGTTTTTTGTTACCGTCGTCTTTTTAAATACAACGACGGTTTTTTCTTCTACCGTCGTCTTTTTCTGGTCGTCTTTTTCACTTTTTGTAGTAGTGTTTGCACATGAAGTAAAATAAACGACTCCAACAAATCAACAAAACCGACGTGGTCTATAATATCAATGATGGTTTTTAAAACGTACTGACGGGGTAAAGGTTATAAACGACGATAAATACATAACAGTCGTTGTGTAAATGTTATAATGTCGCTACACAATAGAAAGGTCGTCTAGGTTAAAATAGAAGACGGGTTGTAAAATAAAAACCGACGTCTATTTAAAATTTAAAACAGAAAAAATCAAATGTCAGAGATTTTACCGTTTCATCTTGACGGTTTTCAAGAGCATCAGCATCAGCATCATTCATGGGATTGTCTTCATCCAATTCAAGGGCTCTCACATTAGAGCAGCTTGCTTTGTCAGACATTGGATCTTTTGGGCTTTGCTCTTGTGGAATTTGAGGAATTGGAGTAATTGGTGTAGTTGGAGTTTTACCGAGCAAGTTGGGATCAAAGTTGGGAATTAGTTGACTGAATTGTTTCAACAAAATTTCCCTCTCTGCTCTGACTGCCTCCGTAACACTTTCCTTTGCCCTGGCCTCCATCTTTTTAGTTTCCTCTCTCACTGCTTCCATAACATTTTCCTTCAATTTGTCAGCAAATTTTACTCTCTGCTGTCTTGGCAAATTGAAGAATTGAGTTAGGGAAACCCCAGCTCCAACACCTCTGACTCTCCCACCATGCTTAGGGGTTCCCAAAGCCAAGGTCAAGACATCGTTGCTGCCAGAGACAGTCAGAGTGCCATCAGAGATTTGTTTTTTCAAATCATCCTAAAAGTGAGAGAGAGAATGTTAGTGAGTGAACAGATAGTAAAACTGATTAAATAAATTAATTAATAAAATATTAACTGACGTGGTAAAGTGATTAAGACGACGGTTTATTTAAAAAACAGCTGCATAAAAGAATTTAATACGTCGGCCCGAAACTACCGTCGTGTTGTATACGTTAACACGTCGGTCCATGAAAAAAACCGTCGTTTATTTGACATCAAAGATTTAAAAAAAAAAACTTAACCAAAATATTCATTGATCCAGATATAGTGTACAAACCAATTGCAGAGAAATAGAGAGGGAGAGAGAGTGTGTGTGTGTGTGCGTGTGAATATGAAGAAAGTTCAAAATTTAATTTTAAAAACCTAACACAGAAACACAAAACCTTCGTTGTAATTCAATACATAAGTCAGTTTTATAAAAAAACTGACGTTATATAGTTTTTAAAAGGCAGTTAAGAAAAACCGTCGTGGGGTTTCATGTCTAACGACGGTTACCAAAAAGGTCGACGTCTGAATGAAAAATAAAACCTCTATTTTACAAGTTTTGAACAGAGTCAGTGAGACTTACAATTAATTTTGCCTTCTCTGCAATCTTTGGATCAGGGATGTTTCCTTGTTTATCTTCTCTTGCCTTCTTCCATAGCAAAGATCGATCAATTCTTCACCAGGCATGGTTTATTCCAATTCATCCTCCAAACCAACGTACGCTTTTCGATACAACCTATGGTTGTACTCACATATCTCCCTTCTCTGTGACTGCTCAGAATGCATAGCCTCAAAATCTGGGGATAACTTTGAAGCTACAAAGGCATCCCATTGCGATTTCTCTATGAAGTTATAAAGTTGAGGGGGCTCTTTTAACTTCTCCTTCTCATTTGTGAATGGAAGGATAAACTGCCTAGTTAAGGTAGACTTAAAATCCTTCCATTTTTTGGCGGCAGACGACAGCACCATCTTCTTGCCCCCTTCCCCAACAACATAAGCCATTTGAACAGCTTCCCAAATCTGCTCCTTCAGGTCCTTGGGCAGTCCATTTCTTGTCCACAATAGGGTCCTTGGTGCGTGCCAAAACACCAATGTAACACTGCATCTCAATAGCAGCTTTGCCATGTGGTCTGCCACTTTTATTGTACTCAACCACAGGCTTAATCTTTTAGATTTTCCTCTTCACAACACGGCTCATTGTGTTGATACCGTGAGTCGATTTTGTCACTTCATCCAATGTCGCAGAGCTTGGGTCTTTCTCGAAGGATGAAGTAAATCTCATCTTCTTTGCGGGATTGCTTGGAACATATTTGGATTCAACCATTTGTGCCTTTGAAACTGTAATGTCCTTGTCTTGACCTTTTGCAACTTGAGCCTCCTTACTTTGAGATTTCGAAACCATGCTTAGAAAGAAGTACAAACTGCAAGAAAAACAACGATTGTTAGGTAAAATACAGACGTAAAATGAAAGTTCAGACGACGAAAAACAAGTAGAACCATCATGCTAATCTATAGAAACGTGGATGTGCTAATACGACGTGGTCATTAACTTAAAACGACGGTAATTAAATACAACCGTCATCGTATTATAAGTTCATAAATAAAACAAAACCGCCCAGTTTTCTCTCTTTCACGTTCATTTCAAATCAGACGACGGTTTTCTCTTTCAAATGTCGTATTTATTAACACACCACGTCGGTTATTATGAACAGTCGTGCTATTGAAATAGCACGAATTTAATTACCGTTGTAGTGTATCAACAAAAACGTCAAATTCGATAAAAACCCGTCGTCCTCACACGAAAGATTTGGCCTTTTCAAACCCTAGTCTTGTTTCAAAAATCAGTGTGACTCGTTCTTTAAAAAAAAAAAACTTCAAATGATAGGGAAAGTGAAGAAAAAAAAACAGAGTGAGAAAATACATTTGGCTTGCAAAGAAAGTTTTCTTCGGAATCAAATTTTGGAGACGAAGATGAGGAAGAACATAAAAGAGAGGGAAACTGAGAATCAGAAACGCAGCTTTTCAAAATTAGAGGGAAACTGAGAGAAAACTGAAAATTTTAGAGAGAACGTAAAAGTTTAAGTCAGGTGACCAAAAAGTTTATATAGTGTCCCAAAGATAACTACAACGACGGTACTCATAAAAACCACCCTAGTATGTACCTACCACGACATTAAAATAACATCAAGCAACATGGTTAGTAAAAAATCCTTTTGACTTTTTGTATTCCGAAAACGACATGGTTAGTTGGGCGCTACACGTCAAAAGTTTATTTTTAAAGAAGTATTATAATAAGTTACCACGTCGCTTTTTTATAAGTAACCGACGTTGTTTGTCTAAACCTCGTTGCCTTTAGTTTAATGACCAACGTTGTTTGTTCTTTAATACGTCTTTCGTGTTTCAAGAACCAACGTAGATTACTCTGTTAAACGTCGTTAGGTGTAATATAACCGACGTGTATATGAAAAAAATTTATAAATTGAGGTTTTTTTCACGAGTTCTTTCATTTTTAGTTTTCAATTAGGGTTCCAACTTCTTCTTGCCCTTGGCTCTGTCTCACCTCTTAGGAGGTAATTGTTTGGATGTTGATGTGTGTGTGCGTTTGTGTATCTGAAAGACACAAACACACACACATCATCAACTTCCAAAAATTGTCTATCTGAATTCAAATCTGTGGCTGCCGTCGTCAAATTTTAGAGGCAAATTTTTGGATGTTGATGTGTGTGTGCCTTTGTGTATCTCAAAGACACAAAGATATCATCAACGTCTAAAATATTGTCTTTCTTTCACATTGGTGGTCTGATTATGATGAGGAATAGAGTTCCATCTGGCAGGATTTCGTAACTCTCGGGATCTCAGAAAATTCTGATTCTATCGGCCGTTTTCTGTATAAACCGTCATGGTTATTCTCAATTCTTGTCATTAAGATGATCTACCAACATAAGAAACCAAAATAATATAAATAAATTGAAAAAAAATACAATTAAGACGACAGTTTAGATATAAGGTGAGACGTATAAAGTGAATAAATATGACGGTAATTTTAACTTCACAACGTACCTCTTGGGATCTCAGAAAAATTTGATTCTGTCGACGGTTTTCTATATAAACCGTCGTGGTTATTCTCAATTCTTGTCATTAAATTGGTCTACTGTCGTAGAATACCAAAAAAATAGTAAAAAAATAATATTATTAAGACGATGGTTTATATGTCAGGGTAGACGTATAAAGTGAATAAATACGACGGTAAATTTAACTTCACAACGTGGTAAATTTTATTATACGGCGTTAATTGAACAAACCAATATGGTTAGAGTTAAAGATACCGTCGTAGTATGCTACAAGAAATAAGTCGATAAATTTATCTTTACCGTCGTTGTACACTTATTTAATACGACAGTTTTTTGTAATTTACAGACGTGGATTCTTTTGAAATTATACGACGCCAGATACGAAAACTTAGCCGTGTTTATTACGGAGTAAAAACGGCGGCTGTTTCTTTACACCGTCGTCTTTACTTGCTATGTCGGTGGATTCATACCTTCTGCCATTGTTTGTTGGCTCAGAGTTTACTCTGAGGAAAACCTTTTTCAATAAGACGTCACTTTTTAAATTAGGCGTGTCGTTTTTTAGGAACATTGTGGAATCTTCATTTTTTAGTTGTTTAAGTTAATCATACACAACGATTTTATAAAACCGTCGTCTTTTCAAACACAACGACGGTTTTCTGATGAACCGTCGTTTTTTTTTGTCGTTTTTTTCACTTTTTGTAGTAGTGCTAATACATTCAAACCATATTCATATTTTAGCACTTCTTACCACTATTTCTCATCAACCAGTTTCTGTTGCCATTGATGCTAGTGGTCCTGATTTCCAATTCTATTCAAGTGGTGTCTATACAGGAACTTGTGGAATGAGCCTAGACCATGGTGTTACTGCAGTTGGTTACAGCGTGAGTGATGATGGGACCAAGTATTGGTTAGTAAAGAACCCATGGGGTATAGAATGGGGTGAAGAGGGGTACATAAGAATGCAAAGAGATGTTGATGCAGCTGAAGGACTTTGTGGCATAGCGATGTCTGCCTCTTACCCCACTGCATAGTTTTAGCATCACCTTAAATAAATTCCTACAATATATACTATATAGGTATATCCAATGATATCTTTGAACTTGTAAGTGTAATTAATAGAGATCGTATCGGTGATGATGTAAACCATCCATTTCTGTTAATGAAGAATCTTCTAGTGGTTTTCTGAACTGGCAATCCATTTTTCTTGTTGGATTTGCCTGTTGGGGGCTCCCCTTAATTTAGTTTGTTGGTTCTGATTATTAAACCAACATTTTGTTAGTTAGGAGTGTATGAGAGAGGTAGGAGATCGAGAGGATATTTTTCGGAGAATAATTGGCTCAAGGATATTTTCATGATTGATGATTATTAATTTATGAAAGCTTCTTCACAACAAAATTCACAGCCCTAGTGTTTGTCGGACTCTCTACTATAACAACAGTGAGATGAATTCACAGGGGATAAAGTCGGTGGGGTTTCCTTGATCTGAGACTTGGACGCCAAGCTACTAAATAACAGCTGGAAAACTACAACTAGTGCTAGTTCAAAACGCGTTTGAAATTGAATTTGGAAACTTTTTATTTTTAACCCACAAGGATTAGGACTCTCATATTACGGAGGCTGGCAAGAAAAAAAACAAATAAAACAAAATTATAGTTGGGTAATATCAATATGAGAGAAGACATGCTAACTTAGACTGATGGGCTGTACATGCTAACTAGATTTCAATTGTCCCACTTGAGAGAAGACATGTTTAATGTCCAAATGGTTCAAAAATATTCCCCAAAAAAAACAAAAAACCTTAGAATCTCTTGGAAACCTTTATACAAATTGAACTTGTGAGGGCTTAGAGAGCGGTTTCTGGTTGTGTTCTTCATTCTTTTCACCATCTGATTCAACAGACAGAGAGAGGAGGAAGAGACAGAGAGAGCGGGAGGAGACAAAGAGAAAGGATGCTGGGGTGGGCTGCGATAGGTTAGGGTTGGTGGCTGTCGAATCGTCAAAGAGAGCGAAAGAGGGAGAGGTTGGAATGCCTTGAAAAGACGATTTTGCCCTTCAATTTCATGGAATAGTTGATAGACTTTGACTGTAGGACGATTTTGATACCAAATTAAGAGTTGAAGGACCATTGAAATGAAAATTTTAGTTAGTGGACCAACATAATACTGGAGTAATAGTTGGGGAACCATTGAAATCAATAACCCTATATATACACATTACTTGGATAGTAAGTACATAAACCACCAGTAACCATCCAATAGGAAAAGAGTTGTAGCCGGCCTATCATTTGTATATATATAAGTCATTAGCTGCACAGCAAAGGAACAAAGAAAGCGAGAGAGAAAGAGAGGTAGAGAGAAGTAGAATTGTTAAGAAAAAGAGTGGGGAGACTGAGTTTGTGGATGCGGTGGAAAATTGGGAAACACCTTACATTTCTAGCAAAAGCTTTGGTGTCAAGGTAGAAAACGTTTTCTGCGTTCGGTGGTGAGTTTAAGGAAATTTCAAAAAACGTTTTCTGAAATCATTTTCAACCTTTTAGTTATAATTCACTGAAAACGCAAAAAACATGATAAGGATATTTTCATTTTCAGAGAATAGGGATTCACTGGGAAAAAAATAGTGCATAAGCCACTATCATAACCATCATTGTCAAACACCACCCAATAGCCACTACATGCCAATTTAACCACAATCACCACAATCGACCAGCCACTTGCTAATCGCACCACCACCTAGTCAAACCCAATCAACCCTATCATCAGTATCACCTACACCAAATTGAAGTACCACCACCTATTCAGCAAACTGCCAAGGAGAGAGAGAGAGAGAGAGGAGAGGAGAGAGGAGAGAGAGAGAGAGAGAGAGAGTGAAGAGAAACGATGGGAAGGAAGAAGAAATGAGAAATGAGAAATGAGAGAAGAGGAAGAAAGAAAGGAGGAGAAAAAAGAAAAAGGAAGGGAGGATGTCGGCTGAAAGACTGCTTTTGAGATTATTTTTTTGTATTTGTTCAAAAATATTTTTATTTTGTTATGATAATTTCAGTTAAAAAATATCATAATTTATTTTATTTGTTAAATTATACAATTTTCATTGTTTATGTTGCCAGACACGTTTTCACTGTTTTTATTTTCTAAATTTGTTTTTCAATTAATCTACCAGACGCATTCTCGAATCATGAAAATGCAAATTTGTTTTCTCGTTTTCATTCTCTGAAAATATCATTTGAAAACATTCTCTAAAAACGTTACTAGATGGGCCCTAAGATTTTGGACGTCGTTTCTGTTGAAAATTCTATGTGAATATTTATTTAAATGTTCTTCACGTTTTAGTTTTAGTTTTTATTAAATTCTATAATTAATGTGTGAATCACGTCTTAATCTAAGATTACGTAAATCCGTGGATTGGGGCGTGACAAGTTGGTATCAAAGTGTTGAGGCCCAAAAAAGTCACGGGAAGCCCAAAGACATTCAAAACCTAATATAACATATAATGTTGGTCATACGTTAATTCAAGCTATATTTGGGAATTAATTTATTAAATAAATATATAAATAGTGTACATGCCATGCCAAGCCAATAATACATTTTTCCTATGCCAATCACCTACCAAGCTCACATGAACCCAAGTCATGTGGTTTAAATTTACGGGGCTTGCACGAGGGATTGTGGTGTGGAAGGTTATGGAGGTCCACAAGGCCCACTGAAGCTCTTGGATAATAGAGACTTTGGGCTAGCTACTTGGAAGTACCAAAGTCTAAGCCCATTACTTGGAGTTCTCCAATATGGGTGAGCAAATGAGATATTTTTCAAGCACTTCCTTTTACCCATATGAAATAATCATTTTTCAATGCCTATCTTTACCTGCTGGAAATAAGAATGTCCCAATGCTCCCTATTACCTGTTACAAATAGACTATTCCAACACTTCCTTTTACCCATAGGAAATAGTCATTTTCCAATGCCTAGCTTTACCTGCTGGAAATAAGAATGTCCCAATGCTCCCTTTTACCCGTTGGAAATAGACTAGTTCCAACACTTACTTTTACCTATTGGAAACCAAAGAGAGCCTTCACCTTCTATAAATTGGGAGGCGTCGCCCCGCCAAAACCAACCCCTCTTGGTTGTTGTAAGCCTATCAACAACCATGAGAACTCACATTTCTTCAGCTGCTGCAAGCATTCCAGCAGCCACTAATTTTTCTTCAGCCATCAAACCCCCCTCATTTGGCTACTACAAGCAACACAGCAGCCATCGACCAATTTTTCTTCAGCTATCAGGCCCTTCCTTTAGCTACTGGAGCAGCACAACAACTTCTTGCTTTGGCTGCTGCAAGCATCCCAGCAACCATCAACCCACTTCTTCAATCATCACACCTCTTTCCTAGTTGTTGCAAGCACCCCAGCCATAACCTCCTCTCCTTGAAACCATTCTCCCTATAAAACCACACCAAGCATAACTCCAAGCTTTTCCTTCCTCCAAATACCCTTCCAAGCTATAAACACTATGGCCTTCAAGCCTCACGATTTTCTTCCCATCCTCCTTCTCTTGAAACTCTTAAATCCATGAAGCCTCACCAAGCATAATTCCAAGCTTTTCCTTTCTTCTAAGCTATAAACACCATAGCCTTCAAACCTCAAGCTTTTCCTTCCATCCCACTTTTTTTAAACTCTTAAATCCCCGTAGTTATAGCCACAAACAACAAATTATTAACACCCAACCTCAAGCATATTCAACACCAAGCCAAGGACAAGCATTCTCATTTGCTAAACTTGTGGGTCTTTAGCTCCCACACTCCAAGCTTTCATGCCAAGCTTCACAATCTCAGTTCAACATCAGCAAGTCATCTTCAACAATCTGGAGCATGACTAAGCAATCGTCATGCTGCTGGAAATCTACTCAAGCCACCCATCATTTATCTATATCTCTCTATCTTTCTCTCTCTCTCTCTCTCTCTCTCTCTCTCTCTCTCTCTCTCTCTCTCTCTAAAAAGCTCCATCCCAAATCTAAAACACTCATCCTCTCAAGCTATGTTGAAACCATAGTCATTACCCTTTTTGGTAGAAAACGCAGACATCATGAACTATTCGTCTAGGCATCAACACCCAAAATCTCAAGCCTTAATCTTTTCCTTGTGCTCATTTTCTATTAGCTCCCACACC
Source organism: Prunus armeniaca (assembly GCA_903112645.1). Taxonomy (NCBI): domain Eukaryota; kingdom Viridiplantae; phylum Streptophyta; class Magnoliopsida; order Rosales; family Rosaceae; genus Prunus; species Prunus armeniaca. Next base: position 10,053,474 of record CAEKDK010000003.1, on the reverse strand, counting down.
ACAAGCTTCTCATGTCAAACCTAGTAGTATCTTGATTCACCAAAGCAAACTCTCATGCCAAGCCTGTGCAACATCAATGCACCATCTCCAACTCTTCATCTAGTTGCCAGAAACATCAGCACAAAACACGCAGCCGCTGGAAGAAGAACAGAGTACTCCCCTCGGACTTGCTTCTCCCTCAGGATACTTTGGACCTAGTTCTTGCTAACTCAGACAAAAGGGAAACGAAAGCTTCATTCATCACTTTATGGCGATCCAAGAATCAACAAGCCCAGATGAGTCTTCGAACGAAAAAGACCCCAACACAAAGCTTTAGGGATTAGATACCCTTGGGAACTGTGGTATAGTATTACTACAAAATAAGTTTGAACTAGTGAAGTGAGTTAGTGACATAACTTTTCAGGAGCATATTTCTTTTTATGATTAAGTGTAGTTTACAATAATTGTTTAGTATTGTTTTATATATATATAGGTTTAATCTGGTATAAACATTTGGTAAATGTTCAATTGTTAAGATAGCTAGAGTAGATGGGCAACATGACAATGATAAGAATGGTAGCATGGGGGTAGTACTAGCCATTTAGGATATGGCCTCTGCAATATGTGAAACGAATCAACATAACCAAGAACCCCATCAGGAAACTCAAGATGCTCAAACAGTGAGTGTTAAAGGAAAAAGATGAATGAACAAAGAGTTATAGGAAATCTGAAAGTGACCATTGCTTCTACCTATTTGGGAGGAGCAAGGAGACCAGAATAGCTCACTCAAGGACAAGTATATGCTATCGGACAAGTGGCAAAGAAAAATGAACCTACTGTGGTAGAAGGTACATTTCTAGTTTTCAATTAATGGGCTAGGATATTGTTTGACCCAGTGTTACAAATTCATTCATATCTATTTCGTTTGCATCTATTCTTGGATTAGAATATGAATTGATGAAATCTTCATTAATGGTTGGATCTCCATTGGGTAAACGTGTCGAAGTTAATAAGGTGTGTAGATCAAGCATAATAGAGATATCATATCATAAACTTGTTTTTGACTTGATTAATGGAGTATGATGTAATATTGGGGATGGACTTGCTTACCCAATTTAAAGATATTTTTTTATTGTGGTAGAAAGATGGTGACTATGACTCTTAGCGAAGGGAAAACATTTAGTTTCTATGGAAGTAAGAATACTCTCATCAATCTTGGATAATAGAATTTGTAATTATTTGAGATTGATTGCTCACATGGTCACTGAGGATCTAAGTAATACCAAGCTTGAGCTTAACCCAATAGTGAAAGATTTCGGTGAAGAACTCAAAACACAACTTCAAGAACTTGAAAGTAAAGGTTTCGTTTGTCCTAGTACCTCACCATGGGATTTTTCTACACTCTTTGTGAAGAAAAGTGATGGAAGTCTTAGGATGTGTTTTGATGCAAGCTGACGGAGTTGTTGCATACGCCTCTCATCAATTGAAATCACATGAAAAGAATTATCCCACACACGATCTAGAATTGGCAGCCATTGTTCATGCACTGAAGATATGGAGACATTATTTGTATGGGGAACGTTTTGAACTCTTTTTGGATCATAAGAGTTTGAAGTATTTATTGACTCAGAAGGACTTGAATTTAAGACAAAGGCGATGGATGGAATACCTGGTAGATTATGATTTTGACTTACATTATCATCCAGGAAAGGCTAATGTGGTAGCAGATACTTTAAGTCGAAATCCCCAAGGAGTTGTAGCCAGTTTGTATGATCAAAGGTGGAAGATGATGGAGTCTCTTCATGATTTTGACTTTATACGTAGGTGTGCACGAGGATTGTGCATATCTATGTAATTTAGTAACTCACCTTATTTTAATTGGAAAGATAATCGAGGCACAAGAATATGATTCTATATCTAAAAACATTCGAAGTAAGATTACAACTGGAGAAACACCATATGGATGGAAGGTTTACGTAGACATTGGGTTAAGATATTTGAATAAGTTGTATGTATCAAAAATTTCTGATCTAAGAAATGAAGTTCTCAGAGAAAGTCATCATTCTCCTTAAACAATTCATCCCAGAGGGACAAAGATGTATCGTGATCCTAGACATAATTTTTGGTGGATTGGTATGAAGGGAGATGTAGAAAAATTTGCAGCAAAGTATCTAACATGTTAGTAGGTGAAAGCTAAACATCAGAAACCGTCAGGTCCATTACATCCATTACCAGTAGCAGAATGGAAACAGGATCTTATAACCATGGATTTTGTTACAAGTTTACCTAAATCTCCAAAGGGACGAGATGCAGTATGGGTTATATTGGATCGTTTGACCAAATCTGCACATTTCTTACCACTCAAAACAATAGATTCCACTGAAAACCTTGGAAAACTTAATGTTCGAGAGATAGTAAGATTACTTGGGATTCCTAGTTCGATTGTGTCAGATAGAGATTCTAAATTTACTTCAAAAATTTGGGAAAATTTACAAAAAGCATTGGGTACGCAACTAAATTTTAGTAGCGCTTTTCATCCCCAAGCTGATGGATAGTCAGAGAGAACTATTCAAATTTTAGAGGACATTTTGAGAGCATGCATTCTAGATTTTGGGGGAAGTTGGGAAGATCATTTGGTGTTGGCAGAATTGGCCTATAACAACAATTATCAATGTAGTATTCAAATGGCACCTTATGAAGCTTTATATGGAAGACCTTGTCGATCACTTGTGTGTTGGACGGAGGTAGGAGAAACTATATTGATAGGACCTGATTTGGTACAAGAGACAACTGAAAAGATTAAAATTATCAAGAAACATCTCTTAACTGCTCAAAGTCGGTAGAAGTACATAGACCAAAGAAGGAAACCATTAAGTTTTGATGTGGATGATTATGTGTTTCTTAAAGTCTCACCGCAAATAGGAGTAAAAAGATTTGAAAAAACCGGAAAATTAGCACCAAGGTTTATTGGACCATTTGAAATCTTAGATAGGATAGTATGAGCCTAATCCAACCCATGTTCTAGATTGGGGAGAGCTCAATTTAGAGGAAGAACTGTCATTTGAAGAAAGACCAATACAGATTTTGGATCACAAGGAACAAGTGTTATGAACAAAAACAATACCATTGGTCAATGTTCTTTGGTTACATGGAAATACACAGGAAGCTACATGGGAATTAGAAAAAGAAATGCGTAAAAAGTACCCAAAATTTTTTCTCTAATTCCAGTAAGTTTTTTTTTCTTCTTTTAAATTTCGAGGACAAAATTTCGTTAAGGACGATAGATTGTGAGAGTCCGTTTTCTTAAATGATGATTAAAGAAAGATAATTGCTATATATATATATATATATATATATAGTGAGCTTCTATTGAGGGATCCCTCAAATAAGCTTATTTGAGAGACACCCTTGTAGCGCATACTCCGTATTGTATTTTACTAATCCAAATAATCTATTTTGTAAATATTCATTCAAAGATCATCTTTACAAAAAAAAATCACTTGAATCCGATATCATTTGACCACTCAATTGAATTATTGAAATTTTAGTACTTTCTGGAAGCACCGTGTTTATTGATTTTGTAGGACACAATTAGAAGTCGAAATGGTTTCCGATTTGTGTAATTTTTTGCAAGGATGATTTATGAATGAAGACCTAAAAAATAGATGGTTTGGATCATTGGAAAACAATTCGTAAGGGACCCTAAAAGGTATCCCTCAAATAAAATTATTTGAGATATCCATCAATAGGAGAGGACTGTATATATATATATATATATAATGTATATATATGTACATTAGTAAAATGGTTCTTGATAATGTGGTCAGGTGTCAATAAAGCATGCTAGTAGCAAGGCTATGATTACTAACCTTGTCAACTCACCATTAAGAACATCAAATTAGGATTGGAGGAATCACAATGTGGGTTATTGATTTCAATGGTCCCCCAACTATTGCTCCAATATCATTTTGATCCACCAACTAAAATTTTCATTTCAATGGTACTTCAACTCTTCATTTGGTATCAAATTAGTCCTACCGTCAAAGTTTGTCAATTTTGCTGTTAAATTCAAGGGCAAAATCGTCTTTTTAGGGCAGTACCCTCAAAACCAAACAAATTCCATATTAGTCTTTGTCTTCTTCTCTTTTTAGGGCAGTATCCTAAGAAACAAAACCAAACAATCTTAGACTGATAGGTTGTACATGCTAACCAGGTTTCAACTGTCCCACTTGAGAGAAGACATGTTTAATGTCCAGATGGTTCAAAAATATTTCTAAAAAAAACAAAAAAGTTTAGAATCTCTTGGAAACCTTTAAACAAATTGAACTTGTGAGGGTTTAGAGAGCGGTTTCTAGTTGTGTTCTTCATTCTTTTCACCATCTGATTCAACAGGCAGAGAGAGGGGGAGGAGACAAAGAGAAAGGATGTTGCGATAGGTTAGGGTTGGTGGCTGTCGAATCATCAAAGAGAGAGAAAGAGGGAGAGGTTGGAATGCCCTGAAAAGACGATTTTGCCCTTCAATTTCATGGAATAATTGATAGACTTTGACTGTAGGACGATTTTGATACCAAATTAAGAGTTGAAGGACCATTGAAATGAAATTTTAGTTAGTGGACCAAAATAATACTGGAACAATAGTTGGGGGGACCATTGAAATCAATAACCCTATATATACATATTACTTGGATAGTAAGTACATAAACCGCCAGTAACCAGCCAATAGGAAATCAGTTGTAGCCGGCCTATCATTTGTATATATATAAGTCATTAGTTGCACAGCAAAGGAACAAAGAAAGCGAGAGAGAAAGAGAGGTAGAGAGAAGTAGAATTGTTAAGAAAAAAAGTAGGAGATTGAGTTCGTGGATGCGGTGGAAAATTGGGAAACACTTTACATTTCTAGCAAAAGCTTTAGTGTTAAGGTAGGGGGTTTCTTGGGGGGCCTTCACCGAGATTGATTTAATTAAATTTCATGAGCACTATATTATGCGTGATATTATAATTTGATGGATGTTCTTGATATTCTATAATCTTCTTCATGTTGGGTTTTTACATGTTGTTAACTATTTGAACAATGTTGGCATAATTATATATACATTGGTGATGTTTTAAATAGTTACATTGTTGTGAGATATACAGGATATGTGGAAGGTATAATTATATAATGTCATGGAAATTGGCTGGAGTTGTTGGATTGAGAAAATAATGATGGAAAACAGGGTAATGGAAATAATCTTTTGTGTAGTTGAGTCTAACTCTTGGTAGGTTCCAGATCTCAGGGATCCCATAGTGCACATGGTTTTTATTAGGTGATGCGGGACTGGCGACAGAGAGTTAGACAAGATGACTAACAAAATGGGAAATTATGGGATGATTGAGATGAGTGTTAGTTCATATAAATGGGCATTCGGGTGAAGGGAATATTGTGGGAATGGTGTTGTGTAGTAATTTTTAAAAACTCTATAACCAAACTTTGAGTGTATAAATCACCTAGCATGCCATATCTAATATGAAATCAAAGTAAGAGCGGAAGCATTAAATAAACTAAGGATTCATGCAAGTCTCATTTAGTCCCAATCTTTATAAGTCTATGAAAGTGTGCACCAAAGACTCTCTAAATCCTATTTGAGATAAAGATAAGATGTTCATACCCTTGCAGCGAATCTTGAAACCAAGAATGGTGTTCAAGTAGAGGGAGTGTCCCTTTGTTGTTGGCTCTCTCTTTGATGTTGATTTTCCACTTATAGCTCTCCAAATAGGTACAAAGATATGCACCTCCCCAAAGCTCTTCACCAAAGATTGAATAGGATGAGAGAATGAGTAGACAACAAGTGAAGTGATGCTAGCACCCTCACTTGATGTGACCCGTTCAAGGGGTTAGGGAGAGAGAGCTTGATGTTTTCTCTCTTCCAATTTCACCAACTTAAAAACCCCTAGGATGATAGGATACCATAGCTATACACTTATAGGATCAAAAATGTCACAAGAGTGACAAAAATACCCTCATGCCCCAGTGTAGCCGCCCCCCCCCCCCCCCCCCCCCCCTTGTGTCATCCTTTTGTGCTATCTTGGTCCAACAAATTAATTAATATGTCACATATGTGCCTAAGTCTATATAGTCAAATCCCTTTTGAATTTCCGAGTCATATGGGACCTTTAATTAAAGTTTCATAACTTTAATTGAATAATTAAATTAATCTAATTAATTTAATTACTCCAGTGACTTAACTAATCTAATAACTCACTTGTCTAACGAGTGTTGGTCTCGGTCATCCTTAGTTGACCGTGTCAAATGTCGAGTCAACCGTTTAACCTTTGACCTTTGAATTTTGACTTCGACCTTTGACTTTCACATTGACTTTGACCAAGTCACAAAATCATTCATTTTCTTCTTAATTTCTCAATCGATTCCTTTTCGGTGTGCGATCTTATAGGTCATAATTAGCGAGGCAATGGGTATGAATGATTCACTCTGAATCAAATGTGAATTGTATCCTTCTATACAATTCTCCCTTTTGGCGAAGGCTAATTATAATTAGTCCTTACCGGGCTTCCATAAGTCATGAATGACACCTAACAATATGTTATGGCTACCCAAGCTAAATAAAATTCATTTAGAGAACTTAGTCAGTTTGTGATTAAAATGCAATTCGATCATTCTCTAATTCAATACTCTACGTCATATTCTCGGGATATGGTAAACTTGTGTCAAAATCCCTAATATGACATCTCTAGATTATATGATTCAATTTGATGAAATTGCAAACATTCTTGTTTCAATTTCCATCCAATACTTTGGCTAAAGATTCACGAATCATATCTATAGAGTATTTTCTCTGTTTACTAAGAGCAAAGATTCCTTGTTGTACATTCACTTGTCTCTACGTACATGTTGAAAATCCTGAGAAACACCTTTAAGTCACATCATTTTTATACGACTATATAGTGCTCTCAAAGAGAAACAACATATACACAAGACAATTGTGATGTCTCAGGTCTAAGGATTAATTTGCATTATCACAACTTAGAATTCATTGTTTGACACTTGTGAGTAAGACTTCCATACAAGAATTCTGGAGTTGATCGCGTTCAGTGGACTCTATCTTCTATAGAGCCCCTACACATCTGTCTCATGTCTCTACATGAATTACTCAAGACTAGTCATCCTCCTAATTGAGCAAACATAATGTGTACCAGTCTTTGAGGATCACCATTGTCCAATTGGTGATCCTATGACCAGGAACATTTTAGGATACGATATTCATATATATGGAAAGGTCCCGTGCATCCAACTTCTTTAGACCACTTTCCATTTATATCTTAATCCATGGACTTGTTACTTTGCGTACATTATGTGTCTAAAGCAATGTTCTTGCCCCTTTGATTATTATATATTATTTTCATAGAATTATCCATTTTTATATTGGCTTCTAGGGCATATATCTAACATTGGGACCAAGTGGTATACACATGATATGGGACGTGCAAGTCTGCTTGTCCAGTTGTATGAATTAATAGGAGTAGATGAAGAGCATTCATGCAATATTATTAATAATGTGATATTTGGTTGTGTGATTGTATGTCACTTAATTTAGTTATATCAATTTACCGTGAAAAGGTTTATGTCCCTACTAAGCTGTGGTTTCGCTCGCCCCCTAATAGATTTTGCAGGTACTGAACTTGAAATCTAGGACTTGTGATGATTTTGGCATGTCTATAGAGTGTATTGTGTACATAGCTTGTGGTTGAATAATGAGCTACTTTTTTAGTGAACTCTTAAGTAGTTCTAACTTGTAAAATAGTGTAAAAATATAAGATTTCGGATGTTGTCATTTTCACTGAAAATTCTATGTGAAATATTTATTTATTTATTTATTTAAATAATCTTCACATTTTAGTTATAATTTTTATTAAATTATATAATTAAGGTATGAAACACATCTTAATCCAAGAAAACGTAAATCTGTGGGTTGAGGCGTGACATATATATATATGTGTGTGTGTGTGTGTGTGTGTGTGTGTATTATACCCATGTATATATTATAATATACATATATACACCTACCCACGTAAATCCAAGATTATGTACATGTATACGTATTATACTCACTGGATACTCGGGTCATAGGGTCACAGTGTAAAAGTGTTGAATTTTTTTGGGCTAAACTATTGAGGCATTTTTTAGGACAAATGAGTAATTTCCTATCTAATTATTTTAAAAATAATAATAATAAATTAAATTTTAAAAAAAAATACACACACACAGACACACTAATACTCTACCATCATCTCGAATAGAAACCCTCTTTCTAATACCCAAAAGATTTGGTGTTTTTTGTGATTTTGAACATTTTTTTTTTTTAAAAATTATTTTTTTTTTTTTTTTTTTTTTTTTTTTTTTTTTGTTGGAGAACCTTATAGATAACTTATTCATCACTAAAATTATCAGTTTTGTTAATGTTCACTGCCTAGGAAACAGTTTTAATTTCCAAATGAAAATCTCAACAATCACATCAACACATTAAGGCTATAAACAATAATAATAAATCAACTAAAAATTAGAGCAATAATTTAATTAATGAATAAGGATTAAGGTACAATAAAACCTATATTTTGAGCAATTTTTTCTTCAATTGAAGTAAAAAAACAACTTGTTTGTGCTTGCGAATCTGCAATGGGTAAAGCTCTGTTGTTTATGTGCTTGCTTGTTTACTTAAATCCAAATAACAATAAATATCAATATCATATCAATAAATTCAATTCATTTTAAAAAAAAAAAAAAAAAAAAAAAAAAAAAAAAACATAAATACAATTTTATTAAAAATATAAATTCTTCTACTCACTTGAAACTCGAAAAGATGGGAGGCAAGGCAAGCAAGCAGCCCAAGGATAAAGAAGGGGGAGGGGGCTTTGGGCGTGGAGGTGGTGGTGGAGGTTGGGCATTAGTTAGGGTGTGAGAGAGGAGAGGGAAAATTGTGTTTGGCTTTGGAGATTGCTGGAGGAGTCAGGGTAAAGCTGATGTTGTTTTTTTTTTTTTTTTTTTTTTTTTTTTCTTTTTTTTTTCATTCAAACAACACTGTTTTGAAGCCAGATTTAAAAAATAAAAAAAAAAACATCGCGCCCGCTACGTAAGGGAGCAGCAATGCAAGGCTTCTCGCGCATTTCATCAAACATGTGGTGTGTGCCATGGGGTTGCCTCAAACCTCCACATCCATTTTTTTCTAGCTTCCATGGGGTCACCTAACCCCATTTATGCCTGTGTGCATCCGCCCATGTACACCTATATATACACACACACACACACACACACACACACACACACACATATATATATATATATACTCCCCTTCTATTGAGGAATGCTTCAAATAAGCTTATTTGAGGGACACTCTTGTAGGACGCACTTCGCATTGTATTTTTCACTAATCCAAACCGTCTATTTCTAAAATAATCATTCAAAGATCATCTCTACAAAAGATCACTTGAATCTGATATCATTTGACCACTCAATTGAGTTATTGAAATTTTAATATTTTCTTGAAGTATCGTGTTCATTGATTTTGTAGGACATAATTGGATGTCAAAACAGTTTCCAATTTGTCTAATTTTTTGCAAGGATGATCTATGAATATAGACTTACAAAATAGATGGTTTGAATTGTTGAAAAATAATTCGTAGGGGACCCTAAAGGGTGTCCCTCAAATAAAATTATTTGAAAGATCCCTCAATATAAGGGACTATATATATATATATATATTATTTATAATATATAATATTATTATAATAAATATATATACATATATAGATAGTCCCATATATATTATTTATAATATATAATATTATTATAATAAACATATATACATATATATATATATATATATATATACAATCCCATTCTATTGAGGGACACCATTTAGGGTCCCCTACAAATTTTTTTTCAACGATCCAAACATCTATTTTTTAAGTCTATATTCATAAATCATCTTTGCAAAAAATTAGACAAATCGAAAATCGTTACGACATCCAATTGTGTCCTACAAAATCAATGAACACATTGCTTCAAGAAAGTATTAAAATTTCAAGAACTCAATTGAGTCATCAAATGATATCGGATTCATGTGATTTTTTGTAGATATGATCTTTGAATGAGTATTCACAAAATAGATTGTTTGGATTAGTGAAATACAATCCGAAGTGAGCCCTACAAAGGGTGCCCCTCAAATAAGCTTATTTGAGGGATCCCTCAATGGAAGCTCTTTGTATACACATATATGTTATATATATTATATATGAATGGATATATATACATATATTATATATATTATAAAATACATATATACACGTACATTAACATATGTATTTATACATATATACATATATATAGATATTTTTGGAAAAATAAAAAGATCTAGTCCTAGTCCAAGCATACATCAAACACAAGATAAATGTTATCTAATTTAGACCAAGCCAAGATAGTCCCTAAGCATAGTCCATGCTAAAATAGTGCTATTAACAAATGAGCCCTTATAATTTAAACTATCGCTTATATTAAAGAAAAATGAAAAATAAATAAAAAATAAAAGGCGTACAGAGAAAAGGGAAAAAACTTTCATCAAGTCCTTCGAAAAAATGAAAACTAAGAGTTTGGCATGTGGTAACATGATGGATGTTCCAAAAAAAAAAAAAAAAAAAAAAAAAAAAAAAAAAAACAGTTGGCAATGTTGGCAATGTGTGCGTGAGCAATGGAGAAATATCATCAATGAATAAAGTTAAGGTTTCACACTCCAAAACTAATTGGCAATACCCCAACTTCTTATAAACTCATGTTAGGTTTCTTAACTTTTTTAATGTGGGACAAACACTCTGAACAATGAGGTTGAATTTGCAAAGAATGATTCTAAATTTTAAAAATGAATTGTTTATGGCTTTCAATAAATTTTAGAAGTTGTTAAGACAAAGCTCATAACCAAATTACTCGTTAGATAACATATAAAGGTGAAGTCTTTTGATTGATATCATATGATTAATGTGAAGCTTTTCGAGTGTAATATATATTACTCATCATCCTTAGGATAGGTCAATGTCACTCTTATCAATTTTTTTGGGAGTTGAAGTCAAGTGAAGTAGAACAGATGGCAGAAGCAATCGAAGAGAAGTTAGAAATATGCACGCGCAAGGGTAAATAAGGCAAACGACATATTTGGGCTCCTAGCTTAGAATTAGGCCCATGATTCGTCGATTCGAATAGAACATTGTCACGCGTAAAACACATATCTTTGCCATGACATATGCTTTTTTTCAGGCATACTAGATTGTTTAGCAGCCCAAAATTCAATTTTTATGTTTTTACAATTTTGAGAAACTTTGTTATTTTTCATATTTTAATTCCTAGTGTTTCTAGGAGTATTTAAACAGATTTTACCCGTGGCTAGAGTTATGTATTTTTATTTCAATTTATTAATAAACCCGAGGTTTCTCTATATCTTGCTGGTGGATTCCAGAGTTATATGTTTTAGGCTAAAGGCTTAGTCATTCTTTGTCACGCTACATCACAAGAAAATAAGACAACAAAATAATAGCCCTAACATAACATGTGCAACATGTTGTTGAGTATCAAAGAATTTGGTAAAATATCAATTTAATTGTATCTCAAATAGGTGCCAACTATGGTTTTGCCTATATTCTCCTTTAATTGGCAACTCGAAGAAGAGTAAAACATATCATATTCAGAGGGCTAAATCAGTAGTATGAACCATATAAAATCAAAACACACAAAAACTGTTATAAAAATAAAATAACATAGTATGAAAAGTATCACTGAATATTGGGGGTAGAATTGTATTTGCTCTTGTCATGTTTACATTGACAGAATTTCCTCTTAGATAGAACTCACTCTCTTTTGTTTCCTCTCACTCTTCCTTTCTTCTCGTCTTTTCTTTCCTCTCTTCTCCTTTGGTGTGTTCTACAATTGAGTGAGCAAGCTTATTTATAGGCAAATTGGATGGCTTCATTACCCAACATCATCATTAAGCTTCCAGCATCATCATTAAGTTTTTGACTATTATTTCCTTCTTTTCTTTATGTAGGCTTCACCACTTTCTTTACAACACTCCCCCTTGGAGACCACGTGTCCCTAGATTGGTTGCCTCATTTAAACCTTGTTTGGAAAAATCCAGTGGGAAAAAACCTAAGCGAAGGAAAAAGAGTACAACTTTGTTTGGGACATAAGGGTAACATTCAATGCGCTCATGTTGCCTTGTTAAAACTTTGCTAGGAAAAACCCTAGTCGAAGGAAAAAGAGTACAACATGCATATGTCCTATGTTAGAGGACTTTTGAATGCTCCCTCTGATTTTGCATGCTCCAATTTGATTGCTTGCAGAGTTGACGTAATCTGATGTCATGCACTAGCTTTTGGAATGTACATTTTGGCAAAGACTTGGTGAAGAGATCTACTAGGTTATCGCTTGAACGGATTTGTTTGACTTTGATTTCTTGGCTCTTCTAAAGCTCATGTGTGTAGAAAACCTTTGGTGATATGTGCTTGGTCTTATCACCCTTGATTTATCCTCCTGTGATATGAGCAATACAAGCTGCATTGTCCTCATTCATGATTGTTGGAGTGTCCGTTGCTGAGGGTAGGGCACATGTGCTTTGGATGTGATGGATCACTTACCTTAACCAAACGCATTCATGACTGGCTCCATGGAGGGCAAGTATTTCTGAGTGATTGGAAGATGTGGCTACCAACGTTTGTTTCTTTGAGCGCCATGAGATTGCAGTTCCTCCACATGTAAACACATACCCAATTTGTGAGCGTCTTTGATGTGGATCAGAGAGGTATCCTACATCAGCATATCCAACAATACTCGGGCATTGGTCGATACACTGGAATAGAATAAGTCCATGTATGTAGTCCCACGAAGATATCGTAGAATATGTTTGATGCCGGTCCAATGTCGGCTTGTTGGAGCAGGGCTGTATCTTACTAACAAATTCACTGAAAATGCTATGTCTGGTATGGTACATTGTGCTAAGTACAATAAAGCACCTATCGCACTAAGATATGGTACTTCTGGGAAGAACCATTTCATCATCCCCTTTCGGACGATATGGATCTTTCTTAGTGTCAAGTGACCGAACGACCATTGGAATTCTAAGTGGATGGGCTTTATCCATGCCAAACTGCTTCAATACTTTTTCAGTATAAGTTGATTGATGCACCAAAATTCCATTAGCACTGTGCTCAATATGTAAGCCAAGACAATATTTTGTCTTTCCAAGGTCTGTCATCTCAAATTCACATTTGAAATAATCAGCAGTCTTTTGGAGCTCTTCAGGAGTTCCAATTAGTTTCATGTTGTCAACATATACTACCACTATCGCAAATCCAGACTCTTATTTCTTAATAAACACACATGGGCAAATAAGATCATTTGTGTATCCTTCCTTTAGTAAATACTTACTGAGATGATTGTACAATATTCGCCCAGATTGTTTTAGCCTATATAATGATCTTCTTAATTTAATTGAGAACATGCCCCGTGGTTTATTCCTGGCTACTTTAGGCTGCTTAAGTCCTGCTGGGACTTTCATGTATATATATGTATCCAATTCTTCATACAAATATGTGGTAATGACATCCATAAGTCTCATATCAAGTTTTTCTGAAACCGTCAAACTTATTAAGTAACAGAACATATTTGCGTCCATTACTCGAGAGTATGTTTCCACATAATCAATTCCAGGCTTTTGTGAAAAACCTTGTGCAACAAAGTCGCGCTTTATGACTCGCGATCTCATTTTTCTCATTGCGCTTTCTTGTAAATACCCACTTATAACCCACAAGGTTCACATTGGGTGAAGTTGGAACAATAGGTCCAAAAACACTCTTTTTTCCCAAAGAATTTAATTCTGCCTGGATTGTATCTTTCCACTTAGGCCAATCATGTCTCTGTGTGCATTCATCAATGGAGCAAGGCCCAATATCATCATCTTTTATGATCTCAGTAGCCACTGAGAATGCAAATATATCATCGATGATCATCTCATTTCTATTCCACAATTCATTAGTGGATATATAATTTATGGAGATTTCTTGACTTTCAAGTACCGCTGCCACTTCAGGGGCACTTGTCTCACCAATGACATTTTCCTTTTCAAGAAGTACCTGTCCCTCATCGGGGGCATTTGAATTATGAATTGTGGGCTCTCCATTTATTTCAACTGGATTCATTTTGGCCATCAACTTCCTCTTTCAAGGGACTAAATCCTTTTAGCCTAGTGGTCCTACCATGCTTCAGGCGTGCAACAAATGAATCATTTGTTGGCACATTGTTTTGTCCATTATGGACATCAATCTTTGCAGGTGCATTTGCAGCTGGGATATGTGATTTCGTCACCTTTGTTGTATCATTAAATGCATCTAGCATTTGATTTGCAATACTTTGGAGGTGAAGGATCCTTCTCACTTCGATTTCGCATTGAGCAGAACAAGGATCGAGATGAGACGAAGTGGGTACATCCCACGATAATTCACGTCGTTCTTCAAGAAAGAGTAAGCCTTGTTGTTCTTTAGGAACAGATTTTTCTCCCCCCAATAGTGGAAAAATTGTCTCATCAAAATGACAATCCACAAACCGTGCGTTAAAGATATCACCCATCAAGAGCTTCATATATCTGATGATAGATGGTGAATCAAAACCAACATAAATTCTCAATCTACGTTGTAAGCCGATCTTAGTACGTTGCAGTGGTGCAATGGGCACATATACCACACAACCAAAAACTCTTAAATGTGAAATGTTTGGTTGATTACCCAACACGAGTTGTATTGGAGAATATTGATTGTTGGCAACGGGCCTCAATCGCACAAATGATGTTGCATGTAAAATGGCATGTCTCCAAGCAGAAACTGGCAACTTTGTCTTCATTAGTAAGGTGCGAGCTATCAATTGAAGACGCTTAATTAAAGCTTCTGCAAAGCCATTTTGAGTATGAACATGAGGAACATGATGTTCAATGTCAATGCCTAGTGACATGCAGTAGTCATCAAAAGTCTAAGATGTAAATTCACCAGCATTATCGAGTCTAATTGACTTAATGGCATAATCTGGGAATTAGGCTCGTAATTTAATTATCTGAGCCAAGAGCTTAGCAAATGCCATATTCCAAGTGGACAAAAGGCAAACATGTGACCATCGGGTAGATGCGTCAACCAAGACCATAAAGTACCAAAATGGTCCACAGGGAGGATGAATAGGCCCACAAATGTCCCCTTGGATTCTCTATAAAAATTATGGGGATTCAACATCAACCTTTGGTTGTGATGGTCTGATCACCAACTTCCCCTGTGAACAAGCTTGGCAAGAGCTGTCACTTGATAACATAATGTGTGTTGTCAACAAGAGATGTCTTTTAGAGTTGGTGATGATCCTACGCATCATGGTGGATCTAGGATGACCCAACCGAACATGCTAAAGCTTAAACATGGTAGCCATTCAAACATATATCTTTAAAACTCAACAGATTCCTTCTAGAGTTAGATAATAAAGCATCTTGAATAGACAGTATTGTTCCATTTGGTAACACAACTTAGGTTGTTTCTGAGCCTTCAATCAGATTTGTAAGATATGATATGGTTGCTACCTTTGCATTTGTAAGCATCAAGTTTGAGAAATACTTTCGATCTCAAAGGATCGTATGAGTAGTCGCATTGTTTGGGAGACAAATATATTTGCTAGAGTTTTTGGCAACATCCATAATTTAAATACATGCCTTCAAATAAATAAAATAAGCTAGATCAATAAACAATTATTCAATGTAAAGGAATAAACACTGCCACTTTTACTGGATTGAAATGAAAACAGTACTTCAAATAATACAAATGGTACATAAAGGAATTTAGTCTATTTTGGACCCATAAACTCCATTCCCTCTTTCAATAACAAAATCGGAAACATCCAAATGCATCATGTCTAACTGACGCAATATTTCCGATGGGCCATCTATGGCTGGCAAATCTGGTATAACATGATCAATGTAATTTGTCTCCACTTTTCTATTCTTAAGTGAAGATTGATAGAGATCCGCCAAATGCTTCGGCGTACGGCATGTAAGCGCCCAATGTCTCTTTGCGCCACATTTGTGATAAGCACCTTCAACATTTGGCTTGTCTGTTTTTTCCCCTTATTCCAAGATGCATTTTTGCCACTCGTGGATGGATTGCTTCTTGGACCCAAGCCATATAAATGGGCACCACGATCTTTTCTATTTCCTTGCCAGCGGCCAAGCTTGCCTCCTAGCCCACGTCTGTGGATACTGCCATGAGATGAGGTGGCATTCACTTCCTGAGATGCAGCATTTATTTCAGGAAGTGGTGCTGAGCATGTTGGGCGAGATTGGTGATTTTTCAATAAAAGCTCGTTGTTTTGCTCAGCCAACAAAATGCAAGATACCAATTCTGAGTACTTCGTAAAACCACTACGCATGTATTGCTGCTGCATGAGCACATTTGCGGCACTAAAGATACTCAGAGTTTTCTCAAGCATATCATCCTCAGAGATATTTTCACCACATAGTTTCATCAGGGAGGTGATTCTGTGCATTGCTGAGTTGTACTAACACTAACTTGAAGTCTTGGAATCTCAAGTGTGTCCACTCATATCTGGCTCTTGGGAGGGTCACTGTCTTCTAGTGATTGTATCTTTCGCATAAGGCTTTCCACATAACCAATGGTTCATCAACCACCACATATTCGTTTTTCAGTGCTTCATGAATGTGACGACAAAGAAAAATCATAGCCTTTGCATTTTCCTCAGGTAATGCATCACTTCCATCTACAATTGTTTTTCCAAGGCCATTGGCACGTAGATGGATTTTGGCATCCAAGACCCATGATAGATAGTTGTCCTCGAAATGTCCATGGTAGCAAATTCCAGTTTTGCCAAGTTTGCCATCTTCAAAGAAATTGAGATGCATTAGAATTTGCAATAATCTTTAGGCTTAATATATTTTTGAACTTTAGGCCAAAAATATCTTGCATATTTTACCTGAAACTTCAGGCTCGGGATCTGGGACATTAAGCCATTTATTAATAGGAACTTCATGCTCTATAATTGTTTGAGGAACTTCAAGCCCTTATTATTCATGTATATTAATTGATGATAAAAATAAAGTGCTATAAATAAATTTGCTGGTACGGAGGATAAACCCACACCATACTTTAAATAAAAGTAAACGTGTAATAAAGTAAATTCATAAGGTAAATTGATTGTTGTATGGATGTTACCATACTTTAAATAAAATTAAATAAAAATAAACGTGCGATAAAGTAAATTCATAAGGTAAATTGATTGTTGTATGGATGTTACCATACTTTAAATAAAAGTAAACGTGCGATAAAGTAAATTTATAAGATAAATTGCTTGCTGTATGGACGTTACCATACTTTAAATAAAATTAAATAAAAGTAAACGTGCGATAAAGTAAATTCATAAGGTAAATTGATTGTTGTATGGATGTCACCACACTTTTAAATAAATACTGCCGCTTCGGTAACAAACCTACACCATACAATTAATAAAGTAAATGTGGGGATAAAACCACCACCTAATATATATGAAGTATATAACATACTAGGCCGTTGCCAATTGGTTTTATTTTTTATTTTTTATTTTATTTTTAAAATTAAAGAAAGATAACATGGATAGTTATTTTTCATAAAAGTGAGACCTATTATCTTATTTGTTTTTAATTTTAATTTTTTAATATAAAATGTGAATTTACCATATTATCCTCATTTAATTAATAATTTTAATTCTTAATGTTTGAATTAATCAACCGCATTTTCTGGTATTTTGAATGTTTCACAATTCTCTGCATTTTGCTTTATATATATAGATTATATATTGCAGACAATATAACAACGCCACTATTCAAAATATAATAAGATGGGTTTTAAGATCACACCATCATTTTTATTACGATAATATGTGTTACAATGCGACGGGCAATCAAAATTACACCACCATAAAATAACAGGATGGGGTATAAAACCTCAACATTCCAAATTACAGTACGAAAAAATAAATTAAACAAACATGGATGAAGCAACATAAAAATTGTGAGAATACAAAAAAGAAAGTTTGCATGTCGTTGTAGTAGTAAAGTGAGAGGAGACATATGATAGAGAGGAGACAGAGAAATAACCACATAATCTTGAGCTTGGAAAATTTAGAAGTAAAGAGGAAAAACTATAGTGTTGATCACGTGTTATAAAAATAAAATAACAGAGTATGAAAAGTACCATTGAATATTATGAGTAGAATTATATTTGTTCTTATGATGTTTACACCGACAGAATTTCCTCTCTGATAGAACTCACTCTCTTTTGTTTCCTCCTACTTTTCCTTTCTTTAATCTCTTCTTCTTTGGTATGTTCTACAATTGAATCAGCAAGCCTATTTATAGGCAAATTGAATGAGCAAGCCTATTTATAGGCAAATTGAATGGCTTCATTACCCAACATCATCATTAAACTTAACATCATCATTAAGCTTTTGACTATTATTTTATTATTTTCTTTATGTGGGCTTTACCACTTTTTTTACAACAAAAATGAGTATAATCCGCAATTTTTTTATCGAAGTATAATCCGTATTGGTCCTCTAGACGATTACTTGGCATATTCTAATTCGTCCCTGTAAAGCCTCGTGATATTTCGTCCTAACCACATGTGGCACGTTTTCAAAGGCCACACGTCTAAGACACTGTCTGGAAATTCCTATTCTTCTTTTTAATTTTATTTTTGTCGAAGAAATCCAATTCTAGCGGCAAAGGGACAAAAATAATTTAGACCAAAAAAAAAGGGACAGAAATAAATAAATTAAAAAATATTAATAAAACTAAATCTTGGACCGTTTTGGTTTTTTTAATTTTTTTAATTTTTTTATAAAAGAGTTTGCGCGTCTGTGAGTCGACTGTAAGATCAAAGGACGAAGAATTCGCGAGGCCCAAACCCCAAACCCCAAACTCGACGCTGTGAAAAACCTTGAATTCTCTGATTTTCTTTCTCTGAGATCTGCCATGGGTTTCGCTACAGAGCGTGAAAACTTCGTCTACCTTGCCAAGCTCTCTGAGC
Organism: Prunus armeniaca; assembly: GCA_903112645.1. Taxonomy (NCBI): domain Eukaryota; kingdom Viridiplantae; phylum Streptophyta; class Magnoliopsida; order Rosales; family Rosaceae; genus Prunus; species Prunus armeniaca. The sequence goes on along the minus strand of CAEKDK010000003.1, from coordinate 10,034,358 downwards.
AGGCAGAGCGATACGATGGTTAGGGTTTCTCCCTCTAATTTGGCTTCTTCTGCTACACATTTCTGTTTGATACTGTTTGTGATTATTTTGTGAATCACGTTCCTTGCTGTATCTGTATGTTATGGAGTTTGATATTATTTTCCTGTCGCTTCATTTTTGCTAACTCAGTGTTTGGTTGGTGAGAAAGTGAAGGAAAATGGAGAATCTTTCAATTTTTGCGTTGTATGCTGATCTGAACTAAGGATCATTCAGATAGTTAGTGTAAAGGAGAGATAGTTATTGTTATTTATATTTTGTGTGCATTCTATTACCCATTAACATAGTTTATCTATTTCCAGAAGATTTTATTATATTGGATCTTTGTTTGGAGCTCCAATGTGAAAGAGTAAAACTCCATGGAGATTTTAAATGGGGGAATTGCTCCACTTACTTAAATATGTTTATGCCGTGGTGAAAAGTGTGGGTTCTTTTACTTGATCGTAGATTGAAACAATGATTATTTTTTGTGACTTCTCCTCTAAATTTTAACAGAGATGGTGGATGCAATGAAGAAGGTTGCAAATCTTGATGTTGAATTGACAGTTGAAGAGAGAAACTTGCTCTCTGTTGGGTACAAGAATGTTGTTGGTTCTCGTCGAGCATCATGGAGGATCCTATCATCAATAGAACAGAAAGAGGAAGCAAAAGGAAATGAGAATCATGTGAAGCAACTCAAGGAGTATAGGCAGAAGGTTGAATCAGAGCTCTCGACCATTTGTGGTGATATCATGACAGTGATCGATGAGCATCTAATTCCTTCAGCTACAGTTGGTGAATCTACTGTTTTCTATTATAAGATGTGAGACTACATTTCTCCAAACCCAAGCGATATTTTTCTTTTATCTTTTCACTGGGTTTTGAAATGAGCATCATGAAGGTAACTAATGTTGACCTTGAAATAATTTGGTTGTAGGAAAGGAGATTATTATAGGTATCTTGCAGAATTCAAGAGCGGTGATGATAAAAAAGAGGCTGCTGAACAGTCGAAGAAAGCATATGAGGTTACTCTCTCTCTCTCTCTCCCTCTCTGTGATGCTATAAAATTGTTGTTTGATGGCTGTTACTGTTGTGTTCTATCTGGAAAGGTCGTTTTTCTTGTCCTCTATTGTTTATACATGAAAGGATTCGCACTAACTAATGGATGCTTTCTTAACTATCAACTGAGGATTTTTTTTGGAAGACAAATTGGCATCTTGGTTTTTCTTGTTCTGTCAATGTTAAAGCACTGTTTTCCTCTATTTTAATTCAGATTTTCAACTTGTTTTTATAGGACTTATCGTCTTGGTTGATAAAAGAAAATGTTTCTCATCTTTGGTTTATTGAAAATGTATGTCAGCTGCATTTGTGCATAACTTATTTGTTTGCGAGAATTACTTTTGCATATGGATGTTGTCTCATGGAGTTTTTGTTCATCTGCTTAACATTGCAAACATTGTCCCTGAAAAAAAAAAATCTCTCCATGATCTCTCTCTCTCTCTCTCTCACTCGCCTATCTTTTTAAAATTTATGCCCTTTGCAGAGTGCCACCATTGCTGCTGAAGGTGAGTTGCCAACTACACATCCCATCCGCTTGGGTCTGGCTTTGAATTTCTCAGTCTTCTATTATGAGATCATGAATTCTCCAGAAAGGTTTGTAGGATGCTATCTTCTGGTTGATTAGTGTTAATTTATGTTATAATACCCTTCTTGATGTGAATACTGTTTTCCAGGGCTTGCCACCTTGCAAAGATGGCTTTTGATGAAGCTATTGCTGAGCTTGACTCGCTGAATGAGGAGTCATACAAAGATAGCACCTTAATCATGCAGCTTCTAAGGGACAACCTCACATTGTGGACTTCGGACCTTCCAGAGGATGGAGGTGATAGTATTAATCATTTCAGGAGTTAATCATGCAAATAATTCCCATGTGTAGGAAAGTTTAGAGGATTAGTATGTTATATTGGATTAGTCCCCTTCCCCTCCTATTATTGCTTTCCCCACTCTTGGGATTTGCTTCAGGCTATATGCTTTGGTTATTTGTTCCTTGGTTGGATTGGATTTTAAATTAATTGCATTTCTTAGGGTGTCTTGCTATATGCTTTATAAAGTAACATGATGTTACCATTCTTATGCTTGTGGTGTGTGTGTGTGTGTGTGTGTGTACTTTTCAACAATCTTCCTAAAGGGAAAACAATGGTGTGCGTGCTCAAGTCTCACCCACTATTGTAGAGTAATCGCTTTAAAAGGTTGCATAAGCTAGTTGTGAAACTATGTTGTTTATTAGGGTTTACAATCATAGACTGGCTGCTATTCCTCTCTCTTCAAATTTCATGGTTCAAAGGAATTGGCTATTAACATTTGCAGTGTTTTCAAAATTTTCTGGTCAAATTTTAATTTCATGAAAAATTACTATGGAAAGAAGATTAAATTAAAAGACCTCAGATTTTTTAAATGGAATTTTGAATATCATATAAACTTCATGGGCAAAATGGTCATGTAGTGTGCGTATGATTTCTCTAAGCAAAATCTGCTAGTTTGGTAACTGATAAACTGGGCATCTTGGTTGGTGAAATATTGTTTGGCTTGTGAGTTAAATGTCTCTTATCTAAAACCTAGCTCATATTTCATTTACTGCTAGCAGAATATCTCTATTTTATATGTATTCTTAGAATCAAATACCCTTCAAAGGAAATGCTCCTTTCCTAATTTGGGACTGAGAATGTTTCTGGTGACAAACAAATGTATTGTTGACCAAAAAAGACAAACAAGTGTATCACAATTATCCTCGGGTCAATATTTTTTTTTAGTACAAGCGATAGTCTAAACTACTATGACTTTAAGACCGCTAGTCTTAAAGTCAAGTCCCTTTTCCACTGGGTTAGACCCATTGGCATCCTTGGGTCAATATAGGTGTGCAGGTTCTGTCCTTCAGTGAGTTGCCTCTTCTGCAACTCATCAGTCACCACCACAGCCAATGAGATCAAGGTTGTTATGAAAGGGAAACTTTAAGAACAAAACATGAAACCTTAGCCTTTGGAAGTGTAAGTTCTAGGATGGCACTTGTTGCAGTATAGTTGATTTTGAGGGATCTTGTCTGGTTTTTGAAAAAAATTGTAAAACAATAAATGTGCCAACGGACTAATGATAATTGACAATAGTGCATTGCATTGCATTAACTATCTCACCATCATCTTGAAAATTAAACTTACTCGGATTTTTAAGCTCGTAAAAAACTTGCTTTGAAAAATAAATTAAAATGTACATGGTTTGTCTGAAATTGATGAATTTTGGTGAACATAAGTTAAACGGGAAAAAAAAAAGAGAGGACTGTGATGATGTGATTCTATAGAAGAGAAATTTGAGATAAATGGCACTTGAAGGTGGAAAACTAGTGAAAACGGTCCGATTGAGTTGTGACCTTCATTTTTATTTTCTGAATTTGTATTGTATTTCATCATGGTAGTTTTCCAAAATAACTTTCTATGTGAAGGCCAGTAATATATTGGTCTAACTACGACAAGAAGACTTTAGTTTTCTTCAGAGTGGGACAAGTTGACCATAAATAGAGAGCTCAAATTACCAGTCGGAATGAATAAGTAAAAATCATCTATAAATGAAGAGACATTACAGTAATGTCAGTGTCAGAAAGGTTTTAAAGGAATGGCTGTTGAAGTGCATGTTGACATATTTTATTGATTCTATAGTCTCCCTGTTAATCATGTTGGAAGGAAATATATTTGCATGCTAGAGATCAGAATTGGTAGTAAGTTTGTGTCATCTGAACTTTAAATAATTAATTAAACACTATAATGAATGGATATGAATGTGTTAATAGTTTTATGAGCTTGGATTACGAAACGCTATGCATTCAGAGTTTGTAACATTGTAAACAAAATTGGATTGGTTCGCATCAAGTTTGTTAGAGTATGAAATTTGAATTGTAAGAAGGCCTGGTGTGCATGCATTTAGTTGTTCAGTATCTTGGCAGGTATTTCTGCATTGAAAACATATCAGTTAGAAGAAAGTTAGCATATGAAAATGCTATCATCTTAGACAGGACAGAAGGAAAGAAAATGTTACTATCATTTATGGTTATTGTTCAACACATCTTTTTCACAAAGTGTGCATATGTGCACATATTGAGGAAAAAGGGTGGGGGAATGGTGTGGTTAGGAAAGTGTACAAACATTTGTTTCCTTAGTGGTTTAAATAGCATGTCACAGAATTTTTTATTGTGTGAAGCAGAATAGGGTAGGAAACATAAATTATGTACAACTTGGCTGCTTGTTGGACAACTTTTGTCTCTGATGTTTTACATTGTATACGTTGATTCTTGACTAGCAAAAAAGCTTCTGTCTCTAATTATGACTTAGTGAGTGGATGTCAGAACAAACCAAGTTTTCAGTAAGCTCAACCATGATAACTTTCATTCAGTAATTAACGTTGAGCATACATTTCTGATGTACATTCCAAGCATTTAGTTTATATTTGTTTTTCTACACTTTGAAATGATATGTAGAGTTGAGAAAAATTGCTATCCTTGATGTTTAGAGGTTCTTTGGGGGCGCTTTGATGGAATGGAATCTAATGATTAATAAGAGATCTGTCCACCCTTATTTGCTGCTTTGAATGATGCCTTTTTTGTATAGTAGCAATTGAGGGCACCAAATTTTTTTGTAAAATTGAAGTCCATAATAGAAAACTGACCTGCCATAAATAACCAAGTATGAAATATAAGCTTGTTGATGGGTAGCAAATTGGATCAATTTTAAATACCAAGCACCTTTAATTCTTACTATCGTTTTTCGTATTTCTGCTGCAGAAGATTCCCAGAAGGTGAATGGCAGTGCCAAGGTTGGTGGGCTGGAAGATGCGGCCGTGAGTATCTCGCATATTTCTTAGCTGTCAATTAGTATTCTGATTTGTTTGACTACTCTGCTCATTTATTTCTCTCTGGCAGTGATGCAGGTAGCACCTTAGAATGCGCTCACTGTGTATTATGGATCAAGGATGGATCTGAGTCTTGTGTACCTTGGTGTTGGACAAAATTAGGAGTTCATTGTTTACCTATGTTCTTATTTTTGTACTGATTTTCTTCTTTTTTATTTTTATTTTTCCATTTGAGTCAAGTCCCGTGTTATGTGGTGTGGTTTATTATAGCATTGTATCTGGACATGGTCTGAGCTGCATTCGCACTAGCTTTCCCTTTTCAGTGATCTCGGATTAAGTATAGAGGATTTGACCTGATTGCTTAGGGTGATTTTCTTGTATTAGTGAAAATGCCGTAGCCCAGATGGACGAATTCATACTGATTTGCGCTGTTTGGTGTACTAAATTTGAATGTATGTTGACGCTGTATATTAAAAGTCCACTCGGTCTTGCTTCTTACTTTGTTGTTATGCTTTAGCTGTGTATGTTAAGTGGTCTCAAGTTTGATTGTTTCATGTTGGATACTGTTTGCAACAATCCATAAAATGCACTTTAGACATTACTAGCCATCGAATGATGACATGGAAGAATATGGTGAGAAAAGTAATCCGCTTTGTTACATTGAGGCTATGTTTGGTGCCTAGGAATGGATCCGATCGATTAGATAACTCACTGGAGTATAGTTCCTTCAACTTGGACAAAATTTTGAAGTCGACGTTCATTTCGTATTAAAACATACCTCTGATCTTGTGAGTTATCCAATCGGCACCCCCTTTAACCCTTCAACCCAAGTAGCTTCTTCTTGGTATGGGTCTTGTTGTGCTCGAACGTTGGAATGGTGTGAACTTGAAGTATAGAGGAACAGGTTCCTGGGCTGGCAACCAGCTGAAAGATGTTGTTTGAAGTGGGATTGTAATTAAAGAATATATTCGTACCTGCATGTTTGATAATGCCTCTGTATCCACTTGTTAATCACTGTTTAAGCATGCATCGCTTTAACAATAATAATGCCGCGCCATGTTCGAATTCCCATTCCTCAATATCGTTTATATATGTTCAAAGAATTACATATTTGTTTGCTAATCATAAACACCAAACGGCTGATTTATCAGAGAGGTCAACAAGAAATACAAGATTGAATTAATGGCTCAAATTGCCATTACAATCAAAAGTTTCAATGGCTCCAATTGGCATAACAAGGCAGCCGGCTATATCCTTGTGTTGAATTTCATTATTTCAGACTTTGAATTTACTAATTTTGCTATCAGCATAGATAGACTTTGAATAATACTAGTCTTACCACATTATTATACCACAATTTCATACCACATGATGTGGCAGCTGATTTGTACATACCACATTAAAATACACTTTATTTATTTATTTGATGTGGCATATGATATGGACATGCCATATCATGTGGAATAAAAATGTGACAAGTGTAGCATTACTCATAGACTTTCATTATGCTCTTCTAATTTTTTTGTTAAGACGAATATTAACGTTTACATTTTTCGCTAAAATATTAAAGAGCCATTTTCGGTGTCGAAACTGCAACGGTGTTAGTTTGGTGGTCCATCAATAAAAAAAAATAAAAACAAAAAATGTTAGTTTGAGTTTTTTTGTTTCATTTATTTATTTATCTTTTATTGGAGGTTGTTTATGTTTTATCCGTCGGTATAGTATCAAAACAAAGAGAAGGCAGATCCAGATCCGCCATAGAAAATGCCAAGTCCGTAGAGAATTGGAACACTTCGTAACGTTTTGCTTACCAAACATAAAAGAAAGACTCTGCCCAGCCCATTTTACCAAACAAATAAATAAATAAAATTATAAATTGTGGCACCGTGGAAGTTCGTATTGTGATTTACGACTGAAGGACCACTGTTTGCTCGAGTGCAGAAGAATCGTTCTGCTGAAAATGAAAGAAGGGAAAAACAGAGGAGAGTGAATTTGTGTTCCTTCAATTTGCAATATCGCATCTCGATCACAACTTGCATTCAATTTGCAGGCACCTTTAGAACAATGCCATTCGAATGCCCATTAAGCTAGCAAACCCATCTTCTTCCTCACAACACCCAAAAAAGATATTTTGGCTTAACCACTCACAACTTGCCCTGCCCATCAGATGGTTTATATAATGACATACACAAACAGAAGAAAACCAATTCCAATCAAATTCTTGGTTTTCAGTTTTTCTCAATCTTTGGAAAACCTTTCTTGACAATTCCTCATTTGCACACACACACAAAAGACTGACCCTTTTGGCCCAGCCATGAGCTGCTGTGACTGTGCCTCCAAACACTGCAATGCAGAGGCCCCAAAACCCAAGATCTTGGCTGTCATTTTTGATTTGGATGGGACCCTTATAGACACAGGTCTCAAATATCTTCTCCTAATTCAAAACCCCATTTGTTTTGGCTTGCTGGGTTACTCTCTTTTTTGTTTAAGTATCAAACTCTTGTGTCTTTTGTTTGTGCCTGTGGTTCAGAGAGGGCTACAAAGGGGGTTTTCCAGGAATTCTTGGCCAGGTATGGGAAAGTTTTGGATAAGGAAAGGGAAGAGAAGAAGAGTTTGGGAATGACATTGAAAGACTCAGCAACTTCTGTTGTTAAGGACTATGGTCTCCCATTGACCCCTGATCAGTTTATCCAAGAAATCATCCCCATGTATCAAGAAAAGTAAGGCTCTTCTCTATGCCACAGATAACCATAATTATATATATAATCATACTTCTTTAAGCTGCTCCCAGTTTTCAAATTTATCTCATATCATTAGTGTACATGTGATGTGAGCATTCATTTAGATGTCTTAACACGTTTGAAAGTTCTCTGGAAGCAAGCAAAGAGCTTTTGTGATATCAAGCCCCACATTTTAAAATAGTAGCTATGTAGTACCGATTTCAGCGTGGTAATAATTGATAAGCATTCTCATTTTATGATTTACTTGTATGTGCATGTGTTCTTGCTGGCCTTTGAATTGTCTCCTTATGTGCTAAGTTGTTGACTGTGTACATTTAGGTGGTTGTACTCGAAAGCTCTTCCTGGTGCTAATCGCCTTATCAAACATTTCCATGACCGTGGTGTGCCTATAGCTCTTGCTTCGAACTCCTTACGAGAATACATAGATGCAAAGATCTCTCACCATCGAGGTCTGTACAATTTCCTCTTTGCCTCTCCAGGTTCCTAAATACTTAGCTTTTGATTGTTGTTGTTAATAACATATATAATATCACTTTGCTGAGCCAAAATTTGACAATGAAATGAAAGTCATTGTGTTGCTGCCTCTTGCCCTACTATTGATTGTTACTTTTATTTTCTTAATTGTAGTCTTTAATAAAGGTAGCTGAGATTGAAGCTACTGCTGCTAAGTAATTAAAAAAAATTGATTATTGTTGATAATGGCAAATTGGCATGATTTTGTTGACTTATTTCATTCCTTGAGCAAATTTGATCTTTATAGTAATTATGAAGATTGCCTCTCTCTCTCTCTCTCTCTCTCTTTCTCTCATGTTAAATTGTTCTAAAATAACCTTCAAGTCTGTGTTATTCTCATTCAAATTTTTTTAACATAATGGATGGCCTGTGGTTTCTCTGATTTTCTCATGTCTTAATTATAGGTTGGAAAGAAAGGTTTTCGGTGATTCTTGGCAGTGACCAGGTTAAAGCGGGGAAGCCCTCTCCAGATTTGTAAGTAGTGAATTCACAGAAAACTTAATGCTTCCTTGAACATATACAAATGGAACTTTGGAATTCTCCACCCCCTTGAACATGGAAGGCATCTAAAGGCCTGATCAGTCTCCATGAAAATAGAAAAGAAGTCATTATGAAATGAATCTGCTGCAATGATGTTAGCAAAAACTTGTGGCAGAAAAAATTTCATTACTGTACTTCCATTTTCTAGTGTTCACTAGTATCAGAATGATAACATTTCCACTAGTGTTCGCTTCAATTTCTGTTAAGAAGAAAATATCATCTCATATACATTTTATTTTCCTTTTAGCTGATATTAATGTACTTCCCAAACTTTTACAGATTTGAAGAGGCAGCAAAGCAAATGGGCATGGATGCAGTTCACTGCCTTGTGATTGAAGACTCAGTGTAAGATTAGTCACAAACATATACATCTGATATGAAATTTGTTTCAGTCTTATCAATAGTCCATCAGATTCCACGGTATGCTAAGTAGAGTTGATATTTACAGACATACATTGCTGATTAATTTAAGCTGTCTTTTCGTTAAACGTTTCATTCAAGTGGTGGTTACTGATGCAGCATGTGCTGCCAGGTCATTCATGTTCCTTATGCAGCCAGAGAGAGAGAGAGAGAGAGAGAGAGAGCTTTGCTGACTGTAGTCTATATTAGTCACAAACATTTGTAATTAATCAAATATATTTCAACAGGGTTGGTGTTAAAGCTGCCAATGCTGCCCGAATGGAGGTAGTGGCTGTTCCACCTCGTGGTGAAGCTACTTGTTCTTCCCTTGCAAATACTGTGCTTCATTCGCTTTTGGAGTTTCAGCCTGAGCATTGGGGTCTTCCTCCATTTGAAGACTGTATATCTCTCTTCAAATATTTGCATGTAATTGGTAATGGGGCTTTCCTTCCCTGTTCAATAATTGGTCAGTTAATGGTTGCAGGGGTAGATAATGCACTGCCAATTGAACCAATTTATTTCAGTGGTCTCAATGTCAATGGGTTTGTCGGTGAAGTCACAGGTTGGTGAATCTTTTTATTACATAACTTAGCATGACGTAATATATCTGTTCATCAAGTTGTTTGACTGAGCAGGAGTTTAATACATTCTAAGTTTATGGTTAAGATTTGTGCAAATTTGTATTGAACTTAATCAAAACTCTAAAAATAACCAGAGGATGGAAGATCAACTCTCCCTGACCAAGTTTGGGGAGTTTTCTTTGGTTGGGCTGTAGCTGATATGGAGAAGACCTACAGAGTTGTGGTTGGAATTGGATTAGATTACAGTTCCTGTTCTCCTAATAAAAACATTGTGAGTATTCTACCCTAACTAGTTAATTTCATTCAATCTGTATATTAATTCTGTAATTGGAATCTGTTGAAAAGAATTAGCTTACCAACTGGCCATTTTATAAAGTGATTCTGTTTTGCTTTCTTCCAACTTTATCTAAAACAAGTTATTTCTATGTTGATTCCTAAGTTTGCATGGATGCGGTTAGTTCCATTTTGATATGCACTATGTTTTTATCAATTCAAAAAGTTATATTGATGAAGATGTTTTTGCCCTTTGATTTAGCAAATATATACAGTTGATGGAAACAATTGCTGTATATCCAAACAGCAAATGAAACTGCTGCTTGTCGGCTACATCCGGGGATCGAATAAGGTAATAGCATGTTTGTAAACTGATACAGTTCAAAGATATGGAGGCCATCATTTAGTTTATGTACTGCTCTGTTCTTTTGTTGAGTAGTGCGTCTAATCTGAATCCATGAAACCACTTTCACGATGTTCAAGTCAAACTCTGTGACTGAATTGGCCTGGGGTTTCGGCTCATGAAGTATAACAAACATTAAATTCTTATTGATATTGATATTTTGTTATTTTGTTTTTTAATGCAATGAATGTATCATTAGTCAAATTAGTATATGTTCTAAGCAAAACTATGCATGTATTGCAGGAAATTACATCCATGGATGCAGAAACACTCAAGGAATGTAAGTCTATTGCGAGTGCTTCATTGGATCTGCCAATATTCAGTCACCATGGTTGTGTGCCTCTGTATCCAGAACCTTTTTCTGTGGAGGACATGATTGGCTGTGATGAGATACAACAATACTGATTTGTTGGGGAGAAAAAGAAAAAGTGATTATGTACCCTATTACAGCTTTGATGATAAATTTACACTGATTTAATGGTGGAAGTAAAATGTTCTTAGCTTCATTTTGTTTCCATGATTGTTATTGCCCACTTCTATCACCATGTGATCTTGTGCACAAAATGGCCACATTTGTTGGTGGTGCTCAAAATGCTATAGATTCTAAGATAAAGCTATCTGGAAATATTCCAACTCCAGCCGGCTGTAGCCTTTATTCTACTTACCTTTTTTTCTTTTTCTTTTTCTAAATTAATATATTAGCAGATGGACTTATATATATATATATATATATTGTATAGTACAACCCTAATTTCTACCCTTACTAGATAATCTCCATCAATTTCAAGAATTCTCTTCATCTTTAGACTAGCAAGAGTAAGCCATTCTATTTTTCTCTCTAATTCTTCGCAACTGTAATTTGAAGTTCCATAAAATTTTATTAACACGTGGACTTATAATGATGTTGTTTATAGTTATGAATCAAAAAGATCGTGAGTGGAAGTATGCAAAAGAAATAGAGGGGAAAAAAAATACTTGAGATGCGCATTCAAGTATGCTTTGAATGACAATTAGTACTTATATTTGATTATATTAAAAGATTGTTATGGTTCAACAAGAATTAGTTGTACAATTTAATTATATTGTATTATTCATAAATTTTTCTTATTAAAATAAATTAATGTTCAAAAGGTGCACGCCTCACTGCTTCAAGGTTTACGCCTTGTATAGCACGACTAAAAAGCCTCGCAACGCCTCGCCTTTCAAAACATGCTCACACTTTCTAACAGAAACATTCTCTTTTACATGGGCAGAGAATGTATCATAGCCTTACAAATGTGTCAGCAATATAAGCTTGAAACTTGGCACAACTCTAGACATATGAGTCTTACAAAATTAGATCTCATCTAGACCCTAGACTTGTCTAACTAAAACTAAAACCAGTAAAGAATTTACATTTCAACATTCCCTTCTAAATTGTTGACTGGTTTAACTCCCAGCAAACCTCTGAAGTAGTTGAACCGATCCTTAGGCAATGCTTTTGTAAATATATCAGCTACTTGTTCTTCAAACTTGCAATATCTCAAATCCACCACACGTTCTTGCAAAGCATCTCGAATGAAATGATATCTAAGATTAATGTGTTTGGTCTTTTGATGAAAAACCGGATTAAAAACTCAGTGGGTTAAAACTTGACGAAGCTCGGTCAGTGCAGTTTTCATAATTGACTTAGCTGGAACTGAGCCAGATGGATTGGATTGGATTGGATTGGAGTATCTAACCCAGTTTCTTCTCTACTAATTCACTGGTGAGGATAGAATGGTCAAATTCTATGATTGGTGTTGCTGTTTTGGTCCATTATCTGTACGTTTTAAAGCACTACAGTTGGGCCCCCAGAATTTCTTGTATGTGTCTGGACGTGCTTACATCGTTAGTCATGTTGCATGCGCAGGTGAATGAAGGGGATGGTGCATTTTATGGACTGAATTGAATAGATATCACTGTACTGATGCATTGAGCAGAGATCATCAGTTAGCAACATTACAGCTATATGATGATCGCATTTTTTTTTCGTTTCATGATCTCTTGACGTTTTCATCTTGTTGCTGTTACCATTTTGGAAAAAAGCTGTGGTTGCAACTTGATTCCCGATTGCTTTAAGCTGTATTACTCAGCGGAGGGTGAAGATGGCAAGATGGAGAGGCCTGTTATAATACCATTCTGATGAGCCTAAAGATTCAGTCTCTCTTGCACTGCATGAACATAGTGAGGGCAACACCCCATTCATTTTCGTTATGAATATGGCTCCGACATTGTCGATTTCTTTGCTGAACCGAGACATAATACCTGAAGCAAACCTTGTTTAACCCAGCCTTGTGTTTGTTTACTGATATTGTTCTTGTGTTTGCTGGTACGACAAACTCAGATGGCACAGTACAACTACATTTTAGCTATCGATCCGGAGGAAGTTCAAAATGGACAGGTCCAATTTTTTTTCCCTAATTTTCTAATTGAGATCTAGAGAGAGAGAGAGAGAGACATGGTTCTTTGTTTTAAGTTAAAGTCTGCCGTGAAGTTTTTTAGTGGGAAAGTTAATCTTTGATCCTCTTATGGTTTCAGGTTAGCGCGCATAAGGGTTAGAGATAAGGCCGATGTCACAGTCATGAGCATGGAGGACCTACTCCAACACTTCAAGGACCTAGTTCAAGTTGAAACTTTCCATTAGGATTTCATTTATATTTTGTTTTCGCATCGTATGCTATAGTAGTCTCCTAGCTTTGTTTCTGATGCTCTAAACATTTCCCCTCAACTTTCAATTGAGTCAAAGTCGCCCTTTCCGTCGCAACCTCCACTAGCATTTGAAGGGGCGGATCCGCATTGAGGCAAATTGACCCCTGCAAACCAGAAACCATGGCTTGGGGAGAAGAAATGTGACCCTCAATGGCTGGATGGTTGGCCAAAGAAACAGAGGGAGAGAGGAAGAAAAAGAAGAAAGAAAAAAGAGAGAGGGAGGGGGAGAGAGAGAGAGAGAGAGAGAGAGAGAGAGTGGGAAGAAGGCATGCATGAAGAGTTTTAAATTTTTTTTCCTTCCTTGGAACCCGTTATATATAGTAGTTATATGAAATTAAAACAACAATAAGTTTTACTTCGCGTTCAGCTTGGAGGTAAGGGGTTCAAACCCCCTTAAAGCATTCACAGTGGGAGGTATATTTTTGGGGTGTAAGTCATTTTTACATTCTCTTTATATTTCTGGGGGTTGTAAATGTGATTTTTGCTCAAGTGGGAAAATATAAATATAAAAATGTATAATTGATTTCTTTTACCTTTTCTGCTGTAGGTCCCACTTTTGTCCATTTTTTCTCACATTTTCTCATGTAGGTCCCACCTGCAAGAGACGTAAAAAAAGATGTATATGTGCATCTAAATTTGCATCTCATGGTGGTAATGCAAATTTACACTCGTTTATACCTCTCCATTGAGGGTGATTCCGATTACAAAAAGTGTATATTTAACATACACCTCATTATACACCTTCTCACTGTGGAGGCTCTTAGAGCAAGCCCACCGCAAGGGTGTAGCCTAGGCAAGAGGGGGGGTCCTAGGTTAGGAAGGAAGCTCCAGTGTGCAAGACCCAACCCGGACAAGGCGTGGGACCCACGAGCTTGGGCAAGCCCATGGAGAGATTTGGCCTTAGCCTCGGGCAGATTACGTCAATGCTGATGCCAGCATTGTGTCAGTGCTGCCAAAACCAACGGCTACAAGCCATGTGACTTCTCTGGAGGCTCCGATTCGAAAATCTCGTCCAATCCAATGGTCGCCCATTTTTTGGCTAAAAAAAATCGAAAAAAATTTGGAATTTTTTTCTATAATACCTACCAATAGTATTCACTTCTACACCAAATCTTCATACAAATTCTTCTCCTTCCAATATTTTTTCATTTTCCACACATGCCTCCTCAAGTGAATAATGTCCGCAGTCGGTTCTTGTGGTGCATTCGGTGTCCAAATAATGGCACTATTAGTCATCCAAAGGAAAATACTCCCCACGTCATGATCCGGTGGAAACCGCCTCTGCCAATGACTCGATGTGTCAAACTATGAGGACGGGAGTATTTCAATGTATGATGAGTGAGATGTGAATTTATAATAAATATGGACACGTAGAAACCAAACATCTTATCCAAAATTTTATTCGAAAATTATCTGAAAATCTTATTCGAAAATTTTATCTGAAATTTGATATGAGAATTTATAATAAATAGTGGCAACCAAAAATCTTATCAAACTTAAATGTTTAAATATAAAAAGAGAAATAAATTAAAGTGAATAGTAATTTCCGTTGCCCTTCCCCCGTAGAGGTGAAAGTGCTCCGTAGAGCATTCCATCCTTTTTCTTTTCTTATCTTTAATGAATAATTAATAAGGGATTGTCATATATCCCTAGCTTTTGTATGCTTTAATTAAGTAATAAAGAATTTTGGTAATTAGTTCAGTTTTTGTGTTAGCTTTTATAAATAAAAATTATATTTAGCTAGTATGGTCTTATTTTTTTGGTGAGAACTAGTCTGGTTTTTCGTATTAATTTTTTTTCACTTTTTTCGTCATAATTATTGGAGTCTTTCACATATTTTTGCCCTGTAGCAGCAAATTTATAAATTTTCTTGTAGGGTGATAAATTACAAGTTTTTTTTTTTTTTTTTTTTTTTTTTTTTTTTTTTTTTTTTTTTTTTTTTTTTTTTTTTTTTTTTTTTTTTTTTTTTTTTTTTTTTTTTTTTTTTTTTTTTTTTTTTTTTTTTTTTTTTTTTTTTTTTTTTTTTTTTTTTTTTTTTTTTTTTTTTTTTTTTTTTTTTTTTTTTTTTTTTTTTTTTTTTTTTTTTTTTTTTTTTTTTTTTTTTTTTTTTTTTTTTTTTTTTTTTTTTTTTTTTTTTTTTTTTTTTTTTTTTTTTTTTTTTTTTTTTTTTTTTTTTTTTTTTTTTTTTTTTTTTTTTTTTTTTTTTTTTTTTTTTTTTTTTTTTTTTTTTTTTTTTTTTTTTTTTTTTTTTTTTTTTTTTTTTTTTTTTTTTTTTTTTTTTTTTAATTTACATTCTTTGGCTTCCCTTGACAACTTTGTAATAGGATGTGTAATGTAATTTATCAAGCTCAAGTCTAGATTAGGGAAAACATTTATTGGTGCTCTTCTCTATTCTCTGCTCTATGGTGGCTCAAGCAAGTTGACAAAGGTATTGAGCATTG
Source organism: Prunus armeniaca (assembly GCA_903112645.1). Taxonomy (NCBI): domain Eukaryota; kingdom Viridiplantae; phylum Streptophyta; class Magnoliopsida; order Rosales; family Rosaceae; genus Prunus; species Prunus armeniaca. The sequence goes on along the minus strand of CAEKDK010000003.1, from coordinate 10,018,829 downwards.
CATATCATTACATAAAACTGTTTTCATAAAAAGATGACTAGTCAACCGTTTCTCATATGACTAGTCATCCTTGCCTCCAGCTGGATAACAAACTGTTTTGTCCTATTCTTCTTTCTCTCTCTCTGCTGCCAAGTGGGTTTGGCTGACCTAACGAATTTGTTGGTCTGTATAGCCACGATTTTCTCATTTGGCACTGTCTCTTTTGGGTGGAAGTTTTGGAAAGTTTGGCTTGCCATCTTTCGCTTCTTCTTCCACGAGAGAACCATTATTTCATCTATGAGTTTTTCCAATTGATTTCTTTTTGAAAAACTGCATTTGAAACACAAATCTGCATCTAGCTATTTAAATCATTCTATCATTTTATCTAGGTCGGATTCAAGATTGATTTCTTCAAGAGTATGGTTTCTTGAAGAAATTGATCTTTCTCCTTTGAATCCAAATTGGTTTCGGTTTGTGTTGAGCTTGCAAGCTAGTGCCATGGGATGAACGAGCTGGAGAAGGAGCTGCCATTGCCATGAAGGACTGAGCTTCAAGCTTTGCTAAGTTGGAGAAGAAGATTGCACAAAGGAGGTATTGCTCATATTCCTAAATAGACCTAGGGCTTCTTGAGCTGGTTGTGTTCCTTTGTAAGAATCTTTTTCTACTTAGTGGATTGCCTGGTCGGTTGATGACTCCCAGTTTTTCCCAATGGTGGGTTTCTGGGTGAACAAAATCTGTTTTGCATATCTGTAATTTTTCTGGGTTTGTGTTCTTGGTGGTTGACTAGTCTCTGTATCTGCTGTTTGATGTTTACATGATAATGATGTTTCACACACTTTCACCATAGTTGTTGCTAGCACAGGGGATGCCTAGATTGATGGGTCCTTCTGAGTGCATAGGTTGTCACTAGTAATCTTCTAGGATTGCAGGTACATTGTGGCATGCTCTGTGTATTCTATTGGTTGTGATTGTTTCTTGACTAGTAGTTGACTAGTCATATGTGTATTTGGTCAAGGTTTAAAGTGTGTGAAGCTAGCTGTGTTGTTGTTGTCTTGTTATGTGATTAAGTTTACCCCTCGTCACCTAAGTATCATTTTCAATTGGTATCAGAGCGTCAGCTCTTAACAAAAATAGAGAGATCCTAGGATTTGTTTTGGTGTTTAGGTGTGCTCACTATGGAAAGGGATCGAGTTGCTGGATCTTGCAACTCCCCTCCCTATTTTGACGGCAATAACTATGCTGCATGGAGAAAAAATTTGAGATATTCCTTGATGCTCTTGATGAGTATGCAAGTGGGTATCTCACAAAAGAGTGGGTTGCTCCGGTCAAGACTGTTGAGGGTGAACTTGTGTCCAAGCCTAGGTCAGAATGGACTGAAGCTGAGGTGTTTGCTGCATATTCGAACAAGAAGGCCAGAAATGCCTTAGTTACAGCTTTGTCTAGCACACAATTTGCACATATACAGCACATCCCTAATGCTAAACCAGCTTGGGATAAACTAAGGGTAGTTCATGAAGGGGATGACCAAGTTAGAACCCTAAAACTTCAGATGGTGCTTGCACAATTTGAAGAACTTAGAATGTCTGAATCTGAGTCCATTTCTGAGTTCTATGGAAGAGTTGAGATGATCACAAATGAAGCCATGAGTCTAGGTCAACCCATTGAAGAGCTTCTTGTTGTTCAGAAAATTCTTCGTGTTCTACCATCTAGGTTTAGAGCAAAGAAAACCGCAATCATGGAGGTCCAAAATTTAAATGAAATTAAGCTTGGCAAGCTTGTAGGAAAATTGAAAACCTATGAGATGGAATTGAATATGGAAGAGAATGACTCCAAAAAATCAAAAAATGTTGCACTTCAAGGAGTGCATGTTTCGTCTCCGAAAGGTGGTGATAAATCCTCAGGTTTTGAGGATGAGATGGCTTTGTTTGTCAAAAAATTTAGGAGAATTCTTAAGGATAAGGGAAAGTTTGCTAGAGACGGCAGCTCTGGTAGTGAGAAAATTTTAGACCATCAACTGATCGGTTTAATGAGAGGAATAAGGATGTCAAACCTTTCACGAAAGATTTTAGAAAATCTGTCAAGTGCTTCACATGTGGAGGCATTGGGCACTATGCTGCTGACTGTGCAAACAATCAGAAAAAATACTCCAAAGGAAAGGACAAGGCCATGAAAGTGAGCTGGAGTGAGAGTGAAAGTGAAGGCTCTCAAGATGATTCATCTTCCTCTGATGATGATGACCAACATGTTGCCTTTGTTGCCTCTGTACAGCCCATGTCTGATGAATCTGATTCTGAGTCAGATGACCTGTCATACGAGTCATTAGGAAGAAAATATGATTGTTTGTTTAAAGAGACCTTGTCCTTGAAAGAAGAGAGCCTCAAACTTGAGGCAAATAAACAAGATCTTCAAAATGAAATTCTCATCTTAAAAGAAAACCAAAAAGGAGTTGAGTGACAAATTTGAGTCTCTAGAAAAAGAAATTGATGCTCTTGTGTCAATTAGGAGTAACCTCGAAACCAAGTTAATGTGCTCAAGGAAAGTAACATTGGTTTCCAGAACTCAAACAAACAGCTCCTAGGTGAATTGAATGAAGCAAATAGGAAGATTATATCTATGACCATTGGTGCTTCAAAAATTGACAAAATGTTGAATATGGGAAAACTTCATGGGGACAAAGGTGGTCTTGGATTTAATCACTTTGGTTCTAGTTGTCTAGTTCTACCACTAAGTTTGTCAATCAGAAAGAAAATCCAGTCACGATTCCTCTTGATGTTCAGCAGGTTGTCAAGAAACCTAAGTTTGTTCCAACTTTGTCACAGGTGTGGGTTGACTGGTCATATTCGACCAGTCTGTCATATGTATAGCAAAGATAAGACCAGAAAATTGTCTCCAAAATCTAAAAGGAATCCAGATCTTTGCAAGATCAAGTTGATCATTTGCTGAATGAGGTCACTAAGATAGCCAAACTTGTCTCCCTCAAAATGAGTTCCCCTATTGTGCCTAAGTCTACTTGGATTGCAAGAGGTCATACCAAATCTCTTGTTGTGCTAAATGCTTTTGCTGCTTCAAATATCAACTCTTGGTATTTGATAGTGGTTGTTCAAAACATATGTCTGGAGATAAAAATGTTTTTCATCTCTCAGCCCCTTTGATGGAGGCACTGTGACTTTTGGTGGAGGTCATAGATCTCAAGTTGTTGGAAAAGGTACTGTTTGTATCCCTGGTCTGCCCGAGCTTAAGAATGTTAGATTTGTTGAGGGTCTCACATCCAATCTCATTAGTGTGAGTCAGCTGTGTGATGATGGAATAGTAGAAGTCAGATTCTCCAAGCATGGCTGCAAAATCATTGGAAAAGGTGGAAATGAGATTGTGAGCGTGGCAAGGTCTAGGGACAATTGCTTCGCATTGATGGGTGTCAACGATGCAAAAGAAATAGTTTGCAACAAGGTTGTAAATGAAACAAGTATTTTGTGGCATCAAAGGCTTGGACATGTTAATTTTAGAGACTTGCATAAGTTGTCCAAGAGAGAGCTAGTAAGTGGCTTACCAAAGCTGGGAAAAATCTGATGAGCATGTTTGTGAAGGATGTCAATTAGGCAAACAGGTCAGAGTGTCACACAAAAAGGTCAAACACATTCAAACAAAGTAATTCTAGAACTTGTTCACATGGACCTTGGTGGTCCTATTCAAACCGTTGCCCTGGTGGAAAGAAATATATTCTTGTCATGGTTGATGATTTCTCTAGGTTTACTTGGGTCTCATTTCTACGTGAAAATCTGAAAACTTTTCAAAGGTTTAAGTCGTTTGGCATCTTTTGCAAAAAGAGAAGATGACAGTCATCTGCCTCTTGTTAGAATTAGAACAGACCATGGCTCTGAATTTGAGAATTCTCAGTTTCTGAAATTTGTGAAGAGATGGGAATTAAACATGAGTTCTCTGCACATATTACACCTCAGCAAAATGGTGTTGTGGAGAGAAAGAATAGAGTGCTTGTAGAGATGGCAAGGTTGATGCTAATAGCAAAAATCTTGCTAAACACTTTTGGGCTGAAGCTGTCAATACAGCTTGTTACATCTCAAACAGGGTATTTGTGAGGTCTGGTACCAAACAAACTCCCTATGAGATTTGGAAAGGAAAGAAGCCTAATGTGTCATATTTTAAGGTCTTTGGGTAGCACATGCTATATTTGAGAGATAGGGGAGCATCTTGCTAAGTTTGATTCTAAGTGTGATAAGGGAATCTTTCTAGGATATTCCACTTCTAGCCGAGCCTATAGAGTGTACAATTGTAGGTCCAGAACCATCATTGAATCCTAAATGTCACTATTGATGATTTGCTGCCTCTATAAGAGATGCACATAGATGAGGATGGTCTTTTTCCTCCTCCTCACTTGTGCAAGAATCTCCAGGTCTGGATCTTGTGGTTGACCTGTCAACTTTTGAAAATTCTGTCCCGGTTGACCTGTCAACCCCTTCAACTTCTAGTTCCATCTCCTCTGTCCAGGCTGACAGCTCTCATACTGATCATAGTTCTCTCACCATCTGCGAGTGTCATTATTGGCCCTCTTAATCAGGAGTGAGAACTAGGAAACAACTTGCTCAAGAAATTTAGCCATGTGTGTTATGTTTCCAAGGAAGAGCCTAGAAATGTGAAAGAAGCCTTGCACCATGGTGAATGGTTTCTTGCAATGCAGGAAGAATTAAATCAATTTGTGAGAAATGATGTTTGTACCTTGTGTTCCAAGACCATTCCACCCTAATGTCATAGGCCTAAGTGGATTTTCAAGAATAAAACGATGAACAAGGTAATGTGGTGAGAAATAAGGCTAGATTGGTTGCTCAAGGATACACTCAAATGGAAGGCATTGACTTTGATGAAACTTTTGCCCCTGTTTCACGATTAGAATCAGTTAGATTGCTTCTTGCCATTGCTTGTCATTTGAAATTTAAACTTTATCAAATGGATGTCAAAACTGCTTTTTTAAATGGTGTCCTAAATGAAGAGGTCTATGTTGAGCAGCCAAAGGGTTTTGAAGATCCACATCATCCAAATGATGTGTTTCGTTTAAAAAAGGCTCTCTATGGTTTAAAACAAGCTCCTAGAGCATGGTATGAAGGTTATCCTCTCATCTTCTAGGAAATGGGTATGTTCGAGGGTCCGTTGATAAACATTGTTTGTGAAAAGGTTTAAAAAGGATGTCTTGATTGCTCAAGTGTATGTTGATGATATTGTGGTTGGTTCTACATCTGATTTGCATGTTCAAGATTTTATTCATGTCATGACTAGTGAATTTGAAATGAGTCTTGTCGGTGAGCTTAATTATTTCTTAGGTCTCCAAATTAAACAGAGCCATGATGGGATCTTTGTATCCCAATCTAAATATGCAAAAAATCTTGTGACAAAATTTGGTTTGGAAGGAGCCAAATCTGCAAGAACCCCAATGAGCACTAGTGCTAAGATTCATAGAGACTTGCATGGCAAAAGTGTGGATCAAACTCTCTATAGAAGCATGATAGGAAGTCTTCTCTACTTGACTGCTAGTAGACCTGACATTTCTTTTAGTGTTGGTGTATGTGCTCGGTTTCAAAGTGACCCAAAAGAGTCTCACTTGTTTGCTGTTAAGAGAATTATAAAATATGTGAGTGGGACTAGTGAATTTGGGTTGTGGTATACCTATGACACTTGTGTCAATCTTGTTGGGTATAGTGATGCCGATTGGGCAGGTTGTAGTGATGATAGGAAAAGCACTTCCCGGGGGGGTTTTCTATGTAGGCAACAATCTTGTTGCTTGGCATAGCAAAAAACAGAATTCTGTCTCCTTATCCACTGCTGAAGCAGAGTATGTTGCCGCTGGGAGTTGTTGTACTCAACTCCTTTGGATGCGACAAATGTTGGAAGACTATGGTCTTGCTCAATCATGTTTTCTAATCTATTGTGACAACATGAGTGCCATAGATATTTCAAAAATCCTGTTCAACACTCTAGGACTAAGCATATCGACATTCGGCACCATTTTATTAGAGACCTTGTGGAAGACAAAATTTTAACTTTGGAATTTGTTCCCTCTGAAAAACAGCTAGCAGATATACTCACCAAGGCCTTGGACTTTCAGAAACATGGTACACTAAGGCAATCCATTGGCCTTTGTTCCATTGATTGATTAGCTAGTCTGCCCCTTGTCTTCAGCACACTTCCAAACAGTTGACTATCATCTTGCTTGTAAGTTGCCTAGTCCACTATGTTACTGTTCATATCACTCATCTCTGCTGGTGTGCATGCTGAATGTTTTTGTGCTTTGTTTGACTTGTGCATAATCCCTTTTTCTTGTTTTTGAGCTATAAGTTGAGACCAAAATCTTGCTATCTTGTCCTCTTGGTGAGCCATGTATCTCGGCTTCATTTTGGGACTGTTCTTGTTATTCTCTCTTAGCTGGTCTCACTCTCTTTGCCAATCTATTTCAAATTTTAACAAAAAAAAAAAAAAACAAAAACAAAAAAAAAAAAAAAAAAAGGGAAGTGTGACCAATGTAGTCACGGCTCTAGGAAGGTATAAGGTGGTTTGATTGAAGAATCTAGAGCAAAGAGCCGTAAAATTGGGCCATTCTAAGCACTTATGTTCGGGATGTGCAAGTACCACAAACTCAATCATCAAATATTTTGTCCATAGAGAGTGCTGATTTTTTGCTGTGAGCCCATACTATGATCATGTCTTAAGAATGCAGTGTATACGTGTCTCTCCAAGAGAGATTAGATATCATCTCTTGTGTCCCTTGGCTCTAAACCTCCTTCTTTCCTAAATATGCCTTGTCTCTGAGCATGAATTGCATCTCATTGCGTGTCTCTCAGAGTTGATTGTCTATGTACACTGCATATGTCTTTAAACTATTCTTCCTTTTCATCTCTTTTCTTCATGTGTTGAAGACTTGGTTTAGACTATTGTGCTCATGCCACCTTGGTCACTTGATATATGTGCTGGTTCATGCTTCAAATTTAAAAATAACCAAATAAAAAATAACCCAAAATCATGTCTTTCACAGGGTCGATATTATTTGGTGTGTGTCATAATGCTGGTTTAGTTGCCTAAGACATCTATGCTTATGGTTGCCTAGTCATCTGGGTGTTTTGCCTTGCTGTTCCTTCTCATATTGCATTAGTTGACTGGTCATCATATTTGTGGTTGCCTAGTCATCATATTTGTGGTTGACTAGTCATCCGTCTCTGCCTGTGCCACTTTTGCCTGGGTTGACTAGTCATCTTGCTTGTGGTTGACTAGTCATCCGCTTTGTTTCCTAAACATTGCGTCTTTTTCATTTTTCGTTTTGGCGGTTATTTTTTCCATTTTTGGTTCTGAGCGGTTCTTTTTTTTAGGTCGTGTCGTTTGCGCCTTTTTCCTTTTTAGGTCTTTTATTTTCCCTTCTTCGTCAGTTTCTTTTGCCTCCTATCTCTCTCTCTGTTCTCGTCAGTCTCGACTTCGTCTCTCCCTCTCTCCTTGTTCTGGTCTCTTCGTCCCTTCTTCCTGGTGTTTTTTTTTCTCCTCCAATTTTCTTCCCGCTGCTGATCATGTCTTCCTCCAAGCCTCTCCACACTTACCACCGTCGCTCCAAATCAAAATCCCCTGACAGGGTGGATTTCAATCCGTCAATTCCTAGGGTTCCTCGAACCCGTTCTTCTTCCTCTGTCCCTGTTGAAGATTCCTCTTCTTTTGTGTCCTCTGAGGCTGCCTCCTTCTTTGATAAGGTTATCTCAAAGAGGAAATTCATTCCTGAGAGGACTTATCAATTTGATGCTGTTCCTTTGGCGGCTCAGGAGTCTGCAAATCAGATTTTGGAGCACTACCACCTTCAAGCCCTAAATTCTCTCTCTGGTAAGTTTAACATCCCTGTTGTTCAAGAGTTTTACTCTAACTTTCCTGCTGACCCTAAGGGGTCAAAATATCAGATTTTGGTTAGGTCAGTACCCATTACTCTGAAACCATCTGTTATCAATCGGGTCTTAGGCTTTCGATCATGCCCTGGTTTTGATTTTGCAAAATTTACTCTTGCTTCTGCTGAATACTCTGTTGATCTTTTTAAATCCATGGCATACACTGATCAATCTTTGCCTTTGACTTCTAAAGGTCTGCCTATCAAGTCTTACCTGTCCCCTTTTTATAAATTTTTGTGGGATTTTATTCGTCATAATGTTCTCCCCACTGGGAACAATTCTAATCCTACTCTTGCTGCCTGCCAACTCATGATATCCATGGTGAATCATGATAAAATTCCCCTTGGTGATCTCCTATATAATGCCATTCTTGGGAAAACCATTGGTCATGGTACCAAGCACAAGGGGACTCTTGTGTTCCCCTGTCTGATTCAGCGCCTTTGTGAGAAAAATGGGGTGGCATTTCTTGATTCCGATCAGTGGCACCCCCCCCATTGCTCCTTATGGCAAGGCCTCTGCTGCCCTTAGCCAGAGAGTTTCCAGGACCTTTCTCACTTCTGTGTCGTCTTCCTCTGAGAATGCCTCTCTCAGAGCTCAGTTGGCTGCCAAGGAGGAGTATATCCAACATCTTTTGACCCTTATTCCATCCACTTCGGTTCCGGCACCTCCTGCTGCTGCTGCTGCTGCAGATCCTCAGTCTGCTCCTGCCACTGATGAGGACTCGGATGACTCTGTGGATTCTGGTGGCTCTTTGATCTTTTAGCTTGGTGTTCTCTTGGCTGTGTCCTAGATAGGAAAATCTGTACATTTTGAAAAGGGGAGGTGTTTTGTAATCTCATTGTGAGTAGTCTGTGCATTTTGCTAGAAGGGATTGTTTTTGTAAACACATTATGGGTAGTCTATGCATTGTGATAGGGGGAGTTGTTCTGTCCTATTTTGAACAACTGGTATTTGACTAGTCATAACTCTATGGTCTGTACTGTTTTTAAACTATTGTTGGTTGACTAGTCATCCATCTATGAACATGTGCTGTTATCCTTGTTCCTATATGCCTATCACTTTGTGGTTAATCCCTTTTATCTGTTGTTTCTATCTCTCTGCCTTTTTGCACTTTCCTTATCAACAAGGGGGAGAACACTCTCAACCCCACATCGCATATCGTTTTTAAAAATTTCTGTGATAATATGCTTGTTTTTGTGCTGGGAAGATTGGTTGTTCTTGCAGGTACCCTCACTTCATCATCTCCTTAGTCTCGGTTTTGGGTTGAGTGTTCTTAGAGAGTGTGTTGCCAAGGAAAGCCAAAAAGGGGGAGATTGTTAATGTATGGTTTTTACTAATTTCTTTTGGCTTCCCTTGACAACTTTGTAATAGGATGTGTAATGTAATTTATCAAGCTCAAGTCTAGATTAGGGAAAACATTTATTGGTGCTCTTCTCTATTCTCTGCTCTATGGTGGCTCAAGCAAGTTGACAAAGGTATTGAGCATTGCATATCATTACATAAAACTGTTTTCATAAAAAGATGACTAGTCAACCGTTTCTCATATGACTAGTCATCCTTGCCTCCAGCTGGATAACAAACTGTTTTGTCCTATTCTTCTTTCCTCTCTCTGCTGTCAAGTGGGTTTGGCTGACCTAACGATTTCGTTGGTCTGTATAGCCCACGATCTTTCTCATTTGGCAGCTGTCTCTTTTCGGGTGGAAGTTTTGGAAAGTTTGGCTTGCCATCTTTCGCTTCTTCTTCCACGAGAGAACCATTATTTCATCTATGAGTTTTTCCAATTGATTTCTTTTTGAAAAACTGCATTTGAAACACGAATCTGCATCTAGCTATTTAAATCATTCTATCATTTATATCTAGGTCGGATTCAAGATTGATTTCTTCAAGAGTATGGTTTCTTGAAGAAATTGATCTTTCTCCTTTGAATCCAAATTGGTTTCGGTTTGTGTTGAGCTTGCAAGCTAGTGCCATGGGATGAACGAGCTGGAGAAGAAGCTGCCATTGCCATGAAGGACTGAGCTTCAAGCTTTGCTAAGTTGGAGAAGAAGATTGCACAAAGGAGGTATTGCTCATATTCCTAAATAGACCTAGGTGCTTCTTGAGCTTGGTTGTGTTTCCTTTGTAAGAATCTTTTTCTACTTAGTGGATTGCCTGGTCGGTTGATGACTCCCAGTTTTTCCCAATGGTGGGTTTCTGGGTGAACAAAATCTGTTTTGCATATCTGTAATTTTTCTGGGTTTGTGTTCTTGGTGGTTGACTAGTCATCTGTATCTGCTGTTTGATGTTTACATGATAATGATGTTTTCACACACTTTCACCATAGTTGTTGCTAGCACAGGGGATGCCTAGATTGATGGGTCCTTCTGAGTGCATAGGTTGTCACTAGTAATCTTCTAGGATTGCAGGTACATTGTGGCATGCTCTGTGTATTCTATTGGTTGTGATTGTTTCTTGACTAGTAGTTGACTAGTCATATGTGTATTTGGTCAAGGTTTAAAGTGTGTGAAGCTAGCTGTGTTGTTGTGTCTTGTTTATGTGATTAAGTTTACCCCTCGTCACCTAAGTATCAATTTCAGTTGGTACGGATTACCTAATTAAAAAATGATTGCTGCATAATCATTAAACTCAGCGCCTCTTTGAAATTGATTCCTGCATAATCAGAAAATGAAAACACCTTATTAGCTGCTTTCTCTTATAGCTTTCTCTCACAGCAATTTTTAATAATAAGTGATTTTCTCATAGTTTACCAAACGGGTTGGGTTTTCCAAATTTTTTTAAAAATCACTTATCACCCCAAATAAGCAATACCAAATAGGCACGTAATATTATAAATAATATGTTTTTCTCCTTCAATAATAATTATATTCTCTCCTTACCCAGAGAAAAAAAACTCTTCTCTTTCTCGGTTCTCTCCTCTATCCATCTTCTTTTTCAAATTTGGAAGCACGAAGAACCTCAAATATTCAGAGATATTAATCTAAGTTCTCTTCTAACCCTTTTCATTCATTTTAAATATATATATCATCACTTTTTGATCAAAGTAAGCAAAACACCCAACTCCCGTTGCAGCCAAAAAAGAACCAAACTCCATGCCACCACACCAAGAAGGTTTATGAAGCATCAAATTATAGAAATTTCTAGAAATTGAGAAACCAAAAGAATTCTTAAAATTGATCCAAAGCTAATAGTTAACAGTTTGTTGGCTTAATGACAGAGATAGTGGAGAAATACTCAAAACAGTTTGTTGGATGAAGGACAGGCAGTGGGGTAGGCTAAAGTTTGAGTTTCTACTCCAAAATTAATTGACAATAAACGAAGTAGCCTAACTCTTTATAAACCCATGTAAAGTCCCTTAAATTTTCGATATGGGACAAATACTGAACATTTTTAACATAACTATCATTCAAAATGGTTTCATCTAACAGCTAATCAAGTGGGTTATAGTTTGTGTCAAAAAGTCTCTTAATTCTAACCATATATACAAGTTTATTTTGGCTTATGTCCGTGATTTTTAAATATACCCAAGTTGATTTCTTTACATATTATTCTTATTGTGTACACTAGCAGACCCATGAATTTCTTAAGGGAGGTGCAATTTTGAAAGGCTAAAAGCTTTATATATAAAAATTGACAATCAAATATCCTTATAATTTAGACAATACCAATATCATTCATAAGTCAGAGAAAAAGAATAGCATTACAAATAAACTACAATTGTTGTAGAAGAAAAAGAAAGCCTTGTTATTAAAAACCCTAGATTTAGAAGCCCTTGTTAAAGCCTTTTGTCTTTATATATGCAGGTCCTAGATAGAAATAGGTTAATGCCCACGAAACGGGCTTTTCGTCGAACACCTAGACTGCATCTTCTAGGCTAAGCAAATGTGCAATATGCAGCACCTACAATGACTTTTCTTGTGATGGGAGATGCAGTTGCACCTCCTTGCGCCTTAATAGCTCCATCATTGATTGTGTATGTAGTAACTATAATCTGAAGGCCTCTAAATTCTAAGTACATACGTGACTGTACTGTTTCATGCCAAATCTAATATTGCTTGCATGCGTCACTGTATTTAACAGTAATATTCTTACGGGTCGCTGTTGTACCACTAAGAATTGATATGGAAGATCATAATTAAAAGACTTCAACGTTAATTGCAGGGGACCAAAAGAAGGGCCAAGCGAATCTCATATAATCTAATCCCTTGTGAATGCTACGTGAGTGGACTGCGGAGGGCCTACGTTCAAATCTCTATCAGCAGTTGTCATCTGTGTTTTATCATAATTTGAAATCCAAAAAGAAAAAGAAGAAGAAGTTAAGTATGATAATTGTAAGGTAGGGTCCATCATGCATAGGACATGAATGATGGGGTTGCTTTTTCTTGACTAGAGATTTGATTGATGGGAAGGCAGGCAGAACTGGAGAAGAGAATGACGAAATAGATGGTGGTTTCAAATCAAGTGTACATTACATATAATAATAATTACAAAAGCTAGCATTGAAATTAAACAGCGATAAGTTGGAAAGTGTTCACCCGGTTTTGATTTAATCATGTGATTGTAGGATAAAGTTTTTTATTAACTTGAAAACCATTTGTGATTAACAAATCAACTTTTTTTTGTGTATGAGTATGCCACTGCTAGCTGTTAAAACCTTAGCAGACTTCTAAAAAATAATTAACCTACGCCCCAAGTTACTGATTCTAAACAAGCAATTGTGAATTTAGGTGAGGAATATCTCCCAAGTAAGTTCTTTTTCTTGCCTCAGACTAGTGAACACTTCACAACTTATTCACAATACAAAATTGGTAGTTCTGTTCAGAATAAATAAAAAGAGAGCAAAATTTGTTTAAGAAGAATTGCCTATTACAAAACTTAAAAGAGAAATGCCAAGTCCAAAAAAGACAACAGAACATTGGACTTCGATTTCTGCCTGGGTTGCTGCCTTTGAACTGGGCTGGATTGAGCGTCAGCACCTTCAACTGATAAGTTTCAGCTAGAAATCGATAACAAAGTCTAAATTTAGCAGAGCTTTAATCTGCTTTAAGTCCTAGAAGGCTTGCTGATGGAAGCAACATCATGTTTATTTTTCAACAAGAAAACTCAAATGAGTCAGGTACAATCATCAATAAATGTGACGAACCAACAAAATTCATTTGAAGTAATGCGAGTTGGACCCCACACATCAAAATGCATTAAATTAAAAGGCTTTCCAACTTTACTGTCAATCAAAGGAAACACAGTGTGATGGGTTTTGGCCAAAATACATGTCTCATACTTAAAACTGGACTCATCACAAGAGCGAAATAAAGATGGAAACATACGCTTAAGGTAGCCAAATGATGGGTGTCCCAATTGACGATGCCATAACCACATTTGTTGTTTGTCTTTGATATTGCAACTTTGAACAGTATTTATGACAAGATCACGAACTAGTGCAGAAGACAATGTCAAATAATATAACCCCATTATTCGTTTAATATGCCCAATAGTCTCGTGAGTCTTGAGATCCTGAAAAGAGTAATGAATAGGATAGAAAGTAGTAGAAGCATTAAGTGTATGAAGTAATCGACCAACAAATAACAAATTACAATGGATAGTGGGAACTAGTAAATATGAGACAAGGACAGAGTAGGACTGAGAGAGATTGTGCCATTGCCAGTAATTGGAGAAGGCAAGCCATTAACACTAGTTATGTATGGGTCACGGGTGTTACTAGGCAACTCATCAAAAAATTTAGCATCATAAGTCATATGATTAGAGGCACCACTGTCAATTATCCAAGTATTGGAGCCAGTACTTGGAATAGAGTCAGAAACACACAACTTTGCAGAAACAGCAACAACAACACCAACAATGGAGTTATCACCCATCATTGTAGCAAAAACTCAACAGATCATGGCAGAGTACACAACAAAACACAACAGAGGCACAAATAAGACAGATACACAATGGCATACATGAACACAGTAGAGGCATGAACACGGCAGAGTACACATCGGAAAACAACATAAATACAAATACGACAGATGCATGAAAACAAGAATGGCACAAACACAGTAGAGGAACGGACACTACAACACAATACACAAACCCAAGAGGGCACACACTGCACAGGTAGAGAAAAATATGGGGCTAGAATGTGGGCACAACACAGAGGTTACTAGAAAGTCGGCTCTGATACCTATGGGGTAGAATATTTTCTGATATATTTTCATTCTCCAAAGGCAGGCATTTATAATACAATTGTGTAAACCTTAGTATGGTTATACAAGCAAACAAATAAACTCCTAATTACACAAGATTTTACAAAAGAGAAATAAATAAAATCCTAACAGAATAGAAAATAAATCTCCTAATAGAATTAGGATCTCGCCAATAGCCTGCACATTAGCTGCATCCTTCCAGTTGTTATTCCACATAAACTTATACCCTGTGAACTCAAATTGAATTAAGTGACAATCGAAAATAGCATTTTTAAAATCCTCCATTAGAGCATTGCATTGAATGCGATCCCCACTCTTTTCGTGATACTCCATAATCTCATTAAAATCTCCACAGCAAAGTCAAGGACCATAATCCACCATACTTAATTCTACATAAGTTCCCATGAATGATGACGCTAGGTATGATCAGGGTGACCATAAAAGCCAGTCACTCTAAGAGTCCATGAATTTGGGAAAGTAGCTCTAACATCTATAGACTTTGACGGCTGTGCATCTTGAGTGATATTTTGATGTGGGATTGCGAGGATTGGCTGAGGAGGCACCACGTGTCTTTGTGAGAAATTACTTTTAAGCTCAGTCTTTAGCTGCGATCAACAGGTTGGGTTGCCGAAGGCTTGCCGCTTACCGATGGTACTTTGTGGGACGTAATAGATCATCAAGTTTGTGGGTCCCTTGTTCCATGTTCTGTTCATTGATTGGATAGTCAGATATGGCATAAACAATTGGTTTTCTTGGAAACATGTGTTTTTGCTTGTAGATGTTTGTTGTTTGTTACCCACTGTTTATTCTATTAACAACTTGCACAAGGCTTTTGTTTTCTGAAATGCCAAAACGTGGACTATGGTCCTTTTCATGCCTTGAAAATTCGTAGGAAACCACGCTTCAATTGTTGTTAACTATTTATTTTTTAAATTAATAACTCCCAAAAATTGATTGGAATTAGCATGAAATCTGTTTCTCATTCATGCCCGTATGTCTTATTGGTCCATCATACATTTGGATCCTTTTTCTTTCTGGGGCATCAAATTATTATTTTTTTAAACTTTCCTAATGAGGTGATGAGTTTTGAACTTAATACTTCTTCCACATCATTAAGAAACACTATTAGACTGAGAGGTACTGCGTACCGTTTTTATTTCTTAAGAACTAAATTATAAATTTTAAGGATTACAAAGAAGAAGGAAACATCCAAACTTAGATAATATAGGCTTATACACACCAAAAGAGACAAAATAGATTTAGGGCTTATTTCATGAAATTCGAAAGAACTTAACATACAATTAAAAGAGTGATGCTTTTTTTCAGGGGTAAACTTCAATAAGAGACCTGAGGCCTAATGTATGTGTAATCTTATAGTGAGAGAATCCAGCAGTCAGAAAGAGCTTTTCCCACTCTGCTTCACTACGCTCTTTGCCACTGACGTCGACCATCATCAACATATCCCACATGAGCTGAGTTTCAATTGATTTCTTATCCATCTCCTTATCATCTGCAGACACATTTATGTCCAGGATGATAACCTTTCCTCCTTCATTTTTGCTCAGAATTGCTTCTCTACTCTTCTTTAATATCTTCACGCTTTCCTCATCACTCCAATCATGCAGAATCCACTGATCATTGATGCCATGCATTAATTAATGGTTAATTACTTTAAAGTAAGACTTGAATTTATACTCACAACCACATCAGTCCATAGAATTAGTGTATGGTACCTGCTTAATATACTTTGTACATGCACCGATTGACATGTCATTGTTACTAATTCATTTATGAATAGTAAGGTTTATTAAGATTTCATCGAGGGACGGACTCGCGGACCAGTAGAAACATCGATATTACCCTCAAATTAACCACCAACGTAGTCTAAGCTGGTGTGGGGTTTATATAAAAGGGCATATCTTATACATTTTGTCTAAGTTTCCAATGTGTTACTTTACATTCTTCAACAAGATTGTCTTTTCATTTTGATCAGAGTTGTATTATTAAACTCCATAAAAATTCCTTAAATACACAACTCGAATTGAAAGCCAAGCAAAACAAGGACAAGTTTGGAAAATTCTGCAAAGGCAAGGGTGAGATGTGTGTTTACTAACAACAAGGTAATAATTAATTAGGAAATTAAAGAATAAAAAAAGAGAGAGAAATAATTGTGTTTTATAATTACCTTGAGGAAAATTGCATTTGCTGGGGGTATCTTCTCAAACATGTCTCCTCCAACAAAATCCAAATTGTGAGTCCCTTGCAAGTTTGCAACAACATGTGGTTGGTCAAAGACAGTGCAATTAATGCTGGGGAAGGCCTTGGCAATAGCCTTGGCCATGGTTCCTGTGCCACCTCCAACATCAACCAAGGAATTCAAACCCTCAAAAACTCCTTCACACTCTTCAACCACTGCCCTTGCTATCAGCTGAGAGTCAGCCTCCATTGCTTCATTAAACAAGCTACCAAACTTTGGTTGCTGAGCAGCCAAACCCCAAAAAGGCCTTCCATGTGCCATCTCAAATGGGGAAGCTGGATGATCATGACTTCCATGATTGTTCATCTGGCACCAAGTGCCCATTAGATGAAATGGATCTGTCACTACTGGATCAAGAATCATAAGTAAAAATTGTGTGGTGCTTAATGGACCTTCCTTGAGGAGAAGCCTGGAAGCTGGTGTTAGGCTATACACCACAACAGCTTTTTCCTCCGCTTCATCATCAAGATCCTGAAGAACAATATTCTCATTGTTGTTATTATTGTTTGGAAGAAGTGGTAGCTGAACTTGCTGGTCTTGTGCAAAGAAATTGGAGTGGACGAGGATTCGCATGAGGCGTGCGATGAAATGAGCCTTCGAAGGGTGGACATTGAGGCCGGAAATGAGATTGGAAAGGGATATGGGTTGGCCATGGTTGTGAATCACATCTGGGATGCCTAATTGAACTGCACACTTTAATGACATGGAGTTTATGAACTGGAAGATATGATTCCACACATGAGCTTGAGCTTGAAGAAGCTCATGGCTAGTAGCACTAACTTTATCATTATTCAAACTCATTTATCTAAGTGTGTATGTTTATATGTGTAGCTCAAAAACACCGATGGCTCTTATTTTATGTCTTATATAGTCGTTGCCGACCCGACACAATCCACATCCCAATTATTTAAGCATATGCTATGCATGTGTAGAAGGAAGTTACCGTAGATTGAACTTTGAAGTGGGAGAGAGAAATTGACAAAGTGAAGTTTCATCTAATTATTATATATAAAATATGTTTTCCTCCTTCAATAATAATTATATTCTCTCCTCTATCCATCTTGTTTCTCAAATTTGGAAGCACGAAGAACTCTGAATATAAAAACAAACAAATGATAATAAATAATAGAAAAACACAGATGGCAGCTGCTGATAGAGATTTGAAGACAGGCCCTCCGCAGTCCACTCACGAAGCATTCACAAGGGCAGAGCCAAAAGACGTTTCGTCCAGAAAAGAAAGTCATGCAAACGTTTAAAACGTAGGAATTATAAAATTCAGACAATCATGTAATCGTTTAAAACGTGGTTCTTAAAATATATATTCAGAATTAAACACGTCATCATATCACTGTCATATAAATGAATGCAAGTAGCTAGTGCATGCCAAACACACTAAAAACATGCCAAACACACTAAATCAATCAGTGTGTGGTGGTCTCTTATTACCCCCAGCACAACTTCAGCATGCGATATTTATGAAAGATATTTGAAATTTCTCTTGCGTAACTAGGAAAGCGTTATATTCAATGGCGGATTTAGGAATTTTTATAGGGGTAGGCTAAATAAATTTTTTTTTAGAGGAGATATATTATAAGCTCTTTTTCTCTTGAAACAAAAATGTAAATAAAATTTTATAAATCAAACAAAGTCACATGACAAATAAATATAACACAAAGAAGTACAAAATATAAATAAATATCAAATCAAACACATTGTCCAACTTCAAAAAAATATGTTCGATATTGCAAACAAATTTAGAGAGCTTGACCTTCGATTCTCATCATGTTGATTGCTTGGGTGTTCACAAATTGGAATGCGTTTCCCAGGATCCTATTCTAAAGAAGCAATATCAAACTCTTTAGGTTCAACTACTTGAGATCCGAATTCAAAAAGTTCCTCAAGAATTGAAGTATCAACATTAGATTTGTTATTGTTATCACTTTTTTTTGAAGAATGAATAAATAGTTTTTCATCTATTTTGCCGCTCTATTATCATCATGTGACATGATACCCTAACAAGAAATACTAGACACCAAAAACCGTATATGCTAATTAATAATTCAAGTTGCAAAAATAAAATATATATCAATAATCTTCAAAAAATTTCACCAAACCCTAAATCATAAAAACTTAACAACAATTAAAATTGGAAATTGAATATATATATATAAATATAAATAAAAAGAGAAAAACTTACCAAGATTGAAGAACCCACTGAAGATAGGTTGGTACAATTTTTTAGAGGAGGAGAGCTATTTCCTCTAGGCTCTCAAGGTCCAAATATGGTGTTTTGAGTGGCTAGAATAAATCTTTTGATGTTTGCTCTCTGTGGGTGTAGTCCAATATTAGTACCATTAGAATAGCTCAAGTTGGTAGAACCTAAGTGTGAGTTCTGCTTCTAATCAATTTTATATAGGTTTGGATTGATGTTTTTTTATTTCCTATATGCTTCAGGAGTGAGCTTATTTTAAATAGAGAACTAACTATTATTTACTTTACTTAGATTGGGATATTATTAGTTTATTATATTTATTCAGTACAGTAGACTAATATTTATTGGAGTAGAAATAAACTTATAAAATTTATATCATATTTAATATTTAGAAATCGTCCCCTAGGCTAGAGCCCACCCCATCGTAGGCATAAATCCACCCTTGACTATATCGGATGAATGATTTGTGAGCATGGAATTAATAATCGGAGCTATATATTAACACATCTACCACATGCTTATCTCAAGTTTGACAATATAAGTTCTTTGCATCATTAACCCTTAATCATTGTATATCGCTAAACACAAAACATGTTAAAATTGATTATCACTTTATTAGACGATATTTGGTCATTAAGCATTCGGTCATTGTCTAAATGTAATGTAATGACACGAGCAAAACCAAAGATTATTGGAGAAAATTGCTCTCAAGCGTATGTGAGAAAGGGATCTATTCCTAATCAAACATTGATTAGAAACATACGACATCATTTCAAGCAGGTTCCAAAAGAATTAACATCTACCAGTCTCATAGAGAAATTTGGCTCACTACTACAAAAATTGAAATAGACGACGGAAATCCACCGTCGTCTATAAGGTTTTTAAACCGTCGTGAAATCGACCGCCATCTTTTGATACATAAAACAACAACGGCAAATAACTGACGTCGTTAAGAATACAACGTCATATCAAAAGACAAACCGCCATCTAATTACTATATAAATAGCAAAAAAGGAAAACTTCAACATTCTTAGATGATGGTTTTAGAAACATAGAGATGTCTAAAGAGTGTTACATGTCAAGAACTATACACTTGCCGACGTAAAAACAGTTACTCACGTCTCTATTTGAAAAAATACTGTCGTTTAAACGTCGAAACCGCCATGGTTAATATATACTACGTTTACTAAATAAAAAAACCGACTTCTAAATTCTATAAAAACGTAAAAAAGGAAAACTTCGACAATCTTAGACGACGCTTACAGAAAAGAACAAACATCTAAAGGATATTACATGTCAAGAATTATATCATAACCGAAGTAAAATAAATTAACCACGACACAAAGGTAGAATCACCGCCGCTTATAACATCTACCACATCTCCACCCAGGAACACACCGCCTTGTAAAATGTATTCCACATCGCAAACGTCAAGAACCGACGTTCAAAAGAAATATTAACGTCATAATATGTTAAAAGAACAAAGTTATTACCAATATACGACGGTGAATTCTTGCGAGAACCGAAGTCAAATAAAAAAAAAAAAAAAAAAAAAAAAAAAAAAAAACACAAAACAAAAAAATTAGACTTTTTGGACGTTAGATGGACAATGTTTTTGGTTGTGTTTTTTTTTTTTTGACGTCTGAAGTCTTTAACATGGCACCATTTTATTATACACGGACTTAACATTCCCTTAACCATGACCCATGCCGTTTAAACACGGTCATTAAAAACTTATTTTCACGGCGTGCAATGGAGGTAAACTGCCATGGATCGAAGTTTGAACTTTGGTTAGTGTAAACTAATGATCGTGGTTAATCTCATCAATACGTCCATAAAATCCAATTTATCGACATTGCTATTTTACTTACCATGTCGGTATGCTTATAGAAATAGACGTGGTTGGCCTTTTAAAAGGCACTTTTGGCTCTGTGGTCTGCCCCTTTTATTGTACTCAACTACGGGCTTAATCTTCTTGATTTTCTTCTTCACAACACGGCTCATTATGTTGATACCATGAGTCAATTTTGGCTCCTCATCAAATGTCGCTAAGCTAGGGTCTTTCTCTGAGATTGAAGTAAATCTCATCTTCTTCGCGGGATTGCTTTAAACTGATTTGGCTTCATTCATTTGAGCCTTTGAAACTGCAAGGTCCTTACTTTGAACTTTTGAAACTTGAGCATCCTTAATTTGAGATTTCGAAAACATGTTTAGCGAGAAATAAAACTAGCAAGTAAAAAAATGACGGTTAATTAAAAAGAATGACATAATATTATACAGAAGACGTTGGTAGAAAAACACAACCATGGTGCGAAAGCCACCGTCATCGTACGAAAAATAAAACGACGTCAACAAGAAAAAACCGTCGTCTAATTAAGAGTGATACCAAAAAAAAACCACTCAAATCTCTCTCTATTTTGTGTTACTCATAATAAGATGATGATTTTATCTTGTTCACCTTGTATTAAATAGCACACCACGATGATGATTAACTAACGTCGTGCTATTTGCAATAGCACCGATTTAATTACCGTTGTGGTGTGTTAATTAAAACGGCGTAAACAAGACAAAACCGTCGTCTTCACATGACGTGAGATTGAGGGACTAGTGAATTTATTCAAACCAATGAAAGATTTTGCCATTTTGAAAACGGAGTCTTGTTTCCAGACTATTTCTTTAAAAAAAAACTTTAAATGATTTTGAAAAAAAAAAGTGTGAGAAAAACCTTTGGCGTGCAAAGAAAGTTTTCTTCTGACGTAAACTTTGGAGATTTAGAGACGAAGACGAGGAAGATGATGAGATTTAGACACGCTGCGTTTGGGAACTAACAGGAAAACTGAGAGGAAACTGAAATATTTTATCAGTTAGAGAGAATGTAAAACTTTAGGCCAGGTGACAAAAAAGTATATATATTATCCCAGAGTTCAATAACATGACGGTTTTGTTAAAAACCGCCCTAGTATGTCGTTAAAAAGACGAAAAAGTAGTAGAAACCGACGTGGTTAATAATAAAGCCAAACGACTTTTGGAATTCCAAAACCAACGTGGTTATTTATAGTTTTACATGACAAAAGTTTACTTTTGCTGCCGTGATATTATAAGTCAATACATCGCTTGTTTATAGCGAACCAACGTGGTTGGTATTATAGTCAACGACTTTTAGTTTTAGGGAATCGACGTGGTTATTTCGATTTACACGACAAGATTTTACTTCTGCTACGGTGCTATTTACGAAAAAAAACTACCATGGTTAGTGTGAATAACATCGCGCTCTTTACAAATAAACCCCTTAATGTAAAGATAAATTGGGGCTTTTCATCACTTTTACTTTTCTATTAGGATTCCAACTCTAACTCAAGTTGCATACGCCCTTGGCTCTCTCTAAATCTCTGAAGGTACAGATTTGAGTGGGAGGCAATAATTTGGAAGTTGATGTGTTTGTGTCTCTCTCACCTCTCTGAAGGTCTAACATATTGATGACACAAGCATCATCAACTTTGAAAATATTGTCTTTTTCATGTTGGTGGTTCGATTATGATGAGGAACATAGCTCCCACTAGTAAGATTTCAAAACCGATGTGGTTCTTGACAGTTTTACATGACAAAATTAGTTTACTTTTGATGACGTGATATTAAAAGTTAATACATGGCTTTTTTATAGTAAACCGACGTGGTTGGTAAAACGTCAACAACTATTCATATTACGTAACCGACGTGGTTATTTAGATTTACATGACAAAATGTGTACTTTCTCTGATGTGGTATATATGTTAATACGATGCTTTTTACATATAAACCGCCGTGGTTAATTTGAATAAAACCTCTCTCTTTACGAATAAACCCATGGATGTAAATATAAATTGGGACTTTTCTTCATTTTTACTTTTCTATTAGGGTTCCAGCTCTAACTCAAGTTGCATAAGCCCTTGGCTCTCTCTAAATCTCTGAAGGTACGGATTTGAGTGGGAGGCAATAATTTGGAAGTTAATGTGTGTGTGTGTCTCTCTCTTGCCTCTCTGAAGGTCCAAAATATTGATGACACACACATCATATACTTCTAAAATATTGTCTTTCTCATGTTGGTGGTTCGATTGTAATGAGGAACATAGCTCCCATTGGTAAGATTTCATATCTCTTGAGTTTGCATTTCTTCAAAATTTAATTTAGTAAAAACGCCTAAAATTATAACGCAAACGACGGTTTTCTATATAAACCGTCGTGGTTTTACTCCGTACATGTCATTTTGTTGATCTACCGTTTTAGGCTGCTAAAATCCAAAAGGGAAAAATTACTCAAATGGTCCTCAAACTTATACCCGATTTATATTTTGGTCCCTCAATTAAATTATTCGTTCAAATGGTCCATTAACTTTATATTAATCGCTCCATTGATCCTACCATTACCTTATGTTAATGTTGCCGTCAAATGTAAGGGTAAAACCATCCATAAACATCCTATGTTTTCCAAATAGGTGATACAGTGCTGATACATAGGTGATACAGTGCTGATAAAGGGGTGGCACATAGGTCAAAAGTCTTATTTACCCCCACAAATGTAGCATGTGCTGCTCACATGACTAAATTTAACAAAAAATGTAATGGTAGAACCAAAGTGCCGATAAATAAAGAGTTGGTGGACCATTTGAACTAATAATTTAGTTTATGGACCAAAATGTAAATCGGATACAAATTTGAGGACAATTTGAGTAATTTACCCAATCCAGAAATTAAATCTAAAATAGCAATACAAATTTAAGACGACAATATTCAAAAAGAACAGTCTTATAAACAAATAGACGGCAGTATATTTCACTTAAGGACGTGAGAATAAAATTTTAATGACACTATAACTAAAGAAACCGTCGTGGTTCTGAAAACAACCCTTTGCTATATTCTAAATAATTTCCCTAGTATGTGTTTAAAACGAGGCTAGGATAGTAGAAACTGATGTGGTTCATTACGACACAATTTTTATTAAGCGCCACAGATTTTTTAATATTAGACGACGCAATTTATAGAAGGACCGTCGTGTTTAGTAAACGCGTTCTTTCACTTTCAGTTTTCACTTAGGGTTCCAAGTTGAAATAAAGTCGCATTCTTTTAGCCCTTGGTTGTCATCCTCACTTCAGGCTTTGGCTCTCTCTCACCTCTCTTGAGGCAATAATTTGGATGTTAACGATGTATGTGTTTTGGTGTATCTTAAAGACACCAAAACGCACACATCATTAACTTTCAAAAAATTGTCTTTCTCAAATTGTCTTTCTGCAAAACTTGTCTTTCCCAAAACGCACACGTCGTCAGTTTGGATTTAGAGGCAAATAGTTTGGATTTTGATATGTATGTGTCTTTGTGTATCTCAAAGACACAAAGATACATACGTCATCAACGTGTAAAATATTGTATTTCTCACATTGGTGGTTCGATTATGATGAGGATCATAGCTTCCGTTGGTAAGATTTCATATCTCTTGGGATCTCATTTTAATTTCTCTATGACGTCGGTTTTCTATATAAATCATTGTGGTTTTTCTCAATTCTTGTCATTTTGTTGATATACCGTCATAGGCTACCAAAATACAAGGAAAAAAAAATCTAAAAAAGCAATAAAAATTAAGATGACGGTTTATAGATAAGGGCAGTCGTACAAAACGAATTAATACGATGGTACTTTTCACTTAACGAGTGGTAAATTAATATTATACGACGCTCATTGAAGAAAACCGACGTGGTTATTACTAACTTATACGGACCGTCGTCGTGTACTAATTTCATATGTCTTGATGTGGTGAAAATATGGCGAGGATATTATTGAATTTAGACATCGTTATCTACTCTTCTAGCGTTGTGGTTCTCTACTACTCTATATGACAGTGGTGTTATAGATACCGTCGTAGTACCTTCTCACATACTACGTCGATAAGTTTATCTTTACCGTACATGGCTTTAATATGGCGCTGTTTTGTAATATACCAATGTGGATTCCATTAAAATTATACGACGCTGATTGAGAACAATTGGTCATATTTATTTAGGAGTTAACATGTCGACTGTTTCGGTAAACCGTTGTTACTTTCTACGTTGGTGGCTTCATACTTGCTGTCGTTGTTTTTGGGGTCAGAGTTTAAGTATAAAGAAAACCTATTTAATAAGATGACGCTATTTTATTTGGGTGCATCGTGTTTTAGAAATACCCAAGTGGGACTCGATTTTTTAGGTGTTTGTGTTACTTATCCACGACGGTTTTTTATTACTGTCGTCTTTCTAAACACAACAACGGTATTTTGTTTTACCATTGTTGTTTTCTGGTCTTCTTTTTCCCTTTTTGTAGTAGTGACTAAGCATTGACCAAATACTTCTGAGCCCAGACAAGGCCATATAAGGGAACTATGCAAACACTCCAAGACCTTGTTATTGATGGACCACGTAACCAAATCACACATAAACCCCTTGAGAATAAAACACACACACCATGAAGAGAGTAAGCAAATGTAGGGGCTTTGTTTCTTATGGCAGCCACAAATGGGGTGGGTTGCCGTAAGGAGCAAACTGAAGAAAATATCCCTCATATTTGAGTTCAAAGATTAGACCCCAAAATACTTTGAAAGGATAGTAAAGCCTTAGGAAACACCTTGGTTACCTTCACCAACAGAAAATAATGGCTGCTTACAGATAAATTCTTAGTGCTTACAGGTAGAATCCTAGCTTGGCATAAGAAGCACAGCATGGGAGCAAAGTTGCCATGAGTTTAGCACTAAAGAGAAAATTAAGTGTTCCTAGGGGAAAGATGGGGTATTAAGGTAGGAGAGAGAAGGGTTTTGCAGAGAAGTTTGGTTGAGAATGAGGGAAAGAGAGAAAATGGTGGTTTGAGTGCTTTTCCGGCAGCTTGACGGAGGTTCTGTCAAGTGTCAGAGCAACTTGCCAAGAAGGAAAACTAAGGAGGAATGAGATGAACTAAGCACGAAAATTGATGGTTTTGAAAGTAAGAGAGGAAGCTCGCTCTCTGGTTGTGGATGATTTTCGTTGGGTAGAAGAGGCCCTATTTATAGCCGCTGGAAGCCATCTTTTTCCAAGAAACCCTAATGGCTTCCATTCCATTTTTCCAAGTCTTTCCCTTCCTTTCTCCCCTCATCCCTTCAATCATCCTATTTTGGTGAACTCTACTCTGCTCCTTTGCACAAAATCAGGGATTTTGGGAGCTCAAGGTCCCTTTCCCGCAGTTGCCCTAGTGAAGAATTCCTATTTTCAGAAATGGGTATACATGCTGGTTCGAAGGGTGGCTCCTTACGCGCCAATATCTTTTGGTCCCTTGAATGTTTTGTTTGAAAACTTGTTCCTTTCTTCCTAGCAGCCCACGTGGTCTTCCAAGCTCCTCCATGGCTTTGTCTTTCAACCAAATGCTGAAACTTTTGCTGCTTCTTACTTCTAATTGTATGGGCTTTCTAAGATGGCAAGTCAACCTACCAAACAAATGGGCTAATCTCCTCAAGTTTTGGGCTATATTGGTTAATTTTAGTGGACCATTTTGGTTGGGCTTTTTGGTTGGGATATTTTCTCTCTTGTGCTTGCCCACATTTTTGGGCCTAAGAAATGAGCTTGAGTTCCGAGGCTCCCAAGCGACCCGGAACCTCCATTTCTAGGTCCATCAATGGGCCTCATGACAACTTATTACCATTCATACCACAACCTCCTCAAGCAAGCCCTGAGCATTTGAGTGGCTTGGGCCCACTAAGGCTTGTAGCGTGGTTGGGTGTGACATAACAATTTCCCGTTTGACATGGCATGTTGCTTGGCATGTTTTTTAATTATGATGCTTAACGGGATAATTAGCATGGATTTGTAGAACTAATGGATTTTTTGGGCCTCAACAGCAAACACACAAGAACACAAAGATTTATATTGTTCGACCTTGTGCCTACATCTTCTTAGTGATTCACCCGAGAAATTTACTAGTATGTAAAAACAATTTTCGTTACAATCCAGAACCCCCTTAGCTCTCACAAGAACCCTAACTCTCTTTTCTTTCACCCTTGTTCAAACCCTTTGATTCCCTTATGAGCACGCAAGAATTCCCTCTTAAATTCTCTTGTTACTCTCTCTTCTAAATTGCATGACCTCTCTTTGGCTCGGCTAATTTAACATAACCCCAAAAAGTCCTTTTTATATATAATGCATAGGACTTGGGTTAAAAGTTAACTAGAAATAGGAAACTAAAACCTCATTTAATTAGGTTAAGGAACCCCAATAAAATAGGGAAGCCACGTCAAAACCGCCGAAAAAAAAACACGTTCAACATGCAAACAAAATAAGGTCAAAGCGATCGATTGCTTGGAACACAGCATCGTTGCAACCCACTAGAAGAAACCGGCATAGCCATTGCGATCGATCGCCTCCTGCATAAACTTCCCTGCTGCTCCTCTCTTACTACACCTGATTTCCTCTTCTTCCCGCATCTATGGTGAGCCAATCTTCAACAGTAGGGGTCAATGCTCGCATTAAAGACGTCTAGCCAATCTCGAGGTCATAGGCCACTATAGTCGTTGATTGAGTATTGGCCCAAGCAACACACTCATTAAAGCCAATAACTATCCCACACGACACATAATTAACATGATGAGCGGGATAACCAGTCTTAACAAACCTAGAAAAACCTTCTAGTATATGTTACCATAACTCGTACTTGTGATACTTAATCTCCAAACACAGAGATTGACAAACCTCTTATGTTGACAATCAAGAACAGAATCATGGGATGCACTTGAATAAGGATTGCATGAGGTTTAGGCTATAGTACTTGGAAAAACCTGGGACCTATCATTCCAGACCCTAATAGACCTGTTGTTGAAGAATGGAGGAACTAAGGGGAGCCTCGTCTTCAACAGGCTTGCATCTCAAACCTCGTGCAGTCTAACTTTGGCAAACAACACAAACTGATCGATATACACAAGCATTTGAAGTCGATACAGACAAAACTCTCTCCGTAATAAACCTCATGAAATGCCCCCTCGACCAGGTACAATTAATAAAAACTCATTAAAATAACATTAATAACTAGGCAAAAAGTTAATTTGGGTCTATATGATTTACCACTTTTACCATTAAAGTCTGGGTTGTTTCAATTTTATCATTATTACCCTTATGGCTTTGAATTTAAGCAATTCAAGAACAGTCTCCAATTTGTGTCAAACTCGAGTAACTACTGTTACTTGTCAAGGAGAATTTCGGTACATAAAAAAATGCTGGAAATAGAAGAAAGGGAGAGGCATTTCCCTCCCCATTCCCACCTTACCACCAAGTTGCCTAGCCACCCCTCTCACCACGACCACCACCAACCCTCCTCCTCCTTCCCCACCACAATTAAAATTATGGAACAACAACCATTGCAAAATATTACAACCTTCCATACATTACAGAATCCAAAATTTGCCATGATACAAACTTGGAATTTGCCAAACCCATGAAAATCCCCCGAAACTAATATTTGTTGTACTGTGTTTTGAACCAAGAACTGAGATTTATCGAAAATAAAATTCGCCAAGCACGTGAAATTTCCCCCAACAAATCAATAGAAATAGAAATTGGGTGGTTGATGTTTCTCTATAACTTTTTCTAAGAAAATTGCAGAACGAAAAAAAAATTAAGAAAAAAAGGAAAGTTTAGAGAGGGAGTGATAAGAGAGAAGAAAATGGAGATGCGAAGGTTGTCGGGGGAGTGGGATCTAATAGTAAGTTCCCATTGAGCTTCTGGAAGGGTGGTTGTGGCTTCTACTTTGGGCTAGCGTGGGGGAAGGGACTGGGTGTGGTGAGTAGATGTCGAAGAGGGGTGGGGCGCACTGGAGAACATCGGCGAGGAGATACATGGTTTGGATGAGGGAATTGGGGGTTGGGTGTTGGGTGTTACAGTTGCGGCCGGGCCATGAGAGAGAGAGAGAGAGATGACGGTGGTAGATTTGTATTGGGTTGGGGACATAGGGTCGAATGTTGTGGTTGGCGTGTGGGCTGGCAGGGGTAGTGGTGCGGAGGGTTTCTCTCTCCCTTCTCTTTCTTTCCTTTTCCTTTTCCTTTTCCTTTTTTTTTATGTTTCTTGTTTTGGATCAAAATGCTCCTCAACAAGTAACCGCATTTACTCTAATTTGACAAAAATTGGAGAACATCTTTGAATTGCACCACATAGGTGAAAATGATCAAATTGAAACCACAAGACTTTAGTAGTAAAAGTGATAAACCACATGGATCAAAAGTGAGGTTTTACCTAATATGGAAAAGGAGTTTAAGAAATCTGAGCAGTTGCCAAATGATGAAGATAGAACTAGATAGATAGAAGAGGTCGTGTTGATTACTGGGTTTAAGCAAAGAGATTAAGTCTCCCCTTAGAGCAGTTCCAGCAATGAGCTGAGCCCAAGGCTGGGATTTGGAAATTTTTTTTAAAAATACCCAAAAATTAATGAATTTTTTTCTATAAATACCAGCCAATTTTTTTAAAAAAATTTATCTGAAATTTGAAATTGAAAATTTTATCCGATTATGAGATATGAATAGTATTGACATGTAGGAATCCAAAAATCTTATCCGAAAATATTATCCAAATTAATTATTGAGGTAAAAAAACGTTGCAAAAAAAATTAAAAAATGAATAGTGAATAGTGGCTGCCCTAGCTCTCCCCTTGCCATGGCTAAGGGCAAATGGGTGGAGTTGCTCAAATCCACCCATTTGCCCTTAACCATGGCAAGGGAGGGACTAGGACAACTACTATTCACGTGAATAGTGACTGCCCTTGCAAAATCCAATGTAGCAGTTGCCTTTTGCAATGGCAAATACTATTCATTTTTTTGTTTTTTTCACATATTTTTTTACCTAAACAATTAATTTGGATAATATTTTCGGATTAGATTTTTGGGTTCCTATGTGTCAATCTTTATTATAAAATTCATATCTCATAATTGGAAAAAATTTCGGATAAGATTTCAAAAAAATAAAACTTGAAAGTGAAAAAAAATATTGAATAGAAAGTGAATAATAGTTGAAAGAGACGAAAATGTATGAGGATTTGGTGTTAAAAGTAAAGAGTATTGGTTAGTATTTATAGAAAAAAATTCATTAATTTTTGGGTTTTTTAAAATAAAAATTTCTAATTTTTTTCATCCCAGCCTGGAATTGCTCTTACATATGTTCCTTTTGGTGGAATACATATATAACAAGAATTAACTCCAAAATTTTCCGCAGAATTTCCAGAGCATCTCCCAAATTGACAAACTTGCATTTAATACAATACTAAATAAACTAGGTAATATTAATTTACCCTGAACAAGATTACAATACACTACATGCTGCCCAAATAATATATTAAGCAGGTGCTTCATTATAAATCAAGGATAAACCTCAATGAGAGACCTTAAACCCAAACCGGGAGTAATCTTATAGTGGCTGAAACCTGCGTCAGAAAAGAGCATAGCCCACTCTTTCTCATTCCTTTCTTTTCCTGTAGCCAAGACCATCATCTCCATATCGAAGAAAAGTTGTGTTTCCCCAGATTCCTTATCTGTATTCTTGTTCTCCACCGTCATATCTACGATAATCACCTTGCCTTTCTTGCCCTCTCTTGTAATTGCCTCTTTACATCGCTCAAGTATTTTCACGCATTCTTCATCACTCCAGTCATGCAATATCCACTGTTTGTCATACACAATCACCAAACAAAATTATAAATGGAAATCTGTATTTAACAATATAATATCACTAAGGATGAGATGATTTACCTTCAAAAAAATAGCATCGGCCCCAGGAATAGCCTCAAACATGTCCCCTGCAACATATTCCAAGTTGTTACTCCCTTTTAGGTCAGCAACTACATGAGGGAGATCAAGTACAGTGCATTTCATATGAGGGAAGGCAGCAGCAATGGACTTGGCCACGGTTCCGGTCCCACCGCCCACGTCAACCAACGAATCCACTCCTTGAAACACCCCCTTGCAGTCATCAATCATCAAGCTTGAGATCAACCGGGCATCGCTAGCCATGGCCTCATTGAAAAAATGTGCAAGAGTCGCGTCCTGGTTCCCATAATCCCAAAATGTCATCCCATGCACCACATGAAACGGGGTAGGATTGTCATTTTGGAACCAAGTGGTCAAATACTGCCATGGATCAGTTAAGATGGGATTGAGCATGGCAAGTAAGAAGGGCCTTGCGCTCATGGGATTGTCTTTCAGGAGGAGTGCGGAGGCGTCTGTTAGTACATAACCTTGTTCACCGCCATTCAGACTTTCGCTGGCAAAGAAGCCGGAGTGGACTAAGATTCGCATGAGGCGTGGGATGAAATGAGCTTTTGTTGGGGAAATTGGTAGGGCGGAGACAAGTTCGGAAAGAGTCATGGGTTGGCCATGTTTTTGGATGACATCTGGGATATCTAATTGAACTGCACATTTGAGGGACATAGAATTTATGAAGCTAAAAGTGTGGTTCCAAATGTGGGCTTGTGCTTGGAGTAGCTCATGACTTGCTCTCACGTCACTACCCATGCCTTGCTGTTGGCTCAAGATGTGGTGAGAATTAAGATTGATGCACATCTCTTTATATAAGTGTGGAGTGGAAGGGAGCCAGAGGAGCTTAATGCCATAAAGGAGAGAGATATTTTTGGAAATAGGGATACCCATGTTTTCCACGTGAACAAACCAATCCACGTGTTAGACATGTTAACTGGCTCTTGTATTTGATGGTGGACTCTATTTTTTTACCTTCTACTGTATGCAATTACTGTTATGTAAACCCTTACAGCAAATAAATAACAATGATTCACGGGTAAAATGTGGTTTGTGCACGCAAGACAATAATTGAAAATTGGCAAATATTGCTGGGGTCTGGAGAGCAACGGAATTATAAAACTAAACTAATCCACACAACATGAATCATGTAAAAGTCATTCATCTTTACATGCAAGTAGCGATTCTTCTTCTCTTTTTCTTTTTTCAATTAGCTTTTGCTATAAGTCAATCAGTGTGTGATGGTCTCTTGTTACTCCAGCACAACTTCTACATGCGATATTTATGAAAGATATTTAAATTTCTTTTGCACAACTGGGAAAGCACTATATCGGATGAATGATTTTTTAGCATGGAATTAATAATGGGAGCTATACATTAACATATCTGCCACACGCTTATCTCGAGTTTAAAAATATAAGTTCTTTGTGTCATTAACCCTTAATCAATTGTATATCTCTAAACACAAAATGTATTAAAACTGATTATCACTTATTAGATGATATTCGGTCGCTAAGCATTCGGTCATTGTCTAGCAACTCATTACAAAGGAAAACATAACTAAATTTTGATTGAAATAGATAAATACAGAACATTCATAAATCCAATTGGTGAGAATGAAATGTAACAGCAAGTGAAATTATATTTATTAAGCCAAATTTATATCATAAAGTCTCCAAAATAATATTAAAAAGATGTAATTTGAGACCCTCATCAGAACCCCCAACCAGCTTATTGCTAGTCCCTAGCAATCCAAGCAACTAAAAGAAACTCAATTTTAAGCAAAAATGACAAAACAAAATAAATAAAAACAACTAAAACAGCTAAGCCACTTTTGCAAGATACAATTGCATTTAGCGTATGCAACAAGCCTTTAAACCTTTAGGTTACCCATAAAGGACGAGTTATAGTCTCGTGAGGGTTTCCAGGGATGACACCCACAAACATCAAGTGTGAGGCTAGCACAATTATTCAGAAACATGAAATAAAAAAATAAACTTCGAAAAATAGTTTCAACACCTGTCACCAACAAAAAGGACAAAAATACAGTTTGAATTTTCATTTCATGAACAACGTTAAAAGAGAGAACACTTATTTAACATTTCAAGTTAATCCCACCACAAAGTCCAAATCATTTATTAGCGAGTAAACTTTTCACATGTTTCCTTCGGTGTAAACTGAACCAACACAATTGAATGCCATTAGCTAAATTCTAATCTATGAACACTATGATTATCTTCATCATTTTGGGGCACTTCTAATTCATTATATTATTATTGTTCTCAGCCATTTGTGATGAAGTTTGGTTAAATTGAGGTCTCTTTGCAAATCTACCAAACTGATCACAATATCTCATAAACAAAATAAAGAAACAACAAATAAAAAGATAAATAAACTAAACTAAACTAATTTTTTTTCTTTTTTAAAAAGCTAAGACAAAAGCAAACAAAAAACACAATAATTAATACAAAATTTTTAAAATTATAAAATTTTTAAAAATAAATAACATAAATGAAAAATTGTGTTTGATAAGCCTTACCGAATTAGCTTTGGAAACTAAAACCTCAAACCTTAACAATCAATTTCTTTGTGCTACTTTTCGCTTCACCGCTCCTCTACAACGGTGCCAAAAACTTGTTGCGTCTACTCAAGTGCACGTAGTAATAATCTTGGAAGTCCAAGTAATTGTTGTTGTTGGATCAACTACACCAAAATTAATTCAGCTACATCCTCAACTTGTGATATTCGCAAATGCACGAGCCGTTCGGTAGTATAGCATATGCAAGTGCGAGGTCAATCCCATGAGGATTGATGATAGATTGATTCAATTCGATTCCATGTACAAAATAGAAATTGGGTGTTTTGATTAGGTAAGGAAAACATAAACTAAATTTAAACGACGAAAGTAAACATGTAAAGAAAAGATAAAATAACTAACTCAAGCAAATCAGTTAACAAGTTCAATTCAAATTCACGAATTGATTCTAGCTAAAGTATGATTAAGCCATGGTGTCTAATTCTAACCTTGTATTCCTAATTCCCTAATTTGATCATCTGTTGTTGAAACTAAATTAAGCTTAGAAATCCATTAAGCATAGAAGAATTTTTTAGACAACCAAGCATGAATCTAATCCCTGTTGTCAAGTGTCCATACATACTCTTTCTATTCATAGTTCAATTCGAATTAAAGCATATGGTGTCTACTCTACTCTTAATTCCAACCAAGATAGCTAACATACAAGTTTTAATGGTGATCAATCATTCAAACTAGCATATTAACTTATAAGCATAATGAATAAGAACAAGAACCATAAT
The DNA here is from genome assembly GCA_903112645.1 of Prunus armeniaca. Taxonomy (NCBI): domain Eukaryota; kingdom Viridiplantae; phylum Streptophyta; class Magnoliopsida; order Rosales; family Rosaceae; genus Prunus; species Prunus armeniaca. The sequence goes on along the minus strand of CAEKDK010000003.1, from coordinate 9,985,187 downwards.
TGAAACTTGGAAACTAATCAAACTTGAAAACTTAAAATAAGGAATTACATTAGAATGAAAAATAAATTACTACTCAGAAAACATAAAGGAAAATTTAGCAAAAGGGTTTTATTACAACAATTGAGAACTAAAATGAAAACTAAGAGAATTTGAGGGAGAGAATGGAGAGGAGCTATAGAGAGAAGTTTGAGAGCTCCCCCCCCTTGGGGTGTGTTTGAGATCTAGGAGAATTTGAGGAAGAGAAGGGAGAGGAGCACAATTCTTATATGCTAATTCAACCCCATGAAAGAAACCCAATAATTCTTTTTTTATTCTTGATTATATATCACATGCACCAGCTCAAAATGTAGATTGATAAGAATTGATAAAGCACTCTGATTGAGCATCCTCAAATCTGTACTACTAGCTACTGCCGAAATAACATACGCCTTAAAATCTCTAATAAAAGAACCCAGATCAACAATATATCCAAGTTTGCTGCAGAATTTACATGTCAACAAACTTAGGACAAACCCAGTGTTGCTTGTTAAACTAATAAAAAACAAAGTTTTTAAACCCAAGTCTAATATATGCTCTATTTGAAAGCACATATCTTTTTGGAATCCTAGAAAAGAAAAGAAGCCCTGATCAACATAATGCATAAAATTTAGAATCTCATTCTCTTTTCTTTATCACGGCTTTCTCAGCTAGCAAACAAAAAAAATCATACATTCAAAACTAAGAAAGAGAAACAAAAATAAAACACAATAAACAAAAAAATCTGTGAACTTACCTGCCATTTTTCTCTCCACCAGATGTAGAACAAACCCAAGAAATTGATGTCAGAGTACAATCTTTTGGAGCAAATTCAAGTGCTGCAACCAAACCCACCACAAAAATATCACAACCCCAAAAGCTCTTCCACGAAACCCCCAACGACTCACCAAGACAAAAATTATTTTAGAGAGAGAGGGAGCTGTAGAGAGAGAAGGGAAGAGTTCCTAGAGGGGTTTATCAACCATTGACGGACGCTACCCGACTAGAAAGACTACTAAAATTTGAAGTTTTCTCATGCATCATCATGGCAAACTATAATAAGAATATACAGACAACAGGAACAGGAATATACCTTTTTTCTTTCACTAACTCTGGTTTTAAAAGCTTACAAAGTAGCCCCTAAAATCAAACTTGAAAACTTAGAAATTAACCCAAACTAATTACACTAACAGCTAGAGCGTGATGAGGAGATGGATATCCATACCTCACTCGAACCTTTCGAAGCTCGCCGCGGCTCAGAGAGGAGCAGGGGTGGCTGGGCTTTAGCCCTGACAGAAGCGCTGGCCTTGGTCGGAGCTTCTGAGAGAGAAAGAAGTAGTGATGGAGGAGAGAGAAGAAAGAGCGAGTTTGAGAGGAACTGGAATAAAGATAAGAGGGAGAGGGGACTGAAAAAATTGAGAGGAACATGGAAGTTAGGGCGAGAGTTTGAGAGGGACTGAAAAAATTGAGAAGGAGATGGAAATTAGGGCGAGAGTTTGAGAGGGAGATGAAATCTAGGGAAAGAGTTTGAGAGGGAGAGCGTGAAAAATTTTGGACTAGCGTTGACTACCCTTTAGGCATCTGTGGCTTTTAAAAAAAAATAAGGGAGTTTCACTAAAACACCCAAAATGGGAGCTGAAATTATAAAAAAACCCAACACCCAAAACACTTTATAAATACACCCAAAACTCATCATTACACACACTCAAAACCCATTTATAAACACACCCAAAAAATATACAATTGTTGACTTTGGGGTTGATTTTGGGTGTGTTTCTATGTTTAAATAGTGTTTGGGTTTTTTTTATAAATACATGTCTAAGATTGGGTTTATTTATAAATTTGTAAAAAAATAATGTCCCTTTAAAAAAAAAAAAGGCAAATCACTTTAGGCATCTATGATTATGAGAGATGATGCTAAAGGGAATCAAAGGTATCGTCATAAAAAACCAAAAATTCGTACTAATGTCTTTGTTACCTATTTAGTATTGTTATTTATAAAATCGATGCCTAATGTATTAATAGCATCAATTTTCCATTTTACGATGCCTATGTAGTGTTGCTAAAAGTGAATTTGGCATAGTGTCTTCTCATCTCCATCTTTACTTCTCTTTATAATCACAATAATCCCACGATCAATTCTTCAATAAAATTTGCGAACAATTCTCTTCACACTTGGCTTAAACTTTGACAAATATATATCTTCATATTTTGGCTTTCCAACTTCCTACAAAAGATAAATTCACCTATTAAGTTCACCAAATTAAATACAGAAAATTCATAAATCCAATTGGTGAGAATGAAATGTAACATCAAGTGGAATTATCTTTATTAAGCCAAATTTATATCATAAAGTCTCAATAATAATATTAAAAACATGTAATTTGAGACTCTCATCACAAATATTCTCCCGTGAGAATGTTTGCACAAACAAATCTACCCGAGTGTCTCCTTGGGGATGTGACTTGCACTTGGTGCTGCTCTTGTTGGTGAACTTGTCGCTTCTCTAACCTACTTGTACGGTTGATTGGTCGGCCTGCCTGGTACACTTTTTTGCTTCGATTCAATGGTCATCCTAAAGCGCATAGCCTTCTGCGGTCGCGAATACCTCTACTAGAGTCTGGCTATGAGCGATAGTCAGCTCACGGTATAAGTCGTGCTTGGTTGGCAAACCCTTCTTGAAGGCAGAGGATGCGATCCGGTCATCGTAACCTACGATTTTTGCCTTTTTAGCTTTGAATCTCTTGATGTAATCTCGGAGGAACTTATCATGCTTCTTATGCAGGTTGAATAGGTGGTCAGGGTTCTTCTTAATCGTCCGATAAGAAGTGTACTCCTTTGTGAAGACGAATGCTAGCTCCTTGAAGCTGCTGATCAACCTGGATGGCAAGGTAGGGAACTAATTGTAGGCTACCCTTAGTAAGGTAAGTGCAAACACCTTGTACATCAACGCCTCTTTGGGCTTGTAGAGAATCATAACACTTCTGAAGTGCTTCAGATGGCTCTCGGGATCGGAATCCCCTTTGAAGTAGGGATGCGCATCAAAACCGGGGAACCAAAATAAAATCGAAACCGTGCCAAACTGTACCAATCTCATACTGTGTTGTTAAGTGTTGCAGTGTAAACGGTATGATACCATATCATACTGTTTCAGTTTGACATAGCACTGGTTTCATATTTCTTATACCGTTTGGTGTCATACCGTACCGAATAATATCCATCTTCTCTTTCTTCTTTCCCTCCCTGTCACTTTCTTTCTCCCAGTTACTATTTTTTTTCTCTCAGTATTTTTTTCTCTTTTCAGATCTCAGCAATAGTGGTACTAAAATGGTACCGTGTCATACTGAAACCGATTAGCTCTGGTATGATTTGGTACCAAAAAACCAAAACACCAATCCCATACCGTACCGTGTTATTTGAAAATTCCGGTATCTGGAGCGGGATGTGGTCAATATCGTAGCATGCCCAGGCCTAATTTGAAGTGTGTGAAAGAAGGCGTTGAGAATTGCTTTGGGGGACAACGTGCTCAATTTCGGAGGTGAATGGTGAGGAGTTTGTTTGGTCCACTTCCCTGGGCAGAGCTTCTTCAAAATCTCCTCCGATCTTCAAGTCTCGAAGCCGGTTATTCGCAAGCTTCTAAACATCTGCTGCGTGCATGGCCTGCAGGTCATGCTAGTGACCTTCATGATTCGGGCCCAGTTGGTTGACTTCCTCGTTAGCTTGCAAGGGCTGACCTCCTTAGTTGTCTTGCTTGTGCGGCATATTGGTGGACTGCGCTTGTGGCTTTTCGATGGGAATCGCCAAAAACTTGTTGGTAATTTTTAACAACAATATTAAAACCTTGCAAGTGCACAAATCAAATGATAGTATAGTAAGCAAGCAAGGGTCGATCCCACAGAGATTGTAATCAAAAGAGATGTTTATCAATGTCACGCAACGAAAATTAAAACACAATGACTTCCACACACACACCAACACCAGGGGGGTTTTGATTTGATTTTGTGAATAAAACAAAACAAGGAAAAGAAAATAAAACAGAATTTAAATTAGAGTTTAAGAGAAATTGGTTTAGAATCAATCAAGAACAATAGCTAGGACTCACTATCCACCTCCAAACCATCAATCAATCCATAAACAACAACAGATAATCAATTTCTAGCAAGCATATGATGACGACACTCACAACATGATCATGGCATTTGACTCGAGTTGTATGATTCTCTCTTAAGTGTATGTAGCGTGTATGGCATTTACATCAATACGTGTATTCTAAATTGAAATCTAGTATGACATTTACTCAAATTAACAATCAAGAATCCATTAAGATCAAAGAGAACATGAGTGTCACAAAAACCCTAAAACATGGCATTTGTTATTAGGAATTCAAGAATCGATTTCTCATAACTAGTTCTTAACCCAATTATTCGTTGCAAACAATAATACATTCAATATGGCAATTGACCTATGTTCTACAACAATTTAATTCCAATAAATGCTTCAAAGTTAACTACTCAAAGAAACAAAATATTAGAATTCACATAACATAGAGAAACCGAAATCATCATGCTTGTAGAAACTGAAAATCCATTCAAACTTGTTTATAAAATTGAAATCATGTTTAGGGCTTCAAGATTAAGCCCTAACTAACAAGAAATTAGTCACTCATGTTCTTGGATGAACTCAAAAATAAATACATAAGAACTGAAAAGTAAAAGAAGGAAGGAAAAGAAAGAACTCGTTGGCAGATTTCTCCTCTTGCGCGGTTGATCTCTTTTGGACATGAATCCATTGTATAGGGGCCTTGGCTGGCCTTTTATATCACTTTTATCAGAGTTCTAAACCCTAAGATTGACTGAAAAGTCGTCCAAGAAGCCTTTGTAAACAAGGAATCCAAATAGGAAAGTAAAAATCACAATTCCTAACTCCATATGGAAATACAGCTCAGCCCAATTGTCACACGATTTGGGGATATTCGGCCTTGTAGAAAAATGATTAAAAATATATTTTAGAAATATAAATGTCTTATCTTTCCAACCATATATAGCACGTAACTTGGAAAATTCGGGAAGGCTTCCGTTTCTTCACATTCACGTAACATGTACGAAACTGTCCTGTCTGCACGTGGGCTAACTTTACTTGTAATACTGTATCAATTGGCTTGGTAGAAAATTCTAGAAAAATCATAGATTGAACTTCAAGATGTTAGCATTCATCTCCAATTGGCCTTGCGCTAAAATTCCTCCGAAAAGTTGATTTTTCCTTAAAAACCTTCTAAGAGCGCACAAAAGCTGAAAATCAGAAAAGTAAAGTAATAAGCCCCTTTTAAATCTAATTCTCCTACAAAACCTAAGTAAAAAGAGTATAGAAATGAGTATATTTATGGACTTATCAAATAGGTTCTTCGAGAGTGGGCTCTAGAGCGCCTTTCTTTACGAACCTCACTACGAGGGTCAATGAATTGACCCCTCAAGATTGGTCTCCTCCGCCTGTTCATCAATTTTAGTAAAACACAATCATCATTTCCCAGCTACACCTACACGAGCACTCTCACAGATACTCTCATCATTATTCTCTTCTGTTCTCTTCCTCTTGCCAAAAAGCTCACATACCCCACTCAAGAAACAAATCTCCTAATCCAATTTAGTGCACAAATATTTCGTAAGTCCAAGTTGTCAAAATTTGTAGAACACTCTTCTACAGACTGTCTCAGTAAAAGTAAGAATATCAGCAAGTTGGTTTTTAGACTTCACAAATGGTAAATCAAGCACTTCATCCTCCAACTTCTCCTTAATGACATGTTGGTCAATCTCCATATGTTTAGTTTGCTCATGTTGTACAGGATTGTGCTCAATATCAATATATAGTAGCCTTATTACCACAAGGAATCTCGTACATACTTCTCTCAGGTTTAAGCCTCAAGTCTGTCATAAAGTTTCTAATCCAAAGTAATTCACAAACACCACTAGACAAGCCTTCATACTCAGCCTCAACACTAGATCTTGAAACGATCTTTTGTTTCATGTTTCTCCAAGTGAAGAGATTATCACCAAAGAATATAAGTACTTAGAGGCTAGAGGTGGGACGCCTACATACGAAGGAAACCTTCCCCCATCTTCGTCAATGTCACCACCCACTCTTCAAGCCCAAAACACATCTTACTCGGAGATGGCCAAACTAGGCTTGCTTCATCGGAGTTTTGACTTAAATGACATTTGAGTAATATTATAATTGGCAGACATATTTAGGGCCTCTTTGGTATCCTACTCAAAAAAATGAACTAAAAAATTATGATTTATTTTAAAAACATGAGTTTTTAAATACTAATTTTAAGATCTAAAAACTTGTTTGGTATTGAACTCCAAACTATTTTATGATCTAAAAAATAATTAAAATTAAAATTAGAAATCTTGGATTCCTAAATTGAAATTAACAAAAGAAAAAGAGAGAGAGAGAGAGAGAGAGAGAGGAGAGAGAGAGAGAGAGAGAGAGTTTAATAATGGGGGTGTTTTTGAGTTTTTTTTTAGATTTGGGATTTTTAAAATGGGTCTACCAAATAGATTTTTGTGGCTTTGGACTTCAAATTTGTTTTTGAGTTTATAAAATTGGATCTCAGTAGGATACGAAACGGGCTCTTAGTTCTTCATGGTTTCTACAACTTCTTTGAGGGCATAATGTGGAGACTATACCATTCCATTTAGTTATCGCTTGATTTGGTTTGCATGCCACATGTCCTTCTGCGATTATGCCAGGCCATGACACAATCAGGCACATTCACAAAAACAAGATAAATAGCCAAAAACTTCAACACATTGAGGTACATGAACTCCACCTCAATTCGTATTTGAAAAGTGTCTAACTTAGACATTCTTAAAAATAAATAAATAAAAATCTAACTTAGACAATGCCACACTAGTGTTCCTAGAGCTCATATTTTTCTTTGGTTTGAGGAGCAAGTCTTATCATTTAGCTTGTTGGAATTTCCTTCCATATTGAGCATCCTTAATTTTACGAAGCTATCAATCTTCGTTTTCAGTTAACTTGTACAGTTCACACTCTTAGAATCAACCCATAATTATCCACTACTAGGTCTTTGTAAAAACACAAGCGAAAATTCATACATAAAACGAAGTATAAACCCTAAAAATCCATTTTTCAACATGCACTATTCTGGTTCTGGAAAGTTCTAATTTTCCATTTCTCTTTTAAATCTATGGATTGACGTGGCAAATCACTAACTGTACAGATCTGATCCAATGGCCAAAAACCACCAAATCCCGCATTCGCGCCTCCCCTAGAATGTACTCAAACCGTCATTTGCTTTCAGAGAGCCCCCAATTAATAATCCCATTTCAAAATCTAAAATGGCAAAACCTGTTGACGTTCAAATTTGCAAGTTTCCCAATCCAAACCTCTCCTTCCTCACAAAATGGCTTACCTAACAAAGCGAAACTCCAATTCTTACGACGACGATTGCAGCAACGAAGTTTCACAATCACAAAATCAATCGATCTACTTGGCATCAGAATCAGAAACCAATTCCCCGAGCGACCAATTCTCCTCCTCACAACCACCGCCCGAGTCTGTTTCTTCAAGTAATCAAATCAAAGCCAGAGCCTCACTGCCATCAAAGACTAAAAATTTCTCAGAACCCACAACCAATCAGACCCCTTACTACATACCCATTGCGCCTCTGCCGATCTTCCGGGGCGGTTCGAACGAATGCCCGGTTACCCATTTAACCCGGTTCGCCAAAATTTGCCGCGCAAATTTCAGTTGCCCAACAGTGGACGTGATGGTGAGAATCTTCCCGGTGACGCTGGAAAATGAAGCGGCTCTGTGGTACGATTTGAACATTGATCCCTACCCTTCATTGAGTTGGGAAGAAATAAGATCGCTGTTCTTTCAGGCGTATGATCAGATCGATCAATTGCGGTCGGAGTTGACGATGATCAAGCAGGGCAGGGATGAGACAGTGCGTTCTTATTTTCTGAGACTGCAATGGATTTTGAAGCGGTGGCCGGATCATGGACTGCAAGACAATGTGCTCAAAGGGGTTTTTATTGATGGGTTGAGGAAGGAGTTTAAGGATTGGATTGTTGCAGAGAAACCCAGTTCGTTAAACGACGCTTTGAGGCTTGCTTTTGGGTTTGAAAAAGTGAAGAGCGTTCGGGCTACTACCGCGGCAAAAGAGAAGGCGGTCGAGTGCGGGTTTTGCGGTGGGGGGCATGAGGAGAAGGGGTGTGAGGTAAGGGAGAGGATGAGGAAGTTGTGGGTGAAGAGTAAGGAGGAGGGGTTGGTGAGGATGGTTTCAGTTGTGGGGAAGAGGGAAGAGGAAGGAGTGGAGAGAGAGGAGGAGGGAGAGTTGGTGGATTTGAAGAAGAAGGGGCAATGCCAGTGTTGGAAGCACCAGTGTTGGAAGAAAAAGCTTGAGAGGAGTAAAAGCCTTGTTGTGACCAATGTTTTGAAAGGCGAGGCGTTGAAGTGAGGCGTTTTATGTCTCGCAAAGCGAGGCGTAAGCCTCGAGGCAATAAGGCGCAAGCCTTTTGAACATTCAATTATCACAAATAAAAATATATTAGTATATTTATAATATGTAAAATATATGATCCATATATGTTGTGAGGTCATTGATGCATAAATTGAAACATCTCAAGCCTCTTTTTAAGCTCCAAATTAATTTAGACTGTTATAGACTGGATATGAATTCAAATTTATAAGATAGGATTCACATCTTGTTTGAATAGATTGAAAGAGAGGCTTCCATTAGAAATATGTGGGTGGATATGGCTGAGAGCTAGTCAAAATTGAAAGAGAGGGAAATCTGATTTTTGTGAACCTTCTATTGGGTGAGAGCAGAATATAAAAGGCACAGGAGGGACTAATTAATATAATAATTTTTTATTGTGAAGGAATGGAAGAAGTGAGACCTGAGCTTATGTTATGTTCTTAAACTTAAAAACCACAGATGTTGAAACGCTGGCGTTTTGCTTGACTTTTTAAACACAAAAGCTGTACCATACGGGATCGTTTTGAGAGAAATAAAGTTAGGTTTCATCGTCTTCTTCTCCGCTCTGCAACGCCCCTGCAATTTCGCGCGTACGCATTTGGAATTTGGCGTACGCCACCGTAACTTGGCGTATGCCTTTAACAACAATCGCTAAACAGAGGTACGCTTGAGGCGTTTTACCATCGCCTCGCTTCGCCTCACGCTCTCAGGCGCGCTTAGGCATGCCTTTCAAAACATTGGTTGTGACTGGAAATTTCAATGCAAATAAAAAATTATAGTTTAGGGTACCTCTACTTTTTCTTTTTCTTTTCTTCTTTTCATTAGCTTCATTCTGTTTTCAATCTTTAGCCTTTTTTCTTTTATTTTTATGTTGTATATAATTGCTGAGAAGTCTTGTATTTATACTAGGGCAAATGCTAGAAAAGTCCCTAAAATAGAGCTATAAAGAAAAACTTAATTGCAATTAGGATAACACTCACTACTACAAAAAAAGGCAAAAGATAACGGGAATTCACCGTCGTGTATTTGGTTTTCAAACCATCGTGAAATCGACCGACATCTATTTGGGTGTCAAACTACGACGGCTTTTCACCGTCGTTGTTTATCTGTAATGGCGACGGTTTTTAAAGAAAATCGTCGTTGTTTAGAGATAAAGATCATTAATTATAGGAGAAAAGACGACTATTTTTAATAAAACCGTCGTGTATTGTATGTAAAGAGGACGATTTTTTATGAAAACCGTCGTGGATTGTTTATAAAGACGACGGTTGTTTTATAAAAACCGTCATCTTTATATATAATAGACGACGGTTTTTATTATAAAAAAATGTCATCTTTACATATAATAGACGACGGTTTTTTTATAAAAAGCGTCATCTTTACATATAATAGACGACAGTTTTTTTTATAAAAAGCGTCATCTTTACATATAGTAGATGATGGTTTTTATAAAAAGCGTCATCTTTACTTCATAATAGACGACAGTTTTTATAAAAAGCGTCATCTTTACATATAATAGACGACAATTTTTTTTATAAAAAGCGTCATCTTTACATATAATAGACGACGGTTTGTATAAAAATCGTCATCTTTACATATAATAGACGATGGTTTTTTTTTATAAAAAGCGTCATCTTTACATATAATAGACGACCTTTTTTTTTATAAAAATCGTCGTTAATTATCTGTAAAGACCATGATTTATTATAAAAATCGTCGTCTAATAAGTTTCCAAACTACTACATTTTAGTTCTTTTTTATTTCCTATGATGCTATACAACGATTTTAACTATAAAACCAACCATAATGCTTTATTAATGAATATATACACTCAAAAATAGTTTCTTTCATAAAACTTGAAGATTCAATAGTTATTACATAGTTAACCAATCTTTATTCTACAACAAACATAATTCCTAACAAGACCTACGTACTCCTAATCCAAGCATTCCTCATCCAAACATACAAATGATGCACAACTGAAGTCTCCTCCATCATCCCTGTAAATAAATCAAAATGACAAAGAGAAAAAAAAAAAACAAAGATTATAAACATAAAAAATTAGGTGGAAGAGAAATTTTACCATTGGTCCATATTTCCATAGAAAACTTGTAAAATGAGCATAAAAAAGACCATCGAGAACCTGCAAATTTTCAACAACAAAAAAACATATGACTCACATAGAAAACCTACAAAAGAAAAAGTTATAAATCTGCAAGCTTCCTCCTCATCTCCTGATAACCAAATCAGAAAATCTAAAAAGAAACTAGAAATATAAAAAAAATATGTAAACAAACCAGACAAATCAAGAGAGACAAAATCTAAAATTAGGGAGACAAAGAACATACCAGAAACGCAAAGAGACTAATCTACAATTCACTAGCAAGATATAGAAGGGTATTAAGAGATTAGGTGACTTTCAAATCAAACCTTTCAACCAGCTTTGATTCTCAAATACAGAACATCCCTCTACATCTTATGGATCTGCGAAGACCTCAATCTCTCAACTCCTTCATTGATATCGATTTTTTGATGATTTTGTAGAGAGTTTCATGAGGGTGTTTTAGAGAGTGCAGGAGGGTTTCAAGGAGGGAGAGATAAGGTTTTCAAAGACGGGGGAAAAATCTGAAAATTTGTCAAGCGCGAATTCACTTAAGTAGCCTTTTTTTAACGTGTTTTAAAAGACGACGCTTGTTAATGAGAGATAAGGTTTTCAAAGACGGGTGAAAATTTGAAAATTTGTCGAGCGCGAATTCACTTAAGCACCCATTTTTTAGCATATTTTAAAAGACGACGCTTTTTTTTATAAAAAAAATTGTCATCTTTACACATAATAGACGACGGTTTTTATAAAAAGCGTCATCTTTTCATATAATATACGACGGTTTTTTATAAACAGCGTTATCTTTACATATAATAGACGACGATTTTTATAAACAGCGTTATCTTTACATATAATAGACGACGGTTGTTTTATAAAAAACGTCATCTTTACATATAATAGACGACGGTTTTATAAAAAGCGTCATCTTTACATATAATAGACAACAGTTTGTATAAAAATCGTCATCTTTACATATAATAGACGACGGTTTTTATAAAAAGCGTCATCTTTATTTCATAATAGACGACCCTTTTTTAAACAAACCATCATCTTTACATATAATAGACGACACTAGTGGATATCACAAAATCTTATGTTATATTTAACGAAAGTATAAATAAACTCTTAATTGTTAGTGAATATATTGTTTTGAGGGCATACGCATTCTAAGAAACTAGTTTCAATGATCCAACCATCAAACTTGTTTGTTTATACTTCGAGATTATATACACAAAAAATCGGAAAAAATAAACATTCAGAGATCAAGTAACGGGACAAAAAATTTCGACGGTTATAAATGAAAAATCATGATTTAACGGTTATTTTAACAAACCATCATCTTTACATATAATAGACGACCTTTTTTTATTATAAAAAGCGTCATTTTTACAAATAATAGACGACCATTTTTTATAAAAAAACGTCATCTTTATAAATAATAGACGACCATTTTATAAAACCGTCATCTTTACTTCATAATAGACGACGGTTTTTATAAAAATTGTCATCTTTACATATAATAGACGACAGTTTTTTTTATAAAAAGCGTCATCTTTACATATAATAGACGATGGTTTTTCTTTAAAAAGCGTCATCTATTATATATAATAGACGACGGTTTTTATAAAAAGCGTCATCTATTATATATAATAGACGACGGTTTTTTATATAAAAAACGTCATCTTTACATATAATAGACGATAGTTTTTATAAAAAGCGTCATCTATTATATATAATAGACGACGGTTTTTTATAAATAGCGTCATCTTTACATACACTACTACGTTTCACTATTTGCGCGACGAAACATTGCGCGACGAAGATCAACTCGTCGCGCAAACAATAATTGCGCGACGAAAATACATTTTCGTCGCGCAATACACTGAAAATTTGCGCCACCAAACTATTTCGTCACGCAAAATGTATATGCGCGACAAAAAACATTTTTCGTCGCGCAAACTGAGTTAAAAAAGAGCGGGGAATTTTTTTAGCGCGAAACATTTGCGCGACGAGAAATATCGTCGCTGAAGGCAACATTGCGCGACGAACAAATTATCCGTCGCGCAAATAGGACAGTCCCCTGATTTAGCGCGACGGAAAGACGTTTCGTCGCGTAAGAGAACAAGAGATATTTTATTTTTTGGCGCCAAAAATGACCTGTGTGGGATATTTTTTTTGCGCGACGTACTGACGTTTCGTCGCGTAAAGTTCAACGTTTACGCGACGAATACCTTGTTTTGCGCGACGGAATTATGTTTTTGCGCGACAATGTTGCGCGACGAAAAGTACCAAGCGTCGCGCAAAAGTTAGATGTCGGCAGGTGTTTGCGCGACGAAAAAAAAGGGTTTGCGCGACGAATAATTTGGTTTTTTGCGACGGGACTTTGCGCGACGAATAAGTATGTTCGTCGCGCAAAGTCCTTCTTCTTCATATTAGAATTCTGCCATTGCAGAGGCAGAATGCAAAAACAAAGCATTCTGCCTCTGCCTCTCTCTCAACCTCTCTGCTGCTGCTAGGATTTCAATACATTGATTGGGTAAGTATTTTTCGTCATTAGTTTAAAAGTATTAATTTAAGTTCGTACTAAGGTTTTTTAATTTGTTTTCGTTAGGGATATTTGTAATTAGCGATTGGTGGAGAACGATTGAGAATGTATTTTATTTGTTTTATATATGTTTAAAATGTTCTTGTGAAGTTATATTTATATTATGTTGTGCGTAACGTAGTACAATCTGTTGTGATGTACGAAGTTAATTGAAATTAACTTCGTGCTTTTATTTTTATGTTTAGTAACACTTAGTTTCCCGTTCGAGATTAGTTGGATTTCGTGCATGGATGCGTAATGCATGACTGCGGTCCAATTAATTCTTGAATTGTCCCATTATTTGGACAGTTTGGTAATGCATAGTGTTGTCACGTAATCTATGGCTACAGGATTAGGTTTCGATTGTGGATATTTCGTTGTCATCTCGGTACGTTCTTCGGGTGGTACATAGGTATTTATACCTATGGCCACCTCAAGAACTGTAGCGAGATGCTGGCGAAATTCATCCACGTCGAAATCTAATCTCATGTAGTCGTAGGTTACGTGGCAGGAGTATGCATTCCCGAATGGGATAGGACCCTTACCGGAGGCATAAGGTGACATTATAACTTCGTATGAAGTTGTTGTGATTGTTGTGTTGTGATTCTGGTTTCAGGAATTATGGACAGAAGGTGGATACAAAACCCTAACAGATGCGCAGACGAATACTTGGATGGAATCGAGGATTTTATTGAGTTTGCACGTAGACACAACCCGGGTGCAACTAGAATCCGTTGTCCTTGTAGGAGGTGCAACAACACGTTATGGGAGACAATTGAAAATGTTGGATTTCATTTAGTAAGAAATGGAATGATTGAGACATATAGCATTTGGAACCTTCACGGGGAACAATTAGAGCATGCTTCGTCTTCAAATGCCACAAGAGTGGACAATGTTCAACCTATTGTGGATGCTAATGATGAAGTCATGGATATTATACAGGATGTTTTTCCATTTGCATCGACCAACATGAATCAAGAAGAGCAAGATGATGTGCCTACACCAATAGACAGTGCGGAGTTTGAACAATATGAGAAATTGTTAAAAAATGCCAACCAAGAGTTATACCCGGGGTGCGAGAGCTTTTCCGTTCTCACGGCCATTGTGGAGCTAATGCACGGAAAAATAAAGTATCGTATGTCGAACCTGTGTTTCGATTACTTTTTGGGGGTTTTCAAGAGAATGCTTCCGACGGACAATTGTTTGCCGAAAGACCATAAACAGGCGCAGAAGGTGTTGAATGGTCTTGGATTGGGTTATGAAAAAATCCATGCTTGCAAAAATTCATATAGGGTCAAGAACCGCAGCTGCAAAAAATTTTCAAGATCGGAGCTAAAATCACCGTTGAATCGGGACAATTTGTTTACAACCGTCGAAACGTTTTGTCCCGTTACTCAATCTCTGAATGTTCATTCATTATGATTTTTGACGTATACGATCTTGAACTATGAAAAAAGAAGATTGTCGGTTGGATCATTGAAACTAGTTCAGGAGTTCGGGTTTAGGGCTTAGGGTACAGGTTTTAGGGTTTGGGGTATGGTTTTGCGCGACGAATAGAAGCTTACGCGTCGCGCAAACCTTATGCGACAAACAGAATCCATTCGTCGCGCAAAATCAATAAAAAAATTTCCCTCTCCTCTCCGCTCCAGCACTTAGTGAAATTTTTTTTCAAAAGCCAGTTTGCGCGACGAATATCAGTCCATTCGTCGCGCAAAATCAATAAAAAAATTTCCCTCTCCTCTCCGCTCCAGCACTTAGTGAAATTTTTTTTCAAAAGCCAGTTTGCGCGACGAATATCAGTCCATTCGTCGCGCAAAATCAATAAAAAAATTTCCCTCTCCTCTCCGCTCCAGCACTTAGTGAAATTTTTTTTTCCAAAGCCAGTTTGCGCGACGAATATTAGTCCATTCGTCGCGCAAAATCAATAAAAAAATTTCCCTCTCTCTCCGCTCCAGCACTTAGTGAAATTTTTTTCTCAAAAGCCAGTTTGCGCGACGAATCACGAGAGTGCGTCGCGCAACCTTTATTTGGAACAGCTAGCATGCGCGACGAAATTGGGATTTCGTCGCGCAATCGCATTGCATTGATTTTTTCCCGCGCAAAATCAAATCCCAAAATTTTGGGCGGCTGCACAAGTATGCGCGACGACAGTAGTTTGTTTTCGTCGCGCAAGGTATATCTGTTCACACGTTTGCGCGACGAAATTTGTTGTTCTAGTCGCGCAAAGGTCCAATTTTATAACATTGCGCGACGAAAAGTTTATGTTTTCGTCGCGCAAGGGTTATTTTAATGACGTTTGCGCGACGGAAATGTATGTTCGTCGCGCAAAGTCGAATAAGTTTTCTGAAAATCGCGATCTTCTCCTTCTTCCCCAAATTCTGAAACCTAACCCTAAAACCTCCCAAATCTCTCCGCCGTGACCTCAGCCCCTAATCCGCCCCAAATCAGACCCTGCCGCCGCCACCGTCGAACCCAGGAGCTTCTCCGCCGTGGCCGTCCATCCTGCCGCCGTGAATTGCTCGGTTTAGCCCGAATCTCCGCCGCCGTTGTTCTCTCTCCTCCGGGCACCAAATCCGGCAATTGAGGTATGCTTTTTGGCCTATTTTTCATGCTCTAGCTGATGGTTGTGTAGGATTTGATTGATTGTGTGCATAGGGTAGTCAATTTGAAACCCTAGGTTTCGGCCGGTTTTGAAATTCAAATTCCGGCCACTTCCGTCCGTTTTTCCGGGGTAGGTCCGAGAACAAAAGTGGCTCCAATTGATGTTTTAAACCTAGGGTAGGAACCTTGCCCCTTAATTTGTAGGATTTCCCGGGGATCGTTATCTCTTAGGGCACCCACGCGCTGCCGGCGCGTGTGGTGGCGCGTGGGGTACTGTGGCATAGGGCTTTTTGTCCCAGTGCAAACATTTCGTTGTCACGAGCGCGTAGGTGTGCTCGGATTGGAATTTGGTTATCGTTTGAGTCTCGAACGGTTTGAACCTATTGTGCGATTTTAGGGTTTGATATGTTCGGACCGTTGGATCGAGCTGAAACTCACGTATGTGGTACCATGTATTTATAGGATCGTTTAGGAATCGACGGATTGTGGATCGGAGTCCCGGATACTCCGAAATCGCAAACCCTAGGTCAAACTATGATTTTAATTAGTTAGTTCAATTTTTTACTGACATTGTATGTGCTACATTGGATTAATGAAATTGTGCAGATGTCAGACTTGATTAGACGTCGTAGGGCGGTGACGGCTACACCGAGTTCGGAGCCCCCGGCTCAGCCGGTATCAGCTGCCACTGCTCCAGCACTGATGGAGCAGGACCACGTGCTAGCTGGTCCTGGGGGATCCCAGGCGGCTGCATCATCATCTTCTTCGGTGGTGCAGCCTCTTAGCGCTAGGCGGCGACACCGGCCCGCTACCACCACCGACACCACATCCACTGACTGTACTGGTGCCTCGGGGGCACCTACAGGTAATACCCTTCCCCTTTCATTTTTTGTTTAACATTTTTTTAATTGGGAATTTGATGGTTCAATTTGATTGTATATGTAACAATATTGTCCTATCCCTTTGCAGCCAAGAGGAACACCCGAGGGCCGTGTCGGCAGCTGAAGACGGCGAAGGTCACCCGGGTGACCAACAGTCGTATCAGCATCGGATATGACGAGCGCCATCGGGCTGCACCGACGGCGGACTTGCATAGCTCCTTGGCCCACGACATTGGCCACGTCGTTCGGACCCATTGCCCGATGCAATGGAAGTCTTGGAAGGTCATACCTGACGAGATCAAGATGCAAGTTCGCGGCCAGTTGTCGGTATTTTTCCTATCTTTTAATTATTTTTCTTTCAAACTTTATATATTTCTATTACTTAATGTATGTAATCAATTTATTGCAGACGAACTACGACTTAGAGGACCTCAACGAGGAGACTTTGGCGTACGTCAACAGACTCTTCGGTGAGAGGTACAAGCAGTGGAAGAGCGACTTGCACCACCATTTCCAGGCCTTTGATGATCCGGAAGTCGCTCTTCAGGAGGGTTGCCCGAAGGAGCTTGAGGGCCGGGAGGATAGTTGGGCGTGGCTCTGCGCTCATTTTCAGGCGCCCGATTATGTGGTATTTTTTTAATAATATTTGTTTAATGTTTATTTTATTTTTTATATCTCATTATTATTTAATTTATTTATAGTTCAATTCTTACGTTTTATTTTTGTATAACAGAATAAAGCCCAAGTGAATAAGGGCAATAGGAAGAAGAAGACTCTTCTTCACCATTCCGGCTCCAGGCCCTTCTCATATAGGATGGATGCACGGCGTCGGGTAAGAATAATATAATTTATATTTAATTTTTAATATGTCATTATTATTAATTTCTTTTGTTCATACTAATATTTTTCTTCTCTTGTTCAATTAAGGGGGGGTCGAAATTCCCAGAGATCGACGTCTTTGGTGACGTTTATGTTCGACCTGGGGATGAGTTGGCCGAGTCCCTTCATGTAAGTATTATGTATTTTTAATTCTTATGTTACACTTTCAATTTATATGCATTTTTTAATTTATATTTTATGTAATGTTAAACAGACGACGATGGTGGAGAGGAGCCAGTTGGTTCTTCAAGAGTCCGCCTCCCAACTTCCTCCCGAGACTCCGATCGAGTCTGTGGATCCTCCGCATGATGCTGGATTTCAGATTTTGACGCAGACGTTGGATCAGACTCTCGGGAGGAGGCCGGGAACGTATTGTAGGGGGATGGGGAATGCCCGACAGAGGGAACCTCGACCGCGGTCATCGTCGCAGGCAAACAGTCAGGTGACTGTTTTGACATCGCGGGTTGCCGAGCTTGAGGGTCAGATGTCGGTGATTCTGCAGTCGCTCGCGCGGTCCGGGATTCCAATCCCGAATTTTGGTGCGTCGACCTCCGAGCCCGTCCAGCCCGAGCATCCCCAGCACACCACGGCCCCTGCAGACGCCCATACCTCCGAGCCGCATACCTCCGAGCCGCATGTGGCAGATGACCAATTAGATTTCGGAACATTATTTGATTAGTTTGTTATTTTTATAATTTATTTTACAATTTGTATACATTTATTTTATTTTATATAATAGATGTTTTCTTTACGATTAATTTTTTTAATTGTAATTTCATTTTAATTAAAAAAAAACAACATTTATTTTTTTACAAAATTAAAAATCAAATAATAATAAATTTTTTTTAATAATATATATTGCTTTTGCGCGACGAAACGTAAATCGTCGCGCAAAAACATTTAAATATATCTTAATCTTGCGCGACGAGTAATTTCGTCGCGCAAGATGTGTATGCGCGACGAATAAGATGTCGTCGCGCAAGGTTCATGTAGTTCGCGCGACGGACAATTCCGTCGCGCAGTTTTTTTTGCGACGACCTCTGGTTCGTCGCGCAAATATTTGTGCGACGGACAATGAGGTCGTCCCGAAATGTTTTTTGAAACGAAGATGTTATACGTAGCGCAAACTGCGCGACGAATGACATTTGTTCGTCGCGCAAATCCTTTCTTCACGACCTTTGCGCGACGGATTGTGCGCGACGAATATTCTGTCGCGCATAATGATGTGCGACTAAAATCGTTTTTGCGCGACGAAAACCCTTTCGTCGCGCAAAGACTAAAATGTAGTAGTGATATAATAGACGATGGTTTTTATAAAAAACGTCATCTTTACATATAATAGATGACGGTTTTTATAAAAAATATCATCTTTACAAATAATAGACGACGGTTTGTATAAAAAGCGTCATCTTTACATATAATAGACGACGGTTCTTTCAAAACAACCATGTCTTTACCAAAAGAAGGACACTTGATTTTTAACAGACGACGCTTGTCATACCTACTGTCGTTGTTTTTTGGTCAAATTTTAACTATGAAGAAAACCTTTTTAATAAGACGATGGTTTTTTATTTGTGTGCGTCGTTATAAAAAATATTCAACAGTACCTTCGTTTTTTTGTTGTTTAAGTCACTTATTCACGACGGTTTTTTGTTACCGTCGTCTTTTTAAATACAACGACGGTTTTTCTTCTACCGTCGTCTTTTTTGGTCGTCTTTTTCACTTTCTGTAGTAGTGACTATTTTGCTATTTCTGACTTTGTCGGTGCGATCTGATGGGCACCTAAACTCGTTTATATTAGTTTAGTGGCAGACCCAGCAATTATTGGGAGCTGATTTTCCCACTATTCTTTTATCAATTTACACTCCTTTTGTTAAAAAATTTATGTTCCCACTCCCTTTTTTTCCACTTACACTCCTTTTTTTATTATAGTAAAAACTATTAAAAAAAACAAAAGGGAGTATAAGTGGACAAAAGGGGAGTGGGAAAATCACCACCCATAGTGAAAGTGTGGGCATAAATATTATAATATTTATTTATGTAGTAATATTATATATTTATATAAATATATTATTATTTTATGAAAGATCACACCAAATACAAGTGGGATGGAAGACAAACTAAGAGCATCTCCAACCGATATGTCAAACGTGCCACATAGACATTTAACAGTTATAAATAACATCTCATATCACTCCAACCGATGTGTCAAAGCTGATGTGGAATGAAGCCTGAAGGTTGAGATGTTATTTTTGACATCCCAAAAGCAAGATGTTAAATGAATATTTTATTATTTTTTCTTTTCTTTTCTTTTTAACTAAAAATAAATCAACACTAAAATGTAATAAAATAATAATTTAATTTGACATATCGAGTGAAGTGTAAAGTTGTATAAGATGTCAAATTGCCACATCAGCCATCAAATTTAAATTTGATGTTTGATATTTGACATCTCCCTTGGAGATGCTCTAAATCATTTCTTAAACTGGCCTGATATTCTAGGCTTGATAGTGAGCTAACTGGGGGCTATATATTCACGCAAAATATTGGGCTGAACATGTAAAATATTGTCAAAATGTTCTATTTATTATAGCCTACATGATTGAAGAAAACATTTAAGTGTGGGCAGCTGCCCACATTTGTCTCTACATAGGTCCGTCAGGGACGAACCAACCAAAGAAAATCGGGAACGAGAACATCTATATGATTGGGCACCCCTAACGCCCAATTGGTACCCAATGTCCATCCCTAATCTAAGGACTAGAATAAACAAGAAGAAAAAATAACAGTTGTTTTGTAGTCTAGGACTAACAGAAGCTCATATATAGCTCAACATGACATTATTTCAAGTTGTGTTGGAGAACAATCAGAAATTAACTAAATAACAGAATAAAAACAATTCGAAATATATTCTATAGATATCAATAAATCAAATTCATACACAAATCAAAGCCTATCATAAATAGGCGACTGCCCACTAGGATTAAATTATTAGAAATCAAAGCCTAAGCATTTGACTTTGATTTCTAGCAAACAATGATATGCTTTTATCTCATAAAGTGATTATTTGTGGAGAAGTGATCATGTGATTCCAAAATTCTATAGCTTCTGGCTTGAACGAATTGTCTGTTATATAGAGGTCTGATGCTTCTTCGTCCAACAGTTGTAATAATTGTTCAAACAAAATTCAAATTTTAATTAGATCATGATATTATATAATAAAAAATGAATTTTTAATTAATAAAAATTAATTAATTTAATCAACATAGCCCAAAGACCCAATCTTTGACAATTATACATAGGGCGATTATCTAGTGAGAACGCTTATGTGCGAACGTTATATGAGAACCAAATCCAGCCATCCAAATTATCTGAACGGCTAAAGAGAAAAAACAAGCTTACAGTAAAAACGGGTAGGCTGCAGTTCCCCTTAGCCCAAGTGTCAAGTCACGCCTGCTTCGAAAAAACACGCCTTTCTTCTTCCTGACAGTGGCCAGTCGTGCCTTTCTTGTCAATAAATTTATGAATTTATGAGTTTATGAATCAACCCTAAATAACCAAAATACCAGACATAAATTTGTGTATTTCTCTTGTCGCGGAAACTCCCTGGTGTACTCTGTCTCTTTCGCTTCCTCCCTCATCTAATATTTCTCATCTGAACGTCTGAGAAAGTACGTTTCTCTCGAATTCCCTCTCTTTCATTCATATTAAAGTTTGCATGTTATATTGCATTCAGTTAATGTTTAAATCACTTAATGTTTGAATAATGTTTAGGATTTTAGGGCATTGATTTTCTGGGTAAGAGTAGTCTGTCTTTGTAGTAGTTGTGTTTGCAAAAATATAAATTGGTGTCAGTTGTTTTTTTGCGTCTTTTTCTAGTTTCTAGTAATTTGTTGAAGCATGGTAACTAATTTTTGAAGTATTTCTGCGGTTTAAATATTATTTACTTTTTTCAAAAGTTGGGTTGTCTTTTTATCTCAATTTATTGTGGTAATTTGTTGAAGTGTAGATTCACAGCTGTTGGTTGTTCCTATTTTTGTTCCATTGTGCTTGCTTGTTGTCTTTTCTTAGAATTCCAGGAACCTTCATGTGTTGGTCATTGTAATCCTGATTTGCCCATCTAGTGGTGTGAGTGTATGGCATCATTTTAGGAATTTAATGGGTTTTGGAAAACAAAGAATAAGCAGCATTAGAAGTAGAATGCAGAAGAGAAAATTGAATCTTAACAGTGAATATGAGATGATTTGGGATGCAGAAGGATCAATGCATCTTGTAGTAGGTATCAATTTTGTATGTTAATGTTTTGAAAATAGTGTTGGTAGGTATCAATTCTGTGTGTGAATGTGTTGAAAATAGTGTTTGTAGGTGAAAATTATGCATCTTAATGAGTTGAAAATAGTGTATCAGTTGTGTATCTTAATATGTTAAAAATAGTGTTAGTAGGTATCCATTATGTATCTGAATATTTGAAAATAGTGTTTGTAGGTATTAATTATGTATGTTAATGAGTTGAAAATAATGTATCAGGTTGCATCTTAATATGTTGAAAATAGTGTTAGTAGGTATCCATTATGTATGTGAATGTGTTGAAAATAGTGTTTGTAGGTATTCATTATGTATCTTAATGTGATGAAGATGTGTAGATAATTTTGTGAGTAGGTATCACTTCTGTTTCTTAAGCAAAAGGTGTTTGTTGCAGTTAAAAAATGGAATCTGGGTTTGAACTTTGTTTGCCGGAGTCAGAGGTCTATGTTGCGCGGGTGAATAATTTGTGTGTGGCGAATACAGTCTTGTGTAATTTTGGGGCGCATTTCAGTGAGTCGCTTATGAAAAGATTTAGAGAGAGCTGTTTTGGGCACCTGTTGGGCCTCCATAAAATTGCATTTAGTGGTCAAATTGTGCATGCTCTGGCACTCCGGCGAGTCGGAGGACTTGGTATTAAGGACATGCTGGGCCTTAGTTATGCAATAGGGTCCAATGTTGCTCAATTCAGTGTAAAGGATTTTTGTTTGATAAGTGGTCTGAAATGTGGAACAGAGCCTGACATAACGTTCGGGGGGGATGCTCATAATCAATTTATGAAAGCGCATTTTACTAACAGGGGTCACATTACTTGCAATGACTTAGAAAATGCATTCCTAAAGTCCGAAAAAGGAAGCGAGGACTCGTTCAAATTGGGACTGCTGTATTTTGTGGAGTTTGTTATAATGGGTAAACCCCAAAATGTAAAGATAAACGAGGAGTACTTACATTTGGTTCATAAAATGGACGAATTCAACAATTATCCGTGGGGATCTATATCTTTTGAGTTTTTGCATGATTCTCTGTTGTTTGCTCCCGGGAAGAAAGAGAGTGATGAAGAGAATGATGGGAAGGGAAAAGGAAAGAAAAAGGGAAAAAAAGCAGTGCGGAGTTCAGTGAGAAAAGGGAAGAAAAACGTGGAAGATGAGATGCCTAAAAGAATTAACAGTCCTGGATGGAGTATAAAGGGATTGAGCTATGCAGTCTAGGTATGATGTAGTTCAAAATTAGTGTTTGTAAAATTTTAGTTCGTAATTAAGTACTGACTTTGATAATCTATTTGTTGTAGATTTGGTTGTATGAATTAATTGCTGAATTGAGAATTCCCCCCCTTAGATATTGTAAGTGGATCGAGAAACTTGCATTAGTCCCTCGAATTTGCTGGTGGGAATCCATGGATAAAGTGCCTGAGTTTAGAAAGCTAAACGCTTATATATTTCAAAGCAAACAGGTGTGTAGTTAATAATTTATTTCAGTACTAAGTTCGTTTCATGAAGAAAGCTGTTTAGTATTGTGTATATCCTGTTAACTCTATGTGTTTGATAGCCTGTTATACTGCGCCTCTTACGACCAAGTCAATTGGAGATGAGCCAACTGTATTGGAGTTGGGGATCAGATGTTCCTGAATGTGATGCACCCAGTGTAGGTCCGCGGGTATGTAAGGACCTTGATGAGTTAAACTCTGTTGTGTAGCATTTGAGGAATGAGGTTGCAGTATTGCCATGAGAAGGGTAAGCTAGAGGAGAGAGTTTTATGCTTGGAAAAGCGTACCAGTCATGCAGACGCGAGGAAGACTAGGGATGCTGGAGAGGAGATGAATAAGACTAAGGATGGTGGAGAGGAGAGTCCGAAGACTGAGGATGAGGATGCTGGAGAGGAGAGTCAGAAGACTGAGGATGCTGGAGAGGAGAGTGATAAAACTGAGGATGATGGAGTAGCCAAATCGAGAGAGCAGTGTGTACAAAATGATAAAGAAGAGGTGCAATATACACCCTCGGATATAAATTGGGATGATCCGGGTGTGGTGTGTGTCACCCTTGTTAAATTTCTTACGAATCCTCCTCGAAAGATTGACATGTCCACTGCTGAGGGTGAATGTGGCGAAGATGTTATAGTTGGGGTCCGGCAAAAGAAGGTTCGGTGAAAGAATGAGATTCTTGGCTCTGCAATGAAGAGGCGAAGGGTAGTGGTGAGGGAAACTCCATGGATATGTCGGGAGATTCCCAATATTTCGGAGGACACAATTGTTGACCCCCTCAAGCCGATTCCTCGTGATTCCCTTTTGGAGGTTGCGAAATTCTGCTTGGAATGGGGACAAGAAGAAAAGTAAGTTCCCACTGCCCATCCTTAGTGAAATGTAAATGGTTTATTATGATTAGTTATTGAGTGAATGGTGAAATGGAATTGATACTAATAATGATTCACAAATATAGTTCACATGTGCGGTTATGTGGAGAAGATGGTATGGAAGGTTCGCATAACTTCTTTGTTCGATTGCTGACCAAGAATGGTTGGTTGGATGACTCAGTAAGCATTGATTGATTTGGGATTTTGTCGAAATGCCCATGCTATGTAGTGATTTATTTATTTAATAATGGAAACAACTGTTCTATGTAGAACATAGACATGGCCTTGCTTTTGCTACGGGAGCGGCACGAGAGGTCTAGCAACTGGGTAGGTTCTGACTGGACGATACTGGACACCACTTTTCAGGTCTGTATTATTTTTAAGCATTGTTTATTTTCAAATTAGGTATCTGTTATGATGCATAACTCGTGTGCCACTATGCAGAAATGTGCTGCCTTGGATTACAAGCAAATGAAGGCGTATGTGGGAAAGGAGGACAGGCAGCACAGCAAGGGTCTACTGGGAATGGTCAAGGGCGAAGGGCCTATGTTGGCTAAATCATGGTCGTCTGTGAATCGCGTTTGTTTGCCCTTTAACCTACAAAGGCAGAAGCACTGGATCTTACTTGTTGTCGATTTAAAAGAGTGTGAGATAAGGGCATATGATTCAAAAGTAGATCTGTGCAGAACTCAAGCCATCCAACAGGTCGTGCAGCCGGTGGCGAAAATGCTTCCCCAGTTGTTAAAGGAATCTGGATATATTGGCGACGGTCTACTTCTGAAAACTAAGTGGCCAGTTATTCGCGTCATGGATGCACCCCAACAAGTAGGCGGGTGAGTAATATTCCACCTAACCACATTGTCTTATGAAATGGATTTGTTGTACAATGAATCACAGCTTCTTCGCTATGTTTCAGGGGGCCCTGTGGGATGTACATCCTCAAATACTACGAGTTTCTGACCTCGAATGTAGACCTGGCCAAGATTTCCCATGACGCCATGCCCTTCTATCGGTTGAAGCTCGCTGTACAGTTGTTGCCGGAATATTGGTAGTTGTGATTCATTAGGAGATACTATAATTTACAGAGTTTTTAACTGGGTGGGTGTAGTGCAGTATATGAACTTGCAAAGTTAATTTAACCGGGTGGGCAATTTTTTGGGTAACAGACCTTATATTCACGAGTTACAAAACAAACCTTTCTATAATAATAAAAGGGAAGCTTGAAGAGCTTTCTTCGCATGCTTGAGCGCATCTTTCCCCTTTCTATTTTAGTATGGTTTTGAAAAGGTAGTTTTCTTGTTTTTTAAGGAACAAAGTCTTCTTTATGATCCAACTCCCCATTTTCACTTAAAATTAAAGAATTATTTTTTGTATTTTGTTCAAATACAAGCTGTATGAAACCCTCAACACATATTGTTGATAGTATGCTGAACCCGAACCCTAAAGGGTGCATGATTCTTTTCAAATGTCAAATAAATAGTAATGTATCTTGTTTAGGGAAAACACGATTGTGAAGTTAAGATGCAGACATATGAAATGTTGAAGTTTGTCATTGACTAATTGTGCTAAAGGCGTAATTATATTTCTACATTTCCAAACACGTCTTATATGTAGCTGTCCAAATTACAAAATTACAAAACATATACTTAAACCCAAAACATTTCTTACTTTTTCATCAATTTAACAGCCAAATTCAGAAATGATAGAACTAACAGC
Source organism: Prunus armeniaca (assembly GCA_903112645.1). Taxonomy (NCBI): domain Eukaryota; kingdom Viridiplantae; phylum Streptophyta; class Magnoliopsida; order Rosales; family Rosaceae; genus Prunus; species Prunus armeniaca. Next base: position 9,959,253 of record CAEKDK010000003.1, on the reverse strand, counting down.
AGTAGGAGGATTTTATGAATAGCCTTCAGTATACGGATTACTTCAGCATATGCATTAAGTTCCTTCACATCCACCTGGTTTTGAGTGTCAGATTCATTTGGGGTGTTGGCTGCTATCACCCATTCATAGTCACTACACCTTGTAGCTCCCTATTAAAAAAAAACAAAAAAACAAAACAAAACTACATTTTTCAGTCTGGGATTACAATGTCAGACCATATTCTTTTATCTGGAGCAGTTTCAGTTTGGGATTAGTGTTTAATATATACAGCTTATTCGGTTTTACGTACGAGGTTTGGGAAGATTATACTTACATATGTTGTGAAGCACTTCCAATATGGTCTGCCCAGATTCCTTTCGGATTTGGAAATTAGCTTCACCATCTCAGCATTGCAGTGCCGACACCTCTTTGCTTCAATGTTTGATGAAGAAATCGACAACGCTTTGCCCATAGTTGAAAATGAAGAAAACAGAAGAATTATACCCATCCAAATATTTGGTCAAAACACCCAAATTATTTTCCTTCGATTCTGAAAAGGAATTGGATTTTATTATTTGGTCGAAACATATATGGAGTTTGAAGTTTGAATTCGCCCTTTTTGGTCCCGACAATCCGTGAGCGGGAAATTCCAAAGTTGAAATTTTTTTTATATTTTAACCCTAATACATGAGCGGGAAAATAAAAAGCATTGCTGTGGGGAATTTTTAATAATTTTTTTACCCTAAACCGTAGCCTTAAAGGCGTTTATCAAATGAAAATATAAGCAAGACAAAAATTAAAAGGAAAAGGGGTGTGTGGCGGGATGGGAATGCGTCGTGTGTCGCTGAGGTCTGCAGCTCCCCACTCCAGCTCCGCCACTTGGCATTCCGTGTGTATTTTATTCTTTTTTTTTCAAAAAAATACAGGAAAATTCAGAAAAAAGGGGGGAAAATTCCTAAGTATGTATCGGGATGAATACTTGGTACTGAAAGTACAATAACGGATTTTGGCATGAGGGAAAAATAAAATTAGGGAACAAACCCTAGTGTTGGATGATGCAAATGAAAATAATAGTACACTTTTCAAACCCTAGACTCTTATTTGTCCAATCACATTAATTCCGTATGGATATTTATATGACACAGCCTTTTTCCGGATATTTCATGGAAGGAAATGTTGTCACAAGTGCGGAGGATTTTTTCTGGAACTTTTCCCCCTTCAATTTGATTTTTAAATGAATATTTATTTGGAAATGAATAAAAAATTTGAAAAGGGACATGTGGCGGCATGGGAATGCGCCGTGTGTTGCTGAGGTCTGCTGCTTCCCACTCTGGCTCCGCCACTTGGCATTTCGTGTGTATTTTATTCCTTTTTTTTTCTTCAAAAAATCATAAAAAATACGGGAAAATTCAGAAAAAAGGGGGGGAAATTCCTAAGTATGTATCGGGATGAATACTTCGTACTGAAACTAGAATAACAGATTTTGGTGTGAGGGAAAAATAAAATTAGGGAACAAACCCTAGTGTTGGATGATGCAAATGAAAACACTAGTACACTTTTCAAACCCTATACTCCTTATTTGTTCGATCACATTAATTCCGTATGGATATTTATATGACGTGGCCTTTTTCCGAATATTTCATGGAAGGAAATGTCGTCACGAGTGCAGATGATTTTTTCTAGAATTTTTCCCCCTTCAATTCGATTTTTAAATGAATATTTATTTGGAAATGAATAAAAAATTTGAAAAGGGGCGTGTGGTGGCATGGGAATGCGTCGCGTGTCGCTGAGGTTTGCTGCTCCCCACTCCGGCTCTGCCACTTGGCATTCCGTGTGTATTTTATTCCTTTTTTTTTCTTCAGAAAATCGTAAAAAATACGGGAAAATTCAGAAAAAAGGGGGGGAAATTCCTAAGTATGTATCGGGATGAATACTTCGTACTGAAACTAGAATAACGGATTTTGGTGTGAGGGAAAAATAAAATTAGGGAACAAACCCTAGTGTTGGATGATGCAAATGAAAACACTAGTACACTTTTCAAACCCTATAGTCTTATTTGTTCGATCACATTAATTCCATTTGGATATTTATATGACGCGGCCTTTTACAGGATATTTCATGGAAGGAAATGTCGTCACGAGTGTGGAGGATTTTTTCTGGAATTTTTCCCCCTTCAATTCGATTTTTAATTGAATATTTATTTGGAAATGAATAAAAAATTTGAAATGGGGCGTGTGGCGGCATGGGAATGCGCCGCGTGTCGCTGAGGTCTGCTGCTCCCCACTCCGGCTCTGCTACTTGGCATTCCGTGTGTATTTTATTCCTTTTTTTTTCTTTCATAAAATCATAAAAAATACAGGAAAATTCAGAAAAAGGGGGAAATTTCCTAAGTATGTATCGGGATGAATACTCCGTCAGGAGTTTTGACTTATACTGCTCAAGGAGTTTTTGGTTAAATACGCTATTTAAATCACTTCTCAAGGAGTTTTTGAGTTATACTTCTTAAGGAATTTTGTATTTTTGTTGTTGTTGCAACAATCGTAAACATTGCATGACAAATTCCGAATGTGAAGGGGAAAAACCCAACACTTATTCCCACCTTAAATTCGATATTTAAATCATTATGTTATTGCAAATAGAATTTCAGATTTCTTTTTTAAACTATTTTTTATCTTTGAAATATATTTCAAATGCAGGACAAATCAGGAAATGTTGGGAAAGTGAAAACGTAATTAAAGAATCACCCGAGTATCTTAGAAGATCAAGGATGGCTTAGACCCGGTCTGACTGAAAGGATAATCCCTCATGCGTTGACAACACGCAACCTCCCTGGCATTTTGGTGTCTGTCATCTTCAACGAATGACTGCTTCAGGAATAGGAACCAACAATTCCCCATTTCAGAACACATAGTCAAACCGTAGGACCCAAAACCATCCAAAACATATGTACGCAAGCTACAAAGGTCTATGGAACACAGACGTCTACAAACCTGTACTGAAATTGGATCTTAAAAGTGCACTGATTACAAAAACAGACCTTCTTCAAACGATAAACAGGACTTAAAACCACAAATGTCTACAACATTACCATAAACAGACATTGAATTAAAAACATTAAACAGAAGGTAAACTTCCCCTGTAAATAAAAACAAACAAAACCCAAAACACACTTTAATACCCATATCATACCATGGATATTTAATTTATTAAATCCAACAGGTCTCCCTACGGAGTTTGAGCTCGAAGCAGCACAGCTCCCTCTTCCATTTGCAGGGTTCACAGTAGTTCCAGGTAAATACTGTGTCAGAGTAGTCGCCCTCCCAGTCCCATTGGAATTTGAAATAACACTCCCGATTACCCTCACAGTTAGAGCATCCACAGTGGGAGGGTGTAAATTCGGGGGTGTAAAACCACTTTTACATCCCCTTTACACTTCCGGGGGGTGTAAATTCGGGGGTGTAAAGCCACTTTTACATCCCCTTTACACTTCCAGGGGGTGTAAATTCATTTTTTGCTCCAATGGGAAAAGATGTAAATCTAAGATGTATAATTGTTTTGTTTGTCTTAATTCGTTTTTGTGTTAAATTTGTATTTTGTGTTTACTTTATAAAATTAATTTTTTTTGTATTATGTTAATTTTATTTTTTCAAACAAATGGACCTAAAAATATTTAAATTCGGAGAAGATATGATTTCATTCAAAAAGAATTGTTGGATCGTAAAGTACCTAATAGGTTAAAGAATAGAAAATAAACAAAAAACCTAAAAATTAAAATCCAACTTTTAAATGCTGTTTTGGAAGCCTAAACGACCTCAAAAGCCAAAAATCTACCCTATGTCACTACAAAGTAGTGAGTATGATTCGTGACGTCGTTCCCTTTTCGGGAAGGTATCATGGACCTCAATCGGAGCTTGAATGTCAAATCTGTAAATTCCTATTATGTCCTTTTTCAATTTTTCATTTCAATAATTATGCCAATTTTTTCCAGAAATTACTGTAGCTGCGGGTCCCAGCCATTTATGCTGACTTTTCTTCTCTTTTCTCAGGTGGGTCCCGCCTGCAAGGGATGTAAATTTGGATGTAAATATACATTTTATTTTACACCTCAAAGGTGGTGATGTAAATTTACATCCTTTTACACCTCCCCATTGGAGACGATTCCGGTGACTCGAGGTGTATATTTAACATACACCCCTATATACACCCCCCCCCCAACTGTGGATGCTCTTAACACCCTCACAGTTAACGCAGGTAAGAATAAAATTTATGTCAGCAGTAAACTTTGCAATAGTTGGAGGAGTCACCACGCCGGAAATGGTATACCTCATCAGTCGATTAAAAATGATTCCCTGCATGCTTGCATGTCAATTTTCTTCGTTTTGGTTAGATGGTACAACCATTCCATCGCATCCTCTTCGCCCTCCGTAGGGTTCACCAGCCCTAGCAAGCCAACAATGTAGGAGGATTCCATATGCCCTGCCTTAGCTGCCACTCGGAAGTTGTTGACAACCTCATCATCTTTGAATATGAAGAATTGAGTTACAGCTTCTCTGTAAATGATTTCTGGATTGTTGTGTTCCTTGCACTTTTGCGAGAACTCAACAAGTTTCTCTTAATCAAACCCGTACCATTCAAGATGCCACTGGTACTTCTCTACAGACACGGTTTGCCAAACCTTAGGATCATTCAGCATTTCTTTAAATAACTTGCATGTCTCCGCTATGCTGTACAGATCTTTAGTGGAGTGCTTTGCAACCAAAAGCAGCACCTTAAACCATACTTCGGCTGGGATGTCCATCTGGGTTGTTGGAGAAGAGGGAGTGCAAAAGGTATGTGGAGTAATAATGAACGGTGTGTCTGGACAAATGAGGAAGAAAAGTATATAATGGAACGAACCGTCGTCACCTAAACTATGGACGAAGACAACATTGGGTTTAGATAATGTATTATTGGCTTCGTTTCCCAATCGGTGTGACTAAAAGGACAGTTGACACACCTCGATGATCCAGGTTTTGGCGGTAAATTAGTCTTCTCGCGGCTCCATGCCTAGGTACACCTCGTGCGTGTTCGCATTTATGATACTACTAATCAACGTCAGCAGTCAAAAAATTAAATATACTTTTTATGATAATGGTTATGCAAATACCACATTGCTACTTATGGAGGTAAAATTCGTTGCATGTGAATAATTTAACAGCCAAGTATGAAACAAAATATCATATCAACGCACAATTAACAGTACAAAAAATGAAAGAAGTGTTTATGACATCACCAGTTATGAAGGTAATTTGAATTTAACATGAGCAAGTAAACAATTTCATCTTCTAAAATATGATACTAAATATGAACACACCATTAACAGTAAAGAAAATTACAACAGTGTTTTATGACATCACCAGTTATGAAGGTAATCTGAATTGAACATGAGCATGTGAAAAATTTCATCTTCTGAAATATGATACTAAATATGAACTCATATCACCAGTAAAAAAAAACAAAAAAATGTGCTTTAGGTACTTATAATGCAAATATCACATGACAAGTTGTGAAGGTAACTTACATTTGAACATGACCAACTCAACAGTTTCATCTGCGCAAATATGATACTAAATACGAAAGGTAAAGAATATTAAAATATCGTATATGATACAAATAATGCAAATATGACATCACCAGTTCTCAAGGTAACTAAAGTTGCAGCTCCCCACTCAAAGTCAACCTTGGCATTTTGGCGGGTAAAATGAAAATGGGAACTGCTCTATAAATACCAATGTAAGTGTATTTTACCTCCCATTGCACCTCCACTCGCTCCAAACAAGCCTAAACTTAGAATGGGTTCCCCTACAAAAATTCCCCCCCATACTTATAACAACTCCAGCAAAAAATGCAGAACCTTTGTCACAGAGGAATAATAAAGTTGAAGATGTTGCTGATGGAGCTGCGAAATCCATAAACTTTTCATCTGAGGACCACGATGATGTAGCTCGGATCGGCAAGATGAGGTATGATGCATTGATCGTGGAAATCAAACGCTTGAAGATACGTCTAAGATGGTATGAAGAAACATTGGGGAAGGAGAAAAAGAAAGCGAAATTCCACCTTTGATCAGTCCAAAGAATGAAGGTGAGGGTTTGGCTTGCAAAAGGAAAAGGTGTTCGAAGGTTCAGTACTTCGAATGAGTCTGTGCAGATGACGGAAGCAGAAGCATGCAAAGGGTTTGACTTGTTCTGTGAGTTTGCAACATGTGTTGTCCCAAGCTACAACTGGGACGGGATCGCCATGGAGTAAACCGTCCCTGGATGAAGTTCATTTTGGGGGTTGTCAGTATTTTGTTAGGAACAAATGTGTGGTTCATTTTGAGTACGTTTTTTTGGCATGTTGTGTGGGCTCCTAAAGGTGTAAAAATTGTGGTTTGAAGTGTTCATAGTTCTTAGGTAATGTATGCAATTGTAAGATGTGAAGGACAACTGTAAGCAAATGGGGACACTATTTTCAGTTTTTTAAGCGTACTTCTGTCTACATAAATTGTTGTGCTTTTATGAAGTTTGTTTATATTATTTTATGATCACATATTTCTTTGTGTTAGTTTATAACGCCTAAAAGGCATGGAATAGAAACAATAGAGGTGAATTTGTTGATAATACAGGTATTTATGTCGCATAGTAATCAAGTAATGGAGGGTTGGCTTTATCTCGTTCGTTTAGGGATGGCAATGGGTTGAATCGGGGGTGGGTATGCCATTTCCATGGCCCGCCCCATTAGGGAAGAAAAAACCAATTATATAACTACTATGTTGAAAAGAAAAAAGAGCAGTAAGACAACATAATGAATATATAGAATACATACTTAGAAGACAATATAACAATGTTTATATATATGTTGGAAGTTAACTAAATAAATAAGTATTGTGGCTTAAGATTTGTATACAATATAATCTACTAATATAAAATATAAAACTTAGTCGATACTCTATATGTTCATAGCATATTTATATATGAGGTAAATGCTCTTGTGTGTTTCCATTTTGGGTCATTTGAATAAAATAATGCAGCTATGCAGAAAAATATATTAGTAAACACAGTGCTAAATAAATTTATTTGGAAGTCTGCTTTTGTTTCCCCCTTTTTTAAGTAATTGGGTGAGTTTTGAGGTTTGAGCATTTATTTGATCACTTATATGGTAGCTAATTATGTTCGTAACTTGGCATTTTAGAGGTTTGCTTATTGGTTTCAAATATATAATTTTAGCAATGAAATAACAAGAACCATATTGTGTCTGTCAATTGAAAGGAGAAAATATAGAAATATTTTTCCGAACAATTATATATGAAGCAAATGAAACTGATACTTGTGTTCTTATAAATTAGATAATGAACATTATGGAAGTACACTTCTAATTTTTGCAAAATTATAATGTTACAATTCAAAGGAAAGCAAGTTATCACCATATTCCAAAGATGGAGTGTACACTCTGTATTGTCACATTATATGAAATTAAGTACAAAATTAAGTTTTCATAATCACTTTGGATGATTTATAGCTTCCCCCAGTTTTGTAACGGCACAAGGAGTTGGAAGCAATTTTCCGGGCTATTTTTCTATTTTTCTCCTATTTATTACCATTTTAAAAATCATTTTGCATTACAAAATTTAAAACATAAAGAAATAACACACATGGTGACAGCTGACCGCATCCCCCTTCAGTAGGTGCACACGTGTATGCCAGTGGCTATTGCCACATCCTTCCTTTCCGTGTGAATTTAAATGAATATTGCTATTTTCTTACAAAATTCATAACTAAATATACAAAAATGGGGAGAAAATTTCGCAAATTGCTACGAACTCATTCAAACTTGATAAATCAAAATTCAAGTGTGTGCTAACATTTTTACTAATCATGTGAGGCTCCTATGATTAACTAAATCAAATACTCTGATTACTTTAAAATATATATATATATATTAAAGTGATGGGACAAAAGGAGAAAAAACAAAATGGAAAACTTCCTTACATAATATATAAACGTTGTTTTATGCCTATGGGCTACTCATGCCTTTCATCTCTCTTTTCTTCTTTCCAGTCGTCTTGTTTGCATACAAACCTTCTGCCGAATCCCCCAATTTGACGATTTTGTCAACATGTCCGCCAGGTCAAGTGGCAGAGTGAATTAGGGGAACTCCGGTGGCTCATGGGAATATGCCCCCGATTATCCAAGGTCCCCACCACCACCGCTGCCTCTTCCAACCTCCTCCGCAAGCGAGGGGGACTCTGATGATCCCGCTGTGGAAATAAATGATATGAAGAACAAACTGGAACACAACTCTTCCTTGGTCCATTGTTGGACTCAAAAGTGTGTCGGAGCTGAGCAGAAGTTGCCTTATTTAACTCGGCAAGTTAACAAAGCCCGTTACCGAAAAGAGAAGCAGAGAATTCGTGTCCAAAGAAGAAAACACACAATAGAGGATTTGCATATGACAGAGGAGGAAGCTACGTACAAATCTTTGAGCATCCACAAATAGGGCGACAACCAAGGCTAGGCAATGTCTGTGGCTTTCAACCAAGGTTTTGAGAAATTCCGACGGTTCGCTGTAGATGTCCACAAAGATATTGACTGGGATGCCATAACCCCGTCTGTTGCACAGGAAATCATCTCCAGCGATGCACACCCAGCAGAGCAAGGCCACCAACCAGCAAAAGGCAGCGATAATGACTGGTGATAGCTATATCAATCCGTACGCAATCCCTTAGTAGTTGTTTGTTTTTGTTAATGCCCGATCTGGGTTAGTGTTTAAATGTGTATGCCTGATCTGGGTTAGTCTTTAAATGTGAATGCCCGATCTGGGTTAGTGTTTAAATGTGAATGCCCGATCATGCTTGCTGTTTTAATGTTCATGCCCGATCATGCTTATGTGTAGCTTATTATTTCGTTTTACACTGCTATCAAACCTAGAGTTCAATCACAGTTCGATCACTAACTTCCTAATTAGAAGCGTTCATTTCGTAACAGTGCTCACAATTTTTTGTTTAATTCATTGTCGGTGGGGAGACAATTTGTTTCAAGATTCTCTACATAGATATTCGTTGGTTGAGACTTTACAGAGACATAGTGATTGTTTCAAGATTCTCTTACTGACACATAGTCATGGTTTCAAGATTCTCTTACTGACACATAGTCATGGTTTCAAGATTCCCTTCGATCTTTTCAAATTCATTGCAAATTTGTGTAGAAAACCCCTTGCATGATTCCCCCAAATTCGTTCTCCTTCAAACAAGGGCTTCAGGTTTTGAAAATCCCAAACCCCAGAGGACATCCGGGACATCAACCTTCAACAAAAGATGGATCTGAAACTTCGAGTTACGCATTGAAAGCATGGTGCTGTTCACGACCAAAAATATGTAAATCGGTATCAATAAATGTTAAAACTCCAGGACCATAAATGAAATCAAACTCTTCCAGATAGTTATGTGTTTAATAATAAACCATAGTTCAGTATCAATAGATATGAGGCATTTACCTAAGATTCACTAAAGCTTCTAGATACTTTCAAAAACATGTAAATAAGTATCAATAAGTGCTCAAACTACGGGACCATACATGAAATCAAACTCTTGCATAAATGACTTTGTCATTGTAGGTTCACTGTCCTGCATGCTCTGAGTGGGCTGCAAATTCTCACCAACTGGACCACAAAGTTCTGTGTCGGAAGATGAAGAGCTGCCACATCGGAAAAAAAATAATAATAAACATCAACAACATAAATTTCAAAGCACAATATAACACATATTCACTTACGGGCTCGCAAGTTTTGGACAACTCCATCTATCATGATCAGTCTTCCTACATTCAGTGCACCGACGTTTATGTCGTTGCACTGCATTCTCTTTTTCTCCTTTAACTCTTTTCCCACGCCCTTTTACTTTTACTCGATGTGGATCTTTGATTCTGAGTTGGGGATAACTAGTTCCAACATCTCCATTGGGTTCTTCGACATGAGCTCTTGATGACACCAACGTTGTAAGCTTCCCACGAATGTCTTCAAAAGATTTTTCCAGCAACTCAAAACCTTCATCACACAACAAAGCCGAATCAATCAACTCACTTGCAACTTTGCAAACTTTCGATCTCTTAACCAAAAGCAAACCATCAACGCAATCATTAACTTCTTTGTGATTCTTATCGTATATTACACCGCTTTTCGCACTTTGAAGCCATTGTTTCAATATGTACTTGTCTGGCAAGTGCTCAACCTGCTTCATTCTTAAGAATGCTAGGATGTGTCGGCACAGAATACCCCAAAATTCAAAACATTTGCAGCTGCAATAAGCTTTATCGACATCTTTATCATGCACAAGCTCCCGGATTTACCCGCTCACTCACTTTGTATCTGCAGTGCGTCTCATCTTCGTCTATAAGTTCGAACAAGCATAAAAGACTACTGAAGTCTTCCTTTCAAACATTTCCAGAATTTCCCGAGTGTAAATGCGTCCCATTTGATGTTGCATTGGTGTTTGAAATGGCAGTGGAGGTTTTTCATTGTAATATACATGATCAACCATTAACTCCTTGTGTCTTTATGAAGCAAGAGCTCTCTCAAAACGTACAATGAATTCCATCAATGTATTTTTCCGGTTAATATATTGTTTGAAAAATGAATGACAGCTTTCGGCCCATTGACTACTTGACATCCCAGCCGAAAACACATGTTTTACATATGATGGAACCCAATTCTCCCGCATAGCATGAATTGAGCTCAGCCACGCATGGTCTTGCAGCCCATTGTTTGTGATGATTTCCTCTAATTTCGCATCAAATTCTTCTTTCTTGTCCATACCCCATATGCATTTCTTCATTTCCGAAAAAATTCTCCAATGTCGGGTTTCTCTGTAATCTTATTCAAGATATGCCATATGCAATATCTATGGAATGTTGTCGGGGGAGTTACAACAATTGCCTTTGACATGGCTGCATCTTGATCAGTGATGATCATTTTGGGTGGCTCACCCGGAATGGCTATCTTGAATTCCTCTAACAACCATACAAATGAATCCGTGGTTTCACTAGTTAGGAATGCACAACCAAACAACACTGTCTGCCGATGGTTATTAACGCCTAACAAAGGCGCAAAGACCATCTCATAACGGTTCGTGTTGAACGTCGTATCAAATACCACCACATCTCCAAAAAACCAATAAGCTCATCTTGACCTTGCATCTGACTAGAAAACATTACCCATCCTTCCTTCCGAATCAACCTCCATCTTGAAATAAAAGGATTCATTCTTTTCTTGCATAGCCATAAAATGCTCCTTAAGCAGCTCTACATCATGGCCAATCACTTTTCCACGCACGTCCCTTAGATAATTATAGACATCTCTCTTAACAAACCCAACATTTTCCAATCCCCCTACTTGCACCTCAAGAAGGCTTAACTGTTTATGTACCAGAATATTAACTTTGCTCATATCTGCACTATAGGCCTTTGTAGACTCTGTTAAGTTACGGTGATATCTTAATAGATGGACTTTATCAACTGTGGTCATGTCATGGTTGTGTCCCTCATTGAATCCTACAACAATGTACTTATTCTTGTCTTTCATCTTCAATATCGCAAGTTTAGCCTTGCAACCAGTTCGAGTACAACCTCGCCGTCTTCTCTTATGACTAACAGTGCTTGTCAACGCATACCCCTATTTACAACATACATATTCATTCCTTGTTACCTCTCCTGTCATTGTGCACGTCCTCGTTGTAGAACACCGAATGCCGAATCCGGTTTCCGCAACATACATATTATAGAAATTGAACACATCGTCACAGCAATCAAATTCAAGTCCTAATTTTGGTTTCAACTCCGACCTTACTTCCGGTGTCACCTGTCCTTCACACTCCATTGCACAGTTCTTGCAATTTAACCCTGAATTCACCACCATTATACCAACATTGGCTCATGCTTTCAAAGAGCTTTAAAATATATATATATTAACTAACATATGATATGAAAATAATTCCCTGGTGAAATATTAAAGACTTACATACGAACTAATGTAACTCATGCTTATGCCCAATAATAAACTTGACAAATATAGGTAAAGAGCTTCAAAATATATATATTAACTAACATATGATATGAAAATGACTCTCTGGTGAAATATTCAAGACCAACATACAAACTTATGTAACTGATGCTTATGCCCAATAATAAACTTGACAAATACAGTATAAAGATCTTTAAAATATATACGTTAACTAACATATGATACGAAAATGATTCTCTGGTGAAATATTAAAGACCTACATACAAACTAATGTAACTCATGCTTATACCCAATAATAAACTTGACAAATACAGTATAGCACTTACCTCGTGAGTCATTTCCAACTTCAAAATTTCTACAAATATGACAATGTCGCCCTTTTAGATCTGGACGTCAACCCCAAACACTTTTCTTCTTCCTCAACCCCTGTTTTGACCGTGCTCAACGATTTCAAAACCAGGAGAACAGCACAACGGTCACGGTCACCAGTTTCCAACTCAAGACGTTGGTCAAGGATTGATGAATGTGCCGACCACAAAGATGATAATATAAAATACACGAACACTTTCTTTCGCCTGAATGAGAAACCCAGAAAAATGAGGGCTAATACTTATGTGTTCTTCCTGGAATCGAATAAGGAATAACATGGGCTCTCTCTCTTCAGTGTTATTGGTCTTGCTCAATCAAAGTTGATAAAAAAATTGGCCATCTTGAACAAAACGAACAGCTGGATTGGAGGAGACGTCTGTTTTGGAGGGGACGTCTGTTTCCGACTCGACGTTTTGGCATGAGGAGAGAGAAGAAGGCGTCGTTCTAATACAACACTTACACTTACAATTGCTTTTAATGCAGCCGTTAGATTAGATCCAACGGTGTTCACACGTAACGTTCGCACATAAGCGTTCTCACCTGATCCAAACCAATTATACATATGTGGTTTATATATTCAAAGCCCATTCCAAAGGTGAGGCCAATTTCCATTCCATTAGGCCCACCTCCTACTTAGTGTTTCAAGTGAGCAAGAATTCTATAGTGAGTTGGGCTTGTAACCCATGTGTGGAAGCTACTCTCTTCCAATGCGGAACAAAGTAAAAGTGCTTTCCTATACAAACTCTAACAAGTTGAAGGACTAGCAAATGAGGATCTAATTCAAGCTTAACAATTTTCTTCTTCATTTTTTCAACGTGAAAAATAGTCTTTTAGTGAAGGTTGTGTCCAGTATGCCATAGCCTAAAATGGAACTCTTCTCTTGGAGACAAAAGTTGTGAGAACAGTGAATCAACTAACTATTAACAGAATCATTATAAATAAATAAATAAAACTAATATATCGGGATAAAATATCTGATTCAAACTTGACCAAAAAATAAAATAAAATATCTACAATTGATACCGTACAGATTAAATTCAATTCCATTGAACATAAAATTAACAACAATATAGACTAAACTACCATTTTGGAATGGTAGAACAAAACAAACAAACCAGTACCTCATAGTTTAGGACTTGATTAAAAACCTGCTGTGCAAGTTAGGTATTTGTTTGGGCTTCATCCTCATGTTGGGGCTTGCTCTTGTGAAGCCGCTTCTTAGCTCTGTTGCTCATCAGCCTGTTTCCGTTGCCATTGATGCTAGTGGTTCCGACTTTCAATTCTCTTTAAGTGGTGTTTTTACTGGAGCTTGTGGAACAAGACCAGATCATGGTATTGCTGCGGTTGGTTACGGCGTGAGTAATGATGGGACCAAGTATTGGTTAGTGAAGAACTCATGGGGTACAGAATGGGGTGAAGAGTGGTACACAAGAATGCAAAGAGATGTTGATGCAGCCGAAGGACATTGTGGCATAGCGATGTCTGCGTCTTACCCCACTGCAAAATTTCAGCATCGCCTTAAATCAATTCCTACAACATATACCTTATAGGTATATCGAATGATATGTATCAACTTGTAAGTGTGATACTTGATAGAGATTGGTATCTGAAATACATTAAGGTATACATTTATGTGAATGAAAAAACATCTTAAGTTTCTTTTTGTTCAGTTATCCAACTATGTCTAAATTAATTTGTCATTTTCTTATAATCATTATATAGCAAAAAATGCTTAATATATAACTCTGCTTTAAAAAGAGGGGCTTCTTAGATATATGTCCATTTTCATCAAGATGTAATGGATCTCCCTTTTCAATTTTAGTCAACTCTCACCAAGTAAGCAATTAGAATGTCCATAATTTTTAAGGAATTTACAGTATATGACACTATCATAAATGGAATTATATGAAAACACTTTCCTAAAATTCAGCATTTCCTTATATGTGTGTGTGTGTATATGTGTTTCCTTTTATATATCTGTACCTACATTACAGGCAATAGTTTTTTTCTTGAGTTTTCTTGAACATTTTTCTTGAGCCTTCCAGGTGATAGTTTTTTTCTTGGGTTTTCCGAAGCAGTTTTTATGGAGTTTTATCTCAATATGCTCAAGTGTGAGTATACCTGTTGCAGATGTATGAGTTCCTTTTTTTCCTTTTTCTATAACCTTTTAGATAGGTACTTTTTTACTTTAATTATGAGTTTAAAAATCCATACCAAGGTATTATATGAGTTCAATTACTTGAACTAGAGGCAATTTATGGGTATAACTATGTGCACAAGAGCTGGCTTTATAGGTTTAATTACCTGAACTAGGGGTGGGTTGCACTTAAATTCAAATCAAATCTAATAATTAATTTCCTACAAATCAATAACTTACCGGTTTTACAAATCCATAATTTACCTTATTTATGTTTTAGGGGCATAATTGGAACAACAAAATAATTAATAAATTAGTAAAATAAAGTGTAAACATCAATAAATAAATAAAAGGCATGTAATCTTATGTGGCGTAAAAGTCAAAGGACTTAGGTCAATAACAACTTCTACATGGATTTCACCCAGCATCTCTCATAAGAATTGGACTTATGCCAAATTTTCTATAAAATGGAGAAGAAACCTAGGTTTTGAAGAAAATAAATCCTAGCATTGAAAATACATGAAATCCAAATCTTGCGAGATATATTGAAATATGAAAAATTGGTTTTGTAGATAATTACCATATTATCGCCATCTCCAACTTAAAATGTACAAATTTGTTTGGTCAAGATTAGGATCTTTCCAAGCGACAAGTCCTTACTCTTTCCTAAGTTATAGGTAAATGAAGTTTCCAAAATTGAACAAAAGATAAGAAAGAAAAAATGATAAACTAATCTGGAAATTATGTTATTGGTTGGCTAGTAGCTTGGTCTTTACGTCTCAAATGAAAACCTGATAAGCATCAATTAAACCTGACCGCCTTTATACCCTAAACCACACATTCGATGCATCTTCCAATGCCCTAGAGTAAACTATAAAGCATTACAGAGCACAATCAAGTAGCCGCTAATTCTGTCAGAAAGACTAGCTTATTTCCTTGTGGAGAAAACAAAGAACTACTGAGTGAAGAAGAATAATGAAAAGAAAGGTAGAAGCAAAATTAGACGGAGAAAAGCACAGCATGTGCAGTCATGGAGTGCAGTGGTTGAGAGGGAAGTTGATTGGAAAAGGAAGCTATGGTTCTGTTTTTCTTGCTACTCCCAGGAAACCAACAAAGGATGAGCATAGCCGCCATAGGATCAATTTGCGAGAAATGATGGCGGTGAAATCAGCAAAGGTCTCTGCTTCTGAGTCCATTAAACATGAGTCAGACATTCTCCTTGAGATCAAGGGTTGTCCTTTCATTATCGAGCGCTTGGGTGAAGAGACCACGGCCACAGACAAGGGTGACATGGTCTACAACTTGTTGTTAGAATTTGCTTCCGGAGGAACCCTAGATGGTCTCATACATAAATCCAAAGGTCATAAATTACCCGAATATGATGTTAGAAGATACACAAGGTTAATTCTTGAAGGGATTCAACACATTCACAAGTGTGACTATGTTCACTGCGATTTGAAGCCGGACAACATTTTGCTTGTGCCTACCACAACAACTAGTTCTGGTGGTACTAGTTTTGTAGCCAAGATTGCAGATTTTGGACTCGCTAAGAAAACCAAGGTGAATTACAGTCGATGGAGAGGCACGCCTAGGTATCTGTCCCCAGAGGCTTTTATTAATAACAAACAAGATCAGTCCTCTGATATTTGGTCTCTAGGTTGTATTGTGTTTGAGATGCTAACCGGCATGTCGCCCTGGGATTTGAAGCCTGGTTACAATCCAAACAATCTCCCTGACGTGTTGATGTTTGATCATCTACGTACCTGCAAAATTCCGACTGGAATCTCAGATGTGGCCATGGATTTTCTCAAGAGTTGCCTTGCCATGAACAGCAGGGAAAGAATAACAGCGGAAAGTCTCTTGTCTCATCCATTCGTAGCGCAGCCACAATCATCAAAAGAGGGTCATACCAAGGTGAAGCTGGTTAACTCTTTTTTGGGCTACGCATCTGGTGTATGTTGCTTCAAACCGAGCTCAGATTACCATGCAAACTCTGCCATTGTACAATGAAAGCATCCTTCCCTGCCGGATTTCGGTATTCCAGCTAGGTTGTTTGTTGTTGTATTACTTTTTTGTTTGTAATATGAATAAATTCAAATCAATCATGTCAAGTCTGTAACCACAAAAGTGTACAAACATATAATTCAAGTTTTTATCGAAATATCTGTGTACTTTCAATGGTCTTAATATAGTAATATTACAGCAACTGAGGCAAGCTGTCTATTATGCCTTTAAAATAGCTTCACTTCCATTTCTATTATGCCTTTAAGATGATATTTTGGAAGAATAATTGGATGAAGGATATGATAAGTGGGGGGACTGATGATATTTTAGAACATAAATGGATATCTATAATGATTTGACTGGTGATAGCGAGTTTTCTATTTCATGTGGTTATGAATGTATATAGCTTGGCTCAGAGAAATTTTGTGATTTTTTTTTGTGCTACTTCTACTGGGATTCTCTGGTTTTCCAATTGCTGCAGTGTCCTTCTCTTCTGGTGGTTTATGATCATTGACTACATGAAGCAGGACAATGAAATTTGATGCAGGAGAGACTAGTGGAATTCGAAAACTTACACGCACAAATTAAACTTCTAGCAATGGAGTTTTGAAAAAAACAAAAACAAATAAAGCATATAAGATTTTACTCAGTTTGTCAACATTATCACATTAAACATTCACTTCTGTAGCAACACAAAGGAGAGAGAGAGAGAGAGAGAGAGTCTGAGAAACCATTGTCGTACAGTTACTAGGTACAGTTACTTGTTGACAAGGAGACCGCATTGTCGTACTATGTACCTTTCGTATGCATACGACATTCCTTGTCCAACAGCTCTCTCATCGTCAAGATTGCTTTTGTTTGGGACCTCTTAAAAGTTTCAAATAATGTGCGAACTCACGATGCAAGGAATATGATATGCATACGAAAGGTACGTAGTACAACAATGTGGTCTCTCTGTCGACAATCACTGTACCTGAATTGGGGGAAGATTGTAGGGCAGTGTTCGAGATAAAAAGGAATGATATCTTCAACAGCATACAAGGGACGATTATTTTCATATGGGGTAGTAAGCATGGCCGCTAGAAGGCCACCTGCGCTCCTCCCTGCAACCACATGAAAATAATATGCAAGCCTTACATGCTTACGATCCAACTTCTGCATATATATAGCCACCAAGTACTAAAGCAAAAAAATTAGTCGTATTAAAAACAAACATGAGAAACACACCAGCATCAAAATTTGAGAAGTGCAACAAACATGCTAGCTAGGTGTAGCACCACATATCTAAACTTTACAATTTTCTTTATTTCTTGTTTTAATAAGTGGGGACAAAAATTGTGAGAATAGCACTGAATAGCTAGGTATTAGAGTCCTCATAGTTTAGGCGTTTAGCAAGTGACTTACCGTGGCATCAAAAGAGCTATAAATCTTGCAAGTCAACATCATAATAGCAGATTAATTTGTAGGGCACGACACAAAGATGTAATATGTTCTCTATATAATTAAACTACTGCAGAGCAGTCTAGTATTTCAGTACACCTGCTCATTGATTCATTTACCTTATCAAATCCTAGCTGCTTTGCCACCCGCACTAGCTTCAATGGAATTGATTAACAACCAGCTGTGCAAATTATCTATATGTTTCGGCTTGATCCTCTTGACGGGTGCTTGGTCTTGTGAAGCCACTTTTTGCAGTCTCCAAGATGCATCAATGGGTGGGAGATATGAGCAATGGCTTGCTCGTTATGGCCTCGTATATAACGAGAAGCGATACAATATATTTAAAGAAAACGTAGTGTTTATCGAATCTTCCAATAACGATGCGAAGAAATCTTACAAATTGAGTATCAATTGCAGACCTTACAAATGAAGAATTCAAAGCCTTAAGAAATGGATTCAGGAGGCATGAATGTTCCACAAAGAAGACTTCTTTCTAATACGAAAATGTTGCAGCAGCAGTCCCGGCTTCAATGGACTGGAGAAAGAAAGGAGCTGTAACTCCTATCAAGGACCAAGGCCAATGTGGTAATTAAGCGTCTTGCTAAGTTTATTAATTTAAAGAAACACTGGATAGTCTTCTTTTGGAGCTTATTAAATTGTTTATGTTATTCTAACTACTGTTAATTGCAATCAAAATACAGGATGTTGTTGGGCTTTTTCCGCAGTGGCAGCCACGTAAGGAATTACTCAGCTTACCACTGGTAAATTGATCTCTTTGTCCGAGCAAGAGTTGGTAGATTGTGATACAAGTGGAGAAGACCAAGGTTGTGAAGGTGGCTTGATGGACGATGCCTTTCAGTTCATCCAACAAAATCATGGGACTAGAACGGAAGCTATTTACCCCTACAACGGTGTTGATGGTACATGCAACACCAAGAAAAGCCACCATTGCAGCCAGGATAACTGGGTATGAAGATGTTCCTGCAAAGAGTGAAAAGGCTCTTCTTACCACTGTTTCTCATCAACCAGTTTTTGTTGCCATTGATGCTAGTGGTTCTGATTTCCAATTCTATTCAAGTGGTGTCTACGGGAACTTGTGGAACGAGCCTAGACCATGGTGTTACTGCAGTTGGTTACAGCGAGAGTGATTATGGGACCAAGTATTGGTTAGTAAAGAACTCATGGGGTACAGAATGGGGTGAAGAGGGGTACATAAGAATGCAAAGAGATTTTGATGAAGCTGAAGGACTTTGTGGCATAGCGATGTCTGCCTCTTACCCCACTGCGTAGTTTTAGCATCACCTTAAATAAATTCCTACAATATATACTTTATAGGTATATCCAATGATATCTTTGAACTTGTAAGTGTAATTAATAGAGATCATATCGCTGAAAGTCACATTTTGTTAGTTAGGGGTGTATGAGAGAGGTTGGAGAGAGGATATTTTTGGGAGAATAATTGGCTCAAGGCACTGATTATAATGGAAGGTGATATTCCAATAGAAGATAATAGTGAGTTTTCTATTTAGCTTGGCTCAGAGGAATTTGTGACTTTCAGCGCCTAAAACTCTCACACCAGAAGCTGTTTTTCTGTTGTTCTACTTCTACTGGGATTCTCTGGTTTGCCAGATTGCTGCAGTGTCCTTGTCTTCTGGTGGTTTACTGATCATCGACTACATGAAGCAGGACAATGAAATTTGAACAGGAGACTAGTGCAATTCTTAGTTTCCATCAGATTTGACTCTGTTTGTCAGAGAGAGAGAGAGATCTTAGAAACCATTCAAACAAATCCAAAAAATTATTTCATGAATAAATCCCCTCTGCTACAAATGCTAATCATTTTTCTACTTTTGAATCATATCTCAGTAATTAATTCTATTTCAATAAAAGGACAGAAATTAGGATCATTACACAGAAATTTTGTAGAGTCTCTACCCTTACAAACTTGAACTGATCACTTTATAACATCAAAGCAGAGTCACTTCTTCACTGCTTGAACTCAAAGTTACACTTGCAGTATCAGATTGTGAAGCTCCATTATATTCTTCTGGTGGTATTGACTGAGCAACGAACGGATGAGATAAGAGCTCTTCAGCAGTTAACCTTTTACAGGGATTGAAGGCTAGGCAGATCTTTAGAAAATCCCTCCCCTCCTTTGAGATTTTAGCTGGAATCTTGGGAGAGTCAAAAACCAGCTTGTTCAGGAAATCCCGAGGCTTCCAACAATAACTCGTATCCCATGGGGGCTTCCCGGTGAGCATCTCAAGCACAATGCAACCAACAGACCAAATTTCAGAGGGCTGATCCTGCAACTTGTTAAGCAAAGCTTCTGGGGACAGATACATTGGAGAGCCCCTACATCCAGATCCACCAACTTTTTCTTTCGTTCTCTTAGCCAATCCGAAATCGGCTATCTTTGCCACCAAACTAATACTTCCACAACTTGTGGTGGTAGGCACAAGCAGAATGTTCTCTGGGGTCAAATCGCAGTGAACATAATCACACTGGTGAATGTGCTTAACCCCTTCAAGAATTGACTTGGTGTACCACCTAACCTCAGATTCCGGCAATCCACAACCGTCGGATTTCTTGATCAGATGATCAAGTCTTCCGCCAGAGGCATATTCCAAGAACAAATTGTAGACCTTCGCACCATTCTCATCGGCGGTGAATTGTCCACCATAGCACTCAATAACAGAAGGGCAGCCCTTAAGTTTGATGAGCACCTCTGCCTCATGCTGGACAGACCTTAAACACGGCACCCCGTTAGACGATTTCACCACCATAATTTCAGGCCTACGACCAAACCGTGTTATGGGTTTCGTGGAAGTGGCAAGATGAACAGTCCCATATCTTCCTCTTCCGATCAGCTCTCCTCTTACCCAGTTCACTCCATGATTACGCCTGCAATTCCTCTGCTTCTTTATGTTTACTTCTACTTTTATTTCTGCCTTTCTTTTCATGATTGATAGCTTCTTCACAACAAAATTCACAGCCCTAGTGTTTCTTGGACTCTCTCTACTATAACAACAGTGAGATGAAAGGAAGGTGAAATAGGGGTTTTATAAGGGGATAAAGTCGGTGGGGCTTCCTTGATCTGAGACTTGAACGCCAAACTACTAAATAACAGCTGGAAAACTACAACTAGTGCCAGTTCAAAACACGTTTGAATGTAGAAACTTTTCATTTTTAACCCATAAGGATTAGGACTCTGATATTACGGTGCTAATTACAGGCTGGCAAGAAAATTAGAGTTGGGTAATATCAATATAGATGAACTTTTATTTTTAAAAAATTATGTTTTGCACAAAGTAATTACATAAAACCTAGATACCAATTACACTATTAACACCAATTTGCAAATGGGAATGAAATATTGCAAATAATTATGGGTGCATTAGACAATTTTTTTTTCAATACCCAAAAAAATTACTTTATGTTTTTTTTTTAAAAAAAAAACCTTCTCTTTTTAAAAAAATTACTTATAAATTCTTTTTTATGAGAAATAGAAATGAAAAATCTTTGAAGAAAACGATAAAAGATCTCAAGTTCGAAATTCCCCCGGTCAAAGGACCAGAACACAAATAATAATAACTTTTTAAGTATTTTAAAATTTAAACCAACCAAAATTCTTAGCACATGAGAATGGCCCCAGGATCATCTCGGTCTCGGTAATATAACACTCAATCGTCAGAGCATTATGGCCTCACATTCATTCGAGATACAAAAGTCTTTTTGTTCAAAGCAATACTTTTAAAGAAAAATATAAAGAAAATTTACCTACCCCTCTGGTTAAAATTGTTTGTTTGATTGTAACCTTACACAAGCTTACACCATATAGTTAAAATTCAAAAAAGTTATAGCTTGCGATTTTCAATTAAGTAAAAAACTTTGTGGCCATCAACTAGTTCTTAGGTTCATTTGAGACTGCTTCTTTAAGAAACACTTCTATTTATAAAGCGCTTCTAACAATAGCACTTTTATTACAAAAGGGTTAAAATTTTCATAATAAATTTAACTACTTCCTAGGAATGCATTTGAGAGTGCTTCTTTAGAAAGTGATTCTACGATTCAGAAACACTACTTCTTAATTTTCCAGCCAAACGCAGTCAGAGAAGCGCTTTTGGTTGTCATAAAGTGTTTTGAGCCCCTCTAGAAGCACTCCCAAAAATAGTCTAGTTCTAAAAAAAAAAAAAAAAAAAAAAAAAAAAAAAAAAAAAAGGCTCTAGTGTGTTGCAGTATTTATCTTTCCAATGTTTCAAACATTCAAAGTTCAAATTTCCCCTCCCCATTGATTAAAAAAATACTTTCCGCCATTTTTACTAAAAAAAAAATCATTTTAAAACTTTCAATAGCCTAACATTAACCAATTGGGTGTTTAGTTGGATTGCCCCAGACCTTTGGTGTGCTCCCAAGTGGTCCTGCGTTCAAGCCCCCATGGTATCTCCTACCTCCCCCTTCCTAACTTTGACAAAAAAAAGCCTAAGATTAAAACTTAAAAGAAAGTAAAACTAGCCAACGAGGTGTAGCCTAGTGAAAAAGGGCATTGATTTGCAAACCAGTGGTCTCAAGTTCAAACCCCATGACATCTTAGTAGTTTATATGTGTGAGCAACTCCCCTTCCCTTAGAGCACTTCCACCCACAAGGGCTAAGTCTAAGGCAAGGGCAAGCAAGGGTTGCTACTATTCACGTGAATAGTGTCAGCCTTTGCATTTGTGGTTCCACCCATGAAGGGCAAGTCTAAGGCAATTACTATTCATTGTACTTTATTTCCTATTTTTTTATACTTTAAACCATTAATTTTGATAAGCTTTTTAGATTATATTTTCGGTTGTCACGTGTCACTATTTATTATAAAATTTTCACTTAAAATTTAAGATAACATTTTTCAGATAAAATTTTCAAATAAAATTTTCGGTTACCACGTGTCCATATTTATTATAAAATTAACATCTCACTCATCATACAATTGAAATACCTACTCACTCATCATACAATTGAAATATTCTTAGTCCTCATAGTCCGACACGATGGAATACAAGGACAACTCCATCATTGGTGGAGGCGGTTCCACCGGATCACGACGTGAGGGAGTATTTTCCTTCGGAGGACGTAATAGTGCCATTATTTCTGACACGGAACGCACCACTGGAACTGACTGCGGGCATTGTTCACTTGAGGAGCCATGTGTAATGGTTTTCCTCTTTTTTGTTTTGCCTTGACTAATCTATTAAAAAAAAGAAATTGGAAATGCAAGAAATATATATATATATATATATATAAAGACATTAAATTGAATAAGACGGAAATTATTATTATTTTTTACCTCTTTGCCAAGATTTTGACCTCTTCGAACATTTGTCCATGACCCTCTGGCTTCAATGGAAGATGACATTTGTATTTTTGCATAAATGAAATTTTGTAGTAGAAAATTTGGTGTGAAAAGTGAAAAATATTGGAAGGAGATGAGTTTTTATGAAGATTTGGTGTGGAAAGTGAATTAAATGGTTAGGTATTTATATGGAAAAAATATAAAATTTTTTGGTATTTTTTTAAAAAAAATTCAGAATTTTTTCAATTTTTTTCGATTTTTTTAGCCAAAAAAAACAAGGACCGTCGGATTTCTGGAAAAAAAGGATCGAAGTGCCCCTGTCGCGACACGTGGCACTTTACCGTTGGAGTCTGCCAGCGCTGATGTCAACGCCCGGAAATCAAATTTTTTTTTCCGTTGGCGCGTGTAATTCACCCGCCAACAGTAAAAAAAATTGATTTACCTTGCGCTAGCGTCAGCGTGATGTCATAGCTAACGTCACCAGACTCGGGCTTCAGCCCAGGCAAGACTTGCCCTTGGGCTTCCTCGGGCTGGTGGGACCCACCACGAAACTGGGCTGCATCTCCTGCACTGGAGCCATCTCGGGCTCGCCCTGGCAGCCTTTCACCCAGTTTGGGTGGGGCGCTAGACTTGCTCTTATAGTTTAGATTATCGCTTATATTAAAGAAAAATGAAAAATAAGAGGCATACAAAGAAAGGGGAAAAACTTTCATCAAGTCCTTTGAAAAAATGAAAAGTAAGAGTATGCTTGGCATGTCCAAACATAATGAGCATCCAAAAAAAAAAAAAAAAAAAAAAAAAAAAAAAAACAAAAAAAAAAAAAAAAAAACAATGTTGGCAATGTGTGTGAGTGAGCCAATGGAGAAATATCACCCCAGTGAATGAAGTTAAGGCTTCACACCCAAAATTAATTGGCAATGGGGGGAGTACTCGAATTCCTTATAACTCATGATGAGTCCCATAACTTTTTTAATGTGGGACAAACACTCTGAACAATCAAATTGAATTTGCAAAGAATGATTCTAAATTTTAAAAATAAATTTAGCTCTGAGAATCAACTGGTGGGGTTGGTGATTTATTGTATAAGAACAGTAAGTGAATTTGGGGTTTTATGAGGAGAAAATAAAGTCGGTGGGGTTTCTCTATATGATGGTTTTTCCTTGTAACGATTGGATTTAATTGAAGTGTTGTTTGATCGAAGACTTTGATGCCAAGCTACTAAATAACAGCTGGAAAACTACAACTACTTTTTTAAAACGCTTTTGATTTATAAACTTTTTTACCCCGTGTTGCGGTCTTTTTCCTTCGGAATGCTTGTCCGGGGTTGTTGATTCTTGGACCGCTATAGAGTGGTGAATCAAGCCTTCGTTGCCACTTTTTTTTAGTTAGAGAGAACTAGGCCCAAAGCATCTCGAGGGAGAAGCAAGTCCTAGGGGACTACTTTTTGTTCTTCTTCTAGCGGCTTCGTGTTTTGTGCTAATGTTTCCAGCAGCTAGATGAAGAGTTGGAGATGGTCCATTGATGTTGCACAGGCTTTGCTTGAGAGGCTTATGGCGTGGGAGCTAAGAGAAAATTAGCATAAAGAAAGGATTAAGGCTTGAGAGTTTGGGTGTTTTCAGCAGCTAGATGAAGAGCTTGCAATGTCTACGTTTTCTTACCAAAAAGGTACTTAGTAGCTCGCATTGATTTTGAATGAAACAACTCCAAAATGAGTTAATTACGCAATTGTGTGAAGGAAAAATTTAAAGACAAAATTGAAAATAGAACCTTTTACATGAACAATTGAAAGTATCTTATCATGAAATTTACAATAGAGTGCATCGATAAAATTGTAACACCGATCAGAAGGTAATTAATTGCATATTTTGATGCATCAAATTATTCAAAAAAATGGAAAAACATTTACTTAAATATCATCACATTATAGAACAAGCATGAGGATTCTCATCACTAAAGGCAGCAGTGGTTTGATAGCCATAAGCACTAGTGGAATTTGCGGGATTTTGAGAATAGCCATGAGAAGGGCCATCATAGCCATGCTTGTAGTAGTTGTACCATGATGAAGGCTGATGTGTATAGTTGTTGAGTGGGCCATTGCACTGCTGATTATAATATTGATCTGTACTGAAGTTATTGTGGTCTGCGCTGTAGGGGAACTGCCACAGCTCAGCCCTACGACCAGTCTTCCGGACTGCCTTGAGAACCTTCTTCTGGTCAGCCCATCCGGTGATTGTCACCTTCTGCATGGCCATGTCTATATCAACGTTGTCCACACCTAATCCAAATCAAAGTGCAAACCATTAAGATAATAAGGTAACAAAATCAAAAATAAAAACACAGAGCTAGAAAGTCAATCTGCAACCCAGATGTGGACATCAGGAACAAAAATGTAGAACCTGAATTTCTAATTTTACTTATTCTCCCTCCTCTTGTACTCTCCCATCTCTCTCCTTTCTCTCATCCCTCTAATTTACTATCTTAATGGTGTTACATATACACCAAACTCAATTTGGTGGTGTGCATATACCTTTTAGCTTTTGAAGGGCACTTCTAACCTTGCTCTCGCATCCGGGGCAGTCCATATGGACTCTCATCTCTACTGTCTGAGAAATGAAAAGCATCATGTCAAAGTGGTTTTGTAATGTTAGAAGAAAAAAAATCATAAATAAATTTAGGAATTCAATAGTCAGATAATATCATCTCAACTTCATTTCATTTGTTACAAACAAACAAAAAAAAAAAAAAAAAAAGCAGAAACAGAAAAGATGTCTTACCGTCATTCTGCTTTTGCAAATGGTTGAAGAAATCTTTATGAGCTTTTCTGTATGAAGCTGTATCTATGAAATTGACAGTGTATATATATATATAGTTTATTATGAATTTCGTGCACCGACTTTAATCTCCTTCTACCTGTCTTGCAGGTTACAGATGGGATCTTTAAGCAAGACATTACTTAGCAAGTATCCCATTTTTCGACCAATAACAAGGGGCCACCTGTCCTGCTCCATCTCTTTTATGGGATCCATTACAAGCTACAAGGTTTAGAGAGGGGCATTGACTTTGTATTTAATACTAAGTCAAATTAATTATTTCTCAGATATTAATTGTTGAATATAATGCATGACTGAAATAGTTGACCGTTGGAGTAGGAAATTTTGAGTCTAAAAAAGGCACATGTATACTGGCCAAAACTGCCGGATCATGTTTTAGTGTTTTTGGTTCTGATACGGGACCATGCCTGATATGGGACATATTATTGCCACATGTTAGAATGTGGTTTTAATTCTTCTAAGCATTGACACATTTCTTTCCTTCTTAATTCAATCAAGCAAAACCAAGCTACACTAAATTGCCATTGGTTTTGTTGATGATGATCACTATATCTATGTATGAATTTATTTGTTTATGCTACATAGTTTAATTTTATATGCTATGCTATAGATACAGTCATCCTAATGACTGACGAAAATGCACCCATTACAGAATTGAGATTATAAATCTAATAATTCTATTTATTTTCTTATATTCCTTTTTGGTGGGACAAACTTCATAAGGGTCTGAATGAGTTCTAAAGTTCTAAAGTTCCATGAGTTCTAATACAAACATGCAATAACTAATCAAAACAACAAAAGTTTCATGAGTTCTAATAGACGCATGCTAGCAGGTCAGTTAACCATGACGAAGTTGACATGTCATGTAGACCGCATGTTTGTACCCTCTAAAATCTGCTGCAGGGTCTCAACTACTTGATAAACTTGGAAAGGTCTTGTACGCAATGCAACTGATTCCCCTAATGCCACGAGTGGCCTAGTACAGGACAACATACACTCGTTGTGCTCCAGCAAAGAATTTGAACTTAATGCCTTAGTAAAAAGTACAAAATTGAAAAGGTTGAAGTCATAACAAATTTATAATTTTACCTCGGTGAGTCCTCTTCATATCTAAAAAACAATATTAAGTACAAACTCAATAACGAATTTGGTAGATGATCACTGAAACAAGAAACGAATTCACTAGAACAAGAAACGAATTCAGTAGACTACCACTGAAAAACGGAAGCAAATTCGGTGGACTACCACTGAAAAACTGAAATAGATTCGGTGGACTACCACTGAAAAACGAAAACACATTCAGTGGACAACCACTGAAAAACAGAACCAAATTCGGTGGACTCCCACTGAAACAAGGTAATTTAAGAAATGGGGTTCATGAGGGTAATTTATGAAGAAAATGGGGTGTAGTGAGTAATTTTAAATTTTACTAAAATTCAATGAGGTGGAAAGAGAATGTGGGGTGCAAAGAGCAAATTTTGGGGTGCCAATAAAATCATCCTTAAGTTTATAGAGTTCAATATATTTCAATTGATTTCTATAAATTCCACATAGAGTTTGACTGATTTCCTAAGTTGATTAGAGTTAAAAAAAAATAAAAAATTCCCTTTTCTTTGGGCTATTTATTGTTTTTCCATATTTTCAAAATAGAAAATTACCTTTACAAAAACAGAACGTCCAAACAATATGCATAAAAATATAATATAAAAAAAGAGAGTATATGTTTTGTTCAAATGTGCAACCAAATAAGGATTTATGTCTGCATATTTATGAAAAATGAGTAAAAACATAAAAGTTAATTCATGACCAAAAAAATGATAAGTAAATTATAATTATAAATGCATAAAAACAAATAAGTATCTGCTTCATTGCTTATCTTTAACTCCCGTCATTCATAGCATCTCTCCACACATTTGAAGATATTCCAACCCTCCATTGGTTAGCATTCACGCATTGTTGTTCTTGGGTTTGAAAAACTTGGTCATAATTATTTCCTTCATTTTCTGGTAATGATGACAATGTTGAATGGTCATTGTTTCCTTTAATAGGAAATTCATCAAAATGACACTCCTTGCACAGAAAATTGTGCAACCTTGCACAAGCTAAGACTAACTCTGCTTGTGTCTTATATGGAAATGGAGGGGCAGACTTAAAAATTGTGAATCGTGACTAAAATATACCGTATATTCTCTCGATTACGTTTCTCAAGGAAGCATATCTAAGATTGAACAACTCGACTGCATTTTAGGGATCATGACCTTGACCGACAAAATCCTGAAGATGATATCGAACACCTCGAAACGAAGCTAAAAATTGACGTTGATTTGGAAATCCACAATCCACTGAGAAATCTTTACCTATATATGCGATATAAGTCCAATTAATATTTACAATACTACCTAATATAGACAAAAATAAATAAATAGGTACCTTGTGGCACTTTAAGTTCGTTCCTCCTTGATAAAGAATCATTTAACACTTTGGAATCATGAGCTGAACCCTCCCATCCACTAAGAACATATATAGTAACCAAATAGTTCATTCTGAACCAAAAGACAAAAGTGAAAAAGCATAAAGGCACATAAAACACAAGCAATACTCAAAAGTAACACAATAAATAGAACCAAATAGTTCATTCTAAACCAAAGTTGAATAAATTCCAAACGAATAAAGTCTTAACACTTCTCCAAAATGGTAAATACTTCCAAATCAAAGTTATAAAAATAGTTTAAACCAAAATTTCAACATAATCTAAAATGGTAAACATAATCTCAAAGAACCACACTCATTCCATATTGTATAGTATCCATTCTGAGCGCTCTTCAAGTAACATTTTTAGGAACACATTTTTCATTCCCAACTTATGAACCAGCCCAAGCGCTTTGTAACAAGCACGACTATCGAAGTTTGGAGTCTTTTTGATAGCATCCTAAACATTGTTGGTTTTCTCTCTATCTTTCTCTCTTTTCTCCATTAGGCTATGCAATCCTCGAATTTCAATGGTAATTGCAGCAATTGAATACATGCCCACATAAATTTTTTTCTACCAGTTCTCGAGTTATGGTCTCAACTGAACTTAGTATTTTCTTCATACTCGGTTTTAAGTTTCTTTCTTGGAGAGAGCTTTTCTAATGGAGCCTCCAAATTTGTGTCTAGAAAAGGTGATGAAGTAAAATTACCAGATGACAAAGTTCGGTATGGTGTTTCATTTTAACTTGGTACAAATGCCTCATTGGTATCCTACAATCTAGTAGGTCTACTTTCTCCAACTTCATACATTTTAGCATCGGTATCATCACCAAGTCCAATTGAGTTTTTCCCAGTAGTCGTTCCATTGCCAATTGCAATTACCAAATCATCATAGTCTGCAAATGTTTCTCTTTGAAGATGCACTTGACTTAGGTGGGACTAGCAAAAACCAAAAATATAGAAGAAGAAAAATTAATAACATGCATAAAGTGTGAAAGTTATCAATGTAGAGTAATATTTAACAAAATTGAAATCTAACCTTAAAGTAATCTTGCCATACTTCTTCAGTAGTTGTGAATTTCTTTGAGATGGAGTCGCACCCAAATCCAGAACAATGACGCATAAGCTGAGTAAAACTATGATATCTTGTCTTAAACCATTTCAAACGGCTCTGATATTAAAGATAAGTTTTTGGCATCCAAGTTTTGCATTAAGAACCAGAAGTATCTTGCTTTCTACTATTTGCTTGTTTGGCAAATCATTAGAATCGCACTATCCACGGTTAGCAACATCAACCATTAGTTCTAATAGCATATTGCTCTCTTTCGAAGTCCATGAGTTATAAGGTGTTTTTGCTTTTCCTTGTTTGAATCTCCTATTTATAATGTTACTAGATAATACATGCAATTTTTAATTAGTTCATAAGAAAATATATATATATATATATTATTTTTTCCTTTCGTTTTGGCGGGAACTATATATATACATTTAGGGCTCGTCAATGGGCCGGGCCGGGCTTTAAAGAGGAGAGAGAAAATATCGAGCTGGGCCGGGTTTTTTTAGAAATTTCAAAGCCTAACCCCGACCAATGAGCCGGGCCGAAACGGGCCTACTTCATTCGAAAAAAATCATAAACTTAATCATAAGGGCATTTTAGTCCAAATTTAAGATTAAACTCACTTAATTCCAATATTTTCACATCAAACCAAATTCATAAAACACCCAATAAAGTCACACAACTTAATAAGATTTTCCACAAAAATATTAAAACCAAGTATTATTTTTGAGGTTATTACATATTTAGACCGTAATATGTTTTAAGAAATAATTTTTAAAAATAATAAGTATAAAAAAAATATTTTTTTTAAAGGATGGTATGAATAAATATGCAAATGTTTGGTGATGTGTTCAAGAAAAGCATTATTATGTTTGATGGTACGATTATGTTTCGTGATATGATTATATTTGGTGATATGATATGTTGTTCAT
The DNA here is from genome assembly GCA_903112645.1 of Prunus armeniaca. Lineage (NCBI taxonomy): Eukaryota > Viridiplantae > Streptophyta > Magnoliopsida > Rosales > Rosaceae > Prunus > Prunus armeniaca. Next base: position 9,928,669 of record CAEKDK010000003.1, on the reverse strand, counting down.
CTTATTTATATATATATAATTGTTGTATTAATAATTGACACAAATTAATGTGCTAATCATCCAATTATAAACTAGGAATGAGTAAAGAAAAGTAAATGAAATGAAACAAATTATATATGTGATTTAAATGATATAATCCTAATCATAAACTCTTATTTATACATAATTATATATGTATGCCGGCCTAACGGGCCGGGCTTTTGTGGGTAGGCCAGGTTGGGCTTTCTTGGGCTTAATCGGGCCGGGCCTATGAGCCGGGCCGGGCTTCAGACACCCAAGCCCAAGCCTAGCCCGACCCAAGGCGGGCTGGGCCATCTCAAAGCCCATAACAGGCCAGGCGGGCCCCCATCGACCCATAAGCCGCGGGCCAAATGATGAGGCCTATATACATTGTAGATTGATAAAGAAGGCCATTATATATAATTGTTGCTATCATATATATATTGTACATAAACAAATACCATATAACAACAATTAATAAATAAATAAATAAGGAAAAGGCATAACCAATAAAAAAAACAGGAATGCTTACTGTATGATATGATGTCTAGAAAAAGACGCTATGGTTTGCTTACTCTATATATCTATATATATATATATATATATATATACATATATCTAGTTCGTAATTAGTTACTTATATATCTAGCCATGGTTTGCCATCATATATATACTGTACAGAAAATGACGCCATGGTTACTGTAACAAGGGTGAAAAACGCCTTTAATTTTTCGACTCTTGTCCGGCACTTAGACTCCACCTAAGTCAACCTTCTCTTCACCTCAAAACCCGTGAGGCTTCAGAGTACACGCAGCGGAACAAGTGATACCAACGCCCATAAGTGAGACTTGCCTCACGCAGGAAACTTTCGCACACACATATACGGGAAAGCTCCCAACCTTCTATTCACAATAGCAAAGGATTACAAATTTTCAGTTTCAGTTGGATTACCACATCACTTGGTATCTCAACCACACACCTTCACAAGGTATTTATAAGCCTGCACTATGTAGATGACACCCCCCATCTACGTAGGAAACCTTGCCAACCGTTAGATTAGCCACCTGGACATGTTTTCCCTCCACAAAAACCTGTCTAGCACTCACAAGCCGCCACCTTGTAGCCCACTCATGTCATCATGGGGCAGATTTTTCTCCTTAAAAATCTCCCCACTACTTGGAACATGCTGCCACTATCAAGTAAGCACCTTTAGCCACGTCCAACCACCCATGGACTGCTCAAAAACCGTTTTGCCCACGTCCAGCACAATCTGCCCTCGTGCACTGTGCAATCTGCCTTGCGCATTGAGCGCTGCCTTGCACTGTGCAGCTTGCCTTGCACGCTGCGCTACCTTCCTTGTGTGCTGCGCTGCGCTCCTACCATGTCTTGGCTGCCAATTCCCAGCCCAAAACACATGTCTTCCGACCTTGTCTTGCTTTACGAGTGCACCTCCCACACACCCTTGGCTTGCCTTGGCATGGTGCAAAACATCAAAACCGTGCCATGGCCTATGCCAACTTGTAAAGGTATTACAATTACCCACAACCAAATAAAAAATAAAAAAAATAAGGAAAGTAGAAAAAATAATTGGGATGCTTTTGTACATGGATATATATACAACAACAACAACTATTCAAGGACTATCAATCATACGATTGCAAGAAGAGGGGTATCAAAGATCACACATATATGAAAGTGAAGAAAAAGAGAATAAATTTTTTATCCCCACTTGACAGGACCCGCCCCGTATTCCCCCTAAGAATCCATGGCAAACCTTGCTTCTCATTCGACATCTACCCAATGTCGGACCCACTTTACTAAAAAGCCTTGTAGCCCTAATTTAAATGGATAAATAGTTCGACTTCTACCGAAATTTAGACAGTATCTCCCTCGTACTTGGAACAATTCCCAAATTATTGTCCCTGCAAACACCAGAACAACCCAACTTCCAACATGTACAAGGTAAGGGCATGCACAATACTGAAGACTAATCCAAAGGGCTTCACACTCTCAACCAAAACTCGAAACGAGCAAGCAGAGCATCTAAAGATTCAGTTTAAAACTAGGGGAAAGTAAAGTAGAGAAAGATAAACGAGGAATTCCTACAGTGTGGATAACGGTGATGCCTCGACGTGGTGGTCTTGACCTCAGATATGTAGGATATTTAGGACCTGTAGTCTCAATGAACATGCTCAAGAAACCTCAAACCTGGAAAGTAAAATCCACATATATACACGTATACATATATATATATATATATATATATATATACAGAGAGCTTCCATTGAGGGATCCCTCAAATAAGCTTATTTGAGGAACAACCCTTATAGGGGCCACTCCAGATTGTATCTCACTAATCCAAATCATATATTTTGTAGATACTCATTCAAAGATCATTTCTACAAAAAATAACTTGAATCCGATATCATTTGACCACTCAATAAAGTTATTGAAATTTTAGTATTTTCTAGAAGCACTGTGTTCATTGATTTTGTAAGACACAATTGGATGTCGAAATGGTTTCCGAATTGTCTACTTTTTCGTAAGGATGATCGATGAATGAAGACCTAAAAAATAGATTGTTTGGATCATTGGAAAATAAATTGTAGAGTACCCTAAAGGGCATCCCTCAAATTAAATTATTTGAGGGATCCCTCAATAGAAGGGGACTGTATATGTATATATATATATATAATATAAATATAACTATAAATGTACACACACCCAAAACAAACACATCACCAATATGTACCAGGGGAAACAATCCAACACAGGAATTGTTTTATTAGGCCACATGGCAGAATTCTCAATACTCATCTGGCTAGGGAATGAGTAGTCCAACCAGGGGACTATTGCTCCCCAGACACACACGGTAGAATCCTCAATACCAGGAAGGAGTTGAATCATGCCAGTTTTAAAATCATAGTTGGGCATATTATCTGGAAAAACAATGCATGATGGAGATGCAGTATGGCTAGGATGCAAATAATCATTTAATGTTCTAACTGAGGCGAACTTCGTAGGTTTTCCTCTCAAACTAAATTGAATGAATGAGGTGTTGATAATGCTATGTTCAAATGAAATGCTTCCCGTCCACTATGGCTCAAGCACAAAGTGACATGTATTCTCTCTTTTTTAATTGTCAAAACTGATTTTTATTCCTTCACTTTTACTAAACCCATAACTTTTCACCAAAACAAGAAGAAAAAAAAAAAAAGAAAAAAAAAGCAGTGGTCAGACTCTTCAGCTTTCATATCTTACGAAAAATTATCTATGAAGGAAAATTATTTTTAAAAACAATGGAATTTTTTTTTGGCAAAGAGGAAAGCATTGTCCTTATGTTTATCATAACGCACAAAAAATAAATTGATTTTTGGTCTAAAAACTAAAATTAGACGAGCTCAAGAGACCAATCTTTTGATAAGGTAAAGCCCAAATTGTTCTTCACTAGGCCACATGTGCCAATTGGTTATTTATTTTTTTAGATTTTTAAAATTTAGAATGAAAATGCATTTAGTTGTGTCCTATAGAAGTAGGACCCATCTTCTCATATTTTCATTAATTTTTTTATATAAAAAACTATTAAGTTTTTATATTATGCTCTTGTGATGAATAGTTTTGTTTCTTAATATTTCAATTAACTAAGGGCATTTTGAGCTGTTTTAAATATGTTATGAAGATTCCATGGTTGTTCTCTTGAGCGTGTTTATGCCTAAATTTGTCGACCCAAGGAGCCAACCACATGGTGGTATATTAACGGCCGAACCTCCGAGTTGAATGCCAAAGTCTAGAGCCAAATTGGTCAAGCTTTCCCATGTTGAGGCCATTTTTTCGGCCCAATGGATAAAAGTTGGCCTAAGATGACGACCCAGTTGTTAACACACGTGATCACAATTTGAGAGGTCGAGGTCGAGCCACCAACATACAACATATGGGAGAACGTAGTCATGGTATGCAGGGTCAAGAGTAGGGCTGGCAATGAGTTGGGTCATGTCGGATTCGTGTCGTGTCGGGATATTAAACGTGTCAAGAATGCTCAACCCGAACCCAACCCATTTAATAAACGTGTTGTGTCGGGTTCGGGTCGTCTTTTATCGTGCGAGTTTTGAGTCATGTAACGGGTTGATAAATAATAACATGCATGTTACAAAAGTCATAACTGAAAAAATTTAAATAAAAAAAACGGAGAGAGGAGAGAAAATATAAGGAAAAGAAAGAAAAAAAAAGGTAGAGAGAGGAGAGAAGAGAGAAGGAAAAGAAAAAAAATAGAGAGAGAGAGAGAGAGAGAGAGAGAGAGAGAGAGAGAGAGAGAGAGAGAGAAGAGAGAAGGAAAGAAATATAAAATAAAAAAAAGAGGAGGGAAAACTAAAGAGAAGCAAAAGAAAGAAAAAAAATAAGAGAGGAGAGAAAACTAAAGAGAAGTAAAAAAAGAGAGGAGAAAAGAGAGAAGGAAAATAAATTAAAAAAGAGAGAGGAGAAGATAAAAGAAAAAGAAACATTATAAATATCGAAAGGCATAGTATATAATCACAAAGTTGTATCTAGCATGGTGGATAAGGTGTTGGATAGTAATGAGGATGGTGGGGGTTCGAAACCCCATATGTGTGTTTTGAAGTCTCTATTTCTCTATATTTTTTCGCAGGTTGGCTTGTCTTACACGGGTTGACACGACCCATTTAATAAACGGGTTACACATGTGTTTTAATGGGTTGGTGAGTTGACCCGAAACCCACCCGTTTAATAAACGGGTTGACCTGAAAATTACCCAATTATTAATTGTGCGGGTTCGAGTCGTATTTTTTCCGTGCGGGTTTCGAGTCGTGTAGGAAATTGCCACCCCTAGTCAAGAGCAAGCAGACAGTTGAGAATGGCCAATGACCTACCCATTACCTCGAGACATGTGCAAGGGTCCTAGAGGAAACTTGGAAAGAAGTTTCAGGAGAGAAAGAAGCTTTCCACCCCTTGATTAAATGCATTAATTCAGAAACAGCCATAACGCCGAGAGACCCACAACCCACTCAAGCTGGCATCCAATCAGGACAGTTCGTAGACCGCGAACTCGGTCATGACCCAGATCGCCAGAGACCAAGGATAAGACCGAACATCAGGGGAATGTGTCCACTATTTTGGGAAGCTGGCTGATTGGCAGCCACGCAAGCCAAAAATTAATTAATAACTCAAAGCCATGATGATCGAAGGACTTACAGCCAAAAGCAAAGACTAAATGCAGCACCTTAGATCATCCTCTCCATTCACAAGCTTCATTCCCTTCCTATAAATACAAGACCCCTAGCAACGTTCAAAGGGTCCCCGACCAAATAAGCCTCCCACTGAGCAACGTATCGTTTCCAGTTATTTATCTTCCTGTAATGCACTTTCAATATCTTTAAATGCTTTCCTAGGAGTAGTGGTAAAGTTAAGTTCTTTCATCCATCAATATATCATACGACCCTTGATTTTCAAGGTGTCGAAGCACCATCCCTATTATTTTTCCGTCCACCCCATATATCATACAACCTTCGCAATCTAGCGAGGCACTAGAGCACCATCCAAATCCACCGACTGTCTTCCGCCATCCAGGGACGGACCCAGGATTATGAACTCGTAGGGTCATAGTGTAAAAGTTCAATTTTTTTTTTTTTTTTTTTTTTTTTTTTTTAAGATTAACATTAAAAATTGAAAAAAAATAGTACATTCATTCATAATTCATGTTAAAAACAACATTACAAATTACAATTAGCCACGACGAGGTTTCATATTTTGAAAACGTAGCATTATAGCTTCATTTTCAATACAATAAAAAACATCCTTCTCAATTGGCCACGGCGGTGCTGCTGGCAGCGGCAGCAATGGAGGAGTTAGGACTTAAAGCTTGGTGGGTAGAGGGTTAAAGGTTCGTGGGTGGGTGGAGATTGGGGATTTAGGTTTAGGAAATGGGGGTTTTGGAGTTTTGAGAAGGGTCTGTTCTGTTTGGTCGAAGAGAAGGGTCTGTTTCAATTACAATTTGTTTTTTTTTTTTTTTTTTTTCAAAGACCTGGACCAAAACGACGTCGTTTTGGCCTGGTCTTTTAAAAAAAATTTGTTTCTGCTGGTCCAAAACGATGCCGTTTTGGTGCCAGCGCATTAAAAAAAAATTCGCTGGGTTCAAAACGACGCCGTTTTGGATCCAGCGAGTTTTTAAAAAAATTCGCTGGGCTGGTCCAAAACGACGCCGTTTTGGCCAGCCCGGTTTTAAAAAAAAATTAGAAGCTAACCCAAAACGACGCCGTTTTGGTCAGCTTCGTTTATAAAAAAAAAACTGAACCCCTGTTCAGCTTCTTCTTCCTCAGATTTCCAGCTCCTCCTTCAGCCATTCATGGGGTCACACACAAGTTCAAAGGGACTTTCTACCTTACGTTCATGAAGGCCATAGGGTCGTTTGACCCCATTGACCCCACTGTGGGTCCATCCCTGCCGCCATCGACCCCAATCAACGACCTTGTAGTTTCATGCCGTGAACTTGACGGTTGAGAACTGGTCCTCTCTCGGCCACAATCTCTTTGAGCGAAGTCATATCCAAACAGGTGCACTCAATCCATCCATTCATCCATCCACATCATCTTTGAATGCACGATAGACCATGCTAGCACACTCGCACACACCCATCCAATACAAAGTAGGCGACCTGTGTTGGTGCATATCCCCTCGGCCGAGAGCACCAGCTTCAAATGTGGAAACACCTCGTGGTATTTACCAAAAAAAATCAAACAACACCTTAACATGCTATAGTCGGTATTTTTTTATAAATAAACAAAAAAACAAAAAAACAAAGAAACTCAATCCGCGCTTCATTAAAAATAGATGGTAGTGCACGGACCCGAACGTACAAAAATTACTCTTGTATGTTCCATTAATAGCAGAAGCTCTTTCTTTATCATCATTGATTCATTATCAACAAAAAAAGCAATGGCAATTCTGAACCACTGTCTCTCAGTGACCTCCACAGCAACACCCATCTCCCCAGACTCAGCAACTCCACCTGTACCAGACCCAAGACAGACCAAGATCCTATTGCCCAAGAAGAAGCCCATGAAATGGTCCACTGGGGTAGCTCCAGGGGAGTATGGTGGCCCACCAACCACAACCAAGCTCCGAAAGTACTGGGGAGGAGAAGATGACCCTCTTACCTCTGATGATTTCATTTGGAACAGAGAATTCATGGACCGCATGAAAAAACTCATTCAGGACCCTGACTCTTCCACTCAAGCCACTACTGTTCAGGTTTCAATTTCATTAGTCTTTTCTTTTTCCTGAGCTGATTGATTTCGTATCTGGGTTTGTTTCGTTTAGTGTTTCTTATGTTTGTCATTTGATTGGATGGTTTGGTTGGGTAATTTGATTGTAAATATTGATGTTTGGGCGGTTGGAGAATAATGGGTTTTCTGTGTTTTTATTCAAATGTATGGATTTTTGATATGATATTAGATTTTTTTACATGTATGTTGATTTAGCTTAGTAATCCATTAGATGGGTTTTTGTTTGTTGGTCAATTTGGCGTCTTTCTTGTTACTTAGACATTTTGGTTTGGTTACTGAAGAACTGAAAGGAAAGAAAGAAAAGGAGGAATTTAAACATTGCGTTATTCGCTATCTTGATTCCTTGTATGATATATAAACCAAGCCCTTTTCATTGTTTTTTGGCTGAATTTGGCTTAACAAGGAAAAAAGAAAGCACGATAATATTTCATGTTCCTTTCCTTGTTTTTCCCTAGCAATCAAAACATAGTCTTGGTGAATGAACTCATGTGGTCTTTTTCTTTGTGAATGGTTTCTGTGGTTTTGTTGTGTGATCAAGCGTGTTTGGTGTAATCAGGAAAAGCCTTCTGGGTTTCTTAGCTTGAATAGAGTCATGACTCTTGACAGGTTTGTTCTCACCAATAGTTTCAGTTGTCTTCCTTTTTAAAATAATTTTGTTCTCAAAACTTGACTGAATTATGGACATGCAGTTTAGAAGTTGATTTCAGCAAAGAACTCACTGCTGCCCCTGCCCAGCCCAAGATAGAACCTGTTGAGGCTCCAGCACAAGTATGATGAATGTCTTTAACTTTTCAATCCAAGTACTTTTATCTCAGGGTAGTTGTGCATTTACAACTTTTCTTTTTCTGAAATTTATTTATTGCCAGAGTGCCAGCAGCACTAGAATCAAATGGAAATTGGCACCAACACGGCGTGAGCAAGATAAGTGGGATAGAGCAACTAAGGCTGCAACTGGAGGCAGTGTACGTCTGATATTTACTAAAAGCCCCATTGGTATCCAGCGACTTGGTCATCTATATGTCAAGGCCTTTACAACTTATAGAAGCGAATAAGGATTTTTATATTTAAAAATAGAATTTTCAGTTCAACTTTTGTTACTTTGAAGGATATGCTTCTTGTTTTTCTGCTTCTCACTTTGATATAACCTGCAGGAAGTGATGTTTCGGGAATTAAGGCGCTCTCGGGAGGACCCAAAAGTATTGGCTGAACAGTATAGGAAACAGTATTTTAAGGTACTTCTCTGCAGTACTGGTCCACTTTATCGTCTATACCATCCTGCCTTTGTTCATATTCATGCTCCTTTGGCACTTCTAGAATTTAAAAAAAGAATAATATTACTTTTCGTTTGATGTTGTTATTGCAGTTAAAGAAGAGGTTGCAATTCCTTACACTAGGTTTAGGCGGTGTTGGGTTAGTCTCAGCTTATGTTTCATATTCCCCTGAAATTGCAGCTAGGTATGGACTTTTCAGTTCTTATTTATTTATTTATTAAAGTCCTGTCATCCCAGATCTTGGTTGCCAGGTTCATTTTCTACTTGTCCATTCCTACCAGCAAATTTGTGAACTGCACGGAAACGTCTTAAGATTATCTTCTTTCTACATGCTTTCTGTTTCTTTATTTTTTCTTCCCTTTTTGTACCGTAAAAGTTTTCATGGCAGTCCTACAACTATATTATATGTACAGGACTTGTAGTTTAAGAAAATTTTATACTGCTTATTTAGAGTAAATAAATTATTAGGAGGGCAGTTTTGTTGAGTTGACTCTGCAATTTGAGATGGTACATATGGGTTCAGGGTGTTACATTACTTGTATGTTGCTTGCAAACTAAAGTGCAATAAAAGTAACTCCATGGTTTAACGATTAGGATAAGTCATGACAATGACATTTAAGGTTTCTAGCTTTTTAAAGGTTCAATAAAAGTCCATAGCTTCTATTTTTGTTCAACAATAGAATATGTCCTGATAGTTTTATCTGTGAGCATGCAACCAATAGAATTCATTTTGCTTAGTTTGATACTAAAAAGCATATTTCGTTTATTAGTATGTGAACAAATATGGGCCCTGCTAATGGGTTTTTGTTTTTTTTTTGTTTTTGCGTGTGTGTTAATTCTAAAGAGATTCACTAGTGAAAGGTAGTTCTTTCGACATTCACCATCTCAGTACATCTGATGGTGTTTCATATACATTTTGTATAGATTATAATTTGTTGATGGCATTCAGCTCTAGTGTTGGATTGCTCATCCATCTCTTATGCATTCAGCTATGGTGTTGGGTTGCTTGGTTCTGTGGCTTACATGCGTATGCTGGGGAGTAGCGTGGATTCCATGGCAGATGGAGCAAGGGGACTTCTCAAGTATGTGATAAATGGCTATTGCTTGATGATAAATACATCAGCTGTATGTTTTGTACTGAGTAACTAATAGGCCAAAATTTGATTAATTAATTGAAGTTCCTTCTCATATATGTGCACGTATTCATGAGGAGTTCAATACGCAATTTTATGTTTTCTTTAACTTCATACACACATTCATCAAGATGTTGGGAAAATTTACTCTGAACAACAACTAGCTACTTTCCCTGATCTGCATTCAATTTATTGAAGCTTCATGTGAAGATGCCTGCTAGCACCAGTATTACCGTATGTTGCTAGTGCTAACCAGGTTTAGGTTTCTTGTAAGCTTCCAACTTACAAATCTTTTTTGAAAGCTTTCAACCTTCACACTGCCTGTTGATCGAGTGAATTGTCCTTCCATATTTGTAAATATTGCTTAAATAAATGGTGTTTCAGCCCAAAGCAGTTCCTTAAAAAGGACAAGATCTTACATACGCTGTTTTTAAAGAACAAAGAAGAATATCATTTAACTTTATGGACTGTTAATGCAGGGGAGCGATTGGGCAACCGAGGCTGTTGGTTCCTGTTGTACTAGTCATGATCTTTAACAGGTGGAATGGGTAAGCATCTGCAGTGGCATGTTCCTCTTGCCATGTACTGTACTCATCTTCTTTCTTTAATAGACACTTCCATTGGTGGTTGCTGCGAGTTTCTTTTAAATGCTTTCCCTATTTTTATTGGAAAATTTTTACAGTGAAATTGGTATCAAATAACCATTTGTGATTATGCTTTATCTACAGTGGTTTTGCCTAATACTTCTGTGGATATGGCTGAAGACAAGAAATTCAATAGCCATGACTCTTTTTCATTGACTAACAGTGTTGAGTTTGGGTGCAGGCTCGTCGTTCCACAATATGGATTTATGCAACTGGAATTGATACCAATGTTAGTGGGATTCTTCACATACAAGATTGCTACTTTTATCCAAGCTATAGAGGAAGCACTTCCTGTAGCTGAGAAAACAGACACAAGTTCAAGCTAAACCTTCCCATCTTCATAGATCAGCAGAATATCCCATTGATAGTTCTGATGCAGCTTTCAGAGGTTTGTTTTTCTCTCAGTTGTTTCCAGCTGGTTAGCACGCTCTCACTCTTTTGGCTGAAATTAAGAAAACTATACGGCCAAACTTTCACCAACCTAACATTTTTCGAATTTGAAACTATGCGATTGAGTTTCGAATTACAGATTTCCTGAATTTTGTATTATACTCGCATATAATTGATAAATGTTAAGAAAGATGGCCAACTTTCCTCCAATAGAAACTAACTACATAGGAATTACTCTGGGTGGTGTGATCCCATATTTTCAAGTTACAACTTACAACTTGAAAACCATTGAAAAATTATTGTGCATAGTTTCTATTTTTGATTCTATTTTTGATCTGTTTTTTTCATTTAATTACCTGAATGTACAGATAAGCTGCTCGGAAGTGAAGACGTGTAGTGAATTGAACAGAGCTCTATACTAGTTATTGCCGTTAGTTGTCTTTTGTTCTGTATGAATGTTGTAAAACAAGGGAAAAGAATATATTTGTCTATAATTTGCCTCATACCATTTGTAATATTTTCAGATAACTACATTTTTTTTTCTTTTTTTAATTTACTGGAGGGGCAAGCATTGAACTCTTGTCGGCAAGCAATACATGTTCCAGTCAGAGCTAAAATCCTCAAGATTTGATTACTTCAACTGTTTCAGCATGAAAAACCTATATTATTATTATTATTATTATTATTATTATTATTATTTTATACAAGTAATATTTTACTTTAATATAATCAAATTTAGACTATGAGGAGGGGGATTCGAACTCGTGTGCAGAGTGGGGAAGCTAAGATCATGTCTGCTGAAAAACCTTTATTTTGTTCTTGACTTCATCCAAATCTACATAGACAATTAAATCCTGACATAGGAAGAATTATACAGTTAAATTGGATGATAGTTCTTGACGCATGTCCAGTCCGTTAGAATTTAGATAATGATTTTTCTCTCCACTTAGAGCATCTCCACCCACAAGGGCTAAGTCTAGGGCAAGGGCAAGCAAGGGCTGCCACTATTCACGTGAATAGTGTTAGCCTTGCCATTTGTGGTTCCACTCATAAGGGCTAAGTCTAGGGCAAGTCTAAGGCAATTACTATTCACTTAAATTTATTTTTTATTTTTTATTCTTAAACCATTGATTTTGAAAAGCTTTTCGGATAAGATTTTCAATTCCCAAGTGTTAATATTATCGTAAAATCCTCACCTAAAAATCAAGATAACATTTTTGGATAAAATTTTGAAATTAAATTGGTGTGGAAAGTGAATAATATTGGTAGGTATGTATAGAAAAAATTTCCAGAATTTTTTGATATTTTTTTTAAAATTTTTTGATATTTTTTTCAATTTTTTTTAGCCAAAAATTGGACAACCGTTGGATTGTGCAAGATTTTTTGATCGGAGGCTCCAGAAGAAGCCACATGGCTTGTAATCATTGGGCAATGTGGGCTGGTGGGTCCAACAGTAAAAAAAAATTGAAAATCAACTGCTGACGTCAGCAGCCCGAGTTTTGGTGCCCAGGCAAGATTAGCCCGTGGGCTTGCCCAGGCTGGTGGGACCCACCATTTGCCCGGGCTCAGTGCTGTGCGCTGGAGCTGGAAATGGGCTGCCAGGGGGGCCTTTTGCCCAGGTTTGGTGCAGCGATGGACATGCTCTTATATAAGTAAAACTAAAAATACCATACAAGTTCCCTTCATACATATTTGTTCCTTCTCCTAAAACCTCAAAATATATCTATAATATATTTCATATATATTTTTAAAATCTCTATCAAGTTTCTTCCTAAAAAAAATTGTATCAAAATTGAAAAAATTCACCATTTTGGTATGAAGATTTATCTCGTATTAAAATAGCAATATTTTAGGCTTTTTATCACGAATGGTCCCTGAGGTTTGCGAAATTATCACCTTTCACCCTTTATTTTTTTCGTGACACTAAGAGCACTTCCATCCATTTGTCATGGCAAAGGGCAAGACAAGGGCTGTTACTATTCATATAAATAGTGACAGCTCTTGCAAAATGCTTGTGGTGTTTTTACCCATTGTCACGGCAACCACTATTTACATGAGATATGAGGAGAGGAATTTATGTAGAGTTTTGGTGTAGGAAGTAAATAATATGACTAAGTATTTATTTTTAAAAAAAATCTGAAATTTTTAAGTATTTTTTTGGATTTTTTTTTCGATTTTTTTATAAAAAAAAAAAAAAAAAAAAAAAAAAAAAAAATTATTGTTAGGGGAAACCCAAGCAACAACCCTCAGCTATTCTTGCATTTGGGCCAACCCAGACTTGTAGAGCCCACCAACAGCCATGGCAGCATTTGTCCGCTGAAAACCCTTTTTGGGCCTAGGCCCCTCCCCTCTGCCCAAGAAAAGGGTAGGGCGTTGGAATCGCTCTAATGGTCCTTTATATTACCCTACGCACATCAAAATTATCCTTTCCTTGGTTTCCATCAATTTTTCTATTAAAATGCTGACATGACACATATATCAAACCACACATCCAATAGAATAGAGGCTTAAACAAAAGGTATAATATTATATTAAAAAGAAAATTAAACTTTTTTTTAAAATAAATATTAAAACTTAAAATTTTAAATTTTTTTTTTTCAAAAAATAAAAAACACAAAAGACCTGCCAGTTCTACCACCAGGCAACCCCTATCTTACCTTCCTCCAACTTACCCCCCGCCGATCCAGCCCACACCCACCGCCACCGCCACCGCCACTGCCACTGCCACTCTCCTCTCCAACACAGCTAAACTCCACCTCACCCAGATTATCGCAAGTTGAGTCGCTCGAGTTGGCACTTTCATTTTCAACTTACCCAACCCCAACTTCAGCAGAGATGAAAATTGGGCAGCAAAATATTACCAAGAAGAAAGAAAAGAAAAAAGGGCGGCAACAACACCTTTCAAGATGCCAAGATGGAGAATTCAAAATGCAAATCTCAAAACCAATGTCCAGAGAAAAAGAGAGGGGCGCCGGAAGGGAGGTGCTGCAGGGATGGGTGTGGGGTGCCAGGGCTCAAGAGGAGGGGGATGGCGCTGGCTTTTGTGATTACTCTGGTTTTTTCTTTTCTCCATTTTAATGTGCAGAGTGTAACCTTAATGACTATTGATGTCACAAAAAACAATTAACGACAAAAGGCGATAATTTTACAAACCTCAAGACCATTCATGATAAAAAGCCTTATATATTTTTCTTTTGAAACAATAGGGGAATACAAATAACAAAAATTTGAACAGATGGAGAAGCACAAAAGTATGAGCATATGGTTTGTATCATAACTGAACGTTCCCTGCTGCTGTTGCAAAAAGAAAACCTAAGTAATAAATTTCCACAACATGAAAGCCATAGAGAATGAAAATTCCGGTTCACACAAACCAAAACGCTATTTTTATTAAACTTAGTACATAAGTTTTTATTCGATAGAGGTTTAGAGCGCTTATAAGCAGACAGCATCCATTTCGTACAATACTTCATATGTTCCAACATAAGTTACTGAAATACAAGATACCTAAACTTCAGCCGGTATTCTGCATGCCAGCAGCAATACCCTTCATAGTCAAAATAAGTGTGTCTTCTAGTCCAGGAGCATACTCGCTAGTTGGATTAAGCTTTACGAGCTCTGCCGCTGGCTTGCTTGTTGTTTCCATGTACTCCTTTGACAAGTGTGGCCTTACTTTAACATGGTAGTTCGGATCACGAATCTGCTTCAGTGTATAGGCTTGGCACACATTAAGGGTGGTGATGTAAGAGTCACGGAGAAGGAGTCTCTGCCTCAAATAAGGATCTCCTTCCAGAAGAGCCCTATGTCCAGCAACCTACAAAATTAACAGAAAATGATTTTAGTTTCTTAAGATACCTGCATGTGCAGTCAAACTAATTACATTCGCTCAAAAAACTTTAAACTTGTAGAAATAAGTAATAAAACAACACCAATAGCACTTCAGAAATTTTTTCATAAAATTGATAGTTTACATTTTTAAATTAACATTAGCCTCAGATATATGCTCTTACGGGTTTACAATCAAGTTAAGGAAAAAGTAAAAAGGTGGTTATGGACACAGATGATGAGTAATTTAATTTGTACTTTGCAAAAGTTAAGTGTAAAGGGCTGCCTAAACTGTATTACCTGGAGGACAAGGCTCTTAGTTTCTTCATAGTTGGCCCTCAATCTCTCTCCAAATGACCATAGGTCTTCTGACACAAGCAGCTTGTCATACAGAGAGGCAATACCCGGGTCGCCCTTGGCAAACACCATCTCAATTAAATCAATCGACACTCTGAAGAAAGGCCACTGATTATACATCTCTCGAAGCATATGGAGATTTTTCGCATCCTTCTCAATGGCTTGCTTAAATGCTGCCCCAAACCCAAGCCACACTGGTAAATGAAATCTTGTTTGGGTCCAAGCAAATATCCATGGGATTGCACGTAGTGATTCAATGCCTCCACTTGGCTTTCGTTTTGAAGGACGACTCCCAATGTTCATCCGGCCATACTCCATCTCTGGTGTTGCCTGCATTATCCAAGAGAAAATTATTACAGAACAATCTTCATCAGCCAATTCTGTCCTGATCGGATAGGTAGCTTTAAAACTAATAATGAACAAATTTTATGTTAAGGTAGGCAAAGCATGTAAGAGGAAGACAACAGAAGAATGATTCTTGAAACTCAATTTCGGGATTCAACACACTATCTTTCATAAAGGATTAAATTAGTAACTAACATACCACTGACCCAAAAGAGAAACTAATACATTGTTGCTAAAGCGTCAAGGGGGATTCATGTTATTGAAATGGTTAGTTTATACACACGCACACACACACAAAAAGTACATATATATTGAAAGGACGATCACGTTGGATAAGTAGGATACTTACACGGCGAAAGTATTCAACAAAACGAGGTTCCTGGAAAACTATTGAACGGTATTCCTTTGTTGCAATGACAGCCATCTCATCCATTAGTGCACGCCATTCGGGCTTTGGTGAGACAGGAGGATGCATTCCGTGCTCAAGTGTAGCTGCTGTGAAACGCTGGAGTGTTCTAAAGCACAAGTGCTCCTCCCCAAATGATTGTTCAATAACTTCACCTTGAACTGTAACACGAAGTGAACCATGAATTGTGTCGGGTGGCTGAGACAATATAGCAAGATGGGTGGGCCCTCCTCCCCTTCCAACTGTTCCACCTCGACCATGAAACATTGTAAGCTTAACCCCATATTGTTTCGCAACCTTTATGAGCTCTTCTTGAGCCTTGTATAACTGCCATGCTGCAGATAGACGGCCAGCATCCTTCCCTGAATCTGAGTATCCTATCATGACTTCTTGCTTCCCATTGATCCTGTTTTTGTACCAATCTATTGAAAAGAGACGGCCCACGGCAGCAGGAGCAGCCTCAAGATCAGCAAGCTTCTCAAACAATGGGACAACCCTTAGTGGTTTCTTCACACCACATTCACGTTGCAAAAGCTCAACAGCAAGCACATCAGATGCCGCTGTCGCCATTGAGATAATATAAGCACCAAAATTGTCTGAGGGAAGTTCTGAAATGACATGGAATGTGTCCAGCACATCAGCAATTTCTTCAGTCTTGGGAACATCAGAGCCAAAAAGGGGGCGCTTGCCACTAAGCTCAGACAAGAGCCATTCTTGTCTACGTTCCTCGGACCATTCTCGATAAGACCCAATCTCCAAGTGCCTTGTTATAGCATCTAGGACATCAGTGTGCCTGTCTGATTCTTGCCGTATGTCTAGTCTCACAAGAGAGAGCCCAAAAGTGGAAACTTGCCGTAAGAAATCAAGAAGGCTCCCATCAGCAATTGGCCGATCGCCACAAGAGCAGAGTGACCGGTAACACAATTCGAGAGGCTCCAGGAACTACAAGGGAACAAAAAGACAAAATCAGCTCTAATACGAAACATTGTTGCATGAGCATGAAAAATTGGGAACAATCAAACATGATTTCAATACTGAATGTCAATTGTAATTTATTCAAAGACTGCCCCAAGTTTAAAGCTTACCAAATCTTAAAATTAGGTAGACTTTGGCAATTAAGTTTGTTTTATAACTCTACAACCAAATACATAATGCTTGTGGTTAGGAGAGACCTGTTCAACATTTGTAAAGGTTGTTTCCTCAGGAATTTCAGAGATTCCATTGGCTAATAATTGGCGAGCACGTTCACGTGTACTGTATAGCTTGTCTCTTACATCACCAAGAATAACGCGATAAGGCTCATTTGGAGGAATTTGCTTCCAAAACTCTGCATCCAAAAAGCATAGTTAATAAATAAATCCATTGCACACTTGAATTTTATAAAAAAAGTCAAAAAAGTTAATAGAACTAAGAGAATTTTCAGCTAGTTTCAACGATTAGGCATGCCATTCTGCTAAAAGTTCAACTTAGTAAGCCAAAGATTTGAAGTTTTACCAACTATTGAAAAAGTTTCAAGCAAGGATGATAAAAACATGAAGTCATCTCTATTGCATACCTATATAGTGTTTCGCATCCTTCTTTGAAGACCTATGAAGTTCATGAGCACGAGAAAGAAGCTCATCATTGCAGCGCCACATAGATAACTGTGAAAAAAAATGGTAATAAGAAATACAATATGCAAAAGAAAAAAAAAGTATTCAAGTACTCTGAACAGAAGAATCATATAACAAATCTAAGTGGAAGTAATGATTCTTTTGACACCTCAAACATAAGATCCTCTATCTGGGAGAAGTACAAGTTAGCAGCCATCATTCTAGCCAATAAACATACATCCCGTGTAACTTCAGGAGTAACCCTGGGGTTTCCTGCAGTCCATATCAAGCAGATGTTAAGGTACAGAAGCAACAAAATCATTCTAAGGCATGATTTTAGAGTGAGTGTGGAGAGATATGCCATAGAGATTATTATAAAATAAAAAAGAATTTTTTTTTATAAAAAAAGGCACTGTGTAAGGACAGAATAAGCTCATCCAGTACTAGCATGAGATGAACATACCATCACGGTCCCCACCCATCCAAGAAGAAAATTGAATGAGAGGGGCATTGTATGGAACACGTTCATTTATCCCTATGTTCTTCAAAGCAGTGTCAACACGACGTAAGAATTTCGGTACACCTTTCCAAATTGTCTCATGAAAGTAGCTCATTCCCGCTCTCATCTCATCTTGAGGGGTTGGAGGAGTCCTTCGGATTTCATCTGTACGAAATGCAGCTTGAATCTACATGAAATGCGAAGTTAAATTATATCAATTTGAAACAAAAGCTTCTTTTGGTTATAAAATAAAAGCTTATTATTATAGAGCAATTATTCTACACTAGAAGAAATTATCAGAGATCAAATTTGTGGAGGCACATGTTGGGGAAGCAATTTTCTGTCGTGAGAGAGAGAGATAGAGAGAGAGAGATACAAAGACAGAGACAGATAGACAGAGACAGAGACAGAGACAGAGATATGTAAATTGGCATCTGGGTGCAACTGCTTTGGCAATTCCAACAACCTTAAGGAAAACATAAGCATAGTCCAGAGAAAATGAGTTTTTAAATTCTAATTTGGCCAAGAACATAACAAAAATCTACAATGAGTGTACATAGCATCAGTAACCAACATCCCATCATTGGTTTCCACATACCTCTCTTTGTAGAGCCTCATCGAGTTCCTGTTTATCATCAGGTGTAATGTCCTTAGCATACAACTGTGTCAAACAATTTCTTACCCTGAAATGGTCAAAATTACCCAATGTCAGTACCAAAATAACATACCATCAATATAACATGTCTAATCCCACACAGTTTTCTTTTAGCAGTCCAAAGTGGATCTGGATAATAAACATATCCTGGGCAAGTTGCTTAACCAGTGGGCTTCTGCAATTTGTCTTCTTACATAAGAGAAATGAAAAAGGTAAGTGGAGAGTGGACCTTGCGTGCTTTTGAAGCAAGGATCTTCGAACAGACTGAGTAGGATGTGCTGTTAGGACCAAATCTACAGTCTGGTTCTTCAACGCATCAAAAACTTCTTGTGGGGACTTCTTCAGGTCTCCCACAAGCCTCTTGAGAGTCTCTTCAATGTCTGACTCTGTAGTAGCTGAAGCCTCATCAGCGAAGTCTCCCTTCTTCAACTTGATCCTCCTTCGATAAGCAATCTGAACTTCCTCGGCCAAATTGGCTAAGTTAAGCATGTGAGAAAAGGACTTAGCAATGACAATCGAGTCCCCAGGATCCAAACTCGTTAGAACCTTCCCAAGTTCCTCCAACTTTTTAGGGTCCTGCTTTCTTTCATATTCTGCGGAAAGTTCATAACAATCTTGCACCTAGTCCAAATTAAATCACAACAGTCAATAAATTACTCGTTTATCATCCCATAATCTCATGTAAGAAGTGCCCCAGTTATCTAGAATGCAGAACCTTTTGAATGAAATTTCATATGTTAAAATCTAAATCATTATTAAACCAAAACGCCATCAACACTACCAGCGCTAAAGGAGTGAACTTTTGAGTCTTCCAAAATGCAAACAGGACTAAAACGAATGAGAATTGAAAATTTAAACGAAAGAGCAAGTTGGTACACAAGATAGTTTCTTCCACAATTTTCTTTTAAGAATAAAAAAGAAAAAAGTCAAGATATTCCCAAACAAGCATTATAAAAACAAAGCGATAATATCAAGGTGAGAAACAAAAACATACATAATAACCAAGAAAAACGAAGAAACTTCATCAAAACTAACATGGGTATCCATCAAATTCGCTTAACTATCAAACTTTAGCACACTAAGCTAAAAGTAGTCAAAGATTACTAACTAATAAATTGATAAATTTAAACAAAAAAAACAAACCCAATACCGTTTCTCTGAGACTCTCTCCATGTAAATCCTGAAGAATGTCAAGGAAGCGATCCAATAACAAAGCATCATACTCAATCAGTTTGTCATCCTCAGACACCTTCCCTGGTGCCAGCAGCCTCAGCTGTGCGTCAATTGAAGCCATCTTCTCCAAGTTCCTTGAAGCCATGGGCGCCTTCTCTGTCTCTGTCTCTCTGTCTCTGTCTCTGTCTCTGTCTCTCTCTCTCTCTCTCTCTCTCTCTCTCTCTCTCGGTTTCTGGGTTGCTCTGGTCTGCCTCTGACTTTTTTAACCAACCCAGATATGCATGCTATTAATAATGAAAAAAAGAAAAGTAAATCCGGAAGGAGAAAGGTGTAGAACAAAGTGAGTTTCAGAAGGACTATAAAACCAATTGAAGTAGAATTCAAACTCTATTAATAATAATAATAAATTATATATTGGGGAAAAAAATATAAAAGAAGAAAAAAGAGGAGGAACCAAAGTAAATCCCGTGAGACTCAGATGAAGAAAGCGCGGGTAGGTTGCAGGAAAACGGGTTGCTTGTGAATTACGATCTGAGCACGAGAAAGAAAGAAAGTAGAAGGAAGAAGAAGAAGAAAAGCAAAGGGCTTGGTTGAGGGTTCGATCACGGATGGGTATGAGAGTCAGTGTGTGATCCAAAGCAAGCAGGACTCATTTCTGTGTTGTTGGCCCTTTTTTTATTTATTTATAGTCAGTGAACCAGTTTACTTTTACGAATCCGACAAGGACACCTGAAATTTAGTAATTTACATCACATTGTGTCTCCATTAATTTAGTTATTTTTATTTACATAATTATGGGGTTAAATACAACGTGTTTGGATGAAGAAATTTAAAGTACAAAAGAATTTATAAATGACGGATATTGATATTTTAGGATTTATAAAGTTTTTTGTTTGAATAATAGATTTAAAGTATAGAATTTAACCTTTATTTGTACAATTATCTTTTTTTTAAACTCAATCTTTCTTGAAATTTTAAAAATGACGACTTTTAGATAGAATTTAAAATTGGGATTTATAACCTCCAAATTCCATGTTTTTTTCCCCCGCAAAATTTCTAAATTTCTATATTTTTTTTTATCCAAACACGAGAATTAGTTCATGTCAATTTAGAAATTCTAACTTTTGTCAAAATTCCAAGTTTATTTTTTGTGGGAAATTCTTTTTCTCTTTTTGTTTCGTTGGAAGTGGGAAATTCATCTACTTTAAATATCAGATAGGTGGAAATGAAACTAATACCCTAGATAACCCTGGCTGCTAAGAGAGAGAGAGAGAGAGAGAGAGCACGTGCTCAGATCCGGGGGAACCCCCTGATCCCATCAGATTTTTGGTGTTCTTCGATTTTTGGTGGACCTATATTGATCTACTCTTCCTTTAACAGATCTATTGTCTCATATTTGGGCTGGCTTTGGTCATCTTTCCAGGCTACTCTTTAAGGTGTTGCGGCTTGGTTATGGTAGATCAATTGCTCATTGGTGTGTTGAGGCCCTGGAGTAACTAGGTGGCACTTTGTGTGTCATGTTATAAAGGAATATTAGTGGCGGTTGGTTTTCCTTTTGCCAACATTGTTATTTTTTTTTCTTCTTTTGGTTTAATTTATTCAATAAAGTCTAGAAACTCTATGAGTTTTATGAGTTCTTTTTCTCATGATTCCACAAACTTAGTTGAGTTTGATGGTGTTCTTAGTCTCTTTATGAGAGTCATGTCCGTTAGCAGCTAGTTTTTCTCATTGATGTCATTGGACTAGATTCAAGGAAATCATGGCGGTTGGAAGCAGTTATAGAAAAGTTATTTTTGAGAGTGATGATTCTGTCCATGTTGTTTCAGCTTTTTGGCTCACTCAAGTCATATGGGAAGTTTTACCCATGTCTACCATATTGTTATTTGGATGGCTCTCTTTACAGTATGGGTTGTACGCTTTTTCCCTATTGATCTAATAAAATTGTATCGCATTTTTATCAAATATATATATGTATAGGTGAGATATAACGGTAGGAAAAGTAAAACTTGGTTAATTATAAGGATGACGGGCCATCAAAAACATATTAAGGATATTAATGGAATATTAGTGGAATAAGAATCACTTGCCACAAAATCTAAAATATGGAGAAACAAATTGGAATCAAAGGATTTAAGAATTAATAAAAGTGAAAGAAAATACTTAGGTTGTGATAAATACAATGGAAAGAATATTACAAAGATAAAATAGGAAAGAATAATATTTTAATGGGCAGAATGCTGAGCACTAAAGTAAGAACAAAAATCAATGTAATGGAAATGAAAATATTAAGAGGGATTATTAGAGTGACTAAAAAAATAAGAATAATGTTACTCTTATCATATTTGTATATCACATTCGCATACCATCTTATATGGCAGATGAGGTGAACAATCACATCAATTAAAATTAATTTAATATTTTCTTTTCTTTTATAATTTATTGATACTTTTTAATTGATGTGGCTATCCACTTCATGTGCCACATAAGGTGGTATGAGAATGTGGTATACAAATACGGTAAGAGTAGCATTACTCCTAATATAATACAAAGATGATATGGATTTGTGGTGAGTTCAACATTAAGTTGTAATTAGCCCATTGTAGTGGTATACCTTTGTTGTGGATGAATTATCAAGATGTAACAATAGATAATCAATATATAATAAAGAAACATTAGAAATTCTACCTTTAATGATAAGATCAAATAAAGTAGGTTTAATTATTATTGGCATACATAGCAAATATTTGGATACATCTTTATTTTCTAACAAAAGAAGAAAAAAAAAAAAAAAAAAAAAAAAAAAACAACACACAGAGTGTAAAAGTAAAAAAAAAAAAAAATAAAAGGAAAACAGTTAAAGTAAAATTACTAAGAGGCCTTCCAAAACTAATATGCAAAGAAGTAAATTTAGGAAAAGTAGATTTAATAGCAAATGCTACAGATAGCATAAAATGAATGTAATATGGATATTCAAGGACATATTGGACCAAAGTTAAGTAGGACAATTCAAATTTTTTTTTAATTTAAGTAGATTTTTCATAAGATAAATTCTAACAATGGGCCAATATATCTACAAGACAATAAATTCACTAAGCCTGAAAGGGCAACAAAGCCAACAAGCCAAAAAATTATAAAAATGAAGGGACAAAAGGTGCACAAACAACTATAAAATCGATATTATTAAAGTTAAGCATAATTTCAAGCGTTAACAAAAAGACATTTCTAAAACAACCAATTAATCTAAATGAACACTATCACCACCACCTGAAGTAACATCAAACCCACCGCGTCAAAATTTAACCGTAGAATTATTTATGAAAGAGAACTTAACATATGAAATTAAATTAAGAGTAAGTAATTGAGCATTTAAGTGAGGCTGGGAGAGAAAGAAAATAATGAAATATTTTTTTAGGAAGTTCACTTCTTCATGAGTGTATCAAAATTTGGCAAAATTAAATTGTACATAATTTCGTTATTCAACTCTAAAAATTGTTTAGTACTTGATGCAGTTAACAAGGATATGTTAATTTTTGCAAACTGGAAAATAAGAAAAAAGATTGTTCAACTGTGATCATATTAGTCAAGAAAAAAGTCAGATTTGTGGGATATTAAAAACAAATTAGACCAAGTGGTAATTAGGATCAAACTCAATAGTGAGGAGTTGATTGTTTTGAGGGTTGTGTTTTGCAATTGATTTATTTTCATTAGCAAAAAAGAAAAAGAAAAGTTATCTTTTGAATTTAATTGTCCTCACAGACCAGTCAACGCCTATACAGTCTTTTTTTTTCTTTTCTTTTCTTTTCTTTTTTTCGTATGGTTAGGCAGTCAATGTATGAGTGGAACTGGAATATGCCTTGAAGAGAAGTATATGCTATCGAGATCTCAAAAGAAAGAAAAATCCTTATCAAATAAACAAAAAGAAAGAGAGAGATTCTAATTCCAACCTCATTGGATTGTTTGACCAATAAAAAAACCTCATTATGCTTATAATTTTTTTTTTAAAAGGACAAAACTAAGAAAAGACGAGTTAATAAAAAAAACATGATAAAAAAGAAAAGATGAGAGAATCAAATGTTTTATCATCACGGTTGTTGAGCCTTATATTTGTAGATTCTCGGCTGATTAGAAATAAAGTCTCAAGTAAGGAAAGAATTAGGAATTTTCATCATGATGGAATATAATTTTTGTTAATTTCCATCTATTATGTAGAGGAGACTGGTGAGCTTTGTTTTGGCAGTTGTCTAGTGGAGTGTGCCTATTTTTGTTAGGGTAGGTTTAGCCAATTTTCATTGAGTGGGATGAACTTCATATAAATTAGCAGCAAATTTATATATGTCCAAAAACTTGCATTAAGCTAGAGCCCACCCTAGGATGAGAGTGGTTACGCCCTTGGTCCCAAGGACTCCTAACTTGCGTTAATGTGAGGTACCAAATTTGGAAGTAAGGTTAATTGTGTGTTGTAACTTGTATGAATAAGTTATATTTAACTTGATAAGGGTTAGTTATAATTATTATAAACTCAATTATCAACACAAACCCTTGTGAACAAGTTATAATGTCTCATTCAAATTCAACTACATATAACCTTTCAGTTATAATTATTTGAATGTTTCTCATGTCGAAATATATTTTCTGATAATAATATAATAAATATATTTTTTATTTATGAATTGACGTGCATTTCCATTAGTATGTGTATATCGGTGCACCACTTTACATTTCATGGTGCACCTTCACATATAATACACACGTTGTAGGAACCATGTTATCATAATCATATTGAAGGAAACTTTGGTGGCTGATGGAAGAAACTTTTGATCCTTCTTGTTTTGGATGCATAGACGTGCACCACCAAATATTGATTGGCTTAAATGGAAAGGGTCAAATTGTTGTGTTCGTGCTTCTGACTTGTAATCAACTGATTGATCGGACAAGCAAAGAACCTCTTCTTGGCCTAGGTTCTTTCACTTCCTCAGCGTCAAGGATGGTTGAGCTTTGTGTGTTTATTTTTAGGGTTTGGGGATTTTAGTGATAATGATGTAATTAAATTAAAACTGTGATTAAACTAAATGACAAGAAATTAAATGTAAGAAAGTGGATTAAAGCGATAATTAAACTTAAATTAAGATAAAGGATAAATAAGAACGATAAATTGAAATAAACTTTATATTAAAGTAAACTTGAATGAAATTCGATAAAGTAAACTTAATGAAAATTCAAGAACAATGGAATCTAAATTTCAAGAAAATAAACTTTATACTAAGGAATTGAAGTGCTTGGAAATGTAAAACCTAAACTAGGAATTCAAAAGTGCAAGAAAAAAAGATAGGTTTTGTGTTGATCGGACATGTCCTTGTGTAACACCCCGACCCAATAAATTGTTTTTATTTAATTATATAATTGTGTAATTCCATTTTTTCCCTTGAAGGTAGGGGCACTTTAGTCACTTTGTGGAAAGGAATTTGGGGAATTGAGTATCACTGTTGCATGGAGCTCATGAATACGAGTTCGTAGACAAGCGACATGCTCAATTCCAATTTAAAATGGAGAAGTTATGATATATAGAAGTGTAGTGGCACAAACATAAATATTGTTTTTTTGTTTTCCTTTTTTTCTGGTTTTCTCTCTCTTTCCTTGCACGACAAATTTCTCCTTCTCTCTCTCTCTCTCTCTCCCCTTGGTGAACAGTGGCACCGCCGCTTTTACTTCAAATTCCAGCTCCATCACAACCTTCACGAAATATCTTCCTCTCGTCCTCCTCTACAAAACCCACCCAAGATTCGATTGAGTTAGCAGCTGAAGAGCTCGATTTGACAACGAGAAGAACTTAGGTTTTCCGGGGATATTTTGCTAATTTCCGGCGACTTCGGCCACCATTTCCGTCGAGTGAGGTACCAAGATGCAATATATAGCTCAGGATGAACTCGCTTAGGGTTGAGCTAGCATTCGACTTGTTGTGTGTGGACATTTGTTTTTAAATGAGCATTATTTTTCAAATATGGAATTGTTTGCATAAATGTGATTTGATTGAAAATTGGTTTATTTTGGGTTAATGAGGTTGTGGGATTTTATTATCGGGCTAGACTTGGCTTTGACAATGTGATATGGGATTTCCATGGAGTATTTTTTTATTTTTTATTATTATTAAAGTATATGAATTTCGGTTTCGGACTATGGTGATATTAGTTATGTTTATGGAATTTGGATATATTTTGGGATATAGGATTTATGTGGCTACACACCATTTCTTGTACCTTCCCCTTGGCTCGATATGGAAATGATGATGGAATTATGGAAAAGAATTAAAGTTGGTATTTGGGACCCATCAGGGCACACATATACTCTTTGGAAGGTGTGTTAGTCTATGCGTATGACTGGATCAGCCGCACGTGTGATGCAGGTCCCGTCGTGCGTACTGGGGAGCAATAGTCCCCCTGTTGGAATGCTCATCCTTAGCCACATGTGCAATGCAGGATCCCTACATTTGGTTGAGAATAAACAATCCCCGAGTTGGATTGTTTTCCCTTGTACATATCTTGGTGGTGTTGAATTTATGGTTTTACAATAAGGATTAAATTAACAAGTTTACATTATTTTCTAAAACGGAGGGGGTTATTTATGTTGAATATAAATTATGTTTAACGCTTTGTTTTTGTCCACTCACATTTTCTGTTTTGCACCCCTCAAGTTTTAGATATCCAAGGTCGAGACCACCATGTCGAGGCATCATTGCTATTTGAATTGTAGGGATTCCTCATTTATCTTTTTCTACTTTCATTGTTCTCGGGTTGTAAACTTAATGTTTAGTTGCTTTGCTTGCTCATTTGAGTTTGGATAGAGGTCGTGAAGCCCATTTGAATAGTTTTAATTGTTGTGCATGCCTTACCTTGTGCATGCTGGAAGTTGGGTTTATTCTAGCGTTTCTTTGCAAGTACTATAAATTAGGAAATGTTCCAGTTGTAATGGTTTAGGGTTTAGGGTTTAGGAAGTTGGCTAGCCATTAAATGGCCAAAAGTTGACTTTGTTCAAATTATTTCCTTGTGTGGATGAAGTTCGTCGGATTGCAAATCTGATCACTTGATTTCCTCCTTCATAGGAATATTCCAGATTGACATCAGTCCTCTTAATTACTTTCCTTATAGGCTTATTTACTATAGTACCCTCTGAAACTTTAGTCAAATCTCACATTGCCCCCTAAAACTTAAAGTGGCCCATTTACCCCCGCTTGACCGTGGTTTGGTGACCCACTTTACCCCCTGACGTCAACTTCATCCAAAACTCTGTCAACCTCATCCATGAATACCCAAAAGATGGTTTGACGAAGGGAGACAGGGGAAACCAAAGGCCTCCAAATTTGTAACGAGGTCTCACAGAGCAGGGCTCCAGTTTCCGATGGGTAGGAGATGGGTACGCGGGTAATGATGATGGGGATGGGCTTGAAGCTGCTAATCTGTGAGTGAGAGAGAGAGAGAGAGAGAGAGGGTTGGGGAAGGGGGGCTGGGTTTCAAATAACCCAGATTTGAAATTGGGTGTTGAGGTTGAGATGGGGATGAGAGCTTGGGAGGCTGAGATAAGGGTGGGATGAGTTTCTTTCTTCCAAGGTATTTGCAGGAGACGAAGGGCGTGGGAATGGAGGTTGGGCGGCTGGGATCTAATTTTATTTTGTGTTTTTTATTTTAATTCTTTTAATTAATTTTAATAATTAGAACATCTAATTATATTTTTATGTGTGTGTAGGTGGGTTCCACTTGCCACATCACCCCCTCAATTAGTGGATAATGATCTATGTGTATGAAACTACAAAAATACCCTTGCCACATCATTAATTTTAACAGAGTTTTGGATGGAGTTAACGACAGAGGGCAAAGTGGGTCACCAAACCACGGTCAAGCGGGGTAAATGAGCCACTTTAAGTTTTGGGGGGCAATATGAGATTTGATCGTAGTTTTATGGGGTACTACAGTAAATAAGCCTTCCTTATATGACCTCAATCACTTGCATGTAAATTATCCGGAAGTTTTGGGTCTAATTTCATAGGTTGGGTTTGAACCTCCGAGAATTTAGTTTAGCATCTGGTAGAACATCGTAACTTCTAGAGCTCTGGTCTTGGTTGAAAAACCCACTGATGTTGAGTGACTTGGAATTGCTTGACCCCAACTTGAAATAAAAACCTAACTCAGAGTTCTCGACCTTGACTTGGAGTCGAAAACCAGCTAATTGGATGCTTTAATCCCGCCTAATTGGAGAACTTATGTTTGCTAGACAAGGTGACCATAGGGTGGCCCAAGGGGCACTTTTTCCAATTGACCAAAAAAGGGGCCTTCCCATTTTCCCAATTTTTTTTAAATTTTAATTTTAATTTCTTTTTGATTTGTTTTTTTTTTTTTTTTTTTTTTTTTTTTTTTTTTTTTTTTTTTGTATTATTGTTGCTTTTGATTGACAAAATTTGATGTCATGGATTTGTCCGCTAAGTGAGATAATGTGGTCAATTCTTTGCCGTGTAATTTTGGTTGTCGATTGTCGACGTCGTAGTGATACTGTTTGTTCTTGGGTGGTTTAGGGATTATCGGTGATAATTCCTTAATATATTAGTCTTAATTAATTAATTTTAGTGAAAATCACGCCTCTAATTGACAAAGAAACTTGTTAACATCACTTCAAACTAGTCCAAAACAACCCTGCATGTCCTTCCTTTAGCATCGAGTCTCGATACCTTTTAGGAAAATATTTTTCTCCTTTCCATATAAATAGGAACTCATACGTCCCTGCCAATATCAATATCCTACATTTTATGTTTTTCTTTTATAACGAATTTTATGTTCAAGTAATGGTCAATTTTAAATAAATCATGACACAAGCAGCAGTCCAATAAAATAGGCATTTGGGTTTCCAGAAAAACTCCAAAACAAATACAATTGAAAAAATTTATGTTAATTATTTTCTTGCAAAAAAAAAAAGAAAAAAAGAATTCATGTTTAAAAATTGAGGTGTTGTTAAGGCCCAAAAAATCCACGATTCAGCCCAAATGAATTCCTGGCCCAGTGCAATGTCTTATTAAGAAAAGACCCAATTTGGAGCACGCAAAAGTTCGTTATTCACGTTCACACGAGTCATGATCCACTTGTCATGCCAAATAAATATGTAATTCGTCATGCTAAAAATTGAAATGAGCCTATAAAAGGCACTAGCTCTACAAGCCCATACTAAATTGAACGTCATGTCCCTCTTTAGGGACTATAAAATTAAAGCATGCCAAGCAGGAAATCATTATTTCATGCCCAACCACGCTACAAACCCAAGTGGGCCTAAGCCACTCAAATGCCCGGGGCTTGCTTGAGTGGGTTGTGGTATGGATGGTAATGAATTGTCATGAGGCCCATTGATGGGCCAGGAAATGGAAGTCCCAGGTTGCTTGAGAGCCTCGGAACTCAAGCCCATTTCTTAGGCCCAAACATGTGAGTGAGCACAAAAGAAAAAATAGTCCATTACTTCAACCAAAATAGCCCATTAACTCAATCAAAATAGCTCAACAATTGATAAAGTTAGCCCATTTACTTGATAAACCAACTTATTGTCCTAGAAGGCCCAAGCAACCCAAGAAAATATCTGCAAATCTCCAGCACCTAGCTGAAAACAAAAGCCACGATGAAAGCTAAAATATCCGTGTGTGTTAAGTTGCTGGGAGGCTCTCACACCATGGGCACGGGGGGGGGGGGGGGGGGGGGGGGGGGGGGGGAAGTTTCAAGTCAAAAACATCCAAAGGACCGAGGGATTTTAGCGCGTAGGCTACCAGGAGGAAAGGCACCATTCGAACTAGCATGTATACCCATTTTCTTTCCTTCATCAAATCTAGCCATAGAAGGAGGAAGGAAAGAAAAAGGGAACTAGCTAAGAATAAGAGTCTCCTACTGAAACAGCTGCGGGAAAGGGCCTTGAGCACCCAAAAATCTCTGATTTTGTGCAAATGGGCAGAGAGATTTTTACCATTATAAGATAAGTCAAAGGAAGGGAGAGGAAAGAAAGGAAAAAGCTTGGCCAAATTAGATAGAAGCCATTAGGGTTTCTTGGAAAAGAATAGTTTCCAACGGCTATAAATAAAGCCTCTTCTACCCAACAAATGGACAGCCCACATCCAGATAGCAAGCTTCCTCTCTTACCTCCAAAATCCAGCAATTTCGTGCTCAATTTATCATTTTCTCCCTTGTTTTTCCTCTTGGCGGATCGTTCTGATACTTGACAGAACCTCTGTTAAGCTGTCGGAAAAATACTTAAGCCACCCATTGCCTAGCCCTCTCCTCTTCTCAGCCAAAACCTCTGATAATCCTTTCCTCCTTTTCCTCTTGTTTTTCATAGAAACTCAAAGCTCTTTCTCTTTAAGGCTAAACTCATGACAACTTTGCTCCCATGCCATGCTAAGATTCTACCTGTTAGCATTAAGAATTCATCTGTAAGTTGTTATTATTTTTGTTAGTGAAGGTAACCAAGGTGTTTCCTAAGGCCTTATTGTCCTTTCGAAGCATTCTTGGGGCTTGATTTCTAAACTTAGACATAAGGGATAATTTCATCAGTTCGCTCCTTACTGCAGCCCAGCCCATTTGTAGGCCAGAAGAAAAAGGCCCCTACAGGTGTATATATTTATTTTTTCTTCCCGTTGATAGTGAGGGTCTGTCTATATTACTTGAACCAAATAAACAATATAGCTGATACAAACGGATAATGGTCTATTTATTCCATTATTTATTTATTTATTTCGATTTTATTTATTTATTTATTTATTTTTCAGACTGATAGCACTTCGATTTTATTTATTTAAAAAATGAAAGTTCTGTCATGTCACATTTATATCCATACAATAAGCTGAATTTCATCCCAGAAAAGGAAATAAATCCTCACTGAAAAGCTATATCAAATATATCCAAGGAGTTCATGCAACTTGTTTGATACGTAGTGGGATTGATCTGTGGGCATTCGTTTTATAAGTACCTATAGTAAGTGAAAAGAAACCTTGGAATTAGAAAGACTCAGCACATGCACTTTCATACCACACTTTTCCTCTGTCCCTCTTTTATGTGGATGCACACCACAATTTTCAGAACACAACTCACATGTTTAACAATTAAAATTATATTTTTCTAGACCAAAAAGAAAAATATAATTATATTTCTCACCATTTTTTTTCAAGTCAGTCTTGGTAAGAGAAAAGAGGTCAATTTATTAGGTAGTCATTTGAGTCAACTTAAGTAGAGAAGGTGCGTAAATTCCACACTCTCTTAGAAAGACTTGTGTAGTGTCTTGACTTGTGTAATGTGAAATTCAAGAAAGAAGAAAATTGAGTTTTTTTAACATACTAGTGTTTTGGTGTAATGTTATTCAAAAGACTTCTGATACCTTAGTTAGAAAGCAATTGCAAAGAAGCAAGGTTTTTAGTTTTATTAACAATTAACTTCGTTTGATGGAGGTTTAGCTTTTATACGGCCATGCGTCGGCATCATAGGTATTGAGTCGAAACATGGCACAACTTCTCAATTGATATGGAAGAGGAAACCTTAGGAAATTATTGAAACAATGTCGTCCACATCGAATCAGCGCATTATTTAGGTGTGTATCTCTTTTCCGCATGTGCTTAAGGGCAGTTTGGTTTGATAGTCTCTCATTGTGTCCTCGTGTGATTATGGTATTGGCAAGAAGTTCTTACTCTTATAATGAGTTAGCTAGAGTTAATATAGATTGAGGTTTCAATATACTATGACTAACAATAAAAAAAAACTCGCATTAGGTATATATTTGTTTCTCGTCATAGACAAATTTGTTACAAATAAAAAAAAATGGGATGCTAGTTAGGGTTTTTTGAGAGGAAGAGAAATTACATCAATAACCCAAGAATATTACATAAGAGTCAGCATGTTAACAATGACCTCATTAGAATCTTCTTAGGTAAACCACATGGGAAAACTCCGAGCGAGGAAAGAGTGTCACACACGCAGCAGGCTAACAAGAGAGTCCAGACAAAACAGAAATACTGAACAGTTGCCTCTAAAACAAAACTACCCCACCAACAAACACAAACTTAGGGTTGAGAGTGTTATGAACTATTTTATTTAGGAGAGGTAGGGCATTTGATTTAAAGGAAAAAATATGTATTTTACATAGTCTTTTAGATGTATACGAAAAACGGAATTTATTTTTTTGGGTATACAATGCTCAAAACGAATAAAATTATATTTGTTGGTTTTTGAATTCTTTTGTGGATGCACACCACAATTTGCAGAACACAACTCACATGTTTAACAATTAAAATTATATTTTTCTCACCATTTTTTTCCAAGTCAGTCTTGGTAAGAGAAAAGAGGTCAATTTATTAGGTAGTCGCTGGAGTCAGCTCAAGTATAGAGAAGGTGTGTAAACTGCACTCTCTTTGAAAGACTTGTGTAATGTGAAATTCAAGAAAGAAGAAAATTGAGTCTTCAACATACTAGTGTTTTAGTGTGATGTGACTCAAAAGACTCCTGATACCTAAGTTAGACTTAGAATAAGTGATTGCAAAGAAGTAACTTTCTTAGTTTTATTAACAATTAACTTCGTTTGATGGAGGTTTGGCTTTTATACAATCTCTGGGTGGCTGATTTCTTGCCTTTGAGCCTAATGGGTATGTTGATAACCTTTATTCCGGCTATCATATTCAATTAACCATTGGACTTGGGATGTGGGATGATTAATGAGTTTAATGCACGTAATATTTGGGCTACCACTCATGTAACGGTTGTAATGGCATGTGACTAGGCCATTGTTTGAGCATCCACAGTGGGGAAGGTGCAAATTCGGAGGTGTAAAACCACTTTTACATCTCCTTTACACCTCCGGGAGATACAAATGTCATTTTTGCTCCAATGAGTTGGATGCAAAATTCAAAGATATAAATCTGATTTTCTTGTATTAATTCGTTTGTTGTGTTAAATTTTTTTTATGTTAATTTTGTGTGTGTTAGGTCTAATTATTTTTTCTAAAAAAATTGACATAAAAATTTTAAAATTCCGATAATAGATAATTTCATTCAATATGATGTAAATAAATTAATTTTAACCGTCAACTTTGATATGAATTTATTCTTCAGCATTTATCAGTGTAGTTGTTAGTTTCATATTTCAATTTGAATGAAATCTACATTAGAGAGTTGTTGGAGAAGAACTTTGTACATTTGCATCATGTTAATAACTTCCCCATTTTAATAAATCTCAACCACGCCCTGGGCCCACCATTTTAATAACTTCCCCATCTTTTAAGCAGTTTCCTCTCTCCTCTCTCTTGGCTTTTTTGTTACTGGACCCACTTGGTTGGGTGTAAAATTATATGTACATTTGCATATTTTTTCCCATCTCACGGTACATGTATATTTACGGTCATATACACCTCCCCATTACAAGATATTCCGACAACCAAATGTGTATATTTGACATACACCTTAACACTGTGGATGCTCTTATAAGAGCCAGCATGTTAATAGTGGCCTTAAACCTTCTTAGGAAAACTTTTTTAGATAAACCCATATGAGAAAAACCCAAGCGAGGAAAGAGTGTCACACATGTAACAGACTAACAAGAGAGTTCAGACAAAACAGAAATACAGAATAGTCACCTCTAAAACAAAACTACCCCACCAACAAACACAAACTTAGACTTAAGAGTGTTATCAACTATTTTATTTAGAGCATTAACCACATAGAGAATACTCAAGTCGAAGGATTATCTAAATAAAAGTGAGAAAGCAAGTAATTGGAGAATCCTTTGTCGCATGTTTTTTAGTTTATTTGCAGTACCTCTCATGACTCATCGCAATCACAATTAATTAACAGATAATAAGGCGTAGTGCATGTTAGTATTAGGTGAAAGGTGTGTATCAAAACTATTCATGCTAGCCATGGGCACGTATGCTTGTTTAGCAACAGCAACAACAATAACAAATTAATTCCTGACAAAAAACAAATAAATTAACAACATAAAAAATTATTTTAAAATAATAATAAAATAAAACAAATGGGCGCATGCAGTTTTCTCTCTCACCACGTCAGAAATCATATAAACAAAACATTGTATTGTTGCTGTTTATGACAATGACAATCAAACCCATGAACGGAAAAAAGATGCTAATCAATTTATTTATTTATGACTTTGGTTATAAAGTATATTTTTTGAAAACCATTAGGGCCAGTCGATGCCTACGATATAAAAAGTTTAGTGTTTGTTATATGATTCATCGACTCTTTAAGATTTCAAACATGACCTTCTTCTGACTTTTGTACACGTAGATGTAAGGTTTTGTTGGAGAGTCAACTGTTAGGCAAAGCTTAGCTATAGTAATAATCAAGAATTTTATAGTGAGGGTCTTATATATGGCCCTTAAGTGAAGCCATATATTTTAATTATTATATTAAATTGGTTAGCCTGATCTAACGGTTAAGAGATATGACCTCACCTAAGGGCCATATATAAAGCCCTTACTATAGAATGACTCTAATAGTAATAATGTGTATCAAGAATCAAGATGATACCTCCTCCAAAATTATGAATATATATCTCCTAATTATCCCTTTTTTTTATTACTATCTTATAAGAAAAAAAACCATGGTGACATCTTTATTCTTCCTTTTCTAGGTCATGAACTTCGTCAAAATATACAAATATTAAAAGTTCTTGAAAAACATAGTTATAAGTTATGTTAATTAGATGACGGGAGCTTTGAGATTAAATACTAAATCCAACATTCTTTTCATTTTAAGTACTAAAAGGTTTAGCGTACAAGTAATATTTTACTTTAAACTATTCTAAATTTCGAGGAAGGGAATTTGAACTCGGGTGCAAAGTAGTAAGGGCTTATTTGGTATTCAACTTGAATCCAACTTTTTAAACTCAAAAACAGAATTTGAGTCCAAAACAAAGAAAACCTATTTGGTAGCCTATTTTTAAAAACTCAAACTCAAAAACAACCAAAAAAACCCAAATTATTAAAAATAAAAATATTTATTTTTTCAGTTTTTTTCTAACAATTCATAAGTTCTCAAATTTTTAAGATTTGAAAACAGTTTTCAAGTTGCATATCAAACAAGTTTTTGAATCATAAAAATAGATTTAAGAACTCCTTATTTTTAAGAAAAATCAAAGTTTTTGAGTTCCCTATTTGAATAGGATACCAAACATCTCGTTAATATTAATATGTAATTTGATTTAGTTACCAATTGAAAAGTCAAATAAGGAACAAATGTTACTATAATCCAATGTTCTTGCCTCAATAGCCACCTAAGGAATGACATAACTCTGCCTCAGCTTTTAGCTTTTAGTTATTGCTTCTTCAAAGTTGAATGTTGTCTTTTGTCCAAGACACAATGTGGATGTAGCGCGATATTTATGTACTTTAAAATTTTTGTAATTTTGAATTTTCCATAGCCTAATGTTTAGTTTGAAAATAATAAAGAATAACTCAATATGTATGTACATGTAAAAATCACACATACACTACACATATTACGTCGAAAATTAGCATGTGACTTTATTAAGAGGATGAATTAACAAGTACAAAAAAATAGATTAGGCTAACATCTCTACAAATTAAGGTTCGGTCATCAGACCAACCCGATAGCTTACTATCTTCCCGCATAGCAATCAGAGAGAAATTTTCCCCTGATAAAGCGCTCCCACATCTCCAAAGCTCCTGAGCCGTAAAAATAAAAACAAGTTACAATCCTCAAAAAGAACATTTAACAAAATAGTTAAGAGCCGAATAGAGAGAAAGGAGGCAACATGGGAAATGGTCAAGCCCAGGTACACCAAAGATGTCCCAAAGGCCAATAATGAAAGCCCAGCGCACAACCAAACCCCTTGGATCAGGGATAAAGCCTCAAGCAAGAGCAACTCCGAGTACAAAATGGGGTAAGACCAAAACGCAATTCCTGGCCGAAATCATCGCTTGGCATGGACCATCCATAAAGGTGATTCCAAACACAAATATTTCTCCCAGTGGGTGGACAACCACTAACAAACAAGAACAGGGATAAAGCCTCAAGCAAGAGCAACCCCGAGTACAAAATGGGGTAAGACCATATGGTCTCACAGGTGTAAGACCAAAACGCAATTCCTGGCCGAAACCTTCGCTTGGCATGGACCATCCATAAAGGTGATTCCAAACATAAATATTTCTCCCAGTGGGTGGACAACCACTAACAAACAAGAACAACAAAATAAAGCAGTGGGTGGACATCCACGAACAAACAAGAACAACAAAATAAAACTCTCACAGGGGGAGAGGAAACTCTCACAAAGGAGAGCGATGGAGGATTAGCAGACACGAGAGGAAGAGAGTAGAGGGAAAGATAGAGAGGAGAGGGGAGGAGGAGTTTCTGAGGGAGGGGGGCTAAAAAATCAGCTTTGGTTATCAAATTTCAACTATATCGGTTAGAATAATCAGATTAATCGAACTCAAACCCTAGAGATTCAGATGACAGTGACAGCAATATACATACTGCTCTGTCCAAAATTCATTACTGAACATTTATATATATGTACGTTGGTAGTCAGCAGAGATCCGTTTTGGTCTTTGGTATTGTACGTTAAATTCTTCTCTGGGTCTCTGTCATATCTGAGGGATTAAAAAGAAGGGATTTCTGAAGAGTGAAAAATGAAGAAGATACACACAGATATTCATCAGCCGCTGTAAGAAGCACAAGAGTATAGAAAGAATCCCAACTAACCAGTTTGTTGAGTCCCGATCAGGAAGCAGCAGTTAAAAATAGCCTCAAGAACAGAAGGTAATGGCTTCCAACACCTCCCAAGCAGGAAGAAGCATAGTTGATGAACTCCAGCATCTGTAAGGGAGCCACTTGTAGTCGATTTCAATACATCTCATTCCTATTTTGTTAGCAACTTGATTTATCATGAACAGGATTTCCACTGGAGAGAGACCCGATAATTTTGAAGCTATACAAATTTTGTTTTGACAATGCCAGGCTTGTGATAAATTTGGATAAAAATCAGACAGTGAACTTTCTTGAATAATTTATGTTATTAGGAAAAAAAATTTCAATTAAAGTTCCTATAAAACTAAATGATAAATAACCAGAAACTAAATTTTCATTTACCATAGTCACCATGTGGAGTTATCTTGCACGACATTAACTTGGGGTCTGTTTGGGAGTGCTTCTAGAAGGAGTAAAAGTGTTTTTGACTACGTTTGATAGAAAAATTTAGAAGCTCTTATAGTTATATAAGCACATTATTCTAGAGAAACAAAAGCACTTGAATTTCTTATGAAATTTTTTACGTATTTATGGTGAAAGTGCTTTTTCTAGAATGCTTATGAGGTATTTTGAAAAAAAAAATAGTCACAAAAGAGCAGTGGTCATAAAAATTTACAACGATACTTACAAGATGCAACTAGCTCTTTGTTTCTCTGTCTTTCTGTCTCTCTGTCTAAATAAAAGGGTTAAAGTAGCTATAGATAGGGGCCCTGGAGGACAATGAAAGCATTAATGATGAATAATTAAGTCGAAGAAGACCAAATAGTGAAATTTGAGTTTTGACAGCCTCATAATCCCGTCCATTGTGCCAATTTTAGTCCAATCATGCAAAAGAAAGAAGGAAAAAAGGGGTTGATGTATGCGCATGTCGACTGTCTGGGACTCTGGACGAAGAGGCCCTTCACTATCAACAAAAAGGAAAAGGAGATTCGTGGGGTAAGTTGTCCTTTAAGAAATAAGACCCTACACCCAAAAGAAACTTACCAGCTAGCTTCATGCCAAGCCACAGCCACAACATATTCTCAAGGACAGCCCTTTGTTTTGCCAAAACATACAGAAGAAAAGCACTCAGCCCATGCAACAATACGACAAGTCTCTTGGGTTGTCCATTAGTCGGCAGAGGCAAAGGACTGCTTGATGTAATAAATCAAACATTGAAGCTCATTGCATTCAACAACACCAAAGACAAACATAAATTTATATGTACTAGTCTTCACTGGTACTCTTCAATTCAAATGCATGTGTGTTTGTGCCCTTGATAGTTTGATCACGTACGTATACCAACTATAATTTACCATTCTTCTCTAAGTAAATAAATAATTAAACAGGATTCTAGCTTGGTAAAAAATGGCAGCAGACTAATTGTCTCAAGTTCGAATTTCCGTGACACCTTGATAGAGTGCGTATGAGAAACTTCCTTCCGCTTATAATTTAGACCATCGACATATTAAAAAATAATAATAATATTGAAGATGTTTTTACATTTAAACTTTTAAAGAAGAAAAGAAGGAAAAGAGATAAATGTTTCCAAGCTTTTTGCACTTGCTAGAGCAATTATGGTGGTGCACAGGGAAGGCTTTAAAGAGAAGTTATGATTATCTTTGGCACACGTTTGTATGTTACCTAACGACAAACATGTCTGGCGTCATTCATATTTTTTGTAGCTACTAACTTCCCTAGTGAGGTGACTTGATAGCTCGCTGAATATTGCACTATATTGGGCACTAAGCACAATAAACTTGATCAGCTTTATGCTTTTCTTCTTAGGGTAACAAAACATTCAACCTAGCTAAGTCATCTAGCTATAAGAGTCTAGAGCTTACTCAATTCTGAACATCACCGATTTGCTGCTCATCTATATCTTATTAATTGTTTTCTTACTGCTTTGTTAAGAAAAGAATAAAAAATTATGAACATGGTGCTTGGCTTTATCCTAAGGGATGTTGTTTGAAAGTTTTTGGAAGGAGATGAATTGCTTGAGATTCCCTTTCATCTTTTATCTTCGAAGTGTCCGCAGATTTGAAATAGTGATTGAAACGCACTCTTCATCTCACCATTAGGTGTAGCGTGTATAATAAGCATATTGGTGGGGCGTCATGTCACGAATATTAATCATAGCTGAATATGTTGCTAGATTCAAATATGATTAATGCGTGCATGATTGTGACACGATTCGCCGGAGATAGTAACTAAAATTATTATTTATGTCGATTAGAATTATTTTTTTTGTCGATTAGGTCCGTGATTAGGTGGTGAAATGATAACTTAACCACATAAACAGTACTGAATGAAAACGACGACAATGATGAGGATATAGTGTGGATGGTAATGAGGGTGAGCATGTTGTTAGATTCAAACTTACTCAAAGATGTAGAACAAGCAGGAGATGTCAAAAGTTTGTGTAACTTTTCGTTTTCTTGGTATACAAAGCATGTGCAGCTCTAAACATAAAGCCTTTCTAGCTTCATTTTGGAAACCACTGGGTTAAGTCCCAGATATACAGTCGTACATTGGCTCTTTCCACTAAACATCTGAAGAGTTTGGAATGAAAGGGTCTGAAAAGGGTCTTTTTTCAGTCAACAAATAAAAGAAAGGGCTTTGAATGTGGACACTAGAATGATTCCCATTTCGTCCAAAAGTAGAAGTCTGTCAATGTAGAAATTCGAAAATTTCATCCTTTCTAGCAGGTAACTCAGATCGATCAAAGGGTGAAGTTATTTTCTGTTTTCATTCTCTCATGTTCTTTTTTCTCTTCTGTTCTTCATAACACCTGCTTTTCTCTCAAATTTGCGACATCTAAATTGGTACTTCTTTCTAGACATATTCATGCGTCCATCCTCCCAAAACAATTGTAATTCTGGGTATCATATAAATCATTTCAGTATGAAACAAATGGGGAAAATGTAATTCATACATATCTATATGGTTTCTTAGAAACGAATCTTAGTTAAGAAAATCCAGGTCTTCATTCTCACATGTGTAAATGTTTTTTTTGTTTTGAAATTTCTTTGAATGAGAACATTATGAACAGTCGTGCAATCTTCGTACACTGGGTATAATATAAGGAGGCCCTGCAACATGCGACACGAAACAATGGTGGGAGTATCAATTTTTGGATGCGATGGCATTCACCCAAACCCTACGAATGCAATAAAAAGACAGGTACAGCTACGTATATAGGAAGAAACAAAAGAGTACTAAGGACAGACAATTGGCAAAAACCATACCGACAAGGTGCACGTTCATGTCAATGCTGAGCCATAAAACTGGTGAGTTAAAAGTTTAAACAAGGGCTCGAGGAGCATGTATGCAAAAGGAAAGGAATGATTAACAAAGACAACCAAAAACATGGAATCTTTCCCATTTTCAGCATTTTCTGTACAATGCCAGGGCCTAGAGAGGACATGCAATAGTCCCAACTATTATTTTATTTATATCACCCTAGAGCTTCTTCGTTTTTTCTTTTTTTTTGGTCAAATCAGCCAAGAGCTTTGAGATTGGATATAGTCTCCGAATGGTTGGAACATGGGCTGAAATTGATTTAAATACTTCTACAAACCTTAGGAAACATTAGAGAATTAAAAAGGGAAATTAACAAAAGTTTCTAAAAACTTGCAAAATATGAAAAGGCTCATTTGGGCTGCTAAACGATCTCAAACGTCTGAAAAATGTCATACGTCATGACAGAGTGATGTGTTTTACTCGTGGCACCATTCCTTTGAAACGGTGGGCCATGGGCCCAAATTGGAGATTGGGACCTAAACTTGTAACTTGCTGGTTTTACTTTTGTGTGCTTGACATTCCAACTCTTCTTCTATCACCTCAGCCATCTGTTCAACTAGAGAGGAGTAGTTATCCAATCCTCATTCCTTGGGATATTTGATTAAGATTTTTAGGTGTGACCCACATATTTAATGGTTTCTTAGGTATAAGTAAACGCAGTGTATGTGAGGAATGTAAATCATTCCCTTTCTTCTCACTAGCGCGTGTGCCAATTGGTTTTTTTAAAATTTTAATTTTAATTTTAGAATTAAAAAAAATAATGGGTAGTTGTGTTCCATTAAAAATAGGGCCCATTATCTTATTTTTAATTTTATTTTTTTAAAAAATATGAAAAAAAATTTGAATGTATCATATTATCCTTATTTAATTAATAATTTCAATTATTAATATTTGCATCAACCAATGACATTTTCTGATATTTTGAATGTTTTACTATTTTATGCCCTTTGTTTTATATGTATATAGATTCCCATTACTTGTAAGTAAAATATTCTGTTGATGCCCAAAATTGGGGGTCAACTTAAGTGGAAGAAGTATCAAGTCTTCGGTTGGACGAGAGTGTTGCAAATCTTCGGTTATGAGAGATCCTGCATAAGAATTAGGGAAGAAGCAATCCTTAAGCTTCGGGTACCAGTGTGATACTTGGTGAAGGCACTCCGATACTTAAGGCAGCAAGTGTGGGATGTGTGGTAAGTTTGGTAGAGTAACAGTAAATGTGAAAAGCAGTTACCCCTTTTTATCTAAGTACTATTCCACTCGTATTGGGAAGTGAAGTGAGAGTTTGCATAAAGTTTCAATGTGGGACTTTGTGCAAATTTTTGTGGTGGTGACAGGTGTCTGTGGTTCTAGGTTTTGTAGCTAAGAGCATTGGCAGCCGTCTTCGGTAGGTGACTATCACTTCGGAAGGAGGTGTTCCTTCGGCATGCGAGGAAGATGTCATCAGTATTTTAGAGATCACCCAAATGTCTTTCCTTTAACAATCGACGCGTGTGCCCATTACCTAATGCCGAATATACTTGATTTATTATGGTGTAAACACATCCTACTTTGATTTTTTTCATCCGTAGGGCTCACTGCCTAAGCTCTAGAGTTTCAAGAATGATAAATACGTTTACATTTTACCTAAACTGTGAAGGACAGAACTTGGACCCCCACCCCGAATTCATTTTTTAAATCTATAAAGGTGGAGGGGGAGTTTTCGGGGGGTGGGCAGAGTGAAATGTACATACATGACTTCTGTCAAGATGAAAAGTCCTACTTTTGCCTGGTCAGGTGCAAAGCCTGCTGCATTAACGCCATTTATAAAGTTGCAATGAGATCTTTATGTGATTTCACTAATTTTGTCCTACCCTTGCAATCATTCGTACATAAATTACAATTTCTCAGCTGAGTGTGTCACATGAACTTGGCCCAGAGATACGATACACATTAGCTAGGGATTTTCAGTTTGAATATGACTTAAATTTGAGTTCTATTTATAGCAATTGAGCAGAGCTGAGAAGATGCCAACCTGAGACAACCTAAGAAGGGACGAAACCCAAAGTCCTAATACAATTAGCACAAGAGAATAAGACTCAAAAGTACATCAAAACCTAAAAACTCATTGTAACCTTATTATTTCAGAATTTAATATTGTATCGGCTGGTAGACCTAATTAACCCATTTTGGTGTGTGTAATCTTGAGTTAGGAATTTGGTGCAAAATTCTAACAGCGGATTAGGTCATTATTGAGAACTACTCAAGAGAATTCGAAAATCTTCCGTTGGACTTTCTTTTATTCATTCTTTCTTCAATTTCAGACATACATAATAGAATCGTACACAATTTATTAAATTTTGTATTAACTTCCACAAGCAAATAATTTAGCTCGTGAGCTGTATTCTATTACTTTTGGGAAAATTGTATGCTTTTATGATCATTAACGAATCATTTAGAACAGTTAATTAAACATGCATTACAATGATCAATAAATCGAACGGTGATAATTAATTTATTATTATTAATGACATGTATATATCAAAGGACTTTGGGCAAAGGCATCTAACTTTCCGCGTGGGACCCATGAGATTGGTCGGCTGTCATCTCTGTCAAATTGACGTGTACCTTAGGTTTCCTCCCTCTCAAATCATGGCAAGTAGGAATTTAATTGTAATGTGCGCTGAAACAAGCACAACACATTAGGTTTAGTGCCAAAATTTGATCACATGCCTAACCTAATCTTTGTTTTCAATACAAATTCACAATAATTAAGCGAACGATCTGTGATTTTAATTTTTTTAGGGTTACAACTCATAAACTTGTTGTTTGTTTCCTTTAAGCAGCGGAGTTAAATACATTTTTGGCCATTAGATTTAACACGAAAAATTTCAATTTTGTCACTGAAAAGAAAATTTAACCAAAAGCCATGCAAATGCTATACTCTTTCAACTTTGTTATGACTTGGTTTTTTTGTTGTTGTCAAATTCATGTATTGACTTAATTATGAATTTGAATTTTCGTGAATGTGGGAGTACAATAATGGTTATGAGTGGAGCTTTTTATTTTTATTTTTAAAGAGATGGATTTGCCTTTTTTTGGAAACTATTGTTGAGATATGAACTTATTTTGCTATTGTTTTTATGTCGTATACCCTGACTATTTGAAGAGATTGTTAAACCTCATTAACATGAATAAGTTAAAGCTTAATTGATGCTACGCCTACCATAAAATTTTAGCTTTAGAACAGCTGGTGCAAGAGCATGGTATATGCATGACTTCTAGCCACTTAATAGAAATTTCATGTTAAACCCAGCCACTTAATAGAAATTAACGATATATCTACAAATTGTAAATTTGGATAATATAATGACAAATTTGACTTCTTTTTTTCTCAGTAATCAAATTTAAATTTCATATAAAATTCAGTGACAAAAAAGAAGAAGTTAACCCTCTGAATAAAGAGAGGATATGTTTATGAGGGAGCAGGAAGCTTTTAGTTAAAGTTCTCAAAACTCCTAAAATGTCATTGGTTAACCGAAATGTTTGACAAAATAAATTTAATTTGAAAAGGGTTAAAAATAGTAGGAAAAAAGAAGAAGAATAAAAATGTTAAACTTAAATTTTAAAAATAAAAAATCAAAACAAAGTTAATTGCCACACGTGTGTGCCAAGGGCGTTCTTTACGGAGGAAAGAAAGAGAAGGAATGATTAATCACCACAGGGAAAACTGAGCACTAAACTGTTAAACTGTAAATTTAATGCTTAATCCAATCTTACACACACACACGCACGAGATGATGAACAGAAAATCTCATTAATTTCAAACTAAACTAAGAGAAAAGTTATGCGTCCCCCAGTACTAAGCTACCACTGTTATTGTTATTACTGTTGTTTGGGGAGGTGTGAGCATGTCCTAAACCAATCTTTAGCCACTACACGTGAGAAGTATTTTTGCTCACCAACTTAACCAAAG
This sequence comes from Prunus armeniaca, assembly GCA_903112645.1. Classification (NCBI taxonomy): domain Eukaryota; kingdom Viridiplantae; phylum Streptophyta; class Magnoliopsida; order Rosales; family Rosaceae; genus Prunus; species Prunus armeniaca. Next base: position 9,885,067 of record CAEKDK010000003.1, on the reverse strand, counting down.
GTGTATGCTCACCATCATTCTTAAAGAGTGATATTTGTCATATTATTAACCTTAGTTAACTTTTATATGAGAATAAATAAATAAAAATTTGAAAAATGGCCCACAACAAACATCCCGATTTTCTCCCCTCTTTTTTCCTCTTTTCCCCCTTGTTCTTCTTTTCCTCCCCTCTTCCCCGCAACCCTCTAAGAGGAAAAAAGGGGTGAGAGAATCGGGATGTGCGTTGTAGGTCCTTTTTCAAATTTTTTTATGTATTGTCACGGAAAAGTTAATTAAGGTTAACAATAGGACAAATGTCACTCTTTAAGAGTAGTGTTGGTGAGCATACACTTTTGGTTAATGTGGTGGGTAAAAATGCTCCCTTACACATGCATCTATTGTTTATGGAGCTATTAATAAAAGGGTACTATTAGCGAGAACAAATTTATTTACCAAATAATATGACAATGTTAGATTAATTTAATTTAGGTCGACTTAAAATTTTACTTACCACTAAAAAAAGTAAGACATTGATAAATACACCAATGCATCATTTTAGTGAGTATGTTTGGAGAATTATTTAGTGACTCAAACATTATTGTTAAAATAAAAGGAGAAAACAATGGCAAAAGAAGGAGGAAAAAAAGGGGAAAAATAACAGAATGAAAGAAACAACTTATATGCATATGTATCCAGACAATTTACGAATTAAGACATGAGTACTTTCTAGAGTAGGCTTTTATTTTTCATTTAGGGTTCATTATATGCTTATTACTGTTTAATATTTGTTTGAAAACGACATCTTATCTGGCAACAGTGAGTATAGCAAATCTCATTCAAATCTATTCTTTCCACTGAATAAGTCAAATTTAAACAGTAAGATAATAAAATGAAAGACACAAACGAAGATTGTTCTTTTTCCCCCTCCTTAATATTTAAGAATTACACTTGGAGAAGTCTAGATGTCGTGTTTATTTTCCGGGTTGATCATCTTGAATTTATGGCCCTAATTATATCATTTATAGTCTAAACTAGAATGACATTACCAGATCCGAGCATCTACAATCATACTCCCTACTTTTTAGTTAAACAACCATATTATCTTTTCGGTGCTCATAATATACTAAAATATTGATCAGGTCCTTCACAGTGAAGTGGCAACCCTATTAGGCTAAGATTAAAACAACTTAGAGAAGAAAAAATAATTAATGTTTTTCGTGGATCTAATTTCAAAGTGCAATGAGCAGTGATTTTCTAAGTGATGACCAGATTCAAGGTAATATTTTGGTAATTAGGCTGAGTATAGTAATTAGTTATTAAATAATACGGCATAAGTTGACAAAAGACAACAATTTTTGTATGCTTATTGGGAGGAAAAATGGTAATAGAAAAGGAGAATAAAATTGGACAGATGAAGAAAAAGATGAACAGAAAGCAACTCATATGGCCCTGGCCCCATGGGAGGTCTTCTCACTGGGCCCATAATGTGATCTCCATCGTCCTTCTCTCTTTAATTTTTTTCTCCCTATTCCTTTCACCTCCCCCCCCCATTATTTCTTGCTTTATTTAGCAAAAACAAAAAACTTCAAAAAAATCCATTACTTGATCATCCACCACCACCACCACCATGTCTGCCGAAAGAGGCAAAGATTTCGCCGATGGATCATCGTCTGCCGGGTCCCCAGGCGATGATCATCAGCAGCCAGCCACTCCGAGCCGGTATGAGTCCCAGAAGAGAAGGGACTGGAACACTTTTGGTCAGTACTTGAAGAACCAAAGGCCTCCAGTCCCACTTTCTCAGTGCAATTACAACCATGTGTTGGAGTTTCTTAGGTATCTGGATCAGTTTGGGAAGACCAAAGTTCATCTCCAGGGCTGCATGTTTTATGGGCAGCCTGAGCCTCCTGCTCCTTGCACATGCCCTCTAAGGCAAGCTTGGGGCAGCCTTGATGCACTCATAGGGAGGCTGAGGGCTGCCTATGAAGAAAATGGAGGGTCCCCAGAAACCAACCCTTTTGCTAGTGGTGCAATCAGGGTTTATCTGAGGGAGGTGAGGGAGTGTCAAGCTAAGGCAAGAGGGATCCCTTACAAGAAGAAGAAGAAGAAGCCAAGTCCAAGCAAGGGAGGAAATGATGATGAATCTAGCTCTACCATGCACTTCTCTTGATCATCATGCTCAATTCCTTGGCCCAATTTCAGAACATCATATGGTAATTAATTACAATTTTAATTATAAACTTCACAATTAGTTGCTTGCTTATTGCTTTTCATTTTTGACCAAGTTCAAATTCTGTCTCATCTATTAATGTTCAAGTACTTTCACATCATAAATACCCCAACTAATTGAAGAACAAATGTATTTAATGCCTAAAACTGCGATTGATTTGTGTCAGTATATATATGTAGTAAAACCCCAAAAAGACAGAAAAAGGAAAGTTACACTTCATCAAGACAAGAGCAGTCAAAGTTCAGTAAAGATTAGTTTCAGACTTGTACTATATGACAACAAAATATCCTACTACATCTCTCTTTCTGTAATAATACCCAAATTAAGCCACCCAAGAAATTAAAACCCTAAATGGCAAAATTGATGTGTTCTAATCTTTACTCTTGGAAGTAATTACATCACAGAGCTTCTTGTAATAGCATGAGAAACACAATCTCTGCATCTCCTCTCTCTCTCTCTCTCTCTCTCTCTCTCTCTCTCTCTCTCTCTCTCTCTCTCTCAAACACACTCACTCACAGACATACTCACAGACACACTCACTCACAATGTAAAACCCCACTGTGATTGTCGTACATCAATTAAAAATTGTTATCTGTTTCGTAGCTTTTCATTAATTTGGCTTTTTTAGGATTCTGCAGATTTTGTGCCCCCACGATTATTTCTTGTCAAGTGAGATATCATCTCAGGACATAATTCAAATAGACAAATGATTGACATACATATGATTAATTAAGGTTTAAGGTTTTCACAAATCTTCTTAATTCATATTTTATTAGTTTTTCATGTTTTTTCATCTTTTTATGTAGCCTTTTCTCTTGTGCTGTTATATATTTCCATTTTAAATTTAAAAAGGGCCATCATTGAGAATCTCTACAACGTAGAGCGCCCATGATATGATTAGTGCCACCACTACTTGTTCTTCTTTAATTAGTACTGCAAGAGATCTATACAATGTCAGTTTAATAGGAATTATACATCTCCAATTCATGTTTTCCTACTACCTTCCTATTTGCCTTCTGTGTTTTCTAATCTCATTTATATATATAATATATATATTGTATGTATGGTGATGTACCAACGTCATTACCATACGGAAGCCATGTGTTTTCTACTATCCTTCCCCTGTTTTCCTCCATGTTTACAATAGCGTCCGTACAATAATAGCGTCCATCCGGATAAATATGTATTCACACAAATTTTGTAGTGAGCATACATTGTCTAAGCTTTGATTAAAAAAAATAAAAAAATAAAAAAACTTAAGAAACCACTGCTATATGAGGCTGGTATTTGGCCTGTTTACCCTCTCGATTTATGAGCAGAATTTTGAGTGCTTATGCTGCTCAAAGTCTCATTATCTCACATGTCGTTGTCGGTTCTTCATGGGCAACTTGATTATTATTTTATGTATTAGGTTGATATTACCTTTTATAGATGATAGTACTATATGCACGTGTTTCTTCTTCACACATTGCCAACTTAATATAATATTTTTGCTTACATATTTAGCACCATATATAATTATGATTATGCAAAGCATAGAATTAAGACACAGCTTATATATATATATTTTTATGTGTATTAATAATCTGGCCTAATGGAGATGACTGAAAACGTGTTCAGTCTCCAAGACCAAGGTGTACTAGGGTTTGGTTGTGTTGCTCTCATATCACGACACGTTAGTAAAGAAACATTTACATTACGTACTGCCCACAAACATACCGTACGCAAAGTTCAGATACCAAGAAAAAAACAATGTAGAAAAGATGCATCAATGACATATCATGCATGATGCATGATGAGTCCTGGCATCGTTAGTTTAATTTACCTTTTCTGTATGAATCCATAAATTCGTCTCCCCCCATAATCTGACTTGATTTGTAATGTGTGGTTATTATATATATCTCTTGTTTCATTAACTCTGTCTAATTTAGTTGCATATATATATATACAGCTCTGAATACGTTCATGGACAAATTAATGCCCATCTCTTATATGGCATTTGAGATGGACACGATCGTTAGTTTCTTTTATAGCTTTTGCATGCCCCTCACATGCAGGGATATACGCATACATATATGTATGCATCTAAAGTACATAAGCGCATAAAATATACACACGACACACGATAACATTCTAGCAGGTAAGTAAATTGAGAACTTGAGCAGTTGGATCTCAACCATCAGATCGTATATAGATGGGTAATATGGGCACAACAGTGAGGAAATCCAGTGAGATGCATCTCAACCTTAATTTTACATGTAGTCTAGCAGTTGATATACAAATCCTAAAACTGAGTCCTCAACTTTACGTCGTTGTTCGCCATGGGAATTCTAAACCTTGCACCATGGTATATAAGACACTAGCTTTCTTCACCCGCTACCAACTGGTTTTGTAAGGCTGGATAATCTACCTTTTTTACATGGTAGCGGCCGCTTGTAAGAGCTAATAGCTTATTATATTTTTTGAGGATCTTTTCTATTGAGAGGGGCGATATATAACATATTAAACTCACACATACTACACCGATGCTAGGGTTCATTCATGAGGGGAGCATTTTCTCCAAACTACTACACTAGTAAGTCCTTTGTAATAGCTTATTATATTTTACACGAGGAGTTATAAGCTTTGCATCAAAAAATATAATCATTTGAGCTCTACGTACTCATTGATATCGCTTTTAGGTTGGATGTTCTACCTGTAATATACTCATTAGAATGCATATCCGTATGTGTTTGTGTACAAGTCATATGCTTTCTTGCTAAATTATGTAATATGTTACTTTGTCAAATTGTATATACAAAATACAATATTTAGACATCGCACATGATAAATAATTCTTATATTGACAATCTAATAACGTGTTAGACTATTTGAAAATAGTATATATGTAACTAACAGAATTTTTTCAAAATTATTGGTAAAATAGTTATCACATTGTCTTATTTGTTCTAAACATTGATGCATTCCTTCAGGTGCTAATGAAAAGAAAACAAAAAGATATCACATTGTCAGGACACTCAAATGCCACCGCAGGCACGTACCCTTGAAATAAAAGTTGATCATCAAACTAATAATTTACTTCCTTGCAGGGTATATCATATGGAAATTTGAACGAAATGGAAGGAATTGTTCCAAGGAAAATTATCTTGAAGGTTTGAATGATTTCGAATGTTGCTTTATTCAGTCAAAATTATATAAGGAATTTGATCTCTAAATGTATCGATCGACCTCTTATGGCATGGTGGCATGAAGCCGGTCTTAATTCATTTTGTTTGTAGTGTGGTGGGAATTTTTAAGCATGTAGTGGATCAGAAACCCTTTATATATAAATATTGGTTTATGCTTGAATATATTGTATTCCCTAGCTACTTCTTGTGTCCATTATTGTCAACAATGTTGGACATAAAATCTATCAGTCTCAACAAAATATATTTAACAGAAAATTATATATATGTATATACAACGAATTTAATATGCAAAATTATATTAACAGACAAATATGAAACGTAGAAACGAATGAAATCAAATTCATTGACTTGTGTATGAGATAGAAGCTTGCAGATTCTTCAATGTCCAATAAAATCAACTATTCCACTCCACTAGGCTCACTTTCCATTTAGAAAGTGTGTGAAGACCCACACTTATAAAGAGTAGAAACTTTCTCTACTCTTGAGTTATCTTTCCATTTTATTGCTCTTGAGTTATCTTGATTATGTTGAACTTACTTTTTCTTTGTATTAAGATTTCCAGTTGACAACTCCTGAGTTATCTTTCCATTTTATTGCTCTACCAACACTTGGTATGATTTCTAGTTGCTAGGCTAGTTTCCTTCAAGTTCATCAATTTTCCTTTTAACTCTTTCTTTAATGGACTGAATATCGAGAAATCTTCATTTCCAAGTTGTATTTTCATTTGCTTTTAAGTTTATAAATTGTTCATTTACCATTATATACTTGTTAAAACTCACACTGAATTAAAAAATAATATTGCCCATATCAGAAAAGCTAGCCTGATCTGCATCAAAACTTTAACAAATCTCATTTTACTAGAGCATAAAATAGAATATTGAAGTTCTTAAGCATACAAGGCGTTAAAAAGAACTAATTTGAGCAAGTTCCCCACTCGGAGCACAATGGCTTGATTATAAGTTAAAATTTTGAGCGCAAATCCTTACTTTTCAAATAACAAATCGACCAGACATCTTTCTGTTGGGCTTAGCCAAGCACCAATAGTGGCATGTCTATCTACCATACGACTAGGATCACTCCGAGGCCCATTACTTCGTCCCTAAGTAAACTCTCAGTTCAGTTTGGTTTAGTAAAGAGAAAATACAGTGCCAAGATATAGTGCACTTGCATCACCCTTCCTCTTTTCTCTCTAGGGTGAACAACATTCCAACTAAAATTGCAAGCTCAGAAAAATTAAAAGAGATAAAGCTTGAAAAAACCAAGCCATAATAAAACAAATAAAACTCTCACAAAGGAGAAGTGAAAAACTCTGACAAAGGAGAGGTCAAAACTACACAAAAAATCCGAAGAGAGTCTATACGACTTATTCCAAAAATAAAGAAACTTGGATTGGAAATCTATTGTCATAAAGCCAACCCACTGTATCCAAGCACCAAAAGATAACAGATCTCCACCAATTGACTTTCCTCTTGGGCAAATAGAGCAGATACACGGAAAAAAGACAGCTGAGATCTGTTGTAGAATTACACCATAAATGAGCCAACGAAAAAAAGCAGGAGACTATGTGGGAGGGGAAAACAAAGAGGATGAGAAGAAAGGAGGTGGAGAAGAAAGAAAAAAGAGGGGAAAATGGGACAAAAAGTATGGTAGTCACCACCCCAAAAGCGGTAGTGACTAGGAGTTTTCTCTCTTAGGGTTTCTCTTGGTACTTTGGATCTTGATTTGGTTCATTTTGGCCCATCAAACTGTTATAAGAATCAAATTATTGTTTAAGAACCTCATTATTGAAAAATAACTATCTCTTTTTTTTTGGGTCGAATATTGAAAAATAACTCTATATGTTTGATTACCACACTTATTATTTCAATATATAGCTAGCTTGCTAGCTAGTTATTAAAAATAAAATCAGATTATCATTAATTATGTTTTTCGACATACTTCTTTCATGACAGGAAATATAATTTATTTTGTCTTCGGTTGTTAAAAATGAGAAAAAGAATGACACCTCTCATATTTGAGTACTAGCAAATATGCAAAATGTTGTTCACAAGATGACGTGATAGTATTTGATTGAAAAAAAAATTTGGGATTTTTAGGTCTAATGGTCCTTGAATTTTGACCTCATTTGCATTTTGATCCCTCAATTTTCAAAATCGTTCCCATGTTCCTTTAACTTCACTTTCGTTAGGACAAATGGTTCTGCCGTCAAATTTGTTATATTTTTTGTTAAGTTCAAGGACAAAATAGTATTTTTGTATTATTATTTTTTTGCTTTGGTGGAATAAAATATCAATAAAATATCTAAATTCAATTAAAAACTATCAAATAAAAATCAAAACAAACAAAATTTCAATCCCTGTCTCCTTTCAATCCAGCCCAGCATCTCTGCAACTCCAGCTCTCCCTCAATTCCCATCTCTGCAACTCCATTTCATCCTATGGATTAATCAATTCCAACGATTTGTACTAAAAGAAATTATAAGAATGGGTTTTTAATCGGGAAACTTGGGATTTTGGGTTGAAATTGATTGAGTTGGAGGAGGGATTGTTCTTGGGTTGGGTGTGGTGGGGTGGTGCGAGAGGGGAGGATAGGTGGGGGTTGGCTCTAGGTAGGGCAATGGGGGGACTGTTAGATGGTGATCGATGATATCAAATTCCCACTTTCTATTCTAATCAACTCCTCGTTGCATAATCAAAGACTAGCTAATTAAATTCTAGTTAAAAGCAAATAGACTAATTATCAAAGATGGGCTAACTGCAATCAAATTTAGACTATAACCTTACTGTTAAAAACGTAGGCAAACAAAAATACCTTATACTATAGATGCAATTTGCAACTCTAACAGTAAGCTGCGAGCCTCACAAATCCAAGGTAGAGATTGCAGCAAAGAGTTAGAGAATCATCAATCCAATCCAGGCCTTATAGGAGCTTGCAGTGAAGCAAACGTAGGTTGAAGCTGAAGAGAGGGAAGAAGACACATAGTGGGTTTATGGTTGGGTTTGCGTCTGTCTCAGAAAGGTATGGGCATGCCTTTGCAAGTAACTCTGCCTGTCCTCCTCGAACTCCAATATTTCATGTAAAATTTATATTAAATTTGTAATTGTTGGGAAAGTATTGAAAAATCTATTGATCATGGATGATATCATGTTGGAACATGAGAAAGATTACGATTCTTCTGTAATCTTATTCTTCTCTATCTTGGAGGAATTTACAGGGGTAGACAAGACTTAATCTAGAAAAGATGTCAAATTCTTGATTATTAAAAAAGTAAGTAAATTTTTGGGCTTTTTTTTCCTGTTTAAAGACCAAAATCTCATTCTCGCCTTTTGGTCTTATTTTCCCACCCACATTTTTTATATATAAAAAGACGACATAATTTTACTCGATCAGTATGAATAACAATACAAAAGACACAAATTGTAAAGAGAGCCATCCCAATAAGCATATGGCAGACATGGGTAAAACTTCCAAGGTGACATGAGTCAGCCAAAAAATTGAAATGATCTTGAGAGAATCACTCTTGAAAAATAACTTTTCTATAATCCCTCTTAACTGCCATAATTTCCCTCAATCAAGTCCAATGACATTAAGGACAAAAACTAGCCAGTAACCGGCATGACTCTCCTAGAAAGACTAAGAACACCTAGCAAACTCAACTAAGTTTATGGAATCATTAGAGAAAAAAAAACGCAGAAAACTCATAGAATTTCTCGACTTGATTGAACAAATTAAACGAAAATAATAAAAAAAACTTAAACAACACCGGCAAATGGAAAACCAATCGTTGCTAATCTTCCTTCAGGACATGACACAGAGAGCGCCACCTAGTTACTCCATGGCCTCAATGCACCAATGAGTAGTGGGTCTACCATGACAAAGCACCAACACCTCAAAGAGCAGTCTCGCAAGATGAGGCACAACCAAAGCCAACCCAGATATGAGACAATAGATCTGTCAAGGGAAAAGTAGATTGACATAAATAGAATTATAAATTTACCTAGCCATCCACCTCCTTACACTAAACCTTCTAAATTCATCTTCTCAGTTAAACACTCCACTCACCTCTAGGGCTCGGATTTTCACACGAAAAACCTACCGACCCAACCTGAAAATTTGCGTAGAAAAACCAGCCTTTACAGTGTTGGTCGATTTTGGGTCTGTATTTGGGCCCGACCTGATGCAAAAGGTTGTCGGTTTATCAAACCGACCTGATATAATTATATATATATATATAATTCTTCTCCTCATTTTTTAGTTCAAGTGAGACGACTCGACATCTCCATATCTCTCTCTCAGTTGACTCGACAACAACACCACTACCAACCCCAACCTCAATCTCTCTCTCTCTCTCTCTCTCCTCTCTCTCTCTCTCTCTCTCTCAGTGATTGATTAAGAACATATTTTCTCTCGCTCTCTCTAGCTTCATCCACCTGCAAAAGACACAAGAAAGGTATTTTTGGGTTTGATTTTGAGTTGAGGTTTGGGAATTTCCAATTAGGGTTTTGATTTTTGGGTGTGGGTTGTAAATTGCATTTAGGGTATCAAATCAAGCATTTGTATTGTGATTTTAGGCAGGTATTGAATCTGTTTAAATGATTTTAGATTTAGGTTCTTTTAAGTATTTGAAAATTTGTTTTCATGTTTTTGTCTATGTTTTAGGTTGTGTTAAGTTTAGAATTTGTTTTAGGTTGTTTTAAGTTGTTTAGAATTTGTTTTCATGTTTTTTGCTCTATTTTAGATTGTTTTAACACCCTGACCCAATTTTAATTATCCATTTAAATTACTTAATTAAATTAATTGTGAAATTTACAATTTTGCCCTTAGGGGTAGGGTTATTTTGGTCACTTTTTAATTTGGTAAGATTTTGGGGAAATGAATTACACTATTGCATAGAGCGCGTCGATACAAGTTCGTAGACATGTAGTGGGCTCAAATTGAAGTTGTAACGAAGAAGTTACGATGAACGGAAGTGCAGTGGTACAATCGTAAATATTTCAAAGTCAAATTTTAAAAACCCAATAAGATTTCTTTTGCCTCTCTCTCTCTCTCTCTCTCTCTCTCAATTTTTAAAAACCTAACCAATATCCTTTGCCTCGAATTGATGACTTGAATTAAGGGGTGCCAAGTATTTTTCCTAGATTGATCAAAGTTAGAGAAGAAGACATTCCTAAGATGGCATTCAGAACTCGTTATGACCATTAAGAGTTCTTGGTGATGCCTTTTGGATTGACTAATGCCCCAGCGGCGTTTATGAATCTCATTAACAGAGTGTTCTGACCTTATTTGGATCGCTTTGTGATTGTGTTCATAAACAACATCCTAGTATATTCACGGAGTTTGGAGGCTCATAAGAAGCACTTAAGGTTAGTATTGAAGACTTTGAGGAGGAAGCAGCTGTATGCTAAGTTTAGTAAGTGTTAGTTCTGGTTAGATAGAGTGGACTTCCTCGGACATGTGATTTTGGCGGAAAGAATTTATGTGGACCCTCGAAAGATGGAAGCAGTAGTGAATTGGGTACAACCTACTAGTGTGACGGAAGTACGGAGTTTTCTGGGGTTGACAGGCCACTATCGTCATTTTGTGGAAGGTTTCTCTATGATAGTTGCACCTCTTACTCGGTTAACGAGGAAAGGAGTTAAATTTGTGTGGACGGAGGAGTGCAAATAAAGTTTTCAGGAGCTGAAGAAGCGGTTGACCATCGCACCTGTTTTGGCTTTTCCGAATAACACGAGAAACTTTGTGATCTACAGTGATACGTCATTACAAGGTTTGGAATGTGTATTGATGCATGATTGGGTGATTGCTTATGCCTTGAGGTAACTCAAGAAGCACGAGCATAATTACCCTATTTATGACTTGGTAGTGTTCGCCCTTAAAATCTGGCGGCACTACTTGTATGGAGAGACATGTTAGATCTTCACAAATCACAAAAGCCTCAAATACTTTTTCACCCAGAAGGAGTTGAACATGAGATAAAGACGTTGGCTAGAGTTGATTAAGGATTATGATTGTACGATTGAGTACCATCTTGGTCAAGCTAATGTTGTGGCGGATGCCTTGAGTAGGAAGTCTTATGGAAGCCTAGCTAATCTCATAATGGCTTACCTTCCATTGCATATGAGGCCTATTCTAGTTGAGCGGGTGATTGCAGCCCAATTAAAAGATCCAACATTTTGTATGATGACTGGAAGTTGAGAATGTACGCGTATGGATTATGCAGTGAAAGAATACCGAGCCTTGGTAATTGGAACTCGTCTCTGTGTACCCAAGAACAAAGACTTAAAGAGAGATATCATAGAGGAAGCTCATTGTTCAGCCTATTCTATGCACCCGGGTAGTACCAAGATGTATCGGCACTATGTGAGTACTACTTGTGGCCGCATATGAAGGGCGACATAGCTAGGTAAATGAGCAGGTGTTTGATTTGTCAACAGGTGAAGGCCAAGTGACAGAGACCATCCGGGCTCATGCAACCACTTCCGATCCCTGAATGGAAGTGGGAACATATCACAATGGATTTTGTTCTCAAACTTCCTCATACTTCGAGAGGGCATGACGGAATTTCGTTGATAGTTGACCGACTCACCAAATTCGCCCACTTCCTACCTATTAAAGAAACTTATTCCTTGGTGAAGCTTGCTAAGCTCTTTATGGATGAAATAGTGAGGTTGCATGGAGCACCCGTGTCCATTGTGTCGGACAGAGATGCAAGATTCACATCTTGATTTTGGAAGTGTTTACAGGATGCTATGGGTGCTAAGTTACGATTTAGTACTACTTTTCATCCATAAACTGATGGACAGTCATAAAGGACAATTCAGACTCTAGAGGACATGTTGAGATCTTGTGTGTTTCAGTTTAAAGATAGTTGGGATACTCATCTTGCTTTGGTGGGGTTTGCTTATAATAACAATTATCATTCGAGCATTGAAATGACCCCATATGAAGCCTTGTGTGGGAGGCAGTGTAGAAATCATATAAGTTGGAATGAATTCGGTGAGAGAAAATTAGAGTTATAAAGTATTGAAGAAACGATAGAGAAGGTGAAGATGATTAGAGAAAAGCTGAAAACTGCGCAAGACAGACAGAAAAGTTATGCAGCCAACAAGTCCAAAGATCTTGAATTTGAAGTTGGGGATTGGGTATTCTTGAAGTTATCTCTTTGGAAGGGGTTGATGAGGTTCTGGAAACGTGGGAAATTAAGCCCTCATTATATCGAACCTTATGAGATCACAGAACGCATCGGACTCGTTGCCTACAGACTTGCTTTACCTCCAGAACTATCTCGGATTCATGACATATTTCATGTATTTATGCTACGGAAGTATGTGCCTGATCCTTCCTATATCCTGGAACATCAACCTGTGAAGTAGGTTATAACTTACTTAATTAAATTAATTGTGAAATTTACAATTTTGCCCTTGGGGGTTGGGTTATTTTGTTCATTTTTAATTCGGTAGGATTTTCAGGAAATGAATTACACCATTGTGTAGAACGCATCGATACGACTTTGTAGACACGTAGTGAGTTCAAATCGGAGTTGTAACGAAGAAGTTACAATCAATGAAAGTATAGTGACACAACCGTAAATATTTCGAAGTCAAATTTTAAAAACCCAATCAGATTTCTTTTTCCTCTCTGTCTCTGTCTCTGTCTCTGTCTCTGTCTCTCTCTCTCTGTCTCTCTCTCTCTCTCTCTCTCTCTCCCCCCCTTCCCCCCCCCCCCCCCCCCCCCCCCCCCCCCCCCCCCCCCCAACATCCTCTCTTCTCGTGCGAAAATCGTGTCGTCCCTTCTCGGCCAATTTTCGGCTCCGTCCAGCAGCGGTTCGAGGCTCGGTTTTCACGGAAGTTGTTCTCCTCCTCCTCAACAAAACCAATATGATATCCACCCTTGAAAACCTTAGATTTCTCCAAATTTTGGATTAAAAAATCGATTAAAAACTGTCAATTTCGCCGTAAGTTACAGAGGTTGCCTCGGCCAGTTTCGGCCACCATTGGCCATGTTATCACACCCAAACCACTCCCCTACCTCTCTCTGTATTTTCCCTCAAAGACCAAACCCAATTTCAAGTAGAAATTGTCAAATCCAAAGCCAAAACTTTCTAGATTTTCTAAAGAGAAAATCGGTCGTTCAAGGCTCTTAACGGTTGAATTGATCTTCGAGCAAAGGTATAAAGTTCCTCCCCTTGATGTGTTTGATCTGTTGGCATGATTATTGGCCGACGGTTTGGAGTAATCTGATCGCCAGAAAATTTTTCTAAACACCCTCGGGCAGTGGCGGTGCGTCAGCAGGATGTCAAGGTTGGGTTTTTAAGCTAGAATGTTCCCCATGTTGTCCCGAGCACTGCAATATGCTCGAATTTGAATTTGGTTACCATTTGACTGTCAATCGGATTTACGCATATTAGGTGTTATCTGGGTTCGATAAGTTCAGACCGTTGGATCGACTCCATTTCCAAATATGTTGATCTAGGCACCTCTAGGATCTTATAGAAATTCGTGGATTGAGAATCAGAGTTCCGGATGCTTCGATTCAATGATTCAAAGATTAGGTAAAATGTTGACCATCCGATTGTGCGATGGCGAGCGATCTAACCGCTCAATCTGGACCAAACTTACTGGACGTGTTTAGTAAGCTTTGTTGAACCCATAGGAACTTATGGATCGGAAATCAAAGGTCGTGGGCCCCGCAGGCCCGTTTGACTGAATTTGAGAAGTTTGACCACTCGGTTCACCGAGCGTCTTCCGAGGTTATTCCACCATTCAAAATACGTAGTTGGACCTTAGGAACTTCTCGTTCGTAGTTCACACACTTGGAATCCCTAAAAAACTAGGGTTTTATTTTAAAGTTCTCGTTCGAAGTAATTTATTTTAATATAGTTCTCGTATTCTTAAATAAGTACTCCGACCTAGGATACTCAACAGACGGGACCCTCGCAAGGTCAAGCAGCGTTGGATTATCTGTGATTTCCATGATGGAAAGCTATGCATATTGATTTATTTGATTATTGAAGTTATAATATATTTAATTGTTGAAATACAATATTTGTATGAAAGTATTTGAAATATAATTGGAGATTTGCGGATTGTGATTATCTTGTATTGATATATGCTATTTTTGGATAGTACTATTTATATTTGGATGTGTGTGGGGTACATGGGTTTGTTGGAAAGAGATTATGGAATGTGAGTTGGGTAGTGGGTTATGTTAGTTTGAAGTGCTATTAGCACTACCCTATGTACCTCCGCGGTTTTGGAATACATGGATTCGATACTTGGAAACTTTTGGGATACTTGGATATGTTGGAACCCAGGCACCCTTGACGGGGTGTTTTGTAAACCCTTAGCGGGGTTAGTCTGCGCACGTAGGACTTGTCACAGGCGTACGAGTATTAAGGATTCTGCTATACGTGTTGGTGAGCCAGTCCCCCTGTTGGACGACTCGTTTCCTAGCCACATGGTCAATTGAGGATTCTTCCATGTGGTCTAGTCAAACAATCCCCCGGTTGGATTGTTTCCTCGGTACAAGTTTGGCAGTGGTCATACTTATATATATATATATACACATATACATTTATTTTTATTTGTCAGTGAAGATCTTTCCTCGCTCATCGTGCCGATGAACACGTGTTTCCATAGAATAGTTTGGGGAAAATGGGAAAGGTTTTGAATGGGATGGTGTTAGTATACCATTACGAGAATACTGATTTCACTTTGGTTTTGACCTAGCTATATATGTATATCTACATCGGTTTTGAATGCACGTTGTTTTCAGCATCGTTTTCCAAACGGTGGGGTTATTATATGTTGTTTTCAAATATAACAAAACTTTGTTTTTGTCTACTCACAATTTTTTATTTTGCGCCCCCCAAACAGTAGTTGAGTTGAGTTGAATGTCCTAGCCGAGATCTTAACTTCCCCCCGAACTTCTGTATGACAATCTCGTTTTTATTCCCGTTGAACTTTATATTTTGTTTGTAAGCTAAATTTATTTAGATATGCTCTGTTATCGCCTATGTTAGAGTTGAATGTGAGGCCGGAGGCCACTTATGTAAATTGCATGTCTCTACTTTGTGCATGATGCTGGTTGGGTTTATAATTGTGTTTTAACAAGTTGAAAATTTTGGGAAATGTTCATTTTTTCAGGGGAGACTCTACCGAAATTACTACAAGATCCGTCGCGGATTCCAAAGAATTCAGGGCGGGTCCTATCAAGAATGTTATAGTTGGTTGTTGGTTAGGGTTTTATTGTTGCATTTGCTTTGTTTGAAGTTGTTTGGAATATTTAAAAATCTGTTATAGCTGCCTCATTGGTTAGGATTTTGTTTGGTATATGATAGGAAAATGGATTCTAGCCAATCAAACACACTTAATGCCTCAATTATTACACATTCAATTCAACCCCAAGGGCAACTCCAAACATAATCCCAAATATAAGGCCAAGAAGAAAAAGTTGTATCATCTCGTTTGGGAGGGAAGAGGAAACGGAATAAGAGTACGGTGTGAGATCGTTGTACAAAAATTAGAAAGAAGGATTATATGGGGTTGAGAGAATAATTGGGCTTTGTAATTATTGCAAAGCGAAGATGCCGGCGGATCCTACAGAAATAGGACAACAGGGTTAAAAATCCACTTAGAAAGAAGATGCAAGCTTTTGTTTGGGCCTAATTTGGCACACCCAGTATAAAGAAATAAAAAAACCAATCTTGGTTTTTGGCAGCCACCAACATTGCTTTGAAATTGGGCCAAGAATACACACTTAGCCCAAAGCATTGAAGGCTCCAGTCCAGGATCTATCCAAAAGATGAAAACTTGGGCTTCAAAAAAGGAAATCAGCCCATAGCCTCAAACTGGGCCCGGCATGAATAAAACCATAAATCAGAAGACAGACCCACGTGACTAATCTGAACCAAAACTTTGAAGTTGTCAACAATTTCAACTGGGTTAATAGGGAGTAAATAAAAAAATAGGCAAAACAAGAAGAGACTACTCTGAAAAAATATGCCACCAGAAGATCAAATCCCTTCTTATAAAAATAAATTGTTTCTACTCCAGAGAGGGTGATTCTCCCAAGAGATAAGCAGGCCATGTTTTCAAAAGGAGATAAGCAGGAGGACATGAAGTTGTTCAAACTGGAAAATCAAACTAACCATCACGGTTTTTGAGCTCTCACAAGGAGCAGTTGGGAATTAAAAGGAGGGATAGGTTTTTCTTTCAAAAAACAGGGAAGTGACTACCATAGGAAATGACTGGTGAGAGCTTATCTACCAGAATTGATAAAAATCCATTTTTTCTTTGTATTTAAAATTGAGAGATCTTTTGATAAATTTTGCCGCCCATTATTAAAAGAATTGCCCTACTCCAGAAAACACTTCCTATAAATATAAGGGAGGGTGAACAGAAGAACACACTCAATTCATCAATCAATCAAACAAACAAAAAAATTAACCAAAAGCTCACTTAAACCACAAGAGAAACCAGCTTTAGATCAGAATTCCCAAAGTTCATACTTCGAAACATAAGTCATTCAAAACGAGATTCCTCTCGTTACAAATTTGGTTCAGCAAAAGCCAAGAACAAGCAGAGCTTCCCAAAGCCACTTATGTCCCTTCAGAAGCTTCCCAAAGCTTAAAGTAGATTAAAGCTCTACCAAAATTGAACTTTGGTATTGATTTATAGCTGAAGCTGAGCAGTTGAAGTTGTTAATAGTCCAGTCCAGCCCAGACATATCCAGTCCAGCCCGAATCAGAGTCTTCCATCTAGGCAGAAATGGAGTTCCAGCTGCCTTTTTGTCTATCTAGTGTTGATATGTATATTTATAGTTTTATAAAAGGCAATTCTGCCTAAAATAGTACAATTTCCTATCGGTTATTCTGGCCAAAACCATCGATTTTATACTGAGATAAATTGTGAAGTCTTCACCAGTCTGAGGCAAGAAAAAAACTTACTTGGGAGATATTCCTCACCCAAATTCGCAATCACTTGTTTAGAAATCTGTAACTTGAGGCTCAAGTTATCCATTTTTAAGAAGTCTGCTAGGATTTTCATTACTAGCAGTGGCATGCTCACACACCAAAGAAAGCTGACTTGTTGACCAGTCAATGGTTGCCAAGGCAGTGGAGAACTTTACCCTTGCATCTCAGAAAAAAAACATAAAACGGGTGAACAATTTGGCACGCCCAGTGGGACTTCTCAGTATATATACTCTGATAGAATTCTTCTCAAGTTTATGATTGGAAACTCTAGTCAAAACCCGCACCACGCCATGGAGCCAGGATACTCTCAATAATATGACAGCTATGATGCAATGGCAGGTTAATAGGCAGTTCAGGAAGGACTGTGGGGCTGCCATAACCAGAATTCCAAATCCGGATGCTGTAGTCCAATAGCTGGACCTTCTTTATGGCCCTCCACCAGGATTAGCATGGCCATACCAGGAGAACCCTCTCATTACACAAATAGCTGGAGTACCCGGGCATGGAGAGATCCAGGCTGGACAGGGGGTAGGAGCCCTTCCCATCCAACAACATGAGGCCCCAGTACGACCAGAAGGCCCTGTACCGGTTCAGGTCCAGCAGAACCAGCCAGAACCTCAGCCTATTCCATAACCTGTGGCCCCACTTGATCAACCTTTGGCACTTTTGCCTGAGCGACCAGCAGTGTTGCCCTACAGACTCAGAAGGATTGATGCCAATCCATTCCCTCCACCTGCGAGAGGCAGAAAAGGTAGAGGGAGAAACAACCTTTTTGCTAACGATGACAGGAACAGGCCGAGGGCAAACTGCAGGAACCATCCAGATCTAAAAGAGCAGGAAGAACACAGGAAGGAAGTTCTGCCCATACCATATAGGGCAGAGCCCAGGATTGATCACGTCCACCCAAAGCAGGGACAAAATCTGCACCCTGTCAATGCTTTGAATGACATGGGGGCACTACAAAGAATGATTAGAGAGATGATGGAGCCTGAAGCCAGAAGAGGAGAGAGGCCTACTTATAGAAAGCCATATCCGGCTGATATCAATCAGATACCTCTATCACCAGGCTTTAAGGTGCCAAACTTCACCTTGTTCAACGGAGATGATCCCCATGCTTCATCAGTTAAGCATATAGGCAGGTTCTCTGTCCAGTGCATAGCCATAGAAAACAACCCTCTATTAAAGCTAAGGCTTTTCAGGAATTCTCTCTCTGGACAAGCTTTCACCTGGTACACCTGTCTGCCAACCAATTCTATTCAAACTTGGGAACAGATGGAAAATATTTTCCATGACTATTATTACAGGATTCAGCCAGAAGTCATTATCAGTGACCTTGCTGCCCTCAAGCAGAGTGAAGAAGAACTTGCTCAAGACTTCATAACCTGGTTCAGAAAGCTCAAAATGAAGTGCCGGATTCCTATGGAAGAAAGACACTTCATCCAGATGGCTCAAGCCGCCCTCAAAATATCTTTGAGAAAAAGATTTGATGGGATGCTGTTTGGAGATCTGGCAGAACTGGCAGATAAAGCATCCAAGTAAGAGGAGCTGCTTAGGGAAGAACAACAGAAGAGGAACTCTTCCTAAGGCACGTATTATAAGTCACCTTCTTCTTCAATACATCTAATTGAGGTAGAATCAGAAGAAGATGTAGAAGGCTCGGAGGAAAGGGAGATTGCAGTGGCAAAGATGGCAAAGTTAAAACATCCCATCAGTTGCAAGGCCCTTACAAAGCCACCAAAGGATCAAAAGCCCCCACCATTCACAGGAGGATTTGTTCCAAACAAACAAACACAAAACAAGGTTTATTCATTTGATCTAACCAAGGTGGATGCTTTATTTGATGAGATGTTGCTACAGAAAGCAATAGAGACACCCCACAGATTGCCCAAGCCGGAAGAGCTCAAAGGCAGGCAGTATTGCAGGTGACACAACTCTTAGAACCATTCTACCAACAGTTGTGTTGTTTTCAAGGATGTTATACAGAAAGGAATAACAACATGAAGGTTGAAGCTGGTAGAAAAACCTTCATCAGTGACAACGGATCCTTTTCCCCAGCCGCAAGTCAACATGGTCAACTTAAATTGGCCAGAACAAAAGAGAAGCAGACCAACGACAGAAGCTAGCTCCAGCAGAGGCAGAAGAAACATAAGAGAGACTAGTCAAAGGCCAAAAGCAACCATATCAGTTGGGGTAGTGCTTTGCAGCAAGTGCAAGTGTGAAGCTGAGCTAGAAGTGGTCATGGACAGGCAAAATCAGCCCACACCTAGTGTTTTTGACAGAATTGGGACCTCATCCCGAGACAGAGTCAGACAAAACGTCTATCTTAGGCTTGTTCAGCACAGCAGAAGGAAGATAGAGCAGCCCAAGAAGGAGATACTAATTAAGATGCCCGGGAATGAAAAGCCTTTGGCAACTATCATAGAAGGCAGATGGTATTCTGTGGGGAAAAGTGGTAGACCAACTCTGGAGCTAACCAGAACTCAGAAGATGAGGGTTCAAAGGCAGTACTGCACATTCCTCAAGAGCAAGAGTAATGCACAGGTACTTCCAGAAGCCAGTTCTGCGAGAAAAGGGAAGGAACTAGAAGTGCCTCCTCTGGCAGAACAAACAACCTGCCAGACACAAAAGCTGGTAAAAACAGAATCTCCAGGCAGACCTCCTATCCATCCTGCCTCATCCTCAGTCAATCTGCTTGAGCCTTTACAAGTACAAGGTGAATCCGAACCTATCCCAGCAGAAGAACAAGAAGACTGGACTGGATAGTATGAAGAGGAGCAGCTGGATTATGAACCATCTGCAGATGATCAAAATGGACTCCTCGAAACAGGAGAACAAGAAGACTGGATAGAAGAGTACGGGGAAGAGCAGATGGAATATGACGGAGAACTAGATGAAAAAACTGAGGCTTTTGGTGTAGAATTGGAAAGCTTGTTGCAGGCAGATCTAGGCATTAACATGGTGTTCATCCTGCCAGAGAAGTTCATAGCAACAGAAGGACAAGAAAACACTCTAGAAGGACATGTTTTCTCCCAGGAAAGCTTTGAGTGCAGGTTGGCAGAAGTAGAGGAGACACCAGAATAGCAAACAGGCAATCCCAAGACTGGCGGAACTGCCAACAAACCTGTTGCAGAACAGCTTTGCTTCTCCAAACCAACGAAAGAGATGTCCAATCACCTCAGACCCTTATTTATAACAGCAAACTTTGGGGGTATTCCTATTCCCAAGGTCATGGTTAATGGAGGTGCAACCATTAATCTTTTACCCCACAGATTGTTGAGCAAGATGGGCAGAACATAGAAGGATTTGATTCCAACACGTCTAACTGTCACTAACTTTGTTGGGGGCATCACCAAGACTCATGGAATCCTGGATGTAGATGTCATAAATGGAACTAAGGAGATAAAGATTGCATTCTTTGTGGTAGACACCATTTCTACCACTTATAATGCACTGCTTGGCAGAGACTGGATCCACCAGAGCCTATGTGTTCCCTCCACCCTGCATAAGCAATTAGCTCTATGGAATGAAGAAGGTTATATGGAGATAGTAGAGGCCGATCCACGGCCATTTCTGCCCTCTGCCATGTGTTTTGAGGCAAGGTATTACCATGATGACCTTGGTCCTTTCACCTTCCTTGGAATGAACCAGAACGGCCGTCCCCATGGTGTCACGGCCTAGAGACCTACTTTCATTAGTGCACTGTTGAAAGAGCCACTTAAGAATGGACTCATTGCACTTTGGCGGGAGTTCAGAGATTGTTTTGCTTGGCATTATCATGAAATGCTAGGATTAGATAGAAAACTGGTGGAACACAAGCTGCCAATCAAGGAGGGATACCTTCCAGTCAAATAGGCCAGAAGAAGAATGTCTATGGACACAGAACTGAAGGTCAAAGAAGAGATAGAAAGATTTCTCAAAGCAGGATTCATCAGACCAGCTATTTATGCTGATTGGCTAGCCAATATTGTGCCAGTTCTAAAAAGAAAAACAGGGGCAGTTAGAATCTGTGTGGACTACAGAAATCTGAACGAAGCATCTCCCAAGGATGAGTACCCTATGCCAATGGCAGACATGCTAGTAGATGGAGCTGCTCATAACCAGATGCTATCTTTCATGGATGGCAATTCATGTTACAATCAGATTATGGTGGCAGAAGAAGACATCCACAAGATAGCCTTTATGTGCCCAGTACATATAGGTGCTTTTGAATACACTGTAATGCCTTTTGGCCTAAGAAATGCAGGAGCTACTTATCAAAGAGCAATAAATTCTGTTTTTCATGATATGGTAGGACATTCTCTGGAGGTGTATATAGATGATGTGGCAATTAAATCCCTAGAGGAGGGAAATCACGTATCACTTATCAAAGAGCAATAAATTCTGTTTTTCATGATATGGTAGGACATTCTCTGGAGGTGTATATAGATGATGTGGCAATAAAATCCCTGGAGGAGGGAAATCACGTATCAAATCTGAGAAAGGCATTCCTAAGGATGAGGCAACATAACCCCAAGAAATGTGTCTTTGGAGTCCAGGCAAGAAATTTCTTAGGCTTCTTGGTCCACCAAAGAGGCATAGAGGTTGACAAGAATAAAGCAAAATCCATCATAGAAGCGTTACCACCCCGGAACAAGAAAGAATTGCAGAGGCAGGCCACTCAAACTCTATATTTATGCATTAGAAGTGTCCATTGAAAGTCTGTTAGTCCAAGATAACAAGGAAGGAAAGGAACAGGCAGTCTACTATCTGAGCAGAACTCTGACAGAAGTGGAAAGAAAATATTCTGCAATTGAAAGACTTTGCCTAGCCTTATACTTTACTACTGTAAAGCTCAAACACTACATGCTACCATACACCATCTACATCATTGCCAAGACAGATCTAATCAAATACATGCTAACAAGGCCAATGTTGAGAGGCAGAGTTGGAAAGTGGACTCTGGCCTTGACAGAGTTTGCCTTCAGATACGTTCCTCATAAAGCTATCAAAGGTCAAGCTGTGGCAAATTTCCTAGCAGATCATCCAAGAGAAGAAGTCGAAAACATGGACTCTGTGGACATAGCAAATGCAAATCTGTTGACTAGAGCTCACACTTTCCTTAACAATCCTATCTATTCACTTCATCTCACACCTTGGAAGCTGTATTTTGATGGGTCAAAAATTGATATAGCTTCCGAGGCAGGGATTGTATTAGAGGAACCATTGGGAATCAGACATTGCTATTCTTTCCAATTAGATTTCCAATGCACCAACAACAAAGCTGAATATGAAGCTCTAATTATAGGCCTAGAAATGCTGGTGGAGTTAGAGATCCAATCTGTGGAAATCTTGGGAGATTCCATGCTTGTCTTGAAGTAGATTGCTGGAGATCTTAGCAGCACTGTTTCATTATTGTTGCTACAGACTATTTCACCAAATGGGTGGAAGCAAAGCCTGTTAAATCTACTACATCTCAAGAGATCATCACCTTCATAGAAGAGCAGATTATACAGAGGTTTGGCATTCCAGAATCAATCACAACTGACAGAGGGTCTTCTTTCATATCTAGAGATATCCTGGAATTCAAATTCAAGTTGCTTCAATCCACTCCTTATTATGCTCAAGCCAATGGACAGACAGAATCGAGTAACAAGGTAATCATCAATATTATCAGAAAAATGCTTGAGAAAAATCCAAAATAACGGCATGAGAAGTTGTCAGAAACTCTGTGGGCATATAGGATTTCAAAGAGAGAGGCAACTGGCATGACCCCATATGCTCTGACTTATGGCCATGATGCAATTCTGCCCATGGAGATAGCAGTCCAGTCTCTCAGAATTGCTCATCAACACAACCTAGTTGGAGAAGACTATTCTCAAGCCATGCTGCTAGAATTGGAAGGATTGGATGCAAGCAGGATTGATACCCTCAACAAACTCTTAGCAGGAACACAGGCTGTATCAAGGGCCTACAACAAAAGAGTTAAAAACAAAAGTTTGAAGAGGGAGAAATAGTCTGGAAAGCAGTTCTGCCCCTTGGAACACATGTAGCTGGTTATGAAAAGTGGTCACCTACATGGGAAGGTCCTTTCATAATTAAGCAGATCCTTGGAATGGGGGCATACATATTACAGGATCGAGATGGAGATGTCCATGCTACACCAATTAATGGCAAATGGTTAAAGAAGTTTTATCCAACTATGTGGGATTCACAGGCTGTGCAGACAGATCCTGGATTAGAGAGACAGCAAGATGAAACTATTGTTTGAGTTTCTGATCAATTTCATTTTTGTTGTAATTTGATAAGTATGCTTTTAATTTACTTTTTCTTTTTGTCAAAAGAAATCAAAATTTCCACATAAATAAATAAACTTTTATTTGAATATAGCCACTTTTTATGGCTAAATTGTTTATTACATGTCTAAAAACTATAATCTAAAACCCTGATTTCCTAAGGGTTTCTTGCAAATTGGCCTTCTGATGGAGAGTTTTTTCTGGAGCAGCACTCCTTGGTGAATTTAAGCCTCTACAAACTCCAAAGCTGGTCTGGAAGCTAAAACCATGCTTTGCACAAGGAAGGTAGCTTTGGTCTTAGAGCTCAGTCCAGCCCCAAGCCTGCTCTGCACCTCTCTACACTCTGCCAGTTGCTTTTGAAGCTCTTCAATCTACTTCTCCAGCTTGTCTGCAGTGGCCTTAGCCTCCTTATACCCTGCAACCATCTGATCCAGTTCTGCCTTCTGCTTTGCATAATCGGCCAAATTGGCTTATGAGTGGCTTTGCAGAACTCAGAGGTCTTGAAAGTTGGCTTGAGATCTTCATAGCGATTGTGAATGTTGAGTACATCTCTGGCCAGACCAAGACTCATTTCCAGTTCCAGCTCAGTAGATTGCCAGATCTTCACCCTTTCCATTGCCTCATCCACTACCTTACACCTTGCCTTTCCAGGAGTAGAGCTAAGTTTCTCCAGTTTATCCAGTTGAGTATCCAAATCCATGGCCTCAAACTCTGCTAGCTCCGGGTCAGCAAAGGAAGCAGTGGCAGATGAACTATGAATGGAATGGATAAGCATCTGCAAGAAGAACTCAAGTTAGCCCTATGCAAAATTTTGAAGCTGGGAAAATCCAAAATGAATAAACACTTACAACAACAATTGGAGGCCTCAAGGAACTGTTCATCCCTGACAGAACATCAGCAGATCTAGGCACTTCTACCTAAAAGAACTAAAACAATTAAAGAAACAGAACATAATTGCAGAAAAAATGTGGACAGAACTAGATTAGAATTACCATAACTTCAGGAGCAGCTGCAGTCACTTCCACTCTAGCTTCTGGAAATACAACAGGTAGTTCTGCCTGCTCCACAGGCTCTGATGTAGACTGATCTGCCTGCTCCTCAGCTGCCGGAACGGAAGTGGAGTATTCTGCTTCTAGATCCTCAAAGAGGGCCAACTCTGAGCTGGTCAACTCTGCCCTTGTGTTCTCTTGCTACTTCTGGGCCAAAGCGATGCTCTCTGTAATCACTTCAGCAGGAATTTCCTCTTGCAAACAGACAGAAGTCAGAAAACATAAGAGATAAAAGACAAATGGTTAAAAGACCAAAGACTCACCTCTTCTTCCACTGTCTTTGCCTTTTCTTGAGGTCCCTCTTCTACCTCTTCTAGCTCTTCCAACTCTTTCTCCTGCTCCACTGCCTTAAAGGCTTCTTTTAGCTCTTCATCTGTATCACAAGTAGTAGTGAAAGCTGCTGCAGTTGCCTCCGTGACCACATACCACCACAGTCCTCTTTTGACTTAGTAGGAGGGGAAGAGGGACTTTCAGTTGCAATGGACGGACAATAGGCCATTAGAAAATGACAAAACAGGACAAAATAGAATTATGAAAAGCTCAGAATGTCATAATTTACCTGAAGTCGTAGGTTGAGCGGCACTGTGCTGGGCAGAAGTAGTTTCCTTTCTTTTTCTTCTGCCAGAAGGAGTGACCTCAGCAGCTGGTTGCTCTGCCTGAGTTTCATCCTCTTCATCTCCAAAGGGAAGCTCCAGATCCCCAGCAGCAATGACAGAAGTAACTGCATGGGAAATAAACAAAGTCAGAAACCAATCCAGCAGGAAAAGGAAGAAGGAACAGAATGATGGAAAGCTTACCAATCACTTCTCCAGCCTGGACAGACTGTCCACCTATGTTTCTTGTCAGAGAAGGATCTGTTGCAGGCATAACAAAATGTTAGGCATCATCACTAAAAAAACAAAATAGGCAGAACAGACAGAATTGAAAGACTACCTTCTATGACTTGAGCATTGATATCCTTAATGGTCTGCACCATGAATTTGTAAGTCTCCTCCCCTGCGTGAACAGTCCAGGCATCCCAGCCATCAAAAAGCACCTCGAGTGCAGTGCTGGAAGCAGGCAGAACTGCAGGAATTGAGCTCCCAAGATGGATAAAAGGCATCTACACTATTATTGATCTTGTTTACTGCACACCTGGCGTACTTATGCACTTCCAGATCATCTACATCTCTCCAGAAAGTGGCCTGATTACAGCTCCAATATGATAATTTTGAGGCTGTGGGCAGCCAAGTTGTCTTGCGCAGAAGTTGGGATGATAGACTTCTGCCCCAAAATGATAATTTGGAGGCTTTCCTCCTCCATGGGGCAAGTCTCTTGGCAGGGTAACACTTAGGAATTTCTTCCTGAAGTCTGTTCTGGCAAATTCCTCTTCTGGCTCCTTTCAAATAGCCGGTATCCACGCCAGAACCAAGGATAGGTCCTTCTGATCACCACTTGCCACTGAGCTGCTAACCTTTTTGTACAGTGCCTGAAGAACATCAGGTACTCTTCAATGGAGCGCTTGGGCACTTCTGCTGATATCAGTAGTTGAGCCAGAACCTGGTCTTCAGACAGAACTACATCTGGAAAACTCAGCTCTGGGAAGTAAACATGCAGCCAGATCTGGATCATCCAAAATGCACCGAGAGTATATAGGTTCATTGGATTCTCCAAAGTGGCAGTATGTAAATTCTTGAAAAGATGAGCCAGAACTGTGGGGCCAAGCCCCACATCAATATAGTTATGAAGCACTTCTGCCAGATGCCTATATTCAAGTAGGACTACCGAGGAGCGATTTGGGAAGACAAATCTGTTCAGCCAATACAGGAGAAACAGCATGTGCTGCTGATTCTTGTCCTTCTCAGCACTAAACTTTCTCAAGTAATTGGAGAAATAACAGTTCTGGTTGATCATAGCTGGAGAGATGGTGAACGGTTTGGACAGTTTCTCCTGGTTCTTCCTCTTGTGATAGTCACCAACAGCATCTACAGGCCTCCCATTGGGCCTGAACCTAAAGATTTGAGCCATGTCCAGCAGAGTTGGAGCCATAGGGCCTACACGAAAATCAAAAGTATTGTTGGCAGAATTCCTGAAGCAAAAAGCATCAGCTAGGAGGTTCTCATCCCTATTGATAGACTGCTTGGATAGAAGTATGGCATCATATATGCCAGCCCTCCTCCAGTGAGCTCCATACCTTGGAAGGAGCCTGTCAATCCAGTCCGCCCACTTGACTGGACTGTTTCTCACTTCGCTGGATGGGGAAAGACCGGCTCAGATTCTTGTTGACCCATGAGTGAGAAGCCAAGGCAAAAGTACTCTGGAAACACAAAGGCACTTCAGCATCCTTTTTTATTAGCTCCACCATCTCAATCGGAACATAACCAAACCAGTGAGGTCCCAAGACCAAAGTGTTCTCGAATAGATAAAGGACATTTTCGTCCAGGTTTTTCTTGGCAAAGGGGTGGAGCTTGCTCCTGACCTCTATCGCATGGTTGTCAACCCCAATCCCGATGATATAATCGGGAGGGACCGAGGAAGAAGAACCCTGGGTGCGAGTTTTTGGAGAAGACATGATCATAAAATTTTGAGCTGGAACAAAGGGAAATGGCAAGAAAGGCAGAGTCTGATCGAAGAGAAGAATAAAATTCTGGGGAAAACTGAGGAAGTCAAGGTCTGAGGAAAAAAACTAGGTTTCTGAGTGAACAAGAACTTTGAGTTTGAAATTCTTTTAAAAAGGGCTCAAAATCGAAGAAGAAGAAGATGATGCGACACTTGATGATAACTAGCTAGTAATGAGCTAGTAACTGAACAGTTTCCCACGAACTCTAGCTCAGTAGGAAGACGTGGCAGACCTGGCCTAATTTGGCACACCCAGTATAAAGAAATAAAAGGCCATCTTGATTTTTGGTAGCCACCAACATTCCTTTGAAATTGGGCCCAGAATACACACTCAGCCCAAAGCATTGAAGGCTCCAGTCCAGGATCTATCCAAAAGATGAAAACTTGGGCTTCAAAAAAGGAAATCAGCCCAAAGCCTCAAACTGGGCCCGACATGAATAAAACCAGAAATAAGCAGGGTGATTCTCCCAAGAGATAAGCAGGCCATGTTTTCAAAAGGAGATAAGCAGGAGGACGGGAAGTTGTTCAAACTGGAAAATCAAACTAACCATCACGGTTTTTGAGCTCTAACAGGGAGCAATTGGGAATTAAAAGGAGGAATAGGTTTTTCTTTCAAAAAACAGGGAAGTGACTACCATAGGAAATGATTGGTGAGAGCTTATCTACTAGAATTGATAAAATCCCTTTTTCTTTGTATTTAAAATTGAGAGATCTTTTGAGAAATTTTGCCGCCCATTATTAAAAGAATTGCCCTACTCCAGAAAACACTTCCTATAAATATAAGGGAGGGTGAACAGAAGAACACACTCAATTCATCAATCAAGCAAACAAACAAAAAAAATAACCAAAAGCTCACTTAAACCACAAGAGAAACCAGCTTTAGATCAGAATTCCCAAAGTTCAGACTTAGAAAAATAAGTCATTCAAAACGAGATTCCTCTTGTTACAAATTTGGTTCAGCAAAAGCCAAGAACAAGCAGAGCTTGAGTTTTCACAAAAATGAAAACCTCAACAAATTTTACAATGCAGTCCCAACTCATCAAATCCTCAAGAACAGCCACTTCCGTCCCTTCAGATTGCAGAACCTGTAGTTATGCCCGTTCAGAAGCTTCCCAAAGCTTGAAGTAAATTAAAGCTCTGCCAAAATTGAACTTTGGTATCGATTTACAACTGAAGCTGAGCAGTTGAAGTTGTTAACAGTCCAGTCCAGCCCGGATCAAAGTCTTCCATCTAGGCATAAATGGAATTCCAGTTGTCTTTTTGTCTTTCTAGTATTGATATGTATATTTATAGTTTTATAAAAGGCAGTTCTGCCTAAAATAGTACAATTTCCTATCGGTTATTCTGGCCATAACCATCGATTTTATACTGAGATAAATTGTGAAGTCCTCACGAGTCTGAGGTAAGGAAAGAACTTACTTGGAAGATATTCTTTACCCAAATTCGCAATCACTTGTTTAGAAATCAGTAACTTGGGGCGCAAGTTATCCATTTTTAAGAAGTCTGCTAGGATTTTCATTACTAGCAGTGGCACGCTCACACACCAAAGAAAGTTGACTTGTTGACCAGTCAATGGTTACCAAGGCAGTGGGGAACTTTACCCTTCCATCTCAGAAAAAAACACAAAACGGGTGAACAGCTTTCTCATAAATGTGATGCAAATCAATCTATGTTGGCACAAAAGATAGGGGGGAGGGGGCAATGAATAGTGTTTTGGTGCCTTACATCTTCAATCAAGCAAGATTGGAAATGAAGTGTGTGAAGTACATCATCAAGGATAAGTTCCCTTTTAGGGTGGTGGAGGGGTCGAGGTTTAGGGATTTTTTCCATAATCTTCAACCTAGATTCATGATCCCTAATAGGAATAAGGTTGCTAAGGGAGTGTGAGATTTGTCATTAGTTGAGAAGACTAAGATTATGAGTGTGATAGGTGATTAAAGAATCACAACCGATACTTGGGCCTCTGTCCAATGAATCAACTACATGGCAGTCACCATTCATCTCATGGATCATGAATAGAACTAGTATAAAAGGATCATAAATTTCGTTAAGATCACAAGTCATAAGAGGGATGAGATTAGGAGGTGTTTAGATACTTGTTTGAATTATTGGGGGATAAAGAAGTTGTTTAGCATTACAGTTGATAATGTTAGTGCAAATGATGGGGCGATGGAGTATATGGCCAAGAGGTTGAAGTCCTTTAACACTCTTATGCTTGACGCAAGGTCTAAAATATTGATGG
This sequence comes from Prunus armeniaca, assembly GCA_903112645.1. Classification (NCBI taxonomy): domain Eukaryota; kingdom Viridiplantae; phylum Streptophyta; class Magnoliopsida; order Rosales; family Rosaceae; genus Prunus; species Prunus armeniaca. The sequence continues at coordinate 9,855,538 of CAEKDK010000003.1, read as the reverse complement.
TATCAGAAATTCGGTAGTCCAAAAATATGGAAATGTTGATGGAAATATTGGGATATTATCGGTATCAATAAAAATTGAATAAAAACCACTGAAATTGTTAGAAAAACTTGGAAATTTTTATTGAAACTTTGGAGGATGTTTATTTATCAATTATCTATTAGTTGATCACAAAAAATTGGAAGGAAATGCATTGCATGATGGGTTTAACTGATTTAAGTTGATTATATAGTGAGTTGACAAACACTGTAAATGTAGAAAATATGTAGTAATTAATGAAAGAAGATTAAACACCCCATAATCATTTATATATAATGATTTACTATAATATTTTACACTTCATATATTGCATTGTAAGATACATGAGTGACTTAGTATCACATAAAGTTCCTCTTTGCGTATTTTCACAAAAACATAAGCAACATGGTGATTAAGACGTTGGAGGAGTAAAATGGCAGGGGTTCAAACCCCTTTGCATGTGTGCTTTGTGTTTTTTTTTCTTTTTTCTATTACATCGATATTTCAATATTTTCGATATTTTCGATATTATAGCGATATTTTGACAAAATATTACTAAATTGTGAGTGAAATTATCGACATCGATATTTTCTGATATTATCATCAATATTATCGATATTTATACGATATGTGTATGGATCCGTTCCGAAATATCTGTGACCCGAAAAAACGATAATATCCTCGATATTTCATCGATATTATCGATATTTTAGATTATAGCTTGATGGTAAATATTTTCATATGAGGTGTGCTTGTCAAATTCTTAATTCAGTTATTAATGATGGGTTGAAGGAGCTTTCTAGCTCAATTGAGGGGAGAAATTGTGTAAAGTACATACATTCTTCACCATTAAAGTTAGATAAGTTTAGGGATTTTGCTATTTTAGATAGCATGGATACGATGGTAAACATTCATTTGGATATGGGAACAAGGTGGAATGCCACATATAAGTTGCTTGATGATACATTTAAGTATAAGAATGTGTTTACTAGGATGGTGGAAGAGAATGCTCAATTTATTGCTTACTTTAAGGAGCTTGAGAAGGATGCAAAAAGGAATCCTGTGAAGAGAGTTGGGCCACCAACCGAGTCGGATTCGGAGAATGCACAAGTCTTTGTGCATTTTCTTAAAAAAATTTATGAAACCACCCTAAAGCTTAGTGTCACCAAAACTTGTACATCCAATATCATGTTTACCGAATTGGTTGGGTAACAAGTTGAGATTGAAAGAAAAATGAAAGATGAAGGGGATGAAACTTTGCAAAGGGTGGCTTCTTTAATGAAGCTCAAGTGGGACAAGTATTGGGGCAGCTTTGAGGGTTTATAGGGAATGTGTTAGACCCTAGATGGAAGCTTGCCATGCTCAAGATTAGCTTCCACAATCTTGGAGCCGAACCTTCAAAGGTTGAAGCTATTGGGGATGAAGTCGAAAGTTCCTTGCTCACTTTGTATAATGAGTATAGAGGGGTGAGTAGTTTGGGTCCTCTACAAAGAGGAAGAGGATGGTTTGGAAGATGAGCTTGATGGTGATGATGCTCATTCTCATTCTCAAGATATCCAATCCTTTCCAAGGTTTTCAAGGACATATTTGCATTCCGTTCCTCTATGGTTGCTAGTGAGAATGTCTTTAGCCTAGACAAAAGGATTGTGGATCCTTTTAGAAGCTCCTTGACTCCAAAAATGGTAGAGGTATTAGTGTGTACTCATGATTGGCTTAGGGTGGACGAATTTAACTTATACGAGGCACCAACGGATGAGGAAATTCCTTTTATAAGGAACTTGAAGAAATTCAAGTAAGTAAGATATTTCAATCATTTATCTTTAAATTTTTTAGATGCTTTGATTGTTTAATGCTTCTAATAATATGTGCATATTCCTCTTTTTTTACACGTAGTGGCCTCCTCCAACTCCATTTTGCCTCCTCCAACTCCATCACATTTGTAATGCTCAAGTTCTATGCACAAGTCAAGTGCCTACTTTTGTTTGAGTTGTAGACTAATAAAACTTCTACTTCTGTTTGGGTTATAAATTAATTCAAAACTTTTTTTTTTTTTTTTTTTTTTTTTTTTTTTTTTTTTTGGGGTTGTAAGTTGTAACTTAATGTAACTATACTTCGGATTTGGGATGTTTAGTTTTAGGCTTCAATATATGTTTTGAGCATGTTTAATTGTAGTTTTTGGCTTCAATTTCGCATTTTATCATGTTTGCTCCAGTACAATTGTCCAAATAGTGCCTAAAACACTGCTCAACAAAACTGGGCTTAAAAACTGCATTCAAATCCCAAATTACAACCTAGAAAATGTGAAGTGGGCTAAAAAAATTGGGTCAAAAAAGTCCAATCTGTTTGTTTCGGTAGGCCAACCACCAAACTAGCCCAATCGCTACTTGCGGTATTATCAAGACGCTTTTTTTTTTTTTTTTTTTTTTTTTTTTTTTTTTTTTTTTTTTTTTTTTTTTTTTTTTTTTTTTTTTTTTTTTTTTTTTTTTTTTTTTTTTTTTTTTTTTTTTTTTTTTTTTTTTTTTTTTTTTTTTTTTTTTTTTTTTTTTTTTTTTTTTTTTTTTTTTTTTTTTTTTTTTTTTTTTTTTTTTTTTTTTTTTTTTTTTTTTTTTTTTTTTTTTTTTTTTTTTTTTTTTTTTTTTTTTTTTTTTTTTTTTTTTTTTTTTTTTTTTTTTTTTTTTTTTTTTTTTTTTTTTTTTTTTTTTTTTTTTTTTTTTTTTTTTTTTTTTTTTTTTTTTTTTTTTTTTTTTTTTTTTTTTTTTTTTTTTTTTTTTTTTTTTTTTTTTTTTTTTTTGTGTTTAAGAGGGCTTTCGGTTTTAAAGCGGATGGTGACTCATCTGCTGACCCCTCCAACTCTTCCCCTTAAACACGTAGAACTCTTGGCTGTAGTCGGACTCTTAACCTGTTAATCGCTGTCGTTCCCCTAACAACACCAGGCCTGTCATCACACACAGTAATGCTTTAATTTTGGGCTGTGAATTGTTATCGGCACCATTTCAATACACAATTCAGGGCCCCAATAGGCCACAGGGCTAAGGCTTTAAAGCCCGTCAAGATCACCAGTTCAAGGGCCCAAATAAAGTGTCCTCCGTCTAATGTGATGCTTACACAATAAGAAACACGCGCGATTTGTGGCATCAGGAGCGCCGACAGTTCTCAGCATAGCGTTGCCCACATGCCCGCCAAAAACACACGCCACGCTAAGCAAGGATTATCATTCGCACCTAATCCCGCCACATAAGCTAATGGGCCCAAGCCACTCAATATCCTGGCTTGCTTGAGTAGGGATGTGGTATGGGGGTGAATAACTCACCTGAGACCCATTGATGGACCGAGAAATGGAAAGTCCGGGTTCTCTTGGAGCCCTCGAGACTCAAGCCCGTTTCTTAGCCCAAACATGGTGGAAGCACAAGATAGAAAAGTACCCAATACCCAAGCACAACAACTCCAACCAAAATAAAGCCCAACCTAGAAGGCCCAATGTTTAGTAAAGCCCTTTTGCTTAGAAATCCCTTGGCCCATTAAAAATGCCTAAAAATAGCCCACAAAACCTCAGCGTTTGGCGAAAGCAGCCGGACACGTGAAGGCAGATGGCAGAACATCCTTAAGCAAAGCTGCTGGAAACCATCTCAACCCAGACCATCAAAGAACCGATGAATACCATCCACGCATGCGTCGAAGCATCCCTTGGACCACATTTATTTTCACCTCTTTCCTTCGTCAGATTCAGCCAAGGAGCGGAAAAAAGAAGAAAAACCAGCAAACCAAGCGTGGAAGCTCCCATTTTGCACAGCCCGAGGAGGATGTTGAGAACCCCCAAATCCACTATTCATGAAAATCGACAGACGCAATCTTTGCCAGAAGGTAAGTCCGAGAAAGAGGAGAAAGGAAGAAAAGCTTAGCCAATAAGTAAAACCATTAGGGTTTCTTTAAAACTGGTGATTTCCCGGCGCTATAAATTGCCTTCCCTCCCAAACAAAAACAATCCACAACGTGCGAGAGCAAGCTTTTCTTTCTCTCTTGCAAAAAACTCAGACTCGTGCCCTATTCAGCTTCTTCTCCAATTTGTTTTTCTGGCAGCTGCCAGAAGACTCTGCCTTTCTTTTTCCTCTTGTTCCCTAGTCGAATCCTCACAAAACACCTCATTCTTACTTAAACACTTTCTTTTCTCATAAACCAAGCCTAATTCTCTCTTAGTGCTAAACCCATGTGATTTTGCTCCCATGCCACATGCCACTCATGCTGAGCTGAAAAGAATATCTGTAAGCATGCCAAAAACTATCTGCAAGTTACCATTATTCTCGTTGGTGAATAACCAAAATACTTCTAAGGCTCTACCTGCCTTTTCGAGGTATTTTGGGGCTTAATTTTCGAACTCAGGCTCAAGGGGCAATTTTTCCATTTTGCCCTTTACGGCAGTCAGGCCGTAATAGCTGCCGGAAGAAAAAAGCCCCTACACTCGGAAACTCCGTTACCGATCGGCAAGATACACAGTCATCAACGATGTTATGTACAAAGCGAGGCTACACGACGCCGTATCTAAAATGCCTGACCAAGGAGCAGGGGGACTACATCCTTCGGGAGGTCCACAGTGGAATCTGCGGTGACCACTCTGAATCCCGATCGCTCGCACACAAGGTCTTCCGACAGGGTTATTTCTGGCCGACTCTGCACCAGGATGCGAACACATTAGTCAGGAGGTGTGACAAATGCCAGCGGTTCGGTAGTGTCCCTCATATTCCTGCCGAGCCGCTGTCACCGATCGTGAGCCCGTGGCCGTTCGCCCAGTGGGGATTAGATCTAATTGGTCCGATGCCAGAGGGCAAGGGTCAAGTCAAATACGCCGTTGTTGCCGTAGACTACTTCACCAAATGGGTAGAAGCCAAAGCCCTAGCGACAATAACGGCAGCCAGAGTCGAAGATTTCGTCTGGACGAACATTTGCTGCCGATTCGGCATCCCCTACGCCATCGTCACGGATAACGGCAGGCAGTTTGATTCGGAAGTCTTTAGGGAATTCTGCACCCGACTCAAGATCAACCTGTTCTTTGCTTCGCCAGCACACCCCAATCGAACGGACAGGTCGAAGCCATGAACAAAATTGTCAAGAAGCTGTTGAAACGGCAGCTTGACAAAGCCAAAGGAGCCTGGCCGGAAAAGCTTCCAGAGGCGCTATGGGCCATCCGACATCCTACCGAACGGCAACGGGGAAACACCATTCTCCATGGCTTTCGGTTCAGAGGCAGTAGTCCCCAGTAGAAATCGGAGAGCCTTCCTACCGAACGGAAACCTTCGCACCGAAGGCGAATGAGGAGCGCTGGCTTTGAGCCTCGACCTGCTCGAAGAACGCCGAGCACAAGCCAACCTTCGAACGAAGCTTACAAGCAACGCGTCTCTCGGTACTATGACTCCAGGGTCAGATCCCGCTCTTTCCGAATCGGAGATTGGGTCATGCGGAAAGTCTCCTTGGCAACCAAGAATCCCACGGAAGGAACCCTCGGACCTTCCTGGGAGGGACCCTACGAAATCATCGGTATCCAGCGATCGGGGACTTATCGACTCAGAGACTCCAACGGAAAGACCCTCGGTCATCCTTGGAATGTAGAGCATTTGAAGTACTATTTCAAATGAAGTCACCCTGGCCTACGGCAGGGTCACGGAGGAGTCCCAAAAGCCTCGGCATCTCTACAAGCACCCTTCGGCATGTAGCGTTTCCTAGCCAACGGCGGTTCTAAATTGTAAACGCACCCTAAATTGTACTTTTGCCTTCGGCAGTTTATCAATGGAAGGGCCTTCGGCAGTTTATCAATGGAAGGGCCTTCGGCTCATATATCAGAACCTTGTTGTACTTTTCAAACTCTCTCATCTTTGTTCAAAAAAAGATACGGTATGGACCATCGGTCGCAGTGAACTACACATTTTGGCATCGCTATTATCCTACCGATTAAGGGACAACCTTGTAGGCTTTATTGACCTTTAAAGGCTTTCGGTAATTACGGGCCGTTGCTTTGCCATCGGCAAGCACGCCTATTGATTTCAATTCCCTAACACTTGAACTTTTTGCTTGAAAGGAAACTTATTGGCCCACGGCAAATGACTTTTGTTTGAGAGCCTTCGGCATTAAACAGAAAAATTTCCTAAGTACATTACCGATACAGAAGTAAGATGCAATTAAATTAAAATCAGAACGCAACTTCAACAAAAATATGCCCACGGCATCAATTATCCAAACAAAAGATGCCAACGGCATCAGAGTTGCAACGAAATTACAAAAAATGCCCTCGGCATCAAATTACATAAATTAAAAGCAGGTGATAAGGATGAAGGGCCTTCAGGTGGTCTCCTCGGCATCCGCCCCTTCGGCACCAGTAGCGTCGGGCTCCCCCGGAGCATCCTCCCCTTCGTACTCCTCAATCATTTCTTCTGTAACGCCTTCGGGAAGGGGAGGAGGATCGGCAATGAAGTTCAAGTTGAGCTTCGTCCCAGGATTGTACCGCTTGAATCGGTAGATGAGATCCACCATCTCCGAGCCCACCTCCTTGTCAAGCAAGGTAGAGAAATCGGGAGAGTAGCGATACTTCTGAATGGCCTCCTGGACGACAGCCTCAATCTCCGATGCTTTGGCCCGCTCCGACTCCTCTAGAGCCATCTCAACGGCTTCCTTCACCTCCAGAGCCTCTTTCGCCGATAGCTGTGCCGACTCCAGGGCTGATGACAGATCTGCGAACTTGGACTCATAAACCCTGACCTGCCATTCGGCAGCCTGCAAATCCTTCGCCAGGTTCGCATGATCTTGGATAGCCTTGCCAGCCTCGGCAACCCTGGCCCTACCGTCGTCATAGGCCTTCTTCGCCTTCTCGGCAGCGTTGATGGCCCGCTTCATGCAAAGCCACATGTCCATTGAAGCCTGCAGAACAAAGGCACGTCAGCCAAAGTATAAAAAAAAACGATCGGCAAGCTGAACCCTGGAATACTCGGGACTTACCGATGCTTAAAGACGGAAAGCGCGACCCGCCTCCTCTCGAAGGAGCTTCTTTGGCAGCTCCTCGATCTCATTCAGCTCCATTTGCGAACCAAGGATCATGTGGTTCGCAAACTGGACCGTCTTCGGCGGACAGGCCAGGGTGACGGGATCGGCAGGCTCCTCGTCGTTGTCAGCAGCGAAGATGGCCCGAGGAGGCTCGGCCTGCCGTCCGCGTTTTGGGGTCGGTTCGGCATCTAGGTCGACGGTAAAGGGCCGTTTGTTGGCAGCTCGGGAGGAAGTCCCTTCGGTAGTGGCGCCTCGGCGAGGAGAGGGGCCGACCGCTGCCGGAGACGATCAGCCAGAGTCTGGTCCTCGGGGTCTGCCGATGCCGAGCCCTGCGGCTGGTTTTTCTTTTTCTTCCCCTGGAAGCCCATCATGAGGCGGCGCTTGGAGGACTCGTTCATCCTCTTAGCCTCGGCAGCTCTCCTCTCTTCCGTCACTGCGAAAAGAGGGTTCGGTAAGACCCGCAAAAGAACACAATTTGTAAATTACGAAGTATACTTACTCTCGGCAGGATCGACCAGCTGGGCCTGAATCAAATTGGTGGTGAAGAGGAACTGCGGATACACCCTCTCCTCGGCAGGGACTTTTCTCCTCACTCTCTCTACTTGCTGGATCTCGGCCTGCGTTGCGATCGGCTGCTTCAACTTACCTACAAGAAGAACAGACAGGAAAGATCACTTACGGTAAACGAGGAACCCAAAGAAGGTACCGAACGGCACGTGGTCCTACCGGCTATTTGGAAGGTTGTGGGAATGCGAAATCGGATAGGCTGTCCCGAAGGCGACTCCCAGTCGCCCGAGAGGAGCACCCGCCGATTCCTCCATGACTTCTGTGAAGTCGGTACCCAGCTGACAAAGTGGCCACGATCGGCAGCCCTGAGACAGTTCGCCTGCACCCATCCGCCGTGATCGGCACACTTGGACTTGGTAATGCTGTAGAGATGAGAGAACTGTTCATAGGAGGGGCTCCCTTCGCCAGCCATGCCGAAGGCCGTTATCACTCCCATGAGGGCCACCCAGAAGTTGGGGTTGAATTGCCCCGGGGCATAGCCGATCTGGGCTAGGATCCTCTGTACCGCCGGCTGCAACGGCAACCGAACGCCTTGCACAAGGACGTCGGTAAAAAGACTACCTCGCCGTCCTTCGGCGTACTAAGAGATTCGGTAGGGCCCGGGATCCTCATCCGTACCGAGTCGGGGATGCGGTATTCCGCTCAAAATCTGGCAATCTCCCGATCGTAATCTTGTTCAGCCCAAGATAGTCGACGCCGAATAAATTTTCCTTCGGCACCCCCATGGGCATCCTAGGATTGCTTGGGTATACTACCGATACCCTAGGCCCAGACGGTGGTTTAGCTGCTGACTCTCCACGGCTGGAAGTGGAGGTCTCTGACTGACGGCTACCGCTCGCCTCCCTAGGCATGCCGAGGCCCACGTGGCGGCCGTCACTATAGACGATTGACAATGGGACGGGAGCGATCATTAGCCCCTTTCCGACTCCGTGTGTTGGAATGGAGCTGGGCCCTTCGCCGAGTATCTCGACGTCGATATCACTCCCACCCTCGGCATCAGGCCCTGCCACTTCGCCGTCGGAGTCAAGAGACCGTCCGATGACTCCTCATCGAACGCATTGGGCTCGCGCTCGGAGAATGACTCGCTATCAGACATCTACAAAAACAGGGAAAAAGGAAACTAAGGCTCATGCCGGATGCTATCCTACCGATCCCTACATCGCTACCTATGGCGACTAGACTACCGAATGGAACCCTATGGTCAGTCTAGTTCGAACCAAGGAAGGACGTAACTCTTAAAGCATGCAGCAGATTAAAGAGAAAAGTGTCGAACGGTACCTTAATGTGTACTCTGGAAGATCGGCGCGATCTGCTCTTCAGAATGCTTCACTACCGTTCGCATATCGGAATCGCCTTTCCTACCGTTCGAAACGCCGGAATCGTTTGGTTACCGTCACACTCGTCGGAAATCGCTTGATTACCGGAAGCCCTCGTCCGAAATCGCCTCAAGCAGAGCTCTCACTTCTCACTAGATGCAAAGTGAATTCGCCTCCGGGGTCATCCCTATTTATAGGGGGTGGTTGGCAACGGTACTCCTCGAAAAAACCAAACGGCGCATTAATGCGCCGCGCGCCATCATTACTTTCGCCACGTGTCGCTCATCCTGTGGGGAACGGACGGCACGCGAGGCGCGGAAGTCGAAGCGCTCAGATGTCCCTTCACCCGTCAGCTCGACGCGACCTTCTGACTTCGCCAACGTCAGCCTCTGAACTGATAATGCCGGAAGGGACAAGTTTTAGCCCCTTCCCCCGAGTGGGTTACCGAACGGTAGGGCCATAGTTCCTTCCGAAGACAACTTCAAATCCCCTTCCGAGGACTCTCGCAAGGGACTTGGGGGACTCCTGTTTATACCAAAATAAATAGCCAATGAATGTCGTACACGTGGGCTAAACCAAGGCCATGGGGTGCCTTCGGCACCCGCCTTCGCTACAAGACCTACCGATCGGAACATTAGGGCAACCTCGCCCCCTTGGACGCGTGGCAGTCCCACAACTGACGTCCAAAGTCCCACATCGAAATTCTAAACAAATTGCACGCCTCCCAAGGCCTATAAAAGAGGACAACCATCCCAGCTTGGAGATAATCAATCAGAACTTACGGCATATTGCTATTGATCTGTAGTTCAAACTTACTAAATTCGTACTTACTTAAGCATCGGAGAGCCTTCGGCCGGTACCACACCGGTGCCCTAGGACTTACCATGTGTTTGCTATCTTACAGATCGCACACCCTACCGAGGACATCAGATACCGAAGAGACTTAATCACTAAGTTGCGCGGGAAAGTGCCGAACCATTTTTCTGCGTCAACAGCGGTGATGGCGATGGTTGTGTAGCTCGTGGCCCTGGGGAGAATGGGCTCTAGTGGTTTGCTCTTTTTTTCTCACAAAGTCTTTCCAAACACGTCTTTCCACCACAACTTCAAAAGTAGAATTGCCGTTCATGCATAGGGTTGTCACTAGGTTTGTTTGGTGGCTGGATTTGATTGGATATTTTCAATTAAAATGGACATAGATCCTAGCCATTGTTTGGTGAATTTAAGTGTTTTTCAGACTGGATATGGGCATGGGATTCATGTCCCAAAAACTATAACTCTAGAACCCAAGCCCAGATCCGGGTTTAGAATCCGACGCTTTTCCAAGCACGCCTCTTCTCTCTTCTCTGCGAGACCGAGCCTCTTCTCTCTGCGAGACCAAGCACCCCTCTTCTCAAATTCTTCTCTTCTTTCTCTTCTCCTCTCTCCTTGCTCTCCTCCTCTCTCCTCTCTCTTCCTCCATCCCCTTTAGTCTCTGCATCAGAGAAGTTCACTTTGGCTTTCATGGAACAAAATATAGAGGGTTCCATCTTCAGCTATCCATTGCAACAAAACACTCGCAAATAAAGCATTGATTTTTAACAGAGACAGACCTATTTCATCCCCTTCATCCCCACTTCTAACCTTGGACTTGAACAACACATTGAAAATTACCCAAACAGGTCAAGATTCTATTAGATATGAGTTATCTTCTTCGTTTGATTAGGATTTTGCTTCTGGGTATAGACTGTTTGATTAGGATTTTGCCTCTGGTTATAGACTTTTTGCAAAATTTGAGGGTTCTCTTCGATCTGAGGAAAAAAGTTGGAATTATTGTTAATAAAAAAAATTAAAATAAAATTTTGATTTATTAAAAAAATAAAGTTAATTCCAGTATGTTGTTTGGTGCAAGAATGAATAGGGCATGACTCAAAATCTAGCCAGCCCAATCCAATGCTTCAAAGCCTATCCTAACCAATCCAAGTCAGCCCACCAAACGGGTTAGGAACCTCCAATCCATCCTTTGACTGGATTATGATACAACTGAAAGATATCTCTTTCAAATAGTAATAATTTGATATGATTATTATAGCCCCTCGAACTTTTGATTTGGAAACGGAACTGATTGGAAAAGTACCTCTTTTTACCCATGCAGAAACTCTGGAAATAAAGATCCCATAACCTAAGTCCTTGGCAGGATTCATATTTGCTATTTGTTTTTTTTTTTTTTTTTTTTTTTTTTTTTTTTAACCTTTGTTTGTGTGAAGTATTTGGCCCCAATAAGTTTGAAGTTACAGGGAGGAATTGAACTCTTGTCCTTCAACGAATGATCCCTTCCACTTGAAAGCTAGAGTCAATGATTCCAATATTGCACTCAAGGGAAAAGAACTTAGGTTTATAGGTAGTTGCAGAAGTAATGGTGTTTCTTTAAGGCATCTGGTTGATATGGTGACAAAATTGCACTCAAGCCACGAATAGAATTTTCTTAAGTGTATAAATGAGATGGTGGTGGTTGAAAATCAGTAGGGGTGAGCATTTAAACCAGTGAATCGGTGAAGCGAGCAGAACTGGATTCAAAAAAATTGAATATGAACTGTGATGACCAAAGCAGTCAACCTAGGCTCAAAAACCGAATTGAATCATTATGGATCGGTTCCTATTCTTATTCCTGCCTTGGGAAAATCGAAATTTTTTAGTATGCCTAAGTAATATCTAGATGTTCTTTAACCCAAGTAATACCCAAATGTTTTAGTCCCAATTTATACCCAACTAACGGTGAACCATAGCCATTCTTCTTGTTGTGCCTCCATCTTTCTCTCTTTTCCACCTATTTAGAGAGATATATATATATATCTCTCTCTCTTTTTATCTCTTCACATATTTCTTCTTATTCACCTCTTCCTTTTTTTTCTCTTCTTCCATACTGATAATTTGCCAAACCGAACTAGAATCATATGGATCTAGTTTGTTTATGTTCCTCTATACACTTTGTATGAAAACCAAATCAAACCAAACTTTGTTTCTTTTGATTTCGATTCTAATTTGAGAGATAAACCGAACCAAATCAAACGGTGCCCACCCTAATAATGAGTTAATGAGATGAATGTTATGAACTCAAGTGAAGAATGATGGCTGAGTACCAATTATGAGAACTTGTAAAAACTTTTGGCATGAGAGAATTATCCATATAAACAATATATGTGATCATCATTGTTATTAAGAAATGGGAATGAGCAAGAAGATCGAAAAAAACAAATTGAATATAATAGGAAAATCATATATGAACTTCATTATCCAAACCAACATTGCTTAGATGAATGAGTTTGTCATCTGCACTGGGTGGTAATTATGTTATTTAGTTGATGGCTTTGATGTTATATGATATTTTAACTAAATTCTTAAACATAGTTGCAATTGAAAAGTCCAGTCTAGTTATAGACAAAAATTTAATCAACCCTTTTACTTTAAGAGTTTAATTAGTGTAAAGGTCCCATCAAATTTATGTTAATTTTAAAGGTAAATTAATAATGTCATCTTACATAAACAAAAACACACAACTATATAAAAAGAGGTCAAAATAATAATCTCGGAATTTAAGTTTTTTAAGATTACAATCTCTGATAAATAATGGGTTTTTTTTTTTCACAAAATTATCACATTTGGTTATTTATGATTTGTGATATGATAATCCTTAACGTTACTCTCTATACCTGTTTGGCATTGCTTATTTAGGGTGATAAGTGATTTTTTTAAAAATTTGGGAAACCCAGCCCGTTTGGTAAACTATGAGAAAATAACTTATTGTTAAAAATCGTTGTGAGAGAAAGCTATAAGGGAAAACAACTAATAAGGTATTTTCATTTTCTGATTATTCAGGAATTAGTTTCGAAGAGGAGCTGGGTTTAATGATTATGCGGGAGTCATTTTCTGATTATGCGAGAAATAGTACCAACAACACTTTTAACAAAAAGATTACCAAACGCCAAACTGTTTTCTCTCGCAGCTGATTTCTCTAACAGCAAATCTGATAGCGATTATTTTCACAGCAAAGTTGATCCTTGCCGTCAAATTTCGTTAAAAATTCTGTTAAAATGCTGATGTGCCTTTTTTTTTCCTACAGAATGAGTCTTTTTTCACATGAGAGCATGATCATATCGTATTTACTGATATGGCGCCAATTAGAAAAACATAATTAAAACTAGAATTCGTTGACATCCCGTTTTGGGATTTGGCTCCTTCCACTCCCCGCCCAAACTTTCTCCTTTTCGTGCTTTTCTCATTTTTGGCTCGCACTCTCCTCCGACTGAAGACCCGCCAACCTTGTTTCAACCCTCTCTCATTCTCACACTCTGGCACTTGCCAGATGTCATCTCAAAATTTTGAAAATCCCCCAATTAAATAGCAAAGCTGCCGTGAAATTTTTAAACAAACTCAATTTTCACCAACCAAAAAAAAAAAAAAAAAAAAAAAAAAAATTCAAATTTCCCACCGAAAATTTCAAAAATTAAGGAAAACAAACATGAAAATATAAATAATAAATAACAAAAATAAAAATAAAAATTTCAAAACTCCCTCCAAAATAGAATTAGAACCCATCATCGCCCAAACATTACAAATACCTCACTCCTTCTCCGCTCTTGCTCCAAGCCCATCTCCTCCATCTCTCCCCAACTCTCAGAAATTCTCTGTCTCGAAGTTCTTATCAATGGAGGCCAGTGCTTGCCGCTACCACAGCAACAAAGAGAACCTCCCTCCTTCCTCTGCCATGGCAAATCTGACGAACCCAGTTCCTGAAAATGGGTCTTCTTCCAAGAAATGTAATAAGAAGACGAGATTAAGGAGGAAGCCTCTTGCTGATATAACCAATCTCTACATTTACGGCAATCAATCAAGTTTCGGCCTTTCGGATCATCTACCAAGCGCAACTCTTCCCTTCTCTTCTTCCTCTTCCTCTGTCTCTGGCTCTGCATCAAATTCTCGGAAAAGAAAATCAACCCAGGAGGACAATACAAATTCTAGTAAAGTCAACAGCTCCAACTCCAAGTCTCTGAGGATGGGTTTCAGATAATTTTTCGTATGGGTTTTCTTCCTTTGTTGTTTCTGTAATTTCTAATTGTAATGTTTTGAGGTTGGTTCCTCGTCAATCTCATCGTAGATACAAATTCATACCAATGAAAAAACAGAAAAGAGAAATATACAGATTTTGTCTCTTCTAACTCTCTTAGATTGTGGTTCATTGTAATTTTCAATACAAGAATCATCTTTTATTTATCTGGATATTAGTGCAGAATTTTTCTCAGTTAGAAAAAAAAAATTATAACTTTTTGAGTTAACTACACAAAACCCCCAAATTTTGGGCTGCAATATAAATTGATAAGCGTTAATGAGTTTGTTAGTTTGTCTGTTAAATGATTACGTGACGAGCTGGTCCAATTTTTCATGCTTATGTCACTTTAAGTACGCTAAAAACAATTAAAAAGAAAATAACAAAAGATATTAAAACTATTCTACGCTTAAAATTCATTCATGGAAGCCCAAAATTTGAGTTTCCGTAAAAAGAAATAAGAAATTTATATAGAAGAACAAAGAAAGAGTCGTTTTTCACGTGAGGAAGGATGTGTAGAAAAAGAAAATTGAACACATTTTCAATTAAATCATCAAACTACTCCATTAACGTGTTTTGTTAGAAAAGGGTTGATCAAAGTCACAATTTTCCAAAGCTCCCAAACCCTAAACCATGATTGTGAATGCTTCTTGAAGCCGGGCATGCTGACTTGTCCCTTACCTTTATTGGTGACATGAGCATGATCACGTTTGATGATGGCCCAAATCAATTATTAAAATAAAATAACATAACATAAGAGAAGCCAAATGGAAATGGCGACATTTGGTTTTGGGATTTGGCTCCTTCCACTCCCCGCCTAAAGTTTCTACTTTTGTAGACTTTGTCATTTGCCACAGTTGCCACCTCAAAATTTCAGTGCAAAACAAAAGTCAATTCCCAACTCCCTCCTTTCTTGAAAACAAAATTCAAAACCCCAAAATCTAACCTTAAGAATACAAAGAAGAAGAAGAAGAAAAAAACAACCCGAGATTCAAATATCCCTCCAAAATAGAATTAGAATTTAGAACCCAATCGCACAGACATTATAAATACCTCACTCCTTCCCTGCTGCTGCCCCAACTCCCTCCCCAACCCAACCAATAACACCAAGTTTCTTGTTTGTGCCTCCTCCAAGTTCTTATTATTCATGGAGGAGGTCGTTGGTTGCCATGGCCACAGCAACAAAGAGAACGTGATCCCTCCTTTCTCTGCAACTGCAAGGGCAAAGCTCACCAACCCGGTTCCCGGAAACGGGTCTTCCTCCAAGAAATGCTATAAGAAGATGAGATTAAGGAGGAAGCCTCTTGCTGATATAACCAATCTCTACATCTACAGCGACAACAATTCTGTTCAATCAAGCTTGGCTCATCAACCCAGCCCAACTCTTTCCTTCTCCTCATCAAATTCTAAGAAAAGAAAATCAATTCGGGAGGTAGATAGTGCCGTTCAAGCCACCAAATCCAACTCCAAGTCACTACGGATGGGTTTCAGATAATTTTGAATTCTTATGTTTTGGGATTGATTTCTTGTGAATCTCTCGCATATAATGTGTTTTGCTGTTGTATAAGAAATGCACATTCTTGTAAATAAAAAGGCCAGATGTGTTTTTATCTATTGGTATCTATTTCTTTAGCCATGGTAAAAATTAAGGAGATAAAAAGAGAAGATAAAAATCCCAATTTCATTATATTCCAGTCATCAAACCAATACATTTGGATCATTATCAATTCGTCAATACTACTTTCGAAACACAAATCTACCGCTGCCCGAAGAGAATGTACAGAAACACCCCTTGCCTTCTACGAATATCACAGATCTACCACTGCGAGCACCAACCGCGTGTCAAACTCCCGCCAAGACGAAAATGCTTTCGGTGTTGCGAAACAAAAACAGAAACCCAAATTTCAGACACGCAACGAAAACCAAAAAAACAAAAAACAAAAAACAAACAATTTTGAAAAAAAATGCACACACAAAGCGTGAGTCGTGACCATTCATTACCTGTGACGTCAGCACGCTTCGTACGAAACGCAGGCCGAAGCAGTAGAATTGGCGCCACCGCCGCAACTAGGCGACCTCTTCCTCTTTCTCTCCTGCACCGACTCCTTCGCCGGATGAGTGGTCTCAGAAGCCCCAGAGGACAAGGAAGCACCGTCCAGAGCGGAAATGACGCCGTAGGCTACCGAATTCAGGGGTAAGGGCGCCGATTGCTGATGCTTCTTGTGCTTGGCGACGTCGGAGCAGGGGCTTGTAAGAGGAGAGCAGTGGGCGTGTTTCGATGAGCTTAGGGTTTCAATGGAGGTGACGCAGCACTCTTTCCACTTGAGCACGTCGAGGGCATCGATGACGTCCTCCTGCGCCGTGATTGCAAACGGCGAGATGCCGTCTTTGAGCGTAGTGCGAGCAGGCTGGACCAGGGACATTGAGCTCACGGCGTCGCTCAGACGTTGCTAGAGAGTTGAAGAAAGGGGAAAAGCAGAGGAAAATGTGATGGAGAAGAAAAATCGAGGAAGATATAAGCAAATTTCAATGAAATAAGAAACAACAAACTAAGCTAGAGAAGAAATGGAAATCATCATGATATGTAATCGATGAACATTTCATCAATTTTTTTTTTTCTCTGGAACCAAACAGAAGATAAGAATGATTGAATTTTCTCACCTTGTTGCCTCCGTGGATTTTCCTGTGCCCGTGCATGCTGAGGATCTGCAAAAACCGAAATTCCGAGATGAAGAAGAAATTAATATTCCATTTAAAAATCAAAGTAAAAGATGTAGCTAAATTAGATGATGAAGAAGAAGAAGAACCTGATTGAGATCTGATGCGGTGAGATGGAGGTTGGAGTGAGACTGAATGAGAAGAAGGTAATCTTCCAGAGACATCTTGTGGTTGGGACCTCTCGTTTTCGCTTTGCTCACACTCACCATCGCCATTTTCGCTCTGCTTTCTCTTTTGCGTTTGTCTCTGCTCTTTTGATTTTATCACCTACTAATCCGTTTTATCCCTATTTTCGTTTTTTTTTTTTTTTTTTTTTTTTTAATGATGAGATGTGAAATATGATTATCTCAGTGTAGCAATTTTCTGAAATAATTCTCAGTGTGTGAGCTCAAATCCACTTGAAAAAGACCTAACTTTTATCAGTCGCTTTTTTGAATTTCTTTTCAAGTTGAGCACGATCATTTTTGGTTCGTTATAAATTGTTTTTAGGCCCAATTTTGAAGTTTTTTAATATAAAATAAAATAAAATAGAAGAGTAACTTCGTTAATTATTTATTTGTTTTTTTACTAATCCAGAAAAATAAGGGAAGAAGAGAGGAGAGAGAGAAGGGGTTGTGATGCTTCTTCCTCTGCCCCCTCTATTAAGTTTTTTCTTTCGGACTCACATAGAGAGACTAAAGCTAGAGTTTTTTTCCTTTGGGACTCGAACAATTAGGTCCAATTTTGAAAGTAAAACTTAACATTATGTTCAAAATATCACATGGATGCATTTCCAATTAAATTGCATCATTGCAATACAAAACTTAGAAACAAACCAATGTTCTGATTCCTCCCCCACAAAGCCCATATCTGCCTGCTCTGATTTCTTCCATATCAACAATTTGAACATATTTTACCTAACTCACACCTTGAAAAGTTCCTGGTCATATGATTGTCAATTAGGCATTGACAATCAGCAAAGACCAACATACAGTGTATCTGCTCAATTGAAAAGATGACTGGTCTCAAGTCATTTGTGTAGAAACACTAGAATAAGTGTATGGATGTTTACTAGAGAGTGAATTCATTGAACACGATCAACTGAGGGATCTTGTATCAAAGTTTTACCTACATGTCAAACAAGATCTCTATAGTTGCAATAATGTAAATTAGTCATCGACCTGATGCACCACAGTTGTCTCATGGAAGTGTTGTAAGCCTTTGATCATACTAAAGCATTGTGTTCCTTGGGGCATGACCATAAGGTGTGGTGGGGGTTCGTGATCAATTCATGGAGGCAAGTGAGTGTACAACAAGGAATCTCTACTTTAAGTAATTAGAGAGAATGTTCTGACAATATGATTCAAGAGTCTTCGACTGAAACACTAGGTATGATTGAAAATAGTAATTCGAATCAAGGTATAAAATATCGAAGGTTTAAGAAATATCGGGGGTCCAAAAACATGAAAATATCAGAAAATTATCGATATCGGTAACAATTGAATAAAAACCAAGGAAATTGTAAGAAAAACTTGGAAATTTTGATTGAAAGTTTAGAGGATATTTATTTAGTCAATTATCTATTATGTTAACACACAAAATTGGAAGGAAATGCATTGCATGGTGGTTTTGACTGATTTAAGTTGATTATATAGCTAACTGACAAACACTGTAAGTGTAGAAAATATGTAGTAATTAATGAAAGAAGATTAAACAAACCATAATAATTTAATGCAATATTTTACACTTTATACATTACATGGTAAGATACATGAGTGACTTAGTACCACATAGAGTTCTTATGAGGTTCAAAATTTTCATTGTCTTCATCATCTTTAGATATATGTAGAGTACGTGTACTGTGAAAAGTAGTCATCAAATAATAAATTCCCAAAATAGTTTTGCATGTAATTGTTAACATGCCACCCATATAGATTCAAGATTGTTTGACGTTGCCTATAAGCAAAATCATTTAAAGATTGGATCTCAGATTCTTTCCATGAGTCGCTCGATTCAATCCCAAAAGGCATGGGATATGAAGGGTAGGGAAAGAGTTGGTTTTTTGTATAACAAAGTCATCAGTAGTGTGGTGGATAAGGCGTTGAAGGAAGAGTGGAAGTGGCACGAGTTTGAATCCCCATGTGCGCGCATAAGCCTTTTCATTATTTTTTCTTTTCCATGTCCATATTGTGATATATTGACCAAATGTTGATAATAATTAAAGGATATTATCAGCTTCGAAATTTCCCCGAAATTATTGATATTTACACAATAAGTACACAGATATGTTAAAAAATATCCCTCTCCCCAAAAAATGATAATATCCCCAATATTTCATCGATATTATCGATATTTCAGTCCTTGATTCCAATTGTACTTGTATTAGTCATATAAGCTTGGATTTCACATCAGGGGCCTAACCTGTTTTTCGTGCCCTAATGATGTGATTAAGAGCATTGAGTTAGAGAAAGACCACCGTACTACATTATAATTCTAACTAAATAGGTTCTCCACCTCATTTTATATTGGCTTAGGTAACCGTAAAATGTTGCTAGACGTCGGTCATAGTTTGTGGAAGCCTTGAGGACAAGCCATAACTGGATCCTCATAATAAGGAGAATTAAAAAGGGTTTTAATTCACAATCGATTAAGGAAGAGTTCAAATCGCCCACTACCTCGTCGATTAAAACTAATGGATCTCACGCCCCAAAAGCCGAGCGATGGAAATTAATTAAGAGATTATGTGCAAGGCTTAATTAGTTAATAGAAATTAATTGATTAATTAAGGCTCAGAAATTGTATTGAAATTAGATTTGGCGTTCAATGTCAATTGGGCTTGTAAAATGAGTTGTAAATGAAAACTTAAGTGAATAATCCCAAGAGGCCCAACAAGCAAGGAAAACTGATCGTAGAGGTATTGTTAATGGGTTTGACCCATTTGATGACTCACATGGGTCCTTTAAGTTATGTGGGTCATGGGTGACCCAACTTAAATGCCCTAGCCTATAAATACGTACCTTGAGTCATCTTAGGGCTCGTTTGGTACACCGTATTAGACTCTGGATAGGAGTAAATAGTCCATGTCAGGTGTTTGGTGTCAACTTGTATTATTTAATTATTCGACTATTTTATACGGGTTGGGCTTTTAATACTTTCCTTACCTGACTAACTAATACAACCCACACACCCCCGGTTTAGATAATACACGCTTAATTATACGGCTAAGGAGAAATAACACGCGTTCTACGAGAAAAATTAGACGTTTTTTTCATCTTCTTCTCCCTAGGGTTCTTCTCCACTAGTTATTCTCTTCACTCTTTTCCAGGTATCCATCTCTCACTCTCCCTCTATTTTTCATACTTTCTCCAATATGCTTATTCTCTCTTCTTTATATATTTCATATTTTATTAAATTTTTGTGGAAATTAGGTTATGAATTATTTTTTTGTCCATGTTTTGCTTTTTGTTTGTTATTTTCCACTTTTCCACTTTGTTGAGAACTAGAAACTAAGATAACAATTGAAAAGAATAATATATTATATATAGAGAGAGAATTCGTTTTGTTTTATTTTTTGTCTTCGATTTTTTTTTCTTTTCATCATTTTATTCATATTGTTTATGTTTTTCATTGGCTAACATGAATTAACCAGCGTATCCTATATCAAACTTCTCTTCCTCGTATTATTTTGAATCATATAGTATATATCATGCAAGCTTTGTGTTGGTAAGATTAACTTTGCCATACTTTTTATTAAACCTATGAATGCTAGGAAAACAGATTATTGGTATTAAACAGAGTAGTGCTAGTTTTCATCCAAAACAATTGATAATGGGATATATAAAAAAAAAAAAAAAAAAAAAAAAAAAAAAAAAAAAAATCTTGGCAAAAAACATTGAAAACATATAAACAAATATGAATCTATACCAAAAAATAAAAATAAAAAAAATCATGTCATTTGAATTTCAATTTCCACTTAAATTATCAAAGAATATTTTTATTTATAAAAATGGTCTGATCCGATGTTATCTGGAACAGCACCAAACACGGTATAACTTAGTCAGACTATTTATCCGAAACAGCACCAAACGCCTTATAATATTATGTATAAACAGTCAGTACTCTCCGGAAAATTAATACTATCCGATAGAAATTAGTCAGTACAGTCCGACGTACCAAACGAGCCCTTAGGGTTTTAAAGTTTTGGGAATTGAGTGAGGCAACTGAAGTACTCTCACTCTCACCTGACCATGGCCGGCCACACTAGGAGGTGTTGCTAGCACCTACACCTCTTTGTGTTCTCATCTCCTTCTCCATGTTCTCTTTTTTGTTGTGTATGAAATTAGAGGCCATGCTTACTTGTGTGGTTTTTTCTTGGAGAATCTTTTGGTGAAGGCCCTTTATAGGTGATCGACCTAGAGCTTTGCTCAAGGTAGTGCTTCAAAGGTATAAAGGAACTTCTTATCTCTCTCTAGACAATGTAGAAGAGTCTATGTGCTTCAATCCTTTAGGCTTAAAGGTATGGGAAAAAGATTTGTTTTTACTCATGATTTTAATTTTTAAGCTTTCGTTGTCATAATATATAGTGATTCTGTTCTTCACGTATGTTCAAATGATCTTTTATAGACACAAGGTTTCCTTCAAAGAAAATCAGAACATTCGAAAATGTCAACAAAGCCATGACACGAATTGTTGACAATTTGACATGACATATTTTTAATAGGTCTATTTCATGTCATGTCAACAATTTTAATGAATTTTACGACGCACTTGACAATGGAGGGTAAAGTCAAATGCCAAACATTGATTAAAGGGTAATGTGAGTCACTTTGATTACCAAATGATAATAGAAGATTTGATCATACTTTCAAGGGGAACTAGAACAATTAAGTGTATATGTAATACAAATTAGTTAAACTATAAAGACAGTTTGTAAAAACAAAAATAATAATAATAAAAAATTTGTGTGATTGTGATGGCCTAGTGATGAACATTTAGTTAATATAGAGAAAACATGTGGGAAGATAGCAAAGTGAAACAATACTTGTGACGACTAAAACGAAGCACATACTTCGATTTCCACCATGTATCTAGTTTGTTTCCATTGCACTTGGTATTAGCTATATAAATGGTTATAAGACTTCGTCTTCCTTCCATTAACAAAATTAATTAACATAACCAGAAGCTTGTCATTAAGCATGGCAGAGAAAGAAGGGGGCATAGTTAAGAAAGGCCACGAAGAAGGCTTGAAACTGGCAGCCTCTATTCTCCAAAAATTCGAACTCCCTCAAGGAGTTCTTCCCTTGGTCGGTGTGATCGAAGTCGGGTTCGTCGAAAGTACGGGGTACATGTGGATCGTGCAAGAGAAGAAGGTGGAGCACGAGTTCAAACTGATCAGCAAGCTTGTGAGCTATGACACTGAAATCACCGGATACATTGAGAAGAAGAGGATCAAGAAGCTCAAGGGTGTGAAGGCCAAGGAGCTGGTGCTGTGGCCTCCAGTCAGCGAGATCACAGTGGATGAGCCACCAACTGGGAAGATTCACTTCAAGAGCCTTGCCGGGATCACAAAGACCTTCCCTGTTGAGGCATTTGCTTAACTTGGGCGCCAGTGAGGCATTTGCATGGTTATGCATGGGTTTTAATTAGTTCTTGTTCAAGTCAATGGGCTTTTGTTTTTTTCTTCTTTTTTTTTCTTTCCTTTTTTTTTTTTTTTTTTTTTTTTTTTTTTTTTTTTCTCTCTCTTTCTATTTTCTAAACTAAGAAGCAAGTGGGAATAAGATATTAAATGGACGTAACTTATCTATGTTTATGTAATATAGGGGATTTGGTGACATAAGGAACAACTCTATCTAAGGTTTTAGTTTTAGTTTAGTTTTTTTTTTTTTTTTTTTTTTTTTTTTTTAAAAGAATAACATTTATCGAATCATTTACATGATCAAAGATTATGTCGGCGTGGGTAGAGTGGCCTCGTTAAAACCTCTCTAAAGAAAACCCGATGGGAAAAACTTCAGGGGAGGAAAAAGAGTGCCACACATGCCAAATTACACATGAAGAAATTAAATCAAACGATAGTAGGCACATGCCAATCATCAAAAACAGCATCCATAAGCCACAAAGGACCCACATCCAACCAGTACGACAAACTTTGATCGCGAAGACTGAAGCGGGCAATTCGGTGGGCAGCCTTGTTCGCTTGGCGAGGAATATAGCGAACAGTAGAAGACGCAGAACTGACCAGGAGGCGTTGCACCCCATCCACCAGACCTCCCTCAGCATCAAGGCATTCCTCCTCACTGTTGACCATAGAAACTGCCTGCAAGGAATCAGACTCAATCTCCAACGCAAAAGAGAGTCCGACCTTAAGAGCATACAGCTCTGTTGCAAGTACAGAGATCCGACTTGGTGCCCGCATAGCTAGAGCCCCAACCAGATTGCCTTGAGAGTCACGGACGATTGCACCAGCTCCCCTAGCTCCCGGCTCCATGTCAGTTGCCCCATCCACGTTCAGCTTGAAACAATTACCCGTAGGAGGCCTCCATTTAACATCACGAACCGGCGAGGATAAGCTCCTATGATTGGCAACAGAAGACCATTTAAATTCATCATCATAGTCCTTCGCTCGTTTAACCAAAACGCCGGAAGGGGTGGGTTGGGAGCCAAACAGCACCTCATTACGTTCGTTCCACAAATTTCTATTCAAAATTGTTGTTAATAAGATTTGAACTCAAGAACTTCTATATATAATAAAGTGAAAACTTGATGACACTAGACCGAATAGCATTCATCGGTTGCTGTTAGTTCTAAAATCAGTCATTGATTGTGCCCAAACATGATAATGTACAGGAATTTCTACATCGCTAGCTTCCTTTGGTTTGGGTAAAAGAATTCAACTTTTCAATTAATCATCGTTTTCTCGTAATAGAAACTCTATGTGAGAACGATACTCGTACTTGCATTAACCATACTATAATAAGATTTGCGCACTTTCGAGGTTTAATTTGGCCTAAATTAATCTATTAATTTAAAATTGAGAAAAAAAAATTAAAACACAATTATAAAAATAAAAATAAAAGCAAATTAACGCACACGTGAGCTTGTGCAAAGAGATATGCAGAACAAATTATTAATCCCAAATTAACGAATCCTGAAGACTTAAACGTAACATTATGATTTAAAGTATCAAATTCATTGAGAATTGGTAATAAAGTTGAAAATTTTGGGATTCACCTGATTTTCTAGGTTTCTTGCAATCATGCCTTTGAAATCCAAATCTAATATACGACATCTAACTTGGATAGCATAACCACAATACCTTTGGTGAAATTGGAAAAGAAACTTGAAAGAGAGAGATTGAGATTTGGGAGTCTGAGAGGGAGAAAGGAGAAGAGTCATGAAGAACATGTTGGGAAGCCGAACACGTTTGGGAAGAAAAAAAAAGTATAATAATAGGGACATTTTTGGAAAAGACCAAAGGTTAATCTCTATATATAAAGCAAAAGGCAGAGAATGGTGAAACATTCAAAATACCAAAAAATGCATTTGGTTAATGCAAACATTAAGAATTGAAATTATTAATTAAATGAGGATAATATGGTAAATTCACATTTTTTTTCATATTTAAAAAAATTAAAATTAAAAGAAAAATCAGATAATGGATCTTATTTTTATGAAACACAACTATCCATTATTTTTTTAATTCTAAAATAAATTTTAATTTTTTTTAAAAGCCCCTCACAGGTGCTTCCGCGCCTACGGAGAGGCTAGTTTATAATAATAGGCCAAAGGTTAATTAACTTAATTAAAATAAAAGTTAATTTAGATGCAAACAGGCCCATTTTCATTTGAAAGGGTGAAAGCTCAATATGCTGCCGAGGGCCTTTTTAAACAAAAAATTTATTTTGTAGTTGGGCTTAAAGGTTTTGGAGGCTCCTAATTTTAGGAGGTTCTGTCCGTTCGAGCAGCCCGCACATGCTATGTGCCTTCCTTGACCATAACATGCTTACAAACTGAGCTAAGCCTCTCCCTACTCAATTCAATATTTGGATTTTAACATTCCCAAAATTTGAATTGTGTCACTTTTCTCTTTAGCGTTAAAATAGATCATATTCCACCTATGTGACCACTATCCAGCGTTAAATATAGCGTTTAACATGTCAAGAAATTTTTTGGTGTGACTGTCAAATGATCATGTGCCTTTAATATTGGTGGAGCAATTGTAACCACCTCCTTGTCAAATGATCATGTGCCGTTACTATTCGTGGAGCAATTGTAACCCCCTCCTTGTTAAATGATTATGTGGTGTTATTAGTTCTCAATATTCCTATTGAGGCTCAAAAAATTCAAGGTTGGGCCCAAATATATTTCTAACCCAGTAGACACCTAACTTAGGAAAAAACCCAATTTGGGTACGCAAGAATTCGTCATATACGCTTGCACACGTGCCACACCAAGAAAATAAGCAACACGCCAGGCTACAAGCTTAAGTGGGCCCAAGCCACATGAATGTCTGGGGCTTGCTGAGCGGGTTGTGGCATGGATGGTTACGAGTATTCACGAGGCCCATTGATGGTCCAAGGAGTGGAAGTTTTGGGCTGCTTGGTTGCCCCAAAACTCAAGTACATTTCTTGAGCCCAAATATATGGGTAAGCATGAAAGAGAGAAAATGGTAGCCCATTACCCTAGAAAATTGGCCCATCCCCTTAGTGAACTAGCTCATTACCTTAAAGAATGGCCCAAGTGACCTATAAAATATTTGAAAGTCTCCAGCCAAAACCATGACAAAAGCCAAAGGTTACCTATGTATGCAGGCTGCTGGGAATCTCCAGCACATGGCCAAAGACAAATCCCAACACAGGCCATCCAAAAACCAAAGGATACTTGAGCAAAACACCCTTCAAACTATCGCCATTACCCACTAATTTCTCATACCAGCTCTTGCCATGAAATAAGGGAGGAAAGAAGGAGATATGGTAGCCAAAGATAGGAGATTGCCACAGGGACAGCTGCGGGAAGACTCTAAAGCTCCCAAAAATCTTATATCTGTGTATTTGGATTGGGAGAGATTTCATAAAAAGAGGTTGAATCGAAGAAAGAGAAGAGAAATGGAGGAGAAGACTTTGCAAAATTGGAGAGAACCAACTAGGGTTTCTTGGGAAAAAGAAGCTTCCAGCACCTATAAAAGGGAAGCACCTTCTACCCAGCAAAACAACTCAAAAAAGGGCAAGCAACCCACATCCATAGAGCAAGCTTCATCTCTCATCCTTGGAACCCTTCAATTTCGAGCTCTATTCCTCCATCTCTTCTCATTTTCTCTTCTGGCAAGCCATTCCAGAGTTTGACAGAGCTTTTGTCATGCTACCGGAAAATTGCTCAAACCACCCACTTCTCCTCCCTCATCTTTCTCCCCCTTTCTCTCCTCAACGAATCCTCTTAAAATCCCTTCCCTCTTGCTTTGAATCTCTGTTTCTCATAGAAAATCACAACTCTCTCTCTTTCATGCTAAACTCATGAGTGCTTAGCTTCCATGCCACAAGCTTCTCAAGCCAAGCCAAGAATTTATCTATAAGCAACTGTTGGTTTCATTGGTGAAGGAGACCAAGGTGTTTCCTAAGGCTCAGCTACCCTTTCGAAGCACTCTTAGGGTCTAATCCTTGAACTCAGACTCAGGGGCAATTTCACACAGTTTGCTCTTTACAGCAGCCCAGACCCATCAGTAGCTGCCGGAACGAAAAAGCCCATACAATTACAAATTAGTATTTACATGTAAGGTGTCACTCATATTATAACACGTATTTATTTAGTAACTGTAAGGTGTCACTCATATTATATCGCATATTTATTTAGTAACTGTAAGGTGTCACTCATATTATAACACATATTTATTTAGTAATACTAAACCATAGATTTATGAAATATCAAAACACTTAGAGCAAGTCCACCCGTTGGACTTGCCAGGGCATAAGGCCCCCTAGGCCAAAGAAACCAACTCCAGTGATCAAATTCAACCCGGCAGATAATGGGCTCCACCAAGACTGGGTAGGCCCGAAGGCAAGAACAGCCCGAGTTGTTGTCTGAGGGCTCTAACGTCAACAAAGAATATAATTTTTTTAAAATTGAAAAAAATTCTAAAAAATTACCAAAAAATACATAATGTTTTTTTTTATACATACTTAGCAATTTTTTTATTATTAATCTCATACATATAAATAAAATTAACTCCATGTGAATAGTAATTGCCCTTGGGTTGTCATGGCAATGGGTGGAAAAGCAACAAAAGTATTGCTACGATAGATACTATTCATGTGAATAGTAACTGACTGGCCTTACTTGCCCTTTGTCATGACAAATGGGTGGAAGTGGTCTTAAATTTGTAACATCATGTAACACTTTAATGGATGACTTGTTCAGGGTTTAGGGCATTAACAACAAGACCATTTTGGGAAAGCCCTATAGTGGCCATGAGGCCATAGGCTATATGCCAAATATAGCTCTAAAATAATGTATAACCCATCTCCCGCCATAGGCCATATGCCAAATATAGCCCTAAAATAATGTGAAACCCATTTCTAGCCATGGCCAAATTTGGAGTCCACATTTGGCCCTTTAGCCCTCCATGGTCAGGCCAAATTTTTTTTGTGGGCCCAGTGCATGTGCTTTCCAAGAAGAGAAAGTATCATGCGTGGGTAAAAGCATGAAAGATCTCGTGCAACTACATATCCAACAACCAATATTAAAGGGCGCGCTGACGTCAACTAGCTGTTAGGTTTTTTTTTAAGATAACTTTTTTAAATTTTTTTAAATTCGTTTGTTTTTAATATATATATATATATAATTGGTTTTTGATCATTGGAGGTCAGAAATATTGATTGAAAAGTTACTTTTTTATATTATTATTTAAAACCTTTTTATATGTTTTAAATTTGTTTTGTTTAAAAAATTGGTTATGACCGTTGGAGGTCAGAACCATTGAAACATAGCCTTTAAATAATAATAATAATAATAATAATTTCCTCTTTTGGCTTTATTATTATTATTTAAAATTTTTTGAAAAACTTAAAATATGTCTATAAATACCTCAAAAAATTTCATTCTCTACTTATTCACAACTTTCCATACTCTTTCTTTTTGTCAAATATTTTCCGCACTCATTTCATCCAAACATTTCCTACAAATTTATTTTCTTAACTTATTTTGTTATTCACATTGTTTGAAAAATGTCTAAGACTTTGAAGGGACGAAATGGTCACGAGTGGAAGATGAACATCTTTGCAAGGCTTTCATAAGTCTCAGAAGATAGCGTTGTGGGTGCTAACCCAAAAAGGAGATGAAGTTGTGAGATATTGAATCGAAAACACTCCATTTACTAACATTTGAAGATGAAGATAAGAGGTGCCACGTCGACAAAAATCTAACTGGAAATCTGGATAGTTGCTCCCGGACCGACATGTGTCACTTGAAAATCATATCTTAAAAATTATTAAGATTCCTTCAGAATATGATGTGCCATGTGGACGCAAAATCTTATCAGAAATCTTGTTAAATGCTTATCAACACACACGTGTCATATATAGAATATTGTCTCTTAATAATAGTTTAATTAAATTAAATAATACATAGTTGTGGAATGTATGAGTATTGTACCATAGTTTTTCTCAAAATAATAAAATATGAAGGACCCTAAAATATAGTCATGCATGGTTGGAAATGGAAAAATTTAACCCTATACTATTATTTAAAAAATTAATATTTTAGAGGACTAAATTTATAGTCATGGACTACATTTAGCCCTATAACCGGAAATGACCTGAAAGACACGACTGTCCATTTCCTTTGGCAAAAATAATAATAATATTATTATATAATAATAACAATAATATTAAATTATTAATAATAATAATACTAATCCATGTCATGAAAAGTTGAGTCAAATTAGGGGGTTTGGGCAGCACTTTCCTTCTCAAGGCAACTTAACAGCCAGATAAATACAAAATGTGATGACTCCAAACTTTTAAGCACTTTACTATTGATTTTTTTCAGATAAGTTACACGTAAATCTATGTTCAAACCAAGGATTGCTAACACAACGGGAGGATCTAGGTCTTTTTTCTTTTCTTTCTTTTTTTTTTTTTTTTTTTTTTTTTTGGTGTTATAACAATAACGTAGCCAAAATTAGCCGTGCGTACCTTTTTTCCTTTCTTTTTCTGGCTTTTCACAACAAATCCGCCCCCATATGAGTAGAACTAGGAACTACTCCAACGGGGGATAACTACCACTAGACCAAAGGCTATTTTGTTTCGTGGGGATTTCAAATTATATGAATAATGCTACTCTTACCATATTTGTATACCACATCTTTATGTGGAATATTTATACCATCTTTGTGAAATAGGGAAAAGTAAAACGGCAAGTCTTTGAATTTGGGTACAAAATTCCTAAAAATGAATTTGGGCAGATATTTAAATACGAGATGAATCTATAAATGCTGCTGGTCTCAAAACTGATACTGATACATTGAACCATCCATCCAAAATTGGAAAATAAAAACCACTGTGAGAAGAAAAAGCAGGTAAATGTTTATATCTGAAAAAATGTGTATGTAACATGATCTTACACAATACCACCTACCAGCCAACATCTCCCCCTGCTCCTCTCTTTCTCTCTCCAAAATACTCAACCAAAGAGACATAATAATTAACTATACACTTTTCTCAGCTCCTTTACTCAAAATCAGGAACATGGACACAATATGAGGCTGGCATAATGAAGCAAAAAACTTTAAAAGGACAACCAATGGAATCCAAAGGCATGGAATAATCTAGAGAGAAAATTAATAAAAAAATATATATGTATATAATTCCAAATGTGGACTAACGAGCTATTTCTCTCTGCAGGATTTCTCTGCCTTTAAATTCTGAAACAATTAAGTTGCTGATTATGTCACAGGTAAAAATGGTAATCCTAGTATGAAATGATTAATGGTAAATACTAGGAGAATTACCATAAAATATGAGGACAGACCAGAAATGGGCATGTCTGCTAGAGGCTGCAGGTTCTCACCGAGTCCTCTAAGAACTGATGGCTTGGAAGGACCATCTCCTTAACCTTTTCTCCGTTCTTGTAAATTTTAAATGTTGGAATGGTTCTTATGCTCTCAGATTTCGCTATGGATAAGCTCTCCTCCACATCCACCTTCAACCAAACAACAAAGCGTGTAAATGTCAATCCTCGAAAATAGATACAGATGATGCTATTATGAGCACTATGAATCCTGGTTATTCAAATGCGATTTGAAAACAACACAAAAAAAATTGGACTCATATCACAAAGGGAAATAAAAGGCAGAAAAACCTGCTAATCTTATGAGATGTACAATGAATTAATGCAAGAATTGAATAAATCTGATCTGAAATGGTAGGGGCACAGTGGAATGATCTCTTTTACATGAGGTGAATATAGATCAATGAAAAAATTACGTACCTTAAAAAAATTAACATATGGATATCGAACACAAAGCATATTTATGAATGGGGATATTTCTTCACATTTCTCATTGGATTCAACTTTGAAATGAACAACGGAAACACCTGAAACGTCAAATCTTCAGTTAGACAAGATACTTGGAATTGATTGAATTATTAAGCAATTAAAATGGATCAAGCTCACCAGGTGATGATATTGCAGCTTTAAACTTATCCAAACTAGAAACTTCTTCCACTTCACTACCAAACTTCACATTATGAAGTTCCTCTCCATGAGACTTCTTCAACGCAACTTGTGCCCTGTGAAGAGATTCAGCAACCTCCTTGTCTCCAGGAAGGTCCCTCCTCAAGACCTCATAATCTCTTACTGCCTCTGCCCATCGATCAAGCTATAAAATTCACGCGAAAAGACGCCAAAAATCACATATGAATCAACAAAAAATGATTTCAAAGAATGGAATGCCCACCCACATGCACATATGAAGAACAATTTACCTTTGCATTAGAGACAGCCCTTCGAAGAAGGGCTTTGGTGTAATTAGGTTGAATCTTGAGGGCTTGATTGCAGTCTTCAACAGACTCTTCCCATTGTCCAAGCTTAGACCGGCAAACTGCTCTATTGCAATAGAGAACAGAGTTGGAGCTATCATATTTGAGGCCCTCTCCATAAGCAGAGCAGGCTTCAGCAAATCTTCCCGAGCTAAAAAGATCGTTGCCCTGGGAACGAGCATTTGCAACCTTCTTCACTTTATTTGATACCCTCATAACTTCAACATTACTGCAGTCAATCAGTCCAGCCTTCTCTGCTGCTACTACTGCATTCTCAAACCTGCAAAAAATCTAATATCCTTTTTAACTCACTCTAAAAGCCCTAGCTGCTAAAAATTTTAAGTTTCCACTTCAGTGCTTACCTTCCCAATGCCATCTCAACCTGGGCTCTCACATACAGTACATAAGCTTCAATAAGGATGCCAAAGAATTTGGTTGGGAAGCAAGAAGAAGGGTAATTTTCAAACTTTGGTATGTTTGTTAAGCTGGATTCAGCATCTTCAAGTTGATGTAGCTTCAATAGAGCTTCTGCTTTACAAGCCACTAGCTGTAATTTTATTCTAATTAGTTAAAGTGATTTGAAAATTTTGGTTCTATGTCCATGTGAAAAAGTGAGACTTCAAGCTAAGTTCTACCTGAGGAGAGGACTCTGCTCCAGTTGCTATGGCAGCCTCAGATTCCCTAAGCACGCTTTTCCAATCGCCAAGCTTACGGGCATCCTCACATTGTTTCAGATGTTTCTCGAGTGACTTCAGCTTCTGTAACTCAGACTGATCCGGCTGTTGGCCAGGAATACAGAGGTGACGGTAGGATTTTTCAACTTGCCCAAAACTGCAAAGTGTCCAAGTTATTAACTGAGATGAGACTGAATGAATTTGAATAGTTCAGAGTAACATGCAACATAGAGAACGGATCAAAACATAAACATAAACTGGGGAAAACTTAAAAGAATTCTAGAAGCAAATGGAGGGCTACAACTAAGAACTACGTAATTAAATTACCCATGGATGTCCTTTGTACTTTTCAGACTTAAAAAAACAGTTTTCTCTCAAAAAACTGAAAACACAGTTCAATTACAACCAGCAAGCTCTACAATGGAAACAAAATCCAAAGGAATCGACAATCTAGAATACCAAGGATGAGCCAACAGAATATTACATATCTGAACTCGTAAGGACAGGGAAACAGAAAGAACCCAACAGAGAAAATTGATATCTCAGAAAGTAACCCCCCTAATTGGCTGTTCTAAAAACCACTCAGACTGCCAGCAACAGAGAACAATGATATCAAAAATTATCCCTTGCCAATCTAAATAATATTAAACTGAAGCAAAAGCTGGAAGTGCCTAAACCAATGTCGCATAGAGACAACCCACATCAGATGCACCAACACCAATCAGAAACACAACTTAAGCACAAATCACATGGAAACTAAACAAACCAATCACATTCACCCAAAGAGAACCAGCAATGTAAACTAATTAAATTTGCTAGAAAACACAATCATACAAACAACAAAGAAACAAAACCAACAACAAAGAAAAATCCAATTTTTGACTAATGAAGTCTCAAGTTTTCAACAGTTCTCACCGAAGATACAGAGAACCCAACCGTTGATGCGCCCTTCCATAACCAGGGTCCAACCTGACAGCCTCCTCACACTCCCTCACGGCCTCCGGCAGCCTCCCCAGCGCCGTCAATGCCGCTGCCCGGTTACTCCGGTAGGCAGCGTTTTCCGGAGACAAGGATATAGCACGATCATACAATGCCAATGCCTCACCAAAATGGCCTCTTCTGTAAAGCTCATTGCCAGCCTTCTTCACCTCCTCTGGATCAGAGTTCCCCATTGCCCTCTTCCCCATCACAGACTCTCCACCCAACTGTACATTAGCATTACTCCCACCACTTGTATTAACATTTGAATCTAATTTTACACCTCCACCTCTCACTATGCTGCCATGACCATAGTTCCCGCACCCAGACCCCAAAACATCAGTCTTGTTGCTTGCTCTGCAGGCCAATCCAGATTTTACGATTTTCCCAGATGGGCATATATTGCCACTTGGAAACACAGTGGTCGTTGAGGCAATTGAAGTAGAAGATGATGAAGAAGTTGCTGTATTAGTACTCGCATTAGTGCTGATACTGGTATTGACGCTTCCACCGGAGTAGATCAATGGTGGTCCAGCAGAAACCGATCTCCGGTGAGCCGGCTTCCAATTACGCGGCGTCGTACCGGATCGGACCGTCTCGGAGGCTCTCGGGCTTGTTTCGGACGAGACCGAGAGTTCGCCGGAGTGGTTGTTGGATTTGGAATCCGATCTTTTGCCCAACTGGGCATTGCTGGTTTTGCTCGAAACTGAGCCAGAAGAAGTACCTGAACTACAGCTTGAAGTGGTTGCGGCTACACCACCGCCATTGCCACCATTGACAGAGCTCCGGGTCGTCAATGGCGAAACGGGTGAACCCAGATCGAGTTCTTTGAAATCGGGCTTGTTCTTATTGTTGGTGTCTCTGTTGTAACTCAGTGAGTCACGGAAGCGGCTCGTGAGAGAATCAAAGCCCATTTCTTGCATTGATTTGCCAGTAGCGTGGGGCATTTTCTTCACTGCCTCAGCTTCCCAGAAACACACAGAAAAATACAGAGTTTGTTAATTTCAAGCTTTCTCTGTTGCTTCAATGCTCTTTGTTAGAAGAAAGAGCAGAGCAGAGAGAAGGAAGAGAGTGAAACCCAAATGTAGAGAAGTTGAGTTCAGGTGGTGGTAGTGAGGTGAGGAAGAGGAGGAAATGGAAGACATAAAAGAAAGAAAGAAAGAAAGAAAGAAGAAAGGAAAGAGAAAAAGAAGGGATGGGGATCCCGTGATGTTAAAAGGGGCAAGCAAAGAATGACTGAGTGAGAGAAATTTTCCCTTTTTTAATAGAAAAAATAAATAATAAAAAACAGATTTTTTTATTTTTTATTTCCCTATTTCTGGGTGACTTTGTATGGGCTGGTAGCTATTTCTTCGCTTCTATTGGATTAGAAATTTTTTTATACAAGCGACATTGAGAGAGCGGGGAATCGAACTTATGACTCGATGCGTGATAAACACTCTTTGTCTATCGGATTAGAAATTAGATTAGGTCAACTTGACAAAAACAAATTAAAAATGTATTAGATTAAGATTATAATTGGATTAGACTATTTTTTTTCCTTTACTATCGTTGTCCGAATTGTCCCTACCGCTACCTGCCTGCCTGTTTCTCACTATTTTGGTTTTTTTAATTATTTCTTTTTACTTTTACTCTATTGATTTAAACATTTATGGTCACCTTTGAGACTTTATTATTCTGATTATCTGCTTGACTCAATCACTGCTTCAATTTTTATCCATCCGCGTGACATTGATAAAATAATATATATCTTCTTTGTTTGGTCAGATCGGAGTTCAAAAAAAATATATAGTTCAACTTTGTAGAGTAAGAAGAAAAAGATGTGGGTGTTTACGAAAACAAATTTGTAGCATGATTTTTGTGAAACTATTAATTTGTAAACAATTATCAGGAGGTCATAATTGTATTTCGTTAGATTATTGTTGACCTTGACTTCTTTTTTTTTCTTTTTTTTCTAATGAGGAAGGAAATAAACTTCAAAGCCAATTCCATAGGGTAACCAACCCTAAATTCTTGATGAAGAGTTGTCATAGCTTCTTGACTTTCTAGTGTCATGTGTACACCTATTTATTTGATTAGAAATGTTGGTTGTTATTTTCTTTGTTGAATTTGTATATATTTATGCCATTTAAACGTCATAGCCAAATTGAAACTCCGCATTTCTTGTTAGGGTGTGAAAATGAGAATTTGAATTTAGGGCTCTTCTAAACCTTGGGTTTATGATGTAAGATTTGGGGAAATTTGTTGAGGGGTTGGATTGAGGGCAACCTAAGGATGAGATAATGTCAGAAATGGACAGAAATATCCCTAACCCCTTGAAACAAATTGATGGAATTCATTATTTATCCTTAAATTGCTACAATTATGAAACTACAAAGGCACAATTGACCAAATTTAAACTACGTAGACCAAAAGTGGAAAAAAAAGGCAAACTAACAAGGACCAAAAGTGACTTTGTGAAATTGAATAAATCCTCAAACATAACTATCGAAAGACTTCTTAAACTATATTAAATTCATTCAAAAACACGAAAATTGAAGAACTTATTAATTGAATAGATAAACAGGGGCATAGCATAAAAAATGAAAGAGGTGAAGAAGCAATTAATATATTTTTTTAAATAAAGTCTATTAAAATTAACGTTTATTTTCAACATCATTACAGAAATAACAAAAAAAAAACAATCCTTTAAATCACCTTCGCCACATTTTCTTTTTAATAAAAAAAAAATAACCTCGACATATTTTTAAAATCTACAATTATCCTTTTAATTTGAATATAAGATGCATTGAACCATCCAAATTTGGTAATTTCCATCCTCATTTGGAAAATAATCAAATGATGACATCATGTTCATGGCAAAGGAGGGAAAACTGAAAAAGGCAAAACAAATATTATTAAAAATGAGCAAAGCTTGTGTGTTTTTCCATAAACTCGTCATTCATCAAAGTTGTCATCCCAAAAACAAAACGTGTATTTTTCCAATTTGAAAATTTGAAGGCTGATTATAAAATTATTTTTAGCTGGGGGACCTGCCGCTTTCATTATTACGGTGCTAATTATGGCCTGACGTGGATTTACCCAGATTAACTTATTTACACGCCATTCTATGGATGCCGTACTTCTGGGATTTCTCCGGTTATGGAAGCTCTATAATTAGGATGATGTCAACCTTTCAGTTTGTGAAATTCCCAAAACACCCCAATGCCTTAGCACTGCATTACAGCCCATTATGTTTTGGCAATTATTCTCCTATGAAATTATTGTACACATCGTGCAGTGCACACAATGTGTCTGAGTTTGACTCGGAAAAAACGCAACAAATAGTGTTAAAAAATGGTTTATGTATTCCACATGAATAAATATAAAGTCTTATAGGGGTCGTTTAATACGATGGATTGTCATTAATTGGACTGAATGTTAGTACCGTCTTGAATTGGCTTGGTATGGCATAAGCTGGATAACACTCGTACAGTGTTTGGTGTATGTTTGATTGGATTAGGACTATTTTTTTTAACCTTTTTTGCTCTCTCCATCTCTTTCCTCATTTTCCTCTCTGCTTCACTTTCTTCTTCTTCCCACTGCATCTCTTTCATCTTCTTCTTCTATCTACTTTTCTTCTTCTTTTTTTTCCAAAATTCTCTCCTCTTCCCCTTTATTTGAAAATTTTATCTCCTCTTCTTCTCCATTTTCTCTCCACCCATCTTTTTATGCCCTAAAATTCATCCCATCTCAACATACCATTGATGTTGTGGGGTGGTGAGAAGATTGGGACGATGATACAGTGACTTTGTTGTGGTGTTTGTTTTTTTGAATTTTGAACGGGCTATGGCTGTTTGGGATAAAGATCCAGTGGCCATGGTGGATATGTGAATCTGGATTGTGTAGTGGTGTGAGTGTGGGAGTAAAGAAGGGAGCAAAAGAGAGATAGAGAGCAAGGACGGATTTAGGAATTGCAAATCAAGTGGGCTAAATTTACCTTAAGTACAAATGTATTAAGAAAATTTGGTGAGTTTTGTGGATTTTGGTTGGTTTTCGTAGATTTTTAGGCTTGGACAATAGATTTTAGGAACTAAAAACTAGAGGTAACCCACATGGGTGGCTAAATTTTTTTTTTGGGTAAATCATAAGCCCTAGTTTGTTATATTTTATTTTATATAAGCACTCTGTTTTCAGTATATTTTCTTAATCATATTTAGAACTTTTGTTATTATACAAATTTGAAATAGAGAAAATGTTGGAATTATTGATAATATTGTTAAAATATTTGGAAGGGATTGAAGGGAAACATTGAAAGAAAAAAAAAGAAAGTAATAATAAAATAAAAACACATATCTCCTCCCTCTATCTTTTTTATTATATTTTCTCGTCTCTCTTTTTTTTAATCTCTCCCTCTCTTTTTTTATTCTTTTTCCTCTCTTTCTCTCTCTCCCTCTCCCTCTTTCTTTATTCTTTTTCCTTCTTCCTCTCTTCTTCTTTTCTTTCTGCTCTCTCCGTCTGCTCCATCTCTCTGTTCTTTCTTCTTGCAGCTTTGGGATGGGCTATCTCCATTAAGTTTTTTTTCTTCTTAAGAATACTATATGGTATTACAAACACACAAAAATATTTGTATGGGCTGTAGCCTAAACAGCCCCACTATGTGGATCCGTCCCTGATAGAAAGGTTGTGCACTAGGCAGTGGCGTGGGGGTTGGGCTGGGCAATGTCTTACGAGTTGCAAACGCTAGCTAGAGCACGGGACAATTAGTCCCTCCATCCCACGCAGGTTTCAATAAGAACACCTAAGGAGGTGTTTTTGGTGGGACCGGGATCACCAATCCCACTTAAGCTTAGAACCGCATGACAACAAGAGTGTTGCTAAACGAACCCTAAAATTAACTGACTACACCCTATAATCTAAGTTAACCATAATATTTTAATCAATAAATAGTTTGGTAGTAGGGTGTACTAAGTTAATTTTAGGGTTCGTTTAGCAGCACTCGGACAAAAAACATGAGATAAATTATTATCCAAGCTAGTCCAAGGCAAGGAGGTGTAACAAACTTTCAGCGGTTTTGTCCCTTGAATTATTTGCATATTGTCAATTTAACTTTTTTACAATTTTTTTCAGTAAATTAAGGACTTCAATTGTTTAAAGATCGCTAATTGAGAGCTTATTGTCAATTTTTTCAAATGTTATCAAAATTTCCGTCTAAATTAAGGGTAAATTCATAATTTAATGATTTTTTTTAATAAATAAAGTAAAAACCTCACGTACCCAGACCTCGATGCACTTCCACCCTTCTTGCCCCCCCTCTGTCTCTCTCTCCCCTCCCATCTAAACCCACCCACCTCCAACAAGCCTCATCGCCACTCGCCTCCACCCCACCTTAGCGTCGCTGCCGCCCATCCTCTCCTCTTTCTCTCTCTTCACCATCTCTGTCTTTGAACAAACCCACCTACCATCTGCTAATTCCATAGCCATCTCTCTCGCTAAGGACGGAGCCAAAGTCACTGGAAGAGAATGCCAAGCTTAGCATCACAATAAGACATAGACCCAGCATCACAAACGCAAATCTTAGCATGTCCATTTAGGAGCCTTAACCAAATTCAATTAGCAAAAGATGCGCATATGTCAGCGTCTTTGGTCAATATGAGGGAGAATCATTTAGATGGGCTTCTCAACCACCTCCCTCATTGGCAATGGCGGAGCCACTCCTAGGCCTGGAGTGGCCTTGGCCTTCTAAATTTTGATCTTTCCTTTATTATATTATATATAACATATAGAATTTGTAATAAATAACTATAATTTAAGTTAAAATTCCCTCTAAAACAAATTAGACATGACTAAATTATAAATATTTAACTCTAAACATGTAACTAATAAATACTTAGGTACTTATATATGTATTTTCTACTTCACCCCCCCACCCCCCCAACTTTGTGATTCTAGCTCCACCCTTACTCACTAGTCCAGGTCTTTTCTAAGGATGGTTTACCTTGCCTTCCATTTGTTGACAGGACCCGTCCCGAATTTCCCGGAACCCGAGACGAACCCTGCGGAGACCCCGGCATCACACCCACGCCGGGTTTACTCCTTAAATCTACGTCCTCGTTTACCAGAGAGGATTTAGGGCACGAGACTTTCTGCCAAAATTTCGGCAGAGTCTCCCCTGTAAATTAAACATTCCCCAAAATTTCCACCTGCATA
Organism: Prunus armeniaca; assembly: GCA_903112645.1. NCBI lineage: Eukaryota > Viridiplantae > Streptophyta > Magnoliopsida > Rosales > Rosaceae > Prunus > Prunus armeniaca. The sequence goes on along the minus strand of CAEKDK010000003.1, from coordinate 9,816,969 downwards.
AAACACATTTTATAACCCAACCAGCAGCACGCACAATATAATCTCAGGCAATTTACATAAATGGCCTCCAGCCTTCAAATGATTCTAGCAGAACTACTCACACTGCTTTTAAAGTAACTCCATGCATCAAACATGCACAGAACCAATTCAAAATCTAACTATGCACACCTTCGCTCACTCAGTCCACCGGACCAGTCTCAATTCAACCAAGTGTCGGGACCAACCACGAGGTCCGCATCATACACAATGAAACCACCTAAGTGGTGTCTAAGTCGTGGCTGCACCTAGGCGCTATCCCAGGCTGCCTACGTACCCTACTAAGGGATCAAGCCACACGTAGCTCTTTCCTATCAATCCTGGCTCCTGATATCAATTAAACCATCATCCATATAAATTCATCCATCACACACACCCAAACACAATCACATAGCTCCCCTCATACGTCGGGACGCACCCGGCCACGTACGGGGTCTGTCAACACGCCGGCTAATCCAAAGACGCGTGCGACCTCACACTGGGCCTGGCTACATTCTCACCAGCCATCATACATCATATCTCCCACTCATACGTCGGGACGCACCCGGCCACGTACGGGGTCTGTCAACACGCCGGCTAACCCAAAGACGCGTGCGACCTCACACTGGGCCTGGCTACATTCTCACCAGCCCTCATACCATCATATCTCCCACTCATACGTCGGGACGCACCCGGCCACGTACGGGGTCTGTCAACACGCCGGCTAACCCAAAGACGCGTGCGACCTCACACTGGGCCTGGCTACATTCTCACCAGCCCTCATACCATCATATCACCCACTCATACGTCGGGACGTACCCGGCCACGTACGGGGCCTGTCAACACGCCGGCTAACCCAAAGACGCGTGCGACCTCACACTGGGCCTGGCTACATTCTCACCAGCCCTTATACCATCATATCACCCACTCATACGTCGGGACGTACCCGGCCACGTACGGGGCCTGTCAACACGCCGGCTAACCCAAAGACGCGTGCGACCTCACACTGGGCCTGGCTACATTCTCACCAGCCCTTATACCATCATATCACCCACTCATACGTCGGGACGTACCCGGCCACGTACGGGGTCTGTCAACACGCCGGCTAACCCAAAAGACGCGTGCGACCTCACCACTGGGCCTGGCTACATTCTCACCAGCCCTTCATACCATCATATCACCCACTCATACGTCGGGACGTACCCGGCCACGTACGGGGCCTGTCAACACGCCGGCTAACCCAAAGACGCGTGCGACCTCACACTGGGCCTGGCTACATTCTCACCAGCCCTTATACCATCATATCACCCACTCATACGTCGGGACGTACCCGGCCACGTACGGGGCCTGTCAACACGCCGGCTAACCCAAAGACGCGTGCGACCTCACACTGGGCCTGGCTACATTCTCACCAGCCCTTATACCATCATATCACCCACTCATACGTCGGGACGTACCCGGCCACGTACGGGGCTGTCAACACGCCGGCTAACCCAAAGACGCGTGCGACCTCACACTATCACTTGGGCCTGAGCATAATCACAATATGAGGGGTACGTGGGGTAGTGCGTATAGCACTGTAAACTAACATTCAATCCTTATATATCATTATACCTCCATACAATCAATTAAATATAACATATAATTCTAATCATACAAACACCTTAACAAACAACTAGCATCCGATAATCCCCCATAATCCCCATGACATCAGGACCTGTCACCACGGTCATTTTAATCTTCCTAGGAATGTAATACTACCTAGGAAGTCCCACAGACAAACCAGGGTCAAACTACCCAACCTTGGTCAAACGGGCCCGCGGGGCCCACGACCTCCAATTTCCGATCCGAAAGTTCCTATAGGTTCTACAAGCTCTAGGATGCACGTCCTGCAAGTTTGGTCCAGATCGGACGGTCGGATCGCTCACGATCGCACGATCGGACGGTTACTAAAACCCTAACCCCAGGGTTGGCATTTCCGGAGTATCCGGGACTCCGTTTTACGATCCGTCGAATCCTACACGATCCTGGTAATACCTAGATCAACATATTATAATCTCAGGACCATCCAACGGTCCAAACCCAGCGAACCCGGAAAATACGCGATATGCGATATCCGTTCGGGACTCTAACGATATCCAAATTGAGATCCGAGCACACCTACGCGCTCGTGACAACTGAGGATCACATTGGGACAAAAATGCCCCTCAGCTACAGTGCCCACGCGCCGCCACACGCGCCGGCAGCGCGTGGGTGTCCAAAGCGATACCCATCGCCGGAAAACTTCCAAATCGTGAGCCCAGACTCCTACCCTAGGTAATACACCTAATTTGGAGTCACTTTTGTTCTTGGACGTACCCCAAAAACTGACCGGAAGTGGCCGGAATCTCATCCCGAAATCCGGCCGAACCCAACTCGAAAATCGAGTATCTAGCTCAAAATCGATCAATCCTACCCAACAGCAGCTAGAGCTCGGAAAATAGGTGAGAAACCATACCTCACTTGCCGGAATCGGTGGCCGGACGACGGAGAACGAAGCCGGCGAAGTTTCGGGCGAAACCGGAGCTTTTCTCTCGATTTTCCGGCGAAATCCCGGCGGCTGGCGGCGAGACCTGGCTGGGGTAGGAAGAGGACGGCGGCCCGGTCATTTTGGTACCGGCCCCGTCGACTTTGGTGGCCGGACGAGAGCACGGCCGGCCAAAACGTGGCCGGCTGTGGTGGCGGTCGCGAACCAGAGGAGAGAGAGAGGACGCGCGGGAGAGAGAGAGAGTGTGAGAGACGGGGGCAATTCCGTCTTTTAACCAAAAATCCCACTTCCAAATATTTACGATTATGCCACTGAGCTTCATTTGATCATATCTCTCTCGTTACAACTCCGATTCGAGCCCACTACGTGTCTACGAACTCATCTCGCCGTGCTCTACGCAACGGTACATCCGGAATTCCCAAATTCCTTCCGGGTAAGAAAATGACTAAAATACCCCTATCCCACGGGTAAATTCTTAATTCACTCAAATAATTAAAACAGGGGATAAATTTGGGAGTCGGGGTGTTACAGACTACCCCCCTTATAAAAATTTCGTCCCCGAAATTTCATACCTGCCACTTCAAAGGGTGTGGGTACTGGGCCCGCATCTACTGCTCGGGTTCCCATGCTTCATCCTCCACAACCAAGTTGGCAGCCAAGTCATTCCATTTGTGATTTGATTCTCTTCTAGTTCTCCCATGAAGAGAAGTCCAAACTCCTTGACTTGTTGATATCTTCCTTCTTTCTTTAGAATCGATAAGCAACATTGCCAACACGATTCTTTGAGAGGAATGTCAGAAAGGATCATTTTTACCGAATTGTAATCATCATCTTCCTCTCTCTACCATGACCCATTTCTGATTCAGATAAAAGATTTCAAACGTGTGCACATGAGATGAGACCCCAAAGCACTCTCTTCATCTCCACGGTAGGTTTACCAATCCATCTAGGTCTCATCCTTGGATTTGCTCGTGGTATTCCCACCACACACGAGCCTCCTTCCGTATGAGGAGTACGGCTATCTAAATCTTTTCTCACACTTGTGATTTTGATTATACTAAAGCCGTCCTTCATATCATGAATCCAGTGATTCACTCTTCGAGAATTCACTCTTCTCAAAGAAAGGTTGAGCTCTTATTATCTTCGACTTCGTGCTCAATGCACACAATCGAGAATTAGCAACATGTTCAGGCAATGGAGGATCCCCAGAAGTAGATTGATCAACTCCATGTCCTCCTGCCCATAAGAACTCTACAAACTTCATCCAACACTACTACTTCTCAACTTAATTTGTCACGACCCTCCTTGGTCGGACTCACAACTCCTCCATTCCCATGTAACTTGTCCATCAACTTCCTCTGACAATTTCGTCTCATCTCAGCGGATTCAATACTTTCAGCTCTTCCATTTCCTTCCATAGGATATTGAGATACGACAATTTGGATAGACACGTTTCTAGGAACGTGGCACCCTTAAGTGTACTCATCAATACCCTAAATCCATCCATGTCAAAGAATCCTCCGCGTCAAAATGATGACGTCCCGTGACGGAACCCATCATGATCCCACAACTTAAGGATGCACACAAGGTGCGGGGTCCACAAGAAATTGAACCTAAGCTCTGATACCAAGCTGACAGGACCCGTCCCGAATTTCCCGGAACCCGAGACGAACCCTGCGGAGACCCCGGCATCACACCCACGCCGGGTTTACTCCTTAAATCTACGTCCTCGTTTACCAGAGAGGATTTAGGGCACGAGACTTTCTGCCAAAATTTCGGCAGAGTCTCCCCTGTAAATTGAACATTCCCCAAAATTTCCACCTGCATAAAACACATTTTATAACCCAACCAGCAGCACGCACAATATAATCTCAGGCAATTTACATAAATGGCCTCCAGCCTTCAAATGATTCTAGCAGAACTACTCACACTGCTTTTAAAATAACTCCATGCATCAAACATGCACAGAACCAATTCAAAATCTAACTATGCACACCTTCGCTCACTCAGTCCACCGGACCAGTCTCAATTCAACCAAGTTTCGGGACCAACCACGAGGTCCGCATCATACACAATGAAAACCACCTAAGTGGTGTCTAAGTCGTGGCTGCACCTAGGCGCTATCCCAGGCTGCCTACGTACCCTACTAAGGGATCAAGCCACACGTAGCTCTTTCCTATCAATCCTGGCTCCTGATATCAATTAAACCACATCCATAAAATCACATTCATCCACAACACACCAAACAAATCACATAGCTCCCACTCATACGTCGGGACGCACCCGGCCACGTACGGGGTCTGTCAACACGCCGGCTAATCCAAAGACGCGTGCGACCTCACACTGGGCCTGGCTACATTCTCACCAGCCATCATACCATCATATCTCCCACTCATACGTCGGGACGCACCCGGCCACGTACGGGGTCTGTCAACACGCCGGCTAACCCAAAGACACGTGCGACCTCACACTGGGCCTGGCTACATTCTCACCAGCCCTCATACCATCATACTCCCACTCATACGTCGGGACGCACCCGGCCACGTACGGGGTCTGTCAACACGCCGGCTAACCCAAAGACGCGTGCGACCTCACACTGGGCCTGGCTACATTCTCACCAGCCCTCACACCATCATAACTCCCACTCATACGTCGGGACGCACCCGGCCACGTACGGGGTCTGTCAACACGCCGGCTAACCCAAAGACGCGTGCGACCTCACACTGGGCCTGGCTACATTCTCACCAGCCCTCATACCATCATATCTCCCACTCATACGCGGGGACTACCCGGCCACGTACGGGGCCTGTCACACGCCGGCTAACCCAAAGACGCGTGCGACCTCACACTGGGCCTGGCTACATTCTCACCAGCCCCACACCATCATATCTCCCACTCATACGTCGGGACGCACCCGGCCACGTACGGGGTCTGTCAACACGCCGGCTAACCCAAAGACGCGTGCGACCTCACACTGGGCCTGGCTACATTCTCACCAGCCCTCATACCATCATATCTCCCACTCATACGTCGGGACGCACCCGGCCACGTACGGGGCCTGTCAACACGCCGGCTAACCCAAAGACGCGTGCGACCTCACACTGGGCCTGGCTACATTCTCACCAGCCCTTATACCATCATATCACCCACTCATACGTCGGGACGTACCCGGCCACGTACGGGGCCTGTCAACACGCCGGCTAACCCAAAGACGCGTGCGACCTCACACTGGGCCTGGCTACATTCTCACCAGCCCTTATACCATCATATCACCCACTCATACGTCGGGACGCACCCGGCCACGTACGGGGCCTGTCAACACGCCGGCTAACCCAAAGACGCGTGCGACCTCACACTATCACTTGGGCCTGAGCATAATCACAATATGAGGGGTACGTGGGGTAGTGCGTATAGCACTGTAAACTAATATTCAATCTCCTTATATATCATTATACCTCCATACAATCAATTAAATATAACATATAATTTCTAATCATACAAACACCTTAACAAAAACTAGCATCCGATAATCCCCCATAATCCCCATGACATCAGGACCTGTCACCACGGTCATTTTAATCTTCCTAGGAATGTAATACTACCTAGGAAGTCCCACAGACAAACCAGGGTCAAACTACCCAACCTTGGTCAAACGGGCCCGCGGGGCCCACGACCTCCAATTTCCGATCCGAAAGTTCCTATAGGTTCTACAAGCTCTAGGATGCACGTCCTGCAAGTTTGGTCCAGATCGGACGGTCGGATCGCTCACGATCGCACGATCGGACGGTTACTAAAACCCTAACCCCAGGGTTGGCATTTCTGGAGTATCCGGGACTCCGTTTTACGATCCGTCGAATCCTACACGATCCTGGTAATACCTAGATCAACATATTATAATATCAGGACCATCCAACGGTCCAAACCCAGCGAACCCGGAAAATACGCGATATGCGATATCCGTTCGGGACTCTAACAATATCCAAATTGAGATCCGAGCACACCTACGCGCTCGTGACAACCTGAGGATCACATTGGGACAAAAATGCCCCTCAGCTACAGTGCCCACGCGCCGCCACACGCGCCGGCAGCGCGTGGGTGTCCAAAGCGATACCCATCGCCGGAAAACTTCCAAATCGTGAGCCCAGACTCCTACCCTAGGTAATACACCTAATTTGGAGTCACTTTTGTTCTTGGACGTACCCCAAAAACTGACCGGAAGTGGCCGGAATCTCATCCCGAAATCCGGCCGAAACCCAATCGTAGATCGAGCTACTTATGCTACAAATTGATCAATTCCTACCCAACAGGCAGCTAGAGCTCGGAAAATAGGTGAGAAACCATACCTCACTTGCCGGAATCGGTGGCCGGACGACGGAGAACGAAGCCGGCGAAGTTTCAGGCGAAACCGGGCTGTTTCCTTCGATTTTCCGGCGAAATCCCGGCGACTGGCGGTGAGACCCGGCTGGGGTAGGAAGAGGACGTCGGCCCGGTCATTTTGGTACCGGCCCCGTCGACTTTGGTGGCCGGACGAACGAACGGCCGGCCAAAACGTGGCCGGCTGTGGTGGCGGTCGCGAACCAGAGGAGAGAGAGGGACGCGCGGGAGAGAGAGAGTGTCTGAGAGACGGGGGCAATTCCGTCTTTTAACCAAAATCCCACTTCACAATATTTACGATTTTGCCACTGAGGGTATTTAGATCGTATCTCTCTCGTTACAACTCCGATTCGAGCCCACTACGTGTCTACGAACTCATCTCGCCGTGCCCTACGCAACGGTACCTCTGGAATTCTCAAATTCCTTCCGGGTAAGAAAATGACTAAAATACCCCTATCCCACTGGTAAATTCTTAATTTCGCTCAAATTAATTAAAATAGGGGATAAATTTGGAGTCGGGGTGTTACATTTGTACTATGATTTTGTTCATGTCTAGCTACATGGGTACCCTAGTTGTTCCCTGGTCAGTGCTGGCCCTGAGGGTGGGCAAAGAGGGCAAAGGCCATGGGCCTCATATTTGTAGGGCCCCAAATTATAAATACTATGTACCAAGTTGAAGAATATGATTCTAGAGGAGAATAATTTCAATAGTTTGGCATTTGGAGGCCCCAAATTTGATTACAAGTGTTTCTGAAGAATCCAAATGAAAATTATGTAATATACGAACATCAATTACATGTATTTAAGTATTGAAATGCTAAAACTAGCAATCAATGAAAGAAAGCCAATAGGGACTAGAAATTCTTTTATTTATCCAAGTAGATTATTTAGCGAGGAAATATGAAAGAGTGCAAATTATTTGTATCCTCATTCTTGTTTATTTTCATATTAGGGCAATGATTATATGACTAATACTGGAGCTGTGTTTATTTATCCAAATTGTATTTAATTGCATAATTTTTTTTCTATGTAGTTTATTATATTTAGGAGAATGAAAGAGAAATGGGTCTCATTTTCATTTCTAGCCTAGGGCCACCAAAGAGTTAGGGTCGGCCTTGTCCCTGGTTCTGTTACCACTATGTCTAGTGTGGGAGCAAATATTTTAGTCTCCAATCAAGAGACGCCACTTGGATAAGAAGAATATTCCCTAGGTTAATTAATTGAGCCCATTTATTTGGCTAATGAATTAATATTAAAAATAGGGATAATATCTTAAATATGGGATAATATCTTTATTTAATAAGATAATATCACCAATTTGGGGATATCATCATCAAATTAGGAGATTTGACCCCAATCAAATCCCTAATGGACTCAATCTCTGCAACTTGGGGAAAGAATAAACTCCTTCCGAGGCTCCTATAAATGCATGGCTTCATTCAACTCTCAAGGTACTTCTAAAACCCGAGAAAAATACCCGAAGCTCCACTCTCTCTTTCTACTAGTCGACGGCCTTGCCGCCGGCCTCACCACTCTCCTCTCTCCATATTTTCTCCACATGGCTCCGGCTACCCGGTTCTCAACCTAGAGAAATCTTCGTACCCTTTTTTTAGCTATTGTTCCACATAGATTCAATCGAGCTAACTTAGGCATTGGAACCTTTGGCTAACACCCCCCAAGGTGTGGTCTATTTATTCCGGTCTTTTTACATGAATCGAGGAAGAGAGCAAAGGAAGATCAAAGGTTGAAGAATCTACAAGCAGATATTCTTCCGCGAGAATATTTGCACAAACATCTACACTGTGTTTTGTTTATCCTGTTTTTACCTTTGTGATGTACTTTGATTAAGGCCGCCTTTTTGGGATGGTGCTCTTTTGCAACCAAATTCAATGTCATCGACAAAAAAAGAAAAAAAAGAAAGAAAAAAAAAGTAATGGCGCCAAAGGCAACCAGAAATCAAAGTCCACCGTCCGATGCTCAGGGAATGTTCGTTGGATTGGTCGTCTTCTTAGTCATGAAGGAAATATAGGAGGTTGGGATCAGAGACAAGGAAGATGGGCAAGGTGTTTGTAAAGAAAGAAAAGTTTGTTGGGTGTGTTTGAAGAAAGTAATGGAAGGAGAAAGAAGCCAAGAGATTAGGAAGAATTCAAGTAAGTGGAGGTACGGTACTACCACATGGCACTTGCCAGGTGATAGTACGCACCTATAAGACGACGACATATGGACAAGAGCTCCAACAAAGATAATAACATTTTGTTTTAGGGTTAATCGTTTTATTAGTCCCTGAATTTAGACCTGATTTGCATTTGAGTATCTCAATTTCCAAAATGGTTCTCGTGGTCCTTTAACTTTAGTTTCGTTACTACAAATAGTCATGCCGTCAATTTTGTTAACTTTTCTGTTAAATGCAGAGGCAAACTGGTATTTTTGTATCAAAATTGATTAACTTATGAATAAAAAAATTTAAAAAACTAAAAAATTAAATTAAACTCTCTCTCCCCCTCTATCCTAATTTCTACTCCCCCCAAACTTTATTATTATTATTTTTTGGGTTAGTTTTAATTTGATTTTCTTTTATTGTTATTTTAAAGATATGATTTTTTATTAATTTTTTTGTTTTTAATATAAAAATACCATTTTGCCCCTGCATTTAACATAAAAAGTTAACAAAATTGACTGCATGACCATTTGTTTTCATTGAGCCGACATACGTGGTTGGCAAAGGGGACTGGATGGTCACTTTTGCCACGTGACTAGCGAGGTCCACGTATTTTGTTCTCATTGAGAAGATGGACTCGGTTTATACCAAGCGTCAACAGATATGTTAGTGGTGGATAAGGACCATGGTTGGTTAGATGAGAACATGGATGTGGGCAAGGGATTTGGGATTTTGTTCATTGGAGCTTAGGAAAGGGTTTCTAGAGAGAGAAAGAAGGGAAAGGTAAAGGAAGAGAGAAGGGAGAGCATTTTGACTTTTTTTTGGCGGTAACGTTTGTAACATGCAATGCAAGTGATGGTTGGGTTGTCTTTAGCGTTTGCAACCATTTATGTCGGTTACCTTTTTGATGGGATTGATTTCAGAAAGGAAATGAAGGGAAGGGGAGGTTGGTGTGTGGTGTTGGCAGAGAACAAAATACGTAAGTAGAAGACATTTGAACTCTGAACTCTTTGTGCTGCGTGGCTATTCTGTATCCGGTCATTCCCTTCGTAGAGAGTTTCTTGTGCGTGTGTGAGTGTTAGCCCATTTGATCCGACATGACATAGCTGACAAAGTCAATAAGTTGTGTATTTTTTGGTTCATTTTTCCAGCATTCATACCAGAGTAAATGCTATTATGCTACGTTTAAAAAGAAAAAAATAATCACTGGGAATATAAGGAAAACGTTTGCACCAGCCGGGAATCGAACCCGGGTCTGTACCGTGGCAGGGTACTATTCTACCACTAGACCACTGGTGCTAATGCTTTGTTGTGTTAAAATTTATACATTCTACTAATTTATCAGCTGGGGTTAGTTGGAGTTACTCTGGAAACAGGTATAAAGAGTTGGTTTTAATTTCGCGTACACATTTTTATTTGTAGGTTTGCAAGCATCCTCACTCATATTGTTTATCCAAATTTATCAATGTGGTGTCAATTAGATTGACGCAGGTTTTTGGTGCGCTTTTAAGTGGTTTTGAATTCAAAATCCCATGGTGCGCTCTTAAGTGGTCTTGGATTCAAACCCGCATGGTATTAGTACTGTGCGTGAGGCTTTCTCCCTCCCCCTTTCTAACTTCGGCATAAAAAAAAAAAAAAAAACTTCAAAGCCAATTGTCCTTTGTATTTTGTGCAGCCCATAAAATGATTTACGCAATTTTACCTTTCCCCTTTCTTTATATCTATATATCCAGAAACCTTTAAAATTTAACAAAAACACATCCATTTGCATAAAGACAATGCTAATGAAATGAGTGAGATCACATAGCCGGAGTAATGCGGACGGATTATATTTAGAATACAAATTTATAAATAAACCCAATCATAGACATGTATTTATAAAAAAACCCAAGCACTATTTAAACATAGAAACACACCCAAAATCAACAATTGTATATTTTTTGGGTGTGTTTATAAATGGGTTTTGAGTGTGTGTAATGATGGGTTTTGGGTGTGTTTATAAAGTGTTTTGGGTGTTGGTTTTTTTTATAATTTTAGCCCCCATTTTGGGTGTTTTAATGAATCTCCCTATTTAGAATTACTAGTCTTAGAATTTATTTAGTCTAGAATGTTTTAATTTAATATGTATTATTTAAGACTTGAAAACCAATCGAGCTTTTCGATCATATATGTATGGTATTAAATATAAATGTTAAAATAGTATGTTTAATATAATTTTGATAATGTTTATCAACATATCTTAATTATTAAAAAATGAAAAAAAAAATTGTTTTCAAGAATTCAACCGAACAAGTTTTCAAATTTTAAAGATTCAAAAACAATTTTCAAGTTGCATACCAAGCAACTTTTTGAATCTTAAAAAATAAATTAGAGAACTCCTTGTTTTTAAGAAAAATCAGAGTTTTTGAGTTTCCTACTTGGATAGGATACCGAGTAGGAAATTTCTGTCATCCAGCATTATGCTTTCTTTTTCAGCGACCCCTGAACTCTACCATAAATTTAAGTCAATCAAGTCAACTTTTGAATTGTCACATAATTGATTCATTTGGGAATCAATTCCCAACAGCTAATAAAATTTGCTTGTCGTTTGTTTAACTCTGATCCACTTAGCTGATATGTGCTTAAGTTATGTTTACAATAATGTCGAAATAGATTCAGTCAAACAAGGACCATTCGTCCCACTCATCAGTGGCTCTCGGTCTTAAGCTGTCCCTCCCCCGAATTAGCAGCTTCAGTTGTTTCTTTCTGGGATGCAAGCGCCCCTGCATCTTCTCTGCTCATAACACCCAACTCCAACTCTACCACTGATTGCTGCTGCACCCAGTCAAAGTCGTTAAGATCAGAATAATGCTATAAGCCGCAAATAAACGTCCTTCCATGCCAAATCTTGAAAGAAAAAGAGTAAAAAAACAAAAAAAAATAGACGTACAAACAGGATACCCAACTTTACAGGGGAGATTAGTACCTGGTGTATCTTCTTTTATCATTTTAGCAGTGATGCAATTCAAACAGATAAACGTTTGAACAAAACAACCATCTTGAGATTCCTTGGATATGTTTATCGAACGTGTAGTCCCTACGGGCCCAGCTTCATCTATCTTTCAATTCATATCAAATGCTGATACCCAGGTACTACGCATATCTCTGTCCCTGGATAACAAATCGAAATATATCTCATAATGTAGGAAGCACAGATTCATCAAGTAACAAGAAAAAACCTAGAAATGATACCATTAAGAACTCAGCATCATCATTTCAGAAAAACTGTGCAACATTCTTGGATCATACAAAATGCATAGGTCCGAGAAAATTTACCATGATGGTAGTACCCGAAATGCAAGTTCAGAGAAACCAAAACTGACAATTTCTGTCCAAAAGATCTCAATAGAGCACCACACAAGATTCAGCTACGTGTCTTCATTCTAGGGTTTGCCCACAAGACAATTTTCTATAACTTCATCACAGAGCTCAAGAGTAATGTCCATGTTACCTTCTTCATAGTTCATATCAACAAAAATGTTGTATGTTTCTCTATCTGCAACTACACCATGTCTCCGCATCTCTTCAAAGAGTTCCCTTGCCTCCGCAAATTTCCTTTTCTTAAAAAGACCCTTTATAAGTGCACTGTAACAACTTGCTGTGGGAATAAATCCCTTTCCTGCCATTTCCTTATGCAAAAACCATGCCTCTTTCATATTCCTTGCCTTACAATGCCCTTTTATTAAAATGTTATAGGTGTTGTTATCAGGCATTACCCCACCAGCACACATGCTCCTATACATATCAGTTGTAGTACGCATATTATTTCTAATGCAGTACTGCTTCATGAGAGAATTATAAGTGCCGGCATTAGGCACTATACCCTTCTCTAACATCCACTTAAGTAGCACCTCACCATCTTCTAGCATTCCTGACATACAAAATCCATTCATTAGCACATTGAATGTCACAACTGTAGGTTGAAGCCCTCTATCGAGCATCTCACGCAAGACATTGTGTGCCTTAGCCATCTCCCTTATCTTACAATATGCATCCATCAGAGTAGTATAAGTAACAGTATCAGGATGGGGCCCAGCAACCTGCATTTGTTCCATTAATTTTTCCGCCTGCGCTATATTTCCTGATTTACAAAGGCCATTAACAATTGAGTTGTAAGTAAAGACATTAAGTTGAAGGCCTTTCCTGCACATCTCTTGAAGAAGCTCATTTGCTATGTCTACCTCCCCTCGTTTACAAAGGCCATCAGCGAGTGCCGTATAAGTGACAACATTTGGGCTAAGCCCCATACTAACCATCTGGTTGTGAAGAGAAAAAGCCTCTTTCATCTCACCTACTTTGCAATAGCCATCAATAAGTGCTGTATAAGTAACTTCATCTGGTTCTAACCCTCTGCTAACCATTTCATGGAAGAGGTTATCTGCTTCTGCCATCTTCCCTGTTTGACAAAATCCATGAATAATAGCAGTATACGTTATGTAATCAGGGATAACTTTCCTAAGCTGCATTTCGTCAAAAAGCCTACATGCGGCTTGAATATTTCCCATCTTACAGAAACCATCAATTAGAGTTGTGTAGACGACATTGTCAGGAAGTACTCCCAGAGCCATCATCTCCCTCAATATCACTTCTGCTTCAGATAGTTACCAGTCTTACACAAAAGAAGTATTATGCTGTTATAGGTATACGCATTTGGCTTCAATCCTTTTATTTTCATTTCTTCTATGAGCTTCAACACCTTCTGTAGTTCTCCATCATAACAATATCTGCTGATTACAGTACTATAACTTACAACATCAGGTATACAACCCCTCAACTCCATTTGCAGGAGTAAATGGTGAGCTTCTTTTATTTTCCCTAATCGGCAAAGAGAATGAATGATAATATTGTATGATGCGGTGTTCCAATGAACACCCACTTCATAATATTCATTGAAAAACTTTATTGCCATCTCAATCCCATCAAAGGTGCTTGATAGGAGAGTAAGAAATAAATTACAGGAATCAACAGAGATAACCAACCCATAGCTCAACAATTTATCAAAAAGTTTTCTTGCTTCATTGAGCATCCCACTTTCAACAATAACCTGGAAGAAAACATCAAACACATGGGGATCTGAACCCCAATCCTTATAAGTGTATATCAACCGATCAGCAAAGTGAGTGAATGAAACACTAACATCTAACTTGGGTTTTGCCCAAAACTTATGAATAAGCTCATGTGCCGTTTTAAGATCCTTGGATGCTGCAGCAATTTGTACAACAACGCAACGAGCTTCTAATGTTGGGTCCCTACGTAGGCATGCCCAGTCGTAGAAATCCAAAACTAGTTTATAGTCATTCTTAATATTCATGAGGACCCATATAAGGTGATCAGACCTGAACTGAGATTCATAAGGCTTCAGAATACGGCGTAAGGGCTCAGAGCAGCGAAGCTTTATTGTGTTGGAGATGCGTTGGACAAGTTCGGAATCGTTGATGGTCGGTCTCTTGGGGGAATAATCAGGAAAAGGCCTCGTATTTGTTGAGCCTGACGAGAGTCCATGGCTTATACATCTCCTAAAGAATAGCGAATAATTTACAGCAAGACTTAAGAAGGGACGATGAGAGGAGCTCTGAAAACAATAGAATGAGAAGATAGTGCTCCTCTTCATATCTGTAGGAACCCATCAAGACAAATTTTGGGGACCCTGTTCTGGTGATGCAACGGCTCTTCTCCATTACCTATAAAGCAACAATTACTCACACTCAATGTACACGCACTCGTCAAAACCATAGTTTCCTATTTCGCTCACCCCCTACGAATTTCGATCTGGATCGAGCGTACCCAATCGCGGTACGGTATCGATCTGGAACGAAAGATTTAACGACTCAGGTCCAGAGGCGAGAACAGTACCTGATAGACGACGTCGCTGCTACAGAACAGTACCTGACCGCCCACAGCAATCGAGGGCACATGAGGGAGAGTGCTATAGCTGATGAGCCCACGTTTGATTCTTGGTCTCTTGGAAGATATTGGGTTCGGAGACGATTTTTTTGTACGAATGGATTCGAAGAGGAGGTGGGATGCGTGATAAATGGATAGGCGTAAGAGCAGTTCCAGCGGACAGCCCAGCCCAGGCAAAAAGGCCCCTATCTCCCAAAATCAGCTCCAGCGGTGACATCCAGCCCGGTTAAGAGCTGGGGTCCATCAAGCCCCGAGTTGCTATATGAGGGAAAAGCACCAAAAAAAATCTGAAAAATTACCAAAAATTTCAAAATTTTTTTTTTTTTTTTTTTTTTTATATTTTATTTTTTTATACCTACCTAAAATTTTATTTATTAATATCATACATATAAATAAAATTAATCTCATGTAAATAATAATTGCTTTTGTGTTGCCATAGCAATGGGTAGAAAGGCACAGAAAAAAAATTGCTCTTGGAGGCCTCCACCAGTAGGTCTCTATAAAATAAACATAGATGGAGCACTCAAGAATGGGGATTCAATTTGTGGGGTATGTGTGGTTTTTAGAAATGAGTGTGGTGACTTTATGGGTGCATATGTTAAGCCAATCCAAGCCAGTTATGGGGTCAAGTAAACGGAGCTCATGGCTGCAATTGAAGGACTGTGTTTTGCTCTTGACATGGGATATACTTGTGCCATTCTAGAGATGGACGCAAAAGAATGCATCCAGAAAAGAAAAAGACAAGAGAGCTCTCTTGAGAGTTCTCTTCCTCCTCCATTTTGAGAGTCTCTGGCTTCTCCCCACCCGAAATGGGTGTTTTTCCCCTGAGCTTTGTCTCAGATCTGGGGCTCCTTGCCTCCTCTTCGGTTTCGTTTGTTTTTTTTTTTTTTTTGCCCACTTTGTGAGACCCTATTTCTCCCTCTCCTTTCTTCCCCAGCCACCTTCACTTTTCACCCTCCACTTCTTACATCTACACTCTCCTCATCTCTTCTATGTTGTGATGCCGTCCACCCATGGTCAGCAACTTCGTCTGGTCGCCAGTTCTCAACCACCACCGTTTGCTCCTCGGTTCCACGTCTGCTGCTCCCGTTGTTCTTCCTCAGTGGTGTGTGGTGGTACGTGGCTGCTATTAAAGTGCATACTGCACTTAACTCTTGGATTATGGGAGCGCTTCCGCGTGGGTGGCTTGCTCACCCCCATCTTCCGTTGGCCTCTTTGGTACCCCTTGGTATCGATTACTTCTCCTTGGTGGTGGTGGATCTGTGTTGTTGGCTTGCTTTGTGGTGCGGCTGTTCCTGTTCTAGATCTAGGGTTTCTTTGTTTAATGTTTTATGGGCTTTGTTGTTTGGGGATTTCACTAAAACACCCAAAATGGAGGTTGAAATTATAAAAAAACCCAACACCCAAAACACTTTATAAACACACCCAAAACTCATCATTACACACACTCAAAACCCATTTATAAACACACCCAAAAAGTTGACTTTGGGGTTGATTTTGGGTGTATTTCTATGTTTAAATAGTGCTTGGGTTTTTTTATAAATACATGTCTAGGATTGAGTTTTTTTATAAATTTGTATTGTTGTTTATATGCCTTTGTATCTTTGGGCCTGCTTTATTTGTTGGTGTTGGGCTGCATTTGGATTGAGTTTTCCTCTTTTTGTAATGTTTCCCATTATTAATGAATAGAGTTTCCCTTGACCAAAAAAAATAAATAAAAATTGATATTCTTTCGGCGGAGGAATGCAATGGAATGGATAGTCTTTTACTTGAAGAAGCAAAATGCCTATTAAGCAAAATTTAGAGTAGCTTTATGTCAATGGTCCCCAAGGAGCTCTAATAAGGTGGCACACACCTTTACTCAATTTGCAAGCAGCTGTAATGATTTTTTTTTTTGGATTGAGAAAGCACCTACATGGTTGCTCCCATTTCTTTCTGCAAATGTACTCTCTTCTTGAGTTTTTGAATGAAATCTTGATTCTTTAAAAAGGAGACTTGGGCTTGGGCTAGAATTATAAATGAGTTTATACGACATGTCGTTTTATGCCTTTACTTCAAATCTAGTTGACTTAAATTCTAATTAGGTCCCTTTCTTTTTAATTTAATTTATTATTTATTTAATTTTATTATTTTTTATAATATTCATACAGTTTTTAATATAATCAAGTGTCATAAAACTAACAATATGAGAAAAAGAAAAAGAAATTTGGTATACAAAAACACTCCTTGAATGAAGCAGTGCTTGGTGGAATATGCACATGAAAACTTTACAAGTTCAGATTAATGTGAAGTTTTCTTAACATTTGGGTAAGAATTGGAATTTTTGAA
The DNA here is from genome assembly GCA_903112645.1 of Prunus armeniaca. NCBI lineage: Eukaryota > Viridiplantae > Streptophyta > Magnoliopsida > Rosales > Rosaceae > Prunus > Prunus armeniaca. Next base: position 9,799,624 of record CAEKDK010000003.1, on the reverse strand, counting down.
TACCCTACCAACTCAATTATGCCCCAGTTTATATGCATTAATGGGAATTAATTGGGATTAAAAATTTGTTATCAGCAACAACAACAACAAATAATGTTGATGATGAATTGGTTGATATAAATAATGGGAAAAGTTGAATAATGAATGAGATATCATCATTGCTGCATTTTCAATCTGGGTTCATTCCAACATTATGCTTTTGGTCTTTCTCTTTTCTCTTTCTTATCTTTTATAAGAGGCTGAAATGCTGGGAATATATACTCATTACTCAATCAAAAAAGTTGAGCTTGCAAATGGACATTCAAAATTATGTGTAAAGCTGCGGCTATGCTTGTTTTGGGGTCGAAAGGGTAGGGTAGGTTAGGCATTGGGATCTCAAAACAAAGAAAGCATCATTTTACTATAGAATATTTGGATTTAGGTCCTTCCACATACTCATGATATTAAGTGTTAGTACTCTGATTAAGGACCATTGTTGTAGTTACCATGCATCGATCACACATCCTAACTTCTCTATACCTCTTTCAACCCTGTTGATCACAGTAGAGTGGAAAAAGAAGTGCATATCTCAAACGAAGGCCTAAAGATGTCCGATTATGTCATGTGTATGGTAAAGACTCGTTGATCACAACGGATCGGACAAAAGAGTGCACTCAAGCAGTGCACCTAAGTATTGTGCTTTGGAACTGGGTCACAAGCCATGTGATTTGTGAGATTATGAGACCCATGAATGCATGGGAGATTGGTTCATGTACATGTACTGTTAGATCCAATTAGTGGTTATTAACTTACTACATCCTGCCTTGGTTGAATTAAAAATTGTTCCGGATCTCTCGACGACTCTTAATTAAAATACACTAGCGAGCCATATATGTATACACACATATATAACGAGAGAGTGTGTAGCCTAACAGGGGAAACATGGCATCTAATAATAAGGAAAAGCAGATGCATCAAAAGATAGCCAATAGTCATTCGACACCGAAAGTGGTGTTGAGAGACCAATTCCTGTTAAACAAAATTCCTCTTTCTAGTACAATGTTGCTATTTGTACCATCTCAACCGATCATCTCTCTAATAGAGGTGAAGCCTTTTTATTTTATCTCACTTTTCCTAAAATCCTCTAAGTGAAAACTCGCCAGCTATATAGCGTTCCACTTCAAGGCTTCACTTCTCATCCTCTCTTCAACAATCTTATTAATTTCTCCTTCCACACCTTCAACAATGAAGCTTCCGCACCATCCTTCAACAACAATTTTCTCCTTCATCTTCATCTTCCTCTTACCCTCCTCAATCTCATCCCAAACCTGCCAAAGATCCTGTGGCAAACTCCCCCTCAAATTCCCATTTGGCAGTGACCTTGGCTGCGGCGACCCGCGCTTCCACCAGCACGTGTCATGCAGCCAAGGCAACCTCATGCTCACAATGCACACAGGCTCCTACCCTGTCACCAACATAGACTACATCAACAAAGTCATGTACATCTCAGACCCCTCCATGTCAACATGTTCCTGCACCCAACCAAGCAAAGGCTTTGGCCTGGATTGGGACTCGCCCTTCTCTTTCCAAGATGACAACATCTTCGCCTTACTTGACTGCTCAACTTCTTCCTCTCCAATATTCCAATCAAGCACCCTATACACTGATAAAAACAACAACTCCAAAGTGTCCCTATGTGACAACCAAGGCACCTCAATTTGCAGCTTCTTATATTCTTGCAGGGCCATAAGCACAATCAACCTCCCAATCTCCACATGTTGTGTTTACACGCCTGTTGATCTCGGGCCGGCTTTCGAGATGGACTTGCAGAAACTGCATTGCAGTTCTTATTCTGGGTTTTACAGCTTCAACGAGCGCCAGTCTGACCCTAACAGTTGGAAGTATGGGATTGCGCTCAAATATAAATTCAGTGTGAATAATGAGTATCCAAGTTCATGTGCTAATTGTGAAATGAGCAATGGGATTTGTGGCTACTTTTCCGGCGGGGCTTACAATTCTTTTTTATGTAATTGTCCAAATGGGATAAACACCACCAATGATTGTTACTTTGGAGCCAATTATAATTATGGTTCGAGGCTCTCATCCTGGCAGATTGGTACGTATCAAACATGTATATCTTTGTATCTTTTTTCTTTTTGGGATTTTATGAGTCTATGTTTCTGAAATCCAGTTGTTTTTGTATGCTTCCAGGTACTTGGCTATTCTATTGCTTGGCTTGCCTGTTGATTTCAGTCTGGTAGATTTTGAAATTTCATAGGTTGGATTTGAAGTCCATAAGAAATGCAAGAGTTGAGGTTTGACCTTCGTTTTAATAATATAAGTACGTTTGAGAATTTTCCGCAATGTTTGTAGGGCAAGTGTGTGGAAGTAAATGAAGTATTTTCCTTTCATGAGAATCAAGCAGAAGAGGATAACATGATGGTGTAGGTTTGTGGGTCGTCAGCTGATTTGTATTTAGCAAAACTTTTAAGCCCACCACAGGGATTGACGTATTATAAAAACAAAAAGAAGAAGAAGGAGATTAGGGAATTGGGTTCCTTCTTCTTGCACTATGAGTACAGTCTATAACCACTAAGAAAGAATCGGCTTTTGTTGTAGTAAAAGTTGTTTCTTTATCATCGCTTTATTGGCAAGCTCATAATCTCTCCACTATTCTATCTCCATATTGTTAGTTTAGATTCTAAAGAAGCAGAACAGTGGCTGAAGTAACTTGCGATACACTAAACAAAATTCCAAAGTCCTTGTTTCAATTAGGGATTTTTGTAGACACGTCACCTGAATTGATATCTCAGTTTCAATTTATCACCTTAAAGAAAAATTTAAGAGAAATGTCATTTTAATTTTTCAAAATCCATGATTTGTCATATGACTTTAACACAATTCAATTTTCCATCCATTTTAAAGGGTATTTTATACATGGTTAGAGAGAAAAGGGGGGGAGGGGGGGAGAGGGTTCCTATGCGATGTGTTTTGGGGTAGGTGGGGGAGAAAGGTTGAGAGAGGTCTCTTTTTTCTCTTGAAAATAGAAAAACTAAAACACCCTTAAAAATGGATGGAAAATTGGATGGTTGTTAAATTCAAATGACAAGTCGTGGATTTTGAAAAATTTAAGGTGACATTTCTCTTAAATTTTTCTTTAAGGTGACAAATTGAAACTGAAGTATAAGTTCGGGTGACATTTCGACAATTATCCCTTTCAATTAACTTCTTTTAAGTACCACAAAATTTCATTGGATTCAAATGTAGATGGCACAGTAGCACACTTACATGGCAATGCCAATGCATCAATATAAATTCGGTTAGCGCATAAAATCCATTATACTCAATAGTTAATGATGGTGCACTCACTCAAACCCACACCCCACACCCTGTCGTCACTAAGGCCATTCCCGATGAGGGCCTTAAATGAGACTATACCTTCTTAGGGCTAAAAAATATATGCTTAGGGCCCAAAAAGAATAAGAGGGCTAGCTGCCAATTTTCCTTACCAGGACGAACAAAAAATAGGCTCAAAACTTAGCAGAATTGGTTGCCTTGTTGCTTTTTGGACAAAAAATTGGTTACCTTCGAACATAACAAAACAATAGTCAATGAATTGTGCATATAATTCTCAAACTCAAATTGTTTAAAATTTAACAACAATAATATGAAATAATTAAGTTTAAGATCCCATATAGTTGATGGTCCCTTGTGTATATATTATATATATATAATATCAAAATGAATTAGAGGTCAAATATGTGAGCTATATTTTAAAAAGGGAGTTTCACTAAAACACCCAAAATGGAGGTTGAAATTATAAAAAACCCCAACACCCAAAACACTTTATAAACACACCCAAAACCCATCATTATACACACTCAAAACCCATTTATAAACACACCCAAAAAGTTGACTTTGGGGTTGATTTTGGGTGTGTTTCTATGTTTAAATAGTGCTTGGGTTTTTTTATAAATACATGTCTAGGATTGGATTTATTTATAAATTTGTATTTTAAAAATTAGAGGTCCATATCTGAACATTTTCTAGGGCACGTAAATTGCAGATCATTTTTTGGGGCACGGAGAGGGCATGGCATGGTCATTCAGTGGAATCAATACTCTATAAATTGCGACCAGTCTACCATTTCGGTACACCTGCTCATATCATTTACTTTATCAAATTCAAAGCCCAGCTGCTTCTAGTACACTAGCTATATCATGGAGCTATGGAAATGTATTGGTTTCGGCTTGATCCTCATGTTCGGGGCTTGGTCTTGTGAAGCCACCTCTCGCAGTCTCCAAGATGCATCTATGTATGGGAGATACGAACAATGGATGACTCGTTATGGTCGTGTATATAACGATGTTAATGAGAAAGAGAATCGTTTCAAGATATTCAAAGAAAATGTGGCGTTTATAGAATCATCGAATAACGATGTGAACAAACCCTACAAGTTGGGTGTTAATCAATTTGCAGACCTTACGAATGAAGAGTTCAAAGCCTCAAGAAATGGATTCAAGGGGCATGAATGTTCCACAAAGACGACTTCTTTTAAATATGAAAATGTTAAGGCGCCAGTGCCAGCTGCAATGGACTGGAGAAAGAAAGGAGCTGTAACCCCCATCAAGGACCAAGGCCAATGTGGTAATTAATCGTCTAGGTTCATTATTATTAATCATTTATAGTAACACTATATACTCTTCTTTTGGAGTTTAGTAATATTTTTATGTTATTCTAACTACTATTAATTGCAATGAAAAAATAGGATGTTGTTGGGCTTTTTCGGCAGTGGCAGCGACCGAAGGCATTACTCAGCTTACAACTGGTAAACTGATCTCTTTGTCTGAGCAAGAGCTAGTTGACTGTGACACCAGCGGTGTAGACCAAGGTTGTGAGGGTGGCTTGATGGATGATGCCTTTCAGTTCATCCAACAAAACCATGGGCTTAGTGCTGAAGCTAATTACCCTACAATGGTGTTGATGGTTCATGCAATACCAAGAAAGCAGCAAGCATTGCAGCCAAGATAACTGGCTATGAAGATGTGCCTGCAAACAGCGAAAAAGCCCTTCTAACCGCTGTTGCTCATCAACCAGTTTCTGTTGCCATCGATGCTGGAGGTTCCGATTTCCAGTTCTATTCAAGTGGTGTCTTTACAGGATCCTGTGGAACGAGCCTTGACCATGGGGTTACCGCTGTTGGTTATGGCGTTAGCGATGATGGGACTAAGTATTGGTTGGTTAAAAACTCATGGGGGACAGAATGGGGTGAAGAGGGGTACATAAGGATGCAAAGAGATGTTGAAGCAAAAGAAGGTCTATGTGGCATTGCTATGGAAGCCTCTTACCCCACTGCTTAGCTTAAAATTAAACCAATGCCTACTATATGGTTTGTAAGTACTATGATATGTACTTGTATGTGTAAAATACTTTATAAGATATGTACTGTGGCTGTAAGAAAACTTAGCCATTTGTGAAAAGCTTTTTCAGTTTCTTTTTGTTGGAGTATGAATACCCTCATCAATTTGGAATGGTAAAATCACTGGGTTCTTAAAGGAAACAGATATTCTTCCCAACAGTTCTTATTATGAAACCATTTATTTACTATTAATCTGACAGCAGGGTTCATATAAGAACTTTTACTAGGCGACGAAATAAGATTGCAGATATTGTTTGGGGACTCCGAGATAGTAAGTGTTAGAATTTGGTATTTAGCTTGCTGGTTTTAGTGACTGATTTACAGAACAAATAAAACCTTTTGTAAGCAACGTATGTAGAGTAGAGAAAAGCTCGGAGAGAATGAGAATGATTCAGTCTATTTTTCATTGTATTGCATTAGAGCCAAAACACACTATATGCATGACACAAGCTGCCAAAAAAAACAGATCCTAAAAACTAGGACACAAGGACTCATCTCCAGCCATTCAAGGTCATTGGAGGCTATGATTCTTACACCTAGGCTAGAAATTGTTACAGCATGAAGGACTAAAACAGCTAAGAATTACAGCTGTAGAGTTTCCTAAAATAGTAAGAAAACTAGCCGTTGGATAACAACTATTACCAAGAAAGGAAAGTTCTTCAGCTCCTTTGATTTCTTCATTCTCTTCACTATTAATCTGCAGGATTAACATCTGCAGCTTGATTCAAAACTAGTATGCAGCTTAACTCTCAACAGCCTCTCCTAAGCTGCTTACTGGTTTAACTTCAAGTTTCAACCTCAAATAATTGAATTGATCTTTGGGCAGAGCCTTTGTAAAAATATATGCCAACTGTTCTTCACTTCTGTAGAATTTTATATCGATCACCCCTTCTTGTAAAGCTTCCCTTATGAAATGATACCTTCGGTTTATGTGCCTTGTTTTTTGATGGAAAACAGGATTTTTGACCATTGATATTGCTGAAATGTTGTCACAAAACAATGGTGTTGCATCAGGTTGCATTTCACCAAAATCATCCAACACAAACCTTAGCCAGATAGCTTGAGCTGTTGCCTCAGCTGCTGAGACGTATTCAGCTTCTGCAGTTGACAATGCAACTGTGTTTTGCTTGACCGAAGCCCATGAGAAAATTCCACTACCAAAACTGAATGCATATCCAAATGTGCTTCTACTGTCATCTTCGCTGCCAGACCAATCAGAGTCACAAAAACCAATCAGAACAGCATTCTTGTCCCTTGTAAATTCAATGCCATAGCTGAGAGTGCCTTGAATGTATCTAAGAACCCTTTTAGCAATTCCCATGTGCTTCTTTGTGGGGCTGTGCATGAATCTTGATAACAAACTGGCTGCAAACATTATATCAGGCCTGGTTGCAGTCAGATACAACAGGCTGCCAACAATTTTTCTAAACAACCCTTCATCAGCCAACTGACTTCCATCAATTTTATTTAGTTTCTCACCAGTGGGTAGAGGAATTGTTACTGACTTACAATCCTCGAGACCAAACTTCACAAGCAAGGACTTTGCATACTTGCTTTGATGAATAAACCCCATTTTCAGTTTGTAGAACTCCCATTCCCAAGAAATGATGTAGGAGTCCTAAATCAGTCATTTCATACTTTTGCATCATGTCCCTTTTAAACGCACTGAGCAAAGCATTACTATTTCCAGTATAAACTATATCATCAACATATATAGAGACAATGATCAGTTTTCCTTCTTCATCAGTTCTGGTATATAAGGTGGCCTCACTGGTACTTCTTTGCAGCTAGTTAGATAGGTGTCAATTTCACTATACCAGGCTCTGGGAGCCTGCTTCAAACCATAGAGAGCCTTCAATTTATAGACCTTATGACTTGCTGTTTTCACTTCAAACCCCTCTGGTTGCTTAGTATAAACCTCCTCCTCAAGTACTCCATTCAAGAAGGCTGACTTAACATCTAATTGGAACAACTTCCAACCCTTTTGTGCTGCAAGTGCAATCAAAGTTCTAATTGTATCTAACCTTGCCACTGGGGCAAAGGTTTCATTATAATCAATACCAAGTTTCTGAGCATACCCTTTAGCTACAAGCCTAGCCTTGTGTTTTTGAACTGTTCCATCAAGGTTCAGCTTGGTTTTGAACACCCATTTGACTCCTATGACTGGTTTATTTGTAGGCCTTTCCACTAGCTCCCAAGTTCCATTCTTTTCAATAGTTTCAATCTCAGCATCCATTGCTTCCTTCCATGCTTTGTCTTCAACAGCTTCATAATAAGTTTCAGGTTCAATAATGGTCATGTGACATCTTGCATAAATGGCCTCCAAACTTTTCAGCTTTACTGGTGTATTGCTTGGAGTTGACCCTTGACTGGTACCACTGCCATTGCTTTCAGAGACATGTTCATTATTTGAGATTAATTGATTCAGATTTGGTGAAGCAATGCTGTGAGTTTCATGAGAGGTTTCTTCTGTTTCAATTATCTCAGAACTTCCATTTTCAAAGATGAGAGGCACATGGACAGTTTCATCTTGCTTGCTTTCCCAATTCCAGGATTTGTTCTCATAAAAAACAACACTTCTAGAGAGTATGATTTCTCAGTTTGAAGATTATAGATCCTGTAACCCTTCTCATAGCTGCCATAACCCATAAAAATTCCTTTGCTTGCTTTGTCATCAAACTTTTGTCTAAGGTTTGATGGAATGTGACTGTAACAGATACTTCCAAACACTCTCAGGTGTTTTACACCTGGTTTTCTTCCTGTAAAAGCTTCAAATGGAGTTTTGTCTATAACTGAAGTGGTATAGCACTTGTTTTGCAGATACACAGCAGTACCAATTGCTTCAGCCCAGAACTATACAGGAAATTTCTTCTCAGTCATCATTGATCTTGCCATTTCACAAATGGTTATGTTTCTTCTTTCAGCAATCCCATTTTGCTGAGGTGAGTAGGCAATAGTCAATTGCCTCTCCATGCCAAGATCACTGCAATACTCAAGGAATTCATGTGAAGTGTATTCTCCACCTCTGTCACTTCTTAGTTTCTTTAAATTGAATCCACTTTGTAGCTCAACAAAAGCTTTGAACTTTTTGAACACACTTATCACACTTGACTTGTTTCTGAGAAAATATACCCAACACATTCTTGAATAGTCATCAATGAATGTGATGAAGTATTTATTTCCTCCAATGGACTCATTTTGCATTGGACCACATACATCCGTGTGTATCAACTCAAGTGGATTCCTAGCTCTCCAAGGCTTCTCATTCTCAAATGGTTTTCTATGGCTTTTACCATACACACAGCCTTCACATACTCCTTTTTCTGAGAAATCAGGTAAGCCTAACACCATTTGTGTTTGCTGCATTTTTTTCATGCTTGCAAAATTCAAATGCCCCAATCTTCTATGCCAAACCCATGGATCTTCTTGCATTGCTGCTTTCATTCCCATTGAGCAGATAGATTCCATAGACAATGGAAAGCATATATTTCCAGCCATTGCTACTTTGGCAACAACATTATCAAGGCTGCTGTCATCACATATTAATGCATAGTTTCCTCTAAATAGATTGTAGTACCCATGCTCCATCATTTGTCCTACACTTAACAAATTCTCATCCAAATCAGGGACTAATAGCACCTCATTTATATATCTTCTCCCTTTTCTTGTCTCAACTACTAGTGTCCCTTTTCCTGTGGCTTGAACAAGGTCACCAGTGCCCATTTTCACTTTGTAGGTCACTGACCTATCAAGATTGATCAACAAGGACTCTTGAGAGGTCATGTGATTGCTGCAAGCACTGTCAACAAACCACACAGACTTGCTTGATGCAATTGAACTTGCATGACAAGCATAGAACATTGTTCCTGTGGTTACCTCTTCTTCCTTTGCACAGTTTGCAACTTGTTTGCCGTTGTCACAGTCCTTAGTTAAATGACCAAACCTATTGCATTTTCCACATCTAGGTTTGCCTTTGTGCCTGCACACACCAAAATGAAACTTCTGACAGACTTGGCACTGTGGTTTCACACCTCCTTGACTGCTACTTCCTTGCTTGTTTTGTGAATTGAAACTGTTGTTCCAATTCCCTCCAAAGCCATTATTCCAATTTGAGCCATTATCGTTGTTAAAGTTTCCACCTTGAGACCAATTTGAGCCCTTTTTGTTTTGTCCTTGCCATTTTTGATTTTGCTTTCCCTGAGAACTTTTGTTAGCTCTAGAAGCTTGATGATTTCCAACTCTAAGACTGCTAAAAGCTTTCTCAGTTCCTGCCAATTCATCCCTTTCATCATGTAGATCCTCTCTCTTATCATAGACTTTGACAGATGGAAGAATTTCTTCAACTCTAATAGTGCCAAGGTCTCTGGTTTCTTCAATGATTGACACTATGGACTTGTACCTCCTACTTAGACTCATCAACAATTTTTGAACAATCCTTTTCTCTGTTACATCTTCTCCTAGAGATTTCAGGTTGTTTACAGTTTCAAAAATCGAGCCAAGTAGTCATCCAGAGATTCAACATCATTCATTCTCAAATATTCAAAATCAGCTCTAATAGCTTGTAATTTCACAGCTCTTACCTTTTTATCTCCTCTGAACTCTCTTCTTAGAATTTCCCAAGCACCTTTTGCAGTCTTCTCATTTTTGATGCGTGGAAAGAGTTCATCTGTTAGTGCTCCTTGAATAAGACTCAAAGCCTTGGCATTTTTGATCTTATCTTCTCTGGAGATAGTAGGTGCTTCCACTGGAATTTCCTCAGCCTCACTCTCTTCATCTCCAGTGCCTTCAGAGCCTGCTTCCTGCTCAATAATCGGCTGTGGTTGTATTCCAATCTCCACTGCATCCCATAAATCATATGCTATGAGGATAGTCTCCATTTTTACTGACCAAAAATCATAGTTTGAACCATTGAACTGTGGAGTTCATAAATCTCCACCTGCAGAACCTGATCCCACCATTTTGATGTGAGTCTCAGTGAACCACACAATAAAAGAGCAACCTTTATCCCTTATAGAGATTTCAGGAAAACCCCCTTTATCACAGCTCACGCCCCTTCTATGAAATCATACCAGGAGCTCTGATACCATGTTAGAATTTGGTATTTAGCTTGCTGGTTTTAGTGACTGATTTACAGAACAAATAAAACCTTTTGTAAGCAACGTATGCAGAGTAGAGAAAAGCTCGGAGAGAATGAGAATGATTCTGTCTATTTTTCATTGTACTGCATCAGAGCCAAAAACACACTATATGCATGACACAAGCTGCCAAAAAAACAGATCCTAAAAACTAGGACACAAGGACTCATCTCCAGCCATTCAAGGTCATTGGAGGCTATGATTCTTACACCTAGGCTAGAAATTGTTACAGCATGAAGGACTAAAACAGCTAAGAATTACAGCTGTAGACTTTCCTAAAATAGTAAGAAAACTAGCCGTTGGATAACAACTATTACCAAGAAAGGAAAGTTCTTCAGCTCCTTTGATTTCTTTATTCTCTTCACTATTAATCTGCAGGATTAACATCTGCAGCTTGATTCAAAACTAGTATGCAGCTTAACTCTCAACAGTAAGGTCATCAAATCACTATTTAAACTGCACTTTGATTCATTTACTTTACCAAACCCTAGCTTCTCCCAATACTAGCTATACAATGGAGTTCATTAAGCAACTGTGGACATGTGTTTGTTTGGTCTTGATCCTTATGTTGGGGACTTGATCTAGTGAAGCCACTTCTCGTAACCTCCAAGATGCATCAATGTACGAAAGATACGAACAATGGATGGTTTGTTATGGACGTGAATACAATGATGTTAATGAGAAGCAGAAGCGTTTTAAGATATTCAAGAAGAATGTGGCATACATAGAATCCTCTAATAGCGATGTAAACAAATCTTACAAATTAAGTGTAAATCAATTTGCAGACCAAACGAATGAAGAAGTGAAAGCCTCAAGAAATGGATTCAGAGGGCGTGAGTACTCCATAAAGACTACTTCTTTCAAATATGAAAATATGACATTTGTACCAGCTACCTTTGATTGGAGAGGCAAAGGAGCTGTAACACCTATGAAGGACCAAGGCCAATGTGGTAAGCCTCTAATTTTTATTTATAAGACGAAATTATTCTTCTTCTGGAATATTTTCAATTGTTTTAGTTCTAGATATTATTTAATTGCAACAAAACTTATATATGCAGGAAGTTGTTGGGCTTTTGCAGCAATGGCAGCCGTTGAAGGAATTACATAGCTTACAACTGGTAAATTAATCTCTTTATTAGAGCAAGAGGTGGTTGATTGTGACACCAATGGCGAAGACCTAGGATGTGGCGGTGGCTGGCCCGATGGTGCCTTTGAGTTTGTTTACACCATAATCAACCGAGCATATCCAGCATCAAAACGACTGGTGCTAAGGCAGACACGTCTTTTCCCTTGCTGAGATACCCCAAAGGGACACACAGACAAATCCCTAGAAAGTGACTGACGTCATTACCTTCTGACTTGCCTAAGGAAGACACTCTTCTGAAGGGGCAGCCACCTGCCGAAGCTCCCGACTGCCGAACCTAATTCCCAGGGACACGTGTCACCTCCACAACGTTTTTGCACAAAGTCCCACATCGAAACTTTGTGCAAAACTCCCATTTTCACTTCCCTATAAATAGGGAACAATGCCCAAGTAGAAAGGGTAACTATTTTCTCACATTTACTGTTACTCTGCCAAAATTACCACATATAGCTGACTTAAGCATCAGAGAGCCTTTGGCAGTGTCACGCCCCGGACCCGGGGGTCGGTGGAAATCCCGCGCCCGGCGCGTGAGTAAATAAAATAAAAAGAAAGCCGAAAGATGGGTTTAATATTAAACTTCTCTTATAAAAACAGCTTACAACTTTACAGGAAATAAATAAAACTCTACTACTCTCATCTACTTCAATCTCAATCGATTTAGTCCTTTTCTTACCCACTAATTCATTTGAAAAATTAAACAGGGTGAGGGGTGAGCAACCACAGCTCAGTAGGGACATGCGACCTTACCACAGTAGATTGATATAACTAAATTAAGCGACATGCAATCACACAACAAAATATCACATTAATAATAATAATAATAATAATACATGAATGCTCTTTAATTCTACCCAACCTGTTAATTTATATAATAGGACAAGCAAATCTACATGTCCCATACCATGCATTTTACCACTGTGATTCCGAATGCCCCATTACATAAACTAACACCCATCTCAAATATCCCATAATTCCCCTTTTGCTAGTCATCTTGTCTACACCATTGATCTCCAATCCCAAATCACCCAATCGACAATTATACCGCCGATTTCCTAATCTACTGTGCACACGGGCTCGCCTGGACTTCGTCCCTACAATGGTTAGACTCAACTACACAAAAGATCATTCCCATTACCCTCTTTTCCATCATTATTTTCTCAACCCAACAACTCCAACCAATTACTATGACATGATATAATTATGCCAATATTATTCAAATAGTTCACAATACGTAAATATCTCATATCAAGAACATTATACAATTATAGAGCTCACGAAATCTAATTAAATCAATCTCCGTAAAGGCTTCTCAAGAAATTCCTACCTCGATTCCAAAGCATTGCTCCAATTTAAGAAAATACAAGCTAAGCTCTATATCTCCTCCAAGAATTTCATCATCATCATCATCATCTCTCTCTCTCTCTCTCTCTCTCTCTCTCTCTCTCTCTCTCTCTCTCACGTTACATGTTTGTTATCTTTGGAAGTAGTAGTAAACAACTTGTAAGCTTCCTATTTATACTAGAATAAAGTCGGCAACTATCCTTCTATCATTGGTTAATACTCTTGGCGGCAACAATATAGGATAACAACAACTTTGAAGTTATCTTTAATCTTGCAATGTCCCGCCACCTAGCAAGAATGGTAGCACCAACTCTAGCTATCAAACTCTTGATCCAACACCTCATGCTAATGAGTCCACCTCATGCTTCTTACCAAATATCCTTTAAGACTTACCTCCTAATTAAGGTTTCAATAAAATAAAATTCGTGATAAGATAGATTTATTCAAATCTATCACTCAACGTGCACACTACCATGCAAATAATATGGGTTCTTATATATATATATATATATATATATATAAACTAATAGTGAAAATTGCACACATATATATAATGAATATAACAACATATATATATAATATAAATTAAATGGAAAAATATTAAATCTTCAAACTATATAATTTTATAAATACGGGGTTTCACAGGCAGGCACCACACCGGTGTTCGAAGCTTGACAACTGCTTCTTCCTTCTTATCTTCTGCAGGTTCTTCAAACTCTGAAGGTCCTCACCTTCCTCGCTGTTGAAGATCCTACACTTCTCTACCTAAGTTGACCCTCCCCACAAAGAGCATCAACAGAGTTCATCAATCAAAACAATGGCCTTAGCTCCAAGGCTAGTTACAACTACACGGGTGTTGACAGTAGATGCAACACCCAAGCTACCCACGCAGCCAATATAACTGGCTACGAAGATGTGCCCGCAAGCAATGAGGAAGTCCTTCTTAAGGCTGTTTCTAACCAACCTATTTCTGTTTGCATTGATGCTGGAGAAAACGATTTCCTATACTATACAAGTGGAGTTTTTGCAGGATCATGTGGACTAGAAATGGATCATTGTGTTACCGTAATTGGTTATGGCTTCAGTGACGATGGCACAAAATATTGGTTGCTGAAAAACTCATGGGCCACGGATTGGGGTGAAGAAGGGTGTGTGAGCAAATTTCCCCACGAGAATATTCGATTGGAAAGATTCCCCTTCCTTCTTGGCCGCCTCTTTCTCCCTGCAAAATAGAACAAATAAGAGGACCACACTCGGGGGGTGTTGGCCAAAGGCTCTCCAATGCCTAAATTAGTTCAAGGGTTTGTAAGAAAACACTAGCTAACTAGGGTATGGAGATGTGTTTATGGTGTAAACTGGGCGGCCGGAGCCTTCTGTAAAAGAGAGAGAGAGAGAGAGAGAGAGAGAGAGAGGAGGTGACTAGGGTTTGAGAGGAATTTTATGTAGAGTTTCCGTAGAGATTTTAGACGTACCTCAACCCTTGTGTGTGACCATCTTTTTATAGTGGTCAAGGAAGCTAGGGTTTTAGAGGAATAATTCCTTAGATGGAAATGAATTATTCCTCCCTGATTTGGAATTGATTTGATTAATTAGGGATTTGATTTATTACGGTAAATCAAATCCCTAATTGTGGTAGGTATCAAATCAATTCCTAATTTAATTAGGTAACTCCTCACTTAATTGGGAATTGTGGTAGGAATCAAATCAATTCTCAACCTACTTAGGTAACATTCCATTTAATTGGGTAATCCCCAATTAAATTGAGTAACTCCCAATTAAGTTGAATAATTTCCAATTAGGTCAAATAATCCCCAAATGGAAGGAATTATTTGACCTAGGATTCTGATTTAATTAGGTTCCCGCAAAGGGTACATGAGGATGCAAAGAGATGTTTATGCAAAAGAGGTCTATGTGGTGTAGCTACGCATGCATCTTACCCCATCGCATAAATAAATTTACCATAAAACTAATACAAATACCAAGATATACTAGGAGGTGCTATGATGTGTATCAGCTTGTAAAACTTCATAAACACATTGCATCCGTTTAGCTTTGTTCAGCTAGAGCAACTATGAAACTGATGCTCATTAGCAGACAATATATCACAGTGCTTTAAATATTTAGCCTTAAGAACTTTGGCCCAAAGACCTTGGTCATTCTAAAGAATTCTCCAACTGGATTTAGCTAATAACGCTTGATTCATACAAGCAGCCTTCTTTACTCCCAAACCACCAGCACACTTAGACTTACATACAGTTTCCCAATTCACAAGATGCACCTTTGCCTTAACAAAGGCATGCCCTAAAGAAAATTCTTATTTAACTGATCCACCTTGTTACAAACAGAAGCAGGCAACATAGCAGTTTGCATAGAATATATAGGAATAGCAGAGGTGACTGATTGCAATAACGTGAACCTGCCAGCCATAGAAAAATTGTGGCTTTTCCAAGAAGAGAGTCGTTTTTGGACTTTATCAATAATTTCCTGATAAGTATCTTTGGTAACTCTAGTGTGAATTAAAGGAACTCCGAGATACTTACCAAGATTATCTGATAAAAGAGAACCATTAATAGAGGTAATATTTTGAGCCAAACAAGACAAGTGCTAGGGGACACACAAACCATAAACTTTTCAAAATGACCTTCTGATTAGAAAGGGAGCAAAAATTATCCAAACACAGCTTCATCACCAAAGCCTGCTCTATAGAGGTTTTCTCAAACAAAACCAAATCATCAGCAAAAAATAAATGAGAGACAAAGGGCCCTCTTTGGCAAAAATGCATAGTCTTCCAAATTTGGTCAAGAATTTTCTGCACAGCTTCCAAGTTTGGTCTCTTTGTCGTATACCACACTTAGGAGAGAAATCAGTTGTTAACTCACCATTTAAAATAGCTTTATACTGCATAGAACTAATACAATGCATGATGAGCTCCAAAACTATTCCCCCAACACCAATTTCACAAACAACCTCTTTAATAAAGGACTAACTTAAATGATCATAGGCCTAAGAAAGATCAATTTTCCAAGCAATAAAACCCTTTTTCTCTTTAGCAATCTTGAAATTATCAAGCATCTCCTGAGCAATCACAATATTATCAGCTATATGTCTACCTAGTACAAAATTGACTTGAGTGGGGCTAACAATTTTAGTCATAATAGGATGAAGCCTAGAAATTAAAATCTTATAAATACTTTATAAAGAATATTACATAAACTAATAGGCCTAAGTTGAGCCATATTAAGAGGCCTTTCAACCTTAGGAACCAAAGTAATTAAAGTATCATTAAGGTGCTCATGGAGATAAGCTCTGACAAGAGAAAAGATATCCCTAGAGCAAAGATTCCAATACTTTTGATAAAAAAGAGCAGTAAACCCATGAGGGCTAGGCCTTTTCAACCCACCAATAGCAAATAAACTACTTTGAATCTCCACATTAGAAACCTCACCATTTAACCTTGTACAATCAGAGAGCTCAAGCTAAGAAAAATACTTGGGAAACAAAGAATACTCATCAGATAAAGCAGGCTCACTAAATAGCCCTCGAAAATAATGAATAACAATCTATTTTATACCTTCTTTCTCAGAAATCCACTCTCCAGCATCATTAGTCAACCCTTCTAATTTATTTCGGTGCCTTCTAATAATAGTAGAAAGATGAAAAAAATTTGTATTCCTATCACCTTCCTTAAGTCAGGTGTTTCTAAATTTTTGCAACCAAAACATCTCTTCTTGATCAAGAATGAGATTATACTTTGTAGTCAAATCATTTTCCAATTGACTAAGGAAAGGATTAAACTGCATATATAAGCTTTTTTGAATACCAGCAAGACGAGCCAAAATCCTTCTTTTCTTGTGAAAAAGATACCCAAACACCTGTTTATTCCCATGCTGCAGACTTTTGAACAGCATGGCCTGTACCAGAATTCCACAAACCATAAATGAACTCAAAAAAACCTAGGATAACTTAACCACATTGCTTGGAATCTAAAAGGCATAGATTATGTAGTAGGAAGATGGTTAGAAAAAAACTTAACCATGATAGGACAATGATCAGAATTCACCCTTAATAGATGAGATAAGTGAGCTTCAGAGAACAAAAATCTCCAATCAATACTACAAAGACCTCTATCAAGCTGTCTCTAAATAATATCCTCTTCATCCCTTTTATTACACCAGGTAAAATTAGAGCCAGAAAAACCCAAATCAACAAGATGATTCCTATAAATCCACTTAATAAAATGCTGACCACCAACATCCAAATTACCACCTTTCTTCTCCTCACCACAAACAATATCATTAAAATCACCAAGCAACAACCAAGGTAAATTACAAACAGCAGCCAACCCATCTAAATACTTCCAAGAGAAGTTCTCACACTAGAACAAGGACTAGCATAAAATACTATTAGCAACCACCTTTTAGCATCCATAGTGACTAAAGGAGTAATGGTTTGACTTGAATGCGCAGCAACTTGTAAAGAAACAGAACTTCCATTCCAAAGTAGCCACACACCCCTAGAAAAACCAATGAGATCCACAATATGATAATGAGAAAATCCCAAACTCTTTGCCATAGAGAGAGCTCGAGAACCACAAATTCTAGGCTCAAGCACAACAAAAATATCAATACCATAACCCTTTGCAATAGAGAGAGCTCGAGAACCACCAATTCTAGGCTCAAGCACAACAAAAATATCAATACCATAACCCTTATTTAAGTCCCTAATGGTACTGGCACACTTTACCTTGCTAGCACCTCTCATATTCCAAGAAACAATTATCACAAAAATGATATGTAAAAGGAGGACAAAGAGAGGGAAAGCCTCATTAAAAACAACCTTTGCTTAGCCTCAACATTAGAGGCATCAAAATCAATCAACATACTAGCCAAACCAACTGCATCACCAACTGAATCATGCTCATCCTCATTGGAAACACTAGACTTAACCAAATGAGACTCACCTTCATTCAGCTCCATCTAACCAATATCAGGAGGCTCAGGGTCATGCAACACAACATTAGCACCCCGAAAATCCGCAGATGAAAAAGCAACATCCATATTAAAAGAGAACAAGCCATGAACATCATCTTGCACATCAGAGCCTCGAACTTGCATACCCACCACTCCAACATTCAAATTAGCCCAAACCTAGCCTTCCCAATGTTCTTAGACCCAAAACTAGGCTTCAAACCCACAATACTGCTCTTCTCCAACTTAGCATTAGTAATGTCTTTCAAAGGTTTTTTGAAAACCCACACCTTAGAATCCTTAGCAAGAGAATTTCTCTTCCCAACCTCATTTCTGTTATTGATGTAGAACATATGGCCGAGTTGATCGAGGAACAACTAGATAGGCGCACACGTCGTCGCACCATCAAAGCCTAATCTGTGCAAGCATGGACCTCGAGCTCAGAATCAGCCCATGACCTATTGTTTCGAAGAGAATGGCATGACAAATACAACTCATTGCTTTGTTGTGACATATGGGCTATTTTAGCCAAATTATATCGTTTACTTTGACTTTTCAAGGTTTAAAGTTTTTAGAATATTTTGGGAAACTTTTATTATTTTCTTTTTTGTTTTCTAATTAGCTTTCTTAGCAAGTATAGGGTTTCTCATTAGCTTTCCAAACAAGTCTAAGGTTTCTATTGTATAAAAGGAATGCGTTGGAGCATCCTAAGATTATTCATCTTATTTTCAATCAATACATTTGAGGTTTACTTACAATTTCTCTGGTGAGCAAGATGCATATAAGGTGGAGTACCTTCCTGTAGAAATTCCCTTTTGTGATTAAACATAAATTAGGTACCCTTAATCTTGTGGCATATGCTTTGAGCCAAAGAGCAAACATGCTAGTTACCGTAGCTCAAGAGATTGTGGGATTTGATTTCTTGAAGGAGTTGTATGAAGTCGATAAAGATGTAATATCTTGATCTAAAATAATTATTAAATTAAAATTTTAATTGTGAAATTACATTTTTACCATTAATGGTAAGGGTAAATTGGTCACTTTTAATTTGGAAAGGATTTTGGGGAATTGAGTTGCGCCATTGCATAGAGCTCGCTCTCACAAGTCCGTAGACACTTAGCGGGCCCAAATTGGAGTTTTAATGAAGAAGTTATGGTCAATGAAATTGCAGTAGCACAACCGTAAATTTGTTGAAGTTGGGTTTAAAAATCTAGTTTCTCTCTCTCTCTCTCTCTCTCTCTCTCTCTCTCTCCAGGGCGACACCACCGCTTTTGATGGCGATTCTGGAGTCGTTTGGCCACCAAACTTGATGCCATAGCTTGCAAAATGCTCCTCTCCACCTCCTCTACACAACCCACTGATTTTCTAGACATGATTTCGAGCCATGAAGCATCTAGAAAGAGAGGAAAAAATGTGATTTTTTGTTCACCGTTTCTAGCGAGGAACAGGTGGACAAGCGCGCACGTCATCGCGCTAGCAAAGCCGAATCTCTGCAAGTATGGACCTCGAGCTCAGAATCGGACACATGACCTATCGTTTCAAGGAGAACGGTGTGAAAAATACAACTCACTGCTTTGCTATGATGTATGGGCTATTTTAGCCAAATTCAATTGTTTATTTTGACTTTTCAGCTTTTAAAGTTTTTAGAATATTTTGGGAAACTTTATTATTTTCCTTTTTGTTTTCTAATTAGCTTTCTTAGCAAGTCTAGGGTTTCTTATTAGCTTTCCAAGCAAGTCTAGGGTTTCTCTTGTATAAAAGGAATGCGTTGGAGCATCCTAAGATTATTCATCTTATTTTCAATCAATATATTTGAGGCTTACTCAGTTTCTTTGGTGGATTCCAGTTTGTTGGTGGATTTTGGCATTGTTACTTGTAGGGTTATCGTTCGATCTCCCTATTCCTTATATCTCGTTGCGTCAGTTACTCCCAATAGACTTAGCAAAACCACTAGCAGGGGTAACCACTTGCTTCATAGGCTTACTAACCTCGTACTTAAAAGAATTCACAATCGGCTCATCTGCAATTTCAGCCTCTTGATTAACATCATTGTCCAAAACAACAAACCTTGAACTAGAATATGCATTCTGAAAACCTCCTTCAATTTGAGGGGAAGCCTTAGTAGAATTAACACTAAAAGGTCCCTGCTCTTTCTGAAACTTCTTCTTAAAATTCTTCTGCTACAACAACATCCACTGACCATGACGTTTCGTAGAACTCCCCTCACCAACCTTCTCGGGACTGAAAGCATCCAGATCATCCTCCTTAGCAAGAGTGTTAGCCTCCATATCCTTAGCATTTCCAGTTTCAGCAGCCTGAGCCTTGGCTTTCAAAATAATAGGACAAGTATCCCTACCATGCCCATAGCAGCACATTGAAAGCAAACCAACTTAATCCCTTCATAAACACCCCATAAGATTGACCTTCAACTTCAATGAAAGGAATAAGAGGCTTCGACAAATCAAGTTCAACACAAATTCATGCAATTTTACCTCTAGCTTGGCTCATAGTGAGAGGATCGACCTTGATAGTATGACCAATCAAATTGCCAATTTTCCCCATAACATCAAATGGGAAATACTCAACATTGAGACCATTGATTCTAACCAAAACCGTCATGTGTGTAACACGGTCCTCCTTCGGATTAAACCCAGGCTTCCATTGTTGTGTCACAAGGTACTGACCAGCAATTTGCCAAGGGCCACCAGTAAGCACATACTCCATAATTGTACTCCAAATCAATCAAACTCATTGGACCCTTCAGGGCTTAGCGTTGAAGAAGACGAGCACAAAGAAAATTATAAGTCAATGGACGACCCATAAGCTTGATGGTCACAGAAGTTCTCCAAGGACGATATAGACACTCCTTAATTGACTCAGAGAATTTAATGGAAGGAATATTCCCATTCATAACCACACAATCGCCATCACCAATAACTAGATTATCTTCAGCCATGCCAGAGACACCAAAAACCTTATGTTTAAAACTCATCAACAAAGTAGGCACATGAAGAGAAGAATCCTCACCATCACTACCACCATCATCACACATCTCATGGGTACGAGCTCTTTTCTCACCAATACACACTCCATCTTTACCAGATCCACTAGATCCAGCAGGAAAAACGAATTCCACCATTGGAGCCGCCATCTTGAATGGTGGTACCTACCACTAGAAGCAACATAAGAGAAAGGTGCGAGAGAAAAAAGCGTCTGGTTCTCCAGAGCCCGAGGGACTCTTTTATGAGGGAATCAAATCGGTGGTGCATTTTGAGTAAGACTGACTCACACACCCATTTTACACCACCCATTTTGTGGTAGTAAAGGTTGTTTCTTTATCATCGCTTTATTGGCGCTCATAATAATCTCCACTCTTCTATCTCCACATTGTTAGTTTAGATTCTAAAGAAGTAGAACAGTGACTGAAGTAAAAAAATTCCAAAGTCATTGTTTCAATTAACTTCTTTTAATTACCACAAAATTTCGTTGGATTTAAATGTAGGTGGCATAGTAGCACACTTGCATGGAAATATGGAAATACCTATGTATCAATATAAATTCGGTTAGTTTACTGGCTCTGATTGCAAAACCCATAAAATCCATTGAACTCAATAGTTAATGATGGTGCACTCACTCAAGAGGGCTTCTATAGTGAGTGGAAAGTTATAAGGGGTGTTTTTGAGGGGTATGTAAGAGCCGTTGGATTTCATCCAATGGTGAGTTTTTAAAAGAGGGTGCATGTAAAACCGGGTTGAAATCTGACCCGTTGGAAACCCAACTTCAGTTGAAGATTTTTCCCTCTCTGTGAAAAACTGAAGAACACAATCCTCTCTTTTTGAATGTAATGCAAACCCACAATTAGAAAGATCTAAAGCTCCCAAACCCTATAGTCGCTCCATTGTCATCAACTCCTTGGGAGGCTTGCGATCTATGGTATCCTCGGTATGACGATTAATGGCTCTTACCTAGCTATTGCCCTGTTTTGATTCTATGGCTCAAGTGAAAACCCCTTTCCTTTTTCGTTCAGCAGACGAGATTCCAGATGAAAGCAAAGTATCATATCTCTTTTGTAGCTAGACGCATCAGCAGCAGTTGTTCCTCGATTTTGGTAGAGATGGATTCTCCACTACTAAAGAATCTTCTCTAATGTCCACCACATTCTCTCAAGCTGACTGATTTCGGAGCTCCCGATTGACTTTGAGAGGTAAGTTCACTCTTGCTGGATTGATTTTGTTAGGTTTGGTTTGTTTTTTGTAAGGGTGGGAAATTCGTCATTTGTGGCATCAATAATGGGTATTTGTGGAATCAATAATGCGTCATTTTTGCTCTCAATAATGCGTCATTTCCTTATGAATATTCAATATACTTAGTTGATTGTTTTGGGAGGTGGGGGGTGGAAAATTATGAAATGTAGGTAAAAGATCCTAAATTTAGGCTTAATGGCATTAGGAGTAAGCATTTGGAGAGGATAATGGGTGAAGTTATGTAATTGCTGGTTTGAATTACATTTGTGTTCTTAGTTGAACATGTTGGTTTTAATGTTATTTTTTCCAGATTATTTCACAAGAGATGATGTAACTATTATTAAATTTTTCTAGCATTTTGTGTAATCGGAATCCAACAAGCTAGGCTATGCATGTTTTGTGTCAATTTGTGCAATGTTTTATGTAAGTGGAATGCATTGATATGTTGTGATGCAGTAATGATTGATTAATGAATTAATATTTGCTATGTAGTAATATAGAAGTAGATAAATAATATACGTGGATAAATATCTGGGAGCTCAGAGAGTGATGACTGTGTAACAGCTAATGGGAGGGTTTACATTCTGAAGTAAGAAATGAGGAACACCAGCAGTTGGGATGAAGTTCGACTCGCTTGACATCGTTTATAATTTCTATAATAGATATGCATTCTTGACTGGCTTTGATATTCGACTTCATTCCAGCTTTTGGGGGAAAAATAAGAAAGAGATTCTGAGGAAAGAATTTGTATGTTTTTAACAGAGATTCATTGATTATATCACAGGCTAATGCAACATTTCCAGTAGCCAGCTGTTGTTTCCATTACCAGTAATGATTTCCAGCAACACCCACTTTTTCCGAATGTTATGTTCTAGTGTTTTACTGGTTATTAAGATCTGAGCTCGACTGGTTATTAGGTGCATGATTTTGTAAACATTCGTAAATGAAGGATACTTGAAGCACTTTATTGGAACAGAATGATTAGAAAGCAGCATGTAAAAAAGTACATTGCAACTAATCACATTTCGAATGGTTGGAGAATATTAAAGGGTACACTAACATTTGAACTACTCATAATTCCACACACAAAAGAAAATTTGATTGCAAAGCATTTTATGTGCTCCCTCTTAGCAATACCACGATCTCCCCGATCAACTGAACAACAGTAGCCACAATCACTAGGTCGTATTGGTCAGCTTCTTCTTAGCAGGTCTCACGTGCTTATGGTCACTCATGTCCCCAATGATATAGACGAAATAAATATTAAGCAATATTTGGAATTTTATTATATATAAATAAACCATAAACCATTCACTAAACAATGTATAGCACATGGTATGTTACTTATGACTCACGTGTCAGTTTTTTGAGAAAAAGTACGCTAGCTCTTTAATGTGAACGAACATGATAATAGGGCTTTACTGATTCCCAATGTGCTGTGATATTGACAGCTTATTGAATAATATTTCGATATTTGCAAAATATAATATTAGACAGAAGGAACACATGATGACTTGCAATACATAGTCCCAATAATTATATATGAAGCAAATAAACTGATATTTGTGTTATTTTAAATTAGATAATGATATTAAGGGAATATACTTCTAATTTGTGCAATACCACGATCACCCCCAACCAACTGAACAACGGTAGCCGCAATCACTTAGTCGTATCGGTCGGCTTCTTCTGAGCAGCTTTGACGTGCTTATGCTCACTCATGTCACCACCATCGTCTAGTATCTCTCTCACAGCATCAGAGGACACATAGTCCCAATTATAACTTGTATGAGTAGTTGCCGCAAATGCTCGGAATTTTTCGAATCCTTCGTTGAATGCCAACTCCAGTTCACTATGGTGCTCTTCGCATCGCATATGGTTCATCAAACAACCTTTAATTTCATCATTCATTACTGTATCCAACTCTTCAGCTTTCAGCTTCTTTTATGACTCAGCTTCAAGTACTTGTTCTTTTGGGAGAACGCTTTGTTCACTCTAATGTTAAGATCAGCCAAAATGGCCTTGTCTTCAACACATTTCTCGTGCCATGAATTGATCAGTCTGGAATTATAATCTAGCTTGCTACTGACTGCATGTATTGCCTCTAATGGATCATCGGAGTCCCCCTCACTCCCAAATGATGTTGAAAATGGAAGGGGTCGGCGAGTACAACGTGGAAATGGAAACTGCGACTCCAATTTTTCATCTTCGACTGTGTTGTTGGTGCCTGAAGAGGTTGACATGCTTGAATAATCCTATTTGTTTTAGAGGATGAGGATTGCATATACAATTTCGTTTGAGAAAAGGGACATAGCTTTATAGACCAACATACCAAAGCTTGTGTGTAGTCAAAATATGTACTTTATTTCAATTTTAAAAAAAGAGGTGTCAGGTTTTGCTTTTCAAGCATGTCAACCTCACACTCTCCTTGCACCACTGTTAGTGATTGAAAGAAACTCAATGGAAGTGAAATCTAGTTAGTGAACCCAACCAAACTAACCAAACTAATTAGGATTAAACTTAGATTTTATCAGACCAAAAATTAATTTATACATTGTCAACCAAATGTTTTTTGGCGGAAACCCTTTTATTGGTAATACTATCACCCCCTTCATAGAAACTCTCCCTCCACAAAAAACTCACTCCTCCACCGAATCTGTCTCCATCTACTAAAACTCTCTCCTCCACAGAAACTCTTTTCCCCCATAGAATGGATTTACTAACCAAGTTTGATGTGAGCATAATAAACACCCCTCCAAACAAAGACCACCTTCAAAACGCAAGTGAGTCACCAGACAAGCAGTGTCACATTCCTAGGCAGAATGACCATTTTGTTGGAAGTTTTGAGTCTGAGAGAGTTCTTGCTTTTTGGAAGGAGAGACATCTTTAACTTGGTGATGAAATCCAAAAAGCAAGGGCACATTTGGAATTTGTTGAAGGCCAAATTGAAGATGACAAAAGGCAGGCCAATCTGGATAGGGTGAAGTTGCAGCGCATGAAGCGTAGACACAAACGACTTCGGAGTGTAGCTGTTCAAAAATACAAGAACTCATCTAATGCATTGGAGTCAAAGAAGCATGTGATGCAAGCTGGATTCAACTACTTCCGATCCTATGCAAAACTCGTCGTACCCGGATTTGATTGGTCATCTATTACCATTTCCGATGTTAACAAATATACTCAGCAAGAGAAGCAACCATTTTGGTTCTCGTGTTTGAGCAGAGGCAAATCAGTGGAATTGGAATTTTCGTTAAACTCTGCTTCAAACTTATTTTGATGCTTACTACTTTGGAAGATTTCAACCTTAATATTTTGATGCCTTTAATTACGATAACAAGAGATGCAAAGTGCCCATCTACTTCAGTCATATGTTGCTGCCATGTCCATTTTTTATTTATCACGTATTAGATTTGGACATGGTTGCATCATATGCAATGTTGCCTTTATTTATTATATGTTAGGGCAAGGTTTATGGAGAAGCATTTGTGAGTGCGTTTGTGACAAGGTTATGGCATTATTTTGTACCAGTTATATATTATTTTTTGTACTAGTTCATCTCCTACTATTGTTTTCTATCTTTATATTATATGTTTGTGGAATCCCTAAAGTTAACATATACTGTGAAAAAAATGCAAAGTGATTATATAATCACTCATATAGACTAGGACAAATATTCACTAATATTTTAAAATTGCTTGACTGGTGTGAGGTTTTTCAGAAAAAGTGTGGCATTATTTTATGTGATTGGACATGATAGAATATTACTGATTCCCAATGCAGAGTCATTTGGACAACTTATTGAATAGCTGTGACGTGATCAAAACTCTAGGAGCAGTTGCATATGGACAACTTATTGAATACCTCTGATGTGTTCAAAGCTCTAGGTGCAGTTGCAATGATGGCTTCAAAGCAGTGTGCAATTAATATATATGTACATTATTATAAAAAAACAAATAATTTTACATCCTTATATATGAAAGGAAACTAATTCTTGTATTTTTACAAAGAGTAATATATACTTGTTAAAGTGAACAAACATATATACTTAGGGTAAAGAGGAAAGTGAGTTATCTAAAATAATTCCGATTTTTCCATTGCAAAAAGGATGATTTATAAGTTCCCCTAGTTTTATAACGTCACAAGGAGGTTGGACTAATTTTCGGGGTATTTTTAGGATTTTTCTACTATTTATTACCTTTTTTGAAAATTTTTGCACTAAAAAAGCCAAAATAATTGCAAGAGGACACCTGGCGCGATCTCAGCCAGTCACCTTTCACCGCTTGCACAAGTGTACATCAGTCAACATGGCCACATCCTTGCCTTTTACCCTAAATTATTATTTTCTTACTTTTTCTTAGAAAATTCATAACTAAATACACAAAAATTACAAAAATATTCCGAAAATTGCTACGAACTCATTGAGACTCCAGCTCTCTTACTGAATAACCCGATTCATGGTTACGCATTTTACAAAATAATTCCAAACATTAACGAGAGATGCTTGTTGATGTAGGTTATTGAAGTTAAAGTTAACAAACATATATACTTAGGGTTAAGAGGGAAGTGAGTTATCTAAAACAATTCCAATTTTTTCATTACGAAATGGATGATTTATAGGTTCCCTTAGTTTTATAATGTCACAAGGAGGCCGGAGTAATTTTCGGGGCATTTTTAGGATTTTTTTACTATTTATTACATTTTTGAAAGATTTTTGCACTAAAAAAGCCAAAATAATTGCAAGAGGACACCTGGCGCGATCTCAGCCCGTCACCTTTCACCACTTGCAGAAGTGTACGTCAGTCAACATGGCCACATCTTTGCCTTTTACCCTAAATTATTATTTTATTACTTTTTCTTAGAAAATTCATAACTAAATACACAAAAATTACAAAAAATATTCCGAAAATTGCTACGAACTCATTGAGACTCTAGCTCCCTTACTGAATAACCCGATTCATGGTTACGCATTTTACAAAACAATTCTGAACATTAACGGAAGATGCTTGTTGATGTAGGTTATTGAAGTTAAAGTTAACAAACATATATACTTATGGTTAAGAGGAAAGTGAGTTATCTAAAACAATTCAGATTTTTTCATTGCGGAACGGATGATTTATAGGTTCCCCTAGTTTCATAACGTCACAAGGAGGCTTGAGTAATTTTTGGGGCATTTTTAGGATTTTTATACTATTTATTACCTTTTTTCAAATATTTTTGCACTATAAAAACCAAAATAATCGCAAGCGGACACTTGGAGCGATCTCAGCCCGTCAACTTTCACCACTTGCACAAGTGTACGTCAGTCAACATGGCCACATCCTTGCCTTTTACTCTAAATTATTATTTATTACCTTTTCTTAGAAAATTCATAACTAAATACACAAAAATCACAATAATGTTCCAAAAATTGCTACGAACTCATTGAGACTTCATCTTCCTACTGAACTCATTATTATTATTATTATTTTTTAGCATGTACATTTGTTAATTTTATTTACTCCAGATGAAGATGTTTCCTTCTCTTTCCTTTGAGTATAGTGAAATGTTTTGAATTCATTGAAATATTTTTGGAATGGAACGATTTGAGGAGTGGAAGAGGGGAGAAATGAGAAT
Organism: Prunus armeniaca; assembly: GCA_903112645.1. NCBI lineage: Eukaryota > Viridiplantae > Streptophyta > Magnoliopsida > Rosales > Rosaceae > Prunus > Prunus armeniaca. Next base: position 9,771,782 of record CAEKDK010000003.1, on the reverse strand, counting down.
ATATGGGATTTCAATTTTGTTTTAGTCTCTGTTTGTAGTGTTTTGAAAAGGTGTTTCCACTTGGGGTTTTTCCAAGTTAACCCTTTTCAAAGAAACTGAACCCAACACCCTAAAACTCAAGAGAAGAGAAGGGAAAATGTCATCAAAATGCAAAGAGAGTCAGACAGTCAAAAAGTCAATTAATAACCTATTTGCATAGCCATTTTTAGGATTTTCCCGCCATCACATTCATTGATACAAATGTGATGGATTAATGACTAGTCACGTCCCATCCGATACTTTTTCATTTTTCCACACCAAACTAACCATAATAATGTTATTAAAATGGAACCAATGATGATGGATTCTTATCCAACTAGTTGTCTTAATGAAATATAATTAAAATAATATATTTAAAGTAGTGTCCCCTCAATTTTCATATTAATATTTGGTAGTGAAATATTATATTGGTTTTTGGGATAAAATGTGCCACAATTCTTACAATACAGGTGTCCAGATCGTGACCAACCCACCCACACAGAAAAAAGAAGGATATAATTCAATTTGGGCAGAGATGAGAGAGAGCTGAGTGAGAAGTTTAGGGTTATGAGTGAAGGGGTATGAGTGAGAACTATGAGTGAGAATGTATGAGTCTGAAGAGGTTTTAGTGAGAAGATCTGAGTGAGAAGAGGTACAAGTGAGAAGATTCAACATGTCTTCGTCTTCATCTCCTACTCAAACAAAGAGGTATCAGTATTGTGGAGCTGCAATGGTGCTTCGAGTTTCAAAATCAGATAAAAATCAAGGGAAGCCATTTTGGAAGTGCCTAACCTTGTTTTCATTTCCAGAATATGTATGTGGGTGAAAAAAACCTAGGTCTAACTATGACAGAATTATTTTGCATATATGATGCCTGCAATTAGGGAGCCACTAGTTGCAATGGATTCAAATGGGTTGATGTAACCTCCGCTCAAGCAGAGCAGCAAGATGACACTTATGATGCTACGGTGCTGAATATGCTGAAGTCCATTAAGGACTTGGTATTAGTTTTATTACTTGTATCAATTTTCATATATTTGTTATTTTAATGACCAATTAAGTGCACAGTTTCAAGGATTGTAAAAGTTTTCCCCAAAAAGACATGTTGCATGCACCACCAATGAGTTTTCAAACTCATTTTGTAATTTCTGTTCTTGAATTATTGTTTGAAACAAAAACATTTATTTGTCTGAAACCCAGCAAAAACTTTCCAAGACTGACTTAAAAAAAATAAAGTCATACGAAGACGATAAAATTACAATACAGGGCCAATACGATGCAATAATAAGACAATACATTTTTTTAAAATTGCATAATTATTCGGTGTATATAGATTGTTTATTTTCGTATACTGAAGGTTTATTGATTGTTTACTGCATGTATATCGCATGTTATTGATCGGATATTGAATGTTTATTGATTGTTTACTGCATGTATATCGCATGTTATTGATAGGATATTGCATGTTTATTGAAGGTTTATTGATTGTTTACTGCATGTATATCGCATATTATTGAATGGATATTGAATGTTTATCCAAGGTTTATTGATTGTTTACTGCATGTATAACGCATGTTATTGCTCGGATATTGCATGTTTATTGAAGGGTTATTGATTGTTTACTGCATGTATATCGCATGTTATTGCTCAGATATTGCATATTTATTGAAGGGTTATTGATTGTTTACTGCATGTATATCGCATGTTATTGCTCAGATATTGGATATTTATTGAAGGGTTATTGATTGTTTACTGCATGTACTTCGCATGTTATTGGTTCAATATTGAATGTTTATTGAAGGTTTATTGATTGTTTACTGCATATATATTGCATGTTATTGCTCTGATATTGAATGTTTATTGAAGGATTATTGAATGTTTATTGTATGTATTTCACATGTTATTGGTTTGATATTGAATGTTTATTGAAGGTTTATTGATTGTTTATTGCATGTATATCGCATGTTATTATTGATGTTTATTAGGGGCAAAAGTACCACTCAAGTAAGATTTAAGGAGTTAGATTTATAGGGAAAACTATCCTTATTCTTTCTTTTAGTAGGAAGAACAACTGTTAAGTAGAATTTCCTATTCAATATGACTTCCTTATGGATGGTGTAATTGGAGACTGATGTATATTGCATGTATATTGCTTGTCTGTTGTGTATATATTGCTTGTCTGTTGCCTGTGTATTGTTGTTTATTTCCTTCGTAAGCAATAAATAATCAATACACACGCAATAAACAAGCAATATAGACGCAATAGACATGCAATATAGATGCAACAGACATGCAATATAGATGCACCAATATACATTACTTTTATGCTACTGAGCTACCCAAAACCAATAAAATAAAGAAAATCAACGAATTTATTAACTGATTATAAAAGAGAGAGGGATTCAAACCTGAGGAGTGGTCCGAAACCAATAGGTAGTTTTTATAGCATTACAGCTGGGGACATTTTTTCATGTGTTTCTATAAAGAGGGCATGGTTGAATAAAACATTGGAGGCGAGGGCATAGCCGCCTATTCCCCTTACAGAATTACCTTATTAAGATGCAACCCATTGCGATTAAGTCAAGGCATGTTGAATGGCTTAAAGATTGGGATATGATATTTGGAATGGTGGCTTGGATAAATCATGACGTATCATTTTGCAATGATGTAATACATTTAAAAAGCCATTAGTCCCCATTCACATATGCAGTCTTCAAATCCCAATTCAATGCAGTTTGGTTAAGGTTATGTAAATGTCGTGAAGGAGTTAGGCCAATATTACACAGATGTTTGTTTCATTAAATCCAAAAAAACTTTACACTTCAGATGCACATTCTATGTATGGGAATGACATGTGCCTAACTTCAAAAACGCATCTGCCTATCAATTTATATTGCCCACGTGCAATAGATTTACAGATCCATTTACTTTTCTCCTCACCAAGCCTCTACATCTCCATTTCAGATTCTTCATTTTTCTGTCTATGCTCTGCATCCAACTACCATATACATTTAGCCCAATATGAGAATAAATGTAGTGTAGTATTACACTAATCGAAATGAAAGCATGCATCCGCTATAAAATTTGCCACTATTTTGGTTCTAATTGTTATTGTCCAATAACTTAAACTTAAAATTATGTACAAAAATACACTAAGATTGAGAAAGACGAAGAATAATTTAGGAGCAGAGGTAGAATTCGAAAAGGACCCGTGGGTCTGTATTGTGTATTTACATGAGTTTCAATTTGGAGATTCCCAAAACCAATTTAATCATCATGTACCTAAACCAAGTTCAACCAATATCATGGTATGTAAGCATCTCCTCCCCGTAATATCTCTGCAGCCAACTTCAACCGGAAAAATGGCATGTTCTGTGAGGTGCAAGTAGCTAACGGAATCTCAGCACTCAAAAGCTCAATGTACTTCAACACGAACATGCCACAATCGCCTCTGAAACAAAACAAGAACTCGATCAATTCAAGTAATGACATTCTAACGTAATTGACAATTTAAAGTAATAAAATTAAATAAAAGTTGTGCTCACTGATTAGATTGTTGTGGAACATCCACACATTCTATTGGCCACGGAAACCACCAATCTCGGCTGCCATCGTTTGCGTAAACACCTTCTTCATAAAAGTCGATGGTGTTGAAAAGATTGGAATCGTAATTGAAAGCAGGCGAGTTCTTCCTTTAAGATCTCATCTGGAATAAGTGAAACCATTGAATCATACACTTTGATTTCACACTTAACCATATCAATCATTAGAGCCACCCAATGGTTATACTTCATCAACATACAAGGGACATACACCTTATACGCGTTCTGCCAATCCATCCCACATGCCGGAACCTTGCCATTTACAACGTTCAGTAAACTGTTTCTAATTTTCCACCCAACCTGCTCTTTTTTTCTTTTATTATCCGCAAAGCAAGTATGGATGTGATTATGTGAAATAGAAAACAATCAATGGTTAAACACATCCACAAAGCAAGTATGGATAATTTGTAATTATTAACTGTACTTGGTCAAGGCCTATGACATACCATAAAAAATACATCGGTCGTTGTCCAGTCCGATATTTGTACAACCTCCAACTCATGTTGTCGCTTCCGGATGAGATACAATCCCAAATCAATTTGCTGCACATGTTTTTCTTGTCAATCTCATAATCTATCTACATTAAAACAAATGCATAATCAATTAAACTTACATCTCCTTTCAACCAACCGTCAGCTTTGACGAGGGAAGCGAAGAATTCAATCTCAGCTTCCACGTTGCCAAATTGCATCACTAAACTGTGAATATAAAAAAGTTTTAGAATACAACAATTAAAAAATATATACACTTATGCCTTCTATCTCAAAAAACAAGGGACTTACTTTGGGTTATGGCGCCATTCCCAATAAAGTTTCAGTAATTTCACCATATGATCATGCGGAATCGCCTTCATTGGGTCTAACATCCGAAGTCGAGTTGTCTGTGGCACAGTTTTTTTACCAATTCACTAGCTTCAATGATCTTCCACATAGGAATAATCCTCTTCCTCTTCCGTAATTGGACCTCTTGTTCCACAGCTTTACCTTTATCATTCAACCAAACATTCAACTGAGATAGCACAGCTGTAGGTTAATCCAAATCAATGTCCCCGAGAGTAAACTCAACCTTTGTCCCCTCCGTGCTCTCGCTAATGTCATTGCCAAGCAACATAACTTCATTATCCTCTTCCTCACATTGGTTTCTTTGCACTTCCTTTTCCTCACTTCTTTGTCTTTTCACTTCCTTGCCCTCCCTTCTTTTTCTTTGCGAATCCTCTCCCTCACTGCTCTTTCTTTGCAGTTCCTCTCCCTCACTGCTTTTTATTTTCACTTCATCTCCCTCACTGCTCTTTCTTTGCTCTTCCTCTCCCTTGCTGCTTTTTATTTTCAATTGCTCTCCCTCACTTCTTTTCCTTTGCGCTTCCTCTACCTCACTTGGTTTTCTTTGCACTTCACCCCCTTCAATCCCCTCCTCTTCCTTTTCCTCTCCCTCATTTATATTACTTGGCCCTTCATCCCATTCAATATCATCCACTTCCTCACATCCCTTAAATAGATGTGAGATGGCACAACGATTCGTCCTCTCTTTCAGAACAGCTAGGTCCCTCCTTACTTCCTGCTCAAAATGAGGACCTAAACATTGGTCCAAATTTTTTCCATTTGTATGACCTTTAACTCAAGCATGTCCTTTTCCCGCTTTACTTGAAAAAACTCAGACCTCAACAAGCTTACCACCTTGTTCAACTCATCAAGGTCAGCACATGAAGAAGGAATTGACTCTTCCGAGACAACAGTAAGGCGATCCTGTGGCCAAATCCAATATGGTTGTCTCATTTTCTTTTCACTCGGACGTAGCGCCCACAACTGAACTGACTGTTTCAGAATATAGACAAGAGTCATATTCAATCATTCTACTTAATAATTTCATTGAATCTTATAAACAGTTCCAAGGGCTGAAAACCAAACCTCTTTGCTCTGGAAAAAATAATTGTTCAACTTTCTCATCTCGGGAATAGACGTAGTAGTTCTCCATTGCAAAATACGCGGGACAGCTGTCGGATCAACATCCTTGCAGTAATTCAGGTCCGCCATTCTAGGAATTAATTCATATACCCAAATCTACACAATTCACAGGACAAAAGTCATTATTTAAGTTTTAAAGTCCACAAAGCATAACTGACATAAACATTATTACCATGTACCTGGAAAGCATACATGAAACCTTTAAAACCCTAGCCACCCCTTTGCACTTCACCATGCTTATCCTTCTTGCCCTTCTCATTTCTCCGGCTTGTTCCCGTTACCTTACTTTTCCCCTTCCCTCTTCCCTCTTCCCTCTTCATTTTCAAAGTTTTTCATATACTTTGTTGGTACAGAAAATAGACTGTCTTAGGTCTTGTCAAGGGACACCGAACCCTACGGATACCTGTTGAACGCATCCAAGTCCTCTACAAGGGCCAGGTAATTTACATTGATGTTCAAATGCTTGTCCCTTCCCAAAATCACTAACTCAGCAAAGTAAACAAGAGCTACCTTGTAGATGTCATCTTCCTCTGTGCACCTCAGAAATGCTTCTTCTAAAGCATTACATGTAATTCCTTCGTCTACAAAATATCTTTTATGAAGTCTAATTTCATCACTTTCTCCACTAGAAACTTCAGGCACTTCCCCAAAACAAAGCCATGTGATCAAACAGAAATCCTGACGAGTGAACTGAGCAACATTGCATCCTATTAAGAAACTCAGTCCATCCAAGTCCTTCACACCCTGTCCCGCTACTCGACGCAACACAACCCCATGCATAATCTGCCTACTAAACTGAATCTTATCTATATTCAGAAGATGGCCAAAGCATGATGTCTTGAATTGTTCTAATTGTTCGGCAGTCAACTTCGCTCAAATTGTAGCTAGGGATGAATTTGCATGTGAGCAGTTGTTCACCCGTGACGCATATGCCTCTGACTCTAGCCATACCAGCTCCACGTTGGATCCCATTTCCTGAAATACGAGATGAAATAACGTGAACACATATACTACCACCTATTTGTACAATCATATTGGTATTTACACAACTAGTCAACTAGGCACATTACAAATTTTACAAAGTACATGCGCATAGGGATTACTGATCACAAGCTTTAACATCATCAAAGTAATATGACCAATTTTTTGCAAATACCTGTTAATGCAATGATTTTGTGAATTACAAGCAATAGAATGTGTTTTATTTATAGATCCAAACTCCAATCAATGGTTGACGCATGAGTGAGTGTGAGTGCAATCTAGGAAAGTGCTGCACTTCACACACATGATAATTATTGTTATCTCAACACAAAATAAATAAATAAATAAATAAGAAAGATGGTGGAAGGAAGCAAAGCAAAGCATCTGCTCTACTATCTGCTTGCTAAGCCATTGCCACATCCTTCTTTCTTTCTAGTTTTTTCTTCAGTCAGCCACAATCATCATAGATCAACCTTTTTTCAAATGCTTTGCACTTTTATTCATGAGTTTATTATTATATGTTCTCATTTTTCACAGGCAAATTTAGTAACAACGGAAATAATATTTATTTCAAAAATTATATATATTCTAGCGCTAGAGAGATAATCTGCACTCTGCACTGCTTCAAATGTGGAAGGTTTTGAGGGCCTCCTCCAATTCAACACCATTATCTTATTCATATAATTATTGACATGTTATGGACATGTTATTGACATGTTACTGACACGTTATTGACTTGATTTTCATTCGTTTTTTAACATATATCCAAGCAAAAATTAACATGCAAGTGAAGCACAAAGAAGAGATGCCAAATCCAACAATATTGATGGTACAAATTGGGGAAAACCGTTACTCTAACCGTAAACTCAAATTCCATAAATTACTCACCAAATGCTGGTTATTGAACAATCGCAAGGTGTCTGTGCGGGCTCTTTGTGCAGCTTTGCTCCACAAATGGAACCTATCACTTCCAACGAATATGGCTTATCTCCTTCCCCTTTCACTGTTTCGGAATCCATGCCTTTACCCCTTCCACTCAAAATAAATACTTTTTCACGAGTTAGAGAACGGAGTTGCGGTCAACCGTTGCCTTCAACCGTCGTTAACCGTTGCCTTCAATCATTCTCAGAGCTTAGCGGTTTCTCAAAGAGCTATGGGTTTTAGAATGATGGGTTTTTCTGTTCAAACTTCGACTTACTCCCTGCCTTTTTTTTTTTTTTTTTTTTTTTTTTTTTTTTTTTTTTGGTTTGGGTGGAGGTTGCCCAACTTCAATTATGGATATATTGGTAATATTAAATTCGGGTTTGCTTCACCTACCCAATTGCACAATTGTATCTCAATTCTCCATAGCCCTTGGATTGATCTGATGGCTATAAAGTGAACCCCTTATAACTTACCACTCATTATAGTCTGAGCGCTCACTCAAACCCACACCCCACACTTGGTGGTCACTAAGGCCATTTCCAATGACGGCCTTAAATGGGGCTATACCTCCTCAGGGCCCAAAAAGAATAACAGGGCTAGCAGCCCATTTTCTTTACCAGGATTTTTTTTTTTTTTTTTTTTTTTTTTTTTTTTTTTTTTTTTTTTTTTTTTTTTTTTTTTTTTTTTTTTTTTTTTTTTTTTTTTTTTTTTTTTTTTTTTTTTTTTTTTTTTTTTTTTTTTTTTTTTTTTTTTTTTTTTTTTTTTTTTTTTTTTTTTTTTTTTTTTTTTTTTTTTTTTTTTTTTTTTTTTTTTTTTTTTTTTTTTTTTTTTTTTTTTTTTTTTTTTTTTTTTTTTTTTTTTTTTTTTTTTTTTTTTTTTTTTTTTTTTTTTTTTTTTTTTTTTTTTTTTTTTTTTTTTTTTTTTTTTTTTTTTTTTTTTTTTTTTTTTTTTTTTTTTTTTTTTTTTTTTTTTTTTTTTTTTTTTTTTTTTTTTTTTTTTTTTTTTTTTTTTTTTAACAGAGACAAAGGGTCCTCCTGGCAAATTTTGCTAGTCTTTCTTGTTTTTACTATCCACTTTGGTCAAGACAATTTCTGCTGATTAGATGGGCGAGACGTCCACTTTGGTCTCTTGTCATATACCACACTTATGAGAGAAATCAGTTGTTAACGCCCATTTAATAAAATTATCTTTATATTGCACACACTATACAATGCCATTATGACTCCAAACTCTTCCCCGCATACCCATTCACAAAGACCTCTCTATACAGCTTACCTTAACGATCATGGCCTTAGAAAGATCAATTTTCCAAGCAAATAAAACCTTTTCCCTTTAGCAATCTTGAACTTATGCACGCATCTCTTGAGCAATCACACTATTATCACCTATAGGTCTCCCTAACAAAAACTGACTTGAGTGGGGCTAACAATTTTAGTCATAATAGGATGACCTGAAACTAAATCTTATAAACCACTTATAAAGAGGATTACATAAAACTACATGGGCCCAAGTTGAGCCATATTAGAGGCCGTTCAACCTTAGGAACCAAAGTAATTAAAGTACCATTAAGTGCTCAGGGAAGATAAGCTCGGACAAACACATCCTTGACAGAGAAGGATATTCTAGAGCAAAGATTCCAATAATTTTGATAAAAAAGGGCAGGAACCCAAGAGGGCCAGGCATTTTCAACCCACCAATAGCAAATAAACTACTTTGAATCTCCACATCAGAAACCTCACCATTTAACCTTGTACAATCAGAGAGCTCAAGCTGAGGAAAACACTGGGGAAACAAAGAGTACTCATCAGATAAAGGAGGCTCACTAAATAGCCCTTGAAAATAATGAATAACAATCTGTTTCATACCTCCTTTCTCAGAAATCTACTCTCCAGCATCATTAGTCAACCTTTCTAATTTATTCATGTGCCTTCTAATAATAGTAGAAAGATTAAAAAAAATTTGTATTCCTATCATCTTCCTTAAGTCATGTGTTTCTAGATTTTTGCAACCAAAACATCTCTTCTTGATCAAGAATGAGATTATACTCTGTAGTCAAATCAGTTTCCAACTGACTAAGGAAAGGATTAAACTGCATACATAAGATTTTTCGAATACCAGCAAGATGAGCCAAAATCCTTCTTTTCTTTTGAAAAAGACACCCAAACACCTGTTTATTCCAATGTTGCAGATGCCAAATAAGACTAGTAGACTTTTGAACAACATGGCATGTACCAGAATTCCACAAACCAGATATGAACTCAAAAAAACTAGGATGACTTAACCACATTGCTTGGAATCTGAAAGGCATAGATTCTGTTGCAGGAAGATGGTTAGAAAAAAACTTAACCATGATAGGACAATTATCAGAATTCACCCTTGGTAGATGAGATAAGTGAGCTTCAAAGAACAAAAATCTCCAATCAATATTACAAAGACCTCTATCAAATTGTTTCTAAATAATATCCTTGTCATCCCTTTTATTACACCAGGTAAAATTAGCGCCAGAAAAAAACCAAATCAACAAGATGATTCATATCAATCCACTCAATAAAATGCTGACCACCAACATCCAAATTACCACCTTGCTTCTCCTCACCACAAACAATATCATTAAAATCACCAAGCAACAACCAAGGTAATTACAAACACACGAACCCATCTAAATACTTCCAAAAAGAAGTTCTCTCACTAGAACAAGGACTAGCATAAACTATTGTTAGCAACCAACTTTTAGCATCCATAGTAACTAAGGCAGTAATGGTTTGACTAGAATGCACAACAATTGTAAAGAAACAGAACTTCCATTCCAAAGTAGCCACACACCCCCAGAAAAACCAATGGGATCGACAATATGATAATGAGAAAATCCCAAAACCTTTGTAACAAGGAGAGCTCAAGAACCACCAATTCTAGGCTCAAGCACAACAAAAATATCAATACCATAAGCCTTTTTAAGTCCCTAATGGTATGACACACTTTACCTTGTCAGCACCTCTCACATTCCAGGAAACAATTATCATAAAAGTGATATGTAAAGGGAGGACAAGGAGAGGGAAAACCTCATCAAAAAGCAACCTGCCCAGCCTCAACATCAGAGGCATCAAAATCAGTCAACATACCAACCAAACCAACCTCACCAACTGAATCATGCTCATCCTCATTGGAAACACCAGACTTAACCAAACGAGATTTACCTTCATTCAGCTCCATCTGACCAATATCAAGAGGCTCAGGGTTATGCAACACCACATTAACACCCCGAAAATCCGTAGGTGAAAAGCAGCATCCACATTAAAAGAGATCAAGCCTTGAACATCATCTTGCACATTAGAGCCTCGAACTTGCATACCCATCACTCCAACATTCAAATTACTACGATTATGCCCAAACCTAGCATTCCCAGTGTTCTTAGACCCAAAACCAGGCTTCAAACCACAGTACCGCTCTTCTCCAACTTAGCATTAGTAATGTCCTTCAAAGGTTTTTGAAAACGTGCACCTTAGAATCCTTAGCAAGAGAATTTTCTCTTCCCAACCTCATTCCGTTACTCCCAGTAGACTTAGCAAACCACTAGTAGGAGTAACCACTTGCTTCATAGGCTTATTAACCTCGTACTTAAAAGGATTCACAACTGGCTCATCTGTAAATTCAGCCTCTTGAGTAACATCACACATCTCATGGGGTACGAGTTCTTTTCTCTCCAATACACACTCCCATCTTTACCAGATCCACTAGATCCCACATAAAAAAACAAATTCCAACAACGGAGCTGCCACCATGTGTTTGGGCCACAAATTGGCATGCCCAGCCAGCAAAAATTAGGCCCAGAATGAAGCTGCAAAAAATCAAAGAGAGATGGAAGCCCAAAAGCCAGAGGAGACCAGCCCAAGACTCATCAAAGTAAGCAAGGCTAATCTGGGCCTCACGGGCCCAATATAAAGGGGAAGCCCAGAAATAGGGACAATCCCACGTGATATCTCTGAAAAAGAAAAAAAGTCAGCAATGGCAACTGTCATAGGAGAAGTGATTGAAGGGTTCATAGCATCAAGATCGATTCTGGAAAAAACTGAAGATCAAATCCCTCTTACACTATATATATATTCAGAGATTTTTTTTCTGTCTTTTCAGAGAAGGTAAACCTCCCAAGGAGATAAGCAAGTTACAATCTCAGAGAGGGATAAGCAGGAAAGCAGGAAGCTGTCCAGAAAAGAATCAAAACTAACCATCACGGGCAAAATATCGCAAGGGGCAGTTGAAATTAGGCAAGAGATTTCAAAGAAAAAAAACAGGGAAGTGATTGCCTATCTGTTGAGAAACCTATCTACCAAAAATGATGAAATCCCCTTTTTCTCTTTTCCATTTTTAAAGGAAGATCTTTTGAAAGGATTTGCCGCCCATTATTAAAAGAATTACCCTCCTCCAGAAGACATTTCTTATAAATATGAGAAGGAGTGAACAGGGCAAAACACAAAAAAAATCTTACAACAAAAATTTCATCACTCAATCAAACAAAGATCCTACATAGGAAAACCCTCAAATAAACAAGCCCACTTGAATTTCAAGTGAAAAAACCAGCTCCAGATCAAAATGCCCAGAATCCAGACTTAGGAAGCAAGTCATTCAAAACGAGATTTCTCTCGTTACAAATTTGGTTCAGCAAAAACCAACACAAGCAGAGTTTGAGCCTCCTCCAAGTATGGAAAACCCCAGCCAAATTCACGGAATAGCCTCTAGCTCACCAACGTCCTCAAGAACAGCCACTTCTGCCCCTTCAGACTGAAGAAACCGCAGTTCTGCCTACTCAGAAGCTTCGCAAAAGCTTGAGGTACATTAAAGCTCTGCCAGAATCAACCTTTGGCATCGATTTGTAGTTGAAAATCGGGCAATCAGAGTTGTCTACGATCCAGTCCAGCCCAGACATTCCCAGTCCAGCCCATCACAGAGCCTCCCATCCAGGCAGAAATGGAGATCTAGCTATCTTTTTATCTTTTGGCATCGACATGTATTTTTGTAGTCCTGTAAAAGGCACTTCCGCCCAAAAATAGCTTAAATTTCATCAGCCATTCTGGCCAGAACAACCTCTTTATACTGAGATAAATTGTTAAAGTCCTCACTAGTCTGAGGCAAGAAAAGAACTTACTTGGGAGATATTCCTCACCCAAATTCACAATCGTTTGTTTAGGAAATCAGTAACTTGGGGCGCAAGTTATCCATTCCAGACTAAGTCTGCTAGGCTGTTCATTACTAGCAGTGGCACGCTCGCACACCAAAGAAAGCTGACTTGTTGACCAGTCTATGGTTCTCAAGGCAGTGGGGAACTTTGCCCTTCCCATCATAGGAGTAAACGCAAAACGGGTGAACACCATGAATGGTGGTACCTACCACTAGAAGCAACAGAAGAGCAAGGTGCGAGAGAAAAAAACATATGGTTCTCCAGAGCCCGAGAGACTTTTTTCCGAGGGAATCAAAATTGGTGGTGCATTTTTGAGTAAGACTGACTCACACACCTATTTTTACACCCACCCATTTTGTTGTAGTAAAGGTTGTTTCTTTATCATCGCTTTATTGGCAAGCTCATAATAATCTCCACTCTTCTATCTCCACATTGTTAGTTTGGATTCAAAAGAAGCAGAACAGTGACTGAAGTAACTTGCGATACACTAAACAAAATTCCTAAGTCTTTGAGGGGTGTATTCAATTAGGATTCTAGAGTGTTTAAAAAGATTTTGTTTAAGTGCCAAATTTCATAGAACTTGATGGAACTTTAGAATTCGTATAGAACTTGATAGACTTTCAGAAGACTTCTATATAATTTTTTAATAAACTTTCTTAAGATTTGGGGGGTGTATTCAATTACCGTGACAAAAAAGCATGGATCCTAGTAACAAAGAATAAACCCTAACCCCAAGCTAAACCCTAATAACAAGTAAAACCTGTAACCCCAAACTATACCCTAATAACAAGAAAAACACGATGAAGAAAAATCATGGAAAAAGAAAACCCAACGAGGTATTGATCAAAGAAAAAATAGGGAGCATACCTTCATAGATGGAGGAAGGAGGCTGCTCATCTTCTGTTGCAGAGAGAAAAGCTAGGGCAAGAGAAAAACATCTGATGAAATACTTGGGGAGGGGGGAGTTTATTTACGGTCATTGTTATTTCTAGCTCTCTCCCTTAAAACCTACGAAAATTTATCACTTAATGTAATCCTTCCAAATATACGACCTTTTGAATACACCTAGATTTGATTCAACTTTTTTATAATCCTAATTGAATACACCCATATTTGAATGGACTTTTTAAAAGTTCATACAAGCCGGAATTGCCTCTTTTAAAGTTTGTATAAATCCAATTTGAATACACCCGGATTTTAAAAATCTTTTTAAACGCTTCATAATCCTAATTGAATACACCCCCCCTTTGTTTCAATTAACTTCTTTTAACTACCACAAAATTTCGTTCGATGTAGATGGCATAGTAGCACACTTGCATGGAAATATGGAAATACCTATGTATCAATATAAATTCGGTTAGTTTACCGGCTCTGATTGCAAAACCCATAAAATCCATTCAACTCAATATTTAATGATGGTGCACTCACTCAAACTAGAGGTGTCAAACGGGCCGGCCCATCCCATTTAAACTCGTGCTTTTAACGTTTTCGTGTCGGGCCAGACCGGCCCATTTAATTTATTGGGCCGTGCCGTGCTGGACCATTTAGTAAAATCATTGATCCCGGCCCGGCCCAAAGCCCATGCCCATATTGAAAACGGGCCGGGCTTGTGCCGTGCCCGTGCTCGTGTTCATGCCATACTCGGGCCCAAGAACCAATTCATTTAATTTGAATTTTTTTTCACTTGATTTTTTTTCCACTAGATAATTCAAATTATAAACATTAAAAATATAATTAGAGGCAAGAAATGATGAACTATTTGAAAACATTAATCAATCAAACATCCAAACAATATGAAATGGCGAATGGCAAAAAGTGTCAAACTCCACAAAGTCCACTTCAACTTTTCATCTTTAAACAACTTATTATTTTATATGTGAAAAAATGTCTTGCTTTGATTATAAGAGAAGCGTATACGTCATATGTATTGATTAGATATCAAGTCCAATGTTGTTTAATTAATTTGTAGTTGATATGTTTAATTAATTAAGGACCCAAGTAATTTCCCTAAAATGAAATACATCAAATATATATTTATGATTAATATATATATATATATATATATATATATACAGTCCCCTTCTATTGAGGGATCCCTCAAATAATTTTATTTGAGGGACGCCCTTTAGAGTACCTTACAATTTTTTTTTCCAATGATCCAAACCATATAGTTTTTAGGTCTTTATTCATAGATCATCCTTATAAAAAATTAGACAAATCGGAAATCGTTTCGACATCCAATTATGTCTTACAAAATCAATGAACACGGTGTTTCAAGAAAGTACTAAAATTTCAATAACTTAATTGAGTGGTCAAATGATATCGGATTCAAGTGATTTTTTGTAGAGATGATCTTTGAATGAGTATCTACAAAATAGACGGTTTGGATTAGTGAAATACAATCCATAGTGGGGCCTACAAGGGGTGTCCCTCAAATAAGCTTATTTGAGGGATCCCTCAATGGAAGCTCTCTGTATATATATAAACAATGACATTAAATGTCGAATTATTGCATTTTGACTTTGAGAAAGAAAAAAATTTTAAGTGGGCCGTGCTTGAAGCGTGCTCAGGCCATGGGCTGGCCCGGTCCATTGGACCTCATTTTTTGATCCCGGCTCGACCCAAGTTTTCGTGCCGTTCCTAGCATGGCCCATTAATATTCGTGCTCGTGCCGTGCCGTGCCTCATTTAAACGGGCTAGGCTCGTGCCGTGCTGGGCCGGCCCGTCCTGTTTGACACCTCTAACTCAAACCCACACTGCACACCCGGTCGTCACTAAGGCCATTCCCCAGTGAGGGTCTTAAATGGGGCTACCTCCTTAGGGCTAAAAAATATATGCTTAGGGCCCAAAAAGAATAACAGGGCTAGCTGCCAATTTTCCTTACCAGGACAAACAAAAAATAGGCTCAAACTTAGCAGAAATCGTTATCTTCGAACGTAACAAAACATAGTCAATGAGTTCTGCATACATAATTCCCAAATTATTGAAATTCAACAACAATAATGTGAAATAATTAAGTTTAAGATCCCATATAGTTTATGGTCCATTGTATATATATTTTATATATAATATCAAAATGAATTAGAGGTCAAATATGTGAGCTATATTTTAAAAATTAGAGGTCCATATCTGAACATTTTCTAGGGCACGTAGATTGCAGATCATTTTTGGGGGCACGGAGAGGGCATGGCATGACCATTCAGTAGAATCAATATACTCTATAAATTGTGACCAGTCTACCATTTCGGTACACCTGCTCATCATATCATTTACTTTATCAAATTCAAACCCCAGCTGCTTCTAGTACACTAGCTATATCATGGAGCTATGGAAATGTATTGGTTTCGGCTTGATCCTCATGTTCGGGGCTTGGTCTTGTGAAGCCACCTCTCGCAGTCTCCAAGATGCATCTATGTATGGGAGATACGAACAATGGATGACTCGTTATGGTCGTGTATATAACGATGTTAACGAGAAAGAGAATCGTTTCAAGATATTCAAAGAAAATGTGGCGTTTATAGAATCATCGAATAACGATGTGAACAAACCCTACAAGTTGGGTGTTAATCAATTTGCAGACCTTACGAATGAAGAGTTCAAAGCCTCAAGAAATGGATTCAAGGGGCATGAATGTTCCACAAAGACGACTTCTTTTAAATATGAAAATGTTAAGGCGCCAGTGCCAGCTGCAATGGACTGGAGAAAGAAAGGAGCTGTAACCCCCATCAAGGATCAAGGCCAATGTGGTAATTAATCGTCTAGGTTCATTATTATTAATCATTTATAGTAACACTATATACTCTTCTTTTGGAGTTTAGTAATATTTTTATGTTATTCTAACTACTATTAATTGCAATGAAAAAATAGGATGTTGTTGGGCTTTTTCGGCAGTGGCAGCGACCGAAGGCATTACTCAGCTTACAACTGGTAAACTGATCTCTTTGTCTGAGCAAGAGCTAGTTGACTGTGACACCAGCGGTGTAGACCAAGGTTGTGAGGGTGGCTTGATGGATGATGCCTTTCAGTTCATCCAACAAAACCATGGGCTTAGTACGGAAGCTAATTACCCCTACAATGGTGTTGATGGTTCATGCAATACCAAGAAAGCAGCAAGCATTGCAGCCAAGATAACTGGCTATGAAGATGTGCCTGCAAACAGCGAAAAAGCCCTTCTAACCGCTGTTGCTCATCAACCAGTTTCTGTTGCCATCGATGCTGGAGGTTCCGATTTCCAGTTCTATTCAAGTGGTGTCTTTACAGGAGCCTGTGGAACGAGCCTTGACCATGGGGTTACCGCTGTTGGTTATGGCGTTAGCGATGATGGGACTAAGTATTGGTTGGTTAAAAACTCATGGGGGACAGAATGGGGTGAAGAGGGGTACATAAGGATGCAAAGAGATGTTGAAGCAAAAGAAGGTCTATGCGGCATTGCTATGGAAGCCTCTTACCCCACTGCTTAGCTTAAAATTAAACCAGTGCCTACTATTTGGTTTGTAAGTACTATGATATGTACTTGTATGTGTAAAATACTTTATAAGATATATGTACTGTGGCTGTAAGAAAACTTAGCCATTTTTGAAAAGCTTAATTTTAAAACATCAACAAATATTCCACTATCAAGTTAAACTTAATTTTAAAACATTTATGAACACTGCTGCACTCATTAAACATTTCATAGTTGAACCCTAACCTAATCATAACCCATTCCCTCGCCTACACTTACTGAGCTTAATTTTTGGTGCAATAAAATAGCTTATTTAACAGTTCCCTCCAAGTTATTAGAGAAGAGAAATAGCCAATTGAACAACTTAAATACTTTTTGTGTTTTTAGCGTTTGAGTTGAGCTAAATATATTGAAGACAAAAGGAATTTGCCAAAAGAGACCGAAGATTCCAAAAAACAATGAAGAAACCATCAGAGCATCTTGGACTTGTACGGCTCATATCATAACTTAATTTTTCTGGTCGACCAAATAAGTTAGCATATAGTATTTTCTTTCTATTCAGAAAAGTTTAGGGGGAGGAGAGGCTACCACATCCCAGGGATAGGGCATACCAATGCCTCTTTGAGGACTTACAGAGTAGGTCTTAGCCATTTTTTTGGTTTTTACAATCACCCACAAAGAGGAATTGTCAGCATGGGACTCAAAATCAAAGAAATTTGCCATAAAGAAACTGAGGAATTTGTGAAAACAATGAAGAACCACACGCATTTCGACGTTTGCTATTGTCCTTCATAGCTTTGGGTCTATCAGCACATAGTACGAAACCATTTATTTGCTATTAATCTGACAGCAGGGTTCATATAAGAACTTTTACGGGTGACAAAATAAGATTGCAGATATTGTTTGGGGACTCCGAGATAGTAAGGTCATCAAATCACTATTTAAACTGCACTTTGATTCATTTACTTTACCAAACCCTAGCTTCTCCCAGTACTAGCTATACATGGAGTTCATTAAGCAGCTGTGGAGATGTGTTTGTTTGGTCTTGATCCTTATGTTGGGGAATTGGTCTAGTGAAGCCACTTCTCGTAACCTCCTAGATGCATCAATGTACGAAAGATACGAACAATGGATGGTTCGTTATGGACGCAAGTACAATGATATTAATGAGAAGCAGAAGCGTTTTGAGATATTCAAGAAGAATGTGGCATACATAGAATCCTCTAATAGCGATGTAAACAAATCTTACAAATTAAGTGTTAATCAATTTGCAGACCAAACGAATGAAGAAGTGAAAGCCTCAAGAAATGGATTCAGAGGGCGTGAGTTCCACAAAGACTACTTCTTTCAAATATGAAAATGTGACAGTAGTACCAGCTACCATGGATTGGAGAAGCAAAGGAGCGGTAACACCCATGAAGGACCAAGGCCAATGTGGTAAGCCTCTAATTTTTATTTATAAGACGAAATTATTCTCTTCTTCCAGAATACTTTCAATTGTTTTTGTTCTAGATACTATTTAATTGCAACAAAACTTATATGTGCAGGAAGCTGTTGGGCTTTGCAGCAGTGGCAGCCGTTGAAGGAAATACACAGCTTACAACTGGTAAATTAATCTCTTTATCAGAGCAAGAGGTGGTTGATTGTGACACCAATGGCGGAGACCTAGGATGTGGTGGTGGCTGGCCCGACGGTGCCTTTGAGTTCATCAATCAAAACAATGGCCTTAGCTCCGAGGCTAGTTACAGCTACACGGGTGTTGACGGTAGATGCAACACCCAAGCTACCCACGCAGCCAATATAACTGGCTACGAAGATGTGCCCGCAAGCAATGAGGAAGCCCTTCTTAAGGCTGTTGCTAACCAACCTGTTTCTGTTTGCATTGATGCTGGAGAAAACGATTTCCTATACTATACAAGTGGAGTCTTTGAAGGATCATGTGGACTAGAAATGGATCATTGTGTTACCGCAATTGGTTACGGCGTCAGTGATGTGGCACAAAGTATTGGTTGCTGAAAAACTCATGGGGCACGGATTGGGGTGAAGAAGGGTACATGAGGATGCAAAGAGATGTTTATGCAAAGAAGGTCTATGTGGTGTGGCTACGCATGCGTCTTTACCCCCATCGCGTAAATAAATTTACCATCAAACTAATAAAAATACCAAGATATCCTAGGAGGTGCTATGATGTGTATCAGCTTGTAAAACTTCATAAACACATTGCATCCGTTCAGCTTTGTTAATTTAGTTGAACTAATAATATTTAATTATTGAATTTAACCTTTTTTTAGGATCTCTATATAGCAAAAGCTTTTTCCTATCAAAAGGGAAAATATACGACCCTACTTTTTTTGGTCAATCACAGTTCATTCATGCCCCAAAACTATAGGGAGAAAAAACAGAGATTACAAGAGCCGAAAAGGCCAATATATATAGGAACAAAGAACAAGAAGCACATGTGGTGGCAGTTCAAACTAAAAACAGTATAGTCTAGCAAAATGAATCTTCCCCATCACAAAGCCAAAACAAAATACAAAACAAAGGCAACAAAGCCACGCAAAGGAACAAGGACGACACCAACATAGCCACAAAAGATACACTTCCCTCACACAAATCAGCACCTCTGCACAAACAAACCCACCAGTTTGCGGCCGAGAACAAAATTTCTCCAAAGCGCAAAAGTTCATCAACACAAGAACATCCATCCAAGACTCACAATCTCCATCAAGGCCAAATCTGCCTATGTACCATAGAGAAAACAACACCATTCCAACCAGGTATATCCCAAGGACCAAAACCAAGGGTGGAAGATGGTGGTGCAAACACCAAAGCAGGAGCCATAGCAAGAGCTCTATACACTTTCCAATAAATATGCGAAACTTCACTTGTAGAAGTAGTTGTTGTAGCCCAATGGAGAGGCCTGATCCAGAATAAGGAGAAGGCAAGAGAGGAGGGGATGTAGAGGAGGAAGTAAATCTGTTTGTAGGGGGTGTTTGGCGAGGAACGGGGACTCAAACTCTGCTTGAGACATTTAAGCTCAGTTCTGAGCACAAGGCTCAAACAACCACCACTATGGGGAGGGGCCACCAACTCTAAGAGAGCCACAGGCACAGCCAAACAGGCTCTTGCCAAAAATAAAAACACCCACACCAAGAGAAACCAATGTAGGAGAGATAGAGAGGTAGCAGAGCAAGAGAAACCATTATATTCTTCTGTCATTTTCATTACATCTCTTGCCTTGAACTTTAGTTAGTATCATTACAACTCATCACCTAAATCAATCCCAAAGTGCTGTCCAATCTAGGTTAGAAATCAAATGGTTTCATCTTATGTTACGAATGTGGTCTAAGACAAGAAACCTCCATCAAATCTACAGCCTAATAATGCACAAAACTATGAAACGCGTTGCTTAGTACACAAGCTAATTAAAGCTAAGGAGATTATCCTATTTCAGTTATTTCATTCGTTGAAGACTCTCTGAGAAAATCAACAAATATTCCACCATCAAGTTAAACATAATTTTTTTTTTTTTTTTTTTTTTTTTTTTTTTTTTTTTTTTTTTTTTTTTTTTTTTTTTTTTTTTTTTTTTTTTTTTTTTTTTTTTTTTTTTTTTTTTTTTTTTTTTTTTTTTTTTTTTTTTTTTTTTTTTTTTTTTTTTTTTTTTTTTTTTTTTTTTTTTTTTTTTTTTTTTTTTTTTTTTTTTTTTTTTTTTTTTTTTTTTTTTTTTTTTTTTTTTTTTTTTTTTTTTTTTTTTTTTTTTTTTTTTTTTTTTTTTTTTTTTTTTTTTTTTTTTTTTTTTTTTTTTTTTTTTTTTTTTTTTTTTTTTTTTTTTTTTTTTTTTTTTTTTTTTTTTTTTTTTTTTTTTTTTTTTTTTTTTTTTTTTTTTTTTTTTTTTTTTTTTTTTTTTTTTTACAACCAGCTGCCCAGACATTAATGGGTGTTGAATATTCTTTGCACCAAAGATTAGTTCAGGAGCCTGATAGCGACGAGAACATATGTTTGAAATTTTTGCTTCTCTCTCGACCCTGATTAGCAAGAAAATCATTGAAAAGAAATCATACAAGGAAACTGATTTTCTTAGGAACATAGCAACTCTATTAGCATGAAGCCTTTAAAAAGAAGGGTGGTTGACGTATAGACAGACATTAACTCAAACAAGTACTAATATCTTGTGTTGAAGCCATGCATTAATTTTCACCAAATGGACAGGCGATTGACTATTGGTTTATCAACAAGAAAAGATTATACATCATAAAAGCAACTGGTCATTCTGCCTCTAAGTTCTAAAGCTCGGGTCAGATTACCAGTAATTGCCACAAGAGCATTCACCATTCCTAAAATGATGAAACCTCTTTGCATCCCTCACAATTATGTCTCTTCCAACCACTCTTGACATAAACATAATTGCAGTATGGCAATCCCCACAAATCCTAAGATTCTTAAAAACTCTGATTGTGGCTCCGAGAGGAAGCTTCATGAGCCCAAATGCAACTGCAAGCTTCTCACTGTGAGTAGACAAGGAATACTCCTTATGCTCAGACTCCATATCATGCAACACAAACTTTGTGTCAGGGAGATATCCTAACTTCCTCATATCAAGTCCTAGTTGCTCAAGATATTTGTACACGGCTTGGACCTCAGGGTGCTCAGTATCACCAACTAAGAAGACGTGGACCATGTTTTCAACGTCAATCCAACTACAACCAGGCTCTTTCTTAACCCCTCGATCTCTCATTAGTTTCCGCACCTTAGCCACATCATCCCAACGGCCTATAGCGGCATACAGGTTTGACAAAAGTATGTAAGTTCCATCGTGTTGTGGCACCAACTCAAAGAGTCGTTCTGCTGCTTGAATTCCTAAATCCATATTCCCATGAGTCCGACAACCAGCAAGAAGAGCCTCCCAAATCGGTCCACCTGGCTCAAAAGGCATCGATTCAATCAAGCCCTTGGCTTCTGTGAACTCCCCACATCGACACAACAGATCAATCATGCGAGCATAATGGCCTTCATCAGGGCTAATACCATAAGAGACACGCATTGAACTAAAATAATGGTTCCCTTCCTTGACTAAACCAGCATGACTACAAGCTGACAGAATGACGAGGAAAGTTATTCTATCTGGTAGTATATCTGCCTTCAACATTTTTTCAAAAAGGTCTATTGCTTGAACACCATGTCCATGTTGTGCCAGAGCTGCAATCATAGCATTCCAAGACACTGAATCAATATAAGGCATGGTAAGAAACACAGAGTTCGCATCCTCGAAAACTCCGCATCTTGCATACATTGTGATAAGTGCATTTGCAGCTGAAAGGCTTGAATCAAACCCCAAGCTAATTAGTTGAGCATGGAGCTGGCGTCCATGCTCCAATGCTCCGAGCGCAGCACAAGATGTAATTGCTCCAGAAAATGCATAATCACACGGCTCAAAACCTTCTAATCGCATTTGGTTGAATAGCTTCATCGCTTCTTCTCCTAATCCATTTTGAGCTAAACCAGATATCATCACAGTCCATGTCAGAAGGCTCCTCTCTGGCATTTCCTTAAAAAAAGGATTTTGCTTCCTGGATGCGCCCTGCACTAACATACCCTGAAAGGATTGCATTCCAAGAAACAAGATCTTTAACAGGCATATTATTAAAAATATACCGTGCTTCATCAAGTTTACCACATTTGTAATATAGTGTAAGCAATGTATTGTTCACAGATAATGAAAAATCCACAGTAGGCTTCGCTTCAGTTCTAAGTACGTAAGCATGCACCTGCTTCCCAAGCTGAAATAGTCCATTATTAGCGCAAGTACTAATAACACTAGTGTATGTAAATTCATCCTGATGAATCCCCAGTAACCGCATTTTCCTAAACAATAGCAATGCTTCTTGAAAAGAATTGTGGTGAGCATAACCCGAAATCATCGCATTCCATACAACTTCCATCCTTTCATCCATCCCATCTAGCAATTCCCGAGCTGCATGAAGGTCTTCATTCCTTATGTACCCAGTAATCATCGTTGTCCATGATAGTTCATCTCTCTCAGGCATCTCATTAAACAAATTCCTAGCTTCACCCATCAATGATGATGATGATACTAATGGTGAAGAAGCACATCTAACATAAACAGATAACAGCGCATTCCACACCGAAGTGGCAAACCCTGTTCCTGACTTAACTACTGCACAATGTAGTTGCTGGCACTGCTTTTCAACATCAACTATCTGTGCCGCACCACGTAGTACAGTCGTATATGTGAAATCGTTAGGCCTAAAACCACCTTGCCTCATCTCACAAAATAGTCTAATAGAGGCATAGCCATCATTGTTACGAGAATAGCCTGTGATCATCGCATTGTAACAAACAGTGTCTCGCATGCTCAATGGAGTTTCATTGAATATCTTCCGAGCCAGCGTTAGATTCCCAATGGCAGAGTACGCCGTAATCAAGGTGGTTCTAGCAACAATGTCTGGTTTTGGAATTTGATCGAACAGTTGGTGGGCATAACTAAAATTTGAAGATTTACAGTAGACATCAATCAAGCGGTTAAGAATATGGCCACGTGGCTTGAACCCAGAAACTATCATGCGGGCATGGGTCGTTCGAGCTATAGAGTATGAGACGGGGCTTTGAGGGCAGCATAGCTGCAGTTGGGCTAAGTAACGGTGAGCCACTGTAAAGAACGGATTCTCAGACGTAGGAAGGAATTCCTATATATTTACTAGGGCTGGGCACGGTGCGAGATGACACGGGATGGAGGTCATTCCGGTGTCAATCCCGAATAGGAGATTTGGGATGGGATAACACGAGATGAGAGTTTTTGAAAACACGTTCAAACCATACCGGATTCAAATGGGATCGGTATGATTCAGTATCAATGTTGATACCGTAAAAAATCTGCAAAATTTCATAACCAAACACTG
Source organism: Prunus armeniaca (assembly GCA_903112645.1). Classification (NCBI taxonomy): domain Eukaryota; kingdom Viridiplantae; phylum Streptophyta; class Magnoliopsida; order Rosales; family Rosaceae; genus Prunus; species Prunus armeniaca. Next base: position 9,747,762 of record CAEKDK010000003.1, on the reverse strand, counting down.
GCAGTGATGGATTAAAAGGAGCAAGAGTCCCACTGATATTGTTAAAGATCTAAACTGAACCAAACACCTAAACCTGTAATAAAGTAGTGTTCTTTTCAATTAAAAGAGAAAACCCAACTACCATTACTTCTCAGATCCAGAAAACTCCACTTCTAGATAACCCCAAAATGCTAATGCCTGTAAAATGTCATTGAAAACGTAAAGTCCAAATCCAGAAACCAAAGAAGTGAAATTTGGCAGCTGCACAGGAAACCTCCAATACCTACCTAAATTTCATAAAAGAAAGTTCCAGATATTTGCAATATATCATTAGATGAAGACAATCAATTTAATCCAGGAAAAAGGGCTAAAATCCAACTGTAACAGGAAGGATGCGTATCAAAGGAAAAGAGAACAAAAAGAGAACAAACCTTTTTTTCTTTCAAAAACCCATCAAAGGAAAAGAGAACAAAAAGAACTCATTTCTATCAAGAAAGATTGAGAAAGGAGGAGGGAAGAGAAGAGAAGAATTAGTATTAGACAGAGGAAAGGACGTAGAGAAACAAAGAGAAAGAGGAGTCGAAGAAATCTGTGGAGGAGAGTAGGCTGAAATTAAATTAGGATTAATAAAACAAATTTTCTGTTACTGCCAACCCCATAGGTACCAACTTCAAACACTGAGCAAGAATGTTCTATTAAATTATGAGGCTCAAACCTCTGCCCCATTAAACAGCAGAGATTTGAAATTATCCAGAAGAAGGCAGTATTTAAGAAATTAAAAAAATACAGAAATCAACAATAGCAAAATATACTTCGACACAAGACAGCAACAGACAGCAGAAACAACACCATAATTGAAAGGTAAACGACAAGCCGCACTACTATTATGCCCCTCGGGGCACCGGACTTTTACAGCCCCTACCCTAGCTAGATTTGAATAAACTTATACACTTGGCTTTCTGGAATCATTACAATCAAAACGATGTACAGATGCAGGAAGACAGTATGTTTGGGCTAAAATGACATAGAAGACAGGATCAACAATTTCCAGGTTAAGCTGGAGAGCCATTATATGTATACATCATCGGAGGGGAGGGCGAGAACAGAAAATATATGTTTTTTCAGTTTTTTTTAATAACCCATAAGTTCTCAAATTTTTAAGATTTGAAAACAGTTTTCAAGTTGCATACCAAACAAATTTTTGAATCTTAAAAATAGCTTTAAGAACTCCTTGTTTTTAAGAAAAATCAAGGTTTTTAAATTCCTTATTTAAATAGGATACCAAACGTCCCCTAAACGACCCTTAAGTATCAATGGTTACAAAAGTGTTGAATTGATGAGTTAAATTGGAAGCCGATATGTGTGTGGCCCTTGACTAAACCCCATGTGACACATTGGAGTGGCTTGAGGTTAGTGAGTCACTTGTTTTCTCCCATCCATAATATTTGTTGTGATTTGAATATTGATATAATGCTGCATCGAGCATATGGTGTGGTCTAGTCTACCAAACGTGGGCAAAATTTGAGAGGCTTCTCTTTGTAGAGAACATAATCATTTGGCTCAAAGACTAACTAACCTAATTAGTTTTGTCTACAACTTGGGATGTACTAACTAGGGTGTACAAGATCTAATCCAATCTAATCTTCACAAATTGGCCGCTTTAATTCAATTCAATTTTAATTGGTTTTGATGATTTAAAGGATTGGATTGGATCCCTAATTTCTAAAACTGATATAATTGGATGGTGGATTTGTTTGTGAGAATCCAATCTAATCTAGTTAGTTTCATGTTTATTTTGCTCATGTAGGTATTTGTAATTAAAAAAGTTATGAACATTTTAAGTCATTTGATTGAGTTATTCTTTAATATATTATAGAATCAAAACAATTTTCTCTAACTTTTCATTTATATTTTACATTTACGTCACTAATATATTTGATTATATTAAATCTAAAAAAAATGTTTCATATTCATTATTATTATTTTTTCATTATCAAAACCGATCATCCAATTTAATTTGATTGGATTTGATTGGAAAAATCACAATCCAATCTATATTGGGTTGGATGCAGATTAGCTAAGTTGTATGGATTTCGAACCAGCGTACACCCCTAGTACTATCCTTAAGATGTCTCCCCAAGCATATTAGACTTTCTTTTGTGGACTTCATTCGTGCGTACCTTGGAATATTGTGGCGTGGCCTAGATTTGCCTTAGTAAACTTTATTTGTGCTTACCCTTCGAGTTATATTGAGGTATAAAAAAATAAGCTCCCAAACTTACTAATTTTATGACAAATCATTTCTTGGTATTCTTTAATATTTTTTATTTTTCGCTTTTAAAAATAAGAAAGATAAAAAAGTCTATTTGTGTTCCATAAAAATAGGACCTTGTTTTGCTTTTATTTTTTATGCTAATTTTTTTTTAATATGAAAAAGTATGAATTTACTGTATTATCCTTATTTAATCAATACTTTCAATTCTTAATATTTTGATTAACTAAGGGAGTAATTTTTGGGCAAGGGACTTCTAACTTAAGTGGTTAAAATATTTACTCCTATACTCGAGCTCCAAGGTTTAATTCCCCCACCCCCATCCAAATATTGCTTGCATAAAAAATAAAAATAAAGTTTTTTTTTTTTTTTTTTTTTTGGTTTTTTGCTTTTTTTTTTTTTTTTTTTTTTTTAATTTATATGTATACCATTTGTCAATTCCCCCCACCCCTAATTTCCCAATAATTCGCTTGTATAATAAAAAAAAATTTTTTTTGTTGTTGTTATTTTGAATGTGGCAAAACCATTTCTTAACTAGCCAGGAGACATCAAATAATTTTAGTCAAATATTGGTTCCCTCTTCCTCTAAATAATTCAATCTCATTAAAAAAAAAAAGTATTCAAAAGAATTTAGTCCAAACTAAAAAGAGTTAACACTAACACTTCCTGAGATTTATTTACAAATTTATGAGATTTCACCAACACCCTTTGAGGGGGAAATTCTATATGAACCCCATAAATTACTCTTTACACACCCATAATTTTTTACACCCCACTAAATTTTAATAAAATTTCAAATTACTCATTAAACCCCTTTTTTTTCCCCTAAATTGCCCTCATAAACCCCATTCTTTAACCACCCACCGAAAACCCCCTTCCCTTTCAGCCACACCCCATCTGAAATCAAACCCCACCCCATCTGATATCCAGCCACACCCCACCGAAAATTCTCTCCTCTTGCAGACACACCCCATCGCACACCCCATCCCATTTACACCAACCTCCATCGCAGAACCATCGAAGAAGCCCTTTGCCATCGCCTCCATCGAAGAACTCATCCCTTTGCCATCGCAGATCTTTGCTCACCATCGAAGAAGCCCTTTGCCATCGCCTCCAGCAAACCCGAACCATCTCTGAAACAGAACCATCACACCCATCTCCATCTCTGCAAACCCGAAAGCCATTGAAGGTCAAGTTCTCACAAATCCTTATTCAAGGTTTGATTTCAAATTTGATTTATATATTTACGTTTCTAAGTGTTGATTAAGCCTACATTTGATTTCACTTTTGAAAAGCCAAAGTCTGATATTGATTTTGATTTTGATTTCAAGGTTTTGGGTAGTTCGAACCTGGTTTTACGAAAATGGATTCTAGTTTCAGTGGATTGCCACCGAAATGATTACATTGCTTCAGTGGTAGTCCACCGAATTGAACCTGTACTTTCGGTGGGTTACCACCGAAATTGTTACCTTGTTTCGGTGGTAGTCCACCGAATCTGTTTCTATTTTTCAGGGGGACTCCCACCGAATTTCTTTTGGTTTTTCAGTGGTACTCCACCGAATATATATTCTTTTTTCAGTGATTGTCCACCGAATTTATTTCCGTTTTTTCAATGATTATGTACTGAATACGTTACTGAGTGTGTACTTAATATTGTTTATTTTTAGATATGAAGAGGATTCGCAGGGGTACTACTGAAGCTTCATCATCCCGACCTAATAGACAGCGTCCCACGGCCTCAGCGAGGAGACAGAGAGCGGCTCCCCAAGATCACATTGAGGATACTATAGAGGTTGAAGATGTAGTTCCTACTGATTATAGTAATGTTGACGCAGAGGTTGAAGATGTAGCTACTACTCAGGATAGTAATGTTGAGGTACATGCTGAGCCTACTAAGCCATCTCGAGTAGGTCCCATTGATCCATCTTTACTTACGAGTTTTAAAACTCACATAGCAGCTGCAATTTGGAATAACCAGGTAAGTCGTTTTACTATGACAATAGAAGGTAGAATATAAGTCTGGTTCATGGTAACTAACCTTAATTTTGTTTTTTGTTTTTTGTTTAACTAGGAACGTGAGCCCCTTAGGTGCATGTCGAAAACATCTACCCTTCGTGAGTGGAATTGGTGGGGTAATCCAAATAATGGTATATTCAAAGGGTAATTCAGAGGTTTGGATTAGAGCACCTTATTAGGTGTTCTTATCGGAATGCTGATAAGATTGTGGTATCTACATTTGTTGAGAGGTGGCATCCCGAAATGAACACCTTTCACATGCCTTTTGGTGAGATGACCATCACATTGGATGATGTGTCATTATTTTAGGCATTCCTGTGTCTGGTGCAGCGGTTGCTCCTCTTGGAGATGACGACGACACAAATTTTGAGTTGTTAGTTAAGTACTTAGGAGTGATTGATGAAAAGGCTACTGAACAATTGCACCAATACAGTGATGAGTATGTGAGTTTGTCATGGTTACGGGCGCGATTCTCCAATGTTTCAGACACAGATTCAGAGGAGTACATCATGTATTCGGCCAGAGCATATTTGCTATATCTCTTGGGTTGCACTTTGTTTGTTGACAAGACTGGCACAAGAGTCCAAATTGTGTACTTTAGACTACTTAGAAACCTTGATAGTGTTGCTGGTTATTCATGGGGTTCTGGGTGCTTAGCATGGTTGTATATACAATTAGGCCAAGCTTCAAGGTCTAAGGTGAAGCAGATTGCTGGGTACATGACCTTTGCTGGAGGCATGGGTGTATGAGCACATGCATGGTGTTGTTGTCCCTGATCATGACCTTGATTATTTAGAGGTCCAGCCTCGTGCACTTCGTTGGATTCCACGTCGAGACAATGACACAACATCGGTAGACGTGCAGAAGTATAGACAGCGGCTTGACGCTTTGAATGCTGATCAGGTGTGTTTCTCTTACATATCATCCAACTTTGTTGTGTTTTGTATTTTATATATATATTTTGGTTTAGGAATGTATATTCCAGTGGTTCATGCTATATTATGTATCATATTTCAGGTTATATGGGAACCTTACAAGTTTGAAAGGGAACACCACCCATTTCCAGATGTTGAATTCTACTCAGGTTATATGGGAACCTTATAACTTAGTAAGCAATTGTTGCATTTGGGTTCTCCCAGCAAATTCTTTGGTTCTATTTCGGATCCTAGCATTATATATTGTCTTCATAGTTGAAACATTCATTTCATCTCTATCTTTAATGGTGACCAAAATATCTCTGGGTTTCACCAAACTCTTAGACATGTCCACCAACAAGGCATTCTCCTCTTCAGTAAGTCGCCCCACAAATGAATGACCTTGAAGATACTCTGAAATAGGATGGTTGTGTACTCCACAAACCACCTCCAACTTCCAATCATCCCCATCACCCAATATTGACACCTTTTAACAAGAATGGGCATCCACATTTCTTGGTACCAGTGTCCCTAGCACATTTTTTCATATCACTATTTGCATCCAACCTTATATCAGTTGTCTCACTAGACTTGCAAGACTTATAGTTACCGTTCCTCTCACAAGCAAGTATTACACGAGGTCTCCTCTTGCCCTCACCTCCATAATCAGACCTTTTAATTACAATGACAATATTATTCAATTTTCCTTGTTCACGAGCCCATTGAAGTAATGCATCTCTACCATTGAATATCTACACATAAAACTCATATTATTTAAATATAAAATTTGAAACATTAATGCCACGTTAATGATACTAAAAAGGATTTCAGACAAATAATTACCGAATAAGTTGTGAATTGATCACTATAGTCCATTACACATTCTGTTCCCACATTGTTGCCTTCAGTAGGGGCGTCACCTTGATTTTGTTCCTTCAATGGGAGTAAGATCAAAATAACTTGGATTAAATTTGTGGTCGGCAATAAGTTACTGAAAAAATAAATAAATTTCGGTTGGATGCCACTGAAATGCGGGTAAAAGTTCGGTAGTACACCACTGAACTACGTTCCATCTTACGGTGGATCCCCACCAAATATTAAGTTTCTCACCGGTGAAATCCAACAAAAAACGTGCAACGTTTCAGTGGCATCCCACCGAAATTATCTGTCGCGTTCAGTATTGATGTGCTGAACACAACCAGCGACTGTTATGAAATACTAAACTTGCAAAACACCAAAAAATAAACTCGTACCTCCTTTGAAGCGTCTCTAACTTCAATCTCACCCTTCATGAATAAATACAATATATTTTTTTCACCAGTATATACTTATAAATCTTGTGTTTAGGGTTTAGGAACATGATAGTTTGAGAAAAAAGTCAAACTAGGGTTGCAGGAACATATGTGGGGTGTAGTGAGCAATTTTAATTTTAATTTTAATTTTTTTTGTCCTTAACGGTAATTGTGTACAAGGGTAAAATAAGTTATTTATATTTAAAATTAGTATGGGGTGTAAAGAGCAATTAATGGGGTGCCAATAAAATCACCCTTGAGGTTTCTAATTAATTTTTTTTCTTTCCTTTTTCTGGATATTATGGAGACCCCAAAAGCTCTAAAAGAACAGATAAAATAAAAGAGCATATCCACCAAAGCTAATTCAAATTTTGGTTAAATTGATTTCAAGTTATACAAAAAATATTTATTAGTTGGGTCACTTTAATGAATGCGACTCTATCAATATTTTTTAGTTGAGTTATTTATAAAATCCCTTGAGATTTCAGAAATTATACTAACAACTCTTAATGTTTCAAATTGATTTCACAAAACCGCTTTCATTAGTTTTTCATTTAAAAAATTGTTGATATAAAAATAAAAAATTTCTCCAAGTGTGTCAGTGTTCTTTTGGGACCTTTTGCAAATGATCTACTAGTTTAGTGGTTTGGAACAATTGCTCTTCCATGAAAGATTTTGGGTTTGAATTCTAGTATCTGTGTAGTGTGTTTGAGTTTAATATACTATTATTCATCTCAATAAGAAACGTCATAAATTTAAATAAAAACAAAGTAAAAAAGGAAACTTATTAATGAGTGGGTTGCGAAGTTACGTGTGCTCACTAATGACTATCAACAACAGCGAAAGCAGACAAAATAGAAAACAGATATAATCCACAAATTAATCAAATAATTATAGTAAAAAAGAGAGAGAGAGAGAGAGAGAGAGAGAGAGAGAGGAGAGAGAGAGAGAGAGAGAGAGAGAGAGAGAGAGAGAGAGAGAGTGACAATACAATTTAGGCTTAATTATGTACATGCCCCCTGTGCTTTCCCACTTATCTCAGATTACCACTTGTGGTGGAAAACGTCTCAAAGTACCCCCCAACGTGCAAAAAACTGTCTCACGTTACCTTTTCCCGTCAGTTTTTTTTGAAGTTCCGTTACGAACGTTACTGTTCATCTCCCCCAAAATTCCAGAACAGCAGCTCCTCCCATTTGTTACTGTTCATCGCACCAGTTTTTGGGCTGCCATCGCCTCCTCCGGCCACCCCAAGCGACGACATGGATATCAAAAGAACCAGCACGTTGTCCTCTACCACCCTCACATCTCAGCCGCTGCCAACCGTCGTCTATATCACCGAAAAAAGCAAGAAATTGGCCGGTTTTTACCCAAAATCTCCATTGCTCGTTCGGGCGATTCCGAGCACCATTTTCTTCGATCCAAGTATGATTTTTCAACCTCTCGAGTTGTTCTTGCTGCTAGTTGTGTTGGTTAGGAGAAATTTCTGAGTTTTGGAGGGTAAATAAGCGATGAACATAACAAAGGGGAGAGGCTACTGTTCTGGAATTTTGGGGGAGATGAACAGTAACATTCGTAACGGAACTTCAAAAAAACTGACGGAAAGGGTAACGTGAGACAGTTTTTTGCACGTTGGGGGGTACTTTGAGACGTTTTCCACCACAGGTGGTAATCTGAGATAAGTTGGAAAGCACAGGGGGCATGTACATAATTAAGCCTACAATTTACAAAGAAAGGAGGATTTTTTTTTTTTTTTTTTTTTTTTTTTTTTTTTTTTTTTTTTTTTTTTTTTTTTTTTTTTTTTTTTTTTTTTTTTTTTTTTTTTTTTTTTTTTTTTTTTTTTTTTTTTTTTTTTTTTTTTTTTTTTTTTTTTTTTTTTTTTTTTTTTTTTTTTTTTTTTTTTTTTTTTTTTTTTTTTTTTTTTTTTTTTTTTTTTTTTTTTTTTTTTTTTTTTTTTTTTTTTTTTTTTTTTTTTTTTTTTTTTTTTTTTTTTTTTTTTTTTTTTTTTTTTTTTTTTTTTTTTTTTTTTTTTTTTTTTTTTTTTTTTTTTTTTTTTTTTTTTTTTTTTTTTTTTTTTTTTTTTTTTTTTTTTTTTTTTTTTTTTTTTTTTTTTTTTTTTTTTTTTTTTTCCCCGTTCGAACACGGAAACTATAAATCAATTGTTGCATCTGCTGTCTAACATATGCTCTCGACCCGATATAAATACAGACGCTGTATTTATAAGATCACGATGCAGATCTCTAACAATATAGTCTCACCTGAAGTATTCAGGTTCCGTCTATCCTACCATCCTTGTCTCTATAAGCACACTGACTTGCCTTCAAAACAAAAAAAACAATACCTGGGGCTCCTCTCCTACCTTTTCCAGCTCTTCCAGCTCCCTTTCTTGCTCCACAGCTTCGAAGCCTCTCCAGATCATCATCCGTGCCAGAGGTGGTGGGGGAACTGCCCCAGTTCCCTCCGGGCCCGTATTCTTCTGCAATCTTCTTTCTAATCTTTTTGACTTAGTAAGAGGAGGAGAGGACCTCCAACTGCAAACGACAGAATAAGTCTTAAAGATTAAGACAGAACAGGATTATGAAGAATTCAAAAGAGGAATCATCACAAATACCTGGAGCCACAGACTGGGCAGTTTCTTTTCTCTTTTTCTTTGACAGGAGAAGTGGCCTCAACAGGAGTCTGTTCTGCCTGATCTCCCTCCTCTTCTTCTTCTTCTTCCTCCTCTCCATCCCCGGAGGGCAACTCCAGATCCCCAGCAGCAATGACAGAATGACTATGCAGAAGACAAAAGTCAAAGGTCAATCCAGTAGAGAGTAGCAAAGACTGGACAAAAAACACAACTTACCAAACACCTCTCCGCTTTGGGCTGGTTGGCTGCCTATATTCTTTGTCAGAGAGGGATCGAGTACAGATAGAAAGGATATCATCATCACTAAAACACAGAATAGGCAACAACAGACAGAATAAAGAGAGATTACCTTCTATAATTTGCATGTTGATTCTTTGATGGTCTGCACCATGAATCTGTGAGTCTCGTCGTCTGAATGGACATTCCAATTGTCCCAGCCCTTAAAAAGGACCTAAAGTGCGGTGCTAGAAGCAGGCAGATCACGGAATCTGGCTTTCCACCAAGCATCAAACTCCACAGAACTACAGGAGTTCATTCCCAGGAAGGATTAAAGGGCATCTCGCACATGTGTTTAATCTTGTTCACTGGCACATCCACCCTGGCATATTTGTGGACCTCCAAAGTCATCTGCACCCTCCAAGAAGACCCGATTGGCAGCTTCCGTATGACTTAAGAGTGGTATGAGTTGAGGGGACAGCCAAGCTGCCTTGCACAGGAAGTTGGTTGATGGGAGACTTCCCCCCAATTGATAATGTGGGAAGGCTTTCCCCCCCCCTGAGGCTAGATCATCCGGTGTTCAGTCAAAAATCAGGAAAATTTCTTACCTGAAATACAGTTTTCTGGCGACCGAATCGTTCTTCTGGCTCTTTTTTCAATCTAGACGAGGTCCAGGCTGATAACCTAATGATTAGGTCTCTGACTAATTAAACCATATGCCATCTGTGATATGGCGACCTCTTGGTATCAATGCTCTAAAATCATCAGGTATTCACCAATTTGGCCCGTGGGGACTTCTGCTGACAGCACCGATTGCGAGCTAGAACCTGGTTCTCATCAGAACTATGTCTGGATACCTTATCAGGAAAATAGACCTGCTGCAGCCAGATCTAAATCATCCAGAAGGCACCAGGAGCAGACAGATTCAGCGGATACTCCAGAGTAGCGGTATGCAGGTTCTTGATAGATGGGCCAGAACTGTAGGTCCAAGGCCAAACATCAGTGTGATTATGCAGAGCTTCTGCCAGATGCCTGTACTCAAGCAGAACTGCAGAAGAACGATTGGGCAGAATAAACCTGTTCAGCCAATACAGGAGAAACAACATATGCTGCTGATCTTTGTCCTTCTCAGCACTAAATTTTCTGAGATAGTTGGAGAAGGAGCAATTCTGGTTGATCAGGCTGGGGAAATAGTGAATGGCTTGGCTAGCTTCTGCTGGTCCTTCTTCCTGTGATAATCACCATGGCATCAACAGGCCTCCCATGGGGCCTAAAGCCAAAAATCTGAGCCATATCCAGCAGAGTTGGAGCCATGGGGCCTATACGAAATCGAAGGTGTTACTGGCAGAATTCCAGAAACACAGAGCAGCAGCAAGCAGGTTCTCATCCCTGTTGATAGATTGCTTGGATAGGAGTATGGCGTCATAAATTCCAGCCCGCTTCCAGTGAGCCCCAAATCGAGGAAGAAGTCTGTCAATCCAATCAGCCCACTTGACTGGACTGTTTCTCACTTCACTTGGATGGGAACGAACGACTCAAATTCTTACTAACCCAAGAATGAGAAGCCAGAGCGGAGAGCTCTCAAAACATAGAGGGGCCTCAGCATCCTTCTTCATCAGCTCCGCCATCTCGGGAGGAACGGGGCCAAACCAGTGAGGCCCCAGCACCAAGGTGTTTTCAAACAGATGAAGGACGTTTTCATCTAGGTTTTTTTGGGCAAAAGGATGGAGCTTGCTCCTAACCTCTATCGCATGTTATCAATCCCAGCCCCAGTAACGTAGTCGGGAAGAACTGGAATAGAGGAAGACTGAGCACGGGATTTCGGGAAGACATTTTCTTGGAAAAGTTATTTTTTTCTGAAAAAGGGAGGTTCACAGGAAGGGCAAGGCAGGATCAGCAAAAGGAAGTTTTTTCGAAAAACACGAAAGGAATCAAGTTTGAAAAATACTAGATTTCAGTGTGAACAGGAACAGTGGTTTTCGAAAGACTTTTAAAGAAGCCAGAAAACGTGGGAAAGAGAGATGACAGCGACGTGGAGAAGACAAAGCGTCAATCTGATAGTGACTAAGCTAATAAAGGGCTAGTAACTGAAGAACTGCGCCACACGGGCACTAGCTTAGTGGGGAAGCGTGGCAGACGTGGGATAAATGAAGGAATTTTACCACGCGCCAATTTAATGGCCATGTCATTTAAGTCTGAAAACCGTTTCAAAACGATTCAGACTTAAGGGGGCATTGTTTGGGCCACAAATTGGCATACCCAGCCCAGCAAAATTTAGGCCCAGAATGAAGCTGCAAAAAAATCAAAGAGAGATGGAAGCCCAAAAGCCAGAGGAGACCAGCCCAAAACTCATCAAAGTAAACAAGGCTAATCTGGGCCTCACAGGCCCAATATAAAGAGAAGAAGAAAGCCCAGAAGTAGGAACAATCCCACGTGACCTCTCTGGAAAAAGAAAAGTCAGCAATGGCAACTGTCACAGGAGAAGTAATTGAAGGGTTCATAATATCAAGATTGATTCTGGAAAAGCTAAAGATCAAATCCCTCTTACACATATATGATATATATATATACATACAGAGATTTTTTCCCCTGTCTTTTCAGAGAAGGTAATTCTCCCAAGGAGATAAGCAAGTTACAATCTCAGGGAGGGATAAGCAGGAAAGTAGGAAGCTGTCCAGAAAAGGAGTCAAACTAACCATCACCGGCAAAATATCACAAGGGGCAGTTGAAATTGGGAAAGAGATTAGGTTCCTTTTCAAGAAAAATCAGGGAAGTGATTGCCTATCTGTTGAGAGCCTATCTACCAAAACTGAGGAAACTTTTTTCTTTCTTTTCTTTTCCATTTTTAAAAGAAGATCTTTTTTGAAAGGATTTGCCGCCCATTATTAAAAGAGTACCCTACTCCAGAAGACATTTCTTATAAATACAAGAAGGAGTGAACAGGGCAAAGGACAATCAAATCTTACAACAAAAATTTCATCACTCAATCAAACAAAAGATCCTACATAGGAAAACCCTCAAATAAACAAGCCCACTTGAATTTCAAGTGAAAAACCAGCTCCAGATCAGAATGCCCAGAATCCAGATTTAGGAAGCAAGTCATTCAAGACGAGATTTCTCTCGTTATAAATTTGGTTCAACAAAAAGCCAAAACAAGCAGAGTTTGAATCTTCTCCAAGCATGGAAAACCTCAGCAAAATTCACGGAATAGCCTCCAGCTCACCAACGTCCTCAAGAACAGCCACTTCTGCCTGTTCAAACTGAAGAAACCGCAGTTCTGCCCACTCAGAAGCTTCACAAAAGCTTAAGGTACATTAAAGCTCTGCCAGAATCAACCTTGGTATCGATTTGTAGTCGAGGATCGGGCAATCAGAATTGTCAGCGGTCCAGTCCAGCCCAGACATTCCCAGTCCAGCCCTCATAGAGCCTCCCATCCAGACAGAAATGGAGATCTAGCTATCTTTTTATCTTTTGGCATCGACATGTATTTTGTAGTCTTGTAAAAGGCACTTCCGCCCAAAAATAGCTTAATTTTCATCAGCCATTCTGGCCAGAAACACCTCTTTATACTGAGATAAATTATTGAAGTCCTCACCAGTCTGAGGCAAGAAAAGAACTTACTTGGAGATATTCCTCACCCAAATTCACAATCGTTTGTTTAGGAAATCAGTAACTTGGGGCGCAAGTTATCCATTCCAGACTAAGTCTGCTAGACTTCTCATTACTAGCAGTGGCACGCTCGCACACCAAAGAAAGCTGACTTGTTGACCAGTCTATGGTTCTCAAGGCAGTGGGGAACTTTGCCCTTCCATCATAGGAGTAAACACAAAACGGGTGAACATAAATATGAGAGGAGGTGAACATGGTTGGAGACAGCCAAAAATTCAATCAAGACAAAAACTCTCAAGTCATACTGACAAATTCAAAACAAGATCATACGATCTCAAAAGCCTTCAAACTATGAAGCAATCAAGCTCTTTGATTTACAAAAGACATCCAGTCTATGACAGAACAGGCAGAACTCAGACTTCTGACTTCAATTCAACCCAGGGAGGCAATTCACAAAGGAAACGAGATTTCTCTCGTTACAAATTTGGTTTAGCATAGGCCAATCAAGCAAAATTCAAGTTTTTCATAATATGAAAACCTCAACAAATTTACAGAGATGCCTTGATGTCTAAGAATTATCAGAACAGATTGCAAGTGATCCACAATTAAGCAGAACAGGTGCTGAAGTGTAGTTACAGACCAGAAATCGTCAATCCTACCACTTCCAATCCAATGCAGACTGGAGAAATCCCAGTTCTGCCCATCCAACAAGCCTCTCCATGGCTAAAATAGATTAAAGCTCTACCAATTTCAATATTGGTATCAATTTCCACCTTAACCTCATCAGTTGAAGGTGCTGACGTTTAAATCCAATACAGGTACATCCAGTCCAACCTGAATCACAGGCAACAATCCAAGCAGAAATTGAAGCCCAATGTTCTGTTGTCCTTTCAGACGTGGCAGTTCCCTTTTGTTTTAAATTGTGCAATATGTAGTCTCTCTTTAAAACAGTTTGATTTATTTTCAATATTCATTTTGGCTAGAACTACTAGTTTTTACTATGAGAAATTGTGAAGTCTTCACCAGTCTAAGGCAAGAAAAGAACTTACTTGGGAGATATTCCTCACCAAAATTCACAATCACTTGTTTAAAGTTAGTAACTTGGGGCGTAAGTTATCTATTTTTCATAAGCCTAGTAGGGTCATGATGGCTAATAGTAGCACGCTCGCACACCAAAGCAAGTTGACTTGTTGACCACTAATGGTTTTCAAGCAAATGGGAAATTTTACCCTACTATCACAGGAACTAAATCAAAACAAGTGAACAAATTGAAAAGACCGGTATTACCATGCTACTATGTTATTTAGTAAAAAATTCAGGATACTAAACTGAAATTAACCAATTTTTTTTTATTGGTTAGAAACTCAATTGTGATTATTGTTTAGAACTGAAACTGAGTTGTATTTTATGAACTTTGTAATACTTCATTACTATATATTTGTGATTGGCAAGGCTTAATAGAGAGCTAATAATGTGCATTATCTCACTATAACCTTTGATTTGATTAGAGGCATGTAGACAACAATTTTGGCTTTGTTTATGTGTACTTTTTCATTTTGTTTTTTGTTTTAGTACAAGTTAAATTCTAAATCACAAGGGAGGGGGTTTCTCTCACATACACAATCAAGATGTCATGGGGGTTAGAATCTAAGATTTATAGTATGCAAGTCAACGCATTTTTCCACTGTACTAGACCCCGTTGGATTTATGTATCCTTAGTTAAAATACTAAAAGACCAGAGGATTTATTTACATACACTGTCATTAATTGAACAATTTAGTACTGTAAAATAATATGTATTAGTAAAAACAAAATTGTAAAAAGTAACTACAATTGATTAAGCAGTGCATTGTTTTGCCATTACATTGCATCTACACTGAAATAGAATTTGGTTTGTTTTGGAATTTTGATGGTCTAGGATGGTTGAATGTGTTGGAAAATTTAAAAATATAGGAGCTATGAATTTATTTATTCCAGCTTTGCTCTGCTATTGTTTCACCTTTTAAATCCTTAAGCCATTTGGAAATACCTTATAAAAGAACACGAACAAAGTAAACAATCACACAACACCAAGAATTTAACGATATTCAACAATGTGCCGACATTCTCAGTCATCACCAAGGTCTATAATATCAATGATTTCGGAAATGTCGGTAGTTCAAAAACACGAAAATTTCGATGGAAATATCGAGATGTTATCAATATCGATAAAAATTAAATACAAACCATGGAAATTGTAAGAAAAACTTGGAAATTTTTCTTGAAACTTTGGAGGATGTTTATTTAGTCAATTATCTATTACTTTATCACAAAAAATTAGAAGGAAATGCATTGCATGATGAGTTTAATTGATTTAAGTTGATTATATAGGAAGCTGACAAACACTGCGAGTGTAGAAAATTTGTAGTAATTAATGAAGAATATTAAACATACCATAATCATTAATTTATAATGATTTACTACAATATTTTACACTTTATACATTGCGTGGTAAGATATATGAGTGACTTAGTACCACATGGAGTTCCTATAAGGTTCAAATTTGAGTTATTTACACTAACACCTCCTGAGGTTTTCAACTTTTTCACAAAATTCCTTGAGATTTTAGAAATTACAAGAACACCCTCTCAGGTTTTAAATTGTTTTTACAAAACTCATTTTCATTGATTTTTCATCCAAAGATTGATGATTGTACACACAAAAAAATTATCCAAATCACAAAGTCGGCCCTTGATATTAGATTGTATATACTTCATTGAGGTTAATTTTTTCAATTGCGTAATATTTTTTTTCAATGAAATCATCAATTTTTGGACAAACAATCAACGAAAATGGGTTTTGTGAAAACAAATTGAAACATTAGGGGTTGTTCGTGTAATTTTTGAGACATGATGGGGTTTTATGAAAACACAAGAAACCACAGGGGGTGTTAGTGTAAATAACTTTTCAAAATTTTCATTGTCTTCTTCATCTTGATATTATCGATATTATAACAATATTTTGGCCAAATATTGCTGAAATGAGAGAAATAATTGATATCGATATTTTCCAATATTATCGATATTTATACGATATGTGTATGGATATGTTCTAAAATATCATTGACTCAAAAAAACGATAATATCCCCAATATTTCATCGATATTATCGATATTTTAGACCATAGTCATCACCTACATAAAATTCACTAGGATGAGCAAGAAGCAATTTCAATTACAAGAATACTCTCTCCACCCTTTAGCCCTTTTTCTAAAGCCCTAGTTCTTAACCTATCCCTTTCATCATTACTTGATGTCTTAGTGTCTCCCTCTATTCTCTCTTATTTTTGTTGTCATTCCACACCTAAATATTGTGAAATTTCCCCTATATAAGCAGTTCATTCCTATGGATCAGTTATTACATTCTAAAGATTGCACTCATTCTCATGCTTTTAAACCTTGAACCAAACGGCCTGTTGATTTTTATTTATTTTTGTCGGAAACATGTTTCATTAAGAAACACAAGAGAGAGCTAAAACGATAGCCCAACAAAATTAAATACAAGGTTGGCCGAAAGCCCAAAGAAAAGCCACCTTTATTTTATTCCTTTACTTTAGCACTTGTTATTACCGTGAACAAATTTCTTATATCTAAGTTTTTTTTTGTTTTTTGTTATGGAATATTTAAGTTATTCATATACTTTTGCAACGTATTTGCTTAGCAAGTCAAATTGCCTCTTCTTTCTCCATTTAGGCTCAGATCCATAGCTATCATTTTAGACATTTGGCTTTTGGAATTGTTGTAAAACTGAAAGGTGAAAGGTAAAAGGTGAAAGGTGAAAGGAAGGGTAAGGAAAGAGTATTAGAATGTGTGTTGGTTATTAATAGAGAGGGTCTTGAAGGGAATATTGTGAGAATTGTGTCGTGTAGAGATTTTTAGAAACTCTACAACCAAACTTTGAGAGTACAAATCACTTAGCAAGGCATATCTAATGTGAAATCAAAGTAAGAGAGGAAGCATTAAATGAACTAGGCATTCATGCAAGTCTCATTTGGTCCCAATCTTTATAAGTCTATGAAAGTGTGCACCAAAGACTCTCTAAATCCTATTTGAGAGAAAGATAAGATGTTCAAGTAGAGGGAGTGGTCCCTTTGATATTGATTATCCACCTTGTGGCTCTCCAAATAGGTATAAAAATATGCACCTTCCCAAAACTCTTCACCAAGGATTGAATGGGATGAGAGAATTAGTAGACAACAAGTGAAGAGTTGTGCTATCACCATTACTTCATGTGATAGATTGAAGGGGTTAGGGAGAGAGAGCTTGATGTTCTCTCTTCCAATTTCACCAACTTGAAAATCCTAGGATGATAGGATTCTATAGCTACACTTATAGGATTAAAAATATCACAAGAGTGACAAAAATGCCCCCAAACCCTAGTGCCACACCCCCCCTTTTGTGTGTGGTCTTTTGCTATCTTGGTCCAACATATTAATCCTATAATGTGTCACATATGTGCCTAAGTCCATATGGTAAAATCCCTTTTGAATTTCCAAGTCATATGAGATCTTTAATTAAAGTTTTATGACTTTTAATTGAATAACTAAATTAATCTAATCAATCTAATTACTCTAGTGACTTGACTAATTCAATCATTCACTTCTCTAATGAGTGTTAGTTCCGATCATCCTTAGTTGACCGTGTCAAGTGTCGGGTCAACCGTTTGACTTTTGACCTTTGATCTTTGACTTTCATATTGACTTTGACCAAGTCAAAAAATCATTCATTCTCTTCAAAATTTTCCAATCGATTCCTTTTCTTGTGCGATCTTATAGGTTCTAATTAGTGAGGCAGTGGGTATGAATGATTCATTCTAAATCAAGTGTGTATTGTATCCCTCTATACAATTATCCCTATTGGCAAAGGCTAATTATATTTAGTTCTTACATGGTTTCCATAAGCCATGAGTGACACCTAGCAGTATGTCATGGCTACCTAAGCTAAAAAGAATTCATTTAGAGAACCTAATCAGTTTGTGATTACAATGCAATTCGATCCTTCTTTAATTCAATACTCTACGTCATATTCTCGAGATATGGTAAACTTGTGTCATATACTCTATGTCAAATTCCACAGTTCTTCATGAGGAAGCAAGTGTGGTCATTATTTGTGAACTGTGTATGTTTCTTTTTTGGTCAAAATAATCTTATTTGTCCATGATGCAGTAACCCCCCCAAATTCACATTCTATTTTCCCTTACAAAACTCCAAATGTCATGTTGAGAGATTTATTATTATTATTATTATTATTATTATTATTATTATTATTATTATTGTTTCTGCTAGAGGAGAAATTATAGAATAGTACGAATGTACCACGTCAGCGTATGATACTCCCATTCAAATTTCGCTATGTGTCCATTTTTGAAAAGAAATTAATTACTTTATTACAGCTAGACTTACTTAACCTTTTATAAAAATAAAAAAATAAAAAAAAAAAAAAAAAAAAAAAAAAAAAAAAAAAAAAAAGAAAAAGAAAAAAAAAATATTTCCAACAACCCACCCTACCCACCCCTAACCACCCATAACCCCCAACCCCTGTGCCACCCATCTCCCTTGCTCCTTCCTTCTTCAAAATCGGATGCTCAGCACACAATTCACCTTAGAATCCTATTTTGAACCCATGTCTTTTATTAGCCAAATCAAATTGCAGAAGATTGTCCTCCAATTGATGCGCTCTGATCACAATGTCAGCACCTTGGGTTACTTGGGCACAACCTAGCATCCACAAATCCCAAACACAACACATCTTTGTTCACTTGCACCATTGAATTTGCTACAAACACTGTCTAGTACACTCTCACTTTGCAACAAAAAATCAATGGAAGGCACAGCCGATGTGGATTGAGTTGAAGCATACTCTGAAACATGCTACAAACGCCACCCTAGGAATTTGACAGGAAGAGCAAGGGAGAGTAAGTCCAGTTGTAATAAAGTAATTAATTTCTTTTCAAAAATGGACACGTGTTAAAATTTGAATGAAAGTATTATATGTTGACGTGGTACATCCGTACTATTCTATAATTTCTCCATCTGAATGCCATGCGGAAGTTCATACAGATTATGATGAATCTCTAAATTAAGATACTAGCCTTAGCTTTAACTTTTCACCGGTTAGCGTTTAGCTTGATAACGTGCCAAGCCTAATGAAAAGAGATGTAATATATGGATATACTGCCCGTTTGAAACCTGTTGCCATTCTCCAGATATCTATGGGCATAGACTTGGACAGTGCTGGCTGAAATACGTAAGAATTAAACCTCTTTACTACGATTGACACATTCATTACTTTTTCCTTTAATCTCAGTTTCGTCCAGATGAGTCTCAATTATGTGGATCCAATCCAGTCTAATATTTCTTGCTTTCAATTATCAAAATGCAGGCAGAAACGCTGAAACTCAATTTTAAGGACAAGTATCCTGAATCATAAAGAAACTCCCATCCATCTGCACCACTTGTTGTTCCTTGGGCCTTTGGCATTGTTGGTCCATGATAGGATTTCACCAGAAAAAAAGGACAAATCCTTGTCATTGTAATGTGACCTATAAAGGCTACCAATGTTTTAAAAATATCACAAAACACATGCAGATAGCTTCACTGGAATCTATAATCATGGTCTCCCTGGGTTTATATACTTTTATTCCTTTCAAATTGTTTTGTGGAAAATAGAAGAAATAGGGAAAAATTCTTTGTAAGAGAGAGTGGGGTGGAGTCACTGAAGGTCATTTTTTGTAATACGGATTGTCATTGTATTGGTGCTGATGATTCAAGGTGAAGAAGTCTTGGTTGGAGGCAAAGTGAGCTTGGTTGTTGGACGTCGAAACTTTCCCTGTGAATTATACTCTCTTATCTTTTCTCTAGGGGATTGGTACAGATATTCACTTTCTTGTTTCTAAAGTATCTATTGATTTGTATCTTGGAGAAGATGAAGATGCATGTGAAAAAATAAATTAAATTTCCAAATACAAAAAGCTCGAACAAAAATTCTTTCTACCAATTACAGTACAAAATTGAGGGGTTGCAAATCTGCTAAGAACTAACTAATATCTCTCTGCCGACAGTACAAAATTGATTGATCTTCCTGAGTCTAGAGCATGAGATTACTCTCTGCCGACAAGCGATCAATCGCCCATTCATAGCGATCAATTGCCTGACCCACTTGATCCATGCGAAGATATTTCTGATCCGAGTCTCACACCTACAGACAATACAGAACAACAAGATGAAGAGCCCCCTCTAACTCAACAGTACCAACAGACCAATCTCTTGAGAATATCCTTGAGGTAACTACTCCTACTAGACTTGTGCATTTAGAGGATAAAACTATTGGATATCAATTACCTTTCAGGCAAAATTGTGAGAAGCCACCAAACCGTTATTTACCTGATATTGGCAAGACATCCAAGTATCCAATTGCAAATCATGTATCCACTGAGAAGCTGTCTGAACCACTCAAGGTTTTTGTGCATCAGTTGTCTGCTATTCATATTCCAACCAAGGTCTCTGAAGCATTGAAAGATCCTAAGTGGGTCCAAGCTATAAAAGAGGAGATGAAAGCTCTTGAGAAAAATCGTACTTGGACATTGGAGACTATACCACAAGGAAAAAGGACTATATGATGTAGATGAGTGTTTACTATAAAACACAATGCAGATGGATCTATCGAGCGATACAAGGCAAGACTTATGGCAAAAGGGTACACACAGACCTATGGTATGTGATAAGTCCATAAATATACTCATTTATGTACTCTTTTTACTTAGGTTTTGTAGGAGAATTAGATTTAAAAAGGGCTTATTACTTTACTTTTCTGATTTTCAGCTTTTTTGCGCTCTTAGAAGGTTTTTAAGGAAAAATCAACTTTTCGGAGGAATTTTAGCGCAAGGCCAATTGGAGATGAAAGCTAACATCTTGAAGTTCAATCTATGATTTTTCTAGAATTTTTTACCAAGCCAATTGGTACAGTATTACAAGTAAAGTTAGCTCACGTGCAGACAGGATAGTTTCATACAGGTTACGTGAATGTGAAGAAACGGAAGCCTTCCAGAATTTTCCAAGTTACGTGCTATATATGGTTGGAAAGATAAGACATTTATCTTTCTAAAATATATTTTTAATGATTTTTCTACAAGGCCGAAGATCCCCAAATCGTGTGGCAATTGGGCGAGTTGTATTTCCCTGTGGAGTTAGGAATTGTGATTTTTACTTTCGTATTTGGATTCCTTGTTTACCAAGACTTCTTGGACGACTTGTCAGTCAATTTTAGGGTTTAGAACTCTGATATAAGTGATATAAAAGGCCAGCCAAGGCCCCGGATACAAGTCATTCACGTCCTAAGGAGATCAACCGCGCAAGAGGAGAAAGCTGCCAACGAGTTCTTTCTTTTCCTTTCTTCTTTTAAGTTTCAGTTCTTATGTATTTATTTTTGAGTTCATCCAAGAACATGAGTAACTAATTTCTTGTTAGTTAGGGCTTAATCTTGAAGCCCTAAACATTATTTCAATTTTATAAACAAGTTTGAATGGATTTTCAGTTTCTACATGCGTGATAATTTCGGTTTCTCTATGTTATGTGAATTCTAATATTTTGTTTTTTTGAGTAGCTAACTTTGAAGCATGTATTGGAATTAAATTGTTGTAGAACATAGGTCAATTGCCATATTGAATGTGTTCTTGTTTGCAACGAATAATTGGGTTAAGAACTAGTTATGAGAAATCGATTCTTGAATTCCTAATAACAAATGCCATGTTTTAGGGTTTTTGTGACACTCATATTCTCTTTGATCTTAATGGATTCTTGATTGTTAATTTGAGTAAATGTCATACTAGATTTCAATTAAGAATGCACGTATTGATGTAAATGCCATACACTTTACATGCACTTAAGAGAGAATCATACAACGCGAGTCAAATGCCATGATCTTGTTGTGAATGTCGTCATCATATGCTTGCTAGAAATTGATTATCTATTGTTGTTTATGGATTGATTGATTGTTTGGAGGTGGATAGTAAGTCCTAGCTATTATTCTTGACTGATTTTAAATCAATTTCTCTTAGACTCTAATTTAAATTCTGTTTTGTTTTGTTTTCCTTGTTTTTTATATTCACAAAATCAAATCAAAACCCCCCTTGGTGTTGGCATGTGTGTGGAAGTCCTTGTGTTTTAATTTTCGTTGCGTGACATTGATAAACATCTCTCTAGATTACAATCTCTGTGGGAATGACCCTTGCTTGCTTACTAGACTATCATTTGATTTGTGCACTTGCAAGGTTTTAATATTGTTGTTAAAAATTACCAACAGTATGGACTATGAAGAAACCTTTGCTCCCGTTGCAAAGTTAAACACCGTTAGAGTCTTATTGTCCCTTGCAGCTAATTTGGATTAGCCACTACACCAGTTTGATGTAAAGAGTGCTTTTCTACATGGCGAACTCACGGAGGAGGTGTACATGGACATTCCTCCTGGATATAATACTACTCAGACTGGAACAGTTTGCAAGTTACGAAAAGCATTGTATGGATTCAAACAATCACTACGTGCATGGTTTGGATAGTTCACCATGGCAATGAAGAACAATGGTTTCAAACAGTGCAACTCAGATCATACTCTGTTCTTGAAACATCGAAAAAGGGAGGTAACAACATTAATAATCTATGTTGATGATATGATTATTACTGAGAATGATAAACAGGAAATATCACAGCTACAAAACTATTTGGCTACTGAGTTTGAGATGAAGGATCTAGGTGGACTCAAGTACTTCTTGGGAATTGAGGTGGCTTGATCGCAGCAAAGCATATTTCTCTCTTAAAGGAAATATGTCTTGGACTTCTTGACAGACACAGGAATGCTAGATTGCAAACCTGCGGACACTCCTATTATTCAGAATCATCATCTTGGAGAATATCCGGATCAAGTTCCAACTAACAAAGAAATATACCAAAGGTTAGTAGGAAGATTGATCTATTTGTCACATACTCGACCAGACATTGCTTATGCAATGAGCGTTGTCAGTCAATTTATGCACTCTCCAAGTGAAGACCACATGAATGCAGTTCTTCGGATACTTAGATATTTGAAGTCTGCACCTGGAAAAGGACTTATGTTCTCAAAGCATGGTAATCTAAATATTGATGGTTATTCAGATGCAAATTGGGCAGGTAATGTAATAGATAGAAAATCCACATCGGGTTACTTCACATTCGTGGGAGGTAATTTGGTGACATGGAGGAGCAAGAAACATAATGTAGTAGCTTTATCCAGTGCAGAAGCCGAGTTCAGAGCATGACTAAAGGGATTTGTGAACTTCTTTGGTTAAGAAAGTTGCTTACTGAACTTGGGTATAAACCTACATCCACAATGAATCTCTTTTGTGACAACAAGGCTGCTATAGCCATTGCACAGAATCCGGTTCAACATGATCGTACTAAACATGTTGAGGTGGATCGACACTTCATCAAACAGAAGCTTGAGGCTAAAGTGTTTCAATTTCCTTTGGTGAAATCCAAGGATCAATTGGCGGATATTTTGACAAAGGCGATTTCCAGTAAAGCATTCCACAATTCACTGGATCAGTTGGGCACTGGCGACATCTATGCACCAACTTGACGGGGAATGTTGGCGTGACTTGTGGATATTAACTTACTTTCCTTACACACCAAGGATTCCTATTGTAATTGTAATTGATTTACTTTAATTCCTGATCTCCTACTATAAATAGATTTAGGAATTTATTATTTACTTGCCCATTCAGGTTTTGTTGTATTATAAATATGACCTCCTACAAAGAGAAGAATACACAAAAAATTTCCACAAACAAATATTCTCTCATAGTTTTTATATTTTAGCAGCCACCACCACTTATGTGCCCACCAATACCAACTGTGGGACAAACACCAGCAGGAAAGCCATGAACTTTGCTCTTCTCTGAAATCCTATAGTACAATTCTCCAAGTGTGGCTCCAGCCTGAACCCATACCGAGCTGTCCTCAATGTCTACAGTCACAGTCCTGAGGTTGAACATGTCAAGGACAATAAAGGTCTGATTAGACCAGTATGAAAGGCCCTCATAATCGTGCCCGCCGCTTCGGATTCTCAGCTATATGCCAAGTTGTTTGGCACAGACAACAGAGGCTTGAACATGAGATGAAGCTGAGGGTGTGACGATTAGGACTGTTTTTGGGGTTAAAGTGGTGTTGAACCTTGAGTTTCTGATGTAGGCTCTTAGAACATACGAGTATGAAGGGTTGTTTTCGGCATAGATTATGTTGGACAATTGGGTTGATGATGGGTTTGTGTTGGTGTTTAGGCATTGAAGAAAGTTGTCATAGACAGAAGCTGAGGCTGCCCATGAAGCAGAAACATGAAAAACCAGGAGAACAACAAGTGAAAGCATCATCATCCCAGACATTGCTTCTCTCATTATCTTTGTCAATTTGTTGTATTTTGTATGTTGTAAGGTTTTGGTCCTCCTATATATATAAATAGATAGAGACCTGTTCGTTAAGGGAATTGTCAACTGTAGAAATTTAAAATCATTCCTTGGCACAATGGGAAAGTTTTGTTTCCTTTTTTTCCATCAACACTTTTTTTTAGTACTTTTCCTAATGAAATGGGCGATAACAGAATCAATCCATCTTTATTATGTCTAGCGTTGATAGGAAACCCAAAAAATATATTTTCCCTATCTTCGGGGAAAAAACGAAGAAAGAAAATTGGCCTATCTTTTTTTTTGGTACATTTTGTTTTGGGAAATTAACTTGGATAATCACAAAAGATAAACCATAATCAAATATATTCACTTTATAAATTTCAATCAGAAATACTCACTTTGTAACATGAAAGTACCCAATTTCCCTCCATATAAATACATTTGTATTGACCCTTTATCCCATCAAAAATTCATTTTTCTGAAACCCAACTCCTCTCCACTCTCGCACTCTCCCAAATCTTGCTTAGCCATGACTTCATAGAAAACAGAGAGAGTAACGGCCATGGCGATGACGTCGATGGATTCTCCAAAGTCTGACCTGGACACCGACACTGAGCTCATTACCAATCCAAACCTTAACCCTAACCCTACTTCTTCAAACCCTCCTCGCCTCCTACAATGGCCCTGCTGTCTGCCTTCTCAAGTTTGGCGGAGACTCCGCTGGTGGGGCATTCATGGGCTCCATTTTTCGCTACAGTCCTCTCTCCCCCTCCCTCTCCCTATCCCTCTCCTTCTCTCTCTCTCTCTCTCTCTCTCTCTCTCTCTCTCTCTCTCTCTCTCTCTCTCTCTCTATATATATATATATATATATATGTTTATATATGTATACATGCGTATGGAGTGTTATGCTTTAATTGCTTAATTGTGGTGTTTCTATATGGGAATTTGAGTGGTGCTGATATAGGATTTTGAGTGTTTGACAAAATATGATTTTCGTTAATAGTGTTTTGGGCTTTGCGAAAGGGAGTTAATTTTCTCTTTCTGACTAACGAGTTGTTGGAGTTTTTGTTGAGGTTTGTTTAGTGTTGCTAATGGTTGAGGTATGCTAGTGTTTTGAGATGTGAAATTGTGGTTTTCTCTAATGGTTGAGGTATGATAGTCTTTTGTATTTTTCAGTTCGTATCATGTGGGTTTCTATTGAGTATTGATATAGTGATTCTTAATATGCTTCCGGATATGTTTTCTGCTGAAATTCCTTATATGAAGTGTATGAATTTTGAATTCGAAATTGTTGCATTTGCCTTATCAAAACCTGATATGGATGCAAATAGGTCTTGTTGCTATTGATTTTATTATTTATCAGAACATGGGAAAGCTGAAAATAGGTATCTTCATGAGATCCTTGACCAAAATTTGAAGTATTGCAAGAGCATTAAGTAGACCTCCCCTGATATATACTGCTTCAGAAAATTTTGGTTGTTCTGTTCACTATTGCCTTCTTTAGGAAGCTTATAAATTACATGTGGAGCTTCTTGAGTCAAACAATTCCACATTACCCCATTATTGTTCTGTGTATTACTGTTATGGATGTTGTTTGGTTATATTGATTAAGTTCACCCTTTGAGGTGTTTTGATGTCTGGTTCTGTGCCTCTTATTTTGTTTGACAATTTCTTTGTGCTTTATGTGTTCCACTTTTTGCGATTTTCTCTTGTTGGTGTTCTAGGTTCGGAAGCTCCTTGCCAATTTGTCTAGGAATTTTGTATGTAATAGGGCATGAATGTCTTGTGAGAAGAATTGTAATTTATGTAGGAAGCTTTGGTAATACAATAACAAATGTTAGAAACTAAATGATTCCAATTACAAATGTGAGAAAGTCACATACTTTAACTTAATGTTTATACTTGCACTTTTCTGAATCTTTAGTTTTGTTGTCATACTTTGGTGAATAAAAAGCAATTGGGAATGTTGCAGAAATGGGGAGTGGGGAACTACACATGCGAGAGAATATCACCTTCATAACACAGCTCATCACTTGAAGGTTCGAGATTGGACAAAAGCTACTGGTTTCTTCACAGTTAGAAGATGGCTTGAGAAATGAAGATGCGCCACCAGTTTTGTTTCACCACATAAACATTGTTGTAATAGGAGTGGAATTGGATATTAGTTGTGCTTTGATGTGATCAGCTATTCCTTATTTATTAGTTGTGGTTTCATGAATTAGTAACCATGAAACTAGAGTGGATAGAGAAACTGCATCTGTATATGTTTAGCTAATAAGTAGCCTCGCAATGTAAACTTAAGTTTATGTATTGCGCTTTCTTATTATGCCTCTATTGTTGTCTTAACTATTTTTTCACCTCTGTCTTGACAATTACAA
Source organism: Prunus armeniaca (assembly GCA_903112645.1). Taxonomy (NCBI): domain Eukaryota; kingdom Viridiplantae; phylum Streptophyta; class Magnoliopsida; order Rosales; family Rosaceae; genus Prunus; species Prunus armeniaca. The sequence continues at coordinate 9,720,992 of CAEKDK010000003.1, read as the reverse complement.
AGCTAAAGTTGGACTAAGAGGTTTACGTATTGCCTTCTTAGCACTTTGTTTTTCACCTTTCTTTGCAATTATAGAGTTAAAATTGGACTTAGGTTTACGTATTGCCTTCTTATTGCCCTTTTATTGTGTTCCTATTGCTCCTCTATTGTTGTCTTTGCAATTATAGAGTTGAAAGACTATCAAGTTTAAGTATTGCCTTCTTATTGCCCTTATATTGCTTTCCTATCGTACCTCTATTGTTGTCTTAACTCTTTTTTCACCTCTGTCTTGACAATTACAAAGCTAAAGTTGGACTAAGAGGTTTACGTATTGCCTTCTTAGCACTTTGTTTTTCACCTCTCTTTGCAATTATAGAGTTAAAATTGGACTTAGGTTTACGTATTGCCTTCTTATTGCCCTTTTATTGTGTTCCTATTGCTCCTCTATTGTTGTCTTTGCAATTATAGAGTTGAAAGACTATCAAGTTTAAGTATTGCCTTCTTATTGCCCTTATATTGCTTTCCTATTGTACCTCTATTGTTGTCTTAACTCTTTTTTCACCTCTGTCTTGACAATTATAGAGCTGAAGTTGGACTTCCAGGTTTACGTATTGCCTTCTTATTGCCCTTTTATTGTGTTCCTATTGCTCCTCTATTGTTGTCTTTGCAATTATAGAGTTGAAAGACTATCAAGTTTAAGTATTGCCTTCTTATTGCCCTTATATTGTTGTCCTATCGTACCTCTATTGTTGTCTTAACTCTTTTTTACCTCTGTCTTGACAATTATAGAGCTGAAGTTGGACTTCTAGGTTTACGTATTGCCTTCTTATTACCCTTTTATTGTGTTCCTATTGCTCCTCTATTGTTGTCTTTGCAATTATAGAGTTGAAAGACTATCAAGTTTAAGTATTGCCTTCTTATTGCCCTTATATTGCTGTCCTATCGTACCTCTATTGTTGTCTTAACTCTTTTTTCACCTCTGTCTTGACAATTATAGAGCTGAAGTTGGACTTCCAGGTTTACGTATTGCCTTCTTATTGCCCTTTTATTGTGTTCCTATTGCTCCTCTATTGTTGTTTTAGCACATTGTTTTTCACCTTTGTCTTTGCAATTACAAAGTTGAAAGACTATTAAGTTTAAGTATTGCCTTCTTATTGCCCTTATATTGCTTTCCTATTGTACCTATATTGCTGTTTTAACCCCTTTTTCACCTCTGTCTTGACAATTATAGAGCTAAAGTTGGACTTCCAGGTTTACGTATTGCCTTCTTATTGCCCTTTTATTGTGTTCCTATCGTTGCTCTATTGCAGTCTTAGCACTTTTTTTTTCCTTAATGTATGTCTTGGCAAAAAAATTGTAGTTAGACTATGAATTCTTTGTATTGCCCCTTTATTCCACTGCCCTTGTATTGCACCACAGTTCAATTTAAATTTCTAGCCACCTGCTTTACGTGTCTACACCAATCATGCACATAAACATCATACATACACATTCAATAAATGTTATAAATAGCTGCATCATGATCTATACAATTGGGTACCTATAAGGATACCTATTTCCAAAAACAAAAATAGCGACATGTTAGGAACACAAATTTTACATAAAGTTAGGTAGCAAATATCACCACTTAATGGAATAAGACATACAAACTAAACAATTGTAATATCTAAATGATCTGCTTCTTGTTAGTGACGGGAATAGCTTCTTTGCATGTACTTCGATAATGGCCCTTCACACCGCACCTTGAGCATTTTCTTTCTCGCGAGTCCTCTCCTTTAGAAGGTATTCTTTGCGTCTTACGACGGCCCGGCATAACCTTTGAAATAGGAGGGAGGAGATTTACATTTTGGACATTTTCGGGAATAACCCATGTCCCTTGAGGTGGTACAGGATAAATGGATTCAGCATATGCAGCTGCCCATGTAGCTCGAGTGTAATACGAAGAGGCAAATGAGTATGGGTTCAATTTCAAGTGCCGACATACCGCAATAGCATGCTTGCACGGGAGTTGCTCTAAGTCAAACTTCCTACACGTACAACTATAGTTTTGCAAGTGCACGAGACCGTTCATATCACCATCAAGCACATTATACTCCATATCATTGATTTTAACCACATTCATCCTCGAAGCAGCGTCTAATCTCTTCCTCAACTTCTTTTCACCTAAATCAGGGCACAACATAGATTTACATTTCATTGACAAATCTCGACGTTGACTAAACCAATTCTGAAGCATATTCCTAATTTCCTCGATCAAGTGTACCACCGGAAGCATCCTTGCAAAACGAAGAACTGAATTAATGGACTCTGCAATATTAGTTGTCATGACATTATATCGTCGTCCATCACAATGGGCTCGAGACCACTTATGGAGCCCTGCACGTACTAGATAAGTTTGCACTCGCTCGTTGTTTATCATGGAGAAATAACGATTGAACTCTGCTAGACGGTAAGACTTAGCCGCCCGCACAAAAAACCCCAATATCGGATCCCGCTTCTTCAACTTAAATGAGGCTTTCATATTGCCCTTCAAGTGATAAAAGCAAACACCATGTGCTGCCTCAGGAAAAACTCTTTTCAACCCATTTTCTATGCTAAGATTTCGATCAGATATGACAACAAGATTCGAGCAATCACCAATTGCACAATGTAGTTTTGTGAAAAACCACTCCCAAGCCGCATCCGTCTCTAAATCTCCAATCCCAAAGGCAAGAGGATATATATTACGATTTCCATCAAATGCGGTGGCAACAAACAAAACACCTTTGTACTTGCACTTCAAATGGGTAGCATCAACAGCAATCACAGGACGCATTGAGCACTTAAATCCTCTTATGCATGCACCAATTGACATAAAAAAAATATAAAAAGTGGTTGGCTGCATCAGTCTCAATGTATGTCAAAGTTCCAGGATTTGTACGCTCCAATACATAACAATAGGAAGGGAGAAGAGCATATGATTCTTCTGCAGACCCTCTAATTATCTTTAAAGCTAACTCTCGGCTTCTCCAAGCTTTAGAGTAGCTTATGGTCACACCAAAATTTTGTCGCACATCTTTGATGATATCACCTGCAGTATAAATGGTGCGAGAATCCTTGAATCTGCGTTTCACAGAGTCAGACAACAATCTCGTACTAGCTTGAGGATGGTGACTACTAAGATACCTTAGATCACATTCATGAAATGGATCGTATTTAACAACCCTAAACTCATGTAATCCAACTTTATATGCCCGAAGTCGCCAAGGGCAAGGAAGTTGCCAACAACGAACACACAACCTACGTTTCCCAGATTGGACTGTTCTAAATCGAAAGTGGCCTCTGACTGCTGCTAAACATAAGGTTTTTATAAGGGCAATCTTATTTGGAAAAACTCGTCCAACCTTAAAATTTGCTTCCCAATTTATGCAAGAAAGACCTCCACCATAATCAATATCTTCCACACTCTTACCATGCACCAAATGAACTTGGCTTGTATGCATTTGAGTCCAACTTGATTGTTGCGGATTTTCAGATTGCACTTGTGTAACCTGCACCATGGAGGCTTGGAAATTGCTTTCTCGATGAGGATGCACGTTTGGTGCAGAGTACGCTTCCTCTTCATTCCTAGGTACACAAAAATCTGCGACTATGTTTTCAACACATTCAAAATTAACATCTTCAACCCAATCTTTCCAATTAAACCAGTTACACCATTTTCAGTTCCACTATCCCCAATTACCTCATTCCTATCTCTCACAACAACTGCAAGGGGAGCATTGCTATTCCCAATGCTTACAATGCCATTGCAGCCATGAATACCATGTCCTTCTATAACTTTGAGGGTTGCTAATAAAGGGGTTACTCTAGAGGTCATAACGTCCGTGCTGTACTTCAGAAAATATTGAACGTCATCATTGTCTTCAACCTTTAGGTGCTTATAGGCAGATGATGATAGAGGAACTGAATACTTCAGTGTGAGACTATATTTGTTGAGATCTGCATTCGTGATCTTATAAATGCGGTCAACAAGCTCAGAAAAGGTTACGTTCCGTGATACTATTATGCCTTTAGCCTCGCCACCTTCATAACTCTCAATGTTATCCTTGTGAACCCAGCTTCCGTTGTAGAATACCAATATGCCAACAGTCTCCATTTCTGCAAATAACATCAATAAATCAATCTATTTGCATCCCCATCATAAGGTATACTCATTTCTTTACATTACCAAATTAGAAATCAAAATAGAAAAATTAAGTTCTTAGCAAAACTAACCTAACCCAGAATGTCAGTCAAATCCAATTCAAAGACCTAAAATTTCACACTTAAGCATCTAAATTGAGGGAAAAACTAACCTCACTAACCTATTTCTAGGCTAGACAAACTTAAGATCTGATTTTTATGTTTCGTGTTATTTTGTGCAAAATGCTTTATGGGTATTGAAGAAGGGGACAAATATCTTAAAACTCAAAATTACAAACAAGGGTTGCATACCATCAAATTTATTGGCATATATACATATATATTGGCAATTACAAAACAAAGCCATGCATTGGTCTTGAAGCAGCCTATAAAATTCTTCATCACCCTTACTAGTGCACTCTCGGGAGTGTTCAAAAAGCCAAAAGCAATGAAACCAATGCAGAATTGGTGAACTTGTATGGTGTATAAAGTGAGCTATGAAACCTATTTCAAAATTCAAAATAGAATGAATTACATAAAAAACAGTCCTTTTACTCTCAAATTGCAAATTATTTGCTCGTGAAATTTTTTCCAAAAACTTATTTCCTTTCCTTTCAAACAAACAGGATTAGAAGCCAAACCCCTAAAAATCAAAATTGAAGCAAAAACTGACCTAACTTACCTATTTCTATGCTAAAGAAAATCAAGATTTGATTTTTATTTGTTGTGTTACTTTGCAAAATGATTCCTGGGTATTAAAGAAAGGGAAAATTAGCTTAGAACTCAAAGGGACAAAGGATCAGAAGAGAGCACCTGGTGGCAACGGGTCTAGCGGGTTGCTGTTGTTGATGCGTCCTTTTCTATTCCTTATGTTTCTTCTTTGTGTAGGCTTTTGAGGGGTGGGCGTGGTCTCCTCTTAAATTAAGGTGCTGGTCTCAGATGCTCTACGTGCGGCAAGGAGAGAAGAGCTAGAGAGTTGGGTTCAGATCAGAAATAAATTTTTGAGAGGGTGAATATTGAAGTATTTATATGGAGGGTAATTTGGTACTTTCAAGTTAGAAAGTGAGTATTTGTGGTTAAGTTTTATAAAGTGATTATTTCTGATTAAGGTTTATCTTTAGTGACTACGTAAGTCAATTTCCCTTTTGTTTTTAGGATATGGTGGGAAGGAAATTAAGAACAAAGGGGGGCGTTGGGTACCTTCAAAAATAACCAAAGCGACTCCGTGTATAAAAAAAACCCTTCTCTCACCCATACTCACCGTTTCATAACCCATGCCAAGCAAGCAGAGCCCTCTTTTCCGCCCAAGTTGAACCCTAGGTGCCAGACTCTCTCTCTCTCTCTCCCTCGCGTACATTAGGTGCCAGACTCTCTCTCTCTCTCTCTCTCTCTCTCTCTCTCTACCATGCTCGTATATTATATCATTGATTTACGCTGAAACTTGGTAGTAATAGGAAAAACATGTAATTAGGTCACTTCAATCCGTTTATTATTAGGTCGGTCAGTTCTGGGTTCTGTGTTCTGTGCCAATGTAGTGATTTTGGATTCTGACCCTTTATTTATTTTATTTTTGATTTCTATTCACGAAGAGGAAAAGAAAATGTGATGAGGAAATTACTTAATTCCTTTTTTAAATCCTGCAAATTTGGAGCAGTAGATGATTCCTGCGTTTCTAACTTGTTTCCTAAATTTTCTGTATTTTCTGGTTTTCTTATTTGATTACCTTTTCTATTTGGATTAGGGTTTCTTTCCTAGAATAAGTTTAATTTTCTTTTCACTTGTTATAAATACACCCCCCCATGCTCCTATGTAATAGAGATTGGAGATTTGAGTTATTGAGTTTATTTTGCAGAGATTGGAGAATTCTTGGTGTGAAGCCACAGCTTCAGCCACCCAAATACGAATCACAGAAATGGGTCCTTTTATAACAGATGTTCCGAAGTCTGTCCTTCAAGATGTTATATTAAAGCTGCCAACAAAGAGCATTATCATGTGCAAAAGCGTCTGCAAGACTTGGCATTCTCTAATTTCGGACCCTGTATTTGCTAAGCTACATTTCGCACAAGCAGAGGCCTATCCTATGGTCCGGCCCATGGATCGAAGAAGCGTGTCAAGAAACCTTTACTTGGTTGAGCCTGAAGATAGCTCTGGTTTTGATTTGAATGACCATGATTGTAACCGGTCTCGTGTCCACATGAATCTTTCCAAATATAAATTCCCATTGTGTCATGCTGAGGAGTTACTCGATTACCATAGGAATGGCAATGTGATGCCTAGTCATGAAACTGAAAGAGAGGTTCACATGAAGATAACGCAAATTGATGACAACAACAACGAGGTGGATTTCGGTGACGCTATTGCTTACATGTTGCCATATGATCACAACAAATACAACTTGGTGAATTCTTGTAACGGTTTGCTTTGCCTGTCTGATTTTTTCGTGAATTACCCTGCTGCTGTGTGCAATCCAATAACTGGCGAATTTATAAACCTTCCCCATGGTCCTAAACATGAGAAGGCAATGACTTTAATCGGTAGTGGATTAGGTTTCAGTCCGAGGACTAATGAATATAAGGTGGTGAGAATTCTTAAGGAACAGGCACCTGATCCCTATAAGGTGGTTGAGATACACACCCTGGGAACGGGTTCATGGAAATCTGTTGAGACTGCTCCCTGCTCAGACTCTGAGCTATCATTCCCCACTTGGGTGAAAGGAATGCTTTATTGGTTTTGCTATGACTGGACATGTGTTAGTGTGATTTCATTTGACTTGGATACTGAAGAGTTCCAATCGGTTCCATCACTGCCTTTTCAGGAGGGTGGTAGTGATGTGAGCATGGGAGATTTGGGAGGTAGACTTTGTCTGTGTAAAACTGATTGTTTTGAAATCAATGTGTGGGTAATGAATGATTCCGGTCCACAAAAACTTTGGATGAAGAAGATATCGATTCGTACTGGTTTTTCTGGAAGGTGGCCACATGGCGTATACATACCCATGAAATACTTTGAGAATGATGGTCTGTTGATGTTTAATTCTCGTCTCAATGCCTTCTTTTACTATCACCCAGGAAACCACAGTCCATTCATTTATCTTAAGCTTCGAGAGATGAAGAAGTATTCTTCTTCTGAGGCAATTAGTCATGTTCCGAGCTTTATTTCGCTCAAGGATATTCTGGTGGGGAAGGATGTAGAAATACTGAATATAAATTCAAGGTAAGGATATTTGAACTGTCGTCTATGTTTTGATTCAGTCTTTGATTGTACATGGTTGAGTTTTATACTTGGAGTAGATGAACAGAATATTTGAATTTATTTTTCTCAGTTGGTTTCACTTGCTAGATGTTTTGTTTTTAATGTCACAACTGTTGTTGATGCAGGTGTGCAGTGCTGAAGCTACCCGGAGAGACCGAAGCCCTATCTCTGGTGGAAGAAAAGCCAGTTCGGTACGCTTCTGATAGTTGGGAAGAATGAAACAAGCACATAATGATGGATGGGATGCAGTCTAAGACTGAGCTAAAAGACCATTTCTTTACCCTAATTAATAGTTTTATAGTTGGACACCGGAACCTTAATTCGCTTCTCACTTAGTGGCCGTGAAGTGTTTTGTTGATGTTACTTTAAATAGTTTTGGATTAGAGGTTAAATTACTTGTCATGTTTGTGGAAGTACATTGCTAATTACAGTCTTTACTTATCATCATTGCTTTGGTTAATTTGGTGAGTGAAAGATTTAACTAAATGTCTGCCCTGAACACAGAACTATGACTGCAAAACTCAATTCGATTCTGTCATACAGCAGCAATTACTAATAAGCAAAAGTAAATATCATAGTTTCTGTTGGCACACCAAAATCACCCAAACCAACTGAATTCACCCTTTTATACATTTGTAAATCAAATTTACATTCCCAAATGTACACTCTCATAAGGAGAGACCTTTCTTCATCCGAAGTTACTTTAAATATTTTTGGATCAGAAATCAATGAAGCCCAAGTTTAAGAACAGAAAAAGAACACTTGCAGTAGCGGGGGAATAATAGAGGAAGGGATTGAAAACAAGCAATAATTTGGATACTAAATTGAAATTCCTACTTTCCTGCCAATCACAGTTTGACATGTGTGTAGAGATTTTTTGTGTTTTTGATGAATAATTTTCACAATGTGTCAAACTGTAATTTGCAGGAAGTAGGAATGCCTACTAATAAGTTTAGGGGTGGCATTTTGGACCGAAAAAATAAAAAAACTGCAAAAACCAACCGACATTATACCGCATTGGAACTGCAATAGCTAAAAACTGACCGAAAATTGCGGTTTTAGAAACTGAATCGCAATTGCGGTATGTGATTTTGGCCACTCGCGGTTACCGCAAACCGCAAATATATATTTTTTTTAAATTGCATTTTAGTAGTTAGATGTTGTGTTTTAGTTTGGTTGAGTTTAATCTATTATTAATATGCTTTTATGTTGTTGCTTTTGTGTTGTGTTGTGTTATAGATGGAGTCTAGCCACTCTAACACACATAATGCCTCTAATCCCCCAAATACAAACCGATACACCCGAAACACAACCTCCACTCCAACTCATAAAGAAGGGCTTCTTCTTATAATAAAATCCACTCACCACCACCTACACTTGAGTTCTCCTTTTGGTTTGTAACTTTAATTAACTTTGAATTGGATTTTTCTTTAGGTTGTGAATGCTTGAGAAGTTGAGGTTGAGGTTGTGAATTTATATATGCTTGAGAAGTTAAGGTTGTGAATTTATATTTTTGGGTTAAAGTATGCTTGAACTCAAAAAGCTTCAAAAGAAGCATCAAACCTAGGCTTAAAAGTGTGGAAGATTGAATATTTATGACACAAAAATACCACACTTAAAGATCTAAAACTGTCTAATTTAGACCCAAAATATTCAAATCGGTTTAAACCGTTAATTCACGGTAACCGACCAATTTTTGCGAGCGCAGTTTCAAAAATCACCTTACCGCAAATAGTCGGTCGGTTTGCGGTTCGGGGAAAAATTCTCTTTTATCGAACCACAACCACCCCTAAATAAGTGTATCCATAACTTCTTCTTTTCTTTTTCTTTTTTCTCAAATCCCCTGTGCTTAACAATTTAGGTTGCATTTCTGCCCTTATGTTATTTTTCTTAAGTAGTTTGTAGGCATGGTTTATTGTTCCATGTTTCAACAAAATCACTGCTAGAAAAGGAGGGGGGGCGGCGGGGCTAGTTCTAGGCCATTGGCCAAAAGGGTGTTAAGATAATGGGAAAATTGAGAAAGAGTGAATTGGTTGAATGGAAATGTGATGGGTTCTCTGCATAATTTGTTTGCACTGTTATCAGTCATATACAGGAATCTCTCTCTTAGATACACACTTGCACACACAGACATAAGTTGATGCTTCCCGTAGTGTATCAGGCTTCATATTCATTAGTTAGTTGGACCTTGTTTTTTGGGGTCTGACTTGATTGGACTTTTATGGTGACAAAACTACATTATCACAATTTTGAAAAGTATAAGTGTTTGAATTGTGTTTGGGCCTAAATTTCACGCGCCAGCCCAATTGATTTTTGGCCCATGTCAAAAATAGGAGTTTGGGCTTTATTTTCTTAAAGTCAGAAGTCAGCCTAGATGGGTTTAGAGGCCCAGACATTTGTGAACCAATTTGCAAGGAATAAATTTACAGATTAAAGATTAATTGCCATTTATGGTGATTTAATATGGATAAATCTGTTTCAAAATTGGTTTAAAACTAAGTCCGACTTCTAATCTCTCTGAAGGCTCAAAACTTGATCATCACCGTTGATCACAATTTCAGAAATCAAGTTAGTAGATTCCTAGGAAGATCTCTCTATCTACAAAAGCTCACATGACTCTAAAGTCAAGATTTCAACAGGGCAGAGGGCGTGATGGGGAGTTGGTAGAAGGTTTAATCGGAAAACCACTCCCCATACCCATTTAATGCCAGAAAAGAGGGCCAAGTTTCTTTCCTATGCTCATGAGGGCTTTGCATCAAGTAGGGTTTATGAGAGAGACAAGAGATAAGAGAGGTGGTGGACAAAAGATCAAAACTGATCATCTTAAAAACTGACTTTTGATGGGGGTTTTCTTTTGTCAGACTAAACCACTATCCCTTTTTCGCGCTAGAACAAGGAATCCTCTCAACAGATCTGTCCTCTGGATATTAAGGAATAAACCCTCATTCAAATTCTCTATAAATATGAGAGGAGGTGAATAAGGTTGAAGACAGCCAAAAAATTCAATCAAAACAAAAACTCTCAAGTCATACTAACAAATTCAAAACAAGATCGTACGATCTCAAAAGCCTTCAGACTCTGAAGCAATCAAGCTCTTTGATTTACAAAAGACATCCAGTCTCTGACAGAATAGGCAGAACTCAGATTTCTGACTTTAATTCAACCCAGGGAGGCAATTCAAAAAGGAAATGAGATTTCTCTCGTTATAAATTTGGTTCAGCATAGGCTAATCAAGGTAAATTCAAGTTTTTCATAATATGAAAACCTCAAAAAATTTACAAAGATGTCTTGATGTTTGAGAATTATCAGAACAGATTGCAGGTGATCCATCATTAAGCAGAATAGGTGCTGAAGTGCAGTTACGGATCAGAAATCGTCAATCCAGCCACTTCCAATCCAATGCAGACTGGAGAAATCCCGGTTATGCCCATCCAACAAGCCTCTCCATGGCTAAAATAGATTAAAGCTCTACCAATCTCAACATTGGTATTGATTTCCAGCTTAATCTCATCAGTTGAAGGTGCTGACGTTTGAATCCAACATAGGTACATCCCGTCCATCCTGAATCACATGCAACTATCCAAGCGAAATAGAAGCCCAATGTTCTATTGTCCTTTCCGACGTGGTAGTTCCCTTTTGTTTTAAATTGTGTAATAGGTAGTTCTCTTTAAAACAGTTTGATTTATTTTCAATATTCATTTTAGCTAGAACTACTAGCTTTTACTGTGAGAAATTGTGAAGTCCTCACCAGTCTGAGACAAGAAAGAACTTAATTTGGAGGTATTCCTCACCCAAATTCACAATCATTTGTTTAAAATCAGTAACTTGGGATGTAAGTTATCTATTTTTCATAAGTCTGTTAGGGTCTTGATTGCTAACAGTGGCCCACTCGCACACCAAAGAAAGTTAACTTGTTGACCGCCAATGGTTTTCAAGCTAATAGGGAATTTTACCCTACTATCAACTGGTGAACAAATTGAAAAGACCGGTATTACCATGCTACTATGTTATTTAGTGAAAAATTCAGGATACTAAACTAAAATTAACCAATTTTTTTAATGGGTTAGAAACTCAGTTGTGATTAATTGTTTAGAACTAAAATTGAGTTGTATTTTATGAACTTTGTAATACTTCATTACTGTATATTTGTGATTGCCAAGGCTTAATAGAGAGCTAATAATGTGCATTATCTCACTATAACCTTTGATTTGATTAGAGGCATGTAGACAACAAAGGCTTTGTTTACGTATACTTTTTTGTTTTTGTTTTTTGTTTTAGTACAAGTTAAATTCTAAATTACAAGGGAGGGGGGTTCTCTCACACACACAATCAAGATGCCATGGGGGTTCAAATCTAAGATTTATAGTCTGCAAGTCAAGGCCTTTTTCTGCTAGACTAAACCCTACTAAAAGACTAGAGGATTTATTTACCTAAAGTGTCATTAATTGAACAATTTGTACTGTAAAATAATATGTATTAGTAAAAACAAAATTGTAAAAAGTAACTATAATTGATCAAGCAGTGCATTGTTTTGCCATTACATTGCATCTACATTGAAATAGAATTGGGTTTGTTTTGGAATTTTGATGGTCTAGGATGGTTGAATGTGTTGGAAAATTTAAAAATATAAGAGTGTAGGGGCCTTTTTGTTCCAACAGCCTGACGAATGGGCTTGGGCTGCCGTAAGGAAGTGCTAGAGTTCAAGAACCAGACTCCAAGAGAGTTTTGAAAAGTCTGTGAAACCTTAGAAAATGCCTTGAGTTCCTTTCACCAATAACTAGATAAGCATGAAAGATTAATAATATGGCTTGGCTTGAGAAGCTTGTGGCATGGGAGCTAATCCTTCACGAGTTTAGCAGTAGAGAGAAAGAGCATGAATTTCTAAGTGAAACAAAGGCTTAAAGTAAAGGGAGAGGGAGAGAGAGAGAGAGAGAGAGAGAGAGAGAGATTGGGAAGAATTTGACTAAGGAAGAGAGGTAGGAGCATAGAATGGGGTGGCTTGAGTAAATTTCTAGTTGATTGACAAAAGCTTGGTCGTGCTCTGGATGATTGTCTCTACTGGGTAGAAGAAGTCTCCTTTTATAGGTACTTCAGCCTTCTATTTTATCAAACCTCCCTCCCTCTTTTTCTTGACTTTCTTCCAATTGATCCTATTTGGTGAAAACTTCCTCAGCGTAAACCCATAGGCCTGAAGTTTTTGGGGTTCCAAAGCTCTCACGCAGCTGGATCTCTTCATGTGGGTGAGGCACCACCCACTTTTTTCCTTTGGTTTTCCTATTAAAGCTTGAAGAAGAAAGAAACAAGGGTATGAACCTTAATCTAATGGGTATTCCTTCTGTCTTGTGAATTTCCTTTGGTCTTTGCAATGGCTCATGTTTGACTTGGTTCTAATAGCTAGATACTATGCTAGATTTTTTATAAGCCCCTAGGCTGGGCTTTTTCCTCAGGCATTGGGTCATTGGCTTCTTGTTTATAGCAGTCAGCTAAGTCTTTTATGGTTTCGTCAAGCTACTGGAAGTGGCTTTTTGACAAGGCGCTAGGTACCTTAACTGATGTGGGGCTTTCCTAAGTGTTATGGATCTTTATATATTCTCTTAAGGCTTTGAACCACCTTCTCTCTCTCTCTTCATTGCTTGCCCATGTGCTTGGGCCCAAGAAATGGGCTTGAGTTTTGGGTGCTTCCAAGTAGCCTAAAACTTCCATCCCTTGAACCCTCAATGGGCTTCGCGAAGGCTTGTACCCATCCATACCACAACCTTCTAAGCAAAGCCCAGGTTTTTACATGGCTTGGGCCCACTTGAGCTTGTAGCGTGGCTTGGAGTTAGAATGACGGTCTTTTGGTTTGGCATTGCGTGCTTATTTGGCATGTTCATGCTTGAGTTCTATTATGCTATAATAGGCTATGACCGGGCCAAATTGCACCTAACAGGTCAGTACGTGTGGGTTTATAGGGCCGGTACGTTTTACTAGCTCGTTTTAACCCTTATACGTGGCGGGTTTGTGTGTTTGCTTGGCGTGGCGTGTGGCTCACAACTTGTATAAGTGCATCCGACAAATTTTCACATACCCTGGTTGGGCCTTTTTCCCGATTTAAACTAGAAATATGTTTGTGCCCTGCCTTGGATTTTTTGGGTCTCAACAAGGAGCTTATGAATTTATTTATTCCAGCTTTGCTCTGCTATTGTTTTACCTTTAAATCCTTAAGCCATTTGGAAATACCTTATAAAAGAACATGAACAAAGTAAACAATCACACACCAAGAATTTAACGATATTCAACAATGTGCCGACATTCTTAGTCATCACCAAGGTCTAAAATATCGATGATTTCGGAAATATCGGTAGTTCAAAAACATAAAAATTTCGTTGGAAATATCGAGATATTATCAATATCGATAAAAATTAAATAAAAACCACGGAAATTATAAGAAAAACTTGGAAATTTTTCTTGAAACTTTGGAGGATGTTTATTTAGTCAATTATCTATTACTTTATCAAAACCAAAAAAATAAAAAAAAAAAGGAAATGCATTGCATGCATGGGTTTAATTGATTTAACTTGATTATATAGGGAGCTGACAAACACTGCGAGTGTAGAAAATATGTAGTACTTAAGGAAGAATATTAAACACATCATAATCATTTATTTATAATGATTTACTACAATAGTTTACACTTTATACATTGCATGGGAAGATACATGAGTGACTTAGTACCAAATAAAGTTCCTATAAGATTCAAGTTTGAGTTATTTACACTAACACATCTTCAGGTTTTTGGATGTTTCACAAAACTCCTTGAGCTTTTAGAAATTACAAGAAAACCCCCTCAGGTTTTAAATTGTTTTCACAAAACTCATTTTCATTGATTTTTCATCCAAAGATTGATGATTTTATACAAGAAAATTCTCCAAATGACAAAGTTGGCCTTTGAGATTAGATTGCATATACTTCATTTAGGTTAATTTTGTTATTTGTGTAATATTTTTTCATCCAAAGATTGATGATTTTGGACAAACAATCAACGAAAAGGGGTTTTGTGAAAACAAACTGAAACCTCAGGGGGTGTTCGTGTAATTTTTGAGACATGATGGGGTTTTATGAAAACACAAGAAACCTCAGGGGTGTTAGTGTAAATAACTCTTCAAATTTTTCATTGTCTTCATCATCTTGATATTATCGATATTATAGCGATATTTTGGCCAAATATTGCTGAAGAATGAGAGAAATTATCGATATCGATATTTTCTGATATTATCGATATTTATACGATATGTGTATGGATATGTTTTAAAATATCATCAACTCGAAAAAAAAAATGATAGTATCCTCAATATTTCATCGATATTATTGATATTTTAGACTATGGTCATCACCTACATAAAATTCACTAGTATGAGCAAGAAGCAATTTCAATTACAAGAATACTCTCTCCACCCTTTAGCCCCATTTTCTAAACCCCTAGTTCTTAATCTATCCCTTTCATCATTACTTGATGTCTTAGTTTCTCCCTCTATTCTCTCTTATTTTTGTTGTCATTCCACACCTAAATATTGTGAAATTTCCCCTATATAAGCAGTTCATTCCTATGGATTAGTTATTACATTCTAAAGAGTGCACTCATTCTCATGCTTTTAAACCTTGAACCAAATGGCCCATTAATTTTTATTTATTTTTGTCAGAAACATGTTTCATTAAGAAACACAAGAGAGTTCTAAAACAATAGCCCAACAAAATTAATACAAGGCTGGCCGAAAGCCCATAGAAAAGCCACCTTTATTTTATTCCTTTACTTTAGCACTTGTTATTACCGTGAATAAATTTCTTATATTTAAGTTTTTTTTTTGGTTCTGGAATATTTAAGTTATTCATATACTTTTGTAGCGTATTTGCTTAGCGCTGTCAAATTGTCTCTTCTTTCTCCATTTAGGCTAAGATCCACAGCTATCATTTTAGACATTTGGCTTTTGGAATTGTTGTAAAACTGAAAGGTGAAAGGTGAAAGGAAGGGTAAGGAAAGAGTATTAGAACGTGCGCAGGGACGGACCTAGCATTTCAAAATGAGGTGGGCTAGATTTACCTTACTGGATTGTTAGATTTTAAGCTTGACTAAACTCTTAAGGGAGGCTTATGAAATTTATCATGAATACAGATAAATTTAATTTGAGAACATTTAATTTTTATTTAATTTGTTTAAAAGGCCTATTTTACACTAACAATACCACCAACCTAACATGGGCTATAGCCCCAGGTTGTACATAGCATAGATCTGTCCCTGAATGTGCGTTGGCAATTAGTGGAGAAGGCCTTGAAGGGAATATTGTGGGAATTGTGTTGTATAGAGATTTCTAAAAATTATACAACCAAACTTTGAGAGTATAAATCACCTAGGAAGCCATATCTAATATGAAATCAAAGTAAGAGCGGAAGCATTAAATAAACTAGGGATTCATGCAAGTCTCATTTGGTCCCAATCTTTATAAGTCTATGAAAGTGTGCACCAAAGACTCTCTAAATCCTATTAAAAAGAAAGATAAGATGTTCATACCCTTGGAGTGAATCTTGAAACCAAGAATGGTGTTCAAGTAGAGGGAGTGGTCCCTTTGTTGTTGACTCTCCCTTTGATGTTGATTCTCCACCTTGTAGCTCTCCAAATAAGTACAAAGATATGCACCTCCTCAAAGCTCTTCACCAAGGATTGAATGAGATGAGAGAATGAGTAGACAACAAGTGAAGAGTGGTGCTAGCACCATTACTTGATGTGATAGATTGAAGGGGTTAGGGAGAGAGAGCTTGATGTTTTCTCTCTTCCAATTTCACCAACTTGAAAACCCTAGGATGATAGGATTCCATAGCTACACACTTATAGGATCAAAAATGTCACAAGACTGACAAAAATGCCCCAAACCCTAGTGTATTGTATCCCTCCATACAATTCTCTATATTGGCGAAGACTAATTATAATTAGTCCTTACAAGGCCTTCACAAGCCATGAGTGACACCTAGCAGTATGTCATGGCTACCTAAGCTAAAAAAAATTCATTTAAAGAACCTAGTCAGTTTATGATTACAATGCAATTCGATCATTCTCTAATTCAATACTCTATGTCATATTCTTGAAATATAGTAAACTTGTGTCATATACTCTATGTCAAATTCCACAGTTCATCATGAGGAAGCAGGTGTGGTTATTATTTGTGAACTATGTATGTTTCTTTTTTGGTTAAAATAATCTCATTTGTCCATGATGCAGTAAACCCCCAAATTCACATTTTATTTTCCTTTACAAAACTCCAAATGTCATGATACTTATCTGCTAGTGTTGAGAGATTTATTATTATTATTATTATTCTGTTAGAGACTTATTCCATATGTTGATGTATATATTCCTTTTTTCTCTCCAGAAGATCAAATTTTGCCTAGTGGGCTGCCTCCACCTGAATGCCATGCGGAAGTTCATACAGATTATGATGAATCTCTAAATTAAGATACAAGCCTTAGAGCATGTTCACCCCAAAAGACTAAGGCTAAGGCAAAGGCAAGGTAAGGGCTGCTATTATTCACGTGAATAGTGGTAGCCTTGCCTTTTTTGGTTCCACCCCAAAAGGCTAGGGCAAGGGCAAGGGCAAGAAAAAAAAAGAATATGCAACAAAATATAAACAATTTAGAAATGCAAGAAATAAAATGATTATGCAAGAAAAAAATAAATATGGAAGAAAATATAAACAATTTACAAATGCAAGAAATAAAATTATTACAATTTACAAATATTGGAAGGAGAAGAGTTTGCGTGAGGATTTGGTGTGGAAAGTGAATAAAATTGTTATTTATTTATAGGGAAAACATCCATAATTCTTTGGTATTTTTTTAAAAGCAAATTGAATTTTTTTCGATTTTTTTTCAATTTTTTTGAATTTTTTTTGCTCGCTGACGCCAACGCCTTTGGGCTGAAGCCCAGGCAAGATCTGCCCTTGGGCTTGCTCGAGCTGCTTCTCCTGCGCTGGAGGTCCAAACCCCACTTTGGGGGCCTCTTGCCATGGCAAAATGGGCTGCGGTGGAGGTGGCCTTAGCTTTAGCTTTTCACCGGTTAGGGTTTGCTTGGATCAAGCTAAACGTGTCAAGCCTAATGAAAAGAGATGTAATTGGTGCTGATGGTTCAAGGTGAAGAAGTCTCGGTCGGAGGCAAAGTGAGCTTTGTTGTTAGACGTTGAAACTTTCTCTGTGAATTATACTCTCTTGTCTTTTCTCCAAGGGACCGGTACAGATATTCACTCTCTTGTTTCTCAAGTATCTTTTGATTTGTATCTTGGAGCTCGAGCCATCTTTGGCATCTAAGTGCAATATCGGATGAGGAGGGTCTGAGTTGAGAGTTGGAAGAGGGGGGATACTCTGCTCGTTCCTGAAGAAATTTGCTGGATCAACAGCCGTCTTCACCTTTACCAACCTTTCAAAATTGTCATTGAAGTACTTCAAGCCATACACCTTCCCCTGTTCATAGCTTCTATTACCAAATTTATTGACACCGATGTCAAGGTCCCTGTAATTCAAGAAAGCACTCCTTGGGTTCTTGGACACAAATGGGGTCATGAACCTGAAAAGTCTCCTGGTGTCTCTGGTATAATTCTTCTCTGCTTCAGCCCCTGCTTCCCCCCAGCTCACTGAGTACTGAACTTTGAACAAGTTCCCAGCACGGTGTGGAAAAGGGGTGGCAGAGGCCGGAATCCGACTCATCATCCCACCATATGGATTGAAAACAAAACCTATTTTGCCTATTTCAATCATCTTCTTCCACACTAACTCCAACCTACTTTTGGAAATTGGGGTTTGAACATAATCAGACTTTCTTTTCAGAAAATTTGCATGATCAGGATTTCTATCAAGCAACACATCAGGGGAAGTCCCATTATCATAGTTAGCCCACCAAAGCACAGACTCAATCCAGCTCATCTCCTTACAGTCATCTTTCTTCAAACCTAACTCAGGAAACTGCTTCCCCAACAATGACACAAATTGCCTAGAAACTCAGCCATAATTGTAGCCTTAACAGTGTCGCTCCCTGGCTGCAACGGCAGCCTCATAAACAGACCATCATCTGTGGTTGGCGCCACCTCTTGCCACCTCGAAACAACGTCGGTTGCATTCTTTTCCAACGTTCTCACAACCTGGAAAACTGTGACGGTTTCTGGGACAGAAACCAGCTTCAATTTGTATGCAACAATCACACCAAAGCTTCCTCCACCCCCTCCTTAAATGGCCCAAAACAGGTCTTCTCCCATGGCTTGTCTGTCAAGAAGTCTCCCCTTAGCATCAACAATCTGAGCATCAAGGACATTGTCAACAGCAAGGCCAAACTTCCTCAACATGTTTCCATAGCCACCACCACTTATGTGCCCACCAATACCAACTGTGGGACAAACACCAGCAGGAAAGCCATGAACTTTGCTCTTCTCTGAAATCCTATAGTACAATTCTCCAAGAGTGGCTCCAGCCTGAACCCAAACCGAACTGTCCTCAATGTCTACAGTCACAGTCCTGAGGTTGAACATATCAAGGACAATAAAGGTCTGATCAGACCAGTAAGAAAGGCCCTCATAATCGTGCCCGCCGCTTCGGATTCTCAGCTGTATGGCAAGTTGTTTGGCACAGACAACAGAAGCTTGAACATGAGATGAAGCTGAGGGTGTGACGATGAGGACTGGTTTTGGGGTTGAAGTGGTGTTGAACCTTGAGTTTCTGATGTAGGCTCTTAGAACAGATGAGTATGAAGGGTTGTTTTCGGCATAGATTATGTTGGACAATTGGGTTGATGATTGTGTTGGTGTTTAGGCATTGAAGGAAGTTGTCATAGACAGAAGCTGAGGCTACCCATGAAGCAGAAACATGAAAAACCAGGAGAACAACAAGTGAAAGCATCATCATCCTAGGCATTGCTTCTCTCATTATCTTTGTCAATTTGTTGTATATTGTACGTTGTAAGGTTTTGGTCCTCCTATATATATAAATAGATAGAGACCTGTTTGTTAAGGGAATTGTCAACTGTAGAAATTTAAAATCATTCCTTGGCACAATGGGAAACTCAATTCCTTGGCACAATGGGAAAGTTTTGTTTTCTTTTTTTCCATCAACACTTTTTTTTTAGGACCTTTCCTAATGAAAGGGGCGATAATAGAATCAATTCATCTTTATTATGTCTAGCGTTGATAGGAAAACCAAAAAATATATTTTTGCTATCTTCAGGTAAAAAAAGAAGAAAGGAAATTGGCTTTTTTTTTTTTTTTTTTTTTTTTTTTAATTTTATTTTTTTGTTTTTTAGGTGGATGTGGGGGAAATTAAGAACAGAGGGGGCGTTGGGTACCTTTTGGGGTTGATTTTGGGTGTGTTTCTATGTTTAAATAGTGCTTGAGTTTTTTTATAAATACATGTCTAGGATTGAGTTTATTTATAAATTTGTATTAAAAATAACCAAAACGACACCCTCTCTCACCCATGCTCACCGTTTCATGACCCATGCCAAGCAAGCAGAGCCCTCTTTTCCGCCCAAGTTGAACCCTCGCGTAGATTAGGTGCCAGACTTGATCTCTCTCTCTCTCTCTCTCTCTCTCTCTACTATATCTATATATTATATCACTGACTTACGCAGAAAATGTTAGTAACAGGAAAAATATGTAAATGGTTCTTTTTCCACTTCAATCTGTTTTTAATTAGGCCAATGTTGTGATTTTGGATTCTAACCCTTTATTTATTTTATTGTTTATTTCTATTCACGAAGAGGAAAAGAAAATCTGATGAGGACATCTTTGTCAAACCCATTAGAGAGATAGAAGATGATTCCTGCGTTTCTAACTTGTTTCCTAAATTTGCTATACTTTCTGGATTTCTTATTTGATTACCTTTTCTATTTGGCTTAGGATTTCTTTCCTAGAATAAGTTCAATTTTCTTTTCACTCTAGGGTTAGATTGTTATAAATACACCCCCCCTTCCTCCCCTATGTAATAGAGATTGGAGATTTGAGTTATTGAGTTTATTTTGCAGAGATTGGAGAATTCTTGGTGTGAAGCCATTGCATCTTTACCCATCTATACCACTGAACTACCTAAACCCTATCCTACGTCAAAATCCACAGTTTCAGCCACCCAAATACGAAACACAGAAATGGGTCCTTTTATAACAGATGTTCCAAAGTCTGTCCTTCAAGATGTTATAATAAAGCTGCCAACAAAGAGCATTATCATGTGCAAAAGCGTCTGCAAGACTTGGCATTCTCTAATTTCGGACCCTGCATTTGCTAAGCTACATTTCGCACAAGCAGAGGCCTATCCTATGGTCCGGCCCGTGGATCGAACAAGCGTGTCAAGAAACCTTTACTTGGTTGAGCCTGAAGATAGCTCTGGTTTTGATTTGAAGGACCATGATTGTAACCGGTCCTGTGTCCACATGAATCTTTCCAAATATAAATTCCCATTGTGTCATGCTGAGGAGTTACTCAATCACCATAGGAATGGTAATGTGATGCCTAGTCATGAAACTGAAAGAGAGGTTCACATGAAGATAACAAAAATTGATGACAACAACGAGGAGGTGGATTGGGGTGAAGGTATCGCTTTCATGATGCAATATGATCACAACAACTACAACTTGGTAAATTCTTGTAACGGTTTGCTTTGCCTGTCTGATTTTTTCATGAATTACCCTGCTGCTGTGTGCAATCCAATAACCGGTGAATTTATAAACCTTCCCCATGGTCCTAAACATGAGAACGCAATGACTTTAATTGGTAGTGGATTAGGTTTCGGTTCAAGGACTAACGAATATAAGGTGGTGAGAATTCTTAAGGAACGGACACCTGACCCCAATAAGGTGGCTGAGATACACACCCTGGGAACAGGTTCATGGAAATCTGTTGGCACTGCTCCCTGCTCAGACTCTCAGCAATCATTCCCCACTTGTGTGAAAGGAATGCTTTATTGGTTTTGCAATGAGTGGACAGGTTGTAGTGTGATTTCATTTGACTTGGATACTGAAGAGTTCCAATCGGTTCCATCACTGCCTTTTCGGGAGGGCGGTCGTGATGTGAGCATGGGAGATTTGGGAGGTAGCCTTTGTCTGTGTAAAACTGAGAGTTTTGAAATCAATGTGTGGGTAATGAATGATTCTGGTCCACAAAAACTTTGGATGAAGAATATATCGATTCGTACTGGTTTTCGTCGAAGGTGGCCAGATGGCGTATACATACCCATGAAATACTTTGAGAATGATGGTCTGTTGATGTTTAATTCTCGTCTCAATGCCTTCTTTTACTATCACCCAGGAAACCACAGTCCATTCATTTATCTTAAGCTTCGAGGGATGAAGAAGTATTCATCTTCTGAGGCAATTAGTCATGTTCCGAGCTTTATTTCGCTCAAGGATATTCTGGTGGGGAAGGATGTAGAAATACTGAATATAAATTCAAGGTAAGGATATTTGAACTGTCGTCTATGTTTTGATTCAGTCTTTGATTGTACATGGTTGAGTTTTATACTTTGAGTAGATGAACAGCATATTTGAATTAATTTTTCTCAGTTGGTTTCACTTGCTAGATGTTTTGTTTTTAATGTCACAACTGTTGTTGATGCAGGTGTGCAGTGCTGAAGCTACCCGGAGAGACCGAAGCCCTATCTCTGGTGGAAGAAAATGCCAGTTCGGTACGCTTCTGATAGTTGGGAAGAATGAAACAAGCACATAATGATGGATGGGATGCAGTCTAAGACTGAGCTAAAAGACCATTTCTTTACCTTAATTAATAGTTTTATAGTTGGACTCTTAGTGGCCGTGAAGTGTTTTGTTGATGTTACTTTAAATAGTTTTGGATTAGAGGTTAAATTACTTATCATGTTTGTGGAAGTACATTGCTAATTACAGGCTTTGGTTAATTTGGTGAGTGAAAAATTTAACTACATGTCTGCCCTGAACACAGAACTATGACTGCAAAACAAGCAAAAGTAAATATCATATTTCTGTTGGCACACCAAAATCACCCGAACCAACTGAATTCACCCTTTTATCCATTTGTAAATCAAATTTACATTCCCAAATGTACTCTCATAAGGAGAGACCTTTCTTCATCCAAAGTTACTTTAAATATTTTTGGATTAGAAATCCATGAAGCCTTTTAAGAACATAAAAAGAACACTTGCAGTAGCCGGGGAATAATAGAGGAAGGGATTGAAAACAAGCAAAAATTTGGATACTAAATTGAAATTAACTAAATTGAAAATGCCATAACTATGTAACTTTTGGAAAATACTTGCCTCCTTCTTTGGAAGTAGGAACTCCTACTTCCTGGCAATCACAGTTTGACATGTGTGGAGATTTTTTATTTTTGTTTTTTTGATGAATTATTTTCGCAATGTATCAAACTGTGATTTGCAGGAAGTAGGAATGCCTCCTTCCTTGGAAGGAGGGAAGCAGTATCTGTAACATTTTTTCTTTCTCAATTCCCCTGTGCTTAACAATTTAGGTTGCACTTCTACCCTTATATTTTTTTTTAATTTTGAAGTAGTTTGTAGGCATGGATTATTGTTCCATGTTTCAACAAAATCACTGCTAGAGAAGAGGGGGCTAGTTCTAGGCCATTGGCCAAAAGGGTGTTGAGATAATGGGAAAATTGAGAGAGTGAATTGGTTGAATGGTAATGTGATGGGTTCTCTGCATAATTTGTTTGCACTGTTATCAGTCATATGCAGGAATCTTTCTATTAGATACACACTTGCACACACAGACAAGTTGATGCTTCCCATTATCAGGCTTCATATTCATTAGTTGGTTGGACTTTTATGATGACAAAATTACATTATCACAATTTTGAAAAGTAAAGTGTTTGAATTGAAAAGACCGGTATTACCATGCTACCATGTTATTTGGTGAAAAAATCAAGATACTAAACTGAAATTAACCTTTTTTTTTATGGGTTAGAAACTCAGGTGATTAATTGTTTAGAACTAAAACTGATTTGCATTTTATGAACTTTGTAATACTTCATTACTGTATATTTGTGATTGGCAAGGCTTAATAGAGAGCTAATAATGTGCATTATCTCATTATAACCTTTGATTTGATTAGAGTGTAGACAACAAATTTGGCTTTGTTTATGTATCCTTTTTTGTTTTGTTTTTTGGTTTAGTACAAGTTAAATTTTAAATTACAAGGGAGGGGGTTTCTCTCACACCCACAATCAATATGTCATGGGGGTTCGAATCTAAGATTTATAGTCTGCAAGTCAAGGCCTTTTTCTACTGGACTAGACCCCGTTGACCTTATGTATCCTTAGTTAAAATACTAAAAGACTAGAGGATTTATTTACCTATAGTGTCATTAATTGAACAATTTGTACTGTAAAATTATATGTATTAGTAAAAACAAAATTGTAAAAAGTAACTATAATTGATCAAGCAGTGCATTCTTTTGCCATTACATTGCATCTACACTGAAATAGAATTTGGTTTGTTTTGGAATTCTGATGGTCTAGGATGGTTGAATGTGTTGGAAAATTTAAAAATATAGGAGCTTATGAATTTATTTATTCCAGCTTTGCTCTCCTATTGTTTTACCTTTTAAATCCTTAAGCCGTTTAGAAATACCTTATAAAAGAACATGAACAAAGTAAACAATCACACAACACCAAGAATTTAACAATATTCAACAATGTGCCAACATTCTTAGCCATCACCAAGGTCTAAAATATCGATGATTTCGGAAATATCGATAATTCAAAAACACGAAAATTTCAATTGAGATATCGGGATATTATCAATATCAATAAAATTGAATAAAAACCACGGAAATTGTAAGAAAAACTTGAAAATTTTTCTTGAAACTTTGGGGGATGTTTATTTAGTCAATTATCTATTATTTTATCACAAAAAATTGGAAGGAAATGCATTGCATGATGGGTTTAATTGATTTAAGTTGCTTATATAGCAAGCTGACAAACACTGCGAGTGTATAAAATATGTATTAATTAATGAAGAATATTAAACACACATAATCATTTATTTATAATGATTTACTACAATATTTTACACTTTATACACTGCATGGTAAGATACATGAGTGACTTAATACCACATAGAGTTTCAATAAGGTTCAAATTTGAGTTATTTACACTAACACCTCCTGAGGTTTTCGGCTTTTTCACAAAACTCCTTGAGGTTTTAGAAATTACAAGAACACCACCTGAGGTTTTAAATTGTTTTCATAAAACTTCTTTTCATTGATTTTTCATCCAAAGATTGATGATTTTATACAAGAAAATTCTCCAAATGACAACATTGGCCTTTGAGATTAGATTGCATATACTTCATTCAGGTTAATTTTATCATTTGAATAATATTTTTTCAATGAAATCATCAACTTTTGGACAAACAATCAACAAAAAGGGGTTTTGTAAAAACAAACTAAAACTTCTGGGGTGTTCGTGTAATTTTTGAGACATGATAGGGTTTTATGAAAACACAAGAAACCTTAGGGGGTGTTAGTGTAAATAACGCTTCAAAATTTTCATTGTCTTCATCATCTTGATATTATCGATATTTTAGCGATATTTTAGCCAAATATTGCTGAAGTGTGAGAGAAATTATTCGATTTCGATATTTTCTAATATTATCGATATTTATACGATATGGATATGTTCTAAAATATCATTGACTCGTAAAAACGATAATATTATCGATATTTCGTTGACATTATTGATATTTTAGACTTTCATCATCACCTACATAAAATTCACTAGTATGAGCAAGAAGTAATTCCAATTACAAGAATACTCTCTCCACCCTTTAGCCCCTTTTTTCTAAACCCCTAGTTCTTAATCTATCCCTTTCATCATTACTTGATGTCTTAGTGTCTCCCTCTATTCTCTCTTCTTCTTTTTTTGTCATTCCACAGCTAAATTTCTTATATTTAAGTTTATTTTTTTGGTTATGGAATATTTAAGTTATTCATATAATTTTGTAGCGTATTTGCTTAGCAAGACAAATTGCCTCTTCTTTCTCCATTTAGGCTAAGATCCATAGCTATCATTTTAGACATTTGGTTTTTGGAATTGTTGTAAAACCGAAAGGTGAAAGGAAGGGTAAGGAAAGAGTATTAGAATGCGTTGGCAATTAGTGGAGAGGGCCTAAGGGCTTTTGCAAAGTTTTAATCCTCCAATCCAATGTGGACAATCTCAATACGCCCCTCACGTGTGGAGTCTATTGCACCTTAGTGGGAGAATGTGGGAACGTTGGCTTGCCAAATGGATGACTGACTCTGATACCATGTTAGAATGTGAATATCCAACCAATTGCCTAACATCCTCTAAAGATTATTGCAAAGCTTCCATTCTCCAACGTGGGAGCTCTAAACATAAAGAGTGGTGAGAGAAATAAAAGATATTATCGTCGTATTTTCAAACAATGGAACAAAGATTCAAAAAAAAGAATTTTTTTGTACACACAAATGACACTTTTCGGTAAGAAGCAGGCTCATAACTCAAACTTTTTTAAAAACATGTTTCGGCCAAAAGTACCACTAAGGCTTTAGTGGATGGCCAATTTAAAGAGTTGCAACCCTATGTAATTGAGATGATTGAAGTATAGGAGTAAGACTTTGTATGAGAGAATTTGACAAATAAGTGTTGTACAATACTAAGTACGTATTTCTACATTTTCCTTATTATTTTCCAACAAAAAGAGTTTAAATCAAAAATCAAATCGGAGAAATCTGTGTTTGGTCAACTAACAAGAGAACAATCGAATAAGTTATGCCACTTGATAGAACAGTCGAACGATGCTTTGGGTACTTGTTGTACATCGTGTGCGTTGGTGGCGAAGTTGAAAACTGAAGAATTATTAAGAAATAACGTCTAGTGTGAGAAGAGAGGTAAGTAATTAATTTTTAAGAAAAAAGAATCAACTAATACTTAAGTTATATTAATCTAAAGGGTAATTTAAAAATCAAGTAATCTCATGAGAATTAGGTAAGACCCAACGTCAAATAATGATGAGTACTAGTTCCCCAATTGACTAGCACTACTACATTTTTCACTTTGCGCGACGAAAAGAATTTCGTCGCGCAAAATACATTATAGTCGCACAAATTTTAGCGCGACAGAAACTTCGTCGCGCAGATTCCGTCGAGCAAAGATCGTGGAGAAAGACTTTGCGCGACGAAATTTTTTCATTCGTCGCGCAAAGAGACTTTGCGCAACGAAAAAATATTGGTCGCTCAAAGTGACTTTGCGCAACGAAACATATTGGTCGCGCAAAGTGACTTTGCGCGACGAAAATATTGGTCGCGCAAAGCGACTTTGCGCGACGAAATAATATTGGCCGCGCAAAGCGACTTTGTGCGACGAAAAATATTGGTCGTGCAAAACTTTGCGCGACGAAAAAATTTTAAAAAAATTTTAAAAAAAAATTCCCGCGTCCCATTTTTGGTACCCGCCCAAATTTTTAGAGTTTTGCACGACGAAATATTTTGGTTTTTGACTTTTGGTTTTATTATTTCTTTAATATTAATTTAATTATATTAATTATTTCAAATTTTTAATTTTTAAATTTAATTTAATTGTATGATTTTTTTCGTTACTTTAATTTAAATTGATATTAATTTAATTATATTAATTTATTCAAATGTTTACTTTTTAAATTTAATTTAATTACTTTAATTTAAATTGACATATTCAAAATAAAATTACATATGAAAAATAGTGATCAAATTATCCAATAAATATATATATAATATTCAAAATGTACACATAAATTAACAAAGTACAATAATAAAAAAAGGGATAAATCTCCCCTACAATTGTTATACCACAAATCCAACCCAAACTCCAATCCCTCCCCTTTACTCAACCCCAAACCCCACACAAACTCAAAACTAACTCCAAAAACACATATTAATGAAAAAAAATTAAAATTTGGAGAGAATCTACCTTTTGGCAAGATTGAGAGTGAATGAGAATGAGAGAGAGAAATGAGTGTGAGAGAATTAGATAAGATAGTGATAGAGAGATGAGAGAGTGAGTGAGAGTGAGAGATAGTGAAAAGAGAGATGAGAGAGTGAGTGAGAGTGAGAGATAGTGAAGAGAGAGATGATGAGAGATTAAGTGAGAGGAGTGAGTGTGAGAGAAATGGTGGGATTTGGGGAGAGGGAAAGAGTAGAGAAAGACATTGAGAAAATGGTGGAGGAGTTATTTTCATTTTAAAAACCGTATCACTTTGCGCGACGAACGACATTGTTGGTCACACAAAGTTTTGCGCGACGAAAAATATTGGAGTATTGGTCGCGCAAAGTTTTGCGCAACGAATATTAGTATATTGGTCGCGCAAAGTCAAAAAAAAAATCCCGCGTCCCATTTTTGGTACCCGCCCAAATTTTGAAATTTTTGCGCGACGAAAAATACATATTGGTCGCGCAAAGTCTAAAAAAATTCCCGTGTCCCATTTTTGGTACCCGCCAAATTTTTGCGCGACGAAAATATATATTGGTCGCAAACAAAAAAAACAAAAAAAAAAAAAAAAAAAAAATTTCATCCCCGTCCCATTTTTGGTACCTGACCAAATTTTTAGAGTTTTGCGCGACGAATTGTTGGTCGCGCAAACTTTTGAGAGACGAAAAATTGGTTCGTAGCGCGATATTTATAAAAATAATTGTTATGAATAAGAAAATTATTTTTTTTACGATTTAAAATATAATAAGGTTAAAGCTACTTAATATATGTATATACCAATTTCTTAAGTGTTATACGTACAAAATAAATAAATTTAAAGCTACTTAATAAGTAAATAAATATATATATATATATATACACACACCATTCAACGATCCAACCGTCAAACTTGTTTGTATATACTTCAAGATCGTATACCCCAAAAATCGTAAAAAACAAACATTCGGACACCTAGTAACGGGACAAAAAATTTCAACGGTTCTTAATGAAAAATCACGATTTAACGGTTATTTTAACTCCGATTTTGATGATTATTTACAGCTACACTCCTTGACCCTATATGAATACAATGAACTAATTCGATCGTCAATTTAAAATATTTACACTAGTGGATACCACAAAATCATATGTTATATTTAACAAAAGTATAAATAAACTCTTAATTGTTAGTGAATATATTGTTTTGATGGCATACACATTCTATGAAACTAGTTTGAACGATCCAACCGTCAAACTTGTTTGTTTATACTTCGAGATCATATAGGCCAAAAATCGGAAAAAATAAACATTCAGAGATCAAGTAATGGGACAAAAATTTTCGACGGTTATAAATGAAAAATCACGATTTAACGGTTATTTTAACTCCGATTTTGATGATTTTTTATAGCTACACTCTTTGACCCTATATGAATACAATGAACTAATTCGATCGTCAATTTAAAAAATATATTTTCTAATAAAAACCCAATCCAAACAACAATAATATATTTTTCTAACAAAGATTTTAAAAAATAATTTATTTAATTTATTTATTTTTATAAGGACTTTGCGCGACG
Organism: Prunus armeniaca; assembly: GCA_903112645.1. Lineage (NCBI taxonomy): Eukaryota > Viridiplantae > Streptophyta > Magnoliopsida > Rosales > Rosaceae > Prunus > Prunus armeniaca. The sequence continues at coordinate 9,692,072 of CAEKDK010000003.1, read as the reverse complement.
AAGTTAATTGTTTCGTCGCGCAAAGTAGCTTTGCGTGACGAATTGTTTTTCGTCTCGCAAAGTCGTTGACTTTGCGCGACGAACTGTTTTTCGTCGCGCAAAGTTACTTAGAGCGACGAATTTTTTTTCGTCGCGCAAAATTTGGTCACGCAAGACTTTGAGCGACGACATATTGTCGTCGCGCAAAAATTGGTCGCGCAAAGTCACTTTGAGCGACAAATTATTTTTTGTCGCGCAAGGTTTTTAGCGACGAAGTTTTGAGTTTCGTCGCGCAAAGTGTCTTTGTAGTAGTGTAGCTAAGACAAGAGGTGAGAAGTTATAAATCAGAATAAAAAAGGAAATTAGAAGACTTGAGAAATCTTACCGAGAATATCACCAACAGCAAACTTGTTAGCATATGCCCATGTGACATATTGTTGACCAGATTGTGGAATGGTCCAACCTAAGCTATCTCCCACCACATACACTGTCTGTGCTGCTACACATTGCACAAACACGGCCACAAACACACCAAAAACAACCACCATTTTGCTCTCCATCTCTCTCTCTCTCTCTCTCTCTCTCTCTCTCTCTCTCTCTCTCTCGCCTTGTCTCTTAATTTACCAAATTGTATTGTAAGGGTCACTGATGAATAATGAGAATATATGGAAACGATACATGAATTCAAGTTTATAAATAAAAGCTCTGGCGGAGTAGAAGAAAAACAACAGGCAAGACTTGCTAGAGTCTTAGACGCGGCGGCGACTGACCATTGGGGACAAGACAGAAGAGGGTACATGCAATGCAATTCAATGCATGACCAGGCATGCACCGACAAGAACGTAAGCCGGTCATCTCAAATTTTATGCTTTTTGCCTTTGTTGTTGGAGTCCAATGTGTGGAACCAAGACCCAAAGTGGAATGTTCCAACCCTTCTACTTTTCTACGTGGAGTTGCACAGAAGTTGCTACTACTTTACTCATATAGTAGGTAACCATCAATGCAATTCGAGAATAAATAACTTTGATGATTTGGTTGTGAATATAAGTATAATTTATTCTTTTTATTAATTGGGAAGGGCATTTGAATTTGGGATTTTATTTAATTATTTTGGATACAAGCGATTAGAAGAGGCGAGATTCAAACACAGTTACACAGAACCACATTACAAGGGAGATTCGAATACAGAACTAGTTGCTTGCAATTATTCATGAAATTAAGTAATTATGATTACAAATTATTGATTCATTTAAGAAATATCTTTGAAATTATAATGGTCTAACTTAGAATTTATATTATTGTTTTAAAGAATTCTAGTCATTGCATGTTTTGTTGTCCAATGTATCCCAATCAGTTTGTTACCAACTAGCACCTTGAAATTCTTCTTCCTACCAAAAAAAAAACCCTCAAAATTCCATGATTTTCAAACCCTTATATCAGGTTTAGTGTGTTGCCGAAATTATATTTATGCCCTTTTAATTGTTTTTCCTGTGTTTTGAGCTCAGTGCTCTCTTTTACACGAGCTCTATTATATGCAAGCTATGAACACGTCTCCAAGCTCGATTTTGCTGGATTCACGATGATGAGCACCAATTCATGAAGGTTGGGCACCTCTTGGCTACAACGACGAAGAAGCTCAGAGTGTTCAGTGTTGTGTTTGTTAATGTGTAAGCTTCAGTATAGTGTTGGGCGCGGCTGAAATTAACCCTACATTTCTGCACTTGATCAGGTGGAAAATCTCCATATTCAAGCTAGGGGAGATGGCGGCGACGCCTACATCGTTGACATGAAACTTTTCGAGCTCACTCGCTCCGCTATAGCTTGTAGAAGCTTTGCCGTTATCACCAGAGGACTGAAGAGCTTCAGAGTCCTTGGCGCCAATTATGAGAGGACAAAAAGCGATGTCCATTCTGTAGGTCGTTGAGGTGAGAGTGTTTGGTTTAGTGTTTTAGATATGTTTTCAATTCTTGTATTGAGATCGAAAGCGTATTGCAAGGTGGTTTGTGATCTTGAATTGTCTTGAAGTTGTGTATGATGCAAGTTGCAAGTTCAATTCGGCTACCATCTTCAAACTGATGGGTAGACTGAAGTTGTTAATCGGTCCCTTGGAAATTTACTAAGAAGCTTGGTGGGAGATAATTTGAAGTCATGGGATCAAAAGTGGAGCCAAGCATAATTTCTTTCAATCACTCTATCAATAGGAGTACTGGGTTCAGTCCATTTTTTGTTTCTTATGGCTATAACCCAAAATGTCCTCTTGACCTTGCACCAGTTCCAGATTTGAAGTGAGTTACTATCAAGGTAGAAGAATTTGTGGCTACACTTCAGCAAATTCACTCAACAACAAAGCAGCGACTTGAGGATGCCAATGTGAAATACAAGCAAGTGGCTGATGTGAAGCACCGCCATGTTGAATTTGAGGTAGGTGACTTTGTTTGGGCTATCTTGACTAAAGATCATTTTCCAGCTAGGGAATACAACAAGTTGGCTGCAAGAAAGATTAGTCCAGTGGAGATTGTGGCTAAGATTAATCCAAATGCTTACCGTCTCAAGCTTCCTAGTCATATACGTAATGCCGATGTGTTCAATGTCAAACATCTCTGTCCTTACCATGGTGATAGTTCTGATGAGGAAGAGTTGAATTCAGGGATGAATTCTTCTCAACTCGTGGAGGATGATGCAACACGCATCGCTCATAATTTTCTATTTTAGTTTGACAGGCGTAAGATGCATAATTAATGTTCTAGGAATCTGTTTTAGGCAAATATTTTTGTTTTCCTATTTCAATTAGAATTTGGAGTTTGGTTTAGGAAGTAAGTTTGTTTTCCTATTTCATCTAGGGTTTGGAGTTTGGTTTGTTTTCCCTAAGTATAAAAGCTATCTTATAGCTAATTGTAAGACAGTTTTTGGCATTGAATATTAAACTTAGATAATTCTCTCTATTTTCCTATCAACTTGGTATTCTGCTAGAATCAACAAGGCATAGAACCCTTTTGTACTTGGTTATTCTCATCTAAAGAATCAACAAGGATTTAAGGTTTATTGTTTTCTTTTTTATTCTTCATCATTCTTGCTATCACGAGCTGCGTCACCAGGCTTTGAAGCCAAATGTACCTGATGGAAGTTATGATGCAAGTAGATGACTCAGCGTATGCAAAGAAGGGTCTGCTCAAATCCTTCTTTTGCCCTTTGTGAACCCATCCTTCTGGATAACCAATGATCTCATAATAGCCCTTAATTATATGGTTATCTAAACCACATTTGGTACACTTCATGAGAGGCTGGTTACGAGTAGGGTCAGCATTGTGATTGTTTAGCCGAGATTTCTTGAACTTGGCAATAGCCAAGGCTTTGGCTTCAGAGGTTACACCAGCTTTAGACATGGTTCCCTATAGGTTGTATACTCTCTCTTTTAATATGTACAAATGCTGCCTCAAGTTCAGGTTTAGGCTCCATCCTCAAAATCTCTCTACATATTTTATTGAAATTACTTTCCAAACCTGCAAGAAAGATATAAACTCGGAGACGATCGATTTCCTTGGGTCTAGTTTCAATGTCTCTCTGATGCTCCATGTTGCTTGGACTTAATTGATCAAGCTCCTGAAAAATCTCAGTGAGCTCATTGTAATATTTGGCAACTGATGCATCATTCTGCTTCATTGTGAATGACCTTCTGTGAAGGACATAAATTTTGGCTTCATCAGCACCATCTGAATAGGTTGTCTTGATTGCCTCCCAAACTTGCTTTGCTATCTAATAACGGATAAACCATTTCATCTTATCGGATTGCATGGCATCGAACAACCAACTTTTGAAATGGCAATCCAATGCACAACATTTGTTGTATGTTGGGTTTATGGCTGCATGTTAGGTCATTTCACCGGTAAAGTAACAGTGTCTCTCTCGTCCAGCAATCTTTATCTTCATGAATTGATACCATAGAGAATATGTTCGCCCAGTTTAATACTAGTTGAGAAGTTGGAATTGTCTCCTTGGACATTGACAACCTGAGTGATTAAATTTGATCCACTGGTGACTAAGGATTATCTAAGTTGATATTGTTAGGATCCTCTTCAATTGCCATGATAACGGTTCACAATGAAGACAACTGCTACAGGTTTTGGTTTGAATTTTAATGACTGCTCTGATCGAGCATGATGAACTCGATGGCTGTGAAAAAAAACTCAAAGGTCTGGTTGCTGGGTTTGGCAAATTGTGGATGTCTTGAACGACGTACACTACAAGTGGTGATTGAATGTCGTGAACGACGTACGTTGGTGATTGAACGTCGTGAACAACGTATACTGTGTTTGTGCAAATTTCTCATTGGAGAATATTTGCTTATAGATACTTCACCATTTGAGCTTCCTTCTCTCTCTTCCTCGATTCCTGTAAAATCAAACATAAGTAAAAGAACACACCTTGAGGGTGTTGGCCAAAGGCCCTTTGATGTCTAAGTTAGTTCGATTGAATCCTTGAGAAATAATAGTTAAAAAAGGGTACAAAGTTTTCTCTATGAGGAGAACCGAGTGGCCAGAGCCGTGTTTGGTGGCCGGAGCTGTGATAGGAGAGATGAGAGGGGGTGGCCGGCAGCAATGAAGGCGTTGTCGGCTTGGAGAAAGGGAGAGAGAGGTTGATTTTGGGTGTTTAAGGTTTTTGTTTAATATTAACTTGTGTGTTGAATGTAGCCATGTATTTATAGGGCTTTAGGCATCTAGGGTTTTTCAAAGAATATCTTCTTACTTGGAAGGAATATATTCTTTCCCCAAATTATAGAGATTGAATCAATTAGGGATTTTATTGGAATCAAATCACTTAATTGATGATGACCTCTCCAAAATAGGATAATACCCTAATTAGGTGATATTATCTTTTCATTGGTGATTATATTCCCAAATAAAGATAATATCTCATATTTAAGATAATATCCCTATTTTTAGTATCAATTAATTGACCAAATAAATTGGCTCAATTAATTGACCTATGAGATATTTTTCTTGTCCATGTGGCGCCTTGTGATTGGAAGCCAAATTATTTGCTTCCACATTTTGCTGGTTTGGTTTTTTAGCGATGCGAGTTGTGGATGATGTATGTTGCTGGTATGGTTTTTGAGCAATGTGAGTTGTGAACGACGTCTGCGTGTGTCTGGGTTCTGAGCGACGTGAGTGGTGGTGGAACGCGATTGATTGTGATGCAGGTGGCGGCTATTGCGACTGGGTTTGTATGGTTGTTGCAGCTGAGGAAATATGATAGGGTTAGGTCAAGAGCTAGTCATGATTGATTGCTCTTATACCATCTCAAATTGGGTGAGAATTATATTTCATTGATATTATAATGTACAACAATAGGAAGGTTATATACAAAGCCTAGGAAACCATTTGAGGAATGTAATTATGATCCTATAATCTTGCAGAATCAAATAGTCAACTTAGACTAATTAGGAATGTACATCTCATTTGACAGAAATAATGCCAGCCTATAAATATTATATTAACATTAGATAAATCTGACATTGGGAAGATTCATGTTAGATGATATACTTTTTTAATTATATCGTTTGGGGTGAGATTTTGTTATAAATTTACTCTCAATATGTATTGTCCAATTTTAGTATTTTTGTTGCAAACTTTGTTTTAGGAAGTCCCATTGCTCATTTAGCACCATAGAACAAAATATTGATAATTTTGCCAATATTTCGGCGAAATTATCGTTTTTTTGGGGCAGCGATATTTTAGCACATTTCCATATATATATATATCATCAATTTATCGATAATTTCCTCGATAATTTCACCGATATTTCAGTAACGATATTTTCCTTCAAGTTGCAGCTTTAAATGGACAATATATCACGATATTATCGATAATATCGCGATATGAACTTACAAAATTAAACTCAGCCTTCAGATGAATCCCTCAGCCTCCGAAACTCAGCCTTTCTCTGTTGTCTCAACTCAATCTTAACTTAACTCAGAGAGAAAAAAAAACAGAAAGAGGAGAGCGAGAGAGAAGGGAAGAAAAGGAAAAAAAAATTATGGAGTGGGTTTTTATATTTTGCTGTTTTGGATTGTGATGAAGCGAGAGAGGGAAGAGGAAGTAGGGAAAGAGACGGAGAGATATAAGAAGAAAGAAGAAAACAAAAGCAGATAGAGGAGAGCGAGAAAGAGAAGGGAAGAAGAGGGAAAAACGTATGGAGTGGGTCTTTATGTTTTACTGTTTTGGATTGTGATGGAGGAGAGAAGAGGGAAGAGGAAGAAGAGAAAGAGAGGGAGAGGAAGAAGAGAAAGAGAGATAGAAGAAGAAAGGGAGAGAGAGAGAGAGAGTGTGTAGAATAAATAAATAAAATAAAAAGGGAGAGATTGGTGAATGCCCAAAAGAGAGAGAGAAGGCAGGTTGCATGTATCTGCAACCTATGCAACCTTGGGAAGTTCAGACAAAAAAAAGGAAATAAAAAAAACGTTGGGAAGTGGGAGAGGGAGGTAGGGAAACGTGAAAGTACTTGGGAAGTGGGAAATGTGACTTAATTACTTAATATAATTTATTTCTTTTCTATTTAATCCATTTAATATTATTGATTATTTTATTACTCATTATAAGTACTTACATTACTAAATTCTCCTTCAAATTGTTGCTTAATTACTTAAATCTCTATAATCATTTTCATTATTTGCTATTTAATTCTTCCTTGGATAAATTTATTTATGTTCTTAGTTAATTTTCAATCTTCACTATTATTTTTTAAGCATGGTAAAGTGCCTAATTTTCATGAAAAAACAAATTGGTTTATATCTTTAATTATTTTTCATTTTTTTATAAATAATAAGTAAGAACGTGTACCATGTCCAATGAATAATGTGAAATAAATTGTTGCTTAATTACTTAAATTTCTATAATCATTTTCTTTATTTCCTATTTAATTCTTCATTGGATAAATTTATTTATGTTCTTAGTTAATTTTCAATCTTCACTATTATTTTTTAAGCATGGTAAAGTGCATAATTTTCATGACAAATCAAGTTGGTTTACATTTTAATTATTTTTCAATTTTTGATAAATTAATAGATATAACAACGTGTACCATGTCCAATGAATAACGTGAAATAAGATTACTCATGTATCTTATCATGCAATTTATAAAGTGTAAAATATTGTACTAAAAAATGATAAATAAATTACTAAGGGGTGTTTAATTCTCTTTCATTAATTACCTCAGATTTTCTAAGTCACAGAGTTTGTCAGGTCGCAATATAATCAACTTAAATCACACAAACCCACTATGCAATGCATTTCCTTCCAATTTTTTGTGTCAAAATAATAGATGATTGACTAAATAAATTTCTTCTAAAGTTTCATTAAAAATTTCCATGTATTTATCATAATTTCCGTGGTTTTTATCCAATTTTTATCGATATCGATATTTCCATCGATATTTCCGTGTTTTTGAACTACTAATATTTCTGAAACTATCGATATTTAAGACCTTGTTTAGCACTAGCCCCTAAAATCTCATAGCCACCCTTGGATTCAAATATCCTTTAACTCTCAGGTATCTTGTTTTGACTATTTGTAATGCAGTGTGAAGAAAAAAAATTCCAAGCTTTCTGGTGCTCTTTCAGTGGTGAGGGAAGGTGGAGAAATGAACCCAAGGAGATGTTTAGGGTCCGTTTGGTAACATTTTAAGGGGTTGTTTTCATTTTTAGAGAACAAAAATGAGGCAAAAACATGTTCGGTGGACCAAAAACAGAAAACATTGAGAATGTTTTTATAAAATGAAAACAAGTTCATGTGTACTTGTAGAAAACAGAAAAAAGTTGTTTTCATTCTCATGGGAAATGTTTTCATAAAAATAACTCACATATTATTATTTCAAATTGTACTACCAGACACATTTTCATTGTTTTTATTTTCTGAAGATGTTTTCTAATTAATCTACCATACGCATTTTCATTTCCTGAAAATGCAAATTCATTAGATTGTTTTCATTCACTGAAAATATTCTAAGAAAACATAGAGCGGGTACTTAGTGTTTAGTCCAAAAGTTGAAAGGCCCATTGGGCCAGTCAGTGCGTCATCTTTTCCCGCCAAGCTGAACCCTCTTCCCGCCAAGTTGAACCCTCCCGTACAAATTAGCAATTGCCTTTCCGCCTTCTGCCATTAGGTAAAACACTTCCGTCTTTTTGACCCAAAAAAGCAAAAAGACTTCCATCTTTCTGACTTCTTACCATTTTATCCAGGTAATACTTTCAGTTCTTACCATTTTAGTGTTTTAAACCCTATTTTTGTTACTAATTTTGTAATTTAGCTTTTCATTTTGATCATATGTTACCCTAAAATTCCCATTTTTCCTTCACTTGGGAATTCCATCACTGATTTGCTATGATTTTTATTCAGTAATAGGAAAAGCATATAAGTGATTCTTTTTCCACTTCAGTCTGTTTTTCATTAGGTGGGTCAGTTGTGGATGTTGTGCTAATGTGGTGATTTTGGTGTTCTTTTCTCTGTGGAACTTAACCACAACTGGCTTATTTTAGTGTTTTTTTATCAAAAGATTCATGAAGAGGAAAAGAAAGTCTACATCTTGTGCCACCCAAATAGGGAACAAGGCTGACCACATTCAAGAAATGGGTCCTTTTATAACAGATCTTCCAAAGTCTATCATTCACTTGGTTCTACTAAAGATCCCAACAAGGAGCATTCTCGTGTGCAAGTGTGTATGCAAGAATTGGCATGGTCTAATTTCGGACCCTGAATTTGCTCAGCTGCATTTTGCACAAGCAGAGGTCTTTCCTATGGTCCGGCCCTTGGGTCCAGCACGCGTGTCGAGAACCCTTTACTTTGTTGAGCCTGAAGATAGCTCTGGTTCGTTTTTGAAGGACTCTGGTGCATATGACCGTTATCGTAAGCGATCTGATTTCCACATGACTCTTTCCAAATGTAAAATCCCATTGCGCAATGCTGAGCAAGTAATCAGTGACCACAGTAATGCCAATGTGATGATTGATAGGAAACATGTCACTACAAGAAAGCCTTGCATCAAGGTAAGGCGAAATGATCACAAGTACAATGTGGTGAACTCGTGTAACGGCTTGCTTTGCCTGTCTGAGCCATTCTCCAATGACCCTGCTGTTGTGTGCAATCCAATAACCGGAGAATTTATAAACCTTCCCGAAGGTTCTAAACCTGAGAATGAAAAGATTTCAATCGATTGTGGATTCGGATTCAGTCCAAGGACTAACGAATATAAGGTGATAAGAATGTTTAAGCAGGGGACCCCTCGTCCTAATAGGGTGGCTGAGATACACACACTTGGAGCAGGTTCATGGAAATCTGTTGGTAGCGCTCCCTACTTAGCTAGTAAGCTAGCATTCCCCACCTATGTGAAAGGAGTGCTTTATTGGTTTTACGATGAGTGGTCAAGTTTTACCATAATTTCTTTTGACTTGGATACTGAAAAGTTGCAATCAGTTCCATCCCCGCCTTTTGGACGGGAGGAATGTCGTAATGTGGTCTTGGGAGTTTTGGGAGATTGTATTTGTGTGTGTCATACTGATGGTCTTAAAATCAAATTTTGGACACTGAATGATTCTGGTGCACAAAAACTTTGGAGGAAGAATATTTCGATTGATACCCAAGATGCTGGAAGGTGGCCGTATGGATCATTCAAACCCATGAAATACTTGCAGAATGGGTGTCTGTTGATGTTTAATTCTCATACTAATGCCTTCTTTTACTATCACCCAAGAAACCACAGGCCATTCATTTTTCTTAAGCTTCGTGGGTTCAAGTCAGATTTTGAGGTATTTAGTCATGTTCCGAGCTTTATTTCACTGAAGGATATTCTGGTGGGGAAGGATGTAGAAGTACTGAATATAAATTCAAGGTAAAGATTTAACCTTTTGCATTATTCTTTTACCTTCTAAGACTTAATATGAATTGGTTGTTGTAGTCATGCTTTTCTAGGATGTCAATATAGAAGATTCTTGATAGCATGCTTTTGGGAGGTTGGTTTGCTTCTTTTTGGTTTTGCTATTGGGAAGTTAACTCATGTGTGGAGTTGCTGTCTAAAATGTGCCTCTACCTCAGAAGGCTTTATATATGGACCAACATTAATGCACGATTGTCATCTAAAGATCCATAAATAACTCAACATGTTCATGAATTGGTTCCCAATCAGTTTGAACTGTCGTCTATGTTTTGATTCAGTCTTCGATTGTACATGGTTGAGTTTTATCTTTTGGGTAGATGAAGAGCTTATTTGAATTTCTAATGTTGGAAAACAATAAATGCATTTCTCATTTTGGAATAGCCTTATGTAAAAGCCACTTTTTCAAACCTTCCATTAGTCATACCTTTTTTGAGGGACTGGGGCAAAGCAACTGACAACTTCTATTTATTCTGTTTTGTTATTCTGTTTGCATATCTGTTTTAAAATGGTGCTCAGTAAGGCATTAAGAGAACATTAACCTAACACATTTGTTCAAGTATTTCTTTAAATTCCTTGGAAATGACCGGTATCTGTTCAAGTATTTTACTTTTTGATGTCACAACTGCTGATACAGGTGTGCAGGGTTGAAGCTGCTAGGAGAGACCAAAGCTCTTTTTCTGGAGGAAGATATTGCGGAGTTGGGATCAGATTTTTATTCGACTGACAGTTGCGAAGATTGCGAAGATTGAAACAAGCACCCACACACCACACTGATAGAGGTGGTGCAGTCTAACAATGAGCTAAAACACCATTTTGTTAAAGAGGGCTGTGAGCGCCCTTGACTAATATTATATAGTTGGACACCAGAACCTTAATTGGCCTCTAACTTAGTGACCAGCTAATGTTTTGTTTGATGATACTTCAAATATTTTTGGATTAGAGGTTAAATTTCTTGTTATGTTTATGGAAGTACAGTGATGTTAAAGGCTAATGGTGATGTTAAAGGCTTTGCTTATATCATCTTTGGTTGATTTGGTGAATGAAGTATGTCTTCAGTACGCAAAAATAATTATTGACGCACTTACAACTCCTTATGGTGTTTTCACCCATGAGCTTTGGTTCTCTTGATGGACTGAAGGTTGATGAGGCTGAGGTTTGTTTTATTGTCAAAAGCTAGAACTTCTTGTAACTGAAAATATAAAAGTCGTGACTTGTTAACTTAACTGTGGCCACCACAGAGGATTTGCAGCTGAGCAATCAGATGAAATGAAATTGTCTCTCTCAACAAACAAAAGAACCTTGAAGTTGGGGAAGTGAAGCCACAATCAAGCAACAAGTCTTTCCAACTTCTCTCCATGATCACATATGAATGAAATCGTGAGATTTGTGTCTGTAAGGAAAACATATGAGAGGAGGACAGATCCGTTGCACGACGAACCCACAATCAGTAGACACTCATTGACACTTAACTGGACTATGAATTGGAAAGGTCCCAAAGAAAAGCCTCCATATAGGAGGAGAGCAACCCCTCAATTCTCATCTCCTCTTCTGTTTTCTTTTGGGTTAGTGAATAAGTTCATTAAGCGTTTTGATTTTGGATCAGAAGCCTTTTGTTGTGATTTCTTCTGAGGCATGCTCATATCGTAGTTCACCATGACTTCTATTGGGCTATGTACTCAATCAAATCCTACTCCCAAAACCCTTTATCTAACACTTCTCATCTTCTCTAAATTTAGTTCTACCTCGTATTTGAAGAGTTTGCTACCCAATTGGTTTTTTCCATGATTAATATATTTGTTCGCTGTTATTCGCGCTTAGATTGCTGGAAACCAATTTTTCTCCAGATTTATCATATGTTTTGTGTTAACCTAAAGACTATATGCCCTAGTGGGTGGGATTGAGACTCTTGGGTTGGTTTAGTGTTTCGGTTATCTTGGGTTTTGTGGGGTATCATTGAGATTTGGCTTAATTGTAGTGATGTGGGCTAGTAATTGTTCGTACACCTTTTGTCCGCTTTAGTTTTGGTTTTTAGCGTGTTAGTTTTATTGTCCTCTTGGGCTTGGTTCTTTAGATGGTACAAGCGATAGTCTAAACTAGAGGGAGATGGGAGGTTTGTCACACACACACACACACGCGCGCGCGCACTACCACAGTGCCATAGGGGTTCAACTTGAGCCACTAGTCTGCAAGTCCTTTTCACTGTGCTAGACTCTGTTAGCATCATTTCGATATCTTAGTTTGTATTCTTGAACTTTATTTAAAGAACTTGATTTTTTATTTAAAAAAATAGATAAATCTATAATATAACTCATTTCTTGCATTGATTATATATATAAACACTAAAACCTATAAATTGAAGAAGAAACCAACCACCACACAAAAAAAAAAAAAAAAAAAAAAAAAAAAACAGACCTGATGTAAAGTACCACTATTACCCTTGCATTATGATTTTCATAAAGAAAAAAATAAAATAAAATAAACTCTAATAGTAGTGTTGTAATTTTTAGGTTTTTTAAGGCTTATGCAGTATATTTGGTCCCTTGGAAAAGTCAAAATGGGCTTAAGCATAAGGTTTAAGTATTGTAGGACACGACATGAACCTGCTGATAAGACTCACACCATACATCAAATCAGGTCTGGTTGCAGTTAAGTACATAAGACTGCCAACCACCTGCTTAAAGACACTTGCATCAACCTTAGCTCCCTTCTCGTCCTTTGATAATTTGCAACCTGGAACTATGGGGTTCTTCACCAAGTTGCTGTTGTTCATGCCAAATTTTTCTAAAACTTCATGAGCATACTTTCTTTGACTCACATAAATCCCATCAGAATTTTGTAGTACTTCAACCCCCAGAAAATATCTCATCTTTCCCAAGTCAGACATGTCAAATTCTGACATCATCGACTTCTTAAACTCTTTGCACATGCTCATGTCATTCCCAGTAAAGATTAAATCATCAACATAAAGACTGACAATTAAGAGCTTACCTCCTTCCTTCGACTTTGTGAATAGCGTGTGTTCACAATAACACTTTTCGAAGCCTTCTTTAGCAAAATAGGCTTCAATTTTGCTGTACCAAGCTCGTGGAGCTTGTTTGAGGCCATACAGCGCCTTATTCAGCTTATAAACCTTGTGTTCCTCGCCCTTCTTCTCATATCCCTGAGGTTGTTGGACAAACACTTCCTCACTAAGCTCACCATGCAGAAATGCGCTCTTCACATCAAGCTGAAAAATACTCCAACCTTGTTGAGCTGCTAGGGCAATTATCAAACGTATGGTATCTAGTCTTGCAACTGCAGCATAAACTTCTGTGTAATCAATCCCATATTGTTGTGCATATCCCTTTGCCACAAGTCTAGCCTTGCACTTTTCTATCTCACCACTTTCATTGAGTTTTGTTTTAAAAACCCATTTAACTCCAATGGTCTTCACTCCTTCAGGTAGAATAGTCAGATCCCATGTTTTATTACGTTCAATAGCCTCAATCTCTGCATTCATGGCGTCTCTCCATTTCTTGCTCTTCACAGCTTCCTCGAAAGTAATGGGATCAGCTTTTGTGAGAGTTATCATGGCACTCAAGTCTTCTTCTTCTGACAAACCCTCTCCGGTTTCATAATCTTGCATCCAAAATGGAGCTCGTCTTGCCCTCCCTTAAACTGGACTCAAGGAATTCCCATCATGTGACTCACTGGAAGGTGAGCCGGTGCTGGAAGGTGAGCTTGTGCCACTTGAACCAGCTCCATTTGTGCCATTTGAGCCAACTTCTTCATTCTCGTTAACTTCTGCTCCAAGTTCCCCTTCATTCTCAGCTTCATCATTTTCTTCTTCACTATCACCCCACTCTAACATATCCAAAGCCATTTCTTCCCTGCTCATGTCCCAATTCCAGCCCTTGTTCTCCTAAAAAACAACGTCCCTACTAACAATTATCTTCTTAGAGACCGGATCAAACAATCTATAAGCTTTCGACTCATCGCTAACTCCCAATAAAACGCACTGAATGCTTTTGTCATCCAACTTGATTCTTTTCTGGTCTGGTACGTGCACATGAGCCAAGCACCCAAAAACTCTGAAATACTCCACTGTAGGCTTCATATCACTCCATGCTTCCTCTGGAGTTCTCTCTTGCACAGCTAAAGTAGGGCACCTATTGAGGACATGCACACACCATCTCACAGCTTCTGGCCAGAAAGCCTTTGGAACCTACTTCTCAGTGAGCATACAACGCACCAAATTCATCACAGTCCTATTCTTTCTCTCAGTAACTCCGTTTTGCTGAGGAGTATAGGTTGTGGTTAATTGCCTAGTTATGCCATTTGCCTTACAAAATTCCCCAAACTCATTTGAGGTGAACTCACCACCTCTGTCAGTCCTCAAACATTTAAGGTAGGCACCTGTTTCCTTTTCAACGCAAGCCTTATAACCTTTAAACATGGTAAATGCCTCTGATTTTTCATGCAAAAAATAAATCCAAGTCTTACGACTAAAGTCATCGATAAAACTCAAGAAATACCTCTTGTTGCTGTTTGATACAGGCGTTATAGGGCCACATATATCGGCATGTACCAGCTCCAGCTTTTGTGACGCCCTCCATAGACTTCCTTTTGGAATGGATTCCCTGTGCTGCTTTCCAACCAAACACGCTGTGCATAACTTTGCAGGATTTATAAGAGAAGGCAAGCCACTGACCATCTTTTTGTATTGAAGGGTTCTCAATCCTTTGAAACTTAAGTGTCCGAATCTGCAGTGCCATAAATAACTCTCATCTTCTGTCACAGCTTGAAAACAAGTAGTAGCTTTAGGCATCATCGCTGCGAGCACAGCAAACATCCTGTTCGCGCTCATCTCAGACTGAATGATTAGACCCTTACTAGGATGAAAAACTTTACACTCCCCATGTTGAATCAGAATTGCCACACCTTTTTCTTGAAGCTGCCCCATACTTAACAGGTTATTTTTCAACTCAGGAATGTAATAGACCTCAGAAATTACCTGAGTGATTCCATTCACTTGCATTCGAACGTTTCCTTTCCCCATAACTGCCATCCTTGAGTTGTTGCCTAGTTTCACAGTTTGCCTGAATTGAACATCCAAATCCGAGAACCATTCTTTATTCCCACTCATATGATTACTACAACCTGAATCGAGAAACCAGACCTCTTCTCTCTTAGCATGGTTAAGCTCTACATAGGACATTAATAGCAGCTCTTCTCCTTCATCTATTTCTGCATAGTTGGCTCCCTTCTCCCAACTGGGACACTCATACTGAAAGTGTCCTAATTTGTGACACTTAAAACACTCGATAGTGGCCTTGTTGAAAGGTTGTCTTCCACGACCTCTTCCTCTTCCTCTGAACGTCCCTTGACCTCTTCCTCTGCTAGTGTTGTCTTCATGAGTAACCTTGAGAGCCTGCTCCTCTCCTCGATGGCCATTCATTCTTTGTTCATGGACCAACAAACTACTCTGCAGCTCGTCAATAGTCATTGTGCCCAAATCATTGGACTCTTCAATAGAGCAAACCACATAATCAAATTTTGAAGTCATGGACCTCAAAACTTTCTCATTGATGATGGTTTGGCTCATTGTCTCACCATGAGCCTTCATTTTGTTGGCTATAGTGAGAGTACAAGCAAAGAAATTATCAACAGTCTCTCCCTCCTTCATGTGAAGTGTCTCAAAGTCCCTCCGAAGTGCTTGCAACTGTGCCCTCTTCACCTTGGTAGAGCCTTGGTATTTCTGTTTCATGGAGTCCCAAATACTCTTTGATGTGTCTCTGTCGAGTATAGTCTCCATGATATTCCGCTCTATAGCTTGAAAAAGGTAATTCTTTACCTTTAAGTCCTTCAGCTTCTGCCCCTCGACCAATTTCCGTTGTGCTTCTGTCTGTTCTGTTGCCACCACTGTAGAGACAGATTGTGTCCCCACCACCGAAATCCCATTCTCTATGAGATCCCAATATTCCTTAGAACGGAGAAAGTTCTCCATCAACATCGCCCAATGATCGTAATGTCCGTCAAATTTGGGAATGGCCGGCTGCACAAAACCACTGCTATTGCTCTCCGCCATTCTGCTTGACTCCCTTACTCTGAAAGAAAACTGCGGTTTCTTTCCACACACACTCACAACCAAAAAAAAAACCCATTAGATCTAAGCATTTTTTAAGATAAAAACTCTGATCGGGCCGAAGATTTGTCAACTAAGGATAACATACTATTGTTTGGGAATGACAGTGAATACTTTACTTGGGATTAATATCTCTCTTGTGCAAGAATTCTATAGTGAGGGGCATGATACATGGCCCTTAGGTAAGGTCTCATCTCTTAATTATTGGATCAAATTGGTTAGTCGTTAGATGAAATTGGTTAGCTCGATCCAATAGTTAAGAGATAGGATCGCACCTAAGAGCCATATATAAGACCCTCACTATAGAATGACTCCTTTATTGTGATAGATCTAGAAACCAACTGGATCTTAAGTAAATGGATAGGTATCAACTAAATAGACCAAATTTGGGAAGGTGGGGTTTTTTCTCTTAGAAGTCATTTTACAAATAGGTAAATTTGTCTTTAAAATTTTGAAGATAAAGTGGGTAGGGAAATAGGACATGGGAATGGAAATAACAACACTCTTTAATATATGTCATCTAATTATACACATGCACATAACCCAAAACTTATAGTTTGAAATTGGTAAGTGTAGCATTGTTTTCAGATTGATTGAGGAGTTTGAGGGCAATTAAGAATTTTGTCAATATTATATTTACTTTAATGTTTAATGTTATATTTTTAGAATAAGTTATCAATCAAGATATGGTAAATTTCACTTTACTACCCGGAAGTTTACCAAAATTTTGACTTTGCTACCTAAAGTTTTTCTCGTATAAACTTTGTACATACAGTTTAATTTCCTTCCATTTTCATACCCACCGTCAATCAGCCGTCAAAAAATATGTTAACTCATTACGTAGTAAATGGCGTGGAAACAGAGAGACCCACAAATTATTTAAAAATAATAAATACATTTATAAAACATGGTAAATATATATATATATATATTTTTATAAAAAAAAACCTATCTCATCCCCTTTCTCTCAATTACCAAAACATCAATTAAAAAGCATTGAAAAAAGAATAATGCTACTCTTACCACATTTGTATACCACATTTTCATACCACCTTATGTGGCAGCTGAGGTGGACAACCACATCAATTAAAATGATTTAATATTTTCTTTTCTTTTATGGTTTATTCCAGTATTTGTTTTTCTAATTGTCTTAATTAAAATGCACTTCATTGATTTAATTGATGTGGCATATAAAATGGACATGCCACATCATGTGGTATAGAAATGTGGGATAAAAATGTAGTAAGTGTAGCAGTACTCTTGAAAAAAACCTAACCAGCCCCCTCCTACCCCATCCTCGACGACCAGCTACCACCTCTTCTACCCCACCACCATACCAACCACGAAGACCCACCCCTCTCTTTCAACTCATTTGGTAAACTATTACTTCATCAACAAGATCAAAACTAAAACATCAAGACAAAATTAAAACAATAATGCTCATGGCAAAAACAAATACTATATTTGTTTTCTGGAGATAATTTATGGGATTATGGGCAAAGTATATGTTCAGAAGCATCCATTAATTGAAGCAACTACTACTTAAACATAAACAGGTCGGAAATAAAAAATTTGAATTGAAGCAACTACTACTTACCCCCTCTGCAACTCAGACATTACTTCATCAATCAACTACTTAAACAGGTCGGAAATAAAAAATTTGAATTAAAGGGCTTGGGCCCTAAATGATTTGAAGCATTTCAGAATTTACCAAAAAAAGAACAAAAAGATGATTGTGCGTGATGTGGGTTGAGCAAGCCACCAAGACCTTCCCACCCTCAGGGCATAGGGCCTTTAGCTCCTAGCATCCATTATTTCAAGCATTTGTTAATTGCTAACTACCCATGGTGGGTAGGGGGTGCCCTGTTGGCCTAGGGCTTACTCAAGATCCACATACAACCAATCACTTTAATGCCCTATTTAGTTACAAGCCCACACTACTAAGCTCGGCAATTATAAACCTCAGCGTAAGGCCTTATAAGTCTTCCTATATTTCAGTAAATTTCCGATGTGGGACTCTAATGTTGTTTTAATTTGTGTAAGAGCTAGATATAACTTGAATCGTAAGTCTGTTATCAGTAAAGGAAGGAATCTGAGGTGAATTGCAGACATCTCTCTTGCCTTTTTTTTTTCTTTTTTTTTCTTCTATTGTGTATGTTGCTAGAAAGGTAAGAAGGTGCTTGGAAGTATTCTCAAAGATCTTTCAAGCTTGACTTAAATACAGACATAGCAATCCCACAACTTGTCCTGGCGGACGCACGATGTCCCCTAATTTAACTGGGACAATTTTCATGTTTTTATTACTTTCTTGCAGTTCGTATTATTTACAATAATTTAATAATTTTACATTTTCTTGGTCAATTAGGCTTTCTAGGTGTTTTCTTTTTCAATTATGATTTCTTAATGCAGTTGAGTGTTTTTTTTTATCTTTCTATTTCAACAATCATTAAAGGTTTCATGCGGAGACTGCTTTGACTACTGATTTGTAACATATTCTCTCTTTTTCGGGTGAGTTACATTTATTTTTTAGGGATTCAAATCTTTTTAATTGGTATGACGTGATTATCATAGGGCAAACCTTTTTCGCATTCTTAAGGTAGTGATAATATCGTGATGCCTTGGTTGGTTTAGTTTAGACTTATTTTGGTCGGTGAGTCATGTGAATGTTTAGATTTTTATTAATGACTTTAATGTTAAAACAAATTTATAAATTGGTGTGAAAAATATCTCATTAGTGGATACAATATAATTACATTTTTCTATTTCAACAATCATTAAAGGTATCATGTGGAGATTGATTTGACTACACATTCATAATGTTTTAGATATTTTTTCTCTCTTTTTGGGGTGAGTTTTCATATATTTTCTAGAGATGAGAATTAGTGGCGAAACCATAAATTCATGTCAGAAGGGGCATGTTAGACCTTATAAAAAAAATTCAGAAAAAATACCATATAAAAGAAATTAACTTTGGTATGAAATTGGAACAGTAGGAGATAAATTAATGATTTTGTTGTGTTAATTTGCAATGAAGTGTTCTTTTCAATTTCTATTCTATAAGTCTGAACATTTAGAGAAGGAAAATAACTAAACAAAATATGTAGAAAGACCTCCAGCAACAATCTCACATATATATATATAATTAACCGTTTGAAAAAAATTAAAACGATTAACGTCATTTTAGTCCCTGGAGGTATAGGGTCAGTATTGAAATGGGCCATAATGTTTTAATTTCATCAATTTCATACCTGACATTTCAAAATATGACCAATTTACATCGGCCGTTACATTGACAGTCAGTCAGTCGTTAAATGCTGACGTGGTAATCATGGGACCCACCACAAAACCTATTTCTCTCTCTTCCCCCTTTGACACAATCGCTATGCAAACAATGATTGTTCATCTCCTCCTATATCAACACAATCAGACTAACTAGGGGAGCAAGTTTTGTTCTCGAACCCCGGCCAAAAATTGACTGAAATTGGGTAAATCACGGCCAAAACAGTTGGCCATTTTGGGGGTTTTAATTTGAAATCTCAAATCATGAAATTGATCTAAACTACATATACCAACAACAAGAACACGTGGAGGGGATGAAATACCATACCTTAATCGACGTCCATGGCCACCAGAATCAACGTCGGAAGACGAAACCCTCATTCTCCCTTCTAGAGCTCACTTTGGTGTCGTGAGGAACTGGGAGGTCAGGCCTTGGCCCAGACATGGTCGTCGGAAGTAGCTGGTCATTTTTCAACCAGTCCGCAGTCGGAGGTGGCCAGATGGCGGCGTTGTGTCGTCAAGAAGATGAAAGAGAGAGATGCAGGGAAGAAAGAGAAATAGGTTTTATGGTGGGTCCCACAACTGCCACGTCATCATTTAACTTCTGATCTGACGGTCAATATAACGGCCGATGTAAATTGATCATATTTTGAAATGTCGGGTATGAAATTGATGAAATTAAAATATCGGGGCCCATTTCGATACTGACTCTAAACCTCCAAGGACTAAAATGACGTTAATCCAAATTAAAAATATGAGAGGGGGCATATGGGCCCACTTTAGTCCTTTGGCTCTGTCACTGAGTAGAATCCTTTTTATTGGTACCACGTGAATCCCGCAGGGTAAACGTTTTTCACATTCTTAGAGAGTAATAATATCATGATGCTTTCTAGGCTTGTCCCAGTGTAGTTTTCTTTCTAGTTTCTTCTTAAGCTTAGGCCCTCCTTGTAACCGAAAATAAAAATATTGTGATGCTTTGGTTAGTTTGCCCGTAGTTTAGACTTATTTTGGTATTGGTGCCTGTGGTGGACTTCTCTCATTCTAGTTTATCTACAAAATTTTTGAAAAACGTCGTGAATGTATTGGTGCCTGTGGTGGACTTCTTGTCCACAACATATACTGGCTGTGTTTTATGTACTGTAATTCTTAATAAAATTTTCTTGTTCGCAGCTACCCCCTCTGCAACTCATACATTACTTCATCAATCAACTACTTAAAACAGGTCGGAAATAAAAATTTTGAATTAAAGGGCTTGGGCCCTAAATTTTTTGAAGCATTTCGGAATTTACAAATAAAGAACAAAAAGATGATTGTGCGTGATGTGGGGTTGAGCAAGCCACCAAGACCTTCCCACCCTCAGGGCATAGGGCCTTTAGCTCCTAGCATCCATTATTTCAAGCATTTGTTAATTGCTAACTCGAGGATGAAGTTCTTCTCATGTTGATCGAAAGGCCAATTCATGATTTGTATGTGAATTAGCTAGATGAATGGTTCATAGACAATATTTTTTTAATCAACAGATGAGGCGGAATTCAAATTTGAGACATCTTTTAACAAAAAAAGAAGAGAAATATCTCTAAGCATTATCAGCACGGGCGGAGCCAAATAGTCCCAAGGAGCTGTGAAGACAAAAAGTCCCACATTAGAAAGTTGAGAAATCCAACAAGGGCTTATAAGGAGTTGGCCTGCTTCCCACCATTGCCAATTGGTTTTGGGGTGGAAACTTAACTTCCTTCATGATATCAGAGCGGGTTAGCCCACGTGTGAAAGTCCAACGGCCATACGTACTCTACGTCACACAATATGTGTTATTCATGTGTTAGGCTTGAAAATTTGTCACACGTGCGGGCGTATGCCATCTAGTTTACTAATGTTTGAAAGTAAATTTTTCTTTTAGATTGATGGTGTCAAGAGTTCCGTGAAGTGACAAATTGCCCGAGATTGTTAACCATTAACAATCTTTTCTTTATTGTTTTTTTAAATCTTCCCATAGATTCATATAATAGCCATGAAGAGGAAAAGAAAATCAACAGCTAAGGCCATCGAAATAAGGAATAAAGACAAACAAATTCAAGAAATTCAAGAAATAGGTCCTTCAAGATGTTCCAAAGTCTGTCCTTCAAGATGTTCTAATAAAGCTGCCAACAAAGAGCATTATCTGTGCAAAAGTGTCTGCAAGGTTTGGTATTCTCTAATTTCAGACCCTGAATTTGCTAAGTTGTACCTTGCACAAGCTGAGGCATGTCCTCTGCTCGGCCCGACACGGGAGTCAAGAACCCTTTACTTGGTTGAGCCGGAAGACAGTTCTGATTTTGACTTGAAGGACTCTGCCTGTGATTATGGCACATCCAGGTGTATCCAGTTTCACCTCCAAATGAATTTTCACAAATGTAAGATCTGGTTGCGCAATGCTGAGCAGGCAACCAATGCAATGCTTAACAGGAAACGTACAACTAAAAGGAAACCTCCTCCAGCAGCTCATGGGACTGATATCAATGCGTGGGTAATGGAAGATTATGGTGCACAAAAACCTTGAATAATCCACAATTTGAAGCAATAAGTCATGTTCCAAGCTTCATTTGGCTCAAGGACATTTGGTGGGGAATGATGCCTCAGTGCTGAAATAAATTTCAAGGTATACGTAATACTGGTGTGCAGAGTGCAAGCTGCCTTAGAGAAGCAAGAGGTCTTGTATTGGTAAAAGTGGGTGGGGATTTTGAGGCTTTTTACAATGATTGAAAGAAACAACCAAAGTCACAGTGCTGGTATATCTTCAGAAGGACATATTCAATTACAAGCTCCTTGCCGGTTGAACGTTTTTTATACCCTTACCCTACATGGACAAAATTTTGGATCCGCCACTGCGTTGGACTTCCAATTTGTAATGTCATTGTAACAAATAAATACAACACACTTGCGAATGATCTTTGACCTGTTAGTTTCTAGTTTCAACTTTATCCAGAGATGCCTTGGATTCAAATCCCACATTTATTTATATTGATGTATTGTTAAATAAATGAACAAAAGATAAGAGAAGATTCTCCTTGCTATCAATAACACAGTCCTGTTCTCTTGGACTCCTGGGGTTCAAGAGACTTGTGATCACTCACCCTTAGATCTAATCTAATGGTTCAGAAAAAAAAATTTTAAAAATACAAATTTATAAATAAACCCAATCCTAGACATGTATTTATAAAAAAACTCAAACACTATTTAAACATAGAAACACACCCAAAATCAACAATTGTATATTTTTTGGGTGTGTTTATAAATGGGTTTTGAGTGTGTGTAATGATGGGTTTTGGCTGTGTTTATAAAGTGTTTTGGGTGTTGGATTTTTTTATAATTTCAGCCCCCATTTTGGGTGTTTTAGTGAAACTATTAATTTAACTTACATTTAAAAAAACAAAAAAGTCTCACAGTAAAACACATTCTAACCCCAAATCTTTGAATGTGTTCTTCTTCCTCCCAACGTTCGCAGCACGTCCGACTCCAGCATCACTAGCTAAAACAAAATTGCGAAAATGTGACATCTGCTTTTGGTCATAGAGTGAACTAATTGTAAAACCAAAATTGTGTAGGTGTAGAACTATCTTTCAAAACTTTTTATTTTGAGTACAAGTTAACAGCAGGATTTGGTTATATTGAACTGCAGAAAGACATATAAACTATTTGCATTGTTTCAATCTATGAAGTTTTTGGCTATCGTTATGGAACAAGGCCCATACCCTTCCCCAAAGCAACAAGTTTGAATGCAGCCACCTTACAATTAAGAAAATCTTGGTTATGTTCTTGTGACTGATAAATTAAAAAAATTCCAAAATTTATTTTACAAATGGTCAATCGCGTTGAAGTGCGTAGGAATGGGTGGCTCTGGATTTTCGCCCGCGACACCAGAGTCCGAGATACTGCGGTGGCGAGCAATGGGAGGAAGAACATGTTAAGAGATTTGGGGGTTAGAAATGTTTTACTGTGAGACTTTTTTGTTTTTTGTTTAAATTAAATTAATATGTTATGCAGTAAAAGTAGAGGCGTCAAACGGGACGGGCCGGCCCAGCACAGCATGAGTCCAGCCCGTTTAATGAGGCACAGCATGGAAGTAAAAGAAAATTAATTTTTTAAATTTGTTTTGATCTTCGGGTTGGACCCGAACCCGACCCGAACCCTTCCCGTGTCCACTGTCAGTAACCCAACACGCCATTTCGCTCTCGATACAAAATCGAAACTATTCTCAAGAGAAAAATAATAAAAGAGTAATTGTGCTTCTGTCTTCCTTGCTTTGAGAAAATGAATGCTCTTGGCGGTGGAGGCCTTGGCGGGCTTTGGGGTTGGAACCCTTCACCGAGAAAACCGAAACAACAAAGAAAAAGGCGATTTGATTCCAAATCCCAGTCTTCCAATTCTGTGGAGGCAACCGGAGGAGCCGGTCACTGGTTCCCCTTAAAGCAAGCAGCCACAGCTGGCTCACTGGCTCTAACAGGAGACACAATTGCTCAGCTCAGCCAGCGGTGGACAAAAGCCAAGGCTCTTAACCAACAGGTTTGATGAACTTTTTCTCATTTTTGTTTATTGGGATTTGTTTGGTTGCTGAGAAAATGTAGGAAAAGGTTAAGGTAAGAATATAAAAAATGTTCGGTCAGTTTCTTTTGGGACATACTCCTTGTGAAGAAAAATGTTGGGATTATATGCCGTGGTTGGTTGCTGAGAAAATGTGGGAAATAGGAACTTGAATGGTTTCACTGTTGGGATGGGGTGGGGAAAATTTCTCCTTTTTCCCTGTTTGGGTGCTCAGAAAATGTGGGAAATGCAAATTTCTAATAATTTTTTATAGCGGGACTGAAAGAAGGAGACATTTTTGGTTTCTATGGTTTGGGTATTAGGAAAATGAAGTTTCAGTTTTCTGTTTGGTTGTTCATAGTTTTGTAAGTAACAGGTACTTGAGACTTGAGAGTTTTTTTTTCTGTAATTCTGAGGGGAGCACCGGCATATAAATTTGCAGGCGGATGCTGTTTTTCTTCAGTGCCCCAAAGTTAGTGCAAATGCTCATACATATGCTCTTTTTGGTTGTATATACTGTGTGAATTTTAGGAAAGCTTGTTTTTATTAATATTACTAGAATAAGTGCCGAGTATGCCAGAATAAATGGAGTCTATATCATGTTGGATGGCCTCGTTAGACCTTCCAGCTATAGGTTGTTGTCTGCTAAGCCAATGCTTAGTCTCAAAAGATTGTGATTCTAAGGTTGTGGAGGGTGGAATGATGGATCAAGACTTTGTTCTTTGAAAAATTTGGCTCTCCTAGTTGTTTTGCTTGCAGAAAATTCAGTTCTAGGTTGGAGACATATTAGGGCTTTCATGGCGTGCTTCCTAGTTGATTTTGGTGGTCCATCCTCCAGGCTTGTTGACTCTTTTGTAGCTCAGTCAATTGGCCTTGTCATGTCCAATCTTAACTTAAGGCACTTCAAATCACTTTGTTATAGTTTATTTCTTGTGAGGATGCTTTGTTACATTGTGGTCCTTTGAGTTTAGTGTTTGACCAAAGCCTCTTTCTTAGGATGGAAAATATGCTCTCCTCTCAGATCATGATTGGCTTCGTGCACTTCGGATGACTTCCTATGGGTTTCTTTTATACGGCCCCGGTTCCTATGCTTGGTACCAGTTTCTTGATCATTCTTTACCTGCGAAAACAGTAGGGAACCTACTATTGAAGGTACGACCTTTTTTTATATTATAAATATTGAGGTAGTATCACCTTATGGAACTTGGAAACCCCAAAAAAAAAATTTAAAAGCAACGCAAGCCTTTAAAATGTACCTCATAGCTTTCATTTCTTACAGGTTTTATTAAACCAAATTGTGCTTGGTCCAACTGTGATTGCTGTTGTTTTTGCATGGAACAATTTATGGCAAAGGAAACTCTCACAGCTCCCGGACAAGTACCAGAGAGATGCTTTTCCCACTTTACTTTATGGTAAAAACCTCTTCTGATTGATATTTGTGTTCACTTGATACTCCAGATTTCAATAACTGATAACTTTTCATTTTGATTATTATTATTTGTGCAGGATTTAGGTTCTGGATACCTGTCAGTTTATTGAATTTTTGGTACACCTTTTTCTCTTATCCTCTTTTTTTCTCCTTTTTCCCCTCATTCGTATGGGTAATCCAGAGCTTCTGTTTATACATTTTGTAAGACACAGCATTGAAAACTGTTTGTAAACGTTAGTTTCTGTATGACCCCCTAAATGTGGCAAATCTTTTCCAAGAGCATCATACTTTAGCATAGATTTCAATTTTTAATGTCAAAATTAAGTAGTACTTTTGTGTGATAGTTTAACCTCAATGCCTCTCTATACAGGGTGATACCTCTTCAAGCCCGTGTAGCTTTCATGTCTGTGGGCTCGATATTCTGGAACTTCTGTTTGTCTTCAACTATGAGCAAGTAAAATCTGCGTATTTTACGTTATTTTATATCAGCAAGCAGACTTGTCAGCACGAGGTATCTTTTGCATATCCAATCTCTTACGTGGTTTTGAGCTTCTTAATTTTTTTCTGGTTTATGTTATTTCTCGCTTGTTCCAGGTTAATTTGCAGGTCCAGCATCTGGTACATTCGAGAAGAAAATGTGGACCATAAGCACCTTTTTTTTTTATTGAAATTCATATGCTTCAAATTTAAAGACGAATGATTCTTCCGCTAGCGTGGAAATTTAGATATCATTAGACTAAATTAAATTTTAAATAGCTTTTTTACATGCATTGATGCATTGACAAAGTTAATGGGGGCCAAAAGGTGACAACTGAAAGCTTAGAGGAATAAACTTTTAAGAGCAGGCAAATGCAGAGTTCACTTGTCATTAGAGAATTTCAGAACTGCAATATCAACAAATAGAAAATTCTGTCATTTCTGAACAGAGACGATCCTCACCCTTTACCAGAGAAAGGATTAAAGTTTTCTAAAGAAATCAAGAACTTCACCAATCAAACACAATCGTCCACATGCGCATGAGCATCCGTATGCATTAACGATTGCTTAAGTGTGTGCGAAAATGCATGCTTAAGTGTGTGTGAAAATGCATGCGTGCTGATGCTGGGAAATCTCTACCGTAGAATACATTGTCACCTCAATCACATAATCACAGAAACAGGAAAAAGATCCCATGCGAGATGGGGTAAGAATCGATTCCTACCTTACTTTCCGTCGAATCTGTTGTAGCTTTTTCACGTAAGCCACCATAAAAAAGGCATCTATAGAATGAAGAAACCATCGCATACATCGCCACTTGACATTACAATACGAAAGTGAGGAGCATAAAAGCAAAAGATGAAAACATTGAGAAGATATAAGTATTCCCTAGTGCCTGAAAGACCTTCAAGCAGAGGAAGGAATAAAAGCTCATAAAATCCCAAAACCATCAACTTTGCATCTAACCTTACACCATGAGCAGAAGCACCAACAATAACATTCCAGCCTATTCTCCTCCTCTTCTTACCTATCATGATCCGTATGACTACTTCTTTGGAATCAATGACGATATTGGTGAATGGCCTTTCGGACAATCTATTAGTCCCCTGTATGATAATTTTCAAGCCACCCAAGTAAGTATAGTCTCATCCTCTGTTTCTTTATCGTGCTATTCAAAGATGATGAGATTGTGACATGAATTGTTTTGGTTGCATCAACAGGCTACCAGAACAGGTGCATCAGATTCAAGGCGACCATTTGAGGGAACGCAAGCACGAGCACGAGCACAACCTCTTGGCTTAGCAGGGTAATACAATCAATTACGTGATTAGTATGCACATGTATGAGGTTTAACATCAATAATTTTCAACTTATGTGCATAGAAAAGCTGCAAAGTTTCTAGTTCCATATGGAAAATTTGAATCAACTACAGTAAACTAAAGTTACTAAATTTTGGAATAACTTCATTCCCAAGTCTTCTGAGGTGACCTCCTTTTCTGCCAATGTTTGCTCATTTGATGCTATAAGTATACAAGAATTAGTAAAGCTCTAAGCCTTTAACCATACTATATACTTACTTTCTGTTACTAATACGGACGTAACTTGACAAATTATATATCAGTCATTGGATTAAACATAGGTGAATGAGACTTAAAATGGGCGAAAAGTGAAGTGCATCTCATCTCAACCGTACCATCCATTACTTGTGCATTGTTATTTATTTTCTATCCATCTCTTATTAATTTGGGGTCACCATCTATATATATATATATGAAATTGCAGATCAGCAGCACCGCCAGGTTCCCGAATTCATATTCTGGTCCTTGGCGACGAAATGGCAGGACAGGCAAACCCCTGGAGACAGATCACCGGCAACCAATGGAACGCAGCCGCCCCGTCTAGGCTGGAACTGGGCTCAAGATTGAGCAACACTGAGCAAAAGCGGGCATTGCAGAAGCTCAAAAAGGAAATATACAAACCTTTTAGGAGACTATCACAGAGGGTCAACTTGTATTACAGAGACACGGTTGTGAATGCGAATGAAATGGAGAAGGATGAAAATAGCAAGAGGTGCGCCGTTTGCTTGGAAGACTTTGAGCCCAGACAAGAGGTTATGCTCACACCTTGTAAACACATGTTTCATGAGGAATGCATTGTGCCATGGGTGAAGAGCAATGGCCACTGCCCTGTCTGTAGGTTTGCAATATGTGAGTAAAGCAAGGGACGCTGCTCTGCATCCTTAACAACAAAAACAATCAAAATATCTTATGTTGAGGCCAATGCTTTTGTTGAGACTATCACTCAAAGTTAGATATCAAATTAAGCTTGTACTTAAAAAATGCCGAAATGTTTGTGCCTTTAATTAGAATGCTAAAATGCTTGCTAATACTCCACATATCAAGAACAATCTCCTACCATCCGCTTCTTCAGAAAACGCTTTTATTGCTCATAATTATTTTTAAATTTTTCTGTCAAGCCCAGTCAAAAGTGTTTTCGTTTGCCACAAAGCACTTTTAACCCTTTTGAAAGCACTCCCCGAATGGAGATAGTTCCTGATATGTGGGGCTCTGGCCTCTATATTTACATCAGATTACCCTGTTGATGAATGTATACCTGTATTTTCAACGTTTCACTTTCATGTTGTGGTAGCAAAAACGTACACGTAACCCCATTGATCCCCAAAAGAAACCAAATTGAGAAAAATATCATAGAATTATATCTCATTAGAGGTCGGTATTGGTACATGCCTTTCAACTATCTTCATCTTCACAAGCAAAACTAAATATTCAGTGACAGTACACTTGCATTGACTCCTGTTTAATGTGATGAGAAAAATCAAATTATAATCTATACCTCTATTACAACAAATAATTTTGTAATTCAAACAAAAATTAAGGTTCTTTGTGTCACGTGCATAAAAATCGTCTTAGTTAACTCGAACTTTAAAGTTGTAAAATAATCAAAGTTCCCTCGAATATATTATATTCCTAAGAATTCTGTAATTATAAAATAATCGTTTATGAGATTTGAACTCAAAATTCTCTTTGACAAGATGAAAATTAGGTGCCAGTGCCCTGACGAAATGTTTACCGACTGTTTTAGCTGATTGAAAAGAGGAAAAAACAATGTTTTTTAAAAGTTTTGATTGCGTCCACATGGTGCAAAGTGTGTGACGTGTACTCTTTTTTCCCCAGTTCCTGGCTTAAATATGTGACGTGCCCTTTTAAGATCCCCAGCATAAGAACAGAAAAATTAAAAATTAAAAACAAAAATCTTAAACGATTTCCAAGTCCTCTGACCGAAAATGAATTTCTTCAAAAACGTCCCAAAAAAATCCAAACAGGTGAAAAAGACAGGAACTAGCCACTAGCATCAAGCCACGCACGCTGTTCTGAAACCACATCCACTCCATCTAAATACCATTTTGCTTCTTCATTTCTCCTTCCCCTCTCAGCTCTCTCTGCACCAAAGGGTCCAGGGCTATTTATCTCGCTCGCCCTTCTTAAATCCACATTCTTTCCCTCTAAAAAATCCTCCCTTTTGCAAGGTACAAACTTCTTCGACTGTTACTTAGCTTGAATTAGCTTGTATCTGTGATGGGTTTGTTTTCAATTGTTCAGTCTCAGTGCATTTTAGTCCGTAACTTGCTTTGTACCCATATGGGTTTGTGTATTTCTATGCCTATGTCTTGATATTGGTACTTTTGAAACAAAAAATCTGGAGAGGGGTTTGGTGGGCTTGGCCTGAATGTGAACTGTTTTTAATTTTTTGTTGCTGTCAATGGGATGGGATGCTTCGTTCTTGAGGTAGCTAAATATTATTCATAATTAAGCTTTATTTTGCATGTATTTGTGGGTTTATTGAATCAGAAAGACCATCTTTGTTACCAGTCCTTCAATTTGTCTCGTGATGGCTTCTTTCATTTTCTCCTCGGCCTCATAAAGTTTATACAAATTTATAAATAAACCCAATCCTAGACATGTATTTATAAAAAAACCCAAACACTATTTAAACATAGAAACACACCCAAAATCAACCCCAAAGTCAACAATTGTATATTTTTTGGGTGTGTTTATAAATGGGTTTTGAGTGTGTGTAATGATGAGTTTTGGGTGTGTTTATAAAGTGTTTTGGGTGTTGGGTTTTTTTATAATTTCAGCTCCCATTTTGGGTGTTTTAGTGAAACTCCCTAAAGTTTATGCTATTGTGTTTGCTTGTGATTAAATTCATTTTCTTCTGAAGAAAAAAAAAGTGACTGAAAAAAATCATGTGTTGGGTAAAAACTACATTAAAGGGCTAGTTGAACTGGAATGTGTTGCTATTGGGTTATCCGTTTTAAAAGTTTATCTTGTGGCTATTCCCTCTTTCCATTTATGAGAAATTGCTTAAATATTGTGATATGGGTGAAGATCTTGGAATTCATTCATGTTGTTCTATAAAATGTTGAATTGCTCTAATTTCTACTCCAGTAATGTTTATTCATGCCACCTTTTGTCTTAAGGTCATTATTATAATGCTGTCTTGAAATAAAGCTGATTTCATCTGCCCCTTACTGTGATATTTTTTGTCTTGCATGGCTGTTGAACTACTTGATTTCATTTCAATAATCTGACAGTCATTCTTGACATTGCAATACTTATGCATTTGTTTTTGGATTTTTCATTAATTCATTAACTTACAAGCACCTTTCTTGTTGTACTCACAGATGGCAGCATCGTCAGCATGCCTTGTGGGGAATGGGTTATCTACCCATAGTACTAAACAAACTTTGAGCAAGGACTTTTCTGGGAGACATCTCTTGCACCCTTCAGCTCTGCCATCATTGGGTAAGGTGACCAAAACATCTGTCACAAGGGCATCGCTGGACCAAAGGCAGCATGAGGGAAGAAGAGGCTTTCTGAAGTTGTTGCTTGGAAATGTGGGAGTTGGAGCTCCTGCTTTACTTGGAGCAGGGAATGCTATGGCAGCTGATGATCAAGGGGTCTCTTCTTCAAGGATGTCTTATTCTAGATTCTTGGAGTATCTGGACAAGGGCAGGGTGACAAAAGTTGATTTATTTGAGAATGGAACCATAGCTATTGTTGAGGCTGTTTCTCCTGAGTTAGGGAACCGATTGCAGCGAGTTCGCGTTCAGCTTCCTGGACTAAGCCAAGAGCTCCTCCAGAAGTTCAGGGAAAAGAACATTGACTTTGCAGCACATAATGCCCAAGAAGATTCAGGCTCTCTTTTATTTAACCTGATTGGAAATCTGGCTTTCCCACTAATCTTAATTGGGGGTTTGTTCCTGCTCTCAAGGCGTTCATCTGGAGGCATGGGTGGTCCTGGTGGGCCTGGATTTCCTCTACAATTTGGTCAATCTAAAGCCAAGTTCCAAATGGAACCGAACACTGGAGTGACATTTGATGATGTTGCTGGGGTAGATGAAGCCAAGCAGGATTTTGTGGAGGTTGTGGAATTCTTGAAGAAGCCCGAGAGGTTCACTGCTGTTGGGGCTCGAATTCCTAAAGGGGTTCTTCTTGTTGGTCCTCCAGGAACTGGAAAGACTCTGTTAGCAAAGGCAATTGCTGGTGAAGCTGGTGTTCCATTTTTCTCCATCTCAGGTTCTGAGTTTGTTGAAATGTTTGTTGGTGTTGGTGCTTCCCGAGTTCGTGATCTTTTTAAGAAGGCCAAAGAGAATGCACCTTGCATTGTATTTGTTGATGAAATTGATGCTGTTGGACGGCAAAGAGGAACTGGAATTGGTGGGGGAAACGATGAAAGAGAACAAACCCTTAATCAGCTTTTGACAGAAATGGATGGTTTTGAGGGCAACACTGGTATCATTGTGGTTGCAGCGACTAACAGGGCAGACATTCTTGACTCTGCCTTATTGAGGCCTGGCCGATTTGACAGGCAGGTGTCTGTTGATGTCCCCGACATACGGGGCAGAACAGAGATCTTAAAGGTTCATGCTAGCAATAAGAAGTTCGATGGAAATGTTTCCCTAGATGTTGTAGCCATGAGGACACCTGGTTTTAGTGGAGCAGATCTTGCAAACCTTCTAAATGAAGCAGCTATATTGGCTGGTCGGCGCGGGAAGACGGCAATTTCACCGAAAGAGATTGATGATTCAATTGATAGAATAGTGGCTGGAATGGAAGGAACAGTAATGACAGATGGAAAGAGTAAAAGTCTGGTGGCATATCACGAAGTTGGTCACGCCATCTGTGGGTAAGTGATAATTTAGTCTCTGGTTCTTGTTGTCTCCAAATTCTCTTTATGATAGTTTTCATCGGGCCAGGGTTCATTCTTTACACTGGTTTCCTCTTTGCATTAATCCCATGAATATTCTGCGATATGAATCTTACTTATTTGTTTTTAGTTATGTTATTTTATAGATATAAAATTAGGTTTGAATGTTTGAATTTGTAGTATATTAATATCATCAGCGGCAAAGGAACCCATCCAATATCTTAAGATCATAGAAACTTGTTTAGGTTTTCTACAAGAGTGTTCATTACTTCATTCATGATCCAAGTTCATCAACTAAATTTTATAAAAATGCGTTTTAACTTCTGATGGTATAGCTTTGAATGTTATAGGTTCGCACCAATGCTCACCTTTTTGCTGTATGCTTTTCTCTCACTCTCATTTCTACTCCCTTGCACCCATCCTATCATTTGATATATCCAAAGATATCTTACTTAGCTTGTTATTACTTGTGCTTATGAAGCTCAAATACCTTGTAAGGAAAATTGTAGAAAAATGGAACTTAAATAACCCACACAATGTTTTCATTTTTTCCTCAATGCAGGACATTGACTCCAGGGCATGATGCTGTCCAAAAAGTGACCCTGGTCCCTCGAGGTCAGGCACGGGGTCTTACCTGGTTTATTCCTGCGGATGATCCTACCTTGATCTCCAAGCAGCAACTATTTGCAAGAATTGTTGGTGGGCTTGGTGGTCGAGCTGCAGAGGAAGTGATCTTTGGTGAGCCTGAGGTGACAACAGGTGCAGCTGGTGATTTGCAGCAGATCACTGGTTTGGCCAAACAGGTAACTGAAGATATTCATTATCTGGTTATAAATAACTGTCGAATTTCAGTGATCCTTGGTCTTATGAAATGTGGCTTGAAACTCTTAGTTCTTTCGTACTTTAGAAGCATAAGAGCTTTATTATATTGTTACTCATGTTAGCTTCCCCGTAGACCGGTTAAGGCAGACATTTGAAATTGCCAGTTTAAATAGTGGTTTCCAGTCCTATTTGTTGAATTCCTAGTGTGGCTCCGAAGTTAACTGCTTTAAGAGCACCCTCTCGTTAGCTCTTTACCATATTAAATCAACTGTACTGAGACTTAATTGGCGTTGTTGCAGATGGTCACAACCTTTGGAATGTCTGACATTGGACCGTGGTCGTTGATGGACGCATCCCAGAGTGGTGACGTCATAATGAGAATGATGGCAAGGAACTCAATGTCAGAAAAACTTGCTGAAGACATTGATTCTGCTATCAAGAGATTATCCGATGAAGCATATGAGATAGCATTGACCCACATAAGAAACAACCGTGAAGCAATTGACAAGATCGTGGAGGTTCTCCTTGAGAAGGAAACAATGACTGGGGATGAATTCCGGGCACTTCTCGCTGAATTCGTTGAAATCCCAGTTGAAAACCGGGTCCCTGCTTCAGTTCCATCACCAGTCGCTGTTTAGGTAGTGAACTCATACTGTCATCGACACTTAGCTAAACGTCTGTAATTGATTAAATGTATAAAGCTGTAATTTTTTGATCATATGTAAAGTACTGTAAGTTGGAATGACCAAATATACTTGGGCCTTTGGTCTGTTTGAAAATCCTTGTGACTGCATACTTAAACTGGTAGGTTTTTGTTCGCTCTCTGCGCACACGATGCTCAAGCTATGAGCTGATTAGTAGCCATGGTTTCACTGTTCATTTAGGTCAAATCAGTAAGTTCTAGTTTTGCACTACATCATAAGTTGCATTGAATGGTTTCTCTCTTGAGAATTATAGGTGGTAAATTGATAATTTAGGATCTGGATGAATGTACTAGCCCTCCTGCAATTTACCAAACTATCATTCGTTTCGATTCGATGTTGAAGCTATGCTTGAACAGATAGCTCTGGGTATATTGGTACTTCTCTTTCCTTCTACCAATGTTAATCCTCCAGTGAATCCTTGACAAAAGAAAATTCCTCACTAGTATCTTATAGTAATTTTGATGCTCATATATAAGATTAGTATACAATGATGGAGAAATATTATAAAAAAATAAAAGCGAAAAATGCAAGTAATTACGAAATACATTAGATTTTGTGAAAAAGATCCTTCAGTCAAAATGGTCTCTTTCAGTAAATTATCAGAGATGCATAAATTTTCCAATTCTAAACTGACTCTCTCACTCTTGAGCAAGATACTTCCTAAAAATAAAATTTTAAAAACGAAAATATAAAGATTCAGTCTTTAAACCTTCGTTAACAATCAAGAAATACCCAATTCAGTATTTACGAAAAAAGAAAAAGAAAAAAAGAAAAACACAAAGATCCAACAAAGATAAATTAAATTCATTCCTTCTACTTCAAAATTTGGACCAACCATATTCAGATAAAGCAGCAACTAACTTAAATCTTTATAGCTTGAAGCTCTAACAGACTGAAAATGATCATTACCCAAGAAATAAAAAATCAAAACAAAAGGCCCGATCATAGAAGAACAAATTCGCAGTTCATAGTAAATTCGTATTGAAAATAAAGAGTAGTAGTAGCAAAAGAATTGGTACGTTTGATTAGGCCTTTTTTTATAATTAAAATAAAAAAATAAAAAAAAAGTAAATTTCATTAAACGGAAACATTGGTTACAATAAGGTCATCAAGAAGCCACACAAGACCTTCTTCTAACCAATAATAAGGACCTTGTTCATGTAAAGCAAAACGGGAAATAGCATGAGCCACTTTGTTACACTCGCTAGGTCAAAATTGGACTGACTTCCTTTAAAGAAAAGAGGTTCTTAGATGTAGGTCCAAAACGATTAACTGTCATTGGGTTTAGTCCACACATTTTTGGTTTTAGATGTTGGTCCTTTGACTTTTATTACTCTTTTTATTGTGTCGATTTTACCCTTTGAGGTACATAAGGAAAACATTGAAAATCTAAATTTAATGAATTATTTACTTGCAATTAAATTTCAGAATTTAAATTTGGAATTCTTTCATTGATAATATTTACCTAATATATGGGTAAAATACAAATTAATCAATTGAAGTAAAGGCCCACATATTATACTAATCAATTAGGCAAGCACCCACATTAAATTATGTACCTAATATACAAGTAAATAATGTTCTTATTAGCAACGAAAAAAACTTAGTGATAAATCGTGTTACCTATAAGTCATGAACATAAATTAGAATACCGCATATAAGTTAGGAACATAAATCAGAAGACTACCTATAAGTCAAATACAAAAATAGACAAATAAACTTGTATGTTACCTACAAAAAAATGTACATAAAATACTATTATTCATTGTCTAAAATATGAAAAAACAAATATATATATATATATATATACCTATGCAATAGGTAATATGACAATATACCTATGCCATATAATAATTTATCTACAAGAGTATATACTATACCTCTACCATAGGGTGAACAAAAATAAAAATAATGGCATATAAATTCTCATCTTACTCATTTTAGACAATAGGGACATAATGGGAATAAAAAAATTTAAATACAAATCAGTTTAATACAAAAATTTGAATCAACATGTCAAAGATGGAATGTAATCTACGTGGCAAACTAGTCAAGGGACTTGTATCAATAAATAATAATTCGAGGACTACACCCAATTATTGGTTGGATTTTTGGACCTCTATCAACTTTTCTATAAAGAAGGGGAACTACATGAGCAAGTCTCTCACATCATCTATAATGTTGCCGATAGTAGCCCAAATAGTCTCCTTTGAATTAATCATCATAACATCTTCAAAAAAGTCAGTTTCTATTATGAGAGGGAAAAAACCAGCACCTGCAGCACATAAAACTCCTCTACATATCACTTGAAATTCTGTAGCTAGAATGGAAACCCTGTGAGGGCTTTGTATGGCTAGGGCACCCATAAAAACTCCAGAATCATTACGAACAACTGTACCTATACTATGCAAGCATGTTGCATTGTCAGTAGCTCCATCAACATTGAGCTTATAGAAACCTTCAAGGGGGACAACTCCAAATCTCATTCTGATTAGCCCTACAAGCACGTGGCTCTTCCTGAGATTTATGAGATTCTTCATAGCTCAAAACTCCTCTCAAGAAGATGGATCGGATTATGCACACCTTGACCATGAAGATTATCATTTTCTAGCTTTCCACAACATCCAACAAATGTAAGCAAATTGGTCCAACTCAATAGAAGTCAAAACTGTTTTAGCTTTCTCAAAGAAATCAATGAAGCTTAACATATGCCACTACTCAACAGCAAATCCCAACATAGAAAGCCTCCATACTTTCTTGCTTAGTTTGCACTCCCATAAGCATGGATAAGAGATTCATTGGACTTGTCACAACAAAAAACAAATGCTTTTGGGGTTACTTTCCTACTCACGGTTGAATATGGTGAGTATGGTGTATTTATTACAATTACATTTATTTTGCAATTTAATATATCAATTTTTATCACTTTATACTAGGGTAAATTAGTAATACAATAAATAGTTTGATAGTAATGCGTAGTAAGTTAATTTTGGGGTTCGTTTAATAACACTCTCTTTTTACTATGAAAAAAGTTAGAATATCTATATATTATACTTCATTTGAAAAGTAAAATCCAAAAGGATTGACATATTGCATAAATTCTTTAATACTTCTGTCTTTTTAATAAAATAAAAAGGGAGCTCCATTCATAAATTTTATTGTACACAAAACCCTGTAAATCTCAAGATCGAGTAAAAAAGGAAAAGGAACTTCCCGCCACAGCACCACCTTGATAAAGTTCCAGTCCTTACATGTTTTGAATACAACTCGCCAGCCAGATGTATGGGGACAAGTCTTGCAATTCCGTATTCAACACTATACGCATTCCCACGCCACGCTTTCTGTCCACAAACACCTCCAGAGTTGTATCTAAGCTTGGAGACTCCGCCGCAGAACAGTTGAGCAGCCTCTGCTCCAAAGGACATATCAAAGAAGCCTTTGGGAGCTTTAAATCTGAGATATGGTCAAACCCATCTCTCTTCTCACACCTCCTCCAAGCATGCATACCCAGAAAGTCACTTTCATTAGGAAAGCAGCTCCATTCTTTGATTATCACATCTGGATGTTCCGCGGACAAGTTCGTATCCAATCACCTCCTCAACTTTTACTCCAAAGTTGGAGACTTGGGAGCAGCGTTAACTCTGTTTGGTCATCTGCCAAGGAGAAATATTATGTCTTGCAACATTTTGATCAATGGGTATGTGCAAAAGGGTGATTTGGAAAGTGCCCAGAAGGTGTTCAACGAAATGCCTGAGAGAAATGTGGCTACGTGGAATGCCATGGTCACGGGTTTGACCCAGTTTCAATTTAATGAGGAGGGGTTGGGTTTGTTTTCGGAAATGCACGAGTTGGGGTTTTTTGCCTGATGAGTTCACTTTGGGTAGTGTTCTTAGGGGATGTGCAGGTTTGAG
The DNA here is from genome assembly GCA_903112645.1 of Prunus armeniaca. Classification (NCBI taxonomy): domain Eukaryota; kingdom Viridiplantae; phylum Streptophyta; class Magnoliopsida; order Rosales; family Rosaceae; genus Prunus; species Prunus armeniaca. The sequence continues at coordinate 9,654,635 of CAEKDK010000003.1, read as the reverse complement.
AGCATTACATGTTGGGCGACAGGTTCACGCTTATGTGATGAAATGCAGGTTTGAGTTCAATTTGGTTGTTGGGAGCTCTTTGGCTCATATGTATATGAAGTCTGGTGGCTTGGAAGAAGGGGAAAGAGTAATTAAATCACTGCCAATTCGAAATGTGGTTGCTTGGAATACTCTCATTGCAGGAAAAGCTCAAAATGGGCACTCTGAGGCAGTGTTGGATCAGTATAATATAATGAAAATCGCAGGTTTTCGACCTGATAAGGTCACATTTGTGAGTGTTATTAGTTCATGTTCGGAATTGGCAACACTCGGACAGGGTCAGCAGATTCATGCTGAAGCAATTAAAGCTGGGGCTAGCACAGTTGATGCGGTCATTAGTTCCTTAATTAGCATGTATTCAAGATGCGGGTGTCTTGAAGATTCTCAAAAAGCTTTCAAGGAAAGTGTAGGTGGAGATGTTGTACTACGGAGTTCTATGATTTCTGCTTATGGGTTTCATGGACGAGTAGAGGAAGCCATTCAGCTGTTTGAGGAGATGGAGCAGGAAGAATTAGAGGCAAACGAAGTTACTTTCTTAAGTTTGCTTTATGCCTGCAGTCATTGTGGATTGAAGGAGAAAGGGATTGAGTTCTTCAACTCAATGGTAGAAAAGTATGGGTTGAAGCCTAGACTAGAGCACTATACATGTGTAGTTGACCTGCTTGGCCGGTCTGGCCGTTTGGAGGAAGCTGAGTCAATGATAAGATCAATGCCGGTTAAAGCAGATGCTATCATATGGAAAACTTTGTTATCTGCATGTAAAATCCACAGGAACGCAAATATAGCAAAAAGGATTTCTGAAGAAGTTATTAGGCAAGATCCACAGGACTCGGCTTCTTACGTGCTACTTTCAAACATTCATGCTTCAGCTAGAAGGTGGCAGGATGTTTCTGAGGTGAGAAAAGCCATGAGAGATAGAAAGGTCAAGAAGGAGCCAGGCATAAGCTGGCTGGAAATTAAAAATCAAGTTCACCAGTTCTGTATTGGTGATAAATCACATCCACAATCTAAGGAGCTTGATATGTATCTTCAAGAACTAACATCTGAGTTGAAGTTGCATGGTTATGTGCCTGATACTGGCTCTGTTTTGCATGACATGGATAACGAGGAGAAAGAATACAACTTGGCTCACCATAGTGAGAAGTTGGCAATTGCTTTTGCATTAATGAACACACCTGAGGGTGTACCGGTAAGGGTGATGAAGAATTTGCGTGTTTGCATTGATTGTCATGTTGCTATTAAGTACATATCTCTAATAAAAAACCGAGAAATTATTGTACGTGATGCTAGTAGATTTCATCACTTTAAAAATGGGAAGTGTTCTTGTGGAGATTACTGGTAAGGGAGGTCATACTGGTAGGTGTTCTTCATCTGATTTAGAAATGTTTTGAGATTACTTTCATTTTTTTATGTCTGTAACCACATCATTCCCGAATTGGGGAGAACTCTATTTTATACAAATAAATGTGAAACTTCTGTCAACATTAACAGTAACGTGATACTCGTTTCATTTAAACTTGGTTTCCAAGTACTATGCTGTGGGGTTTTCAGGATGATGAAAATAGATAATATATGGTTAGGCTGTAACGTTCTTTGTAATTGGGTATTTTATGGATATTGTCACATATCTTGCCATAGCTGGTGCCATTCTTTTTCTTATCTTTTGTATGCAGCATAACGGTAAGGAAGACCAAATCGAAGGAAGGTGAAGACGACATTGACAAAGTTCTTGGAATTCCCATCATGAAATTTTCATATGTTGACTTGCAAGTTGCAATAGAGGATTTCAAGGAAGAACTTGGAAGTGGAGGCTTTGGTTCTGTGATCAAAGGAGTTATGGCAGATAGCACAATGATTGCAGTAAAGCGGTTGGATAACAGGGGCCAGGGGATGAGGGCGTTCCTAGTTGAAGTTGATACAATTGGGAGACTTCACCATTTTAACCTCGTAAGGTTGATTAGATTTTGTGCATAAATTTCATCCACTATATGAATATATCACTTGAGGGGTCTTTAGAAAATTGGATTTTCAAGATATTGGAGCAGCAAATGGTCTAGAATTAAATTTGGAAACTCGAAAGAAGACATAGCCAAAGGGGCTTATCTTCATGAAGATTGTAGGCAGAAAATAATACACCCTGATATAAAACCGCATGATATTCTCTTGGATGAAATTTCAATGCCAAAGTTCCAGATTTTGGGCTGTAGAAGCTTTAATTGTAAGAGATGGGAATCAAGTGGTAGGAACTCCAGGGCGCCTTGCCCCTGCTAATAGTCAACTGTTAAAGCTTTCGAATTGTTCTTATTGAGATAGTCATAAGAGGTAGAAATGGGGATCGCTCAAGGTCAAGCCTATTTACTTCAAATGTTGCAGAAAAGAGCTCAGGAGTACCTCCCAACAGATGTCATTTTATGCCAACTTTGAACTAGATTTGGTGGGGTGCGCCAGGCCCATGCAGTAGTGCAACACTTGGGCGACGCTCGAGAGCCCCAGTAGCAAGCTACCGTAGTGGGTCCTCCCCCTAAAGAAATTAATTTAATATCGTGTGGGCCATTGGCCCACGTATCAGATATTAAACTGATAAGAACAGATACTACACTTGATCTTAGCCAAAAGGCCGAGAAAGGTATGCTTTTTCTCTAGTTTGGTTTCTGCTTTTATACACCACTTCACCAACGCACTTCTCTCCTACAGCCGATGTGGGATATGAAACTTCATAATGTTTTTTATATTACTTTTGAAATTATATATTATATACTTTGTGATGTTGAGAAGGACCAAATTGGAGGAAGAGGAAGGCAATAATCTTGTTGAGCAAGTTCTTGGAATGGCAATAATCATGAGGTTTTGATCACATGATGAAATTGCAAGTTGCCACAGAGGATTTCAAGGGAAAAACTTGGAACTCGAGGTTTTGGAAGAGTTGGGAGCCTACACCATATGAATTAAGAGCAGTTGTATTTTCAAGAGATCAGAGCAGACAAATGGTATAGAATTGGATTGGGAAACTCGAAAGAAGATTAAACTTAGACATATATAGCCCAAGTATTGGCTTATCTCCATGAAGATTGTAGGCAGAAAATAATACATTCTGATAAATAAAAAATGCCAAAAAGTTTCTGATCTTGGGTTGTCCAAGCTATTTTGCAAGAGATGAGAGCCAAGTTTTATCCTTGTTGGCAAACAAAATTAGAAAATCATAAAGGTGGTGATGTGAAATAACAAAATACGAGAGTAGGTTATTTATTTCTTCTTTTTCATGCTTACTCTGTCAATGAAACTTATCAAATGCAGACAACCTATCTATGAAGGTTGAAATTGCTTTCACTGCTCCCAAAGCACCAGGTAATCAATCTTTTAACCATGGTGTTACTCTGCAAAATTGACACTTCATACTTCATTGACTTAAGCATAAGAGATGCTTCGGTCAGTACCATATTGGTGCCAAGGTCCTTACAGATCTTCTTGTCTTGTAGATACGCTCTAAGTTGCCAAAGGAACACTGAAGCAGCACTTGAAGAATTCATTCCCCTTTTAAGTTTACTTCAGTTTTGAACATCAACAATTGTGTTCACTTTGGTTTTTGCCTTTCGACCTATGCACCATTATTTCTTTATGGGTTAAGCATTGCATCCACTAGTTTTACAACAAATGAAACTCTATTCTTTTTTCTTTTTTTAAAGGCGATTGGCAATTTTTTAAACATTGTTTCAGTTATCTAAGTATAGTTTACCTCTTTCAACCAAAAAAGAGAGTATAATTTACCTCAAAAGTTTGTCTATGCCCACAAAGCAATTCCACCCATTTGTCATGGCAAAAGGCAAAGATAAGCAAGGGCGGGTGCAGTTCACATGAGTAGTGTCTACCTTAACAATTTTGTATTTACTTTCCCACCCATTGCCATGGCAACCCAAAAGCAATCACTATTCACATGAGATTAATTTTATTTATACTTATGATATGAGGATAGGTATTCATAAAAAACAATTTGATAAGAACATTCCTAGGTAAACAATGTATTTTATTTCAAAATTGTTTCAAAATTGTTTTTTTTTCAATTTTTATTACATAAAAATTGGTAGCCATTGGATGGAGAAAAAAATTTGAATCGGATGGCCTAGGAGCCGCCACATGGCGCACATGACTGTTGGAGATTTCTTCACTGGACGAGACGCGTGCTCGAGAATAATTTATTTGCTAACGTCAGCTCCTTCAGTACCATATCGGGTTGGTCTTGCCTGATTTTGATGGAGCCCATAAGTTGCCAGGGCTAGTTTTGTTGGTGTGGGGGTCTTTTTCAACCTAGGTCCCTTTTTGCTATGGCACAAGCAATGGATGGAAGTGCTCTAGGGATCATTATTTGGCCCGTGGGCTGAAAAGGGTAGTCTGAGGCCCGATGGGTTAAAGCCCAGCATGATGGTTAGGCCTGCTCGGTTCAACTTGTTCTAAGATTGGCTAGGACTTGGGTTTAGGATTTGAAACCTTTGCGGCCCATTGTCCTCCCCGACTAGACCCACCTATGGCCCAGCCAGCCCGAGTAGGCCCACCCATGGCCCGATTAGTTCGGCCCGAATAGGGTCTTCCATTATCTTATTTCCATCCCAAACATTTAAGTAAATGTCTTGTCTTTTTACTTTAATTTATTTTTATATTACTCAATTTACTTAAGTTTACAATGTAATAAGGAAGTATTCCTCATTTGAATTTAATTAAAAATAAGGAGATTCACTATTATACCCAATATAGGGGCTTAAATTATTATTTTTAATTAGATTATATATGAAATGGACTTTAGAAATACATTCAAAGCCCATTTACAACATAACAACGAGGCTTTTAACTTCTTATAAATTACAAAACTGACATCGATTTCTTAAAACAAGCTCAACCCCAAAACCTCATAAATAAATAAAAAACCAAAACACTCAATAAGGCATTAAAGTAATTTAATAATCAAAATTAATTCAATAAGTCCAGTTGTCATTTTTTTGGTTTGTTTATGGAAATTAAATGGTGTAAGATATATCTATATCATTAATGCTAAGTGCCCGATTGACATTGCTTATTTGGAATGATAAGTGATTTTAAAAAAAAATTTGGAAAGCCCATCATGTTTGGTAAACAATGAGAATCACTTATTGTTAAAAATTGCTGTAAGAGAAAGTTATAAGGGAAAACAACTAATGAGTGCTTTTATTTTCTGATTATGCAGGAATCAATTTCAAAGAGACGTTGAGTTTAATGATTATGCGGGAATAAGTTTACCAAATGCCAAACTGTTTTCTCTCACAGCTGATTTCTTATAGCTATTATTTTTATAGCACAACAATGTCAAACTGACCCTAAGAATGGTATATAAATATCTCTTACTTTTATGGCTAATTGTCAAAATCGCCATGAACTTTTTTTCTTAATCCGAAAATTGAAACTTGAACCATTGAAAATGATAATAATTGGGTCCTGTCATCCTCCAACGCTCAATCTCTTGATATACTACGTGTCGTTTTTGCCAAAAGGGGTTGGCGTATACTGCCGTCTGCCTGCCGTTGTCCTGGGTAGTAGACAGAGACGATAGATTCGGAAAAACGCTGCTCCAACTGGTTGGTTCGCTTATTGACGCCATGGATTCCCTCCACAGCCTGCACAGCTCTGCTTCAAAGCAAAGCCCATCTAATTGTATGTAAAAGTTCCTACTTGAACCTTTTTTTTTGCCAACATTTGTTCAGTGATTTTGAGCATCATTTTCAACATCGACAAAGAGTATTCAATTCATAGCTAGAAAGAGCAAAAGGTTCATGGCCAGAGCTCCATCTTCAATCTTAATCTTCCTCCGCCAAAACCCTCGTGCCCGCCAAAGCCCAAATACCCAAATCAGATACCATACAACAGAAACCAAAGAATGTGACTTTACAGAAGTTGCCCAACATATTTGTAAGATTATTAGAACAAAACCCAGATGGGAGCAGACTCTGCCCTCTGAGTACCCTTCTTTCAATTTCTCTGATCCCCAGTTTTTCACCGAGCTTTTGAAGCTCCAAAAGAATGTGCTTTTATCGCTTCGATTTTTCTTCTGGTTGAGCTCTCATAATGGGTTTTCACCCGACCCCATTTCGTGTAAAGCGCTTTTCAGTGCCCTCGTGGAGGCTAAGGCCTGCAATGCTGCAAAATCTTTTCTTGAACATACCAGTTTTAGCCCTGAGCCTGCCTCATTAGAAAGTTATATTCAGTGTCTTTGTGAGGGTGGATGTATTCAGGACGCGATTGATGTGTTTTATAGGTTGAAAGAGGCTGGAGTGTGCCCTGCTATAATGACTTGGAATGCGGTTTTGTCGGGTTGCCTTAAGGTTGGGAGGACTTCTTTTGTTTGGAAATTGTATCAAGAAATGATAGAATGTGGTGTTGTAGCAGATGTTGATGTTGAGACTGTTGGGTATCTCATTCAAGCTTTTTGTGCTGATAACAGGGTTTCAGAAGGTTATGAACTTCTTCGACAGGTTTTGGTAAACGGACTAGTCCCTGAAAATGCTGTTTTCAATAAATTGATATCTGGGTTTTGTAAGGAGAAGCAATATACTAGAGTATCTGAACTCCTCCATACCATGATTGCAAAGAACCGTCTCCCAGATAATTATACATATCAGGAGGTAATCAATTGGCTGTGTAAGAAAGGAAAGGGGCTTGAGGGTTTACGTGTTTTTAATGATCTTAAGGATAGAGGCTATGCTCCAGATATTGTCATGTATACGACCATGATTCATGGTCTTTGTACAATGGGTTGGCTTGGGGAAGCTAGGAAGCTGTGGTTTGAGATGATTGAGAAGGGATATCATCCAAATGAGTACACATACAATGCAATGATTCATGGGTATTGTAAGATTGATAATTTTGAAAAGGCCAAGATCTTGTACAAGGAGATGTGTAATAAAGGTCATAATGAAACCACAGTCAGTTACAATGCAATGATGACAGGGCTGTGTTTACATGGAAGAACTGACGAGGCATATAGATTGTTCCAAGAAATGCACCAGAAGGGTATTGCTCGTGATTTGATAACATACAACACTGTAATCCAAGGTTTCTGTAAGGAGGGCAAGATAATAGAAAGTATGAACTTATTCCGAGAGCTCCTGGCTCAAGGTTTACAGCCATCAACTTACTCATACACCCCACTTATTCAAAAGCTTTGTCAGGTTGGAGCAGTACAAGAAGCAAAAGGTTTGTGGAATGATATGAAGAATATAGGTTTGGAACCAATTGTCGGTACTCATGATTATATCATCATTGGGTTGTGTGATCAAGGAGATGCTGCAGAGGGAATGGAATGGTTCATAGAAATGTTAAATAGTAAACTTAAACCAAAGCAGGAAACATTGGGAAGACTGGTTGAATGTCTCACACAAAGAGATAGGTTGGATGATTCTTTACTTGTTTTAGAATTTATGTTTAGGACAGGTTATGCCCTGGAAAAAGGCATATGTCATTCCCTGGTCAATAAGCTTTGCTGGGAGGATAACCATTTTGTTGAAACATGCCTAGGGGAGATCTTAGAAGGAAAGTGATGTTTCAACTGTTTTTGAGATGTTCCTTGTAACTTGTGTAAGTTACTTCTTTTTTACAGGAAACTTCTGTAAGTTACTAATAATTAGAAATGCATAAATGATTTTTCGCTTCCTTTCAATTATTTTACAGCTAGTAATCATTTTGCAGTGTGCTTTGATTATTTATTTATGTTTATTATGTTATGAAATTTTGTTCCCTTTTTTTTTTTTTTTTTTTTTTTTTTTTTTTTTTTTTTTCGTTTTCGAATGATTAGTTATACAAAACCCTAAGTCTGAGTAAGATATCACAAATGGGTGCCACGAGTTTAAGATCAGTGGGTACTCACTCGTCAAGGGTATGGGAATCGTCAAGTACATTGGATCCTATTCATTTGTGGCCGGTGGCTATACACAGGCTACATATTTCTACCCAGATGGCAAGAGCGTCGAGGCCAATGCCCCATCCGTGTCTTTCTTCATAGCTCTGGCGAGGGAGGGTATGGACATTAGGGCTTTGTTTTCGGATCAGAGAGAGAAACAACGGCACAGGGTGTAGCCATTTTCTGAAGAGGCTCCACAGTGATCCTGATACGCTTAAATACTGTGGAAGCATGCGGTATGCACTGAAATTTTTTATTTAAATGCATAGTTTTATTAATATATATATATATATATGTATGCAATTATGTGTGCATGCATTGGATTCTGATTGCAAATATCTGTTTGAAAGTGAGGCTTTTGGTGTTGGATTATTTAGTACATGATGGTATGGTCTGTCTTTGATATGCAATGTTGCATGTTTGTTGAGTTAATATTAACTATGCTTATAGGGATTAAAGGCTTTTTTTCATTCTTTTTTAACCAATTTAAGTTGAATAGATGGTAAGCCGAATGCAGTTTATTCCTGATGCGGTTATCAAACTGGACTCCACTCCCCTCTCACCAGCCACTGTCAAACGCTTTCTTGATCTTTCTAAATTCTTTAGCTGTCGTCGTTGATTTCTAAACTTTCCATGATCTTCATTTATTAATCAAGTTGGTAAGCCTAATAGATGTTTCTTTGTTCAGATCTGTATAGTTTTCTTCTTTTCCCTGGGCACAAAAGGCAGCTATGTATATTTGAATACCTCTGAAAAAAAAAATTGATACCATACAACAGAAACCAAAGAATGTGACTTTACTGAAGTTGCCCAATGCATTTGTGAGATCATTTGAACAAAACCAATGGGAGCAGACTCAGCCCTCTGAGTACCCTTCTTCAATTTCTCTAATCCTCAGTTTTTCACCGAGCTTCTGAAGCTCTAAAAGAATGTGTTTTTATCGCTGAGATGTTTCTTCTGGTTGAGCTCTCATAATGGGTTTTCACCTGACCCCATTTCGTGTAAAGCGCTTGTCAGTGCCTTTGTGGAGACTAAGGTCTGCAATCCTGCAAAATCTTTTCTTGAACATACCAGTTTTAGCCCTGAGCTTGCCTCATTTAGAAAGTTATATTCGGTGTCTTTGTGAGGGTAGATATATTCAGGATGCCATTCATGTGATTTATAGGTTGAAAGAGGCTGGAGTGTGCCTGGCTATAATGACTTGGAAGGCGGCTTTGTCGGGTTGCCTTAAGGTTGGGAGGACTGATATTATTTGGAAATTGTATCAAGAAATGATAGAATGTGCTGTTGTAGCTGATGTTGAGTTGAGACTGTTGGATATCTCATTCAAGCTTTTTGTGCTGATAACAGGGTTTTGGAGGGTTACGAACTTCTTCGACAGGTTTTGATAGGTGGTTTGGTCCCTGAAAGTGCTGCATTCAATAAATTGATTTCTGGGTTTTGTAAAGAGAAGCAGCATACTAGAGTATCCAAACTCCTCCACACCCTGATTGCAAAGAACCATGTCCCAGATAATTATACGTATCATGAGGTATAATCAATTGGCTGTGTAAGAAAGGAAAGAGGTTCGAGGGTTTACGGGTTTTTAATGATCTTAAGGATATAGGTTGTACAATGAGTTGGATTGGGGAAGCTACGAAGCTGTGGTTTGAGATGATTGAGAAGGGATATCATCCAAATGATTACACATACAATACATAAAGGTCATAAAGAAACCAGTCAGTTACAACGCAATGATGACCGACAGGGCTGTGTTTACATGGATGAACCGACGTGGCATATAAATTGGTCCAAGAATGCACCTGAAGGGTTTTGTTCGTGATTTGATAACATACAACACTGTAATCCAAAGTTTCTGTAAGGAGGGCAAGATAGCAGAAAGTACGAACTTAAACGGAGAGCTTAAAGACTTGAATGAAAGTTATGAATACCCTAACTCTAAGTAAGATATCACAAATTGGTTCTTTAGCTGTCATCGTTGGTTTCTAAACTTTCTATGATCTTCGTTCATTAATCAAGGTGATATGCCTAATAGTTGTTTCTTTGTTCAGATCTGTATGGTTTTCTTCTATTCCTTAAGCACATAAAGCAGTTATGTATATTTGAATACCTAAGCAAATGGGTTTGGAAATATGCTTTAGCTCTATTCTGTTCCCGTATTTTCAGTTTCAATACGTACTTCTTAATTGGCTTCTGTCTAAGTTATTTTTTTGTTACTTTTCTCTGGATGTTAAAGTAGAATTAACTCAGATTTGTATGCTACTTTTTTGTGTTTGAATTTGTTCCCCTTTGATGCAGTTTTCAGATATCTCTAAAGAAACTGCATATCCTCTAGACTATGTTGCTTTCTACATATCTCTGATGAAATATGTTGAAATTTGGGTGTTGTGGATTGTTCACTTCTATTGAAATGCATCAGTCGTGTGCTTGGGTGTCTCCTGCATATGTAATTACTTTTGTACAGCTTTCAAATTTTTGCAGAATTTTATTTACCATAGTTGCTAAGAAAATAACATTTATTTTGTAAAATTTTGTTTTACGTTGACATCTACTCCTTGCTTCGTCTTCCTTTTTTTACATAATTAATTTCTTATTAGTTCCGCAAAATGATTGTGCTTAAATTTCAATTGTTTTCATTCTTCCACTGTTGTAAACCATCAGTGAGTTTCGTATTCTCCTATTTGTGGCTTTGTTTTGTTTTGATTCAGTAATCTAATTCATAGTCTTATAAAGACAAGTTCTAGCATTTAAAGTTTTTGAGTGTGCTATAAACTTTGTGATAGACGGATGACCATACTACCTTCAACTCCTAAGAATGTACTATTACTAACATTGTGACGTATCTGAACTCGACTGGAGGATGGGTTGAGGAAGAAGATGAAGGGTGAACGCTATTGTTCGTTATGTTTCTGCTTCTGTAACGGATCCATACCAGACACTGCAGATGCAACTTTGTGCCACTGACTCGATGTCCTTAAGGCTTTTAGATAGCTTGCCTTGCAGCCTTATTTATTTGATTTTGAATCATTTATGTTGTTGGCCAGGAAAACAGACGTGCTTTTCTTCTTTTCTTAACAGTTGTGAGTTCTAATTTTCCGTTTGTCATATGATATATAGAGGAAGCAGTTGGAAAAGTATAGTTTCACCGAATCAATGAAGCTTATTGCTGTTCTCTCTTGCAAAGGATGAGAGAGAATATATATACTATCAGTTGAACTAAACGAGGAAAAATATTGTGAACTCTTTTAAAGTTGGTTATAATTTTTACTATAAAAAGGTCACAAAGTAATGTAATCAGTTGACAAATGTTTTCATAATGTAGGGCGGTTAGGATGAATTGAGACGGTATTAAATACGTCATTATCTTTAATATATTAAATACTTTATTTTCCAATGAAGTTCTGACCATAGTTGCACTTAAATTCGAATCCTCTTTCTGCCTAGACTTAGAGGTGCAAGGTCAAATCCTCTTGAAAGCAATTCAAGTTGCTTTTGTACGTAAAACGAATACAGATGGTCTCTTTCATGCCCTTCATCCTTATATTCATTCTCCCTTGGAAAACATGGCTTCCAAATTTCTTAGGCAGTGAAGCAATTAGAGCACTTCCACCACAATAGGCTGGTCCGGGCAGGACAGGGCCTAGGCCCTTGAAGCGCTTCCAGCACGCAAATGCAACCCAAGCAACAGGTGGGGGCCACCAACTCGGGCAAGCCCAAAGGCAAATCTAGCTCGCGCTATTACCTGAGGACTGGTGACGCCATGCTGCTATGAACGCAAGATTTTGAATTTATTTTACCATCGGTAAAATAAATTCAAAATTGTGCGCTGATGCCAGCCCTGCTTTTCCCCAACCGATAGAAGCCACATGGCACTTCCTAGCGGATCCGATCTAGTCTTTCTGCTCCAATCCAACGGTTGCCAATTTTTTGTGGAAAAACAATTGAAAAAAAAACCAAAAAATTCTGATTTTTTTTTCTATAAATACCTACTAATATTCTTCATTTTCAATACCAAATCTTCACACAAATTCTTCTCCTTCCAATATTATTCACTTTCTACACCAAATTTTCTACTAATTTCATTTGTGTAAAAATACAAATGACCTCTTCCATCAAAGCCGGAAGGTCATGGACAACCATGGAAGATATTTTGTTGTGTGAGTGTTGGGTCCAATTTGATCATTGCCCAACCATGGGCAATGAGATGAAGTTCTCTCATATGTGGAAAAAAATTCATGTTGAATTTTTTGAAAGATCAGGTTTGGCTCATACGAAAATGACCTTGGCTAGTAAGTGAAATTTTTTGAATAAATAGTTAGGGAAATAGAGAGATGTGTTGACAAAAGCGATGGACAACATTCGATGTGGTGAAAATCTTGGCAATGAGGTAAATTATTTGCATTTTCAATTTTTATTTTTATTTTTAATTATAGATTATGCAAGCACAAATGTGGTTCGGTGCCATTTGCGAAGGCAAAAATCTTTCAACGGTCACCAATGTTGGGAGGTTGTGAAAAATTGTTAGAGATTCAAAATTATTCCCACAAGTCCGACCGTTGTGTTGAATGAGACGTCATTCCACAATTCATTGACATCGGATTCTCCGTTAGAGTCCCCGATGAATCAAGACTCACCAACCCAAAGGGAGCTGAGGCCTATTGGGAGATAGGTTGCAAAGGCTAAGAGAGGGAGCAATTCGACCAATGATTGTGCAAAAATTTTACACACTGCGAATTGAGAGAGACATGAAAGAGATGCAGCTGACAAGGTAAGAAATGAAGCATTTGCAAGAGAAATGGAGTATGCACACAAAGTCATTTTGGATGCTAGAACGAGGGGATGTTATGAGAAGAAGGATTTTCCGTGATGATGGACCTGGCAACATGGATTAGTTAAATGATAAAAACCATTAGGTTGTATTAACAGAGTTGCCATTTATTAATTAGTTGTATTGCTCGTCTTTTATTGAATAAATAAAGCATTCAATAATATAGCTATTTATTTAAAACATTGCACACATAAATAAATTAAAAAAAACATAATTCATTACAAAACACAAAGAAAGCATAATTCATTACAAAATACAAACAAAGCATGATTCAAAACAAAATACAAACAAAGCATAATTCAAAACGAAACACAAACTAAAGCATAATTCAAAACTAAGCATTAAACTTGACTTCATTGATCATGATTGTCTTTCAACGCCCATCAAGTCAACTTGACATTTTTCGTGAACATAAGAAAATTGCATTTTTGTATAACAGTCAATCATATGGTTGTTGTAACAACCATCCCTAATCAATGGTTCATGCTCCAGTGGTTGTCCATTTGGTCCCACAAGCTGTTCATAAATTCTTGTTAATGCTGTGTTCATGGGATGAAGTTCGAACATCTCTGGTTCATCATAATCATACTCATCATCCACAATCATGTTATGGAGAATGATGTACGTCATCATAATGCTTTGAAACACCTCTTCATCAAACATACGAGCAGCCCCCTAATGATTGCCCACCGAGCTTGGAGAATACAAACAAACTTTTTCACATCTTTCCTATAACCCTCTTGATAGGCAGCAAAGTATTTTTCCTTTTCCAATTGGGGATGCAAAATTGTTTTGACGAATGTCGTCCACCTCGATAAATTCTGTCTGCTAGGTAGTACCCATCCTAGTATACGGTATTGTTGATTTCATACGTGATCTAAAGGGCTTGACCTCTCAACACATCGTTGAACACTAGGGATTGACTGAGCACGTTAAGGTAATTTTGAAATCCCTCAACTCCGAAAAAGGAATGCCAAACCCAAGTATCGAATGATGCAACAACTTCCAGAATGATACTTTTTTGGCCCTTCCTATTCCCATAATCTCCTTGCCAGGCAGTTGGGAAATTCTTCCACTGCCAATGCATGCAGTCGATGCTTCCAATCATGCATGGGAAACCTCGAGTCTCGGCTTTTTATAAAAACTTTTGGAGGTGCCTAAGCATAGATTTACGGAGGTAATCCCTCGTGTAGAGAGTTTCGATTGCATCACAAAATCTAACCAAGCTCTCTAGGATAGTGGATTTCCTCATCCTAGCAATCTCATCCACCTAGTGTGCAGATGTGCCAAACGCCAGCATCCTTAAAGAAGCTGTAAGTTTTTGCTCTGAAAAAAGACCCAAACCCCCAGTAGCATTGTATTTATAAATGAAGTATGCGTTGTAATTGCAAACATCATACATGATTTTATTGAACAAATGGGGTTGCATTCTATAGTGCCCTCGAAAATCAAAACTAGAGTACAATGAATTTGGGATAAAGTAATCTTCCAAGAAATTCTTACCCCGAGAGTGCCTACGTCTGTACACGTTTGAGCCATGGTCGGGTTGTGAACCACAGTGGTGTTGGCTTGATTGATGGACCATACCCACTACCATGGAAACTTGATCATCATCTTTTTCCCACTCCCTTTCTTCTTCAACTCATTTGCGCATTCTTTCTTCATTTTCTCGTTCTTGCCTTTCCAACAACATTCTCGTGTAAGACATTGAGAGTAAAATGTGTTTTCTAAAATATGATAAATGAAAGGATCGAGATGATGTGATGTGAGAGGTCTGAGTTGAGATTATGGTTTTATAGAGTGATTTAGATTATAGATATGACACGTGGCGCAATTTTAGAAGATAAATCTTATATGATATATGATATTTGAATTTTATAATAAATATTGACACGTGGCAACTGAAAATCTATATGAAATTTGAGATATTAATTTTATAATAAATATGGACACGTGACAACCAAAAATTTTATCCGAAATATGAAATATGAATTTTATAATAAATATTGACATGTGAAAAATGAAAATCCAAATGAATCGTTCAAGTATAAAAAAATATAAAAAATTACAGTGAATAATAATTGCACTTTGCCATCGTCATGAGTAGAAATGCTATTACAACAGAAACTTTAGTTTAAAGATAATAAAAGGTTGGAATTAGATTTGGTGGGGTGCGCCAGGCCCATGCAGTAGTGCAACACTTGAGCGACGCTCGAGAGCCCCAGTAGCAAGCTACCGTAGTGGGTTCTACCCCTAAAGAAATTAATTTAATATCGTGTGGGCCATTGGCCCACGTATCAGATATTAAACTGATAAGAACAGATACTACACTTGATCTTAGCCAAAAGGCCGAGAAAGGTATGCTTTTTCTCTAGTTTGGTTTCTGCTTTTATACACCACTTCACCAACGCACTTCTCTCCAGCAGCCGATGTGGGATATGAAACTTCATAATGTTTTTTTATATTACTTTTGAAATTATATATTATATATTTTGTGGGGTTGAGAAGAAACCAATTGGAGGAAGAGGTAGGCAATAATCTTGACGAGCAAGAAGTTAAGAGGAAATTTTTTTTCTCTTCCATTTCAGTTATTATATGGACCAAGCTTGAGTTGAATTTAGAAGGTTGATGAGCCTGCCCAGAAATTGGAATTTGACTGCAATCTGAAAATACACTTTGTAAAACAACAAGGTGTTGCTCTAAACATGGCAGCAATAGCTCATGAATTTTTTTTCTTGAAAATGACTAGAACCTCTGATCAAACCATTAGCTAAGGCCAAAAGATCGAACCCTCAAACTTCTAAACAAATTAGGTTCTGATGGTTTTTTATTATTGTTTTAATTTCCATATCATCCACCTTCTTATACCTGTGTGGGCCTCTTGAGGATTTGTAGTTGTGATGTTTTTGTCCCACATTGGAAAAATTGATGGTTTGCATAAGAGTTTAAAAGATATAACTTTTTAGCCTATGGTCAACTAATTGTGGCTTGGATCCTTCAATTCTATTGTGGTATCAGACTCATGTTATTTGCATGTTGCCACCACGTATGTGTTGCTCATATGGATAACCTGGCTCTGATACCATAACAGAATTCTGTTACCCATAATAGAATTAGAAGATCAAATTTTTTTGGATTTGGTGTTTTAATTTATATATTTGTTCGTAACTTTTAATTTCCTAGAATATATAAATGGTTTAATTCTAGAGAACCAGACTTTAATACAATCCGAGCATCCGGATAAGAGAAACTGTACTCTAAAAAAAGTTTATTTGCTGCTTTATTCTATTGTTTGAGAACAGGGATATTTTTTGTGGAAGGATATTATTTGTTTACTGAGTTGTTGTGACCATACTTATATTTACTAAAACGTTTTCGTTTAGAATAACTAATTTTTGTCTGTTTGTTCTGTTATACCCTCCAAATTTAAGTCATTTTGACGTATAGTTATTAAATTGGGGAAATTATGCTAGGAGCCTTGGGGTGGCATTATCTTCAGGTGCAGATTATAGCCGCTACTGAAACTTACAAGTTAACCTCTGTAAAAAATTCCATTGTTAATGTTCAACCCGCCGCCGTCAAATGATTGGGCGTGAAGCATCTGTAGGTGGTTTTCTAAGTACGCCTGCCGTAAAATCCGAGAGCTCAACCCTGGACATGCGGTGGAAACTACCAAGCTGGAGCACCAGGCACCATTTCAACAATTTGATGCATGTTCTAAGTTCCTGCCAAGTCTAAGCATACTCTGTAGTATAACACTTAAAAAATCTGAACTTTCCAGTTGCCAGAGTGCACAAATAAAAAAGTAAAAGGTTGGATTCTTCTTCAAGATTGCAAATCTTAATGTTATAGTTTTATGAAGATGATTACCATGATGAGACTCTGAATAGTAGAATCTCCCAAGATTGCTACCTCTTGCTTCCATTTTCATTCCAACTTAATGATCAAACAATCATCTGCTGTTATCCGTCTGCTGAGAAACTATGTACAAACAAAAAGGGGGAAGCAATATAGGAAAAACTACCAACTTTATACACTATCCATACCCTAAATATGGTAAAGATGCCTCCTGCCTAATCTATACTTCTGTCTCAAAAATACTAACTCTGTTATTGAAAAAACAACAAAATTTGACTCAGTTTTTCATGGAGAGCTTTCATATCCTTCTTCAACGGGTGGCAAAGAATCAAAGGCTTCAGAAAGACATTCAAGCATGTTTATCACTTCCGTTGTATCGTCCAAATAATAAGTAGCCTTGCTAGGCTTTTGTCCAACCGTGCAAGCGAAAACTGAAGGATTGGGAGAGAGAATACTTCTCAGCATAGCATTATCAAATATCTCAAACATGTCCTCATCAGATCTGTCATCACCAATACAGAGCACAAAGTCTGCATGTTTTCCATTCTCAGCCATTGATGAGAAAATCTTCTCTGCTACGTGCCCTTTACTAACTTCCTAGAATCATAAACAAACAAATAAGTGAAAAAACAAAGTCTATAAAGAAAAAATTCTGAGACACACTAATGATGGCCCGTGCCAGCAATGGAAACAACAGCAGGGTAGCAGATCAAAGCAAAGTTTTCTATCAATAATGAGACCCTTACCTGGCAGTTAATGGTCAGAGTAACAACCAATACATGTCCCAAATGTATATTTGAATTGAAACAAGAAAAGAAAATGAGGAAGTAACGAGGACCATATAGGGGAAAATTGTATCATGTCAAAAAGAATTGAGAATCTCTGAACTACCACACAAGAAAAAAAATGAGGGGAAGCGTAGAAGAAGTTTATTGGAATTGTAGAAGTTGTGATTCATGGATATATACCTGAGGCTTTACTTCTACAATGAACTGACCCCTCTTGACAGCAACAGGTTCATTTGCTAAGACACTCTCTAGATGGTCTAACATCTCCTTTGCCTGGGAGGACCCAAAACCTGGGTCTGCATCACGATATTGCCAAACCAAAGCACTTTCCTTAGTTTCAATAGAAGAACCATCAGTAGACTCGGTATACAATTGCATCACTGGTTCAACGATTTTCATCCAGCCAAACTCAAAACCCTGACGACAGATTTCCCACTCCTGATTTTGCGACCATCTGAGAAGTTTCATAAATTGGTGTTAAAATTTCGTGGAAGTAAAAGTTCTTTTTTAAGCACTCTCCTAGCAAAACTTATTCATCACTTCTTGAAAATAAAATTAAGATCAATCAACTGCAAACAATAAGTTTACTATAGCTCCCACATCTTTGCTTTCATATGTTCCCATCCTTTGGCAAAAGCACAAGCTATACTTTCAAGAAAATTGTACCATAAATTCTGACATTTGAAATACAAGTGACCTGAGAGAGAGAGAGAGAGAGAGAGAGAGAGAAGCACACCTCAAGAAGTACCCATGTTCTGCCGCAATTCCAAGCCTTTGACAGGGAGAAAACCACTTGCTTAAGCTCTCCCTCCCTCTGCCAGTGACAATGAAAACTGTATTTTTTGGGTCCATACAAAGTGCGTTCATAATTGAGATTACCTTCTGACTAGGGGCCTTATCAGTTGAGTTCTGGGGCATTACAGTACCATCGTAGTCCAACAGAATGGCCCTAGTTTGCGCTCCCCTATAAGCCGATATAATAGCATCAAGTGACAGCTTTCTGAAATTAGGATCAAGGGCCACAACTCTGAATCCAAAGCCAAAACCAATTCCCCAGCATCTTCTCTTAAAATGGTCTGCACAAGCTCTCTGCATGTCTTGCAAGAAACTGCGGGACCAATAAGCCACATCATGTGTACTTACATACCGATAATGCTTCTCGTGTCTTAATTCTTTCTCTGAATCAAGCATTGAAATGGCGACATTCATTGCCTCCCCAGTTGTTTCAACATTCCATGGGTTGATACGGATTGCCCCACTAAGTGATGGAGAACATCCAATAAATTCTGACACCACTAACATGCTCTTCTTTGGGCCATCGAAATTTGAACAAGATTTAGAACCAGTTATTCCCTGTCTACAGACAACATATTCATACGGAGTAAGGTTCATTCCATCTCTAACAGCTGTCACAACAACACACTCAGCAATGTTGTAATAGCAAATCCTCTCATTAATGGAAACTGCCCTGTCAATAAGAATTATTGGCTCATAGCCATAGCCGGGTCTCCCAAATTGTTCATTGATCCTCCGGCAGCTTTCTTGTATTTCTGCAAGTATTTCCTCAAAATCTATCCCTTTACCTCTAGCAGGGTTTAGAATCTGGACCAGCACAGCCTTTCCCTGCCAACTGGGATGCTGCTTCAGCATTTGTTCCATTGCTAGAAGTTTCAAATTAATACCTTTAAAAATGTCAGTATCATCTACACCAAGCAACATTGTTTTCCCTTGAAATTTTTGTTTAAGCTCCCTCATTTTACTCTCCTCATCTGCCACTTTCATCACCGACTCTATCCAATCCATATGAATCCCAACTGGCATAATCTTGATCCTAATGGTCCTTCCATAAAATTCCAATCCTAAGTAACCTCTCTTTGACTGATATGCCAAGCCCAACATCCGACTGCAACAAGTGAGGAAATGACGAGCATAGTCAAAGGTATGGAATCCAATAACATCGGAGTTGAGTAAAGCCTTAAGTATTTCTTCTCTTACAGTAAGAGTGCTATAGATCTCAGATGAGGGAAAAGGGCTGTGAAGGAAAAATCCCATCCTAACCCGATTAAAACGCCTCCTTAAAAAGGTTGGCAGCACCATCAAATGGTAATCATGAATCCAGACATAATCTTCATCGGGGTTTATAAGCTCAACTACCTTTTGAAAAAACAACTTATTAGCTGAAATATAAGCTTCCCACAAAGATCGATCAAATCGGCCTCCTTGATCGGCTGAAAATGGCAACATGTAATGAAACAGTGGCCACAAATGCCTCTTGCAGAAACCATCATAGAATTTTGACAAAATATCAGGGGGTAGAAAAGTAGGAACACATCTAAATTTATCCAATAAGACCTGGGACACATCATCCTGCTCTTTAGGATCAACAGAGACCTTCAATGACCCTACATAAAGAACCTCCATGTCTTCTGGTAGCCCATCCTTAAGGTGCAATAGCAAAGCATCCTCATTCCAACTGAAACTCCAACCTTTATTATCCTCTCTCCTCTTTGCTTTCACGGGAAGTTGGTTTGCTACAATAATCATCCGATCTGAAGCAATTGATGATGGCTGATCAGATGACACACTACGTGCCTGATCATCATCAAGATCTGACAAATTGCCCGGAGCTGTATTCACCCTCGGAAACCGTCTCCTTTTCCCCTCCATTGTAGGGAAGTTTCCTGATGCCAAATCTAAAAGATTTACGTATGACTTCGACATTCTTTCACAACCTTTATAAATGGATAATCTCACAAGACTCTTTTCCACTCAAAATAGCAAAATCACACAATCTGCATATAGCCCATCAATTTCACTTCAGTGACAAAAACACAAAAACACAAAAATCCTAATCCAATCCTACATATTATAAATTCCAAAAGTACATAACACATAGAAAAACGAAAGGTAAAACGTTCCATAAAAAAACATAATATAACAAGAAGAATCAGCCAGAGCCATACATGGTTCAATGCAGTGAAAATCAAACACAGAACTAAAGAAACCGAAAGAACAAAGATTCTCATTCTGAAAACAACAGAAACTACTGACATATCCAACACATATTCTAATCTTACAGATGCAAAAAGCCCAAGATTCTTTTTCCCTCTAAGTGGGTTAACTTATACCACAGAATGATCTCAAGAACCCAGCTTTTCCACAAAATGTAACAGAGCAACCAAAAACAGGTACACTTAGATACCACATTCAGATCTGTGGCAGCCAGAGCCACATTGTACAAAATTCTCATGAACACAAAAAACAGAGCACCCCCCCAAAACCAAAACCAAAATGCTATCTATTGACACTCAACCACGAAAAATATGAAATACAAACCATACCCAGATACTGCAAGGGCACAAAAACAATAACCCAATTCTTCAAAAACCTTAATCTTGAGAAATGATAAAGAGATCATGATTATAGAAGAAGATTGAAACTGACCTGTGTGTTAAAAAGCAATAAGAAATGACGCTTTATTTTGGTGCAGTTTGATGTTGGAAGTCTAGGGTTTCAATGTATTTACATATATCATTGTTTGACATCTACAATTTTCTTTCCCGAATTGGGCAAATTAGGGCTATCATTATTCAGGGAATGGTGTGTTAGAGATTAATTAGGCAAAAACTTAATGAAAAGATTAACTTGCCTTTCATGTAAACGTGGAACAAATTCAAGAGAAATTATACGAGCACCAGGCACCCCACGCCAAGAGCCAATGACAGTGGAGACTTGCACGTGAAAGCGTTGAGCTGAGCCAATAAAACAAGACGCCGGTGACGGTATGGTGTACTCTGCTGGTGAATTTATCAGCGCTTTATAAGAAATTGGATAAGGTCAGCCAGCTGGCCTCACGCGGCGACTAGACACACGTTCAACACGTGAGCTGTGAGAACTGGACAAGTAAGACGAGGAGGAGTCTAAGCGCGTGAAAACGCCTCGGGCTTTGGTGCGTACGGACTGACCAATCAGGGGCGCGATTTAGGTGCTGACTTGGATTGACAGATAGGACGCTGGGCACTTGGAAGCGACACGTGGCAAGTGGGCGACAATTTTGCGTAGAAGGCGGGGCTTTAAGTGGCGACTTTTGGCAGGGACAGCTTGACGTCATTGGAAATGAGCTGTGAAAACTCAAAATGATTGTTGTAACCGAAAAATTAAAAATTAAAAAAAGAAAAAAGGAAATTATTGAAATGATTGTGTGTTTTGGGAGATATTACAATCATGCTCTTTATTTTTAAGTTAAAATTTAGCTAAGAATAAATGAAAGCTATTTTAAGAGCTTTCTATAAAATTTTAAATCCAATCATACTCTCGAGTTTAGGTAATTCTGAAAGCTATAACTCTTTTTTAAATAGTCCACCTCTATAAAATATATATATATAATAGTTACCATTAATTAAATGTTTAAAATACTCATAAGATAAAGCAGTATTAAATTATAGGGAGCTACTAGGATTCTTTTCTCTTTCAGCAGATTTAGGAGCTCCTGGAGTTGTATTTTTCCAGATCCGCTCTAAAATTTGTCTAAAAATATAATTTAAAGAGCTCGTTGTAAATGCTCTAGTAGTGAAACCCCCTTGATATTTTGTTTGGTTCAACAAAACCCTTTGATGTAGAAAGAGTAACTTGGACTTCACCGATGTGGGATAGCAGTGAATTTTTTATTTTTGGGACAAGGGCCAAAGGGACAGCAATGAATATTTACTCTAGTAAAAACACCAGTGCAAAATATGGTTCATTTCAAGTACTTGGATTTTGAAGCTGAAAGTTTGACAAATTTTCTTTTCTGGAGAATGTAATTTTAACTAGGTTCCTTTTAGAACTAGTAATGGTTAGTGGCACGTGTAATATTAACTAGGATATTCATAAAATATAAAAACATAAATATTGATTTGGATATTTTAACAACCATTTGTATAACTTAGAACCTTGCTACATGGTCCCCCTTAATGCTAAATTTGTAGGCCTTTATACAAATGAACCTTGCTACATGGTCCCCATTAATGCTAAATTTGTAGGCCTTTCGGCCTTAAATATGGCTAAAATTGATCCAGTGAAATCATATTATCTAGATAGTTCTCACAACGTGATAGAGTAACCAATTAGCTCTTTATTTACTGATATTTTTCTTCTTATTATTCTTATTATTGACAAAATTCAAAGTTCAAAATTCCTCCTACCATGTTGATAAAAAGAAAATGTGACAAGGGTATATTTGGATGATAATATACAATTACCATATTGCATTTGATTTCTAAGTTCAATATCACAATTGTTAAAAGTAATAAGAGGCACACAAGTGGAATTAGAGGGTAAATTAGGGCAAAAACACTTAAAACTGGAATTTGTAGGGCTTTACCCCGAAGGGAGCCCTTGCAGAAATTCTCGAAGGCACAAGGCTGAGCCAAGGCCTAAGAGGGGGTTTGGAAATAGTTTTCAACCAGCAATAGACGCGCCTCGGTTAGAACCTCATTAGCTGCGTCATTGCCCCAAGCGCAAAGATAGGTTTCCCATTGTGTTTTGGATGCATTTTATACACACACGTGACCCTTTTATTTATGTACTCTTTCGATGTGGGAGAATAAGTTATGGTGGAAATTTGCTTTCAGAAGCAACCAAACACTAACAATTCATCTAGTCATGTTGGAATAGAAACCAACTATCTCTTTATTTAATGGTATTTCTCTTTTTAATGTTGAAAGACGTCCTCAAATTCGAATTCCCAACCTCCCATTAATTAAAAAAATAAAATAAATAATAAATGAGCGTTTCTCAATTCAGCTAGGTGCTTCATCTCTTCTAGACATCCTATGTACACACGACTCATAAATTTAAGTCTTTTACTTGACTTTTTAAACTTATATATGCAAGAGCTCAACACTTCGTTTTCTAATCTGCCTCTATTAAACTTGTTCAGAACCGATGAGCAAGTTTCTGCGAGTCAAACAAGTTTCTTAAAGCTTAAAGCCGCATCTAAACAAACATATAGTACTTAAAAGCCAGACAACATAACAGATAATCGGAACTATAATGCAACATACTACTTAAAGCCAGATAATGTTACAAGGAAAAAGAAAGGAAAATGACATCGCAATCATTACAAAAAGGACAAACTGACTAGAAAAAGAAGATCCTAAATAACTATAATAGTGATATGTTTGATGTGTGTTGCAGTTATTCTATTTGAGTGGCATTCTCACTGTATTCTTTTGTGGGATTGTGATGTCCCATTACACTGGCATAATGTGACTGAGAGTTCGAGAGTCACAACCAAGTATGGCTTCCTGAAAATCAATCATTGCTCCACTTCTTGGGCAGGATTCTGAAGGTGATCTGGGTAGCCAAGAGGTTCGGCGGCCGGCCAGAATACGTGATCTTCTGACAACTCCAACACACACTGTCCACCGCTATTGGCGTAAGTTTGATAACGCCTTCATGCGTCCAGTGTTTGGCGGCCGGGGTTTTGTTCCCTTTGTTCCCAGCTCACCAACGGAACGGAACAACACTCGGTGGCAATGAGAAGATATATAGTGGAGCAATTAGTGAAATAAATTGTGAGTTGTGTATATCCTGATAAAGGCCAACTGATGCATGACTTCAAATCAGCATGTGATTATTATTTATTTATTTATTTTTGAGGTTTTAGCTTATGAAAGGTAGTGTACCGTATGTTGTGACGATCTCGTTCTACAATGTAATTTTTGTATAGATTCTTTTATTTGCTTCAATCATCAGATCGGATGGGGGTTGGTTGCCTCTTGTGTTGAATCTGATAGATCAATGCAATGTGAATGTTGATGGATCAATGCACATTTATCAAAACAGAAAAGAGATATAACTTTTCCTTGCTCTGTTTCTTCACTTTGTGTGTTCTGTTGCTTTGTGCTTGCTAAGAGTGTATTGAGTTAATAAAAAAGGCAACACTCGATGCATTTCCTAAACACACCCGCAACGCAACGCAAGGCAACAGCTTATCCCCCTCAAATTCAATACACCTCTACCTTGGATACCCTTCTAGTCTAGACCCAAATGTAAAGACCTATGAAGTGAATCTATAGACTAGACTAGACAAATGAATTTTTTCAGAAGCGCTTAATTATGGTTTAATTGCGGCTAGGCTAGCCTAAAAGATTACCACCGAGGGAAATTGGAATAGTCAAAACGAGCAACTATGAAAATGAAATGAAACAGAAAACTCGAACTCAAACTCAAAATGAAAAGAGGAGTGAGAAAGGGTCAAGGAAAGACATGTGAAAATGAATCTCTAAATTTCATCCAGAATTAAAACGATAAAACAAACAGCTAGCATGTGAAATCCTTCCTTAATTACTAACTCAATAGACTAGGTGATCCCTTTTGCTGTATTCCTTCTATAAATGTATCAGAAAATATATGTGCTATCCTGTGCTGCAGTGAAAATTGTTTCATCTTTTCTCTGTTTGAGCAGCATGAACAGCATCCTACTTGTCACCTTGTTGGTGTTCCTCGGAACACAAGGCTATGATCATCAATCTCATGCCTTGACTCTCAAAACCAAACACCATCCCTTCCCCTTCCCCTTTCCCAATATCCCCAACAAAGCTTCTGCTTCTGCGCCACCTGTATGTCGGAACTCCGCCCGTGAAATTCAACCTGGCCTTTGACACCGGCAGCAGTCCCACATGGGTCCAGTCTGCCCACTGTACGGAGTGCTTCCAAGTTTCGTTGCCCAATTTCGACCCCAACAGTTCGCTCACTTTCCAGCCTATGCCCTCCGACCATCCACTCTGTCACGGTACATGTCCTGCTCCGATGGGAAATTTATGCAAGTACGGGATTGAATACCTCGGAAACCAGGTCACTACAGGTGACTTCGGCCTCGACACCTTCTACTTCACCACGACTCTGAACGACCAAGTTGGGCAGCAGCTGCGGCAAACACAAATCCATAATGTGGCATTTGGCTGCGGTATCATCAACCGCATCCCTGGTTTCGCCGGAGATGCCCAGCATGCCAATCCAATGTCTGGAATTCTGGGGTTGGGGAGGGATGATCCCTCCAGCGTCCTACTCCAGCTGAGCATTCCAGCAGTTCAACCACAGATTTGTATATGATGTTGGGGCATCCAAGTTGTCATTTGCTCCAGAAAGATGTTGATCAGTTGATGCTAATATTATTACGTCTAAATAAAAAGAAGTCATCAACGATCGATCATGGTGCTGCAGCTGTACTGTTATGCCTCATGTCATGTCATGAATGAATCAGTTTATGAATGGTTAAATCGTTGTTGTTTTGTAATGTTATCAAGGGCATTGCAATGTGCAGTTGAGAGGGAGGCATTATTTTTATGGAGATTTTTTTTTCTTTCTTTTATATGGAAATCAATGATGCATCTTAGATTTCTTGTTGTTTCGTTAGATGAGAAAACATCAGTGGCAGCAAGCAGGCAGGCCCTTTCTTTTGTGGTAACATGACAAATTTCTTACTCAGATCAAGTCTAGGTGATAATATCTTTTGTTTTGGCTCAACAAAAGATGAACTATCGTCAGTATGAAAATGTAGCAGCTTCTTAAATTCCGACTCTGTATACTTTTACAAGACTCAAAATGGTTGGAGGCTTAGAAATGAGTTATTACTTTTCATGGTAGATTGGGTAAACAAATTATCCAAAATATATCATGACATTTGAGAGCATAATTGGGTGTAAAAAAAAATCATGACAACCTTAGCAAAATGTCCCACTGGCCTGAAAGTCCTTTACCTTTCAAATGTAGTTTATTAATTTTATACGAATTATAATTGAACTAACACATTAGTTGACCGTGAGTATGAGTTAACCCGTGTCCAGAGAATGTCTTGACTGTGAACGCGGCGTTGACTGTTGGACAAAGTGTCCGAGTGTCCGACACTCCAACACTTAGCTTAGTGAATGCGATGCCATAACGATGAGGCTAGGCTATAAAAGATTATCTAGTTCCATCCTGCAAGTACATGTACAATTTTCTCTTTTAGTGTTGAAGTTTCCCATTGCCATTGTTTTAGTTACTCTCATATTGATCGGTAAGAAATCAATAAGATATTTTTCTTCTTCTCTGAGCTTATGATTCATGTTTTGGTCTTTGCTATGTGTATTAGGTTTCATGTTTTGGTCTTTGTTTGTAAACGTGATCACTATTGTAATGTTATGATTCAAGACTCACATGGATGGCGCCCTCAGAATAGAGAAATATTTCAATTGCTTATCACTCCTGCAATCAAATCTGTTGTGAAGGTCAATGGCAGAATTGTGTGGCAGAGTCGATACACGTTGCACCAAGATATCACGACGCATGTGAAGAAGAAGAAGAAACTGGTTTGCACTATGTCGGACTCGCTTGTTCTATTCAGCGAGAGCGCTATTTTGTGAACCAATTTTCAGCATCACTATATTTGAAGGGCGAGCGAGCCGTTTTTTTCCCCGTTGGACTATATAGTCTCATTTAAGTTAGTCCATCCTCAAATCAAACATGGATTTCAAATATTATTTTGTCCAGTCCAGGTTAGTGAGGCCTACCAAACATGCCCATAGGGTCCATAAGATAAGCCCTCATATTGGCAATCTGACAAAGCTTGACGTCTTGAATTTGAGACTATTTGTACCTAGATTCAAATTAGTGAGGATGGAAGAGAGATTGCTTATGGATGGCGGAATTGAACCAGGGAGATTGTTTCGTGCCAAATTCAAGTGGGCCTTGTAAGGCCCAAGATTGAAAGATGAAGAGAAACAACTCTCTGAGTCATTTTTTCAATCCTCTTGATTTGAAGCTTCTCTCACCCTTTTCTTTTCATTTATTCATAAACTATCTTTTACAATTCATTTTATTTTTATAGATTTTCACCTTTCGTTTTCTACTTTGCTATGTTGGGAACCCTAGCTAGCTACCTATATGGGAAGGCAATCAATATGATGGAGAAATATAATGAATCTATCGCTGTCACTCACATATTTACCTCAATATATAATTACATGGATGACCCAAAATAGAAGTGAGGAGAAGAAAACTAAAGAGGAAGATAATGAGCAACATAAACAACTGAGTTTTGTCATTGTCAAGTCATCTTACTAGAGTTTTTGTCACTATAAGGTATTATGATCCAAATTTTTGTTATTATCAGATTATCTGATCAGAGTCACAAATATACATATCAAGCTAAATATATTAAGCATAACAAACATTTTGTTCATCAGAATAATTGTATTTAATTTATTTTGATTGAGTTTTGTATTATTTAATTATTAAAAATATGTTATTATTCATATAAGAGAAAAATGAATTAAAATAAAATAAAATAAACCAAAAAAATTCTTTGATTTGAACTCACCCAATAAAAAATCCTTCAATTATCAAATAAAAAATTCTTTGATTTGAACTCACCCAATATGGAGGCATGTGTGATCACTATTTTTAAAAGTAACTTTCACCCTTTCAGAACAATGTCGTAGTAAACACTCGCAACACTTGACTCAGATGAAGAACTTGAATTTTTCCCTTGAGATAAACTAAAACTTGAAAGAACAATGCGGAGGAGTAAGCACAATGTGGAGGAGTGAGAAAATTGTTCGAATGTTGCTGCTCTTCTATAAAGTTTATATAATGTTGGCTGCCTCTCTAAGAAGTTAGACCAATAAAAACACGTTTAAAAGCATGCCGGTTTTGCAAATAAAATTCCTACTGTTGCTGTTGAGGAGTTAAAATGCTGTAAATTTTGTTATATGGGAGTTGGCTATTCAATAATTGAGGCTAGGCATTAAAATTTGGGTGTTTCGTTACTATGCCAAATATAGAAGTTCAAATTATATATTAAAAAAACTATATGAAATAGACTTTAGAAATACACCTAAAGCTCGTTTACAATATAACAAAGAGGCTTTGAACTTCCTATAATTTACAAAACTGCCATCAATTTTCTTAAAACAAGCCCAACCTCAAAATCTCACCCAAAAAAAACCAAACCACTCAAAACAAATGAAATCCTAAAACCCTTAATTTCCTCACTTTAAAAAAAAATATCCAAAACACTTAAAATTTCCCCAATTTTAAGGATATGTGATCTGAACCCTCTTTTGTTATAGCCTCTCTATCTACATATGGAATCCTAATTTCACCACTGCAGTTCCCAATTTGATTTTAACAAGTAACCATAACACATGTTCCCGCCTTCTTTCATTTGCAAATTCCAACATTTTGGATTTTTGGGTAGCTTCCGCGTAAGAAAATTAAGAATGTTTTTGTGTGCGTCTGTCCGTACTAGAAAAGTTGTGTGGCGCCATTATCGTATTCTCGTGTCTTCGGCTATTATTCTCTTCCTAGATTTCAGCCAGGCCAGTAAAATAGTCTCTATCATTTCCCATTTCAAAATCTTTACCTACAAAATCCTTCAATATATTAAAAACCAAATCTTTGCCTTTTTCTAAAAAAGAAAAATTTTAAGACCACCATATCCCCATTTGCTCTTACGCCAATTTTCAACACTTGTTAGACCAGACCAAGAAAAAAGCTGTGTCCTTTATGCTCGTTGCTCTTTGCTCCTTTTTTCTCTATTTCCTTCTCTCTATTTCTCCTCTCTCTCTCTCTCTCTCTCTCTCTCAGTAAGAAGTATATATCATATATGGCTGGGTACAAAGCTGATGATGACTATGATTACTTGTTCAAGCTGGTTTTGATTGGTGATTCTGGTGTAGGAAAATCAAACCTGCTTTCCAGGTTCACGAGGAACGAGTTTAATCTGGAGTCCAAGTCTACTATTGGGGTGGAGTTTGCTACCAAGACTATGAACGTTGATGGAAAAACCATTAAGGCTCAGATTTGGGACACTGCTGGCCAAGAGAGGTATGGCTTTTCTTTTTCCTTTGTTTATTGCCAAAATTTTTGGCTTTTGTGATGTGGGGTTTGATCGTTTTATCTGATTAGACATGGGTTTTCTCTAGAGTATTGGAAAAACTTTGATTTTTACTATTTGTGGTTCGAGTTGGATTGTATGCTCTAGAGGGTTATTCTTTCTGAAGATAAGATATCATCGGTTTGTTACTTTTAAAATTCTTCTGATGATTTATGATAGCTGTTCTTTCTTTCTGCTGAAATATTTAGGGATATGAAGCCTTAGGCAGATTGGTTTGTATATGTTAGTACTGAAAACAGAACGAATACAACATTTGGTTTTGTCAAAAGGGTTTTTCCATAGTTTCTGAAAATCATGGGGTTTTGATGTTTTTTTCTTTGTCTTCCTAAATCGTAGGCAATCATTTTGAAATTTTATCTGTAATAGATATAATGGCTTGGTGAAGTTTTGCATGCTTTGACTTTTGCAGTCCTTTTGTATGCTATCGTGCTCCTAGTGTGGCATGATATTATCCTTGGGGAAAGGATACTTTTGCTATGCAGAATTGGTTGAGCAAGCTATTATGTTACATCAAAATGAAATTTGATATTAACCCTTCTTATATGTTCACATGGCATTTTATGTGGTGAAAAATCATTTAATTGGCTTGTTAATAAGTTGCAACATGTTGGAGGCATTGTTACCATTCCTATTGGCTATAGAGAAAACTAAGTGATTTAAACATCATCTACTCTTCTTTTAGAAGACAAGAATTAGATGCTATAGAGAAAAACCATGACTGCCCTTGATTAAAATTTCTGAGTTTTATTATTATTGTCATTATCTGTACTGGAGGGCAAAATGGATATTTTCTTTTTTCAAGTGCTCAATTTTTCTGGTGATGTAGATGAGAGTGTTTGAAATGTATTAGATATTACACTTTGATGTCACGTGCGCCCTGATGAAATGTTTCATTAGGTAAATTATTCCGAGTTTTTTATATAATAGTTTGGCATAAAGAAAAAAGAATAGGATTTATCGTGGTGTAAATGGATAGGCCATTCTAGACCCTATGCGTCTAAAGCACTATAGTTTGTCTATAGAGGGTATGTTATAGGTGTTAGGCACAAACATGCATCTCCAACACATGTTATTTAGGGATTTAGTAACAAGGCATATTAATTAGGCTGTGTTGGAATATTATGTAGATAGGTAATAGATGATCATTGTAGAACTAAAGATCAGAGAAGCACGCATTTAATAGGGCCTGAAGTCTCAACATGCTTTGGATGTAATACATAGGAAACATAGATTGTCTGTTCATTATACAACTTTCTTCATGTGAGAAGCTGTAAGACACATTTCTTATTTTTTCTCATTTCATTACTCGGAAATTTGAGTAGTTGGTCCTTTGGAAGTGTATCCCTAACATGGACTGTTCTTTGTTCTTTTTTATTACTTGGCTTGTTGGCAGTGTATGGAGGGGAGGTTTTTCAATTATTCATTGTTTGATCTCAATTTTCAAGAATCGTTGAAGCATTTATTTGTCTCCATTATGGCTACTTAATTGTAATTTGTTATTAAGCCAGTCTTAAAAGCTTTAATTTGCCAACTTGATGGCTGGAAAGTATTAAGTCCTAGGGTGAGTTAAAATTTGATAAGGTAATCAGATCACCATCACAATATCGTTATTAATGGAGAAAGAAAATAGGTAGATATTGCTTGACAAAAGAAAAACTGAACAGAGAAAAGGAGATTTGAATGTAGGGGCTGTTCTTAATTTACCCTGTTCTGAAAAAATCTTCTTTATATTCATAGCATAGTAGAAAAAATTCTTCGTTTTTTTTTGTTATTAATAGACTCACCTGAATAGTGCCCACAACCTACAAGATCCAAGCTGGATCTGTTGATGATGAAGAGGGAAGTCCAGTACATGAAACATGATGTATGCAGACTCAGCAAGTACGTCTGCCACCACATTTGCCTCTTTGATAACATGTTGGAGTTCTATGTGCTCCATGTGGAAGCTGAGTGTATATCTCTCATGACCAGCAACTGCTATGGCTTGTTTTTTTTTATTTGGCTTGTGGTGCTGTCAATTACTAGTTTGGAGTCACTTTAGGGCTTTGCATTCTGCCATTGGAACAGAACCAAAGTCTAGGTCTCTAGTGTCTGCAAAGAGTGGGTTTTATTAGAGTTTTTGATGATAAAGCTAGATTTGACTTGATTGCTATTCTTTACTGGAGCATCTAAGTTGTGTTTAATGAAGTGCTCCTCTGGGGGTTTCCATTTGATCCTCTTTGTGGGAGGGGATTATTTGGGTTCTTTTTGTAAGATGTTGTATCTCAGGCGAAGTCTGTGAGACATTTAGTAGCAATAGTAATGGCCTGAATAGGGTTAGGCTTGTGGTTCTTGAATAACGTTGCACACCATGTGAGCTCCCAGCACAAGGCCGACGGTTTTTCCAACAAATTACTAGGGTCATTCCCTGCTTGTGATCTGTTTGTTCTCTGTATCTTCAACCCAATTGAGAAAAGGTAAGTTTGTGTTAGGGTATTGGCAGACCATGCCAACACGCATCTAGACACTTTTCAGAACAGGACATTATGTCAACTAGCAGTCAATGTTTTCCACCACCTCTCCACAAAAGAGGCATGCCTGGTCTATATTTGGATTAAATATTGCAATCCACAGTTTCGTTTTAAGCCTTCTTTGTAGAAAGATGCACCTGAAGAATTTGATTTTTTGCAATATGTTCAGGTTCCAAATATTTTTTAGAGGAGGTGCTCTGGGGTGTGTTCCTCTGTCCCCTCATTTGCATCCAAGTTGTTGATTTGATAGAAAAATGACCTTCTGGCTTGATGTTGTCTTTATATTGAATGTCTTTAGAAATGAATTTGAAGTTATATGATAAAGTGCACTTTTAGTCATTACCTACAAACAATCCTGAGAGTAAAAGAAGGAATTTTGAAAACTTTCAATTTTGAGTTTTGTTGGTAAAATGTAATGAACCTCTGCAGTGCTCTTAACAGCCATTTATTTCTGTTTAGTTCATGTAAATACTTGTATTTGCCATCTGCTGTAGTATGAAACTGTTTTTTTTTTTTTTTTTTTTTTCCTCCACCGCTTTCATTTTGTGACAACACTCCTCTCCTATGAGTTAATTGTCATGTTAGAACAATAGTTTACCTGATTAGCATTCCCAAATGCTTTTGACTTTCATATAACCGTACTCAAAATACACAAGTTACTGCTTTAGTTCATTTCATATGCATGTTTGTTATTTTTGTTAGCTGCCTGTAAGTGATTGATTCCTATTGAGTCCTGGTGTGGAGAATATAATTTTTTAGGAAAAGCATGAACGGCTAACAACACTAACTGCATTTGGTAACACCAGGTTCACTGAGGGACAGATAAACCAGCTGGCCGCCGCCTTATCGTTGATGCTGCCTGGGACTATAGCATGTTTTGTCTAATTTGTGGTTCAGTATATGCTAATTACCATGATTTGTTGTGCCAATAACTAAACCTTAGGGCATTTGAACATGAGTTGCATGAATGTTCAATTTTCAGTGGAGCTAACTGTTATCAGGGCATTTTATTTTCACCAATTCATGATGTTGTATTGGTATCTAAAATGTTATCAGATGGCATAAATGCTTGATTTTCATCCCAGTTCCATTCTGCCTGCAAAGCTGCAAATAGTTGGACTGCAATATTTTCGTGTGCATAAAGGCCCATATTTTGTCTCCGTTGGAATCTACCTAAATTGAGTGTCATGTCCAACTGGAAATTATATCAAATCAATTGTCTGGTCAATTCCCCGCTAGAGAATACTGCTATAGTTGCAAGTTGGTATTTAAAATTCTAACATTAATGATTTTTATCAAATTAACAGCTGTTTTGTAGTTTCCACTAATTTCCTTATTCTTATAGATATCGAGCCATTACAAGTGCATACTACCGAGGAGCCGTGGGTGCTTTGCTAGTGTATGATGTAACTCGGGGAGCCACATTTGAGAATGTAGCAAGGTGGTTGAAGGAGCTGAGGGACCATACCGACCCCAACATTGTAGTCATGCTCATTGGCAACAAATCAGATCTTCGCCATCTGGTGGCCGTCTCAAAAGAGGATGGTAAATCTTTTGCTGAAAGAGAGTCCCTCTACTTCATGGAAACTTCTGCATTGGAAGCAACCAATGTAGAAAGTGCATTTACTGAAGTCTTGACTCAAATATACCGTGTCGTAAGCAAGAGGGCAGTTGAGGCAGGCAACAACGGAAGTGCTACTGCTGTTCCGTCCAAAGGACAGACCATAAATGTCAAAGATGATAGTTCTGTTTTTAAGAGAATTGGATGCTGCTCAAACTAGACTTGGTAATTCTTTCTGCTGGTGTTTTTTTACTGTTTTTATTTTATTTTATTTGTTTTTTTTCCCCTTCTCTTTGTATATGATCACCGGCAGTGAAACTAGTATGTCAGATATATTGTTTGCAAAAATTGCCTACTAGGCAAGGGTCTGTATACGTAACTTGTAGCCCCCAGGTGACATTTGTTTGCTTGTTATAGTATTTTGGCAAATTCACCCCATTGGTTTTCTTGCAAAATCATGAGGAAACTAATAATGGGCCCGAAAAAGTTCCAAGTTGCAATTGGTGACCTGGGCTTATAGAACTTTTGAGCATGCTCCTTTGAACCCTTTTCTAAAACTAAAACCACCAAACAAAAGCAAATTTCAATTATTATTAGGGATATGTTACAGTCAGATGGTCAGCATGTAATGCAAATGAAGGCCGCGTCTCATTAACGCTTAGAAATGACTTATGATTGTGGGATTGACCTCAACAAACTCTTATTATTAGGGTGTTGTGTCGAAGATCCACGACGACGTCGACTGTGAGTGGCTTTCGATAAGTCATGTCGACGCATGAGGCATTCATTGTTGTATATGATCTTAACAAAATCCTTATAGTGTGCTTATCCATGGATTGGCGTGGACGAAGACGAAGATATTAGTATTGAAGATGCCCTAGTATGTTTTCTTATTATTTAAATATAAAAATAAATTATTATTTTTTTTAAAAAGAATAGAATAATAAAGGCCGTACTCCAAATGTCCAAGGTTTTTCGTGTTATTATATGATGTCAATCAAATTTTAAGAATGTTATCTTTAGATCTGGTCGGCAATGATATCAAAACTACAAGAAGTACAAGGTGAATTAATAATCATAAACATGGCAGCGGGAAAATGATGTTCCGATTTTTTTTTTTTCTCTTCTTTATTCTTTGCGTTTGTCCAAGAAAAATTTGTACAAAACAATACCAAAAAAATTTTAAAAAAAATTATGAAACATACTTTATACAAGAAAAATTGTAGCTTCTTAGGGTCCATTCAATCAACAAATAATGATATTAAACACCGAGTAAATATTAGAGTTACCATATTTTTTTACCACGTGATACGACAGTTGATGTGTAAACTAACAACTGTCTTACCCACTTTGTGATTAAAAAATGTGGTTCCTATACTCTCAACCATTTGATTCAATGTCTACAATTTTTATCATCTACTATCACAACAAGGAACTACACTTAAACTACATCTCCGGTTCTGCTCGTCCGATTCCACCATCTTGTGTCGGAAAATCATTGAACCCTCCGGTAACTCTCCCAGGTCGGCGAACAAATACTCGTCCTCCTCATCTCCCAACCTCGTTGCCATGTCATAATCAACGCAACTACTATTTCCCGCACAAATCGGACTTTCTAGAACAGCTGTCGATGCCACATCACTGAACCAACCGAAGGCGCTAAGCAACGTGGCCGAGTCGTCACTAAGGTCAAGGTCAACTTGGCTCGCAAAAATTGTGAGCTCCTCATCATTGGGTGTGACTGTTTTGGCGGGAAGTTCGGGTTCGGCGTTGGGTGACGTGGCAGTGGAGGTTTGGTGTGGCTTGGTGGTGGGCTTGGGGTGGTTGTGCTCACAAGCATAGGTGATCAAGAGCATTGTGGGGTCCACACGACTTCTCTCCACTTGTTTCCTTGCCGGGCAACCCTTGGAGCTACTACATCGATAATATCCCCTGCAAAAAATACCAAATGTGGATTAAATAAAATTATTAACAAACAAGTAGTTAAAACAAACGCCATCAATAAAAAATTTGTAGTCACATTTAACACATTTGAAAGAGAGCAAACTTATTTTTTATTAAGAAAGAAGCATATATTATTTTCGAATGAGGGCGTTCGAGTTAAAAAAAATGTCGTTTACCAAAGTCTTGTAAAGTGGGCTTGTAACTAAGTTGCTAGTATAATGAGCTAAATCAAGTAAGCAAGGTGGTCTTAATCTGTTCATCATTACAAGTAGGTGAAGCCTCATTAAGCATGTCTCAAACCCTCATGTGGGTGGGTAGCTAAAGATATCAGTGGTGCCAAAAATTACGTTCACAATATTTTCAATATACATACTAAATCCTAAATCCTAAATTAACTTTTAAATCTCAAAATGAGGTCGCTTTACATGTAAACATGTAAAAGCTATACGGAAGATGCATCTACTAACTATATATAGCTCGCGAAAATTCTTCTAAAATTTAGAAAATATTCAGAAACCAATTGTTCTTTCTCAAACTTCATATTTTCTTAATAGAATGAGACATGCAACATTTCTCTTTTTGCTTAGGAATAGGGAGGGAGATTTCTCACAAACATTACCATGTTGCCATGAGGATTCAAACTAGAGACTATTTGTCTACAAATTAAGGCTATTTGCCACTAGGCTAGACCCCCCTTGGCATAAAAGTAAAACTTCATATTCTTAGTTTATTTTTTTCATATAAAATATCTTTTTACATCTCTAAGTTCAATATTACTATCTGTACCACATTTATTGACCACCTTGTCTCTAAAAAGGTGGACTACACCGTTGTATGTGGGACTCACTTATATTAGAGAGGTGGTCAGCAATGTGATCAATAAATATGGTACAAATAGCAATATTCCCGTAAATTATTGCCAAATGAAAGTCCACGGCAATTATATATTAGGTTTTTAGGGAAAACCTTATTTTTGCATGACATATTATACAAATACCTATATAGAGCCTATTTGAAGAGAAAAATCCAAAACTAGCCACTTGTCTTTTTTTAATTGGTTCTTAGTGTGTTAAAATTTTCTAAGAACCAATTAGAAAATGACAAGTGGCTAGTTTGGCTAGTTTTGAGTTTTTTTTTCTCTAAATAGGCTCTATATGGATACTTGTAAAATGGACCTATTCATGAAAAGCCCATTATATATTGTGGTTTAGTTAACCTTAAAATCTTGAGAAAGGGTGAGAGAGAATCTGTCATTTTTGAACTGGGTCCTAGAGCGTGCTTTTCACGAGATGTGGTGAGAGCGTGGACGGTGTTCCCTACTACGACAGCAGGCGCATTTTAATAGAGCCGCCTTCATAGACTAAAATACGCCGCAGTGCAGCAAATGAAAGACACTAAATAATCAATACATCATTGATAAAAAATATATATATATATAATCAATACAACATCCGGCGGCGAATACAAGAAAATTGCATGCCTATTCCACCACCAAATTTATGAAGCTCAATGCATCAATTATTTTATTTTTCTTCATTTTCCATCCACAAAAAAAAATTAATTGAGTGGATTTTTTAGGATTTTCAAAATACTATAAAAATATAATATCTTGAATTTAAACCATATAATATATGATATTCACATACTAAATGATTAAAATTACTGCATCTGTAATATTTTTTTTTGTCTCGAAAAATTTTAAATTCAAATCTCACAGTGGTTGAATTTTATAAAAAATTGTACTGAGAAAATATAAAGAAGAATAATTGAATAAATACCTGGGATATGGAGACCCTTTGATGGGCTTTTGGCCGTACTTCCTCCAAGCCCAAGAATCTGACGGTGGATGGCCCTCCCCTTTGCTCTTGGATCCCTCCACGTCACCGATCGGTACTGTCACCACCCTCTTCTGCACTCCCCTCCTAAAACAGAAACCAACAGAACCAACCATTATAACGGTCAATTTAATTTCTAAAATTATAAACAACCCTATAAATTTCTTTTCCTTTTTTTGCAAAAGAAAAAACCCAAAAGAAGAAAGGAAAAAAAAACCCTTCTTAGTTAATTAATTACCTTTTCTTGGGTGATGGGGCAGTGGCCACCTTTGTCTCCTCCCCTGAGGAGGGAGAGCCCGGACCATTCTCTGACGTCATGGGCTGATCAGGGTCTGCTGGGTCAGTCCCAAATGGGGAAATTCTGTAGAATTGTGGGTCCATAGGATCAAGAGGCTCAAGAGCAACTTTGTTGGCTATATTATTCTAGGGTTTTTGGGTGGATTTTCCCGGAAAATAGTGAGAAAATTAAGAAGTGTTTGGCAGAAGAGAAAGTAGGGGCTGAGGTTGGGGAAGGGGGGGAAGAGTGTTGAGGGGAAAATAGAATGGGGTTGGGGTTGTGGGGGTGTTTAATATCGTCATGTTGACAGATGGGCAGCTAAGTAGTTTATTAGGGACGTGCAAGCAAATAAGCACTAAAATACACAAAATGTATGTATAAAACTATAAGGTTCGATGATTGGGTGAGGCTGAGTTCATCGTAAGATGCTGTGGGATCATGAAATGATTGGATTGGATTGGATTAGATGGGATTGGGATGGGACAACAAACGGTCCAAAATCAAGTGGGGGAGGTTTGATATGGAAAGGAGAAATAAAAAGGTGGAAGAATGATCAAGTGGAGAGGGAGTCACATTAATATTTTTGTATAGTTGGATTCTTTCAAGAATATGGATAAAACATGTTTTTAATAAATAAAGTGACTTTGTTTCATATGAATGGATTGTGGCAATAGCAGAACCTTGGAGTTGCCAAATCATTAGTGAAAAAAATAAAAAGTTTATTTGAGAGATATTTTTTGGATTTTATTATAATATAGGGTTAATCGTTTTATTAGTTCATAAATTTAGACCCAATTTGCATTTGAGTACCTCAATTTTCAAAATGGTTCATGTGGTCCTTTAACTTTAGTTTCGTTAAGACAATGGTCCTACCGTCAATTTTGTTAACTTTTCTGATAAGTGCAAGGGCAAAATGGTATTTTTGTATCAAAATTTATTAAAATATGAATAAAAAATTAAAATTAAACTCTCTCTCTCTCCCCCTCTATCTCGATTTCTACTCCCCAAAACTTGATTTTTCTTTTTCTTTTTTGGTTTTTTATTTGATTTTATTTTATTGTTATTTTTTTTTGTTTTAATATAAAAATACCATTTTGCCCTTGCATTTAACAGAAAAAGTTAACAAAATTGACGACATGTACATTTGTTCAAACGAAACTAAAGTTAAAGGACCATGGGAACCATTTGGAAATTTAGGTACTTATATGCAAATCGGATCAAAATTCAGGGACTACTAAAAAGATTAACAATAATCTGAGTTGTTTATTTTCCAAATCTTGATTCATGAGCCAGTTTTGGAAAAAAGAAAATTAAATATTAGATAAATCATAAACTAATAAGACATCTAATTATGATGAAATGAATACAGGACAATATTTTCAAAAGTAAAACACTAAAATAACTACCATTTAATCAATTGAATACATGTTTTTTAATTTTGGTATATATATATATATATAATTTTTTTGCATAGAAAGTTTATATTTATTTTCAATACAAGTAATATTGGGGAGGGAGTATTTAAACTCGAGACCTCAACTCAAGTGCATGAATATTGCTCTTATCCACTTGATTTACAAGATAAGACCCTTGCTATCTCCATCCAATAAGGCAATCAAGGGCGGATCCATGCTTGGACTAAAGTAGGCTCTAGCCTAGTGTTGACTATGGAAAGAGACAAATTAGGCTTAGTTGTGTAAGTTCAATCCATAAAAATTAAATAATAGCCCACCATTTTTTCTAGAAAGCAACCCATATCTACAGCCAAATACTTTAATACTTCAATTACTAATTTTTTTTTCTCTCCCTTCTTTGGTTTATTCTGCTTTGATTTGGCTCAAATAATGTTTATATGTCTCTCTAATTTTATTTTATTTTTTGAATTTATTGATGTTGCTTCTTTTGGAAATATTAAAATATGGACTCTCCCTAACTAAACCACTCTACTGACCCAAAGTCCTCGAGCTTCAAATTGTTCTTTGTTTAACCCTCTGAATTTTGGTTTTTCTAGGTTTTCTTTGTATGTTGTAGGTTTCTTTGTTTAGATATCTCTCTAAAAATAGTTTTTTTTTAAATAATGAATTC
This sequence comes from Prunus armeniaca, assembly GCA_903112645.1. NCBI lineage: Eukaryota > Viridiplantae > Streptophyta > Magnoliopsida > Rosales > Rosaceae > Prunus > Prunus armeniaca. The sequence goes on along the minus strand of CAEKDK010000003.1, from coordinate 9,615,069 downwards.
TGAAAATAGTTTTTAATATGAAGAAAATATACTAATTTAGTCAAAAAGTATACACTTTCATTAATCTGAAGGAAATATTGCTTTTGATAAATATTTGTTTAAAAATAAGGCTAATAAATTGATGAACCCAAAAAAAAAACAAAAAAAAAAAAAAAAAAAAACAAGTCTACTAAATATCTCACTAATATGTCCGTCATTGGGGTGCCAATGACACGTGGGGTAACTTTTCTATATGCCATTGTATTATTGGCGCGAATAGCAAAGTTACAAGTAAGTTTTTCTGCTAAGAGGGCACATGCCCCTCCTCTCTTTTATTATTGTCAAAACAACTTATGAATCTTGTACAAGTAATTGAAAAACTCCTCTTAAATTCTTAAGTGCCTCCTCTACCCTTTCTTGCTATTCCTCGCTCCACTGTTATTGTCAAAATAACTTATGAATCTTGTACAAGTAATTGCAAAACTCCTCTTAAATTCTTAAGTGCCTCCTCTACCCTTTCTTGCTATTCCTCGCTCCAGGTATGTATATATATGAGCTTGAATTAGTAAATTTGCGTATTATACACTTACATATCTATATATATATATATAAGTCTAAATTAATATATTTATGAATTATACACATATGTACATATTTTAAAATAATATTTTTATTTCCCACACACTTCTTAATTGTACGAAAAAATATGCGATGTTTGAACGTGAACGTATTATTCGCTTGTCATACACACACACATATTTTTCATGAATAATAAAAAAAAATTCAAATATTTTACAATAATACACATATTATTCGCATATTTTATCTATATATTTCACATATTACAAACAATAAAAATTGTATAGATAATTTTAAATTTTTATATAATGGCCGAATTTTTCATCGTTTGTTTTAAATAAATTTTCTGAATAATACACACATGTATTTTATATTTTATTATACTAATCTAGTATTTTACTCAGTTTGATAGGAGTACTCAAGCTCTATGTTAAACCATGAACTTATATCCAAATAAAAACTATTATTCAACCTCAAAATACATACACAAAAAAGAAAATACCAAGCAAGACTACTGGAACAGCTTCCAGAAATATTGGAAGGACAAAAACTTGTTTCTCTTTAAAAAAAAAAAGTAGATCAACTACAATTCCAAAATAAAGAAAATATACTTTTTAGGGCGATTCACTATTATACCCAATAAGGAGTCTAAATTATAAAAATACCATACATGAAATGGACTTTAGAAACACACCCAAAGCTCATCTACAACATAACAAAGAGACTTCGAATTTCTTATAAGTTACAAAACTATCATCGATTTCTTAAAACAAACCCAACATCAAAACCTCATTAAAATAAAAAATAAAAAACACTCAATAGGACATCAAAGTTATTTAATAGTCAAAATTAAATTCAATAAGGCCAGTTGTTAATTTTTGGGTTTGTTTATAGACATTTAGAGATATATAGTCGTATAACCATTTTTAGCACTAATGATATAGATAAAACCTACACCATTTAATTTCTATAAACAAACAAAAAAAAACTCAAAAAATGACAGCTGGCCCTATTGAATTTAATTTTGATTATTAAATTACTTTGATGCCTTATTGAGTGTTTTGACATTTTTTTATGAGGTTTTGGGGTTGGCTTGTTTTAAGAAATCGATGGCAGTTTTGTAATTTATAAGAAGTTAAAGGCCTTTGTTATGTTGTAAATGAGTTTTGGGTGTGTTTCTAAAATCCATTTCATATAGGGTTTTTATTATTATTTTATTTATTTATAAAATGTGGACTCCTTTATTAGGTGTAATAGTGAATCTCCCATAACTAAATATCTCTAATTTTTATACCATCAGTTGCGATGATTTCTAAATAACATGTTGAATGTTCTATACAAAGAACACATTCAACCAAAATTTTATGTATCCAAGAAATACAATTTGTCTAATCTTTTAACCATGGCAACTCATAGAAACGATGATATACCTTCTTTTTTTTCCCACTCTTGAAACCTCTTTCATACTATATCCTCCTAAACTATATCTTTTTTTTACCAGCCCTTCCATGAGATCACGGTTTGAAGCTCCTGAAAAATGTCTATTTTCTACTGTGCCTAATTCAATATGGAGATGTAATCCCTTGGGGTTAGCTCAACTCGTGAGGAAGTAGGGAAATGAGTTAAGATTATAATAGGTTTAAGGTTCGATTCTCTCTAATATTCCAATGAAATCAATATGGAGATGTGAGCCTATACATCTTTTCACATTTAACCCCCTAACCATTTTTACATTTAAGCTTTATTTTTTTTAATAATAATTTTTTCCATTTTAAAAATATTCTTGAAAATGAAAAGACTAAAATACCCTTGAAAATATATGGAAAATTGGATTATGTTAAACTGAGGTGACAAATCATGGATTTTGAAAAATTCATGTGACATTTCACTTAAAAAAAAGTTTTAGGTGACAAATTGAAACTAAGGTGTAAGTTTAGATGACATTTCAACAAATACCCCTTTTATTTTTATTTTTAAATTTATATGAATTGATGACACTATTCTTATGAGGTAATTATAACTTAGGGCATGTATAGTAACATTTTTAGTAACTTGGGTCGGTTTTGAAAAATGGATAGACTGAAATAGGAGAGAGCAAGAAGAGAGAGAAAGAGAGGTCAAGGCGGCTTTGCCAAATACTACGAGATATGTGATTCTCTTTCAAGAAAGAGAGGTTGAGGTTGAGGTTGAGGTGGTGATGGTTGTGTAGATTGAAGGCGCTATGAGGATCAATGGTAGATATGCCAAATTTGACTATAAAGAGAGATCAATGTTGAGAATGGTTGTGCAAATCAAAGGCACTATCTAGATCAAGGTTTGTGTCGGTCTTCCGAATTCGACAAGAAAGAGAGGTCGAGGTGGTGGCGTTGCTGTGCATGGAGAAATTGGGTGGAGATTGGTGAGATGTGGAAAGAAAATAGGAGAAGATTTTAGTGTTTTAGGTGAGGTTTGATATGATGTGAAGAGTGGTACGGTAAATGTTGTGTCCAATCAATGTGTTATGCCACGTGTAACGATTTATAAAAATTAGAAACTAAAAACTTTAGAATACTAGTTTGATTTGGGTAAACCACCAGTTTGATTTTAGAAACCAAGAACCAGATCACTGCAGCCGGTCTAATTAGACTTCCAAACCAATTCTTTTTTTTAAATCAAAGCAAAAACCGCACGAAATCAAACCGGTCAGTCCAATTCGGCCGGTTTTCTTGTTTTGGCGATCTAAATCCCCCGCCCTAGGAATTGCAATCGAATATATACCCGGAGTTTCTGGTAGGAATGCCCCACTAGATGTATATAAAATTTTAATTTAATTAAAAAGAAAGGGGCAACTTGTAGATAATATATTACACGTTGCCAATATATATTCAATATGAGCCAGAAATGAGGGGCAACAAGGTTGCCAATATAGGTACGTCAACCCCGTCCTTCTTATCTACAATTGGTAAAACATCTACAATTAGCATAACATATCTTGAACCTTCTAGCTCACATCTTCTCAAAATGGCTGCAGAAGAAGAAGAAGAAGAAGAAGAAGTGCTTCTCAGCCTCTTTGATTCATACTGGTTTGAACATGGAATTTTGAGCAAGAAATCCCCTTCAAAACCCCAAGAAGCAACGAACCCAAGTCTCCAAGTGGACCAATCAGCCCAAGAAGCAACCCAACAACAAGTACCAAATTTCCCCAGCCTTTCATGCTTGCCAAGATCTCTAAGTGACGACCAATCTTTAAACACCAAGGGGAGCCTCTTCTCTTCTGATTCTCTCTCCCCACACTCAATCCTCATGAGCACCACACCAAAATTCCAAACAGTTTTCTCTGGTAAACAAGTCATAGAGTTCTCCAAACAAAGTGTGAAACAAGAACAAGTGCCAGCAGCTCAGACAAAAAGGGTCCATGGTCGTGGTGAAAGAAACAGAAGTAGAAGAAGAGTAGGGCCCAGCAAGAGCTTGTCTGACCTGGAGTTTGATGAGCTCAAGGGTTTTATGGATTTGGGTTTTGTGTTCACTGAGGAAGACAAAGATTCAAAATTGGTTTCCATAATTCCTGGTTTGCAAAGGCTTGGAAGTATTGGGGAACAAGATAGAGATGAAGAGGATCAGAGAAATAATAATAATGATAATAATATTGATCCAAGTAGTCATCATGTGGTTTCAAGGCCCTATCTGTCTGAGGCTTGGGATGCTTTGGATCAAAGAAAGAAAGAGAACAAATTGGTGAATTGGAGAATACCAGCTAATTTAGGTAAGGACATGAAGCATAATCTCAGGTTTTGGGCTCATACTGTTGCATCAACTGTAAGATAACAACACTACTCTTTTCTTTTCCTCTTTTTCTACTTGGATTCCTTGGAATAAATCATGTACATTAGCTAGGTTGTATTTTGTTACTGTCACACCGAAAAATTACTTACTTATTATCGGATATATTTTGCGGTTAGCATTATAAATTTTGTAAATGTAAATTTTGTTTTCCATTTTTTTTTGGTTACGAATGTAATTAAGTTGGTAGGATGCCCCTTCTCTGTGCTATTTTTTTGCTTTCTAAATTTCTCTTTGTTCAAGTTTGTGGGTTTTTTGGAAATTTTGTTGTAAATGAAATAAAGAGATAATGTATCATAGCTGTGCTATATTTGGTTAGGATATTCTACCTACCACTAATTCATTTGGATTAATGCTCATGGACTCATAAAAAAAAGTTTTTCACAAGTAGATCCATTTTAACATGACATTTTTTTTATAAAAAAAAATCCTTAAAGTCCAATACTTTAAAATAATAATATATAAAAAAACTCTGTGTTTACGTTTAAGCGAAAAAATTGTAACACACTAAGAACCAATTACAAAAGAACAAATGACTAATTGAGAGTTTTTTTTTCTTCTTCTAAATAAGCCCTTTAAAGGTTTTTTATTATTATAAAATATCATGTTAAAATGGGTCTATTTATAAAAAAAAGGATCAGTAAATGTCCCCTTTTCTTAATTCAAATTTGGTCCGCTAGCTTACATGATGTGGAGAATGATATAATTGTCGCTTGAGGAAAGTGGCACCATTATTTTAATGTAATTGTGGGAGATTATGAGATCATTCAAACTTTTTGGGTTTTTTTAACTTAAAAAAAAGAGTAAATCTTGTCACGTGGTACTCGCTATTTCTCCTTTTTGAATTCTAAAGCACGTTTTGACGACATACAACTGCACCTGTAATTTAAAAGATAAACACAAGTCAGCCAACTGGAAGTTTTTTCTTCCATCAAGTCACATGTGATTTGTGCACGTGTAGATTTATTTTTTGGGCTAGTTGTGTTGTGTGGCTATCATATGTTAAAGAAAATGAAAGAAAGAAGCAAAGTAGGGGTGGGAATAAGTTGGGTTGGGTCGGTTTTGGTCCCAACTCGTCACTCAACTCATAAGTATATAATTTCTTAAATTCAAGATCCGCTTATTATTAAGCCAATCTAACTCAATTCAATCTTTTTAGAGATATTTAGTGATATACTCATTTCTAAACCATACACAATTGAATTTCTATAAACAAACCATAAAAAAACTCAAAAAATGACAGCTGGCCTTATTGAATTTAATATTGATTATTAAATTACTTTGATGCCCTATTAAGTGTTTTGGGTATTTTTATGAGATTTTGGAGTTGAGCTTGTTTTAAAAAATTGATAGCAGTTTTGTAATTTATAAGAAGTTAAAAACTTTTTTGTTATGTTGTAAATGAGCTTTGGGTGTGTTTCTAAAGCCCATTTCATATGAGATATTTTTATAATTTGGGCCCCCCATATTAGGTATAATAATGAATCTCTCATCTTTTTATTATTTGGTTGAGCGATTCAGTTAAATTAATTTAAAATTATGCACGCTTCTGAATTTTGGTCCCAACCCGTACAAAGCGGGGTTTACATAAACTCTTATTTTATGATATGATGGACCACAACTTCACTGATTAAACTATTTAATGTGTACATTTTTTTATCAAAGATCTAATGTAATACGGACAACAAATATCTAATTATTATTCCACGTCTGTCTAATTTAATACCAAATATATATTGTCCTTCTAGTCAACTTCCAGCCTTGACAGATTAAATTTCTCACCAAACAGATGCATGTGATGTATATGTCAATAATTTAAAGGAAAACGGTAATATACAGTACTTGTCCTAGAGCCTACAGAGAAGTATGTAATTAAAGATACTTCTGATTAATTCTTAATTATGGAATCTGGAAGAGTCAATTTCAGGATTGTTAGTCTCTGATAAACTTCTCTCGTAGATACCCTCACTTTGATGGAAAGTCGAAACCTCGTCGATGGTACGTAATAGTATGTGATATACCGATATGATATTACGAGTTCACTTAAATCATGAGATGTGTACATTTATTAACATTTAAGCTCTTATATAAACTCAATACACGAGTTATAATTTGTGAATTATATAATACTATGTTGGCATTCAAGAAGTATTACCATTGTGCACAATAGTTTTTCCTTCTAATATCTACAGAATATATGTTGATCTTGATTCTTGTAGTAACTTTCAAACTTAACTGTTTAAATATCTACTTTAATTAGCTATTTTAAACAACAGAAAACATAAGGAAAACAAAGGTTTGGTTTGAGTTTAGTTTTGTAGTAGCCACGGGGTCTAGTTCAGTGGAAAAGTATCTCGACTTGCATATCAGTGGTCTCAGATTCAAGCCCCTATGACACCTCTTTTCTCTCCCTTTTATAGTTTATACTATTGCTTGTATTAATTATAAAAAAAAAGTTTAGTTTTGTAGTATGAGTTTAGACTATCCCTTTTAAGTTTTAACAGCTAAAATGGGGCAATATATCCAACTGTCTAACCGTTGACTACTAGTACTAAACTATGTATAATGTATTGACCCTCAGAATAACCTACCATTATTGCAACATCCATGGAATTATAAGATATCGCGCACCCACATGGCATAACCATTTGACATGTGACACAACTGTAATGATTGCTAATCTACTTACAATTAAATTACATACAATTGCTTTGTAAGTTGAGATGGAAAATCACAATTTTAAGAAGTTATTTTTCTTGGTAAGTAGATAGATGTCAAATTACGATTGATCTTCTTATCTCAACTTGTAAGGTGTGGTATTGAAATACTGCCACAAGTAAAACTAATCCATTCATGTTATAACGTATAAATAAACTCGTTACCGACCCATATTATAACACTTAAATTAATTATATCACGTGATCATCTTGTAAGCATCGTTCCGGTGAAAACATGACCCCCATGTGACCTCTATTAAAATTAAAGCCTTTTACCTTTCTTGTTTCTCTTTATAACTCTATGGCATATTGATTAATATGATATAACTAATAAGTTTCGACTAGGGTTGTAATATAGTACTTAGGAAAAAGAAAGAAAACCTGTGAACTCAACCTCAAGTATGGAGCTTGATGCAACAAAACCGCTCTTTGCATGCTCCTCTCTCTCTCTCTCTCTCTCTCTCTCTCTTCTTTTTCTTTTTAACTTATAGATCAATTTATTGTAAATGATAGCATCTATACTGATTATACAGATCTAAGGTCACTTCGAATTTTACATGAATGTATATTGACGTATAGGCTATAAAATAATTACATTTTATGGTAAAAATATTAATGGTGTTAAAAGATTAATGGTCACTTGTCCGTGTTGGAGATTGCCTCCGGAAGTTTATAGCTAGGAGGCTTATCAGCACCCCTCCTTGAGTACTCTCTCCATCTACGAGCCGCTGCTGCAGTTCTCTTCGCTCTTTCTTTCACTTCCTCCTCTGCAAATAAACACATTTTAAAAACTTTGATTTTTATAAAAACATCTGAAACCATGAGAAATATGTTACAAGTTGAAGCATCGAACATGTTTTACACTAATGTTATTGAAGTAGCAGACTTGTTGTGCAGGGGCTTTACCTATAAAGTGCTCCTGACCATTGTAACCATGCATCTACTATAGATATTTTGATGAGATAGTTCAAAGTGAGTTCTTATGAGCTGAGGCGGGAGGGGAGGAACCACTAGTGAAGAATATTCAGAGGATGCCAATTGAGTAGGCACGTAAGAAAATAAGGGGGATAAGAACACGTGCTAGTGGAAGATAGCATGTCGTGATGGAGAGAATCGGGAGGATGAACATTGAAAGCCTTTCTAAGTTTGAGGCATTGCCCCTTTAAAAAGAAACATCTAATTGGACGAGGTGACACTGATGTAGCCAGGCAGGAATATGAGCATAGCAGCAAAAACAAAAAAAACAAAAAAAAGAGTAATCTTTTTGTTATCAGCTGGCAATCCAAAGGGGCTGATTCTAGTTCATTGGACCAAGGACAGGAAAAGACACAACCCTAGACAATTAAAAATTCAAGAAGTGTAGCAATCAATGAAAGAAATCAAGGCTGGTTCAGATCTAACAAGGAAAGAGAGGAAGTTTCTGAAAGAAACTCGAATCCCCTCAAGAAGGAATATAATGGTGAGAAATGAATGAATTAAGGGTAAAATGGTCAGACATGAATTAAGGATGGATGAGACTCACATCAGGTACGTTCTATTAAAAAAAATTGGGCCTCAGGAGGGAGGTTTCTTATACCTGAATTTCGGTTGTCCTTGGTGTTGCCCCAAATGTTGTCCCAGTATGATTCTGTTTTATCTGAATCCTTCTGATTCATCATCCTCATTTTAGCTTGTTCCTGCAATAAAACCAGAGGTTTGTGAACTGTTAGAATATCAGAATATCAAGGGATGCATCCTTGGTTCTACAACTGACACACCCAGCACCACAGATTTTACTTTACAGTCCCCTTCCCTTTTTCCCTACATCTCCCTTCCCACTCAAATTTGACTTTTTTTAAAAACACTCCTATGTATGGTAAAAAGCATTCATCAATCCTGGCATGTTATTGAGATGTATAGCCTTGCGTCTTTTACTTCTCATATTAGTATTTTGGGAGCAATATACTTAGTTGTTGCTTAGGTCACCAAATTTGTTAAGTTCATGTAACGTTTCAATTCTATATATGCAATCTTAATATATAAAAAATGATGAATTTGGTCTTGAAAAAGTTTTAGAACTCAAAAGGCTGTAATAAAAGGTATCTTAGAGTAAATCATAGGTCTCAAAAGTATGTCATATTATTGAAGTTTTCTAGCTGAAGATCTTCAAATCATAGATCTCAAAAGTATGTGATATTATTGTTGTTTTCTATCATATTCGAACCGCCAAGATGACTTGAAGCAAATGTCCCAGAAGCAATAAAATTTTCCAGTTGACATTTGAATTATCTATTTATTTTTTCTTTTGTTGTTGAAATTTGAATTTTTCTATTTCATGACTTCATGTGCCTTTACAGTGTAGGTGATGGAAAGGATGATATCAGAAAAACAAGTAGTAGACAGAAAAATTATTCATGAAAGATTAGATTAGTTGAGGGTGAAGAAAAATATGAGTTCCTACCAAGACTTTTGATTGCCTCTTTTGCCACCGAGCACTTGCCTGCCACATTAATAAGCATAAATGAATAAACTGCTAAAGCTAGTTATGGCGACAATGAAGCTAGGCTATAAATAACTTTCATCCTAAGATCACCTAAGCAGATGAGTTTGAGAACCAAGTGTAACAAATATTTCTACATTCTTCTAGCAATTTGACTCTTGATTACATCTGAAAGTGTTTCAAGAGCTTCAAAGGAATACACTTCTCCAATTGTTAGTCTTTTTTATATTTATATCACACAAAGTGTAGTTCAATCAATGCACATAAGCTAAGTGAACTGAAGCAAGTCATTTGAAAATGGCTTCAAGTCATTAAGTGGATATTGCTAATATTGAGATAATAGACAGTTTGTATTACAAAGAAAAAGTAGCATACCATTCTGAAAACATCCGCTGATGAGCCCATACCTGCAAGCATCAGTGCGACCTGACCAATTTACAAAACACTTTTAGCCACTGAAGTTCCAAATGAAACAAAAGGTAGAGAATGCAATTCTATTGGTTAAAGCAGTTTTAGATAGCTAGACAGACTTCAAATTGATTAGTACGCCAAGGAGCTACTAAAACTGTTCAGAATTATGGATTTCAAAATGGTGACATAAGATAAGAAGATTAAAATAAAACTAGGATGAAAGTAAATAAACTGATTATTTTCCTTACATTTACTCTTTCTACTCTGCGCATTTCATCTTCTAGCAATGATAGTTGTGCAGCAGAAGTCCAATGAATGCAATCAACAGGACTGAAACAAAGAAGATCTTGTCAACTAACAGTTAAACTTAAAAGTTGTTAATCTAGTAATATCCAGGCATCTCACAGTCCAATTCATAACTACCCAACTAGATGAAACTTCTAAACTTTAAGTTTACAAGAGAAGTACAAGCATACATAAAAGGCGAGTTGATGCCGCAGAAAGATTTGAAGTATTATAGAATAATGATTTGATTGATTGTCAGAAAATAGAGACACTCTAATTGGCTTATGAAGACTTGCGAGAACACTTTTCAGCATTGGAACTGAACATAACAAAAGGTGCAACATCAATTGGTTGTTCACAAGAGTTACAGAAAAGTAACTCTCTTAAGTGAATTGAAGCTAATTATCACTCATCTTGGAAGTTCATCCTGTTTCTACCTTTTAACAAGTGAACCATTAACATATAAAGACGCCTGATTTGTAATATTGCAATGTGGTTTAAGGTTTATTCTCTTTATACCACATCAAATATCTCTTTAAATTATTAACAGCACATTAAAGTTGAAGACACAATATAATAGACAAGAATGGAAGTAGAACTTGATAGTTTTTATCACAAATGTTCATCATATTAGCAGGACCTACGAAGGAGGACTTACCAACTATCAATTGCTTGTTGAACTAGGTTTGGGTTCCCACACTGATTGTATACTCTGGCTCTTCCGAAGTCTTCTTCGATTCCAAAGACATCCGGGGCCACATTGGCGCAATTTTTGCAGCCTGCAAAGAAACATATGTTATAAAGTTCTTACCAATATCAGTACTCAAAGATTGCAAGGAGTCGTACTTCTAGCCCCATTTCACAGTAGGCAATAATGTTCAAGCATTCATTTACCAGATATAATTAATGTTCAAGAAAAGAAAGATCCAATTATCTCTATGCATGGGAATGGGATGATATCTCAGCATCTGAACTTACCTATGCAGCTGAACTCATCAACAAATGCATGATCCCTTGTTGTTGAGTCATCAAGGAAAGGATTGACTGCCGTCAATGCATAACCATGAATTTCGTCGTAAACCATTCGTTGCACGGGGTCACTGAGCACCTGCACTGCAATGCTTTATTTCCAGTGAAAGCACACAAAATATCCAAACAAAACAACATAATTGATCAGAGTTCAAAGCATTCAAGTTCAAACGGAAACCCACCTCGTAGACCTCATTAATGAACATGCAGAAATTTGTGGTCTCTGGATCATCACCACTCAAATCCGGATGGCAAGCTTTCATACAATTATAATAGGCCTTTTTTATTTGTGCAGTTGTGGCATCTGGAAGCTAGTAACACATACCAATCAATGATCAGACATGATAAATACAAAATCAAAGCATTGCACAAAACCCAAACTTTTTAAAATTCAACACAACCATTATAATCATAAAAGAAAGAAAATTTTCCCAGAAAAATCGAACTAATGTGAAGTGTAAAATATCATAAACTTCATAATATTTTGCATGTTTAAACAAAATCCAGATCAAATTAAGAGAAATACCAATCCCAAGACCGAGTAATAGTCATCAGCCACTGCGTCAGTTGAAGGTGAGCCCCCGGTTGCCACTCTGACCCTGCCAAAGCCTCTTCGCCTCCTCCCGCCATGACCCATCAAAGATTGACTGCTGCTGGTCTTAACTAACATGCGCCATGGGCTTCTTGAGCACCCATTTGGTAATGGGTTTTGGAATTTGAGAGCTTCAGAGAACCCAGGGGATAGTAATTGAATTTGAGCCATGGAACATGCAACTCAGCTTTGCTTTGGGCTAATATGAAACAGAGGAAAATGAGGTCAGAGTAAAAATAAATAAAAAGTTGGATTTTTTTAATGGAATCTTTGAAAATCCTGAGGTGGAAGGAAGTGATGCTGACATGGCAGTTTCATAGCCAATTGTTTTCCTCATAATCTGGAAGGACCCGAGATGAGTCCATTTTGTGAAGTGGCGAAGTACGTTAAGCAAACATGGAGCACGCGTCACCTCGTGAATAATTGTTGCTTGACTCTTCACCCAACTGGTTATTTTAGTTGAACAACCAATGACAAAAGTAGTTATGGAAAATTACGACTGCGCCCGGCTGTGTATTCCATTCATCAGGAGGCTATTTGATAAGGAATCTCACTATCAACAAATGTAAAGAAATCATAAGATTTAAACATTTTAAATATTTTGATGGTGGAATTGGCTTCCTCAAATAGACTCTTCACTTTAAATTCCTCATCGTAGTCTCTCCCTCAACTCATACATTTAAATCATTGTTAGGCTTTTTTCTCTAAATTTAACCCGGCTGGCATATGTAAGTTTTTTTTTAATTTAAAGTGTTGTTTTCCCCCCTGAATTATCACGTTATTCGAATTATCCCCCTCAATTATTTTTTTTGGTCAATTTCGCACTTGCCATTAAATTTGAGGCAATTCCATCCAAATTGCCATCAAATAAATCACGTGAGGGAGCACATGCTTTTTATTTTGAGGGCAATATGGTCCTTTCTTCCTTGCCTTCTTCAACCTCCTTCAAAACGATGGGTGATTTTCCATTGTTCTCCTCCTCATCCTCCTCTAAGGATCAGACCCTTTGCGCTTGAATCTAGTGTCAGGGTCCTCAATGCTAGGAAAGACTTTGAGCCCAATAACCACAACAGGTGGGTCTACTGTTTGTGCAAATAATATCGCGGGAGAATATTCTCTTCTAGATCCTTCGCCATTTGATCTTCCTTCTCTCTCTTCCTCGATTCCTGTAAAAAAGACTGGAGTAAATAGACCACACTCGGCGGGTGTTGGCCAAAAGCCCTTCGATGCCTAAGTTTGTTTGAGTGCTTGTAGGAAAATAATAGCTAACAAAAGGGTACGAAGATATATGTATGGTGTGAACCGGGTGGCCGAAGCTGTGTGTGGTGGCCGAAGCTGTGTGTGGTGGCCAAAGCGGTGTGGAGAAAATATGGAGAGTGGAGAGGGAGAGAGCTTTGAGTATTTTTCTCGGGTTTTAGGAGTAGGTTATGTTGGCGTGATTTGTGGATATTGACTTACTTTCCTTACACACCAAGGATTCCTATTATAATTGTAATTGATTTACTTTAATTCCTGATTTCCTACTGTAAATAGATTTAGGAATCTATTATTTACTTGCCCATTCAGGTTTTGTTGTATTATAAATATGACCTCCTACAAGGAGAAGAATATACAGAAAATTCCCACAAACAAATATTCTATCATAGTTCTCATATTTTAGCATGGTATCAGAGCGGCGATCTTGGGATTGCTGACTCTAGTTTCTAAACCCTAGCCGCTACCATGGGGGAGGATGACTCTTCTAATCCTCATGGCGGTAGCACCACTGCTTCCTCATTTCCTTCTCAACCAACCATAGCCGAGTTGAGTGCCCAGGTGGCTCAACTAATGCAGATGCAAACTCAGACCTCGAACTTGATCCTAACTCAGGATCCTACCAAGACGACCCCGACCTCGACTCAGACGACGACCCCGACCTCGAATCAGACGACGACCTTGAACCCGAATCAGACAACGATTCCGACGACGATTACCTATGAAACTTCCGCTGCACAAATTGGCATAAAGTTGGATGGCACCAACTATGCCCTATGGTCCCAAGTTGTAGAGTTGTATATCTCCGGCAAAGACAAATTGGGATATATTAATGGTGATCTTCCACAACCTCATTTGACCGCTCCAACGTTTCCTTGCTGGCGCACCGAGAACTCTATTGTAAAGGGATGGCTCATCAATTCTCTAGAGCAGAGCTTGATTGGCAATTTCATTCGTTTTCCGACGGCAAAAGCAGTGTGGGATGCAATTGCCACAACTTACTATGATGGCACTGACACCTTTCAGGTTTATGATCTGAAACGACGAGTCTCCCGTATGCGACAAGCTGGCGGCTCTATTGAAACCTATTACAATACTCTCCAAAGCTTATGGAGAGAAATTGATTTCCGTCGTCCAAATATGATGGAGTATGAAAATGATATCAAGCAGTATAATGATATTCTACAGGAAGATCGAGTTTACATATTTTTGGATGGCCTTGATGATCGTCTTGATAAGGCCCGAAGTGATGTTCTTCACATGACTCCATTCCCCACTGTGGACCAAGCTTATGCCTATGTTCGCCGTGAAGATGTTCGACAAGCAGTGATGATGGGTTCATCTGCACCCACTGGCGCTGGCTTAGCGGCGAAGAGTGCGCCTCGATCAGGTCCCCCTACTCGTGCGGGACAGCCCCATAATTCCTCTACTTCAGCCCACCTTCAGATCCAATCATATGCTACTGCTGCTGGTGCGCCACCTCCTAAAACTATCCCACCTTCCCGTCCCAAGGCTCCGACTGATGGAAGTGGTTGCACGCATTATGGCAATCCCAAACATACCCGTGACACCTGTTTTAAGCTGAATGGTTATCCTGATTGGTGGGAGGACCTCCGCGCTCGCAAGCTCAGAGAAACTGCTAGTAATTCCGGCCGTGCTGCTCTTGTCTCTACCGAACCCCAATTAGCCTTGTTCCCGCAGGTAGACCCTACTGATAGTCCTGCGCTTCCGGATGTCTCAGGTAACTGCGGTTATGCATTTCATACTTCTGATATACGAGATACTACTGGTTGGATAATTGTTTCTGGCGCCACTGATCATATGACCTTTGATCCGAATGATTTTTTGCACACCACTACACCCCGCCGCACAAGTATTGCCAATGCAAATGGAGTTACCTATCCTGTAACAGGGGCCGGCACTGTCGCCCTTTCACCTTCTCTGTCCCTTTCTAATACTCTCCTCGTTCCATCTTTGTCCAATAAATTACTGTCTGTGAGCCAGGCAACTGAACAACTCAATTGTTGTGCACTAATTTATCCAAATTTTTGTTTGCTACAGGATATTCTCACCAAGGAGATCATTGGGTGTGGTACTAAAAGAGGGGGGTTGTACTATGTGGAGGACTTCAGTATGGGATGTGCCAATAGTGTAAAGCATCCGTCTGATGACAAGCACAGACAGATTTGGCTCTGGCACCGACGTTTGGGGCATCCATCTTTTGGTTATATGAGACACTTATTGCCCGAGTTGTTTTTTGTATTTAAAGACTCAGATTTTAAATGTGACACTTGCATTTTAGCCAAGAGTCACAGAGCATCCTATCCTTTAAGTATGAATAAAAGTAATATTCCTTTTGCTTTAATTCATTCTGATGTTTGGGGACCCTCACCTATTTCTACTCATTCCGGTATTCGTTGGTTTGTCACATTCGTAGATGATTGTACACGGATGACATGGTTTTATTTGATGAAAAATAAGAATGAAGTGTTTTCCCTGTTTCAATCCTTTCACAAACAGATGGAAACACAGTTCAATGCTCGAATACAGATTCTTCGCTCTGACAACGGTGGAGAATTTGTCAATCATGATTTTCAGACTTACTTCCAGACACATGGCATTATTCATGAGACAACTTGTCCCCAGACACCACAACAAAATGGTGTTGCCGAACGGAAGAATCGTCATCTCCTTGAAACCGCCCGTGCTCTTCTCATTGGTGGCCATGTTCCTCGTCATCACTGGGATGATGCTGTCATCACTGCTGTCCACCTTATCAACCGCATGCCATCTGGGGTCTTGAACTTCAAAACTCCATTACAAGTGCTGGCGCAACATGGGCCTCTACCCTCTGTTTTGGTGCTTACCCCTCGCATTTTTGGTTGTGTGGCCTTCGTTCATCTCCACAAAAATCAACAAAGCAAACTTGATCCATGTGCGCTTCGTTGTGTTTTTTTGGGTTATGCCACTCATTAGAAAGGCTACCGATGTTATCACCCTCATACCCGGCGAACCTATGTCACTTTGGATGTCACTTTTCTAGAATCGGAGATGTTTTTCTATGACCCAGCATCCAATTCTACTCTTCAGGGGGAGATACCGAGTGAAGAGCTCAATTGGAGCAGCTTGGAAAACGAAGATATTCATCTATGCACAAAGATTGCTCTCGGCCAAGAAACAATAACAATCGATCATCCCGAGTCTGGCACGTGCGAATGCCCTCTGCCAAACAACGATCAATCGCCTACCCCTTGCAAAGCTGTTTTTGATTCGAGTCATACTCTTACAGACAACTCAGAACAACAAGATGAAGACCCCCCTCTCACTCAACAGTACCAACGGACCAATCTCCTGAGAATATCTTTGAGGTAAATACTCCTACTAGACTTGTGCATTTAGAGGATAAAACTATTAGATATCAATTACCTTTCAGGCAAAATCGTGGGAAGCCACCAAACCGTTATTCACCTGATATTGACAAGGCATCCAAGTATCCAATTGCAAATCATGTATCCACTGAGAAGCTGTCTGAACCACTCAAGGCTTTTGTGCATCAGTTGTCTGCTATCCAGATTCCAACCAAGGTCTCTGAAGCATTGAAAGATCCTAAGTGGGTCCAAGCTATAAAAGAAGAGATGAGAGCTCTTAAGAAAAATCAGACTTGGACATTGCAGACTATACCACGAGGAAAAAAGACTATCGGATGTAGGTGGGTGTTTACTATAAAACACAATGCAGATGGATCTATCGAGCGATACAAGGCAAGACTTGTGGCAAAATGGTACACACAGACCTATGGTATAAACTATGAAGAAACCTTTGCACCAGTTGCAAAGTTAAATACCGTCAGAGTCTTATTGTCCCTTGCAGCTAATTTGGATTGGCCACTACACCAGTTTGATGTAAAGAATGCTTTTCTACATGGCGAACTCGCGGAGGAGGTGTACATGGACATTCCTCATGGATATAATACTACTCAGACTGGAACAGTTTGCAGGTTACGAAAAGCATTGTATGGATTGAAACAGTCACCACGTGCATGGTTTGGACGGTTCACCATGGCAATGAAGAATAATGGTTTCAAACAGTGCAACTCAGATCATACTCTGTTCTTGAAACATCGGAAAGGGAAGGTAACAACATTAATAATCTATGTTGATGATATGATTATTACTGGGAATGATAAACAGGAAATATCACAACTACAAGACTATTTGGCTACTGAGTTTGAGATGAAGGATCTAGGTGGACTCAAGTATTTCTTGGGAATTGAGGTTGCTCGATCGCAGCAAGGCATATTTCTATCTCAAAGGAAATATGTCTTGGACTTGTTGACAGACACAGGAATGCTAGATTGCAAACCTGCGGACACTCCTATTATTCAAAATCATCATCTTGGAGAATATCCGGATCAAGTTCCAACTAACAAAGAAAGATACCAAAGGTTAGTGGGAAGATTGATCTATTTGTCACATACTCGACCAGACATTGCTTATGCGGTGAGCGTTGTTAGTCAATTTATGCACTCTCCAAGTGAAGACCACATGAATGCAGTTCTTCGGATACTTAGATATTTGAAGTCTGCACCTGGAAAAGGACTTATGTTCTCAAAGCATGGTCATCTAAATATTGATGGTTATTCAGATGCAGATTGGGCAGGTAATGTAACAGATAGAAATTCACATCGGGTTACTTCACATTCGTGGGAGGTAATGTGGTGACATGGAGAAGCAAGAAACAGAATGTAGTAGCTTTATCCAGTGCAGAAGCCGAGTTCAGAGGTATGACTAAAGGGATTTGTGAACTTCTTTGGTTAAGAAAGTTGCTTACTGAACTTGGGTATAAACCTACATCCACAATAAATCTCTTTTGTGACAACAAGGCTGCTATAGCCATTGCATAGAATCCAGTTCAGCATGATCGTACTAAACATGTTGAGGTGGATCGACACTTCATCAAACAGAAGCTTGAGGCTAAAGTGTTTCAGTTTCCTTTTGTGAAATCCGAGGATCAATTGGCGGATATTTTGACAAAGGCGATTTCCAGTAAAGCATTCCACAATTCACTGGATCAGTTGGGCATTGGCGACATCTATGCACCAACGTGAAGGGGAGTGTTGGCGTGATTTGTGGATATTGACTTACTTTCCTTACACACCAAGGATTCCTATTATAATTGTAATTGATTTACTTTAATTCCTGATTTCCTACTGTAAATAGATTTAGGAATCTATTATTTACTTGCCCATTCAGGTTTTGTTGTATTATAAATATGACCTCCTACAAGGAGAAGAATATACAGAAAATTCCCACAAACAAATATTCTATCATAGTTATCATATTTTAGCAGGTTACATTCTCAATCGCCTAGTTCCTGTAAAACACACCATGCACCCTCCCATAAGCCTCATCGAAACACCCAAAACCAAAAAAATTGTATATTAAAAAAAGAAAATTAAGAGAGACCCATTGCTTTGAAACTGATAAAAATTGGATGAAATTAAATTGAACATTGAGAACAATAAAAATAAAAGAGACCCATTGCTTTAAATTGAAATATGATTTTTAAGTTTTTAAGGACATGAAGCTTCCACTCATGATGCTCAAATTAAAAAGGGCCAGAGAGTCAAGTACATTAGATCTTTCTTCTTCATTGTAGCTTAGAAGCCATTTGAGAGAAAATGGAGGGAAAAGGGATTTAGGGTTGGCGGGGTGTTTGTCCATTTTGTTGATATTTTTTTTAACTTTTAAAAATCTAATTTGTATTTTTAAAGGGGTTTAATTTATATTTTGTTTTAAAATTATGAATTTGTTCTTATTATTAACAGAAAAGTGGATGAAATTAGAAAAACTTGACAGTAAGAGTGAAATTGAATATTTATTATGATTAGAAGGACTAAATCGGCAGACAAAATAATTTAATCCGGTAAGTTCGAATTGCCTAATAGTTCAAGAGGCAAAAAAAAATAATTATTTACTCATAAAAAAAAAAGAAGAAGAAGAAGAAGAAGTTACCCAATACTACAATAATGTTGAAAGATGACCCTGTCATAGTTGGCTTATGAAAAGATAGTGATTGCAACTATGATGGTTTTAGAGACACACAAATGACGGTGATTCCCCATATTCTTTTCCAATTTTTGTAGTAGTGACCATTCGTTTGGATTGAAAAAAATAAGGGAGATAAGATTGCACGAGCTACACATCCACAACAAATGTCAAGTAACACATAGTTAAGAAACATCTACAATTCCTCATGGATTGTCTTCAGAAGGAAAAAGGGGCGGATCATTCAGACAAATTCATCAACATCAGAGGTAACTGGCCACATTTTAGAAAATTCTTGAAGAAATATAACCATATTTGTTAGAGGAAATGATTAATAACATGATATATCTATGAAAACAAAGTTAGAAGATTAATAGGAAATATAGTTTACTTAGAAGATTAATAGGAAATATAGTTTACTTCATAGTGGAGATACAGGTAAATGAAAGATATAACTTATACTAGTTGATTATGATAAATCCAAATTTGAAAACTTATACCAAGTTCCGTTAAAGTAAGAGTGCACATATCCTCACTAATCCATACTTCGGTATGTCCATATATCCGGAGGTGTAATTGGCATTTAACAAGTTAGTAGTTGTATTTTTTTTTCATTTGTTAAGAACATATGGTAACGTGCTTCATATTGGAGACCCATATGTTCCACTATTGTTCCCTTAAATCTCTTAGGCCAAATTAGCTCATCATCCATATAGTATAGGGGTGGGCACTTAAACCGGCGAACCGGAAATTTGAGCCGAACCACACCGAACAAAATAAGAAAAAAATTGAGTTGACTAAAAAGTCAACAATTTGTCAAAAATTGAACCGAACCAGTTTTGACCGATTTTGGATCCGATTCCATGTCTTTCAAAATCAGACCGGGCCAAACCGAACCGATCAAATTGAAAAATATATAATTTCAATATTTATTTATACTTAATGCTATATTTTTAATTTCACAACAACAAAAAACTAATATTTTTCCAAGTTCAATTTCAATATATCTCTCTTTTCTAACTTTAATATTTATTTTTATATGAAATTGAATAATTTTTTAATTTTCAAGTAATAATAATAATAATATTTCAGTTGAGAATTGTATTAAAAATTAATTTTAAAAAATTAATTTTATAATCCAGTTCAAAACCGAACCGGACCAGAACCGGTTCAACCCGAATCAGACAATTTTTGAATTTTTTTTATTAAAATCGAACTGAACCAAACCGGATGCATAGTATCGGATCGGTTCTAATTTGGGGCAAAAGCCGGTCTAACCTGAACCGTGCCCACCCCTAATATAGTATAGATTGATTGACCCGTATGTTCCACTTTTAATAATCTTGTGCACATTCTGCAACCTGGAACTTGAGCAAGCAATCGGGTTTCCCCATGGGTTTGGGTCGAAACAGGTTGATTGTGTACATGACTTTCAACATCTAATCTATACAACAACCTTTCCTTCACACTCTTAAGCAATGAGTTTATTGATTGTCGGAGTGCTCCCTATTGTATATATAGTGAATTATTATAATAATAAGTGAAAAAGAAATATACTTTTTGCTTACAAATTCTAGCGTTTCATTCCACATAGTTAGGAAACATGTACAACTCTCAATGGATTATCTTCTTATTTATTTGATGTTATGGAATATGAACAAAGAATTGGTAAAGACAATAAAATTCAAGGATGAGCAAAATTTGATGAAAACTAAAAAGTATATGGGCATCATATCACATATCACTACAAGAGAAAGATGACTAATTTCATATTGAGCATTATAAGAATATGTCTTCCTCTAAAAGCATTCATCTCCCTACAGTTGGTAGCAAATAAATGATTTAACAGTGTGCTATTTCCTGGCCATATCATTATTGAAGGAGAAAAAAACAAGAAATTAAGCGAAACCTTAACATATTATATGCCGTGACTAAAGTAAGCCAATAATTATGAAAGCAATTTATGCAAGGTGCTTCAAAGGGCAACATATCACAATACGATGATAAAGCAGAAAATATATTCCTACAAAATATATATATGACATCCATGTCTAAAAAATATATATGATAAGAAAGCAGAAAATATATATGACATTCCTAAACCCTAAACTCTAGAATATTAATCATGTTTGAGGTGAGGAATATTATAAATGTGTACCACTACTTTGTGAGGCTATAATGGAGACAACATCATAGAATAGTCCGCATTCAACCAATTTAACCTAGCACTGGGTTTGAAGTTTTGTAAGGATAGTATTGAGGAATCTCATTTTATCTCTTGATAAACCCTAACCTTTTGTAAAATTAGTATTGCGTAATATGACCTATGTTTTGCGAAACCCTAACCTTACCTCTTTAAATTAATTTTTGAAAATGTAATATGAATTTAATTTCTATGGGTGGGTAACTTTATTCAAAATTGTAAAATTGTCATTAAAGTCAGTAGGCTGGGAAACCATTGAAAGAGTTTCGTGATGCCTCAGAATTATACTGGATATGTAGAAGGTGATATATTGGAGTACAAAAATACAATTGCCTAGGAGTAATGCAATTTCATATCCCCTCGTTGGCAATTGACATATTGATAACTCATATATTTATATATTTATACCATCCATTTCTAGTCTATTTGTGATGTTTTTGAGTTAAACTTGTTGCGTTTTACCCTATTTTGTGTTAGTATGCAGTTGCATCTACTTTAGGATCAAGTTGAAGGCAAAAGAAATGAAAACATGCTATTTTTGGAGCTAACCCTTATTCAAACGTGGAAACAAGTTTCGTGACCCGTTTTGAAGTCCAAATAAAGAATCCAAGGCGAACCTGGCTTGTTTGAAGACTAAGAGCAGAATGGGAAAGCAATGGGGATTTCTAGCCTGATTTGGAGGTGCCAAATAAGGCAAAAACATGCAAAATAAAAGCTGAGTTGTTAGGATCTCTTTGAAATATCTTGCAGCCTCTTTTAACCCATAAAAACTTGCATTTTAGCCACTTTTACAGACTCTATTTATTCTGGATGAATTTCATAACCTAGGACCACTTTTTGGTTATTCTCTCCTTTCATGCACACTTAAAACCCTAGCCGTTCCATATATTTCCACTATCAGGACTCATCGCAGGAGGCTGTTCTTGGAGAAGTTCAACATCAGAATTGGTTCAAGGGTTTCCTCTCTTGAATTTATTTTCACTCATTTTGTTTATTTTCGTTTTAATATTTGGGAACATGATGTGTAACTAAATTTATAGCTAGGGATTTCGATGTAGCCTTGCAACATTGATCCATGTTTCTAAGTTAAAGTATTCAGTTTATCAATATGCTTCCTGTTTCATTTACTGCATCTATTGTTAAATTTGTTGTCAATTTTAATGTTTGATCACCATTAGGGTTGCCTACAGATTATCTGGACATGGTTATAGTAAACATCATGCTTAATCTTGGTAGACATGTGAATGTATGAAGAGAATGCTATGCAAACATCCCGCCGTGTATTTTCTTGGGTTCTTTAACATTTCTTGCATGCCAATGACTCTTAACTTGGAACCAAAGTTGAACATCCCAATTAGGTTGCAGATTAGGAGAATTTGATCAAAACCACACATCATATGGCTGATCATGTATATGTAAAGCGAACTCTAGAAATAGGTTAGTAATTGAATACTGTTTAACTTTATAAACATGGAATTGGTTTTGCAATGATGAATTTGAAATCTCTGATCTCATCCATATTCTTTCTACATTAATATATCATTCATTACTACATTCTTCTTGCATTTTAAGTTATTTTCATTTACAACACAAAAACTACTTTCAATTTGTCACTTTCATTCTTAGTTAGGGTTATTTCAAAACTAGTAATTTATAGAGGTCCAATCGGTCCCTATGGTTCAACACTCTTACTTGTACCACTATACTAACCATATATTGGCACTTGGAAGGAACACAACACATATGAGACATGTTATTTTTCGATTGAGTTTATTTGATATGACTAAATTTTTTTTGTTTAATATGTTGTATTCTTGGATGTTCTAAATATGGAATTCGTTCACATATTATTAAAAATTGTAAAATTTCCATGAAAGTGGATGGCATGAGAACAAGCATGAAATAGTTTTGGATGCCTGAGAATGCATTGGATGCGTATAGGGAGATATATTAGAGCACAAACATGCAATGCCTAAGGGTCCTGTCTTTGGCAATTGCATATGATTTAAAATGTTATTTTCCCATTGAGTTTGTTTGATATAATTTGACAATTTGCATATAAGTTGACATGTTATTATTTTCGATGAGTTTATTTGATATGATACAATGTTTTTCTTGTTTAATACAGGTCATCATTAATTGGAATTATAAAATCATAGGAAAGAATATTAATGTGCATAATAAGGGCAAAAAGCCAAAAACAACAAAAGACCAGTCAAAGACGGTGATTGGTCGCAAGACCAGTTATTTTAAACTATTTGTAAGTGTTAAATGTCTCTTCCAATATATTTAGTACTTTTTATAGGACTAACTAAATGTGAATGTTTTAAATAGGAAAATAAAGGGTGATGAAATAAAGCAACAAATAATAGTGGAGAAGGTGGATACTAATGTGATAAATTGGCAAGAATACATTTAAATAGAGACATTACAACTCACAACTTATAATGAATTGATTGAATTTTATTTTTTCTTCCTCAGACTAAGAAGGAAATCGTTGATATGTGGCAACAGTTGGATGTTACTTAGAAAGCAAAGTATGAACCTAAAAAACCTTCAACGAACGCCTATAACAAGAGTTGTTTGAAGATAGCCACACGATACAGTCGAAAGGATCCAAATGACACTATAAATGTTTTAAGTGATGAGAAAAAAGCAGTTATTCAAGAAATGAGATTTGTTTCGTTGTTGAAAATGAAGTGCGGAAAACAATCTTATTCAATGTGTTGTTTTTTGATTGGTAAACTCAATCCTTCTGAATTATCAATCGTGCTACATGGGAAAACACTTAAGATATTTGTGGATGACTTCGTGCACATAATAGGTGTTAAGGATGGAGGAGAGGAAGTTGATTTCACCATATCCATGGAGAGCGACACATTGTAAAGATGCCAAATTCTTTTTTGGTTGGGAAGAAGTTTTTAAAGAATAATGAGTTGAAGTAGAAGATGGTGGGGACATAATAAGCAGGTGACTTTTTCAAAGTTGGTTTTGCCATGTTTACTCTATGTACGTTGCTATGTCCAACCACATTCATGTATGTGAATCTAAAATATCTGCTTCCGTTAAGAGATAACAAGGAAAAACTGTGCAAGTTATTCATTCAAATTTTATTGGATAGTGTCAGGTCATTTAAAGGTAACAATCAAGTTTACATCGGTATTTACTTGTTATTCTCTCAATTGTTTTACTTTGATGTTATAGCTCATGGTAGCCTACTTGTAGATAGGTCTGTGCTACCACTCACTGTGTGGGGGAAAGTAGAGACCGAAAAAATGAAGAAGTGGCTAAAGAAAAAAGGAGGGTTTGAAAGTTACAAGGTAGCTGTTATCAAAGCTGAATTTGAAGGTCTCAGAGATTATACGAAAACAATGACTCACTTTGCCAAAGAGTTAAGTTCAATAAAAAAAAGATATGACAACTTTGGTGGCATTGTTGCTCGTATGGATGAATCACTCTCCAAGGTTATTTCTGAGTTAACATAAAAAATGAGAAAGATTGAACATTGTGCACTTCACACCCTCATCAACACAAAGTTAAACTAAATGACGAACATGATAACATGTTTGATATAGGGTGTGATAGGGGACAATTAGACTCTTGAAATACTAAACCTCCAAAAAGTAGGCAAGACAAACAAGGCAGAACTCCCAACGAGCAAGGTGACAATGTAAAAGGATTTGCAAATCTTGATAAAACTTTGGCTCTCTCTGTTGAAGTCATCCATGAGAGAAAATATGCAAAACAACAATAAGGTATGACGAGTAATGGTTGTAGCTTGTTTGTATGTGTTTTAATAATTTCACTTGTCGTTTTACATGTTTGATTATAATTTCACATGTTTGATGAGTAATTGTTGGATGATGACAATCATTGAGTATTTGATTTGCTGAAATCATTGTATTATAAATTATGTTGTATTTTTATTTAGTTTTCTCGCTATGTAATAACAAAGTTAGATGTCCTTATTTTATGTAGTGAATGATTTGTAAATGCTATTTTGTAATGATTTATGAGCACTAGGATAAAATGGATCACAACGAGGTAAGAAGTTTGTTCATAGAGAATTATGGTTCTACTTCAACAAGAGATCAGGTAGTGACTCGTGCAATAACGAATAAAAAGGCAAGTCCCCACAAGAGAACTCCTTATGAAGACTTCAATGCGTTGAAAGTTTAAGTAAATGTAAAAACCCGACAAAGAATTGTGCATGAGCGAATTGTGAAGAGATTGAATGTCGGTTCATTCTGGATGACCAATAATATTTCCGAATATTATAGAGATCTATTAAGTTTTGCATTTTGTTGCAATCCAATGGATCCAAACCTTAGATGTATACCCTGAATCAAATTTGTGAAAATAATTATTATATCATCCGTCTCCACACATACATAGAGACTTCTACCACAATATGTGACATAAGAAAAATTGATTACAAGAGTCTCTTTTTTTGTTTTGCAATGAACTACTCGTCGACATAAGTTTTATAGTTATAACTCATCACCATTTTGGAAGTCTTGCCCCTGGGTTGTATCTCTTTGATGATGTAAGGGCTATGAATTTAATACGTATTTGACTACTTATCAATATATGTTTAGAATGTTGGTATTATGATGCTAATAATCGTGATTTATCTTTTAATAGGTAATCAATGTAATGACAGAATATTTATACGATACCACCTCCACAAAATGGTTCATACCTACGTATTTTTGGTTGGTAAGTAAATGGATAAGATTAAATGATGATATTTTTAGTTAAAGGTGATGTGTTATACCTCATAAAATGCAAGAAGGCGCCAAGTTGGTATGTCCCAGTGATCGTATGACGTCATGTGCTAGGACACAGAAGCTTTGTCATTTGGCAAGATTTGATGGGCGACTGAAGGACTGCATGCAGGTGGGTTGCAAGCTCCAATTATGTGAATTATCGGTAATAATGTATATACTACTTTTTTGCAGATATATATTCCGATGCACGATGATGTAGTTGGTCACTCGTATCTTTTGGTTTGTGACATTTTTTTATAAGAAAACAAAATTTGAGATAGTTACCTGATCTGCATCATAATAAGAAACACAAAAACGATTGCCAACTTACTGTAAGTGGAGAAGCTTTTGTTCAATACACTTATACATTTTTCTTTTGGTCGATGTTACTTATGTCGACTATGTTGTTGTTCATGCAACAGTTGTTGTACCTAGACTCCATTTTTCATGATCACATCTTGTCGATATTTGAGAAGAGGTGGACGTTCTCCTCCTTTTCTGTTGTGTCCCCATTGAATGCCAATCATGTCCAACCTAATGGTGTGACATTTTTTTCATAAGACAGATGCAATATTATTGTTAGTTGTGGTATGATTGGGTATGCATTGTGTATGTGCCATTTTTTTGGTAAAAATGTTTTATACGTAATTAAACGCTAAATATTTCTTTTTGTTGGTTGTAGTACGACTCTAATGTACAACGGATGCGACTTGCTATTGAGTTGATGAGACATGAAAAAAAAATTAATTATGTGATGTGAGAAGTGAAGCATTGAAAGTGATGGAAAATGCATATGTTTTTACGGCGATGGGGAAGAAAATTGGTATTGTTGAAGTTAAAAAAAAGGATGTGGCGGATGTCACCATTAGAAAAAAGAGGGTTTATATTAGGAAAAAAAATTTGGAAGTTATTATACTAGAAACACGTACAGGCTGCGGTCAGCCTAAACCTCGACGCCGCTAACAAGGTTGGGTAATGGGACTAACATGATTGACTAGTATATATTTTTGTAAGCATAGACCTAATGTTGTGATGCTATTGGTTTTGGTGCATATCTTGTATTTTTAGAATGAGTGTCGTCATGGTAGAATAAGACAACTTTTTTTTTTTGTAAAATAGTTTTTAAAGGATTGTTCCTATGGTTAGGTATGACATTTTTTTTTGTACATCTAGGTCGAATGTCCTACTTGGTGTTTTTTTATTTTTTGTTTTTTTGTATCCATATCATAGATTAAGATTAGCACATGATGTGAAAATGTAACAGAGGTTACCATATGTATGAACAATTGATGAAGTTAATATGTTAACTTTATTTTGTGTTGTCTGATTCTTTTTCATAAATTTATGAAACCCCTTATAGGGGTCTTTTATTCCAGCAGCTTGAAGAATGGGCTTGGGCTGCCGAAAAGAGAAACATGTGTGAAATTGCCCCTTGAGTCTGAGTTCAAGGATCAGGCCCCAAGAGTGTTTCGAAAGGGTAGCTAAGCCTTAGGAAACACCTTGGTCTTTTTCACCAACAAAACCAATAGTTGCTTACAGACAAATTCTTGGGCTTGGCATGAGAGCTTGTGGCATGGGAGCTGAGTATTCGCGAGTTTAGCATGAAAAAAAGGGAGAAGGCTTGGGTTTTGAAATTGCAGAGATTTCAGAGGTGAGAGATAAAGCTTGCTCTCCAGATGTGTGTTTATGGAAAGAGAGGAAGAAGATGGAAGCATGGGTGTCTTTAGCAGATTTCCAGCAGCTTGACGAAAGCTTCGTCAGGCTTCTGGGTGGCTTGACAGAGGAGAAAAATGGAAGCAATGGAAGAACAAGGCTTGAAATTGAAGGCTTCTAGAGATGAGAGATAATGTTTGCTATCTCTGGATGTGGGTTTTGAGAGAGAGAGAGAGGAAGAGGAATGGAGGAACAAAGCATGAAATTGAAAGATTCCAGAGTGGATGTTTGCCTTCAATTTGTTCTTGTCTGTTCTGTCCATTGTGAGTTGTTTTGCTGGGAAGAAAGTGTCTCCTTTTATAGGGGCTAGAAGACTCAATTTTATCAAGCCACCCTTTCCCCTTTTCCTTCACTTTCTTCCATTTATCTAGTTTGGTGAAATTTCTCTAGCTTGAACCCATAAGCACGAAGATTTTTGGGGTTCCAAGGTCCTCAAGCAGCTAGACTCTTCATGTGGGTGAGGTGCCACCCACTTTTGCTTCTTGTTTTCTCACCAAAGCTTGAAGAGGAAAGAATGGGTAAGGGTGCTTGGTCAAAAAGGTGATCAGCACATGGGTTTGCTTGCTTTTGCTGGTTTGGCTTTGAACTAGTTTTAACAGAGCACGACGTTGGATATTTTATAAAATGCTGGGCTGGGCTGTTTTGTTTTGTTTCCAGCGGTTTGTGAGTTCCCTTTGATTTCGTCAGACTGCTGGAAGCTTTGGCTGATGTGAGATTTTTTTGGGCTATGGCTATTGGACATTTTTTAAAGATGTTTGGGCCTTTTCTTAAGGTGATGGGCTATTGGGTTTTCTCTCATGCTTGCCCATATGTTTGGACTCAAGGAATGAGCTTGAGTTTTGGTGCTCCCAAGTAGCCCAAAACTTCCACTCTTTGGACCATCAATGAGCCTCGTGAATACTCGTAACCATCCATACCACAACCCGCTCAGCAAGCCCCAGGCATTAACGTGGCTTGGGCCCACTTAAGCTTGTAGCGTGGCATGTTGCTTATTTGCTTGGCGTGACATGTGTGCAAAACGTATATGACGAACTTTTGCATGCCCAAATCGGGTTTCTTCTTGATAAGGTATCGCATTGGGCCGAAAATTTATTTGGGCCGAACTGTGGATTTTTTGGGCCTCAACACCCCTTTGTCCATGAGAATATAATAGCAGTCTTATATGTTGTAAACATCGTGTTTACAATAATAAGAACCAATTTTATTCCACCAAGGTCCACTATTATCTTATTCTTATACAAGGGTTCCTTGTTGTTGTAAATTACAGTATTACGAGATTAAATATGCCTTTTACAATGTAATACGAATCCTTAATGTTGTGTCAAGCAGCTCAGGCTTCTCAATCCCAACCATCTCAAGCAACTCAAGCTTCTCAAACATGTGATTCATCTCAATCTGCCAAACTATCTCTAATACAACAACGTAGGAGGAGGATGAAAGAACAATAGAGGAACCATTTTGTTAAAGATCCTTTTTTTCATCATTAGATGTGATGATGTTGAACTTTTGCAACAACCTATTTTGAATTAGGATAAACTCTTTTTGAATTATGGTTTCATAGAAGAATGGTTTGAATGTTGTGGAATTATAGATTCTGCAATTGGTTGTTAGTTTTGTAAGACTTTAATGTCTTCATGGTTGCAATTGGGTTGTTGGTTTGTTAATACTTTGATGTTTGTCAAGGTTTTTGAGTCAGGTACTTAGATGTAATTGATTATTTGATATGTAATGTGATGGTTGGAACCTATTTTAGTGTGATACCTATATTAATCATGTATTGAGATGTAACCATTGATATGGCATGAACAAGATATGCTTATCAATAACTTGTTTTTATAACCTGTTTTTGGTATCCAATGAACAAGATATGGTTATAACCTGTTTTTGGTGTGATGTTTATCAATATGTCACCATTTGATATCCAATGAACAAGATATGATTCAAGATCTGCTACTGGTTTCCATTCATATCACAGTACAAAGAAAACTCAAAACTCAAAACAAATTACAATGAACTATTGCTTACTGATAAAACTCAAAACAAATTACATTGTTTTCCCACCAAATTACATTACATTACACCTACTGGTCTTAAGTAGCCCAAACTTATTGAACTACTGCTATTAGTTTACTAGTCTCAAATTACATGCTTACTGAACTACTGCTACTGGTCTCAAGTAACCCATGCTTCTTAATCACATTACACCTACCAAATTACAAAACATATTACTCTTAATTCCTCCTAATTCATCTTCATTGCCCTTCATGTGAATAAAGGGATTAAATGAACAAAATCAAACAAAAAGAAGGAGAAAAATCAAAATTTCATTGGTAAAGTCTGTGAATCAAGATAAAGTCTGTATATTGCAGCATGTGTATATTATTTCTAAAGACATTGTATTTTGGCTTATTTTGTGAATCATGGCCAAGTCTGTGTACAGCAGCATGTGTATGTTGGTTTGTGTACTGCACCATGTGCATGTTTCCATTCCATTTCATTTCATATGAGCCAAAGAATGTAACATCCAGAATAAAAGCTGAATGTTTTCATTTCATGACTATAAATTTACAACCTTTGATATATGTCTTTCCCCAAATTTTGATCATAATGTTACAACCAAAACGTTTGAGCAAGATGTTACAACCAAAACATGTCTTTACCCAAATTGAAACACCATCTAAGCACCTCATTTTTTTTAATTAAATTGAAAACCACATTGACAACAATCAAGATACAAATGATCAACAATATCTCTTTTATTCCTTTTTGTAGATTCAAAACATCTCCAACTTGTAGTTGCATAGATTGAAACACCAAGCCCTTGCTACCATTGTTTTCAGTCCGTTGCAAGTCTCTAAAGATGATATCTTCCCCCCCCTTTTGTGTTGTCAACATCATCACACCATACAAAACCTTTGCATCCCGCACCTCCCTACATCATACAACCACTTTGCATAACCACAATATCCATATCATAAAATAAAACTGATTCAAAACTATGCCTTACATATTTCCTTGTACACTTCCTGAAATATTTGTTGTAATGTTGTTCTATTGATAGAAGCAGTTTCATTTTAGCTCTACATAAAGGGCACTGCAATCCATGAGAAGATGAAGTAGACATTTGAAAACTATAAGAAATGCAGCTAAACGAATAAAAACAAAGAAATAGGAAAATTTAGAAACTGAAATTGACATAGAACCAAATCAAACAATAAATAATACCCTAAAAATGGATGAATTCTTACATGAAATTGATGATTCCCTTTCATCGATTGAATCTAAATCAAACCCTATACCTCGAAATAAACCATCCTTTTCCCAAATTTCAGAATCCTAATTTTTTTTAAGGGAAAAGTTGCGCGCGATGATGGTTTTATGATTAAGGGGCTGAGGTGAAAAGGTAATAATACCTATGCACACATGCACCACATGCGTCTTAACTGATGGAATTCCCAATTGGACTTGATTTGTTAATGATGCAAAATGTGATGACCAAAATCAGAAAATTAAAAGTGCGGTGACCGAAATTAAAATTGGGCCAAACCCTAGTGACCAAAATTGTAATTAACCTTGAAAATTAAGATTGCATATTGTTTCAAGAGAAGAGTGTCAGACTCTTGTGTTATGAAACTCATTAATGTAGGTTTTTATACAACAACCTTGCCTTTGAAGGTTGAAGTCTTTCTTTTTTGTTTTTTTTTTGGTATAATTGAAGTTTGAAGTCATTTTAGTTAATATAGCCTTTTAAAATTTGTTGCCGCCAGCCCCTCTAAAACACATAATGTGCCATCTTCACTTGTGTTAATTATATTGGAGCCATTGCCTTATGAGATGATCTTGTATAAACAAATATAGGAGAGACACATGTGGTGGCACCATAGTGAAAAATGGGTCAAAATCTCCCCTCCCCCCAAAGTACACTCGGGTTCAATTATCCTAAAAGACAATCTTGAGGCAACTCAATATATTACTCCCCCTCCCCTCCCAAGCGAATGAAAAAAAAAACAAAAAAAAAAACTATACAGGAGACAACGTGGTAGGCATCAAGCATGAGGCGTGGGGTACATTATGGTCTTCCAAGGACTTATCAATAATTCCATAGTATAATAATTGAAACATCACTTTCATAATTTAATAATTATTTAATAATATCCTTAAATATAATTTTAATTAATGTTAATTGATTAATGATAATATTGGGTGAGGCCGGGCTGCCTATGGGCTTACAAATCAAGGATTAGGCCATGCCCTTTACACAACAGGCTAAGCTAAGATTGTCCACAATATCATATCAGACTAACTCATAGCCCAAAAAATAGGACTGAATTCGGACTTGCCCATCGGGCTTAGACCATTTTTATAGGCCTAATATTTTGGTAATAAATAGTTTATAATTGACAAAGTTCGATTTTCTTTATGTTAATTCAATGCGGTTTAATGATTTGAGTATTCGTTATGTATGTCCTAATCTAAGATAGTAGATAGATGAATATAGTGTTGAAATTAAAATAATAATGTGATTAAGTTATTAAAAAACAAGATGTTTAGTGTTTGTGCATATGTGGGTTAGGCAATATGCTCACACTCTTACACACAAGTTCAAGTCCCTATCTCCAGAGAATAGAGTAGTTTAGAATATTGTTTATTTAAAATAAAAGTTATATATATATATAAGTAATAGTTATGAGTTTACATTGATTGACTTATTAAATTGGAGTTTAAAATTATTATTATTATATTGCATGTATTATGTTATACATCTTATGTTTAAATTAATAAAATTAAACATTTTAAATGTGACGGGTTGACACAAAATGAGTTGAGTAAGCTAACAAACAGTTTGCCTCACACCTATCCATTTATTAATATTGGCTTGGTGGACTGACTTGAATTTGACCTGATTTTTTATTGTGCGGGTTGATCCGAGTAAAATTTGTGCATGTTATGAATTATTTATTGGGTCATGTTAGAGCATTTCTAGCTGGATGCCCTAGCCCAGGCAAGAGGCCCCCTAGGCCTTCATTCGTGTTTCCAGTGCCCTATTCTTGCCAAGGCAAGAGATGGGCTCCACCAACCCGGGCAAGACCCAAGGCAAAATCAGCCCACCCTCTCACCGATGACGGTGTCAGCGCAAGAAATCAATTTTTTTTACCGTTGGCATGTGATGTACACGCAGGGATCGTGCACATCACACACACCAACGGTAATTTTTTTTGTTGAATTTTTGTTGCTAACGTTAGCGCCTACTTTCTCCAAACAGATAGAAGCCACGTAGCGCTATTTGGGGTGTCCAATCCATTCTTCCACTACTATCCAACAACATAAAAATTGAAAAAAGTACCAAAAATTTTGAATTTTTTATATATCTAAATACCTACCAATATTATTTACTTTTCACACCAATTCTTCATACAAATTCTTCTCCTTCTAGTATTATTCATTTTCCACACCAAATTTTCTACTACTAAATTTCATTTGTGTAAAAAGACAAATGACCTCTTCAATCGAAGCCAGATGCTCGTGGACAAACGTGGAAGATGTTTTGTTGTGTGAGTGTTGTGTCCAAGTTGGTCATTGCCCGATCACGGACAATGAGATGAAGTTCTCTCATATGTGGAGAAAAATTCATGGAGAACTTTGTGAAAGATTGGGTTTGCCTCGTACGAAAATGGCATTGGCTAGTAGGTGGAAAATTTTGAATAAAGAGTTAGGGAAATAGAGAGATGCGTTGGCAAAAGCGAGGAACAACGTTGGAAGCGGCGAAAATCTTGGCAACGAGGTAAAATTTTTGTAATTGCTGTTTTATTAAATTTAATGTCATATTTTTTGATATTTTCTTGGATTTCCAATTTCTTAATGTTTTTGAGATTTTCTATTTAAACCCCATACTTCTCTTAGTCCACCCCATATTCTAAGTTCACCTCGACTTTTAATTTAAATTTTCACTATTTCTAAGAAAACCCCACTATCTTCCCAACTACCCTTAAATACACCCTAAGCTGAAAAATAATAAATAAAAGAGATTTTCTATTTAAACCGCAATTTTTTTTTTTTTTTTTTTTTTTTTGTTCACCCAATACTTAAATCATTAAACAATATTTGTAGTATACATGAGATTTTGTTTGGGGTGAAAGTTTGAAGCAAAAGTATGTGCTACGCATCAGTTTAAGGATACAGGGGACAAGTGACGACTGATCTTTCTCTTCAAGCCTTGGAAAGAATCATCTATAATTGTGAAACCTAATTGTCTGCAAATTTTAAGAGCTCAAACAAGTCCTCCTACATGGGCTACCTGTCACCTTTAAGAAATTGCTTCAGGGATGGAGAACAACTTGCAAGGTCTAATTTGCAATCGTTTCAATCGCCGTGGGGATATACTAATAAAGGAGCTAAACTGTTTTGTATCTAGAGAAAGAGAACATCTTTACCAATAAATTTTAAATAAAAAATCAAAATAACAAAGTAATCAACAGCCAAGAGTGCAAAAAAAATAAAAATAAATAAATGCAATCAACAGCCAAGCAATCAATAAAGGGAAGAGAATAAGATCATTACAGCCAAACAATCAATAAGTCTTTCCATCAGCTCCCACACAGATTTTAAAGAGGCAGACTCGTCAATGTTCTACGTCTGAACAGTAATCCGGCAATACAATGTAGAGGAGTTTGTATTTTTATAAAACTTAATATGAAGAGTTGTGGGGTGTGTGGAGTGTGTGTATAGATGTACTAGGGTTAAGTATTAAGTTGGATGACCTTTTTTGTCTTTTTACACTAATAAAACTTACAGCTTAATGATTTAAGTATTAAGGTGAACAAAGAGAAGTGCGGGGTTTAAATAAAAAATCTCATGTTTTTTGTCATTCGTGGTCCTCAAGCTTAGTATGTGTGCTCATAAATGGTCTCTGCTTTCATTAAAAACTACGTTAGTTTGCTGATGTGACATATATATATCACAAAACATCCATGAGGTTTACACACCTCTCACAAATGGTCCTTGCAATTATTTTATTTTATTTTTTCATTTAAAATTCATAAAATTTTGGTTTTCTTTTTTAAATTATTTAAAAATATATATTGTATTTTAAATACACGTGACACAATATTATTGGAGATGTGGGCTTCACATATATGCCACATCAACAAAGTAATGAAGTTTTTTTTTAAATAATTTAACATTCATAAAATTTAAAAATAAAAAAACTATTTATAGAAGGATTTAAACCTTGAGGACCATTTATGATCCCTAAACCCTTGGTTTTTTATTTTTCGATTTTATGAATTTTAAATTATTTTTTAAAAACTTTATTGCTTTGTTGATGTTACATATATGTAGAGCACACATCTCCAATAATATAGTGTCACGTGTATTTAAAATACAATATATATTTTAAAATAATTTAAAATTCATAAAATAAAATAAAAACAAAAAATTTATGAATTTTAAATGAAAAAATATATAAAAATTCGCAGGGACCATTTGTGATAGATGTGTGATACTCAGGGATGTTTTGTGATATATATTATATGCCATGTTAGCAAACTATCAGAATTTTTGATGGAACCTAACGGCATGGACCATTTGTGAGTATACATACTAACCTTGAGGACTACAAATGATATAAAAAACATTAAAGATGCAATATGATAGTTTCGTACATCTTAGTGACGTTTTGTGATATTAAGCCTTTTTATTTTTTTGGGAAGGCATTCCAAGTTCCAACCCTGTCTTATCAACCTCCGTCACCAGCCCAAGGGCCTCTTAGTCAAGTTCTTTGGAAAAGGTTAGAGGTGTTATTTTTGAAAAGGGAAGGAGCTCCGCGCTGTCTGTTTCGAAAACGAAAAGCGCTTTTAGTTTCAGGCAGGAGAGGTTTAGGGTTAGGGTTTTGGTGAAAACAGAAAGAAAGAAGTAGTTCGCAATGCAGCCCTACGGTATACAGTCGATGCTGAAGGAGGGGCACAAGCACCTCTCCGGCTTG
Organism: Prunus armeniaca; assembly: GCA_903112645.1. Classification (NCBI taxonomy): domain Eukaryota; kingdom Viridiplantae; phylum Streptophyta; class Magnoliopsida; order Rosales; family Rosaceae; genus Prunus; species Prunus armeniaca. The sequence goes on along the minus strand of CAEKDK010000003.1, from coordinate 9,579,212 downwards.
GACGAAGCGGTAGTGAAGAACATCGATGCCTGCAAGCAACTCTCTACCATCACTCGAACTTCTCTGGGTCCCAATGGTATCGTTTTCTTACTCTAAAACTCACAGTCTCAGTTGATCAGATTTGAAATCAGTTAATTTCTTAAAATTTGTTTGTATTCATTACTGCTCAGGTATGAATAAGATGGTAATCAATCATTTGGACAAGCTCTTTGTGACAAATGATGCTGCCACCATTGTCAATGAGCTTGAGGTTCAGCATCCTGCTGCCAAGCTGTTGGTTTTGGCAGGCAGGGCTCAACAAGAAGAAATCGGTGACGGTGCTAATCTGACCATTTCTTTTGCTGGGGAGCTCCTGCAAAACGCAGAAGAGCTTATAAGGATGGGCCTGCACCCAAGTGAGATCATTAGTGGATACAATAAAGCTATCACAAAGGTTATTCAAATGATTTGCTGACTGTTTACCCATTTGGGTTTATTGGAATTCTTCCGTTCTGATTTTATTTTTATTTTTGGGATATTTCAGACTATTGAAATCTTAGATGAACTGGTTGAGGAAGGTTCTGAGAAAATGGATGTTCGCAACAAAGAAGAAGTGGTTTGTAGAATGAAAGCTGCTGTTGCCAGCAAGCAATTTGGACAAGAAGATATCTTATCCTCACTTGTCGCAGATGTAATTATAACTTGCATACCCTTATTTGTTATTGCTTATTTTCTATGTCAGCTACCCAGCTATTTAGAAGCAAAGAAAAGGAAAAGGAAAAGGAAAAGAAAAGAAGAATAGCATGTCACTTTTGTAAGCAAATTCTAATAGTAACTCTTTGATTGGACAATATAGGCATGCATACAAGTATGTCCCAAGAACCCAACAAACTTTAATGTGGACAATGTACGTGTTGCAAAGATTGTGGGAGGGGGTTTGCATAATTGTACAGTAGTTCGAGGCATGGTGTTGAAAACTGATGCTGTGGGGAGTATAAAGCGAATGGAGAAGGCCAAGGTTAGCAGTCCTTTATGTATATGTATTTTAACTTTTTCATGACATATGTATGTTATGGCATTAAATGATGTGCTCTGTTTGTTCATGGTCTTTGACAGATTTGGTCTTTCTCTAATTACTTTTTGGTCAACTTTCTCTAGTTACTTTGAGTCTTTTAGCACCATTTTGTGAGTGGTTCAGTATTCTTTACCTTTGGCTTCTGTTATAAAGACTCAATTTACTGGTTCCTGTGGGTATTATTTTGAATTTAATATCAAATTTCTTGTAAATGATGGATGGGAGTGTACTTTATTGAAACTTGCAGCATGAAATATAGGGTGCGAGGAAGGAAATATAGGGTGTGAGGAAGAAGATATGCAATGATTATCACAGGAAAATGAGCATGATTATCATGCCTTTTTGTTACCTTTAAATGTCATCAAGGTGGTTTGTGATTGCCAGTGCCAGCTGCCTATATTGAATTGCTGTTTGCTTGTGTTAGATAGTATGATGTAAGAAAAATCTATGGAAATGGTAGGTTTGTTGACTTGTTATGATGTAAAACTGATGATAATTAATCAAAGCAAATACCAGTCCGGATAGGATAGGTGTTGGTCTGCTGTGTACCATACAATGCCCTCTTCCCAAGTTGTCACATTTCGATTTCCAAAAAAAAAAGGTTGTCATACTTCAATCCTTTGGAATCAGAACAAATAATGGCATGAATATTGGATGGTTATGTACCACATAACAGTGATTCTTTTAGTTTCTTATAACTGTGATGATTACGACTTCCAATTTCATGATCTTACCTTGAAAACACTAATTTTAGGCATAGTCTTCAATAATATGCTAATTCTCAAAATGTGCAGCAGCCTTCTTGTCATTACGTGCAGCGCTTCATATATTAAAGTTCAGAGGAATGCACCATACCTTTGACTATTTAGATTTTTGCTTTTCTATATGCATGTGACTTGAGCATTACAAAGGCTAACATTGTTTATTTTTTGGGTCCTTTCTTTGGTTGATACTGATTTCCACAAATTTGAAGTACCTATTCTTTGTTTCTCGTAGCGGGAAAATTGTGTCAAAATAAGGCAAAACGGTAAAATGTACCATTGAAAACTCAACATATAAGAGATTAGTGGACATTCACTTACCATCACAAGCGTTTCAATAATTTTTCAAGCTTCGTACAGATTTATGGTTTCTTATTATGTGGTGATTTGTTACAAATTTTTTTGTATATACTTAAACTGGCCCTAAGAGGAATTATGGTGATATAACCAAGAGTAATTTTTTGGTTTCATTTGAATTTGTTATTTAACTTATATATAGCAGATAAATTTTGTGATTTGTGCTTCATGAATTGTACATATATCTGTTAAAAGTTTTCTTAAAATGTTTCATTTCTCGATTTTTTGAATAATTAAACTAGATTGGGTTTTGTGAGCTAAAATTGTTAATAATATTTCGAATTGCTGATATGAATAATATTGACTGACTTTTAGTGTTCTCATTCTGTTTAACTTGCAATGTGCTTCTGTTTAACTTTGTACTTGGTCACATCTGTTGTTAATTGTGTGATCCAGTTGCAATATTTTATTATAAGAACCCTTTAGCCATGTTATGTGGTCTAAATTTATTTTTGAAAGGTTCAGGTTTCTCAGCTTTAATATTCTGTTATACCTTTTCAGGTTGCTGTGTTTGTTAGTGGCGTTGATACCTCTGCAACGGAGACCAAAGGAACTGTCCTAATTCATTCTGCTGACCAGGTAATTGTTGAAGAGGAAGGTTCTCTCTGTGTTGAAGTTATTATGCAGAGAAGCCTTCTATGTTGTATATATAGCAGGAGACTAAAGTGCTCGCCTCCCTCTCCCTCCCTCTGTGTGTATGTGTGTGTGTGTGGTTATATGCAACTGATTCCATAAGGTCAAATATTTTTTTGGTTACACCATAAGGTCAGATTTAGTGGCAGTTTCTTGAAAGCTTATTCTGTGTGCAACTAGTTAAATTTTGCCTCATATGCATACGTTTCATACGGTTTAATTTATTTCTAATCTATTGGTTCTTGTTATGCTTTTTAATTTCCCCTTTGTCTTCTGTAAAAGGGCTGTACATGAAACATTAAATATGTCTTCTAATGTGATTTACCATTTTCTGTGATAGTATGGCCATTTTGTATGGTTTTTTCGATATTAGATATTTATGTCTTGTGGACTCAAATTTTGATTTAAAACTCTATAATTTTAACTTTTATTACTATATTACTGGAATGTGTTGGTGTTTTACTGTTCTTGTCTTCAGGTCCGTAGCACTTGTGCTAGTTGTGTTACTTCTGTGTTGATACTTTGGCAAAAGATTGTTCTTGGTCTTTCGTGTTTGTTGGATAACTTGTAGTTTTGGAGCAAGGATCCTTTTTTAGTTCTAAAAGCAAGTACAGAATAACATTTACTTTCTGCTCACGATGATTTCTTCAAGAGGGAATCCACTCTTCTTAGTATGGATTCCTAACCGAAGCTTTTAGCTTAACCATGATATCAGTGTACTAACAAATCAGGATGACTAATTTTTTATGAAATCAATTAAAATCTCCTGGTTTGTGATTGAAATTGTAGTAAACTCTAGACCCATTGGAGATGAGGATTTTTAACAACTGGTAACCTAGTAAAATGTTCTACATTCTGTATATAGTACTGATTCCTCAACGTATAATTGATAATTTGGTACCAGATACGTGCATCCAAAGTGCATGTACCTATAAATATATCATATATACCCTTTACCTTATAGGTTTTTTTAGTAGTTCTTTTCCCTGTTACAAGTACAACATGGTTTATTAGTACTCTAGGGTGAAGTGTTGGGTTTTAGGGCATATGATTTAGAATTTAGCTTCGGGTTTTGGGCCTTGAGGCAGGCGTTTTACGTTTTGCCGCATTGTTTGATCTTCACCTCTTGAACTGCGAGATCATGTTTAAGAATCAGGATCGTGTACCCATATAATGATATATCTGTATGTCTACATGTGTGAGTTTGGTTTTTCCTGTTAAACCAGTGCTACGTGGACATTGGTAAACAAAAGGTTGATGTGGGTCCTAAAACTCTGATAAGCAGCATAACCTAATGTATGATCGAGCCTGCTTAGTCTGTAGGGAATGTTCAGCTTTATATCTTAGATATGCAGATTACAACTCAGGAACTCTTCTGTTCATGCAGGCTATTGTAAAATCATTCTCCCCTACAACTTCCTTTGCAAACTTTTTTCAATTATTAGCTTCATTATTTATTTTTCATTTCAGGAAATTGATTATTGGTAAATATGTTTGAATTGAATGGTGCTTGAATTCTCTAGTTTTTGCATAACTATTCTAACTGGCTTTGTTTTAAAATGCTTTGACCTTTTTCTGGGTATCTGATGTCTGTCACTATCAGTCTCAGTATATTAAAGTTGATCTTTCTTTCTTGTTTGGCTTGGATGTTGGAAATTATCTTTGCCTATCTGTTTAATTTATTTGCATAGTTAGGTTTAATGTGGTTGATCTGTTATTAGCTAATAAGTGGTTTCGTGGTCATCCTGTAGCTAGAAAATTATGCAAAAACTGAAGAAGCTAAAGTTGAGGAGCTCATCAAAGCAGTTGCAGATTCAGGTGCCAAAGTAATTGTCAGTGGAGCAGCAGTAGGAGAGATGGCACTACATTTTTGTGAGCGTTACAAGTAAGTTTCAATGGCTTTTTTATTTCGTTAAACTTTTTTCGACCCCTGTGCGTTCATCCTGTGTATATGCAGTAATGTTGTAATTGTAGCATAAACTGGGACTTATGAGTTTAGGTAGACACTTTCACTATGTACTACCCATTTAAAGATATTTAGATCTCTTTTAGAGATCCTTGAACTCTTTTAGTGTTTTAACTTTTTAGTTCTTGATTCTAGGCTCATGGTGCTGAAAATCAGTTCAAAATTTGAATTGAGACGATTTTGCCGCACAACTGGTGCCGTTGCCATGGTAATTTTACAGAATTTGATATTTTATGTGTACCTTATCGAGTGCTTCTTAATACACTTTGTATTTTTGTAACAGTTGAAGCTTGGCCAGCCTAACCCAGATGATCTGGGATATGTTGACTCTGTCTCGGTGGAGGAAATTGCTGGTGTTAGGGTATGATAAGAAATGTTTCCTCAGACAGTGTATTTTGTCTATAAATTTTCTTATTCATGCCTCATTTGTTTTTCTTATTTCTTGTTAACGTGTCCACTATGTAGGTCACTGTTGTGAAGAATGAAGAAGGTGGCAACTCTGTATCCACTGTGCTTCTACGAGGAAGTACTGAAAGTATATTAGATGACCTTGAAAGAGCAGTTGATGATGGAGTGAACACTTACAAGGTAATTTATAAGGCACATTTATAATTTTGTATGTCTTGCTAGGCTGGGTTTGTTTTACCTCTGAAATTGTTGTTAGCATATGGTTCTCTGGAACTTTAAAAAAAAATCTTCGATCAGGTGTCATTGATATCTTACTATCTTAATGCATTTCATTTTCAGGCAATGTGCAAGGATAGCCGTATTGTTCCTGGTGCTGCGGCAACTGAAATTGAGTTAGCTAGGAGACTGAAGGAATTCTCTTTTAAAGAAACAGGGTAAATTGCCTCTGCTTTTGAATTTATTCATTTGAAGTGATTTACACAATATGTCTGCAATATGCCTAACTTTCACCACTATTAGATATTTTTGCTTGATTCTATGAAAACTTTAAGGTACAGTCACACAGCAATTATCAACAATAACAAAGATATATCCTCAAAGGAGTTGGAAATTGCTATGCAAGATTCTGTGGAGTATGAGGAATACATATCATATAAAGAATTTTATTGAAATTGTGGTATGGGGTAAATTGAAGTATACAAGATGTATAAAAAATTAAAATGGTATCCAAATAAATTTCCTAGAAAATGCCTTAAAGAAGCATCTTGGGTATTACAACCCAACTAGAGAGGGACACCCGTTTTACAGTTTTAAATTATCAAACTTAGGTAGCACATGAAGGTGCAATTTCCTAGCACTAAAAAGAACAAAAGAAAGAAACTGATATATCATGGATGTTCTGGTCCAAAAAAGGTGTGGTTGAGATAGGTAATTGTAAAGTACTTTGATTTGAATCATTTAGAGTTCTTTGATATTGATCTGAATTATTGGTTTTCATAATACGCATGTAATGTTGTACCTGAAAGCATAAAGTAGAATCTGGAGGCCTGCACCAATTATCGGAACTTAAATTAAATTTTTTTTTGGGTGTGTCCATCATAGGTCACGATTGGGCATTAGTGAAATAGCATACTAAAGAAAGAATGGTTTTGCAGATTGGATCAGTATGCAATAGCAAAATTTGCCGAAAGTTTTGAGATGGTGCCTAAAACTCTCGCTGAGAATGCTGGGCGTAATGCAATGGAGATCATATCGTCCCTTTATGCTGAGCATGCATCGGGAAATACCAAAGTTGGCATCGACTTGGAAGACGGTGTTTGCAGAGACGTGTCAGCTCTAAATGTTTGGGACCTCCACATAACTAAGTAAGCTTTTCTTTGTCTTGTAACGATTTATGTTTTTTTTTGTGTGTGGAAGTTTTCATTACATTGTATGTTGTTACAACTGTGATGCTTGATGTGATATTGGTAATAAGAGTAAGTTTTGTACATTAAATTTGGGTCTAGAATTTTTAATTTCTTTTTGGTAGAGGACTCTTTTAATTCCCATGCCCTTTCTGGAGGTTTTGCTAGCCAATGAGTTCCTGCTGCTTCTATTAGTGGTTCATTTGATTGGTGCATGTGTCCTGTTGATGTTATATATCAAAGTGCAATTTAATTTAGCTTTGTGGGGGTATTGCGGTGAAGTTGTAATATGGATAATAGGGCATAATTAGGCAGTTGTCTACATTTGTAATATTTAATCTAGTCCATGATTTGTATTTTTGTTTTTTGGCCTGAAGTCCATGATTTGTGGTAATTCATGTTTTTGCCAAAATCCTTTACTCTATGGAACCCAGTTATTCAGTGTTTTTTCCCTTCATTATTCTGTTTGTGTATATAGATGTAGCTATATATCCATTTTGAAAGCTTTATTTATGTTTTGGTTTCAAGAAATGGTTGGTTTCTTGAGGATAATGCAGCGACGATTCTAACCTTTTTAAAATCCTCTATCAATTTAGTGGATGTATTCTCATTATGGATTTTCGTATGAGTTACATCCATATGAAAGGGTTTGTAGTATTTTTCAATAAGTGAAGATTCAGTTAAGGAGGAATAATGACATGTAAGCCAAGCGTTGTTCATATCTCAAACTCATACACATCAGATGTTTTATTAATTGTAAATAGTTGTTTTTCATTCATCTCTTTGAATTCAATGTTCTTATTGAAATCACTGTGATTTATAAGTAAACTTTGGGTTAAAAATTTGTTTTATATACGATATAGGCATCATATTCTATGTTCGGCTCTTTTTTTATTTTTGGCCTGATCTTTCTTGGGATGTTTGCTACAGGTTTTTTGCTCTCAAATATGCTGCAGATTCTGCCTGCACTGTTCTACGAGTAGATCAAGTAAGTAACTAATAACTATTGGGTTTTCCAACTTTTGGAGTACCCAACTTTAATTTCGAACTGAATCATTCAGACCAGAGGGAAAACTGAAATACTAAGTGCATCTGGTTTTAAACTCGTCTTTGAGCTGTTGTTTGGATTAAAATAAGAAACCTATGAAACTCGTACCAATACTTCAAACAATGGAGGCAAATATGATATTTTTTTGAAGTTCCTTTGGGAAATGCAGAATTTGTTAAATATAGCGTCACTGCAGTAGGTATAATTCTTTATTAAGATTGATGTAGGGTTGGGCGTACCTCTATTTTACAAAGAATTGAACAGCGAGGGATTTTGAAATTGTGAGACAAGGATTTATGACTTTCAAATGTATTGCTAATATATCTTCTGCTAGAAATACCCACTTTAGCATAACTGATTGGATATAAGTTGGGCCGCTTTTCAATGATTTTGCTCTTGACAAAACAAGACTAAAAAAAAAGACATAATAGCTGTTTTGTTTTTGTGAGAACATGAAAGTTGGTTTGATGATTAGCATCAATTAAGTGTTAAAATTAATTTATCTAATTGCAAGAATATGTGATGTTGATTATCATTTAAATCATAAATAATTATGTTGACAAAACTCTCTGTGTTGCAGATTATAATGGCAAAACCAGCAGGTGGCCCAAGTAAGAGAGATCAGCCTGCAGGGATGGATGAGGACTAACTTTTTCTGTGTCACAGTTTAACGATCTCGTTTGTATTGCTCTGAGTTAGTAATCTTTTGTTGTCTACAGATGAAAAGCATGTTTTAGATTTCAATTCTGCAAGGATTGAATTTTGAAAATCACTAGTTACAAAGCTTTGGTTGTCAGTTGAAGATCTGAATACATAATTAAAATGTAACTTTTAAGTTGTGTGTACTTCTTTAGGATGCGGAGTGAGAGTTTAGAGTGGAAATTTTTTTAGTGAACTCTTCTTCCGTCTCTTGATGGTAGTGTGCCGTCTTAAGAGAGGCCCTCGAGTTCTTGTAACTGACTGCCACTGGTCTTTGAGATTTTGTTGAAGGCTTTTTTATGTGCCTTTCCCAGACAGTAATCTATTGGATTCTTATGTAATTTTCATCTATGATGCAACTTTTGTGCCTTCAATTCAATCTTGCCACAGCTTTTGTTCAATGATGCATCTCAAATGCTAGTTTCTTCTTTGTATTTATTTGATATTTTTCATCGCTGCCTACATATTTCTTTGTATTTACTAAGACTGGAAATTTTTAATTGAAAAACTGACCTGAATCGAATCGATTAGTCTGGGTTGGTTTGGTTGCATATAGTGTTTTGCAGAACAGCAGAAAATAGCACCAACTGGTTAACTCAATTAAACATAACAATTTGCAAACCTTTGATCTTGCGGTACGTCGAACCCAACTGTCCATATACTCTACTTTAAGATCACATTTCCATGCGCTCTCTATTCATTGGCTAAGATATTTTTATTGTGTTTCTTCATTGGCTAAGATAAGCCTGAAGTGGTTGTGGTGGCCCCTAAAGTCCCAGAAACTCCTTTGAGGTTCTACATAAAACCTGAAAAATCTGTATAAGGTCGTAAACGTTTCAGCTATTACCCTCCCCACGGGAACCCACAAAATATGGGGGCTTCTGTTTTTGTGGTCAACTTTATTTTTTTGGTCAATGTAATTATATTCAAATAAATTAAAGGGACATTTTAGAAAAAGCAAAAGGAGAGAGAAAAATTTTAAAAGAAGCATAAATGGACAAAAATGCCCTTATTTATTTTTAGATTTCCTAAGGAATTCAATACATTTGCATGTCTTTGATTTGAAAGTTGAGCGGTTTTTTTGTCTTTTTTGAAAAAGCTTTGGCTTTTTCCAAAAGTGAAATTTTTTTTATGTCTAAAACCTAAAATACCTTAAATTAAAAAGCATTACGATAGGGTGGAAAGCCACAAACCAAAGATAACCTAAACAAAACAAAAAAACAAAGGCCCAAACATAAAACCACACAACAGACAAAGTGATGGCCCAATTACAATCCCACATAACACATGCTGCAACACCTCGCAAGTCCACAATCACTGAAAAGAAACTGTTAACACACACCAAAGATCCAAACAAAGTATGGGGGAACAAGCCACCCGCACAAAATGTGCTCTCATAATCCAAGGAACTGGTGTATTTAACACTCTAAACGCATCCCCACACCACATACTGATACTGGCACCGAAGGAGATCGACGAAAGCTACACCCGCAAAGCCAAGGAGCACAGGGTGGTGATTGAGAATCAACAAAGAAAGGCAGTCGTAGAACACATGAAAGAGACTGTAGAGGAGACAAAAACCTCATACCCGAGACATAGCTCCGAGAAAATGCACCTATGGAGAGTGGGAGGAGCTGCTGACTCACAAGTAGCGAGAGGAGGAAAGAGGAGAAGAAATGAAACACAAACAACTAGGAAAAAAAGGGAGTAAAATAAACTCTCACAGAGGAGTGGATGAACTCTCACAAAGGAGAGAGAGGAAAATAGGAAATTGGAGGAAGAGAATAGAGGGAAGGAGGAGAGGAGAGGAGGAACAATAACTCCTCCCCTAGTGCGGCACTAAAATCATTTCCGAGAGAGAGATTAGTTATAAGGTATTGTTATCCTACCATTTTGTGAGAATTAGAGTAAATAAGTTTCTCCATGAGCTATGTTGCATAGGTACAGGTACGCTGATACAATATGATACGATTCGTTGATATGGCAAAATTGTAAAAACTAGGATACGGGTACCAATACGGAGATTAAAATAATATTAATTAATTAATTAATATTGCATCCATCATGTTATAATCATTCGTCATGATTTCAAAACATAAAACTAAACACAAAATACAAGTCTCCATAAAAATAAAAATAAAAATAAAAAGCAACACAAAAACAAATTAAAACATTGAGAAACTAGTTCCCAAATTTCTGACTCCATAAGATTTTATAATTTTCAAAATTACCCTTTAAAGTGTCGGAAATGTATCGGGACTGTGTCCTTAAACTATCAAAAACGTATTGGAATGTCTAACTTTCAGGAAAGTCAACGATAACCCTATGCTCATATCGGTGCAATATAGTCCATGAGTAATCCATCTTCTACCTTCAATTTAGTCTATGAAGTTTTTATTTCTTTTTTAAACATACTTTAATTATAAAAAGTATCCAATCCAATACTAGTCACCAAATGACACCTAGAGATTAGCTTACTGGACCGATCTGTGCTCATCCCTAGGACCCCTTAATTTCAAAATTCTACTTCATTCTATCAAAATTCCGGTGGAAAAATTGGACGAAATGAAGTCACGATGATCCCTTAATTGCAATAATTAATAAACTACAAACATAAAATTGCTAAAATCAAAATTACAAATATCTTAATAATTGCGTGTTTGTCTGAAAGGCTCTCTTTTTCAGTCCGAAGTTTGAAAAAAATACCGAAGTAGGTAGCTTTCTGTCTGGTGAATTTGCCTCGACCCTGAAAATAACCCCAACAAACAAACTCTAAAGCCCTCCTCCCTCCTCCCTCTCGCTCAGTACTCTAAACCCTAAACCCACCATCAATGGCCGACCCAAGCTCCGCCGCTGGCGACGGCGATTCCAAAGACAATTCCGTCGCCAAGACTGCCGGGTTGGTGGTCTTCTCGGGCATCGCCCTGAGCATTCTCAAAGCGTTAAACCCTTTTAACAAAAAAAGAAATGAAGAAACTCCACTCAGTGAGTCAACTCAGCCCATTCAGCTGACTTCTTCGCAGCCTCAGCTTCAGCCTCAGCCTCAGCCTCAGCTTCAGCCTCAGCCTCAGCCTCAGCCTCAGCCTCTCCCTCCCCAACAACAACCCATTCTCAAGGAACCACACCCTCCTCTGCCCGTATGTCATTTCGCAATTTACTGTTTTTGATCCAGTTTTGTGTGAAATTTTTCGATTTGACATTTTGTAAACCATTTCTTTGTTGCTTTTGGGTTTTTGTTTTTGTGATATTCATTGCTTGCATAATTGGATTCTTGAATTTTTATTGTTACTTGAGTGAGTGACCTTTCATTTGGGTTTTATTTATTTATTAGTGTTTACGTTTTGGAAAAACCCATTACTTATAATTTGATTTTGTTTGATACATTGGTCATTGAAGGTGCCGCTATTTGCTCATTGCTTGTGCACTTGATCATCAATTATAGTTTGGAGAAAGCCATGGCTCTAAACTCTGAAGTTTCTGGCTGTTTTATTGAAAGCTCATTGATTTGATTTGTGGGTGTCATTGTAGAAAACCATTACGAGCATGGACCAAAATGTGCCAGACACACCGAAGTCGTCGCATAAGACAATAGAGATTGAGAAAGGAGATACACTTTGGGGGCTCTCTAGAGAATATGGGGTAAACTTTATCTTCTCTTTAATCTTTTGGTATTGCACATGATAATGTTCTAAGTTTACATTTCCTTTAGAGAAAATTTGGATGAGTAGAAGTAATTCTGGTGGTGTTCAATTGTGCAGCCGATAATTAAGAACCAAAAGATAGAAGGACCTACTTACATTACCACTTTAAACATATGGAATATGTGTGGAAACCCTAAGTACTTGCACCCTCAGAAACTCTTTTCTGAACAATAATCGGAAAAACGGAGTTGAACGTTTACTTAATTACCAAAACAACATAATGCTGGAATTTGATTGATCTCATTCTAAAATACTTGGGTGGAGCAACTTGAAATGTTTGGTAACCACAATGATATGGCTTATTATTATGTTTGTTACTGAAACAGAGGGTGAGAATTTATTTATGTTGGATGACTGCCAAAACCTTTGAAAGTAATAATATGTTGCACTTTGAATTATGAATTTTTTTTCCACTACAAAATGGTATGATGCTATTTTTATTTTTTTAGTATGATATTTTATTTGGTAGTCATGTTTTGCTTTTGATTTGATATATGTTTTCTTTTTATATACATCTTAGGTATCCATTGAAGCGATCAAAGAGGCTAATGGTCTTACAGGGGATACAATATATGCTGGCAAGAAGCTTATCATTCCATGAATACGTTCCGTCTGTCGTTTTCGCATAACTCATTTAAAGAAATTTTGGAGAAGCAATGCAGTTTCCCTTGCAATCTCGAGTCTCTTCACTTAAAAAGCAGAGAGCAGGCATGGCCTTGTAGTTTGGACATTTCTTGTTTTGAGTATTGGTTTGGCTGTACTGGAGTTGTAAGCAGTTTTCACAACGAGACATTGTGTTGGACATCCAAATTTAACTAAACTTGTTTTTAACAAATTTTATAGGAGCAGTACAGTTGCCCTCGGAGTCTTCCGTGCCTCGCTTAAAAGCAAAGAGGCTCTGAAATTTCAACATTTTCTTGTTTCGATTTTTGGTATGTGTAGGCAACATTCAGAGAGACCAATATTGATCGTTCCAAATGCCATCTGTTTATCCCGCTTTCCTTCAAGAAGATGCAGTATACCTTACAGAATGCCATCTGTTTATCCCCCTTTACCTTCCGTCAATAACTTTCAATTGAACAATTTTTCAGGCTCAAAGATTTTGTTTTTAAGGCTCAAAGCAAAGTGTGAAGTACTGAGCACTCAAAATTCGTGACAACTCAGGAACTCATCATAAGCCGTAACTACAAAAGCTTAAAGGGTACTTCCAAAAACTTATAATTCAAAAAACAACAAATTAACAGAATTTGGTCCACCAAACATTAACTCAAGCTTTGACAAAACTTAAAATTGAAATATGCAGGTCATAGAGACTGATCAAACTAATTTCACAATCCTAAGGAACTAGGAAGCTGAGAGCTGCTGGGACTTGTTAAGGATCACACCCTCATATTTGACCTGGAACCATTTCATGGCATCATCCTTGGTGACCCTGTGCTGGATCCCAACACGAGACTTGCATCTACGACGACGGCCAACACGATAACCCGGACGCTCCAAAACAACAAAGAAATCCATCCCATAAATACCAGTTGAAGGATCGTACCTGCAAAAGCACAATGATAAATACATAATTAATAAATAAGATAGAGTAAGAATGAAAGTCAACCAAACCAAGATAGTAACATCCAATTGGCCACATGAGACAGGAAAAGCGACAAAAATGTAAAAATGTATAACTAATAACAGTGTTTTTGAAAACAATAGCCAGATTTATCCAAGTTTCTGTGACAAATCAGTAAACCATACATTGCAGTCACTTCCAGTACACAATAACAAACAAACTAATACTCCAGTTGCTTTCTAAGACTCAACTGTCAAATGACAATAGTTACAAACAAATAAACAATACATGCATGCAAAAAACCTACACTCTGCAATGCAGAATTGGCATTTTATCTTTAAAATCGTAGCCAAGAAATAGTTTTGAATCATATGAATTTATAGTAAGATAATATTGGAATCAAAGTTTCATATTTTAAAGGAATAAATAAATACAAATTTATAAATAAACCCAATCCTAGACATGTATTTATAAAAAAACCCAAGCACTATTTAAACATAGAAACACACCCAAAATCAACCCCAAAGTCAACTTTTTGGGTGTGTTTATAAATGAGTTTTGAGTGTGTGTAATGATGGGTTTTGGGTGTGTTTATATGTTTAAATAGTGCTTGGGTTTTTTTATAATTTCAACCCCCATTTTGGGTGTTTTAGTGAAACTCCCATAAATAAATGAATGCACAAATAACCAATGAAACAGCTTACTTGATTCCCAAATCAATGTGCTCCTGGATACCAAATCCAAAACAACCAGTATCACTAAAGTTCCTTCTTAGCAACTCATATTCCTTCACCTTCAATCCACTCTCCAAAAGTTGCATGGCCTTGTCACCCCTAACAGTGACATAGCAGGCAATCTTCTCATTACGCCTGATACCGAAGGATCGAACAGTGTACCTTGCTATAAATTGCAAAGGCGAAAATTGCATTAGAATACAATATAAAACAGATGAAAGAAAGAATACAACAAATATAACCAAATCATGGCGCTAATAACCTCAGCAACTACTTAAGCTAAAATCTTTTGTATTAGGGTAAGTTTACTGGATTGGTAACCGCAGCAATCACTTCAGCTATACTCAACAACTTTTGACACAATAGTCTGAATTAAAACAACGTCACGCCCACCAGTTCACCACCAAAGTCAATACCCAAGGACTTTAACATATCAAAGTAGAAGGCCTAAAAGCACAGAAGTCAGAAACCAACCACACTTGATTTAACTTTCTGCATCTACGCAAGCAATGTATTGTTGCACAAACCAGCCCTTCACTAGTCAAACATTTTCAATTGTAAACCATCTTAAAAAAGAAAATACAATTTAGGTATACTGATCCAACAATCACAAGCAGATGAGCATACACGAACAGCGTCCAACTGTTTATATCAAAATCAGAAGAGACTCCATCCTACTATTTATAGTAAAATTAGAAGACTCTCCATGTATTCCAAGAAAACTTATATCCTACTATTTATAATAAAATTAGAAGACTACATGTATTCCAAAATAATTTATCATTCCAAATCCTTACCAAGACAATGCAGTCAACAGATTGAAACATAAACCCAAGATTTAAAATTTAAAATTACATGTTAGACCAGCGATTTTTGGAAGATTTTTTATTTGTGTTCCTTCTTCACCATCAATCAAAACAATGAGAAACCCAAAACCCGGAACTATAGCATCATTTTCTGTACCTACATCCTATTAGGTATAAATCTGTATCATTTGCACGTGAGGGAAACAAACCCATTTAAAGCGAACTAGTATCCAGTAGTATCACAAAGTTTATTACCAATAAAAAGACAACCAGGTGACAGGGAAAAACAATGTTACCTTTGGAGAAAACGGGTGTTTGTCCACTGAGTTGCTCCAACACCTTCAAATAAGAAACAAACAAATAAACCATCTATAGAAGTAAATTGCATGGTATTTGTGTGAGATGGGTGGTGAGGATAGCAATGGCTACCTTCGCGGCTCTGGTAAGTCGATCTCCACTCTCACCAACAGAGATGTTTAGGACCAGCTTCTGGACCTTGATCTCCCTCATGGGGTTCGCTAACTTCTTCTCTGAAGCCTGCATTTCACAGCAGCCAAAAACAAATCAGAAAGAAAAGAAAAAAAACCAAACCAATAACAAGATCATGATAACATTTAAATACAAAACAAACAGAGAAATCCACTAGCGAGCCAGAGCTAGAGCAAGAGAGAGACCATTTGGGATTTTGAGTTGCAGCCACAGTAGGGGTCTGGTATGAGAGCGGCAGATAGAGAGGGAAAGAGAGGCAAGAACCCTAAATATGACGAGGGGATATGGAGCTAGGGTTTTGATGCGAGTGGTTTTTTTTTATTGTTCGACTGACAGACAAAATTGCCCCTTTTAACATCCGAAATTACGGTGTCGTTTCTGTGTTTTAGGGTTTCGGCCACCCCATGGGGAAAGTTGTAATTTTGACTTGATCAATGGATTTGGGCCAGGCAAGTACATCCTAGTACTGTATGGGCCTTAAGATTGTTTATTGGACTTTGTTCGCATGGAGAAAAGCAAAGGGCTGACCCTTAGGCCACCTCCAGCGCAAGGGCCTAGCCTGGGCAAAAGGCAGCCCTAGGCCACAAACCCATCTCCAGCGTGCGCAGTCCAGCCCGGGCAAGTCCACGGGCAAAATTTGACGGGGCTGTTGCTCGAAGGCTGCTGACGTCAGCGCTGACAAAATGGTCATTGCCTGTGAAGTTCTCTCATGTGGAGAAAAATTCATGGAGAATATTATGAAAGATCGAATTCGTCTTGGACGGAAATGGCTTTGGCTAGTAGGTAGAAAATTTTGAATAAAGAATTAGGGAAATGGAGAGATGTGTTGGCAAAAGCGAGGGAAAACATTCGAAGCAGTAAGAATCTTGCAAACGAGGTAAAATATTTATAAATGCCGTTTTATTCAATTTAATGTCACTTTTTTTCTTCTTCTTGCATATTCATTTTTTAAAATATTTTCTTGCATTTCCAATTTGTTAATATTTTCTTGCATTTCCATTTTATTTTATTTTTTGAATAGTTTATGCAAGCACAAATGTGGTTTGGTGCCATGGGCCAAGGCAAAAAAAGTTTCATGAATCACCAATGTTGGGACGTTATGAAGAATTGTTCAAGATTCAAAATTATTTCTATTGGTCCGATGGTTGTGTTGAATGAGACGCCTCTCCACGATTCACCGGCAACCGATTCGCCATTGGACTCTCCAATGGATTAAGACTCACCAATCCAACATGAGCCAAGACCTATTGGGAGAAAGGTAGCAAATGCCAAGACAGGGAGCACTTCGAACACTAATTGTGCACAATTTTTGGAGCAAATTGCTAGGAATGGCACATTGAGAATTGAGAGAGACTTGAAAAGAGAAGAAGCGGACAAGGCATGCCGTGATGCATATGCAATTGAAAGGCATAAAGCACAAGAACAAGATATAGAGGATAGAGAGATGAAAATCATGGCCATGGATATGAGCCATATGTCCTCTGAAACAAAGACCTATGGAAGCTAAAACGAAAGGATGTTATGAGAGGAAAGCTTTTCCATGACGATGGACCTAGCAACATGGATTGGTTAAATGATCAAAACCATTAGGTTGTATTGAAAGAGTTGCCATATGTATTAATTCATTGTATTGTTCCCTTTTATTCAATAAAGAAACCATTAAATAATATAGCTATTTATTAAAAACATTTCATACATAAAAACAAACCTTAATTCATTACAAACCACACACAAAACAAAGCATAATTCCAAACAAAGCTTTAAACTTGACTTCATCCATTGTGATTGCCTTTCATCTCCCATAAGTGCTCGATCAAGTCAACTTGACGTCTCTCGTGAACATACGAAGATTGCATTTCCTGATAACGGTCAATCATAAGGTTGTTGATCGACCATCCCGAAACAACAATTCGTGCTCCATTGGTTGTCCATTTGCTCCCATCGGCCTTTCATAAATTCTTGTCAATGCCGTGTTCATGGGATTGGGTTCAAAAACCTCTGGAGCATCATAATCATACTCATCCTCCACAATCATGTTATGGAGGATGATGCAAGTCACCATAATGCTCTGAAGCACCTCCTTATCAAGCATCTGAGTATCACCCCTAATAATTGTCCAATGAGCTTGCAAGATACTGAAACACTTTTCCACATCTTTCCTATAACCTTCTTGAAAGATAACAAAGCTTTTTTCCTTCTCCAATGGGGGATTTGGAATTGTTTTCACGAATGTCGTCCACCTTGGATAAATTTAGTCCGCGAGGTGGTACGCACTTGAGTATACGGTATTATATATTCGATACGTAATGTGGGGGGAATAACCTCTCAAGACATCGTTGAATACTTGGGATTGACCAAGCACATTGAGGTCATTCTGAGATTCGGCAACTCTGAAAAAGGCATGCCAACCCCAAGTGTCGAATGATGCTACGGCCTCTAGAATTATACTTTTTTGGCCCTTTATATTCCCATAATCTCTTTGCCAAACAACTAGGCAATTCTTCCACTGCTAAAACAACTTATTCCTTCTCTTCATCCAACTCACGATCTTCTTTATCACGTCTACGTCTGATTTCTTCATCTTCTTGTTATTACCTCTCCAACACCCTCCTAAGGTTAGACATTGAGAGTAAAATGTGTTTTGTAAAATTTGAGAAATGAAAGGATAGAGAAGATATGGTGTGAGAGGTCTGAGTTGAGGGTGTAGTTTTATAGAGGGATTTAGAAGATAGAGATGACACATGACACAATTTTAGAGGGTGAAAATCTAATATGAAATCTAAGATTAGAATTTTTTTTAATAAATATCCAAAAATCTTATCTTAAATGAGACATGTGGCTTAATTTAGAGTGTGAAAATCTTATATGAAATATGAGATTATAATTTTTTCAATAAATATCTGAAAATCTTATATGAAATGAGACACTTGGCAACCGACAATCTTATCTGAAACTTGAGATCTGAATGTTATAACAACGTATGGACACATGACAGCCGAAAATCTTATTCCAAAATTTAATTCCAAAATTTTATCCAAAAATGTTATATGAAATTTTAGGTGAGAATTTTATAATGAATAGTGACACGTGGCAATCGAAAATCTTATCCAAAAAGCTTATCAAAATTAATGGTTTAAGAATAAAAAATAGAAAATAAATTAAAATGAATAGTAATTGTCATTGCCTTTGCCTTTTGGGGTGGCAGCAAAAAAGGCAAGGCTGCCACTATTCAAGTGAATAGTGACAAACCTTGCCTTGCCCTTGCCATTTGGGGTGGAGGTGCTCTTATGTATGTGAATTTCTCTTATGTGGATAGCTTAGTTGCCTTTTGACCCAAAAAAAAGAAAAAAAAAGATAGCTTAGTTGTCGACAGCAATTGTGGCCATTCGATGAACTTCAATGACTGAGATTAAAACGTGGGTTTAAAAAGGTTACATATAAGAACAGGTTTAAAAAAAAACCCCCTCACAAGAATGGGTGAAAAGAAACCCAAATTTTGAAACCCACAAACCAAAAATTAACACCAAGATTTGAATGCAGAATCACTGAAAAGCGCCAAGAAACCATCAATTTGAAAGCTATGTTTTGGAATCCGGCTAGTTGTGCGAATCCACGAAAGTCGAAAGGCAACTCCATATGTTACCAATAAAATCAGTTACATAATTTGAGTGGAAAAGACGAAGCTGTATTGTAAGAGCAAATGTTACAACGAAGTGGCGAAAGCAAATCGTATATTTTGAAAGTGATAAGTGCCAATGTTCAATTGTTACATTTGAGAAAACCCTAAGTTGCATTTGGAATCAGCATTTGGTAATATGTAAGTAATTGAGTGTAATTTCAATTTTGATAAAGTTAGGATTTTTGTAATATATTTGCTATTAGTGGTGCATGATTTGGAGTTTTGTAATATGATGATGATAACGGAAGTAAAGAAATTGAAATATAACCCATATGATTGAAATGAATGATAAGCCTATATTTATATATATTTTATGCCTCCTCTACTTATTTATTTGTTAATTTCCTTGAGTTTAATTGGTTGTTTAATTGGTTTTGTGAGATTTGTGAAGGAATTATGAAATATGAGAAAGTGTGCTAAAAAGGGCAAGAAGATGAAGATTGGAGATTAAATCAAGTCAAGAAGCCAAGTCATTCCTTTCGTCGCAAGGAATGTTGTCAAATTTCCTAGTTCAAGATATTTCAAGTCTTATCAAGTCAAACAAGGAGAAATAAAGAAGACCCTATTATAAGAGGAATCCTACTTTTATAACAATTGTAATTATACCTTAAATAGGTAGGATTTGTAGGAGTATTATAAATAGGGAGTTTAGGTCATTATTCAAGGGATCCCTCCATCATCAATCATCCTACATATTCATACTCATAACCGAAATATCCAGAGGAGAATACGAAGAAAGCTTGTGCAACCTTGGCATTCTACTTGGAGAATTCGGTGTCTTCCATATCTTCATCAACCATCACGATTCTCAATAAGTCCTTCATGAGCTAATTCCTTTTACTAGGGCTACGATGTAGCCTAGCTATGAATACTCAAATTCTTTGATATTGTTAATTTTATTTATCTATACATGTTGAGTGCTTGTTACCGTTCTTAATGCTTTCAATTAATTGGCCACTAATTGCATGATTGGAAGAATTAGGTTGAGACCGGAAGGAGATTCCTAGTAAAATAGCTTCTTGTAACAAGTACCATAAATTACATAGCCGACTTGGAAGACTAGGTTATGGTTTGTGTAATTTTTATTTTTTTCCACAAATCTTAATGGGTTCTTAGCTATCTAAATCCATAACTAGGAATAGAGTGGGTTGATGGTAAGGAATACAACTAATATAACTCGGAAGAGAGTATTGGTGAGGTAAGGGAAAACGATTATCAACATGTTAGGTAATTAGGATTAACAATCTAGAAGGATTTTGGTGAGATTAACTAGGTGAAATTGGTGCCCTAGTGCTTTATCATCTTTGTTTTCATCTTTTACATTATTTACTTGATCTCAATTTACTTTACTTGCTTAATTAGATTTTAATCATCATAATTCTCTTTTCGTTTAATTCAAATATAATCAGAAATAAATCACTCTAGTATTTAATAGATTAACTTGATCCCTGTTGAAATGATACTCTACTTACTACTACATTAATTTGAGCGCTATTGTCCACTTGCAATTAATTACATCAATGAACATCATGTCAATAATGAGTTAGTAATTGAGCACTTTGTATTGACAAGGAATAAACTATGAATGAATTGGTAGAAAATAAAATTTGAAAGTACATAAAAATCTTGAAAATGGATTGTGAAAATTTTGTGATATTACTATCAAGTGGGACTAAGCTTAAATTGAATTTAAATTTCTATGTGTGTATAATAACTTATGTGCTGTGCATTTGAATTTATTAATACTTGTACAAAAGTATTATGTTCAAATTAAGTGTAGTTAGCTGAACGAATGATGTGTTAAATAAATAATGAAGTTGTATTTGTGTAAGAATTTTCAAGAAATGAGATCTAATGTGGAGGTAGTATGCCCAGAATCATAAGGCATATGTTGCACGGGTGAATAACTGCTCACATGCAAGTTCATGCCTAACTGCAATTTCATCGAAATTGACCAAAGAATAGTTAGAGCAATTAAAAAACTTATGCTTTGGTCATCTTGCAAATATTGTTAAAATTCAGTTTAGCAAGCAAATTGTACATGAGATGGCTTTGCATTGAGTCGCCAGGCTTGGTGTGAAAGACTTGGATGAACTAAGTTTCTTGATAGGGTGTGACATTGCTCAGTTCACTCATCATGACTTCTGTTTGATTACAGGGCTTCGCTTTGGGGAGGAGCCTAAAATAGAATGTGAAGAAGATGGTGATAAAATCATACTTAAGGAAAGAATTTTGGCAGAGGAATTACATGTTCTGATTTAGATGAAGTATTTTTGGCTTGCATAGATACCAATTTTTTGAAAGGCGAGGCGTTGAAAAAAGGCATTTTATGTCTCTCAAGGTGAGACGTAAGCCTTTTAAACATTCAATTATGACAAATAAATATTAAATATATGTAAAACATATGATTCATATACATGTTGGGAGGTCACTGATTCATAACCACAACTTTGATTCATATATGTACATGATATCAAGCTTCTCTTTAAACCCTAAATTGATTTAGTCATGAATTGGAGACAATCAAATTCATATATATTTAAGATAGAATTGGCATCTTGTGTTGAATAGATGGAATAGAGGCATGAGAGCTATCAAAGAGAGAGTTGGGTTAGAAATACGGGAGCTAGTGTCAAAATTGAAACAAGGGCCTATTTGGTACCTATCCAAGTAGGGAACTCAAAAACTGTTATTTTTCTTTAAAATAAGGAAAATTCATGTATAAATTTGTAACAACTTCATAATTCAGGGGATTTTACGTAGTTGATCCTATTATCATAATCATTAATAAAAGCCAATTTGCAAGCGGGTTAGCGCATGTTAAAATTGAGTGGGGTTAGGGCAAGTCCACTGCACAAAGCATACCCGGGCAGGAGGGGGCCCAAGGGCCAAATTGCAACTCCAGCGCACTAAGTCCAGCCTGGGCAAGGGGTGGGTCCCACGAGCCTTGGCAAGCCCATGGGCAAGAATCGCCTGAGCTGTTGCCCGAAGGCTGCTGACACAATGTTTTACTTCCCAAAATTGAAAAAAAAACCAAAAATTTTAGAATTTTTTATATATAAATACCTAGCTATATTCTTTACTTCCCGCACCAAAAATTCTATACAAATTCATCTCCTCATATCTCATGTGAATAGTAATTGACATTGCCCTAGCCCATAGAGGTGGAAACAAAATTGAATAGTGGTAGCCTTTGCCTTACCTTTGCCTATAGGGGTGGAAGTGCTCTTACCATCGTGGTTGTAAACCCCAGGGTTTCTTTCCTCCCAATAACAAAAAATAAAAAAAGAATGTAATGTAAACTTGAAAAAAGAAAAAAAAACCCTAAGAAAATAAAAAAGGTGCTAAAAGGAAAAAAGCGAAGAAACACCGAGAAGAGACCGGCTAAAAGGAAAAAGGCTTCAGTTGGAGGGAGCAAGGTCTAGGTAGCCATTTCTAGGTTTAAGGCTTAACATATATATGTAATGAAGTGTTGTGTTTGATCATGGTCTATTATTAATTCTGACAGATTTACTCATTCAGTGATTGCTTTGAGTTCACCTTTTAGTAATTTTTGTTTAGTATTGAGTTGTACTTTGATTCTTTTAAAGTATGTTAAATGTTTCTTTCGTAGATTGTTGAATTATAAAAATAGGTTGGGTTTGGTTAGCTAAAATTATTGTTAATGTTGTGTTTGTATTTTGAGCTACTGATTTAGAAAATATTGACAAACTTTGTATCCTTGGGTTTGTGCTTAACAATATGTTTTTATTGAAGTTTATAATTCTTTATACTTGGTCATACTTGTTTTCATTATGCGATCCAGTTGCTGTTTTCTTTATGATAAAAGCTTTCAAGCTTTTTATGTGGTGTAAATGTATGGTTCATGGGTTTGGGGTTCTAAGCTTTGTATATTTGTTTACACCCTTTCAGGTTGCTGTGTTTACTGGTGGTGTTGATACCTCTGCAACTGAGACCAAGGAACTGTCCTAATTCATACTGCTGATAAGGTACTTTTTGAAAAAGAAGATCCCTTCTGGATTGTAGTTATCTTTGAGAAGTGTTAACTGTTCATATTGGATCAGTTTTTAAACTCTCAGGTTCTTTTGTAATGATCCTAGTATGTTTTATTGTTAATTGTTTTTACCTTTTCTTTCTCTTGGGTTGGTAGTATCATATATGATGCCTGTTACTGTAGTCTTTACATATTAAAGTTTCGTGCACATTGATTATGATCTTCATAACTTGCTTGTCTTGGATACAGAAAATGCCTTTGCCTTTCTATTTCCATAATTTGTTTGCAAAGATAGGTTTTATGTCTCACATGGCTTCTAATAAGCCTTTTATTGGCATCTTCTAGCTAGAAAATTATGCAAAGACTGAAGAAGCTAAAGTTGAGGAGCTCATCAAAGCAGTTGCTGATTCAGGTGTGAAAGTAATTGTGAGTGGAGCAGCAGTTGGAGAGATGGCACTGCATTTCTATGAGCGTTACAAGTAAGTATCAATTTTCTATTGTCTTGTCATACATGCATGCATATCCACTAATGTTGTACTTGACTTTAGATACACACTTACATATGCAATACCCCCTTGAAGTTATTAGGGTCTCTTAGAGATCCTTTAGATATGTTAGTGTTTTACTTTTTCGGTTATTGATTCCAATACCCCCTTGAAGTTATTAGGGTCTCTTAGAGATCCTTTAGATATGTTCGTGTTTTACTTTTTGGGTTATTGATTCCATACTTATGGTGCTGAAAATCAGTTCAAAATTTGAATTGAGTCGATTTTGCAGTACAATGGATGTTGTTGCTATGGCAATTTTAATAGAATTTGAAATTTTATGAGAACTGTATTGAATGCTTCCTAATATACTTTTAATGTTTGCAATAGTTGAAGCTTTGCCAGCCTAACCCAAATGATTTGGGATATGTTGACTCTGTGTCGATCGAGGAAATTGCTAGTGTTAAGGTATGTTAAAAATCTTTTCATGGACATCAGTGTTTTCAGAGGCAAGGTGTTGGCGAGAGGCATTACACGTCTTGCAAAACGTGGCATAAGCCTTTTGAGACACATTAGTTTTATTGAAAAATCTATAAACTATATAAAAGAATTAAAATCAAGTATTAACTTTCATTCAAGGATAATAAGCAAGTATAAAACAGTGATTTACATAGTATTTTGTCGATAAATCTGCTTATTCTTGCCCCATTTGTTTTCCCATATTTCATTTTAACATGTCCAATGATTTGTCATGTAGGTCACTGTTGTGAAGAATGAAGAAGGTGGTAACTCTGTATCTACCGTACTTCTACGAGGGAGTACTAACAATATATTAGATGACCTAGGAAGAGCAGTTGATGATGGAGTGAACACTTACAAGGTAATTTACAAGGAACATTCAAAATTTTGTATGTTCTTGTTAGGCTGGTTTTGTTTTACCTCTTCAATCATTGTTAGCATATGGTTCTCTGGAACTTTTGAATAAATTGTTTAATCAGATGTCCAAACCATTGGAATTAATATCTTACTGTCGTAATGCATTTCATTTTCAGGCAATGTGCAAGGATAGCCGCATTGTTCCTATAGCAGCAGCTACTGAAATTGAGTTAGCTAAGAGAGTAAAGTAATTCTCTTTTACAGAAACAAGGTAAATGGTGTGAATTATGATTTTCTCAAGATGTTGTCCCTGAAACATAAAATAAAATATTGATGTCTAGACCAACTATTGGAACTTGATTTTGTTATCATTTTCCCAATCATAGATTTCTGATTGGGTAGTAGTGCAATAACCCACTAAAGAAACAATGGTTTTGTAGATTGGATTAGTATGCTATAGAAAAATTTGCCGAAAGCTTTGAGATGGTGCCTAAAACGCTAGCTGAAAATGCTGGGCTTAATGCAATGGAGATCATATCTTCTCTATATGCTAAACATGCATCAGGAAATACCAAAGTTGGCCTCGACTTGGAGGAAGGCCGTTGCAAAGATGTGTCAACTCTTAATATTTGGGACCTCCACACAACAAACTACAATATTCTTTAAATAAAACAAACTATTAAACTATTATAGAAATCATCATCTTCTGGGGGTTGGGGACGATAGACTTCATCCTCAAAGTTTAGAGAACGGGAAGAACTCTTTTCGATAATATCAGCTTGTTTATGTTGGACCCATCGCCTTCTCGTCGGAGTTTGGATTGTGGAGGTTTCCTTAAACATAACCTTCAACTCTTTATTCTTAATCATACAATCTTTGTAAGACCTCATAATTTCTTTGAGCTCTTTATCATCTTGAGATGACTCTTCCACAACAGCCTTTCTTTTTAGCTCCTTAGCTTTTTTGTGTCCATAGGGCTTTGCCGTGAGTTTGAGGTTTGTAGGGACGCTTGAGTTTCTGGAACGGATTCATCCTGTTAATCATAATCTACATGAATAGATTCACTCATTGGAGAAGCGTTCACATAGGGAGAGGATTGGAACCCATCAAAGGGTTGCCACTTATGAGCATGTTGAACAACATTCCAACAGTGGTCAAGGAATGCTTTCTTGGTACTCTCGAAAAAAAGTCGTTTTGCATCAATAATCTACACATATTATATGCAAGAATTTAAATTAGTTGACAAAATATTAAGTTGGCAAAATAAAATAATTTTTTTTAAAAACTCACATTGTCATTTTCATTTTGGCCACTCTTGTTCAACCTTGCCACTTGAGTAAGACACTCGGAGAATTTGTTGCACATTTGGGAGATGTTCGTCCAACGCGATTTCAAGTTCTTTGATGATCTAACTTCTTAGGCATCGAGATGAAATTGTATGAATTGATCTCCTATTCGATTCCGCATCGCGCCACTTGATTGACAATTCCCGATAATTGGATCTTCATTAATGATTATCCAAGCTTGGCATAGAGCAACATCTTCATTGATGGAGTAATTTCCACCTTTTTACTTCGAACTTTCGGCCATTGGTGGAAAAGAGATTAACAAAAAAATTACAAAAAATTAAATAATCTAGTGAGTGAAAAATTTGACAAATTGAGAAAGAGTGATAAAGATGTTGTGGTGTGTAAAAATTATGAGAGATATGATGGATATTTATAGGGAGAATTGAGTTGCAAATCTATTTATTTATAAATAAATAAATAAAGAAAAAAGACACAATATGGCTGTTTATAGCCGTTGGACATAATTTTGCCCATTTATATCCTTTGGTTAATGGATGTGGTTCAGCATGCTGTTGACAAACCAAATAAATGGCAAGTAGGTCTTGTACAATCGCAGGCAAGTGAGAAAGACCAAAAAAGTGAGCTGCAGCTTTTTTAATTCGTGGGTCCCACTCGGTTTCAAGGGCTTTAACCAAGCTCATACATTTAGCTACTACTCCGGTTGGGCTTCAAGTTTTAGAGCCCCAAATTTGCACCATTGGGGATGCCTTTTTAAGGAGAGTTTGTATTTATGGGAGCCTTGTGGTGGTTGAGCCCCAAATAGAGCCCCCATTGGGGATGGCCTAAGGGTCCTGCAATTTCATATCCCTCTTGGCAATCGCATATGAGTTAAATGTTATTTTTCCATTGAGTTTGTTTGATATAATTTGACAATTTGCATATGAGTTGACATGTTATTATTTTCGATTGAGTTTATTTGATATGATACAATGTTTTTCTTGTTTAATACAGGTCATTATTAATTGGAATTATAAAATGGTAGGAAAGAACAGTGATGTGCATAACAAGGGCAAAGAGCAAAAAACAACAAAAGACCAGTCAAAGAAGATGATTGGTCGCAAGACCAGTTATTTTAACTATTTGTAAGTGTTAAACAACTTTTCCAGTATATTAAGTACTTTTTATAGACTAACTAAATGTGAATGTTTTAAATAGGAAAATAAAGGGCGATGAAATGAAGCAACAAAAAATAGTGGAGAAGGTGGATACTAATGTGATAAATTGGCAATAATACATTTAAATAGAGACGTTACAGCTCACAACTTATAATGAATTGATTTAATTTTATTTTTTCTTCCTCAGACTAAGAAGGAAATCTATTATATGTGGCAATAGTTAGATTTTACTCAGAAAGCAAAGTATGAACCTAAAAAACCTTCAACAAACGACTCTCACAAGAGTTGTTTGAAGATAGTCACACGATGCAGTTGAAATGATCTAAATGACATTATAAATGTTTTAAGTGATGAGAAAAAAGCAGTTATTTAAGAAATGAGATTTGTTTCATTGTTGGAAATGAAGTGCGGAAAACAATCTTATTCAATGTGTCGTTTTTTGATTGATAAACTCAATCCTTCTGAATCATCAATTGTGGTACATGGAAAAACACTTAAGATATTTGTGGATGACTTTGTGCACATAATGGGTGTTAAGGATGGAGGAGAGGAAGTTGATTTCACCATATCTATGGAGAGCAACACATTATAAAGATGTGAAATTCTTTTTTGGTTGGAAAGAAGCTTTTAAAGAATAATGAGTTGAAGCAGATGATGGTGGGGGACAGAATAAGCATGTGACTTTTTCAAAGTTGGTTTTGTCATGTTTACTCTATGTACGTTGCTATGTCTAACCACATCCATGTATGTGAATCTAAAATATATGCTTCCGTTAAGAGATAACAAGGAAAAACTGCGCAAGTTATTCATTCAAATTTTTATTGGATAGTGTCAGGTCATTTAAGGGTAACAATCAAGTTTACATTGGTATTTGCTTATTATTCCCTCAATTGTTTTACTTTGATGCTATAGCTCATGGTAGCCTACTTGTAGATATATCTGTGCTACCACTCACTGTGTGGGGGAAAGTAGAGACCGAAAAAATGAAGAAGTGGCTAAAGAAAAAGGAGGGTTTGAAAGTTACAAGGTAGTTGTTATCAAAGCTGAATATGAAGGTCTCATAGATTATACGAAAACAATGACTCACTTTGCCAAAGAGTTAAGTTCAATAAAAAAAGGATATGACAACTTTGGTGGCACTGTTGCTCATATGGATGAATCACTCTCTAATGTTATTTCTGAGTTAGCATTAAAAAATGAGAAAGTTAGAACATTGCGCACTTCACACCCTCATCAACATGAAGTTAAGCTGAATGAGGAAAATGGTAACATGTTTGATATGGGGTGTGATGGGGGACAATTAGACCTTGGAAATACTAAACCTCCAAAAAGTAGGCAAGACAAATAAGGCGGAACTCTCAACGAGTAAGGTGACAATGACAAAGGATTTGCAAATCTTGATAAAACTTTAGCTCCCTCCGTTGAAGTCATCCGTGAGAGAAAATATGCAAAACAACAATGAGGTATGATGAGTAATGGTTGTAGCTTATTTGTATGTGTTTTAATAATTTCACTTGTCGGTTTACATGTTTGATTATAATTTCACTTGTCGGTTTACATGTTTAGATGATGACAATCATTGAATATTTGATTTGCAGAAATCATTGTATTATAAATTATGTTGTATTTTTATTTGGTTTTCTCCCGATGTAATAACAAAGTTAGATGTCCTTATTTTATGCTGACTCATTGTATCATCTAATGTTTTTTTGTTTCACTTATATTGATTTGTAAATGCTATTTTGAAATGATTTATGGGCACTAGGATAGAATGGGTCACAACGACGTAAGAAGTTTGTTTATAGAGAATTGTGGTTCTACTTCAACAAGGGATCAGGTAGTGACTCGTGCAACAACGAATAAAAAGGCAGGTTCCCACAAGAGAACTCTTTATGAAGACTTCAATGTGTTGAAAGTTAAAGTAAATGTAAAAATCCGACAAGGAATTGTGCACGAGCGAATTCTGAAGAGATTGAATGTTGGTCTATTTCGGATAACCAACAATATTTCCGAAGATGATAAAGATCTATTAAGTTTTGCATTTTGTTGCAATACATTACATCCAAAATTGATCAGTTCACAATTGCATATCATTTGTACCCTTCTAGCTTATGATTTGGTTATGTTATTTAGCCAAACTTGTGCTTTTAATCCCTTTTATGTTTATCATTCAGTTCATTGGGCCTTAGATAGCAATGATGCCTTTGGATAAGAAAAGATGCAAAATGGTGCAAAAACGAGCAGACTGAGTTAGCAACTCATTTCGGCCTTAACGTCTTTCTCCCAACTTGGATTGGCCCAAATAATGTGGTTGGAAAGATGAGAGTCTGAACTTCAAAATGAACTACTCAAATGTATCAATTGATTAAGTCGACCCCAATCCGTGGGCCCTTCAAAATACACATCAAATCAGCCACACATGGGAGACAAGACAACATGGAAACTCAGAAGGATAAGTAGCTGACATTCCTAGAGGCATGGGCTACACATCAAGTCAGCCACACATGGGAGACAAAGCAGCATGGGAACCTAATGGACAGCTTAGGCAATTGGGAACAGCTAGGAATGGGTGTGCTTCACCAGCTAAAGGGGAGCACGAAATTACACTCTATAATAAAGAGATGTACACTCATTCAAAGGGGAGTCACTCCATTCAGCCTAAAATTCACTTCAGCCATCCTCTAACACTCCCATCCTTCCCCAAACACTTCATTCAGTCCCAAATCACCAAAACAGCTCCAACAAGTCTTCCTTCCATTTCCCTACGAATTTCCTCTTTCTCTGCCATCACCACTTACCCAAACTCATCCAAAATCACCTCTTTAGTTGCCATACTCTAGATGTGAGGAAGCTCTTTGAGCAGCATTAGACGTGGAGAAGCACTTGGAGAAGCCTTGGACACCACAAGTAACTTCAGAAATGGGTTTTTCCACTCTTATTGCATTCATTATGTTTTCTCATTTATGTTTAAGTTTCATTTCCATTATGAGTAGCTAAATTCATAACTAGGACTTCGATGTAACCTAACATGAATATTCTAGGTTTATAAGTTGAAGTTTTGAGTTTCAAGTTTGATTCATGATTCATGTTCTTATTCATTATGCTTCTCAGTTAATATGCTTGTTTGGATTATTGATCACCATTAGAACTTGTATATTAGCTATCTTGGTTTGAATCAAGAGTAGACACCATGCTTTGATTCGAATTGAACTATGAATAAGAAAAGTATGTATGGACATTCGACAACAGGGATTAGATACATGCTTGGTTGTTTAAATTGTTCTTCTATGCTTAATGGGTTCCTAATGCTTAATTTAGGTTAGACAACAAATGATCAAGTTAGGGAATTAGGAACACAAGGTTAGGACCAGACACCATGGCCTAATCATACTTTAGCTAGAATCAATCTTTGAATCCGAATTAGACTTGTCACTTGACTCCTTATAACCCAGAATTGAATTGTTATGGTGAATCGAATGCCCTAGTCTCCCAATCTGTTTTCCAGCCCACAAAAACACTCTTTGTTACATTTGCTCACTTTGCTTTTGTTTGAAATTTCGTTTTGCCTCATTTGTTCAACAATTATAATCACTCTTGCTTTAAATTCTATTTTAGACTTAACCTCCTACTTTCTTGAATTTGGTAATCTAAGTACATAACTAATTTTAACTTCTCAATCCTCGTGGGTACGACCTCGTACTTGTCTTGCTATATTACTAATTGGCCCGTACAATTGCGAGTTAACATTTTAACAACAAAAACCTTGGATGTATACCCTGAACCAAATTTGTGAAAATAATTATTATATCATCCATCTCTACACATACACAGAGACTTCTACCACAATATGTGTCATGTTGTTATAATGACATAAGAAAAATTGATTACAAGACTCTTTTTTTTGTTTTTTGTTTTTTTAGCAGTGAACTACTCGTCGACATAGGTGCTATAGCTATAACTCGTCACCATTTTGGAAGCCTTGCCCCTGGGTCGTCTCTATTTGATGATGTAAGGGCTATTAATTCAATACGTATTTGACTACTTATCAATATATGTTTAGAATGTTGGTATATGAGGCTAACAATCGTGTCTTATCTTTTAATAGGTAATCAATGTAATGGCAGAATATTTATACGATACCACCTCCACAAAATGGTTCCTACCTACGTATTTTTGGTCGGTAAGTAAATGGATAAGATTAAATGATGATATTTTGGTTAAAGGTGATGTGTTACACCTCATAAAATGCAGGAAGGCGCCAAGTTGGTACGTACCAATGATCATATAACATCATGTGCTAGGACACAGAAGCTTTGTCTTCTGGCAAGATTTGATGGGCGACTGAATGACTGCATGCATGTGGGTTTCATATGCAAGCTCCAATTATGTGAATTATTAGTAATAATGTATAGACCACTTTTTTGCAAATATATATTCTGATGCACGACGATGTACTTGGTCATTGGTATCTTTTGGTTTGTGACATTTTTCATAAGAAAACCGAAATTTGAGACAGTTTACCTGATCTGCATCATAATAAGAAACGCGAGAACGATTGCCAACTTACTGTAAGTGGATAAGCTTTTGTTCAATATACTTATACTTTTTTCTTTTGCTCGATGTTACTTATGTCGACTATGTTGTTGTTCATGCAATAGTTGTTGGACCTAGACTCTATTTTTCATGATGACATCTTGTCGATATTTGAGACGGGGTGGACGTTCTCCTCATTTTATATTGTGTCCCCATTGGATGCCAATCCCGTCCAACCTAATGGTGTGGCATTTTTGTCATAAGACACATGCAATATTATCATTGGTTGTGGTATGACCGGGTATGCATTGTGTATGTGCTATTTTTTTTTGGTAAAAATATTTTATACGTAATTAAACGTTGAATATTTCTTTTTGTTGATTGCAATACGACTCTAATGTACAACGGATGCGACTTGCTATTGAGTTAATGAGACATGAAAAAAATTAATTATGTGATGTGATAAGTGAAGCATTTAAAATGATGGAAAATGCATATGGTTTTACTGCGATGGGGAAGAAGATTGGTAATGTTGAAGTTTAGAAAAAGGATGTGGCGGATGTCACCATTAGAAAAAAGAGGGTTTATATTCGGAAACAAAAAAAAACCAAATCGGAACACTACAAAACAGAAGCCCTTTTGCGAGGGCATTTTGTCGTTGCAAAAGGCCTTTTGCCGTCGCAAATATCTTTTTTCGACGGCAAAAGTCCGTCGGCAGTCGTCGCTAAAAGCTCGGTTGCAAATACTTCATTTCCGACCATTCCGTCGGAAATAATGTATTTCCGACGTCCATGCTTCGTAGCTATTGCATAAATTTCTATCGGAAATGGATTTTTAAAACGACCCTACATATTTATTTCCGACCGTACATGTGGTCGTAATTACTTATTTGATTGTCGGAAATAGTTCTTTTATCTTGATTTCTTGTTTTTGTGAATTCATATTTTCAACCAATGAGTGTCGTCAGAAATACTTTTTCCGACAATGATATATTATTTGTGAGGGCTAGATGTCGTCGCAATTATCATTACCGACCAAAAGAGTTTGTGGAAAATATATAATAGCTCGTCGGAAAAGAGTATAAAAATATATTTTCGATGGGCAAGTTATGTCGGAAATATATATTTCCAACCATATTTATTCGTCGCAAAGTTTGTCGCAAATAGATTAATCCTGTCAGAAAATATTTTCGACGAACAAGTGGTCGGAAATATAATTGTTTCGACCCATTATGTCGTGGGGAATTTTGTCGGAAATAGGCAATTATTGTCGGAAACTATTTCCGATGATAAAGTGTTCGTTGGAAATATGCATTACCGAGAGGGAAATGCGGTCGAAAAATGTAATTATTTTATAAAAAAAATTAATAAAAAGAAATTTGAATTATAATATTTGCTAGAAATAGTTTTCTAATCATCCGTATTTAATTGGTAATAATAATAAAAAAAATCATACGACACCATACTGTACTAAAATTTTATGCATTCAATTAAAATTATTCTAAATAGTTAAAACATAAACAATCCCCATCATCCTTAAAACATATATGCAATCCGCAAATATATCAAAACTTTGAAATTCAAAATACATATTGTAGCAAAATACAATTGATGTTGCACTACTCGTCTTCGAGGTGAGCATCTGAACAACTTTCTACATTGTCCTGTCGAATAAAAGATAATAATTAATAAGACATAAATCATTTGAGAATAAAAATAACAAATACAATATTTAACAGTGAGCAAAATATTGAAATGAGAAAGAAAAGAGTTCACCATTAAAGCAGATTGTCTTGAGCGTGCATAAGTATTTGAGTTGTTTTCCCTCATACTTTGAACTAGATCTTTCAATTCATACAGCACACTTTTCAAGTCCTTCACTTCCTCCTTTAATTTCTCATGCTCTTCTTCACGTTCTAAGCATATACGTTTATTACAACCTTGGTCATCCGAGGGATACACATCTTTTATACTATAGCCACCACCTAAACCAAGGATACGACCGTGACTTGGCCCACCAATAACCTCCTTGTATATATCCCAATCATCTACTTCATTCTCGTCTTCCGTTGCAGCAACCTTTTTATTCTCCATTTTTTCCTTCAATGAAATAGTTGAAATATAAACATGGATATAAAAAAAATGTCATGTGAATAAAAAATTTTAAAAAGAAAAATAAAAGAGAAACAAAGTAGGGACAACGTACAAAAAGTTCTTTAGCCTTTTCACTTGGCCAACTTTCTTCTCCTCCATTCTTAGGCTTACTTACATGGAACTTTTTGAAACAATCAATTGGACTCGGTTCAATTCCAGTTCGATCAAGCTATTAAGATTTAAACAATGAAGTTTGTTAGGACCAAATTTGGAAATAACCACAAAAGGAACAGTCAACAAAAAGCAACAACCAAATGGATATTTTTACCTCATCTTTTCTGTACTTTTCCATTGGAACAGAACCCGTGGTATGCACAACTGTGGATTTCGCCCTATTAGACTTGTTTCTTTTACTTTTATCCTACATGAAAAAAGTAAATCATAACCTAATATCAACTTAGTGAACCCATATAAGGCATCTATAAATAAAACAAAGCATACACTAGCCAGTCATAACAATATTATTTTAAATTGAGTTTTTACCTGCCATGTAGGCTGCAACCAATGATCAACCAGTTTAGACCAAACATCTTGAGATATCCCTAATGGGCAATGAGTGTATCTATCACCAGTAGTCTTGTATTTCTTAAAAACGCTATTTCTCAATGCGGACATCCAATCGGAATATCTCAATTTAATATGTTGTTCGAATGCCTCCCTCATCTCTTCTTCTGAGCACGTGTGTGTATATCCTGTTGTGTTAAAGCGATCATACAGTAAATCCATTTGAGTTGATGGAAATGTTTTAAATGTTGGCCATGCTCCATCGATAGCCTGATAAAAAAGCACTCCTATAGTTCGCACAGCTCCAGTGGTTATAATCCTGAAAAATTTAAACCAAATTTAAATAAATAAATAAAAATAAATCTACACGAGAAATGGCTAACTTTGTAGGCCTTATACATTACCTTCCTCTACGTATTACAATTGGAGTGCCATTTCCATCTTTACCTTTAGCCTTCCCTCTACCTCTTTTTATTCCAACAATTGAACCTAATAAGAAAAAATATATATATATATATATATTTGAAGTACAAGGTACAAAAAAAACTAGCTATAGGATCATATATATAAAATAATAAAAAATTATCATGTGAAGGTTCAGTTTAAACCTCATATA
This sequence comes from Prunus armeniaca, assembly GCA_903112645.1. NCBI lineage: Eukaryota > Viridiplantae > Streptophyta > Magnoliopsida > Rosales > Rosaceae > Prunus > Prunus armeniaca. Next base: position 9,544,285 of record CAEKDK010000003.1, on the reverse strand, counting down.
TATATAAATAAAAAATTACCTTCTTCATTTGATGGTTCGGTTTCAAGGGGCATGTCTTCCATTTCATTATCATGTGATGGCTCAATGGGGTCATCATGTTGGTCTAAGGAAGGTCTAGATGACTGAGGATGTGTAATGTTGGATGCTTTATTCTGATTCTTTCTCTTTCTTGCCCTGGCTACAATTTATATAGAGCAAAAAATTGGAAATTAATTGAGAACTAATCATATAATTGAAATATATATATATATATACACAAAGAAAATTCAAAATTCAAAATTCAAAATAAATCATACATGTTTCTTGCATTTCGTTATCATGTGATGACTCATTGGAAATATGGCGATCTAAGGAGAGTCTAGATGACTGAGGATGTGCAGTGCCTGATGCTCTATCTTGACTCTTTCCATTTCTTGCCACGGCTAACATTTGTAAGAGAAATACAAACACAAAACATAATTAAAAAATTAAAAACTCATATAATAGAAATACAACTATAAAAAATAATAGAAACAAGAATTTAATCGATAATACGACACAAATAACTCATACATGTTTGATTTGTCTCTTGCATTTCACGATCATGTGATGCTCTATTATTGCTCTTTTTCTTTTTTGCCATGGCTGCCATTTATAATCACAAAAGAACCCATGTCATAATTTAAAAAAAACATAAATCAGAAATAATACTTAAAAAAAATTCATCCAAAAAGGAAAAACTAGGTAGAGAAAACAATTTGCTGAAAGAGAGAGAGAGAGAGAGAGAGAGAGAGAGAGAGAGAGAGAGAGAGAGAGAGAGAGAGAGAGGTCTTGCTTGAAAATATTATTGGCTTAATCTACATGTATCATGTTGACTGTCAACCAACCAGCATGGGATTGAAGACATGCATGCAATTTTACAGTAGATATAGATAGATACATGGATATTTCCAATTCGAAGTCCTAATTGGCCTTTGCTTCTTGCCGTTCTATTATTGCTTGCTTGTGTTCTCCAAAAACTGCAAGTTGCAGTTCAAACTAGATGGGTACTGATTTCCATGAGAACCCATGTCAGTATCACCATACATGGGTATTGATTTCTATCTTTCTGGAAGACAATTTGCTAAAGGTATGCTAAAGGCTGCCATAGATAATTTCCTCTTTCCAAAGAGGAAATTGCTGTCCGTTCAAACAATTTAAGAGGAAATTGCATGCTGTCCGTTCAAACAATTTGCTAAAGGTATGCTAATACTCAGTACCCATTTTTCTATATCAATACCCATTTTTCTATATCTATAATAATCTTTAAAGATGCTAAAGATCTATAACAACCTCTACATGAGCCGGTACAACGTGAAGCATGAGTTGAAGTTTTCTATATCTATAACAATACATGGATATTAGCAAAAATGTAGTAGGTTACCTGTATGGCTCAATAGCTTCCTTGATATTGCTGAGGAGAAGAGGGTTTAGGGAGAAGACGTTGAAGAAGACGTATGGAAGATTTTTTTTTCCTCTTTTGTGGCTGCTGTTGAAAACTGATAACTGTTAGGGTTAGCAAAAAACCTAAATTAAAAAAGAGGCTTGAGCGGCAAACAAATAATTAATTTGGGCTTTCCCCCACTTTTTTTGGGCCAACGGGAGTTAATTGCTGATTTGTTTATATTTTGTTTAAATAATTAATTAATTAAAGAAAATAAAACAAAGGGCTTTGAAACTTGATCACATTTGATATTAGTATTTGTCAAATATACGGTTTCTGTAACAAATCCATATAATATTTGTACTTAAATAATTGAATTCCTTAAATTATTTGAGATTGATAAAGACATTTGTATTTTTTAGTGTTGATCATGTTATCTATACCCGGCTGTACGTTTCAACTCCATTATGTTACATATTTAATGATAAAACAAAAGGAAGGATCAAGCTAAAATTGATGGTCTTATAGTACGAAAGAGTCCGTTTAAAACTTGATCAAGTTTAAATATGTTGATCAATCGGAAAAACATGTGATCAAGAGTATTTGAAAATCTAAAAAAACCATTGATGTGTTGAATATGATAATTCGAATCCAAATTCGATATGGTATATTGCATTTTAGGCCAATGTAATCCAAATCCAATTTGTTTACAATCCAAATTCGAATTAGGCCAATTGAATCCAAATTCAAATTAGGCCAATTGAATCCAAATTCATGAAATCAATAGTGTTGAAACAGACAAATCTATATTATTTGTACTTAAATAATTGAATTCCTTAAATTATTTGAGATTGATAAAGACATCTATATTTTTTAGTGTTGATCATATTATCTATACCCGACTGTACGTTTCAACTCCATTATGTTACATATTCAATGATAAAACAAAAGGAAGGATCAAGCTAAAATTGATGGTCTTATAGTACGAAAGAGTTTTATTTCAAAATTCGAATACAATCCAAATTCGTTTACATTAGTAATTTCACTTAATCCAAATTAGACCAATGTAATCCAAATTAAATTCATTTACATTAGTAATTTCACTTAATTCTTTCGATATGATGATGAGGGAAATCAAACTTTTTTATGTTATTTGATAATTTGTTATCTTTATCAATCGGAAGAACATGTGATCAAGAGTATTTGAAAATCTTAAAAAACCATTGATGTGTTAAATATGATAATTCGAATCCAAATTCGATATGGTATTGCATTTTAGGCCAAATTCAATAGTCTTGTTTCCCATATCACCATGTAAAGGAATTCAATTATTTTTCTTGGATTTGGTGACCTCCCCTGAAAGTTTGAAAATACACGAATTTGCTTCACCCGTTCAAACTAGGTAGAGAAAACAACACAAAATTCTAACTATGGATTGAGGAAACCCAATCATGCTTTATCATCAGCCCACACACGAGTTATTGTCTTTCAAAATTTATTCCATATTAGTAGTCAACACCAAAAAAACAAAACAAAAAAAAAAAAAAGAAAAAAAGAAGAAAGAAAAGCGCGCCGCGGGGTGGGGGGAACACGCCCAAAACTTACCCATAGCTTTTACCCTAACTTCAACATCAGCAAAAACAGTAATCGTGTGTTTGGCAAAAGGAAATAAAGACGGGATTTGCAAATCTCATAATTGGTGGAATTCTGCAAATCTCAAGAGCAGGGGAATTTTTTTTTGTTGCGCGCCAAGAAATACACCTTATATCAGTTTTCTATCAAGAGTGGGAGAAGAAGGCAGGCCATCCAAGTTTCGCAGGTGAGCTTTCATTCTAGTTGCAATTTTTTTATTTTTTTTGTTGATATTATTTATGGGTATTCAATTTAATGGGTTTGATCTATCTATCTGTACTTTCTTTTTGTTATATGATTCTTTATCTAATGGGTTTGGCTGGGCTCTGTTTGTATTCTACTCTCTGCACAGTGATTCTTTATCTCTACATTCTGTTTTGTTATCTGATATCTTCTGGTTTCATTTTGAAACTAGATTTCGACCCAAAAAACAGAAGTTAATCATCTTTTTTAATCTGATAGAGTGTGTTTGGTTTTCAGATTTTGCCATCTATCATCTTTCAATCTAAGACTTCGTTTTGCTCCAATAAAGGTATAGTTTCAACCTATCCTTGTTTTTTAATATGTGTCGTTCCAATAAAGAATAGATTATATGTTGTGAAATTATTGTTTTCTGCACTTTCTGGCTACAGATTTTTACTCTTTATTTATGAATTGGCTTGTTGGCCACCAAAGAAGAAATAAAAAATTTGTCCATCATCTGACTGGTTTTGCCTCTGTGTTATTTGCTGCTGTGTATTTCAATGAAGAAGTATTATATGAGCATAAAAGTATTAATGTTTTTTAATTAATGGGGAAGAGGATTTGAAATTAGGACATCTTCTATAACATTAGGAAGAGAAATATGTATGACTAGATCAAGAACACATGATCCTGTTTGTTTTCTGTTTTCCTTCCTTTTATTGTTCTAGATGTGTACACAAATGACTAAGGGCAACTAACAAAAGGACACCCAATTTACTGGTTTGCAGTCAAAGAAAACCAAATTTAACTCAGAAATCATTTGCCTTCATATTCTAGTATGTTTTGGGTGGTTTTTAACTTTTTACAGGACATCTTCTATAACATTAGGAAGAGAAATATGTATGACTAGATCAAGAACACATGGTCCTGTTTGTTTTCTGTTTTCCTTCCTTTTATTGTTCTAGATGTGTACAGTCAAGAAGACTACCAAGCATTTTTGAAATGCCTTCACAATTATAGCAATGGAATAATTAAAAGGAATGATCTACAGAATTTGGTACGTCTTACACCATTTTCAGCAGTTAACCGACGCTTCTAAAGTCAAGCTTTGTCTGCTTACTCTTTGAGCTAGGGGATACTGGACAAAGGACACTTTATGATGACCATGCTTTATATCTTTCTATAAAAATGTAATGAGATAAAATATTGACTACTTGATGCTATTGCCTCTAGTTTGACATTTTTTGGAAACTCTGCCTGTCTCAGGTGACCGATTTGTTGGGAAAGTATCCAGATCTTATGGAAGAGTTCAATGAATTTTTGGAGCGCTGTGAGAATATAGGTAAATGTCAAATTTGCTATCACTTTAAGTTGCTTTCTTGTGGTATTTTATCCTTTAGATTGTATCTGATTGAATTTATTCTTGCAGATGGTTTCCTTGCAGGTGTTATGAGTAGAAGTATGTGTTGGGTCTTCCTTTGTCTCTTTCTAATTGGATAATCTGAGTTTTCAGCTCCTCTACTTTCTGCATTTGGAAGAATAATTTATATTCTAATTGGCTTCTACTATCAAGGCCGCAGGAAAAGCTTGGTACAAAACTATGATCTCTGACAGTGATTTAATTTATTGCTTTGAAAATCTAAGACTCTGTGTTGTTAGTCTATTTTGTTGTGGTATTTATCTGTGTCTCTGCTGCTGCTGAGACTTTTGGGTGATGTTTTAGAGAATTACATAATATGTCATGTTTAAAATGTTAGCTACTTTGGTTTGCAATACAAGCATAATTTTGTTTTGGATTCCTTTAATTTTATGCGAATGGTGGATGCATGGCACGTTGGTTTGGTTCTTTCTTTCTTGTTGGGTCTACATGATAACCAAATTCTCTTTAAAAAAATCTGTTTTTTTTCCCTAGCTTTTGTTAAAAGAATATATGGCATGCAGAGAAATGCTAGTCAAACTTTTGGGTGATGTTTCAAATATGAAAATGATAAAGGTTTAATATCTGGATTTTTGGTCGTTTGTTCTATTAATATTAATTGGATCTTATTTATGTAGAGAAATGCCTGTTGATAAATCTTGGATGCAATCTGGGAGGTCGTCAGAAGATTATTTTGTAGGAGTTGAAAGTTTTCTCAATTATGCATACAACCATGTTAAGCCGGATGATTCTAAGATCTTCTGTCCTTGCTCTAAATGCAGTAATCGATATAGACATCTGAGGTATGAGGTACACAAGCATCTTCTTTATAATGGAATTAAACTAACTTATACTACATGGTATTTGCACGGTGAGGGTGAGGATGAGGATATTGATGAAAGTGATGATAGTGATGAAAGTGATGAAAGTGATAGTGACAATGATGGACATGATGTGGCCAGTATGGAGCAAGACGATGATATGCATGGTTTAATAGAAGAAGGTTGTCCACAAGATCCAAATGGAGATGCGCACAAGTTTTACAAATTGTTAGAAGAGGCAGAACAGCCATTGTACGCTGGTTGTGAATCATATTCTAATTTGTCTTTTGTTGTGAACCTTATGCATATCAAGGGTATTGGTACTATGAGCAATAAAGCATTTGGTATGTTGCTAACATTGTTGAAAAATGCATTTCCTTTTTGTGAGAAGTTACCTACAACCACTAACGGTGCAAAGAAAATTATTTTAGATTTAGGTCTTCATTATGATAAGATAGATGCATGCAATAATGATTGCATCATTTATTATAAGGAGCATGCAAATGCAACGCAGTGTCCTACATGTAAGCTTTCGAGATGGAAGAAACAAGGAAAGGGTAGCAAAAAGAAAGGTAAAAGGGTTCCATGGAAGGTGCTTAGATATTTTCCACTCACACCAAGACTTCAAAGATTATTCATGTCATCCAAGACAGCTGTAGATATGAGATGGCATTTTAAGGATCGTGTAAAAGATGGAGTGTTGAGGCATCCAGCAGATTCTGAGGCTTGGAAATCGTTTAATCAAATTCATGAGTCATTTGGTATGGAACCTCGAAATGTAAGACTTGGTTTGGCAACAGATGGATTTAACCCTTTTGGGAACATGAATTTGCATTATAGTATTTGGCCAGTTCTTATATACCCATATAATCTTCCTCCGTGGATGTGCATGAAGGAGCCTTATGTTTTCATGACTTTACTTATTCCTGGACCTAAGGGTCCATGCCATGACATTGATGTATACATGAGGCCATTGATAGACGAATTGCGAACATTGTGGGAAATTGGTGTTGAAACGTATGATATATATGCAAAGCAAAATTTTCAGATGAGAGCTGCACTTCTTTGGACTATCAATGATTATCCAGCATATGCATACATGTCAGGTTGGAGTACGTCTGGTAAATTGGCATGCCCATATTGTGCATCTGATACTTCGCATCGTCGGTTATCTCATGGGTCTAAAACATGTTATTTGGGTCATAGAAGATTTTTACCGTCTGACCACGTATGGCGTAATCAACGAAGCCAATTTGATAATACAAGGGAAATAAGACTTGCACCCAAGAGACCATCTGGTGATGATGTGATAAATGAACTTGGTGAATTAAGAGAAATAACATATGGCAAGGATGGGAAAAAGCATACAATACTTGGGTTTGGAAAAGATCATAATTGGAAAAAACATTCAATATTTTTCCAATTGCCTTACTGGAAAACACTTTTGGTGCGTCACAATTTAGATGTCATGCACATTGAGAAAAATGTATTTGAGAATGTGATTGGCACAATGATGAGCATTGATGGTAAAACAAAAGATTCTTTAAATGCTCGTCTTGATCTTCAAGAAATGGGTATAAGACACAGGTATCATCCAGAAGAAGGAGATAATGGTAAGCTCTATTTTATCCCAGGCGATTATACATTGTCAAATGATGATAACAAAGCTTTATGTCAATGGTTAATGGAGTTGAAAGTTCCAGATGGGTACTCTGGAAATTTATCTCGATGTGTGAATGCTTCAGAGCGTAATATTTCTGGTATGAAAACTCATGATTGTCATGTGTTCTTAGAGAGATTACTTCCGTTTGTGGCGCGAGATTTATTGCCCAAAGATGTAAGTGAGCCTTTAATTGAATTATCGTACTTTTTCAAGGAATTGTGTGCTAAAGTTTTAAGAGAAGATGACTTGAATCTTCTTGACAAACAAATTGCCATAACTCTATGCAAGTTGGAAAAAATATTCCCTCCTGCTTTTTTTGACATCATGATTCACCTAACTTGCCACTTGGCATGGGAGGCAAAAGTGGCCGGTCCAGTACAATTCAGGTGGATGTATCCTGTGGAAAGGTAATCTCAATGTTTAGATATTAATTTTATTCATGATTTGTTTAACTGCTGATGTATGATTCTCTAATTTTGGTATTTATGACGTAATTAGGTATTTGCATAAGCTAAAGACTTATGTTCGTAATAAGGCTCATCCAGAAGGGTCTATTGCCGAAGGTGTCTTGGGAGATGAGTGTTTAATATTTTGCTCTCGCTATTTGCATCGAGTTGAAACTAAGTTTAATAAAAGAGATAGAAATGACGATGGAGGTCAACCGTCATATGATGCATCTCCGTTATCTATTTTCTCAACACCTGGTCGAGCTTTTGGGAAAGGTGTACTTAGAGAGATGAGCATCGAACTTCATAAGGCTGCCACTCATTATGTCCTGCAAAATTGTGATGAAGCTTTTCCATTTGTCCAGTAAGAATTCTTAAATACTATAATTTCTAAGTGTATTTAATAAGTTACTATTTATTTAGATGTAATATGTCACTGTATTAATTTGAATATAATCATTTGTTATGTATGCAGAGAACATAAGAACGTTCTAATCCAGTCTAGTGTTGATAATGTGGAGGAGTCACATAGGCTTCAATTTTCAAACTGGATTTCTAAAAGGGTATGGATAATATTGTATTCAAAAAATTATTGAATGTCATAGATGTTTATTTAAAAATATTTTTTCCTTTCTATGCAGGTCACAGAACTATACAACGATGGTAAAGTTAGTAAGCAAATGCTTTCTTTGGCTCGAGGTCCTGAAAGGCGAGTAACTTATTATCCTGGTTATTATATTAGTGGTTTTAGATTTCATACATTGCAGCGTGATGAGAATAAAAAAACACAAAATAGTGGAGTTATGGTTAAGGGGGAGAATCAGATTGACGATGTGCCTTGGTATGGAACCTTAGTAGATATTGTTGAACTCCGTTACACAAAAGGAAATAGAGTTGTATTGTTCAATTGTGATTGGTATGACATGGCACGAAAAGGAACAGGTTACAAGATAGATCGTTATGGAATAATCACTGTTAATACAACACGCAAGCTAAATACTCAAGAGCCATTCGTACTAGCAAGCCAAGCAACCCAAGTTTTTTATGTGAAGGGGGTTAGAAATAAAATTTGGAGTTTTGTCGTGGAAACAAATCCAAGAAATGCTTATGAGACGACTAATGATGAGATTGAGCCATACCAAGAAGCAGAGACTCAAATTCAAAGCATGCATGCCATCCAAAATGATGTTGAAGACAATGAAATTGATTGAAGAAGGGATCGATGTGTTCAACTTACAACTATGGGATGAGTTGTCATGTAATTGTGATTGCTTATTTTTTTTTGGATTGGCTATTTTTAGTTATTTATTTTGGAGTGTGATTGGTTATTATCAATCAATTTTTTTATATACTTATTCTAATGGGAAATTCACAGCTAGCGAGGCTCTTCTTTTTTGTGGGGGAGGGGCCAAAAAGTTGATAGGTTCAAATAAGAACTGCATATCACTACAGAGAGCTTTGGTTTGTGCATCAAATTATAATTTTCATATCATTTTGATTTTTAATTTGGGTTTCATTTCATATGCAGATAATGCCTTTGTTTTGTTTTGTGTAGAGACTTGCGAATGAAACTGTACCAACCCCCCATGGAACACAGCCCCCACCAACTACCATATATATTGGCATTGGGTTTGTTGGGTCTACATGATAACCAACTTCTCTTGAAAAAAATCTGTTTTCTTCCCTAGCTAACAATATCATCAATCAAATTTTTTTTAATTTATTCTAAATGGGAAATTGACATTCAAACGTTTTTCCGAGAGGACATATTTCTCCTCGAAAGTAGTCAAACAATTCAGACGAAAGGAGAACCCCTCGGAAATGTTCAAGCAATTTTGACGGAATAAGAAGCCCCTCGGAAATAGTCAAACAGTTCCGACGGAAAGAGAAAGCCCTCGGAAATAATCATCCTATTTCCGTCAAACATACTTTTGGTCGTTAATAAAGTTGGCGCCAAGTCTTCCCACCAAATAAATTACATTTCCGACGACAATTGAGACTTTTTCCGAGGGTATTTCCTTTGTCGGAAATAAATTTCAGGCTCGTGACATATTTCCAACGGACAGTATTTTTTGGTCGAAAAAACACTTTTACCGAGGAAATTTCGGGGCCCTCGGAGAATGTTGGTCGGTAATGACCCTTTTTTTTGTAGTGGAAGTTACTATACTAGAAACACGTCCAGGCTGCGGTCAGCCTAGACCTCGGCACCGTTAACAAGGTTAGGTAATGGGACTATCATGATTGACTAGTATATATTTTGTAAGCATAGACCTAATGTTGTGATGCTATTGGTTTTGGTGCATATCCTGTATTTTTAAAATGAGTATCGTCATAGTAGAATAAGACAACTTCTTTTTTTTGTAAAGTAGTTTTCAAAGGATAGTTCCAATGGTTAGGTAGACACTTTTTTTTTGTACATCTAGGTCGAATGTCCTATTTGGTGTTTTTTTTTTTTTGTTTTGTTTTTTTTTTTTTTTTTTTTTTTTTTTTTTTGGTATTCATCATGATTAAGACTAGCACATGGTGTGAAAATATAACAAAAGTTACCATATGTACGAACAATTGATGAAATTAATATGTTAACTTTATTTTGTGTTGTTTGATTCATTTTTATAAATGTATGGAACCCCTTTGTCCATAAGAATATAACGGCAGTCTTATATGTTGTAAACACCGTGTTTACAAGAATAAGGACCAATTTTATTTCACCAAGGTCCGCGCTTACTTTATTCTTATACAAGGGTTACTTGTTGTTGTAAATTATGGTATTACGAGATTAAGGATGGCTTTTACAATGTAATGGAACGAGTATATCCATCTTAGTATAATACAAATCCTTAATGTTGTGTCAAGCAGCTCAGGCTTCTCAATTCCAACCATCTCAAGCAACTTGGCTTCTTAAACATGTGATTAATCTCAATCTGCCAACTATCTCTAGTACAACAATGTAGAAGGAGGATGAAAGAACAACAGAGGAACCATTTTGTTAAAGATCCTTTTTTTCATCCTTAGATGTGATGATGTTGAACTTTTGCAACAACCTTTTTTTAATTAGGATAAACTCCTTTTGAATTATGGTTTCATAGAAGAATGGTTTGAATGTTGTGGAATTATAGATTCTGCAATTGGTTGTTAGTTTTGTAAGACTTTAACGTCTTCATGGTTGCAATTGGGTTGTTGGTTTTGGTAACACTTTGATGTCTGTGATGGTTGGTTTTATTAGGCTTTGATGTCATTCAAGGTTTTTGAGTCAGGTACTTAGATGCAATTGACCATTTGATATGTAATGTGATGGTTGAAACCTGTTTTCAGTGTGATGTATATATTGATCAGATATTGAGATGTAACCATTTGATATGGCATGAACAAGAATAACTTGTTTTTGTAACCTGTTTTTCGTATCTAATGAACAAGATATGGTTATAACCTGTTTTTGGTGTGATGCTTATCAGTATGTCACCATTTGATATCCAATGAACAAGATATGATCTAAGATCTGCTACTGATTTCCATTCATATCATAGTACAAAGAAAACCCAAAACAAATTACAATGAACTATTGCTTACTAATAAAAATCAAAACAAATTACATTGTTTTCCCACCAAATTACATTACATTACACCCACTGGTCTTAAGTAGCCCAGGCTTATTGAACTACTGTTATTGGTCTACTAGTCTCAAATTACATTGCTTACTGAACTACTGCTATTTGTCTCAAGTAACCCAGGCTTCTCAATCACATTACAACCACCAAATTACAAAACATATTACTCTTAATTCCTCCTAATTCATCTTCATTGCCCTTTATGTTAATAAAGGGATTAAATGAACAAAATAAAAAAAAAGAAGGAGAAAAATCGAAATTTCCTTGGTAAAGTTTGTGAATCATGACAAAGTTTGTGTATTGCAACATGTGTATATTATTTCTAAAGACACTGTATTTTGGCTTATTTTGTGAATCATGGCCAAGTTTGTATACATTAGCATGTGTATGTTGGTTTGTGTATTGCACCATGTGTATGTTTCCATTCCATTTCATTTCATTTGAGTCAAAGAATGTAACAACCAAAACAAGAGCTGAATGTTTTCATTTCATGACTAGAAATTTACAACCTCTGAGACATGTCTTTCCCTAAATTTTGATCACAATGTTACAACCAAAATGTTTGAGCAGAATGTTACAACCAAAACATGTCTTTACCCAAATGAAGCACCATTTAAGCACCTCATTTTTTTTATAACTAAATTGAAAACCACATTAACAGCAATCAAGATACAAATGATCAACAACATCTCTTTTATTCCTTTTAGCATATTCAAAACATCTCCAACTTGTAGCTGCATAGATTGAAACCCCATGTCCTTGCTACCATTGTTTTCCATCCATTGCAAGTCTCTAAAGATGATATCTTCCCTTCCTTTTGTGTTGTCAACATCATCACACCATACAAAAGCTTTGCATCCAACACCTCCCTACATCATGCAACCACTTTGCATAACCACAATATCCATATCATAAAATAAACTGATTCAAAACCATGCCTTGCATATTTCCTTGTACACTTCCAGAAATATTTGTTGTAATGTTATTTTGTAGTTGATAGAAGTAATTTCATTTTAGCTCCATATAAAGGGCACCTCAATCCACGAGAAGATGAAGTAGACATATGCAAACTACAAGAAACGCAGCTAATTGTATGAACTGAAACTAAAAAAGATACAAGAAATAGGAAAATTTAGAAACTGAAATCGACATAGAACCAAATCAAACAAGAAATTACCCTAAAAATGGATGAATTCCTACATGAAATTGATGATTCCCATTCAAATCGTGACTTCACCTATCAAATCGTCATCGATTGAATCTGAATCGAACCTTATACCTCGAAATCGACTAGCCTTTTCCCCAAATTTCATAATCCTAACTTTTTTTTGGGGAAAAGTCGTGCGCGATGATGGTTTTATGATTAAGGGCTGGGGCGAAAGGGTAATAATACCCATGCACGCACGCACCACATGCGTCTTAACTAATGGAATTCCCAATTGGACTTGATTTGTTAATGATGCAAAATGTGATGACCAAAATCAGAAAATTAAAAGTCAGGTGACCAAAATTAAAATCGGGCCAAACCCCAGTGACCAAAATTGTAATTAACCCTAAAAATTAAGATTGCAAATTGTTTCAAGAATAGAGTGTCAGACTCTCGTGTTATGAACTCATTAATGTAGGTTTTTATACAACAACCTTGCCTTTGAAGGTTGAAGTCTTTTTTTGTTTTGTTTTGTTTTTTTTGGTCTAATTGAAGTTTGAAGTCATTTAAGTTAATATAGCCTTTTAAAATTTGTTGCCGCCAGCCCCTCTAAAACAAGTAATGTGCCATCTTCACTTGTGTTAATTATATTGGAGCCATTACCTTATGAGATTATATTGTATAAACAAATATAGGAAACGCACATGGGGTGGCACCATAGTGAAAAAATGGGTCAAACTCTCCCCTCCCCCAAAAGTGCACTCTGGTTCAATCACCTAGAAGACAATCTTGAGGCAATCCAATATATTACTCCCCCAAAAAAACTATAGTAGAGACATCATAGCGTGAGGCGTGATGTGTACATTATGGTACTTCCAAGGACTTATCAATAATTCCACAGTATAATAATTAAGACATCACTTTCATAATTTAATAGTTATCTTATAATATCCTTAAATATAATTTTAATTAATGGTAATTGATTAATTATAATATCGGGTGAGGTCGGGTTGCCTATGAGCTTACAAATCAAGGATCAGGCCATGCCCTTTACATAACGGGCTAAGCTAAGCTTGTCCACAATATCATATTGGACCAACTCATAGCCCAAAAAATATGACTGAATTTGGACTCGCCCATCGGGCTTAGACCATTTTTCTAGGCCTAATATTTCGGTAATAAACAGTTTATAATCGACAAAGTTCGATTTTCTTTATGTTAATTCAATGCGGTTTAATGATTTGAGTATTCATTATTTATGTCCTAATCTAAGATAGTAGATAGATGAATATAGTGTTGAAATTAAAATAATAATGTGATTAAATTATTAAAAAACAAGATGTTTAGTGTTTATGCATATGTGGGTTAGGCAATGTGCTCACACTCTTGCACACAAGTTCAAGTCCCCATCTCCAGAGAATAGAGTAGTTTAGAATATTGTTTATTTTAAAAAAGTTTATTATATATATATATATAAGTAATAGTTATGAGTTTACGTTGATTGACTTATTAAATTGGAGTTTAAAATTATTATTATTATATTGCATGTATTATGTTATACATCTTATGTTTAAACTAACAAAATTAAACATTTTAAATGTGACGGGTTGACACAAAATGAGTTGAGTAAGCTAACAAACAGTTTGCCTCACACCTATCCATTTATTAATCTTAGCTTGGTGGACTGACTTGAATTTGACCCAATTTTTTTATTGTGCGGGTTGATCCGAGTAAAATTTGTGCATGTTATGAATTATTTATCGGGTCATGTTAGAGCATTTCCAGCTGGATGCCCTAGCCCGAGCAAGAGGCCCCCTAGGCCTTCATTCGTGTTTCCAGGGCCCCATTCTTGCCTGGGCAAGAGATGGGCTCCACCAACCCGGGCAAGGCCCAAGGCAACATCAGCCCACCCTCTTGCCTGAGGGCTATGACGTCACCGATGACGGCGTTAGCGCAAGAAATCAAATTTTTTTACCATTGGCGTGTGACGTACACGCGGGGACTGCGCACATCACGCACACCAACGGTAAAAAAAAATTTTGAATTTTTGTCGCTGACATTTGCGCCTACTTTCCCCAAATGGATAAAATCCACGTGGCGCTACCTGGGGTGTCCAATCCATTCTTCCACTACTATCCAAAGGCATAAAAATTGAAAAAAGTACTAAAAATTTTGAATTTTTATTATATATAAATACCTATGAATATTATTTACTTTTCACACCAATTCTTCATACGAATTCTTCTCATTCCAATATTATTCATTTTCCACACTAAATTTTCTACTACTAAATTTCATTTGTGTAAAAATACAAATGACCTCTTCAATCGAAGCCGGAGGCTGGTGGACAACCATGGAAGATGTTTTGTTGTGTGAGTATTGTGTCCAAGTTGGTCATTGCCCGATCACAGACAATGAGATGAAGTTCTCTCATATGAGGAGAAAATTCATGGAGAACTTTGTGGAAGATCGGGTTTGCTTCGTACGAAAATGGCCTTGGCTAGTAGGTGAATTTTTTTGAATAAAGAGTTAGGGAAATAGAGAGATGCGTTGGCAAAGGCGAGTAACAACGTTCGAAGCGGCGAAAATCTTGGCAACGAGGTAATTGTTGTTTTCTTAAATTTAATGTCATAGTTTTTGATATTTTCTTGGATTTCCAATTTATTTTTTATTATAGATTATTCAAGCACAAATGTGGTTCGATGTCATTGGCCAAGGCAAAAAATCTTTCAACAATCAACAATGTTGAGAGGTTGTGAAGAATTGTTCGAGATTCAAAATTATTCCCACGGGTCTGACCGTTGTATTGAATGAGACGCTGCTCTACGATTCACTGGCATAGGATTACCATTGGTTTACGAAACTATCAGATTGCATCTTTAAAGTTTTTTTATGTCATTCGTGGTCCTCAAGCTTAGTATGTGTGCTCACAAATGGTTTATACTATTAGGTTTCGTTAAAAATTTCGTTAGTTTGCTGATGTGGCATATATATATATATCACAAAACATTCCTGAGGTTCACGCACCTCTCACAAATGGTCCCGCGATATTTATTTTTATTTTTCATTTAAAATTCATTAAATTTTGGTTTTCTTTTTTAAATTATTTAAAAATATATATATTGTAGTTTAAATACACGTGACAAAATATTATTGGAGATGAGCTCTACATATATGTCACATCAACAAAGTAATGAAGTTTTAAAAAAATAATTAAAAATTCATAAAATTTAAAAATTAAAAAACCATTTATAAAAGGATTTAAACCTTGAGGACCATTTATGATCCCTAAACTCTTGGTTTTTTTCATTTTTAAATTTTATAAATTTTAAATTATTTTTAAAAATTCCATTACTTTGTTGATGTGACATATATGTGGAGCACACATCTCCAATAATATAGTGTCACATGCATTTAAAATATAATATATATTTGTAAATAATTTAAAATTCATAAAATTTAAAAAAAACCAAAATTTTATGAATTTTAAATGAAAAAATAAAAAAAATTTCGCAGGGCCCATTTTTGATAGATGTGTGAACTTCATATATGTTTTGTGATATATATTATATGCCATGTTAGCAAACTAACATAGTTTTTTCATGAAACCTAACAGGGACCATTTGTGAGTACACATACTAACCTTGATGACTACAAATGTAATCTGATAGTTTCGTAAACCTTAATAACATTTTGTGATATTAAGCCTTTTTACTTTTATGGGAAGGCATTCCAAGTTCCAACCCTGACTATCAACCTCCGTCGCCAGCCCAAGGGCTTCTGAGTAAAGTTCTTTGGAAAAAGTTGGAGGTGTTATTTTTGAAAAGGGAAGGAGCTCCGCGCTGTCTGTTTCGAAAACGAAAAGCGCTTTTAGTTGCAGGCAGGAGAGGTTTAGGGTTAGGGTTTTGGTGAAAACAGAAAGAAAGAAGTAGTTCGCAATGCAGCCCTACGGTATACAGTCGATGCTGAAGGAGGGGCACAAGCACCTCTCCGGCTTGGACGAAGCGGTGGTGAAGAACATCGATGCCTGCAAGCAACTCTCTACCATCACACGAACTTCTCTGGGTCCCAATGGTATCGCTTTCTTACTCTAAAACTCACAGTCTCAGTTGATCAGAGTTGAAATCAATTAATTTTTTAAAATTTGTTTCTCTTCATTACTGCTCAGGTATGAATAAGATGGTAATCAATCATTTGGACAAGCTCTTTGTGACAAATGATGCTGCCACCATTGTCAATGAGCTTGAGGTTCAGCATCCTGCTGCCAAGCTGTTGGTTTTGGCAGGCAGGGCTCAACAAGAAGAAATCGGTGACGGTGCTAATCTGACCATTTCTTTTGCTGGGGAGCTCCTGCAAAACGCAGAGGAGCTTATAAGGATGGGCCTGCACCCAAGTGAGATCATTAGTGGATACAATAAAGCTATCACAAAGGTTATTCAAATGATTTGCTGATTGTTTACCCATTTGGGTTTATTGGAATTCTTCCGTTCTGATTATTATTTTTATTTTTGGGATATTTCAGACTATTGAAATCTTAGATGAACTGGTTGAGGAAGGTTCTGAGAAAATGGATGTTCGCAACAAAGAAGAAGTGGTTTGTAGAATGAAAGCTGCTGTTGCCAGCAAGCAATTCGGACAAGAAGATATCTTATCCTCACTTGTCGCAGATGTAATTATAACTTGCATGCCCTTATTTGTTATTGCTTATTTTCTATGTCAGCTACCCAGCTATTTAGAAGCAAAGAAAAGGAAAAGAAAAGAAGAATAGCATGTCACTTTTGTAAGCAAATTCTAATAGTAGCTCTTTGATTGGACAATATAGGCATGCATACAAGTATGTCCCAAGAACCCAGCAAACTTTAATGTGGATAATGTACGTGTTGCAAAGATTGTGGGAGGGGGTTTGCATAATTGTACAGTAGTTCGAGGCATGGTGTTGAAAACTGATGCCGTGGGGAGTATAAAGAGAATGGAGAAGGCCAAGGTTAGCAGTTTTTTATGTTATGTACTTTAACTTTTTCATAACATATGTATGTTATAGCATTAAATGATGTGCTCTGTTTGTTCATGGTCTTTGGCAGATTTAGTCTTTTGCAAATTACTTTTTGGTCAACTTTCTCTAATTACTTTGAGTCTTTTAGCACCATTTTGTGAGTGGTTCAGTATTCTTTACCTTTGGTTTTTGTTATAAAGACACAATTTACTGGTACCTGTGGGTATTATTTTGAATCTAATATCAAATTGATTGTAAATGATGGATAGGAGTGTACTTTATTGAAACTTGCAGCATGGAATATAGGGTGTGAGGAAGAAGATATGCAATGATTATAACAGGAAAATGAGCATGATTATCATGCCTTTTTGTTACCTTTAAATGCCATCAAGTTGGTTTGTGATTGCCAGTGCCAGCTGCCTATATTGACTTGCTGTTTGCTTGTGTGAGATAGTATGATGTAAGAAAAATCTATGGAAATGGTGGGTTTGTTGACTTGTTATGATGTAGAAGTGATGATAATTAATCAAAGCTAATACCAGTTAGGATAGGATAGGTGTTGGTCTGCTGTGTACCGTACAATGCCCTCTTCCCAAGTTGTCACGTTTCGATTTCCAAAAAAAAAAGGTTGTCATACTTCAAACGTTTGGAATCAGAACAAATAATGGCATGAATATTGGATGGTTATGTACCACATAACAGTGATTCTTTTAGTTTCTTATAACTGTGATGATTACGGCTTCTGATTTCATGATCTTACCTTGAAAACACTAATTTTAGGCATATAGTCTTCAATAATAAGCTATACTCAAAATGTGCAGCAGCCTTCTTGTCATGACGTGCAGCTCTTCATATATTGAAGTTCAGAGGACTGCACTATACCTTTGATTATTTAGATTTTTGATTCTATATGCATGTGACTTGAGAATTACAAAGGCTAACATTGTTTATTTTTTGGGTCCTTTCTTTTGTTTATACCGATTTCCACAAATTTGAAGTACCTGTTCTTTGTTTCTAGTAGCGGGAAAATTGTGTCAAAATAAGGCAAAACGGTAAAATGTACCATTGAAAACTCAACATATAATAGATTGGTGGATGTTTACTTATCATCACAAGCGTTTCAATAATTTTTCAAGCTTAGTACAGATTTATGGTTTCTTATTATGTGGTAATATGGTAAAAAAAAATTTTGTATATACTTAAAGTGGCCCTAAGAGGAATTATGGTGATATAACCAAGAGTAGTTTTTTGGTTTCATTTGTATTTGTTGTTTAACTTATATATAGCAGATAAATTTCGTGATTTGTGCTTCATGGATTGTACATATATCTGTTAAAAGTTTTCTTAAAATGTTTCATTTCTCGATTTTTTAAATTATTAAACTAGATTGGGTTTTGTGAGTTAAAATTGTTAATAATATTTGAATTGCTGATATGAAGAATATTGACTAACTTAAGTGTTCTCGTGCTGTTTAACTTGCAATGCGCTTCTGTTTAACTTTGTACTTGATCACATCTGTTTTTAATTGTGTGATCCAGTTGCAATATTTTATTATAAGAACCCTTTAGCCATGTTATGTGGTCTAAATATATTTTTGAAAGGTTCAGGTTTCTCAGCTTTAATATTCTGTTATACCTTTTCAGGTTGCTGTGTTTGTTAGTGGCGTTGATACCTCTGCAACGGAGACCAAAGGAACTGTCCTAATTCATTCTGCTGACCAGGTAATTGTTGAAGAGGAAGGTTCTCTCTGTGTTGAAGTTATTATAGAGAGGTCTTCTATGTTGTATATGTAGCAGGAGACTAAAGTGCTCGCCTCCCTCTCCCTCCCTCTGTGTGTGTGTGTGTGTGTGTGTGTGTGTGTTTGTGGTTATATGCAACTGATTCCATAAGGTCAAATATTTTTTGGTTACACCATAAGGTCAGATTTAGTGGCAGTTTCTTGAAAGCTTATTCTGTGTGCAACTAGTTAAATTTTGCCACATATGCATACGTTTCATACGGTTTAATTTATTTCTAATCTATTGGTTCTTGTTATTGCTTTTTAATTTCCCCTTTGTCTTCTGTAAAAGGGCTGTACATGAAACATTAAAGATGTCTTCTAATGTGATTTACCATTTTCTGTGATAGTATGGCCATTTTGTGTGGTTCTTTCGATATTAGATATGTATGTCCTGTGGACTCAAATTTTGATTTAAAACTCTGTAATTTTAACTTTTATTACTATATTACTGGAATGTGTTGGTGTTTTACTATTCTTGTCTTTAGGTCCGTAGCACTTGAGCTAGTTGTGAATTGATTGCTGGCTAGTATTACTTCTGTGTTGATACTGTGTTTCGCGTTTGTTGGATAACTTGTAGTTTTGGAGCAAGGATCCTTTTTTAGTTCTAAAAGCAAGCGCAGAATAACATTTACTTTCTGCTCACAATGATTTCTTCAAGAGGGAATCCACTCTTCTTAGTATGGATTCCTAACCGAAGCTTTTAGCTTAACCATGATATCAGTGTACTTACCAATCAGGGTGACTAATTTTTTATGAAATCAATTAAAATCTTCTGGTTTGTGATTGAAATTGTAGTAAACTCTAGACCCATTGGAGATGAGGATTTTTAACAACTGGTAACCTGGTAAAATGTTCTACATTCTGTGTTTGGTACTGATTCTTCAACATTTCATTGATAATTTGGTACTAGATACATGCGTCCAAGGTGCATGTACCTATAAATATATCATATATACCCTTTACCTGATAGGTTTTTTTAATAGTTCTTTTCCCTGTTGCAAGTACAACATGGTTTATTAGTACTCTAGGGTAAAGTGTTGGGTTTTAGGGCTTAGGATTTATAATTTAGCTTTGGGTTTTGGGCCTTGAAGCAAGCATTTTACTTTTTTCCGCGTTGTTTGAACGTCACCTCTTGAACTGCGAGATCATGTTTAAGGATCAGACTCATGTACCATATAATGATATATCTGTATGTCTACATGTGTGAGTTTGGTTTGTCCTGTTAAACCAGTGTTACGTGGACATTGGTTCTTTCTCATAAACAAAAGGTTGACGTGGGTCCTAAAACTCTGATAAGCAGTGTAACCTAATGTATGATTGAGCCTGCGTAGTATGTAGGGAATGTTCAGCTTTATATCTTAGATCTGCAGATTACAACTTGGGAACTCTTCTGTTCATGCAGGCAATTGTAAAATCATTCTCCCCTACAACTTCCTTTGCAACGTTTTTTAAATTATTATCCTCACTATTTATTTTTCATTTCAGGAAATTGATTCTTGGTAAATATGTTTCAATTGAATGGTGCTTGAATTCTCTGGTTTTTGCATAACTATTCTAACGGTTTGTTTTAAAATGTTTGACCTTTTTTCTGGGTATCTGATGTCTGTTACTTTTAGTCTCGGTATATTAAAGTTGATCTTCCTTTCTTGTTTGGCTTGGATGTTGGAAATTATCTTTGCCTACATGTTTAATTTATTTGCATCGTTAGGTTTAATGTGGTCGATCTGTTATTAGCTAATAAGTGGTTTCTTGGTCATCCCGTAGCTAGAAAATTATGCAAAAACTGAAGAAGCTAAAGTTGAGGAGCTCATCAAAGCAGTTGCAGATTCAGGTGCCAAAGTAATTGTCAGTGGAGCAGCAGTAGGAGAGATGGCACTGCATTTTTGTGAGCGTTACAAGTAAGTGTCAATGGCTTTTTTGTTGCTAAAGTTTTTTCGACCCGTGTGCGTTCATGCTGTGTGTATGCAGTAATGTTGTAATTGTAGCATAAACTGGGACTTTTGAGTTTAGGTAGACACTTTCACTATGTACTACCCATTTAAGGGTATTTAGATCTCTTTTAGAGATCCTTGAACTCCTTTAGTGTTTTAACTTTTTAGTTCTTGATTCTAGGCTCATGGTGCTGAAAATCAGTTCAAAATTTGAATTGAGACGATTTTGCTGCACAACTGGTGCTGTGGCCATGGTAATTTTACAAGAATTTGATATTTTATGTGTAACTTATCGAGTGCTTCTTAATACACTTTGTATTTGTGTAACAGCTGAAGCTTGGCCAGCCTAACCCAGATGATCTGGGATATGTTGACTCTGTATCGGTGGAGGAAATTGCTGGTGTTAGGGTATGCTAAGAAATGTTTCCTCAGACTGTATTTTGTCTATAAATTTGCTTATTCATGCCTCATTTGTTTTTCTTATTTCCTGTTAACGTGTCCAATATGTAGGTCACTGTTGTGAAGAATGAAGAAGGTGGCAACTCTGTATCCACTGTGCTTCTACGAGGAAGTACTGACAGTATATTAGATGACCTTGAAAGAGCAGTTGATGATGGAGTGAACACTTACAAGGTAATTTATAAGGCACATTTATAATTTTGTATGTCTTGCTAGGCTGGGTTTGTTTTACCTCTGAAATTGTTGTTAGCATATGGTTCTCTGGAACTTTTAAAAAAAATTCTTCGATCAGGTGTCATTGATATCTTACTATCTTAATGCATTTCATTTTCAGGCAATGTGCAAGGATAGCCGTATTGTTCCTGGAGCTGCGGCAACTGAAATTGAGTTAGCTAGGAGACTGAAGGAATTCTCTTTTAAAGAAACAGGGTAAATTGCCTCTGCTTTTGAATTTAGGGAGTTTCACTAAAATACCCAAAATGGGAGCTGAAATTATAAAAAAACCCAACACCCAAAACACTTTATAAACACACCCAAAACCCATCATTACACACACTCAAAACCCATTTATAAACACACCCAAAAAATATACAATTGTTGATTTTGGAGTTGATTTTGGGTGTGTTTCTATGTTTAAATAGTGCTTGGGTTTTTTTATAAATACATGTTTAGGATTGGGTTTATTTATAAATTTGTATTGAATTTATTCATTTGAAGTGATTTACACAATACGTCTGCAATATGCCTAACTTTCACCACTATTAGATATTTTTGCTTGATTCTATGAAAACTTTAAGCTACAGTCACACAGAAATTATCAACAATAACAAAGATATATCCTCAAAGGAGGTGGAAATTGCTATGCAAGATTCTTTGGAGTATAAGGAATACATATCATAGAAGGAACTTTATTGAAATTGTGGTATGGGGTAAATTGAAGTATACAAGATGTATAAAAAATTAAAATGGTATCCAAATAAATTTCCTAGAAAATGCCTTAAAGAAGCATCATGGGTATTACAACCCAACTAGAGATGGGACACCCGTTTTACAGTTTTAAATGATCAAACTTAGGTAACACATAATGGAGCAATTTCCTAGCACTAAAAAGAACAAAAGAAAGAAACGGATATGTCATGGATGTTCTTGTCCAAAAAAGGTGCGGTTGGGATAGGTAATTGTGAAGTACTTTGATTTGAATCATTTAGAGTTCTTTGTATTGATCTGAATTGTTGGTTTTCATAATATGCATGTAATGTTGTACCTGAAAGCATAAAGTAGAATCTGGAGGTCTACACCAACTATTGGAACTTAAATTTTAATTTTTTTTGTGTGTCCAGTCAGGTCACGATTGGGCATTAGTGAAATAACAAACTAAAGAAAGAATGGTTTTGCAGATTGGATCAGTATGCTATAGCAAAATTTGCCGAAAGTTTTGAGATGGTGCCTAAAACTCTCGCTGAGAATGCTGGGCGTAATGCAATGGAGATCATATCGTCCCTCTACGCTGAGCATGCATCAGGAAATACCAAAGTTGGCATCGACTTGGAAGATGGTGTTTGCAGAGACGTGTCAGCTCTAAATGTTTGGGACCTCCACATAACTAAGTAAGCTTTTCTTTGTCTTGTAATGATTTATTTATTTTTTGTGTGGAAGTTTTCATTACATTGTATGTTGTTACAACTGTGATGCTTGATGTGATTTTGGTGTAATGAGATTAAGTTTTGTACATTAGATTTGGGTCAAGAATTATTTATTTATTTTTTTGGTAGAGGACTCTTTTAATTCCCATGCCCTTTCTAGAGGTTTTGCTAGCCAATGATTTCCTGCTGCTTCTATTAGTGGTTCATTTGATTGGTGCGTGTATCCTTCTGTTGATGTTATATATCAAAGTGCAATTTAATTTAGCTTTGTGAGGGGGTATTGTGGTGAAGTTGTAATATGGATAATAGGCATAATTAGGCAGTTGTCTACATTTGTAATATTTAATCTAGTCCATGATTTGTATTTTTGTTTTTTGGCCTGAAGTCCATGATTTGTGGTCATTCATATCTTTGCCAAAATCCTTTACTCCATGGAACCCAGTTATTCAGTGTTTTTTCCCTTCATTATTCTGTTTGTGTATATAGATGTAGCTATATATCCATTTTGAAAGCTTTATTTATGTTTTGGTTTCAAGAAATGGTTGGTTTCTTGAGGATAATGCAGCGACGATTCTAACCTTTTTAAAATCATCTATCAATTTAGTGGATGTATTCTCATTCTGAATTTTGTATGAGTTACATCCATATGAAAGGGTTTGTAGTATTTTTCAATAAGTGAAGATTCAGTTAAGGAGGAATAACGACATGTAAGCTAAGCGTTGTTCATATCTCAAACTCATACACATCAGATGTTTTATTAATTGTAAATAGTTGTTTTTCATTCATCTATTTGAATTCAATGTTCTTTTGAAATTGCTGTGATTTATAAGTAAACTTTGGGTTAAAAAATTGTGTTATATAGGATAGAGGCATCATATTCTATGTTGGGCTCTTTTTTTCTTTTTGGTCTGATCTTTCTTGGGATGTTTGCTACAGGTTTTTTGCTCTCAAATATGCTGCAGATGCTGCCTGCACTGTTCTACGAGTAGATCAAGTAAGTAACTAATAACTATTGGGTTTTCCAACTTTTGGAGTACCCAACTTTAATTTCGAACTGCATCATTCAGACCAGAGGGAAAACTGAAATACTAGGTGCATCCGGTTTGAAACTCGTCTTTGAGCTTTTGTTTAGATTAAAATAAGAAACCTATGAAACTCGTACCAATACTTCAAACAATGGAAGCAAATATGATATTTTTTTGAAGTTCCTTTGGGAAATGCAGAATTTGTTAAATATAGCGTCACTGCAGAAGGTATAATTCTTTATTAAGATTGATGTAGGGTTGGGCGTACCTCTATTTTACAAAGAATTGAACAGCGAGGGATTTTGAAATTGTGAGACAAGGATTTATGACTTTCAAATGTATTGCTAATATATCTTCTGCTAGAAATACCCACTTTAGCATAACTGATTGGATATAAGTTGGGCCGCTTTTCAATGATTTTGCTCTTGACAAAACAAGACTTAAAAAAAAGACATAATAGCTGTTTTGTTTTTGTCAGAACATGAAAGTTGGTTTGATGATTAGCATCAATTAAGGGTTAAAATTCATTTATCTAATTGCAAGAATATGTGATGTTGATTATCATTTAAATCATAAATAATTATGTTGACAAAACTCTCTGTGTTGCAGATTATAATGGCAAAACCAGCAGGTGGCCCAAGTAGGAGAGATCAGCCTGCAGGGATGGATGAGGACTAACTTTTTCTGTGTCACAGTTTAACTATCTCGTTTGTATTGCTCTGAGTTAGTAATCTTTTGTTGTCTACAGATGAAAAGCATGTTTTATATTTCAATTTGCAAGGATTGAATATTGAAAATCACTAGTTACAAAGCTTTGGTTGTCAGTTGAAGATCTGAATACAGAATTAAAATGTAACTTTTAAGTTGTGTGTACTTGTTTAGGATGCGGAGTGAGAGTTTAGAGTGGAAATTTTTTTAATGAACTCTTCTTCCGTCTCTCTTCGATGGTAGTGTGCCGTCTTAAGAGAGGCCCTCGAGTTCTTGTAACTGACTGCCACTGGTCTTTGAGATTTTGTTGAAGGCTTTTTTGTGTGCCTTTGCCAGACAGTAATCTATTTGATTCTTATGAAATTTTCATCTATGATGCAGCTTTTGTGCCTTCAATTCAATCTTGCCACAGCTTTTGTTCAATGATGCATCTCAAATGCTCGTTTCTTCTTTGTATTTATTTGTTATTTTTCATCGCTGCCTACATATGCAATTAACAACCGGAACACGAACAAGAATACAGTCAGTGGATATGCCTCATTCTGTTACTGTAATCAATAGAAATCTTAATTTGGATCACAACCTAGGATTTACTAGGACTGGAAATTTTTAATTGAAAAACTGACCTGAATCTAATCGACTAGTCTGGGTTGGTTTGGTTGCATATAGTGTTTTGCAGAACAGCAGAAAATAGCACCAAACTGATTTAACTCAATTAAAAACAACAATTTGCAAACCTTTGATCTCGCGGTATGTCGAACCCAACTAGTCCATATATTTTACTTTAATGATTGGGCAGTAGTGCAATAACCCACTAAAGAAACAATGATTTTGCAGATTGGATCAGTATGCTATAGCAAAATTTGCCGAAAGCTTTGAGATGGTGCCTAAAACGAGAGCTGAAAATGCTGAGCTTAATGCAATGGAGATCATATCTTCTCTATATGCTGAACATGCATCAGGAAATACCAAAGTTGGCCTCGACTTGGAGGAAGGCCGTTGCAAAGATGTGTCAACTCTTAATATTTGGGACCTCCACTTAACTAAGTAAGCTGCTCTTTGTCTTGTAACAGTTCATGCTTTTATGTGAAAGTTCTCAATACATTGAATGTTGTTACAGCTGTGATGTTTGATGCAATTTTGGTTCTGAACTCTTTTACATTAATTTTGGATCTAGAATTTGTTTGTAGTGGAAGCTTTTATTAGTAATCCCATTTTTGGTGGTTTTGATAGCCAATTAGTTCCTGTTGCGTAAATGAATGGTTCATCTTATTGGTATCCTTTCTGTTGATTTTCTGTATCAAACTGTGACTTACTGGCATGGGTGCTTGAGGATTGTGGTGCATTTTGAAGTCCATTGGCTGGCTAATTGGGCTAGGAGGTTATGCATATATGATGTAAAAAATTTAGTTCATGATTTGGTGGTCTAACAGCTACATCCTTGTGCTGAAAGCCTTTATTCACCATGGGACCCAGTCATTCAGTTATTTTCTTTATTATATTCCATTTGTGTAAATAGTTAAGCCACATATCCACTACGAAAGGTTTCTTATCTTTCTTTTTTAGTAAATGGTTGGTTTCTAGAGGATAATAGAGTGACAATGCCAACCTTTTTATTTTTTATTTGTTTTACAAATAGTATTGATGGTTTGCATTTAGGATTTTTACAAATTATAGCATTCGGGAATAAGTGAGGATTTGTTTGGGTAACTGATAAATAGTAACTTGGAAACATCTTGACTTCAAACATTTTGGGTATTTATGAACTTTAGATAGTTATGTTTCATGAATTTATTGAAATCAATATGTTTAAGTTGGCCAGGAAGTTGTTTCGTATGAGATATAGGTATCAATCTTCTTTCTTGGGCTGTTTGTCGCAGGTTCTTTGCTCTCAAGTATGCTGTAGATGTTGCCTGCACTATTCTACGGGTAAATCAGGTAACTAGTAACTACGTATTTGTCAATGGTTTTCCTAATTTTGAAGTACCCAAATTTGGTATGAACTACATCTTTAAATCCCTAATTGCATCTTTGAGGCCAAAATAGAAAAAAAAATGCTAAAGTACATACAGTTTAAAATAAATAAAAAGTCGAGGCTTTATGAATTAGTTGACTATTCTTTTTATTTATTTAATTTATATTTTAACAATTTATAGTCAGGTCTTTTTTTTTTTTTTTTTTTTTTTTTTTTTTTTTTTTTTTTTTTTTTTATATGTCATGATAGATGCATCGTGTGTACTCAGAACACAAACTCCTTTATAACTCAAAAGAACGGTCGCAAATGTTAGTTTTTAACTTAGAAAAATAAAATAAAATTGAAAGTTACTTTTGGGAAATGTTGAACTTTTATAATGAATATGGCTTCAGTGCAGAAGGCTTGATAGTAAATAGAAAATCTATATGCTGGGGTTTTTCTGGCTAGCTAAAAATGTGTGAGAAATGATGAATCTATCTTATTGCAGCCTATTTAATGTTTAATACCTTCATTAAAAAAAAGGTTGTTGATAGTGCTTTGACTATCTTGCAGATTATAGTGGCAAAACCAGCAGGTGGCCCTAGTAAGAGAGATCAGCTTGTAGGGATGGATGAGGACTAATTTTGTGTGTTTGACAGTTGACTGTCTTTGCTTGTATTGCTCTATGTTAGGGATCTTTTGTTCCATTTTAGTAACAATTTTGTTTAGGAGAAAAAGAAACTTATTATTGCAGTTCATTCTTTGTAAATGCTACTTTTCTGTTACGATGGACACATGGTATGCCCTGTTGGGGTTTGGATTGAAACAATGATCATGGTATGCCCTTGTAGGGCAGGTTTGGATTGAAACGATGTGAGCCATGTTTAGTGAGAAGCTTGAATGTATTTTCTTTTCTGTTGTATTTGGCCCTTTCTTTTCAAGTATGCCAGAAATCATCTTGGTTTTGTAATATGTGGTTTGTGCTCAATTATGGTTAAGGTTAATGCTTGGCATGCTTTCACTAATTATTTGCATTTTTGTACCCAATATTTGATAGCTGCCTTCTTTTGAACGAAGATTCATGAGGGAGAGAATTACTTTACTTTTGAATATGAATCGATGTGCAACTCCAACTATTATTTGAAAGGTCAACACCAATTCGTGCATAAGGATGGATAACAATTGTCGTGTCCGTGAGATTTGAATTCAAGATTACTTTCAACAAAGTAGAGACTCTGTTATTAGACCAAATGGCCGTTGACATATGAGGTCTGGAGGTTTTTATGTGAAGATGTATGCTTGTAATTCCTACCTTATTCTGTAATATTTACCCTCATAATCCTAATAATTTTTGGGGTTTGTAGGGAGGTCTTATGCCAGGGAGGGTAAGAGTCGAATTCTCGTCATGGATATGAAGGATATAAGTGGTAATTCTTGTAATTGGTATGAAAGGGTACAAAGGATAAGTGCTCTACTGCGAAAGTTACAAACTTACCAAGTAAATCCAGATATTTGGCGGGCTTAAAGTTGGCAAAGAAATTTGTGTGAACTTTGACAGATGGGCTCAGGAGAAAAAGTGGTGGCATAAGTCCAAAGTAAATATCCTGACAAAACAGTGGGCAAATAAGGATGAGCCTAGCAAACTAGTGACTAATGTGTGTGGAAGCTGTTAAAAGCTTCTTCATTCTCTCTATCTCATGGCTTCTCTTCTTTCCTTCTCTGTTCCCAATTCAAAGATGATAAGAGCTTCTTCATCACAGTCTGTTTCTGCACCGACGGTTTCCGTGCCGGAGAACCTTACTGAAAAATTTGGGAGAAAGGGCATCAAGTTCTTGGAGTCTGATAACATCCCCATTGTTGAACTCAGAGTCAGAAATGGCAGTTCATTAAGGCTTCAAATACCCAATGCTCATGTGACTTCATACAAGCCAAAGGTGTACTGGAAGGACGACGGCTTCCAAGAAGTTCTTTACACAATTCCAGGCAATGGAAAGATCCTAATTCTACCAAAGCCAAGGGAGGAATTGGTTTGGTCTTGAATGATGTATCAGAAGCAGGCTCCAAAGGCTCACTTGTTTCCACTTCTGAATGGACAGTAAAAGATGTTGATTCCGATTCCATCGATGCTCTCCAGTTTTTTTTTTTTTTTTTTTTTTTTTTTGTTTTCTTTTTTTTTTTTTCTTTCTTTTGAAACAAACAAAAAAATACAGAGACATCAAAAGTTAAAATGACCAAAACCTTAGTTGTTAGAAATACATAAGATTTCGATCATGAAATTACCAAAACAACGCACAGATACAAAACTAGAGAGCCGAGAATATATTGAAATGATGAAATTTGAGGACACAGTTTTTGTTTCCTTGGTTTTCCATTGATTTGGCACTTAGATTTGTTGCAGGTTGAATTAAGCAGCACTAGTGGAACACTTGACATAACCTATGTCGTCAGTTTATATCCGGTAAGCATGGCAACGGCTGTTATTGTGAGAAACAAAGGCCGGAAGCCAGTGACTCTGACCAATGCCATACTCAGCCATTTCAAGTTCAAAAGACGAAGTGGGGCGGCGATCCAAGGTCTCAAGGGCTGTGCTTACACTGCACTCCCTCCACTGTCTTCTCCTTTTGAGATTTTGTCTCCTGCTGAAGCAATGAAAGTTGACACTCCAGGGTGGTTCGATTTTGGTTCTCAGCCTGAAGAAAAGCCAGGTTCTTGGACTCACCAAGATGTGCCTTTCACCATTTTGAAAAACAAGCTCAGCAGGGTTTATGCTGCCCCTCCTAAAGAGAGACTCAAGCCAATTTATAACACCCCACCTTCCAAATATGAAACACTGGATCAGGTAACCATTCTTTGCTAAATATTCTTAATCTAACTCCTAATCAACAAAAATATATCCAGTGACAATCCGTCTATTCAAATCTCATGAACGAGAGTTTGATGTGTCGTTAAATAATATAAAAAATCAGCAAAAACATAAGGAATGAATAATTGAGTCTTGCCAGATGTAAAATCAAAAATTGTAATTAGTTGCCAGTTTTTTATGGGATTGCGTGACTTGGAATTATGACCGCACCACCTAATCAATAGTTCAGATTCACTGTCCGACAAGGAAAATTACCAATGACATTAGTTCTTGTACATATTTATATACACATAATAAATTTGTGTTTTTTCTAACTTATTGGTTTGTGAATTTCAGGGGCGTGAGCTCTTCTATAGGGTGATACGCATGGGATTTGAGGATATCTACTTATCCAGCCCTGGTTCTTTCTATGAGAAATATGGGGAGGAGTATTTTATATGCACTGGCCCTGCTTCAATGCTGGTACCTGTGGTTGTCAAGCCTGGTGAGGATTGGAGAGGTGCACAAGTTATTGAACATGATAATTTGTAGTAAATTTTTTCCTTTTTCCTTTTTTTTTTTTCTTTTTCCTTTTTTTTTTTTTTTTTTTTTTTTTTTTTTTTTCTAGTAGAAGCAAGGTCTGGTCTTTTTTTCTTTGTTTTCTTTTTCTACTAGTTTGATCACCTGGTACGCATGTGACACCAAATATTTTCCTACCATTGATTTCGTTCATCACAAAATCACACTGATGTATTGTTAATCGTATCGACTTCATCCTATGGATAGTCAACACAACTAATGATCCATATTTACCTGCAATCTTGGAAACAAAGAAAAGGAATCCCATGGCAAACCAAAGGTCTCAAGTTCGAACTCTCATGGAATCTTAGTTGTGTGTATGTGAGAAACTCCCATCTCTCGTAGTTTAGACTATCGCTTGTACTCAAAAAACAAAAAAAGGATACTTTCAGATGTAGAGAGTGGAACCTAGTTTAAAGCTTTATCAATTAGGACTTCGTTACTTTTTATTAAAATTGATCTAAATTGTTGTGCACATTTTCTCTGTTATGTGTACGATAAATGTATCTTATATTCTCAATCGATACTTCGCTTTTACTAATTAAATAGAATTTTTTCCAAGGTTCATGACATAGAGGTCCATGCCAACTTTCTAAATGGCACACAAACCTTGATAATTTCTTTTGTTGGAATACGAACGATAGTCTAAACCTAATGCAACAACACTATTTCTTGCAGCAACACTTATCTACTCTGATGTACTCTACTTCTTTATCACTATAAGGTTTGTACGTAATAGATCTCTACAACTCAAACCAAAATACATATTCAAAAAATCACAGAAAGTTCAAACACATCTCTTGCACACTATAGTAAGATTAGATCTGAAAAGGGCTAAATAAAAGCGTGATGATACGTGAACCAAATTAAGATAGGGAGATATGAAAAGATGCACAAAGAGAGATGAAAAGGAAAACTAGATATAGAACTTGACGTAAATCTTAAAAAAGAATAATAATTGGGAAGAGAGAGAGAGACAGAGAGAGATGGCATAGAAACATTATATATCTAAAGGAAAAAAAAGGAATGGAGAGATATCAGGCCAAAAAATTATGGGGAGTTATCTGAAGAATGAGATAGAAAAGAAAGAAAAAGAAGTAGGGGAGAGAGGGAGAGAGAGAGGTAAGAAAGAAAGAGGTGTGACACATATAAGTAAGGGTGGGCACAGTCCGGTTTATTCCTCGAATTGGAACTAAAATCAAAACTTACGTATACGTTCTGCTTTCGTTCAATTTTCATATAAAGTATCTAGATGAATTGAACTGGACTGACAATTATCCTCAAATTGGAACTGAAATCGAAACTTACACACAATCCGATTCAATTCGATTAGTGCTTGACTAACCGAACCAAATCAAACTTATACGGTTTCAGTTTGGTTGGCCGGTTTGCGGTTTGGAAGAAGAGAAAAGAGGAAGATGTGCAGAAGAGAGAAATAGGAAGAAGAGAGAAGTAGAAAGAAGGGAAAAATAGGAAAATGAGACAATATGAAAGGAGAGAGAATGAGGCGTAACAAGAAGAATGAGTATGATTCACCAAAAAGAAAAAGAAGTAGTGCTAGAGTTGTTATTTAGTGAGGTGTTTTTATCAATAATAACCAAAATTTACACCCCAATTTCATAAATGTCAATTTTTATAAAAATGTTCAAATATAGCCAAAAATCCACTTAAATTGACACAAATACCCTCAAAATTAAAATATAATTACCCATAAAACCAACCTCTTCGCATTATCTATATTACTAAAACAACAAAACAAAAATAGGAATTTTTTCCACAAACAAAGACTAAAATCCCAATTATGCTACTTCTTAATTATCACCACAAACACAAACATAGAACCTCAAAGATTGACCATGAAGAAATTCAAAATCCCATTTTGTTTTTGCTCGACTTTTGTAGATCTAAAACTTCCCCTTTCTAATAATAAAAAACCTTCAACCAAAAACAATGGAACCCATATCAAGAGAAACACAGCAAAATAGCAACAATATTTGCCTTCTGTTGGTTTTTATGTTCCAAAAGAATACAAACACAATTCATTTTATTTAATTTAAGAGAGTGCAATGGAGATATTATTATATTAATACAGTTTGAAATTAAAAGGAAAAATCACATACGACAATGCAGAAGCATTTTATTCAACCTCAGATAAAGGATTGGAAAAATATGGTATTTTAGTTTGAGGGTGAGAGAAGAAAGAAAAGCGATTGAATTTGTCAAGTCCATCAAACTTGAAATAAAATTGGGGTTTTGAGTTTTTAAGTAGAGTTTAGGGTTCATCGCCATAACTGGCCACCATAATTGTGAGTAAGCTTGGCCACTGTAGTTGTGAGTTATTTGATTTGTAAGTTTTTTGTTATTTGGTTTAATTTTGAGGGTATTTGTGTTAATTTAAATAGGTTTTTGGCTATATTTGAAAGTTTTATAAAAACTGACATTTATGAAATTGGGGTATAAATTTTGGCTATTATTAAAAAAAAAAAAAAAAAAAAAAAAAAAAAAAAATATGGGACTAAATTGGTTCTAATTTTTGAGCCTCAGTTGACTTTTTTGGTCAACATAATTTTTTCTTTTTGGGTTTTTTTCAACTCGATTCAGCTTGATTTATCGGTTTAAATGAGGTTCGCATGGGCTTAGTACTTTACTAAGGGTGGGCATTTGAACTGATGAACCGAACCAAATCGATATGGAAAAAAACCAGAAAAATTAGTTTTGGCTTAAAGCTGTTCGTTTCTCAATTTTTACCACTTAAAAACCAAACCAGATTGATTATATGATGTTGTCACATATATTGATAATATAAATAATTTTTCTTATGAATTTAACACCAAAATTATAGTATCCTCATCTCTCTTAGCCTCCCTGTCTCCCTCATGGTCTCACCCCTCTTTTATCTTCATCATGATGTCAACCTCCTCATCCCTCCCCGTCTCATATCCACGCCTCTAATGCCATCATCCACTATCTTTTTTGTTGTTTTGCTTTGAATTCATTGATGGATTAGTGTAAGAGAGTTGAGTTTTATTTTTGGGCTTCAAGTGATGATGCCTAACCAAAAAAATAAATTCAATGCAAAGGTAGGGTATGTTAACACTCACGGTCTCATAGGGTACAATGACCATCACATTGAAGTTGGTTCTTTGAGAGCTCTTGATGCATTTATTGACCTAGAAATGGAGGATTTTGGCTTCAGAGATAATTAGCGGCCACATGGATGATTGAAGTTGATTCTTGATCTTGAGAAATTGAATCTAAGGTTTTCACACGCTCAGGAACTTTCTTACATGGTTGCATACCATGATGAGTTTGACCCAAATGATGCTTAAGTCTAAAAATTTCTCCACTGCATATTTGATCACAAAATGTGCATCTCAAGTATTTTTTTCCCCCCTCTATTTCTTTTGCATACGTCCACACATGATCTTTTCGATTCATAGCTATAAAACAACACCATTAATATTTCTAAGATACAAGTATGATGCATGTATGTCAAATTTCTACTATATCACATAAACGAATAAGATAACTAATATTATTGAAAAAAAATTATATGAAACTTCAAATTACAGTTTCGAAGAATTAGAGAGGAAAATAAAATGGCTTAATTGCAATCGAAAGATGAAGAGAATTCTTGAAATTGATGGAGATTATCTGGTAAGGATATATATATATATATATATATATAAACTTCGAATTTGTCCCACCATTTAACAGAGAATTGGCGGGCAAAAATCCTGGTATCTTTGGTTACTTTGTAGGACCATTTGAGGATCTAAGGAACTTTGTATTTAGCAACAAAAAGCAACTGTTTTGGGAAGAATAAATCAACTTTGGAGAACTTGGCTTTTTTGGTGAAATGGTGAATTAGCTCATGGACTGAAACAGGAAGAATTTCATCAATTGGACCATGTTTTTCCCATCAGTGGAGGAACCATAGGAAAAGGAGCATTTGAACTTATTGTCAAAATTTATAAACCAGGAATGACTAAAGTCCTCATATTGGTGGAGGAAAATAGAGTACCAGGCTTCAATATAATCAGAATAATTATATTGCAATTTTGACTGAAAGGTTTTCAACTCATAAGGGTGGCTACTGAAAGAATCTTGACTCATGACTTTGTGGATATAGAGGGAATGATAAAGGATGATTTCAGGGTGATCACAATCCTTTATCGGCTTAATTTCGACTGACTGAGTTTCAAGTAATATATCACTATAATACTTGAGAGACTTGTATGGACTAGGCGGCATATAATGAAATCCTGGAGGGAAATAGTGTTTGGCTATGGCAACTGGATCAGAATTAATATCATAGACAGGCTCAACAACGAACATGTGAAAATTGCTTTTGGGCAAATAGGGAGATGTCTTTTTGAAGGCAACTGAGGGACTAGCTGAGGGATCAACTGAAAAAGGATCATAACTGGAGATTAAGGTCGACTGATAACTGGGGCGAATTTGGCCAACTGTGGAACCTAAACTAGAGAATTTATTAGCAACTGATATTGGTGTGGCAACTGAGATTGGAGTGCAACCAGGAAAAGGGACCAACTGTTTGGGTGTTTCTGGCTTATTTTGACTCATGGATGGGGGAAGGATTCGGAGCGACTGAGATGGCTTGGGTTGTTTTGCTGATTCTTTTTGCTTATCTTTTTTGGGTGCCATTGTGCATCCTGCAGGAATTCTCGAGTAAGAAAATCAGGGATTGAATTCTCACTTCCTTTCAAATATTCAATATCAAAATCAAATATACTTAAAATGCTTTGCCATCGTGCAAAAATCTGTTTAGATGCAATGTTTTGAACATCTTTTTCTAAAACATGTTTTGCAGATTTACAATCAACTCGTATTAAAAACTTTTGATTAAGCAAATCATCTTGAAATTTACTAATACATAATACAATAGCTAATATTTCTTTTTTAATAGTACTATAATTATATTGCGACTGGGTCCAAGTACCGGAATGAAAGCGAACAATCTGTTCTGGGGAATTTGGACAGGCTCTTTGTTTGAGGATACCATCATAACCTATGTCAAAGGCATCAGTTTCAACTATCTTAAAGGAATCAACTGAAGGAATACCAAGACAGGGAAGTGTCTTGACATGGGCTTTGATCTGTTTGACAACTTCAGTATGGATGGTTGACCATGGGGGAGGATTACTCTGCAACCTATCAAACAAGGGCTTACATTGCTTTCTCATATTTTTGTAAAAGTCAGAAACATAATTTAGAGATCCTAGAAATCTTTAGAGTTAACTTTTATCAAGAATTTGATCAAGAAATTTATCAACAAACTGAATGACTCGATCAATTGGGGAGATTTGTGACTAGCAAATATTGAAACCAAGGAATCTAATATTGGTTTGGAATAACTTGATCTTCTTAGCAGAAACAACTAGACCATTCTATTTGACAATTTGAAGGAATTTATGCAAATGTTTCCAATGTTGTTCTATTGACTCAGAAAAGATGAGAACATCATCAATATAGACAATTGAGAAATGACTGTAAGGATTAAAAATCTCATTCATAATATTCTGGAATTCACTAGGGGCATTTTTCAGACCAAATGGCATTACATTCCATTCATAATTACCGACAGGAGTGACAAATGCAGTCTTATACCTATCTGACTCATCTATTTGGATTTGCCAGAAACCACTCTTCATATCAAATTTGTTAAAAAAACTAATTTTTCTAATCTATTAATTAGGTCTCTTTTATTAGGTATGGGATACTTAATCCATTCTAAGACTGAATTAAGTGGCTTGTAATTGATAACTAATCTTGGGACTCCTCTTTCTAACTCAGCGTTTTTTGGACATAGAAAGCAGGGCATGACCAAGGGGACTTACTTTTGCGAATTATTTTCTTCTGAAGCAACTCATGAATTTTTTTTTACAAAACTCCATTATTTCTTGACTCATCTGGATTGGCCTGGCTTTAGTAGGAATGTTTTTCTCACTAAAGGTTTTGATATAGGGAAGACAAACAACATGTTGTTTTCTATACCAAAAAGCATTAGGCAAGTCAGAACATATCTCATTTTTTAGCTTATTTTCAAACTGCTGAATTTGCAACTGTAGAGATTTATCGCTAAGCTGTTGTTCAACTCTTTTGAACTTAATTTCTTCTTTAAGAAAATTCAACTGGTTATTTTTTCTAATAATTTGTACTGATTTGGACACTGACTGTTTTTGCAAAGCTTTTAGGTTATGCAACTCTAGTTTAGATAGAAACTCAAATTTTACCTTTTCGCCTAAATAGGTAGAAATGACACCATCATAGTCTACCTGGAAGGGATACAATAAGGCAATAAAAGGTAACCCTAGAATGACTTCGTCAGTGATATTCTTGACCAAGACAAATGAGGTTTTAAAGCAAATTTTATTTTGGCATACATGGGCTTTTGGTAACTCAAAATTTAACTGGAGTGATTTTCTTGAAGCAGTGCTTAAGGATTCTCTAGAGTTCTGGTAAAACATAGTAGGGATTAGACCTTCCTGAATACAGTTAAGATCAGTTCCTGAGTCAAATAGGGGAACTGTGTTGAACTCAAAGTTTTGGAGAAATATTGTCACTTTCGAATACCATTTTCTAAAATTGACTTATTTGATCAAATTTACAACTTGTTGGCTATCAGAAGGTTCGTCATCAGAATTGTGAGGACTTTCTGACTGGCTTTTGGACTCAGAAGACTCTTTTTCCATAAGACGGACTAAATCTTGCTTGATTGCATAATTTTCATTTTGTAATTTATGACTTATCTGTTTTAATTCAACCATTTCTTTTTTAACCATTTTTACTTCTAATTGCAGATCTTGTAAGGTAATTTCTTTCTTTTTAGCAAATTTTTCTAAAGTGGTATTTAAACTAATCGGCTGGGGAGGAGACTGACTTGGGCTTTCTTGGCTAATGACTTTTCTTAACTTCTTTAAATACTCAGATTTCAACTCAGGATTCTCAACTTTGCTTATTAAATCTATTAATAATTCTTCTTGTTCTTCTTGCTTAGTAAGAACAGAAATGGATTTTAATCTATTACAACATTTATCTTTACAACCAATTTGGATATTAGGTGAGCTGGACTGTGAATCTGAAGACTGGTCAGATTCAGACTCAGAGCTGGCCACTATGGTTTCATCATTGCTTGTTTCAGAGTCTCGCAACTCTAAAACCTTTATCAACTTTTCTTTTTCTTCATCTGTAATTTTCAACTGTTTAATAGTATCTTTTACTTTGCGTTCAGAGGCATAATGACCAAACTTTTGACATTTAAAACATTTGACTTTGGTTTTATCATTATTTCTCTTGGAATGATTATTCTTTTGACTTCTTGGGGCTTTCGACCAATTTTTCTTGGGGGAAAATTTCTTTTTTCTATAGAACTCATGATTATTATCATTATGTCGGAAGAATTGTTTTCTACCCGAATAATGACGATGTTTTCAAATGTGACTGGGATAACTAGGCTTATTTTTCCTGGAAGGAGGGATGCTGGCAAGACCATATTGTTCACAGAAATTTCCTAATTCATATTTAGCTGATTTCCTATCGGACTGTATTTGTCTACCAATTTTAAAATCAATACACATTCTCATACCAACTTGGTTGATTGTACTTATGATATTTCCATATGTTTTCTACGCGAATAATGACGATGTTTTCGAATGTGACTGGGATAACTAGGCTTATTTTTCCTGGAAGGAGGGATGCTGGCAAGAACGTACTTCGTATTTAGCTGATTTCCTATCAGACTGTATTTGTCTACCAATTTTAAAATCAATACACATTCTCATACCAACTTGGTTGATTGTACTTATGATATTTCCATATGTTTTCTACGCGAATAATGACGATGTTTTCGAATGTGACTGGGATAACTAGGCTTATTTTTCCTGGAAGGAGGGATGCTGGCAAGACCATACTGTTCATAGAAATTTCCTAATTCATATTTAGCTGATTTCCTATCGGACTGTATTTTTCTACCAATTTTAAAATCAATACACATTCTCATACCAACTTGGTTGATTGTACTTATGATATTTCCATATGTTAAGCTATCCCAATCTATATGGCCTTGTTCATTACTCAGGGTCGTGCGTGTTTTGTGGGCAAACAAATTTGGAAGACCATTAACAAATTTTTCTTTCCAGAAAGGTTGATTACTATCATCCCTAAGCATGACTCTAGAGACGAAGACATCTTTGTACCATCTGAAATCAGACAACTTAGGACATTTAAGATTACTAAGCTGGTCATGGATCTTGGCAGTAGTATTACTAGGGTTTCCAATGAAATGCTCAATTATTGTGTAAAACAAAGTGTTGACTCCGTCTTCTATACCTTGACCTATTTGTTCGTCAAATATAGGGAGACCATCTTCATTAAGTTTTACAGCATGAATGATCAGATTTTTGGACTCAGGGGTTAAGTGCTTATCCCACCAATACCTGAGAGTACCGGTAAACCCAGTAACTAACAGGGGTACAATCTCAGATTGTCTGAAACTGTGATTGGTGATGTAACTGTTGGCAACCATGGACATATGTTGTAACTTATTAAAGATTTCTTGCTCAGACAGACCATCAATATTCCATTCGTACAATTTATCAGAAGAAACTGAAAACTGGGTTTGGAAGTTTCTTTCTTCAAACTGAATATCTGGAGGAGTTGGTCTAGGGTACCAATTTTTGGTTAAGCTAGTAGGGCTTATGTGTCTATCTAATCTTTTGATTTTGGGTTCAACTTGGACTTCCAGATTTTTGAAAGCATTTTCTAATTTTGAAATATTACTAGTTTCGGATTCTGTTGTCTCAGGTTCAGACTCAGAGGGGTTCGTGATTGCAAAAGAATCTAGTGTTTTAAGACCAGATTTTTCAGCTTTACTTGGGGTCAACTGTTCTAACATTTCTTCAATTTTCTTTATTGTAGGTTTAATCTTAAGCGTGGGGCTTGACTTAAGATCCTGGAACTGAACTATTGGTTTTTCAATTTTTGGTTTAAACTTAGTTTCTGGGGGACTTATCTTGTCAATCTTAGTTTCAATTGTATCCAGTTGTTTCCCTATGACAATTAGACTCTGATTGGTATAATTATTCTGCTCAATTAGTCTTCTATTAGTATCATTGCTTTCAAAGGCTTTGAAGGGGCTAGCAGGCATAGGTGTATTCTTATGATTGATGATTATGGTGTCAACTGGGGGATGACTAGCTTCAACTTCTGACTTGTCTACCATTTTCCATTTTTCTTTAGTTAGAGTTTTTAACTCATTAGACATGTAGCGGCTTTCAATAAAATCAAGGTAGAAAATTTCAACTTTGGCTAACCGCATATAATCTTTCCATTCATTAAAGATTTTTTGACGGTTTTCACTGTTAGGGTAAGCTTGGTGATAACTATTTCTCATATGCTAATTTTCTGGGGTCTTGAGATGATGATTTAAGCGTTTCCAATTAATCTCAAATTTTTTATTAAGGGTTCTAAGTTGATTATCAACTGCTGCAAAATTTTCAACTAAGAAGTCAGATTGTGTAGGTGACTCAGGTGAATCGGACTTGTCATCCTGGATTGGTACCTTGCCATAACAAGGTTGGTTTACTTGAGAAGATTTTCTCAGGGACTCAAGTTTGAAATCAATCATGGCCTTTTCTAACTCTAGGTCTCGTTCTAGAGTGGAGGACGAGGCTGTACCATCTAGATACTATTGGATATAATCTAAATTATTTAGACTACGCTGCATTGGAACTGATATATATATATATATATATATACACACTAGCTCCTGCCAATTGGTTTTTTATTTATTATTATTTTAGTATTAGGAAAAGATAACATGGGTAGTTATTATATGATTTCGTTTTTAATTTTAATTTTTTTAATATAAAAATGTGAATACCATATTATCATCATTTAATTAATAATTTCAATTCTTAATTTTTGAATTAACTAAGGGCATTTTCTAGTATTTTGAGTGTTTCACCATTCTCTACCTTTTACTTTATATATATATAGATAAGTCCATATATTAATATATTAATTTAGTATAAAAAATAAAATAAAAAAAGGTCAGTAGAATAAAGCTACAAAAGGCATGAAAGATATTAATTCTTCTTGCCTTAAGTTTATTACAATAAAGGTAAGAGAAAAACAAAAACAGAAACCTACCTTTTTTTTTCCTTCATCAAAACACTCCAAGTGAAACGACGTGGTTTCATTTAGAATTTTTTTTTTAAAACCCTGCAATCGAAACGACGTCGTTTCATAACAATAACCTTAAAAACAAACAGGGCATCCTCGCGGAGTTGCAGCCAATTTGCAGACTCGCAAAATTTCTTCCGGTTCAGAAGTGTCCAGATCGGGCTCGCCTCGCTCCGCCTGGCCACGCCTTGCAACGCCTCCTTACGCCTTCCCCGCGCTAAACAGCCGACCGCCTCGGGCGATTTTCTGCCTTCTCTCTCCGACGCATGCCTTTAAAAACACTGGTTCGGATAACAGTCTTATAGATTATTTGGTTGTTTACTGATAAGAAAGGAATCTGTGGTAACACATTCCGTCTTGGCATCGTGCAGGCTTGGGTTTCTCTTGGGAAGTCATTATCTGTGATGTAAATGATGTTTCGTGGATTATCAACTAAGCTGTTGAACATATGCATAGCTTCATTTTGTAAAGTCCGGCTACTGGAGAAAGCAGAAGCCATTATAATTGACGGTGTAAGATTAGGGGTGATTCCAGATGTGGTAACTTACAATACTTTGGTCAGTGCATATTCTCGGTATGTTAGCTTAGATGCAGCTTATTCTGTTATTCATAGAATGAAAGAAGTTGGGATAAGTCCAGATGTCATTACTTACAATTCTTTGATAGCTGGGTCGACCAGGGATTGTTTAT
Source organism: Prunus armeniaca (assembly GCA_903112645.1). NCBI lineage: Eukaryota > Viridiplantae > Streptophyta > Magnoliopsida > Rosales > Rosaceae > Prunus > Prunus armeniaca. The sequence goes on along the minus strand of CAEKDK010000003.1, from coordinate 9,503,159 downwards.
TATCACAATCCCTGGATTTGTTTGAGGAAATGCTACAAGCAGGTATACATCCTGATGTATGGAGTTACAATATTCTGATGAATTGTTTCTTTAAATTGGGCAAACCCGATGAAGCCAACAGAGTATTTCAGGATATTTTACTTAGCAATCTCGCTTCTCACCCAGCTACCTTTAACATAATGATTAATGGCCTTTGTAAAAATGAATACATTGATAATGCCCTTATGTTATTTAGAAATTTGCAACGTCATGGTTTTGTTCCCCAATTAGTGACATACAATATTCTTATCAATGGGCTATGCAAGGCACGCAGATTGCGGCAAGCAAGGACAATGCTAAGGGAACTTGGGGAATCAGATCTTGAGCCAAATGCCATAACCTACACTACAGTTATGAAATGCTGCTTTAGGTCTAAGCTGTATGACAAAGGGCTTGATATTATGTTGGAGTTGAAGAGTAAAGGGTATACATTTGATAGTTTTGCATACTGCACAATCGTTGCTGCTTTAGTTAAGACTGGGAGGATAGAAGAGGCAAATGCTTGCATGGAACAGGTAATGAGTAATGGCATTGAACTCGATTAGCAGCTTATAACACCTTACTTAATATGTATTGTAGAGAAGGTAAGTTTGAAGCTGCCTATAAGTTGTTGGATGAAATAGAGAAGGGAGGTCTGCTGTGTGACAAGTATACCCACACAATTATAATTGATGGCTTGTGTAAAGCTGGTAATATTACTGGGGCTCAACACCATTTACATTATATGAAAATGATGGGCTTCCATGAAAACTTGGTTGCCCTCAACTGCATGATTGATGGGTTGTGTAAAGCTGGTCATATTGATCGTGCAATGGAATTGTACAAATCAATGGAGACTAAAGACTCTGTTACCTACACCTCCTTGGTGCACAATCTTTGCAGGGCTGGAAGGTTCCGTTGTGCATCCAAGCTTATGATGAAATGTTTAAAAGATGGCAAGAAAATACTCAGGGCTACCAAACGAGCTGTCCTTGCTGGTCTTCGTAGTTCAGGGTATACAGATGAAGCAAAGAAACTTCAGTGGAAAATTCAAGTGGCTCGAATATTACGTTAGAAACCAGCTATGCTTTTGCTACTGAATAATTAAACAACTGCCCTATTTAGATTGGCATTTTGGACAGCACCATGCGAAAGCCCCCGCTTTAGTCATATTCTTAAACATCAGTTGTTTAGGGCTGGTAACTTGCTCTACGAAGCACAGAATAGTAATAGTGAAGAGTAATGGTGAATCTGAATTGGAGGTGAGTAACTACCCTGCAACTGCCTTGCATTGCTAATCTGACAGTGGTTCTGCCGGTGTCTACGAGGGAAAGACTACTCCAACAAACAAATAGTTGCTATGTTCATGAATGACTGGCCAAGTCCAGAAACATTTCTCAAAGTCAGTTGTCAGTCACGCTGGTTTCTTCATTTCATGGATTCACTGTGAGTTTCTGTTCTTATTCCAACTGGTTTAATAATTTCCCTCATTTTTGGTGATAGTTTCGATAGATTTCCTTTGACTTTTGAAATGAACTATGCTCTTCGGAAGTTACTGAAAGACCACCTGCACTATGTTTTTTTCTTCTTTTTTCATATTTTGGAAACACATTTTGAAATCTGTGTTACTTTTGGCAGTGTAACTGGTTAGCATTATTGGGAGCAGTTTGGATAGAACTCAGGATAACCACTCCTGGAAGGTAAACTTGTGTATTGCAGCCTGCTTTTCGTGTGAGTAACTTTTGACCTGAAATTTTGATAAATTGATATCTTAAAGACATCTCATGGTTACACAAGAGAGAAATACAATAGCTATGATTCCCGAACAGGGAAAAAACGATGGTTAACTATACTTCCTAAAATGGTATGGATTGCAAACTGTTGCGCGTTTTAATAAGAAAACAATTCTGAGGAAATCCTTGATTCTCTTTGTACTTATTGTTCTGTTTCTCAACTTTTTACTCGGATGATGTTTTGACAATTCCTCTGGGGCAAGATCTGAGAGATAGTATTTTCAAATAATAAAGCAAAAGCATTTTACCAACAAATGTTCATTGGTTACTTATATTTGTTTTTCTACATGTTTCATCTGTACCAGACTATCTTTTGTCAACTTCTTAAATTGTGCTGATAGAGAAATAATAATTCCAAATATTTGATTTTGTTCTTGTCATTTTAAAGACATTTTATGTTTTCAGGGATTTCATTCAGTGATGGTATTCTTATTGGTTGAATCATTAAGCTCTGATTTGTAATAATAACGTATGGAATTTCAATGTCTGTATATGGTTTGTGATTGGCTAAATTTTCAATCTCCTTTAGATAACATAAAACTAAGCTGTCATATGCTTGAATTTTTATTAATACTTCATTCAATTTAGGAGAAAAAGAAAAGAAACTAGAGATGGGGTTTCTCAAAACGAGTTTGATGTGAGGCTGCAACCATTTTCTCCACTGTGACCCCAGCATTGCATATGTTGGCAATAGCTCATGTGTATTTCCTTCCATATGTTGGTAACTCCTATGATGGCAGTGTTTCGGGTGGTGTGGATGGAGAGGAACAAGAGAATTTTTTGATGATGCTAAGGGTGATGAGATTGACCAGCTTTGGGATCGGATTCATTTCTGGGCGTCATTGTGGGCATCAACTTCTTCAGAATTTAAGGATATCAACTTTAGTTTCATCCACATAGGTTGTTTAGTTGTTTTCCTTTTGTTTGGGGTTTGTGTGCCTTCCTTGGCCACTCCTGTTTTGTTCCTGTTCCGATTTTGTTCTGTGCAATAAAAATCTCTCTTCTCAAAGAAAAAAAAACCCCCGTTTCATTTATATAAAAAAAAGAAAGTTGTAGTAAATTGGTGTCTTTAGTATTATTGATTTATAATAGTAAATTGATAAGCACAAATAATTGACACTTGTGTAGTGTATTTGGAGTTGGGAGGAACTTAGGCGTGCAGGGCTGCCTTGTAGATGATTGGGACTGCTTTTGAGCTTCCGTTTTCTCCTGAGAGCCAGTTCGAGGCTTCGAGCTCTTTGGAACTGAAAATCAGAAGGAAATGACTCGTACGAAAAACGTTTCAAAACGGAAATTTTCTCTTACTAGAAAATTCAACATATCCTGCTGTTGTTAGATTGTACATATATATATGATGCAAGCATATTATAAGATAATTTATAACAGCATGCCTTGTGTTGCAAATAAAGGAGGGTCGCGTCACATTGACAACAACCCCTGAGATTGATGGTGAAGAAGAAGCATCTTTGGTAGAAGTACAGCCATGAGCTGCAGGATCTCCACCCATGTAAGTAAAGAGGAAATCCTGCCTATGACTCATATCTCCGTACTGGACAACATGAGTTTTAGTTGTTCTTCTTCAAACCTGTAATTAGTTAGTAATGTTGTCTTATTAGATTTACATGGTTAGATAGATGCTCATGAATTTTAAACATTCATACGAAATTCAAATTCACCGTCTCGCATGAGAACATTTTCTAATGAATCTATACTCTAACAAAAAAAAATGAAAAATGAAAACTAAAAATGAAAATGAAATGGTTATTAAACGACCCTTTAAGTATCGACGGTTACAAAAGTGTTGAATTGATGAGAAGCCGATATGTGTGTGGCCCTTAACTAAACCCCATGTGACACATTGGAGTGGCTTGAGGTTAGTGAGTCACTTGTTTTCCTCCCATACATAATATTTGTTGTGATTTGAATATTGATATAATGCTGCATCGAGCATATGTTGTGCTCTAGTCTACCAAACGTGGGCAAAATTTGAGAGGCTTCTCTTTATAGAGAACATAATCATTTGGCTCAAAGACTAACTAACCTAATTAGTTTTGTCTACAACTTGGGATGTACTAACTAGGGTGTACAAGATCTAATCCAATCTAATCTTCACAAATTGGCCGATTCAATTCAATTCTATTTTAATTGGTTTTGATGATTTAATGGATTGGATTGGATCCCTAATTTCTAAAACTGATATAATTGGATGGTGGATTTGCTTGTGAGAATCCAATCTAATCTAGTTAGTTTCATGTTTATTTTGCTCATGTAGGTATTTGTAATTAAAAAAGTTATGAAAAACAAGTTGGTCCACTGCATCCTCTCCTGGAAACAATGGCTGTAGAAGACTTTGAATTGTTTTGATCAGTTAAAAAGTAAATATTCTTGAACCCAAGTTAACTTAGGCCAACAATAAGCCAAGCAGTCGATAACCTGGCCCAGAAGAAGCTCAGCAAGGACACAACCGGCGAGACTACAATGCGGAGATTTTGTGCGGAGGTTACTTACGGAGACTACTTACTGGGCCGTTAGATTGATCAAAGGCTAACATTAATATCCTCTTTACGCTACAACCGGGTTAAAATTACCCATCACAAAAATTACAACCCATCTCTTCTCTCTCTCAGCCAGTTTCACCAAAACCAGATACCAACAAAGGAGCCCCTTCCGAACTCACAGCCACCGGCAATTTTTCACTCCACCCTTGCCGAACACAAGGGTCGGGCAATGACAGTGGTGCCTCAAGGATGCTCCTTTCGTTTCTAGCTGAACCCGACCTCAACCGTGCCGAAGATGGAAGCTCGCAACCCTCCCAAGCACCCTTGCCGAAGATGGGCTTGGCTGAACTAACGGCTTACCCATGAAAAATCAGATACCGACAAAGGAGCCCCTCTGAACTCACAACCACCGAAATTTTCACTCCACCCTTGCCGAATGCAAGGGTCGGGCAAATGACAGTGGGGCCTCGAAGGATGCCTCCTTTCGTTTCTAGCTGAACTCGACCTCAACCTTGCCGAAGATGGAAGCTCGCAACCCTCCCAAGCAACCTTGCCGAAGATGGGCTTGGCTGAACTAACGGCTTACCCATGAAAAATCAGATACCGACAAAGGAATGCATTTGCCAAACTTTGCTTTTTATTTTTTGTTTTTTTGGATCAGATCTAAGTATTGTTTAGATTTCATGTTTTTCTTGGTTTAATGTCATAGTTAGCATTTTCATTTTGATTTGGGGGACTCTGTTTCTGTGTTCATCTGTGCAGTGGGGCTCTATTTGTTATAGATCTCTAGTTGCTCTGTCAAATTTTTGTAGAATAGCTGGGTTCTTGAGAACATTCTGTAGAGAGAGAGAGAATGGTTGGGTTGGGGATGGGATGGCTTCGCTGGTTTTTTTTTTTCTCAGTTGGCTGGCGATGGTCGTGGTGGAGGTGTAGCTACCTGGCTACGGTAGTAAGAATCGAGGGGAGGTAGTGGGGTGGGCTGGGATGAATGAATTTCCTCCCTGTTTTTTTTTCTAATATTTCTTTTATTTTATTATTTACAGATTCCGATTTTCCACCAAATTTTTCAAAGAAATGTTCATGTACCATTTTCATCATCAACTTCTATTTTGATTAATAATCATACCCATTTTTTCTATTTTGATTTTTCCCTCATAATTCTTTTTTTCAAATGAAATATGAAAAGCATTCTTTCTGGGTTTGTGTTTTAGCCATATTTGTATTTTTTTTCTTTTGGTGGGACAAGATAATATTCCAAGAGATGCATATTGAGCCAATACAAGTTGATCTGGAAGATTTTTGAAGGCAGAAGAAGTAAGAGCAGAAGCAATTTGGGGGTGTACTCATAAGTGTATGGTTGTCTGGGGGGGTAGGGGGTTAGGGGTTGGGAAGGGGCTAGGGTTGTGATTTAAAAAACAAAGAAAAATGGGATGGGGCAGGTTCACTTTTTGTTTTTTTTTTCGGGGTTGTTGGCACTGTGGCTTGGAAAAGGGGGAGAGAGCGAGCGAAAAGGGGGGTTGGGGTGGGCGGAGGGGGAGGAGGGTGGGAGGGTAGGTGTTTTTTTTTATTTTTAAAAAATAAATTTTAAATTAAAAAAAATCTTTTAGCTTGTAATACAAATTTTTTTAATTTAAATTATGTTTAAAATATATTTTTTTCATTTAATCCACGTGACATTGCAAAATAATAATCATTTAGGATAAAAGGCAATATATAATAAAACAAAAATTTTGATACAGAGGTGGGCAATATAATAATAATATAGGGTAAAAGGAAATATAATAATAATTTAGGGTAAAAACTAATATAATAATAATTAAGGGTAGATAATAATAGTTTATGGTAAAAAGGAATATAATAATAATTTAGGGTTAAATACAATATAATAATAATTTAGGTAAATAATAATATAATAATAATTCATGATCCAAATAATATAATAATAATTTAGGATAAATAACAATATAATAATAATAAATGTGGCGCAATCGTAGGACGCCATCTGTCAAAAACAATGACAGCTCTCCTTTAGGGACTGCCACGTGTGATTTCCCTATAATTTAATATTATTTTTTTGGGATTTAACTTCTAAATTCATAATAAATAAATTAAAAATCTAAAAAATGCATCAGAAAGTCCTATGAACTCCTTGTGGCATTCTCTATGTCCTCAAGCTCTGAAAATATAACTTCCACTTATAAAAATATAAACTGATAACAAAAACTTAACTTTGTTTCTAAATAATCTAGAACACTAGTTAATGTTTCATAACATAACACTCAAGTTATTTGGTCAAACGATTACTGTAAACTCCAACATGTTAAATCATGATTTTGGACCTCCATAATCGAGGATAATGTCGTGAGGAGTTTGTAGTAATTTTCAGTGTATTTTTATGATTTTTAATTTATTTATTATGCATTTTAAAATTTAAATACTTGAAAAATAATATTAAAGGGTATAGACCAATCGTGGGTCGCCACTTGTTGGGTGAAACACTGACGGCGCCACCTTCAGCTGCTGCCACATGTCGCTTATATGATTTAATATTATTTTTCTTGAATTTAACTTCTAAAATTCATAATAAATTAATTTGAAATCCAAAAAATACACCGAAAATTCCTAGGACTTCTTGTGACATTATCTACGTCATCAAGTTCTAAAAATATAATTTTTATTTATAAAAATGTAAAGTGATAACAAAAACTCAACTTTGTTTCTAAGTAATTGAAAATACTAGTTGATGTCCTATAACATAATACTCATGTTCTTTAATCCAACGATTACCTTAAACTCAAATACGTGAATCATGATTTTAGACCTCCATAATCATGGACGATATCTTGAGGAGTTTTTAGCAATTTTCAGTGTATTTTTCTGATTTTTAATTATTTTTTAAAGAATTTTAAAATATAAAATTGGAAAAGTAATCAAAATGACATGTGGAGCAATCGTGGTACGCCACCTGTTGGAAACACTGACGATGCCACCTTCAGCTGCTGCCACATGTTGCCATATACTATTTAATATTATTTTTCCTAGATTTTACTTATAAAATTCATAATTAATTAATTAAAAATCCAAAAAATACACCAAAAATTCCTAAGAACTCCTTGTGACATTCTCTACACCCTCAAACTATAAAAGCAAAATTTTCACTTAGAAAAATGTAAAGTGATAATGTAAACTCAAATTTATTTTAAAACAATATAAACCACTAGTTGATGTTTTGTAACTTAACACTCATGTTCTTTGATCCAAGGACTACCTTGAACTCAAATATGTGAAATCATAATTTTGGATCTCCATAATCGAGGATGATGTCATGAGGATTTGTAGCAATTTTGGGTGTATTTTTATGATTTATTTTTAATTTTTTTTTATAAAGATAAACTTGAAAAATTAATCAAAATGACATGTGGTGCAATCGTGTTACACCACCTTTTGGAAAACACTGACGGCGCCACCTTTAGTTTCTGCCACGTGTTGCCTATTATATTTAATATTATTTTTCTTGATTTTACTTCTAAAATTCATAATAAATAAATTAAAAATCCAAAAAATACACCGAAAATTCCTAGGAACTCCTTGTGACGTTATAAAACTTGGGGAAGCTATAAATCATCCATTTCATAATGAAAAAATACAAATGCCTTTTGATAACTCACTTTCCTCTCAACCCTAGTTATATATCCTTGTTAACTTCAACTTCAATAACCCTACATCAACAAGCATCTCCCGTGAATGTTCAGGAATTTTTTGATAACTCACTTTCCTTTCAACCATAAAAATATATTTTGCAATAACCAAAATTACAAGTATATTTCCTTAATGTTCTTATCTAATTTTTAACAATACAAGTATTAGTTTCCTTTCATATATAAGGCTGTAAAAGTATCTGTTTTGTTATAATAATCTATATATATAATATTGGACAATGGTTTGAAGTCATCATGGGTGCGTGTGTCTAAATCTTTGAACACGTCAAAGGTGTTCAATAAGTTGTCAATATGACGCCGCATGGGGAATCATAAAGTATCTCTATCAGTCCAATCACATAAAATGATGGTGTACTTTTTTTGAAAAGCCTCACACATCAATCAGAAGCATTGTCCAATCACATAATATTTCTCCTTGTCTATATGAGTGATTATATCTTCACTCTAATTTTTTTTTCCTCAGTATATGTTTACTTTGAGGGATTCCACAAACATATAATATAAAGAAAGATAGCAAAGGTAGCTGAAGAACAAATACAAACAACATATAACTAGTACAAAATAATCTCATAACCTTATCACAAATTTCATGTATCCTTCAGATAGCAATGTTTACAAAATCGTGGACTATTGGAGTTTTTGTATTGCCAATGTATAGCCTCCTATTGCCCTAGTATTGACACTATATAGCCTCCAATTGCCTTCATTTTGCCACTGCATTGCCCCTAATTGCCTTTATATTGCCACTGTATTCCCTCCATGTATTATCATAAAAGGCAATATATGGCTATACAAAGACAATGAACAATCAATACACAATTAATAAGCTTGCAATAACAAGCAATAGACGAAAATACACAATATACACCGAATGTATATAATGTCTTTTCTCAAAAAAGGATGTGACAGCCTTTCATGCGCATTGTCAAAATTAAGAGTTGATAGGTCCAACTGTCATAAAAAAAGCCAAATTGATGAAGGTTCTCAACGACAACAATCTTCCATAAGCCAAAAATCTAGGTCCAACTGCCATAAAAAAGAATTGTCAAATATCTCAAGAGGGAGATTATTTAAAAGAAAGAAAAATCCTAAAACACCTAACATTAGAAAAATACAAAGGCCAAAGAAAGCAAGAAAGAAAGGCTCCAAAAAATTAACACCACCAATCGAGAAACAAAAAAACTTCAAAGAAAACCAAAACCAATCAAGAAAAAAAACACAAAATCTGATACAAAACGAACAACACAAAATAATAAGATTTCTTCATATTGAATCATATTTCAAAATGCTCACCAATATTGATGAGCTTCGTATAGTAAAAACATAATCACTTGGTAGGTCCGTGCATGCTATCAAATTCATCGAATAACGGGTCACTAAGATTGATCGGAGTTGATTCTTCATTGTTTGACGGGGATGTCCTGCATAAACACCAAGCATAATATTACAATAAAATAAACCACTTGGAATTTTAGCTATTATTTATAAATATTTGTACAATCTTACGTGTGTTCGCCATTCTTGGACATCGTCTTATATCATGACTAGTTTGTCCACACTGCTGACAATGTCGGATCCCTCGCTCCATTCTCTTTTTCCTTTGCTCCCTTGACTCGTTTCGAGCTTCCTTTGTGTGTTACTCTCTTAGGGTCCTTCAAATATCGTGTTTGGGAGCTGGACCCTCCAACTTCACTAGGACCAACCCCATCATTCAATAACTCCAACGTCACCCTCGTATCGTTTAGATTATTCGACAATAGCTCACAACCTTCTTCGGACATTAAGGCATGCTCAATTACATCTGAAGCAAGTCTGGACATTCTACTTCGCTTTATTAGGAGAGAATTGTTCTCACAATCTTTAATTTCATTGCCATTTGAATCTGACACAAATCCAAATTTTGCAGTTTTCTTCCATCTATTCAAAATGTATTTATTGGGCAGATATTCAATTTGCTCCCTTTTTAACAATGCCAGTGCATGGCAACAAAGAATTCCAATAAATTCAAATCCTTTACAGCTACACGACCATTGATCAGAATATTTATCATATACAACTTCTTTCACTCTTGTTTTCCCCCTTTTCCTTTCACTCACTTTATAGATAGCTTTGGAAGCGTCATCCATTTTCAGTTCCATAAACACCGTAAACTTTGCATTAGCTCCTGTTCAAACTTTTGGAACATTGCCTTTGTGTATATTTCAGCCATTTGTTTATCCATTGTCATCAATAGAGCACATTGAGGCTTTTCAAATGCATCAATGTGATCAGCAAGTAACTCATTTTGACGTTGATGGGAAAGTGCCCTTTGAAATCGTGTTATGAAAATCCATTAATGAATTTCTCCTTGATATATATTGCTTGAAAAATGCATGAGAGCCTTCTGCTCTTTGACTGCTTGACATTCCTGCGGCAAAAACATGTTTTACATAGGCTGGAACCCATGATTTTCGCAAATCAAAAACTGAACTCAGCCATGGATGGTCAGTCAAACCAGATTTTGTAACGATTGCATGCCACTTTTCTTCAAATTCATCTATATTGTCAATCTCCCAGATGGTTTCCTTAAACTCTTTCCAATATTCCTCATAAGCAGCCCGTGGTAGTTTATCAGAGAACTTGGTTGTGATGTGCCATATACAAAGTCGATGAAATGTAGTGGGGAATACTTCAAAAATCGCTCTAGCCATAGCTGCATCTTGATCTGTAATGATCATTTTTGGCTCACCACCTGGCATGGCTTTCTTAAACTCCTCAAACATCCAAATAAATGACTCAGTCGTTTCCTTACTTAAAAATGCACAAGCTAAAACAATTGTCTGACCATGGTTATTAACCCCCAACATTGGTGCAAATGGCAAGCCATATCGGTTCGTGTTGAATGTGGTATCGAGCACGACAACATCTCCATAAAACCCATATGCTCGTCTAGAAGTTGCATCTGCCCAAAAACATCGAGTAAGCCTGTCATTGGAATCTCCCTCAATCTTGAAATAAAATGATCTATTGTTTTTCTGTTCAGCTAAAAAATACTCAGTCACCAATTCAACATCATGGTTCTTCATTAGGCCACTCTCATAATATTCGAAATTGTAAATATCTTTTTTGGTAAAACCAATTTTCTCCATTCCTCCAGATTGCACCTCCAAAATACTCATCTTTTTATGAGTAGGTATATCAGCTGAACCAAGTTGTTTTGTGAGTAGCTTTGCAGGTTCTGAAATATGACGGTGTGATCTCATAAAATGCACTCTTTCTGGGGGTGTCATCGTATGATTGTGTCCCTCTACAACAAGAGAGAAAACATACTGCTTACACCCAGAAACCTTTACAACAACAACCCTAGCCTTGCAACCACATCTACTTATCCCTCGGTGTCTTTTTATCACCCTAGGCTCTTCTTTTTTAAACATGCCTTGTTTGCAACATACAAATTCTTTTCTTAGAATTTCTTTACTGTATTTTTCCTTCCCGCTAGAATGACGTCGAATACTAAAGCCAGCCAATAACGCATATCTATTGTAGAAATCATAAACGAAATCAAGTGAATCGAACTTCATTCCAACTTTTGGTCTTTCCTCATTTCTGACTTCAGGTATGTAAATCATTTCATCAGCCATTACACAATCATCATTCTCCTCTGAGTCCCCAACCATTTACTCACAGATTATTGACACCTTAGATAACATTTGAATCAAACATTTCAGAAATAGCTAAAACAAAACAAAATAATTATGAAAGCAATTTAAATTTTTTACCATCATTAGTTGAAAACAAAGACATTTATAATATATAAAAAATTAAAAAACTTACCGGCAACAAATCCAAGAATTTGAATGCAACTCCCCTATGTTATGGAGCAAAATTGATCCCTTGCGTTTTTTGCTTTCCTTTTATTGTCTCCTCCATGTTGATTCAATTAAACTTTTCCATGAGAGCACATATAGAAAATTAAGATGCAAACTTGTGTCAACCTGTAGTAGATTATCAATTATTAAAAAATCATAAAATAAATTGAGGCATGACAAACCCAAGATATTTTTAGAGAACTTGTTTTTACTGTATGTATGCAAGACCCATAAAGATCACCATTAGATTAACGTGTTGTTATTTTCATTACTTATTAATTATTGATTCAACAAAGCTTAAACCCAATATACTAAAGGCATCATAATAAAACCCAAAGCAATAAGGGGTTAAACGCAAGAAAAAATATTTATGTATGAAAATAAAATAAAACTGTAAAAATCAATTTTCAAATGAAATATAAATACAAAAGAGAACAAAAAATAATAATAATTACAAGAAATTGGAAAACATTAAAAGCAAAATTAGTGAAACAAAGAAACAAAGAGAAGTGGTTTTGGAGTGTTTAACTTACCATCACAGTTGGATTGAAGAAGAGTACTGCAAGTTCTTGAAAACTTGGGTTTTACTTGTTCAGAAACGGAGTGCAAAGTTAGGCGAGTGAGAGACTATTGGAGGCTCTTTCAACATATCATGTGTCTCTTTTTCTTCTTCTCTCTCTACTATGAAGATCTTGCAAAGAATTTTTGTGATACAAAGACAGAATAAGAGAGCTCTCAGGTTATGGTTGTTGTAATGGGTAATGATGAACCATTTTCTGCAACATTAATGACAGGGGTTTAACAAAACAGAATATTTTTTGAATAAAAGGGTTTGCAATAGGGCTGAAAAATCACATACCAGTGAAAGAATTGAGTTGTGGGTTTCAACCCTTGTTCCTTCTCCTTCAGCAGTGTTCTCCACAGTTGAGTGTCTTCGTTTTTTTCTTTTCGGAGTAGCAAATTCGGCTTCTGGAAGTTGGAAAGGGGCAGCTATTGTTTGTCTTCAGAGGAAGTTTCAGACATAGGACTTTGGACCTCTGTTTCAAAGAAAAGAGGAGATATGAGAGAGAAGTTCCGGGTTGCTCATTTTGTGATGGGTAATTTTAACCCGGTTGTAACAAAACTTCCCACTTAAATCTGAACCATTCATTTGAAACTGACGGTTGTTATCATTCCGCACATAACCTCCTCATAATAACCTCCGCATTCTAGAAGCTCCCAGGACACAACCAGCTGCCCAGACATTAATGGGTGTTGAGTATTCTTTGCACCAAAGATTAGTTCAGGAGCCTGATAGCGACGAGAACATATGTTTGAAATTTTTGCTTCTCTCTCGACCCTGATTAGCAAGAAAATCATTGAAAAGAAATCATACAAGGTAACTGATTTTCTTAGGAACATAGCAACTCTATTAGCATGAAGCCTTTAAAAAGAAAGGTGGTTGACGTATAGACAGACATTAACTCAAACAAGTACTAATATCTTGTGTTGAAGCCATGCATTAAATTTCACCAAATGGACAGGTGATTGACTATTGGTTTATCAACAAGAAAAGATTATCCATCATCTGCCTCTAAGTTCTAAAACGTAGTGTCATGACATGATTGAATGCAAGTGTAAAATGTCATGATTTACACTTGCATTCAATCATGTCATGAGACAAACACACCAGAACTTTTTCACTTCCGAAATCACAAAGCTTCACCTGGTGGTTGAGGGAATCAACCTGCCAAGTATTTATAAAACCTCCTCCCATCAAGCTATAAGAATAATAAACTGAAGAGGAAGAGAGATGAGAAACAGAGCTGAAGAATAATTGCACAGACCAACATGATCAGTTCTTGTATTATAGCTGTATATATATTGTACACGGGTTAGACTTTCTCAAGTCTATTTACAGAAGGCAAGTAATATAAGGTAAGTATAATTAATCTCATATATTACAGAATCAATTGTAAACTAATTCCTAGCTGGGATGAAGCTGATCTTGTGATGGGGAGTCTGTCAATGCTAATTAGTGGGATCGACTGATTTCATGGAATGGGCTGATTGTGTGGAATCATGATCTGCATCATGATTCTCTTTACAAGCTCGGGCCAGATTACCAGTAATTGCCACAAGAGCATTCACCATTCCTAAAATGATGAAACCTCTTTGCATCCCTCACAATTATGTCTCTTCCAACCACTCTTGACATAAACTTAATTGCAGTATGGCAATCCCCACAAATCCTAAGATTCTTAAAAACTCTGATTGTGGCTCTGAGAGGAAGCTTCATGAGCCCAAATGCAACTGCAAGCTTCTCACTGTGAGTAGACAAGGAATACTCCTTATGCTCAGACTGCATATCATGCAACACAAACTTTGTGTCAGGGAGATATCCTAACTTCCTCATTTCAAGTCCTAGTTGCTCAAGATATTTGTACACGGCTTGGACCTCAGGGTGCTCAGTATCATCAACTAAGAAGACGTGGACCATGTTTTCAATGTCAATCCAACTACAACCAGGCTCTTTCTTAACCCCTCGATCTCTCATTAGTTTCCGCACCTTAGCCACATCATCCCAACGGCCTATAGCGGCATACAGGTTTGACAAAAGTATGTAAGTTCCATCGTGTTGTGGCACCAACTCAAAGAGTCGTTCTGCTGCTTGAATTCCTAAATCCATATTCCCATGAGTCCGACAACCAGCAAGAAGAGCCTCCCAAATCGGTCCACCTGGCTCAAAAGGCATCGATTCAATCAAGCCCTTGGCTTCTGTGAACTCCCCACATCGACACAACAGATCAATCATGCGAGCATAATGGCCTTCATCAGGGCTAATACCATAAGAGACACACATTGAACTAAAATAATGGCGCCCTTCCTTGACTAAACCAGCATGACTACAAGCTGATAGAATGACAAGGAAAGTTATTCTATCTGGTAGTATATCTGCCTTCAACATTTTTTCAAAAAGGTCTATTGCTTGAACACCATGTCCATGTTGTGCCAGAGCTGCAATCATAGCATTCCAAGACACTGAATCAATATAAGGCATGGTAAGAAACACAGAGTTCGCATCCTCGAAAACTCCGCATCTTGCATACATTGTGATAAGTGCATTTGCAGCTGAAAGGCTTGAATCAAACCCCAAACTAATTAGTTGAGCATGGAGCTGGCGTCCATGCTCCAATGCTCCAAGCGCAGCACACGATGTAATTGCTCCAGAAAATGCATAATCACACGGCTCAAAACCTTCTAATCGCATTTGGTTGAATAGCTTCATCGCTTCTTCTCCTAATCCATTTTGAGCTAAACCAGATATCATCACAGTCCATGTCAGAATGCTCCTCTCTGGCATTTCCTTAAAAAAGGATTTTGCTTCCTGGATGCGCCCTGCACTAACATACCCTGAAAGGATTGCATTCCAAGAAACAAGATCTTTAACAGGCATATTATTAAAAATATACCGTGCTTCATCAAGTTTACCACATTTGTAATATAGTGTAAGCAATGTATTGTTCACAGATAATGAAAAATCCACAGTAGGCTTCGCTTCGGTTCTAAGTATGTAAGCATGCACCTGCTTCCCAAGCTGAAATAGTCCATTATTAGCGCAAGAACTAATAACACTAGTGTATGTAAATTCATCCTGATGAATCCCCAGTAACCGCATTTTCCTAAACAAAAGCAATGCTTCTTGAAAAGAATTGTGGTGAGCATAACCCGAAATCATCGCATTCCATACAACTTCCATCCTTTCATCCATCCCATCTAGCAATTCCCGAGCTGCATGAAGATCTTCATTCCTTATGTACCCAGTAATCATCGTTGTCCATGATAGTTCATCTCTCTCAGGCATCTCATTAAACAAATTCCTAGCTTCACCCATCAATGATGATGATGATACTAATGGTGAAGAAGCACATCTAACATAAACAGATAACAGCGCATTCCACACCGAAGTGGCAAACCCTGTTCCTGACTTAACTACTGCACAATGTAGTTGCTGGCACTGCTTTTCAAAATCCACTATCTGTGCCGCACCACGTAGTACAGTCGTATATGTTAAATCGTTAGGCCTAAAACCACCTTGCCTCATCTCACCAAATAGTCTAATAGAGGCATAGCCATCATTGTTACGAGAATAGCCTGTGATCATCGCATTGTAACAAACAGTGTCTCGCATGCTCAATGGAGTTTCATTGAATATCTTCCGAGCCAGCGTTAGATTCCCAATGGCAGAGTACGCCGTAATCAAGGTGGTTCTAGCAACAATGTCTGGTTTTGGAATTTGATCGAACAGTTGGTGGGCATAACTAAAATTTGAAGATTTACAGTAGACATCAATCAAGCGGTTAAGAATATGGCCACATGGCTTGAACCCAGAAACTATCATGTGGGCATGGGTCGTTCGAGCTATAGAGTATGAGACGGGGCTTTGAGGGCAGCATAGCTGCAGTTGGGCTAAGTAACGGTGAGCCACTGTAAGGAAGATGAAGCGATTGAAAGCGAGGCAGAGGGCAAAAGATGGGAAAGCGGGCAATATTGAAATGGAATTCTCCCCTTTTTTTTTGGCCACACAAACAGAACGGATTCTCAGACGTAGGAAGGAATTCCTATATATTTACCTTTATTTGCCCCAAAAACATTTTGTCTTTTTTTCTTTTTTGTCGTAAGTTGGTCCTTAAGATTTTGAAGGCATGCTTGATATGTTACGAAAGTGATTAAGAGTATTTGCCTATGCACTCAAGATCCTAGATTTGATTTTCCCACCCCAATATCACTTGTATCAAAAACAAAAACAAAAGTGAAAAGGGAGAAGTAGTTTAGAGAAAAAATAAGAGCTTAAAAACAATTGAAGAGGTTGTTGTAGTCCATCTCCTTCCATCCAAATGCACTTTGAAAAGTAGTCAAAGTGTTGGGGGGGACAACTTCACAACCATTAAGACATTTAGTTTTGATTAACAAAATAAATAAACCGAGCATTTCAAGAAAACACTAAAATAATAATAATTTAATTAAATAATTATATGATTTTTGAATTCAAGTGATTCTTTATAGAGATGATATTTAAGAGAATATCTAAAAAATAAATGATTTGGATCATTATAATACTATACCTATGTTCAATCAAGATATCATATAAATACAATATCTTATGATACATATAATCTTAATCTAAGTGGTGGTAAGTCATTGTCAGCAATGCAAGTCTCAATGAGGTCACCATGGTCAATGTGGTTAAAACCATCTCCCAAATCCGACCTTCACTTAAAGCATCCATAATGGACTCCCTAAACCACCTCCTTAGCTAAAATTTAGGGAGAAATTGAAAAAACCCACCTTCAACCATGCTCCTTATTCAACTCCTAAAATAGGGAAACCTCTAGAAGCTCCTTAATCTGAGGAGAGAAAAAGAGCTCCTAGTGATTCCCTATAATTAAATGCTTATTTATTTAATATTATTTTATGCATTTATTTAAAGCAAATTATTCTTTACTGTTTCTTTTGTGTCTACACTTTATTCAAAAATTGAATTTAAAAACATTAAAATATTTATGACTCTTTAAACTAGAGAGTATGGTTGGAGTTGAAATTTTATAGAGAGTTCCTAAAATAGCTTTTTAGTGTTTTAAGCTAAATTTTAACTAAAAAATAGAGAGCATGATTGTAGATGCTCTTAATGATCCTGGTTTAATATATAATCAAATCAATGAGATTCGAAGTAGGCTCAGATATGTACAACTAAGACATTGATACATTAATGGAATCCAAAATTTGAAGGGCTTTGATGATGGCATTACTATTAAAATTTACACCAAGCAGTAATTTTCTGTTACTGCCAACTCCATAGATACCAACTTCAAACACTGAGCAAGAATGTTCTATTAAATTATGAAGCTCAAACCTCTGCCCCATTAAACAGCATAGATTTGAAATTATCCAAAAGAAGGCAGTATTGAAGAAATTAAAAAAATACAGAAATCAACAGTAGCAAAATATAATTCGAGACAAGACAGCAACAGACAGCAAAAACAACACCATAATTAAAAGGTAAACGACAAGCCGCACTACTATTATGCCCCTCAGGGCACCAGACTTTTACAACCCCTACCCTAGCTAGATTTGAATAAACTTATACACTTGGCTTTCTGGAATCATTACAATCAAAACGATGAAAAGATGCAGGAAGACAATATGTTTGGGCTTAAATGACATAGAAGACAGGATCAACAATTTCCAGGTTAAGCTGGAGAGCCACTATATGTATACATCATCGGAGGGGAGGGCGAGAACAGAAAATATATGTTTTTTCAAATTTTTTTCTAACAACCCACAAGTTCTAAAATTTTAAAGATTTGAAAACAATTTTCAAATTGCATGACAGGACTCGCCCCAAATACCTCGGAACCCAGGACGAATCCTGTGGTAAATTCCGACATCACCCCGATGTCGGGCCCACTTATTAAAACTGAGACTTCCTACCAAAATTTTGGCAAAGTCTTCCCTGTAAAATGAACATTTCCCAAATTTCTCAACCTGTGAAAACACAGTTTATAAAGACCAACTGGCAACATGCACAATATAATAACATGCAATTCACATAAACAACCTCCGGCCTTTAAATAATCCGAAGCAAAACCACCAACAACGCTCTTAAGTCAAATAATACTCTAAACAATGCAGATAATGAATTCAAACAATTTATGAATGCCCACCGTAAACAACATAAAATAACTTCCCAATTTCCATCATGTGATGTTTAACATCCTAATACAAATACAAGTAGTTTAAGACCTCAGCCCAAATCATATAACAATCCAAACGGGTTTTACCCCTATTTTGATCATAACACACTAACACAACCCTCCCTTAGCCAAACGAGAGTATGAACAATTATCTAATCACACCTCGATTTCAACCGAGTTTGAAGACCAACGACAAGGTCAGGACCAAACTCAATAAAACAACATAAGTAAATTTTAGTCAACGGCTACACCTAGGTAAAGCCCTAGGCTACCTATGTATCCCTTGTGAGGGATCAAGCCACACGTAGTTCTTACCATCAACAGTCATAACTCCGGTAGTATACAATCTCTTTCCTTTTAAATAAAACCAACGAATGACTTCTGATACCTTATTATATTGAACTCAACAAGGCAACCCCTTAACACTTTATCATTTCCTTCAATCAATTCTTTCCCCACAACCATACCTTATCCAAGGCGTATGTTGCCAAATCACCCTTCCCAATCCGGGACTCAGACATTCATACCCATGCAGGGAAATCATAAAGCACAACCTCACGGATCTCAATCCGTAAACAAATCCACATATACCTATGTAATATGCGTGTCCATATTATTATACATATATATAATCACACCCACCTCTCACCATCATCATGTACCAGGGAAACAATCCAATCCAGGGATCGTTTAACTAGACCACATGGAGGAGTCCTGAACAACCATGTGGCTAGGGAACGAGCCATCCAATCGGGGGACTAACTCTTAGCCAACACGTACAGCCGAGACCCTCAAGACTCGTACGCATGTATCAAGTCCTACCCAATCAAGGGTCCACGGTAACACCCCGTTAAGGTATGCCCGGGTTCCGACATACCCACGTATCCATATCCATGTGTCCAATTCCATGTATCCAAGTATCAATATCCAAGGGAATGTACATACGATGATGCACATCATGTACTAGGGGAAAACAATCCAACTGGGGATCGTTTAACTAGACCACATGGAGAACAACGATGTGGCTAGGGAACGAGCCATCCAACTGGGGGACGAACTCTCAGCCAGCACGTACAGTCGAGACCCTCAAGACTTGTACGCCTGTGACAAGTCCTACGCACGCAGAATACCCCGTTACGGGTCCACGAACCCCTGTTCAAGGGCGTCCGAGTGCCAACATATCCACAATTTTTCCGACATCCCACAATTCCAGGATCTGTGACCAAGAAAGCCCACACGTCCGAAACACGGCACATGTGTGTATAGTAACCAGGGGAGGTATGTTTGATGGTGGAGTTCATAACCCTTATAATAATATTTTAAAATGATACTTCCTTAATTCAGTTGTTCCAAAAATCTATTCATAGTGTAGGCAATAAACTCTCAAGCCTATAATCCGTAACCGATGAGGTCTAGTCATTTCTTTCCGAGCATACCGACATTCTAAACTCATTTCTTTCCACAACCTCACAACAACAATCCAAGTACCCCACACATAACCAAACAGTAGCGGATCTGTGTAAAGGGCAGGGTGGGTGCCTGCCCATCCAAAGTTTTTTTTATTATTTAAAAACCTATATATGTTATATGGCCAGCCCAACTTTAAAAACTTAAAAAGCTAACCCAATGTACACACACGCCCATCCAACTTCAAAGTGGTCCCAGCTTTTCTCTCTTCCATTCTACAGACCAGACGACAACAACAACTTCCTTTTTCCCTTTTTATTTTCTGCACCTTCCTATTATATTGGCTGGGCAGTGGGCAACTTGGCAAAATCTTGTCCTCTTCTTTCTACAACAACAAGTAATTTCTAATTCTCTCATTTTCTATATATCTTTAATTATAGTTTTAATTTAAAATTTAATATTCTAGGGTTTACTTAGAGATTGAATCATAATTTTGTGATTTTGTTGAAATTAATTAGGGATTTGATTTTAGAAATTTTGTTCAGATGTTTCAATGTTTGATTTGTTCTTTGTTGATATTGTTGAGATGCTATTATTATTAGAATTTGTTTGATTTTTTGTTGGTATGTTTGATTTAAATTATTTATTTTACATGTTATTCATAGGTTATCTTTGATTATGTCGGATCACAATCGGAATCCCAAGAGAACAAAAAACTTGTTCCCTTTTTTTAAGAAAAAGAATGATGGGTCATCATCTAGTACATTGCCTTCTAGCTCTTCTTTATCTATTCCAATATGTGATGAGCAAAATCTTCCCGAGTCTCCCATTATCAACCCTCAAGTTGAAAGAATTGAATCTGAAAGAGTCGATGATTATCATGATTTTAATATCAATTATTTTGAGCGTGATCCGGGATTACGTCGTCTAATATGCACATATCCGATGAATGAACAAGATAATGTGAGAAGAGCATATATTCTTTTAGGACCATGTCAACCCAAGTTAGAAGATTATCCAAGCCACTTAGAAGGGCGCGACTTTCGTCGATTTAATAAAAAATGGTTTGGTCAATTCACTTGGCTTGAGTATTCACTTGTTAAGAATAAGGTATTTTGTTTTCCCTGTTTCATTTTTGACATGAATCAATCACACCCAATCTTTATTGTTGATGGGTATTAAAAATGGAAGAGAATTGGTGGGAATCAATGTGCATTTCAACATCATGTAGGCAAGTTAAATTCACCACATCATCTTACTATGCAAAAGTGGATTAGCTTAAAAACTCCATCTCTACATATTGAAAAAGTGGTTGAGAAGCAATCAAAGCAACAAGTGATGGAAAATCGGTTGCGACTTACGACCACAATAAAGAGCATTAGGTATCTAGCAAATCAAGCATTGACTTTTCAAAGCGTCCGTTGACTCATCTAATCGGGGCAATTTCATTGAAATCATAAAGTCTTTTGCAAGAATGAATATAGAAGTTGAAAAAGTTGTCCTTGATAAGGCTCCTCAAAATGCTCAATACATTGCGCATGACATACAAAAGCAAATCTTACATATTTTTGCTAACAAGGTGAGGAAGACAATTTGTTAGGAACTTGGGAAGAACAAATTTTGTATTCTAGTTGATGAATCACTTGATGAATCTAGTAAGGAACAAATGGCTATTATTCTAATATTTGTTGATTGTGATGGATTTATTTGTGAGCGCTTCTTCGATATTGTGAGTGTTGTAGACACTAATGCCTTGACTCTTAAAAAAGAGATATGCAAAGTGCTTGGTAATAATGACATTATAGTGGAAAACATGCGTAGTTAAGGGTATGATGGTGCTAGTAATATGCGTGGTTCATGGAATGACTTACAAGCATTATTTCTTCAAGATTGTCCATATGCATATTATGTGCATTACTTTGCTCATCGCTTGCAATTGGCATTAAATAGTGCAGCTAAAGATGTGAAAGTTTTATGGATGTTTTTTTTAATGTTGACTAACATTGTGAATTTTGTTAATGCTTCTGCTAAGCGCCGTAGTGAGTTAAACTTAATTAGAAAAGTTGAACTCAATAGGTTGTTGGATTCTGGAGAACTTGAGACAGGTAGA
The DNA here is from genome assembly GCA_903112645.1 of Prunus armeniaca. Taxonomy (NCBI): domain Eukaryota; kingdom Viridiplantae; phylum Streptophyta; class Magnoliopsida; order Rosales; family Rosaceae; genus Prunus; species Prunus armeniaca. The sequence continues at coordinate 9,481,032 of CAEKDK010000003.1, read as the reverse complement.
GGACTTAATCAAGCTCGTAGTTTGAAACGAGCTGGAGCCACTCGTTGGGGCTCTCATTATGTTTCTATTACAAGTTTAATGTGTTTATTTAAAGAGACTAAATCACTTCTTCAAGAAATCAGTGATCATGGACCAAACCAACAATTTCGTGGCGATGCTGAGAGTAACTATATTGCTATGATGTATTTTGAGTTTGTGTTTTCATTGCTTTTGATGGATAAAATTATAGGATTGACCAATTTTCCTTGTCAAGTATTTCAGACCAAAACTCAAGATATTGTAAGTGCTTTAAATTTTGTTGAAAACACAAAAATACAGCTTCAAGATATGAGGGTACATGGCTGGGATGATTTATTCTGTAGTGTGGTATCATTTTGTGAACTACATGGTGTTGATGTTCCTGATATGGGTGCTCGTTATATGACGGGCACACATCGTTATTGTCAACAAAAAGATTTTATTACATTTGAGCATTACTATCGCGTTGATGTATTCAATGATGTTATAGATTGCATGTTAAGGGAGTTAAATGACAGATTTCCAGAGCAAACAGTTGAACTTCTTATTCTTAGCTCAGCATTGGATCCTGGCAATTCATTCAAGTCATTCAATATTGAGCATATATGTAAACTTGCTGAGAAATTCTATCCTACTGATTTCCTTCCAAATGAGTTGAAAGATTTGTAAATAGAGTTAAGGTATTTTCAAAATGATGTACATCGCCTTCCTTGCTTTAAGGAAACCAACACTTGTCCTCATTTATGTCAACAATTAGTGGAAACAAGTTTGGTAGAGAACTATTGTTTGATCAACAGGTTGATTCGGTTGGTGTTGACTCCTCCCGTTTCTATAGCAATAACGGAACAAGCTTTTTCATGTATGAGAATTATTAAGAATCGGCTTCGAAGCACCATAGCTGATGAGTTTCTTGCTGATTGCATGACCCTTCACATTGAAAGAGAGTTTGCTAACAGTATCACTAATGCATCAATAATTGAGGAATTTAAGATTTTTAAATCTCGCAGGGTAAAATTTTAGATTTAACTAGTGACATTTTGTATTACATTTACTTGTGGTTTTTGTTTTTGTTGTTAAACTTTTATTTATATATAGATGTATTTGAGGGTAAGGCTTATTACGTCCCCCTGACTAAGTGTATCTTTTTTTTATTATTATTAATGAAATTCACTCGTACCGTCGAGTTTAGTAATGTAAGTTCCGCCCAATTGGCTTTCCAATCATGGATCCGCCACTGTAACCAAATATAAGTAAACATTCTCAAAATCCATATATACATATTCAAGATACTGAACTATGCCAAAACCTAAAGTATATCACAAAAGCTCTATAAAAACATCCAATTCAACAATGAAATCTATAAAATATCCAAGAGTTTTCATACGATAATGTAAAACACTATCAAAATCCCAACATGGTCAACATAACTCAAATAACAGTCGGGACTCGTTAGTAGAGTCGTTCTAGTACTCCTTGAAGGGTGAAACTACCTTGAAAGACTCACAGTCAACCGAGGGGTCAAAATTCCCAAACTTGGTCAACCAGGCCCACGGGACCATGACCTTTGTTTTACGATCCGAACGTTCCTATGGGTTCCACAAGGTTTAGGATACACGTCCTGCAAGTTTGGTCCGGATTGGACAGTCGGATCACTTGCTTTCGCACGATCGGACGGTTATTGTAAAACACAAACTTTAAGTTATTAAATCGAAACATCCGAGGCTCCGATCCACGACCTATGAATTCCTACACAATCCTAGGAACGCCTAGATCAACGTATATTGAAATGGAGTCGATCCAACGGTCCAAACATGTCAAACCCGGATAACATATGCGATATCCGATCGGCGATCAAATGATACCCAAATCCATATCCGAGCATACCGTCGTACTCGGGACGACATGAGGAGTATTTTAGGAGCCTAAGATCAGCCAAATAGTGGTACACGCGCCGCCACACGCGCCGGCAGAGCGTGGGTCTCCAAGGCTAGTCCGGCGATCGGAAAATCTCCAAACCGCCGGGTAAAACTTATACCTACATGATCAGCACCTAGAGCGGAGCAACTTTTGTTCTTGGACCTACCCCAAGAAGTCACCGGAAGTGGCCGGAATCGGAGGCCGAAAACCGGCAGAATTTCAATCGCTTATTTAACCCCCTAAACACAGAAATTTCTCCTATCCAACACAACCAGCAGCTAGAACGTCTCGAGAGGTTGAGAAAGCATACCTGGATTGACGGAAATGCTGGCCGGAGGCGTCCGAACGAGCTCCGTGAATTTTGGGTTAAAATCGGTCGGTTTTCGGTATTTTCCGGCCAGCACAGGTGGTTCCAGCGGCTGAGGTTGGTCGGGATGGAAAGAGGGAAGTGGCCCGGTTCTTTTGGGACCGGTGCCATCCAAAACGGTGGCCGGATGGGACGGTGGTGGCCCAAAAAGCCACCGGATGAATAGTAACAGCCTTTGGGGGGGGCCTGCTGTGCGAACCAAAGGGGGAAGAGAGAGAGAGTTTTCTGTTTTTATACAAATCCCATTTCGAAATAATTACGATTGTGCCACTGAGTTTCTTTTGATCGTAACTTCTTCTTTACAGCTCCACATCAAGCCCACTACGTGTCTACGGACTCATCTCAGTACGACCTACGTAAAAATACCAGTCGCTGCCCCAAAATCTCTCCGGATAAGAAATGACCAAAATACCCCTACCCCAAGGGTAAATTCGAAATTTCATATTTAATTAAATTAAATAATTTAATTAGGGAATTTAATTGGAGTCGGGGTGTTACATTGCATACCAAACAAGTTTTTAAATCTTAAAAATAGATTTAAGAACTCTTTGTTTTTAAGAAGAATCAAGGTTTTTAAGTTCTTTATTTGAATAGGATACTAAGCACCCCCTAAACAACCCTTAAGTATCGATGGTTACAAAAGTGTTGAATTGATGAGTTAAAATGGAAGCCGATATGTGTGCGGCCCTTAATTAAACCCCATGTGACACATTGGAGTGGCTTTGAGGTTAGTGAGTCACTTGTTTTCTCCCATCCATAATATTTGTTGTGATTTGAATATTGATATAATGATGCATCGAGCATATGATGTGGTCTAGTCTGCCAAACGTGGGCAAAATTTGAGAGGCTTCTCTTTATAGAGAACATAATCATTTGGCTCAAAGACTAGCTAACCTAATTAGTTTTGTCTACAACTTGGGATGTACTAACTAGGGTGTACAATATCTAATCCAATCTAATCTTCACAAATTGTTTGATTCAATTCAATTCAATTTTAATTGGTTTTGATGATTTAACGGATTGGATTGGATCCCTAATTTCTAAAATTGATATAATTGGATGGTGGATTTGCTTGTGAGAATCCAATCTAATCTAGTTAGTTTCATGTTTATTTTGCTCATGTAGGTATTTGTAATTAAAAAATTTATGAAGATTTTAAGTCATTTGATGGAATTATGCTTTAATATATTATAGAATCAAAACAATTTTCACTAACTTTTCATTTATATTTTACATTTACGTCTACTAATATATTTGATTATATTAAATCTAACAAAAAATGTTTCATATTTCATTATTATATTTTTTTTCATTATCAAAACCGATCATCCAATCTAATTCTATTGGATTTGATTCGAAAAATCACAATCCAATCTGTTTGTGCAAATAATCTCACGGGAGAATATTCGCTTCTAGATCCTTCAACCTTCGATCTTCCTTCTCTCTCTTCCTCGATTCCTGTAAAACAGATTGGAGTAAATAGACCACACCCGGGGGGTGTTGGCCAAAGGCCCTCCGATGCCTAAGTTAGTTCGAGTGTTTGTAGGAAAACAATAGCTAAGCAAAGGGTACGGAGTAGTGTTTATGTAGGGTGTGAACCGGGCGGCCGGAGCCGTGTGTGGTGGCCGGAGCCGTGTGGAGAAAATATGGAGAGTGGAGAGGGAGAAAGAGAGAGCTTCGGGTATTTTTCTCGGGTATAAGGAGTAGGTTTAGATGTACCTTGAATGATGAATGAAGTCATCTATTTATAGGAGCCTCGGGGCTAGGGTTTCGTAGAGAATATGCTGAGTTTATTCTCTACCCAAATTCGTAGGGATCGAGTCGGACTGAGATAATATCTGATTTAATGATATTATCTCTTTTTATGGAGATAATATCTGAATTAAATGATATTATCTCTTTTTATGAAGATAATATATGAGATAATGACATTATCTTCTCTTTAATAGGATAATATCTTAATTAATGATATTATCTTATTAAATAAAGATAATATCATGTTAATTAAGATATTTATCCCAAATTAATTAATTGGCCAGATAAACTGGTTCAATTAATTAATTAAAAGAGATAATCTTCTTTTCCACGTGGCGCGCTGTGATTGGAGACGAAAATATTTGCTCCCACAAATGCCCCCCAGCTTCTGCATGGCGCTTGTGTGGCATGTAGGAGATGAAATTATTTTTTTCGGGCTCTCCAACTGAGTCTGGGCTTTCTTCTGTGAGTTGGACTCCTTTTGCAGATCGGATTCTCAATTGGTGTAGGCTTCTGACTGTTGTTGGAGTTGGATTCCCAGTAGGAAAGAGCTTGAGATTCCTTCTTGACCCGGGTTGTCCAACTTGTATAAATACAGGGCTTCTCTTCACTCTTTCTTACATCGCAAACTTAACTTCTCTACTTTCTAGCTTGAGAAAGATCTTGGAGAATTTTGTACTGCTTGTCGAAGAGAGGAGTTGCCGTGCATCCCAAAGTAAGTCGAGCACGTAAATTTTCCTTCGTCTTCTCTTTTTCAAGGCGAGGACCAGTTGGGTGGGACCAGGTTGGTTGTCATCGTTACTGGCAGCCAAAGACGATTGGAGCGGCGGTGGCTGCTGGCGGCTGCTGAGCAACGATTAGGAGGAAGTTGGTGGACTGCCCCCTGCTAAGGATGTCGATAGATGGAAGCAGGATGGTCCGAGCCTTGATGATCTGCCTGCTGGACATGAGGAGTGTTTTGCTAAACTCCCCTAAAAAAGGAAGGCTGATGTCAAGTCTTCGAGAGCTCAAGCCTGATGAGTTTGGAGATCGTGATATGCTCAGTAAAGTAGTCCGTGCACGATCTAGCTCACTTGTTGAGAGGCAAAGAGATGCGGATGCTCCTTTTCGAAATTCGAGTCGTTTGTACCAGTCGAAGATTGGAAGTCGATCTGGGCAGTCTGCTCATCCATCCAACCATCATGTTTCAACTGTTGAGTCATGAGCAGTCAAGCATGGAGTTGATTCGACGTCGCAAATTCCTTTGGAAGTGAGGTTGGCGGAGGCTAGGAAAGCAAGAGAGTCATCTGCCCGGACAAAAGGTTCTTCTGTAACGTCAGCGACTGATCCAAAGGTGGACAAATCTAGCCCTGCAGGGGATGCAGGCGTGTCTGATCTGCTAAAAACGCAATTTCTATCAAGTCCATCCTCTTGTGCTGAGCTGGTTGACCAAATCCGTCAGGCTGGCGATCTTGGTACTTTTTCAAGTCTTTCCTTGGAAAAGCAAAAGGAAGCGACACTTCATCTGCTTCAAAAGGGAATAGTTTTTGCTGCTGAGACCATTCGGAACTCGTCTGTTGTTGCCCCATCTTCTGTTCAGCTCAGCGAGTTGGAGAAGAAGAATGCCGAGTTAGTTAGCAAACTTTCCGCCGAGCAGACCCGTTATGAGAAGAAGACGTCTGATTTGCGGGCGATGATATCTGAGTTGAAGAGCTCCCTTGCTGAGAAGGATTCCGAGCTTAACTCTTTTGCTGCTGACTTGGCAAGTCGAAAAGATGCTTATTTCCACCTTGAGCGCAAGAATGCCGACATCTCTCATAGCTATGACAAGCTTTTAGCTAGACTTCACGCCTACCATGAGTCTGCTGAGGAATCCAAGTCCGAAGTTGCCATGGACGCGTACAAGTTGGGCTACCTGGACTGCACAAGAGGATATGATCCCTTCTACGCCATTGGAGATGAAGACATCGAGATGCTCTATCCAGACTTGCCCCCTGCGCAAAGTGAGAAGGCTAATGCTGTGAACATCGAAGGAGCTGAAGAGCAGGTGACTAAAGAGGCGGTAGCTGAGGAGGATGGAGCAGAGGAGGATGCAGCCGATGAGGTGGTGGCAGACGTCATAGATCAGGCATGTGGAGCTGCTGAAAGCGTGGCTGTTCAGGCGGACGCTGAAGAGGTTGTAGATCAGGGATCTCCTGCTGGCGCTTCGGAGTAGACGAAGACTCCTTTATTTCTTTTCAACTTTTGTAGTCTGCTTTTGTTTAGAATAATTGGTCTTGTTTGACCATCTTCTTTTGTTTGAACTTGGCCGGTTGGTCGCTTTGCTATGAAAATTTCAGTCTTTATTTTTCAACTTCAATTTGCATATTGTCTTGTGAACTGCTTGAGTAACCGGCTAGTGTCTTGATTGCACATCTCCTTTTGGAGATTCATGAGTGTCAGGGTTCCTCTTGAAGGACTTCGGACGTGTTCTGCATATCTCTTAGGTTGGCTTGGTCGTCGCCCTGCGTCTCCCGAAGGACGCTGCTTATGGGCAACTGTGTGACTATCCTGCCTCCCTTAGGAAACGGATAGGAACCTGGATACTTCCCGCAAGAGGCATGGAGACCTCCTTTTAAGAAATTCCTGGCGCACCCTGCGTCTCCCTTAGGACGCTTTTTTAGTGGGCTGCGTCTCCAAACGGACGCTTTTAGTTGTCGCCCTGCGTCTCCCTTAGGACGCTCTTTATGGGCAACTGTATGACTATCCTGCCTCCCTTAGGAAACGGATAGGAACCTGGATACTTCCCGCAGGAGGCATGGAGACCTCCTTTTAAGAAATTCCTGGCGCACCCTGCGTCTCCCTTAGGACGCTTTTTTAGTGGGCTGCGTCTCCAAACGGACGCTTTTAGTCGTCGCCCTGCGTCTCCCTTAGGACGCTCCTTATGGGCAACTATATGACTATCCTGCCCCCCTTAGGGAACGGATAGGAACCTGGATACCTCCCTTAGGAAATTCCTGGCGCACCCTGCGTCTCCCTTAGGACGCTTTTTATGGGCTGCGTCTCCCGAAGGACACTTCTGGTCGTTGCCCTGCGTCTCCCGAAGGACGCTGCTTATGGACAACTGTTGTGTTTTGTGGGCAGATGATATTTCTCCAGATGAATCGCTCCACATCGGCTTCTTTAGTAGAGGATAGAGCTTCGCCTCGATCCATTTAGTAAAGTAGTCGGTGGCGACGATCATCATTTCTTTCTTGGCAGGCGCCGGTGGCAAGGGACCCACTAAGTCGATGGCCCATTGCATGAATGGCCATGGACTGTTTTGCGGATGGTAAACTTCGGCAGGCAGATTAGGGATCGGCTTGTATCGTTGGCAACGATCACATCTTTTGACATATTCAGCAGAGTCGTGGCGCATGGTAGGCCAGAAATAGCCTACGTTTAGAGTTTTCTGGGCGAGTGACCTGCCCCCCGAGTGGTTGCCACACTCGCCGTCGTGAATTTCGGAGAGGACTTCAAGTGTTTGAGGGTACTTTATGCAGGTGAGATGAGGGCCGGAGTATGATCTACGGATGAGCTTGCTGCCGTGCATATAGTATCTCGCGGCCTTCTGCTGGACCTTCCTAGCTTCGGACTTATCCATTGGCAGGTTTCCATTCACTAAGTAGTCGATGATGGGGTCTTGCCAGCTGGGGTCCTCATCAATCTGCATTGAGTCGATCGGCTCTATTTCCTCGATGCTTGGCCGGTCAAGGTGTTCAACTGGGATGGAGCGTCTGAACTGGGTGTCCAGTGCTGATCCTAGGCTCGCCAACGCATCTGCATGAGTGTTCTCTGCCCGTGGAACTTGTTGGATGGTGAAAGTAGGAAATTCTTTCAAAAGTCCTTGGACTTTGTCGAGGTACTGAACCATTCTTGGGTGCTTTGCCATGTACTCGCCTGAGGCTTGATTCGTGATCAGTTGGGAGTCTGAGTAGACGGCCAGTCTCTTGATCGACAGTTCTTTCGCTAGGCGTAATCCTGCAAGCAGTGCCTCATATTCTGCCTCGTTGTTTGAAGCAGAAAAGCCTAGTGTGATAGCTTGTTCCAACAAGGTTCCGTCTGGGGTGATTATGACGACTCCCGCTCCCGCTCCCTTGTGATTTGATGCTCCGTCTACATGCAACTGCCACATGTCGTTAGGTAGGTTCGAATCGGTGGGGGAGGTGTCGTCCGCTTTTTCCTTGCTTTTCGTAACCATCTTCTCTTCTTCGGCTGTCGGAGTAAACTCTACAACAAAATCTGCTAAAGCTTGGGCTTTTATAGCAGTCTTCGGCCGGTAGAGGAGGTCGTATTGACTGAGTTCGATAGCCCATTTCATGAGTCGCTGAGAAGCGTCGGGGCTGTGAAGGATCGATCTCAAAGGAAATTCTGTTATGACAATTATCCGGTGTGCTTGATAGTAGGGCCTTAACTTTCTTGCAGAAACCACAAGGGAAAAAATGAGCTTCTCCATTTTCGGATAGCGAGTCTCTGCATCGAGGAGAGCTTTTGAAGTGTAGAATACCGGATGTTGTGCCCCCAGCTCTTCTCGGATGAGAGCTGAGCTGACAGCTGAGCCGGACACCGCTAGGTAGATGTACAAGTCTTCGCCTGGTATCGGCTTTGAGAGCAATGGAGGTGAAGTGAGGTAAGTTTTCAAGTTTTGAAAAGCTACTTCACACTCGTCATCCCACTTATCCTTGTGTCCCTTCTTCAAGGCTTTGAAAAATGGCCTGCATTTGTCGGTAGATCTAGAGAGGAATCGGTTGAGAGCTGCCGCCCTACCCGTTAGACTTTGTATCTCCTTTGTTGTGGCAGGTGACTTCATGTTGAGTATAGCCTTGATTTGATTTGGATGTGCCTCAATTCCTCTTTGGGTGACTAAGTATCCAAGGAATCGGCCGGACGAGACTCCAAATGTGCATTTGCTCGGGTTCAACTTCATGTTGTATTTTCGGAGTATGCTGAATGCCTCGGCAAGATTCTCGATGTGGTCTGCTCGCTCGGGAGCTTTGACTAGCATGTCGTCTACGTAGACCTCCATAGTCTTGCCGATTTGCTCTTTGAAAATTTTATTTACCAGCCTTTGGTAGGTTGCCCCGGCGTTCTTCAGCCCAAAGGGCATGACCTTGTAGCAGTAGGTACCTCTTTCGATGATGAAAGAGGTCTTTGCCTTGTCGTCTTCATGCATCATGATCTGGTTGTAACCGGAGTAGGCGTCCATGAAGCTTAGCAGTTGATTGCCGGAAGTTGAATCGACGAGCTGGTCAATTCTCGGCAGTGGAAAGTTATCTTTAGGACATGCCTTGTTGAGGTCAGTATAGTCGACGCACACTCTCCACAGGCCTTTATCTTTCTTTGCTACTAGAACAACGTTCGCCAGCCATTCTGCGTATGAGACTTCTTCAATGAAACCGGCAACTAGAAGCTTGTCGATCTCAGCTTCAATGATGGCGACTCGCTCGGGGGCGAAGTTGCGTCTCTTCTGCGCTACAGGCTTGATGGCTGGGTTGACGTGTAGGCGATGGCAGATGATCTGGGGATCGATGCCAGGCATGTCAGAGGGTGACCATGCAAATACGTCTTTGTTGTTCTGGAGGAAGGCTACAAGCTCTGCCTTTTCCTCCTGGCTTAGGCGCGAGCCGATCCGCGCTGTTCTCTCTGGCTTGTCAGGATCAAGGGGTACTAGCTCAACGTCCTCCTCGGGCTTCCATCCTTCTTCAGGATAGACCTCCGGACGGATTCCCTCGACTTGGTCCTGATTCTTTGATTGCTATTTGGGAGTAGTTATTCCCTTTCCTTTTTGGCCTGCTCGGCCGTCAGGAACGGGATCTGCTTCCTCATCTGCTTGTTCTACTCCCTTTAGATCTGCTTGATTCACAGGGAGGAACTGTGTTTGCTTGCCTTTCTTCAGCCCTTGAGCTGAGCATTTCCTCGCCATCGCCTGATCGCTGTTGATTTGGCCGATCCCACCCCAAGGAATTGGGTAGCGAATCTTCTGATGCGTGGCGGAGGTGATGGCATTGATCTTGCTGATCCATGGCCTGCCTAGAATGCCATTGTAGGGTGAGACTTCATCAATGACCATGAACGTTTGAGAGCTGATTACAGGTGGGGCGTAGACGTCGAGCTCTATCGTGCCTACGGTGACCGTTGTTGCTCCATTGAAACCAGTCAGCGACTTGGCTGATTTATTGATCTTTGCCTCTAAGCCCATCTGTTGGATAACTGTCAATTGTAGGATGTTGGCCGCACTGCCCTCGTCTGCATGGATTCGGCCGACCATGGCCTGAGCGATTTGAATGCTGATGACAAGAGCGTCATTGTGTGGTAGATCAAGGCCAATTAGATCTTTCTTTTGGAAGCCGATTATAGGGTCGTCTTCTGCTAGCGGAATGTCGGTTGAGACTTGGGAGATCATAGTGGCTTGTTTGATCTTCCTTTTTTTTTCCTTGCTGGTCAACCCAGATTCCTCGGAGTCGGCTAGGATTGTGTTAATCCTTATGACCTTTTGGGGCGGCTCCTTGGCGGTGTCGCGGTCCTCTATCTGTTGGATGGCCTGCTTAGCGATGAATTCTGTGCAATGACCTTCCTTCACGAGTTCTTCGAGGTGTGCTTTCCAAGCGAAGCAGTTGTTCGTAGTGTGTCCATGCGTCCCATGGAAGGCACAATATTTGCTAGTATCCCTCCTGTCTGGATCTCCTTTCAAGGGTGGCGGTCTTCTTACCCAAGGTTTGTTTTTCACTTGGGCTAGGATTTGATGTATAGGGATAGTGAACTTGGTGTAGTTCTCTCCTGCCTTAGCGTCCTCTTGTGGGTGTGACCTGCGCTTGTCCTTGTTCTTGTTGCTAAATCCATCGCTTCTTAGGCCCGCCCGCTTGGTCTGCCGATCTCCCTGCTCAGTGGACTTCTTCGCGGCAATTCGATCGTCATCCCAGAGCGCGTAGCGTTCTGCGGTCGCGAAGACCTCTGCTAAAGTCTGGCTGGGAGTGATAGTCAGCTCGCGGTATAACTCGTGTTCTGCTGGAAGACCTTTCTTGAAGGCAGATGATGCGATTTGGTCGTCGCACCCTACGATGTTGGCCTTTTCTGCTTTGAACCTCTTGATGTAATCTCGAATGGATTCGTCGGGCTTCTTGCGCAGGTTGAACAGATGATCTGGGTTCTTCTTGATCGTCCGATAAGAAGTGTATTCTTTAGTGAAGACATAGGCAAGCTCCTTGAAACTGTTGATCGACCCAGATGGCAGGGTGTGGAACCAGTCCTGAGCTGCTCCTCGCAATGTCATTGCAAATGCCTTGCACATCAGTGCGTCGTCGGCCTTGTGGAGGATCATGACACTTTTGAAGTGTTTTAGGTGGCTCTCGGGATCGGAATCTCCCTTGAAATGCGTAAAAGAAGGCGTTGAGAATCGCTTCGGGGGAGTAGCCTGCTCGATTTCAGGGGTGAAAGGAGTAGAGATCGCTTGGTCCATCTCCTTACGTAGTGCATCCTCGAGGTTCCCGCTAGTCTTCAAGTCTCGAAGTCGGTCATTCACAAGCTTCTCAACGTCTTCCACGCGCAATGCTGGTCGATCACGTTGGCGCCTTTTGCGATTCGAGCGACGCTGATTGACCTCCTCGTTGGTCTGCAAGGGTCGGTCCTCTTGTCCGCGCTGCCTAGGAGGCGTGTTGGTGGACTGCGATTGCGAGGGATTTTCTGCAGCTTGACGGCGAGAGTTGGTTCTCCGAGAGCGGGCAATGGAGTGCCTCTCTTCACGATCCTCATTGCGAGGGTTACCGGGTTGACCTCCCTGGGAGCCTAGCCTTTCGTGAATATTTCTCTGCGAGTGGGCAGCGGAGCGCCTCTCTTCACGATCCTCATTGCGGCGATTGTCAGTTTGATCTCCCTGGGAGCCTAGCCTTTGAAGTACATTCCCCTGCGGGCCCAGGCGAGCACGGACGTCAAGTCGTGGGCCGAGCCTTTCTCGCACGTTGCTTTGTGTGTGGCTTGCAGATGCTTGCGACATGTCGGCAAGCTGATCACGTGGTTGTGCATCCCCTTGTCTGCTCGCTCCTGCTCGACCCGCTTGGTGCCCGTTGAGCTGCCCACCGGTGCGTTCGTCTATTCCTCTCACTTCGCCTGGTTGTCCAAGGCCAAGATTTTGAGCCACGCTTATTTGATTAAGGAGCTGCCTCATAAGAGCGTTTTGGTCGTCCACTCTCTGAGCTAGCTGGTCAACTCTCAGGTTGAGATCTGCTTGACTTTGTGGATCAGGAGGAGATAAGCGTGTGGAGCCCAATTGCACACGGGCTAGGGTTTCACTGGAGGTGTACGCGAGAGCGTGTGTCGAGCGTGGAGGCAATGGAGGGAACGCTTGAAGTTGCTCCAAGACCGGGCCTAAGTTGGTGGTGGTAACGAGCCCACCTTGATGGGAGGTTCCACCATGTTCGGTGGCGGTGCCACGGAGGTTGCTAGATTCGGTCGCGGGTCCAATAGGTGGCACGGTGGCAAGAGGTGGTGGTGCCACCATGTTGATCGCGGGATCGTGGGTGGAGTGGCTTTGGGCCGTCACGGATTGAGCCATCGCGGCGGTTTTACTCCTCGTGCGCTTGCTTCCAACCATGGTTGTTTGGAAGGCTTCGGTGGATTGGAAAATATGAGGAACGGATTCCTTGAGCACGCGTTGAGTATAACTCGTGCTCTCAATGAAAGCACCAAATGTTTGTGCAAATAATCTCACGGGAGAATATTCGCTTCTAGATCCTTCAACCTTCGATCTTCCTTCTCTCTCTTCCTCGATTCCTGTAAAACAGATTGGAGTAAATAGACCACACCCGGGGGGTGTTGGCCAAAGGCCCTCCGATGCCTAAGTTAGTTCGAGTGTTTGTAGGAAAACAATAGCTAAGCAAAGGGTACGGAGTAGTGTTTATGTAGGGTGTGAACCGGGCGGCCGGAGCCGTGTGTGGTGGCCGGAGCCGTGTGGAGAAAATATGGAGAGTGGAGAAGGAGAAAGAGAGAGCTTTGGGTATTTTTCTCGGGTATAAGGAGTAGGTTTAGATGTACCTTGAATGATGAATGAAGTCATCTATTTATAGGAGCCTCGGGGCTAGGGTTTCGTAGAGAATATGCTGAGTTTATTCTCTACCCAAATTCGTAGGGATCGAGTCGGACTGAGATAATATCTGATTTAATGATATTATCTCTTTTTATGGAGATAATATCTGAATTAAATGATATTATCTCTTTTTATGAAGATAATATATGAGATAATGACATTATCTTCTCTTTAATAGGATAATATCTTAATTAATGATATTATCTTATTAAATAAAGATAATATCATGTTAATTAAGATATTTATCCAAATTAATTAATTGGCCAGATAAACTGGTTCAATTAATTAATTAAAAGAGATAATCTTCTTTTCCACGTGGCGCGCTGTGATTGGAGACGAAAATATTTGCTCCCACACAATCTATATTGGGTTGGATGCAAATTGGCTAAGTTGTATGGGTTTTGAACCAACGTACACCCCTAGTACTATCCTTAAGATGTCTCCCCAAGCATATTAGACTTTCTTTTGTGGACTTCATTCGTGCGTACCTTGGAATATTGTGGCATGGCCTAGATTTGCCTTAGTAAACTTTATTTGTGCTTACCCTTCGAGTTATATTGACGTATAAAAAGATAAGCTCCAAACTTACTAATTATATGACAAATAATTTCTTGGTATTCTTTAATTTTTTTGTTTTTTCACTTTTTAAAATAAGAAAGATAAAAAAGTCTATTTGTGTTTCATAATTTTTTTTTAATATGAAAAAGTATGAATTTACTGTATTATCCTTATTTAATCAATACTTTCAATTCTTAATATTTTGATTAACTAAGGGAGTAATTTTTGGGCAAGGGACTTCTAACTTAAGTGGTCAAAAACATTTACTCCTGTACTCGAGCTCCAAGGTTTAATTCCCCACCCCCATCCAAATATCGCTTGCATAAAAATTTTGTAAAAAAAAAAAAAAAAAAAAAATTTTTGTTGTTGTTGGTATTTTGAATGTGGCAAACCATTTCTTAACTAGCCAGGAGACATCAAATAATTTTAGTCAAATATTGGTTCCCACTTCCTCTAAATAATTCAATGTCATTAAAAAAAAAGTATTCAAATGAATTTAGTCCAAACTAAAAAGAGTTAACACTAACACTTCCTGAGATTTATTTACAAATTTATGAGATTTCACTGACACCCTTTGAGGTTTCAAATTGATTTTTTTTTCTTCCCTTTTTCTGGATATTATGGAGACCCCAAAAGGTCTAAAAGAACGGATAAAAGAGCATATCCACCAAAGCTAATTCAAATTTTGGTTAAATTTGATTTCAAGTGATACAAAAATATTTATTAGTTGGGTCACTTTAATTGAATGCGACTCTATCAATATTTTTTAGTTGAGTTATTTATAAAATCCCTTGAGATTTCAGAAATTATACTAACAACTCTTAATGTTTCAAATTGATTTCACAAAACCGATTTCATTAGCTTTTCACTTAAAAAATGTTGATATAAAAATAAAAAAGTTTCTCCAAGTGTGTCAGTGTTCTTTTGGGACCTTTTGCAAATGATCTACTAGTTTAGTGGTTTGGAGCAATTGCTCTTCCATGAAAGATTTTGAGTTTGAATTCTAGTATCCGTGTAGTGTGTTTAAGTTTAGTATACTATTACTCATCTCAATAAGAAACGTCATAAATTTAAATAAAAACAAAGTAAAAAAAGGAAACTTATTAATGAGTGGGTTGCGAAGTTACGTGTGCTCACTAATGACTATTAACAACAGAAGCAGACAAAATAGAAAACAGATATAATCCACAAATTAATCAAATAATTATAGTAAAAGAGAGAGAGAGAGAGAGAGAGAGAGAGAGAGTGACAATACAATTTAGTACAAAGAAAGGAGGAGATGCCAAAACCAAGCGTCAGCACCTATAAAGCGTAATTTATTAATTATGAATAATATTCTAGAGAAAGCGTCACGCACTTCAAGGTCGTTGCAACCAACGAAACACGAAAAACCCAAATCGTATATCACTACATATATATATATATATAAATACACTTCGCTTCCTTCTCTCTCAATCTTACCATTTTAGTTTTAGAAACCAAATAGCTTCCTTGTTGCTTGGTCTTCCGAATTCCAATGGCGCTTTCCAGAAAACTTTTTCAGCACCGGAGCTCCGTATCCGTCTTCGGAGCCCGATCCATGTCGTGGTGGCGGAGCGTGGAGCCAGCTCCAAAGGATCCGATTCTCGGCGTCACCGAGGCCTTCCTCGCCGATCCCAGTCCCGACAAAATCAATGTTGGAGTTGTGAGTATCTGTTCTGCCTTTGATCTAATATAACATTACCTTCTGAATCATGAGCTTTAAGCTTTTGAAAATATTGTATTCTCTTGGATCATCATCTCTGTTTTATTTTCCTTCTTCCACTCGACGAGGTAGCTATACAGTATAGAGTGGAAAGTGTTCAGTTTTATTTTAATTATGTTTTTCCTTCTCTCTTCTCGTCCTGGAAATTGAGTAATTTTTTGGAATGAAACCGGAGCTGGAAATGAATAAAACAGTAACTTTCTCGGAAGCCAAGCAGGAGCCAAATCAAGGGGAAAAGGAAAGCTGAGAATAATTTTCTTTTCCTTTTTTATATTTTTAAATTTTTTAAAAATGTCTTATTTCTCTTTTTTATATCTGGTGCTTCGTTGGCGAGCTTTTGTTGGCTCCTAAAGGACAAAAATGTCTAATTGAATGTTTTTAGTAATTTTTATTCTGACACAATTTTTAAATACTTTTTTTTTGCCAAACATTTTTTTTAATACTTTAAAAATAGCTAAACAGTTATGATGAATATGATGGTTTTTCTTTGGCTATGTTATGTTGTTCATCCGCTTGATTTTGTTATACATATTCATTTTCGAATTTGTTTTTTTATTGATTAAAGGGTGCTTACCGAGATGATAAGGGCAAGCCAGTTGTTCTCGAATGCGTCAGAGAAGCAGAGCGGAGAATTGCGGGAAACTTGAACATGTAAGTGGGTATAGTTCTCTGAAGTTCAGAACCACTATTGTTATTAATTGATTCATTGCTTTCCTTATATGCATCATCTCATTTTAGATTTTGCATTTTTGTAATGGGAGCTGTGACATGCGACTTTTTTTTTGGAGAATGCTAATAATGTTTTGCAAATTGCTACTTTTGCAGTGGTCCCCTTAAGTTAGCTTTTATATTGCCAAATGCCCACTTCGACCACAAACATATTTGATTCTTTTGTCACACCTACTCTGGAGTCATGATACTGCTCGTACTCTTGAGAATATTTTTCTTTTTCACTATTTGCATATGGATATAGATTCTTAACTTTATTCTCTGTCTTGATCATTCAAGTAGATTTATTTATTTTTGGGGAGTGGTGGGGCATTTATAGTTTTTGGGTATTTGATATAGTGGAAATTGGGCTAGCAATTGGCAACTTTAGAACCATGTTGTACACTCCACGCTGGGTTTATTGTCTTGATATCCAGGTCGTGGTGAAGGGTAATCTTTATCTGTTGATTGTAACCGTGACTCTGCAATTTGAGTTTCCTAATGTTGAGTTTGGTACTTCATAATTGGAATTGGATTGAGTTTATAGGATGTTAGCAGGAGTATGTTAGCAGCAATGAAGGTTCATGTATTCATTTTCAGTTGTGAGAGATAGAGGAAGAGTAAGTAGATAGATTCCTTCAATCTCTCTTGTTCATAGACACTCTGTAAACTAGAACTCTTCTTATACTTCAAAAACACCCATGCCAAATAAGTTAATGTGGAAAATTTTGTGCAAATCGGCTACTAAGGACTGGAATATTGCATATGCATCTTTACAATTAGAACTAAAAACCAAACCTTCCATTGTATCATGTAAGTTCTCTTAGTTTCTTAATTTTTTCCTAGCACCAATGTATATAATTTACAATTGGTTTGTTCTTGCCAGGGAGTATCTTCCTATGGGAGGAAGTGTGAACATGGTTGAAGAAACATTGAAGCTGGCATATGGGGAGAATTCTGAGCTCATTAAAGATAAAAGGATAGCAGCCGTGCAAGCTCTCTCGGGGACAGGTGCATGCTGTCTTTTTGCAGACTTTCAAAAGCGTTTTTGTCCAGATTCTCAAATCTATATACCAGTGCCTACATGGGCCAAGTGAGCATTGCTTAGAACTTTTGATTCTTAAGAATCTCTCCCCTCCCCCTTCTCTCTCTCTCTCCCCCCCCCCCCCCCCATTTAAACCACCAATGTGAACAATTTCTGATGCAAATGGGCTTCCAAAATAAAATTTCAACAGCCATCATAACATCTGGAGAGATGCTCATGTCCCTCAAAAGACTTTCCATTACTATCACCCAGAGTCTAAGGGGTTGGACTTTGCAGGACTGGTTGACGACATAAAGGTATAGGACTCATTCTTACTTTCAATTTGATTGTTTTAATTATTTCAGCTACGTTCTTGTTTTAAAACAATTAATCTACCACATTAACCTTTCTTTGTATATATAATTTGTTTTTACTCTTTGCCCTCTACATTCTCTTCACTGACACTCTGTTCCTTCCCCTGCAAACTGGGCATCAATGTTTTGTATAGAATGCTCCGAATGGCTCATTCTTTCTACTTCATGCGTGTGCTCACAATCCTACTGGAGTGGATCCTTCAGAGGAACAATGGAAAGAGATCTCAAACAAGATTAAGGTCAATTTCGCAGAATATTTTCCTTATGTTTTTTCTTCTTTTACCCCTAATACCTTTCACTACTCTTGGGTTGATTTTGATTTTGTGATTGGTTCAGGAAAAGGGCCATTTTCCTTTCTTTGACATGGCATATCAAGGTTTTGCTAGTGGTGACCCAGAGAGAGATGCAAAAGCCATCAGGATTTTTCTTGAGGATGGCCATCTACTTGGAATTGCCCAATCATATGCCAAAAATATGGGACTTTATGGCCAGAGAGTAGGATGTCTTAGGTAATTGTGTGTTGTTAAATACGGTTTCCATTTAATTTGGCATTTTTAATACTTCTGTTTATTATTTCAATCTTAATGAAAGTAGCAACTGCATGCTTCTTCTTGTTCTATCTGTCATCCCTATGACCCCTGGCTAAACATTAACTACATGTTCAATTGGCAATTCTGTTAAAAATGACATAAACGTAGGACATTGTTTATATATAGTACTGTATACATCCTGTACATTTGATGCATAAATGATTATACTCAATTTATGTTATGACCAATTGAAATATGAAACTACATGATTTATTCTCATGTATCACTTTGCTCAATGCCAAACTGGTTTTATCAAAATCTCTGTACTGCATGGTTTTTAAGTGTTATGTTATATATGATAGGTGAGCATTGTGCATCTCTCAGGTACTGTAAGCTGCACTAATGGTGAATATGACTTTTTATTTTTCCTCCTTAAAATGGTTGCGCCTAGTCTCATCTCATACCATACTTTCTACTGGTCTTTAGGAAAATTTTGTAACATAGGGCTTATATGTCAACTCCACTTATAAAGTAGACTAAGAAAGCAGAGGGTCTTTTGGTACATCTTTTTCGCTGATGTTGCTCTTTATGTTTGCAGCGTGCTTTGTGAGGATGAAAAACAGGCAGTGGCTGTAAAAAGCCAGTTGCAGATGCTTGCCAGACCCATGTATAGTAATCCACCTGTTCATGGAGCGCTTATAGTTTCAACAATCCTTGGTGATCCGGACTTGAAGAAGTTATGGCTCAAGGAAGTTAAGGTAATTCATCATTCCTTTGCTTCTTTCTTTAGTTAATCTTTAAAATCTCATTTTAAGCTGGATAGATATCTTTTCTACTCTTTACCATAAATACAAAGGCCTGACTGTTGTTTAATATTAATTATTTTTGGGAGTTGTATCTTTGTTTCTTGACCATCTGATGTTTATGTCCTTTGTCATTCTTCTCTCCAGGGCATGGCAGATCGCATCATTGGAATGCGAACTGCTCTACGAGAGAACCTTGAGAAACTTGGGTCACCCTTATCATGGGAGCACATAACTAATCAGGTTTGGTAGATTCTTTCTAATCCATCATCTATGAAGCACAGACAGGAGGCTTGGACACATGTCCACATAATAAATGGTTCCTCAAGGAAAAATTATATTCCTCAAAATAAGATTTTCTTTCTCAATGGAGAAAAGTACTTGGAAGTGTGCGAAATTGCAACTATTTGAACCTAAATGATTATGTAATAGCAATGCTCAACTTCTATATTATAAAAATATTGTTTACTGTTATGTTTATGCCCTAAATTCTTGTTATTTTCTTTGTTTGATAATGATCGAGAACATTAAAACAAAACAATACCAACAATTTAGGGCCTGGACATAACAGTATACAACAATTTTCTTTTGGGGTATTTTCTGCATCAATGTTCATAAAAACCTAGGGATCCTTGTCTGTGCTACGTAGTCTGTTAATTTGTATTGCTTGGCCGCGTTTGATCTCCACCTTGTTTTCTAGTCTATGTTATTTAAAAATCTTGTTGATTCTTGCGAACAGATTGGTATGTTTTGCTATAGTGGAATGACACCTGAACAGGTTGATCGCTTGACAAATGAATTTCATATCTATATGACTCGCAATGGTCGAATAAGGTTCTCTCTCTCTCTCTCTCTCTCACACACACACACACACACAAACACACACACACACACACACACACACACACACAAACAATCATATGCGTGCTGCAGTCTCTAGTTCAATATGTCTCACGTATGGTATTTATATGCATACAGTATGGCAGGTGTTACAACCGGTAATGTTGGATATTTGGCAAATGCTATACATGAAGTCACAAAATCAGCATAGAGATCCAGTCATAGAAGGTCACTTACTCCTCAACAGGATATACGAACTTTAGCAGATACTGATTTTCTTATTTTCCTCATCTCCTTATTGTAGAGATAAGGAAGGAGCAATAAACCACAACCACCATTGATGCACTCTTCTCAGTTTCTTCCTCCATTTTTTGATTGTACCAGAGAGCAGTTTTTATCTGGGTTACATATTAAGTCCTGTAATTCAAGAAGCACAAAATAAAGAGTGACATTTTATCCATATCATTTGTAGTCTGATTCCTGGATTTTGCCTTCACCAATAAATTAGGTCTGAAGCATTTTGTTGCAACAAAATATCACAAAGGAATAAACATTTATAAGCTATTTGCGTGCTTTTGTCATCAAATTGACAAATTAATATATGAATGGTGGCTAATCATTTCTCCAATACAAGTTAATTAATCTCCACCAAGCATCTGTATTCTACCAATTGCACAGATACCACCTCCAAACACTAAGCAAGAATATTGTATTACATGATGCTCAAGCTCAAGCTCTGCGCTGTCAAACATACTTCAAGGCAGGACCACAACAAACACTAGATTTGAATGCCCTTGGTCTCCTTTAATGCACTTGGTCTCCTTTAATCCTTGCAATCAAAACGATGCACAGATGCAGGAAGATGGTAATTTTCCGCTAACCGTCATAGTAGACAGGATCAACCATTTCCAGGTTAAGCCAGAGAGCAGCGGATTAGGCTAAAATGCTGAGTGACTCTTATACAAGACCGCAAAGAGGCCCTCGTGTGCTTCACATCCATCCACTAGTACAAGAGATAATTCCTTGTTTCATGACTTTACATTCAAGTACCATGTGGTGTGGGTGTGGGAATCCAAGATCAGTCTGCTGCCGCATATGCTCTTGTATGAGCCTGTTGATCAGTTCCGGTGAAGTTCCGTTTAACTGCAAATCAATTTTGGAGGCAGAGTTGGGGGAATAAGTAAATTGAAACTTTTAGGAGTCGAATATGTGATTGCCAAGAAAAAAACAACTGAAAATTTTCATCTTAGATGCCCCTACTGTACTCTTCCAGGTTATGCAACCATACTAAACCTAGGTAAATTTGAAGAAATTACATATAACTCGAGATTTATTTAACAATGCATGTACGTAAAAGGGCATGTCCTCTATCACGTTATTACCCGCAAGCACTTAAGTTTAAGTGGCAAAAAGCTCAGCATATCTGAATCAGTAGAGTTCTGCTTTAAGGCGCTAAGATCGATCACAGGCACCTCTATAGTCCATAAAAGAAGCAAGGAAAAACACATCTAGGGGCATGAACAAGCAACAAATACAGATATTTAACACTTGACATACTTTTATGTTTTGTCATGTGAATGATTAACAGATAAAAAAAAGTTTAAATCTGAAACTCACTTCTTGTTTGAAGTAGAAAACTGGTGACAGCAAGCGCCCATTTGGAAGGAGAGCATTGGGCTCATGAAGTTAATCAATGAAAGAATGTGTGCATGCTTCTCGCTGTAATGGGGCGATCAGTTTCCTTGTATGATTTCATTTCAATGATTTTCTTGCTAATCAGGGTCGAGAGAGAAGCAAACATATGTTCTCGTCACTATCAGGCTCCTGAACTAATCTTTGGTGTAAAGAATATTCAACACCCATTAATATCTGGGCAGCTGGTTGTGTCCTTGCTGAACTTCTTCTGGGCCAGGTTATCGACTGCTTTGCTTATTGTTGGCCTAAGTTAACTTGGGTTAAAGAATATTTACTTTTTGACTGATCAAAACAATTCAAAGTCTTCTACAGCCATTGTTTCCAAGAGAGGATGCAGTGGACCAATTTGTAGAGATTATCAAGGTCAAGTCTCACTATCGCTGCTGAACTAAGTGGATCATGTAAATGAGTTGCATACAGTTTAGGTGTCTTCTTGCAGGTTCTTGGCACTGCAACTAGACAAGAAATTTGATTCCAAATCATACAGATATTAGGTTCCTTCATATTAAAGCTCGTCCTTGGCATAAGGTATGCATTTTGATTATAACCCTTCAAATAAGTTGGTTCTCAGGGCTGCTTATAGGTATAGAGGGCAGACTTCATATTCGCACATGTACTCGTGCATACTTACATATGTGTATGTTCTGTGCGCAAGGAAACTTTTTGTGTACAAATTTGGGTGGTTTTTTCCTTTTATGTCCTGAACACGTACTCCTGTTCTTGTCCATACTTGTAACAATAAAATTATCAACTATGAAAACACTTACTGGTATCTGTGGGATTATTTTATTTTTGCCAGTATTCCTATAGTTATTTGCGGTAATGCTCCTTAATTCAGGTTTGCCACCTGAAGCAGACAATGCTCCCACTCTGCACCACATTGAGTTGGACTTTTCTTCCCATGGAGCTCTTCTATTGTTTCAAGATAAAGCCCAAGCAATTATGCCTTGTCATAAAGATTTTAGATGAGTGGCTCTATTTGGCAAGTTTCATTTTGGTGCTGAGTTGCTTGAGTTTGATACTTTCACTTCATCACATGCATAATATCCAACTCAAGCATCAAAATCTTTATGACACTTGACGTGAAAGTATCAAACTCAAGTAGCTCAGCACCAAAATGAAACTTGCCAAATAGAGCCAACTCATCTAAAATCTTTATGACATGGCATAATTGCTTGGGCTTTATCTCGAAACAATAGAAGAGCTCCATGGGAAGAAAAGTCCAACTCACTGCGGTGCAGAGTGGGAGCATTTTCTGCTTCAGGTGGCAAACCTAAATTAAGGAGCATTACTGCAGATAACTATAGGAATACTGGCAAAAAGAAAATAATCCCACAGATACCAGTAAGTGTTTTTAATAGTTAATAATTTTATTGTTACATGTATGGACATGGAAAAGAACAAGAGTACGTGTTCAGGACATAAAAGGAAAAGGAAAAAACCACCCAAATTTGTATATAAAAGGTTTCCTTGTGCACAGAACATAGACACATATGTAAGTATGCGCGTGTACATGTGCCCATGTGCGTATATAAAGTCTGCCCTCTAAAACTATAAGCAGCCCTGAGAACCAACTTATTTTGAAGGGTTATAATCAAAATGCATACCTTATGCCAAGGACGAGCTTTAATATGAAGGAACCTAAAATATGATTTGAAATCCATGCATCAAATTTCTTGTCTAGTTGCAGTGCCAAGAACCTGCAAGAAGACACCTAAACTGTATGCACACACATTTACATGATCCACTTAGTTCAACAGCGATAGTGAGACTTGACCTTGATAATCTCTACAAGTTGGTCCACTGCATCCTCTCCTGGAAACAATAGCTGTAGAAGACTTTGAATTGTTTTGATCAGTCAAAAAGTAAATATTCTTTAACCCAAGTTAACTTAGGCCAACAACAAGCCAAAGCAGTCGATAACCTGGCCCAGAAGAAGCTCAGCAAGGACACAACCAGCTGCCCAGATATTAATGGGTGTTGAATATTCTTTACACCAAAGATTAGTTCAGGAGCCTGATAGCGATGAGAACATATGTTTGCTTCTCTCTTGACCCTGATTAGCAAGAAAATCATTGAAATGAAATCATACAAGGAAACAGATTTTCTTAGGAACATAGCAACTCTATTGGCATGAAGCCTTTAAAAAGAAAGGTGGTTGACATATAGACAGACATTAACTCAGACAAGTACTAATATCTTGTGTTGAAGCCATGCATTAATTTTCACTAAATGGACAGGTGATTGACTATTGGTTTATCAACAAGAAAAGATTATCCATCATAAAAGCAACTGGTCATTCTGCCTCAAAGTTCTAAAACGTAGTGTCATGACATGATTGAATGCAAGTATAAAATGTCATGAAGACAAACACACCAGAACTTTTTCACTTCCGAAATCACAAAGCACAAAGCTTCACCCGGTGGTTGAGGGGATCAAGCTGCCAAGTATTTATAAAACCTCCTCCCATCAAGCTCGTGCCAGATTACCAGTAATTGCCACAAGAGCATTCACCATTCCTAAAATGATGAAACCTCTTTGCATCCCTCACAATTATGTCTCTTCCAACCACTCTTGACATAAACTTAATTGCAGTATGGCAATCCCCACAAATCCTAAGATTCTTAAAAACTCTGATTGTGGCTCCGAGAGGAAGCTTCATGAGCCCAAATGCAACTGCAAGCTTCTCACTGTGAGTAGACAAGGAATACTCCTTATGCTCAGACTCCATATCATGCAACACAAACTTTGTGTCAGGGAGATATCCTAACTTCCTCATTTCAAGTCCTAGTTGCTCAAGATATTTGTACACGGCTTGGACCTCAGGGTGCACAGTATCACCAACTAAGAAGACGTGGACCATGTTTTCAACGTCAATCCAACTACAACCAGGCTCTTTCTTAACCCCTCGATCTCTCATTAGTTGCCGCACCTTAGCCACATCATCCCAACGGCCTATAGCAGCATACAGATTTGACAAAAGTATGTAAGTTCCATCGTGTTGTGGCACCAACTCAAAGAGTCGTTCTGCTGCTTGAATTCCTAAATCCATATTCCCATGAGTCCGACAACCAGCAAGAAGAGCCTCCCAAATCGGTGCACTTGGCTCAAAAGGCATCGATTCAATCAAGCCCTTGGCTTCTGTGAACTCCCCACATCGACACAACAGATCAATCATGCGAGCATAATGGCCTTCATCAGGGCTAATACCATAAGAGACATGCATTGAACTAAAATAATGGCGCCCTTCCTTGACTAAACCAGCATGACTACAAGCTGATAGAATGATGAGGAAAGTTATTCTATCTGGTAGTATATCTGCCTTCAACATTTTTTCAAAAAGGTCTATTGCTTGAACACCATGTCCATGTTGTGCCAGAGCTGCAATCATAGCATTCCAAGACACTGAATCAATATAAGGCATGGTAAGAAACACAGAGTTCGCATCCTCGAAAACTCCGCATCTTGCATACATTGTGATAAGTGCATTTGCAGCTGAAAGGCTTGAATCAAACCCCAAGCTAATTAGTTGAGCATGGAGTTGGCGTCCATGCTCCAATGCTCCAAGCGCAGCACAAGATGTAATTGCTCCAGAAAATGCATAATCACACGGCTCAAAACCTTCTAATCGCATTTGGTTGAATAGCTTCATCGCTTCTTCTCCAAATCCATTTTGAGCAAAACCAGATATCATCACAGTCCATGTCAGAATGCTCCTCACTGGCATTTCCTTAAAAAAGGATTTTGCTTCCTGGATGCGCCCTGCACTAACATACCCTGAAAGGATTGCATTCCAAGAAACAAGATCTTTAACAGGCATAATATTAAAAATATACCGTGCTTCATCAAGTTTACCACATTTGTAATATAGTGTAAGCAATGTATTGTTCACAGATAATGAAAAATCCACAGTAGGCTTCACTTCAGTTCTAAGTATGTAAGCATGCACCTGCTTCCCAAGCTGAAATAGTCCATTATTAGCGCAAGTACTAATAACACTAGTGTATGTAAATTCATCCTGATGAATCCCCAGTAACCGCATTTTCCTAAACAATAGCAATGCTTCTTGAAAAGAATTGTGGTGAGCATAACCCGAAATCATCGCATTCCATACAACTTCCATCCTTTCATCCATCCCATCTAGCAATTCCCGAGCTGCATGAAGGTCTTCATTCCTTATGTACCCAGTAATCATCGTTGTCCATGATAGTTCATCTCTCTCAGGCATCTCATTAAACAAATTCCTAGCTTCACCCATCAATGATGATGATGATACTAATGGTGAAGAAGCACATCTAACATAAACAGATAACAGCGCATTCCACACCGAAGTGGCAAACCCTGTTCCTGACTTAACTACTGCACAATGTAGTTGCTGGCACTGCTTTTCAACATCCACTATCTGTGCCGCACCACTTAGTACAGTCGTATATGTGAAATCGTCAGGCCTAAAACCACCTCGCCTCATCTCACAAAATAGTCTAATAGAGGCATAGCCATCATTGTTACGAGAATAGCCTGTGATCATCGCATTGTAACAAACAGTGTCTCGCATGCTCAATGGAGTTTCGTTGAATATCTTCCGAGCCAGCGTTAGATTCCCAATGGCAGAGTACGCCGTAATCAAGGTGGTTCTAGCAACAATGTCTGGTTTTGGAATTTGATCGAACAGTTGGTGGGCATAACTAAAATTTGAAGATTTACAGTAGACATCAATCAAGCGGTTAAGAATATGGCCACGTGGCTTGAACCCAGAAGTTATCATGTGGGCATGGGTCGTTCGAGCTATAGAGTATGAGACGGGGCTTTGAGGGCAGCATAGCTGCAGTTGGGCTGCGTAACGGTTAGCCACTGTAAGGAAGGTGAAGCGATTGAAAGCGAGGCAGAGGGCAAAAGATGGGAAAGCGGGCAAAATTGAAATGGGATTCTCCTCTTTATTTTGTTTCTTGGCACACAGACAGAAAGGATTCTCGGACGTAGGAAGGAATTCCTATATATTTACCTTTATTTGCCCCCAAAAACATTTTTTTATGTCTTTTTTTCTTTTTTGTCGTAAGACCTAAAGATTTTGAAGGCATGCTTGATGGGGACAAGTAGTTACGAAAGTAATTAAGGGCTCATTTGGGAGTGCTTTTGGAGTAGCGAAAAACGCTTTTAAATGGATAAAAGCACTTCTGTCTTCTAAAAATGGTGTTAGACAAAAATTATAAAAGCGCTTTAGGTAAGATTCAAAAGCACTTTGAGTGGTTTTTGAAGAAGCACCTCTCTTGAGAGGTGCTTCTTAAAAGTGCTGCAGGACAAAAACACGGGAAGCACTTGGCTCCTTTTAATGAAACCTTTAAATGCCGAAAATACCCATATTTAATTTTTTTTAAATACCAAAATACTCTTTCTTTCTTTTTCTTTTTTTCTTTTTTTCCCCTCTCTTTTTCTCTCCTATTAAAACCAAAACACCGTCTTCAATCCTAAAGCAGTGCTGCATGAAAGATTTAAAAGAAAGAAAAAAATTAAACAAATGCTATGAACAAAAGAACTCACTTGAACAGTCAAAATTTAGACAAATTTTATCTGCTGCAAAGAGTGAGAGAAAGATTACGAATGAGAAGAGAATGACTCACAGTCGATGCTTCAACAGGTTCAAAATGAAATGGGTCACTTTTCTTCTCTGATGCAATGGAGTTTGTTCTAGCTACCATCCATGGAACAACTTCTTCCCTGTAAAGATTCCTCTTACGTAGATCCAAGCATTCTTGAATCATCTTGTGCACTTCTTCTTCTTTTTTGCTTATTGACTCTGCACAGAATTGTTTTGACGAATAGCCAAGGATGCATCAAGTTATTAGCTACATTGAATGATAGAATATTTCTTGTTTGGTTATAAGTTATAACTAAAAAATTTATTTTAATTCAATTGCCACAAAAGAATTCTTTGTACAAATTACCATGTCAATACCTACCGTACTACAACATTCAAAGTTCAAACAAAATGTTATATACAAACTACAAGTCAAGAGGAAAAAATTATTCAATAGCATATAATATGCAGGTCAACCAACAAATTTTAAGGTCAAAGGAACTTAGAAGTAAACCAGATTTAGAGCTGTGAAAGTACTAATGGCTGGGAAAATGGGATTACTATGCATTGATGCACTCAATGGTAAAACTATGCTGGCAAAATTGTGATATTCTTCACGGAGTTTCGTGAGGCTGTATCTACCTTTCCATCTCCTTGTAGATCAACACCAGATTTTGCCTCTGGCGGGGCTAGAGTTACTATAGGGGAAGAGATGGTTGAAGAACAAAATCTAATCCATGGGCGTGAGATGGATGACGAACGCGAGAGAATTGCAAATCTTCTTATGTCTGGTTAATTCCTTTTTTATTTTCAAAAAATGATTAAAAATTATACTTGGTGAAGTTCGTACTTTTTTATATTTTGGGATCCTATGAATTTTTATTTACTATGTTCATTATAATATTTTGGGATTCTTTAAATTTTTTAAAGTACTTTTGAAAGCGCTTT
Source organism: Prunus armeniaca (assembly GCA_903112645.1). Lineage (NCBI taxonomy): Eukaryota > Viridiplantae > Streptophyta > Magnoliopsida > Rosales > Rosaceae > Prunus > Prunus armeniaca. The sequence goes on along the minus strand of CAEKDK010000003.1, from coordinate 9,453,100 downwards.
TACTGTGTCAGCCAAACACTCAACAAAATATCAAAAGCGCTTTTATGTAGTATAAAAACACTTTTAAATGTGATATCCAAACGACAAACTGCTTCTTTGTAGAAGTGCTTATGTCATAAGCGCTACTAGCATAAGCGCTACTGGCATAAGCGCTTCGGTAAGAAGCACTCCCAAACGAGCCTTAAGAGTATTTACATGTGCACTCAAGATTTTAGGTTCGATTTTCCCACCTCAATATCACTTGTATAAAAAGCAAAAGTAAAAAAGGAGTAGTTTAGAGAAAAAATAAGAGCTTAAAAATAATTCAAGAGGGGGAGACTTTGGAAAAACACAAAGGAGAGAGAAAATTTGTAAAATAAGCCAAAATAGACAAAATTGCCCTTATTTATTTTTGGATTTCCTAAGGAATCCTTTATATTTGCATGTCTTTGATTTGAAAGTTGAGAGGTTTTTCTGTCTTTTTTGAAAAAGCTTTGGCTTCTTCCAAAAGTGAAATTTTTTTTTGGCTAAAACCTAAATTTACTAAACCGCATTAAGACATTTAGTTTTAATTAACAAAATAAATAAACCGGCATTTCAAGAAAACACTAAAATGATAATTATTTAATCGAATAGTTATATGATCTTTGAATTCAAGTGATTGTTTGTAGAGATGATATTTTAGAGAATAAACAGTTTACATCATTATAAATGTTCAATCAAGATATCATATAAATACAATATCGTATGATACATATAATCTTAATCTGAGTGGTGGTAAGTCATTGTCAGCAATGCAAGTCACAATGAGGTCACCATGGTCAATGTGGTTAAACCATCTCCCAAATCTGACCTTCACTTAATGACCCCGGTTTATTATATAATCAAATCAATGAGATTCGAAGTAGGCTCATATTCGTACAACTAAGACATTGATACATTAATCGGATCCAAAATTTGAAGGGCTTTGATGATGGCATTACTATTAAAATTTACACCAAGCAGTAATTTTCTGTTACTGCCAACCCCATAGATACCAACTTCAAACACTGAGCAAGAATGTTCTATTAAATTATGAAGCTCAAACCTCTGCCCCATTAAACAGCAGAGATTTGAAATTATCCAGAAGAAGGCAGTATTGAAGAAATTAAAAAAATACAGAAATCAACAATAGCAAAATATAATTCGAGACAAGACAGCAACAGACAGCAGAAACAACACCATAATTAAAAGGTAAACGACAAGCCGCACTACTATTATGCCCCTCGGGGCACCGGACTTTTACAGCCCCTACCCTAGCTAGATTTGAATAAACTTATACACTTGGCTTTCTGGAATCATTACAATCAAAACGATGTACAGATGCAGGAAGACAGTATGTTTGGGCTAAAATGACATAGAAGACAGGATCAACAATTTCCAGGTTAAGCTGGAGAGCCACTATATGTATACACCATCGGAGGGGAGGGCGAGAACAGCAGATTAGGCCAGAATACTGAGTGTTATATAGACCACAAAGAGGCCCTCTTTTGCTTCACATCCATCCACTAGTAGAAGAGATAATTCCTTGTTTCATGACTTTACATTCAAGTACCAACTGGGTGTGGGAATCCAAGACCAGTCTGCTGCCGCATATACTCTGGTATGAGCCTGTTGATCAGTTCGGGTGATGCTCCACTTAACTGCAAGTCAATTTTCGAAGCAGTGGTGAGAGGGATGAGTCAATTAAAACTTCCGAGAGTAGAAAATGTGTTCGCTAAGAAAAACTGCTATAAAATTTCACTTCAACTTGTCGATGGCAAAGAAAATGACAAGAAGAAATGTATATATGTCATCCTATGCTCATCGAACTGGTACCTAATTCTTCCAGGTTATGAAACAGGACTCAACCTAGGAAAATGGCACATTTGACCTTCATGGTACTGAAAATTTGAAGAAATCCAAATAACTCAGGAGTTATTCAACCAGACAAGATATCACATAATTTCTCTCACACCAGGTGGCTATTAGCCACTCTTCAAAGACGAGTAGAATGAATCAACATCATGTTCACAAGTGCCAAGTTAAAGTGCCAAAAGGCCCCGCACATCTGAATCAGTGGCATTGAGTATTGGTCTACCTCAAGGTGTCAAGATTGATAACAGGTAAAAATAAATATATCTGAAACTCACTTCTTGTTTGAAGTTGAAAAGCGGTGGCAGTGGGCGACCATTTGGAAGGCGAGCATTGGGCTCCCGAAGTTCATCAAAGAAAGGATGTGTGCATGCTTCTAGCTGTAATTGGGCAATCAGTAAGAACTTAGATATCATGCATGTCGTGGAGTGAAACTACCCAAAATTGACAAATAAATATTTCCATCCCTACAGCTAAGTGCAAAAGTTGCAGCTCAGCACCAAAATGATAGATTCTAAACAGAGGCAGCTCTGCTCTAATCTTTATTCAAAACTACATCCCAAAGCAAGATGTCTTGGGCTTTATCTTGAAACAATAGAAGTACTCCATGCGAAGGGATTCCTACTCACCGCAGTGCAACGTAGACTCGGCGAATATTGAAGAAGTCGTGAGGCAAGGTCAATTGCTTCAGGCGGCATTCGCTTGTGGAAAACCTGAATAAAGGAACATTGGTGCAGATGCATAAACTATAATAATCCCGCAGATAACAGTAATTAAAACGCTATAATCCTAGAGTAAACATAATTAATAATGTTATTGGTCAGCACAGCTAAGTATGGACAAGCACAAGGAAGAGTATGCTCAGGAAATAAAGGGAAAATCCCAGGAAAATTTTGGACAAAAGGTGTCCAGAACATAAAGACATGAATGTATCTGTACATTATGCCCATGTGTGAATTATGTTATAACACCTTCCTCTATACGCAGCCCTTAGGATCAACTTGTTATAATCTAAATCCATACCTTATGCCAAGGATGAGCTTTAATCTGAGGGAACCTAAAATCTGTGTAGTTCGGATTCATGCATCGAATTTCTTCTCTAGTTGGAGTGCCAAGAACCTGCAAGAAGACATTGACAGTGTAAGCACACACACTTGCATGCTCCACTTAATTCAACATAGAAAGTGAGGCTAGACCTTGATAATCTCTACAAGTTGGTCCACTGCATTCTCTCCTGGAAACAATGGCTGTAGAAGAGCGGGAAATTCTTTTGATAAGTCAAAAACCAAATATAGTCTAACCAATAAACTTAGGCCAATAACAAGAATATTATTTACAAAAAAGTCGATAACCTGGCCTAGAAGGAGCTCAGCAAGGACACAACCAGCTGACCAGATATCAATGGATGTTGTATATTCTGTTGCACCAAAGATGAGTTCAGGAGCCCGATAGTAACGAGAACATATGTATGATATATTTGCTTCCCCCTTGACCTGAAAGAAAGAAAAAAAAGAATCATTAAACTGAAATATAAAAGGAAACTGATTTTCTTAGCATTTAGCATAGACAAGTCATTTAAGTATAGCCAGACTGGCAATAACATCTTGCTTTGAAATCATGCATTATTTTTCATCCAATAGGCAGCTGATTAATTATTGGTTTATTAAGAAGTAAAGATTAACAACCATCAAAGAAAATCATCATTTGGCCATAAAAATTCCACCAAAAAATAATAATAATAGTGTGATAATTGAATAAAAGTAAAGTGTTAAATGATGTGAGGAAAAACATACCAGAACCTTTGCACTTCCGAAGTCACAAAGCTTAACCTGATGGGTGAGGGGATCAACCTGCCAAGTATATTGGAAAATGGGGGATAAATAATCCAATTCATTTTAAAGAGAACAAACACAATAAACAAAAAACACATACCAAAAGATTTTGAGGCTTCACATCTCTATGGCAAACACCAGGAACAGCATGAATATAAGCCAGGCCCCTAAAAATCTGAAAAGGGTTTTTTTTTCTTTTCCATTTATTATAAGGGCATAAGCCAATATAAATTATTACTAACATAAAAACCAACAGTGAGTTAACTAACACAAAACGAAAAAGGATTCATACTTGATATGTATAAAGTTTCACATAGATTAGTGGCATCCTTTGGTTCATACTACTGTAGTGCTTCAGAACCCTGTACATAGTCTCGGGTACATATTCCATAACAAGATTCAAGAAAAGCTCATCTTTACTCGTTGTAGAGAAGAAACAATGCTTCAGGGAAACAACATTTGGGTGATCCATCAAGCGCATCAACTGCAACTCGCGATTTTTATACCTCCTGTCCTGCAAGACCTTCTTTATGGCCACCGTTTCTCCAGTTTCAATGCATTTAGCCTGAAAGAAAAAAGAGTCCCAAGAACTCAAATGAGGCAAAGAAATTGAGAATACTTCGTTCCATTAAGTAAAATCCATACCTGAAAAACGATTCCAAATGATCCAGTACCTACAACACGCTCTGCCATGTAACTGATCGTCTGCAACCAACATCAGAGGAACACCTCAGAATACAAAAAGAAGGGAAAACCAAATAATTCTTCAGAAGTTCGATATATCAGAATCATAGGTAAAGGGTCTCAGCTGTTAGCACCTCTTATGACCAAAAGGAACCAAGGAACAGTGTTCAAAAAGAATTTATCATCTCTCAAGTCAAGTAATCCTTGATTATGAAGGAGAAGAGTGTACAACTTTTTGTGCAATAGATGGAATTAAAAGGGGAAGAAGAAAGAGTTTGGTCAAATTGTAGCCATCAAATGGGGTAAAAGAAGAAAGAAAGAACCAGTACTAACCCGTTTGGGTTCACCATTTTTGCCACCAATGGTTGTTGAAATGATGTGACCGGTGACTGCATCATTTCCCTCAATAACAGGAGCTGACATTTCCTGCAATTTATAGCAACACAACATACAAACATAAGCACAAACTGCAGAATAGCCATAAAAGAGTGCAGATGAACACATGGTCAATGCCTCTATGTTATTATACCAATTCTAACATTTATCAATCTTCATTCTTCATCTGAGTTTGGCTCTATTGGTCTACAACTGCCGTCTAGAAACTAATTGCATGTATCTAATACATAAATCCTATTGTTTGTATGATTGTGTCTTATGCTGCACTACATTCTTTGTGTGGAAAAAATATAAAAACATGCAACCCCCTCTATATTAGTGAGAATTTTGAAATTTTTGTTTGGAAACCTGTGTCCTACACAAAGTGAAAAATTAGTGTACACTTAACAACAGTCTAAAGCAATCAAATGTTGAATGCATTGATGATAACAAAAGTTAATACTTACAAATTTGAAAGAGACTTAACAATACAGCATATCAGACACAAACAGATGGAAATTCAGAATGAGATTTAGGAAAGGGGAAAGCACAAAGATCTCAACAGACATCTAAACTAAAGCAAAATCAGGTAACCCTAGTTTACAAGTAAGCATCACATGCTATAAAACTAGAATTTTAAAGAAACTACTGTTAATAAAGAATCAAAGAACATCAACTTCCTGAAGCAAACTAGAATACTTTGAAGAACAATCCACCTAGAGGAAAGAAAAAGAACAAAAAGTCGGCAAAAATTACAACATTATTAGGAAACTGGAAAACTCAAAAGATATCGGATTGACAACAGCCTCCAAAGACCACCAAATGAGTACCAATACAAGCATGAGATCAGAAAAAACCTAGTCAAGAAGCAAAGATAAAAATAAATATAACATAAAGGAAGAAAGAAAGTTCAGTAGTGTCCAATAAGATTAACCGAAATAATGTAGCGTCAAACTTAAAACAGTAGAGAATTTTTCAAAAATAGATCACATGAGATAGTTGAAAGTTAAAGCGAAAACTGGACAAAAGGGCTAGTATGCAAAAGCAACAAAACCCAATTGCCCAGATTGGCAAAATGGGAAAGTTAGAGCAATCACAATTTCTAAATTCTGCTCAATTAAGTCTTTTATATTTCCATTTTAGGTAACAAAACAGCTAATGAACACAAATAAAATTAGCCAACGCCGCATTTTCTATAATTTTCTCCTCCTAATTTTCCTAAAGCAACGTGATCTCAGACAAAAATAATAGAAGGAAATAAAAATTAATGCGAAAGAAAAAAAAAGTACAAAAAAAGTAATAAAATGGAAGATGAGCCCGGAGAGAAGCTCCGGCAAGGCGACTCTAACCTCAGAACACAGAGAAAGTTGCAGATCGCTTCTAATTAGTGAGGAAATTGAAGCTTTTAGCTGGATCAAGGTCGATCTAAGCACCGAAACCTACCTCTACGAACATGAAGACGGAGACAGAAGAGAGAAGGAGAATCTCTAAGAGAGCAAACAGCAAAGCTCAAAGAGGTGGCTTTGAAATGCGAGAGCGAGAGCTAGAGAGAGAGAGAGAGAGTACCTTGTCGGAGTCCATATCGGGGGCTCGGCGAGTCACGTGGTTCAGTGGCTCATTGTGGTCTGGCTGTCGCTGTGGCTGTGCCTCTGCTTGTTGATGCTTTGGCCCCAAAGCCAAAGACCCCATGTGATAGTGAGATTGCGACTCTCTCACACACCCACCTTCTCTCTTTTTCGCTCTCTACTCTCTCACATCATTTAGCTCTTGGTCTAGTTGTATTTTTCTCCACCTGGTCGGAGGAGTTCGATATCTAGGCAGTTACTATGATAAATATTTAAGTTAAGAATTAATTACATACTTTTACTAAGTACTTAAGTTAAGAATTAGCTACGTATTTAAGTTCATATTTCATAATATAATAAGTATAGCTATAATCTTGTTGTGAATGTATTGGCTGATTCTAAATTATTGTGAGTGCCTTTAACCATTCGTAAAAGTATATTGTAAGTATTTTATCGCTTGTAAAATAGAAAGGGTTAAATACTTTTTTGTCAGTGAGTTTTGCATGAAAATTCAATTTGGCCAGTGAGAAGAAATTTTTTTAGCTAAATTAGTAACTGTGTTTTCTAAAGTTTACAATTTATAGGTATTCAATTATCTTTTGTTAAGTGAAGTTTTTGTTTTTAATTTTTTTACAAAGGACGTTCAATCTTCTTCCTCTAACTCAATGATTTATGGTATATTGTGCTATTAGGGTTTAACAAATTGGGAAAAATCTTGGATTGAAATCGGAATTATGAGGTATAACATATAAGGTCACGAATTGAATGCTATATTGAAGCCTCAATCGATTGAGTGATAACCGTATTGTGACTTTGGATGGCAAGGAGACGTAATCAAGGTGATAGAGCACCAAAATATATTGGTAAGTTGTTGATTTCATTTTAATTTGGTTTGACTTTTTTATTTTCCTCATACTTCACAATTTTGATTTCAACTCAAGATTTTCTCCAATTTGTTAAATCCTAATAGCACAACATACCCTAACCCGTTGAATTAGAGGAAGAAGACCGAAGGTACTTCCTAAAAAAATTGCATTTAACTGAAGATAAAAGAATGTCTATAAATTGTAAACTTAGGAAAACACGGTGACCAATTTAGCTAAATACCAAATTGAATTTTCATGTAAAACTCAATGAGCAAAAAGGTATTTAACCTATATAAAAATAAAGTAAACTCTCTTTTTATTTCCTTATAAAAGGAACCAATGAGGCAAATTGAGTCTAGTATAATGGAAAGAGGCCTTAATTAGCATGCTAGTGGTTTTAGATTTTATTTTTAGTTATATAACAAAAAACAAAGGAGAGTAAAAGACCCACGCACGCCTAGTGGAGCGTGATCTCACGCTCCCATCAGGCTGCGGGCGAGAATCGAGTGCCTTTGGTGCAGGGCAAGTGTTGTGGACAGTTGTTGCCAAAACAGAGAGACAAGAATCACATGGGATGGAACACCCCGATGTTTTACATACTAATGAAAATAACAAGTTTCATTTCTATCAAAACTGGGAGTACCCAGTACAAAATCATTCATCATGAGTGAAAAGGGAAAGCCAATCCAGTCCCTTTTCAACCCAAATAGTGAAGTTCGTACATGGGACAGCATACTTGGCCAAATGAATGGGCCAATTGATTATACTTTTGTCTCTAATTAAAAAGACAAAGTGAGGTTACAGACCTCATAAAATTTAGTAGGCCAATTCAACCTTGACGGATCGTGATTCGTGTTGATAACTTGTAGACCTATTGGTGACCTTTAAGAACGAGTTATTTTCATGTTAATCCTAAACCTCGTTCGTGACCCATTGAAAAATAAAGTAATTTTACTAATTTATGTAATTTGGATATTTTACATGGACATTAAATATTCGCGTTGAATGTCCAATATGCGCACTTCCACACTCTCGAGCTCTTGAAGACACTAACTAGGACCCCTCCCTTCTAGAAGACACTCACTAAACTATCACTGAAGTGTCAACTCATCCCCTAAATTTTATTTCGGTAGATTAAGGATTTGAACAACATAAAGTTAGTCAAATTGGTTATTGCCGTTAGATTTTTCAAATTTCATCCAATTTTTCTGTTACATCATGTTATGGGCTTAGGGAAAGTTGAAGTGTCATATATGGGTGTAGCAAATAGCCTTTTGGGCAAAATAACATAAGCTTGAGCCCTAAAACAAAACCGTGAAGGCTTATGTCCAAAACGGATAATATCTTACTAATGAAGCTGAGTCGTGACACAAAATTTGACTTTAATAACATTATGTGTTTGTTGGGAGTAGACTACCTCATACATACACCATTGACCGTGCTTCAATTTCATAGCCAATACTTCTCCAATGGGCATGAAAATTTTTACACACAGATTTGGTGCACTTTAATTTGAATTAGCAGTCTATAAAGGAAACTTATATGTCACCCAATATTTATCAGTTGCACAAAACTAAATTCCTTATAAAATTAGTTCACTAGTCTGCAATTCTTCCTGATCTCTCCATTTGTCCCAGTTAGAGGACTAATAGCGCTCATCTTCGCCATGGCTGCAGCAAAATCTCTCGAAAACGCGGCGGCGTTGTTACTATACGTTCTAACCAAGGCATCCTGACTCCCGCTGTTGAAGAGCTCCTGATCGGAATGAAGAAGACCACGACGAGCCACGAGGGCCTTGTAGTAGTTATTATCGAAACGAGTCGGGGTTATATCGAAGGGAGCAAGATTCGTATCGCCACCGGAAGCCGGACATGTAGCCTTACGAGTGGTGGCAAAGCTGGGGTCAATGTTGGTCTCGTTGTATATGCGGGTTTTGAAGAGAAAACACTGAGACTGGCCTATTGTGTGGCCACCGGAGAGCACGGTCAGATCGCTGGCGGTTAAGCCTTTCGCTGCGAAACTCGAGATTAGGGTTGCGAGGTTGTCGAAGGGGGAGGGGAGTTGGTTGTTGGCATCGCTTTGGCTTGCTGTTCTTGCATCTCTTCGGCCTAAGGCTACCGTCCATGAGGTTCCACCAAGCTGCACAAAGAAACAAAGTATTGAGCATGTGAATATCACGTGATCAAAACAAAAGAAAAAGCAAAAGAGGTATTTTCCTTATAAATGGATAGAATATGTATATGATATCTTGGTATGTGGATTGGGTCGTAGAGGGCTTATGTCCATGCAAATTTTTAAAATGGGTTAATTCAATCATTGACTAATCTGATATTTTAAAATATGTACGTAGCAGGTTAGGTTTTGTCCCCATGCAGGTTGTTGAGTTGGCATGCAGCAAAATTAGACCAGAGGCACCATGAAAGTCAGACAAATTATAAAATACAACAATAATATATGGTCACGACTCACATGGTACATCTTATACACATGTGTATAATATTGGTGATCAATATGATTTATTTTTCTCTCTTTAGAAAATAATATCAATAAATATCTACTTATATTATAACACGTTTATAAGATGTACCACGTGTCCGTACTACCGTAGTATTCTATAATCATTCTGAAAGTCATAAGTTGTGGAGACCAGAGTTGAAAAAAATACACTAGTCCAAATAGAGAAAATAATAATAATAAATTGAGATCTAAAATTTATGTATTAGATTGAAAATTTGACATGCACAACACATAATTCAACTCCAAATTAATGTCGATAAAAGAAATTAGGACAACTCCCAAGTGAGATATTTTCTTAAAAATAATAGGAAATCAAATTGTTAGGTCCAAAAATAATAGGAAATGATTGTACCATAGCTTGAAAACCAATCTCCCCCAAAATATGGCCAAATTTTATGGTAAATTAATATCCATGGAAAAGCTTGATGCTTCACAAGATGCATATCAGTAGCCTATTACGTCAAATTAATATAGTAGCTAGCTACTAACCAAGACAACTCCATCCCGGGATGCGAGTGCTAAAATATCTGCACAAGATACAGTAGCATTACAAGCAGCTTCCACTCGGGTTTTGATGGTGTCAATGACTTCAAATCCCCTGGCTGAGTTCTGGTTTGGGAATGCATTCTTTTCACCGGTGAAGGTGGCCGTGTCATCCAATAGTATGGAAGCGTCGCAACCCTATTGAAAAACAACATATTAGTATTAGACAATCGAAATGGTAATGGGACACAGTCGAGTTAGGGCCGTTCCTGACTTTTGGGTGGCTCATAGGCATAAATTAAAATGAGACCTCTTTCTCTTTGCCAATATATTTAAACATGATTCCACATATAATTAACAATCTTTTGTCTACGATAACACATCAGATTGTTTGATATAAGAAAACACTACTGTATTGTTCTCACATTTACAAAGCAGTCGTGGAAGAATAAGCGAAGGATCGAGGCAGCCATCCGAGCCTCCCTGGCAACAGCCTGACTCATAGCATTGCGAACGATGGTCGGAAGACTTGGGCAAGTTCTTGCATAGAAGTTGGGAGAGAGTTGTGCATTAGCACAACAACCAAAAAAAGGGATGATGAAGAGTGTAACAACAATGAAGAAGTAGGACAGAGAGGCCATTGCAAGCTTCATCAATATGAGAGCTGAAGAGATGAAGCTGGGCTTTGCGGTGTAAGGAGAAGGATTGAAGAAGCAGTCTATATATAGAGTAAGATTGTGCATGCATGGAATGAGAGATGAGAGGTGATTTGAACGTTTTCTGTGAAGGCGTTCCTTTTTCAAACTTTGTTGCTTGAACGCGTTTACCAAAAGGTGGAGGGGACACCATCCGCTCCAATACAAAAAGAAAAGGAAGCATATCCAACCAAATAAAGCAAGGTTTGACTTCTGTACACCTCCAAATCCATGTAAAACACGAAGGAAAAAAAAAGGAGAAGAAGAAGATGGACGACACCCATATCAGCAATTAGCAAGCAAAAGAGGATAAGCCAACTAGGCTCCCCCCAATAATTCATATCGTTCTCAAAAATTCAACGATTCCCTAGGTATAAGCTTATGAGCCACCAAAGTTGCCTTCATGTATATATATATATATATATATATAAAAACTAGATATTCCTCGTTCAAAGACACCTTGAGCTAGCTTGAGGATACCAAAACTCATTTGCAATGCCTTTTTTTTATTTAATTTTTTTTTCTTTTACCACAGGAAGGGAAAAGAGGGTATATTCTCATACACACATGGTATCATGGAGTCGAACCTCAGACTACTAACTAGCATGTGCATGCCAACAGCTCTACCACTGAGCTAAGAACCCATTGGCATTTACAACGCCATTTTGATGATATTTAAAAAAAAGGAAAAAAGGTAAAAATTACAATGCTACTTTGCCATATACCGCCTATGTATAAATATACAATATACATAGAGAAGATATGTTTCTTTGAGATTGAATTTTTAAATTTGATCAGTTTCAACATATCACAGACACATATGTAGAGTAGGTAAGTATTCAATCGTCTAATTAATTTAATTGACTCTTATTACAAAGCTCCAAGTATAACCTAAATCTCTCTGATTTTGAGAATTAGATAGGAAAAGTCTTTGTTGTTTTGTCAACTAGGAAAAAGTCAGGAGACATGCATGCCGTAAAAGTTTGAATGGAATCGGGCTGTCTCTACATTGACGAAAATAACACTCCCAAGTGGGAGGTACGGGCTACTTTTCTCGTGTTCAATTCAACCAACTCCCGGACTGGGCTTGGACCAGTTGGTAGTTTCCCTTTCTTTTCTTTCTTTTCTTTTATTTTTCACTTCTTTTGCTTTGATAGTAGAGAGTAAAGAAAGCACAATGGTTGCAGTATTAGAAAACCTCGTTAGAAGCCATAGACAACCCATGACCTACAGTAGCGGAGTTAGGATTTCATATTAAAGACGGCCCTTCATAAAAATAAAAAATTTAAAATAGTTCGAATAGGAGCCCTCAAGCGCCAACGAGTTAATTAATAATATTATTTCATATTGATTGATAATTTATCCATTTATTACAGTCATAATTTTCCTGAATTTCATATTTTAAAATGATTGAATATTAATTAATCTCATCATTTACACTATTAAAGACTCAAAATTTAACAATTTATACTTCAACAAAGGGAAGAAATACAAACAATGTTCATAATTCCTAATATTAAGGTGCCCTACTTAGACATGTAAAATTGAAAAGAGGGAAATTCATAAAGCTTAAGTAAATCAAAAGTGGAAGAGAAAGAGAACAAAAACATTAAAAGAGTTTTTACTCCAAAAAGCAAACATATAACAATATATATACAGTAAAAAAATATATGAGAGGGGACTTGGGCCCACCTTTGTCCTTAGGTGGCTCTGCGTTAGTGACCTATATTCATATTCGCTACAGACAAACCATGGCCAAAGGGTGTTGGCTACAAATTGACCACGAAACATGTAATTATGGTAGATGCACGATGCCATTAACTTTTAGGCACGGAAAATGGTGTCCGTGGCCTATAATGGTGGATCTCACCATGCCTTTTTACCCTTGCAAAAACATGAATCCACTAATTAAAATATTAATATATATTTTTTTGAATTCGATACTATCATTACCAAATGATGAAGATAAATAATAAAAAAATTACAAATGGATATAATACGTAGTAGTATTCGTGGCTATAGTTTGAACTTTTAATGCTTGGGAATAGAAGATATCAAAATTAAATAGTCGAATTCTAGTCTTGACTAAGGACTAAAATATCGATAATATCAACGAAATATCGAGGATATTATCGTTTTTCGGGTCTAGAATATTTTGGAACATATCCATACACATATCGTTTGAGTATCGAATATTAGAAAATATCGACGTCGATAATTTCTCTCTCTTCAGCAACATTTGACAAAAATATCGCTATAATATAACTGTAATATCGATAATATCGAGACGATGAAGACATTGAAAATTTTGAAGTATTTACACTAACACCCCCTAAGGTTTCTTGTGTTTTCATAAAACCCCCTAAGGTATCAAAAATTACATGAACACCCCCTAAGGTTTCAGTTAATTTTCACAAAACCCCTTTCCGTTGATTGTTTGTCCAAAAATTGATGATTTCATTATATATAAAAAATATATAAAAAGACTTATGCAAATGACAAAATTAACCTCAATGAAGTATATGCAATCTAATCTCAAAGGCCAACGGTTTGAGCAAAATTCGGCATGGGGAATAGTTGCCGGTTGATTCCTTGACATTCAATCTTCCTTCTCTCTCTTCCTCAATCCATGCAAAATAAATAGGAGTAAATAGACCACACCCACAGGGTGTTGGTCAAAGGCTTCCGATGCCTAAGTTAGTTCAACTGGATCTTGATAAAGATTCGACAAGGAGAGAGAGAGAGAGAGAGAGAGAAAGATAATTTTTCTAGGGCTTTGAGTGTTGAGAGAGGAATTTAGAATTACCTTGAATGTCTTGTGTAGCCATGTATTTATATATAGTCTCCTTGTGTGCTAGGGTTTTGGGAGAATAATCCTTATTTGGTTAGGATTATTCTTCTCTAAAAAGATGATAGGAATTATACTCCAAGAGATTCGGTGGAAATTGGTTCCTTGATTTGGGGATATATTCCTATATTAAATCAAAGATAATTTTCCTAATTAAATAGGATTTAATTAGGTTAATTAGTTTGACCTAAGGAATATTCTTTTTTCACGTGTCGTCTTCTTATTGGCCGAAGAAATATATGTTCCCACAAAATCAGATGAGAAATATTTATCGGGTTCTCCAACTGCATCTAGCCTTTCTTCTTTGACTTGGGCTCCATTACGCTAGTTGAGCTCCTAATTTGATTAGACTTTTAACTTCTTCTTCGGGTTGGGCTCCTAATGGGAATAGGCTTGTGATTCCTCCTTGACCTAGGATGCCCAACCTTTATAAATACGAAGCTTCTCTTCACTCATCTTCAAATTGCAAACTTGTCATCCTCTACTTTCTAACTTGCGAGAGAGATCTTGAAGGAGTGTATTGATTGCCGAGGAGAGGAGTTGCTGTGCAGACCAAGGTAGGTCAAACTTGTATCTATTTTTTCTTTTTTTTTCTTCGTGGCAAGGACCAACTACATGGGCCCTGCTGGTTGTCGTCGTGACCCAGTGGCTAGAGCAACGAGTTCAGTCGAATAGTGGCAGCTGTGGAGGTGGTTGCTATTGTGCCTAGAAGTGGAGCCCAACCCATTAGGCGCCAAACAGAAGAATTGACCGTGCAATGGTGAAGAGCATGCCACAGTTTTAGATGGACCCATACAATGAAAGCAAGTGATATCTTGGACTATTTTCTACCGAAGAAGCACCTCACGGGTAGGGAGAGCGTTGTGGGTGAGATGCCAGAGGAAATGTTTCATTTTCGGTGAAACTTTAAGCTTTCATAGATGCTTCCATAACTATTGAAGAAGGAAGAGGAACCATCTGAGCTTGAAATTCCAACGCAAACCAATATCCGCTCTTAACTGTATATCGACCATTACGAGTAAAATGCCAAATATGACGATCACTAGTATCGTAACTTAGAAGAATAGATAGGATGAGTTCAGCTTTAGGAAAGGTGAATAAGCGGTAGATCTCAGAAACCTTCTAGTGACCACTAGCAGTAATAATGTAACACCCTCGACCTAATTTAATTGTTTTATTCAATTTATTTCTATTTGTGAAATTACAATTTTGCCCATGAGAGTAGGGTCACTTCAACCAATTTTTAATCCAGAAGGATTTTGGGGAATTGAGTGGCATCGTTGCGTAGAGCTCGCTGATATGAATTCGTAGATAGACGGCACACTCAATTCCGAGCAGTGATAAGCTTGTAAAGGTCAGAAAACCGAAATGGCATATCGATAATTTCAAAATTTGTCAAGACCCTAAATACCCGGATCTCCCTCTCTTCCCTAGTGCTCTATCTCTCTCTCTTTCTCTCTTTCTCTCTCTCTCTCTCTCTCTCTCTCTCTCTCTCTCTCTCTCTCTCTCCCTTCCTCCCTCCCCCCTCTACCAACCCCACCCCATTTCTCTGATTGAAAATCCAGCGATAGGTGGCAACATCGACCGATTTTTGGGCTGACTTCCAATCACCGTTTTCGGCGATTCTAGTGCCGATTTCGGTAGGCCAAGGTACAAATCTTCATAATCTCCTTGTGTTCTAGCTGATGGTATGGTTGGTTAGGATCAATTTGGAGTGTTTAGAGTTCGATATAAAACCTAGGTTTTGAGCCTACTGTTGGGGCGTTTTCTAGCTAGCTCTGGCCACTTTTTGGCCGGGGTCCAAGACCAAAAGTGACTCCCCTAGTTGTGGTGGTACTATAGTTATAGGTATTGGCTGGCGATTTGAAGTTTTCCAATTGTCGGAAATTACTCAAGACACCCACGCGCTGCTGGGGGCGTGTGGCGGCGCATGGGACCCATTGTGGCAGCTCTTAAGCTTCCAAAATAATCCCTAAGTCATCCCAATCACGACGGTATGCTAGGATGAGCGATAGGTTATTGTTTAACTATTGAACGAAACTTCACATATTAGGCGGTATCATGTAGGAACTCACGGATCGAGAATCGGAGTCTTGGATACTCCGAATAAATGATTCTAGGTTTAGGCGAAACGGTCGCCGTTTGATTTTACAATTGACTTAGATCCAACCTCTCGATTGAGACCAAACTTACATAACTTGTTTGGTGGACTTTGTTGAACCAATAGGAACTTTTGGATCGGAAATCAGGGGCCGTGGGCCCGGTTGACCAAAAATGGGAAGTTTGACCAAATTGTTGGCCACGGGTCTTTTGAGACCGTCTCATCCTTTAGGGAAAGTACTAGCATGGCCTTATGACCTTTCTAAAGTTGTGTACACACGTTAAGTTTCCGGAAACTAGGGTTTTGAATTTAAATTCTCGGTTGAGGCCTTTTAGTAGTTGTAATTGTACTTGGAGGTTTGTTTCTAAATTGGTATTATGCTTTGAGAGTTTTTATTTTATTTTATAATTTTTTATAATTTTTTATGTTTATGAACTATTATGAAATCACTTCTACTTTCCTAGCATGTTATATTATGTTTAATTGTGTGAAATTGGGAATGACTTGGATAACCTTTGGCATGAATAAGAAATTAATTAAATGTCTGATTATATGTCTATATTTAAATATATCCTCGATGACTTGAAATCGATGAATTATGAAAACTAGTTTTTTGAAAAGTATGTTGTGCATAAATGATTTTGAATGAGAACGTAGTCTATTTTTGATTTATTAGGTTATGGAAAGTATGGTCTGATCAGATTATGGGATTCATGTGACATGAGGATTTCAGAGAATATATAGTCATTATTATTATCGGTATTATTATTATGGTTATTATTATTGTTATTATTACTATTATTGTCGTTATCATTATTATGTATAAAGGATTGCATGTTGAGAATATTTGGATATGGGTTTTTGAATTGCACCATCATATGTACCTTCCCTGCTTTGATATGGATGAAAACCACCCGTGCGTTGAGGTATTTTTCAACGTGTGAGATATTAATTACCCGGGCACCCTTGGCGGGGTGTGTCGTAGGCCTTGATTGGCATTTAGCGCTCATAAGACTTATTTCAGCCTCACTTGTATTAAGGATTCTATCGTGCCTGTCTAGGAAGGAATAGTCCCCCAGTTGGACTGCTCGTTCCCTAGCCACATGAGTATTAAGGATTCTGCCATGTGGTCCAGTAAAACAATCCTCGTGTTGGATTGTTTTCCCCCCAGTATATGATGTGCACTATCATATGTACCTCCCCTGATATTGATACTTGATTTATTAAACACACGGTAACTCTTTGGAGGTGTGCCGGGATACCAGGCACCCTTGACTAGGTGTACCAAAGCCCTTGACCGACAGTCTACGCGTGTAGGATGGATATTCAGCCACACATGTATTAAAGATTCTACCGTGTGTATGGGAAGCAATAGTCCCTAATTTGGACTGTTCATTCTCTAGCCACATGAGTATTGAGGATTATGCCATATGGTCTAATTAAAACGATCCCCATGTTGGATTATTTTTCCCTGGTACATGATGATGGTGTTGGTTGTGTAATATAGAGATATATATATATATATATATAATGGGTACAAAATTAGGAGAAGAAAAGGGTGAGTTTTATGTGATATAAATTGGATTATTTAGATATTAGATATTATTATTATTATTATAAATGTCTTACGTGTTCATCTGAGCTATTATATTTATTAAGTAAATGAATAATGTTTACTGGTTTATTAGAAATCTGGTTGTGGGTTGAGTTTCTATTTTATAATTTTATGACCTTGTGTTTTGGGATTCGAGATAGTGGTTTTGAGTTCTAGTCGCATGGGCGTTGAGGATTCTATCGTGTGTGTCTGGGGATTAAGTTTAGCTGCACGGTTGTTGAGGATTCCGTCATTCGTGTCTGGGAAATGTGTTTATGTAAAGATAAAAGTATAGTGGGAACAATGGTGGGATTTTCTTGAGTATGTGCATAGTGAGTGCTCGGCACAGGTGTGATCATTGTTATGATACTTGGACAGTGTTGCTTTGCAATATACGCCTTGGATAGGGTATGGTTATAAGAAAAAATGATTTTGGAGAAGTAATTTGAGTTTCAAAGTAAACGGTTAGTTTTAAAAGAGCTATGCATAGTACATGTGAGTCTTTACAGGGAAATGGTTTTGAGTTATTGAATCATGGGAGGAAAGGAATTTATAAAATATTTAGTTTTATGCCTTGTGAAAATTGGAGTTGAGAATGAATCTAATTTTAATTGTTGGTTTTACTTGGACAATATCAGTATATTTTTCCGAATTGTGATCCTTTTAATTGGAAGAACTATGTGTGGCTTGATCCCTCTTTAAGAGTACACAGGTAACCAGGGTTAACCTAGGTGCAGCCGCAAATTGATCTGTTTGAGTTTGTTTGATCCGTGTTAGTGCTTTGATTTTAAAGGATTGTTTATGAGGTCGGAGGCTTATTTTGTATTTTCCATGTGCTAATGCTTTGGGTGTTCTGGTAGTTGGTTGTTTTTCTATTGTATTTGATAGGTGAAAAATTTGGTAAAGTCCATTTTTCAAGGGAGACTGCTGAAATTTCAGTAGAAGTCGAATTGTTTATTCGTTTTAAGTAGGGCTACTAGGCTTTTTTTTTTTAGTAAAATGGGTCCATCATCAAGTAGATGTCAGAAGGGAAGCAGGGTTCGTCAAGGATTCGGAGAGGGAATCTGGGCAGGTCCTATCAAATAAGAGCACTGACTCTGGAATCCACAGGGAGACAGAGAAGATTGAACAGTAAATGTAAGATGGTGAGGTACCCACAGATCAGTGTAGATGTTCACAAGTCGGCCATCACCGATACGCCATTGAAGACCATGGGAAAAGAGTTCGTGACCCCATAATATGGACTGCCACGTACGTAAAAGAAGGTGTTGAACCCCCTTGAGCATGCAGAAAATCAGACTTTGGAAAATACTGAGCTTTAAGCATACGTGCAATGAGGGATTTGGGAAATTCCAGAAGTCCCCACCCTTGTTTGGCAAGCAAAGCCTAATTAAAGCACACAAGTTCTCGAAAACCGAGACCTCCTTTAGTTTTGTGCTTGCTAAGAGCCTTCTGGGTCTTCCAATGGATATCTTTTCCACTGCCTTTAGACCAATAAAGAGCAAACATACTCTCAATTTTAGAACATAAGCCAGCCGGTAGACGAAAGACACTCATATTATAGGCAGGCATCGCCTGACACACCGCCTTAATAAGCACCTCCTTCCCATCTGTGGAAATAAGTTTACCTTCCCATCCTGAAATCTTATTCCAACGCGATCTTTGATAGCTCTGACCATATGTTTTTTATTTTTTCCGGCTATAGTAGGAAGACCTAAATAACGTTCATGGCAATGAATGACCAGTACCCCCAGAAGAGCTTGAAGTTGAGCTTGAACTGATTCAGGGTTGGATGGGCTAAAATAGATAGCAGACTTAGCAAAATTATTTGCTGCCCCAGGGCTACTTCATAAAGACTAAAAAGGAGCTTCAATTTCATTATCTGGGTAACTTCAGCATCACAAAATAAGAGACTGCCATTTACAAAAATAGGTGATTAAGAGAAGGAGCAGAAGGAGAAATAGAAACCCCGCAGACTCGAGAGTCCTGATTAGCTTTGTGAAGTAATGCGGAAAAACCTTCAACCACTAAGAGGAATAAATAGGATGAGGGATGATCTCCTTGGCGTAGACCTCAAGTAGAAATGAGGTGACCAAGCGGAAGTTATCCAAGATCATATGGTGAGGGATGAAAGCACTTTGATATTTTGATATGACATCCAGCATTGCTTTTGTCAACCTGTTGGCAAGAGCTTTGGAAATAATTTTATACAAAACATTATAGAGACTAATGGGGGGAAATTCAATTACGCGGGAGGGACATAACTTTCGGTATTAAGGCGATCAATGTATGGTTGAAATCAGCTACCCCACCACTCTTATTAAGAACCTGTAAACAGAGTTGACAAATATCCGAGCCAATAATACTCCAGTAATGCTGATAGAATAAAGCCAGCATCCCATTAGGACCAGGAGCTTTAGTGAGCTTCATAGATTTGATGGAAATTTCCACTTCCTCCCGGGTGAAGAGAAAAGACAGATACCATTGAGTCAGTTGAGAAAACCAGGAAGAGACAGCCTCAAAAATTTCATTACTCATAGCTGTGCATGCAGAAGAAAAAAGATGATCATAGTAGTCGAGAAATACAACACCAATCTTCGCAGGATCACTTCGTAATATATTATTAGCATAAAAAATCTGTGCCATAGAATTAATTTTGGCTATGTGATTAGCAATCTTATGAAATAGGAAGTGTTACAGCCAATTGACACGAGGACGTTGGCGCCAATATAGTTCATCGAGTTCTAGTAACCTATTGAGCTCATTTGCAACCAATTTCTTGCTCTAGAGAATGGCTTCAAATGGGGTAATAGTTTGAAAGGAAGCCAGAGAGGTATACAGAGACTGAATTGGAATTCATATGACTAAATTTTTGACTTTTCCACTTCGATAAGCGCTTAGCACAGATGACAAGATTAGTCGTAGGAGATTCCTGACAACGCCATCCTTCTTGAGTTATTCTTTCATATAGTCTTTGTCAGTTGTCCATTATTCCTCAAACTAGAAATGACATGGACTCCAACGACGCCAAACATCAACACCAGGCTGTGCGTCAGGGAGGGTGATGATTAGAAGAATATGTCGAAAGATGGTAGATGGTGAAATTGCCCCACTGCTGAAGCAAAGCTAAATTACCAAAGCCTCTGTCTAATCGAGCTTGAACTTTGGCGTCATTTTTGCGGTTGTTCGTCCATGTAAAAAAGTGACCCACAAAATCAAATGATAGCAGATTACAATCGTCAATTGCTCGTTGAAAATCTTCAATTTGACCGACGGAGCGGAGACGAGGGCCACTTTTTTCGTCCGCAGACAGAATCACATTGAAGTCACCACAACACATCTATGGACCAATATTCACCTAACTCAAACGGCGAAGAAGCTCCCAAGAATAAATCCGTCGAGTAAGGTGAGGATGACCATAGAACCTAGTAATTTGTGTAACAAAAGAATTAGGAAAGGTAACCCGAGCATCAATATGTCCGGAAGAGGATGAGAGCAACACAACTTGTAAACCAGTGTTCCAAAGAAAATAGAGACCACCAAAGAACCATTCACGAGGAACATAGAGGACTCCACCTACACCAAGTCTCCGGACCAAGCCACCCATTTGGACAGCAGTCATACGAGTCTCAATAAGGAAAACAATATATGGTGTTTTGTCTTGTAAGAGGTTTCTAAGATCATGGAACGTACGAAGGTTGCCAAGCCGCTGCACGTTCCAGCTTAATACATACATAGCAAAGACCAGAATTTCCACTCTAACCACTGAGCCAAGTCAAATAAAAAAACCACAGCATGCGAAGGAGAAATACAGAGACAACATAGCAAAAATCCAAGGAATCACCTCAACACTAGCACACTTAGGAAACCACTGACAGGGACCCAGAGTCACAGACAATGAAACCAACAGGTGGGTGGAGCGAGGGAGACACGAGGACAAAGAGCCTTAATTCTGACCGTACTCACAATCGAAACCATACCAAATCCAATAAAATCCCAAGGGACCAATCGAGTAGCTACTGCGATGAGCCCGAGTAGAGAAGGAGGAGACAAAACTAGTAGCTCGTGGCGTGAAGGAAAGACGACAACAAAACCTATCGCGGGCTAAGGAGGAGTGACGGCAACAGCTGACCCTGAGGGGGAACCCTAGATATGACATGCGGCTCTCCTCACTTAGCAAGAGAGCGATCCTATGATTTGCTCATGCCGGAAGCCTATGTCAATGTCATGAAGAAGAGTAAGCTTTTTTTGTTGTTTTTTTTTGGGTCAAAAAGAAGAGTAAGCTTAATGGTGCTACTTTCGCATGTTTGCCTAGAAGCCCTTTTTCTTCCACCAACCCCGACATGAGTGCATGCAAGCTCGCAGAACAGTAGAGCAATGAAAATGGCATCACCAATTTAGCTCCTTGTAAATAGACTTGTATAACTACACCACCCAGTAACTGGAAACATAGTTGTCTGCACGTGATTCGAGAGTTGAGCTCAGAGTGGATTAAATAGTTGGTCCTTCACATTCCAATGTGAAACAGTCGTTCCTGTTTGTTTATCTTCCATGCTGAATATTTCATGTCTAAAATTTGACCCACCAAATACGCAATAGTACGCGATGGTTGCTAAAATTTAAGGCTGTTGCTCTTTAAAGAGTGAAAACAGGCTTGAACTTGAATTGATTACAAAAGAAGGAACCATTGCTATGGCATACCCCTTCTTTCTCCTTCCCTTTCAGTAATCAAACACCATATCGCTTTTGATACCAAACTTACCGGAAGAAAACTCAACAAAATTGACGATCCATTGTTCATGCAAAAAACAGTTATACAAAGAATTGGTTGTTTGTTCTTCAATCGGTCCAGTTAACATGTTAGCAAATCAAAATTATGAATATTTACACATTTCCAAGACCAAATTGATATAACCAAATTATGAAATTCCAACGGCAAACACAGTAAAACACAGACAGGAGGTCAAAAGGGATGAAACGAAATTAGGCGCACAGTCAATGACCATATGATCAACCAATCTTGTGCCTTAATTTTGAATCATCAACTGGATTACGCAGAGCCTCAGCTTGTCGACCATTTCTTAATAAGATCTTGAACAGGAAAGTTGTAAGCATGTTAACTGTCACATGTTTCCAATTATATTATTACATAATTTTGATAACATTATATTTACTTCAATCTAGTTTCCTCTTCTATCAAATTAGCAGACTACAAAAACCCTAGAAGTATAAGATACCTAAGAAGCCTTACGGAGATAATTTATGCATGTCTTCAACTTGTTTCATAGACTTGCTTTACTACTCTGCGGCGTTGGTGACTTTGTTGCATGAAAGCTAGAAGAGCTGCCTACCTTTGACGTTGACCTGTGAATCTTCACAAGTGGGACCAGTGATTGCACAACATCTGCCATCAGTGGCCTGTAATCTGCCTCGGGTTGAACGCACATCGCAGCAATTGCTGCCACCTGAATGACCTCCTTCAATGAGTACTGACCCTCCAATGCAGGATCCATGATCTGAACAACCTGCTCCCTATCTGTCAGCTGAGGCAAAGCCTACAGTGCAGATCATTTAAAAGAAAGAAAAGAAGTCTTAACAATTAAGGGGAAAAATGATTCTTAAAAGAAATACTGTCAAGAAAGATATGACCCTAAAATGAATAGGGTAAAGCGTTACTCGTTATGACACAAAGTATTACTCTATTACAGGAACTGAAAATAAACCTAAGAAACCCACCCAAGAAACAAGAACACCTTCTCCAGAAGGTCTCTTCATATCAACTGGAACTCTGCCTGTAAGCAACTCCAAAAGCACAACCCCATAACTGTACACATCTGATTTAGTTGTCAGATGCCCTGTTAACGCATACCTGTATAATGAAGCACATGTGTAAAACTGAATTAATAACAGCTGCTATTTCATAGTTAATATTTGAGACTATGAGGGGAATTAGAAATATGGGTAACTCTTACAGTATCAATTGACCAATAAGCACATTGCAGCTAAAAGTTTAGATGTTCTTACTCTGGGGCAACATATCCCTGTGTACCCAATACTCTGGTGGAAACATAGCCTCCAGCCTTGTCAGATCCAAGCTTGGCCAATCCGAAATCAGAAACTTTGGCATGAAAATATTTGTCCAAGAGAATGTTACTGCTCTTAAAATCTCTGTGAATCACGGGAGGACTAATATGTTCATGGAGATACTCCAACCCCTTCGCAGCTTCAAGAGCTATTCTCAACCGAGTTTCCCAGTCTAACTTCATGGAGGGAGCATTAGGACCTGCACGACCGAATTCGAGTAGTTAATCCAACAGCAAACCATCTTTTTCAGACATTTAAACATGAAAGAATAGTGACCAGGACAACCACAATTATGCATAGAAATGATGCCAACTGTAATGGACAAACAAAACTTGTAGGGTCGGGCAAAGAAGTATCATGATTGGAAAGATAAAGCGTGTGAAGAGAGAACTAAAAAGGGCATAATGCAAGCAGCAAAGATCGAAGCCTGGCTTTAACTCACAGTATACAGATGAAATACTATCATATGACACAGATTGCAAAGTACATGGGGTGTTCATAATATTTTTCTATTCCCAAAGCCTAGTAATTAATCATGCAAAAGAACATTATCCAATCAGTATATCAGAAAGCAATAAACTGTCAACAAGGTATACTTACCACTCCCAGGATACAAATGTTCCTGTAAACCACCATTTGCCATGAACTCGTATACCAACAATTTGTGATTGTTATCTGAGCAATACCCAAGCAGCGCCAACAAATATGGAGAACACAGCCGACTTAGCAACTCCACCTGCATTTAATTATCAGCCAATCAATGACCAATTTTACATGATCTGAAAAGTAAATCTATTGCTCAACTTATTATTGCCAAGGGGTAAAGTGGGGAACTCAAAACTTGCATCTTTCGGTGTTTTGGTATAAGAATATGAGTTATCGACTCAACCAAATCCTACAAAATCATTTGGCTCAGGTGAGTAATTGTTCAACTGCCAAGGGTTAAAGACGGTATTGTGAACTTCAGCCATTTTTCCCCATCACATTCCTAGGAAACTAATAGGGCCAAAGTAAACAGGATGAATACTAAGATCAGACCTCCATTTTAAATTCCTCTGCTCCCTGCTTTCCTGCTTCGTCCATAAACTTAATTGCAACTTTCCTCCCATCATGGAGAACACCTCGGTACACTAACCCAAATCCTCCTTTGCCAACCACACTTGACTTGCTGAAACCCCCAGTAGCAGAATGTAGTTGCTTGAAGGTGAAGACCTGAAGTCCTTTACTGGAAGCAACTTGCAGATTTGACAAAGCACCCTTGTCCTCATTCCCAAACCCTTCAACAACAACAACAACAAAATGAAAGGAAATTTCATTGTAATTCCAAGAGCATGCAAGAAAGAACCAAAAGGCACCAAATTTTCAATCCAACATAATTATAGAACAAAGACTCAAACTTTTGTCTTTATGTCCTTGAGTTTCCACAGAAACCCAAGTGATTTCAATAAAAAGTACTAATTTTATTAGGTGGGTGACCTCAAACGCTCTTATAAGCATAAACAGTGAACTCCTACCCACAAAACAACAGTAGAATGTATAAAAAGATGAAATTTTCTGTTTTTTTCTTGCATTTTCTTAGCATACAAACAGAGGGTAAGTAGGTGTCTCACCCTTGTGGTTCTCGAAGCGCTTGGCGACCTTGTTGCGAATGTAGCAGTAGTAGCTGAAGGCGACGAGTAAGGAAGCCACGGCCAGTGAAGCAAGCACCACAATGACCACCAATGCCAACCGCTCCTTCCTTCTATACTCATCCTCTTCCTCCATTTCTCTCACCAAATAAATTCCAAGCAGAAAAGCGTAACCCTAACCCTCAACTCAGTAGAGGATGGGAGAGAATGACATTTTGGAGCTTTGGAGTTTGTAAGACTCTCTCTCTCTCTCTCTCTCTCTCGTTCTTGTATTTGTCTTGATTTGTGGCGCGGGGAACAGTAATCATTTGGCTCAAGTAAATTTTAAAAAATTAAAAAGGCATTTATTGCACTTTGGTTTTTATTTCTACTGAATAAATGTGGTTTATAAGATTTGAAGCCAACACCCCTTTTTAGTATGGAAGTAATTTTTCTAATGTTAGAACGGGTTCTGGGTTTGAATCCCTCCTTCTCCATTAATTAGAAAAATATAAAATAATTAGGGCCAAGGAAAGGCCAAAAATTGCCTAAGCAAAGCAAAAACCTGAGCTGAAGCGAAAAATTATGAATGTTTAGGTCATGTTTGTTCTTTTCTAATTATTGGAAGAGGCGGAACTTAAACTTGAGAATTCTTCATTGTTAAAAAGAAAAATGGCACCAAAATAATTGTTCATTTTTCGCAATTCATTTTACTAGTAATATCTTAGGCTTTTTTTGTTTTGTTTGGGGGTGTTCGTTTCAAATATCTTTGACCCAAAAAAAAAGAAAAAAAAGATGCAATCATTCAAGCAAAGACAGACTATGACAATGAGAATGGGTCATTATTGTTTTATAGAAAAAAAGTATGGGCCATGCTAAGATTAATTAAAAACAATTGCTATCTACGAACTAAAACAAAATAGGACACTGGAATGACAAGCACTTTCTGCTTTCCTTTTTATCCGTTGTATGAAATTCGCCTTATTCGCAATTCGAGAAATGAATGCACGGACTTATGCTCAGCTAATTAAAAACATTTATTTATAGACCCTGGATCTTAAGTTTGGTTCTCACCTCACCTCTCCTAACATCGCTCGTATAAAAATCCTTTTCAAGGATAATCATCTCTGGCAACACTCTAGGTTTTTTCACTGAACTTCAGTAAAAATTGCAAGAAAATTATTTTAGCTCATTACTTTTGTGTTCTTTTAGTATAGTTAATTGCGATTTATTATTATTATTATTATTATTTTCTAAACTCAAAACATAACCAAAAAATTAATGGTTCGGATCATCGAAATATATTGGAGGGGCCCAACAAAGTGTCCCTTAAATAGTGTCATTCGAGTTGAAGATCATGTGACCAAATCGAAAAGCTATTTAAGAGACGAACAGTTACAAAGGGGAGAAACATGAACCGTTTATTTTTGGTCAAATCTGTGACTTAATTAAGCAATGAAACATGAAGATCATGTTGATGAAGCAGTACTGCCAAAATTCCATATGCAAAAATACTTGGATGCCCGGCAGATTTGACCCAAAAACAAGATATTAACTCGCGTAATCCTAGCCACATCGATCTACTATTCCATTGAACCCGATCAATATCCTCCTGCTCTGAGAGAGACAATGAGAGCCCTCACTTCCTAAAAGGGTAAAAAATCACAAAGAAACAAAGATTGAACCACTGATCTATGTTGGAAATGTCAACAAAGCACATCACTTGAGGTGCATTTTATTGTAGTGATCTGCAGCTTTGGATAATGACTGTATTGAAACTGGAACTCCTGGACCCATCTGCACATAATTGACAGGATTAGTATCTATGCATGGCTCAACGATAAAGAAAAGAATTATGCAAAAACAAAAACAAGGGTTGTGAGCTTACCGTGCTACATATGTGGAAGGAGTTAATATACCCGGCATATTTGGAAGCTGTGCAAATGATTTTCATAAACGTCAAAAAGAGATGTAGAGATTTAGAGAAACATATGCCAAAAAAAATACAATAAAATAATTCTAATCAATTAATTAAGAGTGCACGAGAACTCCCATTAATTTAACTTAAAGAGCCACTCTCCTAGTCCTAGGGTTGGTTTTTGCATTTGACACTTAAGTAGCTCTCTTGTTCTTGGCTGCTAGACAAGGAGTTGGGTAGAGAGATATTAGAGCCTCCCCCAAGGATGGTTAGCTTCTATCCCTTATTGCCCTGTAATTCCTGAAGCCAAATAGCATTCACCCAACTGTTTGGCATCTTTTACAGTCCAAGATCATAATTGCATCTTGGAATTACTACTGCAATTACTTATCATGTAGACTTGCAGATGAGTTAAGCCAAGCTGACCTCTACGATTTTCTAGCTTGGCTAGGAGAAAGTTACCGGCTTTAAGTGGCTCAGAAGTAATCAAGCTGAATGTCTTCAGCTCATGTCTGGCTCAGGGGTGGGTAATGCATTCAAGGGCATTCTCAACTTGGCCTTAAAAGAAACAACTACAGAGACATGCTTTGATACTCGAAAGAGCTTCATGCAATCAAGGTGTTGAGGGTGAGGAACATATAATACAGCATAACCATGCAGTTGGGTCAAACATGACAGCAAGATTAAACATAAACAATGAAGTTAACTGTCAACAGAGTCATGCACCTGCACTTCAGTTACAGCAATTGATAATTTACAGCTGTTAGACGATTATTGGGCCACACAAACTTAAGTTATTAGGAAATGAATCAACAACAAATATCAAGCTCACACCCTCTATTACGTGTATCCTCATGGAGAAATAAATAGGTGAACTGCACCTTGTCAGTTAAAAAATAAGTGGGGAATTGGATGAGAGATCTCAAAATTAAGACCTCCTAGAACAATTCAACCAAAACTCTGATACCATGTTAAGACTATCGTTGTATGCCAAAAACTTGTATTAAGCATAGGTCAACAACGTATATCATGATGACAACATTGATGAACAAATTTCAATAAATTTCTAACTTAGGCACAACAAAGCTTAGATTTTTCTAACTTAGGCTCATTTGATAAATAATAATAAAAAATGAAAAAAGAGCCTGCACCTCAGTATCAAGTTTGGTTCATTTATCTAACAAGCAAATTGAGCTGAACTTCTTGTTGAGCAGAACCAAATAGCTCATGAAGTGCTCAGAAATAAACATGGCTAATAAACTTGATCCTCTGTACTCATATGCAAGAGCAAGAAACCGAGTGTGTGAAATTATGGTTGAACATTAAAATCAAATTTGAACTTTACTTAGTTTAGCCCACGAATAACACTATAGGAAACATGAGTAATTTGTGCCACTTACACTTTTTTAATCCCGCAGGCTTTGCCAGCAAAAGAGAACTCATAAAGGCACCAATGTTCTCACGCAGGTACTCCTCTGTAAAGCTTACCTGAAAAGAAAGAATGGTGAGGACGCTAGATAAGAAAAATAAGAAAGTGAATTCCAAGTCTCCAGAAAAGTAAAAATAGAACACTGTATTTGGACTAAGACTATGGTACCTTTCCAAGTCCCACGTGTACAATTGATGTTCTGTCCATTCTATACTCAATATGACCTTGTCTTACTTTTTGCAGTGCTCCAGAGATGTCATTAGTGACAGTGCCTAGCTATATGATACATAGTATAACCAGCATTAGTAGTTTGCCCACAGACCTGCGAATTGAATAAGAAATTACAATATGATTAACTCACTTTCCGGTCAGGCATCAAACCACGCTCTCTAAGAATCCTTGCAATCTGCAAAACATTAAAGATTCCCTTTCGATTAATGAAGTAATGAAGATGACTTATCCCACATGAAAACAATTACGACTCAAAAACCTTTGCCAGGCGCATAATCATTTCATTTGTTGCAAAACACTTGTCAACATTGAGCTTATGAGTGCCTGCATGATACAAAGCTCAGGTCATCAATGGTTTGATTACTTCTTCAACTGAAGCAATGTAAGATTCATATAAACCCACATAAACCAAATGACATTTATGATAGAAAGAAGTTTAGATCAAAACCAAAAATCAGAAATTTTGAAACGGCAAAATCATTGCATAGTATATCCAGTAGACAGGAGTTTCTCTTTTTAGTGTAATATTTAGAATGCAAGTAGTAGCAACAAGGGTTGGTTCGTTACTTGCAATTTCCTC
The DNA here is from genome assembly GCA_903112645.1 of Prunus armeniaca. Taxonomy (NCBI): domain Eukaryota; kingdom Viridiplantae; phylum Streptophyta; class Magnoliopsida; order Rosales; family Rosaceae; genus Prunus; species Prunus armeniaca. Next base: position 9,423,819 of record CAEKDK010000003.1, on the reverse strand, counting down.
CACAAGTTCAACACCGCCAACAATATCTGCTCCTGCAGCTTTAGCTTCATCTGCATCTGCGCCCTCAGCAAAGAAAGCAACCCTGACAACCTGAAAAATAACAGTGGTCATACACAAGCCAACTAGAATTTAAGTTAGATGGAAAAAATCCAGCATGATTTAGCAAAGTTTAGATAACTACCTTCCCACTACCATGAGGCAAAGTCATGTTACCACGAACTGCCTGCAGTTCAATCAGGTAGCAGTCCATGTAAATTGAATCTTCAAAGAGGAGTTTGAAACATTAAAAATAATAATTACATGTAAAATTGCAAGCACGAAATAAAAAAGTAGAAGCAAGAACTTTTATTAGTTACTGTTTGGAAAGCATAGCACTAAGTTTGAGAACTTCTACTGAAAATATGCAAATTGACACAATCAGATGAGGCCACAACATTATGGTCTAAAGGTATAGTCAGAAAATGATACAATACGATAAATTTAAGGACCCCTCAGTCAAGACTAAACATATTTGGGTGCCTACGCCCACGAATAGTGAAGGTCACTTTTAGAATTGAAAAAAATGAGTACAAGGAACTGACAGACAATGGTTTAAAAGGATTAGTCACATAAATTTTTTTGCTTAACGTCATGACATTTTGAGTCCAAAACACGGAGTTCATTCAAAAATCCTGAAATTCCAATCAACCATCTTGAAGTCCAATCAATATAAACATTTATTAATGGTTTCTTCAAAACATTCTTTGAAATATTAGGTGTTTCAACAATTCTGCCCAACTACTAATGCCTATTAGCCATCTCATACGCACCCATACACATGTGAGATTGTTCACCTTATTAAAAAAGAACATGGATAGCTATAAACAAATCGAACTGTTGGGAGTTACCTTGATCTCACATTGACTATCATGCCCACACATTTTTATTTTGTACCGTCTCGTATAGGGTTATCTTTTAAATTTAATGGCTATTGAGCCATGAGATGAATTGAAAATCTAAAACTATGAACTGCTTTTATATATTTCATATTTGCATAGGTTATTGGTCAACATATCAGAGTCTATTTCACACAAAAAAGTTATGCTTGAGATAAGAGAAGATTTTACTCAGATGAGTTGGCATATTACATTTCTCTTGGCATCAATACCCAATTGGACATGAGCTTCAACAGTTTCATCAAATTTGCACTTGGCATTAGCCTGTAAAACAACTAGAACATGAGAAGAAGAGATTAGAAATGGGAAACACATCCAAAACAAAATACTCTTACGTAAACTATGACCCAAAAGAAAGTCTAAAGAGATCCATGTAATTACAATATAGCTATTATCTCAACAACAAGAACAATAAACCAAAAAAGATAAATCCAACTGGACTGAGAGCAAAAACATCTGCTGCGAGCTCAATATGCACGTGAAAAATGGTCATGATTTCTAGATGTTCTTACTTAAGTCTCACAAACCTTAGCAAACCAAATTGAGTTCATACGCCAGCCAGACCTCCAAGTATAACATATACATTACCCAGAACGAAAAAGGCGAATTAAAATAAACACTCCATATACTTCGACCACATTTCTTCAGCCAAAAAACTACCACATTTAAAAATTATTCAATTTCCCAGAAACAAACTTAAACCAGAGAAATGAAAGATAATAACAACCATGCCAAATAAACTGTATAGTTAGTATCGTAGAAGCCATTTGCTATCCCAAATCCAAATATGTAACAAGGAAATGGAAAACTTCAGGTCCGTTAACTTTCCCACATTTTCACAGCAACCAAACAGTAACACCCGATTTATCAAACAAACAAAAAAGAGAAAACCTTACACTGACCTTGACTTGGCGAATTGCGTCCATTACATCAAGAATAGGCTTCCTCTCCTTCTTCTCAACGTTAATCAACGTGGGAAAAGGAACCACCACCTCCTCCTCCGGTACCCTGAAAAGCCTCCTTCTCAATCGACCATCCGCCTCGATCCTCTTCTTCTCTCTCTCCAAGACCGCCTCGTGATCCTTCACACTCTCCCCACCCTTCTCAGCTCCGGTTTCGCCTCCCTCGGCCTCCTCAGGGACCCTATCTTCCGGCAACGGAGCAACTTTGACCCGGTAAGATACCGGAGATATAGAGGGCACGTGCCTTAAGAACCGAGCCTCTTCACGGGTCCACTCGGAGCGATTTTCCTGACTCGGTGAGTTGGGCAAGTCCCGAGGCCCGCTCGGCGGCAGTGGTGATGTTTGTTCGGGTTGGGAAGTTGGGTCTGGGTCGGGTGAGGAGTGGTCTTTGGGCTTGAGAGAGTAGGAAACGGGTTCGATCGGCACGGATTGTCGAGTAGGGGGTTGAGGAGAAGGAGAGTTTGGGTTTGGGTTCTGGGTCGGGTCGGATTCGGAGCTAAAGGATCTGCGGTAGCTTAGAAATGGAGGTGGATGAAGATGGGAGTGAGGTTTGGAAAGGCAGTGACGGCGAGCTGAGGAGAGGAGAAGCTTCAGGGCCGCCATGGGAAAGGGGTTTAGAAGGTTTAAGGCAACGCAGCGTTTTTACAGAAAATGGGCATTTCGATCACTATTAAGTAGTGCCAAACCAAAAAAGCAAGGGGACTTTTGATTCAGCCCAAAATGAGGGAAGTTTTTATAAGGGTTATCTATTGTGGACATCCCTAAATTTGGCCCTCAGTTGCAATTGGGTCCGTGAACTTTTTTTTGAGGCAATTACATTCGTTAACTAGATAAATACTTCCAATTGGATCCTACCGTTCAACTCTGTCAATTTATCTGTCAAAGTGAGTGGGTAAAAGCGTCCTTTTGGGTTTTTCATCCATCTTTGACCCCAACTTCACCTTCTTCATCCATCATCAACCCTAACAACCCCACCTCCATCTTCATAAGTTTACAATACAAATCCATATCAAACAGTTTGTGATTCGTAGAAACCACATAGGATTTACTTGACTCTATTTACATATGCACAATAGGGGATTAATAAGATCAGATCTTAGAATCAACCCCTTTGTATAGATAGGGTTCCAAACATAGCAAAATTCCCTTTTGGGGTATTCCAAAGGTGTAACCTAGCAACGAAAAAGGGGCCCGATACTTCGACTAGAGGAGCTACTCCAACCCACTAGCAACCCCTGTTTTTGCTAGCATGACAGCAAGCACGGACTGGCAGCAAGAAGTCAACTGAATGACCAAAGCATCAATTGCTTCCACTTGCGGCCTTCTTCGACCTCCTTGCTTAGCACAAGCATCAAGTAAGACCTATTTCATTCGACATTCCAGGGCGGAGAGATGGGTTGCAGGTTGGGAGATGGGGGGTGAGTTGTAGGTTGGGTTGGGATCTGGGTTTTGAAGGGGTGGGATAAGGAGGGGGAATGGATTGCGAGAGAGAGGGAGAGATAGAGCGAAAGAGAGAGGGATTTGGATTTTTATTTTTTATTTTGAAGTTTATTTATTTATTTATTTATTATTTTAATTTAATTATTTTATTTCACTTCCTTTTTTTTTCCTTTAATTTTTAAATTTTTTAAATTTTAAATTAAAATGGACGGTTTTAGCCCTCAAATTAATAGCCAAATTGACGGAATGACTCAATTGGAACGAATGAGAGAGTTGGATGACCTAATTGCATAAAGAAAAAAGTTTGGGGACCCAATTGCAATTGGGGGCCAAGTTTAGGGATGTCTACAGTAGATAACCCTTTTTATAAAGAGGGTAAAATTATAGTGTTTGGAAAATAATGCCTTTATTCATTTTTAGATTGTCTAAGGAGTCTTTTTTCTACTTTCAGATGGTGCCAAAAAGTGTCGCTTCTTGCTTGCCATATGGTGCCAAAGAGTTGGATTATCTTGCTTTGATAAATTTTGGACTGATGCTCCATCTTCTATTATGTTGCTAGGATAATCCCTTCATGTGAAATGAAGTTGAGATGCTTATACTATCATGAGAGCTTCACATGGAGTTATGCTTCCAACATCATGTTTATATTGTGTAGCTCTTCTTCACCTAAGCTATTTCAGTATGAGTTGTCGTTGTCTTCTGCTTCAATTTGTTCTGCTATTTGATTATAGATTTCATAAAAAAACTTTTACTCATGTTTTGCTTATCCTGAATTCATATGTGTCATTCGGTCTTCTTGATGTAGTCTTTGAATAAATCTTTACAAAGTTGGATTGGTGAAGGAGGTTCAAATGATCATCATTGAACAATTGTAGCTCAGCTGTTGTTGTTTCTCTGTATTTTTTAATATCTTGCTTGGTAGAGATCTCTGTATTTACAGATTCTGCCAGACTAAACAGTACATTATGAGAAATAATAATAATATGTTGTGCTCTGTCTAGGTAAATACTATATGTAAACCACTTTGGAGGTATGTTGATGAAAACTAATTTTACATTCTTCCAAAGAGAGATATAAAAACTTATAACTTCTATTAATTATGAGGGAAATGAATCTAAATGATGACTATTTTCAATATAAAGTTGACCTAAATAACCATACTTCGCTAAAAATGTTGGAGTAATTGTGATAGTTTTTTGGTTATGCTCTAAATATAATTCTCTATATTCCACCATGTTAATACTAGCTAAATAAATAGTATAATGAGAACAACTTTTAGTAATAATTTTTATATCATGTTGTGGATTATTTTTTAAATTAAAAAGAAATGCTTGAATGTATAATTGAAGAGATGTATTTGCTCATATTCTAATCTAATTAGCCAGTTTGGCATTGCTGTGAAAATAATTACTGTCAAATTTGCTGTGAGAGAAAACAGTTTGGCGTTTGGTAAATTTTTTGCTATAAGTGTTGTTGATACTAATTCCCGCATAATCAGAAAATGATTCCCGCATAATCATTGATTTGTACCACTTTGCAAAACCCAAGTGAAGGTGTCGTATAACAGTGTAGCTCAAAAGTCTGAGTGTTGTATCCACAGAGAGCAGTGTAAAGAAAATAACAGAGCTGAGACAGAACAATTAAGATAAAGGTGTAGATTTAATCAAGATTTGATTTAAAGAGAATTTAATTGATTAAAACACTAAGGCATTGGGGTTTCACTTTTAACATAAGCATGCAACTCTTATTAATTTGATCCACAAAATATTTTCCATTGTAGTTGTTCAAAATAATTAAAGCTCTTTTTAATTTCCTTTAGAAGTATTCTAAGCATAACTTGTATCATTGGCAACAAACTATCAAAAAATAATATTCGTCGAAATTCTATTAATCTTAGTAATTATCTCCTCTTTTAAAAGCATAAAAGTTTTTACTACACAATGGGAAAAATATGATTGAACCCATGAAATAGATTATCAAACATTCATCAATTAATTAAAAAGAAAAACTACAAATTCCATTTGAACAAAACAAATTCACATTAAAGCTTAAGTTTGGATCAAGCTAATAAAAATTACATACTCATATTAAAAGCTTTCTCCCTAGCCTTAGCTAGGGAGTTAGTTTCCCATAAAATAAAACTAAAGAAATTAAAACTAGAAGAATTGGAGGAAGGAGAGAGAGCTCAAGAGAAGATTGTGAGTTTGGTGTGTGTGTTGAAGCTTGAAGACTTCTCTATTTATAGGGCTAAGAAGGAGAAGCATCATAATGGATTCCCACACCACCATTCCTATTTTAATGCAATACCTAACTCCCACCTTATCTTGCCTATGAATTGGCATTGAATTTGAGTTTCTTTGGAGTGGATGACACCTCACAAGCAAGTGAATTCAATTTCTTCTTGTTTGCTTCCATCCCATACTTCTTTTCCTTTCTTCTTTTGGCATGGATGTGGCACTTCATGCATTCTTTTCAATTCTTTTCTTCTTGTGCTAGTTGCACTTCTTCCTTCATCATCATTGCTTCATGGATATGTTGAAGTTCTTTAATTGGCCACTAGCATATTATCTTTGGGTGGCACACTTCTTGACATGCAAATTGAGTTGGTTTTCACAACACACAAGCCTACATAGGAAGTCATTGATTGAAGTTAATAAAATAACATTAAACCAATTTGACCAAGTAAAAATATAAATGCATAAGATTATTTAATTACCCATTATAATTGCTTTTAAAATTAAATGTTAAGGAAAATAAACATGTATTATTGTAATATTATCAATCATTAAACCTAGTGCCTCTTCGAAACTAATTCCTACATAATCAGAAAATGAAAACACCTCATTAGCTGCTTTTCCTGATAGCTTTCTCTCATAATAATTTTTAATAATAAATGATTTTCTCATAGTTTACCAAATGGGCTGGGCTTTCTAAATTTTTTTTTAAAAATCACTTATCACTCTAAATAAGCAATGCTAAACGGGCACTTAATATCTTATGGGAGAAATCTATATCTTTCTCTAGCTAAAGTTTATTAGTAGTAATTTTATTATAATGAAAAACAATATTCTGACAATCTATTCTAATAGTAAATATCTCATTTTATATTAACAATGAAAATGCTTCTAGGGAGTTTATTACTCATAAAATTTCTAAGTAGTGGCTAAAAAGTCTAAGCATGTATATCACTAAAGTTATGTGATGCATATCTACAAACTTTTTCTTATGATTTAGGTTCTTCTTATGTTTCTTCTGATATAAAATTCATGCTCATCTTATTGATGATGCATCTATCTCAACTATTTTATAATTATTATCTAATGTTAATGCTAGAGGCTTAAGCTGAGTTATGTTTTGTTTGATATTTTGAACTAATTTAATATCTTAACTATTAAAATATTTTTGATATGTTTTATTGGTTTTACTATGCAATGCTGCAATCTTTCTTCCTAAGTCAAGGATAAAACTTCTAGCATAATTTAATAATCCTAGAAATACTTGTAATTTCTTTTTATCTTCTAATTTATCTGAAATTCTAACACTTTTTTAGCTATGTGTTCTTGTAACTATATAGTTCATGACTTAATATACATACCTAAAAATTCTATGTCTTGTTTTTCAAGCTCTACTTTATTCTTACTTATAACTATACCATTATCAATAAATTCTTTCAAAATAATTTCTAAGTGTTTTCTATATTCATTTTTATTTTTACTATGAACAAGTGATAGGACCTGTCCCGGATTCCCCCTCGAAATCCTTGACGAACCCTGCTTCCCGTCCCACAACTAACCTATGACGGACCCACTTACTAAAATAGTCTCCTTCTCCGAAACTAAGGAAAAATGGGGCCGAGACTCTTACCAAAAATTCGGTAGTCTCTCCTGAAAATGGACTCTACAAATTTTTCACCTGTAAAAAACAATAGAATAACAACCAACTGCAAGCACAAACAATGTAGTAGCATACATAAATTACAAAATGGGACTCCGGCCTCATAAACAATCATTTAATACAATGTACTAGAACAGATCAAACAAAACTCAAACAGATCAATTTGCGGCTGCACTTATGTTATCCCAGGTTGCCTACGTACCCTTAAAAAGGGATCAAGCCACACGTAGTCTTCCAAATAAAAAGGATCACAATTCATAAACATACAGATATTGTCCAAGTAAAACCAACAATTAAATTTAGATTCATTCTCAACTTCAATTTCCACAAGGAATAAAACTAAATATTTTATAAATTCCTCTCTTCCCAAGATTCATAACTCAAAACCACTTCCCTATAAAGACTTACATGTACTATTTATAACTCTTTTAAACCTAACCGTTTACTTCGAAACTCAAATTACTTTTTCAAAATAATTTTTTTCCTGCAACCATACCCTATCCAAGGCATATATTGCAAAACAACACAATCCAAACATCATAACAATGATCACATCTGTGCAAAGCACTCACCATGCACATGCTCAAGAAACCCCAACTCATAAACAATCCAACCGGGGGATTGTTTTACTAGACCACATGGCAGAATCCACAATATTCATGTGGCTAGGGAATGAGCAGTTCAACCGGGAGACTATTGGCTAAGGATGGAGAGCTCTTCTTCTCTCTATCTCTCTGAACTTACATATCACACTTGTCACACACACCTTCACATGCGAACTGTTACAGCATCCCTTACCCTTCACATGCACACACCATAATCAAACAAATTCACATGCACATTGTAACACCCTGACTCCAAATTATTCCTTATTTTAATTTAATTAAGTGAATTTACGGAATTGCCCTTAAGGTGAGGGTAATTTGGTCATTTTCTTATCCGAAGGATTTTTGGGCCACGGGTGGTTTGGTTGCGTAGGTGGCTCTGAGATGAATTCGTAGAAAGGCGGTAGGCTTGAATCGGAGTTATAACGAAGTTTTGGCGATCAAATTACTTTCGGTGGCAAAACCGTAAATAATTCAAAAAAGGTATTAGTAAAAATCAGATTTTTCAATTTCACCTCACCTCTTCTCTCTCTCTCCCGTGCGTCTTTTCTCTCTCCCGCGAACTGTTCACCTGAACGGAAACAGCCACCCCGCCGCCACATCTGACCACCCCAGCCTTCGAGACCGGTCCCGTTCGACTCGTCGTGAAGCCCCAATCCTGAACCACCCAAAATCCCGACCGGAAAGCTCCAGAACCGCCGGCAGTTTCGACTGGTTCGAGCAGGACTTTTCCGATCGTTGCGCCTCCGCCGTCCATTTCAGGTAAAATTGGTGGGGTTTCTCTCTCTTTTTACGTGTTCTAGCTGGCTGTTGCATAGGAATTGTTCAATTTGCTGTTTAGAATCCGATTTGAGAAGCTAGGTTTTGGCCGGTTTTCAATTTGAAATTCCGGCCAGTTCCCGTCCGAATTGGACTTCGTGGTAGTTGATTAAAGTGATCCTGATCTTGAGAAGAAGCTAGGGTAGGAAGGGTGAGCGTTAGTGTGGAGATTTTCTGTCGTCGAAAATTACTATGCACCCACGTGCTGCCGGCGCGTGGGCAAGAGTGGTGGAGCTGAATGATGTCCTGATGAGATCCTTAGGTTATCACGAACGCGTAGGATTTTGCGGATTTCAAAACAGAGGTCGTGGGTCCTGTGGACCTGGTTGACCCGATTTGGGAAGTTTGACTGCCCAGTTGACTGAGTGTCTCCCGAGGCTTATCCATCGTCCGATTTGGGTAGTTGGACCTTAGAACGTCTCTTTCGGCATACACTCACTAGGAACCCGGGAAACTAGGTTTTTAATTCAAAATTTTGTTTCAAAGCGCTTGATGTTAATCGTGTGTTCGTATTCTGAAATAGGTACTCCGAGCACGCATACGCAGCAGGCGGGACCCTCTCAAGGTCAAGCAGTGTGGGACTACTTGTGAGTGGACTTTGTTTTTAAATTAAAAACATGGTTTTATGATGGGAAACTTTATGCATAATGTTTATTGGTATATTTGGATATATTATTTATTCAATTGTGGAAATCGATATTTTTATGAAGTATTGGCTATGTATGGGGTACTTGGGGTACTTGGGTTGTTAAAATGAGTTTATGGGAAGGTTTGAGTTTTGAAATATCTGTTTGGAGTGCTTTAAGCACTACCCTATGTACCTCCTCGGATTTGGAACTTGGTTACTGATACTGGAGATACTTGGAATTGTCGGAACCTGGGACATCCTTGATGGGATGTTGCTATAGACCCTGGATTTGGGGTTGTCTGCGCGCGTAGGACTGGTTTTTCAGGCGTACAAGCTTTGAGTATCTCGGCTGTACGTGCTGGCTGAGAGTTAGTCCCCCAGTTGGACGGCTCGTTCCCTAGTCACATGGTGAATTGAGGAATGACTCTGCCATGTTGACTAGTCAAACAATCCTCCGGTTGGATTGTTTCCCCGGTACAACTAAATGTTGGTTATAATTATATATATATATGTTATTATTATTATGTTCTATATTATTATACATATTTATACATATGAATATTCATTCGTTCTTGTTTCTCGGTAAAGATACTTCCTCGCCGGTCGTGCCAGTGGGTTCGTTTTCGAGAGTTTAATCTTTCGGGACTTTTAAGTTTTGAATGGTGGGTTTGTGAAGTGTTGTTCACGGATTTCGGACTTGGTATCCGGTATTATTTTAGTATATGTTCATATACTTGCTTATGACGATTTTAAGATGCATTTGGAATTCTTGCATGATTTTCTAACGGTGGGGGTTATATTACGTTGATTTATTTGAACTGAACTTTATTTTTGTCCACTCACGATTTTCTGTTTTGCGCCCCCCAGCCAGTAGTGACTGAGCTCCGCAGTCAAGCCGGATCGGGTGCTTCCGAACCTTGAGTCTTTGTAGGGACTTCTTCATCTTTCTTTTCCAGTGGAACTCTGTTTATGTTGTTTTTGAATTTCTTAGATATGCTCTGTATCATCCCCTTAGGGTTTGAATTGTGAGGCCGGAGGCCTTTGTTGTAATTTGTTTAACTGCTTTTAAAGCATGCTGCTGGTTGGGTTTATTAACTGTAAATTTTGAGCAGGTTGAACTTTGGGAAATGTTAAATTTACAAGGGAGACTCTGCCAAATTTTTGGTAGAAAGTCTCGGTCTTTAGTAAGTGGGCCCAGCATCGGGGTGATGTCGGTAATTAGGCAGGGTCCGTCCCGGTTTCCGAGGAAATTCGGGGCGGGTCTTGTCACACACTAAGACAAATGACACTCAAACATATGCACAAACAAACATAACTTCTTAACATAGGCTACTGGACTACACTATTGACACTGTTGCTTCACTGTAATGGAATAAAGACAAAATCTTCACATGGGTTTTTTAGCCTAGGACTTGCATGTCTTTGATGCTAAAGATAAGGAGTTTTTCTGTCTTTTTAAAAATATTTTGGGTTTGTTTGACAGCAAGTTGCTTCTTTTGGGTTTTTCACTAGATTCTCGAAAAAAAAACAAAACAAAATACTATTTTGTAAATAGTACCAAAATTATTGTTAAATTTAGGGGTTTTGGGCAGAAGTTTTATCTTTTTTTCTCCTTAAATTTTATTTTCAAATTGTATTTGATGTCAATATTTTTTTATTTTGGTACTATTTTGTAAATAGTACCAAAATTAATGTTAAATTTAGGGGTTTTGGGCAGAAGTTTTATCTTTTTTTCTCCTTAAATTTTATTTTCAAATTGTATTTGATGTCAATATTTTTTATTACATATGTTATTCATTTCCTTTTTTATTTTGCTTTTTGTTTGCCAAAATTAGGAAGGGGATGAGGGAAAACTCATACACACGATGGGTACTCTGGGCTAATCCAATTAACACCCCATTGGTATATGTTATTTATTTATAACATTTTAAACATGTGAAATGAAATTGACGAAACTGATAAACAAACCAAATTTCAGGATCAGGACTACTGAATCTAAAAATTGTTTTGAGGAATTAAAATGCTACTTGAATTTTAGATCAAGGATTATTGCTACAATTTGTTTTAATACACTAAAGAATTTTAACCTTTTTTTTTCAAAATTTTGAAATATAACGTGGTGCTCGAAACTCCCTCAAGTGGTTTAAATTAAAATTAACAAAAGAAGAGGGCTAAAAGTCTTTAAAACATCCAAAATTTGGTTACTTTAAAAAATAAACAAGCAAAAGTTCCATTCTTCATATCTAATTTCAGAGTGTTCCCAATTTATGAATTCAGCTGGAAAATATTTTCTATCAATTTGTATTCAATTTTCTTTTCTTTTTAATGATATTTCGAAGTACTTCCATCTTAGCTTTCCCCAAACATGCACGAAAAGCAGCATGCATAATAGCTCAGTATTCAGTAATTCCAAGCGGGGAAAAAAAGATATATATATTGCTGATGAAATATTAACCCAACAATCTTTCAGATTCACCTATTTTACTCTCCCAATCGTTCTTCAGACTGAACAATCAGAAGTAGCTAGACTTCCCCAGCAATAAGTCAAGCATGTCGTCGGGAGTTAGGAGAGTTGTTCCACCAAGAATCAATTCGATATCCGGTCTTCCGCTTTCAGATAATGCCTCTTGAGCTTCACGAACCTTGTTTCACACAAAAAAACACCAGGGTCATGCTTCTTTTCAAGGAACTAATACACTAAGTTTTCATGTGCACATGCTAAAATACGACGAGAAGAACCGAAGAAAGAAATACAGACCTCGACACCATTGATTCCTCCGATAACAAAAACCAGGATGATATTTTGGTCAGCTAAACTTGGTTTTGCCTGAAGAAAATCAGAACAAGGTTATTAAGTATATATGGGGCTACTGAAGCAAAATCTGGAAACTGCAACTCACCTGCCCAAGGCCAAATCTTCTGAACCCACTTTTAAAAAGCTGCCCAACAGTAGAAGAGTGATACTCCAAACCGGGTACGTCATTCTTGCTCAAAATCCTTGTTAGAAGCTTATAAAGTAGTCCTCTACTTGCATATGGATCTCCACTGAAATTATTTTCTGCAGAGAATGCCCCATCCTTCAATGGTATGTTCCGAATCTTCAAACTGGATAGCTTGTGAAGGAATTTGAACAGGTTATCGACCCTGTCACGCAGCTCCAACTTCAGTTGCATGTCACCATACACTTGCTCTTTACTGTTATCTTTATTGTCAACATCTTCATCACCCCAGTTACCCCACTCATCGTCATCGAAATCATCAATGTCTATTTGATCTAAAGACGTTTCTTTACTTTCCTCTGATTTGCTCTTTCTTAAGTTGGTCTCAAGCTCATCCATTAGACCATGAAGAAACTTCAGTTTTGCTATTGATGGGTTTTCCAGAATTGCTTCAACAATAGAATCCTTCAACAATTTCTCCTCTTGCCAAGAAAAAGGGCCCTCAGAACCAGATGTTGGGAAATTCTCACCAGCCAATATATATCCAGAAATCATAAGGAGCAAAGCATCCTGAAAAGAAAGCAACCCTTGTGACGCCTCCAATTTTCCATTCTTCTGTCCATGCAATCCCACCAAAGCACTCTTATTGATAAGATCACCTATTTGAGCAGCAAGACTCTGGCTTGTTTCTCCAGCACTTACAACATTTAATGTTTTCTCTGCACTGATAAATGCTTCCCATCTGGCTGAATTAGATTCGTCAAGGGCAATCAGTGCAGCTGCTGCTAATTGAATAATTCCTTTGTTTCTCAGTAAAGATGACTGGGTTTTAGCCAGTGCTTTGACCATGGGTTGCAACTCTGATTTTGTAGCAAGACCAGGACGTGATTTCACATTCACAGTTATTTTTTCGCGGCGAAGAGCTTCTTGAAGCCACTTCTTCACAAGAATGGTCCCATCTTTTGTTCTCCTATCTAGTATAGCTTCCAAGTACGGTGTTCCCCGAAAATTTTCAGTTGAAACAAACGACCCACTAAAAAGCTCATTTTCAAACTGAAGGGGCTTCTCATTATGAATTTTGTTCTTTAGATTAATCAAATCTAAAACTTGAGAAGCAGAGTTTCCAGAATCCAACCCACATAGAAAAGCTTCAATGTTTTCTAAAAGGCGAAAGTGATCTGTATTGCAATCTTCTTCCCTTAGAATTTTGGCAAGCGGTATCTGAACATCAAGAGAAGCCCGTCCAAGGTTAGAAGGGCTATGCTTGAGTTTGGTCTGTGAGCTTTTTAGGTGGGTAAAGGACGTTGTTTTTTCCCTACGGGGCAAGGATGAAAACATACAATCAACAAGTGAATCTCCATGACAGCATGGAGTAAGAAGATCAAGTGTACGGTCAACAAGTAACAGCCCTGCTGATCGTTTACGGCGACCTACATCATAAAGACTTGACATGTCTGTCATAACTTTCCCCACAGTTTTTGAGAGATCACCAAGTGAAAATATTTCCATCCTCAAGTCCATCTGCATAATTAAGTGAAACAAACCACAGTCAGGGTAAACAACTAAAGCAATCTGCACTGACACCATATCAAATTAACCCTTGGGGTACACACACACTAAAATAAAATAGCGCAAATTGTCAACCTATTTTGTATTGTTCTTGTTTTTACTTTATATACTTCACATGTTGCTATTATAATACCACACAGATGAAATACACTTTCAAAAGATATAGAACTGCAGGTTTTGGTAACAATAATTGTTGGCATTTAAAGTGATATCTATATCATGGAAATGAACATCTAGAAATGTTGGCTAATTGAAGTTTTTATATTCTCAGATTACATTAATACAAGGGTTTTGGATGGTTCAATATTTACAACATTGTAAGCTGTAAGCTATCGTTTAACTCTTTGGTAATATAAGTGCAATCTAGACTTCAGAAGACAATCAAATATGTAGAAACTTAAGAAATGAAGGATATAAACTAAAATTGAATATGGGGAAAGGGTAGTATGTATAGCACCTTTGCAGCAAGATGGTAAAGAAAATTTGCTGTAAGAGTTGCCCCAGGAGGAATATCATCACCATCAGAAGGCAATCCAGTACTTAAGGGAGGCAACCCGGGACTAAGGGCATCCTCATGTTCAACTGATAAGTATGCTTCACCAACTGATCCCTCTGAAGGTAAAACAAAGACTCTTGGTGAAAAAGGACACAAAATCATGGGGAAGTGATGCACAGAAACAACCAGTTTTTTCCCTACATCTTCTGTATCAGCTCTCGGATTCTCTTCAATGAAATCTCTTGCTCTTGAACTAGCCTCGGGCCGAGATAGGTCCTCTTCACTGGACGCAAGTCGTGACCATCCTTCATCTTCCAACTTTATCTCATCCTTTAAATTGCTACCTTCTGTCTGTCTGGAATTTTCCTTACCCTTCCTAACAAGCTCCTCGTAATCTTGGACAAGCAAGGATTCATATTCATGAAATGCATCTGTCCCCAGAGGTGAATCAGCATATGCTGAATGAGCTACCTGCAATCAGTAAAGCATTCAATAAGACATACAGCAACATGCATAGCAAGAGAAAAATTGATTATAAGATGAAAAAAGCGAACATTATAAACTCCATCCAAAAGCAGTAACTCCAAAGAAGCACCTCTGAAATAGATGTGAATACAGTACAACAGCGGACAGCTTGATGTGTGCTCAGACAACGTAAAATATATCGATGTGCATCACTTAGTAGACGAGATGTGATCACCACGACTTTCCTTCCAGGATCAGAATTTGCATTCCAATCAACCACCTAGAAAAAGAAGGGATACAAACAGTTGAAGAAAAAAAAGGATCATAGATACAGAATTAAATAGAATGTTCATCTGCGTCCTAGAAGCATATTATAACAAAAAGAGGACAAGAAGTTTGGTGCATCATGGAAATTATATACTGACATACTATTCTTTTTGTTTTTGCCCAATCATTCTGGTTGCACCACTGTTGGGTGACTGGAATAGCTGCAGCAAGGCCGAAACATCTAATGGAATAATATTATTTTCTCAATGACTACATTAAAGGGGCTCCAGATAGTAAACAAGAATTAAAGTTTAATTAACAGCTTCACAGTAATTGAAGTTAAATAAAAAGGGATGGACAAAGTTCTCCATTTTACTTCATGAATCGACATACGGAATAATTTCCAAGAAGACATTTTCTTAGAGAATATATTTTCCATCAATACAGAGATTTTACATGAAACAAACGGAGGCCAAAAATTGGTGTACCATGACCATCAAAAGAAAGTTTTTTTACTTCAAAAAACAAAAAAAGATAATTTACTACACTTGTTATGTAATATGGTCTCTCTGTCCAAAAAGAATGTGAATGTTGTTTCCACGTTTTACAAGATGAATGAAACAACATAGATCAAATTAGGCCTGAAAAAACCAATTTACCGTATCAAGAGAACACATGTTTTCCAAACTACAAACAGCACGGACTCCATGGTTCAGTAACAAAGGAAATGCTCCCATGAATTGGAAACTCTGTGTAGACCCAGCATCTAAGTAAAGAACAGAACCTTCAATGTGCTCTGATATCTAAAAAGAGAAGATGAAGAAATGAATAGTCTAATAAGGCAAATATACATAATAATTTCAACTGAATATTAACATGTCTAGTTGTTACAGAACAATCAATTTAAAAATTGCAAACATATGCAGCTCAAATCGCACATTGCAGTTACATTAGCCTTAAACTAATTCCAAAGGCGCCCCTATTATCTAAAACTCAAGTATGATTCTGTCGGAATCAAGTTTCATTGATAGAAAGGCAATGCCAATTACAAGATAGTGGAACTCATAAAAATGAATCCAAACAAATGCAACAGTAAGAGCCCACTAGAAATAAAACTCAAACAGGCATAAAGTCTACAACTGGCATAAAGCCAGAGCCCAAAACTGACATAAAGTCAGAGTACAAAACTGGCATAAAGCCAGAGCCAACCAAAAGCAGAAACACCACCAAACGCCAAAGTACCGCTGCTTCCATGAAGACCGAGGCATCGCCACGAGGACTAATGATGAGTAAAAGAACTGCAAACACACCAAAACACACAAAACAAACACAAAAACTACAAATCTGAAAATCCCTCGCAATACATAAACCGACCATCAAAAGACTCAACAACTCCTACAAAAATGAAACCATCAAAGCACCAAGAGGGAAACAACAGCCAATCCAAGAACAAACCTGGGAAAACACTTCCCAAAGCCAAAGAAACCAACATCCTAAGCAAGGAAGGAGGTGGTAACAACCCAAGAATGGAAGGAGGTGGTGCAAGCACCCGAGCAAGAGCTCCACACATCTTCCCAAGGGGACAAGAAAAATAGTGTTTGGGATTAATCGCGGCAGCCCATTGGGGTCGACAGATCCCAGAGGGAGATAGAGTCCTTGAAGAAGCCATATAAGGAGGGAGGAATTTAAAGGGAGCTGGGAAATTAAAAATAAAAAGAAAGGAAGATAACAGAGATGGAATGAAGAGGAAGATGGAAGATGGATGATAACATAGATGGAATGAAGAGGAAGATGGAAATTGAAAGAGGTATCCCGCGCGGGGGGTTGGGGGTGGGGTTGGGGTGGGTGGAGAAGTGGGAAGGAGGGGTAGTGACCACCTCCCCCCTTGCTGCATTGAAAGACTGAGGGTTTGAGAGAGAGGGTGCGGCACTAGGGTTTGAGAGAAAAAATTGGGGGTGGTGCAATGTATGGATTCAAATGGGTTTAAGATAGCAGAATTACAGATTCTTGGGCAGAATCCAACCTACTCCCGGCCAATTTTTCATTTAACTTTCAAGATGTCATTTTTTACAAGGATTTTCATATAAGTCGAGTATCAACGTGAGCATTTGTAATTTTGTATTCTAAAATAAATATCACTAACAAGTCATACTGAAAAATCAGCTGATTGGTTAAGGACTAGGATTTTAACAACTAGAGAGGATGAACACTGTTTTTATATAACACCCAATAATTCAGCCAATATTTAGGATTTGTAACCCTAAATTCCAGTTAGGCTCAGATAACTAAATTGCAGTTGAAAAACTCGGTTTCAGACTGATCAATGCAGTAATTTGCAAACTCATTATTTCCAAGCGCAGGAAAAAGTAAACCCTAAACAGCATATATTTGCAGGCGATAGATCCATTCTTATCAAAATTCACAAAACCAACATCATTCAATTGAAAACTCATAAATAAATAAAAAGCATTTACCTGGCTAATTGAATCGAGGCAAGATTTGGTGACATCAACCAAAGCCATTTGCTTCAGTTTATAAATAAGAAGAAAATCAGCAGAACAAGACTTCTTAGGCTTCCTTTGGTTCCATGGATTTGCACTGTAATTCCCGTTCTCCTTTCTTTGTTTGGGTTGTGGTTTTTTTTTTTTTTTTTTTTTTTTTTTTTTTAAAATGTTTAATTAATTAAAAAATGGGATGGGTTCTATGTACACCTCCCCAACTGCTGAAACCACCCCCGTCTTAACTTTTCCCACTAAACTCCCTCTTTTGCCCCTAACACAAATGAAATAATAATAATAAGGCTTAGGATAAATTACTCAAATGATCCTTAAACTTATACTCGATTTACATTTTGGTTCCTCAATTAAATTATTAGTCCAAATGGTACATAAACTCTATTTTAGTAGCCCATTTGGTCATACCGTCTAATTTTCTGTTAAATTTAACCAAATTTTAAGGTAAATACGACTTTTCATAATTAACAAATAAAATAGGGTTAAAATAAATACAAAATTAGAAAATAATTGAAGAAAAAGAAAAAAAAATAAAATTATGAGACCTAAACCCCCTCCCTTCGATTTCTTCTCCCCCATTCCCCACAGTCCTCTCCAATTACTGCGTTCCTCTTCCCTTCCTTGCTTGAGTACATTTCTCACATTTTTTTTCTTCTTATGTTTGTTTCTTGAGAAACTCGTGTCTAATCTATTCGATTACTTGCACATGGAATTGAAATGGGTTGTGGGCATATGGTGTAGATTATTCAAACACATCGTAGAGGAGCTTGATCTGAGAGGGGAGAGCTCTGTTGACGCTGAATGGATTGCATACATAGGAGCCTTTCGTTACTTGCGATCTTTAAATCTTTATGATTGCCATAGACTCACTACTTCTGCTCTTTGGCCTATTGCAGGTATTTCGATTTTGATAACAGTTGGCTATATTGAAGAGACGTAGAGGAAGAGGAAAGCTCCTAAGGAGGTGGGCAATGGCGAAAATGGTGGTGGAGCTGAAGAGGATCAATAGAGGCAAAAAAGAAGTAGGCAAAAAAGTGACTGGGTTCGTTGGGAGGGGGAGAGGGTTTGGGTGGTTGTTGAGTTGGGGTTCTGGTTTCGTTGGGATAGGGTTTGTGGAAGATTTTTTTCTTTTCTTTTTCTGTAGTTGCTGGCTTAGGTGGAGGGTGGGGAGGAGCTAGGGTTTTGGGCTTATGGGGCCTGGGGTGAAGGGTGGTTGTTGGATGGGTTTGGGTGGAGAGTGGTTGTGGGATGGGTTTAGGGGTTGGAGCTTGAGGGTGGTGGCCATGGGGGAATAGAGAGAGAGAGAGAGAGAGAGAGAGAGTTTTTATTTTATTTTATTTTTCACTATTTTTTTATTTTTAACATACGAAATGACCAATTTACCCTCATATTTAACATCAACATTGACAGAATGTAACGATAGGACCAATTGAGCGATTAATATATAGTTTATGTACCATTTGGACTAATAATTTAATTGAGGGACCAAAATATAAATCGAGTACAAGTTTGAGGACCATTTGAGTAATTTACCCTAGGCTTATTTATTGTAGTGCCCCCTGAAATTTCGGTCAAATCCCATTTGCCCCCTCCCCCACCAAATTTAAGATGATTCAGTTTCATCCATTGACCGAGGTTTGGTGACCCACTTTACCCATACGGTCAACTCCATCTAAAAGTCTGTTAACTTTGATGACGTGGTAGGGGTATTTTTGTAATTTCGTACACATGAATCATCATCCACCAATTAGGTGGGTGACATGGCAAGTGGAGCTCACCTTCTCCACATGGATAAAAATATAATTAAATATTCTAATAATTAAAAGTTAAAACAAATAAGAAAAAAAAATATTTTCACATAATTAAAAACTCTACCCATCACCCCAGCGGCCCTAATCCTCCCACCCACGACTATCCTCCCCTACCCCCCATCCACCATTAATCCTTACCCATAACCAACCCCAGCAACAAAACTTCTGAGACTTGATTGGTCTCCATTAAATCTACAAGTAGCTCCTCCAATTTCTCCACCATCCCAAGTTCAATATATAACCCAACAACCATCTTAGCCATCTTCTCATTGATCTTCCACCCAGCATTCAATACTATCTTCATCTCTCTGTTGCTTTTGTTTTTGTTTTTAAATTAAATTTTTTAGTTCATTTATTTTGTTGGTTGCAGATTCAATGATAAAGAACATCGAACTCACCGCAACATCCAGCCCTAGATTCGAACCCTACCACCATCACAACCTCCCTCTCTCAATCTCCAATCAACCTAACATCCAACATCAAATTTGGGTTGTTTGAAATCCAGCCCCCTTCCCCAACCCCACGCCCCTCTCCCCCCTCCTTTCTTTCTTTCTCTCTCTCTCTCTCTCTCTCTCTCTCTCTCTCTCTCTCTCTCTCTCTCTTCTCTCTCTCTCTCTCTCTCTCTCTCTCTCACAGATTAGCACCTTCAAGCCCATAGGAGCCCCAAAAATCAAGCCAATCCGATTCAGATACACCTAACAAAAACAAATCCAAATTCATATATGAGTTGTGTTGTGTGGATAGAGACGTAGGGGGAGAGATGGTGGGATCTGGGTGGGAGGGGGTTGGATTGTGTATCGGGTAGGGTTTTTAATTATTGAATATTTTTTTATTTAATTTAATTTATAGTTATTTTTATTATTAGAATATTTAATTATTTTTTATGTGGAGGTGGGCTCCACTTGCCACATCACTTATCTAATTGGTGGGTGATGATCCATGTGTACGAAATTACAAAAACACCTCTGCCACGTTATCAAAGTTAACCGAGTTTTAGATGGAGTTGACGGTAGGGAGCAAAGTAGGTTACCAAACCTCGGTCAAGGGATGAAAGTGGGTCATTTTAAGTTTGGGGAGGCAAAGTGAGATTTGACTGAAGTTTCAAAAGGCACTACAGTAAATAAGCCTAATAATAATAATCTTCTATATATATAAAGCAAAAGGCAGAGAATGGTAAAGCATTCAAAATACTATAAAATGCCCTTGGTTAATGCAAACATTAAGAATTCAAATTATTAATTAAATGAGAATAATATGATAAATTCACACTTTTTCATATTAAAGAAAATTAAAATTAAAAGAAAAATAAGATAATGGATCTTATTTTTGTGGAACACAACTACCCATTATCTTTTTAATTCTAAAATAAAATAAAATATTTTTTTTAAAAAGGCATCTCGCAGGCGCGAAAGTGCATACGGAGAGGCTAGTAATAATAATAAAATAAAATATGAAACTTGAGATACATCAGTGCTTTCATAAGCCACTAAATGCCATTCTTCTCAATCGTGCTTACAAAATGCAAGTCTCACCACCCACCCCTCCCCTTTCTCCGGCATTCCCAAATCGCAACACTCTAAATCCATCCAAAATTGATCTCCCTACTGCACAGACTTGCCCCTAACCCCTTCTTTCAAGATAATCCCATCGAGGATCGAGCTTGGTCATATCTCGTTGAGTGAGTTTTGTTTGAAATAAGTTTAACATATTGATGGTTTTGAATGAAACTTGGTTTAACTATCGTCTCTAGCTTTTGATATTTTCAATGTGATTTAATTGTTTTTTTCTTCAGATTTTGTGGTTTTAAATATATGAATAGCTTTGAGCCATTATGATTTCTCGATTTGCTTTACGGCTATTTATGATTATATATGGCTCTATATATTTGGAGCTTGAGAAAGTGGTTTTCAAACCACCTTACCATCCCTCCCCTAGTGTTTCCTTCTTTTTGGCCAAGTAGGCTAAAGGAATGATTTTTTGGTCCTTCTTCTCTGTGACGTCTAATCAAACCATTGATTGGTCAAGCAAGGAACCTCCTCTTGGCATAGGTTTTTTTCACTTCCTTAGGGTCAAGGATGATTGAGCTTTGTATGACTATTTAGGATTTTGGTGATAAGTGCAATGAATGTAAATGCAAGAAACGAAATCCCATAAATGTAAATGCGATAAAATAGATTAAAGCGATAAAGACTTGATTAAACTTGAATTTAAAGACAACTGAAATTAAATTGCAAGAAACTAAGCTTACACTAGGAAAATGAAGAACTTGGATAATCTAGAGTGCTTGAAAGATAAAATTCTAGACTAGGAATTGAAAGGTGCAAGATAAAAAGATAGGTTTTTTTGTGTTGATTCAGAGGTCCTTTCCTCTTCAAGCTATTTGTAGAGCTTTCTTCAGCTCACGGGTTTGGCCATTAAATGGCCTCAACTAGCTTTCATTGAAAATCCTTACAAAATTAATGCCTTCGGGAGCTCTAAGCATTTAATGAGAACTTCCCAACAACTACCAACCCATCTAGTTGGTCAATGGAAAGGGATTGGGATTGTGAAACCCTTCTCTTGATCTGGGATGCAATAAGGCTTGGTAGGTTGGCTACAAGTCTTCCCATCTTTGAATTGCACCCCTTGCAAGGAGACTTCTAATAGAACTTTTGAACTTAGCTTCAAAGGCTGAATTTGGACTTGATGTGACATCTAGTAAGATGTTGTGCACTTGGAGCTTCTGACTTGGTTGAGACTTCCACGAACGTTGGGGGTAACATGAGAACTCGATGCTCTTACCAAGAAATTACTATATCCTTTATATGTATTAATCACCAAGCATGATAGCATTTACATATATGATAATTATATGTTATGTAGGCCATTTCATGGCCGACGAAACAAAATAGCTTTGTTGCTAATAGTTTAGCCATTTTGCCTTTTAGTAATCACTCATGATCACATACATATATATATATATATTGTTGTAAAATGAACGGTATATGTAGGAATATTGAGTTGCACGTAAAGTAAATATGACACAATATTTAACAAGGTTCGGTCATGCCTACGTTCTCGAAGAGCAGCATCAGTAACTTTTCCACTACGTAAAATAATAGGGCTACAACTTTACTATTTACAATCTTTGTGGCTAACTGATTTTTCTCTCTCGGAGAATTTCTCTCTGCTATCTTTTCTCTCCTCTCACTCTTCTTTCTTTCTTTCTTTCTTCCTCTCTACCTGGGCTCTCTTCTCCATTGGTTTTCTCTATCTTTGCAAGTAGTGGGGATGCCTATTTATAGGCAAAGTAAATGACACCCGTGAGTGTGTAGGGAGGCATCATGATGCTTCTTTCCAACATGTGGGCTTGGTCTCCACTAACTTTACAATACTCCCCCTTGGAGACCACTAGTAACATGTTGGTTGCTTAATTAAGTCTTGCTTAGGAGAAAATCTAGTGAGGTAGGAAACTGGTTGAAAGAAGAACATTGCATAAATCAGTGTAGCATACTTTTAGATGCTCCCCTTGATGAATATCTCCCCCTGAAATCTTTATGACTAACTTTTTGGAGGGAAAATCTTTCGGAGTGAATGGAGGATGTAGACATAAAAAATTCCTTAGTTGAGTAAGTAAATATATTTCCAGTGAGCTATCTTTATGTAAATCATAGAAATTTCCAGAGTCCGCGTATCTAACAAAATTTGGGCTATTTGTAAGTTCACTTAAGAAGAATATGCCCGTATATGGCGTTATGCGGAGATAGCATCAAATATGCCTCACATCATCCCAAAGTGGTGGTGATGGAGCTGAGCTCTATTTGGAAAATATAATGCCCGGTCCAGTATACTTCCGGAAAATCATTTAAGTGCCTAATGGATAACCCACATAAAAATGCTTCAATACTTTCTTAGTATAATCAAGAATCTCGTTGGCATTCAAGCCGAGACAAATATTTCTTGAACTCTTCAGGAGTTTTAACCAAGTATTAACTCTTCAAGAGTTTTGATCAATTATCAACTCTTCAACAGTTGTAATGTGTTGTAACCATGTCATAATTAATGTACTCATTGAGGCAATTTATACATATTAGTATTGAGTACAGATTTTGTGCTTCAGGGACTTGCTTCATGCAATTTCAATCATTCAAGAATTTTATTTAAGGGATTACACTTTATGACACATTATACAGCTTTAACCTAGCTATTTATACATCTTTAGGGAATCGCTTCTGACGATATGCTCTGTGCATTTAATAACCCTTAAAGATAACATGTTGGTCTCCGTAAATGTGCAATAAGAAGGCACAATTGCATATGTAAACATGGAGAACCTCAACATTCTTTGTTTCTACCAAAAACATTGTGTCATATAAAGTGAGTATATTCCTCTTTATTCCGAACACCCATGAATAACCTTCATGGTTAACATCCTTTTGTGGTACGTACTATGGGGTTGTTCTTTCACGTTCATTCTCATCAGTAATGGAATTGCCTCATTCCATTTTTGGCCAATGATATTGTTGACATTTAATAATAGAACATGGTTCACCACAGCCCATTGATGACTTAAGTAGCTACTCAAAAACCAAAAAATTTCATTCATCAATTCGTGATCCCACCATTCTCATGTGTATGCGCATGCATCAATTATAAGCATTTATTTGCTTTTGGGTACCCAAGCCACTTAAGGGGTTTTTATTGTCTCTTTCTAGATAGACATCTCTTGTAAGATGAATTATGTGAGAATGTGGATCATAACCTCTAATGGAGCGTTATTTTACAGTAGGCGTGGATAATCTCCATTCAAGGAGTTGGAACATTTAGAACTCATATATCTGTCATGTTACATGCATGCCACATATTAATACTCACATGTCAATGAATTGTCATTTGGGACTTTAAACCATATAATTTGCTATGCATTAGGCGTGCACCATATTAATACTGACATGTTAATGGATTGTCCATTCGGGACTTCAATCCATATCATTTGCTACGCAACAAGAGTGCATCATATTGATCACTACTTGTTAGTTATTTATTATTTTATTTTATTTTACTAAAATTCAAAATTTATTATTATGTTTTATATTTAATAGTAATGATTATTTATTTTAAGAGTCATATTTGTTGACCCAATAGACGTGACTTTATAAAAGGGTGTGTGGAGTCTTATAAATAAAATAACTCATTCATAACAGAGTACAAACAATTCTCAGTTACTCTCATACTCCATATCTGAATCACACTCATCATTCTCCATCTCCTACAATTCTCTCTATCTATTTCCTGGGCAATCGATTAACATTTGGCATACCCGTCTGTCGTTGGCGTACATAACGGACCAAACATCTCGTGAGGCTTTTGGGTTGTATCTTGGAGTTGTAGACATCGTTTATTGTACCTCTCTTGGGTTCACAAGCCTGACTTTCTTTCTCCTTTAATCTATTTATTGTTAATTGTGATTGTTATAATTGGATGTATTTAATCCGTTTTATATGTACACAAATCTGCATTTATTTAGAACACTACTATACTCATGTTATGTTCTTATGAGATTTTAATCTATGCAGTGTATTATTAATGTATCCAAATTGCAATATGTGAATTTGCATTAATAATTCATGAATACATATCAGAATGATACAAGCCATTCTTCTGGAATGGTCATAATACAAGTCGTTCTTCTGGAACGATCTATAACGCAAGTCATTCTTCTAGAATGGTCCTTTGCATGGCGCTATTCTGGAATGGCCTTATCTCCAAATTTGGTTACCATTAAAGATGTTGTACAAAATATCAAAATAAGAGTACAACCATGAAATAACACAAGTATTGCTTACATCCTTAGGTGAGGGAAATTTTGCTCAAATATCATTCAAGCTTGTATCGGCTTAGCAAATATAATGAAATGCTTGATGATCTAGTTATATCATGCAAGAGCAAAAATCACAATTCTTTTGTCTCTGACAAAAAATAACCCTTATTGTTAGGTTCAAAACATGGATTTGTTCTTCTGATGAAGGTTCAAAAGAAACAAATCCCATATGAATAGAGAGTTATAAAAAGAAAGAAAAGATACAAAGAATTGTGATATTGATTGCAAGATAGGTAAGTAATCAGGGAAGGAAACTAGTGAGGTAACAGACAACAAACTCTCATTCTCCCTAGCCTAGGAGAACATCAGGAGATTAGAGCTCTGTGGTTGTTCTTGTCTGTTTCACAGTTCCCCGACGTCATCGAAACATGATTAGGGATAATCTCACTTCATGAATGGATGATCAGAGATAGTCTTGCTTCTCAAGCACATTGAGCGTTCACTTATAGGAAAAATAAGTGGATATTGCATATGGAGAAAATCGGATGTATTTTGCAAAGAAATTTTGTTAGTAACGCATTTATACAAATTAGAGGAATAGTTTGATCCGATGAATCTCAAATTAACTATAGAAATTTGTGAGGTTCTTGAGACGCTTTTGAAAAAGTGACTCTGTGAAATCCATAAAGCAAGATCGCTTTGACAAAAATAGTCCTTGAAACCCATAAAGTGCCGACAGACATTGATGAATTCCGCATGAAGTTTTGAAATCCAAAAAAGAAAAAGGGAAATATTGGGATTCGAGAATATATTAGGATCCTGGAACTGTTGCCACATTTCTGCCTATAGATATTGCCTTTGTAAGGCCTGATTGGAGTAACTGTATTTCAACACAACTTCCTTCCATTTTCTGAAAATTCAGCTTTTTTAAAACTTTCCTTGAAACCTTTTAAAATGGCTTCCTCTTCTTTTCGCCCAAAATGCTTCGATTTAAATGTTGTTCCCAAAACAACTCGTGATGCCAAAGTTTGGCGTCCATCCTTTGTATCCCAAAATCGTCATCTTACGGTTAATGACTCTATGATGATGAATGATATGATTGCTATCATAGTAACTAGGAATTTCCTTACTCCTATGGATGAAATACTATTAGTAGGAAGGTTTGACAAATAGGCTATTAATGACTCAATGGTTTTTTGCATTCAGAGTGCTGATTCTGTTTCTAACATAGCTCATCGTTTGCGTGCGAGAGCAAATGAGATTCAGGAGTTGAACACTGAAAATTCATCCCTTCGGAGAATGCTTCATGATTCTCAACAAGAGGTTGAAACCTTAAAAAGGAAAATAAGGCTTTGTTGAAACTGATGAGTTCATACTCCATTGAGACGCAGAGAAGGCTTAACATGTTGTAGATTTCCAATGAAAAGATTCTGGAAGACTAAGAGAGGCTCATGGCTAAGCTTAAGAGGAGCCGTTCTCTTTCTCCAGAGACTTCTAGATCATAATGGAATTTTATAGATTTTACAAAGCCTACTCCTTCCTTGCAGGTGAAAAGAATCTATCTATTGTATGCTCTTTTTCTATTATAATAATTGGGCAAATTCTTAAACTTGCATATGTGGTTTGCATGTCTTTTCAAAATGATGGTTTGTTACCTTGTACCTTATAGATTCAAATAACCACATCAAATCTCTGAAATTATATATTTCAATGCATGTGTTCTCGGAAATTCTGGCCCAAGTTAAACACAACCTCATAATTAATTTGTCATATTCAAATGGGCATGAAATATAAATTGAGGAAAAACCATGATAATATTTGCAATATAGTAGTGAAGAGCATTAACTATTATATGCCCAGAACTTCAGGTTCGGGATTTCTCATATATTTGGATCCATGGGCTTCCGGCCTAGATCATATAATATAACAAAATATGTAGGGAGCCTCAATTCATCCTTTGAAGTTTATCTTAATATTATTCACTTCATGTTGTATTCTTAACAACTGGAATTCACAAAATATATTTCTTCCTTGAGGTGTCGATTGTAACAAAATCGAGCTTTATTAAATTCATCATTTTCTTATGCCAAGGAAATATGTGGTGTACCACAATTTGCAATAATACCTCAAGGGTTGTCCATTTAATTGTTGGAATTTCATGGTTCTAAACACTATTAGATTTTGAACTTCAGGCTAAAATCAAATATTTCATGGTTTGAACATTCAATACTTTTAGATTTTGAACTTTATGCCAAAATCACATATTCTCATGGTATGGACATTTTTATAATTTCTTATACATATTTCGGGACTTCAGGCCCTTACATAATTGTCCATGTTTTGAGGAACTTCTGGCATCTTATTTAAATGCTCATCCGTGAGTTTGAGGAACTGTAGGTTCCCTTTTGTATATAGTGACGGTTTACCCAAAATGGTTACTATTCATACATACATCACTATTCATGTATACGGTACTATTCATTAAGTCATAAATATGTGTCTATTCATTCGTACATTACATTTGTCAATATAATTACAATTCATGTGTATGACACTATTCACATATATGGTTACTATTCATATATTGACAGTACATTTACTATACATGTGTACTATACTATTAACTGATACGGTACTATTACATCATCAAGGAAGTCTAGGTCCTTATTTACATGTTAAGGATCAAGGATCTTCATATCATGATGTAGTTGCATGATGAGGATCAACAAACTTCTAGTCCTGATTTCTACATGCTATAAAACTCATCATATCTCACAATTAATTCATAAAATAAATTGCTATAAATTGCGTGTAAATAAATTGTTGGTATTGACGATAAACCAGCATCGTACTTTAGATAAAAGTAGATGTAATAAATTCATAGAGTAAATTGCTTGCTGTATGGACGTTAATTCCCCACCATTCTTTAAATAATAAAGTAAATGTGTTTGTATGGGCACTAATTCTACTCTATATTTTTAAATAAAAAGTAAAGGTAGTTGTTTGGACGATGAACCCACGCCACAAATAAATATTATTATATGGGTAATAAACCTACACCATACTGTAAATAAAGTAAATGTGGGGATAAAACAACAACCTAACAATAAAATAAGAAAAGTGTTAGTATTACTAACGGCCTCCACTAATAATATGTTTAGTATTACTAAGGGTCCATTTTATTAGTGGTTAGTAATAGGAAAGTAAATAAATATAGTATATTATATTCTCATCATAATATACTAGCCCCTTGGCACATGCGTGAGCATGTGCCAATTGGTTTTATTTTTTATTTTTTATTTTATTTTTAGAATTAAGAAAAGATAATATGGGTAGATATGTTCCATAAAAGTAGGACCTATTATCTGATTTTGTTTTTAATTTTAATATTTTTAATATATAAAATGTGAATTTACCATATTATCCTCATTTAATTAATAATTTCAATTCTTAATGTTTGAATTAATCAAGGGCATTTTCTGGATGTTTCACCATTCTCTACATTTTGCTTTATATATATAGATATAGATTACACCAAATCATCATTCCATATTCATATTATATATATCAATACATATATATTGGTCACTGGTCATATCAAAGTACAACCAATATGGACCATCATTACCAAGTTAAAGTGGTCTTTGTGCATATTTGAACGCAAGGCCCCAATCCTCCTATTTCATTTCCTTCTGACATCATCACGAGCTCCAACTAGCTTTGTTTGGTCAGCATGGAAATTGAATAGTATAGATATAATAATAATAAATGATGAAGATAAGAAAACGTGGATGACTTATCTCTTTATTCGGGGAACTCAACTGGTTTGCGAGAGTAGTCGTGCTAATAACGTGTTGTAAAATGAATTGTATATGCGGGAATATTGAGCTGCACGTAAAATAAATAAGACACAATTTTTAATGAGATTCGGTCATGCCAACGTCGTCGGAGAGCAGCAACATTAACTTTTCTACTATGTAAAATAATAGGGCTGCAACTTTAGTGTTTACAATCTCTAGGGCTCACTGATTTTTCTCTGTTAGAGAATTTCTCTCTGCTCTCTTTTCTCTCCTTTCAATCTTCTTTCTTTCTTTCTTCCTCTCCGCCTGGGCGCTCTTCTCCGTTGGTTTTCTCTCTCTGCAAGTAGTGAGGATGCATATTTATAGGCAAAGTAAATGACATCCGTGAGTGGTGCAGGGAGGCATCATAATGATGCTTCTTTCCAACATGTGAGCTTGATCTCCACCAACTTTACAATATATATATATATATATATATATATATTAATATCATAATTTGACAACATGTATGCTTTGCTTGCTACACTAGCCCACCTTTGAGTTTCATTTTGGACTCCCCCTTTGTCATTTGTTTTGTGCAGAGGGTTTGGTCTTTACTTGGAGTATAAATCCCGAGTTGGCCATATTTGTTTGACTCCTAGCCATTTTTCTTGGACTTTTGGCCATTTTCCATTGAACTTCTTATTTAATTGTACCACTCCACTGAACTAAGGTTGAAAAACATTTAAATTGCGTCATGCCACTTGTATATTCAGCTTCAGATGTTATTATAACCATATACATATATACATACACACACAATTATACATAACCATAGCCTTTCTGGCCTTTAGACATCACCATGTCATAAAGCCTCTCACCATCGTATATATGATATTAACATCACATTATAATAATAATATATGAACTTTGGCCACTCCAATAACATAATATTATCTATTATTTATTTGGCCATTCTTGTCGCAGGACACCAGGCTTTAGGGTCTTCCACTTGTATTTCAAGTAACACCAACCTCAAAATCATCTTTAGGAATCCATAAGACTCAGCCATCGGATCATCTTGAGGAATCAAACTAATGTTGCCAGATATTGGCCATTTTTCTTGCAATAAACCATCACCAGGCCATTATATATTCATATAAATGGCTATTTTGGGCCACTTGGTGACTTTGGGACTCGACGTTTCCAAAGGTCTCGACCTCAGAACTCCCAGATGTTGTCACCTCGAAACTTCTAGAGGTTCCTGACTGCATGATTTTCAGAGGTTTTTGCCCTCATAATTTTGAGAGGCTAGGACCTCAGAATTTCGGAGGTTTTCTCGTTCATTGAGAACTCCAATCTTGGTGAACCTCTTATTCCATCCACCCAGTGGCGAATCCAGGAATCCTTCAGAGAAGGGGCAATTTTAAAAGGCTAAAAGTTTAACAACAACAAAATTTAGAGAATCACATATCCTTCAAATTTAAACAGTACTAACGTCTTTAATAATTCATGGAAAAAAAAATAACATTACAAAATGCATATTACTTTATTAATTAAATAATCAAATTGTAATTGATCATACCTCGAGTTGTGCACTACGCAATCTCTTCTTTTCTCTCGAGTTTGCTAATGATTATACAAATACAGAGAAAGCCAAATCAGAATATATATATATATATATATGAAAAAAAACATATTATAAAAAGAAAAAGAGAGAAAAAAAAACATAAGAAAGAAAAAATAGAAGAGAACAACAACATAAGCAAAAAAAAATCCCAAACCTTGCAAAAGGATTGGGTCTGAATCTGATTGCCGCAAGAGAGACTTCAACAAACAGAGCTTATAGTTTTGAATTGAATTGAATTGCTCCTCTCCGCTCTTTATTAATAGGGTTCATATATATAATATGCTATACTGATTCCGTATTGGCTAGGCAGGCCTGTGTGTTTTTTTTTTTTTTTTTTTTTTTTTTTTTTTTTTTTGCCTAATCCAACAACAACGTTTTGGGCCAGGACTTAAAAAAAAAAGAGCACGCGTTGTGCGCGCAACACAGCAGCGCAACAAAAACAAACACACAACAGCTCATCAAATAGAAAGGAGTTTCACTCGGGCAAAAACACAAACAGTTGGTTCACAAACCAGAGGGGCAGAGTGCGCCACCACCACAATGTTTTCCGGTGAGGGGAGGTGCAATCGCAGCTCCTTGCGCCTCTGTGGGTCCGCCACTGCATCCACCAAATAATGCGAATTGGGTCTACGAAGTTGCCCCCGGCCTCCTAGCTGGCTAGTGGGCGAAACTGACTATAAGGTTGGAATCCCTAATTGCTCGTCGCATATTGGTTGTTCACCATCGGCGGGATATTCATGATGGGTCTTAGTTTCCCTTAGCTCGTGGATTTACTTGAGGTGGGTTCCTTCAAATCTAACTCATTTCCCTTCCAATTAGAGTTAGGACTCAAGAAAACCTTTCTCAAGTTGGAAGTTGAAAGGGCAGGTGCATCAAGGGCTAATGGTGAAAGGTTGAGCCTCATTTCCACTCTTGGCTCAGCATCTTCTGATAACCAAGATGATGGTTTGGCAGTCTTGGAGACTTGGCATGATTTTGAATCAATGATTCCCGGGTATAATTCACTGACTGAGTAATGGATACTAAATACTTCAACGAATCCCATAGAGACATCAGAATTGCACCGTAATATTCTGCAGAAAGTGACTTCCAGAGCTTTTCAACCTGTTTGTGCCTAATAAATCATGGTCATGAACTAATTGAAGGGACTTCCCTTCGGCCCTGGCGCCTACCGTTTCGTTAAGCATTTCGCCTTCCTAAGAGCAAAAGAAAAGCTGCAAAGGCAGAATCCCCTCGACCTCGCGACCGCAGTTTTGAAGGCCGAGGCAGAAGGCCGTAAAAGACACGGTCTGAAGAAGCTGTGGTTGAATCGCCACATGGTCTCAGGGCCCCACGCTCCATTTAATGAAGTAATGCCTCTGACTTTGCAGCAAAACCCACTAGTCACAAGAAACATTCAATGCACGAGGGAAGTGACTGAAGTCAGGATTTGGTGATGGGAATCAGGGTGGTTAGGCGCAGACATTCTCACAAGTAATCTTACGACTTAGGATCAGATCACCAACCACCAGACCAGGGCATTAAATGCGTTCCCCCGGCCAAGGGGGCAGAACCCAAGATCAGGGCGCTGGCCGAGATTTGCCGAGATTTATGGGGGGTCACACCACCATGCTTCTCAACCCCAAACCACCATGCTTCACGATCCCAAATGCCGATTTGACTACCCACTTGTCCTGGTCAGGCTCCACCACGCAGGTCTTGTCAGCCTCGAATGTCCCTCAAGGACTCCTATAAATACTAAGCTCAGGACCACATTCAAGGGGTTCAAACACCAAAACCAAAAGCCTCCCAAGGAGCAAATTATATTTTCCTGTAATGCACTTTCAATACCTTTATTTGCTTTCTTAGGAGTAGTGGTAGACTGTAAGGAAAATTCATTCATCAATATATCATACGACCCTTGATTTTCAAGGCACCGGAGCACCATCTCTGTTATCGCCTCACTCACCCCATATATCATACGACCGTCGCTCTCTGAGCAACGAGCCGGAGTGCCGCCTAAAACCCACCACCAACACCACCACTAAACGGCCTTGTAGCTCAGGCCGTAAACCTAACGGCCGAGATTCGTTCCTCACTCGGCCACGATCGTTTGATTAGGAGTCGAACGCAAAACAGGCGCAACATTTAAACCATCTTCTACCCGAACCTCATCATCATCTCGATGCACGGTAGACCGTGCTGGCACGCCCGCGCACAACCGCACCGCATCCAAAAGAAGGACGTCACGTGTTGACGCACATCCCCTCGGCCCGGAGCACCAGGCCGCGAGATTCGCGACAGACCAACACAGCCATATAAGGCTCACCACCTGGTTCATTCTGAGGAAGTACACATTATTCTGCAAATTCAGCTGATCTGCACAGCTAGTGTTCTTGAGCTACGACTACCAAAACCTTCACAACTTCCTCTAGAAAACTCAGAATTGCGAAATGTAAAATTCTACAGAAAGATGACTTCTAGAGCTTTCTAAATATATAAGGCTTGTCATTTGGTTCAGCATGAATAAGTACAGACTAGTCCGTAAAGTCGGCTGATCTACACAGCCTGGAAACCATTCACATAAACCAATTTCCTAGTTTTTATATATTTGAAATATATATATATATATATATATATTTAAGACTAGTGGCCATAGAAAACGATGACCCTTATTAGAGTCTCCACAACCATCTGAGTAGTTAGCCCCGGAGAACAACATTTTCACGGAGACCATGGTGGTGGCTAGCTATGTTTTACTCCAAGCTTGAAGCCCTTCTTATTCTCATCATGATTCATGATATTATGTTGGCGATGGGTTAAAGTACCATGATAAGTAGTACAACCTGGATAACTTCTAGCCATTACTTTGGTCAACCTTCCATGCCCCTCAAGTCTACTTGATTGGCCAATCTTGGCCTTGAGTTGGGGTTTGACAAACTCGACCGCCTATAACTGTGGTCTCGATGTGTCCGTCTTGTCTCCTATATAACCATGTCTATTATGAGTGCATAAGATTGGTTCATGTTCCAACCTCCTCTCTTGCTAGACTGTAGGTCAACATTTCTTGGGATGGCTGTCTCAGATTGGATCGTATTTCGATCTTCAACCTCGACCACCTTTTGGGTCTTATCCCTTTGGGTAGACTCCTTTCTCTCAATTAGTGTGAGCTTCTCAATGGGAAGATCGACCTGAGTGCTCAACTCTATGGCCAACTCGTCCGCATCTTTGTCAATAACACATTCCTCATCCACCTCATTTTCCTCTAGAGGAGTAGGTGGAACACATGGTTGGAACTTGGATTACAACCATGTGAGGATTTTCCTTTTGGGGTTGAGAACCAATATTGGGGTCAAAATCTTGCCCCTCGGCCAATTGTCCAAGTTGCGAGAAGAAATTTCTAGTAAACTTTTAGGGCTTGTCCAATATAGATCCCTACATTTTATATTTCCTAGACATATACCCATCACTCTATAAATCTATGTGTAAAACCCAATTTCAAATTTAAATGACCAGTAGGATATAAGAGGTCGTAGTATTTCTATGTTTTTACATCGTTGCCACTAAACTTCATATTTTATTTATAATTTATTTCAAGCATTTCATTAACTGCCATAATTGTAATTAATATACTCCCTATTAATAGCATATCAATCACCCCATTTCTTTTAGTTGTCATTCCCTCTCACATCTTGCCCCCTAAAATTGCAAAAAAAAAAAAAAATCTGTAAATTACATATCCAATAATGTACCTATGAAAAATATAATATAAATATATACATATAAAATATAGGTATATTATTTACCCAAAAAAAAAAGTCAGTTACTTTGTAATTGCGTATATTTTTCATAATTAAAAATAGGTACACAATAATTTATATAAAATATAGGTACATTATTTGGAGAGGAAAGATAGGTACATTATTAGAGGAAAAAAATTGGTAAGTTATTTGGAGAGAGAAAATAGTTTAATTTAAAAAAATTACGTTTAATAAAACAAATAATAGGTACTTTATTCAGAGAAAAAAGGCTATATTATTTATAGAAAAAAATAGGTACATTATTTAGATAAATAATAGGTACTTTATTCGTAGTAGGTATATTATTCAAATGGTAGGTACATTGGATGACATATAATACCTAAATCCTAATTGTAAGTACATTAAAATTAATGTAGGTATATTGGAATAGATAATTATGTACACTTTTCATACTAGGTAAATTATATTTTTCATAAAACAAATAGGTACATTATTTTTTCAACATAATTAGTATGTACAGTTTTATTCATAAACAATTATAAAGTGGATTATTAGTCATGTATAATTCATAAAAAGAAAATAACATAAACATTTTATTAAACAAACCAATTACCCAAATTTGAATTTATTGTTAAATTTTTTTTTAAATGTTCCAAAATTAATTCCTATATCCATTACAACCATTTGGAGATCTTTCCAAATTAAACATCTGTCATTATATACAATCCAATTAAAAACTGTTTCCATATTGATTCATACATTAATATACAAAATGCAATAATGGCTTAGTTGGGGGTATTTTTGGAATCTGAAAAGTACAATAAATCAGATTTTATGCTTAATTAGGTAACTTGCTGAGTTGGATCCTAGTCATGGGTTTTTACTTATACATTTGGGTATTATTATAGGAACAAAAAGTGAAGGGTTTTAGGTATGACAAATTGAATTTGAAGGGTGTAAGCCAAATTTTCTAAAACTTTTAATGTAAAGATCGTGAGAGGTTTGCAACTCTTCTGCGATCTTTAAAAGTCTCATTTTATTGTTCTCGATAATTTCCCTCATCTTATATATATATTCTACCCCTTTGCGACTAACGCTACCAAATGGCCTCTCACCCGTATTGATATTATTTTGGTCACCGTGGTATGTTTCTTAGGGGCCATAACTAAGTTCATTACAAATATTGGTCAGACCATATTGCCCCACGTCATTTGATTGGTTTTTTTCACCAAAATCATATTGCTCATTCGAACCATTTTGGATCATAACTTCATATTGTCCATTATAGTTGGACCAACTGTGTTGGCCACTAAATTGGCTACTGGAGCCATATTGGTTGAATGGCTCACCTTGGTGACTGAAGTTGTATTGGCTACTGTGATTGTGGTCACCGTATTGGCTAAAAGATTGGGTACTGGAGCCATAACCATTACAGTTGTTGTATTCATGGTTGATAGGAATGTTGCCATTCCTTTTGGTTGCTCATAGAGTGAGTTTCACTGGGCATGCCAAATTATGTTTCCCTCTTTTTGGCCAAGTAGACCGAATGAAGGATTTTTCAGTCCTTCTTCTCTTGAGATGCGTAGGCGTGCCACCACCAAGCCACTTGATGGCTTAGATGGAAAGATTATGTGAGTGTGTTTGTACTTCTAACTTATTATCAAATGATTGATCGGTCAAGCAAAGAACCTTCTCTTAACCTAGGTTCTTTCACTTCCTTGGGATCAAGGATGACTAAGCTTTATATGATTGTAAATGGCCTCACCTAGCTTCATTAAAAATCCTTACACAATTAATGCCTTCCAGAGCTCTAGGCATTTAATGAGAACTTCCCAACCACCACCAACCCATATGGTTGGTCAATGGAATGGGATTGGGATTGTGAAACTCTTCTCTTAATATGGGATGCAAAAAGCCTTGGTAGGTTGGCTACAAGTCTTCCCATCTTTGAATTCCACCACTTGCAAGGGGACTTCTGCTGAAACTTCTGAACTTAGCTTCGTAGGCTGAACTTGGACTTGATCTGACATCTAGCGAGATGCGCCGTGCACTTAGAGCTTCTAATTTGGTTGAGACTCCCACCAACGTTGGGGTGACATGAGAACCCGATGCTCTGGCTAAGAAATTACTATATCCTTTATATGTATTAATCAACAAGCATATAGCATTTTCATATATGATAATTATATGTTTATGTAGGCCATTTCATGGCCTTTACTAACGCGCAAACCATTATATATAAATATAAATAATCATTTATCAACTTTGGTTATTTGACAAAAGCTAAAACATGGCCAACCAAACGAAGTACCTTTGTTGCTAATAGTCTATCCATTTTTGCCTTTTAGTAATCACTCATGATCACATACATATATATATATATTATTAATATTATAATTTGACATGTATGTTTTGTTAGATGTTTAACCCCATCAGACCACGAGGCCTCGTCCTTGCTTAGCCACCTTTGCGTTTCACTTTGGACTCTACCTTTGTCATTTGTTTATTATTTGTTTTCTGCAGAGGGCTTTGGTCTTTACTTGGAGTATAAATCCCAACTTAGACTTGGGATTTAAGCCCCGATTTTGACTTTGGCCATCCTTAAGTTCCATCCTTGGGCTTATCAACCTCGCTTTGGGACTTCACCAACCTCGCGCGACTTATCAACTCACTACGATCTCTCGCTCTTTTGGGTGGATTTATTTAGGCTCAAACACAGTTACAGCTACAATGAGTTACATTTAGGTCTATGGGCGATGTGTTAGACCATCTCCAATTCAAGGGGTAGAAACTCAAATTTTGAGTTTAGCCTCCAAAAAACTTCTCCAACCCATGTATTTTGGGAGGTGAAAATTTGAGATGACTCAAAACTGGACTGGAATTCCAGTCAGAATTCTGCCTGGACTGATAAACTCGTGGGGCCCAAATCTGCTTTAATATATAATTTTTTATTGGATGCAATGAGCAGCCCATGTGCTTGGTTATGTCGTTGGCCCACTTTGACAAATGGGAATGAAGATTCCCTTTCCATTTTGAAAAGCAATGGCTACTTTTTCAAATGTTTTGTTATATTGTTTTTTTATTTTAAAAAAAAATTTAAAAAAATTTATTCCAACAGCTATAAAATCAACGATTCTGATTCATTTAGGCAATCTCAACGGTAAAATTTCACATCCAACGAATATTTATAATTAATCTAAGTCAGATCCAACCCCAAAACTTATTCCAAACTCTATAAATAGCCATTCATTTGGTAAATAATCCACCAAAAATCATTTTTTTCCTTTCTCACTTTGTTATAATTTTTCATTCTACATTCATTCTTGTTAAGAATGGCCCCAAAACCCCAAAGAGGTGTGAATTGGAAACCACAAGAAGATGAGGCATTGTGTAGATGGTGGGTTTCTATCTCTGAAGATGGGGCTATTGGCACGAATCAATTAAATGATTCATTTTTGGTTGCATGTGTACCAAATTTTTTTGGAAAATGATCCGGGCATGAGCAGAGCCGGTGTACTATCACCGCAAACTATTGTTTCTCGGTTCAAGATCATCAACCAATAATGTTCTCTTTGGAAGGCATGTATAACAAAGGCCAATGCAAGGCATGTGAGCGGCTCCAATCTTGAAAGTGGTGAGTACCCATTTTTTTCAATGCTTAAATTTATAATTTTAATTGTTTTCAATTATTAACTTGATTTTTATTTTATTTCATGGGTAGGATATAAATGCAAAAACAATTTTCTTGAATGATAATAAACCTCCAAATAGGCCTTTCAAGTTGTATCATGCTTGGCAAATCTTAAAAGATTGCCCAAAATGAAACGACCTATGTGAATCTCCCACACAATCATTCAAAGATTCTTCTCATAGTGGCAATACAGTCAATTTGGAGGAAGATGAAGATGATGTGGTCATGCCCACTCCAAGGCTATTGGGAAGAGATAAACAGAAGGATGAAAAAAAGAAAGGGAAATGTGTTGAAAGTTATCTCAACCAAAGTGGTAAGTTCATGTCTGAATTGGTTCAACAAGGAAATGAGGCAAAAGAGGATAGGCGGCAAAAGTTAGAGCTCCTACAAGAGCAACATTCATATCAAATCCAACAAGATAAGGAGGCCAATGAACAGAGGATAATGTCCATGGACCTATCCAAATTTACTCCAAGAAAGAAAAAGTATTGGGGGAATAAGCAAGACGAAATTATTGAAGCCCAGATGAATACAAGTTCCCCCTACAATCCAGAAGACAACTCTGGAGACTATTATCCAAGCCCTCCACATAGTGGTTATTAATTTATGTTTATTTGTAATTGTTGTTTATCTTTATTTATAATTGTTGTTTAACTTTATTTCTGATTGTTGTTTAGCTTTATTTTTAATTATCGTTTATCTTCATTTGTAATTGTTGTTTATCTTATTTATAATTATCTTTTTTTTTATAATTATTGTCGTTTATTTTTTAATTCAATGATAAACCATATAATTCATTAAATCACACAACCACTTTTATAATTTAAACACACTTTCATAATTTAAACACACTTAGATAATTTAAACACACTTACATAATTTAAACACACAACATAATTTAAACACACAACATAGCTCATGGCCCCTCTCCTTCGCATCTCCAAATGTGGTTGATCAAATCATTTCTTAGATTGTGATGCACTTGTGAAGCACGAACTCTATTATGACGGACCATGTAGTCTGAGATAGTTTGTCTATCTCGGTTTATATCGTACATGATAGTTGGCTCAAGCTCATAAGCAAGTCTTGCTTTTGCTCTTCTAGATGTTCGTGGACAATTGTCTTCATCATCAGATTCTGCATCTAGATCCTCATACTCATCTTTAACAATCATGTTGTGCAATATTATGCACGTCATCATGATTGAATGAAGTTGTTCTTTGCGCCACATACGTGTAGGTCTCCTAACAATTGCCCATTGAGCCTGAAGTATTCCGAAGGTCTTTCAACATCCTTCCTATAAGCCTCTTGTTTTTGGGCAAATAGTCTTTTTTTTGGAGTATCTGGTTGGGAAATCGTCTTAACCAATGTAGCCCAACGAGGGTAGATATCATCAGCCAAGTAATAACCCAGATTATATCGTTGTTCGATCCGGCAACGCCAAAAAAGG
Source organism: Prunus armeniaca (assembly GCA_903112645.1). Lineage (NCBI taxonomy): Eukaryota > Viridiplantae > Streptophyta > Magnoliopsida > Rosales > Rosaceae > Prunus > Prunus armeniaca. The sequence continues at coordinate 9,384,386 of CAEKDK010000003.1, read as the reverse complement.
CATGCCATATCCAAATGTCATACGAGGCCACTGCTTCTAGAACGACAGTTGGCTTATGCTTGTAGCCAGTAAACTGGCTTGCCCAAGCAGTGAGGCAGTTCTTCCATTCCCAATGTATGTAGTCAAGACTACCTAACATGCTTGGGAATCCTCTGCGACTAGCCTTGTGCAAGAGCCTGTAAAGGTCGACCGGATTTGAGGAACGAAGGTACCACTGACCATACAAGGCTTCAATAACAGAACAAAACTTTCGCAAACATTTAAGGGCTGTAGATTCACCCAGTCTACAGTACTCGTCGGTGGACTCTACCGAGCATCCATATGCGAGCATTCGAAAAACGATTGTTAGCTTCTACTATGGGGATAGACTTTGTCGTTCACAAGCGTCTATCTTCTGGGTAAAGTATGGCTCATGTGCAACAACATCATTCAAGATGCGATAGAAAAGCTCTCTTCTCATGCGGAACCACCTGCAAAAGTCCACTAGGGGATAAAGTGGTCTTTCACAGAAGTAATCCTCCATGAGACTCTTATGATGTTTTTCTCTCTTCCGATTCTTGTATTCAAGGCCTGCAACAGAACCACCATGTTTGGATTGTTGAGCATATTATTCTAGCAAAAAGTATGGTGTTGAACAGTCATTGCAACCCTCTGTTGATGAAGGTCATCATTATCAGAATCATCATTGAAGAAATTTTGTATAGCCTTCCCACGTGAATTCATTGTAAGAAGGAGAATTGAAGGTGATTGTGTGGTCAATTCAGTAGAATAACACTTCTTAAATAGACAAGAGAATGAGATGACCTCCATATTTGAAAATAATTGAATAAAGATAGGAAAAGATAGGGAAAGATAAGGGAATCCAATAAAGTGAGATGAACAAAGATGAGCAATGGTTCAGAATATGATTGAAACAAGAGAAGATGGGAAATGGTTCAGAAAATAATTGAATGAAGATAGGAAAAGATAGGGAAAGATAAGGGAATCCAATAAAGTGAGATGGACAAAGTTGAGCAATGGTTCAGAACATGATTGAAACAAGACAATAGGGGATGCGAAAGAGTTCAGAAAATAATTGAAGAACACAAGTGGAGGTGGGCAAAAGTTCAGAACATTATTGAATGAGGATAAAGGAATCCAATGAAGTAAAAGTAAAAGTAAAAATGGAAGAAAATTATGGCAATGGCTTCAATGAAGGGTTTGAATTATTTCGGGCATACGTATGGTGTTGTACTTGTTTTTATTTTTAAGTGAAATTCTATTATGTTTTGGAATTTTAATTTTTTTAGGTTAAAATGTTTAGAAAATTAAATCACGAGTATTGAAACAAAAATAATGTCAAGAAAAAAAAAGGGGGTTATTCATTCTTAAACAATTTAATAAAGTTGCAGATTCAAATTATGAGTCTGCAAGGTTGGAGGAAAAAAAATTTTGAGTCCCGAAAATACATGAATAGTTGTATTTTGGAGGATGGAAATTTGAGTTTAGCCCCAAGATGGTTGGAGATGGTCTTTGGATGCCTAACCCTTTGGGGGTCGTCTACGCATGTATGACCAACTAGCTCAAAGACTTTATCCCTGACTTGTGTGATTGGACAAGTCATCCCCGATTCCTCAACCTGCTCGAGTCTGTACATGTGAGATTGGTAAGCTCATTCCTTGAGTACGAGTTTTGTGCGCCTTTTAGTATGTTTCCGAGTTAGATATTGAGGAGCATGTTGACTCTATTTTTCATTTGAGATAATTGACGGAATATATATTGAGTATGAGTTTTCAGTAAACTACAGCTTCCTCTAGATTGCAATTTTTTAGCTTCTTTTGGCAAGTTCAGTTGATGAGTACACGTCATGTTTACGTTCATGTTAACTTGACATTATGGAAAGCCTATTGGTTTCATATCATTTGGCTACCTTAGTTTATTTATAAACTTTCTTTAAAGCTATTTATCTCATGTTTTCTTTGTTTTGCATTGTCATAACCCAGTTTTATTAGCAAGATACTGATTGTTTTGGGCACGGACACTCACGGTTTTGTTTATAGGCTCAAGCTTATGTCATATTTCCCAAAAGACCTCTTGCTAAGAAGTCAAGTACCCACATATATGGCACTTCACCTTTCCCTCCTCGAGTGATATAAGATTTCTCACTCATCTCACCCCTTCTCACCTTGCATCCTTCAGGGCTCACAGTTCTTACAGGTCTTACAATTCACCCCCCCCTTAGGGCCTAACATTATTGTTGGCACACTTCCAGTCTGGGTCCAATCTCTGATACCATTCTGTCACAACCCTAATTAAGAGGAGAATAAGAGGAGAACATGAGGAAGTGACTGTTGGGAGAAAAACTAAATGCAAATGTGCAACAACGTAGTAAGGAAGAGAAGATGAGAATAAGAAGAAGAAGAAGAAGAAGAAGAAACAATGGGAGAAAAATAGAGAGAGAAAGAATAAGTGGAGGTGGATGGAGATAAAAAGGAGTGTTATGCTTAAAACCCTAAGGGCATGTTTGGTACACCGTATTGGACTCTAGATAGGAGTAAATAGTTCATGTCAATTGTTTGGTGTCAACTTGTATTATTTAATTACCTCACTATTTTAAACGGGTTAGGCTTTTAATACTCTCCTTACCTGACTAATTAATACAACCAACACACCTCCGTTTAGATAATACACGCTTAATTATACAGCTAGGGAAAAAGAACACACACGTTCATGTGAAAAATTAGACGTTATTTTCATCTTCTTCTCCCTAGGGTTCTTCTCTGCTATTTTTTCCACAGGTTATTTTCTTCATTCTTCTCCACGTATCCATCTCTCTCTCTCTCTCCCTCTCTCCCCAATATGCTTCTTCTCTCTTCTTCTATCTTCATCTTCTCTTTCTTTATATATTTCCTCTTGTATTAAATTTTTTGTGGAAATATGTTACGAGTTTTTCCTTTTTGACCTTTTTTTAGTTGTATGTTTAATTGTTTGTATGTGATATAGTAATTCGACATTGTGGGAATCTTAGCAAATAAAGTGATTGCATTGTAGAATTATTTATTTGTCTATGTTTTGCTTTTTGTTTGGTGTTTTTCACTTTTTCACCCTATTGGGAATTACATATTGATTAGAATGAAAGGAAACAATTGTCAAGAAGTATGAATCATCGTTACCCAATTCGCTCAACCCCTTACGAATTTCCAACTGGATCGCATGTGGAATTGTGGTACGTTAGCGTTCTGGAACGTACATTTAGCGAACCAAAACTCATAAATATTAGAACAATACCTTAGCGACCTTGCTGCCCAAACTTGATTGGTTGTTCCAGTCATCAATTTAATAGGGTGATGGGAGAGCGATAGAGGGAGCCATGAAAAGAGAGAAAGAGATGAAAAGAAAGAGCCATGGAAACATAGAACAATAAGGGAGTTCTGAAATTAGGTCAGAAGTAGAGGAGGAAGAGGTTGGGTTGTTCAATCTAATAAAGAAAGTGGATTGTTTTCCAAAGAGGTGAATGCTGTAAAAAAGGCACGAGCCCTTTTATCTTCCCACTAAATTACTCCATTTCCTTATGAAATTAAATTTTCATTAACTAAATAATAAATTAGACTTTAATGACCTTAAATTCCCACTAATAAAAGTATGCACTCATTAGGGAATTGGTTTATGCAAGTGGGATGGTATTCTGTTGTCATTAGTCATGTGCATACTTCTACTTATTGTTGTATTATTCTCATTTTACATGTAGTCAATGACAATGATGAGGAAGTTGAGGTTGAACCAAATCATTTTGCCTATTTGCCAAGATCAAATCAACAAAACTGAGCTAGCTCAAGCAATCAAAATCGCAAACGAAATGCAAATACTGATATTAAAAAAAAATGGCTAAAGCATTTGGTGAGATGAATTCTGAGTTTGTTGACCAATTGAAAACTATAACTAATAGTTTTGTGAAAGGATCATAACCAAGACCTGACAATGCTGTTGAATTGGCAAAGATGGACTTGTTTATTGATGACCAAATTAAGGCACTACGACTAATTTTGGAGAAAGCAGGTGATGAGAGAACATTCCTGACATTGGATGGTGCTAGGAGAAAAGTATTTGTTTTTCTCTTATTTGGGCGAGGGAGCTGTGATTAACTCTTCAATGCAATTTAGTTTATGAATTATACATTATTTGGTATTGTTTGTATTAACGTATTTGGGTATATTGGAATTTTTATGAGATACTACAATAATAATGGGTTATATGAAGAAAAAATCTGGGCAAAAAAAAAAAAGAAAAAAAGAAAAAATCATATGATTCTTACCAAAAAAAAATTTGTGTCATTTGAATTTCAATTTCCACTTAAATTATAAAAGATTTTTTTTTAAAAAAATTGTCTGATTCGATGTTATCCAAAGCAACACCAAACATTGTATAACTTAGTCAGACTATTTATCCAAAACAACATCAAACGCCTTATAATATTATGGATAAATAGTCAGTACTCTCTGAAACAGATTAGTACTATCTGACAGAAATTAATCAATATAGTCCGACGTACCAAACGAGCCCTAACATTTTTATAATATATATTTGTAAATTATTTTAGGGTTTAAAAAAAAATCATGATTATGCTTGTATTTCGCAAGAGAGTAATTAGTACAGTGGTAAAGACTCTTCATTCCAGCTAGCAGGTCAGGTGTTTGAGTTCTATGGCCCATAATTTTTATAATATTTGTCGCTCTAGTGGTATGATAGTTTGGTTCAAAGAACTGGCGGTTGGGAGATGGTGAATCGGTGACCGGACTGAGTCATACCGGTTCGATTAGGTTTAATGATAAAAACAAAAAAATTAGCCTAAAAAGCCGAACCATCATGTTTGATCTGATATGATTTTGTCGGTTTGTCGGTTAATCAGTCTAAAATTCCAATTCTAATTTCAACTATTGGTTTGGGAAAGGGTGAATCGAAGACCGGACCGAGTCATAGTGGTTCGGTTCAATTTAATGACCGAAACCAAAATTAAGTGAAAAATCCCGAATTAACCTAGTTTAGTTGGTTTGTCGGTTAATCAGTCTAAAATTATAGCCCTAATTTCATCTTTATATGAAAACAGAGCTATATCTATATGAGGTTCATCTTTATTGATGACTTTTGCAACGATGATACAACATCTACAATCATACTCCCTATTATTTAGTTGAAATTTTATTCAAACACTTGAAAATATTTAAAACATGCAATAATAAGAATTTTTAGAGCTCGTTTAGAAGTGATTATAAGAAGGCCAAAATCACTTCCAGTTAGGTATAATCACTTTTCTTTAAAAAATTAACCGACAATCAACACTGTAAAAGGTTTTTTTGGTTCTTTTGCCAAGAATCAATAATAACAAAACAAAGAATAATAATTAATTAATTAATCTAAACCAATACAGTGTCTGAACGGACACTGCGCTTCGTAATTGCACGTTCTCCCCCTTGTTTTCCTTTTTTTTTTTTTAGTGTGGAATTTTTAATATTCTTTTTTACATGTTTTTATTCTTTTCTCCTTGTACATTATTTTTGTTGGCAAATGAACCTGCCTCAAATGGTAATTTAAAATTCAGACACAAAAAAAAGGTAATTTAAAAAGACTAAAGACTCTAAAAAGCCAACTAATTTCCTATATAAAATATTTAACACGTGTTCATTAATTTCCAGCCTCCCCACCTGTCAAACGTTGACAACAAAAAACTTGGCAAAATATAAGCCCACCCATCATTACAATTTACAAACCAGACATCTCTTAGACTCTTATCCCCAACAGAGGAGACTCACTTTCTCCTTCGGTCTCCTAAGCTCTGGCCATGGCCGCCACCAACCAAACTCAACCACGACCACCATGCTCAAATCTCCTCCTCTGCTAGACATACAACAACAAAAATGGGCAACCAAAACGCTAAACACACAACAACACCACCACCAACAACAATAAGCCATCCATTGCCTCCTCCTCCTCCTCCAGCTCTGTCCGTGGCGACCAGCGAAACCCAAGAAGCATGGCCAGAGCTTCTCGGCGCAAACAACTGGGCTGGCCTTTTGGACCCTCTGGACCTCAACCTCAGAACCCTCATCCTCCGCTGCGGCGACTTCTGCCAGGCCACTTACGACGCCTTCAACAACGACCAGAACTCCAAGTACTGCGGCTCCAGCCGCTACGGCAAGGCCTCCTTCTTCGACAAGGTGGTGCTCCAAGACGCCTCCAGCTACCAAGTCTCCTGCTTCCTCTACGCCACCGCCCAAGTCAGCGTCCCCGAAGCCTTGCTCCTCCACTCCCAGTCCCGCGAGTCGTGGGACCGCGAGTCGAACTGGATCGGCTACATCGCCGTCACCACCGACTCCGTCAGCAAGGCCATCGGACGGCGCGAAATCTACGTCGCGTGGCGCGGCACCATAAGAAACTACGAGTGGATTAATGTGCTGGGAGCTGAGCTCGACTCTGCTGCGGTTCTGTTACGTTCTCATGAATCTAATCCCAGCTTGACAAATGATCAAACAGATGGCGGGCATGGTGGTAGCAGCAGCAGCGACGACGGCAAGGATGAAGATGACGAAAAAGACCCCAAAGTCATGAGGGGTTGGCTCAGCATGTACACCTCGAGCGACCCAAAATCCCCATTTACGAAACTAAGCGCTAGAGACCAACTTCTGACGAAAATCAAAGAGCTAAGGCAGAAGTACAAGGACGAGAAGCAGAGCATAACGATGACAGGGCACAGCCTAGGGGCGAGCCTGTCAATCTTGAGCGCCTTTGATCTGGTGGAAAATGAGGTTGCTGATGACATCCCAGTTGCTGCTTTCGTATTTGGTTGCCCACAAGTAGGAAACAAGGCACTGAAAAATCGAATTCAGAGCTACCCAAATCTGAAGATTCTGCACATCAAGAACACCATTGATTTAATCCCGCACTACCCTGGGCATCTACTGGGTTATCGTGACATTGGAACAGAGCTCGTGATTGATACAAGGAAGTCAAAGTTCTTGAAGGAGTCGGATAATCCGAGCGACTGGCACAATTTGCAGGGGATGCTGAATGTGGTGGCTGGGTGGAACGGGAAAGAAGGCGAGTTCGAGCTGAGAGTGAAGAGGAGCGTGGCTTTGGTGAACAAGTCGAGCGATTTTCTGAAGACGGAGTTTTATGTGCCGGCGTCGTGGTGGGTGGAGAAGAACAAAGGGATGGTGCTTGATGAGAGCAGCGGAGAGTGGGTGTTGGCTCCTCCTTCCGACGAGGACCTGCCTGTCCCTGAGTTTTGACTGGTAGCGGTGGTGGTGGCTTATGGTTGGGGTCTTTTTTTTTCTGTTTATTTTTTGTCAATATATTATATAGTGTTTGGTTGCTGTCTTGTTGCAGTTGTTAACTCGTTAGAGTGGTTTTCTTTTGGATCAGAGAGGGTTCAACACGTTTCCAAGAGCCTAAACTCGAGTTCTTAGTTTCGATTCGTCATTAGTCATTAGTTTCGATTCGTCATTAGTTGCGATTCTTCATTTTTTCAATGTCGCTTGTATAAAAAATTCAAAATAATTGATGTACCGATACATCAGATGTATAATAGAATTTTCGTTTCGATTCATGGGTGGTTGGTTGGTTGCTTCCTTGATTGGTTGTTTAGAAGGATGGATATGTGATAAGGAATTCAGCCAAGCCAAGCCAAGTGCCCAAACGGGTGTTTCTTGAAGTGGTTGTTGATCTTGTAAATTAATTGATTTAGTGGTCATGGTAATTTTTTTTTAATTAATAAATTTGTTGTACTTCAAAATAAAAATAAATAAAAAACCCAACGTTTACTCCAATTCCTTTTGAATATGAAAAACAAATTCAATTGGAATCTTGATTCTTGATTACACGTAGGCCTACCCAAGGACTCATGTGAGGTTGTTGACCCAACAAGAAGAATAAGACCGGCATGCAAGGTCCACTCTCCACTTGTTCAAAGTGATAAGGACCTTATGAATTGTGTATTTGCTTATAAATCACAAATAACAATAACAATAATTATGATAGTTTAGCAACAATAATATTAAAGCTGTCGTAAAGTTAGTGGAGACCAAGTCCACATGTTGGGAAGAAGCATCATGATGCCTCCCTACACACTCAATTTGTCGTTAAAACTAAGGGTAAAATGATCATTTTGTACATTAAAAATAAAATTAAAAACAGAAAATTCAAAATACTCCAGCAGCAGAAACAGAAACAAAAAATCATTCCATATCTGTGGTGGTGGGATTGGGTAAACGTGGTTGCTGATGACGTTGGCGTTTGATGATGTAGTGGTTTCAGAGGCTCCAGCAACAGAAGCTGAGGACAATTGGTATAATCTGAAACAGAGCAAAAGCATTGGACAATTTGATCAAACTTCATCCTCTTCACTAACCTCTTCTTCACCAGGAAGACACTGCTAGGTTTTGGTTTGAACAACCATGGCTCAGCCTTGGTTTGATCTTGAGATGGGCTCAAAGTCAGCTTCATGGGCTCCTTTGGGTTGTGCTCTGTTTTTGGGCAGAGGAGGTCTTCTTCCCCATCTGGCTTCAAGTACTTCAACGCCTTCCTTTCATCTTAAGTTTTCTTCATTGCCATCTCTCTCTCTCTGTCTCTCTCTGTCTCTACAAACAAAAACTATCAAGAATAACGCTTTCTCTTAGATTGCACAACCCTCTCTCACCCATCTTCAGACCCAAACCAGCATCAGTTTCGGGTGAGGATGGGGTGGTTGTATGTATGGTGGCGTTGGGTGGCGGTCTAGGGGTGGATCTCGCGTGGGGATGGGGCGGGGCGATGGATCTCTGAGCCCCTTTGAAGTCCACATCTTGATGTGCCTATCTTTGTCGCTGGAGGCCCTCGAGACGCGGATGATGCGGGAGTAGTGCCACCCGCGGAAGCAGTTGCCGGCGTCTGCAGTGGCAGCCCTCTTGAGGGCTAGGCACAATGGGTCTTGATCTTCGTCGTTGGCAACTGGGTTAGTGGCTCTGCTGCTGCCATTTCCAATTCTTGGGAACTTACAGGCTTGGGCTTGAATCTCCTCCACCTCCATATCAATACTTCCATGCCTTTCTCAAACAAAGACTTGTTCAATTTGGGGAATTTTTTATTTTTTTTGGTGGCGGGGTTTTAGGCTTTTAGCTGTGTTGTGATGGGGTTGATGTGCTGGAGGAGATAGAGCTGGGGGAGGGGGGCGATGGGGTTGCTGGTTCAGTGTCTTTTTCTTTTTTGTCAATTTTCTTCTTTTTCTTCAATTTTTTTCCAAATTTTTATTATTATTAAATTTAACTGAAAATTGGATGAAATGTTGAAGATTTAGACTGTATGGGGGAAATTGGCAAAAAAAAAGAAGTTCATATTCTTAATTTTCTATATAAAAAAATAAGGGAGTTTCACTAAAACACCCAAAATGGGGGTTGAAATTATAAAAAAACTCAAGCACTATTTAAACATATAAACACACCCAAAACCCATCATTACACATACTCAAAATCCATTTATAAACACACCCAAAAAGTTGACTTTGGGGTTGATTTTGGGTGTGTTTCTATGTTTAAATAGTGCTTGGGTTTTTTTTATAAATACATGTCTAGGATTAAGTTTATTTATAAATTTGTATAAAAAAATGGATAGGGGGTTAATTGAAAGCTAGGTACAAGTTTAGGGGGCAAATTATTAGTATTTATTACCCATACAACAGTATTTATTTGAAAGTGTGGTGCCTGTTTAGCGTCCACACAACTACTTTTACTTTTTATTTAAAAGTATGGAGTAGAATTAGTGCACATACCAGCACGTTTACTTTATCACACATTTACTTTATTATTTAAAGTATAATGCGGGATTAACATCCATACATGAAGCAATTTAATTTATGAATTTATTGTACCGCACATTTACATTTATTTAAAATATGGTGCGGGATTATCGTCCATACTAGCAATTTATAGCAATTTAATTTATTAATTTATTTTATCACACATTCACATTTATTTAAAGTATGATGCAGGATTATCGTCTGTACCAACAATTTATTTATAAGTAATTTATTTTATGAATTAATTGTGTGAAATGATTAGTTTTACAGCATAAAGAGATTAGGACCAGAAGTTCCTTGGTCCTCATCATACAACTACATCAGGACCTGAAAATCCTTGATGATGATAATGATATGAGAGCTGGCAGTCTCTCTGGTACTATATTTGTAAACAAGAGATCAGACCTGAAGATCCTTGATCCTTGACATGTAAATAAGGACTTGGAGTTCCTTAATAATGTAACAGTACCGTATTGGTTAATAGTGTCGTACACATGAATAGGTAATTATACTGGCAAATGTATTGTACGCATGAATAGACACGTATTCATGATCTGATGAATAGTATCGTATACATAAATAGTGACGTATACATAAATATTAACCGTTTTGGGTAAACTGTCACTCAATACGAAAAGGAATCTGCAGTTCCTTAAACTCGTGGATGAGCAATTAAATGAGAAGTCAGAAACTTCTCAAAACATGGACAATTTTGTAAGGGCCTGAAGTCCAGAAATATGTACAGGAAATTATAAAAATGTCCATACCATGAAAATATGCGATTTTGGCCTAAAGTTCAAAATCTGACAATATTGAGAACCTGAAGTTCCAACAGTTAAATGGACAACCCTTGAGGTATTATTAATTGTGGTACACCACATATTTCTTTAGCATAAAAAAATGATGAATTTAATAAAGTTCGATTATGTTATAATTGACACCTCAAGGAAGAAATATATTTTGTGAATTCTGGTTTTTAAGAATACACTGTGAAATGGATAATATCATGATAAACCTCAAAGGATGAAATGAGGCTCCCCACATATTTTGTTATATTATATGATCTGGGCCGGAAGCCTATGGATCCAAATATATGAGAGACCCCGAACTTGAAGTTTTGGGTATATAGTAGTTAACACTCTTCACTACTATATTGCAATATTATCATGGGTTTTACTCAATTTATATTTCATGCCCATTTGAAAAAGGCAAATAAATTTTCAAGTTGTGTTTAACCTGGCCCAGAAGTTCCGGACTCACATGCATTGAAATATGTAATTTGAAAGATTTGATGTGGTTATTTGAACCTATAAGGCACAAAGTACCAAACCATCATTTTGAAAAAACGTAAAAACCACAAGTGCAAGTTTAAGAATTTACCAAATTATTATACACTACTACAAAATTGTAAAACCACGACACAAAATAGGCGACGGTATAGTTTAAAACCGTCGTTTTTAAAATACCGTCGCCGTATTTTAAAAGATGACGATTTCACAAAAACCGTCGTGATATACCAGTTTATACACCATTAAAATAGAGTTGTGTTTTAAAAGACGACGTTTATAAATTACAAAGGTCGTCTTTTAAAATACGCTAGGCTCCTTAAGTGAGTTCGCTCCCGACCAAATTTTCAGATTTCCCCCCCACTCGAAAACATTCCCTCGTCTAATTCTCGCAGTGCTCTCTCAACTCTGTTCTTAAACAGTCCCTATGAATTATCCCCATCTCTCTTCCTCCCTCATCGTCACAGATCTTCTCTTCGTCTATCTTTCTCTTTTTGCTATGCATCTCTCTCTTGACCATTCGCTTCTTTTGCTTTGCAGGTCGTGATCGATAACGTCGTCTGCTCCACTGCGACTTTACTCAAGGTTTCTGAGCTCGCCATCTCGTCGCGCCATCGTGGTCAGTGAGAGTTTCGGTAAGAGATTTGGGGCTTTTGCTATTTCAAATCCCTAGTATCCTTTTACTTATACTCTCTCATCGATCTCCAGCTCTTTCAGATCAAACCCACCGAAACCCTAAGCTTGCTCCTTCTGCAACAAAACCTCCAAAGTCGTGAAGGCCTTTGCAATAGTTGGTCTGAAATTTTTATGTTCTTTATGATTTACCTATTATATTGTTTCAATTTGATTATGAGTTGTTGCTCTGTTTGGATTATGCTGGTTGTCTATTCATATAGATTTTTATTCTGGAGTGCATTTATTTCATAAGAACTCTGGTCAGTCCCCTTTCTCAGTCTCAGGCTTTAATTTCTCAAATAGAGATGAGAGATGCATACATACATACATACAACATATGCATGCATGATATACACATAGTATGTATTTATATGTTGGATTGTGTATTGTATTAATTGCATTTGTGAATTCTGTGAAGCAGTGATTGGTGACAAATTGGGCGCAAGGCTTGATTGTGATGGGGAAAGGTGACGCTGGTCGCTGCATTTTCCCCCTCACCAGTTTGCAAATTGGGTAACAATCTTAAATTTCTTATTTGTACTTCTTAAATTCTAATTATATTTGTTATTAATTTTCTTAATTTATTCTCGTTTTGAGGCAACAAGCATGTTTCAGTCTGTGCCAGAAGTGGTTTAGCAGCCTTGATTCTGAGTTTTTATGGCATAAATTTTAATTTGCTTAACACTCACAACCAGGTCAATTTACAAGTGAAGTTGATGCTGGTTTCTAATTTTCAGCTCTTGTGTACGTATGCGTATTTTGTTGTGATAGTGATTTAGTATATTGCTAAATGCAGGGAAAACCTTGTGCTTTTTCACCTCTGGAAAACATATTATGTGCTGCTGTTTTTGCTTATTTTCTTTTTTTGTGTAAATTATGAAGTGATGTGTTTTGTGCTATTTGATTGCAGAGACTTGCAGTCTTACCTTTCGGATCTTAGCCTTTTCCTGGCCCCTGAAAGCAAGAAATTCTATATCTTGGTTGACAATCGGCCATGGCTAGGCTCACGGTCAGCACACTTGTGGCAATTGATGGTTACCAAGGTCACTCACTAGTCACTACACCCCCCATAATGTTCAACTTGTGATTTTTTTTTTCCTTTTTCAATTCAATTTGATGTGTCTTCATTTATTGCATGCTTTTTTTTTTTTTTTTTTTTTTTTTTTTTTTTTTTTTTTTTTTTTTCTTGTTTGTTGTTTATTTGTGGCTGTCTAATTAACCTAAAGAGTTCCTCTTTCTCTTTGACGTGTTGTGATAAGTTTAATGGGTGATTTGCCTTGTATAAATATAAAATGAATGTCTTGGGATAATTTGTTCATGATCCAATTCTATCAATGTATGTTTTGCAATTTTCTGCATAGTGTACCAAATCTTAAGTGAAGGCACTTAATTGTTATCCTGACGTGGTATTCTTCAGCATCGCTGTGGTTTTAAGATGTTCACTAGGGCTGCTGCAAGAAAGCTTTTTACTAACATCCGTTTGAACAGGTAATTCCACTTTAGATTGTATAGATAGCTTTCTGTTTGAACAGGTAACTGCACTTCAAATAGCAATTTGCAATAGTTTATGCTTACCTTTGTTGCTTTGTAACTAGAATACATGCATCTTTTTACTGCTTCTCTGTTATCCTTTTGTTGTTGAGAATCTGATATGTATGTCAATTTGATGTTTAGGAGCAAATAATTTTTGTGTTGGCAAAGCAGCTTGGAATGATGACAAGTGGTGATGATGAATGTATAGCTCTATATACATATGGAGAACTGGACTAGAAGGATAATTAGGTATAGGAATTTTGGTGTATTATTGTAATTAGGCTTGCAGCTTGTAGCTTTCATTTTTTAGATTTTATTTTGTTCTATTGTACTCTTGATATTCTATTTATGAAAGAAACAATTTTTTAGTATATATATGTATTCCGTGGGTAATAACATATTTGAGTATATATTTCTGATACCATAGGAAACAAGAAAAAAAAAACTAAAATGTAAAACCGTAGTCTATTTCAGAAAAACCGTAGTCTATTACATTAATAGACGAAAAAACCGTCGTCTATTACATGTAATAGACGACGGTTTTTCTGTCGTCTATTAATGTAATAGACGACGATTTTTATGAAATAACCGTCGTCTATTAATGTAAAGACGACGGTTAATTACCGTCATTCAAAAAGATGACTGTCGATTTAACGACGGTTTGAAAAAGAGTGTTTTCCCGTCATTTATTTCAATTTTTGTAGTAGTGATAACAGGAAAGGAGCATACAACAGATAGATTCTCTTCACAAGCAAGGAATGAGCAGTGTTTGTAAAATCTATAAAATTCTATTATGTTCTAGAAGCCTCTGAAGGAAGGGGATGACACCTTTTAAGCTTAGCCATGAGCCTCTCGTGGTCTCCCAGAATATTTTCATTGGAAATCTGCAGCATGTCAAGCCTTGTCTACGTATCAATGGAGTATGAACTCACTAGTTTCAATAATGCCTTATTTTCCTCTTTAAGTTTTTCAACCTCTTGCTGAGACTCATGAAGCATCCTCTAAGAGATGAATTTTCAGTGTTCAGCTCCTAAATCTCGTTTGCTCTGGCATGCAAACGGTTAGCCATGTTAGAAACAGAAGTAGCACTCTGAATGCTAAAAGCCATTGAGTCATCAATAGCTTCTTCGTCAGACCTTCCTGTTAACAGTATTTCATCCATAGGAGTAAGGAAATTTCTAACTACTATGACAACAGTCATATCATTCATCATCACAGAATCATTAACCGTGAGATGACGATTTGAGATACAAAGGATGGACGTCACGGGTTGTTTTGGGAGCAACATTTAAATCGAGATGCTTTAGGGGAGAAGAAGAGGAAGCCATTTTAAAACGGTTTCAAGAAAAGTCTTAGAAAAGCTGAATTTTCAGAAAATGAAAGGAAGTTGAGTTGAAACGCAGTTGCTCCAATCAGGCCTTGCAGAGACAATATCTATAGATGAAAATGTGGCACCGTTTCTAAGATCCCAATATTTTCTCGGATCCCCATATTCTCTTTTTTTTTTCCTGATTCCAAAACTTCACGTGGCCTCCATTAATGTCTGTCAGCACTTTAGGGGTTTCAAGGACTATTTTCGTCAAAGCCGATCTTGCTTTGCAGATTTCACGGTGTTACTTTTTCAAAAGTATATCGAGAACCTTACAAATTTCTGTGGTTAATTTGAAATTCACCAGATCTACCTATTCCTCTAACTTATGTATAAATATGTTACTGACAAAATTTTCTTTGCAGAATACACCCAGTTTTCTCCAATTTTCTCCATATCCAATGATGCAATATCCACTTGTTTTTCCTATCAGTAAGCGCTCAGTGTACTTGAGAAGCGAGACTATCTCTGATCATCCATTCAGGAAGCGAGACTATCCCTGATCACGTTTCGGCGATGTTGGGGAAGTGTAAGGACGACCACATGCTCCAATCGCCTAAAGTTCTTCTAGGCTAGGAGAAATGAGAGTTTGTTGTATGTTACCTCACTAGTTTCCTTCCCTGAATTCTTACCTACCTTGCAATTAATATCACAATTCTTTGTATCTTTTCTTTCTTTTTACAACTCTCTGTTCATAAAGGATTTTGTTTCTTTAGAACGGACATCTAAAGAACAAATTCATGTTGTGAACCTAACACTGAGGGTTTTTTTATTTTTTATTTTTATACAGAGACAAAAGAATTGTGAGTTTTGCTCTTGCAAGATATAACTAGATCATCAAGCATTACATTGTATTTGCTGAACCAATACAAGCTTGAACGATATTTGAGCAAAGTTTCTCCTACCTAAGGATGTAAGTAATACTTGTGTTATTTCATGCTTGTACTCTTATTTTTTTGTACGACATCCTTAAAGGTAACCAAATGGGGAGAAAATGCCGTTCCAGAAGAACGCCATGCAAAGGACCATTCCAAAAGAATGACTTGCATTATAGATTGTTCTAGAAGAACGACTTGTATTATGACCATTCCAAAAGAATGGCTTGTATCATTCTGATATGTATTCATGAATTATTAATGCAAATTTCACAGATTGCAAGTTGAATATATTGATAATACACTGTATAGATTAAAGTCTCATAAGAACAGAACATGGGTATAGCAATGATCAATATGGTGCACGCCTGTTGTGTAGCAAATGATATGGATTGAAGTCCCGGAAGGACAATCCATTAACATGTCAATATTAATATGGTGCACACCTAATGCGTAGCATATTCTTTGGTTTAAAGTCTCAGAAGGACAATTAATTGACATGTATGTATTAATATATGGGTTCTAAATGTTCCAACTCCCTGAATGGAGATTATCTATGCCCTACTATAAAATAATGCTCCATTGGAGGTTAAGATCCACATTCTCACATAATTCATCCTATAAGAGATGTCTGTCTGGGAAGAGACAATAAAAGCCCCTGAAGTGGCTTGGGTACCCAAAGGCAAAGAATATTCATAATTGATGCATGCACATGCACATGAGAATGGTGGGATCACGAATTGATGAATGATAATTTTTGGTTTTGGAGTAGCTACTCAAATCATCAATGGATGTGTTGATTGGAACCACGTTCTATTATTAAATGTCAACAATATCATTGGCCAAAAATGGAAAGAGGCAATTCCATTACAAATGAGAATGAACGTGAAGGAATAAACCCATAGTACGAACCTCAAAAGATGTTAACCCTAAAAGTTATACTTGGGTGTTCGAAATAAAAGAGGAATATACTTAATTTATATGACACAATGTTTCTGGTAGAAATAAGGAATGTTGAGGTTCTCCATATTTACAGATGCAATCGTGCCTTCTTATTGCACATTTATGGAGACCAACATACTATCTTTAAGGGTTATTAAATGCACGGAGCATATCGCCAGAAGTGATTCCCTAAAGATGTACAAGAAGAATAAATAGCTAGATATAAAGCTATATAATGTGTCATGAAGTGTAATCAATTAAATAAAATCCCTGGAGGATTGTAATTGCATGAAGCAAGTCTCTGAAGGACATGTGCCTGGAGCACAAATTTTGTACTCAATATTAATATATATAAATTGCCTCAGTCAGTACATTAATTATGATATGGTTGCAATACATTACAATTCTTGAAGAGTTGATAATTGATTAAAACTCCTGAAGAGTTCAAGAAATATTTGCCTCGGCCTGAAGATCGAGAATTACGCCAACGATATTCTTGCTTATACTAAGAAAGTATTGAAGCATTTTTATGTGGATTATCCGTTGGGCACTTAAATGGTTTTTCCAGAAATATACTAGACCGAACATTGTATTTTCCAGATAGAGCTCAGCTCCATCACCACCACTTTGGGATGATGTGAGACATATTTGATGTCATCTTTGCATAAAACAATATACGAGCATATTCTTTTCAAGTGAACTTACAAATAACCTAGGTTTTTGTTTGATTCGCGGACTTTGGAAATTTCCATGATTTACAAAGAGATCACTTACGGGAAGTATATTTACTTACTCAACTAAGGGATTTTTGATGGCTACATCCTCCACACACTCCGAAAGATTTTCCCTCCAAGAAGTTAGTCATGAAGATTTTAGGGGGAGCATCTACAGGTATGCTACACTAATTTATGTACTACTCTTCTTTCAACTAGTTTCCTACTTCATTGGGTTTTCTCCTAGCAAGACTTAATTAAGCAACCAACATGTTACTAGTGGTCTCGAAGGGGAA
The DNA here is from genome assembly GCA_903112645.1 of Prunus armeniaca. Lineage (NCBI taxonomy): Eukaryota > Viridiplantae > Streptophyta > Magnoliopsida > Rosales > Rosaceae > Prunus > Prunus armeniaca. Next base: position 9,366,895 of record CAEKDK010000003.1, on the reverse strand, counting down.
GTGTTGTAAAGTTAGTGGAGACCAAGCCCACATGTTGGAAAGAAACATCATGATGTCTCCCTACACACTCATGGGTATCATTTACTTTGCCTATAAATAGGCATCCTTACTACTTGCAAAGGGATATAGAAAACCAACAGAGAAAAGAACCCAGGAAGAAAGAAGAGAAGGAAGAAAGAGGGGGAGTGAGAGGAGAGAAAAAGATAGCAGAGAGAAATTCTCCAAGAGAGAAAATCAGTGAGTCACAGATATTGTAAACACTAAAGTTGTAGCCCTATTATTTTACATAGTAGAAAATTTACTGCTATTGCTTTCCAAGGACATAGGCATGGCCGAACCTCATTAAATATTGTGCCTTATTTACTTTACGTGCAACTCAATATTCTTGCATATTTCAGTTCATTTTACAACAAAGTGACAATTCTCCTCCTATACCTGAAGATTTAAGAGCATTTTCACTCATTTGTCATGGCAAAAGACAAAAGGAGGCAATGACTATTATTATTTACATGAATAGTGTCTGTCCTTACCATTTTTTTTGTTAGTTTTCCACCTATTGCCATGGCAAAGGACAATTACTATTCGCAAAAAATTAATTTTATTTTTAATGCTTAAAAGATTAATTTTAATAAGATTTTCGGTTGCCACTATAAGATTCACATCTCAGATTTCGAATAAGATTTTCAGTTACTTCAATTGCGCCATGTGTCATCTCTATCTTCTAAATCCCTCTATAAAACCACAACCTCAACTTACACCATTCATCCATATCATCTCTATCCTTTCATTTCTCAAATGTTGCAAAACACATTCTACTTTCAATGTCTTACATGAGGAGGTTGTTGGAGAGGGCCGAGTGAGAAAATGAAGAAAGAATGCCCAAACATGTTGAAGAAGAAAGGGAGTGGGTGCAAATGGACAACCACTGGAGCACGAACCGTTGATTAGGGACGATCGTTACAACAACCATATGATTGGCCATTATAGGGACATGCAATCTTCTTATGTTCATGAAAGACATCAGTTGATTTGATCGAGCACTTATGGGTGCTGAAAGACATCAATGAAGTCAAATGATTTTTTTTTTCCTAATAGAATCAAGATTTCATTCAAAAACTCAAGAATAGAGTACATTTGCATAAAGAAATAGGAGCAACCATGTAGGTGCTTCCTCAATCCAAGAAACAAAATCATTACAGCTAATTGAAAATTGAGTCAAGGTGTGTGCCACCTTATTATAGCTCCTTGGGGTCCATAGACATAAAGCTACTCTAAATTTTCTTAGTAGGCATTTTACTTCTTCAAGTAAAAGACAATCTGTTCCATTGCATTCCTTCGCTAAAAGAATACCAGTTATGCATTCTTTTGCGTCGATCTCTAGAATGGCACAAGTATATCCCATGTCAAGAGCAAAATGCAGTCCTTCAATTGCATCCATAAGCTCTGTTTGCTTGGCCCCATAACTTGCTTGGATTGGTTAACACATGCCCCCCATAAAGTCACCACACTCATTTCTAACAACCACACCTACCCCACGAATTGAATCCCCATTTTTGAGTTCTCCATCTACATTTATTTTATAGAGACCTACTGGTGGAGGCCTGTAAACTTGAGAAGGGGCTTGAAAGATATAAGTGCTATCTTGGATTATGTGATAGAAGTGATTTGCTTCAGAAAATTCTTTCACAAAGACAGTCATATGATGCAGTAACTTTTGTGCTGGTTTGGATTTCCCTTAAAAAATAAAGTCGTTTCTCATGTTCCAAATGCCCCAACAAATATATGCAAACATTCCTTGTTCTTTCTTACTTGAGGAGAGCTGTAATGCATGCAATAGATCTCTAAAATAATTGACCTTCCACAGCTCACATACATTCCCCCATACTAAATAGTGAATTCAAACCAACAACATTTGATTCCCCTCCACATAATTTATCCTTCTCCATACATGCCAGCCTATATCCACTTTTGACAGAATACTTTCCATTTCTTTCCTAATGCCAAATTAATTGATCATGATTTACAAGAGAAACCAATGGAATTTGTACGACGGCTTCCACCTCTTCATCCCAAAAATCATGTTTAAGTAAATGCACATTCCATTGCCCTAAAGAAGTGAACAAATCACAAACCAGTGTTGACCTTGACAATTGTGGGGGAGACATGATTTTGAAAAGAGAAAGGGTTGGGATCCATTTGTCATTATAGACTTTGATGGACACCCCATTTTGAACTCTCCAATGAAGTCCCTTGTTGAGCAATTCTTTCCCCCATTGCAATGAACTCCAAATAAGAGAAGGATTTGTTCCCACATTTGCTTCCAAAAAATATGATGAGTGATGATACCTTGCTCTAAAAACTCTTGCCACAAGAGACTCAGGATTACAAAGAATACACCAACATTGCTTTACTAGCAAAGCTTGATTGAAAGCCTCAAGATCACGAAACCCCAAACCTCCAACAAATTTACTTTTACATAAAAGATCCCACTTCACCCAATGAATTCCCCTCTTGTCATTCACCATTGCCCACCAAAACCGAGCCATAATTCCATTAAGCTCTTTGCACAATCCTTTCGGAATATGAAAACAACTCATCGAGTAGTGAGAGTAGCCTGTAACAAGACTTTAATTAAAATTTCCTTCCCAGCTCTAGATAAGAGCTTTTCCTTCCACCCACTTATGCGCTTCCAAAGTTTATCTTTTAAGTGTTAATAAAAGTGTTTCCTTCTCTTTCCTGCAATAGTTGGCAATCCTTTTTTGTTTTTTTTGTTTTTTTTGTTTTTTGTTTTTGACATTGCACAATAGGAATATTCAACACACCTACAACCATATCAATTTATGCATTAGTAGCATTTGGACTTAGAGAGAGTGCTACCTTAGAATAATTTATTTGTTGCCCTGACACCTCTTCATATATTTGGAATAGATTTTCCATAGTCACACAAGCCTTTTTCGTTGCCTTCATGAAGATAATGCTATCATCTGCAAAAAGTAAGTGAGTCACTACGGTGGCTCCCTTACCACTTTAACCCTAACCAAATCATCTCTTCTTTCTGCATCACGCAATAAACTAGAGAACCCCTCAGTACATATGAGGAAAAGGTGATGAGATAAAGGACAACCTTGCCGTAAAGGACAACCTTGCCGTAACCCATGTTGTAGAGTGACGTGTCCAAGAGGAGTGCCCTTCCAAAGCACAAAAAAAGTCGTAGTAGATATGCAGTCCATCACTTTCTCTACCCATTGAGGTGAAAAGCCAAGTTTGAGCATCATTACACGTAAGAACACCTACTCCATCCTATCATATGGTTTTGTCATGTCCAATTTGAGTGCCACTTTAACATCCTGCCCCTTCTTCACACCCTTGATAGTATGCATTGTTTCAAAAGCTGCCATCATATGATCTAAAATCATTAGATTCGGTACAAAGGCACTTTGATTTTCTGCAATCACAGAAGGAAGAACATTCTTCAACCGATTGGCAATTGTTTTCACTATCATTTTGTAAATTACTGTATACAAACTGATCGGATAAAATTCTAAAACAATTGTTGGTGTCCTTATTTTTGGGATGATAGCTATAAGAGTGTGGTTAAATTCCCGAATGCTCCCTTTCCCATTTAAAATCTGCAAGCACTTATTAGACACCATATCTCTGACAATGTGCCAATACTTTTGGAAATATAAGGCTGGCATACCATCACATCTAGGCGCTTTCGTTGGGAACATCTGATTAATGTGTACTCCAACTCATCTCATGTAAAAACTTGCACCAAACAATCATTCATATCACTTGTTACTGTAGGACTTACATCATTAAGAATCCGTTCCATTTGCTGGCTATCAGAGGAAGAGAATATGGACTTGAAATAGTCACAGAAAAGGGTTGCAATCTTATGCTCATTTGTTTGCCATACCTGATTTTCATCAAAAAGTACATGTAGCTTGCTGCGTTTTGATCAAGAGCTTGCCCGTTCATGGAAAACTCGGGTATTTTTGTCACCCTCCTTGAGCCACACTACTTGAGATCATTGTCTCCGCATAATTTTTTCCTTTTCTAAAAGGTCCGAAATAGTTTTCTCAACTTTTGACTTAATACATGTTGATCTGTTGTCAGTCTTCCTTGAAGGTCTACTAACTCTTGATAAGCTAATTTGAGTTGATTACGAATATTACCAAAGTTGACTTGGTTCCTAGTCTTGAGCTCCTTTGCACATAATGATAAACTATTACTTACTCCATCAATAAACTTCCAGGCCTCTCTAATCACCTTTTCACATTCTTGCTCCTTTGTCCACATTTCTTCAAAATGAAACCGCCTACTCCGTTTTCTTTGAGAAAAAAAATCTGGATCATCAACACAAGCCTTCAAAAAATCGGGTAGTTATTAGAACCCACTACTACTAAGTGGCTAGTTATCAAATATGAATAATGGCCAAATAAAGCCCCATTTGCTAGACATCTGTCTAACCATTCTTCCACCACACTACCCAAGTAAACGAGTACCCTGTAAATCTTGTGGAGCTAAGCCTACAATCATCCAAATCCTCTTAAAATTGTTCATATGATATTAAGGTCGTTCTCATCTACCTTGCTTTTCTTTAGGAAGCAAAATCTCATTAAAATCTCCAACTACCACCCAAGCACCTTGAATCGTATGAGATAATCTACATAATAACTCCCAAGAATGGTTTCGTTGTTGAGCATCAGGATGCCCATAAAACCCAGTAAAATAAAATTGTGAGTCATTTGAATTAGTTATCAGAGCATGAATGTGACCAATTGAGTAAGATAACAACCGCACATCCAACCCACTACTCCAGAACAAAACCAAACCTCCCCCCAAACCCACTTTCGCAACCTTAACTGCCTCTTCCATTCCAAGTTGTATTCGTTTATTTTCCATCTAATTTGAAGTCATTTTGGTTTCCATCAGGAAGACCAAATTGGGTTTTTTCTCTCGCAAAATGTTTTTGAGAGAGTCGAATGTCTGAGGAGCCCCAAGACCTTGGACATTCCAATTTAAGATCCTCATGGCTTGTGGTGGGTCAGCCTTGCTGATCCCACCACACTGTTTGTAAAATCATTCATATCTTCTCCCTCTTTGACCCTTTTGACACAAGCCTCCCTTCATCCATTATCTCCATTACTCCTATTTTTCTAGTCAAAGCTCTAACTCGTTGAGTTCTCCCTCATGCGAATTGGTTGATTCATATCTTGTCCTTGTCTTATGTTTCCATGACCTTCTACCACTCTTTAAGTTGGCATTGATTTTATTCTTTTCTCCTGCATGTACTTCATATTGCATAGGGTCCACCAATTTTTTTGTTTCAAATTTAGACCCTGATCCAACATTCTTTTGTGCCCTACTAATAGTGTTTGCGAGCCCAGAGTTACCCAGCCCACTTGCAATATTATTGGTTGGATTGTGCACATGAATATTTTGCAATGATTCATGCACATCCTTATCAAGGGCAACCTTAAATCTAGCTGCTACGGTTTGATATCCACATCCTCCTTAAATGCATGCATGTCTGCAGTTTTCATTTTGTGAGTATCGTTAATTATTTTCTCCTTAATTGCATTACCCACCTCTTCAATCCTAATGGAGTTTGGTAATGACATTTCCATATCAATCATGTCATGATCTGATGCTTTTAGAATCGTTGCCACGTTAACCCTATTTGGAGAGTTCCTTGAGCACCCACTACTGGCATCTCCTCCTCCTACAGCCGCCTCCCATGCCACCTCTTTCTGTGCTCTCCGCCTCTCCTCCTCCTCTTTTCGTTTACACATCAGTCCCACCAAAGATTTAGCCACCCTCTCCCCTTCCGATTTTTCCTTCTGTCCCCCCTTCTCCACCTTTTTCCCCTTCACACAATTCCTTTCCTCATCACTTTTCTGTGAATTTTTTGGTATTGATGGGATCTCCTTGCATAAACGGCCTTTCTCTATTGACTCTAGGCCCTCCATCCCCTTTTGACCCTCGCATATGATTGGTGCGAACTATTCTTTGAATATTGTGGTCCTGAGTTCCATTACCTTCATCGTCGTCACGTCTACTCAAACCACCACCATTGAATCGCTGAGGACTACTTGCCCTTATAGTGATAAAATCATTGGTGGCGTTTAATCATGTCCCATAGACAAAAGAACAATCCTTGAACACATGACCTACTCTGCCATACACAACATAGAATTCTAGCAATCGTTCGTATCAAAAATCTGCGAACTCTATGTTTCCAGAAAGTAGAATCACCTTTTTTCCTTGTTGTAATTGCTTGGAGACATCCAAACAAACATGAATCCTAAAAAATCTAACCAAACACTCCCCATCCATGCCCTCTGTTACATCCAACCACCGTCTACAACTATTCCCAACTTGTCGCCCCATATTTACCGTCATACAACTCAATGGTATGTTATGGACTTGAATCCAGAATTCTGCATATTTTAGATGCATTTTTTATGGAGCAACACTATCGTCAGGAATCTCAAGTAATACTAGAGCTTTATCAAAATTCCAAGGCCTAATGTGTAGCACCTTTAGTCGATCTCCTTCAATCCCAAAGATGAACAAAAAGATATTTTCACCTAAATCTTTCACCACCACCTCATGAGCCGTGTTCCAAATCTTCAACATCATTTACTTGAATGCCTCCCAATTGAAAACATTAGTTGTAAAGACTTTTCCAACCAAGCTGGTCTTGAGTCGCTCCCCTACATCATCAACATCATTTTTCCTACCTAAATCGCATCATTCTCATCCTCAGTTAGGATGAGTACTTTCTCCAACGAATTTATCAGCTTTTCCAAACTAGTGATATAGATGGGTTTATCATTCTTACCAAACTAGTGATATAGAGGGGTTGCCCTCTATTACATCCAAACACCGTCTACGACTATTCCCAACTTGTCGCCCCATATTTACCGTCATACAACTCAATGGTACGTTATGGACTTGAATCCAGAATTCTGCATATTTTAGATGCATTTTTGATTGAGCAACCCCTCTATATCACTAGTTTGGTAAGAAAATAAAGAAAACCCTAGACAAACCAAGGATGGAAAACCCTAAACAAAACTCTTGTTAGGGGTGAAAAGCTCTTACCCTAAAGGAATAGAGATTTTTGAGAGAAATGACCCAATGAAGTCAAGTTTAATGCTTAGTTTTGAATTATGCTTTGTTTGTATTTTGTATTGAATTATGCTTTGTTTTGTTTGTGTTTTGTAATGAATTATGCTTTGTTTTGATGTATGCAATGTTTTAAATAAATAGCTATATTATTAAGTGCTTTCTTTTTTCAATAAAAGACAATCAATACAACTAATTAAGAAATGGCAACTCTATCAATACAACCTAATGGTTTTCATCATTTAACCAATCCGTGTTGCTAGGTCCATCGTCACGAAAAAGTCTTCTTCTCATAACATCCCTTCGTTCTTGCTTCCAAAATGACTTTGTTTCAGGGGATATATGATTTGTATCCATGGTCATGGTTTCACAATCTTTCTTGTCCATGTCTTCTTTGTGTGCATACTCCCTTTCTCTTGCAAATGCTTCTTCTCTTTTTATGTCTCTCTTAATTCTCAGTGCGCCGTTGATAGCAATTTGCTCCAAAATTTTTGTACATTCATTGTTCTAAGTGCTCCCTCTCTTGGCCTTAGCCACATTTTTCCCAATAGGCCCTGACTCTCTTCGGATTGGTGAGTGTTGATTCATTGTCGAGTCCAACGTCAAATCCGATGTTGGTGAATCATGGAGCAGTGTCGCATTCAACACAACGATTAGACTCGTGGGAATAATTTTGAATCTCAAAAAATTCTTCACAACCTCCAAACATTGGTGATTGTTGAAAGATTTTTTGCCTCGGCCAATGACACCAAACCACATTTGTGTTTGAATAATCTATAATAAAAAACAAATTGGAAATGTAAGAAAATATAAAAATACATGACATTAAATTTAATAAAACGGCAATTACAAAAATTTTACCTCCGGCTTTGAACGTTGTCCCTCGCTTTTTATAACACATCTCCCCATTTCCCTAACTCTTTATTCAAAAATTTCCACCTACTAGCCAAGACCATTTCCTTAAGAGGCTAACCTAATCTTTCACAAAATTCTCCATGAATTTTTCTCCACATATGAGATAACTTCATCTTATTGCCAGTGATCGGGCAATGACGAACTTGGACCCAACACTCACACAACAAAACATCTTCCATGGTTGTCCATGAGCCTCTGGTTTCGATGGAAGAGGTCATTTGTATTTTTACACAAATGGAATTTAGTAATGGAAATTTTGGTGTGGAAAGTGAATAATATTGGAAGGCGAATATGAAGATTTGGTGTGGAAAGTAAATAATATTGGTAAGTATTCATAGAGAAAAAAATTCAGAATTTTTTAGTATTTTTTTTCAATTTTTATTATATAAAAATTAGTAGTCGTTGGATGTCAATGAAAGAATGGATCAGACACCCCAGGTAGCACCACATGGCTTCTATCCATTCGGGGAAAGTAGGTGTTGGTGTTAGCGACAAAAAATTTAATTTAATTTTTTTGGTACCGTTGGTGTGTGTGATGTGCACAATCCACGTGTGTACATCATGCGCCAAAGGTAAAAAAATTTAATTTCTTGCGCTGGCATCATCGGTGACGTCTTAGCCGTCAGGCAGGAGGGCAGGCTGATTTTGCCTTGGGCCTTGCTCTGGTTTGTGGAGCCCATCTCTTACCCTAGCAAGAATGGGGTGTTGGAAACACATTTGAGGGCTTGGGGGGCCTCTTGCTCTGGCTGGGGCCTCTCGGTAGAAATGCTCTAAAAGATACAAAATAATAGGAGTGGCATCAATTCGGTCAAACCAATCAAATTTGGTATTGATAACTGATTATATTATGTTACTCGTTTATGTGTTTGTTTTGTGTTACGCCACGTGCCAGCAACATGCTAAGAGTTACATCCCACATTTTACCACATTTTAGAATGACAAGTCTTGCAATAGTGTTTGAAAGATTTTGCCTGACATCCACTATTGCGAATCAATTTTGTGAATTTTGTGTTGGATGCTCCCTTTTTAACTCACAATTTCTTTTTAAACTGAGAAATTAAAGGGGGCATCATTGAGCTGGCATTGAAATTTGTATCCCAGTGACTTTAGGTTACAACTCTAGTTTCTTTTGAACCCAATTTGATTTGGGTTCTGTCCCTATTTTCATTTAAACCGGCCTTTCAATTAGTCAACTTTCATGCGACCAACAACATATGCAATCTTTTCTTTTCGTTTGTCTTTTTTCTTCTTGGCCCAAGAAATAGCCCATAAAGTGGCGTACCGCAAGGGAGCTCGAGAAATCACAAGGCTGGTGTTTCTTTTTTCCATGAAGAATTGAAAAGGCAGACGACGGAAAGCATCACCTATGACATGAACATGTAGATACTTATTTTTTAGTTGAAATTGTTTGCGAACTCGTCATTTGATGAAATATTCTTGGAAAACACAAGTAATTACTGCACCAAACACACGACCTTTGGAAGATAACTACAGAATGAGGTGCAGCATATTAGTTCAAACTTTAGCTACAGATTTAAGTGCAAATACATCAGAGTTCAAACTTAAAATCATAAATCCCAGCTGAGATTCATTTTCCGTCCTGGATTACTTATTTCTTTCCACGCAGTTTCGCTCCAAGAGCTCTCTCCAACTTGGTAATTACCTGCTGATTTGGAATAGCCTTCCCAGATTCATACTCTTGGATCACTTGAGGCTTCTCATTGATAATCTGCAAATAACTCCAGATCATCACTGACTATACACAGATGGGCACGCACGCGCAAGCGTGTGTGTGTGTGTGTGAGAGAGAGAGAGAGAGAGAGAGAGAGAGAATTACTTGAGCAAGCTGAGACTGGGTAAGCTTCTTATCCATTCGAGCTTGCATAATAGCTTTCTTCAGCTCACTTGGCACACGTTCATCTACAAGTGCAAATCAGATGGCATTTAAGCACAAAGCCACATAGTAGAAAAGAGCAAAAAATCCAAGCAAACAACAAACAAATAGCTTTGCAGAATTGGTACAATATATTTCAGCTAAATAAAACACTGAAACAATGGTTCAAAGAATAAATATTAAACCAGAGAGAGGAGCATAAGTCTGGCCAGGACAATAGAGGGAAAAGTACATAAGGCCAAATGCACACAAACTCACAACATGCACAAAAATACAATATAATTAAAATAGAGAAATGTAAAAGATCAACACTGTAGGCTTCACGTATGATACACATGGCCAAGAATGCCTAGATTAGGGGGCATATTAAAGATACAATTACCCAAGCTCATCCTTCTTTCAGCATTCTCTCTTACAATGGCACAAGAAAGTAAAGAATTCTATTTCCATCAAAACAACTCATAGCACGTCTAAAGCACACTTGTTAAGGTGTGATTGCAAGAGTAAGAAAAAATTTAAAGCAAGCAAACAGGCAATGAAGAGAATCATGGAATACCGTAATGCATATGCATGATACAAAAACAAATACAACACATGAACTCAATGATGACTACCTGAGCAGACAACCAATGCTGAAAATTCTCATAGAATAACACAAGAAGTGAAGGATCTGTTAAGTCAAGCACTATAGCACTTTTAGCCTTTTTGTTTTTTTATTGCCCATTCCCGCCAATGCACCTCTGAAAAGCATCTTGGCATCATTACATGATATGACTACTTCCCTCACATCCCCTTTCATCAATGCAATTCTCATGTTAAAAAAATACTTTGAAGAACAACACACAATTGGTCAAAAAAGACTCCTGCAAGGACAAAATTTTCAGGCAAGATAGTGTTCAGGGGCCGGGGGGACGGGCTTTCAGCTGAAAAAGTTGTATGTCACATTAACTGAAGGCTCAATACATAAACATTATATTTATTATAGAAATGAACCATGCAACCAACTTGGCAAAAGAAACAACAGGCCAATTGGGGCGAAGCAGGGCCCCCGCAATTGCAAGGTCTTGGGAGGACCTATATACACAGCCTCAACCCCACTTGTAGAGTGGCTATTTCCCATCAAACATTTGTAATGGAAGCAAACTTATGACTGTGCCAAGGTTCACCCTCTTTGAAGGAAACAATTGAGCAAGATGTAAACAGATCTATCTACTTCCATAAGCCAAACCAAACATTTCTAGCAAACTAAGAAAGCATGTTACAATCAACAAGATCTCAGGAAGATTATTTTTCTCATCCAACAAACAAATATAAATTCTCATATGAACGACATGATTTTCTTAACACATAGTACAACGTAAAAACAAACTCACGAGCAAGGTTCTCTGTTTCCTCATCGAGCTTCCTTGTGTTCAAGGTAGTGCTGCTGGAGGCAGCTTTATTGGTCCCAGCAGTAGCTGCAAAGGATAATAAAATAACTATTAGAACTGTAAGTTCTAAAATTATCATATGCAGTGCGCAACCCAAAAGATAAGTAACTTTTGTACTTAATCCTAAGTCACCTCAAATGGGAAAAGAAAATTACAACTATAAACATCTGGAAGAGCCATCAAATATATAATAAAAAAAACACACACACACACACACAAATCCAGAAAACCTTTCGATTTTTAATGTACGGCTTAGTTAATTTGAACACCGTTTGATTCATAAAAAAATAGGTGCAAGGTAATAAAAATCAAAGAAGAAGCCGGAACAATGATTCAAGCAACAACCCAAAGGGAACAAAACGCGCAAGCTACATATAATGGATAAGATCCATCTAAAACAACATAATTACAACTTTATCAAGTGCAGATATCCAACCCAAAAACCCAGGATAACTTATTCTAATTCCAAAAACATAAATAATTGTCTAAACCCACTATCAGATTTTGAAATTATTTCCAGGGTTTTATCCTATCTTTTGCTTCACGAAACACAAAAACAAAAATCAAGACCAAAGAGGGGAGTGAGGAAGAAGAAAGGCCGACACAAATGCAACAAGAAAAAACCTTTCTTTAGGGTTTCGATCTCAGCGCCAGAGCGGCGAGCAGCGTTGACAGCTTTCTCATCCTTCTTGGCGGCGGCGGTGGGTGCCTTCTTCCTGATAACCACGGGCTCCCAGTCCTGTGTGATGGGTCCTCCTGACATGGCGATTGGAGATTGGTGATTGGCGATCTGCTGAGGGGTTTGTGGTGTTTTTGTGGTTGGGTTTTCTGGGTTTCTAGGGATTTTGTTTTGGTTGCTATTAAATGTCTAATGGCTTAGACTCCACGCCTGTCTTGTTTTTATAGCTCTGGCCTTTCTGGCACTCCGGGATTTTTTGTGTTAATCGTTTTGGTCAAAATTGTCAATGTCGGTTTTTGACATTTTGTAATCATTTTTCTTTGCGGGCAAGAATAATAACATACCTGTTATCTATCTATATACTATATAATAAATGTAAAACGTTCAAAAATTCCAAAAATGCCTTCGCCTAATGAAAAGCCTCAAGCTATAACAAATTTAGGGCTAGTTTGGCGTTGCTGTGCTTTTAAAAAAAACTGATTCTGCTGTGCTGCAAGAATAATCAGCTGTTAAAAAAATCAGTTAGGCGTTTGGTAAACTATATTTGAAAAAGTGCTGTGAGTAATCAAAGTGTTTGGTAAATTTTTATCAAAATTGATTTTAGTATGTATAATGACAAAAAAGGACATGAATCATGATGAAATTATTTGTTGTTTTCTTATTTCTTTTTAAGCTACATTTTTTTTCTTTTTTTAATTTACACTTTTTTTGAGTCAGAACATTTTCGTCTCTTTGCATCTTTTTTTTTTGGGAACCCCCTTTTTTTTTCCCCAGATCTCTGCATCTCTTTCTGCTGCCTCTTTTTCATCTTCTTCTCCTTCCTCCTGTCACCTGCTTCTTCTCCTTTCTCTCTTCAATTTTTCTCTTATACTCCTTCTCCTTGTTCTATTTTTCTCCCTCTGCCCAGAGAAGTCGTCCTCCTTGCACAGTCGTCATCGTCGTCTACAGTCCAAGCTGTGGAGTCTTCGTCGTCTGTCATCGCTGTCATCGTCGTCTGCCATCAGTGCTTGTCTGTCATCGTCGTCGTCTACAGCCCATGGTCGGACGTTGTGGTTGTGGTTGGAGCTTGGGTGGGGTTTGTTGCAAACAATGAATAGAAAAAGGGATGTGGGTTAGAACGAATAGAAAGAGGGATGGTTGTGAATTAACAGAATGAAGAAGAAAATGGGAGTTTGCAGAATGGAGAAGAATAGGTTTTTGCTGCGTCGCTCGATTTGTATTGGAGGGACAAGGACTGTCTATTTGAAAAATAAGTGAGGGCATTATAGGTAAAACATTCATTAAACCACCGGTTAAATTTTTTTAAAGCAGCTTTTAAAAGCTGGGTTATGCCTGCTTTGGAAAAACAGCGGTCATTGACCGCAATTTTTTTTAAAAGCTGATTTCTGATGTTTACCAAACACCATGGTTTGGCAAAATTTTTATTAAAGCAGCTTTTTTAAAAATTTAAGCACTACCAAACGCTACCTTAATGTCATATACAAAGAATCTATTAGTGTAATAGTTTGGAACAATTGTTTTTTGAGAAAATGTTATGAGTTCGAGTCCTAGCACCCATGTAGTATGTGTGAGTTTAGTATGTTATCATTCTTCTTAATAAAAAAAGTCTTCGAAAAAAATTTAATAATATCATATAGGCAAAACAGTAAATTTCAGCCATTAAATATAGGGTAAATTATCGAACTTAGCACCCCGAATGATTTTTTCAGCTAATTTAGCCCTCATATTAAATGTATTCTCCATTTTGCTCATGCCGTTAGTTTTTATACAATTCCATCCAAATGTCCAAAACAAATACCATGTGAATGGCACATGCGTCGACTTTTGAGATAGTAACACGAGTTGGTGAAGTCACTTACTGCCATCTTGTTTGGCACACATACACAATGTACATGTGTAAATGTTGCGAAATAGCGAACCCAATGCAGCTCATGTGATCGAATGGGTTGAAGTACCACTTGAAGAGGATGCTACTTATGAAGAAAGACCAACTCAGATAATTGATTGGAAGGAAAAGACCTTAAGAAATCGAGTAATTCCTTTGGTCAAAGTTCTATGGAAGCATCATGGTATTGAAGAGGCTACTTAGGAACTTGAGCCCTGAGTCTCGTGAGAACTATCCGTTCTTATTCCAAGAGTGAGGTGAACTTGTTTAAATTTCGAGGGCAAATTTTTTCTAGAGAAGGTGGGTTGTAATATCCAAAGTTAGGTTCCGATTAATTTCAAACAAATTTTTGGAGTAGTGTACTTGTGGGCCATCTTGAAAGGGCCTTAAATTAGTGGTTTGTCAAGTAGTAAGGTTATTTTTAGTTTTATTAGTGAACCCAAGTCCTAGAAACAACAAGCTCAATAGTTATTTAAATAAATTTTTTTTTTTTTTTTTTTTTTTTTTTTTTTTTTAACTTTTGTTTTATTAACTTTTTTCTTAAGTAAATAACTTTCTTTCTTTTTTTTTTTTCTTTTTTCATCTCTTACAAAACATTCTTCATTCTACTCTCTCAAATCTCTCCTCTCTCTCACACAATTACTTCAACATATTTCTTCAAACTTTTTGTTTTTCAACCCAATTAAGTAAGTTTATTTAATTATTTAATTGTAAAATTACATTTTTGTCCTTGAGGGCAGGGGTACTTTAGTCACTTTTTGTTTGGAAAGGAATTTGGGGAATTGAGTGGCACCGTTGCATAGAGCTCGTCGATACGAGTTCATAGACAGGTGGCACGCTCAATTTCGAGTTGTAACAAAGGAGAAAAGGTCTGAAAATGGAAAGGATGTATTATGAATTACTAAAATTGTTCGAAAACCTTAAATAACCAGCTTTCTCTCCTCACTCCTCGTGCACGCGTGAAAACCCACCCACCCCCCCCCCCCCCCCCCCCCCCCCCCCCTCCTCCCTCCCTCCCTCCTCTCTCTCTCTCCCCTTTAACACAGTCACTGTGCAAGTAGTGACTGTTCGTCTTCCCAACACACAATGCTGCCGTCTGGCCACCTTCGACTACAAGACCGGTCAGAAAATGACGGCCACCTAATATGAGACAAAATGACAGCCACCGACCGGCGACCATGTCTGGGCCAAAGCCTAACCTCCCCTGCTCCTCACGACGTCGGCGTGAGCTCGAAAAGAGAGAATAAGGATTTCACTTTCTAATGCTGACTCCGGTGACTTAGACATCCACTAATGTCAATCCAGGTATGGATTTCGATCCTCTCCTCGTGCTCTTGCTGATTGTTTACATGGTTTGGGTTGATTTTGAGATTTGAGAGTTTGATATGGACACCCTTAGAGGCCGGCAATTTTGGTCGTGTTTCGGGCACCTCTGGCCACTTGCCGGGGTCCAAGAACCAAAAATGCTCCCCTAGTTATGCTTGAACTGTGGATATAGGTATTGGCTGATGATTTGGAGATTTTTCGTTGCTAGAAAATCTCTCAAGCTGCCCACTACTGCCCACGATGAGTGGCAGCCTATTGTCTTCTAAAATGTTCCCCATGTCGTACTGAGCACGACGGTATGCTCAGATTTGAATTTCATTACTGTTTGACTATCGAATGGATATTGCGCCTATTATGCGATATCCGGGTTCAACAGGTTCGGACTGTTCAATATGTTCCAATTTTAATTATGTTGTTCCCTCTACCTCTAGGATAGTATAGGAACTTGCGAGTCTAGAATCAGAGTCCCGGATAGTCCGAGTCAATGATTCTAGGGTTAGGCGAACCAATTGCCGTCCCATTGTACGATTGGCTTAGATTCGACCGCTCGATCTAGACCAAACCTTCGGGACTTATTTAGTAGACTTTGTTGGACCTATAGGAACTTTCGGATCTAAAATCGGAGGTCGTGGGCCCTGCGGGCTAGGTTGACCAATGTGGAAAGTTTGACTGCTCGATTGGCCATGAGTCTTCCGAGACTGTCTCATACTTTGAGGAGTACTATAATGACCCTATTAACCTTCTTAAAGGTTGTGCACATTTTGAGACCCGGAAATTAGAGTTTTGAGTTAAAGTTTTTTGTGGGGTACTTTTATTAACCAAGTCCTTTTATCTTGTCAAATAGGTATTCATTCTTCACGTACTCTACAAGAAGAGCCCTCTCAGGATTGAGCAGCATGGGATTTTATTATCAAGCTAGTCTCGGCTTTTACAATTTCTAGGAATTATTATTATTATTATTATTATTTGAGAGGGTATCTTCTATATTAGGGACTAATGACATGTCGGGAGCTCATTACTTTATTACATATGTTTAACTAATAATACAATTAACCCATCAGCCCCCAATTCCATATGTCCAACAAAAAAATTCCAAATTTATGCACCATTTCTCTAAATATTAATACCTAATTTTCAAGATGGATTTTTGGGGCTAGAATCACTGCTAAAAAATTTCCAAGCCAAATATGCAACAATTCCTCATTCTTGAAGTCAAAGATTTCTTAGAGGATCACCAACCATTTGAAATCACAAACTTAAAGAAAATAAATTCATAAAATCCCCATATGAGCAGAGAATCATATACTGAAAACCCTAAACTTTGAGAACTTTGATATATATATATATCCAACTATAAATGAGCCTTCCAGTATTTCCTTTGGATTGTTAGGTGATCTTGGCATTTTCTTCTAGACCAAATGTAGTCAAAATCTGTAAAATAAGGTAGGATATGAACGAAAGAATAGTTCTGGCAGAATAAGTTTTCATTAGGGTGATATTGTTATTTGTACATATGTGATCCTATCATTTAGGCGTACAAGGAAGATAAATATATATACAAATCAAATCATATATTTATTCCTACAGTCTTGTAATTCTATTGCTGAAGTCAAGGGATTGCATAATCAAATCAATCCCTAATATCTTAACACTCCCCCTCAAGTTGGAGAGTGAATGTTAAGAACTTCCAACTTGCGCAACATGGCTGAAAAGACATCTTTTCCCAATGGCTTTGTGAATACGTATGCTACTTGTTGTGATGAAGCCACATACTTCGTAAAGATTGAACGGTCTAAAATTTTATCTTGGATGAAGTGACAATCCATTTCAATATGCCTTGTTATTTAATGGAAAACAGGATTAGCAGCAATATGTAATGTTGCCTGGTTATCACAATGCAAGATGGCTGGTCCTGGATGCAAAAGTTGTAAATCCTGTAAAAGATATCTCAGCCAAGAAATTTCATAGCAAGCACCTATCATGGCTCTATATTCAGCCTCTGCAGAAGAAAAAGAGACGGTTTGTTGTCTCTTTGTTCTCCAAGAAATTAAGGAATTTCCTTGAAAAACACAGTATCCAGTAGTAAACCTTCGAGTTGTTGGACAACCCGCCCAATCTGAGTCACAATAAGCTCTCAACTTCATGTCGTTTTGAGATGAAAAAAAGAGTCCTTAGCCTGGTGCATTTTTCAAATACCTCAAGATTCAAATAGCAGTATCTAGATGAGGTTTGTGAGGTTCATGCATGAACCTTCTAAGAACATGCACTGCATACATGATATCCGGCCTTATAATTGTACGGTAGATTTAACGACCCACTAATCTTCTGTATTTAGATGGGTCCTTAAGTAATTCTCTTGTGTCAGAGGCGAGCTTGGTGTTTTGTTCCATGGGAAAAGAGATTGGTTGTGCTCCTAAAACACCATCATCCTTAAGAATGTCCAAGGTGTATTTCCTCTGTGAGATGCATATACCCTTCTTAGAACGAGAAACTTCAATCCCCAAGAAAAATTCAAGGTCTTTAATCTTGAAACGAGTATTAAGGAATTGCTTGAGACAATTAATAACAGCCACATCATTTCCTATTATCAATATATCAACATATATTAAGAGAGCAGTAAAGGACTTCCTTTGTTTACAAGTGAAGAGGGAATAGTAAGCTCTAGATTGGACATAACCTACAGCCTGGATAACTTCTGAGAACTTTGCAAACCATTGTCGAGATGCCTGTTTCAAACCATACAATGACTTGTTGAGGTGACATATTATGTTCTCCCCCTGTCGCCGAAGACCAGGAGGTGGTGTCATATAAATTTCTTCATGGAGGTCACTATGAAGAAAGGCATTATGGACATCAAGCTGGTGGAAGGACCAATTTTGAGCCGCTGTAAGGGCAAGAAGGCAATGGGCAATGATAATCTTGGCAGTGGGAGAGAAAGTGTCGTGGTAATCGATACCCTCGATCTGAGTGTATCCCTTGGCCATGAGGCATGCCTTATAACGCTCAATAGAGCCATCAGAGTAACGTTTGATCTTGTAAACCCATTTGCAACCAATGGGTGTCTTGCTAGTAAGAAGTGAAGTGAGAGTCCAAGTTTTGTTGGATTCCAATGCCTGTAATTGCATCACATCCTACCACAAAGGATTAGTAGAGGCTTTCGTAAAGGAAGAAGGCTTGACATCCTTGCTGATGTTAGCAATAAATGAAAGGTGTGAAGGTGTGAATATTTGGTAAGACAGGAAATTACAAAGGAGATATCGAGTACCTTTGGTGTGATTGGGCGACGACGAGGACAGTTGGGCATGGGAAGGCAACAACACTTGGTTGCAAACAAAGTCCTTCAGTAAAACAGAAGGTGTCTTGTGGCATTGAGATTGACGTAAAGGATGAATGGTGGTTGGTTGAGGAGGTTGTGGTATGGCAGAGGGGATGGGTACAGTCCGAAGAGGAGATTTGTGGGAGATGGAGAGAAAATCACCATCAAATGTGGATGAATTAGGTAATGTAAGTGGGCTAGTCATATCTTGGGCTTCTTGTGTTTAGGTTGTGTCTATTGGGTTAACTTTAATTGGAGAAAGGTCAGCAAGGGAAATGGAAAGGACAGATGCAGAGGGGTTATCTAGTGGAGGTGAAGATGTAGTTTGAAAAGGGAAAATGTTCTCATGGAAAACAACATCTCGGCTTGTGAAAATTTTATGGGTGGAGAGATTGTAGAGTTTGTAAGCTTTTTGTCTAATGGGGTAACCAAGAAAAACTGTTTTGGTGGCTCTATGACCAATTTTTTGTGAAGGGTGGACGAATGTGGCATAGGCAAGGCAACCAAAAACCTTGAGATGTGTATAAGATGGAGGTTTGTCATACATTAGCTCATATGGTGTTTTGTGGGAAAGGATGGGAGTGGGAAGCCTATTAATCAAATAGGTGGGCTGTTTGCACACATTCCCCCCAAAAATGAAGTGGGAGATGAGCTTGGAAGCGTAAGGCTCTAGCAACCTCAAGTATGTGATGATGTTTACATTCCACAACACCATTTTGTTGTGGTGTGTAAACACAAGAGCGTTGGTAAATGATCCCATTGTCCCAAAAAAATTCATGCATGGAAAAAAAAACTCTCCCCCATTATCGACACGAATTTGTTGTACTTGTGTATGGAATTGTGTTTGCACGAAAGCGAAAAAAGATTTGAGGAGGTTTTGTGTTTCACTTTTATGGTTCATAAGGAAAAACCATGTAAAACGACTATAATCATCCACCACTGTTAAAAATAACGAGCACCTGAAAGTGAAGCTATTTTGTGTGGCCCCCAAATGTCACTACGTATGAGAGAGAAAGGTTTTGTTGTTTTGATTGAATTGATTCCAAATGGCTTTTGAGTTTGTTTGGCTAAAGGGTAAACATCATAATCTTTATTCAAATGAAAAGGGAAATCTAACAAATTATTTTGACATGAATTGTAAACAAGATGGAGAAAGGTGGCCGAGTCGCTGGTGCCATAAATCAGTGGAGTTGGTCACAAGGTTGTAGGTTGGGCTAGGGAACAAAGATGAATTTGCAGAAGTCAACGCCACAAGGTAATAGAGGCTTCCACGTTGCTTACCCAACCCAATTGTCATCTTTGTAGCCAAGTCTTGTAAAATACACCAAGAAGGGAAAAAAAATATAGAGCACTGTAATTCCTTTGTAATCTTGCTTACAGATAACAAATTCACTTTAAAAGATGGTACACACAAAACATCTCTCAAAGAAATATGAGATGTAAAAAAAAACACACTCTCAGTAGATGATATAGGTGCCTTTCAATCACTAGGCAGTGACACATGTGGCATAGAAGAACGAGATGTGGTGCTGGTAAGAGACGATAAGGATGACGTGATATGATCGGTAGCCCCACTGTCAATTATCCACTGACTCAAAGGCAATGTGGTTTTTAACAAACCTGATGATGAACCAGCCGCATTGGCTTGAGGAGTCTATTGTTCATTTAACATGGTGTAAACTTGCTGACATTGGCTTTCTGAAAGGTTAGGCATGGCAGTTTGGATCTTTAAGACAGAAGGGTGCGCACTGACATGATGTACTGACGAGGAGCTGCCGTTGTGATTATTATGTCCACCACTAGACTTTTTGGAGTTGTGCAAACGATGTCCCGGAAGGTAGCCGTTCAACTTCCAGCAGGTGTCTCTAGTTTGGTGATCAAAGTCGTAGTAAGAGCAATGAAGCGGTTTGTGTCCCGGGTTGAATGATTGCGGCTCGATAGATGCATGAGATGTTCCCAATTTTCGTTGCTTCTCTTCTTGAGAAATCAAAGAATATGCCTTGCGAACGAACAGTAATGGTTGCATGAGCAAAATTTGTCCTTGCACTGCACTATAGGACTCATTGAGTCCCATGAGGAATTGCATAAGTGCATTTCTCTCCTCTTGTTCACTATGTTTCTTCATAGCACCACAGGAGCACACTGGTAAGTTGTTGTAGGAAGCAAGTTCATCCCATAGAGTCTTTATTTTTGTATAATAGTTGGTGACAGACATTTGGCCTTGAGTGAGAGAGAAATCTCATGTTGGAGCTGGAATATTCTTGGCGCATTGCCATAAGAGAAACTCTCTTTGAGATCCTGCCAGATCTCATACGCTGTAGTGGAATAGATGACGTTGTCGGCAATATTTGAAATAAGGGAATTGAGGATCCATGATAGGACCATGTCGTTGCACCGCCACCAAAGAGAGAATTCATTGGGGTTATTCTTCGCTAAAGGGGTTTCAACGGTGTCGTCGACAAAACCTAATTTGTTCTTTGCATTTAGAGAGATCTTCATTGAGTAACACCAAGTCGCATAGTTGTCTCCATTGAGAGGTTTGCTAATGATGACCATCCCAGGGTGGTATGAATGATGAATGAAGTAAAGGCTGGAGTTATCTTGCTTGCTTTCATCCTTGGAAGAGTCTCGATCATTACCTATGGTGTAGGAATAATGAAACAAGATGAAGAAAATGGAAAGAAACACTCGCAGTAGTGAAGGCGAGGATCAATGGCGGAAACAAAGAGCTAGGGTTTTCAAGCCCTGCTCTGATACCATGTAAAATAAGGTAGGATATGGACGAAAGAATAGTTCTGGGAGAATGAGTTTTCATTAGTGTGATATTGTAATTTATACAGATGTGATCTTATCATTTAGGCATAC
Organism: Prunus armeniaca; assembly: GCA_903112645.1. NCBI lineage: Eukaryota > Viridiplantae > Streptophyta > Magnoliopsida > Rosales > Rosaceae > Prunus > Prunus armeniaca. Next base: position 9,345,448 of record CAEKDK010000003.1, on the reverse strand, counting down.
AAGAAAGGTAAATATATATACAAATCAAATTAGATATTTATTCCTATAGTCTTGTAATTCTACTGCTGAAGTCAAGGGATTGCATAATCAAATCAATCCTTAACATCTTGCATCGTATCAATTTCTTAACAAAATCAAATGCTGGAACAAAAATAACTAGCCTTCTTCCATAACGACACCATCACGGTATTTGTCCCAGATTTTCTCTCATCAACTTCTAGATCGACATCTTACCAAGTCACACTGCTCCAGCTTCTCAACTTCCAGATCAGCATCTCAAGTTGCATCCTAGTTTTTTGTGGCCAAATTGGCTTTGTGATTCACAGAGAGAGAGAGAGAGAGAGAGGAGAAACAAAGCATTATGTTTTCTCTCTTTTGCTTTTGTCCAAGTGTTTTAAGTTGAGAAAAGAAAATGTGTTTTAACATTGGGCTGTGTGAAAATATCCAATGGAAGAGACTTACAAAAGCAACCAGTATCCTATTTAAGGCCAAATGCCAAAGTAGCTGAGCAAAGGGGAGCTAAGCCAGTTTGCAAAAAAGGAAAGGGGTGCAACCAAGCTTGTTTGTGTTATTTGTGAGTGGGGCCGAATAGGCTGCAACTTCCTTTGACAAGTTAGGACTGATAAAAAAGCCCAAATATTAAGGGGAAATAATGAAAATCATTTTTTGTATTACACACCAATGTCTATCCCAAATACCTTTTATAGGCATGGTGGGAGAATTACTTTCCAAAAAAAATTCACAAGGAACTTTTATGAATGCGTATATAAATAATTAGTGTAAGTTTAAGTTCCTTGTTTTGGTTTTTTTTTCTTTGTTTAAGTGTTTGTAGCACAACGATATTAGTATATTATATTAAAGATTCGTATATAAATAATTAGTGTAAGTTTAAGTTCCTTGTTTTGGTTTTTTTTTTTACTTTGTTTAAGTGTTTGCAGCACAACGATATTAGTATATTATATTAAAGATTTATAGGGAGTCAAAGAAGAAACTTCAATTTATCAATTGTGTCTACGTGCATTATATCGAAAGTGATTCAATTGGTTATCCTTTAAATCCTAAAAGATTGATTCAATTGATTATTAGAATAATAAATTAAATAGTTATGTTTTATTTTTCATTTTTTTCTTTTAATGTGGTGTATATTATTATAGTGATAGTTAGGTTTTTTTTAGCGACCATCGCTCTTTCTCTAGAATATTATTTGGTTTTTTTTTCATAATCTCCTATCTAGACTTTGTAATTGAAATATCGAAAGCATCCATTTTTAAAAGATATGAACGAATGACACTTTACTTTTCTAGAATACTAGCCCCTTGGCACATGTGAGAGTGGGTGCCAATTAGTTTTTTTTTTGTTTTTTGTATCTTTATTTAAAAATTAAGAAAGAGAATCCAACCAAAAAAAAATTGAAGTTGTGTCCCATGAAAATAGGACCCCATGTTCTTAATTTGGTTTTTATATTAATTTTTTTTAATATGGCAAGTTTAAGTTACTATATTATCCTTATTGGCTAAACTGGTGAAATGCTACTTGTAGTTGTACTTAACTTTCAATTGACCCATATCCTTCTTTTAAGAAAATTAAGGATATGAAATTTTTTTCGCCAGTGTCCCCCTTGCCGTATAAATTCTTAACATTTCATCCAATTTGACATTAAATAGGAGGGCAAAATGTTCATTTTGTACGTTAAAGATTATTAAATACTGAAAATAAAATAAAACACTTTAAATAATTGAAATATTTTTTTTGTCTCTCTGTCTCTCTGTCTCTCTTTTTGCACAGTCGGTTGCGAGCTCAGTTCTGGGTTCTGCTGGTGGGGCAAGGGTTTGTTGCTGCCGCTGGGGGCAAGACGGGGGAGGGATGGGTCTGTGGGTAGATCTCGAGAAGGGGGCAGGGTAAGGTCTAGCGGATGGGTCTCGAGTAGGGCTGGATCTCGGATGGGGATGAGGGTGGTTTTATGGAGATGTTGGGCTTGGGGTGGTTTGGGTAGAGAGAAAAATAGAGGGTGAGAGAAAGGAAGAGATGGAGGAAGTAGGTCGGGGAGGGGGGGGATCGGGAGTTGGGTTAAGGAAGTGGGGGTCTATGAGGTTGAGTTGGTGAGGTGGGTTGGTGGGGGGGTTCGTGGTCGATGAGGTTGCATGAGGAGAGAGAGCATAGAGATAGAGAAAGAGTTGAGGGTGGGGAGAGAGAGAGAGATTAGAGAGGGAAAATGGGGGAGAAAGGGAGAGAAGGGGAGGAGGATAAGGTATGAGGGCTTGTTTTTTTGGGGGGAGGGGGGCTAGGTTTGGTTAAGTGGGTCGCAGAGAATTTTTCTTTCTCTTTTTTCAATTTTTTCCAAGAAAAAATAATTTAACAGAAAATTGGATGAAATGTTGAGGATTTAGACGACACGGGGGATATTGGTGAAAAAACAAAAATTTCATATCCTTAATTTTCTAAAAAAAAATGGATATGGGTCAATTGAAAGTTTGGTACAAGTTCAGGGAGCATTTCATGAAAAGTTTAAACACGCTAATTGGCCTTTTAAAAAAAATTATATTAATTTTTTTTTCCATATGCAAATTTTTTTAACATCAATTAAATATAAATAAAAAAGAGAAAAGAAAAAAGAAAAAAGAATGTGGGTGGAGTGGAGTGGGGTAGTAAAAAGAGGGATGTGGATGGAGTGGAGAATAACTTCCTCCATATAATTACTTAGGTGGAATTTATTTTATATTTTATAATTGATCAAATTAGTGTTTTACTATTTTACTCTTACTATATTAATTTGCAGTCTTTTAGCACTTTGGTTAATCAAGGTTATGTTTTGGGTTTGTGAATTTACCATATTATTCTCATTTAATTAATAATTTTAATTCTTAATGTTTGCATTAACTAAGAACATTTTCTGGTATTTTGAATGTTTTATCATTCTCTGCCTTTTGCTTTATATATATAGATAGATAGGGTTAATCGTTTTATTAGTCTCTGAACTTAAACCTGATTTGCATTTGAGTCCATAAATTTCCAAAATCGTTCCCGTAATCCTTCAACTTCACTTTCGTTAGGACAAATGGTCCTGACATCAATTTTGTTAATTTTTTCTGTTAAATGCGGGGTCAAAATGATATTTTTATATTAAAAAAATGAATAAAAAATAATTTCCTTAAAAAAAAAGAAAAAAAAAATCAAGTTTGGAGAGAGTAGAAATCGAGATAGAGGGAGAGGAGAGATAGTTTAATTTTATTTTTTATTCATATTTAAATCATTTTAATACAAAAATACCATTTTGCCCTTGCATTTAACAGAAAAATTAACAAAATTGATGGCATGATCATTTGTCCTAATAAAACTGAAATTAAAGGACTATGGGAACGATTTTGGAAATTGATGGACTCAAATGCAAATCGGGTCTAACTTTAAGGACTAATAAAATGATTATCTTAAAATAGATAATATATAGATATAGATTAATTCCATTTAATAAAAAAAAAGGGTGAAAAGCGCGAGGGGTACTTTTGTGAATATGTAGCAATATGGAGGCCAAAGTGGTGAAGAAGAGAGACACACACGGAGACCCAAAAAGGCCGTAAAAGGAAATGACGTAGTCGAAGATCTTCCTTCGGCTTCTTCCTCCACTTCCCCTTTCCTCCGCTATACTGGCGATCTCTCTGCTCTTTCATTCCCTATGTTTCATTTTCTACCTCTCACTTGTTCCACAATTTTCGTCTATCTCTCCAAACCCAGGTACGGTAGCTTCAAATCCCATCTCAACCCATATTCTCTCTTCCTTATTGGATCTCATTTATGGCTTTTTCCAGTTTGGATCCAACGTGGGTCTTTCTTGTTCTTCTTATAATCATTGTAAAGTTCAAATTCTCATCATTCTGTTGGTGTTGATATATAATTCCCTGATTTCGTTTGATAAATTTTGATCTTATTCGCTTTTAACTACTTGATAAATGGTGTATTTTTTTATTTTGATTTTGATTTTATTGGGGTATATGTATAATGTTCTGCATGTTTTTCACTTTACCTTTTATTGGGTTGCTTAGAATTGGTTGAAAGAATGATAAAAAAGATAACTTTAGAATTGAATGAAACAAATCGCTTTGATTAGTTGCATATGTGTCATCAAAAGTACGAGATGCAAATTCGTAATCTTTTCTTTTCGTGCATACTCTTAATGAAAATTTTATTAACACTGCCTTAATATGTATTCTTGTTGAGTAGGTGCTCATAGATAAGATTAGCAGAGAGGGATCGAAAAACTGCCATGGAGTTTCATTATTGTTTCTGTCGTTTGCAAAATGAGAGGTTTGATATGCTGAATAGAAGGCAATAAGGTTTCCTAATTTGGTTTTGGATTGGCATTGCAATCAATAAGCTTCTTGCGAAGACGTTATCAGCTTACTGATTTTTGGGGCTGTAGTCCGTTCAGTTAAGTTGGTACCGTCTTTGCATCATGCCATATTATATTCAGAGACTCTATAATGTTTGCAAATCATCATTTTCGCCGAATGGACCTGTGTCAGAAGAAGCACTCGAAAAAGTTCGTGTTAAACTAGGTATGAAGAAATGGTCCTTTTATCTCCTGATATATCAATCCAAACATGTTCAAATTGTGCTTGCGTTCTGCTGCTCCATGTTCTACTCTGCTAATTATATGTCATTGCCTAGTTGGAACATTGAAAAGACAGACAAAATTGTTGTTTTGAAGTGAATGTTAATTTTCGAAGAGAATTTTTCTCTTGAAAATCCTAACAAATCAAATATACTAGTTTTTCCAGGGCAATTTCGGTGTTTATTTTTAACTCATCAACTGAAGTGCTCCCCGCTAAGTCATAAACTGGACAGGAGTTTCCCATTAGTTTAGTTAACTTGCTAATCTAGCTATGTAAGAAACCGAAGAGTAGAAGGCAGCAATGAACTTTAAAGCACATCAAGAAAATGTAAAAACAAGAAAGATTAAACTTACTCATACTAAACCTAAATTGTTTGTATTTTTTTAAAGCAAAACCTAAATTGTTCACACTTAGTAGTTATCAGACAAAAAATATTCAAAGCACTTGATAACATATAAAAAAAATAAGAGGTACTACCATCAGGGATTTCTGTTTGCTCTGAAAGCTTCCTCGTTCATTTTATACATTATGCCTGAACTTTGTTATAAAATTATGGCTCTTTAGAACCTAAATTATGACTCATTGCGGTAAAAACATACTTGTGTATAGGGTTTTGGATGGTACACGTGTAGGTGAGCTTGTCAAGTATGCTATAGTATTAGGTAACTTGGCAACTTATCTTTTCTCTTTCTTTTTAGCATTATGTTAAGATGCTTCTACTAATACTTTCTTGGAGTTTAAGTGAATCGGATCATATCTTCTCAGATATACTCTTTCTTTGTTGACTCCTTGAGTTGATTTGTACTTGTTTTTTGTGGATTGCAGTTGATTGATTTTTCTTGTGGATTTGAATCTGAAATTGTTTTAACTTGATGTTGAATATCTCTTCAAGACGAAAGTCCAATAGGTCAGTAATTTATGGTTAAATTATCTGGAACAAGGAATCCAAGTCTCCAATATATATATGGTACATCCTTCTTTAATATATGTATCATTTACACTTCCTCAAAAAGGATTAAAGCTTGTTGGCCTTTCATGATGTTAGATGACCAACTTTCTTAAAATTCTAAAGAACAACCCCCATACCACCTTATCTTAAAAATGTCTACGCATGTTAGAAACCATCCTTTATCACATGGATATTTATTTTATGTGGCCTTCAGTGAATGGACATTTGATCGTAAGGTAATATTTCACAATATTTTCTTGGGCCATATTTATTTTTGTTTATCGTAGTCAAAGTTGCTTCTAATGGACCTTATTTTGTTGATTTTCAATTTCCCCTGTGATAACATTTTAAAAGTGGTTTGACTTTGTTTTTGTATTTTAATATTTTCTGCTTTCTGACATACTGGTTTTCTCTGGTTTCTTGTCTGTAAGTCTGTAGTCCCCTGAAGTAGTAATGACCATCCGATATTTCCATTACCACTTAACCACTGATTGACATATTGCCTCCCTGCCTTTCTATGTATATGTTTCATTTCCTTGTGCACCACTAACTTGAAGCTGTTATCAGTTACATAAGAACAAGGGACCTATGACAACCAAACTACCAAACATTGTTTGTGCATTCAGGTTTATGCATGTCTTTTTATTTTAATGTGTGATCAGAATGGCTCCATGCTCCAATTTGTCTTTCTATTTTGGAACTTGCCTGTCTATTATGTTCAGGCCACCATAATTGTATGTTGTACAAGTCGACCCTAAACCTTAAACCTTAAACCCTTATTTGAATATGTCCATTGTCCAGACTAAAAGAAAAATTCTTAAAGTGGCATGCTCTTGTTAGTGAGACGAAAACCATTATTAGTAGCTTGTTAGACCACCATCAACAAATTGGTGTCCTTGGTAGTTTGATCAAGTTTGATAGGTATCTGTAACAAATTTGGAATTAGGAGACAACAACGACACATTGAACCTTTTTTATTTAGGACTTTCAGCATATTTAAGATATGCTGCTTGCTCCATGTTTGTTGAGCACTCCATAGTTAAGACATCTGTTACTTAATAATTTTTGGTTAGTTGCAGGGGAGTACGGCTAAGTCTTCCCACATATAAAGTAAAGCTGATGTAGTACAGCCCGTAGGTGTTAGATTAAGCACTTAAACAATAGAACAGAGAAGAATATAAGAGACCGAGGAGAAGAAATATAGATCGAAAAGACGAGATAAAGGGCAGAAACAGTAGAACAAAGAAGAATATCGGAGATCGAGGAGAAGAAATATAGATCGAAGGGACGAAATCAGAGAGTTCTAGGAAAAGGTTTACTCAACATTCAAATCTGAATTTTAAAGAACTACATGGGGTTATTTATAGCAAACTAAAACCTAGAAATAATAGGATAAAAATCCCTTGCTTAAACAGAAATCATAACCCAAATAAAATAGGAAACTTAAAACTTGAAATATGGAAATCTGGAAAAGTAGAAATCCTACTAGTAATTGGAAAACTAGAGAATCTAAGAAACAAAAAAATACATTAGGAAACTAATAAATTTAGGTCCTACGCGTCCTGCATCAAAAGCTCAACCTCTTGAATGCAAACCTCAAGGCTCAGGCTTTATTAGTTTCATAAGCCTTTCATGAGTTGGCTTCATGCCTTGACAACTCTGTTTTTTATTTGTTTTTAATAGATGTGGGACTAGTGTAGTGGCTAGGCTTGTAAAGGCCCCTGGCCCAACGGCTGACCTGACCCAGGTTTGGCTTGAGGTTGGGCTTGATTCAGGCTTGCCTGGAGTTGGGCTTGGGCCTAGGTGCCACAGCCCCTCCTTGCCCCAGTATTTATATTTTAGAAGTCTTATTATTTATATAAGTTTAAGATATTTTTATTTATTGGAGCTGTTATTCACACTCCAAAAAAGTCATCATGCACGCCTCAGTCTCATATTAAGAGAAGTTAGTTAGTTTCATACAAACCATAAGCATCACCACATGGGATGCATGTGCAGTATGATGCAAGTTGCAATAAGGAGAAAAAAAGTAAGGTGTGGGAGAGAGAAGACGGTTGAGAGAAAGTGGAGTTTAATTACTATGTAAAAGGGGTGTCATTGAATTTTTTGTATTATGATTGACTGAGGGAGTTTTCTTAATAGTAGTGTAGATAAATATTAATAACTTAGTTTTAGATGATTAATTGTAAATTAAAAAAAAGATAGGATGGGTATGGCCTGGTTCTGTCTGTATCTCCTTCCCTCCTTTGGATCAAGGTTTGGGCCTGACCTTGGCTCTTTGTAGATTGGGTTGCCCTTCCCTGACCCAAAAGGTGATTGGGCTTTAGCATGAACTGTCCCACCTGATTTACAAGACATCTAAGGCATTGAAATTTTTTGCTTGGTGCTGAAGGCCTACATGGTAAACTTGAATAATTAGTACTACAAACTTCTGTAAGTAACTCCTTTCCTTTGTGATGAAGGATTACCTTTTACTAGAGCTAAATACTTATGATCATAATAAGAATTTAAGACATATTTTAAACTAGTATTGGATTTTTGTAGACACTTAGATACAATAGCTTATTCCTTAGATTAAATATTTGAGCTGGTCTCAAGCTTCTTCACAAGCTGTCAAGCTTTGTTCACAAGCCTTAACGAGTCTAGTTTTACCATTGCACAGGCTTCGCTTGTATATTAAATGAGCTTGAAAGTTTGACTTCTGTTTGTTCTTTTATTAAATAAGTATAAGTGAGCTTTGTTGAGCCAAGCTTCGTGCTGCTTGCCAACAGCTTGACTTGATTTTCAGCTCTAGTACTTGCATCTACACTGTTAATACACACATAAGCAGTGGTCATTGCCCGTAGCATCAGGATTAGCACCCTTTTGTAATGCTATATGACATGCCTCATTTTGCTTTCTTTCTGCACATAATAGTGTGAAATCTTAAGGTAAACACTTCCTTTGTTATGTTTTTTTTTGGCACTTTTTAACTTTGTATATAATTTGTTTCAGAGAAAATTAAGCCTGCTGATGTAGGTCTCGAACAGGAGGCACAGTTGGTGCGTAATTGGTCAGGTTCTATGCTTGAGCGTAATGGGGATCAGCAGTCACTGCCACCAATCAAGTACTTGCATTTACATGAGTGCGATAGCTTCTCTGTGAGTACAGGGCGACAATTCATCAGTTATTGATTGCAAATTGTTTTGGGTTCCATTTTGATTGTGGGATTTCAAATCTAGAGATTTTAGCTAATATTTTATGTTAAATTGCTTGAGAATAATATTAACAATGCATAAAAGTTTGTATTCCCGTGGGATGAAATAGATATATATACATGGATTTCAAATGATTCATTGTTGTACCTAGTCATCTCAAATTCATAATATCATGTAAAGTCTAGTTCTTTCAAATATATTGCATTGTATTTGTACAGTTCTTTTAAAAACTGTAAGCTTATTATTAATTCCGAATCCATTTATACAATCTCTTCAACCAAATGGAGCCTTAGAGTTCTAAGACTAGAAATTTCTGCATACTCGCAACTGCACAATCAATGTTCACTTACAATTGGATATCCAAGTATCATGGTATTTATCTATTGTTATTATTTTTGGCAGATGGGAATTTTTTGCATGCCCCCTTCCTCTATCATACCCCTTCATAATCATCCTGGAATGACTGTGTTGAGCAAGCTTATATATGGTACATTATGTGTTAATTCATATGACTGGCTTGATTTTCCTGGTCCTGCCGATCCATCAGAAGGTGTGCTTTTCCACAGTATCTCTCATCTACTATATAAATGTTGGTTAATGTTTTGTTTGCTTGACGTAATATCTCCTTTGCATGCTTCAAAAATGAAACAGCATCCTGTTTGTGAATGTTTGTATCTGTATGCGGGAAGTGTTTTGATTCTTACGACAAGGAAATTACCTGTGGGATTGTGTTTCCCAAATCCTGTGAGCTCTGTCATCATTCTACCATGTTCTTATTTCACATTTTGAACTTCTTTTAACAGTTTTTGGTGGTTAATTGTGGCGGGATTAGTTATATGTTTGTCTTGATACTAATATGTTGATATATGAGCTGAGATAAGTATGAATACGTTTTTCAATTATTTAAATATATAAATTAAGCATGCCATGAAAACAACCAGCTTAGAAACATCAACAGCTTTCCATTTTACCTTTGTGCTTTGCTTTGAATGCTTGCTATATATATGCTTTCAGTTACGGTTCAACCAAAGATTTAAGGAACAGTTTTAGCCCCTTTTGAATGAAATTCATTTGGCTAATTTCCTTCAGTTTTTTGTGTGTATGTTTTTCTTGGGGATTCGTGTTGGATGACTTTCGTGAGACAAGGTGGATATTTTGTGGGATAAAGTAGCCTTTGGACACCCCTTTGGGCGTCAGTTTCTTCAGAATTCCAGGAAATACCTTTTAATTCAATTTTTACAGATTGGAGGGCAGCTGTTATTTTTCCAGTAATGTAATTTAGGCTTTATAAGATTTGTTAGCTGCTAGATCTTGTCCTCTGCCACTGGTTGTGTATGTGCTTGTTATTTAATAAATTTTTGTTTCTCACAAAAAAAAAAGCAAAAAAGAATTTTGGTATAGTCTTTAGCTCGCTGAATAAGTAATTTTTCACATGGCTATAGTTGTGAAGGGGGCTATTATAATTTCATTATTTTTTTTAAACTAGAAACCGTACTTGGTGATTTTTTGCAGCTAAACCTGCAAAGCTGGTCAAAGATACTGAGATGACAGCACCATGCCCACCAACAGTTCTTTATCCAACAACTGGAGGCAATATCCATAGTTTTAGAGCTCTAACTCCTTGTGCCATCTTTGACATCCTTGCGCCGCCTTACTCCTCTGAAGATGGACGGCACTGCACGTATTTCCGGAAGTCCTCAAGAAAAGATCTGCCTGGTAATGCAATTTGTCTACGTTGCTGGTTATTACAGTTGCAAAAATTCCATTTGGTCCTAGAATAAGGATAACTCATAACTGGTTGTAAAATTTGTCTACCATGCTGATATTCGTAGTTTTTGTTTGTTTTGTTTGTTTTGTTTGGGATGAAGGTTATCTTGAGTTTGAAGGAGTTACAGAGCCACAAGTGACTTGGTTAGAAGAGTTTCAACCTCCCGACAACTTTGTGATTCGCAGAGGGCTGTACAAGGGCCCTGTTATTAGAACTTGAGAATTCTTGTTTTTTGTTTATACATTTTAGTTAAATTTGCGTTTTTCATGATAGGAAACATTGAGGGGGGACTTTGGCAATAATTTTTTTTTGGCTTATGTAAGTTGCGCATTTGGCTTGTACATAATAATACACCAATGTAGTCTGATTTACTGACCTCACATTAAACTAGTAGGGCAGTCATTGGAAGTTGGAAGAAAGAAATCATGGCCAATCACATTCGCGTTGGCATTTTGTTTGTTTATGGTCATTGATCGTATTCGTATGGCGATTCTTCTTGCCTTGGTGGTATTTTCCCTAAAAGATAGTTTTTGCAATCAACCTTTCAAATTAGTGCATAGGTAGCTACCCAAGTGGTGTGCAATTAGGCCTGGCTTGCCTACACTGAGGTTTGTCAGGCAACGATTGTTTGTGCTGTCTTAATTTTTCAGATGTTAAATTTGATTGGCCTGCAGCAGCGGAATTCCAGTGCAGAATTTTTATTTCAGCTGAATTCCATGAGATGATGGAGATCCTCGCATCAAGTCCTTGGACTCAGTGTGCTGTGTTCAAAAATCCCGAGGGCCTCTCCCTTTTGGTCTGTATTATTCATGGAGGGTCCGGTCGGGTCGGACCGGGATAGTAAACGGGGTTTGGGGGTGATAATTTTCTTATATAAACTTATTTTTTCTTCAATTAAAAAAAAAATCATAATATAGCACATGAAAAAAATCATAATGTATAATTCACTTTAAGATTTGATTTTTTTTTTGGTCGAAATCTTTGAGATTTAATTTAAACTACGTAGCGGTAATGTATAAGCCAATGGTCCGCCAAACACTTAGTTTGAACAACACATTCATACAATAACGAATTTGACTACTAGTTCAAATCCAAAATTACATTTTCAAGTATATTGAAATATTGAGTTCATCTTTATATATTTGGTCATAGTTAGATTGTTAACTTATCATGAAAGTAAAAAATCGCTTGATTTAACCTCACATAGCAATAGTTGACTTGGGACATCAAGTTCTCCATTTTAGCTTTCAAACACAATAGTTTTGGATGTTTATTTGGATTTTTTTTTACGTACCACGGGAATAGAAACTATGACCCCTCTCCTCTTAACTTAACTCTCACCAGTTTCATATAGCCCAAGTTGAAGGATTTATCTCGTTTGGTGCCTAGGATTGATATGATAACTCCCTATATTTAAAGTATGTTTAAGGAAGAAATGAATTTTTTTTATTTATTTACCAAGTTGAAGGTAGAAGATGGATTGTTCGTGAAGAAAACTTATCCCATCTAATATCCCCATAAAATAGTAGGATAATAACCCCCAAAATGAAAAATTATTTATCTCTACCTTCATTTTCTCATTCATCATACCATAGATTTAATGACTTATCCAATCCAATTAAATCTTAGCCACCAAATGAGCCCTTGCAATTGGCTCTTGGAATATGGCAGGGGATGGATTAAAATGTAAATGTATATGAATGTTTGAACAAACAATTATCCGTAAAGTATATCATTGGGGCTTGCGGATGTTATTAGGAAGAGTTAAGAGTATGCCTCTTAATGACATAATTTTTTGAGATTCTGAATTGTTATAGTATTAAAGAAATGTTCAATAACAAAACTATGATCAAACTGAACAAAATAAAACCCCGCACATAAGGATGAGCAAATGCATATATATATATATATATATGCACTTCAATGCTTTTGGGTTGGTGCTGGATTTTCTGCCTACCTACCTAATACTATACTAGTTGCCAAATACATACAAAAATGTACTATTTGGCTTCACCCTTTCTTCCCTACCTCCGTAAAACAAGAACATGTGAATTTGAGCTCTCTCTCTCTCTCTCTCTCTCTCTCTCTCTCTCTCTCTCTCTCCTCTCTCTCTCTCTCTCTCTGTGTTGAGATCCCATATGGTGCCTTTGTTCGCGGCGACTCTTTATGCAAATTGTAGTTTTTAATTTTGTCAGACTAACATATGAATGGTTTTGTATAATATTAGGTGAATAAGTTGAAATCATCGAATTCCCCAACTTACAGTGATGAGTTATATAACTTGGCGTTTGGCCCGATTTGCGCTGAATTGTTCTCGGGTTGTAATGTCAACGGCGTCAAATTTTTGGGCGAAGCACGAGATGACAAGTTGTGTACGCAAAACAGCGGTGTCCATGTCCCAGGTGGAGGCGAAAGTACGGACATTGATTTCTATGGCAAACTCACAACTGTCGTGCAATTGCTTTACAAAGATCGATACCAAGTGATCATGTTTAAGTGTCGATGGTTTGACACCAACCCAAATAGGCCGGGAAGTGTTAAAATCGATCATGGCTTACTATCTGTGAACATGAACAGAACTTGGTATGATGACGACCCTTATATTTTGGCAAACATGGCAACACAAATTGTGTATCTAGATGACCCTAAAGCCGGAAGCGGTTGGAACGTTGTTCAAAAGATGGATCATAGGAACGTGTATGCTATACCAGAACTAGACCCAACTGACAACGACGTCGACAATGTGGCTGACCAACGTTTAGAATCTTCAATGGAAAATGATGCGGAAACACTTCGAGATACAAATGTTATACAAGAGCCATTTCAAATACAAGGAGTGTCTTCAATCGAAATACCGATTCAGTCAATTACAATTGACCTCGGTGATCTTCCGCGATACGATGTTGCAGTTGGCCCGAGCAACGACGATGATGTAGTTATAGAGGAGGCGGAGGAGGAGGAGGAGGAAGAGGATTGGGAGACCGAAAGTGATGATAGCGACGATAACGAAAGTTATTATAGTTCAGATGATGAATGATGAATTTTTTTTTGTAATTTTATTATGTTAGTGGACATATTTTGTGTAATGCAAATGTTTTCATATATGTACTTGTTATATCCAAACATTATATATGTGCAGAAATGAAACATTATTAAAATAAATGTAGTTATAAACCATTGGTAAATAAATATATCCAAGTAATTTTAATAATAAAGTTTAAATTTATTTTGACAAAAAACTTTTAAAAAATGAAAACCATATAACCGAAAAAATGAATACAAAGAAAATAAGATTATCCAAAAAACTTTATTTCATTTGAACTCACAAAATTCAATTCTCAAATCAAAAGAAAATAGAATAAATCATACTTTCATACAATTAATTATATGTAATGATGAATAATTCAGCTTAATAATATGTGAATGAAAATAACCTTGCGCGACGAAGGCATCATTGTCGCGCACATTTTGCGCGACGGAAAAATATACACGTCGCGCATACTCTACATTTTGCGCGACAAATAATTCCGTCACGCAAGTAATTTTGCGCGACGAAAAAAAAGACCTCGTCGCGCAAACATATATATATATTTTTTGATATATACACACGTATATATTTGAAATTGACGATCGAAGTAGTTCACTGTATTCACATAGGGTTAAACAGTGTAGCTGTAAAAAATCATCAAAATCAGAGTCAAAATAACCGTTAAATCATGACTTTTCGTTTATAACCGTCGAAAAGTTTTGTCCCGTTACTTGATCTCTGAATGTTTTTTTTTCTCATTTTCGACGTATACGATCTCGAAAGTATAAACAAACATATTTGACGGCTGGATTACTGAAACTAGTTTCCTAGAATGCGTATTCCATCAAAACACAATATTCATCAAAAATGAAGAATTTATTTATACATTCATTCAGTATAACATAAGATTATGTGATGTCCTGTACTGTAAATATCTGAAATTGAAGATCGAATTACATCTCTGTATTCATATAGGGTCAAGAACCGCAGCTGTAAAAAATTTTCAAGATCGGAGTTAAAATCACCGTTGAATCGGGACAATTTGTTTAGAACCGTCGAAAAGTTTTGTCCCGTTACTCAATCTCTGAATGTTCATTCATTATGATTTTTGACGTATACGATCTTGAACTATAAAAAAAGAAGATTGCCGGTTGGATCATTGAAACTAGTTCAGGAGTTCGGGTTTAGGGCTTAGGGTATAGGTTTTAGGGTTTAGGGTACAAGGGTATGGGTTTGCGCGACGAAATAACCTTGAATTCGTTGCGCAAATCATTAGCGACGAATGGACCTTGCATTCGTCGCGCAATGTGAGAAAGAATTTTAGCCCTTCTCCGCTCCAACACTTAGCGAAATTTTTTTGGCAAAAATCTAGATTGCGTGACGAACACAAGTGCCTTCGGCGCGCAATATCATTTCATTTATCTTCCCCGCGCAAAATCAAATCCCAAAATTTGGGCGGCTGGACAAACTTGCGCGACGAAACAGTTCTTTCGTCGCACAAAGGTGATATTTTCAGAACTTTGCGCGACGAGAGTAGGGTTTTACGTCGCGCAAAGGTGATATTTTCAGAACCTTACGCGACAGAAAGTTAGTTTTTCGTCGCGCAAAAGTTATTTAAAAAAATTTTGCACGACGCATTTGTTATTCGTCGCGCAAAGTCGAATAAGTTTTCTGAAAATCGCGATCTTCTCCTTCTTCCCCAGTTTCTCAAACTCGAACCCTAAATCCTCCCTCTCTCTCTGCTGTGACCTTAGCCCCTACTCCGCCCCAATTCAGACCCTGCCGCCACAAGCGTCGAACCCTGGAGCTTCTCCGCCGTCGCCGTCCATCCTGTCGCCGTGATTTCCTCCGTTTAGGCGAATCTTCGCCGCCGTTGTTCTCTCTCCTCCGGGCACCAAATCCGGCAATTGAGGTATGCTTTCTGGACTATTTTTGATGCTTTAGCTGATGGTTGGGTAGGATTTGATTGATTGTGTGCATAGGGTAGTGAATTTGAAACCCTAGGTTTCGGCCGGTTTTGAAATTGAAATTCCGGCCACTTCCGGCCGTTTTTTCGGGGTAGGTCCGAGAACAAAAGTGCCTCCAATTGATGTTTTGAACCTAGGGTAGGAACCTTGGCCCTTAATTTTTAGGATTTCCCGGTGATTGTTATCGCTTTGGGCACCCACGCGCTGCCGGCGCGTGTGGTGGCGCGTGGGGTACTGTGGCATAGGGAATTGGATCCCAGTGCAAACATTTTGTTGTCACGAGCGCGTAGGTGTGCTCGGATTGGAATTCGGGTTTGATATGTTCGGACCGTTGGATCAAGCTGAAACTCACGTATGTGGTACCATGTATTTATAGGATCGTTTAGGATTCGACGGATCGTGGATCGGAGTCTCGGATACTTCGAAATCGCAAACCCTAGGTCAAACTATGATTTTAATTAATTAGTTCAATTTTTTAATGACATTGTATGTGCTAAATTTGATTAATGAAATTGTGCATATGTCAGACTTGATTAGACGTCGTAGGACGGTGACGACTACACCGAGTTCGGAGCCCCCGGCTCAGCCGGTATCAGCTGCCACTGCTCCAGCATGATTGAGCAGGACCACGTGCTAGCTGGTCCTGGGGGATCCCAGGCGGCTGCATCATCATCTTCTTCGGTGGTGCAGCCTCTTAGCACTAGGCGGCGACACCGGCCCGCTACCACCACCGACACCACATCGACTGACAGTACTGGTGCCTCGGGGGCACCTCCAGGTATATATACCCTTCCACTTTCGTTTTTTTGTTTTTAAAATTTTTTTAATTGGGAATTTTATGGTTTAATTTGTTATTTATTTAACAGTATTGTCATATCCCTTTGCAGCCAAGAGGAACACCCGAGGGCCGTGTCGGCAACTGAAGACGGCGAAGGTCACCCGGGTGACCAACAGTCGTATCAGCATCGGATATGACGAGCGCCATCGGGCTGCACCGACGGCGGACTTGCATAGCTCCTTGGCCCACGACATTGGCCACGTCGTTCGGACCCATTGCCCGATGCAATGGAAGTCTTGGAAGGTCATGCCTGACGAGATCAAGATGCAAGTTCGCGGCCAGTTGTCGGTATGTTTCCTATCTTTTAATTATTTTTCTTTCAAACTTTATATATTTCTATTACTTAATGTATGTAATGAATTTATTGCAGACGAACTACCACTTAGAGGACCTCAACGAGGAGACCTTGGCGTACGTCAACAGACTCTTCGGTGAGAGGTACAAGCAGTGGAAGAGCGACTTGCACCACCATTTTCAGGCGTTTGATGATCCGCAAGTCGCTCTTCAGGAGGGTTGCCCAAAGGAGCTTGAGGGGCGGGAGGATAGTTGGGCGTGGCTCTGCGCTCATTTTCAGGCGCCCGATTATGTGGTATTTTTTTAATAATATTTGTTTAATTATTACATATTTCTTATTAATGTTTATTTTATTTTTTATATCTCATTATTATTTAATTTATTTATATTTCAACTATTACGTTTTATTTTTTGTATAACAGAATAAAGCCCAAGTGAATAAGGGCAATAGGAAGAAGAAGACTCTTCTCCACCATTCCGGCTCCAGGCCCTTCTCATATAGGATGGATGCACGGCGTCGGGTAAGAATAATATAATTTATATTTAATTTTTAATACGTCATTATTATTAATTTATTTTGTTCATACTAATATTTTCCTTCTCTTGTTCAATTAAGGGGGGGTCGAAATTCCCAGAGATCGACGTCTTTGGTGACGTTTATGTTCGACCTGGGAATGAGTTGGCCGAGTCCCTTCATGTAAGTATTATTTAATTTTAATTCTTATGTTACGCTTTCAATTTATATGCATTTTTGAATTTATATTTTATGTAATGTTAAACAGACGACGATGGTGGAGAGGAGCCAGTTGGTTCTTCAAGAGTCCGCCTCCCAACTTCCTCCCGAGACTCCGATCGAGTCTGTGGATCCTCCGCATGATGCTGGATTTCAGATTTTGACGCAGACGTTGGATCAGACTCTCGGGAGGAGGCCGGGAACGTATTGTAGGGGGATGGGGAATGCCCGACAGAGGGAACCTCGACCGCGGTCATCGTCGCAGGCAAACAGTCAGGTGATTGTTTTGACATCGCGGGTTGCCGAGCTTGAGGGTCAGATGTCGGTGATTCTGCATCCCTCGCGCGGTCCGGCATTCCAATCCCGAATTTTGGTGCGTCGACCTCCGAGCCCGTCCACCCCGAGCATCCCCAGCACACCACGGCCCCTGCAGACGCCCATACCTCCGAGCCGCATGTGGCAGATGACCAAGTAGATTTTGGAACATTATTTGATTAGTTTTTTATTTTTATAATTACTTTTAAAATATTTCTCTTGTATACATTTCTTTTATTTTATATAATAAATGTTTTCTTTGCGATTAATCTTTTTATTGTAATTTCATTTTAATTATAAAAAAAAACCAAATTTATTTTTTTACAAAATTAAAAAACAAATAATAATAAATTTTTTTAAATAATATATTACTTTTGCGCGACGAAACGTAAATCGTCGCACAAATCATTTAAAAAAACCCGTTGACAAATATATTTTAAGAATAATACTAGTCTTACCACATTTTTTATACCATAATTTTATACCACATGATGTGGCAGCTGATGTGTACATACCACATCATGTAAAATACTAATTTTTATTTTTCTAATTTTATTTATTAAAATACACTTCATTCATTTAATTGATGTGGCATATGATATGGACATGCCACATCATGTGGTATATAAATGTGGGATAATAATGTGGTAAGTGTAGCATTAAATCATGCGCGACAAAGAGTTTCGTTGTGCGAAATGTGTATGCGCGACGAATTGTTTCGTCGTGCGAAATTTGTATGCGCGACGACTTTTTCGTCGTGCAAAGACTAATTGCGCGACGTATACTATTTCGTCGCGCAAAGTTCATGTATCTCGCGCGACGGAAGCCTCCGTCGCGCATTGTTTTTGCGATGACCAATCTTTCGTTGCGCAAACATTTGTGCGACGGACATTAGGGTCGTCCCGAAATGTTTTTTTTAACGAAGTTGTAATACGTCGCACTGTTTTGCGCGACGAATGATATTTCTGCGTCCCGCAAATCCTTTCTTCACGAACTTTGCGCGACGGACTGTGCGCGACGAAACTTCTGTCGCGCATAATTATGTGCGACTAAAATCATTTTTGGGCGACGAAGATTCCTTCGTCGCGCAAAGCCTAAAATGTTGTAGATATGGATTCAAGTTTGGATATATATGTAGTCCAGAATTTACAGTTTCACAACATAAAATGTAAGCCATTCGACTAAAAGAACATTCCATTTCCCGGTATGAAAGGCTCTATACATATATAGATAGATACCAACCTTGAGATTTTCATGATCCTTTTTTGTCAAGGTCGATTTCATTGTGGAGAGAAAATTCCAGGATAGACAAGACAACCATGGGAGCAATATAAGAAGCTCGCATATCTTTCATGTAAGGGAAGCAATAACAAGAGATGGGCCGATTTCTTGAAGAGAAGAGATGGCCTCCTTGTGAATTGATTGGAAACCACATGAAGGGTAGGAGACATTTGCTAAACTTTACTTGGGGTGGTATCAATAATGTTCCACAACCTAATAACTTAGTATGGAGCGCCAAGGCAAGTACCATTAACCAACATCAACCCAATACATGCAGTCCAAAGTTCATCTCTAGTAGCTATGAACCCTTATCTCAGCTTGAGGTAACCACTTTTGCTCCAGTTATATAATTATTTGTAACATTTTTACTGGCTCTGCATATTCAAGATTCATTTTGATACGCAGGTTCAAAAACTTCAATGCATAAATGGAGAAATGTTTCAACCAAAAGTTGGCCCCAACATGAAAACGATGAGACAGAAGACATGGGTACCAGATTTACAGTTGAGTTTAAGTCACGATTTTAGCAATGGCAGTGTGGTAAATGATAGCCAAGAAAGCAGGAAAGATTTTGAATCAATGCTTTCTCTTTCGTTGTCCTCCTCTTCGGCCAGGCAACAAGAACAATCCACTACACCTACGTCAAGAATTCGACTCTCGGTTTCAAGGACTTAGGCGTTCTTGAAAAGAAAAACGAAAAACAAAACATAAAGATATTGCCCAAGTTGTAAAGTGGGATCAACAAACAAATTGCACTAGAACTACTTATGGGCTAAGTACTTAGTACGATCTGACCGTGCATGTTGATAAGGCATAGGAGTGAGATCTTGTAAGTACTTATCTCAAAAGGTCATCTGCGGGGCCTTGAATAATATGGGTTTATAAAATTGAATAATTAGTTTCTAGTTTCTTTTTTCTTTTTATTTATTTTATTTATATTTTTTTTTGTCTGAAAAAAAAACCTAGAAGGTGTTCTGGATCATCTCGAGGATTTTCTAGTTGTATGTATAATGAAGCACAGGACAATTCATAAGTTGATGAAAGTGTACGCAATTCTTGATTACCCCTTTCACTTTGAGGGTCACCTTTGCCAATTTCCTTGGTGAGGATGCTGAAAGAGTAGCCGTTGAACTAAAAAAAAAGGGAAATTTTTTTTTTGGTTACTGGAGTTAGGGAAAAAACAATTTTACTCACCGTAATTTTAATTTTTCCAATTTCATATTTGCACTTGCAATAGTTAACAAATCAAGTCCATTCTAAGATTAGGAGGAGAGACTTTGGTAGACATTCGATGTGGTCGTCATCCATGGACGATTGTTCTGGGTATACTCTGACAAAGATATGGGTCAACATATGCCATCTTTTCTTAGGCCATGTTTGATATGGAGGATTAGATTGGTCTAACTTGGACTAGTAAAATGACTAGATTTTATGTGAATCAATGAAGAATATGGATGTTGTCTTCTAACTTGAAGGATTAAGGTGGACTATTCACGTGAGGTGATGTCTAAAATTTATCCTCACTAATCCCCTTGAAATTGGTGAAATTAATAGGGATAAGTTTTAGTCATCAACCTCTTATAAATAGTTCATCCTAATCCTCCAAGTAGTGCTAATGAGTTAGTCATAAACATTGGGGTGCGCGGATGGCACAATTTGCCGGCTAAAACAAGTTGGTAGAAGCAATAGCTTTTCTCTCCCTCTGCGTGAGAGCTCCTCTCCCCCTGGTGGGAGTTTTTCCTTCACCGTACTTTTTACTGGTGATTCTCACCCACCACCAACAACCGCCTTTAATCCTACCATCAATCAAACATTCATTGCGAAACTGGATGTAATCTTGCGACTTTGACAGGTTTTGGGTCTAACTTCCCTTTTGCTTTAGCATTTATTCCAACTGAGTGATCCTTTGTTACCATTTATGCCTCTGCTTGATAAGTTCATAATTTCATACATTCACATGCCTTCTTTACTCAGTGACTTTACTTAGTTTCTCATTATTTTGAGTCTCTTATCTATGTTTGTGTGTTTTGTAGGTTAAGACAGCAAGGGGAGGACATTTGATACAATTCATGCATGTTAAGGGCTGAGTGGCATAAGAGGAATATGAGCTTAAAGACAAGCCCAATTTGGGCCACACTCCTTGTCAGTTCAGTTTTGTAGGTCATCTTGCAGGCCTCATTTCAGCAAATTACATAGGTCGGATGAGGAGACATCCTTGATAGAAGTTGTTCCAATGGGTGTCTATTATAACATATCCAAATTTCAGCCGAATTGGATAAATCTGAAACCCTCAGCACATCAAATACTAAACCAAGTTCACAGAAATGTCATGTTGGCTGCCATCACATTTAATGTGGCTACGTCCCTAAGAGCCATGTGCTACACATGGGCAGCCATACATGGGAGTTAAATCAACTCAGGAACTCAGAAGGATGAATAAAAGTCAAGCTTTCCACAAAGAAACCTTACCAAAGCATGTATTTGGCAGCTGGAGCAGTTGGCAAGTATGGGCAGCTGGAGTAGTTGGGAGCAGCTAAAAGAGGTGTGCTTCACCAGCCAAAGGGGAGGACGAAATTGCACTCTATAAATAGAGAGCTGCACACTCATTCAAGGAGGAGGGAGTTAGATACACATTTTCACTTCATCCATTATTCTCATACACACATTCAGATTCACCACAAAGAGAGAAGAGAGCTTGGAGCGTTCTGGGAACTACATTGCTGCCAGCTAGTTCTTCTCTTCTCTTCTATCCTATCTATGTATTTCTTATTTTCTGTATTCATAGTTATGTTTAACTAATCCATTTATTTAGGGCTTAGGATGAAGCCCTAGTCATGAATATTCAATGTTATGGATGATTTATAGTTAATTGATTTCCTTGCTTTCATTATCAAGTTGTTAATCTCCAGTTTATTATGTGCTTGATGTATGTTTTCTTGGAGTAGCTAACTAGGATTTTATGCATCTAGCACAGGTTGGGAAGGGGTTTAGATTCACCAATTCTACTCTCCTTTCACAAGCAACACATGAATGGCCTAAGAATCATTCAAGGGGTTAATAACCATAGGTTGACTAGGACAGATACCATGTTCTAGGACTTGTGTGATTATCATATTCTCATGGAGCTTAATGACTCTTGTATGCTTTATTCTAAGTAGATACCATGCTTAGGTTGCATATTAGAGATCACGTGTTGTGTAGATACCATGCATAATCATATGCCTTAGGAGAATCATGCATCCTGCACCTAGATACCATAGGCTTGTATGCGATAATCTATTGTTGATGAAGCTTGAGTCAATTTCTATGCATTCATAACTTGGATAGGAAAACTAGTGGTGGATTCCAAGGCTCTAACACCTCTCAATTATTGTTTCACAATCTGTCATGTGTTTACTTTTGAGCACTTTCATTTCACTTTCTTCTTTTCATTTCAACAACAAAACCCCCCATTTCGAGTGCCTGTGTGGTGCTAGGATTCTGTCCTAGACCCTGAGTAATTAGCAAGAGGCATTGTTGAATTCGACCTTGCCTTTAGCTAGTTAGTCAGTTTCTTTGTTCTATGTTTTTCTAGCATTCTAAGTAATTTAACTTGGAACCAAGTTACCATTCTCCGTGGGATCGACCTCGTATTTACATAAGCTATACTATAAACGGTTCGTGCACTTGCGAGAATTAAAGTTGCTGTTTTTAATAACTCATTTTAGTTGTTAAGAATAGGCTCAACAAGTTTTGGCGCCGTTGCCGAGGAACCAGTAACGATGGTGCTATAGTTAGGTTACTTTGATTGTTTTTATTTTTGTTTGTTTCATTTGTTTCTTTTCGTTGGTTTTTCTTTTAGTATTCAGTTTTTCTATTTACTCGTTATCTCTATTGACGGCACTGAATTAGGTTCCTTTGTATGTATGTCCGAATCTGACCAGGAGCAAAGTTCACCTGAGCCACTTTCACCAAGAACAGCTGTTGTACGTGTTGGTTTGAGGAGGAATTATAGTTCTTCAAACATTGAATCTAAGGGCTACAAATCTGAAGGTTCAAGCAAGATGGCAGAGATTCCAAACAACAACAATAATATTGAAGGAGGTGGTGCGCTTGTTGTCCAACCTCGAAATCTGCGTGAGTTTTCCATTCCCAAAGTCACTGATCAACCTTCGTGCATCGTCTATCCTCAACTCACTATTGATAGGTTTGAGCTTAAAAGTGGTATGATTCATCTTCTTCTAACTTATTATGGTAATACCATTGAGGATCCTTACATGCATATTAAGCAATTCTTTGAAATATGTGCTACGATCAAAATTCAAGGCCTTGATGATGAGCAGATTAAGATGAGGCTATTCCTATTCAGTTTAAAAGATAAAGCTAAGTCTTGGTTATAATCTTTGCCTAATGCGTCAATTCGTACTTGGGATGAGCTTTCTAATAAGTTTTTGCAGAAATTCTTTCCGGCTCAAAAGACTAACAAGATTAGAAAGGAAATTCTTGGTTTCGCACAAAGAGAAGGAGAAGCTTTTCATGAATGTTGGGAGAGGTACAAGGAGATGGTAAGTTCTTGCTCACACCACAACATAGAGAGTTGGATGCAAATGCAAACTTTCTATGAAGGTTTGCTTGATTTGAAAGGATGATGGTAGATGCAACAAGTGGAGAAGGACTGATGAACAAAACAGCAGATGAGGCTTTTACTCTTTTTGAATCCTTGAGTGCTAACTCTCAACAATGGAGCCACAATAAAGGAAGAGGAGCTCCTATGAAAGCTGTGGTCTCTGAGGTAAGTACTAATAATGAGATTGCTGCAAAACTTGATGTTATGTGTTCTTTGCTTCAACAGGCAGTGACGGGCCCTCTAGGAAACAAAGTGGAAGTTCAAGATCAATCTTTTGCAGAGCACATGCTAGAACAAGCAAATGCCCTTCAAGCAAGGAATCCTAATAATGATCCTTACTCAAACACGTACAATCCGGGGTGGAGAAATCATCCTAATTTCAAGTGGAGCAATAACTCAAATGTGCAACAATCTCAAGGACCTCCACCAGGATTTCAAATACAACAAAGGCAATTCCAGCAAGCTCCCCAACAAGTGCAAGAGCAAAGGGGTGATCAAATAGGAGAATTGCAAGACATGTTCAAGAAGTTTATAGGGCAACAGATGCAAACCAATCAGAATCTTCAAAATGCAGTGAACAAAATAGAAGTGCAAGTTGGGCAGATTGCATCCTCCATGAGCAATAGAGCATCCGGAACTTTCCCAAGCCAAATGGAGGTGAATCCAAGGCATCAAGAGCATGCTAAAGCAGTACACATCTTGAGAAGTGGTAAACAAGTTGATAATAAGGTTGGAGATGCCAATGAAGAGCAAGAAGATGGAGAAAACATGGAGATCATTCAGCCACCACATAGGCAGCCCACAGGTTCCACCAAACAGGCCCTCAATGCTCCTAGAAAGAGCACAGGCCCTAAGGTATCATCTAATGCTAATCAAGTTCCAATTTCAACTAATGCTTTTAGGCCTATTGCACCCTTTCCCAGCAGGTTATTAAAGTCAAAGAAAGATCAAGGCTTGGATGAGATAATGGAAACACTCAAGAAGGTGCAAATCAACATCCCATTGCTCAGATTCCAAAGTATGCAAAATTTTTGAAGGATCTGTGCACTAACAAGAGGAGATTCAAAGAGCATGACCAAGTTGCATTGAGTGAAGAGATAAGTGCAGTGTTACAAAGAAAGCTATCTCCAAAGCTAAATGATCCAGGTTCGTTTTCTATACCTTGCATAGTTGGTGATTTTAAGTTTCAAAAAGCTTTGCTTGATCTTGGTGCTTCTATAAACCTTATGTCATATCATGTTATGAGAAACTTAACCTTGGTGAGTTGCAAGCCACATCTGTGAGCATTCAATTGGCAGATAGAACTATTAGGTACCCTAAGGGCATTTTAGATGATATTTTGGTGAAAGTGGAGGAGCTAATTTTGCCAACAGATTTCTTGGTGTTGGAAATGGAAGAAGCACCAATTCATGACAATCAGTTACCACTCATTCTAGGTCGGCCATTTATGGCAACTGCCGGTGCTATTATTGATGTGAAGAAGGGCACATTGACCATAAACGTGTTTGATGATTTGCATAAGAGTTTTTGCCTCAGTAATTCCTCCCTAATTTTCTCCTCTGCTCATAATCTTGCTCCCCATTTTGGCTTTAGGCTACCCCTATAGGGATGAACACCAACAATCTACGACAAACAAATTTAAGAAGAAAGATACGCACCATGAATTCCCCAACAACCAGATCTCTTCAATACTATATATAACGGCTATAGCCATTTACTTTCATCACACCTTCAAGAATCATAAGCATCTGCACCACATCAAGCTGAAGCACGTATACCACCACAAACATCCTCACTATACCAGTTTGCAACCTTACCCATTACTAAAACAGCCACACAAACACCATCTATCTCACCCCAAACCGTTTCAAAAGACCATAGTCTATCCAGAAAGTAACCTCACACCAACAATGAGCGAGATCAAAAGAAGTAGCCAAAGGAGTGAACGGACCAGACCCACGCTTGACGAACTCAGTGAGCACTTGGAGGAGGCGCTGGGAATATCCAATTTTGAAGAAAGGCCGAAGCTTGTTGGTGCTGTGATTGCCTAGAAACTACCAAACAAGGGGGCAATAAAGAGCATTCTGAAAGCAGCTTGGAAAGACTATGGGGAAGCTAAGATAGTATGGGTTAGGGAGAACCTTTTCTCCATAACAGTTATAGATGAAGAAATGGACAGCAAGATTATTGACAATGGACCCTGGTCTGTTATGAAATGTTGTTTCTCTGTGAAAAGATGGCCTCCAAATCTTGCCATCGAGGAAGTTGAGGTGGACATCGTTCCACATTGGATCTAGATTCGTGGAATCCCGCTGAACCTATGCCACGAGGAGAATGTGATCAAATTGGGGCGTAAAGCTGGGGGGGGTGATTGATTCGAAGACCCAGGAAAGCAAAGAGGTTTCCTACGAATTAGAACTGGGGTAGATACCAACCTGCCACTTCTTGCTGGTTTCTAGCTGCCCAGGGTTGACGACACGGAGATTTGGGTTGAGTACCAGTACAAGAGGCTTGCTGATTTCTGCTACCGATGCGGCCAAATCAGACATTCTATGGATGCTTGCACTTTCGAGGAACCATCTACAAATGAAACGGCCTATGGAAATTGGACCAGGGCCAAAATTATTAGAGAATTTTATGATTCTAAGCCACCAACCAACACACCTGGAGTAAGAAGGAGAGCTGCCACAGTTCGGCAACGCCGTGGGGAAGGGGAAGAATGAGTGTGGGCGTCACGCAGCAAGTGAGGGGGTGTACAAGGGATCTCTGATGAGCCAAAGATAGCTTGGAATCTGTGATTTGACAAGCAGGCAGCTCGAGCGCAGTCGAATGTTAGAGAGCACGCATAGCTGTAATACCCTTATCCTATTTTGTCAGGTGGTTCCGGAATCAAGACAGACACAGACGATTTTCCCAAGGCAATGAGCATAGAGGGTGAATTCTGGAAGTGAAGAGGCGTTTATCTTGGAGGAACTGAATGTTACAGCGGATTTCAGGGGCAACGCTTCATTACCAATTGGAGCAAACCTAACCCAACACTGAGACCAAATTGAATGGGCCTTGGGCCATTTGGCACTCCTATGCATGTGGAGCCTTTTTTCTCAAATCCCCTTGGGCCAAAAATCAACATGGCATCCAGTCGAATTATTTCGCATATAGATTCAACTTTTCAGAATTTGGGCCTAAAGCGAAATCCAGAGGACGAGCGAGCCAGTAAGTTGGAGTCTCCGGGAAAAAAACAGAAGCATGATCACGTGCCTCTCTTAAACCTTGAGAAGGCTGAAACTGAAACCTTATCAAATGAGGCTACAACTGGGAGAGGTCTGGCGGTGGTTGAAGGGTCACAAAAGAGGAGGATAGTGAAGGCTAGGAAAACCACATATAAGGAAAGCAGCAAGTCTAAGGATGCAAGAAGCAGAGCTCATGCTTTGTTTGATAGTGCAAATCTCACTGAGGTCAACGTCACTCAAGCGGATGATTGGTCACATGTCCATATTCAAGCAACTGATCAGGAGTCGGGCGGTGCAACCTGAGGTTGTGGTGGCTGGCCTTCAACAGCCGCACGTTAACCATGAGCTACATCCTATGGAATTGTCAAGGCCTCGGGCCGAACTTGACAGTTCGTACCCTCCGGGGTTTGGTTCGTAAATTCTGGCCCACTGTTGTGTTTTTAATGGAAACAAAATCGAAGGACAACAAGATTGAAAGTTTGAAACGCAGCTGCGGTTTTCAGAAGGGTACCCTAGTGGGTAGTGTTGGAGGGTTGAGTCTTTGGTGGGATGATAACATTGATCTCGAGGTAAAGGGTTTCTCCAAAAAATTTATTGACACAAGCATCACTGATAATCAGAGGGGAATGCATTACAGGGCTTCGTGGGTATATGGAATGCCATATAGAGAGGAGAAGGAGGCTTGCTGGAACTTTCTCGAAGGTGTCCTCAAATATACCGACCTTCCATGGTTATGCGGTGGTGATTTCAACGAAATCTTATGGTCTTTTGAGAAAAGGGGTGGTTTTGAGCAGCCTTCCAACAGACCCTGCTACCTTCACAACTTCATGGAGAAGGCGGGGCTCATTGATTTGGGTTACCAAGATCGAGCTTCACTTAGAGGGCTCACAGGCAGAATGGTATGTTTGTTTAGGAAAGGCTCGATAGAGTTTTGGGGAACTTACCATGGCAGGAGTCATGGCCAAATAATTCCATCAGTCACCACCCGGCCATCGGTTCGGATCACAATTCACTGGTCTTGGAGAAAACCATGTATCATAGAAATCATAGAAGGCAGTTCAAGTTTGAAGCTTATTGGGCCGATGAGGTGGAGGCTAAACAGATTATTGAAAAAGGCTGGGAAAAGCAAGTTCAAGGTCCGTGGATACATAAATGGAAAGCTAAGCTTCAACATTGCACTACCCTCCTTCAAAAATGAGCAGAGAAAAGTTCTTAAACAATAAGAAGAGAATGGAGGCCCTTCACGCTGAGCTCAATGAAAAAAAATAGGAGATAATTGAAACTAGGGCAAGAGAGGAACAATATTGGCATCAACGGTCCAGGATAAAGTGGCTTTCAAAGGGGGATGCTAATACTGCTTTCTTCCACCAATCTACGCTGGCCCGTAGATGACAGAATTGTATCCTTAGAATTAAGGGCGATGATGGGCGTTGGCATGTGGGTGAGCAAGCCGTCAGGAGGGTGTTTGAAGAGCATTTCAAGAACTTGTTCACTTTTGTGGCTCAATCCATTAATGGTGATATTCTTGATTGTGTTGACCGTGTGATCTCCCAAACTACCAATGACAACTTATTGCAGGCAATTACTATGGAAGAGATAAAGGAGGCTACAATGCATATGGGAGGTTTAAAGTCTCTAGGTCCAGATGGTTACAGGGAATTTTCTTTCACAAATATTGGGACACTATTTATGATGAAGTCAGAGGCATCATAGAGGTTTTCTTCCTAAACAATAAGAGTCTTGGTGCTTTGAATACTACAAACCTGGTTTTAATTCCCAAAATTCCAAACCCTGAGGGAGTTTCTCATTTTCGCCCAATTAGCCTATGCAATTTCTCTTTCAAGATTATATCTAAAGTTATGGAAAATAGATTGAAGGTTGTTTTGCCTCATATCATCTCTCCGGCTCAAAATGCTTTTGTCCCAAACCGTCAAATTCAGGAGAATATTTTAATCGCCCATGAAGCTTTCCACATTTTAAAGCTGCGAAAGACAAAAAAAATGTACGACTTGGGCATCAAACTTGATATGAACAAGGCTTATGATAGGGTGGAGTGGCATTTCTTGGAATCGGTCATGCTCAAGATGGGTTTTGATGTTCATTAGGTCAACTTGGTGATGAATTTGGTTCGTACTGTGCAATTCTCGCTGGTCTTGAATGGGGTGTAGGGTAACACTTTTACACCAATGAGGGGCATCCTACAAGGCGATCCATGTTGAGCGTATTCTTAACAACTAAAATGACTTATTAAAAACAGCAACTTTAATTCTTGCAAGTGCACAAACCGTTTACAGTATAGCTTATGTAAATACGAGGTCGATCCCATGGAGAATGGTAACTTGGTTCCAAGTTAAATTACTTAGAATGCTAGAAAAACATAGAACAAAAAAACTGACTAACTAGCTAAAGGCAAGGTTGAATTCAACAATGCCTCTTGCTAATTACTCAAGGTCTATGACAGAATCCTAGCACCACACACGCACTCGAAATGGGGGGTTTTGTTGTTGAAATGAAAAGAAGAACGTGAAATGAAAGTGCTCGAAAGTAAACACTGGCAGCAATCAACAAGTTGTGAAACAAAGATTGAGAGGTGTTAGAGCCTTGGAATCTACCACTAGTCTTCCTATCCAAGTTATGAATGCATAGAAATTGACTCAAGCTTCATCAACAATAGATTACCGCATACAAGCCTATGGTATCTAGGTGCAGGATGCATGATTCTCCTAAGGCATGTGATTATGCATGGTATCTACACAACATGCACTACTACATTTTAGTCTTTGCGCGACGAATGGGTCTTCGTCGCGCAAAAATGATTTTAGTCGCACATCATTATGCGCGACAGAAGTTTCGTCGCGCACAGTCCGTCATGCACAGTCCGTCGCGCAAAGTTCGTGAAGAAAGGATTTGCGCGACGAATAAATGTCATTCGTCGCGCAGTGTGCGCTACGTATAACAACTTCGTTTAAAAAAAACATTTCGGGATGACCTCAATGTCCGTCGCACAAATATTTGTGCGACGAAATAGTGGTCGTCGCAAAAAAACTGCGCGACGGACTGCGCTACTTCCGTCGCGCGAGCTACATGAACCTTGCGCGACGAAATCTTATTCGTCGCGCATACACATTTTGTGCAACGAAATTATTCGTCGCGCATGATTAAAATATATTTGTTGATTTGTTATTTAAATATTTTTGCGCGACGATTTACGTTTCGTCGCGCAAAAGCAATATATTATTTAAAAAAATTTATTATTATTTGATTTTTAATTTTGTAAAAAAATAAATTTGGTTTTTTTTTATAATTAAAATGAAATTACAATAAAAAAATAATCGTAAAGAAAACATCTATTATATAAAATAAAAGAAATGTATACAAATTGTAAAAGTAATTATAAAAATAAAAAACTAATCAAATAATGTTCCAAAATCTACTTGGTCATCTGCCACATGCGGCTTGAAGGTATGGGTGTCTGCAGGGGCCGTGGTGTGCTGGGGATGCTCGGGGTGGACGGGCTCGGAGGTCGACGCACCAAAATTCGGGATTGGAATGCCGGACCGCGCGAGGGACTGCAGAATCACCGACATCTGACCCTCAAGCTCGGCAACCCGCGATGTCAAAACAATCACCTGACTGTTTGCCTGCGACGATGACCGCGGTCGAGGTTCCCTCTGTCGGGCATTCCCCATCCCCCTACAATACGTTCCCGGCCTCCTCCCGAGAGTCTGATCCAACGTCTGCGTCAAAATCTGAAATCCAGCATCATGCGGAGGATCCACAGACTCGATCGGAGTCTCGGGAGGAAGTTGGGAGGCGGACTCTTGAAGAACCAACTGGCTCCTCTCCACCATCGTCGTCTGTTTAACATTACATAAAATATAAATTCAAAAATGCATATAAATTGAAAGTGTAACATAAGAATTAAAAATACATAATACTTACATGAAGGGACTCGGCCAACTCATTCCCAGGTCGAACATAAACGTCACCAAAGACGTCGATCTCTGGGAATTTCGACCCCCCCTTAATTGAACAAGAGAAGGAAAATATTAGTATGAACAAAAGAAATTAATAATAATGACGTATTAAAAATTAAATATAAATTATATTATTCTTACCCGACGCCGTGCATCCATCCTATATGAGAAGGGCCTGGAGCCGGAATGGTGAAGAAGAGTCTTCTTCTTCCTATTGCCCTTATTCACTTGGGCTTTATTCTGTTATACCAAAAATAAAACGTAATAATTGAACTATAAATAAATTAAATAATAATGAGATATAAAAAATAAAATAAACATTAAACAAATATTATTAAAAAAATACCACATAATCGGGCGCCTGAAAATGAGCGCAGAGCCACGCCCAACTATCCTCCCGCCCCTCAAGCTCCTTCGGGCAACCCTCCTGAAGAGCGACTTGCGGATCATCAAACGCCTGAAAATGGTGGTGCAAGTCGCTCTTCCACTGCTTGTACCTCTCACCGAAGAGTCTGTTGACGTACGCCAAGGTCTCCTCGTTGATGTCCTCTAAGTCGTAGTTTGTCTGCAATAAATTGATTACATACATTAAGTAATAGAAATATATAAAGTTTGAAAGAAAAATAATTAAAAGATAGGAAACATACCGACAACTGGCCGCGAACTTGCATCTTGATCTCGTCAGGCATGACCTTCCAAGACTTCCATTGCATCGGGCAATGGGTTCGAACGACGTGGCCAATGTCGTGGGCCAAGGAGCTATGCAAGTCCGCCGTCGGTGCAGCCCGATGGCGCTCGTCATATCCGATGCTGATACGACTGTTGGTCACCCGGGTGACCTTCGCCGTCTTCAGCTGCCGACACGGCCCTCGGGTGTTCCTCTTGGCTGCAAAGGGATATGACAATATTGTTACATATACAATCAAATTGAACCATAAAATTCCCAATTAAAAAAATGTTAAAAACAAAAAAATGAAAGTGGAAGGGTATTACCTGGAGGTGCCCCCGAGGCACCAGTACAGTCAGTCGATGTGGTGTCGGTGGTGGTAGCGGGCCGGTGTCGCCGCCTAGCGCTAAGAGGCTGCACCACCGAAGAAGATGATGATGCAGCCGCCTGGGATCCCCCAGGACCAGCTAGCACGTGGTCCTGCTCCATCAGTGCTGGAGCAGTGGCAGCTGATACCGGCTGAGCCGGGGGCTCCGAACTCGGTGTAGCCGTCACCGCCCTACGACGTCTAATCAAGTCTGACATCTGCACAATTTCATTAATCCAATGTAGCACATACAATGTCATTAAAAAATTGAACTAACTAATTAAAATCATAGTTTGACCTAGGGTTTGCGATTTCGGAGTATCCGGGACTCCGATCCGTCGAATCCTAAACGATCCTATAAATACATGGTACCACATACGTGAGTTTCAGCTCGATCCAACGGTCCGAACATATCAAACCCTAAAATCGCACAATAGGTTCGAACCGTTCGAGACTCAAACGATAACCAAATTCCAATCCGAGCACACCTACGCGCTCGTGACAACGAAATGTTTGCACTGGGACAAAATGCCCTATGCCACAGTACCCCACGCGCCACCACACGCGCCGGCAGCGCGTGGGTGCCCTAAGCGATAACAATCACTGGGAAATCCTAAAAATTAAGGGCCAAGGTTCCTACCCTAGGTTGAAAACATCAATTGGAGGCACTTTTGTTCTCGGACCTACCCCGAAAAACGGACGGAAGTGGCCGGAATTTCAATTTCAAAACCGGCCGAAACCTAGGGTTTCAAATTCACTACCCTATGCACACAATCAATCAAATCCTACACAACCATAAGCTAGAGCATGAAAAATAGCCCAGAAAGCATACCTCAATTGCCGGATTTGGTGACCGGAGGAGAGAGAACAACGACGGCGAAGATTCAGCCTAAACGGAGGAAATCACGGCGGCAGGATGGACGGCGACTGAGAAGCTCCTGGGTTCGACAGTGGCGGCGGCAAGGTCTGAATTGGGGCGGAGGTCACGGCGGAGAGAAAGGGAGGTTGAGTTTGAGAAATTAGGGTTCCGTTTGAGAAATTGGGGAAGAAGGAGAAGATCGCGATTTTCAGAAAACTTATTCGACTTTGCGCGACGAATATATAAATCCATCGCGCAAAATTCATTAAAATAACTTTTGCGCGACGGAAAAATAAACATTTCGTCGCACAATATTATAAAAACTTGACCTTTGCGTGACTTAAAAACTTGATTTCGTCGCGCAACGTTGTGAAAAGATATACTTTGCGCGACGAAAGAACTAGTATCGTCGCGCAAACTTGTCCAGCCGCCCAAAATTTTGGGATTTGATTTTGCACGGGGAAAATAAATGCAATGAGATTGCGCGACGAATAGGCATTCGTCGCGCAATCTAGCTTTTGCCAAACAAAATTTTGCCAAGTGTTAGATAGAGAAGGGCTGCAATTGTTAATTTTGCGCGATGAAGAGACTTATGTTCGTCGCGCAATCTGGCTTTTGCCAAAAAAAATTTCACCAAGTGTTGGAGCGGAGAAGGGCAGCGAATTTTTTTAATGATTTTGCGCGACGAATGGGATTATGTTTGTCGCGCAATCTGGCTTTTGCCAAAAAAAATTTCACCAAGTGTCTGAGCGGAGAAGGGCAGCGAATTTTTTTAATGATTTTGCGCGACGAATGAGATTATGTTCGTCGCGCAATGTGGCTTTTGCCAAAAAAAATTTCACCAAGAGTTGGAGCGGAGAAGGGCAGCGAATTTTTTTAATGATTTTGCGCGACGAACGGACGTATGTTCGTCGCGCAATCTGGCTTTTGCCAAAAAAAATTTCACCAAGTGTTGAAGCGGAGAAGGGCAGCGAATTTTTTTAATGATTTTGCGCGACGAACGGACTAATGTTCGTCGCGCAATCTGGCTTTTGCCAAAAAAATTTAACCAAGTGTTGGAGCGGAGAAGGGCAGCGAATTTTTTTAATGATTTTGCGCGACGAATGGGATTATGTTCGTCGCTGATGTTTTGCGTGACGAGTAAGAGTAGGTTTCGTCGCGCAAAACCATACCCTTGTACCCTAAAACCTGTACCCTAAGCCCTAAACCCGAACTCTTGAACTAGTTTCAATGATCCAACCGGCAATCTTCTTTTTTCATAGTTCAAGATCGTATATGTCAAAAATCATAATGAATGAACATTCAGAGATTGAGTAACGGGACAAAACTTTTCGACGGTTCTAAACAAATTGTCCCGATTCAACGGTGATTTTAACTCCGATCTTGAAAATTTTTTATAGCTGCGGTTCTTGACCCTATATGAATACAGAGATGTAATTCGATCTTCAATTTCAGATATTTACAGTACAGGACATCACATCATCTTATGTTAGACTGAATGAATGTATAAAGAAATTATTCATTTTTATGAATATTGTGTTTTTATGGAATACGCATTCTAGGAAACTAGTTTCAGTAATCTAGCCGTCAAATATGATTGTTTATACTTCGAGATCGTATACGTCGAAAATGAGAAAAAAAAACATTCAGAGCTCAAGTAACGGGACAAAACGTTTCGACGGTTATAAAGGAAAAGTCATGATTTAACGGTTATTTTGACTCTGATTTTGATGATTTTTTACAGCTATACTGTTTAACCCTATGTGAATACAGTGAACTACTTCGATCGTCAATTTCAACTATATACGTGTGTATATATCAGAAATATATATATATATGTGTATATGTTTGCGCGACGAGGTCTGTTTTTCGTCACGCAAAAGGCACTTGCGCGACGAAATTATTTGTCGCGCAAATAATAGAGTATGCGCGACGTGTACGTTGTCCGTCGCGCAAAATTTGCGCGACAATTATGCCTTCGTCGCGCAAGGTTATTTTCATTCACATATTATTAATCTGAATTATTCATCATTACATATAATTAATTGTATGAAAGTATGATTTATTCTATTTTCTTTTGATTTGAGAATGGAAGGATTGTTGATAATCTTATGTTCTTTGTATTTATTTTTCGGTTATATGGTTTTCATTTTTTAAAAGTTTTTTGTGAAAATAAATTTAAACTTTATGATACAAATTACTTGGATATATTTATTTACCAATGGTTTATAACTACATTTATTTTAATAATGTTTCATTTCTGCACATATATAATGTTTGGATATAACAAGTACATATATGAAAACATTTGCATTACACAAAATATGTCCACTAACATAATAAAATTACAAAAAAAATTAATCATTCATCATCTGAACTATAATAACTTTCGTTATCGTTGCTATCATTACTTTCGGTCTCCCAATCCTCTTCCTCCTCCTCCTCCTCCGCCTCCTCTATAACTACATCATCGTCGTTGCTCGGGCCAACTGCAACATCATATCGCGGAAGATCACCGAGGTCGGTATTTTCGATTGAAGACACTCCTTGTATTTGAAATGGCTCTTGTATAACATTAGTATCTTGAAGTGTTTCCGCATCATTTTCCATTGAAGATTCTAAACGTTGGTCAGCCACGTTGTTGACGTCGTTGTCAGTTGGGTCTAGTTCAGGTATAGCATACACGTTCCGGTATAGCATACACGTTCCTGTGATCCATCTTTTGAACAACGTTCCAACCGCTTCCGGCTTTAGGGTCATCTAGATACACAATTTGTGTTGCCATGTTTGCCAAAATATAAGGGTCGTCATCATACCAAGTTCTGTTCATGTTCACAGATAGTAAGCCATGATCGATTTTAACACTTCCCGGCCTATTTGGGTTGGTGTCAAACCATCGACACTTAAACATGATCACTTGGTATCGATCTTTGTAAAGCAATTGCACGACAGTTGTGAGTTTGCCATAGAAATCAATGTCCGTACTTTCGCCTCCACCTGGGACATGGACACCGCTGTTTTGCGTACACAACTTGTCATCTCGTCCTTCGGCCAAAAATTTGACGCCGTTGACATTACAACCTGAGAACAATTCAGCGCGAATCGGGCCGAACACCAAGTTATATAACTCATCACTGTAAGTTGGGGAATTTGATGATTTCAACTTATTCACCTAATATTATACAAAACCATTCATATGTTAGTCTGACAAAATTAAAAAACAAAAATTATATTTCTCAAATAACAAACACTGATAACTTACAGAATCCAAAAACCATTGTGGAAACAATTCACGGTGTTTCTGGGCAACCAAATGTGATGGATGTTCTCGCTTCATCATCTCTTCATGCTCATATAAGTATCCCATGATCTCATCACAATTGTTCAGTATGAACCATTGCGCTACCTCCATGTCATTTCTAGAAAACGACTCTCCGCGTCCAGGATCTCCGAAGGGTCGTGCGCTTTGGGCAAAAACAGAAAGTTTTTCATTTCTCATACCTCTATCATGATTGCGTTAAGGACGATTGAAAACCGTTTCCACATCTTTTAAATACATTCCGCAGAAAGTAAGCGACTCATATTGAACCCAAGCCTCTACGATTGATCCTTCGGGCTTCGCCCTGTTGCGTACACTTTTTTTCAGCTCTCCGAGAAGCCTGCCAAAATAAAACGATATGATTGAAATTAGCAAGCATGTGATAATGATGCATACACAAACGATAAGGATTATATACCTTTCTATTGGATACATCCAGCGATAGTTGACAGGACCAGCAAGTAATGCCTCTTCTGGCAAGTGAACCATCACGTGCATCATACTTGTGAAGAAAGCTGGAGGAAATATCATCTCAAACTTGCATAGGACTTGGACAATGTCATGGCGCAACTGAAACATGTCCGTTTTTCGCAAAGTTTTTGCCGTCAGTTGGGAAAAAAATCTGGACAACAAAATGATTGGCTTCACTACATCTTCCGGCAATAGGTGTCGAATACCAACAGGAAGTAGGCGTTGCATAAACACATGGCAGTCATGGCTTTTAAGTCCAGTAAATTTACCCCCGTCAACATTCACACAACGTGCGATATTAGAAGCATACCCATCGGGAAACTTTACTGACGATACAAACTTTAGAAACTCTTTCTTGTCATTCGGTTTCATAGAAAAGAATGCAAGATCCCTTCTAGCTTTATCATTGTCCCTATTCATCCATAAACCCCTTCGTATGCCCATTCTTTCCAAATCAAGACGAGCTTTGATCGTGTCCTTTGTCTTCCCCTTGATATCTAGAATCGTGCCCACCAATGTGTCGAATATAATTTTCTCAACATGCATCACATCTAGATTGTGCCTCAATTTTAGTTTCGACCAATATGGGAGCTCAAAAAACATAGGCTTGTGCGTCCAGTTCATATGTGTAGAAGGTCTGATACGACTAACTGTTTTCCCGAAGGGAGCAAAATCCAACCGGTTAAGCTGGTCCAATATCTCATCACCGGACCATTCTCTGGGTCTAAGGTGACGCTCTATGTTCCCGTCGAACTCTTTATCTTTTTCCCTCCACTCATGGTCCCATGGCAACCATCTCCGATGACCAAGGTAACAAACTTTTCCAGCATGCCAACCAGAAGTTACATCTTCCTTGCATACAGGACATGCCATATAACCTTTTGTGCTCCACCCAGAAACCATTGCATATGCTGGGAAATCATTCACAGTCCACATAATTGTTGCCCGCAAAGTGAACATCTTCCCAGTTGATTTATCGTACGTGCGAACACCGTTTGTCCACAAATCCTTCAGCTCATCAACCAGCGGCCTTAAGTAAACATCGATTGACCTCCCAGGATCCTCAGTTATCAAAACAGTCATCATCATGTATTCTTTTTTCATGCATTTCCAAGGCGGCAAATTATATGGGAATACGAAAATCGGCCAAGTGCTGTGGTGTTGGTTTAGAACCCCATACGGATTGAATCCGTCAGTGGCAAGTCCCAATCTAACATTTTGGGGATTAGCAGCAAACTCGAGGAACGTTCGATCGAACTCTTTCCATGCCTCCCCATCTGCAGGATGCCGCATCATATCATCGTCTACCCGTTTTTCCTGATGTCATCTCATGTCTGTGGCAGTATGCGTCGACATATACAATTGCTGCAACCTAGGTTTCAGGGGCAAATAACGCATGACTTTTTGTGGGATCTTAGTCGTCCTATTCTGAGATGTCATCTTGAACCTCGACTCATTGCATATAGGACATGTATCCAACGATTCATGCTCTTTGTAGAATAACATGCAATTGTTTTTGCAAGCATGGATTTTTTCATAACCCAATCCAAGACCATTCAACACCTTCTGCGCCTGTTTATGGTCTTTCGGCAAATAATTGTCCGTCGGAAGCATTCTCTTGAAAACCCCCAAAAAGTAATCGAAACACAGGTTCGACATACGATACTTTATTTTTCCATGCATTAGCTCCACAATGGCCGTGAGAACGGAAAAGCTCTCGCACCCCGGATATAACTCTTGGTTGGCATTTTTTAACAATTTCTCATATTGTTCAAACTCCGCACTGTCTATTGGTGTAGGCACATCATCTTGCTCTTCTTGATTCATGTTGGTCGATGCAAATGGAAAAACATCCTGTATAATATCCATGACTTGATCATTAGCATCCACAATAGGTTGAACATTGTCCACTCTTGTGGCATTTGAAGACGAAGCATGCTCTAATTGTTCCCCGTGAAGGTTCCAAATGCTATATGTCTCAATCATTCCATTCCTTACTAAATGAAATCCAACATTTTCAATTGTCTCCCATAACGTGTTGTTGCACCTCCTACAAGGACAACGGATTCTAGTTGCACCTGGGTTGTGTCTACGTGCAAACTCAATAAAATCCTCGATTCCATCCAAGTATTCGTCTGCGCATCTGTTCGGGTTCTGTATCCACCTTCTGTCCATAATTCCTGAAACCAGAATCACAACACAACAATCACAACAACTTCATACGAAGTTATAATGTCACCTTATGCCTCCGGTAAGGGTCCTATCCCATTCGGGAATGCATACTCCTGCCACGTAACCTACGACTACATGAGATTAGATTTCGACGTGGATGAATTTCGCCAGCATCTCGCTACAGTTCTTGAGGTGGCCATAGGTATAAATACCTACGTACCACCCGAAGAACGTACCGAGATGACAACGAAATATCCACAATCGAAACCTAATCCTGTAGCCATAGATTACGTGACAACACTATGCATTACCAAACTGTCCAAATAATGGGACAATTCAAGAATTAATTGGACCGCAGTCATGCATTACGCATCCATGCACGAAATCCAACTAATCTCGAACGGGAAACTAAGTGTTACTAAACATAAAAATAAAAGCACGAAGTTAATTTCAATTAACTTCGTACATCACAACAGATTGTACTACGTTACACACAACATAATATAAATATAACTTCACAAGAACATTTTAAACATAACAAATTAACATTATTAATATATAAAACAAATAAAATACCTTCTCAATCGTTCTCCACCAATCGCTAATTACAAATATCCCTAACGAAAACAAATTAAAAAACCTTAGTACGAACTTAAATTAATACTTTTAAACTAATGACGAAAAATACTTACCCAATCAATGTATTGAAATCCCAGCAGTGGCAGAGAGGTTGAGAGAGAAGCAGAAGCAGAATGCTTTGTTTTTGCATTCTGCCTCTGCAATGGCAGAATTCTAATATGAAGAAGGACTCTGGCACTTACCCAGGAATTGTAATCAAGCAGCGGATCATCTTGCGTCGCTGGCACTATCGAGAAGGAGTACGGAAGTTTAGGTTGAACGGTCCCCCACCTCTCTTGTGCATATCCTTTGCAAGGATGGACTCCCTTGTCCTCACCATGCCTAATTTGGATCGTTTTGACATCCTTATGGTTGGATTGTCTTTCTGGCACTTTTCTTCTTGATCAGTCTAAATGTATTGGTTGGTTTCTGGAATCTTTATGTTTTGTCTGTTTCCTTGCATGGGCAGACCTGTTCTCCTTGTATGGGCGTGAGACTCTTGTTTAAGGGTTCTTGTGCTTTGAATATAAGTCCTTTTCGACCAAAAAATAAAATAAAAAATCCTCCAAGTTAGAAGACAACACTCATATTATTTCTTGATTGCACATGAAATCTAGGCCTTCTAATAGCTATAGTCGAGTCTAATCCTCCATATCAAACATGGCCTTATGGTTTGCTTATTCCTGTGTTGATTAAAATGGATAAGGGAGAAGGTTAGATTAGGGTTAAGGTGGATTTGGGGTAGATGTAACTGGGGAATTATTGGTATGCAGAAATTTGAAAGAGGGCTTTCAGATTTTGAAGCAGCTATACAAAACAATACTATTAAACACCCTACCCCACTTCCCTATCTTCCATAGAATATAGTCCAACCGAGGTGGTGCCGCATCAGTCCAAAGGAAACGGGTGCCTTCTTTCAAGCCATATTGGGCAAGAGCATGTGCCACACCATTGGCCTTTTGAGGTTGATATAAAACATCTGTCGCATCCCTATTGAATCTTCCACCACATTTCCTAATGTTGCTCCACCCATCCATTCTACGATTAAGCATATACGGCTTGGGGAGGGAGTTGCAAGAATAAAGCGATTAAATCCCAATGAGCCCATTATCCCAATTTCCGTCACCAATTTGGTTTTGAGGGGTTAAAAAGTGGTCATTTTATCAACGTTTGGTGACGGAAATTGTCAGTTGTCCTCAAATTGCAAATGGTAGGGAATACACTGCCCAAAATGGGAATTTACAGATTATTACATTTTTGTTGATAGAAATTTAAAGTGAATTTTAAATCGAGAATGACAAGCACTACCATGACAATTAATAATAATGAAAACACTATCTGACCATCATATATGCATGCATATACGAAGCACCTTTAATATAACATAGCCTAGAATCCAATAAGTTTTTTTTGGGTTCAATCACAGTTGGAAAAAAAACAGAGATCAAGAACCAAAAAGGTCAACACATAGGAATAAAGAACAACAAGCATATGGGAGTTTAAACTAAAAACCATTACAGTCTAGTAAAATGAATCTTCCCCATCACAAAGCCAAAATAAAATACAAAACAAAAGCAAACAAAGCCACTGCTGCAAAGGGAACAGGGACTGCACCAACATAGCCATAAAAGAGGAGATACACTTCCCTCACACAAATCAGCACAGTTGCACAAAGAGACCCACAATTTGTCACCGAGAAACAAATTCCCCCAAAGCACAAAAGTACATCCACACGAGAACATCCATCCAAGACTCACAATCGCAAACCGACCGACTATTTGAGTTATATACACTTTCCAGAAAATACGCGAAAATTCATTTATAGAAGTGGTTGATGTAGCCCAATAGAGAGGCCAGATCCGGAATATGGATAAGGCAAGAAGAGGAGGGGATGTAGAGGAGGAAGTAAATCTATTTGTAGGGGGTGTATAAGCCACCAACTCTTAAGAAAGCCACGGCACGGCCAAACAGGCTCTTGCCAAAAACAAGAACACCCGCACCAAGAGAAAGGAATGCAAAGAA
The DNA here is from genome assembly GCA_903112645.1 of Prunus armeniaca. Taxonomy (NCBI): domain Eukaryota; kingdom Viridiplantae; phylum Streptophyta; class Magnoliopsida; order Rosales; family Rosaceae; genus Prunus; species Prunus armeniaca. Next base: position 9,304,163 of record CAEKDK010000003.1, on the reverse strand, counting down.
GATAGAGAGGTAGCAGAGCAAAGGAGTAAATGGGGAGGAGGGATATGGCTCCTTCTCCCCAAAAAGAGAACTGTGCAACGCTGAGAAGAAGAGAGGAAAAGGCATTTAGGGTTTTCTTATTTTTTTTATTATTGAGAATCCAATACCATTATCTAGGGGTGGTTGCAGTTCGGTAATCGCGAATTTTTTTCCAAACCGCAAACCGACCGACTATTTATGGTATGATGATTTTTTGAAACCGCAAACGGAGCAAAAAGCGGTCGGTTACCGTGAATTAGAGGTTTAAAACCGCAAGTTCTTTTTATGTCATAAAAATCAAATCTTCCACATTTTAGGCCTAATTTTGATGCTTCTTTTGAAGCCTTTTGAGTTCAAGCATACTTTAACCCAAAAATATAAATTCACAACCTCAACTTCTCAAGCATATATAAATTCACAACCTCCTCAACTTCTCAAGCATTCACAACCTAAAGAAAATTAAAGTTACAATTCCAATTAAAGTTAAACTTCTCAAGCATTCAAAACCTCAACTTCTTAAGCATTCCAATTCCAAATCCTTTAAAGCTACAAACTAGAAGGAAAATGCAATGCAATATGAATTAAAGTAACAACCCAAAGGAAAAATCCAATTCAAAGTTAATTAAAGTTACAAACTAAAAGGAAAATGCAATGCACCAATATTACAAACTGAAGTGTTGGTGGTGGTGAGTGGATTTGAAGGACCTCGTTGTGTTATTTGAGCACCAATGCTATCTCTAAAATGCAATTTTTATTTATTTAAAAAATATAGTTTCGGTTTGCGGTAACCACAAGTTTTGAAAATCAAATACCGCAACTGCAACCGCAAATGCGGTTCGGTTTTCCGCTATTGCGGTTTCATTGCGGTAAATTGTCGGTTGGTTTTTGCGGTTTTTTGGTCTAAAATGCCACCCCTACCATTATCAACAAGAACTCTACATATAAGGACATGTCTTGTTTACCTAAATTCGAACTTCTTTTATGACACAACTATAAGATCTCTTTCCTAAGTATCTCCACCTCCACCACAACATCCACCACCACCATTACCCCCACCGCCATATCCATGTCCTCCGCCCCCATCTCCATCATGACCCTGTCCTCTGCCCCCATTGCCATGATGACCATGTCCTCCACCACCTCCTCTGCCTCCTCCGTATCCACCATAATTATAATAATATGCACCGGTATCTGAAACCAAGGATTGAAATATCGGCCGATACACCGATATATCTGCCGATATATCGGTATTTTCAACTATGGACACCGATACTGGGGGTTAAGGCCATATCTTCCCCTGTATCGACGATATATCCCCCGATAAGTGCGATATTCCCGATATTTTGCCGATATCCCCTATATTTTCTAATACCCATAATAGAATCCAAAAACAATTCAGAAGTTTTGAAAGCAATTGAAGCAAATTGAAACCCAAAAATTGTTAATCCTTGCCCAGAACCTTATAATTTATTAATATGAAGAATCTATGCACAGTCCACTGCCCACATACCTCCAATCCATCTGAAGAAGACATGTCGATCAATTTTGGATCTATGAGCATATGAACTAGACCTACTACTAACTCAAATGAATCTTATTATGACTATGGTTATGTCATATCTGATTATAGTGGAATTAGTTATGGAGCTCAAGATGATGAAACAGATTATGGACCTACTAGTTGGGTTAATCCTAACTATCCTATATGTGGGAGGACAGTGGGGAGCTCGAGAGACACTTATGTGCACCATGTTCTAACATAGCTTACAAACTGCTCCGGTTACATGACTTGGTATGACTATTGTATGAATCTAGATGATTGTTCCTCATTGTTTGAACCTCATAGGAGCTCTTCATTTATGTAGGTGGACACTTATCTAAATTGTAATCCAATGTTTAAACAAACTATGGATTGATGCATGGTTTATTCATTATAATCAAAATTTTATTTTCAAACTTTTCATTAATGCGCATTACATACCACTTATATTTCATCAATGTATATCTTATTATTATTAAATTTTGAGTTTTATTTGTTCAATACATTCATTGATAATGTACATAACATCTATGAAAGTTTTATACCAAAATTACGTGTTTCAATGCCTATATCTGTCTTTTTTGTTGATTTTTTCCCGATACCTAAAACGATAACGGTATATCCCTCGAAATATCTGTGAATTGGAGGCCCGATATTATCTGCACGGCCGATATTTTAATCTTTGTCTGAAACATTTGGCACATTATGGTGTTTCTTCTTGCGAGACGATTTACCACAAAAAAATATTACAGCTGAAATTATTGAAAGGGCATCAGGATCATGCAGAACAAGAATAGTCCACCATCAGCACTTGGAAGCAATACATCCGTATGACTAACACCTAGACCAACAAGGTTCCTAGCCATTTCTGTTTGTGTTTTGCGAGCCTAACTTTAGGAGGAGGAATTTATTTATAGATCCTAATTCCTATGATAATTAATAAGAATAAATTTTTTGAAAGTTGGATAACAGACGCTATCTCCACCTTATGTTGCACCCCGCATGGATTGCATGTCACTAAGGCTTGCGGGTAATTATGTTCACATTAGACTATATGTTGTGAGGGTGGTCCACTTTGGCCAAATAAGAATATGCCCGTGAGAAAATGTAATCATGGCGGCCTCGGTTGATTTGATCCTTGATAAAAATAAAAAAAAATAAAAAAAAATAATCTGCAAAGAAAGAAGGATCCCAACTTTGTTGTACTTGTACTTGGAGTCTTTTCTTTAGTTCATTCGTTTTTTGATTGAGTGATTAGTAAGGAATTTGCTTAATTTAATTCAAGAATGGAAGTATAGAGGTTTATCTATACTATATTTAAGAGAATCCTCTTTGTCAATTAACCAGGAAGATTTTTTATAGTATTTTTAATAGATAAGGTAAGGTTGATATAGAGTATGGTCTCGTGTTGGCCCAAGTCCCATCTAAAAGATAACTCATATCTTCCACCATATAGCTCATGGTTTTGAACAATATTTATAAATGAATATGAAACTAGGGATCAACATTTGGCATGTGGCGAATGGGACGAAGTGGGTAGCTCGATGATCCAAAGCCCGTTACGGCTTGTTGTTTAGGCTCTTTCTGTCCAGTTCGCTCTTGAATTGGATAGGGCATGGGCGTAGGATTTGAAATTCTCAATCCACTCATGGCCTAGCTCACTTAGGCCTGTTTAAGCTCTATTTTTTAAAAACTTAATTGATGCACTCGCTAACCTCAGTTTAGACTTAATTGAAATAATATAATATGTAGAATGGATTAATTAACCTTTTATTTTGTTTTACACATGTTATGAATTAAGTTAATTTTTCAATGTTGTCTAAAAATTTATAACCAAAAGTTATAAAAAGACATTGCACTACAATCCCACATCCAAGTGCACTCCCTAACCTCATTTTAAACTTAATTGAAATAATGTTATATATTAGATTCATTAATAAACCTTTTATTTTATTTTACACATTTATGAATTAGGATAATTTTTTTAATATTGTCTAAAAATTTGTAACAAAAACTTAAAGGTTTTTTTATCGCAAATGGTCCCTGAGGTTAGCGAAATTATCACCTTTAGTCCTTAATCTTTTTTTGTGACATTAATAGTACTTAACGTTATTTAGTACATATCAAAATAGTCCTACCGTTAGAAACTCTGTTAAATTGCTAACGTGGAAGTTGAGTGGGCTCCACATCTCCAATGATGTCGTGACACGTGGATAAGATAAAACCTATTTTTAAAACCATTAAAAAATGGAGAAAAAAGCTGATTTTTTTTTCCCATCCCCCCTCTGCCCTCTCTCTAAGCTCCCTCTCCCTCTGTTATTTTTCTCGCCCACCACCCCATCCCCACCTGCAACCCACACCAAGATTGAATTATTTGGATGTTTTGGATGATGGGTTTTGTGTGATTTGGAAAAAGGTTGAGATGGGCTTTTTCGGAGTGTGGAGGTATTGAATTTGACAGAGGGGGTAGGGAGGTTGTTGGGGAGAAAACAAAACAGAGAGGAGGAGGGGTGGTGGGGAAGGGCCATTGGAAGTCATATGGAGAGAGGGAGAGGGTGGGGGTTGGGGATGCAATTGTGGCGTGGGTTGCGGGTGTGGATGGGAGGGTGGTGGGCGAGAAAAATTGCAGATGAGAGGGAGAGTGGATGGGGGATGGAAAAAAAAAAAAGAATTTTAAAATTTTTCTTAAATTGTTTTAATTTTTAATAGTTTTTCATAAATTTTTTTATTTTTTATTTTATCTTATCCACATGTCACGACCTCGTTCGAGATGTGGAGCCCACTTGCATTCCACTCAACAACTTAACAGAGTTTTTAACAGCTTGGACCATTTTGATGTGTACTAGGTAACGTTAAGGACTATTAATGTCACAAAAAAAAATAAAAAATAAAAAAATAAAAAAATAAATAAAAATTAAGGACAAAATGTGATAATTTCGCTAACCTCAAGAACCATTTGCGATAAAAAAACCAAATTTAAAAGACATAACACCAATTCCACATCCAAATCCCACCACTTGTGATTTAAAAAAAGGCATTGCCCATGTAGGCCTATGTTGGGCCATGCCCACCTAAGCTTGGCCCAGTGGGTGAGCTTGGGCTTAGACATTTGAAATCTTGGTTAGGCCCAACCCAAACTGAAAAGGCAAAATTGAGTTGGTGAGTTGTGCCTTTTGTGTTGAGTGGCCCAAAAACGAACCCTAGACGAGCTGATGGTTGGAGCTGGGTGGGCAACCAGGGAAATGCTTGATGTTGTGGGGAGGGTTGCTAAATCTATCTACTAGTAGCATAAGAATTTCCTATTTCGTTTATGAGAGGGTCTAGCATATGCCAAAGATGTGGACTCGAAACTTACAAAAATATGTTTACGAAAAGTATGTACTTGTAGCTATAAACCAGAGAAATCAGCACAGTTTTAATTCCACAATCACAATACAAACCAAAAAGATATTAGATTATGTTGACAGAAATTTGTTTACCTCTCGCGTAAGCTCCACTCCATCAATATAACATATAGCTTACAAGCCAATATTAGTATCAACAAGAACAATTAAAAGAACGACAGGTTTTGTTGACATAAATACCAACTTTTTATTTTATTTTATGAAAACATAGTTATATATATCTTCCTAACCACCTCCACAACCTCCACCACAAGCTGCACCACCACTGCCGCGGCTGGCTCCGCATCTTTTCTTGCTTGATCCTTCATCATCACCACAAGCAAATATGACCATTGATATAAGTGAGAGAGACATAAGAATCATGCAGAGCAAAAATATTCCCCCCGAGTTGTCTTGCATGATACCTAGTTCCTCTGCCTGGCCACCACCTAGAACAACATATGTTCCTCTGGCCATTTTTTCGATGGGTTACAAGATTAGCTAGCTGTTTTCGTTAATCCAAGCATATATATATATATATATATATATATATATATATTTATTTATTTATAGTGTAATGTCAGCAAATGCCGTGTGCAATTCCAAGTCTTATGTTGACGATTCTGGCTGATGTTGAAAGGCTTGAAGAGAAAGGGATAGCTAGCTAGATTGAGATGCAATAATTGTTGCAAGCCTTACGTTTTGCTACGTGAAAATGCTAAGAAGATCAGATGTGAGATTTTGTTTGTCTTCCTTTTTTTTTTTTTTTTTTTTTTTTTGTTGGTCTCTCTCCTTAATTGTGTACAAGAAAAATACTTGCGTCCACTCCAGATTCTATCTCCATCCCGTTAACATGGACCAATGATATTTTTGTACATGTCTTTTCTTTTAAATTTTTGGGTTTTTATCACAATGGTCCCTAAGGTTGGCGAAATTATCACATTTGATCCTGTATGTTTTTTTTTGTTGACATTATTGGTCATTTATGTTACACCTCACACATCAATTTGGTTATGCTATTAGATTCGGTCAAATTTTTTGTTAAATTGCAAACGTGACACATATGTGGTGTCCACATATCCAATGAGATAATCACACGTGGCTTTAAATAAAATATAATGATATATTTTAAAGAGTTTTTCTATTTAAACTCCGCACTTCTCTTTGTTCACCCCATATTCTAAGTTCACCGCAATTTTTAATTCAAAATTTCAAAATTTCTAAGTAAACCCCACCGTCTTCCCAAACTACCCTTAAATACACACCCATGAGAAAAAATAATTAAAAAAACTCAACAACCTTACACCCCACTTTCTCTTTCTGTGTGGTGTTATGTTGAGCAAAAGCAGCGGAGCCCTTCTCCAAGTGTTTGGTGTGGCAGGAGTTTTAGGCACCTCAGTCTTTTCTTTGTCCATCTCTTCTGAAACGGCTCTCCTCATTCTTTTCTTAGGGTTCCATCAATTTCCACAGCCACAGTAGGCTCAAGCCACCAATTTTTATCTCAGTCGTCCAGAACCAAATGAAAACAAATTGCATAATTAACCCTATGAATTTAAGCACCTAAGTAAGTAATTACTAGAATCTTTAAGAATATAAATAAAATAAAAACTAATGCAACAAGAAAAAATAAATAAATAATACTTAACGTAACTTCTAAAAACCCATTTGCACAAATACAATTAATAATCCCCAAGAACCCAGATGATAAGAACCCCAAAGAAAAGGAAAATGTAACCAAAACTTGAAGAAATACTGAACCAACTATTGAGGATCCTTTCAAATAAATAAACCAGATAACAGCAACTTCAGGGAAACAATTATAAATTCAGAGAAGACAAATAAAAAGAATACTCTCCCTGAAAAAGAAGAAGATAATGGCGATAGAATTACAAGTGGGTATCTTTATGTCTTCATGAATGACAAATGAAGAGCAGTCATGAGAGAGCTGGATGATAGCAGTGAATTATGTTCTTAATTTGAGCAATCAGCAACCAAAGAAAAGTATGGGGTTTAAACACAATAATAAGTTGGATGTTCTTTTTTGTCTTTTTACACAATAATAAAACTTAAAAGTTTAATGATTTAAATATTTGGGTGAACAAAGAAAAGTATAGGGTTTAAAACTTCAAATCCTTTTTATTTATTTATTTATTTAAATTAAGTCTTTTTATAAATAAAAAAGATTAAAACAAAAACAAAAACAAAAATACATGCAACCACCCCTCTGTGTTCTCCCTTTGCTAACGGCCCCCACCTTTGTTCTCTCTCTCTCTCTCTCTCTCTCTCTCTCTCTCGCAAATTGTAAACAGCAGAGAATGGCAATATGGGAATTTACTGAATATTGCATTTTTGTTGATAGAAATTTAAAGTGAATTTTAAAAGAGAAAAACAAACACTACCATGAAAATTAGTAAAAGCCAAAATCTGACCATCATATACATAAGAAGCTCCATCAATATAACGTAGCTTACAAGCCAATATTAGTATCAACAAGAACAATCACTACTACATTTTACACTTTGCGGGACAAAGAGAATTTGGTCGTGCAAAATACACTGTAGTCGCACAAATTTCAGCGCGACAGAAACTTCGTCACACAGAATCCGTCGCGCATAGATCGTGAAGAAAGACTTTGCGTGACGAAGTTTTTTCATTGTTCGCGCAAAGCGACTTTCAGCGACGAAAAAATATTTGTTGCGCAAAGCGACTTTGCATGATGAAAAATATTTGTCGCACAAAGTTACTTTGAGCGACGAAAAATATTGGTCACGCAAAGTTTTGCGCGACGAAAAACGTTGGTTGCGCAAAGTTTTGCGCGACGAAAAAATTATTTAAAAATAAAAAATAAAAATCCCGCGTCCCATTTTTGGTACCCTCCCAAATTTTTAGAGTTTTGCGCGACGAATACTAATGTATTTGTGCGACGAAATATTTTGGCTTTTGACTTTTTGTTTTATTATTTCTTTAATATTAATTTAATTATATTAATTATTTCGAATTTTTACTTTTTAAATTTAATTTAATTGTATGATTTTTTTCGTTACTTTAATTTAAATTGATATTAATTTATTCAAATTTTTACTTTTTAAATTTAATTTAATTATATGATATTTTTTAATTACTTTAATTTAAATTGACATATTCAAAATAAAATTACATATGAAAAATAGTGATCAAACTATCCAATAAATATATATATATATATATAATATTCAAAATGTACACATAAATTAACGAAGTACAATTATAAAATCCTAATACAAGCGTATTGTGGTGGTAGTGGCGAAGATATGTTTTGATAGCTTCCTAATCCTCAACTTTAGCCGTCAAAGTCTCGATGATTCCAACAAAAACAAAAAAAAAAAAAAAAAAAAAAAAAAAGAAAGAAGAAAATAATCTCCCCTAAAATTGTTATACCACAAATCCAACCACAAACTCCAATCCCTCCCCTTTACTCAACCCCAAACCCCACACAAACTCAAAACTAACTCCAAAAACACATATTAATGAAAAAAAATTAAAATTTGGAGAGAATATACCTTTTGGCATGATTGAGAGTGAGTGAGAATGAGAGAGAGAAGTGAGTGTGAGAGAATTAGAGAAGATAGTGATAGAGAGATGAGAAAGTGAGTGAGAGTGAGAGATAGTGAAAAGAGAGATGAGAGAGTGAGTGAGAGTGAGAGATAGTGAAGAGAGAGATGATGAGAGATTAAGTGAGAGGAGTGAGTGTGAGAGAAATGGTGGGATTTGGGGAGAGGGAAAGAGAGAGGAGAGGTAAGAGTAGAGAAAGACATTGAGAAAATGGGAAAGGAGTTATTTTCATTTTAAAAAACTTTGAGCGACGAAAAATATTGGAGTATTGGTCGCGCAAAAACTTTGCGCGACGAAATATAAAAAATCAAACCAAGAGTCCCCATTTTTGGTACCCGCTCAAATTTTGAAATTTTTTCGCGACGAAAAATACATATTGGTCACACAAAGTCTAAAAAAATTATATAAAAAAATTCCCGCGTCCCATTTTTGGTACCTACCCAAATTTTTGCACGACGAAAAATATATATTGGTCATGCAAAGTTTTGAGCGACACGAAATATTGGTCGCGCAAAGTAAAAAACAATAAAAAAATCCCACGTCCCATTTTTGGTACCAGCCCAAATTTTTGCGCGACGAAAAATATTTATTGGTCGCGCAAAGTTTTGAGCGACACAAAATATTGAACGCGCAAAGTCTAGTTTTTTTTTTTTTTTTTTTTTTTTTTTTTTAATCCGCGTCCCATTTTTGGTACCCGTCCAAATTTTTAGAGTTTTGCGTGACGAAATGTTGGTCGCACAAACTTTTGAGAGACGAAAAATTGGTTCGTTTCACGATATTTATAAAAATAATAGCTATGAATAATAAAAAAATAAAGTTATTTTGTTTTACAATTTAAAATATAAATAAGGTTAAAGCTACTTAATAAATGTATATACTATTCAATTTCTTAATTGTTATACGTACAAAATAAATAAATTTAAAGCTACTTAATAAGTAAATAAATATATATATACACACACCATTCAACGATCCAACCGTCAAACTTGTTTGTATATAATTCAAGATCGTATACGCCAAAAAACGCAAAAAACAAACATTCAGAGACCTAGTGACAGAACAAAAAATGTCAACGGTTATAAATGAAAAATCACGATTTAATGGTTATTTTAACTCCGATTTTGATGATTTTTTTTACAGATACACTCCTTGACCCTATATGAATACAATGAACTAATTCGATCGTCAATTTAAAATATTTACACTAGTGGATACTACAAAATCTTATGTTATATTTAACAAAATATAAATAAACTCTTAATTATTAGTGAATATATTGTTTTGATGGCATACACATTCAACAAAACTAGTTTCAACGATCCAACCATCAAACTTATTTGTTTATACTTCGAGATCATATACGCCAAAAATTGAAAAAAAATAAACATTCAGAGATCAAGTAACGGGACAAAAAATTTCGACGGTTATAAATGAAAAATCACGATTTAACGGTTATTTGAACTCCGATTTTGATGATTTTTTACAGCTACACTCCTTGACCCTATATGAATACAATGAACTAATTTGATCATCAATTTAAAATATTTACACTAGTGGATACCACAAAATCTTATGTTATATTTAACAAAAGTATAAATAAACTCTTAATTGTTAGTGAATATATTGTTTTGATGGCATACACATTCTACGAAACTAGTTTCAACGATCCAACCGTCAAACTTGTTTGTTTATACTTTGAGATCATATACGCCAAAAATCGGAAAAAATAAACGTTCAGAGATCAAGTAACAGGACAAAACTTTTCGACGTTTATAAATGAAAAATCATGATTTAACGGTTATTTTAATTCCGATTTTGATGATTTTTTACCGCTACACTCCTTTACCCTATATGAATACAATGACTGAATTTGATCTTCAATTTAAAATATTTTACACTAGTGGATACCACAAAATCTTATGTTATATTTAACAAAAGTATAAATAAACTCTTAATTGTTAGTGAATATATTGTTTTGATGGCATACACATTCTATGAAACTAGTTTCAACGATCCAACCGTCAAACTTGTTTGTTTATACTTCGAGATCATATACGCCAAAAATCGGAAAAAATAAACATTCAGAGATCAAGTAATGGGACAAAACTTTCTGACGGTTATAAATGAAAAATCACGATTTAACGGTTATTTTAACTTCGATTTTGATTATTTTTTACAGCTACACTCTTTGACCCTATATGAATACAATGAACTAATTCAATCGTCAATTTAAAAAATATATTTTCTAACAAAAACCCAATCCGAACAACAATAATATATTTTTCTAACAAAAATCCGATCCGATCTAAAATAATAAATTTAAAGCTACTTAATAAAAATATATATACTGTTTAAGTGTTATGCATACAAAATAAAAAAACAAAAATAAATTGGTTTAGGCGACGAAATGTTTGGATAACGCCATGCAAAGAATTTTAAAAAGAATTTTTTTATTTTATTTATTTTTATAAGGACTTTGCGCGACGAAGTTTATTGTTTTGTGACTCAAAGTGACTTTCCGCGACGAAAAACAATTCGTCGCGCAAAATTTTGTCGCGCAAGGTTTTGAGTGACGAAGTTTTGAGTTTCATCGCGCAAAGTGACTTTGAGCGATGAATAATTTTTCGTCCCGCAAAATTTGGTCGCGCAAGGGTGATTTTTTACTTGTGAATTATAAGAACGACAGGTTTTGTGGACATAAATTCGAACTTTTCTTAATTTTATGAAAACATAGTTATATATATCTTCCTAACAACCGCCACCTCCACAACCTCCACCACCACCACAAGCTGCACCACCACCACCACCGCCGCCTCTGTATCTTTTCTTGCTTGATCCTTCATCATCACCACTAGCAAATATGACCATTGATATAAGTGAGAAAGACATAAGAATCATGCAGAGCAAAAATATCGTCCCCCAAGTTGTCTTGCATGCAGGGACGGACCCACAGTGGGGTCAATGGGGTCAAACGACCCTATGGACTCCAAGAAAGTAAGGTAGAAGGCCCCTTTGAATTGCTATGTGACCCCATGAAAAGCTGGAGAAGAAGTTGCAGAGGTATTGAGGAAGAAGAAGATGAACAGAAATCTGTTCTTTTTTCAAAAGAAGCTGGCCAAAACAGCGTCGTTTTGGCCCAGCTTCTAATTTTTTTTTTTAAAACGGGCTGGCCAAAACGGCGTCGTTTTGGACCAGCCAACGCCTTTTTTTTTAAAAACCCGGTTACCAAAACGGCGTCGTTTTGGTAGCGAATTTTTTTTTAAAAAAACTGTGCTGGCCAAAACGACGTTGTTTTGGTCCAGGTCTTTTTAAAAAAAAAGAGGTCAGCTTGTATATGCACAGACCCTCCCCATCTCTCCTGATTTTTCAACTTCAAAACCCCCATTTTCTAAACCCTCAAACCTAAATCCCCAATCTCCACCCCCCACAAACCTTTAACCCTCTCCCCCACCAAGTCTTTATGCCCCAACTCCTCCATTGCCGCCGCTTCCAGCAGCGCCGTCGCTTCCAAAAGCTTTGCTCCGCTTCCACCACCTCACAATTGAAGGTAAATTCTAACTCTAAACCTAAATAACTTGAGTTGAAATTGAATGTATGATTATATTATATTGTTTTGATATATTGGATGTTTTTATGAATTTGTTGTGGTTAATTGGTATAAATTTGGTGTTCTCTTTAATTGATTTTTGTTATTATTTTGATTAATTTATGTAGAATTATGGAAAGATTTTTTAAGAGGAAGTCATCATTGGGTAGTTCGGATAGTGTGGGTAATTTAAGAACTTCAAGTTCAAGACAAAGTGAGTTAGATGGGGTTTTGGCTAATCTTCAGGCAGACCCGAGACTAAGAATTCGTATGATTGAGTATGATACTAATATTAGAGATGAGGTTCGAAGAGCATATCTACAAAAAGGACCTTGTCAACCTAGAGGTCATTCTTTCTCACAAAGTAATATCTCAGGAATTAATCGACGCTTCATTCCCCAATGGTTTGATGAATTTGATTGGTTGGAGTATAGTGTATCTAAAGATGCTGCATTTTGTCTTTATTGCTATCTCTTTAAATCCAATTTTGAGCAAGTGGGTAGTGAAGCCTTCACTGGAGCAGGGTTTAAGAATTGAAAGAAAGGGAGAGAAAGAATGAAGGTGCATGTTGGACCGGTTGGTAGTGTTCATAATAAAGCTAGAGAAGCTGCTACAAATTTGATGAATCAAAATACACATATTGAAACGGCTGTGAGCAAACACTCCGAACAAGCTCGTGTGGCATATCGAAGATGCTTAATTGCTTCAATCAAGTGCATTAAGTTTCTATTGAGACAAGGTCTTTCTTTCCGTGGAAATGATGAAAGTGCCACTTCAAGCAATAGGGGAAATTACTTGGAGCTATTGCAATTCCTTGCAGACAATGATGAGAAAGTTAAAGAAGTTGTGTTGGAAAATGTTCTGGGGAATCTCAAGTTAGTAGCTCCAAAGATTCAAAAAGATATTGTCAATGCATGTGCCGGGGAAACACTTGATGTTATCATGAGTGGTTTAAAAGATAGATTATTTTCTATATTGGTGGATGAAGCACGTGATATTTCTGTGAAGGAGCAAATGGCTATGGTGTTGCGTTATGTGGACGACAAAGGGCATGTAATTGAAAGGTTTGTGGGGGTTCAACTTGTTACCGACACCACTTCAAGTTCACTAAAGGATGCCATTGACATATTCTTTTCTTCCAATGGTTTGAGCTTTTCTAAGTTACGAGGACAAGGTTATGATGGAGCTAGAATATGAGAGGTGAGTTGAATGGCCTCAAAACAAAGATTTTGAGAAAACAACCTTGTGCATACTATGTTTATTGCTTTGCTCATCAACTTCAACTAGCACTTGTTGCCGTAGCAAAGAAGAATATTGATATTGCCTCTTTCTTCACAACCACTAATAGTGTGGTTAACCATGTTGGAGCATCTTGTAAGCGGCGTGATGCACTTAGAGCACAACTTCAAGAAGAGCTTGTGATAGCTTTTGAAAATGATTGTCTTATAACGGGGCGAGGTTTGCATCAAGAAACAAGTCTCAAACGTGCCGGTGACACACGATGGAGCTCACATTACGGTACCATTATTAGCATCATTTCTATGTTTTCATCTGTGATTCATGTGCTTCAAATGATTATTGATGATAATCCCAATGATAGTGCCGGTGAAGCAAATAAGATTCAAAGGGAAATGCTTACTTTTCAGTTTGTGTTTCACCTATTCTTAATGAAAGCTATATTGGGACTCACAAATGATGTGTCACAAGCATTGCAAAAGAAAGATCAAGAAATTGTAAATGCAATGGCTTTGGTGAAATCATGCAAAGAAAAGCTACATTGGATGAGGAATAATGGGTTTGATGCATTGGTTGAAGAGGTGTCTTCATTTTGTGACAAACATCATATTGATGTTCCTAACATGGATGATGCCTTCGTACTTCCAGGGAGGTCAAGGCGTAATGCTCCAATAAAGACAAATCGTCATCATTATCGTGTGGAGCTCTTTATTTATGTCATTGATAAGCAACTTATGGAGTTAGATGATCGTTTTAATGAGGTAAATACTGAGTTGCTTATTTGTTTGGCATGTTTGAGTCCGAATGATTCATTTGTAGCTTTTGATAAACAAAAGCTACTTCGTCTTGCTCAATTTTATCCTCAAGACTTTTCGGATGGGGATCTTTTGGCACTTGAAGATCAACTTGAACTTTATATTCATTATGTGTGTTCAAGTAGTGATTTCTTTGACTTGCAAGGGATTGGTGATCTTGCAAAAAAAATGGTGGAGACAAGGATGCATCGAGCATTCAATTATGTGTATTTGCTTATTACATTGGCTCTAGTTTTACCAGTTGCTACTGCTTCAGTTGAGAGGACATTTTCCGTCATGAATATTATCAAAGGTCCACTTCGGAACAAAATGGGAGATCAATGGTTGAGTGATAGCTTACTTGTTTATGTTGAGAATGATGTTTTTGATTGTATTGAAAATGAAGCTATAATGCTTCGTTTTCAAAATATGAAACATCGTCGTGGCCAATTGTAATTTGTAATGTTGTTTTTTACATGAATTATGAATGAATGTACTGTAGTTCATTTTCAATGTTATATTAATCTTTAAAAAAAAATTGAACTTTTACACTATGACCCTACGACATCAAATTCCTGGGTCCGTCCTTGCTTGCATGATGCCTAGTTCCTCTGCGTGGCCAGCACCTAGAACAACATATGCTCCTCTAGACATTTTTTCGATGAGTTACAAGATTAGCTAGCTGTTCGTTAATTCAAGCTATATATTTTTATAATGTAATGTCAACAAATGACGTGTGCAATTCCAAGTCCTGCTATTCAAAGTATTCGGTTACGAATTCTAGCTGTGGAAAATTCATGAACACTTCCTAGAAACTTCGTTCTTCACAACCTGATGTTGAAAGGCTTAAAGAGACAGAAACTGGCGGAAAATTTTCTAAGAGAAAGGGCTAGCTAGCTAGATTGAGAGGCAATATTTGCTGCAAGCCTATGTTTTGCTTCGTGAAAATGCTAAGAAGATCAGATGTGAGATTTTGTGTCTCTTCCTATTTAATTGTGTACAAGAAAAATACTTACGTCCACTCCTGATTCCATCTCCACCCCATTGACATTGACCAATGATATTTTTGTACATGTGTTTTCTTTTTAATTTTGAGGTTTTTATCACAGTAGTCTTAAGGTTGGCGAAATTATCACATTTGATCCTTTATGTATTTTTTTTGACATTATTTGTCATTTATCAATTTGGTCCTGCTATTAGGTTCCGTCAAAATTTCTGTTAAATTGCTGACATGGCACATATGTGGTGCCACATATCCAATGAGATAATCACACATGACTTTAAATAAAATACAATGATATATTTTAAATAGTTTAAAACTTCAAATCCTTTTTTTTAAAAAGAAAATTAAGTATTTTTATAAATAAAAAAGATTAAAACAAAAATAAAAATAAAAATACATGCAACCATCCCCCTCTGCGTTCTCCCTCTGCCAACGGCCCCCCACCTTCATAGACCCTATATAATGTCTCTGTGTAGTGGGGTTAGGTGGTGGCGTGACTGGGAGGATGGTGTGAGGGAGAGAGAAAAAGAGAGAGTGAAAGACGGAAGGGCATTGAGGGGAATGTTGGAGAATTAAACCAAATATGCATCATTATTGCATTCAAGAAGTTTCAATATGCTATTATGTTAAGTCTTTTCTTATTCTCTGATTTAATAAGTTCATATATTAATGAATTGAATAAACTATCAGCTTCATGAATTAGTGGGTTGATGAAGAGTCTAAGATATGAGAGTGGGTTAATCGGTTTTGATAAGAGAAGTCTTTAAAGGGAGTTTCACTATAACACCCAAAATGGGGGCTGAAATTATAAAAAAACCCAAGCACTATTTAAACATATAAACACACCCAAACCCATCATTACACACACTCAAAACTCATTTATAAACACACCTAAAAAGTTGACTTTGGGGTTGATTTTGGGTGTGTTTCTATGTTTAAATAGTGCTTGGGTTTTTTTATAAATACATGTCTAGAATTGGGTTTATTTATAAATTTGTAGTCTTTAAATAGGTCTTTTATCATTGTTATTTTGTAGTGCTGAATTATAATGAAAGAGCCTATTCTTCTAAGAAACTAGTGTCCATTTGTTATATTTTATTTCTCTTCCTCCTACAGGGAAGGGGAGTTGCAGAGTTGCAGTTTTTCTTTTTCTTTTCCTTTTTCTTATTGGGGAATGCTAGCAACCTTCTCTCTAACCTTCTTTGGACTTTTTTCCTTTTTTGCTTGACATGTGTCACTCTCCTTACACATAAAACAATGCTATTAATAACCACACACAAAAAAAAACTAATAATTATATTTCCATATTTGCCCTTGATTGAAACTAAAGCATCTTCTCTTTGCTTTATCTTTCAGAAGAATGCTCCTACCTTTTCAACTCTCACCACAAAAGCTAAAGTGTCTTGTTCAGCTTCTCTCGCTCCAAGTCTTGGTCAAAGGTATGGTTTGTTCATTTCTGATGTATTATTGTGCTGAAAATTAATATCTTTTGGAAGTATTTTCTTAGGTTGATGGGTATTTCTTTTGTTAATCTAAACTGTAATATATTTGTGTTTTCATATTGAATTCGATTTTGGTGATTTTTTATTATTTTGCTTCTATATATTTTATCTCAAGCCATCTCCAACCCAAGGACTTAAACCCAAAATATCCTCCAAAACCTCTTCCAACCCAAGAAAATGAAGGACCCAAATTTGGGAAAACCCAAATAACAGTCCACATTTAGCATGGATCCAAAACTATTTAGTGGAACCCGCGCTGAGACCAGCTCTGATGGATTTGTCTGTTGCCCACGCCACGTGTCAACTCATGGTGAGAGAGCTGTTGCAATTCCAACAGCTCATTTTTTTATTTATTTATTTATTATTTATGTATAAATGTAATAGTATCTTTAAAAAGAGACTGGGCCCACATGCTGACTTTATTCCACCTCAAAGTGGCATTGCAATCCAAATATATATATATATATATACATATATATATTTATTTAAATTTTAATAGTAAATTTAAATTAACGATCTAGATTAAAGGAACAGTTTTAGCCCCTTTTGAATGAAATTCATTTGGCTAATTTCCTTCAGTTTTTTGTGTGTATGGTTTTCTTGGGGATTCGTGTTGGATGACTTTCGCGAGACAAGGTGGATATTTTGTGGGATAAAGTACCCTTTGGACACCCCTTTGGGTGTCAGTTTCTTCAGAATTCCAGGAAATACCTTTTAATTCAATTTTTACAGATTGGAGGGCAGCTGTTATTTTTCCAGTAATGTAATTTAGGCTTTATAAGATTTGTTAGCTGCTAGATCTTGTCCTCTGCCACTGGTTGTGTATGTGCTTGTTATTTAATAAATTTTTGTTTCTCAAAAAAAAAAAAAAAAAAAAAAAAAAAAAATTTGGTATAGTCTTGAGGGGGCTATTATAATTTCATTATTTTTTTTAAACTAATAATGGCTATAGTTGTGAAGGGGGCTATTATAATTTCATTATTTTTTTTAAACTAGAAACCGTACTTGGTGATTTTTGCAGCTAAACCTGCAAAGCTGGTCAAAGATACTGAGATGACAGCACCATGCCCACCAACAGTTCTTTATCCAACAACTGGAGGCAATATCCATAGTTTTAGAGCTCTAACTCCTTGTGCCATCTTTGACATCCTTGCGCCGCCTTACTCCTCTGAAGATGGACGGCACTGCACGTATTTCCGGAAGTCCTCAAGAAAAGATCTGCCTGGTAATGCAATTTGTCTACGTTGCTGGTTATTACAGTTGCAAAAATTCCATTTGGTCCTAGAATAAGGATAACTCATAACTGGTTGTAAAATTTGTCTACCATGCTGATATTCGTAGTTTTTGTTTGTTTTGTTTGGGATGAAGGTTATCTCGAGTTTGAAGGAGTTACAGAGCCACAAGTGACTTGGTTAGAAGAGTTTCAACCTCCCGACAACTTTGTGATTCGCAGAGGGCTGTACAAGGGCCCTGTTATTAGAACTTGAGAATTCTTGTTTTTTGTTTATACATTTTTAGTTAAATTTGCGTTTTTCATGATAGGAAACATTGAGGGGGGACTTTGGCAATAATTTATTTTTGGCTTATGTAAGTTGCGCATTTGGCTTGTACATAATAATACACCAATGTAGTCTGATTTACTGACCTCACATTAAACTAGTAGGGCAGTCATTGGAAGTTGGAAGAAAGAAATCATGGCCAATCACATTCGCGTTGGCATTTTGTTTGTTTATGGTCATTGATCGTATTCGTATGGCGATTCTTCTTGCCTTGGTGGTATTTTCCCTAAAAGATAGTTTTTGCAATCAACCTTTCAAATTAGTGCATAGGTAGCTACCCAAGTGGTGTGCAATTAGGCCTGGCTTGCCTACACTGAGGTTTGTCAGGCAACGATTGTTTGTACTGTCTTAATTTTTCAGATGTTAAATTTGATTGGCCTGCAGCAGCGGAATTCCAGTGCAGAATTTTTATTTCAGCTGAATTCCATGAGATGATGGAGATCCTCGCATCAAGTCCTTGGACTCAGTGTGCTGTGTTCAAAAATCCCGAGGGCCTCTCCCTTTTGGGCTGTATTATTCATGGAGGGTGCGGTCGGGTCGGACTGGGATAGTAAACGGGGTTTTGGGGTGATAATTTTGTTATATAAACTTATTTTTTCTTCAATTAAAAAAAAAAATCATAATATAGCACATGAAAAAAATCATAATGTATAATTCACTTTAACATTTGATTTTTTTTTTGGTCGAAATCTTTGAGATTTAATTTAAACTACGTAGCGGTAATGTATAAGCCAATGGTCCGCCAAACACTTAGAACAACACATTCATACAATAACGAATTTGACTACTAGTTCAAATCCAAAATTACATTTTCAAGTATATTGGAAATATTGAGTTCATCTTTATATATTTGGTCATAGTTAGATTGTTAACTTATCATGAAAGTGAAAAATCGCTTGATTTAACCTCACATAGCAATAGTTGGCTTGGGACATCAAGTTCTCCATTTTAGCTTTCAAACACAATAGTTTTGGATTTTATTTTTGGAATGTTTTTTACGTACCACGGGAATAGAAACTACGATCCCTCTCCTCTTAACTTAACTCTCACCAGTTTCATATAGCCAGAGTTGAAGGATTTATCTTGTTTGGTGCCTAGGATTGATATGATAACTCCCTATATTTAAAGTATGTTTAAGGAAGAAATGATTTATTATTATTTTTTTTTACCAAGTTGAAGGTAGAAGATGGATTGTTCGTGAAGAAAACTTATCCCATCTAATATCCCCATAAAATAGTAGGATAATAACCCCCAAAATGAAAAATTATTTATCTCTACCTTCATTTTCTCATTCATCATACCATAGATTTAATGACTTATCCAATCTAATTAAATCTTAGCCACCAAATGAGCCCTTGCAATTGGCTCTTGGAATATGGCAGGGGATGGATTAAAATGTAAATGTATATGAATGTTTGAACAAACAATTATCCGTAAAGTATATCATTGGGGCTTGCGGATGTTATTAGGAAGAGTCAGAGTATGCCTATTAAAGAAATGTTCAATTAAAGAGAATAACAAAACTATGATCAAACTGAACAAAATAAAACCCCGCACATAAGGATGAGCAAATGCATATACATACATATATATATATATATATATATATATATGCACTTCAATGCTTTTGGGTTGGTGCTGGATTTTCTGCCTACCTACCTAATACCATACTAGTTGCCAAATACATACAAAAATGTACTATTTGGCTTCACCCTTTCTTCCCTACCTCCGTAAAACAAGAACATGTGAATTTGAGCTCTCTCTCTCTCTCTCTCTCTCTCTCTCTCTCTCTCTCTGTTGAGATCCCATATGGTGCCTATGTTCGCGGCGACTCTTTATCCAACGCAGCCAAGAGACCACCACACACACAGCTAGTTTGATTCTCTCTCAGTTATATATACATCTCTCACCATGTTAAAAATAATAACCTCAGTTTTAAGTTGTGCAACTATCTACATTTACAATCCTGTAATCAAATTATGAGTAATATTTTTCTTAAGAGCTAATAGTCAGATCGTCAATTTAATTAAGTCGTTAATTAAATGACATATATAATGTGTCAAAGGAAGCATTACTTACCGAAATATTTTATAAGGTATAAAAAAGGGATATCAAAGGCATTGACAGAAAACATAGCTAAGGTCCCTATATATGTATATATATTCTTTTATTTATGCACTTCAATAATTTCTCTCAGTCTCAATCACTCATCTTGATTCATGCATTATGCATGAGAATATTGACCGTATACATATTCTTGTGGTACTAACTACTAAGTAAGCAGTCCCATTTGGGTTTTAAAAATATACAATCAAAGATGTCCCAAGAGCTGCATGAAAGTTGCATGGCTCTAGACCTGCCATGAAACGGTTTGGGAGCATTCAACACATCTGACTAAACTTCCCACTACTCTTTCTTATACATGAATATACGTACATAATACGCATATAAGAATAGGATTTAGAGACACATATATATCAATAATTGATAACCGCTTCTCCACACACACACACACATATATATATATATAATTTTCTTAGGTTCTCGACGCGCATTTCTACACATCCAACGAATGGTTCTTCATGCAAAAAAAGATAAGAAGATGAATTATAATCGATCTGATCTAGAGTTCGATCTCCTCCAATGTAATCTAAAAGGAAATAAGCTCCCACCTCCCTATATCTCTCTTGACAAAATCATTGGGCATGGCTTTTGGTTATGGTTGTTGTGTAGTCAATGTAGGAATCATATATACTAACACACAACGCGGTTGACAAGGTTTTAGTACAAGTGACAACCCTAGCTATGGTTGGCCTTCAGATAAACCAAGCAGACCTTGTCAACCCCCAGAGAACAGTGCCCTTCGAGTTTTTGTTTGAATCTCCCATTTTAAATGTACCTATCATGCCAAACAAGAGTAATTAATTAGGTCACATGTAACATACAAGATATATGAGAATAATTGCCATCTCAACTCAACCCTAATTTTAAACAAACAAAAATAATATTCTCAATCCAAATGCCATAAAACCAAATGAAATACCGAAGTTAATATTCAGATTGGGCAATAGGGACATAAAACCCACTATCAAGTAGCATAATCGTCTCGCACAAATGAACCATTTGGTCTTCATACTCATTTGGTTTAGTGACATTAGTCTTTGTTCGTTGAAGGAGATGCTATATATGTTCAATCTTACAGATGATAGTTGTTGAGGAAAAAATGCATGTTTCGAACCTCTCATACATTTTAAATGCACTTGTCGAAACAAAAATTAATTATTAGGTCAAATGTAACATACAAATAAGATTAATCCTCACCCCCTATCTTCTTGGCCCTTCAATCGTCTTCCATCCCAACTCAACCCTAATTTCAAACCAAACAAAATAAAATAACATTTTTCACTCCAATTGAAATAAAATAATTCTTTCAATCAAAATGAAATAACACCAATTAATGAATGGCAGTTAATCCAAATAGGTTCAAAGAGGGCATAAAACCCAAGAGAATTTCTTATTTTGTTAACCCACACGAGACCCGATCTCCTTCTCTCCCGCATACTCTTCCCCATTAAAACTCATACTTTTTCGAATATTTGTCTTCACTTGACAGAATCTCTCTCTAGGTCTTCAAATATAGTATACACACACCCCCCCCCCTAAAGATCATGTCACACATTTCTAGTAAATTTTAGGTGTCTTTTAGCCAAAACCTAATCCTTGAGATGATGCCTCTTCGCAACCTCTTGTCTTCCCAATTAATAAACAAATGGTATGATCTTATGTCATGACAAATTGTGGAAATTCTTTGTAAGATGCTTTGGAAAGTAAAAACTTGGACATTGGGTAAAATGGCAAGAAAAAGAGACAACACTTTTGTATTTTTTGTATTTTTTTTATCAAGAGACAATATTGGGGTGAAGTTTAATCTTATCAACTTAGTTTTCCTCATATTCCCCCAATTTCCAAATAGATTGGGGTAACAAAACTTTTTACACTTGTCAAATTTCAGTAATATTGGTAAAATTTTAACCAAAAAATAAAAAAATAAAAAAGACACGTGTCAAAACCACATTTGTTGTAAGGAGGAGCTCCTCCTCAATTTTAAGGAGTGAAGCGTTTTTCTTTTATTATTTCAAAGAATGAATGATGGTCGACAAGAATTTGATGACTTGGATGGTTATGGAGCTCAATATAAGTTATGTCCCCGGGTTACTATGAGATTCTTACAAGCAAACCTGCGGAGCATTCTAACCGGTCACCAGGATTGGGAGACCGGTCGACCTCGAACTCACACTCCCGTACATTCTGACCCTGGCCGGTTTGGATGCCTTCTTTGGTGAATCATTCTCCACAGCTCAATAATTCGCAACTTTAGAATTATTCTATATGTATATATATATATATTAATTACACAGTGCAAGTTTCAAATAATCTATCTCTCTTGAGATTCGAACTAGGCATGGCATGTTAGATCTGCCATGGTGCCTGACAATGACAAAAGAAAAGGGTGTGTATAATTCACACATCTTTATTCTTTAAAGAAAACGGTATAAAATAGAAGACATAAATATACTGATTATATATAATATATGAAAATTCTCCTATGCGGATATTCGTATATGTTATTATTGTGTGGACGCTATGTATTTTGTACTATCCTTCCCTGCTTTCCTCTCTATTAACTATGGTATCCGCATAATAATAACGTGATGACATCCGGATGAGAGATTATATATTAAGAACTTCATATAAAGAAAAAAAAAGAAAAGGGAGTCATATATTCACTTGTAATTAATCAAGCACTAGCTAGGGAACAGTTTACATATATAAAAGGAGTCCAATTTCGGCTGATCTGGGGTTGAATTACAAGTGGTGGTATTCCATGTGTTTTAATAATAAATAAATAAAACCAAGTGTCTTGTTTTTATAGGTTAATTAATCTCAAGACACTTTCTTGCAGAGTGTGATACTTCTTGGCATATATAATGCCTAGCTCAAGGACTTCTTGGAAGGCCAAAGCTGTTACATTCAACCATTTGAACAGTAGTGCAGATGAGGACAGATTAAATAAGATTGTTAAGAATATGTACAACAATAAACAAAACAGTGGGAAACAAAAATCAGAGAACAAGAGGACAAATGACTGTTTAGAAAATATGGGGGCAAGAAAATTATGTGCATGCATGGCCAGGTTTACATCAATGATATGAGGACGACGGTTTACCTTTCCCACTGTATACTTGGACCGAGATTTGATTCATTTTGCAATAGAATAATTGGGTTGGAATAAAATTAACAATCTATATAACATTATTAGTTTATATATATATATATCTATACACACAGCTTCAACGGAAGAATCTCTCAAATAGGTTTATTTGAGGGACTCTTTTATATTGTATTTTAATGATCTGAACCGTCAGTTTTTTAAGTCCTTCAAAAATTTATCTGTGAAAAATCACTTGAATTCGAAAATATTTGACCACTCAATCAAATGGTTGTCATTTTTCGTGTTTTCTTGAAGTTTGTTTATTTGGTGGTCATAACTAGAAGTCTTAATAATCTATGAATGAAGAATCAAAAAATAGACAATGTGGATAGATTGAAATAAAATTTTACCGAACCCTATAGAGTGTCCTTCAAATAAAATTATTATGGATCCCTCAAGAGAATATATAACAATAAGGAGACAGACCTACTCACTAGCAGAGGTCAACTAATAAAGATTATCACGGATAGGTAGGCAGAGAGAGAAATGGACAACCTGTCAAATTAAGAACAATCGGTAAAGAGGAAAGGCTCGAGAAGTCACATGATTTTCAACAGTAGTGTTTTGCTGTAAAACTATAGATAAACTCCTGTCCGAGTCCAACCATCGTCTTCTTATAATACAATATTGTGAATTATTAAATATTAATTATTGAAGTCTAAGAATATATGAATGTAATGCAGCATAAAGCTTTATTTCCACATATTCTTCTATATCTATAATACATATAAATTCAACTTAGCTATATAGATTTCTCGATACCACAAGGAGCACACAGTAAATGCTCTCTCTCTCTCTCTCTCTCTCTCTCTCTCTCTCTCTCTCTCTCTCTGATTCGCATGTATGTACTGTTGGATCAACTGGGTTTGGTGTCAGCTGGTTACATGGTGGATTTATGATGAAGGTTCAGTTGAAGTGCAGTGCTTGATTTCTGTGTATGGATATTGTAAGTTTGAAATTATAACCCTCTATCTTGAATCTGCTTTCGAACATATGTATATATATATATATATATATATATATATATACATGTAGCTGTTTATAGCTAGGTTTTGGATAAAATATTCGTCGTTTGAGGTAAAACTTGATCGATAAGCTTTATTTAGCCATAGGTTTGAATCTAGTTGAAAGTCTTGTTAATTTTCATCACGATGACATTAGAATCATGGAGAGAAGAAATGGAGGTGCTTGTTGATCACTAACGGGTTTGTGCTCGCCTTGATCACTTTCACTTTCTCTCATGTACTTTGGATTTCACAGTTATTTAGAAGATTATTAGATTCATCTCAGATAATTATCAGATCAAAGAGTACTGAATTGAAACTTTCATAATTCATTATCTTAATTATCTTCTCTCTCTTACCGTTATTTAAAGCTATTATCATCATGAATTAAATTGAATCGCACAGCTGCAACCAAGTTCATCAGTCTACTTGAGAAAAGGAATGAAAATGATCCATGTGGATTTCGCTGCTACACTCCAATTTACCCCCTTCTAGGGTTACGGGATCGGCTCGCAAAAGCAAGGACTAAAATGCAACACTTTGGAGTAGAACTATGTGCCTTAACTAAACTAGTTAGGATTTAGTTTTCTAAATTTGTTAGAAGTTTCTCTAGATCTTGCAACACTTTGAAGAATCATGATTCACAGTCTGATAATAGAATAAGCTTACACGACTTGACAAGACAATTTATATATAAATGAACTACTCTTACTAAATTGTTTGACAACATAAGATACTTATAGATATACCAATATTGATCATCAAGTTCAGAAGTGATGAGGGATGCTAAGTGGAGGACCGAAAGAAATAGATAGAAGAGATATGGCGCCTGAGAGAATTGAGATTTCAGATGAAGATGATCAAAGCAGTGATGCAAGTTACGAAATTCAAGCTAAAAATGACTGTCTACTCGGTTCTCAAAAGTGTTTGTTCTTTGACCTGAATGAGGAAGCAAGTACTGGTGATGATGATCAGGATATTTCATCCAACGAAGGCAGCCAAGCCGTCGGTAGCAGAACATCTCCAGAAGGTAATTTAAGTTGTAATAACACAAGTGTTGAAGGAAAAGAACGGACAATTGCAGTAAGGCAATATGTTCGATCCAAGATGCCGAGGCTTCGTTGGACTCCTGATCTCCATCTAGCATTTGTTCATGCTGTTGAGAGGCTCGGCGGACAAGAAAGTAAGTTTTAATTTATTTACTGAGTAATTTAGGCTTTAGTCTCTTAAGTCAACACCATTGTTGGGTTCAGCTGATCATAATACAATTCAATGGTATGAACTTTCTATTTTGAGTTTTCTTTAACAATAAAAGTATATATAGAATTTATTTTCTAGGGTCTTACAATTTTGCTTTTTTTGAGACAAATGATATTCTATTTTAATTTAATCTAAACTACGGGGAGATGGATTCGAACTCAGGTGCAGAGTGGGGAGCACATCTGATCTAGCCAACTTGGCTAAGCCTATGTCTGCGATTTTACAATTTTGTTAGCTCGCAATAAACTATAGTAGTAAGGATAACTTGAGAGGTTTCATTTACAAGGACTCAAACTCATTATGCCCATTTTGAAATATATATGATAAATTTTATTGATTTATATATCACTGTTGAAAGCTTGAGCCTTAAGTTACCTCTCAAGTTTTAAGCATGTGGATAGTCTAATTCATATATATTGGTGTTGTTCTCTTTTAAATTTCTGTATCACTGTTGAAAGCTTGAGCCTTAAGTTACCTCTCAAGTTTTAAGCATGTGGATAGTCTAATTCATATATATTGGTGTTGTTCTCTTTTAAATTTCTGTTTTTTTAACTGAACTGAATACAGGAGCAACTCCAAAATTAGTTCTTCAATTGATGAATGTGAGAGGACTTAGCATTGCCCACGTAAAGAGTCACTTGCAGGTAAATAACTTTTCACTGGTGCCCCTAACTGGATATGTTTAGTTTTTATTTTGTATCAATTAATTTTCAGTTCTATAGTGTCCTAAATCATCATGAAATTTTTGAATCAGCAGATGTATCGAAGTAAGAAGCTGGACGAGTCAGGCCAAGGTAAAGTGTCAAAACCCACCTTAAATTTTGGAACTAATTCCGCTATTGGTCTCGTAAATTTTTTATTTTTTATTTTGAGAGGAAACTGGAAACCCGAAGTGTTTACATGAAGCAGATGTGGATTAGGTCTGAGTTGATCCCTTTTCCCGTAGATTAGAGTAGTTTTGATCAATTAGATTCTTATTAGTGTACGCCATAAAGCAAAAGCTTTCTTTGAGAGAAAAGCTCACAAAACGTTTGTATACTTGTTCTGTTCAGTTATCTCTCAATCAAGTAGAGGAATGCAAGTAAAAGATCACATACTGGAAGCCTACCGCAAATTCAATCCTTATAGGCACTTAAGACATGTTGATGACAGCGGAAGCCATTTTTCTTCTCCACCGGTATTGAAACAGCAGCAATATGATGATTTCAACGCAAACTCTTCAAGGTAATTTACCAGTCAAACCTAAAGAACTTGTATGCTTATTTACTAAATTAAGGGAGAAATGTTGCCTTGCTAGACATAAGGATCACATGTTAAGTTGCGAAACTGTTAAACTGGACTATTGTCGGACGTATATATGGATTCAAGTTTGGATATATATGTAGTCCAGAATTCACAGTTTCACAACATAAAATGTAAGCCATTCGACTAAAAGAACATTCTCAGTATGAAAGGCTCTATACATATATAGATGGATACCAACTTTGAGCTTTTCATGATCCTTTTGTCAAGGTCGATTTCATTGTGGAGAGTAAATTCCAGGATAGACAACCATGGGAGCAATATAAAAAGCTCAAACATTTTTCATGCAAGGGAAGCAATAACAAGAGATGGGCCTTTTAGACCCAGCCGATTTCTTGAAGAGAAGAGATGGCCTCCTTGTGAATTGATTGGAAACCACATGAAGGGTAGGAGACATTTCCTAAACTTTACTTGGGGTGATATCAATAATGTTCCACAACCTAATAACTTAGTATGGAGCGCCAAGGCAAGTACCATTAACCAACATCAACCCAATACATGCAGTCCAAAGTTCATCTCTAGTTGCTATGAACCCTTATCTAAGCTTGAGGTAACCACTTTTGCTTCAATTATATAATTATTTGTAACATTTTTACTGGCTATACATATTCAAGATTCATTTTTATACGCAGGTTCAAAAACTTCAATGCATAAATGGAGAAATGTTTCAACCAAAAGTTGGCCCCAACATGAAGATGTTACATAAGACATGGGTACCCAATTTACAGTTAAGTTTAAGTCACGATTTTAGCAATGGCAGCGTGGTAAATGATAGCCAAGAAAGGAGGAAAGATTTCGAATCAATGCTTTCTCTTTCGTTGTCCTCCTCTTCAGTCGGGCAACAAGAACAATCCTCTGCGCCTACGTCAAGAATTCGACTCTCAGTTTCAAGGACTTAGGCGTTCTTTAAAAGGAACATAAATATATTACCCACGGTGTACATTGGGATCAACAAACAAATTGCACTAGAACTGCTTGTGGGCGAAGTACTTAGTACGATCTGGCCGTGCATGTTGATAAGGCATAGGAGTGAGATCTTGTAAGTACTTTTCTCAAAAGGTCATTTGCGTGGCCTTGAACAATATGGGTTTATCAATTCAGTAATTATTAGTTTTCTAGTATTTTTTTTTGTTGTCTGAAGGAAAAAAACCTAGAAGGTTGCTTGCTCTTCACGGAAAGGTCATACTCATATGTACTGGTTGTAGACAATTGATGTACAATTTAATGAAGCAGAGGAACATTCATAAGTCGATGAAGGTGCAGGTCATTATTAGCTTCTTGATTAAGCTTTCACTTTGAGAGCCACTACCTTTGCCCATTTTCTTGATGAGGATGCTGAAAGTGCAGCCGTTGAATCCATTAAAAAAAAACTAGGGTCCTGACCAGTTGGGGACCATATTAGTCCTGAAGACTAATGGTTATCAATCCTCATTAAAGGGAAGAATTAAAACATATCTTAGTTCAGATTTATTAGAAAGAGTTTCTAATTGCTTACTTCCTCACTAATTAGATTCTAGTAAAGAGTGTTGCTATTTTCACCTCCATGCCTTAGTTCTCTACCCACCGTATAAATGTGAAAAAACATAATCCTATCTTTCCACCTACCATTATTCATATAATACCCTTTGTTGATGCTCTTTTTGGGAGGGTCAACTTAGAGAGGTGTAGGATCTTCAGCAGGAAAGAAGGTGAGGACCTTCGGAGTTTGAAGAACCTGCAGAAGACAAGGAGGAAGAAGTAGTCGTCAAGCTTCGGACACTGGTGTGGTGCCTGCCGAAGGCTCTCCAATGCTTAAATCAGCTATATGTGGTAATTTTGGCAGAGTAACAGTAAAGGTGAGAAAATAGTTACCTTTTTTACTTGGGCATTGTTCCCTATTTATAGGGAAGTGAAAATGGGAGCTTTGCATAAAGTTTCTATGTGGGACTCCATGCAAGCTGTCGTGGAGGTGACATGTGTCCCAGAAAATTAGGTTCGGCAGTTGGGAGCTTCAATAGGTGGCTGCCGCTTTAGAAGGGTGTCTTCCTTTGGCATGTTAGAAGGTGATGACGTCATTCACTTTCTAGGGGAGAAGGCGTGTCTGCCTTAGTGCCAGTTGTTTTGATGCTGGATATGCTCGGCTGATTATAGTGTAAATAGTAGTCCCCCAAAGTTCGTGGTCAAGAAGTAACTCCTGGGTTGGGAACTTATGAGATATCTTCTATAATCATGACCGAGCAGTTTGGACCTGGTAGGAGCCTTAAGGCATTCCCTAGTCCCCCAAGTTGACAAGCTAGAAGTTGCGCCAACCTTTTGAAGGTGTGGTAGGAGCTGTGTGAACATACTAGGCCTTTGACTTGTCCTTTGGTAAGGGAGAGTTCTTGAGGCCTTTAGGCCTTTGGCAAGGGAAGAATTGGGGTGAGCCCTTTCTTGCTTCAGCACAGACCTTGCCGTTCGGCAAGGCTGTGTCGATACTTGGGTTTGGCATGGGCACGACACTTGCTGTTCGGTAAGGAAGGCAGTGTGGTTTTGGGCTTGATACTCGGGTTTGAGCATGAAGTGGGCTTAGGGCATGGGCTTGGAGCTGGGACATCAAAGTTTTGGCAAGGCTTGGAGCTGGGCCAACAAAGTTTCGGCAGAGTGGGCTTTGGAATGTGTCTAAACATTCGTTAGGGCTTTGGAAGAAAAGGTGCAAGTCTTCCTTAACATAACACTTGCCGTTTGGCAAGGCTTCAGCGCCGAATCTTTAGAAAGTATTGGTTGGTGTCCTCTTGCCGAGGAAGAATACACTTACAGAAGTAAAACTGGCGGAGATTGGGTCAGATTACAGTGTTCCACCTTCGGTGGGTTTGAGACTACTGACTGTGGCAAATGTGGTGAGATATCTTCCAGAGGGATGTGTGCTTATTTTTACGGATATGTATAACCATGGCTTCAGACTACCACTTCATCTGTGGGTACAGATGATGTTGGCCAAACTGGGGTATGCGTCGGGGCAATATAATCCCAACTTCTGAATTTTGTTGTATGGGGTGTATATTGCTTGGTGGTTGGCGGGATTGGGGGAGCCAACGTTTGAGCAGTTCATGTATCTGTATTCAATTTCTAGGCAACAAGGAAACTTTGGCTGTGTGTAAGCCAATTGCTGAAAGGTGAAAGAGAGAGGTTACTTCATTAGTCATTAGCCTTTTTCTCAGAAATATTGGAGGAACATGTGGTGTCTGGGAGTGTCCATCAGGGAAGACAGTCACCAAACACGTTCCTAGCCATTTCCAGTTTATAAGTCCTTGGTCCCAACCTTCATGACTAATTTTGTTTTGTGTGTTTAACTGCTAGCATTCTAGTTTCTTCTTTTGTTTTTGCTGACGCAGGTACGGAGGTTTGAGTGATAATCTTTTGTGTTGTAGGTTCGGTGAAGTGGGGGCCCATTTCAAAGGAGAAGGAAGACGAAGTGAGGAAGGTGAGATTGTTGCTATCGGAGACTAAGCGGGAGTATCGAAACTTAGTCACACCGAAGAATCTGCTAGAGTTCGTACTCTTGCAAGGGAGTAAGTATTTGAGTTATTGTTGTTGTTTGTCTTCTTTTTCCTTTCGTGGTTGTGACTAATTTAGCTTTTTGATGTGCAATGGCAGGTGTTGTAAAAGGATCGATGAAGGTGGTCGTGCACATTGATGATGCCGAAAAGCAGAGGCGGTTGAAGGCGTCTCGGGCGAAAAAGTCTGAGAGGGAGAGTGGCAGGCAGGCGACTGGAAAACTCCCTTGAGATGATGATGAGGGGCTTGTCGCCGAAGCCTTTGTAGGGGAAGAGGAAGGCTTTGGAGGAAGCCACCATAGTGTGATAGGGACAGAACCGAAGCTTCCAACCTTTGATCTGCGGGCACCGCCGAAGCTTCCCTTTGGTATGGAGGAGGTTTTTGCTGAGGGGATGTTGGTGGTTGACTTGGGCTGGCTGCGTCAACAGAAGAAGGAGGTGAGCCTGGCCATGCACCGGCATGAGATGCCTTTAGTCAACGTCTTTTTGGAAGGCATTAAGAGTGACCTCGAGGTCTTGGCGAGGACGCAGACCTCCTCCTTTGCAGAGCGAGCACAGAAGACGATCATCACGTCTGCCTATGTAAGTTATGTCTTGGTAAAAATGGTTTATTTGTTATGCTGGTTTTTCTTGAACTGACAATGCTTTGTTTTGTAGGCCTTTGACGAGATGTATGTCAATCTGGCTAAGGTAGATAAAGAGATCTAGAGGATGAAGAGGTGCGAGGAGATGGGCAAGGACAAGATAGTGGAGGCGCAAGAGGCTATTCAAGAGAGGAACGCCCTGCTTTTGCAGAAGACGATGCTTGCCAGAGAGGTGGATGAGCTGAAGGAGAAGATGGCGTCTAATGAGCTGGCGTTTGCTGTGACGGAATAGAAGAAGCCCGAAGAGATAGCTGTTACCCGAGCCGAAGCGATCGAGTTGTATCGAACTTCGGAGGAGTTGAACAATTATATCTTGGACAGGTTGGTGGATGAACAAATTCATTGGGAGGAGACCTTGGCGAAGTTCAACCCTTCTCTTAAGATTAACTTCGATACGAGTGGTGTGCCTCCTTCAGTTAGTCATGCTGCCGATGCCACTGCAGTTTCCTCACTAGTTGAGGAGACCATCATTACTGCTCCAGAGCCTGTCGCCGCATATGTGCCGCCTACCGAGGCGTGAGGGTTTTCCTGCCTTATGTATTTTGTCTATTTTTGGAACAGTGATGTATTATCACGGCAAGATTTGGGAAAGACAATATTTTCAAACTTGACGATGTATGTGCATTTTTGTATTTGAGATACACAAAGGCACATACACGTCAAAATTCAAAACAATTGCCTTTAAAATTTGACGACGGTTAGCTTGCAGAAAGATAATTTTTTAGAAGTTGATGATGTGTGCGTGTTTGTGTCTTTCAGATACACAAACGCGCACACACATCAACATCCAAACTATTGCCTCCGGAGAGGTGAGAGAGAGCAGAGGCCTAAAGTGAGGACGGTAGCCAAGGGCAAGAAGAAGTTGGAACCCTAATTGAAAACTGAAAGTGAAAGAATGTGAGAAAAAACCCAATTTATACAAATAATTTTCAATAACCACGTCGGTTCTCTATAAATAAACAGCGTCATAACGCGAAATATCACTTCTTCAAAAGTAAACTTTTGACGTGTAAAACAAAGATAACCATGTCATTCTCGGAATACAAAAAGTCAATTGGCTTTATTACTAACCACGCCAGTAATAAAGACGATTCTCTATAAATAAGTGACGTCAAAACTATGATATCACTTCTTCAAAAGTAAACTTTTGTCGTGTAATACCTAGATAACCACGTCATTCTCGGAATACCAAAAGTTAATCAGCGTTATTAATAACCACGTCGGTTTCTGCTACGTTAATGTCGTTGTAAAGACATACTATAGGGTGGTTTTTGGAAAAATCGTCGTTGTATTGAACTTTTACACAATATAAAAACTTTTTCGTAACCTGACCTGAAGTTTTATGTCCTCTCTAACCGATAAAATTTTTCTATTTCCACTCAGTTTTCCTCTCATTTTCCAAAAGCGGAGTGTTTGAATCTCTTCATCTTCCTTGTCTTTGTCTCCAAAATTCCAAAGTTCACGTCAGAAGAAAACTTTCTTTGCAAGCCAAAGGTATGTTCTTACACTTTTTTTCTTTTTTTCATTTTTTTTTTTTTTTTTTTTTTTTGAAAGAAGTCTGGAAACAAGACTCTGTTCAAAATGATGAAATCTTTCACTTGTTTTAATAAAATCACTAGTCCCTCACTCTCATGATGTTTGAGGACGACGGTTTTGTCTTGTATTTGACGTTTTTATTCTCACACCACGACGGTAATTAAATCTATGCTGTTTCAAATAGCACGACTGTAGTTAATAACCGATGTGGTGTATCAATAAATACAACGTGAATTAGATATACCCGTCGTCTTATTTGAAACGATCGTGGGAGAGAGAAATCTAAGCGGTTTTTATTGTATCAACTCATAAGAAGACGACGGTTTTCTATTATTCACGTCATTTTAATTCTCGTACCACGTCGTCTTTTCACATCCGTCGTTCTAAAGAATATCATGATTTTGAGGTTGTGGATTCGGAGCAGTCACAGAGAAGTGAAAAATGCGAGTACAGTCATAGGTTGTCTCAAAAAGGGTATGTTGGTTTGGAGGATGAATTAGAATAAACCATGGCCGGTGAAGAAATCGATCGTTCTCTGCTGTGGAAGAAGACAAGAGAAGATAATTAGGGAAACATCCCTGATCCAAAGGTTGCTAAGAAGGCAAAATTAATCGTAAGTCTCACTGACTCTGTTCTAAATTTGAAAAACAGATTATTTTTCATTTAGACGTCATTCATTTTTGTAACTGTCGTTATAAATTAAACACCACGATGGTTGTTATTTACCGCCTTTTAAAAATTTATATGACGTCGGTATTTTTAGCACACAAACGGTTACAGACACGTGGATTGAATTACTATGACGGTTTGAATTTCTTAGTTGGTTTGTACTCTCTCTCTCTCTGCATTTTCTCACATACACACACACACTCTCTCTCTCTCTCTCTCTCTCTCTCTCTCTCTCTCTCTCTCTCTCTCTCTCTCTCTCTATAGTTGGGTTTGCACAGTATTTCTGGAAAAGAATGAACATTTTGGTTAAGATTTTTTTTCTTCTGTGCATGTCAATTATACGACGGTTTTTTTCAAAAACCGACGTTAGAATGCATACACAACAATGATAATATCTTACCGATGTTTTAATTATCTTACCACGACGTGTTCTTACAACCATCGTCTTAATTTAAATAATACGTCAGTTTTTTAAATAATCCGTCCTCTTCACCCTTTTACCATGACAATTAATATTTTTGAGTGAGTTGATTTATTTTATCTGTTTTACGGTCTATTCACTCACTAACATTCTCTCTCTCTCTCTCTCTCTCTCTCTCTCTCCCTTATGATGATAAAAAAAAAAAAAAAAAAAAAAAAAAAGTCTTGTGGGCACTCTGACTGTCTCTGGGAGCAATGATATTTTGACCTTGGATTTGAGAACCCCTTAGCATGGTGGGAGAGTCAGAGGTGTTGGAGCTGGGGTTTCCCCAACTCAATTATTCAATTTGCCGAGACAGCAGAGAGTAAAATTTGCTGACGAATTGAAGGAAATTCTTAAGGAGGCAGTCAGAGAAGAAACCAAGAGGATCAAGGCTAGGGCTAAGGAAACAGTTTTGGAGGCAATCAGACAAGAGAGGGAAATTTTTTTGAAACAATTCAGTCAACGAGTTCCCAATTTTGATCCCAACTTGCTCAATAAAACTCCAATTACTCCAATTCCTTTACTGCCTCAAGAGCAAAGCCTAAAAAATCCAATGTTTGACAAAGCAAGCTGCTTGGGGACCACTAATGTAAGACCCCTTGTTTTGAAGGAAGAAAATCTCAAGCATGATGCTGATGCTGCTGAAAAACAGCAACATGACATGGTAAAATCTCTGACATATTTTAAATAGACGTCGCTTTTTTAAATATTCAACGTTTGAATACTAAAACAATGATGTTAAATATTTACCCGGCGTTTGATATCCATTATACGTCCACTTTTTCAAAGAACCGACGTTGTAATTTATATGCCACGACGCTTTTGCTGTTTCATCATCTTCATAATATTTTGCATTTTAGTTTGAACTTGAAAATAATGACGGTTTCCATTCACCATCGAAGTCATTTACTACGTCGATTATTTTTTCAGAAACCGTCATCTATTTCTTTACTACGTCTTGCTTTATTTAGACGTTAGACTATTATAGAATGATGGTTTCAATTTACTGTTGTCTAACTTTATTACTACGTCAGTATTTTAGGAATACCGTTGTTTGGATTGTTTAGTTAGAGTCGTTTATTTTACTTGATCTATAAACTATCTTATATTTCTTTCTTTATTTCTTTTAACAAGATCTCTCAAAGCTAGACTTGCCACCTCCTCTGTTAGCCCTATGCCAATTTGTCCAAACCACTTGGCAGCCTTCTAACAAGACCCTGAGAGTTAACATTCCAGGGGAAGTGTTTGGGTATGAGCATGATACCTTCATCTTTTGTGAAGATATTTTGCAGTTTGCATCCATGGTTGAGATCGGATCCACAGTGATTTCAGTATACATGAGGTAATTCTAGAACATTATCTTACAGATCAAAACATCTGTCAGACCGCCTGGAAAAGGCAGATGGGGACCAATTTTTCTTGGAGGGTTAGTCCCCTTAACTATTTAACTATTTAACCTCTTTTCTTTGTAATATTTAATTAACCTATATGGATGTAGGGGTCATTGGGTGTTGATTATTGTGAGACCAGCTAAGGAGACGGTTTATTATACGGATTCATTGCCAAACCGCTCGGTTGACGAGGACATGAGGAATATAATGAATACGTAAGTTGATTTACTCCATTCACAGATTTTTCTAACTCTGCATTTGGATTATACGACGGTTTTTTCTAAAATGGACGTTATAATGAATACACAACGATGGTAATTTCTTACCGCCGTTTGAAGTATTTACTACGTCAGTATTTTATAGAAACTGTCATCTTAATTTAAAAACCACGTCGTTTAGGTTTTCATTTAGAGATGTTTATTTTTTATGTTCAACTTTCTCTTTTGGCTATACGACGATTTTCGTAGTAACGGACGTTAGAATTCGTACACAACGACAATAGTTTCTTACCACCGTTTGAAATATAATACTACGTCAGTTTTTTAAATAAGCCGTCATCTTCACTGATTTACCATGATGGTTAACTTCGCTAAAGTATTTGTCATTAGCACTTTTTGTTTTGTTGAAACAGTGCAATCAAACTGTATAACATTCACGGAGGCAAACAATCATCACGTAAGTCAGCCATATGAAAAAATTTACACGGTACTCCTCGACAACCAACAAATGTAGAGTGTGGCTACTACGTGATGCGTTTCATGAGAGATATAATTCATGATCCAGACCTAGCATTTGAGAAGATGGTAAAAACAAAATTTAAGATTTAATTTTTTATTATTAAGAATTACGACTTTTTTTCAAAAACCGTTGTTTGTATACTATGAAACGACGGTTTTGTTTGGTTTATTAATAATCGTCGTTTTTATCTTTATAACACGTTGGTTTTTGTCATTTATTTTACAGTTTGACAAGAAAAAGGAATCAGTTCAGTATGTACAAGAACATATTGACGAAGTGAGGCAGGAATGGGCAAAATTCGTTAACAAACAAATAGAGAATGATAAGTGATTGAATTTTTATTAACAATGTACATTTTTTTTTTTTTTTTTTTTTTTTTTTTTGTAATTATAAAATAATCAAATTAATTTAATTTTTATTTGTTTATGTTATTTATGACTTTATATGAATGACAATGACAGTAATTTCTAAAAATTAAATTAATTCCTAAAAACTGACGTGTAATTCCTATTAACACATCTCATTTGTATAAACCACCTCTGTCTTATTACAAATGGAAATAAAACAGCAACACAAAATTTTAAAAACGACATGTAACTGATAAAACACGACGGTTTATATAAAACTGAAGTCTACATATACCTTCATCTTGTATGAAATTTTTTTTGTACAGACATACCATGACCGTTAATATCAACACACTACTACAAAAAGTGACAAAGACGACCAGAAAAAAAACGACGGTCTAAGTGAAAACCGTCGTTGTTTTTTAAAAGACGACGGTTTTATAAAACCGCCGTGTAATAACACCTTAGACAACTAAAAAATGGAGATTCAAATGGCTGTTCCTAAAACACGACGTACCTAATTAAAAAACCGACGTCTTATTGAAATAGGATTTCCAAGTAGTAAAATCATAGCCAACAAATAACGGCGGAAGTTATAAACTGACCGACGTAGAAAGTAAAGACGACCATTTCAAAAAAAGCGGCCGTTTTTACCCAGAAATTAACACGACCAAGTTTTCGTATAAGGCGCCGTATAATTACAAATAAATCCACGGCGGTAAAATACAAAATACCGCCGTATTAAATTAATGTACAACTACGACAAAGATAAATATAACGACGTCTTTCTCGTATTTCTACGACAATATCTTTAAATCTCACCACGTTGGGGTTTTCATTTAACGACGTATTATACAATTTAACGTCGTATTTATTCACTTTATACGTCATACATTATATTTAAACCTTCGTCTGAATAAGAATTTTTTTTAACAATTTATTTCTTGGATTTTGTTATTCTACGTTGGTAGATCTACTTAATGACAAGAATTGAAATAACCACGACGGTTTATATAGAAAACCGCCGACATAATCATATTTTTCTGAGATCACAAGGGTTAGGAAATCTTACAAGATGGAACTCTGTTCCTCATCATAATCTTACCAGAAAGACAATATTTTAGAGGTTAATGATGTATGTGTATTTGTGTGTTTGAGATACACAAACGCACATATACATTAACATCCAAAAAATTGCTTCTGAAATTTGACGACGGCAGCCTCAGATTTGCAATCAGTCACCCAAAAAAGAAACTTTACAAATTCTAGAACATTAATTTCTTTGGGAAAAAAAACTCTATTTATAACGCACTATTTTTGAAAAATAAACTGAAAGAACAAGGGAAAAAAAATTATATTTATAATTATAAAAATAAAATCCACGTCGGTTATATTACACATAACGACGTTTTAAAAACGAATCAACGTCGCAAAAAAAATATTGTGTCGTCTTAGTTTAAAAAAAGACGACGGTATAACAAAAAACAGTCGTTGTTTTTATATTCATATTTGATTTAAATCAGTCACCCAAAAAAAGAAACTTTACAAATTCTAGAACATTAATTTCTTTGGAAAAAAAACTCTATTTATAAGGCACTGTTTTTGAAAAATAAACTGAAAGAACAAGGGAAAAAAAATTCTATTTATAATTATAAAAATAAAATCCATGTCGGTTATATTACACATAACGACGTTTTAAAAACGAATCCACGTCGCGAAAAAAATATTGCGTCGTCTTAGTTTAAAAAAAGACGACGGTAGAACAGAAAACCGTCGTTGTTTCAATTTCTTTAACCGTTCTCTTTCTGCAGGACTTGGATAGTTCAAAGCATTGACAGCTAAAGCCATCTGATTCGATTGCTCAGGCTTTAGAGGCCATCTGAAGCCATTTCTATTCTTTATCGCATTCTTGAAAACCCATCTTCTTCTTTAGAAGCTCTACGGATAAAGGAACAGGCTATCACAAATATGACGGATCTTTTAGCCAAGAAAATTGAGCAGAGGAGCACATCTGATCTTCAGGTTTCCCTGAGAAGCGAACTTTCCTTCAACAGCGAGTGGAGGCCAGGCTTGCATCTCTTTTGATGGAAAGCAAGGAGTATTCAGAAGCACTAAGTCTCCTATTAGGCTTGACAAGCTTCCTCTTGTGGACATAGATTTGTTGGAGAGTAAGCTCCATTTCTCTTTGAGAAAGACATCCAAATTATTGTCTTTGAGATGTGAGAGAGAGTGTCTGTGAGAGAGGAAGAACTTGGAAACCTAAATGAAAACTGAAACTGAAAGAAAGCGACAAATTTATACAATAAATTTTTAAAACCCACGGCGGTCCTTACACACAAACCGCCGTTTATTTATAAATTCCACGTCGGTATATTACAAAAAAACGACATATATTATAAAAATCAACGTCGGTAAATTACAAAAAAACGTCGTGTTAAATACTTCTACCATGACGCGAGATATTGATTTATCGACTTTTATTTAGGAGTTTACTACGACGGTACCTACAACACTACTGTCGTATTTATTTACCATGTCCTAAGTTCAAATTATCGTCGTAGTTTATTTATTTATACGTCGTCGTTCTATGTAAACCGCCGTCTTATTATTATGAAACGGTTTTTATATATATACAACTTTTCGTCTACCTGACTTACACATGCACTGTTTCCAAACCCGAGAAAAAATTTCTATCTCCCAGAGAAAACTTTTCGTCTTTTTCCTTGTCAGAGCACTATCAGAGTATCTCATCGTCTTCCTCTCGTCTTCGTCGTCGTCTCTGAACTTAAACACCAAACTCCGAGAGAAAGCTTTCATTGCACGCAAAAGGTAAGCTTTCATTTCTCACTATTTTTGTTGCTGTTTTGCATGCTCATACGGTTTTTGTTTTGAAAATCTTTTTACCTTTTTTCTGGCCAAAATCATTTTTGCATGCTCCAAGTTTGATAAAATACACAGACAAAGAGGGAAAGTTTCCAACTTTGAACACAACTACTTTAACTAAATAAGACAACGGTAGCTTCTTATTTACGTGGTTAAATATGTAGACCACGACAGTTCGTCAGTCGTCCTAGCGTCGTCTTAAAATTGATCTAAGGTGTTTTTAAAATGACGGTCGATTTTTTATTTGCTTGTTTAATTGCAGGTTTGATTTCTCTGAACCATGGTTTTCGTTTTTCCTAATTTGATAAATACAAAGACAAAGAAAGTAGGGTTTGGTATCTTATATAGACGACGGTATCTTATTATTAACGCCGTGTGAATGTTAATACCACGACGTTATACTAAGATACCGTTGTCTATATAAGATGCCAAACCTTTCTTTCTTTTTCTTTGTATTTTATCAAATTAGGAAAAACAAAAACCATGTTTCAGAGAAATTAAACCTGCAATCAAACATTCATAGAGAAAGAAAAAGGTTTTTGGATTCTTATATAGACGACGGAATCTTATTATTTACGTCATGTGAATGTCCATACCACGACGTTATATTAATATTCACGTCGTGTGAATTTAAATATCACGACGTCGTGTAAATATCGCCGTAATAAGTTCTTATTACGTCTTCTTTAATATTTTTTCGTCGTTGTTTAAGTACTCTCATTTTAAACATTTATTATGTCTGATGTTATGTTATTGCGTCGTGTAAAATCTTATCATACGTTGTGTTTTATAAATAACCGTCGTTTGTGTTCTTAATTTTTTCCTGAAATATTTTCACTTGCAGGTTTGTTTTTTCTGTACCCATGTTTTCTCAAGACCAAAAAAAATGGAGGTATGGAGCTTGGAATGGTAACTCCTCAAGACAAGCCCTTGAAGAAGATGAAGTTTATTTCATTTGCTGAGACATGGCTTTTGTGGTAGGTCAAGGGGGCAAGACCTTGGTGTTATCTTCTGCTGCCAAGAAATGGAAGGATTTCAAGTCTACACTAACGAGGCATTATATCATTCCATACATCAAGGAGAGGGAGAAATTAAGCCAACCCCCTGAAATATATAAATTCATAGAGAAAGCAGAATAGGATGCCTTTGTAGCTTCAAGGTTATCCAAAGAATTTGAGTATGTGCATTCTCAACATTCACAGATTAGGGAGAAACTTGAGTACAATCATCGATTGTCTCGAAAAGGATATGCTGGTTTGGAGGATCAATTGGAGGAAACCATGCCTGGGGTAGAAATTGATCGATCTACCTTATGGAAGAAAGCTAGACAGGACAAACATGGTAACATCCCGGATCCAAAGGTGGCAGAGAAAGCAAAATTAATTGTAAGCCTACACACTCTGTTTTAAATTTTTATTAAACTGTGTATAATTCTTATTACGTCTTATGTTATATTTTTCCGTCGTGTGAATGATATTACTACGTCGAAATGTTTTAAAAAACGTCGTGAAAGATCTAAATCTGGAATCACAACTCTGTTTTCTGTAATTATAGCATAAGACGTCGGTAGTTAATTTTTGCGTCGTGTGAATGATATTACTACGTCGAAATGTTTTAAAAAACGTCGTTAAAGGTCTGAATTGGAATCACTGCTATGTTTTCTGTAATTATAGCATAAGACGTCGGTGGTTTATTTATTGCGTCGTTTGAAACAACTAACCACGTCGTTATTTAAGTAACGTCGTTATAAATATATTATAACGTCGATTTCTATGTTATTGCGTCGTGTGAAATTATATAATACGTCGTTTGTTTATAAATAACCGTCGTGTGTTTTCTTGTGCTGACTTTTTTATATGTCTTTGTTTTAGGATGAATTGCAAAAACAAGTGGCTGAAGGCAGTCTTAGTGTATCTGGCAGTAATGATGTGTTGACCTTGGCTTTGGGTCCCGAGCATCCAGGGAGAGTAAGAGGGGTAGGTGCTGGGATTTCCCCTAGGCAATACTTCAATTTACCTAGACAACAGAGGGTAAAGTTTGCCGATCAATTGAAGGAAAGTGTAAGAATTGTCCTTCAAGAAGAGACTAAGAAGATGGAAGCTAGATCAAGGGAAGAGACTTTAAGGATGGAGGCTAGAACCAAGCAATTGGTAGAGGCTGAGAGGGAACATTTACTGAGTCAGCTTTCCCAACTCATCCCCAATTTTGATCCAAGCATGCTTAAACCGAAAACTAGCCCCTGTCAAAACCAAGGTCTAGAGCAAAGTCCCAAAAATCCAATGTCTGACAAAGCAAGCTGCTCTGGGGCTGATGTGAGATCCCTACATTTAGAGGATGATACTGCCAAAAATGGGGAACAGCAGGAAGAAACGGTAACATATCTGAACTTTGAATTCTCTGTTTTTTTTAAAACTATTAGACGTCGTTATTATGAAGAAAACCGTCGTTTAAAACCATACCACGACGATTTTATAAATAAACCGTCGTTTGTATTTCAATACCACGTCGTATTTAGTTTACTTGTTTTACACGCCATTAGACGTCGTACTTTGTGGTTTTTAGACGACGGTTTTAGTCCTTACGACGTAATAGACAATACCCACGACGTTTATTATTTACCATCGTTTAATAATTTTAAGACGTCCATAATTCTTACATACCGTCTTATGTTATGCCTTACCACGACGTTTTGATTTAATTTTTTTACTTTCTGTACAATCTGTCTTATATATATTTCTTTATTACTTAAAACAGAAATCTGGGGCTTTAGAAAATCAAGATGAAGA
Organism: Prunus armeniaca; assembly: GCA_903112645.1. Taxonomy (NCBI): domain Eukaryota; kingdom Viridiplantae; phylum Streptophyta; class Magnoliopsida; order Rosales; family Rosaceae; genus Prunus; species Prunus armeniaca. The sequence continues at coordinate 9,262,144 of CAEKDK010000003.1, read as the reverse complement.
GAAGAAAGAAGAAAAAAAAGATGAAGAGAAGAAGGGAGAAAAAAAGATGAAGAGAAGAAGGAAGAAGAAAAAGAGAAAAAAGATGAAGGCAAAAAGGAAGACAAAAATGATGAAGAGAAGAAAGAAGAAAAACAAGATGAAGAAAAGCATGACGAAGAGGTATATTCTCATAACTTTGCCTTTTTATTTGTTTTTCAAATTTCAGACGTCGATATTTTTCTTTAAACCGTCGTTTGTTTTCAAATTAGACGTCGGAATTTGTTTCTATGACGTAATAAATTATCAACACGACGGTTTTTTATTACCGTCGTTTAAATTATAATCAGACGACGTTTTTTAATTTAAACCGTCGTTTTTAATGAATTACCACGTCATTTTATTTTGCTTTATTTCTTTAAACAGGGTAATGAAGTAGTTGATTATTCAAATGTGGAGGTGCCATCTTCCTTACAATCCCTTTGTCGTTATGTGGAAACGACACTAAAGCCACAGGAGAAGATCATGACCTTCAACATTGAGAAGGAGGTGTTTGGTGCAGATCGCAGTACCTTCGTCTTGCATGAAGATATTACACAGTTTGCAGGCATGGAAGAAATTGGGGCTACTGTGGTTGCAGTATATATGAGGTTTGTCCTTATCAAAATTTAATTCACACTCAAAAAAAAAAAACATTATAGCATAAGACGTCGGTGGTTTATTTATTGCGTCGTTTGAAACCACTAACCACGTCGTTCTTTTTTACCGTCGTGATAAATTAGTTATAACGTCTGTTTCTATTTCAGTTCGTCGTGTGAAATTGTATAATACGTCGTTTGTTTATAAATAACCGTCGTGTGTTTTTTGTGTGACTTTTTTATATATGATATTTTAGGTGCTTATATGATCTTTTGAGAGAAGCAAATATGTGCAGCATGGTTGGCTTTATCGACCCTGCTCAAGTTAGTGCCAACGCTGGGTCACTAACTGACAGATCACGAATTGTAGCCAGTCGACTTCAGAAGACAGATGGTGAACAGATTTTCATGATGCCTTACAATCCAGGGTTAGTCTCCTTAAAAGGATTTTGTTTGTATGATTTTCACTAACTGACTTATAAAACTGTTTAACTAATTTTGTGTCGTTTGAAACATCTAACCACGTCGGTTCTTTATTTATTGAGTCGTTTGAAACAACTAACCACGTCGGTAGTTAATTACCGTCGTGATAAATTTATAATGACGTCGATTGCTACGTTATTTCGTCGTGTGAAACTGTATAATACGTCGGTTTTTATAAATAACCGTCGTTTGTTTTCTTGTGCTGACTTTTTATATTAACCGTCGTTTTTTATTTATTTTGTGCAGCCGTCATTGGGTCTTGCTGATTGTGAGGGCAAAGAGGGAAACCGTCTATTTTCTGGATCCTCTGCCTGGAAATCGTGTGGTTGATGAGGAGGGCAAAAACATCGTGAACAGTGCTTTAAAAATTTATAATTCCCACATAGGCAGACCAGGCCGTAAAGCACCAATTTGGAAAACTCTGCCAGGCACACCAAAGCAACCCAGCAGTGTCGAATGCGGGTATTATGTGATGCGCTTCATGAGGGACATCATCATGGATCCTTCCTTGGAGTTTGAGAAGAAGGTAAGAAGAAAATTTTCAGAAACATTTTATGTGGTTTTTTGTATTATCAACGACGGTCCTTTAAAATTACCGTCGTTGAATCGATATACTACGTCGGTTATGAAAAAAAGCGTCGTCTGTGACTGAATTTCTTTTTATTTTGTAAAGCTTAATAATCATTGTTTATGGATTGCAGTTTGCCAAGGGAAAAGAGCAAGCGCCATACCCCCAAGCAGCCATTGATGAAGTCCGGAATGAATGGGCAGATTTGTTTGCCTTCATATGGAGTAGAGGATTTTTGGAACACTTGATATTTTTATATGTACAAATTTTGTCTATAATATAATGTACAAATTTTGTCTATAATATACATCCTTTTTTTCCCTGAAAATTTGTTGAGGTTTTCATAATTTAAAAGAAAAAACAAATTGCGTAACCGACGTGTAATAACTTTCCAACGACATAATTATGTCAAAAACCGACGTAAAAGGATATTTAGACGACAGATATGACATGGTAATTAAATTACACGGCGACACCTTTTTTGTTTAAGTCGTGATATACCGTTTGTACGTCCATGGACGTCGTTTTAGTGAAAATTTCGCCATGGTTTTCGCTTTTAAAACGACGTCCTTTTGAACAAGTAAGTCGTTTATTATATAATTTAGAGTTTAGGGTTTAGGTTATTACTTTTTAACGACGGTGATTGAGTCGTGGAATATTGAGTTTACGTCGGATGGTGAAAACATCCGCCATGGTTTCTCTTTTAAACGACGTCCTTTTTACAAGTGAGTCGTTTATTATTATTTACAACGTCGTTAATTACTTAACCCCGACGTGGTTTGTTGTTGATATAAGAATATTTTATTATTTTTAATTCAAAAATATTCAAAATAAATTTAAAATAAATCAAAAAAATGCAACGTCAACTCCTATGAAGTCATTGATATATTTTCTTCCCCCTAAACCTCAAAAAAATGCAGTTTGAGTAATAAAAGTTTAAAATGACCACCCAAAATAAAATTGTTTTGATGAGTCATAACATCACTTATAGTTTGATGGTTTAGGGTTTAGGGTTGTTATTTATTAGGGTTTAGGGTTAAAGTATAATTTTTGGGGTTTAGGGTTTATGTTTGTTATATATTAGGCTGTAAAACCATAAACAATTTTATAAAATTATATTTTAAAAATATATAATTTAGGGTTTAAAGTTTAGGGTATTACTTTTAACGACGGTGATTGAGTCGTGGAATATAGAGTTTACGTCGGATGGTGAAACATCCGCCATGGTTTCTCTTTTAAACGACGTCCTTTTTACAAGTGAGTCGTTTATTATTATTTACAACGTCGTTAATTAATTAACCCCGACGTGGTTTGTTGTTGATATAAGAATATTTTATTATTTTTAATTCAAAATATTCAAAATAAATTTAAAATAAATCCAAAAAATGCAACGTCAACTCCTATTGGTTCAATAGACGACGTGGTTTCTTCAAAATAAACGGCGTTATGTTCAGTGTTTGAGTCGTGAAATACTATATTTACGTTGGTTTTGGTAGAACTTTCGCCATGGTTTTTCATAGTTTTGACGACTTCTGTTTGATTTTGCATCGTACATAGTTTTACCACGACGTCTTTAATGTAATAAGCGTCATGTTTAATGTGAACTTTTAACGACGGTTGTTTTTTGGTCGATGTTTTAAAGAGCGCGCTTTCTAAAAATATTTGCGGGACCTAAAATTTTCAAATTTGGCTCTTAGTTTTATACTTCTAACCCTGAACCCTAAAATTTTCAGATTTCGTGCAACATAACATTTCGCTCTCTCACTTCATCTCTAATTCAAAGTTGGGCTCTCCAGGCTCTGTCGAATCCAAGTAGGCCATAATCTGTAAGCTCTGCCAACCTGTAAGTACAAACCCTCTCTTCCCCTTGTAAATTCATTGAATGATATTACGTTGTTTTGTTAAAGGGTTTTAGATATATTTTGCGATCTGTTAATAATGTTGTTGGAGTTATGGGTTCATGGATTTTCTGTTAATAATGTTCTCTGTTATGTTGAATAGGGAATGGATTTAATTTTGTTGGATCTTTTAATCACTCTCTGTTATGTTGAATTGGGAATGGATTTATTGTTTTCATGCTTAGTATATTTTGGTTTCATGCTTGGTTTCATGTATATGTTGGTTTCATGCTTGGTTTCATGTATATGTTGTGTTCTTAATAGGGTTTTGGGATCTTGAAAATAAACTGGGATATCGACGTGTTTTTAGGCTTACGACGACGGTTTTTTTCATAAACCGTCGTTTGTATTACTTATACACGACGGTGTTCTTTAACTACCGTCGTGGTTATAATTAGACGACGTTTGTTGAAAATTCGTCGTCTATATATGTCAAATACGTCTGTTTTTGTTTAAAAACCGTCGTCTGTGTTGTATATTACTTGCTATTAGAACTTTATATAATCTGCTATAGTGATGGTCATTGCTTGTCTTTTCACTTTATTATATATAATAGGGTATAGTGTTGGAGATGGATAAGTCATGGATGCACTCGGATAGAAGATCGAAGGCATATGAGTTAGGGGTGGAAGCATTTTTGAACTTTTCTGTAGAAAATCTTCTAACTACAACACATAACCATTGTCCATGTGTTAAATGTGTTAATTTGAAATTGTTTGGGGTTGGAATTATAAGGGATCACTTATACTTTAATGGAGTTGACCAAAGCTATAAGAATTGGACATTTCACGGAGAACCTTGGGAAGCAACTACTAATGCTAGTAGAAATGTTGAAGAAGATGATGACCATAGTAGGTACAGTTTTGTGTCTGAAGAAATAGAGATGGATGATAATGATTTTGGTGATTTTGGATATGATCCTTATGAGTTTTCCAATGTGATTGGGGATGGAGATCAACCATTATACCCTAGTTGTAGAACGTACACGAAGTTATCGGCATTTGTGAAGTTGTATAATTTGGAGGCAAAACATGGGATGAGTGATGTCTGTTTTACAGAATTATTGATACTTCAAGGCAATTTGCTTCCAGAAGGAAATACAATACCAGCCTCTATGTATGAGGCAAAAAAGACTTTGTGTGCATTGGGGCTGAGTTATGGGAAAATGCACGCATGCCCCAATGATTGCATCTTGTATAGGAAGGAGTATGAGGATTCAACTAATTGTCCTACTTGTGGTATCTCAAGGTGGAAGGAAGGTAAAGATTCAATCTTGAAAGAGGGTGTGCCAGCGAAGGTGGTGTGGTATTTTCCTCCAATTCCAAGGTTTAAAAGGATGTTTCGATCACATGAGACAGCTAAGAGTTTGACTTGGCATGCTGCTAGAAAATCAATTGACGGTCAGATGTCTCATCCGGCAGATTCCCCGTCTTGGAAACTTCTTGATGATAAATGGCCCGAGTTTGGTAATGAGCTGAGAAACTTGAGATTGGCTCTTTCATCTGATGGATTCAATCCCCACAGTTCTCTAAGTAGTAGATATAGTTGCTGGCCAGTTATCTTAGTTACATATAATCTCCCTCCATGGCTGTGCATGAAACGAAAGTTCATGATGTTGACCTTATTGATTTCCGGTCCTAAACAGCCCGGAAATGATATAGACGTCTACTTGGAGCCTTTGATTGATGATTTAAAATCTTTGTGGGATGGGATTGGAGGAGTGTATGATGCACATAATAGAGAATACTTTACACTCAGAGCTGCATTAATGTGGACAATTAATGATTTCCCCGCCTATGGAAACTTATCTGGTTGTGTTGTTAAAGGATATAAAGCTTGTCCAATATGCGGCGATGATACACCTAGTCACAGGTTGAAAAATGGCCACAAAATTTGTTACATTGGGCATAGAAAATGGTTACCAATCAATCATCCACATAGGAGGCAACGTGCAGCTTTTAATGGGAAACCTGAATATGGCACGCCTCCCGAGCCATTAACCGGAGAAGAAGTGTTGCATATGGTTGAAGATGGTGACAAAGTTTGTTGGAAGAAGAAATCAATATTCTTTGATCTCCAGTATTGGAAATACCTTCCTGTGAGGCATGTCCCAGATGTTATGCACATTGAGAAGAATGTTTGCGATAGTATCATTGGTACATTGCTGGAGATCCCTGGAAAAAATAAAGATGAGATTGCTGCTCGATTAGATTTATTGAACATGGGGGTCAAAACTGATTTGCAACCGGAGTATGGAGAAAGACGTGCCTCCCGGGCCTTGGAATTTGTCAAGAGCAGAGAAGAGAGAGGTTTGGAATTCTTTCTATGGTATGAAGGTCCCTGAAGGTTATTCTTCAAATATAAAAAAATCTTGTATCTTTACAAGATTCAAGACTTCTTGGCCTTAAATCACATGATTGTCATACCTTAATGCAACAATTGCTCCTTGTGGCAATTCGTTCTGTTTTGGAGAAGCCTGCAAGGTATGCAATAACTCGTTTGTGCTTTTTCTTCAATGCTATATGTGCAAAGACTGTTGATGTTTCCAAGTTAGATAAGTTGGAAGAAGATGTAGTAGTTACTTTGTGTTTGCTTGAGAAGTACTTTCCCCCTTCATTCTTTGAAATCATGGTTCATCTAGTAGTACATCTTGTCAGAGAAGTTCGTCTATGTGGGCCAGTATATTTTAGATGGATGTATCCGTTTGAAAGATATATGAAAGTGCTAAAGGGGTATGTTCAGAATCGTACTCGTCCCGAAGGTTGCATTGCTGAGCGGTATATAGCTGAAGAAGTTGTAGAGTTTTGTACCGAGCATTTATCTGATGTTAGTACAGTTGGAGTGCCTTCAAGCCAAAAGATGGGAGTTTCAAAGCCATTATCAGGATGCACAGTGATCGGGACCTGTTTAACCAAGCACATCTATATGTCTTGGAGAATACGGAGGAAGTCCTACCTTATATCGAGTACGTATGAGTTTTATTCTTTAAGTTTCCATTTAAAATTATTTCTTATGTTTATCTTATATGTTTGGGACCGTAATGCTTGAATTTTTTGTGTCATGTAGGCAACATATGATCCACATCAAGACCGCTTATCCAAAATTTAGAAAGAGAACAAAGTGGCTGCAGGATAAGCAAAATAGCACTTTCATTCAATGGCTACGCTTCAAGGTATATGTTATTGAATAACATATTGGGCTTTTAATTTTCTTCTTTCTATGTTAGATTGAATTAAGTTATGATTAATTTGCAGGTTCAAAGTGAACTTAATGAGGAAGACAATCATGGCGTATCAGAAAATTTAAGGTGGCTAGCAGCTGGTCCAAACATGGCAGTGCCATTATATAGGAGCTATCTTATTAAAGGTATTAAATTCAACATCAAGGCACAAGATGATGTGCGGACAACTCAAAATAGTGGAGTTTATTTACTTGCACATACTATGCAAGTTGCTAGTGCCAAGGATAAAAACCCCAATTCTCTCAAATATGGGTTTCTATGGTGTCATTCAAGAAATTTGGGACCTTGACTACCAAAAGTTTACAATCCCAGTCTTTAGGTGTGATTGGATAAATAGTACTTCTGGTCTTGTAGTGGACGAACTTGGATTTAACCTTGTAGATTTGAGTAAAATTGGACATAGGAATGACCAATTTGTTTTGGCTTCTCAAGTCAAACAAGTATTTTTTGTTGACGACCCGATGCATCGTGGTTGGTCGGTAGTGTTATCAATGCCTAATAGAGAATATAATGATGTTATTGGTGATGATGTCTTAGGTGATGTGAGAATTGAGTGTGAGCCATTTACTAGAGGGATGCCAAATGTTGACACATTTGATGAAGTGGTGGGTGAGTTAGGGAGTCAAAATATTCGAGATGGGTGTGAGGATATATGGATTGAATGATGCTTTATGTAATTGGCATTGTATGACATTAATTTTGAAATATATTGTAATGTGATTTCTTCACTTTCATTATACAGGTTTTGGCCACAAAACAATCAGTACAAAAATTACTGGTTCCAGATTACAAACACGACGGTCTTGATAAAAATGTGAAAAACAAACGTCTGTTCTAATAAAAAACGACGTTTTGGAGCATTCAATGACCGCAATATATTTACTAACGTCTTAAAGCAACGTAACAATGAAGAACCACGACGCTATTGTGAAACAGTTATCCAGGATAACACGTCGGACAAGCATAAAGAACCGCCATGTAATTCAAAATAACACGACTCCAATCCCATAATACCGACGTCTAAAAGACGAGATCTTTAACCTGAACGTTACAAAAGACGACGTCGTCATTAATTTACCACGTCGCATGTTCTTTCATAAACGAAGTGGAAAAGGATGAATTCACGACGGTATTTGAAGTCCATTGGTAAATTTGTCGACGTTAAGATATATGAATTAGACGACGTTAATTTTTTTAATGACCCTGACATCTATTTCCATGTCATCATTCATAGAAAAATCGAAGTGGAAAATTTATTTTACGACGGTTGTTGGAAATGTTGTGACGTAGTAGGTGTCAATAACGTCGTCTATTATGTATTTAAAGACGTCATATTTCTATTTGTCGTTAAAGGTTTATTTAACGGTGTTGAGTTTTAGTTCTCGTCGTTGTATGTTTATCTTGCGGCCATGTTCTGTTAATATATGTCATATGTTTCCTTTTTAACGACTTTTTTTTTTAGAGTTGGTCGTCTATTCTCATCCTCAACTGTTTTTTTATGTCTTTTTGCAATACAAAGACGTCGGTTTTTATTTGTTGATGACGTTTTTTGTTTTAACAACGACGGGTATTTACTGTCGTGGTTTTGTTATGGAAAAGATGTCGGTGGATTCCACGACCATTTGAAAACTGAATACACGACTGTGAATTCCCGTCGTGTTTTTCCTTTTTTGTAGTAGTGACAAAGGGCATCTTACAGAACTTACAATGGTGGTGTTCTTTAGATAATTTGGATGTTGTAAGTATTACAGACGGCGATTATGTCATAACAAGTGAGGTCTAAATTAACTAGGACGTTGTTTGACGTTGTTTTACATCGTTGTAAATGAATGAAACATCGGTTATATATGTGTCATTTCATATTAATATGACTTTTATATTGTATTTAATTCTTAATATTCATAATAAATTGAAAAAATAAACTGAGAACTACCATGCACTCATTGAAAGATTGTCTACCCCCTAAAGCTTTTAAAAATGTAATTTAAAAAATATTTTTTTATTGTATTTAATTCCTAATATTCATAATATATTTTAAAAAGATTCGAAAATTAAACCGACAAATACTATGCATTCATTGAGAGAATATCTTCCCGCTAAAGGTTTGAAAAATGTAATTTTAGTTTTCAAAATTACAAGTGATAACAAAAGTTAAAAAAATTTAGAGACAAATCACAATAGTCTTTATACTTTCATAACATTACGCTAAGGTTTATGTGATCCATTTGTGCCCATAAATTCAAATATATGAAATCTTGATTTTAGCCTACTAATATCGAAGGCATTGTTGTAAGGAGTTTGTAGCAATTTTCGGTTCATTTTTCTCAAACTTGTGTATTTTTATTTATTTATCATTATTGTAAAATTTAGGGTTTAGACTTTGGGCTTTAGGGTTTAGAGTTTAGGGTTTAGGGTATATTGAAACGACGCCAGTTTCTATCGACTGTTTTTGGTCAATTACGCGCATTCGAATCCCAGGAAACACAAAGCCCATCTAATTATTTTATATTTAAGACGTCGATTTTCTCTGGAAACGATGTGAAACGTCGATTTTCATTATATGTCAATTGTTCATTACACCCGTCGTCTTAATTTTTGTTTATATTTGGTAGCAGAAAGACGACTGTTTCTACACTAACTGTCATCTTTATGCTACCGTAACCAGAACTTGTTCACCAAAGCAATACAAATTATGGGTTTAGGTAGACTAACGACAACGGTATCTCCAACAACCGTCGTCTTTATTCTACATGAACCCAGAACCAAAACAAGAAGCAATACAAATTTCTGGGTTTGGGTTTGGGTAGTCTAAAGACGGCGATTATTAGAGATGCCGTCGTCTAAATTTATATTAAATGATGATTATATTGTAAATACCATCGTCTGATGTTTTTTTCTTTGCGTTTTTATTTTAATTTTATTCTCTGCTATGTGAATATAGTAGTGTTTCATTGCTGGTCTTCTCACTTTATTATATATATGATTTTATAGTGTGTGAGATGGATAAGTCATGGATGCATGCAAATAGAAGATCGAAGGCATATGAGTTAGGGGTGGAAGGATTTTTGAATTTTGCAGTAGAAAATCTTAGAAATACAACTCATATTCATTGTCCATGTGTTAAATGTGGGAATATTCGATTGTTTGGGGTTGGAATTATAAGGGGCCACTTATACTTTAATGGAATTGACCAAAGCTATAAGATTTGGACATGGCACGGAGAACCTTGTGAATGGACTACTGATGCTAGTAGAAATGTGGAAGAAGATGAGCAAAGTAGGTTCAGTTTTGTTTCTGACGAATTAGGGATGGATGATAATGATTTAAGCGATATTGGATCTGATCCTTATGAGTTTGCCAATGTGATTAAGGATGGAGATTAACCCTTGTATCTGATTGCAGTAAGTACATGAAGTTGTCGGCTTTGGTGAAGTTATATAATTTGAAAGCAAAACATGGCATGAGTGATGTTTGTTTTATAGAATTATTGATACTTCAAGGAGATTTGCTTCTAGAAGGAAAATACACTACCTTCCTCTATGTACGAGGCAAAAAAGACTTTGTCTGCTTTGGGGATGAGCTATGAGAAAATCCATGCATGCCCCAATGACTAAGAGTTTGACTTGAAAGGGGGTGTCTCAAGGTGAAAAGAAGGCAAAAATTCAATCTTGAAAAGGGGAGTGCGAAAGAAGGTGGTGTGGTATTTTCCACAAATTCCAAGGTTTAAAAGGATGTTTCAATCACATAAGACATCTAAGAGTTTGACTTGGCATGCTGCTAGAAAATCAGTTGAAGGTCATATGTCTCATCTAGCGGACTCCCTCGTCTTGGAAACTTGTTGATGATAAATGGCCCAAGTTTGGTAAAAAGCCCAGAAACTTGAGATTGGCTCTCTCATCTGATGGATTCAATCCCCACAGTTTTTTAAGTAGCAGATACAATTGTTGGCCAGTTATCTTAGTTACATATAATCTCCCACCATGACTATGCATGAAACGGAAGTTCATGATGTTGACTTTATTGATTTCTAGTCCTAAATAACCCGAAATGATATGGACGTCTACTTAGAGCCTTTGATTGATAATTTAAAATCTCTGTGGGATGGGATTAGAGGAGTGTATGATGCACACATGGGAGAATACTTTACATTTAGAGGTGTATTATTGTGGACAATTAATGATTTTCCTGCCTATGGGAACTTATCTGGCTGTGTAGTTAAATGATATAAAGCTTGTCCAATATGCGGTGATGATACACCTAGTCACAAGTTAAAAAAACAAAATTTGTTACATCAAGCATAAAAAATGGTTACCAATCAATCATCCATTCGGAGGCAGCATGCAGGTTTTAATGGGAAACCTGAATATGGCACGCCTTTCGAGCCATTAACCGGAGAAGAAGTACTGCAATGGTTGAAGGTATTAATTACAACTAGGGCTAAAAAAATGGGGAAGAGTTATTGAAATTAGGGGTGGGCATCAGGATCGGAAAACCGAAACACCGAACCAAACAGGTGAAAAAAAACCAGAAAAAAACGGTTGACCAAAAGAGTCAACAAACCGGACTCAAACCGGTTCCAACCGGTTTCAGTTTCGATTTTACACCCCATCGCATCGGACTGGACCAAATCGGACCGGTCATATATGTATTTTTTTATTTTTACAAATTTTTAAAATCTAATGCCATATTTTAAATGTTATAATCACTATTTTTCCAAGTTCAACTTCAAAAAATTTCTAAATGTATGAATTTGATTATTTGAAAATTTTTAAGCCAAAAAAAGAAGTTATTTATTATAATTTTTTTTATAAAAAAATATTTTAAAAATAATAAATTAATAATTCGGTTCAAAACTGGAATCGGTCAGTTTTTGAATTTTTTTTGGCCTAAACCAGACCGGTTAAATAGTACCGGTTCCGGTTTGAGGTGAGAACAGGACCAAACCGGACTGTGCCCACCCCTAGTGAGAATGATGGTGACAGAATTTATTGGAAGAAGAAATCAAAATTCTTTAATCTTGAGTATTGGAAATACCTTCCTGTGAGGCATGTCCTAAATGTTATGCACATTGAGAAGAATGTTTGCAATATTGTCATGGTACATTGCTGGAGATCCCTAGGAAAAATAAAGATGAGATTGCTGTTTAGTTAGATTTATTGAACATGGGGGTCAAAACTGATTTCAAACCCGAGTATGGAGAAAGACGTACTCCCTTGCCTCCAGGGCCTTGGAATTTTTCAAGAGCAGAGAAGAGAGCGGTTTGCAATTCTTTCTATGGTATGAAGGTCTCTGAAGGTTATTCTTCAAATATAAAAACTCTTGTACCTTTAAAAGATTCAAGACTTCTTGGCCTTAAATCATGATTGTCATACCTTGATGCAACAATTGCTCCTTGTGGCAATTCGTTTTGTTTTGGAGAAGCCTGCAAGGTATGCAATAACTCGATTGTGCTTCTTCTTCAGTGCTATATGTGCAAAGATGGTAGATGTTTCCAAGCTAAATAAGTTGGAAAAAGATGTAGTAGTTACTTTGTGTTTGCTTGAGAAATACTTTCCCCCTTCATTCTTTGATATCATGGTTCATGTAGTAATACATCTTGTTAGAGAAGTTCGTCTATGTGGGCCAGTTTATTTTAGATGGATGTATTCGTTTGAAAGATATATGAAAGTGCTAAAGGGGTATATTCAAAACCATATTCGTCCCGAAGGTTGCATTGCTGAGCGGTATATAGCTAAAGAAGCTATAGAGTTTTGCACCGAGCATTTATCTGATGTTAGTACAGTTGAAGTGCCATCAAGCCAGAAGATGGGAGTTTCAAAGCCATTATCAGGTTGCACAGTGAGCTTAGTTGATCGGGACTCGTTGAACCAGGCAAATCTATATATCTTGGAGAATACAGAGGAAGTCCTACCTTATATCGAGTATGAGTTTTATTCTTTAAGTAGCCATTTTAAATATTATTATTCCTTATTTTTATCTTATATACAAGGAACTGTAATACTTGATTTTTTCTTGTCAATGTAGAGAACATATGATCCACATCAAGACCACTTATCCAAAATTTAGAAAGAAAACAAAGTGGCCGCAAGATAAGCACAATAGCACTTTCATTCAATGGCTACACTTTAAGGTATATGTTATTGAATAACATATTGAACTTTTAATTTTCTTCTTTCTATGTTAGATTGAATTAAGATATATGATTAATTTGCAGGTTCAAAGTGAACTTAATGGGGAAGAAAATAATGGCGTATTAGAAAATTTGAGGTGGCTAGCAGCTGGTCCAAGCATGGCAGGCCATCATATAGGAGCTATCTTATTAATGGTGTAAAATTTAACACCAAAGCACAAGATGATATGTTAACTGTCCAAAATAGTAGTGGAGTTTATTTACTTGTACATACTATGCAAGTTGCTAGTGCCAAGGATAAAAACCCTATTGTCTCCAATATGGGTTTGTATGGTGTCATTCAAGAAATTTGGGACCTTGACTACCAAAAGTTTAGAATCCCAATCTTGAGGTATGATTGGATAAATAACACTTCTGGTCTTATAGTCGACGAACTTGGATTTACCCTTGTAGATCTGAGTAAAATTGGATATAGGAATGACCAATTTGTTATGGCTTCTCAAGTCAAACAAGTCTTTTTTCCTGACAACCCAATGCATCATGATTGGTCGGTAGTGTTATCAATTCCTAATAGAGAATATAATGATGTTATTGGTGATGATATGCTAGGTGATATTAGAATTGAGTGTGAGCCATTTACTCGAGGGATATCAAATGTTGACACATTTGATGACCTAGTGGGTGAGTTTGGGAGTGCAAATATTAGAGATGGGTGTGAAGATATATGGATTGATTGATTGTTGTATTATATAATGACATTAGTTATGCAGTTAATTGTATGACATTAATTAATAGCTCTGTATATCATTTTAATTCTGATAACATTTTCATTATGCAGGATTTGCACAGGACAAATGAAAATTTTAAAATACTGGATTATAGGTGTAAAATACGATGGTCTAGTTAAAAAATCGCAAAAACAGACGTATGAGAATGTAAGCGGATTTTTGAGAGGACGTATGAAAAGTAGAACTTTTGGTGGTGGCGATAAAAGCACGAGTCCAGGTAGCCAGGTCAACAGGATTGACCACATGCTTCTGTGAGTCTGCAATAAGGGAGAGAATCGTAGGGGTCCTGACATCGCAGTGGAAGTAAGATGTGATATGAGAATGTAAGGAATTTGATTGGAGGAATGTGATCTGAGGAATATTATGTAGGAATTTGATGTAGGAATTTGATTTGAGAGGTATGTATATAAGATATGAGGGTATGTGTTTAGGGATTTTGATAAGAGGATTTGAGGACTTTATAGTCGAGGGATTTGGTTTTGAGGATTTTGATTTAATGTTATGGATTTGAATATGAGAAATTTGATATGAAGGTTTAGAGACAACTTAGGATCGATTCCTCTTATACCATGCTAAAATATGAATATGGTTTGAATACTTTTGGTTAAGTTTTATTCTTCTCCATAAGGAGATATATATAGGAGTTTACATGAGTGCTTTACAAGGAAATAGATACAGTAACCAATTAGGGTAGTATCTCCTAATTATACAATGATTTGTCAACTATATAAAATAAGAAAGTAAATCCTTTAATTAATCAAAGAAATAAATCTCATTCATTAATTAGGAGACTCGCGTCAACAATTTTGAATATACAAACCATATGAGGGGATAAGAGATCAGAGACCCTGTAAGAGATTTGAACATAGGTTCTCAGGCACATGGATAATTGCTCTTAACTACTTGAGTTATAAGCATCGGAAGACCCAAGAATTTTTCGATAGAGGTGCAATTTTGAAAGGTTAAAAGTTTATTGATACAATATTTTCTTTCTTGGCACAAGATTTGATTGATGAATCAATTTTTATAAAAATAAAAAAAAAAGGAAAAAAAATTGAAAAAACAGACTGAAGACGTAAAAAAGTTACCAATTTGATAATGTTTTATAAGGACTAGAATTGGTGTGATGGGACGAAAAGAATCTCTCAAAAAGGAACTTTAAAAAAAAAAGAAGCGAAATCTCATTATTGTTGGAGTTTCCACCCTCTTCTCCATCTACAATAGAGATCTTGTTTTATAATTTTCCTGGTCCAAAATGATGTCATTTTAGCCAGGAATTTTTTTAAAAAAATACATATTCGGCACATAGAGCATAGCTCAGCGCAACAAAGGAAAGGAACTCTTAGTGGCCTTTTGTCGAACAGGTAAACTGCACAGCGGACTAAGCAGAGAGGCAACTTTCCTGCACTTGCAATGCTTATTCCGACGAGGGGAGGTGCAGCTGCACCTCCTTGCGCTTCTGTAAGTCCGTCACTGATTACAAGTCCCTTACTTGTATAATCTTTATATATGATGAGACCATTATTATTACAAGCTGTAAAATGCCTATCATGTTGTGTGTTCAAATCAAATATTTATGATTCAAAATATAACTTTGAGGGGTTAAAAAATGGTCATTCTATCAATTCATTTGATGACGGAAATTGTTAATCGTCCTCAAATTGTAAATGGCAGAAAATAGCACTGTTCAAAATGGGAATTTACGAATTACTGCATTTTTGTTGATAGAAAGTTAAAGTGAATTTTAAATCGAAAATGACGAGACCATGACAATTAATAAAAAATACACAGCCTGACCATCATATATTCATATGGGAAGTTCCTTTAATATAACACAGCCTAGAATCCAATACCAGCATTAACGAGAACTCTACATGGGAATGACATGTCTTGATTACCAAAATTAGAACTTTTTTCTTCTTCACATAAATTTGAACTTCCTTTATGAAACAGCTATATAAGATCTATTTCCTAAAAACCTCCACCGCCGCCACCAACATGTCCTCCGCCACCAACATGTCCTCCACCACCATGGTCATGGTGGCCATGTCCTCCGCCCCCATGGCCATGGTGGCCATGTCCTCCGCCCCCATGGCCATGGTGGCCATGTCCCCAGCCCCAATGTCCATGGTGGCCATGTTCCCCGCCCCCTTGGCCATGGTGGCCATGTCCCCCGCCCCCTTGGTCATGGTGGCCATGTCCCCCGCCCCCTTGGCCATGGTGGCCATGTCCCCCGCCCCCTTGGTCATGGTGGCCATGTCCCCCGTCACTTCCATCTCCTCCATCTCCTCCATCTCCGCCTCCTCCATCTCCTCCATCTTCGTCTCCTCCATCGGTATCTCTATTGTCTTTCTTCTCGCGAGACGGTCCGTATCCTCCAATGGTATCTCTATTGCCTTCCTTCTTGCGAGACGATCTACCACAAGAAAGTATTATGGCTGAAATTACTGAAAGGGACATCAGGATCATACAAACCAAGTATAGACCACCACCAGCACTTGGAAGCAATACATCTGCATGACTACGACTAACACCTAGACCAACAAGGTTCCTAGCCATTTCTGTTCGTGTTCTTGGAGCCTAACTTTAGGAGGAGGAATTTATTTATAAATTCTAATTCCCATAAAAGATATTTAGAAGTTGGAAAAGAGAATCTATCTCCACCTTATATTACACCACATAGATTGCATTCAACCACTAAGGCTTGCGGGTAATTATGTTCACATGTTCACAATAGACTATATGCTGTAAAGTCAAGAATGGAGGCCGTAGAGCCCATTACATAATTGATTGAAGGAAAATAATTGATGTTTGTCTGCCAAACATTCGAGTGAAGTTAAAGGTTTGTGAGTGAACAACCAATATTTACTGTAGCGCCCCTTGAAACTATGATCAAATCTCACTTTACCTCCTGAAAGTTAAAAGTGACCTAGGGTACCCCCTTGACCCAGGTTTTGGTGGTTCACTTTGCCCCCCACTATTAACTCTGTTAAAATTCTGTTAAAAATGCTGATGCGACACAAATAGAGCCCGTTCTTTTATTAATATATATGCCATATAAGTGCGACATGTGAAAAGAATAATAAAATATTTTATTTTAAAAAAATTATAAAATTACATTACTTCTCTCTTCTCTCCCCCACTTTCTTTCTTTGTACCCAACTCCCTCTCCCACCACCACTTGGGGTAGCCATCACTGCCCCACCAGCTCCTCCCTTCCATCTAGCCAGCTTCGCCGTCCAAAAATCCTCAAAACCACTCCTTCCCCAACCAAACCGGCCACCTCCAAAATCTCAATTTCTTGTTGAAATTTTCTTGCCTATCAAACGGAACCCAAAAACTCCAAATATTTTCTAAACCATAAAACAAAAACAATTTTTAATTTATAAACAAAAGGAGCGCCCAACCCTCTTGGTTTTGATTTCTTGAATGGTTTTGGGTATTATCCCTCTTGGTTTGTATGATGTTTGAATGGGTTTGACTTTTGATTTGGGGCTATGCTTTGCTGCTTAAAATTAAAGCACATAATTTCAGTAATTAAAATTCGGGTTAATTACTTAAATGGTCCCTCAATTAAATTATTCGCTCAAATGGTCCATCAACTCTATATTATTCGGTCAATTGGTCTTACCGTTACATTTTGTCAATGTTGCCATTAAATATAAGGGCAAATTTGGTCATTTTGTAAGTTAAAAATAAATAAATATTAACAAATGAAATAAAAAGCTCTCTCTCTCTCTCTCTCTCTCTCTCCATTCCCCCATGACCACCACCCTCAAACTCCAACACCCAAACCCATCCCACAACCACCCTCCACCCCAGACCCAGAACCCCAACTCATCCCCACCCTCCACCCAAACTAGCAACTACATAAAAAGAGAAAGAAAAAAAAATTTATTCCACAAACCCCCTCCCAACGAACCCAGAACCCCAACTCAACAACCACCTAAACCCTCTCCCCCTACCCCTTGATTTCCCTTCGTTGTTGAGAGACAACCACCCACCACCCTCCTCCCTACCCAACAACCACCTTTCATCCACCAAAACATATTCTCAAAACTCCCAAAATCCACACCCCATTACTATTTTAATTTTTTTCTTGATGTTGTAGTTTGTTCTTGTTGATGGTAATAGCTTACCAAATGAGTTGAAAGAGAGTGGGTGGGTCTTCGTGGTTGGTATGGTGGTGTCTTTTCCTTTTTTCTTTTTTTTTCTTTTTCTTTACGTACTCACTTGTTGCAGGAAATCTTTTGGAGATCTTTTGGACACTCCAGGTGCATTCCTTCCTCACCCTTGTCTTTTATGAGCGTTTTTTCTATTTTGACTATTCACATTGAGGACAATGTCAATTTCCAGTTGGGGGGACATATGTGTCTCTTTAATATTTTCACAACCTGTTAGAATTCCTTTTTTTATTTCATTTTTTTTTCTTAACTTAAATATATATATATATATTTGTCTTTGTTTTATTTGTTTTTTATTTTTTTTATTTATGAGGTTAGACATTTGTGATGTTGTTAACTTTACATTACCTTCTCAATCCTTATACCTACTGTCGTAAATTTGAAAGCACTAACCTTACATGTTGATTTGATATTCATGAGTGATTTTAAGATTGAGAACATGTGAGCAATATGATAAGTATCCCGATTTTGAGTCTTTTTCATTATTTCCGGTTAGTGGATAATTCATGAGTTACACTTTGAAATTTGCACAAGCACACTAACACTTTTTAGGGGAGTAAGCTTAGAAACCAGATATATTCAATCTTTTTGATCAAGTGTTATTGGATGAACTTACTCTTGACTAACCTTGGTGCAAAAAAAAAAAAATATTATATATATGTATATTGTTCTATCCAAGATTTTACTTAGTAACCGGGCCTCTTGCCTAATCAGTAGTGAGTGTTTGCGTCAAATGGTGGAGTTTTGGTGTGAAATATTGTGTGACTAGTTTAGCTTCGTAGCCTTTTTAACCCGAGTTATTAAGCTCATAGGGGTGTCTTTTCACCTAATGCCTTAAAGCCTTTGGGTTTGAGAGTCATTGGCCTAACGCTCGCTACATGGGTAAATTAGAAAGCTTAATGGAGTTAGACATTACACAGTCCTCAAAAAAAAAGAAAAAAAAAAGAAGGGGGATGGGGGTGTTTGTTTTAGGTAAGAGAGTCTAAAAATCCTTGTTATAAGGAGGTTGGTATGATTCGAATTGAGCTTATGTCACATGATTGTGTTAGTTCACTCTACACTAAAGGAAATTTGTGAAAGGTTTATTAACTTGTTATAAATGATTTGGACCTTGAGTTGGGATAAACTTGGAAATTTTGGATAAGTGTTCCCTCTTTTAACATTGTTCATGAGTTGAAAATCAAAGCTTTGTGATGTGTTATTTTTGTTGATGACAGTTGGGTGTTGGATTTTTTTTCAAAGTTTTGACCGAGCAAATTGTTTTAACCTCATACTTCGATGTTTGTGGGTATCATCCCTAGAAACCCTCACGAGACTATAACTCGTCCTCTCTGGGTAATTTTGAGGTTTAAAGGCCTGTTGCATACGCTCAATGCAATCGAGTTCCTTGTGAAAGTGGCTTCTTTATTTTTATTCTTTTTCGTTTTTTTTTCTTGTTTTTGTGGTTGAACTGGAGTTTCCTTTGAGACGCTTGAATTGCTTGGCTCTAGCAATAAGCTGGTTGGGAGGTGTGATAATAGCTGTGAATTGCATCATTTATGTCCCTAAAATATACCCTTAGAGCTTATTTATTTACTAATTTATTTATTTTGGTCTACTATATTTTTAATTTGTCAAATAAAGTTTAATATTATTTTGCATTGACTTTGGCCAATTTTATGTAGGCAAATAATATTGGAATTATGTGGGTAGCTTACTGGAGTGCAAAAGAGATGAAGTAAAAGAGAAAACTAAGTTAATTGATTGGAGACTCATCACGTGCTAACTAAGAGACCATGACTTATCAAAAGAGGAAGCTGACGTGCATGCATAGGACTGTGGAGAGGTTAAATTCAAGGAGGAAAATAAATCTTAAGCGGTTACGGTTTCACTGATATAAGAGAATTTCCATCAGTTAGCCTCTTGTCATGGCAAGGGGAGCCCTAGGGCAGCTACTATTCACGTGAATAGTGGCTGCCCTAGCCCCCCCAACAAAGTGTGTTTTTAGCAGTTTAGGCTTGTCATGGCAAATACTATTCATTTTTTTTGTTTTTTTTTCACAACTTTGTTTACTTAAACAATTAATTTGGATAATATTTTCGGATAAGATTTTTGGGTTCCTACGTGTCAATACTATTCATATCGGATAGATTTTCGGTTTCAAATTTCAGATAAATTTAAAATGTCAAATTTCAGATACATTTCGAAATTCAAATTTCAGATAAGATTTTCACCCTCTAAGATTGCGCCACGTGTCATATCTATCTGCCTAAATTTTTTTATAAAACCAGAGGCTCAGCTCATACCTCCCACACCAGATCTTCTCTACATTTCCATTTATCAGATTTTAGATTTCATTCTCCATTCTCAATGGCAGGCATGCAAGAGGTTTTGGAGAGGCAAGAGTGAGAAACTAGAGAAAGAATGCGTAGATGAGCTGCAAGCAAAAGGGCGCAAAGAGAACTAGATGAGCAACTTGGCATACCTGTTGCTATGCTGGAGGAAGAAAACTAGAGCCGCCGTGGTTCACGAGAAGGCCGTAGCCCGAATGTGGACAGACATAGACATTCTCAGGGTAAGAATCTTATGAAGATTATTTTATCCCACACTCTGTTCTCTGATGTTCATTTTTGAGCGAGATATAGAATGCAACCCCATTTGTTCAATAAAGTCATGCATGATATTTGCAATTATGATGAATACTTTGTTCAAAAGAAAAATTGTGCTGGAAATTTGGGGCTTCTTCCAGAGCAAAAGTTCACAGTTGTGATACGAATGTTGGCGTATGGGCCATCTGCTAATCAGGTGGATGAGATTGCCCAGATAGGGAAGTCCACTATTTTGGAGAGCTTGGTACGATTTTGTGATGCAGTGGAAACTCTATACACCATGGACTACCTGCGCAGACCTACACCCAGGGACCTGCAACGGCTTCTACAAAAAGCTGAGTCTCGTGGATTTCCTGGAATGATTGGTAGCATTGACTGCATGCACTGGTAATGGAAAAATTGAATAACTGCTTAGCAAGGGGATTATGGAAATAGGAAAGGGCAGAAATCGATCATACTTGAAGCAATTGCTGGTTTTGGCACATGGGTTTGGCACGCCTTCTTCGGAGTTGCCGGATTTCAAAACGATTTGAACGTCCTGGATCAATCCCCAGTGTTCAATGATGTTTTGAGAGGTGAAGCCCCAAATATCACATATGAAGTCAACAATACTGTCTATCAGAACGGGTATTATCTAGCTGATGGCATCTACCCGAGGTGGACAACATTTGTGAAATCAATTCCACATCCCTGATCCCATAAGCAAAAAAAATTTCCTGCCTATCAAGAGGGGTACAGAAAAGATGTGGAGAGGTGCTTTGGTATCCTTCAAGCTCGGTGGGCTATTATTAGGGGTGCGGCGCGTCTATTTGACGAGGAGGTGCTTAGGAGTATAATTATGACTTGTATCTTCCTCCACAACATGATTGTCGAAGATGAGTATGATTACGATGCTGATGAAGTGTATGAACCAGATCCCATGAACACGGCCTTAACATGAATTTATGAAAAACCCATGGGGCCAAATGGAGAACCAGTGCAGCATGAACCGTTGGTTAGAGACGGTAGTTTCATGCCTCGTATGATTGATCACTACACGGAGATGCAATCGTCGTATATTCATGAACGCCGTCAAGTTGACTTGATGGAGCATTTATGGGCTGTCAAAGGCAATGAAGATGAATGAAGTGAAGTGAAGATGTTTTTTTTAATTTATTATGTTTATGTTGTATTTTTAGTTATGCTTTATTCTTTTAATGCTTTGGTTGTGGTTTATTTATTTTTTATGCTTTGGTTGTGGTTTGCTTTTTATGTATGGAATGTTTTGAATAAAAAGGAATTTTGTTGAATATTTTCTTTATTCATTAAAAGGAAATCAATACAACTAATAAAATAAAATACATGAATTACCACTAATTTTTTAAACAAAACAAAAAATACAATGAAATGAAAGGCAAGCAAACTAACTTAATGGTTTTGATGATTTAACCAATCCGTGTTGCTAGGTCCATCGTCACGAAAAAGTCTTCGTCTCATAACATCCCTTCGTTCTAGCTTCCAAAATTGTTTTGTTTCAGGGGACACATGGCTTGTATCCATGGCCATGGTTTTCCGATCTTTTTTTTCAATGTTTTGTTGGCTACATACTCCCTTTCTTTTGCATATTCTAGTTGAATTGCCCTATCATGCTCTTGTTGTGTCATGTCCATTTCAATTCTCATGGCTTGGTGCTTTGAAATTTCCTCCAAAAATTTAGATGCATTCTTGGTAGAATTACTCCCTCTCTTCGCCTTCGCCGCCTTCCTTCCAATAGGCCTTGGCTCATTTTTGATGGGTGAGTCTTGACTCATCGGGGAATCCATAGGTGAATCCGATGCCGGTGTCTCATGGAGTGGCGTCTCGTTCAACACTACCTCTGGACCCGTTGGCATAATTCGGAATATCTTACAATTCTTCACCACCTCCCAACATAGGGTATGGTTGAAACTTTTTTTGCCTTGCCCAGTAGCACCAAACCACATTTGTGCTTGCATAATCTATATAAAAAAAAATGGAAATGCAAGAAACTTTAAAAAATATTGGCAATGCAACAAGTATAAAAAAAAATAATGCAAGAAACTTTAACAATTTATTAGAAATGCAAAACAAAATATAAATATTGCAAGAAACATTCATATTAATATTGGAAATACAAGAAATATTAACAAAATATATAAATTGCAAGAAACATTTAACTAAAAATTAATATGACACAGAAATTAATAAAACAAAAATTACAAATAATTTACCTCACTGCTAAGGTTTTCCCCGCTTCTATGGTTGTCCATCACTTTTGTCAAGGCATCTCTCCATTTCGCCAACTCTTTATTAAGAATTTTCCATCCACTAGATAATGTAATTTCCGTACGGGTTGAACCAATTACCCTTTCACAAAATCCTGATGAATTTTTTTCCACATATGATAGAATTTCATCTCATTGCCCTTTACGGACAATGACTAATTTGGACCCAAGACTCACACAAGCTAACATCTTCCATCATGCTCCATGCCCCTCCGGTTTCACTAGAAGAACCCATAATATTGTAGAGAAAAATACAATTTGAAAGTTAAAAAAATATTGACTAGAAAGTGAATAATAGTAGAAGGAGAAGAAAATGTATAAGGATTTGGTGTTAAAAGTGAAGAGTATTGGTTGGTATTTATATATATATATATCAGTATTTTTTGGGTATTTTTAAAAAAAACTTTCGATTTTTTTCATTTTTTTATTGCTAAAAATTGCCTGCCGTTCGATTGGAACAAAAATTATGATCGGAGAGCCTAGGACGCGACATGTGGTACATATCCATTGGCGGACACTGTAGCGCTGGTGTTCATATTTTTTTAACGTTGGCGTGTGCATTGCACGAGCCAACATTAAAAAAAATTTGAGAGCCCGTGCCTCGGGCCAGCCCAATTCGCTGGGTCCCTCTCCTTGCCCTAAACCCTTTAATTGTGAACAATCATAGGGAGAATCAAACTAATGGGATCACATATGTATTTTGAAGGTGGAACCCCGACGTCTTAGTGTTTTATTATTATTGAACTTTCTTCTAATCTTTTAATCAGATTCTTCTTGTTGCAGTTATCTTACATATTTGGTGCACTTTAACACCGCTTTATGTGGATACGATACTCGACTTACAAGATTTACTATTGCGCAACACCTACACTTGGGTTTAGCAAGCATCTGCTATGAAAAGAAGATGTCTGAACTGAGGGAGAATATATCAGAGTTGAAGAGTTCCCTTGCTAAGAAAGATAGTGAACTCAACTCTTCTGCTGCCACCCTAGAAAGTCGAAAAAATGCCTATTTTCTTCTTGAGCGTAAGAATGCTAACTTCTCCCATAGTTATGACAAGATTTTGGCCGAAGTTGATGTCTACCACAAGGTTGCTAAACATTCCAAGTCTGGGGTTTTCATTGATGCGTGCAAGTTGGGCTACTTGGACTACACGTTTGGGACTGCTTCTTGCTATGCCATTGGAGATGAAGACATCGAGACACTCTGCCTTGACTTATTCCTTGTTTAAAATGAGCAGATCAGTATTGTGGATATGAATGAAGCTGAAGATCAGGGGCCCGACTAGAATGTAGCTGAAAAGCATAAAGCCGAGGAAGGTGTGGCTGATGAGATGGCAATAGATGTCGCAGTGCATATAGCTGGAACTGCTGAAGGCATGGCTGATCAGATGGACTCCGAAGAGGTTGCAGACCTGGGGTCTCCTACTAGAATCTCAAAGTAGATGAAGATTCTTTTCAAGCATTTTATAATATGCTTTCTTATTTGAAATAATTGGTCTTTTTTTATTATCTTCTTTTTGTTGAACTTAACCAATTGGTCACTTTGCTATGGAAACTTCAGTTATTTCTTTTTGTTGAATTTGCATTGTGTCTTTTGAATTGCTTAAGTAACCAACTAGTGTCTTGGTTGTGCATCTCTCATAGGATGTTTGAATGTTTACCCACCGCTTGGGGTGCTCTTCTACTCATTCTTTAGGATACTTCGATTGTCATGCCTCCCGTAGGAAACTGATAGGAACCTAGGTCTCCCTTAGGAAACTCCCGGCGCATCTTGCATCTCCCAAATGACACTTATACATGACCATTATGCCTCTTTTAGGAAACTGATAGGAACTTCGGTCTCCCTTAGGAAACTCTCGGCGCGGCCTATGTCTTCCTAAGGACGCTTGTGGGCAGTGTCTCCCGAATGACGCTTATACATGACCATTATGCCTCCCTTAAGAAATTGATAAGACCTTGGGTCTTCCTTAAAAACTCACGGTGCATCCTATGTCTCCTTAAGGATGTTTTTTGTAGATTACATCTCTGGAATGATGTTTTTTTTGTAGATTACATCTCCCTTAGGACGCTACTTATATGCAATTTTTTTTTTGACACATTATGGAATAAGAAACTAAATTTGCATTTATGCTCACATGATTACATCACTTTACTTGAAACGGAAATATTAGCTGCTCTCTTTCTTTAGAAGTGGATAGGGCTCAATTGTCTGCCAGGAACTAAGTTGGTAGGATGAAGTTTCATGGGTTATTGCTTTGAAGGTGGCAGGCATTCTATTGTCTTGGAATCTCCTTCTCTTCCATGGTATCAAGTGTATAGCTTCCTCTGCCCCCAAACTGTCAGATCACGTAAAGTCCTTCTCAATTGGGTTTCATCTTCTTTGGACCTTGTCTTTACATTAATGAAAATCTTTCTAAGTACAAGGTCACCAGGTTGGAACTATCTGACCTTGCCCCTTTTGTCATAGTAAGACTTCAACTGTTGTTGGTAAGAGGCAACTCGGACAAAGGATTTCTCGCATTCTCCCTCAAGTGAGTTAGGGTTGAGCTTCATTTGTTTGGAGTTTTGATCAATACTGCCCACCTCAATGCTCATGGAAGGGACATTGCGGAGGAATGATCGCCTGAGTTCCATAAGTTAAGGAAAATGAATTTTCGCCAGTTGATCTCCTTTTATTGGTTTGATAAGCCCATAGTACTCCAGGGAGCTCATCTATCTATTTCCCTTCGGTGCCTTCCAGTATCTTTTTTAGGCAATCCAATATAATTTTGTTAGGTACCTCGGATTGGCCATTGCTTTGCAGATACCTTGGGGTAGACAGGTGTTGCTTGATGTCGTACTTTGCAAAGAAGGCAGTGATCTGGTCGCTAATGAATTGTGAGCCATTGTTTGTAGCAAGCAATTATGGGCAGCCAAACCGATAGTTAATGTTTCTCCAGAAAAATCATTCCACGTTAGCTTCTTTAGTAGAGGATAGAGGTTCGGTCTCGATCCATTTAGTAAAGTAGCCGATGACGACCATTATCATGTCTTTCTTGGCAGGTGGTAATGGCCCACTAAATCAATGTCCCATTGCATGAATGGCCACAGTTTGTTCTGCAGATGGTATACTTCGGCATACAAGTTAGGAACTGGCTTGTACTATTGGCAGCAATCACATCTTTTGACATACTTGGTGGAGCCATGGCACATGGTAAGCCAGAAATAGCCTATGTTTAGAGCCTTCTAGGCTAGTGACATACCCCCAGAGTGGTTGCCACACTCGCGGTCGTGGATTTTGCAAAGCACCTCAAGTGTTTGAGGGTACTTTGTGCATGTGAGAAAAGGATGGCAGTATGATCTGCGAATGAGCTTGCTGTCTTGCATATAGTATCTCGCGACCTTCTGCTCTATTTTCTTAACTTCTAACTTATCCGTTGGCAAATTTCCATTCGCTAAGCAGTCGATGATGGGGTTTTGCCAATTAGGGTCCTCATCAATCTGCATTGAGTCAATTTGCTTTATATCTTCGATGCTTGGTCAGTCTAGGTGTTTGACTGGGATGGAGCATCTAAATTGGGTATTCAGCGCTGATCCTAGGCTTGCTAATGAATTTGCATGAGTGTTCTCTGGCCGAGGAACTTGTTGGATAGTGAAAGTGGGGAATTCCTACAAAAGTTCTTGGACTTTATCGAGGTACTGGATTATTCTTAGGTATTTTTCCACGTATTCGCCTGAAGCTTCATTTGTGATTAGCTGGGAGTCTGAGTAGATAATCAATTTCTTGATTGACAATTATTTTGCTAAGCTTAATCCGACGAGCAATGTCTTATATTATGCTTCGTTGTTTGAAGCTAGAAAGCCCATTGTGATAACTTGTTCCAACAAAGTTCCATCTAGGGTGATTATGATGACGCCTACTCCAGCTTGATCAGTGCATAATTTTATATAATTATGTACCATTCTAGTTTATGATTTCATTATTTTTTTTTAATATTTAAACTTGTGTTTTAAATCTTTTTTGTGTTTGTTTCAGTGTATTAAGCATTAGAACTCATTTAATGCATTTTGGAGTAAAGTTAGCTAAAAAATGCGTCTGCAAATCAGTCAACTTCACGGATTGGACTGTAAATGCTCATTAATAACCAGCTAATGGGCTTTACATCATTAGAAAGATTTGGGAGTCTAATTTCTGGAGCATTTTACGGTTCATAATTCTGAGTCTTGTAGAAGAAGTTATGAAACTTTTGGCAGCTTAAGGTGAATTTCGGAAGCATATGCATTACTGTGCCAAAAGGGACATTTGAAGGCCTTTCCAAGTTTTCCTTGTGATAGCCCACATATGGTTGGAAAGATAAGACACAGAGATTGAGGTCTATAGTTTTCCAAAATTTATTGAGAAGAAGAACAAGCCCAAAATCAGCCTACAAGCAAACTGCAGTGCACTGTCATGCATGACATATGCATAAGCTAATTGTTTTTTGTGGGGAAGGTAGGTAAAGCTGGTGAAGTGGATGTTGTAGGTAGAGGCAATACTCAAATCAGATTTTTACTTCCCTTAGGCTTATAAATAGTGAGGTTCTCTAAGCTTACAAACACACTCCAAATGGGGGAGCTCTCAAACATCTCTCAAGAGCTCCTCTCCCTTCTCTCCCTCAAATTCTCTTAGTTTTTCTTTTAAGTTCTCAATTGTTATAACAAAACCCTTTTACTCAATTTTCCTTTATGTTTTTCTTAGCTGTAATTTATTTTTCATTGTCATGTAATTTCTTATTTTAAGTTTTCAAGTTTGATTAGTTTCAAGTTTCAATTATAATTATGCTTGTTTGAATGATTGATCACCATTAGAACTTGTCTGTTATCTATCTTGGTTGGAATTAAGAGTAGACACCATATGCCTTAATTCGAATTGAACTATGAATAGGAAGTCTATATGGACATTTGACAACAGGGATTAGATACATGCTTGGTTGTTTAAAACATTCTTCTATGCTTAATGGAGTTTAATGTTTAATTTAGGTTCAACAACAAAGGATCAAATTAGGGAATTAGAAATACAAGGTTAGGATCAGACATCATGGCCTAATCATACTTTATTTAGAATCAATCTGTGAATCTGAATTGAACTTGTTAACTGATTTTATTGAGTTAGATCTTTTCTTTCTTTCTTGTTTTCTATTTTATGCAGGGAATCAAATTGAATCAATCTATCATCAATCCTCGTGGGATCGACCTCGCACATACATATGTCATACTACCGAACAGCTCATGCATTTGCGAGTATCACAAGTTGAGGATGCAGCTGAATCAATTTTAGTGCAGCTAAATCTGACAACAACACAACTCCCTTGTGATTTGATGCTCCATCTATGCGTAATTGCCACATGTCCTTGGGTTGTTGGAGTAAACAACAAAATTTGTTAAAGCCTGGACTTTTATAGCAGTCTTCAGCAGGTAGAGGAGGTTGTCTTGGCTAAGTTCGATAGCTCATTCACGAGTTGCTGAGAAGCATCGAGGCTATAAAGAATTGATCTCAAACGAAATTCTATCATGATGATTATCTAGTAAACTTGATAGTAAGGTCTTAACTTTCTTGTGGAAACTACAAGAGACAAAATGAGCCTCTCTATTTTCATATAGCAAGTCTCTGCATCGAGGAGGCTTTTGACTTGTAGAATACAACATGTTTATGCCCCCAGCTCTTCTCGGATGAGAGCTGAGCTGACTATTGAGTTGGACAACGCCAGGTAGATGATCA
Source organism: Prunus armeniaca (assembly GCA_903112645.1). Lineage (NCBI taxonomy): Eukaryota > Viridiplantae > Streptophyta > Magnoliopsida > Rosales > Rosaceae > Prunus > Prunus armeniaca. The sequence continues at coordinate 9,233,629 of CAEKDK010000003.1, read as the reverse complement.
AATCATCATCGAGTACTAGTTTTGAGAGTAGGGGAGGCAAACTGAGGTAGGTTTTCAAGTTTTCAAAAGCAACTTCGCATTCCACGTCCTATTTATCTATTTGTCCTTTCTTCAAAGCTCTGAAGAATGATCTACACTTGGCAATTGGTTTTGAGAGGAATTGGTTGAGAGCTGCTATTTTACCCATTAGACTTTGTATCTCCTTTGTTGTGGTAGGCAACTTTATCTTGAGGATGACCTTGATTTGATTTGGATGTGCTTCTCTTTAGGTGACTAAGTATCCCAAAAATCAGCAGGATGAGACTCCAAACGTGCACTTGCTCGAATTTAACTTCAGGCTATATTTTTGGAGCAGGCTAAATGCTTTAGTAAGATTCTTGAAGTAGCCTGCTCGTTGGGGAGCTTTGACTAGCATGTCATCTACGTAGACCGCCAAAGTCTTGTTGATATGCTCTTTGAAAATTTTGCTCACTAGCCTCTAATATGTTGCTTCAGTGTTCTTCAGCCCAAAAGGCATAACTTTGTAACAATTCGTACCCCTTTCAATAATGAAAGAGGTTTGTGCTTTGTCCTCCTCATGCATCATGATTTCATTGTAGTTGGAGTAAGCGCCCATGAATCTTAGCAACAAATTGCAAGAAGTTGAATCTACAAGCTGATCAATTCTTGGCAGTGGAAAGTTGTCCTTTGGGCATGCCTTATTGAGGTCGGTGTAGTCGACACATGCTCTACTTTTCTTGGTCTTTCTTTGCCACTAGAACAACATTGGCCAATCATTTTGCGTAGGAGACTTCTTTAACGAAACCGACAGAAGCTTGTCAATCTCGGCTTCAATGATGGAGACTTGCTTGAGAGTGAAGTTGCATCTCTTATGTACTATGGGTCTACAAGCTGGGTTGAAGTGAAGGCAATGGCAGATAATCTGCGAATCAATGCTTGACATATTAGATAATGACCATGCGAACACGTCATTGTTGTTCTGGAAGAAGGTAGGTAGTCAGTTCGACCTTATCTTCTGGGCTTAGGCACGAGCCAATTTGCACTATTCTCTCTGGCTTGTCAGGATCAAGGGGTACTACCTCAACGTCTTCTTCCGGTTTCAATCCTTCTTCAGGAGAGCCCTCCGGACAGATTTTGTCATCTTGGTCTTGACTCTTTGATTGCTATTATGGAGTAGCTATTCCCTTTCCTTTATGGTCCACTCTATTGTCAAGAAGATTTGCTCCGTCTCTACTTGTTCTGCTCCGTTCAGATCTTCTTGATTTACAGGGATGAACTATGCTTGCTTTCTTTTTTTTAGCCCTTGAGCTGAGTATTTTCTCATCATTGCTTTATCACTGTTGATCTGACTGACATCGTCCCTAAGGAATGGATAATGGATTTAATCAGATGGCTAATGTGATACTGTTGATCTTGCCAATCCATGGTCTATATAGGATGCCATTGTAAGGGGAGACTCCCTAATGACTAGTAAGGTATAGATGTCGAGGTCTATTATGCCAATAGTAATTGAAGTCACGCCATTGAAGTCGGTCAGTAACCTGGCTGATTTGTTGATCTTTGTCTCCATGCCTATCTGTTAGACGAACGACAATTGTTTTGGTTGCCCACTCTCTAAGCCAGCTAATTAACACTAATACTGAAGGATGCTTGACTTTGTGGGTCGGGAGGAGAGAATTATGTTGAGCTCAATTGCACACGGGCTATGGTTTCGTTGGAGGTGTACATGGGAGCATACGTCGAGCGTGGAGGCAAAAGAAGGAATGGATAAACTTACTCCAACATCAGGCCAAAGTTAGCAGTGGCGCCAAGTTGGTTGCGAGCTGCAACGTGGTGGTAAACGAGTCGGTGGCGGCTGCTGGACTCGGCAGCTTAGTTGCATAGCTATAAGGTCGTAGCCACCATAAAACCATGAGGTTATCCATGTGGTTGCACCTTGGGCTCGACAGAGGGATCCAGGACAACAATTGCGCTTGCTGCAAGGTGGCTGAGAGGTGGCACGGTGGTTCCAGCTGCAAAGCCTTGCAGCTATAGCACGACAGTGCACATTGAAGTGGTGCTCTAGGTCACGTGACTGATAGGAGCAACGACGACAGCAGTTGGAGCCTTGAGGACACTGCGTTGACCGTAGCACGCCGTGGCTACGTTGAGGACATAGCATCGTTGTGGCCTGAGTCGGTCGTGAATTGGGTTGTTACAATGGTTTTGCTTCTTGTGCATTTGTTTACAACCATGGTTGTTCGATTGGGTGATAAATTAGAGGAAACTTATTCAAAAGCACGCGTTGAGTATGACTCATGCTCTCAATGAAAGCACCAAATGTTTGTGCAAATATCTCATGGGAGAATATTCGCTTCTAGATCCTTCGCCCTTTGAACTTCCTTCTTTTTCTTCCTTGGTCCCTGTAAAATCAAACTGTAGTAAAAGACCACACCGAGGGGTGTTGGCCAAAGGTCTTCCGATGCCTAAGTTAGTTCGATGGAATCCTTGAGAAACAATATCTAAAAAAGGGTACAAAGTTTTCTCTATAAGGACAACCGGGTAGCCGGCGCTGTGTGGAGAAAATATGGAGAGAGGAGCAATGGCGAGAGAGAGAGAGAGAGAGAGAGAGAGAGAGAGAGAGAGAGAGAGAGAGAGAGAGGGAGTAAGGTTCTCAGGTAGAAATTGGGTTGCCTTGCGTGTTGAATGAAGCCAAGTAATTATAGGGCTCTAGACATCTAAGGTTTTTCAAGTAATATCTTCTTATTTGGAGGAAGATATTCTTTCCCCGAATTGTATAGATTGAGTCGATTAGGGATTCAATTGGGATCAAATCACTAATTGATGATGATATCTCCAATTTAGGATAATATCTTAATTGGTGATATTATGTTTTTAAATAAAAATAACAACTCATATTTAAGATAATAGGGAAATAGCTCAAAATGCTACCCTTTTTATAATTTTTTTCTGAAAAAACCACCCCTCCCCTAAAATTTTTAAACTATCAACTATAAATACATTTTTATTGTCCACTAATTGCACACATATCATTTTTTTCAGAAATTTTGTTCTTTCTCACCTCTCTTGGCTCCATCTCTCTCTGTCGCTCAGCTCTCAATCTCTCTTGGCTCTGCCTCTCTATCGTTCAACTCTCAATCTGTCTTCGCTTAGCTCTCACTCTCTCTTCGCTTAGCTCTCACTTTCTCAGTCTCTCTTGCGCAGCTTTCTCTCTTGTGTATCTCTCTCTCTCTCTCTCTCTCTCTCTCTCTCTCTCTGTGACGCAGTGGTCTTCCTCCCTCAGTGGTGTCTGTTCATCGAAGCTTAACTCCACCATTCACATCCAAAAGGTACGGTTCATCATCATTTTCTTTGGGTTTATGGTTTCTTTCAAGTTGGTTTAGGGTGTATGGTTTCTATGAAATTGGTTTAGGGTTTCGGGGTTTCTCTGAAATTGGTTTTGGGTTTATGGGTTTCTTTGAAATTAGTTTAGGGGTTCTCTGAATTTGGTTTAGGATTTAGGGATTTCTCTGAAATTGTCTGATTGTGATGATTCCTTGTTTGAAATAGTGAAGGAGTGTGTTCTTCGTTTGAAAATGTTGTTGTTTTGCTGTTGTTATTGGTATCATATTGCTGTTGGATTGCCACATTAGTGGTATTATATTGGCATCGTAGTGCTGTTTTATTACTAGTTATTATGGTTTTATTCCTGTTCCATTGTGGTTTTAATGGTTTTAGCGATTTATGCAATTGGATTCTATGTTTGTTTGTCGTTTTGTTTCATTCAAAGAAGGGAAATTGTAGGTGTTCATTTATAGTCTCTACATTAGGCACCATTCGAAGATCACATAATACCGACTCAAGCTTGAGATTGAGGCTTTATGGGGGGAAGGCATATATATGAGGTAAATATGATAATGTCAGTGAATTGAGTTCACTTTTCACTTATCACTTGGGAATTCACTGTGCTCCTTAATTATGTCAGGAAATTCTTTATATGAAGATGCAGACATCGAAGCTGTGCTGGAGGTGCTTTATATGGTCATCCATCCATTTTGATAAACCTATTTGGTTTAGGTATTCTATGTAGCAAGGTGAAATAATTTCCAAGGTCTTCGGCCATGTTGTACATGGTGAAATGTAATATTGTACAATCGGTGGCGGTGGCTAATTGCCTTACATGGCACATAAACTGTTTCCATTTTTGGGTTTTGTTTTCGAGTTGCAATCATGGTTAGCATACTTATTCTTTAGATTCTGAAGTTCAACTATTTCGTATTGCTCGATATATAAACATACTTGCTCTTTACGGAGGTATAACAGTTTACTTGTTTGAAACGACGTGTTCATTTCCACTGACTTCTACTCTTTTTTGTATCCATTTTTTACATTTGGTCCATGTAGTTTTCTTCATTTTTCTGTGCTCAATCCAATCATATACAGAACACAAAATTTGCGTAATGGGTATAAAACTTAAAGGTCAAAAAATGGACATATGGCAAAACTGAAAAACAGAGGAAGTGCATAATTCGTTTCTGCCTAAAACGCAATAAAATAGCGATACCTTGGTGATACAATAGCGATATAGTGGCAATAAAAGGATGCTAGAAATTGTTGTTTGTGTTTATTTTGGGTTTCTTGTTTTCTTTCATTTCATTTACTTATCTTGACTCATTACTAGTTAATAATGGGATGATTACGAGTTTAATTTGTGTCAATTATTAATACAAGAATTACATATATGAAGATTAAGCCGAACAACATTCATTTCAAACTACATTTTAGACATGCAAAATAAATCGCCACCGAACCCTAAGAATACTATCTTGCGAAGGGAAAACCAAGGCTACACTTTCATATCACTTCATAAAAAATTTGACATCTTCATTGTCCTCAATCTTTATGTGCTTCCACTCATTTGAGGCCACCAAAACTGAGAGCTTTAAGCAAACCTTGTCTTCCCTGCTGTTTGTATTACCAATCTGATGCATACGATCCAACAGTTTAGTAAATGTGATGGTCCGTGGAACTATTAAGCCTTTTGAGTCACCCCCTTCGTATTTGCACATCTTCTTTGAGGTTATCCATTTTCCATTATAGCAAACCAGCATAATAATTGTCTCTATTTCTAACCATGAAAAAAATTTATTTCATTAACACAATATAACCACAATAATCAGGCAATACAATGGCAATATAACTGCAATATAACACAATATAAAGGCAATGTAACAGCGATACCACAGCAAAATAACAGGAACACAACAGCAATACAACACTAACACAGCAGTGAATAAGGATTCATCACAATCACACTATACAAATCCACTACATCAAATGGAAAATCCAAAGTTCCAAGATTCACATATCCAGAGCAATCTAAATGTAATTGGTAAAAACCTAGATGGATGAGCATGAAGATTCAAAAAACCTAACCCAAAGAAATTACAGCCAAAACCAATTTAACAGAAACCCAAGCAATCAAAATAAAACCAATTTCACAAAATCCAACATATATTAAGAAAATAACCAGCAACACTACCTATTCGAGGTTGGCAATCCAGTAGAGCTTCAAGGTTGCAAGCAGCTATTCAGAAGACATACCAAAAATATGGGGTCGAGGGAGGGGTTCGTCATTCAAAATAGAGAGCGAGACAGAGGTGCATGAGAGAGAGAGAGAGAGAGAGAGAGAGAGAGAGAGAGAGAGTTGCGCTACAGAGAGAGCAAAGAGAGACACAGAGATCTGTGCTAGAGCAAAGAGAGAGACAGAGAGCCACGCTAGAGAGAGACAAAGAGAGAGATAGAGAAAGTGGGGCTGAGCGAGCTGTGAGAGAACAAAATTTCTGAAAATGTGATATGTGTGCAATCAGTGGACAATAAAGATGTATTTATAGGTGGTAGTTTTAAAATTTTAGGGGAGGGGTGGTTTTTTCAGAAAAAAATAAATTATAAAAAGGGTGGCATTTTGAGCTATTTCCCAAGATAATATCCCTATTTTTAGTGTCAATTAATTTGTTCAATAAATGGGCTCAATTAATTGACCTAAGATATGTTCTTCTTGTCCACGTGGCACCTTGTGATTGGAAGCTGATTATTTGCTCCCACAGCCATAACATCACAACAACACCCAAACGACTCCAACATTAGTGCCACCCATATCCAATCAAACCACCACCACCCAATTAGACCACAATCACTATGGGAGCATATATTTCACCGACCAATAGGAAGACGACACATGGAAAATGAATATTCCTTAGGTCGAACTAATTTTCTTAATTAATGAAAATTAATCTTTGATTTGAGATAAGAATATTTCCCTAAATCAAGGAACCAATCTCCACCAAATCTCTTTGAGTAATTCCTATAATATTTTTGGAAAGAATAATCCTAACCAAATAAGGATTATTCTCCCAAAACCCTAGCACACAAATAATCTATAAATACATAGTAGCCACACAAGAAATTCAAGGTAATTCTAAACTCACACTCAAAAACCCTACGCAAACCCTCTCTCCCTCTCTCTCTCGCGGCCCCTCACATCCTCTCTCCTCACACGGCTAAGTGCCACCACATAAGTTAAACTAGTGTTATATCTTTTCTCAAAGATCCAAATGAACTAGCTTAGGCATCAGAGGGCCTTTGGCCAACAACCCCCGAGTATGGTCTTTTACTACTAGAAGAAGAAGAAGAAGAAAAGACTAACAAAGAGACCGAGACTGACAGTTAGAGGAAGAAAAAGAAGGAAAAAGAAAAAGAGAGAGAGAGAGAGAGAGAGAGAGAGATACTATTTTTGTTTTTACTTCCTATATATTATATGTATCATATATTAATTATAATTATATGTATGCTTAATTAATATATGGAGAGATAGTTTCTGTCTCATATAATTAAATGTATGTTTAATCAAACATTAACATCCCAACAAAAAATCAAACAATTTCTCATAATAGCATCAATGAATTTAATCAAACATTAACATACCAACAACAAATCAAACATCTAAACAATGCCAACATCAAATCAAACATCTCAACAAAATTCTTAAAATCAAAGACCTAATTAATTTCAACAAAATCCCCAAATTATATTTCATTCCTAATTAAACCCTAGAAAACTCAATTTCAAATTAAAATTAAAACTAAGATCCATACATTTATTTTAGGAATAACTCAATAGAAGAAGATAATTAAAGAGAAGAGATTAAGAAGAATACTTGTTTCCTTGTATATGAGAAGAGAAGGGGCTGTCCACAATTGCACATCTTGACTATTGCACAGCCAAGACTATTGAGTTGAGAAGAAGCAGCCGACTCTGTCTGGAATTGCACAACCACTATTTGGCTGCTTATAAGTTATATCCCCCCTTTTATTAAAGTCTGACTGGGCCATTCCATAACATGGGGGTATATTTTTTTTTTTTTTTTTTTTTTTTTTTTTTTAGTTTGTGGGTTTGAGCACGATGGGTTGGTGTGTGGTGTTTAGAGTGTGTGGGTAGGTTACAGGGCAAGGGTTTATACCATCACATGTAATGGGTATCAATTACTTTGCTTATATATAGTTTTTTTTTTTAGTGAAAATTTTTTGGGTAGGCGGTAGCCTACCCTGCCCTGGTTGTAGGACCGCCTTTGAAGCACAAGATGATTCATGAGTTGATGAAAGTGTGCATAATTCTTAATTAGCGCTTTCACTTTTAGGGTCACCTTTGCCAATTTTCTTGGTGAGGATGCTGAAAGTGTAGCCGTTGAAATAAAAAAAATAAAAAAAAATAAAAAAAAAAGGGAAAAAATATATTTTTGGTTACTGGAGTTAGGCTAAAATATGATTTCGGTCACCGTAATTTTAATTTTAGAAAATTAGTTAAACACCCATTCCTAGACATAGTTCTATAAAGAAACCCTATACCATTCAATGTATATAAACACACCCAAAATAAACCTAAAAATTGACGAGATTTCTTAAATTCTTTAGCTATGTTTGATTACTGTTTTGCCCCTTTGCTTTGTTTATTAATCAACTCAATCTTCATCAAACCAGCATCTCAAACTTTCTTCTTTTTCTTCAATAATGGCGAGGTTCATCGAGCTCTACTTCTAGCTTTTCTCCTAGTCCAATTCTCCATTGTATCTTCGTCATCTCCACCACATTCCTCGCAGACTCCATCGCCGCATCCCACCGCCGATTCACCTTCACCCAAAACTCCATCACCGATTCCCTTCCTCCATCTCCTTCAGACGCTCCAATTAACGCACCACATCCTTCTTCACCTCCGACGCCACCGCAATCATCTCCGTCTCAATCTCCGTCAACCGACGACACACCCCCAGCTCCTTTTCCAGCACCGTCGAATCCAAAAGACATCAACTACAACAACCTCGGACGGAGAAGGAGCTAAGAACGCCTTTGGGGAAATGAGCATGGCAAAGAACGTAGATATCATACTTGGAATGATAGTTGGATAACGTTCGTTGATCTCAGTACGGATATGCCGCCAGGAGAGAGATTCTTTGAAGAACTACTCATAGTCTCTCATACACAAAAGCTCTTAGAGGTTACTGTGAAATTTTAATTTCTTGTATTTTTTGTTGTTTTTAATTTCTGTATTTGCTTAGTGTATGATTGAATTGAGGTTATGGTGATGGTGATATGGTGATTCAAATTTATTCCCCATTCTTTGGGGTGCGGGCGGTGCTAGAGGTGGTGGTAGTTAGAATTTTAGGATGAGTTCTTAGAGTAAAATACTTAATTAGTCTACATGAGTCATTGATGTATTGCTTTTTCTATTTTAGAATTATATAATAATTAGAATTAGTGATTTAGAATTCATTATGCTTGTTTTTCTCATTGTTGTTAGACTTGTTTGGATCAATCTGTGTATGCTATCTAATGTTTGTGAGCAAATTGCCATCTAAGTTCAATTTTGTGTAACCTGATTTTGTAGGCTTATGGGGCTGATTTCAGCATCTCATAATGCATCACATGCCATTTCTTATCCTAAAAAAAAAATTGTAATATTTGTTTAAGGCAATGCTTATTTGCAGCTACCTGATTGCTTCAATGAGTCTACAAGTCATCTGAAGTTTAGTGCTAGCATTGCTAGATGCATATTCCTTGGGGAAAAGAAGGTCCTCCACAAAACCCTGTATTGGTTAGCCTCTTTGTAGTTGGTGAAAAAGGCGGAGTGTGTATGCTTTTTTCCTTCAAGTTTTCCACTATGAGTTAGCTAACAATGATTTTGTATTGTTGGTGTGGCATCTTGCTACTACATCTTCATTTTCTTTTCTAATACAGAGTGACCAAAAGAAAATAAATTTGATAATTAGTGTTCTTGGATTAGATTCTCAGTGATCTAGGTTCTGTATGATTTTAATGTGCAAAACATTGTTTAATGTTGACTTGGTTTTGATGTTTGGTACTGTTTGGATTCTTTATCATACCTATTATGCAAATAAAATATTATAGTTGTTAACTTCTAGTAAGTGGTATGAACAGTTGTTACACTGTTCATACCCTGCAACTGCGTTGATTTCTATGATATAGTATTAACAGTGTACTTCTATGACATAATATTAACATATTTTCAGTAACAAAGCGTGCTTTATATTTTGCTCTATATATAGCTGTACACTTGAAGTTTATGATATGCATAATGTGATTTTTACTAGGAAGATAATTCAATGACACAGTATTAACAGTGTACATTTTTTTCTTGTACGGATATTTCCTTTTGCCTTTGCAATTGTTTCTGGTGAAACTGTGGACAATTGGAGGTGGTTTCTGCAAAGGATATCGGATGTCTTGTTAGACTTTTTTGGGGTTTTTTTTTGAGTTTTTTTGTATGAAATGGTATTAACAATGTACTTATATGACATAGTAATAACAATGTACTTCTATGATATGGTATTAACAATGTACTTCATGCTTGTTGGGCTTGTTTTGGGTTTTTTTTAGTTTTTTTTGTGTTTGGCTTGTTTTAAGTTAATTAATGGCAGTTGTGTAATTTATAAGAACTTGAACACTCATTTCTTATGTAGTAAATGGTTTTTGGGTATGTTTCTAAAGTGCATTCCATGTGGGGATTTTTTTATAATTTCTGCACCTATTTTGGGTATAATACTAAAGCTCCCTTTCAATTTTTCCAATTTCATCATTGCACTTGCAATAGTTAACAAATTAAGTCCATTCTAAGACTAGGAGGAGAGACTTTGGTAGACATTCGAAGTGGTCATTGTCCATGGACAATGGTTCTAGGTATACTCTGACGAAGATATGGGTCAACATGTGCCATCTTTTCTTAGGCCATGTTTGATATGGAGGATTAGATTGGTCTAACTTGGACTGTAAAATGACTAGATTTTATGTGAATCAAGGAAGAATATGGATGTTGTCTTCTAACTTGAAGGATTAAGGTGGACTATTCATATGAGGTTGATATCTAAAATTTATCCTCACTAATCCCCTTGAAATTGGTGGAATTAATAGGGATAAGTTTTAGGCATCAACCTCTCTTATGAATAGTTCATCCTAATCCTCTAAGTTAAAAGACAACACTCATACTATTTCTTGATTGCACATGAAATCTAGGCCTTCTACTAGTTAGTCAAGTCTAATCCTCCATATCAAACATGGCCTTATGGTTTTGCTTATTCCTGCTTTGATTAAAATGGATAAGGGAGAAGGTTAGATTAGGGTTAAGGTGGATTTGGGGTAGATCTGACAGGGGAATTATTGGTATGCAGAAATTTGAAAGAGGGTTTGCAGATTTTGAAGCAGCTATACAAGACAATACTATTAAACACCCACCCCACTTCGTTATCTTCCATAGAATAGAGTCCAACCAAGGTGGTGCCGCATCAGTCCAAAGGAAACGAGTGCCTTCTTTCAAGCCATATTGGGCAAGAGCATGTGCCACACCATTGGCCCTTTGACGTTGATATAAAACATCTGTCGCATCCCTATTGAATCTTCCACCACATTTCCTAGTGTTGCTCCACCGATACATTACCATTAAGCATATACGGTAGTTGCAACAATAAAGCGATAAATCCCGATGAGCCCATTATCATTAAATCGTATGTCATGGTTTTGAATAACTAAAAAAATATATATATGCGCGATGTTAAGTGATGGATAATTTGAATCGTCTCTGATACTAGAATAACCACTTAAGTTTACGAACTCTAAAGTCTTGTGTTCAAATAAAATTTTTATGATTTAAAAGTGATCTTTGAGGGGTTAAAAAAGTGGTCATTCTATCAACATTTGATGACGGAAATTGTCAATTATCCTCAAATTGTAAATGGTAGGGAATACACTGCCCAAAATGGGAATTTACGGATTGTTGCATTTTTGTTGATAGAAATTTAAAGTGAATTTTTAATCGGGAATAACAAGCACTACCATGACAATTAATAAAAAACACTATCTGACCATCATATATACATGCATATACGAAGCACCTTTAATATAACATAGCCCAGAATCCAATACCTTTTTGTTTTTTTTTGTTCAATCACAGTTGGAAAAAAAAACAAGGATTAGAAGAGCCAAAAAGGTCAATACATAGGAATAAAGAACAACAAGCATATGGGAGTTTAAACTAAAAATCATTACAGTCTAGTAAAATGAATCTTCCCCATCACAAAGTCAAAATAAAATACAAAACAAAAGCAAACAAAGCCACTACCGCAAAGGGAACAGGGACTGCACCAACATAGCCATAAAAGAGGAAATACACTTTCCTCACACAAATCAGCACAGCTGCACAAAGAGACCCACTAGTTTGCCGCCGAGAAACAAATTTCCCCAAAGTACCAAAGTACATCCACACGAGAACATCCATCCAACACTCACAATCTCTATGAAGGCCGAATACCATAGAGAAAACAACCATTCAAACCATGGTATGTCCCAAAAGACCAAAACCAAGAGAGTGAAAGGTGGTGGTGCAAACACCAGAGCAGGAGCCATAGCTATAGCCATGGTAAGAGCTATGTACACTTTCCAAAAAATACGCGAAAATTCATTTATAGAAGTGGTTGATGTAGCCCAATAGAGAGGCCAGATCCGGAATGTGGATAAGGCAAGAAGAGGAGGGGATTTAGAGGAGGAAGTAAATCTGTTTGTAGGGAGTGTATAAACCACCAACTCTTAAGAGAGCCACGGCACGGCCAAACAGGCTCTTGCCAAAAACGAGAACACCCACACCAAGAGAAAGCAATGCAAAGAAGATAGAGAGGTAGCAGAGCAAAGGAGAAAAGGGGGAGGAGGAGGTGAAAAGGGGGAGGAGGGATATGCCTCCTCCTCCCCAAAAAGAGAATTGTGCAACGCTGAGAAGAAGAGCGGAAAAGGCATTTAGGGTTTTCTTATTTTTTTATTGTTGAGAATCCAATACCATTATCAACAAGAACTCTACATATAAGAAGGACATGTCTTGTTTACCTAAATTCGAACTTCTTTTATGACACAACTATAAGATCTCTTTCCTAAGTATCTCCACCTCCACCACCACAACCTCCACCACAACATCCACCACCACCATCACCCCCACCACAACCTCTGCCACCGCCATATCCATGTCCTCTACCCTCATCTCCGTGATGACCAGTGGCGGAGCTAGGATTTTATATTTGAGGGGGCCAAAATGTTAACACAAAAAGTTTAGTTGTATATTTTTTTGGCCTATTGAGTAAACTATTGCGTACAAAAGCATTAAATTGAAATGCGTGGTTTTTTTCATAAAATGTAGTATGATTTTACTATTATATTCATATTAAAATACAATTTTGACTAGTATTGATTTGTGGTGAGAGGGCCATAGGCTTAAGTATAGCAATTTTTCTTTGCATTTGCTACCACATCCAATATATATATTCAAAAGGGTTAAATAAATTGGAGGGGCTAGGGCCATCCCAGGCCTTAGTACAACTCCGCCCCTAGTGATGACCATGTCCTCCGCCCCCATTGCCGTGATGACCATGTCCTCCACTACCTCCTCTGCCTCTTCCATATCCACCATAATTATAATAATATGCACCGGTATCTGAAACATTTGGCACATTACGGTGTTTCTTCTTGCGAGACGATTTACCACAAGAATAGTCCACCGTCAGCACTTGGAAGCAATACATCTGTATGACTAACACCTAGACCAACAAGGTTCCTAGCCATTTCTGTTTGTGTTTTACGAGCCTAACTTTAGGAGGAGGAATTTATTTATAGATCCTAATTTCCATGATAATTAATAATAATAAAATTTTTGAAAGTTGGATAACAGACGCTATCTCCACCTTATGTTGCACCCCGCGTGGATTGCATGTCACTAAGGCTTGCGGGTAATTATGTTCACATTAGACTATATGTTGTGAGGGTGGTCCACTTTGGCCAAATAAGAATATGCCCGTGAGAAAATGTAATCATGGTGCCCTCGGTTGATTTGATCCTTGATAAAAATAAAATAATCTGCAAAGAAAGAATGATCCCAACTTTGTGTTAGCGAGATCCTAGCTTAATTAGGATATTTATTTTCTAGTTTATTAGGATTATATTTCTTTCCTTTTTGTACAGATATTGTGTAATTAGGTTTTTATCTTGTTTCCTATTTTGACCCTACTAGGGTTACATCCTTGTACTATAAATACCTTATTTTGGAGAATGAAATACAACCCGAAAATATTCTACCTATATTGTTTAACTTGCCATCAGAGCCAACTTTTCTGGTGACCTGTGTGTTGTGCCCACCCGTGTTCTATCCCCATATTTTTTTTTCTCTACAGATGCTGTGTGTGCCCTCCTGGGTTTGTGTGTTGTGTTGTAATGTTAGTGCCTCTACTGTGTTCGTGCCATTCTTGTCTTTGTGCATCTATTGTATTTGTGCCTTTTGTTGTGTTCCGCTGTGTTCTTGCCTGTCTTTGTGAATCTACCGTATTTGTGCCTCTGCTGTGTTCCGATGTATACTTTACCGTGATCTGTCTGCTGCAATCATGAGTGATAACTCCATTGTTGGTGTTGTTGCTGTTGCCTCTGGAAATTTGTGTGTTTTTTATTCTATTCTAGGTACTGGTTCCAATACTTAGATAATTGACACTGGTGCTTCTGATCGTATGACTTATGATGCTAAATTTTTTGATGAGTTGTCTAGTAACACCCGTGACCCATACATAACTAGTGCTAATGGCTTGCCCTCTCCAATTACTGGTGAGGGCATAATCTCTCTCACTCCTACTCTATCCTTGTCTCCTGCGTTACCAGTTCCCAATATCCATTGTAACTTGTTATCTGTTGGTCGATTACTTAATACACCTAATGTTTCTGCTACTTTCTATCCTACGCATTGCTATTTTTAGGATCTCAAGACTCACGAGACGATTGGGCATGGTAAACATATACGGGGGTTATATTATTTGACATTGTCTTGTGCACTAGTTTGTGATCGTGTCATTAATACTGTTCAAAGTTGTAGTGTCAAAGACAAACAACAAATTTGGTTATGGCATCGTCGCTTGGGACACCCGTCATTTGGCTTCCTTAAGCATCTGTTTCCATCTTTATTCTGCTCTTGCGATGAGTCTAGCTAAGTGTGAGATATATATTTTGGCCAAGAGTCATCGCACTATGTTTCTTTTGAGTGACAATAAAGCTACAAAGCCTTTTGATTCACTGCATTCTGATGTGTGGGGTCCGGCTCATGTTACTTCGAACGGATTTCGTTGGTTCGTCACATTTATTAATGATTGTACCCGACTCACTTGTGTTTTCTTGTTGAAAAATAAGCATGATGTTGCTTCCATCCTTTCAGAGTTCTATACTATGATGTCTACTCATTTTCATGCTCGGGTCAAAGTATTCCGGACTGATAACGGAGGCGAATATGTGAATAACACTTTGGCATCTTTCTTCCATGCTCAAGGTATTATTCACCAAACGACAACCCCATTTACTCCTCAGCAGAATGGTGTGTCTGAACACAAGAATCGTCAGTTACTTGACGTTGCCCGCTCCCTTATGTTGGACATGTCTGTTATCTTTGGGGGCATGTTGTTTTATCTGCTGCATATTTGATTAATTGTACTCCTAGTCGGGTTCTTAATTTCAAGACTCCACATGATGTGTTTGGTGACCATGTTTCCCCTGTCTCAGTCTCAAAGTTTCCCCCTAAAGTTTTTGGGTGTGTTGCCTATGTTCATGTCTACTCTTATCAACGGAGTAAACTTTATCCTTTTGCTAATGTGTCTTTATTGGTTACTCTTCTACTCATAAAGGTTATAAGTGCTATCATCCACCTACCCAGAAGGTGCATGTTACTTTGGACTTGACTTTCTATGAAGAAGTGCCCTATTATGTCTCTACCTCCTCTTCAATTCAGGGGGAGATGGGGAGTGAATTGGAGAGTCTTAGATTGAAGAATGATGTGTTTGAAGATACTGCTCTCGGGAAGGAAACGATGTGTCACACTGAAGCAAGTGACTGGTTGCCCTTATCTGAATATGAAACTTGTGGTCCTTGTGAAGAAACAACTTATCGCCCTTCGGAACTCGACCAGTCGCCCATATCTGGAGATGAAGCAGGTGCTCTCGATGTCGAAATGACCGGTCACACTAAAGCAAGTCACCAGTCGACTATATCTAAAAATAATGACAATGATTCTTGTATGGATGAGTTCGATGCAATACCCCCTCTACCCTGCCAGTGCTCCAATCTACTCGTAATAGCGAATCAAGTGAGGTAATTTCTAATGATCTATCGGTGTCAACTTATCAGTTACCCCCATGAACCACTTGTGGGAAACCTGAAGTACAATATTCTCCTAATATACATGCCAAGTCTAAATATCCATTAGCGATTATGTGTCAACTCATCATTTGTCTAAGTCATATGCATCATATTTATGTCAATTATCTAGTGTATGAGTGCCAACTAAGCTGCAGGATGTTTTATCTAACCCCAAATGGATGGATGTCATGAATGTTGAAATGGATGTCTTGAGGGAAGTTGTTGGATGCAGATGGGTGTTTACATTGAAGCATAAAGCTGATGGTTCCATTGATCGTTACAAGGCTAGATTGGTAGCAAATGGTTATACTCAGACCTATGGAGTGGATTATTTGGAGACCTTTGCTCCAGTGACAAAACTCAATATTGTGTGTATACTCTTGTCCCGGGCTGCTAACCGCGACTGGCCCTTATTACAATCTGATGTCAAAACTGCGTTTCTACATGGTGACCTCAAGGAAGAGATTTACATGGATCTCCCTCCTAGTATTCCTGTAACCTCTAAGGAGGGTATTCTATGTAAGCTGCGGAAGTCTTTATATGGATTGAAACAGTCTCCAAGAGCGTGGTTTGGGAGATTTGCAGTATCTATGAAGAAATTTGGGTATGTGCAGAGTAACTCAGACCATACTTTGTTTCTAAAGCGTCATAAAGGTAAATTGACAGGTTTAATTATTTATGTTAATGATATGATTGAGACTGGAGATAATCAGGCAAAAATGCAAAATCTTCATAAGTATCTAGCTTCCGAATTTGAGATGAAGTCATTGGGTGATTTGAAGTACTTTCTTGGGATTGAAGCTGCCAGATCTAAACATGGTATCTTTCTGTCTCAAAGAAAGTATATTTTGGATTTACTTGTAGAGACTGGAATATTAGATTGTAAACCAATTGATACCCCTAGTGAACAGAATCATAAGTTGAGGTTGTATCCTAATCACGTCCCTACAGATAAAGAGCGTTATCAACGACTTGTGGGGAAATTGATTTATTTATCTCATACATGTCCTGATATTGCATATGCAGTGAGTGTAGTTAGTCAATTTATGCATTCCTCTAGTGAAGATCATATGGATGTTGTTATGCACATCTTGAGGTATCTGAAAGTAACTCCTGGAAGGGTTTAATGTTTTGCAAGTATGATCATACAGATGTGGAAGGTTATACGTATGCTGATTGGGCTGGTTCAATCACTGATAGACGTTCTACGTCTGGGTATTTCACATTTGTTGGTGGTTATAGGGGCCTTTTTCTTCTGGTAGCTACAAATGGGCTCGACTGCCATGAGGAGCAAACTGAAGAAAATATCCCCTGTGTCTGAGTTCAAAGATCATACCCCAAAATGTTTCGAAAGGATAGTAAAGCCTTAGGAAACACCTTGGTTACCTTCACCAACAAAAAATAATGACTACTTATAGATAAATTCTTAATACTTACAAGTAGAACCTTAGCTTGGCATGAGAGGCATGTGGCATGAGAGCAAAGTTACCACAAGTTTAGCACTAAAGAGAAAATTAAGTGCTCCTAGGGGAAAGATGGGGTATTAAGGTAGGAGAGAAAAGGGTTTTGCAGAAAGGTTTGGTTGAGAATGAGGGAGAGAGAGAGAAAAGAGTGGCTTGAGTGCTTTTCCAGCAACTTGACAGAGGTTCTGTCAAGTGTTAGAACAGCTTGCCAAGAAGGAAAACTAAGGAGGAAGGAGATGAACTAAGCATGAAAATTGCTGGTTTTGAAAGTAAGAGAGGAAGCTTGCTCTCTGGTTGTGGTTGATTGTTGGGTAGAAGAGGCCTCTTTTATAGCCGCTGGAAGCTATCCATTTCCAAGAAACCCTAATGATTTCTATCCAATTTGGCCAAATCTTTTCCTTTCTTTCTCTCCTCTACCCTTGACTTTTCCATCTTGGTGAAACTTCCTTTGCCTATTTGCACAAAATCAAGGATTTTGGGAGCTCAATGTCCCGCAGGTGCTCAAGTGAAGAACCCTTATTCTTAGCCACCCCATTTCCTCTCTTTCCTTCCCTCTTTCATGGTCAGATCTGATGAAGGAAAGAAATTGGTATACATGCTGGTTTGAAGGGTGGCTCCCTGCGTGCTAATATCTTTTGGTCTCTTGGATATTTTGCTTGAAAACTCGTGGTCTTCCAAGCTCCTTTCGTGGCTTTGTCTCTTGAAAACTCATGGTCTTCCAAGCTCCTTTCGTGGCTTTGTCTCTCAGTCAAATGTTGAGGCCTTTTGCTGCTTCTCATTTCAAATTATATGGGCCCTCTAAGATAGCAAGTCAATTTACCAAACAAATGAGCTAATCTCATCAAGTATTGGGCTATATGGGTTAATTTAATGGACCATTTTGGTTGGGCTATTTTGGTTGGGATATTTTGGTTGAGATATTTTCTCTCTTGTGCTCACCCATATGTTTGGGCCTAAAAAATGGGCTTGAGTTCCGAGGCTCCCAAGCAACCCGGAACTTTCATTTCTCGGCCCATCAATGGGCCTTATGACAACTTATTACCATCCATACCACAACCCACTCAAGCAAGCCCTGGGAATTTAAGTGGCTTGGGTCCACTTAAGCTTGTAGCATGGCTGGGTGTGACATAATGATTTCTAGCTTGGCATAGCATGTTGCTTGGCATGTTTTTTTTTTAAAAAAAAATTATGATGCTTGACGGAATAATTAGCATGGATTTGTAGAGCTAACACATTTTATAATTTTAATCTCGATTCCTAGCATGACGGATTATTTATTTGGCATGGCACGTGGAGTGTGACTCGTGCATGGCCGATCTTTGTGTGCTCCAAATTGGGCATTTTCTTAATAATGTGTCGTTTTGGGCCAGGAGTTTATTCGGGCTCAATTATGGATTTTTTGGGTCTCAACATTAGCCCCCTTAATTATAAAGGCCATGGGCAGATGCTGGAATGGACCTAATAATTAAACCCAACCCAAAAAATCGGATTTGTATTTGCAGGGAACCTCTCCTCTTCCCGTGTGCAAAATGATGGCGTGTCATGATTGGCCCCAACGGTTATTTGCAGTTTCCCAACGTGAACCTCCTTCTTCCTTTCTTTTTTATTATTTTCTTCCTTTTCTTCCTCTTTTCTCGCACCAGACCCAACCTTCTTCCAATTTTCTTTTCTTCGCTCTTTTCCCTTCTCCAGCAGACTCAAACTGAGTGAGAGAGTGAGATCGGGCAGAAGTCATCTGCCTTCAACCATTGGGAAGAAGCCCAAGCTGAGCTCGACTCCGCCATCCCTCCCTCATTTGAAGGAGTTCGTTCGTCGCTGCTGGAAGGGACCTCTTTTCGCGGATTTTCTTCTAAAATCCCTGATTTTTCTCCTTTTCTAGGTGCATTCAAGGTATTTCCTCGGGAGATTTAACAAGGTATGCCTTTTCCCTTGTTTTCTCTTGAATTTATTTGGGAAATTTGATGGGTTCCTTTCATTCATGAATGTTGCCCTTTATTTTCGCAGTCAAACACCAAACCCTCTTTTGACTTATTTTGTTATCGTAGCAACGTGGGTGCTTTCAGCATGGGTGCTAGCAAAGAAGGGTTCGCATCAATCTCCCGGGGTTCTTTTTTTTTCTGTTTACTCCTCTTCACGAGCTACTGGAAGAGTGCCAATTTTTGTGAGAAGAAAACTGTTGGTATGGGTTTCTCCCCCTTTTCGCTTCTTTTTTTTATAAAAAAAATTTTGCACCGACTTCTTCTGTGTTTATGAAAGAGATGTACTTTGCATGTTGTATTCCCTCTCTTTTCTTTTATCTCTATGCAAGTGTATACGTCTCAAACATAGGTAGGGGGAAGGCAGGTGCTAGAAGCTTTGATATTTTGCTGCTGGAACCTTCGAATCCTCCAGCCTTCTAACATGTATTTTAGTCTTTCAGTAAGTGACTGCCAATTTGAATTTTTTAGGAATAAGCATAGACTGGTGCTTGGCCTAGCCTTACTCCCCTTGTGGACATATGCTTGATTAATTGTATAGTTTGTTCTTGGCCACGAGAAGTAGAAGTTGACAGGACACATGCTTACTAATTCACAGGATGAGAACTTTGTTTGTCACGAATTTGGGTTAGAAATTGCATATTTGTTTGAACTCCTATTTTCTTTTTCTTTTTTGTATGTAGGGAATTGTTGTTCTGCCAAGATTGGCCATGGCATCTGCTGATCTGCCACTCATTATGAGGGACCATCTTTATTCCCTAGATGACAGATTAAAAAGAGGGAGGCCTCCCTGCACTAGTGAAGACATATTCATTGATAGAGAGCCAATGCCGGAAACAACTCCCGTGGTTGATCCTGCATCTATATCGAGGTGCTGCATAGAGAGAGGCTTATTTCTGGCAGTCCCTTTATTCTTCCAATATCCATGTGGCACCAGCAAGGGTTGGTTAGAGTGGGTTGACCATGAATTGCAGGATCCATCTGCCTGTGACATTCTAAATCAGGCAGGGGTGCTAGATGCCATCTTTATTTCTAAAGCTTGCGAAATCCATATTAAACCCAAGATTCTCCAGCATGTGGTTAGGTGATGGAGTACCGAGACACATACCTTTATCTGTTCATGGGGAGAGTTCACTCCTACACTTGAGGACGTAGCCAATATTTTCCACCTCTCACTTTGCGGCAGCCAAGACCCTTTCCACATTGCGCTGACTCTAGAAGGTAAACTAAAGCTTGAGGTTTTACGGAAAGGTGCCCCGACTTCTCCTAGCACTTCTCCGTGGTTTAGTAATTTGATACAGTTTTTCAGGGATGTTAACAGGAATGAGCCATGTCGTCTTGCAGTGTTTATATCGTTATGGCTTGGGAGGTTCCTCTTATGTGATTTTCCCCCAGACTGCTTGCATGAGAGGGTGTTTCCTTTGGCCTTAGCAATAGCACGTGGCAGCGTGCTTCCTTTAGCCCCCATGTTCTTGAGGCACCTATACTGCTTGCTTGACCAAGTTCAACTTCTTGAGAAAGGGGCAGCAAGAACCATGGTTGTGGAAACTTTCCTGAACTCTAGCTTTCTGCAAGTCTTCTTATGGAAGCTCTTCAAAGGGATAGAGGTATCCCCACTTCCCTACTCAAAGGCTAAGACACTTGTTTATTCTCATGAGGCTTCCTACGTACCGGAGGGTCTCCCTTTGATTTGCAGGTGGTCGCAGCGAATACAAAGGAAGGACCAAAATTTTCTAGGGCTACTGGACGATGTTGCCAACTTCATCTTTCGTCCCTACTGTGCTTTATCATAGGGATTTAGACATATACCCCTCTATGTTGATTTTGATGATCTGGTTAAGGCCCCAACAACGACAGCACATGGTCATCAATTACGAAGGGAAGCATTGTTAAGCACTACATTTCTTCCTTTGCCCACACTAGGTGATGACCATTTGGAGGTTTCCGTGCATTATTCACCTCACCGAGTCAGACGACAGATTGGGTTCGATCAGGGTATGCCTTCCAGTCCCAGCCATGGAGATCCCGCTTCGTTGCATAGAGTTTTTTGGACCAGGGATAACCTGCTGGAAGATGGCAGACCTCTTGCCCTTGCTTTGGCCGACAAGGAGCGTGCTGGCGATCTCTCGAAAGCTTACCAAAGTTACTGGAATCGTTGTTTTGCTTCATTTAGTCGATTCCATGTTGCCCATTGCGACAGATTACTCCCCACCATAATTCCTCATGCTCGCTTAGTGTTGTAAGAGAAGGTCATCTCTTTGAGTGAGAAGTGGAATTTGCCCTTTACTTCCAAAAGCGGGGAAATTGTTGGTGACTTTTCAAAGCTAAAGTGGAAGTTGGAGAAACCGGGTTCTCACAGCGCCGGGAAGAGTGTTACACACAGAAAAAGAAAGCGGGAGGAAAGCTGCAGTGTTGAGAAGAAGAGACAAGCTGTAAAGGAGCCAAAAAAATTTATCCCCAAGCTAGCAGCAAATGGTCTCCCCAACCCCAAAAGGGATGCTCCCTCGGAACCTTTATCGTAGCAGTAACTTATGGCTTCTGGCAGTAGCATGCAAGTTGGTGAGGTGTCGGAAGCTTTGCCTTCCCACAGTAAGTACTGTATACTCGTCACTCACTCCCACATTATTATTATATATTTTTGTTTTGAACTCATTTCCCACTTCTCCTTTTGTTTACAGGTACTCCCCGAATCAAAAGCAAAGGTAAGGAAACCGTCGTGATTCCGAAGCGCCAAAGCATGTGCATACTTCAAACAAGGTTCTCCGGCACTTGCAAAGGGAAGGGTGAAAACTCAGGATCCAAGGTAGTGGTGATAGTTGATGATGATGATGATGGAAGTGATGAATATGCTGCTATAGAAATCGGGATTAGCACCTACGAGCAAGAGAGCATTCACGGCCAAGTGGCATGGATGAGGACCTCAATAAGGACCAAGATTACAGTCGTGATGAAGGCACTCACTTGGAGGAGCCGGATGCCTCAGACATACCTCCCGAATTTGCTAGTGACCATGAGCGGCATGTTGACATTGAACCGGTATCAAATAACCTTCTTGCTTATTTTACTTGGTATATATGCATTGCATGCTGCCCCCGTTGTGACTTACAACTCATTTCCCGCACTTCTCCTGCAGGTTGTGCCAACCATTGAGGACACAATAGGTTGTTCCCATCGTTGAGGACACGGCAAGTTGCTCACCAGAGGCTGGCCTTGGCCTTCCTGCTACTGTTGCTGACACTACGCAGACTGTTGGCAAGGTATTTATTTGCTTGCTTTTCATCCTCCATGCTTTAATTTGCTTCCTTTCTTTTGTGCCTCCTATTATTTTCGTTTATTTTCCTTCATGCTCTTTCCCCCTTTTTTTTTTTAGGTCTAGAGCCTCTCACAAGGGGCGAAAGATACGCTTCCTAACCCTTCCTCTTGGGACACCTGATGCAGTTGTCGACACTGCCATGCGCCTTCCAGCAACGCAGCCTCCTGCTCCTCCTATCCTAGGCACATCCGACATAGCTGACAGCACCTCTCCACAGGTTCCAACAGTGCTGCCTCCTACTCCTCCTTTCCCAGGCACATCCGACACAGCTGCCGGCCTCCACAGCTTCCAGCAATGTCGCCTCGTGGTGAGATTATTGATGACAACCATAATAATGGTGATCCTTCTATCATAGGTACCTCCACCATGCATTTATCGGAGAAGAGCATGTCTTGGCAGGATTGGGAAAATTCGTTTACGACATTCAAAGCCTTCTTTGAAGGCGTGTCACAATTCTTAGGTCTATCGACGAACTTCTTCCACTTTGCCATAGGTTCAATGGTTATGTGACATTCCAAGGCGCCCTTGTGTCTCCAGAGACAGTTGCTGTCTTGAGAAAATTCATGGACAAATACGGGAGCTTCATGGAAATTACTGATATCACCTCTTCTTTTTCAAGGAGTGCTGCCTTCCGAGCTCTCAGCTTGGTGCTTCATGGGATAGATACCATGGAGCTCCTTGATATCACTGATCACAAACTACTTTGTTGGCGGACGCGATATGTGAGGCCATAACTCTTGGCTTTCTTGTGGACTTCCTCCTCAACCTCGTGAGGAACCTAGCACGTGCCATCTTTGGAGCACGGGCCATTCATAGCATGGAATTATCACATGGTTCTGATGAGGTAAAAGTTGCTGCCAACACCTTGAACAATAAACAACGAGAGTTAGAGGGCAAGCATCGAGAATTACATGCCCTTCTTTCCAAAAGCGTTTCTGCTGAAAGCGCTGAATGCATGGCGGAAGCAGCAGCTAGATCGTCTCCTAGGGCTTCCTCCGTTCTTTTCGAGCATTCCCCATAACCTCACGGTATCAAGTCCTCTCTTCTCTTCTTTTTTATTTTTCTCATCAGGCTACCTCTTCCAGCGTCACTTAGTCTTGACACATGACTTCTTTCTTCTTGCAGGTTGCCTTTTCTTGGCTTGGTGCTCGATTATCTCAGCGCATGGTTCTATAGGATGCAAGGGACTTTAGCATGTGTAGTTTTATCTCGCTTTGACTGTAGGTTTTTTTTTAGACACTCTAACAACTACAAAAGGAAATGCACCATACAAAAGTTTTTTTTTTCAAAATACGAAGGTAAGACAGAAGGAGTTCATGTCTAAAACAAAAGGAAATGCAATAATAAAAAAGTGCTTGACAGAAGATTAACTTAGCAATAGTAAGGCTTGAGCCACTTCCCGTTGATGGGATCCGTTAGCATGCCTTCTTTGATAGAGACCAAGCAATAATAGCCGTTGTTGTTAACCTCTTTGACTGCGAATGGGCCTTTCCATTGTGGGGTAAACTTGGAAGGTCTCGACACTTATCTTCTTACATGCTCCACGACTTTTAACACAAGGTCTCTTTGCTTGAAGGCTCGAGACTTGACTGTCCTGTTATAGGCTTGAGCTACAGTTTTGTGGTACAGCAATGTCCTCCTTTTGGCTTCTGCTTTTTTTTTCGTCCAAGGTCTCAAGGTCCAGCAAGCACCAATCCAAGCATGACGTTGTATCCCATTTAAGGCCATTAACATATGATACTCTGGCGGTGGGGATGGTAATTTCAACAGGTGAGATGGCATCGGACCCGTACATAAATGAAAAAGGTAGCGCTTCTTGGAGAGGTGCGGTAAGCCCGTAAGGCATCCGGTAGGTGAACACTCCAACCTCATTCATACTTGTAGACCGTTCTGCTGAGGATCCTTAATAAAGTTTTATTTGTGGCCTTCGCTTGATCATTTCCTTGTGGGTAATACGGCAAGGAGCGACGATGCATGACACCATAGCCACTAAGTGTCGAACTTACTTGCTTGTTGAAAAACGGGGTGCCATTGTCGATGACGATCTTATATGGGATTCCAAACCTGCACACGATGTATTCATGGATGAAATTTGCAATTGCATCCCCCGTGGCCTTCCAAAGAAGAACCGCCTCAACCCACTTTGTGGAATACTCAGTGGCTGTAAGAATCCATATATAGCCGTTGGAAGGTGGGTGAACAGTTCCGATCAAGTCAAGCCCCCAAGTATGAAAAGGCCAAGAAGTGCGCATGTCCTATAACAATGTGGGAGGCTTGTGGCTTAAATTGGCATGGACTTGCCACGTGTGGCACCTCTTTACGAAATTGTAAGCGTCGTTCTTCATGGTAGGCCAATAATACCCAACATTCAACAGTTGCCGATGAAGCCTCTTCATTCCTTAGTGTTCACCACATTCTCCAGCATGAATTTCCCCTATGACTTGCTGTGCTTCCGACTCCCCCAAGCATTTTAATGGTTCACCATTGAACCCCTTATGATAAAGAGTTGACCCATCTATGAAGTATCTTTTTACTGTCTTTTTGAGCTTGCGGGCATGCTTAGAATTGGTCGGCAGAGTTTCGTCAACGAAGAATGCCAAATATGGAGCCTTCCAATCCTCTGCGAATGAGATGGTGAATGATTCTTCAGTGGAGGGTATTGTTGAACACTTGGGACAATTGGCTTAAACTTCGGCTGCTTGTTTCTTCATTTCTGGCCAGTAATAACCCTTGCGCTGCAGACGCTGATACAAACTGATTATCAGTTCCAAATTGCAAGTGTTATTGTGTACCTCTTGGAGCTTTACTCTTGCTTCTGTTATCCCTATGTAGCGGGGTAAAATTCCTCCAGGAAGGCGTCTGTAAAGCTTCCCAAAGATGATCGCATAGTCTTTTAATTCCTTGATATCATTTCCCTTGCCTATCTTCTCCTTCACAAGTTTCCTCTAGTCACTTTCTTCCAGCAGCTCATCTTGAGTCATTGTTTCGACTACTAGCATATCTTTTTTTATCACAGTAATGTTGGGCTGCTCTTCGACAAATGAGAGCTTTGACCCCAATGTAGCCAAAGCATCAGCATATCTATTAGTGACCCCCGAAATATGTTCCAACACGACTTGTTTGAAAGAATTGACAAGCCTTTCAGTAACTGTACGATATGGCGCCAATGTTGCCTCCTTCACAGCAAAACTCCCCTATAATTGACTTAGCACCAGGTTTGAGTCCCCAATAATTTTAATTTTTTCTACACCCATCTCCCTTGCTATAGACATTCCCGTAATAAAATCCTCATATTCCACCGTATTATTTGTGCATGGGAAATTTAGCTTGAATGAGAGGGTCGTGGCTTGCCCCTCGGGATTAATGAGCACTACACCTGCTCCTCCACCGTTCAATGTAGAAGACCCATCAAAGTAGAGGGTCCATGGTTCCTCCTCTGTGGCAATAGCAACCATTTTCGGCAGCTCCCCAAGAACTTCCTTAGAAAGATTTGATTCTTCTACTTCTACTTCAGGAAATAGAGCCATCATGTCAATCACGGCCTGTCCTTTGATGGCCCTAGGAGTTGTGCATGTGATATCAAATTCGGACAGTTGTAGCAGCTAACATGCAAGATGTCCAAATAGCACCGGCCTTGTGAGCAAGTATCTTACGAGGTCCAACTTCACTATGAGCTATAGCTTGCGAGCAAGGAAGTAATGCCGTAAGCATTTTGCAGCATAGACAAGAGCAAGACACAAGAGCTCGGTCTTCAGGTATCTCGTTTTAGCTCCCCTTAATTGTCTACTTACATAATAAATAGGACTTTCCTCTCTACCGTGGTCATCTTGAGCGAGTAAAGCCCCAACCACTGCATTTGTTGCAGCTAGATAAAGCTTAACAGGAAGTCCCGGAATTGGTGCTCTCATAGTGGGCAGCTTGGTGATTATTTGTTGCACTTGCTAATGGGCTTCTTGGCATTCCTTACTCCATTCATATGGATTGCCCTTCTTAAGTAAGGGAGTAAACACACTCATAGTGGCAACAAGGCCTGGGATGAAGCGCCGAATGTATGATAATCTTCCCATGAAACTTTTCAATTCCTTTGGGTTTCTAGGTGGCGCAAGAGAATTTATGGCCTTAGTTTTTTCAAGATCCACATCTATGCCACACTGGTGTACTTGAAACCCCAAGAATTTACCGGATGAAACCCCGAATGCACACTTCTTGGGATTCATCTTCAACCCGTACAGTCAGCACCTTTCCAGCACCCTCCTCAAAACTTCTTCATGGCTTTTTGTAGTTTTGGACTTCACCACAAGGTCATCCACATAGTCTTCCACCTCTTTTCCCATCATGTCATGAAACACCGCCGTCATAACCCTTTGGTAGGTGGTGCCAGCATTCTTAAGACCAAACGGCATGACCGTGTAATAAAAATTCTCATATGGTGTTCGAAAGGCTGTCTTCTCGGCATCTTTGGGTGACATCTTGATATGATTGTAGCCACTAAATCCATCCATGAATGACAGCAAGCCTTGACCCGAGGTTGAATCGATCAAGATATCCATGTTGGGCAACGGGAATTCATCCTTTGGGCAAGCTCAATTGAGGTCCTGATAATTCGTGCATATCCTAATCACACCGGTCTTCTTTTTCATATGAACAATATTTGCTAACCACTTTGGGTGCTTGATTAGCTTGATGAATCCAACAGCTAATAGGTTTTCAATTTCCGCCTTGATTTGCTTTTTGATTTCAGGATGAATCCAGCAGCTAACACTTCTTTGGAGTAAACACACTCATTGCTTTTTTATTAGCTTGATTTCAGGTTTCGTACCAAGCTTGATATTCAAAGTATGACTCACTAAGTTTGGATTTAAGCCGGGCATTTCGTCATAGCTCAAAGCGAACACATCTCGGAATTCCTTTAACAGAGACACCAAGGCCTCCTTCTATTTTCTTGTCAAATGAATGCTGATGGAGATAGGCCTTGGGGCAGAGGGGATCCTCACTCAAATCGATTGTTTCCAGCTACTCAGCCACCGCTGTTGAACCATCTTGCATATGCTTGGGTGCCGTCATTGGCTCCTAAAAAGCACAAGGCACGGGTGCCTTGTCATCTGGGCCCTTACAGCTATTTTCTTGCATCGCTTGTCCTCCATACTCAGGGTTTTCCCGTAGAACACGGTTGAGCCCCCAATCCCATCATAAGAGATACATGGTACGTCCGTCTGGCAGCATCACTTTTGAGCATTGGGGATGATCGTAAGCATGGTTGTTGACTTCCGAGTGTCTCTTTCTTTACCGATCAACGATGGTTATGAGTTCCTCGTTGCTTAGGTAGGTAGGTCCCGAAATCCTTGAATGGGCTGCTTCCAACACTTGTGCATTTGGTGTAAAATTCTGCCTCGGAGTAGTGAGCTTCGTTTTGTTGAACGATGCTTGATTCCCAAGTATGCGAAGTGGCCTTAGCCCAATCCTTCCCTTCACGCATTGATGGTAAGTAGAGACCACAAGTTTATGCTCGTTGAGCCATGGCCTTCCAAGTAAAGCATGGTAAGCCACATCTACATCTACCACATAGAACTTGGTAAGTGATTGAATTAGCCCTACCTTCAAGTTTACTTGCATGTGCCCGACGGTGACTTCACTCTTATTCCCGAAACTGCTGATGCTTGTTTGAGATTGCACGATTTTGGATAATGGAATACCAGCTGCCGTAAACACAGATAGAGGCAATATGTTGACAGAGGAACCCGTGTCTACCAAAGCTCTTCTTATAAACACATCGTTGATTTGTCCTTCCAAGTAAAATGGCCTTCTATGTTACGGATATGGAACTTCCATGTCTTCGTCCATGAAAACAATAGCATTGTCATTTTCCAAGAATGACCTTTGTGGTTAAGCAGTGAAGCAATGAGGATTAGACTCCACAGAGATGTTCATGAGAGCTACATCAGCTGCTTCTCTTACTTGAGGTCCAAAGCCAAGTTGGTCAAAGAGTGACTTGAACTTCAGGTTCCTTTGGAGGACTTATGAAGTTGTGGGCCCTTGTTTCAAACTTAGGTAATGTTCCATTGTGCTCGCTTTAGCCTTTGTAAGATTATGAAACGTTATAGCAGCTGTTTCCTGATATCCCGATGAAGCCCCCGAGTAGCATTCTTCTGGCATGTCTAAAACAAAATCTTCGTTGCCTAAATCATCACCTCATCCATCAGCGAGCGGCCATGACGTGTTGTAACTTGAAGGCTTCGAATATTTACACCAATATGCATTTTCCATGTTTTCGCAAGGTTCCCACATGGCTTCCGGCAGCTTTGGGTCATTCCTCCACGAGTGGCACAGTTCATTATCGTCGAGCAAATCGTCGGAACATGTAATGACAACAGCTACTTCCTTTCCCCTTCATTTGGCAAGGGGTCTTCATTAATGGTTTGCTTCCTAGAGGGAAGCTCAAGGACTCCTTCATGTATTTTAGCATGTAAAATCCTCCTTAAGCTCTAACAAGTAGTGGTTGGATGCCCTACAAATTGATGATAACGGCAGTATCTAGGATCATTTTTCTCCTCTCTAGTAGGGACTTTGTAGGGCCTGAGGGGCTTGATTGCGTCGTCAGCAATCATCGTGTCAAGGATGGCATGGAATTCTTCATCTTTGCATGGTAGTGGCGGGTATGTCTCCTTATGCTTCCGTTTGCGTGAGTTGTAGTCATTGGATGGCTTGTCATCTATAGCTAACGCTTGGTGCATCTCCTTCTTCTCGCTCCTCAAGTCCTCTGTCCCGTTGGCTTGATAGACATGCTCATCCTCCTCACTGCTTCCAGCAGCCGAGAAAATTGACTGATGCCAATATTCTCCAAATAAACTCTATAATCTGCCATAATATTACTAATGCAAATTTCGACAAGCGCCTCCTCATCTTTCTCATCGTAGCAATCCAACGCCAGGACCCAGAACCTGCGCACAAAGTCCACGGGATCCTCGCCATGTTTTTGAAGATTGTTGTTGAGTTGAGTGGTAACTCTTTCTTCATGCTAAAAATACTTCTTACAGAACCTGCTTGCCAAATTTTCCCAAGAGCAAATAGAGCCTAGTGCCAATGTCGTATACCATGTGTAAGCATGATCGGTAAGGCTTTTCAAAATTCTCTGAGTCGGAGATTATAATCATCAGCATGTGGTCCCAAGCCATCGATGAAGCGGTTGACATGCTCTTTTGGGCTCTCTTTCCTTTCGTCGAAGAGGACAAAGCTTGGCACTTCGTAGCCTTTAGGATATGGTTGTTGGAGTAAGCTTGATGGATATGGCGGCTGAGGAAGGTACTTCCAATCCTCCTGGCTTCAACTTAGTTCTTTTTCCAGCATTGCAATGACATCTTCTTGGGTGACAAAAGATGGTCCCTTTTGTTCAGACCCCTTTCTGGCAGCAGCAGACTCCTCTTGTGGAAGTCTCTTGTTTTCTTCGCTTGGCTTAGCAACTGAGCTTTTTAGCTCCTTAATCGTTTCTGCCATTTCCCTTTGAGTGTCTCTCATAGCATGGATGGCTGCAACAAGGTCTGTGAGGGTGAAAGCTCCCTCACTTGCACGTTCTTCTTCTCTATATGAGGCATTTTGCCTTGATTCCGAGTCACCATGGTTTGGCCCGTCTTGGGAGGTCATGTTGTTCCTTCTGGCCTTCTTTTTTAGAGGCACTGATGAACATAATGGCCTAATCCCCAGTGAAGTCGCCAATTTATGTAGGGGCATTTTTCTTCTAGCAGTTACAAATGGGCTGGGCCGCTGTAAGGAGAAAACTAAAGAAAATATCTCATGTGTCTAAGTTCAAAGATCATACCCCAAAATGTTTCGAAAGGATAATAAAGTCTTAGGAAACACCTTGATTACCTTCACCGACAAAAAATAAAGACTGCTTACAGATAAATTATTAGTGCTTACAGGTAGAACCTTAGCTTGGCATGAGAGGCATGTGGCATGGGAGCAAAGTTGCCATGAGTTTAGCACTAAAGAGAAAATTAAGTGTTCCTAGGGGGAAAATGGGGTATTAAGGTAGGAGAGAAAAGGGTTTTGCAGAAAGGTTTGGTTGAGAATGAGGGAGAAAGAGAGAGAGAGAGAGAGAGAAGGGTGGCTTGAGTGCTTTTCCAGCAACTTGACAGAGGTTCTGTCAAGTGTTAGAACAGCTTGCCAAGAAGGAAAACTAATGAGGAAGGAGATTAACTAAGCACGAAAATTGCTTGTTTTGAAAGTAAGAGAGGAAGCTTGCTCTCTGGTTGTGGTTGATTGTTGGGTAGAAGAGGCCTCTTTTATAGCCGCTGGAAGCTATCCATTTCCAAGAAACCCTAATGATTTCTATCCAATTTGGCCAAATCTTTTCCTTTCTTTCTCTCCTCTACCCTTGACTTTTCCATCTTGGTGAAACTTAATTTGCCTATTTGCACAAAATCAGGGATTTTGGGAGCTCAATGTCCCTGTCCCGCAGCTGCTCAAGTGAAGAACCCCTATTCTCAGCCATCCCCTTTCCTCTCTTTCCTTCCCTCTTTCATGGTCAGATCTAATGAAGGAAAGAAATTGGTATACATGCTGGTTCGAAGGGTGGCTCCCTGCGCGCCAATATCTTTTGGTCTCTTGGATATTTTGTTTGAAAACTTGTTCCTTCCCTCCCAGCAACCCTGTGCACGTGGTCTTCCAAGCTCCTTTCGTGGCTTTCTCTCTCAACCAAATGCTGAGGCTTTTTGCTGCTTCTCATTTCTATTATATGGGCCCTCTAAGATAGTAAGTCAACTTACCAAACAAATGGGCTAATCTCATCAAGTATTGGGCTATATGGGTTAATTTAATGGACCATTTTGGTTTTTGGTTGGGATATTTTCTCTCTTGTGCCCACCCATATGTTTTGGCCTAAGAAATGGGCTTGAGTTCCGAGGCTCCCAAGCAACCCGGAACTTTCATTTCTCGGCCCATCAATGGGCCTCATGACAACTTATTATCATCCATACCACAACCCACTCAAGCAAGCCCCGGGCATTTGAGTGGCTTGAGCCCACTTAAGCTTGTATAGCATGGTTGGGTGTGACATAATGATTCCCCGCTTGGCATGACATGTTGCTTGGCATGTTTTTTAAAAAAAAATTATAATGCTTGATGGGATAATTAGCATGGATTTGTAGAGCTAACACATTTTATAATTGTAATCTCGATTCCTAGCATGACAGATTATTTATTTGGCATGGCATGCGGAGTGTGACTCGTGCATGGCCGATCTTTGTGTGCTCCAAATTGGGCCTTCTCTGAATAATGTGTCGTTTTGGGCCAGGAGTTTATTTGGGCTCAACTGTGGATTTTTTGGGTCTCAACAATGGTAATCTTATTACTTGAAGGAGTAAAAAGCAAAAAGTGGTGTCTAGGTCTAGTGCCGAGGCCGAGTATCGTGGGATGGCTCAAGGTGTGTGCAAGTTACTATAGTTGAGAAGATTGTTGAGAGATCTTGGGTTTGGACCCCAGAAACCCATGGATTTGTATTATGATAATAAAGCTGCAATTACAATTGCACATAACCCTGTGCAACATGATCGTACAAAGCACGTAGAGATTGATTGACATTTTGTTAAAGAGAATCAACTGGTAGATGTTCAACTGGCAGATGTTCTTATCCGTTTATATCATCCGAGTATCAACTGGCAGATGTTTTTATGAAAGCTATGTCTACTATGGTCTTTCTCAACTCGCTTGACAAGTTGGGCATGCGTGACATCTTTGCTCCAACTTGAGGGGGAGTGTTAGCGAGATCCTAGCTTAATTAGGATATTTATTTCCTAGTTTATTATGATTATATTTCTTTCCTTTTTGTACATATATTGTGAAATTAAATTTTTATCTTGTTTCCTAGTTTGACCCCACTAGGGTTACATCCTTGTACTATAAATACCTTATTTTGGAGAATGAAATACAACCCAAAAAATATTCTACCCATGTTGTTTGACTCTTTGTGTGATACCAATTATAACAATTCCTAATGGATGGTGTAACATTTGTTGTACTTGTACCTCGAGTCTTTTCTTTAGTTCATTCGTTTTTTGATTTGAGTGATTAGTAAGGAATTTGCTTAATTTAATTCAAGAATGGAAGTATAGAGGCTTATCTATACTATATTTAAGAGAATCCTCTTTGTCAATTAACCAGGAAGAATTTTTATAGTATTTTCAATAGCTAAAGTAAGGTTGATATAGAGTATGGTCTCGTGTTGGCACCAATCCCATATAAAAGATAACTCATATCTTCCACCATATAGCTCATGGTTTTGAACAATATTTATAAATGAATATGAAACTAGGGATCAACATTTGGCATGTGGCGAATGGGACGAAGTGGGTAGCTCGATGATCCAAAGCCCATTACGGCTTGTTGTTTAGGCTCGTTCGGTCCAATTCGCTCTTAAATTGGATAGGGCATGGGCTTAGGATTTGACATTCTCAGTCCACTAATTTCTTTAGTTCATATAGAGGGCTAATTGGATAGAGTCTTTTCTTTAGTTCATTCATTTTTTGATTGAGTGATTAGTAAGGAATTTGCTTAATTTAATTCAAGAATGGAAGTATAGAGGTTTATCTATACTATATTTAAGAGAATCCTCTTTGTCAATTAACCAGGAAGAATTTTTATAGTATTTTCAATAGCTAAGGTAAGGTTAATATAGAGTATGGTCTCATGTTGGCCCCAATCCCATCTAAAAGATAACTCATATCTTCCACCATATAGCTCATGGTTTTGAACAATATTTATAAATGAATATGAAACTAGGGATCAACATTTGGCATGTGGCGAATGGGACGAAGTGGGTAGCTCGATGATCCAAAGCCCGTTACGGTTTGTTGTTTAGGCTCGTTTGGTCCAGTTCGCTTTTGAATTGGATAGGGCAAGGGCATAGGACTTGAAATTCTCAGTCCACTCATGGCCCAGCCCACTTAGGCTTGTTTAGGCTCTATTTTTTGTAAAACTTAATTGATGCACTCGCTAACCTCAGTTTAGACTTAATTGAAATAATATAATATGTAGAATGGATTAATTAACCTTTTACTTTGTTTTACACATGTTATGAATTAAGTTAATTTTTTAATGTTGTCTAAAAATTTATAACAAAAAGTTATAAAAAGACATTGCACTACAATCCCACATCCAAGTGCACTCCCTAACCTCATTTTAAACTTAATTGAAATAATGTTATATATTAGATTAATTAATAAACTTTTTATTTTATTTTACACATTTATGAATTAGGGTAATTTTTTTAATATTGTCTAAAAATTTGTAACAAAAACTTAAAGGTTTTTTTATCGCAAATGGTCCCTGAGGTTAGCGAAATTATCACCTTTCGTCCTTAATCTTTTTTTGTGACATTAATAGTCCTTAACGTTACCTATTACACATCAAAATAGTCCGGCTGTTAGAAACTCTGTTAAATTGCTGACGTGAAAGGTAAGTGGGCTCTACATCTCCAATGATGTCGTGACACGTGGATAAGATAAAACATATTTTTAAAACCATTAAAAAAATTAAAAAATGAAGAAAAAAGCTGATTTTTTTTTCCCATCCCTCTCTGCCCTCTCTCTAAGCTCCCTCTCCCTCCGTTATTTTTCTCGCCCACCACCCCATCCCCACCCGCAACCCACGCCAAGATTGAATTATTTGGATGTTTTGGTTGATGGGTTTTGTGTGATTTAGAAAAAGGTTGAGATGGGAGGCTGTAAGGCACCATTTATGAATCATGATCAATAATCTCACCTTTCGATTGTTTCTGAAAGGCTTGGATCGACTATGAGCTTTTTTAGAGTGCAGAGGTATTGAATTTGACAAAGGGGGTCGGGAGGTTGTTGGGGAGAAAACAAAACAGAGGTGAGGAGGGGTGGTGGGGAAGGGCCATTGGAAGTCATATGGAGAGAGGGAAAGAGTAGGGGTTGGGGATGCGATTGTGGCGTGGGTTGCTGGTGTGGATGAGGGGTGGTGGGCGGGCGAGAAAAATAGTAGATGAGAGGGAGAGTGGATAGGGGATGGAAAAAAAAATCAACTTTTTCTTAAATTGTTTTAATTTTTAATAGTTTTTCATAAATGTTTTTATTTTTTATTTTATCTTATCCACATGTCACAATATCATTGGAGATGTGGAGCCCACTTGCATTCCATTCAGCAAATTAACAGAGTTTTTAACGGCTTGGACCATTTTGATGTGTACTAGGTAACGTTAAGGACTATTAATGTCACAAAAAAAAATAAGATTAAGAACAAAATGTGATAATTTCGCTAACCTCATGGACCATTTGAGATAAAAAGTCAAACTTAAAAGACATAACACCAACTCCACATCCAAATCCCATCACTTTGAAGAAAAAAAAAGGCATTGTTCGGCCATGCCCACCTAAGCTTGGCCCAGTGGGTGAGCTTGGGCTTAGACATTTGAAATCTTGGTTAGGCCCAACCCAAATTGAAAAGGCAAAATTTAGTTGGTGAGTTGTGCCTTGTGTGTTGAGTGGCCCAAAAACGAACCCTAGACGAGCTGATGGTTAGAGCTGGGTGGGCAACCAGGGAAACGCTTGATGTTGTGGGGAGGGCTGCTAAATCTATCTACTAGTAGCATAAGAATTTCCTATTTCGTTTATGAGAGGGTCTAGCATATGCCAAAGATGTGGACTCGAAACTTACAAAAATATGTTTACGAAAAGTACGTACTTGTAGCTATAAAGTTATAAACCAGAGAAATCAGCACAGTTTTAATTCCACAATCACAATACAAACCAAAAAGATAT
This sequence comes from Prunus armeniaca, assembly GCA_903112645.1. Lineage (NCBI taxonomy): Eukaryota > Viridiplantae > Streptophyta > Magnoliopsida > Rosales > Rosaceae > Prunus > Prunus armeniaca. The sequence continues at coordinate 9,198,355 of CAEKDK010000003.1, read as the reverse complement.
TAGATTATGTTGACAGAAATTTGTTTACCTCTCGCATAAGCTCCACTCCATCAATATAACATATAGCTTACAAGCCAATATTAGTATCAACAAGAACAATTAAAAGAACGACAGGTTTTGTTGACATAAATTCCAACTTTTTTTTATTTTATGAAAACATAGTTATATATATCTTCCTAACAACCTCCACCTCCACCTCCACCTCCACAACCTCCACCTCCACCTCCACAACCGCCACCTCCACCACCTCCGCAACCTCCACCGCCACCAGCAGCAGCAGCTGCACCACCGCCTCCGCCTCCGTATCTTTTCTTGCTTGATCCTTCATCATCACCACAGGCAAATATGACCATTGATATAAGTGAGAGAGACATAAGAATCATGCAGAGCAAAAATATCCCCCCCGAGTTGTCTTGCATGATGCCTAGTTCCTCTGCGTGGCCACCACCTAGAACAACATATGTTCCTCTGGCCATTTTTTCGATGAGTTACAAGATTAGCTAGCTGTTCGTATATATATATATATATATATATATATATATATATCTTTATAATGTAATGTCGGCAAATGCCGTGTGCAATTCCAACTCTTATGTTGACGATTTTAGCTGATGTTGAAAACTTCAAAGGCTTGAAGAGACAGACAAAAACTTGCGAAAATTTTCAAAGAGAAAGAGATAGCTAGCGAGATTGAGATGCAATAATTGCTGCAAGCCTTTGTTTTGCTTCGTGAAAATGCTAAGAAGATCATATGTGAGACTTTGTTTCTCTTCATTAATTGTGTACAAGAAAAATACTTGCGTCCACTCCAGATTCTATCTCCACCCCATTGACATTGACCAATGATATTTTTGTACATGTCTTTTCTTTTAAATTTTTGGGTTTTTATCACAATGGTCCCTAAGACCAGCCAGGGCCGACAGTCAAGTCTGGGCTACTTTGTGCTGCAGCTACTTCAAATGAAGCCTGCGGAAGTGCTGATTGAATCCACTCGTGTGCTTGGCCAAAGGATAAAAAATGTACTATATAACCATCATATTCCTGTTTCCATGTTATAATCATATTCTAATCATACTGATTTGCACAGGATTTCTTGAAATATTAACAGATCAACTGAAAAATGTTGCATGATAATTTTTAGGAAGATTTATAACATGACCTGTTCCAAGTGTTGTACAAACGATTCATTTTTTTATTTTCATATGCAGGAAGCACTTCTAAAATCTCTTCCAAAACTGGTTAATTCACTATCAGCATCAACTGAGGGGTAAATGTTAATGGTTTTGAACTTAACTTACATAACTGACATAATTTCATATATAACTGGTTGTGTTTATTTTCAGCATCGAATTTCAATTCGTGTTTTTCTTTTTCTGTGAAACCTTGGGCTTAAAATTTTTAAATCATCTCCTTGAGAAGTCATTTTGCCTTGGTATGCAGGGCAAATGATGCAGCAGTGGCAATCACAACAACCGACCTTGTTAGCAAGAGTGTGGCAATTCAGTGTCAGGTGTGCAAGATCTAGTTTCATGTATTTATATCTGTAGTGAATGCAATATCTGCTACTTTTGGATTATGTTAACTGCTAATTAGCTGTACAAAACTTTGGCAATATCATGTTTTTATTTTTGAAACCTGTAGGCAGTAAAATAGAAACCAGGCTGGTCCTTAAAAAAACCTGGTGAATTTTTCAGGTTGGAGGGACAGATATAAGAATTGGGGGAATGGCAAAAGGTTCCAGGATGATCCACCCCAATATGGCTAAGATGCTTGGAGTATGTCTTCTAGTGTTTCTCGCTTGATGTTTGACTAGTTATTAACTAATATGATTACATGGACAGGTAATAACAACTGATGCAATGGTTAGCAGTGATGTTTGGAGAAAAATGGTTCAAGTTGCTGTCAACCGAAGCTTCAACCAAATAACAGTATGTACATTTTTTTCTTCCAATTATTGAACACCATAACTTAGTGGGGCTACACCTCACGTGGTGTAATCTCCATTTGCTTTTGTATCACATCAAATTTACTAATCTTAATTAATTACCATATCGATGGAAACTGCAAAGGGGTTTGCTCAATATAAAGTTTGTTGCTATTAATTAGCAAGGAAGAAGACATTTAATATTTTTTACCAATGGCAAAAAATGAAAAGAAAATCAAGGCATTGGCTGTTGCAACTCATAGTGTTTCTCTCTGTCATGGCAGTTTTGGCAGCAACTTGTTGCCAAACCAATTCACCTGCAGCACTTGTTCTTTCAATTTCAGTTGTATTACAAGGTTGCTGGTTTACGAAGATGGGGTTTTTGCTCTGGGTTCCTAGGTTTGTTCCAAAGGATTGTGTTTTCCATTATGTTTTTCAAGGTTGTTGGTTTATGAACATGGGGTTTTGCAGTTGTACATTTTTATCGTACCTATTATGCAAATGAAATGTAGTTGTTAGCTTCCAGTAAGTAGTATGAACAGTTGTTATACTGTTCATACCCTGCAATTGAGATGGTTTCTATGACATAGTATTAACAGTGTACTTCTATGACATAATATTAACAGATTTTCAGTAACAAAACATGCTCTATATTTTGCTCATATAGTTGTGCACTTGAAGTTTATGATATGCATAATGTGATTTTCACTAGGAAAATAGTTCTATGACATAATATTAACAGTGCACCTTTTTTTCTTCTTGTAGAGGGCATTTGCGATTGCTTCTTGTGAAACTATGGACAATTGGGGGTGGGTTTTGCAAAGGATATCAAATGTCTTACTGGAATTTTTTGGGTTTTTTTTAAGTTTTTTGTATGAAATGTTATTAACATTGTACTTCTAGAACATGATATTAACAATGTATTTCTATGATATGATATTAACAATACACTTCTATGACATGGTATTAACAATGTATTTCGGGCTTGCTAGGCTTATTTTGGGTGTTTTTTTAGTTTTTTTATATTAGGCTTGTTTTGAGTTAATCAATGGCAGAGATGTAATTTATAGGAACTTCAACACTCATTTTTTTAGATAATAAATGGTTTTTGAATATGTTTCTAAAGTCTATTCCACATAAGGTTTTTTTTAATTTCAGATCCTATTTTAGGTATATTACTAAAGCTCCCAAAAAATTAAGTCTTTTTATAAATAAAAAAGATTAAAACAAAAACAAAAACAAAAATACATGCAACCATCCCCCTCTGCGTTCTCCCTCTGCCGACGGCCCCCACCTCTCTCTCTCTCTCTCTCAAATTGTAAATGCCAATATGGGAATTTACTGATTTGAAAGAGAATGGCAATATGGGAATTTACTGAATATTTCATTTTTGTTGATAGAAATTTAAAGTGAATTTTAAAAGAGAAAAACAAACATTACCATGAAAATTAGTAAAAGCCAAAATCTGACCATCGTATACATAAGAAGCTCCATCAATATAACATAGCTTACAAGCCAAAATTAGTATCAACAAGAACAATTATAAGAACGACAGGTTTTGTGGACATAAATTCGGACTTTTTTAAATTTTATGAAAACATAGTTATATATATCTTCCTAACAACCTCCACTGCCACCACAAGTTGACCAACAATACCACCACCACCGCCGCCGCCTCTGTATCTTTTCTTGCTTGATCCTTCATCATCACCACAAGCAAATATGGCCATTGATATAAGTGAGAGAGACAAAAGAATCATGCAGAGCAAAAGTATCGTTACATTATTGTGCTTGATTGTAGCTTACATATAAATTTGGACTAGTTACCATTTCTTTCTAAACAATCTCAACTTCCACCTCCGCCTCCACATCCTCCACCACCTCCACCTCCTCAACCTCCGCCTCCGCCTCCATCTCCTCCTCCACCTCCGCCTCCATCTCCGCCTCCGCCTCCATCTCCGCCTCCATCTCCATCTCCATCTCCATCTCCGCCTCCATCACCACAACAACAACCGGTGAAATCGCAGTCGCCACAGTCATCTCGGCGCTTTTTCTTGTTTGATTCTTTATCACTACAAGCAAATATGACCATTGATATAAGTGAGAGGGATACAAAAATCATGCACAACAAAAGTAGGCCTCCCGAGTTGTCTGGCATGAAACCTACTTCCTCTGCACGGACACCGGCCACAACAACAAATTTTCTAGCCATTTTTCCAATCACTGTGTTACAAGACTATCTATATGACCTTCAAGCATATAATATATATATACATATATATATATATGCTATTTTAATTTTTTTATATTATCATGTGCACAAATGCCGTGTTAAAAATAATTGATGACTTGAAACTTTCTTCTATTTTTCTTTATGTCGTACCATTCAAATTACTTGGTTGACTATTCTGGTAGTCGAAAATTGATCAAGACTTGGAAATTCTATGGATTGAAATAGAAATGGTCAAGATACATGAGCTGGCAACAAAGTTCATTTCTGACTTAGGGAACACCAATCAGTGTGCAGCTTAATAAATTGAACACCACTAGATGGCATCCCATGATCTGTGTGCAGCTTAATAAATTGAACACCACTAGATGGCATCACATGATCTGTGTGCAGCTTAATAAATTGAACAGGCTTATTAGGTTAAAATAAAAACCTCAATCAATACTTATATGATCTTGCAAATTGGCCATGAGTAGTACCTAAAAAAAAGCTATTAAAATCTTTTTTCTTTTTTTCTTTTTTTCTTTTTTTTTATAAATACAAGTGATAGTCTAAACTAAAAAGATGACATGAATTTCTCACGCCACAGGTGTCATGGATGTTCAAACATAAAACCACTAATTTGCAAGTCAATGTCCTTTTCCACTAGGTTAATCCCTATTTGTAGGGCTATCAAAATCTGATATATGAAAAACAGGAAATGCTATAACTAAATATACGTGTCTTAACACCAATAAATGCTAAAGCTGAGTTATTCTTCTATCCAAGAAAAATGTATGGATTTGGAGACATATCTTGGCCTTAACTCAACAAAATTGATGAGATGGTCCATGGATTTTAGATATCTGAAAATTTCCTTGGTCAACGAAGATAGGAGAAAACTGCTCTGCTTGTTATGCATGGCAGATAATGCACATGACTTTAAGTACATCAGATTCCTTTTATTAAAAAAACTTTAAATAAGAAAAAGATATACAGCTATTGAGTACCTTTACACAAGAATCCCAATAGAGGAACAAAAGAAAAAAAAAAAAAAAAAAAAAAAAAGATGAGATTTACAAGAAAATTACAGGATAAGAAATGGGCTTGTTGATGTACAGTATCCATTATATACCAAACTTCTGAGTAAAGTAACTTGTAAGGGATACCTTGGAGAATAGAGGTTGTATTAAAGTGAAAAGTATATTTTTTTGCACCTATATTCCCATCAAAAGAGTGGACATTATTCCATCAAGGCAAATGTATAAACTGGTGAGCTTCAGACAAAGCTTCCGTATGTCTAAGCTTCCGGTATAGGTGTCAGAAGCTCCTGATAAAATATTGAGTAACATAAACAACCCCTCAACAAACAGGTAAAACTAAAGCCAGGAAGGTTTAGAGTTGAGAACTACCTCTGAAAACCGCAAATGTCCATGGTGCGGTTTAGAAGTTTTAACAATTGTCTCCCACTTGGGATCAAGAGAAGATGTCTTGGAAGCCTGACTGCTAGTATAACTCCGCGAACCAAGAGAAGACTGTGAAGATGAACTCCTGGAGGAAATACTAGGTAAGGTACGCTTTAGCCAAGACTCTGATGGAGATTTTGGTAAAGGCGGTCCAAGAGGCAGTGGTACTTTGTTTCCCCGGGGACTTTCTTGGTTACCTAGTTTCACAAGCCGGTGACTTTCTAAATCAATCTTCCCCTTATTGGTCACTTTCGAGCTGGTCAATGCAACTGAATTCTGAACATGGCCATGAGAACTGTCTTCTCTACTTGATTGCCTAGACTGTTGGCTTTCTAAACCAATCTTTTTCTCACCAGCCAGTTTTGTGCTTGTCAATGTAGTACAAATCGGAGTAAGGCCAACAAAATTTTCCCTATCACCTGATTTCACTAACTGTTTGCTTTCTAAATTTAACTTCTCTTGATCAGCACCTTTTGAGCTTGTCACTTTGCTAAAATGTTGAATAAGATCCTGATTTGGTATATAACCAATTCTAATGTCGGTTTGCACATCATCACTGGATCTGCCAGAAGAAGATGGAAAGCTGGAGTCAGGAAACTCCAAACTTTTATGCCGCACTATTGCCTTTTCATTCCCATCACCCAAGTGCTCAGTATCTTGGAATGAAGACTCTACCGAATGGGTTATTTCTTCCACTTTATCACTTTTCTCACAAATTTCAAAACCATTCCCTCTGTAATCAATAATACGGCCCTTTGTATCTGAGGAACATGATTTTGAATTTGGAGATTTTACAGTTTGTACTGAATCAATATACAGAGTCTTCTCAACCACAGGACTCCCTGGGCCCATTTCCAACTCGACAACATTCTCGGCAGCCAATAATTCCTGAAAATTGTTGTGGCATTTTCGATATTTGCCAGAGCTAATAGCTTCTCTGTAATTCTTAGCTTTTTCAGGAATACCAAGAAAACCTTTTTCTTCATGCTGAGAACATTCATTTCGGTAGGGTGATATGCCACTACCCTGTAGACGCCTGTACATAGGTGACCCATCTAATTTCTGACAATCACTTCTGTTGGTGATCTGATTGGATTCATGTATCAAATCGTTCTTATCCTCAGGCACCCTAGCTTCCGGATGTCCACTCATTAATCTTTTTTCACATGAATCACCCCCAGAATGCTAGAGAAATAAATAGCAGATGTTCAACAAGGATTCTTGGCATGATGATGACAAAAGGAAAACCAGGAACAAACAAAAAAGAGAACAAGAAAGGAGAAGGATAAATACCTCTTTTTTAGCTTCTCTGTACGAAATGGCATAAGAAGATTTAGCCCGCACTCTCCTAACTGAAGAAATGGGTAATTGCGCTTGCACTCTCATACCTAGAACAGGATTCAAAAGGCAAACGGAAATTTTTAAGAATAAATCAAGTAAATAACCCAACAAACTTAGCTAATACATTTTTGTTATAATCACCTTCATCCTCATTTTTGTCCCCAGCTATATCTTGAACATAATGTGGCAAATCCTTTGGCCTATGTTGATTAAGTGGATGTTGCTTATCCCCACTTACTACCTTCTTCATCCCACTTGGTTGCTCTTGCAAAAGTGGTTGCTCTCGGGCAACTGGTTGCTTCCTGCTAGCATATTGAGGTGTTTCTGAAGCCATAGCTTTTGCTGCAGGCAAGAACCGGCCCATCATGAAATCCCGAGTCTGTGGATCTTTTGAGAAGGTTCCAGATGGTTTGATATCTAGACCATCCAGTCCACTCAAACCACTTACACTACAGTTCATAAAGAATGATTCACTCCTAGAAAGTGCATCTAAATAGGTCTCATCGCCATCGTCCGAACCAGCAATACCCTTATCCTCCATCTCCACTTTGGAGCTGTCATATTTAGTAACTTCTTTTGTATCCAAGGTTGAAACATTTTGAGAATTGGAAAGTACATTTCCAGTTGGTGATTGAGCAGCAGTTGTACATTTAGAACCTTTATCCGTTGCTTGCTTCTTAACCTTTGAAACCCTTCCAGGCGGAAGCTTTGGTGCAGTGGGAAGCCATTCAAGAGCCTGATTTGGTGATTTTCTTTCATCCTTGGGTCTTCCTGGGATTTGCTCCCATACAAAAGGAACAGTTCCTGGGTTCCTCACAGGACCTGATTTCAACTCTGATTTGTAAACAGGAAGGGGAGGTAGTTTGGGTAGGGACTTTTCAGTCTTCCTTTTTTCATCAGCTTCTGATGAGACCACTGTCGCTGAAAATCGTCTCACAGATAGAAGTGGCTGATTGAAGTTCAACTGCTTCTCTTCCATCAGATTCTTTAGCATCATGTATTTTCTTTACTTTCCTGCAAAGTACGTCTTTGTAATCAAATTGCAGTCCAAAGAAGAAAAAGCAAGGAACCAGACTCGCAACACATGAGAGATTCTCATATAAAGTAATCTTGTCTGTGACGTTGTGCAATATGAAGGCAACTAAAAAACTAACTATACTAAAACAAAAATTACTAAGAACCTACAACTGATAAATAAACCGTCCAGTTCTGGCCAAATCAAGAGTGTAAATTCCAACTGAAAATTGATTCAAGTATAACAAAACATCCTGACTTGGAAACTTCGGACCCTCTTTTTGAGCATCCAAGCTATTGAGATTTCTAATAAACTTTCCTAAATTTTTCGTTTTGGTATCAAACTTTCTATGAGTGCTAAACATTTCAACCCTTCAGGATAACAGAAATCATTCAGTTTTCATAGGATTTGAGATGAATCCACTGTTTCGTTACATGTAAACGATTCTTTTGCATTTTTTGCATCAAAAAGAAAATTTAGACAAACAAAAATTAGAAGTTTAGGTTCTACAAGAAAAACCATATCTATTTTAATGTACTGGCAACTTGGGGATTGTTTTACCTTTTCCTCCCAAACTACCAACTAGTGTTTGAAAATAAAAATTCCCTCAAGTGATGCAAATGTGCTAACCTACTAAACATTTAACAAACTCAAGTTAAATTCACATACTGTTTGAGATCCACAATTTCATCAAGCCGAATAATAGTTATCAATGTGGCGTAACACTCATTTGACAGCCCAGAGAACCCAAAAAGCATAAAGCAATTGAACTTGAATTTTCACTATTTACCAATGAAATAGAAAGTCAATGCAACAGCAACCAACACAATTCTGTGATTTAAATAAGGTGAGATTCACATAATTTAATAAGTAGGACGAATTATAATGAACAACAGGTTTGAATTTTACTTCCTTTCCTTCCCTTCATTTTCTTAGCAACCAAACAGAAAGGTATTGTACCCTGTGAAAGTGACTAGTCCTTTTCTTTTTGTTCAAATGCCCACAGAAAAAGACTCTGCTTAAATGGGTTACATCAAATTATTCATTTTTACCTACAATTTTAAAACTAGCAACAATCTCATAAAATCAAAACCCATTTTAGCCCACATTAGAATGTTATGAAATCATACCTAGAAAACCAAAAATACTAAATTCTGAATCTTTATTAAAGCAACAACCGTCAAGAAATCTAAAAGAACGCATTAACTGATGAAATTAGATTTCACATATTAGAAGAAGTCGCAGCAAGAAGGTACAAGTCAACCCACAAATCCATGCTCAGCTTTCTTTCAGATAAATCAAATTCAGGAAGAAAAGAAGAAGAAGAAGAAGAAGAAAGATGCAGTGTTGAGTTAAAGAAACACTGACCCTGAAAGACGAAGAGAGAGAAGCTTGGATATGAGGCCGACCCAGAAACCGACTCGGCTCGGAGCTTGGAAAGAGAAGCAAATGAGAGCTCCAGAAGTCACAGAAAGAAAGACAGAGAGCTTGTAATGTATTGTTGAGAATCAATACCTAATCATACACTAAAAATTGAAAGAAATGTGACAGGGAAAGAATAGAATAAAGGGGGAGAGAGAGAGAGAGAGAGATAAACTGGTCTGTACGTTTGTGTTAATACTTGGCTGCAGAGCAGAGCTTACCCGCGGATGATGAAAAGCCAAATTTAAAAACGGAGATGAAATAATAATTATACCCAAAAAACAAACTAATAAAGTGGACCCTTTTAGAGACGGAATCTTCTTCTTTTTTTTTGAAGTGGGCCAACTTTAGAGAGTCATTTCCATTTTTTCCAAAAATTATGATTAATTTTAGATTGTAGTTCAGTAATCTGAATTGTCTTTTTTGGGTAATTGAATTGGATCTTTCTTACCAAATTTTATGTAAACATTTGATTGTGTCAATTGTCTACCGGAAACACTATGTTCGTCTATTTATTTGATCATTTGATTATCTTAATAATATTTTTAATTTGACGAAATTTTATGTAAGAATGAAAATCAATTGAGAGCATGAAAAATAGATTGTTGAAATTTTAAATTACAATGCAAAATGAGTCCCCTACAGAATCCTCAATTTGCTTATCCAAAAATTCCTCATTTTTATTATATTATCCATTTAAAAAATAAGACTCAACTTTTTTAATCACTAGAGGCAAAAATGGAGTGAAGTAACCTTACCTTTGAATTTAGGAAAAATCTCTTATCCTCAAGGTTCCCTCAAAGGACCAATAGAGTGTTAATTGGATTGCCCTGAACTTTGATTTGCTACTTTTGACTTTTAGATAATAATTAATTTGGTACTTTTGAACTTCTAAATTCATTAAAAATATATAGAGATATAATAAATTGTTTGTAGCTCAAATAATTAAGTGAATGAGAAATATAACCAGGAACCGTGTTATGTCATCCAAATTGTTTGTAAAGAAAAATATAACCATGTCATCCATTTTGGTATACCTAATGCGAAAAGATTTTTTATTGGATTAATATTATTATCAATAGTATTGATAAAGTAGAAAATAATAAGCTGATGATGATTGATTATTATACTATGAACACTAATAAAAGTGAATGAGAAATTGTAGGTTACTTGTTGTTTGTTGGATTTGTTTATAGGTCACTAGGCTTGGATCATGTGAGGACAATGAATGTTGATTTAAAAACAGAGGGTAAAGGTCGTCTTTGTACGACTGGCTGGACCGACGCATGGGACTCTTTTAGACTTATTATATTATAAAACTCGAACATCATTAAATTGTACTCATCGGAAATGTGTATTTCTGTGTGAAAAGTTGTTAGGGGGGGCAACTGATGGAGAAGAACTTAAATGAAACGGGAAGAGTACTATTTTGTTGTTTTGATTAATTATGTTATGCGATGTGGAAAAATTATCACGTGTAATATAACGTGATTAGTTGGAGATTGCAAAATAGTGTCATTCCTATTACATACAAGTATTTCTCCGACTGATGAGGCCTATCTCTTTCTTTGCCCCATTTGATTACATTATATTGTATTTTATTTTGTTTATATACTTTATGTGCTGGCATTTCATTTGCCCTTATCAATTATTGGTGGTATGATGTATGGAATGTCTACTTTGAAGTTTGATACTTAGCATTGTCATCCAACACATAGTGATGGGGTGGTGTTGTCTTCAAAGTTGGAAACTCTTTATTTTTATGAGAATTTCAATTTTGTTAGAGCACTTTCACCAGTTAGCCCCTTGCCATGGCAAGGGGAGCCCTAGGGCAGCTACTATTCATGTGAATAGTGGCTGCCCTACCCCCCTTAGCAAAGTGTGTTTCCAGCAGTTTAGGCTTGCCATAGCAAATACTATTCATTTTTTTGTTTTTTTTTCACAACTTTGTTTACTTAAACAATTAATTTGGATAATATTTTCGGATAAGATTTTTGGGTTCCTACATATGAAAAATCATTTTCTCAAGATTTTTAGCGGAGGTGCAATATTGACTAAGTATGAAAAATGGTTTTTTCGGAATAATCATTTTCTCAAGATAATTTTTGGCGGCTTTTATTCCTTACGCATCAAATAAGAAAACTTGATTTTATGGGATTTTAATATGAAGTATATATTCACTTAATGAGCCATCATTTTTAGCCTAAATTGTATTTTGCACTAAAACCGATTTTTCATATTTTGATTTGGTGGGAATTTGATTTTCTAGTATTTTTATTTGAATCCAAATGGGGGATACTTCCTTATTTACATTGTAAACTTAAGTAAATGGAGTAATATAAAAATAAATAAAAGTAAAAGGACAAAGACATTTACTTAAAAGTTGAAAATGGAAATAAGGTATAGAGAGAAAAAAAAAGAAGTAATTTTTTTCAATTTTTTATTACAAAAATATTGGCTGCTGGTGTTACAAGTGAAGAGTATTGGTTGGTATTTATAAAAAAAAATTCAGTATTTTTTGGGTATTTTTTACATTTTTTTGATTTTTTTGATTTTTTTATTGGGCAAATGGAGCACTATAGCGCGCTGACGTCAGATTGCCCGAGCTGGCGCTCGAGCCAGCCTCCCCCTCGGGCCAGCCCAGGTAGCTGGGCCCCACTCCTTGCCCTGGCAGATCTTTGTTGCTGGAACCCAACCCCCCCCCCCCCCCCCCCCCCCCCCCCCCCCCCCCCTCCGCCCTTTGCCCTTTGGAAATGCTCTTAGTAGTTTGGAAGTTTTCTAATACACACATGCTACTAAGGTGTTATGGAAATTCAAATTTGAGACCATTCGTCTACAAGTTCAATGCCTTTTTTTTAACTGACCACGTCGGCAATTATAAACTATTTTCGAAATTGTCTCTCCTTTCTTCCTCACTTGCATGGTTCGTCTTCTTCTCACTTTCCTATCACCCTTCCTTGCATTACGATACGGGTTCGAAGATTTTATTTTGAATTCAGTAACATCACTTTGACAAGAACACTAATAATTTTATTTTGAATTTAGATTAAAAAAAAGTTTATATGTATTAAATCCACAAAATGACAATGGAACAGTTGAGGATTCAGCATCGCTAAGGACAAGTAAATGATGTAGTTAATTAATAATAATTGACATGTTTAATATTTTAATGAAAAGATGCAGGACTGCATTAATTCTCTGTTTGCAGAAAATCCCTGCCAAGAAACTTGTCTGGTCTTCAATGCCCTACTGGATAGCGCAGAAGGTACTGCCATGTGGATTCCTTCTGCAAAGAAAGGAGTGAAATGAAAATAATTAATAACCCTACGGTACGTACTTGAACTCATTTACTTGAACTCATTTAGCCAAAATAAAATACAAAAATAGTCCTACATTACTAACTTGCAAGCATAGTTAATAAAATAATAGGGAACATGAAAAATACAAATAAAATATGTATGTATATCAATTGCTAAAATTTTAAACAAAAATCTGGCCATTATAGAGAATTAGTATTAATTATTAAAAATATAAATGTATAGTATTTTTATTCAATAATATGTATAAAATACGTGCTTTTATCTTTTTTAATCTGAAATTTTAAAAAGTACGCATATTCAATATGAACAGTGGCAGAGTTAGGAATCTTACTACAAGAGGTCTTAGTGTGAAAGTTGTGTGAAAGTCCTTAAAAAAAATTACAATGAAAAAAAACACGGCGACAACAGCAGCAGCACACAATGACGGCATCAGCACCCCAATGACAACAGCAAAGATGATCTTATATATTGTCCAAAATTTGGCCGTTTGATTAGGCATGGTTTAACTAGGTCTCACTATGTTATAATATATATAATTAAATATAGTATTGTACGATTGATTAAGTAAAGAAGAATGATTCATAATTAATATATTCGCCTACGCAATTAATCTTATGAAGTTCATATCTACAAAATGCTACATACTTGTAAATTGGTTTTCAAAAAGAGACTCACAAAAGCAAGTGACTCATGAAGCCCCATACTTTTGTAGGGAAAACTATTTTGATCATTTCATAAATGAAAAGGTTAATTGTTTTATTAGTCCTTGAATTTAGACCCAATTTGCATTTGAGTACCTCAATTTCCAAAATGGTTTCCGTGGCCCCTTAACTTTAGTTTCGTTAGGACAAATGGTCATGCCGTCAATTTTGTTAACTTTTCTATTAAATACACGAGCAAAATGGTATTTTTGTATCAAAATTGATTAAAATATGAATAAAAAATTAAAAAACTAAATAAAATTAAAATTAAACTCTCTCTCCCCCTCTATCCTGATTTCTACTCCCCCAAAACTTGGTTTTTTCTATTTGATTTTCTTTTATTGTTATTTTAAAGATATAATTTTTTATTCATTTTTTGGTTTAAATATAAAAATACCATTTTGCCCCTGCATTTAACATAAAAAGTTAACAAAATTGACGACTGTTGAGGCCCAAAAAAGTCACGGGAAGCCCAAAGACATTTAAAGCCCGATATAACATATAATGTCGGTCATGCGTTAATCCAAACTATATTTTGGGATTTAATTCATTAAATAAATATAGAAATAGCGTACATGCCATGCCAAACTAATAATACATTTTTCCCATGCCGATCACCTATCAAGCTCACATGAACCCAAGTCATGTGGTTTACGGGGCTTGCATGAGGGATTGTGGTGTGGAAGGTTACGGAGGTCCACAAGGCCCATGAAAGCTCTCGGATAATGAAGACTTTGGGCTAGCTACTTGGGAGCACCATAGTCCAAGCCCATTACTTACAGTTCTCCAATGTGGGTGAGCAAATGAGATATTTTTCAAGCACTTCCTTTTACCCATAGGAAATAGTTATTTTCTAAATACCTAGCTTTACCCGTTGAAAACAAGCCTTTTCAGCACTTCCTATTACCCACTGGAAACAAGCAGTTTCCAGTGTTTCCTTTTACCCATAGGAAATAATCAGTTTATGGTACCTTGATTTACATGTTGGAAAATAGTATGCCTCAGTACTCCCTTTTAACCACTGGAAATAGGCTAGTTCCAGCACCTCCCTTTACCTATTGGAAATAAAGCAAAACCCTCACCCTCTATAAATTGGCATTCATGGCTCAAGCAAATGACACAATTTTTCTTTAGCCAACACTCCTCACTCGGTTGCTGCAAGCATCCCAGCAGCCATCAACCCCTCTTGGTTGCTGCAAGCTTCTCAGCAACCATGAGAACTCACCTTTCCTTAGCTGTTGCAAGTATTCCAGTAGCCTTCATAGTCATTCCTCAGCCATCACAACCATGTCTTCTACTTTCTCACCATTGAAATCCATCATCTTCTCCATAAAGCCTCACCAAGTATAACTCCAAGCTTTTCATTCCTTCCAAGCTTTAAACATCATAGCCTTCAAACCTCAAGCTTTTCCTTCCATCCTCCTTCTCTTGAAACTCTTAAATCCCCATAGCTATAGCCACACACAAGAAATTATCAACACCAAACTCAAATATATCCAACACCAGGCCAAGATATGCATTCTCATTTGCTAAATTTGTGGGTCTTTAGCTCCCACACTCCAAGATCTCATGCCAAGCCCATATAATCTCATATCAACATCAACAAGTCATCTTTAGCTCTTCGTCAAGCTGCCGAAAACATCAACACAAAACACGCAGCCACTGGAAGAAGAACAAAGTACTCCCTCAGGACTTGCTTCTCTCTTGGGATACTTTAGGCCTAGTTCTCGCTAACTCAGACAAAGGGGCAACGAAGTCTTCATTCATTACTCTACGGCGATCCAAGAATCAACAAAACACGGATGAGCCTTTGGACGAAAAAGACCCCAACAACGACATGACCATTTGTCCAAACAAAACTAAAGTTGAAGGACCACGGGAACCATTTTCGAAATTGAGGTACTCAAATGCAAATCGGGTCAAAATTCATGGACTAATAAAATGATTAACCCTAAATGAAATATATGATAGGGTTTTTAACTGTAGAGGTTCCTGAACTTTATCTCAAGTTGCAATTGGATACCCGAACTTTTTTTTAGGTAATTAGGTCATCCAACTCTCTCATTGGTTCCAATTGAGTCCTTCCGTCAATTTGGCCGTTAATTTGAGGGCTAAAACCGTCCATCTTAATTAAAATATTTTTAAAAGAAAAATAATAATATTTAAATAAATAAATCCAAATCTCTCTCTCTCTCTCTCTCTCTCTCTCTCTCTCTCTCTCTCTCTCTCTCTCTCTCTCTCTCTCTCTCTCTCTCCCGCAACCCATTCCTCCTCCTCCTTATCCCACCCCTTCAAAACCCAGATCCCAACCTAACCCCCTCAAAACCCACACACACACACTCTCTCTCTCTCTGCTCTCCCTTTCTCAACCCATTCCCCCTCCTTCTTATCCCACCCTCTCAAAACCCATATCCCAAGCCAACCTGCAACCCATCCCTCATCTATATTTTTTTGCAGATTGCAAATTAAATGGTCAGGATTGGCTGACCGAAGTCGGAACATACCAATAGTTGTGCTTTAGAAGAACACAATGTGACATTCTCCTGTCAACAAAACAAAGTTAGTCAGACAAGTTGGTATAAATATGCAGACTGATGAACACAAATGAAAGCAAAAGAAAAGGTGAAAACCACAGGAAAAGGCCATCAGATTGTGGAATTGAGTTTCCTTGAAGAAGAGAATTGTTGGGTAGGGTAAGTTTCTCTTTCCACTCACAGTTTTTTTTTTTTTTTTTTTTTTTTTTTTTTCTGTATTTCCAGAAACCGTTGGAATTTTTTTGCACAAAGTCTCCTCTAACAAATGGCTTTCCAAAATAGTCAGATTCTTTAGATGGGGTTGTTGGGGTCAATGTTGGATGAAGAACCCGAAAGGACGCTTTGACCCCCTCATTTTGACGGACAAATTGACATAATTGGACGGTATGACCCAATTGGAATTATTTATCGACTTAACGGATGTAATTGCCTCAAAAAAAAGTTCGAGGACCCAATTGCAATTGGGGGCAAAGTTGAGGGACGTCTATAGTTAAAAACCCTATATGATATTACACTATAAGCTACTTAGCATGCATTTCTACTAAATGTAAAGGAGTGGGAGCATTAAAATCAAAGTTAGAGCTTAAACATAACCGATTTGAAAACCAAGTACCTTTTAGGCTCATGAAAATTTGTACATTTGACTCTTTAAACTAATTTCAAGACGCGGAGAAGTGTATAGTTACCCTTGGATGGATGCATTTCAATCCAACCAAATGCTCCTAAAGGACTTATCTATAAAGTCTGTAGAAGTCGAAGCCCATAGTGAGGAGCATAATCAAACTTTCTCTCATAGTCCTCAAAAATCAATCTATTTCATTCCAAGCAAACCAGCCAGATACCGTCAATATGATACAACCCCATAAAACCTTGGCTTTCTTCTCATTTTCTTGAAGATTATGCTTCTCAAACAAGAAGAAGGAACAATCCTTGGAAACAACCCAACTAATTATAAATTCCCTAAATAGACGTAGCCACAAAATTCTAGGTCACCCACCAATGCAAGAAGAGATGATCCACTGATTCTGAGCATCTCTTGGAAAGAATGCACCAATGAGGGTAGAAGCAGGAATTGGGTCTTCTTCTTTGATTCAGATCACCTGTATTAGCCTTCCCATGGGCGATAATCAAGGAAAAAAACCTTCACTTTGGGGGCGGGGGGGGAGGTGTTCAACTTCCAAATCAACCCTTGTTGGGTGGATACCGATGTGCTCAATATTTAATAGGAAAGATGATATCTCTTCTAACTCGACTTTTCACAAATTTCTTCGAAAACCCAAAGATGATATCTCTGTTGGTAAAAATATAAAGATAATTGCTATATTTACATAATTTCGAAAATAAAACTTCACTATAAATTTGAAATAAATACAAGAAAATAACAAGGAAAATTAAGAATACTTTACAGATGATCGAGTCTAGAACTTGGTTCCATCTCCTTAAGTCAAAATTGCCTCCTCACATGTGCTTTTAGGATTTACTTGGCAAACGTCTCCCAGGATACAAAGATCGACTTCTTGTCGAAGTAGCACTACAATCCCTAAGAAAAACGAACTCAAACTTGTCTATGAATTCTCTCTTACTAATTCATTATATTTCTAAAAATATAATGCTATGAATGCTTTAAAAACTACTATTGTTGGATGATAATTGGATGAATGAAATGTTGTAGAACCTTCTCTATTTATAGGCAATAAGGCCTCTGTTCAGAAAAGATGTGACTGAAAAATATCAACAAATGTGTCTTTTCATGTTGCAACCATAAGCCAAGAAGTGCAATGTTTCAATTATTATGAAACAATTCAACTTAAGCCAATAAGTGCATGAAACAATGCAACTTAAGCCAAGAAGTGCAATGTTTCAATTTATATGAAACAATTCAACTTTTCACATAAAGTATTATTATTTTATTCACAAACAAAATAAATAATCTTTTATTTTTCCTCGGTTAAGAACATGACTATTCCCAATTGGTACAAACCAATTCGTAAAAGTTATGTACTTAAAGTTACAAGTCCCACAATTTAATTTCCATTCAATTATTAAAAAATTAAATATAAATATTATAATTTTATAACAATCTCTTATAAGAGAAGTCAAAAGTGTAAAATAGTCAACTTCTGATAACATGACAAATTGTAGAGGCTGGAAAATAGGTTTTGCAAGGAATTCTCTCCCCACCACATATCTTCCTAGAATTTAATTATGTCCCCCTTTCTCACCACTAATTGACAGCACCCCAAAAAAGAAGGATGTCCTTGAGATATATATTCCCAAGGGTTTCTAATTTAGGACAATCTTGGTATATCATCCATTTTCACTTAGCCCATGCTTGCTTCTAATCACTGTATGCCAGAGGGATTTTGTTAGCCTTACGATGTTTAATATTGTTGTGCATATTTTGATGATAACAAATTATTCCTTATTTATCTAATGTATTTCAAGTGTGATAAGTTGTAAGGAGCAGGTATTTCGAAATGGATCAAAAATATTGTACACATTGTAAGACGTTTGGAACATTAAAACAAGAAGCCAATACTCAAGCAAATATTTTCTTCAATACGAAAGAGTTAGGTCATTCTTGTAAAACTCTTTGTGAATTGAACAACTAAGGATTTTTACCTAGATTGACCTTAGGTCCCTTCATACATTCATATCATACATGCAAAATTGTTTTACGTAAAAATATTGGCTAAGTATGAAAAATGGTTTTTCAGAATAATCGTTTTCTCAAGATAATTTTTGGCAGCTTTTATTTCTTACACATCAAATAAGAAAACTTGATTTTATGGGATTTTAGTACGAAGTATATATTGACTTAATGAGCCATCAATTTTAGCCTAAATCGTATTTTGCACTAAAATCATTTTTCATATTTTGATTTTGTGGGAATTTAATTTTCTAGTATTTTTATTTGAATCCAAATAAGGGGTACTTCCTTATTTACATTGTAAACTTAAGTAAATGGAGTAATATAAAAATAAATTAAAGTAAAATGACAAAGACAACTATATTCCTAACAGCACAATGATTTCCAACAGTTATATTTCTATACTTATAAATATGTCTTCAGATTTTTTGTAAAATTAGAACTCAACATATTCATCCAAGCTTACAAGCATTCATCATCAACATATTCATCCAAGCTTACAAACTTTAATCATATTCTGAATATCATTTTCTCTTGAGCCAATCTTGTTCAAATTCATACAAGAGTTCTAGTGTTCGAATTACTTCTGTATCACCTACTTAGAAAGTAGAGTTATCATTATGTGAACATCAATTGTATATCTCTCTCAAATAAGAGAGATTTTTGTTCTGAGAGTTGTTTCATTCAAACTTGAAAAAGGGGTTGATTTGACCCTATGAGGTGAGAAGGGTGTCTTCCACCTTGTGTGTTAGAGTGGTGTGCTCTAGCTGTGAAAGAGTGGTGTGCTCTAGCAGTGTAAAGGTTTCAACTCCACCTGCAAGGACTTTTTCCAACATAGTGGATCGAACTCTCAAGTGGTGTGTTTGAGGACTTGATGTAGGTCAGGTGGACTGAACCAATATAAATCTCTGAGTTTGAATCTCTCTTTCCCTATCTCTTTATTATTGTGCTTGTAAATTTAGTTATTCGAATTTAAATTTAAGCTTGCAATTAACCTTATTCACCCCCTCTCTAAGGTTGATTCCCTAGGCAACAGATTCAGTTTCAAGTGGAAAACGCCACTGCCATTTCCCTAACAGCGCCTTGTTTATGACCAAGAGATTACCGCTACCCAACCTTCCCTTCTCATTTGGCTTAGAAACCAAATCTCAACTAATGTGATGGTCATTCTTACCTTCACTCATACTCGCCCACATGAACCCCTGCATTATTTTATCTATTTTTATAGTCACTCCCTTACGCATCTTGAAAAGAGATAGGTAGTAAGTGGGTAAGCTTCCCAGAACATATTGAAACAAAGTTAATCTGCCCCCTCTTGAAAGGAATGATTTATAGTTTTACAATATTTTCTTAACACTTTTCACAAGGGTAAGGATTTCCCCACTCCAATTTTATCCACTTACACTCTTTTTTTAGTTATAAAATGGAGTGTAAGTGGATAAAATTTGAGTAGGGAAATCACCACTCTTTCGCAATTGGGTCCTAGAAAGTTGCAGCCCTTTGATTTCTTCCTAAAGGAAGACGCAAATTACAAGACCCGCCCCGAATTTCCTCGGAATCCGAGACGAATCCCATCTTATGTCTAACATCTTACCAATGCCGCACCCGCTTACTAAGAACCGAGACTTTCTATCGAAATTTTGGCAAAGTCTCCCATGTAAATTTGATTTTTCCCAAAATTTCAACATGTTAAAATCACAGTTTATATCCCAACTGGCAGCATGCATTCAAGACAATTCAATAGTTTACAACAAAGGCCCATGGCCGTCAATAAATTTCAAACAGAACCACATTCAACACTCACTTAGTCCAACGAGAAAATGAATATTCGTTCAATCAAGCCTCGTGTTAGATGGATGCGGGCATGTACATATAAGGCACATCACCCTCTCGCCGTTAGTCGATATGGGATGTTACACAAATATTTGGATGACTATGTACTAATTCTGCACCCCCACGACTTAGCGAGTCGTGCTAACTTATCTTCCCCCATGTTGATGTCCATCAAAGAACATTTGCTCTTCTTTAGTTTGAGACATGATAAAACACAAAAGCAATCCAGAGCCGATAACAAGTTGTCCCACCAAATTTCGTTGTCAGATAAAAAGAAAATTGTGTCGTCTGCAAATTGTAAATGTGACACATCCACTCTTTCATTACTAAAATAAAACCCTTCAATAAGCTCAACATCCTTGGCCATTTCCAGAAAACAGCTAGGAATGTCCACTTTGATATTGAACAAAAAAGGAGAGAGTGGATATCGCCTTGGTGAACTCTTCATGATGATCTAACTTTACACCCTGGTCGCCCATTTATTAAGATTAAGAAGTTGGTTGACTTTAAACAACCCATGATCCACTACCTCCACTTAAACCCCAAAACCTTTCTTTTCCAAGATCTGAACTAGAAAGTCTCATTCGATGAGATCGTAAGCTTTTTCAAAGTCAATTTTAAACACTAACCTTTCCTCCTTCTTCATTCTTGTTTCTTCAACTACCTCATTGGCCACAAGAACTGTATCTTGAATCTGTCTTTGTGTCACAAAAGCTCATTGAGATTGAGAAATGGTGCCTCCAATTACTTCATTTAGTCTTCAACCCAGAGTCTTCGCATTATCTTGTACAAGCTGGTTGTTAGGCTATTATGCCTATAATCCCCAATCTATTCCGAATTTGCTTTCTTAAAAAAAAAAAAAAAAAAAAAAAAAAAAAAAAAAAATATTCATTGGTTGATTGCATTAATTAACCCATATCTTGTGAAACTCTTCAAAAACCCTCCCAAAGTCATTTTTAACAACATCCTAATGACGTTGAAAAACAAAAACCAAAAACCATAAGGACATAATGATTTCTCAATACTACAATAAAAAATAGCATTTCTTATTTAGTCCTCTTCGAAAGGCCTCTCTAACCACCTTGTTGCTCCTTCATAGATAGAATACCAATTATTTCCTTCTAGTTTTCAGCTTACCTCCCTGTAAGTGTCATATTTGTAAATTGGCATTCTCTACCCTAAGCTTCTTTTTTGTGCAAGCACTAGGATGTTTTTGGATTGAGTCCTGAATGAGGTTATGAAGTTGGTAAAGTAAGAGTGATGCGAATAGAAGATTGAAGATGCCCATAGCCAAGCATTCATCATCAAACAAGGCTTCATATGAATTTAGGAGAAGTAAGTTAGACTTAGATACCATGCATCCATTTCTAGGTGGTTAGTAATTTGGAGTAAGCTTAAAATGTTTTAAATTGAATTCATGTATTCACAAATCTTTTGGCTTTGGAAAAATTAGGTTTGCATTAAGTTTATATTGATTTATGTTCACTGTCACTCGAGCGAGCTTATTGGCTCTCTAGCGATACATGTGGTTTAAGCATTCTGTGTTCTGCAGCTCGAGTGGGTAAAATTTATGTCTTTGGTGCTCGAGCAGCTAGGATGCAAGCTTGAAGGAAAATATGAGATTTCAGTTTTTCTGTTTTGATTTTCACGTGTTTTTTTAAAGAATCTTTGTCCTAATTACGTTGGGTTTTTTGACATCTTCCTAGTCTTAACCTAAACAAGTTTTAAACTCTATTAATACCTTGTTTTAGTAGACGTAAAATTTACAACTCACATAATCTGAAATTGGCTTTTTTTATGAACTCTTGAGATTTTCCATCATCTTTTTTAGAGTTCATTAAGCATAACATCGTTAGGTTGATTAGATTGTTCCTTGTGAATCTAATCAACCTAGCACCCATATCATATCATTCTTTTCATTGGAGTGTTCGTGCCTTAGTGGTGATCGATGATCGTGGAGGCTCGTGCCACTATCAAGATCGACGTTGTGGAATCAATTCAGAGATGTGTCATTGTTTGGACCTAAAAATTGACACACCCAGCCCAGCGAAAGTGAGGCCCAAAATCTAAGAAAAGCCCAGCCCAAAACCTGGGCCTCACAGCCCCATTTTGATAGAAAGGGAGAAGCCCAGAATTAAGAAACAAACCCACGTGACATCTCTGGGATGAAAGGAAAGTCAACAATAGCAACTGTCATAAGAGAAGTGATTGAAAAGTTTATGTCATCAAACTGCTCCGAAAAAAGCCTTGGAAAAATCAAAAGATAAAAATCCCTCTTACATATACATATATCTATATTAAATCAGAGATCTTTTTCTACTCTACGAAGAGGGTAATTCTCCCAAAAAGATAAGCAAGCTACGAGCTCAGAGATAGGAAAGTAGGGAGCTGTCCAGAAATAACCATCACGAGTGAAATCTCACAAGGGGCAGTTGAAATTAAGAAGAGAGATTAGGTTCTTTCTCAAGAAAAACAGGGAAGTGATTGCCTATCTATTTGAAAGCCTATCTGCCAAAACTGATAAAATCCTACTTTCTTTCTTTTTATTTTAAAAAAGAAAAAGGGGGGGAGATATCGTCTGAAAGAGATTTGCCGCCCATTATTAATCTTTCACTATAAATACAAAGATGAGTGAACAGGGTAAAGGACAACAAAAAATTCATCACCAATCAAACAAAGATCCTACACAGGAAAACCGTCAAATAGACAAGTTCAAAATCAACCAATAAGCCCACTTGAATTTCAAGTGAAACCAGCTCCAGATCAGAATTCCCAAAATCCAGATTTAAGAAGCAAGTCAATCAAAAACGAGATTTCTCTCGTTACAAATTTGGTTCAGCAAAAAACCAAAACAGGCAGGGTTTGAACCTCCTCCAAATATGGAAAACCTCAACAAAACTCACAGTGCAGTCTCTAGCCCACTGAAGCCCTCAAAAACAGTCACTCCTGCCCATGCAGATTGAGAAAACTACAGTTCTGCCCACTCAAAAGCTTCACAAAAGCATGAGATACATCAAAGCTCTGCCAGAATCAGCCTTTGGTATCGATTTACAAGTTGAAGCTTAGCAGTCAATATTGTCAACGGTCCAGTCCAGCCCAAGCGCTTCCAGTCCAGCCCGGGCATCTCCAGTCCAGTCCAGACCAGAACCTTCTATCTCGACAGAAATAAAGTCCCGGCTGTCTCTTCATCTTTCTTTAGCATAAGTATTTACTGTTATTATTTTGTAAAAGGCAGTTCTGCCTGAAAAACAGTTTAAATCCCATCAACCATTCTGGCCAAGGCAGCCTCTCTATACTGAGATAAATTGTTGAAGTCCTCACCAGTCTGAGGCAGCAAGAGCCTCAACCTGCTCCGCAACAAGCGGCCCCACAAGATCACCCTATGGAAATTCTGCCTGAACAGCCAGCAGTATTACCCTACAGGCCTAGAAGGATGGACCCCAATCCATTCCCTCCACCTGCAAGAGGAATGAGAGGCAGAGGGGGAAATTACCCTTATGCTAATAACGACAGGAACAGGCAGTGGGCAAACTGGAGGAACCACCCAGGCCTGGAAGAGTCGGAGGAGCACAGGGAAGAAGTTCTGCCTATACCATATAGGGCAGAACCACGATTTAATCATGCCCAACCAGAACATGGACAAAACCTCCTCCCTGTTAATGCTCTAAATGACGTGGGGGCATTGCAGAGGATGATCAGGGAAATGATGGAGCCTGAGGCCAGGAGGGGGGAAAGGCCCACCTATAGGAAGCCATATCCACCTTACATTGATCAGATACCCTTGTCCCCAGGCTTTAAAGTACCAAACTTCACTTTATTCAACGGAGAGGATCCTCATGCTTCATCAGTTGAGCACGTAGGCAGATTTTCTACCCAATGCATAGCCATAGAGAATAACCCACTGTTAAAGCTAAGGCTTTTTGGGAATTCTCTCTCTGGACAAGCTTTCACTTGGTACACCAATCTGCCAGCAAATTCTATTCAGACATGGGAGCAAATGGAGAGTGTCAGCCAGAAGTCACCATCAGTGACCTTGCCGCCCTCAAACAGAGTGAAGATGAACCTGCCCAAGACTTTATAAACAGGTTCAGGAAGCTCAAAATGAAGTGCCAAATCCCCATCGAAGAAAGACACTTCATCCAAATGGCTCAGGCTGCCCTCAAAATTTCTCTGAGGAAAAGATTTGATGGGATGCTGTTTGGAGATCTGGCAGAACTGGCAGATAAAGCGGCCAAGTACGAGGAATTGCTCAGAGAGGAACAGCAGAAGAGAAACTCTTCCAAAGGCACGTATTATAAATCCCCTTCTTCCTCAATACATATGATTGAAGTGGAGTCAGAAGAAGATGCGGAGGAATCAGAGGAGAGAGAGGTTGCAGTTGCGGAAATGGCAAAATTAAAGCATCCCATCAGTTGTAAAACTCTTACAAAACCTCCAAGGGATCAGAAGCCGCCACCATTCACAGGAGGGTTTGTTCCAAACAAACCTGCAGAACAAAGTGTATTCCTTCGATCTGACCAAAGTAGATGCCTTGTTTGATGAAATGTTGCTACAGAAAGCAATAGAGACGCCTCACAGAATGCCCAAACCAGAAGAACTCAAGGGCAGACAGTATTGCAGATGGCACAATTCTTGGAATCATTCTACCAATAGTTGTGTTGTTTTCAGAGATGTCATACAGGAAGGGATAACAGCAGAAAGGCTGAAGCTAGCAGAAAAACCTCCATCCGTCACCACAGATCCTTTTCCCCTGCCACAAGTTAACATGGTCAACCTAAATTGGCCAGAACGAAAGAAGGACAGACCAGCTATACAGGCTGGCTCCAGTAGAAGCAGAATAGTTTCAAAAGAGACTATGGAAAGACCAAAAGCAACCATTTCAGCTGGAATAGTGCTCTGCAGCAGGTGCAAGTGTGAGGCTGAGTTGGAAGTAGTCCTGGAAAAACAGGAGCTGCCCACTCCAAGTGTTTTTGACCGGATCGGAACCACGCCCCATGATAGGGCCAGACAGAGAAACTACCCTAGGCCTGTCCAATCCAGCAGAAGAATGACTAAGCAGCCCAAGGAGGAAATATCAATAAAAGTGCCCGGAAGTGACAAACCTTTGGCGGCCATCATTGAAGGCAGGTGGTATTCTGTCGGAAAGAATGGCAGACCAACAATGGAACTAACAAGAACCCAAAGGAGGAGGGTTCAGAGACAGTACTGCACTTTCCTCAATAATGAGAAAAACGCACAAGTGCTTCCAGAGGCCAATTCTGCCAAAAAAGGGAAAGAGCCAGAAATACTTCCCCAGACGGAACAAGCAATCTCTCAACCACAGAAGTTGACAAAAGCAGAATCCTCAGAGAAACCTTCTATCCATCCTGCCTCCGCCTCAGAAGATCTACTTAAAACTCCCCAACCAGAGGAAAGAACCGATCATGTTCCAGGAGAAGGACAAGAAGACTGGGTTAAGGAATATGAAGAGGAGCAGCTGGATTATGAACCATCTACAGATGACCAGAATGCGCTCCTCGGAACAGAAGAACTGGGAGAATGGACGGAGGAATATGAAGGAGAACAGATGGATTATGACGGAGAGTTGGATGCGGAAACTGAGGCCTTTGGTGCAGAATTGGAGGACTTGTTACGTGCTGACCTAGGCATCAATATGGTGTTCATTCTGCCAGAAAAGTTCTGGGCGGTAGAAGGACAGAAGAGCACTCTGGACGGAGACGTATTTTCCCAAGAAAGTTTTGAATGCAGGTTGGCAGAAGCGGAAGAAATGCCAGAGCAGCAAACAGGCAATCCCAGGACAGAAGGAGCAACCCACAAGCTGGCTACAGGTCAGCTTTGTTTCTCCAAACCAACCAAAGAAATGGCAAACCACCTCAGACCCTTGTTTATAACAGCAAACTTTGGGGGTGTTCCTATCCCCAAAACTATGGTAGATGGAGGTGCAGCCATCAACCTTCTGCCTCACAGAATGCTGAGCAAAATGGGCAGAACAGAAAAGGATTTAATCCCAACCCGCCTGACCGTCACCAATTTCGCAGGGGGCATCACCAAAACCCTTGGGATCCTGGATGTGAATGTTTTGGTAGGAAGCAAGAAGCTGAAGGTTGCATTCTTTGTGGTAGATACTACCTCTACCACTTACAATGCACTGCTTGGCAGAGACTGGATTCATCAGAGTCTATGTGTTCCTTCCACTCTTCATCAACAGTTAGCTTTATGGAACGAAGAAGGCTACATGGAGATAATAGAGGCCGATCCACGGCCATTCCTACCTTCTGCCATGTGTTGTGAGGCAAGGTACTATCATGATGACCTTGGTCCTTTCACTTTCTTTGGAGTCAACCAGAACGGCCGCCCCCATGGTGTCACGGCCCAGAGGCTCATTGAAGAAGGTCTAACCAATTCTTTGGAGGATTGGAACAGACCTTTTTTTCTAAATTTCCAAAGCACTGATGTTTAGTCCCAATCAACAAGAAAAGGATCGAGCTGCAACAATCCGGTCCATTACAAAAAGATTGTTGATATACTGGGAGGAAAGAAAGTTGTTTGCCCAGAATCCAGCCATCAATATGGCAGAATTCACTCATGAAAGCACGGAAAGCGGGGAGGAAGAGGAACTACAGGAGGAAGTGCTAGATTTCGCACCAGCCGCACTGGATGACTCTCTGCCAGAGGTAGAAGATCCTTTGCAGGAAATAAACTTGGGAACAGGGGAGGATCCAAGGCCTACCTTCATCAGCGCACTGTTGAAAGAACCACTTAAGAATGAACTCGTTGCACTTCTACAAGAGTTCAAAGATTGTTTTGCTTGGCATTATCACGAGATGCCAGGATTAGACAGGGAATTGGTAGAACACAAGCCACCAATCAAAGAGGGATACCTTCCAGTCAAACAGGCCAGAAGAAGGATGTCCATGGACACAGAACTGAAAGTCAAAGAAGAAATAGAAAGGCTGCTCAAAGCGGGATTCATCAGGCCTGCCATCTATGCTGATTGGCTAGCTAATATTGTACCAGTTCTAAAAAGGAAAACTGGGGCAGTCAGAATCTGCGTGGATTACAGAAACCTGAATGAAGCCTCTCCCAAGGATGAATACCCTATGCCAATGGCGGACATGCTAGTAGATGGAGCTGCCCACAACCAGATGCTATCTTTTATGGATGGCAACGCAGGTTACAATCAGATCATGATGGCAGAAGAAGACATCCACAAGACAGCCTTCATGTGTCCAGGGCATATAGGTGCTTTTGAATACACTGTAATGCCTTTTGGCTTGAGAAATGCAGGGGCTACCTATCAAAGGGCAATGAATTCTGTTTTCCACGATATGATAGGGCATTCCTTGGAAGTTTATATTGATGATGTTGTGATCAAATCACCAGAGGAGGGAAACCACATGACAAATCTAAGAAGAGCATTCCTAAGAATGAGGCAACATAAACTGAAAATGAACCCAAAGAAGTGCGTTTTTGGAGTTCAAGCGGGAAATTTCCTAGGATTCTTGGTCCACCAAAGAGGCATAGAGATCGACAAGAACAAAGCAAAATCCATCATAGAAGCTTTGCCGCCTAGGAACAAGAAGGAATTACAAAGTCTCTTAGGAAAAATTAATTTTTTAAGGAGATTTATATCCAATTCTGCAGGAAAGATCCAGCCTTTCTCTTCTTTGTTAAGATTGAAACAGGAACAAACCTTTAAGTGGGAAGAACAACACCAACAAGCTTTTGAGGAAATCAAGCATTACCTCTCAAATCCACCAGTTCTGTCCCCACCAAAGAGAGGCAGACCACTCAAGCTCTATATATCTGCATCAGAAGTATCCATTGGAAGTTTATTGGTTCAGGATAACAAGGAAGGAAAGGAACAGGCGGTTTACTACCTAAGCAGAACTCTAACAGAAGTGGAAAGAAAATATTCTGCAATTGAAAGACTTTGCCTAGCCTTGTACTTCACTGCTGTAAAGCTCAGACATTACATGCTGCCATACACCATCTATATCATTGCTAAAACAGATCTGATCAAATACATGCTAACAAGACCAATGCTAAGAGGCAGAATTGGAAAATGGACCTTGGCCTTGACAGAATTTGCCTTCAAATATGTTCCTCAGAAAGCCGTCAAAGGACAAGCTGTGGCAGACTTCCTAGCAGATCATCCCGGAGAGGAGATTGAAAATATGGACTCTTTAGACATAGCAAATGCAGATCTATTAACCAGAGCTCACACCTGCCTCAACAATCCTATCTACTCAGTTCATCTTACACCTTGGAAGTTATACTTTGATGGATCAAAAACTGATATAACTTCCGGGGCAGGAATTGTTTTGGAAGAACCACTTGGAATCAGACACTGCTACTCTTTCCAATTAGATTTCCAATGCACCAACAACAGGGCAGAATATGAGGCCTTAATCATTGGCTTGGAAATGCTGGTAGAATTAGGAATCCAGTCTGTGGAAATTCTGGGAGATTCCATGCTGGTTCTAAAACAAATTGCCGGGGAATACAAGTGCCTAAGCCCTTCTTTGGCTGTCTACTTGGTGGCAGCTAGGAATCTTCTGACAGAATTCAGAGAAGCCACTTGGGAACATATCCCAAGGGAAGAAAATTTTGCAGCCAATGAATTGGCCCAGGTGGCAACAGGCATACAAATACCCGAAGATTGTGTACAAAGAATCATCAGGATAGGAAAGAAAAGCCTACCATCGGTTCTGGCCAGGGGGATGGAGATAGATGTCAACTCTGCCACAATCACTGAAGATGATTGGAGAAATCCTATCATGACCTATCTACGATATCCAACTTTGCCCTCTAAGAAGAAAGTCAGAATCGTGGCTTTAAACTACCTTATGTGGAATGAAGATTTGGTCCGAAAGAGTAAGGATGAGGTGCTTTTAAGGTGCCTCGGGAAGAAAGAATACATGAAAGTTATGGGGGAAACCCATGAAGGAATCTGTGGGGCGCATCAAGGTGGGAGAAAAATGTGTTGGTTAATTAGAAGATATGGCTACTTCTGGCCAACCATGATGAAAGATTGCATTAACTATTCCAAGGGGTGCGAATCTTGTCAAAGACACGGTCCAGTCCAGCAGGCTCCATCAGTCCCCATGAACCCAGTGGTAAAGCCATGGCCCTTTAGAGGATGGGCAATGGATCTTATTGGCAAGATCTATCCAGCCAGCAGCCAGCAGCACTGCTTTATCATTGTTGCCACAGACTACTTCACTAAGTGGGTGGAGGCCAAGGCTGTTAAATCCACTACATCTCAAGAGATCATCATTTTCATAGAAGAACAGATTATACAAAGATTTGGCATCCCAGAATCAATCACAACTGATAGAGGATCATCTTTCATATCTAGAGAAATGCTGGGACATGGCAGAGGCATTCAAATTCAGACTGCTCCAGTCCACTCCTTATTATGCCCAAGCCAATGGACAGGCGGAGTCAAGCAACAAAGTAATCATCAACATTATCAGGAAAATGCTTGAGAAGAATCCAAAACAATGGCATGAGAAGCTGTCAGAAACTCTTTGGGCATATAGAACTTCAAAAGAGAAGCAACTGGCATGACCCCCTATGCGTTAACCTACGGCCATGATGCAATTCTGCCTATGGAGATAGCCGTTCAGTCCCTCAGAATTGCTCACCAACATAACTTAGTAGGAGAGAACTACTCCCAGGCCATGATGCTGGAACTGGAAGGATTGGATGCAGCCAGAATTGACACTCTCAACAAACTCCTGGCAGGAAAACAAGCTGTATCAAGGGCTTACAACAAAAGAGTTAAAAACAAGAGTTTTGAAGAAGGAGAGATAGTCTGGAAAGCGGTTCTGCCCCTTGGAACACATGTGGCTGGTTATGGAAAATGGTCACCTACATGGGAAGGCCCTTTCATAATCAACCGATCCTTGGAATGGGGGCATATAGGTTACAAGATAGGGACGGAGAAATTCATACTGCCCCAATCAATGGCAAATGGTTAAAAAAGTTTTATCCAACCATGTGGGATTCACAGGCTGTACAAACAGACCCTGGGATAGACATAAGGCTACACTGAACATCTTTTGATTCTTTTAAGATTACCTTTGTTCTAAAAATTATTTTAAGTTTGTTCCCTTCTGTACTTTTACTTCCACTTCTGTTCCTGTTTATTTCATCAATCAAAAAATAAACTTTATTTAAAATAAAAAATCATAGGGCCTTCCCCATGACATGCTGTTCAGCAAGAAATAATAAAAAGAAGAAGAAGCAAATCAAAACCCTAATTTTCTGAGGGTCTCTTGCAGATTGGTCTTCTTGATAGAAAGTTCCTTTTGAAGCAGGATACCCTGATGAATCGAAGCCTCTGCAATCTCCAGGGCTGGCCTAGAAGCTGCAACCATGTTCTGCACAAGGAAAGTGGCCTTGGTCTTAGAGCCCAATCCAGCCCCGAGCCTGTGCTGCACTTCCCGAAGCTCTGCCAGCTGTTTTTGAAGCTCTGCAATCTGTTTTTCCAATTTATCCGCAGCAGCTTTGGCTTCTTTATACCCCACAACCATCTGGTCCAGTTCTGCCTTCTGCTTTGCAAAATCAGCCAAGTTGGCTTCATGAGTGGCCTTGCAGAACTCAGAGGTTTTGAAGGTAGGCTTCAGATCTTCATAACGGTCGTGAAGGTTGAGCACATCCCTCGCCAAAGCAAGGCTCATCTCGAGGATAGGTTTTGGGGCCATGTTCTGTCTGTGCAGCAGATCCAGATCCTTCATCAGCTGGTCAAAGACCTCCTTGCCCTCATCCAGCTCTAGTTCAGTAGACTGCCAGATCTTCAGTCTCTCCATTGCTTCTTCCACTGCCCTGGACCTTATTTTGCCAACAGGGGAGCTGAGCTTTTCCAATTTGTCTAGCTGGGCATCTAGGTCCATGGCTTCAAATTCTGCCAACTCCGGGTCAGCAAAAGAAGCCGTGGCAGATGAACCTGCAAGGGAATGAATAGGCATCTGCAGAAGGAAGCATAAGTCAAAAACAAGGCAGAGACAAAAGAAGAAGATAAAAGTACAAAAAACACTCACAGCAACAATCGGAGGCTGCAAAGGGGTGGTCCTCACCGCCAAGGTCCCAGCAGTTCTTTGTGTTTCTACCTGTAAAGATTTGAGGGTCAGAGGGACAGAGGGACAGAACAAAACCACATAAAATGGGAAAAGACAGAGTAAGGACAGAACTCACCATAAACCCAGGAACGGCAGCAGCCACTTCTACTACGGTTTCAGGAGCAGGAACCACTTGTTCTGCCTGATCCCCAGGCTCTGATCCGGATTGTTCCACTTGGTCCTCAACTGCTGGAGCAGCAATAGAATGTTCCGCCTCTGGATCATCAAAGAGGGCCACCTCTGAGTTAGTTAGCCTCGTCCCCGTATCTTCCTGCTGCTTCCGAGCCAAGGCAATGCTCTCCGCTATCACCTCAGCAGGGATTTCCTCCTACAAAATGCACAGAAGTCAGAACAGAATAAATCAAAGTGCAGCAGGAACAAATACTCCCATATATAAATACAGACTCACCTCTTCTTCCACTGACTTGGCTTTTTCTTGAGGCCCCTCTCCCACTTCTTCTAGCTCTTCCAGCTCCCTTTCTTGCTCCACAGCTTCGAAAGCCTCTCGTAGATCGTCATCCGTGCCAGAAGTGGTGGTAGGAAACTGCCCCAGTCCCCTCCGGGGGCCACGTATTCTTCTACAACCTTCTTTCTAAGTCTTTTTGACTTAGTAAGAGGAGGAGAAGGACTTCCAACTGCAACAGACAGAAAATAAGTCCTAAAGATTACGACAGAACAAGATTATGAAGAACTCAAAAAAGGAAACTGTCAAAAATACCTGGAGTCACAGACTGGGCAGTTTCTTTTCTTTTTCTTTTAACAGGAGAAGTGGCCTCAACAGGAGTCTGTCCTACCTGATCTTCCTCCTCTTCTTCTTCTTTCCTCTTCTCCCTCCCCGGAGGGCAGCTCCAGATCCCCAGCAGCAATAACAGAATTAACTATGCAGAAGACAAAAATTAAGGGTCAATCCAGTAGAGGAGTTGGCAGGAGAAACTGAACAAACATCACGACTTACCAAACACCTCTCCACTTTGGGCTGGTTGGCTGCCTATATTCTTTGTCAGAGAGGGATCTGAGTACAGATAGAAAAGATTAGCATTATCACTAAAAACAGAGTCGGCAACAACAGACGGAATTGAGAGATTACCTTCTATAACTTGCATGTTGATATCTTTGATGGTCTGCACCATGAATTTGTGAGTCTCCTCATCTGTATAAACATTCCAATTGTCCCAGCCCTTAAAAAGGACCTGAAGTGCGGTGCTAGAAGCGGGCAGATCACGGAATCTGGCTTTCCACCAAGCATCAAACTCCACAGAACTGCAGGAGTTCAATTCCCATGAAGGATAAAGGGCATCGGCACTGTTGTTGATCTTATTCACTGCACACCTGGCATCTTTGTGAACCTCCAAGTCATCTGCATCCCTCCAAGAAAAGCCCCGATTGCAGCTTCTGTATGACTTGAGGGGTATGAGCTGAGGGCAGCCAAGCTGCCTTGCACAGAAGTTGGGATGGTAGACTTCCGCCCCTAAATGATAATTTGGAGGCTTTCCTCCTCCGTGAGGCAGATCTCTGGGTAAGGTCACACTTAGGAACTTCTTCCTGAAATCAGTTCTGGCAGCTTCTTCTTCTGGCTCCTTCTCAAACAGACGATGTCCAGGTTGAAACCAAGGATAGGTTCTCCTGATCACCACTTGCCACTGCGCTGCAGACCTCTTGGTACAATGCCTGAAGATCATCAGGTATTCATCAATTGACCGCTTGGGGACTTCTGCTGACAACAATGGTTGAGCCAGAACCTGATCCTCAGGCAGAACTATATCTGGATACCTTAACTCAGGAAAATAGACCTGCAGCCAGATCTGAATCATCCAGAAGGCACCAGGAGCAGACAGATTTAGCGGATACTCCAGGGTGGCGGTATGCAGGTTCTTGAATAGATGGGCCAGAACTGTAGGCCCAAGACCAACATCAGTATGATTATGCAGAGCTTCTGCCAGATGTCTATACTCAAGCAGAACTGCAGAAGAACGATTGGGCAGAACAAACCTGTTCAGCCAATACAGGAGAAACAACATATGCTGCTGATCTTTGTCCTTCTCAGCACTAAATTTTCTGAGATAATTGGAGAAGGAGCAGTTCTGGTTGATCAGGGCTGGGGAAATGGTGAATGGCTTGGCTAGCTTCTGCTGGTCCTTCTTCCTGTGATAATCACCAACGGCATCAACAGGTCTTCCATGAGGCCTAAAACCAAAAATCTGAGCCATATCCAGCAGAGTTGGAGCCATGGGGCCTATACGAAAATCAAAAGTGTTACTGGCAGAATTCCAGAAACACAGAGCAGCAGCAAGCAGGTTCTCATCCCTGTTGATAGATTGCCTGGATAGGAGTATGGCGTCATAAATTCCAGCCCGCCTCCAGTGAGCCCCAAATCGAGGAAGAAGCCTGTCAATCCAATCAGCCCACTTGACTGGACTGTTTCTCACTTCACTAGATGGGAACGAACGGCTCAAATTCTTGCTAACCCAAGAGTGAGAAGCCAGCGCGGAAGAGCTCTCGAAACATAGAGGGGCCTCAGCATCCTTTTTCATCAACTCTGCCATCTCGGGAGGAACGGGACCAAACCAGTGAGGCCCCAGCACCAAGGTGTTTTCAAACAAATGGAGGACATTTTCATCTAGGTTTTTCTGGGCAAAAGGATGAAGCTTACTCCTAACCTCTATCACATGCTTATCAATCCCAGCCCCAGTAATGTAATCTGGAAGAACTGAAACAGAAGAAGATTGAGCACGAGATTTCGGGGAAGACATTTCTCGGAAATGTTGAACCTGAAAGGGAGGTTGTCACGATAGGCAAGACAGAGTTCTTTTTGGCAAAGGGAATTATCGAAAGAAAAGCTCAGGGGAAACAAAGTTTGAAAGTACTAGGTTTCCAGGTGAACAGGAACAGTGGTTTTTTGAAAGTCTTTTAAAGAAGCCAGGAAAACGTGGGAAAGAGAAGACAGCGACGTGGAGAAGACAAAGCGTCATCTGATATTGACTAGCTAATAAAAGGCCAGTAACTAAAAAACTGCTCCACACGGGCGCTAGCTTAGTAGGGAAGCGTGGCAGACGTGGGATAACGGAGGAATTTACCACGCGCCAATTTAATGGCCATGTCATTTAAGTCTGAAACCATTCCAAAAAAACGATTCAGACTTAAGGGGGCATTGTTTGGACCTAAAAATTGACACACCCAGCCCAGCGAAAGTGAGGCCCAAAATCTAAGAAAAGCCCAGCCCAAAACCTGGGCCTCACAGCCCCATTTTGATAGAAAGGGAGAAGCCCAGAATTAAGAAACAAACCCACGTGACATCTCTGGGATGAAAGGAAAGTCAACAATAGCAACTGTCATAAGAGAAGTGATTGAAAAGTTATGTCATCAAAACTGCTCCGAAAAAAGCCTTGGAAAAATCAAAAGATAAAAATCCCTCTTACATATACATATATCTATATTAAATCAGAGATCTTTTTCTACTCTACGAAGAGGGTAATTCTCCCAAAAAGATAAGCAAGCTACGAGCTCAAAGAGAGGAAAGTAGGGAGCTGTCCAGAAATAACCATCACGAGTGAAATCTCACAAGGGGCAGTTGAAATTAAGAAGAGAGATTAGGTTCTTTCTCAAGAAAAACAGGGAAGTGATTGCCTATCTATTTGAAAGCCTATCTGCCAAAACTGATAAAATCCTACTTTCTTTCTTTTTATTTTAAAAAAGAAAAAGGGGGGGAGATATCGTCTGAAAGAGATTTGCCGCCCATTATTAATCTTTCACTATAAATACAAAGAGGAGTGAACAGGGTAAAGGACAACAAAAAATTCATCACCAATCAAACAAAGATCCTACACAGGAAAACCGTCAAATAGACAAGTTCAAAATCAACCAATAAGCCCACTTGAATTTCAAGTGAAACCAGCTCCAGATCAGAATTCCCAAAATCCAGATTTAAGAAGCAAGTCAATCAAAAACGAGATTTCTCTCGTTACAAATTTGGTTCAGCAAAAAACCAAAACAGGCAGGGTTTGAACCTCCTCCAAATATGGAAAACCTCAACAAAACTCACAGTGCAGTCTCTAGCCCACTGAAGCCCTCAAAAACAGTCACTCCTGCCCATGCAGATTGAGAAAAACTACAGTTCTGCCCACTCAAAAGCTTCACAAAAGCATGAGATACATCAAAGCTCTGCCAGAATCAGCCTTTGGTATCGATTTACAAGTTGAAGCTTAGCAGTCAAGATTGTCAACGGTCCAGTCCAGCCCAAGCGCTTCCAGTCCAGCCCGGGCATCTCCAGTCCAGTCCAGACCAGAACCTTCTATCTCGACAGAAATAAAGTCCCGGCTGTCTCTTCATCTTTCTTTAGCATAAGTATTTACTGTTATTATTTTTTTGTAAAAGGCAGTTCCGCCTGAAAAACAGTTTAAATCCCATCAACCATTCTGGCCAAGGCAGCCTCTCTATACTGAGATAAATTGTTGAAGTCCTCACCAGTCTGAGGCAGGAAAAGAACTTACTTGGGAGATATTCCTCACCCAAATTCACAATCGTTTGTTTACAGAAATCAGTAACTTGGGACGCAAGTTATCCATTCCAAACTAAGTCTGCCAGAAATTTTGCTGGTAGTGGCACGCTCACACACCAAAGAAAGCTGACTTGTCGACCAGTTTATGGTTCTCAAACCAGTGGGGAACTTTGCCCTTCCATCACAGGAGTAAACACAAAACGGGTGAACAGTCATAGTAGTAGCTAGAGAGTGGGTTGGCTGCCACTAAGAGATAAGTGTTTGAGTCAATTAGTCTCTTTTGTATTGCTTTTTGTCTTAGTGGATTGGTTTATATTGGCACAGTGCCCATGGTTTTTTTTTATCCTGTCTTGGGGTTTTTCCGTGTTAAAATTTGATGCGTACTTTATTTTTCTTGCTTGGTTATTTTATTGATTTGGAACTAAATTTAATTGGATTAATTTTAACTTGGTAATATTAAAATTGTACTTAAAACTGATAAAAGCCTATTTAGCCCCTCTAGGCTATTGAATGGTTGAGCCCACAATTTCAGTCCTTGTTGGTTGTATAAAGGTTCTTGTAAAATCTTGACAGTTCTTTCAATTGCTTCATTATTGTGACAAAGCCTCCCTCCTCCAACTCCATTTTGTCAATGAGGTTCTGTTTTCATCTCCCATTTGCATTTTTTTATGAAGGAAACTGGTGTTGCTATCTCCTTCCTTTGCCCACTCAACCTTGACCCTTAACATAAAAAACACCTTTCCTCCATAATCAGTAATTCCTCAAAATTGGCTCGCAAGCCATCTTTTTCTAGTTTTAAGTAAAATGGGAGGGCCTCCCTCACTTATGTATAATCTAATTCATGAAGCCTTGCAACCACTTCTTGTTTCTTTTTGTTGACATAGTCAAAAACTTATTTATCCTTAAGTTTCTTCTACTTAGGAGATGACCATATCTCCTCCTAAGTAGAAGAAACTTAAGGATAAAGAATTTTCAGTCAGAACCAAAGCAAAGAGCAATAATACTTCTCACAAGGCATCAACTTTGGCCTTTCGTATTTTGAATGGTGCGTATGCTGAAAAATTGGGAACTTTTCTTTAAAAAATGAACGTATCTAACTTTTCTTTCAAAAATGAACGTATCTATATTTCCCAATTAATTGAAATCTTTTGTTCACTCAAAGGCGAGTACTAAAACTCTGGCAAGATCGATCAAAAGGCAAGGCTTGCAAAAAAAATTTATCCTCTAATCACTTATTTGCCCCCCAATTCCTCGACTCTTTGCTTTCAACAAGGTCAAAATGGAATTTGATTATCACACCAGACGGTCCGCCATCACCATTATGATTTGTGTTTCTATAAACTGCATGGTCAAGAAGATATACCTTTCTATATGTCCATATGACGATGAAGACGATGATCAAGGTAACTTCTAGCTACCTGTGGAAGTATTTACACATCAGCATCTCAAGGTTCTGAAATTCAGTAAAGTGAAGGTCGTTGTGCCACCAGATTCCCGCCCATCTTTCAAGGTTGTGCATGTGGACATCTCATATTATTGCGAAGAATCTTTGCAAGATTTCTACATAAACTGTCTGAACGAACATCCTGATGAAAAACTAAACTTTGATGTCAGTTCGGAAAGTCTGAAGGCTTTATACATTAAGGTGCAATCATCGTTTAATTTCGAGGATGACAACGACAACCTAGATACATATAGTTTTGTAACTAATACACCAAATTTGGAGAGCCTTGGCATCGATGAAGACATCTTGGGGACTTATGAAATGGAAGAAATGTTTTTCCTATGTTGGAGCAATAATTCAAGTTGGGTGGCAAGATCTAAATTACCCCAATAATAGAGAATTTATTGATAGAGCTTTTATGATAATGGCTGGTTTGACTCATGTTAGGTGTCTGACCCTGGGCGAGTGTACAGTTGGGGTGAGACATTACCTTTCAATTAAATGTTTTAGTGGGCGTTAGTGCACTGATTTTGTTTTGGTAAACTTTTTGGTATTTAAGAGGTGTTTTTAATCACTTCCTTGTTATTTTCTTTCTTTTTAGCGAAAGCACTAGGATATGTTGTACACTTGAATTATCTACATGATCATGGTCATGGTATGCCAATTTGGGATAAAGCGGAAGTTTGGATATTCTGTAGGCAAACATTCCATGAGTTCCATCATTTGACCAACTTGAATATGTCAATTGGAAATAGTCATGGTTGGAATCTTTTGTCATACTTACTTAGGTTTTTTTTTCTAGTTTGGAGACGTTCCGTTTGGAAATGGTGAGTATATCAATTGTTTTTACTTTCTTTGTACAAAAGGAGTGCAACATATTCTAAATCTTTATTTTTCTTTTCTATAATTTATTGGATTGGCAGGTTTATGTACATGATGTGGATTGAAACAATAGATTTACATGGAATTCACCCCAAGTGAAACCAACAAGTTTGATGGAGACCATCATTAGTGTCGAGGTGACCAGGAGGACGAAAAAGGGATGCCATTGATAAACTATCTCCAACAAATTTCTACTGAGATTCAAAAGTTCCAAATCATAATCAAGTGATTTAGTAGCGCAGCTGGTGTATTTCTTATGTTTATTGACTTTTTTCTGGAATGTTTAGGGTTCTTGATCTATGTTTCTTTAATAAGCAAGTGCATTTGACAATGATGATACATTGGGTTATTTTGAAGTTGAATTTGGATTGATAAGTCAAGCATTGTCTTGATAATTGTTAAATGAAAATTGAATTTTGCTGCCAGTTGATTAACAGATTTTGTCACTCCTAGTGATTTTCTCCCTTGAGAAAGTATTAAGGACGTGACAACTTCGTTAATACATTAAGAGATCTTAAAGAACAACCATTGTTGTTTTGTCGCTCACCTAGAAAATGAAGGAGTTTCTTTGAAACTTTCGAAATAAATAAGGATAATTAAGCCATAAGTTACATCCAGTTGATCTATGAGCCATGCAACACATCCCAAATCAAAGGAGATGTGAAAATTCCTTGCTCCAACATGTTCATAAATTAGAAAAGACCGGATGGTCAATCTGAATTCAGAACAACTTGGACTTAGTTCTGAACTCTCTAGAAATATGCCTAATAGGGATGACAATAATCCACGTATGGTCAGGTCTTTGGCCCTAACAGGGAGAATTTTCTGGAGGAAAACGGAGGCTGGTACAGGGATCCCCATTTTTTAAAAATACCCCCATAGTATATGGGGTCAAGGATGATATTATTATCCATATCCCCGAACCCGGCCCGATAAGTGTTGTATTTATTTTAATTAATAAATATATAATATGATAATTAAAAAGTTACCATAATTCCTAAACCCATGTCGTGTACAAACGTTCCTTATTCCAACACCAACACAACCATTCGCCTTCTCGCTTCCTAATTCTTCTATCTCTCTAACTCTAAGCAATTAAAGTTTGAAACAAAGTTCTAATCTCGTTTTTAATATATGTCACAATCAAGTCCAACCTTCACATCTTTTCCTTAATCTCTATCAAAATCAAGTCCTTCACATCTTTTTCAATCTTGTATTTTCACAGAAACCCCATGATTTGAACTTCAAAAATTGAAGCAATTTGATATTTGGAGAAGGCTCTTTTAAAGGTGATTTGCATAAGGTGCTTTGCATAGGAACATTTAAGAGTTCAGGTTAGTGGACAATCAACTCAAATATATGCATGCCTTCAAATGTGGTGAAGAATTATCTCATGCAGTCCGTTCTTAAATTGGTTTACTTTGTTTAAGAAACCATATTTTTATAATGATGAGCAAACAAAGTGATAAACATTTTCCCATTCTTAGAAAATTTTATAAATAACTAATTAAATAATATTAAGTTAAGTTAGATTAGTACGTTAAAGTAGCATGGTTGTTGTACAGCCACATATTCTT
Source organism: Prunus armeniaca (assembly GCA_903112645.1). Taxonomy (NCBI): domain Eukaryota; kingdom Viridiplantae; phylum Streptophyta; class Magnoliopsida; order Rosales; family Rosaceae; genus Prunus; species Prunus armeniaca. The sequence continues at coordinate 9,158,416 of CAEKDK010000003.1, read as the reverse complement.
CTTTTGTCCATTCAATTGTTGATATTCTATGTTAGATTTATAGTTAGTGGACTTAATTCACTTGTATGATCTTTTAATTTTATACTTGATAAAATTAAATAGTAGGATATGAGTTCCATTAATTTTTATCGTATTTTCAATGAGTTTAGTTCTTTGTGTATGTACTGATTGAATATTAGGATATAATTTCAATCTAATTTTCTTCTTTTAATCAACTTATGACTACATTTTGTTGTTGTATTATTCTTTCTTTTTTTAATAGGCAAATGATAATTTTTTTTTGGCTAGATTGGTGACCATAATGAAGAGATTCAAGCTCCTTAAACCCCAAATGAGGATCAAAACAACTATGTGGCAAATTGAAATATAAAAAACCCAACACCAACTGAAAATGAAAACAACACTGCAAAATCAAGTTCAACTCAAGTTGGTGTGAATAAAAGGAAACGTAGATCTCCAGCTTGGGAACAAAAGTGGAATTGTCATCACAACGAATGTGTGGACATCGAATAATCAAAAGAGACGATTCATGACTATCACATTACATTTCATTGATGATGCATAGAATCTAAAAAGCCGTTGTTGAGGTCCAAAAAAGTCACAAGAAGCCCAAAGACATTCAAAGCCCAATATAACATATAATGTTGGTCATGCGTTAATTCAAGCTGTATTTTGGGAATTAATTTATTAAATAAATATATAAATAGTGTACATGCCATGCCAAATCAATAATACATTTTTCCTATGCCAATCACCTACCAAGCTCACATGAACCCAAGTCATGTGGTTTACAGGGCTTGCACGAGGGATTGTGGTGTGGAAGGTTACGGAGGTCCACAAGGCCCATGGAAGCTCTTGGATAATGGAGATTTTGGGCTAGCTACCTGGGAGCACCAAAGTCCAAGCCAATTACTTAGAGTTCTCCAATGTGGGTGAGCAAATGAGATATTTTCAAGCACTTCCTTTTACCCATAAGAAATAGTCATTTTCCAAATGCCTAGCTTTACCCGTTGGAAACAAGCCTTTTCCAGCACTTCCTATTACCCGCTGGAAACAAGCTGTTTCCAGTGCTTCCTTTTACCTATAGGAAATAATCAGTTTATGGTACCTAGCTTCACCGGTTGGAAAATAGCATGCCCTAGTGCTCCCTTTTAGCCATTGGAAATAGGCTGGTTCCAGCACCTCCATTTACCTATTGGAAATAAAGGAAAACCCTCACCTTCTATAAATTGGGAGGCATTTCTCAGCCAAGATCAACCCATCTTGGTTGTTGCAAGCTTCTCAACAACCATGAAAACTCACCTTTCTTTAGTTGTTGCAAGCATTCCAGCAGCTTCTAATTTTTCTTCAGCCAACACTCCCTCACTTGACTGCCGCAAGAATCCCAGCAGCCATCAACTCCCATAAAGCATCACCTAGCTCCAAGCTTTTCCTTCCTTCCAAGCTTTAAACACCATAGCCTTCAAACCTCAAGCTTTTCCTTCCATCCTCCTTCTCTTGAAACTCTTAAATCCATAAAGCACCACCTAGCTCCAAGCTTTTCCTTCCTTCCAAACTTTAAACACCATAGCCTTCAAACCTCAAGCTTTTCCTTCCATCCTTCTTCTCTTGAAACTCTTAAATCCCTATAGCCATAGCCACAAACAACAAATTATCAACACCAAACTCAAACATATCCAACACCAAGCCAAGCACATGCATTCTCATTTGCTAAACTTGCGGGTCTTTAGCTCCCACACTCCAAGCTCTCATGTCAAGCTCATATCAACATCATCAAGTCATCTTCAACTCTTCGTCGAGCTGCCGAAAACATCAATACAAAACACACAGCTGCTGGAAGAAGAACAAAGTACTCCCCTGGGACTTGCTTGTTCCTCGGGATACTTTGGGCCTAGTTCTCGCTAACTCAGACAAAGGGGCAACAAAGTCTTCATTCATCACTCTATGGCAATCCAAGAATCAACAAGCCCGGATGAGCCTTCGGACGAAAAAGACCCCAACAGCCGTCTAATAAGGTAATTTATTCTATTGTTCTTATTTAAATTCTCATTATTCATTTTTTACAATAATTAGATTGTGACTTATTTGGTTTTCATTATATGTTATATATGTTCCATGTCCACATATAGCGGAGATACTTGCGGATCCTTTATTAGAATGCATGTTTGGTTGGAATCTTGACCGTAAGTTGTCTACCTTAACTGTTTCTCTACAAATGATTCCATAATTGCAATAGTCTTGGACAATATTTGTTATACTTCACTTATATTAGATGGATGTTTATTCCACATGTGTTGTTGTGCTCATATTTTAAATTTGGTGGTGAGAGATGGCTTAGATGTGATTAAAAAGAGTATTGAGAAAATTAGGTATAGTGTTGCATATTGGCTAGGAACCCAAAAAAGAGAGGATAAATTTATTGAAGCAGTCAAATAATTGATAGTTCCAAACATTAAAATGTTAGAACTTGATTGTAAGACTAGATGGAACTCTACTTATTCCATGCTTAAAACTGCAATGATATACAAAAATGTTTTTCCTCGTTTGAAGCAATGTGAGCCTTTGTATAAAGAAATGTCCAATGAAAGTGATTGGGCAAAGACAAAAGAGCTTGTTGATAAATTGACAATGTTTTATGATGCGACTTTGCTTTTCTCGGAGACCAAGTATCCTACTGCTAATCTTTACTTTAAGAATAATTGTGCTATTATATTATCAATTTATGCATGGCTTGTTTCTGAACAAGAAGAGGTACGAGCAAATGACATTACAAATGCAAATAAAGTTTGAGAAATATTGGGATACGATACACGGTTTGATGGGAGTTGCAAGTATTTTGGATCCAACGTATAAGATGAAACAAATTGAGTTTTTGTGTCCTCTCATATATCTAGAGAATGCAACCCAAGAGATCAAGAAATATAAAGATATTCTTTATGACTTGGTCAAGGAGTTGTTGGAAATACAGTAATCAGTGACTATTTAAAATATACAAATTTATAAATAAACCCAATCCTAGACATGTATTTATAAAAAAACCCAAACACTTTTTAAACATAGAAACACACCCAAAATCAACAATTGTATATTTTTTGGGTGTGTTTATAAATGGGTTTTGAGTGTGTGTAATGATGGATTTTGGGTGTGTTTATAAAGTGTTTTGGGTGTTGGGTTTTTTTTATAATTTCAGCCCCCATTTTGGATGTTTTAGTGAAACTCCCTTTAAAATAACTATATATTATCAATATGAACAAAATAGATACAAACTGTAATACAAAATACAATAAACAACAATTAATAAAACTAACTTGGATTCGAGATAAAGGCTTGCAGATTTGATGCAATGTCCTAAAGACAATAATTTCACCCCTTCTCGGTGCTTGAAGTTCTACAGGTGACTGCCTCCCAGGATTCAACTATCTGTATTCTAAGCCCTAGCACTCGGACTTAGAATCTGGCGAACTTTGTTTGTTTTCCTCTCAAACAATGTGAAATGCTTGTAGAATGCTTTTTCTGTATCTAACGAATGAGGCCTTGTTCGATTTAAATAAAACTCTGAAACCTTATCAGAAGAGTCACAATTGTTAGAAAACAGTTAATTAAACTAATCTGAATTAATAAAAAAAATTAATTCGAAACCAAAAAATTAATTTAAATTTGAACATGCCCAAGTGCCCCAAGGCTTAAGGCCCATCTTTTTTACCATTAAATATTATATAATTTTATACAATATTCAAAGCCCAAATCGTTTTTGAAGCCCAATTTGCTTCAACTTGGCCCACTTCCATTTACTAAGTGTGAGACTTCCACACTTATAAAGACCTCACTCTTTCTACTTTCTACCAATGTGGGACAAAGGCTCTTGAATTTCATTCAAACTTTCAACAGGAGGATCAATCAAAATCTCTACAAAGTCAACAAGAGCAACCTGAATATTCAATTCACACATCTTCGTCAAGGGTATCTATACCTAAACTTGATTTGGTAAAGCAATTGGATGTGTTTGTTTCTCATTCCACTATAACACATATGTGAAATATGAGTTGGATCATTATCTCAAGGAATCTCTTTTACCTAGGAATGATGATGATGATTTCGATATATTGTGTTGGTGGAAATCAAATGCGATCAAATATCCTACTTTGCATGATATTGCTAGCGATATTTTGGTCATTTCTGTATCTATGGTTTCTTCAGAGTCTTGCTTTAGTACAAGTGGAAGGATTATAAGTCCACACACTACAACTGACTTCATTAAAAAACAATGGAGGCATTGATGTGTGCTTGTGATTTGTTATGGAGTGCAATTTAAGTAAAGGTTTTTTTATTAGTATTTGCTTATTATTATTTTTTGTTATATGGTTAGCTTCAAGCTCTAATGATAAGCTAAAAAATCACTATTCAAGATGAAAAGGTTGATAACAATGAGGAAGAGGTAACATTCTCATATTAATCGCTCTTTTTTAATGGCTTTCTCTTATTTAATCATTAGCTTCTAATTATCTTTTAAAAAAATTAATATATTTCTTTTATGTTTTCTTTTTTGTTAGGAGTCTACTATTGAAACATAGAACATGTCTTTGTTTTTCGATTGAAGCTAAGAATAAAGAAGCACATGAGTCTGGGTGATTTCATTTTATGAAAGTGTAGTTTGTTTTTCATATTTATTTATGATTGGTTTTCTAGTTGTAGACTTGGATGTGTTTGTGCTTACTTTAAACTATGTTGTGGAATCATTTGTTTTTATGAGATTGGGATGAACTTTTTGTTGTTTCTCTTTTGATGATGAATGAGTTGGATTATAAACTTTGTTGGATGGTGAAGCTTTTGACTTTTTATTATTATATGATTTTATTAGTCTTGTCAAACTACATTGGTATGATTTTGAGTAGTTGAGTGAAATTTTATAGTTTAATTGATTTTAATTGTGTTGAATGATAGTTTAAGGTGAAATTGAAGTATAATATGGATTGTTTAAATTTTTTTATATAAAAAAATTTCGGGTATTTCGGGCATGGTTTAGGACTTAATCCCCTTATGGGGACGGGGATTCCCCGAAAATGAAAAACCGAGGATGAGGCCAGGGATGGGGATGGTATTGTCATACCCAGCCCCTAACTGGCCCGTTGCCATTCCTAATGCCTAACCTCTCATTCCCATGAACACCATGCCCAACTGCATCACTGTCCCCAAGTGATTCACTCTTCCTCAGTGTTTCTCTCTCCATCGCATAACATCCAATGCATAAAAATATAAAATTAAGTAGGACAAAATGTATATCAATATCAAAATTCCCTTCATACCTACTATACTGCCTATCACTTCACACTTTCCCTCTTAGTCATGGGAGTATGTAGCTCAATACCTATGAAACAAAAATGCGATCTCTAAAGAACAACTTGGGATTTTGATATTTAATTTGCATAACTACTTAAATTTACTCAAAGAAAAATTCACATGTTGTGACATTGGCTACAACCACACCAACATCATTTACTATGATCAACTTAAAATGATCATAAATCAATAATATGTGAAAATTGAGAAGATGTCCTCTACTTATTTGTGCTAAATAAGAAAAAGATTGATTAGTTGAGAAGCTTTGGTACCATATCGTGAAGTTAGAGATCATCATTTGGCTCGTAGCTCATGAGACAAAGATGGAGATTGATTTTTTTTTAATTTTAAAATGTTTATAATTTTTAATAATTTTTTTTGTATAATTTGATGGCTCATCTACTACTATGTCAATGGTTAACAAACTTCTTCACAAAGAGACTAATGAATACATGAAATTGGTAGAAAAATCATACTTCGAGTATAAAGTTGACAAAAAAACAACAACAAAAAAACATTTGCGTAGTAAAGGTTGAAACTTGGTAAACTTTTGGAGTAGTAGAAAACTTTAAATATTTTCATTATTAAAATTACTGTTATCGTATTTAAGTATATAAGGAAAATATTTTTTTAAGCATGAAACTAATAGCCATTTTAAAGTAAACTTTTCCATTTGCTAAACTATAATTAAAAAATAACTAGATAACCAATCTCTTCAATTTCATTCAAGCCACCACTCCCCTCTTTCTCTCTTCCTCTCAAACAAACATACAACACACAATTTATCTAATTTGTCTTTAAAAGAAAATTAAATAGTTTTCTTGGATTATTATAGAAATCAAACAATTTGAACTATTTATGAACTTGGGTATTCGATTTAAAGTGCTTACAATAAGTACATTCAATATGGGCAAGGACGTATTCACTCTTAGACTAAGTTTTTGGAAACAATTTGGTGGTAATTTTTAGGAAATTCATCTTACCAAGTGAAAATTAGCCTACCTCACCCTTGCAAAATTGGTCCACTACAACTAAACAACTCCTTATACAAGTTATACATAATAAAAGAAAATATAGCCAGTCCTGTATAAATTTCTAACTCCGCCCTTGAATATGAGTTTGTCACAATTGCCCAAATAATGTTAGCTTTCTAACTAAATGAAGTGTTCTTACATTGAAAATTAATGAAGACACTCAAAGGCTTGTTATAAGAGTCGCATCCATACCACTACTAAGGTTTCAAGGTCTGCATAATACCTCCTCCAAGACATTATAGCTTAGTTTTCCCTAGAGTACTCATTATCACAATGTGCATTTTTTAAGGTGAAAGGAGAAGTAAACAAAGAGAAAATAATGGAATTAAGGACCACTTGAAATTTGTATTGAAGCTATTTATTAAACTTTAGATAGGTTAACCTGAAAGCTCAAAGGGAATTTCCTTGAAAGTTTGAAGTTAGGCTGAGGCTATCAATTGACATTTACTCAAGCCAAATCTTCTCCATGTACTGTAACATATTCATCCATTCACATGTCAAATCTAATCTTCATTTGGCATATTTCATTATCAATAACCCAATCTATCAAATTTGAGTTATCTCATAATAAAAATAAACTAATCAGTAATGATGCAAATACCAACTAGTCCACCAATATTTTGATATACTAATTTATGTGCCACATGACATGGCAGTGTATGTCTTTTGCCACATAATTTATTTTTATCTCATTATCAATAGTTCTAAATTATCAAAATTGAATTATCTCACAATAACGAATAAGCCAATTATTATTATTATTATTATTAAAAGGAAGATAAATGCCATTAATATCCCAAGAACAATACAAAGGAAATGGCATGTTAACAATGCCCTCATTAAAACCTTCTGAGGAAACCCTGAGCAAGGAAAGAGTACTACACATGCACTAGACTAACAAAAGAGTCCAGACAAAAGCACAAACACAGAATAATCACCTCTGAAACAACTCTACCATACCAACACACATAAACTAAGAGAAACTTATCGAAAGAGTACACCAACGCCTCCCAAGTTTTGTCAAAGAAGGCATCCTATGTAAACATAGTCCTTTGTACATCGCGAGATTTGTCCAACATGCAATGAGTCATAACCAATGGAGCACCAAACGAACAAACCACATGAACAAAACACAAATAACAAACTGAAGCTAAGAGAAGCCCATCGAAAGAGCACACCATCGCCTCTCAAGTTCTGTCAAAGAAGGCCTCCTATGTAAATATAGTATTTTGTACAACGCAAGAATTGTTTAGCATGAAATGGGCCTAACCAATGAAACACAAAAACGAACAAACCACATAAGCAACACAAAGTAAATAAGAGCTACCATGGAACATCAAAAGCCATCTCCTAGTTTCTTGATCCAGAACCCCAATTGACAAGGAGAGACCAAGATTGGCCCCTTAGCCTGAAGAAATTTCATATGAAAGATATTCAGAGTAGGAACATTCATCGGTTGCCAAGCCCATGAACATTGCCAAATCAATTGTTAAACCTCATTTAAAATGATAAGAATATCTTTTAATAAGAAAACAATTCATTAATACCAAAATTGTCACACATTCACACCACAATTAATACAAAATTAACTAATACGAAAATTTTACATATAGGTGAGAGCTAATAAACATGCAAACAATTGTCAACTAACAGTTATTAATGTTCATGAACTCCACAATATAGATTCTCATTATATATATCAACCTTTGATATTCGCTCAAGCACAACACTACGCGCGAAATTTGTCTACGTACCACATGCATGAATGCTATGTGTAACATTTACTCGTGCACAACGTATCAACAATTGATAGTTGCTTATGCTAAAAATGGTTTGGGTTATTTTATTAGGCAGGTTTTGACAATGGACCTTCCGCAAGTTTACCTTGTTACGAGTTCTCCTTTCTCTTAATGTTAAAGTTTAGTTGACTTCTCCCAACATCGTAGGCAACGAATCAACCACGTTGCTGTGATTTGAACACTGCATCTATATGCTAATAGTGATGAGAGGTAGAAGTCTTTATATATGTATTGATTAACATATAAAATATAGTCGGTAAAAGGATTTGGACAATGATGGGTGAACTTAGAGCTCGCTTTGTCACCAGTGGTAGGAGAATAAATATCAAAGTAGAGAGAGTTACAAATTTGCAAGACTAGCAACAGAGACTAAGATAGTTGAATATCATCACCAACTTGACCTAATAAAAAAAAGGCACGTGGGAAAAGACCTAGAAGATTGAAGTTAGAAGTTAGAAGTTAGGCTAAGCAAGCATAGGCTAAAAGCCCCATGGGGCTAATATTGTATTGACTGATTTGGTCCACCAAAGGTGTACTCTTGGTACTAAAAGACAGGTGGTGGTGTTTGGTTGTGGTTGTTGTTTGTCCATTTACATCTTGTACTACATTCACACTTACTTTTATTATTATTATTATTATTATTTCTTTCTCTGCATTAATTAAATAATTAATTGGTTTGAATTCTTATTTTTCAATATTAATTTGTGAAAGATTAGAGATTTAAACGAGAAAAGGGTGTTTCACGCGGATGATGGTGTGTGGATGTTGGTGAGCCACCTTCTCTGCCAGCTGGCTGTCGGGGAGAGGTCCCCAGATCCCCCCCTCGCTCTGCACGTGACTTACCACCTCACACACACACACACTCTCTCTCTCTCTAAAACCCCATCGCTTTCCTCTCTCTCTCGCTCTCTCGCTCTCTCGCTCGCTCTCGTTCATTTCTTCCTCGTTTGCATCACGCACTCGTACTCTCTCTCTCTCTCTTTCTCTCTCTATATATATAGCGCGGAGAGGTTTCTCTACCATATTTCATCTCTCTCACATCACTCTCTGTCGTCCTCTCTCTCTATGTATACGTCTATATAGATACACAAATTTGGTTGTATCTCTCTGGGAATCTGCGAGGGTTTGACGTAGGGGATGAGGCTTTAGATGAGGAAGAATTGAGATTCAAATGTTATTGCAACAAAAAGGGGATTGGAATTCAAATGCTTGGATCTGCTGGTGGTAAATTTTTGCTTTGTTTTAAATTTTGTTGTAATTTTTCTTGTTTTTATTGATCCTGCATTGGTTTTATGAAAATGGTTAATTTAAGTGTATGTGCGATGTGGAATTGAGTTTTCTTGGATTAGTGGGAGCTTGATTTAGATTTGCATAGAAATGTAGGACTCAAGTGTAACTGTATTGGCGATTTGAAGTGACTAAGGAGGAGCATTGTGTAATTAGCTATTTCTGAAGTGGTCTAATGCGTAAACTTACCTCTTCATGTGATATGAATTTGGAGCAGGTGGTAGACTAAGCTTGAGATTGTAGGTTCTTTATCTTTTCTTTTTGGGGAGGGATGTTGGTTGAAGTTTGTGGATATGGTGGTGATCAGAAAGGTCTTTACTTAATAGTGAGTGGTGCTGACAAAAAACAATCTAAGTGTTTGTGTGCTGAGGTTTTGTGGGTTGGGATGTAAGAAGAAAACTGTTTTTGAGGAGGCAGTTATAAGGTTGGCTTTGCGAGCATGACATGGGTTTCTCGTGATATTTTTGTCTCTCAGTATGCACTTGTTTGGTGGCAATGGGCAGGACATGAGGCATAGAAAAAGGAAAAAAGCATCGTTATGCTATGAATGTCTACAACTGAGGGGATTATCTTTTGCTATTGATACATGAATGAGGTTTCAGTTGCACTCTAGTGTATTACTTTCAAGTGGGTGTGACTTAATAAAGTGTTTAGTGATGCATATTGCTTTCAGTTTCATTGATGCTTAACCCTAGAATGTGTGTTTGACCAAAGAAAATAAAAACCCTAGAAGGTATGTTTGGAATCTGCTATTGGTTGGTTATTTTCACTCGTGTATTCCTCAAGAGTCGGGTTCACTTTGGTACTTCCCATATTTGCTAAAATATTAGGTGATAGAATAGTTAGTTGAATAGGAAATTATAAAACTGGAGTTTCCCGTTTGGCTGGTTGTCATATTGGATGTCCATAAATAGTGTAAAGAAGCATGGAAACTTAAAAATAAAATGAAAACCCCATGATACACTGCCTATTTAAGGCAAATTTGCCAATTTAAAATGAAAACCCCATTATAGCTCATCAGCTTTCTACTATATTTCCATGTTATCTCATTCCATTAGCTCCCCCAACTGTCAACACTTCTCTCATGTAAACAAGTTTTCCAAATTTTTTTAATCTCTGATGTTTTCGAGGTGTGTGAGCAGCAAGGACATATAAATAAGAGTACATATAGAGGACAGAACAATGTCATTCTAACAGCCAGGTATCATTTAAATTGTACTATGACCATCTATAGGAAGGTAAATTACATATCCTTTGAACTTGTTTGAAATAAAGTACATTACACATTTCCTTATCAAGTTCCAATGAAAGACAGGATATGAAGCTCAAAAAAAGAAAACAAGAACGCAAAACAGATAATATTATAAGAAGAATGTTTTGTAACATGTAAAGTCTTATGCCTGACACAAAGGTCCTTTTCTCCTCAAATACATTACTCTTTTCCTTTATTTGTTGTTTTAATTAACAAATGTATAATCATTAATTCATAAAGAAAGCCATTATTTCTTTGGTGATCGATGGAGTAATACAAATATCATGAGACATAATTTAGAGAAAGCTGTCTAGTTGTTTTGTTTCGCATTTTTCTTTTAAAAAGTGATATCAAGCAGTTTAATTTCAAAGAGATGTCTAATATCTTTGTTAATTCACCAACTATATTTATAAGGAGGGCAAGACTGAACAATGGGTTTGAAGATTACTTATCCTTTGTTATGTGTTGTTCCCTTTTACTTTTACCATACCATATTCAGGGCAATATATTTTTCCTTTAAAGGGTTTGCACTTTTACATACTTTTGACAAACTCTTACTTCAACAGGATTTCTTGGTTATTCTGCTCTACTTTGGTGTTATTTTCAGAAGACTGTCCTGCCTTTCTATAGTGGTCAATGATATTCCCCTTCTAAATTTTCTTTTCTCGGATGTCAAATTTTGACCTTTTGTCTATTTTTCAGGTCTTATGGCCTCCAGCCTGAAGAAATCGGTGGAATTGTGTTTTGTAAGGAATGCTGTTAGGTTGAAGACATCTTTTATGGGGTAAGAAGTGGGGGAGAAATGGTTTTGAATTTCAGATATTTAAATACATGGAGGAGACACGAGATGATGCAGGGCCAGCAGAGCAAGGGCCTCCAAATGCTTCATGGTGGCCTTCAGATTTCGTGGACAAATTTGGATCTGTTTCTTTGGGTTCCCATGAAGAAACCTTGAGTAATACTGAATCACCTAGAAGTCCGTACCAAGATGTGTTGTCATCTCAGACAGCATCACAAGTTCTATGGCAAACTGGAATGCTTTTAGAACCGATTCCCAATGGTTTCTATTCTGTCATTCCGGTGAGAATTAATTGTTGGTGGTACTTAGTTGTTATTTTCTTAGTGTTGATAATTAATAGCTGTTGTTACTGTTGCTTCCTGTCACATCTTGCCTGATTATGGTTGGAACCTGTGTGTCTAAGAGATGAATGTCGCTGTAAAGAAAATGGGGCACCCTTGTTTTTCTTTCCTTCTTTAAACAATTTTGAGAAAACAGTCTGATTGTTTCTTTTTTTCACTATCCTAAAAACGATAAACACCTATTGTGGATCACTTGCCTGTTCAAAGAATAGATGTACAAATGCAGATAACTGAAGCATTGTTTAAATTATTATTGTCTTTGCTTATATTTTTTCTTTTTACCTGTCTATGAGTGATACTTCATCGTGTCAATTGAATAAATCTGACAATATACAGGATAAAAGGCTCAAGGAGATCTTTGATGATATTCCTACTCTTGATGAACTTCATGCAATTGAGGCAGAGGGTGTGAAAGCTGATGTCATTCTTGTAGATACTTCAAAAGACAAAAAGTTGTCCATGCTGAAGCAACTGATTGTGGCACTAGTGAAAGGATTGAACTCAAATCCAGCTGCAATGATAAAAAAGATTGCTGGACTGGTGAGAAATTTACTTGTTTTTCTAGATGTACTTTGAAGTTACCTTGGGTGCACTTATTTTTTCTGTTTGCTTCTTTGATGCCTTTCGTCTAATGTTTTCAACTGTCAAAGACTGCCACTTACAATGTTGTACTATTCATGTTTCTGTGATCATAACCAAGATGAGTCATGAGCATGATGCCATGTAGATCTGTTACCTGATTCTGGTCCGATGCTTTAATACATGTTTAAATTATTATTATTAAGAGATGATTTAACTTCGACTGCAATGCCTATACAGGTTTCAGATTTTTATAAGCGGCCGCCTGTGGAAAGTCCAGCAAAAGCTGCACTAGAAGAAACCTCCCACATGTTTGATAATCGAGGAGTCCAACTTTTGGGGCAAATAAAGCATGGTTCATGCCGTCCTAGAGCAATCCTGTTCAAAGTTCTAGCAGATACCGTAGGTCTTGAAAGTAGGCTAGTGGTGGTAAGCTTTTCGTTTCCATGGACATTGTACGATTTCCAGCAAAAGAATAAGGAAATTGTCAAAGACATGTTATAAGTTATTACTCCTTAATCACACATAGCACTGAAATTTGAAAGGCTGTCTCTTTTCCTCCTTTTTTTTTCTTTTCTATCAGGGTCTTTCTATTGATGGGGCTGTTGAGTGTGTAGATTCATATAAGCATATGTCTGTGATAGTTGTGTTGAACTCTGTTGAACTATTGGTCGACCTAATGCGGATCCCCGGCAAGCTGTTACCCCGATCAACCAAGGCAATCTTTATGACCCATATTTCTGCAGCAGGGGAGAGTGATTCTGCAGAAAATGATTCCTGTGATTCACCACTAGAACCAAACAGTCCCCTATATGGATTTTCAGAGAGAACGGATCCTGACAGGTTAGCTGATGGGGTTTGTAAATCCTAAATGTTTATTGAACTTGGAAATTTGGAACCTGTGATGCTTCATGTTCTTGTTGTAAGCATGCATTACAAAGAAAACTGAGTTAATTTAAATTTCTTCTGTTGCAGTGCTGAAAGAGATGAGAGCCTTCAGTTCCGAGGGAGATTTGATGTGCCCTCGAATGCACAAGGTCCTTCATTGCGAAATATGATGTTGCGACCTATCACTTCCATTGAAAGAAAACTGAGGTAATTTATATTTCCTGTCTTGACAAGTTCAACTGTAATTCTTGAATGACTTGTTATGACCTTCCCATTCTGTATGCTTTTTTTATTATTATAATTATTCTTCTCATTAACTTCATCCTATTATTGGGCATTTTCTGGATTTTTTGAAAGTTCAGGAGACTCTGAGTTATTTGTTGTTGAATAACTTTTTGAATCCATCAGTTTATCACATAGTGAACCCAACATTGCAACTTCATTTTGGCGCCGTAGTCGAAGAAAGGCCATTGCTGAACAGCGGACTGCTAGTTCAAGGTTCTTCTTAATCCCAACGTGTTTTGTAATAATGTCTTTCAGATTCAGTTTTGTTTGTTTTGAAGATTCAGAACTCCCTATTGTTCATGATTATAGATCATGTTTTGGTGTGCGTCTAGAATCGTAGTACCTCCAGTTTTACTTTTGAATAGACTTTGATTTTTTTTTTCCACTGCATGGTTTGGTGACAATTGGTCTAGTAGGAACTTGATTCTACTGAGTTGTTTTTGTGCGCACATCTAATTTTTTGAGAGCTTGATATCGGAGGAGCTTTGTTCAAAATGTAGTTCTAACTTTTATTTAATTGCTTGAATGTGTATGACCAAGTTTTAAGACTATATGGGTTTATCTGTTGATGGTGAATTGAGTGGTTGCTTGTTATACTAACCTATCCTTAGTTTACATTGTGAGGTTATAGGCTTCAAAGATATATGGTATGTGGTGTTAAAGGATCAGTTCCTCTTTCTTTTAATTTTTCTTCCTTTTTCAGTGGCTTATGTTTCTACATCTCTCTATGGTGGCTATGGAGACCAAATTTTGTGCCTCTGTTTTATCCTGATTGCTTTTCAATCCCAAGGGAGAGATGGCTTTCTTACATACTTCAGTTTAGGTTGGATAATGGGATTAAGTTTGTTTTACAGTTTTATTTTCATTTGAAAATGATACTACTGAAGAAGTGTCTTGTGGGAGGGATGGGAAAAAATTGAAATTATACAAGCTAGTTTGACAATAAGCTCAACCTGGTTCTCCAGGAATTCTGCTGTAGAGTTTCTGTATGTATTAAATAAAGTGCAGTGATAAAATTTTGTTCCTGCTGCTCGGTTTTCTTTTTCTGAAGATAACAAAGTTTTGCAGGTTTAACCTCTATCTATCTATCTATCTCTCCCTCTCAAAAATTTGTCCTGTCGTTAGCAGAAATTATATGGTTTGCACCTCTCAAGAGTATTTCAGGGCTTTTTTGGTCTGGTCTCTTCTTTACAGATGGCTTATTGTAAGAACGTGGAATAATGTTCGTAAATTGCTTCTTAATGGTATTAAATTTGTAAAAATGTTCAAGGTAATTTGACCTGGAGCTAGATATTGATTTTTCAAATTACTTATGCCAAATGGAGTGTTTGTGTGTGTGCATGTCCGGCATGCTTCTGGGCTTGTTCCTCTGGATACATGACAATAATACTAACCACTAAAAAAGAATGCTGTGTGTACCAATTTCTCTGTGATATTTTGATCCAAACCATGATATGTTTAGAGGAAAAGGATAGGCAAAATTTGACCCTGATATGCCCTAACATCTGAATAACTTTGATAATTTAGTTTTTCTTGGGTATGGTTGCTGAATTGTATTCTCAACCTGTTTGTATTTTTTTTAATCATTCATTGTTCAACACTATTAGTTAGTGGACAGGTGAGTAAATGCAGATTCAGTATCTTATTATGGTTATAAATGAATGCTGCAATAGTGAAAGGATATTTTATTTGGGCTGATGGAAAAGCAGTGACCCTAAAATATAGGTGACTGAATTTGGCATAGTGTTGTGGACGTTGTAAGTAGTAATGACGGGTTTGATGAGATAAACTTTTGTGGTTGCTTCAGGTCAGTTCCTTACTAGGGTTTCTTGAACGGTTAGCTGTATGATTATCCTTTTTCTTATTTTACACTAATCCACTGTCTTAAAGCATGGGATGAGAAAGTTAGTCCAGTATAAAAGTAAGTTTTGTTGGTGGTCACACGATGTGTCCAAATTTATTAGTGACCTAGATTATCGAGGCTGTAAAAGTAAAATTTTGTGACTATAAATTTAAGATTCAATCAATACACATATATATGGTGCCATATTTTCTCTTAATCTCCCAATAATGCCAGTAAGATACTGAGTTCTTGGTGAAGTACATGGTCTATATCAATGGTGACAGTTTCCAATTTTCCATGTATATTGATGCTATTCTTGTGAAAAAAGATTTAGCTTCGTTTTCTTTTGCCATATAAATAACATGCCTGCTTATAGAAATGCTTGCACTTTTTCCTCAAACTTCAATTTTCTGCTCAGATGTATATTTTTTTTCGTTTATCTGGTCTCCATGATTTGCCATGATTTTGTGTTTAATTTGCTGGGTAGGATGTCTAAAGTTGGTCCAGAATCGCTTTTTACTCTTTAAGTCGTGTCGTTGCATATAGTTGTCATTGTAGTTATTTCTTTTTATCTTTTTTGGTTTTTCAGTCCAGAGCATCCTTCATTTCGAGCACGTGGGCGGTCCATGCTCAGTGGTGATAGGAAATCTTTTAGAGATTATGCTGATGACATGCCTACCTCAAGGTTTTATATCTATTGATCCTATTGTACCCCACTATATGAAAACTGAATCTTTGATGAATGCTTTAGTGAATTATCCACAATTTTCTTGTGTACTGAGGCAATGGATATTAATTCAGGTCTTATTCCTTAACCAACGAACAGTATTCAGGACCTCAATATTTTCGTGTTTACAAGATTGGGAATGGAGTTGTATCCTGGGAATGACAATGCCCAGGGCAATTTTATGTGGTTTTTGACCATGTTCGCTTAACTGACATGACATAATCACTAAATCAAACCAAGCTTGGGGCCCAAAAACTATCCCTTGTTCATTCAGTTTGCCAGAGAAAGACCGGGAGAATGCAAAATTGATCCCTCCGTGACTTGAGGGTTTCAGCTCCATGCAGATGAAAAGTGAAAAACATTGGAATGGACTTCATTCTATCAACATGCATTAGCTATATTTTCTGTGTTATCTTGTTAAAATGTTATTATATTCCACTTATTGTCTCTTCTACTCAATACCATTAAACTTTAATCTTCATCAACCATACTTAGATCATTTGGAGATAACTAATTGATATAGAAGTATAATGTGCTGAGCTAGTTTCATTCCTAAGAGGTTTGATGTTATGGTCTGATGAAATTTTGTATTTGTGTACTTTTGTGTGTTATTAATTTTGTTTTAGCTTGTATGTGATGTTTCTTTCACAGGTCAATCTACACATCCTTAAAGAAATATATATCTGTGGTCTGAAACTACTTGTCTTCAATTCTTTATTGTAGCTACAGGTCAGATGGTACATCAACATCAGAAGCTCGTAGATTAAGAAGAAGAAGCATTAGTATTACTCCAGAGATTGGTGATGATATCGTAAGGTTGATGTTTATTTCATTATTTTCAAGAGAAATGTTTGCTTCATTATTGTTAATTTCACAGCATTACTCCATTGTGGTTAAACTGATGTTTTCCTCCATGTACTTTTGCATTCATTCATTCTTATTGGTTACTTTTAAAAGAAAAAATTGTGCTTAAAACTCTCTTTGAATTTTTTGTTCTTTGCACCTTCCATTTGATTTTGATTGTTTGGGTCAATGTCTTTACAGTGCATGTTCTTATATTAGAGGTAAGTATTTGTTGAAAGTATCTGAAAGTTATATCAGAAAGAGGTCCCAGGATTCAATGAAATTGTAATAGGAGGACAAAAGCAAAAGAATAATCTCAGCTTCATTAATTGACTGGTAAAATGGGCATTGATCTCTGATAATCTGAAGTGCTTTGCTATCATAGTTTGCTCATGTGAGGAGCCATGGTGATGCGGACATCATTAGTTAGTTTCCTAGATTCTCTAGTTTTCCAGATTTCACTAGGATTTTAGTTTCCAGATTCTAGTAGGATTTGATTTAAGTTTCCTAGTTTATTTGAATTAGTTCCTTGGTGGATTAGGATTTCTGTTTTAGTAAGGGATTTTTATCCTATTGTCTCTAGGTTTTAGTTTGCTATAAATACCCTACCCTCCATGTAGTTCTTTAGAGTGGAGTTGTTGAGATATAAAGAAAAGTTTATTTTCCCGAGATTGGAGACTTCTTTGGTGTGAAGCCAAACCCCTTGGTGCGAAGCCAAAACCCTGGAGTGATTCCAGACCTATCCTTGTTCCTTCTATATTCTGTTTTCCATTGTTTTCGCTTCCGCTAAACTACCTAAATCTACAATTCACCCTTGCCCTACATCACTTGGGAAATTGCCATGAGGCAAATGATGTGGTTCATTTTTATTCCCTGAAGAAAAATATCTCATTTTATAGTTCATACTTCCTCATCTAGCATATTATATCACTTAGTGTTAGTGGATTCATCTCTAGGAGCATGTGCAGCCATGGGAATCAATCTGTCAAGAATATATAGTTTTCTAATACAAAAGATTGTGTCACAGAGCCTTGTAGGCTTAAGAGCTTTTGACCTTTGTGGTGAGGATGGTTTTAAGTTTTCTGAGTGGTATCAAATTATATCTTGTCCTGCGATATAAAGACAGACTGGGGCGGGGGGAAGGGGGTGTCTGTAGTACTCTTGACAGAAATGGATTGAATATGGTTAGTAAGAGGGATTGACAATTATCTAACATGGATTAACTAAAAGAAATTTTGGGATAATGATGCAAAATTTAGAGTACCTAGAGCTAAATGTTAGCAAATCAATTGCAGCACCACAGCAAGCATGCCTACTTTTTCTTCACTATAACTTGTTTTACGTGTACTCTTTAGGGTGATCCATCTTCATGGTCTGGTATTTTGTACTAAGTGGTGCTTGTTTTTCTCTGGTTAGTTAGGTTTTTTATTTTTTGGTCGAAATCATATTGTTAGTTAGGTTTAGTATGACTTTGCTTGTAGTTTGAACTTCCATTCCCATTTATACATTATTTTTCTCTTTCTACAAAATTCTCATTTCCTATCAAAAGAATTTTTTTTTAGATCATCAAGGTTATTTACAAAACCTTGAAATCTATCATGAAGATTATTTACAAAACCTTGAAGTGATACGATTCCAAAACTAGTACACTTATGTGCTGCTTAACCAATATGGACTAGTCAGTGGCCAAATTTCATTCTTAAGCCAAGTTCCTTGTAAACCTGATATCTAGCCAATTTGGCCTCTAGTGTATGTGTTCACATGGAGACATTCATAAGCTCTGGATAGAGAATTATGCCAGAATCCGATGGATATTTTCAAACCAGTACAACCCTTGGACCATATTAGTTAGGCTAGTTTGCACTTGTTTGTATTTTCAGTTTTTCACTTGGGTTAATTGTTGAACTAAAAAGAATATTGTTTGAATGGTGAGTTGACTACAGTTCGCTGGGACTGTTGAGGTTTCTGTACACTTGGTATATGATGTGCTAATCTTTTTTTCTTTCTTAAGGCTTATGTTTTCTTGATTCTTTTTAAGTTTTATTTTATCAGATCTTTGGATATGTTTCTATAATCAGTAACTGGAGATCTATTGAACTATATTAGGGCTGTACGAGCAATGAATGAAACATTGAAGCAAAATCGTCTTTTGAGAGAGCAGGGTGATGATGACAGAAACATTGCTTCTGGTCTTCAGAAAAATGTACGTGTTTTTATTGCAGTAGTGGAACCATGTCTGCATGAAATAAATGTTTGTTAATTTGTTTGTTAGTTTTGTTTCTGTAGCATCTTTACTATGCTTTTAGGTAGCTTAAAATTCTGTATATACATAGTCATTGTGAAACACTGTAATTTTGGAATTCTATTCTCACACGCACGCGCACACGCACACACACACACACATATTTTTCAAGTCTTCATTCATAGATCATCCTTGTAAAAAATTAGCCAAATCGAAAACAATGAAGAGATGATCTTTGAAGGAATACCTATAAAATAGACTGTTCAGATCATTGAATTTCAATGTAGATGTCCGGACGTTATTACCGTGCGGACGCCATTGTAAACAAGGAGGAAAGCAAGGAGGAGTTGTAGGAATACCTATAAAATAGACAGTTTAGATCATTGAATTTCAATGCAGACGTCCAGATGTTATTACCGTGCGGACGCCATGTATTTTCTACTACTCCCTGCTTTCCTCCCTGTTTACAATGGTGTCCACATAGGAGAAGAATATATACATATTAGAATGACAGCTTGTTTCTCAGTCATTAGATGCTTGGCATTTTTGACTGAGTTTGATCTTGCATCCAACAAATTCAGTTGCAGTGTCTTGCATTGTGATCCCCTCTACTCATACGTAACCTACTTGTGAACTTTTACATTACCTCCACATCCAGTGCACAAATACTCCTGGATGTTTATCTCATTAGTGTATATAATAACCCCTTTTGTGATTAGTGTTCTAGTCTCGTTTCCCTGTCTACTGTTGGTTATTAAACTAATGAATGTTTCTTAAAGCCTAAAGGGAACAAAATTAATACATGCCTGATCAACCTTACGGGGAAACATGCTTGCAATTTATAACAGGTGTAACATTAATTCAATGCGAACTTGGTGATGGGATAAGAAAAAAAATTGATAATGAATATAAACCAGAGAAAATATGAAATGGACTGTTACTGAAAATAAGAAATATCTGACTAACAACTTTGATTGACTGCCCTCCCAACCCTAGGAGAATGTGAGAATTACATACGATAGGCAACAAAAATTAATTAAATTCCACTATTACAAGATAATTCTAATTTTCATTCTAAAATTGCCATTTTCATTGATCTTGTTTCATTAAATTCCACTATGCAGGTTGGATAGATGATTTTCGCTCATCAGATATTAACAATTTTGTGCTTATTTTGTGTTTTGTGTTTTTTGTTTTTTGTTTTTCAATTGTCCTTGTACTCTTTAAGAGATTTAGGAAGAGTCATTAGAACATTGTTAGTTTTTATTTAAGAAACTTATTATGAAGCTTACAATGTCAGCTTATGATTGAAGACTGCTTTATGTTTGTTTCCCCAGGACCAAATCAGTTCTCAAAAAGCAATATCGTTACCTTCATCACCACATCAATATAGGAGTCAAACGTCTGAGAGAATTGGACCTTCTGAATTCACGAGAAATGATGAATTGGTCTTAACATGGAACAGATTCTTGAGTCCGCCACGTCTGGTAATAGACCTCTATTGCCTTATCAGGAATGGAATATTGATTTCTCAGAATTGACTGTTGGAACTCGTGTTGGAATTGGTAAGAATCACTTCTATATCGTACATAGAATACTTCACTATCACTATATTGTTGGCTTGAGAAGTGTGAACCAGGTTAGTAAAGAGATTAAGTATTTATTCCTAATGTGGACAATTAGGAGAATAAGTTAGGAGAATACAAGATAGGTCTGACAAAAAGTAATAGTTCTGGTCCTCTTCTAGAGTTTTGTATGCCCCTTTAGACCAATGGTAATTGCCTGAGAACGCCTCTGAAACTTCAGGCTGGTTTTTTACATGCCACATGTCCATTTTATCCTTGAGATGCATAAGGTTTTGTGATCAAAACTCCCACCAGAAAAAAAAATTTGAATATACAAAGAAGCTCCACTTTTTTTAGGAAAAGAGTAAATTTTCAGTTATAAATTTTTTTTTAAAATAACAGTTTTAACTGATTGTGCTAATTTTGGTTGTTCATTCCATATTTAGGGTTCTTTGGAGAAGTCTTTCGAGGTGTTTGGAATGGAACAGATGTTGCAATAAAGGTTTTCTTAGAGCAAGATCTAACTACTGAAAACATGGAAGACTTCTGCAATGAGATATCCATTCTTAGGTAATTTCTCAAAGATACCTTGATTTTTGTATTGTGTTTACGGCACTTTGCTGCAAGTTTTTATTTTAATTTTTTAATTTTTTAATTTGATTGATGATATAATTTTCTAATGTGCTTTTTTTTTCATTTTCTTTTGTATGTGGGTTTCCAGCCGTCTTCGGCATCCAAATGGTACTTTATGTTCTAGTTATTTATGCATTCCATTTTCATTTATCTATGATTGTTGTATAAGATGGTCATATAGTAGATATTAGATCCACACTGATACAAAATTGCCGTTGTCTGCAGTTATTTTATTTCTAGGTGCATGCACAAAGCCTCCACACTTATCAATGGTTACAGAATACATGGAGATGGGATCCTTGTATTATTTGATTCATTTAAGTGGCCAGAAGAAGAAGCTTACCTGGCGAAGGAGACTGAAAATGTTGCGTGACATAAGCAGGTCTGTTCACTCTGCCTATGGATATTTATGCAAACCATTTGGCTTCTACTAATATGCATTCTGTTCCAAGAATACTCCTAAAATCCAGTTAATTTCACACCTTTATAGGGCATAAATTTATCTGAGTTATTTTTGGCTGCATGGAAGAATTTATTATGGATCTTTTAAGATTGCAATAGCACAAAGCTTTCAATGTATTGTGATCAACATGTACCAGTCATTTGCAATAAATTCCATATAACTACTATGACACCGTCCATGCTACATTCAAAGTGCTGGTTATGTGAAATGCACGCTTGGAAGTTAGTAGTACCAAATATACCGAAATTGAAAATGAGACAATGACGTAGATGAGCAGTTGAATGGAAGTTATTATGGTCATGTGCCGTGAAACCCAGCTGTTAATGCATGATGGGGGCCTAACTTGGTGCAGTGTGTCTGTTTGAAAGTGGGATCATGGTGATTACTGGTTGGTTAGGGGAAAATGTAAGAGCTTTAAGTAAATGGTTAGAAGAGATTAGAAATAAGATTTATGTACCTAACCTAAATGGGTAGCTCAAGGGTTCAGGTTGATTTAGTGCTAACCTTTGTCATTTCTTATAGAAGGTGGATCTATCTATGGTCACTCTCAGGCCTGCCTGTTATTTGTTCTTGACTGCTGTGAATTGAATATCTTTTCAACACACTTTTTTTAGAGGTGACTGTTTGTAGATCTAATATCTGTGTTTATTCTGGAAAGAGGAAAAACATCATTATTATTATCTGAATCTTGAAATCGTTAAAACATAATAATAATAAAATTATCTGAATCTTGAAAAACAAACTGACGTGTGTTTCCACTTATCTTTGGCTTTCAATACCTAAATTCAGACGTACGAGCTGCTAAAAGATGAACAACGTTAGCTCTATATCTTTCTAAGGCACCTAATTGACAGTTTTTTAGTCATTATCTAACATGTTATCAGTCTGATTAAGGTATCAGATGTTGCATTGGCTAATGCTTGAAATGATTCTTTACTTCTCTTTCGGGGGTCTGGAATTTTTTTCTCCAAACGTTTAACAAAGCGGCACAAAAAAATTTGATCTTTTATCATCTCTATTTGAGTGAAACTTCATAGAATTTGAAAAAATCAGAAGATTCTGTATAAGATACTGCCATAGGATGAACTCCAATGATATATTTCAAAGCATGACTAATATTTGCCAAAGAGAATTTGGTGTTTCGTGAGATTTCCATATAATTTAAACATACATCTGTATATATGATCATTATAATTATCCACATGGCTCTTGTACTTTCAAGTGAAAGCATTTGATAAATTTGCTCAATTTATTATTATATTTTTATTTTATGTGAATGGTATAGATAAGTAGTGACTGGAATCTTTTGTTTGCAACTAAAGGGGGTTGATGTGCATGCACCGGATGAAGATAGTTCACCGCGATTTAAAAAGTGCGAATTGTCTCGTGAATAAACATTGGACTGTCAAGATCTGTGATTTTGGGCTCTCAAGAATAATGAACGAGACAAACATGAAGGACTCCTCCTCTGCCGGAACTCCAGAATGGATGGCACCTGAACTTATTCGAAATGAACCCTTTACCGAAAAATGTGATATTTTCAGCCTTGGGGTGATAATGTGGGAGCTCTGCACTCTAAATAGACCGTGGGAAGGTGTTCCACCGGAGAGGGTATACATCATCTGTTTTTATTTTATATGGAACGTTTCATTCTTGTTCTGAATATGTACCTTGTAGAATCCAACCATCTAGCATTTTAAGAAGGCTATAACTGAATTCTTAGCTTTTCTTCTATGCAGGTAGTTTATGCTGTTGCGAATGAGGGTTCCCGATTGGAAATTCCGGATGGTCCACTGGGCAGGCTTATTTCGGGTGAGCAGTTGCTTAAGCTTAATGAAAATGTGAAGACGTTGATACATTTGTCATGATTTTTCATGCATTATCAGCCTTCCGAAGCTTGACACGTTTGCCTTTTGTTTTGGGTTTTATTACAGATTGTTGGACAGAACCGGATGATCGGCCAAGCTGTGAGGAGATACTCTCCCGCTTGTTAGACTGCGAATACTCACTTTGCTGATACAATCTTTGTTTCTTGTGTATAGAAAACATGGTAGAGGTGTTACATTGTATTCTCGGCTTAAGGTTGTATTCTGCTGTCAATTTCTCAATCATTGTAAAATCATAAATTTCGTTTTTTTTTCCTTTTTATGTTCTCCGTTTTGCATCTTCCTCCAATGGTGCTGCGACTCAACTTTTTTGTGCAATCAAAAAACAAATTAGTTTGTTGACAAGCTTGGATTTTGGCTTTTATTCTTGTTACTTCTGTTATCTGCAACCATAAACAGCAGGAAAAACGATGACAAAGGAAAGTATTATTTGATGGAAATTTCAAAATGATAAAGCAGGCATGAACAAGATGTTCAGAACTCTTACATTCCTCTTACAACTTTGTTTTGTTTTAATCACATTAGTTTCATCTTCAGTCAAGGATAGGCCGCCTGTTGAGTGCTTCTTCAAAGCGACGGCACGAATCCACCCTCATCTCTGTACTCATTTCGTTTTCTGGTGCCGGATAGTAATCCTCCCTAAGCTGCACATCCCTCAAGTTGCGGTTCAAGTTTGGAATTCTCACCAGGAACATCATGAAATGCTCATGTGCCGTGCCATGGATGAAAAGCTTCCGCAATGTCAGGCATTCTGACAGCAACCCAGCGGCCGGAAGCCAAAGACTCCTCTGGTTTACATCCCGATCCTGCGGGGGCCAGTAATCGAGCTCACTGAGGCTCAAGCTTTCAATCCCACTCAGGAAGAACCTCTCCCAAAGACTCAGGTCCATCTGCCCCGGGGTGCAGTAAGTGCATAGCCAACTGTATCACCACAATCCAACTTCATCTTGGACAGCAGAGGATAGCCGGCGAGGCAGCTCAACCCAAAATCTCGTTGTGTGGGTCTCTGCCTTCCCCTGCAATCCCCTTCTACCCGGATCCGAATCTCCTCCAGATTGGGACAATCATCGAGACCAGCCGTTGGCAACGGAGTCAGCAGCTCACCAACCCCAATCCAAAGCGAAAGATAATGCAACCTTTCCCAGCTCTCACCACACCAAAACCCATTTCCATTGCCATAGCCATATCCATTGCTTGGTGGCATATAGGAACAGTCCCCATCCAACCCCAACTTGCATTTCTTGCTGCTTCTGTGCTCATACTCAGGCCCCCAATTCAAGTCCATGTAATCACGGTCCTCCCCATTCCGATTCAACACACTGGCTTCACTATTAACATCCTCAGCCTCATCATCATTCACTTGATTGAGATCAAAATTGCGGGCATGCTCATCCTCCTGCTCCCAAACGCAATCAATGTGGAGCCTTTGAATCCGATCACGAATTGGCTCCAAAGCCCGCAAAGAAGCAGCAGCATCCAAGTTTTTGCAACAAGAGATCCCAACATCAACCAGAGTCTTCCTTAACAAGCTAGCCATCGTCCTCAGCCCCTTCACCGTGATTCCCTTACATCCCTGAACCTCAAACTTGACCAATTTGCAGCACCCTCTAGCGATCTCAATCAACCCCATATCCGTCAAATCAGCCGAGTTCTTGATCGACAACGACTCCAGCCCTGAACACAACGCAATGCCGTCTAGCTCGGACCCAATCGCAGAGCAAATCCCATGAAACTGCCCAAGCTTGAGCGCCCTCAGCCTGGGACACTTCGACCCAAGCACTTCCAACGCCAACCCACTGTCTCTCACGTTCTTGCACACATCCAACGCCAGCTCCTCCAACAGCGGAAGCCCCGAGAAGAAATCAACCAAAGCCGCGCGCCCAATCCGCGCGTCCTCCGACGTAAATCCGTCGTCGTTTGGATCGCCGCGGGCGTTGGCCAACGATGACGTATCGATCAAATGGATGACTTTGAGCTCCGGGCAGTTAGCGGAGATCGACAGCAGAGCCTCCTCGCCGACGAAGTCTATGTATCGGGGATCGAACATACACGCGATGAGGAGATGCTGGAGCTTCGGGCAGGCGGTAACGATGGATTTGATCTCGTTCGCTTTGAACCCCTCGGTAAACGACGTAGTCAGGAGATCCAGCTTGGTGAGAGATCGGGCCACGTTCGGGTGGGCCTCGAGGACCGGGGGGAGGTCCTCCGTCCAGTAGTAGAATTCCGACAGGTCCAGCTCGGAGAGTGAGTGGCATTGGTCGAAGAGAGGATCGAAGTCGGCGCCAGGGGGCGATTGTGGCCGTTGATGCCATCGGACAAGCTTGACGCGGCGCAATCCGGGCCACAGATGGGAGACGATCTGGACGGTGGAGGGAGATCGGGAGTAGACGATGAGGGAGTCCACGAATGGGAAGGCGGCACGTAGGCGTTGGGCCAGGAGGAGGGGGTCGGTGTCGTTGGCGGCGGCGGCGGAGGGGGAGAGCAGAGAGTGGCCCCACGGAGAGAG
This sequence comes from Prunus armeniaca, assembly GCA_903112645.1. NCBI lineage: Eukaryota > Viridiplantae > Streptophyta > Magnoliopsida > Rosales > Rosaceae > Prunus > Prunus armeniaca. The sequence continues at coordinate 9,132,107 of CAEKDK010000003.1, read as the reverse complement.
GAGGGAGAGGTCGAGGTGGGTGACGGCGGCGAAGCAGAGCGGGAGGTAGGGGAGGTCGCGCGCGTTTCCCCGGAGTGTGAGGGAGGTGCGCGTGGCCCTCTCCGTGCTCCGGAATTTGCGGCACGCGAGGGAGAGGGAGTTCCGTGTTCGGGTGTCGGATACTATCCCGATTATGGTCGAGAGTATGGCGTCCGGCAAGTCGTTGATTGTTGTGGCGGTGGTCATGGTGGGTTTATGACAAGTCGTTTGATTGTTTAGTGTTGCTCTGTGTGTCTAGAGAGAGAGAGAGAGGAGTGAGATTTTTGGAACTGTGTATGGAACATTGGGGGAGGGAGGAGGAGTTAATGGCTGCTGGTGAGGGGAAGCGTCGTCGTTTAGTGGGGGAGACCCACGTGAATACGATGTATGTTTATGGGTATGAGGCGAGTATACTAGGCGCTGTGGGGAGCGCGTGGGAAGAAGAGTGACTTCCGTGTCCCGTGGGCCATTTTGGGTGTTCTGGATATGGGTTGATGGATGGATGGATGGATGGATGGATGGATGGATGCATGAATGCATAGGGAACATCTATGTATCTTACATAATAAAAATCTACACATACTTTTGATCTGGAGTTTGAGCCTTCATTAAGCTCTCACGTAGCATTGAGTTTGGATAAGGACATATTCACACCTTTAAATCTTCAAAAAATAAAATGAAAAAAGAACACTTTTGCGTAATAGCATTTCTCATCAGTTGGTATCAATAAGTTGATATATTAGTTGATGCCCGTAGCATTATTGAGAAGAGAAAATAATTTCTTAACTTCTTTTTTTCTCTTTCCTTTTTCTTGTAATAGTAGATTTCTAAACCCAAAACCAAATGCACAATTATTGCACTAATGGTAATTTTATTCTTTTTGAGTTGGAATATAACATGTTGTACACACGTCTCTCTTTGTATCTCTCTTATCACATGACTAATCATACGATAGGTAAATTTTTCTTAATTCGTTGGAGCGACAAAATTTCGATGAGATAAAGACACAAAGGGACATACTCTAATATGATTTCTCAAACCGTTAACGGAGACCAACACTTTTGGGCATTAACATAAAATTATATTTGTCTTGGAGGTGAACCCAAGTAGGGTTAAATCATGATAAAATAGATAATGTTAGTTGATGTCTAAATTTGGTTCAATAGCAAGACGACCTTTTTGAGATCGAGGTTGGACAATTCGTCCAGAGCAACTCAACGTGACCAACCAAGTCGTCCTACAGAATCTACAAAATAGAAGACCTAATGGTGGGTGACACCAGTGTGGTGCTGGTTAAGGACCCTTTGATGCTTAAGTCAATCGAGTGTTTGGGAGCAAAGTGCACAATATATTTTGGTGCTTAGAATTGCATACCTTTGAAGACGGGTCTCTTCAACTTTTTATATCATCTTAGACGACCTAGTCCTTCTCATAGTAGAACTCTAGAATAACCTAGTCCTCCTCGAACTAGGACTCCAAAACAACCTAGTCCTCATCGAACTAGGACTCCTTTTAGATAGGCGTCTTGGTGAACTTGAAGTGTCCCAGTTTCTCTAGGATTATAAGTCCTCTTGGAATGGTATTTTTATACTTTAGCCAATTTGGCAGTAGTTTTGTATGGGAAGTTGCATTTTGAATAGTTTGGCCAATTTGGCAATATTAAATTATTAAATAAATTTGTTTTTTTGTAAGTCTTAGTTCGGCACCATGAGTCCCCAAATCTCCATAAAAAAAAGGCTTGACGAAAGGACTTGGACTGTGTCATGGCTATGTCACCTCTTTTTTTCTTTTTTCTTTTTTGTTGAATCACATATTCACGATTGGGCTATGTCATGGCTCTTAATTATTTGAAATTGGGGGCGTCACTTTTTTTGCTTTTCTAATTTTGGTTTAGACGAGAGACGTGACGTTACTCAAGTCGTCGCATGTCTTTTACTCCTTTTGGTCTTTTGTGTTTATGCGGCCTTTTGTAGTTGTGCATAGATTTTCCCTAATGGCCAAAAACAAAAGAGAAAAGCTTATCCATTCTTGTTTTGGTACAAAAAGTTTAACTCGTGAGTTATACATGTGAAGTTTAGGGCAACATAGAAAAATAAAGTTGTTATTATGGCTTTGACCATTATAGCCCTTGGCTCAATTGGTTTATTTATTTATTTATTTTTAATTTTAAAATTAAGAATAAGAAAATGAGTCTAGTCGTGTTCTATAAAATAGAACATATTTTCCATTTTTATTTTTATTTAATATATTATCCTCATTTAATGAATAGTTTCATTTGTTAATATTTTCATTAACTAAGGACATTTTGCGGTAATTTGAATGTTTCACAATATTTTATATTTTCCTTTATATATACAGATAGATAAGTCATACCGTAACCAAAAATAATAATTTAAAAGTCATACTAACAAGAAAAATAATTTAAAAATCGTAAAACTTACGAGAAATTGTCTAAACTTGTTTTGAATCCAAACTCTTAAGTCACATCGCTTAACAATATTAAACTTGTTTAATCTCAAGGAAGAGATCCTTGGATTCTTAGGCTTTTGGTACAACACATAAAATGCCAGACCTAAAGGTAATTAAATTTCACATTTAGGAAAAGTGGTTGTCTTTTCTAAAGGTATTGAAATTCAAGGATATGACATGGGTTGGGTGCATGTTATCTACAACTTCTTTGTACGCTTTGAAGTTGAAATCAATTTGCATCACTCATTTTGACTTATGAGCTAAATTCCAAAAATAAGGTACCAGATAATTCAAACAAATATACAAAATCCTTTGCAAGTTGAAAAGGCTCACCAGTCACGCGTGCTCGCTGTTTTCTTTCTTCTTTTCTTTTTTTTTTATAAAATGTTTTTATTTTTATTTTTTATGATTTGGCTCTCTTTGTAATTTCGATAAATTTTGAAATGTCTATGATGATAATCCAACCGTCAAACAAGCTCCAATTTGACTACTGATTTTTATTGTAGAGGCGATTCTTAAATGAGGATATAAGTTAAATAATTCAAAAAATTAACTCTCATTTAACTTTTAGAAGATTCAAAATGGCTCCGACATCGTGATCTGATCTCTTTTCGAATAAAAAGAGTCTTCTATTTAGTTAAACAAACCCCTTCTCATACGAAAAGAGATATTTAGTCATGTACTCATTCTTAGCACTAATATTATAGATAAACCTTACATAATTTAATTTCTATAAAAAAAAACTCAAAAAATGATAGCTGGCTTTATTGAATTTAATTTTGATTATTAAATTACTTTGATACTCTATTGAGTGTTTTGGGTTTTTTTAATGAAGTTTTGGGGTTGAGTTTGTTTAAGAAATCAATGGTAATTTTGTAATTTAAAAGAAGTTGGAGGCCTTTTTGTTATGTTGTAAATGAGTTTTAGGTGTGCTTCTAAAATCCATTTCATATCTGATTTTTTTTATAATTTAGACTCCTATATTGGGTATAATAATAAATCTCCCACGAGAGAATCTATTAGACCACTACAGATCTGCAGGATAGCAATTGTAAGTGTGAAGATTGAAAGCACACTCAACAAAAGTTGACCTTAATACAATTCAATAAATTTGCTCAATAAAAGAAGGAAAGAAGAAAGAAGGCAATCTATGTAATGGACGGCAGTGGTATGACGTGTATCATGTACTTAGAAGAAAATCTATGGAAAAGGAGAGCGAGGCGTGGCAGATGGCACAGGCACAAATACAATGACTGTATGGGTCCTCAGAGGCTGCTGGAAACACAGCTCTCTCACCATACATCTGGCAATACATAAAGAGTTGGTGAGTGGCATCAGGGGAAAGGAAATGCTATTAAATTAAGCATGCATTGAATTCTCATAGTTATATATTTTCTTTATTTGAGTGTTTTTTTTTATGTTAAAGATGTTCTTATTTTAAGAAAACGATAGAGTCCAATAATTGAACCTTTTATTATATTTCAAGAGTGAATTATGAAAGAAGTGATCAGATTGGAAAGGATTTTAGGGGAAATTACTTTCTATGTCATTTCTCAAGAGATGAGAAATGAAGATTCATTTCCCATGTTTAGTGATGCTGGAAAAGTAATCGGGATATATCACTTTATTTTCTTTCCCATGTTTGTTTTGAATAGGAATGGAAAACAAAGTTTGTATAATTTTCTAATTATATTCATATTAAATCAAATAAAAAAATGCATTACATGATATATATTGTAATTCTAAATTGTTAATGATGACAAAATAGTCATGAAAAATATGCATTTAATGTTGGCTTATTTTCCTAAACTTTTTCATGATGAGAAAAAACAAAATCCAAGAAGGGAGAAGGGTTTCACTTTCTCCCATACTTTTCTATGTGACGGGCAACCATTTCCCATACAGCCATGTTTGGATTTACCATACATGGGAAATCAATTGATTTCTCATCCCCAAACTTCCTTTCTCATAAACTAAACAGTACCTTAAAGCATGAAATGAATGAGATACACTAGAACCAGACACGTATACATCTCTTACATACTTTTATAGATTTGAGATATTGAAAAAAAAAAAAAAAAAAGAAAAAAAAAAATATTTTTGTTAAATTGATAATTAGGAAAGCTTCTAACCTTATCTCAAAGAAGGTAAGATTCTCTATGGATTAGGTTTTTGGTAATGTTTGGGGCCCAGAAAGACTTCCCATTTTGGATTTTTAAAAATGGATAAAATGTGAATGAAACTTTGGAGCAAACAAAGACATTCATATAATGACAAGTTGGCAATTAGATAGAATCTGATGTGTTTGCATCAGCTGGTGCCTAGGCATCTATGTATTTGCACACCATTCTTTTATTTTTATTTTTAATTATTATTTTTTTAATAGATCAATCACCATTTGTATTTTACATCTTGTGTTCAACTGAAAATTTCTAGGGCTACTTCGAAGTATATGTTATTGGGCTTCGAATTAATATAAATATTGGTTGAGCCTGGGCCTGAAAATTTCAATATTTATATAAGTCAGAGCATGAAATCCAATGGGATATATGTTTGTGGGAGGTGGGTTCTTTTATTTTTATTTTTGGATAGTGTGAGAAGATTTTGAGATTTCGCAACTAGACAAGGAAAAAGTGGATCGGCCTTGATATCTTGCATCATAAGAAATCTTGACTTCTAAGCAAGCCATTGTGCTCCAAGTGGGGATTGGCATGAATTGGTTCTTTTCTATGCTTTGCTTGATTAAGGACTTAAATATCTCACTTGTGTGATGTAGAACTCGAATAAACATAACAATAAAGAGAGAGCATATTGAAAAGATAACTTGTATTATTCATAAAATTGTATCTGAATGGGCATTACACGCTGAAGAAAGAAAAATGAGTCCAATTCAACTGAAAGACAACATAAGGAAAAGGAATTGAACTGCATGAAACTGAAAATCCTACCATTGAAGGATGGATGAAGGCATAGCAAATAAAAAGATATTTCTCATGAGTTTTCAATTGGAAATTAGAAAGTGCAAGCAAAAATGCTATTGAGAAAATTGAGACCAAGTTAAAACTTGTTTGAGAGATTGATTGTATTTGTTGTTTTCAGCCTCATTTTTCTGATAATATAGTTCCACTTGATGGCATAGTGACAACAAGAGTATAGCTCGGCTATTAGGGAGTAGCTACCTATCAATCCTTGCTCAAATTAAGCAAAGCCAGCTTGAATTCGGAATGATGGAAGTTAGTGGAGAAACCAACAGTTTGTGTGGGATTTGGTTGGGTTTTGTTCACCCGTTTGGTTTTTGCTCCTGTGATGGAAGGATAAAATTCCTCACTGCTTTGGAAACCATTGACTGGTCAACAAATCAGCTTTCTTTGGTGTGCGAGCGTGCCACTGCTAGCCTTCAAAATCCTATCAGATTTCTTTAAAATGGATAACTTGCGCCCCAAGTTACTGATTTCTAAACAAGTGATTGTGAATTTGGGTGAGGAATATCTCCCAAGTAACTTCTTTTCTTGCCTCAGACTAGTGAGGACTTCATAATTTATCTCAGTATAAGATTGGTAGTTTTGGCCAGAATAAATGATGATAAAGATTACTGTTTTTAGGCAGAACTGCCCTTTACAAGACTTGGAAGGAAAAAATCAACAGTAGAAAGATAAAAAGAAGGCTGGAATTCCATTTCTGCATGGATAGAAGCTTCTGATCCGGGCTGAACTGAATATGTCTGTGTTAGACTGGACTGTTAACAACTTCAACTGCTCAGTTTTAGCTGTAAATTGATGCCAAAGTTCAATTTTGGTAGAGCTTTAATCTACTTCAAGCTTTGGGAGGCTTTTGAACCGGCAGAACTGCTGCTTCTTTAGTCTTAAGGGGCAGAAGTGGCTGGTCTTGAGGACTTAATGAGCTGGAACTGCACTGTAAAATTTGTTGAGGTTTTCATATTTGTAAAAACTCAAGCTTTGCTTGTTCTTGGCTTTTGCTGAACCAAATTTGTAACGAGATGAATCTCGTTTTGAATGACTTATTTTTCTAAGTCTAAACTTTGGGAATTTTGATCTAAAGTTGGTTTCTCTTGTGGTTCAAGTGAACTTTTGGTTGATTTTTTGTTTGTTTGTTTGATTGATGAATTGAGTGTCTTTTTTGTTCACCCTCTCTTTTATTTATAGGAAACGTTTTCTGGAGTAGGATAATTTTTTAATAATGGGCGGCAAAATTTCTCAAAAGATCTCTCAATTTTAAATACAAAGAAAAAAAAGGGATTTTATCAGTTCTGGCATATAAGCTTTCAACAGTCAGCTCTTATGACAATCACTTCTCCGTATTTTAGAAGAGAATCTAACCCCTTTCTAATCCCAACTGCTCCCTGTGAGAGCTCAAAAAACCTTGATGATTAGTTTGATTTTTCAGTTTGAACAACTTCCTGTCCTCCTGCTTATCTCCTTTTGAAAACATGGTATGCTTATCTCTTGGGAGAATCACCCTCTTTGAAGTAGAAACAATTTATTTTATAAGAAGGGATTTGATCTTCTGGTGGCAGATTTTTTTTCAGAGTAGTCTCTTCCTGTTTTGCCTGTTTTTTATTAACTCCTTATTAACCCAGTTGAAATTGTTGACAATTCAAAGTTGTGGTTCAGATTAGTCACGTGGGTTTGTCTTCTGATTTCTGGGTTTATTCATGTCGGGCCCAGTTTGAGGCTATGGGCTGATTTCCTTCTTTTTCGAAGCCCAAGTTTTCATCTTTTGGATAGATCCTGGACTAGAGCCTTCAATGCTTTGGGCTGAGTGTGTATTCTTGGCCCAATTTCAAAGGAATATTGGTGGCTGCCAAAAACCATGATGGGCTTTTTATTTCCTTATATTGGGTGTGCCAAATTAGGCCCAAATAGGTTTTAGACATAAGCTCTTAGATCATCTTCAACCAAATTTTCAGTTTTGAGCCCAAAATTCTTCTTCAACCCATGTAATTTAGGGGGGGTGGAAATTTGAGAAATGTGAAATTTGGGGTGGAATTTCAGTCCCAGTTTTGCCTAGACTGGTAATTTGTGTGGAGCCCAAAGCTTTGTTTTGCAGCCCATGTAAAGAGGTAAAAGTGGTGAGACTCGTGTGACAGCAAAGCTGTCTGGCCAGCAACCCTTTTGCTCAACACATGGCAACTTCAGAACCCCGTTTAGTTCACTGAATGAATTTGAGGGGAAATCATTTCTCATGTTATTTCCCAAGATATGGGAAATAGAAGATTCATTTCCCACGTTTGGTAATGCTGGGAAAGTAACCAGGAGTTATCACTTTATTTCCTTTTCCATATTTGTTTTGAATATGAATGAAAAACAAAGTTTATATAAATTTTCAATTATACCCATATTAAATCAAATAAAAAAAATGCATTTAATGATATATTGTAATTCTAAATTGTTAATGGGGACAAAATAGTCATGAAAAATGTTTATTTAATATTGGCTCATTTTCCCAAACTTTCCCATGAGAAGGGAAAACAAAACCCAAGTTGGGAGGATGGCTTCACTTTTCTCTTTACTTTTCCATGGGCTAGGCAACGATTTTCCATGCCTAGACTTACCAAACATAAGAAAGCAATTGATTTCTCATCTCAAAGTCTCATTTTCCATGAACCAAACGGGGCCCAGAAGCGAAACACGCCAACGGCTGAAAAAAGCTGGGTTGTACTTGTTTTTAATTTTAAGTGAAATTCTATTATGCTTTGGAATTTTAATTTTTTTAGGTTAAAATGTTCACAAAATTAAATCACGAAGGTTGAAACAAAAATAATATCAAGAAAAATTAATAAACAAAAAAATTATGAGTTAATCATTCTTAAACAATTTAATAAAATTATGGCCTCATATTATGAGTCCACAAGGTTGGAGGAAAAAAAAATTTGAATCCTGAAAATACATGAATAGTTGTATTTTAGACGTTAGAAATTTGAGTTTAGCCTCATGGTTGGAGATAGACTTAGGAGCATTTAATACTCTGCTTAATGTGTACTTTCAAGCTAAACCCACGTGAAAAATGGAAACAAAACCCCCTTCTAATTTGGACCCATTCCCACGTGTCCTAATTCCTTTGTTTTGGAAAACAAATCCTCAGGCCCAGTTCACTTCTTATTTCTTTTAAGGCCATGACACTGGCCCATAGTCAATCAGACCCAAACAATATGCTAGGCATCATTTTACATTTACTTAATCGCACGTCATAATTTTGAAAGCATGCATTGTGTGCTAGTAAGGTTCTTAATTGTAGAAATAGTTACCTTCTTCGTTTGATGAAGGTTAAATTTTTATACAGTTGTTGGGTGACTAGTTTCTTGCCATTGAAAGCTACGTGGCATATGCCTATTGTGTCTATTGACAGTGGTGGATCCAAAAATTTTGCTTACAGGGGTCAACGTCTTACAAGTGCAGCTCCTTGCATCCATGTCTGTATTGGCGGAGCTATGTTTAGATCGAGAGAAAATGTATTAAGAAAATTTGGTGAGTTTTTGTGGATTTTGGTTGGTTTTTTGTAGATTTTTAGGCTTGGACAATAAATTGTAGGAATTAAAAACTAGAGGTAACCCACAGGGGTGACTACATTTTTTTTGGGTAAATTATAAGCCCTTGTTGTTATATTTTTATCTTATATAAGCACTCTTTTTTAAGTATATTTTCTTCATCATATTTAGAACTTTTTGTTATTATACGACATTTGAAACAAAGAAAATGTTGGAATTATTGATAATATTGTTGAAATATTTGGAAGGAATTGAACGAAAACAAAGAAAGAAAAAAAGAAAAGATATTTACAAGGAATTGAAGTTAAAAAAGAAAGTAATAATAAATAAAAACATCACATTTTGTTGAGCAGTGCATCTGACAAAATAAAAACACCTCATCCCAACACATATCTTCCCTCTCTCTCTTTTTTATTATATTTTCTCGTCTCTCTCTTTTTTAATCTCTCCCTCTCTTTTTTTATTCTTTTTTCCTTGTCTCTCTCTCTCTCTCTCTCCCCCCCCCCCCCCCCCCCCTTTCTTTCTTTTTCCTTCTTCCTCTCTTGTTCTTTTCTTTCTTCTCTCTTCGTCTACTCCATCTCTCTGCTCTTTCTTCTTGCAGCCAGGCTAAATGTTAATTTAAGCTGAGAAAAAATAAAAGCCCCTGGGCTGTAGCCCAGATGAGGCTGTACTAAGGTCCATGCTTGTTCTCATCCCTCCTCTCCATCTCCCAGTCTCGAAAGCCCAGCACTTATAGTCCCATCCAACTGCACACAGGTTGCCCTTCTGGGGCATTTCGTCGAACACTTTGTGAGGGTCAAGTTTGGCTGCTCTAATGGAGGATTCCAAATGTTGTAGGGGTCAATTGACCACCCTTGCTCTTCTGTGGATCCGCCCCTGTCTATTGAGTACCATTAGCTCGCCCATTATGTTCATTAGCCATTTGACTTGGGATGTGATATAATTAAGGGGGTTTAATGCATATGATATTTTCCCATTACCTACATAATAGTTATAATGGCTTGTGACCAAAGTTGGCCCTGGGTTTTCTAAGGCCTAGGGCAAATTTTCTCAAGTGTGCCCCTTTATACAAATTAAACACTAAAATAAAAAATAAAAATGATCAATTAATTAATTTTATTAAAATTATAAGATTTTACAAAAGATATAGAAGAACACTTTGAGCCCTCATTAAAACTTTGTTTGGGGAAAATCCAATGGGACAAAACCTCAAACGAAGGAAAAGGAGTACCCCACATTGTAAACATTGCATTCACAAACAAAAACCAACTTTGGTTTGTTTAACAAAATATTTATTCAAAGATCCTCTTAAACTTTGAACAATTTCTTCTTCTTTTTTTCATTCTTTGTCTCTTGAGATTTCCAAAAGTTTTTTCTTAGGAACCATTTTTTAATTTTTCTAATAAACAAAACACAATAAAATAAAATAAAAAACTAATTAACAAAGAACAATAAAACCTGGATTTTGAGCATATTTTCAACTTGAAACTTCCAATTATAAAGAACAAGAATAACATCCAAGTTTTCTGTTGAATCAAATAATAAAGATATGTATTACAATTTACAAAATTTATACATCTCTATCTATCTATAAATAATAAATAAAATAAAAATTACCTTCAAAGAAAGGCAACGGTGCAGACCTGTTAAGGAGCAAAGAGGTGCAGCTGCACCTCACCTCGCCAGAAAAAACATCGTTGGTGCTTGAAATTGCCCATTTGCTCCTTATTTTCATCTTCAACATTTAAGTAAATGTCTTTGTCTTTTTACTTTCATTTATTTTTATATTACTCTATTTACTTAAGTTTACAATGTAAATAAGGAAGTACCCCCTATTTGGATTCAAATAAAAATACTAGAAAATCAAATTCCCCCCAAAAAATTTGAAAAATTGATTTTAGTGCAAAATAAGATTTAGGCTAAAAATGATAGCTCATTAAGTCAATATATACTTCATAATAAAATCCCATAAAATCGAGTTTTCTTATTTGATGTGTAAGGAATAAAAGCCGTCAAAAATTATCTTGAGAAAATGATTATTCCGAAAAACCATTTTTCATACTTAGTCAATATTTGTACATAGAACAATTTTTCATGTATGATATGAATGCATGAAGGGACCTAAGGTCAATCTAAGTAAAAAGCCTTAGATGTTCATCCACAAAGAGTTTTTAACCTTTTAAAATTGCACATCCGCTAAAAAATTCTTAGGTCCGCTAGTTATAGATGATTTGTTTTCCAACTCTTTGTTGGAGAAGATGAGAATCACAACCCAAAAAAAAAAAAAAAAAAAAAAAAAAAAAAAAAAGCGTTATGACCTTCTGATGAAGCTCTTATATGTTATGAAGGGTTTTTTCATCTTTTTATTTTTGGGCTAAGAAGGGTTTTTTTAAAAAAATTAATGTGGAAGAAGGTTTGTTGATTTCCCCATGTTTTGTTTATTTTGTTTTATATTATATTATATAATTACTAATTGACTTTACTTCCTCAGTAAGTTTCTTGAGAATATAAAAAGTGATTGATTTGGCTTCCTCTTTGGTACAGGTACAGCTCCTTCTAGGCGGTTTGACTTCTCTCTTTTATTTTTTAAATTATATATATAATACACATATACATAAGTCGGGAATAACAAAACAATGATATCCTCATTTCATGTAAGTGTTTCTCGCACTCTACCCACTGTGCTGAGCCCATACAACTAGTTAAACAGAGCTTGGTGCTTTATTACTTTTTAAAATACATAACATTATTTTATTGTTTTCTCCAAATTGACAAAATTCCTTGTATATAGTTGACAAAGTATTGTGGGGAAGGGTATGGTACACATGTTTAAGCCCAACCAATAGGATAGAGACGGGTGAAAAATGGAAGTTTGAAAAAATCCAAATTGGTTTGGTTCAGTTTAACCGAAGAATTTAAAACTTTATATTGTAAATCAAAGCACGTTCAACAATTTTTTTTTTTTTTTTTTTTTTTTTTATAAACCCATCAAACCGGCTTGACTAATTGGATTAATCGAGTTTATTAATTTGGGTTGGAAATGCCCAACCCTAAGACAACATTGACGTGCGGAATGAAAATTGATGATTACATTGATTTTTTATTTCTTTCTTGAATAAAAGCGTTAATTTAAACTATAAGGGGACAAAGTTTTCAGACTTTTAAGTCATGGCTCTTTTTGGTTGAATTATGAATGCAATACTAGAAGTTCTCAACAAAAAAAGGGACCCTATTGGCAATGATTACATTGATTAATTTGCAATGTGGAATACCAAAATAATTATCAAAACTAGGGTGGGCATCGAGACAGGAAAACAGGAACACTAAGTCATACCGGATGGAAAAAATTGTGTTGACTAAGAAGTCAACAAACCAGCATTGAACTGACCGAACTGGGTCAAATTGTTCAATGCTGATTTCACACCTTACAAAACTGGAGACTGGACCGACTGTGTATTTTTTTAAATATCTTTTTAAATATTTTTAAAGTACAATGCTAAATTTTTAATCCCATAATTAATATTTCCCTAAGCCTAACTTCAAACCACCTCTCTTTTCTAGGCCCAATCATCTCTCATTGCATGAAATTGGGTCATTAGTGAGTTTTTAAGCACAAAAAAAGAAAAGAAAAAAAGAAGTTGGAATTTAAAAAATATAGTGAAAAAAAATAAAAACCGAAAGTCGCACCAAAAACTAAGGGTGGGCATGGTCCAGATCGGTCCAGTTCTCACCTTAAACTAGAACTGGAATTAATATTATTTAATTGGTTCCATTCAAGCAAATTTTGTTCAAAAAATTGTCCTGTTCGGTTTTGACCAATTCTAATTATGAACCAAATTATTAAATTTTTTTTTATAAAATAAATATTATAATAAATAAGTTATTTTTTTGGTTTGAAAATTAACAAATGATCTAATTCATGCAATGAGAAATTTTTTGAAGTTAAACTTGGAAAAATATTAATTATAAAATTAAAATATAGCATTGGATTTTAGAAATTTGTAAATAAAAAAAAAAGGTTCAATTTGGTTTGGTCAACTTTGGTGCGGTGTGAAATCAAAACCAAATTGGTTGGAATCGGTTCAGTTTGATTTCGGTTTGGTTTATTGACTTTTTTGGTCAACCAATTTTTTTTTTCAATTTTTTTTTGTCGGTCCGATTTGATGTTCCGATTTTCCGATCCAGAATGCCCATAGCAGCCAGAAACGGTTTAAATTGGACCAATCGAAAAACTGGACCAAACCTTCCTGATTGAATAGTACCGATTCTAGTTTAAGATAAAAACTTAACCAAACCAAACCCCACCCCTAATCAAACCCCTGTTAATAAACTGTGTATCGTTTTTGTTAGCCCATGATTTAACCAAAGAAAACGCGTTAAGTCAGTTACCAGAAAATGACAGACTAAAATAAATCCAGGATAATCAAGTTCAGCACTACCACCAATTGTAGAAACAGTCCTCGCACCACGTGACGAGATCTCCTCCTTCTTCCCCAACCCCACACCATTTTAAACCCTATTCCTCCTATCTCTCTCTCTCTCTCCGTCTCTCTCGAGCTAAGATTTGCTTTCTCTCTCTAGATTTTGATCTAGATCGTTTTCAGGTACGAATCCTTGACGCCCTATTTTTTTATTTTTTATTTTATTTTGTAAATTTAAATTGCATTTCCAAAGATTTCTTTTGCTTCTCATTCTCCAAAATTTGATGTTGGATTTGTATCAAACCACAGCTCGATCAGATCTAGATATTGAAATAAATGTGTAATTGAATATAATCATTAGCTCACTTTTAATATTAATTTTTTGTTGTTGTAGAATTTTCACCAAATTTTTCGTTTTTATATTGTTCAATGTTTTATCAACATGGATGAAATTTGTTCAGAATATTAATTTTTGGGTTTTGTTTTTTCTAGTAGACAATAAAGGTAACTGTTATTGTCATTATTTTTCTATAATTTTCAAGGAAATTGAGGTGAATGTTAAGTTAATTGAGATCTATACACATGATTTTAGTTTGCACTTGCTGGTTTTATCTGATTGTACTGTCTTTGAAGGAACTATGGACCTACTTGAGAAATAGAATGAATAAGATCACATGTAAATTCTTAGAGCATTGCCTGGAATAAGTTTGGGGGGTTTAGACCATGCAGGTTTCATGCCAAGGAGATTGTGTAAAATCTTTCTGGTTGACAGTGTCTCTTTTTTAATGACTAAATTGCCAATATACTTATGAGAGTACAAATGTTAGTATTGAATTGTTTTTCTTCTGAAATTATATGTCTCTAATTCATTGAGTCTATTTTCTCTTATTTTAATGTGCTTGCAAAATGGGGGTTTATATTTGATGCATTGTGAATTAACTTCACGGGGTACTTGTTGATGACATATAAATAACTACTATGGTGTTGCAGCTGGTATTTGCTAGGGTGGGGTGAGGACTTTATTCTGGGAATGGAGGATGGCAAAGAGCAGCGAGTGGATGAGTCTGAAAAATCATCGCCACAGGAGGTTGTGTTCAAACTCTGGTTATGCAAGATGCATGATGCTTGTTTTTTTTTTTTTTTTTTTTTGTGTCTAGAAAGCTTTATTACTGCTGAGGAAATTTTTATTGAAAATTGTTTGTACAGAAATCATTGTATTGATATAGAGGTTTGACCCAAGTTTATTCTTTTCTTAGGAGGAAGCTATAAAGAAAAAATATGGTGGCATTATTCCCAAAAAACCACCACTAATTTCCAAGGTGATTTTTGAATTGGATATTTCTCTCATTTTATGTCTGTGGTTCCAGTTATAAAGTTTATTCTATATTTTATCTGAGACTTTGAATTTGATCTCAGGACCATGAACGTGCTTACTTCGATTCTGCTGATTGGGCTCTTGGAAAGGTACTTTTCCCAGCACTGTAGATGAACTTTTTAATTACAATGGGAAATCTCTACTCTGTGATTTACTTCATATCATTTGATTCTTTTTGGATGATAACAGCAAGGTGTTGACAAGCCAAAAGGACCACTTGAAGCCCTTCGGCCAAAATTACAGGTATCGTTCCCATTTTCAATTGAGGTTGTATCCACTTTAACTTTCTGATTTGGCTGTCCTCTACACATTTTCAATACTTATTACTTTTGTCTTAGATGATGGTTTGCGGGCTTCTTGAACCAAGTTTTGTGGCATGTTGGGAACTCCATATTTAAAAATATTCATTCTGTTGTGTCAACTAGTTGACTGCTATGAACTGATTACCTGTGCTAAAAAGTAGATGAAATTACTTTACTTTATTATTGGTGGTTTGGTTAAATGTAAGTGTTGTTCCAATGTTTTCATTAGGCCATAACTAGGGCCAATGTAGATTAGATCAGGCTTTCGGATGAGATGGCAAACTTTTATTGGGCCTGATGACATTTTATAATGTTTTCCTTAAAATATTATATTAACGTCCACCAAAGTATATTGGTTTAAGTTTAATGCAACAGATGATGGTATTCTCTTTCAGAATTATTGCATATATTATAACACATGCCAAATAGTGGCATTTTAAGCACGCTGAAAGAAGTTGCTAGAGTTGAAACACTTCCTGTATGGAGAAAGAAAAAAAAATCAAGTAGATAAACTCTGCAAAAGAATCCTTCTTCCCTTTTTTCGATACATGATTATTTCAATTGATGTCAAACTGATATCCCCCTCCCCTACCCTTCTTATGCGTTACCAGTTTTACAGAAGAACGAGATAATTTACACATTGCATTGTTCTCTTTAGTTATTTTAGGGCCTCTTTAATGCTCTTTTTCATGCTTCAGCCCACACAGCAGCAAACACGATACAGAAAGTCTCCATGTGCTCCATCAGATGGTGAAGGTATGCTAATCATTAGAACTCTGTAAATCTGTTTCGGCTAGATACTTAAATCTTTCCATATTGTTTTTCCCAACCAGAAGAAAAGTAAAAAAAGAAAGAATAGAAAAGCCATTTACCTTTTTGTTCTAATTTATGTAGATGGAGGAAGTGCTCCTTCTGAGGATTCAGCTGCCAATGAATGAGAGTGCTTTCGGTCTTTTAATCCTCTGAGACCTATCGACTGTTATTATGGTACCTATATTGGTGATGGATGATATTCTGTTGTTCCTGAAAACAAACTTGGTGAAGATGATGTGAACTTAAGCTATAATGAAAAAAGAGAAATGCATTACACCAACATTCCTACAGTTGAAACTAATCCATAACTTCTGGTGTTCCAAGTTTTGTTGTGGGACATTATTGCTTTCGTTATTAATGATGGAAGAGCTATTTGCAAAATTTTAAAAATTTATTGAGTTTTCAGGTCCGTATTTAGGGCTTAGCTTAAGACTGGATTCTTCTGTCTCATAAAAAAATCCAGTTAACGTGTATTGTATTCTGATAAACGCATTTTAGTAGTTTCATAACAAATCTTACAATTTAAAATTTTAATTTTACATAAAAGTTAAAGAAGTCTTATATATTGCCGTGGTCGTTGTAATTTGGGGTGTATTTGTTTTCGGATCAGAAAGAGTAATGCCAAGGAAATTACATTATTGTACTACATTGTGTTTCATCTCTCTTATTTATTTTTGGTTTTTGGAAACCCGACATCCAATTTAATATTAAAAAAGGGTGTTTAGCAGCCCAAAAATAGTATTTTCAGGAAAAGATCAAACATTGTTTTCCAAGTTTTTTCTTCAAGTCATCGCAACATTGCATGGACGATTCAGGAAGGACGATAGTGTTTCTTCCGTCACTTCTTGAGGAGTCGCCCCTAATGGTCTCGCTTTTAGATAAAACTTTCCTTAAAATTGGTCATGTGTCTTGATGTGATCAACTTGAAAATGGTTTTTTCAGGGGATAAAAAAGAAGAAGCTCATTTTAGTCATGAAACTCATATTTTTTTCTCAACAAGGTCATCTCTTCTCCACTTGTTAGCACATATAGGCCTCGTTTGGTGGGTTGGACTAGACTGGTTAAGATTAGGCTTGAAGTATTGGACTAGACTGGGCTATACTTGAATCCTATTCAACTGTTTGGTAGAACACTAGACTGGACTGGACACGACACACTGGACAACATTGGACTTCATTTTTTTATAAAAAATTTCAAAAAGAATTTACTGTTTATTTAATTATTTAATATCATAAATAAATAATTAAAAATGTATCAAATTACAGAACCAATATTTATATAAAAAAATTATTATAGAACCATCACATTCAAAGAGATTGGGACTTCAATAAAAAAAAAAATATATATATATAAAGAGATCGAGCCTGTCTTAAAAATATTAAAAAGAAAAAAAAAAGATTGGAACCTACAATCGAACATGTAACAAAATCCAACAAAATAAAATCAACATATCTAACTTACTCAGCACAATTGAGATCAATTCGATCAACCCATTAACCACTATTAACAACAATAGTAAAAAAATAAAAATTATTGCAGCCAAAAGGAGATGGAGAAAATCTGGGATTCCCCTATTACAGCCAATGGTCTTTGCATCTTGGACCAGAAACAAACATAAGTAGAAAAAAAAGAAAAAAAAAGAAAAGGAAATATGAGATAGCATTGAAGAGATTGAAGTGAGAAGATTTGCATCAATGGTCTTTGCATCAAGCCCACCCTTTTCCTTCCATTTTTCTTGTTCCTATTTCCAAGAGAGAGATTGAAGTGAGAAGATTGCTTGAAATATGAGATAGCATCAGAGAAGAAGATGAATAGAAGAACAGAAGAAGAAAGGGGGCGCTAGAAAAAAGAAAAGAAAAAAAAGAGTGAGGAGAAAATCACAAAGATAGAAAGAGAGGAAGAGAGAAGAGAGAGGGGAAGAGAAAGGAGATGAAACTGATGAGAGGAGGCGTGCTCGCCAAGGAAGAGAGAAGAGGCTTGGGTTCTGGAGCTATAGTTATTTGGGACATGGATCCCAAGCTCATATCCAATCCAAGACTAATTTAAGTTCACCAAATAATGGCTAGGATCTATGTCCATTTTAATTGAAAATATACAGTATAGTCCAGTCCATCAAATGGGGCCATAGGTTCCATCAAAGAGAGCCAATAGCACTGTTGAGCAAAAGAAGTAAGCTTTGCTTTGTGTTAAGGTTGAATAGGTTGTGTTTTGACAAAAACTCACATTCAAAGTTAGTCATGTAACCAATTTTAACGAATATTTTGACGTAATGCAAGAATGATCTCTTTTTCATACTCGTGACTCAACCTAATTGAACCGCAGTTTCTCGGTTTAAAATTCCAGCCCTACTTTTTATTTTGGCAACGCAACAAATATTTCTCTTGTGCATGGTTTGGGCACCTTTATAATAAAAGAAC
Source organism: Prunus armeniaca (assembly GCA_903112645.1). Classification (NCBI taxonomy): domain Eukaryota; kingdom Viridiplantae; phylum Streptophyta; class Magnoliopsida; order Rosales; family Rosaceae; genus Prunus; species Prunus armeniaca. Next base: position 9,113,787 of record CAEKDK010000003.1, on the reverse strand, counting down.
AAAAGAAAAGAAAAGGAAGATTCTAATTGATAATTAGGCCGGAAATGCAAAATTGGATGCATATATTAACAGAACAGTAGTAGTAGGTCATAAAAAAGCTCAGAAAACTCAAAAATAAGAAGGAAAAAAAAAGGCAGGGCTAGCGAAGATGGAGACCGTGAGAGCGAGCAAAGCGAAGACGAAAGGCCTCAACGACAAGCTGTCTCTCGAAGATTACCTTCTCCTCATTCAATCTCACTCCCACCTCCATCTCACCAAACTTCATCTCAATCAGGTTCTTCTTCTTCTTCGTCTTCTTCATCTAATTTAGCTGCATTTTCCTTTTTATTTCTGAACTAATTTCATCTTCTTTTCGGAATTTTGGTTTTTCAGATCATCAGCATGCACGGTTACAAGAAACTCCACAAAGTTCCCAAGGTAAAATTTCATTCCCTTTTAGCATATGTTTGGTTCCAGAGAAAATTTTATGAATTAGTACTGTAATTTCCATTCTCGTTTAATTCTTTGTTTTTTCAGTTGAAATTTGCTTGAGATCTTCCCCGATTTTCTCACACTTTCTCGGAAACCAAACGAATCCTAACCAATCACATTTCCCTCTGTTTTTCCCCAATTTTTCTACTCTCAAGAAACTTCTAAACGACGCCGTGAGCACACTGACCCTGGTCGAGCCGAGCCGCTCTACGCTCAGAAAGTACGTCTCTCCCTTGGTCATCACTACGCTCGAGGACGTGGTCGCCGACCTCGACCACCTCAACTGGAAAGAGTGCTGCATCACCTCCATCGAAACTCTGAGCTCATGGCAAAACGCCCACTCTTCCCTTCCTCTGACGAGCCCTCAACAGGACGTCGTCCGCTACAGCAAGCATCAACCATCGGCGCTCCTGGCCCTGGATTCGACACCCTACGTCGCCGTTTCTGCTCCTGACGGCGCTTCGTTGCCGTCTAGAGCTTCAGAGACCGCTCGTCATCCAGCGAAGAAATTGGCGCCGAAGAGGAAGAGGAAGACGTTGCCGAGAGGCGGCGGTGGAGGTGGCGCTCATGCCGCTTTGGATTCTGTTTCGTACGGATCGTGCTGACGTCATAGGTAACGGATCGTCACGTTTTGTTTGTGATTTATTATTTTCTTTGTTTTGTCTTTTTTATATTTTAATTTCTTTTTCGCAGCACCCAGAGCAATTTTCAGTCCTTCGCGTTGTCGTGGCGGGGTTTTGGTACAGGATTTGTGCTCCCTCAGTGGGTTAGTTAAGGAGTGTGAATTTCGTGAAAGGGAAAGGGTATTTCTGTACATTCCTTTCAGACAGTGGTAAACTTGTGTTTTACAGGTAGTATTAAGGGTATTTCAGTCTATTAGTATCACAAATTGCATTCGGATTTCATCCCTAATTGGTGTTAAAGTATTTTATTAGTATCTTAAATTGAGAAAAATGGGACTTACCACTCTGTTGCGTTCATTGTGTGCTATTTCTTCTACCATTCAACTTTTTTATTATTATTATTTATTTTTATGCCTTCAAAGGGGTTCAAGAAAAACTGCAAACAGTCGCCATATTAATGTGAACATCATACATAACTTCATACCTAATAGTTTGGGCAGGGGCTTAAGCGTAATTAGCTATAAATATTAATTTTGCTGACATTAAAAATGAAGTATCATGAGGAGATTGGTGAGGAAGCAATCCCAAACCCAAAACATAACAATCGAAAAATAAGAAACAATTTTCACAAAGAGGCAAAATTATCTGAAACCCATCCTTAGAAACTTGGAGTTGGAGCTGGTGACTTGAATGGTATTACGCTCATGAATTGCGTTTCTTTTCCGAGAATTTGATGCAGAGACAGAGGAAGAGAACGAAAGAGTTGCAGTTGGTAGAGGAGCCACCAGGAGGTTGGTTATATCTGCAAGAGGCTCCCTCCTTAACCCTATGCTACTACATCTCTGGGAAGATGACCCGTTTTCACGAACCGGGGCGGTCAGCTTTGCCCTTGGGAAGAATGGAGGGATCGTGTTCTCTTTGTCGCTGTGGTCAGGGCAAGCAACGGCCTCCATTTATGATAACTTTGAGAGTCCGGGACACTTTTTTTCCTTCTTTTGATACAAATACAAGCGATATTGGAGGATGGGGAATCGAACCTAGTAACTCGGGTGCAAGTGTAAATACTCTCAATCACTTGAGTTACAAACCTCTTCCAAGACACAAACTTTTTGAATCGATGGCTGTTGATGGACTTGGGCATCAGAGCAGGGAGGGAGTGAGCTGCTATTTGTAATGTCTGTTTGTGGGATGGCTATTTATTTTGGAGGGATGTTTGAATCTTTCTTGTTTTCTTCAGCTCAAAATTTCATTTTGGGTGTTGGGATTTTGTTTTGGAAGGTTGAAATTTTTGTGATTGCGGTCCTGTGGCAATTAGGAGAGTTCGAAATTTTGACGTGGCAACTGGTAAATGCCGGAAGGTGAGAAAGCGTTGAAAAAAGTTCATGAATTCCTTCCCGGGTCATTTGTAAAAGTAGAAAGGCGGGGAGGGGAAGGAGAGCCAAATCTCAAACCCAAATGTCACTCAAATCAAGATTTGGCTTCTTTTATGTTTTTTCAATTGGCGCCATTTGGAGACGGGAAATTTTGGACACTAAATTTTTTTTTTTTTTTTTTTTTTTTTTTTTTTTTTCTCCATGGGGAGCTCTACATTAGGATTGCTAAATTCAGGGTACTAATTTAAGTATTTGCAATTTCTCTTTTTTTGTTAACTTTTCTTAAAGTTAATTATATTTTATATTATCTCAATTTTTCTTAATTAACATGTCAACCTAAAAAAATTCAAATTCCAACAAGAAAAAATGAGAGTAAATCAAAGAAAATGATGGAAAGTGTAGATGTTGCAAAAACCTAATCAAAATAGTTGAATATAAGTATAGTAAATTGAAACTTTTGTGTGAGATGGGTGAATCTTAAAAACATAGCAAAAAATAGTCATTAATATTGATTGAATAATTGTCTTTGGATAAATATGAATCCACCAATATAAATTAATTAGTGGGTGCTAGTGAGGTATAGATCAGTTGGTTGCACTCTTTCACCTCTACTCATGTGGATAGAGGTTCGAAGTCTCCAGGCACTCAATGAATATTTGTGTAAACTCCCCCTCCCCTAATCTATTGTACTAAAAAATCTATCATAGATGAAGACAAATTAAAATATATGTCTTCATCTATGATAATTATCCAATAAAATTTTGATTGAATTCAAAATTCTTTTTATTAAAGAAATAGATCATTTACATGATTTTTTTAATTTTTTTGGCTTATTTACTGTAGTACCTCATGAAACTTTGATCAAATCTCACTTTGTCCCCCGGAAAATTAAAGTAACCCACTTAACCCTCTTGACCATGGTTTTGTGTTCCACTTTACCCCAAATCGTTAAATCCATCCAAAAGCGTGTTAAAATTGCTAACATGACATGGATATTTGAGTCATTTTTAACACAGGGGTTATTTACCCACCAATCTTATAAGAGCCTTTCCATCGGATGAGCCCAGCCCGAGGCTAGGGGGAAAAAAAAATTGTGTTCCAGCGGAGCAGCCCAGGCCCGGGGGGGGGTGTGGGACCCACCACCCCGGGCTGGCCCGAAGACAACTTCTGCCTGAGGTCCAAAACGAGGGGGGTTACTGTAGCGCTACAGTATCTGCTACAGTACTGCTATAGTACCTCGCTGATTTGATTTTTTTTCCTGTTGCCACGTGGCGTCGTTTGGGCTCTCCGATCTGATTTTTTCCTCCAATCCAACGGCAGCCAATTTTTTTGCAATAAAATACTGGAAAAAATTCGGAAAATTTTTTAAAAAATACCCAAAAATTAATGAATTTTTTTCTATTTTTTTTTTTTTTTATTTATTTTAAATATCTGAAATTGAAAATTTTATCCGATTATGAGATATGAATAGTATTGACACGTAGGAACCCGAAAATCTTATCCGAAAATATTATACAAATTAATTATTGAGGTAAAAAAAGTTGTGAATAAAACAAAAAAATGAATAGTAACTGCCCTTAACAAGGGCAACGGGTAGAAACACAAAATTCGGATTTTGCAAGGGCAACCACTATTCACGTGAATAGTGGTTGCCCTAGCTCCCCCCTTGCCATGGCTAAGGGCAAATGGGTGGAATTGCTCTAAGGCAAAATGGATCCCACATCTAGCATGCACAAAAAAACAAATAAAAAATTTATTTACTTTTTAAAAATTAAAAAAATCAATTACATATCATAATTACATAAAAAATTACAAAATCAATTTCCCAACCTCCCTCAGCAGCACCAACCCAAACCTAGCCGATTTCCCATCCACAACTCTCCCCCACCAACCCAACACCATCCCCTCCCTTCTCTTCCCCTCATCTTTCTCCCTTTCCAGCAGACGAGGCACATTCATTCAAGAAAGACTGCACCGAGCTCAAATCCAAGATGGAGAAGCTCGCCGGCCTCCTCCTCCAAGCGACCCTCACCACACAACCCAAAGCCACCCTCACCACCACCACTCCAAACCCGCTGGAAAATCACCCACCTCCCCCACAACCCACTGCACTGCACCCACCTTCAACCCCACAGAGCATCGAGCACAAACTTGGTTGTCCACTATGACCATCTCTCCCTCGAATAACCCAAAGGCCGATACCGAGACGATGTCTGATATATCAGAGTCGCTCCACCCACTGCGTCACAAAGCAAACCCGATTTGATCGATGTATTGGTTGGCCCATTTTGGAATTTCGGACCTCGATGGCATTTCGAAGAACCGCTTAGGCGATGAGGACGCTGATGACGACGAGTTCGAGTTCTTCCGGTGACGATCCACGACGATGTCGCTCCAGAACTCGACCCATCTCGGTGTTTTGCCTCCGGACTCGAAACATGTATCCAAACTCCTTTGCGAGAAATTCGTCTACAACCCGACCGATTGTTCACTCATTGACCTTTGCTTCTTGAGAATATGAGGGTCGGAGTGCGATTTCAGAAACAAAGACTTGAGATTTCATTTTTTTTGCCTTCTTCTAGTTCAATTTAATAACTAGAGATGGGAATGCCAACCCCAACCTTGGAGGTAGACGACCAAGCCCATTCATCAACCCCAGTGAATATTTAGTAGGCACTTTGGGTTGCCCATCAACCCTTCCAAGAGGTCAAGATCGAAGTTTTAAATGGCAAATTTTGGGGGTTCATGGGGTCAAGTGACCCCATTTGTCCTAGTGTGCACCTATTTCTGGTGGTTGTGGTCTGATGGTGAAGTTTAGGGGTGATTGCGGTTCGTTAACCGCGAATTTTTGCTCAAATCGCGAACCAACCGACTATTTGCGGTATGGTGATTTTCCAAACCGCGAACCGACCGCAATTTGCGGTAAACCACAAATTGCGGTCGGTTACCGCGAATTAGCGGTTTAAAACCGTAAGTTCTCAAGCATTCACAAAAAATATAAATTCACAACCTAAATAAATAAATACACAACCTCAACTTCTCAAACATATTATAAATTCACAATCTCCTCAAGCATATTATAAATTGACAACCTAAAGAAAATTAAAGTTACAATTCCAAGCATTCCAATTAAAGTTATACTTCTCAAGCATTCTAATTCCAAATCCTTTAAAGTTACAAACCAAATGCAAAATGCAAAGCAAAATGAATTAAAGTTACAACCAAAAAGAAAAATACAATTCAAAGTTAATTAAAGTTACAATATAAAAAGAAAATGCAATGCATTACACACTAAAGTTACAAACTCAAGTGTTGGTGGTGAGTGGATTTGAAGAACCCCGTTGTGTTGTTTGAGCACCAATGCTATCTACAAATAAAACAACATAGTTTAGTACATTTTATTATAAGAATAAGCATAAATAACATTAGCATAAATAAACTAATTACTTACAAGTTGTTATATGTTCCATTTCCTTGTAGAATTCAACCTCATCATCCGTTGGTTCCTTGTAAAAGGAAAATTCGTCTGCTCTAAGCCAATCACTAGTACACACTAATGCCTCTATCATTTTATGATGCAAAGAGCTTCTAAAAAGATCCACAATCCTCTTGCCTAGGCTAAAAGCATTTTCACTGGCAACCGTAGAATTTGGAATTGCAAAGATATCCTTGGCAACTTGCGAAAGAATATGATATCTTTTTTGGTTCCCTTTCCACCAATTCAAGAGATTGAATTGTTTGCTCAAGGGGCTCTCAAAAGGATCCATCAAGTACTTATCCACTTCATTGGATATCTCAACGGATTGCTCATCCTTCCTCTTTTGCACAAGTTGTTGCATTAGTTGAAATGTGACATCAACATCATCACCAATTTGTGCAACCTCATCATCAATCTCATCCTCATCAATTTGGCTCACACCCCCTCCAACCTCTTTATACTCATTATACAATTCATTCAAACACTTTACAACCTCCTTCACAATCTCATCTTGCTTTCTAGCATCTACCCCAAGATTCCCAAAGCTTATTTGGAGCATTTGAAGCTTCATCCTTAGGTCTAGCACATTGCCCAAAAATATAAGCTTATTCACAACATCAAAGCTCCCCCAATATTTGTCAAATTTCAACTTCATTAAAGATGCTACCCGTTGCATAGTAGGATTTCTAGGATCCTTCATTTTAGCTTCTATTTGAACTTGTAAAGCAACCAATTCTAGGAAAATTATTGTGGATGTACAAGTTTTGGTTGCACTAAGTTTCAATGTAGCATCATAAATTTTTTTGAGAAAATGCACAAAAGCTAATGCCTTCTCCCAATCATCATCTTTTGGAGGTCCCACTCTCTTAACCATCACTTTCTTAACTTTTTCTTCCTCTAGAAAATAAGCTTGAAACACCTCACAAGAATATGCCATCTTCTCAAAAACTTGCCTATATTTGAATGCACCTTCAAGCATTTTATAGGTTGCATTCCACCTTGTAGGCACATCCATTGGCACATTTGCCATCTTGTCCATCCTACATGCAATGGCAAACTCTCTAAACTTATCCAACCTTGCCGGAGAAGAGTGAATAAACTTCACACAATTTCTTATACCCTCAATTGAGGCACTAAGCTCCTTCAACCCATCCTTAACAATTAAATTAAGAATGTGACAAGCACACCTCAAGTGCAAGTACTTCCCATCCAACATTAAGGTGTTCATTGCCTTTAGGCTTTGTGCCATGTACTCAACCGCCCCATCATTGGCGGAAGCATTATCAACGGTAATTGTGAACACTTTATGTATGCCCCAATCCGTCAAACATGCATCTAGGGTTTTTCCTATGTCAATGCCCTTATGACTAGTGATCTTTGTGAAACTAATTATTCTTTTGTGTAAGTTCCAATCACTATCCATGAAGTGGATCGTCACAACCATGTAATTTATGTTTTGGATCGATGTCCAAGTATCGGTTGTGATACTAACTCTTTGCTCACCAATCACACTCATTATCTTTACCTTTTCAACCATGAATAACTCCCACACCCCCTCGGAAACCTTCTTCCTACTTGGTACCTTAAAACGAGGTTGCACCTCGTTCATCATTTCCTTAAAACCCGAGCCCTCAACGACTCTAAAAGGATGCTCATCCTTAATGATGAACTTCACAACCTTTAACTCACATTTTTTTTGATTGAATGTGTGAGGAACCAATCCACTACCCATTGTATACGTTGTCAAAGAAGGTTGATTTGCATCACCTTGTTGTTGATAGAGAGGAGAGAGCTTGCATCTCATTTCTATGTGATTTTTTAAACCCGTTGTCCCATTTTTTCTAGGGTCCGCCGGCATCTCCAATTTGCAATAATTGCAAACCCCTATAACCTTCTCTACCCCATTATCATCATTCTTTATTTGTTTTGTGCAATGTAACCACACAATCGACTTTGGTGCTTTCCTCCTATCTCCCACCATAAACCCCTCACTTGTGGGATTTTGTGTTTGAGTTGGAGATTGTGTTTCGGGTGTATCGGTTTGTGTTTAGGGATTAGAGGCATTAGGTGTGTTAGAGTGGCTAGACTCCATCTATAACACAACACAACACAAAAGCAACAACATAAAATAATATTAATAACATTAACAGATTCAAAACATATTCACATATTCAAAACAGATTCACAGATTCAAAACAGATTCAAAACAGATTCAAAACAACATTAACAGATTCACAACAGATTCACAGATTCAAAACAGATTCACAGATTCAGAACAGATTCACAGATTCAAAACAACATTAACATATTCAAAACAGATTCACAGATTCAAAACAACATTAACAGATTCAAAACAGATTCACTGATTCAGAACAGATTCACAGATTCAAAACAACATTAACATATCCCAGAATTAACATTAACAGATTCCAGAATTAAGATAACAGATTCAAAACCAAGCTGAAACCAAATACAAAAATACAGAACTTACCTCTGCAAAACCAAATGCTCCAAGCTTAAAACAGAAATCTCCAAACAGTTTCACTTCAGCAACAATCCCTGCAAAAATCAATAACCGGTTTGTCTTAATGGAAACTATTTAACCAGTAAGATAAACAATAAACCATTTCAGAGCATCAGACAAACATTAATAAAAAGGTATCCTTTTGAAATGGATTTCAGGGCAGGAAAGAACATTATAATTCAATCAGTACACAAAAGAATAATGCCTCATATACATCCTCATATATATAAGCAGAAAATGAGAACGAGTCGGATCCAAAGACTACTTATTTTTCCATTAGTGAGATAGGTTCTGTCTGTAGGTATAAAAATAAAATGATGAATGTCTAAACTCTATAGCCACTAAAATCCCATCAACAAACTCAGTTCAAGGGTTTTGATTTCGATTGCGATTATAGGTTTGGTTTCTTTGACCTAAAAATCCCATCAAATTTAACATTACAAATTCCCAATTAAAACCTAAAACCCTATCTTTGAAACAATTAATTTCAGAAATTGGAACACCATAATTTACCTCCAAAATTGGTTATAGTGGTGGCCGACGGGTTTGAGAGTGGCTGTTGATAGTGGTGGGTGACGGGTTTCGGCCTAGGAAAACCTTATCGGCTGAGAGCGGCTGTTGAGCTTGAGACAGAGAGAGAGACAGAGAGAGAGCTTGAGTTGAGTGAGCGTGCTGGAGGTTCAGTTGAGAGAGAAGAGAGAATTGAGATTGAGAGAAAGAAAGAGAGGAGATGGGTTTGATTCGGGTTTGTGAGAGAGAAGCGTATTTTCAAAGTTGAGAGAGAGAGAGAGAGAGTCGAATGAGAATCAGTGAGAGTGAGATCGCAATTGCATCTAACGGCTAGAGATAAGGCTACAGACAATTAAATGGAAATAAGGCTGTAGAGTATAGCCATGCGGCTATACTTTGAGGTTTGCGGTAACCGCAGTATTTGAATATCCAAGGATTAAAATATCGGCCGTGCAGATAATATTGGGCCTCCAATTTACGGATATTTCGAGGGATATATCGTTATCGTTTTGGGTATCGGGAAAAAATCAACAAAAATGACAGATATAAGCATTGAAACACATAATTTTGGTGTAAAACTTTCATAGATGTTATGTACATTGTCAATGAATGTATTGAACAAATAAAACTCAAAATTTATTAATAATAAGATATATATATATATATATATATGATGAAATATAAGTGGTATGTAATACGCGTAATAATAAAAAGTTGATTAGAATTGAATAAACCATGCATAAATCCATAGTTTATTTGAACATTGGATTACAATTTAGATGAGTGTCCAACTACATAAATGAAGAGCTCCTATGAGGTTCAAACAATGTGGAACAACCATCTAGATTCATACAATAATCATACCAAGTCATGTAACCCGAGTAGTTTGTAAGCCATGTTTGAACATGGTGCACATATGACTCTCTTGAGCTCCCTACTGTCCTCCCATATATGGGATAGTTAGGATTAACTCAACTAGTAGGTCCATAATCTGTTTCATCATCTTGAGCTCCATATCTAGTTCCACTATAATCAGACATGACATAACCATAGCCATCATAAGATTCATTTGAGTTAGTACTAGGTCTAGATTCTTTTGATGCATACTCTAAAACATGCATACTCCAAAACATCTTTTGAATTGAATATTGCCAAAAGCCTTCACACATATATCTAATCACTGCACATATACCTCCAAAAAATCTTTTCAATTTCAATTTGCTTCAAAACTTTTGAATTTTTTTGGGTTTTGTTATGGGTATCGGGAAATATCGGAAATATCGGCAAAATATCGGGGATATCGCACTTTTCGGGGATATATCGTCGATATCGGGGAAGATATGGCCTTACCCCCCAATATCGGTGTCGACAGTTCAAAATATCGATATATCGGCCGATATATCGATGTATCGGCCGATATTTCAATCCTTGTGAATATCAAATACCGCAACCGCAAATACGGTTCGGTTTTTAATACCGCAAATGCGGTTCGGTTTACCGCGATTGCGGTTTTATTTCGGTAAATTGTCGGTTGGTTTTTGCGGTTTTTTCGGTTCAAAATGCCACCCCTAGTGAGGTTAGGGGAAAGGGAGCGAACGAAAGTGATGAAGAAGAAGAGATTTTTTTAAAAAATTTTAATTTAAAAAAATATTAATTTTTCTATTTATATATATATATATATATATTTAATTATACAAATAATTACATGATTTAATTATATTATTTTAATTTTTATTCCACTTAAGGAAAAAAAGTGGGTGCTGTATATGACACATCATCATTTGTTATAAAAAGACGGAAATAGCCTTGTCACGTCATCAAAATTGACGGAGTTATAGCACTTCCACCCATTTGCTACGGCAAAATGCAAAGGGAGGCAAAGGCAGTTACTGTTCATGTGAATAGTGACTGCCTTAGTAATTTGTTTGATGCATTCTCACCTATTGCCATGGCAACCCAAGGGACACTACTATTCACATGAGATATGAGGAGAGAAATTTGTATGAAATTTTGGTGTAGGAAGTGAAGAAGATGGCTAGGTATTTATAGAAAACAATTTCTGAAATTTTTGGTTTTTGATTTTTTTTGTATTTAAATTGGTTGATGATGTCACAATGACGTTAGCGTGACATCAGCTTGCCCAGATTGGTGGAGCCTAGCGCTTGCCCTGGCAAGCCTTGGCGACTAGAAACGGGATTGGGGGCCTCTTGCTTGGGTTAGCCCCTCCGCTAGAAGTGCTCTTATAAATAGAGATAATCACAGTGGGCAAAGTGAAACACAAAATCATGATCAAGGGGGTGAAGTTGACCACTTTAACTTTTCAGAGGGTAAAGTGAGATTTGACCAAAATTTTAGGGAGCATTACATTATATTTTTTTTTTTTTTTTTTTTTTTTTTTCTCTTCTTCTTTTTTTTTACATTGATTCTTTATTTCAACCTACATGTTTGTGGGACAGACTTAAATATGAAAGGTATATCGGTCATTCCGTGGATAGCAAATGTCAAATTGTTGTGGAGTTTAAAGTGAGGAGGCTATTTGAAGAAGCCAATCCCACCATCAAAACATTTAAAATGTTTAAGTCCCACGATTTCTTTACATTTGTTGATGATGAGATTGGCCTCCACACATTAAACTCCTCATTGTAGCATCTCCCGAATATGTTGATTGAACCTACATGGCCGTCAAAGAGTATAGCCCATACGCAATTATGGAATTTACCTTCGTCTCTTTTAGCAATAATTATATATCAAATTAATGAGTGTCACCTTTCCACTGAAAGTTGCAAAAAAATTAGTGTAGTTCCCAGTATATTAGGTTTAAAACTGACAAGAAATCCAACAATGCAACACACAGATCATAGGCCCGCCCCACAACAAATTAAAGCCCAAATCCAAGCATAAAGTTTAGTCCACACCTAAAGTAGGAGATTTTTCAGTACCTAGCCTAAGCACACCAAAGCTGCCGCCGGCGTTGTGAGGACAGGGACCATCGCCACCGTGGCCAATATTGAGAGGTCATAGCGCCACCATGGCCAATATTAAGACCCACATATCTACCACCATAACCAAACTCTTACATGGAAAAGTTAAAACCCTACACCTAATTATGAAGGGTACTAGGATAATGACTGTTCCACGGATAGCACATGTCAAACATGAGAGTATGACGGTCAAGCCTACATGGGCCAGTGGGGCTTATACTCATACACATTAAAAGCAATTAGCAGCATCTCTTTTTCCAACAATTATATCAAAATATTTAAATTGGTCCGACCAACTAAAGCTGCAATAAAATCGTGTAGTTCCCCAGATAATAGGAACAAATCCGAAGAAAAATGTTTGATGGGTGTGGACAACTTGGAGACCAAGATCATCGTCTCTGGATTTACAATGAAGAGACTACGATGTCATTTGTGATGGTAACATTTTGTTCACCTGTTTTGATCTAATCATGTAATGATAGGGTAAAGTTTCTCATTGACTTGAAAATCATTGGTGGTCAACAAATTAACTTTCTTTGGTGTGTGAACGTGCCACTGTTAGCAATTAAAAACTCTAATTAACTTATGAAACAAAGATAACTTGCGCTCCAAGTTACTGACTTTAACAAGTAACTGTAAATTTGGGTGAGGAATATATCTCAAGTGAGTTCTTTTCTTGCCTTAGACTGGTGAGGACTTCATAATTTATCACAGTAAACTAGTAGTTTTGGCCAAAATGAATATTGAAAATAAATCAAACTGTTTAAAAAAAAAAAGAAACTGCCTGTTAGACCATCTCCAACCATGTTGGGGTTAAACTCAAATTTTCACCCTCCAAAATACAACTATTCATGTATTTTCAGGACTCAAAATTTTTTTTCCTCCAACCTTGCAGACTCATAATTTGAGTCCGCAACTTTACTAAATTGTTTAAGAATGATTAACCCCTAAATTTTGTTTCTTGTTAATTTTTCTTGACATTATTTTTGTTTCAACACTTGTGATTTAATTTTCTAAACATTTTAACCTAAAAAAATTAAAATTCCAAAACATAATTGAATTTCACTTAAAAAATAAAAATAAGTACAATACCATACGTATGCCGGGAATAATTCGAACTCTTCATTGAATTATGTAAGTGTGTTTAAATTATCTAAACATTTTTAAATAAATGACAATCATTAAATTTTGCCGTTGAGATTGCTTAAAATTAATCATGATTATTGATTACAAATATAGTTGTTGGAATATTTAAAATTTAAAAAAAAAAACAAACCAGCAACATCAGATTTTTTGCACAAAGTTGTTGCCCAAAAAGAATAACCAAAACTGGGCCCAGCAAACATTGTGCAGCACGTGGGCTTCAGTCAGGAAAAAATAATTAAAAAAACAGATTTTGGGCCCACAAAATTATCAGTCCAGGCAAAAATGGGACTGGAATTCCACCCAAGATTTGAGATTTCTCAAATTTTCACCCTCCAAAATACATGGGTTGGAGATGGTTTTTAGAGGCTAAACTCAAAATTTGAGTTTCCACCCAAAGGGTTGGAGATGGTCTTATAGAACTCTTAGGACAAAAGGGAACTGCCATGTCTGCAAGGAGAATAGAACATTGGGCTTCGATTTCTGCCTGGATTGTTGCCTATGACTCAGGCTGGATTGGGTGTAACTATGCTGAATTCAAACGTCAGCACCTTCAACTGATCAAGTTTAGCTGGAAATTGATACCAATGTCGGGATTGGCAGAGCTCTTAATCTATTCTAGCCACGGGGAGGCTTGCAAGATGGACGTAATTGAGATTTCTTCAGTCTGGATGGGGCTGTGAGTGACTAGATTGATTATTATTGACCTGGAGCTGCACTACAACACTTGTTCTGCTTGATATGAATAATCCAAGAGCTATTCTAGCGATTTTGAGAGCTCAAGGTGTCTCTGTAAATTTGTTGAGGTTTTCATGTTATGAAAAACTCGAATTCTGCTTGATTTGGCTTGTGCTGAACCAAATTTGTAATATTCGCACTAAATCTGAATAGATAAGAGTTTAGGCTAACTTACAAGTATTCTGGTGGTTGAGGACCGAAGTGACCTTCTTCCATGATGTCTGAAGGTCCGAGCGGAGGCTGAATCCAACTTTAGGAGGGGATACCGGTGTGGTACCTGCCGAAGGTACTCCGATGCCAAAGTCAGGGACTAAGAGCGATTTTATTGACAGTGGAAGCACTAATCAAGTCAGAAAGTCTTACCACTTGGCTGGGCTAAGGGGCTCTATTTATAGAGAGCATTTGTGATGCTCTTAGCACTTAGTTTCGATGTGGGACTTGTGAAAGTGTCTTCGGAGGTCGACACGTGATTCTGACAGGCTCTGGCAAGAATTCTGAGGCAGTCTGTCAGAATCGGATTGATGTGATGGTTGGTCGATCGGTAGACAATATCGAAGGTTGGCGTAGGTAGTGATGCTGCGTTACCGACCAACTGAATTGGTACCGAGTGCCGAGAAAACATTCGGTATGGCCCCGGTTGAGCTGGTCTCTTGCTTTGAGGACGTTCCACGTGTCGCGATGTGAGTGGGTGGTCAGATATGGTACAAACATGTAATGAGAGAAATTTCGTTTTCTTTGTAAATTATTTTTCTGAATTGAACTGAAACCATAAACTTGAGTTCTGATTGATCTGTCTTTTGTGAATCAAAGGGGTTTGATTGCTTTGGAGTATGAAGACTTTTTGAGATCAACTGATCTTGTTTTGAATTTGTCAGTGTGACTTTGAGAGTTTTTGTTATGATTGAATTTTTGGCTGTCCTTCACCCTGTTAAATTCCTCTCATATTTATAGAGAATATGAATGAGTCTTTATTCTTTAATATCTAGGGGCAGATCTTTTTGAAAAAGATTTCCCTTTCTAATGCAAAGAAAGGGGAAGTTATTAACCTGGCAAAAAAGAACCATCAACAGCAAGTTTCTGTGATGATCTATTTGCTTTTTTTTTCTTCTGAAAAAACCAATTCTCTTGTTCTTTGTTTGTTTCTTGCAAAGCATACCCTGTCATGATGGTCCGTTTGCTTTTTCTGGCAAACAACTTTCCTGCTCACCTGTTTATCTCTTGAAAACGTAACTTGCTATGATGCAGAGCCTTTTTGCATATAGAAAGGGAACCTTGTTTTTTTTAAATGGAGAGTCTTCTTCTCATAACATCCCTTCGTTCTAGCTTCCAAAATTATTTTGTTTCAAAGGACATATGGCTTGTATCCATGGCCATGGTTTCCCGATCCTTCTTATCAATGTTTTCTTTGTGCAAATACTCCCTTTCTTTTGCATATTCTACTTGAATTGCCCTATTGTCCGCTTGGGTTTTCATGTCTATTTCAATTCTCATGGCGCTGTGCCTTGCAATTTTCTCCAAATATTTTGATGTATTATTGCTAGAATTACTCCATCTTTTTGCCTTCATAGCCTTTCGGCCAATAGGCCTTGACTCCTTTTCGATGGGTGAGTCTTGACTCATTCGGGAATCCAAAGGCGAATCTGATGTTGGTGAATCATGGAGTGACATCTTGTTTAACACAACGGGCGGACCCGTGGGAATAATTCTAAAACGTTTGCAATTTTTCACCACCTCCCAACATTCTTGATGGTTAAAATATTTTTTGCCTTGCCCAATTGCACCAAACCACATTTGTGCTTGCATAATCTATTAACAAAAAAATAATGGAAATGCAAGATACATTAATAAAATATTGAAAATACAAAAAAATATTTAAAATATATTGGAAATGCAAGTAACATAAAATAAAAAAAATGGAAATGCAAGAAACATAAAAAAAGAATAATGGAAATGCAATTAACATTACAAAAATATTGGAAATGCAAGACACATTAATAAAATATTGAAAATGCAAGAAATTATTTAAAATATATTGGAAATGCAAGTAACATTACAAAAATATTGGAAATGCAAGAAACATAAAAAAAAAATGGAAATGCAAGAAAATTAAAAAATTAAAAAATTTAGGACATTACATTTAATAAAATGGAAATTACAAATAATTTACCTCATTGCTAAGATTTTCACCGCTTCGAACATTGTCCATCGCTTTGCTAATGCATCTCTCCATTTCCCCAACTCTTTATTCAATATTTCCACCTACTACTTAATGCCATTTTTGTACGACTAGAACTCGATCTTTCACAAAATTTGGCATGGATTTTTCTCCACATGTGAGAGAATTTCATCTCATTGCCCGTGACCGGACAATGACTAACATAGACCCAACTCTCACTCAAGAGAACATCTTCCATAGTTGCCCACGTGCCCCCAGCTTCGATGGAAGATGCCATGAGATGGTGAATAAAAATGAAAATTGGAAGTGATGAAAATTTTGTGTCGAAAGTGAAAAACAATAAAATTTATGAAATTGTATGAGGATTTTGGTGTTCAATGTGAAGAAGAATGGTAGGTATTTGTAGGAAAAAAGTTCATTTTTTTTTTTTTTTTTTTTTTTTTTTTATTTTTTTCACATTTTTTTTTTTTTTTTGTCCAAAAAAGCCCAGCTATTGGATTGGAAAAAGAAAAAGCATCGGCGCAACTAGAACGCAACACGTGGCAAGATACCGTTGGTCTAGTCAACGCACGGTAATTCAAATTTTTTACTCACTAATAGTTAAAAAAATTTGAATTACCGTGACTGACGCCAACCTGACGTCACCTCATCTCGGGCTGGCCCAGTCACGTGGGACCCGCGCCTTGCCCCGGCTGTCTTGGCCCGCTGGAACGTGATGCCTGGGCTCAGGCCCTGTCCTGCCCAGGCTCGGGTTTGTTGCTGGAGTTGCTCTTATGCATATTACATTTTGTTGTCCAATGTTGGAGCCGAGCCGAGCCAATGAAACATAATGGCTGGCGTGTTGCAGGCACTAACTAAGTCAAGTCTCCGGCTCGTCCCGCACGCGTCGTCGTACGCTCGCATTTTGTCCAATTTGAAACTCACCGTTTCTCTCTCTCACTCTCACTCCCAAACTCAGCCAAAAACTCCAAAACTCAGCCAAAAACCCCAAAACACACAGACGCACACGCATGCACCTCTTCCCAGCCGGCACACAACCGTCGCATTTCAAAACCGACCGCCACACGCACACCGCAGCCAATCAACACCCGCCATCTCACCTCTCATGGACTTCGTCGCCGGCTCTCCTTCACCGGTGACGGCACCCCGGCCCCCCTTCAAAACGGCGTCGGTTCCGGTCCGCGAGGACTGCTGGAGCGAGGACGCGACCTTCACGCTCATAGAGGCCTGGGGCGAGCGCCACCTCAGCCTCAACCGCGGCAACCTCCGTCAAAAGCACTGGGAAGAAGTCGCCGACGCCGTCAACGCCTCCCACGTCACTGCCGACAACCCCAGGTCCCGCCGTACAGACGTCCAGTGTAAGAACCGCGTCGACACCCTCAAGAAGAAGTACAAGATCGAGAAGGCTAGGGTTTCCGACTCCAATGGCGACTACACCAGCCCCTGGCCCTTCTTCTCTCTCCTCGACTCCCTCATCGGCTCAAAATTCCCCAAGCCCTCGCCGCCGCTCCCTCGCCGGTGCCCTCCGTCGCCGCCGCTCCCTCGCCGGAGCCCTCCGTCGCCGCCGCTCCCTCGCCGGAGCCCTCCGTCGCCGCCGCTGCAGTGGACTTTTCCAGTAGCTCGGAGATCGGCAACAGTCAAACGGCCGGCGCCGGCCTTTTTTCCGGCACCTGGAGACGAACCGGTGTTGAGTCAAAAATTGGATTTCTCGGCGTTTGCGGCGGTAGCTGCGGCAGCTGCGGCGGAGAGCGAAGAGTCCGAGGGGTCGCCGTCGAGGTCGAGCGTGGGAGGGAGTAGGATGAGGGACCGTGATAGGGAGGTTGGTTGTGTGGAATTGGCTATGGCCATAGAGAGGTTTGCGGAGATATACGAGAGAGTAGAGCAGAGGAAACAGAGGCAGATGGTGGAGTTGGAGAAGCAGAGGATGCAATTTGCTAAGGACTTGGAGTACCATAGAATGCAGCTTTTCATGGAAACAACGAAGCATCAGCTTCGAAAGATAAAGCGCGCCAAGCGGTCATCTTCATCCCCTGGTCGGTGAGCCTCTTCCTCTGAAATTTCTGCTCCATCTTTACCATTTTTCACTTTCGCACGATTAACTTGTTTGCCTCTTTATTACAATTTTACAAATAGTTGCACATGGCATTTTATGGTACTGTCTACTTGACTGATGAATGAGATTCGATTGTTCAATTTTACAAATACTTTTTTATTGTGAGGAAATTTTTACAAATGGTTGCATATGGCATACGGCAAATTCTTTTTTTGTAAAGCTGACTTGACCTTCGATTTTTTGCAGAACCACAGATTTGAACTTTCATATGATTTTGTATAGAATCCATGAAATTTATAGGTTTTGTCTCTTTCTTATTGTTTATTAAAAACAGGCTGTGATTTATTGATCAGTAGATCATTCTATTGTTTTTATATTGCCTTCTTTGGCTTCCCTCTTGATTTTGGTGTTGAACCATACTACAGGTAATAATGGCATCAAGGGGAAAAGGCTTTGTTTTACTTTTATGGTGGAGAAGTTTAACAAAGAGAACACTGAAAACTTTAGGGTAATTTCCTTAGAAAAAAGAAGAGGGAGAACTCTTACATTAATAAATTAACCATTCACAATTGTCATATTCCTTGTCAAGTCCTATTTTTGTAACATTAAAACTCTTATTCTTAAAAGGAAATTCAAATTGATATAGCAGGACAGAGGCATGATTTAAGGTTTGGAATGAAATGCATTCCTGTCCAACCATACCCAGTGTACGTTTTGAGAATAATTTCCTAGACCTACAAGATGAGAAAATGGGGGAAATGAGTCATCAGTCGAGAAAGTCATTTAACATCTTGTGCTCGTTTCCAACTTTGTGAACAAAAGGTCAATTATTCTGGTAGTTAGGTTTACTGAGCCAATATGAAACTTTGCATGTATAGATAGCTTGGATAAAAATTGTCAAAGAAATGGAAGTATGAGGTAGAACGAGCTACATATTCCAGAGGTAATGAAACTGTCAGCGAAAATGGTGAAACGAAACAAAGAAAACTTATTAGTATCCCCAGAAGTTGAGTCCGTAGTAGTTTGCTATAGGTTTGGCCTTCCTATAGTAATAACGTCCATAATGGTTTGCTATAGGGAAGTGATTGCAATTTCAATAAGGGTCAGGTAAAATCCTCTCTTTGGGAACTTTAAGATGGCCCACCTTATTTATTTATTTATTTCATTTAATGAAGAGTATCTCCAATGACAAGGAGATGGAGTGTTGCTTGACTTGGTTGAAGGACGAGCAGAACCCACTCTTATATAGTTGATAATGTCATGCGGACAAATCTATTTCGACTGAAATGATTGTCAAAGTAGTCATTGTCTTATCAAATACATGCATGGGTATTAACCTAAAAACTTAAATATTTAATGTCTAGAACAGAACCCTCATATTATCAATAAGATGCTTTAATTAGTGTCACTGTCGTAGTAAGAAGGGATAGTGTGCTTGTAAGTTTGATCTATTTGGGTATTATAAATTGCTTCTTTTATCTTAGTTAAATGTTTAGTGTTCTCGATGTTTTCTTTTCTGTTTTTCCTATAAAATGTTCTTGGTGACAAACTGACAATGGCCAGAAAAGTTTTGGAATTTGATTAAAAGAAGTCAATTTTTATGCAGCATTGATGTAGGGGCTGAATTACGAAAAAATATGCCTGCAGGTTTCATGTCCCAAATATTGATGTTTCATTCAGTGAGCGGCGATACAAGAATTGATCAATTAGTCTTGAGTACATTGGTGGGAGGAGGGTAGAGGTAACATTCATTTGGGATAGGATCATTGATGGTGAAAACTGGTCTTACGTTTTGTAACTCAAGTAAATAGTAAAGGCATGCACCCCATAAGGAGCAATATGGTTTAATTAGAATGTGTTAGGCCTGGGGAAGGAAAAAGTAGTTTTGGTTGAAACAGCAAAAATGTAGCCACACTTACTAAGAAATGAATCTTGTGGGTGACATGAAATAAAATTAGTTTTGGATGAACATGTTAGTGCATCACTAATCTCTGTTAGGAATCTTTGTTTCCTGACTGTTAACCAGATGAGCACCAGTCACCCAAAATGTTAAAAACCTAGGAGAACATATATCTAGCAGTCAATTTGATCCATTTTCTCGCAATGCACTTTTTACTGGTAGTGTCTTTGTTACTCGTGTTCTGAATTTTGAAGCAGTTCTTATAATTGCACAAAATTGTAAGGAATATGAGATCCTAACAGTCTTACATTTTTGTTTTTCATGTAACAGACAATTACTTATAGGCGACGAGGTTTGATAGTCACCGGCTAGTGTGATTTGCCTCTTTTTGAAAGGTATAGATCGATTCTAACTTATGGAAGGAAATGCATACGGTTTTACCTTATTCTGGGTACGAGGATTTACTAGAAGTTACTTGGACAGAGAGAATTAGAAGGAAATGCATATGGTTTTACCTTATTTTGGGTACAAGGATTTACTAGAAGTTACTTGGTAGTGATGAGACAATTGTTGCTTGTAATACCCCCTTCTTGTGAAGTAAATTAGTTGCCTTCTCACTTTTGGGAACCCTGGAAAAGTATATACGTGATAGAGCTAAGTACATAATCTCTCTGTCTCTGTCTCTGTCTCTGTCTCTCTGTCTCCCTCTCTCTCTCTCTCCCATCATGTATTCTTAATCCAGATAGTCATGAAAAGTATTTATACATAACCAGTGTCATTTTTTTCTTTTTGGTCAAACAGTGTCATTTTTCTTTGTCAATGGAAGTCAGCAGTGGAGTTTGAAAAGGTGGGTTTGTCACATCATATTGCACCAACAGTTACTTTCTTACGAATCCCACATCATATATTTTTAATTCTACATGCCTTTCTGATCGAAAATCATTTTTTCCTGCTTTGGAATTCTTAACAACCGTTTTCGGCACAATAAAATTTGTACATTTTTGTATTGTCCCTGAAGAAATTTAAGGATAAGATATGTTCTATTTTTACTATTTCATTCTGGTCCCACCTTTATGCTACCTCTCATCTCGATCCATTCAAAGGGTCCCTTCCTGGCTTAAGTGAGATCTTGGTGCTCTCAACCTCAGACAGCTGGCTGCTGTACAAATGAAAAATTGACTTGGAGGCTAATTTGGTTAAATCGCAGCTGATCTACCTCTGCACTCGAGGTCATAGGTTCGATTACCCTCAACCACAATATCGCGCGTATAAAAAATAAAAATCATAGCCAATCTACACTTTATGTTTCTCTCTAGAATGACCCCCAAAAAAAGAAAAAAAAAGAAGAAAAAAGAAGAAGAAGAGAGTTTAGCTCTAGTATTAAGCTCAGCATTATTGATTCTTCTTTGGGGCCGTACAACATTTCTTGCCATGACATAACATATTCATGTCCTTCAATTAGTAGACTCT
This sequence comes from Prunus armeniaca, assembly GCA_903112645.1. Lineage (NCBI taxonomy): Eukaryota > Viridiplantae > Streptophyta > Magnoliopsida > Rosales > Rosaceae > Prunus > Prunus armeniaca. The sequence continues at coordinate 9,092,347 of CAEKDK010000003.1, read as the reverse complement.
ATAAAATAGGGTATCGAATGCAAACTACTTGTATTATCTACTTATTTCTCTTGCCAGTGTCGAAATAGTGTCGAAAAATGTTCAAAGTCAGACTCTCCCCTTGATGAAAGAAAGTACAAACCATTTATGTAATTTTATATGCATGGAATATTCATTGAGACTATTATTTCGAGGTCCATTTGACAATGCGATCCATAAACCATTTTTTAAATTTAAAAAAAAAAACCTTTTAAAAGAAAAGGATTACGCTTGCATAAATATCAGCCGCAATTGTGATAAAAAGGACAGTTGAATACAAATATTGGATATTTCGTAAAAAAAAACACAAATATTGGATAAAACATTAAAATTATCATGAGCATAATTAAATGAAGAAACTTTTTCATATCTTCTACTTCTATGATGATTCTTGAAGGAATAGTTAATTCACTTCTTGTAGTTGAGGTGAGTAGGGGTTGAATTGGTTCGATAACCGAATCGATGGGCCACTACTGATGACTGACTGAGGGTAGTTGGTTACCCAAAATTGAAACCACTGTTGACCAATTTGCTGTCGGTTCTCCGACTATTGATAATAGAGTGCTTCTATAGTGAGTGGAAAGTTATAAGGGGTTTTTTTGAGGGGTATGTAAGAGCCGTTGGATTTCATCCAACGGTGAGTTTTTAAAAGAGGGTGCATGTAGAACCGGGTTGAAATCTGACCCGTTTGGAAACCCAACTTCAGCTGAAGAGTTTTCCCTCTCTGTGAAAAACTCAAGAACACAATCCTCTCTTTTTTAATGTAATGCAAATCCACAATTAGAAAGATCCAAAGCTCCCAAACTCTATAATCGCTCCATTGTCATCAGCTCCTTGGGAGGCCTGCGATCTATGGTATCCTCGGTATGACGATTAATGGCTTTTACCTAGCTATTGCCCTGTTTTGATTCTATGATTGAAGTGAAAACCCCTTCTCTTTTTCGTTCAGCAGAAGAGATTCCAGATGAAAGCAAAGTAGCATATCTCTTTTTCGTGCTGCTGCAGTTGTTCCTCGATTTTGGTAGAGATGGAGTCTCCACTACGAAAGAATCCTCTCTAATGTCCACCACATTCTTTGAAGCTGACTGACTTCGGAGCTCCCGATTGACTTTGAGAGGTAAGTTCACTCTTGCTGGATTGATTTTGTTGGGTTTGATTTGTTTTTTGTGAGGGTGAGAAATTTGTCATTTGTGGCATCAATAATGCGTCATTTGCTCTGCTATCAATAATGCGTCATTTGCTCTGCTATCAATAATGCGTCATTTCCTTATGAATATTCAATATACTTAGTTGATTATTTTTTTTGGAGGGGGGTTGGAAAATTATGAAATGTAGGTAAAAGATCCTAAACTTAGGCTTAATGGCATTAGGAGTAAGCATTTGGAGAGGATATTGGGTGAAGTTCTGTAATTGCTGGTTTGAATTACATTTGAGTTCTTAGTTGAACATGTTGGTTCTAATGTTATTTTTTCCAGATTATTTCACAAGAGATGACGTAACTATTATTAAATTTTGCTTGTGTTTTGTGTAATCAGAATCCAACAAGCTAGGCTATGCGTGTATTGTGTCAATTTGGGCAATGTTTTGTGTAAGTGGAATGCATTGATAAGTTGTGATGCAGTAATGATTGATTAATGAATTAACATTTGCTATGCAGTAATATAGAAGTAGATCAATAATATACGTGGATAAAATGTCTGGGGGCTCAGAGAGTGATGACTCTGTAACAGCTAATGGGAGGGTTTACATTCCTGAAGTAAGAAATGAGGAAACACCAGCAGTTGGGATGAAGTTCGACTCGCTTGACCTCGTTTATAATTTCTATAATAGATATGCATTCTTGGCTGGCTTTGGTATTCGACTTCATTCCAGCTTTTGGGGGAAAAATAAGAAAGAGATTCTGAGAAAAGAATTTGTATGTTGCAAACAAGGTGCATACCGGAAGGATGAAACTCGGGAGAGAAAAAGACAGCGGGGAATAAGTAGATGCAATTGCAAAGCTAAGATTGTGGTTGTGAAGACACATGGGAGCAAGAAGTATACCATCTCTCTTTTTGCAGAGGGACACAATCATAAGATGACACCCTCAGGAAGAATGCATTTACTGAGATCACACCGTCGTATTTCAGATTCTACAAAAGTACTCACAAAACAGTTGGGTTCGGTTAATATTCCCATTAATCAGAAGGTAAGTATTTTCGAGGTGCAATCCGGAGGAATGGATAAAATCGGTTTTATCAAAAAGGATATCTACAATCTTGAATGTAGTGTGAATGGGAAGCTGAGGAACCACGATGTTGAACTAGTGACCGAGTATTTTATGGCTGAACAGAAAAAAAATGAGGCTTTTTATTTCAAGATTGAGGGAGATGGCGATAACAGGTTTAGTCGATGTTTTTGGGCAGATGCAACTTCTAGACGGGCGTACGGGTTTTATGGAGATGTTGTTGTATTCGATACCACATTCAACACGAATAGATACGACTTGACATTTGCACCAATGTTGGGAGTTAATAACCATGGTCAAACAATTGTCCTAGCATGCGCATTTTTGAGCAAGGAAACGACTGAGTCGTTTATTTGGATGTTTGAGGAGTTTAAGAAAGCCATGCCAGGTGGCGAACCTAAAACGATCATCACAGATCAAGATGCGGCAATGAGCAGAGCGATTTCAATAGCCTTCCCGACTACATTTCATCGACTTTGCATATGGCACATCACATCAAAGTTCTCTGTTAAGTTACCACATTCTGCTTATAAGGAGTATTGGGGTGAATTCCAGAAAGCCATATGGGATACTGACAATAAGGATGAGTTTGATGCAAAATGGAATATTGTGGTTACAAAGGCTGGTTTGACTGACCATCCATGGGCTAAGTTCAATGTTTGATTTAAGGGAATCTTGGGTTCCAGCCTACGCACGACACTTTTTTGCCGCTGGAATGTCAAGCAGCCAAAGAGCGGAATGTTCTCATGGTTTCTTCAAGCAATACATATCAAGGAGAAATTCGTTGATGGATTTCATAATAAGATTTGAGAGGGCACTTTCTCATCAACGTCAAAAAGAGTTAGTTGCTGATCACGTAGATGCATTTGAAGTGGCTCAATGTATTCTACCGATGCCAATGAACAAACAAATGGCTACCTTGTACACAAGGACAATGTTTCAAAAGTTTGAGCAAGAACTAATACAAAGTACAGCATGTTTCCTAGAGCTGAAAACAGAGGATGCTTCTAAAGTTGTCTTTAATGTGAGCGAAAGGAAAAATTGGGAAACAAGAGTGGCAGAAGTCGTATATGTCAAAGATTCTGACCACGCATCGTGTAGCTGCAAAAGATTTGAATTTGTTGGAATTATTTGCAAGCACATCCTAGCATTGTTCAGAAGGGACCAGATTGAATATATGCCCGATAAATACATTTTGAAGAGGTGGAAGAAAACTGCGAAATTTGGATTGGTGTCAGATGCAAATGGCAACGAAATTAAAGACTCTGCAGATCCTGGTCTTTTAATAAAGCGGAGTACAATGTCCCGACTTGCTTCAGATGTGGTTGAGGATGCATTAATGTGTGAAGAAGGATGTGAGCTACTGTCAGAGACTCTAAAAAGTTTGCAGGGTGAAGTTGAAGTTGTTGAAGGATGGACCAAGTAATAACGAAGTTGGAGGGTCCAGCTCTCAAACACAATATATGAAAGACCCTAAGAGAGTAAGGTGCAATGGAGGGTCGAAACGAGTAACGGGAGCAAAGGAAAAGGCAATGAAGCGAGGGATTAGACACTGTCGGGAGTGTGGACACATTGGTCATGATAGAAGACAATGCCCAAGAAATTTGAACACACCGTAAGATGTTAACACTATTTATAATAAGACCTAAAATTTGAATAGGTAAAGTTCTTATGTGCTTCTGTTTGATGTTTATGCAGGACATCACCGTCGAACAATGACGAATCAACTCCAATAGATCTTAGTGACCCATTATTTGACGAATTTTACAGGATGCACGGACCAACTCAATGATTTAGGTTTCTATTATACGAAGCCCGGTTATTATGAAGACTAATGATCAGGTGAAGTTTTCTAGATGCAGTTTTATTATTATTATTTTTTTGTTCATGTCCACCGATGAGCTCTGACTATGTCCATTGATAATTGAAATGAAAATTTGCTTGGTTTCATTCTTGCATGAAATTTGGACACATGTTAATTTTACGTCTTCTCCCTATTTAGAAATTTTCATAGACATTAGATAAAGCATCAAATTTTGATTTATGTGAAGAAGCAATGACTTTTACCTTGTAAAATGGGTAGTTTATGGTGAATTATGTTTGAATAGAGATTTATTGATTATATGACAGGCTAATGCAGCATTTCCAGCAGCCAGCTATTGTTTCCATTACCAGTAATGATTTCCAGCAGCACGCATCATTTGTAGCAGCACCCACTTTTTGCGAATGTTATGTTCTAGTGTTTTACTGGTGATTAAGATCTGAGCTGGACTGGTTATTAGGTGCACGATTTTGCAAACATTCGTAGCTGAAGGATACTTGAAGCACTTTGTTGGAACAGAAAGATTAGAAAGCAACGTGTAAAAAAGTACATTGCAGCTAATCACATTTCGAATGGTTGGGTAATATTAAAGGGTACACTAACATTTGAACTACTCATAATTCCACACACAAAAGAAAATTTGATTGCAAAGCATTTTATGTGCTCCCTCTTAGCAATACCACGATCTCCCCAATAAACTGAACAACGGTAGCCACAATCACTAGGTCGTATTGGTCAGCTTCTTCTTAGCAGGTCTCACGTGCTTATGGTCACTCATGTCCCCAGTGATTTAGACAAAATAAATATTCAGCAATATTTGGAATTTTATTATATATACATAAACCATAAACCATTCACTACACAATGTATAGCACATGGCATTTTACTTATGACTCACGTGTCATGATAATGGGGCTTTACTGATTCCCAACGTGCTGTGATATTGACTGCTTATTGAATAATATTTCCATAGTTGCAAAATATAATGTTAGACAGAAGGAACACATGATGACTTGCAAGACATAGTCCCAATAATTATATATGAAGCAAATGAAACTGATATTTGTATTATTTTATATTAGATAATGACATTAAGGGAATATAGTTCTAATTTGTGCAATACCACGATCACCCCCAACCAACAGAACAGCTGTAGCCGCAATCACTTAGTCGTATCGGTCGGCTTCTTCCGAGCAGCTTTGACGTGCTTATGCTCATTCATGTCACCACCATCGTCTAGTATCTCTCTCACAGCATCAGGGGACACATAGTCCCAATTATAACTTGTATGAGTAGTTGCCGCGAATGCTCGGAATTTTTCGAATCCTTCGTTGAATGCCAACTCCAGTTCACTGTGGTGCTCTTCGCATCGCATATGGTTCATCAAACAACCTTTAATTTCATCATTCATTACTGCATCCAACTCCTCAGCTTTCAGCTTCCTTTTATGACTCAGCTTCAAGTACTTGTTCTTTTGGGAGAACGCTTTGTTCACTCTAATGTTAAGATCAGCCAAAATGGCCTCGTCTTCAACACATTTCTCGTGCCATGAATTGATCAGTCTGGAATTATAATCCCGCTTGTACTTACGTCACTACTGCATCTTTGCCTCTAAAAGTGGAATTCATCGGAGTCCCCCCCTCACACTGACTCCCGTGATAGTCTTTATTCTTGTCCCAAAATTCTTTTTTGAAAAAATGGCAGGGTCGGCGAGTACACAAACGTGGAAACGTAACCTCTCTGCGAGACTTGTCTTTAACTCTCTCCTTCCACTTTTTGTTCACAAATCTTCGAATTGTGTTGTGTGGTGCCCTCTGAACGAGGTGGACATACTTATACTGAAATAATCCTATTTGGTATTTATTTTTTGTTATAGAGGATGAGTGGGGGGATGAGGTTTGGGGGGGATTTGCCAAAATAATAATGCTTTTTCTTTTTTAGAAATGACCATGCTTTATATTAGAAACCAACATACAAATCGCTCTTGCGTGTAGGAGTCAAAAAAAACTACATACTTTATTCTAATCTACTATTGTATACTACTTTATTTCAATTAAATAAAAAAAAAAAAAGGGGGTTCCAGGGTTTTGCTTTTCAAGCTGTCACCTCACACTCGCCGACAACAAAAACAACAAAAAACAACCAAAAACACGCACTGTGGGGGAAACCACTGTTGTGTTGAAAGAAATCAATGGAATGCCAACATCTTTTAGTGAACGCCAACCCAAACTATAAAACAAACTAGTTAGGATTAAACTTAGAATTTTATGAGACCTTTTTTTTTTTTCCCTTTCCCTTCTACATTGTCAACCAAATGTTTTTTTTTTGGCTGGAACCCTGTTTTTAATTGTATTAAAAACCCTGTAGACTTACCAAATAATTTTACCCCCAACTTAAACCACCCTAAACCCCTCTTCATAAAATTCTAAAGCCTCTCCTCCAGCAAAAAACTCACTACTCACTCCTTCACCCATCCTCCCTCACTCCGATCCTACACATTCACTCCTCCACCGAATCTGTCTCCATCTACTGAAACTCTCCTCCTCACAAGAAACTCTCTCCCCCCGCATTGTATTTACTAACCAAGTTTGATGTGAGCATAATAAACACCCCCTCCAAACAAAGACTGCATTCGAAACGCAAGTGAGTCACCAGACAAACAATGTCACATTCCTAGATAGAATGACCATTTTGTTGGAAATTTTGAGTCTGAAAGAGTTCTTGCTTTCTAGAAGGAGAGGCATCTTCAACTGGTGATTGAAATCCAAAGGGCAAGGGCACGTTTGGAATTTGTTGAAGGCCAAATTGAAGATGACAAAAGGCAGGCCAATCTGGATAAGGGCGAAGTTTTTTTTTTTTTTTTTTTTTTTTTTTTTTTTTTTTTTTTTTTTTTTTTTTTTTTTTTTTTTTTTTTTTTTTTTTTTTTTTTTTTTTTTTTTTTTTTTTTTTTTTTTTTTTTTTTTTTTTTTTTTTTTTTTTTTTTTTTTTTTTTTTTTTTTTTTTTTTTTTTTTTTTTTTTTTTTTTTTTTTTTTTTTTTTTTTTTTTTTTTTTTTTTTTTTTTTTTTTTTTTTTTTTTTTTTTTTTTTTTTTTTTTTTTTTTTTTTTTTTTTTTTTTTTTTTTTTTTTTTTTTTTTTTTTTTTTTTTTTTTTTTTTTTTTTTTTTTTTTTTTTTTTTTTTTTTTTTTTTTTTTTTTTTTTTTTTTTTTTTTTTTTTTTTTTTTTTTTTTTTTTTTTTGGAGAGGGGTGCCCAGGCGGGGAAAGAGTCAAACTCTGCTTGTTTTGGCTTTTTTGTTGAACCAAATTTGATAACGAGAGAAATCTCTCTTGAATGATTGGCTTTCTAAACTGGATTCTGGGCATTCTGGATCTGAGCTGGGTTTTCACTTGAAATTCAAAGTGGGCTTTTTATTTGATGGTTTTCCTATTTAGGATCTCTTTGTTTTTTTGAGTTGATGAAATTTTTGTTGTAAGATTTGATTGTCCTTTGCCCTGTTCACTCCTTCTTGTTTTATAAGAAATGTCTTCTGGAGTAGGTTACTCTTTTATAATGGGCGGCAAAATCCCTTTCAAAAAAGATCTTTCTTTTAAAATGAAAAGAAAAGAAAGACAAAAGTTTCCTCATTTTTTGGTAGATAGGCTCTCAACAGATAGGCACTCACTTCCCTGATTTTCTGAAGAAAAGGAACCTAATCTCTTTTCCCAATTCAACTGCCCCTTGTGATGTTTTGCCGGGGATGTTTAGTTTGACTCCTTTTTCTGGACAGCTTCTACTTTTCTGTTACCCTCCCTGAGATTTGTAACTTGCTTTTTTTATCTCTTTGGGAGAATTACCTTCTCTGAAAAGACAGAAAAATCTCTAATATATATATATCATAATGTGTAAGAGGGATTTGATCTTTTTTTCCAGAATCAATCTTGATATTATGAAACCCTTCAATTACTTCTCCTTGACATTTTCCATTGCTGCTGACTTTTCTTTTTTCAGAGAGGTCACGTGGGATTTTCCTACTTCTGGGCTTTCTTTCTTCTTTCTTTTATATTGGCCTGTGAGACCCAGATGCCTTGTTTTACTTTGATGAGTTTTGGGCTGTTCTCCCTTGGCTTTTTGGGCTTCCATCTCTCTTTGATTTTTTTGCAGCTTCATTCTGTGCCTAAATTTTGCTGGGCTTGGTAGCCATTTGTTTGCCCAAACAATTTTAGAGAATCTGAATGAGGGTTTATTCCTTAATTGCTGGATGACAGATTTTGTTGAAAGGTCCCTTGTTTTCGCGCCAAAAACGGGTATGGTTAGTCGACAAAAAAAAGCCCCATCAAACGTCGTTTTTAAGATGATCCGTTTGGATCTTCTGTCAACCCAAAAGTCGTATCTCTTGTCTATCTCTCATAAACCCCAGTTGATGCAAAGCCGCTGAGCAATGGAAGGAACTTGGCTCTCTGTTCTGGCAGTAAATGGGTAGGCGTGGTTTACGGATTAAACTGCTACCAACTCACACAAACACCCTTCCCATGTTGAAATGGACTTTAGAGTCGCCTGTTGAGCTTGGTAGACAGAGAGAGGATCTACGGAATCTGCTGACGATTATAGAGAATGGCCTGGGGTTATTCCTTAATTCTGAAGACAGAGCGTTAAACGGATGCCTTATCACACAAAAGAAAACCCCCCCCATTAAAAGTCGTGTTTAAGATGATCGGTTTGATCTTTCTGTCAACAACTACTCTATATCTTTGTCTTCTATCTCATAAACCCCCCACTTGATGCAAAGCCCTCATGAGCATAGGAAAGAAACTGGCCTCTTTTCGGGACATGAAATGGGTCTCTTGTGTTTTTTTTTTTTTTTTTGTATGTATGGGGGAGTGGTTTTCCTATAACTTTACAACTCCCCTATCACGCCCTTGCCCTATGAAAGCTGACCTGAGAGTCACAGTGAGCTTTTGTAGAGAGAGAGATCTTCCTAGCATTCTGATGACAGATCTGAAAAATGGTGGATCAAAAGGTGAGATAAAGTTTTGAGCATTGAGAGATTAAAAGTTGGGCTTAGTTTAAACCATGTAGAAAATGATTTATCCCGATAAATCCCATAAATGGAATATCTTAATCTGTAAATTTATTCCTGCAAATGGTTCACACAAGGTCTGGCCTCTAAACCAATTGGGTTGACTTCTGACTTTAACAAAATACAAGCACAAACTACGAGTTTTGACATTAGGCCAAAAATCAATGGGCTGACGCGGAAATTTAACCCAAAAACACATACAAACTTTTACTGTTCAAACGGTGATATTGTAGTTGTCATCATAAGGACAATCAAGGTAGACCCCCCCCAAAAAAAAAAAGTGCCACAGAATGGAATTGAAGCCGATACACTACGGGGAAGCATCACTGATGTCTGTGGGTGCAAGTGGTGTATCTATAGAGAGATTCCTGCAGGTGAGATACCATGCAAACAAATTTATGCAGAGAACCCTCGCATTACCATTCAACATCACTCTTCTTCGCAAATTTCCAAGATCGCAACACACCTTGTGGCCCAAGGCCTAGAATAGCCCCCGTCTTCTCTAGCGTGATTTGGTTGAAACATGGACAATAAACTCCTACAAACACTTAAGAAAAACTAAGGGCAGAAGTGCAACTAATTTAAGCGCAGGGGATTTGAGAAATTAAACAAAAAACAACAACAAAAAAGGGAAGAAAGTTAAGGATACACTGATTAGTAGGCATTCTACTTCTGATATCAACATGTGCCACATGTGAAATAATCATCAAAAACACACAAAAAATCTCTATACTGTTCAATTGTGATGACAGGGAAAAGTTAGGAGTTCTTACTTCCAGGCAGGAGGGCAAGCATTTCCAAAAGTCCATAGTGATGGCATTTCAAGTTATGAGCCAAAGTATTGCTCGTTTTCAATCCTTCCTCTATATTCCCCCGCTACTGCAGCATGTTCTTTTTATTTCTTAAACTTGGCTTCATTGATTTCTGATCCAAAAATTAAAGTAACTACTTCGGATGAAGAAAGGTCTCCTTATGAAAGCGTACATTGGAATGTAATTTGATTTACAAACGGATAAAAGGGTGAATTCGTTGGTTTGGGTGATTTGTGGTGTGCCAACAAAAACAGATATTAGTTTTGCAGTCATAGTCGTGTCAGAGCAGACATGAAGTTAAATCTTTCACTCGCCAAATTAACCAAAGCAATGATGATAAGTAAAGCCTGTAATTAGCAATGTACTTCCACAAACATGACAAGTAGTTAACCTCTAATCCAAAACGATTTAAAGTAACATCACAAACACTTCCCGGCCTCTTAAGTTAGAAGCGCATTAAGGTAACGAAAGGGTCTTTTAGCTCCGTCTTAGGCTGCAATCCCATCCAGGGGTGCTTTGTTTCCGTTTCTCAACTGTCAGCGGTATCGCACCCGGCATTTTCTTCACCAGAGAGAGGCTTCGGTCTCGCCGGGCGCTCCAGCCCTGCACACCTGCCATCAACAACACAGTTGGTCGACATTAACACCACATATCTATCTAGCAAGTGAAACAAAACCAACTTAGAAAAAAATTCAACTGCTGTTGTTCCTCTACTCAAAGATAACAAGTCAACCATGTACAATCAAAGACTGAATCAAAACATAGACGACAGTTCAAATATCTTACCTTGATTTATATTCAGTATTTCTACATCCTTCCCACCGAGATCCTTGAGCGAAATAAAGCTCGGAACATGACGAATTGCCTCAGAAGATGATACTTCTTCATCCCTCGAAGCTTAAGAGAAATGAATGACTGTGGTTTCCTGGGTGATAGTAAAGAAGGCATGGAGACGAGAAGTAAACATCAACAGACCATCATTCCTCAAGTATTTCATGGGTATGTATACGCCATCTGGCCACTTCGACGAAACCATACGAATCGATATATTCTTCATCCAAAGTTTTTGTGGACCAGAATCATTCATTACCCACACATTGATTTCAAAACTCTCAGTTTACACAGACAAAGGCTACCTCCCAAATCTCCCATGCTCACATCACGACCGCCCTCCCGAAAAGGCAGTGATGGAACCGATTGGAACTCTTCAGTATCCAAGTCAAATGAAATCACACTACAACCTGTCCACTCATCGCAAAACCATAAAGCATTCCTTTCACACAAGTGGGGAATGATAGCTGAGAGTCTGAGCAGGGAGCAGTGCCAACACATTTCCATGAACCTGTTCCCAGGGTGTGTATCTCAGCCACCTTATTGGGATCAGGTGTCCGTTCCTTAAGAATTCTCACCACCTTATATTCGTTAGTCCTCGGACCGAAACCTAATCCACTACCGATTAAAGTCATTGCCTTCTCATGTTTAGGACCATGGGGAAGGTTTATAAATTCGCCGGTTATTGGATTGCACACAGCAGCAGGGTAATTCACGAAAAAATCAGACAGGCAAAGCAAACCGTTACAAGAATTTACCAAGTTGTAGTTGTGTGTGATCATATTGCATCATGAAAGCGATACCTTCACCCCAATCCACCTCGTTGTTGTTGTCATCAATTTTCGTTATCTTCATGTGAACCTCTCTTTCAGTTTCATGACTAGGCATCACATTGCCATTCCTATGGTGATTGAGTAACTCCTCAGCATGACACAATGGGAATTTATATTTGGAAAGATTCATGTGGACACGGGACCGGTTACAATCATGGTCCTTCAAATCAAAACCAGAGCTATCTTCAGGCTCAACCAAGTAAAGGTTTCTTGACACACTTGTTCGATCCACGGGCCGGACCATAGGATAGGCCTCTGCTTGTGCGAAATGCAGCCTAGCAAATGCAGGGTCCGAAATTAGAGAACACCAAGTCTTGCAGACGCTTTTGCACATGATAATGCTCTTTGTTGGCAGCTTTATTATAACATCTTGAAGGACAGACTTTGGAACATCTGTTATAAAAGGACCCATTGGGTGGCTGAAGCTGTGGATTTTGATGTAGGATAGGGTTTAGGTAGTTCAGTGGTATAGATGGGTAAAGATGCAATGGCTTCACACCAAGAATTCTCCAATCTCTGCAAAAATAAACTTTACTCAATAACTCAAATCTCCAATCTCTATTACATAGGAGGAGGGGGAGGGGGGGGTGTATTTATAAACAATCTAACCCTAGAGTGAAGAGAAAATTAAACTTACTCTAGGAAAGAAATAAGGTAATCAAATAAGAAATCCAGAAAGTAAAGAAAATTTAGGAAACAAGTTAGAAACGCAGTAATCATCTACTGCTCCAAATTTGCAGAATTGAAAGAAGGAATTAAGTAATTTCCTCTTCCATCTCTCTAATGGGTTTGACAAAGATTTCCTCATCGGATTTTCTTTTCCTCTTCGTGAATAGAAATCAAAATAAAATAAATAGAGGGTTAGAATCCAAAATCACTACATTGGCACAGAACCCAGAACTGACCGGCTAATTAAAAACTGATTGAAGTGGAAAAAAGAACCCTTTACTAACAAGTTTCAGAGTAAATCAGTGATATAATATAGGAGTGAAGGAAAAAGAGGGCTCTGCGACATGGTAGAGAGAGAGAGAGAGAGAGAGAGAGAGAGAGAGAGAGAGATCAACTCTGGCACCGAGGGAAAATATATTTTTTGGTTTCCTATCAACACTAGACATAATAAAGATGGATTGATTCTGTTATCGCCCTCTTCATTAGGAAAGGTACTAAAAAAAGTGTTGATGGGAAAAAAGGAAACAAAACTTTCCCATTGTGCCAAGGAATTGAGTTTCCCATTGTGCCAAGGAATGACTTTAAATTTCTATAGTTGACAATTCCCTTAACAAACAGGTCTCTATGTATTTATATATATAGGAGGACCAAAACCTTACAACATACAAAATACAACAAATTGACAAAGATAATGAGAGAAGCAATGCCTAGGATGATGATGCTTTCACTTGTTCTTCTCCTAGTTTTTCATGTTTCTGCTTCATGGGCAGCCTCAGCTTCTGTCTATGACAACTTTCTTCAATGCCTAAACACCAACACAAACCCATCATCAACCCAATTGTCCAACATAATCTATGCCGAAAACAACCCTTCATACTCATCTGTTCTAAGAGCCTACATCAGAAACTCAAGGTTCAACACCACTTCAACCCCAAAACCAGTCCTCATCGTCACACCCTCAGCTTCATCTCATGTTCAAGCTTTGGTTGTCTGTGCCAAACAGCTTGCCATACAGCTGAGAATCCGAAGTGGCGGGCACGATTATGAGGGCCTTTCTTACTGGTCTGATCAGACCTTTATTGTCCTTGATATGTTCAACCTCAGGACTGTGACTGTAGACATTGAGGACAGCTCGGTTTGGGTTCAGGCTGGAGCCACTCTTGGAGAATTGTACTATAGGATTTCAGAGAAGAGCAAAGTTCATGGCTTTCCTGCTGGTGTTTGTCCCACAGTTGGTATTGGTGGGCACATAAGTGGTGGTGGCTATGGAAACATGTTGAGGAAGTTTGGCCTTGCTGTTGACAATGTCCTTGATGCTCAGATTGTTGATGCTAAGGGGAGACTTCTTGATAGACAAGCCATGGGAGAAGACCTGTTTTGGGCCATTAAAGGAGGGGGGGGAGGAAGCTTTGGTGTCATTGTTGCATACAAATTGAAGCTGGTTTCTGTCCCAGAAACTGTCACAGTTTTCCAGGCTGCGAGAACATTGGAAGAGAATGCAACCGACGTTGTTTCGAGGTGGCAAGAGGTGGCGCCAACCACAGATGATGGTCTGTTTATGAGGCTGCTGTTGCAGCCAGGGAGCGATACTGTTAAGGCCACAATTATGGCTGAGTTTCTAGGCAATGCTGACCAACTTGTGTCATTGTTAGGGAAGCAGTTTCCTGAGTTAGGTTTGAAGAAGGATGACTGTAAGGAGATGAGCTGGATTGAGTCTGTGCTTTGGTGGGCTAACTATGATAATGGGACTTCCCCTGATGTGTTGCTTGATAGAAATCCTGATCACGCAAATTTTCTGAAAAGAAAGTCTGATTATGTTCAAACCCCAATTTCCAAAAACAGGTTGGAGTTAGTGTGGAAGAAGATGATTGAAATAGGCAAAATAGGTTTGGTTTTCAATCCATATGGTGGGATGATGAGTCGGATTCCGGCCTCTGCCACCCCTTTTCCACACCGTGCTGGGAACTTGTTCAAAGTTCAGTACTCAGTGAGCTGGGGGGAAGCAGGGGCTGAAGCAGAGAAGAATTATACCAGAGACACCAGGAGACTTTTCAGGTTCATGACCCCATTTGTGTCCAAGAACCCAAGGAGTGCTTTCTTGAATTACAGGGACCTTGACATCGGGTGTCAATAAATTTGGTAATAGAAGCTATGAACAGGGGAAGGTGTATGGCTTGAAGTACTTCAATGACAATTTTGAAAGGTTGGTGAAGGTGAAGACTGCTGTTGATCCAGCAAATTTCTTCAGGAACGAGCAGAGTATCCCCCCTCTTCCAACTCTCAACTCAGACCCTCCTCATCCGATCTTGCACTTAGATGCCAAAGATGGCTCGAGTTCCAAGCTATCAATGGGGAAGGTGAAGGTAGTACTGGCTCTGCTGGTGTACTTGTTTATTTCTTTTTAATTCTGTATGTAGGTGTTTTTTTTTTTTTTTTTTTTTTTTTTTTTTTTTTGTTCGAGACATTAGTTAGTTCTTAGCAGATTTGCAACCCCTCAATTTTGTACTGTGGTAATTGGTAGAAAGAATTTTTACATGCATCTTCATCTTACTTCTCCAAGATACAAATCAAAAGATACTTGAGAAACAAGAGAGTGAATATCTGTAACGGTCCCCTAGAGAAGATAATAGAGTATAATTCACAGGGAAAGTTTCAACGTCTAACAACAAAGCTCACTTTGCCTCCGACAAAGACTTCTTCACCTTGAACGGTCAGCACCAATACGATGACAATCCGTATTACAAAAATGACTTGTGAACAAACAAGCATGGGGCATAGCTTAACCTTCAGTGACTCCACCCCACTCTCTTACAAAGTATTGTCCCACATAATTGAGACTCATCTGGAGGAACCACAGATTAAAGGAAAAAGTAATGAATGTGTCAATTGTAGTAAAGAGGTTTAATTCTTACGTATTTCAGCCAGCACCTTCCAAGTCTATGCCCATAAATATCTGGAGAATGGCAACCGCCTTCAAACAGGCAGTATACCCATATATTACATTTCTTTTTCATTAGGCTTGGCACGTTTAGCTTGATCCAAGCAAACCCTAACCGGTGAAAAGCTAAAGCTAAGGCTTGTATCTTAATTTAGAGATTCATCATAATCTGTATGAACTTCCGCATGGCATTCAGGTGGAGGCGGCCCGCCAGGCAAAATTTGATCTTCTAGAGAGAAAAAAGGAATATATACATCAACATATGGAATAAGTCTCTAACAGAACAATAATAATAATAATAATAAAAAATCTCTCGACACTAGCAGACAAGTATCATGACATTTGGAGTTTTGTAAAGGAAAATAGAATGTGAATTTGGGGGGCTACTGCATCATGGACAAATAAGATTATTTTGACCAAAAAGAAACATACACAGTTCACAAATAATGACCACACCTGCTTCCTCATGACGAACTGTGGAATTTGACACCTCTGTCTCAAGAGCCAACTGCTTAGCTTCTTTTAGTTTTTCCTTGCACCATCTTTCAACAAATTAATGGGAACAGCAGTTTAGAAGGAGAATATGGGTGGGTTTACATGCATAAGTTCCAGAATGAGTAGAGTAAAGCTTTAGCAGCATTTCATTGTTAAGCAGAATATGTTGTAAACTTGAAAGGTACAAGTGAAAGAAGCACTGAATATTAGAACAAAGTGCCAATCTTGCTGAAAACGAAAATTAAAGGATGTAGAAGGAAATTTCAGTTGACTATATATAATGAAAAGAGGAGGAAGAAGTGGCATCAATTATGCTCAGTATTGACCCCACTAAAGCCGCATGATACAATATTTCCTAAGCTATCAGAGTTTGTCATCAATGTCGAGAAATTTAGTTTCAGATATCATACGCTAAAACTCAATAGAGAAGAAAACATAAATTCATAATCTTATCAATTTCAAGGAGAGATTTGTCAGTCACTGTAAGATGCTCTGTGGTTTAAACGGGGTAGGCACAATTGCATGACAATTAACTATTCTAGTGCAAAACAAAAATTGCATTGAAATACAGAAAACAAAAGACGATAAGGTAAAGAAATCAAATTGAGGCGCACTGACCTCTCTGCTCAGTAACATTTGCTTTGGGCCTCAAGGTTTTCAACCTCTCAACTATTTCATTGGTTATCTTCAGTTTCAAAGGCTGTGGCAATTCAACCACTACCTCTCTGCAAAGCTCCTTCTTTAGTGCCTTTACCTTTTGAGCATAAGAAAGAGTCCTCCATTAAATTAAAAAAGTTACAACAAATCACTCTACCACTTCAATCCAACACATGTACCACCAAAACACTCAAAATGCATCTTACCAATCTAATGAGCTCAACCGGTTCAGCTGCTTTTCGAATCCAAACTGATTCCTCCATTTTCCCAATCTGATTAGGAGTGTACTCAAGTGCTGAACCAATATATTAACAGAACATTTCCTTAATTAACCAAGCATTCAACATTGAGAAACGTCATCATTTGCAACTGGGCTATCAGAAAAACACCTCAAAAAGCTAGTGGGCCATTCAAAGCAACAAGATTTGAACAAAGCTTATAAAATCACAAGCTAGAGAGAGAGAGAGAGAGAGAGAGAGATATATATATATATATATATATAAAGAAAGAAAGAGACGTACTGGGACGTGAATCTCTATCGCAGTAGATGTACAGAGAAGCGTATTGAGAACGAAGAACATATAGAGCAACAACAATGTTAATGGAGGAAACAATGAGAGTGGTCATTGTATGAACAGGCCCCATTTCACTCTTCATTTAAATCCCCATTCTCCTACCATGAAGAGCAATTCCTTCGTCTCTTCTCCTTCATCCCACCATATCCATCTTCCTCTTCACAGATCGATCATCACCAGAGACAAATCAAAACCCAAAAGCCCAAAGATGCTTTTGGGTGAACTGCATACAGAAAATTCCTTTAAGCTCCCAAGTGCTGCATTTCACAGGTCAAAGCTAAATGGCAGCGGCTGCCACTGGGGGCTGTAAAAATCAATGCGGATGGGGTTGGTCACGCTGCATCACGTCTTGGTGGGATTGGGTTTATGGCTCCAAACCATGCAGGCTCTTTTCTTGCTTGCAAGTTGATAGTGCTCAATGGTGTCTCAAATTCCATGCATGCCAAGTTACTGGCGGTAAGAGAAGGCTTATTCTTTGCTGCCAAATGGCCCAGCTGATTTGTCCCACCTAGGATGCTTAATTGAAGACTGTAAAACACCATTGGTTACGGCATGGGGGAGGGATGCTAATGGGCACCTTGTTAAGGCATCTGGATTTCCTTCAGGATGTTCTGCTAGTTGATACTTTGTAATTTGTTTTTGGATTTGTACTCCTTTGGCATGTATGGTACTCTTTCCTATCCCAGGGTTTTTCCCATGTGTTTTTCTCCGACAAGAGTTTAACGAGGCCACACAAAACACGCCCCTTGTTTCCGCTTTCTATTGGAATGAAATCTAACTTATTCTCAAAATAAATAAATAAATCTAGCTGCAATAGGAAAATCTTAATTGAAAAAGAAAATGTATACCACCTACCTGACTAAAATCAGGAATTATCCTAAATAATTTGAACCACCAAAATATAAGTCCAAATCAAATAACAGCCATAAACTTTTTCCAAAGCTGTAGTTATAACATTTTCAATGCAAAGAATAACCCTGACTAATTGAAGTAACTAATGAGTTGTAATATAACATTCCTACAAAGAGAATATCAACTTGCGGTGACAGTCAGTCATTTCTTTGTTTCCACAAAGGACTGAAGATAAGAAGCATTATGAAAATATCAAGAAATACTGATCAAATCTAGTGTGAATACCAATTTAGCAGCTCAACTCAAAGTAAATATTTTTGGATGTGCCAACTTTGTAAGATTTGTTAACCCAGAAAACCCATCAAGGGGCAAACTGGGGGACCAAGACAGCAAGAGAAAATTCACTATCAATATGAAGTAAGTTAAGACTTGGAACATCGTTTTCAAGCAGATATTTGTGATTAAAATTTGTTAACATTTGTACATTAAAAATTCTCTTTTAAAGTTGGCCAAGGTGTCACTCAATTTACAAACTTGAATAATGACATAACAAAACCGGCCTTGTACTGGTTCTCTCTCTTCTCCTCTACTTCTCGTCAAGTCCTTTCCACTGCTTCACTAACTTAACTGGTAATTTCTCACTCCCATCCAAACCCAGGCCTCTCATCATCCTCCATAAATGCACCCAGCTGCAGACAAATAAGATTTTTGCAATAGGGATCGCCAAATAATACTTGCCCATGCTATCCTCACTATTCTATTATCAATGGAAGATACTCTCTCCTAAAATTCTGCATCCTTCCCTCTATCAGTTCTACACATTGCCGCTATCGCTTCCATAAAAGAAATACAGATGGCTTCTCGGTTCCATTTAAAAATTACCCCAATCTTTATTTTTTCCCCAAGGGCTAAACTCATACCACTACACCAAGTACCATATCATACTTGTACCAGAACGTCAGATTTTACACCAATATAATCTGAGGATCTGGATAATAAGGGTCAAAGCTCCAAGAGACCTGCCCTCGGTTGCCTTTGATGAGGAGAGAATGCCATCAAGACAAATGCAACCATCTCTAAGTTTCTCTATGTCAATGTTTATAACTTGTAGAAGATTATATCTAGACGAAGACTATACAAGAAACATCCAGTTAGCTCCTCTAATTGAGTTTGACTAATTATTAGTGGGGAAGTGTATTTCAATTACGAATACAGGCAAAGCTATAATTTGAATATCTCCTGCCTGTTTACCTTTTATTAGTCTCTTCTTTGCATAAATGGAAAAGGAGGTATTGTTTGCTTAAAATTATTAAATAAACAAACAAACATACCAGAGTCAATAACACCTAATTTGATCCCTAAAATAGAAAGAAATAGGATCCCATGTTTATGTTTTGGGTACTTGTCTCATTGTTTTTATATCCAACCTATTTCGTGCTTTTAAGAGTTAAACATTCTGAGTTTAGGGTTTAGTATTTACAGTTTATGCTGGGAAAATAATTAAATACAAGTCTATCGGGACATAACTTTAGATACCCAAAACACGAGGCATAGCAATAAGGAAACAGAATCTTCCAGCAATTACTGTAATGAATATTGTGTCTGCCTGGAGTAATTTATTTCTGTTTGAGGGATAAATGGCCTAGATAATTAATCTCTTTAAATTTCAAAATCAACGAAGCTATAGATGATAAGAACACCTAATAAGCCAAGTCTTATTTTGTGTCCTTCCATAGACATGACCACTAATATTCTGATCCAAAACTATTATAGAAAATAAAAATACATCAAAAATAAAAAAGTAACTTACAACAATAATGCATTAGCTGGTAACTTTAGGTTAGAAGGGAAGCAAAGTTCAGGGTATTTGACTCAAACTCAAAAACTCAAACCCTCCAGATGTAGGTTGAAAGTTGCCACTCCATGAGAAGTTATTTAGCCCACTGTAAGGCTGCATTATTGCCACCGGTAGAATCCCTGTTTCATTCTAAATTCCTTGAAAGAACGATCATCTGATGCCACGTCTGCATCCAAATTCACCAAATCAAGACCTCTAGTCTCGCCGGGAAGCTTGCACTCTGCACACCTGCATCAACATTTGTGACATTTAAGGTACAATACTCAAATTTTAAAGGCCATTCAGGGAAAAACAAAACGGAAAGAAGCTATGGTTGCTATCATTATTCTCTTTTCAAGTTTATTGCTGTATAAACACCAGTATGTGCAATGTTGGCATTTTGTCATTGCAGCAACTCCTGTACAGAACTTTTCTTATATGGGAAAAATGCAAACAGAGTGGTAAGATGATATTGTCTCTTAATGGCTTAACTATGAAAAATTTGTGCAACATCTTGCCCTGCTTCTACAGCAACAAGGAGACATGTGAAAGCAATCTCAACACCATATATATGAATACAACACAGTGAACCCTACTTCCTCAAATGTCTGTTTCATGCATATATGGACCAACGTTTTTAAAATGAAAAATGCACTATTATGACCAACATTTTAAATAAAAGATTTACGGTAAACTGTGTCAGTAATTAAGAGACACAGAGAGAGAGAGAGAGAGAGAGAGAAAGAGAGATGAAGTAATGAATTCCAACCAAACAGAAAAAAATAGGACCAACGCTTGAAAAATTCGCGTGCATGTGCATGTGTGCAATTTACATGTGCCAATAAAGTAGAAACACTTGGCCATTCTCTAACCAACAAAGAATAAAATTCAATTCATGTACGATTGAAGACTGAATCCACACATTGACGACATAGTTCAAACAGCTCCGGAAACAAATCACAAATATGCTGAAATACTTATGAATCTTTGGATCATAACAGCAAACAAACTCATCCACATATAAATTCTTCTGATGTTAAGCAATATTTAAGATACAACTCTTCATAAGAGGTAACTAGGGCATGCTGAACCAAAAAAGGAAAAGGAAAAACCAACTACCACAAATCCAGCAAATCTACATTAAGTTAACCATTCAAAGGTAAAAATATATTGAAAACCATAACAACCATACCTTGAATTTATATTCAGTACTTCTACATCATTGCCCATCAAAATGTCCTTGAGAGAAATGAAGCTTGGAACATGACTAATTGCTTCAAAATATGGACTAAACCCACGAAGCTTAAGATAAATTAACGATCTGTAGTTTCCTGGGTGATAGTAAATCAAAGTGACAGTAGAATGGTTAAACATCAACAAACCCCCATTCTTTAAGTATCTCATTGGTTCATATAAACCTTTTGGCCACCACACACCATCATCAGTCTTAATAGAAAATCTATTGGTCCAAGATTTTTGTGTACTGTAATCTTCCATTACCCACACATTGATACAATTCTCATGAGCATAGCATACACAAAGAGAACCTCCCAAAAGTCCCAAGCTCACATGCTGACATTCCTCCAGTTCAAAAGGAGGTGTTGGAACTGAGTGAAATTGCTCATTGTCAAAGTCAAAAGACGCTATCTCATATGAACTCTCATAGTAAAACCAATAAAGCTCTCCATTCAGATAGGTAGGCAATGTCAATAGCATATATGCTGCTGACGTGGGAGCAGTACCAAGAGATTTCCATGAACTCTGCCCAAGTGTGTACAACTCAACCATCCGAACTAGATTGGGTGTTCCTTGACTAAAGACTCTCAACACCTTATATTGGTTAGTCTTCGGACTGTAACCTAATGCACAGCGTATAGATAATCTCTCTCGACTCTCATCCTTGGAAGCTTCAGGAAGTTGTATAAATTCACCCGTTATTGGATTGCACACAACAAGAGGGTCGTTGTAGAATGTTTCAGCCAAGAAAAGCAAGCCATTACACGAATTCACATACATGTATTTGTGATCCAATGGCTCCAACTTAATGCAAGGTTTCCTTTTAGTTCTACCTTTCCTATTACGCATAGCATGGATGGCTTGATCAGCATTCCGCAAAGGGATCTTGAATTTTGCAAAATTCATTCGGAGGTGAAAGTGGATACACTCCGATGTGCCAGCATCACCGACATAGTCCTTCAAGTCAAAATCAGACTTCTCTTCGAGCTCAAGCAAGTAAACGGTCCTTGACACGCGTGTTGGGGCAGAGGGTCGGACCAAAGGACAGGCCTCAGCTTGTGCAAGGTGCAGCTTAGCAAATCATGGTCTGAAATCAGAGAATACCAAGCCTTGCAGACACGTTTGCACATGATAATGCTCCTTATCGGCAGCTTTATTAGAACATCTTGAAGGACAGACTTTGGAAGATCTGATATAAAAGGACCCATTTCTTGAATTTGTTGAATTTGTTTTCCTTTGTTTCCTATTTCGATGGCCTTAGCTGTTGATTTTCTTTTCCTTGTCATGGCTAATATATGAATCTATGGCAGAAATGCACAACCAAACAAAAACAACATTGTTTCAGAAGCCATAATTAACCCACTTTGATTTGAATCCAATCGAAGAACGACATGATTAAATAATTTTTTTTAAAACACAAAGTAGAACAAAATATTAAGAAGGTAAATACAGAAACAAAGGTTTAAAAGGATTTGGAATGAGAGTATTTGTCACCTTGAAGATTGAAACCCTAGTTGCAGATGCAGAGAGAGAGATGAAAGCCCTAACCTCTAATTGGAGAGAGAAAGCCAATTACTTTCTACTACTTTGAGGCTTCTGCTTGGGTGAAGACTGGAGAAGATCGCTACCTCAAAAACGGGTGAAGAAGAAGATCACTACAAGATTTCATTTCCATGAACAGAGCGTTGAGTTTGAATTGACACAAGGAAGGAGAAAGGAGAAGGGTTTCTCGCAGGAACTCAGAGCATCGGTTACAAGCTATGAGTTGAGTGAGTGCCTGATATCACAACCTGGCACAAGGCACGCCTGGCTCCTCTTCAAGTTTACAAGTGTCTTCTCTTTAAATATTTAAAAATCTTTTTTTGTTTTTGTTTTTGTATATCTGATATATAAAAACCAAACTAAATTTTTTTTTTCTTTTTTTTTTTTTTAAAATAAATTTTTTTTTTTTTTTTTTTTTTTTTTTTTTTTTTTTTTTTCGCTTTTTCGCTTCGATTTTTTGTTTGTTTTATCCTGAAAAATAAAATCAGGCCCAAACATTTTGAAGCAGACATAAATAACTATTCCAATTTTGTTCTTTGTTTAAAAATTACTACGTTCTTGATGTCCACGGCCCTTTTTTTATGTTTTATTTTTATTTTCTAACTTAATCCAATGACAACTTTTGTGGTAAAGTTAGCCTAGTTTTAGAATGTTTGGAAGAAGAAGAGGAAAACCTTATCGTTTTAGAAGAAAATGAAAAAGATTAATAAAAGCTTCATGGGCTTCTAATGAATCATATCAACCAAAATATGAATCTTCAAAGTGATGCTAGAGTCTTTCTAAGTTCCCCTCACATGATTGTAATAGAAGAATCATGATTCTTTTACGGGGTACTATAATGAGGATGACAAGAAAAACAAAAGTACATAGTGAAATGCGACAGACATGGAAGAACAACAACTGCAACGACCATGAAAGAGAATGTCATCATGAGAGAGAGAGAGAGAGAGAGAGAGAGAGAGAGAGCTTACTTACTACGAAACCCTAGGTTAGAGATACTTGAGGTTTGAATGGATTTGGAAAATTCATGTGTATTCAATTAGGATTCTAGAGAGTTTAAAAAGATTTTAAAAATTTAGGTGTCTTTAATTTGGATTTATACGAGCTTTAAAAGAGTTTCTACAAGTTTGGGTGTATTCAATTCGGACTTGTATTAACTTTTAAAAAGTCCATATAAATATGGGTGTATTCAATCTAGATTATAAAAAGTTCAATAAAATCTAGATGTATTCAAAAATTCATATATTTGGAATGATTTCATTTAGTGATAAATTTTGGTAGGTTTTAAAGTGAGAGCTATAAATAACAAAGACCATAATAAATTCAACCTCCCCCCAAAAGATTTTATGAGACGCTAGTTTTTCTCTCTGCATATGCCCTAGCTTTTCTCTCTGCAGAAGACGAACAGTTTCCTCTATCTGTGAAGGTCCGCTTCCTATCTGATTTTCATATTATTCTATTGACTATATTTAATTCATCAGTGTTATGTAATTGCCTTGAATGAAAACTGAACACAGCAATCTAATATTTTATATTATCCAAACAAGTTTACACAGCAGCTGCATATTTCATATTATCCAAACAACTTTACACAGCCCATGCTTGATATCGATATGATCCAAAAATCTTTACACAGCAGATGCATGTTTTGTACAATCATTTTTGTACACACTTGGCCAATATGTACATATATTTGGCCACTAATACTTATATTCAAAGGGTTGTTCTAACTCCCCATCATGAAGCACATCCCCTGTCTGTTATAATAAGGTGCCAAACTTCTAACGGTAGATTTCCCACATTTTCCCTCATTGCTAACACACAAAGCATGCACAGTTTAGAGAAGAAAAAGTATTCCAACCTCCAGTTAGATTTCCAGGTGAGGCAAAGCATTAACAGATCCATTTACATTACCCACGTATCTCCATGACCATGACCACAGTAACTTGCACCTTTTCAGTGAAAGATGCATCTAGTTCAGCTTTGTGACGTGCTAAACTTGCTTCATGTTCCTCCCTGAGTTTTACTCGTTCCTCACCAAGCCTTTGCATTGCCATTTTAGATTGCTCATTTGCCTTCCTCTACATTGCCATTTCAGATTGCTTATTTGGGTCAAATTTCTGCGCACCGGGCCATCTGACTATTGGGCTATATCGAAGACATAGGCTTGGGCTATATTCTACCAAAATTGGAAGTCAGCCCAGGTCATTTCTGAAGAAGGAAAATGAAATGAAACCAATTACATAAATAAATATTCACAAGATAAAGGTTAATTACCATCAAATGGTGATTTAATCTAAAAAATACCAGTTTTAATTGGTTTAATTCCTACCCAGTTTCCAGATTATATTTCCAAGGGCTCAAGGTTTGATCATCACCGTTGATTACCAATTCAAAGCCAGATCAGCTGTTCTAAGAGCTAAAGAGAAGGAGTCTCTCTCTGCAATACCCACATGATTCCAATGACAAGACGTCAACAGGAAAAAGACAGAGGACATTCAGGGGAGTTGGTAGAAAGGTAAAATCAAAAACCACTCCCTATAACCATTAAATGCTAGAAAAGCATGCTGAGTTTCCTTCCATACTCATGAGGATCTCGTCAGTACAATTTCATTTTACAAGGGACAAACAAGAAGTAGGAGAGTTAGTTGTCAGAAACTCAAAACTGATCATCATAAACTGACCCTTGATGTGGGTTTTTCTTGTAATAATAACTACTACTCCTTTTTTTGCTGCAAAAACATCTCAGCAAACATCCTCCAGATATTAAGGAATCATCACTCATGCAGATTTCCTATAAATATAGGAGGATGTGAATTGGATCAAGGACAGCAAAAAATTCAATCAAGACAAAAACTCTCAGTCATACTAACAAAAACCAAACAAGATCAGACAATCTCAAAAGTCTTCAAACTCAGAAGCAATCAAGTTGTTTGGTTTGCAAAAGCCACCCAGCTTCCAACGAAATAGGCAAAACTCATATTTCTGACTTCAATTCGGTTCAAAAAGCACTTCACAAAGAAAGCGAGATTTCTCTCATTATAAATTTGGTTTAGAATAGATGAATCAAGTGGAGTTCAAGTTTTTCATAATATGAAAACCTCAACAAATTTCCAGAGACATCTTGATGTCCCAGAATCACCAAAATAGCTCTAAGATGATCCCCAACCAAGCAGAATATGTACTGAAGTGAGATTCCAGGTCAGCAATTGCTAATCCGGCCACTTCCAATCCAGTCCAGACCTGAGAGATCCTAGTTCTGCCCATTTGACAAGCTACACCATGGCTCAATTTAATTATAGCTATGCCAATCTCAATATTGGTATCGATTTCCAGTTGATCCCCATTAGTTAAAGGTGCTAACATGCAATTCCAGTATAAATACATTCAGTCCAGCCTGAATCACAGACAACAATCAAAGCAGAAGTCAAACCCCAATGTTCTGATGACCTTCTGGACATGGCAGTCTCTTTTGTTTGATTGTGTAATAAACAGTTCTATTTGAACTAATTTGTTTATTTTCAAACACTTATTTTGGTTAGACTTATTAGTTTTACTGTTAGACTTACTAGTTTCACAATCACTTTATCAAAAGTCAATAGATTGGGGTGCAAGTTATTACATTTCATAGTCTATTAGGGTTTTTAACTATTAATAGTGGCACTGTAACACCCCGAGCCAACAAATTATTTTTATTTAATTATTTAATTGTGTAATTATATTTTTACCCTTGGGAGTAGAGGTACTTTAGTCACTTTTTGTTTGGAAAGGAATTTGGGGAATTGAGTAGCACTGTTGCGTATAGCTCATGAATACGAGTTCGTAGACATGGGTTGGCTCAATTTGGAGTCAAAACGAAGAAATTATGATCTACGGAAGTACAATGGCACAACCGTAAATATCGCAAAGTTCCAATTTAAGTAACAGATCATATTCTTCTTTCTTTCTTTTTTGGAATCTCTCTCTCTCTCACTCTCTCTCTCTCTCTCTCTCTCGGCACGACTTTATCTCTGTACGTGGGCGGTAGCAAATTTCAAACAGCGATTTCATCTCCGTCTGATGTCCGATTCGAGCGAAATTAATTGCAAAAGTTTCATATTGATGCCCTTTATCTAATCCACCCATTTTCCCCAGCTCGAAAACCCAAGGAAATTAAACTGGAATGACTAGAAGTTTGGGTAATTTTTGAAGTTTCCAACGCCGTTTCTGGCGATTCCGGCGATTGTTTTCGTCGATCTAGGTACCCATGCGCAATGTGATATGTGATTTCCTAGGAATATTATTTTATTATTATTATTATTATTAAAGTATTTGAATTTGGGTTTCGGACTATGGTGATGTTGGATTTGGGATTTTGGTTTTTATGAAATTGGATATATTTTGGGATATGAGATTTATGTGGTTACACACCATTTGTTATACTTTCCCCGGGTTCATTATGGAAAGGATGATGAAATTATGGAAAAGAATTAAAGTTGGTCTTTGGGACCTATCGGGGCACACATATACTTTTTGGGAGGTGTGTCAAGATGTTAGTCTACGCGTATGACTGGATTCGGCCGCACGTGCCATGCAGGTCTCGACGTGCATGTTAAGGAGCAATAGTCCCCTTGTTGGACTGCTTATCCCTAGCCACATGTAAGATGCAGGATCCCAACATGTGGTTGAGAACAAACAGTCCCTGAGTTGGATTGTTTCCCCTGGTACATATCTTGTTGTGGTATACAGGTATATGTGGATTTATTTCTAGGTTGAGGTTTTTTGGGAATGTGCATTGAGAGTACTCTGCACATGTGTGAACATTTGAAATGAATTTTGGAATTGAGATGAGATATTTGGAAATTACTTGGCTTATTGTATTTTTACAAGGGCATGGTTGCGGGAAAAAGGATTTTGGGTTTTGATGATTATATTTCATATTAATGGGTTTACTTTGGTAGTGTTGAATTTACGGTTTTACAAAAAGGATTAAATTAATAAGTTTATATTATTTTCTAAAACGGAGGGGTTATTTATGTTGAATATAATGGTGTTTAACACTTGTTTTCATCCACTCACATTTTCTATTTTGTGCCCCCTAGGTTCTAGATAACTGAGGTCGAGACCATCACATCGAGGCATCATTGATATCCGCTACGTAGGAGTGTGCTATTATCACTCTGTACATTTTATTTTTCTCTGGGTTGTAAACTTAATCTTTAGTTGCTTTGTTTGAGTTTGGGTAGAGGGCACAAAGCCCATTTGAATAGTCTTAACTGGTGTGTGTGCCTTTACTTTGTGCATGCTGGAAGTTGGGTTTATTCTGGCACTTGTTTGCAGGTATTGTAAATTGGGAAATATTCCAGTTATATGGGAGATTCTGCCGAAATTCCAATAGAAGTCGAATAGTCTATCAGTTTAAGTTGGGGCTAGGGGTCCGACATCTGCCGGATGCCGGACGGGAAGCAAGGTTCGCCACGAATTCCGAGGGGGAATCCATGCATGGTCCTATCAGGCACGCTCGCACATAAAAGAAAGTTGATTTGTTGACCATCAATGGTTTTTGCCTTATTGGGAAACTTTACCCTACCACCACATGAGCTACATCAAAACGGGTAAACAATTATGTCTTCAATTCGTTTATTGTACTCTACCTGCAAACAAATTGGAAAATTGCTTTTCTCAATATCATAGGTTGTTTTCCAAATTTAGAACAACATTAGTTGCATGTCACTTACAATTGTCAACCGTGAGGCCTCGTCAACTGATATTTCATTCTCTCCATGAGTGTGGGTTAGTTTGAAGAATGTGAACCTGTCTGGTTCCTTCCCATGCTTCTTCCTTTGTCACAAAATGAAGAAAGACTGAATACATATTATAGGCAGTATTTTACTCTGCACCATCATGTTATAAACTCCTCCCCTCACAAAAGATCCCTCATAAGTTTTCAATAAAACCTATATAAGCTATAATATAAAACTTATTCCATTCAACTACTCCATTGGGATCATTACCATCCAACTTCCGTATCCAACTACCATATAAATTTAGGTCAACCCTATATGAGATGCTTATAAAACATGACAACATTTATTATAATAGTTGCCATTATTTTGGTTCTTGTAAGGCCATTAACATAAATCCTAAAATCATGCATATGCTATATATATGAAATAATAATCCATAACCAATGCTTCTGATCCACACAAGCATAGTGATACTGGGCAAATGTTCGTGTCCCTGTTGTATGGCTCATCTTCAGTTTCCTCCTAGCTCTATTCGTTGCTGACCGTTTCTAAGCATCCCATCATGTTTTACATAAATAAACATTAGTTTGCAATATTAGTAAACTCTTACAGAATATAAATCATGATTGAACTTCTTACTTGACCTTGAGTCCCATCCCAATAGACCACCAACGCATTCCAATGATCCTTGTGGACATGGTCATCACCACAAACAAACCGTCATTAAGTCCCAACATAGGGTGCATACCAATCCCTCCGTAAGGTGGCCTTAAAGTCCTTTGAACAATCATAAAGCTTTCTTTCAACAGTAAATTTAATCTTGTTCTCTAGTGCTTAAGTTTGGGGATCAGACCAATCAAGCGTTGCCTGAGACAGTGTTGGGTTCAATTTATTAATTTCAATTAACTAGAAAACTAGAAAACTTGCAAATACATCAACCTCGAGAAGGCACAAACTAAAAAACTGAAAAAATGCATATATACATAATACGTAACCTGACTTTGAATTTTCTATTGTAATTATAAACATATAGAATACCTTCGCATGTTTGAGCATAAAGAAAAAGTGAATACCTTTACATGCTCCCAATCATCTGTTATTGCAGATTCGTTTCGAAAGTATGTTGAAATTTGTGACATTAACTGGAAATCTTGATTTCTCTTTCGCAACCATCCCGATAAACCTAGAAAATCTTGCACATGTCCTCCTTGGTGCTTCAACCTGTCCTTTTGAGTTGAATTGTACCTTCTCAAGGTTATTTACAACCCAATTGTGTTTGTTTTGTCCCCTTTCTTTCCTTGGCTACCGTTAAGACTGGGCACGGTATGGTTTGACCCAATTTTGAGCCCAAACTGGAACTGGAACCCGTACTGTGCATATAGTCCGGTCCAGTCCCATTTTTATACAAAAGTGATAGTAGAACTGAACCAAACCAGATTAGTTATAATCCAGTTCGGTTCCCGGTTCTCAACGGTTTGGGCCTACTGGAAGCCCCATTTGAGTTTTTTTGGGGTTTTAAGCTTTAAAACAACCTGAATTTTTAAATTGTTGGGCTTACATCACAATTAGCCCAATTTTTACATCACAATTGGCCCAAATACAGAAACTTTTAACAAAACAAAGACATAAAATAACAAAGTTCAGCAGTTATCAAGTCACCAAATTAAATTACAACAAAGTTTAGCAGCAAATTAAATTACACAAAACAAATATACAATTAGCTCCATTATGTCATCCATTAGAGCATGTCCACCCCAAAAGACTAAGGCTAAGGCAAAGGCAAGGCAAGGGCTACCACTATTCACGTGAATAGTGGCAGCCTTGCCTTTTTTGGTTCCACCCCAAAAGGTTAGGGCAAGGGCAAATACTATTCACATGAGATATGAGGAAATGAATTTGTATAGAGTTTTTGGTGTGGGAAGTAAAGAATATGGGTAGGTATTTATAAATAAATAAAATATGGAATTTTTTGTATTTTTTTTCAATTTTTTTCCCTTTTTTTTAGTTGCTGATGTCATTATGATGTCAACATTACATCATTCTGCCCAGGCAGTAGCTTGGGCTGCCTTTTGCCCAGGCTAGGCCTAAGCGCTAGACATGCTCTTATCAAGTTGCCAAAAATCTGAGCAGCTTATCTCATATCACAAGGTTTACCAAGCTTTGCTCTAATTGGATGAACTGCATTCATTCAAACAAAACCTTAAATTAACACAATTATTTTTTTGTTTTATAATACCATGGACAGATAAAAAACATACCTTAAGACAGAAACCACACTCAAACAACCATGTAGTCTCATTGGAAAGTTGCATGAGCTTAATTGGTTGGTGTGCATGGCCTCTTAAGATCTAGAAAATATAAACATAAAACATAAATCATATATCCACCATTAAATCACAAAATAAAAAAGTATATATATATCATTAAATCACAAAAAAGAAAAAGAAAAACAATACCTGTCTCGATCAATTCATAAAACTTCATCTCTTAAATTCTTGGCTCATACTCTAAAGAAGAGATGTTATCGGACTTTAACCAATTTTGGACACAAATTAAGGCCTCAATAATGGTAGGAGTCAATGAAGCATGAAAGGAATTAACTACTCGACTACTCGTGCTAAAGCATGATTCCGAAGCTATGGTTGATACCGGGATGGCAAGCACGTCTTTTACAATAAGTGTCAAACCCAGATATTTAACCACATTCAATTTCCACCACCTCAAAATATTAAAGTCAGGAACCACATTTTTAATAGGATCGGTTATGTACCTAACAATCTCATGTGACAATACCACAGTATCACTTGTTTTAGATTCTTTTATCCAATTTTCCACTAATTTCCTTCTTTTCCTTCCCCCTTGGTGCATGCTAGTGGTACTAGTATTACTAGTTCATGAGTTTCACTAGTGACACTAGAATCACAACTTTGATTGGGTGGTGGTGGTATAACATACTCTTCATAGAGTTTCATTAGAAGCTCTTTCACCTCATTCTTCTTCTTAGTAGCATCTTCGGGATTTTCATACAGACTCTTTAAGACAAACTCCAAGTTGCCCAACTTGTATCTAGGATCAAGTACAAGTGCTACCAACAAAAGTTGGTTCACTTTATCAATGTTACCCCAACTTTTTCATGCTTTGTTCCATCTCATTCAATACCAAGGAAGTATGGGTTTCAATTAAAATCATATCATTTCCTATAAACAAACCATTAATTTCACATTCTATTGCAATCAAGTCATAAAAGGTGGTGTAGGAAGCCGGATGTAAGGAAAGACTCATCTTCAAAGTAGCCTCATAAAAGACCTTTAGAAAGTTGACAAAGATAAGAGCATTGCTCCAATCTCTAACCTTTGTGGCCCTACCCTCTTTTTAGGCTTATGAGAAGGAATCACCTCCCTGTCTTCCACCAACAGTTCTTTTTCACCAAATCATGACATATATGGGACATCATCATCTTCACCCATTCTCTCAAAAAGACTTTTTGAAACCTCAAAGCTGAATCCAACATCATAAATATATAGAATTCCATCTAGTTGGCACATCCAACACCACAAGCTCTTTGCAATTAATTTGCTCCTTCTTGACATAAGTCTTGAATTCCTCTAACCTTTGTAGAGAGGATCTTACATACTTAACTGCATTCCTAATATGCAATATGCTTTTGTCTAATCTTTTCAAGTCATCTATCACAATTAAGTTCATTATATGAGCACAACACCTAACATGCAAATACTTTCCCCTCAACACAACCTTACCATTTCTCCAATGAATCATCTTCGACTTCAAGTACTCTAAGGCCTTTGTATTTGAAGAAGCATTATCGGCTGTGATTGTTAGTATCCTTTTCAAACCAATCAAATAAACAAGTCTCAAGAAGCTTACCAATTGAGTTCCATTTGTGATTAGAAATCACGCAAAAGTTCAAACTCTCTTGTGCAAGTTCCACTCACTATCTATAAAATGTGCCGTAATCACCATATAGTTTATGTTTTGAACACTTGTTCAAGTGTCCATTGTGAGACATACCCTATGTGGTGCTAAATCGTCTTTCAATTTTTCTTTCATGGCATCATACATGGTCATAAAATGTCTCACAAGTGTCCTACGAGATGGCACTTGGAAATAAGGGTTCAAGGAATCACAAAATTTCCTAAACCCCTTACCTTCAACCATGCTAAAAAGTAACTTATCTATGACTACCCATTTCACACAACTTCTTAATCAATCCTCTTTAGTATGACCCGTTGATATAAGACCACCAAGTGCTGGGTCAAAAGACAACGTCTTTTGCCTTTTATCCTTACTAACCATCTAGGGGTATTTCTTAGGGTTTAGGGTTTAGGTGAGTAGAACCCCTTTACAAATTTCTAGATTTCGATTATAATTGGGTTATAAGGTGAGTAGAACCCCTTTACTCTACTTTTCTCACTTTGTTTGCAAATGGCTGGTTTATCTAGATTTTATAAAACAAAGAACCGGCACACATCACAACCTAAGTTAGAGACCAAAACTCAAAATAGAAATTGAAAAACTTAGAGTCTAAATAATAAGAAATGCAATGAAGAGTTGACTTTGAGGAGGAAATAGCAATTGGAGCAAAGATAGTTTAGGTAGGAGGACCTTATACAACCTAAGAATGAGGAAGATTTTCAATGATGTCTTTGTGAAAGTAAATGAAACAACAATAGAAACGTTGTTGAGGGTGTAGCCGTATGTTACCTATGGGTAAGGGGTTGAACATCCTTCTAGTTTGGTTCGTTTGTCCAGTTCTTCGGTCCATATGCCAACCTCTAGCTGGCGTCCCCTCGAACTGATGCTTGCCTCATTTATCATACCTTCGACGTTGTTGTTGAGGTCACCATTGAAGACTGACTTGTTCCACAAATTTTCTAGATTATCTTGTTGTAATGTTGTCTCTTGTTGAGGCGGTTGTGTCTCTCCATCTCTTTCCAGGTCTGCCGTGTTGAAATTGTCAGTAAGCTCCCTCAAGAAGTCACTCATATAAATGCCAGATTTGCTATGTTAGGGTTTGAGGGTAAGTTTGGTTGGAAGTGATTTGGTTCATGTATGTTCATATGAATGCCAGACTGAGCAAAAACTTGTATTCATTTTTAAAGTATGGTGATGTAAGTAATTATGTTTATGGTTGGGTTTGATCTGGGAGGGCTTGAGCAAGTATGCCCCATATGTTAGCATGAATAAAGTTAGTAGAGTATGTATAAAGCCTAGCAAACACAAGAACCAAGAGCATGCACAAGTTAAATATTTGATATTACAATCCTAGGAGGATAAAACATATATTTTACCATTGAAGAAGACATAGTTAGCATGCACGTATGCATGAAGTCTTATATAGGGACTATTACACATAGTATGCAAATTAGCGAGTACTACCATAGACCTAGAAGTATCCACAAAAGGCCAAGTGGGCACACCAAAATACAACATGATTACAATAAAGGTCATCAAAAAAACATTTTAGTTGACATTGTCTTGTTGTTCAGTTGTTGATGGGGCATTTATGTCTTATCCATTTTTCCCATAGTTTCCATTTCAGATGTAGCTTCTTCCAAGGAATCATGAACTTTAGCAGCTCACAAGGACTCGGACAATTTAGCTGCATCATCCCTTTCAACAACAATTTTGCTCATGTCGCCATTTAGCCAATTGCAGAAATGTTGACCACCAACGTATGTGCATGCTGCACAATTGCTTCCTCACCGATACTTTTGAGTACTGTTAAGCTTCCTTCTAGTACTTCTTCTTCCCAAGCCACAACATTGCACATCTCAATGAAACCATATCGATATGAATAACTGGGAGGGTAATCAGAGATGATTTTCGGGGACTTGGGGCTACGGATTGGAGTTTTATAACCTTCATAGTTTCCGTCAACAAGCCCATGCTTGTTTGATGATGAGGGAAGTATGTTAGGACCTATAGGTGGAAGGTATGGAGATCCAACTCTTTACATTTGTTATCAAACATAGGACAATATATGTTGATAAGGGGGTTTGGTGATGGAGTGAGATATTTAGGAATGTTAGAACCCTTAGAATATGTTTGGGATATTGGGGCAATATGGCTACAAACATAACATTCACCTAGAGTATTGTAATACTCCTCAAACTGTTGCTCAATACATTGTTCAAATTTCAGCTTCTTCTCATCATTATGCATGTTGAAATCATGGTCAAAATAAGAATCAACAGAATTTATGACATAAACATCAGGGCGAAGCAAACTACTAACAAAATGATTATTCACCTCAACTTCCTCATCAACATTGGATTATTGAATAACTAGAGGAGAAAATGGTAAGTTGAAAGGACCAACTTGGGGAGCAACCATATCAGTTTTCATCGCATCTCCCATGTCATCCTTGAAAAGTTGCTTTCTTATGAGGTTTGATCATAGACGGGCCATGGTAGTGGTAGTTTCTTGGTGTATGTTGGCTTCTAATATACAAAAACATTGTGAAGAAAGAATGACTATTTGTAGAATTCAATACTGTTAATAATGGGTTAGTAGTTAACAAAACTATGATTGGATGATCTATCTAAGCTTCATTATGATTTTATATTGAGTTGTGTGTCTTTATTAGTTTTATATCTATCATCTAGAAAAGGATTTTAATGTTATTGTTGTGTGGTTGAAATTAGTAATGTTATTGTTGCGTGGTTGAAATTAGTTTGTTATACAATGATGAGATGTGAACAAAAATGATTATAGTGGGCGTTGTTCATACTAGCAATAGCCCTCTTTCTTTCTATTTCTTGGTTGACTATGGGTATACCACACCAATAATAGCCCAACGACTATCAACCCTCAATTAAAAAACAAATTGAAAATTTACTCTAACTACTAGTTGTACAAGTAGATACTAATCATCAATGAATGCCAACATTAATATTACTTTTGCTACTATTTTGCAGATGTCATTTAAACCATTCAATATTGAATTAAATGAAAGAGACTAGCATTCACAATCAGTATCCAATTTAAGGCCAAATGTCAAAACTTAGTGAAGGGGAGCCAAGCTAGTTTGTAGAGGGAGCCAGCCAAGCTTGTTTGTGTTATTTGTGAGTGGAGTCAAATGGGCTGCAGCTTCATTTGACAAGTTGTGACTGATAATGACAAGTTGGGACTGATAAAAAGGCCCAAATATTAAAGGAATTAGTCTATCCCAAATACTTTTAATATGCATGATTTTGGAATTAGTTTCCCAAAAAAAAAAATCACAAGACACTTTTATGAAATTGTATCTAGATAATCAATGGGTAGTAGCCATATTTTTAGTAGTGTATATACAACTTTATAAGAATGGTTCGCTGAATCACTGGACAAGAAACTGAAATATAGTAATTGACAGCCTTTTTATAATTAAACAAGGGAAGTTATGTTAAAATGTGACATTCATGTTCATAAGTTGTCCATGCAACTTCTGAATTTGTTTGTGAACGTATGCAGTCAAATGCTATTGGTGATATTCATGTGTGTATTCAATTGTGTGGGAGAAAAACTGAGACAAATATAAAGGTATCCGATAATGAATAGTTAAAGGGTACTTAGCAAAAACTTTGCAGTGGAATACTATTGGGATCTATGGTTGCTGATGTACATTTTTTAGGTACATTAGTTGTAGATTTTACTTTCCCTTCAACTAATTAATGTATCCGATAGTGAATAGTTAACGGGTAAAACGTTAATTGAACAAATATAATTATCTTTCCAAAACTGAAAGCAAACTTTTTTCTTTGGGTAAGAAAAGGAAACTTGGCATTGTTTTGATAATTATCTTTCAACATCTATAGTGTTTTATGGGTTTCGTATATTTTTTATGCTTTACTTGTGATTAATATGATAAAATTCATAGTTGCACCAATTAAATGGAGTCTGAAAATGCACAACAAGTAAATGGAAAAAGGAAGAGTAATCAAGATTATAACGCTTGGAGTGCGGAAGAAAGTAGAATGTTGTTGCAACTCATGGTTGATGTTGCATCGTGTGGATGGCGTGATGCTAATGGCATGCTAAGCCAGGCAACTGTAGAAACCAAAATACTCCCCAAGATTAATGAAAAACTTAGGTGTCACAAAACCTATTCTCAATACCAGAGTCGGTTGAAACACTTTAAAAGAGAATACCAAAAATATTCACAGCTTATCCATCACAGCTCTGGGTTTGGGTGGGATCCAACCACAAAGAAATTCACTACTCCTGAAGAAGTTTGGAAAGGCTACTTTAAAGTTAGGTTATTAAATTGTCTTTAAATAACTCTGTTTGGTAACTTGAATACATAAAAATGTTAAATAATAATTATTTTATTGTTTTTGTTATAGTCCCATCCAAAAGACACAAGTATTCAAACAAAAACTTATGATGACTATGAGGATCTGCAAATTGTAATTGGGAATGCAACTGCTATTAGAAGAAACTCATTAGGATTGGGTGATGATACTTATGCAAGAACTTTTAGGGTGGAAGATAGACATGTTGAAATAGAGGACTTTGTTTTTTATGATGAAAGTTAGGCCTTTATACCAAATCATAATGAACCACCACACCAAGATCCACCACTCGAACATTTTTCTTCATCCTTACCTTTTCATGCCACTAATTGGGAAGGTCCCTCAGAAGGCTCAAGTCAGAGGAAACGAACTATAACAGATTTGGAAGGGAATGCTATCTCAAATAAGACCACCCAACAAGCTATGGGAAGAATTAGCCTTAGCATTAATTCAATTGCCACTGACTTCCAGGGAGTCCATAACCTATTGGCAAAAAGAAAAAAATAGAGACAGCAGTAGAGTTATATGTGGGATGCCATTAAGGAGATCCCAAATTTGGATGAACGTGCTCGTTATAAAGCGCTTTATTTGTTGAATACTAATACAAAAAAGAATGCATTTTTGAAAATGTCCCCTGAGGAGCGCTCAAATTGGATATCCCTACAATTTGGAATGTGTGTGTGTGTGTGTGTGTGTTTTTTTTTTTGGTTGAGAGTTTTTGGGAATGACTAGTTTGTTTGGAATGATTGGTTTTTGGGATTGTTTTTTGTTTCGATATCATCTCCAAGAGTTTGGTGGTCAAGGCCGTGAACCTGCAAATGAAGTTGAGTTGTTCAATTTTCGTCATGCATCCGTAAGGAATGTCATTGAGAAGATATTTGGTATAGTTAAATCACGATTCACAATTTTCAAATGCGAACCTCCATTCCAATAAACGACACAAACAGAGCTAGTGTTAGCTTGTGTAGGACTACCCAACTTTCTTTGAAGAAAGTATAGATCTAACGAATTTCCTGTTGAATTGGAGAACGAATGTTCTTCATCTTCATCGTTACCGGTTAATGAAGGGGATCCTGAACTAGGTTTCCCAACACAAGAACAATGACAAAATGCTAATGAATAGAGAGTTGGTATAGCTTCGAATATGTGGAGAGATGTTGGGCACAATAACAACAATGAGAATCAAGGATAATAAATGAATGTTGAATATTTTCCTTAAACTTTGCTTTCAAATTTGTTATACATTTGTCACTATATTTCTTGTGAATTTCTTATGAATTTTTCTTTTTGTTAAAAATAATTTTTTTTATTTATGAATTTTGCTTTTTGTTAAAAGAATATCATTCATCATTACCAAGGATTGAAATATCGGCCGATACACCAATATATCGGCCGATATATCGATATTTTGAACTGTCGACACCGATATTGGGGGGTAAGGTCATATCTTCCCCGATATCAACGATATATCCCCGATAAGTGCGATATCCTCGATATTTTGCCGATATTCTCGATATTTCCCGATACCCATAACAAAACCCAAAAAAATTCAAAAGTTTTGAAGCAAATTGAAATTGAAAAGATTTTTTGGAGGTATATGTGCAATGATTAGATATATGTGTGAAGGCTTTTGGCAATATTCAATTCAAAAGATGTTTTGGAGTATGCATGTTTTAGAGTATGCATCAAAAGAATCTAGACCTAGTACTAACTCAAATGAATCTTATGATGGCTATGGTTATGTCATGTCTGATTATAGTGGAACTAGATATGGAGCTCAAGATGATGAAACAGATTATGGACCTACTAGTTGGGTTAATCCTAACTATCCCATATATGGGAGGACAGTAGGGAGCTCAAGAGAGACATATGTGCACCATGTTCAAACATGGCTTACAAACTACTCGGGTTACATGACTTGGTATGATTATTGTATGAATCTAGATGGTTATTCCACATTGTTTGAACCTCATAGGAGCTATTCATTTATGTAGTTGGACACTCATCTAAATTGTAATCCAATGTTCAAATAAACTATGGATTTATGCATGGTTTATTCATTCTAATCAACTTTTTATTTTCAAACTTTTCATTAATGCGTATTACATACCACTTATATTTCATCATATATATATACATATATCTTATTATTAGTAAATTTTGAGTTTTATTTATTCAATACATTCATTGACAATGTACATAACATCTATGAAAGTTTTACACCAAAATTATGTGTTTCAATGCCTATATCTGTCATTTTTGTTGATTTTTTTCCCGATACCCAAAACGATAATGATATATCCCTCGAAATATCCGTAAATTGGAGGCCCGATATTATCTGCACGACCGATATTTTAATCCTTGATCATTACTATGTTTGACCTAACTATTTGGTTAGAAATCACTAGGGAAGAGAGTTTATGTATTTGAAGTATTCAGTAACCACAAGAAGAAGAAAAAAACATAAGAAGAAAGATCTGAAGTTTCTTTCGAAATCATATAACTATTGCACCATACTTTTTATACAAAGTGCTAAATGAGAGAGCAATAAAAAACAAATGTCCTAAAGAAACAGAGCATCACTTACTGACCCACAGAAAGCAAACATCTCTTCTTCGCTTTTTGATTGTCTGGGTAAGGATGCCAAAGTTAGCATTCGTCTAAAGAAATATGTTAAAGAAATTACGAAAGTCCGAAATAAAAGCCATATAAATCTTAAAATAAAATTATATAGAACTCTTCTCAAGTCTATGCGAAATCTAAAACTTCCGTAAACTTCCATGAAATGGGCACTTAAAAAAATTATTTTAAAATGTTCTAGAATCCTAATTGAATACACCCCTCTTATTTTATATGAATTTTAAATTATCAAATTTTAACTCGTTAAATTCTAGATGGATTTAGCCCAAATAAAAATCCACTTACTTAAAATGGACCCAAACAACATGATTTACATTTGGGCTATTCAAATTCAAATTCACACCCTTGTCTCGTTCATCAATCTCTGATGTGGGATTTGTAGCTATTGAAATAGGTGCGAGTGTTGATGATCTTGCAATTGTAGGAGAAGAATGGAAGTTTGGAAACTTCTCCAATGAGGGGGCTATGGTGAGGAAGTATGTTGTGGGATTCAATATGGTCGTCCAATAATAGCTCTTGAATTAGCCATTAGAGATGACAAGGAAGACAAAATTACGGAGTGAAATGCTATAGACATGGAAGAAGAACAACTGTTGCAACCACCATGGAAGAGGGTGTCATCATGAGAGAGAGAGAGAGAGAGAGAGAGAGCTTACTTACTATGAAACCCTAGGTTAGAGATACGGGAGGCTTGAATGGATTTGGAAAATTCTTATTTAATATGGATTTCAAATTCTCAAATTTTAACTCGTCACATTCTAGATGGATTTAGCCCAAATAAAAATCCACTTACTTAAAATGGACCCAAGCAACATGATTTCGTTTTGGGCTATTCAAGTTCAAATTCACCCATTCGTCTCGTTCATCAATCTCCGATATGAGATTTGTAGCTGTTGAAATAGGCGCGAGCATCGATGATCTTGCGATTGTAGGAGAGGAATGGAAGTCTGGAAGCTTCTCAAACAAGGAGGCTATGGTGAGGAAGTGTGTTGAAAGATTTGATCTAGTCATCTAATAATAACTCTTCAATTGATCTGATGGCTATAAAGGAACCCCACGTATAATAACCTCTCGTTACAGTCTTATCTGCTGAAATCCATAGATCCAAACGGGCCCGTGAATTTATAGCTGGATTAAGCTAATCGATCCGTTGACCTGTTTGCTTGGAAGTGGGTCATGTGGGAAGAAAGATGTGCCTGTGCATTTTTTAAAGAATTTGGGCCGAAGATGATAGAACACAGAATGTTCAGCCCATTCAACTGCAAGGATGCATTCGGAACGACATCGTTTGGTGGCTGTCATCTCCTTTCCTTCAATTCCCGAATCCAAGCGCGATTGATTTTGTTGGTTTAGGTTTCCGAAAGAGAAAACGAAGAAGCATTTCCAGAAATGGCAGGGAGATTGAGCAGTGTGGCTTCCAAGATCATGGGCGGAAACGGCGTCGTCTCCCGTTCCGTCGCTTCCTCTCTTCGTCTCCGCGCCGGCATGGGCCTTCCCGTCGGCAAACACATCGTCCCCAACAGTCCCCTTCACGTAAACGACGAGCTCGTCTGGGACAACGGCACGCCGTTTCCCGAACCCTGTATTGATCGCATCGCCGACACCGTTGGTAAGTACGAAGCTTTGGCTTGGCTCTGTGGGGGTTTGAGCTTCTTTGCTTCTTTGGGTTTGTTGGCCGTGTGGAACGACAAGGCGTCTAAGATCCCATTTGCTCCAAAAGTGTACCCATACGACAATCTTCGAGTGGAGCTCGGTGGAGAACCGTAGGTACATCCAGCGGTTTCTGATTGTAATTGTGTGTTTCAGATGTGTTTTGTTGATTTCTGTGTTTGATATGCTGGTTCTAAATAATGCCTGTAACTGAAACTGAGATATTTGGCCTGTTTCATGATCTTCAAAACAAATTTCAAGTCTTGGTTCATTTATATGAACTTCTTTTGATTTTCATTTGAGATGCAATTTTTCATGTTTTGTTCAGTTGGGTTTCTATTTCATATGTGATATGTACCAATTGTGGGTCATGATCATTTGTGAACCTTTTTTTGTTTTTTTGGGTTGTAGAGCTCAAATTAAGGGGATAAAGGTAGTATAACACTCTGAGTAACACCGAACAAGGTGAGCTGAGAAATGCAATTGGCCTGTTTGAAAGTTTGTTTGATCTGGCATAGTATGTTTCTGAGAGTAGGGAATTCGGTCAAACCGATGACATCTTAAATTCAGATTTTCACATGGTTTGTGTGGTAAAGAGAAGCACAGTTTATGATTTGATTGTGAGGTTGCCTTTCAAGGGTCATCCTGTATCTTTGCTTGCGTTTCTGAGGATGTAACAGTGGAATTGATGGCTGCTTCCTGTCATGTTCAATTTTGAACGAAACAGTTGTCATTTTCTAAAATGGGGACTGTAATCTTGAATACTTTGTGGACACCCCGCGCCCCCTAACCTGAATGTAATGCAAATATGTAATTTGCAGAGAAAATTTTAATTGGCCCTGGACATTGAGTTAATTGGTGTAGAACTAGTTTTTTGTCCTTTCACTTAGCTGTTTGAACTGATGTGAAAGAAGAGTCACTTCCAACATTTTAACTGTTTGAAGTTTTCTGTTATTGCTTAAGTGGCTGTTATAAGACTATATAACTTTGAGTTTATTTCAATTGTTGTGATGGAAATTCCTGTAATGTGTTTTAAATTGTACTTATGGAGAAATGCCAGAACTATGCAACATTTTTCCTCAAATTGCCTGCTCTTAACAATTAAGTTGTACTTCTGTCCTTATTAGAACGGAAGTTTTAATTTCATTCAAGGACAGGGCAAGGTTACATTGATGTGCAGTCCAAACATTAGATCAAACCAGGAATGGAGAGAAAGTAATTCACCGCTTCAAACTTCCTTAATAAGGAGATTATGTCATGTGATTCATACTATTGGTTATTACTGATGTTTTTAAAGTTCATACGAAGTTGATGTGTTCTTTGGAAGGTTTTATACATGACATCACCTACAATTTAGGCGCATCCCCTTGATTAGGTAGCAAATGGAACTGCTGCAACCACATCATTTTGAACATTTTTGTGCTATGTTTTTGGTACAAGTGGTTTGTAAGCATACTTTATTGTTCCATGATCTGTTTCTTATTTGGATACTAGTTATTTTATCATAGAGTCACTGCTACAGGTGAGTAACTCTAGGCCATTGGCGAAAAGGGTGTTGAGATAATGAGAAAATTGAGAAAGAGTGAATTGGCTGAATGGTAATGAGATTGGTCGTCTGCATAATTTGTTTGCACTGTTATCAGTCAGATTCAGGAATCTCTCTATTAGACACACACTTGCACACAGACGTAAGTTGATGTTTCTGATAGTGTATTAGGCTTCATATTCATTAGTTTATGACGAGGAACCAGAATCGGTGTAATTACTCTCTCTCTTTTCCTAATCCAGTAGGTCATTCCATGTAATTAGCTATTACTGTCTCTCTTTTCCTGTAAATTGAGCGTGCAAGCATATGATTTTGAACATTTACTTGTTACTGATGTTCTTTTTTTCTTTTTCTTATATGTAAGTAGTTCCCATGTATAATTTATTGTTCTGAGATCAATTTTTATTTGTGCACTGGTTCTCCATCTTCTTAAATGGATTAAGATCAATTTACTTGTTTAGTGCTTCCAGGGCATTGGTCAAAGTGAGTAGAGATTGATGAGAAAAATTGAGATATAGTTGAGTGAACGGTTACTTGAATAGGAATGTGAATTGTCCTCTGCAGAATTGTTTGCTTTGTTATGAGTATGATGCAGGAGAATCATAATCCATTAGAAGAAGACACTTGCTCACAACTTTACACCAGTGCACGATCTCAACTATTTTCAACATCATTTTCAAACATTGGAATTCGAAATAATTCAATTTCACTCCCTTGATTAATTGATTTTTATTTTCCCTGAATAAGAATGGACATGAAAAATTCCAGACAAATCCCTTTCGCGAACGAAATGCAAGATTAGCCGTGGAAGGTTAGAAATTTGTTATGATATAGGGGTGATTTTGGCACTCCAAAACCACCCTTAAATTCCCTCATGCACTCATTTATTTAAATTGTGCATTTTAATCGTTTCTTTGTTTCCATCAGGGTTTCTCTTAGATTCTGAAACCTAAAACAGAACAGGGAAAAAGCCATCGCAATTGTCATGGCAGGCCATGGTCAATTCCAGTCTCATGAAGGGGATAGCTTTCTTCATTCAAATGGTTTTGGATGAGAAATCGATGAAGCCCAAGTCAAATTGAAAAGACCGTTATTACCATGCAATATAGTTAAAAATTCAGGATAATAAATTGAAATTAACTCTATTTATTTATTTATTTACGGGTTAGAAAGTAAAGCTGGATTAACAATTTTAGATAAAATGGATAAAGATAAGGTTTTAAGTTAATAAAGATGGTCAATGTCACTGATTTTCAGTCCATTAGGCAAAGCTGAAAAAGAGAAAAAAAGACTTAAAGGGAGTAGGAGCCCCAAGCAAACCAAAAAAAAAAAAAAAAAAAAAAAAAAAAAAAAAAAAAAAATTTCTAAAAAAATACAAATTAAAATAGAAAGAAAAATGTATTGTATTGGTGCTATAATTACAGCCTGTAATACTTACTGATCAGAGTAGCTTCAGATTTACGAAGCTATTTCAAATTTGGGCATCCCTAAACCCTAAATCCTAAATGGTCAATAGGACTTGGCGCATCCATGCACTAGGTTTACTGCAGAATTTTCATAAATTTTGACGGGTTGAGAATTTTCTTTAAACCTGTTGAATAGGTTTTAAGATTATCAATTCAATGGTGTAGATTTACCCATTAAATTTTAGCTAAATCTAACGACCAATAAAACCTGGCGAATCCATGCACCAAGTCCACCGTAGAATTTTTGGTGGAGGTGAATCTATCATTTTCAGTCTTGTATTTTTCTTTTTTCAAAAGAGGGTACAATTATAAGCCCGCCACAATTGTTCTATACCACATCAGTTTTCAGTTCAACGGGAAATTATTATCTGCAAATCAAATATAATATATGGTGCCTGTCCTCATGCCCATCAGTTATTACTGTCATGTCATAGAAATGGGAAAGCTAAGAAAAATTTGAGTGGATGAAGAATCGAACAGCTTGGCTA
Source organism: Prunus armeniaca (assembly GCA_903112645.1). NCBI lineage: Eukaryota > Viridiplantae > Streptophyta > Magnoliopsida > Rosales > Rosaceae > Prunus > Prunus armeniaca. The sequence continues at coordinate 9,048,138 of CAEKDK010000003.1, read as the reverse complement.
CCTTCCATGTGTCTCATTTTTAATGGACCAGTGCTTAATCAAATATCGTACGACGTGTCGTCTTCATTTGGCGGGTTCATGGTTCAGGGTTGTGTGAGTTGAAAATGGTTCAAACTGGAAATTGGTTTTGACTTTTCACCAGTGCTTGCAAAGCCTCAAGCTTTCTAGTTCGACAATGGTGTGGGTCTCATTTGAACAGACCAAATGCATTAAGAATAAGGTGGAAATCCTCAAGCTTTCTTGTTCGAGAATGGTGTGGGTCTTATTTATTAGATTTGGCATTTTCGGATATCTTATATATCGGAGTCGGATTTTTTTTGGAAATATTCGGACCGAAATCGGTTGAAATTGGATTTTCCAATCTGACTTACACTTCTAATTCTAGGATTATATATATATATATATAAAGAGCAAAAGGTAGAGAATGATGAAACATGCAAAATACTATAAAATACCATTGGTTAATTAAAACATTAAGAATTGAAATTATTACTTAAATGAGGATAATATGGTTAATTCATAATTTTTTTTCATATTAAATCAAAATTAGATAATAGGTCATATTTTTATGGAACACAACTACCCTTTTTTTAAAAAAAAAATTCTAAAAAAAATTTTAATTTTTTTTTTATAGAAAAAGGCTCTAGCAGGCGCGGAAGCGAATGCGGAGAGGTTAGTATATATATTAAATCGGATTTTCCAATCTGACTTACACTCCAAATTCTAGGGTTTAATATATATCTATTTATATAAAGCAAAAGGCAGAGAATGGTGAAATATTCAAAATACCAGAAAATGTCTTTGGTTAATGTAAACATTAAGAATTGAAATTATGAATTAAATGAGGATAATATGGTAAATTCATAATTTTTCATATTAAAAAAAAATTAAAATTAAAACAAAAATCAAATAATGGATCATATTTTTATAGAACACAACCCATTATCTTTTTTAATTCTAAAATAAATTTTAATTTAAAAAAAAAACTCTCGAAAGTGCAGAAGCGTATATAGAGAGGTTAGTTAGGAATAAAAGAGAGTTTCCTAATAGTACAAGTGGTACATGTGCAAAATTCTTTGATAATTATTACATGACTGAATTTTTAATTTTTTTAAGGTGTGGGAAATTACCAACATGTAACGACCCGTCGCAAATTTTTGTATTTAATTATTTAATTTTAAATACGTGATGATCATTTTGCCTTTGGGGTTAGAATCTTTCAATTTTAGTAGGCCCTTTTCTTAGAGTATAGTGGTGGAGTTTATAAACGTATGAAAAGACCTGTACTACCATGCCATTTAGTGAAAATTAAAAAGAGGAAATAAATAAAAATAAAATTTACATGACAATATTTATTAATTGACATGGCATGACCACATTAGCTGCCACATAAGGTGGTCAACAAATGTGGTCAATTTTGTGTGTCTAAATAGCATTACTCCTTCTTTTTAACGAATTAGAAACAATTTTTAGATAAAATGGATAATGTTTAGGTTTTAAGTTCATAAATACAACAGCGACAAAATGTAAAAAGATTTAAATTACAAATAAGTTCACAGCTGTAATACTGATGAGAGTAGCTTCAGATTTACCAATCTATTTCAAATTTGACTTCAAAAAAGAGAAAAATAATATATTTTATTGGATTATTAATTAGACCGCAATAAATGGCCTCGGCGAAAAGAAAAAAATGACCGTTGAAAAGTTATATATACCCAATTTCCCAACGCAACTAGGAAAGGGAAACTTGGATTTCGAAAAACCCCAATATCGTCAAGTATACGCAGATCTTTCGTAAAGCCTGAAGGGTTTCTTTCAATTCCAACTCTCTTCTTCATATCATCATCATCATCATCATCGACTTGTTCGTTCATCAATCGATCTGCGATCTGCTTCCCCTGCTTCTTCTACAACCCACAAGTTCTGCTCTTGTTCTACGTCGTCTCTTTTGTTTTTGTTAGCCCACAAGTTCTGCTCTTCTTCTACAACCCAGAATCTTTGTATCTTCGGAAAAAGCTTTGTTCTTCACTTTTGAACAAAGTGTACAAAAGCAATGGCGGGTCTCAAGAGAAAAAGAGCAACCCATGATGAGATAATAGTTGTAGACGATTCTTCAGATGATGCAGATCATTACTTGACAGTTTCACTAAGTGGCTGCGAGTGGGTTCGAGGGCCGATGCTCGGCCAAGGCGGATTCGCGTCGGTTTATTTGGGTTTCGTGAAAAAACCCAGGTTGTGTTTGAAGGGTGTGCCGAGGATTGTGGCCGTGAAATCGACATTGGCCTCTCAGGCGCATGATCTGATGGGGGAAGATATTCTTCTTTACATTTTTCGTCACTGCCCTTTTGTTATTAACTGCTATGGAGAGGATGAGACGATTGGCGCTGATGGCAGTCATTTATTCAATGTGTTCTTGGAGTACGCGGATGGAGGAACAATGGCGGATTTGATTGAGAAATCAAGGGGTTTTGGGTTGCGTGAATTCCAAGTCAGAAAGTATACAGAGTCGATTTTGAAAGGGATTAAGTACATCCACGAAAGGGGTTTTGTGCATTGTGATCTCAAGCCTGAGAATATTCTGCTTGTGTCTGATGCCGCTGGTTCCTCTGGTGGTGCTCGTTTTGTGCCGAAAATCGGAGACTTGGGGCTCACAAAGAAGGCAAATCAGAAGTGGGAGAAGCCTTCCTTTGGAGGCACACCAATGTATTTGTCTCCAGAAGCCGTGGTTTATGGAACTCAACAGCAGCCTTCTGATATTTGGGCGTTAGGTTGTGTTGTGCTGCAAATGCTAACTGGGAGGCACCCATGGAATTTCACACCTGGAGCCGTATTTGACGTTCGGGACCTGTTAACTGCCCTGCTTGTTTCAAGAATTCCTGCCATTCCTGGTTGGTTATCAAAAGAGGCTAAAGATTTCTTGCAATGTTGCTTTATGTGGAACACTTCAGAGAGGTTTACTGCTGCTATGCTCTTGAACCACCCATTTATGACTAAACTGGATAATGGGGTTGGAGAGGTTAAACCAATTAAGCAAGTGTCTTCTGCAGTGGCTTCCTCTGTTCCGGATTGTCCTAGCTTCATACCCCTTGGTAGTTGGAAGTCTGAAGATGCAGAGGAGATGGCTCAAGAAAATGATGGTTTTTCTGAGCAGGAGATTCTTCCTCTGAAGCTCATGTCAAGGCATGTGGTTCCAAGCCCAAAACCATCAACTTTTGCTATAATGGGTGCAGCTTAGCTTAGCTTTATTGTTTACATATGAAACTCAATTGTATTTTATGAAAGCCTTTTTCATGAACTGGTGTAAATTGTAATACATTATTCTATTGATTTTTTGAACCTAATATAGAGCAAATAATACAAACATGCCACTTTGATCTCTATTTCCTTTCATGAACTGGCAAGTTTGGTCTCCCTCTCTCTCTCTCTCTCTCTCTCTCTCTCTCTAAAGTAGAGTGACTTCCAGCATTTTAACTGTTTGAAGTTTTCTATTATTGCTTAAGTTGTTGCCATAAGACTAGGGCGTGGCATTCGTCCAAACAATGAGAAAATTGAAACTGGAAACAAAAAAACATCTCAAAAAATGCGACCACAAACATGTAACTTTTGTTTTGTCAAAACCCCTGCTCTTAACAATTAGGTTGCATTTCTGCTCTTATTAGAATGGAGGTTTTAGTTTCATTCAAGGGCGGCAAAGTGTCGCGTCACATTACCTACAGTTTAGGTTCATCCCCTTGGTTATGGAGCATTTTTGTGTTATGTTTATGTAGAAGTAGTTTGTAGGCATAATTTATTTGTCCGTGATCTGTGTCTTATTTGTAGACTAGTTCTTTTATCCATAGAGTCACTGCTCTTGAGATACTGAGAAAATTGGGAAGGAGTGAATTGGTTGAATGGTAATGCGATTGGTCCTCTGCATAATTTGTTTGGACTGTTATCAGTCAGATGCAGGAATATCTCTATTAGACACACACTTGCACACGGACATAAGTTGATGGCCCTGTTATCCGTTCCAAACCATTCGTCAATGGCCCTGTTTTGTGTTTGATATGGTGGTTCTAAAACTGAGATATTTGGTCTGTTTTATGATTTCTGTGTTAACTTCTTTTGATTTTCATGTTAAGATGCAATTTTGTTCAATTGGGTTTCTATCTCATATGTAACATGCACCCCACCACATACTCCCTTCACTGTTTTCATCCATACAACATTCCTACACTATTTTTTCCCTTCCTTATCTTCTCCACAAATCACTCATCATCAAAGTTAGCTTGTATTTTGGAAAGTAAATAAATAATATTTTTTTTTACCTTTTTCCCATGTATGGTGATTTAGATTGCTTGCCCTAATTTTTAGTCTTTACATATGTCATTGAGGCCCTTCCTCCCATCGCCATCAAGCATCACTTCTTATGAGAAGTCTCAACAAATAAAGAAATTGAGCTCAAGTACTACAAGATAAGAGGAGCAAATCGCAGACATCTTCACTAAGGCACTTCCAAGGCCAAAATACGAACTGCTACAAAGCATGCTCAGAGTAACACAAATGTGCATTAAGGAGGAGTTGACAAGTTATAGTCACTAGAAATTAATACACACTTGTGTCTTGAATAATATAGAATAATCTAGAAAAATTGAGAGAAGTTGACAAGTTAAAGTCACTTGAAACATCCTACTAATTATATATTGTATTTTAACTAGAGAAATCTAGAATTAAAAGACAACTTGTGACTGAAAATGACTTTGAAAAAGTTAGTTACTGTGCAACCGACTTGTCCAAAGCAAAGTTGCCAACTCAGTAGAAGTCAGTAAGTAGTTGATGATAAAGAATGAAAAATGTGGAGAAGTAACCAACCATTGTGGCAAATGTGACAGATACAAAAACAAGAGATGTGTTGTTGCTTACTTGCGCAGAAGTAGAAACCCCTATAACAGTAGAAACCCAAAAGACTCTCAAGCCACTGTGATTACAGCTGGAATAAAGAATTAAATTTAAAAATGGATAAAGCCTTGAAAGAATACTACAGTTTAGTATTAGTAGTTCCAAAGCATCACGCAATCAAATAACAAGATTTGATTTTGTTTCTTGCAACGGTAACAAACCAGGACCTGGGCTTAGTGATACCGTATGGGCCACGTGAAGAAAGCCAACTCAGCATCATTCCCTTCCTATGCTATATATATGCGCATCCCCCTAGTCAAAATTCCACACTTCACTTCGTTTGATCGAGACTTCGCACTTGATTTAGGGTTTTCATCTCAGTAGCCCTAAACTTTTTTTTTCCTCTTTCTCTTCTCTTTGTTTGATTGATACTCCCCTCTTCTCTTTGTTTGATCGAGACTTCGCATCCTCTCTTCTCTTTGTTTGATCGAGACTTCGGACTTGTTCTCATCTCAGTAGACCTAAACTTTTTTTTTCTCTTCTCTTTGTTTGATCAATTAGTTTCTATGGCGCCTAATAATATTCCTATGGGTTTCAAGTTTCATCCAAGTGATGAAGAATTGTTTGGATATTATCTTCTTAACAAGGTTCGTGGCTCATCATTTAAGTATGAAAATGTTATTTCGGAATTTGATCTTTACGGTCAAATAGAGTCGTGGGATATATGGAACCAATTTGGCGGAAACAAATTAGAAGATGGTGAAGACCTTTATTTCTTCACCAAATTGAAGAGCTCGAGTGCCAAGAATACTCACATGGCTCGCACCATAGGATTTGGGTCATGGAAAGCTGAGAACTCAGGAAAAAAGGTCCCTGATCCAAAGGATAAGAAGAACGATTTAGGTATGTGGAAAAGGTTACATTATGAAAACCCTAAATCGGATCAAAACAGTTGATGGATCATGCACGAGGACAGCCTTCGCCCTTCATTGGTGAAGCCCAAACCAAACTCAACTCATCAGTTTGTGGTTTGCCGGATTCGAAAGAACCACATGAGGAAGAAAAAGTTTAAGTCGACAGTTGCAAAAGAAACTCATGGCATTCCATATGTACAATCTCAAAATAAGAAGTAGAGGCAACAAGACTAGCTTTGAAGAATATTTAATTGGAAACTCCACTCCCATGTCTTAGGCTATTGGAGGAGGGCCCACTCAAACTCAATCTTAGCAAGACTGCCCTTTCGCATACCCAATAACCATGGTTGATGATGCCATCCAATTTCATGGTGATGTTTGTTTACACCATAATTAACCAAGCATAGCCAGAATCAAAATGACTGGCACTAAGGTAGACACGTCTTCTCTCTTGCTGAAATACCCCAAAGGGACACACAGACAAATCCCTAAAAAGTGACTGACGTCATCACCTTCTGACATGCCTAAGGAAGACACTATTCTAAAGCGGTAGCCACCTGCTGAAGCTTCCGATTGCCGAACCTAATCTCCAAGGGACACGTGTCACCATCATAGCAACTTTCACAAAGTCCCACATCGAAACTTTGTGCAAGACTCCTATTTTCACCTCTCTATAAATAGGGAACAATGCCCAAGTAAAAAGAGTAACTATTTTCTCACCTTTATTGTTACTCTACTAAAATTACCACATATAGTTAACTTAAGCATCAAAGAGCCTTCGGCAGGCACCACATCGGTGTCTGAAGCTTGATGACTGCTTATTCCTTCTTGTCTTATGCGGGTTCTTCAAACTCCAAAGGTCCTCACCTTCTTCCCTGCTGAAGATCCAACGCTTCTCTACCTAAGTTAACCCTCCCCAAAAAGATCATCAACAGTTTGGTGCCATATGTGAGAATTGACTTCTGAATCCCACTTCCCTTTATTAGTCCCGGTGGCTCCCTCCTCTATCGCCTTGTTGCCTCCTATACTCCCCACACTTTGCTATCCGGCGCGAGGCCAGCCTCGATACCCAGCGCCACACCCTCGTGGGAATTCCTCTCAAAAGAAACCTTCGGTGGAGGGGAATCTCTAAGAGGAGGTGGAGCGCCTCCGCTCCAGTATGGCCAAGATGACGGAGAACTACGAACACCTTTGTACCTAGAATGTCGAGCTAGAGCATGATTGTCGTGCCCTGAAGCGTAACTCGCTAAAGACTCGCCACTAGGGCGCCCAACAAGACCTTACCCAGGATGTTGAACACACCCAGCCGAACCAGCCAGTGATCTCCCATCTTAGCGCCCCAATCCAGTCCAGGCTCGACAAGGGCAAAGGCCACCTTTATCTAGAGACGACCAAATCGCAGCTTCTTCACATTTCCCCACCGAAGGATAAGCCCTATATCCCAACCGAGATCTACAAAGATTGCAGGCACCGTATCTCGGAGCTTCGCCAGAGCCTATCCCTGTTAACCTCGACGACCCACGGTTGGCACACCTAGGCCCCCTACCGAAGCCCACCCACTTATCCACCGGAGAAGGTGTGTACGACTAGGATGATTGGGAACCTTATCGTCCTGAGGACTGGGAGCCATACCATACTGAAGCATTCTAGGATTGGGAAGCTTACCTAACTCCTACCCACCCAAACCACAAGCCTTCAACACTCGGTGTTCTCCCTCATGCCGACCCGGCTATGAGACTCCTCTTTGAAAAGGTCTGGCATCTTGAGAGTGAGCAGCGCCACAGCCATTAGCCCCTCTGGACGAAGCCACGCCCTGGCCCCTTCACTGAACCTATCCTCAACTATCGTCAAGATAAGGACATTTAGTCACTCCACATTGCCTTCTACACGGGCAAGGAGGATCCCCTCACCCATATCCACTCTTTTTAGTCCGCCCTCGGATGCAAGGACCTCAATGACGAAGGTATGTGTCTCCTTTTCCCTTCTACCCTCAGTGGTGCTGCTCTAAACTGGTTTTATCAGTTGAACCCCCGTACTATTAACTATTTCGACAGCTTGAAGCAAACCTTACTCGACCATTTCATGATCCAGATGATAGCTTATACTCCGCAGACGATTTGTATATGCTTCGATAGGGTGAGGACGAACCCCTTCGGGAGTATGCTGCTCGCTTCAACCACGAGTATTTCCGATGCCTAGAGACAGATGATCAGGCTGCTTAGGGAGCTTTCAAAAATGGTCTTCGCAAATCCAACTTCCGCTATCTCATCCATAGCAACCCATGGAACACTTACATTGAACTCATGAATCAGGCAGCAGTCCATGCGAAGGCCGAATACTTTAACTCCAAACGTGGCCCACCAACACGTCACGAAGTACTTTTGGAGATCCCTCATCTGCTCCAGCACCCACCCCAACCAACCCTCCCTACTCAGCTTCAGCTTCTGATAATCAGTGTACCCAGCACCCCAAGAGGAAGGATGACTACCAGCACACTTTCAGCAACGGGAAGCGTGGTTAAAACGGTACCCACCATCAGTCCGGCGATAAGAACCCTTCAAGGACAAATGGTCGTGGCCTATTCCCCTTCGAGCCCAAGCCCAGGTTCGAAGTATTCACCACCCTCAACACCACTTACGAAAACATCATGGTCCATGAGGCACCTATTGTACCCAAACCTTCCCCCGAGAAATCAACCAACAAGCCCATGCCAAACACAAGCGTCTTTTGCCGTTTTCACCAGTTTACTAGCCATGATATAGAATCCTGCATTGTGCTATGCAACATCATTGAGAGCCTCATCCGTGAGGGGAAACTAGACAAGTATGTGCACGACCTCCCGCCTCTCCCGAACCCTCACCAACAGCAGATCAACATGATTTCCACTATCAGTGGTGGTCCTACATTGGTCGGGACCTCCAATAATTCCATCAAGCACTATGTCCCTTATTCTTTCACACACCAAGTCTTCAGTACTGAGCATGGGCGCCTACCGACGACGCCCAAGTTAGGCTGCCTTCAGCGAGGAAGAGCGTGGTGTCATCCTCCCCTATGATGACCCACTAATCATTCGGGCTGACATCTCCAACTTCGACGTCGGGCGCATCCTGGTCGACACCGACAGTTATGTTAGTGTCATGTTCGCCGACACTTCCAACAAAATTCAAGTCCCTACTCACTTGCTCAACGAAGCATTACACCTCTTGTGAGCTTTTCTGGTGATGTCGTTCAGCCCATTGGAAGCATCAACCTCCCCATCTATATCGATTTAGTATCACAGTGAGCAACGGTCACTACTTCCTTTATCATCGTTGATTGTCCCACGGCCTACAATGTCATTCTTGAACGCACTGCCTTGGAACAAATGAGGGTTTCATCTCTACGCACATGTTGTTGCTGAAATTCTCAACCATCCATGGCACGAACATGGTGCGCGACGACCAACTTAGGGCCCGAAGTTGCTATGTTTCGACAGTCAAATCTACCAATTCAAGCCAGCGGCATGAGGCCCTCTCAGTGACTAAAGCCCAACCCCCTCCTCAGGCCGGCGCTGAAAGACATGAGGACTCTAGGGAGGAACCTGTCACCCAACAGGCTAAACCTGTGGAGGACCCTAAACTTGTTTGCCTTTATGACGACCTCCCGAATCGGTATGTCCAGATCGGCACTGCCCTCTGGCCCGACCTTCACTCCGCCTTTATAGACTTCCTTCATTTGAACTCCGTGGTCTTTGCCTGGTCCTACAACAACATGCCTGGCATATCGCCATATATCATTTCCCTGCAATTAAGCATTAACCCTATCGTCTAACCCGTTCGGCAGAAGCGTCATGCCTACGACCCAGAAAGATACGAGACCATGAAAACAGAGGTAGACAAGCTGCGTAGCATTGGTTTCATCAATGAGGTGGACTACCCCACCTGGCTGGCCAATGTGGTGATAGTCCGCAAACCGAAGAAGGGCTGGCGCATGTATGTAGACTACACCGACCTTAATCGGGCTTGTCCGAAAGATGGCTTCCATCTACCTCAAATTGACAAGCTTGTTGATTTGACTGTCGAAGTGTAGCAACTTTAGGCCACAAGTTGGTCGCCGCACACCGTGCCCGTGCATTGGATGGTAGGGAATTTCAGCAACATGTGTATGGAGATGAAAACCCTAATTTGTGCTAAGGCAGGGAGTCCAAGAATGACATTCTAAGCCGTGAGACAATCAACGATGAGGAAGGGAGTAGTGACCGTTGCTCACTAGGGTGCTAAATCGATAGAGATGGGGAGGTCGATGCTTCCAATGGGCTGAACGACATCACCAGAAAAGCTCATAAGAGGTGTGATGCTTCGGTCGAGCAAGTGAGTAGGGACTTGGAGTTCGTTGAAAGCCGATGTAACCAAGATGCGCCCGACGTCGAAGTTAGAGATGTCAGCCCGAATGATCAGTGGGTTGTCATGAGGGAGGATGACACCATGCTCCTTCTCGTTGAAGGTAATCGGGGCCCAGCCTGACTTGGGAGTCTTCAATAGGCGCCCGTGCTCAGTGCTGAAGACCTGGTGTACTTAAGAAGAGCGGACATAATGCTTGATGAAGTTATTGGAGGTCCCGGCCAATGTAGGACCACCACTGATGGTGAAAATCATGTTGATCTGTCGTTGGTGAGGATTCGAAGGAGGCGGGAGGTTGTGCACATACTTGTCTAGTTTCCCCTCACGGATAAGGCCCTCAATGATGTTGCGACGATGCAGGATTTTGTATCATGACTAGTAAACTGGTGAAAATGGCAGAAGACGCATGTGTTCGGCATGGGCTTGTTGGTCGATCTCTTGGGAGGAGGCTTAGGTTTAATAGGTGCCTCATGGACCATGATGTTTTCGTAAATGGTGTTGAGGGTGGTGAATACTTCGAACCTGGGCTTGGGCTCGAAGGGGAGTGGGGCACGACCATTTGTCGTTGAAGGGTTGTTGTCGCCGGACTGATGATGGGTACCGTGTCGACCGCGCTTCCCATTGCTGAAGGTATGCTGGTAGCCATCCTTCCTCTTGGGGTGCTGGGTACTCTGATTATCAGGACCTGAAGTAGAGTGGGCAAGGTTGGCTGGGGTGGGTGTGGGAGCAGATGAGGGATTGCCAAAAGTACTCCATGACGGGTTGGCTAGGCCACGTTTGGGAATAATGGGGCAGTGAGATGTGAACATGTAGATTTAGCAGTTAATTTCCACATTTGTGAGATCAATGTAACTCTATTTTTTGCTACATGGAAATATATATATATATATATTTATACACACCTAATTAGACAGTTAGAAACTTCCTAGCTTTGCACATCCAAAGTCAGATTATTGATAGATGCATACTTATATCCAAATATTGTGTTCACAATTAATAGTGTATCATAATATTAGACTCAGATTCTGCCTGCAGTGATATAAATTGGAATTTCAATTCCCAAGCTCTAGCCTTTTGCCTATCCTTAATTCTTTTTCCTAGGTAGGTACATAGGAAAAATTAAACTTCCATTCAGCAAACAAGTGATAACTTTTAACACTAGAACACTCCTAACATGTTACATACATGCATTCAGTTGATAAAGACAAATTGATGCCGGCCTACAGTTCTCCAAATGCATATGATCATGAACCACATTTACAATAGATCAAACAAACCAGTACATGCATGTAAGTAAATTGTTTACTTGATAAGTTGGTAAACATTCATTGAGCAGTGATACTCAACAAACTACTTTTCAAACATGATGAGAAATAGTAATGCATGTACGAGAATGCAATGTTATAAATGAGGAAGAGTCAAAGAGTGGTACCTTTTTCTGCATGTACTCAATTTCGGCAAACAAGAGATACCTTCCTGGATCTGACTCTGCTGATTCCTTTCTCTAGTTTACTCTCCAGGTTCTTCAGGTCCTTCATATTCATAAAACTCAATGACTCGCCCATCATATGCCTGTCAAAGAAAAGGCTGCCAATTTGAAAATCTAGGATATGGGAAAGCTTTTGGTAACTAGGGTTGAACTTGATCCCTTTAAGATTACCTACTTGAGTTCTGCAAATTCCCTATCTGAGAGCGCAGTTTCGCAGCTTCTTGTTGGTAGTACTGAGATTTACATCCATAAATCAGTGGTTAAAACATTTCATTCAAAATATATTCAAAATCAGTAAACACTGCTTTACTAGTTATGATGCATGCATAAAAAATTCATTCTTAATTAGTGCTTTACCAATTATATATATGTAATATATACAATTAGTATAAATTAGGGCTCCAGATATCTATTCAGAAATTACAAGTTATAAAATGTAAACCTTGACGGAGTTTCAATAAATTAATTTGTTTGCATGAGCTATATATGTCTTTAACCAGCTCCTATATATAAAGCAATTCCATCAACTAATATATTAACTTCTTACCAAGCATGGATATGCATATACACCTAATTAGACATCTAGTCCAACCAATTAATATGCATGAGACTAGTGCTCAAGGAAGAACACCAAGTTAAATATGTACCAAACCCTCTAAGTGGGCTACATCTATAGCATTGCTTAAACATATCAAATACTTAAAAAAATCTCCAGAAATAGTCTGAAAAGTTTTCAGATAATGCATTCAAACTCAAAAGCGAAGTGCATAAGATGAACTTAATAGACAAAGAATTCGTTTTGGAGTGAAAACTTTCTAAAATATGACCTTGTAATTTCTCTGAATCATTATGATAGTTTGAACATAATAAAAAGGCTTACCTAGCAAAGGATTGTTTCTATTTCTGTGGCTTATTTCATCAAACTTTCAACAACAAGGCTTACCTCACTAGTTTCTTCCTAAAGAGAAACTTCCTAGCTTTGCTCATCCAAAGTAATGGATTATGGATAGATGCATGCTTATATCCAAATATTGGGTTTGAAATTAATTGTCGAGGGGGTTTCTAACCGCAGCCAAATTTAATTTTTTCCTATGTTGGGAAAAAGAAGAGACACACAGAGACACAGAGAGAGAGAGAAATATTCATATATAAAATTCTCTCAAAAAAATAAAATCAGAAAATAAAATTTAATATATTATTATGAAAACACAACCTAAGATTTCACTTTATCCTATGCCTCTGATACCTTAAAATCCTCGACCTTGTGATTGGTTGCTTGTGCCACGATGGCGCAGCTCCTCAATATTACAGGCCATAACTCTTGCCACTCATTAGAGCGACTCCAGCGAAGAGCCCAAGCTTCGGGCTGGGGGAGGCAAAAGCAAAAAACCCAATTCCAGCGAAGAAGGCTTGCCCGGGCAGGAGGTGGGGGGCCATGAGCCTGGGAAGGCCCGAGGGGGAGTTTAGCCCGAGCGCGAGCCCGAGTTTTGGGCTGATGTCATTGCTGACGTCAACTCACTCATTTGAATTTTTTTTCTGTTGCCACATGGCGTTGTCTGGGTTTTCCGATCGGATATTTTCCTCCAATCGAACAGCATCCAATTTTTTTTCAATAAAATACTGAAAAAAATTAGGAAATTTTTTAAAAAAATACCCAAAAATTAATGAATTTTTTTCTATAAATACCAGCCAAATTTTTTAAAAATTTATCTGAAATTTGAAATTGAAAATTTTATCCAATTATGAGATATGAATAGTATTGACACGTAGAAACCCGAAAATAATATCCAAATTAATTATTGAGGTAAAAAAAGTTGTGAAAAAAACAAAAAAAATAAATAGTAATTGCCCTTTGCCATGGCAACGGGTGGAAACACACATTGTTTTTTTGCAAAGGTAACCACTATTCACGTGAATAGTGGCGGCGGGGGCCCCCCTGTCATGACAAAGGGCAAATGAGTGGAGTTGCTCTTACACAAGGGACATTGGCCTCAAGTTTACCTTACTACCCACCTCGAGTAATTCACAAACAATTAAAAATTCTAGTTTATTTATACTCTAAACAAGTGAGAGTAAATATATTAATATAAAATTTGGTCTTTTCTGTCTGAAACTCTGAGAACATCAAAAGCCATCTATTTTATTGTTTCTGCTTACTTTTATCTCTCCCACGCTAAAAACGTGCACAAATACATGATATATCTATGCAAGATCTGGAGCAAATGCAAAGCCCATTCTCCAATGCCCAGCAGTGACATATTCATGATGACCCGCTTGAGCTATGATCTCATATATACTCTCTTTCACTTCAAGAGCAATAATTTGGAAAAATAATTCATGAAAGAATTTACCTTTATGATAAAACCCAGGTAGAAAACCGGAAAGGTTAAAATTTAAGGGCTACCCACTGAAAGATTTTGGACAAATTGTTTACCCAATGTAGTTCTTAATGAACCCTAATTTGGTGAATATTCCAGGAAAAGAAAGTGATATTTGGGAAATTTTAGAGGAGTTTGGGGGAAAAACTCTTCTGGGTATGAGTGGTTGTGTCCTGATATGGGTGTACAACGGAGATTGTAAGATATTTCAAGCAAAACACATGTGGGTGTATTGGAACCCTAATATGTGCTTTTTTTCAGAGGAGGTCTTGTCATATATATATTGAACTCTACTTTTGCTTTCCTGATGTCTAATCTATAACTGACGAAGTGTCAAGGAGATTGGAGGTTGGACTAATGGGGGCATGACAGCTTGTGTGTTGTAGGCCCTCTTAACCTCATAGATGACATAGAGTCATGCAGAGAGAGAGAGAGAGAGAGAGAGAGAGAGAGGGGAAGCAGAAAATGAACAACAATGGAGGGAGGTAAGGAGCCGATCTCAGAGGCCGGCATACATTCCAAAAACCACTACTTGTGTCTATTTACATCCATGATATGCTCCTTTTCCTAGCTATTAGACCAAATCTATGTTTGCACCAAACCAAGAGCTAAGAAAATTATCATAAACAGAAAAGAAAAATAAATAAAATACCCATTAAAAGCACATACAAGGGAAAAAAAAAGAAACAAAAGATAAGAAAGAAAGACAAGTGAATCTTATAATTAAGTTAAAGAGATAGAGAGAGAAAGAACTCAATCTCAACTCAACTGAGTACCATTACAATGATTATGTTTTCCTGCTTAAATGCACCCAAAGATCTACTGCAGAAGCAAAAATCTTGAACGCAGAAACACCAACAAATTTTGCAAAGAAAAAAACTTTAAGAGGAACTTTAAGAGGAACTTAAAAGCAATACCTGTTGTTGGCATACTCATAAAGAGAAGACTATGAGAGCAACCTCTGCATCACAGAGTAGAGAGAGTTCATAGGCCTTCTTGAGCAACCCATTGCGCCTTTTACAGAAGGTGACTTGACGGTTTGTGGTGTTTTCGATCCGCTTGACCTCGATCTTTCTCCAACCCAATTTTCTTTGGGGAGAGTCCAGAGACATGGATTTGTTTTCATAGGCCATAGTTGCTAGCATGATCTATGATTGTTAACATGGTCCTACATACTTTCTCATTTCTCATACAGAGTAACAAAGTCCCACACAATTTACAAAACAAAACTTTTGCAAATTTCTGAACTGTAACTTAGATTTGTTCAACTTCGAATTGTATAAAACAAAAGAAACTAACAAAAGGCTATAACTTTCTATGAATTCAACTTTGAATTGTATATAAGACAGAAGGAAAAGCAAACCAACTAAAAAGGGAAAACACTTAAAAATTGATTGCTGTTTGTTTGCAGCGTTAATATCAATGTTAATTAAAGGAAATCAACTCAATACAATAATCAACTAATTAAAACTCAAGTCATCGATGCTACAAGGTACTTGTGATACAGACAAAAAATCGTACTTTAAAAACTCAGGTCAATAAGGCAATAAGGCTGACATACCGTACGCAACAAATTTAAACTGTTTTGCACCTCTTCATCTAAATGCATAAACAGAGACTAAAATATATAACAATTAACACAGATTCTACTGCAGAAGCAAAAATCTTGAACACAGAAACACCAACAAATTTTGCAAAGAAATTTTTTTTAAGAGGAACTTAAAAGCAATACCTGTTGTTGGCATACTCATAAAGAGAAGACTATGAGGGCAACCTCTGCATCACAGAGTAGAGAGAGTTCATAGGCCTTCTTGAGCAACCCATTGCGCCTTTTGCAGAAGGTGACTTGACGGTTTGTTGTGTTTTCGATCCGCTTGACCTCGATCTTTCCCCAACCCAATTTTCTTTGGGGAGAGTCCAGAGACATGGATTTGTTTTCATAGGCCATAGTTGCATGCTGAATCAAGCACAAAGAGATCAATCAAGGAGCTAATTAATTACTTAAAGACCCAGTACTTGAGTTACTCTCTATCTGCTTGATCATGAACAAAAAAGTTGAAGCAAGAAACATATGAAATGAAAATTTGGTGCAATACTACTACTACAACAACAACTAGCTAGCTCTTAGCTCTAGCTAGGTAGCTAGGTAGTTAAGCTCATGGATGATGATAATTAAGGACAGAAACAGAGGTTTCTACCCTTTGGGTTTTCTTAGCTCTTTACAAATCTGGACAAGGAGATATGCAGAAAATGGAAGCGAGGTGAGCTGCGAGGTGGGTATTTATAAGGAGATTCCAAAACAAATGTGTATGCGTTGGAGATGAAGCAAAAGAGATGCTAAATGGGAAATGGGAATCACTCATTTGTTGATTCAGACTCTACCAACCATTCATTTTATTAATTATTTAATTATCAAATGTATTTTCTTACCTGTGAAAGACGAGAGAGAGAGAGAGAGAGAGAGAGAGAGAGAGAGAGAGAGAGTGGTGAATGAGGAAACCTTTTTCCATTTATTTTGTTTTTATTTTTATTTTCTCTGACTTTTTAAGTATTGGTTTTTATTTATTTAATGACATGAAGAATTGTTATTTTTAATGTAAAGCATATAGGTCGAACCTTACTGTTGGCTATAATTTAGTTTCATTTGTTGTTATTTCTAGTAACTTTAGTTATAAACCTTACATTATAGGTCGGGAATTACTACTGTTGACTAGTGATGTAGATAAACAAACTCAATCCAAAAAATACAGCTTGCCATGTTGAATTTAATGTTAACTATTAAATTACTGAATTCTTTGGAATGCAATACAAATTAGGGCACTAATATTTCCATAGTGAGTAAAGGTAGTATGTATATTTGTATAGAGATGAGTCATTGAGATGTAGCAGCTATCAAAAGCATCGCACAACACCCCACAAAATTCTACACTTTCTCTGAATCTTTGCATTTTCACCTTCTAATTTGTCAACCTTCTTGAGCAAATCACGTACCTGTAAGATTTGCATTCTAATACAAACCCTAAAGATGATCTTCTAATCATTTAAGGATAACTAGTCCAATGTCAATTAGGATTATATGGATCGATTTATTTTAAGGCATGATATATATGACTTTTTAGATAAATACAAGTGCTTAAGATTTCCTATATTAAATGGATTGATATACTTAATCCTTTTGGCTAAGGGAGTTTAAGTAATCCATGATGAGGAGGATTCTTAAACTATGCTTATAAAAGGGAGGTCTCTATGCTAACGGCAAATCACTCTCATATTATTCTACCCCATCAAGAAGAGATTCAAGAGCCGGATAGCATAGAGAAAACTACCCTACTGCGATACTGCGAATCTGTCCAAGAACCAGTGAACCAACCAAGAACCTATTGCAGAATTTCAGTTTCTTCCAGAGCAAGAAATCCAGTTCCTTGCTGCAGTAATTATCACCATGTCTGATCAAGGTATGTTATGTGTTTTGAGCATATATAAACCTATTAAGTTTACAGTATCACCATCTTTGAATGCTCACACATTTCACCATCAACCCACTTAAAAAACCCACATCCTCTTTCACCTCTTCCCTGCAAACAAACAAAGAAAGAAAATCTTCAATTCTCATGCCTAACACAATCACCCACAAGGTTGGAGATTACATGCTTACCTTTGCCTTTGAAACTGTTCCAAGACTGTTTGGTTTACTACTTCAAACACACAAAAACAGAGTAGATTTTATCATCGTGGTCAATAGATTTTATCAGTAGATTTTATCCAAAAAGTAAAATGATTTTCGCATGAACAGGAACAAAGATGAGAAATGCTTACGTTTTGCTTGCAATGAAAGTTTTCGCTTGGAGTTGCAAAACAGGAAAAAAAAAAATCAAGGACGAAGACGAAGAGGAGATGAAGTTGATGAGACTCAGACACGGCGCTTTGGGAAGTAAAAATGAGGACAGCGTGAAATTTTTTCTCGGGTTTGGAAACAGTATAAGTGTAGGTTAGGAAAGGCAAAAAGTTTCAAATATTAACGAAACGTTTCATAACACGACGCTATTAATTACAACCGCCCTAGTAAACTCTTTTACACGACATTAGATATATAATATCCGCCTTGGTAAATTATATTACACGACATAGACTTTTCCGACGTGGTTAGTTTACCTTATGCGTTGGTATCGTTACAGATGTCGTCGTAGTATATTTTAAGTAATAAGTCGGTAAGTTAATCATTACCGATGTCTTTACTTTCTACGTCAGTTATTTAATAGATTATGTCGTTGGTTTATCGTTCTGAGATTAAGACGACACATTTTATTTGTTTTGCTTCGTAATTATTTTATACGTCTAAAGGGTTGGTAAGGACCGACGTAGATTTGTTTTTTTAAACGGCGTTAGGTGTAATATAACCGACGTGGATTTGAATTTTTATTATTTTATAAATAGAGTTTTTTTTCACGAGTTTTTTTAGTTTTAGTTTTCAATTAGGGTTCCAACTTCTTCTTTCCCTTGGCTCTGTCTCACCTCTTAGGAGGCAATTGTTTGGATGTTGATGTGTGTGTGCATTTGTGTATAGATACACAAACGCACACACATCATGAACTTCCAAAAAATTGTCTCTCTGAATGCAAATCTGAGGGTTCCGTCGTCAAATTTTAGAGGCAAATTTTTGGATGTTGATGTGTATGTGCCTTTGTGTATCTCAAAGACACAAATACACATACATCATCAACCTCTAAAATATTGTCTTTCTGTGGTCCGATTATGATGAGGAACAGAGTTTCATATGGTAAGATTTCGTAACCCTTGGGATCTCAAAAAAATCTGATTCTGTTGACGGTTTTCTATATAAACCGTCGTGATTATTCTCAATTATTGTCATTAAGTTGATTGCCAACATAGGATAACAAAATCCAAGAAATAAATAGTTAAAAAAATTCCTACTAAGATGACGGTTTAAATATAAGGTAAGACGTATAAAGTAAATAAATATGACGGTAATTTAACTTCACGACGTATCTCTTGGGATCTCATAAAAATATGATTTTGTCGGCGGTTTTCTATATAAACTGTCGTGGTTATTCACAATTCTTGTCATTAAGTTGGTCTACCGTTGTAGGATACCAAAATTCAAGAAATAAATAGTAAAAAATAATATAATTAAGACAACAGTTTAGATATAATGGTAGATGTATAAAGTGAATAAATACAACGGTAAATTTTATTATACGTCGTTAATTGAACAACCCAACGTGGTTAGAGTTAAAGATACCGTCGTAGTACTATACAATAAATAAGTCGATAAATTTATCTTTGCCGTTGTTATACATTTATTTAATACAACAATATTTTGTAATATACCGACGTGGATTTGTTGGAAATTATACGCCACCGTATACGAAAACTTGGTCGTGTTAATTACGGAGTAAAAACGGCGGCTTTTTTTTTACACTGTCGTCTTTACTTTCTATGTCGGTCTATTCATACATTCTGCCATTGTTTTTGAGCTCAAAGTTTACTCTGAGGAAAACCTTTTTCAATAAGACGTCGCTTTTTTAATTAGGTGTGTCGTTTTTTAAAAACAACCATTGGAATCTCCATTTTTTAGGTGTTTAAGTTATTCTTACATGACGGTTGTCGTCTTTTCAAACACAACGACGGTTTTCCCTTAAACTGTCGTTTTTTTTTTCTAGTCGTCTTTTTCACTTTTTGTAGTAGTGATTTATCAGAAATTTGGTGGATATGTATCAAATTAAAAGCATTCTACAACTACAACCCTTGCAAGACTAGAAAACAAAGCATAGAAAGAGGTCGCCTTTTCTCCCACGGCTAATTGTTCCTAAGGTCAATAGTATCACATACATTGAACATCGCTAGCTGCCATATAGCAGGAGAGGGTTCTCACCATCCAAATACACTTGGTATCTAGAGATCCGTTTTTATAACCAATTTTGTAAGCTTTTGAAAGAGTGACTCATTCTATACTAAATGAGTCACTTAAAGTTGTACAAACCAACCGTAATTATGTAGAAATTCATGGGACCAAATAATTTTTGTTTATATTTATAATTTTAATTAGGACTTTCAACTTTAAGATGAGCATATGAATTATAGTTCTCTCTTAGTCTAACTGATAAGCGGTTTTTCATTTATTTATCAAGAACTGGTTAGCGGTTGAACGCTCTTGTAAGTTATATGCATGTATTTCTAGAAGCTTAATTAGAATTAGTAGTAATTAGTTCACAACTAAGAAATCACGAAAGCCAAAAACAAAAGCCTGCAAAGCAATGAATAAAGAAGGTGACTACTGCAATGGACGTTTATTTTATGGTCTTAGGTCTTGCATTGAAGACACGCACCTTCAATGGCACCTCTCAACAAAATGTATTGTTGCTTTTTTGTGGTCCCTTTCCAGAGAATATATATTTCGTGAAACATATAGCTAGTATATAATGAAAAGTAATAAGAATGTGTTTGAGCCGTTAGGAAATTCCTAGTGTCCTATCAAACTAAATTTGGGAATTTAATAACACCAAATTCACTTTTGTTTTCCTTTCTGTTGAAATTTGTTTTCGCAATAGAAGAATATGTTCATATATAAGCTATCTATAGTATTCCTTTTCGTAGGACAATGTCAACAAAGGGATATATATACTAGTATCATTTTTACCAGTCTCTTTGGTTTTGAGAAAGTTCATGCACATGATATCTACAGAGCATTTGGTTGGGGATGATATTGATGTTTCAATAAAGGTTGATGATATATATATGGCATCACCATGCAGTAAAATATGTACAAGAGACAAAAGAAAACATACCAAAAGTTTACCTTATTGATTTTAAAACAAGTATTAACATTACACATAATCTTTTGGCAAATTAGTAACATCACATTAGAATGTCATCACGTCATGTTACGATCACATATAATAATTTCTCAAACATTATCTCGTGCTCTTAGTTTTATATGTGTATTAGTCATTTTCACTTGTATTTTCTATTGGAAAATCTTTGTGTCATTGAATCATCTTCCTCTTCCAATTTGAAAATCAAGTCGTGGTTTTCTACGAAAATATGGTAGAACTTGCCAAAACTTACATCATTCCAACCCTATACGTCTCGATGTATGATCTGTCAAAATGAGGCATATCATTTTACACGGCAAGGTCCCCTTGTAGTGTCGAGAATGATGGCATATATCAAGGTTCAATTTAATAATTTGCTTAACCGCTCTGGAATTACTAATGATTGAATTAATAACCCCAAAACTACAAGAAAACACAAGTACAATCATTCTTAATTTCCCAATTCTTGATTCAAATCAACACAAGTCTCTGGCTTTTCAATGGAATTTGGACTCATGATCTCCTTTGATCCAATCAACGACCAACTCAATCTCATAATGACTTTTAGACTCTATGAGAACAAAAATCCACATGAAGAAATGAGATAAAAGTGTGTATTGGAACGTTTTGATAAAGTTCTATATTAAGCATAGATTAAGCATGCCATATATTAAGCATTTCATATTCAGAAACTAATTAAAATAAGGGAGTTTATTATGCCTAGTATAGGGGCTCAAATTATTAAAAAAACTCTATATGAAATGGACTTTGGAAATACACTAAAAAATCATTTACAACATAACAAAGAGGCTTCGAACATTCTATAAATTACAAAATTGTCATCGATTTCTTAAAAAAAGTCAAACCCCATAATCTCATAAAAAAAAACCCAAAACACTCAACAAGGTATCAAAGTAATTTAATAATCAAAATTAAATTCAACATGACAAGTTGTCTTTTTTGAGTTTGTTTATACAAATTAAATAATGTAGAGTTTATTTATATCACAGAGTTATAACTAAATACCTCTTCAAAGAGTTATTAGAAATAATAACAAATAAAAGATAAAGTTATATCTATTGACAGGGCTTTGAAATTCGTTGGAAGCACTTTGTAGTCAAGGACAAGCTGAACTTCGAGCAGAGATTAATCCCAACCTTCAAATGTGGGGACATCTAGTAGTATTTAACCAAAAAAGAAAGAAAGATAAAGTTATACCCAACAGTAGTGAGAGTCGACCTATATGCTTTACATAAAAAATAACAATTCTTCATGTCATTAAATAAATAAAAACCAATACTTCATAAGTAAAAGTAATATAAAAAGTTAGAGAAAATAAAAATAAAAAACAAAATAAATGGGAAAAAAGTTTCCTCATTCACCACATCTCTCTCTCTCTCGTCTTTCACAGGTAAGAAAATACATTTGATAATTAAATAATTAATAAAATGAATGGTTGATAGAGTCTGAATCAACAAATGAGTGATTCCCATTTCCCATTTAGCATCTCTTTTGCTTCATCTCCACCTCCAATGCATACATATTTTTTTTGGAATCTCCTTATAAATACCCACCTCGCAGGTCACCTTGCTTCCATTTTCTGCATATCTCCTTGTCTAGATTTGTGAGAAAGAAAAAGAGCTAAGAAAAACCAAAGGGTAGAAACCTCTGTTTCTGTCCTTAATTATCATCATCCATGAGCTTAACTACCTAGCTACCTAGCTAGAGCTAAGAGCTAGCTAGTTGTTGTTGTAGTAGTAGTATTGCACCAAATTTTCATTTTATATGTTTCTTGCTTCAACTTTTTTGTTCATGATCAAGCAGATAGAGAGTAACTCAAGTACTGGGTCTTTAAGTAATTAATTAGCTCCTTGATTGATCTCTTTGTGCTTGATTCAGCATGCAACTATGGCCTATGAAAACAAATCCATGTCTCTGGACTCTCCCCAAAGAAAATTGGGTTGGGGAAAGATCGAGGTCAAGCGGATCGAAAACACAACAAACCGTCAAGTCACCTTCTGCAAAAGGCGCAATGGGTTGCTCAAGAAGGCCTATGAACTCTCTCTACTCTGTGATGCAGAGGTTGCCGTCATAGTCTTCTCTTTATGAGTATGCCAACAACAGGTATTGCTTTTAAGTTCCTCCTTAAAAAATTAAAATTTCTTTGCAAAATTTGTTGGTGTTTCTGTGTTCAAGATTTTTGCTTCTGCAGTAGAATCTGTGTTAATTGCAATATATTTTAGTCTCTGTTTATGCATTTAGATGAAGAGGTGCAAAACAGTTTAAATTTGTTGCGTACGGTATGTCAGCCTTATTGCATTATTGAACTGAGTTTTTAAAGTACGATTTTTTGTCTGTATCACAAGTACCTTGCAGCATTGATGACTTGAGTTTTAATTAGTTGATTATTGTATTGAGTTGATTTCCTTTAATTAACATTGATATTAACGCTGCAAACAAACAGCAATCAATTTTTAAGTGTTTTCCCCTTTTTAGTTGGTTTGCTTTTCCTTCTGTCTTATATACAATTCAAAGTTGAATTCATAGAAAGTTATAGCCTTCTGTTAGTTTCTTTTGAGATACCTTTTTGGAAGGGGTATTTCATCATCTATAAATAGAGCAATCCTCTTGCAGTTTTATTCATTCAATCAATTCTCTACATACAGACTTTCATATATAGAGAGCATTAGAGCTTTCATAAAGAGAGGTTCCTGCATAATTTGGTTCAAAGTTCATTGTGAATTGCAGTGCTTCTTTCACAAGGAGGAGAGTCGTTGTATCCTGGGAGGCGAACGCTAGTGAACCATAAGCACCAGTGTGGGGCGTAATTCGTCTTAAGGTCAGAGTGTCCATTACTTGCCTCGACTCAATTAAGGTTCTTCTAATTCAATTCTCATTTTGTAAAAATCTGTTTTATGTGCAGTATTTATTTTGTTTATTTTATAGCAATTTATACCCTATTTTTTCCAACATATCTTTGGGTGGATTTAAACATAATCATTGTAATGGTACTCAGTTGAGTTGAGATTGAGTTCTTTCTCTCTCTATCTCTCTAACTTAATTATAAGATTCACCTGTCTTTCTTTCTTATCTCTTGTGTTTTTTCCTTGTGTGTGCTTTTAATGGGTATTCTTTTTTTTTGTTGCTTTTTTTCTGTTTATGATCATTTTCTTAGCTCTTGGTTTGGTGCAAACATAGATCTGGTCTAATAGATAGGAAAAGAAGCATATCATGGATGTAAAGAGCCATAAGTAGTGGTTTTGGGAATGTATGCAGGCCTCTGAAATCATCTCCTTACCTCCCTCCATAGTTGTTAATTTTCTGTTTCCCCTCTCTCTCTCTCTCTCCTCTTTCTTTCTCTGCATGACTCTATGTCATCTATGAGGCTAAGAAGGCCTACAACACACAAGCTGTCATGCTCTCATTAACCCAACCTCCAATCTCCTTGACACTTCGTCAGTTATAGACATCAGGAAAGTAAAAGTAGAATTCAATATATAAAATAAAAATGACAAGACCACCTCTGAAAAAAGTACATATTAGGGTTCCAATACACCCAGATGGGTTTTGCTTGAAATACCTTACAATCTCCCTTGTACACCCAAATCAGGTCACACCACTCATACCCAGAAGAGTTTTCCCCTAACCCCTCTAAAATTTCCCAAATATCACTTTCTTTTCGTGGAATATTCCACGTAACCAAATTAGGGTTCATTAGGAACTACATTGGGTAATCAATTTGTCCAAAATCTTTTAGCGGGTAACCCTTAAATTTTAACCTTTCTGGTTTCCTACCTGGGTTTTATCACAAAGGTAAATTCTTTTATGAATTATTTTTCCAAATTATTGCTCTTGAAGTGAAAGAGAGTATATATGAGATCATAGCTCAAGCGGTCATCATGAATATGTCACCGCTGAGCATTGGAGAATTGGCTTTGCATTTGCTCAAGATCTTGCATAGATATTTCATACATTTGTGCAAGTTTTTAGTGTGGGAGAGATATAAGTGAGCAGAAACAATAAAATAGACGGCTTTTGATGTTCTCAGTTTCAGACAGAAAAGACCAAATTTTATATTAATATATTTACTCTCACTTGTTTAGAGTATAAATAAACCAGAATTTTTAATTGTTTGTGAATTACTCGAGGTGGGTAATAAGGTAAACTTGAGGCCAATGTCCCTTGGGTAATAAGGTAATAAGGTAAACTTGAGTGGCAAGAGTTATGGCCTGTAATATTGGGGAGCTGCGCCATCGTGGCACAGGCAACCAATCGCAAGGTCCAGGATTTTAAGGTATCAGAGGCATAGGATAAAGTGAAATCTTAGGTTGTGTTTTCAGAATAATATATTCAATTTTATATTCTGATAATATTTTTTTGAGAGAATTTTATATATGAATATTTCTCTCTCTGTGTCTGTCTGTATGTGTCTCTCCTTTTTTCCCAACACAGGAAAAAATTAAATTTATCTGTGTTTGGAAACCCCCTCCACAATTAATTTCAAACCCAATATTTGGATATAAGCATGCATCTATCCATAATCCATTACTTTGGATGAGCAAAGCTAGGAAGTTTCTCTTTAGGAAGAAACTAGTGAGGTAAGCCTTGTTGTTGAAAGTTTGATGAAATAAGCCACAGAAATAGAAACAATCCTTTGCTAGGTAAGCCTTTTTATTATGTTCAAACTATCATTATGATTCAGAGAAATTACAAGGTCATATTTTAGAAAGTTTTCACTCCAAAACGAATTCTTTGTCTATTAAAGTTCATCTTATGCACTTCGCTTTTGAGTTTGAATGCATTATCTGAAAACTTTTCAGACTATTTCTGGAGATTGTTTAAGTATTTGATATGTTTAAGCAATGCTATAGATGTAGCCCACTTAGAGGATTTGGTACATATTTAACTTGGTGTTCTTCCTTGAGCACTAGTCTCATGCATATTAATTGGTTGGACCAAATGTCTAATTAGGTGTATATGTATATATATGTAGCAATAGATGCCATTCTTTTGTGGTAACTAATAGTGTTATATATTATTACTTTCTAGTCTTGGTATATTAATGCTATGTTTGCATACCATACAGTGATAAAGCAACAATTGAGAGGTACAAGAAGGCATGCGCAGAGTCTACAAATACCGGATCTGTTTCCGAAGCTAGTACTCAGGTATTATTTACCCTGATGATAGATACTTGACAGAAAAGTTCATAAGTTTGGAATGATTTTAAAATTGAGATTACTTCTTTCTGGTCTCTAGATTTCATTATCATATACTTTCTCCTCTAAGGGTGTGAATATTGAACTACTTAATAGAAATTCAGTTATGTACGTACATCTTGAACAAAACCAACCCATGACTAAGACAAGTCTTGTTTTCCTTTTATATTTTTGGATCTCTTTAGTCTCATCATAATCATTTCCAATATCAATCCTGGAATTTGGGCGAGCCATATAAATTGAGTTGTTCTGTTCATTCATATTACAACCAAAAATATAAAGGGGGTAAAGCTAGAGCTTCTAGTTGAATGGCTTGGTAAGAAGTTAATGTTTTAGTTGATGGAATTGCTTTATATAGGAGTTGGTTAAAGACATATATAGCTCATGCAAACAAATTAATTTGTTGAAACTCAGTCAAGGTTTACATTTTATAACTGGAGCCCTAATTTATACTAATTGTATATATTACATATATAATTGGTAAAGCACTAATTAAGAATGAATTTTTAATGCATGCATCATAACTAGTAAAGCAGTGTTTACTGATTTTGAATATATTTTTAATGAGATGTTTTAACCATTGATTTATGGGTGTAAATCTCAGTACTACCAACAAGAAGCTGCGAAACTGTGTGCTGAGATAGGGAATTTGCAGAACTCAAGTAGGTAATCTTAAAGGGATATCAAGTTCAACCCTAGTTACCAAAAGCTTTCCCATATCCTAGATTTTCAAATTGGCAGTCTTTTCTTTGACAGGCATATGATGGGCGAGTCATTGAGTTTTATGAATATGAAGGACCTGAAGAACCTGGAGAGTAAACTAGAGAAGGGAATCAGCAGAAACAGATCCAACAAGGTATCTCTTGTATATTTATGATGGATTTTTGAGATCCAAGAAGCTAGCTCTTGTCTGCCGAAATTGAGTACATGCAGAAAAGGGTACCACTCTTGGACTTATAACATTGCATTCTCTTACATGCATTACTATTTCTCATCATATTTGAAAAGTAGTTTGTTTGAGTATCACTGCTCAATGAATGTTTACCAACTTATCAAGTAAACAATTTACTTACATGCATGTACTGGTTTGTTTGATCTATTGTAAATGTGGTTCATGATCATATGCATTTGGAGAACTGTAGGCCGGCATCAATTTGTCTTTATCAACTGAATGCATGTATGTAACATGTTAGGAGTGTTCTAGTGTTAAAAGTTATCACTTGTTTGCTGAATGGAAGTTTAATTTGGTCAAAAGTTGTTATGAAAACTGATTGAAGCTTAAAATTTCTGGTTAGGCTTTCTTAAATTATTCTTTCTATTTTTAACAAAAATCTCTCTTAACCATTTTCTTGTCATTAGGTAATGTTCAATATGACCGTTAATGAAATTTACCTTACAGGAAATTGACTAACAGTGATTTAGGTTCAGTTAACTGAAAGAGTTAGTTTAATTTGACCGTTAGACTTTGCCTAATTTTGAGGTTAATCATAAACTCAACTTAACTCAGTAAGCATTTTTTGCCCTTGATGTATATCAATAGCATATGTACCCACCTGGGAAAAAGAATTAAGGGTAGACAAAAGGCTAGAGCTTGGGAAATGAAATTCTAATTTATATCACTGCAGGAAGAATCTGAGTCAGAATTTCTGCTGTGGATAAAAGACTTGATCCTCCTAAAGAGGATAATAAGCTAATGAAATTAACAAGCATCATGCTTTGTTCAATTTCAAGCATACCTTTTGTGGAAACACTATTAATTGCAAGAAGGTAGCTCCACTATTAATTGCAAACACAATATTTGGATATAAGCATTAGTCTCATGCATTAATTGGTTGGACTAAATGTCTAATTAGGTGTATATATATACATATATAACAATTCATTGTATTTATCAAATCCAATAAACCGTTTATATTCACTAGTATACCCCAACCCTATATTTAAATTTAATTTACTGGCTAAATAAAATTTATCATTCCTGAATGAAACCCTATACTTATTATAAGATATATATGTACATCCATTATAATAAGTATATATACTAAACTCATAGTGGCTTTATTCAGGAATTGAATCAAACAAGCCCTTTTAACTCAGTGGTAGAGTAACGCCATGGTAAGGCGTAAGTCATCGGTTCAAATCCGATAAGGGGCTTTGATTTTTTCATAAATAAAAAAACTCCGGCGGTAGTATTCATATTTGAAGTGCGAATAAATATATTGTTAATATTTGTAATAAAGTAGTATCAAAGTAACAAACCGTATGATTTAATATAATTTTATATATAATAAAATTATAAAATTATAGTATGGTTATAAATTTGTCCATGTAGCAAAAAACAGAGTTACATTGATCTCACAAACATGGAAATTAACTGCTAAATCTACATGTTCACATCTCACTACCCCGTTATTCCCATAACTGATGACTCTGAGGTGAAAGCTTGCACTTCATCATCATCATTATCATGAAACTGGAACAAGTCCACCAGTTGATCAAAAGTAGCAGTGTTCAGGAAATCGAGCATATCTTCATTGTGAACCTGGAACTCTGCCGCATTGACTTGAGCACTTTCAGTACCAACTCTAAGTTGAGCACCAGTATTATTTTCTGATGACATCCCAAATTCAAGTGCAGACTGAGTGGTGAGTGATTGGGAGGATGGATCATATGCAGGCCTCTCTTCATCATTCGGGTGGATGCTTTGTGATCCCGATGGTGTGGCTGTAGTAACATCATCATCACAACCTGGATCAAGTGGTGGAGCCAACCATAATCAATCGAGAAGTCGACATTATCGGGCTGGCTGTTTTCGCTACCAAATTGACAGCCTGTTTCTTCTGTTGCCGCAGCTCCAATATTGTTGTCAGTGAGGCCTTGTTGAGTAGCATGAGTCTCATCAGATTCAATACATTCCGTCCTCTCTTGGTTATATGATCCGAACTCTGCTTGTTCCTTGAATGATTGAGCGCCGTCCACCAAAGGTGAGAAACCTCCCATTAGAACATCACCATGAAATTGGATGGCATCATCAACCATGGTTATTGGGTATGCAAAAGGGCAGTCTTACTGAGATTGAGTTTGAGTGGGCCCTCCTCCAATAGCCAGAGACATGGGAGTGGAGTTTCCAATTAAATATTCGTCAAAGCTAGTGTCTTGTTGCCTTTGCTTCTTATTTTGAGATTGTAGAGATGGAATGCCATGAGTTTCTTTTGCAGCTGTCGACGTAAACTTTCTCTTCCTCATGTGGTTCTTTCGAATCCAGCAGACCACAAACTGATGAGTTGAGTTTGGTTTGGGCTTCACCAATGAAGGGCGAAGGCTGTACTCATGCTTGATCCAACAACCGTTTTGATCCGATTTAGGGTTTTCATAATGTAACCTTTTCCACATACCTAAATCGTTCTTCTTATCCTTTTCCGATTTAGGGTTTGCATTGAAGAGTACCTATGCACTATTTCCGGTTCACTGATAAGGAAGATAGAGTTGGGGTGGGGGTCTACGATGTAATACTCAAGTATGACCCGGGGAGATACATGCTAACTATGGGTAGGAAGCAGGAACCATTATGTAAATAATTTCAGGGAGTTACAGATCTCTCATACTACCATCGATCGACAGAGCGGAATGACTAGAAAAAGAAGTGAAGTTAGAAAGCCGTATGATAGGTGGTAGCCAGGTGACCTTTGTCTCTTTACTTCGTAACCTTTCTTCAACTGATTCTAGGTTCAAGGATAGCTAGAATATCAACTTTATTGTTAATAACCACCTCATTGATAGATTTTGTAAACCCCTTTCTACCAGCCCCTCTGACATTCCAAACCAATATTATTGACATCATCGTTAAACTTTGTAGGTTTAGGAACCAGATGTTATAAACCATTTAAACACAATTGATCACCTCCACACCAGCGGAGGAAGTAACATCTGCATGGCCCAGATCCTATGGTGTGAGCCATGCGGGTATTCTTGGCACTTGAGCTCTTCAATTTGGTGAAGAAATAAAGGTCTTCATCATCTTCTAATTTGTTTCTGCCAAATTGGTTCCATATATCCCACGGCTCTATTTGACCGTAAAGATCAAATTCCGGAATAACATTTTCATACTTATACCTGGCTAATTTCTTTATGTCAATTTCATGATGACTAAAATATGAAATTTGATGCCGTAGAAAAGTTGTGGTATATAGATGTATATATGAACAAGACAGTTTCTGACAATCTTATATTTTCAAATATTAACTAGATGCTGTAAGTTTGCGTAACTTTGTTATAGGTTTAATATAATCTGTTACTTTGATGATCTATGTGACCCCAATGTGTGTGCGTGTGCGTGTGCGTGTGTGTATATTTGTTCTCTAATAAGGTCCTTAAATAAAGATTTTCTTTCCTCTTAGCGGTTACATTGGATATGGATGGCGGAGTGCAAAGGGGGTAATGCGTTCAATTTATCTCAATTATTCATATATGATCGAATGGTTATAAAACAGGTCCTCATTTAAGGATCTTATGAGATAATAGTTATGGACGTGCATACATACACATATATATCCATTTATATGCAACAATCTTGATTTAAACTGACTAAGATGCTTGCTGCAGGTATTAACAGAATTCATTCTTGTCTGAGTAACAAGTGCTGTCACTGTAACAGTAGCAGGTGTTAAGGAGGCTCTCACTATATTGGTATGTTCGGTTCTTTGTGTTTGTCCTTTCTTATAAATATGTGTTTTCCTATTTACTTCTTCAGAGAATTGTTGTAAGTGCCACAATGATAAGTTCTTTTATTGAGATTCGATAGAGTTGAACAAACCAGCAAAGAAACAACAAGTGATGCATGCAATATGCAGAGAGGGGTAGAGAAAAGGAGTTGAGGAAGAGGGGCACATCGATGTTGCTGGGGTGGGAGGAAAGGCCTCAATGACATATGTAAAGACTAAAAACATGGGAAAAGGTAAAACAAATATTATTTATTTACTTTCGAACATACAAGCTAACTTTGATGATGAGTGAGAGTTGGGGAGAAGATACGGAATGATGTTTTAGAGAGGATGAGAAGGGAAAAAAGAGTGTAGGAATGTTGTATGGATGAAACAAGTGAAGGAGTACATATTACATATGAGATAGAAATCCAATTGAACAAAATTGCAGCTTAACATGAAAATCAAAAGAAGTTAACACAGAAATCATAAAACAGACCAAATATCTCAGTTTCAGATGCAGGCATTATTTAGAACCACCAAATCAAACACAGAAATCAACAAAATACATCTGAAAGAAGCATATGATTTTTTTTTATAATTTTTTAAAATACATATTTACTGCTAAAGAAACAATGATATGCCATATTTCTTTGATACGAACAACAGTGCAGAGTAAGTAATGCCTCTCAAAGAATTACCCTTTCCCTAATCACCACTTGAAATGGAAAATATCAACAATGACCATCCAACCTTAACCACAATACCAAAGCACCATCAATTGCTTCACTACTGCATAAATATCATTAACATTCAAAAGCTCACGTATCCTATATAAATTCATATATGTTCTAGACAGCATCCAAGCATATATGATTAACCATATAAAAATTGATGCATATTTATGAAAAAACTCTTCACTAGAGATAATCTTAAAAACTTTAGGAAGGTGTATAAACTCACCGGTTATTGGATTGTGCACAACAACAGGGCCATTGATGAATGGTTTGGAAGAGAGAGGGATGGGTTAGGGTTTCTGAGGAGGTGACAGTTGTCGTCATCATGGGTGGGAGCGAGAGAGAGAAGAAAAGAAAAGATAGGAGATGGAAGATATAACTAAGAGGATATGGAGTTAGGTGAGATTCGTGGAGGTGGATTTTCTATGAGGTTTGAAGAAGAGGAAGAGAAAGAGACTAGGGAGAATAGGAAGAGGAGGAGCAACGATTGAGAAGGAAAAAAAAAGTGACAGATGGGCAATAGACTGTCAATGGGGAGTTTTTATAACGGGTATTTGTGATTAGATTTTGAAATAGGAATATTATTGAATAAATTAGTTGCGCCGGGGGCAAAGCCGCCAATTTCCCAAAATTAACAGGTGGTTAGTGTGCGACCCAGCGCACCATGGGGTCGCACCGGAGCTTCACCACTACTTTTCCCGGCTGCCATAAGGTCGTCTGACCCCATTTGTCCCTCTGTGCGTCCGCCCCTGTCACTCTGAAAGTTGAAGTAGGGCTACAGTTCTGCAGGTAATTCTCTCACTCACTTCCAAGTCCTCTTTTGCTGTTTTATGATGTTAAACTTGATCTCTATATCTATCTTCGCAGTTGTAATTTAGTTCTTGGTTTTGATCATTTGGTACACTGAAATTCTCATTTTTCGTTGGGTCATATATTATATCACTCTGCATATCATTGTTTCTTTAGCAGTAATTATGCTTAAGAAGAAATTAAAGTCATAGGCTTCTGTCAGTCTGATTTAAATAGTAAGTGGGATTCTGAAACAATATGATTTCAGGGTTCTATAAATACCGATGGTTTCCTCTTCATCCATTCTTTTTTTGTCCATTTCTCAGACCCAGAGAATTGCAATGAACAGGAAAGGAAAGCCCGCAGATAATGCGATAGAAATAGGCATCAAAGAGGAACAGATTCAAGTAATGGGTTCTTGTATATTTGATCTTCCAAAGTCTATTCTTTACATTGTTCTACTAAAGCTACCAACTAGGAGCATTCTCATTTGCAAATGTTTATGCAAAACTTGGCAAGATCTAATTTCGGACCATGAATTTGCTAAGCTGCACTTTGCACAAGCAGAGTCCTACCCTTTGGTCTGGCCCTCTAATCCAACTCGTGTGTCAAGAACCCTTTATCTGGTCAGCCTGAAGATAGCTCTGATTTTGATTTCGAGCACAGCAACTGTACGTGTTATTATGCCTCTGACTTTCTTTTTAATGAGTGCAATGGGCATCAGTTCCACATGAATCTTGCCAAATATAAAATCCCATTGCGCAATGCTGAGGAAGTACTCAATACCCACAATGATGCCAATAGGAAATCTGGAACTAAAAAGAAGCTTTGCATCAAGGTATGTCCAGCTGGTCACAAGTATGAGGTGGTGAATTTGTGTAACGGATTGCTTTGCTTGTCTAAACCATTCATCAATGACCCTGTTGTTGTGTGCAACCCAATAACCAGTGAGTTTATACACCTTCCTGAAGTTTTTAAGCTCGAGTATGTAAAGGGATCTATTGATTGTGGATTTGGTTTCAGTCCAAAGACTAACCAGTACAAGGTGATAAGAATCTCTGAGCAAGGAACACTGGATCCCTTTAAGGCAGCTGAGGTATACACACTTGGGACAGGCTCATGGGAATGTTTAGGTTTTGCTCCCTTCTTAAAAAATAAAGTAGAATTCACCACCTATCTGAAAGGAGCGCTTTATTGGTTTTGCCATTGGCTTTCATCGCCCTATATAGATTCTTCTGACTTGGACACTGGGAGTTTTCAGTCAGTGCAGCCACCTCCTTTTGAACTGCAAAGAGAGCATCGGGTTAGTATGGGAGTTTTAGGTGACTGCCTTTGTGTATGTGAAGTGGCTTTTATGTATCCTGTGTATGTGCGGGTAATGAAAGAGTGTGGTGAAGAAAAATCTTGGACGAAAATATTTTCTATTGATCCAGGTTGTCATGAGGAGTGGCCTTATGGCTTATATCAACCGATGAAAAGCTTTGAAAATGGGGGATTTCTAATGTTTCATTCTAGTAGTAATGCCTTCATTTATAGGATACATGTTAATATTTTAGTAGTTTTATTTGCTTTCACTTTCATGTTAATATTTAGATAATTTTTCAACTGCCATCATAAGCCGTCTTGCTTATGTAAAACCTTTCTGTTGGGGAAATTTTATTAAAATCTTTAATATGTAAATGATAATTGAAATATTTTATTTTGATTTTTTATTCAGTTAATGATGTATATTGTATGATACATTCTGAATGAACAGGCACTAACTTGTTAATGCACTAAATAGGACTAAACATGGTTACTATTCAAATAGAAGTTACTTATGTTGCATTAGTGCCTAAAATAAAAAAGAACACTCTTCTTTGAATTCAAATACTAAACCTTTTCTTTTTTTTCATGTTTTGGGTCTGCGTTTGATGTTTCACATTGTCAAATGCTAACAAATTCAATTTAACTGACATGATGAATATGATGATAGAAAATTTCAGAATAATGAAGCTTATTGTTTTGAGACTTTCTGAATAGAAGTTACTGTTTTATTGGTGCCTAAAGTAACAAGAAATACTCTGCTCTGAAATAAAATGTAAACTATTTCTGTTTTTTTGTCTTTTTGGATTTTAGCTCTGAATTCGAAAAAAAATAGGGTGCCATGACAAAAGACTAAACTCTCTTTAGTCTTTTTTTTTTTTTTTTTTTTTTGCATTTGTTGTTTCTGTGACTGTAAGCTCATCATCAGAATTTTTTGTAAAATAATTTAAATTGTGTGGAACAACTGATATATGTTGCCTTTACTTCAAACATCACAATTGTTAATACAGGTGTGCAGAATACAAGCTGCTGGGAGAGACTAGAGCTCTGTCTTTGGAGGAAGAACAAATTCTCAGTTGCTTTCCAAAGGAAGTGAAGAAGGAAATAACCTCAGAGGTGGTGTCGATGTCGTATAGAAGGCAATGTGAACTCGAAGAGGTCTGTAGAGTCAAAAAACCATTTTGTTAATGGCTTGTAAGTACCCTTACCTACTTCCTTCTCCTCTCCAACTGTCACTCATCATCAAATAGCTTGTGAGAAAGTGTTCGGAAGTGAATAAATAACCTTTCTGGAAATTTGTTCTACCATTTCCCATCTATGGTGATTTAGATTGCTTGCCCTTGTTTTTAATCTTTACGTATGTCAATGAGGGCTGTATCGACAATATGATCTTACCACTGTATTTTCAAAAAAAATTCACATGTAAGAGATTAAGTAAGAAACAAAAGAGGAAGTCATATCTAGGAAGGCGATTAAAAGGCCATATCATCTTAACACTCTATTTTCTAGTTAGGCTCCGTATAGAATGTGACACAGTACTTATCATAGAGATAAAGACCACTAAGTGAGATGCTGCAATGACAGAATGTGTTGCACTTTTCTGCCCTGAATTTTATGAAACCATATTGCATGCATCACTGTTTGTTTTTTTGCTGGTTTGTTCGACTCTGTCGAATCTCAGCAAAAGAATTTCTCATTGTGGCGCTTACATCAATTCTCTGAAGAAGTATATGTTGGTAAATAGGAAAACAAAAATTGCAGGGAACGTCTGATTTTTTCATGAATTAGGATTATACTTGAAACGTAGTAACTGCATGAATGTTGATACAGGTGACAAGATTGCAAGCTGCTGGGAGACAGGAGCTCTTTTCTTTTTTGGTGGCAGGAAATAAGGTCTGGTATCAACATCAAATAGGTCCTCAATGCAGTGTCAATTGTCAATCTACAGGTACAGGGATGAGATGTAGGTGATCACTCCCCTTCCCCTAATTAATCGTAATTATGAATTACGCATTAATTAAATGTAAAAGTTAAACCAGTTGCTCCCACAAATTCATGAGAACATGAATATACTCAGTAACTTACTACAATAATAACGAAAACAGAAATGGAAATAATAACATACAAAACCCATGATTAATGATCAATCGATCAGTACTAGATCGTGTTAATTATATTCGTATTCATATTCCAATTGTTCTTGTTGCTAGTTGTGTTGGTTAGTAGAAATTTCTGAGTTTTGGAGGGTAAATAAGCGATGAACAGTAACAAAGGGGAGGGGCTACTGTTCTGGAATTTTGGGGGAGATGAACAGTAACGTTCGTAACGGAACTTCAAAAAAACTGACGGAAATGGTAACGTGAGACGGTTTTTTACACGTTGGGGGGTACTTTGAGACGTTTGCAAACACATGTGGTAATCTGAAATAAGTTGGAAAGCACAGGGGGCATGTACATAATTAAGCCTTGGAGAAATTATAGAATAGTACTGTACTACTACGTCAGCTTATAGTACTTCCATTCAAAATATGCCATGTGTCATTTTTTAAAAACAAATTATAGCTTTTTTTACAGCTGGATTTAAAATTCTTTTTATTTATTTAGAATATGATTTTTATTTATTTAAAAAGTTAAAGAACCCAAAGACGCCGCTGGAAACCACCTCCCACAACCCAATCCCCATCTTTGTACTGCCACCTAACCCAATCACCCCTTCAGGGACTGAACATGTTTCTATAGTATGCAGGTAATTCTTTTTGGGTTTGTTGATCATCATTTGTACAGAAACTACAAAGGGGATCATCAGTTTTCGTGATGATCCAGCAATCGATTTCTTTCCTTCTTCTCTCAGATATGATGATCCCCCAATCGATTTCTTTCCTTCTTCTCTCTGATATCCTCCAATCAATTTCTCGATATCATTGCTCAATCTTTGTATGGGTTTAAGTTTCCAGTGATTTTTTATGTGGGGCATGTGTTATCTGCCTACGTGGCACTCGCATGTGTTTGCCGATGATGTGGACAAAACAATTAGAGGGCCTCTTGTTGGCCCGCCACGACTATTCAACCAAGAGTCATTTTATAGTGAGGGCCTTACATATAGCTCTTAGGTGAGGTCCTATCTCTTAATCGTTGGATCAGGCTAACCAATTTGATCAAACAGTTAAGAGATAGGGTCTCACCTAAGGGTCATATATAAGACCCTCACTATAGAATTCTTGATTTAACCATAATACCTTGTTTACAAATTTGAGAATAGAAATGGATGCACCCATGGAAATAAACGTTTTTTTGATGACATTGTGGACTGAAGATAACTTGGGAGAATTGCATTAGTGTATCAGCCTTTCTGTTTACCAAAGTTTACCTGTAATTTTTTTTTCTTTATTTTAGTTTTCGCCGTGTAGAAAAGACAAGTTTGCACATTCTTTGACTGGTATCATCCAAAGATATATGAACCCTCCAAGAACTTCTGAAAAGATTGAGGTTAGAGCTTCTTCGAAAGGAAAGTGGAGTTCCCGAGCTTGCCTAGTGATTCATTGGATGATTATTATTGTGTTGTTGGGGATGTTGCTGGTGGAAGGAGGGGCAAAGGCTGGATTGAGCAAGAATGTAAAATTAGCACTTGAGTTTTAGGGGTTATGGTGGTGATTTGAGTTATTTTTGTCTCCTATCATTCCAAATTCATTTTATTTATTAGGAAACCCGAATTAAATGTATTAACAAAGTCGTATTCTTGCTGACCTGACACATATCTCATAAACCGGAAACTTTTGAGTCCAAGATCATCATCTAACATCCAAACTATATAACCAAATCCAACAGAAAAAGGAACTTCTTCTATTTTGTTTGTAGAACGCTCTCATCATCAAGAGACAAAAACACATAATCCAATAAGCAAGCATACAGTATTATATCAAGATATAATGAACATGAAAACAAAGCTGCTACATTTTTTGGTTCCTCCTCTTCTTCCTCCTTCATGAAATCTGCATGGATCTGCTTGTCTTATCGAGCAAAACTAAGCTTTCCGTGTAATATACAATACACGAATACCCTGGATCTGTGTGAATTCCAAGAAACTCATTTGTGTTCTTCTTGGGATCATGAGAGACTAACTCTCCAATCTTTCTTCCATGGTCATACCTTTCTAATAGAAACTCATCATTATTCTTCCTACACCCCAAAACCTGCAGTACTCTGAAATTGAGAGTGACATGTACATCAAAAGAGACTTGCTTTTCCCAAGATTCCACGACCCCATACTCTCTCATAACCCACATAGTATGTATATTTTGATCATAGTGCTTTACACAAATGGACTTGCCGGTAGCCGAAATGGCCATGTACTTAGTTGGCAACTCACAAGCTAAGTCTTCTGGCAGCTCAATCTCCTGGAAAGTCTCATTACTCATATCAAAGGACAAAACCACATTGCGAAAACAATTTCCTTTCTTACAAGACGCAACCCAATGGACAGCCCCATTGACAAAAACTTGAGCCCAAAAGTTTTGAGCAATCTGATAACTGGGAGCAGCTGATGTAATGCTTTTCCAAGACCCTGAGTTTAGCGAATAAAGCTCGATTTCCGGGCAAGCTTGGCCTTCATTTTGGCGGAGATACACCAGTCTTACTACCTTGTAATCATTTTTCTTAGAATCAAAGCCAAAGCCATAAACAGAATGATTGGGAGATTTTGGGACATGAGGCTTGGCAAGCGTGATGAACTTTCTAATGGAGGGATTCCATAGAACAAACATGTTGTAATCTGTGAGGTAATCATCCGAGAGGAGAATCAATCCGTTGCACGAACCCACTATTCGGAAACACTCATTGAGGCTCTGAACTGGAAGCTCTGGCTTTGAGTGTTCTTGGAATGAACCATTGTCCAAGTGTAGAGAATAGAGCTCTCTAGTGGGGTCCTTGGGGCAGTGCCTGAGAAGGAGCAAAGGGGAATTGCTTGTTTTTTCTAAATTGAGGTTAAGGTGGTTGTTGATGAATCTAGTGTGTTTAATTAGGGAGTTCCAAGATTTGCAGATGGAGGTGCACTGAAGAAGAGATTTGATGGGTAGCCTAAGAAGAATTTGGGTTATGATTTCTGGAGGAAGGTACTCTGACATCGTTATTCTATCTTTCTGCTTGAGAATCTGAGGTGCATAAAAATCCTAGAGAAGTGGTATTAAACTGTTCAAAGTCAAGCTTGTGAGAGAAATTAATTCATATAATTGTGAAGAGGTAAGAGGATTGGTAGGGCATCATTTTCGTGCCGGCCAAGATTTGTGGACCAAAATGGTAGCCAGTTCAAACTTGGCTTGCTCATGTTCAAAGTCAAGCTTTTGATGATGGACACAAAGACCAAGATTGTTTAATGACCAATTGGTGCGACTTTACGTGAGTGAAAAAGGTTGTCTACTCTGAAGTTGGAAATTTCCTTTGTCCAAACTCATAGCAACTATGATAGAATTAGGGATCTATCGATAGAATTATGGATGGTAACTTGGGATCGAGCCTCAGCATTTAGGGAGTATTTATAAAAAATAGTCAAAATTTAAACACTTGATTAATTAAGTTTTTCTTTTTGACTTGGTCAAAATCTGGTTGCATGAGCATAAGGTGCTTGGTAAGCTAACATGATCCTTGACTTGCAGACAAAAGGTCTCAGGTTCAAATCCTCACAACATCATAGTTTTGTGAGTGTGTGAGAAATCCTCTTATAGTTTAAATTATCACTTGTACCAAAAAAAGGTACCTAGTAAGTGCAAATCCAGTTTTGTTAATAACATAGTCAAATTAGCATGGTGTTCAGACATTGTGCATTGGAGATATTTTTTTCTCTATTTTCTGTACTCACCTTACCCCATACTAATATGATTTCCATGATATTATATGCATTATATGAAATCTTGAGGTAATTATAAGTATATATATATATATATATATATATACACACACACGATGAATACCCATAAACATATTTGTATTTGAGTTGCAGTATTTAGTTTTCTACTATAGATAATTGTTACATTATTAATGGACCATAAATAGTCAGTTCGCTTATTCCGGGGAATATAATGCTCTCATGCAGGTTTATCAAGTATATTATATTGTTTCACATGTGTTCTGAAAATTTGGATATATTTACTATGTTAATTAAAGGAAAACCTTCATGCACTATCATCAATCATACCCTTACCGAAAATGTCCATTTGTGAAAAAATATATCTATATGTGCTAATGTTGTTTCATATTTTTTTAATTTTATTACATGAGCCCTAGAGAGTCTTTTGCTTTTTATGTTTATATGGGTTTTAGTATTGAGGGCATTTGAGTCTATTTAGTATCCATTTTGCATTGCTTATTTGGGGTGATAAGTGATTTTTTAAAAGTTTTAGGAAGCCTAACCTGTTTAGTAACCCATGAGAAAATAACTTATTGTTAAAAATTGCTGTGGGAGAAAGCAATAAAGAGAATCAACTAATGAGCTGCTTTCAATTTCTGATTATACTGTAATCAGATTTGAGGAGGCGTTGAGTTTAATGAAAATTACAAAATTTCAAAAATACGCAAATGTGATTTCACGCTCTCCTCTTGTTGTGCTTCTTCTCCTTCCCACGTCACAGAGCACTCTTCTCCTTCCCATGCCACATAGCACTCTTCTCACTCTTCCATTCTTCATCCATTTTTGTTCTTGTTGGATCAATTGAAGAGCACTCCTAAGAAGCCACAAGACTCAAGTAAGAGACATATTGTGTTTATTTCTTCTCAATTTCGTTCTTCCTTTTTTCTCTTTAATTTTTAGGGTTTTAACTATCAATTGTTGTTGTTGTTGTTGGTTTTCTATAGTATGATAGTTGCGTTCTTAGTGATGTGTACGAAAAAAGAAATATAAGCATATTCAAAAGTCTGCTGGTGAGGTTAGGGATATGGTGGGATAAAGTTCGATTATGGAACATGGGATTCAAATTTTTTTAAGTTTTGGGGTGTGCCATGGTTCTTTATATATGCGAATTGGAAGATATTCTTCCAGAAATATAAGATCTAAAAGAAGTAATATGTCCAAATTTTCAACATTATACCTATGCATAAGACTTCAGAAACTAGGGACGGGATAATGAAGAACGCCCAAATTTTGGACATTATAGCTATGAATATGAGTTTTGAAGCTAGAGACTTTCACTAAATACTATGGTTATAGTTTAGATCCAGACACATTGGTTAGTATGATCTGGACACTGTTAGAATACCCAATATGATCATGGTTTGGCACTGACAGTGAAGTGTTTGGGGCAGCAGAGGTAGGAGTTGGCTCTAGTTGGTTTAGATTCCTAATGAATAAGTTTCTAATTTTCTCTAAATGATGTGACGTTTGTAAAATATTCCCATGTTTTCAGCTCAGAATCCTTACAAATACACCTAATACAGACAACACGAGTAGATGCAGATATCCACAAATGAGAGGCTACTTAGGACCATATAAATGTGAAAGATATCAGCTTCCTAATTTTCGTAGGGGTGTTCAACCGATGGGTCATGAAGAGGTATTCAATCATGCACACTCTTCCTTTAAAAGTGTTATTGAACGCACTTTGGAGTATGGAAAAAGAGATGGAGTATTTTATGAGACATACATAGTTATCCTTTTCCAAAACAAGTAAAAATAGTTATTGCAACCATGACACTTCATAACTATATAAGAAGACATGCCATCAATTTGGGGAAGCAAATATTTCCAGATCTTAGGTCAAACAATGAATCCCATCAATTTGGGGGTTATTTGATTAAATTAGGAAAAAATAATTTCTTTCCTTGTGAGGAATTATTCTTCCGAAACCCTAGCTACCAAGGCTCTTATAAATACATAGCCAAGCACAGGGAATGAGGTACGTTTGAAACCCTACAAAAATTCCATCTCACAACCTTGTTGCCACCTAGTTCTCCCTGTGAGAAAAAGACCTCCTACCTTTCAATTATTTCTGCATTCTTCTAAGAATCATTTAATTAACTTAGGCATCGGAGGACCTTTGACCAACACCTCTCGAGTGTGGTCTTTTTCACTCCGTGTTATTTTGCAAGGAGAAAGAGGAACGAAGAGGACGAAGGGATCACAAGAAGAATATTCTCTAGGGAAGAAAATCACTCCCACAAATTGATGCTTTTATTGAGAGCACAAGTTATACTAAACGCATGCTCACGAATCAAGGAATCCGTTTCCTCTTATTTTTCCAATCAACCAAAGCCTTCCAAACAACCATGGTTGGAAGCAAACGTACAAGGAGCAAGGCCACTGGAATGACGGATCCGTGCCTCCCCCCTCACGACTGCCTAGCTAAGAGCCAAGTGGCTCACACAGCTGCACCTTAACATGGCTTCACGGCTAAAACCTCCTCACAGCCGCCAAAACTTGCGACTGGAACCACACAGTTGCCTACTGCCGTACCGCAACATGGCCCCACGACCTCCACAGCTTTACAGTTGCAAGCGCTAGCTGCTGGAGCAGACTTATTGAGCCATCTCGCCATTGGAACACAGCAGCAGCCACACCAAATGGCTGCTTGAATCAATGCACAGCCCCACGACCCGATGACCTTCACCACTTTGCAGCCACAAGCCCTCGTGGCTTGAGCTACCCTCCACAACAATGCAATAGTGACTGAGGTTGACGTCCACGATGACACCGCCACCCCAGTCTTAGAGCAAGTCCATTCACTCCCTCCTTTTCCTTCACATTTTCCATATGTTCCCGTGTAGACCTCCAATGAAACCCTAGCCCGTGTGCATTTAGGCTTCACATCATTCTCTCCTCTCGATCCACACAGTCAAGTGGACCTTAACCTGCGAGTTGATCAACTCACGCTGAAGGTAGACGACCAATACAATTTGGTTGGTTAGCTTCTCAAGCAGATACACTTGGTTCGAGGCCTTGACCTTGAATTCCAGGACAAAGAGAGAAGGACAGACGAGCATATCGGCGCAAAGATAGAGAGGTTCCAAGCTAGTCGGACAGGGACAAATGGGCCAGGGAGAGAACGAGAACGTGTTGTTGACCTAGACGAAATGCAGACATCTGCAAGCCATACTCGGAGTCGATCAACGATTTGTTCGAGGTTATGCCCAATGACAAATGTGGATGAAAGGTTGGGCCCATAATCTGATGTCCACACTCGCTTGGGCCTACAAAGAAGTATCCACTATAGGCTAGCCCGCAAGGACCTCGAGTTCGTGAATATCTGCGTTACTATAGCAACGATCGACGCTCGCCAATTCTCTCGAGAAAAACCAACTTAGAGCGACAAGTCGCAGAGGGACCCTCACAAGCTTAATCCACCAACTAGCCTCACGAGCAAGATAGCCAAGGAAATCGACCTTTGGGAGTTGAGGAGGAAGTTAACCAGTTGTTCTCGAATCACGGAAGGTGCCGACGCAAGCCATAAGCCCTGCAAGCAGAATATGTCGAGAGGCTTGAGAATGACCAACTTCAGAATCTCCAACTTAAGAGAAGCGCAAAGGAGGCCTTAGGTAGGGAAGTTGATCAAGTGAACTTCTCGCCCTTCACTGATGAGGTGGAGCAGGCCAATCCTCCAACATGGTTAACACTGTCCATCACACTGTTCAAGGGAGACTTTGACCCTGAGCGACATTTGAAGCACTTCAAGAGTGCTATGATCTTGTACAAGGCTGATGACGTCCTGATGTGCAAGGTGTTCTCGATGTCCTTGCACGGAGCAGCCTAGGATTGGTTCCACACTCTGCGGTCCGCATCAATCGACAGCTTCAGGGAGTTTATCCTCATTTTTACAAAAGAGTACACCTCCTATCGGACGGTCAAAACATAGGCTGACCACTTGTTTAATCTGCACAAAAAGCATGACAAGTCTCTCCAAGACTATATTAAGAGATTCAAAGTTGAAAAAGCGAACATCATAGGATGCAATGATCAAATCACATTCTTGGCTTTCCAAAAGGGCTTGCCGATCGAGCATGAGCTGTACCTTGAGCTGATTATCTCCCAGACCCAAAACCTGGCAGAATTTTTTGTGACTGCAGAACGCTACCCACTCTGGGATGATGACCAGACTCAGGGACTATCACTGCAAAAAAAGCAAGTAGGCAAGTCAATCAACCAACTAGGCAAGCAAGCCAAATAATGGCAAGTTCGTCAACTAGAACGGGGTCAAGCATAAATCGCAAACCCAAAAAGGAGCCTTGGCTGAAAAGATCGCCGCCTTAGAAGAAGGACCCAATTAAGAGTGATACCAATAAATACTGTGCCTTCCACGAAGGGCACAGTCATTAAACTAACAACAGCTTTGCCTGGAAAAGCCACCGTGAAGAGC
Source organism: Prunus armeniaca (assembly GCA_903112645.1). Lineage (NCBI taxonomy): Eukaryota > Viridiplantae > Streptophyta > Magnoliopsida > Rosales > Rosaceae > Prunus > Prunus armeniaca. The sequence continues at coordinate 9,004,184 of CAEKDK010000003.1, read as the reverse complement.
TAATCAGAGATGGCTATTGCATGGAATTCATTACAAAGAAGGCCATCCAACAAATCGAGGATCATGATGGAGCTACCAAGGAGCCGCCACATAAAGTCATACTAATCAACATGATTCTAGCTAACTCCTAGGAGTCCAGGCTAACCACCAAGGAGCAGAAGAGAAAGATCAAGCAAGCGAATTTCATCTCCCAAGTTACAACTGGCGATTTACATCTCCTAAGTCACAACCGGTGACCCAGCCATTGAGGACGTTCTTATCATTGGCTTCTAGAGGAAGGATCTGATCGGGCTAGATCTACCGCATAATGATGCCCTTATCATTTGTATTCAGATTGAACAAGCTATGGTTGAGAGAGTTCACGTGGACGAGGGCAGCGCGACCAACATCGTGCAACTGTCAGTTGTCCGACAGATGATATTGGAGCCCAAAATCAACAAGCTTGCCAGATCACTGACTGGCTTGAATGGGGCAACCTCGATCACTGTGAATATAGTAGACCTTGACATCTACTTGCCACCGATAGTCTGCTCGCAAGCCTTCATGGTTATCGACGAGGTCCCCCCCACCAACGGAATCTTGGGTCAACCATGGATCGGTAAGATTGATAATCGCATCCGCTACACACCAGAAGATTCTCTACCCTATTAGTGAGGGCGAAATCGGGCAGATCAACAATAATCAAGCAGTAGCGAGAAGATGCAGAACCTAAGGGCTAAAGAAGAGCAAACAGTTGCAGTTTACACCAGTGATGCAAACTATCGACGAGGTAGATTGTGTTCTCGATGGTCAGGCAGACCTGAAAGGAAAAAAGAGTTGCTACCTCCCAATAGAAACCAAAGAATCGAGAATCGACCAACTCGTGGATTGAACTTCTAGCAATCAGCTGCTCAGCTTCATGGACGCTTACTTCGGTTACAATCAAACCTTGATGCACGAGGATGACAAGGAAAATCATGCCCTTTGAGTTGAAGAACGCCAGAGAAACATACTAGAGGCTAGTGAATAAGATTTTCAAGGAGCAGATCGGCAAGACTATGGAGGTCCAAGTAGACGTCATTCAAGTCAAAGCTCCCCTACGAGCAGACCATATCAAGAACCATGCCAAAGCTTTCAGCCTGCTTCGACAGTATTTCATAAAGCTGAATCCAAGTAAATGCACGTTTGGTGTATCATCCGGACGATTCTTGGGATACCTGGTCACTCAACAATGAAGGAAATACAAAGTTTGATGGGCATAACAGCAGCCATCAACCGATTACTCTCGAGATCTATTGACAAGTGCATACCATTTTTCAAAGCTTTGAATAAGGGACAAAGAGACAAATAGGAAGAGGAGTGCGAAGTAGCTTTTCAGAATTTGCAGACCTACCTCACTTCACTTCCCCTACTCTCAAAACTAGTTCTTGGTGAAGACTTGTTCGTATACCTGGTAGTGTCTAGCTTGGCTGTCATGTCAGCTCTCATCTGAGAAGAACTGGGGTCCCAACATTCGGTACTCTATAGGTCAAAAGCTCTCCTCGATGCAGAGACACGTTACCCGAAAATTGTGACCCTACTACCAAGCTCACTAGATCATCGTCATGACCGACTTTCCTTTGAGATCAATTCTTCACGGCCCTAACGCTTCTTAGTGACTCATGAAATTGGCTATAGAACTAAGTCAATACGACCTCTTCTACCTGTCGAAGACTGCAATAAAAGCTCATACTTTAGCAGAATTTCTTGCAAAATTCAGTTCATCGACTAAAGAAGAGAAGTGTCCAACGAAAACAAGGAAAGTTTAAGAGCAGACAAGACCTCTTCCGGTGGGCCTGATCTACCCAAAGACATATGGCAGTTACGCGTAGACGTAGCATGGAATCAAAAGGGAGATGGGGTAGGCATCATCATAATCACCCCGAATGGAACCCTGTTGGAGCAAGCTATCACGCTTGGCTTTCTGGCCTCGAACAACGAGGTAGATTACGAGGCTTTGCTGGCTGGCTTGTGCTTGGCAAATGAACTATGAATTAAGAAGCTGGCCATTTACTTAGATTCCCAGTCGATCATGAATCGAGCCTCAGGAGAATACATGGCGAAGCACTAAGGATGATCTTATATATTGACAAAGTCTAAGAACTGTTGAAGGCATTTCCTACCGTCACCATCCAACAAGGTGCCTCGGGCAAAGAACGTGCATGCAGATGCAATGGCAAGCCTGGGATCAACATTAGATACCTAGTTCAGAGATTCCATCCCAGTGGAGCACCTTGACCGACCGAGCATTGAAGAGGCAGAGCAGCTGGACTTGATGCAGATTGATGAGAATCCTAGCTGGCAAGATCCCATCAACGACTACCTTGTGAACGAGAACTTGCCAAATGACAAGTCTGAGGCCAGAAAAATCAATAAGAAACTGCGAGATACTACATGAAGGACAACATGCTTGTTCGCAGATCATGCTTCGACCCTCATCTCATCCGCATCAAATACCCGCAAACACTCGAGATGCTCTGCAAAATACACGATGGTGAATGCGGGAACCACGTTGGGGGTAGATCGCTTGCCAGAAGGCTTTCAGCTCAGACTACCTCTCGCCTACCTACGCCAAGACTCCATGGAGTATGTTCAAAGATGTAATCGATGCCAATGCTATAAACCAATACCTGGCTTAGCAATTAAGGTGTACCATCTGTATAATAGCCCATGACCATTAATGCAGTAGGCCATTTACTTGGTGGGACCTATGCCACCTGCACTTGCCAATGAAGACATGATGATCGTTGCCATTGACTACTTCACTGAGTAGATTTAGGCCGAGGCTTTATCTGCCGATTTGGCTGCCCGCAGTTGATAGTCATCAACAATAGCACTTGTCAACTCCAAGATATCCGCAATGCAATGGCCAAGTAGAGGCATCCAATAAGATTATGTTGGACTACCTGAAGAAAAGACTAGAAGATGCAAGGAAAATGGGCCAACGAACTGCCAGGAGTCCTATGGGCTTATTGCACAACCAAAATAAGATCAATTGGTGAAGCCTCATTTTCCTTGGTCTACGGGACCGAGGCGATCATCCCCCCACACATCACAGTTTCGTCCATGAGCAAGTAGATGAAAGTGAACCTTGATCTGCTTGAAAAAGAATGAGAGAAGGTCATTGTTTGAGTTGCAGCTTACCAGCAGTAGCTGGCATCTTACTACAACAAGAAGGCCAAGATTAGAAAATTTCGACTTGGAGACCTTATGCTTAGAAAATGAAGCCTAATTGGGAAGGCCTCTACATGATCAGCCGGTTTGGGGGCAGAGGGAGTTATACTCTCAACACCTTGGAAGGGAAGGAAGTTTCGAGACAATGGAATGCCCACCACCTTCGGAGGTACTATCCATGAAGCCCATCACTTACCAGCTTGGTTCCAAGCAGGTGATCGAGCCTCCTTCACCTCCGTTGAAGACAAGTTACTTTCGACGTTATGCATGTTGTCAATCTCTTTTATTCAATAAAGTGTTGTAATCACACAAACATCAATATAAGTTTAAGCTTTTTCTTTCAATAGAGTACCCATGAGAGCAATCGACATGTCTCCCTCGAGACAGACCAAACAGGCCACTCTCATCAAAATGTCTTCCTCGAGACATAGGCCAAATGGGGCACCCACAAGAGTAATGGACATGTCTCCCTCGAGACATAGGTCAAATGGGCCACCCACAAGAGCAATCGACATGTCTCCCTTAAGACATAGGCCAAACAGGCTACTCTCATTCACATGTCTTCCTTAAGACATGGGCCAAACGGGCCACTCTCATGACATGTCTCCCTCGAGACATAGGCCAAATGGGCCTTTATCCAGAAGACACTCAAGCAATTTACAAGATGCAATGCGAACTAGACTTGAAAAACAACTGACAATTCCATAGCAAAGTGGCTAGTCGGCCAAGTTCAACAACAAAAATGGTGGTTAACTAAATACCACTTATTAAAGCAAAAAAATAATAAAGGAGTCTACGTCTACTAAGGGACTCCAACAGGTGACCCTTAGCCAACTACCTCCTCAGTTGCCTCCTGATCAGCTACTCCGACCACGACCTAGCTATGCTCAACCGCTGCGATTTGCTTAGTAGTTTGCTCCTCCGCATCTGCCTCAACCTCATCAGCAGCCCTACCATCCTTGGCGTCGTTTTCCTCTACTACAGCCTCATCAGCTGTTTGCTCTTCAACTGCTTCTAAGTCCACAGTGTTGATCCGCTCAATTTGAGCAGACGGCACGTCATAGTGAGCTACTTGGCATCTTCATCTACGATGAGGCAATAAGGAAAGGTGCGTTTCATGCAGTCCAAGTATCCCAGCTTGTATGCATTGGCAGTAACCTCATGCTTGGACGCCTCAACGGCTTCGACGAGGAAGTCGAACTTGGCCAATAGCTTGTCATGGCTTTGGGCCAAAATGACATACTTGTGTTCAAGGAGAAAGTAGGCTTCCTTGCGTTTGAGCAGGGTAGCAACAATGGACTTGATCTCACCATCTCTTTGGCCAAGGGAACTTTTCAGCTCAGACCGACTCTCATTCATCTCGGACATCCTGGCATCATGACGAATTTGCTCGTTCGAGAGCTTGTCGATCATATCAGCATTCTTCTTTGTTAGCTCATCAAGCTGAGCAGAAGAGGGGACAACAACAGACGAGTTCCGCATGCCCCTAACAAGAAAAACTACTCTCTTTTGAAGGTGATACATGGCAAGGTTGCTTATCCAGGGGAAGAATCGAGAATGTGCCAAGGTCACTAGCTTGATGTATGTGGTCAACCAGCTTAACACAAACAGATGGGCTTGACAGGAAGTTTGTTTAGAGCAGCTCATCCCCCAGCAGATCTATCGCCAACTCTTGGACCAGCAGTTCGCACAACTGAAGGACTTTTCGCTCGAGTAGACGACTCTCGAGCTCTCTTGGTCACAACCTGCGATATAGAATCAGCTCCACACTTGATTGTTCGTGGCTTGGCAGACAAGTTGTGATTGTTGGACAAGGTTATAGTCCTCTCAGTTTGATCCCAGACTGGTGGGGATGACTCAAACTCTGCTTTTCTGCAATCAACCCAACTCGGGATCCAACCTCCTTACAACGCAGATCATGGGTTTTGAGGTGCCTAACATGGTGCTTGACCCTGGTAGATGAAGAATGAACAATTCTCATGAGGACCTTCTTGGCAATGATACCTCTCTTGAGGAATACTTGATCGTGGCTGAAGGAGGTCTCAGTTTTTTTCTCTGTGGAGATGCATCCCTTGACTGTGAGGTTGCAGCTTCATCTTTAATGGACCTAGTGCTGGCCTTCCTATTCTTGGGGAGCTCGATAAAGGACTCTTTTCGTTTAGCTGGCAGATCATCTAGGTTTGAGCTATGCAGCTTCTATCTTTCAACATCTTCGGCAAGGGGCAGACCGCTAGCCTCTTTCTGATGTTTGCTTAGAAACTAGCGTCATTCACGAAACTTGGCAGGGATGTTTAGAGCTTGACAAACCTTGATCATGTCTAGGCCAAGGTCAAGCTTCTTGCGGATGTCATTTTCTGCAAGCAGAAGACAGAAGTCAGTTAGATACGCATTAGAGAATTCCAGAAAAACTATAACGGATCTATGAGGTACGACTTACTGTCATAGTAGGTGAGAGGAATGAGTGGACCATCCCCAACCTCCCATTCCCATCTGCCGCTCACCTCCAGCACGTCAGTATGCTACACATGATCGTCTTGACTCAAACCGTCAAATAGCTTGGCGTTGCACACGCGAACCTGGGCATACTTCTTATAACGCCTCACTTCAAAGAAGTCGAAGAACTCTTGCACCGTCAGATCCAGCTTGAAGAAACGTCCGAAGCAGTTGATTGCCCGGTAGACGTTCGAGGTACATTGATTGGGGGCACATTCCATGGCACAGAGCACCTCCCTGAAAAACTTTGATAGCGGGAATGTCAAGCCTAATGAGAAGTAGTAGGGACGAAGCATGATAATTCAAGCGTCCCGATTGTGGGTTAGGGGCTTCACCAACTTGATATGCATGTCCTTCGAAATGGCAGAGTCGAAAGTGGCACGCCATGTTCACAATTGGGCCTCAGTGGTGACACGATGCAGATAAACTTGCGAGCTCAGTAATCGGCTTTTGCCATCGAAAGACATGGTCATTGAGCAGCTGCAAATCCAAGGGGAAAAGTGCATGTTAATTCCCTTGGTAAAAAAACAAAACAACAAAAGAAAAAAAAAGGCCAGCCCAAGCCTAAAAAAGGCTAGCCCAAGCCGCAAGGAAGCTGACCCAAGCTGCCACCCTTTCCAGCACACGGCCTGGCCTAGCCCGGCCATTCGCGCATCTCCAGCAACTCCAACTCACCCGGCTGGCCCGCATGTCTTTAACAGTAGGCCCGCGCCTCCAGCCCTTGCTACAACTCTAGTCCTAGCTGTTCACCCGTTTTGATTTTAATCCTGTGATGGCAGGGTAAAGTTCCCCATTGGCTTGACAACCACTGGTGGTCAACAAGTCAACTTTCTTTTGTGTATGAGCGTGCCACGGATAGCAATAAAAAAACCTAGCAGACTTCTTAAAAATAGATAACTTGCACCCCAAGTTATTGATTTCTAAACAAGCGATTGTGAATTTTGGTGGGGAATATCTCCCAAGTAAGTTCTTTTCTTTGCCTCAAACTGGTGAGGACTTCATAATTTTTCACAGTACAAAATGGTAGTTTCTGCCAAAATAGACAAAAGAAGACAAATTATTTTAGGCAAAACTGCCTATTACAGGACTCGAAAATGAAATGACAACTCCGAAGGCTTGCTGAACGGGTAGAATTGAGGCTGGACTAGATGTGTCTGTGCTGGACTGGCTAGTCAACACCTTCAACTGATGAGTTTCAGCTAGAAATCGATAACAACGTTTGAGTCTGGCAGAGCTTTACTTTATTTCAGGCCATGGAAGGCTTGCTGAACAGGCAGAATTGAGGCATCTTCAGTCCGGAGAGGGCAAAAGTGGCTGGACTGATGATTATTGAGCTGGAGCTGCGTTATGGTGCCTATTCTGCTTGACCAAGGCTTTCTGTAAATTTGCTGAGGTTTTCATATTTGTAAAAACCTGGACTCTGCTTGATTTGGCTTTGTGCTGAACCAAATTTGTAACGAGAAAAGTTTCGCTTCGTAAAACTAGTTCCCTGAACTGAACTGGAATAAAAAACTTGAATTCTAGCTGACTTGTTTCTTGTGGCTTAATGAGCTTTGGTTGCTTCAGTGTTTGAAGGCTTTTGAGATCAATGGATCTTCTTGAGTTTGTCAATTGGGACTTTGAGAGTTTTTGTCTTGATTTATTTTTTGGCTGTCTTTTGATCTGTTCACCCTCCTCTCATATTTATAGAAAAATGTTGGGGTGGGGTTTCTAATCTTTTAATAATAGGCGGCAGATTTTCCAAAAGGAAGATCTGTTTATTTTATATGTCAAGAAAAGGGGAATTTATCTATTCTAGCAGAAAAAACTATCAACAGTCAGTTCTTATGGTGATTACTTCCATGCCTTTCTTGAAAGAAAACCTAATCCCTTTGTACTCTTTTAACTGCCCTTTGTAAGAATGCAATCTACCATGATGGTTAGTTTGCTTTTCCCTGATGAACAACTCCTTGCTCCTTACTTATCTCTTTAGAAAATGTAGTATGCTCATCCCTTGGAAATGACACCTGCAGAATTTCTCTGAATATAGAAAGGGATTTTGATCTTTTGGTTGAAAAAGATTCAGAGAAGTCTTCCTTTTATACCTGCCTTCATTAACTCTTTGTCAACTCCTTTGTGATAGTTGAGATTTTTGACTCTTTCAAAGTTTAGGATTTCACACGGGGCTTCCTAAAAAAGATCTGCTATTGTTGCTTTTTGGGGTAGAGACCAAGTGATGAGATCTTTTTCAGAAGCTGGGCTTTTTATCCAAAACTGTGTGTATCATTTCTTTAGTTACGAATAATAGGATTTTACTTTTCTTAGATCATGGCTGTACTTGTAAAAAGGGTATGGGCTTTTCCAGTGTCTTGGGTTTTCCCTTCTTCTGATCCCTAAAGATAAAAGCCCAAATGTTTTGGTTCATGGGTTTTTATAAATTTTGGGCCGGGCTTGCAGAATTTGAGAAATTAGTCGAGCCCTCTCTATTTTGGGCTGCTCTTCAGTTTCTTTTAAATATCACGCTTGAGCTGTGCCCATGTTTTGTGGGCTGCATAAATGGACTGGGTTTGCAGAATTGAGGCCCAAACAATGCCCCCTTAAGTCTGAATCGTTTTAAAAACGGTTCCAAACTTAATGATTGGCCAATCAATGATGCGCCCCATTTCCTGCCGTTGCACTAGCACACGTTTGCTTGTTCAATTACGCTTCGTGGGGAAATGGGTTCTAACGGCTAATTAAATATGAGCGAAAACTCCTTTCTTCCCACTCTTCCCACGATCTTCTTCTTTAGTTTATAAGAAGTTCTGAACTCTATTACTGTTCATTCGCAACCTAATTCTGCCTCAGTTTTCATTTCTTCTTGAAACTGTCTGTCCTTTGGCTCGTTCTTCAATTCTTCCCTGTTTTCTTGCTGGAATTCGAAGACTTCTTCCCCAAAAACTCGTGCCAAGGATTCTTCTTCCTCTCGGTCTCCTGCTTATCTTACTGGAGATGGTGTTGACCAACATGTGATTGAGGTTCATAGCAAGCTCCACCCTTTTACCCAGAAGAATTTGGATGAAAATGTTCTTCACCTTTTTGACAACACACTCGTTCTGGGTCCTCATTGGTTTGGCACAGTGCCGAAGGAAATGGTGAATCTGTTCAAGGAGGATGCTGAGGCTCCCCTTTGACTCCAAAGCTCTTTTTCCCTGGCTTCTCATTCCTGGGTTCGTCAGAACTTGAGCCGCTCCTATCCCTCCAGTGAAGTGAGGAATAGTGTAGTGAAGTGGTTGATTGGATTGATAGACTCCTCCATCCTTCTGTCCAAGCAATCTGTGAATAGGGATAAGAACTTACTGGCTGCAGCTCTCTGCTTCTGGAATTCTGCTAGTAATGGTTCAATTTTTGTGTGGGCCCTATGCTCCAACCTTGCTAGATATGGCTCAGATCTTGAAGAAATTCAACATAGAGAAGGACAAGGATCAACAACATATGTTGTTTCTTTTGTACTGGTTGAACAGGTTCGTTTTCCCCAATTGTTCCTCAGCAGTCCTACTCGAATACAAACACTTGGCAAAAGCAATGCACAACCACATTGACGTGGGGCTAGCTCCAACAATCCTGGCCCATTTGTATAAGAATCTTCACAGCGCTACCTTTGAGAATCCAACATTTCTGGTTCTGGCGCATTCTGGATGATCCAGATCTGGCTGTAGGTCTATTTCCCAGAATTGAGGTTCCCAGACATCGTAATGGCTTGAAGACCAAGTCATGGCGCTCTCCCTAATGTCTGCAGAAGTGCCCAAGTGCTCTATTGAAGAGTACATGATGTTTTTTAGGCATTGTATTAAGAGGTCTGCTGCTCAGTGGCAGGTGGTACTTAGAAGAACGTATCCTTGGTTCTAGCCTGGATACAGATTGTTTGAGAAGGAACCTGAGTGTAATGTTGCTCCGGAACCTGCCTTTTGGAGGTGGTAAGCCCCCTAACTGTCATCTAGGCAGAGAGGTCTATCACCCCAACTTCTGTGCCAGGCAGCTTGGCTGTCCCCCAGGTTATTCCATTGAAGTCCTATAGAATCTGCAATCGAGGCACCTTATGGAGAGATGTAGATGATCTGGAACTGCACAAGGATTGCATGTGTGTAGTAAATAAGATAAACAATAGTGCAGATGCTCTCTATCCATCCTGGGAGCCCAATTCCTGCATTTCTGTCGAGTATGATGCTTGGTGGAAGGCTAGGTTCACTGGTCTGCTAGATTCCAGTTCTGCCACGAAGGTGCTCTTTGATGGCTGGGATTCCTAGGCTGTCCATACAGGGGCATAGGTGAAGAAATATATGGTGCAGACTATCAAAGACATCAACGCCCAAGTAATTGAAGGTAAACTTTCAATTCTGCCCATGTTTTTCCATTTTGTCAATGATTATTGCATTCTATTCTGGTGCTAATGTTTTAATCTGTTCTATCTGTTTATATCAAATCCTTCTATGACAAGGAACCTTGGGGGACAAGTTGTTCAGGCTAGAGAAGTGTTTGGTAAGTTTCTGAATTCTTTCCTTCTGCATTTTTCCTGCTGGATTGCCTTCTAATTGTTCCTTCTTCTGTGTAGTTACTTCTGTCATTGCTACTGGAGACTTGGAGCTCCCTTTTGGGGACGAAGAAGATCAGCACGAAACTCTGGCAGAACAGCTGACTGTCGAGGCAACTCCTTTGCCAGAAGGAACAAGAGAGAGGAGACTACCCAGGCTCAGGACAGTGCTGTCCAGCCTGAAATTTTAGGTAATATTTAACAATGAGACCTTCCTTAGCTCTGTTCTTTTCAGCCCATTTGTTCTAATCTTTTATCTTTGTTCTTTGTAGCCGAAAGTCCCCCTACTCCTCTTACTAGGTCAAAAAGACTTAGGAAAAAAGCCGTGGCAGAATATGAGGAGATAGAAGAACCTACAGCAATTCTTACTGAAACCTCTGGAACTGTATTGCAGGAGAAGGAAGTAGATGTCTCAACAGGAGATGAGAAAAAAGGCAAAGAAGTTGAAGAAGAGGTAAGATCCTGTCTTCAATTCCCGGACATGATCCGTTTTGTTTATGTTTTTCTTGACTTCTGTCTATCTATAGGAGGAGATTCCTGTTGAAGTAATAGCAGAGAGTCTTTTGCTGGCGAACAATAGGAAGCTCAAAGGTTAGAATTGGCCCTATTTGATGATGTGGCGGCAGAACATTCTGTTGCTATTCCAAAGCCTGAAGGCGGAGGTAGAACATTCTGTTGTTGTCCTTGTTCCTGAGGTAACTTCTGTCCTTTCTTCACTTTGTTTAGTTTTTGCAATGCTGTCTATTTCATCCTTCTAATTGATGTTCTTGTTTTTCTAAGCAGAAGACGACAGAACTGTTGGGGCCTTGGTTGTAGTGACCAACGCTTTCAAGCCCCCTATTGTGGCCATAAGTATCTTGGTGCCTTCAGCCCTTCTCTTATTCTAATTCAGCATAAAACTAATTGAAATTATTTCTTTGTAGATGCCTATCCATTCTATCCCTGGCTCCTCAACCACGGCCTCCTTTGCTGATCCAGAATTGGTAGAGTTTGAAGCTATGGATCTGGATGCTAAACTAGACAAGCTGGAGAAACTCAGTTCCACTCCCGACAATGCTAAGTCCAAAGCAGTAGACGAGGTAGTGGACAGAGTGAAAATCTGGCAGTCAACCAAGCTGGACTTAGATGAGGACAACGAAGCCGTTGATCAGTTTATGAAAGACCTGGACCTGCTGCATTGGAAGAACATGGCTCCCAGGCCTATTCTTGAGATCAGTTTGGGTCTGGCAAAAGATGTGCTCAACTTCCATAACCACTATGAAGATCTCAAGCCCTCCTTCAATGCCTCTGAATTCTGCAAGGCTACCCATGAAGCCAACTTGGTTGATTATCAAAAACAGAAGGCAGAATTGGATGTTTTGGTTGTTGACTACAAGGAGACCAAGTCCACTGTTGATAAGCTAGAAAAACATATTGAGGAACTCCAGAAGCAACTAGCTGGGCTAAGGGAATGGCAGAAGAAGTTTGGGGCTGGACTGGGCACCAAGACTAAGGCAACCTTCCTTGTGCAGAACATGGTTTCAGCTTCTAGGCTAGCATTGGAGATTGCAGAAGCTTCCATTCACCAGGGAGTGCTCATGCAGAAGGAGATCTCCACTAAAAAGACCGGATTGCAAAAGACCCTTAGAAAGTTAGGACTTTGAAATTAAAAAATGTAATAAAACTTTAGTCATAGCTAATGACTATATTTAAATAAAGATCCTAATTATTTTTGCGGAACTTTGCATTTCCATTTTCTTCTATCTTTGATGAAACAAAAAAGGGCAGAAATGAAATATATACTAAAGGTAAAATTTTGTACAAATCTGAATGGAAAATCAAACAACAATTCTATCCTTCTCTCCCTCAATTCCAAGATCTGTTTGTACTGCCTGTGAATCCCACATAGTTGGATAGAACTTCTTCAACCATTTGCCATTGATTGGCGAAGCATGGATGTCTCCATCTTGATCCTGTAATTTGTATGCCCCCAATCTAAGGACTTGCTTAATTATGAAAGGCTCTTCCATGTAGGTGACCACTTTCCATAACCAGTTACGTGTGTTTCAAGGGGCAGAACTTCTTTCCAGACTATTTCTCCTTCTTCAAAACTCTTGTTTTTAACTCTTTTGTTATAGGCCCTTACTACAGCCTGTTTCCCTGCTAAGAGTTTGTTTGAGAGTAGTCTTCTCCAACCAGATTGTGTTGCTGAGCAATTCTAAGAGATTGGACTGCTATTTCCATAGGCAGAATTGCATCATGGCCATAGGTTAGAGCATATAGGGTCATGCCAGTTGCATCTCTCTTTGATGTTCTATATGCCCAGAGAGTTTCTGATAATTTCTCATGCCATTGGTTTGGATTTTTCTCAAGCATTTTCCTGATAATGTTGATGATCACCTTGTTACTTGATTCTACCTGTCCATTAGCTTGAGCATAATAATGAGTGGATTGAAGTAGTTTGAACTTGAATGCTTCTGCCATATCTAGCATTTCTCCATACATGAAAGAAGATCCCCTGTCAATTGTGATTGACTCTGGAATGCCAAACCTTTGCACAATATGTTCTTCTACGAAGGTAATGATCTCTTGAAATGTGGTGGATTTGACTAGCTTGGCTTCCACTCATTTGGAGAAATAATCAGTAGCCATTATGATAAAACAGTGTTGCTTGCTACCAGCTGGATAGATTTTGCCAATGAGGTCCATTGCCCATCCTCTGAATGGCCATGGCTTGATGACTGGATTCTTGGGAACTGAAGGAGCCTGCTAGATTAGACCATGCCTCTGACAAGCTTCACATCCCTTGGAATATTCTATGCAGTCTTTCATCATGGTAGGCCAGAAGTAGCCATACCTTCTGATCAACCAACACATTTTCTCCCACCTTCATGTGCTCCACAGATTCCTTCATGGACTTCTCCCATGACTTTCATGTATTCTTCTTTTCCTAAGCATCTCAAAAGTAGCTCATCTTTGCTTTTTCGGACCAACTCTTCATTCCACATGACATAATTTAAAGCCATGATTCTTATTCTTTTCTCGGCTGGGAGGGCTGGATATTGCAGATAATTAATCAAGGGTAGTCTCCAGTCCTCCTCACTTATCATGGCATCCATATCTCCATCTCTCTGGTCAAAACTGATGGCAGACTTTTCTTTCCTACCTTGATGATTCTCTGTACACAGTCTTCAAGCATCTGTACTCCTGTTGCTATCTGAGCCATCTCATTGGTTGCAAGGTTTTCCTCTCTTGGAACATGTTCCCAAGTGGCGTCCCTGAATTCTGCCAGGAGATTTCTGGCTGGCACCAAATAGACAGCCAAGGAGGGACTCAAACACTTGTATTCTCCAGCAATTTGTTTTAATACGAGCATGGAATCTCCCAGAATTTCCACAGATTGAACTCTTAGTTCTACTAGCATTTCAAGGCCTATGATCAAGGCCTCATATTCTGCTCTGTTGTTGGTGCACTGGAAGTCTAGCTGGAATGAATAACAGTGTTTGATTCCTAGTGGATCTTCTAAAACAATCACTGCCCCAGAGGCTAAGTCTATTTTAGATCCATCAAAGTATAGCTTCCAGGGGGTGAGATGGACTAAGTAAATGGGATTATTGAGACAGGTGTGAGCTATGGTTAGCAAGTCTGCATTGGCTATATTCATGGAATCCATATTCTCAATTTCTTCTCTTGGATGATCTGCTAAGAAATCTGCAACAGCCTGCCCTCTGATGGATTTCTGAGGAACATATCTGAAAGCAAATTCTGACAGGGCCAGAGTCCATTTACCAATTCTCCCCCTCAACATTGGTCTTGTTAGCATGTATTTAATTAAATCTGTTTTGGCAATGATGTAGGTGGTGAAAGGTAGCATGTAATGTCTGAGTTTTATACCAGTAAAGTACAAAGCCAAACAAAGTCTTTCAATTGCAGAATATTTCATTTCTACTTCTGTCAGAGTTTTGCTCAAGTAATAGACTGCTTGTTTCTTCCCTTCCGTGTTATCTTGAACTAACAGACTCCCAATGGATACTTCTGATGCAGAAACATATAACTTGAGTGGTCTGCCTCTCTTTGGTGGGGACAGAATTGGTGGATTTGAGAGGTAATGTTTGATTTCCTCAAAAGCCTACTGGTGCTGTTCTTCCCATTTGAATGTCTGTTTCTGCTTTAATCTTAACAAGGAGGAGAATGGTTGGATTTTTCCTGCAGAATTGGATATGAATCTTCTTAGAAAGTTAATATTTCCTAGGAGACTCTGCAATTCTTTATGGTTCAGCCACCTTTTTTTGAACTGCAAAGAGAGCATCGGGTTAGTATGAGAGTATTACGTAACTGCCTTTGTGTATGTGAAGTTGCTTTTATGTATCGTGTGTATATGTGGGTAAAGAAAGATTGTGGTGAAGAAAAATGTTGGATGAAAATATTTTCTATTGATCCAGGTTGACGAGGTCCTTTTTGAAGATATGCTCTTCGGATCTCATCTCGATAATTAGGACTATAATTCGTCATTTGAGTTCTTAGTCCAGGGATCTGCCTGAAGATTAGCCAGTATTTCATCTAATTCAATAGGTCTTGCTCTTGGACTTGAACTACCCGAATTAGACTCACCATCTAGGTACTTTTCTCTTAAAGTATCGTTCCATGACAATTTTTTTTCTATACATAAATTAATTCAATCAATCAATTATAAAGACTACCCTAATCTAATCCAAGTAATAATATCAATCAATATAAACTCTAATACAATTATCCAAATAACAAAATAATTTAATATCAAAATACCAAAAAATTCTAATTCATAAAGAAAATCAATCTATTAATATAAATTCTAATCCAAATAAGAAAATCAATCAATTTCACCATACCAATAAATTATAATTCATCAAAGATATATCAATTTCATTAAAATATCCAAAGCCCAAAAGAATATATGTAAAATTATCACTTACTTGACTTTATGAGAAGTGATGGTAGCGGAGGCAAGAGGTCGTCGGTGACGGCGGCGGCTTGTATTGGTTGGTGGTGGTGTGGTGGAGGTTGGGGATTAGTTAGGGTTTTGAGAGGAGAGGGAATTTTGAAAAAAAATTGGGTCTTTAAGGGTTGCTGGAATCTGGAGGGAAAGATAAGTTGTTGTTTGCCAAACCTGGCTTCAAAATGACGTCGTTTTGAAGCCAGGTTTCAAAACAAAAAATTAACACGCCTGGACCAAACGGCGTCGTTTTGGCCAGGCGGTTTTTAAAAAAATAGGGAATACGCAGCTTTGCCCCCGGCGCACTTGTTTTTTTTCACTAATATCCCTTCTTTGAAACCTAATTAAAAATGCCCTCTATAAAACCTCCCTAATGCTTGTGTATTGCCCTTGTATCACTTTTTTTTGTGGTTCTGAGCTCAGAGCTCTCACTCTCACTCACTCAGTCACTCACCTCTTCTCTCGTCTGTTTTCTCTCTCCCTTTCATCCACATCGGCGATAGCAACTGCCACCTCCTCAGAACCCACATCGGCGACGACGTCCTCACTCTCTCTCTTTATGCCGTTGTTCTCCACCTCCATCTCTCACTCTCTGTCACCTATTTCAACCGCCATTCTTCCCCTCCGGTTCAACAAATTTCTCAATTTTCTTCAGCATTCCTGAAATCCATTTGGGTTTTCTTCTACTTGTTTCAATTTCATATAGTGGTCTAGAAAGTTGCTCAAAATCCAAATTCTTGGTACATCGTTTTATTTATCATGCTTATTTGCTTGTTCTGAATATATGGTTCTATTTGCTTGGTTAGGCTGAGTTGATGAGTGCATGAGAAAATGGCCTGTAGGTGTTCGATGAATCACCTTAATGAGGCGCACTATGGTTTTCTTTGAGATACAAACCAATTGGGACAATTCTCATGGTATATACTTAAAGGTGAACTTCTAGGAGGACCCAATGAACCCATCTAAATGGATGGAAAAACAGTTGAGTTTTATTATAATTTGTTTACAAAGATGTCTTTACAGTGCATAATGGTTTTGTTAGATCGCCATTGACGTTAGTTTAATTACCTTTTAACAATGCTTGAGAAATGTCCCTGTTTTTACAAGAAGACTTACACAAGTGCCATATTATGTCAGTTTGAATGGATACTTGGTTGTGTCATTTGATATTTGGAATTCTATTAGATTTATTTACTTATTTTTCAACTTTTGTGTCATGCCTTGAGTTTCTTTCATTTCAACATCTCCATTTAACTTGCACTGTGAACAAGTTAATACTACACTGTTTTGTGTCATTGTGAAATTGAGAAATAAAGTTCATGTTATTATTTTGCAGGAATTCTAAAGGCTATGATATGGCAAAAAAGTATGTGAACAAACAAAAGAAACATAGAAAGGGTTTGATGCTGATGCTTCCATGGCTAGGTTTTGCTGCTGCTTCGTCTTCCTCATTTACCTAAAAGAAAGGGTCTATATCTCTAGCATTTGAATCCAAATGTCCCTTGCCAAGCCCTGCCCTACCCTGCCCTGCAGTACTAGCTAGCACTACAGCCCCTATTGTACGTGGTCCTCTGATTTGGTTTCTTTGAGCCATGTGATGCTTTCAACTTCCTAGATCCAACTCCAATGACTATTTTTTATTAAGTCATAATTTACTGCCTATAATTAGGACCTGCGGTTTGAAGTTTTTAATTTGGAACAATTCATGTATTGTTAAAACATAAATGGTGCATAGCCAATGCCGAGAATATTAAAAATAAGCAATATGATCATACGAGGGTTAACGCCCATGTAGATATGCACTGATCAAGCTTGAGCAGTAAGGCCTTTCGTCTTGTGCTTGGTAGGTTTGCTTTTCCTCGTCCATTAGATGTTTTCCAATTATGAGGTGATATGATACTCTTCCTCTTGGCATTATTCTCATGGTTGTGAAATTTCAGTTTGCAATGAATGACTATATCAATCTAAAAGATTATTTTTGTGTAGAAATTGAATGAAAGTAAATTGTACTGCATACCTCTGTGGTGTCTATGTTCTGGAGTTAATGTTGTTGATCAATGATCAGCCTCTTTCATAATTCTTTCATTGATTAATATTGTTGTTCTCTCATTGTTCCGAAGTTAACTTGATTGAGTTTTGATGCACTGCTTGAAATTTTCGATACCATGTGAGTTATAAGTTACGAATGAAGCACAGACGAAAAACAATGAACTCTATTTTTATAAGAAACTTAGTCTGCTTTGAGTCTTTTCTTGATACGTAAGTAGGAGATTTTAAATTGGGCTTGTTTGTGCTTTTGCGCATCTGCATATATAGCAATAAAAGGAAAGTGATGGTTCCAATAGAGCATATCAAAGATCTACCTCATTAGTACCAATTTGTCTTTTGTATTACTCTGTATATACATATTTATATATGTACATATTGATATTGCTTTATTTTGTTTCTATTGTAGAGGAAGATGATGGATGAATTTGAGAAGCTGAAGCAACAATTGGTAGAGTACGAGATCATGTCACGGCCCATATCCCACAAGCTTGGTCTCTAGCGATTTGAAACCCTAACTCTTAAGTCTTGAGATAATTGACATTTTTTTTTCATAACAGTTGGACCAAGATTATTGTTGGCTTCTAGAAGATTGTTGTCATTGAGAACCTTCATCAATTTGGGGTGGGCCAACATTCCATTCAGTTGCAAGAAGTGTACTGTAGTTATTAGGAAAAAAAACATGTAATTAAGGAACTATTTGTGTGTCAAACATACCGTGTAATCATTTAGTCCTCATGGAATGAAATTGAGTTCAATTTACTTGAGAAATTTCAGTCTTGAATATGTTGTTTTTATATATTTGCAAGTGTATGCAATGGAAAAATACTTTTATTTATATTATACAATGAAGAGAGCACATTATATACATTATGTGTATATATAGCTCATTCTTCTTTACATTATATGTATATATAGCTCATTCTTCTTGCCTTTGTATTGGGATGACAATGGGTCAAACCGGGGGTGGGTATGCCATTCCCATCCCCATCCCCGTGAAGCTTTTTTCCCCCATCCTCACATTCATACCCACAATATAGACTTGAAAAAAAAAGGATATACGAGGGCAATACAATAGCAATACACAAGCAATAAAGGGCTATACAATGGCAATACACAAACTCCATACTCCCCCTATAAATTTATTCCAACACAGACTTGAAAAAAAATATATATATGGGGGCAATACAGTAGCAATACACAAGCAATAAAACGCTATACAATGGCAATACACAAACTTCATACTCCCCCTATAAATTTATTCCAAGACTTTAAAAAAAAGATATACTGGGGCAATACACAAGCAATAAAAGGCTATACAATGGCAATATAGTAGCAATACACAAGCAATAAAAGGCTATACAATGGAAATACACAAACTTCATACTCTCCCTATAAATTTATTCCAACATACTTTTAAAAAAAAGATTTACGGGGGCAATACACAAGCAACAAATGGCTATACATGTGCAATACATATCAGTCATGGCATTTGCCAATTAAATCATTGATTTGGTTACATTTGTATTTTTTTCTTCTTTGCAAGGGGAGCGATAAAACCATGGAAACTAGAGATTGACAAATTTCCTTCTAACTTGACTTTCATAAATTGATGAACTAACTATGTTATCTCATTACATCTTAAGATATACATAAGAAAGTGGCAAAAAACAAAAAATTTACATCTCCTCTTGGTCTGGAATTTTAACACAATTTATATCTATAAGAAAAATTCCAAGAGATGTCCTGTTAGACTCGAATTTAAGCTGAAAGTTAGCAATTTCTTCCCCAAAAGAACGCAGCCACTTGAAACAAGACAATCTTCCATCTGTATAAAATGGATCAACAATGCATATTAGAAGCAAATCATTCAATCACAGTGGAAGCAAATCATTCAATCACAGTGGAAACAAAAACCGAAATTCATATAGATTGTTGGCTTTTCTAAATGACCCAATTCTTCATATGGCAAAATTTCACAAGACAGTACCATTGCAAAATTAAAGTTCATATTCATGCACACAATTTCATACCACTCAATTGCAATTCAGAAGTAATAAACATGGGTGAAGTGAATGTGTGTCTTGGCAGGCAAACAAAAATACAAATCAGGAAATCATTAATAGTGCATTTGGCATTGTTCAAACAGTTAAAGAAGCACAGTCTCAGAGAAGAAGAAGAGCAAGACAATGGAATAGATAAATGCAAGAGTTATCAACAAACCTTCAAGTTTTCCAAGAACCCTTTCATGGCACCAACTCAACCTTGGCATGATACCAACCTTGAGGATTGTAGACTGCACCAAAACAATAGAGAAAATAAAGATCCAACATATGCCAACTTTACAATATCAAAAGTACGTTAAAATATTGGCATTCTCATAAAACTTACAAACTCTCCAATCACATTCAAAAGAAGTAAACAATGAGAATCTTGCATTTGTTGCTGGTGCTACTGATTTCAAAGGTTAAAACCCACATTACTGTTATTTCAGAGAGCATCTATGAGTTTTATATGTATTCTTACAGGTTGCTCAGAAAAGCCAAAAGTCCTGATTTGATATATCACCTAAGTGATTTCACAGACAAATCGCAATCACAAAAGAGTGAATACACCACTTTCAAGGAGGTCTGCAAGTCCAAGCCTTAATCACAAAACAATGTATGCATGATTTCAGAGACAAATCATAAGCACAAAATAGTGTATCCAAGTCCAAGAGCTTGACAACCACAAGAAATAGTTGGTAAATTTAATTCAATCATGGAAACAACAAACAAACCACAACAGAAACCCACTAATGTCTCATTCAAAATAGTGAAAGTAATCACCCAATAATCTCAATAACAAAAAACAAAAAAAAAAAAAAAAACCAATATTAGAACTCACCACAGTGAAGATTGAAGATTGAAGGTGTTGTGGGTTTGTGGTGGAAGTTGATGACGAAGGTGGAGAGTCACGATTATGGCTTCGTTTTGGAGGCCGACGACGGAGGTGGTGAGTCACGCCTTGGCTAGGGTTCGATTCTGAATTTGGGGTTCAACCTCAAGGTTTAAATTAGCTACTAGTTTGAAGATATAACTATGTGAAAATGGAATTAAGCGAGATTCTATGGTGGAGATGGATTTTCTATGAGGTTTGAAGAAGAGGAAGAGAAAGAGACTAGGGAGAAGAGGAAGAGGAAGAGCAACGACTGAGAAGGAAAAAAAAGTGACAGATGGGCAATAGACTGTCAATAGGGAGTTTTTATAGGGGGTATTTGTGATTAGATTTCAAAATGGGGATATTATTGAATAAATTAGTTGCGTCGGGGGCAAAGTCGCCAATTTCCCACGCACAGAGGGGCAAATGGAGTCCGATGACCTTATGGCAGTCGGGAAAAGTAGTGGTGAAACTCCGGTGCGACCCTATGGCACACAGGGTCACACACCAAGTGCTCGACGAAATGCCCAGCAGAGGAGCAAGAAGCCAGCACGCAGCGCCTGCCTTACTCAGCGCGCATGCGCGAGCTATTATTTGTTGGGAAATTGGCAGCTTTACCCTTGGCTCACCTAATTTATTCACTAATATCCTTATTTTGAAACTCAATCACAAAGGCCCCTTATAAAAACTCTTTATTGACAGCCTATTGCCCATCCTTCACTTCGTTTTTTTTTTCTCAGTTGTTGCTCTTCCTCGTCCTTTTCTTCCTTCTGCCAAACCTCACAAAATCCACCTCAACCATAGAATATCCCCTAACTCTATCTCATCTTAGTTATATCTTCCAACTAGGAGCTGATTTCAACCTCAAAGTTGAACCCCAAATTTGGACCGGACCCTAGCCAAGGCGCGACTCGCCACCTCCATTGTCGGCCTCCACAACGAAGCCATAGTCTTGACTTGCCACCTCCATTGTCGACTTCCACCACAAAGCGACGACACCTTCCTTGTTGATCTTCACTGTGGTGAGTTCTTATATTGGTTTTGTTTTTGTTAATTTATTTATTTTTGGGTTTTTTTGATTGATTGAGATTTTGGGTGATTGCTCTCAATGATATATTAATGGGTTTCTATTGTGGCTTGCTGTTTCTATGATTGAATAAAATTTACCAAATATTTCCTGTGGTTGTTAAGCTCTTGGACTTCGATACACTGTTTTGTGCTTATGATTTGTCTTTGAAATGATGTATACATTGTTTTGTGATTGAGACTTGGACTTGCAGATCTCCTTAAAAGTAATGTATTCACTCTTTTGGATGATATTCAATATGAAACAACATTGGACAGTCAAGGTTTGGCAATTTGTAAGTAGTTAGTTAGTAATAGGATACCCTAGGTTAATGGCTTTGGGTTGGATTTAACTTTAAGAGTTCTTAATACATGCCTTCCTTGTTGGAGCTTGAAACACAGCTATGCTAGCTGAACCGTTTCACTTTGCATAATACTGATGTTTTAAAATTGTTGGTTATTAATGTTTAATTGATGTTTTATCTATATGGTTTATACACTAGTTGATAGATTTTTTATTGGTAGCTTACATGTGTTAACAAAAGGAAATTTTATGATGGTCAGAAATGGACACAATTGCAATTTTGGTTTGCTACAATGGCAAATGGGTAACCTCAAAGAAGATGTGCACATATGAAGGGGATGACTCAAAAGGCATAATAGTTTCATGAAACATCATGTTTGGTGAGCTTTTGGAATGGGTGCATAAGATTGTTAATAGAGACAACAGGGAAGACAAACTTTGTTTAAAGTTCTCAGTTTCAATATCCTCGAATGAGTGTAAGCATATCAAGATTAAGGACAATGATGATGTTAAATTTTTTATTAAGTACATTTGTGAAGTAATTCCTTCAAAAGTGGCTCCTTTACTGGTGAGCATAGAAGATAGAGGAGTGACAAATGTCGTAGGTGATCGTATACATATCACGACGGATATGAGTCGGATGGCCTGTTCTTCAAATGCCATAGTTGAAAGCAATGGTGATGTACATGGTGATTTTGGAACAGAATATTTAGACATGATTGATTTTACAAGGGTGGAGGGGATGCATAGTGGTGATAATGGTATGGAAATGAATGGCTTGCAAATGCACTTAGCCCCTCCTATTTTGGCCAATTTGGAGAAATTTCACAAGTAGGTGTGGTTGGTTTTGGAACAACGTCTGAACTTTCTATTCAACATAATTGGAGGCAAATGGGTGAACAAAACGTGCACAATTTGGGTATTGTAAATGATGAAGAAGAAGATATTGAAAGTGCGTAGTCATAGAATAATTGGGATCCAAAATTGGAAGTTGGGAAAATTTTCTCTAGTAAGGAAGCCCTGTCCAACAAGTTACAATTGGCGGCTATGAGAGGTCACTTTGAATTTAAGGTGAAGCAGTCTTGCAAGAGTCGATTGGTTGTGGTTTGTTCTCAAGGCCCATGCCCATGGCGGCTTCGTGCATCTAGTTATGGAGAAAAGAACTTCATGATTGTGAAATATAATCCGGTTCATGAATGTGATATGAGTTTTATACATGACAAGCATCGTCGCACAAGTGCTAAACTCGTTGGTAATGCAATGAAGCGGAAGTTGAAAGATTCTCGCACAATATACACACCAAGTGATATAATCAGAGATGTGAAACAAAACTTTGGTGTCACCATTAATTATTGCAAATGGAGATCAAGGGAGTTAGCTCTAATGTCCACTAGTGGTTTAGTAGAGGAGGCATATTCTCTCCTTCCAGCTTATTGTCATGAATTAGAGCGTGTGAATTCCGGCACAAGGACATACATCCACACCGATGAGAACAATCACTTTTTGAATTTTTTTATGGTTGTTGGGGCATGTATTAGAGGGTTTCAATCTTTGATGTGGCCAGTCATTGCTGTGGATGCCACGCATTTAAAATGTAAGTATAAGGGTGTCCTTTTTGTTGCCAATGCATTTGATGGAAATCAAAATATATATCCTCTTGCTTTTGGAATTGGGGATTTAGAGACGGATGCATCATGGCATTGGTTTTTCAGTGAGCTTCATGAAGTCATTGGTGAGTGTCCAAATCTTGTGATTATTTCTGATCGGAATATTAGCATAGAGAATGTGTGGCACAACATTTTTCCAACGGCGCAACATGGCATATGCTTTTACCATATGAAGGGGAACATGAAACGCACTTTCAAATTGAAAAAAGTGATAAATTATTGCTATACTTTGAAAAAGCTGCAAAATCTTATGGCATCGCTGAATTTTATCGTCATTTTTGCAAGATCAAGGGAAATGATGAGGTTGCTCAATATCTTGAAAGTGTAGGATTACACAAGTGGTCTAGAGCTCACATGGATGGACGTTGATACAATGTAATGACAACAAATATTGCGGAGTCAATCAACTCAGTGCTTCAGTTCGCAAGGATGCTACCAGTGGTGCATTTGATTGATGAAATCATCAATTTGCTTGTGAAATGGTTTAGTAAATGTCGTGATTTTGCTTTGAAATGTACATCAACATTGTGCCCTGACTTTGGCGAGAAGAAGCTGAGACGCAGGTTGGAATGTGCTTCAAGGATGAATGTCGTGAAACTGAATCATGTAGAGTATAATGTCGTGGACAGTGATATGGACGGCCACGTACATTTGACGAATAACACTTGCAGTTGTAGGAAGTTTTAGCTTGAGCAACTACCTTGCAAGCGTGTAGTTGTAGTTTCCCGTTTCTTGAAACTAAATATATACTCCATGGCTTCACTTTATTACACTCGAAATACATGGTTGGATGCTTATTCAGATACCATATACCTGGTACAGCCTCAAGAGTTGTGGGTTATTCTTGAAGATGTCCAAAGTAGAGTTGTGCGTCCTCCTAATGCAAAGGTCATGCCAGGTCGACGAAAGAAGTTAAGGATTCCCTTGCAAGGAGAGGATATCATAAGGAGAAAATGCTCAAGGTGTAGTGGCACAGGCCACAATAAAAGCACCTGTAAAAACAATGTTCCACTACCTAATGTTGGACATACATTATAAATTGTGTTGGTCTGTTATGGAGTGTGAATTTGAATTGTATTTGTATTAGGTTTGGTGTTTTGTGGATTGTGAATTATGTTAAATTTTCATAATTTGGTATGTATTTGTGTATTCTATGTGCTACATTGTTGTTAACATCTGTCATTTTTGGGCGTATATTGTGTATTCAAATTTTATGATTCAATGGGTCGAATCGGGGATGGGTATGTCATTCCCATCCTCATCCCCACCTTCATATCTGCAATACAGACTTAAAAAAAAAGAAAAAGATATACAAGGGCAATACATTAGCAATATACAAGCAATAAAGGGCTATACAATGGCAATACACATACTCCCCTATAAATTTATCCCAACACAGACTTGAAAAAAAAAGATATACGGGGGCAATACAATAGCAATACACAAGCAATAAAAGGCTATACAATGGCAATACATAAGCAATAAAATGCTATACAATGGCAATACACAAACTCCATACTCCAACTATAAATTTATTCCAACACAGACTTGAAAAAAAGAAGATATACAGGGGCAATACAGTAGCAATACACACGCAATAAAAGGCTATACAATGAAATACAAAAACTTCATAATCCTGTTATAAATTTATTCCAACAGACTTTAAAAAAAAAGATATACGGGGGCAATACACAAGCAATAAAGGGCTATACATGTGCAATACATATCTGTCATGGCATTTGCCAATTAAATCATTGATTTGGTTATATTTGTATTTTTTTTTCTTCTTTGCAAAGGGAACGATAAAACCGTGGAAACTAGAGATTGACAAATTTCCTTGTAACTTGACCTTCATAAATTGATGAACTAACAATGTTATCTCATTACATCTTAAGATATACATAAGAAAGTGGCAAAAATAAATAAATTTACATCTCCTCTTGGTTGGGAATTTGAACACATTAGCAAAATTCGACGACATTTCCTCTTAGAACCCGAATTTAAGCTGAAAGTTAGCAATTTCCTCCCCAAGAGAATGCTGCCACTTGAAACAAGACAATCTTCCATCTGTATAAAATAGATCACAAATGCATATTAGAAGCAAACCATTCAATCACAATGGAAACAAAAACATAATATTTTCAATCACAGCTGAAACCAATTTCAAAACAGAAACCAATTCCAAAATTCATAATAGAAACCAATACTAAAACAGATTTAGAAACCAATACTAGATTCAGAAACCAATACCAAAACAAGTTCATACATATTTACAGGCACTACAAGTATCATACACATACATTTACATGCACTATAACAAATAGAGTGGATAAATGTAAAACTGCAATATGATATACATTTTTTAATAGAAGAAAGAAAAATAAATTATGATATACATTATTTAAGAGCTGAGCTTGAAGTTTGCTGAGTTATATATACCTATGAGAAATCTATCTACGATTTCTCCAGTAAAGGATGACCTTTAAGAATCCTATCTTTATACAGATTGTTGGCTTTTCTAAATGACCCAATTCTTCATATAGCAAATTTTCACAAGATAGTACCATTGCAAAATTAAAGTTCACATTCATGCACACAATTTCGTACTACTCAATTGCAATATAAAAATTATTATAAACATGGGTGAAGTGAATGTGTGTCTTGGCAGGCGAATAAAAATACAAATAAGGAAATCATCAATAGTGCATTTGGCATTGTTCAAACAATTGAAGAAGCACAGTCTCAGAGAAGAAGAATAGCAAGACAATGGAACTGGATAAATGCAAGAGCTGTCAACAAACCTTCAAGTTTTCCAAGAACCCTTTTCAAGGCACCAACACAACCTTGGCATGATACCAACCTTGAGGACTATAGACTACACCAAAAACAGATTCAAGATTGAATTATGAAAAATAGAGAAAATCAAGATCCAACATATGCCAACTTTACAGTATCAAACTTATGTTAAAATATTGGCATTCTCGTAAAACTTACAAACTCCATAGTCAATTTCGGAGATATCCTCCACCTCAAGACATAATCAATTTATGTAGTTCATTCAAAAATCACATCCCAAAACAGAACAAACAAATTCAGATCCTTGAACCAAATAACTATGTTTCTTCAATTGTTTTTTGTAAGAATAAAAACCTAACGTAGTAATCAAATTCAATAAGCAAAAGAAAATCTTCAAAGCATTGTAGATTGGACAAGCTTCAAGCATAACATTCCTTAAGACAAACAGAGAAATATTTGTTGCACAATCTCAAAATTTTGGTTCAAAAAGTTCTTGTATAATCCCACTGAAATAACATTCTCTACACAAGCTGAAAATATTAATTGTAAATAAAGAGAGTAAAATTATAAATTAAACCCACAATTATGTTTCCACAAATTTCTATTTAATCTCACCCAAATTTGACTTGGAGGGACTTGAACTCACATCAAGCACCAAAAATCCAAACCCATATATGTAATTGAAACAAGGAGAAGAAAACCCAAATGTGTAGGAGAAGAAAACCCAAGCTGTCTACCTGATATGCCATCTCTAAGCATGTAGGTTGAAAGAGGTGACAGAGAGTGAGAGATGGAGGTGGAAAGGTCGTCGTCGCCGATGTGGGTTAGGGTTTCTGAGGAGGTGACAGTGACTGTCGCCGATATGGGTGCAAGCGAGAGAGAGAGAGAGAGAGAGAAAATGAGAGGAGGGCTAAGTGAGTGAGATCGAGAAATTGTGAAAGAGGATTTGAGAGAGTAAACAAAAGTGAAAGATGGGCAATAAGCTGTCAATAGGGAGTTTTTATAAAGGGCATTTGTGATTGGGTTTCAAAATAAGGATATTAGTGAATAAATTAGGTGAGCCAGGGGTAAAGCAGCCAATTTCCCTCTGTGCGTCCACCCCTGTCACTCTGAAAGTTGAAGTAGGGCTACAGTTCTGCAGGTAATTCTCTCACTCACTTCCAAGTCCTCTTTCGTTGTTTTATGATGTTAAACTTTATCTCCGTATCTATCTTCGCAGTTGTAATTTAGTTCTTCGTTTTGATCATTTGGTACACTAAAATTCTCATTTTTCGTTGGGTCATATATTATGTCGCTTTGCATATCATTGTTTCTTTAGCAGTATTTATGCTTAAGAAGAAATTAAAGTCATAGGCTTCTATCAGTCCGATTTAAATAGTAAGATGTGGGATTCTGAAACAATATGATTTCAGGGTTCTATAAATACCGATGGTTTCCTTTTCATCCATTCTTTTTTTTTGTCCATTTCTTAGACCCAAAGAATTGCAATGAACAGGAAAAGAAAGCCAACAGATAATGCGATAGAAATAGGCAACAAAGAGGAACAGATTTCAAGTGATGGGTTCTTGTATATTTGATCTTCCAAAGTCTATTCTTTACATTGTTCTACTAAAGCTACCAACTAGGAGCATTCTCATTTGCAAATGTTTATGCAAGACTTGGCAAGATCTAATTTCGGACCATGAATTTTCTAAGCTGCACTTTGCACAAGCAGAGTCCTACCCTTTGGTCGGGCCCTCTTATCCAACTCGTGTGTCAAGAACCCTTTATCTGGTCAGCCTGAAGATAGCTCTGATTTTCATTTCAAGCACAACAACTGTACGTGTTATGATGCCTCTGACTTTCTTTTTAATGAGTGCAATGGGTATCAGTTCCATATGAATCTTGCCAAATATAAAATCCCATTGCGCAATGCTGAGGAAGTACTCAATACCCACAATGATGCCAATAGGAAATCTGGAACTAAAAAGTGTTACAAGTATATTTCAGCCATCAATACAAGTTCATACTAACAATTCTGAACCTGCTCACAAAAAATCACATGTAGATCAAGAAGGCTTAGATGATGACACATGTCATGTTTAGCTTTTCGCCCAAATTCTGGTGGTATTCTTCCCACTCCTTGACCTGGTGGTCATTCTGGCGGTTTCTCTAGTGGCTCATCATCTGGTGGTTCTTCTGGTACTTTCTCTGTGGTCTCTCCAAGCTTGGGCAAAACTCAGTGTCAGATTTGTGATAAATGGTCACAGTTCCATTGATTGTCATCAAAGGATGAACCATTCTTATCAAGGTCGAATTCCTACTGCTCGCCTTGCTACCATGGCTGCTGTTCACTCTACTTCTTTGAAGAATAATGACTGGCTTGTTGATACTGGTGCTACAAGTCATGTTACTCTTGATCTTGGTGCTTTGCAGACTCACTCGGCTTACACTGGTGGTGAACAAATCCACATTGGAGATGGCCAAGGTTTGTCAATTTCTGATATTGGTCATACCTATTTTCCAACATCTACTGGTAATTTTAAGTTTCATGATGTGCTTCATGTTCCCAAAAGTGCTTATGATTTACTCTTTGTGCACAAATTCACTCTTGACAATCTGTGTTCAGTGACATTTACTCCTTTTGCATTCTTTGTTAAGGACCTACTCTCGGGGAAGATGCTTTTCCATAGTCCTAGTAAACATGGTCTCTATCCATTCAAATTCAATCCTTTCTTCAATAAAGTCGGACATCAAGCTCTTGTTATGCAGAAAGCTTCTTCATGTATCTGGCATCGAAGACTTGGTCATCCATCCAAGTCTATTTTCCATTATGTTGTGAAACAACATAATCTGCCTTGTGTATCTTCTAATGATACCTCTTTTGTCTGTAATGATTGTCATTTGGGCAAAAGTAGTAAGCTTTCTTTTGCATAAGTTCCTTGTAAATCTCAACAAGCTCTGTATCTGGTTCATTGTGATCTTTGGGGTCCAGCACCCACTGTCTCTGTATCTGGCTATAAATACTATGCCATCTTTGTTGATGATTGGTCTAAATATACATGGATTTACCCTTTATCTACAAAATTTGAATTTTCCTCTGTGTTTGTTATCTTTGAGACTCACGTTGAAAACCTTCTTGGTTCTAAAATCAAAATTTTTTGATCTGATTATGGGGGTGAATTTACAAGTGTTGTGTTTACCCAATATCTTTCTAAACATGGCATTCTCCATCAGTTTAGCTGCCCTTACACACCAGAGCAGAATGGTGTGGCAGAACGAAAACATCGGTCTCTTGTTGAACTTGGCAGAACTTTATTTGCTCATTCCGGCGTTCCATTGGTTTATTGGTTTGATGTCTTTCTTACATCCGTTTATCTTTTGAATAGATTACCTTCTGTTCATCTTGTCACATGTCTTCTTTTCAAAAGTTGTTTCATCATTCCCCAGGTTTTTCATTTCTTAAGGTTTTTGGTTGTCTTTGTTATCCTTGGTTACAACCGTATTCTATTCATAAATTGGACTTCAATGTATACCCTGTGTTTTTCTTGGTTATAGCTTAAATCATAAGGGCTATTGTTGTCTCGATCCTATCACTCATAAGATTTATATCTCTAGGCCTGTTTGTTTTCATGAAACTGTTTTTCCTTTCAAAACAACTTCTTTCTCTTCCACCATCCCATTTCCTTCCTCTTTTGCTAGTTCTCCTTCAATTCCAGCTTGTGTTAATATTGCCGATCCTCATCCTCCTCCTCCCCCTCCCCCTCCCCTTCCCCCTCGCCCTCCCCTTCTCCTCCTCCTCCCCCTCCCCTTCCCCTCCTCCTCCTCCTCCCCCTCCTTCTTATTCTTCTCCTTCACCTTCATCTTCACCTTCACCTCTACAGCCCCCTATTAATACTCATCCAATGCAAACCCAGGCCAAAAGTGGTATATTCAAGCCTAAAATGCTATCTGCCACCTCACATCCTCTTCCCTCCACTATTACCACTTCTATTTCTTCCATCCCAGCTACACCCAATACCTATAAACAGGCTACCAAGGATCCAAGGTGCATTGAGGCTATGAATCTTGAATTTTCTGCTCTTAAACAAACTGGTACTTGGAGGTTGGTTCCTTATTGTCCTACTATGAATTTGGTGGGGTTCAAGTGGGTGTACCGAGTTAAACACAAGTTTGATGGTACAATGGATAGGTTTAAAGCCCGACTTGTTGCAAAGGGTTTTCATCAACAAAGTGGTTTGGACTATAATGAAACTTTTAGTCCAGTTGCTAAGCCTACCACTGTTCGCCTTATTTTGTCTCTTGCTGTTCAGTTTGACTGGAGTATTTCTCAATTGGATATTACTAATGCATTTTTACATGGTCACTTGTCTGAGGCTGTTTACATGGTCCAGCCTCCATGTTTGCAAGTTGGAAAAGGGCTTATATGTTTTGAAGTAGGCTCCCCGCGCCTGGTATGAAGAATTACTGCAAGCTTTGCTATCTCTTGGTTTTACTACGTGCAAATCTAATACTTCTTTATTTGTTCGAGTTGCCGATACTGTGACCTTTATTCTTGTGTATGTGGATGATCTTCTGATAACTAGTAGTTCTTCTGCCATTTGCAAGCAACTGATTGGTGAACTCAGTGCTTTATTTCCAGTCAAGGATCTTGGTGCTCTTCTTTATTTTCTTGGCTTGGAAGCTCATAGAGATGCCTCAAGTCTTTTCTTATCACAGACCAAATACATATTTGATTTTACTACAGAAAACTGCTATGGTTGGTGCTAAACCATATTCCTCTCCTACTTCTGCTGTTCGGTTGGATGCTACTTCTGGTGAACCTTTGTCTAATCCCACTGAATTTCGGGCTCTTGTGGGTGCTTTGCAATATCTTACTTGGATGAGGCCCGACATCTCATTTTCTGTTAGTCAGTTATGTCAGTTTATGCAATCTCCAAGGACTCCACATTTAGTTGCTGCTAAGTGGGTTCTTTGCTACCTTAAAGGCACCATGACTGAAGGTTTGTCTTTCACTAAGGGTTCTCTTGCTCTTCACTATTATACAGATTCTGATTGGGCAGGGTGCCCTGTGGATCGACGCTCTGTTAGTGGTTTCTGTGTTTATTTTGGCCCTAATTTGGTGTCTTGGAGTGCCAAGAAACAAGGCACTGGCTCGATCTAGCACATAATCGGAATACAGGGCTCTTGCTATTGGTTATGCTGAGCTTATTTGGATATGTTTTCTTTTGCGTGATCTCCAATTTTTTCTCTCTGCTCCTCCTTCTATTCACTGTGATAATCTTGGTGCTTTGGCCCTCGTGGTTAATCCTGTTTTCCACTCCCGAACTAAGCATGTGGAAGTGGATTTTCATTTTATTCGTGAACTGGTTTCTACTCGCGCTATCACCTTGCATCATATTACTACTGTTGCTCAAGTTGCTGATCTGTTTACCAAGCCTCTCTCTGTTGATCGGTTTCTGTCTCTTAAATCCAATCTGAAGTTGTGTGTTGCACCCTTTAGCTTGCGGGGGGGTGTTACAATTATATCTCATCCATCAATAAAAGTTCATACTAACAACTCTGAACCTGCTCACAGAAAATCACATGTAGATCAAGAAGGCTGAGATGATGACACATGTCATGTTTAGCTTAACTCTGTTGTTAGATGTTAGTTACAGGTTATTATTCATAGCTGGGTTTCTATCTTGTATAAAAAGAAAACTACTGCAATTATTATTAATTCAAGTGAATGAAATCAGAGGAAAATTCCAGATTTACTTTCCTTTCTAATTTTCTGAGCTAACTTTCAGATTTCTCATAAAAAAGAAGCTTTGCATCAAGGTATGTCCAGCTGGTCACAAGTATGAGGTGGTGAATTCGTGTAACGGATTGCTTTGCTTGTCTAAACCATTCATCAATAACCCTGTTGTTGTGTGCAACCCAATAACCGGTGAGTTTATACACCTTCCTGAATTATTAAGCTTGAGTATGTAAAGGGATCTATTGATTGTGGATTTGGTTTCAGTCCGAAGACTAACCAGTACAAGGTGATAAGAATCTCTGAGCAAGGAACACTGGATCCCGCTGAGGTATACACACTTGGGACAGGCTCATGGGAATGTTTAGATTTTGCTCTCTTCTTAAAAAAATAAAGTAGAATTCACCACCTATCTGAAAGGAGCGCTTTCTTGGTTTTGCCATTGGCTTTCATCGCCTTATATAGATTCTTTTGACTTGGACATTGGGAGTTTTCAGTCAGTTCAACCACCTCCTTTTGAACTGCAAAGACAGCATCGAGTTAGCATGGGAGTTTTAGGTGACTGCCTTTGTGTATGTGAAGTTGCTTTTATGCATCCTGTGTACGTGTGGGTAATGAAAGATTGTGGTGAAGAAAAATCTTGGACGAAAATATTTTCTATTGATCCAGGTTGTCATGAGGAGTGGCCTTATGGCTTATATCAACTGATGACAAGCTTTGAAAATGGGGGATTTTTGATGTTTCATTCTAGTAGTAATGCCTTCATTTACAGGATACATGTTAATATTTTAGTAGTTTTAGTTGCTTTCACTTTCATGTTAATATTTTTTATAGGATACATGATCCTTTTCATGTTAATGATATTTATGCAGCAGTGAAGCGATTGATAGTGCTTTGCGATTGCGGTTTAAGAATGCACCGGAAATTTTTGAGTCCAAACATATCTTGCTGTCCTGACACATACATATCTCGTAAACCGGAAATTTTTGAATCCAAGATCATCATCTAACATCCAAACTATAACCAAATCCAACAAAAAAAGGAACTTCTATTTTTTTTGTAGAACGCTCTCATCATCAAGAGACCAACACACATAATCCAAATAAGCAAGCATGACAGTATTATATCAAGATATAATGAACATGAAAACAAAGCTGCTACATTTTTTGGTTCCTCCTCTTCTTCCTCCTTCATGAAATCTGCATGGATCAGCTCGTCTTATTGAGTAAAACTAGGCTTTCCATGTAATATACAATACATGAATACCCTGGATCTGTGTGAATTCCAAGAAACTCATTTGTGTTCTTCTTGGGATCATGAGAGACTAACTCTCCAATTTTTCTTCCATGGTCATACCTTTCTAATAGAAACTCACCATTATTCTTCCTACACCCCAAAACCTGCAGTACTCTGAAATTGGGAGTGAAATTGGGAGTGACATGTACATCAACAGAGACTTGCTTTTCCCAAGATTCCACGACCCCATACTCTCTCATAACCCACATAGTATGTCTATTTTGATCGAAGTGCTTTACACAAATGGACTTGCCGGCAGCCGAAATGGGCATGTATTTAGTTGGCAACTCACAAGCTAAGTCTTCTGGCAGCTCAATCTCGTGGAAAGTCTCATTACTCATATCAAAGGACAAAACCACATTGCGAAAACAATTTCCTTTCTTACAAGACGCAACCCAATGGACAGCCCCATTGACAAAAACTTGAGCCCGAAAGTTTTGAGCAATCTGATAACTGGGAGCAGCTGATGTAATGCTTTTCCAAGACCCTGAGTTTAGCGAATAAAGCTCGATTTTCGGGCAAGCTTGGCCTTCATTTTGGCGGAGATACACCAATCTTACTATCTTGTAATCATTTTTCTTAGAATCAAAGCCAAAGCCATAAACAGAATGACGAGATTTTGGGACATGAGGCTTGGCAAGCGTGATGAACTTTCTAATGGAGGGGTTCCATAGAACAAACATGTTGTAATCTGTGAAGTAATCATCCGAGAGGAGAATCAATCCATTGCAAGAACCCACTATTCGGAAACACTCATTGAGTCTCTGAACTGGAAGCTCAGGCTTTGAGTGTTCTTGGAATGAACCATTGTCTAAGTGTAGAGAATAGAGCTCTCTAGTGGGGTCCTTGGGGCAGTGCCTGAGAAGGAGCAAAGGGGAATTGCTTGTTTTGTCTAAATTGAGGTTAAGGTGGTTGTTGATGAATCTAGTGTTTTTAATTAGGGAGTTCCAAGATTTGCAGATAGAGGTGCACTGAAGAAGAGATTTGATGGGTAGCCTTAGAAGAATTTGGGTTATGATTTCTGGAGGAAGGTACTTTGACATCTTTATTCTATCTTTCTGCTTGAGAATCTGAGGTGCCTAAAAATCCTAGAGAAGTAGTATTAAACTGTTCAAAGTCAAGCTTGTGAGAGAAATTAATTCATATCATTGAAGAGATAAAAGGATTGGTAGGGCATCATTTTCTTGCCGGCCAAGATTTGTAGACCAAAATAGTAGCCAGTTCAAACTTGGCTTGCTCATGTTCAAAGTCAAGCTTTTGATGAAAGACCCAAAGATCAAGATTGTTTAATGACCAATTGGTGCAAATTTATGTGAGTGAAAAAGGTTGTCTACTCTGAAGTTGGAAATACCCCTATAGTTTAGACTATCACTTGTACAAAAAAAAAGGTACTTGGTAAGTGCAAATCAAGTTTTGTTAATAACATAGTCAAATTAGCATGGTGTTCAGATATTGCGCATTGGAGATTTTTTTTCTCTCCCTATTTTCTGCACTTACATTACCCCATACTAATATGATTTTCATGATATTATGTGCATTATATGAAATCTTGAGGTAATTATAAGTACATATACACACACGATCAGAATACCCATAAACATATTTGTATTTGAGTTGCAGTATTTAGTTTTCTACTAGGTAATTGTTACATTATTAATGGACCATAAATGGTCAGTTTGCTTAGTGTAGGGAATATAAAGCTCAAATTCAGGTTTATCAAGTATTTTGTATTGTTTCACATGTGTTCTGAAAATTTAGAGATATTTACCCTGTTAATTAAAGGAAAACCTTCATGCACTATCATCAATCAAGCCCTTACTAAAAATGTCCATTTGTGAAAAATATATCTATATGTGCTAATGTTGTTTCATATTTTTTAATTTTATTAATATGAGCCTTAGAGTCTTTTGCTTTTTATGTTTATATGGGTTTTAGTATCGAGGACATCTGAGTCTATTTAGTACCTGTTTTGCATTGCTTATTTGGGTGATAAGTGATTTTAAAAAAAATTTAGGAAGCCCAGCTCGTTTGGTAACCTATGAGAAATTCACTTATTGTTAAAAAATTTTGTAGGAGAAAGCAATAAGGGGAAGCAACTAATGAGCTGCTTTCAATTTCTGATTATGTTGTAATCAGATTTGAGGAGGTGTTGAGTTTAATGAAAATTACAAAATTCTGAAAATACCCAAATATGATTTCATGCTCTCCTCTTCTTGTGCGTGTTCTCCTTCACACGCCACAAAGCACTCTTCTCATTCTCTTCCATTCTTCGTCCATTTTTTTTTGTTGGATCAATTGAAGCGCACTCCTAAGAAGCCACAAGACTCAAATAAGAGGCATATTGTGTTTATTTCTTCTCAATTTCATTCTTCCCTCTTTCTCTTTAATTTTTAGAGTTTTAACTATCAGTTGTTGTTGTTGTTGGTTTTCTATAGTATGATGGTTGTGTTCTTAGTGATGTGTACGAAAAAAGAAATATAAGCATATTCAAAAAGTATGCTGGTGAGGTTAGGGATATGCTGAGATAAAGTTCGATTCTGGACCATGGGATTTGATTTTTTTTTAAGTTTTGGGATGTGCCATAGTTCTTAATATATGTGAATTGGAAGATATTCTTCCAGAAATATAAGATCTAAAAGAAGTAATATGTCCAAATTTTCAACATTATGCATAAGACTTTAGAAACTAGGGACAGGATAATGAAGAACGCCAAAATTTTGGGCATTATAGGTATGAATATGAGTTTTGAAGCTAGAGACTTTCACTAAGTACTATGGTTAGTTTAGCTCAGACACATTGGTTAGTTTGATCTGGACACTGTTAGAATACCCAGTATGATCATGGGTTGGCACTGACAGTGAAGTGTTTGGGGCAGAGGTAGGAGTTGGCTCTAGTTGGTTTAGATTCCTAATGAATAAGTTTCTAACTTTCTCTAAATGATGCGACGTTTGGAAAATATTCCCACGTTTTCAGCTCAGAATCCTTACAAATACACCTAATACAGACAGCACTAGTAGATGCAGGATACCCAAAAATGTGAGGCTACTTAGGACCATATTAATGTGAAGATATCATCTTCCTGATTTTCGTAGGGGTGTTCAACTGATGGGTCATAAAGAGGTATTTAATCATGCACATTCTTCCTTTAGAAGTGTTATTTAACACACTTTTGGAGTATGGAAAAAGAGATGGAGTATTTTACGAGACATGCATAGTTATCCTTTTCCAAAACAAGTAAAAATAGTTATTGCAACCATGACACTTCATAACTATATAAGAAGACATGCCAAACGTGATTTTTGTGGAAGCAAATATTTGCATATCCTAGGTCAAACAATTAATCCCATCAATTTGGGGGTTATTTGATTAAATTGGGGAAAAATAATTCCCAAATTAGGGAAAAATAATTCCTTTCCATGTGAGGAATTATTCTTTCCAAACCATAGCCACTAAGGCTTCTATAAATACATAGCCACGCACAGGACATGAGGTACGTCTGAAAGCCTGCAAAAATTCCATCAACCTTGTAGCCGCCCGATTCTCCCCGTGAGAAAAAGACCTCCTACCTTTCAATTATTCCGCATTCTTCTCAAAAGGCCTTTGGCCAACACCCCCCCTAGGTGTGGTCTTTTCACTCTGTGTTATTTTGCAGGGAGAAAGAGGAATTAAGAGGACGAAGGGATCACAAGACGAATATTCTCTAGGGAGGAAAATCACTCCCACAAATTGGTGCTTTTATTGAGAGCACGAGCTTTACTTAACGCGTGCTTACGAATCAAGGAATCCGTTTCGTCCTATTTTTCCAATCAACCAAAGGCTTCCAAACAACTATGGTTGGAAGCAAACGTACGAGGAGCAAGGCCACTGCAACGGATCCGTGCCTTACCCCTCATGGCTGCCTAGTTGAGAGCCAAACGGCTCATGTTGCTGCACCTCAACATGGCTTCATGGCTAAAACCTCCTCACAGCCGCCAAAACTTGTGGCTAGAACCACACAGCCGCCTGCTGCAGTACCGCAACATGACCCTACTGCTTCCACAGCCTTGCAGTCACAGGCACTAGCTGCTGGAACACAGCAGTAGCCATACCGCATGGTTGCTGGAATTGCTGCACAGCTGCACTATCCCACGACTTTCACCACTTTGCAGCCACAAGCCCTCGTGGCTAGAGCTACCCTCCACAACAACGCGACGGTGATTGGTGCCGACATCCATAATGACATCGCCACCCCAGTCTTGGAGAAAGTCCATTCACTCCCTTATTTCCTATCACATTTGACATATGCTCCCGTGTACACATCCAATGAAACCCTAGCCCATGTGTATTTGGGCTTCACATCATTCTCTCCTCCTGATCCACGTAGTCAAGTGGACCTCAACCTACTAGTTGATCAACTCAAGCAGAAGGTAGATGGCCAAAACAATTTGGTTGGTTAGCTCCTTAGGTAGATTAACTAGGTTCGAGGCCTTCACCTTGGATTCCAGTTAGATAGGGACAAACGAGCAAGGGAGAGAACGAGAACGTGTTGTTCAGCACCTAAACGAAATGCAGTTATCTGCAAGCCATACTCGAAGTTGATCGACAGTCTGTTCGAGGTTGTGTTCAATGACAAACGTGCACGAAAGGCTGGGCCCACAATCCGATGTCCATACTCGCTTGGGCCCACAAAGTATCCACTCTGGGCTAGGCCTGCAAGAAGATTGAGTTCGTAAATATCTGCGTGACGAATGCAACGACCGATGCTTGCCAATCCGCTTAAGAAAAACTAACTCAAAGTGACGAGCCGCAGAGGAACCCTCACAAGCTCAGTCCACTAGCTCCCCTCACGGGCAAGATAGCCAAGGAAATAAACCCTTGGGAGTTAATGAGGAAGTTAACCAAAGGTTCTTGAATCATGGAAGGCGCCAACGAAAGCCACAAGCCCTGCGAGCAGAAGATGTCAAGAGGCTTGTGAATGACCGACTTCAGAGTCTCCAACTTAAGGGAAGTGTAGAGGAGGCCTTGTGCAGGGAAGTTGATCAAGTGAACTTTTTGCCCTTCATCGACGAGGTGGAGCAGGCCATTCCTCCAAAAAGGTTCACAACACCGTCCATCACACCATTCAAGGGAGACTCTGTCCCTAAAAGCCATTTGAAGCACTTCAAGAGTGCTATGATCTTATACAAGGCTGACAATGCCCTGATATGCAAGGTGTTCACGATGCCTTTCGAGGAGTAGCCCAGGATTGGTTCCACACTCTGCTATCCACATCAATCGGCAGCTTTAAGGAGTTTGTCCTCATTTTCACAAAGGAGTACACCTCCTATCGGATGGTCAGAAAACATGCTGACCACCTATTTAATCTGCACACGAAGCTTGACGAGTCTCTCCGAGACTGTATCAAGAGATTCAAGGTTGAAAAAGCGAACATCATAGGATGCGATGATCAAATTATGTCCTCGGCTTCAAAAAGGGCTTGCCGACCGAGCACAAGTTGTATCTTCAACTATCGCGCCAAGCCAAACCCTAGTAGAAGTCTTCGCGATGGCAGAGCATTACGCACTGTAAGACGATGACCAGACTCAGGAACTATTGCCGCTAAAAAAGTAAGTAGGCAAGCCGATCAACTGGCTAGGTAGGCAAGCCAAAAGAACGGCAAGTTCAACAATTAGAAAGGAGGCAAGCGCCGATCGTAACCCTAAGGAGGAGCCCTGGCTTGGTTAGAGACAACCATTGCCCGAAATTCATTGCAAAAAAGGTCATCAAGAAAATCAAGAATCGTGACACAGCTGCTAGGAAGATGCCACAAAAATTCAAACGGAACAACACAGTCCTAGCTGACAACCAGGAATTCGGGCTAACCACCAGGGAGTGGAAGAGAAAGATCAAGCAAGCGACTTTCATCTCCCAAATCACAATAGGTGACCTAGCCAATGAGGACGCCCTTTTGATCTGTATCCAAATTGAAAGGATAAGGGCAGCGTGGCCAACATCGTGCAACTATCAGTTGTCCAACAGATGATATTGGAGCCCAAATTCAACAAGCTTGCCAGATCACTCACCAGCTTGAACGGGGCAACCTCAATCACTGTGGGTACAGTAGAGCTTGACATCTACTCTCCATTGATAGTCTACTCGCAGATCTTCATGGTTATCAACGAGGTATCCCCCTACAATGGCTTGAGCCGAAGATGGATTAGCAAGATTGATGTCGTCGCATCCGCTATACACCAGAAGATTTGCTACCTTATCCGTGAGGGCGGAATCGGGCAAATCAACAGTGATCAAACAATGGCGAGGAGATGCATAACCCAAGGGCTAAGGAAGAGCAAACAGCTGTAGTTTACACCAATGATGCAGACTGTCTACGAGGCAGATCATGTTCCCGATAG
The DNA here is from genome assembly GCA_903112645.1 of Prunus armeniaca. Taxonomy (NCBI): domain Eukaryota; kingdom Viridiplantae; phylum Streptophyta; class Magnoliopsida; order Rosales; family Rosaceae; genus Prunus; species Prunus armeniaca. The sequence goes on along the minus strand of CAEKDK010000003.1, from coordinate 8,964,816 downwards.
TTAGGTATACCTGAAAAGAAAAAAGAGTTGCTACCTCCCAATAGTAATTAAAGAATTGAGAATCGACCAACTCATGGATTCAACTTCCGGTAATCAGCTGCTTAGCTTCATGGGCGCTTACTCTGGTTACAATCAAACCCTAATGCACGAGGATGATAAGGAAAAAACCTCTTTCATCATCTAAAGAGGAACCTACTGTTATAAAGTCATGCCCTTTGGGTTGAAGAACGCCGGAGCAACACACCAGAGGCTCGTGAATAAGATTTTCAAGGACCTTGTCAATTAGCAGACTACATCAAGAACCTTGTTGAAGCCTTTAGCCTGCTCCAATAGTATCGCATGAAGTTAAATCCAAGTAAATGCATGTTCGGTGTATTATCCGGCCGATTCTTAGCATGCCTAGTCACTCAACAAAGAAGGAAATACAAAGTCTAACATGCAAAGCAGCGACTCTCAACCGATTCTTCTCGAGATCTACCGACAAGTGCAGACCATTTTTCAAAGTTTTGAATAAAGGACAAAGAGACAAATGGGATGAAGAGTGCAAAGTAGCTTTTCAAAGTCTGAATACTTACCTCACTTCACCTCCCATGCTCTCAAAACCAGTTCTTGGTGAAGACTTGTTCGTATACTTGGCAGTGTCTAGCTTTGCCTTCATGTTTGCTCTCATTCGAGAATTACTCGAGGCCTAACATTAGGTATTCTACATGTCAAAAGCTCTCCTTGATGCAAAGACTCGCTACCTGAAAATGGAGAAACTCATTTTGGCCCTCGTAGTTCTTGCAAGAAAATTGCTACCCTACTACCAAGCTCACTGGATCAATTCTCCATGACCAACTTTCCTTTGAGATTAATTCTCCATGGCCCGGGCGCTTCTCAGCGACTTATAAAGTGGGCTATAGAACTAAGTTAATACGACCTCTACCGGCCAAAGATTGCGATAAAAGTCCATGCTTTAGATGACTTTGTTACATAATTCACTTCATCGACCGAAGAAGAGAAGCGGGTCAACGAAAACAAGGAAAGTTTGAGAGCAGACAAGACCTACTCTGCCGAGCCTGATCTACCCGAAGACATGTGGCAGTTGCGCTTAGACGAAGAGTTGAATCAAATGGGAGTTGGGGCAAGCGTCGTCATAATCACCCCGGATGGAATCTTTTTGGAGCAAGCTATCATGTTGGCTTTCCAGCTTCAAACAACGAGGCAGAATACGAGGCTTTACTCACTCAGATTTACTCAGATTTCCAGCTGATTATGAATCAAGCCTCATGAGAATATATGGCGAAACACCCAAGGATGATCTTATATATTGACAAAATCCGAGAACTGTTGTAGGCATTTCCTACCTCCACCATCCAACGAGTGTCCCAGACAAAGAACGCGCATGTAAACTCACTGGCAAGCCTAGGATCAACGCTGGATACCTAGTTTAGAAGTTCCAACCCAGTCGAGCACCTTGACCAACCGAGCATTGAGGAGGCAGTGCAGCCGGACTTGATGTGGATTGATGAGAATCCTAGTTGGTAAGATACTATCAACGACTACCTGGTGATCGAGAACTTGCCAAACGACAAGTCCAAGGCCAAAAAATCAATCAGAAACTGTGAGATACTACATGAAGGACAACATGCTTGTTCACAGATCATGCTCCGGCCCTCATCTCACCTGCATCAAGTACCTGCAAACACTTGAGCTGCTTTGCAAAATACACGATGGCGAATGCGGGAACCACACTTGGGGCAGATCACTTGCCTAAAAGGCTCTTAGCGCAGACTACTTCTAGCCTACTATACGCCAAGACTCCACGGAGTATGTTCAAAGATGTGATCGGTGCCAATGTTATAAACTAATACGTGGCTTACTAGTCGAGGTGTACCATTAGCATAATAGCCCATGGCCATTCATGCAGTGGGCCATTGACTTGGTGGGACCTATGCCACCTGAACCTACCAAGAAAGACATGATGATTGTTGCCCCTAACTACTTCACTAAGTGGATCAAGGCCAAGGCTCTATCTTTTACCAAGGAAGTCGACTTTGAACGGTTCATCTAGAGTAACATCATCTGCCGATTCGCCCGCCCGAAGTCGATGGTCATCAACAATGGCACAAAATTCGTTGGCAAGCAGATCACCGCATTCTTTGCAAAGTATGGCATCAAATAGCCCTTGTCAACTCCAAGATAACCACAAGACAATGGCCAAGCAGTGGCATCCAATAAGATTATGTTGGACTGCTTGAAGAAAAGATTGGAAAGTGCAGAAGGAAAATGGGTCGACGAGCTACTAGGAGTCCTATGGGCTTATCGCGCAACCAAAATGAGATCAACTAGTGAAACCTTATTTTCCTTGGCCTGCGGGACCGAAGTGATCATCCTCTTGCACATCACAGTTCCGTCCATGAGCATTAAAGTGGGCAGTCTTGACCAGAACTGCAAGCAGATGAAAGTCAACCTTGACCTGCTTAAAATAGAACGAGAGAAGGTTATTGTTCGAGTTGCAGTTTACCAATAGCAGCTGACATCTTACTACAACAAGAAAGCCAAGATCATAAAATTTGGGCTTGGAAGCCTTATGCTTAGAAAAACTTTCATCACAGCATTAAGGGCAGGGTTAAAGAAAATGAAGCCCAATTGGGAACGCCTCTACGTGATCACCTGATCTAGGGGCAGAAGGAGTTATACTCTCGACACCTTGGATGGGAAGGAAGTTTCGAGATAATGTAATGCCCACCACCTTCGGTGGCAACCAAGCCTCATTCACCTCCTTTAAGACAAGTTACTTTCGATGTTATCCATGTTGTCGATCTCTTTTATTCAATAAAGTGATGTAATCACATAAACATCAATACAAGTTGAGCTTTTTCTTTCAATAAAGTACCCACAAGAGCAATTGACATGTCTCCCTCGAGGCATAGGCCAAACGAGCCACTTTCATCGACATGTCTCCCTCAAGGCATAGGCTAAATGGGCCACTCTCATCGACATATCTCCCTAGAGACATAGGTCAAATGGGCCACCCACAAGAACAATTGACATGTATCCCTTGAGACATAGGCCAAATGGGCTACCCTCATCGACATGTCTCCCTTGAGACAAAGGCCAAACGGGCTACTCTCTTCCACATGTCTCCCTCGAGACATATGCCAAACGGGCCTTTATCCAGAAGACACTTAAGCAGTTTACAAGATGCAATGCAAATTGGAGTTTGAAAAACAACTGAAAATTCCATAGAAAAGTTGCCAGTCGGCTAAGTTCAACAAGAAAAAGGGTGGTTAACTAAATACCACTTATTGAAGCAAAAAAATAATAATAAAGGAGTCAATGTCTACTAGGGGACTCTGGCAGATGACCCTTAGCTAACTACCTCCTCAGCTGCCTCCTGATCAGTTACACCATCATTTTGTCATTTTCCTCCACTGCAGCCTTATCAACCGTTTGCTCTTCAACTGCTTCTACGTCCAAAGTGTTGATCTGCTCAATTTGAGCAAGGGGCACATCATGGTGAGTTGGTCAGCATCTTCATCTTTGATGAGGCAATAGGGAAAGGCGCCGTTCATGCAATCCAAGTATCCCAGCTTGTACGCGTTGGCAGCAATCGTATGTTTCGACACCTTCACAGCTTCTACGTGGGTGTCGAACTTGGCCAGCAACTTGTCATGGCTTTGGGCCAGAAGGAAAAACTTGTGTTCAAGGCGAAAGTAGGCATCCTTGGACATCCTGGCATCATGACGAATTCGCTCATTTGAGAGCTTGCCGATTGGATCAGCATATTTCTTGATCAACTCATCAAGCTGAGCAGAAGAGGGGACAACAGCAGATGAGTTCTACATGGCCCTAACAACAAAAACTATTCTTTTTTGAAGGTGATACATGGTAGCTTCTTTTTGCTTATCTAGGAGAAGACTCGAGATAGTGCCAAGGTCACTAGTCTGATGTATGTGGTTAACCAGCTTAACACAAACAGATAGGCTTGACAGGAAGTTTGTTTTGAGCAGATCATTCCCAAGTAGAGCTATCACCAACTGCTGGACTAGCAGTTCGCATAACTGAAAGACTCTTCGCTCGAGCAGACGACTCTCTAGCTCTCATGGCCGCAACCTGCGATACTGAACGAGGGTACAGTCCTCTCAGTTTGATTCCAGACCGGTGGGGATGACTCAAACTCTGCTTCTCTGTAATCGACCTAACTCGGGAGCTAACCTCCTTACAAGATAGATCACAGGTTTTGAACTGCCTAGCCAAAGACTTTCTTATTGTCTGCACTGAAAAGGTGCTTGATCCTAATAGATGAAGAAGGAACAATTCCCATAGGGACCTTCTCGACAAATAAGACCCCTCTTGAGGAAAACTTGATCGTGGAAAAAGAAGGTCTCGGTTTCTTTCTCTGTACAAACGTATCCCTTGACCGTGAGGTTGCGACTTCATCTATAATGGACCTACTACTAGCCTTCCTTTTTTCGGGGAGCTTGGTCAAGGACTCCTCTCGTTTAGTTGGCAGATCATCCAGGTTCGAGCCATCTTGCTTCCATCTTCCAACATCTTTGGTGGGGGTATACCGCTAGCCTCCTTCCGATGTTCGCTCAGCAACCAGTGCCATTCACGGAACTTGGCAGGGATGTTCAGAGCTTGACAAACCTTGGTCATGTCTGGGCCAAGGCCGAACTTCTTGTGGATGTCATTTCTGCAAGCAGAAGACGAAAGTCAATTAGATATGTATTAGAGAATTCCAGAAAAACTATAACAGATCTACGAAGTATATGACTTACCGTCACAGTAGTTGAGAGGAATGAAAGGACCGTTGCCAACCTTCTGTTCCTATCTGTCTCTCACCTCCAGCACATCAGTATGCCACACATGATCGCCTTAACTAATACTGTCAAATAGCTTGGCGTTGCACACGCGAAGTTAGGCATACTTCCCGTAGTGCCTCATTTTGAAGAAGTAGAAGAACTTCTGCACTGTATGAGCCAGCTTTAAGAAACGACTTAGATTTTTGAAGCAGATGATCGCCCGGTAGACCTTCGAGGTACATTGATTGGGGGCACATTCCATGGCGTAGAGCATCTCCCTGAAAAACTTTGACAGCGGGAACATAAAGCCCAATGAGAAGTAGAAGGGATAAAATGTGATAATTCAGGCGTCCGAATTGTTCAAATCCTCGGTCAGGGACTTCACCAACTTGACATGCATGTCCTTTGAAATGGCAGAGTTGAAAGCGGCACGCCATGTTAGAAATTGGGTCTCAATGGTGACATGATGCAGATTTGCCACAAATCTCTCTTTGTACACTTTGGAGCCACCCCATAAGTACAAAGGCACTTGCGGGCTCGGTGATAAGCTTTTCCCATCGAAAGACATGGTCGCTAAGCAGCTGCAAATCTAAGGAGAAAAGCACAAGTCAAAACCCTTGTTTAAAAAAAAATAGCAGCAGCAACAACCAAAGAAAAAAAAAAGGATTGGAGTAGCGTGGACCAGCCCATGCCGCAAAAAGGCAAGCCTAAGCCGCAAGGAAGTCGACCCAAGCTGCCACCTTCTCTAGCATATGGCCTTGCCCAGCTTGCCAGCAAGCCTTGGCCCAGCTTTTGTTGCGAACCTACTCAGCGCGTCGACTATAGCCCGGCCCATCTGCCCATCTCCAGCAGCTCCAACTCACCCAGCCTAGAATGCCTGCATGCACCAAGCCCACCAGCAGCTGGCGCGCATGTCTCCAATAGCAAGCTCGCAACTCCAGCACTTGCTGCAGCTCCAACCCTAGCCCTAAGCCTCCACTGTAGCTATCGCAGCCATGACAACCACCAAATAGCACCAGACAATCATGCTAACATTACCAAAGTCTGGAAATTATGCAAGCTGGTCCCACTAGCTGGACCTCACAACAGGAAGAAATCAAAGAAAAATAAAAAAATCCAAGTTGTCCTACCTTGGATTACACGACAACTTCTCTACTTGACAAGCAGGATAATCCTCCAAGATCTCTCTCACTGACATAATGTAGAGGAAGCAAGTTTGTGATTTGAAAAAAAAAGTGAGAAAGCCCCAACACTTGGCTAAAAAACAAAGGCCATGAAGGGAGCGAGGGCATCCACGTACGCAGAGCTGCTGGGAGGCTCCAGCACATGGGAGGGAACAAATTTCAAGCAAAGGCATTCAAAAGACCAGGGGATATTAGTGCGCAGGCTGCTAGGAGGGGAGGCACCCTTCGAACCAGCGTGTGTACCCATTTCTTTCCTTCATCAGATCTAGCCATGGAAGAAGGAAGGAAAGAAAAAGGGAGATGGCTGAGAATGGGAGTCCCCACTAAAACAGCTGCAGGAAAAAGCCTAGAGATCCTAAAAATCCTTATTTTTGTGCGATTGGGCAGAGAGAATTTCACCAAATAGGATGAGTTAAAGGAAGAGAAGAGAAAGGAGAGGGAAGACTTGGCCAAATTGGATAGAAATCATTAGGGTTTCTTGGGAAGGAGGAGCTTCCAGTGGCTATAAATGAAGCACCTCCTGCCCAACAACCATCAACCACATCCAGAGAGCAAGCTTCCTCTCTTACTTCAAAAACCCAGCAATTTCGTGCTCAGTTCATCCTTCTCCCCCGTATTTTTCCCTCTTGGCAGACTGTTCTAATATTTGACAGAACCTTTGTCGAGTTGCCGGAAAATCACTTAAGCCACCCGTTGCCCTCTTCTAGTCTCTCCCCTCTTCTTAACCAAACCCTCTGATAATCCTTGCCCCCCTTTCCTTAGAATCCCTGTTTTCCATACAAACTTACAGCTCTCTCCCTTTAAGGCTAAACTCATGACAACTTTGCTCCCATGCCACAAGCCTCTCATGCCAAGCTAAGAATTTATCTGTAAGCTGCCTTTTTTTTTTTTTTTTTTTTTTTTTGTGTGAAAGGGTGTTTCCAAAGGCTTCACTATCCTTTTGAAACATTTTGGGTTCTGATCTTTGAACTCAGACACAGGGGATAATCTCATTCATTTTGCTCTTTACGGTAGCCTAGCCCACTTGTAGTTGCCAGAAGAAAAAAGGCTCATACACATTCAACACCCATTCAAGAAAGTCCCCATTATAACATAAATTCACTTAATTTGGGTAAACTTGATTATGTGCCTTCTTGGTGGTATGGTGATGGAGTTACATACCTGAAACTACCCACTCAAAGACCTGGAAAGAGGGCTGAGAGGTTGTTGCAAACCTATGATTTCAAGATTTCGTCGGGTCGGCTGGCCATGGTGGTTTTCTCCGCAACGGTTTTGATAGAGATGGTGACTAGAAATTCTCTATTTAGGAAACTGAAGGCGGAGGGGAGAGAGAGGAAGGAGGGATATAGAGAGGAAGAGGTTGGGAGAGAGGTTTGGTGGGATGGTTTTTTTTTGGGGTTACTTTTTGTTGTTGTTGTTTTTTATTCTTTTATAGTTTTTAATTAATTTTAAAAAAATAAAGAATTTATGTATGTATTTTTTTTTAAATTGGTTTTTTTTTTTTTTTTTTTTTTTTTTTTTTTTTTTTTTTAAATAGTTTTAAAATTTGCCCCAAAACTATAGCATGTGCTGCTCACATGACTTAATTTAACAGAAAATATAATGGTATGACCAATTCGTTAATTAATAAAGAGTTGGTGGACTATTTGAACGAATAATTTAGTTGATGGACCAAAATGCAACTCCGGTATTTTTTTTGGTCAGGTATAAGTTTAATTTGTTTTTTTTTTTTTTTTTTTTTTTTTTTTTTTTTTTTATTAATTTTTTATTAATTACTGCGCCCCATCGAGTCTCCTAAGGAGAGCTTCTAGAATGCAAACTAGGGAAAGATCAGCCCCATTTTTCAGCTCTTCCAAATTTCTCTGGTCACCATTGGATGCTGGTGATTGTGACTGATGGATAAGGGTCCCGATTTCTCCTGGCTGCACCATTTCTGGTGTGGTGGGTGCTGATGACATTGTCTTCTTGAATGAGGAAGACATTTTATCAGGGAAGATCTAGAAAGAGAGGGAGTTCTTTATGCAGAGAATAGAGGCATCAAGAACACAAAGGAAACAAGAGAAATTGCACACAATTGTAAGGTTGAAGATTGTATTGAAATAGTTATTGTAATTTTTGTTTCTGATTGTATCAATGTATTGAGGCATTGGTTATGAAAAATGAATAAAGAAGCCTGATCCCCTTCCTTCTCTTTTCTTAACATTTTTATCTACCCGTGCCATTAATTTATTTCAAAATGCCTAACAAAATAGTAGTGCCAAATCTTTTTTAATTTGAAGAATTCAATATCCACTAAAGTCCAAAAAAGAAAGATACAAAATAAATAAAAAACCAGCAAAGAGAGGCCAATGACTTCAAATAATTAACCACAATTAATTTATTCAATCCATTTTACAATTAGCACGATCCTTATCAATTCACCCTTGTTGGCGTTTTGCTCATTTTTTTAAACTCTAGAGTTTCGGAATAATAAATTTCTGGTACACGTGCATGGTCAAATATATATCAGAATGAAGAGGGTTGAGGCTGATCAATTAGGCAATATAAGTCCCATGCATGTCACTTCATTTATTTGTAAGCATAATATGTAATAAACATTTCAGATTTATAACAACTAACATGTTTTCTAAACATGTTTTGTAATTATTGAATTAATATTGCTGCATGGTCAAAACCGACTGAGAGCTATATAATCTAGTTAAGGATGAACAATGGGGTAAAGTTCATATCGAAAGTTACAACTCCCACCCACAACACGCCCACCTCGTTTCGCATCACAACAATTTGGTAATTTGCTTATTGCACCATCAAGACACTTCTTACAATCAGAACTAGAGAGGTCCCTCGTGCATTGAGTCAAACCATATAGCGTTTCCGATGAACTGAGCTCTAGCTCACCAGTAGCATAAAACTTTGGATTAGAAGAAGCTTTAGTAGATAACCCGCTTAACAATTCCTTAACTTTTGCATTGAATGGCTTGGGATCATCTACTTCTTGGACATTCCACATATAAAACCTGTTGTTGTTATCAACTTTCCCAGCAAAATTCACATTTGAGTACTTGAACAGGCAGTTGTCGTACCATATTATGGCTCCTTTTCTACTAGGGCAGCGCTCACCAAGCTCTTTGCTTGCTTCAACGACACAAGTCTTGCAATCTTGGCTTGAGACATCCCCACGACATAGGGCTAGCCCATTCGCTTGGTTTTGGCCTTCACCAGTTGATCCAAGGCCAAATCCAGTAGGAGGAACTTCTGTATACAGAAGATTGAACAGCTGAATCAAGTTAGCACCATATGGGCTATTGGCAGTGTAGTTTTCTTTGCTGAAACAAAAATGGAAAAGTGAAGCACCAAGCGCTGCATGGTGTAAAACACAGAAGAGTAAGAAACAGAGAGGGATTGATTTGGAAAAGAACATATTGGCTGAAACTCAAAGTTGGTAATTTGTTCCGTTTGTTTATGCTTCTGTCCAGAACACACTATAAATACACATTTAGGAAGTTTCTAAAAGTACCGGTTATGTATGGCCTTGTTGAAATTGCTGACTTTTTAAAGTGGGAACCTAGTAAAAAACAAATTTGTGAATGAAAAGTCCAATCTGGAAAACAATCAAATTTTCAAAGCATTCTTTTATAATGACAGTTATTCTCAACACGCAACTTCACGTGTGTTATCACTAAAGTGTAATACATAGACAACATATATTGGGTGATGTGGGAGAACTACTCCAAAAGAGGTTTTGGAGATAACCAAAAAAATCAAACATATATATCTAACTTGTTTTATAAATAGCCCAGCCTATTAAAGTCCAAAAAAGTCTTAAGTCTTTATGAATTTAGTTGCACGGCATCAATAAACATACACATTAAAAATTAAAATAGGTACACTTTTAAGTATGTTGTTGAACATATTTTCTTTTTGGTAATATGTGCTTTTTAGTTTCATTTAATTAGTATTGTTTATGTTAAAGCTTATTGGAAATTAACATTTACCCTTGCACTTGAAGTCTCCAAGTTCGATTTCCCCTTCACTCAATATCGCTTATTAAAAAAGAAAAAAACATATTGGAAATTAGTCAATGGAATTATGAACTAGTGTGTTTTTAAAAAAATTTAAAAAAAAACAAGCAATAATCTAAACTACAAGGAGGAGAGGGTTTAAACCCAGACCACCGGTTTGCAAGTTAAAGTATTTTTCCACTTGGCTAGACTCCATTGGCGAACTAGTGTGGTTTCTATGATTTAAATTTTAAGTTAATAACTTTAGCTAACCCACCTGTTGAAAAATTTATAGTTCCATCCTTACGTGAGAGCATATATGATTGTTTAATCCGACACATATAGCCAATTCTATTACCATTAAAGGAAGTTGCAATTTTACCTGAAACCAAGCAGGTGCGCTGCGCATTAACAATAAAACTAATTGCGCTGAAGTTGATCTCAACGTCTCCTACGTTTGCTTTTTAGCTAATTGCTATAAGCCAGAGTGGAAGCTTACACATTGCCGACGTAGAAAAGTAAAAATGGCTAATGCAATGCCAAAATATTCATAGAATGAAGCTCATCAGCAGCCTGACAAAAGACAAAAACTAAGGGCTCACCTCCGCTAAATTTCTTCGTTAGCAATGAAAAAAATTATATTATAGGAAATGGATTGTAGGGGTTTCTTGTGCGGTGTTGACTCAAATTTATATAGGCAATCTTCTAGATGGAAGTTGAAAAAGGTTGCTCTGGAGGTTGCCTTTTTGCAAAGGAAAGGTGTTTATGTTTATAAAATTCAAATTTTTGGAAAGTGATTGATGTCATATTGGCCAGGTCTAGTTGGATGAACTGTGGGCATAATGTATTGAACCAACACATGCATGTTGTTGGAAATTAAACTGATCTCACCCACTCAGACCAAAAAAACCAATCTCACGCCCAACTGTTTGGTTTACTGTCTTATCAATCCACCACCAGTTTAAAATTCTAGAAATTTCTATTCATCTTCTGTACACTTCAGTTGTTTCCTATTGTTGAGGTTGATTGTTGTCTTTTGGGTTTCCTAGGCAAGTGGAGTGCCGTCCAACACGGAAATTTTTAATGAAACCAAGGAAGAGAGGCCTCTATGTACCCTATGGTTGTTTGTCAAATCTTTATTTTTCCCGTCAATTGTTACTAATGCATCTGTACTTGACAATTGGACATTTTGAGTTACGATGCAGCAAATCGTAAGTAATATAAGAAATTCAACAATTCTATTATTTGTTTAGATTTTAACCATCAAAGTTACAAATACTTTATAACCTTGGAAATTTGGATTAACCAGAGTAAACACCCCAAATTATGCGGGCAATTACAAACTCATACTCAATTTTTATTGACTCATTTGACCAGTACACAAACTTTACAACACCTTTCAAAACACCCTCTATTACCCAATTTGTTAGTAGATCCGTTAAATGTTGACATGGCAACTGTAAATTCTATTTTTTATGCTACACATGAGAAAAAAAAAAAAAAAGTATAAAAAAAAAAAATATTAAAAACTAAACCTACAAGCCCCACAAACTGCCAGTCACTCCCACCAACGCACCCCCAGCAACCAGTTCTCTACCCCCATCTGAAACATCCACGACAAATGCTACCCTCATCCCAGCCACCACATGAACGTACCTACCAACCTCGCCTGCCCTCATGCCCACCGACCCATCGTAACTCTCAGTCTCAATCTCAATCTCTATTTCTCTCTCTAGTACCAAGAGAGACAAAACCCATATTTAAACGAGTGAGACAAAAATTACGAAACCTAAAGTCATCCCTTTCTTCCTTGCCGACTCCTTGCAATTCAGAGAGCTGTTAGAAATGTGCCCTAAAAGCCAATACATTTGATGTAATTAATCCCCTCAGAATACATTTCGTATATGATAAATAAAGGCCAAGTTTATTTGGTTCACTAGTAAAAAAAACTCATTGCGCGACGAAAAACTATTCGTTGCTCAATGTCACTTTGCGCGACAAAACTAAAAAATTTGTGGCTCAAAGTCTTGCGCGACTAAAAAAATTCGTCGCGCAAAGTCACTTTGCACGACAAACTTTTGTGCGACGACAATACTTCGTCGCTCAAAGTCTTGCGTGACCAAACTTTGCGCGACGAAAAACAATTTGTCGCGCAAAGTCACTTTGTGCGACAATACTTCGTCGCTCAAAATCTTGGGCGACCAAACTTTGCGCGACGAAAAATAATTAATCAGACAAAGTGACTTTGTGCGACGACAATACATCGTATCTCAAAGTGACTTTTCGTGACGAAACAATAAACTTCATTGCACAAAGTCTTTAGCGACGAAGTATGTTTCGTCACACAAAGTTTTTACAAAAATAAATAAAATAAACAAATTGTTTTTTTAAATCTTTGCATGATGTAATCCAAATATTTCGTCGCCTAAACCAATTTATTTTTGTTTTTTATTTTGTATGCATTAAGTAGCTTTAAATTTATTCTTTTAGTTTACATCGGATTTTTGTTAGAAAAATATATTATTGTAGTTCATATTTGGCTTTTGTTAGAAAATATATATTTTAAATTGATGAACGACTTAGTTCATTGTATTAATATAGGGTTAAGGAGTGTAGCTGTAAAAAATCATCAAAATCGGAGTTAACATAACCATTAAATCGTGATTTTTCATTTATAACCGTCGAAAAGTTTTGTTCAATTACTTGATCTCTGAATGTTTATTTTTTCCGATTTTTGGCGTATATGATCTCGAAGTATAAACAAACAAGTTTGACGGTTGGATCGTTGAAACTAGTTTTGTAGAATGTGTATGCCATCAAAACAATATATTCACCAACAATTAAGAGTTTGTTTAACTTTCATTAAATATAACATAAGATTTTGTGGTTTCCACTAGTGTAAATATTTTAAATTGAAGATCAAATTTAGTCATTGTATTCATATAGGGTCAAGGAGTGTAGCTATAAAAAATCATCAAAATCGGAGTTAAAATAACCGTTAAATCATAATTTTTCATTTATAACCGTTGAAAAGTTTTGTCCCGTTACTTGATCTCTGAATGTTTATGTTTTTTAATTTTTGGCGTATATGATCTCGAAGTATAAACAAACAAGTTTGACGGTTGGATCATGGAAACTAGTTTCGTAGAATGCATATGCCATCAAAACAATATATTCACTAACAATTAAGAGTTTATTTATACTTTCGTTAAATATAACATAAGATTTTGTGGTATTCACTAGTGTAAATATTTTAAATTGAAGATCAAATTCAGTCATTGTATTCATATAGGGTCAATGAGTGTAGCTGTAAAAAATCATCAAAATAAGAGTTAAAATAACCGTTAAATCGTAATTTTTCATTTATAACCGTTGAAAAGTTTTGTCTCGTTACTTGAGCTCTGTTTATTTATTTTTTTTTTTTTTTTTTTTTTTTTTTTTTTTTGGCATATGGATCTCGAAGTATAAACAAACAAGTTTGATGGTTGGATCGTTGAAACTAGTGTCGTAGAATGCGTATGCCATCAAAACAATATATTCACTAACAATTAAGAGTTTATTTATACTTTCGTTAAATATAACATAAGATTTTGTGGTATCCACTAGTGTAAATATTTTAAATTGAAGATCAAATTCTGTCATTCTATTCATATAGGGTCAAGGAGTGTAGCTGTAAAAAATCATCAAAATCGGAGTTAAAATTACCGTTAAATCATGATTTTTCATTTATAATCGTTGAAAAGTTTTGTCCCATTACTAGATCTCTGAATATTTGTTTTTTGTGATTTTTGGGGCATACGATGTTGAAGTATATACAAACAAATTTGACAGTTGGATCATTGAATGGTGTGTGTATATATATATTTATTTATTAAGTAGCTTTAAATTTATTTATTTTGTACGTATAACACTTAAGAAATTGAATAGTATATATATTTATTAAGTAGCTTTAACCTAATTTATATTTTAAATCATAAAATAAATTATTTTCTTTTTTATTATTCATAACAATTATTTTTATAAATATTGTGCTACGAACCAATTTTTCGTCTCTCAAAAGTTTGCGCGACCAACAGTTCGTCACGCAAAATTCTAAAAATTTGGGCGAGTACAAAAAATGGGATGCGAGATTTTTTATTTATTTAAAAATTTAGACTTTACGTAGCTAATATTTTTTGTCACGCAAAAATTTAGGCAGGTACCAAAAAAGGGACACGGGAATTTTTTTAGATAATTTTTTTAGACTTTGTGCGACAAATATGTATTTTTCGTCGCGCAAAAATTTAAAAATTTGGGCGGGTACCAAAAATGAGACGCGGGAATTTTTTATTTTATTTTTAATAATTGTTTTTAGACTTTGCGCGACCAATATATATTTTTCATCATGCAAAAATTTGGGCGGGTACTAAAAATGGGACGGGGAATTTTTGTATATAATTTTTTTAGACTTTTCGCGACCAATATGTATTTTTCGTCGCGCAAAAATTTAAAAATTTGGGCGGGTACCAAAAATGAGACGCGTACCAAAAATGAGACACGTGAATTTTTATTTTATTTTATAATTTTTTTAAGACTTTGCGCGACCAATATTCCAGTATTCATCGCGCAAAACTTTGTGCGACCAATATTTTTCGTCGCACAAAACTTTGTGCGACCAACAATATTTTTCATCGCGCAAAGTGGTACTGTTTTTAAAACCAAAATAACTCCTCCACCATTTTCTCAATGTCTTTCTCTACTCTTACCTCTCCTCTCTCTTTCCCTCTCCCCAAATCCCACCTTTTCTCTCACACTCACTCCTCTCACTTAATCTCTCATCTCTCTCATCACTATCTCTCACTCACTCTCTCTCTCATCTCTCTTTTCACGATCTCTCACTCACTCACTCTCTCATCTCTCTCTCACTATCTTCTCTAATTCTCTCACACTCACTTCTCCCTCTCATTCTCATTCACTCTCAATCTTGCCAAAATGTATATTCTCTCCAAATTTTAAATTTTTTTCATTAATATGTGTTTTTGGAGTTAGTTTTGAGTTTGTGTGGGGTTTGGGGTTGAGTATAGGGTAAGGATTGGAGTTTGGGTTGGATTTGTGGTATAACAATTTTAGGGGAGATTATGCCAATTTTTTTATTTAATTTTTTTGTTATTTGACCTTTTTTTTTTTGTGTGTAGGGAATCATCGAGACTTTGACGGCTAAAGTTGAGGATTAGGAAGCTATCAAAACATATCCTCCGGCACTACCACCACAATAGGCTTGTATTAGGATTTTCTTATTGTACTTTGTTAATTTATGTGTACATTTTGAATATTATATATATTTATTGGATAATTTGATCACTATTTTTCATATGTAATTATATTTTGAATGTCAATTTAAATTAAAGTAATTAAAAAAATCATGAAATTAAATTAAATTTAAAAAGTAAATATTTGAAATAAATTAATATAATTAAATTAATATCAATTTAAATTAAATTAAATTTAAAAAAATCATACAATTAAATTAAATTTAAAAAAAAATTTGAAAAAATTAATATTAAAGAAATAATAAGAAAAACTTAATATTTGTCGCGCAAAATTCTAAAAATTTGGGCGGGTAACAAAAATGGGACGCGGGAATTATTATTATTATTTTAATTTTTTTTAAGACTTTGCGCAACTAATGTTTTTCGTCGCGCAAAACTTTGCACGACCAATATTTTTTCGTTGCACAAAGTGACTTTGTGCGACCAATGAAAAAACTTGGTCGCGCAATGTCTTTCTTCACGATCTTTGCGTGACGGATTCTGCGCGACGTAGTTTGAAATTTGTGCAACTAAAATGTACCTTGCGCAACAAAATTCTCTTCGTCGGGCAAATTGTAAAATGTAGTAGTGGTTATCTTTTGTATCGTGTAAAGAAACAAATGTCCAGGGTATGATAAATAAGAGATAAAGAAATTTAAAGAAGATTAGATTGGGGAGACTTTAATCTCTAACTGTAGTATATCAAATGTTCATAATCATATAATTATCAAATGGGCACTGATAAACCGTCAAGATTAGCACATATTATGTATGCTCAATTAGGAGGATGGTTAGTCTCAAAATATTTGTGGAGATGACATTAAATATGTGGGTGCTCATTGGTGAATGAGTACACTGAATGCAATCAACCGGAGTTCTCTTATGGAGTTTTACATGTCAAATGAGAACTCATAATTGCAATAATTTAAATTAGTCCTTAGACCTGAGGCATCATGGTTGTCTTGTGATGCGTTATTGATCTTTGATAGCTTGCAAAGGGAAGTCGTAAAAGATTTTCCTTATATGTTATTGGGATATCTTAATTCATCATGGGGGCATGTGAATGTATAATAAGGAATCTCTATCTTTGATAAAGAAGGAGAATGTTTCAAGATATGATTCAGTTTTCAAGTTGCATAACAAACAAATTTTTGAATATTTAAAAATGGATTTGAGAACTCCTTGTTTTTAAGAAAAATTAAAGTTTTTGAGTTCCATACTTGAATAGGATACCAAACGCCCCCTAAATTTTCCCCCAAGGAAATACTTTCTTCTAACCCCATAAAATGTCACATCAATACCAAACCACAACATGGGAGCAAACACCTTTTTTGTCCGGCTGCTGTACTCCTTTTTCTTCTTTTTTTAAGGGTATGAAATTATGGGTTCACTATATCTATCGGTCTAGGTATTTAAAAAAGTTTCAAATTTTGGTTTGGACTATAGCCCTATTTAGTCATGCCCAAATATAAATCATATGATATAAATCCATCTAGTCCTTTTAAATCTTATAAAATCTTATGAAATAATCTTTAAAATTCAAAAGTTAAAAATCCTGATTATACAAATCCATCAATAAAATCCTATAAATCATTACATTCTAATTAAATCCATTGGAATTTTAAAAAAAAAAATCCTTAAATGGACTTTTTAAAATCCTTAAATAGTCTTAAATGTCTCCTTTTGTTTCTGATTGTATCAATGTATTGATTATACCCGCTCCTTTTTTCTTTACATTTTTATTTACCATGCCATTAATTTTGATATCCCAGTTTTGCGCTTTTTTTTAATTTTTGGGTAAACAAAAATTTAGGGGAGGGGAGGCTACCCCATCCCATAGTCAGGACATACCAAGGCCTCTTTGAGGACTTACAGAGGGCCTTAGCCCCTTTTTCAGTTTTTACAAATTACTCACCAAAAGGGATTGTCGGCAACGAGATTCAAACATAATCCTTGATAGTGAAGGGAACGATCCTTACCCCTTTGCTCATTTTTTTAAACTCTAGAATTTCGGAATAATAAATTTATGGTATACGTGATGGTCAAATATATATCAGAATGAAAAGGGTTGAGGCTGATAAATTAGGCAATAGAAGTCCCATGCATATCACTTCATTTATTTGTAAGCATAATATGTAATAAACATTTCAGATTTATAACAATTAACATGTTTTCTAAACATGTTCTGAACTTATTGAATTAATATTGCTGCATGGTCATAACCGACTAAGAGCTATATAATCTAGTTAAGGTTGAACAATGGGGTAAAGTTCATATCGAAAGTTACAACTCCCACCCACAACACGCCCACCTCGTTTCGCATCACAACAATTTGGTAATTCGCTTATTGCATCATCAAGACACTTCTTACAATCGGAACTAGAGAGGTCCCTCGTGCATTGAGTCAAACCATATAGCGTTTCTGATGAGCTGAGCTCTAGCTCACCAGTAGCATAAAACTTTGGATTAGAAGAAGCTTTAGTAGATAACCCGCTTAACAATTCCTTAACTTTCGCATTGAATGGCGTGGGATCATCTACTTCTTGGACATTCCACATATAAAACCTGTTGTTTTTATCAATTTTCCCAGCAAAATTCACATTTGAGTACTTGAACAGGCAGTTGTCGTACCATATTATGGCTCCTTTTCTACTAGGGCAGCGCTCACCAAGCTCTTTGCTTGCCTCAACGACACAAGTCTTGCAATCTTGGCTTGAGACATCCCCACGACATAGGGCTAGCCCATTCGCTTGGTTTTGGCCTTCACCAGTTGATCCAAGGCCAAATCCAGTAGGAGGAACTTTTGTATACAGAAGATTGAACAGCTGAATCAAGTTAGCACCATATGGGCTATTGGCAGTGTAGTTTTCTTTGCTGAAACAAAAATGGAAAAGTGGTGAAGCACCAAGCGCTGCATGGTGTAAAAGACAGAAGAGTAAGAAAAAGAGAGGGATTGATTTGGAGAAGAACATATTGGCAGAAACTCAAACTGGTTAATTTGTTCCGTCTTCTGTCCAGAACACACACTCTATAAATACACATTTCGGAAGTTTCTAAAAGTACTGTTTATGTATGGCCTAGTTGAAATTGCTGACTTTTTAAAGTGGGAACCTAGTCAAACATGAGCTGCCGAATTTATCTTTGAAATTAAATAATGCTCTTGTACAATTGGATGGGGACAAATTAAAGTCAGCCGCGAATGATAAGTCAAATGTGGAAAACAATCAAATTTTCAAAGCAGTCTATTATAATGACGGTTACTCTCAAAACGCACCCTCATCTGTGGTATCACTTAAGTGTAATACATGGGCAATATATATTGGGTGATCTGGGAGCAAGAGCGGAACTACTCCAAGAGAGGTTTTGGGGATAAGAATAAAAATAAAACATATATATCTAACTAAAATAGCCCAATATGTACTAGCCTATTAATTAAAGTCCATAAAAGTCTTTAAGTCTTTTTGAATTTAGTTGCACGGCATCAATAAACATACACATTAAAAATTAAAATAAGTATGTTATTGAACATATTTTCATTTTGATGATATGTATTTGTTAATGTTAAAGCTGATTAAAAATTAACATTTACCCTTGCACTTGAAGTCTCCAAGTTCGATTTCCCCTTCACACCCAATATCGCTTATTAAAAAAGAAAAAAACTTATTGGAAATTAGTCAATGGAATTATGAACTATAGAAAAAAATAAATTTTTTTTTTTTTTTAAAACCCGAGACCACCGGTCTGCAAGATAAAAGGCATTTTTTCACTTGGCTAGACCCCATTGGTAGACTAACATGGTTTATATGATTTAAATTTTAAGCTAATAACTTTTGTTAACTCATCCATTGAAAAATTTATAATTTCGTCTTTACGTGAGAGCATGTATGGTTATTTAATCCAACATGTGGATAACCAACTCTAATACCATAAAGGAAGTTGCAATTTTACCCGAAACCAAGCAGGTGCTGCGCATTAACAATAAAACTAATTGCGCTGAAGTTGATCTCAGCCTGTCCTACGTTTGCTTTTTCGCTAATTGCTATAAGCCAAAGTGGAAGCTTGAATCTCACTGCCGACGTAGAAAAGTAAAAATGGCTAATGCAATGCCAAAATATTCATAGGATGAAGTTCATCAGCGGTCCGACAAAAGACAAAAACTAAGTGCTCACCTCCACTGAATATCTTCGTTACGAATGAAAAAATATATATTATAGGAAATGGATTGTAGGGATTTCTTGTGCGGTGTTGACCTCAAATTTATATAGGCAATCTTCTAGATGGAAGTTGAAAAAAGTTGCTCTGGAGGTTGCCTTTTTGCAAAGGGAAGGTGTTTATAAAATTCAAATTTTTGGAAAGTGATTGATGTCATATTGACGGCCGCAGAATCGTGTGAGTGAACCAATTGGCCAAGTCTAGTTGGATGAACTGTGGGTATTAATGTATTGAACCAACACATGCATGTTGTTGAAAATTTTAATAATCAATTTGGATTAAGAAGCGCAATCCGTCTTTATGGTTAACACATTAAACACATTAAACCATTTTGCCTCTCCTCCCACCAACCCCTCCCTCTCTCTCTCTTCTTCCTTCATACAAGGAACATAAGTTGATACCCATAAGTTGACTGGGGTTCAATTGGACATGCATCCATTAATGTAATTGAAGACAAGAGAGGAGAGAGAAACTGAGTGGAAGGAAGGCAAATAGAGGGATGTGGCGGCCTCCAGTGGAGGTAATGCTAGGTTCGAGGTGGGTTGCTGTACAATCATCTATTTCTTCGATTTTTTTCATTCTTTTTTAGGGAGATGAGATATGAGGAAATTGAACAATTGAGATTATGATTACGATGCTGCTGTTAAGGAAGAAAAATGAAAAAAATTGAATGTGAAGACAAACACCATATGTAAAATAAGATTGTCGTTTGTACATGAGAGAGATGGACGGAGGAATAGAAATAGAGGAGGTGGCGGCGGCCAAAGGTAATTGCATCTGGGTTGGGGTGGTAGAGTTCATTCTTTTTTTCGTTTTTTAAATTTCATTTTAAAGGTTAAAATCGGATGTCAAAGTCTAGCTGTCCAAAAAGTTTTTATTTTCTTTAAAAAATGACACGTGTTAAATTTTAAGAGGGAGTATCATCAGCTGACGTGGTGGTACAGTATTATTATATAATCTCTCCTCCCCTACCCAGACACCAACACCACCACCCACTACCCTCTCTCTCTCTCTCTCTCTCTCTCTCTCTCTCTCTCTCTCTCTCTCTCTCGCCAACAAAACCCAACACCTTCACCCCAAAATGTTTTTTTATTCATTCATATTTCTTGTGCAATGTGTAGTACAATATATATACAGCTTTAGTGACAAAATAATAAGAGGTAATAATGATCCTATACTAATATACAAAGATCTAATTGTCTACTTTAGATATAAAGTGGATTTTGGTGGAGATGTATTAGTGGTGAGTAATTAGTGTTGTTTGGAGATATGATACTATATGTTTAGTGGATGATGAGTGGGCATGTTTGGTGGAAGCTATGATAACTCTTTAATATGCCCCCGCAAGATGGTGGCCCCATCAGAGATACCAATCTTGGATTTGAGTAGATTA
This sequence comes from Prunus armeniaca, assembly GCA_903112645.1. Classification (NCBI taxonomy): domain Eukaryota; kingdom Viridiplantae; phylum Streptophyta; class Magnoliopsida; order Rosales; family Rosaceae; genus Prunus; species Prunus armeniaca. The sequence goes on along the minus strand of CAEKDK010000003.1, from coordinate 8,943,948 downwards.
AAACGTTGATGAGACAAAGGTTTGGTCAAAGCATCAGCTAATTGATCAATAGTAGAAACATAAGAAACTTGAAGAAGGCTACGAGTCACATGATCACGAACAGATTGAAAATCTATGTTGATGTGTTTCATGCGGGAGTGAATAACAGGATTAGTACAGTAGAAAGTAGCTCCAACATTATCATAGGAAATAGTGGGACTAGTAGGAAGTTAGACACCAAGCTCGCGAAGTGAGGATTGAATCCAGGCCAATTAGTAGCAGTGCAAGCGATGGCATAATACTCAGCCTCAATAGAGAAGCGAGGAACATATTGCTGTTTGTGGGAACTCCATGAGATTAAATTGCCACCAAGATAAATAAGATAACTAGTGGTGGAGCTGCGATCATCACGATTACTGGCCCAGTCCGCATCAGAATAGGCTTGTAAGGAGAGTAGACGAACGGCGAAGAAATAACCAATGATAAAAAGTGCACTTTAGATAATGAAGAAGTCTCTTGAGGGTCTGCCAGTGAAGTTGAGAGGGTTGATGTATGAATTGAGAAAGCTTGCTAACGGCAAATGCAATGTCAGGACGAGTAAGGTTGAGGCATTGGAGACGACCAACGAGTTGTCAAAACATGGTAGCATCAGTTGGAGGAGAACCATCATGAAGGGTCAGGGGATCAGAGGTGGACATTGGGGTGCTGACCTCCTTAGCGCCATCCATACCAGCTATAGCTAAAAGGTCCCTGATGTATTTGTGTTGGGAAAGAAATAATCCACTAGCAGTAGGAATGATCTCAACACCAAGAAAGTAGTGAAGAGGACCCAAATCTTTGAGCAAGAATCGTTGGGCAAGGTCATGAAGAAATTGAGACAGAGTAGATGAATTATTTCCTATAACAATAAGATCATTGTTGAGGCCCAAAAAATCCACGGTTGGGCTCGAATAAATTCTCGGCCCAATATGACACATCATTGAGAAAAAACCCAATTTGGAGCACGCAAAAGTCTGTCATGCACGAGTCACACTCCATGTGCCATGCCAAATAAATAATTCGTCATGCTAGGAATCGAGATTAAGATTATAAAATGCATTAGCTCTGCAAATCCATGCTAATTATCCCCTCAAGCATAATAATTAAAAGTATGCCAAGCGACATGCAATGTCAAGCAAGAAATCATTATTGCACACACAACCATGCTACAAGCCTAAGTGGGCTCAAGACACTCGAATGTCCAGGGGCTTGCTTGAGTGGATTGTGGTATGAATGATAATAAGTTGTCATGAGGCCCATTGATGGGCCAAGAAATGGAGGTTCCGGGTTGTTTGGGAGCCTCGAAACTCAAGCTCATTTCTTAGGCCCAAACATGTAGGTAAGCACAAAGGAGAAAGTAGTCCATTACCTCAGCCAAAATAGCCTATTAGATTAACCAAAATAGCCCAATACTTGATAAGGTTAGCCCATTTGTTTGATGAATTGACTTGCTGTCTTAGAAGGCCCATACAATTAGAAAAAGAAGCAGCAAAAGCCTCAGCACTTGTTTGGAGAACAAAGCCATGAAGGGAGCTTGGAGGTCCACGTGCGCAGAGTTGTTGGGAGGCTCCAACACATGGGGAAGAACAAGTTTCAAGCAAAAAACATCCGAAGGACCAAAGGATTTTAGTGCGCAGGCTGCCAAGAGGAGAGGCACTCTTCGAACCAGCATGTATACCCATTTTCTTTCCCTCATCAAATCTAGCCATGGAATGAGGAAGGAAAGAAAAAAGGGAAATAGCTGAGAATGGGAGTCTCCCACTTAAACAGCTGCAGGAAAGGGCCTTGAGCACCCAAAAGTCCCTGATTTTGTGCAAATGGGCAGAGAGAATGTCACCAAGATGGGGAAAGTCAAGGAAGGGAGAAGAAAGAAAGGGAAAAGCTTGGCCAAATTGGATAGAAACCATTAGGATTTCTTGAAAAAGAATAGCTTCCTACAGCTATAAATAAGGCCTCCTCTTCCCAACAAAAGGACAACCACATCCAAAGAGCAAGCTTCCTCTCTTACCTAAAAAACCCAACAATTTCATGCTTAGTTCATCCTTCTCCCCCTTGTTTTTCCTCTTGGCAGATCGTTCTGATATTTGACAGAACCTCTGTTGAGCTGCTGGAAAAAACACTTAAGCCACACATTGCCTAGCCTCTCTCCTCTTCTCAGCCAAAACCTCTGATAATCTTTTCCTCCTTTTCCTTAGAACCCTTGTTTTTCATAGAAACTCATAGCTGTTTCCCTTTAAGGCTAAACTCATGACAACTTTGCTCCCATGCCACAAGCCTCTCATGCCAAGCTAAGATTGTACCTATAAGCACTAAGAATTCATCTGCAAGCTATTGTTATTTTTGTTGATGAAGGTAATCAAGTTGTTTCCTAAAGCCCTACTGTCCTTTCGAAGCATTCTTGGGGCTTGATTTCTGAACTCAAGTACAGGGGATAACTTCATCAGTTCGCTTCTTACGGCAACCCAGCCCATTTGTAGCTGCCAAAAGAAAAAGGCCCCTACAATCATCAACATAAACAAGGAAGTAAATAATAGCAAAACCGTGATGAAAAATAAATAAGGAGGAATCTGAAAAGGCTTCGATGAATCCATGAGAGAGCAAGAAGGAGCTCAATTTTTTGTACCATGCGTGCGGTGTGTACTTGAGACCATATAGTGCTTTGCAAAGTTTGCATACATGAGATAGAAAATTTGAGTCCACAAAACCAGGGGGTTGTGACATATAGACATCCTCAGAAACCATAGAGAAATGCATTATTGACATCAAGTTGGTGGATAAGCCATCCAGAAGAGAGAGCAAGATGTAGAAAAATTCGAATGGAAGTAGGTTTTACAATAGGACTGAAGTTGTCAAAGAAATCAATGCCAGGGCGCTAATGAAAACCTTTAACAACCAAACGTGCCTTGTATCTGTCAATACTGTCGTCCGGGTGACGTTTGATGCAAAATGCCCTCTTGCAACCAATGAGGTTATGATGAAAAGTGGCTAGAACAAGTTCCCAAGTTCCATTTCGGATTAAGGCATTAAATTCATCGCACATGGCAGCACGCCAAAGAGGATCCCGAGCGGCCTGAGAGACACATGTTGGTTTTAGAGACGAAGGGAAAGGGTGTTTGCTAGTGACATAAATGTCTTTCGAGTAATCATGGAGTGATGATTGGTAGGAGGAGGTGGAGGCAGCAATGGTGGAGAAGGTGAACTACTAGGAGATGCTGGTGAGGGATTAGGCATGAGAGGACAAGGCTCATTCGAGGGAGAACAAGATGATAGAGATGAGGCACTAGCAATCGGTGCAGCATGAGCTACGGATTGTGAAGTCTAGCGATGTGGTATCGTAGCATGCATGATAGGCACGTGTAGGATAGGGGGGATGAGAAAGGACCAGAGCTCAAGGCTGGAAGCAGAGACACAAGGAGCAGATGGATTATGTGAAGTGAATGGGAAGACAAACTCATCAAATACAACATGTCAAGAGACAAAAAGATGTTGAGAAGAAAGATCAAGGCATTTGTAGGCACTTAGGAAAAGGGAATAGCCAAGAAAAAGACATGGGCGAGAACACGGAACAAGTTTATGAGAGTTATAGGGACGTAACCACAGAAAACATAAACAGCCGAAGACACGAAGTTTATGATAGTGAGGAGGTTGACCAAAAAGAGCAGTGTAGGGTGATATGTTTCCAAGAGTGGAGATGGGCATACGATTAATAAGGTATACTTCAGGTTGAAACACATGAGTCCAATAGGAGAGAGGCATGGAGGCTTGATGAAGGAGGATAAGACCAATTTCAACAACATGACGATGACAATGCTCAGCTGACCCATTATGTTCAGGAGTGTAAGGAGGGGAAGTTAGGTGGTAAATACCACTAGAAGCAAGAAAATCTTTGAGTTTGACATACTCACCATCCCCATCAGAGTAAAGAGTATAAATTTGGTAAAAATATGAAGCACTTCAGATTTGAGTTTAATGAGGTAAAGCCAAATGTATTTGGTGTAATGGTCAACAAAGATATCATAATATGTAAAACCATCAATCGAGGAAATAGGAGCAGGGCCCCAAACATCACCATAGAGGAGATCAAGAGGACATCTACTCATAAGAGAATAAACATCAAAAGGGAGCCGATGGCTCTTATTACAACAACATGAGACACATGAAGACACATTAGAGGATTTAGATGGCACAGTGAGGGAAGAGGAATGGATAATTTTATGAAGAGTGCGGTTATTTGGGTGACCAAGGCGTTAATGCCAGGCATGCATAGGGGTTGCTTCACCAACCATAGAAAAAGGCTGAAGGAAGGAACTAGTGGAAGATTGAGGCCACTCATACACGTCATTCTTATTTGGACCTTGAAGTAGTGTCGTCCCTGTGTGCAGATCCTTCACACAAAAGTAAAAGTGGAAAAATTCAATTGAGGTATTGTTATGTTTACATAATTTAGAAATAGATATTAAATTTTTTTTGTATGGAAGGAACGCAAAGCATATTAGATAAGGAAAAAGAAGTAAGGGAGAAAGAAGAAAGGTGGGTATATCCAACATGTGTGATTTCCAAACCTGATCCATTACCAATGACAATTTCATCAGAACCTTTATATGGAGAATGGACAGAGAGATTTTTCATATTAGCAATGACTTGGTGGGAGGCAACAGAGTCGAGCATGGTTTGCAACTAGTGGCTACTGCTGGACAAAACAAGGTGGGAACAACGCTTGGCACTATGACCTTGTTGAGTAGTACTGGAAGAACTAGGATTAAGGGAAGTAGTGCCAGAGGATTCGCGATGGGAATCGGTATGTGAGCCAAAGTTTGAGAGAGAATGATTGTGGAAACTTTAGCAAGGACTGCGATTGAGGGACTGAGAGGAATGGGGCTGCTGAGTAGTGTTCACAGTAATGACAGGCGTTGCAGAGCAACTTCATACTCAACAAGTTTGTCGTGAAGCTCTTTGAAGGAAATGGAGCTTTCACGAGCACAAACAGCAGCGGCGAGTTCCTTGAATTCAGGACCAACACCATTCAGAATATGGATGACGAGATCGTCATCAACAACCGAAGCATTAATAAGGGCTAACTCGTCAGCAATGGCTTTGACGATTTGCAGGTATGCAATGACAGGTTTGGAGTTACGACGTGTGAGGGTGAGTCTTTCTTTAAGACTCATGACACTAGATCGAGCTCGGTTGGCAAAGAGCTGTGAGAGTTTGTCCCAAGCAGCCTTGGAGGTTTTTACAGAAGCAATGAGGGAGATAAGATGGCATGATGGCATGATGGCATGAAGCAACAGTTGATCTTGACGTGTCCACAGAGCGTGGGGATAAGATGGAGAACCAGTGGTTGATGGTGGTGGGGAAGTATATGTCCCGTCTACTTACCCCATGAGATCATATCCTAAGGGAATAGCATTGAATTGCTCTCGCCAGGAGGGATAGTTTAAGGGCGTTAGTTTGATTGGGAGTTGAGTAGTAGCATTGATAGTGATTAAGGAAGTAGTGGTGTCTGTGGAGCTAGGAGAGGACACAGTAAGATTAGGGGATTGGGAGGTTTCGGTGGCCATGTTTAAAGGCAGGAATGAATATAGGAAGGAAAAAAAATAATGAATACAAAAGGATGCTCGGTGGAGCTATTAAAGCTCTGATAACATGAAGAATCTAAAGCTACAAAATGTTTTTGTATTCATTCATATTTCTTGTGCAGTGTGCAGTACAATATATATAAAGCTTTAGTAATAAATAATAAGAGGTAATAATGAGCCTACACTAATATACAAAGATCTAGTTATCTACTTGAGATATAAAGTGGATTTCTATGGAGGTGTATTAGTGGTGAGTAATTAGCTTTATCTGGAGATATGATAGTATATGTTTAGTGGATGATGAGTAGGCATGTTTGGTGGAAGCTATGATAACTCTTTAATGTCATTTGACTCCAAATGTTTGGGATATGGATGATGATTGTTGATGCTCTTTTTTGGAGAGGATCAACTTAGAGAAAAGGGGTTTGTCTTCAGCAGTGGAGAAGGTGTGGACCTTCGGTAAGGGGCTAGCCTGCAGAAGACAAAGTAGGAGAAGTAATCGTTAAGCTTCAGACACCGGTGTGGTAACTTTGGCAGAGTAATAGTAAAAGGTAATAAAGTAGTTGTCCTTTTTACTAGGGTATTGTTCCCTATTTATAGGGAAGTGAAAGTAGGAGGTTTGTGTAGATTTCCGATGTGGGACTTTATGTAAGTCGCTGTGGTGGTGACATGTGTCACGGAGAGTAGTTTTGGCAGTTTGGGAGCTTCGGCAGGTGCTTGGCACCTTGGAAGAATGACTTCCTTTAGCAGGAGAGAAGTCGTGTTTGCCTTTGGTGCTAGTCGTTTTGATGCTGGACATGCTCGGTTGATTATGGTGTAAACAGTAGTCCCCCAAGTTCGCGGTCAAGAAGTAACTTCTGGGTTGGGAACTTCTGAGTTTTTTGTGTAATCATGACCGAGCATTCCAAGTTCAATGGGAGCCGTAGGGCATTCCCTAGTCCCCCAAGTTGGCAAGCTAGAAGTTGCGTTAATACTTAGAAGGTATGATAAAATTTGTGTTAGCCTCTAGGATTTTTGGTAGCTGGGTACCTTTGAAAGAAATGTAGACTTAGGTCTTAAGGCTTAGGCAAGAAAATCTGTGGGCCTTAGTGCTTGTGACTCGGGTCCTGCCGTTCGGTAACCAAGTGATGGTTTTGGGCAGCAAGGGCTTGGGTCCAAAAAGTGGGTTGAAGCTTGAAGAACAAAGTGTGGGCTTCAATTTTCCTTTTATGGCCCTTTGCGGCGTTCAGGCCTTTTTTTTTTTTTTTTTTTTTTTTTTTTTTTTTTTTTTTTTTTTTTTTTAAATTTTTATTTTTTTATTGGATTGTGGCTGGGCTTGCCTTTGGCAAGAAAGATCTGCTCCACTTATTCCTTCGGCAAGGATGCCCAAGGTTTGGGCTCTAGTCTCTTGCCAAGAAAGCTGGGCCTTTTTGAGTGGGTTTTGGCAAAGAGGTTGGGCTTCAACAGGGCTTGGGAGATGGAGTGGGGTTGGGTCCTTGGTGTCGTGACCTCGTGATTTGACACAAGCATTAGGGCTTGAGCTTAGATTCAAACGCTGTGGGAGGTGAGTTCTCTTCGAGGCTACCTTTCTCTGTGCTCGACCCTTGCCATTCGGCAAGGGTGGATTGAGAAAGTTTGTGTGGTTTCGGTCACGACTTCTGTCGCAGCTTCAGCCAGGTCATTTTCATTCGGCAAGGAAGAGTTGGGCTTTGACCCGGTTTCATTCTTGCGCCTCCATTAGCCAAAGCTCAGCCCTTGCCGTTCGGCAAGGGTTGATTGGAAATTTTGTAAGCCTTGTACTCAAGGGCTGTGCAGGCAGAGAACTGTGAGGTCTCACGGGTGGAGTTGGGCGTTGAGACAACTGCGGGGAGGAAGAGTTTTTTGACGGCGGCTGTCGTTCGGCAAGGGCAGCCTATGCATTCGGTAAGATGATATTGTTGTTGTGGTTTAATCTTCAAGTCCATTTTGTCTAATGGTGACTTAGTCTCTTGCAGGGTCTGGGAAAGAGAAATTAGGAGTCTGGGCCTCTTGTCTTAGCTTGGAGTTGGCTTTACCCAAAGTGTTGTTGGGGCTCGGGCTGTGGCCAAAGTTGAAGCTAGGTCAACCAAAGCTTCTGCAAGGTGAAAATTTCATATGCTGACCATGTTTTGCCTCCATATAACCCTTGCCGATCGGCAAGGGTGTCTTGATCAATTTTTGACTCTTTGAATTGTTTCTACATGTAGTCTGGATTATTGGTGTAGTTTCAGCTTTAGCAAGGTTGGGTTCGGATCCGGAGGTCGGGCCCCTTGAAATTTAGTCGGTGGTTTGAGCAAGCAAGTGTTTATTTGAGTCCTTGTTGTTTCGGCAGCTTTGGTTTTGTGTTGTGCCTCCAATCTTTCTGCATAACCCTTGCCATTCGGCAAGGGTGCTGTTAATTGGATTTTTGTTAGCTTCTTAGCCTCACTCGGTAAGTGTCTTTGGCAGGTTTGTGAATTGGTGTTATGGTGATTTGTCTTGAAGGTTGAGCAAGGGAGCTTGGGCTTGGTGAGGCTGCTGGGCCTTGGATGTTCGGCAAAAAGTGGATTTGTCAAATCCTAGCTAATTTGAGAAGGGGGACAAGAATATTGGAGTTGGGCCTCGATAATTGTTTGATTGGGTCGAAACGTGAGCCGAGCTTTTTGAGAGTTTGGTGAGTCCCCCTTTTGGTTCTACACGGGGCCTGCCGTTCGGCAGGGTCCTTTGTGATGGTGTTTTTAGGCCTTCGCATCTTTGGTGAACATAAGGTTGTGTCCTCTGGTTTGTGCTTGACCGTCAGCAAGGGAGCTGGGAGCTAGGCCTTGGGCTTTTTGTTGCCCCTTGTAGCCGACTCAATCAAGTGTTCTCAAGGGCTTGGTTTTGCCAAGGCTTAGAGCTGAGTCAGCAAGGCTTGGGCGAGGTGAGAATTTTTGTGGCCCTGTAATTGCTTCTTCACTGGCCTTGCCATTCGGCAAGGTCCTTTCAAGTTCCTCTCATTTTTTTATTTTTTATTTTTGGAAATTTGAAATTTGAATTTCAAATTGTTGTGCAGGTACAAGGGATTTGGGAGGGAAGGTGAAAGGGTGCTAGAGTTTCTTGTGTACCCTTGGGACTTTATAAATAGGAGCTTGGGGTTACAAAGGTGATCATACTTGAATTTTTGAGAAAAATTTCCAGAAAGTGAGAAGGAGAAAAGAGATTTCCGACGAGATTTTGGTGGTGGTGCTTGTGGCCAAGGTGATTTCCAGCGTCATTCCGTGGTGGTGCAAACAAGGTTAGACCTCATTTCCCTCGAACTTTTGAATTGAAATTATGTTTTTGATATGAACATGTTGAAGATTAGGATGAACACCTTGAATATGAGTACGAATATGATGAACACCTTGAACCTTGAGATGGACTTGTTGAATGTATGCGTCTAGATCAAAAAGCATGTAGATGCCATCCAATTTTGTGTTATTGTGTTTGGATCCTCCTTGCATGTGCATTAGTTCCTTTTTCTTGTTTCTGGATGTTGTAGATGTCTAAAAGTTCTGATAAAGAAAGTCCTGACCCCCTGCCTTTGGTGGGGATGATACTGAGAGTGAAGAGGCCAGTGAATATGTTTGTTCTGAAGATGAGAGTTCCCAGACAGAGGGTTTGGTAGAAGGTCTTGTAGAAGCTAGGATGGTAGTTCATGAGAGTGGAAGGAGTGAGCCACCAGTAAACTCTAGGTCAGAGGCATATAACGAGATGCAGAGGAATTATAAAGTGTTAGAGGCCATAGTTGATCGGGTTCTAGCTATGCCTCGTTCACCAGAGGTGGGCTCGAGCAACCAGGCATCACCATCAGGGTCTGTGGGTATAGCCGTGGCTTCAGCTTCAGAGGGGGTGGACATCCGGGTTGGTGTCCCTTTGGCTAGGATGAATATTCTGACAGAAGTAAAGTTGGCTGAGCTTCAGACAAATTATAGTGTTCCACCCTATGTGGGTTTGAGGTTACCCATTGCAGCTGATGTGGTTAGATACCCTCCAGAAGGTTCAGTGATGATTTTTAGGGATATGTATCAGCATGGCTTCAAACTACCGTTGCATCCTTGGGTGCAGATGATGTTGGCCAAGCTGGGATATGCGCCGGGGCAGTATAATCCCAACTTTTGGCTTCTTCTTCATGGGGTGTATATAGCTTGGTGGTTGGTTGGGTTGGGGGAGCCGACATTTGAGCAGTTTATGTATCTCTACTCGATCTCCAAGCAACAAGGAAGTTTTGGCTGGGTACAAGCCAATTGCCGAAAGGCAAAGGAGAGGGGTTACTTCATTGGTCACAAGCCTTCTACTTAGAAGTCTTGGAGAAATAGGTGGTGCCTGACTTATGGTAATTGGGAGTGGCCGCCAGGGAAGACCGTCTCCAGACACGTTCCAACCCACTTCCAGTCTATAGGTCCTTAGCCCCCTCCTTTAAGACTGATTATTGTTTTGTAGTGTTTGTACTGGTTTGGACTCTTGGGTCTCTATTTTTGCTTGTGTAAGTGTAAATGGCTAAGTTGTATCTAACCTTTGGTGCAGGTTCAGTGTAGTGGGGGCCGATCTCCAAGGAGCAAGAAGAGGAAGTTGAGAAGGTGAGATCACTGTTGTCGGAGACCGAGCGCGAGTGCAAAAACCTAGTCACCTAGAAGAATTTGTTTAAGTCCAGCCTTTTGCAAGGAAGTAAGTACTTGGGTCACCTTTGTTGTTTGCCTTCCGATTTCCTTTTTGTAGTTGTGACTAACTTAGCTTTTGATGTGCAGTGGCAGGTATCATAAAGGGAAGCATGAAAATGGCCGTAGATCCGGATGATGCCGAGATGCATAAACGGCTTAGGGAGTCTCAGGCGCAGATGGCTGGGAAGGGGGTTGCCAGGCAAGCAAGTAGGAAGCATCCTAGAGATGATGATGAAGGCATGGTTGTCGATGTGCTGGGAAAGAAGAGAGCACTGGAGGAAGCTCACCGGAGTGTGATGGGAACAGGGCCGAGGCTTCCTCCCTTTGACCTGCAGGCGCCGCCGAAGCTCCCTTTCAGTATGGAGGACGTTTATGCTGAGGGGGTGGAGAAGATGGACTTCTCCAGGCTGCATCAGCAGAAGAAAGAGGTGAACTTGGCCATGCATCGGAGGGAGGTTCCCTTGGTGAACGTCTTCCTGGAAGGCGTGAAGTGTGACCCTGAGGTTCTGGCGAGGACACCGGCCACTTCCTATGCAGATCAGGCCTAGAAGCCATTTCTTACCTATGCCTATGTAAGTTGTCTTGCTTTATGAATTTGTTCTTATCATACTAGTTTGCCTTTGACTGATGATGCTTTATGTTGCAGGCTTATGGCGAGATGTATGTGAATATGGCCAAGGTAGATAAGGAGATCTAGAGGCTAAAGAGGCGCAATGAGATGGCCAAGGACAAGATAGTGGAGGCGCAAGATGCCATCCGGGAGAAAAACACCATGCTGTTGCAAAAGGCGGCGCTGGCCAGAGAAGTGGAGGAGCTGAAGCGGTTGAGGGCCGAGGAGGTGGCTGCTGCCCGGGGCGAAATGGAGCAGAAGAAGGCCGAAAAGATAGCTGATGTCCGAGCCGAAGCGATCGAGTCGTTTAGGGGTTCAGAGGAGCTGAGGAACTACATCATGGATCAGCTGGTGGCTATGCAGCTGTGTTGGGAGTAGAGGTTGGCGAGGTTCAAACCTTTGGTGGAGATTAACTTTGATATGAGCGGTGAGCCTCCTTCACCTAGTCCTAGCACCGATACTGCTCCAGAGCCAGAGCCAGCCACTACGGATGCCCCTTCCACCAAGTCTTGAAGGCGTTGCCTTCTTTATGTATTGCAGTTATTTATTTAAAACACTTTATGTTTATTTCTGTTTTGTATGAACATTTTGTCTTGCCTGGGGCAAGGTTATTTTGATTTGCTATGATATTAGACTTGTGTTTTCATTTGATATCAGTTGTGCAAGCAAAATGATAATCATGTGATTGATGAGAAGTAGCCAGAGTCAGGCGTTTCATTAAGTAGGTGCCGAAGGGCAGAAGGTACAGAGTCATGGCTCAAAACCAAAGTATAAGAAAACATAATGTCCTAGGGTCTAGGTATGTTTACTTATAGAAGTACTTGAGATGATCAGCATTCCAAGGATGTGGCAAGGTCTTGCCCTTGGGATCGCAAAGCTGATATGCGCCGGGTCGGCAGACTTTGGTAACCTCATAAGGACCTTCCCATGTATAGGGCCTAAAGTAACTTCAGTAGGATTCTTGGTGGCTAAGGAAACCTTGCGCATGAACCAGTCCCCAAGTTTGAAAGCACGGGGTTTGACTCGAGAGTCGTAGTACTTAGCGATGCGTTGTTTGTACGCGACATTGCGCATGTTGGATTGGTCACGAAGCTCGTCAATGAAGTCGAGGTTCAGAGCTAACTGCTCGTCATTGGCTTTGGCCTCATAAGTGGAGGTTCGGTATGTGGGCTAGCCAATCTCCACTGGTGCCACGGCTTCAATACCAAAGGAAAGAGAGAACGGTGTTTCTCCTATTGAGGTACGGAAGGTGGTGCTTTAGAGTTTTCTTGATGATCTTGTTCACAGCTTCAACCTGGCCATTGGACTGAGGATGGGCTGGGGAGGCGAAGCAAAGATGTATCTTGAGGTTAGAACAAAATTGTTTAAACTTTGCATTGTCAAATTGCCGGCCATTGTCTGTGACGATGGTGTTGGGGATGCGAAAGAGACATACGATATTTTTCCAAACAAAAGTTTCGATGCGGGCTGTAGTGATGGTGGCTAAGGCTTCAGCTTAAGCCTATTTGATGAAATAGTCTACCGCCATAACTGCATACTTGACTTGGCCCGTGCCCTTTGGCATAGGTCCAATGAGGTCAAGTCCCCATTGGGTAAATGGGCAAGGGCTGACCATGGTTGTCAATGGTTCAGCTGGAAGTTGTGGGATGTTGGCAAATCGCTGACACTTATCGCACTTCTGGGTGAAGGCCTGGGCATCAGTGTGAAGTGATGGCCAGAAATATCCTTGCCTAATAGCCTTGTGTGCTAGGGAGCGAGCACCTAAGTGGTTGCCGCAGATACCCTCATGGATCTCCCTTAGGACATAGTTACCTTCCTCTGGGGTCAGGCACCGAAGGTAGGGAAGGCTGAAGCCATGCTTGTAGAAGGCGACATTGATGATTAGACATGTCGTGCTTCAGCAGGATCAGCAGGTAGGGTTTGATTATGCAAGAACTGAATGATGGGGTCCATCCATGTAGGGCTGTGATCAATGGTACAGATGAGTGGTGCCTGTGTGCTGGGCTGATCCAAGAACTAAATGTGGATGTTGCGACCTATGCCCTGCTCCAAGGACGAGGCTAGCCTGGCCAAAGCATCAGCATGGCTATTCTCAGAGCGTGGTACCTGGCTTATAAGATGGGCGTCGAATGTTGCAAGCAAATGGCAGGTATGCTGGAGGTAGGCTGTAATAGAGATGTCATTGGCTGTGAAGTCCTGGTTGACTTGATGGACAACGAGCTGTGAGTCGCTGAATATCTGAATTTGCTTGGCGCCTATCTCATTGGCTAGCCGAAGGCCAGTTATGAGTGCTTCGTATTCTGCCTCATTGTTGGAGGCGTGGAATTTGAAGCGGAGGGCGTACTCAAGGACAATCTTGTCTGGGGAGATGAGAACAAGGCCGGCCTCACATCCTTGGGCATTGGATGAGCCATCCACATATAAGGTCCATAAGGGCTGGGTCAGGTCGAGGTTGCCATTGCTGGCGACGTGGAACTGGCCCAAAGGAAGATTGGGTTCGGTTATGACCTGGGTAGAGGTCGAAGCTTGGGGATCTGTGAATTCTGATATGAAGTCAGCAACAGCTTGGCCCTTTGTAGCTGGGCGGGGTTTGTAGTGAATATCAAATTCACCAAGTTTAATGGCCCATTAACCAACCTCCCAAAAGTCTCTGGATTCTGCAACACTTGCCTAAGCGGTTGGTTGGTTAAGACATGGATGGTGTGAGCTTGGAAGTATAGTCGAAGACGTTTAGCCGAGACTACCAGTGCGAAGGCCAACTTCTCAATGTCCAGGTATGGAACCTCGACATCTTGTAATGCTTTGCTAACATAATGCACTGGGTGCTCAGCACTTTCCTTTGGCCGGATGAGCACAGAGCTAACCGCCTTAGCCGAGACAGAGAGATAAATCACGAGGATGTCTCCAGGCTCAGGGGTTGACAATAAAAGGGCCCGGCTCATATACTCCTTGAGCTCACTGAAGGCCTTGTCACACTCGGCAGTTCAGGTAATACTTCGTTTGCTACCCTTAAGTGCCTTGAAGAATGGGGCACAGCGATCAGTAGCCTTGGAGATGAATCTGGTCAGGGCTGCGACACGCCCGGTAAGGCTCTGAATGTCCTTAACCGTCTTGGGTATCGTCATGTCTAAGATGCCCTGGATCTTCTCTGGATTGGCCTTAATACCTCTCTGGCTGATCATGAAGCTAAGGAATTTGCCTGAAGCCACCCCGAATGTATACTTGGTAGGGTTGAGCCTCATTCTATACTCCTTCAACATGGTGAACATGGCAGAGAGGTTAAGGATGTGCTGGTCAGCAGTGCGACTCTTGACTAGTATGTCATCAACATAAACCTCCATGGTGTTAACAATCAGTGGGGCGAAGAGGCTGTTCAACAGGCGTTGATAAGTAGCCCCAGCATTCTTGAGCCCGAAAGGCATCACCTTATAGCAGTTTAGACCACGATTCGTGATGAAGGAGGTGTGGGCTTGGTCTTTAGGGTGCATGAAGATCTGGTTGTACCTAGAGTAAGCATCCATGAAGCTGAGGAGGGCATGGCCAGCTATGGCGTCCACCAGCTAGTCAATGCGGGGTAAGGGGAAGCTATCCTTCGGGCATGCCCGATTAAGATTGGTGTAGTCTACACACATGCGCCAACCCTTTTTTGGTTTACGAACCATCACCACATTAGCCAGCCAAGTGGGATAGTCTACTTCCTTGATAAATCCAATGGTACTTAGCTTATCCACCTCTGCCCTCATGGCATCATACCGCTCTAGGTCATAAGCACGACGCTTCTATCGAACATGTCAGACGACAGTATTAATGCTTAGCCGATGGGAGATGATGTCTGGTGATATGCCAGGCATGTCATTGTAAGACCAGGCGAAGACCTCAGAGTTGAGGAGGAGGAAGGCGACGAGATCAGAGCGAAGCTCTAGTGAGAGGAAGGTGCCAATCCGGGATGTCATCATGGAGAGTGACCAGCTCAAGGTCTTCCACAGGTTTGCCTGCTGAGTGATATATTCCTCCCTAGGGTCTTCAAGTCGCTCAGTGCCAGCTTGAGGAGGGGCTGGGGCCTGAGTTACTAGTTATTGCGAGGGCCTCACCCCTAGGCTGGGGATTGGTGGATTTGACTGCTAAAGCATAGCAGCTTCGGGCACCAAGTATGACGTTGTAGGCTGTTGGGCTGTCAATAATGAGGAAGGGAGTGGTGACTGTCGCCCGCTGGGGTGTTGCTCCAATAGAGATAGGGAGATGGATGCTTCCAATGAGCTGGACAACATCACCGGAGAAGCTCACTAGGGGTGTGATGCTTCGGTCAAGCAAGTGAGATGGGATCTGGAGCTCGTTGAAAGCATCAGCAAACATCACAATGACCGAGTTGCCAGTGTCCACCAAGATATATCCAACATCGAAGTTAGAAATGTCGGCGTAAATAATGATTGGGTCATCATGGGGGAGAATGACACCACACTCTTCTTCCTCACAAAAGGTAATTGGAGCCCCGCCTGATTTTTGTGTCTTCGGCAGGCGTCCCTGCTCAGTGCTGAAGACTTGGTGCTCATAGGTGGAGCGGACATAATGTTTGATGGAGTTGTTGGAGGCTCCAACCATGATAGGGCCACTACTGATGGTTGATATCATGTTGATTTGCCGTTGGTAAGGGTTAGGTGGAAGGGGTGGGAGATGATGCACATATTTGTCCAGCTTGCCCTCACAGATGAGGCCTTCAATGATGTTGCGCAAAGCAACGCAAGATTTGGTATCGTGGTCACCGAACTGATGAAAGTGACAGAAGACACCCGTATTGGGCATAGGTTTACTGCTTGGTTTCCGAGGATGAGGCTTGGGTATGATAGGTGCCTCGTGCACCAGGACATTCTCGTACGTGGTGTTGAGTGTAGTGAAGACCTCGAACCTAGGCTTGGGTGTGAAGGGGAGTGGCGCTCGATCACTTATCCTGGGAAGGTTGCTTCCACTAGACTGGTGGTGGTTGTCATGTCTGCCACGCTTGCTATTGCTGAAGGTATGCTGATATCTATCCTTCCTTTTTGGGTGTGGGGTACCCTGGGTACTTGGGGTGGGAGTAGAATGTTGAGGTGGGGCTGGGCTGGATACTGAAGTAGGTGGAGGATTAGCAAAAGCGTTATGTGCCGAGGTGGCTGGGCCATGCTTGGAATTGAAGTACTCCACCTTGGCATGACCTGTTGCCTGCTTCATTAGCTCAGCATATGTGTTCAAAGGGTTGCTGTGGACTAGGTACCGGAAGTTGGACTCGCGGAGGCCACTCTTGAAAGCATCGAAGGCAACGCGGTCATCAGTCTTTGGGCAGTGGGAGTATTCGTGGCTGAACCGAGCTGCTTACTCCCGAAGTGGCTCGTCCTCACCCTGTCGAAGCATGTACAGGTCGTCGGCGAAGTATAATCGGTCAGTCTAGATCATGAAATGGTCCAGGAAGGCTTGCTTTAGACTGTCAAATGAGTTAATGGTGCGGGGGTTTAGCCTGTAGAACCAATTCAGGGCCACACCGCTGAGAATGGAAAGGAAGAGGAGGCACATGCCTTCATTAGTGAGGCCCTTGCACCCTAGGGCAGACTGGAAAGAATGTATGTGGGTGAGAGGATCCTCCGTGCCAGTGTAAAAGGCGATGCGGAGTGGCTGGATGTCCTTCTAGTGGTGGTAATTAAGGATGCGTTCGGTGAAGGGCCCAGGTCGTGGCTTTGCCCAGAGGGGCTAGTGATTGCGGTGTTGCTCATTCTCCAGACGCCGAACCTTCTCGAAGAAAAGCCTTATGGCCAAGTTGGCATGAGGGAGGGGCTCGGGTGCTGAAAGCCTGAGGTGTGGGTGGCCAAGGGTTGGGGAAGGTTCATATTCTTCGAATGCCTCGGTGTGATAAGACTCGTAGTCTTCGGAGTAGTACCACCCCTAGTTCTCCGAGTCACCTGCACCTTCTCCTGCTGGTAGTTGATTGGGCTTCGGTGGGGGGCTTAGGTGTGCCACCCTTGGGTCTTTGGGTTTAACGGATATGGGGATTGGGTCTGTCTGACGGTCCAAGAGACGGTCCCTACAATCCTTGTAGACCTTCACCGGTTCATGGGGCCGATCCCTCGGTGGGGAGATGTGAAGGAGCTGCGACTTAGTTGTCGTTGGGTAAAGAGGGCCTTTACCCTTGTTGAGCCTAGGCTGGACCGGGGCGTTGTGGTGAGAAGGCACTGGCTGGTTTGGCTGGGTGAGTTCAACATCCTAGGTAAACTCAAGTTGGGAACCTGGTGCCTGCGCCTTCTCCCAGTTACGCTTCAGGGTGTGGTAGTCATGTTCTAGCTCAACGTTCTTGGCATGAGGATGATTGTATTTCTCAGACATCTTGGTGACGCTAGCGCGGAGGAGCTCCACCTCTGCCTGAAGATTGACATATACCGAAGGTTTCCTTCGGGAGGTACCCTCGCGGGGAGTATAGTGCTGAGTATTATGGCTATCCTCGGTCAGTATAGCAGAATGTGGAGTGAAGAAGAGGCGATAAGGCTGGATAGGAGAAGGAGCCAGCTGGGCTAGTAGAGAAAAATGGGATTCAAGTATCGTTTCCCACAGACGGCGCCAAACTGTTGATGCTCTTTTTCGAAAAGGGTCAACTTAGAGAAAAAGGGTTTGTCTTCAGCAGTAGGAAATGTGTGGACCTTTGATAAGGGGCTAGCCTACAGAATACAAAGTAAGAGAAGCAATCGTTAAGCTTTGGACACCGGTGTGGTGCCGGCCGAAGGCTCTCCGATGCTTAAATCAGCTAAGAGTAGTAACTTTGGTAGAGTAATAGTAAAAGGTAAGAAAGTAGTTGTCCTTTTTACTAGGGTATTGTTACCTATTTATAGGGAAGTGAAAGTGGGAGGTGTGTGTAGATTTCTGATGTGGGACTTTGTGCAAGTCGTTGTGGTGGTGACACGTGTCACGGAGAGTAGTTTTGGCAATTTGGGAGCTTCGGCAGGTGCTTGGCACCTGAGGATTCGAACCAATGACCTCCAATACCCAATAATTGGTCCTTACCACTAGAGCAAGTTGTGTTCTTTTGTAATCTAGGTACAACGATAGTATTTATTATACTCTTATAAGAATTTCATTATAAAAAATTAATAATAATAAAAATGTTATATTATTCCTTCTCCCGCAACCTACTTTCCATTTTTCTTTTTCTTTTCTTTTCTGCTTTTTCTTCATTTTCTTTTCCCTGATTTCGACTTTTTCTTCTTCTTAACTTGAAAGCCAAATTTGGGGAAGAGGGGTGGGGGATAGTTTGGTTTGTGCAATATGGGGTGGGGTATCAATTCGGGCTTGTGATTTGGGGCGGGGGATCAATTGAGGCTGGGTAAGGATGGATTTGTTGGAGGTGGTTAGGTGCAGGTTGGTGTTTTGGAGTTGTGCGATTTGGAGTTGTGTGGTTTGGGGTTGGTGGATGAATGTGCTGGAGGTGATTGAGTGGAAGTGGCTGGTGGTTGTGCGATGGTGGGGTCTGTCCGAGAAGAGCGGTTGTGGGATGAGGTGGGTTTCGTGGGCTAAGAGAGATGGGATACGAGCATTGTTGTAGTGGGTTGATCTGGTATGCTGAGGTCGCAATAGAGCTGCAGGAAAGTGGACAGGTGGTGGTGACATCGAAGTGGGGCTGAGTGGAGATGGTTGGTATGGGTTGGGGAAAGAAGTTTCTGGGTTTTTTTTTGGGTATTTATTAATGTTTAAATTTTAATTATTTAAGAGAATTTTCAATTTTTAAAAATGTTTGTATGCCATATGAGACAAAATGATGAAATTGCCGCTGCCACGTCAACAATTTTTACGGGGTTAGGAATAGAGTTGACGGCATGGGGTAAAGTGAAACGCGAAACCACGGTCAAATGGTGTATATGGGTCACTTTCAGTTTCACGGTGCAAAGTGAGATTTGACCAACATTTCAAAGGGCATTTTAGCTAATAAGCCTTATTAAAATGTCCACGCCACGTAAGCAAATGAACAGTGTTATTGTTTAAATTGATGGAATGAGGCATAGAAACGCTACACAGCAACATGTCGACAAAGAAAATCTCAAAAAATTAAGACACGGACACGACAATTAAAATAATAATAAATCCTAATAAAATAATAATAATATATACTTATATATATTTATATATAAAAAAATCGTACTCAATACTTCAATGTCATAATAGCATAAAACAAATTCATACTCATTTGAGTTAACTTAGCATTACTCATCTTTTAACAAACAAAATAAAGAATGACACGTATGTATTCACACATATTCATGATTCATCATAAACAAAATTTCACACATTTTTTGTATATGATCTATCATCTTCAAAATAAGAAAAATGATTTCCCACTCCATAAAATAAGAATCAAGTTTGCATAAATAAATAAATAAAATTTATAATTATAAATAAAAAAAAAGTGAATGAATTACCCACTCAAAAAGATGCTTCTCTCACGACTAAATTGACATCAATATCCTTAGTCAACCAAAAATATCAGCCCTACTATGAAGGAACCAACGAAAAATTAAAAATATTGTTTACATTGTTAGCCCACTTTTTAAGCATATTTCAAATATGTCCACATAGTTTTCAATAATTGTGTTTTGACCCCAATTGTTGTTTTATACTTTTCAAAATAGTCCTTGTCGTGTCTTGACTTCAATTGACCGTGTCCAAAAATGTCTTGACCATTAACTTGTGTCCAAGCCGTGTCCACATATCCGACACTCCCACACTTCGGCCTGATGAAGTGTCCGTGCTACATAGCATATCAATAAATAAGCCAAGTACTTATATGAGGCTTTGAAGTCACCTTCAATTTCTAGAGACAATAATCGAAACTTGGATGCCCATATAATTGCTTGCTTTAAAGTTAGAGCTTCTATCTGCAAATAGAGGTTTAGCATTTTCATCACGGATTACAAAACTTGCAAAAGAACTTCCATTAGGTAAAACAAAGCCATCGAAATTACGACTTACCAGGAGAACTCTACCTATAAACTTACAATTTTTATTTCTAAAACAAAGATGACATTTGTTTTTCAGCTCATTGGGCCACATCAGAAAGAAAATCAAGATTCTCCCTCAATAGACATGACCCAAGAATTGTTTACTTTCAGACCAAAAAGAAAGAAAGAATTGTCCTACTTTTTTTTAGCGGAGAATTGTCCTACTTCTACAGTTTTTGTCTTCTCAACTACCTTGCCAATACCAGATCTCTTCTTAAACGTCAATGGCAAATTGAACCAACATTTTTTTTTCTTACTTAAAAGAGAACAACACCTCAGGATGCTACACAGTCCAAACTTTATATCATAGAGCATCTCAAATGGGTTCCACCCACAGCTTCCTTGAGCCCTCCTGAAAAGATTTGCTTCTTCTTCAGAGAGCTTGCTGCTACAAGCGTATATTGATTTCAAAACATGTCTGTTTCTTTCCCTTCTTGGCTCTTCAATTTCTTCTAGCGTCTCAGCCAATTTTTATTTTCTTTACACCAACATTTTCAAAACCCCTTTGCAAGAAGACCATCGTTTTCATCGTTTTCATATGGCCTTTCCTGAGCATCTGACGGCTGACATTCTCTCAAGACTACCCGCCAAATCTCTGGTTCGGTTCAGCTCAGTACGCAAAGAATGGAAAGCTCTGATCAGAGACCCCCATTTCATTTCTCAGCACCTCAATCTCAATATTGCAAAAGAAGACCAAAGTGGACGCCTTCTGGTAAAGTACCGTTGCAATGTTACTCGTAAGAACGTCATTTCTCTGCTTTTACATGGCACAAATGGTTACATGTTATCAAAATTGGAGATACCATCATCTGTAATGGATTCTCATCACTTGAAACTTGTGGGGTCTTCTAATGGCTTACTTTGTTTCGCTCATGATAAATCTGCTCATCTTTGGTCACCTATGATTTTGTTGTGGAACCCTGCTATAAGGGAATTTAGTGTCCTACCAGACTCAGTTATTGATTCTGTCAATGATGATGATAATGTTCAGGTCCGTGGTGTTGCCCACGGATTTGGGCACCACCCTCTTATTGATGACTATAAGGTTGTGAGGATTGTGTCTTTGTCTTGCTTTGGTAATGCTTGGATACGGGCGGAGGTGTATTCTCAAAAAATGGATTGTTGGCAGGAGGTTAATACTTTTCACTTTGAAATATATGAACATTCGTGCACGGCTCTGAACGGTTTGCTTTATTGGATTGCATATGGCAGGGGGGTTCGTGAATTCATCGTATCGTTTGACATGTGTGATGATGTGTTTGGGGATTTGCAGTTGCCAGATTTAAGCTTTCTAGAAACCCCGATGTGCACAAAACTGGCGGAATTAAAGCAATCTCTTTATTTGATAGTGTATAATTTTAGTGGGAGGCAAAGAGAGATTTATGTATGGAAAATGATTGAGCATGATGCTGAGGTTTTTTGGAAAAGGGAATGGACAATTGGACCCCTGCTTGGAATTGAGAGGCCACTGGGATGCGGTTTATATGGTGAAATTTATATGGAAAGTAGAAAAGGGGAGCTGGTTTTGTACAATCCAAGTAGTGAAGAAGCTAAACACATTCCAATTTGTGGCCTTCGCTGTTCCTTAGAAGTCCATTTTTATGTGGAGAGCCTAGTTTCAGCTAAAGGACAACATGAAGTCTTACAAGAAACTAACAAGAGGATCATGTAGTTCTGGTTCTGCTCTCTGTATGGTAAATGTTGTATGGAGTTGTTTAAGAGGCTATGCAATGAAAGTGGTCATGTAGTTTTAGTCCTTGTATGCCTTGCATTATGAAGGTGTACAAGTAGTCCTTGTGTTATTTGATAGTATTTCTAACTACTGTGATGAGTTTGATTTATGGTGCACTTTCTTTAGATGTTAAATCAATAACAACTCTATACCTCATTTTGCTCTTTCCTACGTAACTTGATTGTTCACTTCAGGAGAAATATCAACAGAAGGGCAGCCTAGAAGATTTCAAGTCTCAAATTCCACATTGTCTTCATGTTCTATGTTCTGTTAGGGTCATGACAACTTCTGTTACAAAAATCTTCTGGCTATTATGTTCGACCAAGCTCAGGTGAGTCTGTTTCCTTTTTAGTTGTAATATGGTACTCGCCCCTAATGCTGTTGCTTTTATTATATCATAGAACGTAATGGTAAAATTAGTGATTGCCTTTTTCTGTTCCACTAGAAATTCACAGTTGTAGTAATAATTTGCAATTACAGCATTGGGTTGTTCGTTCTGTCAACTAAATATTTTTGGACAGATTTCTTATTTACCATGATAACATAACATGCACTAGTTTGTAGAATTTGGATCACATGGTTTATAAAGACTTTTCATTTTATAGTTGCAGTCAAAATAAGCAGGGACTTCCCATTAGTGCTTTTCAACTTGTTGCACATGGTTCCAGTGTTTCAGCAAGTTCTCTCTTGTGGACTTTTCATTCTTTCGTGCTGCCTGCTAACTAGGAAATTGAGCAGTAAAATAAGTTTTGAGATTTGGACTGTTGTACGGAAATGTACAAATCAATACACATTTATATTGTAACATTATACAGATAAAATGGGGTATCTTTCCATTGTTGCTTACAACTGATGGAAGGTTATACACAAAATTTTATCTTCCTTTTTTGGCTACATTGGTGGTGTGGTACAATATGAATATTTCACCTTGCTGGAGACGACGAGCATGTTTCATGCAAATGAATTTGTTTCAGAGAATCAAATCATAGTAAGGACTGTTGACGATGTTGGAATTTGACATGTCCTGGATAAGTATGTTATATAGATCATGTGATTGACAGACTGTGTTACACTAGTTGGAACATTAACTATGAAAATTTATTGTCCCAAGTCACTTGTTAATTAGTTTGTTTGTTGTGCAGACTTTGGTGCCTCCTACTGTTTCCTGGTTTTGCTGGACAGTGAGGATAAAGTTCATGAAAGAGTGAATTTTGTATGTCTATCAGAAGAAGATTGAGAGGAAAAAGGAGGTAGAGAGAAGAACAATAGAAGGTGATGATTTCACTATTGCAACTATTTTAAGTCTCTGCAAAAAAGCTACTGGGTTTGAGATTGCCGTGGATGATTCAAAGCTACTGTTTCAAGGCAGAGCATGGACAACATATGAGAACAAAAGCCTTCTGTACTCCCTTGTATTTTGGGGTTTTTTTTAGTTTTTTTAATGTAGAAAAATAAAACACAACAGAGTTAACCTTGTTATAAATTGAAGGACGCCTATCAAGCAAATATGGAGGAACACAGAGGGGACTGAATTTTGGGCACAGCAGTTCCGATCTTTGTTAGTTTGCTGGTTGGTGAACCACGTGGATTTTTGTGTGTGGATATTTTTCGCTTTCAATTCGATGAAAGGGTATACAACTATGTTTTTCATTGATAGATTGATTTGAACGAACTCTTAGTAATAGATACGATATTAATTGCATTTCCATATGAGAAAAACTTGGTTCCTATTTTCAGTCAATAATGTTTTGCCGCATAGAAAAATTATTAGCGTGCCAAAGCGTTATTCGTTAGAGATAGCAAAACAATGTAAGCCAGTTCATGCAACTGTTTCTCTTTCCATATAGGTATTATGTCATGTGAATGTCAGAGTGCAACCGTTTCTCATGTTACTGAAGTATTGATAATGTCATACATTGGCTACTTTTCTGGTTAGTGAACCATGTGATTATTTTTTATTTTTGGCTTAATTATTGATTTGCCACCTAAAAACTCAATTCTAGTCTTAATTTATCACCTGAAACTTAGTTTGTCTTATTTTACCCTCCAAATATCAAATTCATGTCTCACTTTGCCTCATTTCATTAACTCTATTTTTTTTTTCCAAACGAAGAGAGAATATTATTAAAGACGAATAGTAAGGTTTACATCACTGACAAGAATATCAAAAATCCACTCAGGCCATAAATCATCCCACGTATGGACTCCACCAACTCTGGACACAAAGGCCGCAATTTTATGCGCTGCCTTGTTACAATTACGAGGGGTATACAGGAAAACACAATGTTGAAATTGGCCCACCAATTGCTTTATGTCAAATACAATGGTGTCCACTGCAATATCCATATTCCACTCCCCACCAATCATACGAATAACTTGTAAAGAATCAGATTCAACCTCTAGTTTCGACAAACCACTCTGAACGCATGCCACCAAAGCCTCTCGAATGGCTTCAGCCTCCATCGCCAACGCTGATCCACCCCTCATGTCACCCTTACCACCAGCCTGAACCATCCATCCATCTGAGTCGCGCACCACCCATCCTACACCTCCCATTTGTGTCTGCGACACCCAAGCAGCATCACAGTTAACTTTGAGCACCCCATACGGCGGTTTTCGCCAAGAAGTCACCGTCTCCGCTTGAACCTCCGGTGGACGAGGAAGTTCGTTGATGAGTGGCTTCCCATGCATTTGAGCCGTTCGAAATTCATGAACCTGGTCTAGGAAGCACTCCACAGCAACATGAGGCTCAATCACCGTTCCCTCAAAAACAGCTCCATTCCTAATTTTCCAAATCCTCCATAACCCAAATGCACATACCTGCAGAATATCGTTACAGTGCTCTACCTGCTCGTACTTCTTGAGCAAATTTTCCCAGCAAACAATAAAATCCTCTCCCAAAATATGACATGGATCCAATTGTATAGGAGAAGCAAACCAAAGCAATCGTGCAAACTCACACTTGAAAAATACATGTACTTGGGACTCCCCTTCTTGTCCACATAAAGCACACGAAGTTTCGACATCAATTCCCCGATGTAATAAATTTTCCTTCACCGCTAAAACATTACGACAGCATTTCCAAAGAAAAGTTCGAATCTTAGGAGGCACCTGCAATCCCCAAATGCTTTTCCATATACGTCGTTGTTTATCCCCTTGACTGCTCTCTCCTTCTGCTTTCCTGCCCAGCTCTCCGTTCCGCCGTAAAGTTAATGCCACTGCATACCCCGATCTAACAGTGTAGCCACCATGAGAGGTGTAATGCCAAACCTTTTTGTCTGGACATCCCCATCGGCTAATTGGTATGGTGGAGATACATTTTGCTTCATTTGGATTAAAACAACGATTCACTAGATCCATATCCCAACATCTCATATTCTGATCTATGAGCTCATGCACCATCAACGGCATGTCAAGATGTCGAGAGTGAATCAATGAAGGAGATGGTGTGGTCAGCCAGCGATCCTGCTGAATGCAAACATTCTCCCCATTTCCGATACGCCAACGAAGCCCAGCCTCTAAAATCCTGCGGCCTTGCAAGATGCCTTTCCACCCCCACGAGACCTTCCGACCACACACAGCATGCATGAAATCAGAATGAACATAATATTTCTCCTGTAAGAGCCTAGCAAGCAAGGAGTTGGGGTTCCGAAGTATCCGCCAGCCAATTTTCGCAAGCATAGCAAGATTAAAACACAGGAGGTCTCGAAAACCCATCCCCCCTGCCTTCTTAAATTGACATAATTTCTGCCAACTTACCCAATGAATCCCTCTACGATCCTTCTGTCCCTTCCACCAAAAATTAGCAATGTCCCGTTCAATCTCCTTACACAAACTGACCGGAAGTTTAAAACATGACATAGAATAATTTGGCATAGCCATAGCCACCGCCTTTATCAGTACCTCTTTGCCAGCAGAAGATAAGTATTGCTCAGCCCAGCCCAAAAGTTTTGAAGCAATCCTTTTACGCACCATTTCAAACACTCCTCGTTTAGACGTCCCAAAATCTGCGTTTAACCCAAGATATTTTCCAAAATCCCCACTCTGCCGAACCCCCAAGATATGTGCCAGTTGACCTTTCAATCTTGCTGGGCATTTCCTTCCAAAGAAGATAGAACTCTTGTCAAAGTTAATGCACTGACCTGAGCCCTTCGCATAGCAGTCCAAAATTTGCTTTAAGCAATAAACTTCTCGTTCTTCAGTGTGACAGAATATGACAGAATCATCTGCAAAAAATAAATGCGAAATACTGAGCCCTTGGGGACGGAGCTTAAAACCATGAAGGGATCCCCTTTCTTCATGACGATGTAGCAAAGCAGATAAGCCTTCAGCACAAATTAGAAATAAAAAGGGGGATAAAGGATCCCCTTGCCTGAGACCCCGAGATGGTGAGATCGGCCGTGATGCCTCCCCATTAAGCAAAATGCTATACGTCACTGTGGAAATACATTCAAAAATCCACTGACAGAACGTGGGATCAAAACCCAATTGCCGCATCATGGCGTCAAGAAAAATCCATTCTACCCGGTCATAGGCCTTGGCCATATCTAATTTGAGTGCCAAGCCAGACCCTCCGGCACGACTCTCAGACTTCAAAGAATGCAGAATCTCATGCACAATAAGAATATTGTCAGTTATTAATCGGTCCTCCACAAAAGCCGATTGGTTGCTACTCACCACGGCCGGTAAAACCTTTTTCAGGCGAAGTGTTAAAATCTTCGAAATGATCTTGTAAACTAAGTTGCAAAGAGCAATAGGCCTCCATTGTGTCATCTTCCTCGGATTACCAACTTTTGGTATCAAAACTATATGAGTGTGATTGAGTTTTCTGTGTAAACGCCCTGAGTGAAAGAAACTCTTCACCAATCCATTAATATCAGGCCCAATAACATCCCAAAATTGATGAAAAAAACTCCCAGTATAACCATCTGGGCCAGGGGATTTAGTAGGATGTAAAGATTGCACAGCAGACCAAATTTCCTCAGTAGTTACCTCCTGTAGTAAAACTTCATTATGTTGCGCCGTAACCTTTCGATGAACACACCCAGTAATTTCAGCAATGTTGGTAGGGTTGCACGAAGTAAAAATATCCTCAAAGTAGGCAGCCGCAATTTTATGAATATCCGACGGACTATCACACCAATGTCCGTGGGAATCCTCCAGACCCAGTATCCTATTGGCCCTTCTTCGAGTAACCATTTTTGAATGAAAGAATTTTGAATTTTTATCCCCTTCATTGAGCCAATGTACCCTTGATTTCAGTTTCCAATACACTTCTTCATCATGCAGAGCCTCTTTAAGTTTATTTTCCATATGCCGAATCATCTCGCAATGAAGGTCAGGAGCAAAATATGCTTGGCACAAATCTTTCCGTAAGAGCTCAATACTAGCCTTCGAACTCCGCCATTCACTTCGTCTCCAATCCAGCAAACCCCGCCGTACCCCCCTTAATTTTTCTGTCACTTGTACCCCTCGGGATCCAGTAAATTGTCGTGCCCACCGCTGCTGCACCACCCCCCGACAGCCCTCAGCTTCACCCCACCGAGGATCATAAATGAAGCGTTTACGCCATTTACTAAGTGGAACCTGAGTGTGGAGCATGAGCATAAGGTGATCAGAGCCCACCACCGCCAAATGATGTACCGTCGCATCCGGGAACATAGCAACCCATTGGCCCGTAGCTAAACCTCTGTCTAAGCGCTCACAAATTGCACCATCCTGCCGCCGATTACGCCAAGTAAAAGGTTGCCCCACATAGCCTAAATCCAACAGGTGAGTATCGGCAACAAAACTCCGAAAGTCCTGCATACTTCGCTCAGAGCGAGAGAGCCCCCCTAGCTTTTCTGTTTCATCCAAAATATCATTGAAATCCCCCATCAAGAGACAGGCATCATTACTACGGTGTACCCTATCCTGGAGAGCTTGCCATTGGGATCGTCTGATACGGTCATCTGTGCTCGCATAAATAGCAAAGAGCCGCCACAGAGCTCCTGATACATCATCTTTTATAACTGCTTCAATGAAAAAATCCCCATACTTACACAAGACCACTTTCTGCATGTCTTTCCAAAACAAACAAAGTCCCCCTCTCAGACCCCGTGGTTCAACTGCATGCATGTAAGCCATTCCTAACTGTCGTTTGAGATATTCATAGCGAGTACTTCTATTTTTAGTTTCCAGAAGCACCACTATGTCGGGAGTTTGGAGCTTGACCTGCTCCTTAAGGCTTGAAACTGTCAGAGCACTCCCAATACCCTGACAATTCCAAACAATAAGCCTCATAACGCCCGTGGAGACCCATTAAGGCTGGTCTCCTCCACCTGTTCCAAATGATTAGTTGCCCAAAAACTCCGATTCGGACTGCATTCCTCTCCTCCTCCATCTTCTAAGGTCAAAGGAATCTTTCTACAGACTCTTTTATCTGCCCTGATGATCTCAGACTCATTGCGTCCCCTTTTGCCATGCAAATGCCCACCATCTACAACACCATGTTGCAAGTTACAAATAAGAGGCCCAAGGTTGAAAGGATCAGAATCTTGGGTCAGCCGTCCCTGTGATGCCTGCTCCACCAACATGGCAGCTAGAGAGCCTTCCCCATTAGTGTTCACCAACTCGCCCCCTTCCAAGTCATTGTGCAGTGGTCTAGTCACAGCGTTTAAATCAATAGCACGCCCATCTTCATCAGAGCATCGAAATTCCTTTCCTAGTGTGGAACAGTTGGAGGATCCATCGGGCAACCTAGTATCCCTAAAATTCTCCCTTTGCTGCCCAACAGCCCCGTGTCCCAATAAACCCAGTTCCCACGCCGTTTCCCGCATCTGCCGAAGCCGGTCCTCATCTTCTCGCTCTGCTCTAATCTTTTCCATTAAGGAGAACCTGACTGGCGTAGGCCGACATGGTGTCGAGGTAGAGTCCACTGAATCACCCCCCTGGCCAGACCTCCAATTATCACTATTAACCTGATGCCCTCCGCCGTTATCTCTTGGCTTTTTCGAAGATTTGCGTCCAGTCGTTCGTAATTGACGCCCCCTAAGGTCCTCACTGGCATACAATCCAGTAAAGGCCAACAGACGCTCTTGTAAGGATTCCGGTGCGTCATGCATGGCATCCAACTTCTCCACGCAGCTTCTACTTGGATGCCCCAGACATCCACATATGAGACAATACTCAGGAAGAAATTCATACTTAAAGGTCACCCACTTTAAGCCTTCGTCCGGGAAATCAATGAAGGATCCTCGCATAAGGGGCTGTTCCACTACCAACCGGAGCCGAACCCTTAGAAAGCGTCCAATACACTCTTCTCCTTCAACCTGATCCACTTCCAGTACGTGCCCTATTAAAGAGCCAATCTTTCTGGCCACTGCAGTCGTCATGTTAAAAAGCGGAACTCCATGGATTTGGATCCAAAACACCGCTGTTGTCAAGTCAACCATACGCGCATCTGTTCCCGGTCGGGTCTCCGCCAACAAAACTAAATTATCCCTGTAAGTCCATGGCTCCATATCCAGGACCCGCAACTTGTCTTGCCGACTCATAAACCTGATCAAGAAGGTGCGGAGACCAATCTCCTTGATAGAAACACCATCCATACCTCGCCACAGTCGAGAGAACACCCCAATAAAGCCTTCCCTATGGACTGCCTTATGAGTAAAAACCTTTGCCACCAGGGTGTACTGAGACCCCTTTAATACATCAATACTCTCCCCATCCTCAATTCGTAGCCCTCCACGCTCCTTGTCAGACAAACGCATATGAGAGCCAAACTTCTCCTCCAACTCATCCATCATGCAAGGCTCAAATTAGGAACCGTATTGCATTAGAGAAGAACCCAAACTTGTATGTCTGCCCGGAGAAATCTCCAGCCGTTGCACTCCCTTACGTTCAATTCGAGAGCCACCACCCGTAAAGCCACAAAGATAAGTAGAAAATCGTAGAAAACCAAACCCTAGTCGCTGTGAGGTAAAACCCTAGCCGCCGTTTTGTTGAAAACCTAGTTGACCCACCTCTCCTTTCGAGAGACCCCCCCATTTCATTAACTCTATTAAAACAATCGTTAAGTCATCTGACGTAGCACGAGTAGAGCCTGCTTATTTGATGATGTGTTTGGCATGTACACAAAACTTAACTAAAAAATATTTATTGTGTGTATCCAATTCAAACTTTTAATGACTTTTATAGAGATTAAAAGTCTAGAGATATTCAATTTAGATTTTTAAAGAGTTTATAAAAGTTTGGTTGTATTCAATTTTGACTTTTAAAAACTAGTTAAAAGTATTTAAAAGTTTGGTGGTATACAGTTGTAATTTTTAAAAAGTCCTTCAAAGTTTGGTGGTATCTAAAAAGTTAATGACTTTTAAAAGTTTATTAAATGAATGAATTTTCCATACTTTTCAGGCTAATTGTTAATAGCAAAAGTCTTGCCAATTTACTAGTGACTTTTATCAACTTTGTGAAAGTATGTCAATTCTATGAAAGTCACTCACTTAAAAAAAGTCTTTATAAGTACGGTTTGGCAGCAACGTTGAGCTAGTCAATTTCAATGAAAGAAGGAAGTATTTTCCATATTTTAATACTTTTATCATTTTTTTAAAATATATAATTATTTCTTAAATGATCATTGACACAAATACCCTTAAAAGAAGAGTCATGTGCTTGTCATGTGAGGATTTTAACAAAAATTTTAGTAGAAGTTAGTGGAGGTGGCATATTAGCACTAAGAGTGAAGTTTGGGTGGTAAACTGATAAAAAATTTTCTTTAGGTGATATAAGTGCAAAATTCCCTGATAATTATATGGCTGAATTATTATTATTATTATTTTTTAAGGTGTGGGAAATTACAAACACTTAACGACCCGTCCGAGGTGTTTTTGCATTTAATTATTTAATTTAAAATATACGATGATGATTTTGCCTTTGGGGTTAGAATCTTTGAATTTTAGTAGGCCCTTTTCTTAGAGTTCAGTGGTGGATTTTTTAAACGTATGAGTACTTAATTTTTTTAAGTGTTCAAATTGAAAAGACGTGTACTACAATGCCATTTAGTGAAAAATTCACGACACTAAATTGTTTTCTTAAATAGAGAAATTCAGGATACTAAATTGAAATTGACCAAATTGATTGATTGATTTATTTATAAACGAATTAGAAACAATTTTTAGATAAAATGAATAGGGGAATGCTAGCAACCTTCTCTCTAACTTTCTCTTTTGGACTTCTCTTTTCTCTTCATGACATGTGTCACTTCTTTTTTACTTAAATCAATGTTTTTAATTACAGAAAAAATATTAATTATGTTTCCATATTTGCCCTGGATAAACCAGTCCAATTCACTTGTTTCTTTTATCAACGTGGAAAACACAAAAACTAATTCTTAAAGATAAAACAAAAATCAGACCCAACAAAAAAAAAACAAAAAAAAACACCCAACCACGCGGGCAAACCCCTTCCTTCCCGCCGCCGGAAACACCTTTTCTCTCTCTTTCCCACATTAGATATGGATCTAGATCAAACAAGATAAATTATTTAGACTTAAAAAGCAATTTATGAACTTTCCAATCACTTAGACTTAAAAAGCAACGATGTATGTTGAAGAAGGGATGAGAACATAGCATAACCCATGGATGTTCAGGAACAAGACGACATCTTTTGCTCTTAACATGTGTTTGCCAAAACGCCAAACTGTACCAAATCGAAGGAAATCAGATACGTGCTTTCTACCCCCAATTACATATTTTGGGTCATAGGGTCATATGAGAGAGATCCAGATCTGGTGTGGAACAGAGAGAGAGAGAGAGAGGAGAGAGAGAGAGAGAGAGAGAGAGAGGAAAGGAGGCTTTGCTGCCGGCAAGGAGGAGAGGGTTTGTTGCCGCCGGGGTTGGGTGCGGGGTTGGGTGTGAAGCTTTGGTGGCTGTTCATTTTGCGTTCAGAACTTTAATTTAATTTAATTTATTTTAAATTTCATATTTCCATCTCCTTTTTTTTGTCTAATTTTTGTTTTATCTTTAAGAATTAGTTTTTTTGTTTTCCACGATGATAAAAGAAACAGGAGAATTGAACTGGTTTATCAAGGACAAATATGGAAACACAATTAATATTTTTTTTAATTAAAAACATTGATTTAAGTGAAAGAGAAGTGACACATATCATGAAGAGAAGATAGAAGGTCCAAAAGATTAAGTTAAAGAGAAAGTTGCTAGCATTCCCCAAAATTGATAATATTTAGGTTTGAAGTTCATAAATACACTAGCGACAAAATCTAAATTTTTTTAATTACACATAAGTTCAGAGCTGTAATATTGATGAGAGTAGCTTCAGATTTACGTTCAAACCAAAAAAAAAAAAAAAAAAAAAAAAAAAAAAAAAAAAAATTTAGAAGCTGATTTCAAAATTTGAATTCAAAAAAGAGAAAAATAATATATTTTATTCGATTATTAATTAGAGCGCAATAAATGGCCGCGGCGAAAAGAAAAAAATGACCGTTGGAAAGTTATATATACCCAATTTCCCAACGCAACTAGGAAAGGGAAACTTGGATTTCGAAAAACCCCAACAGCGTCAAGAATACGCAGATCTTTCGTAAAGCCTGAAGGGTTTCTTTAAATTCCAAATCTCTTCTTCATATCATCATCATCATCGACTTGTTCGTTCATCAATCGATCTGCGATCTGCTTCCCCTGCTTCTTCTACAACCCACAAGTTCTGCTCTTGTTCTCCGTCGTCTCTTTTGTTTTTGTTAGCTCACAAGTTCTTCTCTTCGTCTACAACCCAGAATCTTTGTATCCTCGGAAAAAAGCTTTGTTCTTCACTTTTGAACAAAGTGTACAAAAGCAATGGCGGGTCTCAAGAGAAAAAGAGCAACCCATGATGAGATAATAGTTGTAGACGATTCTGCAGATGATGCAGATCATTACTTGACAATTTCACTAAGTGGCTGCGAGTGGGTTCGAGGGCCGATGCTCGGCCAAGGCGGATTTGGGTCGGTTTATTTGGGTTTCGTGAAAAAACCCAGGTTGTGTTTGAAGGGTGTGCCGAGGATTGTGGCCGTGAAATCGACATTGGCCTCTCAGGCGCATGATCTGATGGGGGAAGATATTCTTCTTTACATTTTTCGTCACTGCCCTTTTGTTATCAACTGCTATGGAGAGGATGAGACGATTGGCGCTGATGGCCGTCATTTATTCAATGTATTCTTGGAGTACGCGGATGGAGGAACAATGGCGGATTTGATTGAGAAATCAAGGGGTTTTGGGTTGCGTGAATTCCAAGTCAGAAAGTATACAGAGTCGATTTTGAAAGGGATTAAGTACATCCACGAAAGGGGTTTTGTGCATTGTGATCTCAAGCCTGAGAATATTCTGCTTGTGTCTAATGCCGCTGGTTCCTCTGGTGGTGCTCGTTTTGTGCCGAAAATCGGAGACTTGGGGCTCACAAAGAAGGCAAATCAGAAGTGGGAGAAGCCTTCCTTTGGAGGCACACCAATGTATTTGTCTCCAGAAGCCGTGGTTTATGGAATTCAACAGCAGCCTTCTGATATTTGGGCGTTAGGTTGTGTTGTGCTGCAAATGTTAACTGGGAGGCATCCATGGGATTTCACACCTGGCGCCGTATTTGACGTTCGGGACCTGTTGACTGCCCTGCTTGTTTCAAGAATTCCTACCATTCCTGGTTGGTTATCAAAAGAGGCTAAAGATTTCTTGCAATGTTGCTTTATGTGGAACACTTCAGAGAGGTTTACTGCTGCTATGCTCTTGAATCACCCATTTGTCACTAAACTGGATAATGGGGTTGGAGAGGTTACACCAATTAAGCAAGTGTCTTCTGCAGTGGCTTCCTCTGGTCCGGATTGTCCTAGTTTCATACCCCTTGGAAGTTGGAAGTCTGAAGATGCAGAGGAGATGACTCAAGAAAATGTTGGTTTTTCTGAGCAGGAGATTCTTCCTCTGAAGCTCATGTCAAGGCATGTGGTTCCAAGCCCAAAACCATCAACTTTTGCTATAATGGGTGCAGCTTAGCTTAGCTTTATTGTTTACATATGAAACTCAATTGTATTTATGAAAGCCTTTTTCATGAACCATTAATTGTAATACATTATTCTATTGATTTTTTGTACCTAATATAGAGCCAGTAATACAAACATGCCACTTTGATCTTTATTTCCTTTTCAGTTTGGTCTTGCTGTTTCTTTGATGTACATTTTCTGACTATATTGGCAAGTTTGGTCTCCCTCTCTCTCTCTCTCTCTCTCTCTCTCTCTGAAAGTTGAAGTAGGGCTACATTTCTGCAGGTAATTCTCTCACTTCCAAGCCCTCTTTCACTGTTTTATGCTGTTAGGCTTTAATCTCTGTATCTTCTTTGCAATTGTTGTTTTAGTTCTCCGTTTTGATAATTTGGTACACTGGAATTCTCATTTTTTGTTGGGTCTTTATCATTGTTTCTTTAGACTAGGGCATGAATGAATATATCTGTTCCTTTCACAGATCCAGAGAATAGCTGTTTGAACAGAAGTGAAAAAAGAGTGACTTCCAACATTTTAACTGTTTGAAGTTTTCTATTATTGCTTAAGTTGCTGTCATGAGACTACGGCATGGCATTCGTCCAAACAATGAGAAAATTGAAACGGGAAACAAAAAACATCTATACAATTGGAGTGACTTCCAACATTTTAACTGTTTGAAGTTTTCTATTATTGCTTAAGTTGCTGTCATAAGACTACGGCATGGCATTCGTCCAAACAATGAGAAAATTGAAACGGGAAACAAAAAACATCTAAACAATTGTGTCCACTCAGACAAATTTTTTATTTTTTATTTATAAATTGTGTCCACATAAGATATAACTCTGAGTTCATTCATTTGTTGTGGTGGAAGTTCCTGTAATGGAATGGATTTTAAATTGTAGTTATGGATAAATGCCAGAACTACGTATAACTTCTTTCTCAAATCCCCTGCTCTTAACAATTAGGTTGCGCTTCTTCCCTTATTAGAATGGAGGTTTTAGTTTCACTTAATTGCAGGGCGAGGTTTCATGCATCACATCATCTACAATTTAGGCTCATCGCCATGATTATGTTGTAAATGGAGCTGCTGCAACCACAAGACTTAAACTTTTTTGTGCAATGTTTATATAGAAATAGTTTGCAGGCATAATTTAGTGTTCCATGATCCGTTTCTTATTTGTATACTAGTTCTTTTTTTTGTAGAGTCACTGCTATAGGAGACTAATTCTTATTTGTATACTAGTTCTCTTTTTATAGAGTCTCTGCATAATTTGTTTACCTGTTATCAGTCAGATGCAGGAATCTCTCTACTAGATACACATGTGCACACAGACATATGTTGATGCTTCTCATAGTGTATTAGGCTCCATATTCATTAGTTTATGATGAGAACCAGAATTGTTGCAGAGAGAGAATTGCACCACGGAATATTTGTTGGTGTGACTTTATTAGGACTCGGAGTACACATACTATTCTTAGGAAAAGAAAAAATAAGTTATTCCAAACCATTCATCAATGACCCTGTTGTTGTGTGCAATCCAATAACCGGTGAGTTTATACACCTTCCTGAAGTTTTTAAGCTTTGAGTATCTCTAGTGATGAGTTTATACACCTTCCTGAAGTTTTTAAGCTTTGAGTATC
The DNA here is from genome assembly GCA_903112645.1 of Prunus armeniaca. NCBI lineage: Eukaryota > Viridiplantae > Streptophyta > Magnoliopsida > Rosales > Rosaceae > Prunus > Prunus armeniaca. The sequence goes on along the minus strand of CAEKDK010000003.1, from coordinate 8,908,710 downwards.
TCTAGTGAAAAGTTAAATACGCATCAACGTGAATTTTTTTTAATATGGATAATCATGTAGGCTTGGATGCTGTCTGGAACAAATATGAATTTATATAGGATACATGTTCTTTTTCACGTTAATGACATTTATGCAGTAGTGAAGCAATTGATAGTGCTTTGCTATTGTGGTTTCAGAACTATGGCAGAGTTTCAGGTTGGTGGTCACTGTTGATATCTTTCATTTAAGTTGCGATTTGGGAAAGGGTAATTCTTTGGAAGGGTCTGCATCTTCTGATACAGAAAAACTTTAGTTGACACTTCAATTCCCATCCTAATTCTTGACTAATGATGCATATTGTTTTGAGACTTTCTGAATGCATTAAAAAGGATTGAATAGACGTTACTGTTTTATTGGTGCCTAAAGTAACAAGAAATAGTCTGTTCTGAATTCAAATGTTAAAACTGTTTCTTTTGTTTTGCCTTTTGAATTTTAGTTCGATGTTTTACATCGCTAAATCCTAACAAATTAAAATCTTTGATGGAAAGTTTGACCAACTGCTTCTAGTTTACTAGGCTTATATACATTCCAGAAATATGCAAATGAATCGGGCGTTAGGTTTCTCTCTCTCTCTCTGTGCAAGTTGAAGAAGGGCTGCATTTCTGCAGGTAATTCTCTCACTTCCAAGTTATCTTTCACTGTTCTATACTGTTAGACTTTTATCTCTGTATCTATCTTCGTAATTATTTCTTTAGCTTTTGGGTATGGTACACTCAAATTCATTTTTTTTTCTTTGGGTGGTCATATATTATATCGATGTTCGTATCAAAGAAATATGCATTTAAAAAAAATCATGTGCTTCTTTCATATGTTTTTGTTGATTCCTGTGTTTGATATGCTGGTTTCAAATAATACCTGTAGCTGAAACTGAGATATGTGGTCTGCTTTTTGATCTTTGGTTCATTTATATCAACTTCTTTTGATTTCCATGTTAAGATGCAATTTTTCATGTTTTGTTCAATTGGGTTTCTATCTCATTTGTGACATGTACCAATTGTGGGTCATGATCATTTATGGAACCTCTTTTTATTTTTCCGTTTTAAAAAATAAGAACGAAAATACCAGATGAGGAATAATAACATTCTGAGTAACACTGAACAAGATGAGTTGATAAATGGAATTGGTAACAGGCTTTTTGAAGTTTGTTTTGATCTGGCATAGTATGTTTCTGAGAGTAGGGAATTCGATCAATTCGACGACATCTTACATTTAGATTTTCACATGGTTTATGTGGTCAAGACTCAAGAGCAGCACAGTTATGATTTGATTGTGAGGTTGCCTTTCAAGGGTCACCCTGTTTCTTCGCTTGTGTTTTATGAGGATGTAACGGTTGAATTGATGGATGATTCCTGTCATGTTCGATTTTGAACGAACAAGTTGTCATTTTGTAAAATGAAGACTGTAATCTTGAATACTTTATGGATCCTCCCCTTACCCTGAATGTAATGCAAATATGTAATTTGCAGAAAAAAGGTTTTAATTGGCCCTGGACATTGAGTCAATTGGTGTAGAACTAGCTTTTTGTCCTTTCACTTAGCTGTCTGAACATATGTGAAAGAAGAGTGACTTCCAACATTTTAACCGTTTGAAGTTTTTTGTTATTTCTTACAATGAGAAAATTGAAACGGGAAGGTTTCATACATCACATCCCCTACAATTTAGGCTCATCCCCTTGATTATGGGGTCAATGGAGCTGCTGCAACCACATGATTTTTAAAAATTTTGTTCTATGTTTTTTTGTAAATTAGTTTGTAGGCATAATTTGTTGTTCCATGATCTGTTTCTTACATGTGTATATTAGTTCTTTTATCATATTTTCATTGTTATAGCGGACTAGTTCTTTTATCGTCTTCTTTTCTTTTCCCGCCCAGCACGAACCTCAAATTATAATCAGGCGTTAGGTCTCTCTCTCTCTCTCTCTCTCTCTCTCCTCTCTCTCTCTCTCTCTGTGTGTGTGTGCAAGTTGTAGTGCTTTGCTATTGTGGTTTCAAAACTAAGTATGGCAGAGTTTCAGGTTGGATGGTCATTGTTGATATCTTTCATTCAACCTGCAATTAGGAAAAGGGTAATTCATTGGGAGGGATTACTTCTCTGCATCTTTCGATGCAGACACAAGTTAGTTAATTTTTCAACTGCCATCGTAAGCCGTCTTGCTTATGTAAAACCTTTCTGTTGGGGAAATTTTATTAAAATCTTTAATATGTAAATGATAATTGAAATATTTTATTTCGATATTTTATTCAGTTAATGATGTATATTGTTTGATACATTCTGAATGAACAGGCACTAACTTGTTAATGCATTAAATAGGACTAAACATGGTTGCTACATTGATACGAATAGAAGTTACTTATGTTGCATTAGTGCCTAAAATAAAAAGAAACACTCTTCTTTGAATTCAAATGCTAAACCTTTTCTTCTGTTTCATGTTTCGGGTCTGCGTTTGATGTTTCACGTTGTCAAACGCTAACAAATTCAATTTGTCTGACATGATGAATATGATGGAGGTACATACAAAATACACACACATATATATATATATATATATATGCCTGGTCTTTTTCATGTTAATGATATATATGCAGTAGTGAAGCAACTGTAATGCTTTGTTATTGTTCTTTAAGACTAAGGCTGAGTTTCGGTTGGATGGCGTTTTTAATCTTTTGAATTCCAAGTGGTGATTAGGGAAAGGAAATTTCACAGGAAGGATGACTTCTTTGGAACTTCCAATACAGAAACAATTTAGTCGACACTTCCTCATCATAAGCCTTCTTGCTTGTGTAAAGTGGTGCGAGCTCCATGAAACTGGGGAGGTTTTATTTAAATCTCTCATATATAAATGATGGTAGAAAATTTCAGAATAATGAAGCATATTGTTTTGAGACTTTCTGAATAGAAGTTACTGTTTTATTGGTGCCTAAAGTAACAAGAAATACTCTGCTCTGAAACCAAATCAACAACATTGGATCCATAGTACCTTGTTTGCAAATTTGAGAATGGAAATGGACGCACCCGGGGTTCGATGTGGAAATAAATGGTTTTTTGATGACTTTGTGGACTGAAGATAACTTGGGAGAAGATTTTGGGTGCTGTGCACAAGTGTATCGAGCTTTTTTGTTTACTCAAGTGTTTTTTTTTGGGAGGTGATTTCTCCACTCTCTTTTCCCCCCACTTACACTCCCTTTTTTCTTTTTCTTTTATAAATATTTTTAATCAATATTGTTCTTTTTTGTTATTTCTCTTTCCTATTCTACCCTTACCCTACATTAAGGTTTTGATAACTAAAATAAAGAAAAGTTAACAGAAAATAAAACAAAAAATATATGTAAATCTGGAAAATGAATAGAAATGTATTTGTATGCTAAATTCTTAGTTTTTTTTACCAAGTATGTGAGTACTATTTATCTTCATTATAATTAATAGATAATAAATTTTTTGGGCTAACATATAAATATGGTAGAAGAACCAAAGAATGCTACTAACCAAACTGTCATTAGGAGCTTAGATATGCAGAGAGCAAGGTATGCATAATAGTCTCATATTTTAATTCTTTCATAATTTTAGTAAGTGATACATGTTTATTAAAGAGAATTGTAGGGTAAGGGTAGAATAGGAAAGAGAAAGAATAAAAAAGAACAAAATTAATTAAAAAGTATTAAAAAGCAAAGGGGAGTGTAGTGAAGAAAAGGGGAGTGAGGAAATCAGCTCCTTTTTTTTTTTTTTTTTTTTTTTTTTTTTTTGTTTCGTGTAGAAAAGAGAAAGTTGGACATTGATTGACCGCTTGCAAAACCCAAGGGGAGGTGTCGTATAGCAGTGTAGCTCGGAAGTCTGAATGTCGTATCCACAGAGAGCGATGTAAAGAAAATAACAGAGCTGAAAAAGAACAATTATGATTGAGAAGTAGATTTAAACGGGATTTGATTTAAAGAAAATTCAATTGATTAAAACACTAAGGCATTGGGGTTCCACATTTAACATAAGCAGGCAACTCTTATTAATTTGATCCACAAAATATTTTCCATTGTAGTTGTTCAAAATAATTAAAGCTCTTTTTAATTTCCTTTAGAAGTATTCTAAGCATAACTTGTACCATTGGCAACAAACTATCAAAAAATAATCTTCATCGAAATTCTATTAATTTTTAGTAATTCTCTTCTCTTTTAAAAGCATGAAAGTTTTAAATACACAATGGAAAAACCATGATTGAACCCATGAAATAGATTATCAAACATTCATCAATTAATTAAAAAGAAAACTATCCATTTGAACAAAAACTACAAATTAACATTAAAGCTTAAGTTTGGATCAAACTAATAAAAATTACACACTCATATTAAAAGCTTTCTCCCTAGCCTTAGCTAGAGAGTTAGTTCCCCATAAAAACTAAGACATAAAATTTATAACTAGAACTAGGAGAATTGGAGGAAGGAAAAAGAGAGCTCAAGAGAAATGTAAGGCTCGGTGTGTTTTTGGACAAAGGCTACATCTCTTTTTATAGGAGGTTAGAGCTACTACTATTGCAACCGACTGCAACATGACTTGAATAAACATTTTCTCCCCTTTGTTGCATAGCCCACCATTAGTTTATTAGGAGCTTCACTAATGTACCCAAAATAGGGGCTGAATTTGTATTTAAAAAATCCCACATGGAATGCACTTTAGAAACACAACCAAAATCCATTTATATATAAGAAATTGGTGTTGAAGTTCCTATAAATTATAGGACTGCCACTGATCAAGCTCAACAGAAAAAAAAAACTCAAAAAGAACCCAAAACAACCCCAGCCCAATTTTATAAAAAAGCCCAAACAATTTTTTTTTAATTACAAAAAGCCCAAACATTTTACCATCTCGAAAACCGTAAATTAACTTCAAGCACTCGGCTTCATTAAACCATCTCTGCAAAACGTCTTTTCATTTCACCGTCTTCATCAACGCGTCTTCATCTATGCAAACCGAAACTCCAAAACCACTACCAAGCTTGATTTACTTTCAAAAACAAACACCACACACTAACCTCCACCTACAAAACCAAGAAAAAATTTCAAAGAACAATTTCAACAAGAAAACGCTTGAAAGGTAAGACATTTACAAACCAAACCTTTACTGTAATGTTGATTAATTGCTGTAAAGTTTCAGTCTAAGGTAATAATAGTATTTTATATTCGAATCAAGGAAAAAATATTGAAACTATATTGGATTTCAGTATTGGACTAACTGCATAGGACTATAAAATAGTCGGTTTTCAGCAACTAAAAAAGGAAAGAGATATTTAGTCATATACTCATTCTTAACACTGCTAGTTTACTGTCATGTTGATTAATGGCTGTAAAGTTCTAGTATAGGGTAATAACATTGGTTGTTTCATATGAAATCCTATTTCTAATGCATGGCTACCACTGCAAAGTTCCAGTCTATGGTAATAATAGTATTTTGGATTCGAATCCAGGACAAAATCTTGAAACTATATTGGATTTTCACTATTGGACTGACTGCATATGACTATAAAATTGTCGATTTTCTGCAACTCAAAAAGGAAAGAGATATTTAGTCATATACCCATTCTTAACACTGCTAGTTTATTGTCATGTTGATTAATGGCTGTAAAGTTCCAGTATAGGGTAATAATACTGTTTGTTTCCTATGAAATCCTATTTCTAATGCATGTCTACCATTGTAAAGTTCCAGTATAGGGTAATAACACTACTTGTTTCTTGTGAAATCCTATTTCTAATGCATATCTACCACTATAAAGTTCTAGTTTATGGTAATAACACTGCTAGATTCCTTTGAAAACATATTTATAATGCATGTCTACCCCTTGTAAAGTTCCAATATAGGGTCATAACACTGTCAGTTTCCTACGAAATCCTATTTCTAATGCATGTCTACCCCCTATAAAGTTCTAGTACAAGGTCATAACACTGCTAGTTTCTTATGAAATCCTATTTCTAATGCATGTTTATCCCCTGTAAAGTTCCAGTATAGGGTAATAACACTGCTACTTTACTGTCATATTGATTAATGGCTGTCATGTTGCTATTTCTAATGCAGATATACCGAAGAAAGGATGAAGAAAGAACAAACTAGACCAACCTCAAAATCAAAAGGTAAACAGTCATCATCCAAAACGAAAACAACCCAAACTATGTGCAGATCAAGAATAACATGCTCACTTTTGTAACAACAATTGACAACATCAGAGACAAACCTGAACAACGGAACTATGTCTTGACACTACTACCGAAGACACCTCTTTGGATACTCATAGAAGCATATATCCAAAAAAAGTTAACAAAGGTAGAGTGCATGAAGTCTAATTATGACATTGTGAGACTCATACAAGACTATGACACAAAGACGAGGAAGTTCAAGTTTAATGATGGTGATAGTGAGATGAAAAGCTAAGATGTGGCTGAAATTTTTGGCTTGCCAAGCATAGGCAAGAAGCTACCAAGCACAACAACCTCAACAAGGCCGGATTTGCATTTTTTGAGGAAATACTTCATGGGTTATAAGAAGATAATAAAGACTTCAATTAATAAGTGCTTGAACTTAGCACTTGAAGATGAAACAGAATAGGGTCCTATGGATGTAACAAGATTGATAATCCTATAACTCTTCATGACCAATCTCTTCTACAACTCTGGTTGTACACTTGCTTGGACATATACAACTATAATAGACACCTTAGAAGAGATGAGGAAGTATAATTGGGCTAAAGGAGTTTTGGACTACCTGTATTTTGGATTAGAACAAGCAAAGAAGAACAAGAAGGACAAAAGAAAAAAAGCAGCCAAGCGTGAGTGGCTGCCAAATCCTAATACCGATAAGAACACAAATCTCCAAACTGCAAATTCGTAGCATTATCTGGATTGTGTGTGTTCTAACTTTGTGCATGCTGAACGCTTGTGAATATATGAATTGTAATTTTGTATAGGTATAAATTTTGGGACACGAGCAATTTACAGGGGAGACTGCCGAATTTTCGACATAAGTCAAACCTTAGAAGAATTTTTGAGTTTTAGTTAGAAGGGTAATTTGGTCAAGTATGCCTAGCACCTGCTAGGTGTTGGGCACGCATAGGTTCGGCGCAGATTCCAAAGTGGAATTTGGGTCGGGTCCTGTCATTGACACATAATATTGCAAAAAAAAATAAATAAATAAATTGTGCAGTATTGGCTGTATCAAAGATCTAACCTGCTTACTCCAATTTCTGGAAGAGAACAAATGACACTAGGGGATATTAAATGGAGTCTTCCACAACTGAGTGCAAAGCTTCACCGTCTAAAGAACAACCAGATAAAGGTACTCTTTGCTTTCAAATAATCTGCGTCTGATATGAAAACATTGTTAATAACATGTCATAGACGTATATTCTTAATACCATGTCATAGAAGTAAACTATTAATACCATGTCATTGAAGTAAACTATTAATACCATTTCATAGAAGTACACTCTTAATACCATGTTATAGAAGTATACTCTTGATACTAACTCTACTTAACAAATAGATAAAAAGCACTAAAGTTCAAGAGGAGAATGATGTTGCTGAAGAAGTGATTGAAAAGCATGATGATGCTGTTGAAGAAGAAAATGAAGAGGAGGATGATGTCTTTGTTATCACACTTAAAAATTGGGTAAGATAACCTATAATGTTCCAATATTTATATTTGAAGGCTAAATCGAGGGTGTACAAACACACACACACACATATATATATACATGTATATAAATTGGCTTAATTATGTACACGCCCCCTGTGCTTTCCAACTTATCTTAGATTACCACTTGTGTTTGCAAACGGCTCAAAGTACCCCCCAACATTTAAAAAACCATCTCACGTTATCCTTTCCGTTAGTTTTTTTGAAGTTCCGTTACGAACGTTACTGTTCATCCCCCCCAAAATTCCAGAATAGCAGCCCATTCCCTTTGTTACTGTTCATTGCTTATTTACCCTCCAAAACTCAGAAATTTCTCATAACTAGCACAACTAGCAGCAAGAACAGCTCGAGAGATTGAAAAACCATACCTGGATCGAAGCAAATGGTGCTCGGAATCGCCCGAACGAGCGATGGAGATTTTGGGTAAAAATTGGCCAATTTCTTGCTTTTTTCGGCGATCCAGACGGCGGTTGGTAGCGGATGAGATGTGAGGGTGGTAGAGGACAACGTCTTGGTTCTTTTGATACCCATGTCGTCGCTCGGGGTGGCCGGAGGAGGAGATGGCAGCTCAAAAACTGGTCGGATGAACAGTAACAAAAGGGATGGGTTGCTGTTCTGGAATTTTGGGGGATGAACAGTAACGTTCGTAACAGAACTTCAAAAAAACTGACGGAAAAGGGTAACGTGAGACGGTTTTTTAAACGTTGGGGGGTACTTTGAGCCGTTTGCAAACACAGGTGGTAATCTGAGATAAGTTGGAAAGCACAGGGGGCATGTACATAATTAAGCCATATAAATTTGCTAATCTTATTTTTTTTTATTCTTTTATAATATTTCATTTATAATATTGTGGAAAACATACCACTGTTATTATCTAGAAAAAGAGGCTCAACGTCACTGATAAAGGAGAGAGTGATGACCTTGTTGCACATAAAAAGGAGCAAGAGCACCAAGAGAACCAAGAACATAAAGCCAAGCAACACCACCAGCTACAAGATGACCCCCAAACTGAAATCCCATAATACAAGAATACAACGTTGTTTGAGAAAATTGTTAGATCAATCCGAGAATACAAGGAGGATGAAATACAACTTACAAAATAGTATATGATGGAGAATAATAATGTTGCTGAATATTGGACAAAGAAATGAGAGCATCAAAAGATCCATGATGCAATAGCGTCTTGCATAAAAAAGAATAAATTGATTCAGATACTATACAATGAAAAAGAAGAATTAAGGAAGCAACAACAACATTTGCAGAAGATGGTTAAGGAAAAAGCATATCAAAAGAATTCCATACAACTTGATGTTTATGAGGAAAAATCCTACAAGACAAAGCTGCAGCTAGAAAATGATCAACTTCTTGCAAAGAAGATTTCCAACTTGGAGATTATAAGTGAAAAGGAAGTTGTCATTGCCTTGTTGAGAGATAAAAAATTAACATAAGAACTGCAGAGTGAAAAGGATAAAGGAGAAAAGCAAGAAGTCAGAAGAGATAAAATCAAGAAACTTGCATATGAGGGCCAACAAAATCAAAGAAACAACATATCAAAAGATCGCAACCAAACCAGATTTCCCATTCCCTAAAGCAGAGACGAGAGCACAAAAGAGAAAGGCACAAAAAAAAGGTCAAGAGCCAACCAAATCAAAGAAGAGGGCCAAAGGTTCATTCCTGCAATGGAATACATATCAGGTCTACAACATACTGGATGAACTCTCAAAAGAAAATCTGAAAAATTACTGGAAAGATGCAGTTGATGGGTAAGGCAATGTGTTTTGTTCATTTTCAATGGAAGACACTATTATTGAACTTTCACATTTATTGATATTTTTTCTAACTACAAATACTGTTGTAGCACTGCTTTTTGGTAAGGGGAAAACATTTTGTTCAAAGATGACATACAAGGCTTATTAAGAGATACTGACCATGGTGGTATTCCCGGCGACAATTTTGATGGAGATGATGACTGAAAATTCTTTGTTTAGGAAATTGACACTACTACATTTCACTATTTGCGCGACAAAGGCAATTTCGTCGCGCAAACAAACTTTGCGCGACAAAACATACTACGCGTAGCGCAAAATCAAGCGACGACAAAATTTCGTCGCGCAAAAAGATTTAGAGCGACAAAAATATATATTGTCGCAACAAGGTAGGGAAAAAACCCGGGAACCTTTTTTTTGGCGCCAAAGCCTTACCCGACAACAAATGTCTTCGCAAAAGATTGCTTTGCGCAACAAAAGTTAATGGCGTCGCGCAAAAAAAGTGGGGGAAGAAAAACGCGGGTTTTAGTTTTTGGCGCCAAATTCTTGCGTGACGAGATAAGTTATTTTGTCACGCTTACTCTATGACGACGAATAATTTTCGTCGCGTTAAAAAACGTTCCAACATCTTGCGTGATGACATATTTAGTGACGACAGGATGAATTGGCACGACGAATATTTGAGAGACGAAAAATATTCTTATCGTTGCGCAAAGATCGATGTCGGCAAAACCTTGCGCGACGAATTTTGCACGACGAAGAAATTTTTTTTGTCCCGCAAATTGTTATGCTTTTGCGCGACGACTATTTTGTTTAGCGCGACGAACACACGAATACTTGTTCGTCGCTCAAACCTTCGTCCTTTACTTCATCGGTTTCAGCCATTGCAGAGGCAAACTACAAAAAAAATTGCAGCTTGCCTCTCCCTCTCTCTCAAACGATTTCAGCAAACTTCCCTCGTCAATTTCATTTTGTGTATGAGTTGAACTGCCTTTGCTTCTGCTGCGTTCGGTGGATATGTATTTTTTGTCGTTAGTGTAAAAGCTTTAATGTAAATTTATACTAACACCATTAATTTCGTTGTCTATAGGGATATTATATGTGATTAGCGATTACTGGAGAACGATTGATAAGGTATTTTCATCGTTTTATAATTTAAAAATATAAAATTAATTACATTATGCTTAAATTGTTTTGTGAAATTATATTTATATTATGTTGTTAAATTTATGCACGTTGATGTACGAAGTTAATTGAAATTAACTTTGTACATTTTTTTTAAGTCAAACTTAGTTTCCCGTTCGAGGTTAGTTGGATTTCGCGCATGGATGCTAAAGCGTGACTGCGGTCCAATTAATTCTTGAATTGTCCCATTATTTGGACAGTTTGGGAATGCATAGTCGTGTCACGTAATTTACGACTACAAGATTAGGTTTCGATTGTGGAGATTTCGGTGTCATCTCGATACGTTCTTTGGGTGGTACGTAGGTATTTTATACCTACAGTACACCTCAAGAACTGTGTCGAGATGCTGCCGAAATTCATCCACATCGAAATCTAATCTCATGTAGTCGTAAATTATGTGATATGACTATGCATTCCCGAATGGGATAGGGCCCTTACCGAAGGCATAAGGTGACATTATGATTTTGTACGAATACAACATGATTGTTGTATATTATGATTGTGGTTCTAGGAATTATGAGCAGGAGGTGGATACAGAACCCGAATAGGTGTGCAAATGAATATTTGGATGGAATCGAGGATTTTATTGCCTTTGCACGAGCACACAACTCGGGTGCAACTAGAATCCGTTGTCCTTGTCGGAGGTGTAACAACACGTTGTGGGAGACAATTGAAAATGTTCAATTTCATTTGGTAAGGAATGGAATGATTGAGACATATAGCACTTGGACCTATCACGGGGAACAATTAGACATTGCTTCGTCTTCAAGGGTCACAAGAGTGGAGAATGTTGAACCTATTGTGGATCCTAATGAACAAGTCATGGATATTCTAAATGATGCTTTTCCATTTGCATCGACAAGTAGCAATCAGGAGGGGGAAGATGACGTGCCTACATCAATGGACATTCCAGACTTCGAACAGTATGAAAAACTGTTACAAAATGCCAACCAAGAGTTATACCTGGGGTGCGAGAACTTTTCTGTTCTCACGGCCATTGTGGAGCTAATGCACGAAAAAATAAAGTATCATATATCGAACCTGTGTTTCGATTACTTTTTAGGGGTTTTTAAGAGAATGCTTTTGACGGACAATTGTTTGCCAAAAGACCACCGACAGGCGCAGAAGGTGTTGAATGGTCTTGGATTAGGTTATGAAAAAATTCATGCTTGCAAAAACAATTGCATGTTATTCTACAAAGAGTATGAAACATTGGATACATGCCATGTATGCAATGAGTCGAGGTTCAAAACAACATCTTAGAATAGAATGACTAAGATTCCACAAAAAGTCATGCGTTATCTGCCCTTGAAACCTAGGTTGCAGCGATTGTATATGTCGACGCATACTGCCACAGATATGAGATGACATAAGGAAAAACGGGTAGATGACGATGTGATGCGGCATCCTGGATGGGGAAGTATGGAAAGAGTTCGATCGAACGTTCCCTTAGTTTGCTACTGATCCCTGAAATGTTAGATTGGGACTTGCCACTGACGGATTCAATCCGTACGTGGTTCTAAACCAACACCACAGCACTTGGCCGATTTTTGTATTCCCATATAATTTGCCGCCTTGGAAGTGCATGAAAAAGGAATATATGATGATGACTGTCTTGATAACTGAGGATCCCGGCAGGTCAATCGATGTTAACTGATGGCCGTTGGTTGATGAGCTCAAGGATTTATGGACAAACGGTGTGCGTACGTACGATAAATCCATTGGGAAGCTATTCACTTTCCAGGCAGCAGTTATGTGGACCGTGAATGATTTTCCCCCGTATGCAATGGTTTCTGGGTGGAGCACGAAGGGTTATATGGCATGCCCTATATGCAAGGAAGATGTGACTTCTAGTTGACACGCCGGAAAAGTTTGTTACCTTGGTCATCGGAGATGGTTGCCATGGGACCACGAGTGGCGGGAGAAGGATAAATAGTTCGACGGGAAGAAAGAGCATGGCCTTAGACCTAGAGAGTGATCCGGGGATGAGATCTTAGAACAGCTTAACCGTTTGGATTTTGCTCCGTTCGGGAAAATAGTTAGTCGGACTAGACCTGCTACACATATGAATTGGACGCACAAGCCTATGTTTTTTGAGCTTCCATATTGGTCAAAACTAACTTTGAGTCACAATCTCGACATTATGCATGTTGAGAAAAATGTCTTTGACACATTGATGGGCACGATTCTAGATATCGAGGGGAAGACAAAGGACACGATCAAAGCTCATCTGGATTTGGAAAAAATGGGCATACAAACGGGTTTATGGATGAAAAGGGACAGTCATAAAGCTAGAAGGGATCTTGCATTTTTTTCCATGAAACTGAATGACAAAAAAGAGTTTCTCGAGTTTGTATCGACTGTAAAATTTCCTGACGGGTATGCTTCTAATATCGCACGTTGCGTGAATGTTGACGGGGGTAGATTTACTGGACTAAAGAGCCATGACTGCCATGTCTTTATGCAACGCCTCCTTCCTGGGAGGATTCGACACCTATTGCCGGATGATGTAGTCAAGCCAATCGTATTGTTATCCAGATTTTTTTCCCAACTGTCGGCAAAAACGTTGCGAAGGACATACGTTAATCAGTTGCGCCATGACATTGTCCAAGTCCTATGCAATTTTGAGATGATATTCCCTCCAGCTTTCTTCACAAGTATGATTCACGTGATGGTTCACTTGCCAGAAGAGACATTGCTTGCTGGTCCAGTCAACTACCATTGGATGTATCCAATAGAAAGGTATATAATCATTCCATATTTGTGTATGCATAATTATCATATGCTTGCTACTTGCTAATTTGCATCGTATCGGTTTATTTTCGCAGGCTTCTCGGAGAGCTGAAAAAAAGCGTACGCAACAGAGCGAAGCCTGAAAGATCAATTATAAAGGCTTGGGTTCAATATGAGGCGCTTACTTTATGTGGAATGTATTTGAAAGATGTGGACTAGGCTTTCAATCGTCCTCAGCGCAATAATGACGGAGGTGTGAGAAATGCGAAACTTTATGTTTTTGGCCAAAGTGCACGACCTTTTGGAGAGCCTGTACGAGGAGAGGCGTTTTCCAAAAATGACATGGAGGTGGCCCATTGGTTTGTACTGAACAATTGTGATGAGATAATCTGGTACTTGGATGAGTATGAAGAGATGATGAAGCGAGAACATCCATCACAATTGTATTCCAAGAAACACCGTGAATTGTTTCCACTATGGTTTTTGGAATATGTAAGTTATATGTGTTTTGTATTTGACATATATATTGTAATATTTATGCTTCTCAAACTAACATGTGAATTTTTTTGTATAATATTAGGTGAATAAGTTGAAATAAGAGAATTCCCCCATTTACAGTGAAGAGTTATATAACTTGGCATTCGGCCAAATTGGCGCTGAATTATTCTCGGGTTGCAATGTTAACGGTATCAAATTTTTGGGGACTATAAGAGATGACAAGTTATGTACGCAAAACAGTGGTGTCCATGTCCCAGGTGGAGGTGAAAGTACGGACATTGATTTCTATGGCAAACTCACAACTGTCGTGCAATTGCTTTACAAGGACCGATACCAAGTAATCATGTTTAAGTGTCGATGGTTTGATACGAACCCAAATAGGCAGGGAAGTGTTAAAATCGATTATGGGTTACTATCTGTGAACATTAACAGAACTTGGTATGATGACGACCCTTACATTTTGGCAAACATGGCAAAACAGATTGTGTATCTAGATGACCCTAAAGCCGAACACGGTTGGAAAGTTGTTCAGCAGATAGATAAGAGGAATGTGTATGCTATACCAGAACTAGACCATCTGACAACGACGTCGACGTTGTTGACCAACGTTTGGAATCTTCCATGGAAAATGTTGCACAAACACTTCTAGATTCAAATGTTATACAAGAACCGTTTCAGCTTGAAGGAGTGTCTTCAAGAGAAATACTGATTCAGTCAATTACAATTGACCTCGGTGATCTTCCACGATACGATCCAACCATGGGTCCAAACAACGACGATGATGTACTTATGGAGGACGAGGAGGATGAAGAAGAGGAGGAGGAGGATTGGGAGACCGAAAGTGATGATAGCGACGGTAACGAAGATTATTATAGTTCAAATGATGAATAATGTAATTTATTTGCGACTTGCCATGTAAATAATGTAATTTATTTGCGACTTTCCATGATAGCGACGGTATATCGTTTTATTTTCTCATTCTACAAATCGTAAGCTTCTCAATGATTTTAGTTAAATATTTCATACCATTTTAATTTAATTACGACATAAAAACGAGCTATACATTCATTTAAATCCTATAAATACAAGCTTTCCATTACCTTCATTTAAATCCTAAAGTCATGACGTTTTTGGCAATAATTTCTTTTACTTTTTTATATATAAAAAAAGTTGGTTTTACACATTCCATACTTATCTTAATATAACATACCTACAATGTAGTATGATAAGCCGGTGAATGAACTATAGTATAATCATTCTTCTATACTTATCTTAATATAACATACAATTACCATAATCTTAATGTAACTCTAATGTAACCTACAGATTCCATAATCCTAATGTAACGTACACATTATGTAACCATAATGTAATCCATTAATTAGGTTGAACTATTTTCATACTACAATGAATCCAATATAAGTAAATAAAGTAATAACATTTACTCAGCTATGCACACTCATCCTAATATAAAATTGTCAATAATAGATAATGAATACGTAACATGTGCAAAGTAGTTTATAATATATTTTTCATAAAGTCTTGAAAATTAAATAAAGGGAAAAAAGAACATTAGAGTTAACAAATAAAAACGCATAAAGAAAAAAATTTCACCCTCCGTCCGAATTTTTTTCATTTCTCCATCCTTAAAATCTTGACTAATATAGGTTTACAAGTCTTTGCGCGACGAAGACGTGCACCTATTCGTCGCATAAAAGTCGTTCATTATTTGAAAAATAAAAGTCCCATGTTTACACTTTGCGCGACGAAGAAGAGCACCTTTTCGTTGCGCAAACACGTGTTTACACTTTGCGCGATGAAGAAGAGCACCTTTTCGTCGCACAAACACGTTTTTACACTTTGCGCGACGAAGAAGAGCACCTCGTCGTCGCTCACTTTGCGCGACGACGAAGGGCACCTCTTCGTCGCGCAACACTCGGGCATATCTCAGATAACAAAGTCCAGGGGTTTACACTTTGCGTGACGAAAAAGTTCACCTATTCGTCGTGCGAAAATCGTTCATTATTTGGAAGAATAAAAGTCCTGTGTTTACACTGTTGAGGCCCAAAAAATCCATGGATTGGGCCCGAGCAATTATCAGCCCAATACAATATTCCATAAGGGAAAAGAAAAAAGGGATCTATCGCACGCAAGTTATAATCCACACGCCACGCTAAATAAACAAATTATCATGCTATGATAAAATATAATCATGCTAAAAAATTAAAACAATCCTTCCCAAGGGCGATAAGGTAAAATATGCCGAGCAACATGCCGTGCCGTTATCTCGCACCCAACCACGCTACAAGCCTAGGTGGGCCCAAGCCACTCAAAAAAGACCCGGGGCTTGCTTGAGTGGGTTGTGGCATGGATGGTGATAAATCAACATGAGGCCCATTGATGGACCAAGAAATGGAAAGTCTCGGGTTGCTTGGGAGCCTCGAGACTCAGGCCCATTTCTTAGGCCCAAACATGTGGGTAAGCACAAGAGAGGAAAAATAGCCCAAAAGCCCAAGCAAAATAACCCAGCCAAGAGATAACCCAACCAAAAAATAATAATAAGCCCAAATCAAGAAGCCCAACAAGCCCATTTGTTTAGAAAGCCATCTTGGCCCTTAGAAAAGCCCAAAAAAGGGCCCACAATAGCTTCAGCCCTTTTGAAAAACAGAGAACACGTGAAGGAGTAGATGGCAGGTTCCTTAAACAAAGCTGCTGGAAACCAGTCCCAAGCCAGAGACATCCAAAGAACCGATGAATACCATCCTGCATGCTGTCAGAAGCATCCCTTGGACCAGCATACATTGGCACCTCCTTTCCTTCATCAGATTCAGCCAAGGAAGAGGAAAGAAAAGGAAGAAAAACAGCAAACCAAGAGTGGAAGCCCTCATTGCACAGCCGCGGGAAAGGAGGATGTTGAGCCCCCAAATCTCCTAAATTCATGAAGATAGACAGAAGCAATCTTTGCCAAGAAAGGGAAGTCAGAGAAGGGGAAGAGAAAGGAAGAAAAGCTCAGCCAAAGTAAGAAGAAGCCATTAGGGTTTCTTGAAAAATGGTGATTTCTGGCAGCTATAAATTGAGCCTTTCCCTACCCAGCAAACACAACTCACAACCTGCAGAGAGCAAGCTTTTCTCTCTATCTTGCAAAACTTAGAATCGCGCACTGTTCATCTTCTTCCCCAATTTGTTCTTCTGGCAGCTGCCGGAAGAACCCTGCCTTTCTTTTCTTCCTCTAGTCAAAATCCCTCACAAAACACCCCATTCCTTACCTAAACACTTTCATTTCTCATAAACCAAGCCTAATTTCTCTCTTAGTGCTAAACCCATGTTGGTTTTGCTCTCCATGCCTCATGCCACTCATGCTGAGCCTAAAAACCATCTGTAAGCATGCCAAAATTATCTGTAAGTCACTATTATTCTCATTGGTGAAGACTATCCAAAATATCTCCTAAGGTTTCGCTGCCCTTTCGAGGTATTTTGGGGCTTAATTTTCGAACCTAAACAAAAAGGGGCAATCTCCTCAGTCCACCTTTTGCAGCAGCCCAGCCCGTTAGCTGCAGGAAGAAAAAGTCCCCTACATACACTTTGCGCGACGAAGAAGGACACCTTTTCGTCGCGCACACCCGTACACTTTGCGCGACGAAAAAGCTCTTCATCGCGCAACAATGGGGGATATTTGGGAGAATAAAAAGTCAAGTGCGAACGTTGCGCGACGAAGACGGGCACCTGTTCGTCGCCCAAACCCATGTTTACACCTTGCGCGACGAAGAGAACTCTTTTCGTTGCATAAAGTTTTAGTATTTATATATGATATATGATATATTGTTTTTATGGCATACGCATTCTACGAAACGAGTCTCAACGATCCAACCGTGAGACGTGTTTGTATATGCTGCCAGATCATATACCTCAAGAATCGCAAAAAATAAAAAACATTCATAGACCTACAACAACACAAAACTTTTCAATGGTTATAAACGACAAATCACGAGTTAACAGTTATTTTAACTCCGATTGCGATGATTTTTTACAGGTACACTCCGTCACCCTATATGAATTCAATGACTAAATCTGATCTTCAATTTCAAAGGTTTACACTGGTGAATACGACACAATCTTACGTTAAATTAAACGAAAGTATAAATAAACTATTCATTGTTAGATAATGTATTGTTTCGATGACATATGCATTATATGAAACTAGTTTCAACGATCCAACCGTCAAACGTGTTTGTACGTACTGTGAGATCGTAAACCCCAAAAATCGAAACAAACAAACATTCGGACATCTTGTAACAGAACAAAACTTTTTAACGGTGATAAAAGAAACACCTTGTGCGACGCATACTGTTGTCGCGCAATGAGGTTTTGCGCAACGGAAAGATTTTTTTCGTTGCACAAAATTCTGGCAGACGCATTTTTTCGTCATGCAAATATATTAAATTATTGTTTTGGGTTTAGGGTTTCTGGGTTTTGGGGACTTTGCGCGACGCATGAAGATGTTTTTGTCGCGCAGGTTCGGAAAATATTGGCGGTTTTAATCCCGCTTATAGAAAAGTCTTTGCGCGACGGATTAATATATTTTTGTCGTGTAAGGTTATAATTTTTAACTTTGCGCAATGCCAGAACTTTTTACGTTGCAAAAGCTTTTCTCAGACGCATTAATTCGTTGCGCAATGTTAGAATATTAGGGTTTTATGATCCTCGTTTTGCGCAACGCCATATTTTTCGTCGCGCAACGTGGTGAAATTTTGGCGGTCCAGCTCCGGCTGATTACAGTATCGAACCAGCGCGACGGATAATTTTGTTTTCGTCGCACAAAGTTAAATTTTTTTGTTTGCGCGACCTAAATTTTTCGTCGCGCAAGTTAAAACAAAGCTTACGCGATGCCTTTTTTCGTCGTCGCGCAAACTTCCCAATATTTTTTCTGAAAAACGCGACACTTTCCCTCTTCATCTTTATTCCTCCGTCCTTCTGCAGCCTCCATACCTCCGCCGCCAGCCCCAAGACCCTGCCTTCGCCGGCATTCCCTCCAAGCTTCGACGCCTCCCAAGCCTCCATAAGTCGACGCCGCCGCTCTCTCACTTCCTTTCCCCCTCTCTGACCCCAAATTTGTTCCCGCTCTCTCCAACCCAAAGCCCCCATCGCTAGTCACACCACCGCCTCCCTCTCGCAGCTGCTGTCTGTACGTATAAATATATTCGGGTTTATTTTGTTTTCTGTTTGAATTTATGTGAATGATTTAGTTCAGTGTTGAAATTGCTTAGTCTGATGCTTGGTTAGGTTTTTTTTTTTGGTCAATTTTAAATATATTCGGGTGAAATATATATTTTTTGTTTGGATTTATGTATTTATTTACTTAAGTGTTGAAATTGCTTAGTTTGATGATGCTTGGTTAGGGTTTAATTTTGTATTTTTTTTTGTTAGGGTTTTATTTTGTTTTATTTTTTCAATTTTAAATATATTCGAGTGAAATTTTTTTTTCTGTTTGAATTTATGTATTTATTTAGTTAAGTTTTGAAATTCCTTAGTCTGATGCTTGGTTAGGGTTTTATTTTGTATTTTTTTTTCAATTTTAAATATATTCGGGTGATTTTTTTTTATGTTTGAATTTATGTATTTATTTTGTTAACTGTTGAAATTGCTTAGTTTGGTGAATTTTTTTTTCTGTTTGAATTTATGTATTTATTTTGTTAACTGTTGAGATTGCTTAGTCTGATGGTTGGTTTAGGGTTTTATGTTTCAATTGAAAAAATCGAGAGTGATAGTTATTGTGGTGGTTTGAATTATGTGTTTCAATGTGATTTTTTTGCTGTTTTCACATGCTGTTTTAGTTTTGGTGTTTGAATTATTGTAGCATTTTTTTGAGTTGGCGGTGACGACTGCATCGAGTTTGCCACCCCCGGCTACGACGTCAGCTGCCACTGCTCCAGCACAGGTACACGCCATGGCGGTTTGTCCCCGGGTCCCCCATGCACCGGCGTCATCAGAGTCGTCAGTGGCGTAGCCTGTTAGTGCCAGGCAGCGTCACCGCCCCCCAGCATGACCGACACCACTTCGACCTCGCTGCTGGTGCGCCAGAGTCACAACCAGGTAAATATTTCCTTCAACTCCGGCTGTTTTAGACCAAGATTTTAGTACGATTTGGTGTTTCATACCAAGAAACACACCTGGGGACCTTGTCGCTAGTTGAAGACGGCAAAGATTACTCGGGTGACGAGCGGCATCGAGCTACACCAACGGTGGACCAGCATAGCTAATTGGCCCATGACATTGGTCACGTCGTTCGGACGCATTGCCCGATGAAATGGAAGTCTTGGAAGGCCATGCCTGACGAGGTGCGGATAGCGGTGCTCTCCCAACTGTCGGTATGTTTCTTACTTTTGAATTGTTTTCCCTTCACATTTTATATATTTTTAATACTTCATGTATGTAATGAATTTATTGCAAACGAACTACAATTTGGAGGACCTTGACGACGAGATGTTGGCGTACATCAATAGACTCTTTGCTAAGAGGCATAAGCAGTGGAAGAGCGACTTGCACCACCATTTTCAGACATATGATGATCCGCAGGTTGCTCTTCAGGAGGGTTGCCCGAAGGAGCTTGAGGGGCGGGAAGATAGTTGGGAGTGGCTCTGCGGTCATTTTCAGGAGGCCGATTTTTTGGTAATTTCTTATCACTAGTTGATAATTATTACACGTTTTTTACTAATGTTTGTTTAATTTTTAATATTTCATTTAAATTTCAACTAATACGTTTTTTTATTTATCACAGAAGTAGGCCAAAGCAAATAAGGGCAATAGGGCGAAGAAGACTCTTCTCCACCATTCAGGTTCCAAGCCCTTTTCCTATAGGATGGAGGAGCGGCAACGGGTAATAATACAGCTGTTTTTTATTTAATTTTTAATATATTATTAATAATATTACTTGGTTTTTTTCATGCAAACATTTTTTTGGAATTGTTCAATTCAGGGGGGGTCCAAATTCCCCGAGATTGACGTCTTTGGCGACGTTTACGTTCGCCCTAGGAATGAGTTGGCTGAGTCCCTTCATGTAAGTAGTCCTTAATCTTAATTATGATATTACACATTCAAGTTTCATAGTTATTATATGAATGTTTTAATTAATATTTTATGTTATGTTAAACAGACGACGATGATGGAGAAGAGCCAGTTGGTTCTTCAGGAGTCCGCCTCCCAGCTTCCTCCCGATACGTCGCTCGAGTCTGTGGATCCTCCACATGATGCAGGGTTTCAGATATTGACGGAAACCTTGGATCAAACTCTCAGGAGGCGCCCAGGGACATATTGTCGAGGGATGGGGAACGCTCGTCGGCAGGAACCTAGGCCCTGGTCATCGTCGCAGGCAACCAGTCAGGCGACTGCTGCTTTGACGGCAAAGGTGACTATGCTTGAAACCCAGATGGCCCAGATGACACAATTTCTACAGTCCCTCGCCCAGGCCTGCGTTTGCATACCGCCTTTTACTCCCTCATCAACCTCTGTGCCCATCCAACCCGAGCATGGCCACCACACCTCTGCCCCTAACGACAATGCCCAGCCTTTCGTGCCGCATTCGCCTAAAGATCACGTAGATTTTGGAAACTTGTTTAATTAGGTTTTTACTTTTACATTTAAAATATTTGTATTGTATTTTATACATTTATTTTATAACAAAATTTATCTCTTCATTACATTTTTTCATTGCAATAAAATAAAGAAAAAAAATTGCACACTAAAATAAATAAATTGAACTGATACTGTTTCGCAAAATTAAAAAAATAAAAATAAATAAATTTAAATTGAAAAAATATAATTTAAATTTTGCGCGACGAAAAACGTTTCGTCGCGCAAGGTTTATTCTCCTTAGTGCTACAAAAACTTTCGTCTCGCGAAAGTTAAGCGCACGATCAAAAGCAGTTGTCACGCAATAAATCTCGTCGCACAATCCCATGTGAGACGAATCGTGCAATAGGTCCTTGTTGTCGCACATAATTTACGACACCAACCCATTCTGTCGTGCAGGCTGGGTCGCGCAATATCTTGTGAGACGCAATGTGCGACGGCCAGTTTTCGTCGCGCAAACGTTTACGACACTAACTCATTTCGTCACGCATCATTTTCGCCAACGCAAACGATTTTGTCGCGCATATTATTATGAACCCAAGGGCTCTATCGTCCGTAAATAGTTTGCACGATGAACGCATCCGTCGCTATATTTTGCGCGACGAATGGAAAAAATTAGTCGCGCATAGTCTATCTTCATGATCTTTGCGCAACAGTATATGCGCGACGAATTTTTTGTTGCTCTAATTTTTGCGCGATGAAATGATTCTTTGAGCGACGAAAGTGCCTGTGTCGCGCAAAGTGAAAAATGTAGTAGTGTGAAGGAGGAGGGGAGGGATAGAGAGAGAAAATAGGAGAGAGAGGCAGAGACAGGGACGGAGTGGGTTAGCCTGGATGGGGTGCTAGGTTCAAGTCTGGGGTTTGTTGAGGTGGATGTGGCTAGGGGATTGGGGTTGGGATTGGAGTGTCAAAAGTCTTTTAACTCCATAAAATGTAGCATGACTAAATTTAATAGAAAATGTAATGGTAGGACCAATACAACAAGTAATAAAGAGTTGGTGGATCATTTGAACGAATAATTTAGTTGAGAGACCAAAATACAACTCAGATATAATTTTGAGGACCATTAGAGTAAATAACCCAAAATATAAAAGATCGATCCCAAGACAAAGATTGTTTAACGACCAATAGGTGCAACTATATGTGAGTGAAAAAGGTAGTCTACTCTGTCTGAAGTTGGAAATTTCCTTTGTCCAGGAGTTTAACAATACATTTGGAAGGATGGGGCGAAAGCTGGAGAGCAAAGGCAACTTGAACTCATATGAACAAGGATAGAATTGGGGATAGACAATTTTTATCTGTTGATAGAATTGAGGATGGTAACTCAGAATTAGAACGTCTGCATTTAGAGGTCGTTCATTTATCCTTATTTCATAAATCTGATCATTTAAATGATCTAACAATTTACACTAAGCCACATTAGATAAAGGATAAGTTTGTAAATTTCTTTCAAAATTGACGGTACGTAACGTGTTCATCCTCTCTACGTCTCTCTACATGAACTCATACCCTCCAGCCACTGATGCATCGATCGATTTGTTAGTTTTGTTTTCTATAGTCCTCGGTCCATTTGTTGATTGCAGAAAGATGGTAAAGAATTGTGAATGGGACTTGCGACTTGAACAGACAGAAATACATGGCTTTTATATATAGTTATTTACACTCGCACTTTATGAGGTCTTTGGTCTTTCATAAAACCCCTTCAAGTTTCAGAACTTATTACACTAAAAATTATTTTTGTAAAATCCCTTTCTTTAATTTCCCATTCAAAAATTGACGATTTCATTAAAAAAAAAGCTTTTTCAAATTTAAATGACAAAATTAACCTCAACGATTAGACCTCGGGTTATGCACAATCTAAGATTTTAGATTAAAATTGTCATTTGGAGATTTTTGTGTGATAGCATCAACAATTTTTAGGTGGAAAATCAATGGGAGGGGATGTGAAAACAATTTGAAACATCTGTGAGGTTAGTGGAATTTCCAATACCTCAAGAGATTTTGTGAAAAACACAAAAAACCTAAGAGGGACACCAAAGTGATGATGTGTCATATGCGACATCATTTGGGATCCGAATTCGGTGCAAAAATTTGGTGTCCCTAGCATTATTACTTTTATATTTATGCTTCCTTTTTTTCTCGAACTTAGGATTGCACAAATCTTATCAAATTAATCTATATATATTTCATCATTTTGAATTTTAAGTTTTGTCTCATAAATTAATCTTAATCTTTAATAATCACAATAAGTTCGAGTTTTATTTGACTTTTTTAGTAACCTTAATCTCCATCGTTTTGACTAATTTCATATTACTGCCCCCCATCAAGTCTCATAAAACAAGTTGGAAGGAGAGCTTCTAGAATACAAACTAAGGCTAGATCAGCGTCATTTTTCAGCTCTTGCCAATTTCTCTGGTCACCATCGGATGCGGGGGTGATTGTGATGGTTAAGGGACGCGATTTCTCCTGACTGCACCATTTCTGGTGTGGTGGGTGCTGATGGCATCATTTTCTTAAATGAGGAAGACATTTTATCAGGAGAGATCTAGAAAGAGAGAGAGTTCTTTATGCAGAGAATAGAGGCATCAAGACCACAAAGGAGACGAGAGAAATTTTCCACAATTGTAAGGTTGAAGGTTGTAATGAAATAGTTATTGTAGGAATTGTATCAAAATGAGAGGAAACTATTACTTTTTGTATTTTTTGTTTGGGAGATTCACTATATACCCAATATAGGAGCCTAAATTATAAAATTAAAAAAAACCTACATGAAATGGACTTTAGAAACACACCCAAAGACCATTTACAACATAACAAAGAAGTTTCGAACTTCCTATAAATTACAAAACTGTCATCGATTTCCTAAAATAAGCACAACTCCAAAACCTCATAAAAAAAAAACCCAAAACACTCGATAGGGAATCAAAGTAATTAATAATCAAAATTAAATTCAATAGGACCAACTGTCATTTTTGGGTTTCTTTATAGAAATTAGATGGTGTAGCATAAATAGAAGAGCACTGGGCTTTCCAGATACTCCAGCACACAAAGGTAGCATGAGTTAAAATCCACTGTTTCTCCATGCTCGAGAAAGCAGAGCAGTAAGAAATAGCCAAAATCCATTTATCCAACGAAGAGAAAGCTTGGTCATCAAGTCTATAAGATAGATTACTAGCATACCATACTTTTCGAGCCCATGGGGATAAGAAGATAACATGCTCCACAGATTCAGGAAAATCATGGCAAAGAGGGCAGATGGGAGAAGGACTCAACTTCCTCTTGAACAAGCTAGCAAAGGTAGGAAGAACCCCATGGACAATACGCCACATGAATAATTTGGGAGAGTTTTGCAACCCCAAATACAATTCCAGACTTGCTTATCCACCTGGTGAGAAGATTCAATCCTATTTTACTGAGCTCGCTTGTTTTCCCCCATGATCCAGTGGTATCCTGACTTGACTGTATAAGAGCCATTCTTCGTGTAAGGCCAAATCAGACAATCAGGAATATCTTTTACCTCCAATTGGAAGGGTAAAGATCGCATTGACCTCATCCACAGAAATCAGGTTCTCAATGTCCGCCAACTCCCAGCACTTATGCTCCCATTCAATTATATCCGTAACCATCATGGGCCCAATGGAGGGGACATGTGCAGTTGGGCGGAGTTACCCATGGTTAGATTGGAGGAGCCATGAGTCTTCCCACAGCCTTACAGAATTGCCTCCCATAATTTGCCATCTAGCACCATTCAGAATAACATATCATACTTCGAGTAAGCTATTCCACGCCCAAGAGGCTCTGCCACCCTTAGCAGCCTCCAGAAAACCATAACTTGGAAAATACAAACTTTTGAGAATCCTGACCCGTAGAGCCTAAGGGTTGTTAATGATTCTCCAACATGGTTTGGCCAATAAAGCCTTGTTAAAAGATACCAAATCTAGAAACCCAAGTCCACCACAACTTTTAGCCTCTCTCAACTCTACCAACTTCTTCCAGTCAACCTTTCTCCCAGAATCATTATCACACTACTACAAAAAAGGAAAAACACGACGGGAATTCACCGTCGTGTATTCTGTTTTCAAATGGTCGTGGAATCCACCGACATCTTTTCCATAACCAAACCACGACGGTGAATAACCGTCGTTAAAACAAAAAACGTCATCAAAAATAAAAACCGACGTCTTTGTGCTGCAAAAAGACATAAAAAAACAGTCGAGGATGAGAATAGACGACCAACTCCAACAAAAAAAACGTCGTTAAAAAGGAAACAGATGACATATATTAACAGAACATGGCCGCAAGATAAACATACAACGACGAGAACTAAAACTTAACGCCGTTAAATAAATATTTAACGACAAATATAAATATGACGTCTTTACAATCATAATAGACGACGTTATTGACACCTACTACGTCACAACATTTCCCACAACCGTCGTAAAATAAATTTTCCACTTCGATTTTTCTATGAATTATGACGTGGAAATAGATGTCAGGGTCATTACTTACGACGCATGTATTTACAGAGACGACGTTGAAATGAATAAATAACGTCGGTTCCAAATAAATGAGAGCCGTATTACAGAATTTATACGTCATATTTTGAAAATAAACGACGTGAAAAAAGATGGTGTCATTAATTACGACACAGTAATTTATAATGACGACGTTGTAGTCTATATACAACGTCGTTACCATTAAAAAGACCGTCGTCTTTAATAATTTATACGTCTTCATTTAAAAAATTGACGTCGTCTAATTCATATATCTTAACGTCGACAAGTTTAATGGACTTCAAATACCGTCGTAAAATAAATTTTTCACTTCGATTTTTCTACGAATTATGACGTGGAAATAGATGTCAGGTTCATTACTTACGACGTATGTATTTACAGAGACGACGTTGAAATGAATAAACAACGTCGGTTCCAAATAAATGAGAGCCGTATTACAGAATTTATACGTCATATTTTGAAAATAAACGACGTGGAAAAAATGATGGGGTCATTAATTACGACACAGTAATTTATAAGGACGACGTTGTCGTCTATATACAACGTCGTTACCATGAAAAAGACCGTCGTGTTTAATAATTTATACGTCTTCATTAAAAAAATTAACGTCGTCTAATTCATAAATCTTAACGTCGACAAATTTAATGGACTTCAAATACCGTCGTGAATTCATCCTTTTCCACTTCGTTTATGAAAGAACATGCGACGTGGTAAATTCATGACGACGTCGTCTTTTGTAACGTTCAGGTTAAAGTTCTCGTCTTTTAGACGTCGGTATTATGGGATTGGAGTCGTGTTATTTTGAATTACATGGCGGTTCTTTATGCTTGTCCGACGTGTTATCCTGGATAACTGTTTCACAATAGCGTCGTGGTTCTTCATTGTTACTTTGCTTTAAGACGTCGGTAAATATATTGCGGTCGTTGAATGCTCCAAAACGTCGTTATTTATTAGAACAGACGTTTGTTTTTCACATTTTTATCAAAACCGTCGTGTTTGTAATCTGGAACCAGTAATTTTTGTACTGATTGTTTTGTGGCCAAAACCTGTATAATGAAAGTGAAGAAATCACATTACAATATATTACAAAATTAATGTCATACACTGCCAATTACATAAAGCATCATTCAACCCATATATCTTCACACCCATCTCGAATATTTTGACTCCCTAACTCAACCACCACTTCATCAAATGTGTCAACATTTGGCATCCCCCTAGTAAATGGCTCACACTCAATTCTCACATCACCTAAGACATCATCACCAATAACATCATTATATTCTCTATTAGGCATTGATAACACTACCGACCAACCACGATGCATCGGGTCGTCAACAAAAAATACTTGTTTGACTTGAGAAGCCAAAACAAATTGGTCATTCCTATGTCCAATTTTACTCAAATCTACAAGGGTAAATCCAAGTTCGTCCACTACAAGACCAGAAGTATTATCAATCCAATCACACCTAAAGACTGGGATTGTAAACTTTTGGTAGTCAAGGTCCCAAATTTCTTGAATGACACCATAGAAACCCATATTTGAGATAATTGGGTTTTTATCCTTGGCACTAGCAACTTGCATAGTATGTGCAAGTAAATAAACTCCACTATTTTGAGTTGTCCGCACATCATCTTGTGCCTTGATGTTGAATTTAATACCTTTAATGAGATAGCTCCTATATAATGGCACTGCCATGTTTGGACCAGTGCTAGCCACCTTAAATTTTCTGATACGCCATGATTGTCTTCCTCATTAAGTTCACTTTGAACCTGCAAATTAATCATAACTTAATTCAATCTAACATAGAAAGAAGAAAATTAAAAGTCCAATATGTTATTCAATAACATATACCTTGAAGTGTAGCCATTGAATGAAAGTGCTATTGTGCTTATCCTGCAGCCACTTTGTTCTCTTTCTAAATTTTGGATAAGCGGTCTGGATGTGGATCATATGTTGCCTACATGACACACAAAATTCAAGTATTACGGTCCCAAACATATAAGATAAACATAAGAAATAATTTAAAATGGAAACTTAAAGAATAAAACTCATACGTACTCGATATAAGGTAGGACTTCCTCCGTATTCTCCAAGACATATAGATGTGCTTGGTTCAACAGGTCTCGATCAACTACGCTCACTGTGCAACCTGATAATGGCTTTGAAACTCCCATCTTTTGGCTTGAAGGCACTCCAACTGTACTAACATCAGATAAATGCTCGGTACAAAACTCTACAGCTTCTTCAGCTATATACCGCTCAGCAATGCAACCTTCGGGACGAACTTCTCTGACAAGATGTACTACTAGATGAACCATGATATCAAAGAATGAAGGGGGAAAGTACTTCTCAAGCAAACACAAAGTAACTACTACATCTTCTTCCAACTTATCTAGCTTGGAAACATCAACAGTCTTTGCACATATACCATTGAAGAAGAAGCACAAACGAGTTATTGCATACCTTGCAGGCTTCTCCAAAACAGAACGAATTGCCACAGGGAGCAATTGTTGCATTAATGTATGACAATCATGTGATTTAAGGCCAAGAAGTCTTGAATCTTGTAAAGATACAAGATTTTTTATATTTGAAGAATAACCTTTAGGGACCTTCATACCATAGAAAGAATTGCAAACCTCTCTCTTCTCTGCTCTTGACAAATTCCAAGGCCCGGGAGGCAAACGAGTACGTCTTTCTCCATACTCGGGTTGCAAATCAGTTTTGACCCCCATGTTCAATAAATCTAATCGAGCAGCAATCCCATCTTTATTTTTTCCAGGGATCTCCAGCAATGTACCAATGATACTATCGCAAACATTCTTCTCAATGTGCATAACATCTAGGACATGCCTCACAGGAAGGTATTTCCAATACTCGAGATCAAAGAATATTGATTTCTTCTTCCAACAAACTCTGTCACCATCTTCAACCATATGCAGCACTTCTTCTCCGGTTAATGGCTCAGGAGGCGTGCCATATTCAGGTTTCCCATTAAAAGCTGCACGTTGCCTCCTATATGGATGATTGATCGGTAACCATTTTCTATGCCCAATGTAACAAATTTTGTGGCCATTTTTCAACCTGTGACTAGGTGTATCATCGCCGCATATTGGACAAGCTTTATATCCTTTAACAACACAACCAGATAAGTTTCCATAGGCGGGGAAATCATTAATTGTCCACATTAATGCAGCTCTGAGTGTAAAGTATTCTCCATTATGTGCATCATACACTCCTCCAATCCCATCCCACAAAGATTTTAAATCATCAATCAAAGGCTCCAAGTAGACGTCTATATCATTTCCGGGCTGTTTAGGACCGAAATCAATAAGGTCAACATCATGAACTTTCGTTTCATGCACAGCCATGGAGGGAGATTATATGTAACTAAGATAACTGGCCAGCAACTATATCTGCTACTTAGAGAACTGTGGGGATTGAATCCATCAGATGAAAGAGCCAATCTCAAGTTTCTCGGCTCATTACCAAACTCGGGCCATTTATCATCAAGAAGTTTCCAAGACGGGGAATCCGCTGGATGAGACATATAACCGTCAATTGATTTTCTAGCAGCATGCCAAGTCAAACTCTTAGCGGTCTCATGTGATCGAAACATCCTTTTAAACCTTGGAATTGGAGGAAAATACCACACCACCTTCGCTGGCACACCCTCTTTCAAGATTGAATCTTTGCCTTCCTTCCACCTTGAGATACCACAATTAGGACAATGAGTTAAATCCTCATACTCCTTCCTATACAAGATGCAATCATTGGGGCATGCGTGCATTTTCTCATAACTCAGCCCCAATGCACACAAAGTCTTTTTTGCCTCATACATAGAGGCCGGTATTGTATTTCCTTCTGGAAGCAAATCGCCTTGAAGTATCAATAATTCTGTAAAACAGACATCACTCATCCCATATTTTGCCTTCAAATTATACAACTTCACTAATGCCGATAACTTCGTGTACTTTCTACAACCAGGGTACAATGGTTGATCTCCATCCCCAATCACATTGGCAAACTCATAAGGATCAGATCCAAAATCACCAAAATCATTATCATCCATCTCTATTTCTTCAGACACAAAACTGTACCTACTATGGTCATCATCTTCTTCAACATTTCTACTAGCATTAGTAGTTGCTTCCCAAGGTTCTCCGTGAAATGTCCAATTCTTATAGCTTTGGTCAACTCCATTAAAGTATAAGTGATCCCTTATAATTCCAACCCCAAACAATTTCAAATTAACACATTTAACACATGGACAACGGATATGTGTGGTAGTTAGAAGATTTTCTACAGAAAAGTTCAAAAATGCTTCCACCCCTAACTCATATGCCTTCGATCTTCTATCCGAGTGCATCCATGACTTATCCATCTCCGACACTATACCCTATTATATATAATAAAGTGAAAAGACAAGCAATGACCATCACTATAGCAGATTATATAAAGTCTAATAGCAAGTAATATACAACAGAGACGACGGTTTTTAAACAAAAACAGACGTATTTGACATATATAGACGACGGATTTTACGTCGTCTAATTATAACCACGACGGTAGTTAAATAACACCGTCGTGTATAAGTAATAAAAACGACGGTTTAAAGTAAAAACCGTCGTCGTATGCCTGAAAACGCGTCGATATCCAGTTTATTTTCAAGATCCCAAAACCCTATTAAGAACACAACATAGACATGAAACCAAGCAAGAAACCAACATATACATGAAACCAACATATACTAAGCATGAAAACAATAAATCCATTCCCAATTCAACATAACAGAGAGTGATTAAAAGATCCGACAAAATGAAATCCATTCCATATTCAACATAACAGAGAGTGATCAAGAAAACATTAAACAGAAAATCCATGAACCCATACCTCCAACAACATTATTAACAGATCGCAAAACATATACCTAAAACCCTTTAACAAAACAACGTAATATATCATTCAATGAATTTACAAGGGGAAGAGAGGGTTTGTACTTACAGGTTGGCAGAGCTCACAGATTATGACCAAATTGGATTTGACACAGCCTGGCCCAACTTTGAATTAGAGATGAAGTGAGAGAGCGAAATGTTATGTTGCGCGAAATCTGAAAATTTTAGGGTTCAGGGTTAGAAGTATAAAAATAAGAGCCAAATCTGAAAATTTTAGGTCCCGCGAATATTTTAAGAAAGCGCGCTCTTTTAAAACATCGACCGAAAAAACAAGCGTCGTTAAAATTTAACATTAAACATGACGCTTATTACATTAAGGACGTCGTGGTAAAACTATGTACGACGCAAAATCAAAAAAGGCGTTAAAACTATGAAAAACCACGTCGGAGTTAAGTAATTAACGACGTTGTAAATAACAATAAACGACTTACGTGTAAACAAAACGTCGTTTAAAAGAGAAACCATGGCGGATTTTTCACCATACGACGTAAACTCAATATTCCACGACTCAATCACCGTCGTTAAAAGTAATACCCTAAACTTTAAAACCATAAATTATATATTTGTAAAATTTAATTTTATAAAATTGTTTATGGTTTTACATCCTAATAAATAACAAACATAAACCCTAAACCCCAAAAATTATACTTTAACCCTAAACCCTAATAAATAAACCCCAAACCCTAAACCCTAAACCATCAAACTATATAAGTGATGCTATGACTCATCAAAACAATTTTATTTTGGTTGGTCATTTTAAACTTTTATTACACAAACTGCATTTTTTTGGGGTTTAGGGGGAAGAAAATATATCAATGACTTCATAGGAGTTGAAGTTGAATTTTTTGAATTTATTTTAAATTTATTTTTAAAATTTTGAATTAAAAATAATAAAATATTCTTATATCAACAACAAACCACGGCGGGGTTAAGTAACTAACGACGTTGTAAATGTTAATAAACGACTAACAGGTAAAAAAACGTCGTTTAAAAGAGAAACCACGTCCGATTTTTCACCATCCGACGTAAACTCAATATTCCACGACTCAATCACCGTCGTTAAAAGTAATACCCTAAACTTTAAAACCATAAATTATATATTTGTAAAATTTAATTTTATAAAATTGTTTATGGTTTTACATCCTAATAAATAACAAACATAAACCCTAAACCCCAAAAATAATACTTTAACCCTAAACCCTAATAAATAACAACCCTAAACCCTAAACCATCAAACTATATAAGTGATGCTATGACTCATCAAAACAATTTTATTTTGGTTGGTCATTTTAAACTTTTATTACACAAACTGCATTTTTTTGGGGTTTAGGGGGAAGAAAATATATCAATGACTTCATAGGAGTTGAAGTTGAATTTTTTGAATTTATTTTTAAAATTTTGAATTAAAAATAATAAAATATTCTTATATCAACAACAAACCACGGCGGGGTTAAGTAACTAACGACGTTGTAAATAATAATAAACGACTAACAGGTAAACAAAACGTCGTTTAAAAGAGAAACCACGTCGGATTTTTCACCATACGACGTAAACTCAATATTCCACGACTCAATCACCGTCGTTAAAAGTAATACCCTAAACTTTAAAACCATAAATTATATATTTGTAAAATTTAATTTTATAAAATTGTTTATGGTTTTACATCCTAATAAATAACAAACATAAACCCTAAACCCCAAAAATTATACTTTAACCCTAAACCCTAATAAATAACAACCCTAAACCCCAAACCCTAAACCCTAAACCATCAAACTATATAAGTGATGCTATGACTCATCAAAACAATTTTATTTTGGTTGGTCATTTTAAACTTTTATTACACAAACTGCATTTTTTTGGGGTTTAGGGGGAAGAAAATATATCAATGACTTCATAGGAGTTGAAGTTGAATTTTTTGAATTTATTTTAAATTTATTTTTAAAATTTTGAATTAAAAATAATAAAATATTCTTATATCAACAACAAACCACGACGTTGTAAATAATAATAAACGACTCACATGTAAAAAGGACGTCGTTTAAAAGAGAAACCATGGCGGATGTTTCACCATCTGACGTAAAATACATATTCCACGACCGAATCACCGTCGTTAAAAGGTATTAACCTAAACCCTAATAAACGACTTACTTGTTCAAAAGGACGTCGTTTAAAAGCGAAACCATGGCGAAATTTTCATCAAAACGACGTCCCATGTACGTCCCATCACGTCTAAATATCATTTTACGTCGGTTTTTTACATAATTATGTCGTTGGAAAGTTATTACACGTCGGTTACGCAATTTGTTTTTTCTTTTATATTATGAAAACCTCAGCAAATTTTCAGGGAAAAAAAGGATGTATATTATAGACAAAATTTGTACATTATATATTATAGACAAAATTAGTACATATAAAAATATCAAGTGTTCCAAAAATCCTCTAATCCATATGAAGGCAAACAAACTCTGCCCATTCTTTCCGGACTTCATCAATGGCTGCTTGGGGGTATGGCGCTTGATCTTTTCCCTTGGCAAACTGCAATCCATAAACAATGATTATTAAGCTTTACAAAATAAAAAGAAATTCAGACACAGACGACGTTTTTTTTCATAACCGACGTAGTCTATCGATTCAACGACGGTAATTTTAAATGACCGTCGTTGATAATACAAAAAACCACATAAAATGTTTCTGAAAATTTTCTTCTTACCTTCTTCTCAAACTCCAAGGAAGGATCCATGATGATGTCCCTCATGAAGCGCATCACATAATACCCGCATTCGACACTGCTGGGTTGCTTTGGTGTGCCTGGCAGAGTTTTCCAAATTGGTGCTTTACGGCCTGGTCTGCCTATGTGGGAATTATAAATTTTTAAAGCACTGTTCACGATGTTTTTGCCCTCCTCATCAACCACACGATTTCCAGGCAGAGGATCCAGAAAATAGACGGTTTCCCTCTTTGCCCTCACAATCAGCAAGACCCAATGACGGCTGCACAAAAATAAAATAAAAAACGACGGTTAATAAAAAGTCAGCACCAGAAAACAAACGACGTTATTTATAAAAACCGACGTATTATATAGTTTCACACGACGTAATAACTTAATCATCGACGTCATTATAAATTTATCACGACGATAATTAACTACCGACGTGGTTAGTTGTTTCAAACGACTCAATAAATAAATAACCGACGTGGTTAGATGTTTCAAACGACACAGAATTAGTTAAACAGTTTTATAAGTGGTCAGTTAGTGAAAATCATACAAACAAAATCCTTTTAAGGAGACTAACCCTGGATTGTAAGGCATCATGAAAATCTGTTCACCATCTGTTTTCTGAAGTCGACTGGCTACAATTCGTGATCTGTCAGTTAGTGACCCAGCGTTGGCACTAACTTGAGCAGGGTCGATAAAGCCAACCATGCTGCACATATTTGCTTCTCTCAAAAGATCATATAAGCACCTAAATATATAAAACAAACGACGGTTATTTATAAACAAACGACGTATTATACAATTTCACACGACGAACTGAAATAGAAACAGACGTGATAACTAATTTATCACGACGGTAAAAAAGAACGACGTGGTTAGTGGTTTAAAACGACGCAATAATTAAACCACCGACGTCTTATGATATAATGTTTGATATTTGATTAGGACAAACCTCATATATACTGCAACCACAGTAGCCCCAATTTCTTCCATGCCTGCAAACTGTGTAATATCTTCATGCAAGACGAAGGTACCTCGATCTGCACCAAACACCTCCTTCTCAATGTTGAAGGTCATGATCTTCCCCTGTGGCTTTAGTGTAGTTTCCACATAACCACAAAGGGATTGTAAGGAAGATGGCACCTCCACATTTGAATAATCAACTACTTCATTACCCTGTTTAAAGAAATAAAGCAAAATAAAATGACGTGGTAATTCATTAAAAACGACGGTTTAAATTAAAAAACGTCGTCTGATTATAATTTAAACGACGGTAATTAAAATACCGTCGTTTTAGATAATTTATTACGTCGTAGAAAATAAATTCCGACGTCTAATGTGAAAACAAACGACGGTTTAAAGAAAAATATCGACGTCTGAAATGTGAAAAACAAATTAAAAAGGCAAAGTTATGAGAATATACCTCCTCGTCATGCTTTTCTTCATCTTGTTTTTCTTCTTTCTTCTCTTCATCATTTGTGTCTTCCTTTTTGCCTTCATCTTTTTTCTCTTTTTTTTCTTCCTTCTTCCCTTCATCTTTTTTTTCTCCCATCTTCTCTTCATCTTTATTTTCTTCTTTCTTCTCTTCATCTTGATTATCTAAAGCCCCAGATTTCTGTTTTAAATAATAAAGAAATATATATATAAGACAGATTGTACAGAGAGTAAAAAAATTAAATCAAAACGTCGTGGTAAGGCATAACATAAGACGGTATGTAAGAATTATGGACGTCTTAAAATTATTAAACGATGGTAAATAATAAACGTCGTGGTAATTGTCTATTACGTCGTTAAGGACTAAAACCGTCGTCTAAAAACCACAAAGTACGACGTCTAATGGCGTGTAAAACAAGTAAACTAAATACGACGTGGTATTTAAATAAAAACGACGGTTTATTTATAAAATCGTCGTGGTATGGTTTTAAAACGACGGGTTTATTCATAATAACGACGTCTAATGTTTTAAAAAAAACAGAGAATTCAAAGTTCAGATATGTTACCGTTTCTTCCTGCTGTTCCCCATTTCTGGCAGTATCATCCTCTAAATGTAGGGATCTCACTTCAGCCCAGAACAGCTTGCTTTATCAGACATTGGATTTTTGGGACTTTGCTGTAGACCTTGGTTTTGACAGGGGCTAGTTTTCGGTTTAAGCATGCTTGGATCAAAATTGGGGATGAGGTGGGAAAGCTGACTTAGTAAATGTTCCCTCTCAGCCTCTACTAATTGTTTGGTTCTAGCTTCCATCTTCTTAGTCTCTTCTTGAAGGACAATTCTTACACTTTCCTTCAATTGATTGGCAAACTTTACCCTCTGTGGTCTAGGTAAATTGAAGAATTGCCTAGGGGAAATCCCAGCACCTACCCCTCTTACTCTCCCTGGATGCTCGGGACCCAAAGCCAAGGTCAACACATCATTACTGCCAGTTAAACTCAGACTGCCTTCAGCCACTTGTTTTTGCAATTCATCCTAAAACAAAGACATACAAAAAAGTGAGCACAAGAAAACACACGACGGTTATTTATAAACAAACGACGCACCAATATAGAAATCGACGTTATAATATATTTATAACGACGTTAATTAAAAACGACGTGGTTAGTTGTTTAAAACGACGCAATAAATAAACCACCGACGTCTTATGCTGTATTACAGAAAACAGAGTTGTGATTCCAGATTTAGATCTTTCACGACGTTTTTGAAAACATTTCGACGTAGTAATAACATTAACACGACGAAAAAAATTAACCACCGACGTCTTATGCTATAATTACAGAAAACAGACTTGTGATTCCAGATTTAGATCTTTCACGACGTTTTTTAAAATATTTCGACGTAGTAAAATCATTCACACGACGGAAAAATATAACATAAGACGTAATAAGAATTATACACAGTTTAATAAAAATTTAAAACAGAGTGTGTAGGCTTACAATTAATTTTGCTTTCTCTGCCACCTTTGGATCCGGGATGTTACCATGTTTGTCCTGTCTAGCTTTCTTCCATAAGGTAGATCGATCAATTTCTACCCCAGGCATGGTTTCCTCCAATTGATCCTCCAAACCAGCATATCCTTTTCGAGACAATCGATGATTGTACTCAAGTTTCTCCCTAATCTGTGAATGTTGAGAATGCACAAACTCAAATTCTTTGGATAACCTTGAAGCTACAAAGGCATCCCATTCTGCTTTCTCTATGAATTTATATACTTCAGGGGGTTGGCTTAATTTCTCCCTCTCCTTGATGTATGGAAGGATATAATGCCTCGTCAGTGTAGACTTGAAATCCTTCCATTTCTTGGCAGCAGAAGATAACACCGAGGTCTTGCCCCCTTGACCTACCACAAAAGCCATGTCAACGGCTTCCCAAATCTGTTCCTTTATATCCTTGGGGATTTCAGCCCATTTCTTGTCCACAAGTGGGACTCTGGAGCGTGCCAACACACCAATGTAGGACTGCATCTCAGTATGTGCAGGGCCACATCCTTTCCCCCTTTTATTGTACTCAACAACTGGCTTGATTTTCTGCAATTTTCTCTTCACAACACGAGGCATTGTGCTCATACCTCGACCTGACTTTGAATCCTCAGAAATTGTTGTCGTGCTGCTTGGTTCTGTCTCAGCAGATGAAACAAACTTCATCTTCTTCAAGGGCTTGTCTTGAGGAGTTACCATTCCAAGCTCCTTACCTCCATTTTTTTTGGAGCCAGAGTCCTTACTTTGGTCTTGAGAAACCATGGTTACAGAAAAAACAAACCTGCAAGTGAAAATATTTCGGGAAAAAAATTAGAACACAAACGACGGTTATTTATAAAATACGACGTATGATAAGATTTTACACGACGTAATAACATAACATCAGACGTAATAAATGTTTAAAGAAGAAACAATATAAATGTTTAAACAACGACGAAACAATATTAAATAAGACGTAATAAGAACTTATTACGGCGATATTTACACGACGTCGTGATATTCATATTAACACGACGTAAATATTAATATAACGTCGTGTTATGGATATTCACACGACGTGAATAATAAGCTACCGTCGTATTTATAAGAAACCAAAAACATTTTTCTTTCTCTGTGAATGTTTGATTGCAGGTTTAATTTCTCTGAAACATGGTTTTTGTTTTTCCTAATTTGATAAAATACAAAGAAAAAGAAAGAAAGCTTTGGCATCTTTTTATAGACGACGGTATCTTAGTATAACGTCGTGGTATGAACATTCACACGGCGTCCATAATAAGATACCGTCGTCTATATAAGATACCAAACCCTACTTTCTTTGTCTTTGTATTTTATCAAATTAGGAAAAACA
The DNA here is from genome assembly GCA_903112645.1 of Prunus armeniaca. Classification (NCBI taxonomy): domain Eukaryota; kingdom Viridiplantae; phylum Streptophyta; class Magnoliopsida; order Rosales; family Rosaceae; genus Prunus; species Prunus armeniaca. The sequence goes on along the minus strand of CAEKDK010000003.1, from coordinate 8,870,688 downwards.
AAAACCATGGTTCAGAGAAATCAAACCTGCAACTAAACAAGCAAATAAAAAATTGACCGTCATTTTAAAAACAACTTAGATCAATTTTAAGACGACGCTAGGACGACTGACGAACCGTCGTGGTCTACATATTTAACCACGTAAATAAGAAGCTACCGTCGTCTTATTTAGTTGAATTAGTTGTGTTCAAAGTTGGAAACTTTCCCTCTCTGTCTGTGTATTTTATCAAACTTGGAAAGAATAAAAATGATTTTCGCCAGAAAAAAGGTAAAAAGATTTTCAAAACAAAAACCGTATGAGCATGCAAAATAGCAACAAAAATAGTGAGAAATGAAAGCTTACCTTTTGCGTGCAATGAAAGCTTTCTCTCGGATTTTGGTGTTTAAGTTCAGAGGCGACGACGAAGACAAGAGGAAGACGATGAAATACTCTGACAGTGCTCTGACAAGGAAAAAAGACGAAAAGTTTTCTCTGGGAGATTGAAATTTTTTCTCGGGTTTGGAAACAGTGCATGTGTAAGTCAGGTAGACGAAAAGTTGTATATGTATACAAACCGTTTCATAGTAATAAGACGGCGGTTTACATAGAACGACGACGTATTAATAGACAAACTACGACGATAATTTGAACTTATGACGTGGTACATAAATACGACAGTAGTGTTGTAGGTACCGCCGTAGTAAACTCCTAAATAAAAGTCGATAACTCAATATCTCGCGTCATGGTAGAAATATTTAACACGACGGTTTTTTTAAATTTACGACGTTTATTTTTATAATATACGTCGTTTTATTGTAATATACCGACGTGGATAACACTAAACTAAAACGACGTATTATTTTTTTCGCGACGTGGATTCGTTTTTAAACGTCGTTATGTGTAATATAACCGACGTGGATTTTATTTTTTTTATTATAATATAATTTTTTTCCCCTTTTTCTTATAGTTTATTTTTCAAAAACAGTGCCTTATAGATATAGTTTTTTTTCCCGAGGAAATTAATGTTCTAGAATTTATAAAGTTTCTTTTCTAGGTGACTGATTTAAATCAAATAAAAATATAAAACAACGACTGTTTTTGTTATACCGTCGTCTTTTCTTGTCGTCTTAAGTAAGAATAAAACGACGTAATGTATTTGTTACCGACGAGGATTATTTTTGTTAAACGTTGTTGAGGCCCAAAATATTCACGGTTCGGCCCAAATAAATTCTCGACCCAATGCGATGCTTTACCAAGAAGAAACCCGATTTGGGCATGCGAAAGTTCATCATATGTGCTTGCACACATGCCACGCCAAACGACACGCCACGCTAAGCAAGGAATTATCATTCCGCACCTAATCACGCCACAAGCTTAAGTGGGCCCCAAGCCACTCAAATACCCGGGGCTTGCTTGAGTGGGTTGTGGTATGGATGGTAATAAATTGTCATGAGGCCCATTGATGGACCAAGAAGTGGAGGTTCCGGGTTACTTGGGAGCCTCGGAACCCAAGCCCATTTCTTAGGCCCAAACATGTGGGTGAGCACAAAAGAGAAAGTAGCCCAACCAAAATAGCCCATTACTCCAACCAAAATAGCCCATCACTTCAACCAAACTAGCCCAATATTTGATGAAGTTAGCCCATGTACTTGATAAACCAACTTATTGTCATAGAAGGCCCAAGCAACCCAAAAAAATATATATCTGCAAATCTTCAGCGCCTAGCTGAAAACAAAAGCCACGTTGAAAGCCAAAATATCCATGTGTGAAAGCTGCTGGAAAGCTCCAGCACATGGGAGAAACAAGTTTCAAGCAAAAACTTCCAAATGACCAAGGGATATTGGAGCGCAGATCACCATTTGAACCAGCATGCATACCCATTCCTTCCCTCATCAGACCTAGCCTTGGAAAATGAGAGAAAAGAAGGAAGAAAGATGGCTGAAAATAGAAGTCTGAAACAGCCGCAGGAAAGGGGGCTTTGAGCTCCCAAAAAATCCCTGATTTTATGCAAATGGGTAGAGTGGATTTCACCAAAAAGGGATGATTGAAGAGATGAAGGGAGAAAGGAAGGAAAAGCTTAGCCAAAATGGGTAGAAGCCATTAGGTTTTCTTGGAAAATATCAGCTTCCAGCGGCTATAAATTAGGGCCTCTTCTACCCAACAAAAATCATCCACAACCAGAGAGCAAGCTTCCTCTCATACTTGCAAAAACCAGCAATTTCGTGCACTGTTCATCTTCCTCCATTTTCTTCTTCTGACAAGCTGCCAGAAGAACATAGTTCTTCCCTTTTCTCTTCCTAGCCACATATGCTTGAAAACCTCTTCTTCCTCACCTTAAACACTCCCTTTTCTCCCTAGGAAGCCATATTTCCTTTTTGGTGCTCAACTCATGCTAATTTTGCTCCCATGCCACAAGCCCCTCATGCCAAACTCAAAAGTTTATCTGTAAGCATGAAGAAATTACCTGTAAGCTGCCATTATTTTGGTTGGTGAAGATAACCAAAATACTTCCTAAGGCTCTACTGCCTTTTCGAGGTATTTTGGGGCTTAATTTTCGAACTCAGGCTCAAGGGGCAATTTCTTCCATTTTGCCCTTTACGGCAGTCAGGCCCGTAGTAGCTGCCGGAAGAAAAAAGCCCCTACATAAATTGGCGACTCCGCTGGGGATTAAGCCACTATCTGCACCAATGCCTCCAAAGAAGAAGACCAGAAGCAATAAACCGAAGGAAATAAAGAGATAAGAGCATTCCCTCTTTCTTTTTCTTTTTCCTTTCGTTGGCTATCTACTTTGTAGAACAAACATAATATAGATTACTCACATGCTCCCTTTGCTTGTGTCTTAGATATCCATTCTCAAGCAAAACAATATCTTGTAAGAGGACTGGGGGCTTCAGCCAACGTGCAAGCCGCTGACCACCGTCGTCAATGGTTGAGGCTAGCTCTGCCGTTCACCTCTCCGCCATGATACATCATCAGCAAGTCTGGCCATCGCCGTAAATCACCTTCATAGCAGCCCTCACCTCTCTAGAGTTGTGAAAACACGGTGAGAGAGGGAGAAGGAACACTTGCTCAATGCTCTCAGCCTCATCTCTGCGAATGGCTTCACCAAGATAAGATTTTTATTATCATGCCTTGTTGATCTCAATATAGTATATATATTTGTTTGTTGTTTTAGGATATCCATAAAATTTATGTTTCATTGAACAATCTCAAGCATAGACAAAAGCATGTGCATTCAAGTCCAAAAAAAAAGATTGATTGATTAGTTGATATTCATATGGTGCACCAGCTTGCATCATTTTCTTGTTATGTATTAAACCACCTTTCAATTTTGCATCTCCAGCAAAATTTCTCAGGGCCTTATTCCACGCACTATTCACTTATCTTACTTCTTATCATTTCGTATCGATCCACCTTTGTGTTAATCAATCCAAGTTACACATTGCAATGTAGATGCCAACTATGCATGCTCAGTACTAAAATCATACCTGCCCAGCATGCTTATGTCAATTATGTTAGTCATTTGCAAGCTACAATGCTTATATTATTTTTATGCTTTGGTCATGCAGCATTATATCGGTCATGTGCAAGGGACCCAAGCCTCCAAACAACAAACAAGAAAACAAATGCTCTCATGTTTCCTACCCAACATCTCAACACACTGCCATTATCATCTATTCCTTAGACAAATCTCTCTCTATACTTCCAGTCATAGAAGTTCAAGCACCACTGAAAGAGCCGCTGGAAGGGTGGAAGAAGAACAGAGCCAGTCAAAATCCAAACACCACTGCTGGAAGAGTCACTGCCAGAAGCACATGCTACCACCGAATGATGCCAGCAACAAAGGGATATCCCAAGTTCATCATGCCATGCAATAACCCAAACAAATACTAAGAAGGCCATGTTGCAAGAGTTTTTGTAGCCTGTGCCCATCAAATCCTTTTCTGATGATTATGGTGCACTTGGGGGCTGAGGAAGGAATTCATTGCAATCACCACGGCAGTGATTCCAAAACCCCAAATGAGCTTAAAAATCCATTATTACCAAAACCACTATTCCCAGACCAAAAATCTCCTTGAAATCCCAATTATGTTACTATGATCTCCAAGTTCGCCATCACTTGTTGTTGTAACCCAACACATTTGCTGCAGTGACCACATACAAAGCTCAAGCTTCAATAGCCAAGTCCAAGCTTTTGGTTCCTAAAACATGTTCACAACAGCTGCAACAAACAATACCTAAGTTGCCATAACTGATATGCTCCAACGCCTCAAGCACTTTCTAAGCCTTGATCATTCCAATGACCAAGTTTAGGAGTCAAAACCAAAAGGCTATCGGGATGTCTCAATTGCCACAATTCCATAATCAAGCATCATCAAGCCCCGAGCCTTAGTCAAGAAATCCAAGCACTATGCTTTACTCAAGAAGGAAAACATCTCAATTCATGGCAAATGAAAGGAAAATATTGCGAAGGTAGTGTTATGATACTGCTGGAAGAACCTAAATGCTGTCAAGATGAAGTTTATTTTACCAAGCAATCAGAATTTTTGAAGCGATGTCAAGCTTTCAAGAAAAGGGGTGCTGGAAGCGTATTTTCCTATATTCATCCATTCTTCACCTGCAACATCCACCACTGCTTGCCATACTCTAAGGAAGATCTTACACGCCGAGATACATGACAAAACTCTAAGAGGCAAGCTATTGACAAGGACCCCTTGCCAAAACGAAGGGGAAAGTAGATGGCTACTGTCATTACGTGCTTTGATGACTTGCTCGACGACGACGTATTGTGCCACCTGTGGAAGAATGACCCAAAGCCACCGGAGGCTATGTGGGAACCTTGTGGGAATATGAAGAAGGCCAACTTGAGCAAATATTCAAAATCTGCAAGCTATAACACCCCATGGCTACTTGCTAATTGATGGGAGAATGGTTCCAGCAGCGAAGTATTCACATTGGACATGCTGGAAGAAAGCAACTCGGAGGCTTCATTTGGTCATCAAGATTATCAAGAAGCAGCTGTTGTAACCTCTCATAACTTCACAGAGGTTGAAGAAAGTACAATGGGTTAGGAGCTGCAAATCACTCTTTGATTAGTTGGGTTATGAGCTGCAGGCAAGCAAAGCAGCAACTGTGGCTCTGTTAAATATCTCTACAGAGCATGGCATCCTAGTACAACACATGCCAAATACATACCAACCTAAGCCACAAGCTTTCATGCTATTGCAAGTCATGCACAACCTTGGGCCCTTTCATACTTGGGGGCTTAATTTGATGGGGGTATTTATCAATGCAAAATGGCTCAAAGCCTTACTACTGAGTTGCTTTTGCACCTATCCTTTTGTTTTTGGCTTTTCAAATTTATTTCAAAGATGAACTCCTTTTGTGTTTTCACCATATGTTTTCACAACTTTGGTAGAATGCACCACCATTATTGCATGCCAAGGCATAAAACGATATTTGCAAGGAGAATGGAGTATTTTGGAAAAAGAAAAAAAAAGCCTCTAGAATTCTTTCCTAACTTTTATCTTCTTCTATTTTGCAAAACGTGTTCTTTGAAAAGAAAAAGAAAATAGACAAACAAACTTTTCATTAAAAGGCTAAGCCTCTCAGTAGTAACTATACCAAGCAAAGCCACTTAGATGGGGTCCCGAACTGAAACAAGCATCAAGCCTAAGCAAAACGATGTGGGGTATGCAAAGTCAAGCTATTACAAAGAAACGAGCAGTAAAAGTGTATTTTGAGGTGCTGGAATAACGAAACCGTTGACTCCCAATCGGAATGCTAAAAAAACTTCACAACATCCGGCAATTCTTACAGGAGCCTTCGTGGAAATCATGCATATAGTGGCCTGACCCTTTTTAAGGCACGGAAAGAGGGTGCATTTTAGGCCAAATGAGTAGACGAGCCTTGCAAAAGTTTTAAAGAACAATGCATCGAAGATTTAGCTTAAAGGTCCTGTCAAAATTTTGGGCAGCATATACCTTGTTTTTAAGGCTCGCCAACTCGTCAGAAAATTTCAAGAAGTTCACAAGAGCAAGTTCTCCCAACCAAGCAATATATATATATATAAGATGTACGAATTACAACATGCCTCAAGCATTCAGAAATTAATGCAAGTTCCAGTGGTTCAGTAGTACATTACAAAGTCATAATGACATAGTCGTTAGATTATCTGAAAAGTACACAGCCATCACAAAAACAAGGTTACACATGCTGGAGATTAGTACATCCTATGGTATCAAGAAAGATGGAAGCTGTGCACCGAGCCAACTGACCCCAAGCCAAAGAAAACAACCTGCGAAATAAAAGGAGGCAGCATGCTGGAAGATGCAAGGCAGCGCCGGCAGCTTTGTCGCATGTTCTGAGAAGAGGATGAGTAGGAGGCAGCACTGCCGGAAGGTGCAGGGCAGTGCCGGCAGCTATGTCACATGTTCTGAGAGGAGGATGAGTAGGAGGCAGCACTGCTGGAAGGTGCAGGGCAGTGCCGGCAGCGATGTTGGATATTCGAGAAGAGGAGAAGTAGAAGGCAGCACGCTGGAAGATGCAAGGCAGCGCCGACAGCTATGTCGCATGTTCTGAGAAGAAAATAAGTAGGAGGCAGCACTGCTGGAAGGTGCAGGGCAGTGCCGGCAGCTATGTTGGATGTTCCGAGAAAATGATGAGTATGAGGCAGCACTGCTAGAAGGAGCAGGGCATTGTCTGCCCCTGCATCGGATGTCTCAAGAACATGGGGGCTATGGGAATCATGCCGCCATGCGCTATTGCTAAAGCCAAGGGTAACACCTGCGCATGCAAACAATCTTGGAAAAAGTCACAGAGGAGGAATTTCTCGAGCCATAATGATACAAACGCAGCAAGACAACACTGGCTCTTCGCCTACTGCAACATCTTTACAAGCATTCTTGAGCAATGGAGGGGCCTTCCCCTCTTCAATTTATCATCCGTTGAATAAAGGTGGCCACTAATAATTGATGACGGGTTAGTGGATGCCATGGCAGGTCTTGACAAGCGATGAATCCCTGCAAGAATCGCCAACAAAGAATACGCTGAAAAAACGGCAAAGCATAAAGCTAGTTCTCTGTGTTAAAGCCAAGTAATCTCCACACTAGCATGCAAGCCACATGAACTTTACAAGCCAAGCAAAGCAAGCTATCTCATGCCAAGCGAAATAACAAAAAAAAAAAAAAAAAAAAAAAAATAAAGAATTTTCATGCATCATCTAATTACTCGAGCTCATGATAAGCAAATTTCCCATTCCATGCTCAATCAATCATTCCAGCAGACCCTTTTTCACAAAGCAAGTGCTACAAATTGAGCACTATTTACCTCATAGTAACCTTTTTCACAAAAACGAAATACCTACGAGTTACACAGCATCCTTGCAGACCCATCATACACATGTTTATGTCTATCCCTATAAAGCCAAAAAACTAAACAGTTATCCATGACCAAAAGCAAAAAAAAAGAAAAAAAGAAACCAATGGTGCTTTTCTCAAAGCTTTCAATAGCCTCTAATCCTATGCATTAATCATACGATTACAAGCATGCGCTCGTGATGCATATAGTTCAACAACAAAAAGGCGGGTCAAGAACGCAGCACACGCAAAATATACGCCAAGCAGGGCAAGTCAAGCTCAGGCCAAAGGAAACATTTAAGCAAATACCCAAGCAGCATACAATTTATCCATGGCAAGTGAAAGTTTCAAGCAATTCCCATGACAAGCAAATTCTCCCTCAAAATGCAAAAGGATTTAAGCATTGCATAACATGCACTGTGTCAATTTCTATTTCCACAACATGGGAGAAAAGTCCAAATTTATTCAAGCATGCGAAAAACAAGCCTAGGCCAAGATATCAGTCTACATCTATTCCTACAGAGTTAAAAAGAAGGACCTGAGATTCCAGTGAACGAGCAAAGCCCATGGGCATGAAAAACCCAACAAGCCCCTCGATAGATTCGAGAAATTGCAAAGAGGAAAGTGCATACCTTGTCAATCACCTCAAAGGACGACCTCAAATGCACCGAGAAAGAAGGGAGGTTGGTGCTGGAAGAAGGGTAGTTGGTGCCGGGAGAAGGGTAGTTGGTGCTAAAAGAATATCGTATCTTCTATTTCACGTTACCATCTCCTTCAGCACCATTGTTGATCTCATTATTTATGCAACCAGCTGACCCATCATTGCAATTATCCCCATGTTTTTCTGCGCAGACTTTGGCACCATCATTATTTTCAGGCATACTTAAGAATTGGTCTTTCTGAAGATGGATACTTCGGCAACTAATACTTGCAAGAACTTCTTCTCATGGCTATACGACAACTCCTGAAAAATCACAAGCTTTATTCATGCAATTGCACTACAGCAAAATTTAAAGCTTTTCAGACAAAACATCTTGCGAAAGGCTTATGGGGGCTTAAGAGAATCCATCATAGCAAACAGCACATGCAAACTCCAAATGACTTGGGGGCTTCATGTCAAGCAAAAGAGAGAGACAAGAATCCTGAAGCTGTTGTAAATTTCAATTTTCCTCTTGGAGGAAAGCAAACTGTTTGTTACTTATCTGGAGGAAAACAAGCTGTATGAATCTCTTCCAGCAACTCGCTTAGCCTCTTCCTTCTCATCTTCAGTCTACTTCTTCCAAAAATCTTCTTTGAAGCAAGTTTACAAGCAGGCCTCTACTTTGTTTCTCGACCTTGAGTAAGCCAAAGAGAATATAACCCAACTCTTCAACCAATTGCTAACCTCAACAAGCTGACTTGAGGGCTTCATGCCAAGCAAATTCAAGGAAGGACACCGTGTCATCCAAACAAGCAAACCCATCTACCTTTTTTGCCACACAGTATAAATCATCTCTTTGATTACAACAAGCCTAGATAATCTTGCATTATGGTGAGAAACAGTTTTCTATTTCCCCTTTTTGAAACAAGCCAAGTTACATTCTTCCAACTCCTACTCTACAAGCAAAGAATTTTTGGCGCTTGCCTTATTTCAAATCTTCTTAGCCCCTGTCCTATTTCAAACATCATGCTAGTAAAATTTATCCCACAGCAACAGTTCAACAAACTCATCACATCTTTGGAAGAAAACTCAAAACGGCCTCAAGAACTAGCTTGTTCTCTTTCTCACCCAAAGTCCCTCCGATCAAGCAATTCGAATCTTTCATAAACCTTCATATTGCAAGTCAAGATGAAAAACTCACCTTTATTCTATCAAGATCCCAGCAAATCAGTAAGAAGATGGCATTCCTCATGCTTTGGAACCTCTCAATCAAGCCTGAAAAAGAAACAAGGGAGTACGTTGGCCAGATCAGGTGCCGGAAGGGAACTAGTAAACAGAAAGGGGGTGCCGGAAGTAGAATCGCTATTAAAGCATAATGTTTTCCAAAGACAAGTTGCAAGAGACCAAGACTCACTTTCATGCTATCAAATTAGACTTCTCATGCTTTATCATGCTTTCGAGCTTTTAAAACAAGAGAATATGTTAGCCAAAATCAGACGCCGGAAAGGTACTCATACACAAACGGATGTGCCGGAAGCATAATTTTCTCAAAGTGCAAGCAAACTCATCTATCAAGCATTTGACAAAATTCACAAGGTGTGATACCAATTCACATACCAAGAAATTTCATTTCATTCAAGCATTCCAAGCAATTCGGGCATTTCAAGCAAATTGAAGAACTCATGCTCTTGCGACAATACCATTCCACTTCATGCTCTCACGACAATATTGCTCAAGAACATGCTCTAGCAATACTCAGATCAGCACTCAATACCAACAGAAAGGACATGCTAAATTCCCAAGCAAAAGCAACATGCCAAGCAAAACTTATACACAAGCTTTCCAACCATCCTAGCTAGAATATCCAACCTTTAGAAAATCACTATAAATCAAGCTTACAACCAACAAATCCCAGACTTTCCAGATTAGAACTAGACATATCAAGCTTCATTTTCCCAAAATTTCGTTGCATTTCGAGCTAGGGAAGCATGTCAAACAGATTTCTAAGACAGCCCACACAGCAGAAACTGTACAGCTCCAGCACCTTAACCCTTACTTTGAAATTCCACCGAAAATTTATTTTTTCTTCAAGTGATGCAAGACCAATTCCAACATAACCATTGAGAAATCCATTTTTATGTCTCAAAAGCTCCAACTCAGATTTGAAAAGAAACATTTCAAAAGTTCAAAAAGCAGCCAGCAAGCTACTTTGAGATATTTTGACAAACACTTGGCATGCATACCCAAGTGAGCTTGTATAACTCTTGTTTATCACCAAGCTAGAATCCTAAATCAAAAGCTCAACCTTAGAATTCGATTTCTAGTTCACAAATTCTGGGAAATACAGAGGAACTCAAGCATTCAAGCATAGAAGACAAGCATGCAACAAAGGCATCAACATCAACTCATGAACATGCTTTAGAAAAATGGAGGTAGAGAGCACTAGAATGGGTGGATGATCCTCAATTTTGGATATGTTATAGACAACATAATTTCAAGCAAATTTTGTGAAGCAAGCGCAATCATACGAGTATCATAAGTTAAAGACACATGCAGAAGAAAAATCTGCAAAAACTCACCAGCCATGGATGAATGCAGAAGTTGCAAACCAGCTTTGAGGTATCAGAAAATTTCAAAAAATTCTGCAAATTTTACTGGCTATAGTACTCGAGCAGATGAACAACTTTGATTGAGGAAGTTTTCTGATCCGAGCTTCCGAAATATGACTTATGTACTGATGCACAATACCCACGGGTTTGGGTCTTGAAGAAGAAGAAGAAAGAAGAGAATGAGAGAAAATCAGAAAATAAAGCACATCATGCCAAGTTCAGCCTTTTTATATACAAAAAAGAGGTCAGAGCAAGATTAAAGTAAGAAGAGGAAAAGGTAGAAACCCATACCAACAGTTTTGTTCACACGGAAATTGGCACCCTTCCAGCAACTCGAGCAAACCAAAGAAAAGGGAATCCCAGAAGATTAGTGCGAGCCCTTCCTCGCCAGCACCCACGTTGTAAGCACTCATGTTGCTGCAATAACAAAATAGGTCAAAAGAGGGTTTGATGCTTGACAACCAAAACAAAGGGCAATATTCATGGATGAAGGGAACCCAGCAAATTCCTCAATAAATCCAAGAGAAAGCTAGAGAAGGGACATACCTTGCTAAAATCCCAACGGGTGACTTTGAATATACCAAGAAGAGAGCGAAATTGAGAATCATAGAGGAAAACCCGCACAAAAAGGTCCCTTCTAGCAACGGCAGAAGGGCTTCTTCGAAGGGAGAAGGGCTGAAGGGGTTGAAATCGACTTGGGCTCTTTTCCCAGCGGCTGGAGGCAGATGTTTTCCACTTGATCTTACTCTCTCACTCAGTTTTGAGCTGGGGGAACAAGGGAAAACGAAGAGAAGAAAAGTAGGAAGAAGTTGGATCTGGTGCAAGAAAAGGGAAGAGAAAGAAAGAAAATAATAAAAAAGAAAGGAAGAAGGCGTTTGGCATTAGGAAACTGCAAATAACCGCTGGGGCCAATTATGACACGTCATCATTTTGCACGCGGGAAGAAGAGAAGTTCTCTACAAATACAAATCTGATTTTTTGGGTCGGGTTTAATTATTCGGTCCATTCCAGCACCTGTCCTGTTTCAAATATCCTTCTAGCACCTGCCATGTTTTCAAACATCCTTCCAGCACATGCCCTATTTCAAACACCTTGCCAGCACCTGCTTTATTTCAAATATCCTTCCAGCACTTGTTATATTTCAAATATCCTTCCAGCACATGCCCTATTTCAAGCATTCTTCCAATATCTAGCCATAATGTCGCACGATATCACCTTCATTGAAGTTTTGTCCTCTAAATTCAAAGTGTTCGGAGGCTGGTGCTGTAAAATCAAACACAATGGTGAATCCAAGCTTATTGCATCCGCAACTCTAAGATTGGATCCCCACTATCCACTAGCACGTCCGGCTACTGTCAAATGAAATCCACCATGCTAAATGTCCCAAAAGCCATATTAAACCATGCTACCTTAGCCAAAACCAAGCATCCAAGCATGCAAGCCAAAATCAAGCATACACGCCAATACCAAGTATCAAGCCAAAATCAAGCATACATGCCAATGCTAAGCATCAAGCCAAATACCAAATATACAAGTCAAAGCAAATCATGCAAGCCAAAATCAAGCATACATAACTAATATTAGATACACAAGTCAATGCAACTCTTGCAAACCACAATCATGCAAAATCAAGCCTCTCTAGTCACTCAAGCAAATAAATCATGCGAGCTAAGTAGTTATCTTGAGCTAATCCACCAAGCATTTTCTTCTATATCATGCCACAAAATAGGGTCAACTCTTGGTAACTCTAGTAAGTGACCTCCAAAATTACAGTGTCTAGGAAAGTTCTTCAAGGCAACACCCTCGGTGTTTAAGAAGGATTGGGTTTTAAGCGGGACCATTGTGACCCCTCCAACCTTCCCGGAAAAGACCTGGCTGTAATTTCAGAGACTCTTAACCTGTTATCCTTGAGTTGCTCCTAAACCCATGCCATGCCATGCCACGGTAATTTATTTTGGGCTGAAAATTGATTATTCGGACCATTTCAATACACATTCATGGCCCCAATAATCAAGGGGGCTAATGTTGAGGCCCAAAATATTCACGGTTCGGCCCAAATAAATTCTCGGCCCAATGCGATGCTTTACCAAGAAGAAACCCGATTTGGGCATGCGAAAGTTCATCATATGCGCTTGCACACATGCCACGCCAAACGACACGCCACGCTAAGCAAGGAATTATCATTCCGCACCTAATCACGCCACAAGCTTAAGTGGGCCCCAAGCCACTCAAATACCCGGGGCTTGCTTGAGTGGGTTGTGGTATGGATGGTAATAAATTGTCATGAGGCCCATTGATGGACCAAGAAGTGGAGGTTCCGGGTTACTTGGGAGCCTCGGAACCCAAGCCCATTTCTTAGGCCCAAACATGTGGGTGAGCACAAAAGAGAAAGTAGCCCAACCAAAATAGCCCATTACTCCAACCAAAATAGCCCATCACTTCAACCAAACTAGCCCAATACTTGATGAAGTTAGCCCATGTACTTGATAAACCAACTTATTGTCATAGAAGGCCCAAGCAACCCAAAAAAATATATCTGCAAATCTTCAGCACCTAGCTGAAAACAAAAGCCACGTTGAAAGCCAAAATATCCATGTGTGAAAGCTGCTGGAAAGCTCCAGCACATGGGAGAAACAAGTTTCAAGCAAAAACTTCCAAATGACCAAGGGATATTGGAGCGCAGATCACCATTTGAACCAGCATGCATACCCATTCCTTCCCTCATCAGACCTAGCCTTGGAAAAGGAGAGAAAAGAAGGAAGAAAGATGGCTGAAAATAGAAGTCTGAAACAGCCGCAGGAAAGGGGGCTTTGAGCTCCCAAAAAATCCCTGATTTTATGCAAATGGGTAGAGTGGATTTCACCAAAAAGGGATGATTGAAGAGATGAAGGGAGAAAGGAAGGAAAAGCTTAGCCAAAATGGGTAGAAGCCATTAGGTTTTCTTGGAAAATATCAGCTTCCAGCGGCTATAAATTAGGGCCTCTTCTACCCAACAAAAATCATCCACAACCAGAGAGCAAGCTTCCTCTCATACTTGCAAAAACCAGCAATTTCGTGCACTGTTCATCTTCCTCCATTTTCTTCTTCTGACAAGCTGCCAGAAGAACATAGTTCTTCCCTTTTCTCTTCCTAGCCACATATGCTTGAAAACCTCTTCTTCCTCACCTTAAACACTCCCTTTTCTCCCTAGGAAGCCATATTTCCTTTTTGGTGCTCAACTCATGCTAATTTTGCTCCCATGCCACAAGCCCCTCATGCCAAACTCAAAAGTTTATCTGTAAGCATGAAGAAATTACCTGTAAGCTGCCATTATTTTGGTTGGTGAAGATAACCAAAATACTTCCTAAGGCTCTACTGCCTTTTCGAGGTATTTTGGGGCTTAATTTTCAAACTCAGGCTTAAGGGGCAATTTCTTCCATTTTGCCCTTTACGGCAGTCAGGCCTGTAGTAGCTGCCGGAAGAAAAAAAGCCCCTACAAACGTCGTTATGTGTAATATAACCGACGTGGATTTGGTTTTTTAATTATAAATAGGGTTTTTTTTCACGGGTTCTTTCAGTTTTAGTATTCGATTAGGGTTTCAACTTCTTCTTGCCCCTTTCTCTGTCTCACCTCATCTCTTGGGAGGCAATTGTTTGAATGTTGGTTATCTGTGGCTGATTGCAAATCTGATTGCAAATCACCAATTTTCAATAAATTGTCTCTCTGATTGCAAATCTGTGGCTGCCGTCGTGAAGTTTTAGGAGGCAATTGTTTGGATGTGAATGTGTGTGTGCGTTTGTGTAGATACACAAACGCACATACATCATTCACTTCCAAAAAATTGTCTCTCTGATTGGAAATCTGTGGCTGCCGTCGTGAAATTTTAGGAGGCAATTGTTTGGATGTTGATGTGTGCGTGCGTTTGTGTAGATACACAAACACACACATATCATCAACTTCCAAAAAATTGTCTCTCTGATTGCAAATCTGAGGCTGCCGTCGTCAAATTTCAGAAGCAATTTTTTGGATGTTAATGTGTATGTGCGTTTGTGTATCTCAAAGACACAAATACACATACATCATTAACCTCTAAAATATTGTCTTTCTGGTAAGATTATGATGAGCAACAGAGTTCCATCTTGTAAGATTTCCTAACCCTTGTGATCTCAGAATAATCTGATTATGTCGGCGGTTTTCTATATAAACCGTCGTGGTTATTTCAATTCTTGTCATTAAGTAGATCTACCGACGTAATACCATTATTGGCAATTAAAAAAAACTGATACACACAATTTTGGATAAAAGCCCAGCTTCTGAGAAAATCTCACCACTTGGTCTCTATATCAAAGAGGCAAAAACAACAGATCTTTTTTCTCAAGGAAGCCCCCACGTGATTTCTTGACTTTGAAAAGTCAAAATTTTCAACTATCACAGAAGAGTTGATAGGGAGTTAATGAAGGCAGGTCTTACATGAGGATTTCTCCATTTTTGCAGCCAAAGGAAGAAGATCAAATCCCTTTTTACATATATAGAGAAACTCTGCACCAAAGCAGGTGGCCTTTCCAAGAGATAAGCAGACTACATTTTCAAAAGATAAGTAAGGAGCAAGGGAGTTGTTTAACAGGAAAAGCAAACTGACCATCATGGCAGATCGTGTTCTTTCTCTTTACAAGGAACAAACATAGAACAAAGAAAGTTGGTTTTTCTTTCAGAAAAAGCAAGGAAAAGACCTCCATGAAAATTGATTGTTGATGGCTCTTCTCTGCCAAAATAAATAAACTCCTTCTTTTATGCCATTGAAGAAAAAAAAGAGAAAAGATCTTTTAAAGATTTGCCACCCATTTTTAAAAGATTAAAAACCCCTACTCCAGCATTTCCTATAATTATGAGAGGAGATGAACAGATCAAGGACAACCAAAAAATCAGTCAAAAAGATCCATTGATCTCAAAAGCCTTCAAACACTGAAACAACCAAAGCTCATTGAGCCACAAGAAACAAGTCAGCTATAATTCAAATCTCTTATTTAAGTTCAGTTCAGAGAAGCAGTTTTATAAAGTGAGATTTCTCTCGTTACAAATTTGGTTCAGCATAAAGCCAAGTCAAGCAGAGTCAGGGTTTTTCACAAATATGAAAACCTCAACAAATTTACAGAAAGCCTTAGTAAAGCAGAACATGCATCATAATACAGTTCCAGCTCAGTGACCATCAATCTAGCCACTTCTGTTCCGTTCAGACTGGAGAGGCCTCAATTCTGCCCGTTCAGCTGGCTTTCCATGGCTCATAATAAATTGAAGCTCTTCTAAACTCAAACGTTGGTATCAATTTCCAACTGAAACTCATTAGTTGAAGGTGTTGACGAGCTAATTCGGCATAGACATAGCTGATCCAGCCCAGTTTAGAAACAGCTACCCTGGCAAAAATCGAAGTCCAACATCCTGTTGTCATTTCCGGGGTTACCATTTCTCTTGTTTAGTCCTATAACAGGCAGTTCTGCCTAAAACAGTTTGTATTCTTTTTATCTATTCTGGCTAGAACTACCAATTTTGTACTGTGAAAAATTATCAAGTCCTCACCAGTCCGAGGCAAAGAAAAGAACTTACTTGGGAGATATTCCTCACCCAAATTCACAATTACTTGTTCAAAAGTCAGTAACTTGGGGCGCAAGTTATCTATTTTTTTAGAAGTCTGCTAGGATTTGAAACTGCTGGCAGTGGCGTACTCACGCACAAAAGAAAGTTGACCTGCTGACCACCAATGGTTGTCAAGCCAATGGGGAACTTTACCCTGCCATCACAGGATTAAAATCAAAATGGTTGAACAATTATAGATCGTTTCAGAAGAACGACTTGTATTATAACCATTCCAGAAGAATGGCTTGTATCATTCTGATATGTATTCATGAATTATTAATGCAAATTTCACAAACTGCAAGTTGAATACATTGAAAATACACTGCATAGATTAAAGTCCCATAAGAAAAGAACATGAGTATAGTAGTGATCAATATGATGCACGCCTGTCGCATAGCAAATGATGTGGATTGAAGTCTCAGAAGGACAATCCATTAACATGTCAATATTAATACGGTGTACACCTAATGCGTAGCAAATTATATGGTTTAAAGTCCCAGAAGGACAATTAATTGATTTATATGTATTAATATGTGGCATGCCTGCAGCGGGCAGCATGATAGATATATGGGTTCTAAATGTTCCAACTCCCTAAATGGAGATTATCCACACCCCACTGTAAAATAACGCTCCATTTGGAGGTTATGATCCACATTCTCACATAATTCATCCTATAAGAGATATCCGTTTGGAAAGAGATAATAAAAGCCCCCTTCAGTGGCTTGGGTACCCAAAAGCAAAGAAATGCTATAATTGAAGCATGTGCATGCACATGAGAATAATGGGATCATGAATTGATGAATGACAATTTTTGGTAGCTACTAAAATTATCAATGGGCTGTGTTGATTGAACCACGTTCTATTATTAAATGTCGACAATATCATTGGCCAAAAATGGAAAGGGGCAATTCCATTACAGATGAGAATGAACTGAAGGAACAAACCCATAATACAAAACCCAAAAGATGTTAACCCTGAAAGTTATACTTGGGTGTTCGGAATAAAAGAGAAATATACTCAATTTATATGACACAATGTTTCTTGTATAAACAAGGAACGTTGAGGTTCTCCATATTTAGAGATGTAATCGTGCCTTCTTATTGCACATTTACGGAGACCAACATGTTATCTTTAAGGGTTATTAAATGCACGGAGCATATCGCCAGAAGCGATTCCCTAAAGATGTACAAGTAGAACAAATAGCTGGATATAAAGCTATATAATGTGTCATGAAGTATAATCGCTTAAATAAAATCCTTGAAGGTTTGTAATTGCATGAAGCAAGTCTTTGAAGGACATGTGCCTAGAGAACAAATTTTGTACTCAATATCAATATGTATAAATTGCCTCTATTAGTACATTAATTATGATATGGTTGCAACACATTACAACTCCTGAAGAGTTGATAATTGATCAAAATTCCTAAAAAGTTAATACTTGGTTAAAACTCCTGAAGAGTTCAAGAAATATTTGTCTTGGCCTGAAGATCGAGTATTATGCCAATAAGATTCTTGCTTATACTAATAAAGTACTAAAGCAATTTTATGTTGATTATCTGTTGGACACTTAAATGATTTCCTGGAAGTATACTGGACCGGACATTGTATTTTCCAAATAAAAGCTCAACTCCATCACCACTACTTTGGGATGACGTGAGGCATATTTGATGCTATCTCCCCGTAACATCATATACGGGCATATTCTTTTCAAGTGAACTTACAAATAGTCCAGGTTTTGTTGGATACGCGAACTTTGGAAATTTTTATGATTTACATAGAGATAGCTCACTGGAAATATATTTACTTACTCAACTACATTACTGTTGATGGCTACATCCCTCACTCGGTCGTAAAGATCTTCCTTCTAGAAAGATAGTTATGAGGATTTCAGGAGGAGATATTCATCAGGGGGAGCATCCAGAAGTATGTTACACTGATTAATGTACTTTTCTTCCTTCCATTAGTTTTCTAGCTCACTGGGTTTTTCAAGCAAGATTTTAATGAAGCAAACCGACATATAATTTGTGGTCTCCAAGGGAGAGTGTTGTAAAGTCCAGAATTGAGCCCAAAATACCTAATTGATTGAAGAGTAATGATAATTCTTGTGTGCCAATACCCATGTGAAGCCAAAGAAAAATGAGTAAGCGACCACAATGTTCTGCCTATAAATAAGGCTTCCCCATTCCTTTGCTAAATGAACCGAATGATCAGAGAGGGAAGAGAGAGCCCAGGCAGAGAGGAGAGAAGGGAAGAAAAGAAAAAAGAGAAGGAAAGCAAGGGAAAGACGTGAAAAAGAGAGCAGAGAGAAATTCTCCAAGAGAGAAAAATCAGTGAGCCACATATATTGTAAACACTAAAGTTGTAGCCTATTATTTTACATAGTGGAAAAGTTACTGATGCTGCTGTCCGAGGACATAGGCATGGCCGAACCTCATTAAATGTTGTGTCTCATCTACTTTACATGCAGCTAAATATTCTAGCATAATCCATCCAATTTACAACAATGTATATGTTTTTCTTTTGGGTGAACAGCTTTACTATTGCTTCTGCTATTATAGAACCAGATCTTGATAATGTAAGTACTCATTGAAAATTATTTATCCATGTCAAAATACCATTTTCATGTCAAATCAGGTCCTTTACAAACCTTCTATAAATCTATACGTACCGATCTTTTTTTACAGATAAATGATCCCAAATGCATTATTTTCTTCTGATACAAACAGAGCTTTGGTGCAGAGTGAAAGCATCGCCGTTTTACAAAAGCAAACAATCACATTCATATGGGCCTTTCCCCAAGCCTCATGTACACAAACACAAATCTGATGAATCTGATCATTGATGACAGAGAGAGTCAAAAGAGAATTAGCATAACGAAATGAAAAACAAAAAGGACCCTTTTTACATTATCTGATCATTTACGTTGTATCTAACCCTAACAATCGAATCGGTGAAATGGGATTGATCAATCATCAATCATAAAGCCAATTACAAAATATGGGGTGGTTTATGATCAGAACAAGAAATGATGCGAGGGAGTAAAAGAACAGAAAAATAACAAAGAAGGAACCTTTGAAGGCCTTTTTGAGCTGCTCACAGTCTTCGGATGCAGGAGGAACTTGTTGAGGAACTCTTAAGGGTCGACATCGTCACTATAGCTCTCTCTCTCTCTCTCTCTCTCTCTCTCTGTGTAAGAAAATCGAAAACGAAAATGGCTCTGGTCTATGAACCTTTGTTTCTATATTATATATATGGTGTTTGGTAGCTATCCATATATAGTAATATAGTATGGCCCTTGCAATTATCGCCACGTCAAATACTATTTGTTCCTGTTATATTGGTCTTGGTCATTTAATTTTCACAATTGAATTGTTTATTAATGATTTTGGGGTGGTTTACAATTTCAAATTCTCATCTGTATTTGCTGCTACACAGAGTATATAAAATTACTAAACAAAACCCTTGTCTTATTTCATTTTCGTTTTTAGAAAAGTTGATAGAGGTCCAAAAATCCAACCAATAGTTGGGTCTAGTCCTTGAATTATTGTTTGTTGATACAAGTCCTTGACTAGTTTGCCACGTAGATTACTTTCCATTTTTAATATGTTGATTCAAACTTTTGTATTTAAATTTTTTTTTCCTATTATATCCCTATTGTCTAAAACGAGTAAGATGAGGATTTATCGACCATTAATGATTAGATTTGATCATGTACAATTAGGAATAATTACATTTGAATGTAACTGTTGGACCTTCATTTTTTTATTTTTTTTTATTTTACCTTGACTTCTGCAAATTCCTATTTAACGTGGATTTTATTATTGCATATACCTTTAGAATTATTTATTATTTTGGAGATACAATTTCTCCTTGAATTTAGCTTATTAACTGGATGCACGTTTTTCTTTGTTGTTATTCATTTCTCCATTCCTTCCTCCTTCTTCGTTCTCCATCTTCTTCTTTTCTTCATTTATGTAGACCCTATGGTAGAGAATGTTGATCTTCTATGGTTAATTGACAATCTGTACATTGCCACATATAGTTCCGAAGCCTCCTCATTTTGATGATTTTGAATGTGACCCAAGATCATGGCATTCCATGTTACAAGATTCCTTTCCCCTTTCGTTCTCTTCAAAAAGTTGTAGGTATTAATTATTTTTATTTTTGTTCACCTTATGGTAGAGGTATAGCATATACTTTTATAGATATATTATCATATGGTGTAGGTATATTGTTCTATTGCCTATTGCCTATTGCATAGGTATATATGTGTTTTTTTTTCTTCATATTTTAGACAATGAATAATAGTATTTAATGTACATTTTTTTATAGGTAACATAGAATTTTATTTGCCTATTTTTGTATCTTACTTAAAGGTAGTTTTCTAATTTATGTTTCCTAACTTATAAGTAGTATTCAAATTTATGTTCATCACTTATAAGTAACACGATTTATCACTAAGTTTTTTTCATTGCTAATAAGAATACAATTTACCTGTATTTTAGGTACATAATTTACTGTGGATGCTTGCCTAAACAATTAGTATAATATGTGGGTCTATACTTTCATTGATTAATTTGTATTTTACCCATATATTAGGTAAAATATTATCAATGAAGGAATTCAAAATTTAAATTTTGAAATTCAATTACAAGTAAATAATTCATTAAATTTAGAATTTCAAAGTTTTCCTTATTTACCTCAGAGGGTAAATTCGACACAATAAAAAGAGTAATAAAAGTCAAAGGACCTACATCTAAAATCAAAAATGCGTGGACTAAACTCAATGACAGCTAAGCGTTTTGGATCTAGATCTAAGAACCACTTTTGTTTTTTTTGCTCAAAAGGATAAACAAACTATAAAACATCCTAGATAAATTATACATAGAGCCACAGCATTGCGCACATGTGCATGAAATAAATTACAAGAAGGAAACATTTACGGAGAAACTTTCTAAATAGAAGATATAGGAAAAGTAAAATGTGCATAAGAAAGAAGCACATTCTGATCAAGTAGCCAAAGGATCAAGAGAAAGCAATTCACCACATGTCATCATATGTACCGGCTTCGACAAATGCATCATCTGAGTTGAGAGGAAATGAGAAACTTGTTTCATTGTTGGGCGAGATTTCGGGCTGAAATTCAAGCATGAAAATGCTATCTTCACAAGAGAGACCACTTTGCTTGCAATGTGATGCGTAGGAGGGGAAATGCCTTGATCCAAAACATCCACAATTAGTATTTGATGGGCTGGTAATGGAAATGATGATGAGCTGGAGGAGGATGAAGAGACTGATGAGAAAGATACAAATTTCAGACGACGGTAATCATAGAAGGGCAATCGTCTAAATGTCATAGGGATGACGGTACATTTCAATTAACGAAGTGGAAAAATATTATTATACGGCGCTATAAGCGAAGAAACCGACGTGTTACATACAAACAACCCAATGCTGTATTTTAAATAACTAAGTAGTAAATGACATTTACCACGACTATTCATTTATACAGGCCGTTATAGTGTACTAAGTTAATATGTCTTGAAATATTAAAAATACGACGTGGATATTTGGACATGTAGACGTCGTTATCTACACTACTAATGTCGTGGTTCGCTTTTACTCTATACGACAGTAATGTAGTAGATACCGTCGTAGTACATGATGTCGTAATACGTCAACAAATTTATTTTTACTGTCGTGGTATATGACTTTAATACGTCGCTGATTACGAATCTACTGACGTGGATTCCATTAATATTATACCACACAGATTAAGAATAGTTGGTTGTGTTTAACTAGTAGTCAATTTTCGTAAAACGACATCTTCACTTTCTACGTTGGTAGCTTCATACTTGCTGTCGTTGTTTTTTATGCCAAGAGAAAACATGTGGAATAAGAAAACGCATTTTAAGTTTGGTGTGTTGTGTTTTAGAAATACCCAAGCGGATCTCGATTTTTTAGGTGTTTAAGTTACTTATCCACGACGGTTTTCTGTTACCATCGACGGTGCAAATACCGTTGTTGTTTTCTGGTCATCTTTTTCCCTTTTTGTAGTAGTGATTCCAACCAT
The DNA here is from genome assembly GCA_903112645.1 of Prunus armeniaca. Taxonomy (NCBI): domain Eukaryota; kingdom Viridiplantae; phylum Streptophyta; class Magnoliopsida; order Rosales; family Rosaceae; genus Prunus; species Prunus armeniaca. The sequence goes on along the minus strand of CAEKDK010000003.1, from coordinate 8,848,419 downwards.
TTTAGAGTTAAAAGATACCATGTGGGCACTATGAGGGCAAATTGGTCAATTTTTATCTTATAAATAATTAAAAACTGAAAAATAAAATAACATAAACCCTAGATCACACTTAGCTCTGACAAATCAAACAGAGAGAAAAATAACGTTTTGTTTGTGTGGGTATATTCGAGTAATATTATGCATAGATCTGGTGTTAACATGGCTTGGAACGTTTTCAAGTTCTGCTCAGTCATTTTAAAATGACAAAAGTTTGTATCCTTGATTTTCAAAATAAAATAATTATTTGAACGGGCAAAACTGCAACTTCTTCAGTCTGAACGGGACAGAAGTGACTGGACTTGAGGATTACTGAGCCAGAACTGCACTATGGTACCTGTTCTCCTTGGTCAGGGCTCTCCATAAATTTGTTGAGGTTTTCATATTTGTGAGAACTCAAGCTTTGCTTATCTTGGCTGTTGCTGAACCAAATATGTAACGAGAGGAATCTCATTTTAAATTAATTATTTTCTAAGTCTGAGCTTGGAAGTTCTGAATTATGGCTGGCTTCTCCTGTGGCTTGACTAAACTCTTGGTTGCTTCAATTTGTTTGGGGGTTCTCAAGGATCAAGTGATCTTTTGAGTTCTTGTCTTGGGTTGATTTTTAGTTGTGTTTTTTTTTATTGTTGAGTTGAGTGTCTTTTTCTGTTTCGCCCTCTCTTATATTTAAGAAGTGTTTTCTGGAATAGGGTAATTCTTTTAATAATGGGTGGCAAAATTTCTCAAAAGATCTCTTAATTTTTACATACAAAGAAAAAGGGATTTTATCATCTCTGGCAGATAAGCTCTCACTAGTCATTTCTTCATATCACTTCCCTATATTTTGAGAGGAAACCTAACCTTCTTTCAATTTTAACCGCCCTCTGTTTAAAAGTTTCAAACTATGATGGTTAGTTTGATCTTCTATTTGAACAAGTCCCTGTCTTCCTGCTTATCTCTTTTTGAGAACATGGCCTGCTTATCTCTTGGGAGAATCACCCTCTTTGGGGTAGAAGAAATATCTTTGAACATATATATATATATATGTGTTTTTGATTTTCTGGTGGCAGAGTTTTAGAGAAGTTTCTTCCTAGTTGCATGCTTTCATTTAATTCCCAAACACTTCTTCTATAGTAGTTGGATTTGTTTGACTTTTCCAAGTCAGGAGATCACGTGGGTTTGCCTCCAATTTCTTGGGCCTTTCTTCTTCTTTTTAATCATACGAGCCTGCTTTGATTTTTCTGGAGCCCAAGGATGATGTTTTTTTTTTTTTTTTTTTTGCCATTATTTTCGATAAGTTCTGCATTGGCTGAACAGATTCATCTTCCCTAACCATTCCTCGACCAGTTCTCGCTTGAATACAGGCATCTGGTAGAAGCCCTTCATAACCATACTGATGTGGGGCTTGGACCTACAGTTCTGGCCCATTTGTCAAGAACCTGCACATTGCCACCCTGGAGAATCCCCTGAATTTTTCTGCTCCTGGTGCATTCTGGATGATCCAGATCTGGCTGTAGGTTTACTTCCTAGAACTGAGGTTTCCAGACGTAGTTCTGCCTGAAGACCAAGTTCTGGCCCTTCCTCTGATGTCAGCAGAAGTGCCCAAGCGCTCAATCGAGGAGTACTTGATGTTTTTCAGGCATTGTACTAAAACGTCAGCAGCTCAGTGGCAGGTGGTGATCAGAAGAACCTATCCTTGGTTCCAGCCTAGATACAGGTTGTTTGAGAAGGTGGGAAGCCTCCTAATTATAATATGGGGGCAGAAGTGTACCATCCTAACTTCTACGCACGACAACTTGGCTGCCCACAACTCATTCCACTCAAATCTTACAGGAGCTGCAATCGGGCTGCTTCCTGGAGAGATGCTGATGACCTGGAAGTGCACAAGGATGCTAGGTGTGCAGTAAACAAGATCAACAATGGTGCAGATGCCCTTTATCCATCTTGGGAATGTAATTCCTGCAGTTCTGCCGAGTTTGATGCTTGGTGGAAACCCAGATTTCGTGGTTTGCCAGCCTCTATTACTGCACTCAAGGTTCTTTTTTGTGGCTGGAACTCCTGGACTGTCTACACGGAGGTGGATGCCAAGAACTTTATGATGCAAACCATCAAAGATATTAATGCCCAAATTATAGAAGGTAAGTTTTAATTCTGCCTGCTTTGCCTATTCTACCTTTAATGGTGATGCCTAACATTTTGTTCTGTCTATATCAGACCCCTCTTTGACAGAAAACGTAGGCGGGTAGTCTATCCAGGCTGGAGAAGTTATTGGTGAGTTCTCCAACAATTTTGTTCCTTCTGTTTATTTTTGTTGGATTGACTTCTGACATGTCTGTTTCTTTTGCAGTCAGTTCTGTTATCTCAGCTGGAGATTTAGTACTCCCCTCTGCAGATGAAAAGGATAAGGCTCAGACAGAACAAACAACAGTGGAGGCCACTCCTCCTGCCAGGAGGAAAAGAAAAGAAACTGCCCCTGTTCAGGACAATGCTGCGCAGCCTGAAATTTCTGGTAAGATTCTGTCATTCTCAATTGTTTCCTTGAATCTGTTCTGTTCTGCCTACCCTTCTAACCTTCATTCAAAGTTCTTTGTTCTGTGCAGCCAAGAGTCCTCCTCCTCCTCCTATTAGGTCAAAAAGACTTAGAAAGAGGACTGTGGTGAAGTATGTGGCCATGAAAGAAACTGCGGCGGCTCCCACCACCACTTCTAGAATAGATGAAGAGTTGAGAGAGGCCTTTGAGGCAGTGGAGCAGGAGAAAGAGCTAGAAGAGGTAGAAGAATGACCTCAAGAAAAGACAAAAGAAATGGAAGAAGATGTGAGTCTTGTTTTTCTAGCTGTACTAGCCATTCCTGTCTTTATATTTTCTGTCTCTGATTTCCATATATTTGCAGGAGCAAATCCCTGCTAAAGTGATTGTAGAGAGCATCGCTTTGGCGCAGAAGCAGCAAGAGAACCTAAGGGCTAGTTGTTTTAACCTCAATCCAATTATGTTTTTAATCAAACGCTGTTTTTAATATTTTATTTCAAATTTTCAGTTTTCAAAATCATCTTAAAATCATCCTTTTTAACACCCTGTCTACACCGAGTGCCTTTGTGTATTGCTTAACTCTGATTAGAAATCTTAGGTTTTGAAATAAGTTTTTTTTAGGGTTTTCTTTCGCTTTTGCATTCTTAGTTGTGCCATTTAGTTAGTAGTTCTAGGAAATTAATTTTAAACACATATTAGTCCAATCATCGTGGGAATGATCTCGTATTTGCTTTCTATACTATTTGTCTGATCTTGTCCACTTGCGAGTTAAAACGTGCATACAGTTGCTTAATTTTTAGGTTGCTATTTGTACAACAAAAGTGAGAGGTTATTATTTTCATGATATAGGGGTTCAGAAGTGTCTCATCTGTATGCTTGCCACTGCACTATGTCACATGGTATCACAGGTAACAGCTTCAACAAATGCAGCCTCCGAATAGAAAGGTATTGAGAAGGGTTTTTGTCATGAATGGTCCTCGAATTTTTCAAAAGTCATCATTTCAATTCTCAAACTTTCCAATCAATCAATGTGATCCTTAACCCTCTGTTTGGATTAAGAAATTGAAATCTTGAAGAACAAAGGAAAAGAAATTACATATGTTGCTCAACAAGGTTGTGTACTCTCCTTGACAAAACCTAAATGTGAAACCCTGAATGGAAAGCAGATGATTTTGTTGAGCAAAAAAATTTGAGTTCTAGGACTAAATTGAGCTATATTTTGATGAAATGAGTTGGTCAGGTGATGATATGTGACTAGTTTTAACAAAGTATTGTTGGAATACAACAACAACGACCAAAATATAAAGGACCTATTGATTGATTTGAACATTCGAGGACTAAAATAAGAACTTTTAAAACAGAGTACCTGTAATAAAAACCCATGCTGAGAAACTTGTTTCATTGTTTGACGAGATTGTGGATTGACATTCATGCCAAACGTATTATCGTCAAAACAAGAGAGAAGACTTCCCTTGCTTGCTTCTTGATATCCCATTATGTTACAGCTTTGGTGGGCCAATTAGTTGAGTCCAGATTCCAGAGACTGAAACACATGCCTCCCTATTCCATTTGTTTGGCTGGTCATCTTCAAGTCCAAAGCTAATCACGAGCCTTCCTCCGACAAGCACAACCTATCGTAAATGTTGATTAATTGTCCTCTAAGTTATGATTTTGAGGGTACGTTCACTATTTTGATCATGTATCACTATTATTTACATTAAAAGAGAGCACTGCGAGTGAAGTTTTAATTGAATGCTTGACATGGTTGGGCTAATAGCAACATATTCATAATATTTTAGGTGGCAAAACATACATACATTACGAAAAACATTTCTAAATACCAGTAACCCTTATTTAAGAGTGAGCCAAAAGACAGAAGTGGGCATGAAATAGATTACAATAATCCAAACATCTAAGAAGAATTAGAACAAGGCAAACAAATGAAAAGCAACGCATGTCCTGATTAGGCAATGAAGCCATCAAGAGCAAGCAATTCACCACATGTTGTCATATGTAATGGCTTTGGCAGATGCAGCCTCTGAGTTGATGAGAGGAGCTTAGATACTTTCTTCATTGTTGGACGAGATTGTGGACTGGGATTCAAGGATGCAAACGTGATGTTCAAAAGAGAGACCACCTCCCCTGCTTCTTGTTTTGTGGGTGGGGAGATGCGTTGGTCCAGAACATCCGAAATTGGCATTTCAAGGGAAGGTGATGCAGATGAGGCCGATGATGCTGCCCCTGATAATAAAGATGAGAAAACATCTCTTGGATGGCTTCCCATAATTATTTCCAGTGTGACAACTCCAAAGCTATAAACATCGCACTTCTCGTTCACTTCCATTGTATATGCAAGCTCTGCTCAGAAAAAAGCACATAGAAGAAATTGTATCATGCATCAATTGTACACACGTATAATAAGAGACTGAGATTGAAGTGTTCAAAACATTGCTTCTCAAAAAAAGGACAGTGAGGAAGTCACAATTTCCCAATCAAATTAATAATTCATTGAAACACACAACCTATAAATTTGGGGAAATTTGGTTCTTTTTCATAACTTGAAAAGATAGCTTAATAAAAGCTGGACAGTGAATAAGAAAAAGAAATAAATAAGAAAAGTTTTCAAAAAAAAAAAAAAAAAAAAAAAAATATATATTTTTTAAATCAAAGAAGTGAAAATGTGTTTATGTTAACCGATCCTAATGATGAAAATGAAGCATTGGTCTAAGAGCAAAACCTTAAAAAGTGCTAAATATAGAGAATAGGGAGTCACAATATTACCTGGTGCCATGTAGCCATATGTGCCTGCAGCAGCAGTCCAATTAGTTGAGTCTGGATTTAAAAACTTAGCAATGCCAAAGTCGGAAATGCAGGCCTCATATTCAGAATCCAACAAAACGTTCTTGCTTGAGATGTCACGATGTACGATCGGTTGCAAACAATCATGGTGCATGTAAGACAAGGCATGAGCTAAGCCGTTAACAATATTCACCCTTTTACTCCACCCAAACTCTTTAGCTTCTTCATCTTTGCTCAACATTGCAGCCAAGCTACCTCTTTCAAGATACTCATACACCAAAAACGAGTGTCGTTTATTTGCGCAAAAACCATAGAACTTCACAATATTCCGATGTCTTATCTCACTGAGTGCCCTTACTTCATTCAAAAACTCCTTCTGAAATTCTGTCTCGCCATCCCATAGCAGATGGAGTTTCTTCACGGCCACTATGTCTCCAAATGACAAATTCACTCTGTAGATGCTTCCATGTCCTCCCTTTCCAATGCAATATGTGGAATCAAAATCTTCTGTTGCCCTTATGATTTCCTCATACATTGATTTTCCATCAAAATTTAAAACCGAAAGGGAAATTTCTCCATGCATGTGGTTTTGTTTAGTATCTTGATGCTTCTTCTTTCTTTGCACTATTACAAAAAAAATGTAAAGAGTGCAGATAGAAGTACAAATACTGCTAGAACAGATAATATGACCTTGTGGTCCTTTTTTGAGCCATGTGCATTGCAGGGTGGCAACAAAGCTCCAACTTTGCCACACAATCGTTTGTTCTCTTTCAATCTTTCTAACGGAGCTTCTCGAAATGCACTGATGTTGGGAAGGGGACCTTCCAAGTGATTGTAGGATATGTCAACGTACGACAAGCCACGCATCTCTTCGAAACTTGATGGTATGGAACCCGAAAGATTGTTGTGCGAAAGATTGAGTGCCACCAAACTCTCCATATTGCTTATTGCTGATGGTATGCTACCTTCAAGAGAGTTATAACTTAAATCCAGTTCGTTCAATTGAACTAACTTCCCCAACTGAAGTGGAATTGCTTGAGATAACTTGTTGTTGCTCAAATTCATATGGTATAATTTGAGCAAGTCACCTAGAATGCTAGGCATTGAGTCACTGAATTTATTTGTTGACAGGTCAAGATAATCAAGATCAGTCAATGATCCTAATTCAGAGGGTATACGACCCAAAAGTTGATTCCCATTCAACATCAACTTCACCAAAAAAGTCAATCTCCCGAGTCCTCTTGGAATCAACCCAACTAAATGATTCAAAGAGAGATCTAGCTCATGAATTTGGGTTGCATTGCCTATCTCAGGTGGGATGCTCCCAGTAAGGTTGTTTCCTGCAAGCCGCAGGGTTGTCAACTTTGGGCATTTTTGCCAATTGTGTGAGATTTCTCCATACAAGTTGTTATGGCTTACATCCATAAAATCAAGATTCGGATAAACACCAAACACTTCAGATATATTGCCTGTAAATTGGTTATGGTCAAGACGGACTCTGAATAAGCTCGTGCAGTTTTTCAAGCTTCTGGGGATTAAACCAGTCAAATAGTTTCTGAATACAGAAAAGTTTGTGAGTTTTCCACCTTGGCAAATATTTTGGGGCAAATGACCAGAAAATTGGTTGTTTCTCAACTGCAAATTAGTCAACATCTTGAGATTCTCCATCTCTTGAGGGATGGGTCCGGAAAGGTGGTTATCAGGTAGGTAGAAGGATTCCAAGTTGCGCAAGTCACCGATTGAAACAGGAATTGAACCATTGAGTTGATTCTTGCCCAAGTCTAGATTTACAAGAGATTTCAAGTTCCACATCTCCTTGGGAATCAAACCAGAAAGTTTATTGTTGTACAAATACAAACCATTTAGCTTTATTAAGTTACCAATATTTGGAGGGATGAGACCACTTAAATTGTTGTTGGACAACCCCAGAGCTACAAGAGATTTCAAGTTCCCTATCTCATTAGGAATCAAACCAGAAAGGTGATTGTCTTCCAAGTACAAAGTGTTTAACTTTATTAAGTTACCAATATTTGGAGGGATGAGACCACTTAAATTGTTGGAGAACAACTCTAGATCTACAAGAGATTTCAAGTTGCCTATCACATTGGGAATTTCCCCCAACAAATTGTTTGCAAAGAGACCAAGATATGTAAGATTTCTCAAGAGATTGATTTCTGGTGGGATTCTCCCAGACAACTCATTTACAGAGAGATCGAGATAGTGGAGTTTGGAGAGGTTACTGATTTGAGGTGGGATGGCATCAAATAGTTCGTTCAAGCTGAGGTTAAGATATTCAAGATTAGGGAAGGACAAGAATGAAAATTCATGTAGCGTACCTTGAATACCCCTATTGGAAAGGTCTATCCTGTTGACACTTCCAGCTGCGTTGCATGAAACACCAGTCCAAGTGCATGGGCTTGTTTTTTGTTTTGGATTGCTGCTGGAAGAATTGGTAGCATTATGAGTGGGAGGGTCATACCAGGTGAGAGAATTGAGGGCTTTCTTTGGAAATAAGTTGGCTTTCCATTTGAGAAGAGCCTTTGCTTCAGTATGAGAAGTAGAAGTAGCAGAAGGAAAAGCAACCCAATTTGGTGATGAAACATACAAGAAGATGACAAGGCAATAAGGCAAGAAGCATAGTTTAGCGGAAGTTAAAGATGTCATGGTTATTGTTTGTGTGGTATACGAATATTGTAAGGGATGTGCCTTACTAGTTATATATAGTGTGGGTTAGGCTTTGAGGTTTAGTTGAGCATTGAAAAGTCTTTCAGATCTCATCTTTAATCAATTTTCTTTTGAGTAAAGAACTCATCACTAGCTATATGCTTAAATAATGCTTGGCACATTATTATTATTATTTATTATTTTTTCTTGGTGCATGGCTATTCTTAGTTGCCTTAGGCAACTCAAAAATCAAACTCACGTGCCTTTCACGTGGCTTTATCCCTTAGCAGCAATAATGGTCCATTTTCAACTTCTTCTTTTTTCCCTCTTTAATCTCTCACCAAATGTTCAAATAATGTGGTCCTTGAAACTAATATATTTGTTGTCTTTATCACTTGACTTGGCTTCTATTGAGAGTTTGAGTGGCTTTAAAATGAGCGTGTTCTTCAGTTTTAGCTCAGAATTGACAAGATAACTTATTAAAGGAGCCATTCAACTCAATGCACATGACTTGGAAAACTAATGCTATTTTGTTTGTTTTTCAGTATGCACAACTTTCTCATAGACTTTTCTCTGATCAAGGTTCCTTGACTTTGATTTTTTTAGGAGAAAAATATATTGGAATTACTAAAATGAAATTGATGGAAAGTGAGAGGTTACTATTTGTGTGACATAGGGGTTCAGAAGTGTCCCACCTGTATGCTTGCCACTGCACTATGTCACATGGTATTGTATGTAACAGCTTCAACAAATGCAGCCCCCGGATAGAAAGGTACTGAGAAGGGTTTTTGTCATGAATGGTCCTTGAATTTTTCAAAATTCCTCATTTGAATTCTCAAACTTTTCAATCAATTAATGTGATACTTAACCCTCTATTTGGATGAAGAAATTGAAACCCTGAAAAACGAAGGAAAAAAAATATTACATATGTTGCTCAACAAGGCTGTGTACTCTCCTTGACGAAACCTAAATGTGAAACCTTAAATGAAAAGCAGATGATTTTGTTGAGCAAAAATTTGAGTTCTAGGACTAAATTGAGCTACATTTTGATGGAATAAGTTGGTCAGGTGATGATACGTGGCCAGTTTTAACAAAGTTTTGTTGGAATGCAACAACAAAGACCAAATTGATGTGACACCAAAATATAAAGGACCTATTGTTTAATTTGAATGTTCGAGGACTAAAATATGAACTTTTAAAATAGAATACCAGTAATAAAACCGGTGGTGAGAAACTTGTTTCATTGTTTGACGAGATTGTGGATTGACATTCATGCCCACGTATTATCATCACAACAAGAGAGAAAAGTTCCCCTGCTTCTTGATGCCAAAGCTAGCTATCTATATGTTACTGCAACGGCAACCCAATTAGTTGAGTCCAGGTTCCAGGGACTGAAACACATGCCTCATATAGAATCCAGCAAATGTTCTTGCTTGATATGTTGCCGCTGAACAATTTATTCCAACTCCCTATTCCATTTGTTTGGCTGGTCATCTTCAAATCCAAAGCTGATCACGAGCCTTCCACCGAAAATCACACCCTATCGCAAATGTTGATTAATTGTCCTCTAAGTTATGATTTTGTTGTATTTTAAGTGTACGTTCACAATTTTATTTTTTTTACTATTCTTTACATTAAAACAGAGCAATGCAAGTGAAGTTTAACTGAATGCTTGACAGGGTTGAGCTAATAGCAACATATTCATATTGTTTTAGGTGGCAAAACATACATACAATACGAAAAACATTTATAAATACCAATAACCCTTATTAAAGCGTGAGCCAAAAGACAGAAGTGGGCATGAAATTTATATATACTAAAGCTCAATCCAACTAGACAACTCTTATTAAAGCGTGAGCCAAAAGACAGAAGTGGGCATGAAATTTATATATACTAAAGCTCAATCCAACTAGACATTGTTTCTAAGCACAGTGTAATGACGAAAATGCCCCCTCCCCCCCCGGTTTATCCCTTTATTTTCCAACAGGACAATAAAATGGGCATTGAAAAGTCTTTCGGATCTCATCTATAATCAGTTTTCTTTTGAGTAAAGGTCTTAGTCTTTCATTCTCTAAATTTAAATGCTAATTTGTATTTTTTGGATGAAATAAGGAAATGAAATTGATGGAGGTGACAGATAGTAGAAGGAGAAAAAGTCTCATTATTTTCAGGATGAAATAATGAATGCTTGACAAAGATTTATTTGTTTACTTCAAATCTCCCTATCCTCAAAATCTGGCCAAGTCTTTTTTAATATTGAGTGAGCTTGCTGCCATTGTTAGACTTGTAATAAAGAAGATAACAGATTGAATCAAATTTAGATACAAATTGCGTGCAAAGAGCCTGTTCCTTTTGCTCTTGAATAAGATATCTTTCACCTCAGTGGTTGTTCTTACAATGGCTGGAGTCAAAGTCTTTGTCTCTAGTTCTTTATAGTTATAGTTAAATGTCAATTTTGCATTTTCTGGGACTGAATTAATGAAATGAAATGGATGGAAGTGAGAGCTCATCACTAGCTATATGCTTGAATAATGCTTGGCACATTATTATTATTATTTATTATTTTTTCTTGGTGCATGGCTATTCTCAGTTGCCTTAGGCGACTCAGAAATCAAAGTCACTTGCCTTTCACGTTGCTTTACCTCTTAGCAGCACTAATGGTCCATTTTCAACTTCTTCTTTTTTCCCTCTTTAATCTCTCACCATACCTGGGTAGAGCTATGTATATATATATATATATATATACTTTTTTAAAGGATTCACTATTTTATTTTTTTTACTATTCTTACATTAAAACAGAGCACTGCGAGTGAAGTTTAACTGAATGCTTGACCGGGTTGAGCTAATAGTAACATATTCATATTGTTTCAGGTGGCAAAACATACATACAATATGAAAAACATTTATAAATACCGATAACCCTTATTAAAGCATGAGCCAAAAGACAAAAGTGGGCATGAAATTTATATACTAAGGGCCAGTTTGGCATTGCTATGCTGTGAAAATAATTGCTGTCAGATTTGCTGTGAGAGAAAGCAGTTTGGCGTTTGGTAAACTTTTTGTTAAAAGTGTTGTTGGTACTAATTCCCACATAATTAGAAAATGATTGTCGCATAATCATTAAACCCATCGCCTCTTTGAAACTGATTCCTGTATAATCATAAAATGAAAGCACCTATTAGCTGCTTTCCCTTATAGTTTTCTCTCACAACAATTTTAAACAATAAGTGATTTTCTCATAGTTTACCAAACGGTTTGTGCTTCCCAAATTTTTTTAAAAATCACTTATCACCCCAAATAAGCAATGCCAAACTGGCACTAAAGCTCAATCCAACCAGACATTGTTTCTAAGTACAGTGTAATGACTAAAATGTCCCCCCATTTATCCCTTTTATTTTCCAACAAGACAGTAAAATGGGCATTGAAAAGTCTTTCGGATCTTATCTACAATCAGTTTTCTTTTGAGTAAAGGTCCAAGCCAATCCCTTCTAACAAACAGCCCTTTAAGTATATTATATTTGAAAGGAGGTCAACGGCTATACTATTTATTAAAAACAGTGAACGGCTATATTATTTATTATAAAAAAATTAAAAGAAAAATACCCTTCTAGTTGGGCATTAGTTTATACTTTATAGATATTAATTTGCAAGTTTCGACATCTTCAAAGCAGATATTGAGAGAGAAATTTCACAGAAAATCAATTTGAGAGTTCAATTTTTTTCTTCTTTTTGTATGGGAATGTTTGCCTTTGGTCTACCTCATTCTCTTGAGTACTAATAAATTATGTTACTACACACATTATTTGTTGTAGAGAATTACATGCAAAGTTAGAGTGTTCTTGGTAATCACATCACATTTCAAACAACACTTTACATGGAGAATACTACCACCTCGCTTACTACTACACCCATAAATCTTTGTTTGAAATTGTCCTTCTGGTTGGCAAAGAGATTGTAAAATCACCATCTTGCATTTTTGTACAACAAGTTGTTATGTTTTCCTATTTAGATCGGTGCACTAGATACTAAGTTATATCAGGTTTGATAAGAGTTTAAATTAAGTTGTACCTTGAGGCCAAAACCCAGTGAAATAAGGAAGGGTTTTGAGGCCTATTAAGGGGTCCTATTATATTTCCATTTATGCGTGAACCGATTAAGTGGGCTTGGAAGATAAGTCAAGTCGGCCCTTGGTGATGAGTAGAGACAACTTGACTTAGCCCTATATAAGCTAAAGGCCCTGCTCTCATCATACACGTTCTCTAAATCTATTCTCATCATAAAGAGAGAGCTGAAACAGATTCTGAGAGAGAGCAGAAGTCTTGAGCCGTTACTATCTTTGCTAGGATTGTTGCTACAACGGATTGGATGAATTCAGAAGCTGTGTACTCAAGGAAGATGGCTCCAGGTATGTCTTCATGTCTTTACACGTATTACAGGTTGTGTGTAAGATCTAGAACATGCATATAAAGAATCTAACGGTTGGTATCAAAGCTTAAGGTTGTTCACACATATCTGTAATCGTTGTTCAAGCATTTCTGTCATGATTTCATATATGTTTATGTCATGTTTGAATGTTTTGGTTATGTTTAATTTTTTGAAGATGGTTTAAACATATTTCTGAAAATATCAAGAATCTGGAAAAGCATGTTTTGATTTGGTTTTCGTATTTTCAAAAACTTTAAACACGTTTTTGACCTAGCAGATTACCTTAAAACCCTAAAAATGCCCATATGTCACAGCCTTTTTGTGAGTTGTGTTAATTAGGTCATTCCCTATTCAGAAAAGTATTTTGGGTAAAAAACAGACACTTAGAACCCCTAACACTGTTCATTGCAGAAACACTGTTCGCGGCAGAAACACTGTTCACACAGAAACACTATTCACTGCAATTTTAAGGTTTTCCTTCTTGAACTGTGTTTTGTTTTGGTTATTTTTCTGAGCCAGATAAATGTTTGTCTTTGTTCTAAGAATCAACAAACTTTTCATAACAAAACCAAATATAAATACTCAAACCCTAAAGAAATAACAGAAAATTGCATCATACCTAAATTGCTTGATAAGTTTCTTTAACAAATACAATCTGTCATGTAATTTATTTGTGATGGCACAAGATAACATGTAATTTGTGTAAGCTATAAGTAATCTCTTGCCACAAAGGTGTGATACTTAATTAAGGACGCTTGCATATATTATTTGTTAGTTTTGTGAATAAGTTAAACTGTTTTCTCTTGACAAATTGAGAATCAGTTTATAGGAAAGTAATATGCTTTTGTTTGCAAATCCTTACAGCTTTAAACACTCCCTCAATTAATTTCACGCAAATTGAAAGATTCACTAGATCAAACTTCAATTTATGGACGTTTGATTTTAAAGTTATTGTTAGAATGAATGAGATCGCTTATGATCTCACTCATGGCTATATTTAATTCAAGTTAGCCTTTTTGCTTATGTGTCCTGTAGTAAAACTCCTAGAGTTTAGGGAAAAGAAAAAAAAACATCTGGCGTTCCATAGGTGTCACTCATGCTAACTTGTCACGAATGACATTCTAGTAAAGAATATAGTGGAGTTAATTAAGAAGCGGCACGAAGATGAGCTGGAGCGAAAAAGGGCTAAGGCACAGCGAAATCGTTGACCATATAGAGGACCCATAGGATATACACGGCTACAAAGGACAGTCTCAGAAGTCTTCATCTCGCTATGAAGCTCGATGTATGCGCATATGGGAGAGGATGAAACATCAATAAGCTACTTCGATACAAGAATCTCCTAGTGCAGTCTGTGAAACCATGTAGTTTTCAGTACCTTAAAGAGATTCAATTTCTGTTTCAAGATTATTAAGACTTTGTTTTAATTTGATTTCAATAAAGATGTTGTATCTCAAAATTCAAAGATAATAAAGATGGATTATATTGTCTCAATTACAAAAAATATAGTGAAGTTTGAATGACATAGGCGTTTAGGGCACATTTCAAAAGAAAGAATGAAAATTCTAGTTAAGGAACAAATCTTGCCATTATTGACTTTCAGTGATGACAAAATTTGTATTGAGTGTGTCAAAGGAAAACTCACTAAGACTAAGAAGAAAGGTGCAACTCGCAGTAGTGATCGTTTAGAGATAATCCACATAGTTTTTATGGACCTTTCCCTCATCAAACAATTGATGGAAATCATTTTTTCATCACATTTATAGATGACCATTCTTGTTTTGGTTATCTGTATCTCATAGCAAAAAAGTCTCAAGCTCTTGAAATGTTTAAGATTTTCCAAACTGAAGTAGAAAGGCAGCTTGAGAAAAGGATAAAAATTGTGAGGTCAGACAGAGGGGGTGAATATTATGGATGTTTTGATGAAGGAAGACGACGCTGGACTTTTGCTAGGTATCTACAAGATAATAGAATAGTTGCTCAGTACACAATGTCATGAATTCCGCAACAGAATGGTGTGACTGAGAAAATGGATCGAACCTTGAAGGACATGGTTCTTAGCAACATTTCTAGAATTGATTTGCCTACATTTTGAGAGAGGCGATCAAAACAACAACCTATAGAGTGCCTAGTAACTCCGTACCTAAGACACCTTTCGAATTTGGACTACCAGAAAACCTAGCCTAAGACAAGAGAAGAAGCTTGATCCTAAAACGATAAGATGTAGGTTATCCCACAAGGTCAAAGGGTTTTAGATTTTATTGTCCAAATTATGGTACCCGAATTGTTGAGACTGGTTGTGCAAAGTTTATAGAACATGAGGAGAATGCCACTGGGAATAAAGACTTTATTTTTGAAGAAGAAGGTGATGTAGCTGTGATTGAGAATGTTGAACAAGAAGTTACACCATTGATTCCTTTAAGTGAAACTGTATTGGAAAATTCTCAATTTGAAGAACCAGTTGAACCACAAGCTGTTGAGAATCCTGAACTAGATGATCCACAAGAACCTGTACAACCAAGGAGATCTGACAGACCAAGAAGATCCATAGCAAATTCGGATTATGTGTACTTACAAGAAGCATATTTTGACATTAGAGATGAGGCTGATCCAACAAGTTTTAGAGAAGCTATGGAGAGTTAGAATGCAGACAAATGGAGGGAAGCGATGCTAAATGAACTTAAAAACATGAAGAATAATCAAGTATGAGAATTAGTTAAACCTCACAAGAGCCAAAAGTTGGTAGACTCGAAATGGGTATTTAAAACAAAGAAAGATAAGGATGAAAGAATCGAAAGGTTTAAGGCTAGATTGGAAGCCAAAGGATTTACCCAAAGGGAGGGAATTAATTATACTGAGACTTTTTCTCCAGTTTCCACCAAAGATTTTTCTGCATCATTATAGTTTTGGTAGGCCATTATGACCTACTTTTACATCAAATGGATGTAAAACTACTTCCATGAATGGAGAACTTGAAGAGGAAAATTTTATGAGACAACCTAAAGAGTTTGCAAATGAGGGAAAAGAGCATATGGTTTGCAAACTTGGCAAGGCAATTATGGACTAAAGCAAGCAAGCAGGAGGTGGTATTTCAAATTTCATCAAACTATTTCCGCTTATGGTTTTGAAGAGAACATAGCTGACCAGTGCATTATATGAAGAAATGTGGGAGTCGATTTATTTTCTGGTGCTGTATGTCGACGACATACTTTTGGATACAAATGACCACAATTTACTGAAGGACACCAAGGAGCTACTTTCAAATAATTTTGAAATGAAGGATTTGGGAGAAGCTGGGCATTGAGATTCAGAAAGACCGAGCTCGAGGCCTTCTAGGCCCATCACAGAAGACATACATTGAGAAGGTACTCAAGTGTTTTGACATGAGTATGTATTCTGGATAGAAAGTTCCGTTAGCTAAAGGAGATTTAAAGAATGAGTAAGATGAGATGAGGAACAAGCCATACGCTTCTCTAGTTGGAAGCATTATGTATGCACAAGTGCGTACAAGGCCAGATCTAGCCTTGTGCATTAGCAAGATGAGAAGATTTTAGTCAAATCCAGGAATGCAACTTTGGATATGGAAAGAAGGTTCTGAGGTACCTACAGAGAACAAAGGCTTATATGTTGATATACAGATGCACAGAAAATTTAGAGCTTGTTGGTTATGCTGATGCGAATCTTGGAAAAGCAGAGGATGATTACATCTCTACTTCAGGTTTTCTTTTCAAGATGGCACGAGTAGCTGTTGCTTGGAAGAGTGCTAAACAAACTAGTGTTTCGAGTTCAACCATGTTTTCAGAATACATAGCTTGCTATGAAGCCACTTCGCATGCAATATGGCTGAGGAATTTTATTAAAGACATTAAGGTGGTGGACTCGATTTCTAAACCAATACAGATATATAATGACAACACTGCGGCTGTTTTTCACTGCATGAACAACAAGATGTCGTCTAGACTTCAGCATATTGACAGAAAGTATTTGATAGTGAAGGAGAAGATAGCGGACAAACTAGTTAGGTTTGATCATATTAGAACTCAAGATATGATTGCAGATCCGTTCACAAAGTTTTTGCCTTCAGAAGCTTTTCTGAGACATGTTGAGAGCATGGGACTTTTCTTAGCTTTGATGCTACAATCTAGTAGGAGTCTTATTCCCATTATGATATTTTACTAGTTTGTCTATTTTGTTTATTTTGCTATTTTCTAGATTGAGGGATTTGCATTTAAGGATGTTAATTTGGTTGACAGTTTTATTTATTTAAATAAATTCTGCCATTTTGACTATTTAGCTGTTTAAACTTATTATGCAACTCTGTTTATGCATGTGAGTTTATGGTCTCTTTTGAGATACTATTGTTTTTAATAACATTGCGGATTGACTCTTGCTAAGTCGTAAAGGGGTACTTGTACTGAAATGCATAAAGATTCACATTAAGGAACAGTACATATTAAGGTTCACGTTGTAAGTGCTTTATGTGTTTTGAGATTGCTTTATGTG
Organism: Prunus armeniaca; assembly: GCA_903112645.1. Classification (NCBI taxonomy): domain Eukaryota; kingdom Viridiplantae; phylum Streptophyta; class Magnoliopsida; order Rosales; family Rosaceae; genus Prunus; species Prunus armeniaca. The sequence continues at coordinate 8,831,486 of CAEKDK010000003.1, read as the reverse complement.
ATTATAGATGACCTGTTTTTAATAAAGAAAGCAGTGTTTGTCTATAGTTCGTTTTGTTTAATCGCCTTTCACTGTAGCTTGAGGGGAAGGACTTAACTGTTTTAAACTCATGGCCAATAAAGATTATCAAACCTTTCAGAATATAGAAGCTTAGTGTTCTAGTGATTGATCTAGTGGGAGAATGTTATGTTTTCTTATTTAGATCGGTGCACTAGATACTAAGTTATATCAGGTTTGATAAGAGTTTAAATTAGGTTGTACCTTGAGGCCAAAACCCAGTGAAATAAGGAAGGGTTTTGAGGCCTATTAAGGGGTCCTATTATATTTCCATTTATGCGTGAACCGATTAAGTGGGCTTAGAAGATAAGTCAAGTCAGCCCTCAGTGATGAGTAGAGACGACTTGACCTAGCCCTATATAAGCTAAAGGCCCTGCTCTCATCAGACACGTTCTCTAAATCTATTCTCATCATAAAGAGAGAGCTAAAACAGATTCTGAGAGAGAGCAGAAGTCTTGAGTTGTTACTGTCTTTGCTAGGATTCTGCTGCAACGGATTGGATGAATTCAGAAGCTGTGTACTCAAGGAAGATGGCTCCAGGTATGTCTTCATGTCTTTACACGTATTACAGGTTGTGTGTAAGATCTAGAACATGCATATAAAGAATCTAACACAAGTAAGAAATAATCTTAACGTCCCACATTCTTTCATAGTTAGTGAACTACATAACGGAAAAATATGAATAAAATACGTACGCGTTTTATTCGGCAATATTTTGGCAAGTTACAACTCATAAGTTCAGCCACTATATCATATTTTAATATGATTTAATTAATTATTTTTAATATATATTATTTTTATTCAATAATGTACGAAAATTATGTGTATCATACGTTAATTTTTTGTGTGTTATTGAAATGTTGTAAAAAACAAGTGTGTTAAACATAAAAAATACGTACGTACATATACAATACGAGCATTAAATGTGAAAAATGCTAAATTCTTTATACATATAATAACTCTGAAAAAGTAAAAACTCAAAATGAGACAATATAGACTCGAGTAATGGCCTAATAGTAATGGATAATGCTTTAAACTACTCTTATCGATAAATAAAAATCGATAATAAATCTTGAGCCATTTTCTATTTATATGTACTTTAAATAAAGGAATTGACTTCTTCTTTTTAACAAATAATAAATCTTGTTAGTATATACATAATTGTAAAAAAAAATATTAAATATTTATTTAGTTTTAAAAAAAAAAAAAAAAAAAAAAAAAAAAAAAAAAAAAAAAAAAAAAAACAAAAATATACAAATTTTGTGTGGGCCCATATCGGCCCGTTTAGTGGCATAGCACAAGTATGGCCTGAGCCCATATGAGCTCAGGCCGAAATTGATGATTTTCTTAAATAAGTGAGTCCGGCACTTCACGTTTATTGAATGGACCAACTCTAAACAAGCTGGACTAGCCCAACATGGCACATTTGATACTCCTAGTTTGGAGTGGCTTTCTTAGTTTACTTTGGCCTTAAGTTATGTAATCAACACAACAGATAATCACCTCAAGTGTTTTCTTTATTTAATAATTAATGGATATTAATATCCATTAATCATTAAATAAAGAACCATGTGGCTAAGACATGAATTTATCAATTTAATTTGTGAGACGCGTGTGAAAGATCATAATTTGGTAAACTCTTTACACGTTTTATGGGACAGTCTATGCTTTCATTGGACCGGTGGTTAAAGTTTGACATTTATCAACACCTGCCCCTTTTTCTAGGTTTCTTCACTTCAAGTGCACCTATTGACCAGCATTGCGACGTCGTCTCAACAAGTTTATATATTCTTATTTCTCCAACATATAATATTAATTATATATATATATTCTCTTATGCGGACATCCGGACATTATTATTGTACGGACGTCATGTATTTTATACTACCCCTTTATACTTTCCTCTTTATTTAAAATGGCATCCGCACAATAACAACATGTAGACATCCAGATGAGAGAATAACTATATATAATATGCAACTAACCTCGTTACATGACTGAAAATGGAGCTAATTAATCGAGTGACATACACAAATACAAACACAAACACAATTCAAAATACTTTATACACAATGGTGGAAGCACATTGGGACAAGAAGGTCACACAACCCCTTGGAATGTTGGACATATGACCGTGGACTCCACCAGCGACCCCTTGGCCATCATCTTAGCGACCACTTGTGTGCACGTAAGGTGCTCGATGAAAGTCCCATGTAGGCTTGCCTTGCGCTGCTCACTGCTCTCTAACCTTCTTCCAGATGCACTCTTGCAGCACCACGACTTGCCATTTTTTTTGGGTTGCAGAGGCAGTGAAGAAGATGATGTCATGAAAGCTTATTCCTCATTTTAGTTGAAACTCACCGTTTCACTAACTTGTAGGTTTTTTAAAAGGCTTAATTATGTACATGCCCCCTGTGCTTTCAAACTTATCTCAGATTACCACCTGTGTTTGCAAACGTCTCAAAGTACCCCCTAACGTTTAAAAACCCGTCTCAAATTACCCGTTCTATCAGTTTTTTTAACGTTCCGTTACGAACGTTGGGCCCCACTTCGTTTTAACCTTTAACCTCTTTGAATAAGGGTTTCTCAGTTTCTAACAAAGGGGGAAATTGGGTGAGAAGGGAAAATTGGAGAAGAGGGTTGACAAAATCAGAGGGTTCCTTCGATTTTGGGAGAATTTTGAGAAGAAATCATTGTTAGGGGTTTATAAAACTCTGAGGTGGAGTTTGAAATTGGGAGATTGTGAAAGAGGATGAAAGATCAACAAAGATCCTTTTTTTCATCTTTGAATGTTGTGGAAGACTTTAATGGTCCAGACATGGTTGTTGGTTTGTGGGATTATTGATGTATGTTATGGTTGGAACTTATTTTGGTTGGAACCTGTATATTTGACGTCTGTTATGTTTGGAACCTATTATGGTTGGACCTGTTTTGGAACCTGAATATTTGATGTATGTTATGGTTGGAACCTATTTTGGTTTGTGCATATATTCCTAAGGTTGTTATGGTTGGAATCTATTTTGGAACCTGTTTTGGTTTGTGCATATATTCATAAGGCTGTTATGGTTGGAACCTGTTTTGGTTTGTGTTATGTTTTGGAACCTGTTCTGTTTTGGTTTGTACTTATAATGACAGGTGTTTTTGCTAGTTTTGGGCTTTGCCTCTTGCTTTCCAGATTCCACTAAACTTTGGCACGTTACCAAAGGCTACATATCCACCATAAACTTTGGCAAAGAAGGCAGGTCCTGCCTTTTTAGGGAAAACTGAATTTTGGTTCTCTTCTTCTAGATTCATCAAGAAATTACCATTCAATTTACCATTCATATCACATATCAAACTGAATATCACATGTTGATTTGTCTAATCTCATTTGTAACCTCTAAACAATTTACCATTCATATCATAGATCAAACTTAACTAGCATTACATTACTTAACTAACTAGCATTACATTCATGTCACCATTTGTAACCTCTAAACAAGTTACCATTCATGTCACCATTTGTAACCCCTAAACAAATTACAATGAACAAACTTAACTAGCATTACATTACATTACACCAAATTACATTACATTACACTGCCAAAGTGCCTTACATTAGATTAGCATTTGTTCTCAAATTAAATTTGCCCATTAAACTACTGCCAAAGTGCTTAACTACTGCCAAAGTGCCTTACATTACAAAAACATTTGTTCTCAAATGTAACACCCCGACTCCAAATTTATTCCTATTTTAATTAAATTAAGAGAATTATTAATTTACTCTTGGGTTAAGGGTAATTTTGGTCATTTTCTTATCCGGAAGGATTTCGGGACCACGAGTGGTTTGGTTGCGTAGGTGGTACTGAGACGAAACCGTAGACAGGCGGTAGCCTTGAATCGGAGTTGTAACGAAGTTTTGGCGAGCAAATTAAGTTCGGTGGCGGAACCGTAATTATTTCAAAGTAAGTTTGGGGTAAAATCAGATTTTTCATATTTACCCCTCACTTTTTCTCTCTCTCTCTCCCGCGTCTCCTCCCTCTGCGTGCGATAGTTCTCCCCCGTCACTGTGCAAACCGAACGGAAACCACCGTGCCGCCGCCGCCACAGTCCACCTCAGCCCTCGAGATCGATCCCGTTCGATTCGTCGTGAAGTCCCGATCAAAAGCCACCTGTTATCCCGACCGGAAAGCTCGAAATCCGGCCACGATATCGACTGGTTTTTCTCCCGGTTTTCACCACGACAGCGCAACGATTCCGGCCAGTTTTTCCGTCGAGTTCGGTATGTTTTCGAACCCTCTCCGTATGCTCTAGCTGTTTTTGGGGTAGGTTTGGATTGATTTTGAGGTTGGGAACCGAATTAGAAAGCTAGGTTTTGGCCGGTTTTCAATTTGAAATTCCGGCCAGTTCTCGTACGAATTGGACCTCGTGGTAGTTGAATAAAATGATCCTGACCTTGAGAAGAAGCTAGGGTAGGAAGGGTGAGCGTTGGTGTGGAGATTTTCCGTCGCCGGAAATTTCTCTACACACCCACGCGCTGCCGGCGCGTGGGCAAGGCTGTTGAAGTTGCTTTTTATCCTGACGAGATCATTAGGTTGTCACGAGTGCATAGGATTTTACGGATATCAATTTGGATGTCGTTTGACTATCGAACGGATTTCGCATATTGTGCGTTATTCGGGTTCGATAAGTTCTAACCGTCGGATCGTTTCCAAACTGAAGTATGTTGATTTAGGTACTCTTAGAATCCTATAGGAATTCGTGGATCGTGAATCGGAGCCCCGGATGTTCCGATTCAATAATTCGAAGTTTGTGGGATTAACGATAACTGTAGGATGGGAAGCGATTCCCAAACCTGTAACCGGACCTTAGGATATCCTTTTGGACGTACACGCAACGGGATCTTGGGGGATTTAAGTATTCTCTTTTGTGAATTCCCGTTTCGAAGTGTATTATATTAATCAAGAGTTCGTATATCGAAATAGGTACTTCGGTCGATCATTCGCAGCAGGCAGGACCCTCTCGGGGCCGGGCAGCGTGGGATTATCTGTGAGTGGACTTTGTTTTCAAGCATTTGCATGGTTTTATTGATAAAAGATTTGTGCATATGTTTTTAAATGGTAAATGTGATTTATTAAGTATTTGGTTGATGGATTTGGATATTCATATACATATTGGCAATATATTTTGAGTATGGCTATGTTTGAGTATTATGGATATGTTTATATGGATTTTGGGATATCTGTCTATATTGCCTATGTATAGAGTATGAGGAGTTGTTGTTGTGAGATTGTGGAAAGGTATGAGTTTGAGGGATGGTTGTGAGATGTATGAGTATGTTAGGTGAGTACCATTCCCTGGTTACTAGGCTTTCCACACACGTCGTTGGCAGTGCCGGTGGGGTGGGAAGGCCATGAGATTGCGGGTCTCACACATGTCGTTGGCAGTGTCGGTGTGTGAGACACTTCCCATACATGTCGTTGGCAGTGCCGGTGTATGGAAAGAGTATGTATATTGCTTAGTATCATCACACATGTCGTTGGCAGTGCCGGTGGGGTGATGATACTGTCTGCGCGCGTAGGACTTGATATGAGATTTGTGAGCTACACGTGTCGTTGGCAGTGCCGGCGTGTGAGCTATGGAGTTCCGTCCCCCGGTTGGACTACTCATCCCTGGACGCGGGTTCATGTTCGAAAATCCTGCGTACCAGCCAACAATCCCCCGGTTGGATTGTCTTCCCCGGTACATTAGTATGGAGAGAAGTATATGTTATATTATAGATGTATATGTATACATATGTATGGGTTGGTGAGAGTTGCATACTTTTGGGAATGGAGTTGTGGATTGAGATTTTTGGAGAGTTATTGGACTTTGAGAGTTTATGTTTGAGTATTTGATTTATGGATGTGGAAACTGCATGCTTGAGCATTATTTTTACACGGTGGGGTTACTATGTTGTTTTAAATGCAAACTTTATTTTTGTCCACTCACATATTTCTGTTTTGCGCCCCCCAGGCAGTAGTGGCTTTTGGAAGCGCTCAAGCAAGTTGCGAGCTCCAAACATTTCCATCTGTAGATAGGATTCGTGTAAATTCCTTCTACTCTACTGTTGTTGTAATCAAATTCTGTTAGATGCTCTGTTATCGCCCATGTTAGGTTGTTACTTGAGGCCGGAGGCCACTTTATTTTGGATTGTTGTATGTTGAAAGCATGCTGGCAGTTGGGAATTATATTATGTAAATTATGCAGGTTGAATGTTGTTGGGTTTGAGCATCTTACAGGGGAGACTCTGCCAAAATTTTGGTAGGATGTCTTGGGTTTTTAGTAAGTGGGCCCGGCATCGGTGTGATGTCGGCACCAAGACGGGGTCCGCCCCGGTTTAAGGGGAAATTCTGGGGTGGGTCCTGTCATCAAATTACAGTGCCCACTGAACTACTGCCAAAGTGCCTAATTCATCTTCATAGCAAACACCACCAACCAGGAAAGCAACATAGCAGCCCACAATATTTTTGACTTTGCTCGAATCTTTGCATTTTCCTTCTCCACCCTATCAATCTTCCTCAGCAAACCAGGTATCAAAGACTTTGAACGCTCACACATTTCTGCATCAAACTACTGAAAAAACCTACATCCTTTTTCTCCACTTCCCTATATCAACCAAGAACAATGACTGAAAATTTGGGTGGTAAATGACTGAAAATTTCATCAATCACTGACAATTTCATCAATAACAACTCTATCAATTTGTGATGCCCAAAACAATGACTGAAAATTAGATCTTAAACATGCTTACCTTTGACTGTAGGCAGACTAGAAATCTTCACCCTAGGTTTGAACTGGTCCAAGAAGTCTGCATCCGTGCTAACTTCCCACAATGACACCATTGGCCATGCCTTCCTTCTCCTTGCTTCTTTCCTGTTTCCATCAACCCAAATCTTCTACTCCACAATCTCCCAATTTCAAACTCCACCTCAGAGTTTTATAAACCCCTAACAATGATTTCTTCTCCAAATTCTCCAAAAATCGAAGGAACCCTCAGATTTTGACAACCCTCTTCTCCAATTTTCCCTTCTCACCCAATTTCCCCCTTTGTTAGAAATTGAGAAACCCTTATTCGAAGAGGTTAAAGGTTAAAACGAAGTGGGGCCCAATGTTCGTAACGGAACGTCAAAAAAACTAACGGAACAGGTAACTTGAGACGGTTTTTTAAACATTGGGGGGTACTTTGAGACGTTTACAAACACAGGTGGTAATCTGAGATAAGTTTGAAAGCACAGGGAGCATGTACATAATTATGCCTTTTTAAAAAGTCTGGGCCATGTATAATAATGAAAAAGTATGGCCCAAAGTTTTATTAATAACCTGTAGGTCTTTTTAAAAAATATGGCCCAAACTGTTATTAATAAAACCCTTTTAACCTTTTACTCCAATGATATATTTAACTAATATGTTAGTACAATAATAATTTATAAAAATTAATAAATATATTATTTTAATTGCCATATAGGTGTCATACTCGGATTTTAATTTTTGGAGATTTGAGTGAAAATACTATCTTTTTGCTTTTCAGTGTTATTTTTTTCGTAAAAAAAATTTCTACACTTCTATACGGTGACCCCTTGGCCTAAGAATCATGAGTCCTTCACTATTTATACGTCAACCCTTGAACAATATTTCTAGATCTGCCACTACATATAATGGGACTGTCTTTAGTACTATAGTTAACTAAAAAGAATTTAAAAATGTGGATTATTATTTGATTGAATTTAAAATAAAAATTTACTAAGAATGAAAAAACATAAAATAAAAAAAATATCAATGACTTTTAAAATTCAAAACTAAATATGATAAAAGGGGTGGTTATTAGTGGGAAGGAGTTGTACCTGAAACCAAAAAGGTTAAAAACGACCCATTGATTTTGGAAGCAATATTAAGCAACGCACACTGATTAGTGATTAGTGATTAGTGATTAGAGATTACCGACAACCTCATACAAACCAAATCTCAATGGTGGGCCTGCGTGACTGTAGTGGCAGTGGGACCCTGACCACACCGACCTTTTAACAAAAGAAAGCGGTGTACGCTAAACCCTTCAACTAACTCGACCAGAAATGATCCTATTTCTTCTTTAACGTCGTTAGGGTCGTTAGCGAATTTTAACGTAGCGGAAACCGAGGTAAGTGGGACCCATCAGCTGCAAGTGCCTTGTGGTGCCAGCTGGGTCTGCCAAGGCTAGGAAGCTCGCACTGTGAGCCTACCACGTGGACTCCGTACGTTGTATCTGGTGGGCTCCATCTCATTTTGGATGCATTGGTTGGTGGCACGGCAGGGACCCAGTTGTATATTTTTAATGGGACATTGCTTTGCTTGGCTTCTGATACATTAAGCTCCTCCACATGCGACGTGGCCTCTTTACCAAATGACACTTTTTTGTTTTTTTTTCCCCCAATTCTTTTCAACTCTTTTAACTCAGGTCAAGCTCTTCTCTAAGAGAGACCTCTTCTTTTGACAACCTAATTCTGATAACCAATTACGTAAACCTCCGACCATCGACCACGTAAATCTCCAATCATCGACAACATAAATTGCAGGTGAACTTCTCTCACTATTTGATTAATTCTTTTGGGATGGTTAGTCCAACAACATTGTTTCCCTTTCTTAATTTTGGAATTTTTGTTTTCATAATTCCTATACATGGCAGATTCTTCATATTTGGGGGTTGTTTTTCTTGACCACTTCCGATGAGTGGGTTTCTTATGTTTATATGGTTTATCAAAGTAGTATCCTTGTAATGAATTTATGTTGATAAATATATAAAAACATCTATTTGATTTGTAATATAATCTTCTCTTTTCTCCTTGTAAGCTAACCAGGCTTTTAATTTGGGTGAAATAAATGGTTATAAGTTGCAACCAACCTGTTTGAAGAAATGTCTAAACCAAGTTGTGATCTTTTTTTTGTTTTGTTTTTGTGGTTTCTATTTTCTTAAATGATTTTAATTTCTAAATATGATCCAGTGGTTCTAATTGGTAGTGGCAATATTGTAGGTGGATGGAGATTCAAGAGTGTCCAAGACTAAGCAATATGTTATCCAGTGATGTCAAAGTTGATTTGCAAGGTGAGGACAAATCTAATCCATTAACTCATTTTTCACCTACTAATGATCTGGATGAATTGAATAAGAACAATCAAGAGAAAATTGAGAATGATTTGCTTAGTAGAGAGTTTAGTTCTCGTGAGAGTGCATATAAGTTTTATGTACAGTATGGTGGTGAAAGAGGTTTTAGGCCTAGTTTGGGATTGATGTCACTTTTAAAAAAAGTTGCTTCTGCTGTGCTTTAAAAATAATTAGCTGTAAAGTAAAGCAGCTCCATGTTTGGTAAACACTATTTTTAAAGTGCTATTAGTACAAAAAGCAGTGTTAAAACCGTTTGGTAAATTTTAATATAAAATTGTTGTAATTGTGAATAATGACTAAAATAGACATGATGTTAAAAGTGTTATGCACTAATCATGTTGTTGCAGTGATAGTGATGGAATGGAGTTGGTGGTGGAGATGAAGACGGAGTTGGTGGTTGTGGTGGTGGGGATGGCAGTTGTGGAGGTGGTGGTGGTGGTGGTAGTGGCAGCATGGTGGTGGTGGTGGATGTGGAGGTTTTGGAGGAAGTGGTGGTGGTGGTGGCGGTGGTGAATGAGGAGGAGGTGATGTTGGAGGTGGCGGTGGGGGAGGATGAGGAGGAGGAGGATGTGGTGGTTGTGGTGGTGGTGGCGGCTGTGGTTGTGGAGATAGTAAATGTGGTGGTGCAAGTGGTGGAGTTGGATGTGGAAGTGAGGTGGTGTCATTTTTTAAAATGAATGATGATATTTTGGGAATTAAAAAAATTCATTAAATGTTCATCTCTGCTTCTTTTGAAAGCAGCTTTGAAATTTAAAAGCTGTTGTCAAAAGGCCATTGCTTTTAAAATAATTGGGATATTTTAATTTTACCAAATACCTTAAACTGCTTAACTTTAAAGTTAAGCAGGTTTTTGGCCAAAAAAAGCAATCCCAAACGGGGCCTTAGTGTGAGAAAACAACATTAGAGGAAAAAAGAAATTGGGTATTGTGACATGGGTAACTTATTGTTATTCAAAAGAAGGTAATCGAAGATATGACAGACAGCGTGAAAAAGTATCTTATTCTCAACCAATTTCAAGGGTGGGTTGTGAAGCACATATAACTTGAAAGTGTTAGTTACATCGTTGTTTTTTTTTTTTTTTTTATTAAAGGAGGAAACCCATGAAAACACATTTTGAATCCTAAGGCTCATGCTGATGATGCTGAAAAATAAGGAATACATATTAAAGCCACTATTAGAACTAATGAGTATAGAAAGTGTGGGGGACGAGGAGAATCTTGGGTTTTTGGATAAAGATTACCAAAATTACATACATAAAAAAAAGAAAGCCAAATATGGACAAGGGAGATGCTGATGCTATATTGCAATAATTTCAGAAAGTTCAGTTGGATGATTCATCTTTTTATTTATTTATGCAATGCAGCTTGATGAGGATGATATGATCACAAATCTATTTTGAGCTGATTCACGTTCTGTAAGTGACTATCGCCTCTTTGGGGATGTTGTTTGCTTTGATACGACATATCGAACAAATGAATATTGTTGACCATTTGCACCATTTGTTGGGGTTAACCATCATAAGCAAACAATTGTTTTTGGTGCAGCTTTGTTGTACGATGAAACTGCAATAAAATCTTTTAAGTGGTTATTTGAGACTTTCCTTTTAGCGATGTCTGGAAACCAACCAAAGACGATTCTAACATATCAATTTGCTGCAATGGCTAGTGCAATCTTAAATGTATTTCCTAAAACTTCTCACCGACTTTGTGTTTGGCATATTTATCAAAATGTTGTCAAAAATTTAAGTCATGTTTTTCATGGATCAAAAGAATTTGCTCATGATTTTAGCACATGTGTATATGATCATGAGGATGTACATGAGTGGTTATTAGCATGTATTCTTGACAAGTAGAGCCTCAAGGGAAACAAGTGGTTGAAATAAATATTTGAATTGCTGGGAAAATGGGCCCTTGTGTATGGCAGAAATACTTTCACGGCTGATATGAAAAGCACACAGCGTAGTGAATGTATAAACAATGTCTTAAAAAAATATTTGAAGCCAAAGCATAATCTTTTGTGGTTTTTTTGAACATTATAAGAGGGTTTTGGTACACCGTAGATATGAAGAACTAGTTGCTGATTTCAAGATGCTGCAAACAACACCTGTACTATTACTAAGTGTAGAGATGAGATTTATATTCCGAAGGTATTTAAACTCTTTCAAGAAGAGTATAAGAGAATTATTGATTATAACATATATAAAGTTGGTAAATCTGAGATGACAACCGAGTATAAAGTGTCTTATATTGGTAAATCTCAAGAGCACTTGGTTAAGTTTGAAGCTTCAATAGAAAAAGTCAATTGTAGTTGCATGAAGTTCACGTTTGTTGGGATTTTATGTGCTCATGCAATGAAAGTGCTTGATAAGAAAAATGTGAAAAGGATTCCATCCCAATACATATTGTAACGGTGGAGGAGAGATGCAAAGGCTAAGAGTATCACTAGTTATAATGGATTTGTGTTTCATGACAACCCCAAATATTCTATGGGAAAGCGTTACAACCATTTGTGTCGGAATTTTTGTGAGATTGCATCCTTTGCAACGAGAAATTATACAATGGTACCGTATCACCACATGAGCTGGTGATATTTCCATTCAAAATATGCCATGTATTATTATTTTTAAATAATTAAAATTTTTTTTTACAGCTGGACTTTAAATATGTTTTTTATCTTTAAAATAAAATTGAGAAAATAAGAATATCCAAAAGACAGAAGAACCACTGCCCACCCCAACCCTGGCTCCCTTGACTGACGCGCCCCCCCCCTATCATTTTCTTCCTCCGTCCATCTCTCTATTCCATAAACAACAACCATATCTCTATTTCATTGGATCGACGTGTAGAGAGCATCATAACACCTTTTTTTTTGGGCTCTGATTTTTCTCCACAATATTACCAAAGGGATTAAGATTCTCCTTCTCCTCCTCCTCCATCACTCACTTCCTGATTCATATTAAGAAAAAAATCACCAACCCAGTTTACAGTTTACTTTTTTTTCTTGAGCTATGCTTGAAAATGAAAACCCAACTTGAAGATTTAGATTTTTTTCGAACTGGGTTTAAGTGATGGATACTCCTGACAAACTTAGAATATATGATATTGGTTTTTTTTTCTGCTCCCATGGTTTAAGAGATCTTGCAGATTTTTATGGAGAGAGAGGGACGGGGCGGCAAGCAGTGGGAGTGGGGAAACTGGGTTGGGTTGGGGTGGGAGGGAGGTGGTTATGGCGTCTTTTGTTTTTTGTCTTTCTAAAATGTTATTCTAAATGTAATAATGAATTTTAAATACAGCTTGTAAAAAAAATTAAATTTATTTAAAAAAAGATTGACATATGGTGTATTTTGAGTGGAAGTATCACCAGCTGACGTGGTGATACGGTACTATTCTATAATGCTCCATTGAGATCCTCAAAGGTTTAGAGGAAATAAAGACAAATCTTTTTGGTGGAAATCAACATGTTGACAGAGTGGTTGAGCAAACTAATTCTGCTACACCAATCGTAACTGGAGTTAAAAGAAAGGCTACAGTTGGACGCCCACGCAATCGATTGAAGGACCCCTTGAACGAAAAAGACAGAAGACATCACCAAAAGCTTCTGCAAGATGACAAATAACAATGCAGGTAACTCCATATATACTGACACTGTGAATATACTAAGTGCATAGTACTTTATACACTTATGAATTTTTTTGATTTTTTTTTTTCTGTCAAAAACCTGTTTGTAGGAAATTGATTTCTCAAGTGGAGGTTCACAAGTGCAACAGATTGTTGGACATGGGGTTCAAGAATTTCCTCTTCAAGGAAATTACCTTTTCAGTTTTAGTTTGCATATAAATAATTAATTTAAACTTCTATTTTTCTTTATGCCTCTAATAGGAACCGCATAGGCGTGCATCTATTGGGTATGAGACCAGCCCAATAGACCTGGTGTAAATGGTGCGAAAGCAGGAAATTAAATTAATCTACCCAAGCATTTATAATATATATATATATACAGTCCCCTTCTATTGAGGGATCCCTCAAATAATTTTATTTGAGGGACGCCATTTAGGGTACCCTACAAATTTTTTCCCAATGATCCAAATCATCTATTTTTAAAGTCTTCATTCATAGATCATCCTTACAAAAAATTAGACAAATCGGAAACCGTTTCGACATCCAATTGTGTCTTACAAAATCAATGAACACAATACTTCAAGAAAATACTAAAATTTCTATAACTCAAATGAGTGGTCAAATGATATCGGATTCAAGTAATTTTTTGTAGAGATGATCTTTGAATGAGTATGTACAAAATAGACGGTTTGGATAGTGAAATACAATCCGGAGTGGGGCCTACAAGAGGTGTCCCTCAAATAAGCTTATTTGAGAGATCCCTCAATGGAAGCTCTCTGTATATATATATATATATATATATATATATATATACTCGATTAAATGACAAGTCCTTAAGGAAACAGTTAAAATAAATTTTGAAATCTCTTTATCTAATTTTAACTTGACAGCAAAAGGGAGATAAGAGTTCTTAATTTATCCATTTGGCTAATTCGAAATATAAATTATAAAGCAAGGAAGAGCTGGAGATTTCTCTATCTAGTCAGACAAGTGCATGAATTCAAACTGATCATTTTAAAAGAAAATCATACCATGAAGATGGCAGAGCAACAAAAATAAATGCAGGAGTAGTCAACTAGTTATCTGGGAATTAAGCAAGTTGGTTTGAAAAGATCTTGAGTTCTTCAAGTAATTTTGAGATGTTGCGTCTAGTTTGGAGAGAGAGTCCTCTTCTTCTATGGCGGAGGCTCTTTATTTATAGATAAGGAGAGAGCTTCAATGATGAATGCTGAAAGATGATATTTGGCTGCTTATCCAAAGTCAGCTGTTAATCCACTGATATGAACTAGTTCATAGGTGGGACAATGGGATGTTTCTGACAAAAACTGCTGGTCTTTTGTGATAGCCTTCTGACTTGAATCCATTGTACTTGGAAGTCTGGTTGGCAGTTCGGCTATTTCTAGTTATGGTGGCTTTTGTACAGCATGTTTCCTTGCTGGGCAAGAAGGAGGTCAAGTCGTCATTAATGGTGACAATCTCCTTCAGACCCTCACGTGGGTCAATGCGTAACGATTACCGATCTTTTTAACTTTAGTATGACTCAAAGGTCTGGGGTTCCTATTTTTGTGGGCTTTTTATTAATTTCTTTTATCTATTGATAGCCCGCAAAGCAAAAAAGGGCCCTTTGGTATTTTTAAGAAGGAAAGGGTGCTGGGCCTAGGCCTTAAGACATATTACTTTGAGAAATAGACCATTTGTGGTCCATTTCCAAAATATGGTACAAACATTGGAGTGCTTCTATAGTGAGTGGAAAGTTATAAGGGGTTTTTTTGAGGGGTATGTAAGAGCCGTTGGATTTCATCCAACGGTGAGTTTTTAAAAGAGGGTGCATGTAGAATCGGGTTGAAATCTGACCCGTTTGGAAACCCAACTTCAGCTGAAGATTTTTCCCTCTCTGTGAAAAAATCAAGAACAGAATCCTCTATTTTTTAATGTAATGCAAATCCACAATTAGAAAGATCCAAAGTTCCCAAACTCTATAATCGCTCCATTGTCATCAGCTTCTTGGGAGGCCTGCGATCTATGGTATCCTCGGTATGACGATTAATGGTTTTTACCTAGCTATTGCCCTGTTTTGATTCTATGATTCAAGTGAAAACCCCTTATCTTTTTCGTTCAGCAGAAGAGATTCCAGATGAAAGCAAAGTAGCATATCTCTTTTTCGTGCTGCTGCAGTTGTTCCTCGATTTTGGTAGAGATGGAGTCTCCGCTACGAAAGAATCCTCTCTAATGTCCACCACATTCACTCAAGCTGACTGACTTCGGAGCTCCCGATTGACTTTGAGAGGTAAGTTCACTCTTGCTAGATTGATTTTGTTGGGTTTGATTTGTTTTTTGTGAGGGTGAGAAATTGTCATTTGTGGCATCAATAATGCGTCATTTGCTCTGCTATCAATAATGCGCCATTTCCTTATGAATATTCAATATACTTAGTTGATTATTTTTTTTTGGAGGGGGGTTGGAAAATTATGAAATGTAGGTAGAAGATCCTAAACTTAGGCTTAATGGCATTAGGAGTAAGCATTTGGAGAGGATATTGGGTGAAGTTCTGTAATTGCTGGTTTGAATTACATTTGAGTTCTTAGTTGAACATGTTGGTTCTAATGTTATTTTTTCCAGATTATTTCACAAGAGATGATGTAACTATTATTAAATTTTGCTTGTGTTTTATGTAATCAAAATCCAACAAGCTAGGCTATGCGTGTATTGTGTCAATTTGGGCAATGTTTTGTGTAAGTGGAATGCATTGATAAGTTGTGATGCAGTAATGATTGATTAATGAATTAACATTTGCTATGCAGTAATATAGAAGTAGATCAATAATATACGTGGATAAAATGTCTGGGGGCTCAGAGAGTGATGACTCTGTAACAGCTAATGGGAGGGTTTACATTCCTGAAGTAAGAAATGAGGAAACACCAGCAGTTGGGATGAAGTTCGACTCGCTTGACCTCGTTTATAATTTCTATAATAGATATGCATTCTTGGCTGGCTTTGGTATTCGACTTCATTCCAGCTTTTGGGGGAAAAATAAGAAAGAGATTCTGAGAAAAGAATTTGTATGTTGCAAACAAGGTGCATACCGGAAGGATGAAACTTGGGAGAGAAAAAGACAGATGGGAGCAAGAAGTATACCATCTCTCTTTTTGCAGAGGGACACAATCATAAGATGACACCCTCAGGAAGAATGCATTTACTGAGATCACACCGTCGTATTTCAGATTCTACAAAAGTACTCACAAAACAGTTGGGTTCGGTTAATATTCCCATTAATCAGAAGGTAAGTATTTTCGAGGTGCAATCCGGAGGAATGGATAAAATCGGTTTTATCAAAAAGGATATCTACAATCTTGAATGTAGTGTGAATGGGAAGATGAGGAACCACGATGTTGAACTAGTGACCGAGTATTTTATGGCTGAACAGAAAAAAAATTAGGCTTTTTATTTCAAGATTGAGGGAGATGGCGATAACAGGTTTAGTCGATGTTTTTGGGCAGATGCAACTTCTAGACGGGCGTACGGGTTTTATGGGGATGTTGTTGTATTCGATACCACATTCAACACGAATAGATACGACTTGACATTTGCACAAATGTTGGGAGTTAATAACCATGGTCAAACAATTGTCCTAGCATGCGCATTTTTGAGCAAGGAAACGACTGAGTCGTTTATTTGGATGTTTGAGGAGTTTAAGAAAGCCATGCCAGGTGGCGAACCTAAAACGATCATTACAGATCAAGATGCGGCAATGAGCAGAGCGATTTCAATAGCCTTCCCGACTACATTTCATCGACTTTGCATATGGCACATCACATCAAAGTTTTCTGTTAAGTTACCACATTCTGCTTATAAGGAGTATTGGGGTGAATTCCAGAAAGCCATATGGGATACTGACAATAAGGATGAGTTTGATGCAAAATGGAATATTGTGGTTACAAAGGCTGGTTTGATTGACCATCCATGGCTAAGTTCAATGTTTGATTTAAGGGAATCTTGGGTTCCAGCCTACGCACGACACTTTTTTGCCGCTGGAATGTCAAGCAGCCAAAGAGCGGAATGTTCTCATGGTTTCTTCAAGCAATACATATCAAGGAGAAATTCGTTGATGGATTTCATAATAAGATTTGAGAGGGCACTTTCTCATCAACGTCAAAAAGAGTTAGTTGCTGATCACGTAGATGCATTTGAAGTGGCTCAATGTATTCTACCGATGCCAATTAACAAACAAATGGCTACCTTGTACACAAGGACAATGTTTCAAAAGTTTGAGCAAGAACTAATACAAAGTACAGCATGTTTCCTAGACTGAAAACAGAGGATGCTTCTAAAGTTGTCTTTAATGTGAGCGAAAGGAAAAATTGGGAAACAAGAGTGGCAAAAGTCGTATATGTCAAAGATTCTGACCACGCATCGTGTAGCTGCAAAAGATTTGAATTTGTTGGAATTATTTGCAAGCACATCCTAGCATTGTTCAGAAGGGACCAGATTGAATATATGCCCGATAAATACATTTTGAAGAGGTGGAAGAAAACTGGGAAATTTGGATTGGTGTCAGATGCAAATGGCAACGAAATTAAAGACTCTGCAGATCCTGTTCTTTTAATAAAGCGGAGTACAATGTCCCGACTTGCTTCAGATGTGGTTGAGGATGCATTAATGTGTAAAGAAGGATGTGAGCTACTGTCAGAGACTCTAAAAAGTTTGCGGGTGAAGTTGAAGTTGTTGAAGGATGGACCAAGTAATAACGAAGTTTGAGGGTCCAGCTCTCAAACACAATATATGAAAGACCCTAAGAGAGTAAGGTGCAATGGAGGGTCGAAACGAGTAACAGGAGCAAAGGAAAAGGCAATGAAGCGAGGGATTAGACACTGTTGGGAGTGTGGACACATTGGTCATGATAGAAGACAATGCCCAAGAAATTTGAACACACCGTAAGATGTTAACACTATTTATAATAAGACCTAAAATTTGAATAGGTAAAGTTCTTATGTGCTTCTGTTTGATGTTTATGCAGGACATCACCGTCGAACAATGACGAATCAACTCCAATAGATCTTAGTGACCCATTATTCGACGAATTTTACAGGATGCACGGACCAACTCAATGATTTAGGTTTCTATTATACGAAGCCCGGTTATTATGAAGACTAATGATCAGGTGAAGTTTTCTAGATGCAGTTTTATTATTATTATTTTTTTGTTCATGTCCACCGATGAGCTCTTACTATGTCCATTGATAATTGAAATGAAAATTTGCTTGGTTTCATTCTTGCATGAAATTTGGACACATGTTAATTTTACGTCTTCTCCCTATTTAGAAATTTTCATAGACATTAGATAAAGCATCAAATTTTGATTTATGTGAAGAAGCAATGACTTTTACCTTGTAAAATGGGTAGTTTATGGTGAATTATGTTTTAACAGAGATTCATTGATTATATGACAGGCTAATGCAGCATTTCCAGCAGCCAGCTGTTGTTTCCATTACCAGTAATGATTTCCAGCAGCACGCATCATTTCTAGCAGCACCCACTTTTTGCGAATGTTATGTTCTAGTGTTTTATTGGTGATTAAGATCTGAGCTCGACTGGTTATTAGGTGCACGATTTTGCAAACATTCGTAACTGAAGGATACTTGAAGCACTTTGTTGGAACAGAAAGATTAGAAAGCAACGTGTAAAAAAGTACATTGCAACTAATCACATTTCGAATGGTTGGATAATATTAAAGGGTACACTAACATTTGAACTACTCATAATTCCACACACAAAAGAAAATTTGATTGCAAAGCATTTTATGTGCTCCCTCTTAGCAATACCACGATCTCCCCAATCAACTGAACAACGGTAGCCACAATCACTAGGTCGTATTGGTCAGCTTCTTCTTAGCAGGTCTCACGTGCTTATGGTCACTCATGTCCCCAGTGATATAGACAAAATAAATATTCAGCAATATTTGGAATTTTATTATATATACATAAACCATAAACCATTCACTAAACAATGTATAGCACATGATATTTTACTTATGACTCACGTGTCATGATAATGGGGCTTTACTGATTCCCAACGTGCTGTGATATTGACTGCTTATTGAATAATATTTCCATATGGCCTAAATATAATGTTAGACAGAAGGAACACATGACGACTTGCAAGATATAGTCCCAATAATTATATATGAAGCAAATGAAACTGATATTTGTATTATTTTATATTACATAATGACATTAAGGGAATATCCTTCTAATTTGTGCAATACCACGATCACCCCCAACCAACAGAACAGCTGTAGCCGCAATCACTTAGTCATATCGGTCGGCTTCTTCCGAGCAGCTTTGACGTGCTTATGCTCATTCATGTCACCACCATCGTCTAGTATCTCTCTCACAGCATCAGGGGACACATAGTCCCAATTATAACTTGTATGAGTAGTTGCCGCGAATGCTCGGAATTTTTCGAATCCTTCGTTGAATGCCAACTCCAGTTCACTGTGGTGCTCTTCGCATCGCATATGGTTCATCAAACAACCTTTAATTTCATCATTCATTACTGTATCCAACTCCTCAGCTTTCAGCTTCCTTTTATGACTTAGCTTCAAGTACTTGTTCTTTTGGGAGAACGCTTTGTTCACTCTAATGTTAAGATCAGCCAAAATGGCCTCGTCTTCAACACATTTCTCGTGCCATGAATTGATCAGTCTGGAATTATAATCCAGCTTGGTACTGACTGCATCTATTGCCTCTAATGGATCATCGGAGTCCCCCTCACTCCCAAATGTGTTGAAAATGGAAGGGGTCCGCGAGTACAACGTGGAAATGGAACCTGTGACTCCAATTTTTCATCTTCGATTGTGTTGTTGGCGCCTAAAGAGGTTGACATGCTTGAATAATCCTATTTGTTTTAGATGATGAGGATTGCATATGCAATTTCGTTTGAGAAATGGAACATAGCTTTATAGACCAACATACCAAAGCTTGCGTGTAGTCAACATATGTACTTTATTTCAATTTTAAAAAAAGAGGTGTCAGGTTTTGCTTTTCAAGCATGTCAACCTCACACTCTCATTACACCACTGTTAGTGGTTGAAAGAAACTCAATGGAAGTGACATCTAGTTAGTGAACCCAACCAAACTAACCAAACTAGTTAGGATTAAACTTAGATTGTATGAGACCTTTTTTAATTTATACATTGTCAACCAAATGTTTTTTTTGGCAGGAACCCTTTTTTATTGGTATTAGTATCACCCCCTTCATAGAAATTCTCCATCCACAAAAAACTCACTCCTCCACCGAATCTGTCTCCATCTACTGAAACTCTGTCCTCCATAGAAACTCTCTCCCCCCATTGAATGGATTTACTAACCAAGTTTGATGTGAGCATAATAAACACCCCTCCAAACAAAGACCGCCTTCGAAACACAAGTGAGTCACCAGACAAGCAATGTCACATTCCTAGCCAGAATGACCATTTTGTTGGAAGTTTTGAGTCTGAAAGAGTTCTTGCTTTCTGGAAGGAGAGGCATCTTCAACTTGGTGATGAAATCCAAAGGGCAAGGGCACGTTTGGAATTTGTTGAAGGCCAAATTGAAGATGACAAAAGGCAGGCCAATTTGGATAGGGCGAAGTTGAAGCGCATGAAGCGTAGACACAAACGACTTCGGAGTGTAGCTGTTCAAAAATACAAGAACTCATCTAATGCAATGGAGTCAAAGAAGCGTGTGATGCAAGCTGGATTCGACTACTTCCGGTCTTATGCAAAACTCGTCGTACCCGGGTTTGATTGGTCATCTATTACCGTTTCCGATGTTAACAAATATACTCAGCAAGGGAAGTAACCATTTTGGTTATCGTGTTTGAGTAGAGGCAAATCAGAGGAATTGGAATTTTCGTTAAACTCTGCTTCAAACCCATTTTGATGCTTACTACTATAGAAGATTTCAACCTTAATATTTTGATGTCTTTAATTACGATAACACGATAAAAAGTGCCCATCTACTTCAGTCATATGTTGCTGCCATGTCCATTTTTTTGTGATCACGTATCAGATTTGGACATGGTCGCATCATATGCAATGTTGCCTTTATGTATTATTTGTTAGGGAAAAGTTTATGGAAAAGCATGTGTGAGTGCTTTTGTGACAAGGTTATGGCATTATTTTGTACCAGTTATATATTGTTTTTTGTATTATATGTTAGGGCAAGGTTTATGGAAAAGCATGTGTGAGTGCTTTTGTGACAAGGTTATGGCATTATTTTGTACAAGTTATATATTGTTTTTTGTACTGGTTCATCTCCTACTATTGCTTTATTTCTTTATATTATATGTTTATGACATTGGACATGATAGAAAATATATTACTGATTCCCAATGCAGCGTCATATTGACAACTTATTGAATACCGCCGACGTGTTCAAAACTCTAGGTGCAGGTGCATATGGACACCTTATTGAATATCTCTGACGTCTTCAAAGCTCTAGGCGCATGCGCAGTTCCAATGATGGCTTCGAAGTAGTGATGCATTTAATATATATGTATATTATTATAACCAAAACAGATAATTTTACATCCTTATATATGAAAGGAAACTAATTCTTGTATTATTACAAATTATATAACGAATATTAAGGAAATATAGTTGTTAAAGTGACAAACATATATACTTAGGGTTAAGAGGAAAGTGAGTTATGTAAACAATTTTTGAATTTGTAATTGCGAATGATTTATGGGTTCCATAGTTTTATAACGTCACAAGGAGGCCGGAGTATTTTTCAGGGCATTTTTAGGATTTTTCTACTATTTATTGCATTTTTTCAAAGATTTTTGCACTAAAAAAGCCAAAATAATTGCCAAATGGACACCTGGCGCGATCTCAGCCCCTCACCTTTCACCCCTTGACAAGTGTGCGTCAGTCAACATGGCCACATCCTTACCTTTTACCCTAAATTATTATTTTATTACTTTTTCTTAGAAAATTCATAACTAAATACACAAAAATCAGAAAAATGATTCGAACATTGCTACGAACTCATTGAGACTCCATCTCCCTTGCTGAATTCCCCGATTCGTGGTTACGTATTTTAAAAAGCAGTTCCGAACATTAACGGGAGATGCTTGTTGAAGTAGGTTATTGAAGTTAAAGTTAACAAACATATATACTTAGGGTTAAGAGGAAAGTGAGTTATGTAAACAATTTTGAATTTTTAATTGCGAAATGGATGATTTATGGGTTCCATAGTTTTATAACGTCACAAGGAGGCCGGAGTATTTTCTGGGGCATTTTTAGGATTTTTCTACTATTTATTTCATTTTTTCAAAGATTTTTGCACTAAAAAAGCCAAAATAATTGCCAAATGGACACCTGGCGCGATCTCACCCCCTCACCTTTCACCCCTTGACAAGTGTGCGTCAATCAACATGGCCACATCCTTACCTTTTACCCTAAATTATTATTTTATTACTTTTTCTTAGAAAATTCATAACTAAATACACAAAAATCAGAAAAATGATCCGAAAATTGCTACGAGCTCATTGAGACTCCATCTCCCTTGCTGAATTCCCCGATTCGTGGTTACGCATTTTAAAAAACAGGTCCGAACATTAACGGGAGAAGCTTGTTGAAGTAGGTTATTGAAGTTAAAGTTAACAAACATATATACTTATGGTTAAGAGGAAAGTGAGTTATGTAAACAATTTTTGAATTTTTAATTGCGAAATGGATGATTTATGGGTTCCCTAGTTTTATAACGTCACAAGGAGGCCGGAGTATTTGTCGGGGCATTTTTAGGATTTTTCTTCTATTTATTGCATTTTTTCAAATATTTTTGCACTAAAAAAGCCAAAATAATTGCCAAATGGACACCTGGCGCGATCTCAGCCCCTCACCTTTCACCCCTTGACAAGTGTGCGTCAGTCAACATAGCCACATCCTTACCTTTTACCCTAAATTATTATTTTATTACTTTTTCTTAGAAAATTCATAACTAAATACACAAAAATCACAATAATGTTCCGAAAATTGCTACCCTAAATTATTATTTTATGACTTTTTCTTAGAAAATTCATAACTAAATACACAAAAATCACAATAATGTTCCGAAAATTGCTACGAGCTCATTGAGACTTCATCTTCCTCCTGAATTCCCTGTTTCATGGTTATGCTATATTAGTATTTTATTATTATTTATCCTAAATTATTTGTATTATTATTGTTATATTACTTTTTAGCTTGTACATTTGTTAATTATATTTACTCCAAATTTTTATTTTTATTTTTATTTTCCGTGCAAATAGACAATTTTTGGTGCTAATCAGTTTCTCTCCTTCAATTTGTTAATGTTTTTTCTTTTTTAGGTTTAAGGGATGTTTTCAAACATAAAATGGAAATATACAAGCCATCCATTCTACAACATCAGGAAATAATTATTCAAAGTATTTCACTGTTCAAGTTTTGCTTAAGAAACGTGTCACCAAATCATTTGGGATATGCTAAGTGGGAAAATGTCATTCCCAAGAACCGGTGAAAAGACACATACTCACTTCATGCATGCGTTTTCGTTTACCAAATATTAACATTGCAGTTGTGCAAAATATATGTGTCAGTAAAATGTCATTCGTAGCCGTCAATTATGTCAGTAATAATTCCACTATATGACATATATTATACATTTATATATAAAACGGTTTAGGAAAGCACAAACACCAGACAAAATAGATTAAAACATGAAATAGAAAACAACATTTGTAGAACATAGACACGCATAAAAACCGTAGAAACATACTACAACTAATTATAAGGGTATGAATTCCCTGGCACAACATAGACACGCCTCACCTTGAACCAAAAAACACTCTCACGGTGCCATTTGCATCGATTGCAACAAGTCCAGAAGGCAGGATTGATCTTTTCTTCACTAGGCCAGCCAGGAATAACAAAACACCAGTCATTGTTGTTACAAGCGCTGCACTGATTGAACTTAATCTTCCCATAGTGAAACATATCTACGATATGTCTTCCAACAGAGAAAATTCCTCTTAATCTTCGTCTCAAAGCATCCCTGGTTCCTTTCATATCAATGTTGTTACGTTGATTCAAAGAACACAAGAATTCTAATGCATCCTCTTTTGACTGACCAATTCCGGACATGCCAAGTAGTCCAACTAGATATGCCGCTTCCATATGGCCTGCCATGGCTGCAACGCGCATCCCAGACAATGGTTCCACATTACCGTGCCTGAAAAACGCGTCGAACGCTTCTCTAATATCGCCTCAGGGTTCTCGCAAGCCCTGCATTGTTCCACGAAATGCCGGACCTGCGTTGAGGCATAGTACCAGTTAGGATGGTGTTGGTACTTTTCCATTGAAATGGTGTTCCACACTTGTGGAGTGTTTCCCAACGTATTGAACAATGGGCACACAGATGCCATACGAAAGAGATCTTCCGATGATTGGGTTGCCACATATAACATCACTTTAAACCAAGCTAATTCTAGGATGAAGGCTTGAGGCACATCCAGATGGAGATGCTTCCTTCTCTTTCCTCCGACTGTAGTGTAATGTTTCGAATTCATTGAAATATTTTTGGAATGGAACAATTTGAGGACTACAAGAGAGGAGAAATGAGAATATATGGGGTTTTGGGTTTGTTTTAGCCTCTGTTTGCACTGTTTTGAAAAGGTGTTTCCTTGGGGTTTTTCTAAGTTGACCCTTTTTAAAGAAACTGAACCCAACACCCAAAACATAAGACAGGCGAAGGGAAAACGTCGTCGAAATGCAAAGGGAGTCAGATCGTCCAAAAGTCAATTAATAACCTATTTCCATAGCCATTGTTAGGCTTTTCCCGCCATTAAATTCATTGATACAAATGTGATGGATTACTGACTAGTGACAGAAGGTCCCATCAGATACTTTTTCATTTTCCCACACCACATTACCCCTAGTAAATGACGGATTCTTATCCAACTAGTTGCCTTAATGAAAGGTGTCATAATTCTGACGGTACAGGTGTCCAGATCGTGACCAACCCACCCACACACAGAAAAGAAGGATATAATTCGATTTGGGCAGAGACGAGAGAGAGCTGAGTGAGAAGTTTAGGGTTATGAGTGAAGGGGTATGACTGAGAAGGTATGAGTCCGAAGAGGTTTCAGTGAGAAGATCTGAGTGAGAAGAGGTACAAGTGAGAAGATTCAACATGTCTTCGTCTTCATCTCCCGCTCAAACAAAGAGGTGTCAGTATTGTGGAGCTGCAATGGTGCTTCGGGTTTCAAAATCAGATAAAAATCAAGGGAAGCCATTTTGGAAGTGTCTAACCTCCTATGTAAGTTTTCATTTCCAGAATATGTATGTGGGTGAAAAAAAAACCTAGGTCTAACTCTGACAGAATTATTTTGCATATATGATGCCTGCAATTAGGGAGCCACAAGTTGCAATGGATTCGAATGGGTTGATGTAACCTCCGCTGAAGCAGATCAGCAAGCTGACACGTATGATGCTACAGTGCTTAATATGCTGAAGTCCATTAAGGACTTGGTATTAGTTTTATTAGTTGTATCAATTGTCATATTATTTGTTCTTTTAATGACCAATTAAGTGCACGGTTTCAAGGATTGTAAAAGTTCTCCCCAAAAACACATGTTGCACGCACCACCAATGACTTTTCAAACCCAATTTGTAATTTTTGTTCTTCAAATAGGTGGATTGGCATTGAGTTTAAATTATTGTTTGAAACAAAAGCATTTATTTGTCTGAAACCCAGTAAAAACTTTCCTAGACTTACTTTAAAAAAATAAAGTCATACGAAGACGATAAAATGACAATACAGGGCCAATACGATGCAATAATAAGACAATACCTTTTTTTGAAGATTGCATAATTATTCAGTGTATATAGATTGTTTATTGATTGTTTACTGCATGTAAATCGCATGATATTGAATGTTTATTGAAGGTTTATTAACTGCATGTATTTCGCATGTTATTACTCCGATATTGAGTGTTTATTGAAGGTTTATTGATTGTTTACATGTTTCGTGAAGGTTTAATGATTGTTAACTGCATGTATTTCGCATGTTATTGAACCGATATTGAAGGTTTATTGAAAGTTGATTGAGTGTTTACTGCATGTATATCGCATGTTATTGCTCCAATATTGCATGTTTATTGGGGGCAAAAGTAGGACTCAAGTTAGATTTAAGGGGGGAAACGGTCCTTATTCTTTGTTTTAGTAGGAAGAACAACTGTTAAGTAGAATTTCCTATTCAATACGACTTCCTTATGGTTGATGTAATTGGGGACTGATGTATATTGCATGTCTATTGCGTGTATATTTCATGTCTATTGCGTGTATATTGCTTGTCTGTTGCCTGTGTATTGTTATTTATTTCCTTCGTAAGCAATACAAATCAATACAAACGCAATAAATGTAAGATATGCACGCAATAGACAAGCAATATAGACCCAACAGACATGCAATATAGACGCACCAATATACATTATTTTTATGCTACTCAGCTGCCCAAAACCAATAAAATAAAGAAAATCAACCAATTTATTAACCGATTATAAAGGAGAAAGGGATTCAAACCCGAGGGGCAGTGCGGAACCAATAGGGAGTTTCTAGAGCATTGCACCTGGGGACATTTTTTCATGTGTTTCTATAAAGAGGGCATGGTTGAATAAAATATTGGAGGCGAGGCCATAGCCGCCTATTCCCCTTACAGAATTACCTTATTAAGATGCAACCCATTGCGATTAAGTCAAGGCATGTTGAACGGCTTAAAGATTGGGATATGATATTTGGAATGGTGGCTTGGATAAATGATGACATATCACTTTGCAATGATGTAATACACTTAAAAAGCCATCAGTCCTATTGAATAAGCATTCTTCAAATCCCAATTCACATATGCAGTCTTCAAATCCCAATTCAATGCAGTTTGGTTGAGGTTAGGTAAATGTCGTGAAGGAGTTAGGCCAATATTACACCGATGTTTGTTTCATTACATCAAAAAAAACTTTACACTCCATATGCACATTCTATGTATGGGAATGGCATGTGTCTAACTTCAAAAACGCATCTGCCTATCCATTTAGATTGCCCACGTGCAATAGATTTACAGATCCATTTACTTTTCTCCTCACCAACCCTCAGCATCTCCATTTCAGATTCTTCATTTTTCTATGCTCTGCATCCAGCTCCATATACATTTCGCACAATATGAGAATAAACATAGCGTAATATCACACTAATCGAAATGAAAGCATGCATCCGCTATAATATTTGCCACTATTTTGGTTCTAATTGTTATTGTCCAATAACTTAAATCTAAATTTCTGTACACAAATACACTAAGATTGAGAAAGACGAAGAAGAATTCAGGAGCAGAGGTAGAATTCGAAAAGGACCCGTGGGTCTCTATTGTGTATTTACATGACTTTGAAATTGGACATTCCCAAAACCTATTTAATCATCATGTGCCTAAACCAAGTTCAACCGATATCATGGCATGTAAGCATCTCCCCGTGCAATTTCTGCAGCCAACTTCAACCAAAAAAATGGCATGTTCTGCGAGGTGCAAGTAGCTAAGGAAATCTCAGCACTCAACAGCTCAATGTACTTCAACACAAACATACCACAATCGCCTCTGAAGCAAAACAAGAACTCGATCAATTCAACTAATGACATTCTCACGTAATTGACAAATTAAAGTAATAAAATTAAATAAAAAGTTGTGCTCACTGATTAGCCTGTTGTGGAACATCCACACGATGTATTGGCCATGGACACCACCAATCTCG
Source organism: Prunus armeniaca (assembly GCA_903112645.1). Lineage (NCBI taxonomy): Eukaryota > Viridiplantae > Streptophyta > Magnoliopsida > Rosales > Rosaceae > Prunus > Prunus armeniaca. The sequence continues at coordinate 8,803,857 of CAEKDK010000003.1, read as the reverse complement.
GGTGCACTCGTTCGCGTAAACACCTTCTTCATAAAAGTCAAGGGTGTTCAGAAGATTTGGAATCGTAATTGAAAGGGGGGCAAGTTCTTCCTTTAAGCTCTGATCTGGAATGAGTGAAACCATTGAATCGTAGACTTTGATTTCACACTGAATCAGATCAATCTCTAGAGCCACCCAATGCTTATATTTTGGCAACATACAAGGTACATACACCTTATACGTGTTCTGCCAATCCAATCCACACGCCGGAACCTTGCCATTTACAACGTTCACTAAACTGCTTCTAATTTTCCACCCAACTTGCTCTTTTTTCCTTTTATTATCCGCAAAGCAAGTATGGATGTGATTCTGTGAAATAGAAAACAATCAATGGTTAAACACCTCCACAAAGCAAGTATGGATAATTTGTAATTATTAACTGCACTTGGTCAAGGCCTATGCCATACTGATGTAGCACAGCCCTGGGTGTGTTAGTTTAAACACTTAGAGCAATAAGACAGAATAGATAAGAAAAGCTGAAGGGAAGAAAAGGTAGAAGGCAGGCAGAAATCAGAGAGTTTAAAGGAATGTTTAATCAATATTCAAATCTGAATTGTAAAGAACTACATAGGGGTATTTATAGCAAACTAAAACCTAGGGACAATAGAATTAAAATCCCCAGGTAAAACAGAAATCCTATTCCTAATAAAATAGGAAACTTAGAAATCCTAATAGGATTTGGAAAACTAACTTAGAAATCCTAATAGGATTTGGAAAACTAAAGAATATAGGAAACTAACAAATCAATTAGGAAACTAAACAATTTAGGTCCTATGCATCCTGCATCACATACCATAAAAAATACATCGGTCGTTGTCCAATCCGATATTTCTACTTCCTCCAACTGTTGTTGTCGCTTCCGGATGAGATACAAGCCCAAATCAATGTGCTGCACATGTTTTCCTTGTCAATCTCATAATCTATGCACATTCAAACAAATGCATAATCAATTAAACTTACATCTCCTTTCAGCCAACCGTCAGCTTTGACGAGGGAAGCGAAGAATTCAATCTCAGCTTCCACGTTGCCAAATTGCATCACCAAATTATGAATATAAAAAGTTTTAGAACACAACAATTAAAAAAATATATACACTCATGCCTTCTATCTCAAAAAACAAAGGACTTACTTTGGCTTATGGCGCCATTCCCAACAAAGTTTCAGCAATTTCACCATATCATCATGCGGAATCGCCTTCATTGGGTCTAACGTCCGAAGTCGGGTTGTCTTTGGCAAATTTTTTTTGAACCACTTCACTAGCTTCAACGATCTTCCACATAGAAATAATCCTCTTCCTCTTCCGTAATTGGACCCCTCGTTCCACACCTTGACCTTCATCATTCAACCAAACGTTCAACTGAGATAACACAGCTGTAGGTTGATCCAAATCAATGTCCCCGAGAGTAAACTCAACCTTTGTCCTCTCCGTGCTCTTGCCAATGTCATCGCCAACCAACACAACTTCATCATCTTCTTCCTCACATTGGTTTCTTTGCACTTCCCTTTCCTCACTTCTCTGTGTTTTCACTTCCTTGCCCTTCCTTCTTTTTTTTTGCGGATCCTCTCCCTCACTGCTTTTTCTTTGCAGTTCTTCCTCTCCCTCAATGCTCTTTCTTTGCGCTTCCTCTCCTTTGCTGCTTTTTATTTTCACTTGCTCTCCCTCACTTCTTTTCCTTTGAGCTTCCTCTACCTCCCTTGGTTTTCTTTGCACTTCACCCCCTTTAATCCCCTCCTCTTCCTTTTCCTCTCCCTCATTTCTCTTACTTGGCACTTCACCCCCTTCAATCCCCTCCTCTTCCTTTTCCTCTCCCTCATTTGTCTTACTTGCCCCTTCACCCCTTTCAATCCCCTCCTCTTCCTTTTCCTCTCCCTCATTTCTGTTATTTGGCCCTTCACCCCTTTCAATGTCCTCCTCTTCATTTTCCTCTCCCTCATTTCTATTACTTGGCCCTTCATCCCATTGCATACCATCCACTTCCTCATATCCCCTAATAGATGTGACACGACACAACGATTCGTCCTCTCTTTCAGTAAAGCTATGTCCCTTCTCACTTCCTGCTCAAAATGAGGACCTAAACAGTGGTCCAAAATTTTTTCCATCCTTCAACTCGGACCTCAACAAGCTTACCGCCTTGTTCAACTCATCAAGGTCAGCACATGAAGAAGGAATTGACTCTGCCGAGACAACAGCAGGGCGACCCTGTGGCCAACTCCAATATGGTTGTCTCATTTCCTCTTCACTTGGACATAGCGCCCGCAACTGAATTGACTGTTTCAGAAAACAGACAAGAGTCATATGCAATCATTCTACTTCATAATTTCATTGAATCTTATAAATAGTTCCAAGGGCTGCAAACCAAACCTCTTTGCTCTGGAAAAAATAATTGTTCAACTTTCTCATCTCGGGAACAGACGTAGTAGTTCTCCATCGCAAAATACGCGGGAGAGCTGTCGGATCAACAACCTTGCAGTAATTCAGGTTCGACATTCTAGGAATTAATTCATATACCCAAATCTACACAATTCACAGGACACAAGTTATTATTTAAGTTTTAAAGTCAACAAAACATAACGACATGAACATTATTACCATGTACCTGGAAAGCATACGTGAAACCTTTAAAACTCCAGCCACCCCTTTGCACTTCACCATGGTTATCCTTCTTGCCCTTCTCATTTCTCCGCCTTGTTCCGGTTACCTTACTTTTCCCCTTCCCTCTTCCCTCTTCATTTTCAAAGCTTTTCACATACTTTGTTGGTGCAGAAAACAGACTGTCTTGGGTTTTGTCAAACGACACCGAACCCCATGGATACCTGTTGAACGCATCCAAGTCCTCTACAAGGGTCAGGTAATTTAGATTGATGTTCAAATGTTTGTCCCTTCCCAAAACCACTAACTCAGCAAAGTAAACAAGAGCTAGCTTGTAGACGTCATCTCCCTCTGTGCACCTCAAAAATGCTTCTTCTAAAGCATTACATGTAATTCCTTCGTCTATAAAATATCTTTCCTGAAGTCTAATTTCATCACTTTCTCCACTGGAAACTTCAGGCACTTCCCCAAAACGAAGCCCTGAGATCAAACAGAAATCCTGACGAGTGAACTGAGCAACGTCGCACCCTATTAAGAAACTCAGTCCATCCAAGTCTTTCACACCCTGCCCCGCTACTCTACGCAACACAACCCCATGCACAATCTGCCCGCTAAACTGAATCTTATCTATATTCAGAAGATGGCCAAAGCATGATGTCTTGAATTGTTCTAATTGTTCGGCACTCAACTTCGCTCGAATTACAGCTAGGGATGAATTTTCATGTGAGCAGTTGTTCACCCGTGAGGAATATGCCTCTGACTCTGGCCATACCAGCTCCACGTTGGATCCCATTTCCTGAAATACAAGATGAAATAACGTGAACACATATACTACCACGTATTTGCACAATCACATTGGTATTTACACAACTAGTCAACCAGCACATTACAAATTTTACAAAGTACATGCGCATAGGGATTACTGATCACAGGCTTTAACATCATCAAAGCAATATGACATATTTTGTGCAAATACCTGTTAATGCAATGATTCTGTGAATTACAAGCAATAGCATGTGTTTTATTTATGGATCCAAACTCCAATCAATGGTTGATGCATGAGTGAGTGTGAGTGCAATCTAGGCAAGTTCTGCACTTCACACACATGACAATTATTGTCATCTCATACACAACACAAAATAAATAAATAAATAAATAAGAAAGATGGTGGAAGGAAGCAAAGCAAAGCATCTGCTCTGCTATCTGCTCGCTAAGCCATTGCCACATCCTTCTTTCTTTCTAGCTTTTTCTTCAGTCAGCCATAATCGTCATAGATCAACCTTTTTTCAAATGCTTTGCACTTTTATTCATGAGTTTATTATTATCTGTTCTTATTTTTAACAGGCAAATTTAGTAACAACAGAAATAATATTTATTTCAAAAATTATATATATTCTAGCGCCAGAGAGATAATCTGCACTCTGCACTGCTTCAAATGTGGAAGGTTTTAAGGGCCTCCTCCAATTCAACACCATTACCTTATTCATATCATTATTGACATGTTATTGACTTTATTTTCATTCGTTTTTTAACATACACCCAAGCAAAAATTAACATGCAAGTGAAGCACACAAAAGAGATGCCAAATCTAACAACATTCATGGTACAAATTGGGGAAAACGGTTACTCTAACCCTAAACTCAAATTCCATAAATTACTCACCAAATGCTGGTTATTGAACAATCGCAAGGTGTCTGTGTTGGGTCTTTGTGCGGCTTTGCTTCACAAATGGAACCTATCACTTCCAACGAATACGGCTTCTCTCCTTCCCCTTCCACTGCTTCGTCTTTTCACTGTTTCAGATTCCACGCCTTTGCTCCTTCCACTCAAAATAAATACTTTTTCACGGTTTAGATAGTGGAGTTGCGTTCAACCGTCGTTAACCTTTGCCTTCAACAGTCGTTGCCCGTTGCCTTCAACCGTTTCTCAAAGCTTAGCGGTTTCTCTGAGCTATGAGTTTGAGATCAATGGGTTTTTTCTGTTCAAAATTAGAACTTGCTCTTTTTTTTTGTTGGGACCAACTTCATTGCTGGATATTAAATTCGGGTTTGGGTTCCTCACCTACCCGATTGCACAACTTTATCCCAATTCTCCCCAGCCCTTGGATTGATCCAATGACTATAAAGTGAACCCCTTATAACTTACCCCTCATTATAGTCTGAGCACAAACATTGCCCCTAGTTTTAATGGGGCTTGGGTTGAGGTTATTAAAGCTAGACCCTTCAGCTTTCTCGCAATGTCAAATCACACAAAAATAATATTTTTGAAAGTAACGCGCCAAACTAACAGAAGCAACTATCCCACCAGGTCTGGCATTTAATTTGGCCTGCTAAAAAAACTTCCCAGCTTATCATTTTTCAAACTTCTTCTTCCTGAGCAAACTTATACGAAAATTTTCCTTTTGTCTTCTGATACCGTTGTAGCTTTTGAATTTTCCAAGAAATTTTTCTGTCATTTTCTTCAATGGCTCCAAAGAAATCAAAACTCACGAAGGTCTCTGCTGACGCCCCTGATTGGATTTCTGGGCAAAGTGCAGCAAAGCATGCTGAAGAATTTCAAGCGGTTCTAGTGCATGAACAATCAAAGAGCTCGGTAAGATTCTACTCCCCCTTTCCCCTTAGCCTGAGAGGTCCCTTCAAGACTCCATTTTTAGGTCCTCACTATCACCAGGTCAAACCTGAGAGTTTATTGGCTCTAGACACTCAGTTGGTTCGAGTGCCATTTCCGTACGATCTGCAAGACATAGATTGGGGGTCAGGGGAGACGAATTTAGAACGGTTGGGTTCCAGCCCTGATGTGCCTCTTTGTAGAAAAGGCTTATATTCCGATAATCTTGAACTATACAGGAATACAATATTTATACAGGTATTGCTCGGGTAACAGTCCTATACTAATTACAGAGTTAATTACAGAGTTAATTCTATAACTGAAAGCTGTTAAAGATTATATTGAATGGGTGTCATTGATTGGGGGGTTACTGGTGTAACTCCCTAACATTCCCCCGCAACCTTGACGCCGGGGAGGTGACAAGGTTGGAAACAAGACGATGGAACCGGTCTGTTGGTAAGCCTTTGGTAAAGACGTCAGCCAGTTGATGTGTAGAGGGAATAAATTTAACTTGGTGACTGCCACTGGCAATGCGCTCACGAACAAAGTGATAGTCGAGGCCAATATGTTTAGTGCGAGAATGAAAGACCAGATTAGCAGCCATGTAAGTAGCAGAAAGGTTGTCACAATTAAGAATTACTGGTTGAGGGAGAGGGTACCGAAGCTCACGTAAAAGGCCTTGGATCCAAATAGTATCAGCACATGCATAGGCTAGCTCACGGTACTCCGCTTCGGCACTAGAGCGAGAAACTGTGCGCTGTTTCTTAGCACTCCAAGAAATAAGATTGGGTCCCAAAAAAATACAATACCCTGTAGTTGATCGACGGGTGTCGGGACACCCTGCCCAATCAGCATCCGAGTAGGCAATTAGAAGGGAAGGATCAGGGGAGCGGCAAAGAGAGAGGCCATGACAAAGAGTTCCTTTGAGGTAGCGAAGGATGCGTTTTACAGCTTCCAAATGTGTATCATTGGGAGAACTCATGAATTGAGAAACATGTTGGACAGCATAGGTGATATCTGGGCGAGTGATGATGAGATACTGAAGAGCACCCACGAGTTGGCGATAAGGAGTTGGATCAGCAAGGGGAGACCCATCAGTGCGAGAAGCAGATGTGCGGGAGGCCATGGGAGTGGAGACAGGTTTACACTCGAGAAGGTTGCTTTTCCGGAGAAGATCAAGAGTATATTTGTTTTGGGTGAGGTGTATAGAATCCTTCAAATGGGAGACTTCAATGCCAAGGAAGTAATTGAGTGTGCCAAGATCAGTAACCTTAAATTCAATACCAAGAGCATGGATAAAAACAGAGAGGTGAGAGGGTGTATTGCCAGTGAGCATAATATCATCAACGTAGAGAAGCAAAATCATTATAGACAGGCCATCCCGATACACAAACAAGGAGGAATCAGAACGACTTTGAATAAAACCAGCTTGAAGGAGAAAGTTACCAAACCTCTGAAACCAAGCGCGGGGAGCTTGCTTAAGACCATAAATGGCCTTATGGAGTTTGCAGACATGAGTGGGTCGTTGAGGATCAATGAAGCCAGGTGGTTGTTGCATAAAAACTGCCTCAGAGAGATAACCGTGCAAGAAAGCATTTTTAATATCAAGTTGACGAATCCCCCAACCACAAGAAACCGCAATGCTCAGAACAGTGCGAATAGTGGTCGGCTTGACCACCGGGCTGAACGTGTCAAAATAATCGATCCCGGATTGCTGTTGGAATCCTTTGGCAACAAGACGTGCTTTATACCGTTCGAGCGATCCATCGGAGCGACGTTTGATTTTGAATACCCATTTGCAGCCAACCGTGTTGTGATGAGGAGAAGATGGTACAAGAGACCATGTGCCTTGGCGAAGAAGGGCATTGAACTCATCAAGCATGGCTTGCCCCCAGTGTGAAGACTTGGACGCCTCTGTGTAGCAAGTGGGTTCAATTTCTGAGTCAACAGAGGCCATGAGGGCATGCGGAATGGGGTAGCGAGCGCAAAAGTTGGACTGAAATTTCGGATTTGGTTTGAAGATGCCAGAGCGAGAACGAGTTTGAATTGGACTGGAGCGACCAAGAGGAGGAGGAGGTGGCTCTGGTACGGAAGATGAGATCGACACGCCGGAGAGCGGCAATGGAGGTAGTGGAGCCACAGCTGGGGTGGTGGTGCGACCCATGGGGGCAGGAGAAGGCAGGATTGGGCTGGGCGATGGAGGAGGTGACATGGCTGAAGACGGGTCTGCAGAGAGAGAAGGTGCTGGAGACGAGGGCACTGGAGATGTCGTAGGTGATGCGGCTTCAGAGAGAGAAGGCGCTGGAGACATAGCGACTTGCTGAACCGGATTAATTGGTGTAGGCAGTGGGGGCAAGTTTGGGCCAGGCTGGGCAGGGTGTGATGAAGGCCCGTCAGAAATAAGAGGGAGTGATGGAGGCCCAACAGGAACAAAGGCAATGTCTGGAGTTATTGGCTGGGAAGATGAGGAAACAGCACAAGGAAAGGATTCTTCATGAAACACAACATGACGAGACGTGTATAGGCGGCCTGTGGGAAGATGAAGACACCTGTAGCCACGATAGTGATCATGATAACCTACAAAAATACAAGTCAAAGAACAAGGTTGTAATTTGTTAGAAACATAATCCCCAAGGTAGGGAAAACAAGTACAACCGAATGTACGAAGGAGGGAGTAATCAGGGTGTTTGCCATATGGTTTAAAAAATGGAGAGACCCATTTAAGGGTTGGAGTGGGAAGGCGATTGATTAAATGGACAGCGGTACAAAAAGCTTCAACCCATAGGTTAAGAGGGACTTGGGATGTCTGAAGGAGAGTGCGACCCATGTCAGCAATATGACGATGTTTTCTTTCGGCAAGGCCATTTTGTTGTGGGGTATGAGGACAAGAGAACCTGTGGATAATGCCCTGTTGAGAACAAAAAATTTTGAATTGCAAATTATCAAATTCTTTGCCACCATCACTTTGAAATTGTTTAACAGGAGATGAAAATTGGGTGTGCACATAAGTCACAAAGGTAGAGAAATGGGAGAAAACTTCTGATTTCTGACGCATAGGAAAAAGCCACGTGTAACGAGTGTAATCATCCGTAAACAGAACATAATACCGAAATCCAAAGACAGAAACAACAGGAGACATCCAAACATCAGAGTGTATTAACTCAAAAGGAGCATGGGACCAATGATCATGAGACAGAAAAGAAAGACGAGTAGATTTAGCAAGTGCACAACGAGTACATTTATTTGATTTCAAAGAAAAACTAGATCCTAATAATGATTGAGTGACAAGAGTGCCAAGAACACGATCAGAAGGATGTCCAAGACGACGATGCCAAACGGAAGAGGAATTGACAGCGGAGACGAGAGCATGCTGGGACCCAAGAGATGAAACAGGATATGGAAGGACAGGATATAGACCATCTTTACATTGGCCCTGAAAAAGAATTTTTCCTAAGTGTAAGTCACAAATACGATAACCCCAAGGATAAAAAGTAATATATACAAGAAGATCTCGAGTGAGTTGAGCAACAGACATAAGATTTTTAGAGAGGGAAGGAACATGAAGAACGTCAGAGAGACGGAAAACAAAATTACCAGAAGAGAAGGATATGTTATCGGATTGAGTAACAGGAAGAGAGGCACCATTACCAACAACAACGTGGTCAGAAGAAGCACTGGAGGAAATAGAGGGAGGGGCATGAGTCATATGATTGGTGGCGCCGGAATCCATGTACCAAGCGGAATCGGTGGGGTGATTGACATGGAGGCCAGCAAAGGTGCGCGACAAATCCGTATTTTGGGGACATTGAGCAGCAAGATGACCAAACTGTTGGCAAGTCCAACATTGACGAGGCGCACGAGAGAATGGGGCAGTACCCAAAATACCATTGGCAGCGGTGGATGAAGAGCGATAGGTAGGAGGCCGGTGAGGGGCAGCAAATTGGGACCCACGCGGATGAGAAGACCGAAAATTGGTGGAGCGACGAGGAGTGGAGCCACGAGAAGAACTAGGAAGCCGCTGAGATGCAACAAAAGCAGAGGGTTGAGGAGGCGAGAACAATTGAGCGGTCATGGCTTGTTGAGCTTCGAAAGAGAGCAGACGAGTGCGAAGATCCGGGAAGGAAGGAAGAGGTGGGAAGAAGAGAGTAGCAGTGACAAGAGTGCTATAGTCAGGGCCCAAGCCGCGAAGAACATACGTAACCAAGTCAGTAGGAGAGACGGGGTCTTGAATGGCAGCAAGTTGATCAGCAAGTGCTTTGGCAAGATTGAGATATTCAGAGATAGTCTGGGAGCCTTTGGTGATGGACATGAGGCGCATCTTCAACTGAGCAGAGTTGGCAACAGAGTATTGAGAGAAATTTCGGGCCAAAGAGTCCCAAATAGCCTGGGAGGTGTCAAGACCAACAACTTGAGAAAGAACAGATTCTGAAAGAGTGGCACGAAGCTGACTGATGAGAGATTGATCGGTTTGATACCACGAGATGTAGGCAGGATTGGGGAGAGTGGCAGGCGTCGCATCAGTAGTTTTAGACGTAGGATCAGGAATGGTGGCTGCAGGACAAAGATGAGAGCCATCAACAAAACGCCAAAGATTTTGGCCAATTAGAAAAGGTTTAACTTGGCTTTCCCATAGAAGATAATTGGTTTCATTGAGCTTGATGGAGACAAGAGTAGCAATATTAGGGGTCGAAGAATGAGAGGAAGATGAAGATGCCATTGAAAAGAGAGGGAAACTGATGAAGAATAGAAGTCAGAAACTGGAAAAAGAAGAAATAAGAATTGGATGAAGGCTATTGCTCTGATACCATGTAGAAAAGGCTTATATTCCGATAATCTTGAACTATACAGGAATACAATATTTATACAAGTATTGCTCGGGTAACAGTCCTATACTAATTACAGAGTTAATTCTATAACTGAAAGCTGTTACAGATTATATTGAATGGGTGTCATTGATTGGGGGGTTACTGGTGTAACTCCCTAACACTCTTACTGAAGACTATCTTTCTTGGGCCAGCTGGGTGGATGAAATGTTGCCACTGTTCAAGGCCAAGTGGATGCAAAATGGGATTTATCATGCCATCTTGCTGTCTAAAAATTGGATTGACCTAAATAACTCGTTGCTGGGAGCTGCCTTTTGTTTTTGGGATAGCACTTCCAATACTTTTTCATTTGGTCCTGGCCCCATGGCCCTTGCTCTTTTAGATATGGTGGCCTTTTTTGGTTTTAGGCCCTGGGGTATGAACATCGATGTTTTGGGGGACTATGAGATGAGGAATTGCAAAGTTTGGACCCCAATAAAGGCTAGTAAGATCGAAATTGTGCGTCTGAGGACCTATTCTGTGTTTATGATGACGTATCAGGGGATGGCTGATCGTGATCAAGAGCACATGATGTTCTTGCTTTTTTGGTTGAACAAATTCATTTTTCCTCATACTGATGGAGGTGTGAAGTCAGAGTACATGCGTCTGGCAGAGGCTTTCCACAATTAGACAAGCTTGGCCACGGGCCCCTTTATGCTGGCCCCTCTTTACTATTCTCTTTACCAAATCACAATAAACTCGCTGATTCTTGCTGTTTACGGTCCTATCTGGATGACCTAGATATGGTTGGAGTGGTACTTCCCTGAGCTTGGGAATGAAGAGTTGGAGTACATTGCAAATGATGTCCCGGCTACTGCTCTGGCTATTAACTCCAAAAGGCCGATCAATATTGAAGAATGCTTTGTCTTCCTCAAAGATTGCAAGCAGAGACTGAAAGAAACCTGGCTTCATTCGCTATCTTGTGACACGCCTTGGTTTATGGAGAAGGGCCTTCATGGAGCTCCCAGGCATTGGAAGGAGTTGACCGATTTCAAGTCTAAACTTCATGCTGGGATGAGCATCTCCTGTCTATCCAACTCTTATTCCTCCAGGACTTTGTCATGGCCTTCACCTCTTTAGGCGTCATAGTCAAATCCAGCCAAGAGCTCCCTTGTTCACATATCTTAGTTCTAGAACTGGACAAGCCCGAATTGTCTACTTACGAATTGAGGATTATAAGCCTCCACTACATATGCACACCTATTATCAGTATGTACCCCGCCAAAGGGTGAGGGTGCCTCCCTGTGATCCCTCTCTCCTCTCTGTACCTCAGCCTTTCATGACTTTTGGGAAAACATATTCCTGGCTCCCTAAATCTGCCAAGCTTCTTTATACTACCGCCTTCCAAGACTATCTTTTTGCCCTAGTGATGACAGAATAGGAAGAGGCTTCAATGAAGTGGAGACTAGGACGTCTTCAAGGGATGGCAGTGTTAGCCAAGTTTCTAACTTTTAAGTTTTAACCATCGATTCTTGGCCTTAAGCCTAATATACCATTTTCTAACAATCTGGATTGTTTTTGGTATTTTGACAGAAACTGTCTTGGGCAAACCGAGTGGTCCTGAGGACGTTGCTAAGGTTCACATCAAGATTTCGCTTCTTTCACTTATTTGAAAGAAACTTATTCCTTCTCTTTCTAATTGCAGCTTGTGGTGCTGTTCCATCATCTGGTGGTGTTCTTCCTAAAGAGGAGAGAGTGGAAATGCCTACTGCATCACCCCTTCCTTCTCGTCCTTCTGGCTCGAATCCAGGTCCTAGGGACAAAGGGAAGGCTCATTTGGTAGATGATGATGATGAAGAAGATGAAGAAGAAGTAGTGCCACTTCAGAGAAAGCGTGGAGCTTCTTCTCCCCCAACTCCAGATGTTAATCCTGAATCCACTCCTGAGGAAGGTAGAATATTATTTTCAGGCCAACTTCATTCAGTATTTAGAGATGGTCCCTTATGTTTAAGATATATATATGTTGTAATTTCAGGGACCGGTGAGAAGAGAGCAAGGAGAGATTCTCCTTCTAGGGAGGAGGGAAGGCCTGAGATGGCTTCTACGCCAATATCTCAGGTCTGTTTTAGACCCTTTGTTAAGAAAAGGATTCTTCTTTCCTTTGTATGTCTGACAGTAGGTGTTTTTTTTGCAGAGACCAGGGAAAGAAAAAGTCTCGGAACCTCCTACTGTGGATAAAAGGCTCCAACAGATTCACCAGAAAGTGAGGACCATCAAGCTTGAGGAAGGGGAAGATCATCCACCTTATGAATCGCAATCGAGCTCGAATACAACTGCGAGAAGGGGTGTGGTTGGGAGGAGAATTCCTATCTTTCCAGGCTCAAGTATGCCTGAGGGTTCCGGGCCTAGAGCTAAGTGTGCTGTTAACCTTACAAGTGCAGAGGGTAGGCAGATTATCATGGAGCTGAGGAAGCCTGATGTAGTGCTTGGTGGCATAGTGGAAGGGCTCAAGACTCTTTGGAATCTAATCAAGGCTCCCTATTTTGATCCATTGGCGAATCCTAATGCTTTATCAAGGATGCAGCCTTTATCAAGGATGCAACCTCTGCTCAGTCAGATTGCTCTAGTAAAGCCTCATCTTGCCCTCGCATGCCATTCTCTGGAACAATGGTTGAGCAAGACCTCGAAGCACATCAGTATGATCAACGAGATTCTTCCTTCCACGAGAGATCCTAAAGAGGTTTTGGAGGATCACTGTGAAAATAAGGCCCATTTTGTGGAACTTGATGAGGCCACTGAAGATATCTTGGACAGGTTTGAAGAATTGGAAGGAGAGAAAGATAGCTTGAGAGCTGATATTGCTATTGACCTTTCCTTGAAAGCGCAGTTAGAGTCTAAGTTAGAAAAAATTCAGGCCCGAATTGCTGCCAGTGAGCCTGTTGTTCAAGACTTGATTTCTCGCGCCTTTCGGGCAAGGTTGGCCAGTAAGAAGATGGCTTCTGTGCGCCGAGCCCTTGACTTGGATATGGACAATCTGACAAATCTTATTTCTACTGTTTTAGAATTTATAGCTTGATTTTCCATTTGTTGGATCCTGTTTTGGGCCATGAACATTTCTTTTGTCTTGTATAAATCCTAACAGTTTTTCTTTTTTGGTATTTAAGATCCATATTTTGGTCCCTGATAGTTATATTTAACTAACCATGAAGTAGGCTTTTCACACTATACACGATGTCCCTTTACATACGATTTTGTAGGAAGTCATGATCTGCAAAAAGCTCACGATTTTGGCCATGTGGTGAAGATAATAAAAATCATCTGACAGACGGCTCGCTTAAAAAGACGCGCCAAGTTTTAAACGGTTGATGTGTGACCGTCTCCCTCTCTTCACCCTTCTGTCTTCCCACAGTCGTGTCAAGAAAAACAAAACCCAGAACTTTTCTGAACGAGAAAAACCCTAACTTCCATTTTTCAAATTTCGAATTCTTGTGCGTAGAGAAACTCTGAGAGAATGGCGCCAAAGAAAAATCCTGCTACCGTTCTTGAATCTTCCTCCTCAGATGTTGCTTCTGGAAGTACTGCTTTTATCTCAAGGTTGGGGTGAAAGAATTCGCTGCCTTTTTTAACGGTTGGGTCGAACGATTTGCCGCCGACCGCATCCTTTTTTTGCTCTACAAGGACCTTATCAGCTTTGTGAATGGCCATAGCATTCTGGGGCCCAGGTATCTGGAGCAGAAAGCTAACCAGCTCTGGAATTATGAGCTTCATCCTATTCGGGCTCCTATTCCTGTCTGCCGTTTAGAAGGTCTTGACTGGTCAAATTGGAATAAAATGTTGCCCAAATTTTTCCCAAAAATAGATGTGTCGAGTGTCGATCTTCATTAGCTAGATTGGGCGAAAAGAATGGAACCCCGATACAAAAATTCTTGGCTTAATAATGGCATTTATCATGCCATTACATGCTCGACCATTCAACTTCAGGCTGATTCTCCACTTTTGGGTTATGCCCTGGTTTTTTGGAATAGTGCCTCCAATACTTTTGATTTTGGTGTTGGGCCCATGTCAATTTCTATCCTTGATCTTGCGGCGATTTTTGGATCTCATCCTCACGGGTGGCGTGCTGACTGGATAAGGGATTTCTAAGGAGATCCCTCTAAAGAAAAAGATCGCAAAAAAAAACTTTGAAGTTCTTTTTGGTTTGATAGGTTCCAATCGAGCCTATGGGGCCTTTATGGGGGCGTTCATGGATCAGAAAGTTGACTATCCCCACTGAGACCATGTGATGTTCCTATTGTATTGGTTGAATAGGTTTATCTTCCCCAGTGCCACCAATTGTATTACCATGGAGTGACTCTAATTTGCCTTGGGCTTAGCATCTTATAGAGACATTGCTACTAGTCTTTTGATTCACGCCTCTAGCTACAGAGCTTTGAGAGAGGCAACCGTTGAGCCTATCAACCTCAATGTGAAGGGACCTTTGTGGATGGTCCAAGTTTGGCTTCAATGGTCGTTTCCAGAGTTGAGAGGGCGGAAAATTGCGGGTTGCTCCTGATGTGGTGCCCTTGGGAGATTTGATTATGAGTTCTATCTGTGGGAAGACAATTTAGGATTGCTTTACCTTCTTCATGGGCAGGAAGACTAAGCATGCATCTCAATGGATGATGAGTTTGAAAAGAAGTTGTCCATGATTCAAGAAGAGGCTTATTTATTAAGGTCCTAAAGGCGTTGATGATCCTATGGCTTCTGAAAATATGGACATTTTCTCATGTCTTCAGTCGTGAGACCTGCCCTGTGCTGGGAGAATAGACACTAGAAACTATCAGTATGGTGTAGAAGCCTACAACCCTCAATTCTTCAATAGACACCTCGGATGTCCCCAAGTCATTCCTGAACTGAATCATTCTTTGGTCAATAAAGGTTCATCCTACAGGTTTCCCAAATTGAGTCAAGAAGATCTTTTGGGAATTCGAGCCAAATACGTAGATTCTGCCCAGGCTTTGGAGTTAAAGCCCTATTAACCTGATTGCTATTGCACTCAATCCTTTCAGTTTTGGTGGGGCCATTACCATGGAAAATTTAGGGCCATAGACACTACGTATAAGAGGATCTTTAAAGGTTGTCCTTTCCGTCGGGAACTTAGTGAGAAGGATAGGCATATCTTTCTTGAACAGATTGCAGATGACAATAAGTTGTCATTAACTGGTAAGAACCATTTTGTTTTCAAGTTTTCGAGTTTTACCTTCTTTTCCTAACTATCTCTGTTTTTTTATGCAGTTTCTTCCAGCTACCAAACTTTCTGTTCAGCCAGCCAGTTGGCGGCTTAGGAAAGGAAAGGCAGGGGCCTCTGTTTCTCCTACATCTAAGGTTGTTAGCCCTTCAAAGGCTAATGAGTCTAATACTACTGTTCTACCCTTTCCTCCTTCTTCAGGTAATTCTGAAAGAAGTAGTTTCTGAGGGTTTCTTTTTTCTGTTGTCTTAGCTCTGATGCATTTGTCAACTGATGTAGATGATCAATCGGGCGCTAAGAAGAGATCTCTGCCAGAAGAGGCCGAGAGTGGTAGTGGGACTCAGGTTCAGCCCGAAGTCACTCAAGGCAAACGGGCTAGGATTTCTCCTGCGGAGGTTTCTGAGGCTGCTTCGATTGTCCCCCAAGTGATCCTCTTGCCGATCTATTTGATGTTTTTAGAAGGGAACACGGAATCTGCCCTTTTCTTATATATATATTTTTGTGTTGCAGGTCATTATTCCTTCTTCTCCTCCGATTGCTTTAGTGTCAGCTTCAGTCCCAGTTGTGGAGATTCCTGAGGAAGAAAGTGTTGGAATGGATAAGTGGCTCCTTCCTCTGGAATTGTTCCAATAGGAGTTTCAGGGGAAGCTCCTTCTGCTAAGGTGAGAAATAACCCGTTTTGGTTATTTATACATATGAAATATTTATTTTATTTTATTGGCTTTTTATCACAAAACGTCCCTGACATTTACGAAACTATCAGATTGCATCCTTAAAGTTTTTTTGTATCACTCATGATCCCTAACGTTAATATGGGTGCTCTTAAATAGTCCCTCTATCAAAAAAAACTGTTAAATCCAGGGATATAATTGTAAAATCAATCCATTTTCACATCTTCAATGCCTCAGACCCATTTGCCACCAATTTGGAACCATTTCCCTCCATTTCTTGTTGGAATTGGCTAGAAACTAAAGGTAAGCACTGAAAATGGAAGGGAATAACATAAACAAATTGAACTATAAACAACACACATTGAGCAATAGTGTGCAATAGTTTCCTACATTATGTTTTAGGACGATTTGAAGCTCAAAAAAGGACCTAAAACCCAAAAAACCTAGCTGCTGTTTTGCCCAAAAATTTGAAGATTTTTCGTTACCAAAAGTTTTTAGCGACAGATGTTCATCAAATTTTTCGTGGCTATACATTTTCTGCGACGGTGTTCTTCAGATTTTTTGTCACTAAAAGTCAAATTTCCAGATCAACTTCAGACTTATATATATATATGCTTGGCACTGTTGTTGAAATTGTAAGGTCATCGCTCATTGATTCTGATTAGCAAGTTTTTCATCAAATGAAGGAAATCCTCATTTCTTATATTTCGTCATTATTTTTGCTCCTTTTCCTCAGAGATGCTTGCAAACATATCAGGAAATGTTGCCATTTTAGTTAGGCATGCCTCATTCAATTGAGCAACTGGCAACTAGCATGGCCTTTACAAACTCTAGAGTGAATCGGATAAACTGAGCCTCAATGACAAAAAGACCCAAGACTAATGTGGTTTCTGATTGTTCTAATGAGACAATGTCCGACTGAGTTTGAATTATAAAATGTAAAAGTTGTGTCCAACATTTTACACAATGGCGATTTGTATTATATATATATTTTATATTTTTGGATTGATTTGACAATTATATTCCTGGATTTAACATTTTATATATATATATATAAAAGGACTATTTAAGAGCACCCATATTAACGTTAGGGATCATGAGTGATACAAAAAAACTTAAAGGATGCAATCTGATAGTTTTGCAAACATCAGGGACGTTTTGTGATAAAAAGCCTATTTTTTTTAGATATGAAAAACAACATTTTGATGGCAGATCGCCGAGGAGGAATTACTCCAGGGAGGAGAAAGGCAGCATGAAAATCCTCAAGCAGATGATGAATGTGGGGTAGACAATATGACTAAGGTATGGGAACTGAAATTATGATGGAATGTGTCCACTTTGTGGTCATGGGAACTGACTGTGTTTGGTTTGATGTAGCCAAATTTGGAAGAGCCTACTCCTGAATCGCCGGTACAAGAGGAAGCTTTATGCCCCCTAGTCCTCGAAGAGACACTACCAGAAGATGTTATCCCTCCTTCAAAGCCGGTTTATGAAAATGAGAGATTCTGTGCTGCTGCACAAGTGGTATGATTTTCTTCAGTTTCTACTTTTTGAAATAAAACTGTGGTAGGATCGGTCTGATTTTTTGGAGCCCTGGATTCCCTTTGCCGGGCCTATCCAAACTTTACAGCATCTTTTGAAAGTGCCAAAGCAGACTTGGGAGGATTGGCTAACAAATTTAAACAAAATGGTTCTTCTTCCCAAGAATCAGAATTTGGAGACAGAATTGGCTCAAGCGAAAGAGAAGATAGAAGTTCAACACAAAGAATTTGCTGATCATGAGGTTCTATTGAGGCAAGTGAGCTGGCGCTTGAAAACTTTGGCTGATCAGATACTGACAACTATGGCTTTGACTCAGAAGAGTCTGAACAAAGCTGATGTGGAAGTCGGGCTGGAGGTGTGGAGAGGGAAGTTGAAGCAAATTCACCATGATAAACTCCGTGTAGACACTCTACATTTTTTGGACAAGATAAAAACCATGCTGGATCTGCTGTTGTAATTCTCAAAAATTTATTTTGGACAATTTAGTTTTTATGCTCGTGACAATGAACTCTTAGAAATGGAAAACCATAATTTGGTTTTTATATAAATATGCTACTTGCATTCATTTACCCTTATCGTGAGTGATTTGTTACAAAAATTATGATAGCCATATTTAAAATTAACATCCTAGCAGGAACTTCTTTAGCCATTGTCCATTTATCGAGAGCCGATGCACGATACCATCTCTTTCTTGTAGTAAGTATGCCCCTTTACTTAGGATTTTGTTGATCATGAAAGGGCCCTCCCAAGTAGGACTCCATTTTCCTAGTCCTGCCACTTGAGTTCCGAGTGACAAAATAGCTTGCCATACTAATTCTCCTTCCTCAAAAGTCTTCTCTCGAACCCTTTTGTTGTAGGCCTGAGCCACAACTTGCTTACCAACTATTAGATGGTTCAAAACTTTTGACTGAATCGAACTTAACTGGTCCAGCTCTTGCATCATTGCTTCTGCATAGGCTACCTCCTTCATTCCCGGCTGTGTCTCCAATCTCAAGGATTGTACGTTGATTTCTACTGGCAAGACTGCATCGTGGCCATAAGTTAGAGCAAAGGGTGTCGTGCCTATAGCCGTCTTCTTAGAGGTTCGGTCTGCCTATAAGGCTTTGGACAACCTCTCGTGCCAATCCTTAGGATTGTTGCCTACCATCTTCTTGATGATGTTGATCAAAACCTTATTAGTAGATTCAGCTTCACCATTTACTCGTGGAAAATAAGGGTTGGATTGCACGAACTTGATATTGTATTCCTCAGCGAAATTTTGAATTTCCTTGGAAATAAAGGAAGTACCTCTATCTGTTGTGATCGTTTCTGGAATTCAGAACCTATGAACAATCTGCTGCTTGATGAAGGTGATCACTGCAGTTGAAGAAATGGATTTCAATGCTTTGGCCTCCACCCACTTGGTGAAATAATCAGTGGCAACTATGATGAAAATGTGCTCATTACTGGAACTAGGCATGATTTTTCCCAAAAAATCCATAGCCCATCCCCGGAAAGGTCGAGGTTTGATGAATGGATTTAGAAGGACTGCCGAAAAGGTCTAGAAACAAAAAGGATGTAATGGGAATTTTCAAATTCGTTACTGTAGCAAACAGTGCCGCTATAGTACTAGTTGCTGCAGTAACCAGGCCTCTCCTATTTATCTTCTTCTCTCCCCGACACTCCCTCCCTCCTCTGTACATTCGCAAAAGTACTGTAGCAAACAATGACTGTTCGACTTCCCTACCACCAATCAACGATGTCGTGCACCGGTTGGTCGTGCCACCTTCACGAAAAATGTTTCTCTCATCCTCCTTTACAAAATTCACCCAAGATCTACTCTGATTCGCGGACAGTGGCTCGAATCAAAACTGAAAAGGGTTATCTTTTTCCCCCGGTGTTCTTGCATTTTCTAGTAATTCTGCCGATAGTTTTGGTCGAGTGAGATATGAAACTTCATCTACTCATCACACTCTATCTGTTTATGTACTTCGTTTGGGTTAATTTTGAGGTTTTAGAGATTGAATCTTAAACCCATTTTTGGCTGGCAGTTTGATGGTGTTTTATTACTGCCGGTCAATTTTTGGCCGTGGTCCAAGAACAAAGGTTGATCCCCTAGTTAGTCTAAATCTATTGGTATATGTATTGTAGGGTGTTTTCAGAAATTTCCGGTGACGAAAATTTCTCAAGACATCCACGCACTGCCAGCAGTGGGTGGCGGCCCATTGAGTTCTAAATTGTTACCCTTGTCATCTTGAGCATGACGATATGATTAGATTTGGATTTGGTTATTGTTTGACAGTCAAACGGATATTCCTATTATGCGATATCCAGATTCCATAGGTTCGGACCGTTCAATCAGTCCCAATTTCAAATATGTTGTTCTTTGTACCTCTAGAATAGTGTAAGAACTCGTTGATCGAGAATTGGAGTATCGGATCCTCCGAGTCAATGATTCTAAGTTTAGGTGAAACGATCGTCGTCCAATCGTGCAATTGGCTTAGATCCGACCGCTCTATAGAGGTCAAACTTTCGGGACTTGTTCAGTGAACCTTGTTGGACCTATAGGAACTTTCGAGGGTCATGGGTCCCGCTGGCCGAATTGACTTAGATGGTAGGCCTCTCAAGTCCGACCGGGACCAATTGGTTGGGAGGTGCTTGGGGCTTCTTTGTTTGATTTTAAGTTGGTAATTTTGCTTTGAGAGTTTTATTTAATATTGGTGAATTATTGTTCTATCGCTTTTACATTCCAAGCATGATATATATATATGTGTTTATTTTTATATATGTGTTAACTGGATTAATAATTAGATTGGTTGCCTTTGGAAATATTGATGTCTACAGAAATCCTGGTTTCCTTCGGAAATATTGATGTGTTCAAACATACAGTTGCCTTCGGAATGTCTTTGAACATATGGTTGCCTTCGGATTATTTCGCATTTTCAGGTTGAGTATATCTCCCTGAGTCCTGCGAGGGGAATTGATAGATTTGTCTACGTGCATATGACATTGCCCCATGAGTATCGGGTTTGCGTTCTCAAGTTGAGTGTATTTCCCTTTGTTTTGCGAGGAATGTGTCTCAAGCCGACCATGGGTCCACTGAGTAATGCGAGAAATGCGTCTCGGGCTGACCTAGTGTCTCCCGAGTTTTGCGAGGATGTATCACATGTGTGGTACTCGGAATTGACGATATATTATTTGAATTGATGGATTATGTTTGTGGTACATCTATGTGAAGATTAGTGCAGTACCAATGTGTGGTTCAGTTAACAGGATATTATTCACCACCCTGCTCATATTATCTGCATAGGGCTGGCCAGGATCTCTACCCACCTGCCCGACTTGTCTACACAGGTGGTTAGCTAGTTTCCCATTCCCTTGTTGCCTTCGAATTTGATGGTGTTCCCATATACCCATTAGTGGGTAATTACAGGATATATGTATTATGCGGATGATTACAGGTATGGCTTTCAAGTAAAAGGTTTGGTTATGCAAGTATTTGGATGTACAATGATAAACTATTTGAACAGTTAGGTACATGATTTAACGGCATGATATTCAATTATATAGCTTGTGGAGACCAAGATAAAGAATGATTCCAAAAAAATTCGTTGGTTTCATTTTGAATATTTATGTACTATCTTAATTGTGATTCAGGGTAGAAAGAATTACGTGTGGCTTGATCCCTCAATAAGGGTACATAGGCAACCTAGGCTAACCTAGGTGCAGCCGCAAGTTTTTGTTTGGTTTGTTATGTTATGTTTAGTTTTGTAAAGTTAAATTTGCTAAACTCTTGGGAAATTATTTGAGTTTGCTATGCAGGTACATTTCTGGGTTTCGAGCCTTTTTTAGGGGAGACTATGCCGGTTTGCCAATACCAGTAGAAGTTAAACCCTAAAACAGTTTCTGGTTTAGGGCAAGAAGGGTATTTTGGTCATTCGTGCCCGACACTTGCCAGGTGTTGGACACACACAGGGTTTGACAAGGATTCCAAAGTGAAATTTGGGTAGGGTCCTGTCACATTGTTTCTAAAGCTGCCATCACATTATCTGAAATCATTTGATTCGGTACAAAGACACTTTGAAGTGTAGAATACTAGATGTTGTGCCCCCAACTCTTCTCGGATAAGAGCTGAGTTGACAACTGAGTAGGACACCGCCAGGTAGATGTACAAGTCTTAGCCTGGTATTTGTTTTGAGAGTAAGGGAGGTGAAGTGAGGTAGGTTTTTAAGTTTTCAAAAGCTACTTCACACTCGTCATCCCACTTGTCTTTATGTCCTTTCTTCAAGGGTTTGAAGAATGGCCTGCACTTGTTGGTATATCTTGAAAGGAATCGGTTGAGAGCTGCCGCCCTACCGGTTAGACTTTATATCTCATTTGTTGTGACAGGTGACTTCATGTTGAGTATAGCCTTGATTTGTTTTGGATGTGCCTCAATTCCTCTTTAGGTGACTAAGTATCCGAGGAATCGGCCGAACGAGACTCCAAATGTGCATTTGCTTGGGTTCAACTTCATGTTGTATTTTCGGAGTAGGCTGAATGCCTCGGCAAGGTTCTCAATGTGGTTTGCTTGCTCGGGAGTTTTGACTAGCATATCGTCTACGTAGACCTCCATAGTCTTACCGATTTTCTCCTTGAAGATTTTGTTCACCAGCCTTTGGTAGGTTGCTCCGGCGTTCTTCAGCACAAAGGGCATGACTTTGTAGCAGTATGTATCTCTTTCGATGATGAAGGAGGTCTTTACCTTGTCGTCTTCATGTATCATGATTTGGTTGTAGCCGGAGTAGGCGTCCATAAAGCTTAGCAGTTGATTGCCAGAAGTTGAATTGACAAGCTGATCAATTCTTGGCCATGGAAAGTTGTCTTTAGGGCATGCGTTGTTGAGGTCGGTGTAGTCGATGCACACTCTCCACAGGCCTTTATCTTTCTTTGCTATTATAACAACATTCGCCAGCCATTTTGCTTAGCAGACTTCTTCAATGAAACCAGCAACTAGAAGCTTATCAATCTCGACTTCAATGATGGCAACCCGCTCAGGGGCGAAGTCGTGTCTCTTCTGTGTTATAGGCTTGATAGCTGGGTTAACATGTAGGCGATGGCAGATGATCTGGGGATCGATGTCAGGCATGTTGGATGGTGACCATGCAAATACGTCTTTATTGTTCTGGAGGAAGGCTGCAAGTTCTGCCTTTTCCTCCTGGCATAGGCCCGAGCCGATCCATGCTTTTCTCTCTGGCTTGTCAGGATCAAAAGGTACTAGCTCAACGTCCTCCTCGGGCTTCCATCCTTCTTCAGGAGAGACCTTCGGATAGATTCCCTCGATTTGGTCCTGATTCTTTGATTGCTATTGGGGAGTAGTTATTCCCTTTCCTTTCTGGTCCTGATCCTTTGCTTGTTCTACTCCTTTGAACCTACCTAATTCAGAGGGAGGAACTGTGTTTGCTTGCTTCTCTTCAGCCCTTGAGTTGAGCATTTCCTTGCCATTACCTGATCGTTGTTGATCTGGCCAATACCATCCCCAGGGATTGGGTAGCGGATCTTCTGATATGTGGCAGAGGTAATGGCGTTGATCTTGCCGATCCATGGTCTGCCCAGAATGCCATTGTAGGGTGAGACTTCATTAATGACCATGAACGTTTGCGAGTTGATTACAGGTGGGGAGTAGACGTTGATGGGTATATTTTATATTATATATTTAACCTCATTCTTAATATATTTTGGTTAATATTTTGGAAGAATTTTGATACTTTGAATTATATTTCCAATATAGGACTTTCAACTTCCTCTGGAGCAAAACATAATTAAATAGACGAATTTTGTAGTAATTCCAGTTGAAGGACGTTTGTGAGTCACTTAGCTTGATCATAGAAAAATTTCAGATTTTTCTACCAAGCGGTTATTTTCTGGCAATGAAATAAAGGAGCAGTGTGCAGTGCTGGAATAGTGACGTTTTGGGCTTTGATTGCGTTTTTGGAGCCCAAGATGACCTCGGATGGGTTGTGACCTTCTGGAGAAGTGTTCAGAATATTTTTATCTTTAAAACAAGCTATCTTAGGCCAGATTTGGAGGAGATTTGAGGCCAAAAAGTGGCTGGGCAGATTGTGGGAAGATTCTCCTAATCAAATTTAGACTTTATCTCCTAGTATTATTTTATTTTAACTTAGTTTCCTTGTGGGGATTGGGCAGCTAGGTTTTAGGAGATATTTAAGCTCCTTTTCACAGCAATTTTGGGACTTCTTTTTACTTTTGAACGTGACATTGTGGAGAGCAATTGCTAGAGTTTTGGGTTTTCGCAACTTTAAGGTATTTTCATTCTTTTCCTTCTTAATGATATTTTCTTGGATTTCAATTATGAATATGCGTAACTAATTTTCTTTGCTAGGGTGAAGCCTTGAACCTTAGCATGAATATGTGATTTTTATTTAATTGCTTATGATTGAGTGCATGCATATTTTGAATTGTTAATCACTGTTTTAAACTATCTAATTGTCTTAATGCCTGATCACCATTAGGATCTTTAGAAAAGTAATTGGATGCAATTTTGGTCGGAAGGTTCCCTGAAATTGACGCTGGCTTCTTGTGATTAATAATTGTAATTTCACTTAAGATGAACACCACGTCTTAAGGGTTGCATGGTTTTTCAAAGGGTTTTCCCAGAACTTAATGAGTCTTTCATGTTTAGATTTGATCCGAATGTCCGGACGGGTTGCATGTTGGATATACGTTCTATATTGGAGGTTCCAAGTAGAATATAAATTAGGAAAACCTAACCTTCAAAGTGGCATGTGCGAATCATAAGTAATTGGTAAAAATTCATAGGATTGCTAGGTGATGGTGAAACCCTAGCGCTTTTATAAATTGGTATTTAAAACTTTTCCCTTAATCACATTTGTTTTTGTTAACATTTATTTTTAGTATCAACCAATTTCATAATCATTTTTCTCAACTTTTAATTTTAGGTAGTTAATTAGAAATTGTTTTTACATAAATTGTTAAATAGTCCTTGAGGAGAACGACCTTGCATGAGTATCTATACTACAATAGCATTGTATTCTTGCAAGTATTTTATGTGATTTTTAACCCTATTTGCATAGGTACTAAATATTCTATCAGACGTCGAGATCTATAGTGCCTACAGTAACCGTTATTGCGCCATTGAAGCCAATTAGCGACTTGGCTGATTTATTGATCTTTGTCTCTAAGCCCATCTGTTGGATAACTGCCAATTGTAGGATGTTGGCTGCACTACCCTTGTCTGCATGAATTCAGTCAACCATGGCCTAAGCGATTTGAATGCTGACGACAAGGGCGTCGTTGTGTGGTAGATCAAGGCCGATTAAATCTTTCTTTTGGAAGCTGATCATGGGATCGTCTTCTGCCAGTGGGAAACTAGTGAAGACTTGGGAGATCATGGTGGCCTGTTTGATCTTCCTCTTCTTTTCTTTGCTGGTCAGCCCAGACTTCTTATGACCTTCTGGGGTGGCTCTTTGGCGGTATCGCTGTCCTCTATCTGCTGGATGGCCTACTTCACGATGAAGTCCGTGCAGTGACCTTCTCTCACGAGTTCTTCGAGGTACGCTTTCCAAGCAAAGCAATTATTCGTATTGTGCCTGTGTGTCGCATGGAAGGCACAATATGTTCTAGTATTCCTTTTGTCCGGATCTCCTTTCAAGGGTGGCGGTCTTTTTACCCAAGGTTTGTCCTTTACTTGGGCTAAAATTTGATGTATAGGGATGGAGAATTTGGTGTAGTTTTCTTTTGTCGTAGCGTCTCCTTGTGGGCGTGACTTGCGTTTGTCTTTGTCCCTGCTGCTAAGCCTATCGCTTCTTTGGTCTGCCGGCTTGGTTGGCCAATCTTCCTGCTCGGTAGACTTCTTCGCAGCGATTCGATCGTCATCCCAGAGCGCGTAACGTTTGGCAATCCCGAAGACCTCTGCCAGAGTCTAGCTGGGAGTGATAGTCAGCTCGCAGTATAAATCGTGTTCTGCTGGAAGACCTTTCTTGAATGCAGAGGATGCGATTCGGTCATCGCACCCTACGATGTTGGCCTTTTCTGCATTGAATCTCTTGATGTAATCTCGAAAGGATTCGTCAGGCTTCTTGCGTAGATTGTACAGGTGGTCAGGGTTCTTCTTGATCATCCGGTAAGAAGTGTACTCTTTGGTGAAGACATAAGCAAGCTCTTTGAAGCTGCTGATCGACTCAGATAGCATGGTGTGGAAATAGTCCTGAGCTGCTCCTCGCAAAGTCATTGCAAACACCTTCCACATTATCTCGTCTTCAGTTTTGTATAGGATCATAAGGCTCTTGAAATGTTTCAAATGGCTTTCGAGATCGAAATCCCCTTTGAAGCATGTGAAAGATAGCGTTGAGAATCGTTTTGGGGGAGCAGCCTGCTCGATTTCGGCGGTGAAAGGTGAGGAGTTTGCTCAGTCTACCTCCATGCGTAGTGCATCTTCGAAATTTCCTCCAATCTTTAAGTCTCGAAGTCGGTTATTCACAAGCTTTTCAACGTCTTCCGCACACATGGTTGGTCGGCCACGTTGATGACCTTTACAATTTGGGCGAGACTGATTAACTTCCTCGTTCGTTTGCAAGGGTCGACTTTCTCGGTTGCGCTGCCTAGGCGGCGTATTGGTGGACTGCACTTGTGAGGGATTTTCTGTAACTTGGCGACGAGAATTGGTTCTTCAAGAGAGAGCAGTGGAGCACCTTTCTTCACGATCCTCATTGTGAGGGTTATCAAGTTGACCTCCCTGAAGGCCTAGCCTTTCGTGAACATTTCCCTTCGAGCCCAGGTGGGAGCGGATGCCTAGTTGCGGGCCCAGCCTATAGTGCACGTTGGTCCTTAAATTCAATCTGGATGGGAGACTTCGTCTGCTTTGAGTGTGGCTTGCAGATGCTTGCGACATGTCGGCAAGCTAATCACGTTGTTGTCCATCTCCTTGTCTGCTTACTCCTGCTCGACCTGCTTGGTATCTAGTGAACTGCTTATCAGCGCGTTTGTCTATCCTTCTCTCTTTGCCCTATTGTCCAAGGCTAAGGTTTTGAGCCAAGTTTATTTGGTTGAGGAGCTGCCTCGTCAAATTGTTTTGGTCGTCCATTCTCTGAGTTAGCTGGTCAACTCTCAAATTAAGGTCTACTTGACTTCGTGGATCGGGAGGAGAGAAGTGTGTGGAGCCCAATTGCACACGGGCTAGGGTTTCATTGGATGTGTACGCGGGAGCGTGCGTCGAGCATGGAGGCAATAGAGGGAATGCTTGAAGTTGCACCAAGATTGGGCCAAAGTTAGCGGTGGTAGTAAGCCCACCCTGATGGCTAGATCCAGCCACGGGGCCTCGAGATGGTATGACGATGGCAGAGGCCAGTGCGATGGTCCCAGTTATGAGTCCGCCAGGTGGCACGGTGGTTCCAGCCACACAGGGTGGCTGCTGTGGTGCGATAGCAAAGGTTTGCTGCGGGTTCATGGCAGCGAGAGGTGGTGGAGCCGCCATGTCAATCGCAGGATCGTGTGAGGAGTAGCTTTGGGCCATCATGAATTGAGCCATCGCGGCAGTTTTGCTCCTCGTGCACTTGCTTCCAACCATGGTTGTTTGGAAGGCCTCGGTGGATTGGAAAATAAGAGGAACGGATTCCTTGAGCACGCGTTGAGTATAACTCGTGCTCTCAATGAAAGCACCAAATGTTTGTGCAAATAATCTCACGGGAGAATATTCGCTTCTAAATCCTTCAACCTTCTATCTTCCTTCTCTCTCTTCCTTGATTCCTGTAAAAAATATTGGAGTAAATAGACCACATCCGGGGGGGGTGTTGGCCAAAGGCCCTCCAATGCCTAAGTCAGTTCTAGTGTTTGTAGAAAAACAATAGCTAAGCAAAAGGTACGGAGTTGTATGTATGGTGTGAACCGGGCGGCCGGAGCCGTGTGTGGTGGTCGGAGCTGTGTGGAGAAAATATTGAGAGTGGAGAGGGAGAGAGAGCTTTGGGTATTTTTCTCAAGTTTAGATATAGGTTTAGATGTACCTTGAATGATGAATGAGGTCATTTATTTATAGGAGCCTCGGGGCTAGGGTTTCGTAGAGAATGAACTCTTATTATGATGAGTTTGTTCTTTACCCAAATTCATAGGGATCGAGTCGGACTTGATTATATCTCTTTATTGAGATAATATCTAATTTAATGATATTATCTTCTCTTTATTAGGATAATATCTGAATTAACGATATTATCTTTTATTTATTAGGATAATATCTGAATTAATGATATTATCTTATTAAATAAAGATAATATCCTATTAATTAATATATGTATCCCTATTAATTAATTGCCCAGATACACTGGTTCAATTAATTAATTTAAGAGATAATCTTCTTTTCCACGTGGTGTGCCGTGATTAGAGACGAAAATATTTGCTCCCACACTAACAGGAGAGAAGGGGTGGGTCTGAAAGCCCTCCCTTGTGGATTTTACCATCATCTTTGACAGAGGCGAAAGCCTCCTCTGAGAGAGAGACAAAGACAAAGAGAGACAGAGAGAGACAGAGACTTCTAGGTTGTACTCGCTCAGTTGGTGGGGGCGTGGGAGGAGGCAGTGAAGTTGGGGTGGGACTGAGAGGAGACAGTGGCAGCGATATCAACCATCCCCACCCAACACCACCATAGATATCGCTGGAAGTGGGGATGGGTTGTGTTTTTGACTTTTTTCAATTTAATGTTATGTTATTATTTTACTTATTAGATTTTGTTTTACTTTTTTTAATTATTTTAAAAGACAAATAATTTTTTATTAATATTTAATTATACATCAGCAAAAAATTGAAGCTCATGTTTGCCACGTCATCATTTAACATATGTATTAATGGTCTAACTAACCTATTCTTTTTTAATAGCAAATTGTTATTATACCAGGCATAGAATTCTTAACCTATTTATAATGAATTCTTAAAAGGAATGGTCTACAATGGTAGTTTGCTTACAATGGTAGTTTTCTATTCTTTTTCTTGTTAGTTTTCTAATTTATGATGCCTTTACTATACAATTACTATCATTTTTACACTTGGGAAGTTCTTCTCATGTTAGTAGAAATTATTGTGGTAGCAAATTTCCTCCCAGGTAGATTTATGGAAGATCTTCACTCTACTTTAAATGTTCTTCCAATATTTCCTGCAAAACAAGAATAATAAATCGGATAAACAATGGTGTGGTGGTGGTCTAGGGCCCTCCGATGCCCAAGTCAGAAAAAAGTCTCAAAGAGATGTGGGTATTTTAAAAAGGAATAGGAGTATTTTCTCAAGGAGAAAATGGGGGTGGTGTGAGAGCCACACAGAGAGAGGAGGCATGTGAGTCTTTTTTTTTTTTTTTTTTTTTTTTTTTTGGAAAAAAAATCATTCAATTAATCAACATGACAAAGGAATGTCAGCATGGGTAGTATGGCCTCATTAAAACCTCCCTAAAGAAAACCCGATGGGAAAAACTTCAGGGGAGGAAAAAGAGTGCCACATATGCCCGATTACACATGAAGATATTAAATCAAACGACAGTAGGCTCGTGCCAATCATCATAAACAGCATCCATAAGCCACATAGGACCCACATCCAACCAGAACGACAAACTTTGATCGCGCAGACTGAAGCGGGCAATGCGATGGGCAGCCTTGTTCGCTTGGCGAGGAATATGTCGAACAGCAGTAGACGCAGACCTGACCAGAAGGCGTCGCACTCCATCCACCAGACCTCCCTCAGCAGCAAGGCATTCCTCCTCACTGTTGACCATAGAAGCTGCCTGCAAGGAATCAAACTCAATCTCCAGAGGCACTAGAGACACATCCAACGCAAAAGAGATTCCAACTTTAAGAGCATACAGCTCTGTTGCTAGTACAGAGATCCGACTTGGCGCCCGCATAGTTAGAGCCCCAACCAGATTTCCATGAGAATCACGGACGATGGCACCAGCTCCCCTAGCTCCCGTCTCCATGTCAGTAGCCCCATCCACGTTCAACTTGAAACAATTACCCGTAGGAGGCCTCCATTTAATATCACGAACCGGCGAGGATAAACTCCTATGATTGGTAGCAGAATATCGTTTAAATTCAGCATCATAGTCCTTCGCTCGTTGTACCAAAACTCCGGAAGGGGTGGGTTGAGAGCCAAACAGCACCCCATTACGTTCGTTCCACAACACCCACACAGTAAATGCAAAAAGAGACTGCTTATCAGGGGGAATAATAGACCAAGCTGCATCCATCCAGGTTCCAACGTCAGTTAAAGTAGGAAGAAGGAAATCACTGGGAAAATCTAAAGCCTCCCACACCTGCAGACAAACAACACATCCAACCAACGCATGCAACGTAGTTTCTCTCGCAGCAAAACAACGACAACAAACCTCCCCCTGTGTAATCCGGCGCCGGAATAAGACCTCCTTGGAAGGGAGGATATCTTGAGCCACACGCCATAACAGATGAAGGATTTTTTGTGGCACTTTCAGCTTCCACAGGTGCTTCCAACTCTTCAAAGAAGAAGAGGAAGGGCCAGCGACGCTCCCTGCGGACAGCTCCTCCAGCCTCTTGTATTCCAGAGCAGCCCAATACCCACTCTTAACCGAGTACCTTCCATTTTTAGTAAAGTTCCAGATTCTCCGATCCAGAGTATCACCCATTAAGGGAATAGATAAAATAGCTTCAGCTTCTGGAAATGAGAAAGTAGCAAAAACCTTCCCAACATCCCACCCGCCACTAGCGGTAAAAAGATCACAAACTCGGGAAGTAGCTGGAAGAGTAGGTATCGACTGGATAGTGAAAAAACGATCATAAGGCACCCAAGGGTCACCATAGATATTAACCAACCGGCCATCACCAATGCGCCACCTTAGGCCCAACCAGAGCAGATCCCGCCCCCATAGTAACGACTGCCAAGTAAACGATGGAAGGGACCCACTCGAAGCTGCCAAAAAATCAGAATGTGGAAAATTACGAGCCTTAAGCATCCGGGCAATCAGTGAGTGAGGAAATTCCAGCAGCCGCCATCCTTGTTTACATAGAAGAGCTTGATTAAAACTTGTCAATTCCCTAAAACCTATCCCCCCATCAGACTTGTGTTGGCACATAAATCTCCACGTTTTCCAATGAATACCTCTACCATCATTTTTAGACCACCAGAATTTGGCAATGATACTCTCAATCTCGCGGCATAACCCAACAGGCAATCGAAACACACTCATAGAATATGATGGAATTGCCTGACATACTGATTTGATGAGCACTTCTTTCTCGGCCTTAGACAGAAGCTTGCCTTGCCAACCATTAACTTTATTCCAAACTCGATCCTTAACCGTAAGGAACAGTTTTTTCTTATCCTTACCGACGATAGTAGGGAGGCCCAAATACCGCTCATGACAAGGGACAAGAGTCACGTTCAACAGCTGACGAATGTCGTCCTGCAACACCCTTGGGGTGGAAGGGCTAAAGCAAAGAGCGGATTTTCCAAGGTTGACCTTTTGTCCAAAAGCCGACTCATACACTCCAAACATACGTTTCAGCTCTAGAGCCTCAGTTGTCCCAGCATTACAAAACAAAAGGCTGTCGTCAGCAAAAAAAAGATGGTTAATAGAAGGAGCAGAAGGGGCAATGGAGACACCATGTAATCTAGAATCCCTCTCAGCCTGCTGGAGGAGAGCAGAGAAGGCTTCAGCCACAACAAGGAAAAGATACGATGATATAGGATCCCCTTGTCGTAAGCCTCGAGAAGGGATAATACGCCCAAATGGCCGCCCCTGAATTAACAGCGAATAAGAAACAGTAGTCACGCAACCCATAATTAATTGAATAAACCGGATTGGGAAACCCATAGTCCGCAACATCTGCTCCAAAAATTGCCATTCAACTCTGTCATAGGCCTTGGCCATATCAAGCTTCAAAATTAATTTCTTTTTGCCTGTTTTTCCCCTTCTCTTCAAACAATGGACTGTTTCAAAAGCTGCTAAGACATTATCCAAAATCATACGGTTGGGAATAAACGCACTTTGGAACTCAGAAATAACCTCAGGTAACACCTTCTTCAGTCTATTGGCAAGAGTTTTGGAGATAATCTTGTAGAGGACATTGCATAAACTGATAGGACGATATTCCGAAACACGGGTGGGAGAATGAACTTTCGGAATCAAAGCCACCAACGTATGGTTGAAATCGTTAACACCATCGCTACCATTTAAAACTCTCATACACAAATCACTAACATCGGGACCCACAATGCTCCAATATTTCTGATAGAAGAGTGCAGGCATACCATCTGGACCTGGAGCTTTTGACGGTCCAATAGAGTTAAGAGCTACTTCGATCTCATCCCTAGAATACGGGAGAAGCAGATTATGATAAGAACGTGAGGACACTCGCGCTTGGACAGCACTAAAAACCTCCACATCAGCAACTCCCATATCCGATGTGAAAAGATTTGTAAAAAACTCCACAAAAACTCCACCTATTTTATCATATTCACGCTGCCAACGATCATTTTCATCTAGTATCCCTACTAGGGCATTTTTCTTCCTGCGACTTGTGGCTTGCTTATGAAAGAAAGAGGTGTTACGGTCTCCATGCTGAAGCCACTGGACCCGCGATCTCTGGTGCCAATAAATTTCTTCCTGTTCAAGACACTTATCAAGTTCAGTTTCAATTAGGCTACGAGTATGAAAAGTATGCGTCGACGGCTCATCTGATTGAAGACTTGCCAACCTAAGCCGTAACTCCTTAACTTTCTTGGGGACCTGGCCACCCTTTTCGGCACACCAACGTGACAAGTTGCTGGCACAGTTGTCAATATTAGAAAGGGGTGACACTGCATTCTGCCAAGATTGACGAACAACCTCTTCACAGTCAACTTCCGTAGTCCATACCTCCTCAAACTGAAACCGACGACGACCTCGAGGACCTCTAGCTTTGTCACCTTGTGGACCGTCAGATGCAATGAGAATCGGATGGTGGTCAGAGGAGAAAGCAACTAAATGATGGGACGTGAAATTGCCCCAGTGTTGCAGAAGTGCCAAATTTCCAAACCCTCTATCCAATCGAGCCTCCACATGAGCTGTATCCTTCCGTTTATTGCTCCATGTAAATGGATAACCTGTAAACTCAAACTGAAACAAACCACAATCTGTAATGGCCATTTTAAAATCCTCCATCTGTGCATCACGTCTCAACCGGCTCCCACTCTTTTCATTGCATTCCATTACTTCATTGAAATCCCCACAACATAGCCAGGGTCCAAGATCCACTCTACCCAAACGCCGCAGTAGCTCCCATGAATGATGGCGCTGGGTTTGGTCAGGATGACCATAAAAACCAGTCACACGAAAAGTCGCAGAAGTATTCATAGTAACCCGAACATCTATATGTCCAGGAGAGGAAGAGAGTAGAACAACCTGGAGCCCTACCCGCCAGAGTAGACATAGACCTCCTGAAAAACCAACACGGGGAACACAAACCACCCCACCAAACCCTAACCTAGTATGTAATTTTCCCATCTGTACTGCAGTCATTCGTGTTTCAGATAAGAAAATCACATCTGGCCTCTTATCCTGAAGAAAGCTCTTCAGGTCACGGAACGTTCGTCGGTTGCCAAGCCCCCGAACGTTCCAACTGAAGACTAACATTGAGACCGGGGAGACCCCTCAAGGCTGGTCTCCTCCGCTTGTATAATAGGCATATTATCACATAGCCGTCGTTTTCCGAGAGCACCATTAACTTCCTGCTCGCTACCGTCCACCCCCAGATGATCTGTCATATGCTTTCTTTTTAGATAAGGCGCAGAGACCCCTTGTATACCAGACCCGCTGGGCTCTGCCACCCGCCTTGGCCTCCCACGTCCGCGACCCGTAACCTTACGTGCTGTTTTCTCAATTATAGGCATAAAGTTAAAAGGGTCACTAGTTTGTGCAATGACCTCATTCGTGTCCCCCCCAACGGGGCCAACAGATACTTGTACAGTCCGAGAGGGATCCATCGAAACAGAAGGTATGCCTGCCACAGGGGCCACCGTACCTGTGCCCCGCTGATCAAGTGCTGAAGGGGTACTCTTGACACCCAGGTTGACATCCTGCACCAAAACGAGATCTATCACGCCAGCAACAGAGGGGGAGATACCCCCTATCCCAGCATCATCTGTTGAACGACATCCAGTCATGGGAGCTATCCCCAGGCTGGATGGGAAAGCCTCTCGCCATTGA
The DNA here is from genome assembly GCA_903112645.1 of Prunus armeniaca. Lineage (NCBI taxonomy): Eukaryota > Viridiplantae > Streptophyta > Magnoliopsida > Rosales > Rosaceae > Prunus > Prunus armeniaca. The sequence continues at coordinate 8,770,190 of CAEKDK010000003.1, read as the reverse complement.
CGCAGTTTAAAAGGAGAGGAGGCCGTGTCCATGGCTTCCTCAGAGTCATGACGAGACGCACGCCAAGAGTGCCCACCGGACCCTTCCCCACCATTCTTTCTCTCCGTATGTGACGAGCCATGCTGTTGAGAGGAAAGGCGCCTTGCCGATGACCCAATCGGTTTCCCCCACAAATTGATGACACCTTCTAGACCCTTGAAAGCAAAGGTGAAAATAGCAAGGTCCTTAGGGTTGAGTTTGCCTCTTAAAGCCTCATGTTTCTTCACGCAGTCTTGGGTGGGATGCCCCAAGCAACCACAAGCAAAACAATATTCTGGGAGATACTCATAGCGAAACTCTATGATCTTCTCCCCCACTTCCGGAAAAGTGACGGGGGTCCTTCTCATCAAAGGCAGACGGACATTAGATCGAACCCGGACACGAATAAAACGACCAACACAGTCTTGCCCATCCCTATTGTCCACCCGTAGTACCTCACCCACCGTCGATCCAATGGCATTGGCAACAGCCACCGTCATACAGAAACCTGGGACCCCATGTATCTGGAGCCAGAAGGTGCCATGGGTGAGCGTCATTGTATGAATACAGTCCTCCTCAGCCACCGTAGCCAATAAAATCAATGACCTACGAAACATCCAAGGCTCCATGTCAAGAACCCTTTGGCGGTCCCGATCACAAACAAATCGAACCCAAAATCGATTGTGGGCTATCTCCTTGATCGAAACCTCGTCAGAGCCTTTCCACAGGCTAGTAAAAGTCTTAATAAAATTATCACGGTGAACTTCTTGCTGCGATACAATTTTAGCCACCAGACTATATGGAAACCCAACAAAGCGGTCCGATACTGCCGCACTGCCTCTTTCAAGCTAGGGTTTTGGAATTACCTTTTTTGTGTGTAACCTTTGGTTTTCCTAAAAGAATTATTCTTTCTATCCTTTTGGAAATATTAATTCTCTATTTCATTACCTTAGATGATAGCCAAGTTATCCTATATCAATATTTTTCTTCATCGAATAAGTACGCAGTTTGTTATAACAATTTGGATTTTTATATTTTTAAATAGATGTTATGCAAGCATGAGAGTCGTATTGTGGATTCTCTCGCCAAAGAAAATAAATGTATCTACTTCTGATTTGATTGCAGTAATCTTTGAAGATTTTTGTTCAAAAGAGTCATGAAAAAGCGTTACTTGGACTTATTAATTGGTCCACCAAGAAGGATGACATCTATGTTCAATCGAATCGATGATTTACAAGATAATTATGGAATGACATTCCATTTTATTATATTTTATAAATAATGTCTTCTATTTTTCTTTTGTGTTCCCGTATAAGATTATGGTAATCTTCTACACACACGCAGTGGCCGACCTATTAAGGCTTCAAATTGGCCCTTTGTTCAGCTGGTGTACAGATTACTTTTTTTGCATTTTCAACATTTAAGTAAATGTCTTTGTCCTTTTGCTTTCATTTATTTTTATATTACTTCATTTACTTAAGTTTACAATGTAAATAAGGAAGTCCCTCCCATTTGGATTCAAATAAAAATATTATAAAATCAAATTCCCACCAAATCACAATATCAAAAATCAGTTTAAGGGCAAAATACAATTTAGGCTAAAAATAATGACTCATTAAGTCCATATATACTTCATACTAAAATCTCATAAAATCAAATTTTCTTATTTGATGTGTAAGGAATAAAAGCCGCCAAAAATTATCTTGAGAAAATGATTATTCCGAAAAACTATTTTTCGTACTTTCAATATTTTTACATAAAACAATTTTTCATGTATTATATAAATACATGAAGGGACCTAAGGTCAATCTAGGCAAAAAAATCTTAGATGTTCAATCCACAAAGAGTTTTTAGCTTTTTAAAATTGCACCTTTGCTAAAAAATTCCTAGGTCCTCCGGTGCACACAGGTACACAGATATTTGTATACATGTTAAAACCACGACTAATGCTGGTTTAAGTTCAATGTGAAACAGAGGACATGCCGGGGAAGACGTACATTACGAATACAGAAGAACGTCATGAAGTGCCCTTCATGTACTGCAAATGAAGTAGAAGAGGTCCTTCAAAAATCTACAGGCATGACAAGCTGCTTTGATACAATCTTTGCAGTTTTGGATAGAAAATAAAAGTGGAGAATCAAATCTGCACATTTTCCTTTCTTGTAAACTTTAGGTAATCAAAAGTCCTCATCCCAAATTTCAGTTTGTGGGATTTGGACAGTGGAAGTGGTTAGTTCTGAATTCTCACGAGAGATTGAGTACTTCAAAACAACGCCTGTCAGTCAACATTGTTCAAGTCGTGTCAGACAGAGACCTTCATTTCATTCCAACCTGAAAGCAAGCCCAAACAACAAAAAAGAGAGTTGAAAAAACAAATAGTTTTTTATAATTTGATTCATGCTGCATGTCTTCTTTAAGGATTTTCTATTTCTTAACCATATGAAGTAGCTGCACTCGCACTCGAGGGTCCTCTTACAAGTGTCTTTAAAATATATATATACTGTGAGAACCGATAATATATATATATATATATATTATAGGACATTTTTATTGAGATGGACGATAATATAATAAAGAGGGAATTCAAATTTGAATGCAAATGGACGAGTTCATTGCCCTAATAACTGGCCCAACCCATGCTGCAACAATAGTAGTGAATTTATATGTTAAGTAATGGGCATGATCCAATTTGGAGTTCATTGAACGAAGGAAACTTCATTATGGTATACGAGTAGTTTATGGTGTTCATGCTCTTGCTTGTATCAAAAAATAAATTGCCAAAATAAATTGAATGGGTTCACTTGAGATTTTAGTCAGGGTTAGATTTCAAGCAATGCAAGCCGACTGAGAGTTTGATTTCTAGTCAATTTAAAGACGCCTAAGTCATTATCAAGGACACAACCCGTTCCAAAGATGTAAGAGTTCAAAATTTGAAGATGGGTGCGTCCACAATTTGAAGTTCAAAAAATTTCTCGCTCCTTTGGCCTTTTCCAAAGTCTCAATTTCTTCTCAAATTTCTGTAGAGATAACAGATTTCAGAAAGAACTCATACATGTTGAGAGCTTTGCCAGATGCCACTTTGACCGATTTCTGGTTGAAGATTGTTCAACCATGGTGCAAACGGATTCAGATATACTTACAATTTATTTACTCATAGAAATTTGTAAAAGTTCAAAATTTGAAGATGGGTGCGTCCAGCAGAAGTGAGTGTCCAAAAACAGATTATGGGTGTCAGATAGAAATCCACGCTCATCTATTATGTGCACACCCAAACCAACGCCGTTGTAAACCATGAAGATACTGCCCTCATAAAACCAAATGCAGTCCCAGCTTCGGAACATAAATACAATCACCAAATAGGTGATAAATCATAATTTCATATTCTTGTGAGAAATCATTTTTATTCTGATACCAAGAAAAAATGGAGAAAAAAACAAAAAAAAGCCCAATTTATAATATACATCAAGGGCAATGAAACAATCCATCAAGCATGATGGAAATTACAAAACTCCGGGTAGCTTACAGGTGCAAACACCACCCTCTCTATCTTAACAAAGTATTTTTAAAAATAATAAGAAAAAACTGAAGCATTATTGACTTTGAAATCCACGCTCACACATCCTAACAAATAACACTCAGTATATACTAAGAGCTAAGATTTATCTTCCCTTCTGATTCTTGGTGCGTAGCTGCAAAATCTCGACTCGTATTGATTTAGAGCGAACTCTGCGAAGGGCAAAGCTTGAAGAACTAGGAACACGAACAGATGCTGAAAATTGAGACAAGCAAATGTGCTTCTTGCTAAAAGCTTCACCGAGATGCATGACAATGAACTTTTCCAGCAAAAATTTACCTGATGTAATGTCAAGTTAAATTAGCAAAATAGCCTAATATACAAATGACTGCATGAGAATTCAACAAAGCTTAGCAGTTAATAGAGACCAGTATTTTGATCCAGAATCACTATAACATTTTAGCAAGCAATTGACTGAATCACTGACATTGAGACTCAGCCACAAATAAGAATATGACTGATACCAACCGTCACAAGAGGAAACTTTACAGTTTTTGGATATAAATTGGTATATATTAAAAAAACTAAGGTCCAGTTCCAGGTAGCAACCCCACTTTGCTCTTAGGAGAACTTTAGCCCTATCATTTTAGAAAATTTATGACCAGAAATACAAATGGCCGCATCTAAAACAAATATATAAAGATAATAATAAAAAGAAAAATGCATGAACAGGGATGAGGTAGATTCATACAGATAAAAGGAGTGACAATATTACGTGTAAAATTTAGTGTAATTTAATACATTTGGTGCAAATTTTTAAACCAAAACCATATTTTGTGTATTTAATGAAGTTGATAACTGAATTGTGTATTAGCTCAATATCGAGAATTTACAACTATTGGGTTCCTTCAAATTGAGATGCATGGACTTACTAAAGCTTTCATCTGCCATCATCTTGCTCATCCATCTCCTCAAGAATAACATATTTTGCAGCAATATTTGTCGTGACTGATTCCTCCATGTCATCTTCACTTGTTTGACCCCTCTTTATCTTTTCGTATCTGTAAAATAAAATACAACTGATTAAAATAGAGATACATGTGGTATGGTAAATATTCAAGAGCAAGGCTTGCGTATTTGCAAGTTCTGTACAGTTTTGTCCTACTACTTCCACAGAAAATTACTTCCCAACACTCTTCCCATCTAATCCTTTTCTCTCCAACTAAAAAACTGGAGAACAAAAATTCCTCCATCATAATTTTCTGGCCCTCCTGCCTATTTTCTTACTCTTATTTGTATTTAAATAAAGTGTAAATTAATGGATTATAATAATTTTCAAAGGAATGTTTCACTATTAAACATACTACAGCATAAGCAAAAAGCAAATGATTCCCCCCAACCAAATGAGAACTTACTTGTACCAGTTGAATAAACTGACACCAAGCATAATTATGAAAAGCCCAGCTCCTTTCAACCGGGTAAATTCATCATGGAAGTAAATAACTGCAACCTGAGTATGCAAAATCATAGGATTAGAAATCAATACATAATTCGACAGCCTCAGCGATAGATATATATTGACGAGTACAGAAACCTGATGAGCATCAAAAAGACAAGAATGCCACACGATTAACATAAATTTTCAATGTTTATACATTAAAATCCATAGAAAGCTAAAATCAGAGTTCAAAATAGAAACAGAGGTTCAAACTAGAACATTTACATAGCATAGAAGCAAAATCTGACATGTGAGTAACCAAATTGTTTTAGTGTAAATTCTCACAAGAGCTTAGAGCTAGCAAATCATGAACTAGAGTTTGGGCATAGATAGCAAAGCTTATCTGCTTAAGTGGGAATTAATTCAGGCAGTGACACAAGTCTGCAACTTGTTTATGCAATTCCTCAAATAATTTCTGAAATCTAAGATATGGAGGTATAAACATTAAGATATTGTATTAATGCACCAAAGATCAGCAAATCCAGATTAGCCATTCCTCTCATCATGTATTGTATTAACTACATGTTCCGTGGACACATTTTGAACAGAAAAGAAGAGAAAAATAAAAATAAAATAAACAGAAAAGGATTTCTTTCTCTAAGTGAACACGGGTGTACTACTGCCAATGTAGCCTTTTTGGACATTACCATATACACTCATAAGTAGACGTTTCAATATTGTTTTACAAGCCAATTTTTGCAGGCAGCAGATAGACCAGTAGCTGCAGGAAAGTGGATTTCTAATGTAATCTATCTTGTTTGACAAATAAGATGACCAACAAAACTTTTAACATAAATAGGCACATAGCATGCCACATATTGAAACAAGATGCTACTTCATGATCAATTCCTACTTCTAGCACTAGCATTCACATGAGTGAAATCAAGGGACAATAGTTAAATGATTCTATTTAATAGCACTCGTGAGTCATTATTTATTCTCGTGAAATTCTTAAAGAAACAAACAGTAAATAGCTATGAGATTGTACAGCTGAGAACAAGTAGGTCTAGAAGGTAAGACAACCCAAAATTTAAAAGAACGGACAACCATAAAGAACCGAACATAAACATACCAATATAGTGAGAGCCTCCTTAACAACACCTGCTATTGTTACTGTGACAGCACTGGTTACTGAGACAAGAATGAATTCTGTTAATACCTGCAGCAAAAGGGCATCTTAGTCAGTTTAAATCAAGATTATTCCTTATAAATGCATATATATGTGTGTGTGTGTGTGTGTGTGTGTGTGTGTGTGTATGCAAGTATATAACTATTATCTCATAAGATCCTTAAATGAGGACCTGTTTTTCAACCATTCGATCATATATGAATAGCTGAGATAAATTGAATGTATCTCACCCCCTGTACATAGCTGAGAGAACAAATATACACACGCACACAGAGACTTAAGGTATTTAAAACAAAAGCAAGACTTGCAGTAAACTAGTCTTGTAGTTTAAAGTCAACAGCCCTCACCTAATACTCTAATTTAAAGTCAATAGCAATCATAAAACATGCACACGTAAGAAAGAAATCGATATGCAACAAGAAAAAGTTTCCCTATTCTCCTACCATAAAAAAGGCAAGGGTTCCACCAAACAGCATCAGCAAGCAACTTCGACTGATATGCGCTGGATTATTGAAGTAATTGTTTCTCCTAAGTTCATCCCATGGATCAAAAACAAGAGAGAGAAGGGCAGTCACTACTGCCATCACTGGGGTCACATAGCTCATCAAAGTAAGCGGATTTTTTAAACCTAGAACAATTGAACAGAATTATTGTAAGAGTAAGTTATGCAAACTTACAGCATCTATATATTAATATTTGATAATAAAGATTGTCAGAAACTGTCCTGATGCGGAAAAAATTGTTCATATATATAATCTATATACCATAACTTTTCTACGGCATCAAATTTCACATTTTAGTCATCATGAAATTGACAAAAAGAAATATCCAGGTGTAAACTGCATGTAACTGGACTGGATGCATAGCCATAACTTCACCAGTAACATGCTTCAGACAACCCAAATGATGGAAACGAGTTGATTACCACCTAATCTTTTAGCGTCTGGAAAACGAAAGGACGAGAATGTTACCATTGTCCATTACCCTTAATCCCATGCAGATTTCAGCATCAATTTCATGATTCATATTTACTAATCAAGTCAAAAATGTACCAAGGCCTCTGATGGTTCCACGAAATCACACGTATCCAGATATGGGATACTGTTTCAAGGCAGGTAATGAATTGCATCTCTAAGTTGCAAAAGGTAGTGATATGATAATTTCTTTGTTGAACCTTTTGTAGCTGTGTCCAATGTGTACTCCTTTTCTCACAAGTACTCCTTGTTCTTCACATTAGAAAAAGGAGTACACATTGGATAATTCCTTTTCTAATACGTACTCCTTGGTCACTTCTATTGTACTTTATTATGATTTTTTAATAAAATATGATTCTTCTAAGAAAAGTTGCAGAGGTCACAAATTTGCTGACAATCATAGTCCCAGTGCCAAACCCTTGTCTAAATACCAGTCACCAATGCCAATCTCTAAATTTGGTTTAGTTCAGTTGGGTGACTTCATTGGAAGCTACGGTGGAATTTGTTCACACAAAGTATAAGTCATAACTTTTATGTGCTTTAATGTAGTTTAAAAAATATCCATGATTTATCTATTTGAGTTGACTTGCCTCCCAAAATTTAAATCGACTATAACTGTTTGAGTTTGTACGCTGGCTTCACCTGAGCCATCTTACTGGAGTCTAAGATGACTAACGCTAAAAAGCAACATGTCCGATAATTACATTATAGAAGAAAAACTCAACCAGTACTTCTTGGATTATGATACCAGTAATAATCCCACAAATACAATAAAGTACAGACAGTGAATATAATTACTTATCTTCACGTAAGAAAATAAACATGAAACCATAAATCACATATTTTTAGGACATAATAATGATACCACTGAAATACTTCAGGACTTATAAGTATTCACCAATTGCACTTGTTTCGGGCAAAAAAAAATTAATACAAAAAATCTCATAAAATATCAGAGTATAGAATATGAAAAATCTAATGAAATCTCATAGTATAGAATTTACTATTTAAACTATTTGTTTAAGTTATTTAAAAAAATGAAAAACTCATGCACTTGCCAAAAACGACAAATTACTTGAATAAGAAGCTGTAACTCTAGCAGGGACCGACCACATTCACATGTTTACATAACAAATAATGATGTTATCATAGTGGCAACTGATATAAATAGTGCAAGAACTCTTTCGAAGAAAAATATGTGAAATTTACTATTCAAACATTCCAAAAGTGAGATTGCAATTAGAGCATATAGAACTTACCATAATCTTCTTTCTTTATTTCGATTTTGGGGAAACCATTCACGAGCGTAATGCATAACAAAGTAACCAATAAAGATACATAAGATTATGTAGTTATAAAAACCAAAAATTGAAAGAAAGAAAAACCAGAAGTACACAGAAAGCACACCTGCAAAAGAATTTGAGTCATGCACCAGCGGAAACCGGACATAACAGCAGCAAGCATGACAAAAATGAATCCCCAAAAGTCAAATTCAGTCTCCTTTGCAACTGCAGAAAATCCAAAATGGGAAGATATGGAAACATTAACATCGGAAATATCATAAACGCTTAAAATTTCCACTCCAAAAAAAAATTCTTAGAAAAGCAATGACCACAAGGGCTAGAAGCATAACAGGCAACAACAATGGTAAGGACTTGAATTGAGGTTTCAGTTGTAATCTTTTAATCACAAAAAACTATATGTTTAAGCATTAGCAAACACTCTGCTAAACTAAAAAAACAATGAATTTTTAAAAATGCACATAAGTTCACTGTATGTGAACATAAAGCGGTCTTAGGATATGGAACTTGTCAAGGCCCTTTGGTATTTCCATCAATAATGGCAGACAATATAACGAAGAAGGGAAAAACCAGATTTTAGGATAGAGTTACTTCAACAAAGAGATGGCAGAAAAGCCTAAAGATAAGTTCATGAAGATTAGAAGTACAAAATGTCCAGTTCAAGTTCCTTTCGAGCAGGCAAGCTATCCTAAGTCTTAGGCACATATTTTGGGAGCATTACTGCATTCCCATGATATCTAAAAGAAAAAAGACATTAAAAGATTGACGAGAGAGAATGAAACAGACATATGTACAATTACTGAACTATAAAAAGAAAAAAAAGAGAGAGGAAGGAAAGAAAGGGGAAGGAAGGGAAAGAATCTTTCAATACGAGAATTGAAAAAATACACATACGAAAAAAAAAAATTTGAAACAAAATCAGAGCATAATGAAATAAACGATTATAAGCCAAAGCTTAATACCTGTTAATAGTATTCCGATGGAGATAATTAATATGATTCCCGAAAGTCTAACACTTGGTGCCTCCAATCTTCCAAGCAGAAGATTTGCATTGCACAGAAGAACAAAAAGGGCACAATCAGAGAGAAAATGAAAATGACGTTAACCAAAGGTAAGCAATGATACAGGGTGACTAGACACTGAAATGTATGATAAAGTTATAGTTAATTTGCACGCTAATTTTAACCCAGAAGTCATTTTAGAACTATAAGAAATGAGGGAGAAGAAACACTTGGACGCAAATAGAGTTACAAGAAGACTGGATTACAGATATAGCAGTTATAGCAAAGATTGGATAGCATTCGGTAAAGATATCTATGCACCATGACTAGGGAAACAGGTCACAGAACTCTACTGGCAAGAAATTCACCTGAAAGCAAAAGCAAATAGAAGAAGAAATATAGGAGCGGCGGATTTACACTGCAAAAGTAAAAGGAAGTCAGTAAGTAGTTGACTGATAACGAATGAAAAATGTTAGGATGTGAATATGTGGAGAAAGTAACCAACCATTGTGGCAAATGTGACAGATATAAAAACAAGGGATGCGTTGCTTAGATTAACATCCATTGCTGTTCCAAGAGCCGTGGGTACAACTGTGAAAGGCAAAGTCCATCTGTAGCATTAGTTGATAGAAAAGTTAATTTACTAAGTAACAGAGAAGTATTAAGTATATGACAACAAAATTATAAGAAGGGAAGCATATTTTGTAAAGAACATTAACATCAGGCATCCAAGAGAGGCTATACGATAATCAAATGCCACAGAATGTATTCTTATTTAACATTAATATCAGGCATTAAAGATAGGAACCTATACAAACAATACTAAGTACGAAATATAATTGGTTATCAAATTCCTGTGTCCTGGATCATGTGTACGTACTGTCTTCTGCTCAACTCTTTTCAACGTGCTGACCTATTTGTGTCATTCTTGTCTTCATGACGTTGCTTCACAGATTATGAGAGAAGCTCCATGCTTCATGACCTAGGTCGACCAATACAGTTCCCCTAAAAACTCTACAAATCTAAATCTTTCACTCTTTCAGATATGAATAAAACTTAGTGCACAGTGTGGATTGGCGCAAGTTCAATCAAAATTGCTTTAAAAACTAGCTTTAAACACAATGCTCCTACCGATTCAGAAACATAGGTATAAACTCCAACAGCATCTCAATCTTACACAGGCCACAACTATGATGGTTGAAGATGATATGGAATAGATTATATATTTTTCATAACAAAATATCACTTGAATCTTGGAAAGAAGAGCGAGAAGAAGAAATCTTATTCACAATAATTGTTCCTATTTAAACCTTAATTTCAAATTATAAAAAACATCTATCCTAACAAACAAAAATAAAATAAAAACTATAAAACAATCGGCATTTGAAACTTAAGCTGTAAGCACTAGGTTCTTTGGAAAAATGTTTAAAGAACTCAACTCACTTCGCAATTACCAAATTCATATAACAAAGCAAAAGGATGATGAGTTTACCTTTCACAAAGTAATCTCTCCATGACATAGAACCACCAGTTTGGAATCTATTAGACCAATACCATGTGATTCCCTTCGAAAAAACAGCTTGCATTGAGAAATGAACAGTATTCATCAATAATGGAGCAGGGAACTTCCCCAAATCATCTCCTAACAGACTTTTGTTATACCTAAACAAACCAGAAACAATAAAAAACAGAGAAGAAAATAATTTAGCATCATTAAGTAACTTGAATATTTCACAAAATATATACATATGATGATTGATCAAGTAGAGAGAACTTACAAGGTCAAAAACAGGCTGAAAGTGTACCACATTAGTACGAAGAACAACATTTTCAGCACATTGGAAACAGAAATAGGGTTCTTCGAATTGGGCGGTAATGCTTTATGGTTATGCATAGAACTATCTATAGCATGTACCTCCCCTTCAGAGCTATTCTCGATATCAAAGGGCAAATACTCCTCATTTCCAGTCCCACCTACGTGAGTAGAATCATCATCCAAGGTAACACCACCGTTCAACCGCATATTTCTCTTCTGAGATTTAGTATTATGGTTTCTGTCCCTATCCAAAATGTTGTTTTCTAGCTCACCCCTTTGAAGCATGGGCAATTCAAAATCAGAGTCTTCTTCTACACTAGCATCAGTGTTTTCTAATTGACGATCAAAATGCACTGTCCCATCTTCATCGCACCAGCGAGAGAATGAGGGCTCCCTGTGAAGACCTGATTCTTGGCTTCCACTCTGAGCGTAGTTGGCTTCCGTGTACTCAACCTTTTCTGTGTCCAAATCACTCTCTACCATCTCCTATTAAACTCTAAATTAGAGCCATCTATACCCTAAAACACAATCCAATCTACCCAATGGCCTCTGAATATGTTTGGTTCTAGTAGAATCAGACAATAGCATTGTTCACTTGGATGAACTACATGATCTAGCATACAGAAAAAATTCCAATCTTGGCCTAAACTCACTCCTAAGTAGCCCTTCTACAATTTTCAGCAATAATACAAAGAAACAGCTTCAGAACTCAAAAAAAGGCGCTCCACTATACTGGCATTGATTGGAGACTCCAACAGTTCCTATTCAGATTCAAAATTTCCATCAAGAAAACCTTAAAATGTCCAATGTAAGCTAAACTGGAATCAACAAGACCCAACTTATCGGGAAAGAAAATTTTGAAGGAAAACAATCAACTACTCTGCACATAAATGATTTAGTTAAGCTGAGGTCTTCTAAGTCTTTCCAAGAAAATTGTTAATTGCTTAAACAATTTCTAGGCAACCGAACAGAGCGTTAAACCCAATGAAAGAACTGCCGTACAGCATTACAGAATCCAAACCCAAAAACCAATGTTGATGTCTGTTCCTTTTAAACGTTCAGATCAAATAAAACACGAATGATAAATAGATACATATAAAAACACACGCACGCACGCAAGGCAGCCCAGATCATAAGAAAAACCCAGACACTCAAAAGCCAAAATATTTGGTTTCATTCTATCAGATACACAGAAATACGTACGTGCATAGATAAATGTGCACATACAGATTCGATATGAAACGTCAAAGTTAGAAACTGATTACGAGAGATTGCTAAGGAGCATTAAGCTGACCTCAAATTGGGCACAAAGAGACAATAGGCTCAGAGAGAGAGAGTGAGAGATCTATAGCTGAGAATGAGGAGAGAGATCCAATCTGGGATTTGTTTGGTGATTTTAATTAATTTTATTTGCGATTTGTATTTGGTTTTCGTAGGTACAGAGTCAGAGGGCTTTTGAAAATGCCGTGTTTTTGGGTTTTGGGTGTTTTTGTCCGTTGTTGTTGTTGTAGCTGGTGCTTGCCTTAATTTGTCAAAAACGTTAATTATAATTATTAAAAACAAATAGATTAGTTAATTATGTAATTATCATCTTGGTTTTATATTTTTGGTACGATTTGCTTTATCGGGTGGCCTTTCGTCCTTCACCAATGAATTGAATTGAATATGGTAGGTCAAAGACTTGAGGCTTGCTTTAATTATAAGCTAACGTTGAACATTATATTAAGTTTGGTGCAATTTGCCAACGTGACCCAACTTTGGGGAAAAAAGATATTTTTTGTGTAATCACAAAACATGTGTTATAATATGAGCAAATTGTAATACCGACTATTACAGTCACACCAAAACTTATATCGATAAGTATGTTAAGAATAGAAAAATATAAAAATTGGGTTTATTTTAAAATCAAATATGGAGGGGTTTTTTTGTCAAATATTGGAGTTCATATCCATATAACTACAATAGCTTACTTGTGCCTTCTCTCTCTAATAGTCCAGTCATAGAACTCACTCTGTCTCTCTCCTTACACGATTGCTTACTTGTGCCTTCTCTCTCTAATAATTTATTGCACGTCAAGAACTTAACTATTTGGTACTAATGTATCCATATTTCTTCCTTTCTAAGATATCCTCACGAAGGAGGAGAGATGGCAACATCAACCAAGGTCGAAAGAATTTTACCAAGGGCTTTGTTGACGACAAAAGAAGGTGTATTTGGTTATGGCATTCTAGATTGGGTCATCCCTCTTTTGGGTATTTGGGGCGTTTGATGTTGTCTTTATTTTATGGTTTTAGTGATAAGGATTTGCAGTGTAATACTTACATTCTGGTCAAGAGTCATAGAGTTACTTTTCCTTTGAGTTCCAATAAAAGTGGTTTTCCTTTTGAATAAATCCATTTCAATGTATGAGGCCCTTCTCCAATTACTATTTTTACTGGCCTTAAATGATTTGTTACCTTTACTGATGACTGTACTCGCATGACCTGGCTTTATTAATGAGAACAAAGGGTGAAGTTTCTGCCATGTTCCATAACTTTCTTAAGATGGTGTAGAATTAGTTTTCTACTAAAATTAAGATTCTGAGTATGTCAACCACAGTTTTCAGACTAACCTTCTAAAGCATGGCATCCTTCATGAGACTTCATATCCCCATACACCACAACAAAATGGAGTTACCAAAAGGAAAAATTGCCACATCCTGGAGATGACGAATGCTCTTCTTATTGGTTGATGTGTTTCTTGTAGTTATTGGGATAATGCAGTTTCTGTAGTTGTTTATCTCTTGAACCATATGCTTTCTCGTGTCCTTGCATTTCAGACCACATTGGATGAGTTGGAGAAGCATATTTTATTGCCCTCCATTTTAACCTTGCCGCCACATGTCTTTGGTTGTATGGCGTTTGTGCATCTCCACAAAAGTCAAAGAGATAAACTTGACCCGGTTGCTTTGCGGTGCATTTTCATTGGCTACTCTCCTCATCAAAAGGGTATTGTTATCATCCTCCCACTAAACATTTTTGGTTACTATGGATGTGAATTTTGTGAAGACAGAACTGTATTTTCATGAACCCATATCCAACTCTCCTCTTCAGGGAGATGGGCAATGTTGAAGCGCATAGTTAGATTGGGTTTGGCGGCTTTGATATTCAGATTCCTACTGAAGATACTTAAAAAAGTGCACAAAAGCCTGTAAAGAGACCGGCCAACGACCCACTACTAGTAACATCAATATTGTCCCTAATTTAACCAACTATAAAGCTCAGTAGGTGTGAGGTTTTATCACAAAAAGCCTTGGAGTGGAATCATTCGTTATATTTTGTATTTTATTTAGTAAAGTTTCCGATGTGGAACTCATGTTCTTCAACATAAAAGTGGTAGGCTCTACTAAGCTCCAAGCTATGGTATTGTTATGTTGTGGGTCCAAAGAAAGAAAAATAATAGGAGAATTACAAAAGAATTTCACATTTTAATCAATATTGCAAATCCATGCAAAGGCTCAGAATCCTTTGCTTGTTATAAGATTTGGAGATTATATATGTTACATATGATATTACCTCCAAGCCATTTCCTACAAACGATTTCTTATCACTGCAGACTGCAGTCTTAGAAATAATTTGAAGTCATTGCAGTTGAAGGGATTTCAGAGAATAATATATGAGTCACACAATCTAGGGATCCGAGGCTTTCTACTAGAGGGCAGGCCACACACAATAGTAGGACATGAAATTCTACAAGCTTTTTAATATCAATATACTAATTTATGATAAATAAATAAATAAATACACTAATTTTGTTAAAGCATGTGACGATGCTCATATTTAATAATGTGAAAGTTCTAAACTTTTTTGACTTTTTTGGATGAATGATATTGTTTTTTTCTTTTTTTAGTTTTTTTTCCAACCACTATCTTTAATCAGTGGGCCAAAGACTGTCAGATACAATGCATTATTTGCTTGGTTGCGTAGGGTTCAGGGTCTTAAGACTCTTAAGCATGTTTCGACTAAAATAGATGAACTCTGACTGTCTGGTGATAAGCAAATTTTAAGGATAAATACAAATTTTAAGTTTGAATCTTCACGGGCACCAATTAAAAGTAAAAACACTGCTAGTGGGGGTTGGTTGACTTGTAAGGATACTGAGGACTTGGTCCTTACCTTATTTAACCCTTTCACCAGGCGTACCATTCCCCTGCCAGCTGCAGTCAAACAAGAACGGGTGGATAGTCATTCATGTTTGTTTTCTAATGATTTTGAAGCCTTGATACTCCATCGTGAAGTAGTCCATTTTAAGGCAGGGATTAACACTTGGACTCACATAGAGGCCAGTTTCTTGCTGTTACTGAGAATGGTGAGCTTATATCAATTTATGTTAACAGTGACCCTGCGACTATTATTCGTACCGAAGCTACAAGACCATGTGCACTCACTTATCCTGACCTTGTCGAATCGTCACGGGGAGATGTAGTGTGCTTCTGGGCATGATGGAAGATCCCAATGGCAATGGGATGGGATTGAGAGTATAGGAACTGATGCTTTGTTCTTGTGTTTGTATGGATCCATGTCTGTCTCTGCTTCAGACTTTCCGGGGTGTCGTCCAAATTCCATATACTCCCTTGATGCTTTACCTGATTTTCCTATATTTGGGTGTCTGCAACTTGGAAAATCCAAACGGATCACATGAAATGCCATGGCGCTCAAGTACTTTGCGGATGGAACCGTTGTGGGCAAATTGGATTTTTCCCACTATGGTATGAGAGGAGATGGTTGTTACTAGTATCAGGATGCATCACTTTGTTTTTTTAATTTATTTTATTATTTCGAGTATAATTAATTAATATTTTCAGCACAATTTTCATTCTGTTGTGATTATTATTCTATATGTAATTAACCACACATGTTCCATTAGAAGAGCTAGCTACTCTACTCTCATTTTGTTCTTATCATGGTGGGCATGCATGTCATGAGCATCTCTACCTTCTGATGGTGCACTGCACAGAACAGAACCCTCACCAACCTGATGCATTGAAGAACCTTCTAAAATTCTAAATTAAACATGACTATGTTGAACCACATATACAAGGAAAAATATTCTAAATCAAACATGACCATATTGAACGACATATATACATGGAAAAATTATCGTCTTTTTTCATCGGAACCATAGCCTAAGGAAAGCCTCCTCATTCCTCACAAATTGTCAATGGAAACCAATTCCAAGCTAGCAAGGTCTAAATAAGTTAAATGTAGCACTAATGTGAAGTTACATTCAAATTATAAAAGAAGGAAAGGTATATATATCAGCAATAGAAACTCCTGGAAACCTGATATCATTTACATACAATAGTGAAGAAGTTTGTGTCTCTAGCTTATTGTATCTCTAAGTCCAAGCTATATCAGAAAGAATAAATATACACCACAAGAATGAGCTAAAGAAAAATTGGAATATCTAGAAAATACAGGACTAAGTAATTCCAACTTAAAGTTTATATAGTATAAATCTGAACGTTGAAACGTCAAGTGTTCACCGGTCAACTAGCTGGAGTGAGGCGCCCTATTTGGTTTGTGAAGTTATCTACATCTGTGTTCCACCAAAGCTTTTTCTGAATAGCTGGATTGGTATTGCTCACTCCGCCATCACTATCCCCTCTTTCTGACTGTACTTCCTGCGCATCATCTAAACCAGGGGTCTCTGTCAGGCACTGTTCCCAAAACATATCATTCGCCGCAGCAGGCTCGGCATTTTTCATTTCCTGTACCATTTCTTTCAAGGCCTCAGCCGCAGGAGCACTATCGGGCTTAGAGTTCATATCAATCCCTGAAGATTTTGGCCTGAAATCAACATTGTGGCATGTTGATGTTATAGCAAGGATGTCAAGAAAATTTGCAGACCCAACCACCTCTGGGGATGAAACATTCATTGAATTTGGCGAAGATAAACGCGATCTAGGTGAGCAAGGCCTGCTATTCATGCCAGGGTCTTGTATTTCTGTAACAATGATGGGAGAGGCCTGAGATAACAAGCCAATATCATTTACTTCTTCAGGCATTGCTTCCCCGATCCCATGTAGAAAATCTTCCCAAAGTTTAAGGAAGACTCCATCTTCTCAAGCTGGTCCAACTTTATTATGGGAGTTGAAATTGTACCCAGGTTTTCATTCTGCGTATTCAAATTCAAAATTTCCATCTTGAAATCATCAGGAAATTGGCTAGATGTCAACAATCTTCTCTTTTTGTTATGGATTTCTGATTTTTGCACAAGTATAGAAGCTAATCCTGGTTTCTGCAGTAGTTGAGCCAAGAAGGATGTATACTGTTTCTGCTGATGTTCCATTTTCTGCAGTTGTTCTTGTAATATCTGTATTTGATAGTCAAACTCTAGATTCTCTCTTTGATGCCTTTGTAGCTCTAACTCAAGCAAGCTTTTATCATGATTCAGTCTATTGATTTTCTTCTCATATTCTTCTCTTTCTGTCTCACTTAAAGGAACTGAAGAATACTCATGATTCTGCATGGAATGACTATGAATTGGCTTGCGGCGGTGAATTTTTTTCAGCAGATGTCTTCCTCCTCTTAAGAATTCCTCATTTGCAAACTCCCACTGTTCAGGATCAATTTTCCTAAACCCCTGCTCATACAGAACACAAACTTTCAACAATTAAGAACCATACACACATTAATAACCGAAAAACAAAATGCAGGTGCAAACATAGAAAAACAAAAAAAATGAGCCGATGGTGCTAGATTAGACAATAATAGACTGCTGGTTTTATATAAAATCAAGCACACAGGTTAAGACCATTATAAACTATTTAAGCTTCGAAAATCGCTATTGTTTAAATTCTCCCTGGATAAGCTTTCTAATCTCTCAACCATACAGTAGCATTAGCCTAATCAATTGCATCTAAAACCCTTTTTCCTTTATTAAATAGAAAATAAAGGTAAGTTTAGACAGAATCTAATTCAGGTTTTGGGAATTGAAGGGAAAAATTCAGGTAGTATAGGAAAACTAATTTCAACAAACTCTTCAACTTCAGCCCACCTCCCTTTTTGGATGGGAGAGAACGTATAATCTTTCTATAGCTTAAGTATACTTTCTCCATCACCCTGAAAATCCCTCCAACAAATCTCAGCAAACCAGGGCAATAACCCCAATTATTGAACTCCTCTTAGCAGCGGTGACCATACGACTCTAAAATAAGACAGTGCCCCTGAATTTTTAATAGTAACATAACATAGGAAACACAAGGACCCTACAAACCACAAAGATACCTAATCTATAATCTACCTCAGAAATCCAGCCCCAACATGGTAGCATGTCTCGAAAACCTTTCCAGTGAGGCCCAACCATGTATGCCACTGCAAACCAACCTACTCAATGTCTCTCAGCACTTCAAGCTAAATAAACGCTGCTATACAAGCCTTTTAAATAACCTCATTGATCAAGTTTCAAATCATGTCCTTTTCAGGCTGAACAGCATCCTCAATAATAAGAGAATGAACTATCACAGTTGATCCAAATGGTACCGCATATAAAACCACTGCTTTGCGATTGCCAATCAAATGAAGTGTTTATGGAATTCTCCATCATCTTCAGAGAGCCTTTCTCCAAGACAAGGTTTGTCCATTTGTCAGCTTCACAGTTCAGACCCCATTTACTCTTGTTCCCAATCTAAGAATTTTTTGCCTGTTTCGCATATATTGAAAAAGTTTTCGTGGCTCGGAGCTAGAGGGGCTAATGGTAGCGGCCATATTCCAGTCTTCTCATAAACTAAACGCTTTCCATTTTGATTCTATGAACTCCACCAAGTTCTTAGGACCACCTGCTAATCAGATTAGTTCTGACAGACAAACAACTACAGCATCCAGAAATTTTGGTTATAAACAAACCAAAACAACACTAGCATGCTTGCAACGCTAACGGAGTTAAGTCAGAAATGCTCCAACAGACCAGAAAAACAGATAGATTTACGAAGCAAAATAACATTCCTAGTTGGAACTTGGAAGGCAACAAAGCGTGTACAAGCACAAAACTTTACAAGAAAGTTCAAACAAACATATAATCTGCAGAAATACTAATCATTCTGAAGTTTGTAATGCGACTACTCTGTCATTTGTTTGAGTTTAACCCATGACACCAAAAATCAAGCACAAAGAAAATGACATGTTATATCTAAGTGGATAATTTTCCAAGGAAATAAAAACAAAAACAAGACACGAAGACAGAAAATTGAAAATAAATCAATAAACTCCAAAAGTAAAGAAACACTAAAGAACTCACATATGTATTCAGCTGCCTCACGAAGCTTGAAAAGTTGTTGTGTTTGAAATACATGGGAAGCATTTCTTTGGCGAACTCTGTGGGATCCCAAACCACGAAACTACAACCAGTATCACTCCAAGACACAACGTGGTTGGATGAGGGGTCATCCACCAAGTCATATGTTTTTGTAAGAAAAGGCGCTGGTGCATTAGAACCACCTTGAGTCCCCTCCATAATTCACAAGTCCTACCAACTTTAAACCACAGATTCTATATGGATTGGCAATTGGATCAAATATCCTCAACTTCAATCTGACTGAAGTTAGTGAAAAGCTGAACTCTTTGAACCTGAATTTCAAAACCCAGAAACCTTGGAAGGCAGTATCTACAATCCAAGATTGACAAAGTTATGAAATTACCTCAAACTCAATCAACTAATAGCAAGAAGACCCTGAGAGCATCAACTCCAAAGAATCTGAAAGCTGGATTTTCTTTTTCACAATTTATCAATATGAGTATGTAGTTTGAAATCTCTCAAGTTCATTTAAAACAAAACTGCCATCCAAATCTGCTTTTGGGGGAATTTAAAACCCAACAAAACTCCAAGCCAATCAAAGAGAGCTTCTCCTCTGCAAACCCAAAACTGGGATTGCCTCAAATGAAACCAAAAATCAAAGAACAAAGAAATGAAAGATTTAGCCCAATCCAGCAAGTGGGTTGTGAATTATATGATTGAATTATGCAAACACAGGAAAGCAGCTAGAGATTGTGAGAAGGACGAAGGAACTTTTGGCTCTGTTTGTGCAGAAGTTTTGACTTTCTAACCCCAATCTAGACGCGCAACTTGGAGAGAAAGCAAGAGAGAAGACGGAGAGAGATGTGGGGAAAGGTCACTTCTTTGAATTTTCTAGCAGTCTAAAGCATCGCGTTTGAAATATATTGAGTCGATGCGTGGGATTTGTTTCATTTTTGAATATATATGCAAAAGGTGTCTCTTGTGTTGGGTGGACAGAGTCCCAAAGACCGGGACTTGGAATTTGAAATGGTGTAAGACAACAAAGGGAACAAATGGGAGACAAAATATTGGTATTTATTATTAAGGGGGAGAACTGTGCACATACTTAAAGCACCAGCGTTGACCCGCCATGGCCTTTCATTCAACTTTGCCACTGTAGAGAGAGCAGTGGAGGCGAAATTGTCTTCCGTCTTACTCCTTTATACTTCTTCTCCACACACAACCACACCTTTTTTGTTTTTCCTTTTTGTCTTTCAATTACACATTTCTGGTTAATTATAGCTACAAATCAGAGCAAAGAGTCATGAGGATTGTGGGTGTCCTCATCGCAACCCAAACTTTTTTTTTGAGCATATCTATCCACCACTGGACAATCCATTACCAACCAATCTATTTAAAGAACATCTTTGTTTGAGTTTGCCTTCTTATTCTTGTTTTGTATGTGTGGAATTTGTTTTGGTTATTTTGATATAAAGATAAATCTAAAAAACTTAAATTAATTTTATCTACGGGAAAGGAGATTTGAACTTGAGGGACAAGGGGAAGAGCATGTTCTGAGAAATATATGTACTAAACTTTGTATGTTTGATTGAGTGTAAAAGTAAATACAAGAGAGGAATTTATACAGGATTCGAAACTACCCACGAGGAGTGCTTGACATCAAAATTACCCGGAGGATTTTTGCCATTCTTGAAGGCCCAGAGACAAGAAATAAAAATTATCAATGGCCTTAGGACTATGGGGATTTTTTTCTTTATTGCCGGGAGGTGGCTACAGGGTCGAGGGAAGCGAATTACTCTAAGACGGGGTACCGCGTTTCCAAAACAGTGCAAACAACTAAAGAAGATAGTCAAATTTGAAGAACCATGCTGTTTTTTTTTTTTTTTTTTTTTTTTTTTTTTTTTTTTTTTTTTTTTTTTTTTTTTTTTTTTTTTTTTTTTTTTTTTTTTTTTTTTTTTTTTTTTTTTTTTTTTTTTTTTTTTTTTTTTTTTTTTTTTTTTTTTTTTTTTTTTTTTTTTTTTTTTTTTTTTTTTTTTTTTTTTTTTTTTTTTTTTTTTTTTTTTTTTTTTTTTTTTTTTTTTTTTTTTTTTTTTTTTTTTTTTTTTTTTTTTTTTTTTTTTTTTTTTTTTTTTTTTTTTTTTTTTTTTTTTTTTTTTTTTTTTTTTTTTTTTTTTTTTTTTTTTTTTTTTTTTTTTTTTTTTTTTTTTTTTTTTTTTTTTTTTTTTTTTTTTTTTTTTTTTTTTTTTTTTTTTTTTTTTTACAACCCGACGTAAACTCAATATTCCACGACTCAATCACCGTCGTTAAAAGTAATACCCTAAACTTTAAAACCATAAATTATATATGTGTAAAATATGAAAACCTCAGCAAATTGTTTTTTCTTTTATAATATGAAAACCTCAGCAAATTGTTTTTTCTTTTATAATATGAAAACCTCTGCAAATTTTCAGGGAAAAAAAGGATGTATATTATAGACAAAATTTGTACATTATATATTATAGACAAAATTAGTACATATAAAAATATCAAGTGTTCCAAAAATCCTCTAATCCATATGAAGGCAAACAAACTCTGCCCATTCTTTCCTGACTTCATCAATGGCTGCTTGGGGGTATGGCGCTTGATCTTTTCCCTTGGCAAACTGCAATCCATAAACAACGATTATTAAGCTTTACAAAATAAAAAGAAATTCAGTCACAGACGACGTTTTTTTTATAACCGACGTAGTCTATCGATTCAACGACGGTAATTTTAAATGACCGTCGTTGATAATACAAAAAACCAAATAAAATGTTTCTGAAAATTTTTTCTTACCTTCTTCTCAAACTCCAAGGAAGGATCCATGATGATGTCCCTCATGAAGCGCATGACATAATACCCGCATTCGACACTGCTGGGTTGCTTTGGTGTGCCTGGCAGAGTTTTCCAAATTGGTGCTTTACGGCCTGGTCTGCCTATGTGGGAATTATAAATTTTTAAAGCACTGTTCACGATGTTTTTGCCCTCCTCATCAACCACACGATTTCCAGGCAGAGGATCCAGAAAATAGACGGTTTCCCTCTTTGCCCTCACAATCAGCAAGACCCAATGACGGCTGCACAAAAATAAAATAAAAAACGACGGTTATTTATAAAAACCGACGTATTATATAGTTTCACACGACGTAAGAACTTAATCATCGACGTGATTATAAATTTATCACGACGAGAATTAACTACCGACGTGGTTAGTTGTTTCAAACGATGTATAAATAAATAACCGACGTGGTTAGATGTTTCAAACGACACAGAATTAGTTAAACAGTTTTATAAGTGAAAATCATACAAACAAAATCCTTTTAAGGAGACTAACCCTGGATTGTAAGGCATCATGAAAATCTGTTCACCATCTGTTTTCTGAAGTCGACTGGCTACAATTCGTGATCTGTCAGTTAGTGACCCAGCGTTGGCACTAACTTGAGCAGGGTCGATAAAGCCAACCATGCTGCACATATTTGCTTCTCTCAAAAGATCATATAAGCACCTAAATATATAAAACAAACGACGGTTATTTATACACAAACGACGTATTATATAATTTCACACGACGAACTGAAATAGAAACAGACGTGATAACTAATTTATCACGACGGTAAAAAAGAACGACGTGGTTAGTGATTTAAAACGACGCAATAATTAAACAACCGACGTCTTATGATATAATGTTTGATATTTGATTAGGACAAACCTCATATATACTGCAACCACAGTAGCCCCAATTTCTTCCATGCCTGCAAACTGTGTAATATCTTCATGCAAGACGAAGGTACTTCGATCTGCACCAAACACCTCCTTCTCAATGTTGAAGGTCATGATCTTCCCCTGTGGCTTTAGTGTAGTTTCCACATAACCACAAAGGGATTGTAAGGAAGATGGCACCTCCACATTTGAATAATCGAGTACTTCATCACCCTGTTTAAAGAAATAAAGCAAAATAAATTGTTGTGGTAATTCATTAAAAACGACGGCTTAAATTAAACAACGTCGTCTGATTATAATTTAAACGACGGTAATTAAATACCGTCGTTTTAGATTATTTATTACGTCGTAGAAAATAAATTCCGACGTCTAATGTTAAAACAAACGACGGTTTAAAGAAAAATATTGACGTCTGAAATGTGAAAAACAAATTAAAAAGGCAAAGTTATGAGAATATACCTCCTCGTCATGCTTTTCTTCATCTTGTTTTTCTTCTTTCTTCTCTTCAACATTTGTGTCTTCCTCTTTGCCTTCATCTTTATTCTCTTTTTCTTCTTCCTTCTTCCCTTCATCAATTGTTTTCTCCCATCTTCTGTTCATCTTTATTTTCTTCTTTCTTCTCTTCATCTTGATTATCTAAAGCCCCAGATTTCTGTTTTAAATAATAAAGAAATATATATATAAGACAGATTGTACAGAGAGTAAAAAAATTAAACCAAAACGTCGTGGTAAGGCATAACATAAGACGGTATGTAAGAATTATGGACGTCTTAAAATTATTAAACGATGGTAAATAATAAACGTCGTGGTAATTTTATATCACGTCGTTGAGGACAAAAACCGTCGTCTAAAAGCCACAAAGTACGACGTCTAATGGCGTGTAAAACAAGTAAACTAAATACGACGTGGTATTTAAATAAACACGACGGGTTATTTATAAAATCGTCGTGGTATGGTTTTAAAACGACGGGTTTATTCATAATAACGACGTCTAATGTTTAAAAAAAAACAGGGAATTCAAAGTTCAGTTATGTTACCGTTTGTTCCTGCTGTTCCCCATTTCTGGCAGTATCATCCTCTAAATGTAGGGATCTCACTTCAGCCCCAGAACAGCTTGCTTTATCAGACATTGGGATTTGCATGGTTTTGACTAGTTTTCGGTTTAAGCATGCTTGGATCAAAATTGGGGATGAGGTGGGAAAGCTGACTTAGTAAATGTTCCCTCTCAGCCTCTACTAATTGTTTGGTTCTAGCTTCCATCTTCTTAGTCTCTTCTTGAAGGACAATTCTTACACTTTCCTTCAATTGATCAGCAAACTTCACCCTTTGTGGTCTAGGTAAATTGAAGAATTGCCTAGGGGAAATCCCAGCACCTACCCCTCTTACTCTCCCTGGATGCTCGGGACCCAAAGCCAAGGTCAACACATCATTACTGCCAGTTATACTCAGACTGCCTTCAGCCACTTGTTTTTGCAAGTCATCCTAAAACAAAGACAAAAAAAAAGTCAGCACAAGAAAATACACGACGGTTATTTATAAACAAACGACGCATTATATAATTTCACACGACGGACCAATATAGAAATCGACGTTATAATATATTTATAACGACGTTAATTAAAACCGACGTGGTTAGTTGTTTAAAACGACGCAATAAATAAACCACCGACGTCTTATGCTGTAATTACAGAAAACAGAGTTGTGATTTCAGATTTAGATCTTTCACGACGTTTTTGAAAACATTTCGACGTAGTAATAACATTAACACGACGGAAAAACATTAACCACCGACGTCTTATGCTATAATTACAGAAAACAGAGTTGTGATTCCAGATTTAGATCTTTCACGACGTTTTTTAAAATATTTCGACGTAGTAAAATCATTCACACGACGGAAAAATATAATATAAGACGTAATAAGAATTCTACACAGTTAATAAAAATTTAAAACAGAGTGTGTAGGCTTACAATTAATTTTGCTTTCTCTGCCACCTTTGGATCCGGGATGTTACCATGTTTGTCCTGTCTAGCTTTCTTCCATAAGGTAGATCGATCAATTTCTACCCCAGGCATGGTTTCCTCCAATTGATCCTCCAAACCAGCATATCCTTTTCGAGACAATCGATGATTGTACTCAAGTTTCTCCCTAATCTGTGCATGTTGAGAATGCACAGACTCAAAGTCTTTGGATAACCTTGAAGCTACAAAGGCATCCCATTCTGCTTTCTCTATGAATTTATATACTGCAGGGGGTTGGCTTAATTTCTCCCTCTCATTGATGTATGGAAGGATATAATGCCTCGTCAGTGTAGACTTGAAATCCTTCCATTTCTTGGCAGCAGAAGATAACACCGAGGTCTTGCCCCCTTGACCTACCACAAAAGCCATGTCAACGGCTTCCCAAATCTGCTCCTTTATATCATTGGGGATGTCAGCCCATTTCTTGTCCACAAGTGGGACTCTGGAGCGTGCCAACACACCAATGTAGGACTGCATCTCAGTATGTGCAGGGCCACATCCTTTCCCCCTTTTATTGTACTCAACAACTGGCTTGATTTTCTGCAATTTTCTCTTCACAACACGAGGCATTGTGCTCATACCTCGACCTGACTTTGAATCCTCAGAAATTGTTGTCGTGCTGCTTGGTTCTTTCTCAGCAGATGAAACAAACTTCATCTTCTTCAAGGGCTTGTCTTGAGGAGTTACCATTCCAAGCTCCTTACCTCCATTTTTTTTGGAGCCAGAGTACTTACTTTGGTCTTGAGAAACCATGGTTACAGAATAAACAAACCTGCAAGTGAAAATATTTCGTGAAAAAAATTAGAACACAAACGACGGTTATTTATAAACTACGACGTATGATAAGATTTTACACGACGTAATAACATAACATCAGACGTAATAAATGATTAAAGAAGAACAATATAAATGTTTAAACAACGACGAAAAATATTAAATAAGACGTAATAAGAACTTATTACGTCGATATTTACACGACGTCGTGATATTCATATTAACACGGCGTAAATATTAATATAACGTCGTGTTATGTATATTCACACGACGTGAATAATAAGCTACCGTCGTATTTATAAGAAACCAAAAACATTTTTCTTTCTTTGTGAATGTTTGATTGCAGGTTCATTTCTCTGAAACATGGTTTTTGTTTTTCCTAATTTGATAAAATACAAAGAAAAAAAGCTTTGCATCTTTTTATAGACGACGGTATCTTAGTATAACGTCGTGGTATGAACATTCACACGGCGTCAATAATAAGATACCGTCGTCTATATAAGATACCAAACCCTACTTTCTTTGTCTCTGTATTTATCATATTAGGAAAAACGAAAACCATGGTTCAGAGAAATCAAACCTGCAACTAAACAAGCAAATAAAAAATTGACTGTCATTTTAAAAACAACTTAGATCAATTTTAAGACGACGCTAGGACGACTGACGAACCGTCGTGGTCTACATATTTAACCACGTAAATAAAAAGCTACCGTCGTCTTATTTAGTTGAATTAGTTGTGTTCAAAGTTGAAACTTTCCCTCTCTGTCTGTGTATTTTATCAAACTTGGAAAGAAAAAAATGATTTTCGCCAGAAAAAAGGTAAAAAGATTTTCAAAACAAAAACAGTATGAGCATGCAAAATAGCAACAAAAATAGTGAGAAATGAAAGCTTACCTTTTGCGTGCAATGAAAGCTTTCTCTCGGATTTTGGTGTTTAAGTTCAGAGGCGACGACGAAGACAAGAGGAAGACGATGAGATACTCTGACAGTGCTCTGACAAGGAAAAAAGACGAAAAGTTTTCTCTGGGAGATTGAAATGTTTTCTCGGGTTTGGAAACAGTGCATGTGTAAGTCAGGTAGACGAAAAGTTGTATATGTATACAAACCGTTTCATAGTAATAAGACGGCGGTTTACATAGAACGACGACGTATTAATAGACAAACTACGACGTTAATTTGAACTTATGACGTGGTACATAAATACGACAGTAGTGTTGTAGGTACCGCCGTAGTAAACTCCTAAATAAAAGTCGATAACTCAATATCTCGCGTCATGGTAGAAATATTTAACACGACGGTTGTTTTAAAGTTACGACGTTTATTTTTATAATATACGTCGTTTATTGTAATATACCGACGTGGATAACACTAAACTAAAACGACGTATTATTTTTCGACGACGTGGATTCGTTTTTAAACGTCGTTATGTGTAATATAACCGACGTGGATTTTATTTTTTTATTATAAATATAATTTTTTCCCCTTTTTCTTATAGTGTATTTTTCAAAAACAGTGCCTTATAGATATAGTTTTTTTCCCGAGGAAATTAATGTTCTAGAATTTGTAAAGTTTCTTTTCTAGGTGACTGATTTAAATCAAATAAAAATATAAAACAACGACTGTTTTTGTTATACCGTCGTCGTTTCTTGTCGTTTTAAGTAAGAATAAAACGACGTAATATATTTGTTACCGACGAGAATTGTTTTTTGTTAAACGTCGTTATGTGTAATATAACCGACGTGGATTTGGTTTTTTAATTATAAATAGGGTTTTTTTCCACGGGTTCTTTCAGTTTTAGTATTCGATTAGGGTTTCAACTTCTTCTTGCCCCTTTCTCTGTCTCACCTCATCTCTTGGGAAGTTTTAGGAGCAATTGTTTGATGTGAATGTGTGTGTGCGTTTGTGTAGATACAAACGCACCACATTCATTTCCAAAAATTGTCTCTCTGATTGCAAATCTGTGGCTGCCGTCGTGAAGTTTTAGGAGGCAATTGTTTGGATGTGAATGTGTGTGTGCGTTTGTGTAGATACACAAACGCACACACATCATTCACTTCCAAAAAATTGTCTCTCTGATTGCAAATCTGTGGCTGCCGTCGTGAAATTTTAGGAGGCAATTGTTTGGATGTTGATGTGTGCGTGCGTTTGTGTAGATACACAAACGCACACATATCATCAACTTCCAAAAAATTGTCTCTCTGATTGCAAATCTGAGGCTGCCGTCGTCAAATTTCAGAAGCAATTTTTTGGATGTTAATGTGTATGTGCGTTTGTGTATCTCAAAGACACAAATACACATACATCATTAACCTCTAAAATATTGTCTTTCTGGTAAGATTATGATGAGCAACAGAGTTCCATCTTGTAAGATTTCCTAACCCTTGTGATCTCAGAATAATCTGATTATGTCGGCGGTTTTCTATATAAACCGTCGTGGTTATTTCAATTCTTGTCGTTAGGTAGATCTACCGACGTAGGATAACAAAATCGAAGAAATAAATTGTTTAAAAAAATTCTTATTCAGACGACGGTTTAAATATAATTTATGACGTATAAAGTGGACAAATACGACGTTAAATTCTATAATACGTCGTTATATGAAAACCCCAACTTGGTAAGATTGAAAGATGTCGTCGTAGAAATACGAGAAAGACGTCGTTATATTTACCTTTGCCGTAGTTGTACATTAATTTAATACGGCGGTATTTTGTATTTTACCGCCGTGGATTTATTTGTAATTTACGTCGCCTTATACGAAAACTTGGTCGTGTTAATTTCTGGGTAAAAACGACGGCTTTTTTGAAACCGTCGTCTTTACTTTCTACGTCGGTCGGTTCATAACTTCCGCCGTTATTTGTTGGCTATGATTTTACCTCTTGAAAATCCTATTTCAATAAGACGTCGGTTTTTTAATTAAGTACGTCGTGTTTTTGGAACAGCCATTTGAAACTCCATTTTTTAGTTGTCTAATGTGTTATTACACGGCGGTTTTATAAAACCGTCGTCTTTTAAAAACAACGACGGTTTTCACGTAGACCGTCGTGTTTTTGTGGTCGTCTTTTTCACTTTTTGTAGTAGTGAATACACAAACCACTCCATTTGAGAACGAACTTCCATCGAACTTGAATTGTCCGATATCAAGGACCAATCGATATCGGATTGAGCCCAAAACTTGGGGAACAACGTAATATGGTGGGAGGAGTCATTTGGTGGGTTTTGAGTGAAATCCAAAGGCTAAAGCTATGCAATACACCATCCACTTCATTTCAGAACGAACTTCGTACGAACCTGAATTGTCCGATTTCAAGGACCAATCGATATCGGATTGAGTCCAAAACTTGGGGAACATCATAATATGGTGGGAGGAGTCATTTGGTGGGTTTTGAGTGAAATCCAATCCCTAGAACTATGCAATACACCAACCACTCCATTTCAGAACGAACTTCGTACGAACCTGAATTGTCCGATTTCAAGGACCAATCGATATCGGATTGAGTCCAAAACTTGGGAACATCATAATATGGTGGGAGGAGTCATTTGGTGGGTTTTGAGTGAAATCCAATGGCTAAAGCTATGCAATACACCATCCACTTCATTTCAGAACGAACTTCGTACGAACCTGAATTGTCCGATTTCAAGGACCAATCGATATCGGATTGAGTCCAAAACTTGGGGAACATCATAATATGGTGGGAGGAGTCATTTGGTGGGTTTTGAGTGAAATCCAATCCCCAGACCTGTGCAATACACCAACCACTCCATTTCAGAACGAACTTCCTCGAACCTGAATTGTCCGATTTCAAGGACCAATCGATATCGGATTGAGTCCAAAACTTGGGGAACACCATAATATGGGAGGAGGAGTCATTTGGTGGGTTTTGAGTGAAATCCAATGGTTAAAGCTATGCAATACACCATCCACTTCATTTCAGAACGAACTTCGTACGAACCTGAATTGTCCGATTTCAAGGACCAATCGATATCGGATTGAGTCCAAAACTTGGGGAACACATAATATGGTGGGAGGAGTCATTTGGTGGGTTTTGAGTGAAATCCAATGGCTAAAGCTATGCAATACACCATCCACTTCATTTCATAACGAACTTCGTACGAACATGAATTGTCCGATTTCAGGGACCAATCGATATTGGATTGAGTCCAAAACTTGGGGAACAACATAATATGGTGGGAGGAGTCATTTGGTGGGTTTTGAGTGAAATACAATGGCTAAAACTATGCAATACACCAACCACTTCATTTCAGAACGAACTTCGTACGAACCTGAATTGTCCGATTTCAAGGACCAATCGATATCGGATTGAGTCCAAAACTTGGGGAACATCATAATATGGTGGGAGGAGTCATTTGGTGGGTTTTGAGTGAAATCCAATGGCTAAAACTATGCAATACACCAACCACTTCATTTCAGAACGAACTTCGTACGAACCTGAATTGTCCGATTTCAAGGGCCAATCGATATCGGATTGAGTCCAAAACTTGGGGAACATCATAATATGGTGGGAGGAGTCATTTGGTGGGTTTTGAGTGAAATCCAATGGCTAAAACTATGCAATACACCAACCACTTCATTTCAGAACGAACTTCGTACGAACCTGAATTGTCCGATTTCAAGGACCAATCGATATCGGATTGAGTCCAAAACTTGGGGAACACCATAATATGGGGGGAGAGTCATTTGGTGGGTTTTGAGTGAAATCCAATGGCTAAAACTATGCAATACACCAACCACTCCATTTCAGAACGAACTTCGTAGGACCTGAATGTCCGATTTCAAGGACCAATCGATATCGGATTGAGTCCAAAACTTGGGGAACATCATAATATGGTGGGAGGAGTCATTTGGTGGGTTTTGAGTGAAAATCCAATGGCTAAAACTATGCAATACACCAACCACTCCATTTCAGAACGAACTTCGTACGAACCTGAATTGTCCGATTTCAAGGACCAATCGATATCGGATTGAGTCCAAACTGGGGAACATCATAATATGGTGGGAGGAGTCATTTGGTGGGTTTGAGTGAAATCCAATGGCTAAAACTATGCAATACACCAACCACTCCATTTTAGAACGAACTTCGTACGAACCTGAATAGTCCGATTTCAAGGACCAATCGATATCGGATTGAGTCCAAAACTTGGGGAACATCATAATATGGTGGGAGGAGTCATTTGGTGGGTTTTGAGTGAAATCCAATGCTAAAACTATGCAATACACCAACCACTCCATTTTGAGAACGAACTTCCTACGAACCTGAATTGTCCGATTTCAAGGACCAATCGATATCGGATTGAGTCCAAAACTTGGGGAACATCATAATATGGTGGGAGGATTCATTTGGTGGGTTTTGAGTGAAATCCAATGCTAAAACTATGCAATACACCAACCACTCCATTTCAGAACGAACTTCGCACGAACCTGAATTGTCCGATTTCAAGGACCAATCGATATCGGATTGAGTCCAAAACTTGGGGAACATCATAATATGGTGGGAGGAGTCATTTGGTGTGTTTTGAGTGAAATCCATTGGCTAAAACTATGCAATACACCAACCACTCCATTTCAGAACGAAACTTCGTACGAAACTGAATTTGTCCGATTTCAAGGACCAATCGATATCGGATTGGGTCCAAAACTTGGGGAACACCATAATATGGTGGGAGGAGTCATTTGGTGGGGTTTGAGTGAAATCCAATGGTTAAAACTATGCAATACACCCAACCACTTCATTTTAGAACGAACTTCGTACGAACCTGAATTGTCCGATTTCAAGGACCAATCGATATCGGATTGAGTCCAAAACTTGGGGAACATCATAATATGGTGGGAGGAGTCATTTGGTGGGTTTTGAGTGAAATCCAATGGCTAAAACTATGCAATACACCAACCACTCCATTTCAGAACGAACTTCGTACGAACCTGAATTGTCCGATTTCAAGGACCAATCGATATCGGATTGAGTCCAAAACTTGGGGAACACCATAATATGGTGGGAGGAGTCATTTGGTGGGTTTTGAGTGAAATCCAATGGTTAAAACTATGCAATACACCAACCACTCCATTTCAGAACGAACTTCGTACGAACCTGAATTGTCCGATTTCAAGGACCAATCGATATCGGATTGAGTCCAAAACTTGGGGAACATATAATATGGGTGGGAGGAGTCATTTGGTGGGTTTTGAGTGAAATCCAATGGATAAAACTATGCAATACACCAACCACTCCATTTCAGAACGAACTTCGTACGAAACCTGAATTGTCCGATTTCAAGGACCAATCGATATCGGATTGAGTCCAAAACTTGGGGAACACCATAATATGGTGGGAGGAATCATTTGGTGGGTTTTGAGTGAAATCCAATGCTAAACTATGCAATACACCAACCACTCCATTTCAGAACGAACTTCCATACGAACCTGAATTGTCCGATTTCAAGGACCAATCGATATCGGATTGAGTCCAAAACTTGGGAAACATCATAATATGGTGGGAGGAGTCATTTGGTGGGTTTTGAGTGAAATCCAATGGCTAAAACTATGCAATACACCAACCACTCCATTTCAGAACGAACTTCGTACGAACCTGAATTGTCCGATTTCAAGGACCAATCGATATCGGATTGAGTCCAAAACTTGGGGAACACCATAATATGGTGGGAGGAGTCATTTGGTGGGTTTTGAGTGAAATCCAATCGCTAAAAACTATGCAATACACCACCACTCCATTTCAGAACGAACTTCTACGAACCTGAATTGTCCGATTTCATGGACCAATCGATATCGGATTGGGTCCAAAACTTGGGGAACACCATAATATGGTGGGAGGAGTCATTTGGTGGGGTTTGAGTGAAATCCAATGGTTAAAACTATGCAATACACCATCCACTTCATTTTCAGAACAAACTTCGTACGAACCTGAATTGTCCGATTTCAAGGACCAATCGATATCGGATTGAGTCCAAAACTTGGGGAACACCACAATATGGTGGGGAGGAGTCATTTGGTGGGTTTTGAGTGAAATCCAATGGCTAAAACTATGCAATACACCAACCACTTCATTTAGAACGAACTTCGTACGAACCTGAATTGTCCGATTTCATGGACCAATCGATATCGGATTGAGTCCAAAACTTGGGGAACACCATAATATGGTGGGAGGAGTCATTTGGTTGGTTTTGAGTGAAATCCAATGGCTAAAACTATGCAATACACCAACCACTCCATTTCAGAACGAACTTCCTACGAACCTGAATAGTCCGATTTCATGGACCAATCGATATCGGATTGAGTCCAAAACTTGGGGAACACCACAATATGGTGGGAGGAGTCATTTGGTGGGTTTTGAGTGAAATCCAATGGCTAAAACTATGCAATACACCAACCACTTCATTTCAGAACGAACTTCGTACGAACCTGAATTGTCCGATTTCATGGACCAATCGATATCGGATTGAGTCCAAAACTTGGGGAACAACATAATATGGTGGGAGGAGTCATTTGGTGGGTTTTGAGTGAAATCCAATGGCTAAAACTATGCAATACACCATCCACTTCATTTCAGAACGAACTTCGTACGAACCTGAATTTTCCGATTTCAAGGACCAATCGATATCGGATTGAGTCCAAAACTTGGGGAACATCACAATATGGTGGGAGGAGTCATTTGGTGGGTTTTGAGTGAAATCCAGCGGCTAAATCAATGCAATACACCATCCTCTACATTTCAGAACGAACTTCGTACGAACCTGAATTGTCCGATTTCAAGGACCAATCGATATCGGATTGAGTCCAAAATTGGGGAACATCATAATATGGTGGGAGGAGTCATTTGGTGGGTTTGAGTGAAATCCAATGGCTAAAGCTATGCAATACACCATCCACTTCGTTTCAGAACGAACTTCGTACGAACCTGAATTGTCCGATTTCAAGGGCAAATCTATATCGGATGGAGTCCAAAACTTGGGGAACACCACAATATGGGGGAGGAGTCATTTGGTGGGTTTTGAGTGAAATCCAATGGTTAAAGCTATGCAATACACCATCCACTTCATTTCAGAACGAACTTCGTACGAACCTGAATTGTCCGATTTCAAGGACCAATCGATATCGGATTGAGCCCAAAACTTGGGGAACTACATAATATGGTGGGAGGAGTCATTTGGTGGGTTTTGAGTGAAATCCAATGGCTAAAGCTATGCAATACACCATCCACTTCATTTCAGAACGAACTTCGTACGAACCTGAATTGTCCGATTTCGAGGACAAATCGATATCGGATTGAGTCCAAAACTTGGGGAACATCATAATATGGTGGGAGGAGTCATTTGGTGGGTTTTGAGTGAAATCCAATGGCTTAAACTATGCAATACACCAACCACTTCATTTTAGAACGAACTTCGTACGAACCTGAATTGTCCGATTTCAAGGACCAATCGATATCGGATTGAGTCCAAAACTTGGGGAACACACAATATGGGGGGAGGAGTCATTTGGTGGGTTTTGAGTGAAATCCAATGGTTAAAACTATGCAATACACCAACCACTTCATTTCAGAACAAACTTCGTACGAACCTGAATTGTCCAATTTCATGGACCAATCGATATCGGATTGAGTCCAAAACTTGGGGAACACCATAATATGGTGGGAGGAGTCATTTGGTTGGTTTTGAGTGAAATCCAATGCTAAAACTATGCAATACACCACCACTCCATTTCAGAACGAACTTCTACGAACCTGAATAGTCCGATTTCATGGACCAATCGATATCGGATTGAGTCCAAAACTTG
Organism: Prunus armeniaca; assembly: GCA_903112645.1. Taxonomy (NCBI): domain Eukaryota; kingdom Viridiplantae; phylum Streptophyta; class Magnoliopsida; order Rosales; family Rosaceae; genus Prunus; species Prunus armeniaca. The sequence continues at coordinate 8,735,329 of CAEKDK010000003.1, read as the reverse complement.
GGGAACACCACAATATGGTGGGAGGAGTCATTTGGTGGGTTTTGAGTGAAATCCAATGGCTTAAACTATGCAATACACCAACCACTTCATTTTAGAACGAACTTCTACGAACCTGAATAGTCCGATTTCATGGACCAATCGATATCGGATTGAGTCCAAAACTTGGGGAACAACATAATATGGTGGGAGGAGTCATTTGGTTGGTTTTGAGTGAAATCCAATGGCTAAAACTATGCAATACACCAACCACTTCATTTCAGAACGAACTTCCTACGAACCTGAATAGTCCGATTTCATGGACCAATCGATATCGGATTGAGTCCAAAACTTGGGGAACAACATAATATGGTGGGAGGAGTCATTTGGTTGGTTTTGAGTGAAATCCAATGGCTAAAACTATGCAATACACCAACCACTCCATTTCAGAACGAACTTCCTACGAACCTGAATAGTCCGATTTCATGGACCAATCGATATCGGATTGAGTCCAAAACTTGGGGAACAACATAATATGGTGGGAGGAGTCATTTGGTGGGTTTTGAGTGAAATCCAATGGCTAAAACTATGCAATACACCATCCACTTCTTTCATAACGAACTTCGTACGAACCTGAATTGTCCGATTTCAAGGACCAATCGATATCGGATTGAGTCCAAAACTTGGGGAACATCATAATATGGTGGGAGGAGTCATTTGGTGGGTTTTGAGTGAAATCCAATGGCTAAAGCTATGCAATACACCATCCACTTCATTTCAGAACGAACTTCGTACGAACCTGAATTGTCCGATTTCAGGACCAATCGATATCGGATTGAGTCCAAAACTTGGGGAACATCATAATATGGTGGGAGGAGTCATTTGGTGGGTTTTGAGTGAAATCCAATGGCTAAAGCTATGCAATACACCACCACTCATTTCAGAACGAACTTCGTACGAACCTGAATTGTCCGATTTCAAGGACCAATCGATATCGGATTGAGTCCAAAACTTGGGGAACATCATAATATGGTGGGAGGAGTCATTTGGTGGGTTTTGAGTGAAATCCAATGGCTAAAGCTATGCAATACACCATCCACTCATTTCAGAACGAACTTCGTACGAACCTGAATTGTCCGATTTCAAGGACCAATCGATATCGGATTGAGTCCAAAACTTGGGGAACATCATAATATGGTGGGAGGAGTCATTTGGTGGGTTTTGAGTGAAATCCAATGCTAAAGCTATGCAATACACCATCCACTTCATTTCAGAACGAACTTCGTACGAACCTGAATTGTCCGATTTCAAGGACCAATCGATATCGGATTGAGTCCAAAACTTGGGGAACATCATAATATGGTGGGAGGAGTCATTTGGTGGGTTTTGAGTGAAATCCAATGGCTAAAGCTATGCAATACACCATCCACTTCATTTCAGAACGAACTTCGTACGAACCTGAATTGTCCGATTTCAAGGACCAATCGATATCGGATTGAGTCCAAAACTTGGGGAACATCATAATATGGTGGGAGGAGTCATTTGGTGGGTTTTGAGTGAAATCCAATGGCTAAAGCTATGCAATACACCATCCACTTCATTTCAGAACGAACTTCGTACGAACCTGAATTGTCCGATTTCAAGGACCAATCGATATCGGATTGAGTCCAAAACTTGGGGAACATCATAATATGGTGGGAGGAGTCATTTGGTGGGTTTTGAGTGAAATCCAATGGCTAAAGCTATGCAATACACCATCCACTTCATTTCAGAACGAACTTCGTACGAACCTGAATTGTCCGATTTCAAGGACCAATCGATATCGGATTGAGTCCAAAACTTGGGGAACATCATAATATGGTGGGAGGAGTCATTTGGTGGGTTTTGAGTGAAATCCAATGGCTAAAGCTATGCAATACACCATCCACTTCATTTCAGAACGAACTTCGTACGAACCTGAATTGTCCGATTTCAAGGACCAATCGATATCGGATTGAGTCCAAAACTTGGGGAACATCATAATATGGTGGGAGGAGTCATTTGGTGGGTTTTGAGTGAAATCCAATGGCTAAAGCTATGCAATACACCATCCACTTCATTTCAGAACGAACTTCGTACGAACTGAATTGTCCGATTTCAAGGACCAATCGATATCGGATTGAGTCCAAAACTTGGGGAACATCATAATATGGTGGGAGGAGTCATTTGGTGGGTTTTGAGTGAAATCCAATGGCTAAAGCTATGCAATACACCATCCACTCCATTCAGAACGAACTTCGTACGAACCTGAATTGTCCGATTTCAAGGACCAATCGATATCGGATTGAGTCCAAAACTTGGGGAACATCATAATATGGTGGGAGGAGTCATTTGGTGGGTTTTGAGTGAAATCCAATGGCTAAAGCTATGCAATACACCATCCACTTCATTTCAGAACGAACTTCGTACGAACCTGAATTGTCCGATTTCAGGACCAATCGATATCGGATTGAGTCCAAAACTTGGGGAACATCATAATATGGTGGGAGGAGTCATTTGGTGGGTTTTGAGTGAAATCCAATGGCTAAAGCTATGCAATACACCATCCACTTCATTTCAGAACGAACTTCGTACGAACCTGAATTGTCCGATTTCAAGGACCAATCGATATCGGATTGAGTCCAAAACTTGGGGAACATCATAATATGGTGGGAGGAGTCATTTGGTGGGTTTTGAGTGAAATCCAATGGCTAAAGCTATGCAATACACCATCCACTTCATTTCAGAACGAACTTCGTACGAACCTGAATTGTCCGATTTCAAGGACCAATCGATATCGGATTGAGTCCAAAACTTGGGGAACATCATAATATGGTGGGAGGAGTCATTTGGTGGGTTTTGAGTGAAATCCAATGGCTAAAGCTATGCAATACACCATCCACTTCATTTCAGAACGAACTTCGTACGAACCTGAATTGTCCGATTTCAAGGACCAATCGATATCGGATTGAGTCCAAAACTTGGGGAACATCATAATATGGTGGGAGGAGTCATTTGGTGGGTTTTGAGTGAAATCCAATGGCTAAAGCTATGCAATACACCATCCACTTCATTTCAGAACGAACTTCGTACGAACCTGAATTGTCCGATTTCAAGGACCAATCGATATCGGATTGAGTCCAAAACTTGGGGAACATCATAATATGGTGGGAGGAGTCATTTGGTGGGTTTTGAGTGAAATCCAATGGCTAAACCTAGTGCAATACAAACCAACCACTTCCACTTTTAGAACGAACTTTCCTACACCTGAATAGTCCGATTTCATGGTACCAATCGATATCGGTTGAGTCCAAAACTTGGGGAAACAGTAGATGGTGGGACGAGTGATTTTGGTTGGTTTTGAGTAGAAATCCAATGCTAAAGCTATTGCAATACACCAACCACTTCATTTTAGAACGAACTTCCTACGAACCTGAATAGTCCGATTTCATGGACCAATCGATATCGGATTGAGTCCAAAACTTGGGGAACAACATAATATGGTGGGACGAGTCATTTGGTGGGTTTTGAGTGAAATCCAATGGCTAAAGCTATGCAATACACCAACCACTCCATTTCAGAACGAACTTCCTACGAACCTGAATTGTCCGATTTCAAGGACCAATCGATATCGGATTGAGTCCAAAACTTGGGGAACATCATAATATGGTGGGAGGAGTCGTTTGGTGGGTTTTGAGTGAAATCCAACGGCTAAAGCAATGCAATACACCATCCACTTCATTTAAGAACCAACTTCGTACGAACCTGAATTGTCCAATTTAAAGGACCAATCGATATCGGATTGAGTCCAAAACTTGGGGAACATCATAATATGGTGGGAGGAGTCATTTGGTGGGTTTTGAGTGAAATCCAATGGATAAAGCTATTGTTTGGGCCTAAAAATTGACACCCCCAGCCCAGCGAAAATGAGGCCCAGAATAAGGCTGCAAAAAATCAAAGCAATTTGGTCTTTCGAGAAACAGGAATTAGAAGCCCAAATCTAGAAAAGCACGGCCCAAAGCCTGGCGTCACAGGCCCGTTGTGATAAAAAGGGGGAAGCCCAGAGACAGGAAACAATCCCACGTGACATCTCTGGGATAAAGAAAAGTCAACAATGGCAACTGTCATGAAAGAAGTGATTGAAAAGTTTATGTCATCAAGATGTTCTGAAAAAAACCCTGAAAAAATCTGAAGATCAAAAATCCCTCTTACATATATATATATATATCAGAGATTTTTCTTCTATCTTACAAATAGGGTAATTCTCCCAAAGAGATAAGCAAGCTACAACTCAGAGAGAGATAAGAAGCAGGAGCTGTCCAGAAAAGAAATCAAACTAACCATCACGATGAAATCTCACAAGGGGCAGTTGAAATTGAGAAAAGAGATTAGGTTCTTTTTCAAGAAAAACAGGGAAGTGATTGCCTATTTGAAAACCTATCTGCCAAACTGATAAAATCCTACTTTCTTTCTTTCCATTTAAAAAGAGAAAAAAAGGGGGGAGATATCTTTTAAAAAAGATTTGCCGCCCATTATCTTTTTACTATAAATACAAGGAGGAGTGAACAGGGTAGAGGACAACAAAAAATTCATCATCCAATCAAACAAAGATCTTACACAAGGAAACCGTCAAATAGACAGCTCAAAATCAACCAACAAGCCCACTTGAATTTCAAGTGAAACCAGATTCCAAATCAGAATTCCCAAGGTCCAGACTTTAAGAAGCAAGTCATTCAAAACGAGATTTCTCTCGTTACAAATTTGGTTCAGCAAAAAACCAAGACAGGTAGAGCTTGAGCTTCCTCCAAATATGGAAAACCTCAACAAAATTCACAGTGCAGTCTCTAGCCCACTGAAGCTTTCAAAAAACAGTCACTCCTGCCCGTGCAGACTGAAAACTGCAGTTCTGCCCACTCAAAAGCTTCACAAAAGCATGAGGTACATTGAAGCTCTGCCAGAATCAACCTTTGGTATCGATTTATAGTTGAAGCCTAGCAGTCAAAGTTGTCAACGGTCCTCCAAGCCCTGCATCCCAAGCCCAGATCAGAACCTTCCATCTCGACAGAAACGAAGTCCCAGCTGTCTCTTCATCTCTCTCTAGCATAAGCATTCATTGTTATATTTTGTAAAAGGCAGTTCCGCCTAAAAAACATTTAAATCCCATCAACCATTCTGACCAAGACAACCTCTTTATACTGAGATAAATTGTTAAAGTCCTCACCATCTGAGGCAGGAAAGAACTTACTTGGAGATATTCCCTCACCCAAATTCACAATCGCTTGTTTGCAGAAATCAGTAACTTGGGACGCAAGTTTATCCATTCCAAACTAATCTGCTAGAATTTTTTACTAGCAGTGGCACGCTCGCACACCAAAGAAAGCTGACTTGTTGACCGTTTATGGTTCTCAAGGCAGTGGGGAACTTTGCCCTTCCATCATAGAGTAAACGCAAAACGGGTGAACAATTTGGCACGCCCAGTGGGGACTTCTCATATACATATCTCTTGAGTCTTTCGCCAGTTCCTGAAGCTGTAAGCTCTTTTTTTTTTTTTTTTTTTTTTTTTTTTTTTTTTTTTTTTTTTTTTTTTTTTTTTTTTTTTTTTTTTTTTTTTTTTTTTTTTTTTTTTTTTTTTTTTTTTTTTTTTTTTTTTTTTTTTTTTTTTTTTTTTTTTTTTTTTTTTTTTTTTTTTTTTTTTTTTTTTTTTTTTTTTTTTTTTTTTTTTTTTTTTTTTTTTTTTTTTTTTTTTTTTTTTTTTTTTTTTTTTTTTTTTTTTTTTTTTTTTTTTTTTTTTTTTTTTTTTTTTTTTTTTTTTTTTTTTTTTTTTTTTTTTTTTTTTTTTTTTTTTTTTTTTTTTTTTTTTTTTTTTTTTTTTTTTTTTTTTTTTTTTTTTTTTTTTTTTTTTTTTTTTTTTTTTTTTTTTTTTTTTTTGGCGCGGCTTGTAAAGAACCAGTCTTGCAATATCTTTGGTGTGAATTTTAGGGGAGGGGGAGAGTTATATCTTAAAAAGAAGCAAGAATTAGAGAAGTCTTTTTGAACTTTTTGTTCTTGATTTTGGCGCAGGAATTGAGTGGTCCCCGAGAATGGATATTGCAGAATCAGAATGCAACTATGTTATAACAGTTGAAATTCCAGGTGTCAATATCAAAGATATTAGAGTGGAGATCGATGATCAAAAGTAAGATGCCTTGAACAATTTCACTAGAAGTTTGAATTGAATATTGTACCTGATCTCAGTGCCCAATTTGTGGCAGGTTGACTGTAAAAGGTAAACGCTCCACCTGGTTCTGGAAAGTGGCAGGTTGTTCAAATGATTCTGTTCCTACATACCATAAAAGAGAGATTTCACAAGGGCCTTATGAGGTTGTGTGGCCGCTTCCTCCTAATGTGAACAAGGACAGTGTCTCTGCTGATTTTTTGTAAGTCAGAATTTCATTCAACCGTATTCCTTGATTTCCTTCTTTATTTTATGCTTTTGCTTCTCGATGCGCTGCACTGGTTATCCCTCAATGGAAAACTTTTTCTTTAGTCTGGTCTATTAAATTAGATTTGTAACAACAAGTTTAGGCTTACTAGAAAAATCATAAAATGCTGTTCGAGACAAGTAGACTTTTGTATTGCATCAGCAATATTTCATACTCCAAGAGGCACCTCCTCTTACATGCTAGTGATATGTCAACCAGTAGTTCAATATGGAAAGTTCTAATTGAACTCTCTGCCTTGGGGAGCCTTTAAGAACTTACTTTCAGTATGTCTTCTGTCGATAGATATCAAATGTCGAAATATTATGCTTATATTTCCATGTTGTGACCACATTCATATGAATTGCCATGTATGTTTTTTCTGGCTTTAAGGGATTAGTACTTCATACACTAGCCATGGAGTTTGAAATACTCAGGCGTTTTAACGGCTCTCAAAACGACCATTAGATTCGGATATTACATATGACAATCAAACACTGCCCCACTCATGCATCTAAAACTCCCCCCTCCATCCAGTCAATAAAACAATGTGCAGATTTATATGATTTCAAATGTTCAATACATTTGAGGATCTGCAATACAGTCTTGTTGCATTTTATGTTTTCCCAATCAACGGCCTTGAGAAGCTTTCTTGTATATCGGCATGATTTTAGCGTGCAGATCATGGAGTCTTCAACTGATTGTAAATTCATATAGTAGTTATTCTAATGTTTTTCTTTTTTTTTACTTTATGCACAAGAAACTAATTCTGATAGGTTTTACTGGTGCAGGGATGGTTTCCTACAAATTATCGTTCCTAAACTTTGAGAAGCATTCGTGGCCAAGGCATTCTCATTATCAGATCAGCAAATGACATTATACCTATAAACGATGTTCATCATCTCGAACATGTACTTATGTATACAAAATCAACAGTGATTAAGTAATCATTCCTACAGAAAGAAAATAAAAAAGGGATTGATTGAATTACAGTTATTCTTCTTGGTTTTAATCAAGTTCCTCAGTTGTGCCTGTGGCAGTTAAAATTTCACTTATGTATACACTGGTATATATAAAGTGGATCTCCCTAAGACCACGTGGGTCTAGAAATGATGGGTTCTAAAACTTTTTGGTTTGTTTTGGTGTTTCCTGCATTACTTTTATACCATTATGACAAAACAAGAATCCAGATAATGAATGTTTCTGTACTTTTTGGACAATCATTTGATTCTACACGCACTCATGTAATCCTTTAACAAACCTATAGATAATAATAATAATAAGTCAATATATTTCATATTGGTTCTCAATTCTCATTGAATCATAACTTTTTTTAACAAAATATTCCTAACTGTAGAATAAGAAAAAACTTCTCAATGTAGTAGTCTGGGGCCAAACAACATGAAGACCCAATTTCTTGGAGCAGCTCGGGTGACGTAGGAGTATGGATGGATCGAAATAAAGATTTTTTTCTTTAAGAGATAAGAAAGCAACTTGTTTTGAGGTCTTTAGATGACGGGAACACCATAACGTTGTATTACTAATTCACCTATGTTATAATATGTGTATATTTATTAATATTATATTTTCAGTATAAACTGGTCTCACCGATACTATCGATATCGATAATTTCCCGATATGTCCATTGAAATTTCCGTGTTTTTGGACTACCGATATTTCCGAAACCATCGATATTTTAGACCTTGGTTCTAACTAACAAATCTAATTTTCTCTCTCCCCTCTCCATTTTGACATATTTTCTTGGTTTTTACCTTCTTCTACATACTTTGTTCTTAGTTGTAGTTCAAAGATTGTGAAGGACTAAATGTGTTTAGGGTCTGACACTAGTGCAATTTGGACAAATTCTTGGACTTTTTTTTTCCATTTTTGTTGGGTAATTTTAAATTGAGATTTATGATTTTAGTCAATTGGAATGTGAAAGTTGAAAAAGTCAATAATTTATCAAAATGGTGGGCGTGTACCGGGTTTATTTTAGTCAAAACCCCGCTAACTGCCAATGTGGCAGCAGTTATGTTGAAAACTTGAAAGCAATTTCTAGATTTTGGCTATTCTGAGTTATGAGAAGAGCTGATGTAAAATTGAAATTACTTTCCGTGTATAGCTTGATGCATAATTATACCAATCTTTTCTCTCTCTGCAGTACTTGAGATCTGTATAGCTGATGTAAAACAGTTGCCACTAGTTTACTTTTAGCTAGTAGCCTATTTTTATTCTCTAAAGATCGCATAACTGCTCTAAGTAAAATTTGTCCAATGATCAGCAATGAGATCTGCTCTGAGACTTCTGCAGCTGAGGTAGGTAGAAGGATATGATAACCATATAACCATATGGCACGTGTCTGGTTGTTAAGAGAGTGTTAGATTGTTAAGAGAGTTTGTTAGTTGTTAATAGAGTCTGTTAGTTTGCTATATAAGTACTATTACATTGTAATCATGGTTAACGAGAATCAATATACAGTCATCAGATTTCTTCTTCTTTATTCTTCTTCTTCTTCTTCTTCTTTCTTCTTCATTTTCTTCATATTCTTCTACTATTATCATAGTATCACGAGCTTAGGTTCGATTCGATTATGAGGTCTTTTCGCTTCCGCATTCTATTCTTCCTTATTTCTCTGCTTCTTTCTTCTGTCAATCTCAAATCCTGTTCTCTCAATTTCTCTGCAATTTTCTCCAAAACAAATTTTCGTTTTGTGAAACCCTAATTCTGCTTTCATGGCTTCCTCTCTCAAAATTGATGGCCTTTTGGGCATGCTTACCATTCGGCTTAACAATGACAACTTCTTGAAGTGGAGTTATCAACTGGAGTCAGTACTCCAGGGCTACGATCTGTTCGGCCACTTCGATGGTTCATTTGTTGCTCCTCCAAAATTCGCCATTGTTGGTGAAGAAGGTACTACTTCTGAGGTCACTACGGCCTATAAAGACTGGATTCGCACAAACAAGGCACTCTTGAGTCTTCTTATTGCATCTTTATCATATGAAGCACTTGAGTATGTCATTGGGAGTCAAAAAGCTAGAGAGTTGGTCAATCCCATAATTTATCCATAAAAAGAAATGAAAACACAAACTCAAAAGACACCATAGCAATATAGTTATTCTTTGCATCGTCATGAAATTGTTGGTTAGGTCCATAATCATTGATTTCCTGGAAAAGTATTTAGTCTCTTTAAATAAACTCATCAAACTTGTAATAGAGGCAAAGTGAGATCCCCAACGAGTGGCTCCAGCTCATTTCAAACTACGACATTGATTAAGTCATCTACCTGTCTCAAGTTCCCCAGAATCCAACATTCTTTGAGTTCAGTTTTTTGAATTAAATTAACTCATTACGGTGCTTAGCAGAAGCACTAATAAAATTCACAATGTTTGTCAACATTGAAAATAATCTTCATACAACTTTCACATGCTTATATTGCTTTTTATTGTTTTTATTAAAGGAGAAAGTTTGAGTGGGCTGGGCCATTGTTTTTGTTAAAGGGAAAAATTTGAGTGGGTTGAGTTTGAGTAGGCAAAAGAAATTTAATTGTATTGGGTAATTTTTGGTTTGGCAAAAAATGGAGTAGACGGCTGCCTACCTTGTCCTTAGGGTAGGATCGCCCCTGGTGGGTTGGGTTTCAATAGGCAGAAGAAATTTGATTGTATTGGATATTGGGTAATTTTTAGTTTGACAAAAAATAGAGTAGGCGGCTGCCTATCCTGCCCTTAGAGTAGGACCACTCCTGGTGGGTTGGGTTTGAGTAGGCAAGAAGAAATTTAATTGTAATGGATATTGGGTAATTTTTGGTTTGGCAAAAAATGGAGTAGGCGGCTGCCTACCCTGCCCTTAGGGTTGGACCACACCTGGATTTAGGCATCTGCCATTCCAAGTTCACCAAAAGATTGGTCAAGGAAGGAAATGACATTGAAAACACTTGACGAGAACATCAAAGAGAAAACAACTGATGTAAATATTGTGGTATATATAAATAAATGGATCTCCCTAATACCAGCTGGGCTTTGAGGGATCATCATAGTGGGTCTAGAAATGAAGATTGAAATGATGGGTTCTAAAAATTTTGGGTTTGTTTTGGTGTTTGCTGCATTACTTTTATACCGTTATGACAAAACAAGAACCCAGAGAAATGAATGTTATTCTGTACTTTTTGGACAATCATTTGATTCAACACATAATCACGTAATCCTTTAACAAACCTGGATAAAAAAAAAAAAAAAAAAAAAAAAAAAAAAAAAAAGTCTATATTATACATATATATTTCTAATGTTCTCAATTCAATCATAAACTTCTTTTTAACAAAATATTCCTAACTATAGAATAATAAAAACTTTTCTATGTAACAGTCTGGGGCCAAACAACATGGACATCCATGTTCTTGGAGCAGTTTTAGTGACATGGTTATGCATGGATGGGTCCGAAGATTTTTTTTCTTTTGAGAGATAAGAAAGCAACTGGTTATAGGTCTCGTCCAAAGAAAGTTTTAGATAACCGTAACATTGTCATGTTGTATTATTAATTCACTAATTTTATAACATATTTATATTTTAAAATATAAATTTGTCACACCCATGTTATAAGATATGATTTAGTAACACCAGATGGTAGTATTACAATAACACATCAAACGAAATTTTTTCTACTACTAATGACCATAGTTTGAATAAAAAAACCATTATACCCATGACCCATGTTATAATGCTTGCAATGTTATAAGACTCTTACACCATCATGTATTTAGGTGGCTAGGCACTTCCACATTATTCTTATCGGGACTGTATATATATATCATAGTAGAATTTTTGAGTTTATGAAAATATTTTATTTGTTCATTCGTAGACTCATTTATTTCTAACAAGTAAAATACTATCACATCGCAAACACATAGTAGATCATTTTGGGAATGATAATATGTGAAACAATTGGACAGCTAATTAATTGACCATAATCTTTGGGCTAACCCTTTGGTGACTGTTGCCCCACCAGAACCAACCTATGACAGCTACAATATGTCCCCTCCTACATATCTACATTCTCTCTAATTCCACCCACCCATTTTGAAACTCCTTCTCCCTCCCTTTCACTTCCTTCCTTCACTTCTCTTTCTCTATCCATATATACCAATACCAGAAAAGAAACCAAATCCCAATCTCCATAATTTCCTTTCTGATTATGGAAGATTTAATTGCAACCACAAGCACATAAATTAAAAAATCCCATGACATTCACCACACATGTACATTCTTCCATTTCATGTTCTCTCTGTGCGTATATATATGTATGTATAGGTATATTACGTACCTTGTGAGTTGGGCCAACCTTCTAGTCTCTCTTTCTATCTGTCTGTCTCTCTGATATCATGGATGGTTTGCAGTTGGTGCTACGCTAGCACTGCTTGTACTTTCTGTTCTGCATCAAGAAGTGCATGGAGGACTTGTAGGGAGTGATATCGACAGCTGTGATGTTTCTCAAGGCAACTGGGTTTTTGATGATTCATATCCTCTTTATGCCGCGCCTAGCTGCCCCTTCCTTGAGAAAGTGTTTGACTGCGTAAAGAATGGTCGCCCTGATAGAGACTACCTCAAATATAGATGGCAGCCCTCTGCCTGCAGCTTACCAAGGTACGTATACTTTTAATCTACATCAAATTTATGCATTTATACATTTGATATCTATCACCAAAGTGTCAAAGCGGGCTATACATTCAAATGAAACTTCATCCTCAATTTTTTCTTCGAGTTTGGATCTTTGTTTTTCTTTTTTCCTTATATGTTTTTGTATCATTTTGTGTGTGGGGTATTTTCGTTTGGTTTTTTCGTCATCACCATACATATTTGAGATTGGTGGGTAGCATTTCACATTCTAATAAATGGCGTGCACTTTGGTTCCTTGCATACTTCTATACAAGGTGTAAAGAACTTCTAGTTCTAGGATTGCCTTTTTCAATACTAAGTTGCCAAATTGACCATATGGCATGTGCGAATTTGAATGTCCGATCGAGATTCACAGTCTTGTGACATAAGATGATACATTTATGCAAATCATGCAATTTACACATCTTGTAATTCTAGCATCTACTTTAGACATCATAAAACTTTGGTATTGATTTATAAGATGATATTGATCTGTGTATAATACTTTTATGATGCAGATTCAATGGCAGTCGTTTGTTGACAGAACTTAGAGGGAAAAGCATCATGTTTATTGGGGACTCGTTGAGTTTGAACCAATGGCAGTCACTTACCTGCATGCTTTATACATCTGTTCCAGAGGCCAAATACACATCGGTCAGGACTGGAGGACTCTCCACATTCACATTCCCGGTGAGATTATCACTGTCTCTCAACTTGACCTATCCCTTCTATTGAGGGGTCCCTAAAATAATTTTATTTGAGGAACACCCTTTAAGGTCCCTTATGAATTTTTTTTCAACGATCAAAACCATCTATTTTTTAGTCTACATTCATAGATCATCCGTGCAAAAAATTAGACAAATCGGAAACCGTTTCGATATTCAACTGTGCTCTACAAAATCAATGAACACGGTGCTTCAAGAAAGTACTAAAATTTTAATAATTCAATTGAGTGGCCAAATGATATCGGATTCAAGTGATTTTTTGTAGAGATGATCTTTGAATGAGTATCTACAAAATAGACAGTTTGGGTTAGTGAAATGCAATACATAGTGGGCCCTATAAGGGTGTCCCTCAAATAATAAGCTTATTTGAGAGATCTCTTAACTGAAACTCCCTGTACATATATATATATATATATATATAATAGTTTTAGAAGAAAATGTTCAGACATAAAATTGAGAGTTTCTTATATGATATTGTTCGGTTCACTTGCGAAATCATTATATTTGCTGCACTTTGGTCCATATGACAATGATTGCTACCCATATAGAACTAGTAAATTATTTAGTATGATGATTAGCAAAATAGATCTCTTCCAAGTTGGACTTTAATGCAACATTGAGTGTTTATAATCATGAAGTAATGAATTGCGCACATATGAGGTCATCATGTAGCTTCTCATTTCTAAATGAGTACTGGGACATATCTAGTTAGGTTACTAAACATGAAAAACAATGTAATACCTACATAATTCACATTTATTTATCAGATAATTGTAAGAAGTGAGACCCAACTACTCCTTTTCTTAAGTTTTGAACACTTTTTAATTAGTTTTACATGACAGGTTTTACAAAATACTTACATTATGAATACCTATTTTACAATTTGCAGGAATACAAAGTTAAACTGTTGTTCTCCCGCAATGCCTTAATTGTGAACATTGTGCGCACACCTGATGGTCGAATCCTAAAACTTGACTCAATCTCAACTCAAGATGACAAACTGTGGTCAGGAGTCGACGTATTGATCTTCAACACGTGGCATTGGTGGGTTCACACCGGCAGAAAGCAACCGTAGGAACCCCATTTGACTTTCCTATCTCCAATTTGGTTTCATTCCTAGAGCTTTTGGTTGCAACTATCTCTATGTTCTGCAAGTGATTGAGCTTTTGTTTTTAAATGTGGTGCAGATGGAACTTTATTCAAATGGGGAATGAAACTTATAAGGACATGGATCGCTTGGTTGCATATGAGAAGGCACTGAACACTTGGGCAACATGGGTAGACTCCAATGTGGACTCTAACAAAACCAAGGTCTTCTTCCAGGGTGTTTCTCCAGATCATAGCAAGTAAGTATCTCAACAATGTATGATAATAGCCTTCATACAAGTGCCTAGTTAAGATTTAGATTCCTAGACATTGGTTAAGCATCAAGGCTATTTAGGTAACTTAAAATCATTCAAACACAATACCAACAGAAACCAGCGTCAAGGAAATTGTAGTTTCTGAAGCAGATATTAGTTCGGAGGAAGCGTTTTAGCTTAATTGTTATTACTTCTTCAATGACATCTGTTGATACTTACAGCTTATCTATACTACTAATTAAGCCAAGCTACTATCTTACTTCTGTTTCTTATAGTTTCTAATTAAACTCAATCTTTGATGTCTCTCAGTGGAAGAGAGTGGGGTGATCCTCAAGCAAATAACTGCAGTGCACAGTCAGAACCACTACCAGGTCCAAACTATCCAGGAGAAGCACATCCAGCAGAGAAAGTAGTAGAGAAAGTGTTACGTACCATGTCAAAGCCGGTCCATTTGCTGAATGTTACAACTCTTTCACAACTTAGAAAAGATGGGCACCCGTCTGTCTACGGCCTTGGTGGGCACAGGGGCTTGGACTGCACCCATTGGTGTTTAGCCGGAGTACCTGATACTTGGAATGTGCTTCTTTATGCAGCTCTTACTAAAAATTAGGCATTCTTTATATCCCAAAGAATGATTTTTTTTTTCTTTTACAAAAATTGCAGATGAATAATTATAGGCAGTAGATAGATTTTTAGATTCTTTTAAAAACAAGGCTTGATTATGTCAAATATTAGTCCAAATGAGGTAGTTAGCTATGAGAGTTAATAAGGTTATAGGGTCTTTTGTATTAGTGAAATACATTTCAGTTTTCATGTTTGAGCTCTCTGTTTTCATTTCCTTCATTTTACTTGGGCATACAGAGGCCATACTTTATCATGAGCCACTACAAGACCCTACAACTGCATTGATAAGAAAAGTGAAAGACTAATATCATACCTCGTCTCCTCTTGACATCCACTATGAAGTCAAATCAATGCAGCCAATAAATTCCCAACCTGAAGACCTCTGATGAAAAAAGACTGTTAATATTATACCAGAAGTAACTAATAGAAGCCTTGTAAAGAAGACGGTTTGCAGAATGAGTACACCAGAAGTAAAACTTAACATTTGTTAGACTTCCCCATTTCATCAAACACCTTCTCTGCAACTTTTTTTTGCTTCCACTCTTAAAAGATTTCAGGCATCTGTCATTCCAAGGTGGTCAGTGTTCATCATCAATATAGGAAGGAAATGACACTGAAAACAGTAGACGAAAACAGAAGGAATCAAAGAGAAAACAACTGATTAACTCATCCATGATTTTAACTGTAGAGGATCCATGGCCTTGTAACAATATAGAAATGAAGTGAATGCTTCAAAGCAACCGGTGTACCCAACTATATTATGGGCCAGACCCGTTAACCCAATCACATGCAGCCCATATATCATATTATGGCCCATCATATCTAAATTTCTTTTATTATTATTTTTTTAATAGGCCAATTTTTGAATGAAAATAACCATATAACCGAAAACAAATTGTGCTATAATAACCTCATGAAGCACCATTTTAAGTCTCAACATGTCTTTTGGTCAGTATCAAGAGTCCGAAAGCTAGTTAATAGCTTTTGAATGATGGGAAATAATTTTTCATGTCTTTTCTCAAGTAATGGGAAATGAAAGATTTATTTCTCATGTTTGATAATCCTAGAAAAATAGCTAGGAAATAATACTTTATTTCATTTCCCATGTTTGGTTTGCGAAAGAATGCAAAACAAAGTTATTTAATTTTTCAATTATATTCATATTAGATATAAAAAATGCATTTAATGTTATATTGTAATTCAAAATCGTTAATGTGAACAAAATGATCATGAAAAAAATGTGCATTTAGTGCAGGCTTTAGTTTCCCATGAGAAGGGAAAATGAAACCCATGGGGGGTGGAGGGTTTCATTTTCACACCTATTTTTCCATGTATCAGGCAATCATTTCTCATGCTTAGACTTACCAAACATGAGATTTCCCATTTCCAAACCCCATTTTGCAGAAATGACCTTTAAATTGTGATCTAGAAAATGATAACAGTTTCAATTACGACATGTATATGGTGCAAATTCGTTAACTGCATCATAACTGAAAATAGAAGAATAAAATCAAGCTGGATTTAATTTTGTTAGAACATCACAGTTGTAAAAACCTTTTACTTTCCCTCTTTGTTTTTACCATGTCGCAAGTATGGAAGTTACAAAACATGTAAGTGGAAATGATTTTCCATTCTCAAATTCCCTTTCCCACAAACTAAACGCTTTATTAGAAACTTTTGAATTGAACCTAACAAAGTCACCTCACACAGTACATCTGTTAGCATGAAAATTGTATTGTCATTTCCTAGACTCTAGTATAGGTTGGGAATTAGTGTGTGATTATTATCTATTGGACGTTTTGGCACAACTCATTCACCCCCATACATCTAAGGCCTGACTTGACCGATATAAGAAACTTGACTTTAGGTAAATCATGACATAATCATGCATTCATTATAGGATTCCTATAGTTGGAGTTTTTTCACTCAGGTATTTTTATGTTAATCTTATTTTTAATAGGATTAGATTTTATCTCTTGAGATTACTTTTCTAGTTGGACTCTATTTTGGTTTAAGTTAAGATATTATCTTTGTTTGGTCTAATTAATTTGTTTTAGGAGATGTTGTTTCTTCATAAAAGAGTGGCTATTTGGCGTCAATCACTTGAAGTCCATATTGGATCAAATATGATATTCATGATTGAATAGAATTTGTGGTCTCCTATTTGGCGTCAGTACTTAGAACCTTATAGGAAGTTTGGGTCTGTGATTCACTAGGCATCTAAATCTTATATTCATGATAGGAAGTTTGCATGGGCTGACGAATTGTTGTAGGATTCTAAATGAATCAAATATGATTAATGGCAAGAGATTGAGCACGTGGCTTGGTGCTCTTCTCTTGCAAAAAGGAGATTGCGGTTTGTATAAGAATATGATGTGCTTCTTTATTTGTGTAGCTTTCCCATATTTTGTTTGAGCATATAAAATTCCTAAGAAAGTTACTGTGCATTTATTTGAGATAAATCATCAAGTGTTCCATGTTTACTTGGTGATTTATCAAACACTTTAATAATTCATATTGCATTTATTTGCATGTTCAGTGACTCATACGGTTAAGGGCACCAAGACTGTAGTGGCGGTATTCCTCCGGCGAGCTTGAAGCAATCGTGACTAGTATTGCGTTTAACATAAGGAGTGTCGAAGATCATCCCATGACAGAAATTGAGTTACGAAGAAGTCGGTAAACATTATCTAGAATGTGTCTAGGATAAGTGTGTGAGTACTTCTTGTAATCATCGTTCTATAGTGGATTTGTGTTGGACTGAGGAGTCCCATGAATTTTCCCTAGAGGTGGGGTATAAGTTACATAGAATTAGAAATGGTGAATACTAAGAGGTATGGTGGTCATCCACCAACTCATGCATTTACAACAAATACATAATTCTAATATATAATGTTGGAAACAAACAAAGTAAACAAATTACTTGTATTAAACTCTAAAAAAAACTTATCTAAAAAAAGCACACACACACAAAATATTACAAGAAATCAACTCTTAAAGAAAAGCACACAATTTTTAGAAACTAACTCTTTCTCGCTTTCTAGAGACAAACTCTAAAACACTCACACTTCTCACAATTAATACTCAAAGCTCAAGCTCTATAGCTTATTAGTTCATTAAGAATATTATATATATGAGAAGTGAAGACCACAAATTAGTTTCTAATGGGAAGAAAAGACACTAACAACCTTGAGAGTGGGAAGATTGAGGTCCTTATTTTCTGCGATTGCTTTCCAAATCTGCTGAGGCAGAGAAAACAGCCCGTCTATCACCCGCAAGCGCTCGTGGAGAAATAGAATGGGACAAGCGCCGCCTCAGTTTAGCAACAGAATATTTTATTATTTGATTTGATTGAACTTGCCAGACATTAAGCCTTGTATTTGTATTTATGTTGACTTTCGTAGAATTGCTTGCTTATGTACGAAATTCCTTTTATTTTGTTTTTATTTTTAAAAATAATTCAGACTACGATATTTTATTTTAAAAAATAATTCAAGCTTGAAATTCCTTTTCATATTCCAATCAATCATTAATAAATACACATTATACAGCCAATTCTACCTACTGCTACAACATCTGTATTTCCTTGCTAATACATCATCCGTGCCATCCTATGCCATGTTCCTTGGTTGTCATGCTCGATCAGTTTGTTCTTCAGCACAGTTTTGTCAATTAAAAGCAAAAAGAAAATATTAATTGCACTCAATAATGCATGATATGATACCATCAATCAATTAAAAGCAATATTTTATTAGATCCATATTATATTTTTTAAAAATGCATTGAATGCTATATTGTAATTCAAAATTGTTAATAGGAACAAAATGACCATGGAAAATGTACATGTTGGCCTTAATTTCCGATGGGAAAGGAAAATAAAACCCATGGAGGGTTTCATTTTCACCCATATTTTCCCACCAAGCAACCATTTCCTATGCCTATACTAGACTTACCAAATATGGAAAATCAAAAGATTTCCCATTCTCAAGCCCCATTTCGTAGAAATGAATTGTGATCTAAAAAGTGATAATGGTTTCAATTATAACATGTAGATGGTGAAAATTCGTTAATCACGGCATAACTAAAAATAGAAGAATAAAATCAAGCTATTTTATTAGAGTATCACTATTGTAAACACTTTTTTTTTCCATCTTTTTTTTCCATGTCTTAAGTACGGAAGTTACCAAACATGAAAGTGAAAATGATTTTCCATTCTCAATCCCTTTTCCCACAAACTAAACGCCTTCTTAAAATTTGTTTAATTGAACTTAACAAGCTCACCTCACACTACATCATTTAGTAATTATAATATGTGAAAAGTTGGTCACACTTGGTTACTATTGTTTGTCGACATTATATTTGAGTACAATAAAATTAAATATGTTATTGCTTATATTTTAATCGCTGTCAATCATTAGCATAAACAATTGGCCACCCACAGCTAGAAGTAACCTTAATATTTCGCCTAAACCTTTGGTGGCTGTGACCCCACCAGAACCAACCTAGAAAATGTCCCTTCCTCTCTCTCTCTCTCTCTCCACCAAACCAAACTACTTTGAAACTCCCTCTCCCCCTTCTCTCCTCTCAGCCTCTCTCGCATCTTCTCTCAGCCTCTCTCTCTCTCTCTCTCTCTCTCTCTCTCTCTCTCTCTCTCTCTCTCTCACACACACACACACACACACATCAGTAATCTCTTTATGTCAATATCTATCTATATATGGGAGGAAAGACCAAATTCCAATCTCATAATTTCCTTTCTGATTATGAAAGATTTAACTGCAACCACAAGGAAATAAATAAATAATTCCATGCATTCCACATTATTGCATTATATTATATGTGCCTATATACCCTGTGAGTTGCACCAACCTTCTAATCTCTCTCTCTGATCTCATGGATGCTTTTGCAGTTGGTGCTACAACAATAGCACTGCTTGTGCTTTCTGTTCTGTATCAACAAGTTCATGGAGGGCTTGTAGGAAGTGATATCAATGGCTGTGATGTTTCTCATGGCAATTGGGTTTTGATGATTCATATCCTCTTTATGCCGCGCCTAGCTGTCCCTTCATCGAAAACGAGTTTGATTGCATAAAGAACGGCCGCCCGGACAAAGACTATCTCAAATATAGATGGCAGCCCTCTGCCTGCAACTTACAAAGTAAGTATACCATTCTACATCATGCATATGTACATACATTTCTAGATATTCGACATTTTACGTCGCGGAAGTGTCAATTTAGAACACACACATTCAAGAAATATTCTCCTGGACCAATGGTTTAGATTGATAGTTTGAAAATTTACATATTGTGCCGGCGCCAAACTGTTTGGCAATAAAAGATTTCACATGCCTAACTGTATCATCTTATTCCGTGACAGTATGACATTTAGAATCTTATTGGTCGTGATTTTTGAGCTGCCATTTTTAAAATTTTCCTTTCGTGGTCTATCTCCCAATGTTATAGGCGTGACTAGCTCTGAATGAGAAATGTTTGAGTTTGACTATCTTTTGCCACGGGTGTTATTAATTCACGTGTTATAATATGGTGGATAACATCATCGATATTTTATGGACTTTGAAAATATTTTTAATAATTATATACACATGTTATAACATTAGTGAATTAATAACCCTATATTTGACTAGATAAGAGTGACAGTGAAAAATCTCTTGCTACAAATTGCTCCATTTTCTAATCACTGGATGTCCTTACTAGCTTTCTTGAATGCATTATTTGCTGTGAAAAATACCCTCCCCTTTTGTTCTTTTAAATCTTCACAAGTCTTTTGCAATGTTATGAGTTCATTGAGTGTACCTGTGTTGGGATTTTTATTCTTCTTTATGTTGGAATATAAATTATTAAGTTCTGTTTTTAATAATGTAGGCAAATTTAAAATAAGAAATTCATGTTTCTAAAAATAAATAAATAAATCATTAAAATTATGATTGTAATGAATGTGTATATATAAATATATTATTAATTTATTAAATGATATTACGAAGTGGGCTAAAATGAGTAGTTAGTGTCGAATTAACTTATTAAGCGGTTAACGCTCTAACGCTTCTATTTAAATTATTTTTTAAAATTTTGCGAAGGGCTCCCTCTAATGTGAAATCCTAGCTTTGTCACTGTGTGTGTGTATATATATATATATAGTCACCTTTTATTGAGAAATTCCTCAAATAAATTCATTTGAAGAATCCTCAACTGAAACTCAATATATATAATTTCAGTCAAGTGTTTGATTAGCCAGGCTGGAAATCACATGCTTGGTTTGGGAGTTGAACAACTTGTGGCTCTACCTCATAGACTTTTAGTCAACTTCTCCTAATTTTCTACATTTTTTTTTGTCATCTTCATTATTATTGTCAAGGTTATTTTCTTTTCCTAGATATTTGGGTTACCTATTTTTTCGTCTCTGTTTGTGTGTGTGGTATTTGGGTTTGCCTATTTCATCATTATTACGTACCAAACATATTTGAGATTGGTGGTTAGCATTGGAATGCACCTGGGTTCCTTTCATACTTTCGTACAAGTTGTAATCAACACCAAGTAAATATGAGGACCATGGCCAAATTGTATCTGTATATTGGTATGTTGATGCATGCGCAAGTAAAACTCTTTGACACATGATCATCCATAATAATTCAAAGTTATAGCGCTTTTCAAGTAAATGCAATATTACAAAATGTTTCCATAGAACAATCGTAGATTATTTTTCTTAGTTTGAGCATGAAAATAAGACGTAATTGTCAAATTAGTCATTTCAAATTATGTTTAAATGTGCGATTCTTGTTGATAGTTTTGTGACGTAACATGATTAGATTCATGACAAGAGAGCATTACCCAAATCATGAAACTTACACATCTTTGTAAATCTACCGTCAGCTTTATTGATCTGTGTATAAAAATTTGATGATCCAGATTCGATGGCAGTCGAATTTTGACGGAATTTAGAGGGAAAAGAGTCATTTTCATTGGGGACTCATTGAGCTTGAACCAATGGCAGTCACTTACTTGCATGCTTCATACAGCTGTTCCAAAGGCCAAGTACACATTGGTCAGGACTGGAGGGCTGTCCACATTCACGTTTCCGGTGAGCTTATATATCTCTCAATTTAAACCTGATTATAATCTAGATTAGATATCCAAACAGCTGTCCTAAAATCTTTTATTCTTGTAATTTGACAACTGGTGATTTTCTTCCCATATATGACGTTGCTTGGTCAGTTCCCAAATGATATTTATGTTTGTTGCACTTTGGTCCGTATGACAATGATTGCTGTCCATGTGAAACTAGGAAGATTGATTTTTAATTGAAACCAAATTTGAAAAATAATGAAGCAAAAAAGTTCTTTTAACTTTTAGTTAGCAAAAGACTTAAATCTAAATAAAGAAATTGCGTTTTATGATTTGTACAGATTTGTTTTGTTAAATTTATATGACGATTGTCAATTAAACGATAGTCTAAATTAATCTAATCTATAGAAATGGGAAATTCGTATTTCGGTACAAGTTTAAGCAGTGGGTTCACTAACCTAACCAACTGATCTAACCCACATATACTGTAGGAATACAATCTTAAAGTATTGTTCTCCCGCAATGCCTTTATTGTGGATATCGTAGCCTCACCTGCTGGCCGAGTCCTCAAGCTTGACTCAATCTCAACTCAGGATGAGGAACTGTGGTTGGGAATCGACGTATTGATCTTCAACACGTGGCATTGGTGGCTTCACACCGGAAGAAAGCAACCGTAGGGCCCCTATTTGACTTTCTTCAATTTGGTTTATTCATTCCTTGAGCTTTTGGTTGCCTCTCTCTATCTCTATATGTTGTCCAAGTAATTGAGCTTTTGGTTTTGTTTTGTTTTTTTAATATGTTGCAGATGGGATTTGATTCAAGTGGGGAAACAACTTACACCGACATGGATCGCTTGGTTGCATATGAGAAGGCATTGAACACTTGGGCTAGTTGGGTAAATTCCAATGTGGATCCCAACAAAACCAAGGTCTTCTTCCAAGGTGTTTCTCCAGATCACAGCAAGTAAGTATCTTACAATCTGTTAATCGTAGTCAATATTCAAAGATTTCTACAACTTTGCTTCATTAATACTTTCGTGCTATAAATATTCTCAATGCATAATCACTAGGTTTGGTGATTTGGCCTACTGGACTATTTCAACTAAATTGAACTAATGTCTTAACCGATGTTTGGTGAATTTATGAATATTGAACTTATTAAATTGGACAATAATCCAACATATTGTATCTTATATGTCTCGTCTAGAGCAGTTAATCTCAAAAAGACTAACTTGGACTCAACTCCAATCCATTCGGTTCTAAAGCATACATTAGTTCGAAGGAAGCTTCACCTATTATTACTTCTTCAATGAGATCTCTTAATACTTGTGATCTTATTTCTATATATTTACCACCCTTTTGTAAAACTAGAAATATTCAAACTAGTTTGTGATAGTTTCTAATCAAACTCAATGTTGTTTGCATCAGTGCAACAGAGTGGCGTGATCCTAAGGCAATAAGCTGCAATGCCCAATCAAAACCACTTCCAGGTCCAGATTATCCAGGAAAAGCACATCCAGCAGAGGAAGTAGTAGAGAAAGTGTTACGTAGCATGTCAAAGCCAGTCCATTTGCTGGATGTTACAACTCTTTCACAACTTAGAAAAGATGGGCACCCATCTGTCTACGGCCTTGGCGGGCACCGGGGCATGGACTGCAGTCATTGGTGTTTAGCTGGAGTTCCTGATACTTGGAATGTTCTTCTTTACGCAGCTCTTACTCAAAATTAGGCATTCTTTATATCCCAAACAAATGATTCGTTTAAATAAAGTTTTCATTATGTGAAATTTTTATCAGGTGGTAGCTCAAATTAGGTTCAGTGGGCTGGGATGGGAGAGTGAATCAGGTTTGAGAGTCTGAGACTTGTATTTATGAAATTTATTAGTGATTGATTGCATAGTTTTACTGAATACTCAAGGTTTAAAATTCAAACTGACGGTGTTTCAGCTTAATGTGAAAAAAAAATAATAAGGGGACGAAATATGGTGGTCTTCCTCGCCTAGCTTGCACCTCAGCAAGAAATAGGGAACTAAAATAGAGGCGGCTCTGCTGCCATTAGTGACGGTTCGCAATGCCTTAATCACTGCACTTGGGCTAAACTAGTATTTTGCTAAGCAAATAGCAACTTGAGACGATTTAGGGACGCCTCACCTCAGGGAGAGCCGAAAGGTGCCCACATGCCTTTTAAAACTTCTACTCATATTATATAACACACACATATATATATATATATATATGTCCAAGGACACACCATAGGTATAATTAATTTGGGCTATTGCTCACCTGAATCTACTTTCCCTTTTTATGCCTAATTACCCCAAATTTTTTGAGATCCTAGGTCCGACCTTGTTTATGTGACTCACCATGTGCCATAATTTGAAAAATTAGTAACATGATGACATCTAAAAATTTCTCCACATATCTGTAGTTTACTAATGCATTGGGTGCCTTAAGGAACGAAAATTGTAGCTAATTTAGTTAACAACAACAAATCCTTTCAAGAATTTTAGGAATTTACTTATTTTTCCTTTTTCATTCTTTCGAAAATTGTAGCTAATTTAGTTAACAACAACAAATTCTTCCAATTCCTATTCTTTCAAAATTGCCGAAATATTTGCAATTTATTGTGTATTGGTCATATATGAGCAAATGATACAATGAATGTATGTATATATATGTATTGCATTTGGGATCTTATTCAAGAAGGGGACCGTATGTTCAAAGATAGGGATCGCCTAGTTGCGTATGAAAAGGGCTCAAGACATGGGCAAGATGGATCGACAACAATTTGGACACAACAAATACAAGAGTTTTCTTTCAGGGTGTTTCCCCAGATCATATAATAAGTAAGACTTTGGAAACTCATGTATATACATATTATGTTAACAAACTAGCAATCTGAACTATTAATCAGACGAACTCTTACTTAAGTGTATAATACATACGAAAAAAAATGATTACATAGCTTATTTAGATATATGGTAAGAGGTATGTTTGGTCTAAAATTACTGATCTTAAGTTCGAAATCCCTAGGCACCAATGTATGTGAGTAAATCTCCCTCCCTCTTTCTAGCTTTGACCCAATAAAAAGAAAGATATATGGTAAGAGATCGTGTACGGTTTATATGCATAAGGAAACATTTGTGTAGGATAATTTTAGTGGGCTTAATTAGGGTCAAATGTTTGCCCATGAATTGATGCATATTCAATTACCTATATGAGGTAATATTTTTTTAATTTTTTATTTACATGTATGTAACACCACGTGACATGTTAATGTGGTATTATTAATGCACTTAGATTGTAGCACGTGACTGTGGCACATGCACCAAATTTGAGTCTCTAATGTTTTTTCAATAGAATTGACTGGGGAGAGCCAACTTCAAAGCAATGTGAGGGACAAACGAAACCAATGGTTGGGCGTCAGTATCCAGCAGGTTCACATCCAGCAGAGCTATAGTAGTTGAAAGAGTGCTGCCTTCTATGAAAAGCCTTGTTCATTTGCTAAATGTCACAACTGTTTCACAACTAAGAATAGATGGGCATCCATCTGTGTATGGTCATGGCAGTCACAAGGACATGGACTACAGCCACTGGTGTCTGGCCGGAGTTCCTGATACTTGGAATATGCTTCTATTTGCAGCTCTCACACCAACTAATTAATTATGTGGGGTAGGAAAATCAAATCAAATTTAAGCCCTCGGGTTTAGTCCAAGTGATAAGGATGGAAAAAAGAGTTAAGAATATGTCAATGACTCGATTGCTTTAATGTAACCGATGTAAAATAATGAAAAATCAAATAACGTTTACGAAATGAAGTATGTGATGCAATTCATCATAATCTTAATTTGTTAGACCATGTTAAGTTTTTATTTTTTGGTTTTTATACAAGCAATATTGGGAGAAGGAGTTTTCTCACATACACTGTCAAGGTGTCATTAGGGTTCAAAATTAGAACCACTGATTTGCAAGTCAATGTCATTTTCATTTGGACTAGACCATGTTGGCGACCTCATGTTAAGTCTAACTAATATTACACTTATTTTTTCTTTTTTCTTTCCAAACTATAGAACTTGTATTGAGTTTGAATGTCAAAAACCCATAACTACTAAGTTTATTGAATTTTTTGTTTGATTTTTTGGGGGAGATTCACCATTATACCAAATACAAGGGCGAAATAGATTTTAGAAACACACCAAAAGCCCATTTACAACATAACAACGAGGCTTTGAACTTATTATAAATTACAAAACTTCCATCGATTTCTTAAACAACAACCCCAAACCCCAAAAAAAAAAAAAAAAAAATCAAAACATCGAAGTAATTTAATAATCAAAATTAAATTCACTGCCCTTTTTGGGTTTTTTTTTATTGGTTTGTTTATAGAAATTAAATGGTGTATGGTTTATCTATATCATTAGTGCTAAGATATGGATAAATATCTCTTATATATATATATCATAAAATTAGTTTTTAAAATATTATATCTATGTATTATGGATGCGTAATTAAGATTTTTTGCTCATTTCACCGCAATCCATCACTAAATTTTGAGAAGAAGAAAACTCCAAAAATAAGGAAAAGTTATTCTTTTTTGAATGTAATGAGATGTGATGATAAGCACGACAGAGAATGAGATGAAGATCTATCCCGACATATCCACCTAACCTAAATACGTGCCAGCTAGCGAAGTACGTAATAGTCATATTTTTCTTATTCCTTTCTGTGTAAGACATGTGTGCCCTAAAGGATCAGTAAATATCTAACAAAAATAATAAAACAATAAACTAACGTGCCCTCAGCTGTAACAGTGGCTTGAGATACACGGAATCTTTTATTAGATTTCAGAAAAAAAATAATTTATTAAAATATTTGATTGGATTATTCTTAGTTAATTAGAGCGCAAGTAAAGCAAAGGCCCCGAAAGAAACAATACTTTCCTACTGTTAGAGGGGTTTCTCTAAGTAGTGGATAGATCTTTGGTATCTATTAGCTAGCAAGTCTGTCTGAAAACGAGGGTTTTGTATTTCTCTTTAGGGTTTCTATCAAGTTGGTGACTTAGGGTTTCTTTTTTATCATCATCAAGAAAGACATAGAAAGAGTTAATGGCGAAGACTTGGTCTGGAAGAAGGTGTGAGAGTATCTGCAATGGTAGGTTTAATAATCTCACATCATCTGGTGATGGGGAGGAAAAACTTCATCAAGTACAACTTAGAGCTTGCAAGAATTGGCTTCCTCCTCGTCCTCGACCACTCTCTCCTGTGAATCCTGGTGGACAACCATCTGTGCTAAAGCGTGGACGATCATCCGAGCCAATTCAAAACAAGAAGAGGAGGGTGACGTCGAATATTGATGATGAAGTTCATGTTCGTGATCATGGTAAATTTGCTACTAATAGTACTTGTCTGAATGTCGTTTCATCAGTATCCCAACGTTCTAGCCACTTGACGACGTTGTCGAAATCGGTACTGCTAGCCGATGATCATTCTCCTTCTCTTGATCATCAAGTGCAAGTGCATGATGGTAGTGATCTTGATCTGTCACCGGCAAGGGCTGTTCGGGTTGCAATGTTAAAGTCCAGGTTTGCATCTACCATCGTCAAGGCACAGCAGGATATTGAACATTCTACTATTACACATAATAATGTTGAAGCTGAAGCCAAGATTGCCAAGTTCAGAGCTACTGAGATTGCCAAAGCTAATGACTTGATCAAGAAGCAACGCCAAAGAGATAGAGAAGCTGCTCGGCTTGCCCTCTCTGAGATGGAAAAGAATGTCGTGATTGAAGACAATTTCAGAACCATGAAAGAATTTCAGATGTTGATTTATGGTGCCACTTTTAACTGACCAGTGCGTTAATTTTTTGGCTGCTGTACATGTAATTGTAAAGTTTCCCAGTTCATTTATGGTGCCCAATACTGTAACTCCTTGGTAACAATTACTTCAATCAATACAATACAACAATTCTCTCAAAGGGTCTCTCTGTTTTGCATTCACTCTAACATTTCCCAACCATTAACACAAACACCAACGCTTCCACTATTCCATTTCATCATCATCATAATTACCAATACTAATTTTTTCTATCTCTCTTTAAACTCCATTACCTACAATTACTATAAGGGTTGAAAAGGAAAAGCAGAAGGAAAAAGGAAGAGGAAGAGGAAGAGGAAGAGGAAGGGAGATGGGTGGTAGTCATGGCAGGTAGTGTGGAGATGGATGACGATCATGGCATGTTTTTGGGATTAGAGGTGTTGGGTTCGCGAGGGGTTGCTATTGGGATTTCTCTTTTTCTTAAGTTTTTCAATTTTCTAATTTTATTTGAGTTTTTCTATTTAAACCCCACACTGCTCTTTGTTCACTCCATGTTCTAAGTTCACCCCCAACTTCTAATTTAAATTTTCACAATTTCTAAGAAAACCTTACTGTCTTCCCAAACTACCCTTAAATACACACCTAGCAAAAAAATGAAAAAATATAAGAGTTTTTCTATTTAAAACCCCACACTTTTCTTTGTTTACTCCAATACTTAAATCATTAAACTCTTAAGTTTTATTATTGTGTCAAAAGACAATTTTTTAACCTTGGATATTTATTTTATTGTTCTTCAGGCTAGATGGAGGAAGAATAGAGAGCTTAATGAACGGATCTCCTAAAAATAGAGTGAAATGCACTATTGATATGATAGAAAATAATACTCTACTATACGTAGATGATATTGATTAGTGAAGGAATTAAACACTTTATTACATTGAAACACAACAAGTTAAGCATTTAAAGAGGTAGGCTCCTCAATGTTCTACCCGTTAATTAAAATAGAAGAGTAATCTGGCAATATGGTGTAAATGAGTTTGTGTTTTTCTAAAACTATGAAGAGTGGTGGGATGTGTATATAAATGTACTAGGGTTAAATATTAAGTTGGATGACTTTTTGTCTTTTTCCACAATAATAAAACTTAAGAGCTTAATAATTTAAGTATTGAAGTGAACAAAGAAAAGTGTGGGGTTTAAATAGAAAAAATCTTTTATTTCATAAGATAAAAATTAAGAAATAAATCCAGCTGTAAAAAGAGTTTAATTTCTATTTTAAAATGGACACATGACAATATTTGAATGAGAGTATCACATGCTGACATGATACATCCATACTATTCTATAATTTCTCTTAACACCATCTACTACCGATCGATTAATCAGTAATTTTGTATGTAATTCAAATTTTGTTATTAATTCCTTTCCATAATAATTGAGTCAAACAAAGAATGCTCATATAGCTCATATCTTTATTCTTGTCCAATAGGTATTTATAAATGGGTATAAGTAACCAAAATCCTAACATAGTAAGGAACCAAAAATCTTAACAAAGTAAGGCCTCGCGAATAAATTGGTTTTGTATGTCTAACCAGAAATAAAAATAATGTTTAGGGCTCCTATTTGTAAGTTTCCTCCTTTTTTTTTTTTTTTTTTTTTTTTTTTTTTTTTAATTTAGGTTTATAAATAATATCACTAAGGTCTCTAGGAAACTATCTGATTTGCATCCTGTTAGGTTTCATTAAAAACTCTGTTAGTTTGCTTGACGTGGCATAAATATATATATATATATATATATATAAATAAACATCCCTGATGTTCACGCACCTATCACAAATGGTCCTTGAGAAATTTTTTAATTTTTTAATTTAAAATTCATAAAATTTGGTGTTTTTTTTAAAAAAATTTATCTATATATATAAAGCAAAAGGCAGAGAATGATGAAACATTCAAACTACCAGAAAATGCCATTGGTTAATGCAAACATTAAAAATTAAAATTATTAATCAAATGAGGATAATATGGTAAATTCACACTTTTTCATTATTATTTTTTTTTTTTTTTTTATATATAAACTCAGATAATGAATCCTATTTTTATGGAACACAACTACCCATTATCTTTTTAATTCTAAAATAAATTTAATTTTTTTTATAAATTAAAAATTAAAAAAAATTTAATTTTTTTAAATAAATTTAATTTTTTAAAAAAAACCTCTTGCAGGCGCGGAAGCGCATACAAAGAGGCTAGTATGTATAAAGCAAAAGCCAGAGAATGGTAAAACATTCAAAATACCATAAAATGCAATTGGTTAATGCAAACATTAAGAATTGAAATTATTAATTAAATGAGAATATTATGGTAAATTCACACTTTTTCATATTAAAAAATTAAAATTAAATAATGGATCCCATTTTCATGGAACACAACTACCCATTATCTTTTTTATTTCTAAAATAAATTTAGATTTTTTTTAGAAAAGCTTCTCACAGGCGCGAAAGCACGTGCAGAGAGGCTAGTATATATTGTATTTTAAATACACGTGACACTATATTTTTGAAGATGTGGGCTCCATATATATGCCACATCAACAAACTAATGATGTTTTTTTAAAAATAATTTAAAAATAATTTAAAAATAATAAAATTTAAAAATGAAAATGAAAAAAACCATTTGTAGAAGATTTTAACCTTGAGGACCATTTATGAACCCTAAATCCTTGGGTTTTTCCATTTTTAAGTTTTCTGAATTTTAATCATTTTTTTTAAAACTCCATTAGTTTGTTGATGTGGCATATATGTGGAGGCCACATCTCCAACAATATAGTGTTACGTGTATTTAAAATACAATATATATTTTTAAATAATTTTAAATTCATAAAATTTAAAAAAGAAAACCATAATTTTATGAATTTTAAATTAAAAAATTTCACAAGGACCATTTGTGATAGGTGCTTGAACCTTAAGGACCATACATACATATATATATATATATATATATATATATATCACGTCAGCAAACTAAAGGAGTTTTTGACAGAACCTAATGGCAGATATCATTTGTGATCACACATAGTAACCTTAAGGACCACGAATGACACAAAAAATATTAAGGATGCAATTTGATAGTTTCATAAACCTTAGGGACGTTTTGTGATATTAAGTTTTTTTTTATTTTTTATTTTTTATTTTTTTTAAGTAGAAGCAACATTGCAAAGAAGATTTAAATTATTGGATCAAATTCAATAACTTATTGAGATATGGCTGATAAAAAATTAGGAAATGTTAGTTTGGGAAAGAAAAAAAGTACAGAGTGGACATCTGTCTTGATCTTTTTTATGAGGAACGAACGATGTTTGACTCCTTATTCAATAGGTGCTTGGGAGTATGGCATATTTTTCAGAGATGAGTCTAGGTCGACATTTGTTCTCCTGTTTGGATTTAATCCTGTGATGATAGGGTAAAGTTCCCCATTGATTTGAAAACCATTGGTGGTCAACAAATCAACAATTATTTGGTGTGCGAGCGTGCTACTGTTAGCAGTTAAAAACCTTAACAGACTTATGAAACAAAGATAATTTGTTTTCCAAATTACTGACTTTAACAAGTGATTGTGAATTTGGGTGAGGAATATCTCCCTAGTAAGTTCTTTTCCTAGCTCAGACTGGTGAGGATTTCACAATTTTTCACAGTAAAGATCCAGAATGGATATTGAATGAAATCAAACTATTTTAAGCAGAACTGCCTATTACACAACTTAAAAGAGAATTGCCACGTCCGAAAAGGACAACAGAACGTTGAGCTTCGATTTCTGCTTCGGTAGCTGCCTTTGAGTTAGGCTAGATTGAACATGTCTATAATGGATTCGAACGTCAGCACCTTCAACTGATAGGTTTTAGCTGGAAATCAATATCAGTGTTTGATATTGGCAGAGCTTTAATCTGTTTAAGCCATGGAAAGGCTTGTTGGATGGGCATAATTGAGGCCTCTTCATTCTAGAGGGGGCTGGAAGTGGCTGGATTGATGACTGCTGGACTGGAGTTGCACTTTAGTACCTATTCTGCTTGATCAGGCATCTCTATAAATTTGTTGAGGTTTTCATATTGTGAAGAACCCGGATCCTGCTTGATTTGGTCTATGCTAAACTAAATTTGTAACGAGTGAAGTCTCGTTTCCTTTGTGAATTGTTTCTTCGACTTGAAATGAGGTCAGAAACCTGAGTTCTGGCTGTTTTGCTTGAGGGTTGGTTGAATTTGAAACTGAATGGCTTGATTGCTTCAGAGTCTCAAGGCTCTTTGAGATTTGAATGACCTTATTCTTTTGAATTTTTTTTTTTTGTTTTTTTTGTTGTTGTTGCTGTTTTAACCATGTTCACCTCATCTTATATTTATAGAGAATCTGAATGAGGCTTTATTCTTTAATATCTAGGGACAGATCTTTTGAAAAGAATTTTCCTTTCTAATGCAAAGAAGGAGGGAGTTATTAATTTGGCAAAAAGAACCATCAACAGTCAGTTTCTGTGATGGTCCATTTGCTTTTTATGAAAACCAACTCTCTTGTTCTCTGTTTATTTCTTGCAAAACATAACCTGCCATGATGGTCCGTTTGCTTTTTCTGGTGAACAACTCTCCTAATCCCTGTTTATCTCTTGAAAATGTAACCTGCTATGATGGAGAGCCTTTCTACATATAGAAAAGGGGACCTGGTCTTCTTTTCTTGGCATTTTAAAATGGAGAGCGTTTTTTAGTTTAACGTGTTTTCATTAACTCCCCATCACTTCCTCTACCTTAATTGAAAACTTTGACTTTTTCAAAGTCAGAAAATCACGTGGGTTCTTTTTGAGAAAAGATCTTCCAAAAAATCTGCTGACTTGGATTGAGATCAACGGTGAGAGTTTTTTAGAAGTTGGGCCTAATTCTGAAATTAACTAGAAGCTTTGATTTGTTCAGATTAAGTCGCCATTTAATGGCAATTAATCTTTGATTTTAATCCTTTGCTAATCGTTTCACAAAGATCTGGGCCTCTAAAACCACTTGGGCTGATTTATGATTTCAAATAAAGCCCAAACTTCTGTTTTTTGATATGGACCAATGTCAATTGAACTGGCGTGTGAAATTTAGGCCCGAACAACATTAAAGAATATTGTCTTCTTAATGTCTATCGTTGTAGCATTAGGGCTGTACAAGTTGGATGTTCCTCGGTGAGCAATACGACGGATCTTATACCCGTCAATGTATTCAGTTACACTGGAAGCTTGATTTGTCACTGGAAGCTTGATTTGTCTAAAAAAATATGTTAATTTGATTGAAGCAGAGGCAGGCGAGAGGAATTTCTTAAATGTGGGAAAGATTCAGAGGTCAATGTTGGCCCCATATTCTTGTCAGTATCGTTTTCGCTGTATTTTTAAAAAAATAAAATTGTTTTGATGTGATGGGGTTATGGTTTTTCCACAAAGCTTGTTATTTGGATTAAGGACAGCCAATCAGTATATATGGTTTGAGTCTGAGCAAAGGTGTTTCTCTTCGCCATCTTTTTCTGCCATGTGCGATTGCTAAAGTGCATGACAGTGTTAGGGTCCTAAGACTCATAAATGTCCAAATTATGATGTCTCAATTACGCAATGTCAGTTGTTGGTTTCTTGGGGTTTATCCCCACTGCTTCATCAAAAAAAATTATGCAATGTCAAATTTCAAGGTCCGGTAATGACATTAGTAGAAAACATAACAAAAGACACGGTTTTTCGCCCCACTAACAAAAGGTCCGGCAATCATGATTGTGATAGTTGACATATTGGAAGAATGTGGGCTGCAACTGCAAATTGGCCTTTGTTTTGGTGATCAGTAACCACCGCACCCACATGCAACTATAACTACCACTTTTTAACTGTAATAAATAGAAATAAAAGTAGGGACTAGAAACACACAACAAATTCAGACGTCACTAGATAGCCAAACATCATCAAACTTAATCAAGGTGGAAGCGTCGGAGGCGATGAGTGAGGATCAGAAGTGGATAGGGTAGGGGAAGGTCTAGGAGGGTAAGGAGGGGAGGGCAGAGGAGGAGAAGAAGGATGGAGGCCACTGACCCCCAAGGAGGTCCGCAACTGAAACTTTTCTCGGGTTTTCTCTCTTGTTTACACCTTTCTTTCAATAATAAAAATTTATAATTCGTGAACATGTTTTCTTAAGTGAAACTTTTTTGTCTTATTTTGGTGTGTGTTAGCTCCGTAAAGTACATGTCACAATATTTGGATGGATGATAATAATTTAACTCATTCAACAGGGTCTAATCTAGTGAAAAAGGGTCTTCATTTTTTGACTAGTGGTTTCAAGTTCAAATCCCTATAGCACCTTGATAGTGTGTGTGAGAAACCCCTCCCTCCCCTTTACAGTTTAGAACAAAAAAAAAAAAAAAAAAATTTATTATCCCTTAAATTTTACCAACTAGACCTTGGTCTAATGGTATTTTTTTCCACTTGGTTGGAGGAGGTCTCATGGTCAACTCACATGGATGACGAGAACCATATATACATTTGCGATGAGTTCGATATTTTGTGGTGATGTAGCCTTGTTGTGGGTATAAGGGGCCCGGCCCGTACAAAAATATCTTGTAAATATTCTATCTTTCGTCAACAATATCCGTCAAAATTTTAGTTTTTTCATTTATATTTGCCCTTCTTAGTATTGGATGATTACTCTAGTATGGTGGCATGAACTAACGTGTTTTTATAAATAAATAAATAAAAGCTAAAATTTAACTCTCAAATTCATAAATATCAGTTAAAAAAAAAAATTCAAATATAGCCAAAAACTCACTTAAATTGACCCAAATACCCTCTAAAGAGTTGATGAGATGACCCACCAATTCAAGCCATAGCCACAGAGATGATTTGTATTGCCCAGATTTATGAAAACATTGACTTTTCCTTTTCTTCTTCTTTTTGGTAATTACATTGTCATTTTTACGATAAGATTCATAAGCATGATTGAGTTGACGAATTCAATTTTGTTTTTATGCTTTTAGGTTTTAGATGTAATTGAGTTATAATTTAGAGGGCATTTGGGTCAATTAAGTGAATTATTGGTTATATTTGAAAGATTTTAAAAAAATTGACATTTATTAATTTGGGAGTTAAAATTTTGGCTATTTTTGATAAAAACTCCAAACTGACTCTATCCATAGTTTCTTCATATATACCTTACAGACACAAATTGGGTGCTTAAGAACCAAAATTGGTAGTACTTTGTACGCAATTGTAACTAACTATAAAATCCCTTCACAAGTTTACGAATTTATTTTCCGTTCCCTTTTTCTTATGAGTTTAGAGTGGAAGGCCGTATTTTAGGACGGGATTGATGAAATCGTCTCAAGTAGGTAGTCTTTGTATTATCAACCCCCTCAGTCGCATATGTAATTTGTATATTATAAATTTGTATATTATATATACATGCATTTCAACCCACTCTGTCACATAGATTGTGAGAGTCTCCAACCTCCCTCTCTCTCTCTCTCTCTCTCTCTCTCTCTCTCTCTCTCTCATGGATATTGGCATTAGCACACTGTTATTGTACTCTCTCTTCTGCACCATGTACATGGAAATGTAACTTCCACTAAAGGATGTGATATTTTCCAAGGAAAGTGGGTTTATGATGCATCATATCCTCTCTATAATGCAGCAAAATGCTCCTTCATAGAGAAGGAATTCGATTGCCTAAAGAATGGTCGTCCAGACAAATACTATCTTAAATATCGATGGCAGCCCACTGGTTGCAGCTTAACAAGGTAAATACACCCATGACTAGCCTTTGCTGCTTTAATCTCTACTTCTCTTTCAAATGGTTCGTTTTCTTTTATGAAGCAAATGGTTCTGTATATGGTTTTTCTGTTGGCCGCTCTCCGATCCCATCTATGCTATGATGAATGCTACTACTCGCACATAGAGACAGGGTTGTCGATGGGTTGCTTTCATGCATTTTGTCCTCAAATTTAAGACTATTTTTCTTTGATATTATTCCAATTACAAAAAGCAGAAAAATATTGAAGGGGTTTTCCTCAATTGGAGCTTAGTATCACATCATATGATTGGATAAAACTTATCCATGTAGGTTCAACGGTCAAGATTTCTTGCAAAGATTTAGAGGAAAGAGCATCATGTTTGTTGGGGACTCACTGAGCTTGAATCAATGGCAGTCACTCACTTGTATGCTTCATACAGCCAACCCACAAACCCCATATAAACTGTTCAGGATAGGAGGGCTATCCACATTCATATTCCCTGTAAGACTAATTATACCTCTCAATTTTACCTTCTTTTTAGTTTTTGTTCATGCGTTTATAATTAGTTCTCCATACGATACGAGTGCACTGCATTTGACACTAATACATAGATTTATTAGTATTTTTTAAGTCTCGCAAACAATAGAGATGATTATCTTGAACTCGACCAACATTATTTTTCAAGTCTCATATAATTAATTTTCTCAACAAGGACTCTGCATCTAACATTGTTTTTTTGGAGTCTTTAAGTTAATAATGCGAATGATGACAATTATGCTTTTATAATGCATATCTCTACCAGCTGTTTTGGTAGGTAAAGCTTAATACATGAACTGAAAGAGCAACCAATCAAACCAACGTTGGTTTGCATATACAAAATATGCCTTAGTTTTATTATATATCTTCCTAAACCATAGCCTGTCAACATCAACACTCACCAACAAGAAGGTATATGATAAAGCCTTAGACAAACCGTTCATATATATGAATCAAATTGGTGAGCATATGGTGGGAATAAAACTAATGTGGATCCACCCACCTATTAGAGCGGGTCCATTCTCTCCACGAGTCGAAAACAATAATGTTAAGCTCACCAAATTTATGCACTTCTATATGAACAATATTTTGTCACATAAGATGCTAACGAGAATATGATGAATAAGATTATTAAATATCCTAGAGTAACTTCAATATTTGCAGGCATACAATGTGAAGGTCATGTTCTCTAGGAATGCCTTTCTGGTTGATATTATAGCAACAAAAGCTGGGCGAGTTCTTAAACTTGACTCTATTGAAAGTGGGGAAAATATGGAAGGGAATTGACTTCTTGATCTTCAACACATGGCATTGGTGGCTTCATATTGGAAGGAAGCAACCGTAAGATCAAAATTAATTCAAATACCCAAAAGCTAGAGATAGCATTGTTTTCCTATTTCCGGTCAACTACAGTATGTCATGCGTGACTTTTTCACGTGAGAATTTGTGATTGGCTAAGAATAGCAAAACAGTGGTATCCTCATTTCGCACAAATTTTCCTTCTAAAGATGGCCCAAACAAAAATTTCCAATTTATTTTGCCTTTGTCGTAAGCAATTAACTAAACATTGTTGTATTCAATGAATGTCATGTGTTGCAGTTGGGATCTAATTCAAGAAGGAAACCGCCTGTATAAAGACATGGATCGGTTGGTTGCGTATAAGAAGGGGCTCAACACTTGGGCTAGATGGATTGACACCAATTTGGACCCCAAAAAAACAAGAGTCTTCTTCCAGGGTGTTTCCCCAGATCATAATAAGTAAGACTTCCCTGGCCTTGTCTATATACACATTGATTGAGACATATATTCACAACATAAAACTATGTTATCTTATGTTTTAAGACTATGAATCTGAACCGCTCATGAGACGAATTCTTATTTAATGGTTCTGCACCCTTGCATCTATCACATTGCTAGTTATAGCTTAACATCATAAAATTTGACTTTTTTTTTCATAGTAGAGACTAAATGTCAGTAACTCAAATCATCATCAGATATCATTTATTTTTATGATTTAAATGTCCTTTATCGATTAATTATTGTTACTTTGTTACTGATCTGACCAACTGTTTTAACCCACATTTACATCTTATCACATTTTTGATATGACAATTACCGCACCTTATTTACTTTTTCTTATAATTACATGCTCACCTGTTTTATAACATTTTTCTGCAACATTTTATTCCCCAATTAACCTTGTATTAATGTTTGGTTAATTAGTGGAGGTGATTTTGGGGAGCCAACTGCAAAACATTGCGAGGGACAAATGCGACCAGCGGTTGGGCATCAGTATCCAGCAGGTTCACATCCAGCAGAGCTTGTAGTAGAAAGAGTGCTGCATTCTATGTCAAAGCCAGCTTATTTGCTCAACGTCACAACCCTTTCACAACTAAGAAAGGATGGCCATCCGTCTGTGTATGGTCACGGCGGTCACAGGGACATGGACTGCAGCCACTGGTGTCTGGCCGGTGTTCCTGATACTTGGAATCAACTTCTATATGCAGCTCTCATACAAAGAAAAACCAACTAATTTTTTGTCGCTGCATCCAACATGTCATCGCTATAGCTTGGTCTAATTTGGAAACGAAATTTAGGTCACATTTTGCAAGAATTTAATATTTTCCTAGCTGAAAGGCTGCTTCTACTAGAAAATATAATTCCTCGCTGGAAAAATCGTTACTAAAGCAACGTTTTGTTGTAGTGTGAGTATGTAATTGCAGTTCATAATCTCTACATAATTTGTATTTCTATCCATCCACTTCCAAATAAATATATATATATTAATTATTCAACCACTTTGCCTACAAAGTGAAGAAAATTGAAGTTTCACACTAAAACGAAATGAATTTTCTGCCTGAAAATAACTATCTCACATGCATGTGTAAGATTTCTTGAGGAAGGGTTTCTCAAAAGTAATGCTTGAGACAGATTCAACTATTTTAAAGCAGAGTGTCGAAGGAATGACTAACAATGGTGCTTGGTCCATCCTTCCCACAATTCTGGAAATTAGAAGGCTTGCCAACAGTTTCCAGAGAGTTGAATGGAGTTGGATTCCTCGAAGTATCAACAAAGCGGCTCACGCAGCGGCTAGTATTGGCATCAGAGCCGTGGCTTAAATTTGCTGGGCTGAAAGGCCACCACCGTCTCTTCAGGGAGTGTTGGAAGCGGATGGTCTTCCAGGACCACCAAACCAATGTTCTTATCTATATTTTGTACTAAGTTAGCCGCTCCACTAGCTTGCTTTGACTGATCAGTGTGTGCTGGCTTAGGTTGTTTGTTTCTATTCGTGGCTTTTGCCTCTTAATGAAATTCATTTTCGTCCAAAAAAAATAAAATTGAAGTGGACACAAATTGTGCTCTGCATGTGCTCAATCACATTGGTTAATAACCTCCAAGAGTGAACATATTTATGTGGTCCATGACCATAGGTTTTGAAATCTATCATATGTTAACATTTTCTTTGTAATCGTCATATTTACCAAATTTCGAAGGGATTAAAAAACTTTACATTCAAAAAAGCTACTGTAATTTTTTTTAAAGATATATAAAAAGGTTATAAATAATTTAAAACAGAAACAAGTCACAGAGCTTGTTAATTAATTATATAATTTTGGAATGTACAGTTGTCTTCGAAATCGTGTTAATAAAAAATCAACGGGCATTTCCAGATATATTACTACTCTGCTACTGGCAAATGGGTTTGTTTCTGGGCTTGGATTGAATGAGCAAAGAAAGGCCCAAGTGATGAGGGACGGGAGTTTGTCTTTGACTTGGGCCAGCCAGACTATTAAAGTAGGAGGGAATCTTGACTTGATTAAGAACTAGGAAACATGAATCCCATATCGGAATACCGTTCTATGAATGAAACCTTTCTATAGAGCTTTTCAATACTAAAGCTCGTCCCTTCGGGGACATACGATAAAATTGCAACAATCCAAACAAGAAGTTCCTTTATACGCCTAAACCAATCAGGACACAGCCACTGTCTTTGCCACTTGCAAAGGCCAATATCTCATCATCAATTAGGCTTTGTCTTGAATTAAGGGGAAAAAAAGAAATATAAAGGGTAAATCTTCTCGTGTCAGATATCTAACATGTTATGTTGTTAAATGATTAATCGAATCCCATATTTTAAGACAAGAAAAGCAATCTTCGCCTAAATGAAGCCCTTAATAAGAATATTTTAATCTAATGTGTTTCAGAAAGGTTAAGTTTATAATTCAAGCCCTTAATGACTAAATCAATCAATTAAAAACAGAAATTAGACTTATAAGAAGCACAGTCTGCACTATTTAAACTCACCCAAGTAATAAAATTTTTGGCTACCACCTTCTTCTGAGTTCTGACACATGGCTGTTTCTTCTATATTTTCTGTAGCATTAATATTATTTTCTCTGTTGTACCAGATAGGGGGTGTGGTGAGTCAATATTGGGTGAGGGAACAAGTAAACAATGCTGGGTCTGGGTGTGACCTTTTCCATGGAGAATGGGTGTACGATAGGTCCTACCCTCTCTACATTTCAACAGACTGTCCCTTCATTTTGAAGGAGTTTGATTGCCAAAAGAATGGTAGACCAGATAATGAGTATCTCAAGTACAGATGGCAGCCCACTTCATGCGATTTACCAAGGTACTTGAGTCTTCTTGCCATTGTTCTTTTCTCTCTCTATTTTATTTTATTTTTATATAATTTTTGGGGGACAATGTATATATGTAGGTTCGATGGAAGAAGCTTTTTGGGAAGATTTAGAGGGAAGCGCATCCTATTTGTAGGGGACTCATTGAGCATGAACCAATGGCAGTCTCTCACATGTTTGCTTCATACATCAGTGCCAGAAGCCAGCTACACCTTGTCCAAGGTTGGAGGTGTCTCCACATTCAAGTTTCCAGTAAGGCTACCTACCTTAATTTCCTTCTAAACCATGCATTTAATACCTAATTAATTATGATCTCCAATGGTACATGAAATTGGGAACGACAACATGCTCATGCTCAACTTGCATTAATTTGTAGGCATACGACGTTTCGATCGTTCTGTCCCGCAATGCCTTTCTGGTAGATGTTGTGAATGATAGCAATGGGCGTGTTCTAATGCTTGACTCAATTCAAAATGGAAGTTATTGGAGAACCTTTGATGTCTTGGTCTTCAATACATGGCATTGGTGGCTTCATACTGGAAGAAAACAACCGTATGTGTTACAATTTTTTTCTGTTTCTTTATTTTTATTTTTGGAATTAATAAAGTAATGCAGGTGGGCACAAGTTCGATATGGTGTGAATAATGCACACAAGGACATTGATCGCATGAAGGCCTATGAGAAAGCTTTGACGACATGGGCTAGATGGGTGGAATCTAGTGTGGATCCTAGTAAAACGAAGGTCTTCTTCCAAGGTGTTTCTCCGGATCATATGAGGTAAACAATGGGGCTGCCTAGATAAGGACTTTTTTCAAAACGAATTCGTTTACGGATCCCGAATTTTTGTATTTAGCATCGATGTATTTACATACATTTAAACATATGTTAACTATTAAATTAATCTAATGCATTTTAATCAGTCCACATCAGCATCTCTTTACACCTTATATGTGTATAATAACTTTTTTTAAAAATACCTTTGAAAGAGGGTCCTCAGGTTTACCTCAGTGGTTGAGGTGCTCCCCGCTCCCCCCCATGACCCACCTTCGAATCCCACAGATAGTGTGCCCCCTACCCCGTATGATGTATCACAAAAAAAAAAAAAAAAAAAAAAAAAAAAAAAAAAATTTGAAAAAAGAAATAAAATATTAAAAAATATTATAACAACAAAAAAAATATGTCAGCAAGCATCAACTCTTCAACCCAGCCTCCTATCCCCCCTGTGGCAGCTCCCCAGCCATCCATGGCTGCCACACTTAACCCCATCTCCCACTTCTCTCTCTCTCTCTCTCTCTCTCTCTCCCTCTCCTAACAAATCTGCAAATAAATGAAAAATAATTCGCACAATTACTACAATTAAACCAAGTCGACCTATGTGCGTGTGTGAGAGGAAAAGAGAGTAAGGGTCAGCAATTGGTTGGCAGTGTGGGGGCTGGGGTTGAGGAGAGAGGTGGTTGCTGCTTGATTTGATTTTTTATTTTTTATTTCAATGTTATCAAATACATATAGTAAGGTGCGGCAGTTGTGAGGTTTAGTATAATACAATTATTCTGACCTGGACTCATTAAAATTCATTAGATTAATCTAATGGTTAATATTTTATTAAATGTGTGTAAATGCATTGATGCTAAATGCAGAGGCTTAGAATCCTCGTGTACCTAAAAAAACTAACCAAATGTCAAGTGGTTACAAGCACTTATCCATGAATCCGAGATTCTATATTCGATGAAGAGAGAAAAAAATTGAAAAGTAAAACTTCATATGCCGTTGTTCTAACTTTGACAAATAGTTAACCCACTGGCATATATGAGAACGCACACGACCATTTATAAGAAATGTTTTTTTAACATAAATGTTATGATCTTTTTATTTGTGCTAATCAATAGGTCAAGAGAATGGGGTGATAATGCAAAATCGGAGACCTGTTTTGGACAAACAGCACCAGTGTTAGGAACACAATATCCAGGAGGCTCACATCCAGCACAAGTTATTTAGAAAGAGTGTTGCGCACAATGTCCAAGCCAGTTCACTTGCTCAACATAACAACACTGTCACAACTCAGGAAAGATGGTCACCCTTCTTTCTATGGTTTTGGCGGCCGCCGTAGCATAGATTGCACCCATTGGTGTCTTCCCGGCATTCCGGATAGTTGGAATCAAATTCTTTTTGCTGCACTCTTCCAAAGATGAACAGATGCTAGTCATTTTCTCCTTTTTTTTCTTTGTTTTAGTTGAATAAATTATCAACATTTTTTAGTCTAATAATAATGTTTTCCATTTGTAATTGTAAGTTGAATGTCTACATTCACTCTTGCGAACTAGCTAGGAACAAGGGTGTGTTGCACAACCTATGGTTGAATAAATATTTAGGCCCTGTTTGGTGGGTCGGGTTGGACAAGACTGGATTGGACTTGGAGTGTTGAACTGGGCTAGCTAGGACTATACCAGACTTTGAGTCTGTTGTTTGGTGCTTTACTTAACTTTGCACTGGACTGGACACAAATAAAAAAAAAAAAAAAAAAAAAACAATTATTCAATTATTTCATATAAAAAAAATTAATTGATTAAAGGGTATAATGGTGATTTGTCCTTTGAACTTGTACCTTAGTTTCAATTGACCCCCTATCTTTTTTTTTAGAAAATTAAGTACCCGTCTATTTTTTCGGCCAATGTGCCCCCCGACGTCAAAATCTGGCATTTTCCATCCATTATACCATCAAGATGGAGGTTAATTTTGTCATTTCGCGTGTCCACGCAATTCAACCCAATGTAAGTAGAAAAGTCGAAGGAGGCTAGGTTAGTTTCAACCCAAAAAAAAGGGAAGGAAAAAAAGGAAGCAAGGTTAGAGCTGTAACTATAGGATTCGAAAATTTGGGGGGAATTGGGGATTTCACGAAATCGAGCTGCATATTGGCTGATGTTGAAAAATTGGCGAGGTTGTCATAGGAATCTCGAATCAACACACCTGTATTGACCAAGAAAGATGCGTGTCGAAGTCCAGAGCAGTAGGCAAGCTCCCAAGTATAGTAAGTCTTCAACTTTCCCTTTCTTTTCATTGTTTAAGTGGTTGTGGTCCATAGGTTGTCGGTAGAATTGGATTCTTCTATCTTCTTGCTTTTCTGTAAGATTCCTTTTCGAATAGAAAAGTGTGGTCCTAAAGTAAAGTATGTGTGTTTCTTTGTCTCTGTGTGGCTGATGTTAGTAAAGGCTGGATTCAATTGGTAGGTTTGTTGTAGTAAATTGAAGTTGTTAAGTTAATTAAATTAAATTTTGTTGTTTGTAGGTGATCCAGAGTTATTTACGATTGAAATTCACCATGAGGGTATTTTAAAAAGGGGAAGTATGTGGGAGGCACTGTCCAATGTGCAAACAACTGTAATATAGATCAGTTGTCTAAGCTAGACTTATATGATGTTGCTGAATCACTAGGATACAACCACATAAAAGTCGATTATCTCTATAGGTCCACAACATTGGGTTATGTGGCAATTCGAGGAGACTAGGATATGCTTGAGTTTGTGCATGAGATATCTGCATCAAGGGTTCACGGTTTGTACATCACAAAAAAGCTAGAACCCACCTTGTTAGAGATTGAAGCCTCTACAACTGTATTTAACTTTCAGAATTTGCTTCAACCACAACTGATACATATAGATGTACAAGATCATGCGAACATTGCTGATCATGCCGATGATGAAGCTAAAGAGGAAGATGAAAAGCAGCAAGAAGATGAGGAGCTACAGGTAGATGAGGAAGAAGATGTAAATGTTGATGGAGAGGATGATAACGAAGAGCGCCTGCAGTTCATAGATAGTGACGACAAGCAAACAGATGAAGAACAAGACAAACAAAAGAGAGCAGAAGATGACAAGTGGTTTGATAGGCATCTAGT
Source organism: Prunus armeniaca (assembly GCA_903112645.1). Lineage (NCBI taxonomy): Eukaryota > Viridiplantae > Streptophyta > Magnoliopsida > Rosales > Rosaceae > Prunus > Prunus armeniaca. Next base: position 8,691,291 of record CAEKDK010000003.1, on the reverse strand, counting down.
GAATGAAGCTGTTTAAGAACCACAGAGAGAACCTGGTGATGTTCCAAGTGATGACTACAATTCAGAGGACCTTCTAAGTATTTCAGAAAAGGAAAATGAAGTTGATGAAAATACAGGTGTGAAAAAGGTTAGTCACAGAAGATAAATTTCTAGGTTCAAGCAATTCAAAAGGGAGACTGATTTATTTAATCTAGTATTTCATATTGGAATGGAGTTTGCTAACATGGAACAATGTAGGAAGGCCATAAGATTCTATGCAGTTTCAAGTGCTAGGCCACTGAGATGGGTTAAGAATGACCCTCACAGGGTTAGGGTGGTGTGTGGAAGTGGAGGAAAGGCTGGAAAAAAAAAAGGTTTTGGAAAAAGAAATGGAGAAAAAAAAATAGAGAAAAACGTGTACAAAATGCTGGAGAGGATGGTAGAGAAGAAAATGGAGAAAATGGTGGAGAAAAGGAAAGAAAAAGGTAAAGAAAATAGGAATGTCAAGTGTGATTGGTTGCTATATGCATCTTATGTGGGCAAAGGGCCTACTACTAGGATCATGACATATCAACCTAAGCATGTATGTGGAAGAATGCAAAAGACCAAGTTTGCCACTTCTTCATGGCTTGGTCAAAGGTTTGTTAAAATTCACAGTTTCAGTAATTGGTTTCTAGTATTTTGGATGTTTGGGAGGAAGGAAGAGATCACAGAGAGAGTATGAGAAAGAGAACGTTGCTCTGAAAATAGAAAACTGGAGGTTACTATTCATTCCATTCCACTATTCATCTATATTTGTATGAGAAGAAAGAAGTATTATAAAATAAAATTCAAAACTTTGACTTTTAGCTCCAAGGATTTCAGCTGAAGGGTTACACATCAACACTCCCTTCTAACCCTTTGGTTGATTTCACACCAAGTAGATCTCTTAGATACACAAAACAATCCTTGGACAAAGCCTTGGTTAGAATGTTTGCGATATGATCTTCTGTTGTGCAGTAGATTAGTTCAATCTCCTTTGCTTGAATAGATTCTCTAATGAAGTGAAACTTTCGACTAATGTGTCTGGTTTTCTGATGGAAAACTGGATTCTTTGCCATTGCTATGGCAGAGGTGTTATCACACAGAATTGGTGTGCCTTCCACTTGTTCCTCTCCAAAATCTTCAAGTACAAACCTTAGCCATTTAGCTTGTGATGTTGCTTCAGCAGCACTAACATATTCTGCCTATGCAGTGGACAAGGCCACTGTGTTCTGTTTAATTGATGCCCATGAGAACATACCAAATCCTAGTGTGAATGTAGGGGTGGTTGCGGTTCGGTAACGGAGAATTTTTGCCCAAACCGTAAACCGACCGACTATTTGCGGTATGGTGATTTTTGAAACCGCAAAAAGCGGTCGGTTACCGCGAATTAGCGGTTTAAAACCGCAAGTTCTCAAGCATTCACAAAAATATAAATTCACAACCTAAATAAATAAATACACAACCTCAACTTCTCAAGCATATAGAAATTCACAATCTCCTCAACTTCTCAAGCATTCACAACCTAAAGAAAATTAAAGTTACAATTCCAAGCATTCCAATTAAAGTTAAACTTCTCAAGCATTCCAATTCCAAATCCTTTAAAGTTACAAACCAAAGGAAAATACAAAGCAAAATGAATTAAAGTTACAACTAAAAGGAAAAATCTAATTCAAAGTTAATTAAATTACAAACTAAAAGGAAAATGCAATGCACCAATGTTACAAACTCAAGTGTTAGTGGTGAGTGGATTTGAAGAACCCCGTAAGTTTTGAAAATCAAATACCGCAACCGCAACCGCAAATGCGGTTCGGTTTACCGAGATCGCGGTTTCATTGTGGTAAATAGTCGGTTGGTTTTTGCGATTTTTTGGTTTTTTCGGTCTAAAATGCCACCCTTATGTGAATGCATATCCTGAAGTACTTCTTCTGTCATCTTCACTTCCTGCCCAGTCACTGTAACAATACCCTATTAAGGTAGCTGTCTTCCCTTTTATAAATTCAATTCCAAAGTCAAGTGTGCCCTGAATGTATCTTAATACCCTCTTGGCTGTTCCCATGTGTTTTCTAGTAGGATTATGCATGAATCTAGCAAGCAAGCTAGAGGCAAACATTATGTCTAGTCTTGTAGCTGTCAGATATAGAAGGCTACCTACAATCTGTCTGTATTCACTCTCATTTGTTGCCTCACTGCCATCTTTCTTGCACAACCTCTCATTTGCAACTAGTGGAGTTACCACAGACTTGCAATCCTTCAATCCAAACTTTTCAATAACCTTCAAGGCATATTTCTTATGATGAAGAAAGATGTGTTTATCTGTTTGTACTACTCCAATGCCAAGAAAATGGTAGAGTAATCCCAGATTAGTCATTTCACAATGTTGCATCATATCATTTTTGAACTCTTCAAGTAACTTTGGGCAGCTTTCAGTATAGACAATATCATCCACATAGAGTGAAACGATAAGAATACCTGAAGCTTCACTAGTTTTGACATAGAGTGTAGCTTCACTAGGACTTTTCTTGAATCCTGCCTTGTTGAAGTAAGAGTCTATCTCATCATACCAAGCTCTTGGGGCTTGCTTTAGTCCATACAAAGCCTTGTTCAACTTATACACTCTGATTTCTTGATTTTCCTTCACAAAACCATGTGGCTGCTCAACATAAACTTCTTCCTTTAAAACTCCATTCAGAAAAGCAGATTTTACATTCAGTTGGTATAGATTCCATTCCTTCTATGCAACAAGTGCTATCAAGGTTCTAATAGTATCCAATCTTGCTATTGGGGCAAACGTCTCATTATAGTCTATTCTAGGCTTCTGAGAGTAGCCTTTTGCCACAAGTCTGGCCTTGTTTTTCTGCACAGATCCATCAAGATTTAGCTTCGTTTTATAGACCCACTTGACACCAATGATTGGCTTGCCAAATGGTTTGTCCACTAGTTTCCATGTATTATTTTTCTCAATCATTTCCAACTCAGCTTTCATTGCATTTCTCCATGACTCATCAAGATCAGCTTCTTCAAAACTTTCAGGTTCCACAATGCACATATTGCACTGAGCCATGATTTCGTTAACACTTCTCCATTTCTTTGGTGTGTGAGCAATAGCTTGAGGGTTTTCACTTATTCCTTCATCTTGCAGTGTACTACCTTCATCCATTTGAGTTGGTGTATCCAAGTTTTGACTTGGTTCATCTTATAGTGTGATTCCTTCATCCAGTTGCGTTGGTGTATGAAAGCTTTGACTTGGATCACAGTTTTGATTCTCAGTAGGCACAGGGGCTGTCATTTCCCCTGCACTTGCATTCTCCCACTTCCATGAGCCATTCTCATCAAACTACACATCTCTAGACAGAATAACCTTTCTAGTTCTTAGATCAAATAGCATGTACCCTTTTTCACAGAGTCCATAACCCACAAAGATACACTTGTGGCTATTTTCTTCAAGTTTATGCCTTAATGCTGAAGGGGTGTGCACATGGCAGGGAGATCCAAAAATCTTCAAGTGTGCAATACCTGGTTTTCTACCAGTATAACCTTCAAATGGTGTTACCTTCTTGAGAGATTTGGTGGGACATCTATTTAGTAAATAGACTACAGTATTTACAGCTTCTGCCCAAAATTCATAAGGAATACCCTTCTCATGCAGCATGGATTTTGCCATTTCCACCACTGTTTTGTTCTTTCTCTCGACTACTCTGTTTTGCCGAGGAGAGTATGCCATAGTTAGCTGCCTTTGAATTCCAAATTCTTCAGAATACTTGTTAAATTCGCTTGATAAAAACTCTCCACCCCTATCACTCATCAAGCCTTTTATCTTATATCCACTTTGCAGCTCAATTATAGCCTTGAACTTTCTAAAACATTCAAATGCGTTTGACTTGTTTCTGATGAAATACACCTATGACATTCTAGTGCAATCATCTGTAAATAGCAGAAAATACTTGTTTCCCGAGATAGATTCAGTCTGCATTGGTCCACAGATGTCTGTGTGAACCAATTCTAGTGGACACTTAGCTCTCCAAGTGGATTCTGAGGGAAAAGAATCTCTGTGTTGTTTTCCTAGCATACAGCCTTCACACAAGACTGAAATTTGCTCCAAGTGTGGCAAGCCATGAACCATTCCTTGATCCTCAAGCATTTTGATGCTTCTTTCATTTAAGTGCCCCAATCTCTTATGCCATATCTGCAAGCTATGTGTAACACTTGCTTTTAAAGTCAAATCACTTGCAGGCATCATTGTAAGAGGAAAGCATCTGTTAGTTGTCATTTGAACTCTAACAATGAGGTTGTCTAGTGACCAATTATCATAGATATTCACCACATTCCCTCCAAACATAAGATAGTACCCATGCTCCATCATTTGTCCAACACTAAATAGATTTTCTTCAAGACCAGGTACAAGCATTACTTCTTGAATGTGCTTCCTAACCAACTTGGTTTCTATCACAAAAGTCCCTTTTCCTACAACTGGAACTATTTCTCTAGTTTCCATCTTTACTTTAGAGGTTAAGTTCCTTTGAATATTGACTAAGAGTCTCTCATCTCCTGTCATGTGATTACCACAACCACTGTCAATGTACCATGAGTGATTCACCTTCACGTCTGTTGCAGCATTGCAAGCATAGAACAAAGTACCAGTTTCTTCAACCTGATGTGCATAGTTCACATTCTGTACATTTTTATTTCCATTGCAATCTCTGAGCATATGTCCAAATTTCCCACACCCATTGCATTTAGGCTTCCCTTCAAACCAACACTTGCCATAATGCAGCTTATCACAGTGTTTACAAGCTGTTTTGTTTCCATCATTAGACTTCCAATTTTTCTGAGATTTTTTATCTCTAGAAAACCTTCCACTCTTAGGATTTTTTTCCCTCAATATTCAGACTAGTAAAGGCTCTTTTTGTAGAATTCTCAATATGTCGATCCAATCTGAGCTTAAAGCTCTTCAAAGATGCACCCTTTGAGGTCTCCCCGTTCACAATTCTGGGGAAGAGCTGATCTGAGACAGTACTTTGAATCAATCCAAGTGCGCGAGCATCCTTCATCAGAATCTGAGCCGTCGTAGACTTCTCAGTATCCTTAGCCTCCTCTTTCTCCTTCTTCGAATCTGAAGCATTGAACCCATTCTCGATTAGATCCCACAATCCATGAGATTTCAGAATGTTTTTCATCCTAATGCTCCAGAACTCATAGTTTTCTCCATTGAAAACTAGTGTGCGAAGCTTAGTTGTTCCCGATCCTGCCATGTTAGACATTGGATTCAAGAAATCGCAGCTTCAATCATCGAATTTTAGCTCAACACAGCTCGAATCGAGTCCGATTCCTTATTCACAGATTCACGCCCAGTTTAAGCAATCAAACCTGGCTCTGAGGCCATGTTAAAATTCATAGTTTCAGTAATTGGTTTCTAGTATTTTGGATGTTTTGGAGGAAGGAAGAGATCACAGAATGAGTATGAGAAAGAGAATGTTGCTCTAAAAATAGAAAACTGGAGGTTACTATTCATTTCATTCCACTATTCATCTATATTCATATGAGAAGAGAGAAGTAAGAAGCTTCTCTAACTGCTTTACAGGGATTAAATCCTAGCCTTTGATCCTATCACTCTATGAGATGATTACACTTGTCTTAATTTGACAATTATATCCTAGGCCACTTGGACTATGATGGCTCTCATTACAACCAGAAATTAAAACATATAAAATAAATTTAAAACTTTGACTTTTAGCTCCAAGGATTTTAGCTGAAGGGTTATACATCAACACATGTCTGTGTAGGATTTCATGAAGATTGTGAGGAAGTATTATGGCATAGAGCATAGCTAAATATAGAATACATGGAAAGCCAAGAGCATAGCAAAACAGAGAATACATGGAAATATTGAATAACAATATGTAAAATTGTAGGATTATTGTGAAGAGTTGAAGGCAAACAATCCAGGTAGCACTGTATTAATCAAGACTGATTTATGAGGGAACAACCCCAATATTTAAAAGAATAAATATATATATATATATGTTTTGGTGCATTGAATAAGGGCTTTATTGCAGGATGCAGGCCAATTGTGGGTTTCGATGGTTGTCATGTGAAGGGAACTCATCTAGGATAGATTTATCTGCAGTTGGTATTGATGCGAGTATGGGATGTACCCTGTCGCATTTGTTATGGTTGAAGTAGAAAATACTGAGACTTGGACATGGTTTATGGAGATTTTCTTTGCTGATGTTGGGTGTGAAAATGGTAATAGTTGGGTGTTCATGTCAGATAAGCAAAAGGGTTTGGGGCAAGCCATTAGGGATTTGATGCCTACTACTGAACAGAGGCATTTTGTTAGGCACCTCCACAATAATTTCAAGATTGTTGGTCACAATGGACTAGCATTGAAGCAAAAATTGTGGGTAGCAGCTAGATCAACTACAATACCCACATTTGAAGCTGAAATTGAGATTACAGATGGCTTCAAGAAAGGCCAGCAAATCATTGGAGTAGGTCATACTTCACAATTCATTCTAAGTGTGATATGCTTTTTAACAACTTGTGGGAGTCTTTTAACTCAGCTATTATTGAAGCAAAGGATAAGCCAATTATGACACTACTATAGAGAATTCGAAGTTATTTGATGCTAAGAATGGATAGACTTAGAGAAACTGTTTGGACACATGATGTTGGTCCTAGGATTTCTGGAATTGTTGAGAAGCTAACAACTGAGAGTGCTCAATGCATAGCATCATATGCTGAAGGAGGGAAATATCAAGTTAATAACATCCATGGTGGGATGTATGTAGTGGATTTGGAGAGGCACACGTGCACTTGCAGAAGTGGAACTTATGTGGAATCCCTTGTTCACATTCTATGGCTATAATTGCCAAAACAGAGAAGAGCCCTTAAGACTTTGCACATTCACTTTACAAAAGAGATGCACATGACAAGGCTTATGGGAGTTATATATCTCCATGCCTAGTTAAGAATACTGGAGAAAAACAGGGCATAGACCCATCTAGCCATCTCTTTACCACAAACAACCAGGAAAGCTTAGAACAAGTAGGCAAAAGGAACCTGATGAGATACCAAAAATGCAACAAAGTTGAGAGATATGGGATTGTCATTTATTGTAAACTTGTGGAGGTGAAGGTCAGAATTCTGCAAGTTGTGGCAACAATGGAGAAAGAGGCGGAAGACATGTGTGAACTTTGTGATTATTTTTGTTGATATGAACTTTGTTGAAGGTACAATTTTGGTCCTTTATTTGATGAACTTTTTTATTATTTTTTGTTCAAGGAACAAGTTAGAGGCAGGGAAAGGGCAATAAGGGTTCGAGGCAGGCGAAAGGGAACAAGCATGCCAAGTGTTCATGTCAAACAACCATACCAAGCTAAGACTTCAATCTAAGCTAGACCTTTTTGAAGAACAACGCTTGGGGTAATACCATATGTACTGATTTGCTTTCAATAATTAAATTAAGTGTTTAAACCAAATTTTGACTGATTTGCTGATTTTGGTCATTCAAATAGGTAAGAAGAGGGGGGGCAGGTGTCTGAACTAACAAGGCAGCTTGCTCAAACTGGTTTTACCTTACAAGGAAATCAAATTGGGCATGTTTCTCAACCAAACTCAAAAATATACCTTGACCAAAGAGATTAAGGCCATGGAGAGTGTAGTTGAGATTTGCTAATTTTGGTCATATGTGATCATCGGCTAATTTTGGTTTTTTGGAACCCCAAAACATTAGGACTGCTTATTTTGTATTGTAATGGATATGTTTTGGAACATTTGATTTTGATGAATTTGTAGCTAATATGGTCCTATGATTCTCAAATTGATTCAATGGATTAGTATTGGAACACAAATGTTTTGGATGGATTACTGTTAGAACTCATATGTTTTCCTTGAATTAGTGTTGGAACAGATGTTTTGTAATGGATATCTTTGCCTGGAATGGATATGTTTTGGTTGGATAGTGTTGCAACACATATGTTCGCTTGCTTGCTTATATGACCTTTTGGCCAATTGGAAATAAAATTGTCAAAACACAACTGATACATGTCATTACATTCAACAAAAAGACAAAAAGTCCATCTATTACACCTCTGCCACACAACTTATACACGACATTTTATTCATTGTCTTTGCCTTTCCCACTCCCCTTTATTTCTAATTCATATTACATAGGCAACTTCAAATATCCTTCATAATCTTTGCATTTCCTGTACATCAACCACAAAACTATCACAAACAATAAACAAGACACCCAAAACCAAGGTTTTTTTTATTTTTTATTTTTTATAATCAGTTTCTCTGGCCGAGACTGTTTTGCATCTTCCATCATGCTTATTTTATGTAGCAGCCTAGGTATAGTTTGCTTTTGACCTCTCACACATTTGTGGGTCACCCCATTCCTAAAATCTACATCTATTCTGCACATTTGTCATAACAATTGATACATAAAAAAACAAAAACAAAAAGATGTGCATCACTCCAAATTTCAAATCTGCAAACCAAATTTCAGTTACAAACTTACCCTCCCACCGATGTAGAACCTTATCCCTGGATGTGCAGCAGTCCAAGATGTTTGGATTTTCGTAGTTCTCCCCAGTAGCAGACAACTGAAGGCACCATCCATGAACTACCCTCTTCACCTTGTGAATTCCACCTCTATGACCCATGACCTCCATGAACTCTGCCAGGTAGGACCTCCTAATCTCGTAATATTGGGTTTTCTCCTAAACCCTAGATCCCGTTTTATTAGGGTACGGAAATGGAGGTTGGAAAAATGGAGGGAAATTCATTTGGGGAAAAAACAACCCAAAAAGAAGGAACTAATAGTTGAAGCATGGGTTCAGTTTAGTGCATATACAAAATGACAAAATTAACCTCCAACTTCACAGCAGAATGAATTGGAAGTGCCAGATTTTGACGTTGGGGGGCACATTGGCAAAAAAAAAAGTTCGGTTCCTTAATTTTCTATAATAATATTAAAAAAAAGATATGGGGTCAATTGAAAGTTATGTACAAGTTCAGGGGGCAATCACCAGTATACCCTTATTTAAAAAAAATTGCACAGAATTAAAATTGAGAAAGCCCCATCACATATTACTTCTAAAATAGCTCAAAACATATCCAAATTTAACAAAGCAATTAAAATACCTATTTTGCCCCATCAAAATACAACAAGTCCAAATATAACAAAGTAAAAACTCAAAACTACAATTCAACCACGAGATCTATGATCTCAAAGCAGTGTTGTCACATACTCGTACCTATCATCACCCTCATCTAACGTCTTGAACACGTGCAGTTTTGCCGAATGAGTAAATAAAGTAAGTAAGGAGATTCTATCTGAAATAGAAAATTCCATAAAAACTTTAAAGTAACAAATAAATTCAAACAAAGCATCAAATAGTCAAATTCAGTGTAAATCTGAGTATGATATTTATCTACAAAGCAAAGAGAGACATCTGATACTTGAGATCTAATTGAGAAAGCAACAATCTGTCCACAGAGAGAGAGAGAGAGAACATTTGGGAACCAGAAAGATTAATATGAGATTCTGTTCCTGCGGTGGTGTGTGAATGGGAATCAAAACGATTAATCTAAAAAGATGTTTCCAATTATTTCAGAGCATTTCACATAGATGCTTTCCAGCTTTTAAATTTCCTAACCAAATCAATGATCTTGACAAATTGAAAAAGGGAAAACACAAGAAATAATGGTAATTTAATAACAATAAGGTGTTATATCTCACATATTACAAGCTCAACTTATCATTAACATTCAAACGAAAAACCCATCTTCATAACAAGCATAGTTTTGAACAAACTGAATAGAAAAAGAATTTAAGAAGCTGTAAAAACCCAACTACTACATTCAATGACAAAGAAAGCAAAAAAGAAGTAACCCAATTTCACATATCCACAAACCGAGAAGAAAATTATAGGAGAAAGATGCGTATTGCTCACCAGTTTATGTTAACGAAGAAGAAGAAATGAGGAGAAGAGCCAAGGAGGAGGAAGAGGCGTAGACAATTGAAGGAGCGGAGGCGGAGACAGGGGCGTAGACATCGAAGGAAAGAGGAAGTGAAGGAGTAGACATCGAAGGAGAAAAGGAGGCAGAGGCGATGTCGCTCTAAACCCGTGGTTCCCCTTGGGTTTTCAATACTAGGGTTCACTGGACTATTATCCCATAGAAAATACGAGCTCGAACCAGTCCCGTTGTGCATTTAGGCTTACTGAACGTTTGATAGGATTGTAATCTATTTTAATTGAAAAAGTTGAATCCAGTCTAGCCCATCAAATAGGGCCATAGGGTTTTTTTTTTTTTTTTTTTTAAAGGAAGAAAAAAAAAGACTGCAAGATTAGAGTTACAAAAGAGGAGGATCCTCTTAGGATCCCTAATTTCCTACACTCATACAAAGAAACCAAGTACAAGTGAAACTTTTGTAATAACCAATTGAATTACATTCATCAGACACACCATATTCTCTTCTCGATAAATATAACATACTTGAGTAGCTTGCAACTAATTCATAAAATTTTGAATATCATGAATAAGTGATTGTAGTCGCCAATGAGGATGTTATGAATTCACAACAAACCAAGCTACTGCTTTGCAGAAGAATAGATTCAACCATCATAGTTTAACTTCCAAGGATTGATCAATCCATCAATAAAAGTTAGTCAAATCAAATTCACATGACACGAAAAATTTAGCCTAAAATAATTTTTGGCCAAGTATGATCTTCACATATGAAAAAATATATATATTTATAAATAAAAAAAATTAAAATGAAAGTGAGATTTGACCATAGTTACCAAAAAATGTTTGAGCTATAAGAAAATAGGGAAAATACTAATTAGATTAAGTGTTTGGTTTAGTTAGTGGTAGAGGGGGAGTAGGAATGAGATTTTTTTTTCTTTCTATTATTTAATGATGAAAATTTATAGAAACACCATTTAAATGTTTAGGTATGTGCATGATTACCACCTTAATTTTTTAATTTTTTTTTTCTATTAAGTACCCAGAGTTTGTAAAGTGTTGCAATTTACACCCTAGTCATCACGGACCACTCATGTGGAGGGATATTTTAGTGTATCGACATATTAGGGTTCGTTGATGACTACATATTATAGGATAATTTAAGGTTTAGTAATGAGGCAAATCAATTTGGGAAGGAATGGGGACATTGAAAGGCTCTAATATTTGTCTTAGAATGATAGAATAGGTTCGGGTATGGAGGAAAATTGATTTTAGTGTGCCCTAACATGTAGATGGATAAAGATATCCCTTCACATGACGGGTAGGTGATATGTATTAATGAAAAAGTCAATGTAACTTGACTTAGGTAGTTAATTGTACCACTTTATGGAGTCTAGGTGGTTAATAATAAAAAAAAAATAGAAATTCATGGTAGATTCTGACTATATTCTGGCCAAGCACGACGTCAGTGGCAGGTATTTCCTTCCCTCTTCATTCTCATTTCTCTGTTTTTCCTTTCTCACTTTCTTCTCAAACCCGGGGAATCTCTATTTGGTTTTTAACTAGTTTTTTTATCCACCATCCTCATATGTGGGAAGGTGGCTTGTCATTCGAAGAAGTAAAAGAGACATCATTTTAATGTCAGATTTAGAAGGTTTGAAATTAGAATCAAGCTATACAATTTTCTATATATTTTATCATTACTTTTATAGAGAGATATTTGAAAGTGCATTGGGAGGTGGAGATTTGTAAGTGGTATTTAAAACACAAATAAAGAGTCAAACTTTGGAGCTGACATGGCGGTTGAGAGAGCTTATGATTCCTACAACTTAAGTGCCAAAGTTTTAGGCATTTGGTTCTAGCTATTAAAAGTGGAGGTTTGAAACCTGAAATCTACCCATATATGGAAGATGTGTGTCGTAAGAGGAAAAAAATGAGACAATGTCGGGGCAAGAAAAAGTCAGCGAGTTTTGGTACCAAACCAACACCTGATGGGATTGGACATGTTACAACCCACTCGAGGGATCCGGCAATGAACTTATTTCAGAGGTGTGCGTAACTCGATGCAGTAGGGATGCGCAACCCAACAAGGTTCAGATGCGCACAACCCAACATGGGTTTCGAAGTGCACCACCCAACATTGGTTCGGATAAACATCCAACATGAGATCAAACTTGCTTAATACAACTCCACTACGGGGATCCCCGAACTTGAAAAATCCCCGACAGGTATGGGGAGGGGATAGTATTGGATTCCCCATCCCCGAACCCGACCCGAAAATATATATGTTTATATTTAAATAAATAAATATATAATTATAATATCTATGTTTTACCCCTCACCTCCAGCAACTGCATCCCCAACCCCACCCACCCTTACTGAAATGTCTCGCCGCACCCATCCACATCAAATCATCTCTGTCTCCGTTTGAAAATAACATAAACTTAGAAAAGCCCACCCACCTTTCACATGAAATCAACATTAGAAAATCACATCCCATTTTTGTTTTTGGTCAATAATGATGATTCATTGCAAGAATCCAAGCAAAAAAAAAAGGGGTTTGTTGAGGAGATGGTAGACCATCATGAGGTATAGGTTATTGAATTCTCGATATTTTGCTTGAATTTCTCTTTTGCATTCTCGAATTTTTGTTCTTTGCTCCCATTATCAACCCTCAAAGCTTCACCAACCTCACATAGGGTTCAAATTTTTGTTGTTATGTGGTTGATCTGTTGGACTTGGAAGAATGAAAGTAAGTCTGAGGGAGATAAAAGATTTGAAAGTCTGTGCCTATGTTCACTTTCACGAATCGCTCTTTTTTCTTGGTCTTGATTTTGCTGCTGCTTTGTGGATGTCAACCCATACACAAAATGTTTGAATGAGTGAAGTGGAGATAAAGAAGAAGCAGAAGTACATGATTGAAAGTGACAGCTTAGTGATTGCCATTGGAGAAGAGCTTGAGCTACACCAGACTCAATGCCCTTCACGGAATAAATTGTTCGTCTGGACTCGAGAGGATGGTTGTTTGGGTGGCTGGACTAATGGTTTAGGTGGTTGGGTTGAGAGGTTTGGGTACACAAATGTGTTATTAGCTGGGTAAAAGTCTTATTTACCCTTAAAAACATATCATGTGCATGGCATGTGACCAATTTTGACAGAAAAACTAACAGAAGGACGAATGGTGCAACACGATATCTAATTGGGGGACCTCCGCAACTATTTTTGAAGTTGAGGGACGAAAACGTAACTATGAATATAGTTCAGGAACCATTACTACAATTAAGCCTTTATCAATTAAAGAATATGATTGTTGAACTGTGGAGATATAGTCCTCACAAGAAAGGAGAGCTTGTTTCAAAAGAAATTGACACCAAAAAAAAAATTTAACTTGATGGTGCATTGAAGTGCATTTATATATACTTACATATCTTTGTATTTTTCTTTTTGTAGAAGAACATGGATAATGAGTGTGAAAAGGCTAAGCAACAAGTGGGAGAGAGTTCATGAACTCCACTAGATCAAGTCACACTCCTATCCTACAACAATGAGAGTTCATGACTACTAAACTTGGGGTTGCAAAGGGCAAGAGTATGTGAGGGTTGGGCTCTAGTCTCCAAGTGGAGAGTTCACATAGTGGTCGATCTACTCCTACATCCTATTTTACTATAGAGGAAAAGGTTGAGGAACTTCAAGGCAAAGTTGGTGAGTTCAAAAGGTCATCGTCAGTGATATTAAAATCATGAAAAAATACGATCATAAAAAGCTAAACTTATACATTATATTATTCAAAAAGTGAAAAGGCATAGAACTAAGGACATTATAGAACTTTTATTCGAATTCCCATTTCCCCAGATATTGCATAAAAAACAAATATAAAAAATATGGCTATGCATGCACACAACAACAACAGTGATTAAATTGAACTGAAATTAATAGTTCAAGTTAGTAGGCTATTAAAAAAATGAGATAATTCTCTATGATACAATAACACGTACAGTATAAGATTATATAATTGTACGACATTTATTCTGGCTATAATTAAACAATTGAATTGAAGCTTTTGTGACAATATGAATGTTAAGGGTATTTAAGTAAGTCAGCATGCAGTGGAACAATGGTCTGGTCATAAATATCTGAAGAACACGGAGAGAAACTGTGTGGAAAAAAGTAGGGTGCTTTTTGGTTAGTATTATAAGAAAAGAGGCCATCTCTGAAAGTAGAATCACAGTTGCTTTTCACTGGGATATCCTCTCCTCCTTCCGCGTGGCTCACTCTATCCTTAATTTCTCTCTTATTTTCTCTCTCTCTCTCTCTCTCTCTCTCTCTCTCTCTCTCTCTCTCTCTCATCATTATAGCACACAACGGCAGTGTGGTCCCAGTCCTTTCTCTCCTATAATGTCTCTCTCTCTATCACCGAGTCACTTTTATGGTTTCTCTCTCCCAGTGAAAAGCAACTGTGATTCTACTTTCAGAGTAAGTTTGCAAGATCATCAATTTTCCACACATATATATACGTTTGTGCCTTGATTATTTTTCACATACCAAATCTCTTGCATAGTCATGATTCTTTATTCCCTTAAAAATCCTTAATATATATATATATATTTTTTATTTTCAAGTAAAGAATTGATTTTGAATTTAACATATTGTCAGATGAATGACAATTAATTTTGAATTTAAATGGATGACAGGTAAAAGAATACAAGTCATGCATCTATGCGGCTAGTTATCAAAATGATGAATTAGAGTTCTCGTCAGATGAATACTACAAGTAGAAACAGATTCCCAATGACAACAATAAAACTAGGTAAATAAAAGTTAAATAATCAAGACCATATACTGTCACAAAATTTAGAGATGAGATGGGCTTTTTTTTTTCCTTGCATTGAAATTTTTGCAATTTCACTATTATATAAAGAATAAATTGATGTTTGTGTTCACATATGGATGTTCCGCCACGGCATGTTGGTAATCCACCTTGTGATGATGATTATGATTATGATTGTGATGATCAAGGTAATATTGGTGGTCATGTAATGTTTATGAGGATCTTGATGATATTGAATTTGGTGATTTGGTTGTGTGTTCATACTTGATGGATTTTGTACCTACCATACCTTTTTGTCTCTATCACACCTTGATGATTTTTGTTTCTAACATACCTTTATAGCTTTTGTGTCTAACATACCTTGATGATTTTGGTGGCAGTATGTCCTAAAGTTGCATTCTCTGTTTCATGTTTTATATTTAACGATTCTTTTAGGATACCTATTGAGTCTTTTCCTATTTGTTTAGGAGTTATTAATTGTTCTATTTAAACCAAATCAAACTAGACTGAAAGAAAATTTGTGTGTTGGTTGTAGGTAGGGTGCCTTGTTATCTCTTTTACCTTTTTTTACCTATTCTTTTAAATTCTTCTTCATATTCCTCTGCCTTTGCTGAAATTACTTATGTTACTAAGATATTTAGGTTCCTTATGTAGTTCTGGCGTTCAGGGAAAACTAAGGCACTCAAGACATGATAGGACGTTCTCATAAATGTTCAAAAAGTCCGCATTACGAAAAGGTGGATCCAGTCACTAAAAAGAAAAGCAGTTAGTGATGAGGGTATCCTCGTGTAGTTATGGGAAAACTAATTGCAAGGGCATCTAAGAGAGAGAATGAATATGTCATCACCCTCCGTAGTATTCATGGTGAGCCCAGTACATTTGAACACATAGTTACATTATGTTATGGGGCTAAGATTGAAGTTATGGCATCCAAAGTTGTATACCTCCGATGCTCCGAACAGGTTCTTCACATGACCGAGGAACTTAGAGAGAACAAGTTAATATAATGGACTAAGGGTTTTCCAGTCAAGTCCTCCCTAATTGGAATGACACTTTCAGGGTACTTAAGATGATAGAATGTTCTCGTTGACGTTGAAAAAGTCTGCAGTACGAAATGGTGCATCCATCACTAATAAGAAAAGCATTAGTGATGGGGATGTCTTGGTGAGGTTTGTGGACATCTGAAGCTTAAGCTCACCTTTCATTGAGAAACTACTTTCAGGCATGAAATCTTATGGCACCAAAGAGGAGGCTATCGCAAGTTGCGTGTTTTCTTATTAAGAAGAGTACATTGCTGAACAAAATCTACATATAGACACTATTGATTCTATGGAGTGTTTTTTTTTCATCGCTCTTCAATGACGTGGTGGATCGGGTTTTCTCCTTGGAAAAGTCCATAGTTTCAAACCAATTTTTGTTTAATCTACTAGAATAAACTATGAGTCATGTTGATACCGCTTTGTGCATAACAAAGCTTTATAAAACGATTGATATGCAGCTTAATCAAGCCAATCTAAAAAATCTTTTGATGCTGACAGCTTATGATCTTAAGAGTTTGGCCAAATCGAAGACAATCACCTATACAACAATCACCATAGTACCGAGCTTGATTGATGAATACCTCAAGCATGTTTTCTTGTGCAGTTAAAAAGTGTCGTTCTAGGGACTAATTGCAAGGACATCTAAGAGAAAGAATTGATATGCTATCACCCTCCATACTATTGTTGGTCAACTCAATACATTTGAACACATATCGATGTTATGTTATGGGAGGAAAATTAAAGTTACGACATCCGAAGTTGTATACCTTTAATGCTCCATATAGGTTCTTCATATGACCGATTAACTTAATGGGAACAACTTAATCAAATGGACTAAGGGATTTCTTATTGAATTCCTTCTTGGTTAGAAGTCTTTACTCACATGTCAAACTATAATTCATAAATTGTAATGGTGCAAACTAATCCTTAGACCTGAGACATAATAGTAGTTATGTGACTATGTTGTTTGTCTTTGAGGGCACTATACAGTTGTGTTGTAGAAAACATAACCAAAGGTGTTTTATTGGGATTCTCAATAAAATCATGGAGGCAAATGAATGTACAACAAAGGATCTCTACTCTCAGTAAAGGAGATAGAATACTCCAATGATATGATTGATCAAATCTCTGAGCAGAGTAGTGGATAAGATTTGAAGAAAAAGTCTTCAAATCTTATCAAGATAATCATATAAATGAATAATTAACATTAGGATATTTGACATAAGATTACATGTTCTAAGACTCTGAATAAACAGTATTGTACAAGAGAAGGATTCAATTGCACGGTCATTCCAATTTGAATATGTTCTTCACTATATCCTATTTAGCTCGGATAACCATGACATGTTGCTAAGCGTTAACCATGGTTTGTGGAAGTCAACAATGGTTCAATCATAATTTACCTTCACTCATAGGACAAACTAAATAGTGAGATTTAATGCATTAGTCAACTCATAGGAGTTGAGTTAACCCACTACCTTACTAAAAGCAACCTATGGATCACACACTAAATGTGATTAGAGGAACAAATGAAGAGAAAAGAAGTTTGAGGTCAAAAGTCAAGTTAAAGTCAACACGTTTGACTGAGTCAAATAGTGAGACTATAATTGTAATTTAACGGTTAAATTATTATTCATAATTGAGAGTTAATTATGGAATTAACTTTAATAGTTAGAATTGGATTGGGTTTTAACTCAATTAAAAATAAAGAGGCAAAATGCCTAAATGCCTACTGGGCCTAAGAATAAGTCAGCCATTGTTTTTTTTTGGGGTGGGGTGTCTTTTCCTATTTAAGCAGCACTATGACATTTCCAAGTTGGGGTTTTGGTCTCCACAACTTTAAGGTGTAAATGTTGTAGGTGAGATTTTTCTCCCTCAATCACTTGCCAAAAATTGGTCCAAGCAAGAGGCAGCCTGGCATCTCAAACCTCTTGGTTGATCTTCTCTCCATCTCTTGTCCATTTTGGTGTGGTGAACTAGAGGGCTTCTACTATGGAGCCTTTGGTTGAAGAACTTCCATTCTAAGAGGAGATTGAAGGTCTTTCCAACGAGGTGATCTTTCTTGGTTTTCCAAGAAAGGGCTACAAAGGTAAACACTAAACCTTTCTTCCCTTTTTCTTTTGTGCACAAAGAAATTAGATCCAAAGATCCATAGGGTAAATGAAATAGGCTTAGCTCAACACGATTAAACAAAATGATTCCGTCATTATGAATATTTTTTATGTATATGTTGTGGCTAAAATTTATTTTAAAGTCATGAGATGCATGTTTCCTTCAATGATATCAACTCAATTCAATGTGTTGATCAAGCTCTTTCGCTCCAACAATGTATGTGAATATGTGAATTACAATTTGGCTCAATTTTTCCGGGAATAAAGCATAATTCATTACACCTCTACCCCCATCTACTTGGCAACAAAATGGGGTGGTTAAATGCAAGAACCATCATTTCATTGACATGTTTCATTCCTTGGTCCTTAAACATATCAATTCCACATTATTTTTGGGGTCATGATGTCTTACCTACAGTGGCAAACCCACAAAGGTGCAAGGAGGTGCAACTGCATCTCCCCCTGCAGGAAAAAGCTTTAGAGATGCCAGAAGTTTCCCATTTGCTTGTGCCCATCAGGTGTTTGACGAAATGCCTCAAAGAGGCTTTTCTATCTTTCTAGCGATGCGCGCAGGTTGTGCATGTATTTAAGTCATGGCCAAAACAACGTCGTTTTGGTCCATAACCTAATAAAAAATAAATAATAAACATGCGTATAGCCGAGATAAGCTTTACCATCCCTTAAGCCTTACCGTCATTCAAATGTAATTGGGAATTGGAATTTTGGATTGAGAGGTCTTCAGATTTTCTGTGGCTCATAATGCGCTTTTGTGAAGACCCGTATTTTAAAATATATATATATATATATATATTAGGATGTGTAATTATCTTGGTACGTATATGTAAATATTGTTGTTATACTTTTATATTAATTATTATGAATATTATTATAATAATACTTATATATTTATATCTTATTACATATATTATTCTAATATATATATATACATATATCTTAATATATATGTGTGTGTATTACCTAAATATCTTATTCCATTATATATATATATGTGTGTGTGTGTGTGTGTGGATATGTATTAATAGACCTTGTTAGTTAGTTTTGTCAATTCATAGACCTTATTAATAGTCCTTGTACATGTCAAAGTGAAAACCATGTTAAGTAGCAAGGTTAGCCAACTCACCAAAGAGAAAAGGATATGATTGGAGGAGTTGGAAGAGTCACAAAGACATTCTTCCTTATCTGCTATATATTACTTGGTTAGGAAGTACAAATCAACCGCCATTACACCATCCAATAGAAAGTGTTTTACTGCCAACTTATTTCCTTATATATAGGACGTGAGTTGCACAACAAAAAAAAAAAAAAAAAAAAAAAAAAAAAGAGAGAAAGTGGTTATAATATTCTTGGAGGAGTTTGTGGTCGGAGCTTGTGTTTTCTTAACTTGGAGCTAGCTTTGGAAACGAGGTAGGGGTTTCTTGGGGGCCTTTACAGGGATTGATCTAATTAAATTTCGTGAGCTCTATTATGTGTGATATTGTATAATGTTCTTGATATAGGATATTTACGTATTGTGAACTATTTGAATAATGTCGGCATAATTATATCATGTCATGGTAATTGGTTGGAGTTGTTGTATTGAGAAAATAATGATGGAAAAGAGGGTAATGGAAATAGTCTTTTGTGTAGTTGAGTCTAACTCTTGGCAGGTACCAGGTCTCAGGGATCCCACAATGCACATGGTTTTTATTGGGTGATTCGGGACTGGCGAAAGGGAGTTAGACAAGATGACTAACAAAAGGGGAATTATGAGATTATTGAAATGGGTGTTAGTGCATATAAATGGGCATTCGGGACCAAGTGGTATAAGCATAGTATGGGACGTGCAGGTCTGCTTGTCCAGTTATATGAATTAACGGAAATAGATGAAGAGCATTCATTCATGCATTATTATTAATAATGTGATATTTTGGTTGTGTGATTGCATGTCACTTAATTTAGTTATATCAATCTACTGTTGTAAGGTCTCATGTCCCTACTGAGCTATGGTTGCTCACCCCTCACCCTGTTTAATTTTTCAGATGAATTAGTGGGCAAGAAAATGAATAAACCAGTTGAGGCTGAATTAGATGAGAGTGATAGAGTTTTATTTATTGTAAAGTTGTAAGATTTTGGATCTATTTTTATAAGAGAAGTTTATTTCAAACCCATGTTTCATCTTCTTTTTATTTTGTTTTACATTTTATTTTCTCACGCACCGGACACGGGGTTTTCACCGACCCCTAGGTCCGGGGCGTGACAGCTTTCCTCTTACATACTCTTGTCTTCTTCGCTGTGTATTCTATTTGACGAGAATCACTAGATTTAATTGATTTGGTTTGCTTTTAGAATTATTAATAATTAATTAATGGGATATTTTACAGAAAGATAAGCTTTTGATAAGAGTCTTCAACATCTGGGTACACATATGATAAGAGTCTTTCAACCATTAAAAAAAGGTTCTTCTGATTTTTTTATTTTATTTTTACAAATACTCTTTATCTTGAAAATAATATCTTTCGTTTGTCTTAATTTTAATCATGTATAATTTGGGCACTGACACATAAGAAATTAAGCCAACACATACTGGATTTCGGCACTCAAATTAAAAGTTAAACAAATAGGGGACTCTCCAAACCCAAGCAATCCTAGAACTTTGCATATGAATATATAATTGTGTATTTTGTTTATGTATAATTATTTGATTTTTGAAATTTTTTAAAAGTTGAATTTACTATGAATGACATTAGTATTGTTTAAACTATAAAGGTGTTTGGTTTTTGTTGCTGTTGAGTTTTTAGTTTTTTAAATATTTCCCCATCCTTAAAAAATTCCGGAATCTGCCACTGCTTACTTATTACCTATTTTATTAATTGTGTTGCTAGTGATCGTGTTCTTGATTATTAGATTCCTCTTAATGTGCTTACTCAACACTTAGGTTTTATTTATTTATTGTTTATCCTTTTTAGGGTTATAACACATCTTGTTCATCATTATAAAAGTAGCCATGTTGGAGAAGAACACATTTAAGAAACTTCTCGTTTATTTTGTTTGACACTTCATTTAGGACTCAAATTTGATGTGTAACTTTAGTATTTCTAGCGTGATTCATTTCATAATATTAATTAAACATGCAAATTAAGTTGGTTTTGTAAATGTAGTACCTGTAGCGTGACTCAAAACTATAGGATGAATGAATATAAAAACTATTCACGATGCAGTTGAAATTGTTTTCATAGGCAAAAAGTCACTTTTTGGTCCCTGTAGTTTGGCATTTTTATCACTTTGATTCTTGTTGTTTTAATTTAGTCAATTTTGTCCCTATGGTTCCAATTTGAAGCAATTCAAGGACAATCCTTAATTTCTGTCAAATTTTAGTTGTGGAGGGGTAATTTGTTATTAAACACAAATAAATAAATAAAAATCTTCAAATTGAAAAAAATTTAACAAACCCAGCCAAACCCAATTCCGATCAAGAGAGCAAAAACCCATATTAGATCTAGTGTTGGGTAAACAAGATCTAATATTACCTTCCACAATACAGAGAATATTCCTCCAAAACCTATCAAGTTGAAGATGAAAACCCAGATGCTATTTCTACACCATAATATTCTAACAAGGTAGAATTAAAACAAAACAAGAAGAAACAAAAAAGAAAAAACTCAAATTCTACACCACCAAGTACCATTTGTTTTTTTTTTTTTTTTTTTTTTTTTTTTTTTTTTTTAATAATCTCTAGAGAAAAAAGGGGAGAAAAAAAGGAAAAAGGCAAAGCATTATTGAGATCCATACGGTAATTAGAGGCGTAAAGCGGTGGATTGAATGATCATCACCACAAACCTCACCGAATTTGAATAAATCGAGGTCGTCCATCATCTGGGGCGGCAACAGGTTGAGATTGAACGGCAAAGGAGAGACTCTCCGAAAAGACGACGTCATGACGCAATCATCGTCGTCGTCAACGACAGAGGATCAGGAGTCGCAGTCGCTGTGGCAGTCATCGGGTGGGACAGGGTGCACGGGTTTCCACTGTCGCTGAGCATCAGAGGTGGGTATGGGGGAGGGGAGGTTGGGATGAGCTAGGGTTGGGGAAGATGAGATGGGGGTGGCTTTTTTTGGGTTTCGTTGGGAGTAATTTTTTGGTGTTCCGGGTACACCATGTGACTGGTGTACCATCTAATAAACATAGGACATGTGGAATTATTGTCTAACTTACTGCATGGCACATATAAAAATTTCTCTTTGGTCTTTGGTTCGACTGTTCTTGTTCTAGTTTTTTGTTTTTTGTTTTTTTTGAATTTTTTGTTATTTTATTCTTTAAGATATATTTGTTCTTGTTATTATTTTTTTGTTTTAAATTTTTGGTGTGTGGGGAGGTTGCAATGGGGATGAATTGGCTTTGACTGGGTTTGTCGTTATTTTTTTCAATTTGAAGATTTTTGTAAAAATCAAAACATTAAGTCATGTGCTTTTTAGATGGAAAATAGATGGAATTAGAAAAATTTAACGGTGAGAGTTAAATTGACTGTTTTAATACATTCAAGTGCTAAATTGACTAACTTTTTAATTCAATGAGTTAAGTTCGATTAGGATCATATTTCAGGGGATAAAATGGCTGAAAATTCTAATTTAAATTATGATTTTCCTATCTTTACTAAGATTAGTTTACTTTTCCCTTGTCAATTAGGTTTCCCTTTTATTATAGGGTTTGATGGCTATATAAGCCTAGCTAGTTAAGAGTTGTGAGAAGGCGTCTTTTATCAATCTAATTCAGAAGTTACATATTATAGAGTTTCTTTGCCCTAGAAGAACTCAGTTATCTTGGTTCCAACTTCTATTCTATTGCCCTAGAACTCAAACTCTGTTTCATCCTGATCCTGAATCGCTATGGAGTCGTTTTCCTGTAACATTGCAACGAAAGTGCTGGAAAGGCTTGCTTCCCGTGCGCACAAAGAAATTCACTGGTCGAAAGATGTCAAAGGCGAGCTAAACAAGTTCCATGAAACCTTATTAACCATCACAAAGGTGCTCCAGTATGCAGAGGAAAACCATATGGCGAATCCCCTCCTGCTCGCTGACTGTTTCAGAAAGCTCCAAGATGTTTGCTATGACATGGATGATGTTCTAGACGAATACGAATACAAGAACTTGAGGATGCAAGTGCTCAAACCTAAAGGTAGCATGAAAGAAAAGGTACACAACTTGTTTTCAATTGCAAATTCTGTCATGTCAAGCTATAAAATGGGTCACAGAATCAAAAATATGAGAAAAAGGTTGGGTGAGATTGCAGCCCAAAACCTCAGTTCAATCTGTCCGAACGAGCTGCAGATTTGCATGGCATGCACACGGAGAGGAAGACCAGCTCTTTCGTGGACTCCACAGATGTGATTGGGAGAGATAACAATAAAAAAGAGATGCTCAACCATCTTCTTAAGGACACTTACACTGGTGAAGGTGATGATGAGGAGGAGAATGTATCCATTATTTCCATTAATGGATTAGGAGGCTTGGGAAAGACCACGCTCGCTAAATTAGTGTACAATGATGATAGGGTAGTAGCAAATTTTAATTTGAGAATTTGGATTTGTGTCTCAAATGATTTTGACAATAAAAGATTGCTCCTAGAAATTGTCACGGCTGCAACTAAAGAAACATGTGAGGATGAAAGCATTGAAGAGATGTCAATGAAGCTCCAGCACTCTTTGAAAAACAAGAAACTTTTATTGGTGTTGGATGATGTTTGGGACAAAAAGCCAATGGGAATTACGTTTGAAAAATGGATTGATTTCAAGTTTTCCTAAAGTTTGCAGCCAATGGGAGTAAAGTCATTGTAACAACACGAAACGAATCGGTTTCTTTGCTTATGAATCCTGCACACGTGCATCTGTTGAAATGTCTTCCCCACTTAGATTGTATGACTATATTTAAAAAAATTGGCATTCACAAAAAGAGAAGAGGAGGGAAACCATCCCAAGTTGGTGGAAATAGGGGAAGATATTGTGAAGAAGTGTGGAGGGGTTCCTCTTGCCTTGTACACCATAGGGGGCCTACTCAAACCGAACAAGGATGAGCGTTATTGGTCACATGTTAGAGACACTGACATATGGAAATTGGAACAGGAAAGCAAGAGCATTTTACCTGCACTCAAGTTAAGCTATGATGCGTTGCCGGTCTACTTGAAACCTTGTTTTGCTTTTTGTTCACTTTTTCCGAAGGATTACATATTTAGAAGCGAAGACTTGATTCCGTTGTGGATGGCTCAAGGCTTTGTTCGATCCTCCCAAGAACATGGAAACCAAGAGCTTGAAGATATTGGTCAGCGCTACATAAGGCAACTATGTTCTAGGTATTTCTTCCAGATCGTGGAATAGGATTCCACTTTTATAGTACTTAAAATACACAATCTAGTTCATGATTTAGCAATCTCAATGGCACAGGTAGAATACTCGTCTCTAAATTTTCTTCCCTCTTATTCTTCTAAGATGGTTCGACATATGTCAATATCTCAGAAGGACTTGTCCAACAAAAAGGAAGAAGACCCAGAATTCTTACTCGGTTTTGAGAAATTGAGAACCATTATAATTCCAGATTTGGACAGTGCATATGTTCCTACAGAAGTTGGGGTCAACAATATATCTTTTTTACAGAGATGCATCTCAAGGCTCAACTTACTATGGGTGCTAAATCTTAGTCACTTGATTATTAAGGTGCTGCCAAGTTCCATCGGCAACTTGAGACACCTGAGATATCTTGACTTGTCGTTTAATCGGCATATAAGTAAGCTTCCTGATTCTATTTGCAAGCTGCATCATTTGCAATCCTTGGTGCTTGCATATTGTGAAAAACTCCAGGAATTGCCAAAAGACATAGGAAACCTAATCAGCCTCAGGTACTTGGTCTTAACCATAAACCAGACGCATTTGCCAAAAGTATTTGGACTTCGAACTTTATTTGTGATTTCGTGCAACAATCTTATATCTTTGGGTGAAGGGATGGGATCCCTCACTAACCTTCGAACGCTGGTCATTTCGGAATGTCAAAACTTGGAGTCCTTACCATCTTGTAACATGACCACATTGGAAACTTTGGATATCAGTGATTGCCCAAAGCTAGATCTGATGGGGTCAGGAGAAGGCATTCGAGGTCTTAGATTTTTTGGGATTGAAAATTCGAGTTTGAAGGCCTTACCCCATTGGCTGCAAGAGTCTGCAGACACTCTAGAAGGGTTATGCTTGGACAATACCTTTCTCCAGTTACCGGACGGGTTCCAAAACTTCACCATGCTCCCAAAACTAAAGATTATAGACTGTCCGGATTTAGTTTCTTTTCCCGAGGGCATGCACCGCCTCACTGCACTGAGAGAGTTGGAGATTAGCAGCGACCCTTTAGCTGAAAGATGCAGAAGGGAAGAAGGTGAGGATTGGTCCAAGATAGCTCATGTCCCAAAGATCATTCTTTATGGTCGTATTATCTGATCAATTGCTGATTGGGTAAGAATATTATACTTATTGATCTCTTCTTGGTGTGTTATATCTAGTTTTCTATGTATCAGTATATTGACCCTCTTAATAATAATATATATAATTTCTTTTTTATTCCTAACAATTGCAGAAAAAAAACATGTATAATCGAAGCCCTCTGGTTTCTTTACCCCCTTGGTTGAATGTTACTATTCTACCAGTTTTCATGCAGTTGTTCCCTCATGGATGTAAATAGGCTTAGGCAAAGTCATTTACTCTCTTTTTTGGATGGGTAAAGTCATTTACAATGTACATATGTTGGACCAGATTTTTAACAAGTACTGTAGGTAGCCAAAGTTCAAATTTTAAAGAGAAAGTCTGAGTTGCCTAAGAAATCCATACACTTGATATGCAACCTTGCAGTGAATGAAGAGATGATCAATTGGCTGTGGATATTGATTTGGGCACAAGGAGAGGCTGAGACAGTCCAAGTCCACCTCATGCTTTCCCTCACCAATCCCTTTGACTAATAAGTCCTCAAGTTGCCTCCAAGCTACTTCATATTCACAATCTGCTTTTCAACATATTGATGTGATTTTGTCGAGAAAAAACCAGATTGATGTGATTGTTTTTACTTCTCATATGATTTAGACGCTTGGAATGAAAGAAAAGCCTGAAAAATCCCAATGACAGGCTAAATGTTTCAAGTACATCCCCTATCCCAAATTCTGGGAGTCGTTTAATTTTTCTCTTCTGTTTTTAATCGTCCATTGATCACAATTAGGTGCTAATTAATTAAATCACCTCTATGCTTGAACTTCTAGTCTTATAAGATTTTAGTAACTTCTGTTTTCTTACATCAAAAGTAAAATAAAATCCATGCAAATCAGAATGCAGCTTCTTTGTCAAACAGAGCTATCAATATATATGAGGAAAAAGGATTCAGAAATACAAGGGTGACTGTTCGATCATATACTTGTTCATGGACTAAGCTCATGCTTAGCAAACTCTAAAATTATAAGCACTCCATGAAACAGAACATATTTGAACAGCATTCTCAGTTCGCACATATCAAAACCCCTTATACTTAATGTAACTACCTCAAATTTACCAACACTCATAAAACTTGATATCCACCTTGAGCATGAAGTATTCTTCACCTTCATATGCATCGGTGTTGATGGCTGCGATTCCCCGGTGCATGAAAAAGTCTCCGATGCCACCCACCACAGATATGTCCCTAGTTTTAATCAAAATGGGATCGGCCCCAATGAAATTTATGCTGCCTTGGTAGTCTGTGCTGTTCAGAGAAAATGAGAAGCCAAGCCAAGCAGTGAATGTGTTCTTTGTGTCATATATGTAGATCCCTTGTGCCATGCCAACAGGCTTGGAGTGCAGATTGTTGTCAAGGGTGATGGGATCGTGGAAAACCGCTATGTTTCCGAAATGGAATTGGGGTGCCAAGAGGGTTAGATTGGCTCCTTGAAAACTTTTCTCTACATCCCTCTTTTCTGGGTCCAAGGAAATAATGACTAGGGACCTTGAAATTGATTTCTAAAGATTGAAGTTTTTGATAAGTAATGACAAAGGATATAAATCATGAAAATAATACGATACTAAGTCGTGATGACCTAATGAGATAATGTTCTCTTTTATGAGTTAAATTTCTATTGTATGTTGTGAAATTTCTGACATGAACCATAGCATCAAGTAGTTGCAAGGAAGTTTCAGCTAGTTTTTATTTTTTTGAATTTTTTGTTATTTTATTCTTTAAGATATATTTGTTCTTGTTATTATTATTTTTGTTTTAAATTTTTGGTGTGTGGGGAGGTTGCAATGGGGTGGAATTGGCTTTGACTGGGTTTGTCGTTATTTTTTTCAATTTGAAGATTTTTATTTATTTATTTGTCTTTAATATTTATTTTAAAATGAAATAATTTTTTTGATGGAATTACCCCTCCACAACTAACAGAAGTTAAAAAAATTTGACAGGAATTGGGGATTGTCCTTAATTGCTTCAAATTGAAACCACAAAGACAAAATTGACTAAATTGAAACGACAAGGACCAAAATGGTAAAAATGCCAAATTATAAGGACCAAAAGTGACTTTTTGCCTTAATACATTTATTAATTAATGTTTTAAGAAGGAAAAACAAACGCTATATGCTGATGTGAGTTTCATTTGATTATTTTTAATTCCAAGCCCTTAATAAAACAACTAAGAAAGCAATTAAGTAAGAGTAAAAGGCAAATTAAGTTAGGGTATTAGAGACACGCATGTTCCACTATCTAAACCCTAAACCCTAACATGTTTACGTATCAGTAATGGGTATGGAAGGAAAGGGAATGATTTTCATTCCTGACTTCTCCTGCGTTTACTTGCAATCAGGAATGAAAAAATAAGTGGGCCTCATCTCAAAATCCGTAATCACATTCCCTCAAAACTATGAATCAAATCAACTAGGGGGAGTAGTCAATACGATTCCTATTCCTGTTTTCTTTTAATAACTTCCAAAAATACCCTTATCACTTTACCATAATTCTAAAATTAATTTGGATTCTGATTTATGCAAATTAGTAAACAATAACAATGGGAATCAATCCCATTCCATTGCTAATTTCATATGTTTAGTAAACAGCTTAATGAGAATGATTCTTCCCATACCGATTCAGTAGTTCTCCGATTCCTAAATTCTTTGATTCCTTAGTTTCTCCATCACTGATACGTAAACATGTTACCTTCCTTACACACCAAAGATTCCTATTATAATTGTAATTGATTTACTTTAATTTTTATTTTCTACTATAAATAAAATAAGGAATTTATTAATTACTTGTCCAATAAGGCCCCATTGTATTATAAATATGACATCCTACAAGAAAAGGAATACACAGAAAATTCTACAAACAACTATTCTCTCATAGTGTTTGTTCAATTCCAACTAAGAAGTAACAATCCATCGCTCTTTCTAACACATGGGTTGTTCTTGTGTAACTGCTGCAGCATTGATATTCTGTCTTTTGCACCAAATCCAAGGTTCCTTTTAGCCATAATATTAGGCCAAGCAACAATGTAGTAAACAGTGGCAGCTGTGACCTTTTCCATGGGAGATGGGTTTATGATAGGTCTAATCCTCTCTACAAGTCAACAACATGTCCCTTCATAGGGAAGGAGTTTAATTGCCAAAACAATGGAAGACCGGACAATGACTATCTTAATTACAGATGGCAGCCCACTTCATGCCAGATACCAAAGTATATAACTCCTGTGTCGTTTATTCATCGTCTACGAAGTCATCTTGCAAATTGTGTTGTACTGTATTCGACATTAATACATATTTCCGTTAACATAACATAAATTTTATAAATTGAATTAATGCGGTGAAAGTTATTACCGAGTTTAACATATGAAACATTAACGATTTATAAATACGTTTCACAAGGCTAAATTTGCCAATGTTTATAAATGTATATGTGTAGGATCAGTGGTAGAGGCTTTTTAAGAAGATTTGGGGGGAAGCGCATCTTGTTTGTGGGGAACTCACGGAGCTTTGAATCAATGGCAGTCCCTCGCATGCTTGATTTACAAGTCAGCACCACAAGCCAAGTACAACTTTATCAGGACTGGAGGCCTCTCCATTCTCAAGTTTCCTGTAAGTCTTCCCTCTTGTTTTTGTTTTTGTACATTAATTAAATGGAATCAGACCAATCACCTATCTTAATCCTAACTCATTTCCTCAAGGAAACTTGTAGGAATTTGATGATTCAATCATGCTCTCCCGCAATGCCTTATTAGTAGATATTGTGCGTGAGAAAATTGGGCGTGGTCTTGTGCTTGATTCGATTTAAAATGGAAGTTTTTGGAGAACGTTTGATGTCTTGGTCTTCGATACATGGCATTGGTGGCTTCATACAAGAAGGAAACAACCGTACGTTAGATTACATATACATAGTTACATACTTCATGAAGTTGCTAAAGAAAACTAAATAATTTCAAGTCTAAAATGTCATATGCATGGACATGTTTTGGTGGCAATGCAGGTGGGATTTTGTACGTCATAGAGGAAGAACATACAAAGACATGGATCGCATGGTGGCCTATAAGAGTGCTTTGAGGACATGGGCTACATGGGTGGACTTCAATGTGGATTCTAGTAAAACTCAA
Source organism: Prunus armeniaca (assembly GCA_903112645.1). Classification (NCBI taxonomy): domain Eukaryota; kingdom Viridiplantae; phylum Streptophyta; class Magnoliopsida; order Rosales; family Rosaceae; genus Prunus; species Prunus armeniaca. Next base: position 8,661,711 of record CAEKDK010000003.1, on the reverse strand, counting down.
GTCTTCTTCCAGGGTGTTTCTCCAGATCATATGAAGTAAGTAATTGGGTCGGGCTTCCTATGCACTAATCTAGGGATAAAATCAAGAGCCCGTTTGACAAATTTTATATTTTTTGTTTATTGCTTTTATTTTATTTTATTTTATGAAAGAAAATATAAAAGATTGGGTCACTAGCTAGCTAGCAGCTCCATAAAGATAAATAAAAGAATATTAAGATGAGAAATATGAAGGGAAAAAAAAAGTAGAATAGATGGAATTTAACTGAAAACTGTTTTAGATGGGGTTTAGCTTGTATTTTTAAAATAATCCGATATAGTTTTGCACTCTCATCCTCAGCTCTTTCATGTATGTTCTCTTTCTTATATCTTGCTTTAATTCCCTTTTTTTTTATAAAAATATACTAAAAGCATATTATATACAAGTTATACATGTTGATAGGTAGTTATATATATATATATATATATATATATATATATGGGACATTATTTAATAAATATTTTATGTCAAGAATTGGTTATATATTTTTAAGGCTTAAATGCTAAAATGGTCCCTGTGTTTTAGCCCGTTGGTCAATTTAGTCCATGTGTTTTCAATTTGGCTAATTTGGTCCCTGTGTTTCGGACTGTTAGTTAATGTAATCCAATTCGTTAAATTTTTGCTAAAATATTAATAAAAAAAGAATTTTTATTTTTTTTTATTTCGTTCATGTCTTAATCTGGGAATTTGTCCATCTTACATAAAGGAGCCGAATGAAACCAAAGTTTCACGTTCAGTTTTGAATTAGAGACGTTAAAAATGATGAATCAACGTCGACTATAACCCCTAGCCTTCCAAGCTAACGATGCGGGTTCGATTCCCGCTACCCGCTTTTACTTTATCTTATTTTTATTAAATATTTTAAGATTTATATTAATTCAATTTTTAATTAAATATTTGAATTCAATCTATAAAATAAATAATTATGAAATGAAAATAAGATTTAAAATCTAAAAGCAATTAAAAACCAAAGGACAACACCATTTCAGCAACACCCTTTCTCCCCAGCAACAACTCACCCACATGCAAAAACCCTAACTCCCCAAGCCACAGTCACCCACCCCACCCCTCCCCTTCTCTCTCTCTCTCTCTCTCTCTCTCAAGAACAATCCCTAACTCCTGACCATCTCCCAGTAGAATATTCACCGTGCAGTCATCGCCCCACTCCCCCCAACCACATTGCTGAGCAGCCCCCCGCCCATCCTGTTTTTTTTAATCTTTTTTCTAATGCTATGTTTTAGTTCTAATGAAGTTTTAATATGTTTTTAAATTAATTTCAACAAAATTTCTAGGTTTTCAAAGGAAGAAGAAGAAAAAAAGAATTATTATGTTAATTTAACGGCAATTTTAACATAATGGGCCACATTGGCTAACAGTGCTAAACACAGGGACCAAATTGGCCAAATTAAAAACACATGGACTAAATTGGCCAACAAGATAAAACACAGGGACTATTTTAACATTTAACCCTATTTTTAATCTTGACTGTTTTATTGCATGTAAGTTGCATATTAAAAAGGGAGTTTCACTAATACATCCAAAATATGGGCTGAAATTATAAAAAAAAAACCCCAAATGAAAAACACTTTATAAACACACCCAAAATCCATTTATTAAACACTCAAAACCCATTTATAAATACACCCAAAAAATATACAATTGTTGATTTTTGGGTTTATTTTGGGTGTGTTTCTATGTTTTAAATAGTGTTTGGTATATTTATAATTTCATGTCTAGGATTGGGTGTTTCACTAATTTTGCATATTAAAAATAACCAATCTTTAACTTAATTACTTATTGGAGAATCTCCCTATATATATAGTAGAGGAGACAAAACACATTGTGGGAGAGAGAGAAAAAGTGAATGGGAATAAAAGTGATAGTGTACATCTTTCTTTTTAAATTAAATATTACAATTGCTTAAAATAATAAGGGAAATATTGATCTACAACTTCCCATGATTGAAGAAAAGCTAGCATTCTCTTCATAAAGTTTTTTTTTCTTTTTCTTTTAATAATCTAGACAGAGATTCAAACTCAAGACTTCTTTCAATTTTGGAAAGAGAATTACCACTAAATCAAAATTGGACTTTTACTAATGAAAACTCTTTTATGTCCAAAGCTAAATTTTATATATATCCAATGACTCTTCACTGAGCACAACATTTAGCCAAAGGTAGGAGTTAGAATGTCATCATATAATTAAAATTCCCATACTTGGAATTTCAAACTTTTTAAACTTCTTTTTTGTTTTTTCTGCCCAAACATGACATTTTTTATTTGTGCCAATGATCATCTAGTCCAAGAGAATGGGGTGATGCAAACTCAGAGAACTGTAAGGGACAAACGCAGCCACCGTTGGGCAGGGACAAACCCACAGTGGGGTCAATGGGGTCAAACGACCCTATGGACTTTATGGAAATAAGCTTGAAGGTCCCCTTAAGCTGACTGTGTTACCCCATGGATGCCCTCCACTTGCTTGTTGTTTGGCCTGAACGAAATGGTTGCACGAGGAAGAAGAAGAAGCGTTGCGCTTTTTTCTTTTTTTTTTTTTTTTTTTTTTTTTTTTTTAAACAGGCAAAAACGTCGTTTTGGCCCAGCGAGTTTTTTTTTAAATGAACTGGCCAAAACGACATTGTTTTAGCCTAGAGAAATTTTTTTTTAAATGACCTGGCCAAAACAACGTTGTTTTGGTCCAGCTCTTTAAAAAAACGAAAAAAAAACACAACCCCAGCTATTCTAAAACCCCTTCACCCAACCCAGCAACTCCCAAAAGCCTAATTCTTTTGTCCTGAACTCTACCCTTAACCCTCATCTCCTCCATTGTTGCCGCCACATCCACCACCTTATAATTCAAGTAAATTCTAACTCTAAGCCTAAATTAATAGAATTGAAATTATTATTTTATTATTTTGTTTTGATTTATTAGATGTTTCATTTATGAATTTTTTGTTGTTAATTGGTATAAATTTGGTGTTTTCTTTAATTGATGTGAGTTATTACTTTGAAACAAAATGGGAGATCAATAGTTGAGTGATAATTTGCTTGTTCATGTTGAAAATGATGTTTTTGCTTGTATTAAAAATGAAGCTATAATGCTACGTTTTCAAAATATGAAACATCGTCGTGGACAATTGTAGCTTGTAATGTTGTTGTTTTTTTTTTTTAATGTGAATTATGAATGAACGTTTCATTTCTAATGTTATTTTGATCGAAAAAAAATTTCAAACTTTTACACTATGACCTTATGAGGTAAGATTTCTGGGTCCATCCCTGTTGCTGGGGACGCAATATCTAGGAGGCACACATCCATCACAACTTGTTTTAGAAAGGGTTCTGCACAGAGTGTCAAAGCCAGTTCATTTGCTTAACATAACAACACTTTCACAATTAAGAAAAGGTGGTCACCCTTCAGCCTACGGGTATGGAGGTTCGCGCGGCACGGATTGCACCCGATGGTGTCTTACCGGCGTTCCGGATACTTGGAATCAATTTCTATTTGCAGCACTCTTCCAAAGCTGAATTGATAATTTTTCTCTTAATAATGATGTTACCACTTGAAAGCCACATAGTTCAGTTAGGCCAGCAATTAGGAACTCCTTAATGTTGCTTCATAAATGTTTGAATAAAGTAGGGTCAATTGATGTACTTTGTGCCTTTTTCGAATTGTTAGCTGTTTGGATTTCTTTTTGGGCACTTTTCCGAATATGTAAAACTTAATCTAACATAAACATCAACAACACAATAGGAAAAGCGGGTTTTGTAAGCTAGTTTGAGTTAAAATTTATCGTAATTTGGAAATTTAGGGCCTATTTGGTATCCTATTCAAAAAAATGAACTCAAAAATCACGATTTATTTTTAAAATATGAGTTTTTAAATACTGATTTTAAGATCTAAAACCTTGTTTGCTATTGAACTCCAAACTATTTTTAAGATCTACAAAGTTCGAAATTAAAATCAGAAACCCTAGATTCCCAAATTGAAATTAACAAAAGAAAAGGAGAGAGAGAGAGAGAGAGAGAGAGAGTTCCTTTAGACTTTGGACTTAAAATGGGCCTACCAAAATGATTTTTGTGGCTTTAAACTTAAAATTTATTTTGAGTTTATAAAATTGAATCAAAATAGGATACCAAACGAGCCCTTAAAGTTCCTTTGAACTTTTACAAGACTTTAGTCATGTTAGTAGTTTAGTTTGGATTGGGCTAGACCTTCTGGTCAAACATTAATTAATCAAAAGATGGTCTTTGCAGCTATTGGCTTTGTGAATAACAACATCATTATCACCAAAACATCTTGTCTTTTTTTTTGGTCGAAATCAAAACATGTTGTCTGACTCTGAGAGATAAAAACACATATTTCGCCAGAAATAAAGGACATATAAAACAAGAAGCACTAAAAGCAACTTCACTCATTTGCCATTTGCCATGGCAAGAGGGGGGCTAGGGCAGCCACTATTCACATGAATAGTGGTTGCCCTTGCAAAAAGCAATGTGTGTTTCCACCCGTTGTCATGGCAAAGGGCAATTACTATTCATTTTTTTGTTTTTTTCACAAATTTTTTTACCTCAATAATTAATTTGGATAATATTTTATGATATGATTTTCAGGTTCCTACATGTCACGACTATTCATATCTCATAATTGGATAAAATTTCCGGAGAAGAATTACTACTACTAAAATAAAATACATGAATTACAACAACTTTAATACAAAACATGAAAATACAAATAAATAAAAGGTATGCCAACTAATTTAATGGTTTTGATCATTTAACCAATCCGTGTTGCTAGGTCCATCGTCACGGAAAAGTCTTCTTCTCATAACATCTCTTCGTTCTAGCTTCCAAAATTGTTTTGTTTCAGGGGACATATGGCTTGTATCCATGGCCATGGTTTCCCGATCCGTCTTCTCAATGTGTTGTTTTGCCCAAATACTCCCTTTCTTGTACATATACTGCTCGAATTGCCATCTCATTATCTTGGTATTTCTTCTCAATTTCAATTCTTATGGCAGCCTGCCTTGCAATTTCCTCCAAAATTTTTGATGTATTAGTGATAGAATTACTCCTTTTCTTCACCTTCACAGCCTTTCGGCCAATGGGCCTCGACTCCTTTTCGATGGGTGAGTCTTGACTCATAGGGGAATCGAGAGGTGAATCCAATGTCGTTGAATCACGGAGTGGTGTCTCGTTGACCCGTGGGAATAATTCTGAAGCGTTTGCAATTTTTCACCACCTCCCAACATTCATGATGGTTTTTGCCTTACCTAATTGCACCAAATCACATCTGTGCTTGTATAATCTATTAACAAAAAAAACAATAATGAAAATGCAAGAAATATTTAAAATATATTGGAAATGCAAGTAACATAAAAAAAATATGGAAATGCAATTAACCTTACAAATATATTGGAAATGCAACAAATATTAACAAAATATTATTTATGCAAGAAATATTAAGAAAAAATTGGAAATGCAAGAAATAACAAAATATTAAAAATGCAAGAAATATTAACAGAATATTGAAAAGGAAAGAAACATTAATATATATATATATATATATTAGGACATTAAACTTAATAAAACGAAAATTACAAAATATATACCTCGCTACTAGAGCTGGCAAACGGGTCGTTTTTGCGGGTTACGGGTCGTGTTCGTGTCAACCCGTTATCTTAACGGGTTCACACGAACACGACCCGTTAGCTTAACGGGTCAGAAACACTAGACCCAAACACGACCCGCACAAATTCGCGAATAACACGACACGACCCGTTATGGCTAATGGGTCGTTTTTCACCCGTTTCACCCGCTTAACCCGTTTCACCCATTTAAAAAATAACAATATTTTTTAACAAATTATTAAATGAAAACACCTCAAATTAGAGATATAATAAAAATAATATAAAACCCTCCACCGTAAGCCCTCCACCGTTTTCTAAGACACTGGCTCCCACAAGACTTAAATCTCTATAAATTGGGAAAGAAATACAATTGGAAACAAATTCAATTAGACGCGTATAAAAAAACAGAAAGGCTTAAAGGAAATGTAAAATAGAGATTCCAATTACCATTTAGACTTCGAGACTTTTCAAAAGCAAATCCCAATTATGTTGTTCTTGGAAAATTTGAATTAAGCAATGAGTTTAATCTCTTTGTTATTAATCATCTTACTAGGGACTCTGGCTGTATCCCAAGCCACACCCACGTCCACATATGTTAACATTTCGGAGGAATTTGAGCAATTGCTGAACGACTCCGTCCATTGGCAGTAGAATTGGGGGCGGAGGAGGAGGAGAGGGTGGTGACGGTGGACAGAGAAGGGAAAGACAGGTATAATTCATAAATGACAGATTCTGTTCTGTACAAATTTGGTACTAATATAATTCATAAATGAAAATTAAAACGCTTAAATACTTCAGATTTTCATACCTTTTCGGTGGAGAAGAGGAAAGATAGGTAGTTGATGTTGTTGATGGTTTGGTTTGGATGTAGAGAGAGAACGTGAGAGTGTTTGTTTTTCTTGAGAGAAAGAGACAGCAGAGAGCGGCGTGAGAAGGAAGAAGGGTAGCGAAACAGATGATACAATTCAATCTAGGTTAATTTTATAACGAAAATTACAAAAATGCCCTTCCTCTTAACGGGTTAACAGGTGATTCGCGAATAATACTGACACGACCCGTTAACTTAACGGGTGAGTAACGGGTCCACCCGTTTTCAACCCGACCCATTAAGCTCGACCCAAATACTGTTATTTTCGTGCGAATTCGTGTCGTGTTAACGGGTCGTGTCCAATATTGCCGGGTCTACTCGCTACTAAGATTTTCCCCGCTTCTATGGTTGTTCCTCTCTTTTGCCAAGGCATCTCTCCATTTTGCCAACTCTTTATTGAGAATTTTCCACCTACTAGACAATGCTATTTACGTACAAGTCGACTCCAAAATTCTTTCACAAAATTCGGCATGAATTTTTTTCCACATATGACAAAATTTCATCTCATTGCCTGACATGGGACAATGACAATTTGGAGCCAAGACTCAGACAAGAAAACATCTTTCATGGTGCTCCACGCCCCTCTGGTTTCGATAGAAGAAACCATAAAGATAAGAAATAAAAATACAATTTGAAAGAGAATAAAATGTTGAGTAAGAGTGGATAATAGTAGAAGTAGAAGAAAATGTATGAGGATTGGTGTTGAAAGTGAAGGGTATTGATAGGTATTTATAGAAGAAAAAAAAATCAGAATTTTTTGGTATTTTTTTAAAAAAATTTCAAAATTTTTTCATAATTTTATAGCCAAAAAAAGCCTAGCCGTTTGATTGGAGGAGGAAAAGCAGATCGGAGCACCCAGGCAAAGACATGGGTCTTCTAGCCGTTGGAAACGCGTAGGGCTGACGTCAGCGCACTCCGACGTCATCCTCCCCTCGGGCGATACTTGCCTTTGGGGCAACCTGTCTTCGTGGGTCTCACAGCCAGTTTGAGCAAAAGTGGCCCGCTAAAACTGGGTTTTTCACGCAGCCCTACCCGCCACAGCCTTGGGCTTGGGTTCCTCGGTGGAATCGCTCTAATACAGAGCTTGATAAAAAGTTGAGGTTCCCCTATTAATAAGTTTGCCTTGTATCATCGAAATTATCTAACAAAATTGTCCCAAAAACATGATCATTTTATAATACACAAATTTTGACAAGCATGTAAATAATATTATAACATATTATACCTATACTTTAAATAATCATCTTAAAAGATTTCAAACATCAGAAACTAGAGATCGATCGATGCAAGGATGAATCAAGGTGCAAGCGAAAAAAGATGTCAAACATGACATAACGTATTCTAGAGAAATGACCATGGTGAAGTCAAACAATGAGTACAAAGACAACCATGTACCACATAGCGGCTCAGCTGAAACGAGAAATTTCAAAATTAAAAATCGTACGAAGCATATAGGAGTAACTTGTTAAAAATAAAAATAAGCAAGAGAGAAATATTCGAAACAATTCTTATTTCACATCATTAAGAACTTAACAAATAAGATATTACATATTAACCCGATTGAAAAACCACATTATTATTGATTCGTACAACATCTTATAGTCATTTAAATTAATTAACCAATTAATTTTCATTGTTTGAAAACCAATTGACACCCATGTCCTTAACAGCTCTAGGAGGGATTTCGTCCATCACTTTCTCTTGGCCTTTGGGATAATAAATTCCAGTCCTCTCATGGGGGACCCATAAATTGCTATCATTTTCTCCCATATGGTTCTTGTGCTTCACTTCATCACCTTCAAACTTCTTGGTCTCACGAATCACATCCGCTGAAGAGCTGTTCTTATGAAAATGTTTTCGACCTATGGGTCTGCATATTTGTTAGAGAGACACAATTTAGTCTCTCTTCTTATCCACTTGGCTCATCATATTTATTAATTATTAATCAACATATTGCTCTAAAATTATTGTGGAAGTTAATCAACATATTTCAAAATTGAATATTGCATCTTAACGTGGTTTAGATTCATATACAAAATATGCAAATAAGAATTCATATTGTGAGCGGTTTAGATTGACAATCTACTAACATAACATATACAACATGTTACTTAAGTGAGATGCAAAAGAGGAGGAAGAATTAAAGTTGGAATGCTTACTTGAAAACCATGGTGTTCATGGTTTGTGCTCCTCTTGCAAAAACCGTTGCCATTTCCTTCTCACTCTCTCTTTCAAAGTACTCAAAAAATGCAGTTGGCAGTTGGACAGTCGTAGCTTGCATATGCAGTTCATAATATATACAAGAATTGCGAGGATAATCTGATAAAATAAAATAAATAAATAAATATATAGAAAAAAGGAAATGGGAGGGAGAATCATAACATCACCATCACCATCACCATATCCTATTATCCATTTCTCCCTTCCCAATGCCCAGTGGAGAATTTTGTTATGGGCTTCAGTATGTACGTCTCTTTCTGTTTTGAACTTTGAAGATAAATAGTTTCTTTCTGGATTACGAAAGATACTTTGATCATATATAGTGGAGGACCTACGTCAAGCATGGATTTTGCTGTTGAACCCTTCACCATCACCTCCATTCATGTGGACAGAGGTTCGAAATTCCTAGACACCCAATGAATATTTGTGTAAAACCCCCTCTCCTAATCGCTTGTACTAAAAAAGACTTAATGAAAAACAAATATAACAAGAGTAAACAAGACATTAAATATATTTTAAGAGCCAAAGGTGTCTAGCCCAATTAAAAAATGACATAGACTAGCACATCAGTAGTCTTAAATTAAACCCCATAGGTGTGTTTGAGAATACCCTTCCCTTCCTAACTTGACAAGAAAATAAAAATACTTTAATAAAATAAAAAGCCTCTCCACAATCTTCACATCAAATCTCTATCTATTTCTCCACCTGCAATTTCTATCATAAACATGAAAAAAAAATTTGTCCAAAAAAAAGGGAATTAGCATATTCCGAAGACTCTAAGTTACACACAATTGTTGGCGATCCAACGGCTAAAATACATGCTTATGTTATCCTCAGTTTTAATTTTCATGCTTATAACAATATTTTTGTATTATTCATTTGTGTATAATATTCTGTAATATTTTCTAGCCCATAATCAAACTTCTAATTCCAGTTACTCACATGGTTAAGTTAATATGCAAGAACAAAAAAAATTAAAAATGCAAGAATTTTATTGTTAGGGCCTTATATATGGCCCTTATGTGAGGTCTATTTTTTAAGCGTTCAAATTGATTAGTTTAATACAACGGTTAAAAGATAAAACCTCACCTAAAAATCATATATAAGTCTCTCACTATAGAATGATTCAGTTAACATTAACGTATACTTTATTTGATTTAGGTCAAGCCCAATGGGGATTGTAAGTCAGGCTGAACCACCATTGGGCTCCAAGATGTAGCAACATAAGCCTAAAAGCCATCCCAATGGTCCACTTTTTGGGCAATAAATCCCCCAGCCCAGCGGGAGGTATGCAGCTACATACATAAACGGAAAGGCTATAATGAGGGCTTAAAGTGAGGAGGTTATTTGAGGAAGTCAAATCTCACCATCAACAAATGTAAAGAAATCATGGGACTTAAATATTTTAAATGTTTTGACGGTCGGATCGGTCTCCTCAAATAACCTCCTCACTTTAACTCCTCATTGTAGAAGCTCCCCATACATAAATATAAGAAGCTGGTTGTTGAAGACCCTGAAACCAAACTAGGCCCCACGCAAAGGAAAGTTAACATCTAATGTCATTGTTTATAAAAAAAAAAAAAAAAAAAAAAAAAAAAAAAAAAAAAAAAAAAACATTAATATATATATGTCTTTCATTTTAGGGAAATTATTTAGGTCCTTAATTAATTAAACATATCAACTACAAATTAATTAAACAACATTGGACTTGATATCTAATCAGTACACAACTTTACCAAATTTTACCCTTATAAAGTGAAATGAAAAATGTACTAAAAGTTCATGGGGTATAGCTCAGCTGGTTAAGTTCTTCCATCTGCATCCATATGGTGTGGGCAGAAGTTCGAAACTCTCAGGCACCCAATGAATATTTGTGTAAATCCCCCTCTCCTAATCGCATGTACTAAAAAAACTTAAATGAAAAACAAGACATTAAATATATTTTAAAAGCCAACGGTGTCCAGCCCAATAGAAAATGGCATAGACTAGCACATCAGTAGTCTAAGTTAACCCCCATAGATGTGTCTAGAATACAATTACCTTCCTAACTTTGGCAAGAAAATAAAATACTTTAATAAAATAAAAAGCCTCTCCACAATTTTCACATCAAATCTTTATCTATTTCTCCACTTGCAATTTCCACCATAAATGTGAAAGAAAAAAAAATTTGTCCAAAAAAGAATAATGTGAAAAAAAAAATTGCCATATTCTGAAGATTCTAAGTTACATACAATTAGGGGTGGGCAGGATCTGGTTCGGGCTAGTTTTTGCCTCAAATTGGAATCGAAATTGGTAATATTTACCTGCTTTGGTTGGGTCCAGTTTTAACAAAAAAATTTATAAAATAAGTTAGATTAGTTTCGGTCCGGTTTGATTTTGAACCGAATTATTTCTATTATTTTTTCAATTATTTTTTATACAAATTTCAACTGAAATTTTATTTTTTTGGCTTGAAAATTAACCAATTATCCAATTTCATACAAAAAGAAATATTAAGGCTAGAAAAGAAAGATGTTTTGAAATTGAACTTGGGTAAATATTAGTTATGAGATTAAAAATATAGCATTGGATATAAATAAATATTAAAATATATATTTTTTAAGTTGGCCAATTCGGTTCAGTCTGGTTCGATTTGTTAGGGTATAGAACCGGAATTGGAACCGGTTAAAACCGGTTTGGTTTGGTTTTTTGAATTGGGTTGGACTTTTTGATCAACACGGTTGTTTTCGGTTTTTTCGAGTCCGATTTAGTTCAGTTAATCAGTTCTTCAGTTCCGATGCCCACCCCTACATACAATTGTTGGCGATCCAACAGCTAAAATACATGCTTATGTTATCCTCAGTTTTAATTTTCATGCTTGTAACAATATTTTTGTATTATTCATTTGTGTATGATATTCTATAATATTTTCAAGCCCATAATCAAACTTCTAATTCCAGTTACTCACATGGTTAAGATAATATGCAAGAACAAAACAAATTAAAAATGCAAGAATTTTATTGGTAGGGCCTTATATATAGCCCTTATATGAGGTCTATTTTTTAATCGTTGAATCAAATTAGTTAGTCTAATACAATAGTTAAGAAATAAGACATCACCTAAGAGTCATATATAAGTCCCTCACTATAGAATGATTCATTCAATTAACATGAACGTATACTTTATTTTACTTAGGGCAAGCCCAATGGGGATTGTAAATCAGGCTGAATCACCATGGGGCTCCAAGATGTAGCAACATAAGCCGAAAATCCATCGCAATGGTCCACTTTTTGGGCTATAAATCCCCCAGCCCAGCCAGCCACATACATAAATATAAGGAGTAATGCTATTTAGATACACAATATTGACTACCTTAGCTGACCACCTTATGTGGCAGCTGATGTGTCTTGCCATGTCAATTAATGAATGTTGCCATGTGTATTCTATTTTTTCTTTTTCTTTTTTCAATAATCCTTCAAAAAACAAAAACATTAAAAATAAAAAATCAAATTAAAAAACCCTAATGTCCCTGGCAAGTGGCCTCACGTCATTCTCAATTCTTCCTCATGTCTCCATCCATAGCACTCCGTTCCTCCATTGTTGCTGCACTCTGATAAAAGTATCACTAGAACGTGGCTTTGAGTTGGAGTCCCCTCAATTACCGTATTCTCTACTCTGCTTCTCTCATTCTGCTTCTCATTCTCTACTCTGCTTTTCTCAATAAAAATGAAATTTGCAGTCCTAGGCAATTGGGTGGGTTGAAGAATGGAGAGGTTCACTTGTCTATTCTTCTCCAAAAGTCTGTCTGACATAGAGGTTAAAGATTGAGGTACATACCCAATGTTTAGTGTAATTTTGTTGTAAAAATTGTTGTACAGGTTCTTAGTTTTCGTTTCTTGAATCTGCAATTTGTTGTAAAAATTGATTAGTGTAATTAGTTGGGGTCTAGCTAGCGTGTAGTTCATGGGTACTGGGTACTATAATGTCAACTGAATGTGTATCATTGCATATGTATTACAGGAACTACACGCTAGCTAGACCCCAGTACCAATGAACTACACGCTAGCTAGACCCCAACTAATTACACTAATCAATTTTTACAACAAATTGCATATTCAAGAAACAAAAACTAAGAACTTGTACAACAATTTTTACAACAAAATTACTCTAAAAATTGGGTATGTACCTCAATCTTCAACCTCCCTGTCAAATAGGCTTTTGGAGAAGAATAGACAAGTGAACCCCTCCATTCTTCAACCCACCCAATCGCCCATAACTGCAAATTTCATTCTTATTGAGAAAACTCTAACTCTCACCAACAACAATGGAGGATGGGGATGGATAAATTTGGTGGAGGAAGGGAGGCAATGAGAGAACCAAAGTAGAGAATACAGGGGGACTCCAACTCTCAGCCACATTCTAGTGATTCTCTTATCAGAGTGCAACAACAATGGAGGAAGGGAGTGCTGTGGAGACTCGAGGAAGAATTGAGAGCGATGTGAGTCCACTTGCCAGGGACACTAGGGTTTTTTAATTTGATTTTCAATTTTTAATTTTTTGGTTTTAAAGGATTTTTGGAAAAAAAAAAAAAAAAATAAAAAAAATAGGCACACATTCATTAATTGACATGACAAAACACATCAGCTGCCACATAAGGTGGTCAGCTAAGATGGTCAATATTGTGTGTCTAAATAGCATTACTGTTATTATAATTAGTAGCTATAAATTGTGGGTTAAATACCTCTATTGTATGCCTATAGATAGGCGCTTATCAAAGATGAATAAGAGAAGTTGATACAAGTTCATATAACAAATTCTGTGTATTTCCCTTTCTCTTATTGCTCTCTACAATTCCCCCAAGTTTTATAACACGTTATCAACACGATATTGCTCTTGGAATGTTTTATTTCTCTGATTTCCCCATTTTCTTATATGAGCTAAAGTCATCACATGGTATAGAGTTTCTTTGTACTCGCCATCAGACTTCCTCATGCTCATAAATAAAAAAAAAAAAAAAAAAAAAAAAAAAAAAAAAAATTTATTCTTATTACACTTGAATGTTATGTTTCTTTTTTTTTTTTTTTTTTTTTATTTATTTTTATTTTAAGTATTATCTTAATTAATTACTAATTGTTATGATGAGTTTTGTTTTATACAAAAGATCAAGGCCCGAAGTTCCTCGATCCTCTTCATATAACTAGATTAAGACTTGGAGTTTTATTTATTTATTGAATTAGAACCTGAAGTTCTTTGATTCCAAATAATTGAGGGCGTGAAATTCTGCGAATTTAAAGAGCACATAAGGACATGAAACTCCTTGATTTTGTATTAATCAAAATCAGAATTCTATGAGGCCTACATATGTCAAGAACCCGAACTAGAAGTTTCAAGTGCATATACATCAATTTAAGTCTGAAGTTCAAAGTACAACTATTAATTCAAATTATTTAGATCTATGTATTCAAACCTGCAATTTCGAATATATGTTGATATGAACCTAAAGTTCATAGTTTTTCATGGATCCTAATACTATATATGAACCTGAAGTTCATTACTTATTTGTGCCTATATATGAATCCGAATTGGTTGGAAATCCAATTCTTAAACTTGTAGTTTTATCTACATATTGAATCCACATTAATATTGGATTATCTTGTAATTTCATAGTCTTTAATTTATTTATTTTATTCCTCGCTTATACCACTTTACTCATTTTATTTTATTTATATTGGGTTATTAGTTAATTTCGTTTTACAATGGTAATGTCTTGTATTACCGCTCCAATATTGATAGCCAGAGGCGTCTATTAGAGAGACTTCCTACTTTCTTTTGTGGGTAGGAAGTTTATGATGTCATGAACCAAAAGTTCATTGACCGGATAACTTTTATGTTGTGGCATGGCTGTCTTGGCAATCCATATTCCTCAATGATACATAAGATTTTTATAAACTTGTAAGGACATCATTTAAAGACTCAAAATATTGTCTTGTCCAACAAATATCATTACAAAGAATGCTCATAAATAAAAGCTCATAGGATCATCTCAGTCAAAAATTGACTTTGAGCCCTTATTCAAGGGGATATTTGTGAGCCTATACAATATTTAATTATGAATCACTTCACCAATTTTACTGAATGTGCCTACTAAAATGGTCACATATTTGATAATGACAGTGAGTTTATTTTCCTAAATTTTAAGACAATTTTTCCACCGTTAGTGGGAGAAATGGCAGTTCCTAAAGAACGTCGTGAAATAGTGTTGAATCAATCCGATTTTGTCTCATCAAGATAATGCATATATAAGTTGTACATATGCTAACATGGATTGATATTCTCATATCACAATCCATTAACATGGTGACTATATATATAATGCATGCCTGGAGCATGACAGAAATATAGATTTTAAAGACTTAACTCCTCAGAAGTGGAGATTATTTGAAAAATTCAAGCACTATAAAAAATAGCGCTCTATAAGAGGTTATGATCCACATATCCTAAGTAATTCATCATAAAAGAGATGTTTGTCACATAAGTGACAACATAAACCCCTGAAGAGGCATTGGTACCCCAAAGCAATGAGATGCTTATACATTATGCATGCACATGCACACGAGAATTGCGAGATCACGAATTGATGATACATTTGGTTTATTAGTAGCTACTACAATCATCAAGGGCTATGATATATTAAATCTCGCCTTATGAATGTCGACAAGTTAAGCGATTGGCCAAAATGGAAATAGGCAATTCCATTTATCACTAAATATGAAGTGTGAGATATTGAACCTATAACTCAAACACCAAATTACAAATGTTAAGTATAAAGGTTGCGAATTGGTGCTTGTGAAGTGAACTAAGATCACTAATATGACATAAGGTTTCCTAGTAGAGACATAGTTTTAGTCTCCCATCTCATCATAGATGCATCCACATTTCTATAAGTACAGTTGTTATTTTAAGCGAAACTTATAGCATGTGTTAAATGCATATTTATTAAGACTGTATGGTACATGAAGATCCTCAAAGCTCATGAAATGTTTGAGATATATCGCATGAAGCGACCCTTTGAAAGATATAAAGTACCATAATATTCTTAATTAAGAGTTAACACTAAGAGTTCGAGTATTTTGAATCCAAATTTGATATTGCTGTAACATATTCTAACTATTAGATTAGTTGTTGATGCTACTAAAGAGTTCAATCATTTGAAAAGTGAAAAACAGGTCGAATAGTGTGATAAACGATCATGTATGAAGACAAGGTTGCTTGTATTGCTCAAATCAGAGAAGGGTTCATCAAGGGTGACATAGTTTCATAAAAAAGCCAAGAGATTGGAGTTAAACAAATTCGTTCACAAGATAATCTGGCAAACCTTTTTACCAAAGCTTTTTCTAAAGCCTAAATTCTAGAAGTTAATGAAAATCAAAGGAAGATATTAATTAGGGGGAGCATCCCAATTCTACTACATACAGGACATATGCGTGTTGTGCTCTTTTTCTCTTCGACCAGGTTTTTGTCCCACTGAGTTTTTCCTAGCAAGGTTTTAACGAGGCAACATAAGTGTGTCCAACACCATAACACTTATCCAGAAGAAAGTTGCACTCTTTTTCCCTTATCTTCGGTTTTGTCCACTAGGTTTTCCAAGCAAGGATTTTAATGAGGCAACAATGTCATTGTATGGTGGACATCCAAGGGGGAGTGTTATAAATCTATGGGATGTGGATGACCACCATAACATCCATTACCTCCACCCTTTATTGCTTTGTAACCTATGCCCTTATTATTGTAATTAGTAGTTATAAATTGTGGGTTAAATACCTCTATTGTAAGCCTATAAATAGGCGCTTATCAAAGATGAATAAGAGAAGTTGATACAAGTTCATAGAACAAATTCTCTGTATTTCCTTTTCTCTTAGGGAGATTTTATTAGCACCCCATTATTTGCTTTTTACACCCCATACTAATTTTAAACATGAATAACCTATTTTACCCTCGTACATAATTACCGTTAATGACAAAAAAATTAAAAATTAAAAATAAAATTGCTCACTACACCCCACATATGTTCCTGCAACTCTAGTTTGACTTTAATCTCAAACTATCATATTCCTAAACCCTAAACCCTAGATTTATACGTTTATATTGATGAAAAAATATCTTATATTTATTCATGAAAGGTGAGATTGAAGTTAGAGAGGCTTCGAATGAGGTACGAGTTTATTTTTTGGCATTTTGCAAGTTTAGTATTTCATAATGGTCGCTGGTTGCGTTCAGTACATCAGTACTGAACGCAATAGGTAAATTCGGTGGGATGCCACTGAAACGTTGCACCTTTTTCGGTTGGGTTTAACCGGTCATGAACTTAATATTCGGTGGAGATCCACCGTAACATGGAACGTAGTTCAGTGGTTCACTACCGAACTTTTACATGCGTTTCAGTGGCATCGAACCGAAATTTATTTATTTTTTCAGTAACTTATTGCCGACCACAAATTTAATGCAAACTATTTTGATCTTACTCCCATTGAAGGAACAAAAACAAGGTGACGCCCCTACTGAAGGCAATAATGTGAGAACAGAATGTGTAATGGACTATAGTGATCAATTCACAACTTATTCAGTAATTATTTGTCTGAAATCCTTTTTAGTATCATTAACGTGGAATTAACGTTTCAAATTTTATCTTTTAATAAAATGAGTTTTATGTGTAGATATTCAATGGTAGAGATGCATTACTTAGATGGGCTCGTGCACGAGGAAAAATGAATAATATTGTCATTGTAATTAAAAGTCTGATTATGGAGGTGAGGGCAAGAGGTGACCTCGTGTAATACTTGCCTGTAAGAGGAGCGATAACTATAAGTTTTGCAAGTCTAGTGAGACAACTGATATAAGGTCGGATGCAAATTATTATTTCCACATGTTATAATGTGGTTTTAATCCTTCTATGCATGCGTCAATGCCTTACATTTCTTCCTTTCTTAGTTCAATCAAGCGAAATCAGGCCACGTGAGATTGCCATTGGTTTTGTTGACGATGATCACTATGTGCAGGTATGAATTTATTTGTTTACGCAACATAGTTTAATTTTATATGCTATGCGTATATGAATGAATTCTTGGTTTGTACGTTCATTTGTTTCCAGATCATCCTATTCCACCAGTTTCTAAAATGTGGCATGAACAAAGTGACATATGCAATGTAACACATTTGTACTCGAGGTACCAAGCGCGTGTGGATGCGTTTCAACAACTTCCGAGAGTGGAGAATGTAGCTAATATACGGTCATCCTAATGACTGACGAAAATGCACCCATTACAGAATTGAGATTATAGATCTAATAATTCTATTTATTTTCTAAATATTCACTTTTTTTAGTGGGACAAACTTCATAACTAATAAAAACAACAATAGTTCCAGATCTAATAATTCTATTTATTTTTTTATATTCACTTTTTTTAGTGGGACAAAGTTCATAACTAATCAAAACAACAACAGTTCCATGAGTTCTAATACAAACTTTATAATTAATCAAAACAACAAAAGTTCCATGAGTTCTAATACAAACATGCAATAACTAATCAAAACAACAAAAGTTCCATGAGTTCTAATAAACACATGCTAGCAAGTCAGTTAACCATGACGACGTTGATATGTCATGGTAGACCGTATGTTTGTACCCTCTAAAATATGTTGCAAGGTCTCAACTGCTTGATAAACTTGGGAAGGTCGTGTACGCAATGCAACTGTTTCCCCTAATGCCACGAGCGGCCTAGTAAAGGACAACATACGCTCGTCACGCTTCTGTATTGGGTAGATGATCACTGAAAAATGGAAACAAATTCGGTTGACTATCACTGAAAAAAAGAACACATATTCGGTGGAGTACCACTGAAAAATCAAAATACATTCGGTGGGAATCTCCTGAAAAATAGAAACAAATTCGGTGGACTACGACTGAAATAAGGTAACAATTTTGGTGGTAACCCACCGAAAGTAAAATTAATTTTAGTATAGATCACGTTCAAATTTGGTGGACTACCACTGAAGCAACATAACCATTTCGATGGTAATCCACCGAAACTAAATTCCAATTTTGTAAAACCACGTTCTAACCATACACCCACAACGTTGAAATCAAAAATTAAAATAAGACTTTGGCTTTTCAAAAGTGAAATCAAACGTAGGCTTAATCAACACTTAGAAACGTAAATATAGAAATCAAAATCGAAATAAAACCTTGGCTCTTCGAAGGATTTGTGTAAACTTGACAGATTGGTGATGGATGCTTGAGATGGCTAAGGATATGGTGGTTTGCGACGGGGTGAGGCATTTGGGGTTGGCTGTGGGGTGTGATGGCTCTATTTCATATATGGGTTCGGGTTTGCAGAGATGGATTGTACGATGGGGTTCGGTGGTTTGCAGAGATGGGTTGTGCGATGGCTTGATATCAGATGGGGTGGTGTTTGATTTCAGATGGGGTGTGTTTGAAAGGGAATGGGGTTTTTAATGAGTGGTGTATGATATGGGATGGGGTTTACACAGTGAGTTAGGAAATGGGATTCATGAGGGCAATTTAGGAAGAAAAAAAATGGGGTATAATGAGTAATTTGAAATTTTATTAAAATTTAGTGGGGTGTAAAAAATTATGAGGTGTAAAGAGCAAATACTGGGGTTCATATAGAATTTCCCTTTCTCTTATTGCTCTCTACAATTCCCCCTAGTTTTATAATATATCTACAATTTTCCCTGAGTTATATAACATTTTTTCCTTTCTACGTTTAATGGGCCTAAACTCTCTCTCTATTATTTTTTTTTTTTTTTTTTTTTTTTTTTTTTTTTTTTTTTTTTTAATATATTTTATTTAATTCATTCTTTTAATCAGTATATACTTTCTATTAATAAGAAAATTGATGATTGGTAAACGAATATCCAAATTGAAATTATATACAATCTAGATTTTGAGCCTCTGCATTTAACAATCATGTATTTATCCACATTTTGTTACATCTGAATCGTTATAAAAATTTAACGACCTCTAATATGACAAGTCAAACTCCAATTATTAATCTCTCTAATTTATTTATTTTTAAACATAAAAAAACCTATCGGTCAACCACCCAATATCCCAACACCACCATGGCCGACCCCTTAACCCAACAGGCAACTCCCTCCTCCTCTCACCACCAACCAACCTCCCCTCCTCTCTCTCCCCCACTTTCTGTCTTTCCTATTAATTCAACCAACCACCAACCAACATCCCTCCTCCTCTTCAATTTTGGTTTTGAGAGGTTGATGCTTTACCGATGGGTTTCAAATTAGGTGTTGGGGTTGGTGATTGTGGTGCATTAGGATAGACAAGGGGACGATGCACCACTTTGTTGCCTCTATCCCATACCAGCACGTGATTGCTCAAATTCAATTCAGCATGATGGGGGAAAGAGAGAAAGAGGGCAGAGAGAGAAAGAGAGGGAGAGAGAAGAGGGGAGGTTGGCTGGCGTTAAAGAAGGAAGAGGTACTGCTTATGGGTGTAGAGTGGCTGTCGGGGGTTTTTATTTTTATTTTAATTGGTTGTTTTTAGCTTTTTAATTTTATATAGACTTAGTTACCAAAAAAAAAAAATTATATAGACTTAACAGTGTTAACTTAGCCGTTAAATTGAGTTTGACTTGTCATACCTTAAGCTGTTAGATTATTGAAACGATCGATAAATGCACAATTGATAAATGCAGAGGCTCAGGATACATGTACTCTATACTTCAGAAGAAAAGCATGAGATGGTCACTTTATTAGCATGTTTTACTCTGCTATTACTATTAGGCTCTTGGCCTCTATTCTATATTTATTGCAGAAAGCAAAACAAAGCAAGTGGCTAAAGGAAGAAGGGTAACTATGATATTATTACAACAATTTGGACAATAATATTCTACATTTGATTACATTTCCTGACTCTTATATCTTTTTATATTTTTTGTCCCTATTTTCTTCAACAGAATAAAAAGGTTGCAACAGTGTTCCAGAATTTCGCTTAGCTTCGTTGTGGAAATTCCAAGTGTACTTCATGAAAATGTAGTCTACATGGCTCAAAAACTCCCCTCCTCAGTCGTTGGTCGCCTCAAGTAATACCGCAAGCTGTTAGCAAGAACCTGCAAAAATTGGTAGCAAATTGAACAGTCGTTATTGAGGCATAATGGGAAGAGTAGACCCTATGCCTTGTAAAATCTGGAATGAGATTGACTACAAGGGTAGGCTCAACTCAGCAGTCTCAGTCATAATCTTATCATTCATAACAGAATCAACCATAGTATCTACAATTTTGTGTTCTTTCAGGAAATAAAGGCTGTCAGTATGGGAGGCATCTATTTCAAATTCATCAAAATGGTAAAGTTGGTGGACGATTGAACTTTCTCTCAGAAAACTGGAAAACAGTTTAGCTTTGACCACATCAACCGCTAATATATATGAAATCCAATGCTCTAACATTGCCATAATGCTAGGTTACCTGCTGGAGAGGCTTGATGAGAGGTTTACCCCTGTAGCTAACGTGAAACTTTGCCTTGGCCAACAACCCCTAAATCCAAAGACAATAATAAGAAATGAACTTCATTACCAAAAAGAAAGAGTAGAGATGAGCTCAACAAACTTGGATACTAGAGAAGGAAAAAAAAGAGAAAAATAAAAATTGAAGCTGCAATGGTAAGTGAGACAAGACCATACCTCAGTGTCGAATTCTCCTGATTCTACAGCAACATCAATGTCAGTTATAGTCTTTACAAGATCCACCAGTAATCCAGGGCGATCAGCTGATTCCACAGAAAGCAAACTGCAGAAATCTAATATTAGAATAAATGAAGACAGACAAATGTAATAACCAAAAATAATCATTCGCAGACCAGATTAGTTAGAAAAGGATGTCAGTCATGAATAACAGTTAAAGGCTGTTGTGGGTCGGCAGCCCCAACAATTTTGGCGTATGGGAAATGGCCGCTGGTTTGCAAAAGCCCATCCTATCAAGAAAGAATGATGCACATTACCTTCGGTTGGGGCCATCATCACTGATGCTTATGTGGGTTGCTACATCCACATCAACCTGAGGAATTAAAAACGAGTTTGAATCGGGACAAAATTGTGGGATGTAATGCTCTTTGGAAGTTAAAGATGTGACCGTGATCAAATTTCAAGCCAATACCTTACCTTAAAAGTGAACAAAATTGAGAGGGAGTGGCAAGAATAGTTATTCTCAATGATCAAATAACTAGGGAATAGCTACTCACGAAGCAGAGAAATGAATTATTCCCCAGAATGACTAGAATTGGAAAAGGCAATGCTTATGGAGTGAATTTCAAATGAGAAACCTCAAAACAAGAAACACATGCATTATGTGTGCATGCTAGGACATGAAAAATTTGTGCTGTATTTTTGGAAACTGAGAGTTCACAGATGCATGGTACCTACATGAAGCTTCAACTACCCAAACTTTGTGCAAATTAAAATAATTAAGTTCAAGAACCTTTTCTGGTGGCGGAACAATTCCAAACGCTGCTCCCATCGCTAACTGGGAACTTGATTCCTGGACCACAAATTTGATTGATTAAGAAAGCTACAACAGTGGAAATTGTAAACAGATTACACCAATTACTATCTCAAGAACAAATGGAAATGGTTAAGAAAGAATACCGGATGATACTCTATCAGATTATTTATAATTGTCAAACGAATAGCCTCAAGCAATTCTGGATTTTCTACTTTCCTACCAGTATCACTGCAAACAAATCCCACCATTGAATCAACAAATGTGTATTCAGCAGCTATTGGAAGGACAGATCCATTAAGCTCACCATAATCGCAGGTTTAAGATTTAATTGAGAAGATAAATTTTTACTGGCATTAAAGGAATACTGCTTCCCCCTAATTTTTAGGTGCCATAACTTTGCATTAGAAACACATGAAATAAGGACGAACTTCATCATATAGAACCTCTTTAGTAAAGAAAACGATGATATAATATAAATATATCATATCTGAATTGAAGTCAGCACTTTGGCAGTACGTAAATCTAATCAGCAATCAATAATACCACAAGTATGGAAGTATCTATGCACAACAAGGAAAAGAAAATTAAAGCCAGACAGAGAAGCAGAACAAGCAGAAAAGAGATCATTGCAATCAATTGCAAATTGACAAGTATTAACACTAACATAGAAACAACCCAAAACTATACTTAATACAAGGCCACGCGGTCATCTATCTGTAAAGCATACTCACGCTCTGGTGATGGCAAACTTGTTGTGCTTTCCAGAAGAATCCAAATAGACATTGGCCTTGACAACATTCAGGCCAAGGTTCCTAAGCGCACTCATCTGAGACCCAGTTAATGAAAGTTGAATTATATGTTCAGACATAGACACTAAGACAGATCATTCAAAATATTTAAACATCTATGCAGGAGCAAAATAATAGACAAACAATATTGTTGGAAGCAGTGAGTAATGCTCTATACAGTATCAAGAAGAGCTCCCAGCCGGTCTCCAAATGTTATCTCCACCACAGTTGCATTTGGGTCAGAGTCTTGATCAATAATAACTTTGGGAATTGGGATCTTGTCAGTTTCACTTTTACTTCCATCAGGTTTACCACCCTATTTTTTGACATCAAACACCCAGTACAAAAATGAGGTATTCAGCAGTTAATATTCAAATATTACTGATTACAAACTCAAATTTATTAACTACCTCCACAGCTGTAGCAGAAGAGGCTCGTGGAGTAGTTGAAGTTGATGAAGATAACAATCTGTCAAAGATTCGGTATACTTTTAAAAGATAAAGAATAGATGCAAGACCTCAGTTTAATGCTTGCATATATCAAGAATATTCAGCTAAGGTAACTTAATCTGACTGTAAGATGCCAATACAGGAATTTTTAAATGTACTAAACACTACTACCAAAAATCTATCAGCTCTCCTTGTGGCTTGAATTCAAACCACAATCAAGGCCTTGGACTCAAAGGTTCAAGAGCTGGTAGATTCAGAGAGCTCAGACAATATCTGATAATTCCAACCTCAAGTACCAAATACATGGTGATATTTACAGTCACATACTGAACAAACTCTTATAAAATGAGTTAATATTTACTGCAAAGCTCATACTAATGGCAAGCTGATATGCGAAAGACTGCATATTCAGGAATTCTTTTTAACCAGAATATACAAGTTGATTAACTTATTAAGACTTCTTTTTTACAAGAAAAAATTGCAGAGAAGCATCAAACGAACAATTCAGCAGAAGCAGAATCCCAGAAATTACAAGGAACCCAAGAACAATAGCATCGTTGAGCAAATATCATTCAGACTTCAGAGTATTAGAGACTTCAAATGAGATAAATACCAAACAAAAACAACCCAAGAAACAAAAACCAAAGAATTCTATAACCAGAATAGGAAAGGCAGTGAACCCATAATGTCAAAATCTTAAAGCGTTTGATCACTTTCTATGAAAAAAAATCAAATTCTGAAAACCAGATAAGAAAGTAAGACATGCCCATCAAAGAAAATAACAAATCAATAAATTCCAATTAAACAGTGAGCATATATACCATACCTTCCCTTCTGAACAATGCAGAAGCTTTTAGAACCAAACCCAAAGGACCCTTCTACTATAGCCCCAGTTTGTAATGGAATTGCAAGGGGTTTTTTCAAACTACAGTTACTATTCAAGTTAACCCCAAGACTGCAAGAAGCCATAGCCACAGCCATTTTGAGCTTAAAAATTAACAAACCAGAATGAAAAGGAAATGCAAATGGAAAGAAGAAGGAGAGAAATAAGAGGGACTAGAATGAACCCAAATCAGAAAGCATGGTAAATTTGGAGAAGAAATGGAAATGTGAAAAATGGGTTCGGACAAGAAGAAGAAGAAGAAGAAACAACTGGGGACCAATACACATCGTAATATGCGCCATTCGATATAGGAAGAGGTAACTGTTTTATCTTGCTCTGCTTACTTCTACTTCGTTCTTTGTTTTCGCCTCCATTTTCCTTTTATTTTGAATTTAAAATAAATAAGAAAAACCAAATTATCCTGTCATAGGAAATTTTCCCCAACGTCCATTCATCATCTCATCCCGTAACTTTCTTTTTTAATATTTGTTTTGTGACGTAATTTATTTGTTTCCAAGGAGTCCAACTGCATTAGCTGGTAGGTGTCAGCAACAGCGACGCGTATGGTCAAGAATTAAGATTTTAAGATTGTGCATCCTGTGTGTCCATCTTACGCTTTCTCTCTCTCTCTCTCTCTCTCTCTCTCTCTCTCTCTCTCTCATGAAGTAGTAGGGTCACATGCATCTGCACCCTATTTTATTATTTTATGTAAATTTAGCTCATTTTTCTTCAATTACAACCAATTTCTTTATTTTTGTTTGGATAAAATTCTGTTTTTTCTAAATAAAACCCAATGACTAATATCCTACTCGGTAATTTACCTAATCAAGCACAAAATCGAATTTATTGTACTTTTTTATTCCTAAGATACCTCATACTAAACCATTATTGCATTTTGTATATTAATGTAGGAACCAATATAGAAATGAATTTTAATTGGATTGTACTAATGACACAAGTTGAATTTGGAAAGATCTCCAAATAAATTTACAAATTAATTTGGAAGTTTTTGAAATTTAACAATAAATTCATATTTAATATACCTAATTGGTTTATTTAATAAGAAATATTTTTTAAATTTTTTTATGAAGTAAACATGATTAATCTATATATATAAAGCAAAAGGCAGAAAATGGTGAAACATTCAAAATACCAAAAAATACCCTTGGTTAATTCAAACATTAAGAATTGCAATTATTAATTAAATGAGGATAATATGGTAAATTCACAATTTTCATATTAAAAAATTAAATTAAAAACAAAATCAGATAATAAGTCCTACTTTTATGGAATACTAGCCTCTCTGCA
Source organism: Prunus armeniaca (assembly GCA_903112645.1). Taxonomy (NCBI): domain Eukaryota; kingdom Viridiplantae; phylum Streptophyta; class Magnoliopsida; order Rosales; family Rosaceae; genus Prunus; species Prunus armeniaca. Next base: position 8,636,020 of record CAEKDK010000003.1, on the reverse strand, counting down.
CACACTTCCGCTTGTGCGAGAGGCTTTTTTTTAATCACGCGCACTATGCGCGACTTACAAAGTTTCGTAAATATTTTTTCGTAAATGTATTTATATAGATGTTCGTTTCAACAGTTTCATATTTTAATCGCGCGCGTGTGATGTATCATCGTCTTAAGAGTTTTCCTTTGATCGCCCATATTTTTCTAGAAGTTCATCTTAACAGTTTACACGCTATAAAGGAAAAAAAGAAACTGCTAAGATGGACGTCTAGAAAAATATAGTGGATAAAGGGAAACTTTTAAGATGACGATATATCGCACACACGCGATTAAAATATGAACTGTTGAAATGAACATCTATATAAATACAATTGCAAAAAAATATTTACGAAACTTTGTAAGTCGCGCATAGCGCATGATTAAAAAAAAAGGCCTCTCGCACGCGCGGAAGTGCATGCAGGGAGGCTAGTATATATAAAGCAAAAGGTAAAGAATGGTGAAACATTCAAATACCATAAAATGCCCTTGGTTAATTCAAACACTAAGAATTAAAATTATTAATTAAATGAGGATAATATTGTAAATTTAAATTTTTTATATTAAAAAAATTAAAATTAAAAACAAAATAAGATAATATGTCTTACTTTTATGGAACATAACTACCCATATTATCTTTTCTTAATTCTAAAAATAAAGGAAAAGGAAAAAGAAAACCAATTGGCACATGTGTGAGTGTGTGTCAATGGGCTAGTATATATAAAGTAAAAGGCAAATAATGATGAAACATTCAAAATACCAGAAAATGCTATTGGTTAATGCAAACTTTAAGAATTGAAATTATTAATTAAATGATGACAATATTGTAAATTCACACATTTTCATATTTAAAAAATTAAAATTAAAAGAAAATTCAGATAATGAATCCTATTTTGTATCAAACACAACTACCCATTATCTTTTTTAATTCTAAATTTTTTTTTTTTTTTTTTTTTTTTTTTAAGCCTCTCACAGGTGCTGAAGCACATGCAGATAGGCTAGTTATCTATTATTTCATTATTTTATAAATATAATAGCATACATACATTTTTACATTGAAAAAATAACGTACCTATTACTCCTATTATCTATATATAAAGCAAAAGGAGAGAATGGTGAAACATTCAAAATACCAGAAAATACCCTTAGTCAATTAAAACATTAAGAATTGAAATTATTAATTAAATGAGGATAATATGGTAAATTTACATTTTTTCATATTTAAAAAAATAAAAATAAAAACAAAATCAGATAATAAGTTCTACTTTTATAGAACATAACTACTTATGTTATCTTTTCTTAATTCAAAAAAAAAAACAAAAACCAATTGGCATGCCAAGGGGCTAGTGAAAAATAATGTACCTAGTATGAATTTACTTATTATTCTAATAATATACCCAACTTTTATAAACAAATTTTGGATATAATTTACCTAATAATTGACTATTATGCAATAATATAACTTGTAATTTATCTAGTATGGGTATATCATAGTTATTTTGTGAAAATAATTTACCTACCCAACTTTAATAGGTACATTGACAATTATGTACCTAGTATGAATTTACCTAACCCTAGGAGGTTAGGAGAGAATATTTGAAGTAAATTGATTGTAGCCCATTATTTATGGGAGTGGAAACATAAATGTGCAGTGAGGTATTATTCATTTGCCTTAGTATGGTGCATTTTTGTCCCATTAGTCTTTGTTCAACTCTTTATAAAATTATCTCCAAGATCATTGTGGCTAGATTGAGGTCTATTTTGCCTATTCTATTAGTCCTAATCAGGTTAGTTTTGTGCCTAGAAGACATATTATAGACAACATTCTTATTGCCCAGGAGCTTATGCATAAGTTCAAGGTTTCTAAGGCCAAGAAAGGGATTATGGCTTGGAAGATTGATCTCTCTAAGGCTTATGACAGATTGAATTGACATTTTATTGAGGTGGTGTTGACTGAATTGGGTCTGGCAGGGGCTTTAAAGAGGTTGATCATGCATTGTGTGTCTACTGTCAAGTATTAGATTTGCATTAATGGGGAGTTCACTAATTCTTTTACTCCTATGAATGGTATTAGACATGGGGACCATTTATCCCCCTACTTGTTTGTGCTGTGTGTTGGAAAACTTTCTCACATCATCTTTGATTTGGTTCAAAAAGATAGTTGGAAAGTTGTTAAATCGTCTCAATCTAGGCCTGTGGTTTCCCACCTATTTTTTGCAAATGATCTTATTCTTTTTGCTAAAGCCTCTGTTAAACAAGCTCGAATTATGAAGGGTTTTTTGGAGCTTTTTGTCAAGCTTCAGGACAAATTGTAAACTATGATAAATCTGTTGTTTTTTGTTCCCCCAATACTCCGAAGGAGGTGGCTAAGGAGATTAGTTGTATTTGTGGCTCTCCTCCGACTAGTGATTTGGGCAAATACTTAGGCATGCCTCTTCTACATACAAGGCTTACTCATGCTACTTATAAGAAGTTGCTTGATAGGGTGCATAGTCGGTTGGCTTCTTGGAAAGGCAAACTGCTCTCTTATGTAGGTCGCCAACTTTAATCCAAGTTGTGACTTCCTCTATTCCTATTTATGCTATGCAAACTACTAAACTCTCTATAAGTGTTTGTGATGAGTTAGATCGGTTGAATAGAAATTTTTTTGGGGAGGCAATGAAAAGCGAACCAAGGCTTTGTCAGTGGAATTTCGTTTGTCGTCCTAAGAGTAAAGGAGGGTTGGATTTTAAGAAGTATTCTACTATGAATCAAGCCTTGCTAGCTAAGATTGGTTGGAGGATTCAAAACAAGGATTGGTGCTTTGGGCTAGGATTTAAAAGGCCAAATACCTTAAAGGTACATCAATTTTGGACCCTTCCCTACCCACAAAGCAAGTTTGTTCCTCTACTTGGAGGGGTCTTTTGCATGGGTGAAGTTACTATCTAAAGGTATGTTGTGGAGGATTGGGAAATGAGATATAATTAAGTTTTGGCAGGATAGGTGGTTGAATGGAAGACCTCTTTTTAAACAAGATGGGGTTTTGCAAGTTGGGGATGTGACCTGCAATGTCTCCAGTTTTTTTTAAGGGGGATTGGTGGGATATTGACAAATTAAGGGCAGTTTTGGACGAGGATTTGGTTCAACAAATTATTTGCATCCATGAGGGCATGACTGGTGTAGTTCCTAATGCTCAAATTTGGGAGCCTACTGCAAATGGTATGTTCTCTGTAAAAAACTGCTTATATTATCTTGTTTCATGGTAGTGAGTGGCCTTCGTATGACTAGCAGTTCTTCCATAAATTAAAGATTCCCCCTAAGCTTCAAATTTTCCTTCGGCTAATTTTTTAAGGCAAAATTTTGTCTAATGAGCAGGGCTAGGAGGCATTTGACTGCTGATCCTGCCTATAACTACTATAATTGACCAATTGAGTCCATTTTGCATATTTTTAGGGACTGTGAGAGGGCTACTAGGGTTTGGCATGCTATGCTTTAAGGGACAAATTTTTCCGGGTGCTCATTCCCATTTCTTCTAGATGGATTTCCATCGTTTCGATCTAATCTTTTGTCTAAAGCTATGTAGGGTGAATATTTGCCATGAACTTCAGTTATTGTTTTTACTTGCTGAATCTTATGGAAATGGAGAAATAATCATATTTTTAATACAGATGATGAGGTCAGTTATTAGCCCAAGAAGATTATTGTTGCTGCTGTAAGGGAGTAGTCTACAGCTAGCCAGGTTGGTTATACAAAGGCTCCTAAAATTCTTCTTTTGCTTGCTTGGGAACCTCCTAAGCTTGGCCAGTTTAAGCTTAATGTGGATGAGTCTAGAAGGTGTGCTTCTGGCTTTATTACAAAAAAAAAAAAAAAAAAAAAAAAAAAAAAAAAAAAAAAAAAGTGGCAACCATCCCCATTATTGGTTACATTTGGTGATACTAATGTGGGGGTTACTAAAGGCTTTATAGTGTGGTGACTGTCACCAAATGTCACCAAATGTCACCAAATAATGGTGACTGTTGCCACTTTTTTTTTGTAGTGATTGGTGCTGGCTGGAGGAGTGATTCATAATTCCTTAGGGGATTGGGTTAGTGGGTTTTGCTGTGAACCTTGGCAAGGGGTAGATTCTGGAGGCTGAAGTTTGGGGCTTGTTTTTTGGTTTGCAACTTGCTATTGCTAAAGGCATTCGTAGGCTCAGTGTGGAAATGGATGCTGCTACGGCTCTAATCCTAGTTCAACAGCATGCTAGGCTTGGCTCTCATCCTCTAGCCTTCTTGATTGCTAGTTGTTGTGCAATTGTTAGACAAATACCAAAATCTTGGGAAGGAGACCGGGTCAAATACCAAAATAACAGTGTACATAATAAAATAATAAATATTTGTCAATTCTAGCCATGCATAGAATTGATAAACAAACCAGTCAACAAAAAGAGTGAGGAAAGGAATGTGCTAAGATGAAAAGCAACGAAACATAGGTCTTCTAGTGATGAATTCTTCCTCACTTCGGTATCTTCTAAGAAACCCATCACCCATCCATCATTAATAAAGACAAAAAGAAAAGAACATGAAAGAGTGTACGACGATAATTATTTTGAAGTGCTAATAACAATTCCCTTAATTGATTGAAAGATTATACTATCATGTAATAAAATTATAATAGAGTGAAAGATTATACTATTAGGTGTTGGTTAGGCATGACATGCATATACTCCTTTGGCTTCAATAGCCGGCCGGCTTTATTTTTAAATTTTTCCATAACCAACGACATTAATTTTAATTATAAGAAGGATTAATTGTTCCACAACCGCAGGACAGATAACCTACCGTTTAGGACATGCCACAAAAAAACATTATGCATATGACAAGGTTTGGTTTTTGTTCTTAACCTAGCAAAGCATATATATGTATGCACACCTCTCTAAACCTAAATGAAAGTTGTTTGTAAGTCGCCATATATACCTCCTTCGAGGGAAGAATAAAAATCCCAGAAACATTCCTAGATACCAAATCTTCACTGCCTACGTTAATTCGATTCTCTTCAAGAACTAGCTAGAGACTAGTATATATTAATTAGTTTGCTTAAGTATACTTAAAGGGTAATTAAGGCAGCCATGGCTCCAGCTGCTGCCGGAGAAAGGTCATTAAAAGAGACACCCACATGGGCTGTTGCCATTGCCTGTGCAGTTTTCATACTTATTTCTATAATTATAGAACAAGCAATTCATGCTCTTGGGAAGGTATGTACCTAAATACGTATATCAACATGTATAACGCAGGATTTTAAATGTCTTTCCATGATTTTAATGTTTACTTTTATAATGACAGTGGTTCCAGAAACGCAATAAGAAAGCTATGCTAGAAGCTTTGGAGAAAATAAAAGCTGGTCAGTTTAATTTTTATATAATTACTTACATTAATTATGCTAATAATTTTTTTTTTCCTCTAGTGTGATGATAATTTTCATATGCTTTGTTATGGGTGCATATGCACGCAGAGCTCATGCTTTTGGGATTCATATCTCTGCTGCTTACGGTGGGCACAAGATATCTTCCAAAAATATGCATCCCAGAAAAGTATGGTAATACCATGCTGCCATGTGAGCTAGAGAGCAAGTATAAAGAGGATGGGGGCGGCAAGGATGATGGCAAAAACAAAGGAGGTGGAGAAGATGGCGGTGATGATAATGACAGACGACGAAAGTTACTTGAATTTGCCGAAACCATGATATGGCGTCGAGTTTTAGCCCCTAGTGGAGGAGATTCCTCTGCTTGCTCAGAGGTGCGTACGTAATAATTAATTCATTAAATCAACATTAATATTATAATATGCACCTAATTAATAAAATGAACTAATTAAAAACAAAGAATATAACCATAAATATTTACATATCCAATTGCATGATGAAATTTTGTAATAGGTCAAATTGTCACGTAAACCATTAAATTCAAATATAATCTTCTTGCATTTGATGCTTTTAAATATTTTGTACATATGTGTACTGTAGGGTAAAGTGCCGCTGATATCTCCATCTGGGATGCACCAATTGCACATCTTCATCTTTGTGCTTGCTGTTTTTCATGTTGTGTACAGTGTCATTACCATGGCACTAGCGCAGGCCAAAGTAAGTACCATCACACTGTGACACATACAACTATGTGCTCTATATTTATACACATAGCCTAACGCATGAATTTGGAATTACAACTTAAAAAGTACGTTTTCTTATTTGACTGTCTGACAATATAAATTGTTCGCATTCCCGAATGAACTAGATCATTGATCATATTTATTCGTTTTTGAACGTATGTATATATGTATTTGGAGTATGGCAAGAAATTCAGGAATTGCAACTTATGTAATAGTAGTATTATTAACCTATTAATTTGATAAAATTGATAAAATATGATTTAGCCTTATTATTTATTGTAGTAGGTAGTTTGAATGGGGTCAGAATTTGGGATCCCATAATGAAGCATTAGAATATATTTATACTTCTGCATCTTAGAATATATCTACAATCTACAATTGGCCTTTTCTACTCGTAATTTTGTGGCTTGGCAGTTCTCCAGCCCTGGCATGGAAATGTGATATGAGGACTAGACCCAGGGGCGGTCCTACCCTAAGGGCAGGGTAGGCAGCCGCCTACTTCATTTTTTGCCAAATCAAAATTACCCAATATCCAATAAAATTAAATTTCTTCTGCCTACTTAAATCCAACTTACCAAGGGTGATCCTACTCTTAAGGACAGGGTAGGCAATCGCCTACTCCATTTTTTGCCAAATAAAAAATTACCCAATATGCAATACAATTAAATTTCTTCTACCTACTCAAACCCAACCTACCAAGGGCAATCCTAAGGACAGGGTAGGTAGCCGCCTACTTCATTTTTTGCCAAACCAAAAATTACCCAATACAATCAAATTTCTTCTGCCTACTCAAACCCAACTCACTCAAATTTTTCTCTTTAACAAAAACAATAGCCCAGCCCACTCAAACTTTCTCCTTTAACAAAAACAATAAAAAGCAATATAAGCATGTGAAAGTTGTATGGAGATTTTTTTCAATGTTGACTAACATTGTGAATTTTGTTAGTGCTTTTGCTAAGCCCCTTAATGAGTTAAATTTAATTCGAAAAGATGAACTCAAATAATTGTTGGATTCTGGGGAACTTGAGACAAGTAAAGGCTCATTACGTCCCCCCTGACTAGGTGTATCTTTTTATTTTTATGAATAAAATTCACTCGTACTGTCGAGTTTTTAAGGTAAGTTTCGTCTACTTGACTTTTAAATCCTGGATTCGCCACTGACTGGACCACCTCAAAATCTTTTTGGATAGTAGATCCCATATATATTTCAAATTTGTTCATAAATTATTTAGAAATGATGTAATTTATTGTGATATATATATAATAAATTTTATAAAATTCATTGAACAATCCAAAATTTTCCAATGGTTTCAGAGAAAACAAACTTTTATAAATAAATTTTTAAAAAAGAAGAAGAAAAGGAATCTATTGTTGTTTAATCGGCTCTTCTGTTGACTAGATGAACAAATGGAAAGCTTGGGAATCAGAGACATCGTCCTTGGAATATCAATTCACAAATGGTATTAATTAATATTTTATTTTAAAATAGTTGTTCTTTTAGTCTTTGTTTCATGACTTTTTCTTCATCTCTCCTTCTCCATCTTCATCATTTTTCTAACATTTCCCAGAATTTCTGACACGATTTTAATTAGATATCTTTCTTAAAAGGGAAAATAAAATCTGAAAACAAAAACCGAAGTGCTATAAACAAGTCAACATGTGATTGAACAATTGCAAATTATATATGTTATCTCATGTTTCAGACCCTTCAAGGTTCAGGTTCATTCGACAAACTTCGTTTATAAAGCGTCATTCAGGCTTTTCTACAATGCCTGGAATAAGATGGATAGTAAGTTAATTAGTAAATAAATGCGTACAATCTTGTTCTTTATTGGAACTTAACCAAAGCTTGAGCACTTACAGAACCCCTACTACATATATGTACATTGTAGGTGGCATTTTTCAGGCAATTCTTTGGTTCAGTTACGAGGGTGGACTATATGACCATGCGCCACGGATTTATCAATGTAATTATCAATTCCCATTTTTCCTTTTTCTTTTTCTTTTTCTTTTTTATGAACTACGTACTTTTGTTTTTATTTTATTTTATTTTATTTTGTTGTGATATAGTTTTGGCCCAAACCTAATCGGCAAATGCATGCATGCATGCAGGCACATTTTGCTCCAAATAGCAAATTTGATTTCCATAAGTATATTAAGAGATCCATGGAAGATGACTTCAAGGTCGTCGTGGGTATTAGGTCTCTCTCTCTCTCTCTCTCTCTCTCTCTCTCTCTCTAGCTTCCTTGTACTGCTATAATTATTGTTATTAATTTAATTTCTTGATTTTGCAGTATACCACTATGGATTTTTGCCGTGGTGTTTCTGGTTCTAAATGTTCACAGTGAGACTCTCTCTCCTTCTTTCCTCTCTCTTCCAAAACAGACACAGACACACAGATATCACAATGTGCTTGGTGTTGGTGGTCAATATATTATTGATAAATTTAAATGCTGATAAATATATACCTCCTATTTTACAGAATGGCACACGTTCACTTGGTTGTCATTGGCGCCACTCGTTGTAAGACCACGAAATCCATGCTCTAGATATATTATATAATGCTAGCTTCTTCTTCTTCTTCAAGTCATATATATAAATATTTTCTCCTATTAATTTGTGCAGATTCTTCTTTTAGTGGGTACAAAGCTTGAGCTTATCATCATGGAGATGGCTCAAGAAATGCACGATCGAACTACAGTGGTTAAAGGCACTCCCGTTGTAGAGCCAAGCAACAAGTTTTTTTGGTTTAATCGCCCTGAGTGGATTCTCCTCTTAATTCATTTCACATTATTCCAGGTGAGAACTATCAGAGTAAATTTATTATATTGTCATACTGTAAATATGGACCGACCATCCATATGGTCTAAAATACATATATATGCATATAGGAAATGCTATGGATTAATATGGTTTCTAACAATTAATTGGTTTGCTTGCTTAATACACAGAACGCTTTTCAAATGGCGTATTTCTTATGGACATCTGTAAGTAATTAACCATAAAGCAATACTAATGTAGTTCCTTTCTTCTTACCTTAATAACTCTACATATTCAGAGGAATTAAGTTCATTATTATATTGGTAATTATGTGCACTGTCTCAACTGTATACTAACTATACATACTATGATATATATACACGATGCAGTTGGAATTTGGGTTGACATCATGCTTCCACGAAAAATTGCCTCTGATACTGACAAGGGTTTTCCTTGGGGTAGCCCTACAGATCCTATGCAGTTACATTACCTTCCCTCTTTATGCTTTGATTACACAAGTGAGTATTTCAAATTAAACAGCCCTAGCCTTGCCTCTTTCAGTAACATGTATGCAGGCTTTCATATTTATTTTTTTAATACAAGCGATAATTTAAATTACTCTAAAGTAATGTCATGTACGGGGGAGAGGGACTCGAACTTGGGTGCAAGGGAGTGGGCTCAATGGCCTGGCCAGTTGACTTAACCCACATTTGCACATGCTTTCATATGAGCGCTGCTATTTCCACCCCTTGTTTTATTTCCCCACACACTTTATATTCAAAATTTTAAAGACAAATGACCCTTTTGTAAAATGACTTCTAAGAACCAAGGGGAAAAAACTTTTTTAAAGCATTTCAAATAAATAAAATTAAGTAAAATAAAAAAAATTTAAAAAAAAACTCTCCCTGTCCTCTCTCCCCCTTCCCGACCTGTTGGCTTCTTCCTTAGAGGTCTTTCATCCTCGGTACTAGAAGCCACTGCCACCACAACACCAAAAACAACAAGCCCAGATGAAAAGGGTTCTCTCATTTCACAACTTAGTTGCATTTTGAATAAATTAGAGTTTGTTTTGGGGCGGCGATGAAGCACTTGGACTCCATTGTTTAAGTAAGCTAACTCCTTTGCTTTGGCAAAGTCAACAAATGAAATTCCACAATTTCTCCATGGTCCCTGCCCTCATACCCACCCACCCTCCCTGCAATTTCTCACCACACCCACCCGCTCCGCAATCTTTATGTATCAGTTATAGATCCCCATCCTTCTTGAAATTTGGGTTTCTGCCAAAAAGAAAAAGAAAAATGAAGACATAATTATCATCTTCATAATTTATTTATTTTTTTCCAGAAGGAGTTATTGTAAATAATAAAATTAATTAAAATATAGAACATGGATGGGGTTGAAGGTGTAGAAATCTGTAGGGTTCTCGCCTGCGGGGGAGGAATCGAGGTTGGGGTGGGAGGTGGGGGTGGCTACAGGCATAGGCGGAGCCAATTGAGGCCCACAAGGGTCACTCAACCCTTCTCAACATTTTGAAAATATTATATTTATCTATGCTATCCAAGTTGTTTTATAGTTATACTTACTATATTGACCCTTCTCACAAATGTAAATTATCTACAATGAACATGAATATAATCTATATTTGTTTTCATGTTTAAATATGTTACTTATATGTGGCGTGTGTGTGTGTCATGGATTTTATTTGATTTTCTCATTCTATCTAAAATCAACTTTTGATACTCTTTCGTTATTTTTAGGTTGCTAGAATTTGGGTTATACTTACTAAGATATTAAATTTGTGATATTGAAATTTAATCATTATAATGAATTCTTATATATATTTTCCTATAAAAACTAAGTTCATTGTAATTATAAAGCTATTTAAAGTTGACCCTCCTTGATAGAATTTCAAACTCCGCCACTTGCTGCAGGTGGGAGAAGAAAAACTGGATGTTGACTGTTGGGTTTTCCCTAGAGGAGGAGGAGAGAGAGAGTTTTTGTTTTTGTTTTTTATTTTTACTAGTCTCTCCGCACGCACTTCCGCGCCTGCGAGAGGCTTTTTTAAAAAAAATTTAAATTTATTTTAGAATTAAAAATAATAATGGGTAGTTGTGTTCCATAAAAATAGGATCAATTATCTGATTTTTCTTTTTCTTTTTTTAAATATGAAAAAAAAAGTGAATTTACCATATTATCCTCATTTAATTAATAATTTCAATTCTTAATGTTTGCATTAATCAATGACATTTTTTGGTATTTTGAATGTTTCACCATTCTCTGCATTTTGCTTTATATATATATATATATATAAAAACTATTATTTTACTTTAATAATTTAATAGTTGGTGGAAAAATAGGATTGTGTGTTTTCAATTTTACATGGTAGGTGGCAAAATAAGGTGAGTGGAAAAATAGGATAAGGAGGGGTGGAAATAACAACACTTTTTCATATTCATAACACTATAACTAAGTGGTCATCACTTAGTCTTTCAAATAACACCCTAATTTGGAAGAGCATTTTAGTTACAAGCACCTGAGAAAAATAAAAAATAAAAAAGAAGTAAGCTTTTCTTTTTCGAGTAATTAATTTCTCTATAATGTATTAATTACCTATATTTATGCATGCATGTATCTTATCTTAACGTGCAGATGGGATCTCACATGAAGAAAGCAATTTTCGAGGAGCAAACGGCAAAAGCTCTTAAGAATTGGCAGAAGGCTGCAAAGCAGAGAAAGAAGTTGAGGAAAGCTACAGGCGATGCTTCTTCCTCAGGCTTTGTAAGTGGGGAAAATACACCAAGCCAGGGTTCATCCCCACTGCATCTACTTCACAACCAAAAGCACAGGTCCAATCAATCTGACCTCGAAAGCGTCCTTAATTCCCCAAGATCGGTATCTTATCAATCTGACACCGATCTCTCGGAGATGGAGGGCTCCGCACATGATGGGAATGGTATGAGAAGATCAGAAGATCAACCTACAGCATTAGGGAAAGAAGGATCGCATAGTGTTGATTTTTCATTTGATAAGCCTTGATTTTTTTTTTCCTCAGCAAATAGTAACTATGAATTTCAAATTTTAAGGCGCATGATCGAACCCTAAAATTTAGTTTAGGGATAAATTCTCTTACCATCATTAGGAATTAGCTCGTTGATTAAGCCTTAAAATTAAAAATGCTCAAATTTTGAGGGACTTCTTCCAGAAACATTCTAGAAATTTTGGGAATTCCGTCTCACCAAAAATATGAAATTTTCGGTGAAATTTTGAGGAAAATTTTGATTCTTAAGACCTTAATTTATACCCAAAAAAGAAGAAGAGGGAGATTCACTATTATACCCAATATATGAGCCCAAATTATAAAAATACCATATGAAATGGATTTTAGAAACACACCCAAAGCCCATTTACAATATAACCAAGAGCCTTTAACTTCTTATACATTACAAAAATGTCATCAATTTCTTAAAACAAGCCCAACCCCAAAACTCATTAAAAAAAAAAAAAAAAAAAAAAAAAAAAAAAACCAAAATATATCAAAGGGTAATTTAATAATCAAACTTAAATTCAATAGGGTCAGCTGTTATTTTTTGGGTTTGTTTATAGAAATTCAATTGTGTATGGTTTATTTATATTATTAGTGCTAAGAATGAGTATATCACTAAATATCTCCCAAAAAAAATTCATAATGACTTCACCGGATGTTAAGCAACCGTCTATAGGAACTTCTCCACGAGAGAGGAAAAAAAAACTAGTCATACTACGAAAACAACAGATTCGGACCTAAGGTCCCAAGACAAAAGCACCAAGGCAGAAAATTGTTATCAATGCCTGAAGTGAAAAGAAGTGAAACTCCAGACTTGTTACAGCAGTCTATTGCATACTTAAGTCTTAAGCTCCAGCAAAATGGTAAAACAAAAAATCAATATGGAAAAAGAGTTTAAATTTTATTTTTAGATAGAAAGCCCTTCCATTTTCTCGAGAAACAAACAGAAAAGGAATCATTGCAAATAGGAGAGCGATGAGGAGGGAGAAAGAATGTATGGCATTGAGAGTAGCAAATCTTCTTGGGCTTGACATCGTTAGGGGAGAGAGTGTGGCCTGGACTAGAGATCGCTAAAGAGAGCGACACCATAGCCTCTCACAAAGATATTGGAGTTGGGTTAGGAGTTTTTGGTGGGAATAAGTGAGGTTGGTACTTAGATGAATGAGGTAAATTAAAACCTCAATGGATAGACGTATAACAACAATGTTTAAATAAACTTGGAGACAATATGACTAGTCAACAACTAGTCACAGACCTATGAACATATAAGCATAACACATATACACAACATATCAAATATTCAAATCCCTACAAGCCTAGAAGATAACTAGGGGTGGGCATTCAAACCGGCAAACCAGAAATCCGAGCCAAACAATACCCAAAAAAAAAGGAAAAAATCGAGTTGATCAAAAAGTCAACAACCAGTCAAAAAACTGAACCAGACCGATTCTAACCGATTTTGGTTCCGATTTCATGCTTTTAAAAATCAGACCGGGCTGAACCGGACCGGTCAAATTAAAATATATGTAATTAGATATTGTTAAACATTTTCAGCAAGCCCAACTCCACTAAAAATCAAATAAATAAACAGGCCCAACTTTATTTTTAACCATCTCACAGCACAACTCTATTTCTTAACAAGGCCCAACTCTTTATATTTATTTGTACCACTCTCCCTTAGAGCACTTCTAGCAAGGGGACCGAGGAGAGGGCTGGGGGGCAAGCCCAAAATGGTGTTTCCAGCAACAAAATTTGGCCCGGGCAAGGAGTGGGACCTAGCGAACTGGGCTGGCCAAAGGGGAAGGCTGGCCCGAGCTCCAGCCTGTGGGCTGAGCTGACGTCAACGCGGGCTCTCAAATTTTTTTTAACGTTAAGGCGTGCAATGCACGCGCCAACAATAAAAAAAATTTGAACACGCCGCTACAGTGCCCTTGTCCACGTGGCGCGCGCTGGGCTCTCCGATCATATTTTTTCTAGCAATCCAACGGCAGCAAATGTTTGTGCAATAAAAAAATGAAAAAAAAGGGAAAAAAATACCAAAAAATTACTATTTTTTTTTCTTCTCTATACCTTATTTCCATTTTCAACATTTAAGTAAATGTCTTTGTCCTTTTACTTAAGTTTACAATGTAAATAAGGAAGTACCCCCAATTTGGATTCACATAAAAATACTAGAAAATCAAATTCCCACCAAATCAAATATGAACAATCGGTTTTAGTGCAAAATACGATTTAGGCTAAAAATGATGGCTCATTAAGTCAATATATACTTCATACTAAAATCCTATAAAATCAAGTTTTCTTATTTGATGTGTAAGGAATAAAAGCCGCCAAAAATTATCTTGAGAAAATGATTATTCCGAAAAACCATTTTTCATACTTAGTCAATATTGCACCTCCGCTAAAAAAATTCTAGATCCACCAGTGTCTATAAATACCAACCAATACTCTTCACTTTTAACACCAAATCCTCATACATTTTTTTCTATAAATACCAACCAATACAACTAATAAAATAAAATACAACTAATAAAATAAAATCTTATCTGAAAATATTAACCAAATTAATTGTTTAAGTAAACAAAGTTGTGAAAAAAATAAAAAATGAATAGTATTTGTCATAGCAAAGGTCAACTGCTAGAAACACACTTTGTTGGGGGGCTAGGGCAGTCACTATTCACATGAATAGTAGCTGCCCTAGGGCTAACTGTTGGAAATGCTCTTAACCATTTCTCTTACCCTAGCTGTCCCCTCCATCATCTCTCTTTCCAAAAGTTGATTTTATTCTTCTTATTCTTCTTCTTCTTTCCTCTGCCAACTTTTCTTCTCTATATTTTTTTCCTACTTCTTCTTTATTTTTCTCTTTCTTCTTTTCTCTCCTCTCTATGTTGCCAACTTTTCTTCTTTCATTTTTCTTCTTCTTTTCTCTCCTCTCTATGCTGCCGACTTTTCTTCTCTCTCTTTTTTTCCTTTTTCTTTTTCTTTTCTTCTTCTTTTCTCTCCTATGGCTGCGACTTTTCTTCTCTCTTTTTTCTTCTTCTTTATTTCTTCTTCTTCTTTTCTCTCCTATGTGATGCCTAGGGCTGGGATTTTCTCCCGACAAACCGAGAAACCAACCAAACCGACTGGAAAATTTGGGCCGAAACACCAACTTTGGCGGAGTCGGTCGGTATTGTGCCGGTATTTTGGGCCGAGCCGATAACGTCGGTTGTCGAAGCGGTATCAAAGTTGAGACCCGACGGTATACCGAACTGACCCGATATAATTAAAATTATATATTTTTTAATTTTTTTTATATACTATTAATGTAGACCATTGATTTGTATTTTTAAAAAAACTCCGAAAATCTGAACCGTCCAAATCTCTAACTCTAAGTCTGTCTCTTCTTTCTCTCCTCCAAACCCATTCGACCGACGCCTCCCTCTCTCTCACTTAGCCAAGCTAGCGACCTCCTCAGCCTCACCCTCTCTCTGTCTCAGAAAAATTGACGCATGTCCAAGACGGAATCAAGCCGTCGCCACCTCTCCAAGTCGTCGTCCTCCCCATCTCTCCCCATCTCCATCTCTCCCTCTCTATTCCGTTCTCTCTTTCTCTCTCTCTCTCTCCCTCTCCGTACCTCTCTTTCTCGCCGACGACGCCTCTTCTACCTGCAAACAAACATAACACAAGAGAGGTAAGTAATTTTGGGTATGAAATTGCAGTCCAAAAAATGTAAAGCGGGCTAAATATTTTAGGTCAAAAAAGCCCAATCTGCTTGTTTCGGTAGGCCCAATACCGGACCGACCCGACCGCTACGTGCGGTATTACTGACCGTCAGAGAACCGACTCCACATCGGTCGGCGGCGGTTTTAATTTTGGCTCGGTCGGTCATCGGTCTGTGCTCATCGGTTCGGTTACCGAACCGATTCTAGCCCTAGTGATGCCAACTCTTTTTTTTTCTTCTGCTGTCGACCTTGTATTTTCCTCTCCTACTCCTGCTACCACAACACATCCCCTGTACCTCCATCGCCTTCCACTGGCTCCAGTCCCCACATGCATCCGAGCCCAGCTACTTGCACGAGCCAGCATAGCTTCAGCTCTCTCCCTAAAGTCTCTCTCCTTTTCTGAGCACGCTGCCAAGACAGAATCTTGTAGATCTTGGGGACTTGTTTCATTATACAGCGAGATTGTAGATCTGATGTAGATTTAGGAAAAATACAAAAACAAAACAGAGCTAGGATTGTAGATCTAATGTAGATCTGGGAAAAAAAAATAGAGCTGGGATTGTAGATCTGATGTAGATCTGGGAAAACAAAAACAAAAAAAGAGTTGGGATTGTTTGCCGGTCCAAACAGGGAAAACCAGAACCGAACCAAATTGGTTAGGTTGAGCAATTAAATTTTCTTTAAAATCGGACCGGACCGGACCGAATGTACAGTACGATTTCAGTTCTAATTTTGACTAAAAATCAGGCTAAACCGAACCGTGCCCACCCCTAAAGATAACTACGTGACAACCTAGGCACTCAAAAGGACCCGTCATCCAAGAATTTGATCAAGATATGAATGAGAATGTGTTTAATTTCCCTAGATGCATTTTTTTTTTAAAACAAAGCTGATTTCAAACACAATTTGAAAATCTCATTTTGGAAACCTTGACCTCACACATCTTGAAAATGCAAAGCATGAATAAGCTCTCAAAAATTCTCAATGCATGAAGTAGATTTCAAAAACCCAGAAGCAGATATAAAAATTATTTCAAAAATCCCTTTTTGAAAAAACCTCATACTTTACTCATCTAGCCATTTGTAGAGGAAAAGAAGAAGAAGACCCTTTTTCTCTCTCTCAAAAATGATGAATGAATGAGCGAAGAGGATTTCAAATATCAAAGCAGATTTTAAAAAACAATTTTTCAAAATATCATAATGGAAACCCAGACGTCACAAAGAAGGAAGAAAAGCAGAGAAGAAAGTCTCTCAATATTCTCTTATTGTCAAAGTGACAGCTACACTGTTGTAGCCTCCCTTTTTACCCAAAAAGTAGTCTGCCCTAAATTTCCCCAACTGGCAACCACTCTTTGGCTTGATAATAAGGCAAAAAAAATCAACAGGACAGAAAATCTACAGCTGGTAACACTTAAGAAATTAAATGAGCTAGCAATGAGCTGGCAATAACAGATGTTTAGGCATCACTTCAACTCGATATATCCTAATATATATATATATATATGCAATGCATGATTTCCCTTTGAAGATCTTGATTATATCGTCCCACTGTTGATCTTAGCCACAGTAATCATCTTCAACTAGACTATTCTAGTCTAATTAACCTAGAGCTTGATGTATTACATGTGAATTACAAAGTTGTCAAGGGAAGCTAAAAGCCTTAGCTAAACATAACCTAACACTGAGTTTGGCGGCGCACCATCTATAGTGCACTTAGTGTACTGATACAACGTTTTTTTAGGCTTAATTACTGTTTCACTCCGTGGAACAAACGTTTGGTCTCACTTTACCCTATGAAACTGAAATTTTCTCACTTAACCCCCCAAAATCTCTATAAATTGTTGAAAATTTCTCACTTTACCACTTTTGTCCATTTTTTATCCACAAACTGTTAAGTGTGCTAACGTGGCAGGGGAATTTTAATAATTTAGCTATTAAACATTTTAAAATCCAAATTACATATTTTTTAAATAAATAAAAAAACCAAAATTTTGTTTTTATTTTTAGGGTTTTAAATACGAAAACATTTTTCAAGGATTCAATCAAACCCACCTCCCTCCCCCCAACTATAACATCCCACATCAACCAACAGAGAGGGCATGATGTACCTTATATGTACATGCCCGCCTCCATCTAGCACGAGGCCTTTTGGGAGCTCACTGGCTTTGGAGTCATGGGAACTCCGAAGTTAAGCGAGTTGGGACTAGAGCAATCTCAGGATGGGTAACTCACTGGGAAGTTGCTCGTGAGTTCCTAAAAATAAAACTGTAAAGACAAAGAGGGGGGACCAAAGCGGACAATATCGTGCTAAGGCGGAGCCAATCCCGGGATGTGACACCAACCACCATCACAACCAAACTAGCCGCTTCCACCACAATCACAACCAAACTAGCCACATCATCCATCATCAAACCCATCACCCAGTCAGACCACCACCACCGCCACTGTTAGAACCACCACTAAACCTTGTTGTTACATCTACCCAGTCAAACCCTATCCACACTAGCAAAATCACCACCCACACAAAATCTAACTACTACCACTCTATCATACTCACCAACAACCTCACCCATACCAAATCAGACCACCACCATCCAATCAAGCCCACCAGCTACCTACCCATACCAAATCGAGCCACCACTGTCAAACCCAACCGACCACCACCATCGCCACTGTGGGTTCTGATCTGATCGGAGAATGGCCTAGACTGGAGTTTTTCGAGGTTAGCTATTGAGACTTGTTATGTTCCTCTTCGATCAGTCTGACCTTGTAAAAAAGAAGTCAAACTAAAGGGATCGGTAGATGGCGGATCATTGTATACGCAACTTGTCGAACGGCAAGGTGATAGCTAGCAAGCGTTGCACATTTGGTCTGCATGGCTTTCCGTTCAGTAGTGTTCCTACCATTGTCTCCGTCTTCCCAGTTTTGTCACCTATCGTTTCGCAGTGGTTACGATCCTGTTGAGAAGGTTTTGGTCTTTCCAAACGGCAGGAGAAAGTGGTTTCGGGGGAGGTAAGTACGTAATCTGACTTGTATGTCTCTTTTAAGCCGAGCGCTTCGTAGCTTCGGCATAGTGGTGACTTCAGACAGAGCACGTCCAGGTACCGATCGTTGAGTTTGGCATTGATTTAGATCAGCTATGGCTGTCTTTGCTCGCGTTGGTCATCTAATCTGTCTCGACAGTTTGAGCAGACTCAAAATTCCTGGTGTTGTTCCTTTAGAGAGGGCATGAATAGGCGTCGGGCAGTGGAAGGTTTGTCGACTACCAATTGCTTTCCCCTATCATGGCCACTGGGGTTGGGCACACTCCTAATCGACTGCTCATTCTGATGTTGCATGGTTTGTTCAAGGTCGTTCTGCAGTTCGGTCGAATGTGTCTGCTACTCATAGAGTTGCCTCTGAGTGTTGTCAAGTTTGAAAGAGAGGATGTTGTTGTGCTCTTACATCTTTGCCATGTCCTATTGTATGGATTCTACTTGAGCCAAGAGGTTGGCTTCGGCATTACTTTACCAGGCAAATGTCTCCAACCACGGCATGATGGGTGAAGAAGCGAGGCTTGCTCCACTGTTAAGGCTGAGGATAGGGCCATCGAGTGTGAGGTATGAAAGTGGATTCATCTTCGCTCAACAAAGATATGGGTCAATCAGTGACGGTTCTCATAGACAACGTCATTTTGTTGGTGCTCAAAACTAGACAGGTAGTAGTTGGCCCAACTTAGACATGAGGTGGGTGATTAAGGGATCATATCTGCCTTCAGCAAGTTAATCGTTATCTGCACACACAGAATGAAGAAAGCAATGGGTAAGACCTAAGGCACCAATGTGATACCGGCCGAAAGCCCTCCGATGCTAAAGTTAGCCAAAAGAGAGTAAGTTTACTATTGACAAAGCAAGGGCATAAGAGTCAAGTAGCTGTTACCCTACAACCTGAGGGCAAACGACTTTATTTATAGAGGTTTTATGTGTCCTCTTGGTGTGAAATTTTGATGTGTGACTCGTGGGAGTAACCTGGGAGGCTGCCACGTGTCCTAGCGAATATGCTAATGAGGAACTCGAGAGATTCTTGCAAGATACCTTCCCGAAGGCTGAATCGGCAGGGGGTACCGAGGGTCCTTGCCAACTGTCCACTGTTAGCCTGTGAGATAAGGCTAGTCAGTGTGCAATCAGTTATGGTTGCTGAGGCCACCTACTGATTGTGAGGCTCGGCTTTCCAACGTGGGCTATTGGGTTGTGCTGGGCAAGGAATCAGTCGTGAGTGTGGAGAGCACCTATTAATTGTAAGATTGGCTGGCCAACGTGGGTTACAAGGAGCTGCTTAGTGTCAGGTCCTTTCCACGTGTCATGGCATAAGAGGCCGGTCATATATACTACAAACAACCCTAAAATAAATTTCAAAAATTTTAAATATGTTTTTTATATTGATTTTGGATTTTAAAGTTTTTAATAGCTAAATTTACTAAATACTCATGCCAACATAAGCACACTTAATGGTTTGTGGACGGAAGTAGTAAAGTGAGAAAATTTGTGCAATTTTTAGAGATTATGGGGGTTAAGTGAGAAATTTTCAGTTTCAGAGGTAAAGTGAGACTGAGCTCCCGTTTCAGGGGGTGAAATGGTAATTAATCCTTTTTTAACGTGTTAACCGGTTCTCAAGTTAACGGGTTTCCTGTAACATCCCACATCGACCAACGTAGAGAAGGTGATGTGCCTTATATGTACATGCTCGCCTCCATCTAGCACTAGGCCTTTTGAGAGCTCACTGGCTTCGGAGTCATGAGAACTTCGAAGTTAAGCGAGTTGAGGCTAGAGCAATCCCAGGATGGTTGACCCATTGGGAAGTTGCTCGTGAGCTCCCAAAAACAAAACCGTGAGGGCAGAGGGGGGGGCTCACAATATCATGCTACGGCGGAGCCGATCTTGGGATGTGACAATTTGGTATCAGAGCCACTTTGCCGTGTGGTGCTAGTGTGCCGACGAGGACGTCAGGCCCCTAAGGGGGGTGGATTGTAACATCCCACATCGACCAACGGAGAAATGGTGATGTGTCTTATATGTACATGCTCGCATCCATCTAGCACGAAGCCTTTTGGGAGCTCACTGACTTCGGAGTCATGGGAACTCAAAAGTTAAGCGAGTTGAGGCTAGAGCAATCCCAGGATGGGTGACCCACTAGGAAGTTGCTCGTGAGCTCCTAGAAACAAAACTATGAGGGCAGAGAGGGGGGGCCCGAAGCGGACAATATCGTGTTGCGGCGGAGCCGATCCTGGGATGTGACATTTCCTACATTTTCCTCTTCCCTTTTTTATTTCTTTTGTTTTTCCAGTTTTAAATTTTTATGATTAATCTTTTAATTGTTCAAAAAATATCTGAAGAATTTCTATAAAATTTCAAACTTCTTCTAACCTATTCTTTTATTTTTTTTATTTCTTAAATTTGATAAATTATTATACAGCACTAGAATGACTACATTGTATAGTTAGTTCACATGTTATAATATGAATGAACAATAAAATTATGGATGAATGAACTTTAAGATTAACATAAAGTACTTTGTCAATTAAGCTTAACATAAAGTACTTTGTAGTTCGTCACTTATCCACAATATAATTGAGGAATCTCATTACAACATTTCATATTAATGACTTCAATCAAGCCCTTTATGATAAGTACATGCAAGCCCTTCCTTCAAATATGCAGGGCAGGACTCAATTTGGAAACCCAGTAGCAAGCTTTGCTCTCAAGTCCTTCCGCAAGATTTTGCCAGATGGCGACTTTGGAATGGCTTCAATGAAAAATACTCGATTTAATCTCTTATAAAATACAACCTGCGTGCAAAGACAAAAAATATTAGTGGCAATTCATACTCAACCAGGCCAATTAGGCAACCAACCTGCCCTAATAAAATCCAACAGCAGATTGATGCAGCCCATGATAGAAAGAACAATTTTTAGCACTAAAAAAAACATTAAATTACTGCAGGAAAAAAAAGAAAGTTACCTGTTTTGAGATAAATTGCTTGATTTCATCCTCAGTGATCTGAGCATTTTTTGACTTTACTACAAATGCAACCGGAACTTCTCCAGCGGCCTCATCCTTCATTCTGAAATCATGTTATATATAATGTCAAAACAATTATTGTATGTACCGGTTATATATAATTTTATTTTTTTTACAAAATGCACGTGAATTTTAAGATGGAAAAAAAGAAGTGCGTTCAATTCCAGTATTCGTCATAAATTAATGACTTACGGGACAACAGCAGCATCAGAAACACTAGGATGGGTAACGAGCAAGGCTTCAAGCTCAGCAGGGGCCACTTGAAACCCTTTGTATTTGATGAGTTCCTTCAACCGATCAACAATGAAGAGCTCTTCGTCATCATCAACGAAGCCTATATCGCCTGTATGTAGCCAACCTTCCTTGTCTATGGTTGCCCTTGTGGACTCGGGATCATTAAGATAACCTGAGATTAATTTATGAAAGTCAATCAAATTCATTAATTAATAATGAGGGAGACTCGAACTTGAGTATAAGGGGACGGACTCACTGCCCTAACTAACTGACCTAACTCACATTTGTCACATTCTAAATAACTTTGGTAAAGCTATGGAATTTTTTTATTAATCACGCTATTCAACATTTTTGACTACTCATTTGCTTAAATCATATAAAAATACGAAGCAGTTGAAGGCAAGGCATACCTTTCATGATTTGGTCACCTCTAATGCAAATCTCTCCAGGCTGGTTGCGTGGCAAAGAAGCTCCAGTTTCAGGGTCAACGATCTTGAGTCGTGCATTTCTGACGACAGTGCCACATCCCCCTGGCTTCACCTCAAAGGGTTGCTTGGCAAATGCCAATGACATTGTCAACACTGGGCCTGCCTCTGTCATTCCATAACCCTGCACATATCATTCATTTTGGACCCATTAATTTCAACCTAACAATGATTATTAAACTAATTAAAGATGCTTCATCATGATTAGAACTTGAAAAGTCTCCCAAATGAACCAAAATGTATTGGCCAGACGGATATTAATTTGGATTACACTATTAAATGGGTTATAACCAATATTCAGTAAAAAAATCATTAATTAACATGACATGCACGTATTACTTGTCACGTTATATGATATTCAAATGTAATTTTGTAACATTATTCAAAAATAATTATATATTCTAAAACTTGTCACATGTCAATGACTCAAAGTGGTAGGTAAACGAATCTAAATTCATAACACAGTTAAATCTCCCTCATGTCATGCTTATTGGTTGGTTTATATTCCGAACTCACCGGCTATCACCCTACAAATTAAGATAAATTTGTTGTTCCGCATTTGTGGTCGGCATGACATTAATCTGTCATAACGTACGAGTCAAATCTGTGCAACCCACCACCAATAATTTATACTTTTCTTATCTTTGCAAAAATCAGAGGGGAAGCGACTTCAAAAGCAAATTTAAGTACTTGAATTTGTGATTCTAAATCTACAAAGCATACTTTGACTTAAAATCTATAAAACGACGTCGTTTCAAAAATATAACTAGAGATAGAGATAAATAAAGATAAGTACTTAAATTTGTGATTCTGAATCTGCCTAAATTAATTGTGTACATACCTGACCAAGCGTGACATTAGGAAACTTGGCTCTCACAGTATCCTCAAGCTCCTTCCCCAGAGGTGCCCCTCCACACTTGAGCACCCGAATCGACGACAAGTCGTACTTGTCGAGATCGGGGAACTTGGCGATCGCCAGCACGATCGGCGGCACGATGGGGGCAATACTAACCTTGTGCTTCTCGATCAACCCCAACAGAGAAACAATCTCGAACTTGTTCATCATCAAAATGGCAGCTCCAGCTCTTAGTCCACAAAGCAACACCGAGTTCAAAGAATAAATATGGAAAAGGGGGAGCACGCACAAAACGACGTCGTCACTGCTATAGTACAAATTGGGATTCTCCCCATCCACCTGTTGGGCCACGCTGGTGACGAGCCCCTTGTGGGTTAACATCACCCCTTTCGGCAACCCCGTCGTCCCGGACGAGTATGGCAAGGCGACGACGTCGTTTGGGTCGATGTCAACCTCCGGCATGTCGTTTTCATCCGCTTGGAGAAGCTCAGAGAAATGCAAGCAGCTGGGATCAGGTGGAGAGTCGACGCACATGAGCTTAATATCATGAACATCACCCTGACCGGCTGATGATGATGATGATGATAAGTCCTTCACTTTGTCGTAGTAACATGCCAAGGTGATGATGAGCTTCGCCTTTGAGGCTTTGGCTTGCTTTAGGATCTCCGCGGGAGTGAAGAAAGGGTTCGCTGCGGTCGTCATGGCCCCGCGAAAAGAAGCTCCGAGGAAGGCGAAGACGTATTCCGGGGAGTTGGGGAGCAAGAGCATGATGACGTCGCCCTGTTGGACTCCGAGCTTGTTGAGCCCGGAGGCGACTCTTCGCGCTTTGAGCTCCACATCGGCGTACGAATAGATGTCACCGGTGGTGCCATTGATGATGCAGGGCTTGGAGCTCAAGTGGTGCTTGTCTTGGAAGACATAAGAATGGAGAGGGAGGTGTTTTGGGATGGGGATGTCGGGGAGTTTGGAGCGGTAAACGATGTCGTTCGGTGTTGTTTCTATTGCCATTGGAAAAATAAAAATGAAATTGAGACGTTTCAAAGAGAAGAGAAAATAAAGACAAGAAAAATGGATTTGAGCTTAATTGGTGCGTATGGGAAGGGGATGTTCATATACAAGTGGGATTAGGCGGAAGGGGTGGGTGAGGTTGGTGGAGGGAGAGAGATGGCATTATGTAAATGTTACGGGGGCAAAAGTGGGAGAATGGAAATTTGGAGAAAAGTATTGGGGTTGGTGATTGGATGAGGAAGTATTATGAGTATGTGTATATGGGGTTGGGTTGGTGAGAGTGGGTCTGGATGGTGGTGGTGGTGGTGGGGGCCAAGCCAATTTGGTTGAGATACTTTTTCCAAGGCAGGCTTTTTACCAACCACTTGCTGACGTGGCAGCAAAGATCACTGCCCTTTACCTACTACTACAATATTATCCTTTTCTTTATTTTTTTAGCAAGAAGATGAGATACCAAATTTACCTGGTGAAAAACATGTTGATAAAGCCCTATGATCAACTACCATATTAATGATTCATTGTCTTGTTGCAGTCCTTTGAGCCCACAACTTGTACTACTTCTTTTGTGGGGTTCTAATTTCTTTGCTTGATTTGTTTCTTCTTCTAACATGAAGCCCAAGCCCCAAATGATTTAAGAAAGGAAGACTCCCAACAACTATTCAATTCAATATTTTATATCTTATTATTTTTATTATAGTTCCTGAAAAAGAAGCACCACTCAATGATTCAATGAAGACTGAAGTCCAAATTAGTTAATAGCCATAGATATAGTGGTTGGCGGTTTCTTTTAATTTTGAATTTGATTCTTTGTTTTTTTGTCTATTCTCTTTTATCAATTTTATGGCAGGCTAAAGAGAAATATTCACTGTAAGTTCTTCCGACTCGAGATTTTGGGTCTATTCTGGCGCTAGTGGTAAGAGTAGTCAATCTCTCCCTAAACTTTTGTTTATCTACATGAGAGACTTTCACCTTTGTCCTCATGCTCAAACCTTTCAATAACAAAAAAAAGATAATGAAATGAAAAATTTTCATTGTAAGAAAAAACAAAGGCACCAAAATTTCAATCTAGCATAATTATAGAACAAAGACTCAAACTTTAGCCTTCAAATCATTTTTCCGACAAAAAAAAAGACACTCAAACTTTAGCCTTTATGTCGAGTTTCCACAGAAACCCAAGTGATTTCAATAAAAAGTACTAATTTTATAAAGTGGGTGACCTTAAACGCTCTAATAAGCATAATTTGTGAACTCCTACCCACAAAACAATAGTAAAATGTTTAAAAAGATGAAATGTTGTGTTTTTTTTTCTTGCGTTTTCTTAGCGAAATAAAAAACATATGGTGAGTATGTTTCTACATATTTTATACAGTGTTAAATTAGATTTTTTGTTTGGATGATCTTATATTGAAGCAACCATCTTCACCTTCCAGCTAAGAGACTAGTCGATTAGTTTAGATTATCATCTCTAAATCATATTTCCTTTTAGATGCAAACATATATTAAACTCCGAGGGTTCATTATCCACATGCTCAAATAGAGAGAGACATAGAGATCTTGCCTACTTAATAAGAATAGGTAATAGAAAACAGGGCCGTCCCTGATATTTTGAGGGCCCTGTGCGAAACTTAAATTGGGGCCTCACATCTAATATGAAAATAAAATGAATACAAATTTGCCATAACTTAATGTCATAAACAATTTTTTTTATAACTAAAAGTCACCATGAATAAATATGTAATGACAATTAGAAATCAAATTCATAAAAATTTCAATGTTTCTATTTGATAAAATTAAATGTTTGGTACAAAAATAAGCTCCTTGTGCCCCTACAAGGTCCATAGCTACCTCCAATAAGCAATTTAATAGGAAAAACAATTGGCAATCACAAATTAAAGAGTAGTTGCACACAAATTCCTGAAATTTGAATCTGACTATTTGATTTTGAGTGGTCTTTATAAATTTAGGAATTAGGGTTTTCTCTTTTTGGTGTTGAAATTCCTGAAATTGAAATAATAACAAAAATTGTCAAACGAGGATTGGAAAAAGAACCAAAGAGAGGTTGATGAATGATGATGATTACTTACTAGAAAATCAGAGTTTAAGAGAAAGAAGAAGCCATGGAGTTTTTTTTTGTTTTGTTTTGAATGAAGAAAATACTTTTCTTAGAGGAGAAAACGTTTTTTTTTTATAATTTTTTTTTTAAATAACGATTGATACGTAAGGAGTAGAAAATGTTTGGGGGATATATACACTCCTCCTGTGGTTAGCTTTTTATTATTATTATTTTTTTCAGGCCTCCTGTGTTTCCTTTTATTTTGAAGGCTTTTTGTTTTTGTTTTTTAATTTTTTTAATAATTATGTAAAGTTTTTAGTTATAATGCAAAAATAATATAAAAGCAGCAAATAGACCGCCTTGCGGGCAATAAGATTCAAACTCTAGCGCTTCGTTAAATGGAGAAGCGCTGGAGCCAACTCCACCAAAGACGCCTTTTTGCAAATGTCTAGCACGCTATACTATATATATATATATACAATTCCTACAATATTAATATATATAATATAAAGAATTTTTTTTTCGGGGGCCCTGTGCGGTGACGCCACTTGCACCACCCCAGGGCCGCCCCTGATAGAAAGAAGGAGAAATAAATTGTATATCCTCAAATTATTTAACTTTGAGGCTTGTAAAAACCACAAATGTAAGTGGCACTAACTGCTGTAAAGCTTTTCCATCGAAAGTCTTTATTATGTCACCCCACAAAATAACTATAATTTTCTCGCTCTTGTATCAAACGAACTTTACAAGTCACCCAAAGGAAGATTGGTAAACCGAATGCGGGCGAAGAATTGTTATAACCCAGATTAGCAAGAACAAGAGCATCAGATACCAAATATGAGGCGAAGAATTGTTATGACCTAGATAGATTTGCAAGAACATCATATGCCAAATTTACCTCGTGAAAAACATGTCGATAAAGCCATATGATCAACTACCATATTAATGATTCATTGTCTTGTTGAAGTCGCTTGAGCCCACAACTTGTACTACTTGTGGGTTTTTAATTTATTTTCTTGATTTGTTTCTCTTTCTAACACGAAGCCCAAGCCCAAAATGATTTAAGAAAGGAAGACTCCAACAACTATTCAATTCAATATTTTATATTTTATTATTTTTATTATAGTTTAAGAAAATAATAATGTTACTTTTACCACATTTGTATACCACATCCCTATACCATCTTATGTGGCAGCTGCGGTGGATAGCCACATCAATTAAAATCATTTAATATTTTATTTTCTTTTATGATTTATTACAATATTTGTTTTTCTAATTGTCTTAATTAAAATACACTTCATTGATTTAATTGATGTGACATATAATAGGAAAATGCTAGGTTTACCACATTTTTCATACCACAATTGTACCACCTCTCTAATAGAGGTGGGCCCCATTGTATTGGTGGGCTCCACCTCTATTAGAGAGGTGGTACAATTGTGGTATGAAAAATGTGGTAAGCCTAGCATTACTCCATATAATATGGACATGTCACATCATGTGGTATAGAAATATGAGATAAAAAATGTGGTAAGTGTAGCATTACTCGTAAGAAAATTAGAAAATAAAGCCCACTGCCTCCACTCAATGATTCGATGAAGACTGAAGTCCAAATTAGTTAATAGCTATAGGTATGTATATTGGTAGGCGGTTTCTTTTAATTTTGAATTTGATTCTTTGTTTTTTTTGTCTACTCTCTTTTATCAATTTTATGGCAGGTTAAAGAAAGATTTCACCGTAAGTTTTTATGGTTCGAGGTTGCGGGTTTGCCTTGGCATTGGTGGGATGGCAAAAATCCCCGCAAGCAGGTACCCATCGGGTCTCTGACCCGAATAGAGGAAGATTTCTAAACCAAACGGGAATCGGGTACGAGAATTCTCGAACTTAAAAAATCTCCGACATGTACGGGGAGGGGATGGTATTGGCGTCCCCATCCCCGAACCCAACCCGAAAATATATATGTTTACATTTAAATAAATAAATGAATAAATATGTAATTATAATATTTATGTTTAACCCCAAATTAACTTCCCTCTCTTAATTCTTCCTAATATTCTCTGGAATTTCATATTGGTGTAGGGGACTTTTTCCTCCAGTAGCTGCAAATGGGCTGGGCTGCTGTAAAAGGGCAGACTGATGAAATTGTCTCCTCTGCCTGAGTTCGAAAATTAGGCCCCAAAATACCTCGAAAGGACAGTAGAGCCTTAGGAAGTATTTTGGTTATTTTCACTAACCAAAATAATGGCAGCTTACAGGTAATTTCTTCATGCTTACAGATAAACTCTCAAGTTCAGCGAGAGTGACATGTGGCATGTGAGCAAAATCAACATGAGTTTAGCACTAAGAGAAAATTTAGGCTTGCTTTTAGGGAAAAGGAAGTGTTAGGGTAAGGAAGGAGAAGTTTTGTAAGAGATTTGGTTAGGAAAGGGAAAATGAAGAGCAGAGTTCTTCCGGCAGCTGCCAGAAGAGCAAAACGGAGAAGAAGATGAACAGTGCACAAGATTGCTAGGTTTTTGTAAGTTAGAGAGAAAGCTTGCTCTCTGGGTCTGAGTTGTGGCTAATGGTGAAGTATTTGGTGGTTTGGGTAAGTTTCCAGCAGCCTGATAAAAGCTATGTCAGACTTTAGAATGGCATGGCAGAATGGAAAGTGGGAGGAGATGGAGGATTAGGGCACGAAATTGCAGAGATTTCATGGTGAGAGATGAAGCTTGCTCTCTGGATGTGGGTTGCCTCCGTTGGGTAGAAAAGGCCTCAATTTATAGCCGCTGGAAGCTGACATTTTCCAAGAAACCCTAATGGTTTCCTTCCCATTTTGTCAAGTCTTTTTCCTCCTTTCTCCTCCTCTTCTCTGACTTCCCTATCTTGGCAAAAATTGCCTCTGTCTATTTGCACGAATTCATTCAAGAGATTTGGGAGCTCAACGTCCCCCTTTCCCGCAGCTGTGCAGTGGGAACTTCCATTCTTGGCTACTGTTTTTTCTTCTTTCCTTCCCCCTACTTTGGCTAAATCTGATGAAGGAAAAGAAGTGAAAATATATGCTGGTCCAAGGGGTGCTTCTGACAGCATGCATGCCAGTATTCCTTGGTTCTTTGAGCGTCTCTGGCTTGGAACTTGCTCCCAGCAGCTTTGCTTAATGAGTCTGCCAACCTCCTTCACGTGTTTTCTATTTTTTCAAAAGAGCTGAGGCTTTTGTGGGTTATTTTGGGATTTTTATATGGGCCAAGGTGGTTTCCTAAGCAAATGGGCTTTTTGTTAAACATCGGGCCTCTTAATTGGGCTTATTTTTTGGTTGGGTTATTTTTGGTTAGGTTATTTTGCTTGGGCTATTGGGCTACTTTTCTCTCTTGTGCTTACCCACATGTTTAGGCCTAAGAAATGGGCTTGAGTCTCGAGGCTCCTAAGCAACTCGAGACTTTCCATTTCTCGGCCCATCAATGGGCCTCATGTTGATTTATTACCATCTATGCCACAACCCATTCAAGCAAGCCCCGGGCATTCGAGTGGCTTGGGCCCACTTAGGCTTGTAGCGTGGTTGGGTGTGTAATAATAATTTCCTACTTGGCATGGCATGTCTCTTGGCATAACATATCGCTTAGCACGCTTTCAATTATTATACCTAGCCCCTACCCGACCCGTTGCCATCCCTAATGAGAGTAGCCAATCTCCCCTTAAACTTTTGTTTATCTACAAGACAGATTTTCACTTTTGTCCTCATGCTCAAACCTTTCAACAACAACAAAATAATGAAATGAAATTTTCATTGTAAGAAAGAACAAATGCACCAAATTTTCAATCCAGCATAATTATAGAACAAGGCCTCAAACTTTAGCCTTTATGTCGACTTTCCACAGAAACCCAAGTGATTTCAATAAAAAGTACTAATCTTATTAAGTGGGTGACCTTAAACACTCTTATACATAAGTAGTAAACTCCTACCATTCCAGCTGAGAGACTGGTAATTAGTTTAGAATATCATCTTTAAATTATATTTCCTTTTAGATGCAAACAGATATTAAGCTCCTAGGGTTCATTATCCACATGCTCAAATAGAGAGAGACAAAGAGATCTTGCCTGCTTAATAAGAATAGGTGATAGAAAGAAGGAGAAATAAATTGTATACCCTCAAATTCTTTAACTTTGAGGCTTGTAAAAACTACAAATGTTGGTGGCACTAATTGCTGTAAAGCTTTTCCATCGAAAGTCTTTGCTATGCCTCCCCACAAAATAACTATAATTTTCTCGCTCTTGTATCAACAAAGATTTTTTTTTAAAAAAATTCTAATAAGAGGCGTAAATTTTTTAAAATTTATAGATGTTTTGTTAACCTTTTTACATTATATTTTCAATTTAAATTTCACACTTTGTTTCAAGCCTTGTGTTGTCGACCATTTTTGTTTCCAAATCTTGTAGTGCAATGATACGTCTTAGAACTTCTTGAAATTTAACAAAATAGATAGTCTAAACTACAAAAGGAGGGAAGGATTCTCACATTTACTACTAAGGAGCCATGGGGGTTCGAACCTAAGACCACTAGTGAACAAATCAAGACCCTTTTACACTGGGCTAGACCCCGTTGGCATGACCAATTTTAATATAATTGGACAACCTTGAGTTTATCAATTGATAGTTTGTTACAATTATTCACCGTGTTCTCACAAATAATTGTAACAACATTATTTTTTTAATGAAAAAATTGTAACAAACTCTAGGGTTTAGGTGCTTAATAGAAATATCGTTTTGACTCCCAAAAAAAAAATAAATTTGAGATTAGAGTTGCCTTCCATCAAACTAAAAAGACTATTTATTTCCCATTTCAAAAAGAAAAAGAACTACAATTAGGATTGCATTGCTTCGGCTCCAATTAACCTTGAGTCAACTATCGGTCAACTTAGAAATCCTTTATATACCCCGTTACCCTCCTCTCTCGCTATTCACTCCTTCGCTGTTTGTTTTTTTTAATTCCATTATTTCCATTGTTGATCTCTTTCAGAGTTGAATTCATTAATGGCTCCTCCTCAGTTAAAATCCAAGAAACCCAAGAAGATGAAGATAAAGATGAAGCCGCAGGTTCTTAAAATCGACCCCAATGGTGGCTCTGTTCTGAAACCCGCCTTGGCCAGGAGAATGTCCACTCTGAAGAAAAAGGCCAGCGAACTCTCGACATTGTGCGACGTTGCCGTCTGCGTGGTCTCTGTTGGGGCCAACCGAGAAATCGAGACCTGGCCGGAAAACCGACAAGAAGCGAAATCAATTCTTCTCAAACACAAGAATCTAGGGAAATTGGGAAAGAAAATTGAAAAGGGTTCATTCTCGGCCAGAAAGGGTACTGATTACAGTTTCTTGGAGACCATGTTAGAGGCTTTGAATGAGAGAATTGGAGTTGTGATGATGAGGGATGGTGGTGGTACCAAAACTAGAACAACTAGTACCTGCAGTTTCATGGAATTCTACGAGAATATCATGGGGACTAGTGTGCTACCAGATCCACCAGATCAACAACAATCAATGTTGCTTGTTGATCAAGTTCCTCATCACCAAAAAGAAGATTATTCCACCACAAATTCGGATGGTTTCTTTTTGGATGATCTTCATATTGCTGCTGCTTCACCAACCATGAGCAGCATTGATGATTATGTGAGTTGGCTATTGGAAGATCATAATGATGTTGGTTTGATGAAAGATTATATCCAATTTTGTTATAGTGACTTGGCCTCTCCTCAAGACCCACAGCAGCAGCAACAGCCTTCTTCATTGCAGCTACCCCAGACTAATTACTAGTTGGCTTCAGAATAATCAGAATTCAAGAAATCTTGTTTTTCTTATATATTTTTAGTGTTTATTCATTAGAGGGCAAACCTCAGTTTCAATGTTTTATCAAGTTGAAACTCAAGACCTTTTGTATTCTCTGTACTATGTGGACAGCTAATGAGAGAGAAATTGTTACCCATTACATTGTTGGATAAGTGGTGTCTCTTGTTTTTGTTACTTTTATTTTTATTTGTGTTTTATTTATTTATTTTTTTTCAGAGAAGGCGATATGATTTTATTCATTAGAGGAAAAGAGACAAGTACAAAAGACGGGCATTTTTATTTGAGTTTTAAGCTGACTAGAAGACTCTGCTCCTCTTTCTTAGTCCCAATAAAGAAAAATGTATCACTTTTTTTTTTCTTCAAGTTTTTATCTATTTACTTACTTTTTATTTATTTTCGCTTCAAAGTATAAAACCCATCTGTTAAAGTCACTGTGTTATTAGAGCACCTCCACCCCAAAAGGCAAGGGCAAGGCAAAGATAATGCAATGTTTGACACTATTCACGTGAATAATGGCAGTCTTGCCTTTTTTGGTTCCACCCCAAATGGCAAGGGTAAGGGCAAACACTATTCACTTTACTTTATTTTCTATTTTTTATACTTAAAACCATTAATTTTGATAAGTTTTTCAAATAATATTTCCGGTTGCCACGTGTCAATATTTATTACATTTTGAAAAAAGCAAAAGGAGAGAGAAAAATTTTAAAAGAAGCAAAAATGGACAAAAATGCCCTTATTTATTTTTAGATTTCCTAAGGAATCCAATACATTTGCATGTCTTTGATTTGAAAGTTGAGTGGTTTTTTTGTCTTTTTTGAAAAAGCTTTGGCTTTTTCCAAAAGTGAAATTTTTTTTTATGTCTAAAACCTAAAAAACCTTAAAATTATCACCTAAAAATTCATATAACATTTTCGGATAAAATTTTCAAATTAAATTTTCAGATAAGATTTTCAGCTGTCACGTGTCTCTATTTATTATAAAATTCATATCTCACTCATCATACAATTGAAATACCTACTCACTCATCATATAATTGAAATACTCATGGTCCTCATGGTCCGACACAATGGAGTACAAGGACGACTCAATCATTGGCGGAGACGGTTCCACCGGATCACGACGTGGGGGAGTATTTTCTTTTAGACGACGTAATAGTGCCATTATTTCCGACACGGAACGAACCACTGGAACTAACTGCGGGCATTGTTCACTTGAGGAGCCATGTGTAATGGTTTTCCTCTTTTTTGTTTTCCCTTGCATAATCTATTAAAAAAAAATGAAATTGGAAATGCAAGAAATATATATAATAAAAAATGACATTAAATTGAATAAAACGACAATTAATTTCTTTTTTTTTACCTCGTCGCTAAGATTTTGACCTCTTCGAACGTCTGTCCACGACCCTCCGGCTTCAATGGAAGAGGCCATTTGTATTTTTGCACAAATGGAATTTTGTAGTTGAAAATTTGGTTTGGAAAATGAAAAATATTGGAGAGAGATGAATTTGTATGAAGATTTGGTGTGGAAAGTGAATAATATTGGTAGGTATTTATAGAAAAAATTTCCAGAATTTTTTGATATTTTTTTCAATTTGTTTTAGCAAAAAATTGGACAGTCGTTGGATTGGGCAAGATTTTTTTGATCGGAGGCTCCAGGAGAAGCCATGTGGCTTGTAGCCATTGGGTTATGTGGGCTGGTGGGTCAGCACTAACATCACACTGACGTCAGCGGCTGATTTTCAAATTTTTTTACTATTAGCGCTTTTATGTTAGCAACCTGTGGGCAATAGCCCAGTCCATTTATGCTTGTGGGCTTGCCCGGGCTGATGGGTCCCATGGCTTTCTTGGGCTGGCCTTTCTGCGCTAGAGGTGGAATTGGGGCCTGGGGGGGCCTGTTGCCATGGCAGGACTCTAGCGCTGCACTTGCTCTTAGAAGTTGTGTCCAAGCGTCTTCGTGATGGAAGGAACATAGCTTTCACTAACTTGGGCTACATCCCAGGTGGCTTTTAAAATCTCAACCCAAAAAATAATTATTGCACAGCCAGCCATCCAATTGAATATCCTACCCTTCTTATGATTCCTTTGCTTGCACTGCCTTGCACATGTGGAATGAAAAGGAGAATAGGAAAGCTACAGCCTATAGCACATAGTAAAAAAAAAGGAAAAAGAAAAAAGAGTGCACACAACTGGTGGAAAAAAAAAGAAAAGAAAGAAAAGTAGAAGAAATTTTTTAACTTTTTCTTAGAGTTGTTGACTTTGCCACCAAACTCATATTGCACCCTTGCACACATAAAGGAACACTCTTGTTGTTGTTGTACTCACCTTCAAGGCTTAATTCAAGAAGTGAACCAAGCTCCTATATTTGTCAGGTATGGTAAGATTCTCTCAATTTGTTGATGTTGAAATTTGAGATTTTTTTTGGATTTTATTTAGTATCAATTACAGATTTGCAATTGAGACTTATGATTTATTTATCAATTATTGATTTACAATTGAAGCTTATCAATTTCAGTTTATGAGTTATGAATTATCAAATAGGATTTGTAATTGATTTTGGTATTCTTGCTTATCCAATATGTTATACTTTAACTTTATAATGTTGGATCATCATCCAAATCCTAAGAGATCAAAGACTATTTGGGATTTTTTTATAAAGAAATAATGAAGAATCAACTAGCATGTGTTCCAACCCTTCTCTACCTCCTCCAATTTGTGAGGAGCAACCTCATTCTGAATCTCAAAGAGTTGAATTTGAAAGTTTAAGAGCTGAGTCTCAAAGAGCCAATTTTGATCAAGAAGTTGATACCAATTCTCTTAAGTGTGATCCGGGATTACATCCCCAAATAGACACATTTCCGCCTAATCAACATGATAATGTTCGAAGAGCATATATTCTCTTAGGACCATGTCAACCAAAACTAAAGGAATATCCATCCCACTTATAAGGGAAACAAATGCGTCGATTTAATGGTAGTTGGTATAACCAATATCCTTGGCTTGAGTATACTGTTCATAAAGATAAAGTGTTTTGTTTTTCATGCTTTCTTTTTGACGTTGATCACTCACATAAGGCATTCACTGTAGATGAATTTAGAAATTGGAGAAAAGTTGGTGGCAAAGAGTGTGCTTTCCTTACTCATGTAGGCATTATGTAAAGTAAATTTAGCCCAGTCAAGTTTGAAATTTTGGGTCCGTCCTTGGTCTTCGTTGTTCAGGGGTTTTAATGGGGTTGTTGAAAGGTGGGGTTTTAGAGGTGTAAGTGTTATTTTTGTTGTTGTTCAATGTGTTGGTGGGTGTGGTGATAGGAATCGCCATTGTTGCTGAAACTCATGTAGTTTCATTTGATCAGTAGGTGTTTGTTTATGGTTTCACATTAGGAAAGTGAAGTTATCCAGTTTTAGTAACACTGAAGTTATCCAATTTTAGTATATATATAATTTACAAATTTTCAATTAAAGGTTTTCACTTTTGATTTTGAAGAAGTTTCTAGTGCATGTGGGTAAGTAACTAAGTATTGTTGTACTAGAATTTGGGTAAATTTTGTTTCTCTCTCGTCGTGCTTGTGTGTGAATTACATATTAATTGTTGCTTTCATTGAGGTTTGCGTCCCAACATTTTTTTGCAATGCCTACTTCATTGTGGAGCGAAAAGCAGTCCCTCATTCTATATGTAGTTTGATGCGATGACCATGATTATATTCGAGTGTCTAAAATACCCACACACACACATGCGCACGTGCACACACACACACAACCATTGTTAGCAGAATATTATTTGCAGGCCAAAAAATAAACCTTGTAAAATTATTTGAGTGAAAACTAGAAGAAAATTTAAAGGGTTAAATACCTTTTCAGTCACTAGGTTTTACACGAAAATTTAATTTGGTCACTGTATTTCCCAAAGTTTACAATTTTATTTTTAGTTTTATAGGAAACATGTTCCATCTTCTTCCTCTATTATATTTTGGTGCAATCAAATTTCTATATTTTGGTGCTCTATATTAAAGCCTGAATTGATTGAGTGAGAATTGTATTGCGACTTCGGATGACAAGGAAACGTAATCAAGTGATAGAGAACCAAACTATATTGGTAAGTTGTTGTTTTCTTTTTCTTTCTTTTTTTTTTTTTTTTTTTTTTTTTTTTTTTTTTTTTTTTTTTCATTTTTAATTTGTTTTGGCTTTTTTATTTTACTTTTTGTGTGTTTACTTTTATGTGGTGTGTTTTTGTTTGTTATTACTTGAATGAATCCGCCTTGAACGGAGGATTCCTGCGGATTTACTTTCACATCAAGAAATTAAAAAGTAAGTATGACCCACACAAAATTAGGAATTGAATTCCTGATTTTGGAGAAATTCAATTATTAGGTAAGAGGTGATATTCTAATTCCTGGAGAACGAATTCATCTTTTTTACCTATTATATCCTCACACAATTTTCAAAATTCTAAATTTGTCATTTACTTTAGCCCAACAAAGAGGACATTTTAGTAATTAATACCACTCATATCCCAATTCTATATGGTTTACAGGTTTAGTAAACAATTTCAATAAGAATTCAAAATCTAACTTTCCTCAATCCATATGGTTTAGTAAATAACTTCAATAGGAATCTGGAATTTTATTATCCTCAATTCAATTTATTCTCAATTTCAATTCCTCATAATCAATTACGGATTAGTAAACATGTCATTATACCTTGCAATGTTCCTTCAACCCAAGATTTTCCTAACATAACCTTGGTTTGGTTTGGTTTGACTGAAGGGGCTTTCTACAAAAATTAAAAGGGAGTTTCATTAAAACACCCAAAATGGGGGCTGAAATTATAAAAAAACTCAACACCCAAAATACTTTATAAACACACTCAAAACTCATCATTACACACACTCAAAACTCATTTATAAATACACCCAAAAAATATACAATTGTTGATTTTGGGTGTGTTTCTATGTTTAAATAATGCTTGGGTTTTTTTATAAATACATGTATAGAATTTGGTTTACTTATAAATTTGTAAAATTAAAATTGTAAACGTTGGGAAATACAATGACTTTTTTTTTTTTTTTTTTTTTTTTTTTTTTTTTTTTTTTTAAAAAAAGATTTAACCCAAATTTAAAAGATTTGGAGATTAAATCAAAGCAAGTCAAAGTCAAATCACTGTTCCAAAAAGCAAACAAACCCTCCAGGAAGGATGAGCACTGAGAGTAAAGAGAACATCCAATTGGAGATGACCTTCGTAGGCAAGTTTGCGTAAAAGCAATCCCACTTCCTATTATAGTTGATTTTCATCATAAAACTGCCCTGACAGTGGCAGTTTTTGAGATTATAAGTGAGCAGCTAGGGTTTTGAATCATATTATGGCACAAGAATTAGCCTCTGGTAATCTTCATCTCAATGTTGACGATTTCTACTTCTCAGCACTATTTGATCAGAGTGATCATGAAGATGAAAATGACCCAGTCTCAGATTCCAGATATGCAGAAGAGTTGCAGTTCCAGGAGGCTCTAATGTCTTCTTCGATCGCTTCCCAAACGACACTCAATGTTGGGTCGTCTTCCTCCTCTGCCACCGCCGCCGCCTCCTCCTCCTCCTCCTCCTCATCATCAACAACAATAATCCAAGCTTCCCAAGCAACCCAATCCACCCCAATTCATGAAACCCTAAAACCAATTCAGCCACATATCTTCTGTGGGATTTGTGTTGAAATGAAGGAGGCTGCCCAGATGTTCAGAACTGAGAGCTGTGGCCACTCCTTTTGCTCTGACTGCATAGCCAAACATGCTGCCTCAAAAATCCAAGACAACATTCACATTGTTGTTTGCCCAGGCTTGGGCTGCAAGGCTGTGATTGAGCTTGATGCTTGCAGGCCAATGCTTCCCAGAGAGGTTCTTGAGAGGTGGAATGATGCCCTCTGTGAGGCTTTGGTTCTTGGGGCACAAAGACTTTACTGCCCTTTTAGTGATTGCTCAATGGTTTTGATGATTGATAATGAAGGTGAAGGTATAAGAGAGTCAGAGTGCCCTGCTTGTCATAGATTGTTCTGTGCAAGATGCCAAGTGCCATGGCACCCAGGGGTTGATTGTGAGGAGTTTCAGATGCTTAATGAGGATGAGAGAGGGAGGGCAGATCTTATGGTGAAGGAGCTTGCAAAGCTGGAGAAATGGAGGAGGTGCCCTAAGTGCAAATTTTATGTGGAGAAGACTCAAGGTTGTTTGCACATTTCTTGCAGGTCAGTTTCTTTTGGTATATGCATATGATTGATTTTCTTTAGAACATTAGATTCTTATCTTTGAATAAAATGATTTTTTGATCAAACCCAGAAGTTGGATTAGATTTTAATTTTGGTTTTCTTTAGGTACATTATTCAAGTTAGTACTTTATGCATTCATAGGTACAATATATATGTGTTTAATCATAATAATGTATCTAATCAAATGACCAAGATAAAAATCTAATCTTAAGTTCTTAACACATGGTATTAGTCAAAAGTCCCCCATTGTTGCTTCATAATGTACGCTCGTCGTCTTTGTCTTTAGCATCACCATCAAGGCTTATGTATCATGTTATCCATAATGGGTTTTAGATGGTTATTATGCCCAATAAAACCTTGGGTGCACTTAAGTTTTGGCTGATGATGAAACAAATTAGATTATGGTTAATGCAGGTTTAATGCTTTTACTTAGTGGAAGTTTTATCTGCTGTATATTGTGTTTGCAGGTGCCAATTCCAGTTCTGCTATGGATGTGGAGGAGAATGGAATTCTGTTCATGATGGTAGTTGCGTGAGAGATTAAATGATAAGGAGGCACTGAGAGGCTTCACCATTGCTACCTGTTATGGTACCTTGTGCTACTTATAACAAGGCTTAAACTTTATTTACAGAATCATGAAAAAGTCCATATGTATGTATGCTTTTGCTAGTAGATTTGCTTCCTAGTTATTTTTCATCAGCAAGTTGATTGTATCATAGGGAGAAGCTTATGATGCTAGCCTCCCATCCTTAAATTTGAGTGTTCTTAGGAACATTGCTTTGAAATCCCCAATCAAATGTATTTGAGGTTTCTGTTTTCTTTCTAAAAGTTGAATTAAAAAGTTCCTTTTCCTTATCTGCATTCCGCATCAGGTAAGTTGTAAACTAATTGAACTTTAATAAAATAAAATTCCAAGTCTGAGGTGTAAGCATGATGACTTGCTCAGATTGAACCAAGAAGCAATGGAAATTCCAGATAATGAAATTTCCTGTTGTTTCAGAAGCAGTAGAGGGATGGTGGGCTGAAGTATGTGAGCGGCACGGTATAAAAAGTGCAGAGTAATAATATGCTGTCAGCTCTCGAGTAGCAAACATCCCATTATCCTCTTCCACTCCACTGGAATGTGTCCCTAAATCATTTGCTGGGGTTCGATCAAGGGATTTGGAGTCGGCATTTGCAGGTAGACTGAGGTATTAGAATGTCAAAAACTCTAGGAGATGATTTTCCAAAAATTTGAAAAAGATAAATCCATAAGAAGAAAAAAGTTTTCAGGAATCTAGATATTCTGCAGTTAATGCTCTTCTTTTTTTCTTCATGTATCTTCTTTTGAAGGCCTTGTTTGTTTGTTTTTGCTGCTATTCCCGACTGTAAGAGAAGAAATGATAGAAGAGAGAATCACACCTCACACCTCCATTAGAAAGAAAAAAAAAGATTTATAGAGGAAAGAAATCTACGTTCAAAAACATTGCCTTAAGCAGCGAACGGGGGGAGGCGGATGCTTCGAAACCCATGATTTCTCTTGGGTTTATAATACCCCCATTTGCTGGATTGGTATCCCAAGCGAAATATCAAGCCCAACCAGTCCAAGAGTGCATTTAGACCCACCAAATAACAGATAGGATTTTAGTCCATTTTAGTTGGAGAAGTCTAGTCCAGTCCAGCCTACGAAATAGGGCTTAAGAGGCTTACTAGCCGAAGCTGATACCATGAAACTATGATTCAA
Organism: Prunus armeniaca; assembly: GCA_903112645.1. Lineage (NCBI taxonomy): Eukaryota > Viridiplantae > Streptophyta > Magnoliopsida > Rosales > Rosaceae > Prunus > Prunus armeniaca. The sequence continues at coordinate 8,595,905 of CAEKDK010000003.1, read as the reverse complement.
ATTTCGTACCAAAATATCAGGGCCTGTTTGGTATTCTATCCAAGTATGGAACTCAAAAACTGTTATTTTTCTTAAAAACAAGGAGTTCTCAAATCCATTTTTCAAGATTCATAAAGTTGTTTGGTATGCAACTTGAAAACTATCTTTGAATATTTAAAATTTGAAAACTTGTTTGATTGAATTCTTGAAAACAATTTTTTTTTCTCATTTTTTATAATTAAGATATTTTGATAAATATTATCAAAATTATATTAAACACACTATTTTAACATCCATATTTTAATACCATACATATATGATCGACAAGCTCAATTGGTCTTCAAGTCTTAAATAATACATATTAAAGACAGCATTCTAATACTCAGTGTTAGCACGGAGCTTACAATTCATTGTTACAGAAAATATCAAATTTGGGGATCACCTGACAAATTGTATTAAACACCTCCTGAGTTACCAAACATATTCTAAAATGCTTCAGTTAGGCAACATCTGCAGATGTTCATTTAGTTGGACAGTAAGAACCAGGCACTTAGAGAAACACAAAATTACAGCACATCCTGCAAACTATACAAACAATATGTAACAAGAGAATTACTCTCTCTCCTTCACAACATCAATTACCAAAGCAGGTCTCTTCTTGTCTCAAATTCTCTGCTTTCAGGCTACTTAGATGGCACTGCTCATAACAATGATATTTCGTCACTCCATAACTTAACCCTTCCCTATGATAAGTTCGAGTTGGCTTCAAACCAAATGACTTCTTTTTGCTCTACAATTGCAACTCTTATGTGGTTGAGTCATGTACTGAAGTATAAAACCAACATAATTCTCAAGTTGAGAGGCTAAGATGCAAGCAAAGACCCAGAGAGTGAGTTAACACAGCCAAGACCCAGACATAGAATGTTATTATGCAGACATAATGAAGAAAAGCCTGCTGGTAAGTTGTAACTTGTAGCAGTCTCAAATTGATTGTGCTTGCTTACCCTTAATCTATGGCACCTTAACTTCTAATCATCTACACCAACATTTATAACAGAAAAGGGATTAGTCCCAGACTGTTGTTGTTCACTATCAATGCCTAAATAGCGTATGTATCAAGCATAATCCCAAATTAAATCTCACAAACCCAGATGCATATTAATCCGAACCAATGTACAGGATAACTAGTTGGATATATAAGCAGCACATACCCTAAAACTCAAAGATCGATAACACATCATTATAGGGCAAATTTCCACAAATTCACACACACAAATCCCTAATTTCCAAAGTCAGACACATAGCAACAAAAATTTCAAAATCCGATTAAAAAGGAACTGTAATTAACCCAATAATATCTCCACCACAAACACAAAATAATTATTTATCTATAGTTAACACAAAATAATATCTCCAAGGCCGAGATCTTTGGATCCACTAGAATCTCCCATTTCAGCTTCAACTCCAGAGATTTCTTTGTCTTTGTACCTCTCAACCTACCAGACAAAAGAAACCCATTATCAAATTTAAACAGAAACTCACATTACCAAGAAGAGATAACAGCGAATGAGGCCTAAGGCACCGGTGTGGTACCGGCCGAAGACCCTCCAATGCTAAAGCTAGTTTTAAGAAGAGAGCAATCTGTTGACAAGGGACCCTATTTATAGAAAGCGCTATGTATTCTCTTGGTACTTACTTTCTATGTGGGACTCGTGGGAGTGTCCTCTGAGGTCAACATGAGTCTCAGCAAATATCCTAGCGGGAAGTTTGAGGTTGTCCCTCAAGATGCCCTTCAAGGCGTAGAATCAGCAAGGCTCAACGGACGCATGTTCGACGAACAATCGGGAGCACTAGCTGTTTGCATGACTGACCTCTCCAGCCTGTTGCTGGGCTATGTTGGGCTCTGAATTGGTCGTGGGTACCGAAGGTACCTACCTATCCATACCACTTGGTTTGCCAGTGTGGGTCATAGGGTCTTCCTTAGTGTCGTACTCTTTCCACGTGTCGTGATGTGAGTGGCGGGTCAAGTATGGTACAAACAAAAATCCCCAATTTCTAGGGTTTGAACTAATGAAAGAGAGGAGGAGAGAGGTAGACAAAGAGAGAGGGAGCAAGAGAGCTTCAAGCTTCTCCCATGGAAGCTTGAAGCTTGAGCGAGAACCAAAGTGAGCTCGAGCGAACCAGCAGAGTGAATGACGCGAGAAAAAGTTTCAAGAAAAACGCATTTGTTTTGTTTTCAATAATAGGGGTTTAAGTTTGTTTTGGGTTTGGGTATTTAAAATGAGCCTACTAAACGAGTTTCTCGGCCTTTTGACTTAAAATATATTTTTGAGTTTATAAAATTGGGCTCAAATCAAATACGAAACGGGCCCTCAATTTCTAATCTCTTTTTTTGTTTGAAGTTATGTTACATCAAGTCATTAACACAAGTCTCGAACAAACGAAAAACAATACAAAAATATATTCCAGGTCATTTGATGACTTTAATTTTTTCAACCTTGACTATCCATCTCAATTGTGCTACGTCCAGCTTCCTTTATCAGGTTTTCTTTTCCAACTGGCCTGAATTTCTCTCCTCTCACTATCTTTTCATCCTCCCTTTCCTGTGTTCTTCTCGTATGATCTGGCAACCTTCCAGCAATCGCATAAGCACTTGATAGTAGCATTGAATTGGTGGGATGATCATCATTAAGATTTATTAACACTCTTTACAGTTTCCCCAAGAGCAACGTACCCATAAACCCTGCAAGCTGAAAGCAATGCACGCCATGCCGTAACGTGACTCTTGATGGGCAAGCTTTCAATCGATTAGTGTATGTGCTTCCTCCAGCAACCCTGCACGACCCCAAAGATCTACCATACAACCGTAGTGTTCAACTTTTGGCACAAAGCCGTACTTGCAAACCATTATCTCAAAACATCTAACTCCCTCTGTCACCAGCCCTCCGTGGCTGCAAGCACTTAACACTGCCAAGAAAGTGACTTCATTAGGTTGGCAACCCTCCTCCTCCATTGTGTAGAACAGCCTTATGGCATTGCCTGCCTGCCTGTGAACACCGTAACCCGAAATCATGGCTGTCCATGATTTCACATCTTTACTTTCCATGCTTTCAAAGATGTCAAGTGCCTTCTCCGAAAAACCACATTTAGCATACATGTCAACCAGAGCTGTACCAAGAACCGCATCCATAACCAAGTTCTCCTCTTCCACATAATCCTTAATGCAACTCCCTACACTTAAGGACCCAGAAGCAGCACAAGCCGAACGCAGTCCTGACATTGTAGATGAATTGGGTTTCATTCTTTCAAGTCTCATCAACCGCAACAAAGCTACTGCTTCTTGTACCAGGCCACATTTTGCATACGTATCTACCAAACAATTCCATAATACAACATCCTTCACATCAACTCCATCGAAAATCCGACGTCCTAAATCAATTTGCCCATTCTTTGCATACATATCAATCAAAGCAGTAAGCACTTGTAAATCCAAACAAAAGCCAATGTTGATGCAGTACCACTGAAGAGACTCCTCCAAGGTAACTTCCTAAATCACCAATGGCAGACAAAAGGTTCAAAACGGTGGTAACACTAGCTTCAAAACAGCTCCTACACATTTTCTTAAACAAATCTACAATCACTTGAGGCTGAGACACATGAAGATAACCACCCGTCAAAGTATTCCATGAAATCAAGTCATTTCCTTGAGGAAACTCATCAAACAACTTATGTGCATTTTCTATTTTCCTAGAAATACAGTAAAAATGCAAAAGGGTATTCTTTACATTGAAACCATATTGAAGGCTTATAAGTTAATATGCCATTCAGAAGTTGGAACAGCAGGTTTGAAGGAAATGCATACATTCTTTCACCTACATTAATTGCACTTTCAGTTGCCTACAGGATGGTACGATCATACATTGAGAAAGCCAGAGATCAAAATTGCCAGAATGAATTTATATGGTAGCTATGAATACTTTCGACGCTGGTATCTCTAAAGAAAGGAAGGTCATTACTGCCCAATCTCTGAAATCTCCGAGCACACAGGAACACACGAACATAATCCAAAAGCAAACTACCTCTCCTTAAAGGGCATAATGCTGCTGCCGCTCATTGCACTGTTTTCCTCCTTAAAGGGTTGGGTTGATGCATCGGATAGACTCGGTAATCTTGTAACAGAACCCTTCCCTTTCCTCGCATTTGGGCCTAGCTCCTCTATCATGTATTTCCACCCATCAATTGGTCTCCTCCGGCTAAATATGTGAGTCTTGATAAAACTAGCAATCTGCACGTCAATGTCAGATAACCAACAGTAAGAAAGGACGGGTAAAAGAGGAAGACGTTGGCAATAAGATTAAGATAAATGTAATGAAAGAGTACATTCAAACTTTTTTCGGTAGAAAAACTGGGTGTGGTGCCATTATGCAGAAAATACAGTCAACCATAAATACTAGGAGACACAGTAGCATCATTCCATACATAAGAGTCAAATTTCAAAAGTTCTCTTTTACCAAGTCTGATGCACCACAGCCATGAGCAACACTTGTACACCCTCGTCTAAGATTTGATAAAGATTTATACAGACAATCTAAAACTTGGGATTAATCTTACGAGTTGTGCTCTTCATTTATATTATGCTTACACTCGGAACAAACTGTATAATGGAAGAAGGAAAATACAAGTCTGTTTGAGTGTATTTACACACCTGAAATTTATTGTACGCAATTCGACGCTCAAACTCTTGGAGAAGAATATCTTCCTCTCTCTGTGTCATCTCCCATACATTTCCATCCTTAGCCTTGGATGTCGTTTCCCAACCATCCGGTTTGTTTTTGAAGTCAGAAGCACTCGGGGCTTTAGAGTTTTCCAAATCATTGTTGGCAGAATAAAAAATGCTGCAAGTATCCCGATAGTACACCCAACAAGTAAATTAAAAAGCACCCTTCAAAACTTTTTTCTATGAATATTAACACATGCATATTTAATCTAGTAACATCAAGAAAAAATTCAAGACTTGGAAAACAATCAATCAGACTCAGAGCATTAAAACATAACAAATGAAATAACTATTGGGTATGTGTGCAAGTGAAATATCTCAATTTGACAAAGAACCCACATCAAATGGACAACAGGGCATTCATATCAAATACACGAACGAGAACCCAATCCGCATACTGAACACATTCAAAATGGATACACAAACTGCATACATACACTCATACAAAACAGAGTAAAACAATGAGAAAAAGAAAAAAGAAAACAGAAGGAGAGCATACTCGGAGCAGCTATCGAGCAATCGCTCGATATCATCCCCACCACCAAAAGAATTCGAGTCGGCCAACTTAGCCTCCTCTTGCTTCTCAATCTCCTTCATCCAAAGGCCAGCATGAATCCTTTGTTTCTTGACCCTATAATCCTTCTTAATACTATCCAAGCTATAAAGCGACGACCCATTCTCACTCTGCTGCTTTTCCTCTTTGGGTTTTCTTCTCTCATTCCAATTCTCATTCATGTCCTCCACGAACGCCTTGGTCTCTAGGTCCGCATCCGAGGGAAGCACTACGCTCGACTCTAAAGACGGGAAATTGACGTCGGTCTCCCATGGAGCTCTGCTACTACTTCCCGAGAGGTCGGGCGGGAGCCACGCGGTCTCCCAGGCTTCGTTCCAGTCGTCGTCGCCTTTCTTTGAGTTGGAGGAGAAGGGTCTGAAATTGGTGCTGGATATGAAATGGGTTTTGGTGATTGTGGATGAGAGTCTCTGGAACTCGGTCTTTGTCGCTATGCGTTTAAGGGCTTGCATAGCTTTTGTAGCCAGCGAAGAAAACCAGAGAATCGAAGAAAATGAAAGCTTAAACTAGCGCTACCGATTTTCTCGTGAAACCGGAACCTGAACCGGAAATGAAGACCAGTTCGGTGGCAAGACCAAACCAACCCGGACCTGCCTGTACCGGTTCGGTTCTTGTGGTTCCTGCTTCTGAAGCTTCAAAAATTCATATCCCTTCTCTGCATTGTAATGAAAACAAAATCAACAACAGCAAACCCCATAGGGCCAAAAAAATTCTTCAGAACAAAGAAAATTTATATTGCGTCCTTTTAAAAGGATAGCTATCACCTATAACAAGTTCGAATCAGAATAACTCACATTCTTCTGAGAAGTTTACCATCTTCCTGAACTTTCTTCTGCAATTCATAACAAAAATTCATCTCAAAATCAATTACAATTAGAGTGGTCACTGTAATAATATATGCAACTAAACTTAACCCAAAACCTTATCTTATCCAACTTCATTTAGTTTTTCAAGAAAGAGAAGATCTCTTTCACGAAAGGGTCGCACAAAAAAGTCTTCATTTTCAGAAACCAAATTTCGCACAGAGGAAAGGAACCAAAAATAAAGAAGGAAAAGGGAAAAAAAGAGTAAGAACATGAAGGTACAAACAAAAGTACAATTTATATTTTGTAATTCTGTAAATTGAAAATTTATAATCACAGTTTGAAAAACTACAAACCATAATAGCTACTATTTGGCCTAAATCATAAAATCTTTGGGGTGAAGGCTGAAGCCACAAATTGCCTAAATCATTGCGTGAGGCCACAAACTAACAAAACAGATTCTTTCCAGCGGGTCAGAGAATCAAAGAAGAGCTGAGAGAGAGAGAGAGAGAGAGAGAGAGAGAGAGCTAGCTGAGATGAAGAGGAGATACAAAGTGGAAGCTGCGAAGTGATGGAGGACAGAGAGAGTTAGCGGGTCAGAGATCAAAGGGGGAAAAGAAAAACAGAAGAGAGAGAGAGAGAATCTGACCTGCGTGACGGCGGCGACTGAGAGCGGCGCGGCGGCTGAGAGAGAGGTTTGGCGGCGTGATGGCTGAAGGAGAAACAGAGAGGAAATGGGATGGGAGGAGGAAGAAAAACCTAAGATGGCGTTTAGGAGTGCTGCGCTTAAAAAATTTATTACATTGAATTCAATTTAGATTCAGATGGAGTTTAATTGAGTTTGATTGTATTCTACAAACTCTACATAAATTTTGCCTGAAATCGTGTATAGAATTTAATTGAGTTTGTTAGAGTTTTATTATTGACTTTAAGGGAGTTTATAGCATAATTTTTTATTTTTTTAAAAGAAAGGTTTAGGGGAGCTGGCGATGGCGGTTTGTGGCTGATGATGGGGCAAGTATTGGTGGAGGAGGTAGGGGTGGTAGTGGTGGTGGCAGTGGGAATGAGGTGGTGGAGGTGGTGGTGGTGGTAGTGGTGGTGGAGGTGATGGCAGTGGCAATGGCAGTGGGAGTGGGAATGGCGGTGGCGACAGTGGCGATGATGGTGATGATGCTGGCAGTGGCTATGGTGGTGGTGATGGGGGGTGATGGTGGGGCTGATAAAAGGGGAAGTAGTGGTGGTTAAAGTGGGGGTAAGGGTGATGGTAGTGGAGGTGGTGGCAGTGGCAGTGATGGTGATGGTGGTGGTGAAGATGAGGGGGTAGTGGTGGAGGTGGCAGCGATGTCAGTTGTGGTGGCGGTGACGACAACAGCAGCGATGATAGCCATGATAAGATGGTGGTAGTAAAAGTGGTGAAATCATATCTTAAGAATAAAAATAATATATCTATCAAAATCTCTAAGAGGAAGTAAAGATTTTTCATGGCCTAAAATTAGTCTATAAACAAATGAAATCCACCACTTTTTGTATTTACTTTCAAATCAATGAGTTTTTTAATATACTCAAACTTTTATGAAGTATTTTAAAGTTGTGATTGAATATATCCAAATTTAAATGAAGTTTTAAAAGTATGAATTGAATACACCCATAATTATATAGACTTTTATAAAATCGTGATTGAATACACTTAAACCTTTGAACTTCTTTAAATTCTTTTAAAATCTAAATTGAATTCACCTCCTAAAATGTTTGGTAAAACCAATGAACGCAGCTTATTTTATGAACTGCGGTCACTCACAGCAAATTCGCAAAAGCAGCTCCCGCCCAGCTTCTCAAAGCTGCTGTGAAAAAAAATAGCCGGTTCTTTTAAATGATATATCCTTTTTCCCATAGTACCCCTAATAACTTTCTAAATTGACAAATTTTACCCCTAGAACAAATAATAATCCTTTGTTCTGCAGCTCGATTCTTCTTCTTCCTCCCGCTGCAGCTCGATGCCACAAAAAATCCAACCCCAAGCTTTAAACAATTCCCAACCCCTAGCTCCCTACTCTGTCATCTCCACTCTGGCCACAAAAAATCCAATCCCCAGCTTCCCCACCAAAACAATATCAAATCTTAAAGAGGGAGAGGTGTGGAGGCAGCGAAATTTTACTATTTTTTTACTATTTGTTTGTTTATTTTATTTTTTTAGCGAAATTTTATTTACTGTTCTAACTATATTTATTTGTAATCTGAACTTTTTTGTTTCTTATTCTTTTTAATTAATTTAAATGTGACAATTGTAGATTTAAATAGTGTTAATATATTTATATTCTATACTTTATATATATTTTAACATGTGGCCATTTTTTATTGATTGTGTAGGAGGTTACAATATGCGGGCGCACACAAGATCATCACCTATATCGATCCAACTTAGGGCTAGGTCGACATTACTTTGCTTTAAAAAAAAATGATTATGTTGTGCTACGAGAATAATCAGCTGTGAAATAAAGCAATTAGGCGTTTAGTAAATGACATTTGAAAGTGATATGAGTAATCAAAGTGTTTGGTAAATTTTTATCAGAAGTGCTTTTATTATATATAACTAGCCCCTTGACACATGCTCACGCATGTGCCAATTGGTTTTTATTTTTATTTTTTATTTAAGAAAAGATAACACGGGTAGTTATGTTTCATAAAAGTAGGGGTGGCAATTTGAACACGACCCGATACACGACTCAAAACTCGCACGAGAAATTAGCGGGTTCAACCCACACGATAAAAAAAACATGTCAATTTCGGGTCAACCCATTTTAACATGTTTTGACCCGTTTAATAAACAGGTGGGTTTCGGGTCAACTCGCTATAATACCTGTCTAACCCGTTTAGTAAATGGGTCGTGTCAACCCGTGTACAAGCCGCTAACCTGCTAAAAAAATGAAGAGAAATGGAGACTTCAACACACACAAGGGGTTTCAAACCCTTACAACTCTCATTTCTCTCAAGCATCTTATCCACCATGCTACAAACAACTTAATGATTTTATGGTATGACTTTTGATATTTATAATGTTTCTTTTTCTTTTGTGTTTTCCTTTCTTTTCCATCTCTCTTCTCCTCTTTTTTTTTTTCTTTCTTCTTTCTCCTCTCTCTCTGTTTCTTTTTTTTTCCTCTCTTTTCCTTTCCTCTTCTCTCCTTTTTTTTTCTTTCTTTTCCTTCTCCTTAGTTTTCTCTCATCTCTCTTTTTCCTTTTTTCTTTCCTCTCTCTCTCTCTCTCTCTCTCTCTCTCTCTCTCTCTCTCTCTATTTTTTCCTTTCTTTTCCTTCTCTCCTCTCTCTATCTTTTTTTCTTTTTTTCCTTATATTTTCTCTACTCTCTCTGTTTTTTTTATTTAAATTTTTTCAGTTGTGAGTTTCGTAACATGCATATTATTATTTATGAACCCGTTACACGACTCGAAACCCGCACGATAAAAGACGACCCGAACCCGACACGACACGTTTATTAAATGGATTGGGTTCGGGTTGAGCATTCTTGACACATTTATTATCCTGACACGACACGAACCCGATACGACACGACCCATTGTCAGCCCTACATAAAAGTAGGACCTATTATCTGATTTTTTTTTAATTTTAATTTTTTTAATATGAAAAATTGTGAATTTACCATATTATCCCCATTTAATTAATAATTTCAATTCTTAATGTTTAAATTAACCAAGGGTATTTTGAATGTTTCACAATTCTCTGTCTTTTGCTTTATATATATAGATGACAAAAAGGTACATGACAATAAAACTAATACTTTTTTTAGAAAAACAAATTCAACCACACAACATACACTTATCATTTTTAAAAAAATATATAAATTAATTGTATTGGACCGATTTCTTGTGGTAGAAAACCGAGATTGAAATCAGTTTGAACCGGTCAAGTTTAGTTTTTATCTCAATTTTTCAGTCAAAATGGTTTTCTCTCTCGTTTGTTTGTTTTTTTTTTTTTAATTTGGTTCGGTTTTGTGGTTCCGATGCCCACCCTAGCTTAAACCCTTATTGTGAGAGGCCATATAAAATTAATAAGGGTTTAAAACTTCATTTTGAAGAATTTTATGCACATGCAAGGCTAATCTCAGGACACCCATGCACCCATCCAATTATTTTTTTCACAATTTCCCACAAAGCAATTTAGCCTGTGAAATATGATGTCTCTGAATTTTGTATATTGTTTTGGTTATGGTTATTAATGTTGGAGTCATTCTATAAGGAGGGCCTTATATATGGCCCCTAGGTAAGGTCATATATCTTAATCGTTGGATCATGTTAACCAATTTAATTCAACAGCTAACCAATTTAGTCAAACGGTTAAAATTACTAGTACCAATATGTTATCGATAGATGATAAAAAAATATGTGATACGACGGACATTTTGCACACTTTATCTTGTTCTTAAGGTTGGGTTTCGGTTTGGATTGAAGATGGAGCATAATGACATTGACAGCCCTCCCGAAAAGTGATGCAATTCTTAACAAATGAGATTGGCCGTCAAAAAATGAGATTCCTCTCTTCTTTTCACCTGTTTTGGGACCATTAAACTAAAAGTTCATGTGGTAACAAGTCAATGCGACTGATCTGATGCACCATATTTTTTTTTTTTTTTTGTCTAGCAAATAAACAAGGGGCTATCATGGAATGGAAGCATTTGGTCTTGGTGAGTGACCGCGAAACCATATTGAAGGCTTATAAGTTAATATGCCATTCAGAAGTTGGAACAGCAGGGTTGAAGGAAATGCTTACATTCTTTCACTTATATTAATTGCACTTTTTAGTTGCCTGCAGGATGAGGATGGTACGATCATACATTGAGAAAGCCAGAGATCAAAATTGCCAGAATGAATTTATACGGTAGCTATGAATACTTTCGAACTACCTCTTCTTAAAGGGCATAATGCTGCGGGCGCTCATTGCACTGTTTTCCTCCTTAAAGGGTTGGGTTGATGCATCGGATAGGCTCGGTAATCTTGTAACAGAACCCTTCCCTTTCCTCGCATTTGGCCCTGGCTCCTCTATCATGTATTTCCACCCATCAATTGGTCTCCTCCGGCTAAATATGTGAGTCTTGATAAAACTAGCAATCTGCATGTCAATGTCAGGTAACCAATAGTGAGAAAGGACAGAGGTAAAATAGGAAGAAGTTTATGTGTGGAATAACCATTTTTAGAAACATGGTCAGAATGTGAATTTAAAGTTAATTAACAATTCTCAAAATATGTACTCATCTGCGAAGTGAAAAATTGTCTTCGGTTGGGTGCCACGCGTAAGTCCTTTCAGCTAGAGGTTGTGAGTTTGCCTTGGCTCTGGTGGCGAGAGTAGCCAATCTCTCCCCTAAACTTTTTTTTTACCAAAAAAAATAAATTGTTGTGAGTTCAAAGTTAAAATTGTCCGTACAATGCCACACCAGGCTCCAGAGGATATCCTTTGGGTTAATTTGTGGCGCCAAACCCTCACATACTCTCTCCTCCAAAGTCCAAACCCACAAATCCCAAACACCATGACTCTCTGCAACTGCAACCCACTTCTCTCCAAAACCCCACTCTTCTCACTCCCATTTCATCCCACCACCAAAACCCAACTCCCCATTTCCTCGCTTTGCTGCTCAGCAAACCCCTCCTCTGTCCCTGACTCCAATCCCAGCACCAACAGCAGCAACATTGACACCAACAATGGCGGCGGTGGGCCCAAGAAGAAGCTTTCAGACCAGTCCTCGTGGGAGGCCAAGGACTCCGAGGGAAACGACTACTTGTACAGGTTGGGCAAAGAGGCCGACAACATGAACATCGCCGTCGGAGCCCGGGCGGGCCTCGTCGACGACCTCTTCGTCGGCAAGTTCCTCGGCCGAGACTCTGATATTGTGTTTGATTATCGGCAGAAGGTCACCAGGTCCTTTCAGTACCTTCAGGGCGATTATTACATTGCGCCTCTGTTCATGGTATGATCATATCCTGTTTGTTTCTGCTTCTTCCTTTTGTGTTTCATCCAATTTTAGTGAAATTAATTAAGTTGTGAGTAATGTATTCTTCATTTTGAGTATTAAACTTCTTATAGATGTGAATTCAATGATCAATTGAATTGATTCTTGCAGTAGCAACGACAATTCTTATGATCGATTGCAAACTAATTATTTGGTATCCATGTGAATTCTGTGTGAATTTATTATTAGTTGATATCATGTATGTAGATCACAATAATTAATCTTTAGCTTCTTTTCTTTTTTTTCAATTTTATTTTTATGCTGACAATATCTGGTAAGTGATTTTGTGTCTTTTTCGTTGCCTTTCTCTTTGACAGGATAAAGTTGGTAAGTTCTATGATACTGGGCAAAAGGTTAGAAAAAAATACCTGTGATGTTTCGGGTAAAAAAAAGTAAGAAAACTTGGTAATAATCATTGTACCTATCTCACCTTCCTGTGCTACATTCTTTTCCAATATTTTCTACAGTGGTGTTGGTGGCCATTTGCTATATATATTTTGACATGTTTTGTTTGTCCTCTGAGTTTGCAAATTTACTATACAGTTTATCAGACATTTGCTCAGTTTTCCAAGGGCCTAACAGTAGTTCTTACCTTTGCCCGTATTTACATTGTGCAAAGGAAGGCTAAAATAAAATAACCTAGACAATAAATTTGTCAGTGTTAACTATTGATATTACGACTACCCAACCACCACACCTCGTACAACCTATGTCATGGAAGCCATGTTTTTTTTTCTTCGAGAATGTTAGACATAAAAAAAATTGGGTCTTGTTTCAAGAGTGTAATACTAACACCATAACGGCTTGTACAAAAACCCTACGTTATCTTCATTTACACTTAATGTTATCCGTCAGCGGCCTTGTAGTAGGGATTCTTATATTCATACATGTGTGTCCTTGATGGAACCTGTAATTGATAATTTTAATGTTTTACTATTGGATTCATTCATGTTTTGTGCAGCTTATTGAAGTCATCTTTATCCATAAGTATTTGTTGTAATCTTATATATGTGGGTTTTTCTTAAATTGCAGTTTGCCATATTGCGAAGAACTACCTTGCTCATCTTCTCAATACTAAAGTTCCTTTAATCCTAGGTATATGTAGTCACAATAACTTTTTACTGGTTGTCATAAGGATTCTCATTGAACTTGAAAGTTGAAAATTTTATGAAATTTTTTAATGTGGGTATATCATGTTAAGAGTGTTCAATCATGTTTCTTTTTAAGAGTTTTTCTGATTCTTAAGATGTTATAACTTGTTATTACATCTTGCAAAGTCATATGCATCCGTATGGTAAAAAATATTGGTCTAACTTCTTCTTCTTGGTTGCTTTTAGCCGCTTACTTTAAACTATCTCATTGCTTTTAATATCTTTTGAATGAGAATGATAATGAGTTTTAGTCTTCTTACGTGGTTACGTGTTAATAGATGTGCTCTGGAAATTTATCATTTTATTTTACAGGTATTTGGGGAGGTAAAGGACAAGGAAAATCATTTCAGACTGAACTTATTTTCCAAGCCATGGGAGTTGAACCTGTAATTATGTCTGCCGGGGAATTAGAATCAGAAAGAGCTGGTAAGATGAGTTTGTAGAATGTCTATACTGCCATTTCGTCCATTTTCTTTTCTCCATGGCTACTTCCTAAATTATTGATGTTTTCTAATTATATCACTCAGTATATTTTTATGTACATATATATAAATTCTCTGTGCAACTCCTTTTACTAATCTTAAACAACATATTGAGCTGTCATATTCTGCAAGGATAGTGGAAGACTTTTGACTGTGTTCATAACTTTGTTGTAGAATCATGCTGTGTATAATCAAAAGTTACTTTACAGGAGAACCAGGAAAACTGATACGCGACCGCTATAGAACTGCCTCTCAAGTGGTCCAGAACCAAGTTAGAAGCTCTTCCACTTTCACTGTTAATATATGTATGTCTTGGGTTATGAAGTTAAACAGTGTTTAATCATTGCACAAAATTTACTTTGATTTATGATTCTCCCTCTTTTCTTTCGTCTGCTTATACTAGGGTCTGTGAACATTGCCTCTGTGTGTGTGTGTGTGTGTGTGAGAGAGAGAGAGAGAGAGAGAGAGAGAGAGAGAGAGGTTAGCATTGTCATCTCAAAGAAGGTATAGAGATGTGTTCTTCTGAAGTCTGAAAGAAAGCACTAGCAGAGCACCTTTAGCTCCTTTCCTCTTCCAAATCCTCTGGAGGTTAGACCTGCTTGAGAATTGGTTTCCCAAGTAGTAATTTATTTCTTCTTTTATATTAGAAAATAGATTCTGCTATAAAAGAATAACTTGGTCAAGCACTAAGTAATTCAAATTTTCACTTCTCTTGTTGTGTACATCATGCACATTTATTAGAAAAAGCTTCTTTAGATCTCTTTCGGATTTTTATTAGACACTCCATCTGTAATAATGGGGAACAGCTTTATAAAATCTGCGGTTACGATTGCCTACAGGATGGTTTAGAGTTTAGACTTTGAATTTAAAGTGTATGGCTAATGAATAGAACCCTAGGTCCATTTTCATTGGTCTAGTCCGTTCATTGCTTATCTCTTTCTTCTCTACGGGTCAAGAGGCCTAAGGCTGTCTTAACACTACCAAGTCACCGGAAACTGAGAGTGAGATTGTAAAATTTGAAAATACTTGTCGGAAAGCTAGGAAGGATTTATTTAGGGGTTTCAGATTTTCCTCCTTTTTGCCCCTTGATGCTAGGGATGAAGAACCATTCATGACATGATGTGAAAGGATAAGATTGAAGGACACACTGGAAAATTGCTGGCAAGGTACACCATATAGAGAAATTTAGAAGTGCTACAGTAATGAATGAACTGCCCTTCTAATATTATCGCCACATTCACACCGGTGCCAAACTCAGCTGCATTTAAACTAGAACTGTGCTTCAAGGGTTATGTATTTAAAGATCACCAGTCAAATCCGTTGGAAAAATGACAGAGAGGATCCTTCAGCTAAAGATTGAAGGCTGTGCTCCCTCACACCATCATAGAAGACAACACGTCAAATAACTTGCTTCCAAAAATTTGTTTTACAGACTACATATGTTTAGGTCATGCTAGTGATGTTTCATTCATGTTAGTGACGATGGACAACCCTTTTTTCCAACAATTTTAATTTTTTTATATTTTTATTTTATACCTTTCTATTCTTCTTGGTTATTTCAGGGCAAGATGAGCTGCTTGATGATCAATGACATTGATGCTGGCCTTGGTAGATTTGGTGAGAACTGTATGATTTAGTCTGGAATTTTGATAATTTACCAAGAGAAAAAAGGAAAGACTTAGCATATAATTCATGAATCAGCCAGTACCAACCTTTTCTGTTCTTTCTTTTCTTTTTTTTTTTTTTTTCTTAAATTGTGTTTATATGGTTTTATATCTTTCCAACATTAGTCATTGTGTGTAGGAATGACTGAAGACCGTTTAGTTTTATTCATGTTTCAGTTTTAGTGAAAATGTGTTATTGTTTATTCTTTTGTAGGAAACACTCAAATGACAGTCAATAATCAAATCGTTGTTGGAACATTGATGAATCTATGTGATAATCCTACAAGAGTTAGTATTGGACAAGACTGGCGAGAATCAGACATTACAAACAGAATTCCTGTCATTGTTACAGGAAATGATTAGTCAACAATTTATGCTCCCTTAATCCGTGATGGAAGGATGGAAAAGTTTTACTGGTATGTGATTGTTCAACGAAGGATAAATTTGCCTTTTTGCTGGTATGTTATTTTCGACGAAGGATTAAGAGCTCATGTTTAGTGATTTGAAGGAACAAACCAGTTTAATTTGACATCTATTTCTTTCACTGGATAAAAACTTAATGTTCATTTTTGAAGTGTTCAAGTATACCCAGTTCCAAGCTCCAAACTTGCACATTGAAAGGAGAAGTTGCCTTGGAGATTTGTGCCTTCATCATCCTTGAAGGAAATAATTGCCTGCATAATTTCTTATTTAAATTTTCCTCAGATCAGTGAGTCTTTGTTTGAATGAAAAGATAAAGTATTTGTATGTATGGGGATCTTTCCTATTTTCTCAAGAAAATCGGTTATCTTCTTGTCTGTGACCTTAGTTGGATAGATGTTTTGTACGTCTTTTCCTATAGAAGTGATTTCTTCGTCAACCTTGTTTGCATGAACCACATGATTAATAATATAATCACCACAGGATGGCGAAAAACATGCATGTTCCATTGGAAACAGCTGTCTTTGCCTCTTTTTCTGTTCGTGAATTCTCTATTAAATGTGTTGGGCCTTTTTCCGTAAACTTGGACTATGTAGCCAAGATTACTGTGGATTACAATGTTGTTCAAGATAGTTGTAAACCAAATATAGTTCTTGATGTTCTGGCACTGAATTGCACTATTTTTATTGTTAATTACATTCTTCTTTTATTGACCACACTGTATCTTTAATAATTTCCGCTGTATGTCAAATGCTATTCTATACTAATTGTTTGTGTATTTTTTTATTTAATTTTATGGAGTTTATGTTTGATACTTTTCCTTTTTTGATTAGAAGGAACCAAGGCATATCACCCTTGTTTGATATGTTGTTTCTGAAACAGGCAGCCTAACCACGAGGATATCATTAATATTGTTTACAGAATGTATGAGAAAGATGGCATGTCTAGGGATGAAGTTGTAAGTATAGTGGACACTTTTCCTAATCAAGGTAACCCACTGGTCTCATATCCTCTCTGTTCACAAAATCAATGCCTTCAATTTTCTTTTCAGCATGTACAGTAATTCCAATCTGAAAATCAATAGACAAGAAATTCTTGTTTTCATCTTCTCAAAAAGAAAAGAAAAAAAGCATAGACAAGAAGCACTTCTACACACCCATATACACGTGGATTCTCAGTTTCAAGATGTTCTGGATTCACCATAGGCTGTTGATCATAACATCCTCAGTTGTCCACACGTGTGTATGTGTGTGTGATCTTGACCAGTCAGTTTAAAAATTCTGAATTCATACTCTGTCACATCTTGCAACGTAGTTGAAATAAAACAAACAGTATACTAAAGGTTAAATAGTAATATAAATCAATAGACAAGAAACTCTTGTTTTCATCTTCTCAAAAAAGAAAAAAAAAAGCATAGACAAGAAGCACTTCTACACACCCATATACACGTGGATTCTCAGTTTCAAGATGTTCTGGATTCACCATAGGCTGTTGATCATAACATCCTCAGTTGTCCGCAAGTGTGTGTGTGTGTGTGTGATCTTGACCAGTCAGTTTAAAAATTCTGAATTCATACACTGTCACATCTTGCAACGTAGTTGAAATAAAACAAACAGTATACTAAAGGTTAAAATAGTAATATAAAACATTATCTTCCCAAGTATCATATTCATATGTGGAAAGCAATCTCACATGCACAAAGGAAATGGCACTGCGTGTGTTTGAGTTCCTGTAAACATACTAAAGAAAATAACTTTTTCTTTTCTCCATTTGATGTCTTTTGTTATATACAGTACTAAAATGTTCATTTCTATCATCTTTCTAGAACATTCAACCTGCATCTTTGCTTAGGTAAATTTCTTTTCGAGCGGTTGGGAGTGGGTGGGTTGCTGTGAGAGTTGAATCTGAAGATTTTTGTTTACCGTTATTTTCATATTATAATTTGAAGACTTCTACATTATAGTTTATTTCTTTTTGTTGTTATTACTATTTACTTTCAATGACTGGGCAGCACTGGATTTCTATGGAGCTTTGAGGTCTCGAACATACGACCGGTCAATTTCTAAGGTACATGACATGACAATCTGGTTTGAAATGTACGACCACTGTAACTTATTAGCGAATTATTATATCAAGTGAAAAGATTGGGAAGTCAATCATGTCTTTCTGTGATTAAACATTTGAATCCTATAAGTACAATTTGTTTTTTACCCAGTGGGATTTAGATGTTAAATATCATAGTGGTAATCGGTGTTACTGTTGAGTATCGACATAATATCTGTAGGATCATGCCTAACTTGTTGCCTAGTTTTCATGCCTGATGCCTTCCCTGTTGGGCATTATATTCGGTAATGCTCCAGCTTCTCAAAGTCTTCATGCCTAACTCGTTGATGAATAACCAACAAAACAAATAATCACGAAAATTCAGAAGGATAAATTATGGTGTAACCTTTAGTGTCAAAGAATCTGAGAGACCAATGGATGTTAAGCCATAAGTTAACACAATTAATATAAGAGAACAGAATTTGATATTTCATGTAAATCTTTGTTATCTGTTTCACAAGAATTCTAAAAGGGCAATGCTAAAAAGAATGATGTTTTCAAGAGGAACCCTGCAGATAAAGTTGATAATGAGAGATAGCAGCGCAAATAGTTCCCATTATGAGTTAAAACTAGTCTAGGTTAGCTTGATTTCTAACATCTCTAGTTTTATGTCATCTTATTTCTTGTAAAACTTTTTAATTAGTTATGCACATTTCGTCTAACTAGTTTCCTTCTTTTCTTTTAGTGGGTTGAAGATATTGGAGGTGTTCAAAGTCTGGGAGACAAACTTCTAAAGCGAAGAAAAAATGACAACCTTCCTGTGTTTACTCCTCCAAAGGTAGTGTCATCAATTTTAACCAGTGTTTCTTTTCAAACCTGAAATCCATATCACTGCTGAACAAACGATTGAGTGGTTTTCCGTTTCCCTTGTACAGCAAACCATTGAGGCTTTACTTGAATCGGGCTATTCTCTGATCAAAGAACAGCAATTGATAATGGAGACTAAACTTTCAAAGGAATACATGAAGAACATGGATGACTAGAACTTGGGATGTCATTGTTACGCCTTGTAATTTTGTTCTGTTATGCAATGGTGAGTGGAATGTCCTTGGCCTGTTGCATTTGTTGCGTTTGCATAAATGGATTTGTGGAAATGTCATTTTCAAGCTCTACAAAGCAAAACTGTCAAAACACACTTGCACATATATATTATAATTTTTTTTTCTTGTTTTCAGACAAATCCGACGACGAGCGTGTGTTTATCGCTAATGGTAAAACCATATTTCCGTCGTATTTGGATGAAATATTGTTTTTCTTTTATATTTCTGGTTTGATCAGAAGTGCGAGTATATCCACTAAAGTAGGGTGACAATTTATAGCAGCAGATGATTAAGACATTCTTTCTTTTCATTGAAAAGAAAATGATTTAACAATTTGTATTATATTATGATATTATCACCCATCACATTTTGAGAAATCACTACTCCTTAATTGGCTTCCAAGCCCTCTGAACAAGCTACTCAGCCACTAAGCTAATGCTCAACGAATGATTCAGCTATGACATATCTGTGGTGTCTTGTACCACTTTAGCAAATGCCACGTGGAGTTCAAATTGACCCCTTCTTTTTCTAGCTTCTAATTTTATTTATTTTTATTCAATCCAACTAAGCTTGTTCTTTATAATTTATCTCTCGAAACATAAAATCCTAGCTCCGACCCTCACCAGATGCATCCAAGTTCCAACAATGTGGTTCTTTCTTTTCTAAAAGGGAGAGGGATCTCTCTTCAGAAGTTTTGGCTGCATATATAACACATACATGACATGACATACATTAAAGAGCAATCTTACAACATACAAGAACCTCCACTTTTCTCTCACTAAATCTTAGACAGAATATGTGCTTCGAAGGTCAACCATCAACAATTCTGTGGACAAAGCAAGCTGCGTCTGAGATAGATGATTTATGGACCCTCAGCTGTTTATATAGATAATGCTTTATCCAATATTCATCTGGATGAACTTAACTTGGAATATGAACATTCGTTGAATTTGCTTTATTTTTCACATGACTTTGTGAATAATTCTTAGGGCAAGAGCATAACTCCATGATTATCCAACTCTACTTTGATTAATAAATTTTCAATCCTGCTTTAAACATTTTTTTTTAACTTCACTATTTATTTTGCTAAATGGGCAAAGTCTTGAAAGGCAAAAGGGGGGCCACACGCACAGGTTCTTTACGCATATAATCAATAAAAGAAAGCATTCATGGAATCTAATGCTTAAACGTGAAACAGCTGAAAGTTATTTCTATATAATAAAAGCAATTGCATCTTTTAGGAGAGGGGGATTCAAACTCGGGTGCAGAATAGGGAGCACATCCATTCTAGCAAACTTGGCTAAGCCCGTATATTTTGGGGAATATATTTGATAACTCGAGCATTGTTTGCAAACCATGCAAAAGACTATCTTAACTGCCAATTTTATGTGTCTAAGGGTTGGTGCTTTACATTGTAAAGTCGCTTGCAAATGCTAAAAGAAGATGCACAATAGCACTAATTGTGCTATCTTGTCTCATTGGCTTTGTGTTAAAGCATGGATGCCTTTGATAAAGAAAAAAAAAAGATATTATTGGTGGTTGGGAAGGCATCACTTGTGAGCTCATTGTCTTTGATGCTAACATAATATCGCATACTTGACAAAAGACCTTTATCTCCTTCCATATGCTCCCCAATTTTGTTTTGACATTATTTAATTCAAGAATAAACTCAATAAGGAAAGTTTCATGATGGTGTCGAAATTTCAAATTTTCAACACCATTCACGACATGGAAGATGCTTCATCATCCTTTTTGCGTAGGCAAAATACATACAATATCAGTTCTCAGAGTATATAGCATGATTCTCATCTTTTTATTGTTGTTGTTGTGGTTGTTGTTGCAAATTTTTCCTACAAAACGAGGCTCCACGCTTTTGTTTTTATTATTATCATTATTATTTAAAAAAAAGACGAAATGATATAATTGAGGAAAGAAGTACAATTCGAAACAGATAGGCACAGACGAAGAGGATTGTGCGAACATCTCTATACATGAGGGATTGATCATCATCGGTCTAACCAAGTAACTTACTCTCTCCACTAAGAAGTGATTAAAGGGAACTACAAATCCTCAAAAAGTACACATTAATGATAGCTGGAAGGTCTAATGTTCAAAGTAAATCTTGCAAGGTGATTTGTCACGCTATTAGCTGTGCGGTGAATATGAGTAAAATCATCCCCAGTAATAGTTTTTTTCCCCAAAGACCAACCGAATAATTAATTATCGAAAGATGAAGACCTAAGTGGCGAGTCGATGTGGAGAGCCACACTCTCAAAGCTTCCTCCACTCATTAAAATTTCAAAATTCCATCATTGTTGTCTTCCTTAGGGACACTAGTGACCAGTGAGATAGAGAAGCATTAAGAACATCTGCCAAGCCTCAATTATTTGTATACAATCAGTCGCTTTCGTAGTACATAACAAATGGCTTTATCATTGTCTTCAAGTTAAAGAGAAAGTTTTGGATTGAACTCTTTAATACATTGAAAATGTAATAAAAGAGTGCCTTATTTGTGGATGCGAAGATTATTGGCATTCAATTCTGATAGGGAGATGCCTAACTAACTATTGGTTTAGTTTAATTTCTCTTGACTTTATATATAAAAAAAAGTATCGACTTGGAATCTTTCTACCCAGTAATCATAGGGTTAGCATTTGAAGGCCTATTGACAGTCTATCACACCTAATTTTTGGGTCAAGCTTGAGATGTTTCTTTTGGGACATGGAATTAGTACTCACCAATACTAAGGTTCATATATTTTTAACTTGAAAATACATGACCAAATTATTGTCTTCGTGTGAGTTAGCTAAAGTTACATTGCACATACAAATATATACTACAACTTAAAGGTATTGTTCCTTTTAATTTCATTATTATCACCATATATATA
Source organism: Prunus armeniaca (assembly GCA_903112645.1). Lineage (NCBI taxonomy): Eukaryota > Viridiplantae > Streptophyta > Magnoliopsida > Rosales > Rosaceae > Prunus > Prunus armeniaca. Next base: position 8,574,011 of record CAEKDK010000003.1, on the reverse strand, counting down.
TATATATATATATATCTAACCTCGAAGAATTAGATTTTAGACAAGTGAAAGTCCCAATCTTCTTTGTCACTAGGTCTTTCGTATGCTATTTCTTATTCAGGGCATATTTACGTATCAGTAATGGTTATGGAAGGAAAGGGAATGATTTCCATTCCTGACTTCTCATGCGTTTACTTGCAATCATGAATGAAAAAATAAGTGGGCCCCATATCAAAATCCGTAATCACATTCCCTCAAAACTAGGAATCAGATCAACTAGGGGGGAGTAGTCGATACGATTCTCATTCCTGTTTTCTCTTAATAACTTCCAAAAATACCCTTATCACTTTATCATAATTCTAAAATTAATTTGGATTCTGATTCATGCAAATTAGTAAACAATAACAATGGGAATCAATCCCATTCCATTGCTAATTCCATATGTTTAGTAAACAGCTTAATGAGAATTATTCTTCTTATACCGATTCAGTAGTTCTCCGATTCATAAATTCTTTGATTCCTTAGTTTCTCCATTACTGATACATAAACATGCCCTCAATTTAGTGTGTAAGGTCATTTCCAGTCATGGGCTATATCCCAAATATAGCCCTAAAATAATGCGAAACTCATCTCCAGTCATGGGCTAAACCAAATTTTGGCCAAATTTGAAGGTCCACATTTGGCCTTTTAGCACTCCAACCGAGCCACATTTAGCCCAGCTTTGGCCTATGCCAAATTTGGTGGGCCCCACGCATATGCTTTTGAAAAAGATAAATTATCAAGTGTGGGCAAGAGCACGAATCATCTCGTGCAAATGCATATCTAACAACCAACAATAAAAGCGCTGATGTCATTGATATATTTTTAAAAGGCTTTTTAAATGTTTTCAATTCGTGTTGTTTAAGAAAAATTTATAAAAAAATTATTGGTCATGACCATTGGAGGTCAGACCATTTAAACCCAACAAATTTTTTATTTTTTAATTTTAAATTTTAATGTGGTCACCTTTTTAAATGTTTTCAATTCGTAAAAAAATTATAAAAAATTACTGGTCATGACAGTTGGAGGTCAGACCATTGAAACCCATCCTTTATTTATTTATTTATTATTTATATATAATAAATGTGGTCACCTTTTAAAATATTTTCAAGTGTTATTTTTAAAAAATTATTGGTCATGGAATATTGTCTCTAAATAGTAGTTTAATTAAATTAAACAATACATAGTTGTGGAATGTATGAGTGTTGTACCATAGTTTTTCTCAAAATAATAAAATATGAAAGACCCTAAAATATAGCCCTGCATGGCTGGAGATTGAAAAATTTAGCCTTGCACTATGCTTCAAAAAATTAATATTTTAGAGGGCTAAACATTTAGCCTTGGACTACATTTAGCCCTATGACTGGAGATGGCCTAATATTGCGCATTATAAATTAGGATAACTAAATAGGCACAATGTCATGTTTGAATGTATATGATTCTCATTCACAATATATAAATGTATCATTCTAGTATATGTATATCGTTTGATGCGCATGATTGGATTGTTCTTAATATGATAGATTATATTAGATTGCATTAAAATTGAAAAAACATTGTTATTTTGTGTTTAATTACGATATTTCAGAGCTTGAGGGTCAAGGTCGAGGTTGATTTTCATGTGTAGGGTTATTGGCCTGGTTACAACGAGGCAATGTCCTCAACTTCTTTCATGGTATAGAGTTAGTTTACCCACGTGAGAAGCTTAACGACTGCATGTTCTTCATCCAACATGATTTTACCAATCTTCATCTAACATGATTTTACCAATCTACTTATATTATATTATGTGTATTTATATATATTAATATTTAATAATATACCCTAAATCTATGACATATCAACTAATCTGTATGACTTATCAACTAATCGGTAACACTAACACTGCGTAATGATATAACGGTCATATTAAGATGGTGACGTGTTATATTATCATTGGTATTCTCAAAAAGCTTTGAGCACGCTTAATAACCAAACGTTTTGCGCCATACAATATTGAACACGTGGAGAAGTGAGCTTGCCGACACCATTGAACTTACAGAAAGCTTCACAAAGTCAAAAAACTCTATTGGAATTCAGAATTTCTCATTTATTTATTAATTAATATACTAACTGCTTCATTTAAAAATACAAAATTAGGCAAAAAGTTGTACATATAAATTCAAACAATCAAACCCCCCCCACCGATTTTATTGGACTTTATGTTCACAACAAGAAGAAAAAGAACCACATATAGACCCCGACAAAACAGAAATGATGAAACTTACAAAAAGCTTAAACACAAAAAGTCCAAGAACATGGTAGAATTGTAACACGTGTTATATTCCCATTCAACGATGTATTCTTTTGGTCAGCCATTCAACTTGGTACTAGTATGGATTCTAAAACCATAGGATTAGAACTTTACAAAACATGTGTACCTAACAATCCAGGCATTATCTAGAGAAGTAACAAACGCACACGGGTGATCTAGTGCAGCGTATTTGTAGTTTAAGTAGTTAAGAGTGTGATTAATGCACTCAAAGTCTAGTGTTTGACGTGAGATAAATGCATAACGTGTTTTTCATAATCGGTGATCAACTCTAACTTTGATTCCGCGTAACACTTTTCTGTGGTAGAGAAGATTTCTTTTTCTTAATTGAAGTTCATTTGAATTTAAAACATTCTCAAGGAAGTGTTATTATGTTACAACAATACTTGTATCAATAAAAGTGTAGAAACTGATTTTCCCTTATATTCATTCATATGATTATTATACAATATACAGTTACAACAAGTTATTATTATAAACATAAATATGAGTTATGGCCTAATAACAACATAACTGATAAGTGACCATTTCCTATCATTAGTAAGATTAACTATTGTAACTCCTTAATAAAAAGTATGGGGTAGTTGGTTGTCCCACTAGTGTAGTGATAAGGAGTTTTGTCTTCATCCAGCTGATCATGAGTTCGAGCCCTGACATTGTAAAATGGGTATGATTTTGAACCCCTTCCCCCTCCCTAACTATTGGTAAAATTAAAAAATTAAAAACCGTGGAGTTTTCGTATAACTAACATCCAAATACAGAAATTAAAGAATCATTATGTGATAAACTTATTTAATTTTTAGAATGAAATAATATATGCTATGCTATCGCAACCTCCATTTTCGTCACACCCAGGTTTTATAATATATTTTTACAAGTTTACTCTTACGTATACAAGTTGACTAGTGCATAAAATTACTATAAATTGCCACCATTGGTTGGCTTCTAGCATCCTTCTTGGATTGGATGTGATCAATAAGAATAAGAGGGGGCCAAACAATTGGCTTTGCCTTTCTGGGCTGCTGCTCCCACCCACGGTTATGGCCATTAATAATTGGCAATTAAATATAAGAATTTTGGTAATTAACGTTTAGGGCTTTTTTAGATGAAAAATAATCTTGGGTTTAGTTTAGTAGTGGTTTATGGAGCTTAATTGTTAATTGAATCCACATATTATCCATCATTTTGAGTTAGTCTAGTGGCTACAATTATTGCCATGAAACCCTTGTTTCTTTGCAGCCACTAAAACCAGAGTGAATTATTCACCAAGAGCACTCAAAGCAGTTGCGATTGACCTTTTATGGTTCGTTTGTATTCGTGGCTAGCGAGCGAATTTTTTGGCTGAATTATAAATGCAATCACAAAATTTCTCAACAAAAGAAAAAAAGGGGTGTGATTCTAATTATGGTATAATTACAATTATTAATTATATAAACAAAGTATCGTTATGCAAGCAACCATTACATGAAGTTTCTCTCTTTTCTCTCCAACCAAAATTAATTTTTTTAAAACTCTCTAGTTTCAATCTTCCCCCATGGCCAGAACATTATAATTACAACTGCTTCCTGCAAGTAAAAATCTTAATACCCTTTCATACAAAGAAGAGAGAGAGAGGTAATGCATGTCTATTTCTTAGTTCCCTCTTCTTCTTTTTTTTAATTACCCAATTCAATTGGATAAGGTCATTTTCAACTTTCACATAATTTAAGAAGACGTACGCCGAGAAGAAAACTGAACGAACAGTAAAACCAGATTAGATGTGTCCATCCATACATATACATCCATACATACTTTTAAAAAAGTCTTGTAAAGTAGGGTTTTGCAATTAAAGAATATAATAAACACAGAGAGAGAGAGAGAGAGAGCAAGTGTCGGTGGCACTTATTAGAAGCTTATAACAGACAAACCGGTGGGCAGGCAGCTCTCCACTGTGATTTTCTTCCAGCTCTCTCTCTCTCTCTCTCCGAGTCTCTCTAAAACCATTTCTCCATCTGCAAGAAATTACGTGGGTATATGTAGCAAGTGAGAGAGGGAGAGAGATCATCAGAGTGTATGTGTGAAAGAGAGAAGGGTGCAGGTCTGGCAGGGCAAAGGAGCATAGCGATTCGAGTGAGTAGTGGTGGTGGGGGGTATAACAAGAAAAAAATCAAAGGAAGAAAGAAAGTAAAAGTTATCAAAGAAAGGTTGATGGATTTTTGGCACAAGATGATCTTCCCTGTCCGCCGCGTCTGGCTTACTGTCTCTGCTCGCATCAAAGCTCGCAAAAATGGTCAGTTCACAATTTTTTCTTTTTCTTCTGCTCCATATATATAATATCTCTGTTTTTATTTATTTTGTTATTTCTTTTATACATGTCATGCCATCTTCTCGATAATAACATCCGGACGTCCGGAGAAAATATATACAACATAATTTAATCTCTATTTGTTTTCATTAAGAAGCGAAGTTTTAGTTTCATTTCTCCCTATCAATAACTCTTCCTTTCTTTGTGATTAAACAAGCTCTCCAATGTTGATCCATCAGTGATTCAGTGCTGCATTTTTTTTATAAAAATTTTGATACATCATTAAATGGTTTTTTTTAATTTATTTATATAATTTTTTTTTAATAGGCTAGATCCCACCTCTCTTTCTCTCTCTCTCTCCCCCATGATCTCCGGCCACCACATCTCATTCCCTACTTCTGGAGTTGTGGTCCCTTTCTGTATCACCCATATTTAGAATTATTTTAACAACACTTGTACATCATTAGCCACATATCAGTTTTCATATTTCAATCTTTGATTTCCCTCATTCAAAACTAAAGTCGTTTTCTTTGATCCGACTTGAACTCATATATCTTTTCCCTCCCTGTTTTCTTTATACATTTTTTTAAACATATATAGTTTACCCTTACAAGCAACCGAATTATTTTTTACAATTTGCATCTCCTTTTATTTTACCACAAGGTCAAATTTATCTAAACATGTATATTTTATCAAGATTGTCGGTGCTTGAGTAATTGAATTTGTCTGAATAACAAACAAAAAAAAAAAAAAAAAAAAGTCAAACAATCGGTTTCGTTTGAAAATATTTAATCCCAACTGCCGATTGATGACTCTGCATGAGAAAAGTCTTACAAGATTAAAGAAATTTGAAGACTCATGAGTCATACCTAAAAAGTACGAGTGTGGCTTTTTTTTTCTGTTTTTTTTTCTCTCTAATTTTTAATAATTAATTAAGGGGGCTCACAGAAAAATAATTAATTTAGTGGTGCTGGTTATTGGAGATTACTTTTAATTCATTTTGCCCAAAAAAAAAAACAATAGTATTTTCTTGTGATGTGCTGCTTTTTCATTTGAGCTCACATCATCATTGGCCTCCCCACTCATCAAGTTGTTTCTTACCAAACCTCCACAATTCTCTAGTGAATGCTTACAAGTTGAAGTTGGCGTAATTTGTTTGCTAGGCGCAGGATTCATTGAATTATTGTAGATGCTAATTCATCATTTTCTAAACGACTTTGAATTGTTGATTGATATGCGATTAACATAAAAAGATTATAAAATTCACATTAATCAACGGTTATCGACACCTTACACACTTACACACGTAGATATATAGGCGACTTTTTCATGCATTTTTTTGTTTGTGCCTAATTATGAGCCATGGTTATAGTATTTTTTTAGATTTACTAATATAAAATTAAAATAACTGATAATTTATCCAAGTTTAATATACCTTGCCATTTGATAAAACAAGCTTTGATTCCATCATGTGATGAGGAGTTTCTTTCCACCACCACCACCACACCACAACAACAACCAATGATGAATTCAACCAAACCTTTCAAATAGTTATAAAAACAGAGTTTTTTTGTTTTCTTTTCTTTGTTCTTTTCTGTAATTTCTTGCAAATAGGCCCAAAAGAAAAAGAAGATTGGCACATGGATTATTGAAAGATCCCATTGCTGGTGCGCTATCCACTAGAGTAAATTAAGGCAGGCCAAAGTGTGTGTGATTGTACGGAATTTCCTAATTAGTGATTAACTCCTGCCATTCAAATTGATGGACAAGGGGTTTGTAGCGAAAGTGATTAAGATCATTTACCTGTGTATCTGAGATCTTAGGTTCAATTTCTCCCTTCCTCAATATCTCTCTCTTGTATAAATTTTTTTTTAAAAATAAAAATAAAAATTGATGAACCTACTTTAGGGACCATCCAATTTCTATTTTACAAAGTAGTCACCAATCTTCTGTTTTGTCTTTGAGTCGACAGCTGAGGGGTTTAAAGAGATAGGATCAACATCTTTATTGATGCAACTTGATGTCGACCAGATCACTAAAATAGTGGCCTGACAACAACCTCAACATATTATTCCAATCACTATATCTTGAGCATGAAATTTCCCACACCAAAAAAATATCATTGTCGACGGTTGATGATGTTGTTTGAACCACTAACATCTCTGGCACTTGGAAGCATCTTGTATCAGATATATCACATGATATCCCAACTACCTGGGACATCATTATGATAAGTGTCACATTATTTATTTGGTTGGTCAATAAATTAATGGCTAACATGGGTTCAATTAAGTTGGTTTTCTAGAATTTATTCTAACTTTTTTTAATAACAGTCTATATGGGTTAGATCAGTTGGTCAAGACAGTGAACCCGCTTTCCTTTCACCAAAGTTCTTAAACTGTACATATCAAAACACGAACGATTTAGAATACTTATCAAGAAACTAGTCTGTGGTTGCTAACTCTTTGGCTAAGAAGGGCATCTCATCTCACAAGTCTTGTTTTGGAGCAGGTGCCGGCCTTTTGAAGCTTCATGACGATGTACAAACCTGTGGATATCAAGATGTGCAGGTGATGTGGCAGATGCTGAGCAGAGACACTGAGCTGACAAGTCACCATTCCAAACGCAAACAAAGACCCTTCTGGAGAGTTTTTGAATTTTCTAGCAACAATAGTAAACCCTCACCACTCTCTTCAAATCATGCATGAAATTAAACAGTCAGATACTATAAAAATAGTGACAATTAATAATGTGTTGCTAAAAAGCATTTCATCATTTTTACTGTCAAATTGCTCCAAGACTTACAGTGGCGTATGGTACACAAGCTGTTGCAGGTGTCAAGACTACACAGTGATAAAAGGTGAAATTGTGTATCTATTTTTACCTTTATTGTGTGTAAATTAGTACTATCAGAGATTACCCAAGTGATCATTTGTAAATATAAATAATGTTTTTCCATGAAAATCAGAAAAAGAAAAGCCAGATAATTCGAAAGAGCTTCCATATATATAGAGAGCTCATTTTTCCCCATTATCATTTGTAAATATAAATAATATAAGTTGGTGGTTCTGAGTTTCTTAACTGAGTTTGACTTGCACCATGTGTAATGAGGTTTGAAATTAGAATAATACTACTCCTGCCACATTTGCAACAATTAAAAAGAAATCATCAAAAACAATCAAACCATCTTCTTCGACGTGTGTATGTGGTAAAAACGCATTTAAGAAATCACAATTTTTCCAAAAGGTAAAAAATGAAGAACATGTTATGCTGCTAACTTATCTTATTAATAGGATACAATACATGAAATAAAAATGATGAAAACAGAAATAAATGGAGATATATAAAATTACGTATCCTTACTAATATGTATATAATTACACATGCTACAAAATGTGTTACCTAAAATTCAGGTAGAGTAAAAGACGAGCACCATTGCTACATATGAGGGGTGTATCGAATTGGGATTTTGGTGTGTTGTAAAGAAAGTGGTGGAACCCACATAAAGAAAATAATGAAATAATATTCAAAAAGCTTAACGATGATGTTGGAGCTTAATGATGATGTTAGTAGCCATCCAATTTGCCTATAAATAGGCTTCCCATTGCTTAGCAAAACACACCAACGGAGAAGAGAGGAAAGAAAGGAAGCGAAGAAAGGAAGAGTGCGAGGAAAGAAGAGAGAGTGAAACCAAAGTGTTAGAGAGTTCTATTTGAGAGAATTCTGTCAGTGTAAACATTAGAAGAGCAAATATAATACTACTCCCAATATTCAGTGGTAGTTTTCATACTCCGATTATTTTATTTTTATAACATGGTGGGTATTGTAACAAAAACGAAATTTTCCTTTCAAGAAACAAAAAAGATCTACACTGCAGAAAAAATATTACTTACAAAACAAACTAAATCTTGGTGTTTAAATCTCGGAAATGACCCCATCCACCGGGTGCTTGGTAACATTACGTTCCAAAGATAAGCCAGAGAATTACAAGAGTCATCCTTAGACGAGGGCAAAGAATACTCATTAACAGGAAAGAATACAATTGTATCAGAGAACAGTTTAAGAGAGGGAAGATTAAAAGGGGCCAGAAAACGAAGGGGGTACCAAAAGGCCTTCAGTTTTCTTCTTTTCATTTCTTCGGTATTAAGTCCCTATAGATGTACAAAATATTAACTAACTTTTCTTTCACTGCCTTCTTCGGTCGTCTTTCCTTAATCAAATGTCCAATGAAATCATTATAGACAATTCTGCTTACTGAATCTGTCATCCAACAAAAAGCCTGCCAAATCTAGAATGCATAGTGTGCCTGCAATGCATTCATTATAGTCATCATCACCACTTCATCACAAATGGAAACAAGAAGAAAAAAAAAAAAAAAAAAAAAAAAAAAAGAAGCTTGAAGGCAAAATTAAAAATTTTCGTATGGGACAACAATTGTGGAAAGAGTTTTTTTTTTTAAAAAAAAAAGAAAGAAAAAAGAAAAGAAGCTGAAATCCAACTCATAAGAAAAAATAAACAAAACCAATGTACGGCCTTTTATAGTATAGGGCACGACCATTGGGGGCGGCAGGGGATTTCTAAAATGCCTACTTTATATACCTCAGCTGCAGATTGAGCAAGAATAACAATCTACAACCCTTTTCCTCCCTCAAATTAAAGATGACCTAATCCCGCTTTTCAAACCAAATGCATTTATAATTTCCAAATTAGGTAAACTATAGAACAAGTCTTAAAGTGGTCTAGCAGAAATTGTATTATGTTATAGAAATTTAGAACTTGCTAATGTATCAAAAAACTTAAACATTGGGTAGGTGTAGTAAACTACCTGTACAAGAGATGCATCAAAATGGGCTGATCACTTAACCGCCTTGCAGTACCTTACGTGGGTCAAGCTGTCCGCTGCAGTAACTGGAAGGGACAGCAGACAGTTCCTGCCTTCCCCTCCATTCTTCACCAGGTTTCAAAGTAATAGGCTTCTCCACACAAGCAGCCTCAACACAGAGCATATGCTTGTACTCATCATCCCCAAAATCAGAAATTGCCTTTGCTTTCTTATCCCACGGATTCCAGACCACTGCAATGGAAAAGGACCATCTGATAAACACTAAGGGCAAGTTTTGTTTTGTATGCCATAAGCACTTATGCGAAACATGCAGAAACTTCTATGTTCGCTCAATTGACTTGGTATCCAGCCATAGTTAAATAACAGTAGCATTCAATTAACAAAATAATAAAAGACAGATTGGTTCTTTGTTAATTCTTTTAATGTTTACAATTATCACAACAGCTTGTCTAAACCCTATACACCTTCATCAAAGTACAGCCTTTATTTTCTTTGATAAGTTTCTCAACATAATATAGTTTTCTAGCAAAGAAATATGAATGAACAAAAACTCACCAGCATCTGGAAGTCCGTCCTTCCGTAACACAAATGTTCTCTTCCTCTCATGGTCCAGAATAGCAATTTTTGTAGGCGTACTCAGATAAATTTTGTCCACCTTGACAATGAAAGTATCATTTAATAACAAATAAACATATATATAAGAACCAAAACAACAGTGTCAAAAATACAATGCATCTGGATAAGGACAAACACTAACTTCTGACTCGAATGTTATCGCATCCCCTTGCTCAGTAAATCGTTCTCTACCCTTCAAGTTGTCCAGATAATCCAGTGTCTCTAGTCCTTCCACTCGCACTTCACTAAACAAAGGCAACATGACAGTTAATGTGCAAACCACACAAAAGGAACACTTTCCAGCAATGGATAATGTAGATGCACATACAGGGATCTCCATTATGTATTTAACTAAAACTTCTGCTCACATTTAAATATCACAGCTAGAATGTGGGATGTGTTATTGCCCCTTCAAAAAAAATATTAAAAGATAATTTATTTAGTTTAATTGTCTACTAGACCATTTCTTATAATGCAAGAAATGGCATACAATGCAGATCAGAACTAAACAAAATCTGACGAATGTTACCCTAAAATATCATTTTACCATTCCATTTTCACAACCCGATTCTGAAAGGAATTATAACCTGGTGTTTTTAATAAATATATGGCTGAACTAATACTGGTTAAATAACGGCAAAGGCACAATAATAGCATATGTTTATGATGCTTTCCAGTCAAATACAGCTGCCCAGGAAACATGAATTTGATTATAAAGAATTCAAAACAATAGCAAGAAATTGCATCACTAAACCTGATATCAGTTACGAAAAGATAGGTGTGATAAGCAAATGTGAACGTAAATGACTTTCCATCAGTGTTTGTATTTCGGATGCGGGAAGTCAACATCAAATCCCCTCCTGGTCCCAGAGTAACCCTAAGGCGAAATTCATATCTGCAAGTGATTGCTATTACATCATTACTTGACTGAGCAAACAGAGAACCATGGGATTGCAACAAACATACATTAAAGCAAAAACAAAAAACAAAAATGATTAAGAACTGACATATTTGAAATCTAACACTTCGTAGAGCATAGAATTGCGTTCTGATTAACTGATTGTGCAAAATTATAACACTGTAATCACATATGACGTTCTATGATATGTCTGTGCATGTATGTGTGTATAAACAGAAGCACAGATCTGGAATTTTCCTGTTCCAGCCACCATGGAAGCATTACATGCTACCTTAGCTGAATTAAACATGTAATTATCAAATTTAAGTCCACTACCTGTGTGACCAGATCTTTGAATCCTCTTCAGAGGGTTTAAGGATTAAATCAATAAAAGCCTTGTTGCCGCTATTTGTTGGAAATGGAGGGGGATCATGATCAATACTCCAAAACCTATTCCTTGCAAATCCATGTTGTTCAAGAGAACCAAGACTTCCAAACTGCATGTGCCAACTAATTATTATTTAAATTTTAAAAAAATAAAAATACTAACCAAAGCAAATAAAACAGAAGGTAAAAGATGAGAAACTCCTACTTGCGGAAAGCAGATTGGAATTCCTCCACGGATAGCCTTAGGGGACTTAAAAGTAGCCTACAAGAAACATGCATACATTTTAGAAAAGGAGGGGGAACACATACTGAAACAATCTTAAGGCCTAACAAAGATCAGATTATGTCATCTCATCCATATGTTCCTCAACAATCATTCTCCTAATATCCATCATCTGAGTTCGTTCCTTTTAGTTCTAAGTCCTCTCTAAGCTTCAAAGCCAGCCACGGAGCTACGAATGCAACAGGGCTAATAAGCAAGATTCCCCATATAATTTTAATTAGCTGTCCATATTTAAATTTTTTCTAAATTCATTTGGGACATAATAAAGAAAGAAGTTTGAAATCATCAATAGAATGACAAGTCAAGCTACATCAAGATTGCGTTCTACAAAAAGGCTGAAAGAGCACTTCTTAAAAGTGGGTTATCAGGTTCAAGCTATAACTATGGCATCGATCGCTCCAAGAGGTTTATTGGGTGTTTTGCATGAAAATGGGTTGCACTCTGCAAAATGACTTAACTGTTTAATAACATCTGTGACAATATACTTATCTCATTTAAATAGTTTTCTCACAATAAGTAACAGCTGAAATGTAACTTGCGCTTGTGCGAATAATATCTAACATGCACGTTTTGTTTTCCTAGTCCCTCATGTGACTGAAAACCAATCAATAGCATATGAATAACTAGGAGTAACTTCAAGAAAAGTTATCAGTTATGTAAAGATAAACAACTTCCGTGCAACATCTCTACCAAAATGTGATACCTTGCTACTAACAAAAAGCAACTCTTCCCCATATTCATTTTTCCATGATGTAACTTGACCGCCATACAAATACACCTGTTTCAAAAGTACAAAAAATATTCATTAGTAATCTAAGAATTAGCCTTAGATGTCAAACTTGAGGACTCAGGCACAAAATATAGAGGAACACTCAAGTTAACGCCATACAGGCAGAATTCATGAGATTGAACAAGGAATACAGTCAACAAGTTGACAACCACATCAATCTAAGACCATAGATTTTCTTTTAAAAAATGAATTATTACACACGGAAACTTTGTCAAAGAAGAATGTGGAATGCACTCAAATGCTTTAGCAAATCTATACTAAACACTACACATGCTCGCACACTCGCGAGTCGCATCCAAACACACACACGAAGCATAGTGGTCCAGAAAAGTTCCATATTCTGCGGTAAACTTAAAATTCCAATGGCATTCTCTACCATAAGGTTGTAGAGTTAACATAGGTTAATGGCACACAAACTTTCAAAGAAATTTTTGTACTATGAGATCTATGACCTATAACAGGAAACAGATTAGAGTTTAGCATGGGAACATATACAAAGTGCAAAAGCCAGAACATTTTCATCTTCTGTAGCAAAGTTAAAATAAAGAGTAGCCAAGGTGTTAAGAGTTCACATAGGTAAAAGGCACATGAACTTGTTTACATATGTTTATAACTATGAGAGTTATGAAATATAATAAAATAGAATAAAAGTAATTGACAATCCACACTCTTACTATTGAATAGATCACATGTATTCGTATACCCACTGCAGCACAGCTAATGCGACATTCGACCAAATCCCATAACCCATTTACCGAACAATAATAGCACATTTAATCACCATAAATTGAATCTATCCCTTACAAAGGACACATGCTTCAAATCTCTTTGTCCATTGAGGACACTAAAAATTGAACCCAGAAGCAGTATTCTGACTCATTTGACCCACCAATCTTCCAAAAAAAGAACCTCAGGGGAGGAATGTTATCCAACTAAACTTTTGTAAAATGGTCGCACACTCAAAGTAGCACACAGCCAATACTAAGATGTAATTAGCATCACAAATGGACTGGAATCAAATCCACTATACACTCTGAAAGCCCAAATATGTGGAACAAGACGATTAGAGCAACCGCCCGCCCCTCTAAACAACACTTACCTTTCGGAACTAATAAGATATTCAAGAAATTAAAGCTCCACCAAAGGAAAAGGTATGTCGATAATGTTGCACACCGACAAAAGCAAGAAAAAAGCTAAAGATAATCAAAGATTACCTGGTTTGAAATTGCATTGATATATTTTTTTTGTTTTCTATTTCTTCCTTTCAATGACAGGATTCAAGCAATAAAAACGATTCTATCCGTTATTGTTGAACTAAACAAATTGCAATTCCATACTTGCATACAATGCTCATCCTATATCTAAGGACATCCAAAAAGTAAAAATATATAAATAATTAAATCAAGTAGAATTTTACATAGTACATGAATTAAAATTGAAAATTCGAGGACAGCGCATGTATCTATCACAATTTGGTTTCAAGATTCTGTGCCATTTTAAGTTTCTAACAAAAAACAGAATGCAGAAGTATTCTATATAGAAATGATAATGAATTAATCAACAATGAAAGAACTCAATGAAACTGATGTTTAGGGAAAAATGAAAATTAGAATCAGAATAATGAACATTATTAACAAAAATGTTGAGAAGGAAATGAAAAAAATCGGAGAAAGAGAAGGGTTGGTACCTCAGCGGAAGAGCCTCGAACCTCTCTGAGAACGACCTTGTCAAGGCCATTTGCGCCCTTACAGTGCTCCACAAACACCTTATCTCTCTCCCGAGCACCGGAAGACATCTTTCTCTCTATAGCTTTCTCTCGCTCTATTATGCCCTGCAATTTGGAACCTTTTCAGATCCCATACTACGCCTCATATATATTTTTATTTTTACTTGTACAAAGTATCTTGGGAAATCTTTATATTTTCTTGGCTGATGTGGGAGATACAATAGGTAATTTGGAATATTCAATATTATTGTTTGAGATATTTTAGAGTAGATTGCCAAACACCCCAAATTAGGACTTCAATCGAACTTAACCTCTCGAATAAAAAAGTCAGTCAATTTAACACTTGAATTAATTAAAATGTTCAATTTAGCCATTACCGTTAAGTTTTGTGAATTTCATCTAATATTTTGTTAGTTATAAGGGTAAACTTGTAATTCAAGTAAAATAAATAAGAAATTAATCAAACAAAAAGAAAATAAATATAAATTAATTATAAAAAAAAGCAAAATTGTAGCAATGGTCCCTCGACTAAGACTAAACTTTACTTTTCGTCTCTCACATTGTTAAATTGTTACGGTGGTGTTTCAATTAGATCTCATGTTGTATCATCAATCTTTCCGTCAACTTAATTAAATTTTCTGTCAAAATTAAGGGCAATTTGGGAAATTCATAATTTTCTCTCTCTCTCTCTCTCTCTCTCCTCTCTCTCTCTCTCTCTCTCTCTCTCTCTCTCTCTCTCTCTCTCTCTCTCTCTCTCTTTCTCTCTCTCTCTCTCTCTCTCTCTCTCTCTCTCTCTCTCTCTCTCTCTCTCTCTCTCTCACACTTCCCCCCACAATCTCTTCTTCCCCTAACCCCAGCACCCACAAACTTAGAACCCTCTACCCTAGCCCGCAACCCCAGCACCCACGAACCCAGAACCTTAGCCTTCATCATTCACCCCAAATCTGATCAAAACAGAGAAACAAAGGAATCTTTTTCTTTTGCTTATATATGTCAATTTTGCCAATCACAGCTCACCATATGCAACCAAAGCACGACAAGCTATAGACCAGAGCACACAAAACTGGCGATATGATGAGTTGAGAAGGATCTAATATTATGCCTTTGCTATTGTTGCTGGAGAGTCCGATGTCATTGCTATTCCCATTTAGTTTGCTTCCTTAGTCAGTCTCGGCGAATCGATTGCAACCGACAATTATTGGCAAAATTTTAGCTATGGGTTGGGGTTCTAGTTCGTTGGGGGTAATTATTTCTCTCTCTCTTTTGCTTATGGGTAAGGGTTCTAGTTAACGAAGGGGGGGGGGGGGGGGGGGGGGGGGGGAGATTAGATTTATTATTTTTAAATTTTTGTGTGAAAAGACATTTTTGCCCATGCTAAGTAGGACTTGTCATTGTCGTGTCATCACTTTTAACAGAAAAGTTGATTGAGAGAGAGAGAGAGAGAGAGAGAGAGAGAGAGAGAGATTTGATTTATTTTTAAAATTTTTTGTGTGAAAAGACATTTTTGCCCATGCTAAGTAGGACTTGTCATTGTCATGTCATCATTTTTAACAGAAAAGTTGATTGAGATGACGAAAATGACGATTTTTGAAAGTAAATGCATAATTAAAGTACCACCATAACACTTTAACAATATGAGGGACGAAAAGTAAAGTTTGGTCTTAATATTTTTAAAATATTGGCTATTGGTCTAGGTTTAGTAAAAGAGTTTGGCTATTATATGTTTGTTTTCTTAAGTTATGTTGTAATTCATACTATTTTTTAAGAGAAGACTAAATCCATCACTTTTGACAAAAAAAATGTGTAACAAAAACATTTAAAAGACTTAGAAAAATTTTAAATTTTAAATTTTAAAAAAAGCCAGCCCGTTTAGGCCCATGACAGCCTAGCCCGTTTAACCCCAGGCCAAACCTTTTGCAACTTCATAATTTTGAATTGGATCTCTGAATACAAACATGAGACATCATAGCTTTGAATGGATGTCTATAAAATAGATGGTTTGGGTTAGTGAAATACAATGTGGAGTGGGCCCTACAAGTGATATTTGGTGTATTATCATAAAAGTAAAACACGTCCTTGGAATATAAAATAGTATGATTTTCAATTTGCATGATTTTTTGCAAGGATGATCTCTGAATGAATATGTGAAAAATAGATGGTTTGGATTGTTAAATATTTTTGAATGGAATCTCTAAATATAGACTTAAAAAATAGATGGTTTGCAAAGCATATGGATGTAGTCAAGTAGTAGGAGAGGATTGAAAAATTAAAATTTTAGTGTCAAGTTTTATAAAAGTAAAAAATTTCTCTTCTTAAAAATAGATGGTTTGCGAAGCATATGGATGTAGTCAAGTAGCAGATAAATTTTAGTGCCAAGATAGAGACGGGTGAAATGTAAGTTTGAAAAAATCCAAACCGGTTTGGTTTAGTTTGACCAAAGAATTTAATTCGAAAATTAGAATTACTTATGCACTAACACAACACGTTTGTGGCTCATGACTAATCTTCTCAAGAAAACACACATTTAGCAAGAGAAAGAAGAGATTGTTTTGAAAATCAATGTTATTTCTACATTTTTCTTCTGATATTTGGAGCTAGTAGTTTCCAAATTGAAACCAACCATTTGAGTCATTACAACGCCAAATGAGAGATAATTGTTTACAAAAAATACTTGCCTCTTCTATTGGAAGTACAAATTTCTTAGTTTTTACCAATCACAGTTTAATATATGTGCAAAAGAACTTCTTTGTGTTTTACACGGATGAAGAATATTTTCTTCCAAAGAAGACAAACGGTGTCCGTTATTTTCCATAGTTCTTACAAATAAAAATGCTTTCTAGTTGTTGCTTATAGATACTCGTGTTATGTTATTATGTTTAGTCATTATGGTATTATTTGCTTTTGTGAAAAAAATTAAAAATTAAAAAAAAAACCCTCAGTGTTAGGATCATTACATGGATTCGTTCCTCAGATGTTCGTTCTAAAGAAATAAAATCTCTTATGAATAGAGAGTTATAAAAAGAAATAAAAGATACAAAGGATTGTGATATTGATTGCAAGGTAGGTAAGAAATCAGGGAAGGAAGTAGTAGTGAGGTAATAGACAACAAACTCTCGTTTCTCCTAGCCTAGAAGAACTTCAGGAGATCAGAGCATGTGGTCATCCTTACAGTTCCTTGATCTAGCTAAAACGTGATCATGGATAGTCTCGCTTTCTAAATGGATGATCAGAGATAGTCTCGCTTCTCAAGCACATCGAGCGCTCACTTATAGGGAAAACAAGTGGATATTGCATCATTAGATATGGAGAAAGCTGGAGAAAAATGGATGTATTCTACAAAGAAAATTTCATTAGTAACATATTTATACATAAATTAGAGAAACAGTTTGATATGTTGAATCTTAAATTAACTACAGAAAATTGTGAGGTGCTCGAGATGCTTTGAAAAAGTAACTCCATGAAATCCGCAAAGCAAGATCGGCTTTGACTAAAATAATCCTTGAAATGTGAAGTAAATGAGACACAATATTTAACGAGGTTCAGCCATGCCTACGTCCTCAGAGAGTAGCAGCAGTAACTTTTCCACTATGTAAAATAATAGGGCTACAACTTTAGTGTTTACAATATATGTGGCTCACTAATTTTTCTCTCTTGGAGAATTTCTCTCTGCTATCTTTTTCCTCTCCTCTCACTCTCCCTTTCTTTCCTTCTCTTCTTCCTTCTCTTTTTTTCTACTTGACTCTCTTTCTTCTCCCACTTGAGGTGTGTATGCAAAGGCAGAATAATGCCTTATTTATAGACTTAGGAAATGATGCCTGTGAGTGTGCAAGTGATAAGCCTCCAAAATGTAGCTAACTAGGAATCCAACATGTGGGCTCCACCCACTATCTTTACAACAAATAGACAATTCTTCATTCATGCCCCAAAATGGCCAAAGGCCTTAGACTAAATACAATGAGATTGTGAACTCAGCAACGCTATTGCCTACAGATACAGAAAGGGAATCTATGGGCTCTTATCAATAGGCCCACTAATGAAGAGTCCTAACATATGGGGATTCCAACGATTGCTAGTTGCCTAGACGAAAGAGCAATGGATCAGAGAGAGAGAGAGAGAGAGAGAGAGAGAGAGAGATGAGAAGGATGATGCAGATTGTTGTAGTGCGCCTAGGGTTACAATTGAAACACATGTAATTTTTTTTTTTTTTTTTTTTTTTTTTTTTTTTTTTTTTTTTTTTTTTGTTATATAGAGGTGGATAATGGGATTTTTCCCTCATTGGGCTTGGCCGTTCCCAAAAAATCTTATGCAAACTAATCAACCCAATAGAATTATATAATATAATTAAATATGAGCCTACAGGTCGGGCTTTGATGGGCGGGCCGGATTGGGCCTTCGTGGGCTCAAACAAGCCAGGCCTATGGACCGAGCTAGGCTTTAAGTAGGCTGGGCCGGCCCATGGGCCATAACAGACTGAGCCGAACTTTTTCTCGATGGGCCAGACGGGCCCCCATTGGCCCCTGAGCCTTTGGGCCAAATGATGACCCCTAGACAATATCATATCCAAACAAAAAATAGTAAAATTACTTTTTCTGGACCAGATGGGACATCTCTTTTGGCATACCCATTCCCAAAAAATATTCAAGCTATTCAAAAGTTGGACAAACAAGAAAAAAGGTTAGAAAAAAAAAATAGTAAATTTATTTATGTTAGATATGTACTATTTTATATTCTCAGGACTTGTTGTTTTACTTTTATGATAATAGACCAAATATCACCTTTTGGGTTCCCTACGAATTTTTTTTCAATAATCCAAACTATCTATTTTTTAAGTCTACATTCATATATACAGGGAGCTATTTTTTGCAAGGACGATCTTTGAATGAATATATGAAAAATAGATGGGTTGGATTGTTCAAATTTTTTTTGAATGGAATATTTGAATGTAGACTTAAAAATAGATGATACGCAAAGACTGGTACACACTATATTTGCTTAATAGGGAGAATGACTAGTCTCAAGTTATTGTATGTAGAGACACTAAGATAAGTGTGTATAGGTGCTTGTAATGGCAAGTATGCTGAACGCAATCAAACCACGAGTTCTAGGATGGACGTCTTATTCACATGTCAAACTAGAACTCATAAGTTGCAATAGTGTTAACTAGTCCTCAAACCTGAGACATTATAGTTGTGTTGTGGCTATGTTGTTTATCTTTGACATTTTTCTATCTTTATGATTTTCTATAGTTATTTGTTCTACTCGAAAACGGAATAACTGACTGTTGACATAAGGCATAGATATGTAATTACATAATATATATTCCTTTTATTGAGAGATCTTTCAAATAATTTTATTTGAGGAACATCTTTTAGGGTCTCTTACGAAATTTTTTTCAACGATCCAAACCATCCATTTTTTTTAAGTCTACACTCATAGATCATCTTTGCAAAAAATTAGACAAATCAGAAACAATTTCGATATTCAATTGTGTCCTTCAAAATCAATAAACACATTGTTTCAAGTACTAAAATTTCAATAATTCACTTGAGTGGTCAAATACTATCGAATTCAAGTGATTTAAAAAAAAATGATATTTGAATGAGTATGTACAAAATAAAAAGTTTGGATTAGTGAAGTACAATACAGAATAAGCCTTAGAAGGGTGTCCTTTAAAGCCAGCAAAAAAAAGGGATTTGTGGTTACCGGCTAATGAGTGGAGGAAGGAAGAAGAGAAATTTTTTACTTCTATAAAACTTGGTACTGAAATTTTAATTTTTCAATCCTCTCCTGCTACTTGACTGCATCCATACGCTTCGTTAATTATCTTGCCAGTATCATCCTGCTGATCATCTGCTGAACTTTGAACTATAAGATCTGATAATGTTTCTTCCTGTAATATACAATCATTCATAGCTTCATCGCATTCTTTTCCATTATACCACTCATCTTACCAGAATATGAATATGAAGCTTTGTGGTTTGGCTGAGCAGACAAAAGTCCTCTTACCAGAATATGAAGCTTTGTGGTGTGGCTGAGCAGAGCAGCGGCTTCTGGTGAGACATTAGACCAAGCCATAAGAGGTAATTCCTAAATCCCTAAATAAAAATATTTCAGTATCAATTTCAAAATTTGATTTCAATTAATCAAATGACTAGTAGAAAATTGATCTTAGATTGATCTAATGCTTGACCTATGGGAACTTTGAGATCACGTGTGTCAACAATGGCTCTGGATTCTGATACCATTTGAAAAACTTGGAGAGGAAGAGAGAAAGGGGAAAGACAATGAAAGGCAATGAGGAGATTTTATTGCTAAAGTTGTCTGGTTCTTGCAAAACAGAGCCAAAGTGAGTACATGAACTGAAAAACACTAACTGCATCCCTAGAAACTAATTAATACAATACAACTGAAAGCTGCATACACCAAGAAAAAAAAATCAAATCACCTACTTTACCATGTGACTCTTCTTCCTTATTCTATAGTCGTGAACCTGATGTTTCTTCTAACTCAAATCTGTATCACGGAAATTAGAGGCAAAGTGGACACCAAAATTATGGTTAGCACAGAAGCACAATTAATAGAAAACCTTGCAGGAGTCCCAGATGACTGTGGGCCTGCAGCAAATGCATTTGACAATGGTGACTCAGGTGAAAGAGCCACACTCATTGGTGGGTCGGATATTGGTGCATTCGACAATGGTGCGACGCCCATGGTTGGTGTGTTTGACAATGGTGCGCTGCCCATGTTTGGTGCGTTTGGCCATGGTGCACTGGCCAGGTTTGGTGCGTTTGTCAATGGTGCGCTGCCCATGTTTGGTGCATTTGGCAATGGTGCGCTGCCCATGTTTGGTGCATTTGGCAATGGTGCGCTGCCCAGGTTTGGTGCGGATGCAATGCTGCTAGATGGAGCCTGGACTGGTGCAGCAGCTCGTGACTTAACTGGGTTTGAAGAAGTTGATGGAGAAGGTGATGAAGTCGGTGCAATTAAGCTTGAAGGCAGTATTAGATTGCTAATTTGCACCACTGATATGGTATTAGTTTTATCAGCAACATCTCGAACAACCACTGCTTGGTCAGAACCAGCAGCTGAAACAATTGAGATTGTGTCACCATTTGTAACGTTCACGAAGCCTTGTTGGCCACTTGGTTTGTCAGTAACTTGGAGCAGTGTGTTTATTCGAGTGGGCTGCGAAACAGGCAAGTTATGGAACTTTTGGACAGTATAATAGTCCATGATAACATGGAGGCTTAAGATCTTTTTCTTAATCTCCATTGGTTTGTCTACTAATGAGGTCATGGCGCCATTGTTGACCACGAAGAGTGTCATGGTTTTGTGTTCATTGATCTGGTTAGCAACTTGGGTTTGAGTCAGGTAGTTGTTGAAGAGGTTGAAATCTGAGTTGCTGCTTAGAATTTTGGTGATGTCAAAAGCAGCAGATGAAGAAGGAGCTGATGAAGAAGGTACTGAAGGAGAGGACTCTGATGGAGAAGGTGATGAAGAAGGTGAAGTTGAGTCTGAAGGAACAATTAGGTTGTTAATTTGCACTACTGATATTTTCAAATTCTCAGTAAATATATCTTTGACTATTTCTACTTTGTCAGAACCAGCAGCAGAAACAATCGAGACCGCATCCCCACTTGTGGCATTCAACAAACCTTGAAACCCATTTGATTGAAAAGAAGCTTGGAGCAGTGTGGTCAATTGGGTGGTCTTCACAGTAGGAAAGTTGTGGAAACTTTGAGAGGTATAGTAATCCGTAATAACGTGGAGGCTTAGTACCCTTATCTGAATCTCAGTTGATTTTCCTACTAAGGAAGACATGGCGGCATTGTTGACAACAAGGACCGTGACAGTTGCACGTGCATTGATCTGGTCACAAACTTGGGTGTCGGTCAGGTAGGTATTGAATTGGCTGAATTCTGGATAATCGTTTAGAATTTTTGTGATGTTGAAAGTTGAGGAAGAAGGTGATGGAGAAGGTGATAAAGAGGCTGATGAAGGTGGTGAAGTTAAGCCTGAAGGCACTATTACCTTGTTAATTTGCACCACTGATATAGTAAAAAGCTCATCAGCAACAACATCTTGAACGACTAGTGCTTGGTCAGAACCAGCACCTGAAACAATCGAGATAGTGTCCCCGTTTGTGATGTTCACAAAGCCTTGTTGGCCACTTGGTTTGTCAGCAGCTTCGAGCAGTGTGATTATTCGAGTGGGCTTCGAAACAGGCAAGTTGTGGAACTTTTGGACGTTATAGTAGTCCAGGACAACCTGGAGGCTCAGCACCTTTCTAATCACGTCCATTGGTTGTCCTACTAAAGAGGACATGGCTTCGTTGTTGGCCACAAGGATTGTGAGGGTTCTACGTTCATTGATCTGGTTAGAAACTTGAGTTCGTGTCAGGTAGTCGTTGAATATGCTGAATTCTGGGTACTTGTTTAAAATTTGGGTGATATTGAAAGCAGATGATGAAGAAGACGGGGATGGAGAAGGTGATGGAGAAGGTGTTGAAGGTGATGAAGTTGAGTCTGAAGGAACAATTAGATTGCTAATTTGCACCACTGATATTTTTGAATCCTCAGTAAATATATCTTTAACTACCTCTACTTTGTCAGAACCAACAGCTGAAAGAATCGAGACCGTGTCCCCATGTGTGGCATTCAACAAACCTTGAAAGCCAATTGATTGGAAAGAAGATTGGAGCAGTGTGGTCAGTTGGGTAGTCTGCGAACTAGGCAGGTTGTGGAAACTTTGGGAGGTATAGTAATCCATAACAACGTGTAGGCTTAGCACCTTTTTCTTAATCTCGGTTGATTTTCCTACTAAAGAAGACATAGCGGTGTTGTTGACCACAAGGACCGTGACAGTTGAGCGTGCATTGATCTGATCACAAACTTGGGTTTCAGTTAGGTAGGTATTGAATTGGTTGAATTCTGGATAGTTGTTTAAAATTTTTGTGATGTTGAAGGTTGATGAAGAAGGTGATGAAGCTACTGTCGGAGATGGTGATGACGCTACTGTCGGAGATGGTGATGATGGAGAAGATGATCTTGGTGAAGTACTTAAGGTTGAAGGTAGAATTACATTGCTAACTTCCACAATTGATGTCTTATAAATGTCATCAGGAGAAATATCTCGAACTACCTCTACTTTCTCTGAACCAGCAGCGGAAACAATTGAGACGGTGGCCCCATTTGTGACATTCAGGTAGCGGTGTTGGTCAGGAGATTCAAACAGTGTGGTCAGTTGGGCAGGCTGTGAAGTAGGCAAGCTTTTGAACTTATTGAGGGTATAGTAGTCCAGAAATACGTGGATGCGCATCACCTTGTTGATCACGTCTACTGATTTTCTTACTAAAGATGACATGGCCGCATTTTTTACCACGAGGACCGTCATAATTCTGTGTTCATTGATCTGGTTAGAAACTTTGGTTCTGGTGAGGTAGTCATTGAAGATGCTGAAATCAGGATACTTGTTTAGAACTTCGGTGATGTTGTAAGCAGTCGATGAAGAAAAGAAAACGAAAAAGAAAGAGAGCAAGAAATAAGTAATGGGCGCGTTGAGCCTGGTAAGATGCATCTTGATTTCACAGAGAAGCAAAAGATCAGGCAAGGAATGAGAGAGGTGTCTGTGTTGGAGTGGATTCAAAAGGCATCTATTTATATGTGTTTGAGGAAGAGCAAGTCTTCGTCCTGCCAGATTTGCAGGAGCATGTTTTCATTGGTTGAAATTGATGCAGAAAGATGGATGGGACAGTTGATTTCTAAGTTTGTAGGAAGAGTCAGTCCCAGTTGACAATGTTTTCGCACTTCCTCCCACTTAATGTCTTAAAATAGATTTTAGATGTTGAAGTTGATTTCTAAGTTTGTCACAAGATTCAGTCCTAGTATTGGTATTCGTACTTGATGCCTAAAAATAGATGTTATCTCAGAAACAAGACCATTGTTTTGGAGGACATCAGCGGCTTACATGTTATCACAGATTGATGTGTCAATTTTTTGGTTCGTATTATGTTAAGTTACCTCAATTTCTGTTTGAAGATAGATTGATCAAAATACATATGTATATATAAGAACATATGAAAAGAAAAAAAAAGTAAGACATATTTGTTAATTAAGTTGTTATTGCAGGGTCAATTCCAAGTATCTGAACTACTCATTGTAAAAATAATTTTTTTTTATTTTTATTTTTTTACATAGTAGACTGATAAGAGTTTTTAATCTGAAATTGCATTAAGAAATTAACTAAATACTAGAAATTTTCCTTTATTTACCTACCAATTTGTTTTCTGGTAAACCAATGAATACGTAAATAAAGGATCAAAACAGAAGTGTTGCTCATGATTTTTTGTTCATCATAATGTGGCACTTGAAACAAGTTATAGGCAAGATTTCTGATTCTTAGAAATTAGAATACATAACATATCTAAAATTCTGCCTCGTACTATGCTGAATTCGTTATATGGCCATACATGCGTGTATATTTATACAAATACATACAGGAATATACGTACTTTCAAGGATTACCATAATACATTCATGACTGCAGTACCATTAATTTTGAGACAACTTGCTAGTTTCAGATTGAAATCCCTTTCTAATTAAGACTCTCTGTGTATTTACTTTGCTTTGACCTGTGACATTCACTTGAATTCAACTCTTGTATCGTGCATTCTTCCTGAAGATCTGAACTTGTGTAAATTCCATGCAGGAAGGGCACCACCAGTAGTAGGGACATCAAGCCTGTGGTCACCTCTGCAAAAATGGCCAACACAAAACCTTACAGAAACTGCACCGCAAAACCCTTCAAAGAGGGCGGCTAGATTTTCCAATGGAAATGCCTTCTTAGCATCTCTCAAATTCCCATTTCTCCCATGCCACGCATTTCTATACAATAAGATAAGTTTCTTAATCTAAGTAACAGCCTCTCAAGTTTACCTCTCCCCATTTGTTTTTCCCTTCCCCTCTTTCTCCTCCCACTAAAATATAAGATCAGATTCTCCAGTTCTAAATTGGTAACCATGATCAAAGGAAGAAACTATGAACATATGAGCTCTGTACAATATTTGGAAAGAAGGTTGGGGGGAAAGGTATTTATAAGAAAAAACTTGGTCGATAAAATCAATGGTGGATCAAGGCTTGATTAACTACAGACAAATTGTTCACTGGTTTCACGTGAAGTTACAAAAACCACAGATATAACACTTAAAAAAATTTAAAGCTAACCGAAACGGCTTCTGGCACAGTTTTTCAAATTTCTTGTCATTTCACGTGATCGAATATTCCAGAGAATACATTTTTATTTCCCAAATAAACGTAGCTAGAAAAAGATAATTCCAGTGAGATAAAAGTTGAGTGATAAAACGATGAGGATATTAAAAGTTGTTGAACTAAAGGAAAATCCTTCCGTAATTGTAATTGAATATAGCAAGAAGATGCGCGTATTAATTGCAAAAATTGCAAAAATAATAGAACAGTATACGAGTGTTAATTTCTAGAAATTTCGCTTCATCGAATTTTGTAAAACGAAATGCTCGTTTTAAAAGGAAAAAAACCTTAGAAATTGGTACTTCCAAACTTACATAATAATAAACTAGAACCAAACACAAATCCTTCAAATGTTCGCGTGAATGGTAGCAGTTACAAAATTATAAGTTAATTTGGTTCTTGATCGAATGTTCTAACAAGTTCCTTCTCGTTTATTGAACTTATCAAAATATTGAAATTGCATCATAGGAAAAAGAATATTTTTAAACTAAGATTTTTTGTCTATTGTTTGTGATGGTACATATGGTGAGGCATGACATGCATACATTTCAACAGAGGCCTTCTCTCTCTCTTTTCTTTTTTTTCTTTTTTTGTTGTTGTGGTTTTTCTTCGTTCGATCTTGAAATTTTTATTATGTCATTGTTTTCTTGCAGAATCATTATGAGTAAGGAAAGGACGGGAAGGTCCCCCAAAAGATTGAAATGCTGATGATTAAATTTCTTCCAAATGCAAAACTCAACTTGGCTACAGATGCAAAAAGCATCTCGCTTACACCATTTTTTTTTTTTTTTTTTTTTTTTTTTTTTTTTATAAGGGAGGAAAGACTGGAGCTCGTGACATGACATCTTCCAACATTGGAAAAGGTTGCCAGTTTCATTGAAGTTGCTCTCTTTTCTTTCTTTTTTTCTTCGGTTTGAGGTGTATTTTTGTCTTGCTTGTTTTGGTAAACTCTGTGAACTCAAAGTTGTGACCTGAATTTATAATAGTGGAGATGCATACAAAAATGATGGAGCCTGGCTTTATAATATGCAAACCTGATTTTTCTTATGACTCAAATCAGGATCACGGAAGCCAGAGAAAAAGCCGACACCAAAATCGTAGTTACAATAGAAGCACATTCAATAGAAGAGACTGCAGATGCATGCGGAGCTAGGGCAGCTCCAATTGGTCCGCTGGCAATTGAGGTAATTGGTGCATTGGATACTGGTGCGGCTGCAATGCTGCTAGTTGGAGCCTTGACTGGCGCTGCAGATCGCAACTTACCTGGGTTTGAAGAAGGTGATGGGGTTGGCGCAGTTAAGCTTGAAGGCAATATTAGATTACTAATTTGCACTACTGATACGTAAGAACTTTCATCAGCAGCAATATCTCGAACTACGACTGCTTGGTCTGAACCAGCGGCTGAAACAATCGAGATGGTGTCCCCATTTGTGACGTTCACAAAGCCTTGTTGGGCACTTGGCTGGTCAGTAACTTGAAGCAGTGTGTTTATTCGAGTGGGCTGCGAAACCGGCAAGTTGTGGAACTTTTGGACGGTATAGTAGTCCATGATAACGTGGAGACTCAAAACCTTTTTCTTAATCTCCATTGGTTTGTCTACTAAAGAGGTCATGGCACCGTTGTTGACAACGAAGATTGTCATGGTTTTACGTTCATTGATCTGGTTAGCTACTTGGGTTTGAGTAAGGTAGGCCCTGAAGAGGTTGAAATCAGGGCTTCCGGTTAGAGTTTTGGTGATGTCAAAGGGAGATGATGAAGAAGGAGTGGATGAAGGAGGCGATGAAGTGGATGCAGAAGGAGGGGATGCAGAAGGAGATGAAGGCGGTGAAGTTGGTGAGTCTGAAGGAACAATTAGATTGCTAATTTCCACCACTGATATTTTGAAATCATCAGTGTATATATCTTTAACTAGCTGTGCTTTTTCAGAACCGGAAGCAGAAACAAGCGAGACAGTGTCCCCATTTGTGACGTTCAACAAACCTTGAAAGCCTACTGATTGGAAAGAAGATTCGAGCATTGTGTTCAGTTGGGTTGTTTGCGAATTTGGCAAGCTCCTGAATTTGTTGAGGGTATAGTAGCCTGTAATAACATGGAGGCTTAGCACCTTCTTCTTAATGTCGGCTGATTTTCCTACTAAAGGGGACATGGCGGCATTGTTAACTGCAAGGACCGTGATGGAGGAGCCTGCATTGATTTGGTCACAAACTTGAGTGTCGGTGAGGTAGGTATTGAATGTGGTGAAATCTGGATAGTCGAATAGAATTTTGGTGATGTTGAAAGTGGATGAAGAAGGCACTGATGAGGGCGGAGAAGGTGCCGAAGATGGCAGAGAAGGCACTGAAGATGGCGGAGAAGGTGATGGTGATGAGGGTGAAGTAGTTAATAAGCTTGAAGGCATAATTACATTGCTAACTTCCACAATTGATGTCTTATAAATGTCGTCAGGATAAATATCTCGAAGGACACCTACTTTCTCAGAACCAGCACCCGAAACAATTGAGAGGGTGCCAACATTTGTGATGTTCAAGTAGCGTTGTTGGTCAGGAGATTCAAGCAATGTGGTCACTTGGGAAGGCTGCGAAGATGGCAAGCTCTTCAACTTATTGAGGGTATAGAAGTCTAAAAATACGTGGATGCGCATCACTCTGTTGATGAGGTCCATTGATTTTCCTACTAATGAGGACATGGCGGCATTGTTGACCGCGAGAATCGTCACGACTGGGTGCTCATTGATCTGCCTGGAAACTTGGGTTCGGGTCAGGTAGTCGTTGAAGATGCTGAACTCCGGGTACTTGTTTAGAACTTCAGTGATGTTAAAAGCAGACGATGAAGAAAAGAAGACGAAAAAGAAAGAGAGGAAGATATAAGTAATGGGTGTGTTGAGCCTCATAAAATCCATCTTGATATCAATTGATATCTATATATGTCTTGATTAAAAGGTATAGACAAACAAACAAAGAACGAGAGAGAGTTGCCTGCGTCCCAATGGATTGAAGAGGCATCTATTTATATATGTTTGAGCAAAAGAGTAAGTCTTCGTGCCGCCAAATATGCAGGAACTTTTTTTATTGTTTGGTTGAAAATGGTGGAAGAGATGGATGGTGGAGTTGATTTCCTACAGGTTTGTAGAAAGATCAGTCAGTCCCAGTTGACAATGTATTCACTTTCTTGCCTAAAAATATATGTCAATTACTCAAACGACGACACTAGACTAAAGAGACCAAATTTTTAGAGGACATCAGCTATTAATTCGATGAACCCACATCTATTCATCTCAATTTTACACAGCTGATAATTTTTTTTTGTTAATTCCACATCATAAAATCATTCCCAACTCATCGATTTTACATTAGTAAAATTCCACATCTATTCAATTCAAGAGTAATCAAAAAAATTTCTTCTTCTTCAGAATATATAATTAAATGGCCCGTTTGATGATTATTTCATTTTCAGTGTTTTAAGTTTTTATGTGCACTTTTTCTATTTGGGACCTCTCGACTTGGACACGACCGCTTGACTCTTGTGTTCCGTTGCAGACCCAATATGAACCTCAAGACCCATACAAACTTCATCTTAACTCCAAAAAATTCACTAAAAAATACTACGAATTCTTTATAACATCCACTGACAATGAAAAACTAAAATAAGTCATCAAATAACTTTTAAACAGATTTAAGTTTTTTTGAAAAGTTTAATTGGTTTCCAACCTAAATCTTGTATATATTCATCAGTTCACTACCTAAATCCTGTATATTTTAATGAGAATATCACAATCCCTCTCTTTTATTCTTTTCAATCATAAAAAAATAAAAATAAAACTTCACATTAATCAAATCTTGTGCACCACTTCACAACAATGAGAGTGTAACCAAGCAGTCGTAGTTCCAGATGTTGCCGCTGATGAAAGTTCTTACATTGCAGTGGTGCAAATTAGCAACCTATCTAGCAGCATTGCAGCCGCAGCAGTATCCAATGCACCAATGACTTCAATTGCCAGCGGACCAATTGGAGCTGCCCCAGGTCCGCATGCCTGCAGTGTCTTCAATTGATTGTGGCTCTGTTATAAATATAATTTTGATGTCGATTTTGTGTTTGTCTTCCAGGATCCTGATTTGAGTCAAAAGAAAAATCAGGTTTGCATATTATAAAGCCAGGCCGCATCATTTTTGTATGCATGTCTCTACTATTATAAATTCAGGTCGCAACTTTGAGGTCACAGGCTTCACCAAATCGCACAAGAATAAAATACACTTCAACCCGAAAAAAATAAAAAAGAGAGCAACTTACATGAAACGGATAACCTTTTCCAATGTTGCAAGTTCTTGAAATCAAAACACCAAAAAAATGACGTAGCTTTATCAAAGCCAAGAAAACCAAAATTTTCAACAACAAAAAAAATATATATATATCAGTGTTAAATTTATTGGAAATAACAAGTTTACGGTCAACCAAGTCATTACAATGGCTTCTTTTTTATTTTATGGTAAACGTCAATGTTTAATTTTTATTTTATTAATTAATAAGGACAATGGGATGGCTAATAACTTATAGTAAGCTATGCCAGTAGTCATATATGATTTTAATATATCATACAGGTCCAAATCAGAACATTTTTTGGGGCACGAAGAATAGCGTGTGGATTAATTTTTGGGCCACGGAGAAGGCAAGGCGATTCTCTATATAAACTGCGGAGCTGTCTACTTTTTTTGTATATCTGCTCATTAATTCCTCTTCTTTACCAAATCCCAACTTGCTACCATGGAGTTCATTAGCCGGCTGCAGGGCAAAGCATGTGTTTGTTTGGGGTTGATCCTCATCGTGTTGGGGGCATGGTCTTCTGAAGCCACTTCTCGTAGTCTTCAAGATGCATCCATGTATGGAAGACACGAGCAATGGATGGCTCGTTATGGACGCACATATAACGACATTAGGGAGAAGGAGAAACGTTTCAACATATTCAAGGAAAATGTGGCATATATAGAATCTTCCAATGATGATGCAAACAAACTATACAAACTAGGTGTCAATCAATTTGCAGACCTTACAAATGATGAGTTCAAAGCGTCACGAAATCGATTCAAGGGGCATGAGTGTTCCACAAAGACGACTTCTTTCAAATATGAAAATGTAACAGCATCAGTGCCGACTACTATGGACTGGAGAAAGAAAGGAGCCGTGACACCCATCAAGGATCAAGGCCAATGTGGTAATTAAGCTTCTTGCCAATTCTTATTACACTAGAGAAACATTATGTATTCTCCTTTAAAACTTTCTTACTGTTATATATATTCTAACTGCTACTAATTGCAATCATGCAAAATTCATGCAAAATATAGGATGTTGTTGGGCCTTTTCAGCGGTGGCAGCAACAGAAGGAATTACTCAGCTTACAACAGGTAAACTCATCTCTTTGTCTGAGCAAGAGCTTGTTGATTGTGACACCAATGGCGAAGACCAAGGCTGTGAGGGTGGTTTAATGGATGATGCCTTTCAGTTCATCCAACATCATGGGCTTAGTACGGAAGCTAACTACCCCTACAGCGGTGTTGACGGTACATGCAACACCAAGAAAGAAGCCAGCATTGCAGCCAAGATAACTGGCTATGAAGACGTGCCTACAAACAGTGAACAAGCCCTTCTCAAGGCTGTTGCTAATCAACCCGTCTCTGTTGCCATTGATGCAAGTGGTTCTGACTTCCAATTCTATTCAAGTGGTGTCTTTACCGGAACATGTGGAACGAGCCTGGACCATGGTGTTACTGCTGTTGGTTACGGAGTCGGTGATGATGGGACTAAGTTTTGGTTGGTGAAGAATTCATGGGGCACAGAATGGGGCGAAGAAGGCTACATAAGAATGCAAAGAGATGTTGATGCAGCAGAAGGACTTTGTGGCATTGCTATGTCTGCCTCTTACCCTACTGCATGATTTATCAATGCCTACTATGGCTTGTATGAAACTAAAACTGAATGAAGAACGTCTTCAATTTCATTTTACTTATAGCAAAACACAGTTTTTACTATCAAAAGGAGCACGTGATCAAAATGGGATGTAGCAAAATACAATCAAAAGACCATCTTCGATTGACTTGCCGAGTCACCTGATCTTATGAGAAAAATTGGAAAAGATAAATCAATTTAAAATTAAAAAGTTTAAATAAACAAAAATATATAATGCCTGAATCTCCAAAAATCCCTCCCATTCCATAGACTTTATGTGACCTTTTTGTTCTTATAGTGAGAGATATCAAAGTAACAAAAGTAAATGATATCAAAATATAGTGCCCATTTCCTTAATAATTTGTAGCCATTCGATTGGTTTCTTGTCTAGTATTTGTTGCATTGTAGTGGTGACCTCATTTGATGAACAAAAACTCTCTTGTAACGAATATAGCACTGTTTTGCTATTCTTGATCAATAAAATAATGACATGTAAAAATGTTATTTCGCATATTATTACGTTATTGGTCGAGGATAGCAACCCATTGCATGAAAGTCTTTCTCTATTTGATGGTTCTTGATGCTTTATTTTTATATAGTATAAGTCATGGTCTCACCCTTTTTCTTAACGCGGCAAACTACACGATTATAGAGAGCATAAACAAAGTGTGAACGTAGATCTGTTTGACCAAAAGTTGGACGCCACATACGCCGCAAATCCCAACTACAAATATACACAATGAATGATCTATACGCACATTATGGGGGAAAAAAACATTTATCTTTGTTTATAAATGAGCTTACTCTAAACTTCATTTAATTCTTTCATGAAATCACAAGTGGTTCATGAACTTTTTAAAAGTCTTCATTTTAGTACTTATTCTCAAATCAATTAACGTGATTCTTCATCTTTTGATTTACAAATCAATATGGTCCATGTTTTCATCTCTCGAAAAACCTTTCGTTAAAACTGGTCGTGTTTTATTACATAACCAACTTTAAAATGATATTTTCAGCAAAATATAGATCATTCACTTAAGTGAGAATAAAACTCACTTTTTTGTTTAACAACGTCCTCCACATTTGGGTTACATCGAGGAAAAATATAACCTTGTTAATCAAAGACGTGAACTTTTACTTTGTGTCATCGGCTGTGCAGCTGTCGTAAATCAACTATATCTAGAGAGTATTGCACGTTATTGAATATTATGTTTAGGCTATTTGTTATCAATATAAGTGGCGACAGCGATAGTATTAATAGTGAGCTTTTATTTAGTACGTACCACAACAGCTACAATTTTTGTTTTTTTTTCTTTTTTCACATCATCAACAACAGCTACAGTTGATACCAACAAGACTTGAACACAAACAAACTACATTTCTTGCCAGCAGTCTTAGTACTTATATATCAAATATATCATAGCATGCATAACATAATGTTATATTTATTTAGGTCTAGTACTAGTAGTGCTGATTGCTCAAGTAGAGGAATTTGTACCAGTACTATTTGACACAGTACCAGAACCCGTACCGGAGACTTCACTAGCCTGGCTAAACCCATATCCAGAACCAATCCCATAACCCGAATCAGACACCGATTGCGTGGTACCTCCAGATTCTGATCCAGTAACAGTACTCACAACTGAACCGGCAGCCGATTCAACGGTGGAGACTGCAGCAGTAATGAGTGATCCAAAAGCAGAGCCAGAGCCTTGCCCATAGCCTGACTCCATTTCCTTACTATCCTTATTTGTAGCCATTGGGTTTCTAGCAGTCTTTTACTGGTTGCAGTATATTAATTGGTGACCTAATGTGACGTGTTGATGCTTTATATAGTGGTCTCAGTGTCTCACTCTTTTCCCTAACGCGGCAAACAACATGATTAGAGAGTATTAGCAAAGCATGAACGTGGATCACGTTGAGAAAAAGTTGAATGCCCCAAATTTCAACAACCTACCAACTACGAAATATTTGTGGCCTGATTGATAAAATGTGGCTAAAACTGGGACAAATGGCCAATACTACTAGAGGGATATCTCTTTAGGATAGTGATGTTGGGAGTATTTGTCCCTCCTGCGAAATAGACACTTCGCTTTAATCTCAGATCTCTTCACTCATTACCAATTAATTTTGTGCATAATAAATTATCCCTAATCACATAATGGCAAGAAAATTTATAGATAAGCTCACTCTAAACTTCTTTTAATTCTAACAAATAAGAAAGCATTTATCTTTCTCTCTCTCTAAACTAAATATTTATCTATCTCTTGACTCGAAATAGGAGCAAGTTTGAAAAAGGATCTTAGAGTGTCTAGGGTTGGGCCAGGAGGGTCTCTTAATGCCTTCTTTTTTCTTCTCATCGGAGTTATTTCTAGATCCAACTTTCTATTCACTCGTGGGATCCGGGCGGTCCGGGAGGGACCACCACGGCTCCTCTCTTCTCGAGAATCCATACATCCCTTATCATTATATGGACAGCTATCTCTCGAGCACAGATTTAGACTAAAGTTGCTTGGGGTTGTGGGGGCAACAAACAAGTGTCACCACGCCCAAACAGAGAAAAATGACCGCAAATTATCACAAAAATAATTTTTGTTCTATTTTGAATTCTTGATTCTATCTACCTACTCGCTCTCTCTCAATTTTTTTTCTTTTCAAGTAAAAGCATTCTCATAAGAAGACATATAATTAACTTCATTGCAGCCCACTGATTCGAGTTTATACAGAAAAAAAAACAGAGATATAGATTGCCTTACTTTGTTTTATTGACATTGTCTTGCAAATGCATATACAAGTACATCAACCATCTGAAACCTATTGTTTTTTTTTTTTTTTTTTTTTTTTTTTTTTTTATTTAAAAAAAGGTATTTATACATGCACATGTGAGATAGCTTCTGATAGTTATGAATGAAAACAAAAAATTAAACAAATTTTAAGACAAATAGTTGAGTTGTGACCAACAAAATAGACCAAATTAAAATGATAAAATGAGAAATTTTTAATCGTGTGGTTAATGGTTTTTGATTCAAGTGATTTTTGCCGGCATCATTAACAGAATACCTAAAAGACGGTTCAGATCATTGAACACTACGTGGAATGGGTTCTACAAAAGTCTCTCAAATAAGGTTATTAAAGGGATTATTTAATTGAAGCTCCCTCTATATTTAGGTATCATAACTTCTGCTCATAGTAAGCAAAGATGAATTTGGCAACATCACTCTCAGAATTTCAAGGAAAACAATATTATGAAAGATAAAGCACCACAGTAGTTAGCCGAAGATGCAGGAATTAATCTACATAATATATATAATTTGAGCAGAGAATATGCCAGACAGAGGTAAATCTATATTTACAAGTTACAACCAGAGCATGAAAAGATAACATAACTAACATCATTGCTGAAGTTGGATTAGTTGGAAAGCTATAAAAATAAGTTTCTCATCACCTTAACAAGTAAAATTAGCCCCTTATCTTGTGTCAGTCCTTTTTTTTCCTTACAAATTGTCAGTATTGTTGCATTTGAAGAATTCGCCTACATCGTCCGAGCACCGGTTGGATAATGGAATCACACCTGAAACTGGTATGTTAGAATCAAGAAACCATAACGAAAACATGGGATTTTCAAAATGTTGGACCAACGTATAACCTGAGTGTTAAGCATGATCTACTTTTAACTTTTGGAGCTCATCTTGGGCAAACATGAGCCTACATAAGACAAAACATCTAAGATTACTACCATTTTAAAAAGAACATAATAATTGCACCTGGGATGTGTTAGTGGCTATTTATACCTCCTATGCAACTCAATAATTTCATTAAGTAACTCGGCTTCCCTCTCAAGAGCTGCTTGAGGCTGCAAGCAAACACAGACATGCCACTTAAGTAATATAGCAAAATCACCTAAGATCTTTCTTAGGAAACAAAAAGATGAAATTTTATTTCAAAAGACTGTACAGTACAGTGAGTGGACAAGTAATCCACCAAGGGTAGAAGAGAAAAGAACATTAATCAAACAACCTACACATCTAGCTTAAGACCCAAAGTTGATCATGACACTGCAGCTTTCCAATCTAGAATAATATCGGATAGAGCTGTGTTCCTAAAAACAGTAAATACAGAAGCCCAAAGCGCTGTTCAGAACTTGACCTTTCCCTACACCTCCTCCACTTCCATCCACCTAACATCTTCAAAGATCCGCTGGTTCCTTTCTGACCAAATACCCCAACTAATAGCCATAACCAAACAACCCTAATTTAGCCTTTTCCCCACCACTTGACTTCTCCCTCAACAAAGAGAAACAATCTTTTGGCACTACCCAATAAATATTAATCTCATTAAATAAAAAGCACCACAACTTCCACCTGAAAGCGCTAGATAAGAAAACCTGATCCACACTCTTCCCAGATCTCTTGCATAAGATGCACCGATGTGGGCATAAAAAAGATCCCAGCCTACATCTTTGGATTAAATCGTATGTTATGTACCACCAACCAGGCCAAAATCTTTACCTTGGGTGGAACACTGAATTTCCAAATCATGCTAAAAGGAAGAAAAGGAGGACTGCCTGGTATATATGTCAACCTAGTTAAGTAGAATCTACAAGAAAGTTGTCCAGAAGGCTCCAGGCACCATCTTCTTGAATCCTACCAGTATGGGAATAATCTCACCTTCTTCAACTGCCTCAACACTTCACATCTACTCCATTTCATTCATCATTCACTCTCGATTTCTCCTAAAACCAAAATCCCAGCTATACTCATCTACTTTTTATTACCTTATGCCATAGTGCTTCCCTTTCCAGAGGAAATTTCCAAAGCCATTTAGCAAGCAGCACCTCATTCTTAAGTGGTACCCATCCCCCCATCCTCTTTGGCTTTACTCACCAGTTCCCAATTAGCCAAGCAATCCGCTTTTCCTTCCCTTACACCTTCCCACAAGAAGTTCCCAATCCCCTAAGATCTTCTAAGTAAGCTCAAAAAAAGACTAGGATCCAGTGGAGTCTTAAAATCAACTAAATCAAAAGCACAAGATCCTATCTAAGTGAACATGGGAAGCGAACTAATTTCACTTCCATCAATAACTTGGGATGGCAATCGCAGTCTTCTCATAATCACAATGCCTCAATCTGATATACCAGCACCAATATGATAGACTGAATATAGATATGCCACCCAATTACGATCTGAGTGGCATGATGACAATAGATAAACTGAACTCCTCAACAAACATAAATGTTCAGTCTAGGGATAAAAGGGTTCAGATAGACATAAAGGCATTGAGTACTTGTTAAAATAGAAAAGGAAAATAAAATAAATTAAGGATTTACTCCATAACCCTAAACCGAAAACAACCATTGTTATCAGGTTTGGGTGGCATGGGCATGTTCAGCATACCATTAATCATTTCATGTAAAAATAATAAAGAGAACAAAAACCCAATATTTTAGTTAAGCGGTACATAACTTAAACACTGCAATAACATTGGTGTATCAACCATGCGTGCCAGCTTAATTTTCATGAAGGAAGTAGCATAAAAGTTTATTTTTGGCACTAAAGCTCTCCAAAATTACTATCTTTATCTTACTGTCAATAATTTAGAATACAGCGCTGTCTCCCAGTCCCATAGCAAGCAACATTTTGGAGGCATGAAGCAAATGCCAAGCCAAAGATTTTAAGCTAGCTGTGGTATCTAAGAATGAGAAAACCTACTGAGGGTGAACTTCAGCCATAATTATGGCATCATATTTAGAAATCAACATTTCTCTCATCAAATCTTATGGTCAAAGTTTATTCACCCAATATCCCCGGCAATGATAACAAAGAAATGGCACTCTATTGAGTGAGACCACAAAAATTGTAAATCCTTACTTCAATGTGCTATCTTCAAAGTAGTTCTCCACATTTATGACATTCAGATTTGTTGTAATTTCATCTTTAAAAAGTGAATAAACTTTATAGCATTATCTTTTTTGTTTTACTAAGAGATAATTTCTTGACAGATACCACATAACTATATATGTGTAATTCTGTATTCTACGAATCTGACACAATGTGAGATTTTCAGAGGGAGAGTTGATAAAA
Organism: Prunus armeniaca; assembly: GCA_903112645.1. Lineage (NCBI taxonomy): Eukaryota > Viridiplantae > Streptophyta > Magnoliopsida > Rosales > Rosaceae > Prunus > Prunus armeniaca. The sequence goes on along the minus strand of CAEKDK010000003.1, from coordinate 8,536,575 downwards.
GAGCATCAGAATTTGGAGTTGCAAAAATTTTAGCACGGGATAGCACACAAATGAACCCCTTTCTAACATACCATTGGTTTCTCTATCACATTAGTAGCCTGGGAGGATCCTCCATCAGCTGCACGGTTGGCTGGAGTGAAGGTTTAAAACAGTAAGTTAGGATAATCGAATTCGAATTAAAATATGTTTAAAATGAAAGGGCAATAATTGCTTGAACCTGCGATATCAGCAGCAGTAGCTTGCTTCAGTAAACTTAAAATACTCTCCTGTTGAGAAGAAAATGTCGAATAAATATTTATAATACGTAAAATGTAAATAAGTCAAACTTATGTGGCTAACACATACCCTTTGAATAATATTTGTCTGCAAAACATAGTTTAACAATGGGATAAGAGAAAAGCCACAAAGAGCTGATGGGGTAGCATCAGAAGGTGATGTTAGAGGTGATGGTAAGGGTGATGGAAGAGCTGATGGTAGAGGACTTGCAGGACTCATGCTAATCACCTACATAACCGGCAACATTACAGCAAGACATTCAGTAAAAAGTACTAGTATAATCTTCTGCCCTTAGGATATAAATCTACAATTTATCAGCAAAGATGTTTTGATAGGCATATAGGCCACCTACAATCAACATTGTAGAACTAAGTTTACACCTCACATCTAAAGAATTACTGGTTAGGCCTGGGTCCAAAAAAACAATGCTACTCCAAAACTGAACTGGTATTGCAGATTTATGTCCTAAGGAATGGTGAAATCCAATGACATATGACAACCATAGCAAACAGTTTTGAAATATACAAGGTTCCTAATAAATAAAGCCATTTTGTTGTTCTTTTTCTTTTTCTTTTTTCTTAAACAAATTTAGTATTATCTCGTAGAGGAAAATAAGACTCAGAAAAACCTTCATGAATTCATGAAACCTATGATTAAAAAAAAGCAGTCCAAGGTACCATTTGAATTTTATTTATTTATCTAAAGTGGAATGGTAATATATAATACTTGGCAAAGTAAACCATGAGAGAAATGGGTCCATATTAAAACAAGCTTCTGCCATTTATTCTTAAACAAAGGGTAATCTAGAGCATGCCAAGCATTCATGAACAAAACAGTGCATAAGAACAATTTATCGCTAATGATACTTTTAGAAAGCCTTTTCTTTCCATTTTAACCCAAAGGGATTGATGCAGGACGCGTAGGACCTAAATTTATTAGTTTCCTAATATGTTTGTTAGTTTCCTAGATTCTCTAGTTTTCCAAATTCTAGTAGGATTTCTACTTTTCCAGATTTCCAGATTTCTAGTTTTAAGTTTCCTATTTTATTTGGGTTAGGATTTCTGTTTAAGCAGGGGATTTTTATCCTATTATGTCTGGGTTTTAGTTTGCTATAAATAACCCCGTGTAGTTCTTTAAAATTCAGATTTGGATATTGAGTAAACCTTCTCTTAAAACTATGTGATTTCTGTCCTTCCTTCTCGGTTCTCTGATTTCGGTCCTTTATTTTGTCCCTTCAATCCATATTTTCGTCTCCTCGACCTCCAATATTCCTCTTGTTCTACTGTTCTGCCTTTTCTTTCATCTTTTCAATCTATATTTTCATCTCGTCAATCTCTTATATTTCTTCTCTGTTCTACTGCTTAAGTGTTTACTCTAAAACCTACGGACTGTTCTACATCAGGGATTTTTGAACGACCAGAAACTTGCATTGAAAGACCGATAGTCCTGAATTTGAATAGTGGCCACATCTTGGAGCCACCCCCAATTACCTAATAGACCAACAACCCCAGGGATTATTCAGGCGTTCTCAAAGGATCAGATACCCTTTTTTTCATGGATAAAGAGGTTCAGATGCCTTGAGTAGCAAAAACACTATGAATGATCTTATTTTTGCGTGAGTGCGTGGGTCGCTGTGTGTGTTCTTTCGGGAGGTAGAGAGGAGGGAGAGCTTTCGAACTGTCTCTGTTAGATCTGCTAATACTGTTAAGATCCGCTATTAGTATTAGATGTTTAGGATAATGCATGTCTTATATCTACTAATGCAAATGATTGAAATCATAGACAAGAGGCTGTCAGAACTACGAAAACAATATGAATGATCTTATTTTTGTGCGAGTGTGGGGTGCAGAGTGTGTTCTTTCTGGAAGTAGAGAAGAGAGAGAGCATTCAAACTGTCTCTGTTAGATACACTAATACTGTTAAGATCCGCTATTAGTCTTAGATGTTTAGGATAAGGCACGTCTTATATCTATTAATGGAAATGACCGAAATCATAGACAAAAAGCTCAATAGGAATTTTGGCACAATTGTGCTAACCTCAGAACTACGAACCTGCAAGCTGTGACTCTTTTGCAGTATAGGAGCCGGGGCCACCTGAAAAGAAAAGGTTAATTATCCAGTCTTCACACGAAGACAAACAGTAAAGCTGGAATTATCAAACACACCTTCTCTAAGTCAACATTCTCGGATGTGACTTTGAAACGTCCTTTCTGCTGTACAACTGGCACCTTTACTTTCTCATCAAGTTCATCATTATTTGCTGCATTAAGAATAACTTCATTAATCAAGAAGGCAGAGATTACCTGAGATCAGGAAGAAAAAAGCTTATCTGTATATGTATGCATATGTTTGTCTAATGTATATGATAGTTAATTATAATAATTAATAATAATAATACAACAACAATAATACAAATTGTCGTTAAATAAAATACTTAAATTCCTAAAGCCTTTTGCCTGAAACAGAAGTCAGTCCTTTTTTTTATTAAAAAAAAATCTTTCTATAGCATTCCTAAAGCTTTTGCCTCAAATAAGTAAATAGCAACTATCACCCCGAGCTCATTTAGGTTCCCCTCCTCAACAACCCCTTTGTCCCCCAATCACACTTTATGTATCACATTCCGCTTCTTCCTCTCATTTAGCATCCTATGGAACATTCTGGAATTGCTGTCTCCCTCTTCTTCCCAAGAAACTTTAGCTTTCTATTCCCAATGAGATCAGATATAGACAACTAAGATGCACCTCATCCACCATGCATCTTCTTCATCCATATCTGACCTAACAGTTGCTAAACAATTACTTAACTAACAATCTTATTAGAGGATAAGAATTAATTCCAAAAACAAGGAGAAACCGATCAATGAATCCAACAACAGCTATAATATCAGAGCATGCCTGGTGATTTAGATGCTTTAGGAGGAACCTCAGCAAGTGTATCATCTGCTAGTTGTGGAACTACTGCTGCATTGCATTTCAAATTACTTTGGGGCTGACTTGGAAATTTATCACTGGACATTCCACTAATTTAAGTTAACTTTTGCAAAAGAAGAAAATAAAAGGGAAATAACATGGTAAATAGAAAATTCAAAAGTAAGGTTCATCAGCAGTAATCAAAACTGAAACACTAAGCAGAAACACAGCATGAAGAATGATTTACTACTGCTAGTTAAACAATAGATATCAGTTTTTATCGATTACAGCTATAGCTATTAAAAAAAGGTTTTCATCATATATGCAATTGAAGATTTTATAGTTTTATCTAAAAGGTAAAATTCTTCCTCCATGAAGTATGATTCCATGTACACATTTACTTTTTGGTTAAGGGTTACTTTCTTTTGGTATCCTTGGTAAGCACTTTCTTTTCGTTTTTCTAATTTGTATGCTAAAATAAACATAACTAGAACAGCAGATATCAAAAATCCTGATATTCTATCTACATGCTATCAATTTGATTTTCCTCAAAACCTGAAAACCACTTCACAGGAATCTGGATTCTGGACCTCTCTTAGGGAGAGATCCTTCTAATAAGCATAAAAGAAATGACAACAATTTATTCACGTCGTTAATAGGTTATGAATTTTGGAATACTGACAGAAACGACAGAAAAATAAACGCATCTTTTATCTCTTTAGTTCATTTGAGTTTTTTTTGTACTTCCACCATTAGTTTGAGTTTTTTGTGAACAGAATTCCTTGTTACTACGCACTTAAATTTAGTAGAACTATCAAATTCTATCATACATAACTACTGACACACGAAAACAAAGGTATGTAGTTAAACTAGCACTATTCTTGTATGAGCACATACAAGTTGCGAGCTTTCAAATTATAATTTACAGATGGCACGTATCAATGTGGAATTTTACATTCTTCAAGACACACCCTCATGTGGGATCACCAATTCCACATCGGTTATTGATCTAATTTTTCCTTTTTCTTTTCAATTAAGGGTAGAAGGTAGTTCGGGCTTAGTAAATCGAGCTCAGGATGTCAATACCATGGACTTAGTAAAGACCAAGCAATTCGAGCCCAGTCATTCAAGCTGATCACGTGAATGCCATATACTTGGTCAAGATCCAATAATTTGGGCCTAGTCAATAAGCCCACTCTAGCCCGTGTTAAGATTTCAGAGAGACAGACCATTGGCCTACTACTACCAATTGTTCCCAGCAGGTGTGGCGTTACATTATAAAATGCCTCACTGTTATTAGTCAAGTTTCCGATGTAGTATTTTGTACATTCTTCAACAAAAAGTTAAGCTACATTTAGACTGTGTATTTTCAAATCTTTACTTAAGGACCATGTGGACCCAATTTGACCAGGGAACCAGAAAAAGAAAGTCTGGAGCATGGACAACTTATTTTTCTCTGTGGTCATGTCCTGTATGATATGATAATAACAAATTACAAGCTAATAGCTTCAATCGGAAAAATTCTAGTGTCATTAAATGACATACCTCTCTCCTTTAATAAGTGGATCAGTAACTTCTGATAAACCACTGCTGCCGAATGAGCATTGCCTTTTATGCATAGCCGTAGCTTCCAGTTTATCAACATTAGGCTTTTCACCCAAATTGTTTTCAGTACGATCATCATGTCGAAGTGAAGAATTTCGTGAAAGATGTGGTTCATGGCTAGAACTAGCAATGCTAGAATCATCATCGGATTTGTCACTTCTAACTCTAGTATATAAAACGTGTATACAACATTAATAGTCAGTTCTGATTAATAGGTACTACAACACATTTATAAAAATTTAAAACTTAAAAAAATATTATTTCCTGTTTTTGGAATCAAGATTCATAAAGATAGAGATATATATTTGCAACACAAATTATAATAGAGACATCTCAGATGACATACTTGGCATCATATAAAGTTGTGTCAATGAGTGGAAGAGTAGCTTGTTGGTTCCGAATCATATCATTGTCTTCCTGTAACACATAAAATTTATGAGTAACGACAGAGAACAACTATTACAGATATGTATGCATGTTATGCATATAAAATGCAAAAATAGTATTAAACTACCATAAATGTCCAACAAAACTAATAAATACCGTGTCTGCAACTGCATCTAAGTTATGACATTGTGATTGCTTTTGTTGTGCATCAAGAGCAGACAGAGAATTGGAAGTCCCCATCGGAATGTTATCAGGTACAGGTTCATCAGCATCCTGGATCTGAAAGAAAAACATATTTTGGACCATTGTTAGAATTTTGAGGAATCATATGAATAAAAATGAAGGTCAAGATGCACATTTACCAGGGAAGCTTGAGCCTTCATATCGTCAAGATTGAAGTTCCAACCACTAATTCCTCTTTTATATTCATTCTGCAATATAAATTTTAAGAAGATAAATAAATAAGCAAGAATCTAAAGATTTTACCAATACCAAGCATCTGAACCCCAGTGATTCTTGTGGAGGTTCAAATCAGTAAAATTAGCTCAATATACAGCGAAAAGATAACAGCACTCGGGATTTAATAGAGTAAAAGGCCAAAAAGAAACATAAGGAACAAAAAGCAAGATCAACTGGCACCCAAAACCAGTAACTGAAATGTAACACAACAATAAAATTAAAAGCCCATACCTAAATCTCAAAATATTCTGGAAACAAACCAATAGACATCGACTGAAAATCAAAGAAAACAGTAAAACTAGATTACTAGTCATCCCGTCTTGCTGCTGTTTCAATTTTGATTTTGGTAATTGAATGTCAACTTAGCTGCGCATCTCATTTTTTTGAAAAGCATACTTCCTGTCAGTGGGTTCTTTGAAAACAAAAGATTACATTAACATTATATTTTTTGTGAAAAAAAATAATAACAAATTATTTCAGGCAACTCTATAGTTGTTTCTAATTTTAGTTTGACTTCCTCTATATCTGAACAAGACGCAAACTGAATGTCTCATGTTTTGGGAAAAAAACCCCAAACATTGAAAGAAAAAAAATGAATGGAGCTAAGTGGATTTGTCTCTACGAGTAATAGCTGTCAAAGTTATATAAGAATAGAAATGTGTCACAAAATGCAAACAGCAGTCATTAAAGGTAGCAGTTATTGCTATAAAAAAAAATATATACTGTAGAAATGTTGTTTGCTGAAAAGGAGTAATAAACATAACTCCGTTCAAACTTCAAAATAACCTATTTAACAGCCACACATTTCCTTTCCCATGGTGTACTTATCCGCTGCAACATAGACCGTCATCACTTAAGTGAAACCCCTAGAAAGCATTCAGCCATCTATTGTTCCAGGAATTCTTAATTGCTCAAAATAGTTCATAGTAATACTAAGATGACCGCAATAGCACATCCTTAGTCACACCTTTACATTGGAACTGGCAGGAGAACACTTACTTTACTTAACGAGGCAATGGAACAACAGACCACATTTTCTTTTTCCGAAGTTACCACATCCACATGGTCAGACATCAAATTACGATAAGATTCTCTTAATGCCCAAAATACAATTCTCATCTATTATGAATAAGCTTACTTTTTTTTTTTTTTTTTTTTTTTTTTTATGAATAATAGTCTCATCGATTCTGTTACTGTTTGACCAACTTGAGACAGCTTTTGAGTATACAAGATTGCCTATAGTAGGTTCGTGGGAACCCATATAAAAGTAAATAAGCATCAAACATAACTAAAAACTCTCACTTCAATAGTATAAAAATGCAACCTACAATTTCCCAGTAAGTCTCCAAGTTAATATGATCTCATATGGTTATGGAAATCCAAATTCCAAGAAAGGAAAAAAGTAGAAGGCTAAAGGATAGACAGTGCACTGGAGCAGATGTGTATCTGTAACTAAAGGGAGCCATTACTGTTTTGAAAGTTGTAAGTTATCATAAGAAGACTAATTTGAAGAACACTAGTGAACTCTTTGCACAAACTTTGAAGAATGCTAGTGAACTGTTCACACACAAGCAGCATACATAATGCATCTAATGTATGTTATGAAAGACAATATTTAAAAGAAAAAGAGAGGAGACCAAGAATAAGAAGAACGAAAGAAAGAAAGAAAGAAACACACACACAACATTCATAATGCATCTTATGTATATTATCAAAGACTTTAAAAGAAGAAACAACTGATTTTTATGAGTCGCCCATAATGCATCTTATGGTTTCATTTCAATATTCCATAGAGACAGGAACAAGAGATTTCATTTAGGGTTCAACTCAAGTTAATGAAGGCAGTGATGGTGGTACACTGTGTTACATGAGATGGATATTAAGTGAAAAATTTGATGAGGCAGCTACTCTTAGTCAATGCTGTACAAAATATCAGACATTTCCTATAAGAAAATATTGACAAATGCCTTGTCATTAATTTGTCCAAAATTCTGTTTATAAAACAATAGTATCTAACCTATGATGACAATCTAATTAGAGATCAATTTAATGTAATTTTTTTACTGCAAACCAATTTAGCACTTTAATAAAATTTTGTTTCTTGTAAACATATACTGCAAAACAATTTAATCACGGTAAAAAAAAAAATTAATATGTCATCTAAAGTAATCTTCTTAAAGAGTACTGTCTTAACAAAAGTAAGCAAAAGAAAACAGAATAATCACAGAATTAGTTTTGTTCAACAAAGCATTATCATAATGATTAATGATTCCTGCCTGTGATAGTTCCTCCTTCTGCCCATCTGGCATTTTCTTTTGTGCAAGCATATACTCTTCCTTTCTCTGTCATTCAATAAAGGCATACCTTTAGGTGCATAATGTGCATCAATATAGCATGAAAAATCAATAAGTATCAAATAGTCACATATGATTAAAAACCTTTAATTCCTTGATGCGATCACCAAGAGCAGGCAGCCCCTCGAGAAGTGTTCGTGCAATATAATCATTTGACCGAGCTTGCTTGAAGAAGGAATGCTTCAACAACTTCTTTGCAGAAGGCCGTTTTGAAGGATCCTTTACCAAGCAACTAGCAATCATCTGCTTAAAAGACTGAAGAAAAAGGAAACAAAAAACCATTTCTTGTGACAACTATAATATTGAGAGGAAACTCCAATACAAATTCGTGAGAAATACCTTTGAAAACTTCCTATCCCTTTCATAATCAAGGCCAGGAGGTGCATTCTGCAATGTCATGAGCAGTACCTAGCAACAGCATATTTGCATTAGGTTCAATGAACTTGTAATGATCTCCAAGATGTTCATAGAAGGATACAGTATCAATTGACATGCACCTTCATTGGAGGATACTTTGAGAAAGGAGCATGGCCATGGGCAAGCTCCAATGCAGTTATACCAAAAGACCAGATATCAGCCCTGCACAAATATGTCAACCAAACATTAACTCTATGCTGCCTGATAATTTTTTTTTAATGAATGTAAAACAAGCAAAAAGTTTAAGAAAATAAAAGACTGACTTGAAATCATAACCATGTAACTGCTCCATAACCTCTGGTGCCATCCTACAAGACAAAGATACAAAACCTGTTGATTATACAACACAAAGCATTAAGAAAAATAAGACTGGGGAAGCTTATGCTGTATGACCGTTCCCAGTTAAGTTTCTTATTTAAACTGTTAAAAATAATCCAAGCTATAAGTGGATTTAATTGATATGTATATACTTTCTCTGGTGAAGTCAGCTAAGGTGCACCAGGGCCTTGATGACCAGCCAAAATTATATGGCATGTCAGTATCTTGAGCAGTTAAGTACTAGACAGGAAATCTAATGAAATTTTTAAATGTACAAACTCATAGAGTAGCAGACATAAGCATACCAGCAAGGTGTTCCCACAAATGTGTTTCTCATGCGCTGCCTATCACCTGAATCAAAAAGGCAAGCAGAAACCCCAAAATCTCCGAGCTTGATTGCACCGCGTGAATCAATAAGAATATTCCCAGCCTATCAGAAGCATTTATTAGACAAAGAAAAGAAAAAGGAACTACATGTGCCCAACTGTATTACAATTGCAACAAAACGAAATAAAAGAAACAATGGTTGTCACCAGTAGAAAATACTATATGTGCCAATCCAGATAAATGTAAATCAATATTAATGACTGCAGAGAGCTAATATGCAGAAGGGCAGCAAAAGTTTACTCTGTATCTTTCACATTGAAAAACAAATGTTGGGCAGGCTGCACAAAAGAAATTAAAGTATAGGACATGATAACAAATTATATCATATACCATACAATTCACAGTATCAAATCTATCACGGATGAACTGTTGTTTTGCTTCAGGTAAGTTGTGACGATACAATAGTCCTGTATATCAACGGTATAAAAACAAGTTCTCAATGACAGAATTTTAACTTTTTACGGAGGCACAAACTATAAGCAAAGTTTATAAATCTTTGAAGAATTCAAATGACAATGTTGTTATAAACAACAAATATAATTGGGAAAAAAAAAACAAAGAGAGCAACCTTAAGATTTAAGATTTTCTGTAAATACAGTATAAAAGACAGTCTAATGATGGTGTAATTAAAAGAGTTACCATGCAATCAAAAACATTACAAGTTCGAGACAATAAAACAAGGAAACAACTGCTACATTGTCCAACTAGGCATGCGATGCAGCATAAATATATTTGAATGATGCTGAACGATAAAAATACTTACTTTGACATCTCGATGAATGTGGCCATGATGGTGAAGATACTCTAAACCTTTCAAAATCTCACGTAATATGGTGGCTATAACAACTTCCTCAAAACCATCTGGGTATGCTGCCTTCAAAATATGAAGACAAGAACCCCCAGACATGAATGGCATGACAACCCACAGATTATGATCACTAACAAAGGAACAGTGAGATTTGAGGACATTAGGATGGTCGACCAGGATCATCGTCTGCGCTTCACGAGAAATGTTGTTCTGTAGAAAGAAATCATATACAACAAAAATGTAAAAAACCCAATATCACCACACAAACACACACACACACACACACACACATATATATATATATAATCTAAGCAAATACCCAATGTAATTTCCAATGGGGTCATGGGAAATTACCAAAAAAAATCTAAACTAAATGTATGTATTCTCCAAAACTACATGCCACATTAGCTTCTCTAAGTACCAATTGAGAATTAGATGGCTTCAGTAACTGGTGAACAATTCAAATCCCCAAACCAATTGTTGAAGCTGAAACTAGCTGATATAAGCAGTATTTCAAATTATTCTCAACTACATTTACAAGGTGGGCCCATTGCCTTATTAGCATTTACACCGATCAAATTACCAAAGAAAATTTCGAACACAGATCAAAACATCATAAAATCAAATTCCAAGAGTACCAGATCGCAATTGTCGCGTTCGAAATCGAGGATTTTTATGGCGACGATCGCATCCAAGGGCTTACAGAGCGCACGATGTACGGAAGCGCTTACGCCTTGGCCAACCTCCTCATACAGCGTGTAGTGCTCTGGTCCAATCGGATACTTCTTCTTCTCCATCATCAACAACAACGACGACGACAAAAACACGTTCTTTCGCCTTCGGATCAAACGAAATTGCAAATGCAGCAGCAGCAGAAGCCCATTGTGTGGCGCGCAGAGCCAGAAGCAGAGAAGGCGATGAAGAAAGGGACCAAATGCAGAGTATGCATTATCAAGAGCGAGCTTTAATGGCGGTCACATGAGAGACGCAGAGAGAGTGAGGAAAAAGGAAAGGAAAAGCTAAAGAACGGCATTGAATGCTAAAACGATGACGACGAAACCAAGTTTGTGGTTTTTTTGGGTGCTGGTGTTAGTGTTGTTGTCAAACGCTTTCTCGTGAAAAAAAAAAGGAAAAAAAAATTAAAAGCAAAGCTCAGGTTTTTTATTTTTCATAAATTTAATTTGTTCGTTCGGTGATTTTGGGATTTTGGCAAGAGAGAGAAAATGTCGATGAACTCGCGAAGGCAGCGGATCGCCGCTAAAAGCTGTGAAGAGAGAGAGAGAGGGGAAGACAGAGGAGGAAACGTTTGTATGCAGGAATCCCGCCAGGCCGCCACTTGTTTGTTTACATAGTCAATTTTTATTTTTTCGATTTTTCAACCTGGTGGCACGTGACCCCCACGTGTCTTAGTCTTATTTGTTTGTTTTGACTTTTTTTTTTATCAGTTTCATTTGGGCCGACATACTTCTGACACCTTTTGCTGTCACTTTAGGATTCCATTTTTTGTAAGAAAAGAAAAGTCGAACTGTTGTTTTGATTATTCAATCCAGGCCAGTCCTGAGTTTTTCGGCCCAAGCGGAAGTAAAGAGTTAGACCTTTTTTTTACTCACATATTTTTTAGACTTAATTGCTAATGTGCATATTGAAATATTAGTCAATTTTTACTTTACTTATTAAAGTTGAAGTGACCCATTTTGCCTCCTTAACTAAGATTTGATGTTCCATAATGCCCTCTACAGTCAATTCCATCCAAAAGTCAGTTAAGTTTGATGACGTGGAATGGGTGTTTTAGTAATTTTGGGCACTTAAGTTTTTTATTCACAAATTTGAGTGAGTAATGTGGCAAAGTGGAGCCCACCTCCTGCATGGATAAAAAAAATTAAGAGATATTTAGTCATATACTCATTCTTAGCACTAAAACTATAAATAAACCCTACACTATTTAATTTCTATAAATAAACCTAAAAAAAAATCCAAAAAATGAACGCTGGCCCTATTGAATTTAATTTTTATTATTAAATTACTTCGATGCCTTATTAAGTGTTTTGGGCTTTTTTATGAGGTCTTGGGGTTGAATTTGTTTTAAGAAATCAATGGCAGTTTTATAATTTAAAAGAAGTTAAAGGCTTTTTTGTTATGTTGTAAATGAGATTTGAGTGTGTTTCTAAAGTCTATTTTATATAGGGTTTTTTTATAATTTGAGCTTCTATAAAAAACTTTAAAAAATTGATTTCTCTCTCTCTCTCTCTCTCTCTCTCTCTCTCTCTCTCTACTTGAAAAATGATGTTCCATAGAATTGCGCATTTTTTTCTTGGACTCATAAAGAATTGCATGTTATAATTTCTTAGAATTTTGTAGAGGGGCACGAGTTGGGAGAAAGGGAACGGGTATGAGGCTGGGTTCTGTGGGAGTGGGGTAGAAAAAACCAGAGGGAGGGGGCAATGGGTCTTGATGGGGAAAGAATGGAGCAAAGAAGAAATCGGGGAGGTGAAAGAAATCAGTGGGGTTAGGGGGAAAGGGGGCCACGGTGAGTTTTTATGTTCTACTCAGGGAGAGTGGGTTGTCAAGGGAGGGGGCGATAGGTTTCTGGGTTCTGTGCAGGGAGGGGGTGGATTGAGGGTTGCGGGGGAGGAATAGGTTTCTAGGTTCTGTGTAGGGAGGGGTGGGTTCTGCGGGGTGGCCGAGGGGGGGGTGTTGGGGTGTGTGTGTGGGGGGTGCGATGGGTTTCTGGGTTCTACGCAGGGAGGGGGTGGGTTGTAGGTTGCAAGTTGGGGGGAAAGGAATAGGTCTCTAGGTTTTGTGCAAGGAGGGGTGGGTTGTGGGTTGTTGGTGGGTTAGTTCGATTGGGGGAGAAGGGATGGGTAGGGTTTTTATTTTCTTTTCTAAAATCTATTTTATTTTCAATTTTATGTTCTTGTTTTAATTTTTTTAAAGTAATTAAAAAACCTAGGTGCACAAAAGTACTAAAACACCCCTGCCACGTCATCAAACTTAACGGACTTTTGGATGGAGTTACCGATGGGGGCAATATGGAACATCAAACCTTTGTCAAGGGGGCAAAGTGAGTCACTTTAACTTTAAGAGGGTAAAGTGAGAATTGACCAATGTTTTAGGGTGCATTGTAGCAATTAAGCCTATTTTTTTATCAATACTGTTGTTCCATCCTCTGTCTTATTTCTCCATCCACTTTATCTTCAAAATTTTAAAGACAAATTTACCCCTTTGTAAAATGACTTCTAAGGACTTAGGGAAAAACCTACCCACCTATTCTACCATTTAACAAAAATTAATAAAAAAAATTAAAAAAATTATTCTCTATACACGAGCTCATCCACCACCAACACCACCCTGCTATCTCTCTTTTCGACACACGACCACCAACACCATCAGTGGCGAAGCCAAGATTTCATGTGTCTGGGGGCCTCTCACAAAATATAAATAATAAAAACTTCGAACTCACAAGACATCAAAACATCACAAATCATATTGTCTATATTGTCTATTCATTACAATCATAATTGTCATCGACGGGTTTTCATATTTTGAAATCGTTGCATAACAACCTCGTCATCCATACTAATAAAATGTATTATGCAACCAAGCAATCATTCATCCACAAATTCCCCATTCGATTGCGTAACCGATTCTTCACAATATCCATAGCAGAAAATACTCGCTCTACACTTGAGGTTGCAACAGGTAGGATTAGTGCTAGTGTCAGAAGCAAGTACACTAAATAGTAGATCTGATCTTTTTTTGTCTCAACCATCTTTTATGCAAGATCAGTAATCCCTTTCAATTATGTAAATTCATTATTAGAGCACACGTCCCAAATCTAATTCTCAAGTTGTTCTTCAAGTAATTTGAGGTCATGTTCAGAAAAATCACTCGGATAAAATTGGGCAAGTCACATCAACTTTAAGAATGAATTACTTGGACTCAAGCATGCCATACAAAGAAGTAATTCAGTATTCTTCTAATTGAACCGATCATTTAACTCACAAAGCTGAATATTAATGACATCAACGAATAAATCAACATGATAATGATGTAAGTTTGTGATAGGCTGAGCTTTACGTTTTGGTCTCCCTCCACTATAAAAAATATCTTCCATTTTAGGAATTTCAATATGATACTTGCCATAAAAGAAAGCAACTTGATCAAGTAAAGAATCTCAACCATTATCTCTCATACTTTGCAATCTTCCTTTACATATTTTGACCAAGTCCATGACATTCACAATACCTTGATCTTTCTTTTGTAATAACTGAGACAAGTCATTTGTGATTCCCAAATTTTTTTTCATCAAGTGTAGACCAAAAATGAAGATGAATGATTGCATAAAAATTAATAGAACATTTGCTTCAAATTTTTGTTCGTAACATGATCCATATGTTCTTACAATCTTAAGCACATCTATCATAGACGGGAACATGTTTTCCAAACTGATTAAACAATTATAATAAGAGCTCCATCATGTATCACTAGACCACTTAAGATTAGTTTCTTGATTCAAGCCTTGCCTACTTAAGAGCTCATTATTATTGAGTGCTTCAAAAATTGCATCAGGATGCTTTTCACTCAGCATATCACGTCATTTAGCGAATACACCCACAACATTCACCATATTAGAAACCGTAGTAAATAAATATGCAATTTCTGTAGGTTTCTTTGCCATAGCTACCAAAGCTAGCTGAAGTTTATGAGCAAAACATTGAACATAAAAAGCAGAGTCATTCTCATTTAGAATGAGTGTTTTAAGACACTTAAATTCACCTCTTACATTACTTACCCCATCATAACCATACCCTCGCAATCTAGAGATGCTTAATCCATGTCCCGAAAAGAAATCATCAACTGCTAACTTGAGTGAGAAAGATTTAGTATATGTAACATGTACAACACCTACAAAACGCTCAATTACATTACCAATCCACATAACTTAACACAATGGTCATTCGCTCCTTCGAAGACATGCCACATGATTCATCAACAAGAATTGCAAATAATGAATCACCAATATCCTTGATGATTGCATTGATAATTTCAGTTGAAATAGCACTTGAAATATCCTTCTGGATATCAGGTGATGTCAACTTCATATTTTCAAGAGCATTTTTTAGTGTAACAACTTTTACATCATCGTTGGAACAACATAGCCATTGTAAAAATACAAGAAAATTCTCTTGCTTGGTTAAATTTTTAGATTCATCATGCCCACAAAATGGAAGCCCATGTTGTAAAAGTGTCATACTAACACCAATTGATGCACCTAAATGAGTTCGATAATCAATTCGATCTTGGTTTGAATGTTTTGAGAGAATTGTTTCAATATACTACTTTTGGTTTAATAAGACCTCACAACTTCTCCAAGCTGTATTATGGGCACTATTCGGTCCTCCAACATGAATTTGTAATCTATCTTTTTTCTTCCAATTCGAAAATCCAACACCAACAAAAGATTTACCATCAAATTGCTCTCCAATATCAGGTTTAAAGAGATAACAACATAGACAAAAGGCTTTGGAGATATTTGGTAAATCACTATTCAACTCCAAGTATGTATTTGCCTATCCCCTGTAATTTTTCTTGCGTAATATGTAATTGTTTATCCCGTTAATGCAATTGTGAATTTGTGTTTGTGAATTTTAATTTTATTTTATAAACTTCTATATATATGATTCTCTATTGGTTTGATTAATATATTGCTTGCTCAATTTGTTTCGGTTTATAAGTTTGAGAAGATTTTCATAATTGTTTCAAGGCTTATTTACTGTAGTACCCACTAAAACTTTGGTCAAATCTTACTTTACTCTCCGAAAGTTAAAATGGCCCACTTAACCTCCTTGACCAAGGTTTTGTGTTCTACTTTGCCCCTTACCGTTATCTCCATTTATAACTCCGTTAATTTGATGACATGGCATGACTATTTTAGTCTATTTTCTACAAGTGATAATGTGTCATGTGCAGACTCCATTTTTTTTTGTTGTTGTTGTTGCTTAAAGTGGACTAAAATATTAATTTAAAAAAATAAAATTAATTACTTATTTAATTAAAAAATTGAAAAATTAATATGAAAAAATTTTCTTTTTCTTCATCTCTCTCTTTTCCCCAGCAACCACCGCACATCAATCCCTCCTACTCCCCACTACCACCTCCTATATCCTTCCACCATATAAACCACCAGCACCACCATACCCACATATCCAAACATCAAAATCTATCATCTAAATCACCATACCTACCATAGAGATTGAAGAATTTAAGGAATTTTTTTGAAGATTAAGATACTGGAGCTCCTTAAGTTGGCCTATAGAGGATGGAATTTTTCCTTCAAGTGGATTTTGAAGTAGTTCAATATGCTGAAGACCATATATCAAACCAATATCTTCAAGAACTAGACCACTAAAGTGGTTCACTGATAAATGGAGGCATTTAATATTGGGAAAGTTTTATGGCGGTGGTCCTTGAAAATGGTTAATGGATAGATTGAGATATTCAAGTTGGCCTAGATTGGTAAATACATGTTTTGGTATTTGGCTAGCAAAGAAATTTCCAGATCCAGTTCCTCGATGAAGGCTGTGTTTTTAAGGAGTGGACTAAGGATTTAGGTTGATGCATTGTGTTGGGAAAGAAGGGGCGGGTTCAGAATAAGGGGCTAGGGAAGGGGGAGGTCGTGGCGAGGTGGGTGACTATGTGGATGTCGGGGCTAGGCTTGGGAAAAGAGAGAGGTGGTGGTGTCTTGAGAAGTTGTGTGGTGAGAGGGTGGTAAGGGTTGGTTGCTGGGTGGGTGATGTTGGGTAAGGTTAGAGTGGTGGTGGTGTGGCTTTGGGTTGAGTGGTGGTTGTGGTCTTAGGCCATCCCCAATGGGGGCTCTATTTAGGGCTCAACCACCACAAGGCTACCATAAATACAAACTCCTCTTAAAAAGGCATCCCCAATTGTTTAAATTTGGGGCTCTAAAACTTGAAGCCCAACCGGAGTAGTAGTTAAATGTATGAGCTTGGTTGAAGCCCTTGAAACCGAGTGTGTCCCGCAAATTAAAAAAGTTGCAGCCCACTTTTTTGGTCTCTCACTTGCCTGCGATTGTACAAGGCCATACTTGCTATTTATTTGTTTTGTCAACAGCATACTGACCGAGCATGCTACACCAAAATTTCAAAAGTTGTGCAAACAGCTATGTTGTGAAGCCATTTTTTCAAAGCCAACGAATATAAATGGCTACATTATGTCCAACGGCTATAAACGGCCATATTGTTTCTTCTTTTTCTTTTTAAAAAAAATAAAAAAATAGATTTGCAACTCAATTCTCCCTATAAAATCCATCATATCTCTTATAATTTTTACACACCACAAAATCTTTATCACTCTTGCTCAATTTGTCAAATTTTTTCACTCACTAGATTATTTAATTTTTTGTAATTTTTTTTGTTAATCTCTTTTCCACCAATGGCCGAAAGTTCGAAGCAAAAATGTGCAAATTACTCCATCGATGAAGATGTTGCTCTATCACAAGCTTGGATAATCATTAGTAAAGATCCAATTATTGGGAATTGTCAATCAAGTGGCACGATGTGGAATTGAATAAGAGATCAATTCATACAATTTCATCCCGATGCCTAAGAAGTTAGATCATCAAATAGCTTGAAATTGCGTTGGACGAACATCTCCCAAATGTGTAACAAATTCTCCAAGTATCTTACTCGAGTGGCAAGGTTGAACAAGAGTGGCCAAAATGAAAATGACAATGTGAGTTTTTTTATTTATTTTATTTTATTTTGCCAACTTAATATTTTTTTCAACTAATTTGAATTCTTGCATATAATATGTGTAGATTATTGATGCAAAATGACTTTTTTTCGAGAAGACCAAGAAAGCATTCCTCCTTGACCACTGATGGAATTTTGTTCAACATGCTCATAAGTGGCAACCCTTTGAAGGGTTCCAATCTTCCCCATCTGTGAACGCTTCTCTAATGAGTGAATCTATTTATGTATATGATAATTCACCATATAAATCTGTTCCAGAAACTCAAGCGCCTCCACAAACCTTACACCCACGGCAAAGGCCTATGAGACAAAAAAAAAGGCTAATGAGCTAAAAAGGAGGGCTGTTGTGGAAGAGTCATCTCAAGATGATTAAAAGCTCAAAGAAATTATGAGGTCTTACAAAGATTGTATGATTGAGAACAAAGAGTTGAATGTTATGTTTAAGGAAACCGCCATAATTCAAATTCTGACGAGAAGGCTATGGGTCCAACAGAAAGAAGCTGATATTATCGCGAAGTGTTCTTCCCGTTCGCTAAACTTTGAGGATGAAGTCTATCGTCCTCAACCCCCAGAAGATGATGATTTCTAGAATAGTTTAATAGTTTAATAGTTTGTTTTATTTAACGAATATTGTAGTTTGTTTTATTTAAATTCCGTTGTACTTTGTTTTATTATTTAAATTCCATTGTATTTTGTTTTATTATTTTTAAAATGTTCTAATTTGTTTAATTTAATAAAATGATTGAATTCAAGAACATTGCAATTTAGTTATTAGACACACAACTCTAAATTGCAAGTACATTGAATTCTAAGGAAGAAGTTGGCGACATTAATACGATGATGGAAGAACATAAGAAAGCTTGGACAGAGTATGGATGTATTATTATGTCTGATGGTTGGATTGATGGTAAAAATAGAGTACTAATAAACTTTCTTGTGAATAGCCCTACAAGTACTTGGTTTTTGAAATCTATTGATGCATCTGATTCCATAAAAAACGGACGTTATTGTTCAAATATTTAGATGATGTTGTCAAAGAAGTTGGAGAGAAGCATGTCATTCAAGTAATAACAGATAATGCTTCTAATTATAAGAATGCTGGAGTGAAACTTATGGAGAAGAGGAAGAAGTTATGGTGGACTCCATGTATTGCCCACTACATTGATTTGATGTTAGAAGATATTAGCAAAATGAAAGTTTTTGAAGATACAATTAGACTAGCCAAGCAAGTAGTGAAGTTTATTTATGGGCATACATGGGTTCTTGCTTCGATGAAATCTTTCACGAAAAAAGAAAGAGATAATTCGCCCTACAATCACACGAGTTGTCACTTCTTATCTTACTTTTCAAAGCATCTATAAGCAAAAGCAACCTCTTCAGGCAATGTTTTCTTCTAGAGAATGGCACAATGAACCATTTGTTCAACATAATGAAGGTATTAAGGCTCATTCAACTATACTATATGATGTTAATTTTTGGTCCCATGTTGCTTTTTGCATCAAAAGTGTTATTCCATTAGTATCAGTTTTGAGATAAGTTGATTAAGAGGAGAGACCTGCTATGGGATTTATTTATGAGTTAATGGATGTTGCAAAAGAGAAGATTGCTTTTAATTGTGGAAAAGTTGAAAGAAAGTATAAACCAATTTGGGGACCACAACTTCATCAACTTTTACATGTTGCTGGTTATTATTTGAACCCACAATTGCGTTATGAAGAAACCTTTTCTAATGCTGATGAAGTGAGGAAGGGATTCGAAGATTGCATGACTAGGATGTTATTTTTTGAGGATCGTATGGTTGCTGATATCCAGTTGGACTTGTATGATGAGGCAAAATGAGAGTTTGGAAGTTGTCTTGCTGTGAATTCAAGGAAATTACGAACTCCGAGTTATAATCTTTACTTTTTTATTTTCATTCGAGTATAATGAACACTTGAAATAAATGTTAAACTTAATTAGATGGATTTGTTTTGTTTTTTTTAGCAAATTGGTGGAAGCGTTTTGGAAGGGACACACCTGAGTTTACGAAGTTTGCTATTCAGGTCTTTAGCCTTACTTGTAGTGCATCTGGGTGTGAGATGAATTGGAGCACATTTGAGTAGGTAAAGTTCTTCAGTTAATTTATTGTTCAAATTTTTATGCTTCTAAATCTAATTTTGAATGTTTATATTCATTTTAGATTCATACAAAGAAAAAAAATAGACTTGAACATCAAAAACTCAATGTTCTAATATATGTGAAATATAATACGACACTAAGAGAGATAAGTATAATACAGCACTAAGAGAGAGAAGTATTAGAATGAGGTCAAAGGTTGATCCAATATTGGTGAATGAAATTGAGTCCGATGATGAATGGATAACTGAGGTTGAAGAACCAATTCTACCAACTGATCTTACTTGGCTTAATTCTCAAGAATTATATGATGTTGATGTCATCAGAAATATGTCTACTGAACGTTAGGAAACTGATATGCATACTCAAGTGCCTATTTATATGAAGCCTATGGGTGATCCTAGGACTTAAGAGCGAGGGAATATTCATGTTAGGACTCAAGAGCCTATTGTCCATTCTAGAACTCAAGATCCTATTATTGATGATGATCTTATTCTTGACGATGACGTTCTTCTTTCCTCGTTAGCTTCAAAAAAAAAAGATGGTGAAACCTCAAGTAAGTATGAAAAGTAAATCATGGAGTGAAAGTTACAATTAGTGTTTAATTCATTACCACTAAATTTTATAATTTTAATTCATTGTTCATATGTACAGGTAAGAGGAAAGTCAAAAGCAAGTCCATAAGAGCGATGCTTATGGATGAAGATGATGAGATAGATAAAGATCCTTCAACAATATTTGATAGTGGGAAATATCATGTTCATATTGATACAGTTGATCAATATGATAGTGATGCTAGTTTGAATGATATTAGTGTTGAGGAGTGAGATGAGTGAATTATGTATTTGTTTTGATGTTGAATAAATATTTTATGTTTTGGGATTAATTATTATGCTTTGAATGACAATTAGTACTTATATTTGATTATATTTAAAAGATTGTTATGATTGAATAAGAATTAGTTGTACCATTTAATCGTATTGTATTATTCATAAATTTTTCTTATTAAAATAAATTAATGTTCAAAAGGCTTACGCCTCAATGCTTCAAGGCTTATGTCTCGTATAGTGGTACTTAAAACCCATCACCTATACGCCTCGCCTTTGAAAACACCGACAACAATTAAAGTTTTGTTCCATATTGCTCCCACAAGTGTTGAATGATATCAGATCGAAGGTTGTAGTGGGCAGTTGGATCATTTATTATGCTTTAATTAATAGATTCTAATTGTATATTGCGTGATCCACGTTCATGCGGTACCAGAGCCTCTTCCACATGATATGGTGTGTCCTTAGCAGGAGTTATGCCGTCTTGGTCACGCTCATCTTCAATAATCATATTATGAAGAATTATGCAAGTTTTTAGTACCTCCAAAATGTCTTCTCCGTACCATTGGCGGGCAGGCCTCGGGACATCTGCAAAATGAGCTTGAAAATTTCCAAAAGCTTTCTCCGCATCCTTATGATACGCCTCTTTCATCCTAAAGAATAATTGATGTTGTCGTCCCTAAGGATCCGAAAATGACTGGACAATTGTGTTCCACTTTGGATATATTCCATCTGCAAGATAGTAACCTTGGTTGTATTGTTTCCCATTCAGATAATATCAGACCCGTGGAGCACGTCCTTGAATGTCGTCATAAAAAATATTGACTTGTATAATACATTGAGGTCATTATATACTCCCGGCATTCTGAAGTTGGCGTGCCAAATCCATGTGTCGTAAGAAGCAACCGCTTCAAGGATTATGGTTGGACGACCATGGTGGCCCGTGTATGCCCCATGGTGTGACATTAGGCAGTTTTTCCACTCCCAATGCATGCAGTCAAGGCTTCCTAGCATGTCAGGAAACCCCCGTTCCTCAGCTTTTTGGATCAATTTTTGTAGGTCCGCCCTCTTTGGTTTATGAAGATATTCAGTTTCGTATAAGTTGTTGACTGCATGACAGAATCTCTTGCATGCTTCAAAGGATGTGGTCTCTGCTATCTTAAGGTAATCATCATTGAAGTCAGCTGCCGTACCATATGCAAGCATACGCATGGTAGCTGTCATTTTCACTTGTGGTGAGAAACCAAGCTTTCCAGTGGCATCAAGTTTTTGTTTGAAGTAAGCATTGAAATGGACAATTTGTTCCATTATTCGATTAAACAACTCACGCCTCATGTGAAATCTATTAAGAAAATCTGAAGCGGGATACAACGGATGGTTAGAGAAGTAATTTTGAAAAAGGCTTTCATGGGCACTTACTCGATCTCTTGGTATAGTACGTCGTTGTGACGATGTACCCCCGTGGACAACTATCGAGGTCTTCTCCTTCTTCTTCGCTACTTTTTTTCCTTTGGTAGCTTTCAAACATTTCCAAAAATATTATGTTGGCACCTGTCTCATCACTAGAAGCACTATCATATCCATTGTTGGTCATTCTAGTGCGGTGATAGAATAATGAATACTGAGAAAACAAGAGTTGGGAAGTGGTGTGTTATGAAAATAAGGTGGTTGTTCATTTATAGAGGATGTTATGATTTAAGAGATAACAAATATACAGATGAGATTCATATGAGGTAATTCGATCCAACGGTTATTATAAGATGTAATATGAAGAGATTAGATTTTTTATCCGAAGTCATAATGAATGGGACCCACATCCATCTACTACTATTATTATCTGACAAATGTAAATGGCATAGGGATGGAAGGCCATAACGAAGGGGACCCATATCCAGATATCACCATGCTACCACAATTATTATCTGACAACATAGATAAGAGATGGGTGGAAAGCCATAATGCAATGGACCCATATCCAACTTTGGGATGACCACCAAATTAATGTTGTGCATCTTGTTTTAATTTAACCATGTTGTATCGTATCTATGAAATAAAATGTTGATTTCCAAATCTTGTCCAAATTTTGATTTTTTTTGGTTGAAATGTTCACAAAATCAAATTACATCATAAACAAAAAAAATAAGAGCCTGCCATGAATATAGGGCCTCTCATTGTGAGAGAGATTCCTTTAGAGCCCCAAAGATTCCATCAGAGCTCTAAATAAGGCTCTATAAACCTTTTTTAGAGCCCCAACCATTAGGGATGGCCTTATGGTGTGAAGTTAAGGGAAAGGGAGGGGACGACAAAGGGAGGGAGATGGAGAAGAAGAGATTTTTTTTAATATTAGTTTTTTTTTTCATTTTTCATATTTTCATATTAACAAGTAATTACATTATTCAATTTTTTAATTTTTAATTTTTTTATTAATATTTTAGTCTACTTAAGCAGAAAAAGTGGGGTCTGTCATCACTTATGGTAAAAATATTAAAATAGTCATGCCACATCATCAAAACTGACGGAGTTATTAATAGAGATAACGATATGGGGCAAATTGAAACACCAAACCTTGGTCAAGGGGGTTAAGTGGGCCATTTTAACTTTCGGGGGGTAAAGTGAGATTTGACCAAAGTTTCAGGGGGAACTACAATAAATAAGCCTTGAAACAATTATGAACATCTTCTCAAACTTATAAACCGAAACAAATTGAGCAAGCAATATATTAATCAAACCAATAGAGAATCATATATATAGAAATTTATAAATTAAAATTAAAATTCACAAAAACAAGTTCACAATTGCATTAAAGGGATAAACAATTACATACTACGCAAGAAAAATTACAAGAGATAGGAAAATACATACTTGGAGTTGAATAGCGATTTACCAAATATCTTCAAAGCCTTTTTCCTTTGGTAATCTACACATAAATTGAAAGACCCATTAAAATAAATAGAAATAAAAAAACTTGATAATATAATTAGAATTTGAGAAGAAAAAAAACTCACAAGCAACTGGCTAGTATGATCATGTTTTTTTTATCTAAGAAAAGAGAAAAAGGCTCAAGTTTATTAATTTATAAAATAAGGCAATATATAATTATAATCAGAATTCTAATCCTTTTGGGAGTGGGTAGTGTATGATTGTAGGAAATTTGGCTGGTCAGTAGGATCCACGTGGTAATATACTTTTGGTTGAATACTACTTTTAGTCCATATATGTCATATCTTGTGCTATGACCCATTCATTAGGCCACGTCCTGTCCTGTGGTAATATAATTTTGGCAATTGAGTTGCATAATAGTACTTTATTTTTTTATAATAAAATTTCAATAGGGGTTAGTGACTATAGTGGTCCCCATGTGCGTTCACCTCTGAACACTATCCTACCCTCCACCCTCTGTCTCTTCACACCCACCTGCTCCCTCTCTCCCTTTGTCTCCTTGCCTTCTCTCTCATCTACAACCACGAACCCCACCTTTTTTCTTCTCTACCACCCACCCATTTTCCTTCTCTCTCCCTATTTCTATGTCTTCCCTCCCCACTCTCTCTCTTCAACAACCATCAATCCCAACCCACCCTGACCAATCCCAACTCACCCTGAGTAAAGTCCCATTCTGTTCGAAAGTAAACCCTTTCCCATACTTTGAAGACTAAACCCAACAATTCATATTTTTCTGAAACTAATTGGAAATTTGACAAAACCCCTTCTCTTTGAAAATGAACCCTCGTAATTGAATCGTTAATTGTTTGTTGGGGTTAGAACTTGGAATTTTGAATATACTAGGATTTTGTCATGATGGAGGGTGGTGGACTTTTGAATATATCGCATGTGTGTCTGTTCGGATACACATGTTTTGTTGTCTGCAAAGAAGGTGGGTAAGGAGGAGTGGGTGTTATCTTTAATAATTAGAATGCCCTAGCCTTATTTATGAAATATATTGGTTGACTAGTATCTCCAAATATCTTCAAAACTTACGATGTGAGAGTCCAAAATTAATGTAGTCAAAGGTGTTTGTTGAAGGAACTTCATACTTGTATACTATAACGATCAAAGTAATTATCATCAATGGTGTCATGAACTAGAAGTTTATTGACACAATAACTTTTATGTTTTCACATGGTCGTCATGGTCATCCTTGATCTAGAATGATACATAAGATTATTACAAATTCACAAGGTGATATTTTAAAGACTTGACATATTTTCTTGTCCAATGAAAGCTCTCTTACAAGAAAAATTGGTTATAAAACTAAATCAAAAATTGACTTTGACTCAATTTTTATTGCAAATAGTGCAAAGGGATATTTATGAGCCTATTCAACATTCTTGAACAATTCATCTGAGAAAAGATGGTTGTCAAAAAAGAAACATGAAAGTCCCCTAAGTGGCATGGTATGCACATGAGAATTGTAGGATCATGAATTGATGATAATCAATGATAATTTTGGTTTTATCCTAGCTACTAAAATCATTAAGTGCTTGATGAAAAATATGACACCATATTTCATGAATTTTGACAAATTACGTTATTAGGAAAATGGAAAGAGTGAATTCCAATTAACAAGAAGCGAGAGATATTGAACTATAGCTCTACACCAAATTGTAAACTTGAATGTTATGAATTAGTGTTTATAATAAGTGACATAAAATCACTAATATGGAGTAAGGTTTTTCGGTAGAGATATAGTTATTCTTTTGATGTGCTATTCATAGCATGTATGTTCAATTTATATTAATCAAGACCGCATGCTATAAGGAAATCCTTCAATAAGGTTATGAAATATCTCAAGTACATCGCCTTAATCGATTTCTTGAACGATATAAAGTGCCATGAAATCCTTAATCAATGATTAACTAAGAGCGTGTAGCTCAAGTTAAGCACTCAATATTATTATGATTACAAATGGATATAATTTGGTACAAATTGCCTTAATAACTACTTTGAATTCAAATATGATGTTATGTTATTAAAAAATTTAAAGACTTATGAAGAGTTCAATTATTTGAGAAATAAAAATATTACCTTGGCCAACAAATCGAGTATTTTGCCAACATGATTCTTACCCACAACAATAACATGTTTACTAATATGAAATGAGAGTTACTTTCTATTCAAGGTCATTCCAGTGTTTATTAACACTTAGGAAATCATATTAAGCATGGTGCATGCATAAAAACAACAATCACACCTCATTTTTCAGGAATTGAACTCTATAATTTGGGCAGTATTGTGATTGTTGGTAATCATGGGCCATTAGTAATCCAAATTTTATACCAAAAGTATCCTTATACTTTTATAATAACCCCAAAATAACTTACTAAATTAAACCAACAATACTTAGAATAATATTATTTATATTATAAGTAAATAGTTAGAATTATATGAAAATAATTTTTTATATTATATATACTGTATCATATATAGTATTGAAGAGAGGAATATATCAATTGAATATATATTTTTTTATTAATAGGTTGTGCAATTTAAGTGATTTTATGAAGAAGCCCGAAAAGGAATTCTGGCCTATCTAGAATCTCTCTCAAACGAGCCCATTTATTACATAAAATTACTTAGAGCATCTTCAACAACTTCTTCAACAGCTTTGGAATTCTTAAATAGGTGAGTTACATCACAAAAACCCTCTCCAACAACCTTTTTAATCTCAATCATCAAAGTAGCAACCTTTTTCTCTCTCTTCATGGCTAGTAAGTTGACTTTGGCTCTTCAAACATTTAGTTTTACTTTGGAAAAACAAAACCTACCTTGGAAATGTTAAAAAAATGTATTTTTTTTCTTTTCATATAATAAATACATGGACATTTTTCATATTTTTTCATTATTTTCCATGATATTGCATTAATTGAATTGAAGAGTCTGTTGGAGCAAAAATTATTCAAGTAGCAAATAAGGCTTTTCAAATTGCCACGTAAGTCGACAAACTTCAATTTGAAGAGTTTTATTTGCTACTACTATTGGAGAGGCTCTCATAATTAAGGTGATCATTATAGAGAAGCACATCCCATGTAGGGATGACAATTTTCCTCTCAGGTAAGGGTCTTCATGGGGATTCAACCTTAATAGGTCGGGTATGAAGGATAAAAAATGGGTATGGGGATGGGTACAGGGAATTTTATGGGTATCGTATTGAGGGAGGGGCGTGGATGATATTTTAATCCTCGATCCGAACCATCCTAGTTTAGAATATATATATATATGATATTAAAGTGATTGTGCCGACAAAATTTTATATTTTATATTATTATATTATATATTTATATAATTTATATAAATCTTAAGCCACCCTACTTATATATTTAGTTAAGTTCTAGTCAATATGTAAACATTTTTATATTGTTTTCTACATATATATTCATTATATTGCCCTAATCTTTTTTTTTCCTCTCAACAAAGTAGTTTTATATTGGTTTTTTCTTCCGTAACGGGGTAGGTTGGGGAACCCATTCCCGAACGAAGGTGGGGATGGAGAATCCCTGATATGAATATTGCAGGTATGAAGACGGGGATGAGGAGAAAAAAGCTTAACAGGAATAAGAATAGGAATGACATACCCACCTCCAATTCGACCCATTGCCATCCCTAATCCCACGTGCTTCTCTTCACGACGAGCTCTTATATTCACTTCAATTCCAAACTAGTAGCAACAAAACACCACATGCACAATTTCCATTTAAGTCACGTGCGCCACTCGTGCAGTCCACTATTTATTACCAAGGAAATGAAAGACTGATATAGTGCCTACTCGTTCCCTGTACTCGGTTCCCTTCTCGTTGAGGCTTCGGCCTTTTGCTTTTCTAGGGTTTTTTTTTCTCTCTCTCTCTCGCCAATCCAGACGCTGTCGTTTCTGGACTTTCCAATTCGCCGAGATGAAGCTCACTGTAAAGACCCTCAAAGGCAGCCATTTCGAAATTAGGGTTCAGCCCACTGACACCGTGAGCATCTTTCTTCATCTCCTTTTTATTTTTTTTGAATTTTGAATTTTTTTGCTCCTATTCAGTCTGTATAGCTAGGCAGAAAACAAGGAAAGAAAAAACATAATGAAAATTCAGATTTTTGAAACTTTTTCTTTCGTTTTTGGGCACCACAAGAATTGAAATGTCGTTAATTTTGCTTAAATATATCTATATTTTATTTTATTTTATTTATATGCACATTTACTTACATATTGCATGAACATAATTGCATAAAAGAATAACTTTAATACAAAGTGGTTGCTGTATAGAAGTTTGATGTAATTAGCTGCATTGAAATTTAATATATTTATAATGTACATTTATTACTTTGAATATAAGGTTATGGCTGTGAAGAAGAACATTGAAGATGTACAAGGAAAAGATAATTATCCATGTGGGCAGCAGTTATTGATTCACAATGGGAAGGTCTTGAAAGATGAAACTACATTGGCTGACAACAAGGTCACAGAAGATGGTTTTCTTGTTGTCATGCTTAGCAAGGTATATTTCTCTTAAATCCAAAGGCAATGTGCTAATTATATTCAAAGTTGCTCTTATTCAAATATGGCAGCCACTTTTCATTTATTGATTTTTTAATCAATTATATGATTTCAGTTCTTCACTTTTGGATACTTTGCTCTTGGTTCTAAGAGTAGTAAAGAAGTTTCTTATTATGTGGTGTTTGGCAATTTTTTGTACTAGAAATCAGTAATTATAGAGATATTGCTAGTTTGGACATATGTGTTTTATCTCATCATGATTGGCCTTACTTTCAATCTAATGAAACATATAAAAACAGTAGGTAATGGTAATGCAAAACTTTTCTGCCAAAAACGTGTATACTATAAGTTAGGCCACGACTTTTGTACAGTATTTTTGGCTTCTATACATTAATTGTTATCCACTACCTATATGGGAGTAATGGTCAAACATTCGTATGGAAAGGGATAATTAATAAATGCAGCAAGATACACATGCTTCCACACCTCTATTTTGGGAAGAGGACAAGTTTCATTAGTTTTTATAGTTTATGATTTAATCAAATCAGATATTAGTCTAACAATGTTGAGGATTTGAGCCTGATAATTTTGGCTTTGGAAGTAATATGGTGGCATTTCGAGTAATATGTCAAGGTAATTGTCATTATATGGAGTGCAAGAGTTTACAACATTAAGAATTAATGGAGCTTCTGTGAATGCGTGGCTAACAAAGAATTTATTTGGCGTTTGTTCTAAAGTGAGGTACATTAAGGCCCTATTTTTTACTCAATAAAATGTGATACAATCTTCAAAAAAAGCTAACATTCATTTGATTGATATTAGAAGGATAAGTCTGTGTGTATGTGTGAGCATGAGAGGGAGAGATAGAGGCTAGAGAGAGAGAAAGCAGAAAAAATAAAAAAAAACTACAATTCAGTAACGATGAGAGAAGCCTTTAAAACCGAATCAGATTTTATGCTAGTAATATTACTAAAAGAAAAATAGATATTGTATTAGGGGATAATTAATAAAATATTGGATAGGAAACATATGAATGAAATATGTAAGTTACTCGTATAATAAATACGTTAAAAATATGTAAGTTCTAATTTAGTATTTTTTTATAGTAATACGTGAAAAATACATGTATAATATGTAAGTTGTACCTATATTATTGAAACATATGTGATAATACATGTATTAAATGTGAAAATACATATGCATGTGTATATTACCCATATAATACATTGGGTTTTTGAGAAACATGTCTTCTATAATTAGGAAGTGTATTGGAGATGGAAGTACTTTAAAAAATACATATGTGCATAATGTGCATATTATATGCAAATTTACTAACTATGATTAACAGTTCTAGGTTGTGTATACTGTTTATCGTCTTTTAGAAACTTGGGATACATTAATTATTTCTGCTGTTACGCTGGGGAAAAAAAAACACACTTATTTCTAATGAAGCAAGAATGCCTATTTTCTGATGGTATACTAATATTTTTTATTGTGATACTATATATTAGCTGTGTTCCTGATTAAGTTGTTTTGAATCACTATATATTGTTTAGTTGACATGCAATCAGATTTTCATTTGTTCTTTTATTCATTGACTTGCACAAATGATATTTTGTAAAGATATATAATCTAAGAAATGTAATATCCATTCTGGAGCATGAATTATTTTGTATAGACATATGTCTGTTCAATGGTATATGTTCTCATCTCCTTGTACTTTGCTAATTGATTTGGGTAGTTCTGGAAGTATAATTTGCTAATGGTTTATGTTCAATGGTACATGTTTGCTTTACCACAAGTTATCTGTATTCTAAAGTTTAACCAAGATTGGCAGACGACTTTAGAAACTTGTTTATTGTCTGCTTTGTCTGCAATCCGCATAAGCCCTCATCCCTACCATTTTTGTCTCATTTTCTTTCTGCCAATTTTCAGAGTAAAACTTCAGGCTTAGCAGGGGCTTCATCCGCTCAGGTATTATTATCAATCATTTATTGTTTTCTGGGCCCTTTTTTTTTCCTGGTTGTATTTTAATGTTTAAGCTAATTCTTGTATCTCTGCATCGCAGCCTACTTCCACAAATCCTCCTGCAACTCCACCAACCACAAATTCTACAACCAGACCTGAAGCTCCTGCACAACCACCGTGAGTTTACATGACAAGGAGCCTTTTGAACTTGTGTTCAGATTAAATTAGTTCTCTTTAACAAACCTTTACTTTTTGTGCTGCCACAGACCCGTACAGAGTACCATATCTGCTTCTGACACTGCAAAGTATGATTCTTTATCCTGAGATTATATTTAACAATCTATGGCAAAGGCATGAAGATACTTGTACAACAGTTAAGAGTTGAATTACCTTAGGTTGTTGCATTAAGTTGCAGTTGTTACTGAGGAATCAAGTACGGTGATTGAAATGAATTTTACTAAGCATCTTTTGAAGCTGGAATCCTCTGTTTGAGTTGAAGGCTAATTTTTTTGACACCTTCACGTGGATGACTAGAGTTGTCTTTTCCTTTTCCCTTTCGTGGCCTTCATTGTTTCTTTACAATTTTAGCCTTGTATACTTCTTGTATACCTGGTTTGTGCCCACTGGCACCTTTTAATTAAGTTAATTTATTTATCAAACAGAAAGCATGCACAATCACTGTGTTATAAAATTAATTTTAAGATTGCAGTTTGCAGTTTGCAATGGTGGTGTGTAATCAGATATTACGGTTGAAATTGGATTCTAACTGTCAATACAAAGTTTTTCAAAACCATCTTGGTACATGTGACTTGAGCCTAGAAGTCAAGCTCCTGAACTTAGTTAAGTTTGTTTACCAGGTTGTTTGTTAACTTTTGCCTTGCTTAAACAAATTCTATGTACACAATCAGATATTATTAATTAATGTAGATGTAGCTAGGATGGGCTGCTCAATGTGAATATCCAGTGATGTAGCGAATGTATTATCCATGTTGGCATGCTGCTGGTTTAGTTTAGGCATGTTTATAATATATTCTTGTGTGGTATGAATCTGAATTTTTTTAGGGTAATCTGGAAACTGTTCTTATAGTCCTCTTTTTAATTTGTTTTCTTTAATGTATTTTAAAAGAACAGTGTTTATTTTTTATATATAAAAAAAAAAAAAATTGTTGGGTTCCCCTTGCATTGTTTTTTACTTCCATTGGCATAGACCATGATGATTTTAAGCCCCTCTCTTTCAACTGCAGTGTGCATACTGATACCTATGGTCAAGCTGCTTCAACTTTACTTGCTGGTACTAATCTTGAGCAGACTATTCAACAAATAATGGATATGGGCGGTGGAAACTGGGACAGAGAAACAGTTACACGTGCACTTCGAGCGGCATATAACAATCCAGAGAGAGCAGTCGACTACTTGTACTCTGTATGTCTAGATTTATTAAACTTGTTGCTGTTATATTGATCTTTATTTAGCCGCTGACATAGTGTTCTTCAGAGTATTCCAGAAACAGCAGAAGTTGCAGTGCCGGTAGGACATTTCCCGGCAAGCCAGGCAACTGAAACAGGGCCAGCCAATGCTGCACCTGTCTCTGGAGCACCTAACTCTGCTCCTTTGAATATGTTTCCTCAGGTAAAATGTAGGATTGTTGGATATGTTTCCTTTACATTTACTTAGCTGGGTATCTAAGCTGGAGTCCTCCAGGAAACACTCTCTGGTGCTGGTGCTGGTGCACTTGGATCCCTCGCCTTCCTCAGGAATAATCGCCAGGTAAGCTTCCTGTTATAATATTTCCAACTAAGATGTATATTCTGTATATTGGATTCTATAAATCAGCAAATCAACACGATTGAACTTGTTGACGTTTTATAATATTGGTATTGGAAACAGGGTAGATGGCGCATGTGTTGAGTGGAGATAGTATACGAGTTTATAATACATTTTTATTTCATTCTTGTATTTTCTGGGAAGAAATAATGTTATAGAAGCAACCAAAAGTGGATATCATTCTCTTTGTAGCTAGCCATGTTTAAACTATGTCATATAGTCGTACAAAAGCTCTATTACGTGCTTCTAATGAATAGTAAATGTTGGAGATCATGTTTGATTTAGTTTGCATGTTTTATTCACTTGTTGGCTATGTAAGGTGTGCTCTACTTAATGTCTGTTTTCGTTATAGTTCCAAGCGTTGCGCTCAATGGTGCAAGCAAATCCACAAATTTTACAGGTTTGCATTTGCTTTATGTCTTAGATTAAAAATTGTGATGGTTTCTTTTAAATGTCTCACAGTCGCTTTGTGCTGCTTTTGTTACAGCCCATGCTGCAGGAGCTTGGAAAGCAAAACCCCCAGCTTTTAAGATTAATTCAGGAACACCACACTGAGTTCCTTCAGTTAATAAATGAACCTCTTGAGGGGTCTGAAGGGTGAGTATCATAAAAAAGACCGAATTAATTCATGCATAGAAATTGTCAAAATCATGACTTGCCTTTCTTATAAAAGTACTCCATCTTCCAGTGACATATTTGATCAGCCTGATGGCCCTGACCAAGATATGCCTCATGCCATCAACGTAACTCCGGCTGAGCAGGAGGCCATTGAACGAGTATGTATTTTTTATTTATCAAGATTGAACGAGTGTGTATTTTTTTATTATCAAGATTGAACGAGTATGTACTTTTTTTTATTATCAAGATTGGACGAGTATGTATTCTTTCTGTTCCTGAGAACTGTTGCATGTAATGTTTTTACATCCACTGATTAGTTTGGTATTTTCTATAGCTCGAAGCAATGGGATTTGATAGGGCCTTGGTCATCGAGGCATTTTTAGCATGCGATCGCAATGAAGAATTGGCAGCAAACTACTTATTGGAGAATGCTGGAGATTTTGAGGATTGAATGATTGTCCTAAACACCCAGTTATGCTTACCCCATTGGATTCATAGTTTTATTCTTTTGAATCCGCATCCTTGACACTTGCAGCATCTTTACTCAGGTAGTGCGTGTAGTGTTTGGAACAGCTTATGTCCCCAGATAATGAATTTAATTAATAGTAATTGTTTTTGCCAGATTGAATTTTTAAATAGAACATCTTTTGCTGAGGTTTATTTCTTGTGAGAGAACAGTATGTTGACAAAGGAAAGGTTGAGTTTCTTTTTCCTTCGAAAAAATATCTTTCGTCTGCATCTCAAGAACAATAGGGGTTCAATAAACACAGAATTTATTTAACTTATTTTTCTTTTAATATTATAGTTCTCTATTTTAACTTATGTTTTTTAAATGTTACATCTTGCCATCTTTTTTTATTTATTATTATCAGAGAATTGTCATCCTTATTCTGTCATCGATTTTTGATATTGTTCCTCAACTGTATGAAATTTATTTCAATTTAAATCTACTTTAGGGACGTAAATTTTTTAATTATTTCACTAAGGGTTTGTCTGATAACCAGTTAAGTGAAAACTATAGACATGTTATATAACAGTTTTCATTTTTTATTTTTTTAATCAAAATCATTCATATTTTTTTAAAATAATAAACTGTCTTCAGTTTTTTTTACCCTCCTTTCTCATTTACCAATTTTACATTACTGCACATACATTTCAATTTAGTCCTAAAATGCGGTATTTGGGACCTCCTGACTTGGAACAGACAGCTCGACTCTTGTTTTCGCCTGCATGCCCAAACCGAGCCTTGGGACTTCTAGAACCAAAATTCATCCTAAACTCTGAAAAATGTTAGACTCTTTGTAACATGCATTTTCATTCTATGACCTCCGATAAAAATTTAATTTCCAAGTTAAGCATAAGACTGAAAATTGTTACCAAACAACTTTTAAACAATTTTTAATTTTTCTTTTATTTGAAAATTGAAAGAGAGTTACTAAACAAGTTTATTATTTTCAAGTTCCCAAGGCTCGGTTTGCCCCCTTCCCAAATTTGACTTTATAAAAATAAAATAAAAACTTCTCTGTTTTCAGTTTTATACAAATCAAAACTGAAAATTAAAAACTGAAAAAATGAAAACTAAAATGGTTTTCAAACAGGTCCAAAATTAAACATTATATCAATTTAACCTCCATGAATCAACCAAATCGGTAACGCCAAATCTAAATGACGGTTGCGACATTTTGAATTGCTTGATCCTTTTAAGGAAAAAGAATTAGAGACCTGTCTAAAATGGTGTTGGTCATTCTTCACCAAAGATAAATATGTTTTAGCTCCCTAGGAATTGCAAACGTAGAAACCATGAGAATTGGAGCGGAGAAATCCTTTTATTTGCATCGAAATCTTCTAGGCTTTGCTTGTTTTCACAATCTTCAAACTATATAGTTAGAATTGCTGATGAAAGAGAACAAGGCCGCGTAAAAAGAAATGGAACAAAGGCTAGAACCAAAACCAGGCTTGACATTTCCTTATCCATACCTAGATGGTGCATGTAAGAACCTCAAGGGCTAGCTCAAGTGGTAAGCCAAGTATTGAAAACAGATCAAATCCAATAAAGAAACTGTTGGGGAAATCACTGATAATATTGTTTTGCTCATTAACATGTAGTTTACCAAGCACAATTGGTTATTCCAAAAGTCAACACATATCATTCTATTTACACAGTGGATAGTATTTGAAGTACAAAAGAAGATGCATACACACAATAAATAAATATACTTGAGACACTGATGAGCAAACCCTTTATCTCTAGTTTAGTGGTGGCAGGGTTCAGAATTCCCTCTCGGGGAACAGAATAGGAGCCAAAAGAGACCAGATGAACAGACCTGCAGTTGCCCAACTAGTCACAATCCGCACCCACACAGATGGCCACCCCACGTCAACCAACTTCCCGCTCTCCCCAACTGAGGTTGTCCATCCTGTCAGAAGCATTGCCGAGTACATACTAGCAAGAGAGAAGATGATGTGGAAAAACGAATATGAATATGATACTGGCTTCGCCTTCTCTTTTTCTTCATGTTCATCTGCCTTGTCCAATGGAAGCAGAGGCTTTCCAGCACCTTCACCAGGCAAGAAATTTTAAATATGAAAAAAAAGGAATATTAGTATTATAGCAAAACTAGACAGCCTATCAATGTTAATATTTTTTCCTTCAAAAGTTTCTCATGTAACCAAACATCAAATACAATTGTTCAAGAAAAAAAAACCAAAAACAAAATAATTGTAAGACAGTTTAAGCACATTTTTCTTGGTTAGTATAGACAAATTGCATATCTTGAAACAAGAGTTTTAAAGGTTCTGCCAAGAATTACCTGCACGAGGAGAACTTGGTGGGGAGAGAAGAGTTGTAGAAGATCCAGCACGAACAGCAGAATAAACCACAGAAAGAACAGTGGTTAGCAAACCAAAGGTAAGGGTCCCAGTGGAAACAGCTTTGGAATGTTTGTGAAGACCATTGCACTCATATTCCCTTGGTTCACTGGCAAGTGCACTGTAGCAAAGGTATGTGCAATACATTGATATAACTGACGCTGGCAAAATGCTGCCATTTACCTGTATAACATAAAAATGATAACTAAGAAATCATAATACTGAATTATTACGAATGAATCTGCACGCATCAGCATACCATGGCTATGCATGTATAACATCAGAGTATAAATGTAAAAAGAATCATACCAATACAAAATATGTGCAACCAAGAAGCTATGCAACATATAGACTCTTTTAAGCTAAGTGGAAGTACAGTTCTAGAATCTAGATTTAGTATTGAATACATACGCTGCTCTCAACAGAATACAGAGATAAATAGTAGACTGAACCAAGTTTATGAAAACCTCACTCATCACCTGCATTGCCTTATAACAGATTACCATAATCTGGAGAGTGATATACTTCTGGTTTAGCCCAAGAAGACAGTTAACTCATCTATACAAAGCATGAATCGATGTAATCCCAATTTAATATATCATTTTGGGTTTTAACTAGTCAGACTTTGCAATGTCCCATGGAAATAGAACATGGTTTCCTCCAAATTCCTCCCTCTCTTCCTTGTTTGCCTCTTTCTTTGTCGTTGCCAAAAAAAGAAAATAAATAAAACAAGGGCTATATTTTTTTCCTCGTGTGTTCTGCAACTCTGGTCTATCACTGAATCTATAGCTAGTCTCTCTGCCCTTGTAGAAGCAGTAAAAGATAAGGCAACAATCTCTTGAATTATAATCACCAATAGCAGCCTTATACAACTTGTATTATCCCTCTTCATTTTTTATTTCTTCTAGTTGTATCTTTGCAAACATGAGTGATACAATTATGGTGTAATTTTTTATTTTTTTTATTTTTTGGTAACTGATTATAATTAGCTATAAAGAAAGAACCATGAAATTTACAAACTTACAGCAGGATGCAGAGCGACTATGAGAAAAAGGAACACACAGATCAGAGTTGTGACAATAAAGAAGGTGTTGAGCCCACAGTCATGTCCAGATGGCGTAAACCAATGGAAAAGAAGTCCAGAGAAGACGAATGTTGCCAGATAACAAACAAGAGAAACAACAAAAAGTGCAATGTACCTATATAAATGATGAAGATTCAAGTTAAAATCAATATAAGAATGTAGAAATGTAGAAATGTGAAAATAAATAGTAGATACTTGAGGAAATAATAAACTAACCAGAACTGCTCATCATATCCAACCCATTTGTCATTCCACCCATGAACAAAATCCAACAAAAGTACAACTTGTACAAGGAGAAAAAATCCTGAGCCAAACTTTGAAATTGTCTCTGCAAACAAGATATTTAACTGTCAATTTTAGTCACACAAATGAAAAAAGTTTCCAAAAATGTAATTAACAGAAGAAACTAAATTCGGAAATTAACAGAAGAGACTCAAATACTAATCCAATCTTCTCCGTTTCCTTGCATGACAAATCATGACCACAAACCTTTTATTTTATAGCATCAGGATACTCTAACCAAGGTACATTTTAATTCACTAAAAAAATTAAGAGCAAAATACATATATAGAACCCAAAAACGAATCATAATTCACAGATAGATGTAGAACAATTTTGGAGTGCTAACCTAGCTACTATTCTCTAGGTTCAACATATGTAAGCCCATAAGTAAGTTCTCCAATTTGTAAAGCCTATTTTGATTTAGCAATAGAAAATTTTTCAGGAGTCAAAAAATAATATGGAAAACATAAAAAGATGAGTGAATAATCTAAGATTACACGAAGCACTCACAGAAAGAAATGGAAATACGCAGATGACAAGGACATACTAGTTGTTACAGACATATAGGTATTCTATTATGATAACCTAATAAACTGAACTTACAACAGTATGATATACTGTTTTGATTGCAATAAGAATTTTCAAATGCAATAAGTGCTAA
The DNA here is from genome assembly GCA_903112645.1 of Prunus armeniaca. Lineage (NCBI taxonomy): Eukaryota > Viridiplantae > Streptophyta > Magnoliopsida > Rosales > Rosaceae > Prunus > Prunus armeniaca. The sequence continues at coordinate 8,499,168 of CAEKDK010000003.1, read as the reverse complement.
ATCATTAAGAGTCTATTATTGTTGTAAAAAAAAATATATATATATATATATCATGTTGCATGTATGCAATACTATTCAGATGTGACAACATGAGATACACAAGTACATTTTCTTTGAAAAGAAAGCGCAATCATGACACTTCTTGTCTGTTCAAAATTTAAGAAATAAACAGATGATTGGTCTCTGTGGGCAGAGATTAGCAGTAATTGGGTCAAGAAAGGTCAATAAATGTACTGAAGTTTAGCATCTGATTTTTTTTCTTAAATGTAAAACTGCAATGTGTGCATCAAGCCCAGAGACTGGAATTCATCTTGGGACTTTTGAAACAAGAAAACAGCGAAAATTTTATGCACTACGAAAACAAAATCCCTGATAGAATATAGTGCTTACCATAGAAGCTAACAATCTCATTTGGTATGAAAAACATGAAGATCACTAAAAGGCACCAGGAAATAATTTTCATCATCCATCCACCATGGTGCAAACTATCACGAGGATCCTTCTGGCTTTTCACGCCAACCATCATAACAGCTAAAATGGTGAAGAAGAGAAAATTTCCCAAGCTAACACGAAGCACTGCATCTGTTTCGAACCACTCCCTGTTATGTGTCTGATTAAACTGAGTAATCCCTGCATCAATAACCAATCTGAGATCAGTGTCATATGCAAGACCACATACCACTAAACCCAAGAACCAAACAATCCTCTAGTTGTAGTCAAACTTCCATGGGAAATCAAAAAAATTTCACCCATTTAAAGACATTATGTTATAATGAGTTTCTTATAAAGCATTACCAAACATTCAAAACATCTGTACAGAGCACAGCAAGTACATCATAACACCACAGCCTAATATTTGGAATGATGAAAGAGATGGCTTACAAGGAATCTTTTCCAAGAGGGGAGCTGCGACCTCACGGAGAATCCATGAGACGATCAGAGAAAGCGCGAAGAGCCCACAGTATGCAATCCTTGCAGACCGGCGGCTGATACTCGACACCACCGTCCGGCACGCATCGCAGGCGCAAGCAGCGCAGCACGACGCCAGGCAGGAAGCTGCCCACATCTTCTTCTTTCACGCCTCACCCACAGATCAAATATTAACAAAACCCCCCCCCCCCAAAAAAAAAAAATAAAAAAAAAAAATAATATGAAATACAAACACCCTGATGGAATTTTCAAACTAAATACGAAAATTTTAAATAAGTTTCAGGCCTTGAGCTTTATTCAAAGCCCTATTTGAGATTGCAGCTCAATTCAATAATTCAACAAAGAAATTATAAACCTATATTGAAAAACAACTAGAACCCTAGAAACAACATAAACAAATGAGAAATTCGATCAGATTGAAAGAAACTTATACAAAACCCATGATGTAATTGATGAAATACATATTAATTGTTCCTGAAATTTGATCATAATAGTAAAGAATTAAGATCGACTACCTTCTGGAAATTGGAGAGCAAAGATCAAGAGAGCGAAGATAGATTAAGAGCCTAATAAAAGCTACAAAGACTTTTGCTTTTAGGTTCGGATTCGAATTTTCCACGGTTTTATTGGACCTTGTCTCAAGTATAACTGAGTCGCCACGTTGGTCGGGTCGGGTTTTCTTCTCAGATATTTCCACAAAACACCATAGGTGGGGTCGGGTTTTTTTTCTTTCTCCTTATACAAAAGCAACTTTATCAATTCAACATAAACACTCTCATCTACAAGTGCAACTTGGATCATCCCAAACTTAACTTAATCATTAACCCGATCTGACAAGTTAGAATTAGGTGAACATTAAGGGTGAGCATATTTCGGTTCATTCTGATTTATCCCTTTGATTGGAGTAAAATCGGTTCATTCTGATTTATCCCTTTAATTGGAGTAAAAACTGAAAGTTATACACGAGTTTAGTTAGATTTTCATACAAAGTGTCGCACGGGTTTGGAGCCTCCCCAAAACTTACACGGTTTGTTTTGGAGGGCTAATGGCTGGTGCTATACGGTTTTGGTTCGATTTGGTTGGTTTTGATTTGGAAGAAGAGAAAAAGACGAAGAGGTGAAGAAACAAGAAATAGAAAGAAAAGAGGAGGGAAAGAAAGAGGTGGAAAAGAGAGAAAGACAGAGGTGCAACAAGAAGAACGGCTATGGTTCACCAAAAAGAAAAAGAAGTAGGGCTATAATTGTTATTTAGCTGGGTATAAATTGGGAATAAAGCATTTGGGTATTAATTGGGCTAAAGTATGTAAATTTAACATAACCGGTTCGATTTAGTTTAGAATGTTTTTGTCCAAGGGAAGAATCGGGATGAGAACCAATCCATAACGGTCCGATTTAGTTTTTAAGCCTAAGTTACTTTTTTGTCAACATGGTTTTTTTTTCCGACTTAATTCACCGATTCAAATGCCAACCCCTAATGAAGACATGCTTGAACTCAACTTAATCATTTTATGGGTCAGTTTTAGGCCTTGACCGTCTGAACCCAACTCGATTTCTAGGCCACATTCTAATATATTTTATATGAATATATACTCATTCTACACATATTCCACATACTTCATAGAATAATTAGGGCTTTTTCTACTAGTGTCGTTTTATGTTTTATTTGGTATAAACTCTAGAAGTTATATGTTTAGTTTAAGTGATTGTCGCTTAGTATTTTTCATGTTTTTTAATTGGACTTCAAATTTTGTATCGATGCTATGACTATTTTTGTTATTGTATTTTATTAATGGCTTGGATAGAAAAGATTGAATGGATGTGCTTGCGCTTCTAACTTTTAATCAACGATTGATTGGCCAAGTCAGGGACCTTTTCTTGGCCTATGTTCTTTCACTTCCTCAGGGTCGAGAAGGTTAGGTTTTGTAGGTGTGTTTTTAGCGTTTTTATGATAAGTGCAATGATTAAGATAAATGAAGGAAACTAAATGACAATAAAATAAATACAAATTTATAAATAAACCCAATTCTAGATATGTATTTATAAAAAAAACCCAAGCACTATTTAAACATAGAAACACACCCAAAATCAACCACAAAATCAACTTTTTGGGTGTGTTTATAAATGGGTTTTGAGTGTGTGTAATGATGGGTTTTGGGTGTGTTTATATGTTTAAATAGTGCTTGGGTTTTTTTATAATTTCAACCCCCATTTTGGGTGTTTTAGTGAAACTCCCTAAAATAAATGCGATAAGATATATTAAATCAATAAGAAATTTGAATTAAACAAAGAACTTAATAAGAATCATAGTCTAAAATATCGATAATATCAATAAAATATCGAAGATATTATAGTTTTTTTGGGTCACGAAGATAGTGAAAATTTTGAATCTCATAAGAACTCTATGTGGTACTAAGTCACTCATATATCTAACCATGCAATGTATAAAGTGTAAAATATTGTAGTAAATCATTATATATAAATGATTATGGTGTGTTTAATCTTCTTTCCTTAATTACTACATATTTTCTACACTCACAATGTTTGTCAGCTCGCTATATAATCAACTTAAATCAGTTAAACCTATCATACAATGCATTTTCTTCCAATTTTTTGTGATAAACTAATAAATACTTGACTAAATAAACATCCTCCAAAGTTTCAATAAAAATTTCCAAATTTTTCTTACAATTTCCATGGTTTTTATTCAATTTTTATTGATATCGATAATATTCCGATATTTTCATCAAAATTTCCATGTTTTTGGACTACCGATATTTTCGATACCATCGATATTTTAGACCTTGTAGGTAACAAACTAAAACGCACCGTTTAAGGTGCTTACTAACGCCCAACGGCCCTTGAGCGCGTAGAAAAGACACAAAACGAGTGACACCTGCGCACGCAATCAGCAAACCTATTTTGTTTATTTATTCTATTTGTGGTCAAAACACGGTGGACCGGACGGCCACTCCCTCCTCATCTCTTCTCCAAACTTCAAACCGAAACATCATATAAAGAAGGAGAAGAAGAAGGAGACACAGACCCCAAAAGAAACGAGAAGAAACGAAAAGAAAAAAAAAAAAAAAAAAAAGAAACAAACGTAGAATACCCATCAAGCTCCTTTTGATCCAATCGAATTTTGCCTCATCTGTAAGTTTCCCACATCTTTTCCTTTTTCATTTCCCTTCAGATCTGAGCTACTGCTTTTATATGTGTTGTGTTTTGTTTTTCAATTTTTTTCCTTTTACTTTCTTTGTGTTTCTTGTTTTTATGGATATGGGTTTTACGAGAATGACATGATTTGGGTTGTTTTGGGTTATAAATGTGAAATGGGGTTTTTCATGTGAGATATTAGAATTGTATCATCAGGAAACGTGAAAGGGAAAGGAGATCTGGATTAGGTCCCATGAGAATGAGAAAAGCTTAGGTAGAAGGTCAATTCTTGATTTGGATTGAACCCATTTGAGAAGGATAGCTGAATTATTGATAATCTACTGAAAAAAGAAGAAGAAATGATAATGCCCCCATGGTTATAGCTTTTAAATTCTTTTTCTAACGCCTTCAGAGCACTGAAAATGCTGCAACTTCTATGTTTTGCGGTACGATCTGCTGGGATCTCACAGAACACAGTAAATTGGCTAATTTTTTCTGAATTGATGTCAAGAAATGTGTGATGTGTGTAGTTCGATGGCGACAATGAGCTTTAGTGCATGGTGCTGCTATGAATATATTTTTGTTTATTTTTAACTTTTTGTCTAGGCATTGTATATTTTTCACGGATTTGAGTTCTAATTTTATACTGGGATGAATTTGCCTTTTTTCATTATATTGTTTTCCTCATAATGTATATTATTGATATAGTTATAATGTTAATCATGATGGAACTACAAACTAGTAAATTAAGAATGATAAGCGGGTTGTGTAGTGATGAAGGGCTGGTGATTTGTGGATTTGACTTCATATGAAATCCTTCAAAATATACACACACACACACACACATATATATATATAATTTTTTTTAAATGGCCTTTAAAATATATATGATTGAAAACCTTTTTTTTGTGTCATATACATCATCAGTGGTTGATACCTTCCTGGTCGCATTTGAGTTGACAGTGCATGTTCATTTGTGTGTAGTAATTATTGTTTATCAGATATATTCTTACTTGGTATACTTGGGGATTTGAAGTGGGGTTACTGGGCTTTCTTATTGAGTTTAACTCATCAACATTGGATTGGTATTATAATAATAATATTTATTTTCTGATTTGAAACATAATTTCTTTAATTAAAAAAAGAAAAAGAAAAACTACAGTACAGCTAGCCACTGTGCAACAAAGAGACATTAGCTTATCTTGTTTACTCCATAAGCTAAACATTAGGTAATCACTTTTAGATTCTTGCTTGAAAGCAGGCCAACTAATAGACTTAAGGAGCTGCTTTGACAATTATAATGAATTGAACTCACTTGTATGTTGCAAACAAACCTTAAGAAATTTCAACTATAGTTGGAGAAAATTTCAAAAGAGTATTTGATTCTCATGGTAAGACTACATATGCTTTTAAAAATCGCTTCAATTTTGGCTATGCAATGGGGCAGACAATTTTTTTTTATGCTTCTTCCTGCAATTCCATCTGATTTTACTGCATAGTGTTGCATCTTCGTTTTTCAGAAGTTTATTATTGTTAAGGTGACTTTGAACAGTAGATTCTCATACTCATGTAACTAGCCATTATTTCAAGTTAATATTCTTTCCAGAACTTGGTTCTTATTTTTGGTAGGGTTTAGTTTGGGTTTTAGTTCTAATTCTATTTTCATTCTGAGCCAAACGTTTTGCTCTTGCAAATATTAAGATGCCAAGCTTCCATCCATCTGTAAAGTTTTGAACTTTTATGGACATGCTAGGAGAGTAGTCATTCTTGTGCATGGGTGCTTTTATCTTCTTGCATTGGACCTTGTCAGGTCTTAATTTCTTATTTTGGTAGATACATGTGTGCTGTATTGTTCACATTTCTGGTGTACATAATCAAATTGGCATTGCCCTTCCTGATCTATTGCATTATTCTTAGTCAAGAAGAACATATTAAAAGCTATTATGAATGTATTCCGTGGGTTCTTGAAGGATTTCAGTAAAGTTGGAGGAAAGCAAGTTTCATTGTAAAATTTATGTCATTTGCTAATTGTAATTTTCCTTGAAAGTTTGCCTTTAGTGCATGTGCTAGTCGGTATGCTTTTGCAAAAATTTTGTTACCTTACACGTTGCAAGATGTTGACTTGCATGAGAACTGTAGCTTGCTTTCTAGTACATTTTCCAGAAGTATGGTTCTCATTTTGCAGTTGCAGTTTTTCAAGGAGAACCTCTTTTTGTAAGGCATAAAATCATCATTTTGTTGAGCCAATATGATCTTTCATTGTGTTTCAGTTAGCTACTAGCCAATAGGCTATTTTATGGAAAATTTGGACTAATTCAATGCTTTCTGGCAGGTGCTTCTCCAGAAAGCACTACAAAGTGCTATTAGAACCCAGAAGCACTTTTCAAGAGTGTTTTAGCCCTCCCATAAGCATTTCCAATCCGTACGCGTTGCTTGTTATTTTTGTTTATACTCTTTTTATAGAATTTATATTCATATATTATATTTTACCATTCTAACTAAGATTTTTCTTTGGATGATGGTTGAACTTTTTTATCTTGTGCTAGAGGTTGTGAATTCAAGCTACATGATGTGCAATTTTTTTAAAATTCATACTTCTAGACCTTTCAAACCTGAATAGTGCTTGAACTCAGCCTGAAGCCTGATGGGCTGAGTTCGAACCCTTTGGGCTAGTCTCATTTTTGCTGGGCTGAGCCTCAGCTAGTCCACCCAATTGACATCCTTGATTGTACATAAATAATGTTGGTCTGTCAATGGTACTATACCATTTGATTTATGATTTAGTAGGTTAATCCCTTTGTTTAGTTGGTCTTTGTGGCATAAAATTCGGTAATTTGTTTTCAGCATTTGTTAAAACTTGTTTCTTGTTGGCGTTTCTCTCATCCAAAGAATGGTTTGATAATTTCACTGTATTGACTTTTTTTGCTACGTCCTTCTTCAAGTATGAATGTGACTGTTGATTATAACTGAAGAGAAATTTGTTATGATTAGTCGTGCTAGTATGGTCGTGTTTTCCTTAACTGTACCCCCTTGATCTCTGCGTGTAACTGTGTCCTCGATCTGTGTAACCTTGCTTGTAATATCAATGAATCTGTGAACACTATCTCCTAATGATGAAAATTTGGCTTTCTTACCTGTCATCATGACCTCAAGTGTGCAAACTTCAGGTAGTCTGAGCAAGGCCAGTACATATTATACCATGGTTCTTGACAGCATTTTGTCTTCTCCTGTTCGGAAGTCAGCATCATTCAGAAAGCAATTCTCACAAAATGAGTTGGGTAGCTGGTCGACTCTATTTCAGCGGCACCGCTTCCTCTTAACGGCCCTAGCACTCCTGACTTTCCTCTGCACTGTTTATCTTTACTTTGCTGTCACTCTAGGAGCCAGTCCAACATGTTCTGGGTTGAGTGGAACTCAAAAAGCATTGTGTCGTTTGGAGCATGCAAAGACTTCAGTGGCCCATGGAAAATTGAAAATTCTTTAGCATGTAGATGATAATGATTTTCCAAAGTTTCTTTTTTCTTGGGTTCCTTTGATTAGAGTGGATTGCCAATTTAAATCAAACTACTAAATTGTAGTGGGTTTTATATTTGTTCGTGAACTGATTGATTGGGTCATATATACATAATATTTGTAGTATGGAAACACTGGATTTACCATAATGAATATTTTTATTCAAAGAAACTAAAGCATGGTGTTATCAGATTATTTGCTTCGCTTGAAAGTCTATTTCTGTAAAGGAATGTGAGCTGGACTGGAACATGTTTTTTCATAGGACCTGAGTGGGGCTAGCAGGGATAAGAGTAAGAGGCTTGTAAGTGTAGCTATTTTATTGTTATTATATAGAGATAGGAAGGGGCTTGTAACTCGAGTCGTTTTTAGTTTTAGTTTTCATTATATTACACATGTATGTTGAATTGTATATACATTTCTTTCACGAACATTCTGTTACCCTCCAATCGCCCTCCTATTTTCTTTCATATATTTTCTATATCTCTCTAAAAAAATATATGAAAACTAAAACCTAGAAACGACAATACTACAAATCGGGCCGTTCAATTCTATCAAAATTTCATTTACATTACTTGTGTTGCGTCCCAACTCTAGTTCAAAATTGTACAAAGAATGCCAAGTTTCTTGCCCTTTTTAAACTCTTATATATTTCAAGAGACTTGTCTATTGACAACAAGAAAGTACTAATAATTATACAATAACACTATAATTAGCGACCATAACATTGTAGCAACTCTCTGTGCCTTCCATATTTTTATCGAGTAAAGATAAGATTTGTATGATTATAACCAATTTGTCATACATTTTATGGTACGAAATAAATATAGAGAGGCGTTTTATGCATATCAAATACTAGAAAAACAATCACATGATGTATATTTAAGTACTGATGGAGTTTCATAATTGTCCTAGAGTTGTGAATGACTTAAAATGTAGGGACCAAATTGATAAATCTAAATCTCATGAACCAATTATATGTTTTACGTTAAAATATAAGCTAACGGAACGGGGTCTAGCCCAGTGGAAAAGGGTCTTGACTTGCCGACAAGAGGTCTCAGGTTTGAACTTTCATGGCACCTTAGTTGTGTGCAGTGGTGGATCCATGAATTTTTCAGGGAATGTGCAATATTTAAAAGGCTAAAAATTCACAAAGGACTCAAGCAAGGTCCAAGGTTTAAGTCTAATATCCATGTGGTGTGTTAAAAAAAAATTTAAAATTCAAAAATTAATTTAGACAACCAAATGCCCTTAGAATTTAAACAATACTAATGTCATTCATAATTAAAACAAATAAGAATTTTACGTGTATTACTAATTGATTATAGTCTGTATGGAATATCAATTAATATGAACAGAATTCATGTCAGTGACACAATTAGTTTACCAAAATTCATATCAAATATGAAAAAAATCCATGTCAATTACATAATTAATCTAACAAAAGTCAATACTAATTAATCTAACCAAAATTAATACCAATTAATCTAACCAAAAGCACATGTGATTTGGAGGTCACGAGATAAAAGTACATGTGATTAAAAGTTCGGGGTAATTTTCGGTGAATTTTTTGGCACACATATGAGTTTTTAATGAATTTTTTAAGTTAGGCCAATTAGAAATGGACATGTGTTAACTTGCTATTGGACTATTTAAAAAAGAATCAAAAGTGAGAAGCGCGTGGAGTCTTTCTTCTTCCTCGAAGAGCCTCTGCAACTCAACTTTAATTCTAGAAAAACTTAGAAAATTCATAACTTTGGTTGTGGAGCTCCGATTGATGAACTGTTTTCTCCTACATGCTCGTGAGATCAAGCCCAATAATCTAAGGTAAACATTCAGGGTCTCACACAGCAGCAAACAAAACAACGTCTTTGAGGCATTTAGTGAAACAATTGATGGGCACTAGCAAAAGGGCAAATTCCAACATTCCCAAGGAAGTTTCTGGCGATGAGAGATGCAGCTGCACTTCTTTGCGCCTTTGTGGATTCGCCAGTGGTTGTGTGTGTGAGAGAAATCCCTCTCCCTTTAGACTATCGCTTGTACTCAAAAAAAGGTTAAAACATAAAGACCAAAATTGTAGTTCAGTCATTCTAGAACCAAAAAAAATTGCTTCCTTACTCTTTATTTTTCATATGTTTGTTGCTATCTTGTCATTATTGATTCCCTTAAATTTACAAATTTCACATCGTTTGATGACCTGTATCGATCTTCACCTTCACTTTTATACACATATGAGATTGTTTTACATGGTTTTAGTGTTGTTCTATCACTAGAAGAACTAGAGACTTTGAAGAAGTACCAATGATTTGTATAAGTTGATTGTGGTCAAATTACAACATCGTTGAGTACCTATACACCTAAATTTCTCTTCTTAAGTGCACCTACCGGGCTATGGAACATCTCTCATTACAGTGAAGATACTATTATCGGTATCATAGATTTTGGAGTGTGGCCTGAAAGCCCAAACTTTGAAGATCATACAAATCTGAGTAAATGGAAGGGTTCATGTGAGGAAGGGGAAGATTTAAGTCCTCAATGTGTAACTTAAAGCTTATAGGAGCCAGGTACTTTAATGACGGTTTGCTAAACCACAATACTAGCTTTGAAATAAAAATGAATTCTTCTAGAGACACAATGGGCCATGGGACATTTGTTTCCTCCATTGTTGCTGGGAATTTTGTAGATGGGAGTGTTGTATTTTGGTTATGCTAAAGGAAAAATGAACGGTGTTGCACCACATGCAAAGATTGCTATTTACAAGGTAATTTGGGTTGATACCATTACGAACATAGATTTAATGGCTATAATGGAACAAGCCATAATAGATGGTGTTGATGTGATTTGCCTCTCTATTGTTGACTTTTAGAAACCAATGTATTATGATGCTATTGCAAGATCATCATTTTCTGCTATGGAAAAAGACATAGTTGTTGTATGTGCAACAGGGAATGATAGGCCAAGTATAAGGACCATGTGCAATGGATTTCCGTGGGTTATAACTGTTGGTGATCGTTGGTTTTTCTGGAGTACTAACTCTAGGAAATGGTTTCAGAATCATTGAATGGAATACATTTCCAGGATCCGTTTAGATAAAAAAACTTACTTATAATATACGAAGAAACCCTATCAGCATGTAATTCGTCCAAATTATTATATGGAAAATCTAATGGAATCATCTTATGTGAATTAGGATCGACTCATGATCAAATCTCTACTATCACCTCTTTAATAATTAAAGGACCTATACTTGTTGCATATATATTTAATTTAACTGACACTCCATGTCCTTGTATTATCATCAAAGCAAAAGGGTCATTAGAGGTGATAAATTATATGAAATCAACCAATGAACCTTTCGCTACAATGGAGTTCCAGCAGAAAATTATGATTATAGATCATGCACTTAGAATGTATGAATTTTCTTCAAGAGGTCCTTCAAAAAGCTATTCAGGCATTTTGAAGCTGGATATAATCGCACCAGGGCTACTAATTGTAGGTGGTTGGATTCCTGATAATTGCGGAGCTCATTGCTGAAATTTTACTCTATAGAAGAAACACTACAATTTCTCATCTAGAGCATCTATAGCTTGCCCTCTGATCAGTGCATAATTGTATACATTTCATACCCTTTTAGCTTTTGATTTGGTTATGTTTTTGAGTTAAACTTGTGCCTTAAATTGCTTTTGTGTTTGTCATTTAGTTAATTAAGCTTTAGGTAGTATTGGTGGCTTTGGACAAAAAAAGATATAAAATAGTGCAAAAATGTCCAAAACTAGAGACTAAGTTAGCAACTTTTTTCAGACCTAACATCTTCATCTGACCTTGGATTAGCCCAAATGATATGTGGTTGGAAAGATGACATTTTAGACTTCAAGTTGGAGGGCTCGAAGTTGTCATTTGCTGATGGGAAACCCAAGTTATGAGTGCACAAAATTGTTGGTTGTTTTGACATAAGCATGAGTTAATTGTTGTATGGTCATGCTGAGCTATGCATGAGTTATTGTTTTTGCTAGTGGGATTTGTTGGTGAGCAGAGAAGATGAAGTGCAACATCCAAATAAAAAAAGAAACTGATTTTCAATAATATTGATGTGTTAGGTAAAGTTGGTGAAATTGGTATTGTTGGTAGAGGCAATATCTAATTCAGATTTCCCATTTCCTTCTCCTTATAAATACCACTTCCATTCCACACTAAAAAGAAAAAGCACATCCATGGATTCACACTCCCATCATTCATCAACTATATCCAGGGATTTACACTCCCACAATTCATCCATCATTCACACTCCTATCATTCATCAAACACATTCAGAAATTACCCTCAAACACTCTCACAACCCGATACACTCCAAGAATCAACCCAAAACTTTAAACAACCCCAACTCACCAAAATTGTCCTAGCAATCCTCTGTGCCATTTCCCTATGAATTTCCTTTCTCAGCCATCACCACTCACCCAAACTCATCCCAAATCACCTCATTAACCTTCATACATCCTTCTAGACATGGAGAAGCATTGGACACTACAAGAACTTCAAAAAATGGTTTTTCTACTCTTATTGCATTCATTATGTTTTGTCAATTCTGTTTTTGTTAATTCAACATTATGAGTAGCTAAATTAATATCTAGGGTTTCGATGTAACCTAACATGAATATTTAGGGTTTATAAGTTTCAAGTTTTAAGTTTGATTCAAGATTCTGGTTCTTATTCATTATGCTTATAAGTGTTGAACATTGGCTCAAATATTGTTTTGTTTATTATTATCTCTCTTGTGTTGCATGTCATCCACATGGAGAAAGGAAGAGATTATTCTTTCCTTTCTCATGCATTTGCCGAAAGCAAAGGAAGAGTGTTTTTTGTTGATAAAATTTTATATTAACAAAAGTATAAAAGTAAGACATGCAGCAAGTGGGCAAGCTATCAAAGGAAGGGAATGATGCTGAAGTCAGCCTTTGTCAAAAAGAACAAAAGCCATGTGAAGCAAGCTGGAAAATGGAAAAAGCAAGTTTGACTAGCTGCATATTGATCACTATTTGCATGTGATTGTTTATCCCCTGATTCACGGATTGTCTACTATATTTATTAAGCCACTTAGGCTATGTGGCAATCATATTGATTGTAAGGAGTGGCAGTCGTGAGCTTCAGAGAGAGAAATAGAATAATTTTGTATTATTGCTACTATTTTTGGCTCTTGGGTTCTTTGTGCAACCAACTAGAGCTATGCATAATCAAGGACTTCGTTGGCAGCAGGAGAGGTGTGTGTAGGTGTCCTGCACTGTGCCGCACCAAAGAGTAGCGGCTGGTTTCTTTTCCAATACTAGTGGTTGAGCTGTTCGGTGCATTAATGTCCTTTGTTTTGTGGAGGACTTTGAGGGCGCTCATGCAACTGTTGGACCAAGTTCTTGGTTATATAATAAAGGCTTGACAAAGAGAAAGGTATGTGCAATTTTAGTGAGCACAATAGGTGAGAGAGTGCTCTTATCATGGGGCAAGCCGTATGCACCATGGTGTCTTTGTTGTTGCACCTTTTGCGTGAGGAAAAGATGGTGATGTAAAGAACTTCCTTGTTTATAAGTATTATTCATATCTTTGTAGCCTATCTTTCTCTTTTGGTATCTGTGTGTGTATTTGGGATTTGGGTTGTGAGAATTAAACTTTGTAATTCCTAGACTAGGTGAGAGTGTTTAATCTCCTTTGTTTGTAATCTCCTAAGGGGTACTAGTGGAAGTTCTTGCCATCTTCAAACTGGATGTAGGCTACACACAGGCTGAACCAGTATAAATCCTTGTGTCTCTTGGATTTTTCTATTTTGCTATTTGTCTTGTTGTTTCAACGGTTCCGTATTGTCCACCCAGTGCAATCCGTTTCCGATGTGCACAACAACAAGTTAATATGCTTGTTTGAATGATTGATCACCATTAAAACTTGTATGTTAGCTATCTTGGTTGGAATTAAGAGTAGACATCATATACCATAATTTGAATTGAACTATGAATAAGAAGAGTATGTATAGACATTACACAATAAGGATTAGATACATACTTGATTGTTTAAAAATTCTTCTATGTTTAATGAATTTATAATGCTTGATTTAGGTTTGACAACAAAGACTTAATTAGGGAATTAGGAATACAGGGTTAGGACCAAACACCATGACTTAATCATACTTTAGCTAGAATTAATCTTTGAATATGAATTAGACTTGTCACTTGAATCCTTATAACCTAAAATTGAATTGTTATGGTGAATCGAATGCCCTAGTCTCCAAATATGTTTTCCAACCCTTAAGACCACTTTTTGTTATAATTGTTTACTTTGATTTTGTTTGCAATTTTGTTTTGCTTAATTTGTTTTCCCAATCACAATCACTCTCACTTGAAATTCTGTTTTATATTCAACTTTCTATTTTTCTTGAATTGGGTAATCTAAGTATGTAACTAAGTTTAACTTCTCAGTAATCGTGAGTACGATCTCGTACTTGTCTTGTTATACTACTAATTGACACGTACAATTACGAGTTAACACCCTCATGTTGCAGGGGTGTTTGGATGTGGTCTCCAAATCCAAGCCAAGTCAAGTGGTCTCAATTTCAAACCAAGTCAAGTGGAGACCTAAAAGCCTACCCAAAGTAAAAATATTGTTATTTATAATAACAATAGCCAAATAATAAATATATTGAATGACAAAACCCATAAGCTTGGCTTTGGGTCAGCCAAGGGGTTTAAGGTTTGATTCCAAAAGAATTTTGAGGCAGCAGATGCAACAGTTAAAGGGTTTCCTTTAATAACAATGGCAGCTGGAATAGTGAAAGGAAAATGGGTTACCTGAGCTGAGCTTTTACCAGAATAGTTGTTGAGTTTCCATAAGTGACCAATTAGCTGAAGTTTTGGATAGTTAGAGTTGTGGACATACTTAGGAATTGTAAACAATACGAAATACCACAAAAGATATTTTGGTAGAAGGATATTATGACCTTGTGTAATATCAAGGAGGCCAAGGTTGGCCCACACGTTGGTCCTTGTTTTTTGAGTTGAAAAGTTGGCTATTTGAGCCAACTTTTATGCAGATCAGTTTTGGTTTATAACCATTGGTCAATTCATATATATATATATATATATATATATTAGTATAAACCAAAAAGGAGGTTTTGAACCTGGCTAAAGGAATGGTTTTTTTAAATGTTGGTTGTGAGGATGGCCAAATAGTTGGCTAGAACCAAGTCAAGGTCTTGGCTTCCCATGTCAGTAAGTTGGCTGGAGAATGGAAGTCTTGGTTGAAGAGATGGTTTGGACATGAGAGAACCCACGTGGGTTTACCTTGGTATTCTCAAACTTGGTTCAAATTGGCATGGGTGTTAAAAGGCTATGAGCAATATATATATATATATTGCATATTATACTTTGTATATGTATGTGATAATCATGGTCTAAAATATCAATGATATCGAAAATATCGGTAGTCCAAAAATATGGAAATTTCGATGGAAATATCGGGATTTGCAAGGCGCAACCACAAGGAGGCACTTTGACATATGAGAGCTATACAAAGTTCACCATCTCGATACATCAAATCCTGACCCAGGTAAAAGACAAACCATGGCTGAAGAGGCTTCCGCCCTTGAAAAGGAACTTGACAAGAGGAATACCAACAAATACTGTGCTTTTCATGAAACATATGGACATGAAATGGTTAACTGTCGAGCCTGGAAAATGCACCTCGAAGAGTTGGTAAGTGCTTTCTGGATCTAGAGCTCCACTTACCTAACTGGTAAGAAATTCAAACAAACAACAAGGCACGGCAACCTGTGGTAAGGTTGGGGGTGGTCCGCCAAATCTGGTAAGGTTTTGCTTTGATGTATTGGCTGGTGAGGATGCTCTGGGTTTGATGGACAAGGCAGTGGGAAGTTAAAAAAAGAGACATAAATTAAGAATTGTCCTTAAATTTCTTCAAATTGAAACCATAAGACCATCTCCAACCCAAGCGGTGGAAACTCAAATTTTGAGTTTAGCCTCCAAAAAGCTTCTCCAACCCATGTATTTTGGGAGGTGAAATTTTGAGAAATCTCAAAACTGGACTGGAATTCCAGTTTGCATTCTGCCTGGACTGATAAATTCATGGGGCCCAAATCTGTTTTAATTTATATTTTTTATTGAAAGCTAGAAGCCCACGTGATAGGCTATTGATGATGGCCCGCTATGACAAGTGGGAAAGAAGATTCTCATTCCTTTATTGAGCACCAACGGCTACTTTTTCAAATAAAATGTGATGCTGTTTTTTTTTAAATTTTATATTCCAACAGCTATAAAACCAACGATTCTGATTCATTTTAGGCAATCTCAACGGTAAAATTTCACATCCAATAGCTCAAATTTAAATCCAATAGTTAAATTAATATTTATAATTAATCTAAGTAAGATCCAACCCCAAAACTTATTCCAAACTTTATAAATAGCCATTCATTTGGTAAATAATCCACCAAAAATCTTTTTTTTTCTTTCTCCCTTTGTTTTCCTTTCTCCCTTTGTCATAATTTTTCATTCTACATTCATTCTTGTTGAGAATGGCCCCAAAACCCCAAAGAGGTGTGAATTGGAAACCACAAGAAGATGAGGTGTTGTGTAGAGGGTGAGTTTTTGTCTCTGAAGATGGGGCTATTGGCACGAATCAATCAAATGATTCATTTTGGTTGCGTGTGTACTAAAAGTTTTTGGAAAATGATATGGGCGTGGGCGGAGCCGGGGTACGATCACTGCAAGCTATTGCTTCTAGGTTCAAGATCATCAACCAACAATGTTATCTTTGGAAGACATGTATAACAAAGGTCAATGCAAGGCATGTCAGTGGCTCCAATCTTGAAGATGTGGTGAGTACCCATTTTTTTCAATGCTTAAATTTATAATTTTAATTGTTTTCAATTATTAACTTGATTTTTATTTTATTTTATGGGTAGGATATAAATGCAAAAATACTTTTCTTGAATAATAATAAACCTCTGAATATGCCTTTCAAGTTGTATCATGCTTGGCAAATCTTAAAAGATTGCCTAAAATGGAACGACCTATGTGAATCTCCCACACAAACATTCAAAGATTCTTCTCATAGTGGCAATACAGTAATTTTGGAGGAAAATGAAGATGATGTGGTCATGCCCACTCCAAGGCCGTTGGGAAGAGATAAACAGAAGGATGAAAAAAAGAAAGGGAAATCTGTTGAAAGTTATCTCAACCAAAGTGGTAAGTTCTTGTCTGAATTGGTTCAACAAAGAAATGAGGCAAAAGAGGATTGGAGGCGAAAGTTAAAGCTCCTACAAGAGCAACATGCATATCAAATCCAACAAGATAAGGAGGCCAATGAACAGAGGATAATGTACATGGATCTATCAAAATTTACTCCAAAAAGTATTGGGGGAATAAGCAATACGAAATTATTGAGACCCAGATGAATACAAGTTCCCCCTACAATCCAGAAGACAACTCTGGAGACTATTATCCAAGCCCTCCACATAGTGGTTATTAATTTATGCTTATTTGTACTTGTTGTTTATCTTTATTTATAATTGTCGTTTATCTTTATTTCTAATTGTTTTTTAGCTTTACTTTTAATTATCGTTTATCTTTATTTCTAATTGTTGTTTATCTTTATTTATAATTATCTTTTATCTTTATTTTTATGATTGTCGTTTATTTTTCTATGATTAGTTTTTTTTAAAAAATTCAATGATAAACCATATAATTCATTAAAATCACACAACCACTTTTATAATTTAAACACACTTTCATAATTTAAACACACTTACATAATTTAAACACACTTACATAATTTAAACACGTAACATAATTTAAACACACAACATAATTTAAACACACAACATAGCTCATTGCCCCTCTTTTTCGCATCTCCAAATGTGGTTGATCAAATCATTTCCTAGATTGTGATGCACTTGTGAAGCATGAACTCTATTATGACAGATCATGTAGTCTGAGATAGTTTGTTTGTCTCGGTTTATATCGTACGTGATAGTTGGCTCAAGCTCATAAGCAAGTCTTGCTATTGCTCTTCTAAATGTTCGTGGACAATTGTCTTCATCATCAGATTCTGCATCTAGATCCTCATACTCATCCTCAACAATCATGTTGTGCAATATTATCCACGTCATCATGATTGAATGAAGTTGTTCTTTGCGCCACAAATGTGCAGGTCCCCTAACAATTGCCTATTGAGCCTGAAGTATTCCGAAGGCTCTTTCGACATCCTTCCTATAAGCCTATTTTTATTGGGAAAATAGTCATTTTTTTTTGGAGTATCCGGTTGGGAAATTGTCTTAACCAATGTAGCCCAACGAGGGTAGATACCATCAACCAAGTAATAACCCTGATTATATTCATTTCCATTGACAACATATTGGATATGGGGAGACACTCCATTCACTACATCATTGAACAACGGGGATTGAGCTAGAACGTTGATATCATTGTTTGATCCGGCAACTCCAAAAAAGGCATGCCATATCCAAGTGTCATACGAGGCCACTGCTTCTAGAACGACAGTTGGCTTATGCTTGTAGCCGGTAAACTGGCCTGCCCAAGTAGTAGGGCAGTTCTTCCATTCCCAATGCATGCAGTCAAGACTGCCTAACATGCCTGGGAATCCTCTGCTACTAGCCTTGTGCAAGAGCCTGTAAAGGTCAGCCGAATTTGGGGAACGGAGGTACCACTGACCATACACGGCTTCAATAACAGAACAAAACTTTCGCAAACATTCAGGGGTTGTAGATTCACCCAATCTACAGTACTCGTCGATGGAGTATGCCGAGCATCCATATGCAAGCATTCGAAAAACGACTGTTAGCTTCTACTATGGGGATAGACTTTGTCGTCCACAAGCATCTATCTTCTGGGTAAAGTATGGCTCATGTGCAACAACATCATTCAAGATGCGATATAAAAGCTATCTTCTCATGCGGAAATAGCTTGCAAAAGTCCACTGGGGGATAAAGTGGTCTTTCACAGAAGTAGTCCTTCATGAGACTCTTATGATATTTTTCTCTCTTCCGATTCTTGTATTCACGGCCTGCAACAGAACCACCATGTTTGGATTGTTGAGCATATTGCTCCAGCAAAAACGTATGGTGTTGAACAACCATTGCAACTCTCTGTTGATGAAGGTCATCATCATCAGAATCATCATTGAAGAAATTTTGTATAGCCTTCCCATGTGAATTCATTGTAAGAAGGAGAATTGAATGAGATTATGTGGTCAATTTAGTAGAATAACACTTCTTAAATAAACAAGAGAACGAGATGACCTACATGTTTGAAAATAATTAAAGGAAGATAGGAAAAGATAGGGAAAGATAAGGGAATCCAATAAAGTGAGATGAACAAAGATTAACAATGGTTCAGAACGTGATTGAAACAAGACAAGATGGGAAATTGTTCAGAAAATAATTGAATGAAGATAGGAAAAGATAGGGAAAGATAAGGAAATCCAATAAAGTGAGATGGACAAAGTTGAGTAATGGTTCAGAACATTATTGAAACAAAACAATAGAGGATGAGAAAGAGTCCATAAAATAATTGAAGAACACAAGTGGAGGTGGGAAAAAGTTCAGAACATTATTGAATGAGGATAAATGAATCCAATGAAGTAAAAGTAAAAGTAAAAATGGAAGAAAATTATAGCAATGACTTCAATGAAGGGTTCGAATTATTCCAGGCATACGTATAGTGTAGTACTTGTTTTTATTTTTTAAGTGAAATTCTATTATGTTTTGGAATTTTAATTTTTTTAGGTAAAAAAGTTTAGAAAATTAAATCACGAGTATTGAAACAAAAATAAAGTCAAGAAAAATTAACAAGAAAAAAATTAGGGGTTAATTATTCTTAAACAATTTAAAAAAGTTGCGGACTCAAATTATGAGTCTGCAAAGTTGGAGGAAAAAAAATTTTGAGTCCTGAAAATATATGAATAGTTGCATTTTAGATTGTGAAAATTTGAGTTTAACCCCAATATAGTTGGAGATGGCCTTAAGGACAAACTTGAGCAAATTAAAACAAGTAGTAAAAGTGACAAACTACATCACGAAAATAACTTTTTACCAAAACAACAAAACAAAACTCACTCAACTTGCTGGGTTTTTGGCAGTGTCAGAGGTTGAGAAGCATCCCTCTTTCTTCCGTTCCCGCTCTCATTCCAGCTTCGAGGATGCAGAAGAAGGCTTCAAGGCGGCGAAGCACTACTTGTCGTCCTAATAAACGCAAGCTCGTACACCTGCCACGTAATCATTGTCTTTTCTGTTTGGTGTCCCAGAAAATGAAGGAAAACTCGAGAAAATTAAATTATAATTCTTTTGGTGTTTTGCGTTATATAAATTAATCATTTGGGGTTCGAAACTTCCAGCTACTTGTAACTACAATACTAAAAGATTTTGTAAGCAAATTCCTTTTTTCTGAAGCAAACTTTGAACTCTTTCGTTGGACAATTTTCTTCCACAATATAAATTAATTTTCTTTTTTAATTTTTTCTTTACTTCATTTAATTTTCTTGACAACCGAAAGTAGCTAAATTTGCAATTTCTTTATCTTGTTTCTCATCTGAATCTGAAGTTCATATGAAACGGAAATTTGTAGGTTCCCTTTTCTTTTACTCTCTTACTAAAAGTTTCTTGGCACCCAAACCCAGCTGAAATAAGCCCTTTTATGGTTCCTTGTTTTCTCAGGTCAAATTAAGAAGAGAAGGAAATTTCTTGAAGAAGGGTTGACTCCCCTTGTTGAGAAGTATTGGTTTCAGAGATATGATCTGTTTTCGAGATACGATGAGGGGATCAAAATGGATGAACAGGGGTGGTACTCTGTCACACCTGAAGAGATTGCAATCACCCACGCCAAGAGGTGTGAAAATGCAACCGTCATCGATTGCTTTGCAGGCGTTGGCGGCAATGCCATTCAGTTTGCTTCAATGTAAGCTCCCAAGTTTGGTTGTTGATTTTGATGCAATAACTTTATGTATTCTTGATGTTTTGTTCTTCCAATTAGGAATTTTTTGGATGTTTATTGCCAAAGTCCCAAAACTTTCTTCTGAAAAGCTCTTGTTTATGGAATTGTTGAAATGAGGTGCAGATCCATGCAAATTATTAGTTACTTGGCAACCAATTTTAACAAGTTCTTAGCTTTATGGCTTGGCTTGGATATTCAAGGTGGACATACGTGTTAGTAAAACTTCTACCTAATTGTACCTCTGGTTGAATGGAATCTAATAAAATATGCATTTAAGCTGCGAGCCATTTGATGTTTGGTGTCTTATATGGACACCTGAGGGAGAAGTTTACTTCTAGACCTGTTAAATAGTAGTAAATGCTATGGTCATATTGAAAAATACAGCAGTGTACTAGTATATCGGAGGTGGTGATGGGGGACCTAATGTCCTATTCCTTATCATATTGTATGCTATTTGCATCAGTTTATAGGAAACTTTTTTAGTTGACCAATTATAAATTTATCTTCGGTTTTTGAGTCTTGAACTCTCCTAGATGGACTTTTATGGTCACAAGGAGGTGGACCTTTGTTATATCCAAGGGCCTTTTTTATGCATTTTGGAGAGGCTTTTGAAGTGTACGAGCTTAATGAATTTTTATCTTTGGTCTCTTAGGTGTTATCATGTTGTTGCTATTGAAATTGATCCCCTTAAAGTTGATATGGCCATTAACAATGCTAAAATATATGGAGTGGAAGATTACATTGATTTCATTGTTGGAGACTTTTTCCAACTTGCTCCATCATTGAAGGTACTGCTTTCCTATCTGTACTAATTGCTGAGAACCTTTCAGATAATTCTTCATTTGAGAATGTAACTCCCTGATGTGCAAGCATGGAGATTAATTTGAAGGCAATTCCATGTTGATTAGTTTGTCAGTTTGAGTTTGCAAGTTCAGTCATTCAGATAACCTTTTTTCTCATTTTCAGTGTTTCAATATATGCTGAGGACTTTTATCGATTGTTTTTCACATGTGTTGATGGTTTTAGGTGAACTGATTGACTTCTGTGTTCAATTGTTATCATATAAATAATCAGGAAGAAAGGTTCTTAGTTTGTTGATTTATCTGTTGTTACTACTTTCAATAAAAAGTGAAGTTAAACAAACTGAGTTAATGTTGTCAGAATATGTGCAAGCTTTCAGATTTTGTGTTTATGAGTATATGACAAGATAAGAAGAGTTTTAATGTATGAATACTCTTAAATATGTTTTAGTGTATTAAAACCTTTTT
Source organism: Prunus armeniaca (assembly GCA_903112645.1). Lineage (NCBI taxonomy): Eukaryota > Viridiplantae > Streptophyta > Magnoliopsida > Rosales > Rosaceae > Prunus > Prunus armeniaca. The sequence continues at coordinate 8,477,313 of CAEKDK010000003.1, read as the reverse complement.
TCTTTATGGTAAGTAGAAAGGCTTTGTCTGGTTCCACGAGTTTGTTAACTGTACTTTGTGATGAACTTTCATAGATTTTGTTGGGATTTTTTTATAATGGTTTTATCATGTGACCTGATGCGGTATGATATTTGATAAATTTCATTAGTATCTGGAGCTAACAAATGAATGAATACGTAATATGTGCAAAATTTGGGCACTTTTGTTTTAATATGAAAAACTTTTGAATTAATTCTTCTGTAATAGCTTGAGATGGAATTAATGATGTACATTTTGCATCTTAATTTTTTTAGGGGGACGTAGTGTTTCTTTCACCACCTTGGGGAGGTCCATCATACAAATGGATGAAGAAATTTACACTTGACTTACTCAAGCCAAAAGATGGGTATGTAACTATACCTTCATTTTATGTTGTGTGATTAGAGTTAACATTCACTGCTTTAGTTTACTGAAAAAAGGAACTATGATGGTGATGATAAATTTTAACATATCTTGGAGCTTACATTAAAGTTGTGAGGCAGGCAGCCGAACTTAAAATTAAAATTATAGTCATAGCTGGAATATTTAAGCTCTAACATAAGCTCTACCAAAAAAAAAAAAAAAAAAAAAAAAAAAAAAAAAAAGTCAAAATTCAACTTAAAAAACCTGATTGAAATCCTCTCTAAGAAATTCTCAATTATATAAGTACCTTTTTTTTTTAATGATCATACTTTTAAAATGATAGGCATATATTATTCGAATTTCTAGATTTGCTGGATATGGCTGTAGTTCTCACCTAGTGTCTTACAATTATTCTTTTGATGTTCGGGGCTTACTGTGTTTAATTTTTGGTCATTTACATTCTGAGTTGAGGGCCATATCCTTGTAGGATTGAGTGTGCTGGAAGCCTTTGTGTTATTGTTGCTCTTTTAGTCTAAATAAAATAAAAATTTAGTGATACTTGCGGATGATGCTGCTCTGTCAAATTTGTGATATAACTCTTGTAACAACCGTGATGAGTATACATTCTACCTTTTTATCCCCAACTTGTTCCTGGCCATCAATCCCTAACCTCTTACACCGTTAAGTCCTTAGTTTAGTTGCTGCAGAAATTCCTGAACCCTGAAGTGAAATTTCTTAGTGTCCTGCAACCTCACCCGTAAATTGGTTTTTTCTGTGCCTGGTTTCAATTGTAATGCCTGATTTGTTTCCCCCTCATCCCTTAATACTAAAATCCATACTCTTGTGTTGGATTGTAATTTGTACCCACCACACAAACTACTAGGTAGCATTATATATATCAATTTTGAGTCTTCTGTGGGACGTGTGAACTACCATAAATTTAATAGCAGTCACTATGACGACCTCTAGTCCAAATTGCATTTCTACAAGTGTCTCTTAGTTCAGAAATATAAGTAGTGACATCATGAAGACAGTGCACATCTAACAGTCTATCAAACAAAAAAGTTAAAAGTTATGAGTATGGATATATTCCTCTCATTCTTCAAACATTGAGCTTAGTCTCCACCTCCAATTGATTGGGCCTGAATTTTTGCGTAAACGCTAATAGTAATCCAACTGTCTTTGGTGTCTTGTAATAACTATTTAACTTTCGTTACCAATGTTATGAACTGGGTTCTGCTAAGTTCATTTGTATGAACTCAAATCCTAACTTCACACAATCATTATGGTTGTGTCAGGCTTGGTTATTGAATTAAAACCAGAATTTCTTTCTGATACTAAACAAGCACTTTCAACCGGAAATAGATTAGGCTTTTGGGAGCTTTTTGATCTATTTTGTGGTTAATTTTCCCTCTATTTTATACATTGAGTGGTAATTTTGTCACTGGGGACTTCTCCAACAAAACTAAATGAAATAATTATTTTGTAGTCTGACTGTCTACTTTTAATTATGTTTTCTACATTATCTATTTTGTTTTCAATGTAATTATTCAACTCTTAATGCACAGGTATGCAATATTTCAAGCTGCTCAAGCTATAACGCCCAACATCATTATGTTCTTACCTCGGAATGTAGACTTGCTCCAAGTGGAAGAACTCTGTTGGTTGTCTTCTCCTCCTCTACAAGTTGAGGTATGGTCCTGTCCATACAACTTTTTTTGTTGTTGTTATGCATGGAAACTGTCTATAGTATCGTGTTTTTTCTTTCTTTCCTGTGTGTGTATTTTGAAATTTGCAGTTTGAACACCTTGTTCGATCTCTAGTCTAATTTTAGTGTCGACCTTGAACAATATGCGATGGATGTTAATTTTGCAGATTGAAGAAAATTATGTGAGGAGCAATTTAAAGGGTGTAACTGTCTACTTTGGTGGCACTGCAGCATCAAGTCAATGTGGGTCGTCATAATCTTTCTAAGCAATGAGTTGACCCAAGTGTAGTGTATATCAAGGACGTTAATCACTTGCTGAATTATTTGTACCATAATTTTAAATGTCAAGGTAAAGCTTTGAGGGTTGTTTTGTTGGCAATCATACTTCTTGAAGATGCTTACTTGTCTTTCTTTGTCCTCTTTTTTTAATTTTTTGGTGTGTGTGTGTGTGTGGCTACATTAGAGGGGATCAAATCTTTGACCGATCCTGATCCTAACTCATTTTCTCGGCCTCCAGTACTGCTTTGGTTTAACCGAGGGCTTGTGTGGTTGTTATTTTCCTAAAAAAAATGACATGCTCCGTGGATGATAGCCAAATTACTAAGAAACGTTTCCAAAAACAAATTCTCTCTTTAGAACCAAAAATTGAACACATTGAAGTTCGAGTTCTTCCTTCAAAAAAAAAAAGAAAAAAAAAAAAAAAAAAAAAAATCATCAACTTGGAGTTTGAACTCAAGTGCAAGATAGCAGACACATTGCCTTAACCAACCGGCCTACACTGCATTTGTTTGCTCGGCCTTGTTTAGCATTAACTGAAATATAAAAATTAAAAAAATTTAAAGAAAACTCATTTACTGCCCCAGAGATTGGATTTAGCATTTCTCGTGCCGAAACAATAAGTCCAAATGTAAGTAAATAAAAAACATTCAGAATCTACATAAGACGAGTGTAATTGTTGTACTTTAAGCTGGAATTAATAATGTTTTTCATAATACATATTGTTAAGGAAAACATCATTTGCTTTAATACATTGTTGAATAAATGAACTAATGACATTGATAGTGATGATGATGAATTGTTAACATACCATGGAGCTTGCATTACAAATCATAGCTGCAACTTGCAAGGCAAGTTATCAGAAGCTTCTACGACAAAAAAGAGAGAACTTGCACAAGTATGATATACTCTTGCCGAAGATTTGAGTGACTTAATTCTTGGAACAAGCATGATGATTATAAAGCCTACGTTTCCATCCCCATTCCCCAAGCATTTGATGATTTAATTCTTGGAACAACCTGCTTCCACACCTTAAACTGGTTGCTGCCGGACACTCCTGAAACCTAAATGCGCATCGACCAAGAAACTTTTAGGTGTAACCGATCGTATGCAACCTATGAAACTGCAGATTTTCTCCCTGCAACCTCCCCCATAAATGGTTCTTTTCAGAGCCTGACTTCAACATTAATGCCTGAAATACCTTTTTCCAATCTAAACACACCCAATGCAGACTTCCAATCATTCTTAAACCGATGGAATAATTGAAATGGGTTTTTTCTGCTTGGTTCTGGTGCCTTTGTTTCTTTTTTAGGATTTTCTTGACTAATGACCGACCAAATTTCAAGTTTCTTAAATGGGTTCTTGGTGCTTTCTTTCTTGGCTTAATGTCTTTTTGTAATGGCAACCTCGTTACCCAATTTCTCTGTTTGGGGTATATTTATTTCATACATTTTCTTGCTTAATGGGGAACCAACTTTCATTTTTCTGAAATGGGTTCTCGGTGGTTTTGTTTCTTGTCCTCAATTTCTATGTTTTTATTCTCTAGTTAGATCTCCTCCTGTGTTTTCATATTTGCATGTATGATTTTTTGTTTCTTGATCAGAATTCTTGCTTCCTCTGTGAGCTTCTTATGTCAGTTTTGTTGTTTGAACAGTTCAAATGGAAAATTGTTAGCTTTAAGTCCCCTGTCTCATTCTCTTTAAATGCTTTCATGCTTCATTTCTGCACAACCTTCATTGACATGTTATATTTGATCTTCGATGCGTCTGTTCACTTGGGGTTATCTGTTTTGATCAGCATTGGAGGCTACGGCTTGGCTAAATCACACTGAACTGAAGGGGAGAACCATGAGAATAATGCAGCACAGATGACATGAACGTCAGAAATACTGTTGGAGATGAACAGCAGTGTCAAAGAAGCTCAAGTTTCGAAGGTGGCAAATGTTAGTAGGATCAGTGTAGTAGATCATTGCGCTGTTTTCGCTAAGTGTGGCTCCAACTTGACCTGAACACTGGTAGCATTTTACGTTTGCTAAATGGCTCGTTACTAGTTCAGTTTCTATCAAAGCATTTTGTTCCTTCTGCTTGTAATTTGCAAAAGATGTTGTACATTTGATTGGCTCTGTAAATCTCTTTAGTAAGGTGGGACCAGGATTAAGAATTTTCAATACTAATCAATTTGACTATTTTCACAGTATGTGAAATTCGCAAAAATAGCCTTTTTTCACAACTTCTATTTTAAAATAGCCCCATTTGTATTAAAGAAGCACTGTATGGGACAAGGGCTATTATAGAATAAAAGTTGTCAAAAAGGGTTATTGTAGCACAAATCCCTTTCTGTATTGTTTGTTGTTGTGGGGATATGATTAGATCTATCTCTCTCTCTCTCTCTCAACTCATTAAGCTTTTGCATCACTCTCTTTGTAAAAATAGTAACCTAAAAATTTGAGATGAAATATTTGGCTATGAGCACATTAGGGTGCCATTTGTTACACATGATTGGACTAAATTTGGTACCATGTTTATTTCATCTAATCTTAAAATCTTAGATGAGATTGCTAATACGGGGCCCACCAAAAACATCTCCCTAGGAAAGGACTACTAAACTCATGTGGGAAGAGTTAACTAGTCTCATGCTCACCAATGTATAAGATGCATATATTATACTGTAATAATAATAGCATGTATTATTATTATTATTATATACCCATATTTATATATTATATTATATTATACCTACATACACATATACTATAATGTACATATATACTCGTATATACACATATATATCATATATGTATATATGTGTATATATATACATATATAATATATATTATACATAGACATATATACATATATATTATTATTATAATATACCATATACACATATACATATTAATATTATAATAATAGGATAGGTGTATATATGTATTATATATTATATATTATATTATAATACATATATATATATACGTATATATACATATGTGTATATATATTATACCCATGTATGAATTATAATATACATATACACACGTACATACATATATATGTATATGTATTTGTATTATACCCATGTATATTATATACATATATATTATGCATGTATATAATATACGTATATATACATATATATTATATATTATAAAATACATATATACATGTACATAATATATGTATTTATACATATATACATATATAAAGATACTTTTGAAAAAATAAAAAAATCTAGTCCTAGTCCAAGCATACACCAAACGCATACCGACAATCCAAGCCAAGAAAATCCCTAAGTATAGTGCATGTCAAGACAGTCATGTGTAACAAACGAGCCCTAGAAGAATAAAATAAATTGTTTGGACCATGTTGTATTTATAATCCTGTAAAACGTACAAAATGTGGCTACAGAATTCCCATTACCTATTTATCTATCAAAGGTATTAAAGAATCATGAAAAGAAAAAGGCTCAATGATGGTCAATGAGCCTCAAGTTCTAAACCATGCAAAACCCCTCGAAACTCATTTAAACTTAGGCTACAGTAGTCTTTATTCTTTAAAAAACTTCCGAAATGCACATCCTTGAGCCTCATAAACGTCTGCAAAGTCAATAGACTATCAGAACCAGCCTGGTGACTCTTCCCAGCCACACGACCAACCTGAAGCGAATGAGCCACTTTCTCTAAACCTCCATGAAGCCCTTGAAAACTCTTGATCAAGTGCTTGATGTCGTAAACTCTTTTCCCAAACTTTTTCTCCACCTCCTCCATGAAACCACCAATGTCCATCGGCAAGTCCTTCCGAGTTAGAATCTTCATCAGGTACCCGAAATCGTACGAACCATGGAAAGTCACCCATGTTAAACGGGACTTATTGCAGAGCACCATCCTTTCCATCAGCCCCGCGAAGTTGGAAGAGCAAATACCCTTTTCCTTGTTCTGCAAGAAATCGATCCCATGCCGCTTAAGAAACTCGATTGCGTCTGCGGTGTGAAGGTCGCCACGCTCAATGTCAAAGTCCCTGAAGTTGAATTCCCATATGTAGCAGCAATCTGTGCCGAAATTGGGCAAGTTCCCGTAGTGGTCTGAGAGTGTTAGGCCCAGCTGAATGATGTTCATGGCGTCCACATTGCCCTTCATGATTTGGTATTGGTATGCAGGGGGATCCCGAGCCTTGCATTCAAGTATGGTGCCTGGGAATTCAGTGTCGAAGGAGACAAAAGGGTAGTCAGCAATTGCGGCCTCAACGCGAGCAAACTCGTATTCTAAATTTTGTTGCCAAACGCTTCGAATCTCCACTCTTTTATTCATCTTTAATTCTGGGTTAGGCTTCTTGAATTTTGCTCTCCTGTGCTCCGCGTTGTTCATGAATTTGTGTCGAATGTTATCTTTGACCAAAGTCATCCATTATATAGAGAGTGCCACTTTTCCAAGTGCAAGTAGGAAACCCAAGTCCATAAGCAAAATAAAAGAAACGAAATAGGAGATGTTTCTGTTTTTCTTCTCCCTTGATTCCGAGTGCTCTGAGGAAACCAAATCCCCAAACAAAAGGGATAAAAACTAAAAACGCATGCCGCCACTCTGTCCCTTTTTAAAATATAAAAATAAAAATAAAAATTTAAGTCATTATTCTTTTTTCTATTATTCCTTTAGATTATTCCTTTAGTTTATTCTTTTTTCTTTAAATTTTATTTGATGTAGACAATATTCAGTCGTGGTGCAAAGATTAAAAGTTTTAGTCGGAAGTTGGAAAGGTAGAACGGTTATAAGTTTTGGTTGGCACCATGATTCAGTGATAAGGAATGTGTATCATCATAATCTTTCAAAGCTATGAGTTGACTTAAGTACAGTGTATATCAACAACGTTAATCACTAGCTGAATTATTTGTAGCATAATTTTAAGGGAGTTTCACTAAAACACCCAAAATAGGGGCTTAAATTATAAAAAAACCCAAGCACTATTTAAACATATAAACACACCCAAAACCCATCATTACACACACTCAAAATCCATTTATAAACACACCCAAAAAGTTGACTTTGGGGTTGATTTTGGGTGTGTTTCTATGTTTAAATAGTGCTTGGGTTTTTCTATAAATACATGTCTAGAATTGGGTTTATTTATAAATTTGTATAATTTTAAATGTCAAAGAAACAAAAAAAGCTTTAAGGGTTGTTTAGTTGATTATAAAGCCTAGTTGCTGCCAGACACTGCTGAAACCTAATGTGCATCCACCAAGAAACTTTTAAGTGTAACCCGTTGTACGCAACCAATGAAACGGCAGATTTTCTCCTTGCATCCTCCCCCATAAATGGTTCTTTTCAGAGCCTGAATTCAACATTAATGCCTGAAATACCTTTTTCCCATGCCGTAATACTCGAAGTCATACTCTCTCTATTGGCAAAGAACTCATTAGTGTAGTAATTTGGAGTAATTGCTCCTCTCAGTAAAGGTCCTGGATTCAGTCTTTGCATCCGTGTAGTGTGTGTGAAGTTTAGTATACTATCACTCATCTCAATAGGAAAGGTCCTCAAAACCCATACTCTTGTTTTGGATCGTACCAACCTTGTGCCACACAAGGACTTCTGGGTAGTAGTGGTATACAATCAAGGACTTCTAGGTAGTAGTAGTATACAATCTCCAGCATGAAGTTTGTTCCATCTGTTGGACATTTGGAGCTATGATCAAACTTTTTATAACAGTGGCAATGGTCCAAGACGCATTTCTTCAAGTGTCACCTCAAATGACCTTAACTACCCTGCCATTGTTCTTCTCACGAAATTATAGTTTCTTCATGAAGTCTTCAATGGTATCAGCAGGGCCAAACATATTCTTCCGTTTGACTTCGTCCCAAAGCAAACGGCATGTTTTATACCTAGGCTTTATCTCTTGACCAATCATCTCCTCGAAGAGAAGATACGCCCACTCGCACTTATTTGATCTGCATAGTCCATGAATTAGAAGCGTATAGGTTGAGAGATCGAGACTGAGATGATGTCTATTAACCATGTCATCTAATAGCTTGCTCAAAAAATTGTCTGTTTTGCCAGTTTTAAAGCACATTTTAAGCAATGGATAGTATGTCTGAACATCAGGCTTACATAACCTTGCATTTTCCATCTGCAAGAGGACATCTAAGGCCTTTTGTTCTTCAGCATGATGGCAAAACATGGCAATCATTGTATTGTAAGTTGATGTATTAGGAGGAACCCCCTTCTTAGGCATTTCAACCTCGAATACATGAATAGCGTCTCGTACCCGGCCAGCTCTTCCTAGTGTGTGGATCAGTGAGTTGTAAAAAAGTGTATCCGGATCACATCCAGCAGATTTCATTCTCTCATATAATTGCAAAGCTTCCTCAAACTCCTCAGACTTTGCTAGATAACACATGACAGAGGTGAAGGTGATAACATTTGGCGGGCACCCCTGAGCTTCCATTTCATCAAACAATTCATAGACCTTAACAAAGTTGTATTGGTGGCAATAAAATAGGATGATGGTCGAGTAGCTGATGACACAAGGTCGACAGCCATGTCCCTTCATTTCTTGGATTGTCCAGTGTGCCTCATCAACCCGTTTGATCTTGCACCAACCATGAATGAAAATGTTAAATGTATGAGCATTTGGCGAGATGTGTGATTTTAGCTCTAAAAAGATCTCACGAGCCTGCTCAACTTTGTTCTCTTTGCAAAGTGTGTCAAGCAACAAGTTCATTGATTCTGTGTTCTTCTCCAATCCAAAACTTCCTAACTGATCAAACATCCTCACAGCATCCTCCCATTTCCCTGCACCAGCAAACCTTCTCATAACCTTACCAACAGTGTTAAGAGTGACCAGATGATCCTGACGCATCTTTTCTAACAAACCCATAATCTTATCCATTTGCCTCATTTTGCCCAAAATGTCAACTATCATATCATATGCATCTGGGGTGAGTGTATATTCAGAGCGTGACTCTGCCCATCTAAACACACCCAATGCAGACTTCCAATCATTCTTAAACCGATGGAACAATTGACCAACAAGGTTATCTGTGAGCTGAATGCTATTGTATGCCGGATCATGTGCAAGAGACTGTAGAATCTCATCATCAGTCCTACCAACAGATACTTTAGCAATGATAATGTCAAGGTCCGATAGTCTTGTTGGGTCTTCAAATTGTGATGACCCCTGCTGAGAAGACAAAATTGAAGAAAGAGCAGGTGAGCAATTTTCAGAAGAGGTATGGAAAAAGGAGCAAGAGTATGAAGTATTGCTTCGGAAGCGGACACTTTTAAAGCATTTCTGAACATGGAAGATCATGAAGATGTCCCCAGGAAATTCAAAGATTATGTCTTTTAGCTCCTGCATACCATAAAATAAAATAAAAATAAAGCTTTAGATTGTATAAAATCCAATAGAATATCGAAGGGAGAAAAAAGAAATATAAGGTAGCATTTTATACAGAAATGACGACCTTCAGAAACTAAATTAGTATATACACCTCCCCCTCCCCCAAAGAGTGAAGGACCACAACAAACCCTAAACCCATGGATTCCACCTAAACCCTTAAACCCATCAAGAGGTAGACCCAAATAACACAAAGGCGCACTCCCCTGACCGCAACAGCCCATCATCAGCCTTGATGATACCCACACTAAGAGACTGTCATATTTAAGCATCAACAATACTAGCTGAACTAAAACATGCACCTCCAACAGTTAACACATGATCTTCTACTGCCCAAAGGCAGTGCACAAAAGGACTTGCAATACAAAGAATGCTTAAGTTCCCAGACATACTCACGAAGAACAAAATCTGACTTCAATTTAAAAACTGAAATGTAAATTATGCAACCTTGAATCAAGTTTATAATATGCTACAATTTTTTGAAGAAAATAATATAATGAAAGACCTGTAGCATTAACAAATACTTCCCAATAAAATTTGTGCGAGTTTGTTCTTGGAAAATTTTCCATAAAAGAGCGTATTGGCTAGTAGCAAATTGAAACACAACCAACAATCCTATGGGTTCAACACAATAGCGATTTTATACCATAACAAAAAAAGATTTTCCTTGAAAAACTTCAACCGCAATATGAGAACCATACTTGCGGAAAATGTACCAGAAAGCAAGCTACACTTCTCATGCTAGTCAACATCTTGCAATGCATAAGGCAACAAAATTCTTGCAAAAGCATACTGACAGGCACGTGCATTAAAAGGGGAACATTCAAAACATATAAGTAGCAAAGGACGTATATTGTACAGTGAAACTTGCTTTTTCGAACTTTACTGAAATCCTCCAAACGGAATACATTCAAAATAGCTTCTAATATGTTCTTCTTGACTAAGAATAATGCAAGAGCACTGTCATCAAAGAAATATGCGAGAGCATGTACATCATAATGCAAGAGATCAGGAAGTGAAATACCATATAAATTATGTACACCTGAAACGTGAAGAAATTAAGACCTCACAAGCAAGAAGATAACAACACTGATTTAGTGGCACAATAAAATTATTATTTTTATACCCAGAAATCCACCAATCCGCAAAGTGGACACAGCTTTAAAACTGGGGCTCCCCACAAACCCTACAATCTTTGGGAGGCAGGAAACACTTGCAAATAGCTAGGTAGGTACCTTTGGGGGTTTCCAGCCCCAGACCACATGGGAGCTCAATATAGAAGGAGGAATAAAATCTAGAACCTTACAAATGGATTGGAAGCTTGGCACCTTCTAAGTGAATACTAACCCAACTACCAAGAAAGCCTGCTTTCAAGCAAGAATATAAAAGTGATTACCGAATGTTAAATGTCTCTTTTTTGTACAGTGGCTGTACTGTAGTTCTTTTAATTAAAGAAATTATGTTTCAAATCAGAAAATTATTATTATTATTATTATAATACCAATCCAATGTTGATAAGTAAACTCACCAAAAAACCAAGCAGCCCCACTTCAAATCCCCAAGTATACCCACTAAGAATATATTTGAGTCAATAATTACTACACACAAATGAACATGCATTGTCAACTCAAACCGGGACACACAATTATATATATTTTGATATATATATATATATATAATATATACATGTATATATTTTGAAGGAATTCATACAAAAATCAAATCCACAAACCCGCTTATCATTCTTAGTTTACTAGTTCCATCATGATTAATGTTATAACTATATCACAGTGATTTCTAATCTTACCAATTGCAAGTAATGTCTTTACCCTACATTTGACATATACTATATATACATTATAAGGAAAACAATAGAAGGAGAAAAAGCATCCCAGTATACATACGTTAAAGTTTATAATCACTTGCTGCCAACTTCGAACTCAAATCTGAGAAAAATACACAATGCCTAGATACAAAGCAAAAAAGAAACAAAATATATTCATAGCAGCACCATGCACTAAAGCTCATTGTCGCCATCAAACTACACACATCACTATTTTCTTGACATCAATTGAGATAAAATTAGCCAATTTGCTGTGTTCTGTGAGACCCCAGCAGATCATACCACAAAACATAGAAGGTGCAGCATTATCAGTGCTCTGAAGGTGTTAGAAAAAGAATTTTTGAAAACCATGGGGGCATTTATTATTTCTTTTTATTTTTCAGTAGATTATCAATAATTCAGCTATCCTTCTCAAATGGGTTCAATCCAAATCAAGAATTGACTTTCTACCTAAGCTTTTCCTCATGATGCAATTCTAATATCTCACATTAAAAACCCCATTTCACATTTACGACCCAAAACAATCCAAATCATGTCATTCTCGTAAAACACATATCCATAAAAACAACAAATACAAAGAAATAAAAAGGGAAAAAGGAAAAACAAAACACAACCCATATAAAAGCAGTTGCTCAGATCTATAGGGAAATGAAAAGGAAAAGATGGGGGAAACTTACAGATGAGGCAAAATGCTATTGAAGCAAAAGGAGCTTGATGATTATTCTACGTTTGGTCTATCTTCTTTTCTTTTCTTTTCTTTTCTTTTCTTTTGGGGTCTGTGTCTTCTTCTTCTTCTCCTTCTCCTTTATATGATGATGTTTCGATTTGAAGTTTGGAGAAGAGATGAGGAGGAAATGGCCGTCTGGTCCACGGTGTTTTGACCACAAATAGAATGAATAAACAAAGAGTATAGATTCGCTGATTGCGTGCGCAGGTGTCACTCGTTTTGTGTCTTTTCCACGAGCGCAAGGGCCGTTAAATATTCCAGAGGGCGTTGGGCGTTAGTTTCAGCACCTGAAACGGCGCGTTTTGGTTCGTTATGGCGGTGGAGCTTTTTATCCTTATTAGAGCATTGGGAGGGTGTATAATAGGATGTATGTTAAATATACACCCTTTATGATCGGGAATCATCCGAAATGGGAAGGTGTAAACAAATGTAAGTTTGCATCCCCACCATAAGATGCAAATTTATATATACATGTACATTATTTTTTACATATCTTATATGTGGGACCCAACTAAAAAAGGTGAGATAAAGTGGAGAAAAGTCAGCAAAAAAGTTTTTGCACCAAAATTCATATGTGGGCCCAATTTTTAGTTGTCATCTCTCTCCCCCCAACGGCTACATTGCTGGACCAATAACTTTAATTTTCAAAAACAGCTAGCTTTAATTTTTTTTGAATGAAATCATATCTTTTCCGAATTTAAATATTTTTAGGTCTATTTGTTTGAAAAAAATAAAATTAACCTAATACACAAAAAATTAATTTTATAAAGTTAACACAAAATAAAATTTTAACACAAAAACGAATTAAGAGAAAAAAATCAATTATATATCTTTAGATTTACATCTTTCCCATTTGAGCAAAAACTATATTTACAACCCTCAAAGGTGTAAGAGGATGTAAAAGTGGCTTTACACCCCCGAAAATACAACACCCCCCCCCCAACTGTGGATGTTTTTACTCTTTATTATTTGATTTAATCCACGTATATGTCCTCTAATAAAAAAAAATTGGCAAAATTTTGAAAATTCTAATTGTTAAAATTAAAATCACATTAATGTTTAAACAATTTAAAATGATTTTTAAATTTAATTGGATTTTAAATTTTTTATTAGTTAAAATTAAGGGTAGGCATCGAGACCGAAAATCAGAACACTTAGCCGCACCGAACGGAAAAAAATCGTGTTGACTAAAAAGTCAACAAATCGGCACCGATTTGGACAGGACCGAATTAGTTGTGTATTTTATTTTTATTTTATTTTAATTCTTTAAGTATAATGCTACATTTCTGATCCCATAACTAACATATCCCCAAGCCCAATTTTAAAGCACCTCTCTTTTCTAGGTTCAATCATCTCTCTTTGCATGAAATTAGGTCATTTGTGAATTTTAAGTCTAAAAAACAAAATTTTAGTTGGAATTTGTAAATAAAAAATTTGAAAATTATATAATAAAAAATCTTGTCCAAAATGGGAAAAATCGAAAACCGCACAGAAATCGGTTTAAAAACGGATCAATCGGTTTCACAAATTTTTTTTAACAAAATGAACCGAACCGCACCCACCCCTAGCTGAAATTACTAAAATGCCCATACTACGTTAGCAACTTTAAAGTTTTATTGAAGAAATTATGGAATTGGATAACATGAGACATGGAATGCAAGCATATAGGGGATATTTAGTTAGTTGAAAGTTCAGGGGGTAAAGTGAGACTAAGAAAAGAACATGGACATATCAATAAATGGCTTAATTGCTACAGTGCCCCCTAAAACATTGATCAAATCCCACATTGCCCCCTCAAGTTGAAGTGACCCACTTTGCCCCTTTAACCAAAGTTTGGTTTGTCACTTTCCCCCTTATGTCAACTCCATCTCAAACTCTTTTAAAACTGATGACGTAATAAGGGTATATTAGTATTTCCATCCTAGCTGGACAAAAAAGTCAATAAAAAATTCTTAATTTTAAAAAATTAATTAAAACATTTTTAAAAAAACATAAATTAAAATTAAAATCCTTGAATTTGAAAGCTAAAAATCCCAACCCAAAAAAACAAAAACAAAAAATATGAAAACAATGGATTTGCTCCTATTCAAGTCCCATGCTTCATTGATAAAGCTTCTCCTCAAATCTTTCTCATACAAAACCTCATTTTTGCTTGGCCTCATTGATGAAGACATGTAATTCGTTCTTGAAGAAAGAGAACCTTGGAACCTCAAACCCCAAGACTTTTGGCGGTTAATCTCATATTCCACCATTGAAGGATTGTCAACAACTTCTTCCTTGATATCCATCCTTCCTAATAATCTTGATCTTCATGGGATTGGAGAAGGAAGCATAACACTTTCTTTCAACTTCTCTCTTCGATCCCAGACCCAAAACCTCACCCTCTTCCCTCAACCAAAAATTCATTGCCCTCTTCAACGCACATCCTCACACCACCCCCCCTTCCTGACGCACAATCTCATCGCCAGCCGACCCTCTAATATTAATTTCCTTGTGATGAAGCCCAATTACTACCCAAATATTAGCCCAACCCAAGACATCTTCTTACTGTTGGAGATAGCTAAGGAACCTCATAAAATCAGTATCTATTTTAGAATAATAGTATCATTCCATGTAGTACATGAGCTGTCACTGACTGACCCTGTTTCCTGTCCAACACCTAATCGATGTCGAGCCCACTTTACTAGAATGCCTTTCTTTCCCAAGTTAAAAGCAATAAATGCAAAGATTTCTACCGAAAATTCAATAGAGCTTCTCCTGTAAAATGGTCAATTCCCAAAAAGATATCCATCTATAAGACAAGTAATAACAAAATCTCAACTTCTAATAAGCACAAGATAAGGCACACAAGCTGAAACACAAGTCAACAAGCCTCATGCCAATAATCCAACCCTAACATAGGCAATACCAGAGAATACTAAGTAGTTATATCTAATTACAACAAAAGGTAGTTCCATACACTATCACAAGAAGTTCTACAGAAGAGGAAGCGGAGTGCGCTGGAAGAAAGACTCAACGTGGATACGGCTTAGGGGGGCAAAATAGAAAAGTGTGAGTGGACAAAAACAAGGTTTTAAACATAATTTATAGGCTTAATTACACCAATGCCCCTGAAACTTCAGTCAAATCCCACTTTCCCCACTTTCCCCCCCTTTCCCCCTCCTCCCCCCAAAATTCAAAATGGCCCACTTTCATCTCTTGACCGAGATTTGGTGACCCACTTTACCCCATGCCTTCAACTCCATCTAAAAGTCTGTTACTTTGATGACATGGCAAGTGGAACCCACCTTCACATAGATAAAAACATAATTAAGTACTATAATAATAAAAATTAATTTCAAATAAAAATAAAACAATAAAATAAAATAAATAATTTAATAAATTGATAACACATTCCACACCACCCTATCTCATCCTACCCCACTCTAACCCAGAACCCAGCCTCCCAACACCCACCAACAGCACAACGTGTTTATGACCCTGAAAGAAACATTAAATCCTAATATATTTAGCCACAAAAATAAGGTTACAATTACATTGAGGCAATAGAAACTTTAAATTTAATCTTTAAGCTATAACATAACTAATGCCAAGTATCTTGAGGTTTGGTTTAGATTGATCCACTCCTAGACATTCTAGACTAGAGAAAGATATAGTAGAAACTTTACCTTTGAAACGCTACTCAAGGTTGACATCCTTTGAGTTGATCACCTTATGGAAGGCCTTGTAGATTAACCAAATCACCAATGGAAGCGACCTCTAACTTTTCCACACCAAGGAAGATGGAGGATATGATGCAACCTAGGAAGGAAAGATGCTAGTGTTCAGTTTCTAGGGTGGCCGATTTTTGCTTGGTGAAAGGAGCTTGATGGTGTTTAACTCCTCTCTTGAAACTAGCTCAAAAACCCTAACTTCTCTCAAGCGACAAAGTTCATTTAAATAGATCCATAAGAAGGAGACCTAAATCTCCCTATAGGTAAAACTGGCCATGGGTCTCTATTGGGCCTCTTGGGCTTATGTGGTCATCCCACTATGCCCACACGTCTTAACTAACCCAATGGGCCTTGAACCCAATTTATAATTTTGGCCTAAACTACATTTTTCCCGCATTATCTTAAATAATTCAATCTCCATTAAATTAATAAGTCTATGACATTATATTTATTTCCTTTCATCTAACCTTATTAGCATGCGATCCATTAGATTCTAATCGGCAAAATAGTGGGCGATCCAAAACTCTTTATTGATTGATTGTGAATTAAAACTCCCCTTTAATTCTCCTTTTATGATAACTAGATTATATTTTGTTGTCAGGGCTTCCACAAACCGTACGTGACGTCTAGCAACATGTCACGGTTGCCCAGCCAATATAGAAATGGGGTTGTGAACCTATTCAGTTGAGATTACCGTGCAATACCATTCTTCTTTTAATCAATGATCTTGATCATGCTGATTTGGGCATGGAATTCATGTCAAGCACATTCATTGGAGCATGATCACAAATATTTTATTGATCTAGCTCATTCCTTTGGCCAAAGACTTTTGAGTCACATCTTTTGAGTATCCTCCTTTATTGAAGGTAGAGATCCCTTGTTATACACTCACATGTCTCCTTGAATTGATCATGAACTCTAGTAATATCTTTGGGTTATGCCCAGAGGAACACAACACTTCAGCATGGTTAAGGGCCCATGATGCTTCCATGATACAACTTGTGGTGCCTCAGGTCAAGGACTAATTTGCACTATTCCAACTTGAGAGATCCAGATTGACATGTAAGTAAAACTTCAATTCAAGTTCTCTCTGTTGATCACGTTTAGTGAATTCATTCTCTATTAAACACCCATACATTTATCTTAGTGTCTCCACATGAATGACTCGATACCAGTCATCCTTTTGATTGAGCAGATACAATGCATGATAGCCTTGTGGATTAAAGATGCCCAATTGATTATCCTATTACCACGAACTATTTAGGATGTGGATATGGTACAAAAAGGTCTCATGAACTTAACTTCTTTAAGGTGGATTATCCTAATACCCCGAAAAATTCAAGGTGGATTTTCATGTTTTAGTGAAAAATAATATTATGGTGGAGAATGATTATGGGTATTTTATCAAGTGATTTTGGATGGAGATTGTTAAATTAAATGTGTTTAATTTGAAGTTGGACAAACATGACAAAAATACCCCTATGTGTGGATAATTACAAAAATAAAAAAAAAAAAAAAAAAAAAAAAGAATAAAAAACATGGAGGGAATCAAATCAAACCTCCTCCCATTCCACCCCCATTGCCTCAAGCTTTCAAAACTCCATTATGAAATGATGAATCACCTAGTCTAAAGTGGTGAGTCACCTAGCCTAAGAGATTTTTCTTAATGAAGCTGAAATCTTTTTAAGAACTAGGGGAGGTGAGTTGTTGGCAGGAGGGAGAAGATAATGGGGGGAGAGAGAGAGAGAGAGAGAGAGAGAGAGAGAGAGAGCTAAGAAGAAGGAGAAAAAGAAGAGAAGAGAAGAAAAATCTCTAAGGTGAGTCAATTTCGAATTTTGATTAATAACTTTGTGTTTGCGTGTTTCTAGTCCCTAAAAGAGTAATTTGAGTCATTTGAGTGTTAGGAAATTGAGTTGGAAGAGTTTGAACCTTTATTTTCAGATTGGATGCATAGAGCAATTTTTCAAGTGTGGGTGTTGTTGATTTTGGTTCCATTTTGAGTTTTTGATGAGTTCTAATGATAGGTATGAACTTTAGAAGAGTTTTAGAAGTCTTAGGAACAACTTGGAAGTGTTAGAATGGTTGAAAACAACTTTGAACCAAATCTGGAAATTTGCATTTTCTGAAAATTTGTAGTTCGTGAGCCTCACTTTGGCTCTATTTTTCTCCCAATCCTCTGATTGTTTGAGGAAGCCATTTATTGGGTTTTAAACTAGACTTTGCAAGGAACAAAACACAATTGGTTTCATCGAATTTGGTTGAGTTTTGATATGTCAAACACATGTGCAAAGTTTGAAAAAAAAAATTCTGTTTTCTGCAGAAAAACCAGCAACGAGTCTGACTTTGGAGCTAGTTTTCTCCTTCGTTTTAGCTCCATTTTCAGTGTGATTTGCTGGGTTAGAAACTAGAGATATCAAGCTTTAAAAACATCACAAGTTTGCCCATTTTCGTTAACGTTTGTTTGGTCAAAATGTCTCACAAAATCTGGGGTTTAATCTGAAAAACAGAGGAAGCTTGAAATATTATTGTTATTATCTGTAGTATTATTCAGCAAAGATAAATGATGTTTGTGTTGCATTATATATGCATCATAAATACAGTTGTGTTGGGTCTGTGTGTAGTTTAAGGTATATCTAAGGGGTTGGAGAATGCTTTAGATATATCTGAGTAAGAAAAAAGTAAAATATATTCAAGTGACGGGAGCATGGCTTAAATATAATGAGGTGATGAGAGTAGGGCCTCTAATGAAAGTGAAATTTGAGAAATTCGTAAACAAAAGAAAAATGGGTTGAGGGACGAATGAGCATTAGTTCATATTTTAGAGTATTCGGAGCCACATTGGTAAAACGCATGGTATGGGACATGTAGGCTTGTTGCCATAAGGTATGAATTAGTGGGATTAGAAGGGAGTGAGTTCATGACATCACTGTATATACAAGTTTATTTATCTGGTATGGTTGCATAATTTATGTATCTTGTGTTGTTTAATGCATGACACTTTGATTAACTATGATAGTTGACCTTAAGAGGTTTGATGATACTCTACTGAGCATTAGAATGCTCATACCCTAATAGATTGTGCAGGATTCAAGGTGAAGTTTGAGGAAGCGGGTTTCAACCAAGCTACTAGGCTTTTGTTGTTGATTTGTGTAATTAACATTTGTAACTAGTCAACAGTTTGATAAAGATCTTAGTGTGTAATTAACTACGAGTTACTGCGACTCTGATTCTGTGTTGTTAAGTAAATTTGTATTTATTTGTGGTTCTTTTTTTCATCATATCATGGTTGTAGGGTTTTATTCTTATAACTATGGAATGACTCACACCCTGATTCAAGAATATTCCTTATTTTCGAATCGGGTCGTGACACCACCTTTCTCTATACAAGTCTCTATACCACACTTGCAACGCCAACAATTGCTTCCATCGCACTCCAAATTTGAAACCAATCCTCCCTTCCCCAACCCCATTTCTCTCTCTCGCAAGCTAGTTCAGCGAATTCCTCCTTAGCAGTTTCAAGACAATCAAGCCAACCTGATCCAAATATTACCCATAACCAACAAAACAACCCTAGATTCATATTTGGGTTGTGTGTATAGAGATGGGGAGAGAGAAAAAGACACGGAAATAAAAGAAAAGACAGGGAGAGATAGAGGGTTCGCAGAGGGGGCTGGGGGATTGTTAGGGTGGATTTGGCTAGGTTCTGGGTTCTGCTGTGAAGGCTAGGAGGAGTGGGAGATGAGTTTGTTTGATTTTTTTTTAAGAGATATTTAGTCATATACCCATTCTTAGCACTAATAATATAGATAAACTCTACATCATTTAATTTCTATAAACAAACCTAAAAATTGACAGTTGACCCTATTGAATTTAATTTTGATTATTAAATTACTTTGATACCCTATTGAGTGTTTTGAGTTTTTTAAAAAGAGGTTTCGGGGTTGGGTTTGTTTTAAGAAATCAATGACAGTTTTGTAATTGAAAAGAAGTTAAAAGCCTTTTTGTTATGTTGTAAATGATTTTTGGGTGTGTTTCTATAATTTGGGCTCTTATATTGGGTATAAAAAGCGAATCTCAGTTTTTTTAAATATATTTTTTGTTACTTTTTAAATTTTATTTTGTTTATATGTAGTTTTTTTATGTTTTTATTTTTATTTTTAATTATTAAAATATTTAATTATGTTTTTATCTATTTGGAGGTGGACTCCACTTGCCGTACGTGATGGTGGCCGAGAGCATATATATATATATATATATATATACATATGATATATGGTCCGACTAAAATAACATCAAACACGTAGATCTTTAAGTCAATGGGAAATGGCCTTGAATTGCAGAAAAGAGGTCTAAGATTCGTGTTGATGCTCTTTTTCGGAGAGGGGCAACTTAGAGAAAAAGGAGTTTGTCTTCAGCAGGGAAAGGGTCTAGGCCTTCAAAAAAGGCTAGCCTGCAGAAGACAAAAATAAGGGAAGTAGTCGTTAAGCTCCGGGCACCGGTGTGGTGCCGGCCGAAGGCTCTCCGATGCTTAAGTCAGCTAAAAAAGGTAACTTTTGCAGAGTAATAGTAAAAGGCAGAAAAGTAGTTACCCCTCTTACTAGGGTACTGTTCCCTTTTTATAGGGAAGTGAAAGTGGGAGGTTGGTGTAGATTTCTGATGTGGGACTTTGTGCAAGTCGCCGCGGTGGCGACACGTGTCATGAGAATTAGGTTTAGCAATTTGTGAGCTTTGGCGGTCGGGAGTTTCGGCAGGTGCTTGGCGCCTCGGAAGAGTGTCTTCCTTCGGCATGAGAGAAGGCGTGTCTGCCTTGGTGCTAGTTGTTTTGAGACTAGATATGCTCGGTTGATTATGGTGTAAACAGTAGTCCCTCAAGTTCGCGATCAAGAAGTGACTTCTGGGTTGGGAACTTGTAAGCTTTTGTGTGATCATGACCGAGCATTCCAGGTTCAGTGGGAGCCGTAGGGCAGTCCCTAGTCCCCCAAGTTATCATGCTAGAAGTTGTGTTAACACTTGGAAGGTATGATAAAAGTTGTGTTAGCCTCAGTGATTGTTGGTAGCTGGGTACTTTTAAAAGAAAAGTAGACCTGGGTTTTTGAAGCTTCAATAAGAAAATCTGTGGGCCTTAGTGTTTATGACCTGGGTCCTGCCGTTTGGTAACCAAGTGATGGTTTTAGGCAGCAAAAACTTGGGTCCCAAAAGATTGGGCTGAAGCTTGAAGGAGAAAAGTTTTTTTTTTTTTTTTTTTTTTTTTTTTTTTTTGTGGCCTTGTGGTGTGGGTTTTCGCTAGTTGTCAACGGCAAGGAGCCCAAGACATTCCCCCCCCTTTTTTATTTTGCTAACACTTGTATGGGCCCATGATAGTTTTGTCTTGGCCAAAATAGCCTAGGCTAGGTGTGGGCTTTGTTGGCAAAGGGTTTCAAAGAGGTATGTCCAAAAAATGGGGTTTTGGTGGGGTGTGTGGCCATGCCCATGACCCCTGCCGTTCGGCAATAAGGGCAAAGCCTGCCCAAGCAGAGTTTTGGGAAGGTAGTTTAAGCAAAAAGGCTGGGCCTTTTTCGTTAGGTTTATAAAAAATTGTTTTGGCTGCTCTTGCCGTTTGGCAAGGTGAAATAAAAAGGGCTAGGTACCTAGCATGACCTGGGTTTTGTGTGGCTAGGCCCTTGTGATATTGTAGCTGGGACTTTGTACCTTCGGTAAGGAGGCCAAGATTGGGAGAGAGAGTGATATTGTAGCTGGGACTTTGTACCTTCGGTAAGGAGGCCAAGATTGGGATAGAAGGGCTAGGGCTTGGTCTTTTAGAGGGGGGTATATAAATAAGTGTGAACAGCTCTTGCCATTCGGCAAGAAATGGTTGGGACTTTTTTTTCTTGTAGCTTCCTCTTCCTTCGGCAAGGCTGAGCTGGTTTAGGAGTTTTGTGTTTTGGCAAGGTAGCTGGGCTTTCTAAGTCTAGCGAAATTGAAAATAGCTAGGGCTTAGAGTTATAAATGGGTCTAGGCATTCGGCAATGGGGATCAAGGATTCCGTCAATATCTGGTCTGTGAGATCTCTTGGGTGTTCGAGGCCTTGGCCATTTTTCAGCAGAGCTGCCAATCGGTGAGGCTAAGCTGAGTGTCGTGAAGTAGCATCCATTTTTAGTCCCCCATTTTCCTTCCACACAGCCCTTGCCGTTCGGCAAGGGTGTGTTTTGTTCTTGAGTTGGCCCTTGAGAGTTGATTCTTGGAAGGAAGAGATCGGAGTTGGTATCGTCCGGCAAGGAGGAGCTTGGAGGGAGGCTGGTTTTATCTTGTTCATCCTTCCGCTGGTAAGCTCAGAGTTCGGCAAGAGGGTGGTGCCGGGCCGTGGCTTCGGATAGGTGTAGCCGTGACCTGCTGCGGTAGCTTGGGCAGGCTTTCGTGTTGAAGACTCGGGTCGGAGGTTGAGTGAGCTTGGAGCTAGGACCCTTGAGCTTGGAGCTAGGAGCCAGGACCCCTGAGTTTGGAGCTAGGGCCCGTGTTTGTTCTTGTGCCTTCACTAGCCAAGGTTCAGCCCTTGCCGTTCGGCAAGGGTTGATTGAAAGTTTTGTAAGGTCTCTTGTCGTTTTTGGTTCGGAAAATATGAGTTGGGAATAAGAGCTGGGCACACTATGGGTGTCTTGAGCATGTTTCTTCTTTGAACTTCTTTTTTTTTTAGTTTTTTAATCCTTGTAGAAATCGGCTGAGCTGTTGGTGTTTTCTTTGGCAGATTTGTCGTGACCTTTGGAGCTGAAATTTAGAGCTGGGTCTTTGGTAGAAAAGATTCGGGTGCCTCGGTGTGATAAGACTCGTAGTCTTCTAAGTAATCCTGCCCCCAATTCTCCGAGTCCCCTATACCTTCTCCAAGGGGTAGTTGCGTAGGCCTAGGCGGGGGGCCCATGTGTTTCATCTTTGGGTCTTGGAGATTAACAGAGATAAGAGGGGGTTCCGTTTGACGGTCCAGGATACGGTCCTTACAATCCCTGTAGACCTTTGTTGGTTCATGGGGCCGGTTCCTTGGCGGGGAGATGCGGAGAAGCTGCGACTTGGTCGTTTCCGGATAGAGGGGGCCTTTACCCTTGCTGGGCCTAGGCTGGGTTGGGACATTGTGGTGGGAGTGCTCCGGCTGGTTTGGCTGTGTACACTCAGGTTCCTGGGTAGGGCTGCGTTGGGAGCCTTGGGTCTGATTCATCTCCCAGTTACGCTTCAGTGTGCGGTAGTCATGCTCGAGCACGACGTTCTTAGCATGAAGATGGTCATATTTCTCAGACATCTTGGTGACACTGGCGCGGAGGCTCTCCAATTCTGCCTGGAGATTGGCATCTGCTGAAGGTCTCCTCTAGGAGGTACCCCTATGAGGGATATGGTGCTGAGTCCCCTAGCTATCCTCAGTAGGCATAGCTGAGTGTGGAGTGAAGAAGAGGCGATGGGGCAGGATAGGAGAAGGAGCCAGCTGGGCTGGTAGAGAAAAATGGGATTCAAGTATCGATTCCCACAGACGGCGCCAAACTGTTGATGCTCTTTTTCGGAGAGGGGCAACTTAGAGAAAAAGGAGTTTGTCTTCAGCAGGGAAAGGGTCTGGGCCTTCAATAAAGGCTAACCTGCAGAAGACAAAAATAAGGGAAGCAGTCGTTAAGCTCCGGGCACCGGTGTGGTGCCGGCCGAAGGCTCTCCGATGCTTAAGTCAGCTAAGAAGGGTAACTTTTGCAGAGTAATAGTAAAAGGCAGAAAAGTAGTTACCCCTCTTACTAGGGTACTGTTCCCTTTTTATAGGGAAGTGAAAGTGAGAGGTTGGTGTAGATTTCCGATGTGGGACTTTGTGCAAGTCGCCGCGGTGGCGACACGTGTCATGAGAATTAGGTTTAGCAGTTTGTGAGTTTTGGCGGTCGGGAGTTTCGGCAGGTGCTTGGCACCTCGGAAGAGTGTCTTCCTTTGGCATGAGAGAAGGCGTGTCTGCCTTGGTGCTAGTTGTTTTGAGACTGGATATGCTCGGTTGATTATGGTGTAAACAATTCGAACCCCTATAATTTAGACTATCGCTTGTACTAAAATAAAATATGAAAAAACAATAGCCAAAGTTTTTAGAAGGATTCTTCAGGATGACAGTACTGATGATGGGCTGAAAATAGAATCACGTGAATATTGTTGCCAAATATCTCATATTCCCTGCATATTCTTCGACACTACTCATGACTATAATGCAAATGCATGTTAACTCTGCATCCATCTTTTACCCACCCCGTACCCAGCAATCCAACAAACGAAGTGGGAATGGGGATGTTCGAACTTTCATGACTCTTCTCTTGTAAAAAAAATGCTCTCATAGCATGTTAGGCATACATCAATATGCAGAACATATCATTGGCTTCAAAAGCTTAAACTGTTTCGGCATACATCAATATGCACGACATCCAAAGTGAATTTAAGGGATTATGGCGTTAAAGATATGAAAAAGAAAATTGAGAGAGAGAGAACAATTTGTACTATAAAACCATAGATATTGACATAAAAGTCATGTGGGTAAGTGGTGGTGGAACCAATATTTGAAATCATATCTTTTGGTTTCTTATAGTCCGTTTGGACTCGGGACTATGTGCATGATGAACATGTGGGAGGGGGCTAAACTCTGTAGATTGATATTAAACATGAGCATGAAGTTTGGTTATCTTGAATTTGATCTTTAAAGCCATGGAAACTGGAAAGATTGCCTCCCTTCCCTTCTAGTCTGCTTTTCTGTTTGGGTGATGTTAACTTATTGGCACTCTGAAAAAGAAAAAAAAATATATATATATATATATATATATATATATTACATATGTGTACTTTGGGGTTACCCTAACAAAAGGGATTGAACTTTTGATTTATATTCAAACCTTCTTTTGATCAAATTTTTGATGCTCTCATGGCATCCTGCTTAAGTTCGAAGTAGATAGTTTCGTCCCCTTGGAGGCAAAGTCTGCGAGAATTGTTCTGAAAAAATTTGGGTGCTTTCCTTCTCAGCATGCTTTTTGAAGTAGTTAGAAAGCTAAAACATCCGGGGTGAGGCAATTAACACATTAATTTGAGTGCCATATAGCGTAGCTAGCCTTGACTTATTGAATCATTTACGGAGACAGAAATGACTCACCCTGGTATTCTCATTTAAAAGTTGTGTGGGATAAAATGCATCAAAGTTATGAGCTGCTCTGCTAGTGCTGTGTTGAAAGACTATTTCCAATGAAATACAAGAGATGAGGTTTGGGCAACCACTATGTTGTTTCACAATACAAAATACATTCAGCATCAATTTGTTGAAAACGACCCGAATGGAGAATAAACCCGGCTGCATTTCTCAGCACTGACTTTATCAATAAGTAACTCTTGTATTTTTTCGTGTCGGCACGTAGGTTTACAAATCATATTGAACAAACAAGAAGAAAAAAAAACTGAAACTACAGCCAAGCGTCAACAGAAACTCATAGAATACATTACTTCTGAAAAAGAGAGCACAACTACGAAAACAGATTATGCCTTTGCTTTTCCAGCCTGGAGAGATTGAGCCCTCTGTTGTAATTTTAACATCTGCAAGACAACATATCCAATGGAAGCAATTAATATTGAAATATATGTCTACATTGGTTAAGAATGGTGTTCACTTGTAGCTAAGACCCTTTGCAGAGTACACCCTAGTCAACTTCAAAACGACGAGGAGGTGGAAAGGAGAGGCACAACAATTTAATTGTACACTATCTGAAATAATTCTTCAAATACCATAGATATATTACCACAACCCAATCAAAGTCAAGAGGTCGTATGAACGGCTATGACATTATATGAGAGCATTTAAGATACACAGAAACAAGGAAGAATACAAACCGTTTCTTTCTTGCTATTTTGCTTCTCTTCCAAATCTTGAAGAGTAGCATCAAGCCGCTTCCTGTTGCACAGAATAAATACCAGTTTCAGTGTCAAACATATGTGAGACAAGTTTCGCATGAAATATGATTATGATGATAAAAAAAAAAAAGATAGGAAATTTTTTTTGAGAAATTTATGGTCTAGAAAAGCATATAACTAGTATGAGATCCATCTAACAATTCTTGAGGAAAAAAATTCTCAAGATAAGCTTCTGCACAGAAAACACAGCTTCAGAGAAAGACACACCAAAACCTGGTTATAATTGACATCAATACCCAATTTATTCATTCCTCTCCACTTTTTTGGGATTTAACCAAACAGTCCCATTTCTTTAGATATTTATTTCTTAGGCCCACAATCACATATATGAAGGTAATAGGCATACGAATACATTGAACATCCTCCTATGAAATAATGGACATCCTTCACCACGACTGTGAACATAACTCATTCCAATGAACAGAGACCCCTACACATCATTTTGTGAAAACTCAGTACTAGTACGTCTTGCTTTATAGTAAGCAATTCAACATCCATGAAATTGATAGCTATTAGCTACAATTACAAAAACTTTGTTCTAAAGATTTGGTTCTTGAGAATGCAGAGCTGCATTTTTTGTTACGCTATTGCACCCTTGGTCCTTCCCCATCTGGTGGGGAGAAATTTACCCTCAAAGAAGCTTGTTGATGGTTCGGCCTTTATACAACATATCATAAATCGTATATTTGATATGGAAACTGTGTACCATATGCAATTTCAGAAAAGAAAAGGCTTTAGTTAGATTCGTTACGTTCCATTTAAAAATTTCACTTTCCAGCATTAAGATCAATGATCAAGGCCTATCATTTAACATAGATTAGTTATAATTTTAAATTTACCAAAAAATTATTAAATTGGTTTGACCAATTTCAACATTCGATCTAAACTCTCACTTTTCTCACAAAATTCTGAAATTCTAAAATTGTTCACAAAAATAAAATAAAAAATACAAGAGTTACTTATTGATAAAGTAAGTGTTGAGAAATGCAGCAGGGTTTATTCTCCATTCGGGTCGTTTTCATCAAATAGATGCTAAAATAACAACAATAATCCATAAAGTTAAAATGAAAAACTAAACTAGTGCAAATATTGCAAGTGCAGAGTACAAACCATAATATTATGTATATACATATATAATAAACAAATGAAACAGAAACATACAGTTCAGCAGAGATGTATTCGATTCTCTTGCGCACATTGGCCCTAGCCTCTGCCAAATCCTGCTTCACAAGAACCGGACCGATCAATTTGAAAACATTGGCGTCTTCGCTCAGGAGATCCAATTCCTACAAACACATGCAATCATATTAGTATTAAATCCAATAGTAGATCACTAACCAATAACCATGAGATTATAAACACTACAACAAAGCACACTAGCTTCCAACGAAATGAAAATTTTGCATATACATCAGATATCAGGTAATCAATTTAGCAGAAAATCACTTCAAGCATTCTGAAGAAAGAAAAAGCTATTTAAATGAAATTTAGCGTCTCAGCTTATGCAAAAGTCATAACAAGAGCTGACTTTGTTTTCCCGGTAACCAAACAGAAAATAAAGAAAGCACAATCAAGATAGAAGGTGACCTTGAGAACGAGCTCGTTCTCGCCCAGCTGAATAGTGTACTTCTTTCTCACTTGGTGATTCTTTGAAATATCTGAAAGAGCGAATACCATGTTAGGGTTTTACATATTAATTATAAGTGTATATGCATACAGCTACGACTTGCCTTTCTGGATTTTGCTGAGATCGTTAGCTTTGGCCTCCAATTCGCGCTGAAGCTCTCGAAGAGCAGACGACGACGCCATTACTTTTGCTGCTGTTGTTACATGTATTCCTTTGTCTTCTGATCAGTAGCAGCTTAAGGTATCTCTCTCCCTTTTCTTCGGTTTCATTGTTGCAGATCCAACTCAGTATGCTTTTTGGCGTGGAGTTGTGTTGGGCCTTCATTACATCTTGTATGTTTTAGGTCCAGATCTTGGGCTTGCGTTCTTTAAAATTCTCTCTGACCCATGTAGCCGTGAAAAGCAATCAGAGCCCTTTTCTTATCTTATATTTAGAGCATTCACAGTGGGAGTGTTTATAATGAGGTGTATGTTCAATATGCATCGTTTGTGATCGGAATTACCCACAATGGAGAGGTGTAAACGAGTGTAAATTTGCATCACTACCATAAGATGCAAATTTAGATGCACATATACATCGTTTTTTACATCTCTTGTGGGTGAAACCTACATGAGAAAAAATGGACAAAAGTGGGACCTACAACAAAAAATGTGAAAGAAATCAATTATACATCTTTAGATTTATATCTTCCCCGCTAGAGCAAAAATCACATGTACAACCCCCAGAGGTGTAAAAGGCAAAAGTGGCTTTATACCCCCGAAAATATACTCTCCTACTGTGGATGCTCTTAGGGTGGTGTTAACCGAATAATTTTAGTTTCGTTCAACATCACCCTATATTTAAGATCTAAAAACAACATATAATAGGTTGTGTTGGGTAAATCATCTAACCAAAAACGCAAACAAACATCGAAACTTGCAGAGAATAAATCGTTCAATAAAAATAAATGAAAATGAAAACAAAGATAGGAAGTAACACTTTGAAGATCGAGTATTTAGAGAAGAGTGAGCGTTCACCTTTAATAGAGACCCCATAAACATCCTGGAATTAGCTCTAACTGGTATGTCCTCTTATATTCTAAGCAAAGGCCCCTTTGCACAAATTGCAGGCTTTAAGAGACACAAATATTAGAATTTACATCAACTTAATAGATAGAGGGAAATAGAGTTTTGAATTGCACCGGAGAGGATCAGAGGATGTAAGCTCCATGGGCAAGTCACCTCTTGTAAGTTTTTATCATGACCTCCACACCACTTCATTAATTACCGTTAGATGAGTTTAATTAGATGGTAAAATTAGGCAAAATATTGACTTTCACGGTTTCACCCAAGGTGACTCAAGTCAATGCCATTGCGTAAACTAAGCAAAAGCAAGTATCGCATCATATGCCTGTAAAAAAAAAACAAAGTATCGCATTAGATGCTCTGTTGGAAAATGAGAACAAAGCAAACAGAGTAGATGCCATCGCGTTAACTGATAAATTAAAATCGAAATATAATCTATCTCCGCAATCGGACCGACTGACAGTAGCGACCAATGGCGGAGGTTGATGCTCATACACAAGAAGAGTTCTTTGACGTCCTCACCAAAACCGGACAGAAGACCGGCATTTCCAAGCCCAGGCAAGCTAAACCCAAACCTCCTCTTTCTCTTTTCCTTTTGATTACCCAGATTTTACGAACACCCCATTATATCGAAGAATCAAGCAAGCAAGAAAGCGAGGAAATTTGTTTGATTGCGTTCACTCTTTTCTTGTAATGTCTCGAGAAACAAACAGAACACGTTGTGGAAAAAGATATTGATCGAGGAAAGCCCTTCAATCAGTTACTTTTTTTTTTAAGTCAATTGAGTTGATGATTTGAAAATAATCCAACCAATTGTTTGCCCTTCTTTAAATCTTCAGTTTAAATGTATGCAGAAGTAGACATGCTTGATGTTCTCATGGTAGCTGATTTTACTGATGGCAATATGCTATGTTTCTGCTTTTTGAAGAATTTTGTGCTGATGACCAGTAACTCTGATTGAAAATTTCATGGTTTTTATCACCCTCTATGTTGTGACATATTCTTATCTATGAATACTATTGATGCCCATATAGGGGAGATGTTCATCGAGACGGAGATTACCATCGAGCTGTACATGTGTGGATTTTTGCTGAGAGTACACAGGAACTTCTTATCCAACGACGAGCTGACTGCAAGGATTCATTTGCGGGGCTGTGGGATATCTCAAGTGCTGGACACATATCCGCTGGTGATTCGTCACTCGTAACAGCTCGGTAGCTAGCTTCATTGCCCTTTCTTGTAACAGACACTTACCGCTTGTACTATATTTTCCTTTTACAATACATGTACAAATCATAACCAGTTTACTTATAAAGTCATTTGAGCAGCCACCCTGGTTTTTACTTGTTTAATCAAGCTCCTGTTAGCGTGATTCATCTGGATAGTCTGTTTTGTGCTAAGTGTGGCTGATTGTATTGTACTTTTTAGTTGCTATTTGTGTGACTTTTCTTTACTTTCTTCTTGCTACAGTGATATTGTGGGATTTCAAGTTCATAGAGTTTTTTAAACTTTCTAGGCTTTCTAAAATTTGATTGATAAAATGATAACAAAGTTCAAAGATCATATGAACCTAAGAAATTGAAGGCCTTAGCAGATAGGCACTTTTGTCTTCCTTTAGGAGAATACTAGTCCCTAATTCTCATGTTAGGGATTGCATGCCAAATTCCAAGAGTTAGGCCTATATGGAGATGGACCTTTTAGCATAATAAATTCTTCTTCTTTTTTTCTTTCTCTTTGATCATTTTAGGTGTGGTGGCATTAATATTGACGGCAGCCAATTTGCTTACTGTCTTTATTTGCCCTTTTCTCAGCCAAGCTTTACAGTTTTAGTTCTTTGATCCGGTCCATTTCATCTTATATATTTTCTTGTTTCCTCTATTAACTGCTACGAGGAAGCTGACATTGGTCACTATTGCTTTGTATAGAATAAAATTACTTTGGAATTAGTTTTTATAAATGTATCCCTTTTACATGCCTTGTACAAGGTGATGCTAATTGAATTTCCATTTTTCACTAGTAGATATTGTTCTAGAAGATTGGTAATGAATTTATACAGAAGTGCCTATTACAGAATTTACCTATTTCTGAATTGAAGTATTTATCTCCTTATTTCCTCAAGTTACTGCTCCACCTCCCCTTTTGTGCATGAGACAGTCATGCCAATTATCCTGCGTATTTTGTTGTTAAAATTTAGAGCTGCCTGAAGTGTGCTTGTTACTGAAACATAGTAATTTATATATCAGGAGGGAGCTCCAAGAAGAGCTAGGTGTAACACTTCCAAAGGACGCATTTGAAATGATATTCGTTTTTCTTCAAGAGTGGTTAGTAGGCCAATTCCTTTGTTCTATTGTTGGATATATATTTCTTTGTCTAGCAGCTTTTATTATGGTCTGTTGTTTTGTGAATAAATTGTTATTAGTTGTTACTACATCTGGAATTTGATTTCCCCTTTTTATGTTAGTTTGGAGTGAGATATGCTTCGCTAGTCTACATTGTTATTGTTAAGCACTAGTTCAGAATTTCATAGCTCGTTGAGATATAGGTGAGATGTTATTTTACTTGTGAGGCTTTGTGAAGTTGTGGAGGTGTTAAGTGGTTAAAGGTATCTGAAAAAGGATTCCCGTATTGTTCCAGACAGCATCAGTTAATGGCTTGAAGTTCATGAGGACGGGTGTTTAGTAGTAGAGGGGTTAGGATTGGGAGTACTACTAATAAGGGGTCAAGACAGGATGAGTTTTAAGGTCCTTGTATATCAAGGTTAAAAGGGTGTTGTATTGTATGTGATTACTGCATAAACATGCAAGCAGTAAACAATTAATGAGACATCCTTAGGAAGAGTAGAAGAGCTAGGAGGAGAAGACAAGCACAAGAGATTTTCATGCACTCAAAGTTTCCAAAGAAGCTTCATAGCTTCAACCACAATTATGCTTAGTTTGGACCTGTACAGCACCCTAATTATGCTTGCCCAGTAGGCTCTTCGCTTGACACTCAATCTTAAGAGAACAATCCTGGTTTTTTCTTTGATGTTAAACTGCTACAAAATGCATGAACAGTAAGGTAGATTTAACACTATCTAGCATGAGGTTGATACAGGGGTGGCCTTGCCCATCTGGACATCATGGCTGGCATTGACAGTCTGATCAAACAAGCTTGAATAGGTATTTACCATCCAAATTTGTATCAACTAGGAAAGAACATAATTGTGCCAGCTCGACAATATTCTGCCTGTGCTTAGGAGAAAAGGTTGAGCAAGATTAAGGAGAGAAAGAATAGATACCAAGTAGATCCATTATGGACGCCATCTAATTATTGAGACAATCAATTGGCGGAAGTTTTTTGGAGTGAATTGAAAGACTTACATTAGCTTTAGTTCAGGTGCAGAGGGCTACAAATTATTTCTGATATTTGGGATCAATAATGCGAAATCATAGGAAAATGGATGATGATTCATAGAGTTAGAAAAGGGCGGACAACGTGGAGGCAAACTAGTGGTCTGTTATGTGATTAAAGAATACCAAATAGATTAAAAAGGAAGTTTTACAGAACTGTCCAGAGGCCAACTGTTTTGTACGGGGCATAATGTTGAATGGTAAAGCAAAAGCAAGTGCAATGCATCCATGTAGAAAAATGAGAATTTGAAGATGGAAGACGGGTGTGACTAGAAAAGGCAGAATTGAAACCAATCTATTTACAACAAAATTAGGAGTGAAATTAGGCTTAGGTAGGCATAATCAACGTAGACCACTAGATGCATCTATAACTAAAGAAAGACATGCTAAAGTACAAGATAAAAGATTAAAGAAGCCAACCAAAATTAACAAGGGAAGAAGTGAGACAAAAGGATATAAGATTTCAGATTTAGTAGAAGACATTATATATTAATATGAAAGAATGAAAGATGAGAATTTAATCTTCTTTTCCATACAATTAGGACAAAGGCGGGTTATTCTTCAGTCACCTTCGAACATTCTTTGTGAAAAATAGATGTCTTTTGGTGGTGGAAGGAAGGCAAGAGTTTTGTGGAATTACGCTGTGCTTGCTGACTTTTGGGTAATTTGGTTAGAGAGAAATAGAAGAATCTTGTTGAACTATAGTGGGGATGTAGAAGAGAATGCTTGGGAAAGAATCAGGTTTTGGGCATCTTTATGGGCTTCTCTTTCTCCAGCTTTCAGGGATAACTCATTTTGTGTAATTTTATTAGATTGGGGAGCTGCTGCTGGATAGTCTTTTAGAGTTGAAATACAATGTAGAAGGTGTATTTTGGATTTGATTGTTAGGGTTGTATCATTTTGATGGTGAACTCCTGGTTCACTAAGTTTTGTATTGTAATGTTTCTCTATATAAATTTTTTTTTTCATAGAAAAGTGGGTGTCGGTGTTCCGAAACGACCAATTCGTTGAGGGCTTAGTTGTGGTTGTCTAGGGAGCGGGGCTTAGTTGTGGTTGTCTGGGGGGCGGGGCTTGTCTGGGTTTAAAGCTTAAGGTTGTTCTGGGTTTTCTCTTTGGTTTGTGAGAGCTGGGTTGTTTTTATTCTTTAGTCTTGTTCTCTATCTGCTGTGGATTCCTTATCCACTTTTGTATTTTGTTCCTGTTTAATACAATTGTTTCTATTCAAAAAAATAAAAATAAAATACAATTACGACAAAGGGCAAGGATGACAATGATGATGGTGATGATGTTTGTATTTTGTTTATATTTAAGATCTGCTGTGTATTAACTGATGTTGGGTTACATTTTGAATGCAGTGTAACAAATGATGGAAAATTCATCAATAATGAATTCAATGATGTATATTTTGTTACAACTGTAAATCCAATCCCTCTTGAGGCATTTACTCTTCAGGTGAGGAGGGTGATGTATGTCAAATAGAAGTTCCAATGATTCATGTTTTATCTTTTTGCTATTTTATGATGCTTTGACTTCTCTGGGAAGATCTATTAATTACATTATCTTTAAGTCAGGAAATATGGCCATCAGAATTATTAATCACTCATAGAAACAGTTCAAAGACTAGGGGTGAAAACTAATAGAATAGGAAGATGTGCTGGCTCATATAAAAAATGCAACTGCGATATTGCACATGCAACCATATGGCTGAATTATACTCATTTTGATAATGTTTGCTATGCAGCCTATGTTGCCATATAAATTTTCATGAGTATCTGAACATCTCTTCTCTCTAATGGCAGGAAACAGAAGTCTCTGCTGTTAAATATATTTCTTACGAGGAGTATAGAAGCTTACTTGCTAAAGAAGATCTTGAGTATGTCTCCTATGATGTAAATGGGGAATACGGTCAGCTTTTTGACATAATTGAAAGGAGGTATGCTATTGAAAAGCATTTTAAGTTTTTTTATTTTATATTTTATTTTATCAGTGAGATGGAATGATCCATCCCATGACTAGCCTATATGAAGATTCTTTCTTGTAAGACTTAAGCTGGTCAAGAAACAATTTACTCCCGAGTCCTGATACCCATGTAAGGCTGGATTCAGTTGCATCTCCAAGAAATTTTTGTTTTTATTTTTAAACTTATTCTTTTTTTTTAAAGAAACAATATCTGTTTTTATTTTTTATTTTTTGTGTAGACAAAAGATTTTGAAATTTAAATTTAAATTTCTTTCTTTTTATTGTTCATCGCTAGCGTCATGGAAATAATGAATGTTCTTGTGCCTCCATCGCAATAAAATTTTATTCTTTGATTTACTCGGCCTGAAAAACGTTAATTCCGTATCAAGAAGACTGAAAGACATACAATACTATATCACTATCTGTTTCAAATTTCTCCGATATTCACTGCTTTCTTATGTCAGCTATTTCATCTTAATTTCCTAAAGGTACAAGGAGAACACTATAGCTCGAAGTTTATCTCTACAAAAGCAACTCCAACGTTATGCCCCTGTTTCCCTCAGTGCTGAGGTTATTGTCCTTGGTCATTTCTTAGATCTATTATTCCTTTAGTAAATTATGCAATTAGTTTATTCTTTTTTCTTTAAATTTTATTGGATGTAGACAATATTCAGTCATGGTGCAATGATTAAAAGTTTTAGTTGGAAGTTGGAAAGGTAGAATGGTTATAAGTTTTTGCTGCACCCTGAGTTGCTAAGAAGCTTTATCTTTTGTTTCGACAAAGTGGGATCAATTTGTTTATGCCAAAATCTGCATTGAGATGTTTTGGTTGGCACCATGATTCAGTGATAAGGAATGTGAATTCTGTAGGTATTATTTGGTATGCATCTGGAAGAAGAGGAATACAAGGGCTTTCAAAGGCATTGTGCTATTTGCAAGCCTTGTGGTTGTTGTGTTTATTCATCCAACATTCCGGGAATACAATTTAGTTAGTGCCTTTTTGGCGGGTATTTCATAGCCTGAGTACTACTCTTTCCACCAGTTCTGTAACTTGTAATCATATTAAATGAAACCGTTGAAACGATTTAAAAGTTGGTTGAAAGTACAAGCAGCTTTCTTACCTAAAAGGTTAACCATAATTTTACAGATTTTCAAGAAGATGGTGTAACTTTTGTTGCCTTATTTAAATTTTAACTTCGTATCTGGAATATAGCTTATTAAATACTTTGATGCTGAAATTCCTCCTCCCCTCTCCCATCTCTTGTGCATCAGCAATCTTCTTCTTCTTTTTCTTCGTCTTGTAGTTGGTTGTGTCCTTCCTTTTTCTTTTCCCCAAAATGTAGTTGGTTGGGTCCTCCAAGTGAAGTTGAGCATATTTTGTTTCCTTGATGCAGTTAACAGGGCTTACAGATGCAGACAGGGAGGCTCTGGTGTTACTAATTAAGGCTGCAGCAATTATGGACGAAATCTTTTACCTGCAGGTTGAATAGATTTGTAATGAAACACGTGCATTGTTAGATAATTAAACAACCTGTGTATTTGTGCTGTTATGTTATTCTGATACATAAAGACTGTTAGTATGGATGAAAATAATGATATGTGCTGCTGCATGGTAGATTCGAGTATCACCAATAGTGTGCGT
Source organism: Prunus armeniaca (assembly GCA_903112645.1). Taxonomy (NCBI): domain Eukaryota; kingdom Viridiplantae; phylum Streptophyta; class Magnoliopsida; order Rosales; family Rosaceae; genus Prunus; species Prunus armeniaca. The sequence continues at coordinate 8,441,675 of CAEKDK010000003.1, read as the reverse complement.
CGGCATACACATATTGTGGAATATATTTTGCACTATAATTTCTTTCTTTGTATGCAAGTAAAAATGCACTAACTGAGCCAAGGGGGAGCTATGCAAATATCTTGTAATTTTCCTTGTGTTGCACCTAGTTTGTCAGGCACATACATTATTATTATTATTATTATTATTATTATTATTCTTAATCTATGTTGTAGTGTCCATTTCTAATTTTTTTTCTTTTTCCATTCTTTGTTTCTGATTTTACATTTAGGTTTGGTACAGTAATCCAGTTCAACGAGATTGGTTAAAGGAGCATGCTGATGCATCACAGTTAGACAAATTGAAATGGATGTATTACGTAATTAATAAGAGTCCATGGTATGTCTTCTTCAACTTAGTTTTCTTTCAGGTGTATGCTGTGCACATGCTATTTTTACCTACAAATGTACTGTGTGCCATGTGTATTTGCGTGCGCGCGCTTGTGTGTGTGTGTGGGTGGGTGGATGGATGGGTGTGCTCATGTAATTTTGGATGATACTACTTGAATAAATATCTGTGATATTACGTCATTAATAAGAGTCCATGGTATGTCTTCTTCAACTTAGTTTTCTTTCAGGTGTATACTATGCACATGCGATTTTTACCTACAAATGTACCCTGTGCCATGTGTGCGCGCGCGCGCGCGTGTGGGTGTATGGGTGTGCTCATGTAATTTTGGATGATACTAGAATAAATGTCTGCAATATTTTCTATCAACAGGTCATCCCTTGATGAAAATGAGGCATTTTTGACAACTGCGGATTCGGCTATAAAGTTGCTTCCTGAAGCGACTAGACCTGTTACTGGGTGGAAGGGACTTGAATACAAAGCTGCGTTTCCTGTGCTGAAACCACCTGGTGCAAACTTCTACCCGCCAGACATGGACAAAGTGGTATATGATTGAGCTGATTGTATTGTAGAAAAAAAGATCTTATAGATATACGAACACCAGTAAATTTCTTTTTGTGTAGGAATTTGAATTGTGGAAGACCAGTCTAACAGAGGACCAACAACAAGCTGCAACTGGCTTTTTCACTGTTATTAAAAGACACAGTGAATTCAGTCTGGATTCTTCCTTGTATAGTAGTACAGTTAGCAGCACAAATCATTCAGTGGGTTCCACTCATGATCTATACAGTGTTCCTTTCTCCCAAGAGTATAATTCTTCCCTCACACGAGCTGCTGAGATCTTGCATAAAGCTGGTGACTTGGCCAGTTCTCCTAGGTATGAGTTTGACGAATTTCCTTTCTTCTAAGTTGTTTCATTGCTGATTCTAAGTTAAGAATTTTATATGCATTTCATGGTGCAGCATGGGTTTAAATACAGAGATTTCATGCTTTACAAGGCAAGAGTCCAAGAAAATTCCCTTCTTATTTTGCTGTGATATATGGTTGATTTTATGTGCGTTGAGCCATCCCTTAATATTTGGCTGTAAGTATGGCTGATTTATGACTGATAGCGAACAGTATATCACAACGAAATATCAAGGGACATAAAAAACATTTGCCTATATCCCGTCTTACGTCATATCTCGTAAAGCCTGAAATTAATTTTTTTCTTTTATCAGTGAAACCTCTGTATTTAAACTCATTACTGCATCAATAAAAATGCATTCAACAATTTTTTAAGCTTAATAAGCTATTAGAGCGGGAGATAGTAGTTTGATTCTCTGCAATTGAAGTTTCCCAATCTATAGTGATTTCTGCATGTTAGAGTATGATAATTATTGGTCCACATCCCAGCTTAAGCTTTTAGGAAAAATAGTAAACCTACAAAACTTGACAGTGGTCATGCTAAATATCATCTTCGTACAACCGTTAAATTAATCTTGTGTTCTCTATGAAGTTTGAAGAGGTTTCTTCACAGCAAGGCGGATGCTTTTCTTTCAAATGACTACTATGACTCAGATATAGCCTGGATGGAGTTGGTTAGTACAGTATTTAAATATACCGTTTACAATCATAAATTAAATGGTGTTGATACACAGTTATAACTATAGTTACTATTCGTTTCTAGAGAGAATTTTACCATGAGCTGGTTTATTAATATGTTGAAGTTGCTATTAATCAAACGGCTTGATCCTTTAATTGATTTTTATGTAATTTACAATCTAGAATATCTTGTTTTCTAAAGTTGCATGGCCTGATCCAACAGATGTCCATCCCTCTGCTGTACAATGGGGTTATATTATATATGAATATGGAATCCCCTATTGTATTACCCATTGACAGCCCCCCCTCCCTCTCTCTCTCTCTCTCTCTCTCTCGCTCTCTCTTTATTTTGATTTTTGATTTTTTTAAATAATGACCACAGTAATTTTTGTTAACTAAACTAAACAGCAATACAACTGTGAACCAGCAGTCCACTGAAGATAGAATCAAACTGACAGCAAAATTTCTGCACTATATCTTTAATTTATGGACATCAAAACCACAGTGATGCCCAAATTTTGACTCTGCCCCACTATAGATACATTTCTTCCTCACACTTGGTTTCACATATTCTACCATTCTTTTCCACCAAAATGGCCTACAAAATTGTCAACAGACTTTAATTTCACAAGCTTGTTTCCCATCACCAAAAGCACAATGTTTCTCCACTAGTGAATGTGAAATCACCCAACTCAACCTCATTTTTCAGAACTACCTGTACTACAGCGTCAAGCAAATGAGACGGTGAAATGAATACTTATAGTAGCCTCTTTGCACATGTTATACCAATAAGGTCATAAGTTGACTTAGACCTCCGAATCATCGAGATGGGGTTAAAAATATGAAGAGATGATTCACCAACCAGCTTGCTGAAATAGGATTACACACACAAAAACAAAAAATAGGCTCCTTTTTCCGTTTGTAACTTTTTATGATCATTCACCATGTCATGACTCTCTTTTACCTGTTAATTTTAGCAGTATGTTTACTATAAAAAATGAATAGTTATATACATTTATCTTAAAAGGAAATGACCTTATAAAAAAATGCACTTAATTACAGAAACTTTTGTTCTTGAACTTCAATTCTCTAAAATGGCATGAAGTTCATTTGTATAACGTGAATTTTTACCCCATGAAGTATGAGAGCTTTTTTATTTTCCTCTTGAAATTTTATTATTTTCTGTAAAGTCTTAAGAGCATTAAACTGTTGATCTAGCCTTTATTTTTGTCTACTGTTCTGCTATAGGACTCAAAGCTGGATGTTACTATTGGTCCATATGAAACATATGAAGATGCTCTTTTTGGATATAAGGTATTTTATATGGAGCACCCTTGTGTTTTGAGCTTCTGCATTCATGACCTTGTAGTTTAAAATTGTGAACTTAGGTGTAACATACATTTACAATGATATTGATCTCAAATTTCTTCCTTTTTAAAAGTTAATAATTTTTATATTTCTTGCATTTTGGTGTTTATTGTCTAAAAGGACCTACTTGAGAATTCATGTGATAGCATGGTAGTAAGTTTTCTGCCTTTAGATGTAATTGAACTGCGTTTCATCTTAGGCTACATTTGAAGCATTTATTGGAGTTCGGGATGACAAAGCAACAGCTCAATTAAAACTTTTTGGTGATAATTTGCAGGTACTATTGTACAATCATTTTCTACTAGAGATTTAATAGCTTACCAAAAAAGAATTATCCTGACAAACTTTGTTATCCCTTCTAACTATCAGTTACTATTATTGTTTGTTTATAAGGTTCTGGAGCAAAATCTCCCACTGGACAATGTGTACAAGTCCAAAGATGTGATTTCTGCTCCCATTCGAGTCATTGATCTTCTTTATAATGCAGGAGTAAGTTTAGACTCTGGAAAATCTTTCAAGATGATTCTATTTTATGGCCACTTGCAACTTATTGATTAGATGGTTTGCCCTGCTTCTAGTGCTAACATAAAAAACAAAAATAAAAAATCCTTTGCTGTAGTTCTCTCTCTCTCTCTGTGACATTGAGCGACAAGCAGTATACTCGGCGAGATAATAGTCAATGAAAAATATTAGAATGGAGAAATGTAAAATAAATGCATCTTCAGGTTTAGGTTTGAGTTTGACATAAATTTACCTATCACAAATAAATCTATTAAGTGCCATGGGTTTGGTAATTTTTGTCCTTAATTTCATAGGGCCCATCGAGGTCAGAGTCCTCTACTTCTGTGTTTATTGTATATGCAACTTTAACTGGTTGGTGAAGTGACGTTGACAACTTCAAGTTTTACCTCAGGATGTAAAGGGTCCTCAAACTGTTGCTTTTAATCTACCAAATGACGAGCGTATAGTAAAAGATCGAGGAACATCAATGGTCATGCTGAAGAATATCTCAGAGGCTAAGTAAAAATTTCCTTCATTTTTATGTTTGTCATGTATAAATATCAATTATTGCTTTTCGAAATATTCATCTGTTGTGTTCGGAAGGTAATGTCAGAACTGCCTATGCTAAACCAGGTTCAAGCACATTCTTCAGCCTATAGCCGATGTTTGTATTACAAAGGAACAACAAAAACTTGTAGATTTTGAATCTTTCTTTACTCACACAATTTGCCATGAGTGCTGCCATGGGATTGGACCTCATAGCATAACACTTCCAAATGGTAGAAAGTCTACAGTGAGATTGGTCAGTGACATAACTCTCTAAGTTTGTTGTTTACTTGTTCACTATAATTTGGTTTGAGGACCTTTGTTGGATTGCATTGCTGCTTATAGTAATCTAAACTTTTGTTCCAAACTAAGGTTCAACATATCTAACAGAACAGGAGAGTTAATAAAATTTTATTGTTAGGGAAATTTTCTTTTAGGTAAATCAAACAGTGTCGGTTGATAGCTCATTTGGAGGCTTCCAAACAAAGATTTAACACTCCATCCATCAATAATAGTTTCTTTCCATCAATGTGAGCATCTAAGTTTTGTTAGGTTTACTTACATGTTCAATATTGTGAGAGTAAAAAAGTGTGAATAAGTGAGGGTTTGTGGAAGGTGATGAGGTTTCTAGGCATATGTGTTGCTGCTGTTGGTTCTAGTGAGAACATCTGTTTTTCCTTTTAAATGCTTTGTGTCCTTAACGGTAATTTCACATTGGGGTAAAATGGACAATTCACATTTCAAATAAGAGTCGGGTCTCAAAAGAAAATTGTTGGGTCCCATTAAAATTTCCCTTAATGTTATAGTAAATTGTTTCTGGTGAATGACCAGCAGAACGAACAAAATCAAACAGCAGGCATGTCTAGGATAGCCATATGAACAACAGAATTATCCCTTCTATGTTACATGATTACAGCAGACAACATAAACATATTTTCAAGACAGCCACATGTATCTCTTCTATGTTACATGATTACAGCAGACAACATAAACATGTAAAAACCAAACAAAAAAATGCACATATCAAAATTTGAGGTTGAATGCTCTACCTACCTATCCTTATTGCAGGCAGACAACATGAACATATTTAAAAATTAAAGTGTTACAGGAAGCAACACTTTGTTAAAGTCCCAGTTAGTAGCTTGACTGGCCGAAAGGAATTGTCAGGAAAACTTGGGTGCCAAACTAAGTGTCAGCCTATTTACCAAAAAACTGTGCAAGTGTCTGTTAAAGTGAAATATATATTGTATATGTCATAATGAAGATTCTTTGGATAGTTGGTTTCCTACTTGTATGTTGAGGTAAAATTTTGTTTCCTATTGTGATAGGGTTGTGCACTTATGATGAATATATTTGTTATTTTCTCCCTATTTTCCCCAACATAGATATCAAAGCATTGGTTCTGAGACCTAGTGTATTAGATAAAAATCATTCCTCCAACCAGATGGCTTGCCGTCAAGTCATTTGGTTGACTTCGCTATGTTATTATATAATTTATATGATATGTTTCCACATTACTGTCCAGAGTTATCTCTCATCACTTTTAGAAACCATAAGACATCTGGTTGTTATTCTTTCATCTTTGACATCTGTCACCGGGTATTGGTGTCTATAAATTCTATTGTGTTTCTGGTCTTGGTCCTGGAAAATCTCGTTTGCCCATATGATCAAATCATATTGTTGTTGAAGTTTAGTAGTAACCATCCGTGTGTCCTTCATATGGTTGCTTAAGGATGTTTAGGGTGCTCCTTACTAGATAGTTACTGAAGTTTAGTTTTGTTCTTCAGTTTGGTGTTGAAGTGCAGTTTGTTTAAACCTATATGTCCCCTTTTAAGCTGAAAAGTGTTACAGTTGGTCGTTGCAGTAGGGCAGGTGATGCCCACCATAGTTTTTAAGAAGACACGTGGTGTCTTTGTATTGTGGAGGCATATCATAGTATCTAGCTCTGATGACTGCATTGTTGAAGTGTTGAGGCACATCATGTCATCCTGTATGTAGGCACGTGATGCCTAGGTTGTTAATGTGGGCAATGATATTTCTAGTCATTCTTCAAATGGAGCATCTATTGTAAGAAAATTTAGAAGTTTTAGCTCAAATTTTGCAAAAAATGAATCCGCATCGGAATCATGTAGTATTCTTTTTAGGAAGACTCCCGGTGATTACATGTGATACTCGAGGTAGTTGATATGTCCCCAGGAACCTTAGTTGCATGTTCTGTTATTTGCAGTTTTAGATGTCTATAAATTTCTCCAACTGATGGAGGGTTTGTTAGCTGTGAAGCATTTATTAGATGATCTGTATTTTATTAAGAAAAGGTAGTCCAACAATTTCTGTCCAATTTATTGATGATTATAGTCAAATTCTTTTTCTTAGTATGCTTCTAATGTCATTTACAACATGTTAAGAAAAAGCAATTATAGAAGTCATTTTTTGAAGATTAACTACCTCAAGTCTGCACTATTTTCTTAATGCCAACTCTGGTTTGCCTTGTGTCTCTTTCATCTCCCGATAAAGGAACTGCAAGAACTCCACTCTGCTCTGGAAGAAGCAAAAGCTGATATAGTTGGCCTTTGGGCGTTGAAATTCCTAATCAACAAGGTGAGTGGCCATTTATTTTCTTGACAGTGCTTTACATCACTTTATCACTTTAGTGGGATGGTTTGTTTTACACGTTTTCCAATGCATTTGCATCTTTCTTTCTTTGGTCAATTATGTTATTATCAAGAGATGACAGTGGACCTCTTGTTCCCTGAGTCTTTGAATACCTTGTATCTTCATTTTTATTAATAAATATCCTAAGCAGTTATGTTATTACCAATGGAACTCATATACTAGTGGCATTGTTCTTCTGCTTATGCTTGTTAACTGGTTTTATTTTTCTGAGGGAGTCCAGGATTTGCTCCCAAAGAGTTTATTGAAGTCCATGTATGTTTCATTTCTTGCTGGATGCTTCCGCTCAGTGCGGTTTGGTCTTGAGGAAGCTCACGGGTAAGCTAGCAATTCATTATACTGTACTAGCATGTTTGGCCACCAAGTATTTTATACTTACTATATGTTTTCAGAAAAGGACAAGCATTGCAGTTTAACTGGTTGTATGAGAAAGGAGCCTTTATCTTGAACCCTGAGGAAACATTTTCTGTTGACTTTACCAAGGTATTACTGCCTCAATTTTCTTGTTTTGCCTCGTGAGATGACACATGAAGGCTATGTATAAGTATTCCTTCATTTTTGTAAAAGGTTGAAGGTGCAGTTGAGAGCCTGAGTAGGGAGATACTCACCATACAAGCAAAAGGTGACAAAGAGGCTGCAAATTTGCTGCTTCAGAAACACTGCAAACTGACGGACCCATTAAAAGTTGCTTTGCAAAGATTGGAGAAAATTCAGGTATAACAAATATTTCAATAATTAAGCTCTAAACATAAATAATTAATGCACTAGTATGCAATTTTCATAACAAGCATTAAGGATGCAGTCATATTAAGTATCTAATAGATGATGAGGAAAAAAGATGACTCCATGCATGAATGAATAAATCATGACTATTGGTTTTAAGATGTTGGGGCTCTCCACTAGTAGCCAAGGTTTTGGTTTTGGGTTGTTTCTACTGTGCCCTTATGGGCGATGTTTCAATATGCTTTTGAGGCTTTGGATTTTGAGCATTGTCTTTAGTATATTTTAGCAGCAGTCTTTCTCACTTTTTTCAGACTCGTGAAATGAAATGCCTCACTTCATGCCTAATGTCTTTTTAGTATATCAGATTGACATGAATATATGATAAGCATTTGTTTAATAGGAGCGAATAATTGGTGGAAAATATTTTTTGTGTTGCTTCTAGTTATATAAATCTCTTAATAAACCAAGGGACATTTCATATTAATTTACATGGACATTATTTGTCCTCGTGCATCCTTCTGACATTTCCTCAAGTCCCGAACCCTAATGAAGGCTCAGTCAGGGCATCTAAAGTTTATAATCTCCCTTTTCTTCTTTTATGTTATGGAAACCCAATGTAATTTGAACTTCCAAACTCAGTTCTATGAGCCAGAATTCTTTGGACTGTAAACTGCCTTTTAATTTCTGAACTATTTATCACAACAATTTTTATCACATAGTTACTAGTATCTTCTAATTTTGTGTAGGTACCTGTGGATATAGTTCCCACGTTCTCGGTGGTTGATAAAATATTGGAGCAAAGGCGCTAAATTGGTGAGTCTCATCCTTATTTTCTACCTTCTTTGAAGGATGCTAGTAAATGACAAAATAATTGCTGGATTAATGGGAAAATAGAATGGTTGATATCTTGATTCCATCTTATAAATGGGAAATGCTCTCAAACACCATTAATATTGTAGCAAATAGTCTCATTATCTCGATATCATTTCAACATGTTGTCAAGATTGCTACATATTGTCCCATAACGATAGCAAATAGTCCAAGATAGGCTTGATATGACAAATAAAATATTAATATTGTGTCGATGTTATCGATATACTACAGTAATAGTTATTAGAGCACATTGCTACAGTGGTGCCATTAGTGAGCTTTTTCCTGTAATTTTTAACCTGTATCATGTGAAGCAACTAATCTCCTAATTCTCGAACAAAAAACTTTTGCAGATACGAGACAGACAAGCTTCGATGGCTTTTTATTCTTCACACATTAATCAGGTTGAGTGGTGCAACAATTAAAGGTTGTTCTATTTATGAGCTCCTCACTCTAGAGACAAGATATATGACTTGACCTACTAGAAAACGAGAGGGTTGTTTCGTCATGTTTAGGGCTCATTTGGTATTTCTGTGAATTTTTCTTTTCTTAAAGAAGTTTTTGCTTTTGTTTTTGCTGTTAAATAAAAAAAGCAGGCATAATAAAAAACATAAAAATCATGGGCATGAATGCTAATGCTACTCACTTGTTTCGTAACAAAGAAAAATGTGCATAATCATACTTATATAATTGTGCCGTATTCTTTTGAATGCCAATGGCAGCTCCCAAAAGTAAACATATCATTTATGGATTAGTTATAAAATAAAATTTCACTTTCATAAATTGAACATGGAAACCTCTGAGTGCAGGGTAACTGTTTTGACCACTTGAGTTACAAGTCATGGCACATATTAATAAATAGAAATTTATTGAACCTATCAATCGCTAAAATTTATACATGTATGTTGCACTCTGGTAGGTAAGTTGATATTGCTTTAATATGTTTAGCACATGTGATGTAGCTATGTCAGTTTACGTATGGGTAAGTAAATTAACACTATTAAAGCATAATTGAGCATATGCAAGGGGCTTATAGCTCAAGTGGTTATGAGTATTTATCAGTGCACCCGATATCCTAGGCTCGATTCCTCCCCCCTCTAATATGGCTTGTATAAAAAATATTACTTGTCCAGAAACAACATGTTCAAATTTATTCTTATGGTAGGACTTTGAAATTGTTTAGACTCCACAAAGCTGTAGCTAAATATGTTTACTTCATGCATGTAACTTCACTAATTTTTATCCAAGTGTGACTTTTCATAAATTTTATGGGAGAAGAAAACCTTGACCAATTTTTCCATTCCTATTTTCTCTAGTTTGGGGTTGAGAAACATTACTACTGAAAGATGTCCAGATGCCTTAATTTAGAGCATTAATTTGGAGTTGAACTGAAGAATGTGCGTTCAAACCCAAGAGTCCTTTTCATTCCTTATGATTCCAAACCCAATGTATGTTTGCCTTCTTTGGCTATAAAAACCAGATTGTATTAATGAGCTAAAATTAGTACAAGTACAAAATGGGGAATAATTTCCATTACCTATCTATCAAAGATATAAAAGAATCGTGAAAAGAAAAGGCTCTATACAAAAACCCCAAAACAAAGGGACACTAATAAACATTAACCAACCGAGGTTGAGCAGCCCCAATCCGATCAAAAAGAAGCTCAGTGTCAACACAATGGGGAGCAAATTCAAAAGTCTTACAAGAACCTGCATCCAAATCATAACTCAAATTTGCAAGGTAATCCGCCACAGAGTTTTTTCCCGATAAACGTGTGTCGGCACACATCCAATCTCCTGCATCAGTTCCAAGCAATCCGACATTAAATTCCTATAAGGACATGAAGCCAACCTATGAGGATTCTGCAAGAACTTGATAGCAATTTCAGAATCGGACTCCACTAACACATGGGAGATTCCTTTTTGAACAACCAACTTCAAGCCATGGTAAAGACCCTGAAGCTCAGCTTCCAAAACCCCACCCTTCCCAAGATTCACAGCAAAGCCAGCAAACCATTTTCCTTCGGAATCTCTTATCACACCACCAGCTCCAATCAAACCCCTCCTGTGACAACCGTCAACATTAAGCTTAAAATAGCCATCTCGTGGAGGCTCCCATGCTAGAAGTTTCAGCGACTTTTGAGTATCTTTAGAATGGGCATGAACCCATTCCTTAACAGTAGCAAGGATAGTCTTTCTACCTCGAAACCAATCTAAACTTAGACGTTCTGGTGACGATTTAAACTCGTACACTCTTTTCCCCAAGTACCTATCCACTAACTTCATGAAACTATCAACGTCGTTTGGCAACTCCTCCCAATGTAGAATCTTGATCAGGTACCCTAAATCATAAAAACCAGGGCAAGTCACCCATGTTAAACGGGACCTTCTGTCCTGCGCCATCCTAGATTTCAGCATCATCGTCACAAAGTCGGAAGACAAAATACCCTTTTCCTTGTTCCGCAAGAAATCAACTCCTTGCCCCTTAAGCAACTCAATTGCGTTTGCATCCGCGCTGTGAAAGTCCCGGTAGATGTCGAAGTCCCTGAAGTTGAATTCCCAGATGTAGCAGCAATCGGTGCATAAATCGGGCAAGTTTCCGTCACCGTCTGAGAGTGTTAGACGCAGTTGGATGATGTTCCTGACGTTCACACTGTCCTTCATGATTCGGTATTGGTCTTCCAGAGAATCGACTTCAAAAAGAGTGAATGGGAATTTAGTTTCAAGGGAGACAAAAGGGTAGTCAGCTAATGCATCCTTAACTAGAACAAACTCAGATTCTAAATTGTGCTGCCAAACGCTTCGAATCCCGACTCTCTTATTCATCATTATAAACTAATTCTCGGTTTGGCCTTCTTCAAAATTTTCTCTATTGTTTCTATAATCGTCTGCGTTCTTCTTGAATATTTTTTGTTGAATGTTAGTCTTCACCGAGGACATCATTTATATAGAGGGTGGGTCGGTGCTACTTCAGTGAAACAAATGAAAATACAAAAGAAAATGGGAGAAGTTTCTGTCTTTCGGCATGTTGTGAGGAAACCAAATCCCAGAAGAAAACGGATTCAAAACTACCGTGGTGGACACATCATTTATCTGTATTGTTATTCTCCCTTTTTCACTTTTCTTTTGTTGTCGGTCTGAATTATTTTTAGGTTTATTATTTCGTTTCCTTGTGCAACAAGGAACAGCAAGCTCATATGTACAAAAGGTAACGAAATGGGGGGAGAAAAGCGTGTTTCCTTTTTTTATCGGGAATGCAAATTGGCGAAGCACTAAATCCAGCCTTACAAGTTACATGTGTCCGGGAGTAAATTATCTTCATGAAGCTTGTTTTAGTATCAATAAGGAAAAAGAATATTAATTCGAAATTTTAAAATATTTTTTGTCCAAATAAAGAAGAAAAATATTGATGGCTACTTTTGAGTTTATTGACGTTGTATGTGGCTGTATGACTGGACTGGCGCTATGATCCAATTCTATTTTTCTACATTCTTTTACGAAAAACTACAGCTTTTCATATGGTTAGCATTTGTGTAGATTTTTTGGGAGTCATGGGTCTCTCTTCTCTATAAATTCCTTTCATACTAAATGAACAATTATAAGGTGTCACGGTTTTGACATTACTTAAAAGGAGATATTTAGTGTTACGGTCACACTGCAATGTGGTGATATTAATTCACAAGTTAATATAGGCGAATGACATGGTCCATATGTTATGGACCTAAATAATAGTATTAACAAATAAATATACGTGTTGATAACACCACTTGTTGACGTGACTCACACTGAAAAAATAAAGCTATAGCTATGGATATATGTTTTTTAAAAATATCATTTCTATTTAATGAATTTTCGATTTAAACTATTTTTAATCCATGTGGCAATGTTATATTGATATATGGGCTCAACATACACACCAAATCAGCAAATTAACGGAATTATTGACGGAAGCTCACAACAAAGACTACTTGCAAGCACAGAAACATAAAGGACACAACTTGATAATTTCGTGAACATCAAGTACGTTTTGAGATAAAAAGCCTTTAGAATATTACAATATCTAACTTCTCTTTAGTCAACGGGTCTAGCCAAGTGAAAAAGGAGAAACATATAGCTCAGAAACTTATAGCTCGGTCAAATTTGATGTTATCAATGACATACACAATTTTTATTTATCAGGAAAATCTCTTCTAAATATCTGCATCCACAACTATTTTAATGGACGAGCCATACGATTAACAATATTCACAACACTTCTCCTTATAATCGAAGATAAGGTGGCTCATCTGTGGTTTTTCAAAAGGCAAGCAATGTTTCTTTGTGAAGTAAGAGGCAACCACTTTTAAGAAAGCACAAAACAGATCTTAAAACAATTCAATTTGTAGTTCTGCAAGTAGCTCAACAATGGAACAGAAACAAGATACCTTCCCTAGTTGCATTAGCTAATTGTTGATATACGTTGGAGATCCAAACGATTGATAAGCTGAAGTCTGTTTTTCTAGACAACTTTTAACTCTTTGAGCCATGCTGTATGTAGGGGGCAGGGATCAGGCTTTCCCGCTGCAATTGCCTTCTCAGATAGAGAGTAAAACCAACCATTTCTCCATTTAAACTGCAAGCACAAGGCAATCTCCAAAGTGAGAAACAAATTAAACTCAATGAGTCATATACATATATGCTTAGTAAACTTAAAATTTATAATTCCATGCATCTCTAACCTCTTTAACTGCAGTTGGAAAGTGAGCAACAGCACGTGAGTATGCACATAATCGATCCTCCATGGCTTCTTCAAATACCAACCCTTTCTCTGCTGCTGCTGCAGAGGCAAGCTCTGCGATGAGGCTAGACACCTAAAATAATATTGATCAAGTTTTTATCAGTTCCCTTTCTCAACACATAAACAATATGAGCTCAAAGTTTCCTGCATAACAACAAGAACTTTGGCTGGATTTCATTCTGTACTAACCTAAAAGTCGTTTCATGTCACCATATTTTATATGTCAAACATTTCTTTGTTGTTGAAATAAAAGATTTCTGCTGTTATCATTGAGAATAGAGTTTTCACAGCCAACTGAAATTATATAGAGTGGTTTAGCTGGACGTAAATCAAAGAAAAACCTGATAGCACCACAAACCCTGACAAAATTTACTTTTCACCCAACCCCAGCCCACCCAGGCTGGTTCATCTCCTTAAAAAGAAATGGAATAATGACACCAACCCAACATAATTTCCCAATAATGCTACTAGGCCTGGCCCATAACTAGTAACTATCAGCATTCTGTAACAAACACATGTTAATGGAAAATGAAAAACCTCTCGAGGCATGTTAAAAGAGTCACAAGACCAATGAGAACATACATGCAAATGAGATTATTGTTGAAAATCACTTGACAAAGCAACAAAACCTCTATGTTATGTTAACTAGGAAGCCATGCATGATGATGAAGGAAAAGTACACAAAAGAAAGCAACCTTAAAATTGGTATTGTAGCACATCAACTATATGAAACCAGTTAATAGTGAAATAGAACACAACAAATTATTAATTATTTAATGACTCTGAAAAGTAATTGATTGCACTATATTATCTCATCAGATTCCAGTCGTGCAATATAATTTCATCTCTCTCTTCATAATCCAGCCATGTAGTTCCATTTTGTTAGCTAATGCCTTACATAGTAGAATTACGATAGCCAAAAAGGTAATAACTACTATTTAAAAGTAAGTTTAGGAAATAAGAAGGCATGAATAAGAGGAAACATCCTTTTATTCATGGCATCTCCCAATCCGCAATTTAATTAAGTAGAAATTGTTTGGACAAAGATCTTATTTCACATCATCATGCCAAAGGCAGACATTTTCTTTTCTTTTCTTGCACCTTAAGTTATCAAGTAAAGATAGGTTACCTCAGAGCGGTATTCTTTCTCTACACCACCTACAGATGTTCCCGGATGACGAGCTCCAACAAGCATGAATGCTGAAATCCAGATCAACTTCTCTAACATCTGCTTCTGAAATGCTTCCTTGTTGAGAACCTGCTTCATATTTTCATTCATTTATACAATTCTTCGGACTTATTTAAGTTTATCCCAAAACTGAAGGTACAAACTTAACAAACCCATACCCTTCAAACCCCCACCACCAAGAGAACGCTCAACAACTCCCTCCCCCTCCAAACCCCACAGAAGGAAAAAGAAAAAACGCAATTGTTCAATATTTCCTTTTACTAAAGAAGAATGCTACACAAAGATCGATAACAAAATAGTGTAAAATGTTATGAAGATATTATTCTTTTACCTTGCAAGTAAGGCCTCCAGCCTGTAATCTTTCAGCTACTACAGATGCCCACTTCCCATATGATGCTGTCAGTCCTTCAGGATTGGTATCTGTCTTTCCATCAACAGGAGGTTCTCCAAGCTTGGAGACAGCAAAATATGCTAGCACTTGATCCGCATCACCAAGACCTTTACTTTCAAACCACGGTTCCAGCATTCCATTCTGGAAAAAAAACCAATCTGCTAGATTGTCAAGTGCATTGGGTCACATCCATACCTCTGCCAGAATCCAAAACAGGGCTTGCAAATGAAGGGAAGTAAAAAATCCAGACCAAATCATTCTCAGAAGACTGTGCTGACTCTTGTTCTTTGGTTTTGTTATTGGGAAACTTGAAAAACAAGGAAAGGAAGAGGAAGTTATGAAGGCTTGAACATGTATTTCAACAACTTAACGTGAACAGCTAAAAATTTCATTATAGGTAGGTCAACCTGATATCACCCTACAATCTATAAACAACTAAGTTAACGGAAGTTCTACAAACAAAAGCTAGGGAAATTCGGTCACAAACTCCAAACCCTTTTATCAATTTTACAATCTTCGAAAACTAGCAAGTAAATGCAGCAAATCATTGAAAGACAATGGACCAATTCATGAAAGACGGAAGAAGTCACAGGACAAATGATCAGTTTCACTACATTTGATATGTTTTTGTCAATAACAAGTCAAACTATACAACTATGATAGACATAACAGCCGCCTTCAAAATCTAGTCTTCTAATTTGGACCCACATGATTACCAGCTTAATATATAATAAGTAACAGTTATAAGGTCTATTTTCTAGATACATCACTAGGAATATGAGTTTGTACCAAGAATTCCAAGGGAAACACAATGTAAGCACCCTATCCATTAACCAACAGTACAATTCAACATTGAAATGCCACCACATGTCATGTCTATAAATACTTGAGCCAGTTTGCTTCAGAGCCAAGGCTGCCTATCTGATAATTATACCCTAGCAATAAGCTAGGGCAACAGGGGATGGTGTTGCTAAGCTCAGTATTGTGGTTAAATATTAAGTACATTCGGAAAAACTAAACACACGAAAAGACAAATCTTAGTGTTCCGTTAGCATCATGCTTCGGGCTTTATGCTTCTATTAAGTCACCCCAGATGCAGTAGGTTTTCCAGCATAAAAGTTATCTGATCTAATGATCGAGATAACTTCAGAACTGTACATTAGACAGGGTTTAAAGCCAAAAGGACTCATGCACCAAGAACAAGGATAATAATTTCACAAGGGTATGCATAAGCATTAGTTAACATTATGACAAAAGTTAACCAAATTATTCTGACAGCCCATTGAATAAAACAAGGTTACTGGCATTCAATCAAAACAACCAAAGTCAACTTCCAAATTCAAAGAAAATTCCCAACAAAAGAAAACATGACCATAAGCATCAACTTTTCTCTAGCATTACAGAAGAACACACGCCCAATCATTATCCAAATCCTATATACAAAATTGAATCACAAAACCACCTAAATTTCACTTCAAACAACTCTCAACAATCAATCCGAACTACTCCGTAAAAACTTGCTAACTACCATTCCTTATTCTCAGATTAAAAATAAATAAATGCAATCAGATGGCAATACCGTTCCATCTAGGCCTTGGAGTGGCCTCAAGAACAGCGTCAAGATCATCATTCCTAGTGCAAACCAAGATTGGACCTTTGAAATCAAGAGGCACAGGGTCTCCTCTTTTCACCAGCAAGTCATCACCATTGCCCATGTCTTCTAAGGCTCTGCCAACCCTTCCACCACCGACTATCACTGCAGGTACCACCTTGGTTTTGGTGGTAGAAGCCATGGCAATGGCTGTGGAGGCCCTCGCTTTGATTCTTAGGGTGAGTGTTGAAGTGAATGAAATGGGTTTTCTAGTGAGGTGGAAGAGAGTGGAGCTAGAGAGTGTGAGTGTGTTGTTGGCCATGGGTGAAAGTGTTAGAGAGGATAGGAGTCAGCGGGGACATGATGCTTCTTTGGATTTTGAAGTGGGTTTGTTTGTTGTCTCTCTCACAGGAGGGAGTGAGGAGAAGAAAGAGATCAGCCACTCGTTTTCGGCAATGGCCTATCGGTCTATCCAAATTGTCGAGAAAGACAATTTTAGAAACCTAGCTTATTTAGTATCATTCGGCTGGCGCGGGACCGAAATGGGTAGCCTGGGATTCGTTGGGCTAAAGTTAGGCCCGGTTTAATGGTTATGTTTACTCGGTCCGACCTGTTCGGAGGGTGTATCCAATCCATAGTTATAAGGACTTTTTTCAAGTGAGTGACTTTCATAGAACTAACAAATTCTTAAATACTTTCATAGAGGTGATCAAAGTTACTAATAAATTGGCAAGACTCTTGCTCTTAACAATTAACCTTAAAAGTATGGAAAAGTCATTCATTTAATAACCTTTTTAAAAGTCATTAACTTTTTGGATACCATCAAACTTTTAAAGACTTTTTAAAAGTCACAACTGGATACCACCAAACTTTTAAATATTTTTTAAAGTCACACTTGAAAATCACTAGACTTTTAATTGAATACCTCTAGACTTTTAAAATCTATAAAAGTCATTAAAAGTTTGAATTGGATACACTCCCCTCCCTCACCATTGGGTAGGGCTTGGGTTTAAGATTTGAAACCTCCGGCCCACCCACGACCCGGCCTGACTAGGCCCACCCATTTGCTTTGTGGTTTTTTTTTTCTTTTGCCATATATTACCGTATTTCCTCTCTAAACATTTAAGTAAATGTCTTGTTTTTTACTTTAATTTATTTTTATATTACTTCATTTACTTAAGTTTACAATATAAATATGGAACTACACCCCCTCCCCCCCTTTGGATTCAATTAAAAATACTATAAAATCAAATTCCCAACAAATCAAAATATGAAAGTTTTAGAGAGGATAGTAGTGAGCGGGAACATGATGTTTCTTTGGGATTTTGATGTAGGTTCATTTGTTTTCTCTCTCACAAGTGGAACTGAGGAGGAGAAAGAGATTAGCCACTCATTTTCAGCAATGGCCTATCGGTCTATCCAAATTGCAAAGAAATAAAATTTTAGAAACCTAGCTTATTTAGTATCATTTGCCCGTGGGCCGAAGTGGGCAGCCCGAGGCCCAATTGGTTAAAGCCCAGCTCGATATGGTTAGACCCGCTCGACCTGACCCATTCTAGCGTTTAAAGACTTTTTGTAAGTGAGTAACTTTCATAGAGTTGACAAATTCTTAATGACTTTTAGAGCATCTCCATTGCAAGGTTATAAAATTAGGGATGTAAAGCCACTTTTACATCTTGTTTATATCCTTGAGAAGTGTAAATTGGGTTTTTTTTTTCTCCAATGGTAAAATGTGAATTTGGGGATGTATACTTTGGACTACTGGGATGTTTCATTGTTGGCATATTGAAATTGATTTGGGCTGTTCATAATTGGACTAATGTAAAAAAGGAAGGGAAGCTTAGCCTTTCAATTTAGTGGGCCCCGGTGAGTTTGGGTTGCCTATGTTTTTTCTTTCCTCTCTCCTCCCTTTTAGCTCTTCTCTCTCTTCCTTTTCAGCCATAGAGCCCACTTAATGGAGACGTAAAAACGGATGCAATTTTGCATCTAGTTTTCAATCTCATGGTGGTTTCCTACAATCACAACAGGATACACCTTTGCATTGCAAGTGTTTTCGGCGGCTAGGGTGTAAATATAGCATATACGCCCCTTTACATCCCCAAGTTAAAGTGGCATACTTTCATGTATTTTTATCATAGAGTTTTGTGTACTTCTTTTATATTTATTTTATAAATAGTATTTACCTTTTAATATTTATGGGTTCTTCAATCTAAGTTCAAAATTCCTAACCGTCATTAGGTTTAGTCCACACTTTTTTTGTTGTAGATTTAGGCCCATTGACTTTTATTAATTTTTTTCATGTGTCAATTTTACTCTTTGAGATAAATAAGGAAAAAACAGTAATTGAAAATCCAAATTAATGTATCGATTCTTTCCTTCTAAATAGATTTCAGATTTTAAATTTGGAATCCTTCTATTGCCGCCATGACATAAAAGAAGTTCATATGAAACAATGACAGTAGGAGAATTATTGATGATATCTTCCCAACAAATATTTACATGACTACTACGTAAATGTGATATAATGTACCTAATTACTAGGTAAATATAACATAATGTACCTAAAATACTAGGTAAATATAACATAATGTACCTAAATACTAGGTAAATATAAAATAATGTACCTAATTACTAGGTAAATATAACATAATGTACCTAACACATAAGTAGTATACTCTACTATACCTGATAAGCATGTAGATTTGAGATAAAATGGGTGGATTTGAGTGATACAACCAATAATCGTAAAACTCCCCAACAAAAACATGGGAAAAACTGGAAAATAATTAACTATTAAGAAACAAATGAATAAAAAATGATGTGGGGGGTAAAACACAAAACCCACATGTGTTAATGGTTAATTGCATCTTAATTAAAGATATTAGGTGGGAATGAACTTTACAGCAACAAAAACATGAAGAAAAAAAGTGAGCTAAACAAAATCAAACGTAAAACAATGAGAGTATATTAGTGAGGAATTGTATTATCAAAGAAGAAAACAAATAAAAAAAATCAGTGAATAACAAAAGTTGTGGCAAAGAGTAAAAGACTATTTATGTACCTTGTGTATAGGTTGCCATAGTGCAAGAATACAAAGCCACAACAAAAATAAAGCCAACATTCATATAGGAGCATGACTGAAATATAAAAGCTATTTCAAAAATTATAAGAGACGTGATTTGTTGCTTTATTTAATTATTTCAAAAATATAATAGCTAATTATTATGACAAATATAAATTTCTTACCTTATTTAATTTTTAGGGGCATGATGGGAATAACAAAGTAATTTTAAAAAAACTATATAATATCAAAAAAAAAAAAAAAAAAAAAAAAAAAAAAAAAAAAAAATAATGTACGTGGCACAAAAGTCAAAGAACTTGTATCAACAACAACAAAATACAAGGATTGCATCCAACTTCTATTTTCAATTTCTTTTGAGTTTATACCGAATTTTCTATAATATTTATCATAGAGTAGTATAGCCAAAAAAGAAATTGCTTCTAATATTTATGTTTTGTATATGGTGAATTATCTTATCGGCATACATGGCATAAAAAATGTAGCAAAAAAAACAATTGGAATGTGTAAAACAAAGATATATTTTTCCTTAACATTTGAAAATGATAAAAAAAATATAAAGTACAAACATAGCAGATGAGAAAATCAACATATAAATGAAATATTGTAAGCAAGCATAGCTTTGTGATGAAATAATGATAAGCATTAGGAAAAGAAAAGAAATATTCATCAACAAAGAAATATTGATATTTCAAAGGGCCGGAAAGAAATAAAACCACTAGGGTCCATTACCTTAGCAACCTCGAAGAAGCAAAGTAACTTCCCATGACATATAATGTAAGCCAAAAAAGAAAAAGAAAAAAGCAAATTGGCGGTGCTAACTTATGGCCCTTGTTCCGTCTTCAGTTTCTTGGAGGTCATGGTAGCCCATCCACATGAGTTAGGATTGATGAGGGTCGGTCCACCCTGACCTCTTCGTGCATCATCCTCTTTCCCCAAGATACCATAGCATCTACTGGAGAGTTTAGGTTGTACATTTGATTGATACCCAAGGATGGACATATAGGAAGATAAATGTGGCAATTTATTTTACATGGAGAAAGAGAGAGAAAGTTTGGGGACCTGTGTCAATCTTAATTATTCTAATAAAATAATAATAATTTTTGAATAAAAGTATTATTAACATGATAATAATAAATTAGTTGTGAGATTTAATCTCAATAATTCATAATGTGTTAATCCAATGATTAAGAACTTGTGGCAAAACTTAAAGTGCCACGCATCTGCCCCAAAGATATATATAAATATATCCCAATTGAGTTGCTAAAAGTATGCAGTATGCTATCAAGAATTATGATGAAGTCACTTGGGTATTGGGCGTGATTTTAAATCTCCCAGTAGAACAAAATGTATTCAAACATGTTTCCCGCTCATTGTTCCTTCCCAGATTTTTTTTATCGAGTCTCCCATCAACAGTTCAACCCACACAAAAAGTCAACAAAATTTGAATAGTTACCGTTAAACCACCAACCGCCACACAAATAAAACATCCTAATTCCTTTCCTCTAGAAACCAAACACGAAAGCTCCGCACTTTCCAATGCTTCATTCAAATTCAAAACACAACCTCTACCCAATCCAGTAAGCCAGAGAGGGAGAAAGCCCCACCTTAGCATAAGATTGGCCCACCACTATTGCACATGTAGTAGAAGAAAAAGCTGGGTGTTGTACTTGTATGTATGAATTTAACATCTGAAAACCACACACACACACACACATAATAAAACAGTAGACACCACTATCCAGTAAAAACCAGTTTTTGTTTTCCCAACATCTTTCAAATCTCTTCTTCTCTGAAGATTCAACTTCCCTTCTGTAACATCATTCAAATCTCTCTCTCTCTCTCTCTCTCTCTCTCTCTCTCTCTCTCTCTGTGTTAACCATCTGTATGATGATTTGCTTCAAAGCAACCAACCAAATTCCAGCAGTCTCATAATCTGTCACGAAACAAAACCAAGAACCAGCATTCACAATCATTCCATTAAAGCCCCAAACTTTACCACTCTCTCTCTCTGAACTATGATGAGTAGATGCAAGAAAACCACATTAATTCCACGGCAATCCTCGTACAACTCCCTTTATGTCAATCCTCTCACTGACCAGAAACACAACCGCAGCTACAGCGAAGGTGTCAGCTTGAACACCAAAAACCACAATTTGGAGCCAAACCCATCAATTTTAAACCACAACAAAGAGAATGCCATGCCATACAAGCAAGAACAAGCTGCCTTGGACAATGACAAAGAGAATTTGGTCGCACAAGAAAACGGGTCTTCTTTTTTGATGCCATTGAAGCAGAAGAATTTGAAGTCTTTGTCCACAGGCTGCAGGGCCTTGAAGCCGTCCTCCCTTCAGTTTTGTATGCAAATGAATGAGCCTGAGAAGGTACTCTTTGGTGGGTCCACAATCTGGGACCCACCCAGTAATGGGTCTGAGAATTCGAGCTCTTTGAAGATCTGGGACTACTCTGATTCTGAGGCTGCCCCCGCCTCTTCTTGGTCTACTCTGCCTAATAAGTGAGCTCTCTACTTAATTTGTTTGTGGTAAACGTTTTACCTTTTTTGCTGTTGACAATCTAATTGTATGTGTGTGTGAATTTGGTATGGTGTGGATTTAGGTCTTTGCTGTGCAGGCCACTGCCTATGGATGTAGGAAGGTGCACTTGTGTTATAGTGAAGGAAGCATGCCCAGAAGGATTAGATGGGGGTACTCTGTATTCTCTTTATACCAATGTAAGTTGTCTGGAATTTGAACTTGTTAAGCATATCTCATTTGGAACAATCCTCATTTTGTCTTTAGTTTGAAAAACTTTTGGGTTCAGTTTGAATCAGCATATAAGCATATTAATTTCACTAATGTTGCTTGTTCAATAATGTTATTATAATGCACTGTTGCTTTCAATTTTTTTTTCTTTCCTTCACCAAATATCTTTAATCTCAAATTATTAGAAATCTTAATTTCTGTCACTGGACTTTGGACAAGATACTTTTCTGAAGTTGGTATTGCTTTATACTTGTATTGAGTACTCATGATAATGTAATAATCGATGGATGTTGCTTATGTTATGTTCGATGTTTAGCCTAGACCATAGTGGTGTGTGTTCTATAACACTTCCTGCTGTTGATAGTCCTGTAGTTGGCTTGTCAGTCAATTCTCAGATTGTTAAAAAAGAAGCTACATTACTACATTAGACTATAATCATAACCCAACGTTGCGAAACCAATTTACATAAATGAAGTGAAAATACATAGATATTTCCCAGTGGATTAGGATTAGGGGGTTCTTTTTATCATTCGAAATATTTATCTTCACCTTTTTTGACATATTAGTCATGTTACATTATTACTTTGATTCTATAATAAACTTCATGGCTTTATCCATTCTTGAGTTTCTGATAAGACTTTCCAACACCCTATTCCTCTAACCTGCCCTTCTCTATTGCTGTTTGTGTGTGGATGTAGTTGTTTTCTGTGATAAACTAAACTATTAAGATTGAAAAGAAGGTAAATCATGTTAAACTCCTGAGTCAATTGTTTTGGTGTGGTATATGTGAACTTACAGGAAGGCAAGGGAAGGCAAGACCGGAAACTAGCTATTGCACACCATAAGCGGAGGAATGGGAAATCTGAATTAACTATTGCTCAGAATGTAAAGGGAATATTATCTCATTCAGATGATAGTTTTATTGGGAGTGTAAATGCAAACCTCATGGGTTCAAAATACCATATATGGGATCAGGTTAGAAATTGAACTCTTATGAATTATTACCTGTAAAAGTGGCAATCAGATATCTTTCCATGAATTTTACAAATAGGTTTATCAGTAATTGGTTGATGATAAGGTTTTAATTGCAGGGTAGTTGTCCCAATTCCTTGAGCAGACAGTCTAAGTCGCTTCTTGCTGTTGTATCGTAAGCCTTTTCCTCTCCTCTCTCTCTCTCTCTCTCTCACACACACACACACACACACACACACACAAACGGACGCACATAGACACACGCTCACACTCTCCTCCCTCAACTTGTAATGTTTACTTATCTTTACAGGTTTACGCCAACAATTTCGAGCTGGACAGGAAGTTACAGACGTTTGAGGGCATATATAGCCAAGCATCAATCCATGCAGTTAAAGAATACTACGCAGGTGAGCACAAAAGTTTCCAAGATATCTAAGGTTTCCAACATTAAGAATTGATCACATATATAGAGCAGATTTTTCTATTGACTATTATCATGTCTGGTACTATTAAGTTCCATACTGAAATCCAGTTAATGGGTAAACTACTTAACTAAAGTGTTTCACGGTCTTCTCTTGTAGGTACAACACATTAAGGGACTCCCAAAGGAATGGGAGGAGAAACTGGACAAAGTCCATCAGCTATGCTCAAGGGTTCCCAATTACAATAAAGTAGGTCTACGAAAGGATGTAATATTACCTCAGCGCATACAATTTTGTCATGTTTTGTTTTGTGTTTCTGTCCATTGATTGATTTCTATTTTCACTCAGATTTCAAAGCAATATGAGTTAGACTTCAGAGATAGGGGAAGAGCTGGGCTTAGAATCCAAAGTTCAGTTAAGAATTTCCAGCTGACTCTAGAGGTACTACAACAAGTAATCGTGACTCAAATTTTTAATCAGATTCATCTAAAATGTCAACTTACTTACTAAGAAACCATTGGGAAACAGAACCCAGTTTAGGATGTTCGTAATATGTCTGTTTATGTTGCATATCCATCTGTAGAAACAATGTGATCAAGACTCTCAGAAGAATGTTTTGTTTATGACAATAATGGGGTGACTGAACCAGTGTTTCACTTCAAAACATGTTTGGTTTGGGATGCTAACTTTTTTTATGTCTTGCTAGGAGAACGGAAAGCAGACAATTCTGCAGCTTGGAAGGGTTGGGAAATCAAAGTATGTGATGGATTACAGGTATAATAAGCAGAAACTCAGTAGTTATGTCTAATAATAAAAGCAAACAAGGTGATCCATATTGAAGTATGCATATTTGAAATCTTTTGCCTAATGCGAATGAAGAGAATGGGAAGATATATGCGTTAGGCTTCTGAGTGTCGTATTCTTCTTTTGCAGATATCCTTTGACAGGCTACCAAGCGTTTTGCATATGTTTGGCTTCTATTGATTCAAAGCTTTGTTGCACAGTATAGAGAAATTTTCTGCGCGGCTGCGTTTTGTTGTTCAACCTCTGAACAGAAGCTTTCGACCTTCTCTTCTTATTGGCTTTTGCACCCCATCTCACTAAACGCCCATGCAGGGCAAAAGTGAAGGCCAAACAAAGAAAGATGCGAAAAAATGGTTTGATTGAGAAAAGAAAAATATATGGTGGTTTGGTTCATTAAAGCTTCCAAAAGGCAAATTAAGATTTGCAGATTTGGTACCTGTATTTTCTACATCAGATGTATGTTTTGTTTTTTGGCTGTTTAATGTCTAAAACCGTTGTGTTTTTCATTCACATAATGAATTTTTCATTGGAGGTAGAGCTTCAGGTACTTGTATTGTATCTTCATACTCACTGCAAGAGTTCAATCTTATTAAAACACTCCCAAAGAAAAACAATTGCAATAGTAAAGGCCTCACACAAACTAAACCCAAAATAGGGGTCCTAAGCAAGAAAAAAAAAAAAAAAAAAAAAAAAACAAGCCCAAAAACAAAAAAAAGAATTTGGTTTCTATCTCTTAGCCGTTGCATCAAACTAATCAATTTAATCCAATGGTTAAGAGATAAGGCTTTACATCATAGAATTCTATGTAAGAACACAAGTCCCTAGTGAAGAAGGGGCCAAGAAGCAACAAACCTGCACTAACAGAAAACAACCAACCTCAACCATGAACTTGATCAGGTAGGCTAACAGAAAACAAACTCAACCTCAAATAAGCATATGGGAAAAGGCTATTAGGACGAATTCATACTTGCGAAAAAAGAAATTCCCAAATTTTAGTGACGTGTAGTTACTTGGATACTCTTGAGCAAATAAGTGTGCTTCAATCTTCTTATAATGATACACCAACCTGAGCAAATAAAAGTATAGATTAGACTTTTATTAGTATGTAATAAATACCATTGCATATATAGCTTGATAAACTTTCATTAATTGATTGGTATGCAAACCCTTAATTATTTTCCATGTTCTAGAGGTCCTCCTTAGGTTTTTATTAGAATTGCTCGACGAGTGAGTTCACATTTGGGTATTATACAAAGAAAAGAACATAAGAAAAGGATCGATTGAATTTGTTGAATATGCATGCATCTCATTAACAATCAAATAAATGATAAAAAGATAAAATTATTCAAAAGATAAGTAGCATAGACGGTCCTTTTCTCAGTCTTCTCCCAAATGGGACTAGAAGACCGAAGTAAACAAAACTAAGCTCTTTATTCGAATAATCATTCTCCAGTTTTTACAAAAGTAAATATTATTTTATGAAATAAATGCTAAATAAAAAGAAAAATCAATCCTAAAGATTGAGGAAGTGCGCAACAAACCAAAAACACCCGAACTACCAATCCTGTGATTACATTATTGGTTTCTTCTTCTTTTTTCCACTCTTTATTAATAATTGATAAATTGGCAGAGTGGAAAGATGTAAAAACGTATGTATGTAAATTTGTGTCCACAACAAAGCAACATAGATAATACAAATTGAGACAAAGAAGAAAAAAAGGTATAATAGCATATATGAGAACAAGCATGTGAAGAGATAATAACTATTAAAAAGATGAAAAGCAGAAACCTTGTTTATGTTCTCAAGTGTCTATTCATCTTCTCCCAAAAGAAAAATAATGTGAGAATCAGATATAATAGGGTGAGATTTTTTAAGGAGTTTGTTATTTATATCACTCTCTCAAAAGGCTCATGGAATACATCATTTAATGAAATACCTCAAAATCAGTAAGTTTTTGAATACCACC
This sequence comes from Prunus armeniaca, assembly GCA_903112645.1. Taxonomy (NCBI): domain Eukaryota; kingdom Viridiplantae; phylum Streptophyta; class Magnoliopsida; order Rosales; family Rosaceae; genus Prunus; species Prunus armeniaca. Next base: position 8,415,094 of record CAEKDK010000003.1, on the reverse strand, counting down.
ATACTTTTTATAATATTTTAAAAGTCCTAATTGAATACCATTAAACTTGTGTTGATGATTTTAAAATCCTAATTGAATACCATCAAATCTTTATTGATTACTTAAAAATCATAATCAAATACTACTGTACTTTTTCTAAGCTTCAAAAAAATATATTAAAATTCTAATTGAATACACCGCCTTGATATATATGTTAAGAGTAATGTTACACTTATCACATTTATATCCCACATTTTCATACCACCTTATGTGGCAGATGAAGTGGACAATCACATAAATTAAAAAGTGTCAATAAATCATAAAAGATAAGAAAACTTTAAATTAATTTTAATTGATGTGTTGTTCACCTCATCTGCCACATAAAATGGTATGAGAATGTGGTATACAAACATGGTAAGGTTAACATTATTCATATGTTAATGACCTGAATACCCTTTTTTCAAAAATTCCGCCTCGTACTAAGTCTCTCTGTCTCTCTCACTCTCAACCTCCTCTCCCCAAATCCGCAGCCAACTTCTTCCCGATTTCTCTATCGCTCTCTCTCAGTCGCACTCGCTCTCTCTCAGTTGCTCTATCGCTATCTCAGAGTCGATCCCGCTCTCTCAGTCGCTCCCGCTCTCACAGTCGATCTCGCTCTCTCAGTGTCGCTCCCGCTCTCAGTCTCCCTCTCTCGATTTTTCTCTCTTTGAGGTAACATCTCTAAACCCTAATTTCCTGTATTTTGAGCTCATAAGCATAACACATTATTTGATGGGTCAAATGCTAGTTATTGTGTCAAATTTTGAATTACCTAAAAAGCTCACTGGTCAAAACCGCTGAATGTGGAGTTAAGGAAAAAAATTAGAGTTTTTAGTTCAATAAAGGAAATAGTTTAAATTTTTAAACATTCTCTGCCTTTGGCACCAAAATGTAAAATTTTTGGCAAGAATATTAGTTTCTAGTATGGTGTTTATTGTAAGATATTGCATTGGTTTTTCATTCTGTTTGATTGTATGATTGTATATTTTTTGTCGAGTTGGGTCTATTTGTTGCCACTTATGGTAGAGTTGTATTACTCCGATTGGAGGAAAAATGTATTGATCTTAGGCTTTTTAACATCCAGTCTTTAGTTCTTAATTCTTATCTTATTCATGATGCCATGTTCAACTCATTGTTATTTCTTGGGACAAGGAATTTTATTTTGCGTGTGTATGTTGTGGAAATTTTATACAATACAGCAATTATGAAAGTGATTTATATCTTTTTGGATTGGTTTTATATAATATTGGCCTGTTAAGAGTCAGTAATTACTATTCAGAACTTCGTAAATGTCAAAGGATTTTGTATCTCATTCAATAGGTTACTAGCTAGCTTGAAAGCAGATAGATGGGAAGGTTTGAATTCAAGTGTGTGTGTGTAAGGAATGCTATTAAACAAGTGTGTGTAAGAGCTCAAATGTGTTTTGACATTGATGGATTCTATTGTTGTTGACTGATATTGAGTGCCTTCAGTTTGATTGATCATTGAAACATGTAACTGAGTATCTCCTTTGTCTATTGCTGGACGGAATTGATTTTTGTCTGACTCTGTTGTAATTTTTGTTTTTCTGGACAGAATTGATTTTGAAGGCTAAGGAAAGGATTGGCTTGCTGGTTGTGTTTTTTTATGGTACTTTTCCGTATTTTTTGGTTGTGTTTCTTTTTTATTGTGGCTGTGTTTTTGGTTTATTTTGTTGTTTTATTAGTTTTGTTTATGGGTGCTGCTTTATTTGTAGTTCACAGAAATTATTGATGTTAATGCTTACATTTTTGGTTATTGAAGCATGCAATATTTGTATTTTCATAGGGTTTTATTTTCATGGAAGGAGAATTTGAAACCCCTATTTCAACTAACACACCACCACCAACTCAAGTTCATCAATCTACCCCTGTACAATCATCCCCTTTACCTAGTACTTTAGGAAAAAGAAAGCCTTGTAAGAATGCTTCGGGGGTTTGGGAGCATTTTACAAAGATAAAGTGTGAGGATGATACTAGTGAGCCTAGATGCATATGCAAGTACTGTAAAAAGGACTGCATGTGATGGTAAAAAGAATGGCACATCCACTTTGTGGCACCATTTGAGAAGTCGATATAAGAATTCTCCATTGAGATATGAGAAAAAACAAAAAATCCTGTCATTTGAGGGCCAAGGGAAAGGGGGCAACCTAGTAGCTAAAGAATGGCACATCCACTTTGTGGCACCATTTGAGAAGTCTTGGTATTTGTAAACCTTTGCTGATGGATTATGAGTTTGTTTTGAATTCTTTTGGTGCGGATGTATTTGATTCTAAAGTTATTTTCTATTTTGAAGTTTGAGCTGAAATGGAAAGGAACTCAGTAGCATGTGTGATGGAATGGAGCATAGAGCTAGAAAAGGCCCTGCGCTCCAAGAAACCGGGTCGATCACTCGAAGCCATTTCAGAAATTAGTCCAAGACTCCAACAGTTAAGTAATGAGCCAGACCCTTCTCCAGCTGTCTACCACTTGTTCGACCTAATTCCTGGTGAGGACAAGCTCTTCTCCAATGCCATCATTCTTCGTCTTGCCAATGCCTTCGAATTTGGAGACAAGCACACAAGGGTCTGTATTGTCAAGGCCTTTCTGTTTGAGTACAGGAAGAGGGACAAACGGAAAGAGTACAAAGGAGTTTTGTGCAAAACTCGGGTTCATATGCAGGCAGAATTGCTGAGGAGAGTTAAGGTTGTGTTTGACAGTGGGGATGTTGAAGATCGGGCTTTGGCTTTGGGTCTGTTTGGCTGTTGGGCACATTTTGCTGAACAGAGTGCGAGTATACGATACTTGGTGCTTTCTAGTTTGGTTTCTTCTCATGTTTCGGAGGTACAAGGAGCGTTATTTGCAGCAGGATGTTTTGCTGAGTTATCGGATGACTTTGCTTGTGTTGTCTTGGAGATGCTGCTTCAGATGATGAGCTCACCAGAAACATTGCCTGCTATAAGGTTGGCTGGAGCACGATTATTTGCCAAACTTGGGTGCTCCCAGTCTCTTGCAAATAATGCTTACAAGGTTTAATTGTAATTCAATTTTTTTTACCTGACTTCCGTTGGTAATTGTTGCATTTAGAGTATTAGTTTTTCACTTATGTATTAGATTATAATGTTCATTGAACGCTGCTTTGTTGCAGGCAAGTCTAAAATTGCTGTTAGAGTTCTCAGATGAGTATTACCAGGTTGCGATGCTGGTTTCCCTCTCAAAACTTGCTTCCCGGTCAACCATTCTTATATCTCAGCAGGTAACTATTTTGGTAGCACCCTCTCTCAAAATTCTTGACCCATAATTCTTATTGCTATCTCAATGCAGGTGGACCTGCTTCTCTTGTTTCTTAGCCATGAAAAAACTCTTCAGCTGCGAGCAAAAGCAGTAAGATGCCTACATTTTATTTTCAGTCAAGGAATATGTCATGTTCCTGTAAATGGATATGTTGTGGAAACATTGTTAAGCATACTAGATGAACCTCAAATTCCATCATCCATGCTATGTGAAGTTCTTCAGACATTACGTAAGGTTGTTTCTGAGCTCATACAGATGAACTTGTTATTTGTTGTTCAATTTATGTTGTCTCACTTCCAGCATTTCCGCAGATGATTTTATGTATGCCACCCAATCTACCCTATGATGTCCTTGAATCTTCAAAGCTTTTAAGCGTTGTTGAGAATGCATCCCCATCTCCTATCATGGCCGAGAGCCTGTTAGCTATTTCTGTTTTGGTAGGTATGTCAAAAAGACTAAAAGGAAGTACAGGGCTGGGATCTCTTGTACGCCGTTCCTCTCTTCAGCCATCTCAGGTGATCTTGCTTATCATAGATCGGATCACCATACTGGTGAAGCCAGTTTTGGATCTTTGTCAGACTGACAGTGTTGAGTTTCAACAAGTTAACTGTCTGTTCAATCTTCTTTTCCTTGTAATCCGAGAATATCCAGATTTGCATGTCTTAGTGCTGGATCAAATATCTGTTTTAGTGAAGTCTCTCTCATATATGGATGACAATCTCGTTGCGACAACAGAAACAGATGCGTTTGTTCATCATAGTGTAGACTTGAAAGGAGAGAAGAGTAGAATTATCAGATCAAAGCTTCTATTTAAGGTGTACAGATTTTTGGTGGCCTTTCTCGAAAATCTCACTGAAGCTGGTGCCATCTCCACCGAAGTATTTGACAAAGTGAAGCTTCTGGTCGAACTTGTATGCCAAAGCAACTTGTTTGAATGTTATACATACACACTCTACTCTCTGTTGCTGCATTGTCAAATAATTTGGGGTAACATGGTAAATGAGAGTAAGGGAAGTTGCAATCCTGATAGAAACTTGGGCATATCTCTTGATAATTACTCAATGAAGCATGAACTTCGTACCATTGAATGTGCAAAGAGGATGCTGGCAGAAAAAAATAATTGGCCTGCTTACAGAGTTGGGGTGTATGCAGCGTGTCAAGGAGATTGGCTGACCACGACTTTTATATTCAAGCAGTTAGTATTAAAAGTTCGTTCTAATTCCTGCAGCTGCTGGATGAAGTCATTAGTTCAATTTGCGGATTCTGAGAGGAAGCTAGAGCTGCTGCTATTACCAAAACAAGGGATAGAGACTCATAAATTACATGTTACACCTTCCAGTAATGATTTAGGTTGCCAAGATGCAGCGAGTAGTGTCAAGGAGCATATTTACAGCAAAGAGCTAGCAGCAGCTTACAATGGTCTTTGTTCTTCTTTGGAAACATTAAAAGTTGATGATGTCAAAACAGGCCACACTTTTTATTTCCAACACTGGATTTTGTCCCTAAGAGTGAAGGTAATAAGAGCTGTGGTGGATATAGTTAAAATTTTGGGAAACATTCCATTTGACCAGGACAACACTACCAATAATGGAAAGGTTGAGAACCTTATGGTTGGATACCTCATATCTTTGCAGAAAATTACTCAAATATCTCTGCAGTTGAAGAGGCTAGCACGAGAATTTGATCTAGTTACAACATCTTTCATTGACATGGACAAAAAGAGTTCAAAAATAATTTCGGAACTTGCAATGAGTTGTTCGCTGTTGGCCTTCTGTACTGGATTTTCTCTCTACATTCCAAGCCTAATTAAACCTATTTCTAATAGTGGTCTGGGAATTCTAGAGAGAGATTTAGACGCAATGTTGGTTCAAAATCTAGTTGGACGGTTGGGGAACACTAACCATGAAACCAGTAAAAATCTATGTCTGCTATTGGAGACGGGTAGAAATCCCATGGATTGTTTTCACATGCAGTCAAGAACCCAAGCATGTAAGATTGGTTCTGAAGCAAGAGATATTCTTAGTATTTGTAATTATGCGGTTTCAGGGATTGTTGGCTTGAAAAGTAAGGCAAACAGAGTGCATAATGAGGAAGGACTATCCCAATTACCCAAGGATGGCTTAAAGCTTCTGTATGACATTCTTATGAAATGGATGCAAATCCCCTTCCGTGCACCCAAGTACTTCTTTAAATTAAGGTACACTGTCACACAGTTTATTTTAACTAGAAAATCTTTTTGTTGATTTCTCAACATTATTTGGCCTTGATTTTGAGTAATGGAATGAAGAGTAAAAAGGAAGAGGACAAACCAAGAGTAGAAAACCTTAGCTGCCCCTCCTTTTGATTTGATGTTTAAGAGGGATACTTCCTGATAAGAGAATTTCTCTATACATATCATATGCTTTATCCAGTTTTAACTGTGTAATTTTTGTTAGGTTATCTATTAACATCATATTATTGATTATACGATTTTTTCTTTTCCATTTACACCATCATTCTAATGTTTATGATTTACATAAATTTCAGGCCTTGCTGTGGGTCCGAACTCTTTGCTGTCAACGAAACTAGAAACCCAGATGGAATATATGTTTCCCCAGGCTTCAGCTTGTCATTAAATCTGTGTCTTCAATTAAGAAATGTGGCATCAGATATCCCAGTCCGGTTGAAAAACTTGTACTGCGTGCTCTACAGTAGAGTATCCTTTCAGGAACCAACAGAAAGTGGAGTAAACAATAAGCAAAACCAGGGTAGTTATCAAGTTTGTGAAACTGATGACATGGTAGAGATGAATGAAAGGCTGTTGCAGTATGTAACAGAGTGCAGTACAAAAAAGAGTAATAAGCGTCCAAGGGTCAACAATGATGGTGAGTTTGTAAATTCTTTCGTGCGTTTTGAAGTGAATGAAAGAGGGCAAGGGTTCTCAAATTGCTTGCTAGATGTTTCTGCTTTTCCAGTGGGTTCTTATAGGATCAAATGGCATAGCTGTTGTATTGATAGCCAGGGTACTTGTTGGACCCTCCCCCATTTGAATTTGGGACCTGTATTTACTGTACATAGGTTATAGGTTGATTTTTTAATAAATTAAACCAAACTTGTAAATGATCTTGTTCTCTGTATTAATTCTACTGAACAGTTTGTAATTTTTCCAATCTACTTTATGAAGAAATTGTATCCTGCAATATAGCCAATGGCTGTTCAATGTTGGGATGTACACTTGGGAAGCTTGAATTGTCTATTTTGTGAGATTCATGTGAGCAGTCATGGATCCATGAATTTTTCAAAGAAGGGGCAATGTTAAAAAGGCTAAAAGGTCCCCAAAAAAAATTGAACAACCAAATAGCTGTACAATTTAAACAATATTAATATTATTCATAATTAAAATAAATAAGAGTTTTACCTCTAAGACTAATTGACTATAGTCTATTTTGTATATTAATTAATATGCACCAAATTCATGTTACACAATTATCTACCAAAATTCATATCAAATATGAACAAAATGCATGTCAATTACACAACTAGTCTACTAAATTCATATGAAATCATCCATTAATCTAACCAAAATCAATACCAATTAATCTTATCCAATGTACATGTGATTTGGAGCTCATGAGATAAAAGTACATGTGATTACGAGTTCGGGGTAATTTTCGATGAATTTTTCAGAGCACAGATGATTTTTAATGAATTTTCAAAGTTAGTCTAGTTAAAATTTAACACATGGCGCCTTGATAGTTGACTATATTAAAAAGTAATTGAGAAGCACATGATTCTAACTACAAACGCATCACATCGTCTTCTTCTTCGACCTTGGTCTGCACCTTAAGTGAATTTTTTTCAAAACCTTTTAAAATTTATTACTTTGGTTGTGGAGGTTCAATTGACGAACCGTTTTCTCTCACATGATCATGAGATTGAGCCTAACAATCTAAGGTAAATATTCACGGTCTCACATAGCAGCAACAAAACAGCCTCTTTGCGGCTTTTAATTGAACACTTGGTGGGCACAAGTAGAGGTGCAAATTCTGGCATCTCCAATGCATTTTCAGGCGAGGGAAGGTGCATCTGCACCTCCTTGTGCCTCTGTGGATTCGCCGCTGCATGAGAGAGCAAAGTCAGAACAGACAATGAGTGAAATTCTATAGTTAGGGTGCCATATATGGACCCCTCATGTGGACATTCAGATTAGCCACATGATTATTTCATTAAACTTACGTGAAGTTACTATTCAAATGAATCATGTGGCTAATATGAAGGTTCACATCTATAGTCCATATATGGCACCCTCACCATAGAATGACTCCATACAATGCAAGAAGAAAATCTTTTTTGTGAATGGGGTAGCCGAGTGGAAAAGGGCCTTCATTTGTAGATCAATGGTCTTAAGTTTGAATCCCACGACACTAGTGTGTGAGAGAAAAACCCCCTCCCCTTTCCTGACTTAAGCAAAACAAAAATAAACCCAAGAAACAAATAAAAAAGAACAGTCAACACAAATTACAGCCCAGAAGTCATCAATAAATAATAATAACAAACATATAATAAATATTATTTTAAAAGACAAGTAAGAGCATCCCCAAGGGAGTATACAAATGAAATATGCCAAATTGTACTATAACAACCTAGGTGGCATGTTGCTTACTCATCTACCTCATGAAAAAAGTTCATCACTCCAAGGTACTAGGCAATGCAAGTGTATAAATCATTATTATATTATTTATTTTTATCTTTTACATTTACTATTATATTTTATAGAAAATAGGTGTGAAAGTGAGGATGATATTTTTATTATAAAAAGTAAGTGGGACCCAATATACATCTTCACTTTGTAGTAGGCAAATATTGCCTTATTGGGGAGAGTAGATATGTTTTACCTACCCATTTGTCTCTTCCTTTGGAGCATATAAATGCTAATGTGTAAGACAAATGAAGTCTACCTACTCTTTTACCTCAACAAATTAGCCATTCAACTAGAGTTCCTTTCAGAACTCCAAATTCCCCGCCAAATTCAAACTACCTCTTTGTGCTTAATGAACCTCTCGTCTGCACGCATGACATTTACCCTCATAACCTCACGCTATTACACTTGTGCCACTGTGCTCCACCAGCCTTTGAACCTCCACCATTTTCTTCAGCTTTCAGTTACCCACCACTCTTTCATTCACTAAACAAGCTCATGCTCAAGTTCTCACTCATGGCCTCCAACAAAACCTTTTTCTCGCCACAAACCTCATCTCTGCTTATGCTCTTTGTGGAAACCCAACCAAGTCGAATATGGTCTTCCACTCTGTTGAGCCCAAGAGTGTGTATTTATGGAACTCATTGATTAATGGCCATGTTCAAAGAAATGTGTAACTGTAATGTATTGCCGGACGATTATACCTTAGCAACCATGGCCAAAGTTTCCGGAGATTTGCCCCTTTGTTGGGGCCCACCACTCGTACGACTAAATGCCTCAAAGAAGTTGTTTTGTTTGCTGCTGTGTGAGACCCTAAATATTTACCTTAGATTGTTGGGCTCGATCTCACGAGCATGTAGGAGAACACGGTTCATCAATCGGAACCCCACAACCAAAGTTATGAATTTTCGAAGGTTTTCTAGAATTGAAGTTGAGTCAATCCAGCACTTCTCATTTTGATTCTTTTTAAATGGTCCAATAGCAAGCCGGCACATGTCAATTTCTAATTGACCTAACTTAAAAATTCATTAAAAATTCATATGTGTGCTGAAAAATTCACTGAAAATTACCCCAAACTTTTATTCACATGTACTTTTATCTCATGACCTCCAAATCACATGTGCTTTTTGGTTAGATTAATTGGTATTGAATTTTGTTTGATTAATTATGTAATTGACATGGATTTTGTTCATATATGATATGAATTTTGGTAAACTAATTGTGTCACTAAACTGGATTTTGTTCATATTAATTGATATTCCAAATAGACTATAATCAATTAGTTATAGACGTAAAACTCTTATTTATTTTAATTATGCATGACATTAGTATTGTTTAAATTCTAAGAGCATTAGGTTGTTTAAATTATTTTTTGAATTTTTAGCCTTTTTTTTTAACACACTACACAAATGTTAAGACTTGAACCCAGGACCTTGCCTAAGTCCCTTGCAAATATTTAACCTTTTAAATATGAGATTTTCTATTTAAACCCCACATTTCTCTTAGTTCACCTCAACTTTTAATTTAAATTTTTACAATTTCTAAGAAAACTCCATTATCTTCCCAAACTACCCTTAAATACAGCCCAAACTGAAAAAATAAGAACTAAAATAGATTTTCTATTTAAACCCCACAATTTTCTTTGTTCCCAATAAAAAAAAACACAAACAAATGAAATCCCAAATCAGAAATTTAATACTTTCTAGAGAAAGAGAGCAACTTTACCTCTCTCCAAGAACTGTAACTGGAATTCTAACACTTGGGTATTGTTGAGAGAGAGAGAGAGAGAGAGAGAGAGTTTGTAAAGAGGAAGTTGGAAGGAGGTTTCTAAAACTTAATATAAAGAATGGTGGGGTGCGTGAGGTATATAGATGTACTAGGGTTAATTATTAAGTTGGATGACCTTTTTTGTCTTTTTACACAATAATAAAACTTATACCTTAATGATTTAAGTATTGGGGTGAACAAAGAGAAGTGTGGGGTTTAAATAGAAAATCTCTTAAAAATTGCACCTTTTCTGAAAAATTCATAGATCCGCCATTACATACAAATAATATCAGGAGAGGAAAAAATCGAATCTAAACCTTGCTTACATGAATAAATGCTATATAAGATTTTAGTTTTCAACTTCGGGCAAATTCCCTCTTTTGCATACAATTCTCTCTCATGCTCCGTTTGGATGAAGAAATTGCAAATTACATAGAATTCCAAAGAATCAAGCTTGGCCAAGCTGCAGCTTACGGGCAAGTTGGTGCATCTTACAATCAACATCTAATGGCTCACACAAAGCGATAAAACTAACAAACAACTACAGAGCAAGGCGATAACACAAAGTGATAAAGCTAGCAAACAACTACAGAGCTGTACCATAAACACAAATCACACACCAATATCCATGGCCAAAGAGTATTTTGTCAAGACTTCCCAAAATCCAGCCATAGTGCTGCAAAGATCACAAAACTCATTCAACACATTCATAAATTTAGTCAGAAACACCCAATTTTGATAGCCATTCAAAAACCATGGTAACCCTAAAATAGAAAAATATAAATTGAAGGAGAGAAAGGCTTGAAGACTAACCTTCAAACTTGATCCAGAGATACGTGTAACCCAAGAAGAACTCCTTCTCCTTACTTCTCTAGCTCGCAACTTTTTATGATGCTCCTTACTTCTCTGGCTCGCAGCTTTTTTTATAAAGCGACAAAGCAATCTGTTGTCCAGGGTTTCATAGGTTTTTGGCGTTTTTTTTTAATTTTTATTTTTTCATTAAAAGTTTGGCTCTTTTTTTTTGTTGTTGTAAGTTTTGACACACTGGAAAATATGAATTCCTGCACTATGGAAATTGTGAAATGACGCCTATTTTGGGGGAAATTAAACTCCGGAATTTGATGCCTTAATTTCTATGATTTTTTTTGCTCGTCATTTAATAAATTCCGCACTTAAGTTGCCAAATAAGGGAATTGTCAATTTCTCCTATTAAATTCCCGACTTTTAGCTAAATTCCGAGTTATTTTCCTTATCCAAACAGAGAGTCAAAGTCCTTGTGCTTCTGTGTTTTGTCTCCCTGTTGGTGGGGCAAACACCTTGATAAGTTCATAAATTTACTCATTTATGTACTCTTTATACTTAGTTTTTATAGGAGAATTTGATTTAAAAAGGACTTATTACTTTATTTTCTCAATTTTTCAGCTTTCCAGAGCAAGTAATTTATTTTCAACGGAAATACAAACTTTTGGTGGAGTTTTAGTACGAGACCAATTGGAGATGAAAGCTAAGACCTTGAAGATGATTGTGGAATTTTGCTAGAATTTTTGGAGCGCCAATGAGAGCAGTCTTTGAAGTTAAGTCAGAATAAGGTGCAATCCCTTCAAACTGTGCTATTGTGGAAGAATGACTATTTGAAGACTTTCCTGATTTTTCCTCAAGGCGTGCGACATATGGCTGGAAAGATAAGACAAAAATCTACAATTTATATATTTTTCCTGAATTTTCTTGGAGGAGGAACAACCCAAACGTGCCTGCAAAGTAACTAACGTGTTATCCCAGTCCAAGTAGGAAGATGAGTCAATTACTTACCCATTTTGGATTTATGTTTTAATTAGGTTTTTCTTTTTTTGGGCTGCTATAAAAGCCCAGCTAGGGTAGAAATAGACGTGGGGTGTTTTATTTAAGCATGAGAAACAACTCCCTTGTGGGGACATGCAAAGACTAGGAGAAATTGGAGACGCCGGAAGAGTACCGCAATTGGCTAAGTTTTATTGTTTCTTATTTATGTTTTTGTTTATGTTGAATTCTATGATTATGTGTAGCTAATTTTATTTTGCTAGGGCATGATGTAGCCCTAGTATGATAATCTAGTTTTCTTATTTCACCTATCTATTGATTGCCGTTTGATGTTGGATTCTTAATCACTGTGCTTAATAACTTGGTTGATTATCTTGATGCTTGATCACCATCTAGACTTTTAATTGAGTTAATTGGATGCAAATTAGAGTAAATACCATACTTAATTTGAGGTTTGCTTCTTGTGATTAGGATTTGTAATTCGTCTAGGGTAAATACCATACTCCTAGGGTTTACATGCTTGTTCGAGGTTTTCACCGATCTTAATGAGTTTCTATGTGTTGATATTTGACCTAAATACCATAGGTGAATTGCATGTAGGAATATACGAGTTAGCCTAAATACCATAGGTAATTCATGAAAAAGGAAAACTAAGCGGCGACATCAAATGGTTAGTTAATAGGTAGGTGAATAAAAGGCTAGATTGGATTACTAGTGGTGAATTCATTGTCCTAGTGCTTTTATCAATTTGAATTTCTCATCTTGTGTTTCGTGACTTTCTACTTATTTTGTCTTTTAATTTCGTTGTTAATTAAATCATTCTTTCAAAAATCCCTTTCGTGTTTACGTGAGTATGCTATGTGTTTAATTTCTTGTCTATATAATTAGAGTAGTTAAACTATTTTGTGAAGTAAATTAGGTTAGACTAATTGGTAGTTGAAATCAATCCTCAGGGGAATGACTGTTGGAAGTTTGAATGAAATTCAAGAACCTTTGTTCCACATTGGTAGAAAGTAGAAAGAGTGAGGTCCTTATAAGTGTGGAAGTGCCACACTTAGTAAATGGAAGTAGGCCAAGTGGAAGCAATTTGGGCTTCAAAATCGATTTGGGCTTTGAATATTATATAAAAATATATAATATTTAATGGTAAAAAAGATGGGCCTTGGGCCTTGTGGGGCACTTGGGCACTTTTAGATTTAAAATTATTTTTTGGTTTCGAATTAATAATTTTTTTTTCGAATTAGTTTTATTAACTGTTTTCTAACAGTTGTGACTCTTCTGATAAGGTTTCAGAAGTTTATTTAAATCAAACAAGGCCTAATACGTTGAACACAGAAAAAAAGCATTCTACAAGCATTTCATATTGTCTGAGAGGAAAACAAACAACGTTCGCCAGATTCTAAGTCCGAGTGCTAGGGCTTAGAATACAGATAGTTGAATCCTGGGAGACAGTCACCTGTAGAACTTCAAGCACCGAGAAGGGGTGAAATTACTGTCTTTAGGACATTGCATCAAATCTGCAAGCCTCTATCTCAAATTCAAGTCAGTTTTATTTATTGTTTATATATTGTATTCTGTGTTACAGATTGTTATAAATTCTGTTTATATAATTGTTTTAATCAGTCATTGATTATTGTTTTTCCAACAATGACCTCGTATTTGCCATACTATATTACGATTGACCTTGTGCACTTGCGAGTATAATTTGTGTTTAGACTAATCTTTATAATCTCAATTTTTCAGGTTGTGTAAAATTCACAACACACCTCCTTCTCAATGGTCCTACATAAAACTTGAAATAAAAATAAAAATAAAAAACATGAAGGAAATTCCACTGCTAATTACTATAATTCCGAACTTGTGTGCACAAAAGTCTCAAGAGCTACATGTCGGTGGAATTGGACCTTGGCTGCTCAACCATAAAACTGGTCGTGCCAATTAATCCATTAACTTTACTTTGAATCTGCTCAACTATATAACCAACTGTAAACAGAATCATATTTTTTTTCGCCGTAATCAATCAATGTTCATTTAAAAATCCATAATTATATTAATTGGAAAAAATAATTTGAATCTGCATACGCAAGTATATGACTAAGGTTCGGTGCCTAATAACCTAATTGTTCATGATAATAAATTGTGACAACATATGAAAGACATAAAAGTCAAAACCTCCCCTCCCACCTCCAAGTAATTAAATTATATACGCATGGGGTTTGGCTTTGCCGTCAACTTTTATAGCTCCCAACCTCTAACGACCATGTTCCCATGGCCCGTACGATGTACATGGGGCCCTCTTGGAGGACAATAAGATCGCAGAGGGAAATTGGTCTTCCATTCATAACAACTTTGCATTCTCTTCAGTCGCTGTCTAATGTTGCAAAAGCTAGCTGATGTATAGCTGTATGTACTTCCTTAACAAGGTTTACAAAATGTCAAATTGTAAGTTGTATCTACTTCCTTAAAAAGGTACAATTAAACGCGTTGAGGGGTGATATATGTTGGCGAGTCCTTACTTAGTTAGGATTTTGGTTCCTTACTATGTTAGGATTTTAGTTACTTATCATTTATCTAGTCATATTATAATTGAGATTTATTTCCTATTATAATTTATTTTTATTTTCTATTGTAATTTAGATATATTTCCTATTTTATTTAGAGTTAACACATCTTTGTACTTGTATAAATACCTTCACATTGGAGAAGAATAATAATATGAGAATATCTGAATTTTTCCCCCTACTTTGTTTGACTTGGTATCAGAGCCAGGTTCTCTTGTGACATGTGCTTGCGTTATTTAGGGTTAACACATCTTTGTACTTGTATAAATACCTTCATATTGGAGAAGAATAATAATATGAGAATATCCGAATTTTTCCCCCTACTTTGTTTGACTATATATAATTAGAACACTCGTTCTGTTGTCATTTCGAACTACTTATAATAAGAGTTTGACTTTCGATTATCTCATTGTGTTACATCATAAATGTGATCAGGTATGTTAGGACTTAGGAGCACCGCCTACATGTCTAAATGCACAAGTATAGATCTCACTTTACTTATTGGTATGACCCTATAGATGAAAGACAGTAAGGTAATGGAAATAAAGATATTTCATATATGTAGAAGGTAAAATAGGAGTGCGGCTCTTAAATGCCAGTTTGAACTTGTCTTATTGAAAGAAATATTTTGATAAATGAATGTCTATATTCATCTCTATCTACACTATGAAAATGAACCAATAACAACAACAATTAGCAAACTCTCTTCTTCCTCATATCCTTAGAGATTAAAGAAGAGAAGCGTCTACCAAGATCATTCTTAGCATCAATCTTCATCCTTTGTCTTCTCTATCAACCACCATATCCTTACCTTCATATGCACAAGAAGATGAAAATATTTAATTTCCATATCATATACGGACAGGCTTGTTACGTGTTCAACCTTGTTACGTTGTGGATCATCAGGCATCAAGTTCACAATGAAAAACAGGTGAAGCAAACGAGTGTAAGTCACCAAAAATGATGTCATCTCCTTCGGCGTAGCTATTCAAGTCTTGGCAATCAAAATACGTTTGAATGTCATCGGGAAAACTCCGGCGTGGTATGTCTGGCTCTGAAAGTGTCGACGAGCAGTCTGTCGATGACGTTGAGGTTCTCTCAAGCATTTCCTTGAACTTAGGGGATTGTAGAAGAAGCCCTAATGCCGATGACGCTGAGGCACCATTTCCTGGCCGTGTCAAAGCTACCGCTGACTCGCTAGCGCTACTAGAACTCGAGTGGTAATTAGGAATGAACCCTAACCCTAATTTCGAATTAGGGTTTTGCGTTGGACCGAGTTCACCATTAAGGTTTGGTTGAGGGTTGTTAGGAACATTTTGATTATTTGGGCATAGTGACTTGATGTAACGGCTAAGGTCGAAGTTTGTGACAGCATTAAGTCCACGGTACTCTATTGCTGCCATGTCATATGCTGTTGCTGCTTCTTCTTGGGTAGCTGCCAAACACAAAATTGAAAACGATATTACAATTCAAAGTGTACGTAATTTGTGTGGGATCCCAAAGAGGAATATTAAATTCAAGAATTTAATTTGCTAGCCGATGTTGGTAGAAGGTTTGGATTTTTTATTATTTCGTTTTGAGAAAAGTTTGAATGAAATTTTGAATAGCTGCATAGGCAGTTGAGGTTAGGTGATCTACATCCCAACTAATAGATTGGATTTCATGTTTTCATTGTTTTCTTTATCCCGTTATATCTTGGGCCCATGGGGTTGTTTTTTCATTATGAATTTATGTGGTGGACATCTTTCTATGTCACAACTTTATTTATTTGGTGTTAGTTGTTGGACTACATTCACCACGTGTGCTGCCTTAAATCTCGCCACGTGGCATTTAAAAATAAATAACTGGGGTTTAGGTAAGGCCATGCACTAAAGTTTTTTTTTGGATATAGAATTAAATACATAAACAAGCGGTAAAAAGTGAGAATTACCATATGTTCCAAGGTAGAGATATTTGTTACCGAAAACCCGGCCAATTCGAGCCTCCCATCTTCCATTATGGTGGTGTCTGCACATTAGACAATTCACTTTACCTCTATGAAGTAAGTGGTACAAAATTTCCAATACAAGCATAGATTGTGACAGCCATCTCAATCTTTTGGCAACTCAGCATCTTTGCTTACATGTGTCTTTTTTTTAAATATTTTTTTGCTTACATCTAAATTTAATTATAAAATTTAAATATTGGTGTAAATATATACAATCTGCTGACATGATTGAATATGAAATTAATGAAAATTACCTTGCCACACCTCTGTATTTTGAAACTCCACGAGAAAATCCACTACTTTTCCTGTAAATTAATTAAAAAAATATTGATAAATAACAATTTAACATCTCTAATATTTATATCACCAGCAGAGGTACTGTTTTTTTTTATATCACCTCCTCAACGATCCAATGTATTCTTCTTTCGACTGGCTCTCCATTTCCTTGAGCTCTTCTGGGTAAGTGTCCAACTGCAATTAATTAATAATAATAATTTAGTAAAAATTAAGGTTAATTCCATGCTAATAACATTGATTAATGTAAAACTGGTTTTAATTAATCAAAGATCCACCAAATCCAATTTCAGAGAGGAAAAAAATTATACTGGGAAATTGAGGATTGTATCTTGTCCCCAGTACTTTAACGCTGCCAAGTCATAAGCACGTGCAGCAGCTTCTTCATCATCATATGCTCCTAACAAATGCAGTATCCCAATTAAATGATTCACTTCCTTGCCCAACCAATTTTTTTATTTTATTAAAAGATAAAATGAATTAAAGGGCAGTAAAATAAAGAAGAATTTTTATATATAATGGCTTTTCATTTCCATGAAGAGTTGTTTTCAAATGGGACATACCTAGATAAACTGCATTTGAGTTGGGATTAATTCCATCATCATCATCATCAACACAAGCAGAAAATTGACACCAGAAAAAATGTTAACCCCAATAGCTTAATTGTACCAAAAATGGAAGAAGCAAAAAGAAAACCAAGAGAAGAGATTAAGAACCTTGTCTTCCTTTCTTGTTTTGTGACTCATTCCAGCAATTCTTATCCCACAAATGAGCTTCATATCGGCCCGTCCATCGGTGCCTTAAACAAATATTCAACATTAATCACTCCAATATGTAAAAAGAGAAATGAGAAAGAACCCAACTCCAAAACAAGAAAAAACCAGAGAGAAAAGGCAAAAACTACAAACTTACTTAGTTTATGGATATATCCATGAATATGTATTATACAATTACCTTGTGACTCCGCGGTAGATGGAGCTCCGCTGAGGCGGAGAGTCACGGCGGACGCTTTTACGCGTCCGCTTGACTTTTGTTGTAGCAGTACTATTGGTGTTGTTGGTGTTGCTGTTGTTAGAGCTTGCAGTGTTCTTTTGGTTTTGCTGTGAGGTTTTCGCCATTAAACTCTCTCAGCCGAAGAGTCCAAAAGAACAAGGAGAGTAAGAGAGAAAGAGGAAAGAGAGAAGAGAGAAGAAGAGAGAGAGAGAGAGAGAGAGTGTTAGATGGGTGTGACTAGGGTATAATATAAGTGAGAAGGGTTTTGAAGGAATGATATAATATAATGGAGGGAGGGCAAATTGGGTTCGATTTTCTTTGGCCCAAAAAAAGAAAGAAGAGAAAAAGAAAAAAAAACAAAAAGGATTTGGTTTTGGAATTAATTTAGGGTTAAAGGGATGAGAAAATAGAAGGTGTTTGAGCCGGCTGATGAGAAGAGTCTTTTTGTGGCCGTCTCTAAGCGGCTTCTACCCATTTACCTCTTGTCCTCACTTGTTCTTTTGGGTGTTGTGAAAATTGATAGCACTTTCTCTCCATTTTGCCCTATTAATTATTTATACAAATCATGCAATTATATATATAGACTAGAAGGTTCATGAGTCATGAGCTTAATCACCCTGGATTAACTTATAAACTAACTCCCTTGAATTCTATCTCTTCTTGTTTGGGTGATTATCTTGTTTTTTCCTCCATCATTCTATATCGTCATCACCTATTTATTTATTTAATTTTTACTATTTTTTAAAATTATTATATATATTTTCCATGCGAAACTTTTGTACTGTTTGGTTATTCATATCCCTGGTACAGTTTTTGGGGAAAAAAAATCCCACCACTCTATTTTCATACTTATCTACACTGAGATTTTATTTTGGTTTTGTTTTATTTTATCTCTAAGAATTTATTTTGGCAGTGCCTACGATGATCTTGTTAAGAGATGCAATCAGTGGCGGCAAAAAATTATGACTACAGAAAGAAACTTCTCAACTGATTATAGCGCACGACATTAAACATTAATGACCTTATTAGAAGTAAAATTAAATTGAGCAGTACTCTTTTCTATTATATTATGCATTTACTAATACCTACAAAATGACATGGGTGCTGTTAAACGAACCCTCAAATTAACTGAGTACACTTTACTATCAAAGTATTTATTGAATTACTAATTTACTTTAATATAAAATGACCAAAAATGGTATATTAAATTGTGAAAAAAATCTAATTTTAATAAATACACCCTACTCACCATATTCAACTCTAATAAAACGTAAGCGAAAACCCTACGAAAATAGCAAATTAGCAATAGCAATGAATGGTTAGTATAATGCGAAAAGGTGTTGGAGGCATCAAAAGGAAAATATTGTCCATAATTGATAACTAAGACGTACAAGTTACTACTTTGTGTTTGTATCTTCTTCAGTGCCCCATTTTTTGGGCCTCAAAGATATAAAGAATGAAATCAATAAAGATCGAACAAGCAGGCAAACGAAAAAGGGTTAATTATTTTATTAGTCTTTGAACTTAGACCGATTTGCATTTGAGTTCCTCAATTTCCAAAATCGTTCCCGTGGTCCTTCAACTTCAGTTTCGTTAGGACAAATGGTCCTGCCGTCAATTTTGTTAACTTTTTTGTTAAATGCAGGGGCAAAATGATATTTTTTTATTAAATTGATTAAAATATGAATATAAAATTAAAATTAAACTCTCTCTCTCTCTCCCCCTCTATCCCGATTTCTACTCCCCCCAAACTTTAAATTTTTTTTTGGGTTGGTTTTTCATTTGATTTTCTTTTATTGTTATTTTAATGATATGATTTTTTTATTCATTTTTTTGTTTTAATATAAAAATACCATTTTGCCCCTGCATTTAACAGAAAAAGTTAACAAAATTGACGGCAAGACTATTTGTCCTAACGAAAGTGAAGTTAAAGGACCACGGGAACAATTTTAGAAATTAAGGGACTCAAATGCCAATCGGGTCTAAGTGCAGGGACTAATAAAACGATTAACCCAACATAAAAGTATGCTTCAACTAAATATTTATTTGTAATAGATTGTATAATATAATTATGGTATACAAACGTTGGAGATCAAAACTGCTGATCACCAAATACATGCTATGATTTTCAATTAACCAAATATTATTGAGAGAATTGCAATGGGTGAACAGGGATCTGGGAATTCAACTGCCAATATTGGAAGATGACGCAATCTTACCGCACTGCTTCACTATGATTTTCAGTCTCAAGACTCTTAATCATACATTACTGATATGAATGCAATGAGATATACGTAAGTCCTTCTACCTAGTATTCTTGGATAATGATTGAGGGATTCGACTTTCCAGGCACTGCAGAGTTTATCAGTGTGGTCCCCCCTTCGTGAACAACTGCAGCCAACTTTCGAATGGGTTTGGTGTTATGTGATAGAGTGTATTAGGAGTACCAATGATATTTTTGGTAGTTAAATAGGGTGTACTTAGTTAATTTTACATTTTGATTTAAATATTATGGTATACTTAGATCATAGAGTATACTCAGTTAATTTTAAGGTTCGTTTAACAACACCAATAACAAAGTACGTGGATTTCACATTACAACCCGTCATCCAATACTTGAGAAAACCAGGAATTAGATTGACTAGGGAGTGAAAGTTGATCCTGCACCATTCAGTATATTCCCATATGCCTAACTTCATCCATTCCAATTAAAATAAATATGTCGCTATTTGCTCAAGCACCAACTAGTTAGCAAGTTAAATACAATACTAAGTATTTGTTTGGGCCTGCTCTGTAATATAATCTCATGATTCACAAATAAAACTATATATATAGGGAGCTTCAATTGAGGAATTTCTCAAATAAGCTTATTTGAGAGACACCCTTGTAGGATTCACCACACTTTATTTTTTAATGATCTGAACCATCTAATTTTTAGATATTCCCTCAATGATCATCTCTGCAAAAAAATCACTTGAATCTGAAACCATTTGACCACTCAATTAGATGATTGTTATTTTAGTCTTTTCTTAAAACACCATGTTCGTCTATTTTGTTGCTTTCAATTAGATGCCTTAATTATTTTCAATTTGTTTGATTTTTTGCAAAGATGATCTATGAATGAAGACTTGAAAAGTTAGACAGTTTGGATCGTTGAAAAAAAATTGTAGAGTATCTTTAAAGGTGTCCCTCAATGGATATATATATATATATATATATATTATAGAAAATTAGATATAAACTCAAAATCATTACAGTTTGTTAGAAAAAAAACCCATCTATCATCTTCCAACTCTCCTCTATCACTTAGTTATTATTCAACCACAAAACTTGAATGTTGAAATTTTTTAAATGCTAGGGTATATATAAAATATTTTTTGTATTTTATTATTTGGTTGGGGTTGGGGTTGGGTTTGCACCTTAAAGCTTAACTGGTGAATTGTTTTTCTTTAATTGAAAAATAAATAAGAACAAGAAGAACATAGGATTTGCGTTCCTAAAGTAACATGGCATTACATAACAACCACACTTGAGTTGAGTTTGTCACCAAACAACCTAAAAATATTGAAAAAAAGGTAGGGCAAACCAATTTTTGAAAAAAAAGTCAAACTCCCTCAATGGGTGATCTCAGTAACTTGCAGGTTAATTAGATGGTCCATATGGTCCCATCCATGCTGTACATCTCCATGTTCATCAATTAATATGCAACAAAAAAGTGCTTTTAATTGGTGCACACTTCTTGGTGTGCCTCATTTTGTGGTTTATTTTTTATCTTCAACTGTCGACTGTACTGTGAGTTAAATGAATGAGAGTATTTTTGCTTATCACTTTAACCCAAGATGTACAATCATCACCCTTCTCAATACTTACGGTCCATAAGCATAACCATAGTTCCACAAATAAAAAGGAAAGAGTTAACTATGGTTATACTCATAAATACGTGTCATATAATGATGATAAGAATATACCTTAGATTAAAATGGTAAGCAAAAATGTTTCTGAAAAGGAAATAATCGTTAAACCACCAAATAGCTATAATTCTATCTCTGTATAAATTCAGCCAACAGTTATGGTTGTGCCAAAAGCAAAAGAAAGGACTTTGGTTGCCTTAAGCTCTAGCTGCTACTACGTTTAGGTTTGTTAGGTAAAATAGTACAAGAAAAATCAATACATTAATGTATCGGTCAACACTAACCACAACAAATCGTACTTGTAATTAATTAAAAGTTTACTTTTAAGATGAATGCCCATGGCTAGGAATGAGAGTCACTCATGAGTGTCGGTCTTGAGATTCTAGAAGCATGAAGCAACAAAATTTAAAAAAAAAAATGAAAAAGCCCTACATACAAATAATTCAACCGAAACAAAAAAATTAATTCTTGATTTTATGTTTAATATATATAGTTAAAGATACATCTAAAGTTTGGAAATCATGTGCGGTGGATCTACTTGCAACCTTCCGAGTATATATAAGAGTGACAATTAAATTGATCGTTAGACGCAAATTTAGTATGTGGCCGAGTAAAGTCGTTTAGTCACATAACAAAAGCATTTGTGATTGACATGAAAGTATTCTTCAAACCCTTTAATACAACTTATCATTTCTAAAGTGACCTTTGAAAGCTAAAGACACATGAATAACTTAAACCTTGTCCAAATATTATAATTTTCATAAACATACTAACTTGACACAAATGATTTCCTTTTTAATGATCCAGAAATTTTCACAAATAATTTTCCCTTTTAACTTGACACAAATAATTTTCATAAACATACTAAATATTAATGCCCAAATTTTTTTATTTTCTAAAGTGACCTTTTTTATATTTCCTTTTTAAAAAAAAATTTAATCCGGAATGAGTTAATTCATAAACAATATTGTATTCATAATTACTCTAATAAGCTTATGTATGCATATATTTTTTGTGTGAAACGAGCTTATGTATATATATTGAGTTTTATAAGATATCAAATATATATAAAAAAGCATAATAAATTTATTTTTCCAATTAACTGACATAATCTTTTTTTCCTAATCAAATACACAATATGAACATACTATAAAAAAATAATTTCGGGCATTAATTTACTGCTTGTTTTCTTTTTCTTTTTTTTTCCCTTTAAAGGGAAAATAAAGTATGCATGTAAAAATGGCCCAAACTCAATGGGCTAGCATGAATTCGATCTTAATTTTTGGGCTATGAGCTGGCTTAGCATAGCACATTGTGCAAAGGGTAAGACATGGGTCATGATTTGTAGGCCCATAGACAGCTTGATTCTCTAGCAGATCCAGAAATTTTTCAAGGGAGGTGTAGTATTTAAAAGGCAAAAAGATCAAAGAAAAATAAATTTAGACTACATATCCTTAGAATTTAAACAATAGTAATTCCCTTAGATTCATTGTGGGCAAAACCTCATGAAGAATAGTTTAGGGTTATCTACTGTAGACGTCCCTAAACTTGGCCCCCAGTTGCAATTGGGTTCATGATCTTTTTTTATTTATTTAGGCAATTACATCCTTTAACTAGACAATCAGTTGCAATTAGGTCCTGCCATCCAACTCTGTCAAATTATCTGTCAAAATAAGGGGTAAAAGCATCCTTTCAAGTATGAAGACTCTCCTTCGAGTCTGAACACTCTCCTTCGCTTCATAACTTAACTTGGCTCTTATTCATATGAGGAATCCCCAAATGAAGAACTGAAGAACTAAAAGGGGGTTGCGAGGGAAGGAAAAATGTCGGAGAGTTCGACAAATTCAAATTGCAGCCGTCGTTACTGTGAGTGTGGGTCAGAAATCAAACGCCGGACTTCATGAACATATCTGAATCCTGGAAGAAGATTTGAGGCATGTTGCAATAATCGGGTAAGTTTTTGTATTTGTAGAATGGTTGAAGCAAAAAAATATTTTGTTAGGTCTGAAATTGGTGTTTCGTTTTGTTTCAATTGCAGAACAATAAAAAGGGGTTGCATTTTTTCGCATGGGTGGAGAATGAAACATGCCCACTAGTAAAGGAAATCTTGCTTGGGTTACTTAGAAGACTAAGTGGAATGGAGGACGAATTGAGAGCAACGGCGGAGAATTTTAGATTGACGGAAGAAGAGAAGAATATATTAGAGCAAAAACTAAGAGAAGAGGAAGAAGAAATCAAGATTTTGAAAAAACAGAATTCTGGGAATGGGTAAGCAAGTTGTTGTACTAGAAGGGGAAATTTTGAGTTATCGACAAAGACAAAGGTGGTTCTGAGTTGTTGTTCTGTTGTGTTTTATGTTTGTGATATTGTTAATCAATATGGATGATTTGGTAGTGTAGAAATGGACAGGAAATGGGCATAATGTTTTATATACTCTTCAAGAGCTTTTGATGGCATGGGCATAGTTTAGAAATGGGCAGGAATTGGTAGTATGGGCAAGATATGGGAAGAAATTGCTAGTGTAGAAATCTGCGCATAAGATTATTTTGTGCCTCTTTGGCAATGTATAAAACCTTTTGCTATATAAGGTCATTTTGTGCTAAATTGTTAGTGTACAAAACCTTTTGGTATATAAGTCGATTTTGTGCTGAATTGGCAGTGTATACCAATTGAACATGAGCAATCCAACATTTACCAATTAACATTCACCAAAATACAATCCAAAATACACCTGAACATTACATAATCCAACTCCAAAAGAGCCTCCAAAATAACATTACCAAATAGCATACTTGACAGTCTATAATTGTCCACCCAAAATACACATCCACATAGTACTTAAGAGTCCAAAATAGGTCTTAAAAGTCCACAAAATAGGCCTTCACAGTCTATATTTGTCCTCATATTTTGACACTGTGTTTGAATATTCCTCTACAGGGTGTGGTTTCTTGAGTAAATGAAGAGGATGGTGGTTGCAAGGGCACTTGTTGTGAGTATGTCATTGGCAGATTGGCCCTTCCTTGATTGATGCCACTTACCATCTAAGATTAAAAACACAAAGAACATATATTACTATATAGGCAAACATAAAAACCCTGAGTTGGGCAAGAATAATAGGCAACTAACTGGTTGTAAAGATGACACCCTTGCCGCTTGATTCCATGCGCCTTTTCCTCTTCCTCTTCCCTTACCTGTTTCTCTGGCCCTATTAACTTGAATTTGGGCTGAGGCAATGTAAGTTTGAGTTGGGGTAACATTAGTTTGGGCTAGGGCAGTATTAGTTTGGGCAGGGGTAGCATTAGTTTGGGGTGGGGCAATATAATTTTGGCCTGCATTTCCATTGTCAACTGCTTCAATTCGATTTTGGCATGCATTTCCATTTTGGGCAGCCTCAGCTTGGACAACATACAAGCACAACTATAAAAAACCACAACCCAAATAATTAAAATGCATAACAAAACCCAAAAAATTAAAGAACCTGTCTTCCACATCCTCTTCGATTGTGGCATTCTTTTCCACATGCTCCACATCTAATTTAATAAAGAGTCTTCTAAGTTTTACTGGTGGAGCAGTGTAACCTAGAGGCAAAGGGTTTGGTGGGTTTAGGGCCGGTACTTGAACCTCACCAGGCTCCTTTGTCCTCACTCTCTTGGGTCTTCCTGGTTGTCCACTATGAAATGAAGGTCTAATTGGAGGCAAGCCACCCTTAACTCACTGATCCATAGAAGGGATGTGGTGAACTATTGGTTTATATGACCTCATGTATGTCTCTAGCTTATAACACTCATCTACATATTGAATAGAGTTTTTAACTCTGTGGAATCTAGATGAAATAGCATGTGCACAGGGTATGCCACATAAATCTCATCTCCTATAACTACAAGAGATTGCTTTTAGATCTATAACAAACTCCCCGCCATATGTGACTGACTTGATACATTTTCTCCCCAGCCAATCTAGGAATGCATTGAGAGACTCCCATCTTGTTCTTCTCAATTATTTTGAATATCCTCGGGCCAACAGGGTGTTTCCATTTTCTACAAGCAACCCTTTGATTAGCCATCCTAAGCATCACATACATTCTAATACTTTCCAAAATGTCAAAATGGAATTATCTTTGGTATCAATTATAGCTGCATTAAAGCTCTCACAAAGGTTGTTCAACAGAAGATCACTCTTGTACTTTAGATGAAAGTGAGATCTGGTCCAATTTTTGGGTGGTCTCTGCACCAACCATTTCCAAGCTTCAAAGTCCTCTTCCTTCATCTTCTCCATTTCTGCTTCCCAACAAGGAATAGTAGTGGCTCTGGTAGCTGCCTACAACATGTGTTTAAGGGTGAGACCAATATATGTTGCTCTGAAGTTATTGTACAAGTGTATGACGCACATCCTATGCTCTGCAGTTGGTAGTACATGTGCAATGGCAGGTATGAGGCCCTTTTGCTTATTACTTATGAAAACCCAGGATAAACCATTTGTAATACCTATGCAATTAGCCACAACATATGCAATTAGGAAAAGACCATTACTACTATTAACTCCTGTAGTAGTCAATATTTGCCCAGGATAAGGACCTTTCAAATAGCAAGCATCAACCCCAATAACAGGCCTGCACCCTTCTAAAAACCTTTTTTTTCTAAGCAGCCAGACACGCATAATTCCTTTGAAATATTGCTTCACCCCCAACCAGATCACACTTAATTTTCGTTGTACTACCCACGTTGGTATTCTTCAACTGCTCTGCATAGTCTCATAACCGTGCATACTGCTGTATGTAGTTTTCTTCAATTTGTGCTTTAGCCAATCTCTTTGCTCTATACACTTGAGTTTTGGGCACCCTCACATGATAGGACGACAAAACTTCTCCTTGAAATGCTTTCATATTCCAATATGTGTTTCTCTTAATCTTGCTAGAAAATTTGTCACAAATCCATTTGAGATTAGCAAACTACAGCTTGTCCACCCTCCCACATGTATGTTCCAAGCTCAACTTCTTAATTGCAAATGTTTGTACATCCTGGTTTATCTGTGAAGCATAAACCTCAAATGGACATTTTAATCCTCCTTTACAAATTGCCTTTACTATCGTCTTGTCTTTTTTTTTCCAAAGTACACCCACCTTCCTTGAATAATGGAATATTCCTTCAGTGCCTCTTTAAGAACCTGTCTGTTTTCAAATTGCATCCCAAGCCGAAGCTTAGGATTCTTTAAGTCCACCTTCTTCCGATACTGCTTAAACCGAGGCATTATTTTTTTCCTTCTCACCTTACTTGTCCATTCATTATCCCCTTTCATATCATCCCCATCACCTTCACTTTGAGTATCAAAATCTAAGGTGTACTCACCGTCTAATAACACCTCTCCAAGAGCCTCAAAAGTGGGCCCCTTCATGAACAGGCACTTCAATTGTCTTCAACCCAAATTCTTCTTCACTGAACTCGTAATCACTATCAACAAATTCTCCATCATCTTCTTCACTGTCTACAACCTCAGCTTCATCTTTATCTTGCACATCAACATTATCTTGCACCTCAATTTTATCTTCCACCTAACTTTTGTCTTGCACCTCAATTTCATCTTCCACCTGAACATTGTGTTGCACCTCTGCATAATTGTCTGCGCCATCCAAACCTTGGCACCCAAAAGATGCTTGACTCTAAACTATATTAGAATTGTCCATTTTAGTATAATACAACACAACAATCCTATTACATGGCATTTGGGCCAACATGTCAACCAGTTTAGCATCAGAGCTGATAAGTTCAAGCTCACCTACACCATGGGTTCCACCCTTCCTATACCATATTTCCATATTTGGTTTGGGGTTCGAAATGTCTACATTGTAACCAAGCCCTTTCCCTACCTTTCTTAAGTCCACCAATGACAGAAAATCATCTATAACATTATCCATGTAACAAACTTTTCCATTTTTATACTCCCCCTTTTCCAATACACCCTTATGGTGAAGTTCTAAAGTACAGTTTTCTTGGTTACTTGCACATTAAACAAGGGTCAAAACTATGCTAAAATACACACACCTGTTTTGGAATCATAAAATTAGACAAAACCATGTTCTAATTCAATGTTGTGCACCAAAACCAAAATATACAGTACACAGTTCGACGAGTTTTTTTAAATTGCTATGGAATAACTTCAGTCGATTTGGTGTGAGTCATAGAAGACAAGAAGGGATAAAAAAAAACTCTAAGTGTTGCAATCAATGACAGTATAAAGCAAAGCGTGCAAGGAATCTTAAAAAGCTATGGACCACAAAGATGAAAACAAAACCAACTGATATGTATTCAAAAAAGCAGAATCACTTACTGTATTTAGGAGCAACACCACCCCAACGAAGTCAAACTCTTCCATCACTATCAGCCAAAATGATGAAAAACCCAACTATCCCCAAAGTGAAACCCTAACCCTTAATTGTACTCTTAATCAACCCCAAATTTCGAAGCTTACACACAAAATTTCTCACTCACTCAGTCACTGCTACAACAAATTGAACTCCAATGGCTGCCTTAAAAAGGTCGGTTCACAGTATGCAACTCCAATGGCTGCTTCAAATGGCCGGTTCGCATGCTTTCCCCCTTTCTCCAGTGCTAAATTGGATTTTGTTTCGTTCAAAATGATGAAAAGTCTAATATACCCCTCACAACAAGAGCTCATGCCACTCACACTGTCAAACTTGACAGATTTTGTTACGGCAGGACCTAATTGCAACTGATTGTCCAGTTAAATAATTGCCTAATTAAAACAAAAAAAAAAAAAAAAAAAAAAAAAAAAAAAAAATCACAAACAATGCAACTAGGGGCCAAGTTCAAGGACGTTCTACCGTAGATAACCCAATAGTTTAATAAAGAAACTTAGCCTATTGGGTGGGCTATATTTATAAATATTATTTTTTATTTGTAGGCTGATGTTTATTTGAGCCCATAAAAATAGTTTAATAAAGAAACTTAGCCCATTATCTCTATCGTTTTCCCTAGAATCCTCTAACATGGAGCCCATATATTGGACATGAAACTTAGCGTGTCACTAAATAAACCAAACGCTATTTATCATATGTTAGGGCAACAATACACGCTCATCTTCTTCACTAGAGACACAACCGCCTTCGTCCCTCAGCTCATCTTCTTCATAAATTGCTAAGACTAACATAGGGGCAAGTTCAGGAATCCAACAGATTTTCTGACAAGGGGAGGTGCATATGCATCTCATTGAGCCTTTTTGGGTCAGCCATTATCGATATTTAAGTTATTAAATAATATTTTTATAAAAGTTTACTAATATTAACTATGCTACTTAATTAAAAGATTTAAAAGAAAATTATTATGCGCCAAATTCACTAAAAGAACAATTAAGTTAAACTCATTACATTGCTCAATTGGAACTACCAGGAGCTGCAAAGGTTACCAAATCAAACTCTCTCAAACCTGAGACAAACATTTCCATTTCCACATAGTGTTTTCAATAGTACAACATTAAAACCTAAAGTCTTCCAATAACAAATAGATCTTATACAGAGCATCTAACACATCACAATTGAACCAACTTATACTCCGAGCTAATATGAAACGAAAGGGAAAAGGATGAGCTACAAAGCTCAGTAAGCAACTATATATGGCCACAAGTGTGAGGATTACAACAATACAATATTTGAAAGTGAAATTGAAAAGAGTACACAAAATGAAACTGAACAATTCAAGGACTGAAATACGATTCATAGTCAAAATCAGAGAAACAATAACAATGAGATAGCTTCTATAAATCCTCATTAGGGCTTCCAATGAGGCCTTACTCCCATGGTAGTTGCATGGGCCTTATTACCAACTAGTCAGAGGTCCTGACTCATTCAAAAGAAAGCACGAACATTGTAATTCAGATGGTCTTAATTAATCAAAAGTTCAGATGCTATTCAATGTTCAATTATGAGTTCCTTTACAATCAAATGAAGGCAAACATATCTGAACTGGGGATTAAATAAGGCTTTCATATCACAAAGATCAAATAGACATATGAATGGGAGTTTAATACCAAGGCAGTTCAGAGGCTTATATTGGTGGAAGGAACAAAGTTAAAATCACAATAGAAACTTACTCGATTCAATAGCCTAAAACTATAATCTCTAAATCACTTCAATCCCTTCTTAAAGGAGAAAGTAAGCCTAGAGCTACTTTACTTCAGTTCTTCATTTTTTAGCAGCCTTGAGTTATGTTCTTTTACTAAACTATGAAATTTGTAGAGACAAGCAGCAAGTCCTTGCGACTTATTCTTCTCCTCTTCCCACTGCTCCCTTGCAACCCTTTGTTTCCTTCTTCCTTCTCCACATCATATGGTGGGCCAACTTCAACAAGATTTTAGTTTTGTTGAATATGCTATGCTATCTTGGTGGTGGATGTCATTTTGTTTGGGCGAATGTTAATTTGGGGTGTGCTTTGGCCATTAAAGAGGATGTCAAGGTCTGGCTTTCTCAATTAATAAGAAGTTGGGTTTGGATTTGGGGTTGCATGGCTATGTTCATTTGAAGAGAGCGAAAGTTGTAAAAAAATATTGTATAAATTGAAGGAAATAGGAAAAGTCAAAATATTTAATGAGGGTAAATTTAGAAAACAAAAGTTAGCTTGTATGACGTATTAATGACATTGTTTTAAGTGTAAGAAAAGTGAGACATATCATGAGGAAAACGAAGAAGGTCCAAAAGAGAAGGTTAGAAAAAAAGGTTACTAGCATCCCCCTAATTGATAAGGCCATATGGGTCCAACCCATTTGCCCCTCATTAGCATGAAAGTTTTTGGCCCTTAAGGCATGTCCAACCCATGGGGCCAAACCCAAAATATCCCAAATTTTAGTCCAATCTCTCAAACTAAAAAAATGAAGGGGCCAAAATTTGGGAAAACTCAAACTTAGGGCCAAATAACAGTCTAGGTATTGCCTGGACCCAAATTTTTTTTTGGTAAAGCTCACTGAAGTTGACGTAGCCCATGTGCAAGGAATCTGATGGCCCCGGATGTTGATGTGCTACTACTTTGTGGCTACTACTACCTTGCCACTTGTTAATTCCTGGTGTTGTTGCCGTTGGAATCCAACAGCAACAATTCAAACATCGTTGATATATATATATATATATATATATATATATATTCTAATAGTAACCTAAATCAATAATCTAGATTAAATCCAAGCTATTTTAAAGGCAAAAAAGAAAAAAAAAGAAAAAGATCCAATGATTGAAATTTAAATCCAACAGTAAAAATAATATTTTAAATTAATCTAGATCAGCCCCTAAAGTGAAACGATATAAATGAGCCTCCCACACAACGTTCTTCTAGAGCTGGTGCAAGTATGGTGAATTTGGATAATTATGTAAATGATATCACCATGCCTAGTCCAAGGCATGAGGGGTGAGATAAACAAAAGGCTGCTAGAAAAAAAGGGAAGATGGTTGACCCTTCTCAACAAATAAGGGATAAGTACTTGGAATCATTGGTTGAGCAAGACATTGCTTTTGAAAAGGATAGGAGACGAAAGCTCAACATATTGGACAAGTTTGTCCAAGATCAAGCTGATGCTTATGCATATAAGAAAAGAAGAATTATTTGGAGGATAAACAGGAAATAATGTCCATGGACGTGTCTAAATTTACTCCAAAAAAGAAGAAGTATTGGGTGGGCGGGTGGGCGGGTGGGGGGTTGGGATAAACAAGTAAAAATTATGCAAGAACATGCACAGAGTCAACAGTTTGTCATTAATCTTAAAGACAACTCAAGGGACTATTATCCAAGCCCCCATGAGGGTGGTTATTAGTTTATTCCTATTGAGTTTCATGTATGGTCATTTTGAAGTATTGTGTGTTTTCTTTTAGAAATTATGTTATCTGTTTTCTTTTGGAATAAAATTATATTTGTGGAATTTCAATATTTTCGGCCAAATTGTAAATATAAAAAAAAAATTAAATTAAATTATTTTAAAAAAAAAATTAAAAAAGATGATGAATGAAAAGAAAAGATCCATAACAAAACAAAAAAAAAAAAAAAAAAAAAAAAAAAAAAAAAAAAAAAAAAAAAAAATATAATAAATTTAAACTATTTATTTTTTATTTATTTAAATTAAGCGAGACTTAAAATTAGAGAGTTCGAGAAGGTTGGGAAAAAACGGTTTGAGTCCAGGGCAAAAAACCCAGATAGTTTAACTTTTTGGAGGGGAAAAATTTGGGTTTAACCCCAAATGGGTTGGAGAAGGCCTAAGGTAGGGCATGGGCTGAACATATTTAATATAGGTTTGACAGGGCCTAGTCTTGCCCATTCAATCCATAGGGCCAAAAAAGCCTGTGATTGGGTAGGGCTTGTGGTAACCCATCTTAGGGTTGAGTTGGCCCGATCTAGCCCATTTTACAGACCTACAAAGTTTTGTCACATCCGAGAAAAACTTATCAATATAGTAGCTCATAAATCCTAGCTCCTATAATATTCTCCTCACTTTGCATTGTTCCTCTTAGGGATCATAATTTGAATTGCGTCTCATAGGCCGAATGGTAGCCCAAGGCCCAATGGGCCAAAGCATGATCCTGCCCAATATTTAGTCCCGATTAGCACTGGCTCGCCAAGCTAGTCTAGGCATGGCTCAATGGGTGGGCTCGGGCCCTCACCTTTGAAACCTCAACAAGGCTTGAAAAATAAAGAAAGCCCGAGAAGCCCATGCCCACCAAAAATTTTAGGCCGTGCGAATGATGAACCCTAGTTTCTCTTCACCATAATATCTAACTCATTGTCCTTATCCATCACAATTTCATTCTCCTTACTCCTCTCTCGTTTACCTTATCTTCAAACCCATATGGCAATGCCTTTTCAATGGTAACATAATCCACAAGTAGCTTTAGAGCCACAAAAAGGTAATCCAGTTAGCTTAAACCCAGCACAAGCTATTGTAATTGGTCTTTCTAGCATTACCCTAATTGATAAGGCCACATGGGTACAACCCATTGGCTTGAAATTTCTTGGCCCTTAGGTAGGGCATGGGCTTAGCTTACTTAGATAGAAGGTTGTTAGCATTCTCCTAATTGATAAAGCCATATGGGTCTAACCCATTGGCCCCTTATTAGCCTGAAAGTTCTTGGCCTTTAGGTAGGGCATGGCTTAGCCTATTTAATATGAGTTTGGCCCGACTTGACCCATTCAAATCTTAGGGCCAAAAAAGCCCCTGACTGGGTAAGGCTTGATCTAACTCATCTTAGTGACGGGTTGGTCTAATCTAGCCCATTTTATAGGCCTATAAAGTTCAATCACATATGGGACAAACTTATTAATATATGCTCATGTATCCTAGCTCATATAGTATTCCCCTTCATTTTGCATGGTTCTTCTTAGGGATCATCATTTGGCTCGCAGCCTATAGGCCGAAATGGTAGCTCGTGGCCCAATTCACCAAAGCCCGACCTTGCTCTATGTCTAAACCCGATCGGCCCGACCTATTCTAAGATTAAGTAGGACTTGGGCCAAGGGTTTGAACCTTAGGACGACCCATTTTACCCCATCTAGGATCGGCCTGCGAGGCCCATCTAAGTCCGACTCAATAGGTGGGCTTGGGCCTTGACCTTTGAAACCTCAGCTAGGCTCAAAAAATATAGAAAGCCCGAGAAGCCCATGCCCACCCAAAAATTTCAAGTTGGGCAATTGGCGAACCCTAGTTCCTCTTCACCATAATACCTAACTCATTGTCCTTTTCCATCACAATTTCATTGTTCTTAGCCCTCTTCTTTTCACCGTCTCTTCAAACCCATATGGAAATGCCTCTTCAATGGTAGCACAACCCACAAGTGGCTTTAGAGCCTCAAAATGGCAACCCAGTTAACTCAAACTTAGCACAAGCTTTTGGAATTGTTCTTGCTCAAGGACCAACTAGCTCTTAAATGCACAAAACACAACAAACTTGACTACATCAAACCCAATAAGGCACTTCACTCATGTGTCTTCTAACGGTGGGTTATTCTTATTAGAGTCTTCCAACCCCAAACTAGCCGAACTAAAAGCATGTAATAGCAAAATTTACCTTCAATAAAGTGAGTCTTTGATAAAGTTTGAAGCCATCTAATCCATACCGTTTCTAAAAGTTGTTCCTGATGAGCTCATGGTCAAGAAGCAGCACCATGGTTTCTCATAGGTATCCATGAGGTAGGTCCCACAGTTGTTCCTCGGTAATACCAGTAAGGCTAGGGTTGTAATTTCGCCTCGAGACAAGGTTAAATGCGTACACAACTAAACAAGCAATGCTGTAATAAATGGATTTGATCCCAACCCCAAGTTTCCTTATGATTTATGGTATCCAATGAGTAAAGTCATAGAAAATCATATAAATTTTATTTTCACGATAGAGGACGCTAGCGTTTAGGAATGCTTGCATTAGGTCATTGGTGCCATCCTTGGTGATATAGAGCAAATTGATCAAAGGTGTCGGGGCCTTAGAGGCAAACTCAACGCCCTCATGGAGGCCTTCAATGTGAGGAACAGTGTCTGGACAAAATGTGACGAGGTCTAGGTGGAGATTGAGACGTTGTAGATGGATTTGAGTTTTCTTGGGCTTCAAGAAAGAGATTATATGCTTGTAAAAAGGCCCAAGCCCAATGGGCTAGCCCCAAACTCAGCCCTAATTTTTGGGATATAGAATGGTCCAACTCAATATGGTGGTCAGGCTTAGCCAACCCGTTGTGTTAATGGTAGGGCATAGGCCATGATTTGCAAGCCCTTGGGTAGTCATCCGATATTTAAGTTAATAAATCATATTTATATAAAATTAAACTAATATTAATAATATTTGTATTTAATTAAAAATTTGAAAGAAAAAATGACCATTTAATATTAACATTTTGTATTTAATATCCTTATAAAAGTAAACTAGTATTAATTATAATTGTATTTAATTAAGTGTAATTATATTTAATTAATTATATATTGTCTATTTGACATGACCATATAGGGCCGACCCATTGGTCCTCCTATGAGCACAAATTCTTGGCCTTTGGGTAGGGCTTGGGCTTAACTTATTAAAGATAGAGCTGACCCAGCCCGACCCCCACAACCCTTAGTGCTAAAGAAGCTGCTGATTGGACCCGACCAAGCCCATTTTACATACCTAAAAGAAAGAAAACCAAAACTACAAAATAAAGCCTCGAGGGAACGTCTGAAGTCACTGTCTCCATACTTTGGCACCCCTAGTTGAATGACCTTCATTAGCCAAACTATCTTCAAGAAAATTTGTTTAAGGTGTGGAGTAGCCAAACAACACTTTAGAGCTAAGTTCCAAAATTAAATGAGTGAAGTGTTGATCTTGAAGTAAATCATTCCCTAAGAGCGATTCCACCCATCTTCTTTTGTCGTGGCAAAAGGGAGCCTAGGCTCTAAAAACAACCCCACCGAGGAAAAATTGCCATGGCAAGAAGTGGGCCCCATGAAACTAGTCAAGCCCCAAAGGTAGTGACATCAAAGGCCAATTTAAATACCAAAAAATTCATTTTTTTTTTTTTTTTTTTTTTTTTTTTTTCTTTTCTCTATAAAAATACCTATATTCTTCACTTCCCATACCAAAACTCCATACAAATTCCTCCTCATCATATCTCATGTGAACTCTTGAAATTGATCTTGCTCAAGGACCAACTAGCTCTCAAATACACAAAACACAACAAACCCGACTACATCAAACCCAACAAGGCACTTCACTCACGTGTCTTCTAACGGTGGGCTATTCTTATTAAAGTCTTCCAACTCCAAAACTGGCCGAATTAAAAGCATGTAATAGCAAAAATCACCTTCGATTTCTCTACACATTCTTATGCAAATTACATCTCCTTGTTTGATGGCATTAGTGAGCCTCTGATAAAGTGTGAAGCCACCTAATCCACATGATTTCCAAAAGTTGTTCCTGATGAGTTCATGGTCAAGAAGCAACACCATAGTTTCTAATGGGTATCTAGGGGTACGTCTCGTAGTTGATCCTTGGTATTACTAGTAAGGCTAGGGTTGTAATTTTGCGTCCGGACAAAGTTAAACGAGTACATAATTGAACAAGCAATGTTGTAATGAATGGATTTGATCCCAACCCCAAGCTTCCTTGTGATTTATGGTATCCAATGAGCAAAGTCATAGAAAATCATATCAATTTTATTTTCACAGTCGAGAAAGCTAGCGTTTAAGAAAGCTTATATTTGGTCACGGGTGCCATCCTTGGCAAATCGATCAAAGGTGTCAGGACCTTAGAGGCAAACTCAATGCCCTCATGGAGGCCTTCAACGTGAGGAACAGTGTATGGACAAAATGTGACGAGGTCTGAGTGGAGATTGAGATGTTGTAGATGGATTTGAGTTTTCTTGGGCATCAAGAAAGAGATTATATGCTTGTAAAAGGCCCAAGCCCAATGGGCTAGCCCAAACTCGGCCCTAATCTTTGGGATATAGAATGGTCTAGCTTAGTATTGTGGTCGGGCTTAGCTAACTCGTTGTGTAAATGATAGGGCTTGGGCCATGATTTGTAAGCCCTTGGGTAGTCACCCAATATTTAAGTTAATAAATAATATTTATATAAAACTAAACTAATATTAATCATGTTTATATTTAATTAAAAAATTTGAAAGAAAAAATGACCTTTGAATATTAACATTTTGTATTTAATATCCTTATAAAAGTAAACTAGTATTAATAATAATTGCATTTAATTAATTATATATGGTCTATTTGACATGGCCATATAGGCCCAACCCATTGGTCCTCCTACGAGCCCAAATTCTTGTCTCTTAGGTAGGGTTTGGGCTTAACTTATTAAAGATAGGGTTGGCCTAGCTTGGCCCCCACAACCCATAGTGCCAAAGAAGCTTGTGACTGGACCCGGCCAAGCCCATTTTACAAGCCTAAAAGAAAGAAAACCAAAACTACAAAGCAAAGCCTCGAGGAAACTTCTGAAGTCACCATCTCCAAACTTCGAGGCTTCTAGTTGAATGACCTTCATTAGCCAAACTATCTTCAAGAAAATTTGTTTAAGGTGTGGAGTAGCCAAGCAACACTTTAGAGCTAACTTCCAAAATTAATGAGTGAAGTGTGGATCTTGAAGTAAATCATTCCCTAAGAACAATTCCACCCATCCCCTTTTGTCATGGCCAAAAGGGGCCTAGACTCCTAAAACAACCCCCACCGAGGAAAATTGTCATGGCAAGAAGTGGGCCCATTGAAACTAGTCAAGTCCAAATGCAAGACTTGCCTAACTTGCTGCCTGGGCAAGCTGACGTCAGTGTGATGTCAGCAACCAATTTAAATACCAAAAAACTTGAAAAAAAAAAAACAACCAAAATATTCAGAAACTTTTTTCTATAAATACTTAGTAATGTTCTTCACTTCCCACACCAAAACTCCCCTT
This sequence comes from Prunus armeniaca, assembly GCA_903112645.1. Lineage (NCBI taxonomy): Eukaryota > Viridiplantae > Streptophyta > Magnoliopsida > Rosales > Rosaceae > Prunus > Prunus armeniaca. Next base: position 8,378,397 of record CAEKDK010000003.1, on the reverse strand, counting down.
GCCTTTTGCCATGAAAAATGGACGGAAGTGCTCTAAGGCATGAGGTTCAACCAATAAAACACTAGAAGAACCAACATTTCCTCGTTCTACCAATGAGAGGGGAGCCTTCTGAATCTATAATAACAAAAACAGCCTTGAGATACTCTAATAAGCTCATACTTTTTTTCTTTTATATTTTCTTCTAGCCTTAAACATTTTTCTTATTGCCAACCTCTTTATTTTTTTTTAGTTTTGTTTTTTTTTTTTTTTTTTTTTTTTTTTGTGCTTGTGCATTTACAACTGTAGGGTTGCATTGCTACTCCTTTTGTCCTTACTATTTTTTGAGGATTTGGTTCATTCCTTAGGGTGGGTGTTTGGGTTTGAATTTTGAGCTTCGCCTGAAACTAGGGGTGGGCATCGGGATCAAAAAATTGGAACACTGAACTGAACCAGTGAAAAAAATAGGGAAAAAAAAAAACCGGTTGACCAAAAAAGTCAACAAATTGGACCGAACCGGACTGGTTATATATATATTTTTTATTTTTACAAATTTTTAAAATCTAATGCCATATTTTAAATTTTATAATCACTATATTTTTCCAAGTTCAACTTCAAAAAATTTATAAAGGTATGAATTGGATTATTTGTTAATTTTTAAGCCAAAAAAATAAGTTATTTATTATAATTTTTTAAAAATATTTTTTTTGAAAAAAAATAAAAAAATAAAAAAAATAATAATATGGTTCAAAACCAGAACTGGTCAAAACCGAACTGGTCAGTTTTTGAAATTTTTTTTGTCTAAACCGGACCGGTTAAATAGTACGGATTTCGATTCCGGTTTGGAGTGAGAACCGGACCGAACTATACCGTGCCCACACCTACCTGAAACCCATCTAAATCTTAATATCTAAAGTGATGATTTTGCACCACCAAAGAACAATGAATTGTAGCCCTAAACTATAGCGAACCTTAATGAATTCTAGCCCTAAACTATACAGAACCTTGCACTGATAAACTCTAAACAACCAAACCTTAAACAAAAATTGGGTGCCACTTGGCGGTTTCTGATAGTTTCTGATTATTAAACTTTCTTTTATTATTTTGCCCGCTACCCATTGGGCTTTTGTTGAGCTAACGAGTTCTTGCTGTTGCTACCTCGGAGCAAAGCCAACAGGCCCACCAGCATCGTTTTGGGGTTGTGAGATCACATTGGTCCACCTTTTCTTGGCCGAATCTTGTCCTGGATCTCTCTCTCTCTCTGCCTGGCTAGTGGCTTATTTTTCGCATTTTGCCCAGAGGAAGTTGAAGTCAAAGTCAATGTCATAGAGATGCAACTTGAGAAAAATTCTTCAAGCTTGCACAAATTTCAACTAATTTGACAAACCCCCTTCAGAAAACAGAGATTTATGAGCTGGTTATCTTTTATTCTTCTAAAGTTTTGCAGGAAAAGTAGAGCTATGGAAATGGAAGCAGAAGAAGAACAGGAAAAAGAAAGTCTTCACACTGAGAACCAAAAGCAGAAAACCTCAGTAAAGGGTGTCCGGGATTTGCTATGGACACCCATGAATTGGTTCAAAATGCTCAGCAGTGAGTTGCATTGGAGCTTTGTGGTGGGTGTGGTCATTGTTTACGGAATCAGTCAGGGTCTGAGTATGGGACTGAGTAGAATCGGTATACAGTATTACTTGAAAGATGATCAGAAAGTGCAGCCCTCTGAAGCACAAGTCTACTTTGGGATTATTCAAATTCCATGGATGGTTAAGCCTTTTTGGGGTCTTCTCACTGATACTCTTCCTATTCTTGGGTACCGCCGAAAGCCGTACTTTGTTTTTGCCGGTAAATGATACCAACTCATTTTTGTATATGAATGTGTTGCTTGTAAAATTTTCTATAATTTCAGCTGCTTCTTTTAGTTTTGGATTGAATTGAAAAGCATAATTGTTCTGTTATTTTGAGATCATTGCATGTTGTAGCTTACTTGATAGGTAAGCAATGAAAATTTGTTAGCGTTGAATTTAGTAACTATCCAAAGAATGGGGAAAACATTAATCTTGAAGTGGCGGTCGTTAGAGTTTCAGTTTACTTTAGGAGGAAGCTTAGTGTTAGCAAATGGGGTAACAAAATTGGCAAAATGTCTTATTTTTCGACTTGCTACAATTTCCATAACTATAGCTTTGCACAGCATGAGCAAATGCTAGTTTGTGAGAGTGTGCACACGTGGTATTCTTTTTAAAGTGCTATAGTAACACCTCTATCTCATATTTCGCCTTTAGTTTTAGGCTTTAGATTATTTTTCTTCTTAAGTGACTCTCATTCTAAAAGATGACCTGATTGTCACTCAGATGGTGATTTCTTGTGTAGGCATATGTTATAACTGCTACAACGTTACTGTATGCGTTTATTTTGAATCACCTGGATCAGTACTCAAGTATGCAGATTTTAAAAGTAAAAATTGATTCATCCTGTTCATAACTTAATGATGACATGCATAACTGAGATTATCTATGCATGAAAGTAGCCTATATGCAAGTCTGCTTTTACCTTGCCAACTGTTTTTTCTTTTAAAATATCATACTACTTTGAATATATACCTACTTAGTTCAGGAGTGTTCCACTTGTTGAACCTTAAAAGAACATTTAAATTTAAACTTGTATATTAAGGTATGCTCGTTGAACGATTGTAATCCTGGGTTAAGTTTTGAAATCCCATGCCCCTTGACAGTACTGACTTCCGTTTTCTATTCTTTCTTTGGTTCAAAGACTTCCATTTTCTGTACGTATTTGTTAGCTTGACTGCAAGAGTTGCTTTGCAACTGGAAAATTTTTATTTTCCTAATTTAATCTGTATAAGATAAAATGTGCTTTATATGTTTTGGCATTATGACCTGAATTTAAAGAAAAACAAAAATAGCTGGAACCAGAAGGCTGTTCCCTTATTTTTCTTTCCCATTTTTCTTTTCCAGGTGTAATTGGGGTGATCTCCATGCTTGTGCTATCACTAGACAAGAAATTAGATCTCACAATTTCCCTGTTGTCTCTGATGGTGGGGAGTGCTGGAGTAGCAATAGCTGATGTAACAATTGATGCCTGTGTTACACAAAACAGTATAAGTCATCCATCCCTTGCTGGTGACATGCAGAGCTTGTGTGGACTGGCCTCTTCAATTGGGGCATTGGTGGGATTTTCACTTAGTGGGTTTCTTGTTCACCTACTGGGCCCTAAGGTTTGATTTTTCTCAAGTTTCTTGTGCTTGTAACAATATAAACTTTTGGCATTGTTTGAAAATCTGTGAAGAGCTCAGCTCCTTGGTCAAACTTTGAGGGTAATCTTTTGTTATATTTTTTAGGCATGTCAGAGATGCCTGTCCAATTTTTAACATAGTAGGCGTGCAAAGGATTTTGGATTCACCAACGTTCAAATGATATAATTCTAATTGGGTCCATAATCAACAGATTAGATCCAACGATCATCCCCGACCTTGTAAAAATCCAATTCAAACACGTAATATTTCATCTATGAGATGTATTTCATATGAAAGGATGCATCATACTGTGTATTAGACAGAACTTTTATTTGAACTCATATTTTAGTGATTTGTCAAGTTCGAACCAGATCATGTTGGGATGGTTTCCTTATGCCTAGGATTTCATTATGTCAAATATGATATAAATTAACCTTTTATTCAGTTAAATTGCTTCTCTGACCAGTGCAAGTTTGGCACTTTTACAACAGGGTGTCTTTGGATTGCTCAGCATCCCTCCAGGGCTGGTCATTTTGGTTGGGGTAATGCATAGAGAACCTCATGTTCGCACCTTCACTTATACACAGGTGAGATTACCTTACTTTGTTGTTTACTTTTTAAACTCCTGCTTTCTAATGCTCATACCAAGCTCTTAAGTTAGGTCAGTGTAAAGTTTCTGGATGCTTGCAAGACTATGTGGACAACTCTAAAATGTGGTAATGTCTGGAGGCCCTGTTTATACATGTACTTGTCACTTGCTTTGGCCTTGAATGTTCGTGAAGGAATGTTTTACTGGTACACCGATGCAAAGGGGGGTCCATCTTTCTCACAGGTAACCTGAATTATTTCTATAATTTCAGTGCATTTGATGTTACCAATTGCGGCTTTTTTAATAACATTTGAAAGTTGTTTGCTCTGATGTGCCTAAAATGCAAACTCATTATTTACATGCTGCAGGAGGTTGTTGGGTCTATATTCTCTATTGGTGCTATTGGCTCTCTTTTGGGGGTCCTTCTTTACCAGAACTTCTTCAAAAGTTACCCCTTCAGGGATGTGCTTTTCTGGACGCAATTGCTCTACGGTGTATCAGGATTGCTAGACTTGATATTGGTGTTGCGCTTAAATTTGAAATTTGGTTTACCAGATTATTTTTTTGTTGTCATTGACGAAGGCATTACTCAGTTGATTGGGCGTATTAAATGGATGCCTCTTCTTGTACTTAGTTCCAAACTCTGTCCTGCTGGTATAGAAGGCACTTTCTTTGCTTTGCTTATGTCTATTGATCATGTTGGAATGCTGTCATCTACTTGGGCTGGAGGCCTCTTACTCCACGTCTTGAAGATTACACGGACAGAGTTTGAAAATCTTTGGACGGCAATTTTGATCCGGAGTTTGTTGAGAATTGTTCCGATTGCATTACTTTTCTTAATACCCAGAACTGATCCCAACTTGTGCATTCTTCCACCTGAGATGTTGAGGACCAAAAAAGGTCATGATACACATGAGTATGAGACTCTTGAAATGGCCTCCTTTGTGAACGTCACCTGATCTGAACTAGAGATGCATTGATCTGGTAAAATACGATGTGAAGGACGAACTACATCTGATGGCTGTTGGGAGATCTGGAGAAACAATCCTTCGAAATGCTGGAACCACGTCCCTGAAAGAAGGCATTTTTGAAGTTCTCTAATTATTAAGAGTACTATGATTACAACAATATTTTTCCATGATAAATTCTTACTGCTCCACTGTTATGAGATGCACACAGGACGAGCTTGGTTGTTTAAGATCCTTGAAAGTTCTGTATGCATCTTCAAGCTGAAAATCTTGTATGCATATGCAGACATCTCCATAGTTCTCTGCTCTAAGATTCAGAACTCCAGTTACATCACCTTCCAATACCAGTCTTCAGTAGCGCTTTAATCAGTTTAAAGTGGGAATGCAGGGATTGAAAACAGAACCTTATTTTTACCTTATTGCCTTCCCGCCGTCGAAGAACAGTGCCCTCAGGCTCGAGAAACTGAGTCTTGTTCTGACTAAAGAAAGAAAAAAAGAAAAAGAAACTCCTCTTTGTTCTTGTTAGTGTCGTGATATGTTTACGGAACATGTGGATGGCCCTTAGGAAATGTAGTTTCTACCCTGTCTCAAAGAAGTGAAACAATTTGTTCACTGGTTTCGCTGTTTCTTTTCGTGAATGCTTTGTCCAAAAAATAATTAATAAAGCTCTACTTGACTCAATTCATCTCAATTAAACTTTATTTCAACTATATGGAGATCAATACTTTGAAGTGCATGAAATAATACAGAGTTCTTTCACACAAAGTTCTCAAAAGCTTTGGCAAGGACTCATTTTTCATTTATATGAAGCAACAAGGAGGGCACATATATGTGAACCTTGTGTGGTCACAATAGCCATACCTTCACACTCCTGCGTATCTTCTTACGTCCAAACAGATACACAGAAAAATAATATACAGTTCAAACTCTTCCTGCCTCAGCTGTAGGGAGTCACTTTATTACAGAGGCACTCAGAAACTGCAAAGCGCATGCATTCATATATTCTATACCTTGTCCCAATTGTGACCAAAACTATTTATACATCAAATGAACTAAAAAGAACTATTTGGTTGAAGGTTTTGTTGCCAACGGGGTTGCTTGGCTTTACTTCGAAAAATATATAGGCGAAAACATACCTAAATCCTTTTTAAATTCCAGGTCATATAAAACTGCATGATTCCTCTGCAAATCCGAGCTTAGAGTCTTTAGTATTGTATATGACCCTTTGGTTTTTCTGCTGATAGTTCCCAATAATACCGATCTCATCTTCGTACGAAAGGCTTGCAAGAGCCAAGCAGATCTGTGATGCATCAGTTTTTACCAGATAAAAGACTCCAGTTACATCAACATTCAGCTCAGCATTTCCCTCGAAGTGAAACTTTAAGGTAGGAATGCTCACTTCTTGATATGCACTGAGGTTGAAGCAAGTGTCCAAGATTGAAAAACCTGGTGCTGGAGGGTACCCCGAAAACTGTTTCAGAAACTCTGCCTTGACAGCCTCGTAAACTGAAGGAGCAAGCCTTGAAATAACTGTCCCAGAATCAATCAGAATCCCACCACTTGCAAAACTTTGAGCTTGTAAAGCCACTCCCCCAATACTTATACCAGTAACGTTGAGAAAATAAAAGGATGACAGCTCTGGATTTGGAACAATTCTAGTGTAAGAAATCGGAGTGGAATTCTTGTAAATTGAAGCATCACCTCCCATAATTAAAGAACCAGAAGCTGTGGCTTCTGTTGTAGGTAAACAGTAGGAAAACACACCACCAAATAAGGCAGAAGTTTGAGAAACCAGTGAAACACTCTCACTCCTTCCCAAGCCCATTAGACCTGAAGCTCCTCCAAACAGACCCTTATTGTTCCTGCCACAGCCAAACACAAAGTTGTTCACAGGTGTAGCTCCAAGGCTGAGATGGTCACTACCTAGCTCACCGCGCGTATACGAGCCATCACCATAGTTAACGACATAGTTACAGCTCGTTGGATTGCTCCCACACGCCCCAGAATTCCCAGTATCAAACTGGAGTGATTGGCAAGTTGATGAATTGCATAAAACAGATTTGTATGAAGGGGATGCAGATGAGTTGAAAAGAGGTTCTTGTTGATTGTAACATAATTTGCAAGGTTGGCATTGAACCCAAGTCAAATCACTGCCTGTGTCTACAATCACTGTCATATTTCTACCTCCCAATTCCACAGTCACAATGTAGTTTAATGTTTGTAGCCTTATACCAGAAGTTAATGGAATTTGAGCTTCTGATGCATCTTTTATTCTGCCAGAGACTCTGTTTTTGAATTGGGATTGCAGTGACCGAACATGAAGATCATCGAAAATTAAACGTTTCTGTTGCTTTTTGTTCCAGTCCACAATCTTTCCTGAGCAGTAATCTCTGTGTTTGATTTCCAATATGGTTGCACCTTTTTCTTTTCCTATAATTTAAAAAATGATAACTCAGTTCAGAATTTCCCAAAATTGTTCATGCTATATTAGTACCTCAAAAACAAAAAAGAAACAAAATTACAGTGGAAGTATATCTTAAGAAAAAGTTGTAAAGCTGTAGATGAGCAGGCCTAGAGATAGACAGAGAATTAAGTTCATTATTCTGAGGTGCATTGCCCCACAACCCAGCATAATCTACCAAGAGAACCTCAAAAGCTTGCTGATTATTATAGTAATAAGACTTTTAAAAAGCACATAATGCAAAACATATATTCCAATGCAGAACAAATAGTAAAGCCAAGATAAGCTTTATCAAAGGAAATGAATAGTTAAATGCCCTTCCTAGAGAGAGAGAGAGAGAGAGAGAGAGAGAGAGAGAGCAGTACTAGTTCATTAACTTTAATTAGAACTAAAGCACTTCTAGATCTCCTAATTAACAACATAAAGAAGTTGTTGCAATATATTACAATCCCAAAGTAGAGAATAAAATAAAGCTAAGAAAAGATACGGTCAGCAGCATTGTAAATGACTAGTTCAATTATGAGTTCTTTTTACTGTTTGCTACAAAACTTACTTGATTTCTGAGAGAGGCAAACAGTACTTCTGGTTCCACCATGCGGCCTCCAACGAAACTCTTGCAGTTTGAGGACCTTCTTCTCTTTGAAAGACTGAACCCCATTTGCAGAACGGAGGCAGAGGAAAAGCAGATGAAGCAGAACTTGGAAAACAGGTTTTGCATCCACCATTGTTGATGGTGGTGGAGAAGAAAGATATGAATGAATGTGTTTGTGTTTGAGAGAGAGAGAGAGAGAGAGAGAGAGAGAGAGAGAGAGTGGAGTGATTCTTGGGGATTGGAGTTTGGCTTGAGAACAAAAGATGAAGGGCTGGCTTCAGGAATTAGGACCCCACTGTTGCATGAGAATTATTGGGGTTTCACGTGCACATCATAGCAGGCAAGAAAAAAAGAGCAAGAGAGAAATGGGGCGATGAATGGAAGGAAGAGCTTGTCATTAACAATCATTTTAATTGGTTCACGTTCACCCAGCTTCCACAGATAGGGACTCAACGCTTCACGGAATCAACTGTCACAAACTTTCACACCAGAATATATAATTGTATGGGATGTATTTTTGTGTTGTAATTATGCTCGGCAACTTGTATACTACTCAAACCCACTTGTAAATTTATAAATGTAATGTTATCTTGTGATTTATTCATAATCTCTCCTCCTTTTTTTTCTTGTCAACCAAACAAAATTTAAGAAACTAAAAAATAAGGGGAGGTACACATTACCATAACAAATGTCCAAACATGTGTTACCAAGAAAAAAAAACACATTGTTTCTATCATGATAAATAGTGTTTTGCAAATGCATACTCATTGATCATTAAAAAAAACATGCCATTATTATCGTGACACCTCATTATGGACCTAGTTATTGAATTAATACGGAGCTAACCACTTATTTGAACTAACTCTATAATATTTAGTCTATAAAAAAATATAAAAAAACTAACTCTGTAATATTGTATTCCATAATCCGAACCATTTATATTTTTTAGGTCCTCAATAAAAAATCAACCATGCAAAAGTTCACAATATATTGTAGACTAGTCTACTAAAACAAATGGGTTTATGCCACTATTGTCAATAGGGCAGGGCAACAAAAAATTGGCCAAATTGGACCCGTCATGCCTTTTTTTTTCTTCTTTTGGTTGAAAAAATAGTGCTAATTAACCAGACCAGACCGGTTGAATGAGTTTGATAAGTGGTTTAAAATTTAATGACGCCAGTTTAATTAAGGGCATGTTTACATACTTAAAGTGGGAATGGGTCTCCCATTGGGAATGAAAAGCAACGTGGTGCCCACATAAAATCATTTGTCTAATTCATGATTCAGGGGGAGTTGAATTCCTGAGGGGATGATGGGGACGTGGGATTGGGCAAGGATGAATTGGAATGAGATTTTTTGTACCCAAATTGCCTCATATATTTTGTGAAAACACCAAAATACGCATTATTCTTTGGGGGGAAAAAAAACCCCAAGTTGCTGCCATTTTTTTTAACTTATTTTATATAGATATACATATATTTTAATTAAATCTTTTTTTTTTTTTTTTTTTTTTTTTTTTTTTTTTTTTTTTATAATTACAATCGATATGGGACAGGGAAAATAAATAATTAGGCTTATATTGGAAGTAAATAATTCAACTTATAAAAATGCTTATTTTTACAAATATTAAATTCGATTTATCATCAATATAAAAACGTTGGTCTATTATTAGATAACACAACTTTTGTCATTTGAAAATTGTGTAAATAGTTAAACAAAATAGAATTAATTTTGTTTTGTACACGCATATTTTGGTAATCAAATTGGTTTTATTCTGATTCTTGACAATAGTAAACATTTTAATGGGAATCAATTTGATTTTCATTTCTATTCTTGACAATTAATAAACAATTTAATTGGAATGTATGATTATGATTATTGGTTAACCCGATTCATGCTTACTCCGATTTCTAGTTATTTCGATGGTCAATTGTTGATTGGTACATTGAGGGGGCAAAGGCCCAAATGAAAAAGAAACTACAGTAAAACATTGTCATTTAAACCTTTTGACGGACCACCCCCACATTTCCCTACTAATTAGGGTGTGGGCATAGTCAGGTTCTCACCCCAAACCAGAATCGAAATCACTATTCATTCGGTCCAATTTGATTCCATTTGACAAAAAAATAAGAGTGGTGATTTCCTCACTCCAATTTTATCCACTTACACTCCATTTTATAACTAAAAAAGGAATGTAAGTGGATAAAATTGGAGTGAGGAAATCATTACCCAAAAATAATTATAAAACCTGTTAGGCCTGGTTTGCCCATAAGCTAGTTTGATTTCTAGTTTTTTGAGTTTTGGATCGTAATTATTATTATTTTTTTATTTTTTACAAAAGCCAAGTAAAATGTTATTTTTTGGGCATAAAAATTCACAAATAGCCCAATTTCATGCAAAAAGGGGGTGATTGGGCCTAGAAAAGAGAGATGATTTGGAGTTGAGCTTGGGTAAAGATTAGTTATGGGCTTAGAATTCTAGCATTGAGCTTAAAATTTTGATTAAAAAATAAAAAAAAATGCACAGTCTGTCCAGTTCGGGCGAGTCCAGTTTTTTCACTACAAGAATCGGAATTAGAATCAGACCAAAACGGTCTAATTTTTGGTCAACTCGGTCCAGTTTTTGGTCAATCTGGTTTTTTGAGAACCAAATTATGGTGAAACAATGTCCCAATACGAGCCACAATGACATGTTCGATTAGAAGAACCCTCTAAACATGATCATGTTGAGAGTTAAGCTGCATACTAGTTTTGAATCAAGCTGCAGATGTTAATCCTGCAGATTAATAGTGAAGAGAATGAAGAAATCAAAGGAGCTGAAGAACTTTCCTTTCTTGGTAATAGCTGTTATCCAACGGCTAGTTTTCTTACTATTTTAGGAAACTCTACAGCTATAATTCTTAACTGTTTTAGTCCTTCCTGCTGTAACAATTTCTAGCCTAGGTGTAAGAATCATAGCCTCCAATGACCTTGAATGGCTGGAGATGAGTCCTTGTGTCCTAGTTTTTAGGATCTGTTTTTTGGCAGCTTGTGTCATGCATATAGTGTGATTTTGGCTCTGATGCAATACAATGAAAAAGACTGAAAACATTCTCATTTTCTCTGTGTGTTTTCTCTCCTCTGCATACGTTGCCTACACTGGTTTTGGTTTTCTGTAAATCAGTCACTAAAACCAGCAAGCTAAATACCAAATTCTAACATGGTATCAGAGCTCCTGGTCTGATTTCAGAGAAGGGGCGTGAGCTGTAAGAAAAGGGATTTTCCTGAAATCTCTATAAGGGATAAAGGTTGCTCTTTTATTGTGTGGTTCACTGAGACTCACATCAAAATGGTGGGATAAGGTTCTGCAGGTGGAGATTTACGAACTCCACAGTTCAATGGTTCAAACTATGTTTTTTGGTTAGTAAAAATGGAGACTATCCTCATAGCATATGATCTATGGGATGCAGTGGAGATTGGAATACAACCACAGCTGATTATTGAGCATGAAGCAGGCTCTGAAGGCACTGGAGATGAAGAAAGTGAGGCTGAGGAAATTCCAGTGGAAGCACCTACTATCTCCAGAGAAGATAAGATCAAAACTGCCAAGGCTTTGAGTCTTATTCAAGGAGCACTAACAGATGAACTCTTTCCACGCATCAGAAATGAGAAGACTGCAAAAGGTGCTTGGGAAATTCTAAGAAGAGAGTTCAAAGGAGATAAAAAGGTAAGAGCTGTGAAATTACAAGCTATTAGAGCTAATTTTGAATATTTGAGAATGAATGATGTTGAATCTTTAGATGACTACTTGGCTCGATTTTTTGAAACTGTAAACAACCTGAAATCTCTAGGAGAAGATGTAATAGAGAAAAGGATTGTTCAAAAATTGTTGATGAGTTTAAATAGGAGGTACAAGTCCATAGTGTCAATCATTGAAGAAACCAGAGACCTTGACACTATTAGAGTTGAAGAAATTCTTGCATCTGTCAAAGTCTATGATAAGAGAGAGGATCTACATGATGAAATGGATAAATTGGCAGGAACTGAGAAAGATTTTAGCAGTCTCAGAGTTGGAAATAATCAAGCTTCTGGAGCTAACAAAAGTTCTTAGGGAAAGAAAAATAAAAAATGGCAAGGACAGAACAAAAAGGGCTCAAATTGGTCTCAAGGTGGAAACTTTAACAACAATAGTGGCTCAAATTGGAGTAATGGCTCTGGAGGGAATTGGAACAACAGTTTCAATTCACAAAACAAGCAAGGAAATAGCAGTCAAGGTGGTGTGAAACCACAGTGCCAAGTCTGTCAAAAGTATCACTTTGGTGTGTGCAGGCACAAAGGCAAACCTAGATGTGGAAAATGCAATAGGTTTGGTCATACTACAAAGGATTGTGACAATGGTAAACAAGTTGCAAACTGTGCAAAGGAGGAAGAGGTAACCACAGGAACAATGTTCTATACTTGTCATGCAAGTTCAATTGTATCAAGCAAGTCTGTGTGGTTTGTTAACAGTGCTTGCAGCAATCACATGACCTCTCAAGAGTCCTGGTTGATCAATCTTGATAGGTTAGTGACCTGCAAAGTGAAAATGGGCACTGGTGACTTTGTTCAAGCCACAGGAAAAGGGACACTAGTAGTTAAGACAAGAAAAGGGAGAAGATATATAAATGAGGTGCTGTTAGTCCCTGGTTTGGATGAGAATTTGTTAAGTGTAGGACAAATGATGGAGCATGGGTACTACATTCTATTTGGAGGAAACTATGCATTAATATGTGATGACAGCAGCCTTGATAATGTTGTTGCCAAAGTAGCAATGGTTGGAAATAGATGCTTTCCATTGTTTATGGAATCTATATGCTCAATGGGAATGAAAGCAGCAGTGCAAGAAGATCCATGGGTTTGGCATAGAAGATTGGGGCATTTGAATTTTGCAAGCATGAAAAAAATGCAGCATACACAAATGGTGTTAGGCTTACCTGATTTCTCAGAAAAAGGAGTATGTGAAGGCTGTGTGTGTGGTAAAAGCCACAGAGAACCATTTGAGAATGAGAAGCCTTGGAGAGCTAAGAATCCACTTGAGTTGATACACACGGATGTATGTGGTCCAATGCAAAATGAGTCCATTGGAGGAAATAAATAATTCATCACATTCATTGATGACTATTCAAGAATGTGTTGGGTATATTTTCTCAGAAACAAGTCAAGTGTGATAAGTGTGTTCAAAAAGTTCAAAGCTTTTGTTGAGCTACAAAGTTGATTCAATTTAAAGAAACTAAGAAGTGACAGAGGTGGAGAATACACTTCACATGAATTCCTTGAGTATTGCAGTAATCTTGGCATGGAGAGGCAATTGACTATTGCCTACTCACCTCAACAAAATGGGATTGCTGAAAGAAGAAACAGAACCATTTGTGAAATGGCAAGATCAATGATGACTGAGAAGAAAATTCCTGTAAAGTTCTGGGCTAAAGCAGTTGGTACTGCTGTGTATCTGCAAAACAGGTGCTATACCACTTCAGTTACAGACAAAACTCCATTTGAAGCTTTCACAGGAAGGAAACCAGGTGTAAAACACCTGAGAGTGTTTGGAAGTATCTGTTACAGTCACATTCCATCAAACCTTAGACAGAAGTTTGATGACAAAGCAAGCAAAAGAATTTTTATGGGTTATGGCAGCTGTGAGAAGGGTTACAGGGTCTACAATCTTCAAACTGAGAAGATTATACTCTCTAGAAGTGTTGTTTTTTATGAGAACAAATCCTGGAATTGGGAAAGCAAGCAAGATGAAACTGTTTCTGTTCATTTCATCTTTGAAAATGGAAATTCTGAGATAGCTAAAACAGAAGAAGCCTCTCGTGAAATTCATAGCATTGATTCACCAAATCTGAATCAATTAATCTTAGATGCTGAACATGTCTCTGGAAGAAATGGCAGTGGCACCAGTCAAGGGTCAACTCCAAGCAATACACCAGTAAAGCTGAGAAGTTTGGAGGACATTTATGCAAGATGTCACATGACCATTATTGAACCTGAAACTTATTATGAAGCTGTAGAAGACAAAGCATGGAAGGAAGCAATGGATGCTGAGATTGAAACTATTGAAAAGAATGGAACTTGGGAGCTAGTGGAAAGGCCTACAGATAAACCAGTCATAGGAGTCAAATGGGTGTTCAAAACCAAGTTGAATCTGGATGGAACAGTTGAAAACACAAAGCTAGGCTTGTAGCTAAAGGGTATGCTCAAAAACCTGGTATTGATTATAATGAAACCTTTGCCCCGGTGGCAAGGTTAGATACAATTAGAACTTTGATTGCACTTGCAACACAAAAGGGTTGGAAGTTGTTCCAATTAGATGTTAAGTCAGCCTTCTTGAATGGAGTACTTAAGGAGGAGGTTTATACTGAGCAACCAGAGGGGTTTGAAGTGAAAGCAGGAAGTCATAAGGTCTATAAATTGAAGAAGGCACTCTATGGTCTGAAGCAGACTCCCAGAGCCTGGTACAGTGAAATTGACACCTATCTAGCTAGCTGCAATTTTAAAAGAAGCACCAGTGAGGCCACCTTATATACCAAAACTGATGAAGAAGGAAAATTGATCATTGTCTCTATATATGTTGATGATATAGTTTATACTGGAAACAGTAATGCATTGCTCAGTGAGTTTAAAAGGGACATGATGCAAAAGTATGAGATGACTGATTTAGGACTCTTACATCATTTCTTGGGAATGGGAGTTCTACAAACTGATAAAGGGGTGTTTATTCATCAAAGCAAGTATGCAAAGTCCTTGCTTGTGAAGTTTGGTCTCGAGGATTGTAAGTCAGTAACAATTCCTCTACCCACTGGTGAGAAACTAAAGAAAATTGATGGAAGTCAGTTGGCTGATGAAGGTTTGTTTAGAAAAATTGTTGGTAGCCTGTTGTATCTGACTGCAACCAGGCCTGATATAATGTTTGCAGCCAGTTTGTTATCAAGATTCATGCATAGCCCTACAAAGAAACACATGGGAATTGCAAAAAGGGTTCTCAGATATGTTCAACGCACTCTCAGTTATGGCATTGAATTTACAAGGGACAAGAATGCTGTTCTGATTGGTTTTTGTGACTCTGATTGGGCTGGTAGCGAAGATGACAGTAGAAGCACATCTGGATATGCATTCAGTTTTGGTAGTGGAATTTTCTCATGGGCTTCGGTCAAGCAAAACACAGTTGCATTGTCAACTGCAGAAGCTGAACACGTCTCAGCAGCTGAGGCAACAGCTCAAGCTCTCTGGCTAAGGTTTGTGTTGGATGATTTTGGTGAAATGCAACCTAATGCAACACCATTGTTTTGTGACAACATGTCAGCAATATCAATGGTCAAAAATCCTGTTTTCCATCAGAAAACAAGGCACATAAACCGAAGGTATCATTTCATAAGGGAAGCTTTAAAAGAAGGGGTGATTGATATAAAATTCTGCAGAAGTGAAGAACAGTTGGCAGATATTTTTACAAAAGCTCTGCCCAAATATCGATTCAATTATTTGAGGTTGAAGCATGGAGTTAAACTAGTAAGCAGCTTAGGAGAGGTTGTTGAGAGTTAAGCTGCATACTAGTTTTGAATCAAGCTGCAAATGTTAATCCTGCAAATTAATAGTGAAGAGAATGAAGAAATCAAAGGAGCTGAAGAACTTTCCTTTCTTGGTAATAGCTGTTATCCAACGGCTAGTTTTCTTACTATTTTAGGAAACTCTACAGCTGTAATTCTTAACTGTTTTAGTCCTTCCTGCTGTAACAATTTCTAGCCTAGGTGTAAGAATCATAGCCTCCAATGACCTTGAATGGCTGGAGATGAGTTCTTGTGTCCTAGTTTTTAGGATCTGTTTTTTGGCAGCTTGTGTCATTCATATAGTGTGATTTTGGCTCTGATGCAATACAATGAAAAAGACTGAAAACATTCTCATTCTCTCTGTGTGTTTTTTCTCTCCTTTGCATACGTTACCTACACTGGTTTTGGTTTTCTGTAAATCAGTCACTAAAACCAGCAAGCTAAATACCAAATTCTAACATGGTATCAGAGCTCCTAGTCTGATTTCAGAGAAGGGGCGTGAGCTGTAAGAAAGGGGGTTTTCCTAAAATCTCTATAAGGGATAAAGGTTGCTCTTTTATTGTGTGGTTCACTGAGACTCACATCAAAATGGTGGGATCAGGTTCTGCAGGTGGAGATTTACGAACTCCACAGTTCAATGGTTCAAACTATGTTTTTTAGTTAGTAAAAATGGAGACTATCCTCATAGCATATGATCTATGGGATGCAGTGGAGATTGGAATACAACCACAACTGATTATTGAGCAGGAAGCAGGCTCTGAAGGCACTGGAGATGAAGAGAGTGAGGCTGAGGAAATTCCAGTGGAAGCACCTACTATCTCCAGAGAAGATAAGATCAAAACTGCCAAGGCTTTGAGTCTTATTCAAGGAGCACTAACAAATGAACTCTTTCCACGCATCAGAAATGAGAAGACTGCAAAAGGTGCTTGGGAAATTCTAAGAAGAGAGTTCAGAGGAGATAAAAAGGTAAGAGGTGTGAAATTACAAGCTATTAGAGCTGATTTTGAATATTTGAGAATGAATGATGTTGAATCTTTGGATGACTACTTGGCTCGATGTTTTGAAACTGTAAACAACTTGAAATCTCTAGGAGAAGATGTAATAGAGAAAAGGTTGTTCAAAAATTGTTGATGAGTTTATGTAGGAGGTACAAGTCCATAGTGTCAATCATTGAAGAAACCAGAGACCTTGACACTATTAGAGTTGAAGAAATTCTTGCATCTGTCAATGTCTATGATAAGAGAGAGGATCTACATGATGAAATGGATAAATTGGCAGGAACTGAGAAAGCTTTTAGCAGTCTCAGAGTTTGAAATAATCAAGCTTCTAGAGTTAACAAAAGTTCTCAGGGAAAGAAAAATAAAAAATGGCAAGGACAGAACAAAAAGGGCTCAAATTGGTCTCAAGGTGGAAACTTTAACAACAATAGTGGCTCAAATTGGAGTAATGGCTCGGGAGGGAATTGGAACAACAGTTTCAATTCACAAAACAAGCAAGGAAATAGCAGTCAAGGTGGTGTGAAACCACAGTGCCAAGTCTGTCAAAAGTATCACTTTGGTGTGTGCAGGCACAAAGGCAAACCTAGATGTGGAAAATGCAATAGGTTTGGTCATACTACAAAGGATTGTGACAATGGTAAACAAGTTGCAAACTGTGCAAAGGATTGTGACGCCACCTCTCTCTCCAATGCTCATCCTTACACAGGTACAGATAAAATTATTGTTGGGAATGGCAATCAGTTAGCAATAACACATATTGGAAATACAAAGTTAACTGGGTTGCAAAAATCATTAAACCTTAATGAAGTCTTGTGTGTGCCTGCGATCCGCAAAAACTTGATTTCTATTCGTCGTTTCTGCTGTGATAATGATTGTTTCTTTGAGTTGGATGCTAATGGGTTTCATGTGAAGGACAACAAGACGGGGACGGTACTCCTTACTGGCAGTAGTTCTGATGGCCTCTATCATATTCAAACAGCCCCTCATATTGCTTGTCAAATTGCTTGTTATGGAAAGCGTACAACACAGGACGTGTGGCATGCCCGACTTGGACACCCATCTCATTCAGTTTTTACTACATTGTTGAATAAGTACCACTTACCACTTGATGGTACAATTGTCTCCAATAAAAATTGTCATGTATGCCCATTGGGAAAATCTTGTCGATTGCCTTTTAAATATAGACAATCTCATCCTCAATTTCCATTACCTCTATTACATCTTGACTTATGGGGCCCTGCACCAATCTCCTCAAATTTTGGTTACCGCTATTATTTATCCATTGTCGATGATAATACTCGGTTCACTTGGTTATATCCATTGGCTAAGAAATTAGAAGTTCTTGCTACATTTATTCACTTCAAGAAGATGGTGGAAAATCATTTTAGCTCTCGCATCAAACAACTGCAGATTGATGGTGGCGGTGAATTTACTAGCAAATTATTCCTCACATTTTTAAGTGATCATGGAATATCACATCAGATCTCATGTCCATACACTCCCCAACAAAATGGAGTGGTGGAAAGGAAACATCGGCATATTGTTGCAACGGGACTTTGTTTGTTGGCCCAATCTCGCCTGCCCCACAGCTTTGGGTTGAAGCCTTCTCTACTACGGTTTTTCTGATTAATCGCCTCCCAACTCCTCAACTTGACCACATGTCTCCTTATGAGAAATTGCTTCAACTCACACCAGATTATACATTTCTCAAGAGTTTTGGTTGTGCCTGCTTCCCTCATACAGGCATAAATTATGTTTTAAATCTGTTTCATGTGTATTTATTGGCTATGATGATCATTATAAAGGCTATCGTTGTCTTGATCCTATTTTAGGTCGCATTTATATCTCCCGGAATGTGATTTTTGATGAGACAATTTTTCCCCACCAACAACCTCATATTACACCTGCCGCCCAATCCACACCTGCCTCTCAATTTGATATTGGGCCCAGCCTGGACTCTTCACAAATCAACACTTCTACAAGTCCAGCCCAACCTGCCCCCATTGTTCTTGACTCTCCATCAGTCAACCCGTCTGCCAGCCCACCCCCATCTGATCCCACACAATCTGACCCAACAGAACCTTTCTCCCCTCCTCCAACAGACGCCATTCTTTCATCGTTCTTCCACTCCCCAAACCCCTTACAGTCACCTCTGTCTCCCTCGTCGCCTACGACCTCAGCATCAATCACGGACACCACAAACCCATCACCCGAGTCAACACCCCCCTCTTCCCCTCCTGATTCGTCCACTCCTCCTTCTTCCCCTCTTGACCCATCTCTCTTCCCTAATTCTCCAGATACACCAAACCCTCCCCAAAATTTTAAAAGCCTCAAGTCCATCATCACCTTTGGTCCTGCCACAAAACCCATGTACTCTCCGACCAACTCACACTCCTTACACCATGCTCTCTCTGCCGCCTGCTCTGATCCCATGTCCTTCGAACCAACAAGTTTTACCCAGGCTTCGAAATACAGTCATTGGCAAGCTGCCATGAAGGATGAATACGATGCCCTCTTGAGGAATCAAACATGGTCTTTGGTTCCAACAACCTCTCGAATGAATATTGTGGGATGCAAATGGGTTTTCAAAGTTAAACGGAAAGCTGATGGCTCTATTGACCGCTACAAGGCTCGGCTTGTTGCAAAGGGATTCAATCAACAGGAAGGATTTGATTATGAGGAAACATTTAGCCCGGTAGTTAAACCGGCCACCATTCGCACTATCTTGTCTCTGGCTATGTCTTATAACTGGTCTCTTCAGCAGCTTGATGTTCGGAATGCCTTCTTGAATGGGTACTTGCAAGAAACGGTGTATATGAAACAACCTCCTGGTTTTCATGATTCCTCGCGTCCTCAAGATGTATGTCGGCTCCATAAGGCTCTTTATGGCCTTAAGCAGGCTCCCCGAGCTTGGTTTCAACGCCTCAGTGCCTTTCTTCTTGCTCAGGGATTTGTTCACAGTCACTCTGATGCATCACTCTTTATTCATCGCTCTTTTTCCTGCATAGTCTATGTTCTTGTATATGTGGATGACATCATTGTCACCGGGTCTGACACTCAAAGTGGCCACCGATTTCTTGATCAATTGTGCTCCACCTTTGACAGTCGCCGAATGGGTGAGCTCAATTTTTTTCTTGGCATGGAAATTACTCGGTTTCCCAATCATTTATTTCTTTCTCAAACTAGATATGCAGTTGATTTATTTAAACGATTTAACATGACTGACTGCAAACCGTGTCCTACACCGTTGCCTTCTGACACTCGATTGTCCTGTATGGATGGTGATCCCTTATCTGATCCCTCTACCTATCGGAATATGGTGGGTGGCCTCCAATATCTTACTCTATCACGGCCTGATATTTCCTTTGCTGTTAATCAGGTGTGTCAGTTCATGCACGACCCTCGTTCTTCTCATCTTTAGGTTGTCAAGCGCATTTTTCGGTATATCAAAGGTACAATTGAGCAAGGTCTTGTGTTTCACCGGTCCAATGACTTTACTTTACGCAGTTTCTCTGATGCTGATTGGGCTGGTTATGTTGATGATAGACGGTCTACCACTGGTGCTTGTATTTTTTTCGGACCTAATCTTCTCACCTGGACTGCCAAGAAACAGTCTACTGTTTCTCGTTCTAGCACTATTGCTGAATATCGTGCTCTTGCCCATACTGCCGCTGAAATCTGCTGGTTTGGTTTCTTGTTTCGTGAACTTGGTATTCGTCTTAGCTCTGCCCCTTGCGTATATGTTGATAATCTCTCCGCCATCTATATGGCTGCCAATCCTATTTTCCATGCTCGCACCCGTCATATTGAGATCGACTATCATTTTGTTCGCGAACTCATTGCTCGCAAAGCTCTTCATACCTTCTATGTTGACATATTCACCAAAGGCCTTAGTCGTGAGCGGTTTTCTCTTCTTAAATCCAAGCTCAATCTTCGCGTTGCTCCGTTATGCTTGAGGGGGGCTAAAGAGAATACTACACCAGCAGATCCCATCCATTCTGTCAGTCCCATGAAATCAGCTGATCCCATTACATCAGCCTTAGAAGCCTCCTAACCACAAGCACGACATTCATCAGCCAGAATGATTAATTGTCAATTCCTCTGTAATATATGTAATTGATTGGACTTACCTTATATCGTTAAGTTTCTGTAAATAGACTTGAGAAAGTCTAACCTATGTACCAATATTTATACTGCAGATAATACAGAGAATGTATCTTGACTGTGGCAATTATTCTTAATCTCTCTGTTCTTATCCTTCTCTCTTCCTCTTGAGTTCATTTTCTCATATAGCATTGGTGCTGTAGGGCCCATGAGCCTGATGGTATTCATGCCTTGTTCTTCCGTCAGTACTGGGATAAAACTAAGCATATGTTGATAAATCTAGTTAATGATTTTTTCTCTCATAATTTGCCATTGTGTGCTATCAATCACACCAACATAGCCCTCATCCCTAAGGTTGACAACCCTGAGACTGTTGCTCAGTTTCGGCCTATTAGCCTTTGTAATGTTACCTATAAACTCATCACAAAGATTATTATCAATCGGCTCTGACTTCTTCTTGCTAAATATATTTCCAAAAACCAAGGGGCATTTGCCCCAGGTAAATCTATCTTGGCATTAACAATATTGTTTTTTGGAAGGATCCCCTCAATGCTAAACTTATGATTGAAAGAATTAAAGGTAAATTTTTGGTTGGAAAGCTCAAACCCTTTCAAGGGCTCGCAGACTCACCCTTATCAAGGCAAGTATTTCTGGTATTCCAAATCATACACTTTCTTGTTTCAAGTGTCCTAAAGAAGTTACTAAAGTAATGAACACAAGCTATATGAGATTTTTTTTGGGGAAGCAACACTAAGGTTCCTCCTGTTTCTTGGAAGGATGTTTGCCTTCCCAAATAAATAGGAGGGCTTGGTGTACAATCTCCTTCTCATTTCAATCTTGCAACTTTAGCTACACTGAGTTGGACTTGTTTAACTGATAACTTTAACTGGTGGACTCAAACTGTAACAAGAAAGTATCTTAAAAGGGATCATTTCTTGGCCCTTAGGAAAAAAATTCACATTCCTCAGCTTGGCAAGCAATTCTGGATGTAAGATCTGTCCTCCATAAAGGGATCAGGTGGATTATGGGAAATGGTCAATCTATTCCTTTCTGGACAACCCATTGGGTTTTTCCTTTCCTATTAATTGATCTGATTCCTTTAACTCAAAGAGGCAACACTAATACTAATATTTTTGTCAATGATTTTTATTTAGAATCAGGCATAGGACAAAGAGAAACTATCATAAGTTCTTGATGAAGATGTTTTAGATAAAATTCTCTTTATCCCCTTACCCTTATCCCCCTCGAAGATCAATTGATATGGGATCCTAACCCCAGTAGTAAGTTTTCTATCAAAAGTACTTACAATGTTCAATTGCAGGAAGAAATTTCTCACCTTCAGGCCACTCTTTTGAAGAAAATTTGGAAGCTTATTTTACCCCATAAGGTGAAGATTTTCTCTTGGTTACTGACTCGGAAAAGACTGAAAGTCAGAAGTCACTTACATAGATTCATCCTAACTGTGGACCCTGAATGCCCTCTTTGTAAAAATCATAGTGAAACCATTAACCACCTATTCTTTACTTGTCCGTCTACCAAGTCAGTTTGGAATTGTACCAACTTGCCATTGATTTTGAAACCCAGAATTTTGATTACCTTTATTGGTTAAACTCCCTTAATAACTCCACCAATCCAGATGGCCCAGATAACCTATCTGAAGCTCTCCTAATTTGTTGGAAAATTTGGGAGCTAGAAACCACCTCATCTTCCAAAATATTCCCCCCTCATCCTTTCAGAGCTCTTACTGTAGTTAGTCAGTGGGTATGGACAATTGGAGACACAACTTCCATCCTCCTTCTAAGTCTTATGTTCATGTGGATATCAAATGGAATATTCCTCCTCTTGGTTGAGTTAAATTCAATTTTTATGGGTATGTGCACAACAATAATGCTACAACTGGGTTCATTATTCGAAACAGTGATGGTCATGCTTTACTTGATAGGGCAAAGAAAATTGGCGAGGTTACTGTCACTGCGACTGAATGCTTAGCGTTGCGGGACGGTCTTGCTTATGTGATGCATAGTGGCTGGGGCAAAGTGTTGGTCGAAGGTGATTCTAAGATTGTCATTGACTGCATTAATCAGCTGCCTCTATCCCTTGGAGTATCAAGTTGCTAACTTAGGATATTTTAATGCTGTGTTCCCTGTGTGAGGAGGTCTCTTTCAAGCATGTTTTTTGTGAGACTAACTTCACAGTTGATGCCTTGGCTAATGTTGGTCATGGGCTCTCTCCTTCTAAGCTTTGGGAGCATGGTTTCCCTTTGAATTGTTCCATTCCTTTATTACTTTGATTTGTTTGGGCCTGCATGCTCTCGAGGTTTATGTTTGTAATTGAATATTTTCCTTAAAAATTTTTTTTTTAAAAAAAAATAAAAGAAAAAAAAGCATGGCCTTTGGGCTGATAAGAATGGTTAGATTAAGGCCCAATATAGTTAGCAAATGACCCAATGACCGGAATATGATGATATTGTTCCACCATCACAATATCGCGAGAGTTAGCTCATTAAAGAAACATATGTTAAATTGTCATATGATAGAGTAATCTTGAAGTTATAAGGATTTGGGCCACTAATGATTGGATCAGCCAAGAGACCTATAAAAGTATGAAACTCGACAAGATCAGTAAATAAAGTCCTAAAGGCTCGTTTGGTTTGCACAGTAAACTTATTGGGAGTGGAACTCCTACATCTAATCCTAGGAGACGTGAATGAAAGATGTTCATTCTCATGTTCGGTTATGCTTTTCTCTCATGCATTTCTTTGTTCATGGTTCAATATTTTGGTGTTCTAGGCATAGAGGAACCACACCAATCCATCCCAAGCTTGGAGGTTAAACTCCACTGTGGTGACGATACTGTAGGGGAGGTCCTGCAGAAAAATAACTTGACGCCAGGACAATAAAAAAACTTAACACCTCTCATTTTTATTACTTTTTCAAAAAGAAAAAAAAATGAAAAGGTCATCTTATTCAAAACCCCAATCCAATTATGAAATCCCTTCTCTCCCACTTCACACCTCGGAATGCACTGTTCTTATATTTATATAGAGAGAGAGAGGCGCTTTCACATTTTCTTAACCGGAAACGGATGGGGAGAAGAAAGGTTCCTTTCTTTTTGGGTACTGGGAAATGAGGACCAGAAAGTGCCCCTTCTTCTAGTAATACTCTTAGGAAGATTGCAGTGCAAGATAAATCATTATCTCTCATGATATTGCCTCAAATTAGGAACTTAAATTCATGTTAACTTTGGTTACCTTGGTGATGAATGAATTTAACCCAATAAATAGAGGATCTCAATAATAGAAATGAGTCTCACACTGAAGTTACAATTTTTATTGCACATCGCATATTTTCTTCATTTTACTACTTATCTACAAGTAGAAGTAAATCTATCGTTTGATGAGATTTCTAAAATGGCAAGTCTAGGTGTTCTCAACCAGAATGTACTTTGAAGAAGAGCCTCTAGATACGCCTATTGGATTTCTAGTTGAGTGTCTGTCGAGAAGCTCTTATCTTGAAAGTATTCCCATTGGTCACATTTAGTCTCGAAGAAGAGCTTGCAATCATAGAAGTTCCCCGGGTCACATTTTCTGAGTTCGAGCTCTGTTTTGCTTGGTTCTTTACTAATGAGCTAAAAAATAATTGAGCTCGATATGACATCGAGCTCCCTTCTCCCCCAATATCACTTATGTAAAAATTAAATATATAAAAAAACTATGGCAATAAATTGACCTATTTTCCAATAAGTTCTTCCAATTTGGTACAATTTAATGATAAAATAATGCAAAAAGAATAAGTATTAACAAAAAAAATATGTATATTATATATAGATTTTAATTATCTTCGTTTGATGAGATTTCTAAATTATAAAGGGAGGGGGTTTCTCACATACACACTACTAATGTGCTATATGTAACGTAATTTAATTATCATCTTTATTGACACGTTCACACGATTAGATAGAGCATCTTCAACCGACATGTTAAATTGCTACGTAAACAAGAAATGACAAAAACTACATGAGAAAATTATTGTAGTCAAGTCCTACACGAATTTGGAGGCATGCATGAAGCTTGATGTCCACATTGGCATCCCATAAAACTTAATGTCAAATGCTATTTGTATTTTTTTGCATTAGATCACACCTTAATTTACTATCCATTAAAGCTTTATTCATCATATGTAGGTCATTTTATTTTAAAAAATATAATATAATAAATAATATAGTATTTGACATTTTAGGTGGATTTGAAAATTTCAACAAAGTATTAGATTGTCACTTGAGCAATCGAATTCAAATTTAACGTCTAATTATTTCCTTAAAAAAGTAAAATATCTTCTTGTCGTTGAAAGTAAGTCTATATCCCATTTATTATATTATCTATTTGCCGAAAAAGAAAAACAAACAAAAAAAAGAAAAAGAAAAAGGAAAGTTTGACAAACAAGTGTTGAAGCTTATCCACAAGGACACGTCAGCAGACTCCCCGTCGACTCAAATTCTTACGTGTCAAAACATTGGACTCACTCATCACCATCCGGCCAATCACCAGGCACAACCGCGCGCCTAGTTGAGAAGCTTCGCGACGCGGGCCCCACTATTTTATCCAAACCCGCGCACCTGCGCGCACGTGACCTCGTTCCCAGACCAAAAACCGCCAAATCAGCTGACGCCATCAGCCGCCGTCGGCCGCCTACCAGTGTACAGTTACCGCCTGATATTAAGGGTATTTACGTAACTTCCGGTCCAATTTACTTCTGTTCGTGCACGTTGCGATTCTTGAAGTCACGTGGAACGCACGTGACGGCCTTCCACAGGCTTCTTTCTTCTCTGCGTTAAAAGGAAAGGAAAGACAGCCGAACGGGTTTGTTTCGTTGACGCAAATTTGTGGAAACATTTCAGGCTGCGAAAATCGCTGAGTTCACTCGGTGACTTTTTTTGGGTTCGTCTTGTTTGACTCGCTGTGAAAATTTGTCGATTGGGTTGGAAGCTAGAGCCGATGGTTCAAATAATGAGTCCGCGAAAGGTTGCGGTGAAGTTGGATGCCGATGAGTCGTTCGACACCCAACTCGGTCCAATTCACAAGCGACTCAAACTCGACTCGGTTCCACAGGTTCATGTTCATCTCTTTTCAGTTTTTGATTTCATGTTATGTGGTTTTTCAATTGATACTCTGTTTATGGTTTATGATAGTTTGATTTCGTCAATATTTTGTGATATCCATTAGCATGAATTGAATTATGTGCATTTCCTGCACATTCTTAGCGACCAAACAGATTGGGCAGTCGTTTTCAGAAAGAAGATATATTTTTCATGTTTTGTAGCTAATTCTGCTCATAATGTTTGGGTGGTCTTAGCAGTTGGGTTTGGGGCCTGGCAAGTTTGAAGTTCCTCCTTCGCTGTACCATCCCCTGGATGAACCGAGCCCGCTCGGTTTACATCTAAAAAAAAGTCCATCTTTTTTGGATTTGATCCAAATGAAGCTATCTGAAGAAAACTCTGTTAAATTGGCTACTTTAGGCAAGAGAGGTCACAAGGGAACTACCGCTTCCGGTGCTTCGGATAAGCTCAAGGCTATGAATTTCCCGGCTTCCCTTCTAAGGATTGGGACTTGGGAGGTATAGCCCACAATTTTCTATGGACTCTTGTTTTCCAAATTGGACAGTTTTTTTCTGTATTCAATTTTATTTGATGCTATATGCTTCGATGTTGATTTGAAGTTTTATTGATTTTGGGGTTGCAGTATAAGTCAAGATATGAAGGAGATCTAGTGGCAAAGTGTTATTTTGCAAAGCATAAACTTGTGTGGGAAGTCCTTGATGGTAGTCTAAAGAACAAGATGGAAATTCAGTGGTCAGATGTTGTGGCTCTCAAGGCAAATTACCCAGATGATGGACCAGGGACTTTGGATGTTGTGGTAATATATTGTTTACATGTTTTTGTGTAATTTTTTTTTCTATAAAGGAATTACAGTATTTCAAAATCATTATATGCTATGCTTTTTTTTGGGTCTAATGCTCTGGTTTCTTACGATAGATTAATATATTTTCTGGTGCAGCTTGCTAGACCGCCTCTTTTCTTTAGAGAGACCAATCCACAACCTAGGAAACATACCTTGTGGCAGGCAACATCAGATTTTACTGCTGGGCAGGCCACTTTAAACAGGTTAAATATCTAACCTTGTAGTCATTCATAGAGTTACTGAAATTTATAAATGGCTTTGAGCATGAATCTTTGTTGCAATGTTTCCAGTTTATGAAAAAACATCAGTGGTGTGGGGTAGTTACTATAGTTATGAGAACTGTTAAAAGAATTTGAGAAGCTTATAAGCAAGGTAAGATCTTTGGTTGGCCAACTAGAATGATGAGGTCAAAATTTATTTAAAGTACAGAACAATTATATCACACAAAGAATCTCCTCAGTCATATCTTGCCATAGTGCAACATGCTAGATATCATTTTCCCCCTTACGATATATTTTAGAACAGCACCATCTCAGCAATTCCACTGGTTTACCTGTCTGTCTCCCCCACTTGTAAAATTTGGAATACATGCGTATGTGCTTAATAACTGGCACAAGCTAAAGTCGGGGATTGTATTTTACTTGCTCAAGTAGTAAGAGGTTTCTCGTTAGCAATCAACTGTTACAAAATATATTATATTACCTTTATAGAAGATATCGAAACATATATCTGTTGAATTTTCTGGGGCTTTAAATGATTGGAATATAAGGAACATACAAAGATGCACATCATATGCACAAAAAAAAAAAAAAAAAAAAAAAAAAAAAAAGAAAGTTCTAGAAATTATGGTTAAGCAATCCTTATAAATGCTTTTGTAAGACTTGGAAGTTTTACAAGGTTGATCTGGTAGTTTGTAACTTATTATGCATAATGTTTCTAATTGGTATTGTTTGTGTTCGAAATCTGTAATGTGATTTTGTCCTTTGTGTTGTTTTAGGCGCCATTTTCTGCAGTGCCCACAAGGCTTGCTTTTTGGCAAGCATTTCGAAAAGCTTATTCAGTGTGATCCTCGTCTCAACTTCTTAAGCCAACAGCCCGAAATTGTGTTAGAATCTCCATTTTTCGATGCTAGAGTTACAGTATCAGGTGACCCTGATGAATATGGACGTCGGTTTGGTCCAAAAAATGAGGAGGGGCCTGCTATATTTGGTTTGCAGGATTCAGCATCACCTTCTGGAACTCACTCGCCACCGTGTAAAGATGAACGAGATTTTATTGGTAGAGGTCCTGAAAATTATTCCCAGGAAATTTCATCTCCTAGCTCAGGTAAATCTGCAAACGATAAAACGAGTTAGTGTGGTAGATATGGTCATAAATAGTTAACCATGCATCATCTTTCTTTATTGTCAAAGCTCGTTGATATAACAATTGAAGCCTTCATCTTATATTATTAGGAAGTTGCTAAATTTCTTTGCTAAAAAAATTTGCACACCTCTGAAATTTCAGAATCCCCTTGTTGAATGGACTGTTCATCCACAATTAATCCCATGTCCCAATCTCCCATGACTTGTATTTTCATCTTATTTTTTTGGGCTCAAGATTTCATTCCCATGTAATTTAGTTCTGTTTTCTTGTTTTGTTAAAATATTGAGTCAGAAGCAGTCAATAGTCATTGTGTAAATAACTTGAACAGTTATAGAATCACTTGCTGATTCCTTACACTAGAAATTATTTTGTGTGTCCAATTTAAAACAATTAGTCAGAAACTGAAAATTATTTGTGAATGAAGTCCATTTATCATTGTCCCTTTGGTTTGATAAGCCTCATCTACAGCAGGCCTCTGGTGCTAAGGTTAAGATGGATCAGGACTTAAAACTGGCACTTGAGAACATAAAATGAAAAGCATTATTTAACTGACTCAAATCTAAATCATACTGAACATAATACTTGCAAACGTTCTCCTATCATGCTGACTATGTCTAGTCAGCATTTGGTGCGGTGTGAATCGGTGTGAATAGAACACCCCTTTACACTTTATTTTTTAGAGGAATCATGTGAGTAACTGTCATATCAAAAAGAGCTGTCTTTCATGACGTGATTTTCTTTTTCTTTTTCTTTTTATTTATTTATTATTTTGGCGAAGTTTGATGTATGTGATATAAAGTCTGGCACAAATGTGAGACCATAGCTAGTGGGACAATTTGCTACGACCTCTTAATCTGTCGGAATTGGTGTCCGATGAAGGTTGTCAATGTTTGCTCAACTTAAGCATGTGGCCTTCTTGTATCTGGTTTATCAGTTCCACTATGTCACATAAACCTGTTTATCCTTATTTTATGAATATTTACTCCATATTTTATGATGTGGAAGTATTACAATTGAGTTTGGTATGTGGGCATTGCATCACATTTGTTGTGGGTCTAAATTGTCTTCTATTTGTAGTGATGGACACCCCTGCAATTGATAAAATTGGGAGCTTTGGAGCTGAAACCTCAAAGACGCCCAGCAATTTTAATCAAATGAAAGTTCCTGGACTTCCCATGTCGATGTCAATGAGCGATTTCGTAAGCCACATTGGACAATGCATTTCTGGAAAGATATCTGGCAAGGAGCAACCTAGCAGAGATGTTTTGGAGGAGATTACTCAATACTTGTTCAATGACTCGCAATTCACCTTACCCTCAGATGAGCAATACGTCATGTCAAGGGTCAATTCCCTTTATTGCCTTTTGCAGAAGGATCCTTCTACAACACTAAACTTGCAAGCCAAAACTGATGACTGCTTTGATGTAAATGATAATGGGAAAACAGCTGAAACTAACTCCGCATCTGCATCAGCTTATGAGAGTAAGGTTTCAGATGGTTTTCTTGCACCTAAGGACGAGTCCAATGAAGGTAAGTCCAGTGCTGTTCCAAATGATGATGACAATAAGCAGGAACTGACGATGCCAAGAAGGGACTCATTTGGGGAGCTTCTTCTAAATATTCCTAGGATAGCATCCCTTCCTCAGTTTCTTTTTAACTGGTCATAAGTTTATGATATTTAATCAAGCTAGAGAGTAGTCATCTACGGCCCTCGTGTAGTCCTGTACAAAAACGTAGAAATCTATGTCGGTTCTCACATCTGTGAATACAACAGTTGCAGGTTGTTCCTAAAACGTGTACAGCTTAGGGATTCAGAAATGTATGTTGATGAAGAATCCTAATACGTTGATAACGTGGACCTGGTTCTTGCAAACTGCCGTAGTCCCTCTGCGTTTTGTTCAACCTTTGTGTATAATGATGGAGTGTTCTTTTATAGCCATGTGAGTTTTGTGAAGACTTTTAGTCTTGTCGTCTGTGAATATTTGGGAAAATAAATCAACACCTTGGGCGATACCAGTTGTGTACGCTGTTGTGCTCATAGGTTGATTTGATATTATTAACCAGCTTGCTTGCCATGCTGCTCCTTAAGACTACAAACCAAAATACTTCAAACCGTTTATAGAATGAAATGTTGTTCGATTCTTTGACAGTATAGACTAAACTATCCAAGACAAATATAGTTTCAATATTTACTTTGGTATATGACTTTTGCAAGACTCACAATTTTATAATAGGCATGTGCAAGCATTGGCACTGCATATTATATATGTGCATCTCTTATTACTTCTACTCTCTCCAACCAAATGTACAAAAAGAATTCAAGAAACCAAATAAAGAAACAGTTATGGTGCGTCGGGGCCTTCATCATCCACAGGGTCATCTTCTCCCAGCATGTTCATTAGCATGGTGACCTGGTCTTGCAGCATTGCATTTTCTCTCTCCACCTCCGACCGTTTGCTTCGCTCTTGCAGGAGCTGAAGTTGCAAGTGTTCTAGGCACCTTGCATCCCTCTTCCAATTGCTCATTTAGCCCATCAATTTCCCTATCCTGAAGAATTAACCAAAATAGAAATAAAAAAAAATTTCAACCAAAAAAAAAAAAAAAAAACACCCAAATCTAATAGAGGAGAAAAAGGTGAGGTGTTTAGAAATTACACCTTTCTGTTCATTTCCTGCACAGCGATCCTCCGCATACTCTCAACCACGTCAACATTGACTAGCTTTCGCTTTTTTCCAATCAGCCACCCCTTAGGATAGGCTGTGGCATCAAAGTCTGGCGGAGGAAGTAAGGATTCAGCCGACGGTCGCTTCCCATTGATATTTGTTATAGGTTCTAAGGGTTCAAAAAGAGCCTTTCGACGTTCAGAAAGCTCAGGTGCTGGAGCTAAGTCCTGCATCTCCTCCTCAGTGACGGGCTCTTCCTGTTTGTCGGGAGTATTATTAGCAGTATCTTCTGTTATCTTGTCTACATTCCTCCCGCTAGCTGTGGGAAACAAGTTCACTTTCTAGTGCTATTGAATTTAGAGATAGATGCAGCAGATTTGTAAAATAAGGAGGCACCAAAAGTTCAAACCACAATGGATATGTAGGATGAGAAGGCACTGACTGATATGTGGAGTACAATAGCACCAGCCATTTCACTCCACAAAATTGAGGAAGTATAGAATACATGCATACCATGCATAATTGCAGCCATGTCCATCAGTTCAGTAAAATGATGATGGAAGAAATGCAGTTAAAGAGACAGATGAAATTTGACACTCGGCATATTCTTAATAAAAGAAAAACCCTCGAAGCTAATTTTGGCCTCGTTTGGTGGCTCGACCCAAACTGGACTATTTCAATTAAATTGGGATTGTCTTTACCGTTGTGCGTCAACTTACAAATGCTGGGACTGGACTTCCTTCCATCCTTCTTAAAATAAATAAGGTGCTCGGCCAAAAGGCGATTAATTAACAACTAAATCAAAGATGAACCTAGAAGATAATACAAAATCTGTGTTGGAAAGACTTCAAATTGGAAACTGAAATGGATGATTTGATCGACAGGGGGAGGATATAATGTAGCAGATATAAAATAAATAAAAAATCCAATAGAACCTTACAAGTAAAAAAGGTTGCGTAAAACAGGGAACAGGAACAGGAGAAAGGGTTTTTCCTCTTCCCCAGCCACTGGAGGAAATCACACTTCAAGTGCAATCATGCATCCCAACCAACAAGACACTTGAAAAAGAAAAACAGGAAAAACAAGAAAAACAAGAAAAGAAGACAAGAAAAGAGGTTCATATTATAATAATGAGCAAAGGTTGGTAAAGCGTCACATCATGAACAAGTGTAAACAGAAGAACTTCTACAGATTTTCATTTTCGTTTCCAAAGAATTGGGAACTTGAAACCTAGTGCCAAATTATGAGCAGTACCCAAAAACAAAAATTAGCACAATAATGGCAATACTTAATGCAATCTTTTGTTTTTTTTTTTTTTTTTTTTTTTTTTTTGTAGTAATAATTCGAAGATGCTAGCCGAAAAAATTATTAGAACTGAAAAAAAAAGAACGAAACCCAAGAAATGAAATGCCATAGGATCAGGAATAATAAGGTTTAGATTATAAATTTGGATGAGACATGGAGCCCATACCACATGTAGCATTCAAACTTGTCCATACGCCAAGACCAGAGAAAAGTATGGTCGCATTTTTCTACGAAATAAAAAGTATGGTCACCTTTGGGTAAATAAAAAATTAGATATTCTGTGCTGTGTATTCAAAGTCAAGGAAAAAAAAACTCTTTGGAAAAAATAAAAACAAAACCAAAGGCCAAGAGTAAAGCGTGAAAACAACAGAAGATTATAGGCCAAAAATGAAAAGAAAAATATAATTAAATACATATAATTATGAGAGAGAGAGAGAGAGAGAGCAATTTAAGCAAACCAACCCCAGCAAAGTAACGTATGAGCAAAGTCAGCACCTCCTAACAGCAGTTTAATTTTACGTCTCTCTCTCTCTCTCCGTGTTATTTTTTTAATCCCTTTAATTAAAATAGAAGTTTTAGTGACAGCTCAAAATTGTTTAGAAATGATAATATGATCAAATGAGAAGGAGATGGAATTATGCTGGAATTTAGCTTCAAAATGTAAAATAAAATTTTGGGAAACCATGCAATAAGCCTCAAGAACATCCATAGGAATTATGATAGCTATTAAGTTGTACATAATTGGGTAGGTGGGTATGTCTTAAATCATGCAAACATCACCAAAAGCAAATCTCAAATTATTCAAATGAATTGGTGAACTCTCAATTGGGAAAATTTGGAGAGAGAGAGAGAGAGAGAGAGAGAGAGAGAGAGAGAGAATGAAAGAGAAACAGAGGAGCTATATATTATACTTACTACCTGATCTCTTTCTGGGTTTCCAATCAATCCTTGTGGAAGAGAGAGGAGCAAATCCTTCCAAAGCTCCATCAGCCTTCTTCCCATCTGTAATCTGGCCTTCCATGGAACAGAAATTAACAAGAAGAAGAAGAAAGAGAAAGAGCTTCAATTAAACCCCCACCTTAACTTGGTTTCTGATTCCTTAAACAAGAGAGAGAGAGAGAGAGAGAGAGAGAGAGAGAGAGAGAGAGAGAGAGAGAGAGAGAGAGTTTTTTCTAGTTGTTGGGTTGTGTTTATTTCAGCATTTTTCTTGTTCTTTTGATTTATGTTTCTTCACCTAGAAGAGAAGACCGAGGAGATAAAATGTTGGGTCGATCAACACAATGAGGGGACCATGTGGGTATTTTGACGGTTGAGATTTGGCATTTGGTGGAAGATTTGAGGCTAACAGTTGTCCCTTTCTCTGCAACTGGGTCCCTCTCATTTTCTTGCATGGTTATAATGTTTTTTTAATACTTTTATTATATAATATTTTAACAAATTATATGAGAGGGTCAATTTGGTTTACCTGTTTTTTATTCCCACGTTTGTTGTTCAAGTCCTCCCACAAATCTCAGCCAAAACCTATCAGAATTTAAAACGAGAAAATGTTTTGTTTCTCTAGAGAGGGAGAGAGAGACAGAGAGAGACAGCATATCCTTATGTGCGTGAGCATTTTTCTTCAACTATGCTCCTCACTTTGATGATTGGGCCCTCTATATTCAAAGGGGTTGGATCTATGGACTTTGGGCTGGTTTTGGGTTTGATTTTGTGGTTTGTGACACAGCAGGTCAGTTTCCTTGAAATAGATACATATGGGATAAACTATGGGGCTTCCTGTGTAACGACGGACTTTTTTGGAATGAACTATGCTTAGGAATTGTTTTGGATTAGCGTGGCTTGGTCTAAGTTAGATAAGATTCGTCCTATATTTGGTATATGCTTGGACTAGGATTATATATATATATATATATATATTTCGATGGCCAATAAGAAGATGACACGTGGAAAATGAATATTCATTAGGTAAACTATAACACTAATTAAATTCTATTTAATTAGGGAAATTATCTTTGATTTAAGATAGGAATATCTCCTTAAATCAAAGAACCAATTTCCACCAAATCTCTTGGAGCAATTCCTATCATCTTGTTGGGGAAAGAATCATCCTAACCAAATAAGGATTATTCTCCCAAAACCCTAGCACATAAAGAGACACATAGCTACATAACACATTCAAGGTAATTCTAAATTCCTATCTAATTCCAAAAACCCCAGAAAAATCACACACACACACACACACACACACACTCTCTCTCTCTCTCTCTCTCTCTCTCTCTCTCCCCCTCCTCACATGGCTAAGTGCCACCACATATGGCTTCAGCCACCGTATCTTTATCGAGATCCAATTGAACTAACTTAAGCATAAGAGGGCCTTCGTCCAACACCTCATGGGTGTGGTCTATTTACTCATATTTATTTCACAGGGATCAAGGAAGAAAGCGAAGGAAGATCGAAGGTCGAGGAATCAACCTGCAAATATTCCCCATGCTGAATTTTGCTCAAACATTTTGGTGCTTTCATTGAGAGCACGAGGTATACTCAAAATGTGCTCTTGAATCAAAGGAATATGTTTCCTCTTTTTCATCGCTCAACTGAAGTCTTCCAAACAACCATGGTTGGAAGCATGTGAACGAGAAGTTAGGCTGCCACAACAACCTAATCCATGACAGACTCGGGTAACCACAACGTCGTGGCTCCAGGCACTCTAGCTACTGCCACAACCCTAGTTGATTGTGATGTGCATCGCCACTCCTGCACTTAGTCTTGAGACCCAGAACACTTATTAGACGCTCGCTGCCGTGCCTCCTCAGTCCCATGGCTGCCACGACTCTGTAGCCACATAGCTACACCGCCGAATAAAGCAGCCGCCATCCACTCGGCCTCATGGCTAAATTTAATGCTCTCTACCATAATGGTGTCGCGCGCGCTCCGTCCTCGAGATTGCCGCTCATGACCATTTTGGTGTCACATCCAACTTGAGCTTCGTTGTGGAACAACTTCATTCATTCCTTCATTTGCTGCCATGCTCAACGTATGCTCCTGTGTATACCTCTAACGAAACCCTAGCCCGTGTGCAATTGGGCTCTACACAATTTTCTCCTCATGATCCACAAAGTCAAGCAGACATCAGCCTTAGAGTTGACCAGCTGGCTCAAAGACTAGACTACTAAACCAACTTGTTTGGACAACTTTTCAACCAAATTGATTTGGTCCGAGACGTTGGCCTTAAACCGCATGACGAAGAGAGGAGGATGAATGAATGCACCTGTATGCAATTCGAGAGGTCCTATGCAAGTCCAGTAAGAGCAAGCAGACAAGGAGAAAGACAATAGCGTGCTTAGCACGTTAGCATGTTGCAAGCATTTATGAGCCCCACTCAAAGTAGATCAAGTCTCCGATTAAGATTAAGTCCAAAGATCAATGTGCACGAGAGGTTGAGCCCACAATTTGATGTTCACGCTTGCCTAAACTCGCAGAGAAGTATTCATGCGAGACTAGGCTTTCGAGGAGATCAGCCTCGTGATAATCTCCATGAAGTACGAGAAGAAATATGGTCACCTACTTGATCCTAAAGAGCCAACTCACGATGACAAGCTACAGAGGGTCGCTCGCAAGCTCAGTCTACCAACACGTTGCGCAAGGAAGACGGTCAAGGAGATTTGCTCAGTAGAGACAACGATGAGGTAAACTAGCGACGCCTACATAATGGAGGACACCGACGTGAACCGCAGGCCATGTGAATAGAAGATGTCAAAAAACTCGTGAATGACCAACTTTGATACTTAAAGATTGGAGGAGATTTCGAAGATGTTATGCGCAAGGAGGTGGACCAAGTGAACTCCTCACCATTCACTGTCGAGATCGAGCAAGCTGCTCCACCAAAGTGATTCTCAATGCCTTATTTCACACACTTCAAAAGGGATTCCAATCTCGAGAGTCATTTGAAGCACTTTAAAAGTGTTATGATTCTCTACAAGGCCAAGGATGAACTGATGTGCAAGGTGTTTGCAATAACCTTAGGAGGAGCAGCCCATAATTGGTTTCATACCCTGTCATCCGGGTCAATCAGCAGCCTCAAGGAGCTAGCTTTCATCTTCACCAAAGAGAGAAACGCATGACAATTGCTAAAAACGTCCTAAGGGAGACGTAGGCCAAAAAAGCTACCATCTAAAAAATGTCTTAAGGGAGACACAAGAAGGTCGCCATAAGCGTCCTAATTGAGCAAATCATACACACATGTATCCTCTGTGGAGCTGGGCTTGTCAACCTTTGGACCAGCTGTTCTCATATCCGAAGAACCCTTCGCCCCAGCAGACGACTCTCTACCCTTTTTAGCTACAACCATCCTCACCTCTAAAAGATTAAATGATGCTGAATTAGCTCTGTGCTTGATTGCTTGTGGTTTGGCAAATGGATCACAATTGTTAGATATAAGAGCGGTCCTCCTAGTTCGATCCTCATTCCTTGACTAGTGTAGACGACTCGAACTTCAGTGAGGAATGTCAGTAGCCCTTTGTTTCTCAAAAAGTGAACTGGTTTAGGACAGACTTCTTTGCAGGGTAAATTGCAGGTTTTGAGCATGTCAGTTGGAGACTTGTGAAGAATTTCCTAAACATTCTGCATGCCACCAATCTTTTTGCTATCCACGTCGACAAGGTGTTTGACCCTGGCAGATGATGGAGGAGCAGCTCCCACTTAAGTCTTCTCAACAGACAAGACCTCTCGAAGAAGAAGACTTAATCATAGCAGAAGAAAGTCTCAGCTTCTTTCTTAGCAGGAGACACACCTCTTGCTTGCAAGGTTGCAACTTTATCTTTGGAGGACCTGACCCGTTCGGCTAACTAATCATTCGAGTCTGAGCCATACTGCTTCCATAACTCAATATCTTTGGCAGGGGGCAGACCATCAGCCTTCTTCCGATACTTGCTCAACAGCCAACGTCATTAGCAAAACCTTGTGGGGATGTTCAAGCCCCGGCAGACTGTAACCATGTCCGATTCGAGATCTAGTTTTTTGCTGATATCATTCTTTACAAGCAGAAAACAGAAGTTAGTTAGTCACACATCAAAGAATTCAAATAAAATTGAAGTAGATCAATAGAGTATGACAAACCATCGCCAACCTCACATTCCCACCTTCCGCTCACCTCCAACACATAGGCATGCCACAAAGTACGCCCCACCTCGAAGAAGCAAAAGAACAACCGCACCATCAGATCCAGCTTAAAAAAGCGGTTTAGATTATCAAAATAGATGATTGCTCGGTAGACATTTGGAGTATATTGGCTTGGGGCACACTCCATAACACAAAACACCTTCTTGAAGAACTTCGATAATAAGAATGTGAAGCCCAAGGAGAAGTAGAAGGGATGGAATGTGATAATCCTGGCATCCAGATCATTCGGACCCATGCGAGGTACATCGTTGGTTAAAGGCGCCGCCAGCCTAACATGCACATCATCAAGTATGACAGAAGCATAGGTGGCGTGCTACTTCTGAAAGTA
Organism: Prunus armeniaca; assembly: GCA_903112645.1. Lineage (NCBI taxonomy): Eukaryota > Viridiplantae > Streptophyta > Magnoliopsida > Rosales > Rosaceae > Prunus > Prunus armeniaca. Next base: position 8,341,112 of record CAEKDK010000003.1, on the reverse strand, counting down.
AGCATCCGTCATGACACGATGCAGATTCGTCACAATTCTTTTCTTGTACACCTTGGAACCACCCACAAGTACAAAGGCACTTGTGAACTCGGTGATCGGCTACTCTCATCAGAAGATATGATTGTTGAATAGTTGCAAAAAGGGAAGAAAATTGCAAGTTAAATAGCATGTCAAAACCATAAGTTGCAACAACAAAAAAGGGCATCAGATACGAGTAGCTGACAGTCGCCGACAATGGTTGACAAATGTTGTAGAAGCATCCTAGACCTCGCAAGCGCCAGTGTCATACTAGCTCATGACGCAGTCCAGCTCGCATCAAGGTGTAGACTTCGTGGTCTCGGTTCCAGTGCTACCCAAAAAAAAAGAAGTACAACACGTGGAGAAGGAATAAGAAGACAACATGTGGAAAAGGTATATTCCTTAGGGAAATTATCTTTGATTCAATAGAGGAATATCTCCCTAAATCAAGGAACTGATTTCCACCAAATCTCTTGGATTAATTTCTATTTTCTTTTTGGGTAAGAATAATCCTAACCAAATAAGGATTATTCTCCCAAAACCCTATCATACATGGAGCCTATAAATATATGGCTACACAAGGCATTCAAGGTAATTCTAAATTTTTCTCTAATTCCGAATATATATATATATATCTCTCTCTCGCCATCCCCCTCTCTCTACACTCTCCATCACACGGCTCCAAACACCCTACTCTCCCCGTGAGAGAAAATTCCATTACCTTTGGCTATTATCATATTTTTATCAAGATCCAATCAAACTAACTTAGGCATTGGAGGGCCTTTGACCAACACCCCCCGGGTGTGGTCCGTTGACCTAGATTTGTTTTACAGGAATCAAGGGGAAGAAAGAGAAGGAAGATCGAAGATTGAGGAATCAACCCGCAAATTTCCTCGTACAGAAATTTGCTCAAAAGATTCAAGTCCTCATGGTGCTCATGTGTGAGTTTCCCCTCTCCCCTTCCAAACTTCGAAAAAAAAAAAAACAAAACAAAACAAAGAAACACATTATATATGTGGTTTTATGGGACTTAAGAGGTCAACATTTTAAAACTGGCTAGTCTGAACAAATTTTGAGTCGCTTCATATTAAAGTAAACAGAATGCAGTTGTTGAAGATATGTTGGGGAGTTAAAGAAAGAGGTGGTTGTCCAAATAAATGAAGGAAGTAGAGATTGCTTTAATATTTTGGGTTTCACAGTAAAATCAATGGTTGTTTAGGTAAATCTATAGAATTGGGAAAATGAGAGGCATTTTGAAACATTTTCAGTTTGTGTTGGGTGTCCAAAGAAAACTGCAAAATTCTTAAAATTTTAGCTATGGTGTTTAGATAAATTGGGCGCCCAGATACAAATTTGCACCGTTAGTTTGAATATTGCAATAGACATGTCCATACATTTGATCGGTTGGTTTGAAAATTGCAATAGACATGTCTCAATAAGAACTTCTGCATAAAGTTCATTTCCTAGGTCAAACATTAAAGCCAAGATAAGGAATAGGTATTGAAATATGAAAATTTTGTCTGGAACAAAATTTCAGATTAGATTGGATAACTCACAGCCACGTTTTGTTCACCATTTTGAAGCACTTGGTTATTTTATGCCAACTATAGTTCTGAACCGAATATGGTCACGGTTGGAGCCTAAGATTGGATTTCATTAGATAACTCAATAAATTCAAGGTATGTTTGAGTAAGAAATGAAGCCCAACTTCCAAATTTTGTCCAAATTTGAGAAAGGGGGATCTAGTCGAGGGTGGGGGAGGGAGGTCTGGCTTGAGAGGTTTTTTTATTTTTCATTCCTTGAACATTTTTTTATTTTATATTTTATTTTAATTTAATTTGTAATTTTAGATTAAAAAAAACATGACTCGCGTGCCAAGCACATAATATTTTTATGGAAAACAATCGAAAAACTTGACATAAGGGTGACGACATTGGCTATTTTTATGACGTCCAAGTCCTCAATTGGCTAAAAAAAAATGGAGATTCACTATTATACTCAATATAGGGGCCCAAATTATAAAAATACCCTATATGAAATTGACTTTAGAAACACACCCAAAATCCATTTACAATATAACAAAGAGGCTTTTAATTTCTTATAAATTACAAAACTGTCATCAATTTCTTAAAACAAACCCAACCCCAAAATCTCAAAAAAATACCCAAAACACTCAATAGGGCATCAAAGTAATTTAATAATTAATATTAAATTCAATAAGGCCAGTTGTCATTTTTTGGGTTTGTTTATAGAAATTCAATGATGTAGAGTTTATCTATAATATTATTGCTAAAAATGGGTATATCACTAAATATCTCTATAAAAAAACCTCCCAGGTAAATCGAAACTAATGTGATAGTTCATGAGGCAAAACGATAGTTTACCCTTAAATGATACTATAGTGAACTGGTACTGGTGTGCACAATCAATTGCAAAAATTGTCGTCATAGTGCAGTATTTGCTGCTAACCATGCAAAATTGTGACATGAGGATGAGCAGAGGTAGGGAATGCAATAGGACAGCAGGAGCATGATAGCTGATATAATACTTGGCCCTAAAACTTTAAATTCTAGAACCCTGTGGTGGCAGGATATGACGAAAACTTTAAGTTCATACAATGGCAAAAGCACAGCATGCAGAAGTACGATCCATATTAAGGAAATGGGTGTGCTATGTACAACTTTTAATGATCTATATATTTATGGACCAAATCACCACCTCAGCCGTAAGAAAAGATTTGTGAACTTAACCTATATAGAAAAACATGTCTAAAATTTCACTAAAACCTTTCCCCTATTTTTGACTGATTCAAAATGAATTTAGAGAAAAACCGGATTATATATTTGAAAAACTAATGCACAAAGCATGGAGGATTCAACATGTTGAACCAATCCTAGATTCAACTCTCACCGATGGCACAAGGAATGCACGGAGGATTTTTAACTTCCTCTTCAGGGGTGATAAGCCTCAAGCAGTGGTCATGAAAGGTGTGGCCACACGGTAGAACAGCAACAACTGGTCGAATAGCTGGCACGAAAACAGGGCCTTCCGGTGTGAAGGAAAGATCCCTCTTGCATATCAAACACTTGTGCCCAATTGGCTGAGTTTGATTTTGACCAAAACCTGCAAAAGGCAAAGACGTACTACCATCATCAGTGCATTGTAGTATTATCAATGTATTACTAACTATCAAAATCATTATGATACAAATGCAAGATGTATCAGACGCAGTCTTCCAAACTTGAAAGTATACGTTGTAGTGTCATATTATTTCAGAAATAACCTTGCTGAACATAGAATCCAAATTTGGAGGGAAAGGCTCGTCTGAGCATAAACAACCTTGGCAAACCAGACACGCCAGAGCCAGACATGCCATGGAATGATTCTACAATTTTAAACTTGACTTGAGAAATGGAAGAATTAGGTAGGAGGCACAGAAGATCCTTTTCATGGATGATCAGGTGCTTGAGAAAGTACATTGGGAAAATAATTTGGGAAAAACAAAAAGAAACTGAAACCAAAGAATTATCCAACGTGCCCATGCAAGCCTCACAAACAGGATCCGGGCTAGACCCAACTCATTCTTCCAAGACATGTTCCATGAAATGTGCCACAATGGATTGAGTGGAAACTAGGACTAGAAATGGCATGACATGTCAAAATAGCCACTAGAAATGGCATGACATGTCAAAATAGCCATGTTAAAACAGTAAAGAATATGGTGATAGAAGATAAGTAGGTATTGAGAAATATAAAGACAAATTAAAGAAAAGAAGTCCATGCGGAAAAAGCATCAAGCTATACCTTGCCATTTTATATGGAAAGTTGAAGCAGTCTGGGGCTGGGATGGGAGAGGTGGAGCAATCTGGGGAGACAAATGGAGCGGTGAAGCTGTCTGAGATTTCTCTGGGAGAGGTTTAGCAGTCCAAATTTTCTGTAGGAGTGGTGGAGCACTCGAGGGTTGGGATGAGAGTGGAGGAGCCATTCGGGGCAGGGGTGTGAGAGAGCGAGCATTCTGGGATAGGGTTGGGAGTGACGTAATACTTCTGGCTCTGGATCTGAGATTTGGAGCAGCCTGGGGTAGGGGTGGGTGTGTGGTTTTGGCTTCAGATGGGACTGGAGGAACAATTTGGTGCATTGATGAGAGGGAGCGAGCATTCTGGGATACGGATGGGAGTGACGCAGTACTGCCTTTGAGTTTGAGATATGAAGCAGTCTTGGGTAGGGGTTGGTGTGATGCAATAGTTTTGGCTTGGGATGGGAGAGAGGGAGCAATCTGGGACAAGGGTGGGAGTACAGCAGTACGTCTAACTAGGGTTGGGAGAGAGGAAGCATTCTCAGATACGGGTTGGATTGATGCAGTACCTTTGGCTTGGAGTGGGAGAGACTGACTGGTCTGGGTTAGGGGTGGGAGTAATGCAGTACTTTTGACTTGGTGTGGGAGAGAAGGAGCAGTAGGAGCTGGGACTGTCAAATTAGATGCGTTGGATAAATGTAGTGATGGAACAAGCAGGGGCAAATTTGGAGCAAATGGACCAACAGAAGATTGGGCTCTTCTCTTTTTGCATTGAGCTCGGGAAGCCGCTGCTGGGGGTTCTTCTGCAACCCTCTTAAGAGATGTTCCAACCAAAGCACTAGAACCCTGAACATTCCTATTAAGTTTGGTAATTGGAACTTCTTCACCTAAAGTAGTGCAAGTCATCAAGAGAATAGCATAAAATTTCAGAGGCTATATTCAAGCATGGTCAAGACTCAAGAGTATAGAATTGTAACTACCAGTCATCACGGATCTAGAAAGGTCTGTAGAAGACTGAACAGCACCAATGACTTGAGGTTGACAAGAATTACCTGCAAGCAACCATCAAATGTGTAACAAAACTTCCCTCCATTACATAAGATTATATGTTTGTTGACCTGAGTGCCAGCCAGTCGTGTCCTAGACAAATATGAGTTCTGCATAAATATTAGAATCTTGTACACAATACCTATTTATGATACCTATCAGTTATTTATATTAAGTTACACTCTAGCACAATCATCATTTTAGCCATCTACCCTGTTCTTCAATCCCTTTTTATCAATCAGCTAAAAATGAAGCCAAGTGACAGTAAAAACATGGCTATGCAAGTGTATAATATAGCTGCACACTTGATTACTACATTCAGCTAGGCCAATTCTCCTGTCTACCTATTCGTGACAGGACATTATTTTTATGAGAAATGCTAAAGATCTTATTATGATTAAAGTCCACAAAGATATTGTGTTTTCAGCCTGAATCTCAAAAAAAGGATGAACTGGTTACATATACATTCACAACTAAACATTGCCAGTTATATAGGTAGGTGGCCTTACTAGGTAGCTGGCTAAACCAAAATTTCCCTGGAACATGACCTCTTTCAGCAACTTGTGCAGCAATACCCTGGTTAGCTGTGGAAAGCTTCCCTAAAGAGAGTTGCAGAGTCAGTCAGCAGGGAAGCTACAGAAAATGGAACTTTTAGTAAATCTACTAATTGACATAAACATATAGAAGTTGCAGTAACCAACAGAACACTGGTAACCAGCCATGCAAAGGACCTCCTGTCAAGGGCCATGAAAGACATGATATTCAAAGTACATTGAGAACTTATGTTGACTATATCCAATATGTGAGAAGAGAGAACAGAAGAAAGAGCAAGTGTGAAATGCACAATTCATTTCTTTTATATTCAATCAATATGGTAAAATAGAAGTCAAATTAGCTTGTTACAGAAATGATTATACTTCATTCTTAAGTGATATTTGGATGAGAGAAAACTTTATAACAATAAAGTCCTCTCATTGCCTGTAATTCTTAAAATGTGTTCATTGAGACAATGATGAATCCTGCCTCATATGGATCACAATTAACACCTAATAGTTTCAATCTAGCATAAGAGAACCATAAATTAGTTATCCCGCACACAGTAATGTACCATGTGTCTTCCGTAACATACTTGCTAGAGTCCACACTCGTCAGACATGTGGAATGACAGTAGATCAATACAGAGCAAGTTTATACAACCTCAAGGGGTAGTGACCAAAACAGATTCGATGACCTTACTGGTAAACTTCTATGGCATCCATCCCACCAACCCCTGAAACCGGACAGCTCCAATCAATAAGAGACACTCTCTTACTTCACGGTGGTAGGCAACCTAACCATGACGTGACACTCCACCGAGTAAGCCGAATTCTAGATTTGGTGGAGGGAAAACAATCAAAGATATTCCATGCAGGACTTACTCCAATGGCCAAGGGATCTCACGTGGCACTAACATGCAAAAGGGGTCACTGCCCAATAAAAACTCATCCTTGAGTTCATAAAGAAAATGAAAAATAGAAAAACATTTTGGACCCTCAAAACCTTAAGCTTCTTTTGGGTACCTTGATTTTATCACCCGAGATTCCAAGTGTGCACCACAACAGTGCTCCAACATCTCACAGTTTTGTCTTGTAGGCCATTCTTGAACATCAACAATATCAAGGCACCCGTATAGAAGTGAAACTAAAACATGCAACTGGAAATTTTCATTTTCTTATACATCCAAAAAAGGAGAGTAAGAATATTCCAAACTTACCGAACTCATCGTTCAGGGTAGTGCTTTGCGTGACACCAATAGGAGGAAAAACCATGGATGAATCAGAAAAGAGGTTCCTGGAAGTTTCAGATACAGTTAGACAAGTACTTGTACTCGAAGAAGGTGATAATGCCAACCCATTTGCCCTGCTCCATCCAAAATCAGGGAGCTCAGCTAAGCTGCTACCAACTGGTATGAAAGATACAGCAGGGCTGTACTGAAAACTGTCATTAGGAGGATCAATATATGCAGATCTTGTATCCCAGTTCCCCTCAACGCCAAGACAAACATTCCTGTTTCCCGGTATAAGAAAATGATGTTGGTCATCATCTTGTGGCATCTGCACAACATAAGGTGGATTCAGAATGAACCTAGAACTAGAACTAGAACTAGTATCATATATGCTGTTACATTTTAGTTAAAAGAAATCCAGCTACCCACATTGTTTTTCATCACAGCAAATCCACCCACATTGTTCTGAAGACAAGGGAAACCAGCAGCCACATCAGAGGAAGGATTCAAGGAACCTCTGTCTTCTTTTCGACCATAGAAAGTATTTGGTTGAGGAAGGGCAACCCTTCCAAAATTATTAGTGACATTTATTCCTGATCTATTAGATTTAGATAAATCCTCCGTCTTTGTGCCAATTCCCAGGGTTAGGAGACTTGCATCAAATTTGTCTGGACAATCCTCTTGAACTTCACTTGCCATGAAATTGTTATTTAGCGCAATGTCTACACCATCTATGGCATGGCATGGCACAGTATTGCTAACTCCATCACTTATGAAATTTCTTAATAGCTGAGGCCTACCTGTATTACTATTTAGTTCTTCACTCCGCTGGATACTTTCTAAGGCTGCTGCTGAATTTCCTTTAGCAGTTACTAATTTCCTGTCAACATAAGAATTTTGAATAATGTTGACATTGGACCTGGCACTGACCACATTATCAGGAGGCACTGAATAATCAAGGGTGTGATATTGACTAAATTCAGTTTTTTCCCCTTCCAAACCAAGAAAATTTGAAACTGGGCTTGATAGGACCGGTGTATGACCCTCTGCGTATACAGAATCATAGTCAAAAAATGGATTCTGAGAGTTGCTGAATGGAGTGACATCGGTCATTAAATTTATACCAGTCAGCGGCATTTCCATGGCATAAGAGTTAGTCGTTCCATACATGTCTCCAAAAGGAAAAAGAGAGAATGGTGTTGTGGTACATGGCATGGTTATATCAACTCCAGAAGCATTACGATTGTTGAGAGTCCCCATGAAGTTAGCAACTTCGTTGTTTTTAACAGGGATTTCACTTTCCTTAAGCCATTGTAATGGTGAAGTAGAGCCAGGGGGATCATCTCCATGTTTCAACATGTCATTTGCCATCTGAACAAAATCAAGTCAGGAAAAAACAGGAAAACAAGACCTTTTTAGTAGTAGATAAAAAAAGGTACTGTGAATTAATATATATACATTAATTGATTTTTGAAAAATTGACTGCAAAGCCTTGTAAAAAACAAAAGTGAGGAGCTTGAAACTTTCTGATCATTACGGACACAAGCCATCAAACCAGAAAACAGAGGGACTTAGGCAGATAGGATCAAATAATGCCAGTATATTTCATTAACAGGGAATTTAGATGTTTAAGTATTTTACCAAGAACAAATATGATACTTATAAACAATGAATTGAATATATACGATTTTTGTCCTCAAAGGCTACATTCTCTTACAAAATGCATTATAGAGTCCCAAACAAATGATAGTACGCAGCTCATAAACCCAATGGAAGCTCTTAATTCATCAATCAACAACATTACATCTACCCACCAAAAATATCAAATAAATATCGAACAGACTGCACACTCATAAGTCCTTCAACTAGTATATTATACAGATATTAGCCAGCCACACACCCCATTAAAACTCAAAAACCCCACAACACATACTCATTGAACTCAAAAAGAAAAAATCAATGAAAATCCAACCCAGATATCGTTCAACGCTATTAAAAAATAGCCATATCATAAATCATACTGAAGTTCCAATTCAGAATTTCAATATCCCAAAAAACCCGGACTCTTGAGCAAAATTTTGACCAACCCAGCAACCAAAGACAGAAAAATGCACACCGGAAACAGCTAAAATCCTAAAACATCCGAACAAAATATAAATAAAAAATTCAAAAAATAGTAAAGAACAAAGTAAAGACTAAGAGTGCGTGTGAGACCCAAAAACCAATACACATTGGAGCTCTTCCTTGGAGGAGGAGCTAGGTTCAACCCACATTAGTAGCCATGATACTTCGAAATAAAGTAACAAAGAAAAAACATCAAAAATTGCACGAGAACAGGTTCCAAAATCAATTAACCGATAATAAAATCTTTATCGAACTGAAAAAAAACCCCCAAAAACCAAAATCAAACTCGAAACAAGAATCGTGATTGATATTTTCAAATTTTAGGGTAAAGCTGGAAGCGATTTTTACCTCTGATCACTGAGGCGTTCGCAGCGAAGGGAGCGAGATAGAAGGAGGGGTTTTTCTTTTCTTTTTTTTCTTTTCTTTTTTCGTCTTTCTTTTGGTTCAAGAGAAGGAGGAGGGGTTTTGGGTTTGGCGCTGTTTGGGAGATTTTAAAGGATTCGGTGCGGGGTCCACCTGGCTCTGACATTACGCCACGTGGTGTATGGAGAGGTCTTCATTCGCTTTGGTGGCAGTGCTCACTGTAACAGCGTTGAGAGATAAAGTATGCAAGCCGCTAATGGGAGCAAGCCACGTCACTAGACGGTGAATGGCATTCGTTATTAAGTGACGTTTTGAGGGTACTCTTATAATTTTATTGACGAAAGAGTCCATGCGGGTGTTGTATGGCGTGGCCAAAACGCGAAGAGTAGTGGCGCAAATAGGCCTTGAAGCTCTTTCATTGGAGTTGAATTTGACAAGAATTCTATAGTGCTGCCCTTATATTTATATATAGCAATTGGAGCATTTCCACCCATTTGTCATGGCAAAGGGCAAGGGGAGGCATGGCTATTATTATTTACGTGAATAGTGACAGTCCTTTTAAAAATAAGGTGTATTTCCACCAATTGCCATAACAAATGGCAAATACTATTTACTTTTATTATTATTATTATTATTATTATTATTATTATTATTATTACCTAAACAATTAATTTGGAGAATATTTTCTGTTGTCACGTGTCATTTTTTATTATATAAAATTCTCATATCATATTTTGGATAAATTTTAGATAAGATTTCCGATTAAATTTTCAGATTAAATTTTCGAATAAGATTTTCGGTTGCCACGTGTCCATATTTATTATAAAATTCATATCTCAAATTTCAGATAAAATTTTTGTATAAGATTTTGGCTGTCACATGTCCATATTTATTAAATTCACATCTCACTCATCATACAATTAAATACCTACTCACTAATTATACAATTGAAATACTCTTGGTCCTTATAGTCTGACACAATCGAGTACAAGGACGACTTGATCATTAGCTGAGGTGGTTCCACCGGATCACGACGTGGAGGAGTATTTTCCTTCAGATGACGTAATAGTGCCATTATTTCTGACACAGAACACACCAAGGGAACCGACTGTGGGCATTTTGGGGGTGTGGAGCCATGCCCATGTGTGTAAATGAAAAGAAATGGTTTTTCCCCCCCCTTTCCCTTTTTTTTTTTTTTTTTTTTTTTTTTTTTTTTTTTTTTTTTGCCTCGCCCTTGAAATCTATTATCTATAAAAAAAAAATTAAATTGAAATGAAGAAATATAAAAAAGAAGGAATTAAATTGAATAAAAAAGACAATTAAATTTTTAACTTGTCGCCATGACTTTGACCTCTTCGATTTTTTGTCCAGGACCCTTCGGCTTCGTGGAGAGATGCCATAAAGATGGTGAATAAAATGAAAATTGAAAGTGAAAATTTTTTTGTGTAGAAAGTGAAAAATAATAGAAGGAGAAGAAAATGTATGAGGATTTGGTGTTGAAAGTGAAACAACATTGGTAGGTATTTATAGAAACAAATTATAAAATATTTTTGATAATTTTTACAAATTTTTTTGAATTTTTTTTCCAGATATTTTAAGCCAAAAAAAAAAGGGACAACTGTTGGATTTGAGGGAAAAAATTATCAGAGCTACCAAAACGCGCCACGTGGCATGTTACCGTTGCTGGACATCAGGGCTAACGCCAGCCTAGAGTCAGCACACGGAAATTCAATTTTATTTATTTTTAACATTGGCGCGTGCAACGCAAAAGCCAACGGCAAATTGTTTTTAAATCTGGGTGCTAGTGTCAGCCATGACATCAGCTGCCTTCAGGCTCAAGGTCGGGTAGGTTTGGCCTGCGAGCTAGCCCGGTTATGCTGGACCCACAATTTGCTTGGATAAGCTTGGCTAGCTGGAAGCGCTCGCTTGGTCTTGGGCCTTGTCCTGCCTTGGTTGGAGGCAACGAGTGGAATCGCTCTTAGGTGAGACTCTATTTATTAATTATTAGATAAAATTAGTTAATTGTTAAATCAAATTAGTTAGTATGATCCAATGATTAAGAGATATGACCTCACCTAAAGGCCATATGAAACGACCCGACCCAAATTCCACTTTGAGATCCGGGCCTAATCCTTTTTAAAACTGACACCTGGTAACTATGGGTCGTAAATGACCAAAATGCCCTAAAAACGATAACACAAACTCTGAGGGCCTAACTCGTGGCTGCGCCTGACAACTATAGGCTGCCTACGTACCCTTACTGAGGGATCAAGCCACACGTAGTTCTTTCCTCTGTTCTTGACCTGCAACTGGTTCGTTATTTTGTAACTGGTTTAATTATCTGTAAACCTCACTCTAGGGCTGACATTCCTAAAGTATCCGAGACTCCGTTTCACGATCCGTCAAATACTATACGATCCTGGAAATACCTAGATCAACATACTTGAAATTGACTACGATCCAACGGTTCAAACGTATAGAACCCGGAAATCGCATACTAGGCGAGATCCGTTCGGGGTTCAAACGTTAAGATCCGCGAAATCCTACGCGCTCGTGAGGACTAGGAGATCATTCTAGGACTGACTGTGGTTCCCACCCTGCTGCCCACGCGCCGCCACACGCGCTGGCAGCGTGTGGTGCCTAAAGCGATAACGCCTCGCCGGAAAATCTCAACATCTCGGTTCAAGACTCCTATCCTAGGTAAAACACCCTATTTGGAACCACTTTTGTTCTTGGACCTACCCCAAAAAGTGGCCGGAAATGGCCGGAACAGTGACTCGAAAACCGGCTGAAACCTAACTCGTAAATCGAGCTATTTACGCTAGAAATTTCTGAAATCCTACCCAACCAGCAGTTAGAGCATGAAAAATAGCTAGAAAACCATACCTCACTCGTCCGATTTGGTGGCCGGACGACGGAGAACGAACGCTTGGAAGTTCTGTCAAAAACTGTCCAGCGCCGCCTGTTTCGTGGCTGTTTCCGGCGACTATGGCGGCGGATCGTGGCGGCGAAGGGCTGGGGTTGGAAGAGGGAAGTTTCGTGGTTCATTTGGCACTGGTATTGCCTGAATCGGGGGTCGGAGCTGAGAGGAATCAGCTCAGAAAGTCGGCTCGTTCCCCTCCCGAATCCAGAAGATTCTGGGTTTATAAAAATTGAAGTTCGAGATATTTATGGTTATGCCACTGAACTTTTTTTGCTCGTAACTCTTTCGTTACAACTCCGTTTTGAATCCACTACATGTCTCCGGACTCGTTTTGTCGCGCTCTACGCAACAGTACAACTGGAATCCTCAAATTCCTTCCCGGTCAAAAAGTCAACTTTTAAACTAATAAAAATATTCTAAGGGTATTTTAGTCTTTTTCTCAAATAAATTAATAATTAAATATTAATTTTGGGTTTGGGTTATTACACCATATATAAGGCTCTCACTATAGAATGACTCTTGAATTTGAATCTCTTGTAACAGTGTAAAGATTAAAATATTATTAAGGTGAGAGTGAGTCTTAATTTTGACTCATACTAATTGCCTAATTCTAATTTCAAAAAAAGAAAATTATAGTACAATGGATAATTTTTCATTTTTATGTTCTTAATTGTTTCCAATGACCATTTTTTCAATAACCCAAAATTTAATCACATTTTGCCTTTAAATACCGAACTCCTTTTATAACAATTTCACAACATCCACAATTTTTAATTTTCACCACTTTTCTTTTCTATTCTTTTAGTCAAGATAAGTTTCATTACTCCGAAATAGAATATTACAAATGGCCCAATAACCAAAAACCATAACAGCCTAAGCCCAACATCATTAAAAAGCTAGGCATTTGAACTGGTGAACCAAGTTTAAAAAAAAGCGGGAAAAACTCGTGTTCACCAAAAAGTCCACCTAGACTTATAAAAACCTAAGTGGACCTCTTTGGATCACTTCTCGTCTCAGTTCTTGTCATGGAAAAACTGGCATAATCAAACATGGCTGGTTATGTTAAGTTTACTTATTCATTTATATCCAAAATTGTTAATAAGCCTAATTAATATTCAAATAACATTAGTAACTCCAAGTAATATCCATATATTTTAGCTCAATTAATACCCAAATATCTTAATTCCAATTTATACCAAACTAGATAACTGCTCTAGCCTAATTTATTTTTCCTTTATGTGAACTATATTCGTTCTTGTTGTGCTTCTGTCTTCCTCTCTTTTCCACCTTATTTATTTATTTATTTATTTATTTTTATATTTCCATTCATATTTGTTTAGACCTCTTTCTCTCCTATTTTATCCATTGTACATATTTTTCTATACATCTGTTTCTCTTTTCTTTATATCTTCAAATTTTTATCTTTCCAACCGGAAATCAGACTGAAATTGAATCAAAACCGCATAGGTCTGGTTTGGTTAAGTTCTTCTAGACACTTTTTATAAACACCGAACCAAATCAAACCATGTGTAAGTTCAGATTTTGATTCCAATTCAAGGGGAAAATTTGACTGAACTGGATCGTGACCACCCATAATTAAAAACAAAACAAACTGAACCAGCCCAATATCACCTCAAACCCTAACCCTATCAAATAAGGTCATCTTTAACCAGTAGTCGTCCCCACCGCCGCTAAGATCAGCACCACCATAACAACTACAACAACAAGGGTTCGTGAAGACACTTAGAGACTGATCGACAAGAGTGGGGGCAAAACTGTAACATACTCATATGGTCAAACAATGGATCTAAAAAGATCCTTTACTTCTAAAACTAAGCAGTCCTTTCACAATCATCAATCATGATAATGGGGACAAGCATGAGGGAGGAGAAGTCGTTGGAACACTCAACTGCTAGGGGAGAGACAAAGGCATGGCTATGATGGAGGAGTTGCGATTGAGGGAGAACATGAGGTGGGACAACCATGAACAAAGAAGGACAACAAAATAAAACTCTCACATGGGGAGGGGAATCTCTTACAGAAAAGAGAGAGACATAGGATTAATAGACATGGGAGGAAAAGAGAGTAGAAGGAAAGAAATAGAGGAGTGGGGAGGATGAACAATTGGTGCAAGTGAAATGAGAGAAAAATGACAAAAGAAAAATAACTTTTATAAATGAGAAATTTGAGCAATGAAAAGAAGAGTGGTGAGACCAGTTATTGTTCCTCACTCACCCCAACCCCTAGGCGGGCCCCGCACACACCACACCACCCCACCCCCCCAACAAAAAAAAGTAGTGTGAAGGTCCTATTATTGAGAATTTGCAATTAAGTTGAACAATATGGCGTTGTATGGAACACCTTCACGAGTTTCACAATGGATAATAGTGAAGAGCCTTAAATCTCGATGAATGACCATATAAAAAAATTGCACTAAAATCTGGGAGTGTCTCGCTTAAGTAAATAAGAGACCCAAGAGTGGGTTGAGTGAAATCGAAAATGTGAGGTTTTTTATTAAAAATTTAGAGACCCCGATTTTGGCGAAGATACCTTTAGGAACCCAAAGATTCCCTTTTGGTCTCTATCCACCATAAAAAATCAAAGAGTTCTTCCCTCTCCAAAGTCAAAACTCTACTATGCTAATCTTCGTCGTTACACATAGCCAAAAAAGAAAGAATTCATGCAAAGAAAATGTACCTCTCTCTTTTAATTTAAGAAAAAAGTTACCTCCCTCTAAAAAGCACAACACAAGTGTCCATTTTCCAACAATCAAAGCTTTCACACTGGACTTATTTCCCAATATTTCCTTTCCTCAATTTGATTTATTGATTTGTCTCATACGAATTTTTTAACGACCTAAAAAAGAGTAGAAAACACAAAGAATAGACACAATAGATTTTCCCTAAAAGATAGTAGTTGAAACACAAAAAGATTAGGAGAAAAATTTAAGAGTCAACAAGCAACATAAATTATGATAATGGTTGAATAGCTCACCAAAGAAGCACTAGTGGGGTACCATCCACCCCTCTCTAAGAGTGAAGTTGAAAGTCTTTTAGAAAATTTGTCTTAGCCCCTTCAAATTCAATTTGAGTTACCTAAAACCCTTCCCTTTTTGCTTCTATAAGTAATACTCTGTTTTTATCAACCAAAACCCATGACTAGGATCCAACTCATCAAATTACCTTATTAAGCTATATATCTGATTTATTATGATTTTTAAGTTCCCAAATACCCCTATTTACAATTGAGCGCGTATAAGAGGCTGGGGTTTGAAGTTTTGGTCCCCCTATTTATTGTAGTGATCCTCTCCAGAATTTGTGTCTTCAATTAATTATCCGTTTTGATTATGGGGTTAATTTTCGTAGTCCTACGTTTTGATTATGGTTCTAGTTGGGAGATTGGTGTTCTGATTAGGGTTCCTAAAGGTGGAAATTTGGTTGGGGGGTTTCTTCTGTTGCAGTTCAAGAAATTCTAGGTATTGAAATTCCATTTGAAAATTCCGAAGCATTCGACACTGACTAGCAAGCGTGAGTGGTCTGCCGTCAAATTGCAGGTAAAAACGTCTTTCTCCTCTATGTATATGGAGCCCCGTTCATTGTTAGTCTTAACCAAAACCAGAGCAAAATTGGGTATCTGGGTATAGTTTACCTACACGAAAAAGATGGGTTTGATTTTTGGTTTTTTAAAACCTGGTTATGGACCTTCAGCATACAAACTAGAGCAAACCTAGGTATCTGGGTATTAGTTTACCTACACGAAATAGATGGGTTAGATTTTTGCTGTTTTTAAACCTGGTTTGATTTTTGCTTTTCTTGACAACCTGATAACAGTTCTGTTGTACATGATCCTGTTTTTTTTTTTAGAATCAATTTTTAAGTTCTTGTATAGTGATTGTTAGTTTTATCCTGCCAGTACAGAAAATCAACATCAGCCCACCATGTAGGTAAATATTGATTATGTACCTAGAGACAGCTTATATACTTCGCACTCTATCATGTTCCATTGAAAATTCAACAAAAACAACTATGCATAATGGATGCCTTGTCAACCGAACCTAATTGTTAGTTAGCCTCGTGATCAAGTTTTAAATCATGCTAATTGGTAGCAAATCTTTTTATTAAACAAATATACATGAACCACCATATATGGTTTTTATACTTGTCATGGTATGTGGAAGGAGAGAAATGAGAAATAAGCACAATACAATACACTAATTCGAATTACTCGAAAGAGTGTATAGGTTTGGTTTATAAACAAGAAACTGTAATTTTAAGTTTTAGTTCATAAGATAGGTCAATCAGCTTTGCTCTTCCTCAAAACAAATGAAATTTTAATATTTGTCAATTTTAGCCTAGCTTTGATTTTTGGTTTTTTAAAGGCCGGTTATGGACCTACAACATATATACAAACTAGAGCAAAACCAGAGCAAACCTGGGTATTTGGGTATTAGTTTACCTACAGGAACATAGATGGGTTTGATTTTTGCTGTTTTTAAATCTGGTTTGATTTTTGCTTTTTTTGATAACCTGATAACAGGTTCTGTTGTACATGATCTTGTTTTTTTTAGAATCAATTTTTAAGTTCTTGTGTAGTGATTGTTAGTTTTATCCTGCCAGTACAGAAAATCAACATCAGGCCACCATGTAGGTAAATGTTGATTATGTACCTACAGTCTGAAAACATACCTACAGGAATCTCTTACAACGGGCTTTGCTATATATAATTACATTTTTTTTTCTATATATTTTTGAGATACTCCCCTAACTCATAACAGTTGTGTTCTTTTTCTTTTAGTTGGTTAGGTCAATTATTCTCATCATTCTTATTCTACCTATCCAACAAACAATGATTTTTATTTGCATGTAATATTCTTGGATACTTGGGTAGGTACATTAGTACATGAAAGAGAGAGACTAACAATCATTACTTTCTTTGTTACAGCAAAAATGGAACCTGCCGTATTTGGAAGATGTGTGTTTAAGGACAAAACAGTTTCCATTCCACTTCAAAGTGACTCAACTTTAATGTTCTTGTGTTCTAATATATGTTCAAGATTCAATGAGCTTGAGGTGGGGGCGTTTGAGATGACTTACCTCGTGCCGGATCATCCTCCATGTGTACTAGAGACGGACTTAGATGTGCGTGTAATGTATATGTCCTTGATGAATGAGGAGAAATATACAGTTACAATTACAATTGCTATTAAGGAGTTTCTATTTCCTGAAAAGCAAAACGGTGTTGATGATGTGTTTTGTGGTGATGGTAATATGCATAATGCTAAGGACGATTTCATTGGGAAATATGCAGCACCTTCTGGTCATACATACTTGTCTCAGGCTTGGAAGAGCTACATCAATCATGTGGGTAGAAGTTTATTGGTGGGGTTATTGAGTTCAGAGAAAAATTGTGCAAGTATGCGATTGAGAAGGTTTTAAGGTTAGGTACCTTAAAAATGAAAAAGAGAGAGTGACTGCCAAGTGTTCTAAAAAAGTGTCTAATGGTTGTAGGTGGCGTGTGCATGCGTCATTATGTCCTGCAAATGGGTTTTTTTACATTCGGAGCCTGAACAACGAACACACTTGCAAAGGACGTATCCGTGAACGTACGAGCAGCATGATGTCTTCGAAAATTGTGTCCTCTGTTTGGGTTGACCAAATCCAATCTACACCATTGATTAAATCGATCGAAATTGTCAAGGATTTCAAGAAAAACTATGGGTTGGACATTTCTTATCACAATGCATGGTACGGGAAGGAATTAGCAAAGAAAGGGTCCATGGTGATGAGTCATTGTCATATAAACACCTACCTTGGTACGTGGGAGCGGTGTTGAGCTCAAACCCTGGTTCACGTTGTATATTGGAGTGTGACCCAGAGTCATCCAGATTCAAAAGGTTTTTCATTTCCTTACATGCTTGCATAGAAGGATTTAGATTTTGCAGGCCATTATTATTCCTTGATGGGACATTTATCAAGAACAAATATAAGGGGCACTTGCTTGCTGCTACTGGGAAAAATGGCAACCAAGGTAATGAAACAAGTGGCTTTGACCAAAAATTTTAATTCAATTTTATGCCACTCTCTGTAGGCAAACTATGATAATTTTTTGGGTATTGGTGTTTTATATTTTGGGGCATTCTATTTACAATGTATTGTGCACCCACCTGGTCAGTTTTTGTTCTTTTTTGTTGTTGCTATTTACATATCTTGAAAGGCAAATTTCAGTTTGTGACCTATCTGCCAGTACAAAAAAGAGTTATGATCTAATATTAATTTACCTTAAAACAGGTATGTATCCTTTAGCGTTTGCAGTCGTTGATTCCGAAAATGAAGAAAATTGGACCTGGTTCCTCCAAAATCTTGCACAAATTGTCAACCCCCAAGGAAGGACTATTGCATTCATATCTGATCATAACAAAGGGTTGCTTGAAGCACTACCCTTCGTGTTCCCACATTCACCGCATGCATTTTGCTTCCACCATTTGAAACACAATGTCCTTGCCAGGTATCCATCATCATTGGGAAAGACATATCGTGATTGGATTGTTCACCTTATAATTTCTTCACCTTATAAAAAAAATTTGGTATAACTGATCTACAACGAAATGAAATCATGATGGTAATCAGACAAATGTAATAGTTAAAACAGAAACAAGTCCATTGCAAAAACAAAAGAAATTCAGGTACACCAAAACGAAAAACAAAAAAAGGATCACACAGGTACAAAACCTTTTTATCACCAACACCATTGATCACATGTGTCGACCTCAAATTTTTTTCTGAAGCTTTCCGACTTGGGGGACACCACTAGGTGATTTGTATGTCAAGCATCCATCCGACGGTTCACCAAACACCTCTTCAACAACCTACGCTCAAAAAACACAATATTAGTCATACAGGTTCAGGTACATCCAAGCCAATAAAAGAAATTCAGGTACATCCAAAAAAATAAAAATAAAAAGATCACTATATATATGTAACAAACCTCTTTAGCATTGATCACAGGTGACGACATCAAGCAACCAATACCCGTTACACCACACACTTCTTCAAGAACCTGCATTAAACAACATAATCTTATTGACACGAGTGTTTTCAGTAACATGTTTTGTAATCACTACACAATATTAAATTACCTTATCTTTTTTATTTCCAATACTTGCAATTACTGGTGTCATACTAGAAATGTCTATGTTGCACCTTGATGATTGCAGGTCTTGTACGTCCCACTTAACAAATTTGGGAGGTACATCCATTCTGTCTTTCAAGGGCTCAATGAACCCAATTTTCTCGCAAAACCAAAACTAGTTTACATTCAATGAGTAGTGAATTGTTGTCTAATTGAAATAAAAATAAAATATAATAAAACTATCATAATTAAAAAACATACCGGCAACGCAGCAACACAACCAGAAATGGATGATGGCTTTTCGCAATCTTTCACAAGCTGCCTTTCCAAAAAGTCTGAAGTCGCTTTTGCCCAATTGTATTTTGATATTGTTCTTACATCTTGACAGCACGAAACTATGTTCCAAGAGATTGTATTACCACTGTTACAGAACAACAAAGTAATACAAAAATGCAGACATATAAGGCATACGAAATCTTCATGGTCTTGTTTTGTCTTCCTTGTAACTACTTTAGACATTTCTGACTCAATATTTTGCCTGCTAACCCGTTTAGATACTAGAAGGTTCCTTTTCACAAAATCAACATCATCTTTTGAACTCCGCTTATTAATATTTATCACACAACCAGCATATGGCAATCCAAACAATTCCTCAATATCAAAACCAATGAACTTTTCACGCCTACCACCAATTGTGAAGTCCCTAGTTTGAGAGTTGAAACACTTTAGTATTCTGATTATATCTATATATGTCTTCTTACACATGTTTTCAGTAACTAGCCCTTCGTCAAAAACTTTGAAAAGACCCCCAAATGGTGTTTTCCTTATAATTTCATGATGTTCGTCCTGAATACTCTTTTTCAAACCATTAAAAACATAAAAAAAAGGGCCCAAAACCAGATATGTATTGCATTTTTCCAAACTCTTTCCTGCTCAATTCCATATCACCTACAAACACAAAATAGTATAAACACAGGGTCGTCATTAACCTGTTTCACAATGTACTAACTTAATAACCTTTAGGCTGTAGTTACATAACCAGTTTTTACAGAACCAAATATCAACATCAGCCCACTGTGTAGGTAAATTAATATATAAAAATCAACATGAGCCCACCAAAAATCAACATACGTGTAGGTAAACTGGAATATTCCAATTTCAATCGGTGTAGGTAAACTAAAAAGTAGGTACATTATTAGAGATAAGTAGGTACATTAGGCTGTAGTTACATAACCAGTTTTTACAGAACCAAATATCAACATCAGCCCACTGTGTAGGTAAATTATTATATAAAAATCAACATGAGCCCACCAAAAATCAACATACGTGTAGGTAAACTGGAATATTCCAATTTCAATCAGTGTAGGTAAACTAAAAAATTCCAGTTTCAATCACATGATTCCTACTAACAAACACTATACACAAGTATAAAACTTAAAAATTTATTCTAA
The DNA here is from genome assembly GCA_903112645.1 of Prunus armeniaca. Classification (NCBI taxonomy): domain Eukaryota; kingdom Viridiplantae; phylum Streptophyta; class Magnoliopsida; order Rosales; family Rosaceae; genus Prunus; species Prunus armeniaca. The sequence continues at coordinate 8,320,497 of CAEKDK010000003.1, read as the reverse complement.
AAAAAACTGGATCATGTACAACAGAACTTGTTATCAGGTTATCAAAAGCAATACATAACCATCACAATAAGAAAGGAGAAAAATCTACATGATGGGATATAGAATGATAAATCTAAAATTTGAAAGTAATCATACTTGTTACGTAATGCTCATCCTAAACCCTTTTATGAAGGGCCTACTCTACTTGCGTAGATTATGGAGCACCTTTAGAATTAATAACATCTCCAAGTGTAATCAGCTGGCTAACAAGCTAGCTAGGATACCTGTAATAGGTTCTGGTGGGACATTCAAGAAAAGTGTTTTGGCTAATGCCCCTCCCTCCATCAAAGCAACTAGAGTCAGGTTCAGTCTAAGGCTAACATCTCCTACAGCCTAGATTGGACGAATTGATGTACGAGAAAATTCATCAACCTAAGAAACAAACCCCTCTCAAAAGCGTTCAGAACTCTATATTAATTGCCCAGGTTCTTTCTTGTCATTTTACTATGAAAGCATCTAACAAAGAAAAGGAAAAATAATCAACACCAGAATTTCGTGTAGGTACATATACATAACAATAGTATCTCAAAAAATGATACATAAACAACCATACTGGGACTTTCATCAAACATGTTGTGTGCGCCAAAACCTAGCAAACTAAGAGTGTGATCAATATGTCACATATCACAAAAAAATTCCACAAAAGGAGCAAAACTACATAACCAGATACCCAAATAGGCTGTACGTAATAAACAGGTTTTAAAAAACCAAAAATCAAGACCAGAATTTGGTGTAGGTACATAACCAATCTTCCTCTGGTTAGTACTAAGAATTGATGGGGGCTCCATGTACGTGAGAGAAAGAGACTTTTTTTACCTGCTATTTGACGGCAGACCACTCACGCTTGCTAGTCGGTGACGAATGCTCCAGAATCGAATGCTTCGGTCGTTCTCGTATTCTCTTTACGACTGGGCTGATGAAAGGAATGTACCTGAGAACACAGTTTTTGAACGACATTAGAGGGTTTGGGGGAATCTAATGTGGAGAATCTGTGGTTTCAATGGAGGGAACTGATCAAGGCTGAAATGATGGTAAACTGAAAAGTTTTGAAACGGTAGTTCTGAGTTTTTTGTAAACGGTCAGATACTTTAGATGCGTTGTTTACCTACAATGGCAACTAATGTAAATAAATTCAATATTAGGACCTCTTTCATTTTAGGGTGCATTACAATTTGAAATTGGGTTTTCAACATAATTATATAGATAGATGGGTTTGTGTCTAAGGGATATCAGTAGTATGGGCTTATATTGGAGTCTCTCAAAGTCTTTTAGAATAGAAATGGGTAGAGTTTCTAAGAGTTATAAAGTTATTGACTTTATCTGAATGTAGGTGAGAGGTATTTATAAGAGATGAAGAGGTATCAGATCTCCTTAATTTAAGGAAGAAGTGATGCATGGACATGCTTCCATAATGAAGGTGAGGGTTGCTTAAGCATGGTTGGATAAGTTGATTACAAGGAAGACCAACTAGAGGGCAACACTTGCTGGGATTAGGAACAAATTTAATGCATGTTCCAGCAAGGGAGTGACATTTGTCCTAGTTGGTGCACGTAGAGGGATACCTAGTGACTAAGTTCACCTGCTCATGGTTTGGCCACTTAAGTCTCACTAAGAGCATCTCGAGGAGTGTCTCCAAATTTTAGCCAAATTCTAGCTAAAATAGCTAGAAAGCCATTATAGCAAAGTACTTAAAATGTGTTTCCTCCAACAATGTTCTATATTTTGGCTTATCTCAAATATTTTATTATTTCTCTCTCCTAATTTCTAAATTAAAAGTTCATTAAAAAATCAAAAAGTAAGAGGTTGTGAACCTAGGGAGAGAAAAGAGGAAGAAATGGAGAATCCTCAATTTCTCTCATCCTTTCTAAATGTAGAAAGCCACTAAACTCAAATAGGGAGTTATCCAAAATAGAAAGCTAGATAGCAAGTCTAATGGAGCTGCTTTTTGCCCTAAATCTAGCCAAAACAGCTAAGGATCATAGTATAGCAACTCTGTTGGAGATGCTCTAAGGGGAGGTTCATGTTGATTCAAGCCAAGTGTTCTGGTCGGGTCATTATAGTGGTCTTATAAGAATATAGGTCATGTGGTCATGCATCAAATCAGGTCTGTTCGAGGGTCTCATCAGGTAGGAGGATGACCAGGCAATAAGATCCTTGCTGATAGGTCGTCCACATGGTGTCCTATCACTATTCGGCTTGAAGGGTTGAATAAGATGTCAATAATAATTAAGTTTAAAAACAAAGGCATGAGTCATTCTGTAGAAAGAAATGGAGTTCTTGTCAATTGAATTTTGAAACTTTGTGTCGGGCCTTTTTTTATTATTTATTTATTTATTTATTATTAAATAAGATCTTTCATTTAAAGAGAGCAACCTAAAATAGATTACAACTCAAAGAAAGAGAAGCAAAGCTATGCGAAAGATACAGTAATGCATGCAAAGCCGATAAACTCAAAACACAATTAAACAAACTGACACAAGAAAGAGCCCCACTATACTGAGAGTGGTATGACAATCCAGATGCAGAGAGTCATGAACATCTTGATCAACACCTACTACATGGATTCTTTAAGAGAACTGGGAAGACCGTCACGATTCAGAACATACACAAGAGAGGTGGGGAGCCCGTATGACTAAACTTCTTGACTCAACCTCGATAATGTCAGGAATGCAAGATGATCAGCCCTTTCATTGTTTTTCCTACTTGTCCATGCCTAGTTACATTTTGAGAAATTGGTGTTGAATTCACGAATCCTAGATAGAACCGAAAAAGATTCCATTTTCCATGCTTTATATTTCCTTTCACACTTTCGATCAATTCCTTGGAAACATATTCAAAACAAACCTTTGACAAACCAAGCTCAATTGCCCATTTGTATCCTTCAAGACCATAAATTGCCTTAGCCATGATTGCACACTCCGCTCGGAAAGATAGACATTTTTCCCCTCACGAACTCCCTATTGGAATTCCGAGCTATAAGACCTACTCTCGCCTTGAAAGAAAAGGTCAGCCGAGAAACATGAATGTTTACTTTAATAATAAGGGCTTCAGGTGCGGTCCACGAATCGAAGTTTGGAGAGGGTCCTTCAAGAATACTTTTGTCACTCTTTCGATTATTTGTCACAGACAACTACTTCATTTTCAAAATAATGGTTTGGATGGCCAAGTGTGGTTGTGGTTGAACGTGATCAAAAGCTGTCCAATTCCTTGTTTTCCAAATAGTCTAGCATGTAACATCAATAATATCTACGAAACGCCATTTTTCCTCATTGGTGCACTTCAATATCTAATGATTGAAGGTATTTATGTCCGGTTTGTCAATTTTATAATTGAGAAGGCCACTAAACCAAACCAGGTCAACCCACAGGCAAAGAAGGAGCATATGTTCCATAAATTCCTTCTTAATCTAGCGGATGAGATATAAAGAAGTGCTTGAAAGTCTGCGTCTGTGGAGAGTCATCGTAGTAGGTGTCTACGATAAGTCACACGCCATAAGAAGCTATTGATCTTTGGAGGAACCTCTGCTTTCCAAATATTTTTCCACACCAAGGGATCAATCCGAGATGAGGCTGAGGGATTTTTGGCAGTAGTCACTTACTACTTGGCATGGATGCAGTGGTACCCAAATCACACCGAAAATTCACCGTTCTTTTCCCTAGGCCACACCAATCTGTCATGCTCCCTTCCACTCCTTGTGCGAATAAGCCGGATATTACACTCCTTATGAGAAATAAAAGCTCGAATTGTGGCCAAGTTCCAAGTTCTAGAATCCCAATCGTGAAAGTTTACACCCTAGTGTTAAGGTCAAAAGAGGCATGCAAGTGAGGATGGAGTTTACCATCGTGAAGGGAGGGAATCTAGCAATCAATCGAAAGCTTTGCGTGCCTACCATTTAAAACTTGCCACTAAGCTCCCTGAAGAATGATATTCCTTCCCTTGACAAGCTTGGCCACGTCTAAGAAGCCCAGTTGCGTTTTTTCGCCTTAAAAAAATTGCACTCTGGAAAATAACGAGCCTTCAATAGTTGTGCTCATGGGGAATTGGGCTCCATGATCAATCTCCAACACTGTCTAGCTAGCAAAGCCAAATTGAAAATTTTAAAATTTCTAAATCCCAAGCCTCCTTGCTACTTAGGAAGCCCCAAAGTAAGCCAATTTATCCAATGCACTTTTGCATCATCATGCTTTTGTCCCTACCAGAATTTTGCAATCTCCTACTCCAACTTTTGACAATTGGATTGAGGAAATTTTAAAATTCCCATAAGGAACGTTGGAATAGCATGTGTGACAGATTTGATTAAAACCTATCTTTCAACTTAGGTTAATAACCCTTGCTTCCGCCCTCTTATTTTCCGTAGTAACCTTTCCTTCAAAAAATTCAACGCCTCTCTCTTAGACCTTCCTCAAAGGATAGGCAACCCCAAGTATTTCCCAGGATTCGTAACAATTCACATACCCAGGATGGCTCCAAGGTCCCTTCTTAAAATATCACGAGTGTTGGGACTAAAAAAGAACACTAGATTTCCCTAGATTGACTTGTTGACCCGATGCTCTGCAATACCCATTGAGCAGATTCATCATATTGAGACAGTTTTGAAGATTAGCCTTTTAGAACGAATAAGGCATGATTAGCTAATAGTAGGTAACAGAGGGTCCGACCATTCGTACAAAAAGATAGCCCCTACAAAAGCTGCACATTAAAGAGGACGTAGCCTCACTTACAAATAAGAACACATAGGGTGATAAGGGATCACCTTGATGAATCCTGCAAGTAGGCTTGAAGTAACTTCTTAGCTTGCCATTAATAACCATTGCCAACTCCACAAATTTTACCAAGCTCATTGTCAATTGAACCCACCTCTCATCGAAACCCAACTTCCGCATCACTACCTCCAAAAAGTTCCATTCAACTATGTCGTATGCTTAATTCATATCCAGTTCCATACCCAATTCATAAAGCTTGTGGACTTCCTTAGTTTCAATAGATGAAAGGCGTCATGAGCGAGAAGGATGTTACTTGAATTTGTCAGTTTGGGACGAAAGCATTTTGTTGCTTCTGGTATTTGGAGTAAGAATTTTTGTTCTTTACTTTTAATTTTTGCTTACTTTATGCCCCCTTTAGACTTAAAAATAATAAAATAAACTTTACACCCTTTTATTTCTTTATGTTCCATTTTCAAAAAGTCAATCATAGTAACGCCCCAAAGAAAGTTTCACTATGTGACTCTATTGCCTTGGGCGTGTATTTTTTTATTTTTTTTTGGGTCAATATGAACTTTCATTAAAGGAGAGCAATCCAAATAAATTACAACTCAAATAAGGAAAAGCAGAGCCATGCGACAAAACAAAAGTGCATGCAAAGCAAACGAACTCAAACACCCTTAAAACTGCTACAAGAAAAAGCCCCATTGTATGGGAGTGGTGAGTCTTAGCCATATTGAACAACACATGCTATATGGAGGTTGGAGGTGGACAAGGAAGACCGTCATAATTTAAGACATGCACAAGAGAGGTGGGGGGCTTGGATACCTAGACTTCCAGACTTGAACGCAAGATGATCTACTGCTTCATTGTTTTTCCTACTGGTCTATGCCCAGTTACAGTTAGAGAAATTGGAATTGCATTCGCAAATCCTAGACAAAAGTGGGTAGAGATTCCATCTTCCACGCTTTATGTTTCCTTTCACGCTCTCGATCAGTTCTTTGGAGTCATATTCAAAACAAACCTCTGATAAGCCCAGCTCAGATGCCCATTCGCAACCTTGAAAACAAACAATTGCCTCAGCCATGATTGCAGATTCCGTGTGGAAAGGTAGGCATTTCGCTCCCACAAACTCACCATTTGCATTTCGTACTATAAGACTTGCTCCCCCTTTGCCAGAAGATGCCGACCAAGCAGCATCAAAGTTAACTTTAATAACATGGGCTACCGGTGAGGTCCAAGAGGCAGGATTTGGAGTCATGGGCATGTAGGGAAACATATTTTGTTTCTGTGAACTCTGATTTTCCCAGTAATTTCTAAGGAGATTTAAGGGAGACATAATAATTCTCTTTTTAATGTTGGAAGGAGTCTCAACTTTAACTCTAGTGCAGTTGATAAAACATAAAAAGAAAAGGATGTCTTTATTGGCATGTGGTTGTTCTTGATTCATTGCGACTACTCCCTCATCTTAAGAAATTGTTGAGATTAGAATATAGATCTTATTGTAACACCCCGACCCCAAATTTATCCCATGTTTTAATTTATTTAAGTGGAATTGAGAAATTACCCGTGAGATAGGGGTATTTTAGTCATTTTCTTATCCGGAAGGAATTTGGGAATTTCGGTTGTACCGTTGTGTAGAGCACGGTGAGATGAGTCCGTAGACACGTAGTGGGCTCGAATCGGAGTTGTAACGAGAGAGATATGATCAAATGAAGCTCAGTGGCATAATCGTAAATATTTTGAAGTGGGATTTTTGGTTAAAAGACGGAATTGCCCCCGTCTCTCACACACTCTCTCTCTCCCGCGCGTCCCTCTCTCTCCTCTGGTTTTCGCGACAGCCACTGTGGCCGGCCACGTTTTGGCCGGCCGTGCTCTCGTCCGGCCACCAAAGTCGACGGGGCCGGTACCAAAATGACCGGGCCGCCGTCCTCTTCCTACCCCAGCCAGGTCTCGCCGTCAGCCGTCGAGATTTCGCCGGAAAATCGAAGAGAAAAGCTCGGTTTCGCCCGAAACTTCGCCGGCTTCGTTCTCCGTCGTCCGGCCACCGATTCCGGCAAGTGAGGTATGGTTTCTCACCTATTTTCCGAGCTCTAGCTGCCTGTTGGGTAGGAATTGATCGATTTGTAGCGTAGGCAACTCGATTTACGAATTGGGTTTCGGCCGGATTTCGGGATGAGATTCCGGCCACTTCCGGTCAGATTTTGGGGTACGTCCAAGAACAAAAGTGACTCCAAATTAGGTGTTTTACCTAGGGTAGGAGTCTGGGCTCACGATTTGGAAGTTTTCCGGCGATGGGTATCGCTTTGGACACCCACGCGCTGCCGGCGCGTGTGGCGGCGCGTGAGCACTGTAGCTGAGGGGCATTTTTGTCCCACTGTGATCCTCTCGATGTCACGAGCGCGTAGGTGTGCTCGGATCTCAATTTGGATATCATTAGAGTCCCGAACGGATATCGCATATCGCGTATTTTCCGGGTTCGCTGGGTTTGGACCGTTGGATGGTCCTGAGATTGTAATATGTTGATCTAGGTATTACCAGGATCGTGTAGGATTTGACGGATCGTAAAACGGAGTCCCGGATACTCCGGAAATGCCAACCCTGGGGTTAGGGTTTTAGTAACCATCCGATCCTGCGATCGTGAGCGATCCGACCGTCCGATCTGGACCAAACTTGCAGGACGTGCATCCTAGAGCTTGTAGAACCTATAGGAACCAAGGTTGGGTAGTTTGACCCTGGTTTGTCTGTGGGACTTCCTAGGTAGTATTACATTCCTAGGAAGATTAAAATGACCGTGGTGACAGGTCCTGATGTCATGGGGATTATGGGAGATTATCGGATGCTAGTTGTTTGTTAAGGTGTTTGTATGATTAGAAATTATATGATATATTTAATTAATTGTGTGGATGTATATTGATATATAAAGAGATTGAATATTAGTTTACAGTGCTATACGCACTACCCCACGTACCCCTCATATTGTGATTATGCTAAGGCCCAAGTGACAGTAAGAGGGCTGGTGAGAATGTAGCCAGGCCCAGTGTGAGTCTTTGGGTTAGCCGGCGTGTTGACAGACCCCGTACGTGGCCGGGTGCGTCCCGACGTATGAGTGGGAGTTATGGTTGTGTGAGGGTTGGTGAGAATGTAGCCAGGCCCAGTGTGAGGTCGCACGCGTCTTTGGGTTAGCCGGCGTGTTGACAGACCCCGTACGTGGCCGGGTGCGTCCCGACGTATGAGTGGGAGTTATGATTGTGTGAGGGCTGGTGAGAATGTAGCCAGGCCCAGTGTGAGGTCGCACGCGTCTTTGGGTTAGCCGGCGTGTTGACAGACCCCGTACGTGGCCGGGTGCGTCCCGACGTATGAGTGGGAGTTATGATTGTGTGAGGGCTGGTGAGAATGTAGCCAGGCCCAGTGTGAGGTCGCACGCGTCTTTGGGTTAGCCGGCGTGTTGACAGACCCCGTACGTGGCCGGGTGCGTCCCGACGTATGAGTGGGAGTTATGATTGTGTGAGGGCTGGTGAGAATGTAGCCAGGCCCAGTGTGAGGTCGCACGCGTCTTTGGGTTAGCCGGCGTGTTGACAGACCCCGTACGTGGCCGGGTGCGTCCCGACGTATGAGTGGGAGATATGATGGTATGATGGCTGGTGAGAATGTAGCCAGGCCCAGTGTGAGGTCGCACGCGTCTTTGGGTTAGCCGGCGTGTTGACAGACCCCGTACGTGGCCGGGTGCGTCCCGACGTATGAGTGGGAGATATGATGGTATGATGGCTGGTGCGAATGTAGCCAGGCCCAGTGTGAGGTCGCACGCGTCTTTGGATTAGCCGGCGTGTTGACAGACCCCGTACGTGGCCGGGTGCGTCCCGACGTATGAGTGGGAGATATGATGGTATGATGGCTGGTGAGAATGTAGCCAGGCCCAGTGTGAGGTCGCACGCGTCTTTGGATTAGCCGGCGTGTTGACAGACCCCGTACGTGGCCGGGTGCGTCCCGACGTATGAGTGGGAGCTATGTGATTATGTTGGGTGTGTTGTGATGGATAAACCCGAGAATGTATGAATTTATATGGATGTGATGGTTTAATTGATATCAGGAGCCAGGATTGATAGGAAAGAGCTACGTGTGGCTTGATCCCTTAGTAGGGTACGTAGGCAGCCTGGGATAGCGCCTAGGTGCAGCCACGACCTAGACACCACTTAGGTGGTTTTATCGAGTATGATGCGGACCTCGTGGTTGGTCCCGAAACTTGGTTGAATTGAGGCTTGTCCGGTGGACTGAGTGAGCGAAGCTGTGTATGGATGGATTTCGAATTGGATTTGTGCATGTGTGATGCATTAAGTTATTTTGGAAAACAGTGTGAGTAGTTCTGCTAGAATCATTTGAAGGCCGGAGGCCATTTATGTAAATTGCATGAGATTATATTGTGCGTGCTGCTGGTTGGGTTATAAAATGTGTTTTATGCAGGTGGAAATTTTGGGGAATGTTCAATTTACAGGGGAGACTCTGCCGAAATTTTGGCAGAAAGTCTAGTGCCCTAAATCCTCTCTGGTAAAAGAGGACGTAGTTTTAAGGAGTGAACCCGGCGTGGGTGTGATGCCGGGGTCTCCGCAGGGTTCGTCTCGGGTTCCGGGAAATTCGGGGCGGGTCCTGTCACTTATAGTCATCAGCATTGATTTCAAACTACCTCCCTCTAGTTGATTCAATTCCCAGTTTTGCAGGATTGGCTTACTCATTTTAGGGTGGGTCTCCTTATGTGTTGATAAACGTGAGAAACTAGGAATTGGAATAACTCCCTTTCCTTTCCTCTCATATCCCTATAAGTAAACATGTCATTTATGGCATGTTTACTAATCTGTAATTGGATTAAGAGAAACTGAATTGAGGATGAATTGAATTGAGGAGGAGTTGGATAGAGGAGAATTAGATTCTGAATTCCTATTGAAGTTGTTTACTAAACCATATGGAATTGGGGTAGGAGTGGTGCTAATTACTAAAATGTTCTCGTTGTTGGGTTAAAAGTATATGGCAAATTTGGAATTTTTAAAATTGTATGAGGATATAATGGATAAAAAAGATGAATTCCTAATGAGTTAGTTCTCCAGGAATTAGAATACCACATCCCACCCAAGAATTGAATTCCTCCAAAATCAGGAATTCAATTCCAAATTTTGTGCGGGCTCCACTTACTTTTTAATTCATTGATGTGAAGTAACCGCAGGAATCCTCCATAGGTGGAATTCAATTCCTGATGAGAATTCTAATTCCTAATTCATAAACACACAATTAGAGTGAAGACAGTGAGTTACAGCTATCGTGACTCTTCAGTTGGGATTCTTATTTGGAATCTCCGGTCACGACTCTCCTTGTGTAGGGCTGCTGCCTACATGTAGGTCCCACACATTGTGAGAGAGAGAGGGTTGCCACAAGAATTACTCGTTTGAAAGATCAGGGAAAAAAAAACTCTTTCATTCCATATCTTTCTCTAATGTCACTTTTCCTAAATTGTGCAAAAATAAAAGTTGCTTCTACCAAAAAGTTAAAAAATAATTGCCCAAAATTCCTACACAGACTGCTGCAAAAAATATTCGAACATCTCGCTTCTTTAGTCTCCTTTGACATGCTGCCTCATAAGTATAAAGCCAAATGATGCCACCATTGCAACCAGGTACCCAGCAATAGCTCCATAACTCACACAAATGGGCCATTCCTGCAGAAAGTAATATATCTTAAGACCTCAATAGAAAAGAGAGCAACCCAAAAAAATGGAGCATCCAAATGATCATACAAGTGACACAAGCATTTCCGTCAACTATGACTTATGAATGCCCACTGCCATAGAGCAAATCTTTGAAGTTCACTTTTTCTTTTTCTTTTTCTTTTTGGTTTTTTTTTTAATAACCTAATAGTAAACAGAAGTCCAAAAGTAGTATGACAGCGGTCGGTAATGCATCAATAAGATCCACCAGAAAAAAAAACTGATGCTGTAAATCAAGTTAGTCATCCATGAATTAACAGTACCTACGGTGGTAAACCATTGAAGTTCACCATGAACAATATATAACAAATAGCTGCTGAATCAATTTATCATGCTACTTATTCATTTCTTCCTTTAAGTCTTTCCAAAAATCCCCTGCCATCCGTGGCTTCCTGGCTTGCATAGACTATGGAATCACTGCCTTTAAATCTGAAGGGAGCCTCCAGCACGTCGTTGTGAACTTGTGATAACAAGTTTACAATACAACCCAAAATCAGTGGATTGGATAGGCTTTGGTTGAGAAACTCTTTCAGTTGCAAACATGGTGGCCTCTATTCAACCCAATAAAATTGGTCTGGATGGTGTTCGAGTCCAAATCCCAACTCACCCAATCCTTGAGCAGCCTTACTCACTAGAGTATATGAGAGTAAGGACTTGTCAGCGATTAGGAAGGGAGGTGAAAAGAAGATCTTAATCTTATCATTTTGAAACCATATCTAATCTTATTTTCTGTTTTCGGTTATTAAGCAACCACAATGTTCCATAAAATCTATATTTGACCATATTTTTAAGCTAGAAGAGCGATTTGGGAAATAGTAAGTTCTTCCAATTCATCACCTACTCCCACTAAGATCAAGACTTATCGGAAGTTTAGACAACATTAAACCTTTCTGAAGATGAAACATTAAAAGAAATTTTTTCATTCAGAGGCAGGTATGCCTAAAGAACACTAGTCAAGAAAATGGAACTGGATACAAATGTATTAAGCTTGTAACACTGTCAAGCACATTAATGGCTCTCAAGGTTTGCCAGTTCGCCTTGGTGTCAGAAGGCTGCCAAACTGTGCAATGAATAAATAATGCAACACATTATATAGTCGCCAAACTAAGGAGAATTTAGAGTGTTCTCTGACATACTAGGACTAGTACTTATGGGTCTTCAATAGTTCAATTTCAAAATACGTGCAAACTTCAATGAAAAACATTCCACAAACAACAAATAAAGGAAGAAAATAAATCTTACAAAAGAACAAAACATGGGAAAAGGAAGAAGATCGTACCTGCCATGGGCGTTCCCAGTCAAGCGGCATTGGAAAAGCTCCAAACCAAGCACCAATAATAACTCCATGTGCTGGTATACAAATCATATAATCTACAGGGTCAATAGCTCTGCAAGTACATAAATAAACCAAGACCTAGTATAAGTTTAGAACAACTACACTCTGGGATTGAATTATTTTACAGTATAAATGAACTCTATCCAATTAAAGATCACAACTAAAATAAACATGATTAAACATGAGAAAAAAGAAGCAAATAAGCATAGGAAACTTGCTTTGTACATGCAAATATGCGTTGCCAATCCATCCATGATGAACCAAAAACAGAAGCTGCAGGCACAATCTGCAAATATACATAAATTCAGTTTTAAAAATGTATCAAAACCACAGCATAACAAATAAGAAAGTAGAACTCATTGCAAAGTCACTATTACTTCAATGAAATTTGTTAAAGAAAATTAATAGATTCAGCAAATTGAACAAAAGAACATATAAAAAGATTGAAAACAATCATAACTACACACCATTATAGGTTACTTTTGACAACGAGTGCCAGATAGCAACAAATAATATAGAACACTGGATTATAGCTTAAAGAAAGTGGAAGAATCCCATCCAAAATACTCTGAAAGTAGAAATTAAATATTGTACGACTTGCAACCCCAATGTAGAGGAGGACACTTACAGTGAACAATGACATCACTAGAGACCAGTTAATGGTCTTTGGTAGATACCTGTATCAGAAAAAGGAAAAGGAAAAGGGACAAATTATGACAGATTGTAATATGGCTAAATCTATCAAATGGCGACTCTGATCAATGGATCATTTAATAACACATCTTTCTTGTTAATACTGAAAGCATGAATCACAATTGAGGTTGAATAGGCCCGTCAAATCATCAACAACAACAAAAATACCAGCTAAACCTATATCCACCATGACTATCTTTCTCAACCAAAAACACAAACATGCAAAAGAGCGATTTGAGTTCCCAAAAGGAGGTGGATAGTGTACCTTATTGCAATGTTGATGATGTGACGGAATTCTAGTTTTGTTAAAAGGGACAAAAGGGTGAAAATCTATTCCCTTCCAACCTCAGCTGTGACTTCTACTTTCAGAATTATTCTTATTAATGACATTGCCTATTTGAGCTCTTAATTCACATACTGGATTCCAGCGGGTGCGCCCAAGGCAATTGCTCCCAATGCATTTACCAGAGCCCCTACAGAGTGTAAGACATAATAAGTTGTGATATTTTCTTTATTAGTAGTATTACAAAATGCTTAAAATTAAGAACATTTTATATCGTTATAGTAAAAATTCATTACGAAACAAAAAATCAGTGCACCAAAAAACAACAAATGGAAAATATATCCACACGAACTCTCCATACATCATAAGATAATAACTTAGAGCTTGGTTGTCACCTCCACATACTACAATGAAAACTCCAGAGATGACTTACATTTCCTTTAAAACCGAATATAGCATAGCTTAGGATATGTCATATACGAATGCTTTAAAAACATTGACACGAACTCACTAAAGTTGCAATTCAAAACTATATACGATAGAGCAGAAGATAAATTTGAACTGTGGACTAACCAGCAGGAAGTCCCAGTAGGCCACGTCCTACAGCTTTCAAATACTGTAAACATCACATTAAAGACTATCAGAGAAACTACAATGAATCAGAAGTCACAAAGAAATAAATAAACTCATAGAAGGCTTGTTGTTGGGTTGCTTAAAAAACCAATTTTTTATAAAATTTTCCTGCATTTTCCATGCGTTTCTCAGCTACCAAACAGGAATATCAAGGCATAAGAACTTACGGAGCATCGTTCACGGTCCTTCCTGTATCGGCTGTAAAGAAGGATCACAATTGGGCACTCAAAAACCTTCAAAGCGAAAAACCCAAATGAAAAATAATAAAACAATTAGAAAAGATTAAAAGGAAATTCGAAATTTGGAGATGAAAATAGAGAAGTCAAGGGTAGGCAAGAAGGTACGCAGATCAGACGAAGGGTATGAGAAGGATGGGTGGTGAGGTTGACGGAGTGGACATTGTGGGCCACCCAGAAAGCTAAAGTTAATCCTAAGCCACAAATCAGGTGGACAACCAGTGCCTCTGTTGCAGATATTGATCTTGAGGAAGCTTTAACGGCCATCTCTTTGTTCTTCTTCGGCTTCATTCTTGTTTTTCGTTTGTGCTGCTTCAAGGAGAAAGTAAACCGTTTGTTTTGTCTATTTCTTTTGCTCTCTAGGATGGGCTGGAATATTGAGCCCATAAGGACCGGGTCGGTTTTGTAATTTTTTAAATTTAATATAATTTATTGTTTTTTTTTATGTAATTTTTATAATTTTTTACGACTCTAGCACTCAGACCAGAAAAATAATAATAATAATAATGTAACTCACTCACCTTCATTCCCCAAATTTTTTTTTGCCCAAAATAAATCATGATCTTTAATATTTGTGACAAAATGTTTGTGTTATCAACTTAATTGCGCATGCAAGAGGGTTTTTTTTTATCACGCATGCAGTGGCGGATCCACCATGAGGTCAATGGGGTCAGACGACCTCATGGCAGATCTGGAGTTTACTGGTAGGGACTGGTTTTTGCCCTTGGCAGCCATGGAAATGACCCTATGGTGGAGAAGAAGAAGCTTCGGTGGGATAGGGTTCTTTTAAAAATAAAAATAAAAATAAAAATAACTGATTTCCAAAACGACATTGTTTTGGACAATGCTATTTTTTAAAATGACCTAGCCAAAACGACGTCGTTTTGGGCTAGGACTTAAAAAAAAAGAAAAAAAAGCTTCTTAACAGCAGAGACCCGAAAATAGACAAAAATCCCATTTTTCATCTTCCTCCTCAACAACAACCCTAACCCCAATCTCCCCAAGACCTCCACCAACACCATCTCCTCGACGCCGCCGCTAAGGGTGCTAGCTGCCGTTCACCACCAGCCGTCCCCGTCGCCGCCACTATTTTTGTGAAAATTTACAATTCACTTCAAGTAAGTTCTAATTTCTAAACCCTAAGTCTAAATTTATGTTGAAGTATGATATATTTAATTAAATTGAAATCAAATTCGTAATTATTTAGGTGAAATTGATGGTTTGAACTTTGATTATAGGTTATATATTTATTAGATGATGTATGTATTGATTTGTTGAATAATTGGTTATTTTTACATTAGCTTTAGTTTTACCAGTTGCAACAGCTTCAGTGGAGAGGGCATTTTCCGTCATGAATATTATTAAGGGTCCACTTCGAAACAAAATGGGAGATGAGTTGTTGAATGATAGCTTGTTGATTTATAAGAATAGTATTGAAAATGAAGATATGTTTGCTTGTATTGAAAATGAAGATATGTTTGCTTGTATTGAAAATGAAGATATAATGCTACGTTTTCAAAATATGAAACCAAGTTGTGGACAATTGTAACTTGTAATATTGTTTTTGACATTAATTATGAGTGAAAGTACTACCGTTTCATTTTCAATATTTTTTTTTTCATCTTAAAAAATTATTGGGTAGTTTACACTGTGACCACATGAGTGGCAATTCCTGCATCCGCCACTGCACGCATGGCCTAAGTTTTTTGTTAAATTTCTTTTAATTTGCTTAACCAGTGAATTTGACAAGAAAAAAGAGACTTTTCTGTCGCACTTACTTTGAGTTTCCTGTTTTTTTTCCCTTTGTGAGATTGTTTTAACAAACTAGTTATTAGTTTGGTAGTATTTTTCTTCTCAATGTTGGAAGATGCTTCAAAATCAATTTTCTCACCCATGATAAAAAAAAACAAAAAGAAGCTATTTTATTTCCCAAAGTGGCCATAAACTTCAAATTCCTGCTAAATAGCCCTCAACGGTAAACTTTTTTTTTCTTCTATTCTTGAGTTCATTTTCATCCAAGAATCCAACAAACAATTTGCAAAAAGAGTAACACAAAACCAAAAATCAAGGTGTGAAGTTGGAGGGAGGGTTCCAAAAATTTCAATTTTTGGGACTAACTTCACACTAGGTG
The DNA here is from genome assembly GCA_903112645.1 of Prunus armeniaca. Lineage (NCBI taxonomy): Eukaryota > Viridiplantae > Streptophyta > Magnoliopsida > Rosales > Rosaceae > Prunus > Prunus armeniaca. The sequence continues at coordinate 8,304,694 of CAEKDK010000003.1, read as the reverse complement.
TAGGGCATCGGGACTGGAAAATTAGAACACCGAACCGGATAGGTGAAAAAAAGAGGGGAAAAAAACCAGTTGACAAAAAAGTCAACAAATCGAACTGAAATTGGACCGAATCGGTTCCAATTGGTTCCGGTTCTAATTTTACACTGCACCAAACTGGACCAGTTGTATTTTTTTATTTTATTTTATTACAAAATTTTAAAATCCAATTCTATATTTTAAATTTTATAATTAATATTTTTCCAAATTCAACTTAAAAAAAATTATCATTGTATGAATTGGGTCATTTGTTAATTTTTAAGCCAAAAAAATAGCTTTTTTTATTTTAAAAAAATTTAAAAATTAATAATCCAGTTCAAAATCGGAACCGATCAGAACCGAACCGACCAGTTTTAAAATTTTTTTTGCTTAAACTGAACCGGTTAAATAGTACTGGTTCCGGTTTGAGGTGAGAACCAGGTTGTGCCCACCCCTACTTCACACCTGATTTTGACCAATCCAATCTCAATGAGAATTTGCAAAATTATACCTTTTTTTATATTATATTTATTTCTTTATTTATAGAAAAGGATTTCATTCATATAACGGAGTAGTGTACATAGAGTGACATGAAACACTGACCTCGTTAAAACCTTTCTGAGGGACAAACCCTAGGGTAGGAAAGAGTACCACACATGTCATAGACTAACAAAAGAGTTTGAATCAGTCACGTAGGACTAGTGTGAAAGCAAGATAAAATAAATCAGCAAAATGACACATAGACCCCTGATGAGAACACTACAACACAACCCAACTGTCAAAAGAATATTGCTATGTGATCATAGTCTTTTGCATACCCACAAGATAGTGAGAGCATATAACGAAGAACACACCAATTCGCTAGGAAGAAAGAAACCACAAGCACACCATCTCTAGCCACCTCCAATAGTTAATGGCGATGAAGGTAGAGAAAGCTGTAAAGAGCAACACAAAGAAGAGACTAACCCTGCAAAGAGGCAAGGAAAAGAAATAAAAGGACCCCCAAGCACGACGTATCATCTTAACACTGACAAAGACAACTCATATGAAACCATAGGCCTTGAAACAGGTGAAGAATCAAAGATATGCTAAGGGTGAAAATAAGAAAACACCACATAATAATAAGAAAACTGGTCTTAGCCACTTGGCTGTAGCATATATTTCAGACTGGTGCCGAAGAAATCAAACACTGTGGAGCAAAGTGGTTGAGCTAGGGGGAGATGGAATCCTCTACCTCAGTGCATTCATGAAAGGATGACCACTAAGATCGAGTGTTAGAACTACTACGATCACTGGAACCATCATTGGTCTAAAGACTAGCCTGCCAAGGAGAATGAATGGGGCTTTTATATGGGGGTGAAGGAGCCGAAATTCGGCTCTCCAAAGAGCCTATAGAGTTGCCCCGCAAGTTGGTATCACCTTCTAGATCAACAAAAGTCTAGGAAAATTGGACCAACAAAGACGGATTGAGAGAACCTTGAGAGAGCTCATATTTATCAATACACACTCAAGATGAATGACCAATTTTGCCGCACGCAAAGCAATATTCAAGAAGATATTCATACTTAAAGTCCGCCATTCGCTCTTTCACTTCTGGGAAAGTAATAGGTGTATGACAGATAAGAGGTTGTGTGACATAAAACCTTACACAAATACGGATAAAACACCCCATATAGTCAGTACATTCGCGATTATCCAAGCAAAGAACTTCTCCGAGAATAGCCCTTATGGCTTTAGCAACAACGACAGTCATGCATAAACTAGGGACACCATGGAGTTGAACCCAAAAGGTACTAAGGGATAATGGCGTCGAGTGCAGATTCCCAATATCTGAGATGTGAACCAGCAATATCAATGAACGCTAAAAGGCCCAGGGCTCCATATCAAGAACTCGATTTTTGTTGCGATCACAAACAAAACGCACCCAATATTTGTTGGAACCAATTTCTTTGATAGAGACATCTCCAGAGCCTTTCCAAAGCTGCGTAAAGGTTTTAATAAAGCCGTCACGATTGACAAGTTTATTTGTAAGGACTTGAGCGACAAGGCCATAAATAAAATCAACAAAATTGTCTGCAACGTCCGAAGAACCAATAACCAGGCCAACCTGTTCACTTTGCTTGAGAACCAAACTCTCGATATCTACAATAGAGGTAGACATCCCAACACAATAAACCATACAGCAAACAACAAGGAATTCAAAACTGAGAACAAATGAACTAGGCCCCAAAGAATGGGAATTATCACAGTGGTGGCAGACAAAGGGAGAATGGCTCAGTACTGAAACCAAGAGGGCAGATGAGGACAAACAGATAGTATGAAGGCAAGGAGACGCACCATGCAAGGCAGGAGACGAAGAATGATAGTGACTATGACTTCGGGAATTAAGAGAGAGACTGAACGCAATTGGCCAGGAGGCTGAAAGAGATAACCATTAAGAGTGAGAAGACGGCTTTGCAAGAGAGAGAGAGAGAGAGAAAGTGACGTGGATTGATCCTGATGGGACAGCAGCTGAACGCGAGACAAAACCCTAGATAAGACTCATGGCTCTTCTCGCGTAACGAGAGAGCTACTCGGGGTTAGAGGCCAAGTCGAAATAATGCAAAATTATACCCTTATATCTTTGGTGTTCTTATAACATGGCTAAATTAACTATTCACAATAATAATTATTCTTCAAAAACTTAACTATTGAAAGTATACAAGCACAATTATTCAATCTGCGAGATAAGGCTTCCCTAAATTAAGCGTCACTACTATTCTCATAGTATAGGGTCCATTGTGTTCAACCCAAACAAGTGAACCATAAGAAACTATTTGTGTCCCAACTATGTAATTTATGCTCAGAGTATAGCTTTGCTTCTCATATGTCATTTGAAAAACAACTATACTTGGTGAACCCATAACTTCAGAATTGATTGGTATTGTCACTAAAGCACTATAAGTTTTGTTGCCATTTCCTACATTGGTTATAGTACATTAAAAGTATTTCTCTTTCAACATTCCTAAGTCTGCAATATTATATACAACAATAAATGAAGGATAGTTGAGATTAGAAGATGCATTTGAACAATTATAATCGTTATGTCTAACAATGGATCACATTTGGTTTGTTTTAAAACCCGAAGAGCATAATAGATTGATATAATCTTGTTGTGTTGCATCATAAATCAACCCAGAGTCAAGGGCCTGATGCGAGTCAATATAACCTGCTCCCATATCTAATGGCGAAGCAAGATGATGAAGTTTGCCATATATTTTTATTGGGTTTCCCGTATATTATCCAAACGATTTGCAGTGGTCATAATGGTAGACCTAATGGCAGCATGGCTCCATTTTCAATGAACAATTTTCAAAAAGTGCAGCTATCCCAAAAACATGAGAACAAGCTGAAGATGTCCCTGATGTCAAAGTGTACTTATTATAAAGCGGAAAAGCTCCCAAGTGAGCCATAGGTTGGTTTGGAATCCAGCCAACAAGAACATACACACCAGGTGCCATTAGATCTAGCTTCAAAGATATTTGAATAGCTTCGTGAAGGACCTTTTGAAGCAAATATAGGTACAATTGGTGCAGGATTTATGCCAATAATAGTTTTTTGAAACTCTACAGTGACAACATGTTTATCACGAGATTTACATATTGTATAAGATCCATTGCATGTTTTGATGTGACCATGATACAAAAGCAAGGTGTATTTTTTAAGTCAAAATCATCACTAGTAAGTATAGCTCCTTGAATATTTGTTGAGGAAAATTGAAGAGATTTGACCAACAATAGATCCTTCCTTACATATTATGATTTTGTGCTACATCATAGATTAGTGATACATCTTCTACAGAAACATATCCTAGAAATCTAGACCATCCTATAATGTGTAGCCCATTTTCAAGAATCAAAGTTCCAGCAAACCAACGATTAGTGGAACCTACAGTAGCAGTTGTAACCTATGGAATCCCATTATGCATTGTTGCTAAGAGTGGGCCTTGATTCCCAGCTGAACATGCAACACATATGCCTTTTTGTATAGAAAAAAATGAAGCTATTGCTATAGCATTTTCAAACAGTGGTAATCCATAATCATGGAGAGAGATATGTTGAGATTTCAAATATACAAAGCTATGCTCTTGAACAGAGAAGGGAAAACAAGAAGAGGAAAAAGATTGGAGCTAAGAGAGAAAAGAAATCGTTGAGAGGAGATAGAGAGTTTGTTACTGAGCATTAACCATTGCAATGCACACATATTCACTATGATTTCATTCCAACGGAATTATACCTTTTACAAAGAATGAAAACGAAATCCAACCTTGCAATTGTGTCAACAATATGAGCTGTACACTTGGCAAAAAACTAGGACATGTAAGTCCTAATGTGTGATGGCATCTAAGCCTTACATTTGTCTAACTAAGGATTAAACCATAAAACAATTTACATTTCAACATTCCCTTATAAATTGTCAACTATTTTAACTCCTAGTAAACCTCTCAAATAATTGAACTAATATTTAGGAAGAGTTTTTGTGAAAATATCAGCCACTTGTTCTTTAGACTTGCAGTACTTCAAATCCACCACTCCTTCTTATAAAGCATCTCGGATGAAGTGATATATGAAGTTGATATGCTTGGTCTTTTGATGGAAAATGGGATTTTTGGTTATTACAATGGCAGAAGTGTTATTTACCATCAATGAAGTTGCTTATGTATGCAATTCTCCAAAATCCTCTAGCACAAACCTCAACCATATAGCCTGAGTAGTTGCTTCACTTGCATTAACATACTCAGCTTCAGCTGTGGAGAGAGCAACACTATGTTGCTTGACAGATGCCCAAGAAAACACACCACTTCCAAAAGAGAAAGCATATCCTGAAGTGCTCTTCATGTCATCTTAACTTCCACTCCAATCACTATCACAATATCCGATTAGTATAGCCTCATTGCCTTTCTGATACTCAATACCATAGTCTATTGTCCCTTGTATGTACCTTAAGACCCTTTTGGCTGTTCCATAGTGCTTTTTGGTAGGACAATGCATAAACCTTGCCAAAAGACTAGTTGCAAACATTATATCTAGACTTGTAGTAGTTAGGTAAAATAAACTCCCTACAATCTGTCTATATTGATTCTCATATGCAGGTTCATTACCATCATTCTTGCATAACTTCTCACTTGTCACCAAAGGAATACTCACAGGCTTGCATTGGTGTAATCCAAACTTATTCACTAGAGTCAATGCATATTTCTTCTGACTAATGAAAGTGCTATGTTCAGTTTGAATCACTGCCATTCCAAGAAAATGATACAGAAGTCCTAGATCAGTCATTTCATACATTCTCATCATTTCTTACTTGAATTCAGCAGTGAGTTCTTCATCGTTACCTATATACACTATGTCATCAACATAAATTGAGACAATTAGTGTTCCTGAATCTTTCTTAGTCTTGCAGTACAATATGGCCTCACTTGTGCTTCTGACATACCCACAACTAATGAGATAAGCATGAATTTCTTCATACCAGGCCCTTGGTGCATGCTTTAAACCATACAAGGCCTTCTTCAACTTGTATACCTTATCTTCATAGTGTTTAACCACCAAACCTTCAGGCTGATCCACATATACCTCTTCCTTAAGTATACCATTTAGAAACATAGACTTGACATCTAACTGGTATAACTTCCACCCCCTTTGAGCTGCCAAAGCTATGAGAATTCTAATAGTATCAAGTCTGGGTACAGGAGCAAAAGTCTCATTGAAATCGATTCCAGACTTTTGTGCATAGCCTTTGACCACCAACCTAGCTTTGTGCTTCTGTATTGAGCCATCAAGTTTCAACTTGGTTTTGTAAACCCACTTAACACCAATTACAGGTTTCTCACTTGGTGTGTCAACTAGCTCCCAAGTCTCATTCTTATCAATCATTTTCATCTAAGCTTCCATTGCTTGTTGCCAAGCTTTGTCTCTTAAGGCTTCTTGAAAATTTTCTGGCTCAATGATGCTCATATTACATCGAGCATATATCTCCGTTATATCTCTAAGTTTCACAAGAGTAAAACTTGGTGATTCACTTTGTGAGCCAGCATTAGTAGAACCTGAAGTTATCTCAGCTGCTCCAGAGTCATTTCCAATATGAGATTCTAGTGCAGATGAAGTTGTGACTTCATAATCTTCTTCAGTAACACTAGAATGCTCTTTAGAACATATAGGAACTATGACTTGTTCCACATTCTACTGCTCCCAATTTCATAAAGAGCTTTCATAAATAAAAAAATACACTCCTAGAGACTACAATTTTATTAGTATGCAGATTGTAAACTCTGTAACCTTTCTCACATTTGCTGTAGCCAACAAAAATGCACTTGACAGTTGAATCCTCCAGTTTTGATTCCCATTTTGGCCATTTTGGTGGCCTAGCAATCGATCAAACCTCTCATTTATTTGAGCATTTTAGGTTGCTATGGTTTGAGTCATATCTTGCAACCATTGATGGTTGAGTTGGTTTGATGTCTCCATTGCTCAGATGAGCTGTTGGATCTCTAGTGAAGTGGCCGGATTCTGCCTCAAGACTGGTCCTCTATTAGCTTCCTTAACATCTTCGACCACCACATGGTTGGGGTCGATGGCTGTTGCTCGGCCGATGCCGTTTTGGCTTTGTTGTCCATTCATAAGATTTTGTGGCTGAGTGTTCATTGGAAGTGAACCAGCCATACTTGTCTCTGATTCTGAACGAAGTCTAGACTCTTCAAACTCTCGATCTCTTCTAGGATTCCCCCTAGTGGTTACGACCATACAAAACCTGGTGGTCCCACTGGACGTGCCAAATTATGTTTCCCTCTTTTCGGCCGGGTAGGTCGATTGAAGGAGTTTTTAGTCCTTCTTCTTTTAGATTGCGTAGGTGTGCCACCACCAAGCCACTGACTGGCTTGAATGGAAAAGGTTGGATTGTTGTGTTCGCGCTTCTGACTTCTAACCAGCTGATTGATCGGCCAAGCAAGGAACCTCCTCTTGGCCTAGGTTCTTTCACTTCCTCATAGTAGAGGATGGTTAGGTTTTGTATAGGTATTTTAGTATTTTAGAGATTTTTAATGATAATGATGCAAATTAAATTAAAATATGCGATTAAACTTAAAGACGAGAATTGAAGTGCGATAAAGTGAATCAAAGCGATAGATAAACTTAAATTAAACGAAGAACGAAATAAGAACGATATAAATGATAAAGGCAATAAAATAAAGCAATTTGAAATTAAATTAAGCTTAAAGCAAATTCGATAACAATTAACAATAAAGCGATAAAATTGAATCTTAAGACAATGTAATGAAAAATGCAAGAAATTAAACTTACACTAACGAAAGTGAAGAATTGATCTAGTCTACTTGCTTGGAAAATAAAAACCTAGTCTAGGGATAGAAAATTGAAAGACAAAAAGTAGGTTTTTGAGTCTGATGACGGGGTCCTTTGCTCTTTGTCTGGTGTAGTTTATATAGGATCATTCATCAGCCCATGGGCTGGCCATTAAATGGCCAAAGGTCAACTTCATTCAAAATCTTTCCTTGTGTGGCTTCCTAAATTCATGGAGTTGATTTGAATGAGATCATCGGATTGCAAATCTAATCAATTGATTCTCTCCTCCTTAGGAATGTTCCAGATTGACATCACTTTCTTTTGATTGTTTTCCTTAGATGAATCTCGTCACGTGCATGAAAACATCCGAAGATTTTTGGGCCTACTTTCGAAGGCAGAGCTTGGGCCTCCAAGGACTTAGGCCTAACATCTGGTCAGACGATGTGGCTCCTAGAGTCTCTAATTTTGATTGAACATAATCCATCGATGTTGGGTGACTTGGAATTTCAATGAGTCCATCTGCACCATATACATATATATATATATATATAGATATATAAACAAATATATATATATATATAGATATATAAACAAATATATATATATATAGATATATAAACAAATATATATATATATAAACAAATAAATATATGTATAAACAAATATATATATATATATATATAATATATATATATGTATTATATCCATATATTATTATATAGATGGTATAAGGCCATTAAATGGCCATCCAATTTTCATCAAACTTTTTGGATAAAGGTCTCTAGGCCATTTGGCCTTTTGAAGAAGCTCAGCCAAGGTGACGTGACTTCCTGTCCCTCCATATCAAAAAATATATATAAAACAATTACATGTCAAGATGCAAATATCACTATATATATATTTTATATAGAAGGAATCCGTAGGCCACTAGTTGGTCTTTGAATGAAATCCCAACTATCAGACTTCTCTCTGCTCAAGTCGAATCACACAAACCAAGAAACATCCAACCACATCATCCTTCTCAAATTATAATAAATAATAATCAAAGATTTTAAAAAATATCAAACTGACCAGCAGCATGCCTATTTTGGTTCTTCGTTTTTTTTAGAATTGTCCCCACTAGAGATCTGATGACCATTAATAATATCAGAGCAACAGATTGGCAAAGGAGGGCTTAGCTTTTCATCCTTTCTAACCTTCACATCTTAAGCTTTGAAGACGATTCCCACCCAGGATCCTCAAGCATCGAAACTTACTTCAAAAGCTATACCCCAAGTAAAGAACTTGAGCTTTGAAGATATGGGAAGAGGAGCTTCAACTTCTTGACCTGCTATTTCTGATCATGCAAGTGAGTGGTGAGAGAATCTAAACTTCTTGGATCAATTGGCTAAGCATGTATTCCAAACCAAACCTACTTGGTCTTTCATTTATTTAATGCCGTTATAAATAATAATTTCTTTACTTTGCTAGACCTTGGGGATTTGAGTCCCACTTTGACTTGGTTGGAATTGAACCACTCGAGTTGGCTGGAATTGAACCACTCGAGTTGACTGGGATTGAACCACTCGAGTTGGCTGGAACTTGGTGACCACTTGACTTGGCTGGAACTTGGTGACCACATCCAAACAATTATCCAAAGCTCTTGTTGGACACCTGTTTTGAATGTAGACAACAGTATTTACTGTTTCTCCCCATAACTTAAATGGAAGTCTCTTCTCATGCATCATTGCCTTGCTCATTTCAACAATAGTTCTGTTTTTTCTCTCAACAACACCATTTTGCTGAGGTGAGTAAGCCACAGTGAGTTGCCTTTCCATGCTTACATTTTCACAAAATTTTAGAAATTCAAGTGAGGTATACTCTCATCCTCTATCACTTCTAAGCCTTTTGATCTTTTAGCCACTTTGTAGTTCCACCATATATAGCCTTGAACTTCTTGAAAATACCAAATAGTTTAGACTTGTATTGCATGAAATACACCCAACACATTCTAGTGCAATCATTAATAAAAGTCAAGAAATATCTGTTTCCACCAATAGTTGTGGTATGCATTGGCCCACAAACATCTGAGTGGATGAGTTCTAGTGGCACACTTGCTCTCCAAGTCTTCTCTTTTCCAAAAGATTCTCTATGTGCTTTCCTCATTGCACAACCTTGGCAAATTCTCCCTGCATTCCCAATTTATGGCAATCCATAAAGCATTTCTTGTTGTTATAACAATCTCAAACTCTGCATATTGAGATGACCAAACCTCCTATGCCAACACCAAGTAGATTCTTCAACAATTGCCTTCATAGCCACAGAGCTCACATATTTTAGTGAGAATGGAAAACATCTATTCCCTGTCATTGGAATTTTAGCAACCAAGTGTTCCTTTGAGCTGTCATCAAATATCTCCACCACTGAGTTTCTAAAAAACAAAAAATAACCATGTTCCACCATCTAACCAACATTGATCAGATTTTCATCTAGCCCTGGCACAAGCATAATTTCCTTAATGTATCTAGGCCCAAATTAGTGTCAATCACCAAAGTACCTTTACCAGTTGCCTGCACCAAATCTCTAGTGCCCATTTTTACTTTTGCAATGACCTTTGTATCAACATTGATTAGAAAGGATTCATGTGAGGTCATGTGATTGCTGCGAGCACTATCCACATACCATGCATCATTATTTTTCACTACAATAGCAGAATGATAGGCATAAAACATTGTACCTTCTTCCTCCTTATGTGTTGCATAGTTGGTTGTTTGAGCTGGTTTGCCTCTGTAGTCCTTTGCCACATGACCAAACCTATCACATTTGTAGCGTTTAGGCTTACCTTTGAACCAACAAGCACCATAGTGAAGCTCATCACATGTTTTGTAAGGAACCTTTGCCCCTTCAGTCTGATTTTCCTTCTTGGAATTGTTCTCAAACTTTGCATCCCACTTCTTCCATTTATGTGGTTTCCAATTCTTCTTAGATTTTGAACTTTTAGTTTGACCCGTGTTTGGTTGATCCCTAGAATCACACTTAGATCAAAAAAATTTCTTTTCTGTTAATTTCTCAGTGTGCCTTTGCAATCGTTGTTCACGGGATTTCAAAGAGCCTATAACCTCTTGAACTCCTATAGTTTCAGTGTCCTTTGTTTCTTCTATCACTTCAGCAATGGAATCATATTCCCTAGACAAACTAATCAAAAGTTTCTGCACAATCTTTCGATCAACAATCTCTTCACCATATGCTTTCATGTGATTTACAACTCAAGCAACTTAGTTATATAATCAGATAAGGAATCATCCTCTTGCATACGAATGTATTCAAATTTCTCTTTAAGTGCTTATAGTTTAACAAATCTTACCTTCTTATCTCCTCTGAATTCTTGCTGCAAAATTTCCCATATGCTTTTTTGGCAGACTCTTTCAGTACTATTTTGAGAAAAATTTCATCAAAAACTACATTTTGAATCAGTCTCATGCCTTAGCATCTTTTGCAACATTCTATTCTAATATGAGCTTTTGAGCTGCAGTCAGAGCTTCACCATCCTCTTTCTTCACTGGTTGTTCATACCCATTTTCAACCATATCCCAAAGCTTGTGCGATTTGAAGATCGTACACATTTTTATTCTCCAGAAATCATAGTTGCTTCCATTGAAGATGGGAGCACATAGCTCACCCATTCCAGATCCAGCCATGTGAGACTAGAGATAGAGATTATCTCAGTTGGATTGCTACGATTGAACAACACCTAGTCTCAGATCGCAACCTGAGCTCTTGATACCATGTTGAGATTTCAAATATACAAAGCTATGCTCTTGAACGGAGAAGGGAAAACAAGAAGAGGAAAAAGATTGGAGCTGAGAGAGAAAAGAAATAGTTGAGAGGAGAGAGAAAGAGTCTATTACTGAGCATTAACCATTGCAATGCACACACATCCACTATGATTTCATTCCAATGGAATTAAACATTTTACAAAGAATGAAAACGAAATCCAACCTTGCAATTGTGTCAGCAATATGAGCTGTACACTAGGCAAAAAATTAGGACATGTAAGTCCTAATGTGTGATGGCATCTAAGCCTTACATCTGTACAAAGGATTAGACCAGAAAACAATTTACATTTCAACAAGATATTAATCACATCAACACCATCAGCAACAACTTCGTCTATAGCAGCAATAATATCCTAGAAGTAGCTATTTCCACCATCCCAAACAACCTTACACATTTCTAGCATGGCTCTTATCGCAATGCTGCTAGCTGTTCCATGACCGTAACCCAAAAAAGACACTTTATCTACATAATTCCCTACAATGATTGTGGAAACATAAGTCCCATGTCTTGTACTGTCCCTAGCAGAATTCATACATATTTTCTAGGTTTTATTTGAATTTAACAGACCTTTGTTGAAGTACTTGGCTCCAACAAGCTTGAAGTTACAAAGGGAGGAATTGAACTCTTGCCCACAAGATCCCTTCCATTTATATGAAATAGCAGGTTTAGTGCTTATACGATGGTCTTGAAAGCTAGGCTGCTTTGGCCAAATACCAGAGTCAATGACGCCGATGATAACATCTTCACCATATTTTGAGGTGGGGGATTGGACAAGGGAGAGATATTGCTTAGGAGTATAAGTTGTCGCAGATGTAGTAATTCTCTCATGAATAGCATAGATGAATCCTCTATGCTTCTTCAATGCATGTAGTTTATATGACGACAAAACTGCACTGAATCCTTGAAGATCATTCCTGTAAGTGTATAAAATGGACGGTGGTGGTTGATTGTCATTTAGTTTGACAGAGTTTTCAAATTGAAGGGAATCAACAATGGACAAGTACCAAACTATGATGACTAATGTTTGGCATGAGGGAGTTGTCCATAGACACAATGTATGTACTAATTACTATTGATTATGATTTTGTTGCGTGAGTTAAAAGAAACAATGCGAAAAATAAACTTAATGGAATAGGAGTCCTACTAATGAACTTCATTGTGAAAACACTTGCTTGCTTTGATGAATTTGTTTGTGAAAGGCTCTATGACTCCTTCATTCTCGGTTTCTTGGCATCGATGTTCATAGGGTGCTTTTATTGAATTTTACATAAATAAAAAAATATAATAATTGGAAACATTCAAAGAAAGTGAAACGTTTCGAATTCCTTGGTGTTTTATTTACAATCTTTTCATGTTCTTATGAGTACGATGTAGTCTATCATTATCAATAACGTCATATTGAAGCAAGTAAGGTTTCATCTTAATATAGTTATCTTCACCTGTCTTTTCCATATTGTTCATAAGAACTTTGAAAAGCCATTTCTTGAGGGTGCGACTCAAGAAAACGTCATTTCCTGATATTTGAGGAGGCATGATCATTGCCTATCCAAACTGCTAAAGGTTGTAAGAACTTGAATATGTTGAGAGTGTTTATCCCACATTGAAATGTTAAGGGACCTAACCTGGGTTTATAAGGAGTTGGGTTACTCCCTCCATTGCCAATTGGTTTTGGGATGGAACCTCAACTTCCTTCATGGTATCAGAGCAAGGCTTCACATGTTGAGCCTAACGGCCACACGTGCTCCCACGTCACCCAATATGTGTTGTCCACGTATTAGGCTTGAAAGTTCGCCACACGTGCGGGGGCGTGTTGAGAGTGTTTGTCCCACATTGAAATGTTAAGGGACCTAACCTGGGTTTATAAGGAGTTGAGTTACTCCCTCCATTGCCAATTGGTTTTGGGGTGGAACCTCAACTTCCTTCAGAATATTATGTTAAATACATGTCTTTATGAAGTCCACTAGCTCAAACCAATAGTGGCATTGCACAAATTTTTTTAAAAAGAATAATCTAAGCTATCAATTTTCATGCTCTTGTCTTTGTTAAATGCATAATATAAACTAATTCAAAAGGAATGAGATGATTTATATCCAAGCGTGTGTGTGTATATATATATCTGAGATTGTCACACCTCAAGTTTCAAACACAAGAATAACCTGCGTAGTAATTAAAACTCCTTGAGTTGAGCTACAAACCCTTGCTTGCTTTTTGCTAACCAATTTTGAGGTGTAGTACTATAGTGCCATTTATTTCCATGAGTTCTATGTGATGCAAAGTAATCGTTTAGCTAATGTTGTTTATAATTAGAGTCACTCCAAGTCATTCCCATTGAAGTGTTTAGTAACTAAATGAGAATAAAAATGAAATTGATTCTCATTAACCTGTTTACTAAATTGTCAAGAATATCTGAATGAAAACCATTTTTATTACCAAAAGACCCTTTTACGAAAAAAAATTAAATACAACTTACTAGTACAAAATCTTCTAATAATATATAATATATTACATAAACGTACACTTGCAGTACTTGGGTCGGATGAACAACTTGAATCTTTCCCTTAGTAAAAGCTAAAAGAAATTGGAACACAAACATACACACACTAAAAAATGTGGAGAGAGAAATGAAGAAAGGTCGCTTGAAAACTTGCTGCTCCAATATTGCTCCCCCTTCCATCCAACTAGCCTAAGGCTTTTTATAATTGGTTGCCTCTCAAGGCATTGTACCATTCTAATAAAACACATTAAAATGTCTGCCCATTTTTCACAACTTAATAGTTATAATTGACTTAAATAAAAAAAATAAAAAATAGTTATAGTTGACAAAATCAGTATAGCAATTGAATACAAGAATTGGTCAAACAAAACTGACGAAAACGATTTTTTGATTCAAATCCTTGAATGCCAACGACATTGAAAACAATTAAATATGTATGGAATTGCTACACCAAAATTTTAAGAATAAAGCTGCAGAAAAGCCTTTAAAACAAGTCAATAATTATCCCAATTGAAGACTAAAATTGCTCCAACTGAAACTTAAGCAAAAAGCTTTTGAAATCAAAATTAATATATATAATCAGATTAAAAAAAAAATCAATTCTTATAATAAATTTACAAAATAAATTCATTTTAAAATTGTAGTTACACCACGCAAAATCTGGAAACATAAAATAAATAATAAAATAAATTTTGTATTTTGAAAAACTCATAAAAATTCCAACAATCCTCCACATATTTCAAAATACAAAAGATCTCAAGGGAAAGTGAAAATTCAATGCATTTTCACAGAAATGCATTAGGTTGAGCTAGATGTAACTCACAGAAATTTGGTGAAAATAAAATTTTCTATGAACTAATATTTCTTTACGTGAATAAGAGGACTAACCACCCACATTAAACTCTCTTACTCAAGTGTGCTGAAGCAGGTTGGCGCGAATAGGCCGTGCGCCCACCTGGATATTCTTAAGTGCTTTAGAGAACCTGCTTGAGCTCTCATAGGAACCGGCCACACTTCCACACTCATATAGGTGAATCCATCAAGTGTGCACTACAATCAAGCACACCACCCATAAGAGCTATGGTATTCATTAAGAATATAAATTCAACCTCAACGTTGCAGTATTGCACTCTCTAGATCTACACCATAGGGAGGGAATCTCGGGAATATAAATTTGATAGTGCATGCCTGATCACCCAATGACTTGTTCTTACCCATAATATGAACCTACTCCCTAGGATCTCTATTTACATAGGTTGGATTACCACTGTTGACAACTGATACAAGCATAAATCCCCATCCCTCTCGATGTAATACTCACTAGCTTTCGGCATAGTGGTTTTGCCAAAGGATCCATCAAGTTCATCTCTGATTTCACAAAATCTAGGGATATCACCCTTTTCTGAAGTAGCTGCCTCACAATATATAGTCTCAAGCGTATATGCTTGTTTTCCCCATTATAATATCTATTTGAGCTCGGGCTATTGCAGCCTGAATATCACAATGCATAGACATAGACGAAGCTGGTCTCTTCCATAAACGGATATCTAATATGATGTTCTCATAATGCATAGACACTTCATAGTTGGTCTCTTCCATTAAGGGATATAGATGATGTGATTATTAATTGCAAGTGGACAATATCGCTCAAATTAATATAGTAGTAAGTAGAGTATCGTTCTAATATGGATCAAGTTAACCTATTAAATACTAGAGTGATTTATTTATAATTATATTTAAATTAAACGAAAAGAGAATTATGATGACTAAAATCTAATTAAGCAAGTAAAATAAATTGAGATAAAGTAAATAATGTAAAAGATGAAAACAAGGATGATAAAGCACTAGGGCACCGATTTCACCTCGCTAATCCCAGCCAAATCCTTCTAACTTGTTAATTCTAATTTCCTAACATGTTGATAATCATTTTCCCTTACCTCACCAATACTCTTTTCCGAGTTATATTAGTTGTATTCCTTACCATCAACCCACTCTATTCCTAGTTATGGATTTAGATAGCTAAGAACCCATTAAGATTTGTGGAAAACAATAAAGATTACACAAACCCCGAGTTGGCTATGTAATTTATGGTACTTTACTAAAAACTTTTTATTAGGAATCTCCTTCCGGTCTCAACCTAATTCTTCCAATCATGCAATTAGTGGCCAATTAATTGAAAACATCAAGAACGGTAACAAGCACTCAACATGTATAGATAAATAAAATTAACAATATCAAAGAATTTGAGTATTCATAGCTAGGCTACATCGTATCCCTAGTAAAAGAAATTAGTTCATGAAGGACTTATTGAGAATCATGATGGTTGATGAAGACATGGAAGATACCGAATTCTCCAAGTAGAATGCCAAGGTTGCGCAAGCTTTCTTAGTATTCTCCTTTGGATATTTCGGCTATGAGTATGAATATGTAGGATGATGGATCCCTTGAACAATGACCTAAACTCTCTATTTATAATACTCCTACAAATCTTACATATCTAAGGTATAATTATAATTGTTATAAAAGTAGGATTCCTTCTAAAATAGGGTCTTCTTTATTTCTCCTTGTTTGACTTGTTAAGACTTGAAACATCTTGAACTAGGAAACTTGACAACAATCTTTGCAACAAAAGGAATGACTTGGCTTCTGGACTTGATTAATCTTCAGTCTTCTTCTTCTTGCCTATTTTTGCCTCAATTTCTCATATTTCGCAATTCCTTCACAAATCTCACAAAACTAATTAAACAACCAATTTAACCCAAGAAAATTAACAAATAAATAAGTAAAGGAAGCATAAAATACATATATATATAAATATATACTTATCAATAGCCAAGAAGTTTTTTAAGTTACTTGGCTTCAAATTCATCTTGCATGTCTGTTTGAAATATTTTCTACAACATCGTATAAAATAATTACTAGATTTCATCTCAATATAATTAGAGATCTCATATGCATTGGTATACATTAAATTATAATGGAAATCCATTATATATCAAATCTTATGATCAAGAGAACCTCCCAATTCTTTGATACTCAGATATACCAATGGTCTATAAAACTTTGAGTGCACCCGCTGAACTTCTCAAATATTTTGGTACTCAGATATCATATATATAGTACATAAATGTCATAGACGGTCTATGACATTTATCTATATATATATATATATGATATCAATTTGGTGCTTTTTCTTTAGTAAAAGGTAGCCATCGGACCCTCTAGCTTCCACTTTTGTTTCTTGTATAAATAGTAATAAGGCATTAGTTGTACACTTAATGACTCCTCGTGGTCCTTCTATTACGCGCAGAACTATCTGAAGACCAAGACTCGGTTCCAATCCACAGTCATGGTTCTACTTTTTATTTTCATTTTTAATCAACTTGTTTTGGGTCAACCTTGGCATCCTTCGTTGCATGTTGACTTTTAAATTCAGTGGGCATGATGAGGAAACTACCTTCCTAGTAGTTTTCTCATTTTTCATTTTATATGTTCTTGACTTTTCTGAGACTATATAGCTTCTTAGTTAGGTAAGTAGGAGGGGGATAATTTTCTCAATTGATCCATGTGATAAAGGTTGTTCTCGAGTGCAAGGGGCTTGTTGGATTTAGAACCCTAAATCCTATATTGCTTTATGAAAACTTTTTTTAAAGGTCATTTCCTCTTGAGAAAAGCAATAATGTATTAAACTAAAACATACTATATGGATGTTAGAACTCAAAATACAGAACCTTGTCTGGGAGAGCAATTACTCCAAACCACTACACTAGTGGGTACTTTGCTGCTTTATACAAACTTTAAAGGGAGTTTCACTAAAACACCCAAAATGGAGGTTGAAATTATAAAAAAACCCAACACCCAAAACACTTTATAAACACACCCAAAACCCATCATTACACACACTCAAAACCCATTTATAAACACACCCAAAAAGTTGACTTTGTGGTTGATTTTGGGTGTGTTTCTATGTTTAAATAGTACTTGGGTTTTTTTATAAATACATGTCTAGGATTGGGTTTATTTATAAATTTGTAAACTTTAAATCTCCCGACGGGATAAAAAAAAAAAAAAAAAAAAAAAAAAAAATTAATTATTAATTATCATGTGTGATAATTAACATATCAGCTTTTCTGCGTATTGATTGAGTGACTCTTATAATATAAATCCATCAATTACCAATGCATAGTCGTTGAAGCACGAAAGCAAATGTAATTTGCAGTACGAAAGCTACTCTTTCCTAAGTACAATTAGTAAAACTATTACCCACACAACGTTTATTTTATTCATAAGGGCAAACATTTGGACCGTCAGATCCAAAGACAAAATAAGATATAGCTGTCTCCTAAAACCTTATTTTAACTCCAAAAGGTAATTACTTATGAGATACTAGCTAGTCGTACTTGCAACACACTAATCATTTGTCTTGGACGATGGAGGGTAATTTGATCCATCCATAATCAGTTGCTATAGATATGATTCTATTCCATGGAGAAGTACTTCCTAGCTGTCCATGTGACGGCGCTGCCTTTGGTGGCGGGGGCGGGGATCGAGTGTTTCCATAATCACTTCCTATCAATAATTTCAGTGACGGCGGAGGTGACCTTGGCTTCCTTACACAATGCTCAGTTACCGTAGATATGATTCTATTGCATGGAGAAGTACCACTTCCAAGCTGTATATGTGGCGGTGCTGGCTTCGGCGAAGGCGGGGGGGGATCGAGCTCTTTCGTAGCTTGTTCCTTGACCTATTGGTTTTGTACGTGGTGGAGCTGGTGGTGGAGAAGCTGTGGAACCAATTGTAGATTGATGGGTTGGAGGAGATGATGATGGGGATGGTGGTGGGCTCGGAGGTTTCCTTCCATAAATGGTTATAATCAAGGCCAACTTTCCTCCTGCACTCTCTGTGGAACAAGAAAATGCATGGATCAGCTAATATATTTACTAGTTGGGCTTGGGAGATACACAAATAATGTACAAGTTTGGAAAATAAGAAAATAATAAAGCAAACTAATCATGCATATCATCAACTTTTCACATAACCAAAGAAACTTGCTCACAGTAACACAATTTTGGTAAAGTTGCTAAAAAGTAAAACAAAACATAATCATGAACCATAATTGGAAGAAGTTCAAAGAGAAGCAGGAATAAAATAGAAATATTTCCCTGAAAGACAAGAATTAATAAAACAAAATAATCATCCGATGTTGGTTAGGGCAGTTAGTCAGGGTTGTGACTCAAATTCAAATTCCCTCTTCGTAAATTAGATTAATGTAGAGTAATTCAGATTATAGCTAGAAAAAAAAAAAAAAAAAAAAAAAAAAAAAAAAAAAAAAAAAAAAAGCAAAATGCAATGAACATGTACTGGCTGTAAAGAAATTCATTACCTGATAAGATTCTGGCATGAGCAGGAACAAGAATAACTGGGAGAAATGCAAAGAGAAGCAAGAGAACATTCATGATTGTATCTAGCTAGATTCAAATGGCTGATGATAAGAATGTATGACATGAAAAGGCATATTTATAGTATCAAAGTGCTTTGGTTGTCATCACTGTTGAGTCAAAGCTTCTGCTTTTGTTTTTAGAAAATAAATGAAGCATGCAATTATTCACTTCCGATATCCTTAGTGCGTGGTCCTAGTCCGAACAGAATCCAAGAAAACCACCCGGTTTTCTATCCAATCAGGTTTTTTTTTTTTCTTTTTTTTTTTTTTTTTTTTTTTTTTTTTTAGTTTTACTTAGTGACTTTGTGGTCATTATTTTGGGTTTCAATCGAGCGACGTGCATATGGACCATACAAAGCAATAATGCTGTGGAATTTATATTCAAAAGCTAAATTAGTAAAGTAAGTGGTAGTCATTTTCTGAATTTACCCATGTGGGAAAATATCATCCATGCATACAAATTTCAATCCATCAGATTGAAGGGTCGGTTCCTGATTAGCTGTTGTTTAATTAGTAAGTGTCTATTTAGTATCCTATTTGGATCCAATTTTATAAACTCAAAAATAAATTTTTAAAGCTTAAAAAACCTGTTTAATAGGCACTTTTTAAAAACTCAAAAACACCCCATTATTGAAAAAATAAAAGAGGTTTTAGACTCTCTCTCTCTCTCTCTCTCTCTCTCTCTCTCTCTCTCTCTCTCTCTCTCGTTTGTCTTTTTTTTAGATCTTAAAAAATAATTTGGAGTTCAAATACCAAACAAGTTTTTAGATCATAAATTCACTATTTGAAAACTCATCTTTTTAAAAAGAATCATATTTTTGAGTTTAATTTTGTTGAGTAGAATACCAAATGTGGCCTAATTATATATATATATATATATATTTTTGAGTCATTTTAGATTTTCATCGAAGATGATTTTATTTATTTATTTATTAAGTCCATGTGACTAAGCTGTGACCTCAAAATGCTAAGTAAATTTAACAGCAAAAATATTCAATCAAATGCCCGGCCGACCTGAGGACCACTAACAGCTTTTTGAACAGTGGCCATAGTTTTCAAGTTTTAGCCTTAAAATGAGTTTCGAGGAAATGAACCACACCCTACTCTGGACTCCGCACGGAAGGAGCGACCAATGGCATTCTGGCACATGATGTGAATGCCACAACTTTTTGCCACTTTGTCCGGGTCATGTTTTCAACCTTTTTCACTCTCAGTCTCCATGTCATCTCACCTGTTTGAACACACCGTCCAAGTTTCTTAGAATTCAAGTTGGGTACGTTTTAGTAGAAACACAAAGTGAGATCTTGTTTCTCTTCATCTTTGATGTCCAATGGCTAGGGTTTTATTTACATCAATTTGTGCGTCAAGAACAAAGCAATATGGTAAGTCAATTTTCTTCCCTTCTTTTTTTACACACTTCCATGCATAATCTAAGAACTATAAATTCATCTGTTTCACAATAGTATTTTTAATAGTAAATTTGGCTTACACCCTTCAAATTCAATTTGCCGTACCTAAAACCCTTCACTTTTTGTTCCTATAAATAATACCCAATTTGTATAAGTAAAAACCCATGACTAGGATCTAACTCAGCAAGTTACCTAATTAAGCATAAAATCTGATTTATTGTACTTTTCATATTCCAAAAATACCCCCAACTAAGCCATTATTGCATTTTGTATATTAATGTAGGAATCAATATGGAAATAGTTTTTAATTGGATTGTATATAATGACAGATGTTGAATTTGGAAAGATCTCCAAATGGTTGTAATGGATGTAAGAATTAATTTTGAAACATTTTAAAAAAATTTAACAATAAATTCAAATTTTGGGTAATCGGTTTGTTTAATAAAATGTTTATGTTATTTTCTTTTTATGAATTATACATGACTAATAATCCACTTTATAATTGTTTATGAATAAAACTGTACATACTGATTATGTTGAAAAAATAATGTACCTATTACTTGTTTGTTTTATGAAAAATATAATTTACCTAGTATGAAAAGTGTACATAATTATCTATTCCAATATACCTACATTATATGACATCCAATATACCTACATTAATTTTAATGTACTTACAATTAGGATTTAGGTATTATATGTCATCCAATGTACCTACCATTTGAATAATATACCTACTACGAATAAAGTACCTATTATTTATCTAATTAATGTACCTATTTTTTTCTATAAATAATACAGCCTTTTTTTCTCTGAATAAAGTACTTATTATTTGTTTTATTAAAAGCAATTTTTTTAAATGAACCTATTTTTCTCTCCAAATAACGTACCTATTTTTCCTCTCCAAATAATGTACCTATACACATTTACAGGTATATTGTAAAATAATTTACATGTGGGTAAATAATGTACCTATATTTAATATAAATTATTGTGTACCTATTTTTAATTATGAAAAATATATGCAATTACAAAGTACTGACTTTGTTTTTTTTTTTTTTTTTTTTTTTTTTTATATAAATATATTTTATATGTATATATTTATATTATATTTTTCATAGGTACATTATTGGATATGTAATTTACAGATTTTTTTGTTTGTTTGCAATTTTAGTGGGCGAGATGTGAGAGGGAATGACAACTAAAAGAAATGGGGTGATTGATATGCTATTAATAGGGAGTATATTAATTACAATTATGGCAGTTAATGAAATGCTTGAAATAAAATTATAAATAAAATATGAAGTTTAGTGGCAACGATGTAAAAACATAGAAATACTACGACCTCTTATATCATACTGGTAATTTAAATTTGAAATTGGGTTTTACCCAAAGATTTATAGAGTGATGGGTATATGTCTAGGAAATAGAAAATGTAGGGGTCTATATTGGACAAGCCCTATTTTTAATTCAAAAAATTTAGGCAAATAAAGATTTTATTTTTCACTCGCCTATTGCCAACCATGGCGACACTGGAGGTTAGGCGAAACTAGTAGGCTTGGTCAATTATAGAGAAGTTCAGAGGGCTAAGAGACTTGGTCAGGACGTTTTGATTGACGGCTTGTGTTAATAATATTATTGGATGGTTGGTTTACCATGGTGTGCCATGCGCACATGCTGTGATCAGTTTGACTTCCAGAAGGTCTCCCCGCCATGCATATTGTAAAGACAGAAGGTGAAGAAACTTAATTATATAATGTTTAGGGTTTAATAAGAAAAGATATGACATATTGTAGAAAGACCTAAGTCGTCCCTCGAAAGCGAAGTTACTTGGATTAAAATATTCTCAATTTGACATGACCATGGATTAAGATACCAAGGATTTGGCACTTTCCCATTACACAGTTCATTATTCTCAAAATCTTCTCATCTAAGGGTGTTCATTTGGTTACGGCTATCAATTGGTGTTCAAACCCAAGTTCATTAGGTTACTTCTATCATTAGGATTTGGCACTTCATTCTTTCATTACCTTTCTGTTCCAATATATATACATGTTTATGCTCTTTTTTGAAGAGGGTCAACTTAGAGAAAAGGGGTTTGTCTTCAGCAGTGGAGAAGGTGAGGATCTTCAATAAGGGTAAGCCTGCAGAAGACAAAGTAGGAGAAGCAGTCGTTAAGCTTCGGACACCGGTGTGGTGCCGGCCGAAGGCTCTTCGATGCCTAAGTCAGCTAAGAGTAGTAACTTTAGCAGAGTAACAGTAAAAGGTAAGAAAGTAGTTACCCTTTTTACTAGGGTACTGTTCCCTATTTATAGGGAAGTGAAAGTGGGAGGTTTGTGTAGATTTCTGATGTGGGACTTTATGCAAGTCGCCGTGGTGGTAACACGTGTCATGGAGATTAGGTTTGGTAGTTTGAGAGCTTCGGAAGGTGTCTGGCACTTTGGAAGAGTGTCTTCCTTCGACATGGGAGAAAGCGTGTTTGCCTTGGTGCTAGTCGTTTTGAGGCTGGATATGCTCGGTTGATTATGGTGTAAACAATACACACTACAAAAAAAATAAAATAAAAATAAAAAATAAAAAAATGCTTTATTGTTCTTGTGCAAATTCATTATTGATTTCTTTAAGATGTATATTTCTAGAGGAAATTGATATTGTTGATGCTTGGTTTTAACACCAGCAATTTAGAGTACGCCCAAGCCCTTTTCGGCCCAACCTTCCTCAAGGATGGTCCTTTTGGCTTCAAGAATTTGCTTATGTAAGACTCTTTTTCCTTGCCTTCTTGGGCAGTAGCGTGGTGCCGTAGATGATGGATGTTAACTTCCTGAAGAAGAAGACAAAAATGTCACTGAAGGTGGTGATGGGGTTACCAAAAACCCTCCGATGGCTACATCAAATCTTTCCCAATAGAAGGATTGAAAATGTTGTACTTGAAATTGGTACTTAGGTGACGAGAGGTAAATTTAAAGATATTCAAACCAGACACAACAAACTTCACACACTTTAGACCTTGACAAAATACTCTTATGACTAGTCAACTGTCAGTCATGAATTACCACAACCAAGAACATACACAGAGCATACCAAGTTGTACCTGCAGGCCTAGAGAATTACTAGTGACAACCTAGACACTCAGAAAACCCGTCAATCTAGGCATCCTCAACAACTATGGTGAAAGTGTGTGAAGACATCATAATCAAGTAAACAACAAACAGTAGAAAATTATGACTAATCAACTGCACGAACACACACCCAGAAATACATGAACATCATGCAATGACTAGTCAACTGTCAAGAACACAAACCCATAAAATTACAGAGATGCAAACCAGAAATTGTTCACCCAGAAACCCGCCATTGGAAAAAACTGGGGGTCATCAACCAACCAGGTAATCCACTAAGCAAAAAGATTCTTACAAGGAAACACTAGTAAGCTCAAAAAATCCTAGGTTTATTTAGGAAGATGAGCTATACCTCCTTTGTGCAATCTTCTTCTCCAGCTTAGCAAAAACCAGCAGCTTAGTCTTTCATGAGAATGACAGCTCCTTCTTCAACTCTTTCATCCCATGGTACCAGCTGCCAACTCCAACTCAGAAAAAAATGAAATTTGGATTCAAGGAGTAAATGACCAATTTCTTCAAGAAACCATACTCTTGAAGAAATCAATCTTGAATTTGACCTAGATATATATAAGAGAGTGTTTGATCTAGTAAGATGAGGTTTTCATATTTCAATTGTAGTTTTCGAAAAATCAATTTTGAAAACTCAAAGATGAAAAATATGAAGGTTCACTCTTGTGGAAGAAGAAGAGAAAGTTTTCTAAGAAGCTTTCCAAAACTCACCCACAAAAGAGATGGCTGCCAAATGAGGAATTTTTTGGCTTTTACCCAAAAATTCATAGGTCAGAATAGTACACATGGCTGCTGAGAATTTTTCAGAATAGGACAAAAAATGATTGAGTAGGGTCCAACTGGAAACAATGAGCTCGAAATCCTAACACTACAAAAGTTGACTAGTCATACGAAAGAAAGATGACTAGTCATAATTTTCAGGAATTTAGTTAATGCAATGTAATGCAATGCAAAACTTACCTTTGTCAAATACATTGTTGTCCATCATAATGCAGCCAGATAAGAACACCTAGAGATGTAATTCTTAATCTAAACTAGAGCTTGAGAAAATACAACGATTGTTAAGGGAAGCCAAAAGAAAATTACAAAATCCTACACTTACACTTAAGTCTGAAGAGAGTTTTCTACTTAAGTCTGGAGAGTTCAAGTTGCTTATTTTGGTGAAAGGACTCCTTTTTATAATGGGAAGGAGGAACCTTCTTTTTGTTATCTTCCATCGATGTGAGACTACTGGACTCCTGAGGACATGGCATCCTTATATTGGGTGATTGGTAGGATCCTGGCACGTGATTGTTTCCGCTACGGGATCAAGCCTCGTGACCCTCGCTACCAATGTTTGGGCCCTTGTAGAGGCTCAAAACATGGTCTGATGCATGGGGCCTTGGCGCATGGTAGTTGAATGGTGTAGAGAATTATATTTGATTCAATAAGGAAGAGCCATTACATATATACACAATTTACAGCAGCTAATAAGGAAATAATTTAATGCGATGTGAAGATCCTAAGTCAAATATACATACTAGGAAATGAAATCAATTACAGAATATTGTTTGGGAAAATGACGTTTAGGAGGAGATCACAGTCTCATCATCAGAAGAAGATTGAGAAGATTGAGCTTCCGTTATACGCCCCTGCATGGAACAATGAAGGAAGAAGAGCTGGTGACAAAGCGGCTTCGTTAACGCATCAGCTAATTGATCAATGGTAGAAACATGAGCAACCTTGAAAAGTCCTTGAGTAACAAGATCATGGACAAAATGAAGATCAATGGCGATGTGTTTCATGTGGGAATGCATAACAGGATTTGAAAAAAAAAAAAAAAAAAAAAAAAATGAACACAATATCGTTAATGCAACAGGAGGAGCCAGAAACGAGACCTTAATTCTCAAAGTAAGTTTTGCAGCCAAGAGAGCTCTGCGGTGAAGGCAGTGGCACGATACTCAGCCTCGGTGGAGGAGCGAGCAACGGATCTTTGTTTGCGGGAACTCCTAGAAATCAAATTTCCACCAAGAAAGATTGTGTAAGCAGTGGTGGTATAACTCGTCCACGTGTTATAATACAAGTTAGGGGGTACAAGATCCAACCCCAATCGACCAATCCAATCCAATCCAATTTTAATAAGTTTCGATGATTTGGCGGATTGGATTGGATCCATAATTTTCAAAACCGACATGATTGGATCGGATGATGTATTTGCTTATTTTTCTCTTGTAGGTATTTGTAGTTGAAAACGTTATCAGTGTAAGTCATTTAATGGAGTTATGTTTAATATATTATAGAATCAAAACAATTTTATCTAGTATTTTATTTATATTTTACATTGACGTCTATTAATATGTTTCATTAGATTAAACCTAAGGATAAATGTTTAATATTTCATTATTGTCTTTTTCCATTATCAAAACTGATCATCCAATCCAATCCAATATCAATTGGATCGGATTTAAAAATCTAACATGAGTGGATTAGATTGAAAAAATCACAATCCAATCTATATTGGATCGGATGTGGATTGACTAAATTGTATTGATTTCGAACCGACATACACCCCTAATACAAGTGAATATTTATTGATACTATATTCTAAAAGTGAGAAATATCAACCTAGTGATTGATTCATATTATAACGCGTGAACAAGTTATACTACGTAGCCTATACTATGACACCATATGGGTAAGCTTAAGGATTTTCTCAATGCCCGCATCATCTCCCTTAGCCACTTCGGGTCGTCTCTGCTCTCTCTCCTCTCCTCTCTCATCTCTCATCTCTCATCTCTCTTGTTCTCTCATCTCTTCTCTTTTATGATTTTCTTTTTAAAAAACTGATTTCTCTATTTGTTATCCATATTTTTCTGGGTTAGATATTGAGTTCTGTAGTTTTTTGGGTTTGATTTCGTTTGATACCTTTCATTGAAGATCTTCAGATCTGTTCCCATCCAGAATTTGTTGTTTTTTTTTGAATGTTGTTTTTAGTTTGTATTTTCTATTATTTGAAAGTTATACTGTAGATTTTTTTCTTTTGTTTCAAATTACCATTTTGGTTTTGGTCTACAATCTTTTCTCTTGTATAATAAAAAAGATAGATTTTCTTATGATAGAAAAAGAATGACCTTTTTCCTTTTTCTGATAAAAAATATATGAATTTTGGGGGTTTACTATCTTGATATTGCTCCAGTGTGGGTTGATTCCTTTATGCTAGATGATCTGCTTGGTATAGTAGAGCTTGTCTTGTGGGTACTGGGGCTGCTTAGTTTGTCTGTTGTTGGGGTTTACCCCTTTTTCTGCCAAAAAACAGATGAAGTTTATTTGATAAAGAGAAATTTTAGATTAGAAAAAAAAAGGATACTGAAAAAAGAGAAAGAAAGATTTTGAAGGAAAAAAAAGTAAGGCATTGATGCAAAAAGTTGGAATTTTGCATTTGATTATTGTTAAATAAAAAATTAATATTTATTACAAAATTGTTAATTTTAGTATGTTGTTTGGTGCAAAAATGAATAGCACTGGACTCAAAGCCTAGCCATTCTAAGCTAGCCCAATCCAATACTTCAAAGTCCATCATAACCAGTCCAAGCCAACCCACCAAAAGGGGCCTTAGGTTTTTGTGGCAGATTGGGCTAGAGACCCTAATACTCGCAGATCCACCACAGGCTATATTGTTTTTCTTAGTCATAATCCCATGTCTTGTTCTTCAAAGAAGCAGGTTTCAGTTTCTTGTAGCTCCATTGAAGCCGAGTATCATGCTCTTGCTCATTGTGCTGCAGAGAATTCCTCGATTTGACAAGTTTTATGTGACCTGCATATGTTCATTCCAAAAGCTCCAGTCCTGCGTAGTGATAACTTATCAACATTACCTCTTTAGTGCTAATCATGTGCTTCACTCACGTATTAAGTATATGGAAATAGATTTTCATTTCCTTTGTGAGAAAGTTTAGAACCAGGGGCGTTCCTAGCCTATGGCGGGCTCGACTCATACCCGACTCAAATGTTTGTTAAAAAAATATTACCTACACTACATAGTCTAGCCCACTTAAATTAAACCTATACAAACCTTTTTCTTTACTTTCTTTTCATTCTCTCCTCTCTCTTTTTTTCCGTTCTTTTCCTTCTCTTTTCTCTCCCTCTCTTTTTTTTTCTTTCTTTTCCTTCTCTCATCTCTCCTCTCTCTTCTTTTTTGGTTCTTTTCCTTCTATCTTCTCTCATTTCTCTCTTTCTTTTTTCTTTCTTCTCCTTCTCTCTTCTCCTCCTCTTTTTTTTTCTTTTCTAATTAAATTAAAAATTATGATTATTACTTTTTTTTTGTCTTGCACAAAACCCAAGCCACCCTATAATTTTTTTTGTCTCGCAAAAAGACAGCTATTTCAGAAATTACGAAACATGATGAGCTTGAGGTGGACAACCATAAATTATGGGCTTTGGAGGTCGAGGTGGAAAGCCAGAAACGGGTGTCATAATGAACGTCTATAAAAGGAAACAAAAGGAGAAAGGAGGTCACAACTCATAAAGAAAAAACCCTAGCTCCGCCAATTTTATTCTTTCCCATTTCTCTTAATATAAACCTAGCTCTACCAACCCAGAAATAAAATAGCCTCTTCATTCCCATTTTCTCTTTATTTTGAATAAAATAGCCTCTTCATAATGAGATCTTTATTCCTTCCCGATCGGCTTTCAAATCCTGAAATTTCCATTATTCAGAATAAAGATCTTGTTGTTCAATATGTTCCTACTGATGAACAAGTTGCCGACATTCTCACCAAAGGTCTCATATTCCCATTTTTGTCTCCCCTAGCTGCCATTAGGCCATATCCAAGGACCTAAACCCAAAATATTGCCCAAAACTTCTCCAAACTCGAGAAAATGAAGGACCCAAAATTTGGGGAAAACCAAATTTGGACCCAAATATGGGTTCAAGTATTGCCTGGACCCAATACTATTCAATGGAGCCCACTACACCTAAAACAGCCTCATGTGCACAACATCTAACGTGGGCCTAGCTGACCTGCTGTGTTGTTGCTGTTTGTCTGCTTGTCCAGCCACTTGTCAAGCTGATGTGAAGCTGCCGTTGGAATCCAACAGCAACAATTGAATTTGGTTTTTATTTATTTATTATTTTTTAAAATATGCTAAATGTAACTTAAATCAACGATCTATATTAAATCTAAACTATTTTAATGGTAAAAAAAAAAAGATCCAATGGCTGAAATTTAAATCCAATGGTCAAAAAAATATTTTAAATTAACCTAGGTCAAATTATATTTGTGGAATTTCAATTTTTTTAGGTCAAATTGTTCAAAAAATTTAATTATGAAGTTATTTAAAAAGATTGAATGAAGAAAAGTTATCCATGAAAAAATTTAAAAAAAATTAGACTTAAACCATTCTTAAACAATTTAATAAAGTTGTGGACTTAAAATTTGAGTCCGGAGGTTGGGAGAAAAAACGATTTGAGTCCAGGCAAAACGCAAGTAGTTACTTTTTGAAGGGGAAAAATTTGGGTTTAGCCCCTCATGGATTAGAGAAGGCCTTAAGGGAGGATGCTAACAGTATGCTGAGGTGTCCAATTAGTTAATGAGATGGCAAGTCTGTTAGCTTCACGTGTTAATTAGCATGTTGGTTAAGTTGTTCACGTGCTTTTTAGCATGATTAGTTGGACTTTTAGCATGTGTAGCTTAGTGCAATGTAGGTTTAGTTAGCTATATAAGTCTTGGTTAAGATCATTTTCATTCATTGCGTAAAAAAAAATTCAGAGAAATATATAGAACTTTACTTTCTTATTCTTCTCTCTCTAAAACAAAACCTAGATTACTCTCTTTCGACCTGGTTAACAGAAAGAATATTCCGTATATGAGGAAGGAGGAACTGATCTTCACAGCACGGGGACATGTTCATGAATGGCATTAGCATGCAAACTGAAACTGGATGATTAAGCTAAACATGATTCTAATTAAAGTTAATTAGAAACGAGCTTAGTCCTTATTCTAATTAAAGCAGCAAATACATAATAGAAGGTGTACGGCCCACCCTCATCAACTATGAACGGCTTGATTTTTGATGTTCAAAATGAAGCCACATCGGACACTCGCAGACTACCACCACCAGTTACAATACCATGGTACTTCGGTGGCCCAGGAGAGGGTCCAGGTGGAGGTCCTGGGTATGGAGATGGAGGAGGATAATGGGGTGGTGGCGGCGATTTGAGTGGACGCGGATGAGAATTTTCCGTACAAGAAGGATCATCAACTGTTGTATGATGGGACAAGGGAGCAGCAGAGGTTGAGGACCTTCCAACTATGATTATCCTTGTGGATCGATCCCTTGGATTAGTTCCTGCAACGTGGACACATGTAAATGCAGATCAGTAGATAATTTTAGTTGATGGTTTCTAGATTAAAATAGATTGCCAGTGTAAACGGAATGTTCTTTAATTTTTGTTTTTCTGGATGTAGACGCCCTTAGACCTGCCTGTTATTTTCTAATTTGCTTCGACTCATACCAGTTTTGATCAATCATTAAGTTAAGGTGTAGAACTTTTTAAGTTTTAAATCTCGAGAGCTTTAACCTAAAATTTATGTTATAACTTAAAATCTGTCAGTCCATGGGAAATAGTGAAAATCAGAGCTCATATTGATCAGGTATTGTGTATCAATATTTGGCTATTAGTTAATTTCTTTATTTTTGCTTTTAAATGACTCTCAAGAACGACCCATTTTGAGGAACTCAATCTGCTGCTCACAAGTCAACTTAGTTGCTTGCCCCTTTATATCTACCTCAGCCCCTTATGTGTGGTATTTTATCAAACATGTTGCCCCCACACTCAAACAAATCAACATAAAATTACTAAGCAAGTTCATGGTGGAGAAAAGGCAGTGAGGGCAATGGCTTTCAATGGCCCCTTGCTGAAATTGGTACTAGGTGAAGAAGGGTAAATTAAAGGCTACTTTAGACATCTACCAACTACACGAATCTTAACTTAACTTGAGATCAATATGACTAGTCAACTATTAGTTATAAACTAGCAACAATCACACACACAGACGAAACAACCAATACCTGCAAGCCTAGAAGATCACTAGTGACAACTTAGGCACTCAGAAGGACCCGTCAATCTAAGCATCCATGTGCTAGCAACAACTAAGGTGAGTATTGTGTGTGAATACATCAAGATCAAATACATATATAGCAACATTCAGATGATGACTAGTCAACAGGAAGAACACAACACCAGAAAAACATGAACAACAAACCCATAAAAATGTTCACCCAGAAACCCACCGTTGGGAAAAACTGGAAGTCATCATCCGACTAGGTAATCCACTAAGCAAAGAAGATTCTTACAGAGAAATCACAATCAAGCTCAAGGAAACCGAGATCTATTTAGGAAATGAGCTATACCTCCTCCATGCAATCTTCTTTTCAAAACTTAGCAAAGCTTGCAACTAGTTCTTCATGGCAATGGCAGCTTCCCTCCTCAGCTCATTCATCTCATAGCACTAGCTCACACAGCTCAACTCCAAATAAGAACACGAAATTTGGATTCAAAATGAAATGATCAATTTCTTCAAGAAACCATTCTTGAAGAAATCAATCTAGAATCTAACCTAGATCTATTTGAAAATATGTTTGATTTAGCTAGATGCAGATTTCATCTTTCAAAGCAGTTTTCAAAATCAATTTGAAAAACTCATTTATGAAAAGATGGAGAAATCACTCCAAAGGAAAGGAGAGCAAAGGAGGAGAAACTCACAACCTCTCAAAAACACATTTCCTGAAGTGACAGTTCCAAAAGGAATGAAGGGACCATTTACCCAAAAATGTTAGGTATGAAACAGATAGATGGCAACAGATAAAATTCGTTAATTGGAAAACAAAATGAGCTGGCAAACCTCATGATGCACAAAAGATGACTAGTCAAACACATACAAGTTGACTAGTCATAACCTAATGCATTCTAATGAATGTAATGCAAGATTTACCTTTGGCATCCCTTGATTATGTTGAGCCATTGAAGAACACAACCAAAGCAAAACAACTAGGTACCAATTTAACCTAGTCTAATAACCTTGAGCTTGAGAAATACATTACATGTCCTATTACAAAGTTGGCAAGGAAAGCTAAAAGTATACTAGCTAGAATACAACTCAACATAACACATGCAAGTGACTAGTCATAACCTAATGCAATCTAATGAATGTAATGCAGAATAATTACCTTGGCATCCCTTGATTATGATGAGCCATTAATGATCAAAGGCACAAGAGAACAACTAGATAACAATTTAAACTAGTCTAATAACCTTGAGTTTGGGAAATATATTACATGTCCTATTACAAAGTTGGCAAGAAAAGCTAAAAGAATACTAGCTAGAACAACTCAACACTTGCTACATCTGCCAGTGTATGTGGGACTTACATGTATTAGAGTGATGGTCAATAAGATAACAATGCCTTAAATAATAAGAAATTCTTCATTTTGGAAGCTGTTATTAGAACATGAAAAAATGACTTTACGAGAGCTCTCGAGCCGAATCATGTATGGTTATAGCATATACATTTTAACATATAATTGCATGTTTTTTTGGTATCAAGGCATATATGATAATTTACCTATCAAAGTCCTCTCATCATTGAAGCATTCCTGTTTCCCTAGCTACCTAGAATTCATTGAAAATATTGGGCTATATAGACCAATGTAAATGTATAGTACACTAACTGACTGGGAGTAGGTAAACTTAGCAGTCAAGGGCGTTCCTAAGACTTGTAGGATCTTACCCGTGCCAGGGTCAGCCAGGGCAAGACTAGAAATACTACAAAAGTTTATCACATATGTCAATGTCATCATGTCCCAGTGAAAAGACACTAATACTTTTTGTCTCCTGTTTTTATAGAGCAGAGTAGTTGATGCATATCGCAAACACAGCACAATGAGATGAAGCTGAACAAATTTGACCCATCCACCAAGTTAATTTCATTAACATATTTAAAAATTTGACTTGATCTATTTCACTTGCTCAAAAATAAATCGTGGGTTTGAAGTAAAAATGGCAGTTTGTTGCTTCCTCTCCAACTCAGTATTTTTGTATAACCTACTTAAAACTGATATGAACGTAGTAACATGTGGATATATACATGCGCCATGAATTAAACTCAGCGAGGTTTAGGAATTAACTTTATTAAACATGGCTGAAGCACAAACAAGACCTCAAGCTAATTAAACACACCTTAAAATTGAAATTAAGTATGATCAACTTGGAAGACTAATTTATATCACACATTTACACTGACTCCATTATTCCATCATCGTCTACAATCTCCCTCAGGCTGAAGATATGTATCGACTTCTCGGAGGAGATTTCTCGAGTATATTGGTGATCGTTGGTGTTTGCTTTGGGGTTGGTGCTGGTTTGGGCGGAGGGGGCGGGGATTTGGACCTTCGGGTATAATTTCCGTTCAAACCTGTCTTGGTCACGAAAAACTTACTTCCAATATTTTCTGTACCAAGGAAAGAAGACATGGGATGCTTGGAAGAACTTTGGTCTGAATATACACACAATAAAAAATGGTTGGCATCAACAAAAACAAATCTATCAATTATATGTGATCAGCAAGTGTCATAGTATATTGTTGTTTTTCTGTTGATATAATGATGATGGGGATAAGGATTGATGATGATGATGATGATTATCCATTAAATTGTTTCATCATATGATGACAGCATGAATTATTTTAGAAAATTGACATTTTGGTTGACCCTTAAAATGTGGACAACTAGCGAGCACCATACATAGTACGTATCTGTACAGTGCAGAAACAGCTGTGAAGGAATATTATTTGGAAGCTGTTATTAAAACATCATAAAAATGGCTTTGTAAGAGCTCCGAAGCTGAATAATGCATGGTTACAAAAAATATCATAAAAGAAAATGACTTCACCATCCTCTTTCAGGATGAAGCAATTGATAGCCTCTTATTTCTCACCATTTTTCTCACTAAACTTTATTCGTTAGCATGTGGTTTATCATATTTTGGTCTAGTTGGTTTCTACTTGCACATTTAGAAGTGTTGAGCTCTAATGAAGTAAAAATGCTGAAAGTGAACTGTTTTCTACACTTTTATGCTGAAAGTTGAATTTGGGAATAAATAAATGCAAGAATGGCAGCAGCTGCTGTGAGGAATTAAAAGAAGATGACAACACTTGCTGCACCTTCTGACCAAGGAAGAGAAACCCACATGCGTTGGCAGCAAAAGAGTCAGACCTCCATGCCAAAGGAATAAAGGAATGAAGAATGAATGGGTAGCAAGCGGCAGCATTCCTTGGCATATCACATAAGTGAATGATCAGATGAAGGGAGATAGCAACCCAAAAGAGAAAGCCCCTTGGGTGGCAGCAAAAGGCAGCCGCAATTGAAGACCAATGAAAACCCAAGTGAAGAAAGCTGGAGGTGCAGCAGCTAAAGAAGAGAATGCAGCAGCCAGCACATGAAGATGATGAATATAATGATGCTTTAGTTGCTCTCATTTCCCTATAAATAGCAAGCTTAGCAACCGAGAGAAGTGTGCAGAATTTGTGCAAGAGTCTTGGCACCAAATAGAGTTAGATTAGTTCAACAGCTGGGGAGCCGAGAGGCAAGGATCCAGGGAGAGGACAAAATGACAATACAATTGGAGAGAACCTTGAAGAGCCGTGAGGCAAAGAACCAAGGGGTTGATGATACAATTTTTCCTTCTCCTCTTTGTTTTTATTTTGTATTTTGTTTATTATTTTATTTATGTCTAGTTAAATTATGTTAACGAGGAAATACCATTATGAAATGAAGTTCTAGTTTTTATCTTTCAATTTCCAACTATTATATTATTCAATGATTATAATTTTGCCTTCACATGATTAATAAGTTAATTTTCTTTTCACTACTTCTATCATGTATTTGTGGTAGTTAAGAATTTAAGTTAAGTTATTAATGCATCCTTGGCTTTGTATTACTAATATACAAATTGCTGTGGGAAATAGTTAAAATATCACAAAAAATATATTTAACAGAAGAACACATACAATTATTGCATGTTTTTTGGTATCAAAGCATATATGATAATTTACCTATCAAAGCCCTTGCATGAGCAGAACTGATCCAAGTTCCCACAGCAAACATAAGGATTATTATGAACGTGCCTCTCATCATTGAAGCATATATATGTGTCCCTAGCTGGCTAGAATTCATGGAATCGAATTGAAATGAAGTTATTTATAGACCAATTTATGTACTACAGTACTATTTGTATTAGGTATAGGAATCACGATGCTGGTAGTTGGTGTACTTAGCAGTCAAGGGCGGTCGTAAGACTTGTAGGATCATATCACATCAAAGTTTACATGGAGTAATAATTAGGGGAGTTATGAAGTAATTAATGTGTTTCCTAAACTTAGTTCTCATCAGCATATCCTACTGCAAACTGCATGGCCAATTTTGGGAAGCTCGACTAGTTGTCCTGATCACGTAAGTATAGGTATTGTTAGGTGTTTTGAGATCGCCAGAATTTTCTCAAGACATCCACGCGCTGCCCGCGTTTTTGGTATGGGTCTCCCATTTTGTCCAAAAATGACCCCTATGTCATCCCGAGCACAATGGTATGCTTGGATTCAAATTTGGTTATCGTTTTATGGTTGAACGGGTTTTACATATTAGGCGCTATCAAGGTTCAATATGTTCGTACATTTGGATCGACTCCATTTCCAAATATGTTGATTTAGGAACCTCTAGGATCGTGTAGGAACTCACGGATCGAGAATCGAAGTCCCGAATGCTTGGATTCAATTGTTCAAAAATTACGTAAAACGATGACCGCTCGATCTGGACCAAACTTGAAGAACGTGTTTAGTAAATTTTGTTGAACCCATAGGAACTTTAGGATTATTAATCGAAGGTCGTGGATCCCACAAAGGACCGGGTTGACCAATATAAGAATTTAATCATATATTTAATCTTGGTCTTTTCAGATCATTCCTAAAAATTAAGGTTTTTTAGGTTTTAGACATAAAAAAAATTTCACTTTTGAAAAAAGCCAAAGCTTTTTCAAAAAAGACAAAAAAACCGCTCAACTTTCAAATCAAAGACATGCAAATGTATTGGATTCCTTAGGAAATCTAAAAATAAATAAGGGCATTTTTGTCCATTT
This sequence comes from Prunus armeniaca, assembly GCA_903112645.1. Classification (NCBI taxonomy): domain Eukaryota; kingdom Viridiplantae; phylum Streptophyta; class Magnoliopsida; order Rosales; family Rosaceae; genus Prunus; species Prunus armeniaca. Next base: position 8,268,892 of record CAEKDK010000003.1, on the reverse strand, counting down.
TTGCTTCTTTTAAAATTTTTCTCTCTCCTTTTGCTTTTTCTAAAATGTCCTTTCCAATTATCAGAACTATTGAAAATGGGCCTAGGAACTTTAAGGCCGGTGGTCAGGGTTTTGATTAAATATTTGTGGTTGAGCTATTTTATTAATTAAATATTTTAATCACTTAAATAGGTATTCGGGCTCCAACAAACCTGCAGGAAGGACCTTTGAAGGATCAGGCTAGCTTGGACGCACAGTGAGTTGATGTTTGTTTTATAAATGAATTTATGCAGTAAAAGTTTTATTAATTGATCATGAATGAATTATTTATGGTTTTTGCTTTCCAAGCATACAGCTTGAATTCAAATACTATTATAAAATTTTGTTTATGATTAAATGTGAATGGCTTGGAAAGTAGAAAAGGAAATGGTAACACGATTTAAGGATTCATGAGTGAGGAATAGTATTGTAATTTTTCAGGAAAGGTTTTTAAACCACCATAGGTACCCAAAATGTTGCCTTCGAATAAACTGTTGCCTTCAGATATAATGATGCCCACGGACATCCTAGTTGTCGTCGGTTGAGTCAGCGCACATTTGGCAGTTGGCCCACAAGTCCTAGGGATAACCGGACTATGAGGAGCGAGGAATGCTGCTCAAGTTGACCAAGTGTCTCCTGAGTTCTACAAGGAATGCCACTTGGGTTAACTTTGTGTTTCTCGAGTTTTGCGAGGAAGTGTCGCTTTTGTGACACTTGAAATTGACTGTATAATGTGGGAAATAAATAAATAAATAACCATGGAATTGACGGATTTATAAATTGTACACCTAGGTGGAAAGGAATTATTATTTTTCAATGCTTTCAAATAGTTTTGATGAATTGATTGAATGTATGAACGGTTATATGAATATAAATATGCATGCTTGATTTTTGTACGAATATAGAACAGGGATTAAATGATTTTTCAAATGGTCTTAACAGTGGTGGTAGTATGTTGATATTATACTTTGCAAAACTTTCTTTTGTCCACTTACAATTTTAATATTTTGCTCCCTCAGGCAGTAAGCGAGTATCGGAGCACCACCATCGGGCAATCATCACCCACCACTTCCTTTATTTAGGCAATCGTACTGTAACCGTGCAATTTTTGTAAATTAAACTAATTAGTAGGCTCTGATCTTATCCTAGGATTTTTGTGAGGCCTGAGGCCACACAGATTTGATGTTGAATTGTGTGTGTTCTAACATTGTGCATGCTGAACGATTGTGGATATATGAGTTGCATTTTTGTACAGGTGTAAATTTTGGGAAACGAGCAATTTACAGGGGACACTCTGCCGAATTTTTGGCAAAAGTCAAACCTTAAAAGAATTTTTGAGTTTTAGTTTATAGGGAAAATTTGTTGTGTGTTCGGCACCTAACAGGTGTTGGACATGCACAGGATTCGACACAAATTTCAAGGTGGAATTTGGGTTGGGTCTTGTCAAAATCAATAAAACCATTTACACATCAACACTATGTATTTTTAATTTTATTTTATAAAGTACACGATGTTATTTTGGACCCGGACAAAAAAAAATAGAGATAAAGCCTTATATTCTATGGAACCTGCTGCCAAAGTGCAATCAGTATTATTAATAATTTAATATAAAGAGAGTCCACATTCACTCAATTTTTTCCTTTTGGTCTTTTTTCTTCTGTTTTTTATAACATGTTTTTTTTTATGATTATTATTTTTTATTCTGTATTTTTAATTATAAATTTATGAAACAGTACTAGTAATCCTCATTCGAATTTTCTTCTCGTCATTTTTTACACACCTCCATATATAAGCATGTAAAGTATTATTTTTTTTTTTTTTTTTTTTGGTCAAATCACATAATATATAACCCTAATACAAAAATAACTGATGCAGCGAGTTTGACAAATACATACATGGACCATTGGGATCACGTTCATGCGATTAAGGTGGGATATTAACAGTATGCTGAGGTTAGTGAAGATGCAATGTGCGTTTAGTTAGCTATATAAGTCTTGGTTAACAGAAAGAATATTCCATATGAGGAAGAAGGAAACTGATCTTGGAACGGGGACATGTTCATGAATGGCTTTAGCATTCAAAGTGACACTGGATGATTAAGCTACACAAGATTCTAATTAAAATTAATTAGAAAAGAGCTTAGTCCTTATTCTAATTAAAGCAGCAAATACATAATAGAAGGTGTACGGCCCACCCTCATCATCTATGAACGGCTTGATTTTGATGTTCAAAATGAAGCCACATTGGACACTCGCAGACTACCACCACCAGTTACAATACCATGGTATTTCGTTGGCCCAGGAGACGGTTTAGGTGGAGGTCCTGCGTCTGGAGGTGTAGGACCAAAATGTAGTGGTGGCCGCGATTTGTGTGGAAGCGAAGGAGCAGCAGAGGTTGAGGACCTTCCAAACATGATTATCCTCATGGATTGATCCCTTGGATTAGTTCCTGCAACATGCACACATGTAAATGCAGATCAGTAGATAATTTTAGTTGATGGTTTCTAGATAAAATTAGATTGCCAGTGTAAACGGAATGTTCTTTCATTTTTATTTTTCGGGATGTAGACGCCCTTACACCCGCCTGTTATTTTCAACATTTGCTTCGACTCACAACAGTTTTGATCAATTTTTACGACTTTTTGATTTTATTCTTGGCAACGTGCATTAAGTTAGGGTTTTTAAGTTTTAAATCTGTCAGTCCACGGGAAATAGTTAAAATATCACAAAAAATATATTTAATAGAAGAACACATACAATTATTGCATGTTTTTTGGCATCAAATCATATATGACAATTTACCTATCAAAGCCCTTGCATGAGCAGAACTGATCCAAGTTCCCACAGCAAACATAAGGATTATTATGAACGTGCCTCTCATCATTGAAGCATATATGTGTGTCCCTAGCTGGCTAGAATTCATGGACTCGAATTGAAGTAATGAAGTTATTTATAGACCAATTTATGTACTACAGTACTATTTGTATTAGGTATAGGAATCACGATGCTGGTAGTTGGTGTAATTAGCAGTCAAGGGCGGTCTTAAGACTTGTAGGATCATATCACATCAAAGCTTACAAGGAATAATAATTAGGGGAGTTATGAAGTAATTAATGTGTTTCCTAAACTTAGTTCTCATCACTGCAGATCCTACTGCAAACTGCCAATTTCGAGAAGCTCGAATCTCCCATAAAATAAAATGACTTCACCATCCTCTTTCAAGATTGAGCAATTACACACACACAATAAATCGTGGGTTTGAAGCAAAAATGGCAATTTAAATTCTGAAAAATGGCAGTTTGTTGCTTCCTCTCCAACTCATAATAAACATAGTGACATCTGAATATATACATACGTCATGAATAAAACTCAGCGAGGTTTATGAATTAACTTCATTAAACATAGCTGAAGCACAAACAAGACCTCAAGCTAATAAAACACACCTTGAAATTGAAATTACGTACTGATGAACTTGGAAGACTAATTTATATCACACCAAGGAAAGAAAAACTTACTTCCAATATTTTCTGTACCAAGGAAAGAAGATGTGGGATGCTTGGAAGAACATTGGTCTGAATATACACACAATAAACATGGCTGAAGCATAAACAAGACCTCAAGCTAACTAAACACACCTTGAAATTGAAATTACGTACTGATCAACTTGGACGACTAATTAATATTAGTATCGACTCTTGGAGTGTTCTCTGCAACTCTACTTGGAAATTCAAATGACAAAAGTTTTGGAGGCCCTAGGCAAACTACCAAAATGTGGCCTTCTACTCTCTATGTATATTTATCCAATTTTTTTTTCTATAAGTTAAAAAAAAAATTATATGAACTCAAAGTCAGAATATTGTGACCTAAAAAGAAACAAACAAAATATAATTTACATAACAATTTATAAAATACATCAAAACATCACCCGCCTTGCATTTCTCAATGCCAAAGTGTCAATTAACTTTGCATAATCAACTTTTTCTACAATGCTTTTTTCAGTAGAAAATATAAGCAATAGTCTTGTGGGTTTTTGCCTTTTTGTTCTTACTTGAAGATCGCTTCCTCTTGCAGTAAATATTCAATAATAAACTTCTTGTTTTTCATTTCTTGGGTTGAGTAGAGCAGATTTTTCAATATTCTGCTAGGTTTTTTTGGTATATGCTACTAGGTTAACCTATTCAACTAGGTTAACTTATTAACTGGTTTAACTTAAAAAAAAATAATTGGTTCCTTATTAAGTTTTCTTTTTTAAGTTTTAGAGTAAATAATTGGGCTTAATATAATATTAATATAGTCAATGTCATGTCCCTGTGAAAGGACAATAATACTGGTATGAACGTAGTGACATGCGGATATGTATACATACGTTATGAATTAAACTTTGAAGTTTATGAATTAACTTTAGTAAACATGGCTGCAGCACAAACAAGACCTCAAGCTAATTAAACACACCTTGAAATTGAAATTACGTACTGATGATCAACTTGGAAGACTAATTAATGTTGGTGTTAACTCTTGCACATTGCCTGTGTGTTCTCTGAACTCTCGACAGAAACTTGGAAATTCAAAAGACAATAGTTTATATCACACATTTACACTGACTCTATTATTCCATAGTCCACTCTCTCCCTCAGGCTGAAGATATGTATCGAGTGCTCGGAGGAGATTTCTCGAGTATATCAGTGATTGTTGGTGTCTGCTTTGGTGTTGGTGCTGCTTTGGGCGGGGGAGGCGGGGACTTGGACCTTTGCGTATAATTTCCAGTCAAACCTTTCTTGGTCACAAAAAGCTTACTTCCAATATTGTCTGTACCAGGTAAAGAAGACATGGGATGCTTGGAAGAACTTTGGTCTGAATATACATACAATTAAAAATGGTTGCCATCAACAAAGCCAAATCTATCGACTATATGTGATCAGCAATGTCATAGTATATTGTCGTTTTTGTTTTGATATAATGATGACGGCATGAATTATATTAGAGTAATGGTAACTGTTAACTACACCACTCAAGAATCTTTGTTTTGTGACTTCTGTTTTATTTGGATCACCATCTGTTTTTGGTTGCACTTAGCAGTCAAGGGCCCCTGAGACTTGGATTATAAAAAATGTAATGATTCGACCAAATAAAAAATGTAGTGAAAAGATTCGACCAAATAAAAAATGTAATGAAATCAGACTAGAAAACTACAAAAGTTTATCAGATGGGCCAACGTCGTGTGCGAGTGATACTTTTCCCTTCTGTTTTTATAGAAAAGAGTCTAAGACTTCATGAATGTCACACAAACACATCATAATTAGTTGAAGAGTTGAACCCATCCTCCATGAAAAAAACCCTTCACGTTCTCCAACTGCTCTCTCCTTCTTTGATCTCTCAACCAAAAACCCACCACATGTTTTTTCTGATATTGATCTAGAGAAGCGTTAGAATTTGAGACCTAGAAATTTAAAGCTAACCATATTTTTTCTGCAGTTTTATACCAGACACATTTTTTTTGGCGAAGACTTTATTTATAAAATCTTTTTTCAAAATTTGGTGCTTATAAATTGCTTTAAACTTATTCGATGGTAGACTTTGGGTATTTTGATGAGATAATTAAGCTTTTCAATCTACTAATTAAGCTTATCGTCATATTGCGCTTCTATTATTTTTTTTGTCTTGGTGCTCTGTTTCCTTTTGTTTTTCTTTGGTTGGTGGCCCTGTTGTTCTTGTTTTGTTGGCATTTTGTGCCTTTTGCGGGTGCCTAATGAAGCTTTATTGACCAAAATAAAAGGAAAAAGGCATGTGATAACCTTTTATGTATTTAATTGCATGTGTAGAAATTTTTTTGGGTAAGTTCCTTGAAAAGTGATGAGTGAAATGAGGAGGGTGCTTATGATCATGATAACCTTCATCATTTTGGGTATTCAGTGGTCTACAAATTTAGAATCTGCAGTGGCTTCCACCCTCTATTTATAGGCAGCTACCTTAATGGAGTGGTTGAGTTAGCCACATCATAGAATCCCAGTCTAGATCTCATCCCACCTCATCAATTTCTTTACGGGGTCCCTATTATTGGTTTAGTAATTTCCACTGGCATCAAAATTTGTAGCAGACTTTGTTTATGGCACACACATATAGGATGACCTTTAAGGTTGGAGCCTGCTTAATTTGCATAATTAATTATACTTGTGTGTACTAAGTGTCAAGTTAAGATGAGATTTAATACTAATTGTTTGCAGACAGCATAGAAACTTTACCAATTTTTTAGAGTTACAGTTGTGTCGTGACCAGAAACACAGACATGATAATTGATATACAAGTAGGAGAGCCACCCTGCACATAAATTCCACCAAAAAGTCATATTTTGATTGAAAATCAATTAAGTACTCCGAAAAGCTGAAAATGGAGAAAATAAATAGTAATAAGTCTTCTTTAAAGCAAATTCTCCTAAAAAACTAACTAATAAGGGTGAATACATGAATATATTTATGAACCTATCAATAACATTATGAATATTTCATCACCTTTTTGTGGTTAATCTAAAAAGAAATTACGTCAATTTAGGAAATAATCTCACTCATAGTTGTTTACCAAAGCAACAAGTCCATGACATGTGAGATGAAGAATGTGATCTAAAGAAGCTAGGTTCAGAAGGCCTTTTCTTGTAACTCACACCCTTTGAATTTAGCACATTCTTCAAGGTCCTCAATTGATTTATCTGGGGATGTGAGTGCACAAGAAGAGATCTCCACTTTCAATAAAACAAGAGAATATTTTAAGATATGATTCGTGAATCTCTAGCGAGATTATTGAGTTTGTATTTCCCTCTTTTCGGCCGGGGCGGTCGACGGAAGGAACTTTTGGTCCTTCTTCTTTTTTGAGTGCGGGGCCTACCACCACCAAGCCCCGAATTTGGGCTTGAATGAAATGTAAGTAGATGGATATGTTGCGTTCGAGATTTAACTTTAATAAAACGATTGTTCGGCCAAGCAAGGAACCTCCTCACGGCCTAGGTTCTTTCACTACCTCGGGGTCAAGGCTTTATGTGAGCGACCAAATGATGTGGAGTGGGTGGAGATGAAGATTGAAGGTGAAACGTAATGAAATGAAGAATAAGTGCGTAAAGTAAAGGTGTTTAAACTTAAATGTAATTTAAAGGCAAATGCGTAAAGTAAAGTGTGAAAAATAAATAACGTAAAGGCGAGAATTAAAGTGTGATAAAATGAATCAAAACGATAAATAAAACAAGAACAAAATGAAAGCGATAAGAACAATAAAGTACAATGAACTTGAAATTAAACTTAATTGAAGTGCGTTAACACTGAAAAGTAAAGCAATTGAAATAAACTTGAATTTAGATTATAAGAAAATATAAATTGAACGAGAATTTAAACTTATACTAAGAAAAGGAAGAACTCGCTACACTAAGTGCATGAAAAGTAAAATCCTAAGTCTAGGAAAAGAAAAGTGCGAGACGAAAGATAAGTTTGTTTGTCTGATGTTGTGTGTCTGATGTCTTCGTTTGGTGAGGTTTATATAGGGCATTCTTCAGCCTATGGGCTGGCCATTGAATGGCCAAATGTCAACTCTTTTAAAACTCTTTCCTTTTGAAGCCCCTTGAATTCGTGGAATCACATTGGTGGAAATATTCTGATTGCTTGATTGTCTCATGTTTTGGAGTATACTGAACTATCATCAATCTCCTTGATTTGTTTCCTTGTGAGGCCTCCATCATATGCACATTGACCTCCGGAAATCTTGGGCGTCAATCCATGGCTTGGGCCTTGACCTTTGAGGTTTCATCGTGACATCTGGTGGAACCTTGTGCCCATTGAGTTTTTAGAATTCTAGAGTTGGCTTACCATCCGTCGACCATCCGCCAAGATGGGTGGTATGAGAACTCCAAATATTTGGATGCTGGGGTTGGCCCTACGTTGGACTATATTTGAGTTCTCAAATATTCGAATATTGGAAACTCGGCGGACATACCTCCCACGGAACTTCAACTTCCTTGGCCCGACTTTGCTTGCCCAAGTGTTGAGAGGAGGGCGCCAAGGTGCGAAAGGAGAAAATTCCCCCCGACCCTTTTTTTGTAAGTAGAGTGGCCGACCAAAGTATTTAAGGAGTGCCCGGCCCAACTTTTTGAGAAGGAAGCATTCGGCCACTTTTGCAAGGAAACGCTCGGCTACTTTTACAAAGGGAAGCCCCTGACCATATTTTTGAGAAGGCACCATGGCCTTTGAAGAAAACGGCACCATGGCTTTTGAAGAAAAAACATCGGCTGCATTTTTGAAAAGGCACCACAGCCTTTGAAGAAAAGACCTCGGCCACTCTTTTTGCGAAAGCACTTAGGCCGCATTTTTGAAAATGCACCATGGCCTTTGAAGAAAAGACCTCGGCCACCTTCTTTGAGAAAGCACCTCTGTTTGTGCCTAATAAATCACGGTCATGAACTGATTGAAGGGACTTCTCTGCGGCCCTGGCGCCTACCATTTCGTCAAGCATTTCGCCTTCCTGAAAACAAAAGAAAAGCTACAAAGGCAAAATCCTCTCGGCCTCGCGACCGCAGTATTGAAGGCCGAGGCCGAAGGCCGTAAAAGACACGGCCTAAAGAAGCTGTGGTTAAATCGCCACGTGGCCTCAGGGCCCCACGCTCCATTTAATGAAGTAATGCCTCTGACTTCACAGCAAACCCAATTGTCGCAAAAAGCATTTAATGCATAAGGGAAGTGACTGAAGTCAGGATTTGGTGATGGAAATCAGGGTGGTTAGGCGCAGACATTCTCACAAGTAATCTCGCGACTTGAGGTCAGATCACCAACCACCAGACCAGGGCTTTAACTGCGTTCCCACGGCCAATGGGGCAGAACCCACGATCAGGGCAGTAGCCGAGATTTACCGAGATTTATGGGGGTCACACCACCATGCTTCACGATCCTTAATGCCGATTTGACTACCCACTTGCCCCGGTCAGGCTCCACTACGTAGGTCTTGTCAGCCTCGAATGTCCCTCCAGGACTCCTCCTATAAATACCAGGCCCAGGACTACATTCAAAGGGTTCAAACACCAAACCAAAAGCCTCCCACGGAGCAAATTATATTTTTCTATAATGCACTTTCAATACCTTTATTCGCTTTCCTAGGAGTAGTGGTAGATTGTAAAGAAAATCCATTCATCAATATATCATACGACCCTTGATTTTCAAGGCGCCGGAGCACCATCTCTGTTATCGTCTCACTTACCCCATATATCATACGACCGTCGCTCTCTGAGCAACGCGCCGAAGCATCGCCTAAAACCCACCACCAACACCACCACTAAACGGCCTTGTAGCTCAGGCCGTGAACCTGACGGCCGAGATCAGTTACTCTCTCGGCCACAATCGTTTAATTGGGAGTCGAACGCAAAACAGGCGCAACATTTAAACCATCTTCTACCCGAACCTCATCATCATCTCGACGCATGGTAGACCGTGCTGGCACCCCCGAACACAACCGCACCGCATCCAAAAGAAGGATGTCACGTGTTGACGCACATCCCCTCGGCCCGGAGCATCAGGCCATGAGATTCGCAACAGCCAACAACCTCGGCCGCTAAGAATTCTTCAGCCGCTAGTAATTCTCGGCGGCTAGGAATTCTTCACCGCTAGGAATTCTCGCTCGCTAGGAATTCTTCCTTGGCAAATTGGGTGAATTTTGACCAGCCCTAAACAATTTGATTGAAAAAGATGTTTCCAATCACACTTGGGTGACATGTAATTCATGAAAATTCAAGCTAAAGATTTGACATGAATTTTGTATTGCATTCTAATTCCAATTGATTGAATATAATATCTGCCTTTTCTATTTTATATTGGGTATCCTTGACAGACTTCTTGCTCTCAATCATGGTTATTGGAGGCCCTGAGGACATACTATAACTGGTTTTTCACAAAATAGAGAACTAAAAGGGGGTTTAAATTCACAATCAAATGAAAGAGTTCTACTCGCCCGCCGCCTCAATAATTATAAGCTTATGGAACACATACCAATTAAGATAGAAAGTTTCAGAAAATTAAGTAAGATGATTGAGCAAATTGAAGAAGTTAATTGATTGTAGCAATTGATAGGACCCAACCCGAATTCCCCCTTGGAATCCTTGTCGAACCCTGTTACCTGTTCAACATCCAATCGATGTCGGGCCCACTTACTACTTGTACTCTCATCCCCACACAAAATAAGAAAATGGGTCAAGACTTCTACCTAAAAACTGAACACTTTCCAAATTAACACCTATATAAAAACACACTTAAACTTCCCAAACTTCAGTACGCAAAAGAAATATCACACACAACTACGATATAAGCCTCCAGCCTTTAAATGTCACCCTTTAATATACGTACCTGCTTACACCATAACAAATTCACCAACTTCCTGCATGCAAGGTCTACACTCCAACCACTGTCAAAAGAAAAAATCTAAAGTGGCTTAGGCTTCATTATACAAATATAATTCAAACCCTCATTCGGGCTTCGGGCCCACACCAAGACAAAAGGAATTCTAAATCTTATTAGCAAACCACTTCGAGTTTAAGACTCAGTAATCGTTAACAGATTCAAAGATATATTTTGATGCAATCAAGCACAACTCACATAGTTTACTCCGTGACTGCACCTAGGTTAACCTAGGTTGCCTACATACACTTACTGAGGGATCAAGCCACACATAGTTCTTTTAGTAATGACATTATTTGCATACAATCCAAATCAATCAATCTATACCAAGTTTCAAATCAATCCTTACTTAAAGACACAAATGTCTGTGCAAAGTAGTCTCATACACAAACTTGAGAAAATCCCACCGTAAATAACAATATAAAACTCATACTAACTTTCTCCCACCATTGTTCCCATTATTCATTTATCTTTACATAAACATATTTCCCAGACACGCAGGACGGAATCCTCGACGCCCGTGCGGTTGAAATTAAATCCCAAGATACTCACAACGGAATCCTCAACGCCCATGCGGCTGGAACTAAATCCCTAAACACGCACGACGGAATCCTCAACACCCATGCAGCTGGAACTCAAAACCACTATCCCAAATCCCAAAACACAAGGTCATAAAATTATATAATAAAAACTCAACCCACAACCAAATTTCCAATAAACATTATTCACTTACCTAATAAATATAATAACTCAAATGAAAACGTAAGACATTTAATATAATAATAATAATAATAATAATAATAATAGTAACCAATATCTAAGTAATCCAATTTATATCACATAAAACTCACCCTTCCCTTCTCCTAATTTTGTACCCATTATCTATATATTACACAACTCACACCATCATCATGTACCAGGGGAAAACAATCCAACACGGGGATCATTTTAACTAGACCATATGGCAGAATCCTCAACACTCATGTGGCTAGGAAATGAGTAGTCCAACTGGGGGACTATTACTTCCCAAACACGCACGATAGAATCCTCAATACACATCTGGCTGAATATCCCTTCTACGCACTCAAACTGCCGATCAAGGACTTTGGTACACCTGGTCAAGGGTGCCCGGTATCCCGACACACCTCCGAAGAGTTACCGTGTGTCTAATATATCAAGTACTAATATCAAGGGAAGTACATATGATAGTGAACATCATGTACCTGGGGGGAAACAATCCAACACGAGGATTGTTTTACTAGACCACATGGCAAAATCCTCAATATTCATGTTACTAAGATGAGCAGTCCAACTGGGGGACTCTTGCTCCCTAGACACACACAGTAACCTCAATACACGTGCGGTTGAAATACATCTTACACTTGCGGAATGCTAGTCAAGGCCCACGACACACCCCACCAAGGGTGCCCAGGTAATCAACATCCCACACATCGGAAAATACATCAACGCACATGTGGTTATCATCCATATCAAACTGGGGAAGGCACATATGATGGTGCAATTCACATACTCATATTCCAATATTATATATTATATATTATATATATATATATATATATACAAATACATAGCCCCACTTCCCACTCAACATGCAAGTCTTTAAACATAATAATGATAACGACAATAATAGTAATAATGAAAATAAATAATAATAATAACCATAATAATAATAATTATGTATTCTCCAGTCACAGTGTAAAAGCCGAAACAAATCCGATAGCACATTTTCAAAACTCCATTAACCAAATATTAATTTCCAAACCATTCAGTTTTCAACTACCAAATTCGAATTCTAGGCTCGCACAGAAAATATCGTCAGTCAACAACAAATCATGCATCAATTCACACCATCTCCATATCCCAATTTATATCACAAATAAACACACACATATATAGGTACATTCCAATATTCCAAAAGCAATGCACATTTAAAACAATTGTCCAAATACTATCAAAACTCATTAATCAACCTCAACCGCGAATTTAAAATCCAAACCCTAGTTACCGGAAACTTAACGTGTGTGCACAACTTTAGAAAGGTCCTAAGATCATTCTAGTACTTTCCCCAAGGGACAAGATGGTCTCAAAAGACCCGTGGCCAACAGTTTGGTCAAACTTCCCTTTTTTGGTAAACTGGACCTGTGGGGCCCACGACTTTTGATTTCTGATATGAAGGTTCCTATAGGTCCAACAATGTCTACTAACGAAGTCCCGAGGGTTTAGTCTCAATTGCAAGGTGGGATCGCTCTCGATTGCACGATCGGATAGTAACTGGTTTACCTAACCCCAAATTCATTGACCCGGAGTATCCAGGGCTTCAATTCTCAATCCACAAGTTTCCACACCATCCTAGAGATACGAGGAACGACTTTGAAAATGAGACCGATCGGACGATCCAAACCTATCGAACCTAGATATCGCCTAATAGGCGTAATATCCGTTCGATAGTCAATCGGTAACCAAATTTGTTTGAAAGGTAATTTAATGAAATTTCTCTTGTTCATCAATGAATACACTCTTTGTCAAGATCATAAATTTCTTTGGTTTTTTTAGTGGGTATTTGTTTTTCTGAATTTTGATTATTTATTTGTGTTTTATGTTTATTGCATATGAGGTTAATAGGCTTAATGCTCTCAGGGGCAGAGGTGAATTTCTAATCCTCCAGTTCAACATGCAAAGACTCTTCCAATGTGTCTCCATAATCCATGGTCAGAAAAAAATCTTATCTCAGCTTGACGGAGTACACAAGGTTTACAAGAGTGACGGTTTCAGTCCCCAAAGAATGCAAAAGGGATTGATAGCCCTCAGTGTCTTTTTGGCCTTTTTTTTTGGTAGTGTATGGATTCGTTTCATATTATACATGAACACAATTACGAAAGCTGGGTGCTGAGCTTTGAATTTTATCAATCATTAATTTTCTTGTGTATTATATATCAATTTTGATATATGAATCATGTATGAGTCCTTGTTTTACAATTATGATGACGGGTTAGTTCATGCAATCTAATCTTATAGATTTTGGCAAAAAAAAATAAAAAAAATATTGTCATATGAATCTTGCCAAAAAAAATGATGTCACATGAATTTTATTTTTCACTTAAATTATCAAAGCATTTAAAAAAATCAGTCCGATCCGATGTTATCCCACGGAGCACTAAACATAATATAACTTAGTTAGAATATCCGAAGAGGAATGTTAGCAACCTTCTCTCTAACCTTCTCCTTTGGACCTTCTCCTTTTTTGGCTTGACATGTGTCATTCTCTTTACACTTAAAACAATGTCATTAATATATTATACAAGCTAACTTTTGCTTTCCAAGTTTACCCTTATTAAATGTATTCAATTTATCCAAAATAATTTCACAACTTTCTTAAAAAATTCATTAAAAAAGGGACATTTCCTCTTCTTTTTTTTTTTAAAGAAAAAATTTTCTTTAAAAAAATAATTGAGGTTTTTTTTTATAAAAAAAATGGTAAGAAAGTTGTGAAATTTGTTTGGATAAATTGAATACATTTAATAAGGATAAACTTGGAAAGCAAAAGTTAACTTGTATAATATATTAATGACATTGTTTTAAGTGTAAGAAGAATGACAAATGTCAAGCAAAAAAGGGAGAAGGTTTAAAAGAGAAGGTTAGAGAGAAGGTTGCTAGCATTCCCCATATCCGAAATAGCATCAAACACCTTATAAATAAATTAATACTATCCGACATAAATTAATCAATACAGTCTGACGTACCAAACGAGCTTTAAAATTCATCAAATATCTTATTCGGATGACTTTGGAGAAGAGAATTTGAACTTAAGACTTATGTGGGTTGAATTATCTAAACCATTAATTGAAGCTACAAACCTCCACTTCAATTACACAATAGACAACAAAATCAATCTGATTTCCTATTCCAATTTAGATTATTTTTTAAAAGAAAATCTAGGCAACATGCTTTAAACCGTAATTTACCGAAAAATATCAAGTTTTCTTATTAATCAATGAAATGTCCGGAAATTAAAAAGTAACAGAAAATGATGAAATAAAAAAATGTTTTTCATATAAGGCAAAATGTTAAAATAGTCCAGCTCTTCCAAAATTGGACAAACTAGTCCAATTACAGTCCAACAATTACATGAAAGAACTTTTATGTCACTGTCAGATAGTCACCCTAGAGTTGTTTGAGGGACTGAACCATTTTGTCTTAGTGCCCTCCTATTTGTCCTTATATGATAAAGCCCCAAAAAGTAATTGTCTTGTTTTGTTAGAAACATTTCTTGTCTTGTTTTCCGTACCTGTATTAGTAGATAAGTATCCACCGGCTTTACTCTTTCCTTGGTTAAAAAGTTTCCAATTTTTCCGTTCTCTTTCTTACCTGGCTGTAAATTAGTAATTTCGCAGCTGTAAAAAGAGCTAACTTCGTAGTGGTTTGAGTTAGCTTGGCGTTCACGTCTCAATTCAAACCAATCAAATAAAACTTGACCGTTGGAAATCCAAAACACACTAGGACTCCCTACTTCTCCTCAAACCCTAAACCGACACATTCATGTGCCCTATCCTATACAAGCACTGCTGATTTTCCAAACGAATACCCTTACAATTCACCAAACAAATTAACATTTGCTAAGTTTCTGCGGAGGAAAAGAAACCATGAAAAGAATCCGAACAAGAAGAATTTGAAGAAGAGAAAAAAAAACAGAGGATCTGGAGTCATGGAGAGCACTGGCTGAGAGGGGAGATGGTTGGAGAAGGAAGCTCTGGTTCTGTTTTTCTTGCCACTTCCAAAAACCCAAGAAGGGGTGAGTTTGGTAGCATGCTAAACTTTCCGGGATTAATGGCGGTGAAATCGGCAGAGGTCTCTGATTCGGAGTCAACCCGGCATGAGGCAGAGGTTCTGTTGGATATTAAGGGTTGCCCCCTTTATCATTGAGCGCTTTGGTGAAGAAATCACAACCAGTGAAAAGGGTGGTGATCACATGGTCTATAACTTGTTGCTGGAATTTGCCTCTGGAGGAACTCTTGGCTATCTGATTAAGAAATCCAGCGGTCATGGATTGCCTGAAGCTGAAGTTAGAAGGTATACGAGGTCGATACTCGAAGGGATTAAGCATATTCACAAGTTTGATTATGTTCACTGTGATTTGAAGCCGGAAAACATTCTGCTTGTACCAAATCCTGCAACTAGTACTGGTAGTTTTGTGGCCAAGATTTCAGATTTTGAATTGGCTAAGAAATCCAAGGAGAATTACGGTCAATGGAGAGGCACTCCTACGTATCTGTCCCCAGAAGCTTTGAATGATAGTGAGCAGGAGCCGCCCTCTAATATATGGTCTCTTGGTTGTATCGTACTTGAGATGCTAACAGGCAAGTCCTCAGATTTAAAGCCTGGTTGTGAACTTGAAGATTTCCACTATATGTTTGATCACGTATGTACTCCCAACATCCCTGCTGGAATCTCAGGTGTGGCCAGGGATTTTCTTAAAAGTTGCCTTGCCATGAGGTCATGTGAAAGGCTGACCGCTGAAAAGCTATTGCTTCATCCATTCGTTGTACTGCCAAAGCCATCGAAAGCAGCTCGTCATACAAAAGGGGAGGTGGTTTGCTCATCTTCAGGCTATGCAGATGGCTCCAAACCAAGTGCAAATTGTCACGCAAGCTCTGCCATTGTTTGCAGAATTCCGCCACCACCCGGTTTTGAGATACTTGCTGCTCTTGTTTGATGTGATAAACTCAGTACAAATGTGTTAGGTTCTTTGTTGTTGTATTCTTTTGAATTGTAAAGTCCCTTACTTGGAACTATTCGTTTCAAGTTTATCAAAACCGAATTTTTCAAAGTGATTCAAAATTTCTGTCCTGGTTTTTTGTTTACTTTTGTTCGTACTAAGTTGCGTTTACTTTTGGTTGCTCTCGTTGTTTGTGCTTTATTAGCTCTAACAATGTGCACAAGCCGGTAATTGCGACCTAATCCTAATTAAGCTACTAGAATTTAGATCAGATGACTAATGACTTATTTCAATAATCTAGACTCAGCTTCTGCACTGGAGATAAATAGATTCACAAAGATTTGCAGTAATTTTGGGAGTATTTGTCCTTTTATTGCTTGGCCTAATTCCGGGATGGTGGAAGATTGCTCACTTAAATATTTTTCTATTTTTAAAGTCCCTTAATTGCGATTAACCATTTCAAAGTTTCAATTTTATAATGACAGAACTATGCAATCACTCAAATTTCTGTCCAATTTCTGATGCAGATTCATTCTCTCCCTGATGAGTGTACACTTCATTTGATTTGCTACTTCTTATTAAAACAGCTATTTTGGTTGGTACTTGCTGCTATGCCTCATTAAGTCATTCCCCTTTTTTCTGTTGCTAAACCGGATTTTTGTTCGATTTGTGCTGCTACTTATTTGCCCTGGTTTGGTCTTAAATCTTTTGTTCAACAATCCCATGTTATGCACACTTTTCTGACAGAGGAGTATAAAACCCCGTGTGCTAGACCATGAAAGGCGGCTAGAATTTAAATACTCATCCACTTGTTTAAAATGTGAGTTCATCAATGAAAGCTGGAGAAAAGTTCAAATGAGGAAAATGATACCATATGATGTTTCATTAAGTCCTTTGTGTGGCAGAGATGCCCTCATTTTGAAGATAGATTATGAAAAAAGATATATAAATTAATACTTGTAGTTCCCTCAGAGAGAAACAGGTTTTTGGATTTGTTTATATTGACTCCTGAGCAGAGAGGCATTGGTACTTGCTTTAGGATTTGAACCACAGGGGCCCTATGTCCATCAACATGCTCAGGGTGCTCTTGCTACTAATTCTTAGATAATTCTTATACAAGTACCATTGCATGAACAAACTTTAAAGAACAAGAGAGACTACACCAATTAATGTACGTATAAGGTGGACATAATAGACAGCCTAGACTAGCTAGCCTGTAACCTTCTGAAGCTTAAGCATTTCAAGCTGAAGCTGTGTATCGACTTGGAGGAGCTCTCTTGGACTTGGATAGAAGATCTTTTGGACTTGGTGACTGGCCTGGTGTCGGTCCGGCTTTCGGAGGTGGTGGCGGTGAACGGAGTTGGACATCATTGTAGTTATCTATGCTCACAAACCATGTCTTTTGTGACGACCCTGCACATGTAAGACGGCTCATGTGATTCTCAGAAGTAACTCAATCCCAGTAGACCCGTTGACAAATAATTTCCCTTGTCTTTGGAGCGGATTAATTATAACTTATAAAGCATCTCGTTACGCACGCAGACAAAAATATACAGTCAACAGTTTACCAAAGCTAATCAACAGCAAAAGTTACAAAGAAGAATGATTAAGGAGGACAGCTACTTACCTTGTGAACTACTCTTTGGTTTAACCAAAGTAGAACAGGTGGAAAATTGGAAAAAACTGATGAGAAAGAAAAGAAAAATGGCTCTCAGCATGGCCATCTTCATCTTCTTGAATATTGGGCATGCACTGGACTAAGCAGGCAGATATCTCCATTCAATTTATAGTGATCGTATATTAGCAGACTAAGTAGCTAGCATGTCTCTCTCTCTCTCTCTCTCTCTCTCATAGTGGAAGGATTAATTATATCAGAAAGCTTGACCTGCTCCTCCATTAAAAATCAGCAAGTGACACAAGAAAACCACTTCTTGTACTGTCACTCCCACATGCAAAATTGACCGTTAATTTTAAAAATGTATAATTGGGGGAAGTTTAATTGGTCTATTGTTTTGTATATGACTGAGGGCGGTTCATATGGATGCAGTCATCATTTCTTTAATTTTGATTGCATGTTGTCTCTGTCTCTAGGTTTTGTTTTATTCATATGCTGGCTAGGTTTCGGTTTTGTTTTATTCATATTCTGTAATCAACCCTATTGACTTCTCATAGAGAGGAGAGGAGATAACGAGCTGGCAGCTTCTGACTCTTCCCAACAACTTCAGAAAAATTAAAGAAACTACTGTGACAACCCGGCCAATGTTCCAGACACATATAACCCCCACGATACCAAACCCAAACTTGCCTTTTAACTTTGCTTTCCATACCCAACAAGCACCTAGCCAACTACTTTTTTTTATTTAAGGGTTTTTATTAGAAAACATCTATGAGGCTTCCGAAACCTATTAGTTGTGTCACTAATAGTCCTTAAGGCTAACTTGTGTGCTTAAAAGTAGTCATTTCGCTACAATTGATTTTTCCTAAATCTTGAAAAGTGGCTAGAATATAAAAACTCATCCACTTATTTAAAACTTGTTTTGGTGGATGGAAATTTACAAGTGGAAGGAGGTGCGAAAGATAAATATGACCACATATGATGTTTAATTATAAGTTATTTGTTCTTCAAAGTTTTGGTATTGCCCCTATTTGAAATAGAACCACTGAGATTTGATCAAAAGTTTAACACATAGATTAATATTTGTAGGACAAGAGATCTGAAGTCCAGAACTTTAAATTAATCATTGTGACATTTAATGACACAATTGTACAAAATAAATATATGTCTTAGTTTTGGTTATCTGCATTGGATTTGTGCCTCTCTTTAATTTATTTTATGTTACTGAAAGCTTTTGGTTCTGCCTGGGGGGTTTGGTATGGTTGTTCTAGCTGGAGGTGGATATAGGCTGCCTCAGTTCCTTGCTGGAGCTGTTCTTATTTTTGGTGGATTCTGCACTGAGTTCTAATTCCTTTGTTCGCCCCAAGTCATTCACAGAATTGTACAAAACGATTCGAAAAAATTTCGTAAGTTTGTTTACTTTCGTTAGTCTTGATATTGCAGCCAGTGGATTGGTTTCATGGCATAAGGATGGAGTTGGTATTTCCATTAATTCTGTCTTTGCTTAGATCCTAGCTTTTCCAATTCACAGCAGCCTCCCTCTGCCGGATTAGTTTTCGCCTTGCTTGATTTGCTGACCTTTTGTTTGGCTTTTGGCTTGTCTGGCTCCTTATTTTCCTAGGCTAGCTGGTCTTCCAATCTTTTTTCCTTTCAACAACCCCAACTTTTGCCTACTGTGCTGAGAGAATAGTATACAGTTGTTTGTCCTAAATCTTGAAAGGTAGCTAGAATTTAAATCCTCGTCCACTCTTGTTTAAAACATGATTATGGAAATTACAAGTGGGAGGGAGGAGGTGCAAAAGCTAAAAGAAAGATGGCAATGATGTTTTTGGACTTCTGAGTGTAATTCTTGTTAACATAAAAAACAGGGTGAGGAGTGCAAATGGACAAAACGGGGCCACTTCAGGCCACTGTGCTGATGTTTAAATCCTGGCATTCGTGTCGTTTTTGCAATGTTCGTGTCGTTTTCATGTCAACCTGCTTTTCTTAACGGGTTAACACGACACGACACGATAAGAAAACGGGTTGAAAATGTCAAATATAAACACGACCAATTACAATTCGCCATCCCCAACTCTTCTGTCCTGCTCCCCAAATTTCTTCATCATCTCAATCGCATCATCGTCCAGGCCCTCATCATCACGCCATCGCTTTGCTTTCACTCATTCATGGTGCCATAGATCCAAACCTTTCAAGGGTTTGATTTAAAAAATAAATAAATAAATAACATCTCTATTTTTCATGTAAATGCACAAATGAAGAAGAAGATCAACCCCTTTGTCCATATTTACAAACATACAAGAGATACCCACTACCTAAATTCCAACCCAAACCCAATAATTCACTCAACAACTGTTTGTAGGGGTGGCATTTTAAACCGAAAAACTGCAAAAATCAACCGATAATTTACTACAATGAAACCGCAATTACGGTAAACCGAACCGCATTTGCGGTATTAAGAACCGAACCGCATTTGCAGTTGCGGTTGTGGTATTTGATTTTCAAAACTTGCGGTTACAGCAAACCGCAAAGTATAGCCGCACGGATGATGAGGTTTAATTCTACAAGGAAATGGAACATATGACAACTTGTAAGTAATTAGTTTATTTATGCTTCTTCTTATAATAAAATGTATTAAACTATGTTATTTTATTTGTAGATAACATTGGTGCTCAAACAACACAACGGGGTTCTTCAAATCCACTCACCACCAACAGTTGAGTTTGTAACATTGGTGCATTGCATTTTCCTTTTAATTTGTAACTTTAATTAACTTTGAATTGGATTTTTCTTTTTGGTTGTAACTTTAATTCATTTTGCTTTGCAATTTCCTTTTGATTTGTAACTTTAAAGGATTTGGAATTGGAATGCTTGAGAAGTTTAACTTTAATTGGAATGCTTGGAATTGTAACTTTAATTTTCTTAGGTTGTGAATGCTTGAGAAGTTGAGGAGATTGTGAATTTATATATGCTTGAGAAATTAAGGTTGTGTATTTATTTATTTAAGTTGTGAATTTATATTTTTGTGAATGCTTGAGAACTTGCGGCTTTAAACCGCTAATTCGCGGTAACCGACAGCATTTTGCGGTTTCAAAAAGCAAATAGTCGGTCGGTTTGCGGTTTGAGTAAAAATTCGCGGTTACTGAACCACAACCACCCCTAACTGTTTGTATCATATTTGGAAAATGGGCCAAAAATAGTTTAATTCTTGGAAAAGATTTATTAAGCCCAGGCCCAATATCTTTCCTTTAGAAAATACGATAAAACGAACCTTTTGATTTTTGGGCCAACAGTGGGTAAAACTTTATAGAAGCCCATAGTGCTAAAGAGTCCTCATTTGGGTTCACACTAAGTTAAGAAAATTGGTAACTGTTGCACATCTACCCATGTGAGGATCTGAAGAAGGATTGTCACCATTAATGGCAACTTGACCACCTTCTCTCCCAACAAGAAAAGCAAGCTGGATAATAGCCACAAGGACTGGAAGAAACTAATTACTAACTAGATTTCCAGCTACAAAGGACTCAACTCATAAAAACATCTCATATGACCAGCAGTTTTGACCGAGATATTCCGTCCTCTCACCTATAAACCGG
Organism: Prunus armeniaca; assembly: GCA_903112645.1. Classification (NCBI taxonomy): domain Eukaryota; kingdom Viridiplantae; phylum Streptophyta; class Magnoliopsida; order Rosales; family Rosaceae; genus Prunus; species Prunus armeniaca. The sequence goes on along the minus strand of CAEKDK010000003.1, from coordinate 8,247,515 downwards.
TTCAAGAAGACAAACCAACAGCTGACTTTGGATAGCAGCCAAATATCCTTGTTCAACTTTCATCATTATTAGGAATTCTTGCCTATAAATATAAAAGCTCCGTAGCAACAGAAGAGGACTCTCTCTCCAAAAACCAGACGCAACGTCTTGAAAATACTTGAAAAAATTCAAGATCTTTTCAAATAAGTTTATTTAATATTCAGATAACCAGTTGACCACTCATGCGTTTATCTTTTGCCGCTCTACCATCCTCATGGTATGATTTCTTTTAAATAATCAGTTTGAATTGTTATAGATATATGTACTACTCAAACTGGATAGAGAAATCTCCAGTTTTTCCTAAATTGTAATCGGTGTTTGAAATTAGTTAAATGGAGAAATATGTGGCTCTTATCCTTTTTGTCATCAAGCTAAAATTGGATAGAGAGATCTTTAACATATGAAACCTCCCCACTCTCTGAAATTGTCTTAGTTATTTTATCGAATATCTGCTATTTAACTGCTTTATATATATTCTTATAGAATAATTTGCTTTCCCACCTTTATATATTATTCAAGCCTATTATTCGGACCCGAAATAAAGGTCTAGGCCCGAATAAGGCTCTGTTAGTCCAAAAGTAAGGGCTCGTTCAAGCTCGAACTATATCATTGGGCCCGAATCGACTGAAATCTTGACCAATCTAGGGTCACTTAGGATTTAAGTTAGGTTTCTGGACCCAAATAGGGTAACATTAACCAGAATGCTGGTTTCCCTCTTGTTTGATCAGGTACTGTTTGTATCTATTGAACTGTCAACGCACGAATGAAAGAATATTGAAGTCCTCTTGATTGAGGTATAGAAAAGAATTTATCCAGGGCAGTATCCCCCTTGGAGAACAATGACTTGAGCAGAAGTCCAGAACAAGTGCAAATCCAACAAATTGATATCCTACACTACATATACCATATCTATTGGGCTAGTCTCATACCTAATAGTGGCACGCCTACGCAATCCACGATCAGGACAAAAGAAACAAGTCATCAGGGTCCAGCTCGAGCTTGCCCGTTCTTGTCAACTTGATCCAACTTTTAATTTTGTTCAAAAGTTGAAAGAATCCCCTCGCATGCTAGAAATCCAATCGGGGTTAGTGTTGACTCGACAACCTTTCCACTCTCTAGAGCAGCTCAATCCAGAGTGTCACACAGAGTGTTGGAAAAATGGACCAACAACAACAAAATACATATCCAAAACTGAAAAGATAGAGTACCAATTGGTGAGGAGGAGGGCTCCAATTCTTACCCAGAGCACGATGTACTTGGGAGGCGTGAGACTGCTCTCCATGCCTACATATTCAATTCATCTTCCTTTTCGTTGTGACTTGTGTTTGTGGCAGGTGAGAGAGTGGAAGAGTGAGAGTTTTTTGTTTTTGAAAATGAGAGAGAGTTGGGGCAGAAGAGTTGGTGGAGAGGGGAGCGAAGGAAGAGAAGTCAGGAGAACAAAAATAAGGAAGCAAATAAAGTTATAGTGTAAGCTGTATAAATATAGACAGAATTGATCTATAATACAAGAATGAAGATAGTGGAGTTGGAAAAGTGGTGATCCTTTCTCATAATTGGTTGGGGTTCGAGTACCCTTCTTAGTAAACAATGTTTTCTTATTTTTCCCATCCCATTCTAATGTAAAATTACAAAAATGCCCCTGACTCGATATCTTATCGAGTCAACACAATGTCAACACGACCCATATAGGATATTGCCAGGTCCATATTTAGTGGTGCATATCCTAAGGCTGTGAAGAACTTAATTAGAAGAAGTGGGACTGTTAAAGGAACATTGCAAATTTGAACACCATTTTTTTATTAAGAAAGAAAAAAAGTGAAGTATGTGTAGGGAGATTCCACTGCTTCCTAAACCCACTGAAATAGAGACTAGAATGGTAGGCTGAGTTCATTGGTTTTCTGGCTGATGTAGGAAAGGTAAAAGTTAAGAAAAACATATTACATATATAGATGAAATAAAAGTTTCAAAAGCTAAGGACCAGTTTGATAATCATTTCAATTTTAGTTTTTAGTTTTCAATTTCAAGTTTTTGTTTTCACTTTTGTTATTTCTCTATCCCATCCTCCCCTCTCATCCTATCTTTCAAACGATTATCAAACGGGCCCTAATAATTTGGCTACTTGTTTAGGTTTCTCCAATGTTATATGGGAAAAATAACTTCATTTGCTAGCATCATTGAGTCAATATTGGATTTTCAGATTTCTTACGGTAGAGAGTATAAAAGACTTAAGTGGAATGCTGTCATCTTTCAAGTTTCCCATTCAATCCATTCAAACAAATAATGAGAGGCCCGTAGTCCGGAAAAGAGTATACAAACTCAGTGCCCTCATACATAAGGTTCAACTACACACCAAGACAATATAAAATGTCAACTCCCTCCTCTCTTCTCCCTCTCTATTGTGCTTTCAGTGTTTGCGTGCTGAGATGACCAAAACGTTTCCTATCTTAATGATTTCTGCAAGGATGTCCTAAATGTAGAAGGTTCCGATCATTAAATACATTTATTAGTGGGAAGGATGTGCTCTTACAACAAGGACATCCTTAACATAAACAAATTATATATGTATATTGTGGGAACCGAATTAAATCAGACCCTAGGTCAAATAATTCCTTTCATTTGGGGATTATTTGACCTAATTGGGAATTACTCAACCTAATTGGGAGTTACTCAATTTAATTGGGGGTTACCCAATTAGATTAATTACCTAATTAAATTGAGATTTGATTTGATTCCTACCACAATTAGGGATTTGACTTACCCTAATAAATCAAATCTCTAATTAATCAAATCAATTCCAAATCGGGGAGGAATTATTCCTCTGAAACCCTAGCCTCCGAGACCACTATAAAAGGATAGTCACACACCAAGGTTAAGGTACGTCTAAATTCCTACTGAAACTCTGCTGAAATCATTTCTCCAAAACCCTAGCCACCATATTCTTTATCTCTCTGACACAAGGCTCCGACCGCCACCCAGTTTTCCTTGAAATACCCTACCTAACTTAGGCATCGGAGGGTCTTTGGCCAACACCCCCCGGGTGTGGTCCTTTTACCCCGATCTGTTTTGTAGGGAGAAAGAGAAGTGGAGAAGATGAAGGAATCTTTGGCGAATATTCTTGTAGGACGAAATTCGCTCCCACAAATTGGTGCTTTCATTGAGAGCACGAGATATATTCAAAGCGTGCTCCAAATCCATCCTTCACACATTTTTTCAAACAACCATGGTTGATACAAGATGTACGAAGAGTAACGCCACCACAACGGGCCCATCTCATGGTTTTGTGGTGGAAACCTCAATGCAACCGCACGGAATCATGGCTGCCAACGCCTTACAGCCGTCTTCTAGTGCTTTGCAGCCGCCTTCAGCTGCTGTAATTGCAGAATAGCCGCCACATGACCCTGGGACCTCCACAGCCTTGCAGTCGCCAGCGCCAATTGCCAAAGCTGCTCTGCCTTGTTGTCCTGTCGTCGGAGCACAGCAGCAGCCACACCACTCAACTACTGGATTTGTTGCACAGCCCCATGGCTACTCCGACGTCGTCCCAGTCTTGGAGCAGATCCATTCTCTCCCTCCTCTGCTATCACACTTGACATATGCACCTGTGTACGCGTCTAATGCCATTCTCTCCCTCCTCTGCTATCACACTTGACATATGCACCTGTGTACGCGTCTAATGCCATTCTCTCCCTCCTCTGCTATCACACTTGACATATGCACCTGTGTACGCGTCTAATGGAGCCCTAGCCCATATACCGTTGGGCTCGATGCACAACACTCTACTTGACCTGCGTAGTCAGGTGGACCTTAACTCACGGGTCGATTAACTCACACAGAAGGTCGATGATCAAAACAACCTGATTGGCCAGCTACTCAGGTAGATCAACTTGAATCAAGGCCCTAACCTTGGACCCCGTGATGAGGAGAGGAGGGCACATGAGCATGCTGGCGAGCAGTTCGAGAGGTCCTAGGCTGGTCAGACAAGGGCAAACCGGCAGGGGAGAGAGCAAGATCGTGCAGACGAGACGCAGACAGCTGTGAGCCATACTCTGAGCCGTTCGTGGTTAGGTCAAAGGACCAATGTTTTCGAGAGGCTAGGCTCACAGTCCAATGTCCATGCTCGCTTGGGCCCACAAGGAGCTCGAGTTCGTGAGCGGTCGTGTGATGAGCACAATGATCGATGCCCACCAGCTCGCTCGAGGAACAACATGCGACGACAAGCTGCAGAGGGATCCTCCCAAACTCAACCTTCTCAACTGCCCCACGGGCAGAGAAACCAAGGGGATCGACCCTTGGGAGCTGAAGAAGAAGTTAGCTAGTCACGCTCAAGGCATCGAAGACGTCGACCTGAACGACCCTCCTTGCAAGTAGAGGATGACGATCGACGCCCACCAGCCCGCTCGAGGGCAAGCACACGGCGACAAGCTGCAGAAGAATCCTCACAAGCTCAATCTCCTAATTTGCCACACGAGCAGGGCACCTAAGGGGATCGACCATTGGGAACCAAGGAAGAAGTTAGCCAGTCGCGCTCGAGGCACTGAAAACGTCGGCCCGAGACTCCAACCCTGCGAGCGAAAGATGTCGAGAAGCTAGTAAATGACCAACTCCGAGGTCTCCGACTTAAAGGAACCACGGAGGAAGCCATGTGCAATGAAATTGATCGAGTTGATTGCTCGCCATTTACCGACGAGGTGGAACAAGCTCCACCGCCGAAGCGGTTTACAACGCCATCCATCACTCCATTCAAAATCTATCACTCCATTCAAGGGGGACTCTGACCCTGAGAGCCATTTGAGGCACTTCAAGAGCGCCATGATCCTGTACAAGGCAGACGACGCCCTAATGTGTAAAGTGTTCGTGATGACTCTGCGAGGAGCAGCTCAAGATTGGTTCTACATTTTACCGTCCGTGTCGATAGGCAACTTCAAGGAGTACGCCCTCATTTTTGCAAAGGAGTACACCTCCTACAAGACAGTCAGAACGCATGCGGACCACCCGTTCAACCTGCGCAAGAAGCCAGACGAGTCTCTTCGAGACTACCTGAGACGGTTTAAGGCTGAGAAGGCTAACATCATAGGATGTAACTATCAAATTGCATCTTCAGCTTTCAAGAAGGGCTTGCCAATTGAGCACGAGCTATACCGAGAGCTGGCCATAACTCCAAGCCAAACCTTGGCATAAGTGTTCACAACGGCAGAGCGCTACACACTTTGGGACGATGATCGTATCGCCGCAAAGAAAGCCAGCAAGCAAGTTGACCACCCGACGAAGTAGGCAAGCCAAAAAAGCAACAAGTTCGAGCAAAAAACCCTGGACAAGCTCAGATCGCGGCCCCAAGAGGGAGGCTCGGAAACAGGGACCTTCACCAAGTTCGCTATCCCAATCCACCAGATCCTGGCACAAGTGAAGGATAAGCCGTGGGTGAGAAGATTGCCACCCATGAGGGGAGACCATTTTAAGAAGGACACCAATAATTACTGCGCATTCCACGGGGAGCACGGTCATTACACCAACAACTGCAACGCCTGAAAGTGGCACCTGGATGAGCTGGTCAGAGAAGGCCATTGCACAGAATTCGTTGCAAAGAAGGCCAACTAGCAGATCGTGGATCGTGATGTAGCTGCCAAGGAACCTCCCCAAAAGGTCATTCGAATCAACACCATTCTAGCTGACTCCCAGGAGTCCGGGCTGACTACCAAGGAGCGTAAGAGAAAGATCGTGCAGGCGACTTATGTCTCTTAAGTCACAACTGGAGTACCAGTCATTGTGGATACACCCATTATCGGCTTCCAGAAGAAGGACTTGATCGGGCTTGACCTGCCACATAATGACGTCCTAGTCATCTGCATCCAAATTGAATAAGCTGTGATCGAGCGAGTTCATGTAGATGAGGACAGCGAAGCCAATAACCTACAACTATCTGTTATCCAACAGATGAGATTAGAGCCCAAGATTAGCAAACTTGCCTGATCCCTCACCGGCTTTAATGGGGCCACGTCAATCACTATTGGAACTATCAACCTTGACGTCCACTCACCCCAAGTGGTCTTCTTGCAAACCTTCATGGTCATCGACGAGATCTCCCCCTACAACGGAATTTTAGGCCGACCGTGGATTAGCAAGATCGAGGCCATCACATCTGCCCTACACCAGAAGATCCGCTACCCCATCCCTAGGGGCGGGATCAGGCAGATCAACAGTGACCAAGCCATGGCAAGGAGATGCACAGCCCAAAGTCTCAAGAAGAGCAAACAGTTGTAGTTCACACCAGTAATGCGAGTTGCCAATGAGGCAGGAGGCGCTCCTAACAGACAAGCAAGCTCGAATAGGAAGGAAGTTGCTACCTCGCAATAGAAATTAAGAAGCCAGGATCAAGGCGAGGGAATCTGCCCCGAAGACTCCCCTGAAAAGGGTTGGAAGTCTGAGGATGACGTCGAGTTAGTACCCCCTGATCCTGACCAGCCAGATAAAGAAGTGCAGATCTGCTCGAGCCAAAATCCAAACGAGAATGATCGAAACGAGGAAATCCACCCGGAAGGCTCCCTTGAAGAAGGTTGGAAGCTTGAGGAAGACGTTGAGTTAGTACCCCTCGATCCTGAATAGACAAACAAGAAAGCACGGATCGGCTCGAACCTAAGCCTCCATGCCAACTCTGCTAGCAAGCCCATAATGCAGAAGAGACGCAACTTCGCTCCTGAGCGGGTCATAATCATTGAAGCCGAAATCGACAAGCTTCTAGCTGCCAGTTTCATTGAAAAGGTCTCTTACTCGGAATGGCTGGCCAACGTTGTTCTGGTGGCGAAACAAGAAAAGGGCAAGTGGAGAGTGTGCATCGATTGCACCGACCTCAACAAAGCATGCCCTAAAGACAACTTCCCATTGCCGAGGATCGACTAGCTCGTGGATTCAACTTCCGACAACCAGCTGCTCAACTTCATGGACGCTTACTCTGGTTATAATCAAATTATGATGTACGACGATGACAAAGCGAAGACATTTTTCATCATCGAAAGGGGGACCTACTGCTACAAGGTCATGCCCTTTGGGCTGAAGAATGCCAGAGCAACCTACCAAAGGCTCGTGAATAAAATTTTCAATGAGCAGATCGGCAGAACCATGGAGGTCTACGTGGACGATATTCTGGTCAAAGCCCCCAAGCAGGCAGACCACCTCAAAAACCTCACCGAGGCGTTTAGCCTGCTCCGCCAATATTGCATGAAGCTGAATCCAAGTAAATGCACGTTCGGTGTATCGTCTGGCCGGTTCCTGGGGTACTTAGTGATGCAACGAGGTATCGAGGCACACCCGCGCCAAATCAAAGCCATTCTTGAGATGAAGTCTCCTTTTACAGTGAAGGAAATACAAAGCCTGACGGGCAGAGCAGCGGCCCTCAATAGATTCCTCTTAAAATCTACCGACAAGTTCAGACCATTCTTCAAAGCTTTGAAGAATGGACAAAAAGACAAGTGGGACGAGGAGTGAGAAGTAGCTTTCCAGAATCTAAAGACTTACCTCACTTCACCTCTCCTGCTCTCAAAGGCAGTTCCTGGTGAAGACATGTTCGTGTACCTGGCAGTGTCCAACTCGGCCGTGAGCTCAGCTCTCATCCGAAAAGAACTTGGGGCTCAACATCCAGTATTCTACACTTCAAAAGCTCTCCTCGATGCAGAGACTCGCTACCCGAAATTGGAGAAGCTCATTTTGGCCCTTGTAGTTTCCGCGACAAAGCTGCGACCCTATTACCAAGCTCATCGAGTCATCGTCATGACTGACTTTCCTTTGAGATCAATCCTCCATAGCCTTGATACTTCTCAGCAACTCATGAAGTGGGCTATAGAGCTAAGCCAATACGACCTCCTCTACCGGCCGAAGGCTGCAATAAAAGCCCAAGCATTGGCAGACTTTGTTGCAAAATTCACACCATCGGCCGAAGAAAAGAAGCTGGTTGGCAAAAAGAAGGAAAGTTCAAGAGTAGACAAGACCTCCGTTGAACTTAACCAACCCAAACACATGTGGCAGTTGCACGTAGATGGAGCGTCGAACCAGAAAAGAGCTGGAGTAGGTGTCACCATCATCACCCCATATGGAAGCTTGCTAGAGCAAGCTATCACGCTTGGCTTCCCAGCTTCAAACAAACGAGGCAGAGTACGAGGCATTGCTCGCTGGCTTGCGCTTGGCAAATGACCTATCAATCAAAAAGCTGGCCATCTACTCAGATTCCCAGCTGATCACAAGTCAAGCCTCAGGAGAATACATGGCGAAGCACTCGAGGATGATCTTATACCTTGACAAAGTACAAGGGTTATTGAAGGCGTTTCCCACCTTCACCATCCAGCGGGTGCCCCGAGCAGAAAACGCACACGCAGATGCACTGGCAAGCGTAAGATCAGTGCTGGATACCCAGTTCAGACGCTCCATCCCGGTCCAGCACCTTGACTAGTCTAGCATAGAAGAGGTAGAGCAGCCGGACCTGATGCAGATCGATGAGGATCCTAGCTAGCAAGACCCCATCGTTAACTACCTAGTGAATGAAAACTTGCCTGAGGACAAGTCCAAGACCAGAAAAATCAAGCAGAATACTGCAAGATACTACATGAAAGGCGACATGTTTATCCGCAGATCATACTCCGGGCCTCATCTCACTTGCATCAAGTACCCACAAACGCTCGAGGTTCTCTGCAAAATACACGATGGTTAAAATGTAGAAATCACGCTGGGGGCAGATCGCTTGCTCAGAAGGCTCTCAGCATTGGCTATTTCTGGCCTACCATGCACCAAGACTCCACGGAATATGCTCGAAGATGTGATCGATGCCAACGCTACAAGCCGGTCCCTGGCCTGCCCGCTGAGGAATACCATCTGCAAAATAGTCCATGGCCATTTATACAGTGGGCCATTGACTTGGTGGGACCGATGCCGACCGCACCTGCCAATAAAGAGATGATTATCATTGCCACTGATTACTTCACCAAATGGATCAAGGCCGAGGCTTTATCTTCTACCAAGGAAGCCGATATTGAATGATTCATCTGGAAGAACATTATTTGCAGATTCGGTTACCCACAATTGATAATCACCGACAATGGTACACAGTTCGTGGGCAGGCAGACCACCGCATTCCTTTTGAAGTATGGCATCACACAGCACCTGTCAACTTCCAGATACCTACAAGGCAGGGGCCAAGCAGAGGCATCTAACAAGATTGTGTTGGACTGCCTAAAAAAAAGACTGGAAGGCACATAAGGAAAATGGGTCGACGAGCTGCCAGGAGTCCTATGGGCTTGTCGCACAACCAAAAGGAGATTGACTGGAGAGACACCATTTTCCCTGGCCTATGGGACATAAGCAATCATTCCCCCACACATCACAGTCCTTTCCATAAGCTGTTGAGGTGGATAGTCTTGACCAAAACTGCAAGCCGATAAAAGTCAATCTTGATCTGCTCGAAGAAGAACGAGAAAAGGTCATTGTTCGGGTGGCAGCTTACTAGTAGTAGCTCACATCTTGCTACAATAAGAAGGCCATTGTTTGAGTTGCAACTTATCAGCAGCAGCTCACGTCTTACTACAGAAAGAAGACTATTGTTCAAGCAGCAGCTGGCATCTTAAAACAACAAGACTATTGTTCTAGTTGCAGCTTACCAGCTTGACTTCAAGTAGGCGACGAGCCTCCCTTACATCCATTGAAGGCAAGATACTCCTCGAAGCACAAACTCAATAGAGTCTTTTTCAAGCGTTATGTTCCCAACATACGCACACAGGTGACGAGCCTCATCTACATTGCAGACAAGCTGCTCCTCGAAGCACAAACTCAGTGGAGTCTTTTTCGAGCATTATGTCCCGGACATACGCTCAAAGGTGACTAGCCTCACCTCTATTGCAGACAAACTGCTCCTCGAAGCACAAACTCAATGGAGCCTTTTTCGAGCATTATGTCCCTGACATACACTCGCAGGCTACAAGCCTCATCTCCATTGCAGACAAGCTGCTCCTCGAAGCACAAACTCAGTGGAGTCTTTTTCGAGCATTATGTCCCCAACATGTGCTCGTAGGCGACAAGCATCACCTCCACTGAAAGCAAGCTACTTCTCGGGTACAAACTTCATGGAGTCTTTTCAAGCGTCATGTCCCCGACATACGCTCACAGGCGACAAGCCTCACCTCCATTACAGGCAAGCTGCTCCTCGAAGCACAAACTAGATGGATTCTTTTTCGAGCATTATGTCCCCGACATACGCTCGCAGGCGACAAGCCTCACCTCCATTGCAGACAAGCTGCTTCTCGAAGCACAAACTCGATGGAGTCTTTTTCGAGCATTATGTCCCTGACATACACTCGCATGCGACAAGCCTCATCTCCATTGCAGACAAACTGCTACTCGAAGCACAAACTCAATGGAGTCTTTTTAAAGCATTATATCCCCGACATACGCTCGCAGGCGACAAGCCTCACCTCCATTGCAGACAAGCTGCTCCTCGAAGCATAAACTCAATGGAGTCTTTTTCGAGCATTATGTCCCTGACATACACTCGCATGCGACAAGCCTCATCTCCATTGCAGACAAGCTGCTCCTCGAAACACAAACTCAATGGAGTCTTTTTCGAGCATTATGTCCCCGACATATGCTCGCAGGCGACAAGCCTCAGCTCTATTACACACAAGCTGCTCCTCGAAGCACAAACTTAATGGAGTCTTTTTCGAGCATTATATCCCCGACATACGCTCGCACGTGACAAGCCTCACCTCAATTGCAGACAAGCTGCTCCTCGAAGCGCAAACTCAATGGAGTCTTTTTCGAGCATTATTTCCCCGACATACGCTCGCAGGCGACAAGCCTCACCTCCATTGCGGACAAGCTGCTCCTCGAAGCACAAACTCAATGGAGTCTTTTTCGAGCATTATGTCCCCAACATACGCTCGCAAGCGACAAGCCTTACTCCGTTGCAGACAAGCTGCTCCTCAAAGGACAAACTCAATGGAGTCTTTTTCGAGTATTATGTCCCCGACATGCGCTCGCAGGCGACAAGCCTCACCTCCTTTGCAGACAAGCCGCTCCTCGAAGCACAAACTCAACGGAGTCTTTTTCGAGCATTATGTCCCCAACATGTGCTCGTAGGCGACAAGCATCACCTCCACTGAAAGCAAGCTACTTCTCGGGTACAAACTTCATGGAGTCTTTTCAAGCGTCATGTCCCCGATATACGCACACAGGCGACACGCCTTACCTCCATTGTAGGCAAGCTACTTCACGAGTAGAAACTCAATGAAGTCTCTTTCAAGTGCTATGTCTCCGAACATACATTGACGAGATATAACATGAATTGAAGTTTGGAAGACAACTGAAAATTCCATAACAAATCGGTCAACCAGCAGCATCTACTCAACGGCCTCACCTGCCTGCTCCTTCATATCTGGTCTAGCCTTATCAGCTACGCCACATTGGGAGTTGTCTTCCTCCATTGCAGCTTCATCTGCTATCTGCTCTTCAACTGCTTCTGCATCCCCAACATTGCTCTGCTCACTTTGAGCAGGGGGCGGAGCAAGATAAAGCTGCTTAACGTCTTCATATTGGAGAGGGCAACAAGGAGAAGCACTGTTCCTGTAATCCAAGTATCCCAACTTGTACACATTAGCAACAATCTCATGCTTGGATGCCTCCGTGGCTTCAACATGAGTGTTGAACTTGACCAATGGAGCTATCACCAACTTCTGGATTGGCAGTTCGCTCAACTTAAGGACTCTTTGCTCGAGCAGACGACTTTTTAGCTCTCTTGGCTGTAACTTGGAACATTGAGTCAGCTCCGCGCTTGACTGTTCGTGGCTTTGCAGACGAGTCGTGATTACTAGACAGATGTACAGTCCTCTCAGTTGGATCCCAGGATCGGCACAAGCAACTCCAACCCTGCTTCTCAACAGCCTCCTCATAAGGTAGATCATGGGTTTTAGGTAGTTCAAGCGGATACCTGAGCAAAATATCCCGGGCCTCTTGCATGCCATTGATCTTCTTACTGTTCGCGCTGATGAGGCGCTTGATCCTAGCAGATGAAAAAGCAACTCCCATAGGGACATTCTCAGCAGACGAGACCCCCTTACGGAAGAATGAGGAAGCTTGGTCGAGGACTTCTCCCGCTCAACTGGCAGATCATCTAGGTCCGAGCCATGCAGCTCCCATCTTTCAACATCTTCGGTTGGGGGCAGACCACCAGCTTCCGTCCGATGTTCACTCAGCAACCAGCACAATCCACAGAACCTGGCAAGGATGTTCAAAGCTTGATAAACATTGGTCGTGTTCGGGCCGAGATCGAGCTTCTTGTGGATGTCATTTTCTACAAGCAGGAGATAGAAGTCAGTCAGACATACAGCAAAGAATTCCATGGCAATTGTAGCATATCAAAGGGATGCAACTTACCATCACAGTAGGTGAGAGGAACGAGCGGACTGTCGCCAACTTCCCCTATCCATCTGCCGCTAACTTCCAACATGTCTGTGCTCCACACATGATCGCCTTGACTCATACTGTTCCTAGTTCGTGACACAAAAAGAAGAAGGAATTGAAGCAGTCTGCATCAACCATAAATAAGCCGACCCAAACTACCATCTACTCCAGCAGCAGGTTGGCTCACCTCCAGCCCATTTACAGCTGGACAGCCCAAGTTAAAAGACCAAAGTTTCAAGTCAAATATCTCCTCCACTTAGGAGCCCAAATCCAAGAAAGAAGCCTAGTTACAGCTGGACACCCCAACAAATAATTCACATCTCCTACATGCCACCACGCGCCATGCAACAACTAGGGGGCATTTGTGGGAACCAAATTAAATCAGACCCTAGGTCAAATAATTCCCTCCATTTGGTGATTATTTGACCTAATTGGGAATTACTCAACCTAATTGGGAGTTACTCAATTTAATTGGGGGTTACCCAATTAAATTGATAATTACCTAATTAAATTGAGATTTGATTTGATTCCTACCACAATTAGGGATTTGACTTACCCTAATAAATCAAATCCCTAATTAATCAAATCAATTCCAAATCGGGGAGGAATAATTCCCTTCCATCTAGGGAATTATTCCTCTGAAACCCTAGCCTCCGAGACCACTACAAAAGGATAGCCACACACCAAGGTTAAGGTACTTCTAAATTCCTACTGAAACTCTGCAAAAATCATTTCTCCAAAACCCTAGCCACTATATTCTTTCTCTCTCTAACACAAGGCTCCGGCCACCACACACGGCTCCGGCCACCCAGTTTTCCTTGAAATACCCTACCTAACTTAGGCATCGGAGGGCCTTTGGCCAACACCCCCCGGGTGTGGTCCTTTTACCCTGATCTGTTTTGCACGGAGAAAGAGAAGTGGAGAAGATGAAGGAATCTTTGGCGAATATTCTTGTGGGACGAAATTCACTCCCACAAATTGGTGCTTTCATTGAGAGCACGAGATATATTCAAAGCGTGCTCCAAATCCATCTTTCACACGTTTTTTCAAACAACCATGGTTGATACAAGACGTACGAAAAGTAATGCCACCACAACGGGCCCATCTCATGGTTTCGTGGTGGAAACCTCAATGCAACCGCACGGAATCGTGGCTGCCAACACCTTACACCCGTCTTCTAGTGCTTTGCAGCCGCCTTCGGCTGCTGTAATTGTAGAATAGCTACCACATGACCCTCCTCTCTTCTCCCTCATACATAAGGTTCAACTACACGCCAAGACAATATAAAATGTCAACTCCCTCCTCTCTTCTCCCTCTTTATTGTGCTTTCAGTGTTTGCGTGCTGAGATGACCAAAACGTTTCCTATCTTAATGATTTCTACAAGGATGTCCTAAATGTAGAAGGTTCCGATCATTAAATACATTTATTAGTGGGAAGGATGTGCTCTTACAACAAGGACATCCTTAACATAAACAAATTATATATGTATATTGTGGGAACCGAATTAAATCAGACCCTAGGTCAAATAATTCCTTTCATTTGGGGATTATTTGACCTAATTGGGAATTACGCAACCTAATTGGGAGTTACTCAATTTAATTGGGGGTTACCCGATTAAATTGATAATTACCTAATTAAATTGATATTTGATTTGATTCCTACCACAATTAGGGATTTGACTTACCCTAATAAATCAAATCCCTAATTAATCAAATCAATTCCAAATCGGGGAGGAATAATTCCCTTCCATCTAGGGAATTATTCCTCTGAAACCCTAGCCTCCGAGACCACTATAAAAGGATAGCCACACACCAAGGTTAAGGTACGTCTAAATTCCTACTAAAACTCTGCTGAAATCATTTCTCCAAAACCCTAGCCACCATATTCTTTATCTCTCTGACACAAGGCTCCAGCGACCACACCCGGCTCCGGCCACCCAGTTTTCCTTGAAATACCCTACCTAACTTAGGCATCGGAGGGCCTTTGGCCAACACCCCCCGGGTGTGGTCCTTTTACCCCGATCTGTTTTGCAGGGAGAAAGAGAAGTGGAGAAGACGAAGCAATCTTTGGTGAATATTCTTGTGGGACGAAATTTGCTCCCACATATATATTGTTAGATTTCTATAGGAGTCCGTGATCTTTCACACAATCTAAAATACATAGAAAACATGCATGGCGTCATCTTCCTTGAGTACACGATCTCTGAATTCATTCAATCATAGCAGCAAAACACGAGCAAAAAGGCACGAATGGCTTAAGACTTATGCTCTCTCTTTATTATGAGTTTAGGGTTAGAGAACGTGTCTGATGAGAGCAAGGTCTTAAGCTTATATAGGGCTAGGTCACGTCATCTCTACTCATCACCAAGGGCCGACTTCACTAACACTCTACGACCATCAAACAACAATTCACGCAAAATGAAATAAATAGGACCCCTTTAATTGGCTTCAAAAGTTTCCTTATTTCACAAGGTTTCGGGCCTCAAGGTATAACCTAATTTAAACTCTTATTGAACTTGATATAACTTAGTATGTAGTGCACCAATCTAAATAGGAATATAACATATATATATATATATATATATATATGCCTGCCAATCATGTGGCAAGCTTCATGTCGGTTGAGATTGCGCTTGGCCTACCAAAATAGAAATATCACCCATCAACCCATCACAATTTCTTATGCTGTCCTCTGTCTAGCTATCAATTTATATACGTTCAAATTGACAATCTACCATCATGGTTGATACCACTTTATGGAAGGATAAAGAGTTTCCCCAGTCCCTCCACAAATCATAGCCTCCATTGAATTCTTATTCCAAAATATCATTTTCCACCTTCTCTATTCTCCATTGAGTGTGTGCTTCACACTCTTAAAATATGTTCTTGACTCACTATTTTGAACTTACTATTATGAAGCATGATGAAAGTAGATCAGAAGAAAATCTCATAAACAAATATTATTAGGCTCTTTCAGTTTATCCAGTATGGTCTTGGTCGAAACCATGTTTTTTCTTCTGTTCCAGCATTTGGTTTTAACATCTGGTAATGCAGTTATAGGTCATCACCACCATCCTCATCACTCTTTGCTTGCAGACAAGGCTGCTCTTCTGGAGTTCAAGAAAGCCATTGTATATGATCCACATTCCACACTAGCTAATTGGAACGAAGCTACCGGTGTCTGCAACTTCACTGGTGTCAGCTGCAACAAAAGGTGTCATCGCGTATCAGAACTCCTTCTGCAGGATTATGAGCTTGTAGGGCGGCTTTCTCCTATCATTTCGAATCTAACAGGCCTTCGTAACCTATCACTCGTAGGCAACCATTTTTACGGAACTATCCCTTCTGAAATTGCCTTGCTAAGGCGCCTCCATCATCTTCTGCTTGATAGGAACAGCTTTCATGGTTCAATACCAGATTCCTTAGCCCTTCCTTCACAGCTCACTATAGTCAGTCTATTGCAAAATAATTTAACCGGTGGCATTCCACCTACATTTTTCTCCAACTGCACTATGTTAAAGGTTTTAGACCTTTCCAACAACTTTCTTTCTGGAAAAATTCCAATTGAGATTGGAAATTGTCCAAACCTATGGAGCCTCAATTTATACAACAACCGGTTAACTGGAGAACTTCCTCTGTTTTTGACCAATAACTCACTGGCCAATTTAGATGTAGAATGTAACCATCTTTCTGGTGAACTGCCCATCAAATTTGTACAAAAGTTGCCAAATATTATCTATCTTCATTTGTCTAATAACAATATGATAAGCCATGATGGCAACACAAATCTCAACCCATTCTTCACTGCCCTCACAAATTGCACTAGTCTAGAGGAGCTTGAATTGGCTGGCATGGGCCTTGGAGGAGTATTGCCTAGTTCCATTGGCGGCCTTGGTATCAACTTTTCAAATCTGTTGCTGCAAGAAAATCAAATCTTTGGCTCCATTCCTCCAAATATAGGTAATCTTTCTAAGCTTGTGGTGTTGAATATATCCTCCAATCTTCTGAATGGAACAATTTCAGCAAACATAAGTCAGCTGTCAAACTTGGAACAGCTTTTCTTATCACACAACCTTTTCGCCAGTGCAATTCCACCGGCATTAGGGCAGATGACTCACCTCGGCCTGCTTGATCTGTCTCACAATACGTTCTCCGGTGATATTCCAAGCAGTATAGGAAATTTGGTTAGGCTGAACTATCTGTTCCTCAACAACAACCTCCTTTCCGGATCAATACCTCCAACATTAGTACACTGCACAGAATTGTACAAGCTTGACTTATCATACAACAGATTGACAGGGAGCATCCCCCCAGAATTATCAGGTTTGAGTGAGATCAGAATTTTTATTAACCTGTCACATAATCAGCTTGAAGGGCCCATACCGATTGAGCTCAGCAAACTGAAAGATGTTCAAGAGATAGATCTTTCATCAAATAACCTAAGTGGAAGTATCTTTCCACAGATATCAAGCTGCATTGCATTGACCCTGTTAAACTTCTCACACAATTCTTTGGAAGGGAAACTTCCAGATTCCATAGGTGAGCTAAAGAACCTTGAGTCCTTTGATGTTTCAGGAAACCACTTGTCTGGAAGGATTCCGCTAAGCCTCAACAAAAGTCAAACACTCACATATTTAAATCTTTCTTTCAATAACTTTGAGGGAAGGATTCCCTCTGGTGGCATCTTTGAATCAGTCTCATATTCATCTTTCTTGGGAAATCAGCACCTTTGTGGTCCAGTTGCTGTCAAACCTGCTTGCCCTCGGAAAAATCGTCTGTTTCGTTCACGCATTTACTTAATCATATTCACCTTAGTCATATTCATATCAACATCCTTGTCAATAATATGCTGTGTGATTGCATTCCGGCACATTAAGGCACTAATTTCAGCTGAGAGGACTGAGACAGCAAGAAAACCCACACAACCAGAATTGGTTCATAATTTCCCAAGAGTTACATATCGAGATCTGTCAGAGGCCACTAGTGGATTTGATGATCAGAGACTGCTTGGGATGGGCAGCTATGGACGCGTCTACAGGGGAGTTCTTCCAGATGGGACAACTATAGCAGTCAAGGTCTTACATTTACAATCTGGGAATTCAACAAAGAGTTTTACCAGAGAATGCCAAGTCTTAAGGCGAATTAGGCACAGGAACCTCATAAGGATCATAACGGCATGCAGTCTACCTGATTTTAAGGCTATCGTTCTTCCTTATATGGCAAATGGTAGCTTGGATAGCCGTCTCTATCCACATTCACAGACAGGTCTAAGCTCAGGTTCTTCTGATTTGAGTCTGATCCAAAGACTGAACATTTGCAGTGACATAGCTGAAGGGATGGCCTATCTACATCACCACTCTCCAGTCAGAGTTATACATTGTGACCTAAAGCCAAGCAATGTTCTACTCAATGATGATATGACAGCTTTAGTTTCTGATTTTGGGATTGCAAGATTGTTGATCGCCGGAGGAGCAAATTCAGCTCTTGAGAACATGGGAAACTCTACTGCAAATATGTTATGTGGATCAATCGGATACATAGCACCAGGTAAAGTTCTATCCTCTGCTTAAGTGATTCGTAAAAACAAACAAATAGAGAACAAGTGTTGTTCACAACTACATTTGTGAACAAGTAAAATCTGTGCAAAGTAACCAAGATCAATAATTCATTTCTTCTTTTGTTTATTTTCATATTGAAGCCATTTTGAAGAGTAAAGGCAGAGCGCATTCAACTTATATCATCAGTTGACTATGGAAACAGTAAAAATAACCATAATGATAAGAAATCTCTACCCAAGTCAATTTTAGGTCCATTTATTAGTTCACACTCAATTCCTTGTATGCAGAGTATGGGTTTGGATCTAATGCATCAACAAAAGGCGACGTTTACAGCTTCGGCATTCTGGTCCTAGAGATGGTGACAAGAAAAAGGCCAACAGATGACATGTTTGTTGGAGGGTTAAGCCTGCACAGGTGGGTAAAGAACCATTATCATGGAAGGGTGGAAAAGGTAGTTGACTCTTCCTTGATGAGAGCTTCTAGGGATCAGCCACCTGAGGTGAAAAAAATGTGGGATGTTGCAATTGGAGAATTGATAGAGTTGGGAATTCTCTGCACACAGGAGTCCTTGTCCACTAGGCCTACAATGCTTGATGCAGCAGATGACTTGGATCGACTGAAGAGATATCTCTGTGGAGATACAACTGCAACATTTGCCTCTTCCATAGGAATTTCTTCTTCTACCCTAGAGGATGATTAGCATCTGCCCTACCCTTTGAGCCTACATTGAAAAGTGCTTTTCTGATTTACACTCTTGTACACAATAAGAACAAGCAGTATAGTTGGATATTTGAAAATGGTGTTGTCGTTAGCTAAATGTGAGTCCAATTAGCAAATATTGTGGGTCAAGTCATATCATACATAGCATGCATATGGCAATCTGAAATAATTGAAAGTTGCTCATCTGCATCAATGGCACAATGCAAGCAATCTGTTTACAATCATTTGCTACTTGCACATACACTCATAATATTATAAAGCAGAAATTGAAAAAAAAATTTCCATAAACTTAAACATGGTAGGAATAGATTTCTCTTACAGGAAACAATACAATACCAACAAAAAAAGGGTAATTGTTAGCATTGCATTATGCACTAGCGAGAGAAACTCTCATGCAACAAGAATAACACTTTCTATTATCCCGGCCAATAACACAATGACTCGTAGGATAACTTTTCCACGTGTCATTGTGTTATTGGCCGGGAATAGCAAAACAGTGGTATTCTGGTTACAAGAAAGTTTTTTTTTTCCACATAAGCATATGTGACTCTGACAATGAAGTTGAGTGGGTTATGGTGATCCTGACATCAACCACTAACAATTGTAGGAAAGATAAGAACAGATTAGGACACCCAAGTTGCAGAAAATTGCATATTAATAAATCATTAAAGATAGAAAACATGATGATTAAGAAGCAAAGCGCTGCCCTGTTGCAGATTATAATAACCACATAAGCACACATGGTTCACATATATAACAATTATAGCTAAGTATGGCTTGAGACATCCAAGTTGCAGAAAAAAGGCATATTGATGATAAATAATTAAACATAGAAAACTAGATGATTAAGAAGCACAGGGCTGCTTTAATGCAGATTATAATAACCACAAAAGTATAAATCCTAACACCAGAAATGCATATGTGTACACAGTAGAGAGAGGATGCAAAAACATACTGAGCACAGTGGAAAGGCATGAAAAGAGATCAAGCAAATCAAAAACACAATGATAAATAACAGATGATTGTTGTGCTCAGTGACACAGCCTCCAACCCACTATTCTAGTCATGCTGAGCAAACTAAGTGCCTTACCCATCACTCAAGGTATTAATCTGTCTGCACATTTGATTAGATATTTGAAAGCTCCAGTCTTGAAGCCTTGAAGGGTGCTGCTTGCTTATTGTCAAATGTCAACTAAAAGGTGCAGAGTGTACCATTTCCACATATATATCATCCTTATGTTTCCAGTGGCTTCCAGCATAGGATTAATGTCAGCATCACATGTGAAATGATACAACAGAGAAGATATCAATGGAGAAGGTTCTACATAAAGAAGTCCACAACTCAATCTCAATCAAATTTTATTTTATTTTTTTGCCACAGTTAAGAAAAGGGGGGAAAATTCACACACCCGGGTACCAGAAGGGTTTGAATCCACGATCACTTGGAAGCACACCAAAGGCCTAGGCCAATCCAACTAACACCCCATTGGTAACTCATTTCAATCTATTAGCTTCAACATAAAAATAAAATTTAAAGAAATTTAAAAAATCCAAGAAAGGATGAAAAAAAGAAAAGAAAAAAAAGAATCAGACAAGTTGAGTGCAATATGCACTGGATATCAGTTTTGTCAAATTAGTGAAATGAGTGGCCATATATCAACACCAATATGAAACAAGCAATATTATATACCTTTCTTATGGATGTACAGAGACTTAGTATTTTTATACAAAGTCATTAAATCCCTTTTGGTAATATTACAAAATGAGTATGTCTGTATTTTATTGCACAAAATTTTGAGGGGTGTTCAGTGACAGAAATTGTGTTCACACAGAATTCCTTTCCAAGAAAAGATGGGCAGGCCCAAAAGAAAACACAACCAGATGCAGCAGAACAAAGTAGGAGCTTCCAAGAAGATGTAAAATGAGCCCAAACAATTCTTATACCCACCATTGAAAAAGGAGCAACTAACACACACAGAAAAAGAAGAGCCCAAACAAAGAAGACCAACAAAATAAACAACAATAACCAAACAAATCCTAGCCTTAAGATTGGAGGCACTTGCTTATTTTGGCCGAGACAAATGCGCTTGTTGGAGAACATTGCCCAGATAAAATTTCCTCAACTACCCTTAATAATCACTTAAACTTCTTCCCCATTCTTCCATTAACCTTGACATGATTCTGCTGCATATCATACATGATAATGAAGCGCAATTTTATGAGAACAAATTATGATTATGGTTTGGCTTGTTTGACCACAAAAGCAAGAGCAACAAAGGGTTCAATGAAAGGCAAACCAAGCTCAAATTACAACTTACCTAGTGAGGCCCTGAAAACAACATTATGGAGCAAAGCAAATTTATATATATAATATAATAAGGTTTTTTAGGTTTTAGACATAAAAAAAATTTCACTTTTGGAAAAAGCCAAAGCTTTTTCAAAAAAGACAAAAAAACCGCTCAACTTTCACATCAATGACATGCAAATGTATTGGATTCTTTACTGGAATAAGGGCATTTTTGTCCATTTTTGCTTCTTTTAAAATTTTTCTCTCTCCTTTTGCTTTTTCCAAAATGTCCCTTTATAATATTCCAGTAAAGAAAGAAAAATGTACTTAAACATACATCATTGTAATTTGTCAGAAAATAACATAGACTTTATATTGTTTTCACACATTCATTCAAGCAGAGCTCAAAAGCAGAACATCTAAAAAGAAACCTCTCCTAGCTTAATCAACCTCTTCAATCTTCGGCCCAGCTCCTGCTCCATCAGAGCTAGCGTTGCCAAATCCGCCACCGGGCATCTGAGCACCGCCCATTGGCACGTCTCCACCCGCACCTTGGTACATTTTAGCAATAATTGGATTGCACAAGCCCTCCAGTTCCTTTTGTTTGTCCTCAAATTCTTCAACTTCAGCCAACTGGTTCCTGTCAAGCCACTCGATTGCCTCATCAATGGCCTTCTCAATCTTCTGCTTGTCTGCAGGGTCCAGTTTTCCAGCAATCTTCTCGTCCTTCACAGTGTTCCTCATGCTGTATGCGTAGTTCTCAAGCGAGTTCTTGGCATCCACCTTCTTCTTCACCTCCTCATCTTCAGCCTTGTACCTCTCTGCCTCCTGCACCAATCTCTCAATCTCCTCCTTGCTCAGCCTTCCCTTGTCATTGGTGATAGTGATCTTGTTCTTCACTCCAGCAGTCTTGTCTTCAGCAGACACATTTAAGATGCCATTTGCATCAATGTCAAAGCACACATTGATTTGAGGAACACCTCTTGGGGCCGGAGGAATGCCTGTGAGTTCGAATTTTCCAAGAAGATTGTTGTCCTTGGTTCGAGCCCTCTCTCCTTCATACACCTGAATTAATACTCCCGGCTGGTTGTCAGAGTAAGTAGAGAAGATCTGCTCCTTCTTGGTCGGGATAGTGGTGTTCCTCGGAATCAAGACAGTCATGACACCACCAGCAGTCTCAAGACCAAGACTGAGAGGCGTAACATCAAGAAGCAGCAAGTCTTGAACCTTCTCATTCCCTTCCCCAGTCAAAATTGCAGCTTGAACAGCAGCCCCATAAGCAACAGCCTCATCAGGGTTTATGCTCTTGCACAGTTCCTTGCCATTGAAGAAATCTTGCAAAAGCTGCTGAACTTTAGGAATCCTCGTCGACCCACCAACCAGAACAACTTCATCCACCCGACTCTTATCGATTTTTGAATCCCTCAAACACTTCTCCACAGGTTCCATACACTTCCTAAACAAGTCCATGTTCAACTCTTCAAATCTTGCTCTTGTAATTGTGGAATAGAAATCAATACCTTCGTAAAGCGAATCGATCTCAATTGTGGTCTGTGCGGTTGAAGACAGAGTCCTTTTCGCCCTCTCACACGCAGTCCTCAACCTCCTCAATGCTCTGGCATTGCCACTAATATCCTTCTTGTGCTTTCTCTTGAACTCTTGCACAAAGTGATTAACAAGCCTATTGTCAAAATCCTCACCACCAAGATGAGTGTCCCCAGCAGTGGCCTTCACTTCAAAGATCCCTTCCTCAATTGTGAGCAAAGAAACATCAAAAGTACCACCACCAAGATCAAAAATAAGAATATTCTTCTCACCAGCCCTCGACCCTTTCTTGTCAAGACCATAAGCAATGGCAGCAGCAGTTGGCTCGTTGATAATTCTCATCACATTCAGGCCAGCAATGACGCCCGCGTCCTTCGTAGCCTGCCTCTGCGAGTCATTGAAGTAAGCAGGCACAGTGACCACAGCGTTGTTGACTGAATGACCCAAATAAGCCTCAGCAATTTCCCTCATCTTGGTCAGCACCATGGACGATATCTCTTCGGCTGCAAACTGCTTCTCTTCGCCTTTGTATTGAACGACAATCATGGGTTTGTCGCCAGGACCGGGAACGACCTTGAAAGGCCAGTGCTTCATGTCGCTCTGGACAGATGGGTCGGAGAATCGCCGGCCGATGAGCCTCTTGGCGTCGAAAACGGTGTTTTGGGGGTTCATGGCAACCTGGTTTTTGGCTGCATCGCCGATCAAACGCTCTGTATCAGTGAAAGCAACATAGGAAGGGGTGGTTCTGTTGCCTTGGTCATTGGCTATGATCTCAACGCGGTCGTTTTGCCACACTCCCACGCAGCTGTAGGTGGTGCCGAGGTCGATGCCAATACCCTTGCCTTCAGTCTTTGAAGCCATAGATAACAAATTCAGCAAGAAACTAGTTGATTATTTGATTGAGAAAGCACTAACGAAGAAGCAAAAGAAATTGGAGCTTAAGAGCTAGTTGGTTGCTTCGGGTATGGTGTTTTGGTAATTTAAATCTGGATGCTTGAAATGCTTTTGGTTTTTTCACGATATGGTGGTGGAGATTGGAGGGGTTGAATTTATATGCGTGGGTAGGGTTCATGGAAATCTTCATTGTAGAGGAAGAGAAGGGGGTGGAAGGGTCGCGAAGGAAGAAAAGAGGCCAAACCAGAGAGTTCTGGAGAGTGGTGGAGCTAGTTTGTTAGCTTTTTAAAATAAAAATTAAAATTAAAAAAATTTATCTTGTGTTAGTTGGCCTGATACATTTTTTTCTTTTCCCAAAAATAAGTTTAGCCAAAAATAACTCGTAACCAGGTTCAAACTCTTATGGCACCTTAATGATGAACTCATATCTCTTGTTAGAAAAAAATTACTCCAGTTAAGCTGCAGGCAGGGTTATTTTTTTATTTTTTATTTAGGAAAAAAAGTTCCTTTTGGGCCTTTTTATTTATTGGACAAGTACCATATTTATTTACCAATTTTATGGGGTTTTTCTAAATTTGAATTTATGTGTATATGTAAGAAAAGTTGAGAAATAATTGTGGTTGCATGTTTTTTCTTTTGATATAAGCGATATTGTAGACGGGAAATTGGAACATAGAACTTCGAGTGCATATGTGATTACTCTTAACCATTTGAGCTATTAAAAAAAAACATCTTCCATTGTGGTTGCATATTTTTTAGGACATTTCCTATTCAGATGAGCGATAATATACTAAACTCACACACACAACACGAATACTAGGACTCGAACCCAGGACTTTGCTTGAATGAGCGATTACTCCAAACCACTATACTAGTGGGTCCTTTACCTTATGGTTGCATGTTTTAAGTGCAGCATAAGTGTACGCTAATTTTCTTTAACTTTTCTCTATAATTACATTGCCAAAATGTGAATTAAGTTTGTTTTTTGAGTGGAGAGAATAACTATAAACCATAATTCATTATGTATTAATTATTCTATGATATCTTAAAAGTACACCATTACTATATAATCTGAAATGCAGTACAGAAGTTCAAACCCCTCCCCTCTGTCTCACTTCTCACTCTTTAACTCCCTAGTTCAAACACTAACATGTAAATTGTAAATTAAAATGTAATATGAAATGATAATAATAAAAACTTATTTCTAGTTATGCAAAAGAGAATACCTGTATAAAAACAAAGGTATTTTAGAATACCTCATTTTGAACGTGTGCTGTGTGTTTGTGTGTTGTTGTTGTTGCCATTTTGGGTTTTGTAGAGAATGTGGTACCAACCTTCGAACCCAAGACCACCAGGAGTTAGTGCAAGCACTTAACCACAAGGGCAGGTTGAAGGCCAGTGTTGAGACTCGTCAAACAAATGGCTTTATAGGGGAATCCCACACATTTCAACCATTTGATTTAGGCCACGTAATATAATTATTGTATTATCAAGAAAACATAGGGCTCAAATGCTAATTGGTTAGTGATTAATTATAGTTTGGTAATCAAGCACACGGTATCTAAACTACGGGAAGGGAGATTCGAACTTGGATGCAGAGTGGGAAGTGCATTTGCTTTAGCCAACTTGGCTAAACCCATGTATGTTAATTTGGTAATTTTTTGTAAGAAATATCCTTGAAGGTTGGCCTAAAAAATGAATGATCCATATTATGAGATTATATCTTGCAGTGGATTCAAGCGAATGCATAACGTTGCATAAATTCACTAACCGATTAGCACTTGAACACCTCTCTACCAATAAATAGGTAGTTTTGTTTTCTTTTTTCAATTGGCATATATAGCATGGCGTCTTTGATGAATAAATTATCAATTTCTCCAGAAGTTTCTGGTTGCTTCTTTTTGGGTAAGCCCGTCAAGTTTGCTTAGTACAGCCGGGGGGACATGCATCCATGCAAGTGTACTTTTGTTTTTTATTTACAGAAAAAGCAGAATTTCTTTAGAACATGGGCAAATACAAGTGATTTATAGTAACAACACATCCCAAACAAAGGTTATTACATACAATAAATCTGGAAAATTAAATCTAGTAAGACAGGGAGAAAAAACATGACAAGAGCAAGCCTAGCTCATTCAGAATTGAAAGATAAAGAATTAAGAAGACTCCTTGCAACACCAGTGCTCCAAAGAGATTTTAATGTAAGTGTACTTCATTGTGGAGTTTACATGCATTTAAAACATGTATGAGCACTGGCCTTCAACCTGCCCTTGTGGTTAAGTGCTTGCACTAACTCCTGGTGGTCTTGGGTTCGAAGGTTGGTACCACATTCTCTACAAAACATGTATGAGCAAATTGTAAATTTAAATGTAATACGAAATAATAATAAAACTTCTTTCTCACAAAAAGAATATAAAAAAACTTCTTTCTTGAGAATAGGTGAAGAGAAAACATTGAAAACAAAGGTATTTTAGAATACCTCATTTTATGTAAGGCCCTCAGTATAGAATGACACATTGTTGTTGCTAGTTTGGGGTTTGTAAACAACAATGTTGAATTACCAACCTTCGAACCCAAGACCGCCAGTAGTTAGTGCGGACGCACTCAACCACAAGGGCAGGTAGAAGGCTAGTGATGAAACTAGTCAAACAATCATTTTATAGGAGAATCAAACCCATTTCAACAATTTGAGTTTGGGCTGGATATTACTATTTTATTACTGAGGAAAAATAGGGCTCATATGCTAATGGATTAGCGAGTAATTATAGTTTGGTAATTAAGTATAGTGAAATAGATTGTCCATGTGTTATAATATAAATGGATAATTATTGACGTAATACTTATAAGTTGGAAATATCAATTATGTTGTCTATCCATATCATACTATGTCACTATATTCTAGTATTATACATAATTCCTCCCAATTGGTAATTTAATACGGCTCTAACTACTCGTTTGAACCCACTTTACAATGACATCTCATGATCAGAATTATTCATGTTTTATGTCCTCATTCAAGGAACATCTTTGCAAAAATTAGCCAAAGAAAAAAAATCATACTATTTGACTATTATCGTGACTATTTTAATTGTTTGCAAGAAATATGAAAAATCACTTGTTTATTTGAACACATTTAGATGATTAAATTTTGTTTAATTTGGCTAATTTTTTGCAAGAGTGATTCTTTAATGTTATCCTAAAGAAAGAAATGATCTTGATCATGAGATGATATCTTGGAGTGAGTCTAAATGAGTGGTTAGCATCGTAATAAATTCACTAACCAATTAGCGCTTCAGCGCTACCGATAAATAAGTAGCATTTATCTTGTTTTCTTTTTTAATTGTATTTCTTTTTTCAATTGGACCATGCATAGCATGCCGTCCTTGGGGAACAATATTGGACTTGGGTGTCGAAATAAAAGTTTGGGGCGTAAAGAGATCAAACGTGTTTGATTAGCCCAACTCCACTCACCTTCAAACCCCAAAATCAAAATTTGGAAATTGGTATTGGATTTGGACACCATTGTGTGGAAGCATCCACAACCCTCTGGATTCGTCCAAAAAAAAATCCACAATCCTCTGGACAAAACCCAAAAACAGAGGAGGCTGCTTATATCAATTTCTCCAGAACTCTCTGGTTGCTTCTTTCTTCTTCTACTCACCTCTCCAAATTTCTTCCCACCGCCTTCATAGACCAATGTCTATATATACACTTTCATATCACATCCAAAGCCCAACAAGCAATCAATCAACAACAGAAAAGTGCACACAAAATAACCCAAAAAAATCTCAAACCATCCCTATTCTTGAGCTCTTTCAATTTCTGTTTCATTCATATAGTTTCTTGCTGAGTTTTGTCATCTATGGCTTCAAAGACAGAAGGCAAGGCCATTGGCATCGACCTCGGCACCACCTACAGCTGCGTGGGAGTGTGGCAAAACGACCGCGTTGAGATCATAGCCAATGACCAAGGCAACAGAACCACCCCTTCCTATGTTGCTTTCACTGATACAGAGCGTTTGATCGGCGATGCAGCCAAAAACCAGGTTGCCATGAACCCCCAAAACACCGTTTTCGACGCCAAGAGGCTCATCGGCCGGCGATTCTCCGACCCATCTGTCCAGAGCGACATGAAGCACTGGCCTTTCAAGGTCGTTCCTGGCCCAGGCGACAAACCCATGATTGTCGTTCAATACAAAGGCGAAGAGAAGCAGTTTGCAGCCGAAGAGATATCGTCCATGGTGCTGACCAAGATGAGGGAAATTGCTGAGGCTTATTTGGGTCATTCAGTCAACAACGCTGTGGTCACCGTGCCTGCTTACTTCAATGACTCGCAGAGGCAGGCTACGAAGGACGCGGGCGTTATTGCTGGCCTGAATGTGATGAGAATTATCAATGAGCCAACTGCTGCTGCCATTGCTTATGGTCTTGACAAGAAAGGGTCGAGGGCTGGTGAGAAGAATATTCTTATTTTTGATCTTGGTGGTGGTACTTTTGATGTTTCTTTGCTCACAATTGAGGAAGGGATCTTTGAAGTGAAGGCCACTGCTGGGGACACTCATCTTGGTGGTGAAGATTTTGACAATAGGCTTGTTAATCACTTTGTGCAAGAGTTCAAGAGAAAGCACAAGAAGGATATTAGTGGCAATGCTAGAGCTTTGAGGAGGTTGAGGACTGCGTGTGAGAGGGCGAAAAGGACTCTGTCTTCAACCGCACAGACCACAATTGAGATCGATTCGCTTTATGAAGGCATTGATTTCTATTCCACAATTACAAGAGCAAGATTTGAAGAGTTGAACATGGACTTGTTTAGGAAGTGTATGGAACCTGTGGAGAAGTGTTTGAGGGATTCAAAAATCGATAAGAGTCGGGTGGATGAAGTTGTTCTGGTTGGTGGGTCGACGAGGATTCCTAAAGTTCAGCAGCTTTTGCAAGATTTCTTCAATGGCAAGGAATTGTGCAAGAGCATAAACCCTGATGAGGCTGTTGCTTATGGGGCTGCTGTTCAAGCTGCAATTTTGACTGGTGAAGGGAATGAGAAGGTTCAAGACTTGCTGCTTCTTGATGTCACGCCTCTCAGCCTTGGTCTTGAGACTGCTGGTGGTGTCATGACTGTCTTGATTCCGAGGAACACCACTATACCTACCAAGAAGGAGCAGATCTTCTCTACTTACTCTGACAACCAGCCGGGAGTATTAATTCAGGTGTATGAAGGAGAGAGGGCTCGAACCAAGGACAACAATCTTCTTGGAAAATTCGAACTCACAGGCATTCCTCCGGCCCCAAGAGGTGTTCCTCAAATCAATGTGTGCTTTGACATTGATGCAAATGGCATCTTAAATGTGTCTGCTGAAGACAAGACTGCTGGAGTGAAGAACAAGATCACTATCACCAATGACAAGGGAAGGCTGAGCAAGGAGGAGATTGAGAGATTGGTGCAGGAGGCAGAGAGGTACAAGGCTGAAGATGAGGAGGTGAAGAAGAAGGTGGATGCCAAGAACTCGCTTGAGAACTACGCATACAACATGAGGAACACTGTAAAGGATGAGAAGATTGCTGGAAAACTGGACCCTGCAGACAAGCAGAAGATCGAGAAGGCCATTGATGAGGCGATTGAATGGCTTGACAGGAACCAGTTGGCTGAAGTTGAAGAATTTGAGGACAAACAAAAGGAACTGGAGGGCTTGTGCAACCCAATTATTGCTAAAATGTATCAAGGTGCTGGTGGTGATGTGCCAATGGGCGGTGCTCAGATGCCTGGTGGCGGATTTGGCAACGCTAGCTCTGATGGAGCAGGAGCTGGGCCTAAGATTGAAGAGGTAGACTAAGCTAGAATAGGTTTCTTTTTGGATGTTCTGCTTTTGAACCCTGCTCTTGTCTTACTGTTTTCTCTTGAGTGAAATGCTTGAATAATAGGTAGACGTAGGAACCATGTGAGGATGTGATGTATATTTCAGCTTTTTGTGTAATTAAATAAAAAACTTTATTCTGTTCTTCATCTACAAATATCATTCAAATCTCAGTGATTCTGTTTCGAAAGGAATTCATTCTAATTCTTCTCACTTGTAACTTCTATCAATCAAATCAAGTTTTAAGCTCAAAACAACTGTATAATCTTCTGTCAGCATTGTTTGCAAAATCGGGTTAAGGAATAAAAGATTTAAGACCTAACCACAAGAACACATGGTAAAAAATTCAAATACAAAGCCAAAATCAATCAATAACAAGCACCAGATAGACAAATCAATTTCAGGAGCAAGACCAAGCCGAAGCCAATCATCTATGTGCTTCTAGAAACATAACAAATAGGTTTAACCTGAAAAGGGAACAACCATCAGGCAGAGGTAGGCTGCAACAAACTGGCAAAACCGGGATCTACGCAAGACACCAATGGAAAAATAATGGACCAACTGCAACATTAAGCCAAGAAACCAATCCGCATGCTACAATTCCAGAATTAGGCAAAACCATAATAGATACAATTGGCCCCTCAGTTGCTGTTAATTATGTCTACAGAAGTCAACAAAAATTAGGACAGAAATTTGAATCATTTCAAATGAATAAGGAAACTGATATTTCATTAGTCAATTTATCAAATCAAACAGTTAGTTCTGCAGTCCAACTAGTATAACGAAATCTGTAGGTGGAGGATGAATTTTGGGAACAATGTTACAGAGGTCGCATGGTATTCTGGATTTGGTTCGAAGCAACAAGCATCTGCATAGCCCAAAGATGAGCAATAGTAATTTCACATAAATGTCTCCGTTACCATGTCCATAGGATCTCCTTCTAATAGTTTTGGTGCCCTGCAGTTGCATGATAAAAGTGTTTTTCAGCAGTTTAACCCTTCCCAAGGCCTCACAGCTAGGAAACCATATCTGCCCGCATTTGAGACTTCAGCAGAGTTTGGGGAGTTGTATCACAAACCACGTACCTCAAAAATCGATAATAGACTGTAGTTCAAATCTATAACAGAGTGCTCCAACGATGAGCACAATTATGAACCCATAATGAAGTCCAAAAGAATAACAAAAGATTTCTTTGTTCCATATCTAACTTATACAGTGAAGTCATAATCACACTCAATACACCAAACTACCACAGAAGGCTGATTCCAGTGTATAAGCTTTCAATCAAATTACACTCAATACACATCAAGATATGAAATAAAAACCAAACTGAACAACCATCAAAGTCTGATTCTTTAAAAGGAACGTATTGTCATATATAGATGATTTGGGAATCTTATAATGAAGAGGAGAAATTAGAAAACGCAATGCCAGCATGCCTCTGTAGTCAATAAAATATTAATGACCATCACTATTTCCAAACTCATAAAACATCCAAAGAAGTGGATAATTCTTTTCAAATCAAGTTACATCTATCAAAAACTGAATCTTATCCTAAAAACTCCAAACTCATTCAACAATGTGTGACGCACTAGAATCCATAAGCCCAAATGAGAAGGGTGTGAAACTACCTATAATCAAATCCTCGTAGATGATGAATCAAAATCATCAGGAGCAACCCTGGCAATCCAGCTATTCAGTGTCCTCTTAATATCAGAATGATTAACGTAAGCCAACTCGTACATACTACACAAATTCACCACAACGGTTTCATTCAATGCCACCGTAGGCACTCTTTCCAGGGCATTCTCCAATACTTTGATCGAATCTGCCAGGTCCCGCAAGTACATCAAGCAAAGTGCCTTATTGTTGATGGCCACGATGTCGTTATGCTCCCTCTCAATGCACTCCTCATACTCCCTCACTGCGGAAACATAGTCCTTCCCCACCATGTACACCAAGGCTTTGTTCCTACTTACTATGTTCTTAAACTCATTGCTCGCTTCATCCTCATTCTCCACCAATCCTTGGACCACGTTGAAGGAGCTCTTAGCTCCTTCTAAGTCTCCCATTTGCATCTGAATGTACCCTAGTTTCGACACCAATACTGGATCTGTGTAATCACGGTTAAGCAAGTCATTGATCAAGCTCAAGCACACAGATACCTCCTTGTTGCTCAAATGGACCCCAATTATACCATTCATTACAAACACCTCCCTTCTCTTCCACACAGAGACACTCCCATTTTTTTGTTTTTCTTTTATTTTGCTCCGTACAAAATCTAACAAGCAGTAGAGCCGGTCCAGACCATCTTGTCGCTGGCCCAACTTGATGGGCATCAAGGCATAAAGCCACCGGAGGGAGAAGGGTACCATGGACCCAACCCGGTTTGGGTACACTTTTGGATACGACTCGTACTGGTAGCGAGAGCTGTCGAGGTCCTCTAAGGAATCGATCTCGGCAGCGGCTTCGGGGAACCTGCGTAGTTTAGTCAAGGCAAGGACATTGTAGGTGAAATAAACGAGGTGGTCGTGGGGTTTGTGGAGGAGAGATTGGGCTCGAGCCCGGGCCACCTTGTCGAGGATGGAGCGCCATGAGCCGCGCGTGGCAAGGTCCTGGAGGGAGGCGAGCTCATGGGCCACGTCATTGAGGGAGCCGAACTGATCCGTCAATGGATCGCTGGAGAGGGTTAGGGTTTCCAGGTCAGTCGTTACGGTTTGGGGATCAGGTGTGTCGGTGGTTACGGTTTGGGAATCAGGTGTTTCGGTGGTTACGGTTTGGGGATGAGGTGTTTCGGTGGTTACGGTTTGGGAATCAGGTGTATCGGAATCCATACTTTTTACCCGTAGGATTTGATTGGAGTTCTAGGAAGGGACTGGTTTGTTGGCTTCCCTTGGAAATGGTATCCCCTGCATGTAAGGTTCAAATAAATCAATTAGGTAAGAAAAATCAGAAAATCATGCCCAAAAAACTCAGATCGAATGCCACAAGCTCAGATTGAAAACCCACAAAATTCAAATTCAAGAAAATCCTAGCTGAATTGATAGAAGGGAATAGAGAATAAAGTGAGAGAAGCAAAGAGAGGAGAGAAACAAAAAAAAATTACCTGAGCTTTCAGCCTTCAGCTAATATGGGGGAGAAGAAGAGCTTTAGCTACCTGACCTGAACCAGAACCAGAACGAACGCTGAAGAAGAACGCTTGCCAGCTCAAGACGACGTCGTTAGTTTAGGTTGGTCTTGGTGGTGGTGGGCATTGCTAAGTTTTCCATTTTTTCCCAACCCTTTTTGGGCATTTCAATGAAGAAATTATCTGACAAAAACAAAGAGGGAAAATTACATTTTACCCCTCCAAATTTGCACTCATTGTCAATTTAATTCCTCATTGTCAACCATGCATGTATAAACCAACAAATTCTAGCACCTCACTTCTCCCTGGCTACTATTTCAGGCCAGCCTCCGGCCTAACACCATAAGGAATGTTCTCCGGTTGGCCAACTTCGACGATTGTGACCAACTACCATCTAAATCCAGTGATTGCCGCAGTCAACCTCCAACTCCAACCACTCTTTAGTCATTGACAAACAGTATAACTAACTAACACACTAAAATGACTCTTGTGACTAAATTGACTTTCAATAATATTTGTACTTAAAATGTAAGGTCAATTTTTACGAAGATTCATTTTAAGTCCAATTAACACTCGATTTGAACCAAAACACTTGTGGCCTCAAAATCTGCATAAATAGAGTCGATTAAAAATTGAATAGCTCATCTCTCAAATAGCTCCAATTCACACTCAATGAGTTCTCTTAATCAAATGTTTTAGACTAGGCAAGAAATTTCAAATTCCAGTACCTCATCTCTCAGATAACAAAAGACTGATGTGGATTCATCGTCTTTATAACATGAGTTTTCATTTTAAGAGCAAGGCTCCAAGTCCTTATGGTACCCGTGTGTGTGAGTTTTTCCCTTGCCCTTTCTATCTTTGACAAAATAAAAAAATTATGTCATGTGCTAAGCTTGACAAACACAACCATTGTGTAAAAATATTCCTCCACTCCACAGCAAAATGGCAGGGTTTCGGAATGTGCCTATATAATTGCTCCTCTTTGACGCTACCATTTTCTGAGTTCCTTTTACAGCTGCAATGGTGCTTGTGCCACTCTTTTAAGATTCTCTCAAAAGCTAGAAACTACCATCCCTGAGGCCTAAATCTTTTAACAGTTTGTCCCTATCCTATCAACCCAAGATCCCTACTCCCTCTCCCAATACGAAAAATGAAGGGAATGAAATTACTTGCATGGTTTTTGTTCATCTCATGCTCTCATGCCCTATTAAGCTTGGCTCTCAAAGGCTTCTTTAAGTTAGAATATGATCAAAAAGGTGCTAACCCCTCAAGACCTATCGGACAAGGACAAGACTTTCATGGTAAGAATTCCTTTATATTTGCAAATGATTCATTTTTTGTTGCGCTGAATGTAAATTTTATAGTACTGAGGCATACAGGTGTAGACGGCGCGGTCAAGCTATGTGGAGAAAAATATGAAATGGATGAGCCAAGGAAGATCCAAAAAGGGAAAGGGGGAGTTTATGGGGGTGCAAATATTGCTCATAAGCCACGCCCAAATGAGAGAAGTAGTGCACCATCATTGTTAGCAAGGCCCCAACAGCCCTTTCTCTTCACTAAAACCAGGTTGCAAGTAACCTTTGCTTTGATTCTTATTCTTCTCTTTCAATTGATCTAACAAGTTTCCATTCGATCGGAAATTTGTATTGAATATGTAGCTTTGGTTTGTCAGTTGTGTGTTCTTCTCCCTTTTTCTTTGGTGTTTTACCTCTTCGTGGCTGATTTTGAGCTTTCCCTTTGAGTGTCCTTGGAAGAACCTTTGATACCTAGTCTTTTTATAGGATTATGACACCCTTACTTATAATTAAGATTGTAATCTGATGAGTGTTGACTTTTTTGTTGCTAAGTTTTCAAAAATTGCTTGTGAGCTTGTACCAGGATTATTGTGCTATTCTTGTACTTTCTCTTACTAAATTGGTTGTGCTTGTGGTGTGATTTATGTTTATGTACTCTCTCTCTCTCTCTCTCTCTCTCTCTCTCTCTCTCTCTCTCTCTCTCTCTCTCTCTCTCTCTCAGAATAATGGGCAATTATAAACAGGACTTCAACACATTTCCTTGTTGCAGAATTATCATCTTCCACCAATTTGGAAAGAAATGAGCTCCTCAAAGAAAAACCGAAGAATCAAAAAGATGTTAGAGGATCAATAGCCTGAAACATAAGTGTTGTTATGAGGTGTATATTATTATAGCAAGATGACACTCTTGGTTTTTACAAGGCATTGCAAACATGTTTGAGTTGAAATTAGTCCCACATTGGAAAACTAGAGTGGTCTTCATAAGACTTACTTTTGGAATAAAGTAGTTTGGATTGGGCTATGCAAGTGGCCCAATTGAGTGGCTTGTGGTTTCGTCTTTTGAGTCAATGCCTAATTAGTTAGCTCAATGATTAATTAATTTATATATATATATAATATTTAATTAATCAAAAGATGGGCCTTGGGCATTTTGAGCTATGTGATTTAAAATTAAACCCAATTAATTAAATTAATTCCAAGTTAATTAATTAATTATTTGAATTATTATTTTTTAAACACATCAAAAACGCAGATATCATTCAAAGTCATCATTCCTGTTCATAGCTTGAGAGAAACACACAGATTTCGCCATAAATCAAAGCCCTAATGCTAGGACTTTGATTTTAGATAGTTGTATCCTGGTGGAGCAGATGCCTGCAGAACTACAAGAACTTAGTAGGGGTGAAATTCTGTTTCAAGGACATTGCAATTTGCAAGCCTCTATTTGAAAAACCAGTCAGTTTTTATTTTACTGCCTTTATTAATTTCGTGATTTTATTTATTATTGAATTTAATTGTTAAATTAAATTATTAGTGTAATATTGATTGGTGTTCCTCATGGAAGTCAGTGGGGCTATCCTTAAGAAATTGAGGAAACACATATACAATCTTGTATGATTAAAATTCTTGGCAGAGGAAAATAGTGATTGTAGAAGGATTATAGATTAAGGCGGATGCCTGTAATTCGGTGTTAATACCGAAATG
This sequence comes from Prunus armeniaca, assembly GCA_903112645.1. Classification (NCBI taxonomy): domain Eukaryota; kingdom Viridiplantae; phylum Streptophyta; class Magnoliopsida; order Rosales; family Rosaceae; genus Prunus; species Prunus armeniaca. Next base: position 8,212,069 of record CAEKDK010000003.1, on the reverse strand, counting down.
TAAGGAAGGAGTGAAGATCTCTCTGAAAATGGAAAAGGATGTAAGTGTGAATCAACATGACCAGTGTTAGGCTGAGCCGCACTAATTAAGCTAAACTTCCACACCAAAGCACTTAAATGACACACTAATTGACTGTTCTGTTGAGTAATATGCTCTGCTCTGTGCCTCACAGTTGTGCTGTGGTGTTGAACCTTTTTACACTCTCAAATATAAGTTTAAGCAGACACTAATATGCCAACGGGGTCTAGCTCAATGGAAAATGACATTGACTTGCAGAACAGTGGTCTGTGTGTGTGTGTGTGAGAGAAAACCCTCATTCCCATGTAGTTTAGACTATCGCTTATAGTAAAAAAAACACAAACTAGTATAGTTCTTTTAGCTATGCTAATGCAGTTTCCACAATATATAAGAAATAAAACTACAACTGTTCTTGCATAAAACAAGAATTACCAAAACTTGTACCAGTTTGTAGCTTTAGCACAGGCAAATATTCTTTATGCAACCTCTGTGATTTAACAAAATTAAACTTATTGTAAATTCAATATCAATGAGTAATACAATTGTTGTCAAAGTCCTTAAATGTGTACAACATTTGTCCTATTTCAGGCATTAGTATTCCCACTGACATAAACCATGTATGAGGAAAAGAGCACTCGGAAAGACCACATCAGAAAAATATGGCAAACCTGAATATGACCTGCCCGAAGTAATTCAAGCCGGACTAAATTCATCAGGCATGTCGGTTCGTTATATGTCGTATAACAACTTGGAAAATGATTTCATATGTTCAGATTGAAGAGATATGGCCACTGATAAACTCCCATCATTAGTTGCACTTGGTATTACAAAAGCCAGCCCCTCAAATGCAATTCCACCAGGTCCCATGAAAATGGGTCGACCCCAACCAAAGTCAGCATCATGGATCGGCAGCCTAACCCAGCTAGTTATCCCAAGATTAGGGCACCTAAAAGAATGAGCACCGCGAACAAGGGCTGACAGATCAGGCTGAAGCTCAAGATAGTCTAGAGCCGATCTAAGATAGTTATCATCCATACGAACCAAAGCATCATGAATGCGGCTTGCTGCGAACCATGTTGGTTTTGATTGGAGATCCCCTGCGACAGCAATGGGTGTTGCTGTGAAAATCACATTGCCAAAGTAACCAGGAGGGAGTGGGGGTTGCAGTCTGGATCTTCCATCAGTGGCAATATATAGTTTGGTGTCTTGATCATTGGGAAGTTCGCGTGCCTTGCATACACATCTCCAAATATGACCCGCCATCATCTCATATGAGCTATAGCTGATTGTGTTCCCAGCTTCCTTGGACTTGGCTTTCAAGATGTTGAGCTGCTCCCGCGTCAATCTAAAAATGGAGACTGTTGTGCTATCAGCGCCAGGTTTTGTGCTTTGCAGAGGGGTTTTCAATGGTGGAGCAGGTTGGTATTCGATGTGGTGGAATGCAGGCTGCGGTGGATCTCGGGCACGAAGTAATGTCCTGTCAATGAACGGCGGAAGTGTAAGATCAAGGCCGCGAGCCATATCAGACCATGTGTTGACAAAGTGGAGACCAGAAAATCCATCTGCTGCATGATGCTGCATTCCAACACCAAGTGACACTCCTCCACATTTGAAGTAAGTGACCTGCAAAGAGCACCATACCTTGTAAGCTCAACTCTTCAACAATTCCAATTGGTCAACTGGTTGAAACATTCAGTGTTACTCAACAGACTGTTAGCAATTGATCACCAAGAATCATGCAACCAAGTCCAGAGGGTGACATATTCAAACAATCATTCAATATTATTTCAACCCTTGAAATGTTCAACAAATAATTAGTCTCAATAACAACTTCTCAACTGCACATTTTTCCTATTAAATATTTTTTTTTTTTTGAACTTTCACTATTTTGACATCTGAGACATGATTGCTTAGACATTATATTTAATAATATCACACCTGACTTTATCCTTAGAAAAATTCTAGCAAGGGAATAATGGGACATCAAATCTATAGACTTTTATTTTATTTTATTTATTTAAGAATCCGGAGACTTTTTAAAGCTAGTTTTCAATAGTTTCCTGCATGGAAATTACCCTGATGTGTAAAATTAGTTTTCTAGACTTGACTGTATTATAATGTAGCTAGGAAATTAATAACTGGTTGGAATGTGACAAAACTTAGAAAATAATTGTCGTGAAATGTGAGCAAACTTAGAAAATAACTGTTGTGAAATGTGACCAAACTTAGAAAATAATTGTCGTGAAATGTGAGCAAACTTAATTCTTTTATACTCTTCGTCCGCCTGTCGCCTTCGCTTAAAGCCAAAAGTCCCATGTCCTCTCACCAATCCAAGTAAAAAAGGCCGCTAATCCAAAATCACACCAAATCACTAAGTTAAACCACATTTCCTAACCATCTTGATCCATCAATTAAGATTAGATGTGTACTTCACCTAACATGGTAACGATGTTAACACATTTTTCATAGGTGGGACCCACTTGTGTATGTAAATACCTATGAGTTCCACTTGCATGAGTGATACAGTCAATGTATGTGACAAACGAGTTTAGAGAACAATTATCTACACAAATCAATAGCTATGAATCACTCACGTGTGCATACATACGGCCGAATTTAAGCCGACTTACTACCTAGTAAATGCAATGTATATAGTAGGTCAATACATGCGATCATTAGTTTCTACCAGAACACAAAAGTGCTACAGGTTGACCAATTGATGATATAGACACTTCGTTTGAATAGGTCCCCGTTCCCTCCCAAGATTTTTCTCCTTTTTTTTAATTATTTTATTGTTATATACGATAATATGAACATTCCAAAACATTACAGGAAAAAAAATAATTAAAAAAACCATCAATACAATTTATACCTGTAACACCAAGAGAGCATATGAGGATATCCCAGCGGAGTAATCAACGGCGGGGATGAGCCTCCGGAGCTCGAGAGTCGGTGCAAAATCGCCGAAATCATCGATGACCGAGCTCGTCTCGGCCTCGACAAACAGCACCCCTTCCCCGTTGCAGTCGATCTCGATACGGCCGTCTTCGTCGCGCTTGAGGCGGCCGGCCATGGGGTAGAAGGGCACGAGGGCCTTGGACAGGGCGAGCTTGAGCACCGCCGGGTCGAAGAAGTTCGACGACGCACCGTTTTGGTTGGGCCTGTAGAAGTAGACGCTGGGCGTGTGGATGCTCGGGATCACCAGGTCCACGTTAGAGTTCCACAGCGCCTGCCTCGGCGTCTCCGCTGCCGGCTTAACCAGCGTTGTCTCCCTCACGCTCACGTTGACCACCATCTTTTGGCGCGTTTCCTTATCTGGGCCCCACCGCCTGGCTCACCTGCATACCACCCAACACACACACTTTTAGCATTTTATTTTAAATTTTGGATTTGGCTCTTCGGCTAACGTGCGCCGTCCTCGGGGTATAATTAACTAGAATCCAATCTCTTTCCTTTTCCGGTTTCTTTCTTCTTTTCTTTCATACGCGCTCGCTGGTGCACCACCAATCCAGCCGCTTGGGCTAAACGTGCGCCGTCGGATTTAATAAAAGTTAAAAAATCCCTCCTCTTTCCTTTCTCGCGTTATGTTTTTTTCCGCTACGGATCTCTAGCCATGATCAGCCTAGTATTAAAATGCGCCGGTCCGGCTAAAATCCACCATTACTACTAAAATGCGCTGAACCGTTGAGGCTAAAATGCGCCGTGCCGTTCTGGCGAAAATGAGAAATAGAGGAGAATGAAATAGGGAATGATATGATAGAAAATTTACCTGTGATTTGGGGAGTGTGTACTGCTACCGGCGTACTTTAGCAGGGAGGGGAATATAGGGGTACTGTTGATCAGAGTTGAGAGAGAGAGACAGAGAGAGATAAGAAGAAGAAGACGGCAGGGCAAAGCAAGGATTTTGGGTATATTGGGTTGGGAGAGTATTGGGAGACAGAAAAAGAGTTCTTAAGAAGTCAGAGGTGGGTTGCCCAACTAAGTATAGCCGAAGCCGAGAGAGAGAGAGAGAGAGCATCTGTCACTCACCTACCCTGCTACCCAACTTGCCCAGTCACGACATGCCACGTCACCACTCAAGCCTTGACCATTACAACTCTCTCTTCTCTCCCCACCGTGCTTACCCTTTTGTTTTGTGAGAGGAGGTGGTACACTAAGAAAAGTGGGATTAATTTCTTAATTGCTTAGAGGGAATCTAACAATTTTCGCTCAAACATTTTTTTTGTAACTTCTCCTTTTTTTGCTTGACATGTGTCATTCTTTTTACACTTAAAACAATGTCATTAATATATTATATAAGCTAACTTTTGCTTTCCAAGTTTATCCTTATTAAATGTATTCATTTTATCCAAAAAAAATTCACAACTTTCTTACCATCTTATTAATTTTTTTTTAAAGAAAATATCTATTTTTAAAAACAAGAGGAAATGTTTTTTTTTTTTTTTTTTTAACACAAAGGTTTAGATAGAAAAAAAAAAATTTCCTTCACATCTGTAAGCACCCCAATGGTAGTTAATAGTTGTCATATATGATTTATTTGTGTTTATTACTAATATATTTGTATTAATTAAGGTGCATATCTACTATATGTAATAGGGAAATTATAATTTGTGGACCTCAAACATGCATGAATATTTTGCTGGTCAAGGTACCCAAGATGGCATTGTTATATTTTTTTTTTTTTTTTTTTTTTATTTTTTTTTTTATCTACTTTGTGTTATAAATATAGTTATAATTAAAACGTTAAAAAAATATATAATAAAATGATTGTAAGAAAGTTGTGAATTTTTTTGTGGATAAATTGAATACATTTAATAAGGGTAAACTTTGAAAGCAAAAGTTAGTTTATATAATACATTAATGACATTGTTTTAAGTATAAGGAGAATGACACATATCAAACAAAAAAGAAAGAAGATTAGAGAGAAAGTTGTTAGCATTCCATTTGCTTAGAATGCATGGAATGGAAATGATGATAAGAGTTGGTGGCACGCAATTTTCCTCCTTTTTTTGGTTTGTTGCTTTGTCTACTTTTTGTTGAGTGAGAGAGAAAAAGAGAGGAGAGAGAGAGAGACTTGAAAAAAAAAAAAAAAAAAAAAAAAAGAGAGAGAGAGAGTTGGTGAGATGGTGACCCATAATACTAAGGGTTTGTTTGGGACTACTTCTTTAGGAAGAACTTTTGCTCATAAGTGATTCTAACAAAAGCACTTTTATTATAAAAATCTTGAATTTTCATAGAAAATTAAAGTGCTTCGTGGAAAAGCACTTGAGCATGCTTTCTGAAGAAGTATATGACAGGTACTTCTCTAGGAAGCGCTTCTATGACTTAAAAACGCTTCTAAATTTTTTTGTCAAACGTTAACAAAAACGCTTTTAATTATTAAAAAAAGGTTTTTGGCCCTTCCAAGGGGCTTTCTTCTTCTTCATCTCCGGTTGTCCACCGACACTCTTTTTCTCAGGTACACGGTATAAAAAAAACAAGAGATATCATGTGTGTTGTGTGTGTGGGACCCACTGATTTGAAAACTGGGTCCACTTTTCTCGCGGGGGTTGGTGGGCTTGCAGAACGGACCGGTACACACCTTATCTATGCTGACGTCATACGTGGGAGCGGGAGGAGTGCGGAAGGGGGAACTGTTGGGGCTGCGGCGTTATAACGGCGGTAGGTGAGTCCGTTAGTTGTGTGACGTCAGGCTGACGGGCGGCATTTTTCTTTCTGGATAAAGATGAATAATCAAATTGACGTGGACTCGGACCAATTTATGCGAAGGCGGCACGAGTGGAGACTCGAGGAGTTGGTGTGTGGGGTAGAGTGAGACCGTGTTGTTGTGCTTAGCCTTGTACTCTCTTTCTTTTTTTTATTATTTATTTTTCTCTTGAGATAAGCTGTCCTTGAGAGAGTTGATAGTTGGTAGTTTACTTTATTGTTTTGTTATTTCTTATTGTGTCCTGTGAGGGAAGTTTTGCTCATGCTTACATCGGCCTTGAGTTTCATGGGGTTTTCGGTTGCTTGTGGCCTTTTGGGCCTTTACTTTTATTATTGTCTCATTTTGGGTTTTAGTATTTTCCTCATTTGTATTAATAGGTGGGTTAAAAACCTTTGCTGTGAGTATCTTGTATCTCTAGCTTTGATGGCATCAAAAGTCAGAAATGCAATCGTTGAGAAAATCAAATAAGTAAAATATTTTTTAATGATTCTTGATTGCACTCCTGATTCAAGTCACAAGAAACAAATGACTTTGATAATACCATGTGTGGATGTGTCAAGGAGTTTGGCCAAAATAGAAGAGTGCTTTTTAGAGTTTTTAATTGTGAAAGATACATCAGGATAAGGACTTTTTAATGAATTGCAATCTGTCCTAGAGTCCCTTGATGGTGTTAGAGGATATGGTTATGATAATGGCTCTAATATGAAAGGGAAAAATCAAGGTGTACAAAGAAGATTACTCGAAATAAATCCTAGAGCTTGTTCATGCCATGTGGTTGTCATTCTCTTAATTTAACACTATGTGATATGGCAAACTGTTGTGTAAAAAGTGAAGTTGAAAGTTTAGAAAACATGAACTGGAAAATTTTGAGTTTTTATTAGGCATGGTTATTTGGCATGTGTGTGAATATATATATCAGTCCCCTTCTACTGAGGGATCCCTCAAATAATTTTATTTGACGGACACCCTTTAGGGTTCCCTACAAATATTTTTTCAACGATCCAAATCATATATTTTTTAAGTCTACATTCATAGATCATCCTTGCAAAAAATTAGACAAATCGAAAACCGTTTCGATATCCAATTGTATCCTACGATATCAATGAATACGGTGCTTCAAGAAAGTGCTTAAATTTCAATAATTCAATTTAGTGGTAAAATGATATTGGATTTAATTGATTTTATTTTATTTATTTATTTTGTAGGGATGATCTTTGAATGAGTATATACAAAATAGATGGTTTGAATTAGTGAAATACAATATGGAGTGGGTCCTACAAGCAGTGGCGGACCCAGACTTTTTTCCATGTGGGGGCATGAAAAACAATTTCATAGCTGACTCCTACAAAGTCTAGGTTTTCATAGCAATACGAGAGTGTCCATCAAATAAGCATATTTGAAGAATCCCTTGACTGAAACTCTCTCTCTCTATCTATATATATATATATATATATATATATATATATATATATATAAAAGCCTAATTTTTCACTTTTGCCCTGGCCACTGAAAAATTCAGGACTGGCACTGCTAAAATATTCGCAACAACATTGGCTTTTCCTGTAAATGTGAGTAACTATTATTTGAGAGAACTTCTCCATGAATTGCCAAATATGATCCGCTATAGACATCACACTCCCAAGGTAAATTTGCCCTTTTAGTAATTATTTGTATCAAAGTTTTAGAATCCCCTTCCACTTGTATTTTCGACAGCCTTAACCGAGTTGTCCAATTTAACGCAAGCTTAAGTGCATTAATTAAGCCTGGAGAACATTAATTATGCCCCAAACAAGAAGAACTTGCTATAATTGGTTTAGTATTTGAGGTTCGAATTATGAAACCTACAGCAGAATTACCATTAGCTAGAACTGAATCATTTTTATACGTGGACTCCACCCATAAGCTGTTTCATTTTTATTCTTACATTTGAAAAAAAAAAAAGAAGTTATATGATTGGCTTGCCAACAAATGAGGTGTTTTATTTTGAAACATGTAACGATTTCGTTGATCCTAGATTTTCCAACAAATGGTAAAACAGTTAGGGCTAGTTTGGGAGTGCTTCTTTCCGAAGCACTTATGCCAATAGCGCTTATGCCAGTAGCGCTTATGACATAAGCGCTTCTACAAAGAAGCAGTTTGTTGTTTAGATGTCACATTTAAAAGTACTTTTACACTACATAAAAGCGCTTTTGATATTTTGTTGAGTGTTTGGTTGACACAGTAAAACTGCTTTTAAAAGCACTTTACAAATGTGACATCCAACTGAGTAGGAGAAATATTATTCCAATGGACTAAATCATCCATGTTATGCATAGGAGTATTTCCAAGTAAAGACATTTGTGCTCAAATTAGATTTTACTGCTTGCGTGTTTCGTGTCGTGATTGATAATTCACGACATACTTTGTGCATCATAATAGATGTGTTCTGATGTAGTAAGTGCATCATAATAGATGTGTTCTGATGTAGTAATTTATAGTTTTTATTGAATCAGTTGGTTTTGCAGTTACTTCAAAACAAGAAGAATTCTGAAGATACTTTTGATACATGAGTTAGGCCCCGTTTGGGATTGCTTTTTTTGGCCAAAAACCTGCTTCACTTTAAAGTTAAGCAGTCTAAGGTGTTTGGTAAAAATAAAATATCCCGATTATTTTAAAAGCAGTGGCCTTTTGACAGCAGCTTTTAAAAGCAGGCTATGGGTTGCTTTTCAAAGCTGCTTTCAAAAGAAGCAAAGATGAACCTTTAATAAATTTTTTAATTCCAAAAATATCATCATTCATTTTTAAAAATAACATCACCTCCACTTCCACATCTAACTCCACCACTTACACCACCACATTCACTACCTCCACAACCACCGTCATCGCCACCACCACCACTACCACCACCACCACCACTACCACCACAACCACCACCTCCTCCAAAACCTTCACAACTAACACCACCACCACCATCACCATGCTGCCACCTCCACCACCGTGCTATCACTACCACCACCTCCACAAGCACCATCCCTACCACCACTACTACCACAACCACCAACTCCACCTTCATCACCACCACCACCTCCACTCCATCACTACCACTACTACCACATGATTAGTACATAACACTTTTAACATCATATCTATTTTAGTCATTATTTACAGTTACAACAATTTTATATTAAAACTTACCAAACAGTTTCGACACTGCTTTTTATACTAACAGCACTTTAAAAATATTGTTTACCAAACATGGAGCTGCTTTACTTTACAGCTAATTATTTTCAAAGCACAGCAGAAGCAACTTTTTTCAGAAGTGACAGCAATCCCAAACTGGGCCTTAATCCACCAATTATCAGGCCGTGTAATCATCTTCTCGCCCAAGTTAGCTATTGAAGCATTATTAATTAATGGTAGCTTCACGACGTGCTTTGTGTGTTGTAATAGATGGTCCTTAATTAGGTTTACACAGAGTATTCCATGCTATAGAAGGACTTTAGTAATGGTATTTTTAGAACAAAAAAAACATGCCATAAGTATTGTAGCATACTTAGAATTTAGTTTTCCTGCTCTGGAAACTAGAGTTGCTTTCCAACCTGAAATTTTTGAAGATTGACCTTTCGTTGTTGCTTGGGCAAAAAGTAAGCAATCGTCAGCAAAATAAAGATTAGAGATTTTTAGGCCATGGTTAGATGTTAAAAGTCCAATATAGGAAGAAGCATTACAAGTTAAATTATTTAAGTGTCGAATAAAAGGTTCCACCAAAAAGAATGAAAAGATAAGGAGAATCCTGTCTCAAACCTCTAGATGTCATAATATTTCCATATGGTTTACCATCAATTAGAATAGCATAATAAGAGATCGTGTTTATTCGATCATATGCCTTTTTCATATTCAATTTAATAGCCATTCGAGGCTTTTAAAAGGAAAAGTAGACATAATTTCATGTCCAATTAGGATATTATTCCTAAATCTAAAATTGTTGGGTTTTATTTTTTATTTTTTATCTTTTTTATTTCCGTTTTTATATTTGCTGTGTGAAATTAATTTTTTAATAACAAATTATGTAACAAAAATAGATGACATGGTAGATGACATGAGTTGCCATGTCATGTGCCACATGTGTTGGTATCCAAAAATTGATAAATAAGTTAGTGCCTATAGCGCTATTCTTTGAGAAATGCATTTTGAAAGAACTACTCATAGATGATTACAAAGAGTAATAGGTTTGTAATGATTAACTTTTTCGCGCTGGATTTAATTTTGGAATAAGGGAAATAAAAGTGTGATTTATTTCTTGAATAGATCTTTGATGATGAAAAGCATCAACCATATCCCCAGTTGGAATATAATGAAATAAATGTACTGCGTCCTATTTAGGAAGATATTATATTATATATTCTAAATCACCTTCTCAGCTAAAATTTAGGGAGGAATTGAAAAAACTCACCTCTAAGTTCCAACCATGTTCCATATCCAGCTCTTAAAATAGGAAGATCTCTAGAAGCTTCTAAATCTGAGGAGAAAGAAAGGACTCATAGTGGGTCCTTACAATTAAATTCTAATATATATTATTATTATTTTAAGCATTTATTTAATGATGTCTTTAATTTTATCAATTTTTTTTTTCTGCATTCTATATTTTTGAATCAACTTTCCAGCAAAAAGGTTGAAGATTGTGATATGTGGACTATTGAAATGATTACATAAGGAAGAAGAGGTTGGAGTTGCCTTGAAAGCACAGAGATTTCTATGAGCAAGTATTCTAGGTTCTTGGATTTTTTTGATTGTGTTGTTGGGAATGCTAGTACTGGAATGGAGAGACACTGGATCTTCCAAGAATGTGAAATTAGCACTTCAATTTTAAGGTCTAGAATTTAGGAGACTTGGGTGATTTTTTTGTGGCCATTTGACATTTTGGAAAATCAAAGTGTTTTATGTGTATGAAAGGCCTGTTTTGTGTAATCTCCCATGTCAATTTGTATGAAAAATGTTTATGTATGAAATGTTAGGCAATTTCCAAATGCATAGACTGTTTCCTTCAAGGCAATTTCCATTATATATTGAGTTCAAAATACAGACAGACTTTTCCAACATTTGCAGTTCAAAATACAAAATGAACTTGATCATCTAATCTGGAATACACCCATTTCCAAGTCATGGAAAAAGTTACCAAAAGTTGACAAAATGGCCACATCACAAAACCAAAAGTTGTACTAGTTCAAAACACAATACATGGCATAAACTAAGAACTAAGAGCCTAAGTTCTCTGGATGATCTCAATCCAATTAATTCTAGCAGTATTAGCTACATTTGATTGGGAAGCATTTAGTGCAGCCTTCTTTGTAGCAGCAGTAGCCTTTGCCCTTACATATGCAAGCTTTCTCCTAGCTCTTGTAGCTGTTTGCTTTATCCTACAAAAAAAAAAAAAAAAAAAAAAAAAAAAAAAAAAAAAAAAGTTTTAGGTTGGTGTCTAAATGTCAAGAAAACAGTTTCAGGTTATAAGGAAGAAACAACAAAACAATTTCATGAATAGGCACTCACAGAAGCAACTGCAGGGTCTTGGTTAGGTATTTTTCTTGGTCTTCCTTTACCCTTTGATAGAGGTTTTTCCTTTTGAGGTAGATTCCGATGGTGAGTGGTTTTGTTATGGCCAGATGAGCCACAAATACTACACCTCATTCGCATTCCTTGTCTTCCCAACTATTTTTTCATAGTCTTATTTATTCTTTCTTCAGGTCCTTTTATCCTCACCTTTCTAAGTCTTCCAGGTTGTCTAGTGTAGGCTAGTGGCTTTATTGCTGTCTGGTTGGTCTTCTCCCATAGCTGTGACCCATTAATTGGCATAATTAGATTGTTGTAGAGGGTCATGTAACTGTCCTTGCTGTAGTATGAATGCACATAATCCTCCACAAGTGTCCCTCCTTTGTAATGTATGGTAGCAATTCCATGAGCACAAGGAATGCCTGACAAGTCCCACTTTCTGCAAGAACAAGTGTGGTTATCTAAGTCCACCACATATTGGTCACCTCTTCCTGCATCCACTTGATATTTAGGACCACTAGACCATTGCATATACAATTGCATGCTTCTAACTTTTTGTCTTGGACATGATCAAAAATGTTCTTGCATATTTGATGAGGCCAACTGCTCATCTTGTCCCTCATCCACTGGATCTTTCTCATCAATAAGCACCTGATCATCTCTAGCATTATGATAATTGGCTTGTCCCTTATTGTCTTGATACTATTGTTGAAGCTTTAACGCAAGTTATTCTGCAGCATGGCATACTTAATAAGAGTTCTAAAATGAGACTTAAACCATTGTGTTGGTGGCTTCTTAGCAAGCCACTCCCAAGCATTGCTATTTAAGGTCTTCATTACTTCTATTTGATACTTAAAAAGAAGGCACATTGGTAGCTCTAGCACATATCCACAACTGATCCCCCAAAACTTTATAAGTTTTGTTGATGTCATCCAAAAGGTGCCTCTCACAGAATCTTGTCTCAGCATTAGGCAAAATGTCTTCAAATGCACAATGCAATCCTTTTTTCCTGTCAGATATAAAGGCCCATCCATGAGAATTAACAATGTCCACATCCTCGACCAACAAATCAATGAACCACGTCCCTGACTCTCTTGTTTCCACTTAACCACATCATATGCAAGCACCCAAGTCTCGTTATTGGGATCGATCCCAACAGCTGTAAGCAACTGTCCACCATAAACCCCTTTTAAATGGCAGACATCTAACCCAATAAAAGGCATGCAGTTCATCTTAAACCTTCTCTTTAATGGTTCTAAACAAATGTACAATCGCTTAAAAACTGTTTCACCATTAACAAACTCACAGTGCGTCTTTGTTGTGGAGCCAGGGTTTTTGTCTTCCAGCTCATGGCAATAATCTTAGAGCATGACATATTGCTCAGTAACTGTTCCTTCAATGATTCGAAGCGCCTCTGCTTTTGCCCTGTAAGCTTTCATTCTAGATATACCTACTTTAAACTCAGAATAGGCTGAGTTCACTATAGACTGTGGAGGCATCGTGGGATTTGACTGAATTCTAGATGCAATTATGAATAAGATTATAGTTGAGGCTTGTGTGTTTTCAAATACTCTGACACAATTATGAATAAGATTATAGTATTTCACTACCAAGTTTCGATCTATATGGTTTTTCCAAGTCACATAAATCTGTCATGGACAACTCATTGCTTTACACATTGCCTTCAGCTTATACCTTTTATTCCTGGTGAAAGTGACATGTTTTCCACTCAACAAGCAATATTCATGAACAGTTTCTCTAAAAACCTTGTAGTCACTGAATATCATTCCCGTATCAAATACAGGGTTTTGTTTGTCTGCTTCGTGGTTATAGTGTTTGAATTTTTTCCCTTTGCAACTGTTTCATCATCTTCATCTGAATGAACACTTCTTAACTCATCCTCCACTGCTTGATCCCTCTATTTCAATCTAGTGTCTTCAAGATCTGTATAGTGAAAATCCCTAGTCCGAGAAGGCTGGTCCCTATTTGACCAGTTTGTGAAGATTAGTTTTATTTTGACTAGTATGTGAAGGGTGGTCCCTACCTTGACCAGTCTGTGAAGGTTGGTCCCCACCTGCCAAGTTGTCAAAATTATGGACCCCACATTCACCCTCCTTAACAACACCACCTTCACCCTCATTAACAATACCACCTTCACCCTCATTTCTCTCTTCATCTTCATAAGGCCAAAAAGTATCTTCAACTGGGGCATGGTCTCTAATCCATTGTTGCAAAAAATTGTTTTCCTCAGCGATCTTTTTAATGTTATCCCCCCCATACTCACTGTCAACAAAGCTAAATGCATCAAATAAGGATGCATCACTATCTTCCTTTTCTGTTGCACTTGCCATTGCCACACCTTTACCCTTTGAAGACTTTGTAGCCCTTCCTCTCTTTGGTGCCTCAGGTTGAGCCACTGCTTTACCCTTTAAAAACCTTGTAGCCTTTCCCTTTTTTGGTGCCTCTTGTAGAGCCACTGATTTACCCTTTGAAGACCTTATACCCTTTCCTTTCTTCGGTGCCTCATGTTCTGAAAAATCCCCAACATCATTCACTGCTTCTTGCTCCACTATCTGCACCTTATGTGGCTCAGGATATTTAGTTGGCTGCTCAACATTACTCTTTGTCTTATAAGGAACAACAGGGCTACAATCAGCGTATCCTAGATCCTCAATCAGCACTGACTTCTGTTTTTGTACCATGGAACCTTCAACCTTTTGCAGCTTGATCTATTTGTATTGGTTTAAAAAGGTATAAGGGTCATCAGCCAACTGTGTCAAATAAATATCTATCTCCCTCACTCTTGGCACACATTCACACATTTTCATAACATCTTCATAAGAGAGAAGCTTTTCTACAGAAGAAAAGTTGGGAAACTCATAGTGACATAACATTATACTGTCACGCCCCGGACCCGGGGGTCGGTGGAAACCCCGCACCTGATGCGTGAGAAAAAATAAAATAAATAAAATAAAATAAAAAGAAATACAAAGAAGGGTTTTAAAATAAACTTCTCTTATAAACATAAATCCAAAAATCTTACAACTTTACAATAAATAAATAAAACTCTAACACTCTCATCTAATTCAGCCTCAACTGGTTTAGTCCTTTTCTTGCCCACTAATTCATCTGAAAAATTAAACAGGGTGAGGGGTGAGCAACCACAGCTCAGTAGGGAAATGAGACCTTACCATAGTAGATTGATATAACTAAATAAAGTGACATGCAATTACACAGGGAAATATCACGTTAATAATAATAATAATAATAAATGAATGAATGCTCTTCAATTCTACCCAACCCGTTAATTTATATAATAGGGCAAGCAAATCTGCATGTCCCATACCATGCATTTTACCACTGTGATTCTGAATGCCCCATTATATAAACTAACACCCGTCTCAGTTATCCCATAATTCCCCTTTTGCTAGTCATCTTGTCTACACCATTGATCTCCAAGCCCAAATCACCCAATCGACAATTATACCACCGATTTCCTAATCTACTGTGCACACGGGCTCACCTGGATTTGGTCCCTACAATGGTTAGATTCAACTACACAAAAGACTATTCCCATTACCCTCTTTTCCATTATTATCTTCTCCACCCAACAACTCCAACCAATTACCATGACATGATATAATTATGCCAACATTATTCAAATAGTTCACAATATGTAGATATCAAAAACATTATACAATATCAAGAACACCCATTATAATAGCACACATAATATAGAGCTCACGAAATTTAATTAGATCAATCCCTATAAAAGGTCACCAAGAAACCCCTACCTCGTTTCCAAAGCTAACTCCAAGTTAAGAAAACACAAGCTCCAACCTCTAACTCCTCCAAGAATATTATCACCTCTCTCTCTCTCTCTCTCTCTCTCTCTCTCTCTCTCTCTCTCTCTCTCTCTCTCTCTCTCTCTCTCTCTCTCTCTTTCACGTTGCATGCACTACTATGCAAGTTGTTTAAACAAGTTAAAGGAATGGTTTCTATAAGGGAATCGTTTCTATTTATACTAACAAGAGGCGGCAATTGATGGTTTTTGATTGGCGGAAAGTAGGTTTGGTGATATACTTCACTTCCTAAATTATCCAACTTTCTCTTAATGCCAACAGCTCATGCTTTATACAAAAGCTTAGTCATCTAGGTAGAAAGCTTAGTCATCTAGGTATACACTTGTGAAGAAACTAAAGTAGTGGTAAATATGTTTGTACGTGGCATCACTTATATCAAACAATAGGTATTTTTATAATAGTATTATCATAAAGGTAACAACTATGTGGTCAAACAATTATATATAATTAACTATAACCCATATAAATATATAATTAATTTAAACATATAACTAAATAGCCAACAATATATATATATTAAAAAAAAGGGATTTCACATATACCATCATAGTTTAACTCCTTAACCATTAGACCAATTTCAAACATAGACATTTGGTTGTTATCGCAACAATCAATGAAGTCCAGAGTCCCATTTACATACAGGTTGTTACATATAGAACCCCCATGGTTCATTCGAATAGTAAACTTATCATCTTCACCTACAAAGCCACATAACAGTCAAACCTATCAATAAACAATTGTTGAATACATAAATGGTGAATAAATAAGGACATAAACAAATGCAGAGGTCTTAGACCACTTAATATTGTCTGGAATCCAAAGCAGTTTGGTATGAAAAAGTGTTTTTTTTTCATGCTTTTCCAATAACACACCGACATAAATGGACCTTATATGCTTTTCCAACAACACACCGACAGAAATGGACCATGGACCACAAATGTCACGCTCAACCACACTTCAAAGCAAATCAAAGGTTTAGAGACAACAAAACCGCAAGCCCTTTACGACGAAACCAAAAACCTAGAAGGAATAAAACCCCAAGCAACTTACAGTAATGAGGAGCACGATAGCCAGGAGGATGAAAACCCTACGGCATCTCGACTTACAGTAACCCAGCCTTCTCTATGCTTTTGATCAATGCGAAATGGGGATTAGGTTTCAATTTGGTGAATAAGTTTCAATTTGGGGAGTAGGGGGCTCTAGACGATTTGGGGTTGTCGATTTCGATTTTGGGTTGGGTTTTTTTTTTTTTTTTTTTTTTTTTTTTTTATGAATGAGCCACGTGCTGTTTGGGCTAGAAACCCATGGACATGAGATGTCGAAAATGCCCTTAAAAAATAGTCCAGCTAGACGCCAAGTAAGCAGATAACGGATTTTCTGATGATCTCGCTAATGGAGATGGCAAATTATAGGGTTTCCGTGATGTTGAGTATGTACTAGTGAATGTCCCTAAAATTGGGTATGAACTTGAAAATGACCCTATAGGTTAGGGGTTTTTTATGTAGTTTGTCCTTTAATTAACTAATGCTAACCTGGTAACATAGAGACCAAGTCAAGCTAGAGTCCTAGCATGTAGGGGATGTGGTTGAGTCTGCTCACCACAATCACAATTTGCTTACGTTGTTTAGAGTTGTTATCTCCACAAAATCTGCACTAGTTGTAAACTTGTTCTGTTTTAATTGTAGAGAATCTTCATCTTTCAATATACAAAGCATCTTTTACGTTTTGGTTTAAGTTACTAACATTTGGTATCAAAGCTCTTCTTGGGCCTGATAAAGAAACACTCGATTAAAAAGGGAAGGAGAGAGTCTTGCTGCAGCAAGAAACTGTGGCAATTGAAAAAGTCATTGAGAGTTTTGTTCAACCTGCAATTCTACGGTTTGATGGTCATTATGATCATTGGGGTATGCTGATGGAGAACTTCCTAAGATCAAAGGAGTATTGGCACATCGTGGAATCAGGGATTGACTCACCAATAGAAGGAGTCACGTTGACTGAACAACAACAAAGAGATTTGATGAACAGAAGCTGAAGGACTTAAAGGTAAAAAATCAACTATTTCAGGCAATCGATCGATGTATTCTAGAGACCATACTGGAGAATGAGACCTCTAAACAGATATGAGACTCTTTGAAGAAGAAATATGAAGGCTCAGAGAGAATGAAGTGTGCATTTCTTCAAACTAACGAGACTTTGAAACCCTCCAAATGAAATCAGGGGAGTTGATAACTGATTTCTTTGCTAGAACATTGGGGATAGCAAACAGGATGAGATCAAATGGTGGCACCATGGAAGAAGTAAAAGTTGTGGAGAAGATATTGAGATCATTTACTCCTAAATTTGACTATGTTGTATGCTCAATTGAGGAGTCAAAGAATGTTGCTGAGATGCGAATTGATGAATTGCAAAGCTCTTTGCTAGTGCATGAGCAAAGGCTTAACTGTACCACTGCCAGTGGGGAGCAAGCAGCACTAAAGGCTTCTACTTTCTCTAAGTCCTCAAACTCTAGAGGTGGAAGAGGTGGACGAGGTAGATGAGGTCGAGGAAGAGGTGGTCGAGGCAATCGAGATGGTGGAAGGTTTGGGAATATGGATGATAGCAAATCATCTCATGTCTCCAAGAAAGATGATGACTATCAAGGAAAGGGAGGAAGCCACTATGACAAGTACAAGATTGAGTGTTACAGATGTGGAAACTTTGGTCACTACAAGAGTGAGTGTTACACAAAGCTGCCAAAAGAGAAAGGAGAAAAATCCAACTTTGCTGAGAAAAAGGAGGAAGAGACACTTTTGATGGCCTTTCATGCACTGGAGGAGTATGACCAAGAAACATGGTACGTGGATACTAGCTGTAGCAATCACGTGAGTGCAAGTAACTCTTCCTTTGTTAATTTAGATGAAAGTTTTCATTCAATTGTGAGCTTTAGGCATAAATAAACTGTGAATGTGATGGGAAAGGGAGATATTCAAATCAGGACTAAAAATGACTTTGTTGAAACCATTGCAAATGTTTTTTTTATTTATTCCTGACTTGAAAACAAGTTTATTAAGTGCTGGTTATTTACAAGACAAAGGGTACAGGGTTACAATTTTTAAAGGAGACTGTGAAATGTATGATCCAAAGAGAGGCTCTATTGCTGTGGTAAATGATTCATGGAGATGGCATTACAGATATGGTCATTTGAACCTTAATGGTTTGAGAACACTTCACCAAAAGAAGATGGTCACAGGCTTACCTGAAATAACTCCTCCATCAAAGGTTTGTGAAGAATGTATCACTAGGAAACATCAAGGAGATTCATTTCCAAGTGGAAAGGTAGTGAGGGCTCAATCAGTTTTGGAGGTAGTTCACTCAGATCTATGTGGACCAATTAATCCAATCTTGAATGGTAACAAGAAGTATTTCATCTCTTTTATTGATGATTTTGGTAGAAAGACATGGGTATATTTTTTACAGGAAAAGTCAGAAGCATTTGATGCATTCAAAAGCTTTAAAGCCTTAGCTGAGAATGAAATTGACAAGAAGATTAAAACACTAAGAACAGATTGAGGAGGGGAGTTTTGCTCCAAGGAGTTTGATTTGTTTTGCAAAGAAAAGTGCATCAAGCGACTTCTCACCATTGCTTACACACCACAGCAGAATGGTGTAAGTGAGAGGAAGAATTGAACTATTCTTGATATGGTTCAAAGTTTGTTGCTAAGAATATGACTCCTCAATAAGCTTGGAGTGGAAGGAAGCCCTCGGTTGATCATTTTAAAGTGTTTGGGTGCATTTCATATGCACACATCCCTGATGAGAAAAGAAAGAAGCTGGATGATAAGAGTGAAAAGTGTATTTTTCTTGGTGTAAGTGAAGCCTCAAAAGCTTACAGGCTGTACAATCTAGTGACAAAGAAGATAATGATAAGCAGGGACGTAATATTGGATGAAGAAACTATGTGGAATTGGAATGTTGAAAGCTCAGTTTAGAAGCCACTCGTATATGATGATGTCTAGGATGGTGAGGAAGAAGAAGTACCTGCAACTCAAATCCATGAATCACCTCAACTTGTGGCTCAACCTCATCAAAAATCAGAAGAAGAAAGAGGTTGCAACTTGAAGGATGAAAACACAAGGAAGAAGCTGGCATGGATGACAGATTATGATGTATATTTTACAAGTTATGATGATGAAAATGCTCATTTTGCTTTATTTGTAGACAGTGATCCAATCACATATGATGAGATGTTAAAGTAAAGAAATGGAGGGAAGCAATGGACAATGAAATCAAGTCCATTGAGAAGAATCACACTTGGGAGTTGACAGACTTACCTAAGGGAAGGAAAACCATATGAAAAGGGTGAAATTGACAAGCACAAAGCTTGTCTAGTAGCAAAGGGTTACAAGCAAAAGCATGTACAAGGAAGTATTTGCCCTAGTTGCAAGACAACATACAATCAGGTTGGTGGTTTCACTTGCAGCTTAAAACTCATGGTCAATCTTTCAGTTAGATGTGAAATCAGCTTTCTTGCATGGCGACTTGCAAGAGAAGGTGTACATTGACCAACCACCTGGTTATGAGAAGAAAGGAGAGAAAGAGAAAGTGTACCAGCTGAAGAAAGCACTCTATGGACTGAAACAAGCACCTCGAGCTTGGTACAGTCGCATAGATGCTCAGTTTACCAAACTTGGATTTTAAAAATGTCCCTCCGATCACACTCTTTATGTCAATACTGAAGAAGGAGGTAAATTACTCATTGTGTGTTTGTACGTTGATGATTTGTTATGAACCGGTAATGATGTCAAGATGTTTGATAAATTTAAGAAGTCTATGATGAAGAAGTTTGAAATGACTAATCTAGGATTAATGCATTATTTTATTGGATTATAAATCATTCAAACTACTATTGGAAATTTTATCTATCAGAAGAAGTATGCACAGGAAATTCTTAAAAGGTTTCAAATGGAAGATTGCAAGTGAATTTGGCTTAAAGTTGTGCAAAGACAAAGGTGGGAAGGAGGTTGACAGTACTTTCTATATGCAAATTATTGGTAGTCTCATGTACTTAACCTCCACAAGACCGTACATCATGTATGCAGTAAGTTTGGTAAGCAGATATATGGAAAAACCAATTGAAATACATCTAAATGCACAAGAAGAATTCTCAAATATGTGAAGGGTACAGTTGATTATGGTGTGTTTTATAAAAGGCCAAATAGTGCTGGTTTTGTTGGTTACACATACAGTGATTATGCAGGTGATATAGATGATCGTAAGAGCACTTTTGGTCATGTATTCATGCTCAACTCTGGAGCAATATCATGGTCCTCAAAGAAGCAACAAATGGTAACACTTTCCTTAACTGATGCTGAGTTTGTGGCAGCAGCTTCCAGTTCTTGTCAAGCTGTGTGGCTTAGAAAAATGTTTGAAGTTTTTGGTGATGAACAAAAGGGAGCAACGATCATCTATTGTGACAACATGTCAACCATCAAGCTGTCAAGGAATCCAATCATCCATTGGAGAAGTAAACATATTGATGGTTGTTTTCATTTTCTGTGTGATCTTTGCAGAGATGGAAAAATTGAGCTGCAGTATTGCAAGATTGGAGAACAGTTTGCAGATATTCTAACTAAACCTTTGAAGCAGCCTGCATTCGAGAAGCAAAGGAGTATGCTTGGTGTTTGTTCAGTTCAAAGTGTTGATCAAGGAAAAGCTGCTGATGAAGAAGATTATGTGATGGTAGAAAATTCCTAAACTATTTTTCAGCAGAAATCAATTTAAGGGAGGGTCTTAAGGGTTATTTAATTATGTTTATTTAAGTTTTTTAATTAACTAATGCTGACCTGGTAACGTAGAGACCAAGTCAAGCTAGAGTCCTTGCATGTAGGGGATGTGGTTAAGTCTGCTCACCACGATCACAATTTGCTTCCGTTGTTTAGAGTTGTTATCTCCACAAAATATGCACTAGTTGTGTTAGTGGTTATAGTGGAGTTAGAATTTGTTTTGTTTTCTTTGCTTCTATTTAAGTTGTAAACTTGTTCTGTTTTAATTTTAGAGAATCTTCAGCTTTTAATATATAGAGCATCCTTTACATTTTGGTTTTAGTTAACAGGCTTCACGATGTGAAGGGCCGATATTCCTACACCAGCATCGCAATTAATCCATATATAGTTACTTATCTTGATAATTAACCTTATATTTGTGTATATGACTAATTTAATATTGACAGTTTCACAATAATAATACAATAATACAAAATAATTTAATACCGCATATGGCAGTTTTCAAAGGTTATAAATTACTTGAATGTGATGTGAGAAGATACACAAGGTCAATTCTTGAAGGGATTCACAAGTGTGACTATGATCACTGTGATTTGAACCCGGACAACATTCTGCTTGTGCCTACCACCACCTTCGGGTGGTACTAGTTTTGTAGCCAAGATTGTAGATTTCGGATTGGCTAAGAAAACCAAGGAGAATTATAGCCAATGGAGAAGCACGCCTAGGTATCTGTCCCCACAGGCTTTTATTATAACAAACAAGATCACTCCTCAGATATTTGGTCTCTTAGTTGTATTGTGTTTGAGATGCTAAACGGAAAGTCTCCCTATGATTTGAAGCCTGGTTACAATCCTAACAATCTCCATGACATGTTGATGTTTGATCATCTACGTACTTGTAAAATTCCGACTAGAATCTCAAATGTGGCCAGGGGTTTTCCCAAGAGTTGTCTCGCCATGAAGTTCAGGGAAAGATTAACAGCGGAAAGACTCTTGTCTCATCCATTCGTAGCGCGGCCACAACCATACAAAAGAGGGTCATACCAAGGTTAAGGTGGTTCACTCATTTTTGGGCTATGTATCTAGTGTCCGTTGCTTCAAACCAAGCGTAGATTACCATGCATGCAAACTTTGCCATTGTTCAATGAAGGCATCCTCCAGCGGATTTTGGTATTCCAACTGAAATCGAGAAGTTTCTATTTGATGTGATAACTCAAGTACAAAGCCTACTGGGTTTTTTGTTGTTGTATTCCTTTTTTGTTTGTAATGTGAATCAGTTCAAATTAATCATGTCAAGTCTATAACCACAAAAATGTACAAATTGATTCAAGTTTTTATCGAAATATATGTGTACTTTTATTGATCCTCCTAATATTACAACAACTGAGGGGCAAGCTGTATCTGTTATGGTATTTCCTCATTATGGAATTGTAGCATGCAAATTTCCTTTCGTTGCTTATGACCTAATTTTCCAAGTTTGTCACGGCCTCCCTATACCTGATTGTCTTTCTCCTTTGTTGATTTGTTGATAATTTTGGTCAAACAAGAATTTTATACATATGATTTGATGGAGGGAAGTTAAGTGGAAGGAAAGGCGCAAAGACAAAAATGATCACATAAGATCTTTAACTCACTCGTGCAGTAAAAGGAAATTTATACATATGATTTGGGCTTCTGTCCTAAGTTTGTTTAGTCCTGATTCCATGCACCACAAGTTGCAAGTTTAGAGGATTTAAATCTGTTGCCTTGTTTGAATCGTCTTCTAGACTCTGAAGGTAAACAGGTTTTAGAAAACTTGGAGCAACTCAAGGTGTTCATTATGTTTACATTCTGGCTCTGTGGTTGACTTGTTTTCCATTTGTTTTCGGTTTTGGTTCTTGTTTGATTTAGGAAAGGCTTTCTGCATAATTTACTGCAATGCCTTTGCTATTTCTTCTAATCTGCAGAATTCATTTTAATTACTTTGTCCTGTTTTTTGTGGTTTCTTCCTTCCCACTTTTTCATTATACTTATTTGAATCTTCTAAACTCAGCTTCTGGAGGTAAATGGGTTCATGAATATTTGCAGCAATTAGAGGATTTTTGTCCTCTTTTGTTCTATTACTTTTCTCTTCCTTCATTTGATTTGCTACTGAAATTGGTACTTAGGTGACGAGGGGTAAAATTACACGCTACTCAAACAGACACAGAAATCTTCACACTTTAAACCTTGACCAAATATACTTATGACTAGTCAAATGTTGATCATGTAAAACCATAACCAAGAGCACGCACACAGAGCGTACCAATATGTACCTGCAAGCCTAGAAGATTACTAGTGACAACCTAGGCATTCAGAAAGACCCGTCAATCTAGGCATCCCTTGTGCTAGCAACAACTATGGTGAAAGTGTGTGAAAGCATCATAATGAAGCAAACACCAAATAAGAGATCATGATGACTAGTCAACCGCAAGAACAGAAACCCAGAAATACATGAACATCATGCGATGACTAGTCAACTATCAAGAACACAAACATAGAAAATTTCATAACTGCAAACCAGAAATTGTTCACCCAAAAACCCAACATTGGGAAAAACTGGGGGTCATCAACTGACTAGGCAATCTACTAAGCAAAGAAGATTCTTGCAAAGAAACACAAGCAAGCTCAAGAAATCCTAGATCTATTTAGGAAGATAAGCTATACCTCCTTTGTACAAATCTTCTTCTCCAACTTAGTAAAACCAGCAGCTTAGTCCTTCATGGCAATGACAACTCCTTCTTCAGCTCTTTCATCCCATGGCACCATCTAGCCAGCTCAAACTCAGACAGAAACTAAAATTTGGATTCAAGGAAAAATGACCAATTTCTTCAATAAACCATACTCTTGAAGAAATCAATTTTGAATCTGACCTAGATGTATATGAGAGAGTGTTTGATCTAGCTAGATGTAGATTTCATATTTCAAAAGCAATTTTCAAACAATCAATTTGGAAAACTCATAGATGAAAAATGTGATGGTTTTCTCTTGAGGAAGAAGAAGAGAAAGTTAGTAAGAAACTTTCCAAAACTTCCTATCAAAAGAGACCATTGCCAAATGAGGAATTCTTTGGTTTTTACCCAAAAATTCCTAGGTCAGAAAGTACACTTGGCAGCAGAGAGAATTCGCAGAATATGACAAAAAAGTTGGTTAGGATCCAGCTGGAAATCCTACTAATGCAAAGGATGACTAGTCATACGAAAGAAAGATGACTAGTCATAATCTTAAGAAATTTAATGAATACAATATGATGTAATGCAGAAATTACCTTAGTCAAAATCATTGATTATCCATCAAATTGTAGCCAAATAAGAACACATAGAGAAGCAATTCTTAATCTAAACTAGAGCTTGGGAAATTACAATGATTGTCCTATTACAATATTGTCAAGGAAAGCCAAAAGAAAAACTCAAAATCGTACTCTTACAGCTACTTTTGGATCCCTCAAATAAGTTTGCTTCGATTCAATGAGATTGTATCTGATTTTTTGTAAGGATGATCTATGAATGAAGACTTGACAATAGATCGATGGTTTGGATCGTTGAAAAAAAAGTCGTAGGGTACCAAACCAAAAACAGATGGAATCTCATTTGACCTGAAAACAGAAAATATATATTTTTCTATGAATGATATCTGAATAACAATCAGTTTTAGAAAATATATATAAGTTTTTGTTAAGATACAATCTCATTGAATCAAAGCAAACTTACAAAAGATCTTAAATGATATTCGGGGGCCCCTGAATACCATGTAGATGCATTAGTAAGAGAAAGCAAATCGTTCTAGTCTATGGCCACAAGATTGGCCTCTCCACTCGGAAAACAAAATGAACAGAAACATAGCTAAATTCAAAAGTAACATCTGACCAATTTTCGTTTGCACCAAGAATAGACTGGAGATCAGATTAAAGGCATCTCCTTCAACAAGTTTGACGCTTCCCTCCAATTGTTGAGCAAATCTCAGCTTCCGCATGTGTTGCGGTTGGCGGAGGCGCGGCTCCCACCTGGTGGTTTCTTTGGCAATGCGCCTTTTTTGTGCAGCTAACTACTTGCAATAACTAGTTGGATTAGCCTGTGACTGTCTATATCCATGCATGACAACATGAATTTTTATTTTTATTTTTGTCAAACATCTGAAGAAATTTAATAAAGATGAATAGATACGTTTACATCACTTGAACAAAGTTATAATTTTGGGGCCCACTTAAGATTGGGGCCTTGTATGTCATACAACTTGGAAAATGATTTCATGTGCTCAGATTGCAGAGAAATGACGAGTGATAAACTCCCATCGTTAGTTGCGCTTGGTAACAACAAAGCCTTCCCGTCAAATGTAAATGGGCGACCAGGCCCTATGAAAATGGGTCGACCCCAACCAAAATCAGCATCATGAATTGGCAGCCTAATCCAACTGTTTATCCGAAGAAACGGGCGCCCAATCAACGAAATTCCGTTAACAGTTTCGGCTTGAGAAGGAGCATGAAGCTCAATATAGTCAATGACTGATAAAAGATAGTCGTTGTGCATCTGCATCAAAGCATTGTGAACGCAACTTGCAGCATACCAGGTTGGTTTCGACTGGAGATTCCCTGCTGCAGCAATTTCTGAGGTTCTGAAAGTGACATTGCCAAAGAAACCAAGTGGGAGTGGAGGCTGCAATCTGGACCGTCCATCAGTGGGAACGAGTAGTTTGGCTTCTTGATCATCAGGAAGTTTACGTGCCATGCAAACACATCTCCAAATATGACCTGCCAACATCTCAAATGAGGTATAGTTCCCTCCGCCATCTTCTTTAGATTTGGCTTTCAAGATGCCGAGCTGCTCATACGTGATTCTGAAAAGGGACGTAGTAATATTACTTGTAATGCGTTGTAATTTCATTTGTGGAGGGGACTGGAATTCAATGTGGGGGAATGCAGGCCGAGGTGGGTCTCGGGCACGAAGTAATGTCCTGTCCATGAAGGGTGGTTTAAAATTTGTGAAATCACCACGAGCAATATCAGACCACGTATTTAAAAAATGGAAAGCAGCAGGTCCATCTGCGATGCGGTGATCCATGCCAACACCAAGTGACACGCCTCCACATTTGAAGTACGTCACCTGCATTTGAGTGTATATATGTAGAGAGTAAAATTTAGAACTATATAATTTGTGGGCTTATTTATAGACTATAAAAGTTAAATGTCTCTTTCTCTTAGTCTTGGATCTGTAGTGGGCTTATACACCTAGGAATATGCCAACTCTTAGGAACCCTAATTGTTAAATACCCGTAACACCAAAATTGGATACGAGGATATCCCACCGGAGTAATCAACTGCGGGGATGAGTTTAAGGAAATTGGCAGTGGGCACAAAATCGCCAAAATCATCAACGACAAAGCCGCTCTGCGCTACGACAAAGAGCACTCCCTCTGCATTGCAATCAATCTCCACACGGCCGTTCTGGTCGTTGTGTTTGAAGCGACCGGCCATGGGGTAGAAGGGCACAGGGCCTTGCTTAGCGCCTGCTTGAGCGTTACTGGATCGAAGAAGTTGTGCGCACCGCTTGGTCTGTAAAAGTAAAGAAGGGGTGTGTGATAGGGTGGGAATAGATCCAAGTTAGAGAGCCACAACGAGCCCCGAGGCGTCGACTCCTCGGCTGGCCTCACCACACTCAACTCACTTACGCTCACGGTCAACTTCTCCCCCATATTTCTTGTTTCTTTGGTTTTTAAGAAAAGAAAATTAGGACCTCTTTCTTTGGTTTTTAAGACAAGTTAACCCAAAACCCACAACAACAACCAGAAGTAAATCGAACAAACTTGAAATCGAATCTGAGGAAGACTTGCATGATTTTAAGCTGATAAGACCCGTTAATAATTTCTCCTATTATTGGTGGGTGGACCGCACACTCTTGTTATTTGAACTTTATGGAGGGATTTTTATGTCCCCCATGTAAGGCATATCATGTATGTTCCTTTCGATTTAGACATTAACTTTCCTTTGCCATATGATCATAGAGCAACAGTTTTAAATAGAGATATTTAGTGATATACCCATTCTTAGCACTAATATTATAGATAAACCCTCTATAATTGAATTTCTATAAACAAACTAAAAAAAAACCCCAAAAATGACAGCTGGCCTTATTGAATTTAATATTGATTATTAAATTACTTTAATGCCCTATTGAGTGTTTTGGGTATTTTTATGAGATTTTGAGGTTGGGCTTGTTTTAAGAAATTTATGGTAGTTTTGTAATTTATAAGAAGTTAAGGCCTCTTTGTTATGTTGTAAATGGGTTTTGGGTGTGTTTATAAAGTTCATTTCATATGGGGTATTTTTATAATTTGGGCCCCCATATTGGGTATATTAGTGAATCTCCCTTTTAAATAACCATTACAAGATTGTTTGTATTAACAATTGACCATATACATGATACACTTAGCATTGAGGGCAGAAAAGCCTTAAAGTTTGAATCAATTGTTTGTATAAATTCTTGTGCTCTTTGTGTGTCTGCTTTTATTGTTTAGTGTGTGCGCACTTTTACAGTGACCTTGACATTTTGATCTCTCCTATATTATGTATAATATATATACATATAATTCGTAATAAAAAAACTTATAATTTAAGTTAAAATTTCCTCTAAAACAACTTAAACATGACTAAAATTAGAAATTTTTAACTCTAAACATGTAACTATTGAATACATAAGTGTTTTATATACTCGTATTTTTTACTTCGGCCCCCTAACTTTACAATTTTAACTCTGCCCTTATACTTCTACTTAGCATAGTTTGTGAGTGCTCATTGTGTAATCCATTACCGACAAGATCTTCGAGTATTAGACCCCAAAAGATACATGCTTTAAAGCTGATAAGACCTGGACGTTGCTAATGGCAGTGTGTGCGAGACATATAGCTGGATCCACAGGTGTAGTGTGTTGGGTTTTAATCTAATTTTCTAGTTGGGAAAAAGATAAAGTAACATCCTATCATGATACACCAACTAGCTAGCATGGGGGACATAAAAAAAAGCCTTATCCCTCCACAACGTCCAAACAACAAGATCATAAAGATATAAATGATAAAAAATAAATAAATTATATACTTTTGTCTTTAATAGTATAAAGATATCATAATTCATCTAATTTGGAAGAAGGGATTTTTGTAGACATGTCACCTAAACTTATATTTTAGTTTCAATTTGTCACTTGAATTTTTTTTTAAGAGAAATGTCATCTTAATTTTTCAAAATCCATGATTTGTCATCTGACTTAAAAACAATCCAATTTTCCATCCATTTTTAAGGGTATTTTAGAAATGGAAAAATCATTATAAATTTTTTTATACATGATTAGAGAGAGAGAGAGAGAGAGAGAGAGAAGAGGGGGGAGGGGGTCATGTGCGATATGTTTTGGGTGTAGGTGGGAGAGAAAGGGAGAGAGAGGTCTCTTTTTTCTCTATTTTTTTCTTGAAAATGGAAAGACTAAAATACCCTTAAAAATGGATGGAAAATTGGATGGTGTTAAAGTGAGATGACAAATCATGGATTTTGAAAAATTAAGGTGACATTTCTCTTAAATTTTTCTTTAAGGTGACAAATTAAAACTGAAGTATAAGTTCATTTCGACAATTATCCCTTTGGAAGAATAAACCCAAATTGTCCAGTTGGCCATTTTATGAGTTTGAGTTAGTATGTTAAATACCTTTATTGCCCTTTAAATATAGATTTTAGACTTACAACCTTGAAGGGGGGTGGTAATTTCCGATAAGACCAGTTACACAATTGGAAACCCGAACGATAAAAATTCGGATAATTTTTAGGCCAATGCAGATCCCCTGAACAAAGGCTTGCCTAATCATGTTTTTCATAGGCATGTTAAAAGCATGGGTTTGCAGATCAGTTTTGATTTTTAAGTCAGTGGGAGTCAGTGGGAGCCAGAGTTAAGTCTGTTTTCATTTAATTAGTTTCAATCGAAGTTGTTCTTACAGTTTACATTTTGATAATGTCATTCAAAGTTTTCTTAAATTGTGTTTTTCCAACTTATAAATGTTTTGGCATATGGATGAAGGAAGAATCTGCAAAATTTGCTAGCACTTATGTTTTGCATTTTCGTATCCATGAAGGAGCCATGAAAGTTTTGCTAAGACCTTGGTAGTCTTGTAAGGGTGAGCTAAGAATTGTTTTGATCATCAAACACATCCTAAGGCAGATCTCAACAATTCTTTGATCCTAATTCAGTTGGCAGCCTCATGTGTTGTTATAGACTTATATGTGTGGTTGCAAAAGACTTGAATGTTATTTATTCAATGTGCTTTGACAGTTCCATATGAGTTCATACCAATGACAGTGGCTTGATAAGAAACTGAGAAATTTTAAAGTCCTAAATTGGCCATTAAGTGATTAATCTTGAGTCACAATGATTATTTGACCAAGTGGGAGAATGTAAGATAGTTTACTATCTTAAACTCACGAAAGTGGTCTTCTAATCTATGTCAGATTGCAAGAACTCCAGATTAATCTAGGACTTAAATCTATCTCATCCAGCAGCCCTTGTATCAGTGTTCTAAATGGATTACAAGGCTAAAGGGGTTTTCTAGTTCTATTAGAATTAGGAGTCACTGTTCTATTGCAATAAGGAAAACTCAAGGAGTCTCTTGATGGGCAAGACTCCTTGAGTGATGCATATAAATAGGGCAGCTCCCTCTAAGAGCCGAGATACACAACTCATCAGGATATTCACCCCATCAAGAATTCCAGAGCTAAGGCAATCGGTTATCTTAGAGAAGAGCTGCCTACCAGGTGTTCGACAAAAGACTTCAATGGCAGAACAAGGTTAGTGTTCAAGTTATAATGGCTTAGAAGACTTACATGTAACACCAAAATAGGATATGAGGATATTCCAAGGGAGTAATCAACGGTGGGGATGAGAGTAATGAAATTGGGAGTGGGAACAAAATCGCCAAAATCATCAACGACAGAGCTACTCTCCGCTACAACAAAGAGCACTCCCTCCGCATTGCAGTCAATCTCCACACGGCCATTCTCGTCGTTAAGCTTGAATCGACTGGCCATGGGGTAGAAGGGGACAAGGGCCTTGCTGAGCGCTTGCTTGAGCACTCCCGGGTCAAAGAAGTTGTGCTCACCGCTTGGTCTGTAAAGGTAAACACTTGACGTCTAGTGGGAATTTAAACATACACATATAATATTTTAATTCTCGAACAGAGGGATACATTTTTATCAGAGAAATTTAAATGGTGATGGGTGATGAGATATTTCAAACCCAGCGAACAACAGCTTGCAAAAATCTTTGGATGTGCAATTTTCTTTTGTTTGCTGATGGATCCAATGAGAGAAAGAGATTATATATTATATAAAGTATGTGGGTGATCTCGGTAAGGGTTGAGGTTTCGTGACTTGCAGGCAAACCTTTCCCTTTATTCACCAATTGGGTATTCCTATAACCAACCAGAGAGTATAAAAGATAATGTATTTGGTGTAACTCATCTTTTCTTTGAGGTTTTGTTAGAGTATTCGCGATGGTTGTTCAATATTTCAATGTAATTGTTCAATAAATTAATTTATTGAATTGAATTGCAGTTCTACTTGCAATAGTATAGTTCAATAACTCCATATCAATACTTATATTTACTTACATGTTTTTTTTATATACTCAAATAAAATAAAACTAGAAAATTGTACCATTGAAATATTCTTAAAGAGATCTTTAAAAAGAGACCATTTGTAAAAATAAAAAAATAATAATTGTTGTGTTTTTTCTATTGCACCGAACCATTGAACAACCATTGTGGATGCTCTTAACAACATAATGCATTAATTGATGTATTTTTTCTATTTTTTATTGGCATGTGGGCCTCATGGTTAGCCTATTGCAATTGCAATAGAGGGTTCATCACATTAGCACCCTATTGCAATGAACTAAATGACACAATTGCAAGTGAGATTTTACTATTTTAGTTCAATTTCATGCAATAAAATTGCATTGATCCTAATCATCACAGATGCTCTTATTTTGTACATCATGATCGTAATTTGGTCGCGAATCATTTTATTAGAATTCCCTATTGTTCTTAGTATTCATGTTTGGGTTGTGCATAGAGCTTTTTGGCTATCTGTTGTATATTTGTGGTCAAATGATATTGGATTCAAGTGATTTTGTGTAGAGATGATCTTTGAATGAATATCGAAAAAATAGACGATTTTGATTAATAAAATACAATGCGGAGTGAACCCTATAAAGTGTTGGCCATTCTTGGATTGCCTTCACTTTGTCTTCATCAACATGAATTCCTTTTCAACTCACAGCATACCCCAAAATAATAATATGCAGGTGAGAAAACTGCTCTTCTTAAGGTTGTTGTACAGTTTATTTCGCTACAGTACTTCCAAAATTTGCCTTAGAAGCCGCAAGTGCTCATGTTCAGTTTCACTGTAAATCAAGATGTGTCGTCAAAATAAACAACCATAAATAATCCAATAAAAGGACGAAGCACCTGATTCATGAGCCGCATAAAGGTTCTAGGGGCATTCGAAAGCCCAAATAACATCACCAACCATTCGTACAAACCATCTTTGTTTTTTAACGTCGTTCTCCGCTTGTCACCTAGCCTTCGAACGAATTTGGTAGCACCAGCTCCTCAAGTCAATTTTGGAGAAAATTTTTGAACCCTTCAGAACATTCAACACATCATCCAGTCGAGGAATGGAAAAGCTGTAATTGACAGTAATTTTGGAACCAGTGGTTTTATGTTGTATTTCCATTGCATGTTTATTTATTATTTTCTTTTATGTATTGGATACATTTTGAGGGGTATATGGCTCATTATGTCCTCCATAACTAGGTGTATCATTTTTTTTTATTAATAAAATTCGCTCGTGTCGTCGAGTTTTAAGGTAAATCCAGCTCAGTCTATTTTAAAATCTTGAATCCATCCCTAATCCTTCGAAAAGTCCAAATAACAAGAAGATCACAAAGATATACATGTGTATCACAACTTTCTAATAATACAAGGCAGAGCCGTTTCATGGGCTATGCAGACTGGGCGACCGCACAAGGCCTCCAAAATTTAGGGTCTCCAAATGTTATGCTCAACTATAACATATATTATATATATTTATTATTATAAGGTTGCATTACATTTTTCCAAGCAAGTTCTTGTTCCAGCGTGCTAATCTCTTTTTTAACCCAAAAACAATTTTCCAAGCAAGTTTGTGTTCCCCGGGTGCGCTCCTCTCCCAAGTTCCCAACGTTGCTTTTCCCAAATCCTTTCTTCTTTTCTTTGACCAAATCGTTTCTTTACTTGTTCTTTCCAACTTCTTCTTTGCCAAGGCCAAAACGTGCTCTGCTCCTCCATCTCTCTCCAATTAGAAATCATGTCTTGTATTTGGAATATGAATCAATGATTGCAAGAAGAAACCTAGCAAATAAGGTGAATCCCTAATTTGTCGATGCTTTTCGTATATTATTTTTGTAGTTATTTGACCAGATCTAATGGACCAGCCCTGATAGAAGGATGTGGACAGCCTTAGCTACAACTCGCAAAAGCACAACTTAATTTCTCCCATGAAATATATGTGAAGGAGAATTACAATATCAGAAACTCATGACAAGAATATACAAAAAACTTAATTCAACAAAACCAGAATTGATATAAAATTCGGAATTCTTTTATGTGATGAGAAAGAGAAAATTAAGAATCACAATAAAACACAGCAAGCATGGTGGACAGAAAGTCCACCACATGCACCAATACATTCATGGCTTTTGAAACAAAGCTTGTAATACTCAATCAAGCAACGTGTACAAACCAATACACAACTTCAAAGTTGAACAACCGTAGAGGTGAAGAAGAGGACAGCGTTTCAAACCGAACATGACCAAATTTCTCCAACGGTCTCATTTCCTTAATTATATGTCATACAACAACGTGGAAAATGATTTCATGTCCACGGATTTCAGAGAAATGATCAGTGATAAACTCCCATCATTTGTTGCACTTGGTAACAAGAAAGACATCCCGTCAAATGGAATTGCACCAGGCCCCATGAAAATTGGTCGACCCCACCCAAAATCGGCATCATGAATCGGCAGCCTAGCCCAACTGTTTATGCGAAGATTTGGGCAACAAATCGACAGAGGCCCCGTA
Source organism: Prunus armeniaca (assembly GCA_903112645.1). NCBI lineage: Eukaryota > Viridiplantae > Streptophyta > Magnoliopsida > Rosales > Rosaceae > Prunus > Prunus armeniaca. The sequence continues at coordinate 8,179,029 of CAEKDK010000003.1, read as the reverse complement.
ATGAGTTCAGAAAGACAAGGATGATGAAGCTCAAGATAGTCAAGGACTGATCTAAAATAATCATCGTCCATCCGCACCAAAGCATCATGAACAAAGCTTGTAGCATACCATGTTGGCTTCGATTGGAGATCCCCTGCAACAGCAATTGGTGTGGTTCTGAAAACAGCATTGCCAAAGAAATGAGGTGGGAGTGGGGGTTGCAATCTGGACCGTGCATCGGTGGCAATAAGTAGTTTGGTGTCTTGATCATCCTGAAGTTTACGTGCCTTGCAAGCACATCTCCAAATATGACCTGCCAACATCTCAAATGAGCTATAGTTGATTGTATTAATATTATTCCCGCCATCTTCCTTAGACTTGTCTTTCAAGATGTTGAGCTGCTTCCGCGTCAATTTAAAAATGGACGTTGTTTATGCCATATTTGACCAAGCAACTAGAAGCAACTCTAGGCAAAGCAAAGAGTCCCACATTGGAATATTACAAGAAGTGAATGCTCCCCATCACCTATAAAAGGAGACCACTCTCCCGTTAGGAAAGGGATCTTTGGGCTGGGCTTTATATTTAGTCATGGCCTTCTCCTTTCTTACTTTTATATTTGGGTCCAACCCCATGTACAAATGTAAATACACAATATTATAATAATGAGAATATACTTCTCTGTGGACGTAGCCCATTCATTAAGGGTGAACCACGTATATCTTGTCTTCTGTATGTTTATCGCTTGCTCCAATCCTCACACACTTGGTGAAGGTCCTCACCTTCACCCATCATCCATCACACCTCATCACTAAGTTAGCCTCAAAAGTGCCGAACCATTTTTGAGCGTCAACAGTTTGGCGCCGTCTGTGGGAAGCGACACAAAAAGCTTCTGTCATTCTCCCCTTCTTCAGTGCCCTTCGGCAGATGCCTTCGGCAGTTCCCTTCGGCAGTGCCCTTCGGCACCCCTACAATCAGCATCACCTAACTTGCCGAACGGCAATACCATAATGGGGTAACCATGAGGGTCAAGAGAATGACATGCAGAAAATAAATCCTTGCAATATAATAGTCAGAAGAAGGGGAAATGCATGGGCCATCCTAGCTTTCCTTTACCTGCCTTACCGTTCGGCACCTTTGGTGAATATTGATGAGTGGGCTCCCAAAAGATAAGATCTCCATTTCTTATCTTGTCTTTATTTTGTTCCCATTTGCCAACATAAATGGTACAAGTCCACTAATCTATTAGCCAATCATAATGCAGCTGTTATTTTGCATGTCTTGCATGGCTTGCATGGCCAAACCACCATCTTAATTCAAAGTGCCATTCGGCACCTCTTTGAAGAGAAAGTTTGGGGGCGCCTTGTATATTCAACATGTCTTTGGCAAAATATTGGGTACCCAATGCCCACGTGGTTCACTACCAGGAGACAAACAACTAGTTGCAAGCAATCACAAAGCCCCAAGTACACCATGCTTGCCGAAGAGACCAGCTGGCTTGGCTTTTATTAAGGAATGCATGCTGGCCAACATCTGCCACCAATCACCACTCTTACCAATCTGTCAAAACACATCCACATGTTAGAATTTCTCATGAAACCCAAGGTGTCTTCATAAAACATGGGTGCCCCCATCTGATCAGTAGGGCAGCAATAGATTGCGAAGGACAGTTCCCATACCTGCTGAACGGTAAGGTTGACAACAACGGGGACTTTCAACATCAAAACCTCTCCTCTACCAAAATCCTTCAAGCCACCCACCAATCGGCCACTATGTAGAGTTCGACTTTGGAGATTGCCCAAGGTTCTATAATCCACAAAGAACATCAACTTGCGTTACTTGCACGGCCAAGGAGCAGCCCACGTACGGTAACAAACGGCAACAGCTTCAATTCATCTCTGAAGCCAACTGCCCACTGCACTTTCAAGATTTTCAACAAAAATCTGCATGAAGGGTTCCAATATACCAAACGGCACACCCATATCCAAGATATTACTCAAGGCACCCAAGAGGTTTGAGAAACCGTCATCTCTATGCCACTGGTTTTCTCAAGACACCCGTCTGGACAAGGATTCCGAAACGGCACGTCACAGCTGCTGGCGCTCGAATAGACTCTCGACCTGTTGAAGTGCACTGTGCGTATTCAAACTACCAAGCAACTCAAAAACAGATGGGCAATTTCCCAAACCATCCACAACTAATCGGCAAGCCGACGACGGCATCCGCGAAGAGCTCCCAAACCATTTGTACTGCACCTACCGAACGGTAGGCCGTCAACCAAAGGCCAACTACAGCATGCGAACAGCCAAAATCCCAAAATCCAAAACTGGAGCGCTCGCAAAGACACCCAGCACCCTTTCTGGAAGTAAGGAGAAACCTATCAAGACACCCAAAGCTTGGGGGGATGCCTTACTGTTTGGTAAAGCAATTAATATTGGTTTGGAACTCAAGAAGGTGCTAGCAGACAACGGTACCGACACTACACAGACCCAGCTCGTGCAGACCAGCTCCTGCCGCAGCTTCTGAGACCCGGTCCACGCACACAAACCTTGCCGATCCTGCCTCCTTCAAGAATGCATCTCGCCAAACCCAGCTTACGTGCCACAAGAACACGGAGGCTTCGAAAATCTCTCTCAGAACACCCTTGCCGAACGGCAAGGGTTGCGCACAGACTCCGGAGGCACGACAACACGAATCGGCTCACCTTGCCTAGCACAACCGCCTTGGTCATCTTGCCGACACTATTATCGCATGAGGCTGACTTACCAAAGCAGAGGTTGTTGGCAGACTCTGCCGAACGGCATATATGGTGCTGCTAAACTAGAGGTTTCGAAAACAAACCCAATCTGCCGAAGACACCACATGCTCCCAAAAAGATCTCAATCCACCCCTTGCCGAACCACAAGGGCTTTGGGCAGCAAAGGAGCTCACGAAAACCTGATGCCGAAGGTCTAACTTCAAACCCACTCAAGTGGAAACACCAGGGAACTCGGCAAGAACCCAGCTCCAATATTTCGAAATCACCCTTGCTGATCGGCAACCTTGCTGAAAGCAACTAAGACGTTTTGCCTTCCTGTGCACAAACTGCCGAACGGCAAGTCTGATAAAGAGACTCTGCTCTCTCACCTTCTAAAAATCCTAGGCCATGCCGCCCAAGGCCTCACGCCAAAAACAAACGGGCCCAGCACCTTGACTTCACGAAACTCCCTTCTCCAGGCTACCCTTGCCGAACGGCAAGGGCCATATCGAAGTCAAGACACCTCTGGAGGCCCACGAGTTGCTCCCTTGCCGAATCACTAAATTTCAAAGGCCCACTTATGGCATTTGGCGTTCATAACAACACAACCAAAAACAAAAGAAAGAAACCCAAAATTATTAGCCATCGGCAATAATTATTGGAAAAGATCATCGGCATATACTCCAAAAGAAAAAACCCAAGACTATTAGCCATCGGCAATAAACATTGGTAAGCTTTTTCTACAAGACGAGAGCGATGCCTTCGGCACCCCGTCATCATTTGACAAGAGAGATGCCTTCGGCACCCTGTCATCATCCGACGAGAGCGATGCCTTCGGCACCTCGTCATCACCTTCGGCACCCTGCCATCATCCGACGAGAGCGATGCCTTCGGCACCCCGTCATCATTTGACAAGAGAGATGCCTTCGGCACCCTGTCATCATCTGACGAGAGCGATGCCTTCGCCACCCCGTCATCACTTTCGGCACCCTGTCATCATTTGACAAGAGAGATGCCTTCGGCACCCTGCCATCATCCGACGAGAGCGATGCCTTCGGCACCCCGTCATCATTTGACAAGAGAGATGCCTTCGGCACCCTGTCATCATTTGACAAGAGAGATGCCTTCGGCACCCTGTCATCATCTGACGAGAGCGATGCCTTCGGCACCCCGTCATCACCTTCGGCACCCTGCCATCATCCGACGAGAGCGATGCCTTCGGCACCCCGTCATCACTTTCGGCACCCTGCCATCATTCGACGAGAGCGATGCCTTCGGCACCCCGTCATCATTTGACAAGCGATGCCTTCGGCACCCTGTCATCATTTGACAAGAGAGATGCCTTCGGCACCCTGTCATCATCCGACGAGAGCGATGTCTTCGGCACCCCGTCATCATTTGACAAGCGATGCCTTCGGCACCCTGTCATCATTTGACAAGAGAGATGCCTTCGGCACCTTGTCATCATCCGACGAGAACGATGCCTTCGGCACCCCGTCATCACCTTCGGCACCCTGCCATCATCCGACGAGAGAGATGCCTTCGGCACCCTGCCATCATCCGACGAGAGCGATGCCTTCGGCACCCCGTCATCATTTGACAAGCGATGCCTTCGTCACCCTGTCATCATTTGACAAGAGAGATGCCTTGGGCACCTTGTCATCATCTGACGAGAGCGATGCCTTCTGCACCCCGTCATCACCTTCGGCACCCTGCCATCATCCGACGAGAGAGATGCCTTCAACACCCTGTCATCATCCGACGAGAGCGATGCCTTCGGCACCCCATCATCACCTTCGGCACCCTGCCATCATCCGACGAGAGAGATGCCTTCAGCACCCTGTCATCATCCGACGAGAGCGATGCCTTCGGCACCCCATCATCACCTTCGGCACCCTGCCATCATCCGACGAGAGAGATGCCTTCAGCAACCTGTCATCATCCGACGAGAGCGATGCCTTCGGCACCCCATCATCACCTTCGGCACCCTGCCATCATCCGACGAGAGCGATGCCTTCGGCACCCCGTCATCATTTGACATAGCGCTGCCTTCGGCACCCTGTCATCATCCGACGAGAGCGATGCCTTTCCCGTCATCACCTTCGGCACCCTACCATCATCCGACGAGAGCTACGCCTTCGGCACCCCGTTATCATTCAGCACCATCGACACTACACTACTTGGAAGAAGACTAAGGTGTTGCTCGGTCAATGCATTGAAAATTGCAATTCCTCAACCAAGGAGTACCTCCTTGCTTGAGAACTTGGGGGACTTCTGTTTATACCATATTTGACCAAGCAACTAGAAGCAACTCTAGGCAAAGCAAAGAGTCCCACATTGGAATATTACAAGAAGTGAATGCTCCCCATCACCTATAAAAGGAGACCACTCTCCCCTTAGGAAAGGGATCTTTGGGCTGGGCTTGATATTTAGTCATGGCCTTCTCCTTTCTTACTTTTATATTTGGGTCCAACCCCATGTACAAATGTAAATACACAATATTATAATAATGAGAATATACTTCTCCGTGGACGTAGCCCATTCATTAAGGGTGAACCACGTATATCTTGTCTTCTGTATGTTTATCGCTTGCTCCAATCCTCACACACTTGGTGAAGGTCCTCACCTTCACCCATCATCCATCACACCTCATCACTAAGTTAGCCTCAAAAGTGCCGAACCATTTTTGAGCGTCAACAGACGTAGTAATATTACTTGTACTTTTCATATTATCAGAAGGTTTCATTTGCGGAGAAGGTTGGTATTTAATGTGGGGGAATGCAGGCTGAGGTGGGTCTCGGGCACGAAGTAACCGAAGTAATGTCCTGTCCATGAAGGGCGGTTTAATATTTGAGAGATCACCACGAGCAATATCAGACCATGTATTTACAAAGTGGAGGCCAGAAACTCCATCTGCAACGCGGTGTTCCATGCCAACACCAAGTGACACTCCACCGCATTTGAAGTACGTGATCTGCATTTGCATATATATATATATATATATATACAGAGAGCTTCCATTGAGGGATCCCTCAAATAAGCTTATTTGAGGGACACCCCTTGTAGGCCCCACTCCAGATTGTATTTCACTAATCCAAACCGTTTATTTTGTAGATACTCATTCAAAGATCATCTCTACAAAAAATCACTTGAATCCGATATCATTTGACCACTCAATTGAGTTATTGAAATTTTAGTACTTTCTTGAAGCACCGTGTTCATTGATTTTGTAAGACACAATTGGATGTCGAAACGGTTTCAGATTTATCTAATTTTTTGTAAGGATGATCTATGAATAAAGACCTAAAAAATAGATGGTTTGGATCATTGGGAAAAAAATTGTAGGGTACCCTAAAGGGCGTCCCTCAAATAAAATTATTTGAGGGATCCCTCAATAGAAGGGGACTGTATATATATATATATATATATATATATATATGATATAGGCATTAAAATCCAGAACAACATACGTATGTATGGGTAGAAAAGGTGAATTTGATAATCTCATTGATACAGTATATGATCTATATATAGGTACAAGTGGGTTAAACTAGTCACGTATAAACATGAAATGTGATGAAGAAGTCATTAACAATATATATTATATGTACACGTAAATATCCCATGTCCCGACTTTCTATATATACTTTTTAAACTAGATAAAGAAAAGGGAAAACCAGATCTGAATTCTGAAGTAAGGAGCACATGCTGCACTTCAAGTTTTATAATACCACTACAAACAACAAGGTACAAACACCTTCAAAGTTGAGTTTCCACTAAAATAATTCTATTCAGAGTTTCACGTGTTCTAAGATTTGAAGGTTTTTTTTCTTTTTTCTTTTTTTTCAATCATTAGACAGGAGGGAATGGAACTTGGTATATTTCTTTGAACCTTTGAGAAGAGAAGCTTTGCACTAAACTAATAGCTAGTTAATCTAAGACTATATGAAGGATTTAAGATGAGAAAGTGAAGCACAAGATTCCTGTTGGAAGTAGACCAGAGAGTTCTCCATGAGAATGTACCTAAACAAATCACAAAATTTAAAATACCTGTAACACCAAAATCGGATATGAGGATATCCCACCAGAGTAATCAGTTGTGGGGATTAGTGTCAGGAAATCGGGAGTAGGCGCAAAATCACCAAAATCATCAACAGCAGAGCTGCTCTCCGCTACAACAAAGACCACTCCCTCCGCATTGCAATCAATCTCCACACGGCCGTTCTGGTCGTTGAGCTTGAAGCGACCGGCCATGGGATAGAAGGGCACAAGGGCCTTGCCGAGGGCCTGCTTGAGCACCCCCTTGTCAAAAAAGTTGTGCTCACCACTAGGTCTGTAAAAGTAAACACTAGACGTGTGAAAGGGTGGGAACGCTAGGTCTGAATTGGAGAGCCACAGGGAGTCCCATGGCGTAGACTCCTCGGCTGGCCTCACCATTGTTGACTCCCTTATGCTCACCATCACTTTCTCCGCCATCTTTTCTTTGGATTTTAGAAAGGAACATACTGTTCTTTTCCTTATGAGCAAAGAAGAAAAGAAAATTACAGCCTCTTTCTTGTGATCACAACTTACAACACAAATGTTAGTTCTAGGGAGAAGAGAGGCTTAGGATAATAGCTTGATGATGAACAGAAAACTTTTGAAAGAGTAACAAGATAATTTTATTTTATTGATTGTTCTAAGAAGGGTACAAGGGCTTTAGAGTTGGTTGGATACAAGAGGTGGCTGATGGGACTTTAGACAACTGTAATTTTTCAGCTCTTCCTAACTTGAATACATAATTGGGCTGCTATAGCTATATATAGAGTAGCTGAACCGACTCAAGGGATGGCAAATATCTAGTGAAGTCGGTTATTGCATAGTAACCGACTTCTCAAAATGTTTTCCAGCCACTTGTTATAATATAAGTTTAGAATAGTCTAGTTACAATACATTATATAATTAATAGGATGTTTCTAATGTAGAGCTCAAATATGACTTATTTACTTTCACTTCTACATCATTTAAGATTTTTCTTTATTATTCAAAGTACAATGTGCATTACTTTTTAGTGGTTTAAAGTACAATGTGCGGTCTAACCCAGTGAAAAAAGGCATTGACTTGTAAATTAGTGGTTTAAGGTACCCCCACCCCCCCAACAAAATATCACTTTGTAAAGTGTTGCAAACACCACCTATATCATTTAAGATTTTTTTATTATTATTCAAAGTACAATGTGCATTACTTTTTAGTGGTTTAAAGTACAATGTGCGGTCTAACTTAGTGGAAAAGGACATTGACTTGTAAATTAGTGGTTTAAGGTACCCCCACCCCCTGCCCCAACAAAATATCACTTTGTAAAGTGTTGCAAACCACCACCTATGTCTGACTTCATTAAAAAATTTCATTAGCTTAAGGGCATTTCCGTCAATTCACTATAATAATAATAATTTTTTTTTAGAAAGCTAAATTTTTTTCCCAGAGATCCAATTGAATTCTTGTGTCAAATCCAATGACAAAAAAAGTATTTAAGCCATAATAAAAAATTAAAAAAAAAGAAAAGAAAGAGGAATGTGTGAATTATATTTTAGAAGCCAAAAAGTGATATTGAAAACCTTGAAGAGTGAGAATGGAATCTAATCTCTTCCCCATCTCCCCCTGCAGCAAAACCAAAACCCAATAACACCAATAAGAAAAAGGACATTCCCTTCTTGCCCCTTCCTCTCAAAAAAAATATTTAGAACAATATTACACACAAAATTATCAAATTATCAGATAATAAATTAAAAGAAGAAAATATGTTAAAGTCTTTTCTTTATGCTGAAATGTTGATTGTGCAAGTCACTTGAAGTAATTTTCTGTCTAAAGTGTTGATTGTGTATTGGAATTTCTTGATTCTGAGTTTTTTAGTGAATCTTTATAGTATTTTTTTGTTCTTTGTTATTAGTTTGGTTTTGCTTCTGTTAGTTTTAATTTTCTAATTTTTTATCTTTTCTGGTTTTGATTTTCTAAATGCTTTACAAAAATGCTAAATTCGAAGAGTTCCTTTGCTAGTCTTGAAGTTTATTGTCGCTCCTTATCTTACCATATGAGAAAATGCATGATAAATCCTTTCGTAATTGACGTGGGTTTTATCGTGGTTAGTGGCATTGATGATGATGCCCTCAAGATCCGAGTCAGTCAGGAGATGCTGGTGACCCATATGCTGTTTTTTGTCGTTCATAATCCCGACAGCCTTTTTCCACAGTTTCATTTGCAGTTCCTCTCTCTCTTATATGTGAGCATTTGCTGCATGTGTGGGTGGGCCATGACAGTGAGTCTGCTCCTTCCACTCAAATTCGAATTTTCTTTCTCGTAAATTACAATTTGAAGTAATTTTATCTATCAGTTGTATAAATAAATAAATAAAACTATATGAGCGTTTGACCAAAATGAATGAACTTGATTAGTTTATAAAAACTTGTAGATGTTTGTTTTCAAGATTACATAAGCATATATTATTAGATGCCAAAAGAAAAAAAGACATCATTCAGAGTCAAGAAAAGATAAACATGACCAAAATCCGACAAATCAAGAGGTACTAGCAGTGGTGGACCTATAAATTTTTCAAGGAAGGGGCAATATTTCAAAGGCTAAGAGCTTAACAAAACAAAAACAACCAAATAACCTGATAATTTAAACGATATTTAAAGGGCTAAAAACACTATATTAATCATATTAACCAATTCACCATATTAATCATTTAATCAAACCACAACAATATTTATTAATTAATTAAAAACTAAAAATATATACAAATAAATAAATTCAAAAAAATCCGTACAAAAACTCAATCAATTAACCAAAACCTAACAATCCATCTTAATTAATTAAAGCATAAAGAGAAATTACTTTGAAATTTGAGAGAGAAATTAATTTTCCAAACAAATTGTGGATGGTTGGTCCATTGGTGGATGGCTTATCTCTTCTGGTTTAGGAGTTGCCATGGCTTATGCCCACTTCACAACCCTTCTTTTGCCTCCAAAAACAAATTGGTTTCTACCCAATGAATCAAAGAATACAGAGAAGGAGAGAGATCCTTTCATGGTTTCGTTGATGAATGAATGTAATGGAATTTACTTGTACCAATTTGAGAGAGTGAGAGATAGTCAATGATAATGAAAAAAGCACAAAGAGAAAAGCTAATGGATGATGGAGGCAAAGGAGGATTGAGAAAAAAGGAATGTGGTTGGGGAGTTGGCCGGTGTGGGTAATGGTGGTTCAGGTGTGGAGGGGTAAGGTTAAGAGTTGGGGATGATAGGGTTTATTTGGGATATTCAATTTCGATTGAAACTCATCTGAGGTTGGCCCTTTCTTTTTATGTTATTATTATTTTTATTTTTTTGTTTTCACTTGGACCAAAACTTTACGTTTTGGACATATCACTTTTAAAAAAAGAAGCCACACAACCTTGCGCGCTACAGCCTACTCAAAGGACCTGCTGCCTGGAGCTTCTTTGGAGCAAATAATCGAACAGCTGGTGGGCAGTTGCAGAGGGGCATTTCCAGCTTCTCCAAGTGATTTTCCGGCAAGGGGAGGTGCAGCTGCACTTCCTTGCGCCTCTGTAGATCCACCAGTGGGTACTAGCTTAGTTAAGCACAACAATTTCATATGGTCTTTGTATTATCCATTATATGCAACAGAAATGATATCCCATTATTTCATAAAAACAGATTAAGTTCTTTAATAAACATCACAATAAAAACAGACTAGAAGAAAATGGAATGCCCTGAAATCCTTTTTCAGGGATTTCATGTCCTTATATGTCATACAACAACTTGGCAAATGATTTCATATGTTCAGATTGCAAAGAAATGGCCACTGATATACTCCCATCATTTGATACACTAGGTAAAACTACAGCCAACCCCTCATATCCAATTCCACCAGGTCCCATGAAAATAGGTCGACCCCAACCAAAGTCAGCATCATGGATCCGCAGCCTAGCCCAACTGGCTATCCCAAGTCTTGGGCACCTAAAAGTATGAGCCCCTCGAACAAGGCTCGACAAATCAGGCTCGAGTTTCAGATAGTCAAGTGCTGATCTAAGATAATCATTATCCATTCGCATCACAGCATCATGCACACACCTTGCAGCATACCATGTAGGTTTTGATTTGAGATTCCCTGCTGCAGCGATTGGGGCAGCTGCAAAAACCACATTGCCAAAGAAACCAGGAGGGAGAGGCGGCTCCAGTCTGGACCTTCCGTCAAGGGCAACGTGTAGTTTGGTCTCTTGATCATCAGGAAGTTGGCGTGCATTTGATGCACATCGCCAAACATGACCTGCCAACATCTCAAATGTGCTAAATTCTATTGTGTTCCCATCTTCCTTAGACTTGGCTTTCAACATGTTGAGCTGCTCCCGCGTCAATCTGAAAATGGAGACAGTTGTGCTTTCAACACTACTAGCGTTTGTGCTCCGCAGAGGGGTTTTTATGGGCGGATCAGGTTGGTATTCAATGTGATGGAATGCAGGTTGGGGCGGGTCTCGGGCACGAAGTAATGTCCTATCTATAAATGGTGGAATTGTAATGTCACACCCACGAGCGATATCAGACCATGTATTTACAAAGTGGAGACCTGAAACTCCATCTGCTACACGATGTTCCAGACCAACACCGAGTGACACTCCACCACATTTGAAGTATGTGACCTGAGGCATATACAGAGTAAAATCCACAAGCATGCATACTTTGTAAGCTTAATTCAAGTTTAAGAACATGGTATATTATGTATATACATATAAGACGTAGATCGTAACTTAATTTGAAAGAATAATCTCATCCAAGTGGCAACATGTGAAACTAAACAGAACAATCTAAGTAAGGTAGTATTCTTAAATTTTTCGTTTACAGTTAAATACATAAATGGTGTGTAAGAGGACTCCGACCCACATTCTACTAGTACAAGGAAAACTAGAATTAGAAGTATCAAAACAGAATATAGGTGACAATTAGAAACTTCAAAATAGATATACGATTCATAATAAAGCCCACTCCACAGTAACTAATGGATTATAATTTATAAATCAGTTGATTTCGAGAAAGTTTCCTAGTATCAGCTACATTCAAAACGAAAATGGTAAAAATATTTCTACTCTCATGCGACAGAAATTAGGGAGTGAAAAAATGTCTCCTCTCTTTCTCTGAATACCTGTAAGACCAAGAGGGGATAAGAGGATATCCCAGCGGAATAATCAACGGCAGGAATGAGCTTCCGGAACTCAAGAGTCGGCGCAAAGTCCCCGAAATCATCGAGGACCGAGTCAGTCTCCGCCACAACAAACAGCACTCCCTCTGCATTGCAATCGATCTCGATACGTCCCTCATCGTTCAGCTTAAGGCGGCCGGCCACGGGGTAGAAGGGCACGAGGGCCTTGGCAAGGGAGCACTTGAACACCTCCGAATCCAAGACACAGTTGTTTTGAAGATGATGCGCGCCGTTTTTAACATTTGGCCTCCTGTAGAAGTAAACACTTCCAACGTGAGTTCTCGAAATCACGACATCCAAGTCCGATATCCACAGAGCCCGTTTTGGCGTTTCCTCCTCTGGCTTCACCATCATTGACTCCCTCACTTGCACGTTGACCGACATCTTTTGCAAGGCCCTGCCTAACACCCCAAACCTTTGTCATATATTTTCTCACTAAGCTTCAAGTATGGAGGCTCAGCGCGTTATTGTTGATGGAACCCACCCTCATTTATTGAAACTGCTCTACCACGTGCTTTTCTTTGTCTAATAAAGATAGCCCCTTTGTATTATTTGTTGCCTTTCAGAGCATTCAAAATGGTTGTTGAACTATTTTTACATCTATTGAATCCAACTGCATTTTAACTTGCAATAGTACAATTCAATAGTTTTAGATTAATTGTTATATTTTCGGTCCAGGTTGAGTTCTTCATTTTGTCATGCTGATTCCAACCATATAAAGAACATAAAATCTAGATTAACAGTTTGAAAGTTATAGGTCCAAAACTGGATAGAGGTCAAATATGGAAAACATAGGAAGTTCATAAATTCGTCTCTGACCTAAAACATGATAAACGGGTAATACTATAGTGATAATGTGGCGATACCGTGGTGATACACAAGTGATACAATAATTCTTTTTTTGTTATCTTCTGTTTTCTCTTATTATTATAGTAATTTTAAGTTTTTGTTTCTTTAAAATTTAAATTAAAAATAATATATATATATATATTTAATGTATGAGCCGACTTTTGGTAACCCGAGTGAGTAACCGCTGTCAATATAGTGTCTAGGAGTTCTTTAGGCGACACCTTCAGTGTCTAAGAAGGTTTGGGTTTTAAGCGAGACAATTGTGACCTCTCCAACCTTCCTGGAACACCTGGCTGTGTTTTCAGAGGCCCGTAATTGCTCATCCTTGAGTTGCTTGTGTATTTGTGTGTCCATAAAATAAATTTAAATATATATATAAAGTTTAACTTAAATAAAAATTTCAGTTTGTTTTTTTTAAATTTTTTTGCTTGTAAGAAAATATATATTTAAAAATTACAATTTGTGACTTCTTAGTTTTCTTTTCTGTTTAGTTATTTTCTTATGGGCAAAATTGTAGCAATGGTCCTTGGACTAAGACCAAACTTTACTTTTCGTCCCTCATATTATTAAATTGTTACGGAGGTACTTTAACAATGCATCCACTTTCAGAAAATCACCCTTTTTGTCATCTTAGTCAACTTTTCCGTTAAAAATGATGACATGGCAATGACAAGTCTTACTTGGCATGGACAAAAATGTCTTTTCACACAAAAATTTAAAAAATAAATCAAATCTCTCTCTCTCCAGCTGACAGGTCCCGCCCCGAATTCCTCGGAATCCGCGATGAATCCTGTGGTATTTCCAACATCATACCGATGTCGGGCCCACTTACGAAAAGAGATGTGACTTTCAGCCGAAATTTTGGTAGAGTCTCTCCTGAAAAATGGACATTTCTCAAATTTTTGAACCTGTCAACACACAATTTAAGATTCCCAAACTTCAGCATCAAAGACTCTACAATAAAATATTTCATCTTTCGGCCCCTTTAACGATTACAAATCCAATAATGACTCTACGCAATTAAGATGCAAATAATTTTCAATCAGGAACCTTCTACGTTGTTTCATTCTTAGGTCCCTTCTATCTACTGTTTCTTTTGGGTCAATTCCTAAACCCTAGATCAACATATTTGAAAATGGAGTCGATCAAATGGTCCGAACATATCGAACCCGAATAACGCCTAATATGCGTAATTCGATTGACAGTCAAGCGATAACCAAATTCAAATCCTAGCATACCGTTGTGTTTGTTTACCCGTTTTATATTTGTTCCTGTGATGGTAGGGTAAAGTTCCCCATTGCCTTGAAAACCATCGACTGGTCAACAAATCAACTTTCTTTAGTGTGCGAGCGTGCCACTGCTAGCAATGAGAAATCCTAACAGACTTCTTAAAAATAGATAACTTGCGCCATAAGTTATTGATTTCTAAACAAGCAATTGTGAATTTGGGTGAGGAATATCTCCTAAGTAAGTTCTTTTCTTGCCTCTGACTGGTGAGGACTTCATAATTTTTCACAATACAAAATTGGTAGTGTTGGCCAAAATAAATGATAAGAAAGTGAATTTTTTTTTAGGCAGAGCTGCCTTTTATAATGCTCAAAAGGGAAAATCCAACTCTAGAAAGACAAAAAGATGGTTGGACTTCCATTTATGCCTGGATAGATGCTTCTGATCCGAGCTGGACTAGATATGTCTGTGCTGGACTGGCCTAGCAACAACTTCAATTGTTGAGTTTAAGCTGTAAATAGATACCAACGTTCGAGTTTGTCAGAGCTTTAATCTGTTTCAAGCCCTGGAAGGCTTTTTAAAAGAACAGAATTGGGACCTCTTCAGTCGGGAAGGGGCAGAAGTAGATGGGCTTGAAGATTACTAAGCTGGAACTGCGCTGTGTTACCTGTTCTGCTTCATCAGGGCTCTCCATAAATTTGTTGAGGTTTTCATATTTGTAAAAACCCGAACTCTACTTGATTTGGCTTATGCTGAACCAAATTTGTAATGAGACAAATCTCGTTTTGAATGACTAATTTCTCTAAGTCTGAACCGAAGTTGGAGATTTTGATTTGTAGCTGGCTTCTTTCTTGGGGCTCAATGAGCTTTTGGTTGCTTCAGTGTTTTGAAGGCTTTTGAGATCAAGTGATCATTTTGAGTTTTTATTTTTTGATTGATTTTTTGGCTGTCTTTTGATTTGTTCACCTCCTCTCATATTTATAGAAAAATGCTGAAGTGGGTTTTTTTTAATCTTAAAATGGGCGGCAGATTTTCTAAAAATCAAGATCTTTTTTATTTATTTATTTTAAATATCAAAGAAAATGGGAAGTTATCTATTCTGGCAGACACACCATCAACAGTCAGTTTTTTGGTGATTTCTTCTCTGCTCTTTTGATTTCTAACTACTTCTTGTGACAATTCAGTCTGCTGTGATGGTTAGTTTTGATTTTTCAGATGAACAACTACATGCACCTTACTTATCTTTTTTAGAAAATATAGCGAAATGGTACCTTCTTTGGCGTGGGCTTCTTTTGTGGATTGGGTTCTTCTTTTTTGGAATCAAAGCCCAGTCCTTTTTTCTTTTATGTTTTGTGGGCCTTTCTTTGCGAAGATGGGCTGGCGCATTTTTAGATTTCTTTTTGGCCCAAACAGTGTTCAGGAAGACATAGAGGTCATTTTAGGACCGATGACCGGAAAATCTCCCAAACTGCCTGTCAAGACCTAAACCTACATGATTAGGACAATAAGTGGAGCAACTTTTGTTCTTGGACCATGGCCAAAAAGAGACTGAAACTTGCTGGAAACACTAGTCGAAAACCGACTGAAACTTTAAGCGACAAAATGAATTCCAACCTTGAGCTCTAACTGATGGTTGGGTAGGATTTCATTGATTTTGAGCGTAGGAAGCTTGATTTTCGAATTGGATTTCAGCTAGTTCCGGGATCGCGATTCCAGCCACTTCCGGTCAGTTTTTGGGATAGATCCAAGAACAAAAGTGGTTCCAAATAGGGTGTTATACCTAGGGTAGGAGTCTTGAGCCGTGATCTGAAATTTTTTCCCGTGATGGGTTATCGCTTTGGACACCCCGGCATGTGGGCACCTTAGAAAAAGGGCATTGTGCCCCGACATAATCTCCTGGTCCTCACGAGCAAGTAGGTGTCCTCGGATGTCAATTTGGATACCGTTTGAGTATCGAAGGGATTTCGCCCATTGTGCATTATTAAAATATGATAAGCTAGACATCCTTAGGATTGTGTAGGATTCGACGGATCATAAAACGGAGTCCCGGATACGTCGGAAATGCAAACCCTATGGCTAGGGTTATAGTAACCGGCCGATCGTGCAATCGTGAGCGATCCGACCTTCTGATCTGGACTAAACTTGCAGGACGTGTGTCCTAATCTTCGTAGAACACATAGGAACTTTTGGATCGGAGGTTGGAGGTTGTGGGCCCGTTTGACCAAGTTTGGGTAGTTTGACCCTCAGTTGACCGTGAGTCTTCCGAGGTAGTTTTACCTTCCTAGGAGGATTATAATGACCCTAGTGACAGGTCTTGAGCATTGTTGAGTTTATGTAATATTGGAAATTAATATATATATATATATTAATTTATTATTTTAATTTGGGGGATTATCGGATGCTATATTGTGGTTGAGGTTTATGCAATATTGGAAATTAATATATATATATATTATAAAGATATAAAGATGTTTGATTACACTGTTAAGTACCATCATGTGATTGTTAGGTCCCACGTGGCGTTGGATTTTCCGGCGTGTTGACAGACCCCATACGTGGCGTTGGATGTTTCGGTAAGTGAGAGGGTTGTTGAAGTGTGGTTGAGGCCAAGACAGATTGTAACCCGTCTTGGATTATATACGATTTGGGGCCAAGTGCTTAAACTAATTATGTTTGTGTTAGGAGGTTAAACCTCGCATGCTTAAAATTTGGGAAGTTAATTTATGTTATTTGCCGTGGGCATTCGTAAATGAGTTTGAGTTTATTTTATCTGCATTGTTTAATGAGTTATTTTGAGTTAAGAACATTGCTAGAGGTTCTATTTCCATTTTATGTGAAGGCCGGAGGCCGTTATGTGAATTGCATGTGATTACGTTGTGCATGCTGCCAGTTGTGGATATTAAATTGTGTTTTGTTGTAGGTTGAAATTTGGGAAATGTTCAATTTACAAGGCAGACTTTGCCGAAATTTTGGTAGAAAGTCTCGTACCCTTATTCCTTTTTGGAAAAGGAGGTTATAGTTTCAAAAGTGGGCCCGACATCGGGGTGATTTCTGGAATTCCACAAGATTCGTCTCGCGCGAGGAAATTCGGGGTGGTCCTGTCACGGCCAGCAACGCCACAAACCACAAAACATTCATATTTTCCTACTCTACACGTGCATACCTATTTCCAACTTCGAAACTCCAAGTTTGGTAGTGATTTTGGACTAGAACCGAGTGAAACCCTCGTTTCATCGTCGGCGGCGTTCATACAATTTCCGGCAAGTCCAGCGGCTATTTTTGTCGACCAAGGTATGGTTCTTGATCCCCTTGACGTGCTCCAACTATTAGGAGACTTTAGTTTGGCCTTTTTGATTTCATCTCTCAGCACCCACTGCTTCTTGAGGCTCATCACTTGAGCTTCTAAAGATCACTATCTTAGCTTGAGTAAAACTTGTTTCGTGATCTCTGTGCTTGCGTTCACCCATTCTCTCTAGGACCTCAAACTGGTTTTGCATGTCTTTAGAGTAAGAATCTACCATCTTTGATTGCTTTTTATTCTCTTCGTGCAATATTTCAAGTTGGCGTCGCGTTTCTTCCAACGTCTTTTCCCTCTACCTTTTGAATCTCCTTATAACACTCTGATAATCTTCAACCAAATTATGCTTTACCACCAATTAAGTTCTTAGCATTTGCACCTCATGGGATTTCACAATGAGGCGATGCCCCACACTTGCAACAGATGCTGCACTTTGCACGCTCAATGTCATGGCATCACTCACTACCCAGTTGTCATCCCTTGTTCCTAGGACGCGCAAATCCTTAGGAGTCACAAAACTCCTCGTCACTCCAATCGCCACATCATTGTCAAGGAGTAAAGAGTCGTTTACAGTAACTGGTTCTCGTGAGAAAGCAAAGTAAGGCATCCGCACAGGTGCAGCTTCTTGCCCTTATGCATGTGTTCATGGAGGTAAGTAGAGATCTAGAGAGAAAAGTAGGGCATCCACACAGGTGCAGGTCCTTGCCCCCATGTCAGTGTTGGCTGAGGTAGGTTGAGATCTAGAGAAAATATGAAGGAAGACGACATTTTATTTCTACTTTCTATTTCTTTCCTTCTCTCTTCTCTCTTTTCTTCTTTTCTTTCTCTCTTCTTCGTGGTTATGAATTTTTTTGTTTTTCCCTCGTTTCCTTTAATAGATGTCCATTATGACAAACCCTAGCCACAATAGCATTCTACGCATTTCTGAATTTTCCCCTGTTCCTCAAGCTCCACAACCTTCTGGCTTTCTACCCATCCCCCAATAATTTGTCGCGATGTGACCTTTCTGAACAAAGGCGTTCAGCAAATTCGTAATTTCTGTTGGGGATTTGCAGCACCTCTGTGTGTTGACACGTCTCTCGTGCTCTGTTTGTGCATGACTTACTAAGAGATGAGATGTTGGGACCCACGTTCCCAATCACGCTTCGCCTTAAAAAAAATTAAAAAAATGATAATTTACAATAAAAGAAAAAAAAATTTTAAAAAAGTGTGGGCTTCAGGATTCATTGTGGGCTTCGGATTTCACCGTGGTTTGGGCTTCAAAGTGGATTGGGTTTCAAAATGGTTTGAGTTTCAATTTACGTAAGCCTATGTGATTAGGGGTTATTGTTCCGTTTGATTTTTTATTTTTTATTTTGGTAATTTTTAATCTTATTTTTGAAACTTTATTGTATTTCAATTATTGTATTTTGTGATATTTATTTGCTTTAGCACCTTTCATTTGTTGCTATGACATTGTTTGTGCCTCATTTTTAAACATTAAGGACAATATTCATTTCTAAGTTTGGGAAGGTAGTTTAGTAATTAAATTTGGTTTTTCTTATTTTTTTGTATTTTGTATTTTGCCTTGTTTTTTTTTCTGTTTTATTTGAGTCTTGGTTTTTTTCCGAACACATTGTTGACGCGAGTCTCCTAAATCAAGGAGATTTATTTCCTTGATTAATTAAGGGATTTACTTTCCTATTCTATATAGTTGATAAATCATTGTATAATTCGAAGATACTATCCTAATTGATTACTGTATCTATTTCCTTGTAAACTCTTATATATACCTCCTTATGGAGAAGAATAAAACTTAACCTAAAGTATTCAAACCATATTCATATTTTAGCATGGTATCAGAGTAATCGATCCTAGGTTGTCTCTAAATCTTCATATCAAATTTCTCATATTCAAATCCAAAACCCTAAATCAAATTCCTCATATTTAAATTCCTCTTATCAAAATCCCTAAACACATACCCTCAAATCTAATATACATACCTCTCAAATCAAATCCTCTTATCAAATTCATACATAATATTCCTCAAATCACATTCCACCAATTAAATTCCTCACATTCTCATATCACATCTTACTTCCGCTGCGATATCAATCCTACTGACCCTGCTACCCATACTCGTGCTTTTATCGCCACCACCAAAGGTTCTGCTTTTCATACGTTATCTCAAAAATCCACATGGATTATTGACTCCGGTGCTATGGATCACATGACATTTGATCTTAGCGAACTTATTAGTCGCAAATTTTCCACTTCGTTGGTGGTGTCTAATGCTGATGATACCCACTCCCTTGTGGTTGGGGAGGGCTCTTTATATCTCTCTACTTCTGTATTGCTTGTTCCATCTTTGGACCATAACTTGTTGTCTGTTGCACAACTTACTACTACTCTGGGGTGTACTGTAACAGTTGGCGGAATCACTGTGTTTTTCAAGACTTTCTCACGGGAAAGACGATTGGTTGTGGTACTCAACAAGGCAAACAATACTACTTGGGCTGGGCACCGGATAGTGAGACCAAGATTGGTTAAGCTTTCACAACAAGAGTAACTCGTTCTAAAGGAAAGAGAGACAAAGTTTGGTTATGGCATAAATGTCTTGGGCATGCCTCGTTCAGTAATCTTAAAAAGTTGTTTCCATCATTATTTTCCAGTCTTGATGTTTCCAGCTTCAAATGTAATATGTGTGAATTGGCTAAGAGCCATCATGTCCTGTTCCCATTAAGTTCAAATAAGAGTTTGGTTCTGTTTTCTCTTGTTCATTATGATGTTTGGGGACCTGCTAAAATTGCCATTCCGACAAGAGCTCGATGGTTTGTCACATTTATAGATGATTGCACACGCATGACTTGGGTTTTCCTTCTCAAAAAGAAAGGGGAAGGCAGCTCCAGGTTTCAACAATTCCATCAAATGGTGGAGACTCAGTTTCATGCCAGAATTCAGGTTCTGCGTTCTGACAGTGGCGGAGAATTTCTCAACTATGATCTTAACCAGTTCTTACAAGATCATGGCATCATACATCAACGCTCATGCCCCTACACTCCCGAACATAATGGAGTGGCTAAAAGAAAGAACAGACATTTATTGGAAGTAGTTTGTGCCTCTCTCTTTAGTGCCAATATGCCTCGATCTTTTTGGGGAGAAGCCGTCGTCTCTGCTGCATACTCATCAGTCGGATTACCTTTAGTATCCTAAATTTCCAAAAACCACTTCAAACACTTCACCACCATATCCAAACTCCTCCCACCCCAAACTTGGAACCCCGGATTTTTGGCTGTGTTGTATTTGTCCACTTGCATGATCACCAAAGAAGCAAATTGTATCCTCGAGCCAAAAAGTGTATTTTCATTGGCTATACACCTCATCAGAAAGGATACCAATGTTATCATCCTCCTAGTCCGAAGGTCTATACCTCCATGAATGTTGTGTTCCGGGAACATGACTTATATTTTTCAGCAGCATTGGAGGAGAATCAAAAATCCACCACTCCTCAAATTCTTGATTTTTTTCCCCAAGACGTCACTCTACTTCAAAATGATCAGTCACCAGTGGAAACTGATTGGTCGTCCCCCCTTAGTTCTTCGAACATGGAGAACCTGCTTCAAAATGACCGGTCGTCAAAAGATGGCGACCGGTCGCCAGAGGAAAATGATCAGTTGTCTCCACGTTGTCAAACTTAGGAGGAGAAAATTGAACCGTTTTGTGAGATTTTGCCCTCTCTGGAGAATTCTTCAGCTCCAGTACCATACTAATCACTTGTTGAGGAAGTCAATCAGGTACCATCTTTCCCTGAAACTGATAACACTAATGAAATATCCCAAGATAATTTGATTTTAGACAGCACAAAGCCTACATATCAGCTTCTAGAAAGGAAGAACCGTGGCAAACCTCGAGTAGAAAATGAAGCATATCTTAAAGCCAAAGGGAAATACCCTATCAATAATTATATATCTCTCAGCAGATTTTCAGACTCATGTATGCACTTTGTGAAACAGTTGGCTGACATACCTGTCCATAACAGTGTGACTGAAGTACTAGAAGACCCAAAATGGAAAGAGGCCATGAATGAATAAATGCGAGCCCTCCAAAAGAATGTCACATGGGAACTCATGCCCTTACCTCATAGAAAGAAGATAGTAGGATGCAAGTGGATTTATATTGTGAAACTCAAAGTAGATGGATCTATTGAAAGATATAAAGCTAGAGTAGTGGCGAATGGGTACACACAGAGATATGGGATTGACTACTATGAGTCATTTGCCCCAGTAGCCAAGATTAACGCTATCAGAGTCCTATTGTCTTTAGTAGCAAATCTCGATTGGCCACTACATCAGTTTGATGCAAAAAATGCATTGTTACATGGAAACTTGGAAGAAGAAGTATATATGGACCTACCACCTGGATGTAATTTAGCTCGTGACAAGAAGAATCACGTTTGCAAGCTCAGAAAGTCATTATATAAATTAAAGAAATCTCCCAGAGCATGGTTTGGCAAATTTACTAAATCTATGAAGAATTTTGGATATTCACAGAGTAATTCAAATCACACCCTGCTCGTGAAGAGTGATGAAAGAAGACTTACTGCATTGATTGTTTATGTAGATGATATAGTCGTAACTGGAAACGACACTGGAGAGTAACTAAAGCTATAAAAGTATTTGTCTTAGGAATTTGAGATGAGGGATTTAGGTGATTTGAAGTACTTTCTCGGAATTGAGGTAGCAAGGTCAAAAACTGGTGTATTTCTATCTCAAAGGAAGTATGTAATGGATCTACTCACTGAAATAGGAATGCTTGGATGTTAGCTGGCTGACACGCCCATCGAGATGAATCACAAGTTGTGTGAAGACATGTATCAAGAACCAACCAATAAGGAACAGTACTAATGCCTTATTGGAAGGTTAATATATTTAGCCCACACAAGACCAAATATTGCATATGCTGTGAGTGTGGTTATTCAGTTTATGCATTCGCCCAGCGTGTCTCATAGGAATACAGTTGATTGGATCTTAAGATACTTAAAGTCAACCCTTGGGAAAGGATTAATGTTCTCAGAAAATGGAGATCTTGAAGTTGTGGGATATATAGAAGTTGATTGGGCTGGCTCCATTACTGATAAACGCTCTACTTCAAGTTACTTTACTTTCGTGGGAGGTAACATAGTCACTTGGCGGAGTAAAAAATAAAATATGGTTTTTCGGTCTAGTGTAGAAGCAGAGTATCGAGGAATGGCTCACAGAGTTTGTGAATTATTGTGGATCAGAAGATTATTGACATAATTAGGCTTCAAGCCAGAAAAACCAATGGAGTTACATTGTGACAACAAGTCAGCTATCGATATTGCTCATAATCCAGCTCAACATGATTGAACCAAACATGTTGAGGTGGATAGAAATTTTATCAAAGAAAAAATTGAGAATAAGATCATCTGCCTACCATTCATAAAATTAGAAGATCAACTGGCAGATGTCTTAATAAGAAGCTGTTTGTGGAAGAGTATTTCATGACTCACTTACCAAGTTGGGCATTGGTGATATATATACACCAAGGAGGAGTGTTGACGTGAGTCTCCTAATTAATCAAGGATGAAGGGATTTCCTTGATTAATTAAGGGATTTACTTTCCTATTCTATATAGTTGACAAATCATTGTATAATTATGAGATACTATCCTAATTGATTACTGTATGTATTTCCTTGCAAACCACTCGTGTAAACTCCTATATATACCTCATTATGGAGAAGAATAAAACTTAACCTAAAGTATTCAAACCATATTCATATTTTAGCACACATATGATGAGATTGTGATAAATGTTTGATGACTTCAATGAAAATTTGATTTTTGATTTTTAAAACAAAATTTAAAATAAAAAACTATCACTTAATGGCATCATTCTAGCATAATATATTTGAAACCTTCTATGCACTTGCCATTTGTTTCATAATTTTCCAATTAAAGGACTTGCATGATCCAAAGAATTGTATCAAGCATAAATTAAACTTGTATAACTATATAATGTGAGTTTTTCAGCCTTGTTCTTCAATTCATGAGTGTTATACACATATTCTTATTTTCTTGTCATCAAAGTTGTTAGATCTCATTATTCGTTGATTTTGTTGAGCACTTAAAAGTCATCCATTCTTATGCAATTTGATTACATGACATTAAGAAATGATATTGAGGTGCTCTTTGGATAGTTTGTGCCTTCCAAGCTAACCTTATGTATGCTTAAGCGTGATTTTCCATTGTTAACCATTTTGAGCCTACATGTAAACCTTTTCTTTCATTTAACCAATTATATTTTCTCACCTTAGCATGAAAAACAAGTATTTATCTTTCCAGGGAATTCATGAGCTTTAATTTTAAGTTTGGGAAGCGTGTTACATTTCGAAAAAAAAATAAAAGAGAAAAAAATAAATAAATTCACCCAATTGGTGTGTTGAACCAAAAAAAAAGAAAAGGAGGGTTTAGATAAGCCCCACAACGTTGGGTGGGTGATTCCCACAACCAAACGCTTTCAATTACAAATTGGAAACAACATGTATATTAGATTTGCCTCTATTCTCATCCCTAGAGAAAAGGAAAGGATAAATAAAGGAAGAGGGTAATCAGATAAAGGGAATGAGTCCAATTCGAATGAGAATTCTTCCATCTCAAAACTCTCTCACTATCACTCTATAGAAAGGGAGGCTGAAAAAGAGCCTAAGAGGGGCCACAAAGGCAGGGGTAGGCAGCCGTGAGGCTGGAGGAAAAGAAGAACAGCCGCTGGAAGACTTCAAACATTCAACATCCAGTACGATTAACCCATGGGGATTCTTGGCTATATATGATGATTACCCTAAGGCGTACCTCTTCTCAAATACCTCCAGGAAATCTTGCTATGGATTGACAGCAGGGCCGTCCTTGAGATTTTGAGGGGCCTATGAAAAATTTAAATTGGGGCTTCACATAATCTAATACGAAAATATTATAAATTTACCATAACTTAATGTCATAAACAATTTTTTTAAAACAAAAAGTCACCGTCAATATATATGTAATGACAATCAGAAATCAAATTCGTAAAAATTTAAATGTTTTCATTTGATAAAGTTAAATGGTCAGTACAAAAATAAGTTCATTGTGCCCCAATAAGGTCCTTTGTTGCCTCCAATAAGCAATCTGTGTTTAATAGGAAAAAAAATTGGCAACCACAAATTAAAGAGTAGTTGCACACAAATGTCATTAACAAATTAGATTATGAGTAGTGCAATTTAGACACACAAGATTGAGCACATTAGCTGACCACCTTATGTGGCAGTTGATGTGATCATGCCATGTCAATTAATGAATACTGCCATGTATATTTTATTTTATTTACTTTTTTTTAATAATCCTTAAAAACAACAAAATTATAATTAATTATAATTAACCCTAGCATCTGTACGCTGTAGCAGGTACTGGCGGATCCACAGAGGCGCAAGGAGGTGCAGCTGCACCTCCCCTCACCGGAAACTTCCTTGGGGATGCCAAAATTTGCCCCTTTGCTAGTGCCCACCCATTATTCGACTAAATGCCTGAAAGACGTTGTATTGTTTGCTGCATTGTGAGACCCTAAATATTTACCTTATATTGTTGGGCTTGATCTCACGAGCATGTAGGATAAAACGGTTCATCAATCGGAGCTCCATAACCAAAGTTATGAATTTTCGAAGCTTTTCTAGAATATTTGAGGTTAAAAGTTGTAGAGGCACGGTTCAAGGAAGAAGAAGACTCTGCGTCAGCACTTCTGACTCTGATTCTTTTTAAAATGGTCCAATAGCAAGCCGATACATGTCTATTTCTAATTGGCCTAAATTAAAAAATTCATTAAAAACTCATATGTGTGCCAAAATATTCATCCAAAATTACCCCAAACTTTTAATCATGTGTACTTTTATTTCATGACCTCCAATTTACATGTGCTTTTGGTTAGATTAATTGGTATTGACTTTTGTTAGATTAATTATGTAATTGACATGGATTTTGTTCATATTTGATATGAATTTTGGTAAACAAATTGTGTCAATGACAAGGATTTTGTTCATATTAATTGATATCCATATAGACTATAATCAATTAGTTGTAAACGTAAAACTCTTATTTGTTTTAATTATGAGTGACATTAGTATTGGTTAAATTCTAAGGGCATTTGGTTGTATAAATTTTTTTTTGAATTTTTAGCCTTAAATTCCTGGATCCGCCAATGGTTGCAGGCTGCAGCTTCGTTCTTTACTCAACACTCCCTTCCTCCACCAAATCTACCCTTACCCAGTAACATAGCCAAGCCGCACGAGAAACCCGACAAAACACATCAATCCATCTTGGAAGAACAATATTCATGAAGAACATTCATATTTAAAATAAAAATAGTTCATATTTTGGGAATTGTTCGACTTCGATTGTTCACCAGACCACCCATTTGATTGGAAAGCTAATACTCCATTCCTAGCAACATACTAAAGCTTTAAAATTCTTTTTAATTCTTATATACATGACCAGAGAATATGAGATCTCAAAATCAATTCGGATTTTCTAGATAGCTAGTGAAATAGGCATTAAGATTTTTGAGTTGGATTTTCTTGATTAGTTGATTTGCAGAGTTGGGTTTGTTGAATCAAGAATTGGTTTTCTTTTTGGAGAGAGATTGCAGGAGGATGAGCAAAGGCCAAAAGGGAAGGAGAAGGCAGCCAAAGGGATACAACGAAGAAGAAGAAAAGTTGAAAATATAAATTACTTAATTTAAAAAGGAAAAAATAAAAACACAGTTGGTCACATTTAAGTGACATGGCATATACACATCAGCTGCTATATAAGGTGGTCATCTAATGTGGTCAATCTTGTGTGTCCAAATAGCATTACTCTTGGATTATATTGCATTAAAAACAAAAGTAACAACAAAAACATACTTAAATATCCATGAAGTTTTGTTTTGAATGGAGAAAGTACTTTTCTTGGAGGAGAAAACCTTTTTTTTTAATTTTTAATTTTTAATTTTTATAAAATTCTTAAGAACGATTGTTTAGGGATATATATTCCTCCTGTCTTGTGGTAAAGCTTCGATGTTTCCTGTTTTTTAAAGGCTTTCTGTTTTTATTTTATTTTATTATAATTATGCAAAGTTTGAATGCAAAAATAATATAAAAAAATGCAAATAGATTCTCGAAGCTTCCTGTTTTTTAAAGGCTTTCTGTTTTTATTTTATTTTATTATAATTATGCAAAGTTTGAATGCAAAAATAATATAAAAAAATGCAAATAGATCGACCTCAACAAGAATCGAACTCTGGCACTTTTGTTACATGGATATGGCTCCAGCCAACTCCCTCAGACACACTCTTGTACAATATTCAGCATTCTATACTAAATATACAATTCCTCTAATATTAATATATGTAATATAAAGAAAAAAAAATTCGGGGGCCCTGTGCAGTGGCGCCACTTGCGCCACCCCAGGGCCGCCCCTGATTCTTGTCATGAGTTTCTGATATTGTAATTCTCCTTCACATATATTTCATGAGAGAAATTAAGAAGTTGTGCTTTTGCGAGATGTAGCTATGGCTGTCCACATCCTTCTATCAGTGCCAGTCCATTAGATCTGGTCAAATAACTACAAAAATAATATACGGAAAGCATCGAAAATTAGGGATTCACCTTATTTTCTAGGTTTCTTCTTGCAATCATGGCTTCATATTCCAAATACAAGACATGATTTCTAATAGGAGAGAGATGGAGGAGCAAACCACGTTTTGGCCTTGGCAAAGAAGAAGTTGGAAAGAACAAGTAAAGAAACGATTTGGTCAAAGAAACGAAGAAGGGATTTGGGAAAAGCGACCTTGGGAACTTGGGAGAGGAGCGCACCCGGGGAACACAAACTTGCTTGGAAAATTGTTTTTGGGTTAAAAAAAGAGATTAGCACGCTGGAACAAGAACTTGCTTGGAAAAATGTAATGCAACCTTATAATAATAAATATATATATAATATATGTTATAGTTGAGCAGAACATTTGGAGGTCCCTAAATTTTGGAGGCCTTGTGCGGTCGCCCAGTTTGCATAGCCCATGAAACAGATCTGCCTTGTATTATTAGAAAGTTGCGATACACATGTATATCTTTATGATCTTCTTGTTATTTGGACTTTACAAAGGATTTGGGACGGATTTAGGATTTTAAAATAGACTGAACTGGATTTACTTTAAAACTCGATGGCACGAGCGACTTTTATTATATATATATGATACACCTAGTTATGGAGGACATAATGAGCCATATACCCCTAAAAATGTATCCAAATACATAAAAGTACTTTTCTTGGAGGAGAAAACCTTTTTTTTTATTTTTTAATTTTTAATTTTTATAAAATTCTTAAGAAAGATAGTTTAGGGATATATATTCCTCCTGTCCTGTGGTAAAGCTTCGATGTTTCCTGTTTTTTAAAGGCTTTCTGTTTTTATTTTATTTTATTATAATTATGCAAAATTTGAATGCAAAAATAATATAAAAAAATGCAAATAGATCGACCTCTGGCACTTTTGTTAAATGGATATGGCTCCAGCCAACTCCCCCAGACACACTCTTATACAATATTCAGCATGCTATACTATATATACAATTCCTCTAATATTAATATATGTAATATAAAGAAAAAAAAATTCGGGGACCTGTGCAGTGGCGCCACTTGTGCCACCCCAGGGCCGCCCCTGATTTACAGCCAAGATGATTATAATCATCATGAGATCAAGTCCTATGCTCCGAAGTGCAGCTCCGCTCAGACGCTTCCAGGATGTGCTCAACATCCAATTCACAAGCACTCCGTAAGGATGGCTTATCATGATGGGCTAACCATCACAAAACCAAAATTGGTTTGCGGTGCCATTAAAAGACGTAGAGAAACTCCCTGAATTCTCCATGCTTCTCTTACTGAATTGGCATAATGGCGAAGCCCTGTTCAATGTTGTTCATGTCTACCGAGAAAAAAATCACACAAGATAGAATTGATGAAGATGTGGAGGTGAACCCACCACGGAGTCAAAAGCTGAGGAGTGTGTGTAATTACCTTCTCAAATGGAAGTTGCAATCCTCTGTGTGAAGCCCAACAAATCAAAAAGACTCCCACGGCAATTGAATTGCCTTCCACATGAAACACTTGTTGCTAGCAAGTCAACAAAAAGGAGCTCATCTCTATAAAATCCATACAAGCATGGAACTGAAAGAAAAACATGAAGATAGGCATGTTGGTTACCACGTGAAATCCCAGAGGGGAAGAAACAAATTGTTTCTTCTTTTGATGATGCAACAGGTGGCTTGTGCAAGTGTATGGAAAAGCAAACAAAGAAAGAATATCAAAAGCATTCGTTTTGTTTGCTGGTGATCTTAACTTGTGGTGCACATGTCTTTCTTTATATAAAAGAAATACATATAGCCCAATCCTATATTGACAAGGGACTTACTTTCCTGGAAGATCCAGGGGTTCCAAATCAACAAGGTGGTTAATTCAGATTTTACTTGGACATGACTTTTATCCTTGGGTGTCTTAATCAAATTAAAAGACACTTGTTAATGGCACCAAGCTATGAGGGAACAGTTGGAGCAAAGCAGGGCCACAATCACTCTTCCTTCACCATTTCATCATTCCAAACAGCAAGCAAGACCGTTGGGTCTCTCTACTATGCTTTCAAGCATCTCAAACACAAGCTCAATCATCACAAAACAAAATTAAATGTGGTGTCTTTGCAAGGAAATCATGAGCAGGGGTTTGCCTCTGACTTTGGATTTTCCGAGATGAAGATGGGTGTGGTGGTGAGCCACTGTTGAAGTTTATCCCTGTTGGTCTTACGCCACCTGCAAAGCACCAATTTAAAAGCAACCAATTCACAAACAAAGGCAAATTGCCTTGTCTTGCTCCCTACAGCAAACAAAAAAATAAAAACAAGGCAACTGGGCATGCAATCCCAAGTTTTCCTTACCTCTATGGCCCCCACAACAAGAATTGCAGCTGAAAGATTTGTTCGTTGTAGTGAACATACCGCATGAAAGAATGAAGAGCAATGTTGTTGCAGATAAAAAGGGAGAAAGCTCCTTTGGTGTGAGACCACCACGTGAAGCTCCAGAAGGGAAGAAACAATATGATTCCTTCTTTGATGCAAAAGTGAAGTTTCAGAATTTCACAGGCCCACATACACACAAGGCTTCACTTCTGGAAGGACCGCCATCTTAAGTCTGTCTACCAAATCAGTTGAAGTGGGCTTCATGGGTTTGTTGTACAAAGTCACAAAGACCATGCAACAAGTCCGGAAGTCAACATAAAGTCTAAGTTATGCCTTGTAAAATATTGGGCTACCAAGTGAAAACAAATGTCTCGAGACCCGACGTCTGCAATCTCGCCTCTCAAGATTCGGTGGGCTCATTCTGTTACAAATCTCCAGCCCAATGGAATTGTCCATTAAAAATCCAATTCAATAGACGCAACCGCAACCAAATTTAAATCCCTAGTCTATCTTCACCAAATTTTACCAAAACACCTTCCCAAGTGCAATTGTCAATCTTAAGGAAAAATTAATGAGATAATTGAAATTACTCAATATTTTTCTTGGACATTGGCAACAAGAAAAATGGTACAAAACCATCCAATTTTTCATGGGTCATCTACCCATGCAAATTTCAATTCAAATATCTCAAACACAAATTCTTAATTAGTGGGCTACACTCACCCATTAATTTCCAATTTCTCTCATGGGTCATCTACCCATGAAAATTCCAATGAGATTAAATTCAAATATCTCAAACACAAATTCTCAATTAGTGGGCTATACTTACCCATTAATTTCCAATTTTTTTTCCATCGGTCATCTACCTATGAAAATCCCTAAATTGTCTCAAAGACACAAATTCTAAATTATTGGGCCACACTTACTCATTAATTTCCAAATCTCCGAACTATGTTGGTTTGATCCCTTTGAAAGGGTACGTAGGCAATCTAGAGATTCAATCTAGATGCAACCATCCCAAACACAATTTCATATCGAATCCTTGGTTTATTTAGCTAAATTCATTCAAACACTCCTCAATCAAATTCCTCCTTTTGCAATGAGTCATCTATTCATGGCGAATCTTTGAACTGCGAGTGGCTTGATTCCCGCAGGGGATACGTAGGCACCCTGAGGTTGGACTTGGGAGCAGCCGCAAAATCAAACACACACGTTCTGTTTCTTTATGATGGAATCAAAGGGTTTTCTCTTGTAGCAAGGGATTGTAATTAAGAGACTTGCGTCTCGAATGGGTCAAACCTAAAATAATAAAACCCTATTAATTAATTAGTGGTGGTGAAATTATGTTGGGAGATTCACATTTTCCTTCAACATGGTGAAGGAAAAGAGAAAAGTTGTGGTTAAAAGTCAGTTGATTGAAAAGAAAGCAGTGTGAATCAATATAAATGGAGGAATAAGGCTTTATGATCTAATTGATCATATAAAAAAAAATCTAATCATTATGATTCGAAGTCTTGGAAACCATTGTTTTATGCTCTTACAGTATGAGTTCCTTGGGTTTTGTATTATCCATACCTTTCATTTCTCACTCACCTTACACCTTGGCCCAATTACAACCTATGTTAAAGTCCTAAATTGATCCTAAAGGTCATGTGGTTGAATTGCACCTACTTTTAAGTGTTTGACATCCTTCTTGAGATCATAGTAATGCAAGTTCTTCATCTTTCTATTGGGAGTTAAGTCCCTTATGGTTTAACTCTAATCTCATTTTTATAACTGAGTGATGCATTGTAACCCTTTTCTGAGTGATTCATTTGTGAGCAGACAACTTTGATGAAATTTGAAGTTGCATTTGTGCTTTGTATGACTTTCGAAATCATGTGAAAATTGAGATTGGGGAATGGGTTGCATTTCACTATCACACTACTACACTTTGAGCATGTTGTGTTTTGAACTTTGCCGCCTTGTGAATGATGTCTAAAAATGAGTTTTTATTGTTAAAACTTTTGAGTAATGTGCATGAGTCATTTCTCTTTGGAAAATGTTCAAAAAGATTGTTTTGAGTCTTGTTTTTTATTCCCCCCAAGGACTAACAAAATTTAATTAGTTTTCTAACCACTTTGTTTTGCAGAGTCAGTAAAACGTTTGTGGGTATCATATCTGTTAAACCCTCAAAAGACACAACTCCTCCTACGAGGAATGCCTAGAGGTTTAAATGCTTGTTGTATACGCTCAATGCAATCGAGTTAAATGCTTGTAGCATCATTTGTGTGCCACCACTTTTTCTACTTGTTATCACACCTCTTGGTAACATTGTTTTACATTTTAAAGTTTGGTTTTCAAGAAATTCGGCTCTCAACCGAAAGACTCGGGCTCAAGTCCCGACAACAGAACTAGTCGTTGTAGTATTATGTTAAGTATTCCCGCCTGTCATGGGGGTGACCTGGGTTTGATCCCTGGCGCCAAAAACTTGTGATGTCGATTCAGCTGTGCCAAAATTGATTCAGCTGCATTCTCAACTTGTGATACTCGCAAGTGCATGAACTGTTGGGTAGTATAACATATGTAAGTGCAAGGTCATCCCATGAGAATTGATGATAGATTGATTCAATTTGATTCCCTGCACAAAACAGAAAACAAAAAGAAGCACATGGTCACCAAGCACATCAACAAAAGTGTCGAAGTCATGAACACGACTATTATGGTTGATCAAATAAGCAACAGACATAACAACATGTCCCCAAACATAATGGTGAATAGACATATCCAATATGAGTGAGCGAGCAACTTCAAGCAATTGTCGGTTCTTCCTTTCAGACACACCATTTTGCTGAGGGTAAAAGGGGTGGTTGTTTGATGAATGATACTATGAGCACGGAAGAAACACTCTGAAGTATTATTCACATATTCACCCCCGTTAATCAATCCAGAATACTTTGACCCGAGCCTGAAACTGAATAGACACCATAGTACAAAATTCAAGAAGGATGGAAGCAACATCTTTTTTATTTTTTAGCAAGAAAACCCAAGTGAGTATGATAAAATCATCAATAAATGTGATGAACCAAAGGAATTCATTCGAAATAACACGAGCCGGACCCCATATATCATAATGCACTAAATCAAAAGGTTTGGTAGCTTTATTATTACTTAAGGGAAAAACAGTACGATGGCTCTTGGCCAATACACAAGTCTCACATTAAAAGGTAGACTCATTACAAGAAAAAAATAATGACGGAAACATATACTTAAGATAACCAAATAACGAGTCTCCTAAGCGACGATGCCACAACCAAATTTGTTGTTTGTCTTTGATACTGCCACTCTGAACTTTATTAGTAACACGATCACGAACTATTGCAGTCGGTAAAGTCAAGTAGTATAACCCCCCCTTATTCGTTTACCATGTCCATCATCTCGTGAGTCTTGAGACAATCAGTAGAATAGAAAACAAAAAAAGCATGAAGTGTACTAAATAAATGACCAAAAGATAACAAGTTTAGGGTAAGCCATTAGCACTAGTTATGTAAGGGTCACGGGGATTACTAGATAACTCATTAAACAATTTATTATCACAAGTTATATGGTTAGAAGCATCAGTTTTAATTATCCAAGTATTAGAGCCAATACCTGGAAGAGCATTAAAGGCACACAAATGGGCAGATGGAGTTGGTAAATCTGTCTCTCCTTGGGTCATAGTACAAGCAGCTTTAGGGCCATACATACGAGATTTATAGTCAGCAAACCAATTAGAGTAACCATGATCCTTAAAACACTTCTCGGAATAATGATCACCAGCACAATGACTGCACTTACGAGGTCCTTAAAGGGAACTAAATTTGGCACTGGCATAACTAGCAGAAGGAGACCCAGAAGAGGCCTAGGACGACTAGGTAGACGGACGACCAGTTGAGTCATGACGAGTGATAGGTCGTGAGCGGGCAGAATCCACTTTGAGGGCTGCAACTCCTCCAAGCATAGTAAATTGACGAGTGTCCTCCTCCATCATCATGGTATAAGCTTCCAACGGAGATGGAACAAGATTGAGAGCAAGGATTCAGCTATAGACACCATCATACTATAGATCAAGCCCTCTAAGAAAATCATATACTCAATCAACATCAATTTCTTTTTTACAAAGGGCCACATCATCAGGAGTTAGGACGTAGATAATCAATCTCCTGCCAGATGGCGTGGAGTTTTTCATAAAATACTTTCACAAAGTCACCATTTTGAGAGGTAAGGATGGACTGCCCTCGAAGTTGAAACAACCGAGAACTATTATGAGTCACAATATAGGTCTTCTGAGCGACCTCCCACACATCATAAGCAGTTGCACACTAATCAAACAAGGCATGAACTCGGAGAACGAAGCCGACGAAATTTCTGTCAAACGGAGAAGGTCGGCGTGTGACGGCGAAGCTAGGCCGAGCATTTTGCGGAGAGAGGGAGGGCATGGGGGGGGGGGGGGGGGGGTTCAATCGCAATGAGAGAAAGAGAGAGGGAGAGGAATAAAAATCTAATTTTTGGGAAAATTACGGTTTTGCCTTTTTTTAGTATTTTGATCGTATCTTTCTCGATACTACTCGGATTTGGACCCACTACGTGTCTACGGACTCATATCGATGTGATCTACACAACAATCTAATCGAAAATCCCAAATTATTTCCCGGTCAAAAAGTCAACTTTAAACCTAATATAATATTCACGGGGTATTTTCGTCTTTTACTTGAATAAATTTATAATTAAAAATGATTTAAGATTCGGGTTGTTACAAATAATGTGATGGTGATGTTGTTGTACAGGGATTGAAGCCAACCCAAATTGATACACTAGGCACATCAACCATGATTCACCCTTACTCTTCTCTAAATCCTAGTCCAATCCTATCGTACCAAGCTAGTCCTTCGTCGTGTTCCTATCCAAGCCCAAGCGTTTCGATCCCAGCACTAATTCATCCAATCCCAGTCGCTATTTGCCCTTTGCAATTCCTTCGTCTCTCCCTTCTTTGCGAATTTCCAATAGTGCCCCTGTAACCCCACCGCTCTCATCCCTAACCTCTAGAAACCCCAACCCAATTGCTAATCAATCCATGGCCTCTTTCGATTACAAATTTTATGCTGTCTCTAATCCAGCTAGCCCGACCTGTCACCAACTCCATTTTCCAGCTGCTACCATTCCCAAATGTGATGAGTCTAATACTTCCACTGTTGATTCTGGGCAATGGGTTTGCTTCTAGAGATTTGCTCATTCTCTGTCAGCAATGCCAGCCTTTCCCACTTTCAATCTTGTAAAGCAAGTTGTTGCTCACCAAAACTTGCTTGACAGTGAGATCCCATAGGTAAATCCGTGGATTGGAGAGATGATTCATGAGGTGGGATTGGATGATTTGGAGCTCACACTTGGAATTTTTAAAAAAAAATTCACTCATGGCATTTAGTTTAGTAAAATAGTAAGTGGGTCACTTTAACTTTAAGGTGGTTTAGTGAGAATTGACCAATGTTCCAGGGGACACTGTAGCACTTAAGCCTTAAATTTATCCCGTTATTTTATTTAAGTATGTAAAAAAAACGTGTAAGTAGATATAACTATTGATATAAAGCAATTGAGTTGTACCATTGCAAGTAAAATTGCAATTCAATTCAATAAATGCCAAAAAAATCAATTTATTGAACTAATGCATTGAACTATTGAACAACCATTGTGGATGCTCCTAATTGATAATCACACACGGTCAAAGATAAGTCTAAAAAAAGGGGGAAACAATCTTCAATTGCCCGTTAGTGGCGCTTCTGCTCGATTGTTACCTAATCTTCATGACATTTTAAGGCTATTCCAGTAGGGAAATATTTTTGCTCACCACTTTAACCCAAAGTGTACCCTCACCATACTTTTCAACACTTGACATGTGTCCATGTGCATAACCATAGTTAACTCTTTGTTTTGTATTTGTGGAACAAAGGTTATGCCCATAGACACGTGTCAGGTGTTGAGAAGGGTAGTTATAGTACACCTTGGGTCAAAGTGATGAGCAAAAATACTCTCATTCCAATGGCTTTGAGGCAACTTAAGGTGGTAGCAGTCTTAGTTCTCACCAGATATGATCGATCTGACACATTGTTTACTTGTTTCTATTTTTTTTTATCTCTTAGCTTTGTATTAGAGAAATAATAAAGTCCTCTTTTGTCTTGAAGCATAGAAACACTACAAGGAAAAACCCTTTTGGCGACCACCACTTTTCGTCGCTAAAAGGTCAAATTCCGTCGCCAAAACAATTTGGCGACCAAATTATTTCGTCGCTAAGGTCGTCGCCTTAGCCTCGTGGCTAAAAGTACCAAGCGACCAAAGCTAATTTTCGTCGCCAAATTATTTAAGCGACCAAATGGTTTCGTCGCCTAATAGACTTCAATTGGTCGCCTATGAAGGTAGCCTCCCGCGAAAAGACCAAAAATTGGCACGTACTTAAAAGGGATTGGGCGACCAAATGTAATGTTCGTCGCCAATAGGTCTAAGAGATTTCGTCGCTGAAGCTACTTCTTTCGTCGCTAAAATGTGTTTTTTTATTTTTATTTTTTTGTCAATTAAAAAGAATGGAGAGTTTCTCAAAAACATTAAATAAACATATTGTAATTTCAGAAAACAACAAATTTAGGGAAGCAATATCAATTGAAAATGATATAAATAAAGTTGTAAACATTCTGAGGCACACAAGCATGCTAGTCATTTAAGTACACATAAATTTCGTACCCTATATCCAAAAACTAGAAGCATAAATGAATGAAGAACACTCAAAGACTAGAGTCCAGGTCACCAAAAAAAAAAAAAAAAAAAAAAAAAAAAAAAAAAAAAAAAAAAAAAAAAAAAAAAAACTAGAGACCGCCGAATTTTCTTTCCCTTTGTAACCCCAAGTTATGCATTCATTTTCTCCACATAAAGAGTAGAGACCAAGCTTGTGGGATATGTACCGTGACATGAACTCATACTCTACCAATTGTTGCTTCAGCTTCTCAAACTCATTCATCATCTGCCTTTACAAAAGAAACAAAATAAAGCAATGTCAAATATGTATATACAGAGTAACACAAAAGACAAATTGGTATTAATGTTGTACATCTTTGATCTGCTCTATTGGAACCATCACTTTCCTTTTATTGCTATATATGCAGATGCACAAAAGCACAAACAAGCCCAATTTAAAATCTCCTACTTACGTATCAAGAAAAAACAAACTTAAACTCAAAGTAGACTAATTTTCTTATAAAAATAGAGTTCATTGTTTTTCGTCTCAATTTCATTTGCAACTTATAACTCACATGATATCCAGAATTTCAGGCAGTGCATGACAACTCAATCAAGTTAACTCCAGAAAAATGAGAGAACAATATATAATCAATGAAAGAATTATTGACAGAGGCTGATCAAGGAGTTTCTTAGGGAAATTTCAAGTCGAATGCAAATAGCTGGAAGAAAAAAAAAATCAGGCAATGAAATTGGAAAATTAATTCATGTCAGCTAATCTAAAGACTGTAGCATATGGAGAATATAAGATATCGTCATATATAGGAATATAATTCATCAAAAGCAAGCACTTGGTAAACTAGGATAAGTATCACAGAAGTAATGAATGTACCCTTGCTTTTCTTTTAGCCATTTGTCAATGCATTCCATATGAAATTCATCACAAAACAGGAGAACTCTTATTTTATCTCCTCCATCATACTCAGCAAGCAAATTAACACATGCTCATAGGATCAACATCAGAAAAACTCTCTTGAACAACAACAGACTTAATTAGAATTAAAACATTGCTCCATAAAAAAATATTTTATAATGGGGATACAATATGTATAGATACTTTCAAGGTTGAACCGGTAAATCCTCAATCTATGTGTCAAAATAAATCATGTTGAATGAGGACTGAAGTTGTATAAAAAGGTAATTTGAGGTTGGAATGAACACTGAGAAATGATGTTGCTGAGTTACTCTACCTTTTAGTTGTTTTTCCATTTTATTTGAGTTAAACTAATTTGGTCCCTGAATTAGAAATTTATTTGGACCACTGAATAAGTTCAAATTAAACTTTTAATAGATATGGCCCCAAATTGGGGCCAAATCCAGAACACAGTTTGTTCATGGAGCTGGCCTTAGTATAGATATGCAACACAGACTAATCAACCAGAGACACCACAGAGGTATGCAATACAATTTACTTACATTCAATTTCTACACAAAACTAACCTTTTAGATTGATGCATTCATTGCAAACTGAAATTTCATAGCCATGAGAATACAAATAGATAGTAGCAAACAGTTTCATATGGATAATATATGATAACAATATTTTGAAGCAAATATACCTCTTAACCAAAAAGCAAGATTTTTAGCTATCCATACCTCTTGACAGAATATAGCCTCTTAAGCAAGTATTTCAAACTGAAACCTAAGGCAAAACATAAAACAAACTCTGTTAGACACCATAAAATTTAAAAAAACAGCAAAAATAGTACAAATCAGTTAATTTTCCTAATCTTTGCCAATACCATGGCCTGCTGCAAACCAAATCCCTAAGAAGACCCATCAGTTTCTCATAATCCTGGAGACTCAAAATTAACCAAAAACTTCTCCAAGAATGTTACTTAACGAACATACTCTTCTAAAATTGCTGACTAGCAAAGAAATCCTCTCATTTAAGTTAATTGAGAAAACAAAAAGGATCCCACTAGAGAACAAGCAATGTACATATGATTTTCAAGTGTAGAACACTATAATCATTTAAAAAGTACAAAAAAAATTGAAGCAGCTAGATAATTTATTTTACAAAAGAAAAACATAGCAAAAGACTTAATTTTGGGAGAGGTTGAGACCAAATTAGTCTCCAGACTCAAAATAGTCTAAACCTCTGCCCTTAATTTCAATGAACATCACAATCGAAAACATAAAAACATAACAGTATAAAAACAAGATTATTTTTTTGCTTATTAATCCAAACCATCATAATGAAAGCAATCATAAAAGGGGCAAATATCCAAGGTAAAGCCCCAACATAAAACCACATAGCCTTACATCTTCTGTCAAAATTAGTAGAGCATATATTCAGCTTTCAACATAATGCCAAGCAACAGACTCAAGGTTAGACATGAAGGAATAAGCACATATTACATATCAACTTTCTATATAGAATCAACATGTGTGGTATCAAGAACAAAACTTTAAGAAGACAAGGAGTTTCCCTCTTTTCGGCAAGGCCAATTCCCATATTTTATCATGCATTCATAGAAGTAGCATATTTTCTTGATTCTGGAATAGAAATCTCACCGTCATTTTTTAACAAACAATGAATTTCTCATGTGCGTGAGAGAGATAACAGAATCAGGGTTCATTTGTAAGTGCCAGATCAAAATATGGCAAACCCAAAACTCAAAACTAAAAAATTAAAAGAAACTGGCATTCATACCTAAAGAGAGGCAATAGAAGAAGGAAGTGGCTGAGGAGATTCTGGAGATTCTAGAAAATTAGGGTCAGAGAGATGGTGTCCATACCTGAAGAGAGGCAGCAAAAGAAGCAAGTGGATGAGGAGATTCTAGAAAATTAGGGGCAGAGAGAGGGGGAAATAAGTAACTCATGCCAAGAGAAATCATAGGGGAAGAGAGTTTCTATATGACTAGTCGTCGTCGGTGGACAATTGTTATGCCGACGCCGAAGTAACGGTGGTGTGCGCGATGCAGAGAGGAGGTATAGAGAAGTGAATTGGGGAAGTAAGGGTTCGAAAAGGAGATTTTTTTAAAAAAAATTTACAAATTTATAAATAAACCCAATCCTACACATGTATTTATAAAAAAACCCAAGCACTATTTAAACATAGAAACACACCCAAAATCAACCCCAAAGTCAACTTTTTGGGTGTGTTTATAAATGGGTTTTGAGTGTATGTAATGATGGGTTTTGGGTGTGTTTATAAAGTGTTTTGGGTGTTGGGTTTTTTTATAATTTCAACCTCCATTTTGGGTGTTTTAGTGAAACTCCCAAAAAAATTTAAGTCTCAAGAATCAGCCACAAAAACGTTTGGTGGCCAAACAGCAGGGTCAGTAAAAACGACGTAGTTTTTAAAATTTCAATTCGTAAAACCTCTTATTGGCGGCGAAAATATATTGGTCGCAAACCCCATGAAATATTTAGGCGCGAGTTTTCTTTTCGAGACCATTCTAGTAAATTTGGCGACCAAATATTTTCGTTGCCCCTAATTTTTCATTTTCCCATGCGCACCATTTCAAAAAATGGCGACCAAACACATGTTTGGTTGCCAAATTGTCAGCTGGCCACAAAAAATTTTGGTTGTCTTTGAATAATAGTTGGTCGCCATTCTGTTAGCTAAAGTCTTATAGTTAACGAAACCTTTAGCGACCAAATTGCATAGTTTTGTCGCCCATAAGCTTCTTTTGGCGACCAAAATTTGGTTGGTCGCAGGGAATTTGGTCGCGAAAAAGGTTTTTTCTTGTAGTGAAAAGAATCCATATTGAACTAATTCCCCATTCCAAGCACAATTGTTTGATCGGAAGTCAGGTTTCTTGGTGCATAAGTTATTTTAATTCATTAAGATCTATTAGGGTTTTACACTAATAATAGTGGCACGCTCGCAATTTAACACAATTTTGGGCCTATTTTTAAGGCTCTGTGAGATTTGGGGTAAACATTCGGTAACTGTTTATGCCCCTCCCACCCAATAGAACTGTGCTGAACTAGAAATCATATCTCCAGCACCCTAAATTGTCCACCTAGAATACTTAATTATTATGCTTAGAAGACAATTAGTACTCATTTATAATTATTTTATATAATTTTATATTTTTAATTAAAAGAATGGAAGTTCAAAAGGGTTGCACTTCACCTTGCGGGATCAAAAGTGTCTCGCCTCAACGCCTTGGGTTTTAAAACCTTGATCATCCATATGAACCAAAAGATCATGAATGTGTTTTTCTCCGTACCATGTTCATTTTGATTGGAAATCCCTCGCGACAGTAATTGGCGTAGTTGTGAACATCGCATTGCCAAAGTAACTAGGAAGGAGTAGGGGTCGTAGTCTTGACCTTCCATTAGTGGCAATATATAGTTTGGTGATCAAGGGAGCACTACCAAAAACAAAAGAAAAAGTAGCAACAGTCACCATTATATGGTGACATTTGATGACATTTGCTAAGGTGACTAAAGGCTTTAGTCACCCTAGCAAATGTCACCAAATAATGGTGATTGTTGCCACTTTTTTTGTAGTGGGGAGGTCACCGGCGTTGTCTGCACATTTCCAAATGATGATACGGACCAAACTTATGTGTGAACCAAAATATTGGAGGTCATATTTATTAATTTGAAAGTTTGAGGACTAAAATTAAGACAGTTAAAAAGTTCAAGGTTGATTTTTAATAAAAAGAGTATTATTACCTTACTTCCAATATTTTCAACGATTCTATGCTCTTGGAAGGATTTCGACTGAAAATCAACTTTTCGAAAGAATTTTAGCGCAACGCCAATTGGAGAAGAAAGCTAAGACATTGAAGATCATTGTGTTAAAGTCTCATATTTTTCCAGAATTTTCTAGGAAGTGGAACGACCCTAAAACGTGCATGAAAGTTGGCTGACGTGTTTCCAAGTCAAAGAAGGATTCTTTCCTAGTTTGTTTCCTTAATTGTTTGGGATTTTGTTTTGCTTTAGGAGAGTTTTTCCAGACCTTTTTGGAGTAGGGTTTAGTTGCTTTACGTTACATAAGGTCACCTTAAGCTCTCTCTATTGATCATTATCTTCCCATATACAACTTTCATACACCCACAAATATATCACAGAGAGAGCCAAGAATTTGCTGTTGCACTACTTGAGGAGCTTTCAAAGGTGTTCCTATGGAGATTCTTAAGATCAAGTCCATCGGCCAAATTGGTTTTATGACAATAATGCTTTTGTTTATATTTTCTTTTCACATTAACTAATTTCTCTTGCTAGGGCTACGATGTAGCCTAACCATGAATACTTAATTTTTATAGTTATATTAATTTCTGATTACTATTCCATATTGAGTATTTGTTACTGTTCTTAATGCTTTGAATATCTGGCCAATATTTAATTCAATTGGTGATCCAAGCAGAGACCGAGAGAAGATGTTTGATATTTGCTTCTTGTAACAAATAGCATGTCTTGAATGAGTGCCCGAGAGGGACTAACATGACTCATGCGATTTTCTTGCAGGTTCTCATAGAACGTAATAGTTTCTTGATTTTCTAAATTTGTTGCTCGAGAAAGAATGGGTTGTTAATTAAGAATACTTTTGGTTGAGCTCGAGAGGGGATATCGAATGAATTAGGAGAAACCAACTGTCAAAAAGGGTATCTTTTTAATAAAGGAGCTGATTTTCCCACTCATCTTTTCTCCACTTACACTCTCTTTTTAAATTGGTCCAACCAGAACCGTGCCCACCCCTAGTGTCATTATTTTCAGTTTCATCCCCATTATTTTCCTTACCCTACATTAATTTCTTTTTACATCACTTTTAAATTATTTCTTTTTTGCCTTTTTACTTCACTTCTATATTATTTCTTTTTCTTTATATTTTATTTTTCCAACTTACACTCCATTTTTAGTATAAATTAAAAAAAAACTTAATTTCTTACTCGATTAAAGGAAAAAAAAATACTGAAAATTGAGTGCAAGTTGGAAAATTAAGTATAAAGAAAAAGAACTAAAATAAAAATGAAATATAAAAAAATTAATGTAGAATAAAGGTAGAATAGGAAAGAGAAATAACAAAATTAATTAAAAAGTAAAAAGGATTGTAAGTGGAGAAAAAAGAAGTGAGGAAATCATGTTCCTTTAATAATTATAAGAATAAAACAAAATAGTTCGTGGTTTGAAACTGTTCCAGGATGTCTCCCAAACTGTTCCACGATGTCTTCAAACAAAATAGTTCGTGGTTTGAAATTGTTCCACGATGTGTTCACCCAGGATTAATTTCAGATCACACAAACTGCTCCACTTTTAAAATAGGACGTGGTTTGAAACTGTTTTTGGTCGATGGGACCTCTTCTCCAAATTTTAATAACTGACACAACCTTGGAACATTAGAGGGGACCTCTCCTTTGTGATAATATCAGCTCCGTACCCAACAAGTTGCGCTTAACTTAGCCATGTATCAGTTTTTGGTCGATGGGTCTCCAAATTTTAATATCAGACCAACCACTAGATGGGACCTCTTCTTTATGATAATATCGAACATTCCATGAGCCTGACAAAACCACGTGGAACCTCCTTTAAAAGG
This sequence comes from Prunus armeniaca, assembly GCA_903112645.1. Lineage (NCBI taxonomy): Eukaryota > Viridiplantae > Streptophyta > Magnoliopsida > Rosales > Rosaceae > Prunus > Prunus armeniaca. Next base: position 8,136,413 of record CAEKDK010000003.1, on the reverse strand, counting down.
TTTTGACTGTTGTATGATTATTTACTCTACCTTTTTTCACAGTGAGAAATAAAAACGCTACAAATGCTCTTGCATTAAACCAAAATTTCTGAAAGTATAACCGAAGTGCAGGTTTGCCAAAGGCACTAACCTTTATGCAATCAAAGTGATTCAGTATGTTTTTGTTTCATGGAGAAAGATGTTGAGATATGGGTTTATTCCAATTGATATTTGGGAATATTGTAATTGATTCTTTCCTAGTTTAGAGATAGCTTGACCTGGTGTTTATGGTCCTAGTTTGGCTAACTGCATAATTGTGGGATCTATATTGCTGTATCAATCCCTATATATGTACCTGCACATATTGTATGTTAATACAACGGAATACAGAATTCCTTATACCATATTTTACATGGTATCAGAGCAGGTTGCCCATGTGTGAAAGCCCAATGGCCACACGTGCTCTACGTCACCCAAAATGTGTTGTCCACGTGTTATGCTTGAAAATTCGACACACGTGCAAGGGAGTGTGAGAATGTGAAGGTAAAAGTCCCACATTGGAAAGTTAAGAAACCTAACAAGGACTTATAAGAAGTTGGGCTACTCCCCCCATTGCCAATTGGCCCTAAAGTTTCACATGGGCTCTGTACTTCCGCTCAACACCTTATAGCCTACCATGGCTAAAGACAACGACAACTCGAAATCCTCCACAGATGGGGAATTTTCAAACCTTGATCACCCATATTATATTCACCAATCTGACCATCCTGGAATGGTCTTGGTCGGCAAGCCATTATCCGGAGATAACTATAGCACTTGGAGCCACCAGTTTCGACTAGCCTTGAGCGCAAAGAACAAGATAGGCTTCCTCGATGGTTCAATCAAGAAGTCGTTGAAAGCGAAGCCGGAATTTGATAGGTGGCGGCGTTGTAACGACATGGTCTTATCATGGATCTTGAACTCACTGGAACCGAATCTTGCGAACAATGTGATCTACACCGACTCAGCCCACGAAATTTGGGCAGACCTTGAAGAGAGATTTGCGCAAACTAATGCGCCTTCATCATCCAATATCGGCCCATCCTTTCAACCTCGTGGAAATCCTAGAGAGCTGAAACAATGCACTTATTGCAATGGTAAAACTCATACAATCGATACTTGTTTTTTTCACAAAGGTTTTCCTCCAGGGCACAAGTGGCACGGCAAGGAGGTGGTACCCAAACTTGATGACAACAGTCGCCCTTCACAAAACCGCTCATCTCATGGGAGCAATCAACAACATACCAATGTGCATAATGTTCAGAGTCCAGATGCACAGATTCATCACCTACAGACCATAGCTCCTCATCTCACACTCGAGCAATGTCAGCAAATTCTTGGTACTGTTGGTAAGGAGGAAATTTCCCAATCCCAAGCGAATTTTGCAGGTCTGAATTATCCTTTTTGCCTCAGTTCCGAAACTAATTCTTATTTATCGCATGCCTGGGTTATAGATAGTGGTGCCACAGACCATATCACCAATTCTCATGCACTCCTAATTGAAAATTCACCCACACATCTTCCACCATTAGGATTACCCACAGGGGAAAAAGCACCCATCACATATATAGGCACTGTTAACTTTGATGATATTTTTCGTCTAACCGATGTCTTATGCGTCCCCTCTTTCAATGTTAATTTATTGTCAGTCCCTCGCCTTACTGCATCACTAAATTGTTGTGTTTGTTTTTTTCCCACTTTCTGTTATATACAGGACTTGCGCACGAAGAAGATGATTGGGTTGGGTAAGAGGCATGGAAACCTGTACTATTTCGATCCACAACGCCTTGCTCCGCAGCTCCATTCTTCCTCCACATATCATGTGTGTACTTCACACAACCTCTGGCATCTCTGATTAGGACACCCTTCCAATGCCAAACTTCGCTCTTTTTCTAAACATTTTTTTGATATTTCACTTCCTACGCATATTTATGATTTTGTCCTTTGGCCAAACAAACTAGGCTACCTTTTCCTTCCAGTTCAATAAAAAGTATTGTACCTTTTGATTTAATTCATTGTGACATCTGGGGTCCACATAAGATTGCTTCTCACTCTGCTGCCCAATATTTTTTAACTATTGTTGATGATTCTCTCGTACCACATGGATTTATTTGATGAAACTGAAATCTGAAACATCTTTTTATTCCTTTGTGTCCACACAATTTAATGAACAAATAAAAGCTATCCGTGTGGACAATGGTGCAGAGTTTTCCTCGCTTCAAACTTTCTTTGTAGATCTTGGTGTTCTCTATCAACACACTTGTACTTACACACCCCAGCAAAACGGTGTTGTCGAACGAAAACACCGACATCTCTTGGAAATGGCTCGTGCCCTACGCTTTCATGCACACCTCCCTTCCAAATTTTGGGGGGAGTGTGTTCTCACCGTAGCTTATCTCATTAACCGCTTACCTACAACCATTTTGACTGATAAAACCCCTTACGAACTTCTTTTTGGCCATCCACCACCATATCGTCACCTTCACGTCTTCGGTTGTCTAGTTACACCATTAACCTTCAACCTACCAATAAATTTGATCCACGAGCTCGCAAATGCATCTTCGTTGGCTATCCTTTTGGGCGAAAGGTGTATCGTCTTTATGACCTTGACACTAAAAAATTCTTCAACAGCCGCGATGTTATTTTTTATGAAAATATTTTTCCTTTTGATGTTCCACACACAACCACCATACCCATCCTCCCTACCTCTCCTTCCACTTTCAGCCCACATACGGGCCCTCATATGCCTCTTTCCTGGCCCACTCCACTTTCTGCCAATAATGAGCCACCCATACCCACACAACCTTCTGACCCACCTATTCCACCTTATCTAGATAATGAGCCACCCATATCCACACAACCTTCTGACTCACCTAATCCACCTTTCGACCCACCTATTCCACCTTCTCCAGATAACCCACACACCACCCCAAATGATCTCACTGACCCTTCTTTTTCTCAATCCCCTCACGACACCACACTTCCTTCACCATCATTCCCTACCACGACTCATGATCAAAATAGTATCATTATGCCCTCTCCTCCTACTTCATTGCTGCCATCTCCTTCTTCTCCACCTCCTCTTCGTCGCTCTCATCGTATTCCTCAACCTTCCATCCTTCTACGTGACTTTCACTGCAATGCTACCATGTCACCTTCCCCTGCTCAGTCTTCTTCTACCCCCACATCGAGTAAGGGTTCCAGGTATCCATTGTCCAATTTTCTCACTTATGATCACTTGTCTTCTACTCACCGCACCTTTGTTGCAGCAATCTCCAAAATCATAGAGCCCACTACCTATGCCCAGGCTTCCACTGACCCTCTTTGGTGTGATGCCATGGCAAAAGAACTCCAAGCACTTGAGCAAAATCACACATGGTCTCTTACCTCTTTACATGCAGGAAAGCACCCCATTGGCTGCAAATGGGTCTATAAGGTGAAATATCACTCTAACGGCTCTGTCGAACGCTACAAAGTGCGACTTGTCGCCAAAGGCTACACTCAATAGGAAGGCCTCGACTATACCGAGACCTTTTCTCCCACTACCAAGCTGGTTACATTTTGATGTCTTCTTGCTCTTGCCGCCATCCGTAATTGGCCCTTACATCAGCTCGACGTTCAAAACGCCTTCCTCCATGGTGATTTGAACGAAGAGGTTTACATGACTCTCCTGCCTGGTTTTCGCCGACAGGGGGAGAATTTGGTGTATCGGCTACACAAATCTATGTATAGCCTGAAACAAGCTTCACGTAATTGGTTTGCAAAGTTTACTACAGCCCTACGTACAGCTGGTTTTGTTTAGTCCCTAGCTGATTACTCCTTATTCACAAGGTCTCAAAATAATTCATTTACTGCACTATTGATCTATGTGGATGATATTGTGATTACAGGGGATGATCCTAAAGCTATCCAGTCAATCAAAGACTTCCTCAATGTTCGCTTTCGCATCAAGGATTTGGGACCTCTCAAATACTTCTTGGGTATCGAAGTTGCACGATCAAATAAGGGAATTTTCATTTCACAGCGGAAATATGCACTGGAGATACTGGATGATGCCGGGTTGCTAGGTGCCCGACCTTCACCTTTTCCCATGGAACAAACACTGAGACTTAGGCCTGATGAAGGCAAGCCGCTGAAAGATGCCACCAAGTACAGTCGATTAGTTGGCCGACTTATATACCTTACGGTAACCCGGCCTGACATTGCTTTTTTTGTTCACATCCTGAGCTGCTTCATGCATCAACCCTATCAGCCGCATCTAGATGCAGCACTACGATTTTTACGTTACCTAAAGTCTTTTCCAGGCCAAGGGATTTTTTTTGCAGCTCATAATGATTTGAAGCTCAAGGCCTTTTCTGACTCTGATTGGGGGAGTTGTCCCACCACAAGACGATCTGTGACAGGATACTGTACCTTTCTTGGAAACTCTCTGATCTCGTGGAAATCAAAGAAACAAAACACCATTGCACATTCGTCTGCAGAAGCAGAGTACCGTGCCATGGCGGATACATGTTGCGAGTTAACATGGCTGAGATATATTCTCAATGACTTAGGCATTCGGCATTCGGAACCTGCGACACTACACTGCGATAACCAGTCAGCATTACACATTGCCAAAAACCCTGTTTTTCATGAACGGACAAAACATACAGACCTGGATTGTCATTTGGTGCGACAAAATATTACATCAGGATTGGTTTCCACTACCTACACACCAACAAATTTGCAAGTGGCAAACCTCTTCACAAAACCATTAGGAAAGGCTTCCTTTGGAACACTACTTGGCAAGTTGGGAGTGTACAATATCCACTCACCAACTTGAGGGGGAGTGTTGAGATATGGGTTTATTCCAATTGATATTTGGGAATATTGTAATTGATTCTTTCCTAGTTTAGAGATAGCGTGACTTGGTGTTTAGGGTCCTAGTTTGGCTAATTGCATAATTGTGGGATCTATATTGCTGTATCAATCCCTATATATGTACCTGCACATATTGTATGTTAATACAACGGAATACAGAATTCCTTATACCAGATTTTACAAAAGAAAATCTTATTGAGAATCACAGTAAACTACAGGTACTCCAAAAAAGAAGTCCTCCACAACAATAAACAAAGCTTATAGATACTCTGAGAATCTTATTAAGTACAAGGTTGTTTCTAAAACAGATACTCTAATAATATATTAACCAAAAGACCACATGGACTTTTCAAAAACAGCTGCTTTCCGATCAGCTAGGCCACAGTCAATGAAAAGTCCCAGAACTCAGAGGACACACACAGAAGCCCAAAGTACGTTCAACGTATTGTTCCCATTCGACGCATTTCATTTCCGATTTTTCCTAGTGGCGTTAATATATGCTTAGAAAGCTTAGAGATCAAGCTACGTTACTCATATTTTTCCAGAATTTTCTAGGAAGTGGAACGACCCTAAAACGTGCGTGAAAGTTGGCTAACGTGTTTCCAAGTAAAAGAAGGATTGTTTCCTGGTTTGTTTCCTTAATTGTTTGGAATTTTGTTTTGCTTTAGGAGAGTTTTTCCATACATTTTTGGAATAGGGTTGAGTTGTTTTATGCTATATAAGGTCACCCTAAGCTCTCTCTATGGATCATCATCTTCCTATATACAACTTTCATACACCCACAAATATATCACAGAGAGAGCCAAGAATTTGCTATTGCACTACTTGAGGAGCTTTCAAAGGTTTTCCATTCTGAAGATCAAGTACATCGGCCAAATCGGTTTTATGACAATAATGCTCTGGTTTATATTTTATTTTCTCATGAACTAATTTCTCTTGCTAGGGCTACGATATAGCCTAACAATGAATACTTAATTTTTATAGTTATATTAATTTCTGATTATTATTCCATGTTGAGTATTTGTTACTGCTCTTAATGCTTTGGATATCTGACCAATATTTAATTGAATTGATGATCCAAGCGGAGACAGAGATGAGATGTTTGTTATTTGCTTCTTGTAACAAATAGCATGTCTTGAATGAGTGCCCGAGAGGGACTAACGTGATTCATGCAGTTCTCTTGCAGGTTCTCATAGAACTTAATAGGTTCTTGATTTTCTAAATTCGTTGCTCGAGAGAGAATGAGTTGTTAGTTAAGAATATTTTTGGTTCAGCTCGAGAGGGGATATCGAATAAATTAGGAGAAACCCATTGTCAATATGGGTAGTAATTAGGGTTAATTGACTATAAGAATTAAGTGGACTTGGTTATGGTGAAATCGGATGGTCTAGTGTCACATCAACTTGATTTTCCATCATTAATTAAATTGCTATTTTTCATAATTGGTTTAGTTTACTTAAATCAATCAATCTTCTTAATCAACTATTCAAATAAACTTTTGAATTAATCATAATTGATAGTTAATAGGAAATTACAGTCTTTGTGGGAATGACATTTTACTTATTTTTATATTACTTGTGCGGATTGTGCGCTTGCAATAATTTTGTTGAAGTAGAGAATTATGTCCCCCCGCCCTCCTTTTTATCCAAAAAAAAAAAGAAAAAGTAGAGAATTATGTTTATTTTTCTTTTTCCGTGTTGAAGATGCTCCATAGCATTGTCAAATAAAGACCACTGTCGAATTGTCCCTGTCCTCAATGCATCAGAGGGTATTTTTTTAAGGGTAAAGCTAGCAACCTTCTCTCTAACCTTCTTTTTCAAACATTCTCCCTTTTTTGCTTGACATGTGTCATTCTCCTTACACTTAACAATGTCATTAATATATTATACAAGCTAACTTTTGCTTTCCAAGTTTACCCTTATTAAATGTATTCAATTTATCCAAAAAAAATTCACAACTTTCTTACCATTTTTTTTTAACGTCAATTTTTTTTTATCTAAGAAAATTTCTTCTTTTAAAATTAAAAAAAAAAAATCCCCTTTTTTAACATCAAGTTTATACTTTTTTTTAATTGAAAAAAAAGGACATTTCCTCTCTTTTTTTAAAGCAAATATTTTCTTTAAAAAAAAGTAATTGACGTTAAATTTTTTTAATAAAATGGTAAGAAAGTTGTCAAATTTTTATGGATAAATTGAATACATTTAGTAAGGGTAAACTTGGAAAGCAAAGTTAGCTTGTACAATATATTAATGACATTGTTTTAAGTGTAAGGAGAATGACATACGTTGAGCAAAAAATAGAAAAGGTCCAAAGGAGAAGGTTAGTGAGAAGGTTGCTAGCATTTCTTTTCTTTTTTAATAAGGGAGCTGATTTTACTACTCCCATTTTCTTCACTTACACTCTCTTTTGATTTTTAATACTTTTTAATCAATTTTTTTCTTTCTCTTTCCTATTCTATTATTACCCTACATTAATTTCTTTTTACTTCACTTTTATATTATTTCTTTTTTGCCTTTTTACTTCACTTCTATATTATTTCTTTTTCTTTATATTTCATTTTTCCAACTTACACTCCATTTTTAGTATAAAGAAAAAAAACTTAATTTCTTACTCGATTAAAGGAAAAAAAATACTAAAAATGGAGGGCAAGTTGGAAAATTAAGTATAAAGAAAAAGAACTAATATAAAAATGAAATATAAAGAAATTAATGTAGAGTAAAGGTTGAATAGGAAAGAGAAATAACAAAATTAATTAAAAAGTAAAAAGGAGTGTAAGTGGAGAAAAAAGAAGTGAGGAAATCATGTTCCTTTAATAATTATAAGAAGAAAACAAAATAGTTCGTTGTTTGAAACTGTTCCACGACGTGTTCACCAAGGATTAATTTCAGATCACACAAACTGCTCCACTTTTAAAATAGGACGTGGTTTGAAACTGTCTTTGGTCGATGGGACCTCTTCTCCAAATTTTAATAACTGACACAGCCTGGAACATTAGAGGGGACCTCTCCGTTATGATAATATCAGCTCCGTACCAAACAAGTTGCGCTTAACTTATCCATGTATCAGTTTTTCGTCGATGGGTCTCCAAATATTAATATCAGACCAAACACTAGATGGGACCTCTTCTTTATGATAATATCAAACATTCCATGAGCCTGACAAAACCACGTGGAACCTCTTTTAAAAGGTTTTCACTGTAGTATGATTATTTTTACTCTTCCTTTTTTCACAGTGTGAAATAAAAACGCTACAAATGCTCTTTGCATTAAACAAAAATTTCTGAAAGTAAAACCTAAGTGCAGGTTTACCAAAGGCACTAACCTTTATGCAACCAAAGTGATTCAGTATGTTTTTGTTTCATGGAGAAAGAAAATCTTATTAAGAATCACAGTAAACTACAGATACTCCACAAAAGAAGTCCTCCACAGCAATAAACAAAGCTTACAGATACTTTGAGAATCTTATTCAGTACTAGGTTGTTTCTAAAACACATACTCTAATATAGATTAACCAAACGACCACATTTGTGCTGAAGAAATCTTATCCAGTACTAGGCGTAAACGTGCTGAAGAAGATCGGGACACCGATGAAGAAGAGGAACAAATGCTTGCAGCAGCGGTGTGTATGCTTAATCAATCAAGGCAACACCGTCGTCGTGCCCCGAATGTGGACAGACGTAGGGAGTCTCGGGGTAAGAATCTCTTGGAGGATTACTTTATCCCAAATTTGTTATATCCTGAATATAAGTTTCAAGAGAGATATAGAATGCAGCCACATTTGTTCCAAAAAATCATGCATGATATTTGTAATTACGACACATACTTCATTCAAAAGCATGACGCTGTTGGAGTTTTGGGTCTTATCTCGAACAGTCCTTCACAACTTCCTAACATTGGAAATGCACGAAACTTTTTTTGCCTTGCCCCATGGTACTGAACCACATTTGTGCTTGTATGATCTATTAAAAATAAATAATTGGAAGTGCAAGAAAAAAAAATATTATGCAAGAAAATATAAACTATTTTGAAATGCAAGAATAAAATTGATTATGCAAGAAAATATAGACAAATTGGAAATGCAAAAAGAAAAAAAAATATTATGCAAGAAAAAGAAATAGAATATGCAATAAAAAAAAGTAACATTAAATTGATTAAAATGGAAATTATAAATATTTTACCTCATCGGTAAAATTTTGACTGCTTAAAATGTTCTCCCTTGCTTTTGTCAAGGCATTTCTCAATTTCCCTAACTCTTTATTCAAAAGTTTCCATCTACTAAACAAGGCCATTTCGGTCTGAATGGAACCCGATCTTTGACAAAATTCTCCATGAATTTTGCTCCACATATGATGGAACTTCATCTCATTGCCCGTAATAGGGTCATAACTAACATTCACCCAAGACTGACACAACGCAATATCTTCCTGAGTTGTCCACGAGCCTCTGACTTCGATGGAAGATGCCATTTTTTTGTTTTATACAAATGGAAAGTAGTAGAAAAATGTGAGTGGAGAGTAAAAAATATTGGAAGGAGAAGAGTTTGTATGGAGAATTGGTGTGGAAAGTGAATAATGTGAGTAGAGAGTAAAAAATATTGGATGGAGAAGAAATTGTATGAAGATTTGGTGTGAAATGTAAATAAAATGGTTAGGTATTTATAGGGAAAAAATACATAATTTTTTGGTTTTTTTTTAAAAAAAATTCAGAATTTTTTGGATCTTTTTTGCAATTTTTTTAGCCAAAAAAACGAGAACCGTTGGATTTTTGGAAAAAAAAACCGATTGGAAAGGCTCAGTCGGGGGGCCTTTTGCCCGGAATTGAAGCAGCGCTGGAGCTGCTCTTAGAGGGGACCTCTCCTTTAGACCATCTCCAACCATGTTGGGGGTAAACTCAAATTCCCACCCTCCAAAATGCAACTATTCATGTATTTTCAGGACTCAAAATTTTTTTTCCTCCAACCTTGCAAACTCATAATTTGAGTCCGCAACTTTATTAAATTGTTTAAGAATGATTAACCCCTAATTTTTTTTTCTTGTTAATTTTTCTTGACATTATTTTTGTTTCAATACTTGTGATTTAATTTTCTAAGTATTTTAACCTAAAAAAATTAAAATTCCAAAACATAATAGAATTTCACTTTAAAATAAAAACAAGTACAACACCATACGTATGTCCGGAATAATTCGAACCCTTCATTGAATGTAGAATAAAAATTATAACAAAGGGAGAAAGGAAAACAAAGGAAGAAAGGAATAAAATGATTTTTGGTGGATTATTTACCAAATGAATGACTATTTATAGAGTTTGGAATAAATTTTGGGGTTAGATCTTACTTAGATTAATTATAAATATTAATTTGACCATTGAATTTAAATTTGAGCCGTTGGATGTGAAATTTTATTGTTAAAATTGCCTAAAATGAATCTGAATCGTTGATTTTATAGCTGTTGGAATATTTCCACCAAAAAACAAAAAAAAAGCATAACAAAACATACCAAAAGTAGTCAGAGAGAATCTTCATTCCCACTTGCCAGCAACACAGCCCACGTGATGGGCTTCTCACATCATGCAATAAAAAAATATTTATTAAAGCAGAATTGGGCCCCACAGATTTATCACTCCAGGCAGAATCCTGACTGGAATTCCATTCTGATTTTGAGACATCTCAAATTTTCACCTCCCAAAATACATGGGTTGGGAATGGTTTTTGGAGCTCAAAGGTTGGAGATGGTGTTATGATAATATCAGCTCCGTACGAAACAAGTTGCGCTTAACTCAGATCACACAAACTGCTCCACTTTTAAAATAGGACGTGGTTTGAAACTGTCTTTGGTCGATGGGACCTCTTCTCCAAATTTTAATAACTGACACAGCCTGGAACATTAGAGGGGACCTCTCCGTTATGATAATATCAGCACCGTACGAAACAAGTTGCGCTTAACTCAGCCATGTATCAGTTTTTGGTCGATGGGTCTCCAAATATTAATATCAGACCAACCACTAGATGGGACCTCTTCTTTATGATAATATCGAATCCATGAGCCTGACAAAACCACGTGGAACCTCTTTTAAAAGGTTTTGGCTGATTATTTACTCTTCCTTTTTTCACAGTGAGAAATAAAAACGCTACAAATGCTCTTTGCATTAAACAAAAATTACTGAAAGTAAAACCTAAGTGCAGGTTTACAAAAGACACTAACCTTTATGCAACCAAAGTGATTCAGTATGTTTTTGTTTCATGGAGAAAGAAAATCTTATTAAGAATCACAATAAACTACAGATACTCCGAAAAAGAAGTCTTCCACAGCAATAAATAAAGCTTACACATACTCTGAGAATCTTATTCAGTACTAGGTTGTTTCTAAAACACATACTCTAATATAGATTAACCAAACGACCACTTGAACTTTTCAAAAACAGCTGCTTTCCGATCAGCTATGCTATGAAAAGTCCCAGAACTCAGAGGACACACACAGAAGCCCAAAGTACGTTCAACGTATTGTTCCCATTCGACGCATATTTCATTTCCTTATATCTCATACAACAACTTGGAGAATGATTTCATCCGTTGAGATTGCAGAGAAATGACCACTGATAAACTTCCATCATTTGTTGCACTTGGTAACACAAAAGCCAACCCCTCATATCCAATTCCACCAGGCCCCATGAAAGTAGGTCGACCCCAACCGAAATCAGCATCATAGATCGGCAGCCTAGACCAATTAGTTATTGCAAGTCTCGGGCACCTAAAAGTACGAGCTCCGCGAACAAGGGGTAACAGGTCAGGCTGAAGTTGAAGATAGTCCAGCGCTGATCTAAGATAATCGTTGTCCATACGCACAACAGCATCATGAATACGGCTTGCAGCATACCATGTTGGTTTTGATTTGAGATCCCCTGCTGCAGCAATTGGTGCGCTTGAAAAAACCACATTGCCAAAGAAACCAGGAGGGAGGGGGGGTTGCAGTCTGGACCTTCCATCAACTGCAATATGTAGTTTGGACTCTTGATCATCAGGAAGTTCACGTGCCACGGATGCACATCTCCAAACATGACCTGCCAACATCTCATATGTGGTATAGTTGATTGTGTTCCCATCTTCCTTAGACTTGGCTTTCAAGATGTTGAGCTGCTCCCGTGTCAATCTAAAAATGGATACCGTTGCGCTCTCATCACCTACAGCTTTTGTACCGGTTTTTATGGGTGGATCAGGTTGGTATTCAATGTGATCGAATGCAGGCTGTGGTGGGTCCCGGGCACGAAGTAATGTCCTGTCGATGAATGGTGGAATTGTAAGGTCAAGACCTCGAGCGATATCGGACCATGTATTTACAAAGTGGAGACCAGAAAAGCCATCTGCTACACGATGTTCCAGTCCAACACCAAGTGACACTCCACCACATTTGAAGTATGTGACCTGATGCATAAACAGAGTAAAACCAGAACCATACTTTTGTAAGTTTAAGTCATATCCGGTTCAAGAATTGTCCCGGATGATATTATGAGCAAGAGAAGTAAAAGAAAGGGTGAGCACTTCGAATTGTATAGTGAGGTAAAACTATTCTCTAATCCACCAATAAGAAAATGCATCCACTCAGATATAACAGGAAGACCATAACTTGAGCTTAATTTAAAATAATTTAGGAACAAAATAATTTAAAATCAACTACATTCAAAACGAAAATGGTAAAAAGATTTCAACTCTTGTGAAATTAGGGAGTGAAAAAATGTCTCCTCTCTTTCTCTGAATACCTGTACGACCAAGAGGGGATAAGAAGATATCCCAGCGGAATAATCAACAGCAGGAACGAGCTTCCGGAACTCAAGAGTCGGCGCAAAGTCCCCGAAATCATCGAGGACCGAGGCAGTCTCCGCCACAACAAACAGCACTCCCTCTGCATTGCAATCGATCTCGATACGTCCCTCATCGTTCAGCTTCAGGCGGCCGGCCACGGGGTAGAAGGGCACGAGGGCCTTGGCAAGGGAGCACTTGAGCACCTCCGAATCCAAGACACGGTTGTTTTGAAGATGATGTGCTCCGTTTTGAACGTTTGGCCTCCTGTAGAAGTAAACACTTCCAAGGTGAGTTGCCGAAATCACGATATCCAAGTCCGATATCCACAGCGCCCGTTTTGGCGTTTCCTCCTCTGGCTTCACCACCATTGACTCCCTCACTCTCACGTTCACCGACATCTTTTGTAAGGCCCTGCCTAACACTCCAAACCTTTGTAGTTTCTAATATATTTTCTCACTAAGCTTCAAGTATGGAGGCTCAGCGCATCATTCTTGATGGAACGCACCCTCATTTATTGAAACTGCTCTACGACGTGCTTTTCATTGTCTAATAAAGATAGCCCTTTTGTATTATTTCTTGTCTTTCAGAGCATTCAAAATGGTTGTTGAACAACCACAAGGTGTGATGCGGTTGGTAAACTTCTACCTCCAGCTGATGAGGTACCTGATGCCTCAATGATAGGGGTTGAAAATCCGTTGGAAGCACTTAGTGTCTAGGGGCAAGCTGTACCCCAAGTGGGAATTAATCCCACCCTTCGGGTGTGGGGGCACCTCATGGTATAGTTCAATAGCTTTAGATCAATTGTTGTATCTTCTTACATGTTTTTTTACATACTCAAATAAAATAGAATTTTTAACCGAAATGGTTCCCCAACTTTTGCTCCAGTATAATTTTGGTCCACCAACTATTCATTTCATTTCAATAGTGATGAGGGATATATATTAGTCCCGATCTGTTGGACCACAGGAGTCCAAGAAATTGTGGTCACTCACCATTGGATATTATATATATATATATATATTGGTAGTTCTTTTTAAATTTAAGTTTTAATCTTATTAATTTTCTTTTCAAATATATTATACTTAAATTTTATATTGAAGTTAATTATTTTAACTTAATATTAAATATTTTGTAATTAATGAAATTGACAGAATTGAGACATTTGACTTGATTTGTTAACAACTGCAATTACAGTAACCAAATCGGAAAAATTAAAATTACGGCTGCCAAATTTGATTTTGAGCCAAATCTCAGTTACCAAAAATGTAAGTAACCCTTTTAACTAATATATATTGTTGTAGTTGAGGAAATACAATACTTGAAGAAGATGAAGCGCAAGAGCATAGAAGATTTTTTTATCCACATTAGAAGGTAATAAGTGTTATCCTAAAATGAAAAGGAAAATACAGTTACATATTGTGTGTCAACAGTTATGTATTTCCTACCCCAAAAACTCTAAAGTTGTTTCCAATTCCGCTTGGTTTGGATGGTGCTCCTGTTCACTATGATGGAAAAATATTGGCAGCAACTTATATAGTAGAAGATGTGCGTTTCCATTCTTGTGGTGCTTAATATAGTGTTGTGTCTTGCAGCCAAATTAAAAGATGGAAGAGATATATTAAACAAATGCAATGGAAAAGCTTATATTGAAACGCTATCATAGGAAAAAATGGGAATGAAAACATGCTACTGAAAAAGTATACAATAGCATTAAAAGCACCGCTATAAAGAGCCTTTAATAGCCTGTCAAAAACACTATGAAAGGAGAATGCTAATCCAACAAACGACAAAGTTACTCTTACTTTATAAAAAATAAAAATAAAATAAAAACCCTAATCCAACAAACGACAAAGTTAACATCCTTTTTTGTTTCTTCCTCCTGTCTCACACCCTCCACGTCTTGTCCTTTTTTTTTTGGAGAATGCTAGCAACCTTCTTTCCAACCTTCTTCTTTGGACATTCTTCATTTTCCTCATGACATGTGTCATTCTCATTACACTTAAAACAATGTCATTAATGCATTATACAAACTAACTTTTGAATAGGGTAAACTTGGAAACCAAAAGTTAGCTTGTATAATACATTAATGACATTGTTTTAAGTGTAATGAGAATGACACATGTCATGAGGAAAAGGAAAAAGATCCAACGAAGAAGGTTAGAGAGAAGGTTGCTACCATTCCCCCTTTTTTTTTGTCCTTCTTGATTATGCCCCAAAATCTCATCTCTCACCAACGTCACAAAATATATTAACAATTATCAAACATTGAACTTCTTGGATTTACCCAAAAATGAAAAACAAGCATTTATTCGTCTTTTTCTTGTTTCTCGGGAAGCTTTCTAAACATATTGGATTTTTATCGTTAAAAATGAATAATTGTCTCAACTATCTGAAAAATTACAAAAGGCATTAGATTTGGAAGCCTCATCACAAATTTGGCTGCTGGAATTCGGAGAAGGCTACCACTTCACCATAAAGCCCAGGAACGCGAAAATCCTACCACCTACAATAATAGTAATACAAATGTACAAAACACATTCTCTCTTCAAACGTAATTTTTCTTTTGATAGGGGGAAAAAAAAATAGAAATTTATAAATAAACCCAATCCTAGACATGTATTTATAAAAAAAACCCAAGCACTATTTAAACATAAAAACACACCCAAAATCAACCCCAAAGTCAACTTTTTGGGTGTGTTTATAAATGGGTTTTGAGTGTGTGTAATGATGGGTTTTGGGTGTGTTTATATGTTTAAATAGTGCTTGGGTTTTTTTATAATTTCAACCCCTATTTTGGGTGTTTTGGTAAAACTCCCAAAAAAAAATGGGATTGTGATTGCAGAGGTTTTGGAGAAAGGAAAGCTTGGTGTGAGAGATAAGATTTTGTGGCAGAGACATGAAGAAGGAAAAAAAAAGAACAGGACGTGAGACAGGGATTGACTCAAAACAAAAAAAAACAAAAAGATGTGAGACAAGAAGGAAGAGAAGAAAGTGGACATGATGTTAACTTTGCCGTTAGTTGGATTAGGGGGTTTTTTTTATTTTTTAATTAGGAGTAAATTGGGTTTTTGTTTGAAAGATGATAATGTGTCAATTTTTAAGTCTCTTATATTAAATTTTAATGAGGTGTTATATAGAGAACAAAAGTAAAGTATATCATGGCAGAGAAACTCAGAGCAAAAGATCCATATCCCTTTCTATAACGCTATTATATACTTTTGATAGCGTTTTTGAAGTGTTATGGATATGAATTTTTGGTGTAGTGAAATTTACACACTGCATTGCAGTCACCGAATCTACCCTCCTTCATATTATATAATTAGTTGTTCTTTAATGTTTAAATTTCATGTGTTGCTAACTGTTTAGTCTCCAAGATTTAGAATCCCTAAGCATTGAATGGCAAAACCCTACCCACAGTTAAAAACAGAAACTACGATGCAATTTATATTTCATATACCCCCCCCCCCCCCCCCCCCCCCCACTTTTGTCCATTTTTGCTTTTCTTTTAAAATTTTTCTCTCTCCTTTTGCTTTTTCCAAAATGTCCCTATACCAAACATATTTGCAACGCTAAGACACTACCAGAACTTTAATACAAAAAAATAAAAACTATTAGAACTACTTAAAAAACAATGATCAATCTACAATCTAACAAAAATATAACTATAATTGTTACATAAAAAATATTTAAAAAAACTCAATTAAAAAATAGAAACTACGATGCCATTATCATTCCCTAACAAAATATACCACCAAGAATAAGACACCACCAAAACCACCTCAAAAACAATGATTAATGTACAATCTAAGAAAAACATAACTGAAACAGTAACAAAACAAACTAAAAAAAAAAATTAATCAAATTAAAAAAAAAAATCTACATTCAACAACTACTCCATAACAAAACAATGTAAATATGAATAAAGTAAACAATAACAAAAACATCAAGAAATCATAAACGGCAATCAATTAGATACCAAGTAACACTAAAACACTAGTAGAAAAATCTCAAAAACAAGATCAACCCATGAATTAGCAAAAACAAAAATAAAAACACTAAACCTAACTCAAACATAAACAAGGAAAAAAAAATACCATTAAAATTCCCTAATAAAGAGAACCTCTCAACAAGTCAACAACTTATCCAAAACTTCTAGTTGATAAAACTATGAATTCCTAGTTTATAGGAATAAGAGAATGAGAGGAATTTTAAGACAATTAAAGAAACAAAAGGAATGAGCTAAGGAACTGCTTTGAGTTTTGCTTTCAAAATTACTTGATTCATTTCAATGAATAACTTACATATTTATACAAGGTTTGGTTGCTAAAATTAACTAAACTAAAATAGTAAATTATTTTAAGCTATAAAGAATGAATGGCCTAAAATCTCAAACTCATCCAAAACCATTAACTTTTTATGGTTTATAACAATTCATTATAAACCTTTTTTTATTTATGGTTTTAAATAATTTAATACTATAATATAATATTGTAATATCTCATATCGACCAACGGAGAAGGGGTGATGTGCTTTATATTTGCATGCCCACCTTCATCTAGCACGAGGCCTTTTGGGAGCTCACTGGCTTCGGAGTCAGGGGAATTCAGAAGTTAAGCGAGTTTGGGCTAAAGCAATCCCAAGATGGGTGACCCACTGGGAAGTTACTTATGAGTTCCCAAAAACAAAATCATGAGGGCACGTGGGGGGCCCAAAGTGGACAATATCGTGCTATGGCAGAGCCAATCTGAGGTATAACATAATGGTATCAAAGCCACTCTGCCGTATGGTGCAAGTGTGCTGACGAGGACGTCGGGGCCCTAAGTGGGGTGGATTGTAACATCCCACATCAACCAACGGTGCCCTCACGGTTTTGTTTCTGGGAACTCACGAGCAACTTCCCAATGGGTCATCCATCTTGGGATTACTCTAGCCCAAACTCACTTAACTTATGAGTTCCCTTGACTCCGAAGCCAGTGAGCTCCCAAAAGGTCTTGTGCTAGATAGAGGTGGGCATGTACACATAAGGCATATCACACCTTCTCCGTTAGTTGATGTGGGATGTTACAATTTTTGTCACATCTCAGATCGGCTTCATCGTAGCACGATATTGTCTGCTTTGGGCCCCCCTTGCACTTACAGTTTTGTTTCTAGGAACTCACTAGCAACTTCCCAGTAGGTCACCCATCCTGGGATTACTCTAGCCTAAATTCGCTTAACTTCTGAGTTTCCCTAACTCCGAAGCTAGTGAGCTCCCAAAAGGCCTCGTGTTAGATGGAGGTGAGCATATACAAATAAGGCACATCACCCCCTCTCCGTTGGTCGATGTGGGATGTTACAATCCACCCCCCTTAGAGGCCCGATGTCCTCGTCGGCACAATCACACCACACGGCAGAGTGACTCTGAAACCATTCTATCACATCCCGGATCAACTCTGCCGTAGCACGATATTGTCCCATTTGGGTCCCCATTTGCCCTTTCGGTTTTGTTTCTGGGAACTCATGAGCAACTTCCTAGTGGGTCACCAATCCTGGGATTGATCTAGCCTAAATTCACTTAACTTCGGAGTTTCCATGACTCCAATACCAGTGAGCTCCCAAAAAGCCTCGTGCTAGATAGATGGGGTGATATGGCCTCGTGCTAGATGGAGGTAGGCATGTACATATAAGGCACATCACCCTCTCTCCGTTCGTCGATGTGGAATGTTACTATCCACCCTCCTTAGGGACCAGACGTCCTCGTTGACACACTCGCACCACACGGAAGAGTGGCTCTGATACCATTCTATCACATCCCAGATCGGCTCCGTCGTAGCACGATATTGTCCGCTTTAGGCCCCCCTTGCCCTCATGATTTTGTTTGTGGGAACTCTTGAGCAACTTCCTAGTGGGTCACCCATCTTGGGATTGCTTTAGCCCAAACTAGCTTAACTTCAGAGTTCCCCTGACTCTAAAGCCAGTGAGCTCCCAAAAGGCCTCATGCTAGATGAAGGTGGGCATGTACATATAAGGCACATCACCCCTTCTCCGTTAGTCGATGTGAGATGTTACAAATATAATTAATTATAATTATATTATATTATGTTTATTTTTGTTGGTAGACCTTCTGGATCATGGCTCTCTCATACTTGACCGACCAAGCTAACTTGAGATGAGGAAACTCTGTTGTTGCCTTGTCCTGAATATACCACTTTGATTTACTGGGAAGCTGACCTTTTCTGCCAATGCGAAAATACTAATACGTTCCATGTTGTGCCTCGTTAACTTTCCTTTCCAAGATGCAGTCCTCCTTTAAAGGGTCTTCTCACTCGTTACTCAAGTTATCAATTACATGGTGCCAGTTTTTTCTTTGTCTTTTGTACTCCCAATATTCAGTAGTACTTTTCATACTCTGATTATTTTATTTTTACAATACGTGCTAGTTTTTTCTTTGTCTTTTGTTTTTTGTTTAAAGTATAGCACAATCAGACCCAAAACACAATTTATTAAAAGTAGAAGCTGACGAGGGGAGCGTATTGGATATTATAAACATTTGAGGGAATTGATCACTGCCTCTTTTATAGTATAATTGCGGCGCATGGCATGACAACTTATTAATCTTTTAGACCCTGTTTGGTTCATGGAATGAATTTGAGGGCAAATCATTTCCCATGTCATTTCCCAAGGGATGGGAAATGAAAGATTCATTTCCCACGTTTGGTAATGCTGGGAAAGTAACCGGGAGACACTACTACAAAAAGTGAAAAAGACGACCAGAAAAACACGACGGTCTAAGTGAAAACCGTCGTTGTTTTTTAAAAGACGACGGTTTTATAAAACCGCCGTGTAATAACACATTAGACAACTAAAAAATGGAGTTTCAAATGGTTGTTCCTAAAACACGACGTACTTAATTAAAAAACCGACGTCTTATTGAAATAGGATTTTCAAGAGGTAAAATCATAGCCAACAAATAACGGCGGAAGTTATGAACCGACCGACGTAGAAAGTAAAGACGACGGTTTCACAAAAAGCCGTCGTTTTTACCCAGAAATTAACACGACCAAGTTTTCGTATAAGGCGCCGTATAATTACAAATAAATCCACGGCGGTAAAATACAAAATACCGCCGTATTAAATTAATGTACAACTACGGCAAAGGTAAATATAACGACGTCTTTCTCGTATTTCTACGACGACATCTTTAAATCTTACCAAGTTGGGGTTTTCATATAACGACGTATTATAGAATTTAACGTCGTATTTGTCCACTTTATACGTCATACATTATATTTAAACCGTCGTCTGAATAAGAATTTTTTTTAACAATTTATTTCTTCGATTTTGTTATCCTACGTCGGTAGATCTACCTAACGACAAGAATTGAAATAACCACGACGGTTTATATAGAAAACTGCCGACATAATCAGATTATTCTGAGATCACAAGGGTTAGGAAATCTTACAAGATGGAACTCTGAAGCATTAGTCGTGGAAAAAATAATACGTCGTTTTAGTTTAGTGTTATCCACGTCGGTATATTACAATAAAACGACGTATATTATAAAAATAAACGTCGTAAATTTAAAACAACCGTCGTGTTAAATATTTCTACCATGACGCGAGATATTGAGTTATCGACTTTTATTTAGGAGTTTACTACGGCGGTACCTACAACACTACTGTCGTATTTATGTACCACGTCATAAGTTCAAATTAGCGTCGTAGTTTTTCTATTAATACGTCGTCGTTCTATGTAAACCGCCGTCTAATTACTATGAAACGGTTTGTATACATATACAACTTTTCGTCTACCTGACTTACACATGCACTGTTTCCAAACCCGAGAAAACATTTCAATCTCCCAGAGAAAACTTTTCGTCTTTTTTCCTTGTCAGAGCACTGTCAGAGTATCTCATCTTCTTCCTCTTGTCTTCGTCGTCGCCTCTGAACTTAAACACCAAAATCCGAGAGAAAGCTTTCATTTCTCACTATTTTTGTTGTTATATTGCATGCTCATACTGTTTTTGTTTTGAAAATCTTTTTACCTTTTTTCTGGCGAAAATCATTTTTATTCTTTCCAAGTTTGATAAAATACACAGACAGAGAGGGAAAGATTGAACTTTGAACATAACTAATTCAACTAAATAAGACGACGGTAGCTTTTTATTTACGTGGTTAAATATGTAGACCACGACGGTTCGTCAGTCGTCCTAGCGTCGTCTTAAAATTGATCTAAGTTGTTTTTTAAATGACGGTCAATTTTTTATTTGCTTGTTTAGTTGCAGGTTTGATTTCTCTGAACCATGGTTTTCGTTTTTCCTAATTTGATAAAATACAGAGACAAAGAAAGTAGGGTTTGGTATCTTATATAGACGACGGTATCTTATTATTGACGCCGTGTGAATGTTCATACCACGACGTTATACTAAGATACCGTCGTCTATAAAAAGATGCCAAAGCTTTTTTTCTTTGTATTTTATCAAATTAGGAAAAACAAAAACCATGTTTCAGAGAAATGAAACCTGCAATCAAACATTCACAAAGAAAGAAAAATGTTTTTGGTTTCTTATAAATACGACGGTAGCTTATTATTCACGTCGTGTGAATATCCATAACACGACGTTATATTAATATTTACGTCGTGTTAATATGAATATCACGACGTCGTGTAAATATCGCCGTAATAAGTTCTTATTACGTCTTATTTAATATTGTTTCGTCGTTGTTTAAACATTTATATTGTTCTTCTTTAATCATTTATTACGTCTGATGTTATGTTATTACGTCGTGTAAAATCTTATCATACGTCGTAGTTTATAAATAACCGTCGTTTGTGTTCTAATTTTTTTCACGAAATATTTTCACTTGCAGGTTTGTTTATTCTGTAACCATGGTTTCTCAAGACCAAAGTAAGTACTCTGGCTCCAAAAAAAATGGAGGTAAGGAGCTTGGAATGGTAACTCCTCAAGACAAGCCCTTGAAGAAGATGAAGTTTGTTTCATCTGCTGAGAAAGAACCAAGCAGCACGACAACAATTTCTGAGGATTCAAAGTCAGGTCGAGGTATGAGCACAATGCCTCGTGTTGTGAAGAGAAAATTGCAGAAAATCAAGCCAGTTGTTGAGTACAATAAAAGGGGGAAAGGATGTGGCCCTGCACATACTGAGATGCAGTCCTACATTGGTGTGTTGGCACGCTCCAGAGTCCCACTTGTGGACAAGAAATGGGCTGACATCCCCAATGATATAAAGGAGCAGATTTGGGAAGCCGTTGACATGGCTTTTGTGGTAGGTCAAGGGGGCAAGACCTCGGTGTTATCTTCTGCTGCCAAGAAATGGAAGGATTTCAAGTCTACACTGACGAGGCATTATATCCTTCCATACATCAAGGAGAGGAAGAAATTAAGCCAACCCCCTACAGTATATAAATTCATAGAGAAAGCAGAATGGGATGCCTTTGTAGCTTCAAGGTTATCCAAAGAATTTGAGTCTGTGCATTCTCAACATTCACAGATTAGGGAGAAACTTGAGTACAATCATCGATTGTCTCGAAAAGGATATGCTGGTTTGGAGGATCAATTGGAGGAAACCATGCCTGGGGTAGAAATTGATCGATCTACCTTATGGAAGAAAGCTAGACAGGACAAACATGGTAACATCCCGGATCCAAAGGTGGCAGAGAAAGCAAAATTAATTGTAAGCCTACACACTCTGTTTTAAATTTTTATTAAACTGTGTAGAATTCTTATTACGTCTTATGTTATATTTTTCCGTCGTGTGAATGATTTTACTACGTCGAAATATTTTAAAAAACGTCGTGAAAGATCTAAATCTGGAATCACAACTCTGTTTTCTGTAATTATAGCATAAGACGTCGGTGGTTAATTTTTTCCTTCGTGTTAATGTTATTACTACGTCGAAATGTTTTCAAAAACGTCGTGAAAGATCTAAATCTGAAATCACAACTATGTTTTCTGTAATTACAGCATAAGACGTCGGTGGTTTATTTATTGCGTCGTTTTAAACAACTAACCACGTCGGTTTTAATTAACGTCGTTATAAATATATTATAACGTCGATTTCTATATTGGTGCGTCGTGTGAAATTATATAATGCGTCGTTTGTTTATAAATAACCGTCGTGTATTTTCTTGTGCTGACTTTTTTTTTGTCTTTGTTTTAGGATGAATTGCAAAAACAAGTGGCTGAAGGCAGTCTGAGTATAACTGGCAGTAATGATGTGTTGACCTTGGCTTTGGGTCCCGAGCATCCAGGGAGAGTAAGAGGGGTAGGTGCTGGGATTTCCCCTAGGCAATTCTTCAATTTACCTAGACCACAAAGGGTAAAGTTTGCTGATCAATTGAAGGAAAGTGTAAATTGTCCTTCAAGAAGAGACTAAGAAGATGGAAGCTAGAACCAAACAATTAGTAGAGGCTGAGAGGGAACATTTACTAAGTCAGCTTTCCCACCTCATCCCCAATTTTGATCCAAGCATGCTTAAACCGAAAACTAGCCCCTGTCAAAACCAAGGTCTACAGCAAAGTCCCATGAATCCAATGTCTGATAAAGCAAGCTGTTCTGGGGCTGAAGTGAGATCCCTACATTTAGAGGATGATACTGCCAGAAATGGGGAACAGCAGGAACAAACGGTAACATATCTGAACTTTGAATTCTCTGTTTTTTTTTAAACATTAGACGTCGTTATTATGAATAAACCCGTCGTTTTAAAACCATACCACGACGATTTTATAAATAACCCGTCGTGTTTATTTAAATACCACGTCGTATTTAGTTTACTTGTTTTACACGCCATTAGACGTCGTACTTTGTGGCTTTTAGACGACGGTTTTTGTCCTTAACGACGTAATATAAAATTACCACGACGTTTATTATTTACCATCGTTTAATAATTTTAAGACGTCCATAATTCTTACATACCGTCTTATGTTATGCCTTACCACGACGTTTTGGTTTAATTTTTTTACTCTCTGTACAATCTGTCTTATATATATATTTCTTTATTATTTAAAACAGAAATCTGGGGCTTTAGATAATCAAGATGAAGAGAAGAAAGAAGAAAATAAAGATGAACAGAAGATGGGAGAAAAAATTGATGAAGGGAAGAAGGAAGAAAAAAGAGAGAATAAAGATGAAGGCAAAGAGGAAGACACAAATGTTGAAGAGAAGAAAGAAGAAAAACAAGATGAAGAAAAGCATGACGAGGAGGTATATTCTCATAACTTTGCCTTTTTAATTTGTTTTTCACATTTCAGACGTCAATATTTTTCTTTAAACCGTCGTTTGTTTTCACATTAGACGTCGGAATTTATTTTCTACGACGTAATAAATAATCTAAAACGACGGTATTTAATTACCGTCGTTTAAATTATAATCAGAGGACGTTTTTTAATTTAAACCGTCTTTTTTAATGAATTACCACAACAATTTATTTTGCTTTATTTCTTTAAACAGGGTAATGAGGTACTCGATTATTCCAATGTGGAGGTGCCATCTTCCTTACAATCCCTTTGTGGTTATGTGGAAACTACACTAAAGCCACAGGGGAAGATCATGACCTTCAACATTGAGAAGGAGGTGTTTGGTGCAGATCGAAGTACCTTCGTCTTGCATGAAGATATTACACAGTTTGCAGGCATGGAAGAAATTGGGGCTACTGTGGTTGCAGTATATATGAGGTTTGTCCTAATCAAATATCAAACATTATATCATAAGACGTCGGTTGTTTAATTATTGCGTCGTTTTAAACCACTAACCACGTCGTTCTTTTTTACCGTCGTGATAAATTAGTTATCACGTCTGTTTCTATTTCAGTTCGTCGTGTGAAATTGTATAATACGTCGTTTGTGTATAAATAACCGTCGTTTGTTTTATATATTTAGGTGCTTATATGATCTTTTGAGAGAAGCAAATATGTGCAGCATGGTTGGCTTTATCGACCCTGCTCAAGTTAGTGCCAACGCTGGGTCACTAACTGACAGATCACGAATTGTAGCCAGTCGACTTCAGAAAACAGATGGTGAACAGATTTTCATGATGCCTTACAATCCAGGGTTAGTCTCCTTAAAAGGATTTTGTTTGTATGATTTTCACTTATAAAACTGTTTAACTAATTCTGTGTCGTTTGAAACATCTAACCACGTCGGTTATTTATTTATTGAGTCGTTTGAAACAACTAACCAGGTCGGTAGTTAATTCTCGTCGTGATAAATTTATAATCACGTCGGTGATTAAGTTCTTACGTCGTGTGAAACTATATAATACGTCGGTTTTTATAAATAACCGTCGTTTTTTATTTTATTTTTGTGCAGCCGTCATTGGGTCTTGCTGATTGTGAGGGCAAAGAGGGAAACCGTCTATTTTCTGGATCCTCTGCCTGGAAATCGTGTGGTTGATGAGGAGGGCAAAAACATCGTGAACAGTGCTTTAAAAATTTATAATTCCCACATAGGCAGACCAGGCCGTAAAGCACCAATTTGGAAAACTCTGCCAGGCACACCAAAGCAACCCAGCAGTGTCGAATGCGGGTATTATGTCATGCGCTTCATGAGGGACATCATCATGGATCCTTCCTTGGAGTTTGAGAAGAAGGTAAGAATAAAATTTTCAGAAAATTTTATGTGGTTTTTTGTATTATCAACGACGGTCATTTAAAATTACCGTCGTTGAATCGATAGACTACGTCGGTTATGAAAAAAAACGTCGTCTGTGACTGAATTTCTTTTTATTTTGTAAAGCTTAATAATCATTGTTTATGGATTGCAGTTTGCCAAGGGAAAAGATCAAGCGCCATACCCCCAAGCAGCCATTGATGAAGTCAGGAAAGAATGGGCAGAGTTTGTTTGCCTTCATATGGATTAGAGGATTTTTGGAACACTTGATATTTTTATATGTACCAATTTTGTCTATAATATATAATGTACAAATTTTGAAAATTTGCTGAGGTTTTCATATTATAAAAGAAAAAACAATTTGCTGAGGTTTTCATATTTTACAAATATATAATTTATGGTTTTAAAGTTTAGGGTATTACTTTTAACGACGGTGATTGAGTCGTGGAATATTGAGTTTACGTCGTATGGTGAAAAATCCGACGTGGTTTCTTTTTTAAACGACGTTTTGTTTACCTGTTAGTCGTTTATTATTATTTACAACGTCGTTAGTTACTTAACCCCGCCGTGGTTTGTTGTTGATATAAGAATATTTTATTATTTTTAATTCAAAATTTTAAAAATAAATTTAAAATAAATTCAAAAAATTCAACTTCAACTCCTATGAAGTCATTGATATATTTTCTTCCCCCTAAACCCCAAAAAATGCAGTTTGTGTAATAAAAGTTTAAAATGACCAACCAAAATAAAATTGTTTTTATGAGTCATAGCATCACTTATATAGTTTGATGGTTTAGGGTTTAGGGTTTGGGGTTTAGGGTTTAGGGTTTGGGGTTTATTTATTAGGGTTTATGGTTAAAGTATAATTTTTGGGGTTTAGGGTTTATGCTTGTTATTTAAAACCATAAACAATTTTATAAAATTAAATTTTACAAATATATAATTTATGGTTTTAAAGTTTAGGGTATTACTTTTAACGACGGTGATTGAGTCGTGGAATATTGAGTTTACGTCGTATGGTGAAAAATCCGACGTGGTTTCTTTTTTAAACGACGTTTTGTTTACCTGTTAGTCGTTTATTATTATTTACAACGTCGTTAGTTACTTAACCCCGCCGTGGTTTGTTGTTGATATAAGAATATTTTATTATTTTTAATTCAAAATTTTAAAAATAAATTTAAAATAAATTCAAAAAATTCAACTTCAACTCCTATGAAGTCATTGATATATTTTCTTCCCCCTAAACCCCAAAAAAATGCAGTTTGTGTAATAAAAGTTTAAAATGACCAACCAAAATAAAATTGTTTTTATGAGTCATAGCATCACTTATATAGTTTGATGGTTTAGGGTTTAGGGTTTGGGGTTTAGGGTTGTTATTTATTAGGGTTTATGGATAAAGTATAATTTTTGGGGTTTAGGGTTTATGCTTGTTATTTATTGGATGTAAAACCATAAACAATTTTATAAAATTAAATTTTACAAATATATAATTTATGGTTTTAAAGTTTAGGGTATTACTTTTAACGACGGTGATTGAGTCGTGGAATATTGAGTTTACGTCGTATGGTGAAAAATCCGACGTGGTTTCTTTTTTAAACGACGTTTTGTTTACCTGTTAGTCGTTTATTATTATTTACAACGTCGTTAGTTACTTAACCCCGCTGTGGTTTTTCATAGTTTTAACGCCTTTTTTGATTTTGCGTGGTACATAGTTTTACCACGACGTCCTTAATGTAATAAGCGTCATGTTTAATGTTAAATTTTAACGACGCTTGTATTTTCGGTCGATGTTTTAAAAAGCGCGCTTTCTTAAAATATTCGCGGGACCTAAAATTTTCAGATTTGGCTCTTATTTTTATACTTCTAACCCTGAACCCTAAAATTTTCTGATTTCGCGCAACATAACATTTCGCTCTCTCACTTCATCTCTAATTCAAAGTTGGGCCAGGCTGTGTCAAATCCAATTTGGTCATAATCTGTGAGCTCTGCCAACCTGTAAGTACAAACCCTCTCTTCCCCTTGTAAATTCATTGAATGATATATTACGTTGTTTTGTTAAAGGTTTTAGGTATATGTTTTGCGATCTGTTAATAATGTTGTTGGAGGTATGGGTTCATGGATTTTCTGTTTAATGTTTTCTTGATCACTCTCTGTTATGTTGAATATGGAATGGATTTCATTTTGTCGGATCTTTTAATCACTCTCTGTTATGTTGAATTGGGAATGGATTTATTGTTTTCATGCTTAGTATATGTTGGTTTCATGTATATGTTGGTTTCTTGCTTGGTTTCATGTCTATGTTGTGTTCTTAATAGGGTTTTGGGATCTTGAAAATAAACTGGATATCGACGCGTTTTCAGGCATACGACGACGGTTTTTACTTTAAACCGTCGTTTTTATTACTTATACACGACGGTGTTATTTAACTACCGTCGTGGTTATAATTAGACGACGTAAAATCCGTCGTCTATATATGTCAAATACGTCTGTTTTTGTTTAAAAACCGTCGTCTCTGTTGTATATTACTTGCTATTAGACTTTATATAATCTGCTATAGTGATGGTCATTGCTTGTCTTTTCACTTTATTATATATAATAGGGTATAGTGTCGGAGATGGATAAGTCATGGATGCACTCGGATAGAAGATCGAAGGCATATGAGTTAGGGGTGGAAGCATTTTTGAACTTTTCTGTAGAAAATCTTCTAACTACCACACATATCCGTTGTCCATGTGTTAAATGTGTTAATTTGAAATTGTTTGGGGTTGGAATTATAAGGGATCACTTATACTTTAATGGAGTTGACCAAAGCTATAAGAATTGGACATTTCACGGAGAACCTTGGGAAGCAGCTACTAATGCTAGTAGAAATGTTGAAGAAGATGATGACCATAGTAGGTACAGTTTTGTGTCTGAAGAAATAGAGATGGATGATAATGATTTTGGTGATTTTGGATCTGATCCTTATGAGTTTGCCAATGTGATTGGGGATGGAGATCAACCATTGTACCCTGGTTGTAGAAAGTACACGAAGTTATCGGCATTAGTGAAGTTGTATAATTTGAAGGCAAAATATGGGATGAGTGATGTCTGTTTTACAGAATTATTGATACTTCAAGGCGATTTGCTTCCAGACGGAAATACAATACCGGCCTCTATGTATGAGGCAAAAAAGACTTTGTGTGCATTGGGGCTGAGTTATGAGAAAATGCACGCATGCCCCAATGATTGCATCTTGTATAGGAAGGAGTATGAGGATTTAACTCATTGTCCTAATTGTGGTATCTCAAGGTGGAAGGAAGGCAAAGATTCAATCTTGAAAGAGGGTGTGCCAGCGAAGGTGGTGTGGTATTTTCCTCCAATTCCAAGGTTTAAAAGGATGTTTCGATCACATGAGACCGCTAAGAGTTTGACTTGGCATGCTGCTAGAAAATCAATTGACGGTTATATGTCTCATCCAGCGGATTCCCCGTCTTGGAAACTTCTTGATGATAAATGGCCCGAGTTTTTTGGTAGCGAGAGAATTGAGCTGGCTTTCATCTGATGGATTCAATCCCCACAGTTCTCTAAGTAGCAGATATAGTTGCTGGCCAGTTATCTTAGTTACATATAATCTCCCTCCATGGCTGTGCATTAAACGAAAGTTCATGATGTTGACTTTATTGATTTCCGGTCCTAAACAGCCGGGAAATGATATAGACGTCTACTTGGAGCCTTTGATTGATGATTTAAAATCTTTGTGGGATGGGATTGGAGGAGTGTATGATGCACATAATGGAGAATACTTTACACTCAGAGCTGCATTAATGTGGACAATTAATGATTTCCCCGCCTATGGAAACTTATCTGGTTGTGTTGTTAAAGGATATAAAGCTTGTCCAATATGCGGCGATGATACACCTAGTCACAGGTTGAAAAATGGCCACAAAATTTGTTACATTGGGCATAGAAAATGGTTACCGATCAATCATCCATATAGGAGGCAACGTGCAGCTTTTAATGGGAAACCTGAATATGGCACGCCTCCTGAGCCATTAACCGGAGAAGAAGTGCTGCATATGGTTGAAGATGGTGATAGAGTTTGTTGGAAGAAGAAATCAATATTCTTTGATCTCGAGTATTGGAAATACCTTCCTGTGAGGCATGTCCTAGATGTTATGCACATTGAGAAGAATGTTTGCGATAGTATCATTGGTACATTGCTGGAGATCCCTGGAAAAAATAAAGATGGGATTGCTGCTCGATTAGATTTATTGAACATGGGGGTCAAAACTGATTTGCAACCCGAGTATGGAGAAAGACGTACTCGTTTGCCTCCCGGGCCTTGGAATTTGTCAAGAGCAGAGAAGAGAGAGGTTTGCAATTCTTTCTATGGTATGAAGGTCCCTGAAGGTTATTCTTCAAATATAAAAAATCTTGTATCTTTACAAGATTCAAGACTTCTTGGCCTTAAATCACATAATTGTCATACCTTAATGCAACAATTGCTCCCTGTGGCAATTCGTTCTGTTTTGGAGAAGCCTGCAAGGTATGCAATAACTCGTTTGTGCTTCTTCTTCAATGCTATATGTGCAAAGACTGTTGATGTTTCCAAGCTAGATAAGTTGGAAGAAGATGTAGTAGTTACTTTGTGTTTGCTTGAGAAGTACTTTCCCCCTTCATTCTTTGATATCATGGTTCATCTAGTAGTACATCTTGTCAGAGAAGTTCGTCTGTGTGGGCCAGTATATTTTAGATGGATGTATCCGTTTGAAAGATATAAGAAAGTGCTAAAGGGGTATGTTCAGAATCGTACTCGTCCCGAAGGTTGCATTGCTGAGCGGTATATAGCTGAAGAAGCTGTAGAGTTTTGTACCGAGCATTTATCTGATGTTAGTACAGTTGGAGTGCCTTCAAGCCAAAAGATGGGAGTTTCAAAGCCATTATCAGGTTGCACAGTGAGCGTAGTTGATCGGGACCTGTTGAACCAAGCACATCTATATGTCTTGGAGAATACGGAGGAAGTCCTACCTTATATCGAGTACGTATGAGTTTTATTCTTTAAGTTTCCATTTTAAATTATTTCTTATGTTTATCTTATATGTTTGGGACCGTAATACTTGAATTTTGTGTGTCATGTAGGCAACATATGATCCACATCCAGACCGCTTATCCAAAATTTAGAAAGAGAACAAAGTGGCTGCAGGATAAGCACAATAGCACTTTCATTCAATGGCTACGCTTCAAGGTATATGTTATTGAATAACATATTGGACTTTTAATTTTCTTCTTTCTATGTTAGATTGAATTAAGTTATGATTAATTTGCAGGTTCAAAGTGAACTTAATGAGGACAATCATGGCGTATCAGAAAATTTAAGGTGGCTAGCAGCTGGTCCAAACATGGCAGTGCCATTATATAGGAGCTATCTCATTAAAGGTATTAAATTCAACATCAAGGCACAAGATGATGTGCGGACAACTCAAAATAGTGGAGTTTATTTACTTGCACATACTATGCAAGTTGCTAGTGCCAAGGATAAAAACCCAATTCTCTCAAATATGGGTTTCTATGGTGTCATTCAAGAAATTTGGGACCTTGACTACCAAAAGTTTACAATCCCAGTCTTTAGGTGTGATTGGATTGATAATACTTCTGGTCTTGTAGTGGACGAACTTGGATTTACCCTTGTAGATTTGAGTAAAATTGGACATAGGAATGACCAATTTGTTTTGGCTTCTCAAGTCAAACAAGTATTTTTTGTTGACGACCCGATGCATCGTGGTTGGTCGGTAGTGTTATCAATGCCTAATAGAGAATATAATGATGTTATTGGTGATGATGTCTTAGGTGATGTGAGAATTGAGTGTGAGCCATTTACTGGGGGGATGCCAAATGTTGACACATTTGATGAAGTGGTGGTTGAGTTAGGGAGTCAAAATATTCGAGATGGGTGTGAAGATATATGGGTTGAATGATGCTTTATGTAATTGGCAGTGTATGACATTAATTTTGTAATATATTGTAATGTGATTTCTTCACTTTCATTCATTATACAGGTTTTGGCCACAAAAAATCAGTACAAAAATTACTGGTTCCAAATTACAAACACGACGGTTTTGATAAAGAACCGCCATGTAATTCAACATAACACGTCTCCAATCCCATAACACCGACGTCTAAAAGACGAGAACTTTAACCTGAACGTTACAAAAGACGACGTCGTCATGAATTTACCACGTCGCATGTTCTTTCATAAACGAAGTGGAAAAGGATGAATTCACGACGGTATTTGAAATCCATTAAATTTGTCGACGTTAAGATTTATGAATTAGACGACGTTAATTTTTTTAATGAAGACGTATAAATTATTAAACACGACGGTCTTTTTCATGGTACCGACGTTGTATATAAACGACAACGTCGTCCTCATAAATTACTGTGTCGTAATTAATGACCCCATCATTTTTTCCACGTCGTTTATTTTCAAAATATGACGTATAAATTCTGTAATACGGCTCTCATTTATTTGGAACCGACGTTGTTTATTCATTTCAACGTCGTCTCAGTAAATACATACGTCGTAATTAATGAACCTGACATCTATTTCCACGTCATAATTCGTAGAAAAATCGAAGTGGAAAATTTATTTTACGACGGTATTTGAAGTCCATTAAACTTGTCGACGTTAAGATATATGCATTAGACGACGTTAATTTTTTAAATGAAGACGTACAAATTATTAAACACGACGGTCTTTTTCATGGTACCGACGTTGTATATAGAGGACAACGTCGTCCTTATAAATTACTGTGTCGTAATTAATGACCCCATCATTTTTTCCACGTCGTTTATTTTCAAAATATGACGTATAAATTCTGTAATACGGCTCTCATTTATTTGAAACCGACGTTATTTATCCAATTCAACGTCGTCTCTGTAAATACATGCGTCGTAAGTAATGACCCTGACATCTATTTCCACGTCATAATTCATAGAAAAATCGAAGTGGAAAATTTATTTTACGACGGTTGTGGGAAATGTTGTGACGTAGTGGGTGTCAATTACGTCGTCTATTATTATTGTAAAGACGTCGTATTTATATTTGTCGTTAAATATTTATTTAACGGCGTGAAGTTTAAGTTCTCGTCGTTGTATGTTTATCTTGCGGCCATGTTCTGTTAATATATGTCATCTGTTTCTTTTTAACGACGTTTTTTTGTTGGAGTTGGTCGTCTATTCTCATCCTCGACTGTTTTTTTATGTCTTTTTGCAGAACAAAGACGTCGGTTTTTATTTTTTGATGACGTTTTTTGTTTTAACAACGACGGTTATTCACCGTCGTGGTTTGGTTATGGAAAAGATGTCGGTGGATTCCACGACCATTTGAAAACAGAATACACGACGGTGAATTCCCGTCGTGTTTTTCCTTTTTTGTAGTAGTGAAAGTCTTCAACGAAATACTGTAAAAAGAATTAGACCCATATATATTGATAGAAAATTTAAAACTGAGACTCATGAGCATTTGTTTATATATATATATATATAATAAAGAATTATTAAACATGCAACATAAAATCAAAGCTCCATTGTTGACACCAAACTTAACGCCATGTAAGTTTTTGAAATCAGAATTGTTTCCATAACCAGAATTTGAGAAGGAAGATCGGGAAGTACCCTAAGAGGCAAGCAACGCAGCCAGCTGAGAGGAAATGGTAGGTCGATGGCGGGCCCATCACTTAAAGTAATTGATTGGGCCCAAAAGGCCAAAAGTAAAGCCCATAAAACATTTATCCACGCCTAAGAAAGCCATAAACAAAGAGGCCTAATCATGCCCATTTTGCACTCATGCAGTTGGGCCTAAAGGGACGACGGGTGGACCACATCGCCCTCTGACAATATGCGTCAATTGGGGAAGTTAGACTTGAATTCGTAATCATATTGGAAATATGTGGCTATTGTGACCTATATGATTTGAAATCTCTGAAATCTTTGGAATCTATTTAGAAATATGTTTTTGAATAAAAGATAATATGTCAAGATTTTTTGAAATGAGTTATGTGTAATCTTTGAAGACGAGTTCCAGACCAAAAAATAAATAAAAAAATGTGTTCGTATCGACTTTGAGCAGTCTTTATATAGGAATTTCTAACAGAACTTGAATGAGTATTTCACTCCATGGGGTTTTGGCGTGGTTGACCAATTTAAGACTTCGGGCCAATTTGGCATTGTTGTGCTGTGAAAATAATCACTGTCATATTTGCTGTGAGAGAAATCAGCTATGAAAAAAAGCAGTTTGACATTTGGTAAACTTTTTGTTAAAAGTGATGTTGGTAAAATAATCAGTTTATGAGTGTTTGGTAAATTTTGTGTAAAAGTGCTATGAGCTGTGTCTAATGACTAAAAAGGGCATATGTTGAAATTTCTTTTCTATTCAATTGTTTGGTAAAAACAAAAGTAATTTCATTTTCACTTTCACTTATATAATTCTTGTATTTAATATGTTTTCTAACCTTAACACCTAAAAATTATTTTAACCATAAAATAAATAAAGTATTATGTTAAAATTGTTAAATCATTGCAATATTTAGGTGCTATCAATAATAAATAGTACATAAAAATATAACCATGAACGAAATGAGATTTCAAGCTAAAAGAGAAGACAATGAAATGCTCAACTTCCTTCCAATAGTAAAAGTCACACTCTCTTATTGTCTTCAATACTTTTTTTTTTTCCTACTTGCTAATGAGTCATGAATTTTTTTCTACTTGTAAGATACAATAATAAACTATCAACATATAAGACAGTGTCTCCCTTCTCCGCTCCTTAAAACGTGATCTGGAGGCACAAGCTTCCCCTTCGTAGCAATGTGAAAGTCTCAATGCATTAAAAGATTGAACTCGTCGTCATCGGTCACCACTACGTAGTCATATCCAAGAGAACTCCCACAAGCTTGAAACTCATCAATCTCGCCCCGGGCAACTTGGATTCCAACCAACACATTTGCCCCAGTTTCCCCTATTGCAAGTGATCTTTAACCAAGTCACTTTTTGTGAGATTGCAAGTCTTGAGTCGAGAAGACTCCAGGCGCTCTTGCATTTCTTTAAGTTTAGAAGCCCTGTGCATACCAACACTGCACATGATATAAAAGGATAAAGAAATATCTCAAGAAAGTTCTATGTATTCCTAATTCCAAGTAAAAAGCTTTTGTTTTTGGGAAACAAAACAGCCATAAGTAAACCCATCTTAACCACAGAAAAGAAATTGGCAGCAAATTTGGGAAAAATAATGTCAGTAAAACCTAAAAGATGACTAGTGCTTACCTGTATACAATACTACAGCTTGTTTATCAGAATTATATCTGTATTTAAATTCACTGATATTTATTGGGCCCACCTATCAACCAAAGTGATTCAGTTCATACCATGAAGAACACTTCAGTTGGAAAGCGGGAAAAGAAAAAAACAGTTGACCAAGGCACCATTAGAATACCAATTCACAATAATGTTTAAAGCTCCCAGGCTCCTCTGGCATAATAGTTGCGAGTACAGCCACTTCAATTGATCCAACAAGAAAAAAAATGGAGGAAGAATGGAAGAGAAGGAGAAGAGTGCTATGTGGAGTGGGAAGGAGAAAGCTTGAAGAGGAGAACTTGAAATCATATTGGGGTATTTTCCGAATTTTGTAATTTCATTAAACCTAGCGCCTCCTCAAATCTAATTACTGTATAATCAGAAATTGAAAGCAGCCCATTAGCAGCTTTCCTTTATTGCTTTCTCCCACAGCAATTTTTAATAATAAGTGATTTTCTCGTAGGTTACCAAACGAGCTGGGCTTCCCAAATTTTTTTATAAATCACTTATCACCCCAAATAAGCAATGTCAAACGGGTACTTCATATTGGATCGAAAAGAGTGGTGTGGTTGACACTAAATTTAGGACTTAGGGGGCTTCTATTGACACCGAAGTTAAGACTTAGGAGGCTCACCAAATTTTAGACATAGGGGGCTTCTATTGACACCAAATTTTGGACTTAGGGGGCTTATCAAATTTAAGTAAGGTCTCCCATAAAAAAGCAAATGACTAGTAAGGCCAAAAATAAAGCCCAAAGAACCTTTATCCACGCCCAAGGAGGCCCTAAAATAAAGAGGTCCGACCATGCTCATTTTGCAATTTAACACTTTATTTAGATACAATCCAAAGTTCATTGTTTCTAATATAAAGATGCCAAAATTCATAGAGGTAATAGTGCATTATGAATCATACAACATACTTGATTGTACAGTGTCTATTCGTAATGTACATTCATTACTTGGTTTAAATTTGCATTTTGAACATACAATCATTAATAGCGATTTTTACATTAGGAATGTATGTTCTGCAAGTACAATCATTAACGGATGTATCTATAGGCCTAGAAATAAGACTTTTGTAACCTTTGAAGGGCGTTCAGATTTCTAATTATTTTGATAATCTCTTTACAAAATTTTCGTACCTCTTTATGACTCCTACTCTTTTGGTTCCAATATTCTTTTTATTTCATGAGAAAGAGAATCCTCTATTAAGAATCACAATATAACACACCCAGCATTGTGGACAAGAAGTCCACCGTACTTTCGGAAAAAAAAAGTTTCATCAATACTCAATCAAGCAACGTGCACGAACCAATACACAAATTCAAATTTGAACACCCATAAAGATGAAGGGAATAACAGCAATTCAAACCAGACAGCACCAAATTTCTTCAACCGTGACATTTCCTCATATGTCATACAACAACTTGGAAAATGATTTCAAGTGTTCAGAATGCAGAGAAATCATCAGCGATAAACTCCCATCATTAGTTGCGCTTGGTAACAACAAAGCCATCCCGTCAAATAGTGTGCCAGGCCCCATGAAAATGGGTCGACCCCAACCAAAATCAGCGTCGTGAATCGGCAGCCTAGCCCAACTGTTTATCCGAAGATTCGGGCACCTGATCGAGAGGGCCCCCATAACAAGTGGGGAAACACAAGGACGATGAAGCTCAAGATAGTCAACGGCTGATCTGAGATAATCATCATCAATCTGGACTAAAGCATTATGAACACAGCTTGCAGCATACCATGTTGGTTTGGACTGGAGATCCCCTGCTGCAGCAATATGCGTGGCTCTAAAAATGGCATTGCCAAAGAAACCGGGTGGGAGTCGGGGTTGCAATCTGGACCGTCCATCAATGGGAATGAGCACTTTGGTGTCTTGATCATCTGGCAGTTTACGTGCCTTGCAAGCACATCTCCAAATATGCCCTGCCAACACCTCAAATGTGCTATACTTGATTGTATTAATATTCCTGCCGTCATCTTCCGCAGAGTTGGCTTTCAAGATGTTAAGCTGCTCCCGCGTAAATCTAAAAATTGATGCAGTAGTATTACTTGTGCTTTTCAGATGATCAAAAGCTAATTTCATTTGTGGAAAAGGTTGATATTCAACGTGAGGAAATGCTGGCTGGGGTGGATCTCGAGCACGAAGTAACATTCTGTTCATGAAGGGTGGTTTAATATTTGAGAGATCATCACGAGCGATATCAGACCATGTATTTACAAAGTGTAGACTAGATGCTCCATCTGCAATGCGGTGGTCCACTCCAACAGCAAGTGACACTCCACCACATTTGAAGTACGTAACCTGCGTTTGCATATATGTAGAAATTAAAACACACAACCATATATAAATATATAGTTTCTAAGCTCTGGGCATGATCGAGAATCCCCAATTTCAGTTCCAAAACTAGATCAAAATGAGGCAACCAGAATATACGTATATACAAAATATAAAAGACCTTGGATGATAATTATTAAATACCTGTAACATCAAAAGGGGATATGAGGATA
The DNA here is from genome assembly GCA_903112645.1 of Prunus armeniaca. NCBI lineage: Eukaryota > Viridiplantae > Streptophyta > Magnoliopsida > Rosales > Rosaceae > Prunus > Prunus armeniaca. The sequence continues at coordinate 8,099,285 of CAEKDK010000003.1, read as the reverse complement.
TTCCAACCGAGTAATCCACGGCGGGGATGAGCTTAAGGAAATCGGAAGTGGGCACAAAATCGCCAAAATCATCAACGACAGAGTTGCTCTCTGCCACAACAAAAAGCACTACCTCCGCATTGCAATCAATCTCCCCACGGCCATTCTGGTCATTTAGCTTGAATCGACCGGCCATGGGGTAGAAGGGCACGAGGACCTTGCTGAGCGCTTGCTTGAGCACTCTATGATCAAAGAAGTTGAGCTCACCGCTTGGTCTATAAAAGTAAACAGAGGACGTGTGAAAGGGTGTGAATGCTAGGTCCGAGTTGGAGAGCCACAGTGAGCCCCGAGGCGTCGACTCCTCGGCAGGCCTCACCATCGTTGACTCCCTTATGCTCACAGTCACCTTCTCCGTCATCTTTTCTTTTTCTAATGCTCTTTTTTTCTTTGGTCTTTAATGGGAACACACTGTTCTTTTCCTTACGAGAAAAGAATATAAGAAAATTAGGACCTCTTTCTTGTGATCACAACTTATAACACAAATACACGACTACAACCAGGATCGATCAAAAGCGAACGTGGAAATGGAAACTAAGGAAGATATATAGTAATAAATGCAAAATCTTAGAAGCTATAGACGCCCCAAGAGATGCATGCTTTAAAGCTGATAACACCGCCATTTTTTATATGGTGCTTTGCGAAGGACTTTGCTAATGGCAGCTTAACTCACTACAAGGAGAAACCTCTTTTGCGACGAAATGTTTAGCGACGCACAATATTTTCGTCGCCAAAAAGAGAATCGGCGACAAAATTTGTCCAGTTGGTCGCCAAAAGATTTGTGATTTTCAGACATCCATGATGACTTGAGTCAACTAAATAGCGACTAATTTATCAACTAAGGGCGACGAAAGTTTTTGGTGGTTATGTGAGGACTTGGCGACCAAACATATATTTGGTCGCGATTTACCAAATTGAGTGCGCGCGAAACTTCAAAAGTTTTGACGACGAAAATATTGGGTCGCTAAGTTTTAATGTGTTGTCGGTAAGTTAGAATTGGCGCGTAAAAATTTCGTGGGCCCAGCGACCATTTGGTTTTCGTCTCAGATCATTGTGCTTTAAAAATGTAAATCATAAAACGACGTAGTTTTATGTATATTAGCATATGGGCAACCAAATAGGTTTTGGGGCTAATATGGAGAGTTTAAATACAAAAATATAAAATAAAAAGTTCCCAACTCGTTTTTCCTCTCAGACCCACTCTCCACTGCTTTCACATTGGCAAAACAATCCTCCACCGACGTTGGCAGAGCAATCCTCCACCAACGTCAGCAAGCGATACTCCATCTCGCACGCCTTTCCCTACCACGGTCAGGAATCGACGGCCATCTGAAAACTCCATCTCCGAAGTCCTCCTCACTACGTGTTTCAACGGAAAGCTTCTGGTGAGTCTACCTTGTTCGCTTACCTTCATTTTCTTTTGAGCGCTGATTTTCAGTTGTGGATTCCATTTTGTTGCTGAGAAAATAATCAAGGAAAATCGTAAATAGATACCCAGGAATTGAAATCGAAACTGAATTTCAGTGCTTGATTTTTCCTTTTTGATATCTTAAATGCTTGAACATTCAACAGTCCAAGTTTTCTGAATAAAATGACTTTTCTTTTTCAAGTAGTTATTGTGGGTTCTATGTCAAATTCGAGTAGGGTTCTGTGTCTGATATGAATGCCCTGTTTTGCATTTGATGTGGGTTCTGTGTCTGATATTGATTTTTTTTGCCAATATGGCTTATTGAGGTCTCTTTATAGTTTAGGTATAAGCTAGCTGCAAAGTTGTCTCTGTATTTTATATATAAGCTAGCTGCAGGGTCATCGTCCCACAGATTAACTGGTCAGTTTAGGAATTATTTTTCTTTCCCTTAGTATTGGTGTCTGAGTGTAGTACCACTTAATTGGACAATGGAGTTTAACTGATGGAGTATCATCCTTCAATGTTGGTTTGATTGTTTTGGAAATTTTCCTTTTCAAGCTCTTCCATTTTTTTTTTTTTTTTTTTTTTTTTTTTTTTTTTTTCTTTTTTAACCATTTTGGCTTTATGTGATGATCACTGGTAGCTTGAATATTATGCAAGGTCATTCAATTAGCTTCAAGGGTAAATTTTTGTTAATTTGAAATGGTTTTTATAATCATTTATAAGGCATAATAATTAAGAACTGTAAAGAATAATAATTTGTTATGAAATTGAGATGAAGAGCCTAATTACTAATTTCAGATAATTCATATACTACATGAGAGACGTGTGACCTTAAGCCTGACTTTATTCGCTGTACATGTTATAACTGTATAAAGTGGATGTGTTGATTACAATATTACTTTGAACCATTTGGTTTTATGTTGAGACTTTTATCTTGGATATTTGGTGCTTCCTGTGATGTCTTATTATGTTACTGTTTTGAGTTAACTCAGAAATATAATGTTTTTGTTTAATGATGAGTGGTTAAACTTAGAGGTGAAGGCATATACTATTTTGAGTTTGAAGACTAATTTGGACTCAAGCCCTCCAAAGATATAGTGTCTAACAGATTTATTTTTTTTCTTTTTCTTTTTTGCAGTAGGGTGTTTGAATTACGTGCTTAAGAGGTATGGATAGCTAAAAATCTGGCATCTGCCATTTTTTTTTTTTTTTTTTTTGTTTTGTGTCATGGGTTTATTGTGTCTAACAGAATTTTTTTTCTTTTTTCAATAGGTTGTTTGGAATACTTGCTTAAGAGGCTATATTTGCTTTAGAGGTATGAATAGCTACAAATCTTCTGCCTGCCTTCATTTTTTTTTACTGGTTTCATGGGTTCAACTAAATTATGCAATATAATGTTGAAAGAATTGTAAAAAAAATATTGTTACCATGATACTTACCCTTGAGAAGCATAATTAATGTGGAATCTCTCTACCCTTGAAAAGCATAATTAATGTGGAATATCTGTTTTTATAATTTTCATGTGAAAGAGTTATTAGCTTGTCATTCTGTGAAAGAGTTATTTGCTTATATCAATAACTGTGTTCGATCTAATCATGTTATGAAATTTTGGAACTGCTTTAAGTCATCACCGATTGAATTGGATAAGGCCCATTATAGGAGGTATAAGAAGACGGAGACAAGGTGTGTTAGAGATGAACAGGGATTGGATACACAATAAAAACAGGTTGAGTAATCAATATCGTGCTGGAATTCAATCATTTATGGAAGTTGCAAGCCAACATGTGGATAAGAAGAATGAGACTCCATGTCCGTGCATGAAGTGCCAGAATATGAATTGCCATTCTCTTCCGGTTGTGCAAGCACATTTATGGCAGTATGGGATGTCAGTGGTGTATCACACATGGATATACCATGGGGAACAATTCGAGATAACAAGACAAGCTTCACCTCCTGCAACTGCTCAAGAGGCACCTCGTCTTGATGATTATACGCATAATATTTTGAATGATGCATTCCCACCAGACTTGGGAGTTGTAGATGATACATTGGGGGACAATGAAGATGTGAGAGATGATACCGATATGCATAGGGTTGAGATGGATAAGTATGACAAGTTGATTGCTGAATCTCAGCAACAATTGTTTCCCGGTAGCAATGCATCAGTTTTGACAGCAATGGTACAATTCATGCATGCGAAGGTACTTCATCATTGGAGCAACAAGTCATTTGATCAAATGTTACAAATACTCAGTGCTATTTGTCCGCAGCCTCATAGCATTCCTCCATCATTCTATGCTGCTAATAAGATGTTGAAAGATTTGGGTTTGGGGCATGAAAAAATTGATGCATGTATTTACGATTGTGCTTTGTTTTACAAAGAGCATAAAAGTAAAGATAAATGTCCAGTGTGTGATGAGCCTAGGTATAAACCTAGTACTAGTAAAAAGAAAACAGTGGTGCCCCAAAAAGTGTTGCGATATATTCCTCTAAAGCCGAGATTACAGAGATTGTTTATGTCTGAACATACAGCAGGTCACATGCGTTGGCATAAGGATAAACGAGTTGATGATGAAGGTGTTATGAGGCATCCAGCAGATTCTATTGCTTGGAAGGAGTTTGATAAGATGTACCCTGAGTTTGCCGAAGAGCCACGAAATATCAGGTTAGGCCTTGCAACTGATGGGTTTAACCCATTCGGGAATATGAGCACATCTTATAGTATGTGGCCGGTGATGGTGGTTCCTTACAATCTACCTCCTTGGATGTGTATGAAACAACAGTATTCAATAATGACTTTGCTTATTCCAGGCCCAAAGGCACCAGGCAAGGAGCTGGATGTGTATTTGCGTCCTTTAATTGATGAGCTAAAAGAGTTGTGGGAAGAAGGTGTTCAAACTTATGATAAGTTTACTGATACAAGGTTTAACATGCGGGCAGCTGTAATATGGACAATCAATGACTTTCCTGCTTATGGGAATTTATCCGGTTGGAGTACAAAAGGTTACAAGGCATGTCCCGTATGTCTTGAGGATACAACATCTACCAAGCTGAGAAATAAAATTTGTTATATGGGGCACCGTCGCTACTTGAAAAAGAATCACCCTTGGCGTAAGGATTCTGAAAATTTTGATGGAACTATTGAGATGAGGGATCCCCCAAGAGAATTCTCTGGTGATGACTTATTACTTCAGTTTAATCACCTTGTGCATCGTAAGCTTGGTAAACATCCTGAAAATTTGGAGAGAAAGAGAAAGCGGACACCTATGGAGTTAAATTGGACAAATAAGAGTATTTTTTTCGAATTGGAGTATTGGTCCAAGTTGAAAATAAGACATAACTTGGACGTAATGCATATTGAAAAGAATATATGTGACAACATTGTTGGAACGTTGTTGAGCATAGAAGGAAAAACAAAAGACACACCCAATGCTCGTTTGGATTTGAAAGACATGAATATACGAAGGAATCTGCATTTAGATAAAGATGAAAATGGCAAGATAAAGAAGTATGCTGCAGAATATACATTAGAACCGGCTGATCGTCGAGCATTTTGTGAATTTTTGAAGTCTATAAAATTTCCGGATGGTTATGCTGCTAATATATCACGAAATGTCAAAGATGGGAAGATCTCAGGTTTGAAGACTCATGATTGTCATGTTTTGTTACAACGAATTTTACCTATTGGAATTCGGCCGTACTTGATAAAAGAAGTGTGTGCGCCACTTGTAGAATTGGCATGTTTCTTCCAACAAATTTGTGCAAAGACGTTGCATGTTGCAGATTTGGATAGATTGGAGGTTGACATTGTGGTCATTTTATGCAAACTTGAGAAAATATTTCCACCTGCCTTTTTTGATGTCATGGTGCATTTGGCCCTTCATTTACCACGTGAGGCCAAACTTGGGGGACCTGTAGGATATCGTTGGATGTACCCGATAGAGAGGTAATACTCAGTCATCATCTTTTTATATTTATTTTGATTAGATTCTCTTTCATTTGTATTTAAAGATATTAATATACAATGATTAACAGGATGCTAGGGAAGTTAAAGGGCTATGTACGTAATAGAGCTAGACCCGAAGGTTCAATTGTTGAGGGATACATTGCAAATGAAGCGTTAACTTTTTGTTCAATGTATTTTCGTAATGTGGAGACTGTTTTCTCTCGTCCTGAACGAAATGATGATGGTGGCGAAGCCAATGCTAAGCTCTCGGTATTTTCTCAAAATGCACGACCCTTTAATGGCTATAAATTTCTTCAATTGTCTGAAGGAGAAATGGAACCAATTTATTGGTATATCTTGGACAATTGTGAGGAAATTGAACCATTTAGAAAGTATGTAAGTGTAATTAATTCTATTTTTATCACTCTGTTTTCTTATTGCTTTGATTTAACTTTCTATTTATTTTTTCAGTGAGCATCGTCAAATATTAGAGCGTGAAAGCCTATTTAACATAGAACAGAGACATAGGCAGTCGTTTCCCCAATGGTTCAAGCATCATGTCAAAGCATTGTATAGTGAGGAATCAACATTGGTGACTAAAGAAGTGTGTGCATTATCATATGGTCCTGATGAAAGAGTTTGTACGTATACAGGATGTGTTGTGAACGGAATTCGATGGCATGTCCAAGATATAGAAGAAACTCGTACAACTCAAAATAGTGGGGTCATGGTACCAGGAACTCATGCTGATCAGGAAAGTAATTTTTATGGTAGATTAGTTAGTGTTGTTAAAATAGGATTCACATATGGCTATCATGTTATCCTTTTTAAGTGTGAGTGGTACAATACAAGTACAGATGTGAAGCGAAAGAAAAAGATTGTTAGGCTTGTTCATGATTACCATCTCACGTCAGTGAACTCAATGAATTTATGGTACAAAGATGATCCTTATGTGCTAGCAAAACAAGCACAGCAGATCTTTTTCCTTGATGACCCATCCTTGGGTCATGGTTGGAAGGTAATTCAAAAAATTCCACATAGACATGTGTGGGATGTTCCTGAGAATGAGGTGGCTCACGAGGCAGAAACACTCTACGACGATGGTGTGGACCAAACTGCACATATTAGTGTTAGACATGCACCAGAAGATAATGATCTACTCAGTCCATCACTTCGTAGAGAGTATGTTGAACCTGAAATAGTTGTCGAAGATATTAATTTTGAACATGTCTCAAATGATATGGAGGATGAAGATTTTATTGATGATGATGATATTGAAGAAATACCTTCGGGTGATGATGAAGGCAGTGTTCACAGTGACGATTATAGTGATTTGGATTGAAGTGTTAGGCTGTCTTTTGTTTAGGCACTATATGTTTCTTAATTACCTTCAAGTTACTATATGTTTTCCTTAATCTGTTTTAAGGGGTAAGGTCTGTAAGGTCTGTATATTGAAGAAATATCTTTGGATAAGGTTTGCATGTGTTAGGCTGTCTTTTGTTTAGGAACTATATGTTTCTTAATTATCTTGAAGTTACTATATGTTTTTCTTAATTTGTTTTAAGGGGTAAGGTCTGTAAGGTCTGTATATTGAAGAAATATCTTTGGATAAGGTTTGCATGTGTCCTCCCCATGTAAATGAAATGCATGTGCGTGTTATTTTTCTTTCCTATTAATAAAGTATTATGTTCAATTATTTTTAGATGAATAATTCCTTTATCTCAAGCACGTTTGTGACGAGAATCAATGTCATTATAGCTAAAGTATGATATTCAATCATTTATGTTTATTTTTTCAAGGAATGATCTGGTAGTATATTGTTGTATTCTCTCTTTGTTTATGTGTTTGTAAGTGTAGAATGACACTTACGAGGGCTGCTACCTTAAGCAACAATAACAATAAGAAGAAAACTTCAACTCTACTACCACCACAGCCACTTGAGCAACCATGTCAGCTGCCACAACAGCAATCAACTCAGCCACAACAAGGTACTTCATCAGCCTCAGGAGGGGGTTCCCACCAACAGGGTAACTGATACCATATTTTGTGCCTTTAATTTTTATACCTTTATTTGGTGCACTCTAGTTACTGTTTTTTTGAATTTTTGTCTCTAGATGAGGGAACGCATACTCAAACTTCTTCACAGAGGAAGAACACTCGTGGCCGAACTGTGGGGGCTGGCACTTGTGATGTTGTGAAAAAAAGGAAGAGTTTGATTCCAATACGGATGGATCCATCCCAGAAATTGGTGGCGACTATTGAGGCTCAAAAACTGTTTGTCTCTGAGATTGGGTTAATCACTCGCAATAAAGCTCCATTGAATGTTTTAGGGATGAAAAAAGTGAGCTTGGAGATGAAGAAAGATATGGCACTAGGATTGCAGGTAATCTTATCTAATTCTTCGTTGATTATAATTTAATTTTGTTCATTTAACTCTCTTTTTATTTCAATTCTTCATTGTATTCTAGGGGGAACTGAAAATTTTGTCCTTCAATGTTTCTATTTGCATTGAAAAATTATAACTAATACTTGTTTTGTTTATGGTTAATTGATATTAGTTCATGTTTGATGTGGACTTAACGGATCCGGATATATGGAAATTTATTAATGACCATATGCACTCAACTTATAAAGAATGGAAAGCAAAGCTCCACAGACACTATAAGCAATATGCTTCTGACCCTGCTCTTGCACGAGAAACACCTCCCCCTGAAAAGATCTTTGGTACTCGAAGGACTCTAGAAGAGTGGCATTATTTGGTTGATACGTTGTACACAAATGAGCAATATCAGGTATCTAATGTATCATAACATTTGCTGTTTTCATTTTTTTGATTGGGAACTTATTCTAAGTATCAAATAGAAAAAAAAATAACAATTCATGTATTTAATAAAAACAGAAACGCTGCAAGACCAATGCTGAGAACAGAAAAAAGAAAGAGTTTGATCATACAGGAGGGTCACGTCCTTTCCTAAAACATATGGAAGCTGCTAGAGAGGTTTATAATTTTTGGTCACTTTAAATCTTTATTTATTTATTATATTGTAATAATTTCAAGTATTTCTAATTTTCTTTTGTTGGGAAAATGTAGAAGGGTGAAAATCCTACATACATTAGCAATTGGAACAACATGCATATGCTTAAGGGTAAGAGCATGTGGATCAATGAGGCTGCTGAAATTAAAGGGGTAAGGAATACATAAACCTGCTGACAATTAACTATTGACTTGCATAATCTGCAATCCAAAAGATCAGTCGACTGGTCATGCAAGTTTTTGACGGCCCATTATTTTAGATGCTAATTGTGTACTTTGGTTTTAGCATCATATAAAGGCTTTATCCATTGCAATAGAACTAATTAATTAGAAACACAATGAAGATGTGTGTCTGAGTTTTCTAAATTTTCCAGATCTTATATATTGACGACCAAAAAAAGTGCATGCTAAGATCGTTTTGAAACAGAGCTGCTGCAGTTGTACTTCTCTTCCTCTTTGGAGGCCCAATTCCAAACACCTATTTAACATATTCAGTTCTAATAACCCATTGTGCTCTTAGAAGTTAAAATGTGGACCCAATTATAAGGGGCCCATGTTGCTGGGCAAATATTTATAATCCCTGTTTTTGGAATTTTCTTGTTTGTATTGTTGTTGCTTTCAGGAGATGCTCAAAAAGATCTTATAAGATCTGTGAGTATTTTCTAACTTTCTGCAATCTGCATATCCGAAGAGATCTATTCCATTTTTTATGTGCCTTTTCCTTTTATTATTTGCTTCAAGTTGATTTTTTATTTATTTATTGTGATTGTTTGATTAAGGATAATTGGCATTGCTAGTTTATGAACACAATTGGTCGTACTGGCATCCCATTTACTTCATTCTTTTTATGCATTTATATATATTGACATATCTATGTTTTGCTTCTTTTTGTAGAAGAAGATGAATGAAGAGTATGAGAAAGCCAAGCAACAAGTGGCTGAGAGTTCAGGAACTCCACTAGATCAAGTCTCACTCCCTATCCCACAACAGTTAGAGATCATGACTGGAGAACTTGGGGTTGCAAAGGGCAAGAGGATTCGAGGCTTGGGTTCTAGTCTCCGAGTGGAGAGCTTGCATAGTTGTGGATTTGCCTCTTCTTGTGCTACAGAGCAAAAGGTTGAGGAACTTCAAAGCACAGTTGGTGAGTTGAAAGGCACAGTAAGTGAGCTTCAGGGCACAGTGGGTAAACTTTTGGATGTCATTGAGTGGATGCGAACCCATGATGGTCCTCTACCCTCACATTTATTTGTTCCATCCCAGCATGTTGGTGATTCTCCTTGTCATGATGATCAAGGTAATAGTGGTGGTTCACGTAATGTTTATGAAGATCTTGATGATATTGGAAATAGTCATTAGGTTGTGTGTACATCTACATACTTGATGGTTTTTGTATCTAGCCTACCTTGGGGGTTCTATGTTCTATGGGGCCTCTGTATCTAGCTACTGAATGGTTTTTGTATCTAGCCTACCTTGGGGGTTCTATGGGGCTTCTGTATCTAGCTACTTGATGGTTTTTGTATCTAGCATATCTACCTTGGGGGCTTTTGTATCTAGAATACACTAATGTGTACTTAAACAACTAGTATCTTTTTGAATAGTAATTATCCTATTTCTATTAATTTCATCTATTTACTGTTTTTCAAAAACTTTATGGACTAAATAATATTCTGTTACAAAGATTGAAATATAAATAATTATTTAAAATAAATAAATACACATCTTGGCGACGAATTAGTTTTCGTCGCTCCATCAGATAATACCAATATCTATAGTTTTGGCGACCAATTTGTTTCGTCGCCCATTATGAAAATAACCAAACCAACTACCATATGCTACAAATAAACTACATCTTTCACGACCAAAAAATTCGTCGCTGAAATATTCAGGCGACCAAACATTTATTTTGTCGCCAAATAATTCCATGTTCGCGGGCATTTTTGGTATTTTGGCGGCAACTCCCTCTCTATAGGCGACCAACTTAGAGCTGTTTAGCGACAACCCATTTGGTCGCCAAAATCTTTTAGCGACGAAATACTTCGTCGCATTGTATCTTTTAGCCACGAGCTTTCCACGACGACCTTGGCGACCAAAAATATTCGTCGCTATTTGTATTTGGCGACGAAATTTGGTGTTATAGCGACCATTCTGTTTCGTCGCTAAAAGGGATTTTCCTTGTAGTGACTGTGGCACATGTGCAGTAGATCGACAGGCACAGAATATTAATATTAGTTGGAAATTTCAAGGCTCCACATGACTTTAGTGGGAAAGAGATAATCTAGTTTTTGTCAAGCCCGTTTTCTGCATGGAATCGACGGATAGGCATAATTTTGTTTTAGGCAAAATTACTTGGAGTCATCTTTGCCCTTCTTGGGCCTTTTGCTCTCTCTCTCTCTCTCTCTCTCTCTCTCTCTCTCTATATATATATATATATATATATATATATATACAGAGAGCTTCCATTGAGGGATCCCTCAAATAAGCTTATTTGAGGGACACCCCTTGTAGGCCTCACTATGGATTGTATTTCACTAATCCAAACCGTCTATTTTGTAGATACTCATTCAAAGATCATCTCTACAAAAAATCACTTGAATCCGATATCATTTGACCACTCAATTGAGTTATTGAAATTTTAGTACTTTCTTGAAGCACCGTGTTCATTGATTTTGTAAGACACAATTGGATGTCGAAACGGTTTCCGATTTGTCTAATTTTTTGTAAGGATGATCTATGAATGAAGACCTCAAAAGTATATGGTTTGGATCGTTGGAAAAGAAATTGTAGGATACCCTAAAGGGCGTTCCTCAAATAAAATTATTTGAGGGATCCCTCAATAGAAGGGGACTGTATATATATATATAGCTTACACTGGGAGCTTTAATCCTTTTGTAGCATCATTTGTGTGCCACCTCTTTTTCTACTTGTTACCACACCTCTCGGTAACATTATTTTACATTATAAAGTTTGGTTTCAGACTTGTTACCACACCTCTCAGTAACATTATTTTACATTATAAAGTTTGGTTTTCAGATTTTTAAAGTTGAGAGAATTCCTCTTAATGTATTAAAACCAACTGTAATAGAGGAGAAAAGGTGGAATTTTCTATGCAAATATGAGTTGGAAAGATTGAATGCAGCAACTTTGGACAGCAGCCAGTGCAGCAGAAAATGAAAAAGAATATGAAGAAGTATAAAGGATGATGTTGGCTGACACAAGAAATGGAATTCAAAATGTCACCCCAGCAAATATCACCAAATAATGGTGATTGTTGCCACTTCTCTTTTTTTTTGTAGTGGGGAGGTCACCTGCGTTGCTTGCACATCTCCAAACGATGATATGGACCAAAACTTATGTGTGAACCAAAATATTGGAGGTCATATTTATTAATTGGGAGATTCACTAATATACCTAATATGGGAGCCCAAATTATAAAAATACCTCATATGAAATGAACTTTATAAACACACCCAAAACTCATTTACAACATAACAAAGAGGCTTTAACTTTTTATAAATTACAAAACTACCATAAATTTCTTAAAACAAGCCCAACCCCAAAATCTCATAAAAATACCCAAAACACTCAATAGGGCATTAAAGTAATTTAATAATCAATATTAAATTCAATAAGGCCAGCTATTATTTTGGGGTTTTTTTTGGGTTTGTTTATAGAAATTCAATGATGGAGGGTTTATCTATAATATTAGTGCTAAGAATGGGTATATCACTAAATATCTCTTATTAATTTGAAAGTTTGAGGACTAAAATTAAGGCAGTTAAAAAGTTCAAGGATAATTTGTAATAAAAATTATTTTTAATTAGAGAGATATTATAATCACTACCTTTAATTCGAAGATGAGGAGGACCACCATATTTAATCCTATATAAATACAGAGAGCTGGGGCAGAAGAAAATTACCGAAGTAGTTTAGGGGTCGAGTAATGGAAGTCATGGGATTGATGGAATTGGTGAAGTTCACAACTGGAGTTTCCATTCTTTCTTTGCCAGAATATTATTCTTTGTTTTGTTTTTTATACCTATATTTTGATACCTCTTTTATTTGGTTTTTCTAGGAAAAGTTAATTAAAAAGAGCATTATTACCTTACTTCCTATATTTTTATCGATTTTGTGCTCTTGGAAGAATTTCGACTGAAAATCGAATTTTCGAATGAATTTTAGCGCAAGGCTAATTGAAGAAGAAAGCTAAGACATTGAAGATCATTGTATCAAAGTTTCATAATTTTTTACCAAGCCAAATGCTCCAGACTTGCAAGTCAAGATAGCCTAAGTTGAAATCCCATCAAAACTGCACTGCTATGGAAGATTGAAGATTTGAAGACCTTTCCGATTTTTCCTAGTGGCATTAATATATATTTGGAGAGCTTAGAGATCAAGCTACGTTTCTTATATTTTTCCATAATTTTCTAGGAAGTGGAACGACCCTAAAACATGCGGGAAAGTTGGCTGACGTGTTTCCAAGTCATAGAAGGATTCTTTCCTAGTTTGTTTCCTTAATTGTTTGGAATTTTTGTTTTGCTTTAGGAGAGTTTTTCCAGACCTTTTTGGAGTAGGGTTTAGTTGTTTTACGCTATATAAAGTCACCTTAAGCTCTCTCTATGGATCATCATCTTCCCATATACAACTTTTATACACCCACAAATATATCACAGAGAGAGCCAAGAATTTGTTGTTGCACTGCTTGAGGAGCTTTCAAAGGTGTTCCTATGGAGATTTTGAAGATCAAATCCATCGGCCAAATCGATTTTATGACAAAATGCTCTTGTTTATATTTTCTTTTCTCATGAACTAATTTCTCTTGCTAGTGCTATGATGTAGCCTAACCATAAATACTTAATTTTTATAGTTATATTAATTTCTGATTACTATTCTATGTTGAGTATTTGTTATTGTTCTTAATGCTTTGAATATCCAAGCGGAGACCGAGAGGAGATGTTTGGTATTTGCTTCTTCTAACAAATATCATGTCTTGAATGAGTGCCCGAGAGGGACTAACATGACTCATGCAGGTTCTCATATAACTTAATGGATTCTTGATTTTTTAAATTCGTTGCTAAAGAGAGAATGTGTTGTTAATTAAGAAAAATTTTAGTTGATCCCGAGAGGGGATATCGAATAAATTAGGAGAAACTAACTGTCAACATGGATAGTAATTAGGGTTAATTAATTATAAGAATTAAATAGAATTAATTATGGTGAAATCGGATGCTCTAGTGTTACATCAACTTAATTTTTCATCATTAATTAAATTGTTATTTTTCATAATTACTTTAGTTTACTTAAATCAATCAATCTTCTTAATCAACATAAGAACAACACTTTATTTATTTATATATTACTTATGTAGATTGTGTCCTTGCAATAATTTCGTTGAAGTAGAGAATTATGTATATTTTTCTTTTCCGTGTTGAAGATGCTCCGTAGCATTGTCAAATAATGACTACTGTCGAATTGTCTCTGTCGGCAATGCATCAAAGGGTATCATTTTAATAATTATAAGAAGAAAACAAAATAGTTCGTGGTTTGAAACTGCTCCATTTTTAAAATAGTACGTGGTTTACTGTTTTTGGTACACAACTTGAAACAACAGGCCAAACATTAGATGGGACGTCTCCTTTATGATAATGTCAGATCTGTACCAAACAAGTTGCGCTTAACTCAACCATGTATCTTTTGAGATAAATACCACAACTGGAAGGTTCACATGGCCTAACCCAACTTTGTGTTGGAACTTGGACGTAGAGATGGAGTTGTGAACAATTGTTACGAAGTTAAGAGGACATGTGTCATCAAAGAATTCCGTAGATGTTCTTATGGGGAATCAAAGCGATTATATACAAGTCTAAAATTGAATAATATGATTGAAACCAATAACTTATGCTTATTTATTTGATTTACTATTCCTAAAAAATAATACTTGGCCACTTATTTTAAAGAGATTCACTCCATGAAATTATCATTTGAATTGGCTTGTCTTGTGTTGGAATTACTAGAGATATAGTATCTTAAGTTTTACAAATGAAAATAATTGAAAATAAAATTGGTGGTCTTTAGGGATGGGAATGGGTCGGTTAGGAGCTGAGTATGTAAATACCATTCCCAATTGCGTGTATGAAATTTCGGTGAAAACTACTGTTGAGGCCCAAAAAATCCACAACTTGACCCAAATGAATTCCCAGTCCAGCGCAATACCTTATTGAGAAAAAAAAGGGACTTGGAGCACACAAAAGTCAGCCATGCACGAGTCACACTTCACGTGCCATGCCAAATAAATAATCCGTTATGCTAGAAATCGAGATTAAGATTATAAAATGCATTAGCTCTACAAATCCATGCTAATTATCCCGTCAAGCGTAATAATTAAAAGCATGTCAAGCGATATGCCATGCCAAGCAAGAAATCATTATTACACATCAACCACGCTACAAGCCTAAGTGGGCCCAAGCCACTCGAATGCCTGAGGCTTGCTTAAGTGGGTTGTGGCATGGATGGTAATAAATTATCATGAGGCCCATTGATGGGCCGAGAAATGGAGGTTTCGGGTTGTTTGGGAGCCTCGGAACTCAAGCTCATTTTTTATGCCCAAACATGTGGTGCTCACCAAGGAGAAAATAGTCCATTACCTTAGTCAAAATAGCCCATTAGCTTAACCAAAATTAGCCCAATATCTCAACAAAACAAGCCAAAACTTGGAGAAGTTGGTCCATTTATTTGATAAGCCAACCCATTGTTCTAGAAGGCCCATATAACCAAAATAAAAACATGCACAGCCATCAGCACCGGGCTGAGAAACAAAAAGCCACAAGAGGAACAAGTTTTCAAGCAAAACATCCAAGGGACTAAAAGATGTTGGCGTGCAAAGAGCCACCCTTCAAACCAGCATGTATACCCATTTCTTTCTTTCTTCATATCTAACCATGAAAGATGGAAGGAAAGAGAGGAAGGGGGATATCTGAAAATAGAAATTCTTCACTAGGGCAGCTGTAGGAAAGGGACCTTGAGCTCCCAAAATCCCTGATTTTGTGCAAATGAGCATAATTATTTCACCAAAATATGATGATTGAAGGGGTGAGGGGAGAAAGGAAGGGAAAGACTTGGCAAAATGAAATGGAAGCCATTAAGGTTTCTTGGAAAAAGATGGCTTTCAGCGGCTATAAATAGGGCATCTTCTACCCAACGAAGATCACCCACATCCAGAGAACAAGTTTTTTCTCTCACCTGCAAAACCTAGCAAATTCGTGCTATAGTCACCTTTTCCCCCATTTTTCCTCTTCTGGCAGACTGACAGAGCCTCTGTTGAGCTGCCGGAAAAACACTCAAGCCACCCATTCCTCTCTTTCCCTCATTCTTAACCAAACCTTTCTGCAAAACCCTTTCTCTCCTACATTAATACCCCATCTTTTCCCTAGGAACACTTAAATTCTCTCTTCAGTGCTAAACTCATGACAACTTTGCTCCCATGCCACAAGTTTCTCATGCCAAGCTAAGATTCAACCTGTAAGCACTAAGAATTTATCTGTAAGCAGCCATTATTTTTGTTGGTGAAGATAACCAAGGTGTTTCCTAAAATATTTTGGGGTCTGATCTTTGAACTCAGACACAGGGGATATTTTCTTCAGTTTGCTCCTTACAGCGGCCCAGCCCATTTGTAGCTGCCAGAAAAAAAAAGCCCCTACAACTACATAGAGAACCCAAAGAGTCTTTGAGATTTATTCAAATTTTAAAGAAACCGCAAAAAGAACGGTGGTGCAAAGACGTTCAACAAACTGCCCTAAGCTGAGCCTTGCAATCATTCTTTATACTTGGACAAGGTTTAAGAAAATTACTTGACTTACTTTTTGATTTGCCTTCTTGGGGGCACAAGAAATAGTAACATATTTCAAATTTCCATCATCTCCGTTTCTTGATGATTTCCTTATCACTGGAAACCCTGATTGCCTCCCATATTTTCCTTTTCAATCCCGTTAAAATTCATTTCAACTGCATCATGTTGATTATTCTCTAGTCTTGCAGAAGATTCTTCCATTCCTAAAATTTTAGTACATAAATTTAATATACAAGTATATATAATTCAGCGAATAGGCAGACTTGACACTGAAGTCTCCAGAACAAGAACCTCTTCATTATTTACTCTTCCTTTTCTCACAGTGAGAAATAAAAACGCCACAAATGCTCTTGCATTAAACCAAAATTTCTGAAAGTATAACCGAAGTGCAGGTTTACCAAAGGCACTAACCTTTATGCAACCAAAATGATTCAGTATGTTTTTGTTACATGGAGAAAGAAAATCTTATTGAGAATCACAGTAAACTACAGATACTCCGAAAAAGAAGTCCTCCACAGAAGTAAACAAAGCTTACAGATACTCTGAGCATCTTATTCAGTACTAGGTTGTTTCTAAAACACATACTCTAATATAGATTAACCAAACGACCACTTGAACTTTTCAAAAACAGCTGCTTTCCGATAAGCTATGCTAGAGTCAATGAAAAGTCCCAGAACTCAGAGGACACACACAGAAGCCCAAAGTGTGTTCAACGTATTATTCGACGCATTTCATCTCCTTATATCTCATACAACAACTTGGAGAATGATTTCATATGTTGAGACTGCAGAGAAATGGCCACCGATAAACTTCCATCATTTGTTGCACTTGGTAACACAAAAGCCAACCCCTCATATCCCATTCCACCAGGCCCCATGAAAATAGGTCGACCCCAACCGAAATCAGCATCATAGATCGGCAGCCTAGACCAACTAGTTATTCCAAGTCTCGGGCACCTAAAAGTATGAGCTCCACGAACAAGGGGTGACAGGTCAGGCTGAAGTTCAAGATAGTCCAACGCTGATCTAAGATAATCGTTGTCCATACGCACAACAGTATCATGAATACGGCTTGCAGCATACCATGTTGGTTTTGATTTGAGATCCCCTGCTGCAGCAATTGGTGCGCCTGCAAAAACCACATTGCCAAAGAAACCAGGTGGGAGTTGGGGTTGCAGTCTGGACCTTCCATCAACTGCAATATGTAGTTTGGTCTCTTGATCATCAGGAAGTTCACGTGCCACAGATGCACATCTCCAAACATGGCCTGCCAACATCTCATATGTGGTATAGTTGATTGTGTTCCCATCTTCCTTAGACTTGGCTTTCAAGATGTTGAGCTGCTCCCGTGTCAATCTAAAAATGGATACCGTTGCACTTTCATCACCTACAGCTTTTGTACCGGTTTTAATGGGTGGATCAGGTTGGTATTCAATGTGATCGAATGCAGGCTGTGGTGGGTCTCGGGCACGAAGTAATGTCCTGTCAATGAATGGTGGAATTGTAAGGTCAAGACCTCGAGCAATATCAGACCATGTATTTACAAAGTGGAGACCAGAAAGGCCATCTGCTACACGATGTTCCAGGCCAACACCAAGTGACACTCCACCACATTTGAAGTATGTGACCTGATGCATAAACAGAGTAAAACCAGAACCATACTTTGTAAGTTTAAGTCATATCAGGTTCAAGAATTGTCCAGGATGATATTATGAGCAAGAGAAATAAAAGAAAGGGTGAGCACTTCGAATTGTATAGTGAGGTAAAACTATTCGCTAATCCACCAAAAAGAAAATGCATCCACTCAGATATAACAGGAACACGATAACTTGGCTTAAAAGAATAATCTCATCTAAGTGGCAACAAGCAGACAGACGAATGCAGGTTGGACTGTTACATTTTTCTTGTGGTGTTCTTCAAGTATTGAAGCATCCATACAAACTACAAAGTAAAAAAAAACACTTCTTTTAAATTGGGGTGGGCTAAATTTACATTACGCACAAGGGTGAATTTTATCGATCACAAAAATATATCCTAATCAAGAGGAAATAATGAGCTTTACCCCTCAAAATACATCTAGTACATATCTCTTTTTTGTTTTCTATGTGCAAGGATGCCTAAAGTGACATGTTATTTTCTACCAAAAAAATAAAATAAGGGTTGTTTTCGACCAAAAAGTGGGTGTTGTTTGTGTTTGGCTCCTTTTTGTGCCCCAAAAAAAACAAGTGAAGGGCTTAGGATTGAGATAACTGACCTTCGGCCCCCTTCCCCTCATTGTACCCCAGTTCGAACCCCAGAGTCAAAATCCAGTGTAACCAAAAACAAAAAACACTTATTTCTCTAATTACCCATGCTTAGAGTTAGAATCAAAGATTGGCAGCTTAACTTCTTGTATATGTAAACGTCAAAACTTTTCGCCTGTGGGGTTGAGCGTGCATTAATATTAGTTTCCAAAAGCACTAAAGGCATTACCAAAATTGGTTAGTTGAAGTAAATGGATTTGACACCGACATATAAATCAGCCAGCTGATATTGAGGAAAGAGTAGATCCCATCTAATCATGTGCCCTGCTTCCTTAAAGTACCAACCCCACAGTTTTTTCACATACACATGCTAAACTCTTTTTCATTGAGTTATACTCCGTTGGCTTATCGTGCTATCATAATTACCTAACAGAATTGGGGAGACAATAATTTTTTAATATTTCTCAGCTGTCGTTCATTTTATGTGGTCCTACAGCTACCACCTATGTGGTGAAAAATAGGCAATAATTGTTCCGAATTACATATTTTGGGAATTACCTAACAGAACAGCTTTCTCTCATCTCTTAGCAACTTTAGCTGCGACATAGTTAATATTTTTCCACGTATTAATTCACCACGTATATTAATATAGTCTGTCGGCACAGTTATAATATTCTTTTTTATATTAGTTTAGTATATTCTTTTTTTATATATTATTACATCCTGATAATAGACCCAGCCAAGTATCACAACTTCTCAATCTATTGTTTATTATCAATTAATAAATACAAATATCGTATCATGTTAAAGTGTGGCAGTGGCAGCAGCACCACATGGCTGCTTTCCTCTTTTTTCGTGTTTTTTTATCACTTCAATTACCAAAAAATAAAATAAATAAAATTTCATCATCAACTATCTTTCAACCAAGTCGGCTGGGTCATTGGAAAAGAAAAAAAAAAAGTCAGCTGGGTGAAATGTTGAGCGAAGCGTTTAATCTACGGTCAAGATCAAGTAATGAAACGACACTAGCGATCTTAAACATACCTGCAACACCAAGAGGGGATAAGTTGATATCCCTGCCGAATAATCAACGGCTGGGATGAGCTTCCGGAACTCGAGAGTCGGGGCGAAGTCGCCGAAATCGTCGATGGTGGAGCCCGTCTCAGCCACGACAAACAGCGCGCCCTCCGCATTGCAGTCGATCTCGCCGCGGCCGTTGCCTTCCTTCCCGAGGCGCCCCGCCAACGGGTAGAAGGGCACGAGGGCCTTGCTGAGCGCCTGCTTGAGCACCTGCGGGTCGAAGAAGTTGTTATGATGACCGTGCACACTGTTTTGGTTCTGCCTGTAGAAGTAGACGCTGGGCGTGTGGTTGCCCAAAATCACCAGGTCCAAGTTGGTCATCCACAGCACCTGCCTCGGCGTCTCCTCCGCCGGCTTCACCAACGTTGATTCCCTCACGCTCACGTTGACCACCGCCATCTTTTGCTCGGCCTCACCTCACCTTCAAACCAAACTAATTGTCTAACCTTTTTTGCAGTGAAGAAGGCAAAGCACGTCTCTGTATACCGACGTTGTAACATCCATATATGTAGCGACTGAGCAAGGACAAATTTGTGTATGTGCGGGAACACCAGGGTCCCATGTGGAAATATTTTCCAATACACACGATATAAATGCTGTACACATAGAACATAAATACTGTGTGCCTCGAACCTGCAAAAATTATTGGTTTATAACTTATAGTTTACGTGGTTAAATAGTAGTATTTCTCTCCATAATTCTGCTCTCTCAATGTCAATTCTATAAAAATAAAAAATAAAAAAGTAAAGTCTAAACGTCCCTTGTAATATTATTAAGAGTAATGCTATACTTATTATATTTTTATATCACACTGTAGACCATCTTTTTAATGAAAATAAAGCCCATCAATACAATGGGGTTCATCTCTATTAAAAATAAGTAATGTTACACTTACCATACTTTTATTTCATATTTCAATATCATATAATGTGACATATTCATATCATATACATTTTCTCCACCCCTGATGGCATTGTCAATAAAGACTACCGTGGAATTGTCTATGCCCTCAATGCATCAAATGGTATCATTTTCATAATTATAAGAAGAGAACAAAATAGTTCGTGGCTTGAAACCATTCCACAATATCTTCAAACAAAATAGTACTCGGATTAATTTCATATCACACAAACTGCTCCACTTTTAAAGTAGCACGTGGTTTATTGTTTTTCGTCGATGGGTCTCTAAATTTTAAAGTAAATAATAACTTACACAACTTGAAACAAGAACAAACTTCTTTTTTTATGTTTTTTGATCGAAACAGGACAAACATTAGATGGGACCTCTCCTTTATGAAAATATCAGCTTTCCCCTAGCCCTCCCCTTGGACCCTTGCTGGAAATGCTCTAAGAGCCTGACAAAATCACATGGCAACTCTTTTAAAAGGTTTGGACACTTCAAAAAAGACTTTTTTTTATCACAAAACGTCCTGACGTTTGCGAAACTATCACATTACATCTTTAAAATTTTTTTATATCACTATATAAGTGCTCTTAAATAATCCATTTGTATAAAAAAAAACCTGTTAAATTCAAGGATATAATCGTCAAATCAATCCAAAATTATATAAAAAAATATTTTTCATTTCCTTCCCTTCTCTCTTTCTTTTCTACTTCTTTTCTCTCCGCCCGTTCTTTTCTTCTCTTCTCTTCTTCTCTCTCTCTGTTTCTCTTTTTTTCTTCTTTTTCTCCTTTTCTCTATTTCCTCATCTTTTCTTCTTCTTTTCCTTTGCATGACTGTTTCTTTTTCTTCCTCTTTCCTTCTTTGTTCCTCATTTCATCTTCTCTCCAATGCAACCAGATTCATCCTCTTAGAAGGAATGCTGGGTTTGATGAAGTGAAGCTGAGCTGCTGGGTTTGTTTGCTGTCAACTTAGCAAAGAAACTACCAACTACCAACTCACTCATCTGAATCTGATCACAGAAGTTTGACGAGCTGCATGCAACTCAATTGGATTTCAGTTTTGATTAGTGGTGCTGGAAATTGGGTCTACTACTGTTTTCAACGAGAAGCAGAAGCATGGATTTTTGGGTTGCTTTTCAGTTTCGAAGCTGCTTTTGGAAAAGTGGAGGCTCTCTCCCATGATAAATTTCAACAGGAACAGAGCTTGTTCTAAAAACATAGGAATCCAACTCATCTCAAGGGAGAGTAGTCTCACTGTCAAATTCTCTACGAATCAACGCATTGTTCTAAGAGGATGAATCTGGTTGCTTTTGGAGAGAATAAGAAATGAGGAACAAAGAAGGAAAGAGGAAAAAAAAGAAACAGCCATGCGAAGGAAAAGAAGAAGAAAAGCGGAGGAAAGAGAGAAAAGGAGAAAAGAAGAAAAAAAGACAAACAGAGAGAGAAGAATAGAAGAAAAGAACGGACGGAGAGAAAGAAGAAGAAGAAAAGAAAGAGAGAAGGGAAGGAAATAAAAAATATTATATATAATTTTGGATTGACTTGACAATTATATTTCTGAATTTAATAGTTTTTTGACCAAGGAACTATTTAAGAGCACCTATTTTAACATTAGGGACCATGAGTGATACAAAAAAATTTTAAGGATGTAATGTAACAGTTTTGCAAACGTCAGGAACGTTTTGTGATAATAAGCCTTCGAAAAATTATAGAATGATATAGTGAAGTAGTATGATTTATTTATGTGTTATAATAGTATCACATGGTAAACGACATGATATTTTTTCTTGTTATATAATAATATCAATAAATCTCTGCTTATATGTTATGTTATAATACATGAACATGACTTTTTCTATGACCTTCTCTATTTTTCTAATAACACGTGGCACTTCTCTCTCACTCAAAAGAATATTTTTAATTTTTAAAAAATGTTAAATTGTATTTCCATATATACCCTTGACAGAAACTAAAAAGTAAAAAATCCTTTGAGTTTTCACAGCCGGAACAGACCTTTGCTTCCCAAATCATGAAAGTTCAAACACTTTTTTTTATTATAAACAAAACCAAATAAAAATAGAAAATAGTGCTTTGGTGGTGAGATTTGAGAAATAAAATAAAAAATTATTCGATTACAAACAGCAGAGAAAGAGGAGGTGGGAAGGTGGGGGGAAAATCTTTGGACGGGAGAGGAAGTGGGTTTCTTTCATATGCTTGTTTGGGTACTGGTCATGGGTCATTGTTGGGTATTAGTGTTCGTTTTGGGGAGAAGTGGGGAGGTAGAATAAGGGTTGTGGGGCGCTGCAAATGATAGAGAGAGGATTGAGAGAGAAAATATTTTTTCAATTGAAGAAATTAGGGAAGTCAATATATTTAAATTAATTATTTTATTTAATAAGGGCAAATTTAGAAAACAAAAATTAGCTTATTTAATTATTAATGACATTATTTTAAGTGTAAATAAAGTGACACATGTCGTGACAAGAAGGAAGAAGGTGATTTGATTAAGATTGGGAATCTCACGTCCTTTTTATAAGGCCCTTGAGCTGATTTGTTTAAGACATAATCAGATCATATCAATTTATTGCATTTGATTCCGAGCAATTGCAAATCCTTGTCTGTTTTTATATCACTCGATTTTTTATTTTTTATTTTCAAAAGTTGTACCACCAGAAGTTGAGCGACCGACTTTAATATTGCGCTACGTACTTGTGAAGAACAGGTCTGGAAACTTCATTAGAATTATTCGGGTTAGATGTAGACATTTATTGGTCCCATCCTCTGCCTTACGGTCAAGAAATGAACTGTTCTCACCTTCCTCATCAATTGGCATGAAAAGTGTGGGACCCACGTAACTTTCATTCAAGACTTCTCCTCTTCTAAAATATGTGTGTATCAATACATCAAAGCTTTCGACCGTTGGATTTAAAAGTTTTGATCTAATGGTTCAAAATAATTTGTGAAGAAAAATCACTAGAATCACCACACAAAAATCTGGACAACCTGCTGTAGTGGGTTTCTTTGCCTGCCCACACGTGAAAGCTTGCAGTTCAACCTGGAGATGGCAAATTTACAGAGCTGGGAAAAGATGAATGTGGGTATTGCAAGCTCAGTCCCAGAAACCCACGCCAAAAACCATGGCTTCTCTTCCTTAGGTACCCACCCACCCACCTAACCGACGGCAACCCCATCTTCACTTCTCTCTCTTCGAGCTCGCAATACGGTCAGATCTGAATTTCCAACCATGGGAGACGATAACGAGTGCGAGAGAGACCACGACCTTCTTCGTTTGCTGCCGTCTCTTGCTCCAGTCGTCAGCTCAACTTCGCAACCATGGTATTTCTCTATCCAATTCTCTGTTTGTTTCCCCTGAAACTGAAATGAAAAAGAAAAAGGAAAGTTTGTTTGTTCATGGTTCTGATCTGTTACATTTGGTTTTTTCTATCCTAGATCATCCCAGAGAAGAACAGGAGAGAAATCTCCAAAATTGTAATTAATAAAACATAAAATAGCAGGGTTAATTGCATAACCCTAACTCCCGCCACTCTCTCCTCTTCTCATCTCTCTTTCTCTTCTTAAAACCCCTTCCCGGCAGGCAACATATTTCTTCTCTTCCTCAACGCCGCCGCACATCTGGCTCTCCATCTCTGCCGCCGCCGAACCATTCCGATTAGGTGCTTTTAAGTAAAAGGTATTGATTTAATTATGTTTTGGTCCGTATATGGTGATTTTGAAATGTATGATTTCTATATCCATTTTCTTTTTAGTCATAAGTTCATAATGGTTTAACTCTTGGTTATTTTTATTAAATTTTCTTAAATGTATGAGCTTTTCGAATTGAGTAGGAATGAACCAAAGTTTATATAATTTTTCAATTATACACATATTAAATTAAATAAAAAAAGAATATATTATAATTCTAAATTGTTCATGGGAACAAAATAGTCATGAAAAATGTGCATTGAATGTTTGCTCATTTTTCCGAACTCCTCCATGAGGAAGGAAAACAAAACCCAAGTTGAGAAGATAACTTCACTTTTTCCCCTATTTTTTCTTGTGCCATACAATTATTTCTCATGTCTGGACTTATTAAACATGGAAAAACAATTGATTTTTCATCCCCAGTCTTATTTCCCATGAATCAAACAAAACCTCAATGTCAATTCTATAATAAAATATAAAAAAATTTAAAAAGTAAAGTCTAAACGTCCCTTGTAATATTATTAAGGGTAATGCTAGCCTTATTACATTTTTATACTATATTGCGTACCATCTCACTAATAAAAGTGGAAACTATCAATACATTAGGATCCATCTCTATTAGAGAGGAGACATTTGAAGTTGAGCAAATGGACAGTTTTAAGCATCTTCTTGTGCCTTAATATATTCGCCACAATCAGAGCTGGCCTTGGCCCGGGGTTACCAGTACTACAACCCGGGACCTAAAGTCAAGGGAGATCTAAATTTTTTTATAAAGGCTATGTATATGTGTATATAAAAGAATAAATAATAAAATAAAGAAGTTGAACCGTATCTGTACCAAAGAGGAAGCCAAATCAATCTTCAATCATTTTCAATCTCAAGGAACTTATTGAGGAAGGTAGCAAAATCAATTATCATTTATTAGGGTATGGTATGGCTCCGCACCACCTGCGAAAATTCTGATAGCATTTTCAAATAAAGACTACTGTGGAATTGTCTCTGTCCTCAATGCATCGTGGTATCATTTTCATAATTATAAGAAGAAAACAAAATAGTTCGTGGTTTGAAACTGCTCTACTTTTCATAATTATATGTGGTCTACGGTGTTTGGTCGATGGGTCTCCAAATCTTTAGTTACTTACACAACTTAAAACAACAGCACAATCACTAGGTGGGATCTGTCCTTCATTATAAAATCAAACACGAGATGGGACCTGTCCTTTATAATAATATGAGCCCTTTACTGTAGCAAACAGCAAGACCACGCAGCCTGACAAAACCACATGGGAACTCTTTTAAAAGGTTTGGACTGTAGTATGATTTGTTTATGTGTTATAATATAAGTAAACGATATGATTGATATTTTTTCTTTTTAGAGAATAGTATTAATAAATTACCGTTTATATGTAGGGTGTGTATTTTCGGGAAGTGTAAAGTCACTTTTACATCCTCTTTATGTCTCTAGGGGATGTAAATATTTTTTTGTTCTGCCAATGAGAAACGATGTAAATCCAAATATGCATATTCAATTTGTTTGTGATAATTCTTTTTTGTGTGTGTTTTTTTTTATATTTTAACTTTTTAAAATTAATTTTGTGCGTATTAGATTTATTTATTTTTCCAAATAAATGGACCTAAAAAAAGTTTAAATTTGGAGAACATATGATTTTACCTACAAACTAACATAAAAATATCTATGTAGAAATCTAGGCCATTGGAAGTGCAATGCAAATTGCATGAAATCTAGGCATTCCATTTTGAATTCCAATCTTTCTCTTTCCCTTTTTTCTCTTGTGGGTCCCGTCTGCAGAGGATGTAAAAAAAAATGCAAATGTGCATCTAATTTTACATCTCCATAGTTGTAATGTATTTTTACAATCATTTACATCTTTCCATTAGAGATGATTCTAACGACAAAGGGTGTATATTTAACATACATCCCCTTATACACTCTCCCATTGTGAATACTCTAATACATGAATATGCTATACCACATGACAAGAAATATAATTACTCTTGAGTTTATAGAGAAAGAAATTGGTCACAAACATGTTATAAGTACTAGTCATAAATTGATATATTAAGGCGCGATTAGTAAGGGGCTTGCAGTTCAAGTAGTAAAAGGTATTTACTCATGCACCATAGGTCATGGTTTGATTCTCCTCTCCCCCAATATCGCTTATATAAATAAAAATAAATATATTAAAAAAGTAGCGCTCAACTCAACCAGGTATGTTTTGAGATAAAATGCCACATGGAGCTAGGAGGTTCACATGTTCTAACCCAACTTTGTATTGGAGTTGTGGACAATTGTTACGGAGTTAAGGGGACATGTATCATCAAAAAATTCTATAGATTCCTATGGAGAATCAAAGCGATTATATACAAGTCTAAAATTGAATAATATGATTGGAACCAATAACTTATGCTTATTTATTTGATTTCTTCCCTTGTGTTTGTTCTTCAATCGAATGGTCTGCCTTGCCCCCCATGTTTATCTCCTTTTAGCTAGAGGCTGATGTGCTCCTTTGGTGACGTCCTAGTTTGTGGCCCTCTAGTTTCTATTACTTTCAGTTTTCTTCATTTCTAGCATGTCTGTGTTTTTTCTGCTTCTCCTAGGCGGGTCTGTCCCCGGGTCTGTCCCCTAGGCTGCTATCTTTTTCTTTCCTTGTTTATGTTCTTTTTGGGTTGCTTTCCCTTCAATGAAGTTTCCCTTTCGACCAAAATAAAAATAAAAATGATTTGATTTACTATTCCTAAAAAGTAATACTTCGCCACTTATTTTAAAGAGATTCACTCCATGAAATTATCATTTGAATTGGCTTGTCTTGTGTTGGAATTACTAGAGATATAGTATCAAGTTTTACAAACGAAAATAATTGAAAATGAAATTGGTGGTCTCTAGGGATGGGAATGCGCAGGTTAGGAGCCGAGTATAGAAATACCATTCCCAATCGTCTGTATGAAATTAGATGAAAACTATACATAGAACCCAAAGAGTTCGCAATTTATTCAAAACATAAAGAAACCGCAAAAAAGACGGTGGTGCAAAGACGTTCAATAAACCTACCCTAAGCTGAGCCTTGCAATTATTCTTTATACCAAGGTTTACAGATTCGCAACATAGCACGCTCTTGGTACCTGATTTTGCTCAGGAGTAGTCATCGGAGGTGAGTCAGATTCAGAATCCATCTCCCTCTTAGCGTCGCCATCTTCAGTAACTATACTTCTCTTGCTAAAGCGATTGTTGTTCAGCAAAACCCCTGGGGAGCCCTCCTCCACAGGTATGGAGAATTCATTATAAAAAGAAAGGGCAGGCCCAGCTTATTTGGGGTTAGATGTAGACATTTATTGGTCCCGTCCTCCGCCTTTCGCCTTTGGTCATTAAATGCACTTGTAGTATTAAGCTACCACCTCTGGCATTCAAATCAAAACCAAAGTACGTTCACTTGAAACAATTAGCCAAGGGCCTAAACAGCTCATCAAATTCAAAACAAAAATTTGTATGGTTTCTGTTTCTTGTTTCAGGAAAAAAAACATCATGGCCTTCCCTCTCCCCTTCCTGGGCTGTTCCAGCCTGTGGCAGGCTGGGCTCATGCCTGGCCCAAATTTATGTTAAATAAATATTGCCCATACTTTTCTCTCCTCTCTTCTCGTTTGTCCAGTCCTAATTTTTGTTAAAAATATATTACATACACTCTCATCTCTCTCCTTTCCTTTTTTTTAGGGTAATAAAATTGGAGTGGGGAAATTACAACTCTTTTTTTATTCTTTTCCTCACACTCTCCTAGGGGTGGCAATTTCCTACACGACCTGTTACACGACTCGAAACCCGCACGGAAAAAACACGACTCAAACCCGCACGATTAATAATTGGGTAATTTTCGAGTCAACCCGTTTTGACCCGTTTATTAAACGGGTGGGTTTCGGGTCAACCCGCCAACCCGTTAAAATACATGTGTAACCCGTTTATTAAATGGGTCGTGTCACGGGTCGTGTCAACCCGCCCGCGAAAAAATATGGGGAAATAGAGACTTCAAAACACACGTATGGGGTTTCGAACCCCCTCCATCCTCATTACCCTCCAACACCTTATCCACCATGCTATATACAACTTTGTAATTATATATTATGCCTTTTGATATTTATAATGTTTTTTTTTCTTTCTTTTCCGTCTATCTTCTCCTCTCTATTTTTTAATTTCTTTTCCTTCTCTCTTTTCTCCTCTCTTTTCTTACTTCTCTTTAGTTTTCTCTCATCTCTTTTTTTTTTCTTTCTTTTCCTTTTCTTTAGTTTTCTCTCCTCTCTTTTTTATTTTTATTTCTTTCCTTCTCTCTTCTCTCTCTATCTCTCTCTATTTTTTTTTTTGTTTTCCTTCTCTCTTCTCTCCTCTCTCTATTTTTTTTTGTTTTCCTTCTCTCTTCTCTCCTCTCTCTATCCTTTTTTTCTTTCTTTTCCTTATATTTTCTCTCCTCTCTCTGTTTTTTTCAGTTGTGACTTTTGTAACATGCATATTATTATTTATCAACCCGTTACACGACTCGAAACCCGCACGATAAAAGACGACCCGAACCCGACACGACACGTTTATTAAATGGGTTGGGTTCGGGTTGAGCATTCTTGACACGTTTAATATCCCGACACGACACGAACCCGACACGACCCGACCCATTGCCAGCCCTACTCTTCTCTCTCCTCTCTTTTTTTTTTCTTCTTTTCCTTACACTCTCCTCTCTCATTCTTTTTTTTAAAATTCTTTTCCTTCTCTCTTCTCTATCTCTTTTTTTTTCGGTTGTTTTCCTTCTCTTTTCTATCCCTCTTTTTTTTTCTTTCTTCTCCTTCTCTCATCCCTCCTCTCTTTTTTTTTCCGTTCTTTTTATTCTCTCTCTCTCTCTCTCTCTCTCCTCTCTCTCTCTCTCTCTCTCTCTCTCTTATTTGTTCCTTTTCCTTCTCTCTTTTTGTTAGAAAAATATTACCTACATTACTTATGATTATTAAAAAAATTTGTCTTGCACAAAGATAACTATTTTAGAAATTGCGAAACATGATTGATAGGGCTATAGAGCTCGAGGTGGAAACCTAAAAACGGATGTCATAATAAACGTTTATAAAAGGAAACAAGGAGAGAAATGAGGTCACAACTCGTTTAAAAAATAAAAAAAATAAAAAAAAACATAGCTTCGTCAATTTTCTTCCTTCCCATTTCTCTCGAAATAAATCTTGTTTTTTTTAAAAATTAATGTAGTCCTATATATTATCTTTCTTTTTAATGTGAAATAATTTATTTTTATTTTTATTTTTTATTTTAGTTTTTGTATTTGTATATATAAATGCATTTGAGAGTAAGGCTTATTACGTCTCCTCTTACTATGTAATTTTTTTTTATGTTTATTAATGAAATTCACTCGTTTTGTCAAGTTTGTTATATAAGTTTTGCCCGGTCGGTTTTCAAATCCTGAAACCACCACCTGATCAATTTGCATGAAAAGTATGGGACCCACGTAACTTTCAATCAAGACATTCTGTAGTGACTTCTCCTGTCATCTAGCGAAAATTCTATCAAATGCTGGATAACCTGCTGCTGTAGTGGGTTTCTTTGCCTCCCACACGTGGAAGCTTGCATTTCAACCTGGAGATGGCAAATTTACAGAGCTGGGAAAAGATGAATGTGGGATATTGCAAGCTCAGACCCAGAAACCCACAACAAAAACCATGGCTTCTCTTCCTTAGGTACCCACCCACCCACCTAACCGACGGCAACCCCATCTTCACTTCTCTCTCTTCGAGCTCTCAAATCGGACTCAATACGGTCATATCTGAATTTCCAACCATGGGAGACAGACAACGAGTGCGAGAGAGACCTCAACCTTCTCCGTTTGCTGCCGTCTCTTCCTCTAGTCGTCAGCTCAACTTCGCAACCATAGTATTTCTCTATCCAATTCTCTGTTTGTTTCCTCTGAAACTGAAATGAAAAAGAAAAAGGAAAGTTTGTTTGTTCATGGTTCTGATCTGTTACATTTGGTTTTTTTTATCCTAGATCATCCCAGATAAGAACAGGAGAGAAATCTCCAAAATTGTAATTAATAAAACATAAAATAGAAGGGTTAATTGCCTAACCCTAACTCCCGCCACTCTCTCTTCTCTTCTCATCTCTCTTTCTCTTCTTAAAACCCCTACCCGGCAGGCAATATATTTCTTCTCTTCCTCAACGCGACCGCACATCTGGCTCTCCATCTCTGCCGCCGCTGAACCATTCCGATTAGGTGCTTTTAAGTAAAAGGTATCGATTTTCTATTTGCCCTCTTTCGGGTTTTCTGTTATGAATACTTGAAGTGATTTTTATGTGAAAGTCTCTTCTTTTGTCTTATTGAAGGTGAAATGACTTTCCTCTTCCCTTTTGCCTAAGGTGGCCTCTAGTTTTAGAAAAAGGCACTACTACAAAACAACCCTTGCGCGACCAAATTTTGCGCGACGAATAATTTTTCGTCGCGCAAAGACACTTTGCGCGACGAAACTCAAAACTTCGTCGCTAAAAACCTTGCGCGACCCACTTTTGCGCGACGAATTTTTTTTCGTCGCTTAAAGCGACTTTGCGCAACCAAATTTTGCGCGACGAAAAAAAATTCGTCGCTCAAAGTAACTTTGCGCGACGAAAAACAATTCGTCACGCAAAGCTACTTTGCGCGACGAAACAATTAACTTCGTCTCCCAAAGTCCTTATAAAAATAAATAAATATTTTTTAAAATATTTGTTAGAAAAATATATTATTGTTTTTTGGATTGGGTTTTTATTAGAAAATATATTTTTTAAATTGACGATCGAATTAGTTCATTGTATTCATATAGGGTCAAAGAGTGTAGCTATAAAAAAATCATCAAAATAGGAGTTAAAATAACCGTTAAATCGTGATTTTTCATTTATAACTGTCGAAAAGTTTTGTCCAATTACTTGATCTCTGAATGTTTATTTCTTCCGATTTTTAGCGTATATGATCTCGAAGTATAAACAAACAAGTTTGACGGTTGGATCGTTCAAACTAGTTTCATAGAATGCGTATGCCATCAAAACAATATATTCACTAACAATTAAGAGTTTATTTATACTTTTGTTAAATATAACATAAGATTTTGTGGTATCCACTAGTGTAAATATTTTAAATTGAAGATCAAATTCAGTCATTGTATTCATATAGGGTAAAGGAGTGTAGCGGTAAAAAATCATCAAAATCGGAGTTAAAATAACCTTTGAATCAAGATTTTTCATTTATAACCGTCGAAAAGTTTTGTCCCGTTACTTGATCTCTGAATGTTTATTTTTTGCGATTTTTGGCATATATGATCTCGAAGTATAAACAAATAAGTTTGACGGTTGGATCGTTGAAACTTGTTTTTTTGAATGCGTATGCCATCAAAACAATATATTCACTAACAATTAAGAGTTTATTTATACTTTTGTTAAGTATAACATAAGATTTTGTGGTATCCACTAGTGTAAATATTTTAAATTGACGATCGAATTAGTTCATTGTATTCATATAGGGTCAAGGAGTGTAGTTGTAAAAAATCATCAAAATCGGAGTTAAAATAACCGTTAAATTGTGATTTTTCATTAAGAACCGTTGAAATTTTTTGTCCCGTTACTAGGTCTCCGAATGTTTGTTTTTTACAATTTTTGGGGTATACGATCTTGAAGTATATACAAACAAGTTTGACGGTTGGATCGTTGAATGGTGTGTGTATATATATATATTTACTTATTAAGTAGCTTTAAATTTATTTATTTTGTACGTATAACACTTAAGAAATTAGTATATACATTTATTAAGTAGCTTTAACCTTATTTATATTTTAAATCGTAAAAAAAATAATTTTATTATTCATAACAATTATTTTTATAAATATCGTGCTATGAACCAATTTTTCGTCTCTCAAAAGTTTGCGCGACCAACAATTCGTCGCGCAAAACTTTAAAAATTTGGGTGAGTACCAAAAATGGGACGCGGGATGGAAAAAAAATTTTTTTTTTAGACTTTGCGCGACCAATATATATTTTCGTCGCGCAAAAATTTGGCGGGTACCAAAAATGGGACGCGGGAATTTTTTTAGACTTTGCGCGACCAATATGTATTTTTCGTCGCGCAAAAATTTCAAAATTTGGGCGGGTACCAAAAATGGGACGCGGGATTTTTTTTTGACTTTGCGAGACCAATATACTAATATTCGTCGCGCAAAACTTTGCACGACCAATACTCCAATATTTTTCGTCGCGCAAAGTGATACGGTTTTTAAAATAAAAATAACTCCTCCATCATTTTCTCAATGTCTTTCTCTACTTTTTCCTCTCCTCTCTCTTTCCCTCTCCCCAAATCCCACCATTTCTCTCACTCTCACTCCTCTCACTTAATCTCTCATCATCTCTCTCTTCACTATCTCTTACTCTCACTCACTCTCTCATCTCTCTTTTCACTATCTCTTACTCTCACTCACTCTCTCATCTCTCTATCACTATCTTCTCTAATTCTCTCACACTCATTTCTCTCTCTCATTCTCACTCACTCTCAATCTTGCCAAAAGGTAGATTCTCTCCAAATTTTAATTTTTTTTTCATTAATATGTGTTTTTGGAGTTAGTTTTGAGTTTGTGTGGGGTTTGGGGTTGAGTAAAGGGGAGGGATTGGAGTTTGGGTTGGATTTGTGGTATAACAATTTTAGGGGAGATTATCCCTTTTATTTATTTATTGTACTTTGTTAATTTATGTGTACATTTTGAATATTATATATATATTTATTGGATAATTTGATCACTATTTTTCATATGTAATTTTATTTTGAATATGTCAATTTAAATTAAAGTAATTAAATTAAATTTAAAAAGTAAACATTTGAATAAATTAATATAATTAAATTAATATCAATTTAAATTAAAGTAACGAAAAAAATCATACAATTAAATTTAATTTAAAAATTAAAAATTCGAAATAATTAATATAATTAAATTAATATTAAAGAAATAATAAAACAAAAAGTCAAAAACCAAAATATTTCGTCGCGCAAATATTTGCGCGACATTAATATTCGTCGCGCAAAACTCTAAAAATTTGGGCGGGTACTAAAAATGGGACGAGGGAATTTTTTTAAAAAAAAATTTTAAAATTTTTTCGTCGCGCAAAGTCGCTTTACGGGACAAATATTTTTTCATCACGCAAAGTCGCTTTGCGCGACCAATATTTTCGTCGCGCAAAGTTACTTTGCGCGATGAATGAAAAAATTTCGTCGCGCAAAGTCTTTCTCCACGATCTTTGCGCGACGGAATCTGCGCGACGAAGTTTCTGTCGCGCTAAAATTTGTGCGACTATAATGTATTTTGCGCGACGAAATTTTCTTCGTCGTGCAAAGTGAAAAATGTAGTAGTGAGGGTTGAGTTGCCATATATTTCACATGAAGAAATCTTTGCCTACTGTTGCCTACTGTTGCCATATATTCCTCTTCCTTGTTGCCTAGTGTTGATAGAAATCTTTGCCTAGTGTTGATAGATGTTATTAAAATTGAAGAAATCTGATTTGGAGTTTTCTTCCCGCTTGCATTGTGATACTCTTGGTCGTTAATTTCTGGTAATTTTTTTTTTTTACTGAAATTTAAAATGCTGACGATATGATTTCTATATATTATGTTTTGGTCATCAGTTCATAATGGTTTAACTCTTGCTCATTTTTATTAAATTTTCTTAAATGTACGTGTGAGCTTTTCAATCATATATGTGTGGTATTAAAATATGGAAGTTAAAATAGTATGTTTAATATAATTTTGATAATATTTATCAAAATATCTTAAATTTTCTTAAATGATGCATTTGTTAACTTATTATGCTTCTTTCTCCTGAAATACCATTGCGATATAAGTATGATGTTTTCAGTAAACTTTTTTTGTTGAAGTGAATTTGTGAATCAATATTTGCAAAATTGCAAAAAAGTTATGCATTAACGAATCCTATGTATGCAAGCAAATGGGTAATTGCATGTAGATTTCAAAAGATATGCTTTAGTTTATGTGAAATTGCATAGATCCCCTCCCATCAACCCCCAGCCCCGACCCACTCTTTCTGCCTCTCTTTCTTTCTCTCCCTCGCACACGTAGCACCAGATGTGCAATTGCATGACTATACGTGCACTGCCCAAATGTATCCCCAAAAGGTAATGCCTTCCACACCCCATGTCTACATGTTTCATTAGTGAATTTTGAAAAGACATATATACCCTTAACAGTTTGATGTATTGATACACCAGAGCATTGTAGATGAACCCGTCATCTAGTCTCTCTGTCGAGGAGATAAGGTTGGTGCAAATGCAGCGTTGTCTTTAATTTTCGTATCTTTCTCGTCACTTTGACAAGTGCATTACATTAATGACAAAGTGATCATGGAGTTTTTCTTGGGTAGTGGACGGATGGTACTCATAAGTATAAGTTGCATTGTCAGAGATTCACTTTTGGTTTGAAATTCGATGATTTGTATTCAAATAGAACTAGAGTATTTACACAAGTGGTGAGTACTTGGTCTCCAAGTACATTCCTATTTGGGTACAATTACCTATAATTACATGGAATTACAATATCACAATAAAGGGAAAGTAAATCACAGTTATTGGAGTGCCTGATTGTGTGCAGATTTATCACCATCTCTATTATCCCTCTGCAAGCTGAT
The DNA here is from genome assembly GCA_903112645.1 of Prunus armeniaca. Lineage (NCBI taxonomy): Eukaryota > Viridiplantae > Streptophyta > Magnoliopsida > Rosales > Rosaceae > Prunus > Prunus armeniaca. Next base: position 8,064,391 of record CAEKDK010000003.1, on the reverse strand, counting down.
GTGCAAAGAGCGCAACAGCTTGGATTTGAGAAAGGCAAACCGAGGAAGCGGGAGACCCTTGGTAAAAATGTCAGCCAGCTGAGATTGGGTGGAGACATAACGAACATGCAAGGAGCCAGCAAGGACAAGTTCACGGACATAATGATAATCCACATCAATGTGTTTGGTGCGTGCATGAAAGATCGGATTAGAAGCAAGAGCAATAGAGCTTGTGTTGTCACACCAAAGCAAAGGAGGTGAGGGCAAAGAGACATGTAATTCTTGTAAGAGTTGTTGAATCCATGAGAGTTCCATAGCAGTGAGAGCCAATTGACGATACTCAGATTCGGTACTAGAGCGGGAAACGGTGGGCTGCTTCTTGGAGCTCCATGAGACAAGGTTGGAGCCAAAGAAAATACAATATCCCCCTGTAGAGCGACAATCATCGGGATTACCAGCATAGTCGGCATCAGAGAAAGCAATCACAGAAGAGTCACCAGGACAAAAAACAAGGCCATCATGAGAAGTGCCAAGAACATAACGTAGAATACGCTTGACGGCTTTCCAATGAATATCAGTAGGTTGATGCATGAATTGACAAACTTGGTTGACGGCAAAGGAAATGTCCGGACGGGTGATGGTGAGATACTGAAGTGCGCCAACAAGACTGCGATACTCAGTGGGATCCGAGAGAGGAGAGCCATGAAGAGAGCTAAGTTGAGAACCAGTGGCAACCGGAGTGAGACAAGGATTAGCCTCATGTAAGGTGGCCCTTTTTAGAAGATCAGCCGCATATTTGGCTTGATTCAAACACAACATATCCGGAGTACGCTGGACCTCAATGCCCAAAAAATAATGAAGATCCCCCAAATCTTTCATAGCAAACTGACGATTAAGAGACTGAAGAAGGGCGTTAACCTGTGACAAAGCATTACCAGTAACAATAATATTGTCCACGTAAATCAAAAGGAAGAGAAAATTGTCATCTTTATGAAAAATGAATAAGGAAGGATCCGCCTTGGAAGCCGTGAAACCTGAGTGAATAAGAAACTCAGAGAAACGGGAGAACCAAGCACGGGGAGATTGCTTGAGACCATAGAGAGATTTCCGAAGGCGACATACATGATGAGGAAATTTAGGGTCTTCAAAACTGTGGGGTTGATGCATGTAAACCTCTTCAGACAAGTAACCATGAAGAAAAGCATTAGTAACATCAAGCTGACGGATGAGCCATTGCTGAGAAAAAGCAAGAGAAAGAATAATGCGAACAGTAACATGCTTAACAACAGGACTGAAAGTTTCCAAGTAGTCAATGCCATATTGTTGATGAAACCCATTGGCCACAAGACGGGCCTTATACCGTTCAATGGAACCATCGGAGCGGCATTTGATACGGAACACCCATTTGCAAGGCAAGACATGGCGGTGAAGGGAGGGAGGAACAAGATCCCAAGTATGATTGTGATGAAGGGCTTGGACCTCTGTGAGCATAGCTTGGCGCCATTGATCCGATTTGTTTGCTTCTTGGAACGAGGTAGGTTCGATCTCAGATACCTGCGAAAAAACAAGATTTGCATATTTGGGATTCGGTTTTCTAATCCCATCTCTCAAACGAGTGACCATGGTGTGGGTAGTGGGAAGGGAAGGGGGCAGGGATGACTCAACAGGAGAAGCGGGGACATCAACATGAGTGACCGTGGGCAAAGGAGGAGGAGAATGAGGAGGCTATGGGGAAGGAGATGGCGGTGGTGGAGAAACAACGGGAGAGGAAGACACGACTAAAGGTGGAGAGGGAGGCACCGGGGATGGAGGAACGGAGGAAGTGTGAGAGAGAGCCTAAAACGGAAAGGTAGATTCATCAAAAACAACATGACGAGAGAGATAAACACGACTAGTTGAAGGATCATAACACCGATAACCTTGGTAATTAAGAGAATAACCTCTGAAAACACATTGTTTAGAACGAAATTGAAGTTTATGTTTATTATAAGGACGCAGGTAAGGAAAACATGCACATCCAAAAACACGTAAAATAGAATAGTCAGGACGACGACCAAACAAAGATTCATAGGGAGACAAATAATTTAATTGACGGGCAGGCAAACGGTTGATTAAATAGGTAGAAGTATTACAAGCTTCAACCCAAAAGGAAGAGGGCATATGGGCGGTGGCAAGGAGAGTAAGAGCCATGTCTATGAGGTGTCGCTATTTGCGTTCGGCGGCTCCGTTTTGTTCTGGTGTGTGAGGATTGGAAACACGGTGAAAAATCCCATGAGTACTTAAGTAATGCTGGAATTGGTTACTAGGGAATTAAGCCCCCCTATCTGTTTGAAGAGATTTGATTGTGCACACACGGTCAACAGACAACAAATTTTCCACCAATATCCTAAATTTATGAAAATAATCAAAAGCTTCAGACTTAAAACGCATTGGAAAAACTCATGTATAACGAGAGTAATCATCAACAAATAATATAAAATATTTAGAACCTTTATTAGATAAAATGGGAGATGTCCAAATATCACAATGAATGAGTTGTAACGGAACAGTAGAAACAGAAGAAGATAACTGAAATGGTAAACGACTACTTTTGCCTAGAGGACAATGAGAACAAAAAGAACTCCGAGGAGAACCACAAAGGGGAAGGAGAGCTAAAAGCTTTTGAAAGACAGCAGGAGATGGATGACCTAAGCGTTGATGCCATACGGGAGAAGAAGTACGGATACCAAGGAGGGCCACAGCGATGGTAGGAAATGAGGAGGAGGACGAAGGAGACCGGAACGGGTAGAGACCATTTTCACTCTTGCTGTGGAAAAGCGTCTTCCCCGAGACGAGATCCTTCACATAGAAATCAGAGGGGGTGAAAATAAAATAGACAGAATTATCAAGAGCAAATTGATGAACACGAAGTAAATTATGAGATGCGGAAGGACAATGAAGAACTTTATTTAAATGGAATTGAGAGATGGAACAAGAACCAATATTAGTTATATGCAAACCTTGGCCGTTACCCACAGAAACTTGATCCGAACCACCGTAAGTCTGAGAGAGCTGGAGATGAGCAAGGTCATTTGTTATGTGAGCAGAGGCACCACTATCAGTAAACCAGGTAGATGACGGAGTAGGAGTATGAGAGGCAACCATGGCTTGAGGAGCAACAGGAGGGCAAGGGCAGCGACGAGCCATATGACCATATTCACCACAGTTATAACAACGACCGTTAAAACCAGGAGATGAACCATAAGACGGAGAGGAGAAACCACCACGGCTAGGAGCAACGGGCATGGAAAGGGGAGCCTGAGAGGGGAGAGGAAGGATGCCTCGACTAGGAGAAGAACTGGGGCCAGAAAAACCACCACGGGAGCCAGAAAAGCCACCACCACGACCACCACGGGAAAATGAGGACCCACAATTGGAAAAGCCATGGCCACGATTAGCATAAAACACTTGAGTGGTAGAATCAGACGTCATGGAAGGGGTGTATTCAGCCATACGAGTCTCAGCAGTTAATAAAAAGGTAATAACATCATCAAGAGCCATAGGAGGGTCACGAGACTAAATAGAGTTGACAGCGCTCTCATACGCCGGTCCGAGACCATTAAGAATAAGGTCAATAAGATCATCATCATCCACGGGTTTGCCAGCAAGAGCCAAACTATCAGCAACAGCAGTCATTTGATTGACAAAATCAGTGATGGAGGAGGTACCGCGTTTGGTGGTTTGCAGCTGGTGCTTCAACTGAAGAATACGAGAACGGGACTGAGAATTGAAACGTTTCTCCAAAGAGATCCAGGCATCACAAGCTGTAAGAGAACGAGAAACCTGAGAGAGCACGCCAGGAGTGAGGGTAGAATTAATCCAACTGAGCAGTTGTTGATCAAGTTTATGCCAGTCTGCATAAGCAGGATTGGGGGTGACGCCATCAGAGGTGAATTGAGAAGGACACGGATTTGTTTGATCAACATATCCGATTAAACCAGTACTCTTCAACAGGGGCAAGAACTGAGCTTTCCAAATGATGTAGTTCGTACGATCCAATTTGATAGAAACAACATAGGAGATATTAGGAAGAGAGACCATAGAAGAAGCAAGAGGTGTCGCAGACAAGGAGGAAGCCATTGGAGAAGGAGGGGATGAAAGAGGAGTATTTGTAGGAGAGGGCTCAGCAGAAGAAGGCATATGTGGGCAGAGAAAAAAAAACACAGAGAGAAAACGCAAGGAAGCTAGACTAGGGTTTATAGCTCTGATACCATGTCAAAGATTCACTTTTGGTTTGAAATTTGATGATTTGTATTCAAATAGAACTAGAGTATTTATACAAGTGGTGAGTACTTGGTCTCCAAGTACATTCCTATTTGGGTACAATTACCTATAATTACATGGAATTACAATATCACAATAAAGGGAAAGTAAATCACAGTTATTGGAGTGCCTGATTGTGTGCAGATTTATCACCATCTCTATTATGCATGTTACAAGCATTTAGGGGAGAAAGATACTTCATTCCTTACTATGTAAGTATGAGCTTTTATATTCTTGTAAAGAGCAGTGTCACATGTGTACATAAATTTTTCTTTTTGTGTTTTTAATAAATTATTTTTACATACATGTAAAACTGTGATTCTTTAGGAAGCAAGCAGTATCTTTTAGGAGGGTGATTGATTACATGCATTTAAAAGGATCATAGCATTGGGGTTAGATGTAGTTACCATAAGTTGTATGGGTTAGCCCAATTACAAAAAAATAAAATGAAAAATTTCATAACGTGCTACATATATATTTTTCACTTTCTAGCACATCAAACTATTTTATAATTAACATGTCATCAAACTTTAAAGTTCAATAACTAATATAGTTACAATTCAAAAGACCAATAACTTCAAAGTTCAATTAAACTTCAAAAGAAACATCCTTATTTAGTTATTAGTCAATGAAAGCATTAGACGTATAAAATAAAATAACATAAAAACATATACAAGCGGACGTTTTGATTCGGTTTAGGTTGGTTTGCAAAATCTAACAATCGCAACCAAACCAAACCATTATAGTAAAATTTAAACAAAAAAAAAAAAAAAAAAAAAAGCCAAGGCAAACCAGCCATTACAGTTCAGATCGGCCGATTTGGTGAGTTTGGTTGGATTGCTGTCCACTCTTGTTTAGTTTTTTTTTTCTTTTTCAAAAGAAAAAGAAATTTTCATTTTTCTAGGAAAAGAAGTTGATATTTTATAATTTTTCTTTACTTAGGTGGTAGACTATATATTAGTGATGTCTTATAGAAATTAATTTATACAAATAATAACACGTATATATATATATATATTTTTTTTTAAATTAAAAATTTTGGGGGAGCAAAAATTTGTTTAGCTTTGCTGTCAAGAACTCCATAACCACGCAATGCAAACATATCAAAGAAAGCGGGTTTGTTGTTTTTTTTTTGTTTTTGTTTTTTTTTTTTTTTTTTTTTTTTTTTTCAGAAAGCGCGGAATTTATCAACTTACACCTTTGTTGTTCTGGCGGATCGGAAGTCACCTAATTTGGCAAGATACAAAACAATAGTTACAACCACGCAACAATGTGCAGGTCCTCAGGATCATGCTAAAAAAATCATAACATTTTCGGGTCACATTATCGTATTTGAAAAACACAAGAGAGAGTTTGTTATTAAAAGTGAAAAATAACTAACTCAAAATAGAGACAAAAGATAACATGGTTAGGGAAATTTGGTAAGTGTTTTTTTCTTCTCTTCTCTTCTGTTCAACAAAACAAACCAACCCTCTCTGGACAGGACAAAGAAGGGTTTCCCAGGCAGGCCTCTAGAATAATCAGAGAGAGAGAGAGAGAGAGGGGGCATTGGAGAGAAAAAAAAACTTGGAGATTATATAACATATGATCATCTTCTTGTAAGCAGGATCTGTAATCTGCCCACTTGGAGAGTTTTGAATTAATTAGATTTTATAGGAGATTAAGAGAGTTAATTAAGAATTAATGGCAAGGATTAACCGAGGCCATGGAGAGAAGAGAGAAGAGTCCGTGGCAGTGGCCATAGACAAGGACAAAGGAAGTGAAAATGCCATCAAATGGGCTGTTGATCATCTTCTCACAAGAGGCCAACCTCTCACGTTGCTGCATGTTAAGCACACATCCTCTTCTGAAGGAGCCGACAGCCAAGGTGGTGGTGCTCAAGCCCAAAGTCTGTTTCTTTCGTACCGTTCCTTTTGCTCCAAAAAGAATGTGAGTTCTAATATACTTCCTAATTATTTTCTTTTATGTATAATTTTATACTTTACAATTACATAATTTCTTCGTCGAGACATGTTTATTAATCAAGAATGGAAAGGAGGAATTGAAACTACGTATGCTAAATATTTGGAAGGGAAATGCCACAAAAGTTTATTTATTCATTTTAAGATTAAGCTCAAGAAAGATGAATGGAAACTCCGAAAAATGTTTGTTGATCAACATTGAAGTATCACATTGACTGTTTTATTTTTCAAATCATTTGGAATTTGAGATGCGGGTTGATATAATCAGTATGAAATTCAATTTTCATGTTTGGTATGCAAATTCTTCAAAATGTGATACGTCTTAAACATAGCCTTGATAAATGCAAAATATTATTTATGTCGTTACAAATTGTTGATGTTTAGTTTTTGTTATATGGAAAAATTAAAAAAGATTTAATTCATACGACTGCACAAACCAAGTAATTTAATTGCAAGTCAAGCAAATCATAGTAAAAAAAGAAACCAAAAGGATCTGGATCCATCAATCATAAGTAACAAAAAATATATACAACGTTATTGCCTAGGGGGGCCGTCTAACACTTGTTTTTGCTTGTGACTGATATCTTTAACAGATAAAATGCAATGAAGTCGTACTCGAGGATACTGATATTCCAAAAGCAATCATCAATTACGTTGTCACTAGCTCAGTTGAGATTTTGGTTCTTGGTACACCAACAAAAAGTGGCCTTTTCAGGTGATTAATTAATTAATTAATTCATCATAATCATCTTAATTAGCTCCTAAATTCGATCCTAATTACCCAAATTTTCCTTCTTTTTTTTTTTTAAATTTATTTTTTGCACCAAAAGATTCAAACTCACAGACGTTCCAAGCACAGTGTCAAAGGGGGCACCAGATTTTTGCTCTGTTTACGTGATTAGCAAGGGAAAGGTCTCGTACATGCGACATGCTACTACTACAACACCCCAAAAATCTGCCCCACGTAATCAGATACAACACCAATCCACCCCTGTTTCTGAAACCAAATCATCAGGTATATATATATATATATACACACACACATGTCTTCTGTAATTCTAGCATGTGTAATTATTTCCCACCTCATGGTTATTATAATATGGTTTTGTTTTCACTAATTATTACTAATTCAAGTTTAATTTCTTTGATTCATACAGCATCGGAGAGGACACAGTACTATTCAGCTCGTAGCCCGCCAGATGCTGACACTCAAATCAAGTATGCTCTAATTATACTATTTTGATTATTTAGGAGAGATTGAGAGAAACAGGTTTAGATATTTGAGAAACAATATGTTATCGATAATCATATGAACAGCTTATCAGTGTCATATCGACAGTTTGTCCTTTAATAAAGCACAAACATTGTGACTAGAAAAAATAGTTGAGAATTTATCCGTGATTGGGTCGATGCGTTAACTCTTTTAAAAAGATAATTAGATACTCCCCGACCTCCTTGGCAAACTCTAGATCTTAAAAATTTTCTAAGCCTATATGTTTGTGTGAACAACTCTATATAATACTAAAAAAGAGGATGCGTGAGTAAAATCATAAGAGGGGCTAACCCAATAAAAATGATATCCAGGTCACCATTCACAAGAGGAAGAGCTTCAATGGACAAATCGTACGAGCTCTCGTCTGATACTGATATATCATTTGTGAGTAGTGGAAGGGCAAGCATCGATCACATTTCTCCTTCTTTCTATGATTTTGGTGCGGAAGTGGCGATGCCCTCTCGGCATTCAATTGGGTCAGAAATGGAGAGCAGAAGCTCCACATCGTCATACTCAAGAAACAGGCTTTTTGATATGGGGTCTCCACAATACGAAATCTCATCGTGCTCAATCGAAAGTGGAAAATCATCGTCATCATCACAGAACATGGTAAGATAATTTCCCAGCATGGGAAACTTGTAACTTGCAAGCACACCACCAACTATAAAAAAAAAATATATTTCATAGTATTGATACTTGCTTTGCTTTGGCAATAATATAGGATGATGTGGAAGCTGAGATGAGGAGGCTCAAGCTAGAGCTCAAGCAAACAATGGAGATGTACAGTATGGCCTGCAAGGAAGCACTGACAGCAAAACACAAGGTATCTGATGCGAAACCTTATTTGAGGGGTAGAATTTGTTTAAGTTTCGGTGTCATCTTCCTGAGAGCAAGAGGTGAATGACAAACCTACATGTCCTGCAACCATACACATAGCATAAAGAGAAATTCAATTTAATAAATAGAAACCTGGGATTTTGAACACTATTTAATCACATATTCTAATGACAAAATCATCACAGGAAAGGGAACTTAACCGGTGGAAATTGGAAGATGAACAAAGGTTAGAAGCGGCAAGACATGCTGAGGAAGCTGCATTGGCGCTTGTAGAGAGGGAGAAAGCCAAATGTAAGGCAGCCATCGAGGCAGCCGAAGCATCTCATAGGATTGCTGAATTGGAAGCACAAAAACGGAGGGCTGCAGAAATGAAAGCCTTTAAAGAATCCGAAGAGAAGAAGAAGGCACTCCAATCGAGGGCATATGATCCGAGGTACAGGAAATACACAATTGAGGAGATTGAGAAGGCAACGAATGATTTCTCGCAAGCTCGCAAGATCGGGGAAGGAGGCTATGGGCCAGTTTACAGAGGTGAACTGGACCACACGCCAGTGGCAATAAAAGTTCTACGTCCAGATGCAGCTCAAGGAAAGTCGCAGTTCAACCAGGAGGTTTGTGACATGGAACATTATAAAACTTTTAACTACCATCTTCAAATATACAACACACTAAACAACATAACCAATTTGTTTCCAGAATGGGGACCATATTGTTTGGCATTTAATTTTATTGATCATGTATTGTTGTGGATTATTTTATTAATATTGCTTGGCATTTAATTTTATTGATCATGTATTGTTGTGGATTATATATCTGACAGTTTTTAGCTATGCAGGTTGAAGTATTGAGCTGCATACGGCATCCAAACATGGTTCTCCTCCTTGGAGCTTGCCCAGAGTATGGTTGCTTGGTCTATGAGTACATGGCTAATGGGAGCTTGGACGATTGTCTGTTCCGGCGTGGTAACACCCCAGTTATTCCTTGGCAGCTAAGGTTCCGAATTGCTGCAGAAATTGCGACAGGGCTTTTGTTTCTTCATCAAGCCAAGCCAGAACCCCTTGTACACCGCGACCTAAAACCCGGCAACATCTTGCTAGACCATAACTATGTGAGCAAGATCAGTGATGTAGGTTTGGCTAGGCTTGTGCCTCCATCAGTAGCCGACTCTGTCACTCAGTATCACATGACATCAACGGCCGGAACATTTTGCTACATCGACCCAGAGTATCAGCAAACCGGCATGCTTGGAACAAAATCTGATATTTACTCACTTGGGGTCATGCTTCTACAGCTAATAACAGCCAAGCCACCAATGGGGTTGACGCATCATGTCGAACGGGCTATTGAGATGGGGACTTTCGCTGAGATGCTTGACCCTGCAGTCCCTGATTGGCCTGTTGAGGAAGCCTTGAAGTTTGCCAAGCTGTGTTTACAGTGCGCTGAAATGAGGCGAAAAGACAGACCGGATCTTGCCAAGGTTGTGCTACCTGAACTTAACAGATTGAGAGCACTTGCAGACGAGAGCTTGAATTGTGTCATGCATGGTGCTGGTGGAGTATTCTCCCCGAAACAACGCTCGAATACCTCAATACAAGTAAGTTGCAAGGAACTGCATAACATCCCAAAATGTTCATGCTAGACTTACCTCTAAATCTTCACACCTTTTCTTGGTTTGTGTTTTGCTTCTTTGTTTTCATGTTTTCCTAAAACTCACATTTGATTTTCTTGTTTGGCCTTCTCTTTAGGATGTCATGAGTGGACCACAATCTGGATATGATAGCCAAAGGAGCCGTTCAAGCACATCATCCTGGAAATAAGACACCATTCTCAAACTGATAAAACTTTTCCTCGTTCCAATTGTCAACTTTCTTGGAGCACACCATCTTATTGTCAACTTAAGTTGTTAGTAAATTTGTTACTGTAAAGTCGTAGTTCCAGGAAAAGAGAGCAACTAGTAGGAAAGAGAAATCAATTGTACAATTGGAATATTTGGAGATTGAATTAATTCTTTTATTTTAAACCTAGATAGTGTCAGCTAGGACCTTGCCGATAAAGCTTTACACTAAATTTTCCTAGCTGTTGCATTATGATTATGGTTGACTTCATTTTGGATTGCCAAGGAACAAAATGATAGGTCAATGGAACAAGGATTAGGGTTCTGGATATCGATCGAATCAAGTGTCAAGAATGGAACAATCAACGGGTTGGCCCTGAGAATTTTAGGGCTCAAAATGGATTTCAAAAATGGGCATGAAATAAATTTGAAAAAAAAAAAGATTTTTAGGAGTAATAATCTTTGGAACTTATGTCCGATTTTTATTTTGATCCTCAAATTTGAAAAATGGCTCATGTATTCCTTTAATTTTACTTTCTCTTGCAGTGTTGGCATTGCCATCATAATGCGTTACATTTTTGTTCAAATCTAAGGGAAAAATGACTTATCATTGTGTGTATGTTTAGGGACTTGTTTTTGGTTTGCAAAATGAATGTTTGAAATTATTTAGGGTCTTATTGCACAAAATATTGGAATGGGAACAAATGTTCTTTCATAGTAACCATATATTGCTAGTAGTATTTCCAAACATTTTCCACTCTAGTATGTAAATCACATTTTTCAAACATCCATTTTGCAAACCAAACAAGCCCCTAAACATATGTACGAAATTCTTGTGCCATGCAATTTCTACTCCAACCAAAATAAATTCATAATGATTTTTCTAGACTTAAGGCCAGTTTGGCATTGCTGTGCTGTGAAAATAATTGCTGTCAGATTTGTTGTGAGAGAAATCAGCTATGAAAGAAAGCAGTTTGGCGTTTGGTAAATTTTTTGTTAAAAGTGTTGTTGGTACGGATTCCCATATAATTAAAAAATGATTGCCACATAATCATTAAACCCAGCACCTCTTCGAAACTGATTCCTGCATAATCAAAAAATAAAAACACCTTATTAGCTGCTTTCTCTTATAGCTTTCTCTCACAACAATTTTTAACAATAAGTGATTTTCTTATAGTTTACCAAACGGGTTGGATTTCCCAAAATTTTTAAAAAATCATTTATCACCCCAAATAAGCAATACCAAACAGGCACTTATGCGTTCACCGGTATGTGAATATGAAAATGAATTCCATTGCAATTACAAGCCCAACGTTCCAATTTTGTGCATTGAAAAAATTAGTAACATAAATTTATCTTTTATAAGAACTTGTGACCAGTGAGATTTTCTTTTATGCGACTTTTACATTATAACACGTATATTTATTCATTAATATTTTATTCTAGATTCACACCATATCAACATTGTAGTATAATTACACTAATGTGGTGGGATATATATATAATAATATGAATAAATACACGTGTGATAATTGTGAGTAATTGATTGGTTTCATTTATTTTTTAAAAGATTTAAAATTTAATTCAAATGGTGGGTAATAAAAAAGGAAACAAATTTGTTTAGTTTAATTTTTCTTGGTTTTCCTTGCAACGGAAATGACCAATTGTTGCCTCAGATGAATGGCGCGTGTCCGCCCGCTGGTTTCACTCAAAAAGAAAACCAATGCCTATATATACACATACATATATCGAAATCCACTCAGTCTCATCAAAATCATTTCTTCAATTCAATCAGATCTCTCTCGCGCTTCCATCAGACACGCTCAAACCAATTAGTGAGTTTACTGCAATCCCTAGAGCCATTGAATTTTCTTAATTTCTTGTTTCTAAATAATTAATAATCAGCTCATCGTCATTGTGCTTGTGAGCCTCGAATCTGATTTGTATAATTTTACTATCTTGAGTAATTTTTATTGTTTGGTCCGTTTGGTTTCCAAGACAACGCAGGAAATTGTATGCTTCCAGTTGTAGAAATTCCATTGTTTATGATTGAGTAAATCTCGATTTTATGGGCATTTTTTCCTCTGTTTTCTTGGCTACCAAGTGGACTCGAATGGGCATGTTTTGAATTCTGCTGCATGATTGGAGTTGAAAATTGTAGTTTAGTTATGGCGGTTTGGATATGGTAGATTTGAAATTAGTGGAATAAATGTGGTAGGCTTTTATGGAAATTGAATTGATTGGGTAGTTTTGATGAGTTCTGAGTAGCAAATAAGGGATCCATTGATTAATTAATGTGGTCATCCGTGCATTTATTGTTCTTGGTGATGTGGAGTACGTGAATTCCTTCTAAAACTAGACTATATGTATATGAAATGCTACGGGCAAATTAAGAAAGTTTTGAATGCTGCAATTCCTTGTGCGCAAGTGTGTGATTAGACTCAAATGGGCAGGGGATATGTAATATATTGGCATGATGAAAATTAAGAAAGAAATGTATGTGTGTGCACACGAGCGCACCCATGCATGTGGATTTCAAAATGACTGCGTTGTTTGATGATATGGTTACAGCTGCAAATGGGAATATATCTCAGTGCTCCCAAAACTGATAAGGTCTCAGAAGATGGTGAGAATGACAAACTTCGATACGGGTCATCCTCCATGCAAGGGTGGCGTTCAACCATGGAAGATGCTGTAAGTCTTTATGTCGTTCTTCTTATTCACTTAGATGATGCTCGGAGAGTGCAGCTGAGTAGTTCTTGTTGTTTGGTCTTTGTATTTTCATAGTAAGCTTTGCATTTCACATGCAATTGCCATACTTAGCATTATTACTTCATAGCATTTGGTTTGTCACTACAGAAGTCCTAGATGAAGGTAATTATCATCTTGTTAAATTGGTTTTCCTGAGAATGGACACATATTGAATATGTAATACAGAAAGTGCACTAAAAGTATTTTATTATAGTAATCTTGCCTATCATACACTAAAAGTACTTGACTTTTGACTTTTATTGCAGCATGCTGCTATTCCAGATTTTGACGGTTCAACATCTTTCTTTGCTGTTTATGATGGTCATGGAGGTTAGGTTTCCAAACTCTATAATTTAACTCTATCTTTCTTATCATTTTAAGAAACTTCTTCCATTTATAGTTGGTTTTCATATGCGTGTTGGACTGCCCAAGTATTTCTGGTCAGGACTCGTATATGGTGTAACCAGGCCTGAATAATCTTGAGTTTTATGGAGCTGAATTTGGATATTTGCAGAATAAAATATGTAAAAAATTTCGTTGAAGAGTTTATTAATTGAATTGTTTTCATCTTATAGTGCAAATTCTTTTTATAAAACAAAGTTATGTCACTTCAAAACTCTTGTGCACATAGGTGCAGAAGGTCTGTTGACAATGCTAATTATTATAGAACTTGTGATAGTTGCAATTTCTATTTTAAGCTTTCCTTTATACCTTCTGCTTCTGTTCACTTCAAAAATCTCACCCTGAGATCTGGTTTGGAGTTTGGTTGGTTTTAACTTTTATCACATGGCAAAACAGTTAGCTGTACTCACCATGATTGCAGACCTGCAATCGGCATTTATTTTGTGTTTCAGAAAAACCTTCAAAGTCTACTCAATCTTAATTGAAAATCTATCGTTATTTAAATTAATTTAGTGAAATTTTTTTACCAATCAGTTGGCTTTCCTGTGTTATTCAGTAGGTATTGCATTGTGTGATTGGAAGCTAAAGACTAATTTAATGAAAAAAAAAGAAGTTCTGTGGCCATATTATGGTAGGAAAAGGGAAATAGCTGAACGAAATATGAAGGCCACTTTAATGTGCCCAACAAAGTATATTGCTAGATTGTTGGGATGATGAGTTGTATTTATCAGCACTAGGGGTGGGTGGAGGAGTGGCATAGTTTTCAATTGAAGATTTTATGGATTTTACACATGGTGTGCAGCCCAAAATATGACCCAAAAAAAATAATGCCACATACGGGAACAATGTGTGCACAAATTTCCATATTAACGCATGAGGTTGACATATAGGGCCTAGTCTTCAAAGTTCTGGAATTGTTATTTTACATATGTCTTGGATTGTGCAGTTACCAAGGTTTTAGTGGTTTGTCTTTTCCTTCCCACCTTTTGGCCCTCAGCAGAAAGGAAGGGGGTGGTTAGTTAGAGCAGTTTATGTTTATGTTTAAGTTTTATAGGTTGGTACTATCTGGTGAAGTTTTGTCATCACTGGTCCATTGATTTGCAGGTAAAGCAGTGGCAAATTTCTGCGCCAAGTATCTCCACCTACAGGTGCTCAAGGACGAAGCATATCTAGCTGGCGATTTAGGCACTTCTCTACAGAAAGCTTTTCTCAGGTTACTTAATCCCTTGTGTTAGTAATCTTCAATTTAGCAATTTTCAGCAGATGCATCTGTCTTATCAATTTTGCCCAAGAACAAGGCTGCAGAATGGTGTCTTTCTCCTGTAAGTCATATGTTGTAAACAGCTTGGGAACTTGAAACTAGGCCATTGTTCTGCTACCACTGCCGGCCATTATCATTGCTGCATTGTGTTAATGCGCCTAAGATAAGTAAACTTGCATCAATGCCCATTCATTTAATAGATTTTCACACCGCCGTACATGCTCATGCCGTTTCTTTAATTATCATTTTATAGGGCATGGACAGTATGTTATGAAACTTTACAGAAATTGTATTGTCAAATCCAATTATAACATCTCAGTGGACTTTCATTTTGAATTGGTTTTCAAAGTTATACAATTTATGATGAAACAAAATTAGTGGCAGAAATCTGTATAGGGGTATTAAAGGGATAATTTAGATAGATGTGATTATGAATGAGATACTTATTATCTTACCTTGCTTCAAATTGACGCAGGATGGATGAGATGATGCGTGGGCAAAGAGGCTGGAGAGAATTAGCCGTACTGGGAGATAAGATAGACAAAGTTTCTGGTCTTATAGAAGGGTTCATTTTTTCTCCCAAGAGTGTTGAAGCTAAAAGTGGTGCATTTAATGACCATACTGATCAGTGGTCTTCTGAGGAGGTACTTGTTACACCATCGTTACTTCAGCTGCATTTAACAATGGCACTATGTTTTCCATTTGCTTTGTTATCCATATCACCAGATGCATCTCACAAAAGAAGTCTAGGAAAACAGTGAAGATATTCTTTGCCTGCTTTGTATATATTCCATGTGATGTAATACTTACATATTTGACCCATAGGAATGAGTTCTTTTTTACTTCCTACCAAAATTCAACCCCTCCACAGCCACCTTACACAAATAAAATAACTCATTTCCCTTGATTACCATAGCATTGCAACCGTGTTTCTTAAACCAGCCTAAATGATCGGTATAAATTCAATCAACGGATTCCCCTTGCCTCCTGATCTATTGGGCAAGTGGAAGAGATTGAACGGCTCTTTACATTTCCTATTGCTTTGGTTTCAGAAAGTAAGAATCTAAGGTTTTGCATCAGACTTGGTTTCTAGCAGTCCTGCATCTATTTTGATGTTATAATGAATGTTATGGGAATTTGATTAGTTACTTTCTGTTTGATATATTTTACTATGTAATCGGATTTTCATGAAGAAAAGCTTTTGTGCTTGAAACCAGGGGCCTCACTCTGATTTTGATGGACCGAATTCTGGAAGCACAGCTTGTGTTGCTATCATCCGAAACAATCAACTTGTTGTTGCCAATGCTGGTGATTCTCGTTGTGTTATATCCAGGAAGGGTCAGGTATTATATTGTTTTAATGCAATTTTTACCTATGGACTTTATGTAAGGATTGCATTTCGGGGCAGCTTTGTTCACATTTAAAAAATTATCTCAGTTTCATAAAAATATTTAAAAAATTATCTCAGTTATCGCAAAAAGAAGGTGTACAGCATCCTTAAAACACACGTCAGAAACCAAAGCCTCCCAAACACAATCAGGGCAATCATGGAATGCAGAAGAGGCCAAAGCCCATAGAAAGGACCGAAAATCTAGCCTTATCTCATTAAAAGTCCCCACACTCTCCAATTGAACTGTTCCTTTACATCCATATCAGCCAAAAAGAATGGTTATGTTCATCTTCTGAGATTTTGATTTCGGTGAATCTTGCATTGACAACCTGCCCCTGACCCCAACTTTTGTGCCAGTTTCTAGGAATATATCAATTGGTTTTCTGTCATTGTGTTGTTTGCTGAGCTGCTAATCTTTAACAGGTTTTTTGTCTGATGAGCTGCTATTGTGATGCCTTATTGAAATTTTAAATGCAGGCATATAATCTGTCAAAAGATCATAAGCCTGACATTGAGAATGAAAAAGAAAGAATTCTGAAGGCTGGTGGATTCATCCAAGTTGGAAGAGTCAATGGAAGTTTGAACTTGGCCAGAGCTATTGGTACAAAAATATTTCCTTACCATGTGAAAGGAGAAACCGAGAAAGAACCTCCTTTTCTTTTATATTTGAATTGCCTGTAGTTTAAAATTATGTTGTTTGCAGGGGATGCAGAATTCAAGCAGAACAAACATTTGCCCGTTGAAAGGCAGATCGTAACTGCCAATCCAGACGTAACTAGTGTATGAGACATTTCATTTTGGAATTAAATTATATAAATTAGGCTGAAATTTTTTAACCATAAATAAATGCAATACAACCAATCTTACAAGAAAGAAAATTAAGTCTTTTTTTTCAAGCTGACAAGCCTTTTCTGGGGATTGAAGTTATATTATTTAGATGCTAGTCAGACTTTTGTACTTTTAAAGCAAGAAAGTGCTGTTTTTGACTTTTTATTTCCTTGTAAGACTTTTGCTGGCATAAACAATTGGGGTATGCCATTTATCAGATTTGTTTGCAGTTGCACTAATTTTATGTTTACAGTTTTAAAATTTCCCTTGATGTAGGTTGAGATTTGTGATGATGATGAGTTTCTCGTCATAGCTTGTGATGGGATATGGTAAGTTTGTTTCCCTTTTTAATATACCTTCCTATCTGAAAAAATAGGTGTCTGTCAATTACTGTGTATATTTTATCTCCATCTGATATGTTCTCCAAAGGCTGTAGGCGTAAGACTAGAAAAATTGGAAGGGTGGAAGGAAGGGCTTTATGTGGTTGGTTCTTCTCACAAGTTAAGATGGCTGTTACTTAAACAGTTAGCTAGAAATACATCCTGTGGAAGAACCAAATACCATCTCTTTAGAAGCCTGTAAATGCATGGAATGTAACAATTACTGGTTAATGTAAGAATGAAGTAATATATAGTTGATGGTCTGATGACACTTGGCTTTAACTAGTATATATACAAGTGTTGCAAGCTCTCTGACAATATAGTTATGGTTATAGATGTACAAGTAACCTTGTTAGCTTCTTATTTTCCAAAATGTCGGAGGAAAGTAATCAAAGTTGAATCTCCTGTGTTCTGTATCTGGATTTAAAAGTTTTCCTTTAAGGGAAGAATCTTTGATGTGAAGGTCTGCTGATTTGAACTTGTCTCCGTTGAACCTGTTACTCCAGTATATCATGTGATAGTAAGCCCAAAACTAAATATTATTGAAGAATACACTCATAAATTCATACGTGGTTCTCTGTCAAGATTTCCCTGTAACTTAGTTTCGAATATTTGTTCCCATGGGAAAAAAAAAATGTTAATAATTTTGTTTATTATCCATCCAATGCTTGCGCAAGAGAAAATATGTGTGAGAGAGAATGGGTGGAGTAAGGTGAGGTGAGTACTTTCTTTTAGTGCCATTTGGTTTACTGTTTACCTAAGGCAATTCCCGAATGCTCTCATATTCTTGTTTGTCTATGTTGTCAACAATTTAGTTGTTATCTGTGTTTGCTTTTTGTCCACCTTCTTTACCTGATTGGTTTCAAGATCTCAACTGCTCCTCAAAGTATTGTTCTTCCAGTTGTTACTTCGTGTCATTTAGTTTTGACTCCTTGTTAGGTTCTTAGAAAGCCCATGTTTGGGAAGTCAAAAGGCTGACAACATTGTTGAACTTGTGTCTCTGTCGTCTGATTTTTCTAATGCTGTATTTTCTATTTCTGAAATATAAGTGAAATTAGTATGTTCCTACTTTGTTGACACTGATGCGCGCTCTCTAGGGACTGCATGTCGAGCCAACAACTTGTGGACTACATTCGGGAACAATTAAAACATGTAAGTTGAGGAGACTTCCCTTATATATCCAAATATATACTGTCTGAGTAACATAAAATATTCGTATGTAGGAAAGTAAACTCTCAGTGATTTGTGAGAGAGTGTTTGAAAGGTGCTTGGCACCATCATCTGGTGGAGAGGGGTGTGACAACATGACAATGATCTTGGTTCAGCTTAAGAAACCTGTTACTTCAGCTGCTTCTGTCGGGGACAAGCCTCTCTTGTCTAATCCATCATCTGAGAAGGATAAAGGCTCGGCAAAAGCTAAATAGATCTTCCCATGACTATCGAATGACTGCATTTTCTGCAAGTTAGGGCTTTTGGTGATCTCAGAAAATCATAAATTCGTTCAGATTAGGAAAGAATTCTCATGACAGTATGTGTTCACAGTGTTTTGTCAAGTACCGGTATAGCTTACGAGTTCTGTACATGTGTCAGGGAGTTTGTCTTTTGGTTTCCCTCCAGATTTTGAAGAGCTTTGCCAGCAAATTTTTAAGACTGAACACTTGCTTCAGATGGTAACCTGACCAAGAAAAAAAATATCAAGATTTTTGTTCCTTTTCTTTTCATATTGTTTGTGTGAAGTGTGAACAATAATTCTATGAATGAACACCATGCAGTGGCTGTATTTGAATACATACATTGAAAGTTTTGAATTGGATGCATGTCTAACGAACAATACATTACTATATTAGTAAGCTACAATAGTTGTCCCAGAAGTATACAATATGTTGACGCTCAAAAATGGCTCGGCACTTTTGAGCCCAACTTAGTGATGAGGTGTGATGGATGATGGGTGAAGGTGAGGACCTTCGCCAAGTGTGTGAGGATTTGAGCAAGCGATAAACATACAGAAGACAAGAGATACGTGGTTCGCCCTTAATGAATGGACTACGTCCACGGAGAAGTATATTCTCATTATTGCAATATTGTGTATTTACATTTGTACATAGGGTTGGACCCAAATATAAAAGTAAGAAAGGAGAAAGCCATTACTAAAGATCAAGCCCAGCCCAAGGATCCTTTTCTAAGGGGAGAGTGGTCTCCTTTTATAGGTGAGGGGGAGCCT
This sequence comes from Prunus armeniaca, assembly GCA_903112645.1. Lineage (NCBI taxonomy): Eukaryota > Viridiplantae > Streptophyta > Magnoliopsida > Rosales > Rosaceae > Prunus > Prunus armeniaca. The sequence continues at coordinate 8,044,972 of CAEKDK010000003.1, read as the reverse complement.
TCACTTCTTGTAATATTCCAATGTGGAACTCTTTGCTTTGCTTAGAGTTGCTTCTAGTTGCTTGGTCAAATATGGTATAAACAGAAGTCCCCCAAGTTCTCAAGCAAGGAGATACTTCTTGGTTGAGGACTTGCAATTTTTAGTGCACTGACCGAGCAACACCTTAGCCTTCTTCTAAGTAGTGTGGTGTCGATGGTGCCGAATGATGACGGGGTGCCGAAGGCATCGCTTTTGTCAAATGATGACGGGGGTGCCGAAGGCATCGCTCTCGTCTAATGATGACAGGGTGCTGAAGGCATCGCTCTCGCCGAATGATGACAGGGTGCCGAAGGCATCGCACTCGTCTAATGATGGCGGGGTGCCGAAGGCATCGCTCGCGCCTAATGATGGCGGGGTGCCAAAGGCATCGCTCTCGCCGAATGATGACGGGGTGCCGAAGGCATCGCACTCGTCTAATGATGGCGGGGTGCTGAAGGCATCGCTCTCGCCGAATGATGACGGGGTGCCGAAGGCATCGCTCGCTCCTAATGATAGCGGGGTGCTGAAGGCATCGCTCACGCCTAATGATGGCGGGGTGCTAAAGGCGTTGCTTTTGTCAAATCATGACAGGGTGCCGAAGGCATCGCTTTTGTCAAATGATGACGGGGGTGCCGAAGGCATCGCTCTCGTCTAATGATGACAGGGTGCCGAAGGCATCGCTCTCGCCGAATGATGACGGGGTGCCGAAGGCATCGCACTCGTCTAATGATGGTGGGGTATCGAAGGCATTGCTCGCGCCTAATGATGGTGGGGTGCCGAAGGCATCGCTCTCGCCGAATAATGACGGGGTGCCGAAGGCATCGCTCTCGTCGAATGATGACGGGGTGCCGAAGGCATCGCTCGCGCCTAATGATGGCGGGGTGCCGAATGCATCGCTCACGCCTAATGATGGCGGGGTGCCGAAGGCGTTGCTTTTGTCAAATCATGACAGGGTGCCAAATGCATCGCTCTTGTCAAATGATGACGGGGGTGCCAAAGGCATCGCACTCGTCTAATGATGGCGGGGTGCCAAAGGCATTGCTCGCGCCTAATGATGGCGGGGTGCCGAAAGCATCGCTCGCGCCTAATGATGTCGGGGTGCCGAAGGCATCGCTCTCGCCGAATGATGACGGGGTGCCGAAGGCATCGCACTCGTCTAATGATGGCGGGGTGCCGAAAGCATCGCTCTCGCCGAATGATGACAGGGTGCCGAAGGCATCACTTTTGTCAAATAATGACAGGGTGCCGAAGGCATCACTCTTGTCAAATGATGATGGGGTGCCGAAGGCATCGCTCTCATCTAATGATGACAAGGTGCCGAAGGCATCACTCTTGTCTAATGATGATAGGGTGCCGAAGGCATCGCTTTTGTCAAATAATGACAGGGTGCCAAAGGCATCGCTCTTGTCAAATGATGACAGGGTGCCGAAGGCATCGCTTTGTCAAATAATGACAGGGTGCCGAAGGCATCTCTCTGTCAAATGATGACGGGGTGCCGAAGGCATCGCTTTTGTCAAATAATGGCAGGGTGCCGAAGGCATCTCTCTGTCAAATGATGACGGGGTGCAGAAGGCATCGTTCTCGTCTAATGATGACAGGGTGTCGAAGGCGTCGCTCTTTTCAAATGATGACAGGGTGCCGAAGGCATCGCTTTTGTCAAATAATGACAAAGTGCCGAATGCATCGCTCTTGTCAAATGATGACGGGGTGCCGAAGTCATCGCTTTCGTCTAATGATGACAGGGTGCCGAAGGCATCATTTTTGTCAAATAATGACAAGGTGCCGAAGGCATCGCTTTTGTCAAATAATGACAGGGTGCCGAAGGCATCTCTCTGTCAAATGATGACGGGGTGCCAAAGGCATCGCTCTCATCTAATGATGACGGGGTGCCGAAGGCATCGCTCTTGTCAAATGATGACAGGGTGCCGAAGGCATTGTTTTTGTCAAATAATGACAGGGTGCCGAAGGCATCTCTCTTGTCAAATGATGACGGGGTGCCGAAGGCATCGCTCTCGTCTAATGATGACAGGGTGCCAAAGGCATCGCTCTCGTCTAATGATGACGGGGTGCCGAAGGCATCGTTCTTGTCAAATAATGACAGGGTGCCGAAGGCATCGCTCTTGTCAAATAATGACAGGGTGCCGAAGGCATCTCTCTTGTCAAATGATGACGGGGTGCCGAAGGCATCGCTCTCGTCTAATAACGACAGGGTGCCGAAGGCATCGCTCTTGTCAAATGATGACAGGGTGCCGAAGGCATCGCTCGTGTCAAATGAAGAAGCTTGTAGAACAAGCTTACCAATGGTTATTGCCGATGGCTAATAGTCTTGGGTTTTTCTTTTGTTTTTGGTTGTGTTGGCGTGAACGGCAAGTGCCGTAAGTGGGCCTTTGAAATTTAGTGATTCGGCCGGGGGAGTAACTCATGGGCCTCCGGAGATGTGTCTTGGCTTCGATATGGCCCTTGCAGTTCGGCAAGGGCAGCCTGGAGAAGGGAATTTCATGAAGTCAAGGTGTTTAGGCCCGTTTGTTTTTGGCGTGAGGCCTTGGGTGGCATACGGTGAAACCGTGAACTGGGCCCTTGCTGAGTCCCCTGGTGTTTCAACTTGAGTAGGTTTGAAGTTAGACCTTCGGCAACAGGTTTTTGTGAGCTTCTTTGCTGCCGCAAAGCCCTTTCCGTTCGGCAAGGGGTGGATTGAAAGCTTTTTGGGAGCCTGTGGTGTCTTCGGCATATTGGGTTTGTTTTCGAAATCATTGGTTCGGCAGCACCATATATGCCGTTCGGCAAGGCACATATGGGATCAATTTGTTTGTCGGAGATCCACGACGTTTGACAAGAGAGCTGGAGCTAGGCCTTCGGCCAACAGAAAATTTATGGGCATGTGAGCTCCGGCAAGGTCTGCCAACAACCTCTTCTTTGGTAAGTCAACCCCATGCGATAGTAGTGTCGGCAAGATGACCAAGGCGGTTGTTCTGGGCAAGGCGAGCCGATTCGTGTTGTCGTGCCTTCGGAGTCTGTGCGCAACCCTTGCCCTTCGGTCAGGAGTTGGGAAGTTGTGACTGGTGAGTGAGCGCCCACAGCTTCAGTAGGATGTTAATCTTCGCAAGGGAGCCATGAAGGTTGTCGAGTTGGGCTTTGTTTTCTTCGGCGAGGGTTTGGAGCTTAAGAAGATTTGAGAGGTCTCTCCTTACTTCCAACAAGGCCCTTGCCGGGTGCTGGGTGTCTTTGTGAGCACTCCAGTTTTGGATTTTGGGATTGTGGCTGTTCGCATGCTGTAGTTGGCCTTTGGTCGACGGCCTACTGTTCGGTAGGTGCGGTACAAATGGTTTGGGAGCTCTTCACAAGTGCCGTCATCGGCTTGCTGATTAGTTGTGGATGGTTTGGGAAATTGCCCATCTGTTTTTGAGTTGCTTGGTAGTTTGAATACGCACAGTGCACTTCAACAGGTCGAGAGTCTATTCGAGCGCCAGCAGCTATGACGTGCCGTTTCGGAATCCTTGACCAAATGGGTGTCTTGAGAAAACCAGTGGCATGGAGATGACAGTCTCTCAAACCTCTTGGGTGCCGAGAAAGGGGTAGCCCGTCATGGTGGCTTGACCCAACGGTGGCCCTGTGCCATTTTGCTACGGTTCTGCACTTGGGACTGCCTGAGGTGCTATTAGCTTGCCATTTTGGCAATTTTGGGGTTGAATGGGAGGTCTTGACTAATCCATGGCCCGGGGTGTCCTGCGGTACCGAACGGTAAGGCCATGTAAATTTCTCCAGACCTTCCAATATGGCAAATAGGACAAAATAACATTAAAATGAGAACAAATGGAGGCTACGCCACCGATTGAGCCGTTTGAATAATATATGCATGCATTGGATTGCATGCTTTACAAATATATTAAAATATAAGATAAGAAGATGTGCTTTATCTCTTGGAAAATAATGCACGTGGCTTTTTTTGACCCCAAGAATAATAAATTCCTTCAATATTAAATAATTTGTAAACATAATGAATGTGCCACTTATCTGATGGAGGTTTCGGCAAGTGCAGTGTCTTCGGCATCCTAGTGCCTTGGTGACTCATGGTTGCCTTGGTCATGCAAAGCCATGCAAGCCATGCAAAATGAGAGCCAGTGTATGATTGGCTTCTTCTTGAAATGTCATCTTCTGCTAATGTTGCCTTAGCATTCATGGTTGCTCTAGCATGAGATTGCCATTCGGCAAGTTAGGAGATGCTGATTGCTGGGTTGCTGAAGGGCACTGCCGAAGGTCACTGCCGAAGGGCACTAAGAAAGGGGAGAATGACAGAAGCTTTTTGTGTCGATTCCCACAGACGGCCCCAAACTGTTGACGCTCAAAAATGGTTCGGCACTTTTGAGCCCAACTTAGTGATGAGGTGTGAGGATTTGAGCAAGCGATAAACATACAGAATACAAGAGATACGTGGTTCACCCTTAATGAATGGGCTACGTCCACGGAGAAGTATATTCTCATTATTGTTATATTGTGTACATTGGGTTGGACCCAAATATAAAAGTAAGAAAGGAGAAGGTCATGACTAAAGATCAAGCTCAGCCCAAGGATCCTTTTCTAAGGGGAGAGTGGTCGCCTTTTATAGGTGAGGGGAGCCTTCACTTCTTATAATATTCCAATGTGGGACTTTTTGCTTTGCCTAGAGTTGCTTCTAGTTGCTTGGTCAAATATGGTATAAACACAATACATAACTATATAATACAAAACTATGTTGATGTCTTCATTGTATTGTCGAAGATTATTTAATGAAGTTTCTCTTTGATAAAGAAATGGTATATTATAATATTAAAAAAAAATTGGTATATTTAATTATTGGGTCCCAAAATAGCCCTACACATTTCTTGTTACAATAATAAATGTGTTGAATCCTCTAATGTTTTATGTTAGATACGTGTTTTATAGTACGAATGTGTATAATACGTGTATTGAATCTTCTAACATATTTGTATAATATGTGTTTGTTTTATATGGTAAAATATGGAATGAGAAAAGTACGAATAAAATATGTACGTGTTTCATATGGTAAAATGTTGGCAAGATACAACTAAAAAGTTCAACCACTATATAATATTTTAATATAATTTATTTAAATATTTAAATATATTATTTTTATTCAATAATATGTTAAAAATATAAGTATAATGCGTAAATTTTCTCTATATTATTCAAAATTTTGTAAAAAAATACATATATTAAACTTGAAAATATGTATGTACGTGTATAATACATGTATTGTATGTTTGTGTGAAGCCCTGTATTTTAATATATATATTAATATTTTGGGAAATTAAATGTTTTGCTATCTATTTAGGTTTATAAGTTAAATTATGTTTAATTGGTTGTATATTTATATTGGTAATAATTGTATATATGTAGTTATCTTGCCACATAGTATATATATATATAGTTGCTATTTTTATAATAATTATTAAGAATAATACTATTATAATAATACTTATTTGTTTGATACAAAATTGGATTTGTAAGGGTGCCACGTACAAGCTTTATCCCTTAAGGTGGTATGTACATCAAATCTTACTCACATGCACCATCCTAATTTTTTCACAAGCGTCTACCCATATATGACTAAGAGCATCTCCAACCGATGTGTCAAACGTGCCACACAGACATTTAACAGCTATAAATAACATCTCACATCACTCCAATCGATATGTCAAAGCTGATGTGGAATGAAGGCTAGAGGTTGAAATGTTATTTTTGACATCCCAAAAGCAAGATGTCAAATGAATATTTTATTATTTTTTCTTTTCTTTTTAATTAAAAAAGAATCAACACTAAAATGTAATAAAATAATAATTTAATTTGACATATCGGGTGGTGTGTAAAGCTGTGTAAGATGTCAAATTGCCACATCAGTCATCAAATTTAAATTTGATGTTTGATATTTGACATCTCCCTTGGAGATGCTCTAAGCCTTTGTTTAAAGCATGAGCTGGATTTCAAGCATGCGATGTTGGCATCAAGGGAAAATTGGATAATCTTGGAGTCAAGCATATCACCAGCCTCACATTCGACCAATCAAAAGCCATTAGTTGCCGCTTCTTTGTAGTATAAATAGGACTCGTTGATGGTTCTTTTGAAACATACATACTAGATAGTCTTGTGAAGTACAACAATACTACAATGACTTAGAGACACCATGCACTCTATGCAAAGTGATAGTTCTTTTAGAGAGAGGGTTGGGGGCTTTTATGGAGATTGATTTAATTAAATTTTGTGAGTATTATATTATGCGTGGTATTACAGTTTGGTTGGTATTCCTATTGGATGTTTGCATATTTTTAATTATCATTATATTATTTTATTAATATTGATATTGTTGATGTTCTTTTTGGGAGGGTCAACTTAGATAGAGGTAGAATGGTAGATGATGGGTGAATGTGAGCACCTTTAGTATGTGTGTGAAGATTTGGGTAAGCGATAAATATAAAGAAGACGAGATATACGTGGTTCACTCTTAATGAATGGGCTACGTCCACGGAGAAGTATGTTCTCATTATAATAATGTATGATTACATTTGTACAATGGGTTGGACCCAAATATAAGGATAAGAAGGGAGAAGCCCATGACTAAAGATAAAGCCCAGTCCAAAGATCCAGAAGAGAGTCCCCTTTCTCAGGGGAGAGTAGTCTTCTTTTATAGGTGAGGGGAAGTCTCCATCTCTTGTAGTTTTCCGATATGGGACTCCTCTTGCTTTGCTTAGAGTTGTGAATTGTGGTAATGCTTCTTTGGCTAAGGTGATGACCTCTCAAAGCATGACACGTGGCTGATCTAACATAACTAATTGTTCGGTTAGTAACGGTACCAACAGTAGTCCCCCAAGTTCGCAAGTAAGAATATACTTCTTGATTGGGGACTTATAATTTTAAGTGCACTGGCCGAGCAACACCATAGTTCATCTTCCAAGCTGTATAGTGCACTGCCCATAGTCCCTGGGTAAGAAGGACATTTGGAAGGGAGAGAACTTGGCACGAGGGTGCTGAAGGCACAAAGTTATATGTCGCAGGGTGATGTGGCTGGGCACGAAGATGCCGAATGCATAAGAATTGCATGTTGCAAGGAAATGGGCCTAGGCACGAGGGTGCCGAAGGTGACACATAGCTTACATGTTTGCAAGGCAATGTGCTTAGGCATGCGAGTGCCGAAGGTATAAAACTTGCATGTTTCAAGACAATGTGCCTAGGCATGAGGGATGTCGACGGTGACACAAAGCTTGCATGTTGCAAGGCAATGTAGCTAGGTACGGGAGTGCCGAAGGTGAAGGGGATGTCGAAGGTGGCACAAAGCTTACATATCACAAGACAATATGGCTAGACATGAGGGTGACGTAGGTGACACAAAGCTTACATGTTTGCAAGGCGATGTGCTTAGGCATGCGAGTGCCGAAGGTATCAAACTTGCATGTCGCAAGATGATGTGCCCAGGCATGAGGGATGCCGACAGTGACACAAAACTTGCATGTTGCAAAGCAATATGGCTAGGCACGGCGGTGCCGAAGGCGAAAGGGATGCCGAAGGTGACACAAAACTTGCATGTCGTAAGGCAATGTGGCTAGGCATAAGGGTGTCGAAGGTGACACAAAGCTTGCATGTTTGCAAGGCGATGTGCTTAGGCATGCGGGTGTTGAAGGTATAAAACTTGCATGTCGCGAGAGAATGTGCCGAAGGGCAAAAGTTTGCGTGTCGCAAACCGATATGGCTAGGCAAAGGGGTGCCGAAGGCATAAAACTTGCATGTTGCAAGATAAAATAACGAAGGGCACTTGCATATAACTTGCGTGTCATAAGGATATTGTCGAAGGCAATAAATGCAAATGTTGCCTAAGAGGCATGTGCCGAAGGCAATGTAGGATGAGTTGCTTTTTTTTTTTTTTGCTACCTTCGGCCACGGTTGGGCAAAAGTGTGAAGTGTGAGCTCGTAGGACACCCAGCACGGCCCTTGCTGTTCGGCAGGTGTGGCCTAGCATAAGGTCTCTCCTTCTGCAAGACAAAGTTGTGAGGGCCTGGGGTTGGGCCTTTGGAGCTGAACCTTGTGTTTTGGCGTGACGCTCGAAAGGAATAGAAAAGGGGCCCAATAAAATTTGGCAAGGGTGGCCTAGAGAAAATTCTCTCTTGAGCCCGTTCGGCAGGGCTAATACGTGGAAAACCTTTTGAGCTCCTCATTTTTCTTTCACGGCTTATGCTGTTTGGCAAGGTTTAGTTGGGTCTTGATCCTTGGCCAGGAAACCTTGGGATGGGCTTAGTTTGGGCTTCAGCATGCTAGAAGGGGGTTGGGCTTTGGCTAGGGTTTGTTTAGAAGAGGAGGCGTAAGTTTCACAAATTGTAGAACCTGCCGTTCGGCAAGATTTGATCGAAAGGAGGCTGCGATGCTAGTATTTTCCTCAGCAAGGTGTCTTGGTGGAATATTTTGCTGGCGGCAGAGGCCTTGGTAGTGATCTTTGTGATTTCGAGAAGGAAACTAGTCGTTGCAACTTCGGCAACAAGGCTAGGCATAAGCCTGCCGTGTGCTCCCCGTTGGATAAAACTTGCGTGCCTAGGCATAAGCCTTTTAGGCAACATTTGCATTTATTGCCTTCGGCAATATCCTTATGACATGTAAGTTTTATGCAAGTGCCTTCAGCACCCCGTGCCTTTCGTTATTTTATCTTGCAACATGCAAGTCTTATGCCTTCGGCACCCCTTTGCCTAGCCACATCGGTTTGCGACACGCAAACTTTTGCCCTTTGGCACATTCTCTCGCGACATGCAAGTTTTATACCTTCAACACCCGAATGCCTAAGCACATCGCCTTGCAAACATGCAAGCTTTGTGTCACCTTCAGCACCCTCGTGCCTAGCTACATTGCCTTACGACATACAAGTTTTGTGTCACTTTCGGCATCCCTTTCGTCTTCGGCACCCCCGTGCCTACCCATATTGCTTTGCAACATGCAAGCTTTGTGTCGCCGTCGGCATCCCTCATGTCTGGGCACATCGTCTTGCGACATGCAAGTTTGATACCTTCGGCACCCGCATGCCTAAGCACATCGCCTTGCAAACATGTAAGCTTTATGTCACCTATGTCACCCTCATGCCTAGCCACATTGTCTTGCGATATGTAAGCTTTGTGCCACCTTTGACATCCCCTTCACCTTCGGCACTCCCGTACCTAGCTACATTGCCTTGCAACATGCAAGTTTTGTGTCACAGTCGGCATCCCTCATGCCTAGGCACATTGTCTTGCGACATGCAAGTTTTATACCTTCGGCACTCGCATGCCTAAGCACATCGCCTTGCAAACATGCAAGCTATGTGTCACCTTCTGCACCCTCATGCCTAGGCCCATTGCCTTGCAACATGCAATTCTTATGCATTCGGCATCTTCGTGCCCAGCCACATCACCCTGCGACATATAACTTTGTGCCTTCAGCACTCTCGTGCCAAGTTCTCTCCCTTCCAAATGTCCTTCTTACCCGGGGACTATGAGCAGTGCACTATACAGCTTGGAAGATGAACTATGGTGTTGCTCGGCCAGTGCATTTAAAATTACAAGTCCCCAATCAAGAAGTATCTTCTTACTTGCGAACTTGGGAGACTACTATTGGTACCATTACTAACCGAGCAATTAGTTATGCTAGATCAGCCACGTGTCATGCTTTGAGAGGTCATCATCTTAGCCAAAGAAGCATTATCACAAGTCACAACTCTAAGCAAAGCAAGAGGAGTTCCACATCGGAAAACTACAAGAGATAGAGACTTCCCCTCACCTATAAAAGAAGACTACTCTCCCCTGAGAAAGGGGACTCTCTTTTGGATCTTTGGACGGGGCTTTATCTTTAGTCATGGGCTTCTCCCTTCTTATCTTTATATTTAGGTCCAACCCCTTGTACAAATGTAATCATACATTATTATAATAAGAACATAATTCCTCGTGGACGTAGCCCATTTATTAAGGGTGAACCACGTATATCTCGTCTTCTTTATATTTATTACTTGCCCAAATCTCCACACACATACTAAAGGTGCTCACCTTCACCCATCATCCACCATTCTACCTCTATCTAAGTTGACCCTCCCAAAAAGAGCATCAACAGACATGTTCATATGTTATCGGAGATGACTGGAATGCTTGGGTTGATAAAGAAATTATGGAAAATAGGGTAATGGGAAAGGTCTTTTGTGTAGTTGAGTCTGGCCATTATAGGGACCAAGTTCAAGGGAGTCTGTGTGCACAGTAGAATAGGATATCGGCTGTATAATTGTCGATTGGGTGATTTGGGCTTAGAGATAAATGGTTTAGACAAAATGACTAGCAAAAGGGGAATTATGGGATGATTGAGATGAGTGTTAGTTTATATACTGGGGTATTCGGAATCACAGTGGTAAAATGCATGGTATGAGACATGCAGATTTGCTTGCCCTACTATATAGATTAACGGGTTGGATAGAATCGAAGCTCATTTATGCATTATTATCTTTTATATGTTATGTGATTGCATATCACTTAATTTTATATCAATCTACTGTAGTACGGCCTCATGTCCCTACTGAGCGGTGGTTGCTCATCCCTCACCCTGTTTAATTTTTCAAATGAATTAGTGGACAAGACAAGGACTAAACCAATTGAGGCTAAATTAAATAAGAGTAATATAGCTTTATTTATTTATTATAAAGTTGTAAGATTTTAGAGCTATTTTTATATCTGCCCCAGGGTCCGGGGGCGTGACAGGCTTTTAAAAAATGTATATTTTATCGAGTCTTTAAGATGTGTACAAAAAATTGAAGCATTATTGAAAAATATATACGTACATATATAATACAAGTATTAAAACGGAAAAATGCTAACTAGGATTTCAAGGCATTTATGGGCAATTATGGTGTGCACTGTGGCATGCGTAAGTCCCTACCAAAGTAAATGTGTGTACGGCGAATAATATGTAGATTGAAATATTGTTCCAACTCAATCAAACATGTTATCTTGTGAACCTGAGTCTCTTAAGTGCGAGCAAAACTTCTGTGAAATGCGGGGATAATATTGTTTTGCTATCACATATGACATATCGTAATTGATTGAAATAGTAAAATAGTGCTATCTCTATTTGATGTATTTTCAATAAAATTTCGTTTCTTCACCCAAAAATAAATAAATAAATCTTAAATCCAAGCACATGCATGGTGCTTGTTTATTTTTATTTTTATTATTATTTTGCCAAAGGTACTTGTTCATTATTCAAGCCGCGTTGGAACTAATTTAATTACAATAATTCACAACTTAAATATAGAAACATGTTACTCGTGCTTGCAAAGTATGAAATAAAATCATTAATAATGTAAACGAAATCTGCACACCATTCAGGGTCCAGCATCCCTAAATTGAAGGGCAACAAAGATTTATTTAACTCGTGGCATGCTTTGTGGGAGCCACGTGTCAGTCTTCAAACATCTTAGCCACTCATTTAAAAAGGGGAGCTCCCCATTTGTATAAATATAATAAATAAATAAATAAAACTCTGCATTATCCGACCCCCAGTCTGTTTCGTGTTACCGCTGTTTTTCCTTATTTCACGAGCCACGCAGCAGGCCTTTATAATAGCCACTTAAATGTTACCACGTGTGCTCATGCCACGTAACTTTATATCCATGCCCCTGTCTCTTTCTCAATTCTCTTTCTCCCCCATAGGTTTCAGTTTTTTATTATATGGCGAATAGAGATGTCGTACCAAGTAATGCGAAATTGATGAGTCGTCGTGAAGTTGATATGAAAAAAGGTTGGTATATATCAATCCTATAAGTTCATGAACCAACTCTACATATTGAATTCCATAGGTGGGCAACTTCAGAAAGAAAAAAAAAGAGAAAAAGAAATTTCACCCAAAATGCATTGAAAAATTGTAGTTGAATGCAATGTTCTATCGCATGGTTTGTATTTTAGTGAAATTAAATTTTCCTTCATGAGTTTGGTAGGATGCAGATTTTTATCATTCATTGAATTGTTGCTAAAACCTCGTTCAAAAAAAAAAAAAAAAAAAAAAAAAAAAAAAAAAAAAAAATAAAACTAAATCTAAATATAAGAGAAAAGAAAATAATATATTTTTGGTAAAATAAAAATATCGGTATTTGATGAGTTGTTGCAAAGTTGATGATGACTTGATTGTGAGAGATTAGAGATGCACCCCATTATTATAGTAAAAAAAACAAGGTTAAGGGGATGCCAAGAAGAACAAAAAGTAGGTCAATGACTTCAGCCTAGGAATTATAAAAATGAGATAAGAAAAGCCTGGCCAATGAGTTCAGCTTAAGAATTATAAAACTAAAGGGCATCCATCAGTAATAAATGGAGAAGTTGGATTTGTAGGACAAAATTATTTAAATGTCAATAAATCAATTGTTGCGGAAAATTCAATTCTAAAACTAAATTTAATGGCCAACAACGTCTATATGTAGACTAATTATCTCAAGCTCGAACCACATTGCATTCTAGTAATGTGTGTCAAACAAAATATATGGGAATTTTCAGATATTATATATATATATATTCTTCAATATAGATGTATTCATAAAGAAGTGCAAAGATGTGTTAATTCTAAATAAAATATGAAATAAATCTAAATAACAATATGAAATAAATCTCAATTACAACAGGATTAAATAAAACGGCTAAGTAACCAAAATCCTAACTAAATCAAAAATCAAAATCCTAACTAGATAAGGACTCGCTCACTAACAATGTGTGTGTAAGAAATCATTATCCCCTTAAATTTAATGTGACACAAATAGGATCTAGTTAAAACGGCTACAAAGAATGAAGATGAATAGACTTTAACAAAAATCAACTCCTTAAAACAATAGGAAGAGTCTCTTTACTAACGAACTTTAACAAGTCGCACTTATATATATATAAAAGTTGAATTAGTCAATTAGATATGAGAGACAAAAAATGCGAAAAAATCTAAAATAGGGGTAGCCAAAGAAGAATAACTCAAAAGACAGCAGAGAGAATATCCTCCGATATAAACCCTAAATTCCACAACAAAAGTCTCCAAACATGACTCGGACCGAGTGAGAGCAAACCAGATAAGAATTGCGCTCTCTCTCTCCTCTTTCCCTTTTACCTAATCCACAAAATAAGACAATACACGTCACCATGGAAACGGACCCAATGGATAAGGACCTCCCAAGCTCACACCTCTCCACCTCACAAGCAAACTTCCCTCTATAAATATAGGTCATTTCCTATTTAAAAGAGTCCATTCTATGAATCTCCCTCTCTCTCTCTCTCTCTCTCTCTCTCTATTAATTATTATATTCAACGATTTTTCAATCATTGAGTCTTTCAAAACCCGTTAAAACCACTTTGCCCTGCCCATTGATCCATTCAAAACAACGTTTTTTATATATATAATATAACTTGGGTCCTCCTTTTTATAGCCAGTGGTTTGTTGGGTTTTTGAGTTTGATTTCTGGGGTTTTGCAATGGCTGCTGTGGCTGCTGGTGTTATTGGGGGTAATGGGTCTTCTTGGAATCTGTTTAAGGACAAGCCCAGGAAGAAGAAGACGGTGAATAAGGTTATGGTGTCTTGTGTTTATTCTTCTGTGATGGATCCTTACCAGACTTTGAAGATCCAACCTGGTGCCTCTGAATCTGAGGTCAGGAAGGCTTTCAGACAACTTGCCTTGAAGGTTTGTTTACATCTGATTTAATCTCCGTTTTGATTTATTTTATTCTGGATTTTATTTTTCTTTTTCCAATTTTCAAAATTTTCCCTTAGTACTTGGTTTTGAATAATGTATGTTACCAAGTAGAAAAGTATGCACTTTTGTTACTTTTTTCCTGTTGGGATACTTTTCTTCTGTTACTGTTTTTTTTTCTTGATGGGTTTTTTAATTTATGAGCTATTTTCTACGAATCATGTGTTTTCGGTATTTATTAGGGATTTTATTTAATAGCCACTATGTTTGATTAAATTTGTAATCAAATTTTGTGAGTTTGAATGATTGTTGTGGGGCTTTGTTGACTGATTGGACTTTGTCAATTGCAGTATCATCCAGACGTATGCAGAGGAAACAATTGTGGAGTTCAGTTTCACCAGATCAATGAAGCTTATGATGTATGTATTTGTCTTCCCTTTCGCATTTTCTTTTGTCAATCAAGCCTGCTATTTTATCTTGGATGTATGCATGTCATGTTGTTCACTTGTAATTTCTGTGCAAGATTGTGTTCCAATAAAGTTTTTAGATGCTATCTGCTTCTTCCTCCTTTGGGCTATCAGAGAATTAATTGTTTACGATTGTGTTGGCCTCTTTTGTTCCTTATCTTGAGGTTGGTAGTTGAAGCATATAACCAGTCACGGGCAAAGATGCTCTCTTAACCCCCATAGAACAGATAGGATGAGAGTCAAACCCTATTGTGAATATGAGTTTAATGCAATACCATTTAAAATGTAAGCATAATTAACCGTCACCAGAATAGAATCCTGCACTACTAAATTGTGGATGCACTTTTTATATTCTAAGTCTTTGGATAAAGTTTCCGGTTAGATTTCATTCGCAGTTTAGAATCTGATGAGTGTCTGATTAAAACTTGAAACTGTATTGTGATCTATAAAACTTGAATTTCAATCACTAATTTTTAGCATCTTTATGAATTATATGATGTTGATGGAATCGGGCATCTTTTGAGACATTGCAACAAAAGTCTTTGTGGTGTGTTATGTATTAGGTTCCTGGATAAGCTTTCTGATTATGATGTTTTATCAAATGGTAGGGTCCCAACAGAAACATTGTGTCCTCTAAGATACTGTAACAATTATCTTATCATATGCACTTGTCTATGCAGATTGTTATGAGCGATTTGAGAGGAGAATCTACTCCATCCAATATGTATGAGACGTACGATGAAGGAGATGATGAGCCGATGAGAGGAATGAACGATCCGGATTGGGACATGTGGGAGGAATGGATGGGATGGGAGGGAGCTGGAATCAGGGACTACACATCTCACATTAATCCTTATATTTGAAGAAGAAATGTAATTAATCAATAGATGGGTTAAATCCAAATCCCTTTGCAACCTAAATGGTTGTTCTTTGTATATAATGGAACTGAGGATCAAATTGTCCTTTTTGTACATAGCTCAAGCAGGCAATGCCTCACCATTTACAAATGAAGAGTTCTCAAGATTTCTCTTCTCACTATTGCAAATTGTCTCTTTTAATTTTAATTTTAATGTTTTATTTAAAAATATATATATATACAGAGAAAAGAAATAGATGTGAACTTTAAACAGGCCGGCCCATTGGGCTTCAGACTGGCACAACCCATTGGGTTGAATTACCTTATTCTAGCCCATCCAAAAATACAGACCATGCTATGTCGGGCCTTATTTAATTGGGACGTGCTCTAGCCTGTCTAGTCCATTGGACACCTCTAGTTAAAAGAAGATGTACAGTCTAATGAGACTACTACGAAGTATTTACTCATGGGTGAGGCAAGCTCTTCTATACTGGTTCACGATTTCTCTTGGCTAAATAGTTCATCCGAAAGAGAGATCGAGCTTCAAGAAATAGTGAATGATGTTATCAATACACAATAATACTCGAAATCAAAACCAACCTTTTAAGTGAAGCAGAAAACAGACTTACAAACAAAAGGCTTGGTTATATTCGGTTTTGAACTAGGATATTGGATTATTTCAATTTCGTAAGAGGAAAAAAGTTGGGTTTTGGTTGATTGGCCGCGGCTAGGTTTTGTTTGGGATCATCAAAATTTATGACTTTAGTGTGGGCCTATGTTGTTGTGGGCTCGGCTTATGACAAAAAGGAAATGACAAAGAAAGAGGCAAAACTCGAAAAAGAGAAAAGGCCCCAAGACTTTGGCGTACTTCTCTTCAAGGGCTGTCCTAACTTTGAACGATAACCTCTGTAACTTTTTTTTCTGGGTTCAAAATAACCTCTTAACTAATTTGGTTAATTTTCACTGAAAAAAAGGAATTGAGTTCGGATCATTCCTTGACCTCTTAGTTTTATGCTCTCTTTTTTTTTAATGTTAAACTTGTGAAAAAGAATTCTAAGTGACAAAGTATCTTCTTCTTTTTTTAAATAACAATCATCATAGGTTTTACATCTAAGTTGAATAGAAATTAATTACAGTTTGATAATCCATCCCACTTATTTATTTATTTATTATATTGACCAAGATCCTACTTTGAAGTCAATACGTGTCGAACTTTAATTGGATTGACCTTTTACATCTAAGGAAGCATTGTGCTTGTTGACGTGGATTAGGTTTTTTAGTCAGGAAAGTTAGCTAATCTTCTTGTACTTAAATTCGAGTTTCTTTATCTGTACATTAAATTAATCTTTAATACTGTTTGTATAAATAAATTTTAAAAAAAAACATTGTTTTTTCTAGAAATATTAAATTTCGAAATGAGTAGATTAATGAGCTTTTGGGGCCACTTTTGTTATCTCTTTCCTTTTATATTTTAGGTTTTATTAAGAGATGAAAAAAAGAAAAGAAAGACAAGAAGAAGAAAACAATCCAGTCGAGTTGGATTTATTTGGATCCGTTAAGGTTCGGGTTAAGGTCCGGTTGACCCATTAAGTTGTCGAAGAAGTAGGAGATAGAGAGATGCAGGATCCATTTAAAGCGGGTCGAAACAAAAGCAGACAAAACTCACGCATTGTATTTTGTACTTGTGTTCAAATTCATAGTTATTAATTAAATTGTTTTTAAGTTTTTCCTGTCAGTAAAATCATTATTTAATTTAATTTAATTATATACCTTTTTGAAACTTGAGGATTTTGTTTCCAGAACGTGTGAAAATGATTCCTTCTTCTTCCTTGGTTCCTTTTCCAAAAAACCAGTAAGCAAACCGCCTGATATGCCCACCGCGAATTTCAATTCACAGCTCAGTTGGGCATGCCAAAAATCTCTCCTTTCTGGGTTTTCATCTATCACTCTCCGATTTCTGAATCTAGGGTTCTTATTCAAGCCAATCAATTTTTCAATTTCATTTTCCAGCTGAGTATCATCAAGAACACCAGCTCCTGGCAGCAACCCAGGTTTTCCTTCTCATTGCAGGTGATTGTGACTCTTCTTCTCTTGCTCCATATATCAATTCACATGCTTGTGGAAACAGGGATTTTGGACATTCAACCACCAAACTCGTAGCTTTTGAATTTGGGGTTTGAATCTTGATGCCTTCCATTTTCTTTTGGTGGAACTGTGGATTGAAGTTCATAAAGTTGGTTTTGTTCCCACGTTTGCATAAGGTTTTTCTCTGCTATAAATGGTTATGTATGGTGTGCCATTCTTTGTGGAAATCACATCCTTATTCCATAATTTATTTTCTTTTAATTCTTGATAAATTGGGTCTTCTTACTGTAATCTAAGATGGGTATTTCGGTAGGCAATTAATCATATCTAGCACACATGAACCATAAAATGAAGTACTTGTGCAAACATGAAAGCCTGCAATCAATGATTTTGACAACTTTATACATAAAGACAGCAGATAAATTTTAGTCCACGTATCTACTTCAATTTGTAAGTGTAGTATTAGAAAATTATTTTGTTTGATCTTATTTTAATTGTTGCAGCACTGAGAGCTCATAGGTAATGGAGGACCTCAAAGAGAGGCTGCTTCCGCCAAAAGTCCCAAAACCAGCATCAGCTATTAACCTTCGGGAGTCATCTTATCGACCAGCAGCCTTTGGAAGGCAACCCTTTCAAAGTGTGGATGTTCTGGGGCTGAAGAAGCGGGGGGCCAGGGCCTTCGGTCTTGGATTCGAGTTGATACGTATGGGAATTCTCAGATCATTGAGGTTGACAAGTTCACCATGATGCGTCGTTGCGATCTACCTGCCCGTGATCTACGCCTGCTTGATCCTCTATTTGTTTACCCTTCAACCATCCTTGGAAGAGAGAAAGCTATCGTTGTAAACCTAGAGCAGATTCGATGTATAATTACAGCCGATGAGGTTCTTCTTTTGAATTCACTTGATAGCTATGTATTGCAATATGTGGTGGAGCTTCAGAGAAGATTGACAACAAATGGGGTAGGTGATGTTTGGCAATCTGATGGTTCTGAATTGAGTCGGAGGAGGGGAAATAGAAATTTTGATAGTGTGTTTGGAAGCACATCTCCTGATTATTTGCCCTTTGAGTTTAGGGCCTTAGAAGTTGCTCTGGAGGCTGCCTGTAAATTTCTTGATTCTCAGGTGTGTAAAAGAGCACAAGAATTTGGGTTCTCTATCTCTCATCGTATTTCCTTGAGCACATATTTCTAAAAATACTCACATAACTTTGCCTTTTAAATATTGATTGAATTCTGCACTATAATTGTTGAAGGATATCAATGATACTGTCATGTGCAAGATGGCCAGTTAATAGTTTATGAAGACTTGTAATGTAATGCAAGGAAGTGGAGTGTATCAGCAACAATAACCATGCTATATTTTGTTTAGCTCAAGTACCAGATGTTTATAAGTAGCTATATGTGGTTATAAAAATCGTTTGCTAACTACATATTATGTTTGGTCCCTGAAATCTGGTGGTGATCCATCTAAAATTTAAACTTGTATCTGTTATAGTGAATGCCGAATCATACTTCTGTTAGCCTTTTATTTTACACTGATAGATCAAAGTCTGTGTACCCTTTTGTCAAGATGCTATTATGATACCAAAGATTGTCATTATTATACGAAATTGTTTTTATGTTTTGTTTTTGTTTTTGTGTTTATGCCGTTGTCCTTTTATGTTATGATATGATGTCAAACAATGTTATGATCATATTATTTCACTAGTTACTGAAGAGACGAAGTTTTCTTAGATCAGAGAAAATCTATAAATTTGTAGTATTCAGTTGGTATCAAATTTAAAGATAGTCCATGATGTAGGAATTTATATAGTTTTGAGGTTAGTGCCTAACGCTGAGTGATGATGATACTTGCCTTGGTGCCTCAGCCACTTATGTGATTAAATTTATCAGGATGATTGAAGCTAAGCACGTAGTACCTTGCTATTTTGAGCAACTGGTGTGCCTTTCATTTTCATCAAGTACTCAAAATAGGTGTATCTGTGGTGTGGTGTTTACCACTGAAAAGGACGAGGCCTTAGACAGTGAAAATATAGATGATTTGAAGAATCTTTTTCATTGACTCCTTGCATGCTTCATGGTCATCATGATAATAATCCATTTATTCAGAGTTAATTTCTTTTGGGGCAGAATGTGTAGGTTTTGTGGGATATAAATATATTTTGGTCGGGTTTAGATCTTTTTAGAGTCTAAGGAACACCCAGTTATTGTATAGGGGGAGGGATATGTTGTTAACAGATTCCTCATGTTTGTTTGTTAGTTTCTACCTTTGGTATTCAGCGGACATTTTGTCCTCTGTTTTGTTTGCTTGTGTGGTTAATCAGTTCTTAAAACCTTGTTTCTCAAACAAAAAAAAAAAAAAAAAAAAAAACATATTTGGTTATATTTCCAATAATGCCACAAATGCTCTTTACAAATTTGAATTCCCCATCGGTAGTCTGAACATTTTCTTGTTGGTTAAACATTCTCCTAGTTAGTAACTCATTTAATAATGGCTTGTTTATAGGCAGCTGAACTAGAAATTGAAGCATATCCGTTACTAGATGAGCTCACGTCAAAGATCAGTACACTGAACTTGGAGCGCGCACGTCGATTGAAAAGTAGACTCCTTGCCTTGACTCGGAGAGTTCAGAAGGTATTGCATAATCATCTCATTTGTTATTTCATCCTGCTTAAGACTCCAAATGATGACCAAAACTGTCTTCCAACCTTTGAGCTGCATCTATTTAGGTTCGGGATGAAATAGAGCAGCTCATGGATGATGATGGAGATATGGCTGAGATGTATCTCACTGACAAGAAAAGTCGTATGGAGTCATCGTTTTATGGTGATCAATCTGTGCTGGGGTACAGATCTACTGATGGTACATCTCTTTCTGCTCCTGTTTCTCCTGTAGCTTCACCTCCCGATGGCCGAAAGCTTGAGAAAAGCCTGAGCATTGCAAGGAGTCGACATGAAAGCATGAGAAGTTCAGATAGTGCTACAGAGAGTATAGAAGAGCTTGAGATGCTGTTGGAAGCATACTTTGTTGTCATTGACAGCACACTGAATAAGCTGACATCGGTATGCATAGCACTTGTTTTATTGAACTTTGACATCAGTATATACATCAATGACTATATCTAATCATTCCAGTGTCATATTAACTTGAGTAGAATACAAGCTTATGTTATTTCTGTCCGTGTTTCAGTTGAAAGAGTACATTGATGACACAGAAGATTTCATAAACATTCAGCTGGTATGCGTCGTTTAATTTATTTTTTTCTCAATAAATGTCTAAATGTCTCTCAAATATTGCCTAAAACATTTGTCTAAAAATTGAATAAAGAAGAAAAGAGATAGTTTGTTACTTTTTTTTTGGTCAGTAGATAGTTTATTACTTAGTCTCAAATATTGCCTAAAACACTGTTCAAATATCCAAAAGCTGTTAAACAATTATATTGAACAAATAAAGACGCTAGGTAAGTGTACTATTAGTCAAAAGTCCCTTCATGATCCTTTTATTGAATAAGTACACTAGACTTACTAAGTTATTAGCATTGAATGTTCACTGAGGGACCTCATTGTTTTACTGCAGACTTTCTAATACAATTTGAATTTTGCCGAGGACTTATCATTAGAAACCTCTATAATACCATGCGTAATTCGTTGGCTAATGCTAATTCTATAGCTAAAGATTACAATAATGTTAGATGTTACTTTCAGTTTCGTTTCTTTGAAATTTGTCGGTATGAAGGGAACAAAAATTTAACGCTAGAAAGTTTTTGCTCGCAGGATAATGTCCGAAATCAGCTGATCCAATTTGAGCTACTACTCACAACTGCAACATTTGTAGTTGCTATATTTGGGGTCGTAGCAGGAATCTTTGGGATGAACTTCACAATACCTTTGTTTGATAACGCTGGTGCATTTAAGTGGGTACTTATAATTACAGGTGTAACTGGCTTTTGCATATTTTCTGCATTTGTGTGGTTCTTCAAGTACAGAAGACTGATGCCACTTTAGATGTAAAACGAAACCTCTACAAATGAAAAAGAAAAAAAAAAATATTGCTATTGTCTATGTTCCTAAATTTAGATTAGGAGGAATTGAATTGAGGAGTTGGATTGAGGTGAATAAGATTCCAGGTTTCTACTGAAGTTTAAGTTGTTTACTAAATCATATGGATTGAGGAGAGTTAGATTTAGGATTCCTATTGAAATTGTTTACTAAACCATATGGAATTGGGGTTGGAGTGGTATTAATTACTAAAATGTTCTTGTTGTTGGGTTAAAGTAGATAAAAAATTTGGAATTTTAAAAAGTGTGTGAGGATATGATGGGTAAAAAAAAAAAGAATTCCTAATGGGTTAGATATACAGGGTTTAGGGTTGGAATTTTAAAAATTGTGTGAGGATATAATGAGTAAAAAAGATGAATTCTTAATGAGTTAGATATAGAGGAATTAGAATACCATATTCCACCAAAAAATTGAATTCTTCTAAAATTAGGTATTTAATTTCTAATTTTATGTGGGTCCTACTTACTTTTTAATTCCTTGATGTGAAGTAAACACAATAATCATCCATACTTGAGATTCAATTCCTAATTCTAATTCTAATTCCTGATTAGTAAACACACCATAAATGGAAAGTTATTTGGATGGATCGATTCTTTCAATTTCATTCAATATCAAATTCACTAAAAAAGCAAAAAAGGTATGTGCAGTAAAACATAGTATTTCTAAGCAAATTCATCTGCTCCTGATTTAACTTTTTTATTTGTTAATCTATATATATAAAGCAAAAGGAAGAGAATGTTAACAAATTCAAAATACCAAAAAATACAATTGATTAATGCAAACATTGAGAATTGAAATTATTAATTAAATGCGAATAATATGATAAATTCACACTTTTTCATATTAAAAAAAATTAAAATTCAAAGAAAAATCAGATAATAAATCATATTTTTATAGAACACAACTAGCCATTTTCTTCTTTTAATTCTAAAATAAAATAAATTTAAAATATAAAATAAAATAAAAAGTCTCCCACAGGCTCGAAAGCGCGTGCCGATATGCAAGTTTGCACTAAGCAAGAATTCTTTGGTCAGTGAATAAACAGTTCATCAGTTGTTGATTGGTGTGGTTCGATAATTATCATTCTATTTTAATAAAACCCTATTTACAAAGATATAAACAGAATGGCTTGTTTGCTTGTGTTTTTCTCTTTGAATAAGACAAGCAACCTTGAAAGTTGGCAAACATGACCCGTTGAGATACTTTGACGGTAGACCTGGCGACGCGTCGTGTTGTGTGAAATTATTCCAAATATAATCTGCTAACTTATCGTGTTTCAATATATGAAACCTATTCACAATTTTTGCGAGTTCGTGTGTCTTTACTCGTTTTGCTCTAGCCTTTTTTTCAACAATACTCCAACAACAAAAAGGTATTTAGTATAACATAAAGAAAACGTGTTATAATGCTATAAAACTTATGTCGAACACAATACACAAAAAATGTTCAAAAAGTTACAAAACACCATACATAAGAAAGACACAAGTTTTAGGGTTTAGGGGTTGAAAGATATAAGCTATAGGCTAAAAGATTTTTCACAGAAAATAAGAACTAAAGAAAAAAAATTTCAAAATTTTATTGGCTGTATCAAATAAAAAAGTTGAATGAAGTTGAAAGCTTCACCTACTAGACATGCTGAACCTCAAAATGCACAAGATTAAGAAAAGTAGTGCTGGGCTGCTTTTTTTGGTTCAACGGCCATACTTTATAGTGCAACTCAACATGACACCAGAAAGAAGCCTGATTGACATAACAAGAAATAGAAGTTTGCTTCTAGCTGGTTATTGAAAATGTGTTCCTCATGGACTGTAGATTTGTAACTATCACAAGGAAAATAAACAAAACTATTGCTCCTCAAGGATCATGAGAAGCCAGTATCTCTTCCAGAGAACAGGTTGAGAAGGCTAAAACAGTGCCAAACAACAAAGACCTACTGCACCTTCCAACCATTAAAAGAAGAAGAAAAAAAAGCAGAGGAAAGTTACACACCCTTAACAAGAAAGCTTTCAAAATCATTTAGCAGAAGAAGCCCCTGAAGAAAGTCTTTGGCTCCTTGCCTTATCAGCTTTCTCTAAGTAATCTTGATGGGATTGATGCTTTGCCCCTACAGGAGAGAACACAGTTTGAATTACATTTATTTAGCAGATAAAATACCAGCAGCATGACTTTCTTATGCATAGGAAAGGGAGGTAGGCAAATCAACCGGCAACCGAAACAAAATCTGATAATGAAGTACGAACCCCATTCATACAAGGGACATTCATGGATTACAACCATGTATTAACCTACAATATGGTAGTCAAAATCACAGTGCATATTGTCTTTTCCCCTTTATTTTTTACACACAAACACAGAACAAGGGAGCAGAACAAAATGCCCCAAATTTCCTATGACAACATGCATATTAAGATGAGCTTATATGTATTATTTTACATATAAAAAAAACCAAATAAATAAACATTAATTCCTAAATACAAATTATTGTAATTCCCATAGCTCAGATAGTCATAACCCAAATCTAATTATTCACTAAATACACAAAGGAGGCTCGAGCAATCAGTAAACACTTGATCCAATTTACACATTTCGATGAATTTAATTTAAACTGATTTGTGTAGTAGAATGGAACCACTTGACCCAATTATTTCCACTGTTTGGTTGCCAAGAAAAATTAGGAAAATTCCAAAACCTAAAATTTGCAGCTACATTATGCTCAAACCCAAACGACAGCGCGAAAATCCAAAAAAAATAGTGAGAAAGATAACCAAACCTCGAGTCATGAGGTACCAAGGAACGGCAAAGACGGCGCTGACAAGAACGATGCCAGCAAATACGTGCTTCTTCTCACCGCTGTACATGTAGTGCTCCATTTTCGCCCTAAATCCCCTTCCTCCTGCTGCTCCTCCTCCTCCTCCAGTTGCGCTACTGGTTTTGGGCTCGCTGCTCATCTTCTTTTGCTTCTTCAACTTTCCCTAAAATTTTCTCACTTCCTCGCACTTTCTCTCTTGTGGTTTATTTGAGCCGTCAAACAAACTCAGGCAGGCTCGGGTGCATCTTATGGCGTCGTGTTTGGCTGTGGGGTTTTAATTTCTTAACCACGTGTAGGATTCGTAGCGTTCGCACTTATTTTATTTATTTATTCATTTATTAACAAAAAAAAACAACAAAAAAAACAACTACGACCCCTTTCCCTTTGGAGTCCTTAACTGCCCAATATTAGCAAAACCTATCGTAAGTTTATTTGCTTCTCTGAAAACATGTCAGATGTTCAAAATCTTTAATCGTGAATTGGATATCTTAAATAATTATAGCTACCTATATTCCATGGATACTAAATTAAAATTAACAAATTTACATGACAATAATTAAGTGGTCTTAATCTCCACCTTTAATGCCTCCAAAATTCAGGATTCATGCATGCTATGAAATTCCTAGAGGCTCATGATGCTTTTAAGATATAATTGATGAAGTGGAACATCGAACTTGCAGATATGCTAATTTAAATTAAACTACGTAAAAAGAAATTAATACAATAAGAATAAAATAGTAATTAAATATTATTAAAAAGACCAAAAACTATACTTATATATAATTGATGATGTGTGAAATTAGTTTATCCAGTCTTATAGTCCAAGCTAGTGACTAGACAAGAAATTAAGTGTTGAGGCCTTGTCAGCTACGCAAACTCACCTTTATAATATTCGGCCCTGTAAATATTTGTTATTTCTTTCCAGTTTTGGTACAAATATGTTATCTTTCTCTTTCCTTTTTTCAAAAGAAAATCTCTCTTTTCTTTTTTTTTTTCAAAAGAAAATCTTTCTCTTTCCTTTTCTTTTTTTTCAATGAAAGTCTGTCTTTCCTTTTTTCATTTCGTATATAGCCGCCCCCTTTTCTTGTCTTTCTTGCCAATCAAGCTTCAAGCTCCAAAGCTCCGATCATGGCTGATGCACTTGCCCTGGTTTCCAGACTGTTAGACCAACTGGACGGAAAGGAAGAATTTACAGAGCTCACCGGAATCCTCCGCCACATTGAACCAGTGCTGGAGGATGCAGAGAAGAGGCGAGTGAAAGAGGAGCGCGTGAGAGTGTGGTTGGGGAAGCTCAAAGACGTGAGCTGCGACATCGAAGACGTGTTGGACGAGTTGAGCACTGCCATACCCAAATTGGAAGAAGAAACTCATGGAACAAAGAAAGCTTTCGTTTTGATGAAGGTATGCTTCTCTCGGCTTACCTCTTGCTTTTGCTGCAGTCAATTAGTCAATCGGGTCGGTCAACGACGTCGTATTAAGTGTTTGAGGGAAAGACTGAGTCTGATTTTCGCTGAGAGTCATGGGTTCAGGTTTAGAAAGTACAGAGAGATTGATCAGCCGGAGAGAGTAGGAACAGGAATTTCTACCTCCCATAAATTGATTGAAGAACCGAGTTTATATGGTCGAGATGACGATCAGAAGATGTTAATAAGAAATTTGGTATCTGAGAGTAGTGAAGAGGGTGTGGTTAGGGGGCCTGGTGTCATCTCCATTGTTGGTGTGGGTGGAATTGGGAAAACCACTCTTGCACAATTAGTATATAATGATCAAAAGGTTAAAACTCATTTTGATTTCAGAATTTGGGTGTGTAAGTCGTTTTCGTCTCGTGAGTTGAGGATTGCTGAAGAAATTCTTCAAGTTATTGCCCGAAAAAATAAGACATCAAACTTGGTTGAATTGGAAGCTTTACTTGAGAGTATTCGTGCATCTGTTTCAGGAAAGAAGTTCCTTCTTGTGTTGGATAATGTGTGGGATCCCCGGGATGCAGACTTTTCAAAGGGGTATCTTCTTTGGAAGCTTTTGCGTTTTGGTGCGGCGGGCAGTAGAATTTTGGTGACCGCAAGAACTGAGAGCATGGCTAAGAGGATGGGAGCAACTAGGATGATGCATCTAAATGCATTGTCACAAGAATCTTCTTGGTTGACGTTTAGGCAAATTGCATTTTTTGGAAGGGATGCAAGTGAGTGCAAACAACTAGAAAAAATTGGTAAGAAAATTGTGAAGATCTGCTATGGCTTGCCTCTTGCGATAAAGGTCATCGGGGGTCTCCTGCACTTTAAGAGTAGTAGAGGAGAGTGGGAATCTGTTTTGCGAGAGATGATCTGGGAATTGGGACATGCCAACAACATAAGCACTTTTGACCTGCTTCTGTTCAGTTATCATGATTTGTCTCCTGCACTAAGATGTTGTTTCTCATATTGTGCAATTTTTCCGAAAGATCACTTGATTGAGAGAGACAATTTAATTAAAATGTGGATGTCACAAGGTTTTCTTGGTCTCAGTGTTGACAGAAACAAAGAGAAGGAAATGTTAGGTCAAGAATACTTTATGAACTTAGCAATGCGGTCTTTCTTCCAGGATTTTGAAAGAGATTATAAAGGAAATATTATCAAATGCAAGATGCATGACTTGGTGCACCGCCTGGCCCAATATGTCACTAGATATGAATGCTTTATCACGGGTGTTGATTGTGTTGAAGAGCCAGACGTTGAAGGCGCCCTTCATTCTACTTTTGTCCAAGCACTTGGGGGTCACATAGGAGAGCCGGACATTAAAGGGGCTCGTCATTCTACTTTTGTCCTAGCACCTGGGGATGCAATTCCTATCTCAACGCACAACAGAAAAGGACTCCGCACCCTCTTCACTTTGTGTTCAATGAATGTTCCGATAAATCCCGGGACATTTGTGCATCTAACATGTCTTAGAACATTAAATTTGAGTCGCTGCTGGTTCAAAGAACTACCACAGGAGGTTGGTAAGTTCATACATTTGAGATATCTCAATTTATCTAGTAATGATGAGTTGGAAATATTGCCGGAGACATTGTGTGATTTGTCGAACTTGCAAACCTTGTTGATCAACGATTGCATGCAAATTAGAAAACTACCAGAAGGGATGGGGAAACTAGTGAACTTAAGACATCTTCACCTTGATTATTGTTTTAATCTAGAGAGTTTGCCGAGGAGAATTGCAAAGCTGACTTCTCTTCAGACACTCGATATGCTCGTTGTACCATGTGATGATAAGGAAGAAGCATTTAAGCTGGGAGATTTGAAAAATTTGAACCTTGAAGGGTATCTTCATATTTGTAGGTGTGGAAACCTACAAAATGTGACTGCGGCTGAGAAAGTAGAACTCATTACTAGAGGGAACCTTGTTGATTTGAATCTAGATTTTGATTGGAGTGAAGAGAGGAGACTTGAAGATAAAATTATACTTGAAGCTTTACAACCACATCCAAATTTGGAATCTTTAGAGATTCGAAAATATCGAGACACTACCATATCTCCAGATTGGATGCTGCGGTTAACAAATTTGAGAAGGCTTATCCTGCATTCCTGCCCAGATTGTGAGTCTTTACCTCCTTTGGGGAAACTCCCATCCCTTGAATCACTGGAAATATGTCTTATGAGTAGCATGAAAAAGGTTGGGTGTGAGTTTTTGGGAATAGATTCTGGTGGGTCGGAAAACTCATCTATTATTTCATTCCCAAAATTGAGGGAACTTCGATTTTCATCCTTGTTCAAGTGGAATGCATGGGTAGGGAGTGCAAGGTCCATGAAAGGGGATGCTTCTATCAAAATAATGCCAAGTCTTCATACCTTAGAGATTGACTCTTGCTTTTGCATAAAAGTGCTACCAAACTTCCTCCGAAAAATACCACTGCAGAATTTGACGATCAACAAGTGTAAAATTCTCCAAAAACATTGCCAAAAGGAGAAAGGAAAAGAGTGGTTCAAAATTTCTCACATCCCAAATATCAAAATTAACATTTAATGTGTTCAAAGACGACACCCTTCAAGTTTCAAACACATTGGTGAGATGGAAGTGAAGACTCTGGAGACTTTCAGATATTGCACCAGATAATGAAGGACAGGTTCCAGAATATGAAACCAGATAACTCTCAGTTTAATTGAAGGACTCGACAAGTATCATCGGGCTGCTCTGGTAGCTTCTCCTTCCTTTGGACATAATTGGTTGCAACAAATATAGCTAGTCTTTTTAATTATGACAGAATATTTTTCTTTCAAGCTAAATAATTGTAGGGTTCTGTTGTTTTCAATATATTTTTATTAGTTTCAAGTTTAAACGAATTTCTCTCTTTTTTCCCATTACATTTCAAATATTAGCTGCATATATGAGGTGTCAGACCAAACTTTTTCCAAATCATTTTAGAGCCTGATCTTATATGACTGCAGAAATTGCTTGTGCACGAAGGGATTTCACATGTTTCACATGATTAAAGATAACTCCTCTCTATTTCACCTAAGCATTTCTATCCAAATTATCCAGCATCGTGAACCATTTTTTGTTAACTATCTTGTACGGAGACAGTTAGCCCTGCCTGCTTCTCAAGTTTAAATTGTTTATATGTTGTTGTGATTTTATTCGCGAATGGTAGAGCTGTTCAGAACTTCTCATTGTCTTTTGACATTAGCTGTGCTCATCTATCACCATATAAGTTATTATCAGTACCATTCCCAGTTGTCAATCCTGCCATGCAGCAGAATTTGCAGTCTTGGCCCTGTTCTTAGGAAGGGCTGGTAACTTTTTCTCTCTATTTTGGGGAACTTGGAATTCAAGTAATAGTTCTATCAAAATATAGGGGACGATTGTTTATAAATGCAAGATTGCAGTCTCTTTGTGATACTCAAGTTGTCACTCTTGTAAAACAGGGGTTTTCTAAATGAGTGAGTATGAAGTGTTTATCCTTCCAATTTGCTGTGAAAAGGAAAAAATGGAACTATACAATTCGAATTTGGCGGTTTGCAAATTAAGAGCACTAGCATGAATTACCTCCTTAAAAAGAAAGCAGATTGCTGCTTAAGAGTAAATTAAATTCTGCACAACTTGGCATTGTTGAACAAAGGGTTTAAGACCTAACCGCCACAAAACAAAACCAAATTCTAGGCATCTATGTGCTTCTGAAACAGAACAAAAATCTGGTTTAACCAGATCAGCAAAATGGAAATACTAGGATCTAGATGTGAAGTTCGACTTAGTTATTGTGATGTAAGAAATTGAAAGAGTTCTAGTGGTATTTATCCCTGCTCAATTGGGATAAATTGGATAAAAAAAAAAAAAAAAAAAAAAAAAAAAAAATAGTTGTAATGCATTAATAACATTGTTTTAACATAGAATGTTGCTAGCATTCCCCCAAGCAATATTGGCGAGGGAGAGTCGAACACATTACCTTAGTTTAGATTCCAAATTTGAATCCCTTTTTTTTGCCAAAAAAAAAAAAGATGCATTATTTATTGTACAGTGATGAGTGAGGGTCAATTAATGAGATTAACTAGTTTTAACAATCATTAAGCACTAACTATACCCTTGTCTCCCTTAACCTTGTCAGATTGGCTGTAAAAACACAATGGTTTTCTCAAATCATTCTTTGCGTCAATTTCTTTCCCAGACTCATCTGTAATGGAAACATTTGCTGGTTTAATATACAGTTATTTTCAACATTGGACTAACAAAGAATTTAGTACTGTGAGTTCATATAGTATCTATAACATGAGTTTTCAAATTAAGAGTAGACACACATTTTTGCACTCATTAAATATTAAGATATTTAGTCATATACCCATTTTTAGCACTAAAACTATAAATAAACCATAACCATTTAATTTCTATAACACAAACCCAAAAAATGAAAGCTGGTCCTATTGAATTTAATTTTGATTATTAAATTACTTTGATGCCCTATTGAGTGTTTTGGGCTTTTTTATGAGGTTTTGGGGCTAAGTTTGTTTTAAGAAATCAATGACAATTTTGTAATTTAAAAAAAGTTAAAAGCCTTTTTGTTATGTTGTAAATGAGCTTTGGTGTGTTTCTAAAGTCCATTTCATATAGTTTTTTTAAAAAAAAATAAAATAAAATAAAATAATTTGGGCTCCTATATTGGGTATAATAGTGAATCTCCCTTAAATATTTAGTGTAATTTTTCTTTTGGAATTTCAGATTTATTAATAGAGCAAAAATATTCAATTAAGTCCAATGAGAAAGTAGGAAGGAAGAAAACACAAAAAACAGGAAAAGCTAAAATGAATTCTGCAGGAAAAAAATGAAGAAGCAATGGCATTGAAGTATATTCTGCAGAAAGCCTTTCCTAAACCAAACAACAGTTGGAAAACAAGTAAAACACATAGCAACATAATGTAAAGAAAGAAACTAACGGCAACATAATGGAGATCGAGCCTGTTTGGTATTCAACTTGAATCCAACTTTTTAAACTTGAAAATAAAATTTGAGTCCAAAACAAAGAAAACTTGTTTGATAGCCATATTTCTAAAAACTCGAACTCAATAACAACTAAAAAACACCCCAATTATTTAATAAAAACAAAAACAAATCTGTTTTTTCAGTTTTTTTTTTCTAACAACCCATAAGTTCTCACATTTTTAAGATTTGAAAACAATTTTCTAGTTGCATACCAAACAAGTTTTTGAATCTTAAAAATAGATTTAAGAACTCCTTGTTTTTAAGAAAAATAAAAGTTTTTGAGTTCCTTATTTGAATAGGATACCAAACGCCCTTGCTGCAAGTTTTTTTTTTAACCTGTTTACCTTTGTAGTCTAGAAGGCGATTCGAACTTGGGAACTTGTATGCGCATGGTATTACAAGTAAACAAAAGTAAACAAAAATTAGGACAGAAGCCTACAAATGCTTTACGACCTAACCAACAACAAATATAAACAAAACCATATTCTAGGCATCAACTAGCCCCCTCAGTAAACAAACACTAGACAAGGATTCTGCAGAAGTAAAAGCAAAAGAACACGAAAAAGTAAACTGAATTTTGCAGAAGTAATGGCATTGCAGATTCAAATGATTCAAATGATTTAAATCCAATATGGTAGCTTAATTATAAACCTGCCACTTATGGTGTGTTGAATGGAATTCAAGGGACTGTACAAGTAGCAAATATAACACCATTCCTTTTCCAGAATTAAGCAAACACAGGACTAATAAAAAGAACTCAGGGAAATTTTTTGAATAATTGTGTAAACAATTTCACTTAATTGTAGAAATTTGATTTGAGTTAAATGTCGAGAATTTAAGCTTGCAAAAACTTGAACACATATTTTCGTCGTTTTGAACAGTTATGTCTTTATATTATGGCAATTTAATGGAAAGAACAGGATAGAGATAGACAGAAGTAAAGAACAACTAGTATATAAATTTGAATCTTTTTTTTTACAATTTCGTGGTTATGAACTTGAAATGAATAATTTCAAGTCATCAACTTTACAAATACAAAAAATACAAGAACAAAGAATCCTAATGTCCAGCTGGTATCTCAAAACCCGGTAGGGGATGAATTCTGGGAACAGTGGCAGTGCTTGCACGGTAATCTGCTTTCGGTTTGAAGTAACAGACACCATATGCATAGCCCAAAGATGAGTTGACCACTTTCAACTTGGCATGACCCGCTTTTGATGGTTGAGGCGGCGCTAAGAATGGATGAGACAAGAGCCTTTCCGCTGTTGATCTTTCACAGGACCTCATGGCAAGGCAACTCTTGAGAAAATCCCTGGCCACATCTGAGATCTCAGTCGGAATTTTGGAAGTACGTAGATGATCAAACACCGTCACGTCGACAGAATTGTCAAGATCACAACCAGGCTTCAAATCCCAGGGGGAGTTTCCGGTTAGCATCTCAAACACAATACAACCAAGAGCCCAAATATCACACGACTGATCTTGTTTGTTATCAAATAAAGCCTCTGGGGACAGATACCTAGGAGTGCCTCTCCACCGACTATAGTTGTCCTTGGTTTTCTTAGCCAACCCAAAATCTGCAATCTTGGCTACAAGACTAGTTGTAGCACCAGACCTAGCTGTAGTAGAAGTTGTGGTAGTGGTAGGCACAAGCAGAATGTTGTCCGGCTTCAAATCACAGTGAACATAGTCACACTTGTGAATGTGTCTAATCCCTTCAAGAATTGACCTTGTATATCTTCTAACATCGTATTCAAGCAATCCAAGACCGTTGGATTTTTGTATGAGGCCATCAAGGGTTCCTCCAGAAGCAAATTCTAACAACAAGTTGTAGACCTTGTCACCCTTGTCTGTGGTTGTGGTCTCTTCACCAAAGCGCTCGATAATGAAAGGGCAGCCCTTGATCTCAAACAGAACCTCTGCCTCATGTTCAATAGACTCCGAAGCAGACACCTTTGCCGATTTCACCGCCATCACTGCAGGCAAATTGACCATACGGCTAAACTCACCCCTTCTTCGTTTCTTGGGAGTAGCAAGGAAAACAGAACCAAAGCTTCCTTCTCCAATAAACTCCCCTCTCTGCCAGTGCCCTCCATGGCTCCACATGCTGTGCTTTTCCCCTTCTAATTCTTCTTCAACCTTTCTTTTCATTATTCTTCTTCTTCACTCAGTTCTCAGTTCTCTGTTTTCTCTCCACAAGGAAATAAGTATTTCTCTGAAAAAAAATAAGCGGCTTGCTTGACTGATTGTGCTCTATAATGCTTTATAGTATTGGTTTAGGGAATAGGAAGGTGTATGGAATGTGTGGTTTATTAGGGTTAACGAGATGGATAAAGTCGGTCAGGTTTAATTGATGCTTTTGTAGGTTTTGATTTGTGACGTAGCCACCAAGCTACTAGCTAACAGACAAGAATTTCCACAATACCTTATGTTCGTTTTTTTTCAATATCGTTTTGTTATTGGTCTGAATTTTTTACCGTTTAAAACGGAGAGAGGAGAGAGGAGATTTGACAGCTGTGGAACGCAAAGATGGAAACCTTTCCTAACAAGAAAAGGAGTTAAATTTATTCTTATTACTTTTTTTTATGGAAGAAAAGAAGTTCAAATTTATTAAAGAAACCTTACCCTCCGCTTATCACAAGATAATATGGTAATTATCTACAAAACCACATTTTATTATAGCAATATTTTGGAGACTTGGATATCAAGGTTGTAACAAATGGATACATTGGGAAAATCTTTCCTAACAAGAAAGAGAGTTCAAATATTATTCCAAGCCACGTAGGTAGACAATGGCGTTCTTGATGATCTCACTAATAGAGTAGAAAAAATGTAGGTTTTTTGGGAGTTTGAGTATGAAGTTGTAAATGTCTTACAAAATGTATACGAACTTGAAAATGACTCCATAGTTTAGGGGGTCTTTTGTAGTTAACCTTATAATATAACAAGTAAAAAGTTTAACGACAATTATTTTCTGCAATCATTTTTACATGAAACTTATAGGCCTTTGCTTGGCCATTACATACAAAACTATTAGATTTTAATGACACATTCAAAAAACAATATGGAAGACAATTCTTGATTTTATGTGAGACAGTTCCAAGAAAAGTTAACATAATAAACCCTAAACTCTGACAGTGGCATGCTATGGTTCATAGAGTCTTATTGTAATTGGCTTTCCGTATTTTCTTTCATTTTCTCTACATTTTCTGAGAAACAGAAAAAGAATGCTTCAAGAGAGTGTAGTTATAGCAATGCAAGTAATATACTCTTGCATTCTCAACAACCAAGAACACATCCCCATCATGAAAGCACATGCTCTCTTTGGGCATCCTCATCTTCGACCCACACTTCCAAAATAAAGGACGTATATGCCTCAGCTGTATATTTCCAATCAGAAGGGCAAAGAGGATGAGCCCAAAAATTCATATCCCTATGGAAAATAGAATCTCTAAAGCAAAGGAACTGGTTTCAAGCCCCTGGGCAAGTGTACTGCAGAAAGTGAAATCTCTATGTGCAAACTACTGAGCTGCACTCAATTTCTATGCCTTGATGGTTTGAGCTTTCTTGATATCTCATCACTGACATATATGAAACGTCCACATTTTCTTACCATTAGTAGTTGTGAAATTGTGGACTACAATGTCTCAAGGCAAAGTTCCTTTAAACACCTTCAAGAAGTGGATATACATGATTGCCCCAACTTGAGGGACTTGACGTGGCTAATTTGCCCTCCAAATCTCAAGAAACTATCTGTACGTTCATGTTCCAATATGAGAGAAGTAATCCGACTTGAAAGACGGGATGAAGTTGCGCAGGTAGAAGAGACGAATCACTTTGCAAAGCTTGCTGAATTGAAATTGATAAGCCTACCGCAGCTGCAGAGCATATATGGAGGGGACACCTTGCCTTTTCCATATCTGAAGAGAATCGAGGTCCTTGACTGTCAATGTGTGTAATAAGTATAACATACGCATGTATTTAGGTCCAATATCTTACACACAATATTAAGAAGAATCTTTGTTTTTATGGGCGTGACAATATTTTATCACAAGCTATTTTCTACTCAGAGCTCAGTCATAGACTCATAGGGGATGATGAATGAAATTAGCAAAATATGGTGTTCGAGTCGTGTCCAGTTAACTTTGTAGTTATTAATTCATGGCTTTCCTAGACTAGTTGGTGTATAAATTTTTAAATAAATTACTGGCTTGATCATTGATTAGTTTTTGGTTCGATTGAGAATCAGGTTGAGCTTGTTTATTTATTTACTGCCGTGGCAGAAAGTTAATGACGACACCCACAATTACCAAAATGTTTGTGTAGTTGTGATAATAAGCATCCGTGACCAACACCAGTGGCATCATGTTTTGCAGCAAGCCATATAATATGATGAAACTAGTCTTCTAATTTGGGCTTGATGCTTAATTGAGTTTTTTGTTCTTTGTATTAATTCGACAGACACTGGTCACTATTAATATGTTTGTGTAGTTTAATCCTAATCAACCTCTCGACCAAAAGAAAAATTCCTGATCAACCTAATAACATACCAAATTCCAATAAGAGAGCAACGCACACAATAAAAAATCAACTTTGAATTAAATTCTAATATTTTGATTTAGCGTGACTTATAGCATCTTCAGTCGTGCTTTCTATTTTCAAGTAAAGTTTCAACTTCAAAAACTTGAACTAAAATACTTTATAATTACTATTTTAATTAAAAACTTAACCATAATACAACCAATCCCTGCCTAGCCTCTTGACAAAAATTTACCATTAGGTTGTCAATGAGCCACTTCATTTTGAAGTTCCAATCACCAATTTGCCTGTCAATATTGGTTTTAGAATAAGATTAGTTAGTCCATAATCTTAGAGTGAACCCACATTGACAATAAGGGCGTTCTCAGTTCTCTATAAATTGATGACACAAAACACAACTTTTGTTTTGTTATGAAATGTGACAAACACAACTTTAGAATATCGTTCGGTGGGTAGGATTAGTAGAGGATTCCAATCCAATGTTTGGTACTAAAAAATAAATATAGACGAAGATAATCTCACCATAATTTCATTAGGTGCATTTTTATAAGATAACTAATCCTATGAAAAAGTTGGATATACAATCTCACTACTAGATCCGAAGCCTCTGCATTTACCTACATTTCATAAAATCTAGACCATCCAAATGATCCAATGCTTGAGAATATCCCACATCATTCATTTGATATATTTATAATTTTTTTCTCTTTGTCTTTGTATTATAGTCTTTTTTTTTCTTTTTCTTTTTTGGCTTCTTCTTCTACTTTAATGTGTATCAATTGAAGATGGGTATTGTAACCCCAACATTGAAGAAAATTAAACTGAAATCAAATGGGTATTTCCCTGATCATTTTGGGCTTTTCTCGATGACTAGACTACAACTTTGAAATTAGCAAGTTACAATAACTTTGGGCTTTTCTCGATCACTACAACATTGGAAGATTTTTAATTTATCTTTTTTTAATGGAAGTATTTAGCTATTTTAGGTTTTTTTTCGCAAATCATAATGAATACTGATAGAAAGAAAACAACATTACTAGCGAAAATCCGTTCTTATTGAACTTATAAGAAAATATTGTAACAAAAAAAAAGGGTGAGAACAACATGGGAAAGAAGATGAGTGCGCGAGTTGAGAGAGAAGAGGAAGATACAAGTGATGGCGTTTATAAAAAAGGAAACGAACTTATTGTAGGCAATGTGGTATTCTCATAAGCATTGGATTAGTTGGATAGTCTAAATTTTATGAAATGCAGGTAAATACACCGTCTCTAAATGCAGAAGGTCGGGCTCCCCCACTACTTTGGCATTGTAAGTCACAAATTGATCTCGCCTCTGTTATATACAATTTGATACAATGATGTAGTCTCCCTCTCGTGAGACACTTGTATATATGAAACAAAGGTAACATTATTTACTATTCCAATTAATCACGGCATGCCATGTGTAATACCCTTTCACATGACAGTTTGCGATTGCTTCCCGTTTTCACCATTTTTCAGATTTTCTTTGCCTTTGCTGGCGTTCGACATGTCCCATAGTCTTTTCTTCTGGTAAACTGATGGCGCTTCCCTCCATAGCAAGAAAGCTACGAAGCAAACATCCCCAGCTCTTCCTATCACACACGCTGCTCCCGTCCATTTCTAACTCACCGTCTCCTCCTCATTCTTCACACCCTCTCCCCCAGCATCTCTCTCAAACATTTCATCGAACACTTCTCGTTCCCTTTCAAACCCCTCGTCATTTTTCTACTCTCCAACCCTTCTCAGCCCAAACTCTCAACGACCCATTGGGCTTCAATGCCCAACGATTCAAGACAAATGACCCGTACAAGTCGGGTCTCACCCAATTTCTCGAATTGCTCAAACATGCCGCCCATTTTGCCTCAGAAGCCGAGGCCATGGCTTTTCTCGACAAGTCGGGCATTGAGGTGAATGGAGATACGGTCCTTTTAGCGATTTGGGAATTGAAGGAAGACTGGAAATTGGCGTTTTTGGCTTTCAAATGGGGTGAGAAATTGGGTTGTTGCGATGAAGAGGCTTGTAGTTTGATGGTATGGGTTTTGGGGAGTCACAGAAAGTTCAGTACTGCTTGGTGTTTGATACGGGACTTGCATCGGGCTCTGATGGATACACGGCGTGCTATGCTCATTATGATTGAGAGGTGAGCTTGAGCTTAGCTTTTGATATTTTTTTATTGTTTTGATTGAATGTTGATTATGTTTTGAAATTGAATATGGTGTTCAAAGGAGGTTTAACTTAGCTACATTATTTCTAGTTAGAAGTAAACGTGGTTGTAGAATTTTCTTCTTTGGTGCAATCAAACAAGATGCTTGGACCTTCTGAAGTTCTGAAATCAAACTAACTTTTCTTGTTTTGTTTCTGGATGGTTCCCAGAAGTGGTTTCTGGGGTTGCATACTTCTTGCATTGTTCGCATAATTCTACGAATATTGTAAAGTATGGATCTTTGTAGATTAGAAATTCTTTTGTTGCTTTTGCTAGCTTTGGGACGTTTGGATTTTTGTTTTTATGATGGTGTATGAGATGAGTTTATGTAAGTCTTCAACCACTTCCACGACTTTGTCTTTGTGCTTTCTCAAACTTATACGTGGTTCACTAGTGTTATTCAAAAAATTAATTTTCTTTATTTCCCCTTTGGTGTTCATCAGATATGCATCTGTAAATGATCCATGTAAGGCCATTAAGACATTCCAGATGATGGACAAGTTCAGGTTGACTCCTGATCAAGAAGCATTCCACACCCTCTTAAATGCTCTCTGTAAGTATGGAAACATTGAAGAAGCTGAAGAATTCATGCTTGTTAATAAGAAGCTTTTCCCACTGGAGACTGAGGGCTTTAACATTATTCTCAATGGGTGGTGTAACATATCTGTTGATGTATTTGAAGCCAAGAGAGTTTGGAGAGAAATGTCAAAATGTTGTATTACACCAGATGCAACTTCTTATACACATTTGATTTCCTGCTTGTCAAAGGTTGGAAAGCTTTTTGACTCCCTTAGGTTCTATGATCAAATGAAGAAAAGGGGCTTTGTTCCTGGCCTCAAAGTTTATAATTCATTGATTTATGTACTAACTTGTGAAAATTGCTTTAACGAAGCTCTCAAAATGCTGGGCAATTTGAAACAAATGGGTTTGCAGCCAGATTCTACTACCTATAACTCAATGATATGTCCTTTATGTGGATCAAAAAAGCCTGAGGAGGCGAGGCAGATGTTGAGCGCTATGATAGAGGATAATATCAGCCCAACCATTGAGACTTACCATGCATTTCTCCAGAGCACAAGTTTAGTGGGAACTCTTGAAATTCTTAATCGAATGAAGAAAGCAAATTTAGGTCCTAATGGCAATACCTTTCTTATGATTCTTGGAAAGTTCTTCAGATTAGAGCAACCTGAGATGGCATTGAAGATTTGGACAGAAATGAAGCACTATGGAGTAGTGCCTGATTCTACACATTACACAGTAATGGTACAGGGCCTGGCAGCTTGTCGTTTGTTATGAAGGCCAGGGAACTTTTTGCTGAGATGAGGTCAAACGGATTTTTGGGAGATCCAAAGCTTGAAAAGCTTTTGAAGGAACCAGTTGGAGGCAGTAGTGTAAAAGGAAACAGAGACTGAGACCGGTCAAGCAAGCGACAAGGGTTAATCAAAAGCAAGGCAGGATGAAGAGATGGAAAAGTCCACACCAATCAAGAGAGGAGAAGACATCAATTGAATAGTATAATCTGAAATTTTGACTGCATGTCAAAAATCTTGGAAAGATCCTCTCTGCTAGTTCTTGCAGAACTTTTGCAAATTCCATATGGAAGATATAGGTTGTTGTTGTTGGAAAAGTTGCTAAGGAGCTTCTGCAAAATTGACTCCTAGAAACCTTTCAACTTGTGCTATCTGGTTTTCATTCTTGACAGCTGATCAAAACAAAATTGATTTAGCATTTAGAAAGAAGGAACTGAGCCTCTTGAATGGTGCAAAAAATATATTATGAGGAGCATTTGATTCACATTGTTGTGGTATTTGGGGATCAATGCTATTGTTTCTACGTGTTCCTGGTACGCATTCCACTTGACCTTCATATTACATTTTGGCAAATGAATGCAATGTTTGCCAATTGGTTCATGGACTTGATTTGCATTTTTTGTTGGTTCACATGGCTTGGAAGTAGACTGTCTTTCCCTTTCCTTTGTTGTTTTTTGTTTGCTCATACTGAATGGAATGGATGTTTCTTTTTGTAAGTACTTTTAATTTGGAAATTTGGTGATTTCTTTTTCTGCAGCTTCTCACTCATCATCTGTGCTGGTGGAACCTATTATTTGGAGATACAGGGTTTCCAGATCCGTTTAGAAGGAAGAGAATGAAGAACCTTTTGCTTTATAACTCATAATTGTGAACAACTCTTGATGTAAGATATTTTCACTTTTTTTCCTTAGCCTTGGATAGCAATACTGGAGAAGTTCTAATAGGCCGTTGCCTTTCGTCTATGATTCGTCAGCAGAGGCACTAGTGTTATGCTTTCATATGGACAAATATGGGAACACGAATATGTATGCGTCTTTGGGACTTTATAAACATACATACATTTATTACCATGATTGAGCATTTATTTGCAGAAGCATGATATTTTGCAATACCAATACAAAATGGAAGTGTTAAGGTGTTTCTTGATACAATAGGATGTAACACTTTGTATGAAGATATTCAAGTGACAAGAAGTACCGTTGTCTTTTACTCAAGTGTCTCCCTCCCCTACCTCTTGCTAAACCAGGCATTTCTTTTTGGCATTATTTCATATGTCAAATTATGAGGAGATATCTGTACGAAATATTGAAATGCAAGAAGCAGGAATGTCAAAGTCACCTAAGGCAGCAATCTTGGAAAGAGTAAAAAACTATTATTAAAGGTGGGGGGTTTCTCCCACACACACTACCAAGGTACTATAGGAATTCGAATAAAAAACTATTAATCTACAAATTAATATTCTTTTAACTAAGCTAGACTCCATTGACACCTCAGTGACATTTTCTAATGATTATAAAATACGGATTTTATATGCATAAATGATAAGAAATCACTCGTTCATAGACAACTAAATTGTTTTTTTATAAAATTGAAAATCACATAAATCAATGATCAGAACAGAAATCACAATAGTCTGTATTGATCCACGACCCGGAATGTCTTACAATAAAACAAATTTCGCGTTGCTTCTTATTTTGTGTCCCAAGTTACCAAACAAGGACAAAAATGTGGGTAAGTTATTAAAAGCTACTCCAAGAAAATATTAAAATGGGGCCTGCTTGTTTGGAGACCACAACGGCCATTTCCTAATGCCTGATCCATCTACTCATACATCTTATGCCATCAATAGTTCTTTTTCTTTTCTTTGTCGGTTCTTTTTACTATATTGCAAGTTGATAAGATTTTTTTATGGAAATATTGTTCTGGAGTTCTGTGAAATAAACCAAAATAATGGGAAGAAAGAAGAATTGTTTGTTTGTGGAGCCCACAGAGACCCAGAGCTCAACTCAACTGGATTCCTTTTTGAACTCTCTCCAGCGAATTATTTCCGTTAACCAAGAGACGGAAGAAGCGGAGAAAGAAGAAACCAACCAGAGAAGGAACATGTGGAAGTCTTGTAACTCGACCCACCTCATCTGTTTCTCCTTTTCATCTCCGGCCTTGCAGTCCTCACTCCAATCCTTGCCACTGACCACATTGTTGGTGCCAACCGTGGCTGGAACCCTGGCATCAACTACACCCTCTGGGCCAACAACCAAACGTTCTATGTTTGGGGACCTCATCTGTAAGCTCTCTCTCTCTCTCTCTCTCTCTCTCTCTCTCTCCCTCTCTCTCTCTCTCTATTTTTTCTGTCATTAGATTCATTTTCAAGTACTCAGTTTGCATTCCGAACCCACTTTCTTTGTTGGGTATTTTTGTTTTCACTTTTCTGCTGCTTGTTAAAAACAAAAGTTCAAATTTTATTAAAAAAATGAGAAAAATGGTATCATATTATGGTACTATGGTACAATTGAATTGCATTCTAAAACCCACTTTCTTTTTTGGGTATTTTTGTTTTCACTTTTCTGCTGCTTGTTAACAACCAAAATTTTTTTAAAAAAAGAGGAAGATAAAAGTGAGATATATCATATTATGGTTACTACGGTACACTTGAACTGAACCTAGCACATTAATTTTGGATTTCTTTAGCTTAATTGTCTATCTGAGATAGTTTTCTTTCATATCTTTTTCACAGTTCATAGCTGATCATTGTGGTACTTTGAATATTGCCGTTGGTGTGTGTGTACACACAAATTTACTATCTTTTTGGGCTAATCATACAATTTGCTACCTGTCTTAGCCTTTTTCTGTGCAAGGTTTTCTTATTTATCCTGGTCTTCCTTTTCTTCTCAGAGTATTGCTTGTTGACTTGCAGCATTTAGGTACCCAAAGAACCAGTACAATGTGTTTGAGGTAAACCAGACTGGGTATGACAACTGCACCTTGGACAGTGCTGTAGGGAACTGGAGCAGTGGCAAAGACTTCATACCCCTCAATCAGGCCAAGAGGTATTACTTCATTTGTGGCAATGGTCAATGCTACAATGGCATGAAGGTCTCTGTTGTTGTCCATCCTCTGCCTTCGCCACCCAAGGCCGCCCCAAGTGCCCATAATTCTTCATCAGATTCTGCTGTCCTGGTTGTTCCTCGACAGGGATTCCGGGCCTTAGCGGTTTCTTTGGCAATGCTGTGCTTTGGATTCGGATGGGTCTAGTTCTAGTGGTGTGTTTTGGTTGTGGAAGCTGGTGTAAGTCAGGGAAGTGTACAATTTATTCTTATTTGTTCTCAGTTTTAAGCTTTTCTTTTTTTCCTTAGTTGATGTTCTTTGGACATTTACATTATATGATTTGGGTTGAACTCTTCTGGTTTTTTTCTTTGTACCCTCAACTGTCAACTGTATTGCCTAAACTTTGTTTCAAATTAGCAAAACTTTACAATTTGATCATCCTTCAACTATTTTAATCACCGCTCTGAAACTTTACAATTTTGACTTTCTGAGCCATGTTTAGGATTAGACCAACACCCTGTCTCTTGAGTTGTCTCCTTAGGCATCCAAACTAGTTTAATAGGAGCGCAGGCTTCACTGTTATGACCAAAGACTTGTCAGTGACTACATTGTGCTAGCTTCTAAGACTAATCTACCATAGGCACATCAAATATTCTCCATTTCCAGTTGCAACAGATGTAGGCGGTTCTTCAGCTGCATCTACTTCGACATGGAGGTGTCGAATAATTAAGCCTTGTTCTTTACATAGTAATGCTGTCCATTCAAAAAGGTTCCCATGGTAATAGTTTTCCATGAGCTTTGCCTTCTCATTGCCCAAGCATTACTGCCTTTGCTAATTTTGCTTGTTCTGCCCCGTCTTTCGACAAGAATTTCCAGAAAATAAGAAGGTTGGGTGATTTTGTAGCTTTAATACTATCAAGATTTACGTAGCCAAATGAATACACTACGCATATAAGATCCTAATGGATGGGGGAAAACACAAAATCTAGAAGACCAAAAATATTAATTTCTATGTAAAGATGCAAAGATATTAAGGGAAGAAGAAAACATTCAAATTTTATGATTTAAACTGTGAAGTACAACAAAACATTAATATTAGAATCTCTTTATTAATCTTAATCTCGTTGACACTTCTTTCATGGTGAGCCTATCATAAGGATCTGACTCGAGACACCACAATGCGAGCTTGGTGCATTCTGCTACTTGCCCCATGCTTCTATCATGCAAATTTTCTCTCAAAATGCTTTCCCATTCGTTAGAATTCACTAAAACCTGAAAAGCTTGTAAATCAGCAATGTTCTTTCCTGTTAGAATTTCACAGACTACAATCCCAAAATTATAGACATCACTTTTCTCGTTATAACGCCCATAAATTTTAGTTCTGGAGTAGAGTGGTGTGGAGCCCCGAACACTTCGGCATCAACATGAGTTTCACCACAAGGAATTGGTACGGAGGTTTGGAACTCAGACAGTTTGGCAACATAGTCTTGGTCTAAGAAGATATATTCTGTCTTTATATGTCGATGGATGAACATCTTGCACGTGCCGTAGTGGAGATATGCAACTGCATCTGCTACTTCAACTGCAATCTTTAGCTTAATCTGCCATGGTAGCAATTGACTGCCCCTATAGATGTGATGAGAGAGAATTCCTAAACTAGAGTAAGCAACTCAGTCTCAAGGCAGCAGCCCAAGAGATTCAAAACATTCTTTTGCTTGCTCATTTTTGAGGCAATAGCAGCTTCATTTGTAATTAGTTCTAGAGGGTCCATGAAACTGTTTGAGTCTCCTTCAAACTTCTTCACTAGAATTTCATGATCATCATGAACTCCTTTGTACAGTTGGAAGTTCCAATCCCCATGTGTCATTCTATCCCAGCTGTAGTCGTTTGTTGCCTTCTTGAGCTCTTTTCCAGAGTACATCCGAATCGGATTACAATTCCCCATTAAAGAATGGATGAGCTGTTCCAGCATCACAGCTCCATTCTTCAGGAAGTAGCCCTCTTTTCTCTTGTTTTTGTGGTTTCTGAAGCGTGAGAGCATACCGAAAGATTGGTATTCCAGTTGATAACAATACAACTTTAGCTGCGGACATTGATAGCTCAGTCTTTTTGTCCTGTGCGCAGAGAGTCAACTTGGGGTTGTCACTTTCTCCAAGTTCAAATTTTATCTGTCTTCAAAGGCATACCAAACCCAATTTATTTTCAAAGTCTTCAAGTCTATTCAAGGTATTGAAGAGTCATGAAGACAAATTTGAACTACAATTCATGTATTACGCGTAAAGCCCCCCCAGTTTGACTGTCTGCAGAGAGGGTGGACCAGCAAAGTGAGCTGTTATTAGTCCACAGGCAGGGAGCTGTTCTGTTACCTACTGAAAACTAATCTTCCAATAAGCCAGTGTCATTAAAATCAAAATAATGAAAACTACAACTGTGTTTCAAGAATAAAACCTTATCTATTACTGTAATAATTGTTCATCGTTTGTGGTCCAAAACCAGATGTTTTGTTTCTTCCACAAGCCTTATAGGAAAACACCCAGAAAAAACCAGGATAGTTCCTAAAGAATTATTAGTCAACAAGTTAAGCCCCTAGTTAACTGTCAGCTGAAACAGGACCACAAAAGCAGGCTGGTCCACAGATAGTGCTGCAACTTTGGCAACTGAAAACCAATCTTCGAATATGCTATCATGCTTCAGAAACAAGAAATACAAGACAAAAGAGGAGGGATGCTTCTTGAAGAATGGAGCTGCCATGTTAGAACAGCTTATACATTCTTTCTATGGGAATTGTAATCCGATTCGGATGTACTCCAAAGAAGAGCTCAAGAAAGCAACAAATGATTATTGCTGGGATGGAATGGCACATCGAGACTGGAACTCTCGATTGTACAAAGGAGTTCATGAAGACCATGGAATTTTGGTGAAAAAGTTTGAAGCAGACTCAAGTAGTTACATGGATCCTCTAGAACTGATTACAAATGAAGCTGCAGTAGCCTCGAACATGAGCAAGCACAAGAATGTTTTGAAGCTCTTGGGATGCTGCCTCGAGTGTGAGTTGCCTATGCTAGTTTACGAATTCCCAGCAAAAGGAAACCTCTCACACCACATCTATGGAGATGGCCAATCACTACAATGGCAGATCAGGTTAAAGATTGCAATTGAAGTAGCAGATGCAGTTGCCTATCTCCACTATGGCATGCCGAAGATGATCATCCATCGAGATATAAAGGCTGGACATGTATTCTTAGACCAAGACTATGTTGCAAAGCTGTCTGAGTTCCGAACCTCAGTGCCAATTCCGTTGGGTAAAACTCATGTGGATGTTGAAGTAATTACTGGGACTCATAGCTGCCTGCCTCCTGAATATGCTATATCGGGACGTACTTCAGA
The DNA here is from genome assembly GCA_903112645.1 of Prunus armeniaca. Taxonomy (NCBI): domain Eukaryota; kingdom Viridiplantae; phylum Streptophyta; class Magnoliopsida; order Rosales; family Rosaceae; genus Prunus; species Prunus armeniaca. The sequence goes on along the minus strand of CAEKDK010000003.1, from coordinate 8,000,027 downwards.
AAAGAGTGATGTCCATAGCTTCGGAATTCTGTTATGTGAGATCTTCGCAGGAAAGAGATGGGATAGTTTACTAATTTGGTTTATGGAGAATTCTAACAAAGGCAGTTCAAGCTCATATAACGAGCTAGAGTTTAGACAGTTAGCAAATCTTTTCAAAACCTACTTAGAGGCCAATGTCTTGGAAGAAGAAAACAAGAAGCAAGTAGTGGAATGTGCTAAGCTCATAGAGAGATGTCTCAAAACAAATCCGGATGACAGGCCCATCATGACAGAGGTAGCACAATCACTCAGATTGATCAAAAGCTTATAATATTGAGATGATCAATGGTCAAATTATAAAATTATAAAATTGTCATTGTTAAAAATCACCACATATAGAAAGATGATCACTCTCTCTTTCCCTCCGTAGCTCCTTATGAGAAGTATGTTAATATCGTGTTTCACTTATAATACGATTCCTGCATTTGATATTAACTAGTTTCTGTTTTTTTCTTCTTATTTTTAGGCTGAAAATGTTATCAGATGTCCCATAATGTCATTGTTTGTTCTCTTTGTTTCACATCAAATGTTTGAATGTACCACAGTGTATTTAAGATAATGACATGAATAAGCAACAATGTGTTTTTCTTGATCTAAGCATTGATTTAACTTATTGGCAATCTGTGGCATGGATGAATGTTGCCTGCAATCAGCAGAGCATGATGATGCAGCAGAAATTCAATTCCGGGCAATGCCGTGTCCAGTTGGTAATAACATAAAGTAAGGGGAGGAAGGGTTGGAGCAGGGGAGGTGGGAAGATGGGGACTGGAGGTGGTGGATAAGCAATGTTTGGAAGGGTGAGAGTAGTAATGGATGGGGCAATGGCAGTGCTAAGAGGAGGGTTTAAAGTTGGATCAAATGGAGTTGTAGGACTAGTTGATGGGACTAATGTATTTTGGGGTAGGATAATAGTAGGTGGGCTTGGAGGGGAGAAATACTTCCCTATCTTCATTTCATTTGCCCCCTTTCTTTCTCTCTCTCCTCCAGGCAATGAAACGGTGGTACATAAGTTTTTCTTCTTGGAGGGGCTTGGAATTATTGTGTGAAGTGGGATAAGAGGGCTTGGAGGGTCTATTTTGGGAGGTTGAGATTGTAGGGATATCTTGGATAGGAATGTTAAGGCTTGAAGGGGCTAAAGTTTGGGATGGGATTGTAGGAATTGCAATTGCTGGGGCTAATGTTTGGTTTTCAAGGCTTGAAGGGGCTAATGTTGGGCATTAAAGGATTAAAGGAGCTAATGTTGGGCCTTCAAGGATTAAAGGGGCTAATGTGGGAGGTTGAGGTCATAGAATGTAGGGTTGTAGTAAGGTAGTTTTTTTTTTTTTTTTTTTTTTTTTTTGTTTGTTAGAAGTAGATGAGGAGGGGTTTTTCTCGTACACACTATTGTCCTGGGGTTTCGAATATGAGACTACTGGGCAATGCCATTTTCCACTAAGCTAGACCCCGTTGGCATAGGGTAAGTGTTAAAAGATTAAAGATTGATATTACTGTAATTAAATGCACATTTACCACAAAGTTAATTGAACAATCAGGTTTGAATATGTATGGACTTTCCGTACAAGCCCATAAAATAAATACAGAACTAGCCTAGACATGATTGCATTGGTCCACTTGGTTTGCTCCAAAATGAAAATGTTAACAAACTTACCCACATTCTCATTTTGAATATTTGAAATTCCAATTATGATAAAATTGAACGTGGGAGCTAGCAAATGCTTTTTTGTTGTTGTTTTTTTATGGTCGAATAAAGAAACATGAAAAGGGGTCTCAGGAACCAATGCCTAGCTCCATTGTCTAGTTTTGTTGGTCAATTATTGACAAATATGATCATTTCCTAGAGCTGACTAGAAGTGCTTTCCTCCAATAAATATTTGATGGGTTATGTTATTATGAAGAGACTCACATGTTCAAGATTTTTTTAAACTATTTGTAAACATCTTAGAAGAGAGAGAGAGAGAGAGAGAGAGAGAGAGATAATTATTACTTAACTGGGTTTGGTTTCTTTTCTAGGTCTGTTTGTGTCTTGGTCAAAGATCATGCATGCTTGATTTGCTGAGAATCCTCTATTAATATATTGTATTTCTGTACCTTTAATTTTCTTTGTTCAACAATACACTTACGCAGTAGTTATGGAAGCACTAATAATGCAGGTAAAAACTTCAGAATATATTACAGTACATTTATTTGAGAAAAATAGTTCTATTTAATTTCTTCAAGAACGTATGACAACTTTTTTTGTTTTTTGTTTTTTTTTACCAATTTCTTTAAACTTGGTAGAAAGTTTTTTTGGGTTTCTTTGCAACAGAGGGGGGAATTTGAACCTTTTTTTTGTCAAAAATAAGGATTCGAACTTGAGACTTGTTCTATATTAGAAAGAAAAATACCATTAGATTAAAACCTAATTCGGTCATCTTTATTAGGTTTACCAGGTGTTGTTCAACGAATATTGTATGGATAGAGGAGGGTTCTCCTTAGTTGGATACTCATTCTGTTTCAGTGGAATGAAAATCTCTTTAAAGATAAAGAAAATATCAGTAAACACACGTTGTCAGAGCAAACCAGAAAATTCCTCTATAATGTTCCAATTTTATCTGACATGTAACATGTGAGATGACATTTTCTGCTCAAAATGTAATATACCATTGTCTAGCATGGCCCACTGAGAAATAAAAATAGAAATAGTCCCACCAAAATGATGTTTTTCAAGTGTCGGCAAAGATTTCAGAAGGAAAATAGCCCTCTAGCTAGTGTGCAGTCTGAGACTGATAGAAACACAGAGCTCATTTGTCTGAGCCTTTGAAAGGAGAAAACATTGTATATCACAGAGATGACACTGTTTCGCTATCTCCAATCAATCACGTTTCGCCACGGGTGGTAATTTTATCACATAGCAAAATATGATTAGTTGAAAATAGCGAAACATTGTTATCCTCGTGCCATGCAAGTTCTGCGACTAATGGTGGCTATGATGCTTCTAAGCAACTACACCAGATAACCTCATAGATGGCTCAAATGGTACATAAGTAACTTGCCTGTCAGTCTTCGCAAGCTTTGGTTCATAATCCTTTTTACTTTTACTTTTGCGGTCCTTTTCCTCCAGCCCAATAAGGGGAATAATGCAAATATTGCTTCCAAGAGTTGTCCCTAATATCACACAACACATCCATGTTTTCTTTGCCCAGATAGCAACCTTTTCTTTCTCTTCTTTCTAGGAAAGGAAAAGGAAAATGACAATGACAATCCAGCAGGAAAAATTATATGGATAGGGCCGTGACTTTATGATATATACTTTTGAGTGATTAGTCTTAGCCTCTCGTGGGTTAATTATTTACACTTTAGTAGTGAGCAGCTTTGGCCCGTGATTAAGACTTCAGTGCTTCATGATCAATCTAAAAAAGCTCCAACCAAAATTAAAGGATCAATCATTTTCTGTGGCTGTCAAAGTTTTACTGGCTGGTGTAAATTAAAACCTTCTTAATTAGTTCATGTATCCAAAGAAAAACCCTTCAAATGTAAGGAAATGTGAGACAAACTTAAACATGGGAAGGCTTTTTGAGCAGCTAGATTGTTTCTCAAAGTTTTCCTATTTGATTTCTTGCATGCATTGACAAACCATCCGCAATTGTTTCAAAACAGCACAAGCCCGATGAATCACTGGATAAAACAGAGGACCTGTATATTCCACTGCACGAATTTAAGGAAACTTTGGTCTGATTATGATTGAAAAAACAACAAAGGGAGTGTCAATAGGACTTGAACATTAACCCAGCAATGAAAAATGGAGCAGAATCATCTACCTAATTGCTAATATACACACAACAACCTCATGGTGCACACAACATGCAGGCCATAAATTTGTTTTCAAATACGATTTCGAATCATTGCTTCTATATTACACTCACCATAACCCCAGTGGGGAATGATAAAAGAAACTTGAAATGAAGAATATGTTATAGTCCCTACTCTGTAGTGGCAGTCTGTTTTCTCCTTGACCTGCTGTATAACTTTGAAGGGGGGGAGGGAGAGAACTCGAACGGGAGTGGTGGGAGATCCATCTCCCCTTTCAAGATCTTAACAATCTCCCCAATTTCCGGTCGTAACTCTGGCATCTTTTGTAAGCAAGAGAGAGCCAAATTTATACACAAACTTGCCTGGTCTTTATTGTACTCATCCTTCAATCTCTCATCTACAAGTTCAAGGATGTTTCCAGCGTGAGCTAACTGCCGACACCAGCTTATTAAATTTGCCTTTTCTAGCTTCATGGGTGATGCAAGAACATGTAATGGTCTTCTACCAGACACAACCACAAGGATTAGAACACCTAGACTGTAAATGTCAGCCTTCTCCATCAAGTATCCACACCCACCATATTCTGGCGCAACATAGCACAAAGTCCCTCTCATGCTTGTTGTGCTGCTGAGCTCACGGCTAAATAGATCACCACTATAGACGTCACTTCCAACAGAATGTGCAGTCTTTTTCTTCCATCCCCTCCTGAAACTGAACTCCCCATTTTGATCACATTTATCCTGACTCTGCTCCCTAAAGTTCTTTCGTCTCTGAAGGTACATCCATCTGCCAAAACGTGGCATTTTGAAGCCTTTCTTCCACTTTGTTTCGAGATTTTTAAGCTTATTACCCTTCTTGCTAATCTCAGCAAGGTGCTCTTCTTTCCACCACTCTTGCATCTTCCTTGGCTTCCTTTTGTGATTTTTCCTGCTCTTCAATTCTTTCTTCTCGAACCCCTTATTGGGATCAAACCCAAATTCTTGCAACTGGGGTTCATTTGCATTTTCTAATTTATCAACTGGAGTTGATACATCTAACCCATGTTTCTCATGAATGCTCTTCTTTTCGTCATCCCAGTCGGGATTCGTAGATGGGCAAATCTGACTCCCTATCCATTCTGTAACATAATCTTTACTACACAATTCACCACTTCCATCCTGCTTCCACCACCAATCCTTCCCCCACTGTTTTGTATCCTCTGCATCATCAACACCAGAACCGGCAACAAAATTCAACTCCTTACTATGGTCAATGCTACTAAGCTCATCATCATAAGGCACAAACCTATTATTCCAATCATCCCCACCTAAATCTACAGTTGAAACCTCTTTCCCCTTACCATGACAACTCTTCATATCACTCTCAAAAGCAATGTTGGCATTATAGTTCACAGAATTCAAGGTCAAAGCTTTAACATCACAACATTTTCTACTATTTTTCGATGAAGAAGAAGCTTGCAAAGCAAGAGCAAAATCTACCTCACTAGCACTCTCCACAGGGGTACCAATCGCCGGAGTGTCCGCAGCCAAGTTCCCAGACAGCTCCTGGCTCTTCCACAGCTCCTGACTCTTACCCAAGTCCTGGCTAAACATATCAACCCCAAATTCACCCTCCACTTTGATCCTTGACAACCCGAAATCCGAAATCTTTGCCCGGTAATCGAAATCAAGCAAAATGTTGCTAGGCTTAATATCACCATGAATAACTGGAGGATCACATCCCAAATGCAAGAACTCAAGTGCTCTGGCTACGTCTGAAATGATCTCAAACCTCCTCTCCCAACCCAAAGTCAAAAGGCCATCCCCAAAAAGTGATTCTTGGAGACTCCTATTGGGCATATACTCATAAACCAGAATCCTACAATTCTTTTCCACACAATAACCCAAAAGGGTCACCAATAATGGTGATCTCAACCCACCAAGAATCTGCAACTCATTCTGGAACTCTCTCTCTGACTGCAAATTCAAAGCATCCAACCTCTTAATGGCAATCAACTTACCACACTTGAGTATGCCTCTAAAGACAGTGCCAGAGCCACCTTTGCCAATAACATTGGCACCATCAAAGTCATTGGTGGCATTCTTGAGCTCTTTGCATGAAAATCTTTCAAGCTTGAGAGGTGCACTGGAATCAAATGGAATGGTCTTAGCCCTGTTCACAAGTGATTGCCAGAGGTGGTAAAGAAAATAGATGATTGATGAAAGTATCACCAAAGAAGCTGAGATTGTGAGGGCCAAGAACAAGACCCTGGTTTTTGTCAAGAAATTGGGTGGCCTAAAACTTGGAAGGTCAGGACTTGAAGGAGGGAATGGTCTTGAAGGCATGGTTGGTGTTGGTGAGGTGGGTTCTGCTTCTGGGTCTGCAGGGTTTGTGGTTTGGCTTCAAAAGTGATGAACAAAAGGTTGAAGAAGATAGTGAGATTTGGGGATTCACATTTTCATTGTTTCAATTTTCTTTGAGCATCCAATGTGGGTTTGCTTTACAGTTGGATAATATATGGAGATTGTTGTTAATCACTATTCTCTTTTCAAGGTCCTCTTTTGATATGGGTTTTGATTGTGCCTTCCTTTTTGTTTTGTTTTTGTTTTTGTTTTTTAATGTTGTGACTGTAATTTAGGATTAGAAAATAGTGGGGATAGAGTGTGGAAGGGAGGGCCCCAAGGTGGAGGTCCTTTTGACTAAAGAGAAAGGCTTTGCAGAGAAAGTCATATCAAGCTGAAATTCAGAAAAGAAAACAAAAACAAAAACAAAAACAAACAAATAAATTGGAGGGAAGATGGGTTCCAGTTGGTTGGTGAAATATAACTTAAAAAAGGGTGGGTTCCAGTTTTTAAATTCTATTTATCATTCTTTTTACTATTTAGTATTTACCAAATACTTTCCTCCTCAGTACTATCTAAATAGGAGCTTTTATATTCATGTCAGTAATAATATGACATGTATGTAAAAGTTTTTCTGTTTGCATTTTTGATGAATTATTTTTTAATATGCGTCAAACAGATTAAAAAAAAAAAAAAAAAAAAAAAAAAAAAAAAAAAAAAAAAAAATATTTATTTAGAGAAAAAAAGCAGTATCTAAATTTTAACTTACTTTCGTGATTTAGTAGTAAAAAGGTAGGCATAATTACATACGTATTAGATTCGGATTTCTATAAATACAACATTCGACTTGACAATGATAATCTCATCCAATAATATTTTATTATGCAATTAAAGAATAAAAACATCCGCCATGATAGCCTAAGTTATGAATGATTATAGTTCATGCATCCACCTTTTCCATAATTTCTTTTCTTTTTGGGTCAGTAATAAGTTCTCATACTCATTACTTGTGGGAATGTTTGTTGAACATGATTGTCTTACAGGCCATGAGGGCACGTGTATACATTTACTTGGTTAGATTTACTGAGGGAATTTTAACGTTACTTTTTGTTTCCTTATTTGACTCGAGGTATAAATAGGTTCGCATGTTTGTGTGTACTGTTCACATGTGATTGAGATTCCAAATTTTCATCATTCTCATTTGTAAACTTAAATAACTTTTTCGTGCCACATTTGTTTTCTTGAAATGGAGAAGTCGTGAATCAAATAAGTTACAAATTAGAAAGAGATCGAATGAGTATGTAATCAATTACTTTTTTAAATTTTTCGTGAAGAATTCGCATAATTCGTGATTCATTAAATGTTACTCGACATGAAGGAAGTTGAAAATTAAAATAATAATAATTTCATGTATGTGTGGTCAAAGGATATGTTTGAACTTGCATTTAGTGTTAGTGGTCCAATATGTCACTATAGTGACCTTTTCCTATCATTATAATTAGAGAAAATGTTTCAACTTATAAAAAAACTCCATTCACATTGACATATTGTACATATGAATTGTAATAGGGTTGCTTTTCTTTTTTTTCTTTTTTTTTCTTTTTAGGATAAAACCAATTAATATTCACCAATTAGAAGTTCATGCATTGTTTACAGGAAATGTTCACATAGTCAGCTTTATTTGGACAATAAGAAGAGGGAAGAGATAAGGATTTTGACCATCATAAAATTACTAGTTCGTGTCAATAAATACATGTTTTATATGTTAAACTTTCTACACGGGGAAATTACAGCATTACTTGATAATTTAAAAGATTTTAGCGTCTTTATTCATTATCAATTAATTTTGAATTGAATACTCACATTTAATTTGATAATCACATCAGGTTATGCAAGTGGTTGGTTTTTGTAAAATTTCGAGCTTGATTTAGACTGATTTGTTTGGGTGTAGTAGTGGTCCTTACAAGTCAGGCTTGTACTGTACAGAATCATCACCTTAGGGTAGGTGACCAGTATGGGATGCCCTCACTTTAAAGGCTCAAGGCAAATTCTAGAAAGCCTACAAATTAAGAATGCTTTGCACGCGCAGAGTGAGGATATGCAGAGTGTGCTTTTTATGCATGAAATGCAAAAAACAAAACAAAAAAAGAAAGAGAGGAAGAAGAAAAAAGAAGAAAGAAATGAGGTTACGGGTGCAATGTTGCTGTCGTGAAATGCTGTCTAGGGCACACAGTTTGCATTTTGAGTGCTTAGCATATAGTGAGCACAAGAACATGGAACATGGATATTGGGTGTGTGTGGGACCTGTCCACCAGATGGGAGGTGAGATTTTATAGTCACACTTCGATTTGTATGTATCCTTTTTCTATGGCACCGTCCCTCCATCAGTTATTTATTTTGTAATTATCTCATATTTTTTGTTGTGCTATATGTAAGTTTGTGTTGCAATTACGTGTTTTATTTAGGGGTGCGTTTGGTTTGGTTTTGTTTGGTTTGGTTCGTTGTTGAGCTAAAACTGCATGTTGTTGTGATTAATAATAAGTGGAAAATATCGCTCAAATTAATATAGTAATAAGTAGAGTATAGTTCTAACAGGAATCAAGTTAATCTATTAAATATTAGAGTGATTTAATTCTAATTATATTTGAATTAAACAATAAGAGAATTATGATGATTAAAATCTAATTAAGTAAAATAAATTGAGATTAAGGAACTAATGTAAAAAATGAAACAAAGATGATAAAGCACTAGGGCACCGATTTCACCTAGCTAATCCCACCCAAATCCTTCTAGATTGTTAATCATAATTACCTAACATGTTGATAATCGTTTTCCCTTACCTCACCAATACTCTCTTCCAAGTTATATTAGTTGTATTCCTTACCATCAACCCACTCTATCCCTAGTTATGGATTTAGATAGCTAAAAACCCATTAAGATTTGTGGAAAACAATAAAAATTACATAGACCATAACCTAGTCTTCCGAGTCGGCTATGTAATTTATGGTACTTGTTACTAGAAGCTTTTTATTAGGAATCTCCTTTCGGTCTCAATCTAATTCTTCCAATCATGCAATTAGTGGCCAATTAATTGAAAGAATTAAGAACGGTAACAAACACTCAACATGTATAGATAAATAAAATTAACAATATCAAAGAATTTGAGTATTCATAGCTAGGCTACATCGTAGCCCTAGTAAAAGAAATTAGTTCATGAAGGACTTATTGAGAATCATGATGGTTGATGAAGACATGGAAGGCACCAAATTCTCCAAGTAGAATGCCAAGGTTGCGCAAGCTTTCTTTGTATTTTCCTTTGGATATTTCGGCTATGAGTATGATATGTAGGAATTTGATGATAGAGGATGGGGGATGATGGATTATGGATAATTGAGGGGATGGAGGATTTGATCAATCCCTATTTATAATACTCCTAGAAATCCTACCTATCTAAGGTATAATTGCAGTTATTATAAAAGTAGGATTCCTTCTAATATATGGTCTTCTTTATTTCTCCTTGTTTGACTTGATAAGACTTAAACCATCCTGAACTAGGAAATTTGACAACATTCCTTGCAACAAAAGGAATGACTTGGCTTCTTTTTAATTAATCTCCAATCTTCATCTTCTTGCCCCTTTTAGCACACTTTCTCTTCATCTTCTTGCCCCTTTTAGCACACTTTCTCCTATTTCCACAATTCCTTCACAAATCTCACAAAACCAATTGTTGGAGGTAAAAACTAGACAGTAGTAATTAGACCAACTTAAAGATGAGGAGGAGGATGATGAAGGTGAGGACCATCGGTATGTGAGAGCATTCGGTAAGTACATATGCATGCATACAGAAGACAAATGTACGTGGTTCACCCGAATAATGGGCTACGTCCACGGAGAAGTATGTTCTCATTATGATAAAGACTGTATACATTGCACATAGGGTTAGATCCAAGGAGAGGAGGAAGAATGTCGGAGGCTGATGACCGAAGGCTGAGGGCCGAAGGCTGATGGCCGAAGGCGAAGGGCCGAAGGCTAAGGATCTGGCTGAAGGCAAATGCTTGTAAATGGGCTTAGGAGTAAGCCTATGAGACCCTTATGAGCCATATGGTGCCCTAGTAGCCTGTCTAACTCTCTCTTTCTTGAAGGAGAGAGGTCTCCTTTTATAATTGAGGGAGAGTCCCCTCTTCTTGTGTTTTGTCGATGTGGGACTCCCTTCCCTTTGTTTGGATTGGTTTGGAAGTGCTTGGCCAGATATTGTACAAACAGGAGTCCCCCAAGTTCCCGATTAAGGAGGTATTTCTTGATTGGGGACTTGTAGTTATAAATGCACTGGCCAAGCAATGCTTCAGCTCCTTCTTCGCTTTCTTGTGTATGCGTTATCGGTGCAGAGTTGTTCAGTTAGTACTTGCCGATCACCGAAGGTAAAGGTACCTAGTGTTAAGTAGCAGTTATTGAAGGGCATGAAGCTCGAGTCGCATGACAACTATTGGAGGCATGCACTATCGTAGGTGCTGAAGGTGTTGCTGCAATAATGGGTATCGTTCAGCAGTTGGCATAGGTGCCGGAAGCTTAGAAGATTCTTCATTGGTGCCGTTCAGCATGTGGCATAGGCATGGAATGAAAAAATATCTCTTGGGAGGTTCCGTTCGGCATGCCTTGACACAGAAGATGCCGTTCAGCATGTGGCTTTGGCGCCGTAAGTGAAGAGCGTCTCCAGAGGTGCCGTTCGACATGTGGCCTTGGCGCCGCAAGGGAGAAGATTCATCATGAGGTGCTGTTCGGCAGGTAGCTTTGGTGTCGTAAAAGAGAAATGTCTCCATGAGGTGCCGTAAGAGAGAAAATTCTTCATGTGCCGTTCGGTAGGTAGTTTTGGCGCTGTAAGAGATGAATGTCTCATGGGAGGTGTCGTTCGGCAACACAAGAGCTGGGAGCTGCCGTAAGCTTCAGAGCTAATGCCATAAGTTCGGGAGTTGCCGCCGTAATCTTTGGAAGTTGATGCCGAAAGCTTGGGAGCTGATGCCGTAAGTTATGAGCTGCCGTTCGGCATGGCCTTGAGAAGAGGCGCTGGATAAGTGTCACCCGTGGGGTGCCGTTCGGCAACGCAAGAGCTGGAAGATGTCGTTGGAGCTTTGGGAGCTGATGCCGTTACTTATGAGCTGCCGCCGTAAGCTTCGAAAGCTGATGTCGAAAGCTTAGGAGCTGCCGCCGTAAGCTTTAGAAGTTATTGCAGTAAGCTTGGGAAGCTTAGGAGGCCTACTGCCGTAAGCTTTGGGCCGAAGGCAAACGCCGAATCATTCGGGGATGTGAAGACATCGCACGCGCCAAATGATGAAAGGGTGTCAAAGGCAGATGCCGAATCATTAGGGGGATGTGAAGATATCGCACGCGCCAAATGATTCAAAGGTGCCGACGGCAAATGCCGAATCATTGGGGGATGTGAAGACATCATATGCCGAATGACGTAAGGGTGCCGAAAGCAGATGCCGAATCATTGGGGGATGTGAAGACATCGCACGCCGAATAACGGAAGGGGTGCCGAAGGCTGAGGGCCGAAGGTTGAAGGCCGATTCCGAATCATTGGGGGAATGTGAAGACATCGCACACGCCGAATGATGGAAGGGTGCCGAAGGCCGAATGCTGATTCCGAATCATTGGGGGGATGTGAAGACATTGCACGTGCCGAATGATGGAAGGATACCGAATGCCGATTCCGAATCATTGGGGAGATGTGAAGACATCACATGCGCCGAATGATGGAAAAGTGCGAAGGCTGAAGGTCGATTCCGAATCATTGGGGGGATGTGAAGACATCGCACGCGCCGAATGATGTAAGGGTGCCGAAGGCTGATTCCGAATCATTGGGGGGATGTGAAGACATCGCACGCGCCGAATGATGGAAGGGTGCCGAAGGCTGATTCCGAATCATTGGGGGGATGTGAAGACATCGCACGCGCCGAATGATGGAATGGTGCCGAAGGCTGATTCCGAATCATTGGGGGGATGTGAAAACATTGCACGTGCCGAATGATGGAAGGGTGCCGAAGGCCGAAGGCTGATGGCCGAAAGGCACTTGTTGTAGGGTGCCGAGGGCACTGGAGAAGGAGAACGACATAGCCCTTTGTGTCGTTTCCCACAGACGGCCCCAATCTATTCTAGGTAAAAACTAGACAGTAGTAATTAGACCAACTTAAAGATGAGGAGGAGGATGATGAAGGTAAGGACCCTCGGTATGTGAGAGCATTCGGTAAGTAAATAGGCATGCATACAGAAGACAAATGTACGTGGTTCACCCGAATAATGGGCTACGTACACGGAGAAGTATGTTCTCATTATGATAAAGACTGTATACATTGCACATAGGGTTAGACCCAAGGAGAGGAGGAAGAATGCCAGAGGCTGATGGCCGAAGGCTGAGGGCCGAAGGCTGATGGTCGAAGGCGGAGGGCCGAAGACGGAGGGCCGAAGGTTGAAGATCTGGCTGAAGGCAAATGATCCGTGGGTTTGTAAATGGGCTTAGGAGTAAGCCCATAAGGCCCTTATGAGCCATATGGTGCCCTAGTAGCCTGTCTAACTCTCTCTTTCTTGAAGGAGAGAGGTCTCCTTTTATAATTGAGAGAGAGTCCCCTCTTCTTGTGTTTTGTCGATGTGGGACTCCCTTCCCTTTGCTTGGATTGGCTTGAGAGTGCTTGGCCAAATATTGTACAAACACCAATTAAAACAACGGATTTAATCCAAGGAAATTAACAAATAAATAAGTAAGGAGGCATAAAATATATATAAAATATACACTTATCACATGCCAAACCAAGAGCTTCAGTGGAGGGATTTGCAAAACCGACGCCGAACCACCATCCTAAAAAATCGACACCCTCAGTTAATTGAAATGAACGGTTCGGTGTGGTTTGGTTTTGGTTTTCACACCGAGGTGAGGTAGCGCACGAGACGACGAGGCTTTGTATTGAGGAATCATCATTTGGCCTTAAGCCCATGAGCCGAAGTGGGTAGCTCGAGGCCCGATAACCCAAAGTTCGATCTAGCTTGTTCTTGAATTGGGTAGGACTTAGGCTTATAATTTGAAACCCTCTGCCCACCCACGGCCCACCTAGGCCCGTTTAAGCCCAACCCGCCTAGGCCCTTTTAAGCCCGGCCCGTTTAGGCCCTTCTTTTTTTAAGACTTAATTGAAGCACTCATTAACCTCATTTTAGACTTAATCAAAATAATATAATATGTAGAATAACTTAAAAAACTTTATATTTTGTTTACACATGTTATGGATTAAGTTATAAAATACTTATAAAAAAGAAAAAAAGGGTCGGCCAAGTTTAGGCCCATAGGAGGCCCAATTCAACCCAACCCAATTGGTAGGGCCTTGACATTTGAAACCTAGGTTCAGTCTGGCCCAAAAAATTTAGAAAACCAGTGAAGCCCGGCTCAAACCCAAAAATTTTGAACCCTAAGGGCACACAAGGGTAGGGTTATGAAAGTGCTATCACTTATGATTTTTATTTTTTAAAATATTCTTGGACTTGAAAGTGGTGAAATATATTGGTTTTACATAATTAACACAAAATAACTTTATGTCGTAGTAGTTTGGGGCTTAAAGTTCATTATGGAGGTAAAGGGATCGAACCCCCTTGGCTACAAATTTTTGGATATTTAAGTACTAATGCTAACCGATTTGGTTCAAGTGAATAAGCGGTTTGGTATTTCTCAAACTATGAACTCGACCAATTGGGTGATTGCTACAAATTTTTGGATATTTAAGTACTAATGCTAACCGATTTGGTTCAAGTGAATCGGCAGTTTGGTATTTCTCGAACTATGAACTCGACCAAATTGGGCGATTTGGTTTGCATTTTAACCGAAAAAATAAAAATAATAAATAAAATTAAACTGATTGGTTTGGTAATCAAACATAAATTAATTAGACTGTCATTCTTAGATAAGGATTTTTTTAAAACAAAAATAAATCACACAAGGGCTCGTCGAAGAAGACCTAAATTTCGAAAATCATACATTATTTTTACAAAAAATAAATAAAGGAAAATTACACAACCAAAATAGGCTAGAGCACCAGCGACCATGGTGTAACATGTAGTTTTATATGCTCAATAAATAAATAAAAAAAAAAAAAAAAAAAAAAAAAAAAAAAAAAAAAATGAAGGATATTTAGTATGTAAAGATGTCAAGACCTAGCCTACCTTTCAAGAGAAAATGTTTCATCCCACCGTTTATATACAAGAGTGCTGCTATTTCCACTTCATGTCCTATTTTTTCACTCACTTTATCCTTAAAATTTTAAAGACAAATTTACCCTTTGTAAAATGGACTCAGGGAAAAAACCTCAACTCATTTATCCATAATATTTTCAAAAACTACAAGGCAGAGAATAAAAATCTAAAAGATCCAAAAAAAATCAAAATATTAGACTAAAACGTGAAAATAGCAGCACTCAAATATAATCATGTTTGTATATCTTTCATCACATATGTAATTTAAAAAATCAACAAATTGCATTCCTGTGATCAATACTTTACAAATGTAAAATTGATCCCTGTTGTCCACTAATAATAGGTTAATGATTAGGACAATAATGACTATCACACTTATTTAATTTAGACATCGTTTTTTGAGTGGGAGATATTTTCGCACATATCCACTTAATTATCGTCAATATATCGATATTTTTGTCGATATTATCGCGATAATGTCGTGGACGATAATTTCAACATTTTTCATGCTTTATTTGATAATATCGCGATATGAAACCGAAAAAATACAAGAAAAACGTTGAAAAGTCTCCATCTTGCGCACATAGGGATTCGAATCCCTCCCTTTCTCATCAGCCAGCGCCTTATCCAACTCAGCTGCGGCTGAGTTTATCTTTTTATCTTTAGATTGTAATATTTATAAGGTCTTTAAAAATGTCTGCAAGCTAATATTATCTAAGATAAATTTTCATATTAAAAAAATTCCCTGAGAATAAATTTAAGCATATATTTAATGTTATTTATTATTTATAATAGAGTAGTATTTTGTTGTTGTTATATATTATGGAGTTTTATTATTATTCACTTTGAGTTTTAATATTGTTCATTATATGTGATACTAAGTTTGAATTATAATATGAATTCTTTCTATGTGGTACTAAGTTACTCATACATTTTGTCTTTGTTTTTTTGGTTAAGCTCATATATTTTATCATATGTATCAAGTGTAATATATTCAAGTAAATTATTATAACTAAAAAATTATGGTGTGTTTAATTTTCTTTCACTAATTACTACATATTTCTAAAGTCACGGTGTTTGTCAGGTTGCTGCATAATCAACTTAAATCACTTAAACCCACCATGCCATGCATTTTCTTCCAATTTTTTGTGATAAAATAATAGACAATTGACTAAGTAAACATCATCTAAAGTTTCAATAAAAATTTCCAAGTTTTTCTCATAATTTCCGTGATTTTATTCAATTTTTATCGATATCGATATTTCCTCGATATTTCCATCGATATATCCGTGTTTTTGGACCACCAATATTTCCGAAACTCCCGATATTTTAGACCTTGGTCCTAATCATGTATCCATAATCCTTATGCGGATAACTAAGTTGTTTTAATTTAAGTCCACCCATATAGCTAGGGCCATACATGGCAGAAGTAGGCATTCTAACTATTGATGCTAAAAAATGGTCGGATATTTTTGGGCCCAACTAAGTGATGATGTTGCCTTCGGCTTTGTGCGCTCTTCGACATGATGGATAAGCTATGAAACAAAGAAAGAGCATTGAGGCTCTGGGCACTAGTGTGATACTGGCCGAAGGCTATCCGATGCTTAAGTTAGTACTAAGTATGGAGTGAATAGTGATCTGGATAGAATAATGGCTAGGTAGGAGAATGTCGCAATTACCTTGTTTTGGGGACTTGTGCCCTTTTTTTTATACATCTTAGGAGATGTGCATCTTAAATGAGATTTCGATGTGGAACTATAGGCATCGTCTGAGGGGGTGCCCCGTGTCATTGTGAGAAATTCCTTATAAGCGTGGTTTTTAGCCATGATCAAGATGTTGAACGCTCACAACCTGTCGATGGTACTTTGTGGGATGTGACAGGTTGCCTAGATTTAGTAGGCCCTTTGTGGGTCCCCCAATTCCACGTGTCATTCTCTGATTAGCCGGTCAGATATGTTATAAACACTAACAAAAGAAAAACCATATTTAGTACTAAGATAGCATATACTATAAAAATAAAAGAAAACAAGATTACACTGTTAAATTCAAATGCACAAGGAGGCCTAGCCAGGATATGGGTGTTCTTTCTCAAGTTGAAGACAACGATTATTCATAAATAAAAAACATGTGGTGTCTTACTGCCTTAAGATTTATATTGGAAGAGCTCAAAGGAAACATGATATATTGGTATTTTAAAAAATTGGGTAAGTTTTGCTTCGTTGTACCGGAATTTATGAGAGGTCTCATCATTAAGTACTTAGACCCTTATACATCCTATCTTTATACAAAATGGATGCTTATTTTGTTTAGGAAATATGTCGGCATCTTCTTGTCTTCTTTTCAAAGATGGATTATCATGGTGACATGAGTAATTCACATGATGTTGTCTGGTACAAACTACAATTCAAAGTCAAAGTTAGTGTATTATAAATGTATGTTTTTATGGGTGCTGCAATTATTAGGTTTCAAAATATTTGAACTACGAGGGAATGAGCTGAATGTGTATCAAGTTTATTCTTATTTTTAGGCAGTATATTTCAAGTGCTAATAAGTTAGTAAGTTAATATAACGTTGTTTCTCTCTTTTTGGCTGGTCAGGCCGTTTGAAGGAGTTTTACTACTTCAAGGTCAAGGTATGTTTTTTTGGGTAAAATGGTTAGTGAATTGTTATGTAATTTCTTTTGCATAAGTTATTATGGTATTAGAAGGTGTTCTCTTTGTTTTACACTTTATATTATTTGATAATATTTTATATTTTGGTGTTTAATTGACAACACCAACAAAAAAAAGAAAAAAAAAGAAAAAGAGAAAAATGGGTAAACCGGTGAAACACAACACAGCACTATACGATATTGAAATTTGCGAAAAGAGTTGTGTTATATATTTGGGTATGATAGCATCTCCAGGAGAGTCTCCAAATTTTAGCCAAATTCTAGCTAAAATAGCTAGAAAACTATTATAGCAAATACAAATTTATAAATAAACCCAATCATAAACATGTATTTATAAAAAAACTCAAGCACTATTTAAACATAGAAACACACCCAAAATCAACCCCAAAATCAACAATTGTATATTTTTTGGGTGTGTTTATAAATGGGTTTTGAGTGTGTGTAATGATGGGTTTTGGGTGTGTTTATAAAGTGTTTTGGGTATTGGGTTTTTTTTATAATTTCAGCCCCCATTTTGGGTGTTTTAGTGAAACTCCCTATAGCAAACCACTTAAAAGGTGTTTCCTCTAGCAATGTTCTCTATTTTGGCTAATCCAAAATATTTTTTTATTATTTTATCTTTCTCTTTCTCTCTCTCTCTTACAAATCTAATATATTATAAAATAAAAAATAAAATAAAAGTAGAAACCCAACCCCACCAACCTCCCAAATGTATCTATTTCTCTCTCTCTCTCTCTCTCTCTCTCTCTCTCTCCTTGCTAGATGTAGAGAGCCAAAAATTGGTTATTCAAAATAGAGAGCCAAGTAGGCAATTTACTAGAGGAGGATTTTCCTTCTTTTTAGCCAAAATTGCTAGGAATGAGAGGATAGAGAGTCTGTTGAAAATGCTTTAAGTTAATGAATTGGTTTTGGATTAAGCATAATCTGGCACACCACACACACAACACAATAAAACACAATACGTTGCCAAGTCTACATGTTACTTTATATTGATTTGATGAGAGAGGTAATAACAATATTGACGAAGGGAGGAATTAAACATAGGACGTCATGTGTGGAAGTAAATATTTTTAACCACTTGTGCTATAAACCCCTTGCAAATTTTAAAATAGAAAACAAAGGTAGCAAAGTTACCAGCCCAAGTCGACCAGGCTCTATGTTTGCATGACCGGTATAACGGTCTGGCTCCCCTCCCACCCTCCTCATTGTCCTCAATACCAGCCTTCCTTATGATCCGCCTTTCTCTCTCTAAATCAGCCACCTTATTTCTCCTCCTCAAACCCTAATCTTTTCAATATCTTCCAGAAGATTCATTAATTATTATTAGAGAATCAAAGCTGAATACTTTCAATGTAAGTTCATCCTTTCATTATATTTTGTTTCTTATTTTCTTCTGATTCTGTTTTCAAATATTAAATTATATGTGAGATGATAGATCATGATGCAATCCTTAACAATGCCAAATACTTGGATCATTGGTAGGAAATGAGAAGAAAAAAAATCCAGATAATTAATGGTGCGATTACATTTAGTCTAAATTTTGTTTTCACATTCTCCTACACAACTTAGAAACATGGAAATTAGCAGTAGGAATTCAAAAATGATGTGGGACTTCATGCATGACTTAGTGGGTTAAGGCACTTGGAGCTGAGAATGATAAATGCACCAGAAACTAACATAAAGGAATGTTTTGAGAATCAATACAACAGTTTGCCCAAGTTTCTATTGAAATTAGATTAACTCAGAGAACCTCAATAACATGGAATTTCCCATTTTTGGGGCCTAGTTGGGTTTGGTTTTGGCTGCTTCATTTTGTATGCTTCATTCCAAGCCCTCAGGGCTCATGATTGCCTTAACAACCCCCCTGTTTTTTGTGTTTTCTTTTTTTTACTTGGGCAAGTGAAAATGTAACAAGGAAAAGGAAAAAGGGGAAATAAAGTTTTAATACAACCAATTACACAATTAATTTAGACACTTTTATGTTATGGCACACATCATGGCACACAGCATGGAAGGATATTGAAGCATGAGTGAATGACTACCATGTTGTTATCTTAAGATCATAGATGAGTAACTGCATTCTATTTTGTTTATCTTCTCTCTCTCTCTCTCTGGACAATATGAAGCTCAGAGACTTGAGTGCATTTTTTATATTTTCTGTTTTTCAATGTATCCATGGCAGCATCACATCTGTTTACTTTGATGGAATAATTTGTGCTTTATGCCACTCAGTGACTTGACTTGGGACTTGCCTGTGAATTCTCACATTCTAGCCTCGTATCTATGTAACCGATTGCAAAAAATGTTTGATTGTGGTTACAAGTCACAATACATTGGTGGCCAGAAAGAGAAATTTGTCAGGTATGTAATGTACATTGTATCTGTTACTCCTTGCATTTTGCTTTCCATATTTTCCTCTTTTTTTCTTCTAAAAACTGATTGTCAACATATAGGCCTTATCTGAGACTTTGGGTCTACTAAAAAACTCAAAAGCTTTGCTTAATGAGACCATATTTACGTAATGTAAAACACTAGATTTCGCCACTTTTGAGCTTGGAATTGACAAATTTTCTAGTAGTTTGCAGCTGATAGCCTTAAAATGTTTTCTTTTTTCCAACAGATACATTGATTAATGTTCTTTGTTTCCCATAAGATACATCTTTCTAGAGGTCGTGATGGGTGGTTATGGTAATCCCTGAAAACATACAATTATACAATTAGGACACTAACCTGTGTCATACATATATCATATCTCAAATAATAAAAAATCGATATGGATTCTTGTTATTACAATGATGTATTGTTATTCTCTATTATGACTTGGCATATGTTGGTACCTGTAGATTAGATGACTTGGACTCTACAATGTCGATGAGTGCTGATACCAGTAAAATGAAGAAATCTGTATTTCATATTGAGGCATTACCTTTTACTGGGAGAAACAGAAAGGCAACATCATCAAAATCATTGAAGTATGGAATTCAGAGGGGATCAGACGGACTAAAGACATTTGGTAGAACATTAAGAACTGGGGTCACCCGTGCAGTGTTCCCGGAAGATCTTAAAGTGTCTGATAGAAAGATATTTGACCCCCAAGACAAGTCCCTTCTGTTATGGAACAGGCTTTTTGTCATATCATGTATCTTTGCAATATCCATTGATCCTTTGTTCTTTTACCTTCCAATCTTCGATGAGAAACAAGATTGCCTCACTATTGATAGAAACTTAGCAGCCACAACTATAACTGTGCGGTCATTAGTAGATGCTTTCTACCTTATTCGCATGACTTTACAGTTTCGCACAGCTTATATTGCCCCATCATCTCGGGTTTTCGGAAGAGGTGAACTTGTGATAGATTCTTCACAGATAGCAAAGCGATATCTACACCGCTATTTCTTTGTCGACTTTGTTTCCGTGCTACCATTACCACAGGTCTGAAAAATCATGTTTAATTTCTCTTAATCCGCATGCATTTATGAATATTTGTTATTGTTCTTGACAAACTGACTTTGCTGCATATTGTACTTTAGTATCTAAACTTTAGGACTCCAATGGCTTAATACTATATACTGTAAGCTAATTTGGATGGTAATAAACTCTGGAATAGAAAAAGATGGTTCTCTTATCATGTTTGTTCATTATTACAGATTGTGGTTTGGAGATTCTTGCATGGAACAGGGTCAGAGGTATTGGCTACGAAACAGGCATTGCTATTTATTGTCTGGTTTCAATTATTGCCAAGATTTATCCGCTTACTAGCTTTAAATTCAGACCTTAAAAAGAGTGCAGGCTCTTTCGCCGAAAGTGCTTGGGCCGGGGCTGCATACTATTTGCTCTGGTTTTTGCTGGCTGCTCAAGTATGTATTACTCTCATGTTATATAAGCGTGCTGTTTTACTTCATATTTCATCTCCTTCGAGGTTTGCTGTGTAGCTCTCTCCTTGCTTTTTGTGGAGTTTATTAGCTTGATATCCATTGTTGGCTTGGGATCCGTGGTTGTCTAACATGGTATCAAATCCTTGTTTTTAAGAGGTCTGAGTTCAAAACCACCAATTCCCATTCCTCACTTATTTGTTTGTTTGCAAGGTGCATGGTGAGCTGCACTTACACATGATTAAGTTTGTTGCTTGATATATATTGTTGGCTCATTTCCTGAAAACTTAAGACATTGGGTTTAGTGGCTGTCTAACAGGCAAGTACAAGTATATAGTGGAATGATCTGACTGAATCTTCATCACAAGCTTAAGTTTTTATTATGGTTTAAGCCATTACTTCTCATACATTTTTATTTTCTGAATACTAGTAGCTCAAGTATCTTGTAGGGTGTCTTAACCAATTTATTGAAATTTTTCGACCATTGTTCGATAAAATTTTACAGGTCACTGGGGCTGCCTGGTACTTGTTGGCTGTAGAGCGCTATGACACATGCTGGCGGGAGGCTTGTATTGAAAGTAAAAAATGTACGATAAACTACTTGTACTGTGGCATTTCTGAAAATATCCCAGGATACAAAGAATGGTCCGATATCAGAGTGGAAGTTCTTAATAAGAGCTGCACCGCTGAAGGTGACAATCTGCCATTTAAATTTGGGATCTTTACAGAGGCGATAAGTTCAAAGGTCATTGCATCCACAGAATTTTTCTCCAAATTTTTATTCTGTTTGTGGTGGGGACTGAAAAATTTAAGGTATGATACTCATTTATCAATATTTTTTAAAATAATTATCTCTGATATTTGTATACTATAGCTGATGCTCTAATACCAAGGAAAAACTGAATAATTACACCATTCTTTTTATTTATACTTTTTTTTCCCTGCTGAGATTAGTTCAACTTCATTTTCCCATTGCAAGCCTCCTTGTTGTTACTGCCTGTGGTGATGATACCCCAGACTACAGATGAGTCTCCATATGGTCTTGTTACTTCACCTGTGCCTCATCTGTATGCATACCTTATAAAAATACGCAACATCTCTGCAGAAGAAAGTTAGTGCAAAGAAGGAAGAGTTTGTGTAGGCAGGATTTCTTCCTAGTGTGTTTAGATAAGCTTCAATTCTGTTGCATATTGACGTCATCATATGCTTTGACTGTTGTTCTGTGACATCTGAAACTAATGCATCCTTCATATGTAATGCTTATCAACTTTTAAGCCATCTTCTTTGCATTCAAAGTTCAGTGAATATTTTGTATTGTTAAAGTGCGCAACATGTTTTGATTTTGGTTCTCAAATCTGATTAATTTCAGCACATTGTTATTTCACTTTCTGCAGTACACTTGGCCAGGGGCTTGAAACCAGTACCTTTGCTTTAGAGATTCTATTTTCCATAGGGATAGGCATTTTTGGCCTCATCCTCTTTGCACTTCTGATTGGAAATATACAGGTGAGGCATAAATTGATCTTATGGATGCTTCATATACGTCCTTTATTTTGGAAATGTTGGTTGAAGATGAGGATGCTCATAGAGAGCCTTTGCTT
The DNA here is from genome assembly GCA_903112645.1 of Prunus armeniaca. Taxonomy (NCBI): domain Eukaryota; kingdom Viridiplantae; phylum Streptophyta; class Magnoliopsida; order Rosales; family Rosaceae; genus Prunus; species Prunus armeniaca. The sequence goes on along the minus strand of CAEKDK010000003.1, from coordinate 7,977,505 downwards.
TCATGATGGGAAGTGTTGGTTATTGTTGATCCGAATCATTATTATGACGTTCCACCAATTAGATTCACCAGAAACTATTTTTATGGAAAGACCATAATTCTGCAAACTTGTTTCCGCTTTCTACTTTGTATGTGGTTTCTAACTTTAAGCCATAGAAAACTGATACATTTAATAAATTTCACCAGACCTACCTTCAGTCTCTCACGATTCGTCTCGAGGAGATGAGGATTAAAAAGCGTGACTCTGAGCAGTGGATGCACCATCGCTGGCTTCCACAAGATCTTAGGGAAAGAGTTCGACGCTACGATCAATACAAGTGGTTGGAGACTCGAGGTGTAGATGAGGAGAGCATTGTCCGGAGTCTTCCAAAAGATCTCAGAAGGGACATTAAACGGCATCTCTGCTTGAATTTGGTTAGAAGGGTAAGTATCCACACTTATGTCAATGTTCATTCTTATTCATTAATGTTGTTATGTTATTGCAGATATATGTTTACAAAGGCTATGTTTTAACTGATCAACAGTCTTAAGCTATACCCGTTTTTGTCCTTATCAATCTTTAAATTTGCAGACTTCCCTTCGTATGATCTTTATAATTCTTCCATGTCGTCTTCTCATATTTGCGCTTCTGTATTGTGATGACAGTTAACTTCACACGGTCCTGACTCATTTATATGCAGGTGCCTCTTTTTGCCAATATGGATGAGCGGTTGCTTGATGCCATTTGTGAGCGTCTAAAACCAAGTTTATGCACAGAGAATACCTATATTGTGCGGGAAGGGGACCCAGTTGGTGAGATGTTATTCATCATTCGTGGTCGCCTAGAAAGTGTGACGACAGATGGTGGTCGGAGTGGATTTTTCAACAGTGGGTGTGCTAAAAGAAGGAGACTTTTGTGGAGAAGAGCTCCTAACATGGGCATTGGATCCTAAAGCTAGTTCTAACTTACCATCATCTACTCGAACCGTGAAGGCTATAACTGAGGTTGAGGCTTTTGCCTTAGAAGCAGAGGAGTTGAAATTTGTTGCCAGCCAGTTTAGGCATCTTCATAGCAGACAGGTTCAGTACACCTTCCGTTTCTACTCCCAGCAGTGGAGGACTTGGGCAGCCTGCTTCATCCAAGCTGCTTGGCGCCACTACAGAAGAAAATTGGCAGAAAAACTGCGTAAGGAGGAGGAAGAAGGCTTTGACTACAGCGAAGGAGATGATGATAATGATGATGATGATTATCGAGGCGGTTCGATCACAAGCAAGCTTCGTGCCACCTTCTTTGCATCCCGCTTTGCAGCAAAAGCGCTTCGCGGTCATAGGCGTCGCAGTGCAGGTAGCACAGGTAGCACAGGTAGCATGGGTAGCATGGGTAGCACGGAGCTGATGAAGCTGCAGAAGCCCCCTGAACCTGACTTCTCAGCTTATGATGATAAGAATTGATGTCCAAAATCCAAGAGCTGTATAAAATGTATGATTTTTGGTGGCAGTTTATTATATGTTCATAGGCTTGATGTGTCATCAAATCAAATGGATGCCAACATTATGTGTCATCAAATAAAAATCAAGAAAAAGAACTCTTCTTTCAAAAGTTAAAAACCAACTGTTTCTGCATATGGAGAAAGCACTTTATATGCTCATCTCAATCCATCTCAACTCAAATCTCGGACACGATACAGAAATGGTTAGTTTTCTACTTCAGAAACAAATGAGTTATTTTGCATAACGGTTTTCATTTTGGGTCATTTCACCATAAAAATCCTTTAAAAAAAACATCATGCCTTGATTACATCTGAGTATTATCAGACTCGACTGAGTATCCCAGATCCATTGGAACACTGGCATTCATCTCTTTCAGCTGATCAATTACGCCAAGCAGAAGATACTTCCAACTCAACATCTTCTTCCCACCAAGTAGCGCTCTGCAATATTATATCACATCCCATCCAATTAGATTTTCAAGTTATTGTTCTTCCTTTCATAATATGTTTTTGCATTACGTTACAATCAATATACACTTTGGGCTTTGGATTTAAATTCTCAATGCTTGGGTAGTTTTGAGTTGGTAACATTGCTAAAGGAATTTTTTCTTTCCTAGAAACTTCAAAATCTTAAAGTATCTTTTATACACAATTTCAGAAAAGCAGACTGCAGAAGTAATGCATTGCCAAAATTCGGGAGAAACAGAGCCAACATTAGTCTTAAACCACACACCACAGATCCAGGAATGCAAATGGGAGCACATATTCAATAGATCACAGATAACCAGTGTTAGCACAATCAATTTCTAGAGCTGTAAATTTCAAGTTCATAGTATCGAAATGGCTGAATTTGAACGCAAATAAATTTGTTGAAACATATAGATAAGTACATGTACATGCATTCAAATCTTTCTCCATTTGTTGAAACATATAGAACAGCCAAGGCCGGTTGTACGTTGGCATCAATGAAGTCATCTGACGACTCCTTTTACATGTTTAGGAAGTTGAGAAAATCGTGTCTCATGCATTCAGATTGCTATGCTTGTAGACTGAAACTCCGGACTTGGGATCAAGACCTGAAGCTGAAGAGCCTTTTTCAGCGCATTGGATTCTTTTGTTATTATTCAACGGGAATTTTGGAAGCGTTTGAAAAGTTGATAAGCTGAAGAGGCAGTAGCAGTTTTGGGTAATGAAGAGAGAGAATGGCAGACCCAGTAATATTTAAGAAAAATTAGGTATTAGACATAATTAACTTTACTAATTAGCATTTGAGATAATTAACTTTACTAATTAGCATTTACTAACTAGTTTTCGTTAGTTGCAGTTTTTTATAAGAAACTGCATTGCAGTTTCCTGTTCCATATTTCGATTTTAGAATAATTTTCCAAGTCTATGGGAATGCTACAACTGCTCATCGACTTAAATATGTTTTAAACTTAGTTTTATTACTTTGATCATGGCTTTGCCTTTTGGTTTCTTTGCAAAGTTGAGCAAATGTTTTGTCATAAACTGCAATGCAGTATCCATTTGTAGCGCAGTTTCTTGTTTCATAATTCAATTTGAGAATAATTTTTGCAAGTCTATGGGAATATTACAATTGCTCATCTATTTATACATGTTTTGAACTTAATTTTAGTACTTTGATCATGGCTTTGCCTTTTGATTTCTTTTCACATTTGAGAAATTTTTTTTCATAAACTGCACTACAGTTTCCGTTTGTTACAGTTTTTTATCAGAAACTGCAGTGCAGTTTATTGTTCCATTTCTGTTTGTTGCATCATGTTCTAAGATTATATGACAATAAAGATATATAACAAATCTTTTCTCATATTAGGCTGACCACATCCTTGTTGTAGTCAACAACCTCATCTTCCTTTTCTTCTTCTCCAGCTTCTTTTTTCATTTATGTTTGTATTGCAATTTTCATTTCTACATTGCAGTTTTTGTTTTTGCATCGCAGTTTCCATGTTAATACTTTCATCTTGGTTCCTCCATTTTGCTTCAATAAAATTAATTTTTGTTTTTGTAGCTGTTTTTGTTTTTTTTAAACATAATTGATATCTACATTGTATTTTTGTTGCAGTTTCTGTTTTTATTTGCAATTTTTGTGTGAATAAGTGTTGAAATGATTTTTATTTTATTTTTAAACAGTTGATTGTTATATAAATATTGTATAACTGAATAAATATTACAAATCAAGTTTGGTGTAGTGGTGTGTAAGTCATCCTTCCTCCTTTGAGGGTCAAGGTTCAAGTCCCCTCAATGACACAAAATCTTTTTTTTTATGTACTTATTAAAGGTGAATAAAGGGCAACGGAGTTGGTCCCCTACATGCGGTGGTGGCCGATGGCCGGCGACGGTGGCCGGCGGAGGGTGTCTGGTGGAAGGTGGCCGGTGGTGTTGGCTAGATATGGACATGTGGCATAGTATGCTTGCCTTAGAATGAGTGACATTGTGTGTAATTTTGATTATTTTTAATGATATTTATGTAAAATTAGATACTACATTTGGTCTTTGGCCTTATGCTAATTAGATGAAATTGTATTCCTATCTTCCAAATTAGTAAACTATATTGTGTTTTAAAACTAAAGCTCCCTAATATTTATAAGGGTGGACTAATTTTTTTGTTTGTTTTGGGATCAATTATAAGCCCTATTTTTAAACAAATATATATATATTATATATATATATCTCAAAAGCAACATTTCCTTCAAATTAACTAGCCCTCTTCGCTCGTGCTTCCGTGCCTGCGAAATAATTTTTTTATAAAAATTTTAAATTTATTTTAGAATTTTAAAAATAATGGGTAATTGTGTTCCATAAAATTAGGACCTATTATCTAATTTTGTTTTAATATGAACAAATGTGAATTTACCATATTATCCTTATTTAATTAATAATTTCAATTCTTAATATTTGAATTAACCAACGGCATTTTCTGGTATTTTAAATGTTTTACCATTCTCTGTCTTTAGTTTTATATATACTAGCCCCCACGCATGTGCCAATTGGTTTTCTTTTTTATTTTTTAATTTATTTTTAGAATGAAGAAAATATAATATGGGTAGTTATGTTCTATAAAAGTAGGATCTATTATCTGATTTTTTTTAATTTTAATTTTTTTAATATGAAAAAATGTGAATTTACCATATTATCCTCATTTAATTAATAATTTCAATTCTTAATGTTTGAATTAACCAAGGGCATTTTCTAGTATTTTGAATGTTTCACCATTCTCTCATTTTGCTTTATATATATATATATATATATATAGATTTAAAAAAACAATGGGTAGTTGTGTTCCATAAAAATAGGACCTATTATCTCTTTTTTTTAAGATATAGAAAATGTGAATTTACCATATTATCATCATTTAATTAATAATTTGAATTCTTAATATTTGAATTAACCAAAGTACTTTCTGGTATTTTGAATATTTCACCATTCTCTGCCTTTTGCTTTATATATATAGATGAAAGGGGCATACTTTTTACTAATTCAATATATTTCCCCTAGATTAAAAACTATTTCAGAATTCATTAAAAGAAAATCACTATTTTCATAGAGATATCTGAACAAAGAAACCTACAACAAACAAAGAAAACCCAAAAAAATCAAAATTCAAAGGCTCAGACGAAGAACAATTTGAAGCTCGAGGTCTTTGGGTCAACAAAGTAGTTTAGTTAGGGAGAGTCCATATTTTAATATTTCCAAAAGAAGCAACATCAATAAATTTGAAAAAAAAACAAAATCAGAGAGATATATAAACATTATTAGAGCCAAATCAAAAGCTGAATAAAACAAAGAAGAGAGAGAGAGAGAGAGAGAGAGAGAGAGAGAGAGAGAGAGAGAGAGAGAGAGAGAGAGAGAGAGAGAGAGAAAATAGTAATTGAAGTATTAATGTATTTGGATGTAGATATGGGCTGCTTTCTAGAAAAAGTGGTGGGCTATTATTTAATTTTTCTGGATTAAGCTTACACAACTAAGCCTAATTGTCTCTCTCCAAAGTCAACATTGGGCTACAGCCCACTCAAGCCCAAGCATGGATCCATCCTCGGAGAGAAGTGTGGGAGAGAACAAAAGGGTGGTTAGTTGCGCAATGTGGAGAGAGAATGGAAGGTGATGATGAGAAGGCCATGGTGGCATGGCCATCTCTGTGTTTTGTGGTTGATTTGGTTTTGCCGTGAGGAAGAAGAGGAGGGAAAAGAAGCCAAAATGGACTAGATGATGATGATAAGGAATTTATGGACTTTGTTCTGCTATTGGGTCCTCAAAGTTTTAGACAATTTAACTTCGACACTTTTGACAATTAATTGAGTGGTTTTATTTACCTCTTCTTCATAAATAAATAAATAAAATTTGTTTTAGAAACCTCGACGGTATGAGGGAACTTTATGAATCACCAAACAAAAATGAACGGGAAGACGTAATGCCTAACCCCGGTTACAAGCATCAATTAGAAGAGAATCATGATTAATATTGTTGTAACTTAAGACTTACAAAGGGAAAAGAATGGTAAAACATTCAAAATACCAGAAAATGTCATTGGTTAATGCCACATTAAGAATTAAAATGATTAATTAAATGAGGATAATACAGTAAATTCACACTTTTTCATATTTTAAAAAAATTTGATTATGGATCCTATTTTTATAGAATACAACTACACATTTTTTTAAAAAAATTCCAAAATAAGATAATGGGCACTATTTTTATGGAACACAACTACCCATGATCTTTTTTAACTTTAAAATAATAAATCTAAAAAAACCAATTGGCACACGCTCACAAGTGTGCCAATGAGTTGTAGTTTAGTAATTGTTGTAGTTTAAGAACAATAACTGAATTCAGTCACTTTTTTTGTGAGAATATGAAGGTAAAAAGTCTCACATTAGAAAGTTGAGAAACTTAGTAAGAGCTTATAAGGAGTTGAGCTACTCCCCCCATTGCCAATTGGTTTTGGGGTGGAACCTCAACTTCCTTCATGGTATCAGAGCAAGTTAGCCCATGTATGAAAGTCCAACAGCCACACGTGCTCCACGTCACCCAATATGTGTTGTCCATGTGCTAGGCTTGAAAATTCACCATACGTGCAGGGTCATGTGAGATTATGAAAATAAAAAGTCTCACATTGGAAAGTTGAGAAACCTAACAAGAACTTATAAGGAGTTGAGCTACTCCCCCCATTGCAAATTGGTTTTGGGGTGAAACCTCAACTTCCTTCATTTTTTACATAATTATCAAGTGAGTGAATTGGGATTCTTGTAAGGGTAAAAACACCACAGATACTAGTGTGCTAATTCTATATAAAAAGTTCTCATAATTAAGTTTTTGTCCTTAAATTGCAATAATTAGTGACCTACATGATTCATTTCGTAGGAATTGAAATTATAGTTACCAAAGTGGAACTTAATCAAACTACAAAAACCAAAATCATAATTTGAGTTGTTACATTATGACTTTGTATTTGAAATACGAATATTTGAATAGTTTTCCAGTTGTTGGTTTTAGTCGTCTATTGTTTAGGAGAGGCTTTCTACATCCATTATATATTACCTTCTTTTTTTTTCATGTTTTTTGTGATTTTTTTTCTTCCTCTTCTTCCACTTGAACTACAAGCCTTTGTGTTTCCTCAACATTTTTAGTTGCAACACACATCTCATAGCTACCCAAGATATCTAATTATGTTTCTGTCCTTTTTTTAATTTTATTATTATTATATATATAATCATATTCATTTTCCAAATCCAATTATGCCCTCAATTGTAAGTCAAACCTTGAATGCCACAAACATTTTTAGTTTTATTTTTATTCTTGTCCTAATAGTTTAGGGCACTTTGGAAAGTTTGTATAAGTGTGAGAAAAATTGGCCTTTAGGCTTCCTTTGTTGGACTTCATTTAGTTTCGCCTATGTCTAAGTTGCTAGTTATTTCCTTTGTTTGGTCTTCTCTTTGGAGTTGGGGTCTTGCTTCTTTTTCTTTTTTTGCTTTCAACATTTTTTTTTCATTTGTTTACAAATTAAAAATGAAAAATTAGAAACTGTAAACTGAAATAGTTATCAAACAGGCTCAGGCTCTATAATATTGTTTGATTGTAGTGCCCAATTTGGTTTGATTGTAATTTTGAGATTTTGTAAACTCGCCTAAACTGAACAAGACCAATCACTTGTATTTATTTTTATATTAGATGTATAGTATTCTCATTGGCTAATAACCAACTTGATAAGGATTTTTAATTTGAATTTTGGTGGAACTTTGAAGTTATTGATTTTTTGGGTTGTAATTATTAATTTATTAGTTATTAATCTTTGAAGTTTGATGGCATATCAAATTTTAAGATGATTTGAGGTGCTAGAAATTTAAAAATATATGGCAAGCTATGAGAAAAGTTTCTTATAATATGATTGATTTGATTACCTATTTCAGTTATTAAAAAAGAGAAAATTTCTCTACAATGTATATAAACAACAACAAAAAAATGTAAATATATATATATATTTTCTCATATTAATCAAGGTATATTGTTTGAGAATTATATATATATATTTTATGAAACAATAAATAGATTTTATTTCAACAATAAAGTTAAAAGTATAAAACGTATTTTGCAAAAGATTTTTTTGCCTACAATTTTTCAAAATTCTTCAATTTTGTCTTTTTATGGCAGCTGGCTAGGTTTGTTAGCTGTCGTTGTCAAAGTAAAAATAAATCAAATAAATAAATTTGTAACTTCACGCGTATTGGCGCACTTAAAACCCGACCGTTGGAGAAAGAAACTTCATTTCCTCAAACCCTAATCCCCAATCGTTCATCTTCCTGTTCTCCGAATCAAGAATTCAAGTGTAGCCGCTCATTCTCAGTTACAATTCCAATTAACCCAAGAAATAGTTTGTATTTGCTGTGAAGAAATCATGAAACGGAAGGCAGAGCAAGAATTAGAAGAAAGAGGGAATAAGCAGAGGATGTGGTGGGGTGATGGAAATCAGTGGGAGAGAGGGGAGATGATCGGAGAAGGAAGCTATGGGTCTGTTTTTCTTGCTTTTTGGAAAAAACCCCTTTGGGAGCTTAATCTAAATGATACGCCTCCAGCTCCAGTCATGGCAGTCAAATCTGCTAAGCTCTCTGATTCAGAATCCATTCAGCATGAGGCAGGCATTCTCTCCGATTTTATAGGGTCCCCTTTTGTGATTCAGTACTTGGGTGAAGAAATCACAACCATTGATGACACAGGTGAAGAAATATTCAACTTGGCTTTGGAATTTGCTGCTGGAGGAACCCTTGATGGTCTGATTCAGAGCTGTAGAGGTCATGGGCTGCCTGAGTCTGATGTGAGAAGCTACACAAGGTGCATACTTGAAGGGCTTATACATATTCACAATTGTGATTATGTGCACTGTGATTTGAAGCCGGAGAACATCCTTCTTGTTCCTAGTGATACTAGCACCAGTGGTAGTTCTAGTTTTGTGGCCAAGATTGCTGATTTCGGATTGACTAAGAGCACCAAAGATGATATGGATGGATGGAGAGGCACTCCTAGGTATACAGACCCAGATGCTTTGATTGATAATGTGCAGAAGCAGTGCTCTGATATTTGGTCTCTTGGTGCTATTGTGCTTGAGATGTTAACAGGCAAGCCCCCCTGGGATGTGGAGCCTGATTCGACACTTGATGATTTCCTGGACATGGTTGCTGGGGAAATAACTCCCAAAATCCCTACTGAAATCTCTGGTTTGGCAAGGGATTTTCTTATGAAGTGTATTGCAGTCAACTCATGGGAAAGGTTTACCGCTCAAAAGCTCCTACTTCATCCATTTGTACAGGAGCCACAACTATCTGAACCAAGTCATGCCAAGGTGAAGGTGCTTAGCTCATCTTTGGGCTCCGAATGTGGTGCCTCTTGCTTCAAACCAATTGAAGATTACCGCACAAACTCTGCCCCTGTTCCCAGAATTCAGCCCTCACCGGGTTTTGAGATACCAGCTGGACTATAGAAGTTGAGGTTCTATTTCATGATACAAATCTTATGATTCTTTATTCTAGTATTTTTTTTTATTTGTAAAGTCGATCACTTGAAATTATTCATTTCAAGGTCATAACCACGAAATTGTACAAAATGATTCATACATATATACGAGTTGTTCTTTACTTCTGCCAATCCTGTTGTATTAGTCCTTATTTTTGTTGCCTGTTTAGAATGACTGAGATTTATCCAAAAGATAGATTAAGTAATATTTGTAACAGTGGAGATCTGATCCAAGCACAAAGAACTTTTTGAGTGGCAAAACTGCTTTAGTTGTACCAGTTGGACCCGTTTTATTTTCTGATCATTCTGGTTAAACCGGTTTTTTGTTTGTTCTAGAACCACAAAGATGCCTACCTTTGTTTGTTTGTTTGTTCTAGTTGTTGTTTACTTATGCTAGTCCTGATTTCTTTTTACTTTTATGAGTCCTGATTTTTGTTTACTTATGCTAGTCCTGATTTTTGTGTAGTTTTATTTTCTTTAGTAGTGTGTGCAGGTTCGTAGTTGTGAGATTATTATAATTCTGCTTCTAGGATATTAATCAGTTGAATGATGCAAGTTTATAACTATATAGCCCTTGTTCTTTTTATTAGTCCTGTTTTACCTAATTCCGGAAAAGGAATGGTTTCAGATTGGCTACTTGTACAGTCCCTTGAAATTCCATTGCACACACCGCAAGTGGCAAGTTTATAATTAAGCTACCAGCTAGGATTTAAATCTGATACCGTGTTGGAACCATTTGAATCTTCTGGACTCTCAATGTATACAGGTTTGACAAAAATTTGGAGCGACTCAGGATCTCCTTGGTTTGATAGTTTTGAAATGGGGCAGAATAGTATCTTGGCTTATAGATATAGTTGGTCCATCATTTTACCATTTGTGTGTTTGTTAGGCCCTTGTTTTGCTAGTTTTGGCTTACAGATGGGTGTTCCCTTCATTTTATTTTATACATTCTGGCTTTGTATTTTAGTCTTCCTATTGTTCAGGAGAGACTTTTTGCAGAATCCATTCAATGCCATTTTCCTCTTTTTTGTGATTTCTTTCTTCCTCCCCTTATAATTTACATTTGAATTACTTTACTTATGCATAATCCATGTCTAGTTTTTGTTTGCTTTAACTAGTCCTAATATTGCAGAAACTGAGGTCTTAAACCATTTGTTCAACAATGCCTAGAATTTAAATACTCATCATCCACTAGTTTGAAATTAAGTCATTTGTCAATCAATTAGAGTTGCTTCTTTAGAATCACTGAGATTTATCCAAAAGGTAGATTACATTGTCTACATCTGTCTTTTTTTGGTCGTATCATCTATATCTTTGTCTAAGTATGACTAAACAAACATACTTAGAACTAACTAAAACATTGACAAGTAAAAGGGCTATCTGCTTTCCATCGAGGAAGAAGACATGGATGGTGTTTTCTTCTTTTTATTTTGTTTTCCTTTGTCATCTCTATGCATTCTACATTTTGGTCGATCTTCATGCTTCAGCCATTCAACTTTTTCCTTAATGAAATTTCCTACCAGACAATTCCCAAGAAGAATAGGAAGGTTGGCTGCAATGCAGAATTTAGTTAGCTCTAGCATTGTCAATCCATCTTTGTGCAATATATATGTATTGTTACATACTAAAAACAGGCTAACCATCATGACTTTAGGTATGGGGTGATATCCTGATGAATTCAAATATCTGACTTTTAGTTCGATACCTTGTTTGCTTAGCTTGGCCCCTGACTACAAAAGCATATGCTACACTGTGTGATGTGCTGGAACTTTTTGTTTCACTTTTAATTATCATAAATTCACTTGCCTTTGTTCAAAGCATAAGAAAAGTTGTATAGTTAGGAATGTGGAGTTTAGACTGGGGTAATTTGGCCTGTATAGAGTTGGCGTTTTAAAAATTACAAAGATGATAAATGTCTTCGAGATTATATGAGACTAATTTGTGGGTTCTTTTATTAGTAATGAAGGAAGGCGAATCTTTCCAATCGAATATTCTTGTGGGAAAAATCGCTCCCACAGATACCACAGACTACAGATGAGTCTCCATATGGTATGCATAAGGTTACAGGCTACCACAGACTACAGAAGGTTACAGGCTAGCTAGTCTAGGCTGTCTATTATGTCCAGCTTATACGTACATTAATTGGTGTAGTCTCTCTTGTTCTTTAAATTTTGTTCATGCAATGGTAACTTGTATAAGAATGATCTCAGAATTAGTAGCAAGAGCACCCTGAGCATGTTGATGGATATAGGGCCCCTGTGGTTCAAATCCTAGTAGCTTATAAGCTCGAAACATAATGAGGCGGAGAGAGGCTGAAACAAGCTTCATTAATGGTAAAGTAATGAACCAACTGTATCACCAAGTAAATTGAACAAGTAGAAGAAGAGGAAGAAATAAATCACAATTATCTGGAAAAAGAAAAATGAATTTGAATCTGCAAAAACAAGAAAGCCTCTCCTAGAAACATAAAAGACCAAGGCCAACAACAGATATAAAGTAAAAAACTAATCCAGAAAGTAACAAGCACCAGCTATGGGAAAATCGCATGCATAGCAGCAAGTACCAACCAAAACAGCTGTTTTAATAAGAAGTAGCAAATCAAATGAAGTGTACACTCATCAGGGAGAGTGAATCTGCATCAGAAATTGGACAAAAACTTGAGTGATTGCATAGTTCTGTCATTATAAACTTGAAACTTTGAAATGGTTAACTGCAATTAAGGGACTTTAAAAATAGAAAAATAGTTAAGTGAGCAATCTTCCACCATCCCGGAATTAGGCCAAGCAATAAAAGGACAAATAGTCCCAAAGTTACTGCAAATCTTTGTGAATCTATTTATCTCCAGTGCAGAAGCGAGTCTAGATTATTGAAATAAGTCATTAGTCATCTGATCTAAATTCTAGTAGCTTAATTAGGATTAGGTCGCAACTACGGGCGTGCGCACCTTGTTAGAGCTAATAAAGCACAAAGAAATCAGGGCAACCAAAAGTAAATAAAACTCAGTACGAACAAAAGCAAACAAAAAACCAGGACAGAAATTTTGAATCACTTCGAACAATTCCGTGTTAATAAACTTGAAACAAATAGTTTCAAGTAAGGGACTTTACAATTCAAAAGAATAAAACAACAAAGAACCTAACACATTTGTACTGAGTTTATCACATCAAACAAGAGCAGCAAGTATCTCAAAACCGGGTGGTGGCGGAATTCTGTGAACAATGGCAGAGCTTGCGTGACAATCTGCACTTGGTTTGGAGCCATCTGCATAGCCTGAAGATGAGCAAACCACCGTCCCCTTTGTATGACGAGCTGCTTTCGATGGCTTTGGCCGTACAACGAATGGATGAAGCAAGAGCTTTTCAGCGGTCAGCCTTTCGCAAGACCTCATGGCAAGGCAACTCTTAAGAAAATCCCTGGCCACACCAGAGACTTCAGCAGGGATTTTGGGAGTACATATGTGATCAAACATATAGTGGAAATCTTCAAGTTCACAACCAGGCTTTAAATCTGAGAAGGACTTGCCGGTTAGCATCTCAAGTACGATACAACCAAGAGACCATATATCAGAGGGCGGCTCCTGCTCACTATCATTCAAGGCTTCCGGGGACAGATACGTAGGAGTGCCTCTCCATTGACCGTAATTCTCCTTGGTTTTCTTAGCCAATCCAAAATCTGAAATCTTGGCCATAAAACTACCAGTGCTAGTTGCAGGATTTGGTACAAGCAGAATGTTTTCCGGCTTCAAATCACAGTGAACGTAATCAAACTTGTGAATATGCTTAATCCCTTCAAGTATCGACCTCGTATACCTTCTAACTTCAGCTTCAGGCAATCCATGACCGTTGGATTTCTCAATCAGATCACCAAGAGTTCCTCCAGAGGCAAATTCCAGCAACAAGTTATAGACCATGTGATCACCACCCTCTTCACTGGTTGTGATTTCTTCACCAAAGCGCTCAATGACAAAAGGGCAACCCTTAATATCCAACAGAACCTCTGCCTCATGCCGGATTGACTCCGAATCAGAGACCTCTGCCGATTTCACCGCCATCAATCCCGGAAAGTTTAGCATGCTACCAAACTCACCCCTTCTTGGGTTTTTGGGAGTGGCAAGAAAAACAGAACCAGAGCTTCCTTCTCCAACCATCTCCCCTCTCAGCCAGTGCTCTCCATGACTCCAAATCCTCTGTTTTTTCTCTTCTTCAAATTCTTCAAATTCTTCTTGTTCGGACTTCCTTTTCATGGTTTCTTTTCCTTCGCAGAAACTTAGGAAATTTTAATTTGTTTGGTGAATTTTAAGGGTATTCGTTTGGAGAATCAGCAGTGTTTATATGGGATAGGGCACATGAATGTGTCGGTTTAGAGTTTGAGGAGAAGTAGGAATCCTAGTGTGTTCTGGATTTTCTTTCCAACGGTCAAGTTTTATTTGGTTGGTTTGAATTGAGACGTGAACGCCAAGCTAACTCAAACCACTACGAAGTTAGCTCTTTTGACAGCTGCGAAATTACCAATTACAGCCAGGTAAGAAAGAGAACGGAAAAATTGGAAACTTTTTAACCAAGGAAAGAGTAAAGCCGGTGGACACTTATCTACTAATACAAGTACGGAAAACCGGACAAGATGTTTCTAACTAATTAATTTTTTTTTAATAAATAATTCATTAACGTTACAAACCAACCAATTCCTTTTTGGGCTTTATCATATAAGAACAAATAGGAGGACACCAAAATAAAATTGTCTAGTCCCTTAAACGATTATCGGGTGACTGTCTAACAGTAACATAAGAGTTCTTTCATGTAATTATTGGACAGCAATTGGACCGATTCTCCAATTTTGGGGGAGCTGGACTATTTTAACATTTTGTCTTATATGAAAAACTTTTTTTTATTTTCATTTTCTGTTACTTTTTAGTTTCTGGAAATTTCATTGATTAATAAGAAAACCTTTTATTTTTCTGTAAATTACGGCTAGTTCGATTAAAGCATGTTGCCTAGATTTTCTTTTAAAAAATATTCATAATTGGAATAGGTAATCAGATTGATTTTGTTGTCTATTGTGTAATTGAAGTGGAGGCTTGTAGCTTCAATTAATAGTCTAGATAATTCAACCCACATAAGTCTTAAGTTCAAATTCTCTTCTCCAAAAAGTCATCCGAGTAAGATATTTGATCGACTTTATGACTTGTTTGGTATGTCGGACTGTACTAATTAATTTTTGTAGGATAGTATTAATTTATTTATAAGGTGTTTGGTGCTGGTTTGGATAAAATATTCTGACTAAGTTATATTGTTTTTGGTGCTCCGTCGGATAAAATGTATACCACTAGGCAGACACTCACACAAACAATTTTCATAGCATGATTTTGGTGGTAGTTTATTATATGTTTATAGGCTTTATGTGTCATTAAATCAAATGGATGCCAACATTATGCAGCTGTATGAAATGGTAGCCAGTCTTCCTTGTATGATATTATTCATCAAAGGGAAGAATGCCTTGTTAGAGTCCACCAGCCATGAAAGATACTCATGTTGGCGTTGGGCTTAACGACTTCATGTTTGATAGAAGCTGATGTCCTCAGCAATTGCAACTTTCCTTCCCAGGGCACGGCCAAATGCTGCCCGTCAACAGAACTTGCATAACAAAGTTCGGCTATTTTCCAAAACCTCCAAAACTAGATTAGCAATCTAAATGCCAATTTTCTTTTAAATGTGAAAATCACAATTCGATTGAAGGTCTGCTTCATGGCTCCCTCAGTTTTCTCGTTTAAAGATAGAATTTGTAGAGATAGAATTTATTTTACTCACATTTTCTACGTACTAAACAAACTTATAAATACAATATATGAATAAAATTGATGAAATAAATAAAATAAATAGGGGGCGAAAACATGGGTTTAATGCTCCAATGACCCAAAATAAAAATCAAGAAAAATAACTCTTCTTTCAAAAGTTTGAAAAACCAACTGTTTCTGCATATGGGGAAAGCGCTTTATATGCTCATCTCAATCCATCTCAACTCATATCTTGGACACGATGGTCTTTCCCAATACAGAAATGGTTAATTTTCTACTTCAGAAACAAATGAGTTATTTTGCGTACTGGTTTTCATTTTGGGTCATTTCACCATAAAAATCCCGAAAAAAAAACATCATGCCTTGATTACATCTAAGCATTATCCAACTCAACTGAGTATCCCGGATCCACTGGAAAACTGGCATTCATCTCTTTCAGCTGCTTAATTACGCCAAGCAGAAGATACTTCCAACTCAACATCTTCTTCCCACCAAGTAGCGCTCTGCAATATTAGATCACATCCCATCCAATTAGATTTTCAAGTTATTGTTCTTCCTTTCATAATATGTTTTTGCATTTGAATGTTTAAATGATTTGAGAGGGAAACTGGTAACTTCTGAAATTGGCTAAATAAAGAGAGAGAAATGACCATAGACAAGGTAAAGGGTGCTCCATGACATTCAATTTTCTAGTCCATTTCATCAAGTCGACCAGTTCAATAGCATTTCAGTTAGTCATATTTAACAGCTGGTAAGACATTGTTTGAAATTTTTGCAGTCAGAAATTCCAAACCAGAACCAGCAACCTAGGTTATCTGTATGAAACGGTGTTGTGAGGAAAGTAGACAATAGCAGTAGACAGAACAGCAACTGGAACATGGTGCACTCCACTTACCAACAATGCATTACAATCAAGATACACTATTTACAATGTGTCCCATGGTATGCTCTATGAAGCAAGAATGTGTAACAACCACAGAACTATTCTGTTACATCAATGTAGAACAATTTTGTTCTTTTTCATGGAAACACCACTTTGGGCTTTGGATTTAAATTCTCAATGCTTGGGTAGTTTTGAGTTTGTAACATTGCTAAAGGAATTTTTTTTTCCTAGAAACTTCATAATATTCGTATCTTTTATACAAAATTTCAGAAAAGCAGATTGCAGAAGTAATGCATTGCCAAAATCTATTGTGGAGAGCATGAGTTTACTATGATCCCAGATTGCAGCAGCAAATTTCAGTAACTGTGCCGTACAATATGGTGCATAACAATGCACCTAAGAAAAATTTCAAAGGTTTCAATAAACAAAGGAGATTGTCATCCAAAACACCGTACCGAGTGCCTTGACTTGATTTAGATGAATCAAATTTTAGGAATCCGTATAAATGATTTGGCCCTTATTGGATCAAGGGGAATTATTACTTAATTTCACAAATTGAGCTTTCCTTTAAATCTTCCGTTTTCTAATGGAAAAGGACAACCTTTAGAAAGCCACAGATTGCAGAACCACTAAGAAACATGACAGGGTGTGTGTATGCATGCGAGCGTGTGAGTGAATGTGAGAGAGAGAGAGAATGAACGTTGGGGGTTGGTTATTTAAATTCCAAAAGTTTAAAAACATAGGGAAAACTAAGGTTGGGGATTGCCAATTTAAATTTATAATATTATTATAGTAAGAAATTAGTGAGACCAAAAATAGGAAAAACTATCTATAGATAAAGGAAAACTTTTAAGATAAGGAGAGCTAACCCTGTAGCCTCTACGAAGAAATTGCAGCGAGCTTCCTTGTTCCTCTTGCAGTCCCAGGACCCTCAACAGTTCTTCTTTTGTCTAAACACCACACAAATAATCAGCCTGAAAGCGTACCAAAGTATTCCCAGCAACTAACAGAAAGTAACTAATAACTGGAGCTTGAGAAAGATATATACTTCACCCAGAGTGAAGCGTGTTGCACTCTCTGCTACGCAAGCAAAAGAACCATCGGCTTGTTTAAGCATTACCTGCCAAGGCCCTGCACAAATTTGAGAAAAGATGAGACACCGCCACATGCTGAATGAAGCACACACACATACTGAAGAAAAAAGTGGATGCGTTAGAAAAATAAAGTGCAACAAAATCATGGTTAACAACCACAAACAAGCTGATTGTACAGCAATACCTTCCTGGGGTTACAAAAGCGCGTCCATAATGAAAACATAAAATCAATTCCAGCTAATGCACAGAAGATAACATAAATCCATGCCAACTGATTAGGAGATAATTAACAAGAGTAGTAGAAAAATGACAAAGGCTCAAAGAGACACTGAAAGCAGTCGCATGGTAAAACTTTGTAAATGTCCAGTGAGAATCAGATCTGTCAATTGTACAATGCATAGCATGTTATCGACATTGTCATGTTTTCCAAAAAGTAAAAGAAGGAAACAATTGAACTATATGGTAAAATTTATAAAAACAATAAAAGTGGGAACCTTTTTTTTTCTTCTCCCAGGAACAAAATTTTGTTGATAAATAAAATGATACTAATGGGACGAAAGAGATGTCAATCAACACTCTAAGTACAAATTTAAACTACAATAAAATCAAGGCTCCCCCAAATCAAGAAGAATAACACTAAAAGCAATATCTTTAAAGTGTTTAGACAAAGATGCCCAAAGAGAAGCTAACAGTAGAACTATAGTTACTTCCCGAACACATTAATTTTTCTAATATTTCTTCCAAACAAACTCTATTTTGCAGAATAGATATTCAAACGTAAAGAAAACAAAGATAACCAATTCACTCTGCAAGCTGTACAAATGGTCCCAAAATAATCAAACTCTAAACTGTCCAAAGAAAACAAGTAAATATTGCACGATGTGCTAATATTGGGTTATATATTTTGTTCATCATGTAACCACTACACCTGTCCTTTCCTAATCTGGCCAACCATGAAGGTGAGTATTAGATGACTTCTGAACAAAATCCCTTGATCAAGACTCTCAAACATTGACAATGTATTCTTCATCAAGTCCAGACCAGCATCAGTGCTGAGAAACCACTATGATGTGAATAACAGGTCTTGCATAAATTAGCATAACTTAAAATAACTTTGGATTATTCTTTAATCGTTCTTCCAAGAAGACCTTATCATATCATCTAAACGATCTAAGGACTGTCGTCCAATTTGTTGGGATAAATAGATTTATAAACCTATGAAAGTTAAGATAAAGAATAAGCAATAATCCAGTATATAAGAAATCTTTTAATACATACCAGGGTATTGGCGAAACAATGCTCCATTGTAATTCACTATATAAGGTGCTACTGCTACTGTCTTAGGAGTTAACAAATGAATGGTTACCAAAAATTTAAATCAAGAAAGAAAACAAGTAATAATTATTAAAGGTAAATAAATTATACCTTTGAGTACTCTCTTATTCGGATATAGAACACTGGAATAAATTGAGAAAGAAAGCGATAGTGCAAATCTTTGGTTGGAAAGCCCACAAGGCCCAAGTCAGCACTGCATAATTAACAGATTCTAATTGAAAATGAAAATTATAGTCAGAGAATAGCAAAATCAAATTTGGATGTATGGTCCATAAGGATTACCGCAATGTGTCGAGTTCAAGATTAAATAGAAGTGTTGGGGTTGAAATGGCAAATGTTTCCTGCAAATCTCGAAGAGTCACAGTAGGAAAAGAGGAACCAGATTATCCTCATGATTAACATGTGAAATTGTCAAATTCAGGCTGCATACAACTTCAAACTTAGAGTAAAACAATGACACCATTAGACTCTATGCTAAACTTAATTAGACTCTGGAATAAGATTATGTAGCCAGGAAACAGCATAAGATGCCTGCACATTTTCAGATGCCCACGAACTACAATTTTCTTAGTTTATTGTACATGGTTAATTTCAGGCAGCCAGCAAATGCAAATATAAACTGATCATATGATTTCCCCTGAATGGAGTTTAGTAAATATGCAACAAAAAAAAAAAAGAGCACATGCATGTTGAAAGATACACATAACACTACATTTTAGGGAGAAACACAGCCAACATTAGTCTTAAAACAACACACCACAGATCCAGGAATGCAAATGGGAGCGCATATTGAATATATCACAAATAACCAGTGTTAGCACATTCAATTTCTAGAGCTGTAAATTTCAAGTTCATAGTCTCGAAATGGCTGAATTTGAATGCAAATAAATTTGTTGAAACATATAGATAAGAATATGTACATGCATTCAAATCTTTCCCCAATTGTGCCCATCTTCCTGATTTTCTATATCTTTTTGGGTCTGTTTCTAGATTTCTAGATCAAACAGTGGTTTTTAGATTCCAATAGATGAATTTGCATCACTAGAGAGATGAACTCATATCAAACTGATTCTTACCAAAATATTATCATTGAGAAACATTAATTAATGTAATTAGTAAGTATCAACAAGTCATGACACCCCAAAAAAACATTAAAAGAATTGAAGTTGTAAGATCATAGTTAATTCTTATACAAGTATACAATCATCAGGCATAAAAACCGTATATAGGTAGAACAAAAGTTAATGGTCGGAAAGAGCATTCATTCAAAAAATGTATTGAAATTATATTTGAAAGTCAAAACTTCAAAATGGTTGAGAGAGCTAACAATGAGGAGACCATACCACATACTTCTCTATTGAAGCAAGGTCACGGGTGCTACAATTAATGAATACATAAAGAGAGGGAGGCTCATTGGATGCCCAACGACCTGCAATTTTAAGAGATGACATAGAGATGAAAGTTAATACTCTTCAATGTGTGCCCGGTGTTGTAGGATGATTATTTTGTTCACCAAAAAAAAAAAGTTAATACTCTTCATTATATAGATGGATCATGCATTGAACCAAAAAAAAAACTATCAAATTAGCATGAAAATTCTTCAGTTGAGGTGAAGGCTAAGAAGAGGGATACAAGCAATCAATTGAAAAGGGAAAACAAGCAAGCATTTGAGTCCTATAAGTTATGACCAACCTTCATTTTCATCTTCAAAGTCAAAATCAAGTGTGTTCCTTATAGATCTGAAGAAGTTGGTGACTGGACCACCAGGGACATCATCCAGGGAACCTATGGTTATGTCATCGAGCTGAAGAAAAAAATCAGAATGAAAACAATGATACAAGGAGTTGTTGAACTGTAATCTGCTTTGTGAATAGTTCTCGTGGCTATAAGATAAAGGTATAAACACATAACAAACTTGGTAAATTTTAAAATCTCTACAAATCAACAAGTGTACATTACTTCTTTCATAAGAAATGCAAATTTTATTTAAAAGCATGTTACGAAATGTATTTTACTTTTTTTAGCCTTTTTCTGTGAATCAAAATTTTATCCCAATCCACTATACCAATTCTGAATTTGTTGGCTGAGGAGATTCTGATACACTTGATTACATAAAAAGAATTAACGATTAGTAAAATCATGAGTTATTTTTTACCGTGTCAATAGCTGTTTTAAACAGCTCAGAGGCCCTGCGCTTTTCTGGCTTATCAGGAAACACCTGAAGAAAGAAATCTTGTTAACATACTCTTCAAATGGAAGATATAACATGTCTATATGAAACAAAAATTCAACTTACAATGCAAGCTCTCGTTTCCCTTTTTTCTTTGAGCTTCCTTACAACAGCCAAGGCCAGTTGTACGTTGGCATCAATGAAGTCATCTGAAGACCCCTTTTACATGTTTAGGAAGTTGAGAAAATCATGTCTCATGTATTCAGATTGCTATGTGTCATCAACAAGCTATATCACTGTGACTAATAAGAGGAAATCAAAGAAGAACAATGATAGTAGGGTATAGTATAGCATCTTTTCTTTGGGGTTGGGGCATAAGCATAGCATGATTATAAAGCCTTTTACTATATCAAAAATAAGGACTGACAGAAAAATAACAAATCAACAAACAACTGTGAAGACTAAATGGAGTCAAAGCAGGATGCTTTTACAATCAATATGTGAAAACAATCTCCAGTAAGCAGGTGTAAACCATGATGGGTCATCCAGCCATCTAATAATTTTGTAGCAAAGAGAGATACCTTATAAGAAGATATGTTGCTAGGCAGGGGTCTGGAGGCACAAGCTCGAAAAAATAAGGTACATGAAAAAGAACAAGTATTAGGAGAATATATGAAAGCCACTAGAACGCCTAAACAATAAGATACAACTAACCAAAATTTCCTAGTGGAATACCAAACAGGAATGAACTCACATTACTATGGTTTGATAGGAAAAGTAATTCCTTGATATAGTAGTCTCTAAATTACATAACCTCATTTCTATTAAATATAAAAGCTAGTTAACAAGCTTCCGCAAACATTTTAAATTACAGTTAAAGCACCTCCAAGATAATGTTTTTCTTTATCAGGCATCCCTATCTTAGCCAAATTTAGGTTCTTTATTTCCATCAAGCAATTTTCCCAAACGTCTTGTTCTATTTATTAATTTTCATAAAGTTCTCAACCTTTTTAAGATATTTTCCATATTTCTTCTAGATGGCAAGTTATTCATAATACCAAACTTGCAGTGTGCTCAACATCATAACGGTAACACGTTATGGATCATGCATACCATATCAATTTTGGTTAATGCCCAAGAAACAAACAAAACTCAAAGACCGAAAATCCAAACAATATCTACTTCAAAACCTTCCACAAATTCTCATCGACTTTCTCAAAACCCAGAACTTTTCAACAAATCCAAACAAAAAAGGCAAAAAAACTTACGGAAAATCAATCTCCAAGCGGGTCTTTCCATCTTCAAGAGCATAAGCAAGCGATTTTGCAGCATCAGCGACAAGAACTTCATAGGACTTGGGCTTGTAGACTGAAACTCCGGACTTGGGATCAAGACTTGAAGCTGAAGAGCCTTTTTCAGCGCATTGGATTCTTTTGTTACTATTCAACGGGAATTTTGGAAGCGTTTGAAAAGTTGAGAAGCTGAAGAGGACAGTAGCAATTTTGGGTAATGAAGAGAGAGAAGTGTGGGAGCGAACAAGAGGGTGGTGAATTGAGCAATGTGGAGAGAGAATGGAAGGTGACGATGAGAAGGCCATGGTGGGCATGGCCATCTCTGTGTTTTGTGGTTGATTTGGTTTTGCTGTGAGGCAGAAGAGGAGGGAAAAAAATGCCGAAATGGATTAGATGATGATGATAAGGAATTCTTTATGGACTTTGTTGCTGTTGGGTCCTCAAACTTTGAGACAATTGAACTTCGACACTTGTGACAATTTTTATTTACCTCTTCTAATTTTTAATTTTGTCAAATTACGATTTTGGTTGCTATAGTTTAAATCAAGTTGTAGGAACCTCGACAGTACGAGGGAACTTTATTAATCATCAAATGGAAAAGAACGGGAAGATGTAATGCCTAACCCAGTTGCAAGCATCAATTAGAAGAGAATTATGAATAGGGTAATTCTATATGAACCCCCATAAATTACTCTTTACACCCCATAATTTTTTACACCCCACTAAATTTTAATAAAATTTCAAATTACTCATTAAACCCCTTTTTTTTCCCTAAATTGCCCTCATAAACCCCATTCCCTAACTACCCACCGAAAACCCCCTTCCCTTTCAGCCACACCCCATCTGAAATCAAACCCCACCCCATCTGATATCCAGCCACACCCCTCCGAAATTCTCTCCTCTTGCAGACACACCCCATCGCACACCTCATCCCATTTACACCAACCTCCATCGCAGAACCATTGAAGAATCCCTTTGCCGTTGCCTGCATCGCAGAACATCGAAGAACTCATCCCTTGCCATCGCAGATCTTTGCTCACCATCGAAGAAGCCCTTTGCCATCGCCTCGAACAAACCTGAACCATCTCTGAAACAGAACCATCACAGCCATCTCCATCTCTGCAAACCCAAAAGCCATTGAAGGTCAAGTTCTCACAAATCCTTATTCAAGGTTTGATTTCAAATTTGATTTATATATTTACGTTTCTAAGTGTTGATTAAGCCTACATTTGATTTCACTTTTGAAAAGCCAAAGTCTTATACTGATTTTGATTTTGATTTCAAGGTTCTGGGTAGTTCGAACCTGGTTTTACGAAATTGGATTCTAGTTTCGGTGGATTGCCACCGAAATTATTACATTGCTTCAGTGGTAGTCCACCGAATTGAACATGTATTTTCGGTGGGTTACCACCGAAATTGTTACCTTATTTCGGTGGTAGTACACCGAATCTGTTTCTATTTTTCAGGGGACTCCCACCGAATTTCTTTCGGTTTTTCAGTGGTACTCCACCAAATATGTATTCTTTTTTCATTAATTGTCCACCGAATTTATTTCCGTTTTTCAGTGATTATGTACCAATACGTTACTGAGTGTGTACTTAATATTTTTTATTTTTAGATATGAAGAGGATTCGCAGGGGTACTACTGAAGCTTCATCATCACGACCTAATAGACAACGTCCCACGGCCTCAGCGAGGAGACAGAGAACGGCTCCCCAAGATCACATTGAGGATACTACAGAGGTTGAAGATGTAGTTCCTACTGATTATAGTAATGTTGACGCAGAGGTTGAAGATGTAGCTACTGCTCAGGATAGTAATGTTGAGGTACATGCCGAGCCTACTGAGCCATCTCGAGTAGGTCCCATTGATCCATCTTTACTTACGAGTTTTAAAACTCACATAGCAGCTACAATTTGGAATAACCAGGTAAGTCGTTTTACTGTGACAATAGAAGGTAGAATATAAATTTGGTTCATGGTAACTAACCTTAATTTTGTTTTTTTTTGTTTAACTAGGAACGTGAGCCCCTTAGGTGCATGTCGAAAACATCTACCCTTCGTGAGTGGAATTGGTGGGGTAATCCAAATAATGGTATATTCAAAGGGTACATTCAGAGGTCTGGATTAGAGCACCTTATTAGGTGTTCTTATCGGAATGCTGATAAGATTGTGGTGTCTACATTTGTTGAGAGGTGGCATCCCGAAACGAACACCTTTCACATGCCTTTTGGTGAGATGACCATCACATTGGATGATGTGTCATCTATTTTAGGCATTCCTGTGTCTGGTGCAGCGGTTGCTCCTCTTGGAGATGATGACGACACAAATTTTGAGTTGTTAGTTAAGTACTTAGGAGTGACTGATGAAGAGGCTACTGAACAATTGCACGAATACAGTGATGAGTATGTGAGTTTGTCATTGTTACGGGCGCGATTCTCCAATGTTTCAGACACAGATTCAGAGGAGTACATCATGTATTCGGCCATGGCAAATTTGTGGTTGGCAATAAGTTGCTGAAAAAATAAATAAATTTCGGTTGGATGTCACTGAAACGCGGGTAAAAGTTCGGTAGTACACCACTGAACTACGTTCCATCTTACGGTGGATCCCCACCGAATATTAAGTTTCTCACCGGTGAAATCCAACCGAAAAAGATGCAAAGTTTCGGTGGCATCCCACGAAATTATCCGTCGCGTTCGGTACTGATGTGCTGAACACAACCAGCGACTGTTATGAAATATTAAACTTGCAAAACGCCAAAAATAAACTCGTACCTCATTCGAAGCGTCTCTAACTTCAATCTCACCATTCATGAATAAATACAATATATTTTTTCACCAGTATAAACTTATAAATCTTGGGTTTAGGGTTTAGGAACATGATAGTTTGAGAAAAAAGTCAAACTAGGGTTGCAGGAACATATGTGGGGTGTAGTGAGCAATTTTAATTTTAATTTTAATTTTTTTTGTCCTTAACGGTAATTGTGTACAATGGTAAAATAGGTTATTTATATTTAAAATTAGTATGGGGGTGTAAAGAGTAATTAATGGGGTGCCAATAAAATCACCCTTATGAATATATTGTTGTAACTTAAGACTTATTTATAGTTCATTAATTGTTGTAGTTTAAGAACTATAACTAATTACGTCACTTTTTTAACATAATTATTAAGTGAGTTAACTGGGGCTCTTGTAAGGGTGAAAACATCATAGGCACCCATATACTGTGCTAATTCTATATAAAAAGTTTTCATAATTAATTCTTTGTCTTTAAATTGTAATAATTAGTAAACTACATGATTCATATTGTAGCAATTAAAAATAGGGTGACCAAAATGGAGCTTAACCAAACTGCAAAGACCAAAATCATAATTTGAGTTGTTACATTATCACTTTGTATTTGAAATACAAATATTTGAGTTGTTTTCCACTTGTTGTAGGTTTTAGTGGTCTATATATTGTTTAAAATAGGCTTTTCGCATACATTACATAATACTTTTTCATATTTTTGCGATTTTGTTTCTTCCTCTTCGTCCACTTAAACTATAAGCTCTTTGCGTTTCCTCAACATTTTTATTCGCAACAAATATCTCATAACTCCACAAGTTATCTAATCATATACAATTTCCAAATCCAAGTCTGACCTTATATATATAAGTCAAACCTTGAATGCCACAAACATTTTTAGTTTTATTTTTATTATTATCGTAATAGTTAGGGCACATTGGAAAGTTTGTATATAAGTGTGAGGGAAATTGGCTTTTAGGCTTCCTTTGTTAGACTTCATTTTTAGTTTCGCCTATGTCTAGGTTGCTAGTTATTTCCCTTGTTTTGTCTCTTGGGAGTTGTGGTCTTGCTTTTGTTTTTTTCCTTACCAAAAAAAATAATAATAACAAAAAATCAGTCTTTTTTTACATGTTTATACTATCTAACTGGCTCTCATGCCATGACATGCAGGAAGGATTTGACACCAAATAGGGCCATGCTCTATGATATTGTTTGATTGTAGTGCCCAATTTGATTTGACTGTAGTTTTGAGATTTAACTGGCCTAAATTGAACGAGACCAACCACTTGTATATTTATTTTTATATTAGATGTATAGTATTCTCATTGGCTAATAACCAGATAAGGATTTTCAATTTGAATTTTTGGGTGGTAATTATTAATTTATATTACTTATTAAACTTTGAAGTTTGATAGCATATCAAATTTTAGGATGATTTGACGTGCTAGAAAATTAAAAATATGTAGCAAGCTATTAAATTTTTTTCTTGTAATATGATTGATTTGATTACCTATTTCAAATATGAAAAAGAGAAAATTTATCTATAATGTATATAAACAAAAGAAATAATTTATTTTTTTTAAATATAACATTTTCTCAATCAAAATTGTTCATCATATTAATGAAGGTATATTATTTGAGAATTATATTCTTATTTTTATCAAACAATAAATAGATTTTATTTCAACCAAAAAAAAAAAAGTTTGATTTTATTCAATTAGCAAGCCTTCTTGAATCCTTCATTCATGGCTGCACCCAAAAGTTCTTAAAAGTAAGAATTTGAGCTTTATTTACATTATTCTGAAGGATTTCTCATTTTTATGCTTGATTGTTTCTTTTTTTCATAATGCATGAGTTGTAATTTAAGTTCTTTGAAGCTTCAACTTGTAGTCCGTATTTGATGAGTCAAACTATGTTGCTGGTATTTTTAACAAGTATACAATTAGGACACTAACCTGTGTCTTACATATATCATATCTCAAATAGAAAAATTGCAGAATGGTCAGAAGATGAGGATGCCCAAAGAGAGTATATTACTTGCATTGCTATAACTCCATACTCAAATTTCCAAAAAACCTACATTTTTCCCACTCCGTTAGTGAGATAATCAAGAATGTCGTTGTGTGCCTACGTGGCTTGGACTAAAATTTTAACTCGTTTTTCTTGTCAGGAAAGATTTCCCAATGTATCCATTTGTTACAACATTGATATCCAAGTCTCCAAAATCTTGCTACAATAAAATGTGGTTTTGTAGATAATTACCATATTATCTTGTGATAAGCGGAGGGTAATTCCTTTCCTTGTCAGTAAGCGGAGGGTAATGTTTCTTCAATAAATTTGAACTTCTTTTCTTCCATAAAAAAAGTAATAAGAATAAATTTAACTCCTTTTCTGGTTAGGAAAGGTTTCCATCTTTGCGTTCCACAGCTGTAAAATCTCCTCTCTCCTCTCTCCGTTCCAAACGGTAAAAAATTCAGACCAATAACAAAACGATATTGAAAAAAAACGAAGATAAGGTATTGTGGAAATTCTTGTCTGTTAGCTAGTAGCTTGGTGGCTACGTCACAAATCAAAACCTACAAAAGCATCAATTAAACCTGACCGACTTTATACATCTCGCTAACCCTAATAAACCACACATTCCATACACCTTCCTATTCCCTAAACCAATACTATAAAGCATTATAGAGCACAATCAATCAATCAAGCAAGTCGCTAATTTTTTCCAGAGAAATACTTATTTCCTTGGAGAGAGAAAACAGAGAACTGAGTGAAGAAGAAAAAGAATGAAAAGAAAGGTTGAAGAAGAATTAGAAGGGGAAAAGCACAGCATGTGGAGTCATGGAGGGCACTGGCAGAGAGGGGAGTTTATTGGAGAAGGAAGCTTTGGTTCTGTTTTTCTTGCTACTCCCAAGAAACGAAGAAGGGGTGAGTTTAGCCGTATGGTCAATTTGCCTGCAGTGATGGCGGTGAAATCGGCAAAGGTGTCTGCTTCGGAGTCTATTGAACATGAGGCAGAGGTTCTGTTTGAGATCAAAGGCTGCCCTTTCATTATCGAGCGCTTTGGTGAAGAGACCACAACCACAGACAAGGGTGACAAGGTCTACAACTTGTTGTTAGAATTTGCTTCTGGAGGAACCCTTGATGGCCTCATACAAAAATCCAACGGTCTTGGATTGCCTGAATACGATGTTAGAAGATATACAAGGTCAATTCTTGAAGGGATTAGACACATTCACAAGTGTGACTATGTTCACTGTGATTTGAAGCCGGACAACATTCTGCTTGTGCCTACCACTACCACAACTTCTACTACAGCTAGGTCTGGTGCTACAACTAGTCTTGTAGCCAAGATTGCAGATTTTGGGTTGGCTAAGAAAACCAAGGACAACTATAGTCGGTGGAGAGGCACTCCTAGGTATCTGTCCCCAGAGGCTTTATTTGATAACAAACAAGATCAGTCATGTGATATTTGGGCTCTTGGTTGTATTGTGTTTGAGATGCTAACCGGAAACTCCCCCTGGGATTTGAAGCCTGGTTGTGATCTTGACAATTCTGTCGACGTGACGGTGTTTGATCATCTACGTACTTCCAAAATTCCGACTGAGATCTCAGATGTGGCCAGGGATTTTCTCAAGAGTTGCCTTGCCATGAGGTCCTGTGAAAGATCAACAGCGGAAAGGCTCTTGTCTCATCCATTCGTAGCGCCGCCTCAACCATCAAAAGCGGGTCATGCCAAGTTGAAGGTGGTCAACTCATCTTTGGGCTATGCATATGGTGTCTGTTACTTCAAACCGAAAGCAGATTACCGTGCAAGCACTGCCATTGTTCCCAGAATTCATCCCCTACCGGGTTTTGAG
Source organism: Prunus armeniaca (assembly GCA_903112645.1). Taxonomy (NCBI): domain Eukaryota; kingdom Viridiplantae; phylum Streptophyta; class Magnoliopsida; order Rosales; family Rosaceae; genus Prunus; species Prunus armeniaca. The sequence goes on along the minus strand of CAEKDK010000003.1, from coordinate 7,948,802 downwards.
ATACCAGCTGGACATTAGGATTCTTTATTCTTGTATTTTTTGTATTTGTAAAGTCGATGACTTGAAATTATTCATTTCAAGTTCATAACCACGAAATTGTAAAAAAAAAGATTCAAATTTATATACTAGTTGAATGATGCAAAGTTTATAACTATTATGGCCCTAAGTTCTTTTTCTTAGTCCTGTGTTTGCCTAATTCTGGAAAAGGAATGCCATTACTTCTGCAAAATTCAGTTTACTTTTTGGTGTTCTTTTACTTCACCATTTCAATGCTTTTACTTCTGCAGAATCCTTGGCTACTAATGAGTGCAGAAATGTGTGTCTTCTCTTAATTTGAAAACTCATGTTATAGATACTATATGAACTCACAGTATTAAACCAGCAAATGTTTCCATTACAGATGAGTCTGGGAAAGAAATTGACGCAAAGAATGATTTGAGAAAACCATTGTGTTTTTACAGCCAATCTGACAAGGTTAAGGGAGACAAGGGTATAGTTAGTGCTTAATGATTGTTAAAACTAGTTAATCTCATTAACTGACCCTCACTCATCACTCCACAATAAATAATGCATCTTTTTTTTTGGCCAAAGAAGAGGGATTCAAATTTGGAATCTAAACTAAGGTAACGTGTTCGACTTTCCCTCTCCAATATCGCTCGGGGGAATGCTAGCAACATCCTATCTGAAAACAATATTATTAATGCATTACACAAACTTCATTTTTTTTCCAAATTTATCCCAATTAAGCATGGCTAAATACCACTAGAACTCTTTCAATTTCTCACATCACAATAACTCAGTCGAACTTCACATCTAGGCTTGACCCAAAATTCAAATCTCAAGTCACGAGCATCAAAACCAAACAATGCTATTAAGAGTTGTCCCTTTTCGTTCTAATTATATTCTCATTCTTATTATTAATTCGCATTTCAATTTCCCTTTTCGTTCTAATTCATTTCTCTGAATCTCTCGATTTTCATTCTAATTTAGATTATATTTTATTTATATTTGGGTCCACATTCGCATTCCTATTTTATTGATTTTTAGGTGGACGACATTCACATTGTTATGTTATTTATTTATTGGTCGACATTCTCGTCCCATCCCCAGTCCACGTGACACCGAATATGCTCACTTGTTTTTTAACTCTTTTTTATTTTTTGGGTTTCGCTTTTATGTTTGTTTTTTGTTTTTGTTTTATTTTTTAACTTTTTTTTTCCTTTTCTTTTGGGTCCTGTAACATTGCCACTCTGCAGCTTTGTGGCTTGAAGAAACCGGTCACTTTTTCTCTGCAAAGGAAACGAAGCAACAGAAAATGGACGATTTCATGAACCTGATTTGCCCTAATTCTCCATCCGTATGCTCTCTCTGTTCATTTCTATTTTTATCTCATATGCTGTGTTTGGAAGCTAAGAAAATGTTCTGGAGTAGAAAGGAAAAGAAGTGAACTCAGTGCGATTATTCTTTTGTTATTCAGTTTTCACTGTAGTTTTTTGTTTCTTTAAATTTCCTTTTCTCATCAACCAAACGCGGAGCGTCAGTTTGATCACCCGAAAAAAAAAAGCTGCATTTGGTTGCCCCAAAAAAATGAGGAAATTTTTAAGAAATTTAAAATTCTATATGTTCTTTTTAATTTTATGGGACACCCAGAAAATATAAATTGGTCTACACAGAATTGAGTTGATTTAAAGTGATAATTCATATCTTCTCCAAAAGCCTTATTAAATTAATACTGAAAAGATTAATAATTTATTCTATTGTATTTCCTCAGTTTTCAGTACCAGGTAGACTTGGTCTCTGTTTCAGTTTTTGGTGATGTTTCTAATTACTGTAATTATTGTATTTCCTATGTGCTTTATTGAGGCAAGGAAACTAATAGCTCAATTGGTTTTCTGAATTTATACAGAATAATATAATTCCATTCTTACAGTAATGAATTTAACTGATTTTCATTGTAAATTACTGCCATCTTTTTCAGGTATGGGATGGGAGCAGACTTTCCAAGTGTTTTGGAAACATATATCCTTTGGAGTTTGGTGTTTAGTGTGAATTTATGTTTGATAAGATGAACCTGTTATTTCAATTATTAACTGCTTGTCCTTAACAGTCCCTACTGTTTTAGGTTTTGGTGCAAATGCAGTGACTATTGTTATGATTGCTGTACTTGGAATAAATCAAAGGACTGGCAAAAGAAGTCGGAGGGTGGGTTTTATTTATGTTGTTCTTGGTTGTTGAGAATGCAAGAGTATATTACTTGCATTGCTATAACTACACTCTCCTGAAGCATTCTTTTTCTGTTTCTCAGAAAATGTAGAAAAAATGAAAGAAAATAAGGAAAGCCAATTACAATAAGACTCTCTGAACCATAGCATGCCACTCCCTGAGTTTAAGGTTTATTATGCATGCAAACATTACATAATGCACACTCAACAAAGATAGTGAAACGGGCACATTTCATTTTCTCATTGTGAAAAGTCTTTTCAGTACAAAACTTAATATCTATTGTTGTTTCTTTTTATTTTCTTAATTTTCTTTTAACATTTCTATTGAAACTGAAGCTTACATGCTTTATGTTTTAGTTTATAATAAATTCCTTTTTGAAGACTCCCAACTCTTCTTCTGGAAGGTAGATTCATCGCTTGAACAGTCTGATGTTGAGTTATCTGAATATACTTGAAAATTTTAGTCTTAAATGATTACCCCCCTCTGTCTCGCACGCTTACTTGTTCACTTCTCACTCTGTGTCTGAATGTGTGTTTACCTATCTTTCCATTTGTCATAATGCTTTTTATGAAGGGATAATCCACTAAATAAATCACTAATTCAACTTTCAGATGTATGTAAAGGGTGATTCTACTTCTTTAAACTTTATGCCTTATCTAGTTTTACAACCTTATGAAACTTTTAAATAGATGACTTGATTTCTATTTTGAAATTAACCTGTCACTGTTCCTAGAAACAGTGCATGTGGCTTGAAGCTCCACTTTCTACCTAGTTTAAGCCTTTATCACTTAAGATTGATCTGATTTATAAGTATCATGTATTTCACTAAACCTCGGTAAGTGCTTATGAGCCATGACCTTGGTCATGAAAAAACCTTCAAGTCCTCAATACCATGTGCTGATCCTTAACTTTTTATTACACTTCAAAACAAGAAATGAACTAGTAGTCTAAAATCTCACCTTGATATTTACATCCTTAATCCTATTATACTCTTATTCCTCGTTATAGAAGCAGTATCAAGTTATATTGGACGTGCCAATTTATTAATTTTTTATAGAAGAAATTTCTTGTTAAATTAGACATGTTATCCATACTGAGCAAACTAGTCTATGAGCTTAAATATAATTTGGATGGAAGCCTCTAGATATTTTACTTCTTTTACAAGTATTCTGTTTTTAGTTGGTGTTTTCAGGTTCGCTTGTCAAATGTCCTCCTTCTAGTGTATATTATATATTATATATTTATTTTTCTACAAATTCTCATTTATAACAAAAGGAGAATTCTAGAGTTGTGAGACAAGGACTCTACATTATAATTTCCTTTGAAGATTTTTACATAATACTGATGGCTTCACAATTATTCCTCAGATGAATTTTCTGGAAAAGTTTTTCTTTCTCTTTCTTCCTGCCATTGGAGCATGTATATCCTTTTTGGACATTGCTTTACTATTGAAGAAAGCACATCATGGCTTCTTTATTGCACATCATGAATGGTTTTTCAGATGTTCTCAGTTTGCATCATGGGTAAGGTATTTTTCCCCCTTTCTTTCCCTTTTTATTGCAGTGACATGTTAACAGCATGTTATGATTTTTTCAGAATTTTCACTGAGTCATGTTTTGAAAAAAAAATGTAGACTCTTATCATACTCTTCTCAAAGTGTTTCAATGGTTGCTACATTTTTTGCAACCGGATCTTGTGTTTCTGGTGGATTGTAAAACTGCTTCTGGGAATACTTCATTTGCTCACAGCATATCCCTCATTCCAGGTACATTCCTTTTTAGAAGCTTTTTATTGCCATTTTGTTGTTCAATGTAGTTTTCGTCTTGTTAAAATTCCAGTCCATGATGAAGACAAGATTATAAGGCCAATAAACTCTTTGAAAGAAGAGATTATATAAAGGATGTTGTCTGGTAAGGTGGACATTTTCTTTTTGCAATTGGTTAGCTTTGGTAATAAGACGTACCCAACTTGCCCAGCTTTTGACAGGTTAAGATTAGATAGATAAATTTTTTTGTTGAATGAACTCGATATTTTATGGTACTTATGTTTAATTATCAATCTGCTTCTCATAAAGTTCCAAAGAAATAAATAGTGGTTATAATGGTTCTTTGTGGCATCTAGTCTCAACTCTATGAGGTTGATTTAAATACTTGGGTTCTAGAAATGGTGTCTGATTATTTTGCTTTTAAAATGGAATTAATAATTTTCAGAAGTTCTTTCTGACAGGTCTTGTTATGCGTTAAAGAGATCTGTACTGTTTCATTAGACATCATCTTTGGCATATCAATAAACATTATCAGAATAAAGCAGGCATCATACAAGAGAAGGTGCCAGCTACTTAATTCTTTCCTTTAATTTTTTTTTCTTTCTAATCATAGTTGCGAAGAAAACATTGTGTGCAATTTGTACTGTAAATTGGGATACTGGTCGAATTAGATCCATGATACAAACTTTGGATAAGACCACAGATGTAGCCTAATGATCGTGAGTTCAACCTGGAGTAGGGATGTGAAATTCATAAAATGATGAAATACCGTACTCTACAAAAAATAACTCATCAATGCAATGAAGAGTATGACCTAGAGAGTATTGGAAAGTAGAAGTTGCAAGTTTCCTTTCATTGGGGTGTTTTCAAATCTCTCCCTCTCTCTGTGTAATTTCTTCTTGTATAGACTTGATCCCTTCACAGCCTAATCCTAATCCTTTATTTCAGATACTTTAACTGTCCTGCTTGCTTGGTTAAATTGCAGTTCTCTGGAAGATTCACTTCTTTCTGCTGACACAGATGTTGAGGAAGGCTGCCTTAATGAATCTGTAAGTTGTGTACAGTCATGCTACTTTTTCTTAGCTATTACACTTAATGGTGTGATATTAAACTCTTGAATGTATATTTTTTATTATTTTTTATTGTTTGGTAAATTTTGCTCTCAAGGGTAGCACCTAACAACTAACAAGTAGCTTGTAAGTAAATACTGGTAACGATATATCTTTTCTGGAAACACTATATATCTAATTTTTTATTTTTTTTTCACATATAACATTGTTGTTTAACCATTCATTCTTTTATTAAAGATGTGCTCTTCCTCCATCTTAGATTTTTTGTGGTTCAGTCGAGTTAAATTCTATAACCTTTATTGCGGTAGTATAGATGACAACTATATGCAAATATTTTTACCTTTACAAGTATTCTTTATCAAAATATTACTGAATAAATGCCTACGCCAACAAGATTCAGACATCAAATTTATTTTATTATTATGATTTTGGGTGTGTATAATTTGGGTGTCTTGGTCAGAAACTTTTATAGATATTCCTTTTGGTGTAATTCATCGTGATTGGGGAGAGTTTTACTTTGAATATAATATGTGTTCTTTGCTTGAGGGTGTTTTTCTGGATATCGTGGATTTTCTCATCCATCCTACTTCTATATTTCTTCCATTTGTATTAATAATGTTTGTGTTATAAAAAAATTTCATTAAATTTGGGATTTGATTTTTCCCTTTGGCGTTCTACGCTATTTTCAAGTTCCACTTTACATTGTAGTAAGTATTAATATAGATACTGACATGCTCCAATCAGTAATTCCTAATGGTTTTTCTTGATGAATGATTACATCTATGATTTAGTATCGTGCAAGAAAATTATGAATGAAAGGTGAACAGCATAGAAAACCATAAACCAAATCAAACAATAATGTTCCATCCACATATCATGTTGGCCAACACAGTTTTTGCATCACATATAGCAATCATCATTGAGCATATGATTTAATTTGATAGTCCAAGAATGTGCTTTCTCATATTCTTTTGTTTATGATTTGGCGGTTTTCTAGTTCACATTTGTATGAAGAACACACCATTTAAAACCTTTGTTAAATAAGTGAGAGATGTATCATGTCCATTTATTCTCACCAGACCAGAGAATAGCTGTAACTACATTACATTCAGCTCATCCCACACAATCAAGATGAATTAAACTGAAGGGTTTGATGCTGGTTATTTCCTTAGGTAGTTGTTTCAGTTTTAAAGTTGTAACCATTGAGAACGAGATGCCTCCTCCTCTATGTTGTTTGTTAGTAGTCTTGATTTTGAAGTTGTAACTATTAAGCTCATACTTACAATGTTTATTGTTTGTCCAAGGGAGACACTCAGAGCTATTTCGATCTTATGACATTCAGATCTATCACTTCTGTGATGAATCATGGTGTCACAAAGCAGCTTGATTTTGAAGATTTGCTTCAGCTTCCTACTGATATGGATCCCTATTCGTGTCATGATACATTGCTTAGCTGTTGGCAATCCCAACAGAGTAGTTGCCCTGATCCATCCCTGTTTAGGGCAATCTGTTGTGCATATGGATGGCCATACTTTCGTCTGGGCTTGTTGAAGGTACTTATTTCTGCTAATGGATTTTCCTCCTATTTTCTTTGAAGTACAATAAAATGCGAAAGGGGATGAATTTTAAACATATTTCTGGTTAATTAATATGCTACCGCTTTTTGTTGGTCATAAATTTTTCTTCAGTGTGATAAAAAAAAAAAGTAGCATGGTAAAACAAAATAAACTGAAAAGAACACTAGTATTTTGCAGAAATTGTTTTACTTTTGAGATACGTAACTGTGTCCTTAGCAGTCTGTTACTCGTAGAATCGGTTTCTTACATATTTGTGCTTTATAATTCATGTCAGCATATAATGTCTCCACTTATATTATAGAATTACTGGAAATTGATGCTTATGTTTACAGAAGTGAAATAGAAGAATTGCATTGTAGAAGCATATTGGGTAGCCATTATGAACAGTAAAAGCATTGTGGTTGTGCGCAATGCATGCTTTATAAATTTATCTAGTCCATATACGTGGGATAGTCAGATATTTGAACAATGATATACTTTTCTAGACACTTTGTATATAGGCAAGTCATGGTACCGATTTCATAAAAATGAATAATTGAAAAAATGGACTCCAAATTGGAAAAAAGATCATGTAACATTTCAATTTTTCCAGGTACTCAATGATTGTGTTGGTTTTGCGGCACCATTGCTTCTCAATAAACTGATTCGCTTCCTTCAACAAGGTTTTGCAGAATTTGATGGGTTCCTTTTCATTGATTGTGTTTTATGGAAAATGATTTATAGTATTATTGATGCCATCACTTTGTTTTCTGAAAAATACTTTGTAGCGTGTAGTGGACTTTCACAGTAATGTGTGAATATTTTTCTCAATCTTGTGTGTGTGTGTCTATTTTGTAATTACAGTCATATAGCTCAGGATATTAGTGTTTTCTACAAATAAGGTCATAGGAGCTCTTGTTTATCTTTAGTACTAGTTCTGATTCTATATGACTAAGAGGTGGAGCAAGAGTTGCTATCATTGTAACTTGTATGCTAGTAGGGTCCAGAGCACTTACATCTATGTATTAAAGTGTAAAAATTGAAAGCATGGATTCTAACATGCCATTCTGTGAAAATTTCAGGGTACTAAAATGAAACTAACCCTATAATTTATGTGTTAGAATGTTTTCTTCAAGGTAAAGTGAGAGCTCTAAGGAGAGAGAAGGTTTGGATTCAGAAAAAAAGTAAAGGCGAAAGCTCTAGCGAGCGCCTCCATCCAATTTGTCATTTGATGACCTTTAAGTATTTTTTGTTGTTGATGAGAAACAGTATTCTCTAATGAGGTTGTCCAGGAAGCCATGAAGCGGAATAAAGTGGGTTTGGTCTTTAAGATTGATTTTGATCACGCATATGATCGTGTAGAATGGAAAGTGGTTGATGAGGTTATGGATAGGAAGGGTTTCGGTGGGAGATGGAGGAGTTGGATTAGGGGCTGTTTACAATCTTTCAGTTTTTCTGTCATGATCAATGGCCGGCTGATGGGCAAATTTTCGGCTACTAGAGGGGTGAGACAAGGGGATCCATTACCCCCCTTCTTGTTCACTCTAGTTATTGATGTTTTGAGTAGGCTTATGGAGAAGGCTCAAGAGTTTAGTTTGATTCACGGTCTGTTTACTGGGAGGGACAGTGTGGAGGTTTCTCATCTCCAATTTGCTGATGATACTATTTTTCTTATCGGGGATAAAGAGGAGTACTGGTTTAATCTGTTGGACTTATTGGATTTTTTTTGCCTTATCTCTAGCTTGAAAATCATAATCTAAGTGTTCTCTTGTGGGGATTGGGCGCAGTCCTTCTTTCCTCAATCGCCTAGTTGGTGGTTGGGGGTGTGCTGTGGGGGACTGGCCTATGAAGTATTTGGGTCTCCCTCTCAGTGGTAATCCCAGAGCTATTGGTTTTTGGGACCCGGTGCTTGAGAAGATTCAAAGGAGACTTCAAAAGTGGAAAAGAGCATTTCTCTCTAGAGGGGGTAGGTTAAAGTTGATTCAAGCTGTGTTGAGTAGCATCCCTACTTATTATATGTCTCTGTTTAAAATGCCGGCCAGTGTTGTTAACAAATGGAGAAGCTTATGAGATCCTTTTTATGGGAAGGTGTGGAGGAAGGAAAGAGGGATCATTTGGTTAAATGGGAGAGGGTGGCTAATTCTAAGGAGGAAGGTGGGCCTAGTGTGGGTTCTTTGAAGGAAAATAATGAAGCTTTGCGTGCTAAATGGTTATGGCGCTTCCCCATGGAACCTAATTCTCTTTGGGCTATGGTGGTTAAAAGCAAGTATGGGACAGCTACTAATGGGTGGGATGCTAATCCCACTACTACAGTTACCTCTCTTAACCCTTGGAAGGACATTTCGGCGGGTTATCAAACTTTTTTACAGTGCTGCAGATTCGAGGTGGGAAATGGAAATAGGGTCAGGTTTTGGGAGGATAGTTGGGTGAGGGAGGGTTTGTTGAAGGACTCTTTTCTGCGCTTGTTTGCGCTGTCTTCAAAGCATTCCTTAAGCATTGACTGTTTTGTTGATTCTCAGGTTTTTCCTCATAATTCAGATTTTGGGTTTAGGAGAAATCTGAATGAAAGGGAGACTGTCGAGGTGATTAAGTTGCTGGAAATTCTGGAAGGCTTCAGATTGTGTGCTTCTAAAAGGGATAGGAGAAGGTGGGAACTTGAGGAGTCTGGATCTTTCACTTGCAAGTCCTTTCAGTCCTTTTTGCGCAACAAGGGGAGGGTTGTGACCTTTCCTCCTTTCTCTCTTGTGTGGAAGGCCAAGTCTCCCCCTAAGGTCAAAGTCTTTGTTTGGTTGGTGGCGCTTGGGAAAGTTAACACTTCGGATCTTGTCCAAAGGAAAAGACCATTTATGTATCTGTCTCCTCAATGGTGTGTGTTATGTAAGCATTGTGAGGAGAGTGTGGACCACCTTTTCTTACATTGCCCTTTTTCCTTAAGTCTTTGGGGGCTCTTGTGGAGGGAGGTTGGGACTGTTTGGGTGATTCCGAAAGGGTGCTCTGATTTCCTTTGTTCTGACTTTGTGGTTTGGGGATCGGGGAAGCGCGCTTCAACCTTATGGGGCTGTTTGGTCCACTCTGTATTCTAGAACATTTGGATGGAGCGTAATAGGAGAATTTTTGAAGACTATAAGGGAGTGGGAGTGAGTGATCTTTGGGATAGAGTTAAGTACTGGGCAGCTTTGTGGGCTTCTGTAACAAAAGATTTTAAAGACTACTCTTATTCCACTATTATGAGGGATATGGCAGCTGTGGTTAATTGAGGGTTGGGGGGTGTGTTGTTCTGTGGTTTTTCGGTTTTGTTCCTCCCTGTTAGTTTGGGAGGGGTGGGTGCTGTTTGTTTCTTTCTGTGTTGTTTTTGTTCTTCGGTTGTGGTTGCCTTATCCACATCCGTGTTCTTTTGCTAATAAATTTCGTTTCTTCTCAAAAAAAGAAAAGAAAGAGAAACAGTATTCTATTAAAGAGCTTAAAATTGAAATACAAAACTTAGTGAATCTGATAAAACAATACAAAACAATATTTCATTTGATGACCTTTCTGCCATCGGATATCTTATCCAATGGACGAGCTCTTCTCGATTTTGACATTCAATTGAGCTCCAGTTCATGGCATTTTTGTTTAAACTACGTATGGTGGCCTTATTGTTCCCTTGATTGTTGCTCACTAAGGGCTTCCTTGTGAAATTTTAATTGAATTTGAACTTATACTGTGGACTCACTATTCTATTTCTTTTATCAGGTTCAGAGAGTTGGGATGGTTATGTTCTTGCAATATCCTTGGGCCTCGTATCTATCTTTAAGTAAGAATTCTGATTCTTGAACTCTAATGTCCTTTTATTTTTTATGTGTTTTCCATAGCTGCATACCTCTTTTATCCAAAGGAACCTTTTTTGTGTGGTCCTTTTCTTTTATATAACATATATTTTAATTTTGCAAATCTGTATTTATTTTGCAGTACATGTCAAAAACAGTAAAATTTGTTGAATAAATTTCCCAATTTTGTAGGTCGTTTTTGGATACACAATATAGTTTTCATCTTTCGAGACTGAAGCTAAAGCTACGATCTAGTATCATAACTGTTATCTATCAGAAGGTATATTTTTTCTATATCCATTTCATTTAAGTGTTTGGACATGAAATTATGTACCTGAGTGAAAATGAAATAATTGTGGACTGTTATTGTAATTTGTAACATATGATTTGAGAGAACATATTGTCTGTTACTTTATCTTTCTTGAGATGACCTTGAGGACATTGCTATGTAGGATTTGTTTGTGATTTCTATGAACTGCTGACTTTTGCAGTTATGAGTATCGAAAATATGAAAAGAGTTTCTGTTTAATTTTTTTAATTTTATCTTCTGGTCTGGGTTGGCTTAATAAAGAAAAATTAATGAAAGTGAAAAATCAACTAAAAGATAGGTTCATTGCTGTTACCAACAATGATTGCCATTTACAAGAAAACAGTCAAGGAAAGTACTGAACAGAAAATGCCCCTTCAAGATGGAGCCAACAGTGCTGATGAAAGAAGAGGATATAACAGGCCAGTATAGAAGCTCTATGCCATTTTGGTTCTTCCAGATATTCTGGAAAGAAAAATGTTTCATTGCATTGTCTAGCTTGCCCTTGTTCAAGTAGCAATATATTGCTGTCTGTCAACTGACATTTATAATTATGCTTCGGATTGTAAATTTCTTGCATGCATGCTGATTGGTTACTTTGAAATAAGCTCCTCCTACGTATCAAGGTATTGATTTCTGTATTATGGGAAAGGATTGTTGGAACTTGCAATTAAATATTCAGCTGGCAAACTCAATGTGCATGTATCTGTGGGATTTCTTTTTTCCTCTGTTTTCTAAGGGTAGGCCATTTGTCTACTTTAAAAGAACTCCCATTGCTTTATCTTAAGTTTGCTCTTGCCAGTGCCTATATATCAATCTAGCAGAGCGATCAAAATTTACCGAGGGGGAAATCCAGACATTCATGGCAATAGATTCTGATCGTACTGTCAACTTGTGTAACAGTTTCCATGATATGTGGAGGTAACGTTTCGTTTTACACCAACACCCGTATTTTTTCCTTTCTGGAGCTACTAATGTTAAATTGAGTGTAAAACCATTCATAACCTAAGGCCCCTTTTTTCTATTGCATTATACCCTTGCTGCTAAGGTATAACTAATTTAAGAAATAATTGTTTTATTGTTTAGTACTCTTTTTATTTGTTGTTTACTGTAGAATTTTTTTGTCATATTCTCATCTGATAAAGTTGGAGGCTTCACGAATGGAAGATACCACTTTCGTTAAAATAAATAGCTTTCTCCATTCTAAAGAATTCCATCACATTAATTGACACTTCCGTTAGTGAGATCAGTGTCAATGAAATCTAATGGAGTATTGAACGAGTCCTCTTGTCAACTAGAAGGAACAAGATTTACAGAATGGTTAGGGAGGTGATTTGAATATACTAAGACATACTAATTCAACCATACATGGGCTTTGGTACCGTGCTCCAAACAAAGATGAGAATTGGTATTGGCGGTTAGTTAGGGAGGCAGGGCTAATTAGGTTATTCCTTAGTCACCTTTCAAACATTCTTTATGAAAAGTATGGTCTTTTGGTGGTGGAAGGAAGGCAAGAATTTTGTCACATTGCGCTGTGTTATCTGTCTCTTGGGTAATTTGCTTGGAGAAATAGAATATTTTTTAAAACTACATATAGAGGAGAGTTCTTGGGATAAATAAAGTCAGGTTTGGGGCTTCCTTATGGTCTTCTCTCTCTCTCTCCTCTCTCTCTCCAGCCTTTGGGGGTCTTTCATTTCTGTAAATTTATTTCATTGGGGAGCAGTTTTAGGATAGTTTTTAGAATTGTATTAAAACAATGTAAAAAGGTATATTTGGGATCTATTTTTGAGGGTTGCATCATTTTTAGGTGGACCTCTGGTTCACTAAGTTTTGTAATCTGACTTTAAGCTCTTAGATAAAATATTGTTTCGCATAGAAAAAATATGTTTCATGGGCTCTGGCTCCATGTTTCATCGATCCTCATATGATTCCTTCTTTTATGTGTGTTCTTATCAGTTTAATATTTTACCCTATCAATGTTTCTTTGGATCCCATTCATTTTGTTTTTGTTCTATTTATGATGACGATTCTCATTTCTGTAAATCATAAGGTTGGATAATTAATTTAATTTTTAATTCTTTGTTAGCATGGGTCATGCCATTAACTGTTCTTTTTGAGATCAGAAAACTAGCTCATTATGTTTCCCACCACTCTTCTGAACATTAAGCAATCCATGGCGTTATCTTAGGAGTATGATTTTCTGATCAACCCTATTTTTTTAATGAATGTTTCAGCTTACCCTTACAAATTGGGGTGGCTTTGTTCCTTCTGTATACACAAGTCAAATTTGCATTTGTTGCTGGGATTGCAATTACCATCTCCCTGATACCAGGTACCTCTCAATATCCTAATTCTTACACGGCATTTGGGAAAAACGGAGCAGCCTTGTTCTTATTTTATTTTATGCAATTATATTTATTGTAAGATGTGAAGATGATGCAAAACATTTATGACATCTATTGAAAGTCAAAGATTTTGTTCAATCAAATATTAATTAAAGGGTGGCAATACTTTACTTAGAAGTGTGTAAAGAGTATGCTGATTCCCCTTGAGGTGAGAGTTGGTTGCATGGATGACTTTGGGCGTGACTTGGAATTGTATTTGAATTCGGGTACATTTGGGTATGGGTTTGTAATCTCCATCATATAGTGGGTTTAGGATGACTGTTTTTGGAATGCCAGTAAGAGCTCCCATATTTGTTTTGGTACCGTCATTGTTAAATTAGAGATGGAATTTTTCTAGGTTCATTTATGTACCCACTTATATATTGATAAAGTATATCATAAAGTAAATTGATAAAATATGCTTTCAATATATATCAGAATGAAACTCTTTTTTCTCCTTATAGTGAATAAATGGATATCTACATTGATTGCAAGTGCTACAGTGAAAATGATGAAGCAGAAAGATGAGAGGTATATGTACTTTTTATCTCATTATATTGTGCAGTATTTAAGTTTGCTCCAAACATAGTGATTGTATTTTGTTGTATATCAAGCCTAACAGAAGGTGCATACATACTAACACTCCCAGTCATGTCGAGGATTGAAATTGCTTGTATCCTGAGACACAAAATAAAATCAGTATCAAAAAATTGAACAAAATATTCACCAACCTTTTTCATCTTGGAATTCTTGAATTTTGAAACTCTTCCACATCTGTTTGAAATAGCTCCATTGAGTGCCAACAGGTCACACCCGGACCCAACAAATATTGGAAATAATCCAATTAATAACTTAAAACAGAGCCAACAGGCCATGTATTGCTCGAAAATTAAAGTATAGGGTATTCTACTGTGGGAATTTAGGAGATAACAAGAATGACTATAGTTTCAGTTATATGTTTATTTAAATCTAAAAATTATTTTCTGTCATGAGATGACAGATTTCTCTGTTTAAAATCATTACTCTAGCCATGTGACTCTTATTTTTGTCTGGATCAGCAATTTTTATTATTATTATTTATTTCATGTCTATTTACTGGTGTATTTCTCCACGCTAATGATTTATTTTGGAAATCGGTATTTTAACAGTAGTAGTAAGTGCTATATTAAGACCGAAAAAAAACTGCAGAGTAGTGTTATGTTTTCTCAATATTTATATTCAGTAACTGTGCTCCTTGGCAGGATAAGGAGGACAGGAGAACTGTTGACATATATCCGCACTTTGAAGATGCATGGGTGGGAGCTTCTGTTTTCTAGCTGGTTGATGGAGACAAGATCATTAGAAGTTATGCACTTAACTGTACGACTCTACTTTTATGCTTGGCATACCCAAGAGCAATCAATTGATTAGATATCTTTACTTTTCTTCCAGTGCTCCAGTTAGCTGCATAGAATAATGTTGATTTATCTACATTGATTAGACGCGGAAATACTTGGATGCCTGGTGTGTATTTTTTTGGGCTACAACACCAACTCTTTTTTCCCTGTTCACATTTGGACTTTTCACATTGATGGGGCATCAACTTGATGCTGCAACGGTACCCACTGTTCCCTGAGCATAATGATTTTAATTCATATTGTTCAGACAATGAAGCAATTTCCAAGAAAAACTTACCTCTCTAAAACCCCAAATGCAGGTCTTCACTTGTCTTGCTCTGTTTAATACTTTGATATCTCCTCTAAATTCATTTCCATGGGTCATTAATGGATTAATTGATGTAAGTTTTCCTTGTTCCGTGGGTTTGAAGTACAGTCTTTTCATACTTCTCTAATTATTGATTGAAATGCATGTACTCTCCTTACTCTATCCCAGGCCATCATATCTATCAAGCGGTTGAGCAGGTTTCTATCTTGCTCTCAGCCCAAATCAAAACTGGAAACAACAGCTGGTTCATCTTCACCATATTTCTCAAATGACAAATCTGAAATTTTCCATGAAGATAGGCTGTTGTATTCGATGATTCATGTTGTGCTTGGTCAAGCAGCGATGAAAAGACTTGGATTTGGTGCTGAAACATGTAACTCTAGGCATTCCAAAGGGTTCCTTCGTTACAGTGATTGGAGAGGTCAGTTATGTGAAGATTAAAATATGCTCATTATCATTTCATATCTGATACCTTTTATCTGCAATTTTGGATGCAGAACCGAATTTCTTAGCTTATTTGTTAGATTGTTTATGAATGGAAAATAGTTTCACAAAAGTTCCCTATTTTGAGCAAGACATGATTATTTCTAATGCTGTTCAGATTTTCTTCCCATCATTTGTTAGATGTTATCAAAGCAAAACAATTTAACATTGTAGTTCTAAACCAAAAAAAAAAAAAAGAAAAAAAAAGATAGACAATCTGTAATGGAACTTAAATATTACTGTTAGGCGATGATGGGACTCTGTAGTGCATGAAATTGGGGCTTTGGTGAAGCCAATAAAATTCCATGTAAAGTTTTTTCAAGAATGTTATTATAAGCAAAAGTTTTGTAACTAGATATATCAAATTTGGTTTACTACTAGAATATGTGATATAGTTCTTTTTCGTGATGGGGGAATTAATTTGACATCTGCTGCATTCACCATTCAGTGTGTTTGTTGAATTCTCTCAGGTTGGTTCAGGTAAATCATCCTTGTTGAATTCAATTTTGGGGGAAATGCGACTTGTCCATGGATCAGTATATTCATGTGGTTCTATAGCATATGTACCACAGGTTTGTGATTAGTTTAGTGTGGTTTCTATAGCTACGCTCTTATGAAATAGAATTTATCGACTGTCCTTCGCATTTTGAAATGTTAGGTCCCCTGGATTCTATCTGGAACAATACGTGACAACATACTGTTTGGAAAGCATTATGATCCCAAAAGGTGTGGTCCTTTTCCAATGATGAAGTAGTCTGATTTAATATTAATTTTTCAATTTTGTGTTTTACTGTGAATGTGCTAGTTTCATAGTAAACACATCCTGCTCCTCTTTATGAAATGAAGGGGGCCAGTTACAAAGAGATCATATATTGCATGTCAGGACTGCCTGAGCTGCTCCCAATATAAGGGGCCCTGATGTAGTACAGCCCGTAGGTATTAGATTAAGCACTCAAACAATAGAACATAGAAGAATATAAGAGATCGAGGAGATGAAAATATAGATCGAAAAGACGAAAGAAAGGGCAGAACAGCAGAACAAGAAGAATATCGGAGGTCGAGGAGACGAAAATATAGATCGAAGGGACGAAAGAAAGGACCGAAATCAGAGAACTGAGAAGGAAGGACAGAAATCACATAGTTTTAAGAGAAGGTTTACTCAATATCCAAATCTGAATTTTAAAGAACTACATGGGGTTATTTATAGCAAACTAAAACCCAGACATAATAGGATAAAAATCCCTTGCTTAAACAGAAATCCTAACCTCAATAAAATAGGATACTTAAAACTAGAAATCTGGAAATTTGGAAAAGTAGAAATCCTACTAGAATTTGGAAAACTAGAGAATCTAGGAAACTAAAAAATATATTAGGAAACTAATAAATTTAGGTCCTACGCGTCTTGCATCAGGCCCGTTTCTGGATAGTTTAGAATTAAGAACAGGACTGAACCTGAGTTTTTTGGGCCTAGGGCCACAACAAGCAATGGGGTTCTTTAGTACATATCCACGGTCTCACACAAGAATTATTTTCCCTAATGGTTAGAAGACGTTACATATATAATAAATAATAAGCTTAAGGCAGCCCTGGTTTAGTTTAATGCTTGCAAAATAAATACACAGCTCTTAGGGCTCACGGGTTTTACAGTAGATGCCGTTGATTGGATGGTGGATAGCACCCGAAGTCCAGCCAACTTTTATCATGAGTTTGAACTTAGAAAGTAACCACTCCATGAGTACTGACAGGGCAGTCAGGTGGAGGGTTCTGAAGAACCTCATCTTTTCAGACACATGTGCATATGTACATAGTCAGCTTCAGTTGAGGGATCCCTTAAATAGGATTATTTAAGAGACACATTATGGGCCCCACTCTGCATTGTAGTTCAATGTTTCAAACCTTATTTAAAGGAAAAACTATATCTTAGTGCCCATAAAATAATGTAGCATATGCAGGCTTATGGCATCTATCATGATATGAAATAAGTTTAAGAAGTATATTCGAAATTCAAATTTTCGAATGACCCAATGCAACTAGAGTAATTCCAAAAGTTTGACTTTGGTTGTATGATATCTCTTTACATATTATACGTTTTTGGCCTCTCTCTAAAAGAAAAAGGGCCCCTGTACGTATACAATTTTTTGGGGTGCTTGTATTTTTATTTTTTTTTACCATACATATAGATTAATTTTTTCCAGCCCTCTGATGTGGGGGCGTAAAGAGGTCACCCACTGTGTCCTTACTTTGGGCCGACCCTGGTTATGAATGAGTTTTCTCCAGTTTTTGTGCAAGTGGATCCTTTTCTTATCTTGGAGGGGAATGTTCTCCCCAATTTTCTTATTGTGATTTTCCTCTTTGTTGGTAGATACTCGGATACTTTAGAGGCAAGTGCTCTAGACCTTGATATTTCATTAATGGTTGGAGGTGACATGGCTTACATTGGAGAAAAAGGAATCAACTTGTCAGGTGGACAGAGAGCTAGAATTGCTTTGGCAAGGTTACATCTTCTCTCTATACCCACCATGGCTAGCTATGAATGGGCCTCAATTCTTTCTTCTATTTTTTTTCCTTGAATCTGATCAAGTTTCTTGTAACTTTGTGCAATTGCAGGGCCATGTATAATGGCTCCGATATGTTTATTCTTGATGATGTCCTAAGTGCAGTTGATGCACAAGTTGCTCGGTGTATTTTGTATAACGCCATTTTGGGTCCGCTTATGAAACAACAGACTCGTGTACTTTGTACCCACAATGTTCAGGTTATACCTGTTTCCCCAGAGTGTTTTTTGTTTTTTTGTTTTTGTTGAGGACATCTTTGTCAAACCCATTAGGGTTTACAAAAGAAAGAGATGGAAGAGGAAGTCATTTAATTTGGTCTTTAAATCTGGCAATTTTTTATTCCTGCGATTAGTTTCTAACTTGTTCTTTAAGTTTTCCAGATTTTAGTAAGATTTTTAAGTTTTCCAGATTTTAGTAGGATTTCTAAGTTTCCTATTTTATTTAGGTTAGATTTTCTGTTTTAGCTAGGGATTTTTTTATCCTATTGTCTCTAGGTTTTAGTTTGCTATAAATACCTCTCTCATGTAATTCATTATGGAGTTGAGATTTGAGATATTAAGAAAAGTCTACTTTCCAGAGATTGGAGACTCGTTGGTGTGAAGCCAAGGCGTCTTTTACCACCTATTTTCTGTTTTTCCATTGTTTTTGCTTCCGCTAAATTACCCAAATACTCAATTCACCCATATCCTACATCAATTTTGACTTAAACAGAATTCAGTTTATCACCAGAACAACATTTTCTATGAATTTGTTCGGAATTTCTTACATTGAATGGATTTTGATGCATGATTGCTTGTCATCATACAATTTTTTTCATATTATTAAAATATATTTTGTTTCAGTTGGCGAAGTTGTTATCATCTTGCAAAATTTTCTGGTTTATGAGAAACTATAAAGCACTTCAAGTCATAGAAAACTGTTCCACATATAATTCCAATCTCCAGTTCTTTTGCAAATGATTCCATCTGTTACTGCACAGGCAATATCTTCAGCCGATACAATTGTTGTTATGGACAAAGGACATGTCAAGTGGGTAGGAAGATCGGCTGATTGCCCTGTTTCTTCGTATTCAACATTCTCTCCACTGAATAAATTGATATATGTTTAAACAATGAAAGCCAAGAATGCAGTGCAGTCGAAGATATTCATGTTGAAAGCCAACAAAATCTTGTGCTAGAAAAAGATACTGTGCCTGCTTCAGATAGAACACAAGAGATCATTGAAGTTGAGGCACGAAAAGAGGGCAGAGTAGAACTTACCATCTACAAGTGAGCATCACACTCCACTGCATTGAAAACCGATATCAATTTTGTTCCGTTGATTTATTTTGCTGACTTCATAGTTTAATATATCGTTTCTCTTCAAAAAAAAATTGCCGACTTCATAGTTCATATCTTTTACAGGAAAGTTTATGATTTAACATTTCACTGCATGCAAGAGACAAGAATTTTGTATTGGCTGTGGATATAGTTGGGGTTTCCATTATCTATTCTGCAGGATTAATATTAATTATGATTGCAGGAATTATGCCACATTTTCTGGTTGGTTCATTTCAGTTGTAATATGCCTGTCAGCAATCCTAATGCAAGCTTCTCGTAATGGGAATGATCTGTGGCTGTCAAATTGGGTTGATGCAACAAGAAGCAGTCGGAAAGAATATTCCACATCCTTTTATCTGGTAAACAACTTCCACAGTTTTCCATATTATGGCATGATTTTTTGTTTTAAAATAAACTTTGATGAATTAAAAGGTTACCAAGAGTCCTGATTCTCTCAATGGTAGAAGCCTTCAGAAAGCCCAAAAATTGCAGATTTTTACAAGAGGTTTACATTATGGTAGCTCCAAATTATGCATTCAAATTTGATAATCAGATCGTCAAAATATGAAGACTTAAATGTAATATGTTATAAATAGATAGTTCTTCATACTCTCTATTTGTTTATTTTTGAGTTCTGATAGTTGGAATAAAATTACATTATGATTATGATTCCAGGAAGATTTGGTTTGAATCAGGGCTGTGATCCGGTTTTCGGATTTGGTTGTAGGGTTGTAAGTTGTACCCTATCGTAAACCTTACAGCCCTATTCAGAATAGGAAACTACTTTATGATATACAACCAATTAGGAAACAACAAAATATAGAGCACGCCCTTAAACAAGGGATTCCAAGAATTGGAATCCTAATTATTTACTATTCTGTCCCTATTTTCTAACACTAATTTTAGAATCCCTTGTACGGTTAAAATATAAGAAGGGAAAAGTTGTCATTCTTGTTTTTTTTTGGGGGTTATAAATTTGGTTTGAACTTTGAAGTGATCTATCTATACTGTGTACTGCAATCGATAAACATACCAGCTTATGAATCTTTTACTTTTGTTGCTGAAATTATGAATTTAGCTTATAGACAGCTTCATGTTGTAAGAAGGTCAATGATATTTTATTTTTTCCAAAAAATGAAAAGAAAAGGAAATGCCCTTAGTTTTTATTAAGACGTTTGTTTCTGTTTTTGTTGGATTAGTGCAGGTTATACTCTGCATCTTTTGCATTGTAAATTCAATTCTTACATTAGTGAGGGCTTTCTCATTTGCATTTGGTGGCTTACGAGCTGCTGTTAAGGTGCATGATACACTGCTGAAAAGGCTTATCAATGCACCAGTACAATTCTTTGATCAGACACCTGGCGGAAGAATACTAAACAGGTTATTATAAGATTCCTTCCCAATATCTTCCTGATTTTATTAGCTATAATTTGTTAAATTCTACATATTTGTTTTCCCTGTAGGTTTTCTTCAGATCTATATACAATTGATGATTCTCTCCCCTTCATTCTTAACATTCTCCTAGCCAATTTTGTTGGCCTGCTAGGAATTGCAATAGTTTTGTCATACGTACAGGTATCCAAAGTTTGTGAGGCATTTTTCTGGAATTCCAAACTTTTGGCCATCCTCATTCATTGAAATGTTGTTCTAAAGGTTTATGCTTGTCTCTAGGTCTTCTTCTTGCTTTTGCTATTGCCATTCTGGTATATCTACAGCAAACTTCAGGTATTCTTCGTGCCCTATTTTTCATTTTTTTTGTCTGAGCCATAGTTCAGATATGAACTGTTCAAACCACTGAGAACTTTGGGAATGTTCATTAATATATGAAACTTGCGACTGGGCGCATGGAAAGTTTTATTATACTTGTTTTTTCATAAAATAGGTTGGGAAATCGAGTTATGGAAAATGCAATGTTCTAAGAGACTAGGGCAAATTATTAATCCTACATAGAGTTACGATAGATTTCCCCCTTTTTATAGGGTAAGCCGGTTCTTTTTTCATATGAAATTTTACTTGTAATATTACCTTTTTTCCCTGTCTAACAAAGATGTAAAATATTTCCATGTTTTGGATCATTTTCAAGCATATGTTAACAGAGGAATTTAGGACTGAATATCTTGTTTTCATGAAAATGATAAGTGTGATTTTTAAACAAAGCAAGTGGAGGACTCATGATACTTCAAAGTTCAAACACCATTGGAACCTAGAATTTTAAAGAAATATGGGACAAAGCCTTTATATTACATTGAAACTGCCACGTGTTAGACCTGCACAACTCTTCAGGGATAGTGTACACCAGATATGGGAGGAGATGGTTAGAATACAACATAATTTGGGATCACATCAAAACAGAATGTGATTTGACCCTAAGAATGTGGCAGATGATATCTTTCAACGTTATGGTCTATCCATTGCTTAGAAAATTTATTTTATATATAAAAAAAGAAGAATAATCTGATTGGTGAAGAATTATACAGTTCTTCTACAGATCAACATCTCGGGAATTGCGAAGGCTGGACAGTGTTTCTCGATCACCCATCTATACATCCTTCACAGAGACACTTGATGGCTCATCAACTATTCGAGCATTCAAGTCTGAGGTACATATTTTGTAAAAGATTGACTGCCAAGTGATGACGATCATTATTTATATGATGATATCATGGGGAAGAATGTATAATTGCTTCAAAGGTCCTTGATACTCATGGGATACATATGCATGAACAAAGGTGCACCATGACATTCGTAAATGAGTTGTATGTGCAGTAAATATAGTATACAGCCTCAAAATTTTCAAAATGTATGAAAATATCTGCTTCTTCTGTTTTCTGCAGTTAATAGGTGGTATGTTGGTCCTCAAATTGTGAAATGAAGTTTAGAAACTACTGCTACTTTTAAATGTTCCATTCCCCTTTCAAAGCGAGTGTATATTGGGAATACTTATGTTCTGTAGTAGCATCACTTTTCCCAGTTGCACCAGTCACATTAAATAACTTGTGAAAGATGTTATTAGAGGATTGCTCTCATTTATCCAATTGGTAAAAAACAAAAGAACATTCATAATTTCATATAACAAATGAATCTGTTTGGATCATAGGATGAAGCAAAAAATGAGCATGGTTATAAATTTTGAAATTCTTTAGGGACATATTTAAAGGGATAGTTCAGGAAAAAAATGTTGAGACAGCTCATAATGGGCTTAGTAGAAGTGGTATGAGGTGCACGAGATTTAAGTATTATTGTGTTCTGATTTCTTGGATTCATAGCTTAGTATCCTTTATTTGACACTCTTATTAGGACAATTACAATCAGGATCACTCCAACCAGAAGAAATGAAGCCCAACTAAACAAGAAACATAGCTTAGTATCATTGAAATTATAGTTACCCATCAGGATGATAGAGTTTATTTTAGTGCTTTAGTAAAAATAGCTTGAGTGAAATAGTACATATCTGCTTTTATTTATTTGTGTATTGGTATTATTTTATGTACAAGCTGGCTTGTTTGTTGCATTTATTCTCACTGGTCTTGGTGATGATTTTTGCTTATACTAAAATTGATAGACATATTGCAACCAATCAATTCCGGTTGTGGACAGGACCTCTTTTTCGCCAGATTCACTGACCAGGTCAAATTGTATCAACAAACTTCTTACACAGAGTTAACAGCAAGTTTGTGGCTTTCCCTGCGTCTTCAGGTATATCTCAGTATTTAACAACCTCCCTATTAGTCAATTTTAGTTACTAGTACACATTTATACTCTGGAGCTTTGTTCATCATAAGAACAAAATAATCTGAAGCAAGTGGGGTACAAGTTAGTTGTGAAGTGAACTTTCTAAGCATAATTTCTTCTTAACAGTAAGACTATATGCTTGGATTTTAAGGCTTTAAATTGTATGGTTAGAAGGAGGGAACATAAGTTTTATAGTTTAGGAGAAAAAAGTATAACCTGTTAGAATATAAAAAACTTGTAAGCCCGCATCCTGACAGCTTAATATTTTGCAAATTGCAGTTAATCCTACAAGTTTTTATCATGGTTATCAGAACTGGCAATCCTAAGTTCAAATCCTTGCAATTGAAGCCTTTTAGTATTAGTTGAGTTTTGTCGGTTGGGATCTAGATCAAGTAGTAGAGCTACATGTAAGGCAGAGTGTTTTAGAATATAAATAACTGCTAGAAGTTATGGCAAACCAGAAAAGTTTTTCATAGCCTGCTCTGACAATCTGGCAATGATCTTCTTTCAGTTGTTAGCAGCGTTTATCATCTCATTTGTTGCTGTCATGGCTGTTATTGGATCTCATGGCAGTTTACCAATCAATTTTAGTACTCCAGGGTTGGTAAGTTCTGTAGAACTTCATCTATCTTCAACCTATTACAATTAAATTTCATTTTTGAGATTTGAGTCAAAGTTGAAGTCTTTTATCCATTTCCATGTGTTGTCAAATTAGAGATATAGAGTTAAAGGATGTGCATTCTTTTACAGGTAGGATTGGCTCTGTCTTATGCAGCTCCAGTTGTGTCTTTACTGGGAAGCTTTTTGACAAGTTTCACTGAAACGGAGAAGGAAATGGTTTCTGTTGAAAGAGCTCTTGAGGTACAAAGATGGATCTTTGTCTGATATAGATTGCTACAAATTACTTATGTCTGATTTTATGCTTCACAGTATATGGACGTTCCACAAGAAGAACTGCATGGATCCCAATCCTTACATCCCAGTTGGCCCCATCAAGGACAGATTGAATTCCAGAATGTGACCTTGAGATATAAGCCATCTTTACCAGCTGCACTCCGTGATATTAGTTTTACTATCGAGGGAGGGATGCAGGTTGGTACATACTCAGCCTGATGTTAAAGGTTAGAACTTATGTGATAATGCTCATTTATTATTTCCCCTTGATTGTTAATTAGGTCGGATTTATTGGAAGGACAGGAGCTGGAAAGTCTAGTGTCTTGAATGCCCTTTTCCGCCTCACACCAATCTGTAAAGGATGTATTCTTGTGGATAGCATAAACATAGCTAGTGCACCTATCAGAGATCTTCGTGGACATTTCTCTGTTGTTCCTCAGACTCCTTTTTTATTTGAAGGATCATTAAGGTACTCTATTAAGTCCTCATCGTTGTGGTATATTTTCTTTATGGTATATTCTTTTGATGTTAACTTTTTAGATCTCATACTTTCTATTTCCCCTGTAACCTTTAATATTGGTCAGATGACCTACTTTAATTAATAAGTAGATTTTCATGCATTTCTTCCAAATTTCTAGGGACAATCTAGATCCATTCCGGCTGAGTGATGACTTAAAAATTTGGAAGGCTTTGGAGAGATGCCATGTCAAAGAGGAAGTAGAAGCAGCAGGAGGGCTAGATATTCACCTGAAAGAATCAGGGATGTCATTTTCTGTTGGGCAACGACAGCTTCTTTGCCTTGCACGTGCACTTCTGAAGTCTTCAAAGGTACAGTGATAAATACTTCAGGGACAGCACAATGAACAAACCATTTGCCGAAATTGCAATATTTGTGAAATATGAACTTCAGTAAGTTTCTTGATTATTCAATTGTATAAAAATTTCCAAGGATCCATTTAACATCACTCAACAGAACGTGCCAGTTGTGTTTGCAACCATTTCAATCTGGTTAAAGTGATTGCTTTGGATGAATTACTGGATTTCGGCTATATTCCTTTTATGCCACTTTTTTCAAGTTTTCAGCCATGTTCTTGTCAAACTCAAATTCTGTTAGTTTCTTTTTCTTTTTTGATCAAATTCTTTGGTAATATGTACCTCTATTTATGTCTATATGTCTCTCCTGTTATTTCTGAGAAATTTAATGGATTATGCTTCCAGTACAATTTCAAAATTCTATATGATCTATTTAGTCAATTTACAATTAATAAATAAAAAACAAGAAATAGATGGAAAAGTAAACATTTCCACCTTGAAATTAAAATTAAGTGTACATATGTATGGCTGTTCTGTACAGGGATTTGTTGCATTGCATGGATCATTTGGGGAAGGGGTATTTTACGTTATTAACAGATAAAGACTGATCATATTGAAAACCTTCAGGTCCTGTGTTTGGATGAATGCACGGCTAATGTTGATACGCAAACAGCATCAATAATACAAAAAACTATATCTAGTGATTGCAGAGGGATGACAGTTATCACAATTGCTCACCGTATTTCCACAGTCTTAAATATGGACAGTGTCTTGGTCCTTGACCATGGTATCCTGGTATGTCATGCTTTCCCGTGTATCTACCTGTGTGTTTTCCTGTGTTCCTTATATCTTTTTTGTTATTATTTGATTTCTATGATTTGCATCCAGAAATAACGTTTGTTTGTAAGAAAAGTGAAGACATCTTTAAAATGTTAGATTATATTGGTTGCAAAGGCCAATATCACAGCACCTATAAAGATTAAATATAGCTTCAACAGAATAAATCGGCTGCGAAGTCTTCCAGATTGCTGATTAAATGTCAACCTCATTGTCATTACATTACTAGATTGTCATCTACAGTTGCAGTACTGACTGAGTGGCTAAAATGTTTCCTTGCCTTCTGAAATCACCAACTTGATAAAACCGATTATCTTGTTCTCTGCACCTATGCAGGTTGAACAAGGAAATCCGCAGGCTCTCCTAGAAAATGAGTCCTCCAGATTTTCAAGTTTTGCTAAAGCTTCTACAATGTGATTTCCGAACCAGTATTGCTGTGCTCATTGCTGACTTCTCGCAATCTGCAAGTTTGATGTGCAATAGAGGTCATAGTTTATTGTAAGTTTGTAGCCTAAGTTGTCAATACTGTAAGGTCACTGTTAAATACAAGCTATATAGCCAAGTAGTGTTTAACATGCGATAATGAATCTCTAATTGACCTTAACTGGTCGGCTGCCCGGGAAATGTAAGACCCAAAGCCACCCATTAATAGTTATGTTAAAATCCATAGACTTTCCCTTCACAGAGGTCCAGAAGAAGCATGAAGTTCTCTTAGTAATAACATCTACAGTGGTATAAAGATTTCCATGGTCATCTGAACCAAGGATCCTGAGCTGATGTAGATCATTCCAGGGAATAGTTATTTGGGTGAACTATCAGTTGGCCAAATGTGAGACTACGGATAAAATTATCTTACAAACAGAGCCTTTCCATTAAAAAAGGAAAAAAAGAAGCAGAAAACTGCTGAAGGTGCATTTTAGCTATATTTTAAAACACATTTCTTTACAGAAAAACTTGTATATCACGGGGATATAATTGTTCTGCCATCCCAACTAATCATGTTCCGCCAAGCGTGATGACTTTTTGACATGACGAAATGTGATAGGTGATTAGTGTTTTTCTGTTTTTTGTTTTTTTTTGTTTTTTTTGTTTTTGTGTTTTTGGTTTTGGTGATTAGTTGGGGATAGTAAAACATGGCTATCCTCGTGTCGTGATATACAAGCTCTTCTCCCTTTCTTTATGGTCTGGCTTTCCGACAAAATAACTGATTGAAGTGGGTGTGGGAAGACTTCACCTTCCTCTAAACAATTGAAGATCTATGAGGGTATCAAGAAATAAAAAACGTCTAACATTACAACATAAGAGTCCAAAAAAAAAAGCAAAGAAGCAGAAAGAGAAAGAAGAGGTTCTTTTGTTGGCAATTAAATATAATTAAGGACCATATATTTGTAGGACTGTAGTTACACCACACCTCTAAAACTAGGTCCACTGACTAAAGCAACAGAATCAAGGGCCTAATTACCATTTGTAATTAAATTATAAGATTGTGTTGATGTACCTTTAAAAACCTTTTAACCCATCATTAACGTGCTATTACAGTATAATACAATCTTTGGTCCCCACTGGACACGGGGAAGAAAATGTCTCCAACCCTTTGAAAGGACCAACTTTTAAAAAGTTACGTAAGAATCATAAAATAGAAAAAAGAAGAGATATTTAGTCATATATCCCTTCTTAGTACTAATGATATAAATAAATCATACACAATTTAATTTTTATAAACAAACTCAAAAAATGACAATTGGCCTTTTCAAATTTAATTTTGATTATTAAATTATTTTGATGCTCTATTGAGTGTTTTGAGTTTTTTTTTTTTCATGAGGTTTTGAGATTGGACTTGTTTTAAGAAATCGATGACAGTTTTGTAATTTATAAGAAGTTAAAAGTCTCTTTGTTATGTTGTAAATAGGCTTCGGGTGTGTTTCTAAAGTCCATTTCATATAAGTTTTTTTTTAAAAAAAATAATTATGATATTGGGTATGATAATGAATCTCCAAAAAAAAAAAGTTTGAATTTTAACATAAAAGTACTTAAAACAAAAAATCACAAGAAAAATAATACCCAGAATTTAGCTACATATCCGCTTTAGTCCCTCACAACAAGTGTCGAAGTCCCCAGCTTTTGTTCAACAAAGATTCTGGGACAGCAATTGCGCCCATGGTGGGAATGGCAATTGATCTCTTTATTTCTGATTATTTTATAGTCACCTAAATTGTAGAAGGTTCTTGCTTTTCATTGGTAACATGCTTCTTTTTTCTTTTTATTTCTGAGAACATGTTAATTTCAGTGGATTGGATTATCAATAATAGCCAAAATTTATACCTCAATTTCATATGTCAGTTTTTATAAAAACTTTCAAATATAGCCAAAACCTCATTTAAATTAACACAAATATCCTCAAAATTAAACCAAATAACAAAAAACTTACAAATCAAATAACTCACAACTACGGTGGCCAAGCTTACTCACAACTATGGTGGCCAGTATGGCTATGAACCCTAAACTCTACCTAAAAACTCAAACCCCAATTTTATTTCAAGTTTGATGGACTTACAAATTCAATCGCTTTTCTTTCTTCTCTCACCCTTAAACTAAAATACCATATTTTTCCAATCCTTTATCTGATGTTTAATAAAATGTTTATGCATTGTCGTATGTGATTTTTCCTTTTAATTTCAAACTGTATTAATATAATAATATCTCCCTTGCACTCTCTTAAATTAAATAAAATGAATTGTGTTTGTATTCTTTTGGAACATAAAAACCAACATAAGGCAAATATTGTTGCGATTTTGCTGTGTTTCTCTTGATATGGGTTCCATTGTTTTTGGTTGAAGGTTTTTTATTATTAGAAAGGGGAAGTTTTAGATCTACAAAAGTCGAGCAAAACCAAAATGGGATTTTGAATTTCTTCATGGTCAATATTTGAGGTTCTATGTTTGTGTTTGTGGTGATAATTAAGAAGCAGCATAATTGGGACTTTAGTCTTCGTTTGTGGAAAAAAATTCCTCTTTTTGTTTTGTTGTTTTAGTAATATAGATAATGCGAAGAGGTTGGTTTTATGGGTAATTATATTTTAATTTTGAGGGTATTTGTGTCAATTTAAGTGGATTTTTGACTATATTTGAAAGTTTTTATAAAAATTGACATTATGAAATTGGGGTGTAAATTTTGGCTATTATTGATAAAAACTCTTGGATATAGGGTTATACGTACACTCGCAATTCTATAAGATGTAACTATGAACATGTTTTTTTTTTCCTTCTCTTCTCGACACAAGTGAGTACATGCCTAAAAGTCACGAGGGTCAACAAAAATATGCGACGAAGAAGAAGATGGAGTGTTGGTCCAATCAAACTGATCTGATGATGATCTCTCTCCTCCTTGCTTTGCTTCATCAAGCTTCTTGACGCACCACGTGTCTTCTGCCCATGAAAACTTTCTCCAATGTGGGACCGACTCTCTAACTGGGTCCCTCTGGCCCACCTCAGCCACCACAGCAGCACATCCACGATCATCCCTAGCCATGTTATGCACGAAGTTGCACAAACCCTTCATCAGCCGATTTCCATGCTCCCCTTCCATGTGCAGACCATACATGAAATAAACCCCAAATTGCTTAAAGAAATTAGGAAACGAAGGCAATCTGAGCCATGGAAGCCATGCATCTACAAGCCTTGTACCTACACAGCATGCATATGTTAGGCTTGAAACTCCCTTCACTTGTAACCTGAACACTTCTTTGGTGTTCCAAACACTAAGAATGGCAAAGTTTGGGGTTAGGGTCCACTTTTGTGGGTCCCATTTTGCGAGGGACTTCTCTGGTAGGGCCATGAAAGTGCCCAAGCTGAGGTTGCAGGCTAAAATGGCGTCTATGTCTTTGGGGAAGAATTCTGATGATTGGGAAAAGAGTTGGCGGTAGATTGAGGCTGCTAGGGTTGTGGGGAGCTGAACAATTGCAATATTATTATTGGCTGATGAAGATATTGGCTTGTAGTGAGCGTGGACTGGTTGGACCAAAATGGTGGGTGTACGAAACTTTTTGTATGCACATTTTATAGTGAACAGATTGATTGAGGCCTCGTTGGTGCAGTCTGTGGCCATATATGCATACTCGGCTCCCTTTTCCTTGCACCATTCTTCTAAATGTCTCACTAGTTTCGTGCCAATGCCTAGCCTCCTGCTTGGAAAATTCACAGCAATTACAATCAAAATGTATAACTAGTTAATATTACGTAAGTACCCTAGATCGTCCCAGCGCTAAGATACACAAGTAACAATTTATTCTTGCATGCTTCTTTGACATGCATCCATGGAGGTTTTGTCTAGATACATAGCGACGAAGGAAAAGGATGAAAACATAAGAATAATAAAATAAAGAAAAGCGGGGGGTGGATCATGGAGCACACTGTGTGGATGAGGCAATTTAGTAGCAAATGGTGCATACAATATGATGAGAGAATGGGATGGGGAGGAGTACATTCCATTAAAAGAGATTTGATCTTTTTTTTTCTTTAGCAAAAGTAGCAGTAGGTGGATACATGTGTCGATGACAGGCTAGCTACTTGCATGCTTTTGCTCCTTTCCATGATACCAGGAACATTACGTTTCTCTTTATGCTAGAACCTAATCTCTCTCTCTCTGTCTCTCTCTCTCTCCTCTCTCTCTCCTCTCTCTCTCTCCTCTCTCTCCTCTCTCTCTCTCTCTCTCTGTATGTGGGGTGAGAGTGGGATTAGAATCAAGCTACGATTATTCACATGAGAGAGAGAGAGAGAGAGAGAGGGTTTGTGTTAAGAAATGTAGAGAAGGAAGTACAAAAGCAAGAAAACAGGTTCTCAGTAGTACAAGGAGCAAACTTGGAGTACAAAAGCAAGAGAAGCCAAAAGAATAAAGAAGTTAAAATTAATTACTGTGTTTCTTGCTTTCACTATTACCATCCAGAAAAAACAAAACAGTTTCATGCATAAGAATTACTTAACTATTCAGTGAAAATTATCTTCCTAACATATTTTAGAGCTATAAATATATATGATCTGCATGCTAATGCAGGTAGAACAAAATAATGAATTAATGCCACAAATAAAGTACAAGAAATTAGAGAGAGAGAGAGAGGAACCAGTGCGTGGGAGAGACCCTTAGTCCCAAAATATAAGCCAGCTTTACAAAAACTGAATTTCCTCTTGTGGCCTCTTTTACACAACCTCTTATGACACCCACAATCTCATTTTCTCCATACTCTGCAACCTGTTCACAATTACAATTTATTTTTTGGGTTACCAATTACATTTCTTTAATTCCAGGAAAAACACTCAAATTAAAAATAAATAAAGTATTTTTACTATATATAATATTAATATATGTCGTGCCTAACGTTTTTCTTTCTTCACAAACAAGTCAGTCATTATTAGAATATTAAACAAAATAGGCTTTAGGCAAGAAGCAAAAAGCCCTATGAACCCTCCAAATCAAAATATATCATGCATTTATTTTGTGATTAGGCATGCATGGAGATGAAGAGGTTAATTACCAGCATAACGTGTGTTGGTAAATGGCGAATGCGACATATAGGGTCACCCATGAGATCAGTGACTAGAGAAGGTTTTCCCCGCTGCCCAAGCTCACACCGCCTCTCCATCTCCTCCACCGCCGCCTTATCTATTTCTTTGTCATATTCTCTCACCACCACTTCAAGCGGCAGCACCAGAGATGGCGAATTTTCAGCAGCGACCTTAGTTGGCACCATAGTAGAGAAAGAAATTAGAACTATGATGCTCAAAGTATAGTTGGTATTATCTTTCTAGTGTGTTTCTCTGTGCCTCAATCTCTCTTCTTATTTATAACTAGAGGTGTGCTGATGTGGCACCCCACCAGTGCACATTGCCGTAGGATATGTACTATTCCATTGGGGAATTGACGGGATGTTGTTTCAATTATTGGCTCATAAGGTTGATTTGGTGTTAGGATTTGACTGGCTTTGATAATTCACTATTCAATTTAAGGTATATGTCGAACCAAAAAAATGAAGGTAGATGCTAAATATTTTTCATTTTAAAGGGGTTATTAGCGATACCTTATAAGATGTTGATATTCTACCATTTTGTGAGGATTTCATTGGATAAGTTTCCTTCGTAAATAAACCATCTACCTTCAATTTGGACAACATTTCTTACTTTTCTCCTTCAACATACTTTAAATTTAGTAAGTTATCAAATTCAATTCAATAATGGACACCAAATAAGGTACATGATATCTATGAAGCACACAACATATAATAGAAAATTCAGAGAGAGAGAGAGAGAGAGAGAGAGAGAATAGGATTTATCATGTGGAGGAGTGTGTCAACTGGGGATTTTATGATATAACTATATGACTAATGATGATCATATTTATGACATATGTACCTACGTACTATTTTATGATAGAGGATTCTCTGTGGTCATACATCGATCATTGCACTTTTTATATAGGCAAAATATATAGTGAGGGTATGGTTTTGTTTTGTAAGTATAGTAAAATTCAACAAAATCAGTCAATAAAATAAAATTATGTGGATCACACATCCATTACAGATTTGAGATTCATATGCCTATGTCTATTTCATCTTTTGAAAAATGTAATCAAATGCAACATGAATATAATTGATGTGGTATACTCAAATGTAATCTAGCTAGTTGGATAAATAAATAAAAATATTTTATTAGGTAATCTTTTTTCTCGAGACAAGTAATAATTGGAAGGGGAAATTTTAACGCAATATCTTGGCGTACAGCACAAAAATGAACGCTTTTAATCACCCAAAATTCATATGTAATCCTTGTTTTTCAATAGTTAATTGGAGAACATTTTAATCCAATTATCATATTCTTCTCCTTTTTCTCCTTCCCCAAATTTTTGTGTGCCAGCATTAAGATTACCAAAATGCATAAAATTAAAAACCCATATATTATGACCACATAGGAACCATTCCCAAATCATATAAATATAAACATAATATACTAATTTTGTTTCACCAATTATTGGTGCAGGCAGAGAGAGAGAGAGAGAGGGAAGCATGCGAGCACCACGTAATTGTTAAGCATGTGAAATGGTCCTGTGAGTACATCATCACCACCAAAAGGAATGATGCTTGCTTCTCAGCGCATATATATTGTAATTTGTAAACAAGTGTTGCTTTCTTAGCCTTCTTTAATTGGTAAGTTTTATTAATTGGGTCTTTCTTTCAAGAGCACTTGGCGAGAGACATGTTGTGTACCTGTGTGATTCAATTTTCCTAAACAAAAGCCTATCTTAGGAAAGAATGTTTTATCTCAAGTCTCAACTATATATGGTCGTTTGACGTTTGACGTATTTACCAGGATTGTGATACGAAATTGTAATGAGAC
The DNA here is from genome assembly GCA_903112645.1 of Prunus armeniaca. Classification (NCBI taxonomy): domain Eukaryota; kingdom Viridiplantae; phylum Streptophyta; class Magnoliopsida; order Rosales; family Rosaceae; genus Prunus; species Prunus armeniaca. The sequence continues at coordinate 7,915,972 of CAEKDK010000003.1, read as the reverse complement.
ATCATCAGCTCACTCAAAAAAAAAAAAAAAAAAAAAAAAAAAAAAAAAAAGAAGGATGTCATGTCAGAAAGGCCAAAAACTAACCTACTGGATAGATTATGACTATCCATGTGTTGGCACGTCAGCCAAACTGTACTTCATTATCCTGTCCCCATTTGACCTCGAGCCCCATACCTCTATACTCATAGGACTCTAATATAATCCCCAAAGAGTAAAACTAAGCTGTACCACACTTCCACTTATGCATTCATGGTTAATTCTTTAACAATTAATGTCTTTAAGGTGGATAAGAGACTTGTAGTTGAAGCAGTTAAGAGGTCTTAGATTCGATTCCTCTTTTTTTCAATATCGCTCATATAATAAAAAATGTCTTCGGGGTCCAAATAATTGTCTAACATGTCATCATACAAGACCAACTGAGTTCACGATGTGACTGCACATGAGGGAGTATGTTAACTTGATATACAATATTGTTAGCATATTTTTAAGAAGCTTTTAAATTTTAATTTAAATCCAGTGTTTAAAACATTGTTTTTATAAAGATGGAATGCAGGCGCATGTGAAACTTATCTATATAATTGGGTTTCGTGAATGAGAGATCCTACCCTCTCCAATGGATTAAATTAGCATTAAGCCGAGAGCCTTTGACAAGGTAAATTTGTATTGCCCATTTGCCTTGTATTGGAGATGCTCACCAAAGAGCATTGTTGATCAATTATCGAACCCTTGGTATATATGGCCATTATCTCCGCAATATGTGCACTCTTTCTAGTTGCATAAAGGTGCATACAAAGATAAATTAGGGTGTTTAATTGTATTATAATTTGGGGCATGCAAGTTTTATTCTTGTTCACTATTGGTATGGCAAAAACAAAGAAAAAAGAAGTGTTGTATGTATCTGCCCTCTTTCTTGTTTTGAGAATATGCCCTCATTTTACAAACATGATCAAAATGACCATGCTTTGCATTATCTTATCCTCATGCTCCTTTTTACTACTAAATAATTTTTATTTATTTAAAAGATCATTCCTATTGAGATGAGCGATAACATACTAAACTCATACACACATAACACAGATGCCAGGACTCGAACCCGGGACCTTTCTTAGAGGGAGCATTTGCTTCAAACTACTACACTAGTGGGTCCTTTGTACCAAAGGAAATATGTAATTGACATAATCCGAGAAATATTTATTTTAAAGTGATCCAATTATTACTACCACCAATTTGTTGATTAATTTTCACATGATTGGTTGAATAATTGTAATAACGAAGTAAACTTTTTGGTCTAAGATTTATTGGCAATTTGGGTTGACTATATTGACGGTAAAAGTTCACAATAATATTCCAGATTAGCTAGAAGCAAAGTGAAACAAATGGTTTATAGGAAATTTGGTTCTAACATTTATTAAATCCTAAAATGTTGAGAATGAAATTTGATATATATATATATATATATATAAATGAACATACAAAGGAAATGCCATGGAATCGATTCAAGTCCCTTGCTTTATAAAGCTGCTTTACATTATGCAATCGCACGGTTTAAGTCCTTGGTTCCAAACGGTATGTATACGTATGGTTTAGAAAAAAAATTCCAAGAGATATAATAGGTATGGTTAGTTTTCAATGCATCAGATATAATTTAGAATTCCTACAACTCTTAAGTATATAAGTCTCCTGTCATTTTCATAACTTCTCATTTTCTTCTTTATTTGTTAAAAAAAAAATATATATATTTTCTCCTATATCGACGTCCAGACGTATATTTTCTTCTTTATCTATTAAACGTCATGAAAAGCACAAAAATTATGCATACCCAGTTGCTCATAAATTCTTGACAAGATTTAGATGATATATTCTTTATAGGTAGAGCCGCTAAAAGAGAAAACTTCTTGTTGGGTTTCCACTTGATCACATTGCCATAGCAGTGTGAAATCATGCAGATATCCATAACGCGTTTTAAAACTTTTCAAATGAATATATGTATGCAATGCAAGGTACATGCATGTCCTGCTTTGGTTAATATTAATTCAACAAAGCAATTGGTATTTATAATCATCCGAAAAAGGGGTAGGCTTTTTCTCTTGGCACCTGGCATCACATGGGACAAGTGGTCCATGATTATCACCTAAAAATAAAAATTCGTGGCGCCGCCTATATGAATCGGAAAGAAGATGGAAAACTATGTGAAGTTGCTCTCATTGACAAGCACCAAGACCTTGTAGGCATTTGGCATCCTCCACTTTTTAAAAAGTTTTAGGTTTCCTGAGAAAGCTGGTAGTTCAAACTTAATTTGAAAGGGTGCGTGTATGTGGTACTCATCATCTGCTAAAAGAAATAAGAGACTGGCTAGTACCTTCTCCTTTTATCTTTCTATTTTATTGTGATACTTCAAGGATTATTTCTATGAAAACAAAAGTGTTTTCTCTATTTATTTCATTACAATTATAGATGAGTAACTAATTTTTTATTTAGATGATTTTTAGGGATAGGGGTGGCCCGACGTGGTTTGATTTATACCTCAAATCGTACAATGAACAAATGCAATATCATAAGGGAGTGAGGTTTCAATTTGGGTTGGTTTGATTATTTCCCTATCATATAAGCAATTAAGCAAATAGTTTATATTCTCTTACATATACCAAAGGGAGCATCATATTGTAAGTTTAATTTAATTTTTAAAAAATATATATATATATTTAATGGTTGATATTGATGTGTAGGATAAAACATAGATGGTTTGGTTTGGTTTGGTTTAGGCAGTTCAGAATAGGCAAAATCGAACTAAAAAAAAATAATTGTAGTTTGGTTGGGTAGAATCCAAGATTAAGTATTTTAATGTGAAAACCGAATCAAATAACAAATTGGTTTGGCTTGATTGGTTTGAACAATTCGTTCGATTTTCTGTGTCGAGAGTGAATCCCACATCAGGAAATTATAGACTTACATAATAGTTAAATGATTTTGAGTCTCTTTACCCAACATTACTGATTGATGCGTTAGATCCTCACATTCTAATATTTTGTCCACTTGTAATCTTAGGTCTCCTTAAGCAATGTCCCTTGATTGCATCATCCATAGCCGGGCCCTTTATGTATGGTTCCCAAAGATGAGATAGCCCAAAGCCTGCTTAACATTGGGCTATGAGAATGGGCCTCTGTACCCGACCATGGTACGGCCCTTGTTCCATTTCGAAATTCACACAAACACACACAATACCTCACCTCAGATTCGCTGCACCGCAGATTTTCGCGAGAGAGTGAGAGAAAATCAGGTGAAAAGAAATGGGGATAGCAGCTGCACTAGGACTGCTTTCACCTTTCCCATTCTACTATTGGCTATGGACTTACCCACAAACATGGGTTGACCTGTGTGGGAAAGGGCGTGACCCATGCACAGTGATGGCTTATGTGTCTCATTTCCTCAAGCTGATTCAGTTCCTCTCTCTCTTCTCAGTCTCCACCTTCACTTGGCCTCCCCTTCTTTACTTCTGGCCCCTCATTGCCTTCGGCCAGTTCCTCAACTTCAGGTCAGTCCAGCTATATTCATTTACACATATTCAGGTGTTTTTAATTGTTGTGTGATTGGAAGCTCACTATATCATGTTCATTTTGCCACTGACAAGATTTTGGGACATGGGTAGTTTTCAGTTTAATTTGGATGTGTTGATGTGGAAAGATTGGAGAGGAGTTGTTTGTTCACTGACGCATGTGCTACTAATATATGGGTTCATTGATTAGGCAGTTTGTGAAGCTCTGTCTTTTAATGGCAGGAATTAATTTACCTGAATTGAATCTTTATGAAACTTGCAGAGGCCTTTACTGTTGTTTGGGCACTGAGGTTCTTGCCCATTTTCTTTTTGTCAAACATATAGGATTGAGAAAATTCCTTTTAATCATCTTTAATTAGTTCTTGTTCTAGAGCTGATGGTTCAGGGCAAATGGTTTTCATGTTGGCCATTGTTATGTGTCATGCTGCACAGCTGCAGCCTATGGCAGGTTGTTTGCTTTTAAAATGAATTCCCTTGATGGGTACTGGTGATGCCTATATTTTTCATGTCTGATGTGGAGGGCAGGGTGCATTTTAGTCCACACCAACAGTGGTTCAGCTCGTATTTGTGATCCTAGAATAGATAAAGTGATGTGAGATCTGTCATCATTTCTACCAACATCCCTTTTCAAATGCTTCCTGAAGGTTATGGCACATTACAGGCCACTCTTTCTTCTTGTGCTTCTATAGACAGCTAATCCTAGTTAATGGGAAAGGAGGCCTTTTTGTGTAAACATCCTGACAGAGAAGAAAGATTCATTGAATTTGTGAAATCATATAATTCATGTGAATGAAATGTTCTGGTATGGCTAGTGAAATATAGTGATTTTCATGAGGGTTGGGAAATGATTTTCCTTGATGGTGTAATGATTCTCCTTAGTAGGCATCGGTTAGAAGAATCAACATGCTAGAACTGGTGTTTGGTTGATGCACCATTATGTTCCTTCATGATGAACATCTGCTTGAACACATTACAAATTTTGTGTGTTATCCCTGTCAGTTAAACTTTTTAAGGTAAAGTTTATGTTCCCCATCCCAAAGAAAACGAGTTTAGACTTGTAGGGTAATGCAAGAAAGAGGGAGATAAGGAGAAGAGAGTACTGAGTAGCATCTTGTGAAGTTATTCTTGCGGCAAGAATCTTGCCCATGAAGAATAAATCCGATTGGAGGAAATTTCCACCCTCTGATGATCCATTCCGCCCCGCTGCTCAAGACAACACAGAGGATGAAGAGTTTGGACGGGGAGTGGTGACCCCTATCAGCCTACTCCACTCGGTAGCTATACTAAGGCATTACTGCATTTACTACTCTTAATAAACTAGTTTGTTCAGTAAATTGAAATTTATCTGCAACAGTCGAAATAGAAGCATATTGAGAATAGTGCAAGGGTCCGTGATAGTAAGATAGGCCTAAAGAGAGGAAGGACTCATTAATTCCGTTGGTTGTTAAAGTACCATGAAAATGTCCTTGATTTGAAATCTCTCTTTGAAGCTCAGTTTGTCTCAACCGTAAGAGGCTATAGCATGGAATGTATAAAAGAAATATGAAATCTCTTAATCATTAAATGTAGCCTGTAATTTATGTCTATCCAAGAGTTCAGCAGCAGGGATTTTAAGCTGCCAAGTAAAGATTGATTATTTCTGTTTCTCTTTGGCCAATTGATTGTTCCAAATATCTATATCTGATTATTTTCCTGTCAATTTTTAGGGTCTATCAGTTGCTCGGCGAATCTGGTACTTATTATGGAGTACGTTTTGGGAAGAACATTCCCTGGGTGACAGAATTTCCATTTGGTTACATAAAAGATCCTCAGTATGTGGGAAGTATTTTAAGTCTTCTCGCATGCCTGTGGTGGGTACCATTTCGATACATTTTGTTGTGGACGTTGGGCTATGTTGTAATGATACTAGTGGAGTCAAAGGAAGATCCTACAACTCGTGCAAAGCCAACATCATAATTCAACATTTTGAATTAGACCAGAGAATCAGTCATGTTTAGAACACCAAAAGTTGTTGAATTGAGATTGCAGTAGGTTTTTCTTCTCTTTTGTCCTGCATCATCCATGTCGAATTTGGGTTCTCGTTGTCTTCTGCCATAACATCTTATGTAATGACATTAATTCATTAATCCTGCGTAAGGTACTATTTATTGAGGTCAAGCTCACCTAAGGACCTAAAAATAAAGTCCTATGAGCAACTATTTAATAAAAACCTTTGGATTAATCTAACGGCAGATGTTGTTAGTAGTTTAAACCCTCGTTCATACTCCTTGTTCTACTCATACAATCCTTCTAACCATTCTAACCCCAAAAAACAAAAACTTAATAATAATAAACTAGGGTTACATGTTTATCCCCGTCCCTTCCTCCCCAGTCATCTTGCTTTCATAGTATTTGTGCCCCTACTGAAGTATCGTTCGACTCCTGTAGAGGGAGTCTCACTCCCATTCTGCTTATTCTTCATAGAGGAATAAGTTTACTTGTTGTCCCCTCCCCTTTCTCATCGCTGTTTCTGAATATAGGTACAAAAGAAAGCATATTCTTGTAGGAGCAAGGCTTATAAAGGTGTATGGCTAGCCAATTCCTATTGTCAACTAAAAAGCATACACGATAAATAAATATTAGAAGAAGATGAAGTGTTTTTGTTAGGGTGGAGAGAAGAAGCTTATGTTGACTCTCAGTTATTTTAATTTCTGGGTTTTGTCTGTGCAAATACAGAGTGGCAGTTTGAGTTGTGGATCGCTGCCGCATGGAGTCCGAGACGTCTCTTATGATTCAATCAAGGTCACAATGATTAGTGTAGAAAAGGTTTATCTTTACTGATTTGAGAAGGATACAAGAATACAATATTTATACAGGGATTTCTAATAACTGAAAACTGTTACAAATCATTGAATTGATCTCATTGATTTGGTGGTAACTGATGTAACTACCTAACACTCCCCTGCAAACTTGACTCCGGGGAGGTGACAAGTTTGGAAACGAGACGATTGAACCAATCCGTGGGTAAACCTTTGGCGAAAACGTCAACCAATTGGTGTGTAGAGGGAATAAATTGAACTTGTTGACTTTCTAAGGGCAAAGCCTTCGCGAACAAAATGATAATCGAGACCAAAAAATTTGTGTGAGAATGAAAGACCGGATTATCTGCTATGTAAGTAGCTGAAAAATTGTCACAATTAAGAATAACCGAACAAGGGAGAGGATACCGAAGTTCACATAAAAGGCCTTGAATCCAAATAGTATCAGCCCTGCATAAGCTAAAGCACGATATTCGACTTTGGCGCTAGATTGAGACATTGTACATTGTTTCTTGGCACTCCATGAAATGAGATTGGGTCCCAAAAAGATACACTACCCTATAGTTGATCGACGAGTGTCTGGACACCTTGCCCAATCGTCATTCGAGTATGCAATAAGTAGAGAAGAATCATTGGAATGGCAAAGGGATAAACCAGGCCATGAGTTCCTTTGAGGTAATGAAGTATTCGTTTCACAGCTTCCAAATGTGTATCACTAGGAGAACTCATGAATTGAGAAACATGTTGAATTGCGTAGGCTATATCGGGGTGAGTTATGGTGAGATATTGAAGACCACTCATGAGTTGGCAATATGGAGTTGGATCAGTAAGGGGAGACCCATCAATGCAAGAAGCAGAGATCCGGGAGGCCATGGGGTCGAGATTGGTTTACACTCTAGGAGATTACTTTTCCGGAGAAGATCGAGTGTATATTTATTTTGTGGAAGGTGAATAGAATCTTTGAGATGTGAGATTTCGATGCCAAGAAAGTAATAAAGCCTGCCAGGATCTTTAACCTTAAATTCAATACTAAGAGCATGAATAAAAGTGGAGAATTGAGAGGGATTACTACCCGTAAGCACGATATCATCGACGTAGAGGAGTAAAATCATGACATGCAAGCAATCATGATACATAAACAAGGACGAATTAGATCAACTTTGGATGAAACCAACCCAAAGTTGAAAAGCGCTAAACCTCTGAAACCAAGCATAGAGGGCTTGCTTGAGACCATATATTGCCTTATGGAATTTTTCAAACATGAGTGGGCCGAAGAGGATCAGCAAAGTAAGAAGGTTGTTGCATAAACATCGCCTCGGAAAGATAACCGTGCAGAAAAGCGTTTTTAACGTCAAGTTGCCATATTCCCCACCCACAAGAAACAACAATGCTCAAAATGGTGCGAATAGTGATCGACTTGACCACTGGACTAAATGTGTCAAAATAATTGATCCCGGAATGTTGATGAAACCCTTTGGCCACAAGAAGTGCTTCAATTGATCTATCAGAGCATCGTTTGATCTTGAATACCCATTTGCAGCCGGCTGCATTTTGATGGGAAGAAGACGGGACAAGAGACCATGTTTCTTGGCGAAGAAGAGCATTGAACTCATCTAGCATGGCCTATCGCCAGTGGGGAGACTTGGACCCTTATGCAAAACAAATGGGTTCAATCTCAGACTCAACCACGGCTATGAGAGCTTGTGGAATTGGAAAACAAGCAGAGAAGTTGGACTGAAATTTCGGGTTGGGTTTGAAGATGCCAAAGCAAGAGTAGGTATGAATTAGGCTGGAGTAACCAATAGGAGGAGGTGGTGCCGGCATTGAAGAAGAGAGAGGCAAGTCTGTGGATGGTGGAGAATGTGGTGGAGCAACAGCCGAGTTTGTGTAGTGTGTGGCAGGGCTCGGTGGAGCAAAAGTAGGTGAAATATGGTTGGGCAACGTGATACAAAACTCGGCTGCAAAGATGAGAGAGTCTAAAGGCGTCACAACATAATAGACATGATAGAAAGATTATTGTTGTAGGCTTGGGCCGATTGAGGGAAGTGGTGAGGAAGGCCTATCAGAGATAGAGTTAATTGGTAGAGGCCCAACAGGAACAAAAATAATTTCGTGAACTGGTGGTGATGAAGAGGTAGCAGCAGCACAAGGAAATGAATCTTCATGAAACACAACATGGCGAGATGTGTAAAGACGGTTTGTGAGAAGATGAAGGCATCAATAGCCAAGATAATGCTCACTGTAACCTACAAAAATACAAGCTAAAGAACAAGGTTGTAATTTGTTAGAAACATAATCCCAAAGGTAGGGAAAGCAGGCATAGCCAAAGGTACGAAGGAGAGAGTAATCAGGTTGTTTGCCATGTAGTTTGAAAAATAGAGAAATCTATTGAAGAGTAGGAGTAGGAAGACGATTGATCAAATAGACAACAGTACAAAGAGCTTTAACCTATAGGTTGAGTGGGACTTGGGTGATTTGAAGGAGAGTGTGACCCATGTCGGCTATATGATGATGTTTTCTTTAAGCAAGGACATTCTATTGTGGGGTATGAGGGCAAGATGACCTATGTAAAATGCCTTTATGTACACAAAAATGCTTGAACATCAAATTATCAAATTCTTTGCTGCCATCACTTTGGAATTGTTTAACAAAGGATGAAAATTGAGTTTGCACATACGTTACAAAGTTTGAGAAATGAGAGAAAACTTCAGATTTCTGGCGCATGTAAAAAATCCATGTGTAACCAGTATAATCATATGTAAAAATAACATAATATTAGCAGCCAAAGACAGATACAGTAGGGGACATCCAAACATCAGAATATATTAAATCAAATGAAACAATGGACCAATGATCATGAGACAAAAAGGAAAGACGAGTAGATTTAGCAAGTGCACGATAAGTACATTTATTGAAAGATACAGAAAAACAAGATCCTAACAAGGATCGAGAAATTAGATTTCCAAGAACACGATCAAAGGGATGTCTGAGATGATGATGCCAGATGGAGGATGGGGAATGGAGATGAGAGCTTGCTTGGAGCCATGGGATGGAGAAGAAGACGGTAAGACATGATAAAGACCATCTTTACATTGGCCCTGAAAAAGAATTTTATCAGAATATAAGTCACAAATAACATAACCCCAAGGATAAAAGATAATACTAACAAGAAGATCATGAGTGAGTTGAGCAATAGACATAAGGTTTTTACAAAGAGAAGGAACATGAAGAACATTAGATAAACGGAAAACAAAATGCCCAGAAGAAAAAGAAATGGTACCGGATTAGGTAATAGGAAGAGAGGCACCATTACTAACAACAACTTGGTTGGAAGAGGCCATGAGATGAAACATAAGGAGTGGCATGAGTCATATGATTGGTGGCTCCCGAGTCCATGTACCAAGCGGAATTAGTAGGTTGAGTGACATGGAGGCCAGCAAATGTGCACGACAAATTCGTAGTGTGTGGACATTGAGCTGCAATATGACCAAATTGTTAATAGTTCTAGTACTGATGAGCCCCACAGGAGGATGGTGCAGGGCCTACAAGCCCATTGGCAGAAGTGGGTGGAGGACGATAAAAATTGGGCCAGTTGGGTATAGAAAAATAGGACCCATGCTAATGAGAAGGCTTGAAATTGGTGGAACGACAAGAAGCAGAGCCACGAGGAGTACCATGAGGTCGTTGAGATGCAACAAAAGCAACGGGCTAAGGTGCAGAGAAAAGTTGAGCCGTCATGGCTTGCTATGCTTCAAATGAGAGCAGACGAGTATGAAGATCCGGGAAGGAAGGAATAGGTGGAAAAAAGAGTGTAGCAATGACAAGCATGATATAGTCAAGTCCCAATCCACGAAGAACATATGTAACCAAATCAGTAAGAGATACATGGTCTTGAATTGCAGTAAGTTGATAAGTAAGGGGTTTGCCTTGGTTGAGATATTCAAAAACAGTCTGCGAACCTTTGGTGAGTGACATTAGGCACATCTTTAACTGAGTAGAGTTGGCAACATAGTGCTGGGAGAAATTTTGAGCCATAGATTCCTAAATAGCATGGGATGTGTCAAGACCAACAACTTGAGATATAACATATTCCGAAAAAATGGCATAAAGTTGACTGACCATGGATTGATCAGTTTGGTACCAAGAGATGTAGGCGGGGTTTGGGAAAGTGGCAGGCGTATCATCAGTAGTTTTGGATGCAAGATCAAGAATGATGGCAATAGGATAGGGATAAGAGCCATCATCGAAACATCAAAGATTCTGTCCAATGAGAAAATGCTTAACTTAGGTTTCCTAGAAAAGATAATTGGTATCACTGAGTTTGATGGATGAGACTAGCAATATTGGGAGTGGAAGAAGAAGAGGAGGAGGAGGACCCCATGAGAGAAAAAAAGAGGACAACAAAGATCGTACTAAGGGTAAAGTTTTGATACCATGTAGAAAAGGTTTATCTTTACTTATTTGAGAATGATACAAGACTACAATATTTATATATGGATTTCTAATATAACAGTCCTATACTAATTACAAAGTAAATTACAAATTAATCTCATAACTGAAAACTATTACAAATCATATTGAATTGATCTCATTGATTTAGTGGTAACTAATGTAACTCCTTAACAATTAGCATTCAATTTCATTAATGTGCAGGTAGCTCACTGTATCCCTAATTTTAAGAAGACTGAGAAAGTGTGATAGCGAAGGGAATGAGAGGGGGCTGGGCAGGATAGGAAGACAGGGATGAACTATATCCCTAATATTTTTTTTAGTGGATTAGAATAGATAGTTGTTTAGGTAGAACAATGAGTATGAATGAGGGTTTAAATACTAACAACATGTGCCGTTAGATTGGGTTTTTATTAAATAGTTGCTCACATGATCTCATTTTTAGGTCCTTAGGTGAGCGGGACTGGTATCCATAGTATTCTTTTGTGAAACAATATTCTTATGTAATTCAATTTAATATTTTTTTACTATATTTTAATGCATAAAATTGTAAAAGGAAAGTGATATTACAAAATCAAATTTAGAAAACTAAAGAAACCAAAACTTGAAAAAGAAAAACAAACCAAGCAAGCAGGGCTCACCCTAGGCCCTCTTCCACCTTCTTCTCTTCTCCCTCTAGTGCACAGGCCTCCTGACTTATCTTTCTCCTCCCCAATGCCTCGTCGTATCTTTTATCAGCACCCATCACCTCAAACATCCTTTCCCATCAATTTTCTCTAACAACCAACTACAAAAATTAGTACAACATAACTCTGCCCAATATGATATTAGGCACAATTAGTGCTTTTAGCCATCTCACCCTATGTCCTTAAGAATACAACATAACTATACCCAATATGATATTGAGCACGGTTAGTGCTTTTAACCACCTCACTTTATCTCCCAACCACACACATAAAAAAACAACCTAGAACTACCGAGCCAAACCCTACCTCAATCTCACACTACACAACCAACCACATACCCCGATCTTGCCCTTACTACTGGACCCTCTCCTCCAAACTCTCTCTCTCTCTCTCTCTCTCTCTCTCTCTCTCTCTCTCTCTCTCTCTTAAAAAGGACCTCACTTGTACCATGCCATGAAGCTTAACATATTTATTGATCGACTTGACAATATGGCGTTAAGTGAGATGCTAGAATCAATTTTTGGTGGAAATGCGAATTAAAGTGACTTTTGAGAGGCAAAGAAAAATAGGGTTATATGATGGGCATGCTAGAATGATTAATTCTTTTGTAAACTAGTTGTTTCCTTATTTTTGGCTGCGTAGTCCAAGGGAATGACTTTTTTGGTCCTTTATTAGGCGTGCCAGCACAAAACAACGAATTTTGCTTGAATGAAATGTGAATAGAAGATGCACCCAAGATTTGATTCTAATCAAACAATTTTTTGGTCAAGCAAGGAACCTCTTCTCATGGCCTAGGTTCTTTCACTGTCTCGGGGTCAATACTTTATGTGAGCAACCAAGTGATGTAGAGTGAATGGAAATGAAGATTACTGACAGAGAAAGTAAAAGGAATTGAAACTATGATTAAACTTAATAGAAAGTGTGAAAAGTAAATTCAATTAAGACAATAATGGAAATTAAAATACATAAAGTAAATAATTTAAAGACAACACTCGGGAGGTGTTGGCCAAAGGTCATCTGACGCCTAAGTTAGTTCGATTAGATCTTGATAAAGTACGAAAATAGCTAAAGTGGATGGAGTTTTCTCTCAAGGGGAGAGTCGGGTGGCCTTAGCCGTGTGTGGTGGCTCGTCGTTGTATGAGGAGAGAGAGAGAGAGAGAGAGAGAGAGAGAGAGAGAGAGAGAGGAGAGAGAGAGAGAGAGAGAGAGAGAGAGAGAGTGAGTGAGTGAGTGTGTGTGTGTGTGTGTGTGTGTGTGTGTGTGTGTGATTTCTCTAGGGTTTTTGAAATTAGAGAGGAATTTAGAATTACCTTGAATGTCTTGTGTAGCCAGGTATTTATAGGCTCCTTATGCACTAGGGTTTTGGGAGAATAATCCATATTTGGTTAGGATTATTCTTACCCAAAAGATAATAGGAATTACTCCAAGAGATTTAGTGGAAATTGGTTCCTTGATTTAGGGAGATGTTCCTATATTAAATCAAAGATAATTTCCCTAATTAAATCATAATTTCCCTAATGAAATTGACCAAAGGAATATTCCTTTTCCATGTGTCGTCTCCTTATTGACCAGGGAAATATGTGTTCCCACAAATGTCCTCAGCTTCTGCATGGCGCTTGTGAGGCATAGAGGAGATGAGAAATATTTATTGTGCTTTAGAACTACATCTGGGCTTTCTTCTTTAAGTTGGGCTCCTTTTGTGAGGTGGGTTCCTAATTGGAGCAGGATTTTGACTTCTTCTTAGAGTTGGGCTCCCAATTGGAATAGGCTTGTGATTCCTCCTTGACCTAGGATGCTTAACCTTTAAAAATTCAAGGCTTCTCTTCACTCCTCTTCAAATTGCAAACTTGTCATCATTTACATTCTAGCTTGTGAGAGAGATCTTAGAGTAGTGTATTGCTTGTTGAGGAGAGGAGTCGCCGTGCACACCAAGGTAGATCACGCTTGGGTTTTTATTTCTCTTCAATTTTTTTCTCGCGGCGAGTATGGCTAGTTGTCGTCGTGGTGTGGAGGCTAGAACAACAAGAATGATGGGATGGTGTCGCGTGGCCGAGGTTGCTACCGCTACTGGCCGTGGTGGCTATGGCCGCTACCCTTTTTTTTTCCTTCAAATGTGCTCTGGCAACTGGACAGTGCTGCAACTCCTATTATTGGCGCCTATAGTCTTTGTCGAATGACGGCTACTGCTGTGACAGTTACTGCCTGTTGCTGATGGCTGTTAGGGTTAGCATTGCCTTCTTCTTCTTTTTTTTTCTTTTTCTAGAGCTAGAATACGCCTTGACCTGATGGGCAAGTTACGGCTCGGCTAGGGCTGAGGGGCTACAACGCCGGCTCTAGCCACGTTGCATTCTCCTTGTTATTTTTTCTTGTGCTACAAGCTAAGGTTCCTCCTTTAAGACTTGAATTGTGATTTTTGACTTGTAATTTGACTTGCACTTTTTCTTCCCTTTTTGTAGCTGTTCATCAACCATGTTGTCTAATGAGGGGAGCCGATCACCCAGTTCGCAAGTGCCTTTGTACTTATGGGGCAATTCCAAGGTGTATAAGAAAATATTTGTGGCTAATCTGTATCGTGTCACGACTGAGACTCACTTCCAGAAGTGGTGCACCACATATGCTATTGCCATACCCAATGATGTGCATGTCAAGCTGGATGCGTCTTTAACTGACGATGTGCCTCGCGTGGATCCGAACGATCCAGACGCCCAAATTATCACATTCTTTACCTTATACTTCTCCTTGGGATTTACATTCCCATTGTCAAGGGTCTCCAGGAAGGTGTTTTATGTCATGGAGTGTGCCCCAATCCAATGTACTCTAAATGTGTACAGGGCGATTATCTATTTTGATCATGTGAACTACTTTTTCAAGCTGGATCTAACAGTGCAAGAGTTCTTTTACTTCTTTGAGGTGAGGCACTACAAGAAGTACACCTAGGTTCATGTATGCAATGCCAAGTTGTTTGACAGTCTCAGCCAAGGAGATCACGTATGGCATGCCGATGTGTTGGAGGTGAGTGAAAGGTGGGAAGGCGAGGTAGGCGACGGTCCACTTGTTCCTATCACCTACTATGATGGTATGTCATACTATATTAATATGCTTCAATTTTATTTGAATTCTTTGATGTGTGACTAACTGACTTCCATCTTCTACTTACAGAGAATGATATTAGCAAGAAACTGGATCTTGAGCCGGACAAAGCTAAGGTGCGCTGGGCCCTGAACATCCCCTTGAGGTTTCTCGAATGGCGTTGGCTGTTGAGGGAGTATCTGAATAAGGCTGGTGATCTGCCCCCTACTAAGAATGTTGAGAGATGAAAGCAGTATGGCCCAGACTTGAATGATCAGCCTGCCAAATGAGAGGAGTCCTCAACCAAAAAGATGAGAAAAAACCTAGAAAAACCTTCCCAGCTGCCACCCCTCAAGAGGTGTGGGTGGCTTTGCTTCCTCCCCTCCCTCCTCTCTCAATCCTTCCCCTCTCTAAACTCTTCTTATTGCTATGTTTCCCCTTTGGCTTATTGTTGATATTTTGCTATTTTGGATAATATTTTGCCCTCTTATTGGTTGTTTTTGTTTGTTTTCTTTTTGAAGATTTGGAGCTCTAGCTTTAGATCCACTTCAGATGTTTGTGGTTCATTTCAACTTGTGATTTGTAGATAGATAATGGTCTTGGGTAACTACCAGTGGTGCTCTCTATCTCAGTTGAAGCGGCGACGTCCACGTCGGTTGGTTTAGCATCAATTGCTACGTTGGTTTGTTTTGTGTTGTTGAAACAGCCACTGCGAAACACCGTTGTCGCCATGATAAGTTGCCGCTTTGGCCCACAAAATCAAAGATTTGGTTGCACTTCAGATTTTGGAGTTACAAAATTGGGAGTTGCCGGATTGTGTGGGTTGGGGTTTAGCCAGTATGGCATTATGAGTCTCTTCGAATGCTAGAGAAGATGTGGAGTGGTGATCTTGTTTCTTTATTTGTTTTAGTTTAATAATTCTCAAGAACTCTTTAGGACTTTGC
Source organism: Prunus armeniaca (assembly GCA_903112645.1). Classification (NCBI taxonomy): domain Eukaryota; kingdom Viridiplantae; phylum Streptophyta; class Magnoliopsida; order Rosales; family Rosaceae; genus Prunus; species Prunus armeniaca. The sequence continues at coordinate 7,900,474 of CAEKDK010000003.1, read as the reverse complement.
TTTGTTTTGTTTTTTAGCTTTCGGCTTTCAAAAACCGATTTACCGTTTTTGCCGTTGAGCAGTGGAGCTGTATTGTAAGTTTAAGTACATGTGCTTCTGGCTTCTGAATCCAGGATTTAAGTCATTATGGTTTAGGCATAATTCTCCCCGGATCAAATAAACATGTTGTTGTGTTTCATCAATAATTACTATCTCATCTTCTCGGAAAAAAAAAAAAAAAAAAAAACATGTGCTTTTAAAACCATTAATCCTTTTGAGTAATTTTATCATTCTCTCTTTTCCTGCAAGAGACCTTAAGTAAAAAATGGACCTTCTATTTTGGCGCATAATTGTTTCAATAAAGTAGAGCTAAGGGGTATTATGAAAAAAAATAAAAACTTAAATAAATTATTGAAGAAAATATTATATGAACAAATTTCAGATTTAGGAATTGGAGTCATCAATAGAACAATTCAATCTATCAAAGAACAAAATACTTATGTATATGGGTTAGCACAACGTTGGAGATCTATTTGGAAGGATAGTGGTACACATGCAAGGATGTATAAGTAAAGCAAGCCAAGAAATTCCCAAATGTTGCTCTCTTAGTCGTGGAGCTATAATTTTGACAATGGTTGCCTAGTAAAGTACTCAAATACAAATTTCTTTGGTATAAGTGGTGCATATAATGGCTTTTATGTGGCGAGTACCAATTTCAATGATGATCCAATATTAATCAGATATAAAATTGGTACTTTATTCACTCGATTAAGTTTAAAAGTTGTTGGTGGCTCGTTGTACTTTTAATAAGATTTGTTACGATAGATTTGAATTTTACCAATTTTGATTAGGTGGCATTTGTTTTTGTAAATTGGTTCTTTCAATGTAATCATAAAACAGTTTATATGCATATCCCTATGTTTTATTGTGCAATAATGATAATAAAATGATGTTCCATTTTCAATAATCCCCCTATTTACTATGTTAAACAATTAATTATGCTAGTAGTTTACGAAAATATGGGAGTCGGGATTTGGACAGTTCCTTCGTCTTTCCACTTTGGGCTGTGTCTTGCAAGAAGGCAGACCCGAACAAAAACCAAAAACTGCAGAGGCGCCTCCATTGCCGCCACTGCTGCAGTCGTTGCCGCCGCAATGGAGACAGGGTAAATACCATTGAAGCTCCTGCAACCCAAGAACCTACAACAACAACAAAGAAACCTAAGAAGATGAGGAAAGGGAGAAGGAAAAGGAGAGAGGGAAGGAGAGATACAGAGGGGGTGAGGAGTGGCTTCTTTACAAGAAGGCAACAACTCAAAAGAGTCACCCTCATAAATTCGGACAAAGGAATAGAGAGGGGTTAAAAGGGAAGAGGGAAGAGGAGAAAAGAGGAGGGGCAGAGGGGAGTAGGGGTAGAAACCACCTCCCCCACCCCTACCCCCCTTTTGTTGCGGCGCAGAAAGAAGTTCCAAACCTTCAAGCTAAAGTCCACAAAATCTTCACAGTGCACTGCTTTGCCATACGCAAAGCCACGCCACTATACAGCACCTCACCACTAAACCACCATGCCACCTTGGAATTGAGTTGAAGGCTTTCGGACCACAAAAGGACCTAAAGGCCCTGTAAATGAGCCAAGCATTACATACATTAGCCTAAACTACCACCATTGATCTTAATGCTAAACACAATGCAATTCCACTAATGGTTTCATATGTTTAATGATACTTCAATGAAGTTTTTTGCTCTAATTTAGATCCTTGAGAAACAAACAGGGTATTGGCTGTTTTATTTATTGGTCCTTAGGGCCTGTTTAATAGTAACCAAGTCTAATACATGTTATAAACATCTTGTTCTTTCTTCAACAATTTCTGATCTCTAATCGACCTCTCAATATGGCGGGATTCAAAGCATCATTTTTTTTAAAAGCAAACATACAATAGTCGTATTGTACATGTACGTACATATTTCTAATGTTTTATACACGTGTTTTTTATAAAATTTTCAGTAAGACACAAAATTCACGTAGTATACAAATAATTCTCACATATTATTGAATAAGAATAACATATGTTATAAAAATTATATTAAAATATCATATAATGGAAGATTAATATCTACTTTGGATATGTTGAAACTAGTTAATTAATATCTATAAGGTACAAACTAATGCAACTAGGAGGGTCCTTTTTTATTATTAAATAGAATAGCCGTGCGGCTATACCTTTTACATATAATGTATTTAAATAGTACCGCCGTGCAGCTATACCACGGATTTTTTTTAAAAATGTATATCCGGGTGGCTATACTTATTTTTGACAAGTGGCACCTAATCGATTGAGGATCTTATTTTTTTTATAAAAAAATGTATATATAGAGTACTGTCGCTCTGCTATACTCCGTGTTTTTTATTTTTTTAAAAATAGCCTCTGTGTTGACACGTGGCACTGGCGCCTGATCGCGGGGGTTTCTTTTTTTATAGTATAGCCGTACGGCTATACTCAATTTTTAATTTATTTTTTAAAGGTATCGCCGAACGGCTATACTAGTTTTTTAAAATTGTCTTTAATAAATAGTATAGACAAGCAGCTAGTCTTTTACATATATATATATATATATATGTACGTACGTATTTTTCAATAATATATTCGTGTGCTATACAAGTCTCACGTTTTTTAAAAGGCAAACATACAATAGTCATATAGTATATGTACGTATGTATTTCTAATGTTTTATACATGTATTTTTTACAAAATTTTCAGTAAGACACACAAAATTCACGTATTATACAAATAATTCTCACATATTATTGAATAAGAATAACATGTTATAAAAATTATATTAAAATATCATAGAGTGGAAGATTAATATCTACTTTGGATATGTTGAAACTAGCAAATTAATATCTATAAGGCACAAACTAATACAACTAGGAGGGTCCTTTTTTATATATTATTAAATTGTATAGTCGTGCGGCGATACCTTTTAAATATAATGTATTTAAATAGTATAGCCTTACGACTATACTGTCAGTTTGGCGTTAGATTTGCTGTGAGGGAAAACAATTTGGCGTTTGGTAAACTTTTTGTTAAAAGTGTTTTTTATACTGATTTCTGCATAATCAGAAAATGATTCTCACATAATCATTCAACTCAGCGCATCTTCGAAACTAATTCCTTTCTAATCAGAAAATGAAAGCACCTCATTAGCTACTTTCCCTTATAGCTTTCTCTCACAACAATTTTAATTTTAACAATAAGTGATTTTCTCATACGTTACCAAATGGGCTAGGCTTTCCAATTTTTTTTAAAAATCGCTTATCACCTCAAATAAGTAATATCAAACGGACACTTACACTAAAATGTTGGGACTACCGGGATTCGAACCTGGGATCTCCTGATTTGTGATCATGTTAAACTCTACAGGGATAATTTGTACCCAAATGATTTGGGACTATGTTTAACGTAGAGAATCAATTTTATTAATTGTTATTGTAGCTTAATGATCTGCTATACAAACTGAGGTAAAGAATGCATATAATACAACATTTAAAATAATTTAAAATAAAAAATTAATCAGTTATCAGGATAACCCTCAACCCCATTTAGACTAGAGCTAAGGACACATTGAAAATTTGAAGTGCGCGTTTAACAGCTTCAGTGTCGATATCCTTTAATTGTCTTGTCTTGGATGAAACAATAACACAATTCTTCTTCTCTTCTGCGTTGGGAACAAATAGTTTCCCTTTCTCTTCAGAACCGAATAATGCAATGCTGCAAAACAATGACGTTTTCGAATAAATGAATTCGATGATATGGTGCATGTTTTGGAAGGAAACCGATTTGAAGCTCAAAATTCAATGGCAAATAAATAAGTGAATAACGCAACAGATATGTGTTCAGGCAAGTACTTATGTAATGTTAGCAAACTAGTCTTGCCATATGTGATTTACCAGGGTTTTTCGCGTGCATTTGCAAGTTGGATAGCTGCAGTGTTAGTAGTTATTACACCAGCCGAGTCATTGATAAGGGCAGCTAGCTGAAGCAGAAAACAGAGAAGAAAAAAATGAGTGAAAGTACAGTGAAACCATTAGAATTTGAACATGCTTTGTGCTTTCAAGAGTGTCAATCCTGTCACCTGTCCTGAAACAACCTTAAAAGGAAAAAGTCGAGCGCTACGCCATAAAGTTAGCAACAAAGCACGCTTTGAAATCGCTATTTAAAACACTGCTCTACATGGAGGATGGATTGATATCATGAAACAAATGCGGTTTCATGGGGGCAGTAGGAGAATGAAGTGACAAGATAGGCACAGAAAAATTATTTGTATGACACAGATGGTTCTCCTACCCACCCATATATTCACCATAATCACTCCAAAATTTCTCCCACGTGTGGTTTTTCCAAGTTCGGTTATTTTTGCTCAACAATTGTTTCTTGGGAGATTAGCAAAGTTATCCATACCTGCCCAGGGGTTGTTATGAACACAATGCTGGTATCTTCTCCCACTACTTCCTCCACATTTTCCCTTTCTTTCTCATGTGGAATGACAAAAACTGGCCTAAATTCCCTGTTGCAATATAAAATAACAAATGCAATTCTACATTAATAACTTGCTGTCAACTCCAACCATTGTTACAAAAAAGAGAGTATATAAATATATAATATATAACTATTATGTAAACATGCTAGCTAGTTCAATCTAAAATACCTTAAAAGATCCATAAAATTTCATACCTTATACCACGAGCTATTGTAGCCCACACTTTGATGGGCAGTAAGCTATCAGCATCCCCCTTAGACTGCATTGAGGCTTTCGAATCAGATTCCAACCCATGAATCACAATATATTTTCCTTTACTTACACCTGCATTCTGATATTTGGACTCTACAACCTGCTTTAGCTTCTTTGAGATTGATACTTTAAGTGGAGGCAGAGGTTGCTGTGGCACATCCCGCACCGGTCTACCCAACCAATCAACCATCTGGTGATACCTGAATGGACAAACATGTGTGAATCTTCTAGATACAGAATCTAAAGGAAGTATCAAAATCATATCATAATATTTTTACCAATTCATGTTACTACTATCTTTGCTCCAAAGGAACATTCTCACTATTGTATTCAAGAGGTTTCTATATTTCGCAAGAAGTATCAAAATAATCCGTGATATGTTGTAAACTCACATGTTATATCCGCCTTCAGAGAGATTCATGCTATTTGGTGTAAATGTTTCAGATAGAAACAATCCAGCTCCTGCAGCATTTACATTTGGATAAATATAGCTCACCCGTTCTCGGGCTGTTGTCATGAACAAGAATATTCCGTGTCCGATCCCTGCTAGCTTGGTTGATAAGATCATGTCATAATACCTATTCTGTAAAAACAGAGCAGTGTGTTACAAATTTAAATAAAGTAGGAATATTTATGAACCACTAATACACAATGCCTAACCAAGATTTAGCAGGATTCTTAAATTTATAGTAGGCCTGTAATAATCTGTTTTTAGTGTACTTGTTTATGAAAGCCCCTTTAGTCGATCTTTAATTGGTCCAATGCCGCATTGCAGACAAAAAAGGAAATATCATTCTTGATGATAACCTTATTTTCTTAATTATCTGTGATTCAAGAAGAGAGAATCATTTGGCTGCAAAATATGAAAATCCTATATCTGCTATCCGAGAAGCAAAACCACGTCTCCTTCGAGAAGCTGGATAGAGAAGCTGGAGTTTCTAACACGACACTGTAAGAGAGCATCTCCAAAAAAAGATCTCTTTGGAGAAGCTCCACCAAACAGAAAGAACCATGCCATATAACTACTCTTATAACAAACACAATTTGGCTATATCACCTATAAAAAATTTTAACCCTTGACAAAATCGTGTTGCTGCTGTTTTAGCAAACTGATGAACATCTGCATTTTAGTTCGTCTTAAATGAACTTACATTGAATTGTATTGGTCCCCTTGAGCTCATTACTGAAAACTTTGACGCTCATATGAATCATATCTCTTTTTAGTCAAAACAACTAATTCCTTTTTCATTTTCCATTCATGCAAAGCCATCAATGCTCTCTCTGTCTCCTCTTCTCATTATAGTCCAATACCTCTTGTCCTGTTTTCCACTTCATGTCAACTAAATGCTTGGGGCCACATAACTTACACTAAGCATACCCAACCTATATGGGAGCACCACATTTTCCATTGAAACATGGTATAACTGCAAACAAATAGAAGAAAGACAAAATTTTGGCAAGTATATGCAGAAAGAGCCTTAAACACTGTATATCTTATTCAACATCACCCGGATAACATTCTATTTTCATCAACTGACCCAACAAAGAAATTATCAACTTTTAGATATAAATCAATTACGAAAATAGTTTAAAAGAACAAGAACAAACCAACCTTAAGAAGTCCAACCATGTCAGTGTACTCAGCAGGCTCAGGAAAATGATCATCAGGATCATAGACATCAGCCCATCTCACATTCTTATTCAACTCATAAGCTTGCTTCCCTCTGGCAGACGCCACTACATCCACTTGCACACCCGGGTACCGATCCTTGATAAGCTGGATAACCGGAAAAAACAGCAAGTTCTCATACACACCACCAGAAACCACACAACAACACCTCCTAACATCCCCCCTCACTTTCAAAGCTAATGATGCAATTTCCACACTATACCCCATTGGGAACTTCAAGAACCCGTATGGATTATCTGGGTTTTCGGGCGGTCTATCATCCTCTTCCTGCTTCCCCTCTGCAAAAAGAGAGCCATACCCCATGTCTGGGTCCTCTCCATCATCAAAAGGGTCACGCCAGGGGTTCTTCTTTTTGGCATGTGTCTGAAGGTTTTGCCTTTTTGTGCAATGGGGGTGGTCTGATGGGCTGAAACATGAGAGCTTGGTGAAATGTGTTGAAGGGAATGAAGGTGTGTTGGTGAGAAATGGTGAGGGGGGTTTGGGAAGCAGAGATGTTGTAGTGGCCATGAATTGTGGCTGCCAAGTTTCTCTTTTTCTTTCTTTTTTGAATTATTGTTATGGGGAATTAGCAGGACATAAAAAAACTTATGATTTTGTTGTGTGGAAGGTAGTTGGATAAGTTGGGTCCACTAGTTGGATATGGGGGGGTGTGATTCTTTCTTTTGGCCCCTCTCTGGACTGGAATGTGTTCTGAAGTTGTTGGAATTTTCTCGGAAAATTTCGGATTTCCCCGGAAACTTCACAAATTCTTCGAACAACACTGATTTCTTATACTCTACATAATTTCTTCTCTGATTCAAAAATTAGCAGAGCATCTCTTTCTGGTATGTTATTTCTCTTTTTTCTCTTTGGGTTTACTTTTATGTTATGTTATGCCACTTCCAATACCTACTTTGATGAAGTAACACAAGCCCAAGATTTGCAATATGGATTCTCTTAGGCCCCATTTGTTTCGCGAAAAGATTTGATGAGAAATAATTTCTCATGTCTTTCCCAAGGGATGGAAAATGGAGGATTCATTTATCATATTTGGTAATCCTATGAAAATAACTAGGAAATACCACTTTATTTCCTTTCACATATTTGGTTTGTGTAGGAATATAAAACAAAGTTTGTTCAATTTTCCAATTATACCCATATAAAAAAAATTTTAAAATTCATTTAATGCTATATTGTAATTCTAAATTGTTAATTTGGACAAAATGGTCATGAAAAATGTACATTTAATGTTTGCTCATTTTCCCAAACTTTCATATGAGGAGAAAAACAAAACCTGATGGGAGAGGAGGGCTTCACTTTCCCCCATACTTTCCCATGTGCTAGGCAACCATTTCCCATGTATGGACTTACTAAACATGGGAAAGCAAAATGCATGGACTTACCAAACATGAGAAATCAATTAATTTCTCATTCCCAAGCTTTCTTTCCCATGAACCAATTAGTTGTTTTGCATTATAGTTTGCTGGATCCTCGATATAAAATGGACTGTGTGACGTGTACAGAGGATATTTGGATGCTGAAGAGAAGAAAACTGAACAAGAGGATGCTTTTGTTGACAGGTTTAAAAGTTTGATGTCATGTCTTTATCTCCATTACTTTTTGGATAATAAAGGGACCAAAAGTTCCAAGAAAGGAATTTTTTTTTTAGGGATTGAATGAAAAGGAAGAAGCTTCGAATGATCTGCACAAGTACTTGGGTGAAAGGACAGAGGATGATACTCCTCAATTCAATGTCTTAGATAATCTGCACGATGCTTACATGTATTAGTTAATCCAAAGTGATGATAATACTTGCTCAAATCACCACCTGAGGCCAATTACATTCACTCAAGTTTGCCATGGAGCTGGTGGACTAACAAATGATCATCTCACTGGATCCTTCCCTTTTCAAGAGTGCCGTGGCAGAAGCACGGGAAAAAGATCGCTGTTTCGAGTAACCGAAGAGAAAATGCTGGAGGAAGGATCCAACTTAGGACTAGAAATCTATGAATAATTTGTTTTTCACAACGATAACTAATGAGGTCATTACATGTAAATTACTCCATTAGACTGGGCTAGCTCTTGTTCCTTATAGAAAATATATATTTGGGTCAGTTTTGTTTGCTCACAATTTATTAATGCAGTTGATTTTGTTTTCTTCCTCTCTTTTTTTCCCAGTTTCGCTCAACTGCCTCATTGTTTTCCCTGTTTCTTTTTGACTCAACGCAATGGTAGGTTCTATCAAAGACAATGTTCTCTTTGAAAGCCTCCTCTGTCTAACATTGACCGAGAAACAAACACCGACTGTCGTAGATTTCAATGGGCAAAAGAATCTCACAGTAGTTGAGATCCTTTATCAGCTTTTTGCTTTTTTGGTCGAAAAAGACCTTTATGAGCTTAGTCGCACATCAACTATCTACACTCAATTCCTTTTTGGCAACTGAGCATCCTCTTTAGAGTGGATGCCAAATTTGGTAGGACATGTAAAAGAGAAGCACAGCATTTGCAATAATTTTTTTAGAGAAAAACTGTTCTATATTGCAGCTCAAATAAGTACATAATACAGTGTGTCACAGCTACATGATCTAGGAGTTGTCTAATATATTTTCTTGGCCATGCTTGACGCGAGAATGAAATGATCGAAGCTACAAAAGCCGGTTTGGCTGAAATCAAAGGCCGGTTTCCAGATCAATGCCTAGCTGAATCGATAGCCAGGCACTGCAGGTTTATATAAGCTGAAACTTGGGAGTCCAAGAATGGAAGAAATCTAGGCCCTCATCGAAGTGAATTCAGAAGTTGTGTCCTACTGTTGTATTTACACACACCTAATCTTCAAAAACCAGTCTGACCAAGTGAAAACCAATTCTCTTAATTGACTTCCACCATTCCTTTTCAGTAAGAATTATGTTGAAGTATTCTTCCTGAAATGGCTGCTGCTAGTGCTTTCGTGAAATCGGGATCTTTTGTCAAGGAAGAAGCCATCTGCTCCACCAAAAACTTTCGAACTTCCGGTGTTTCGGTTCTTGTTTTTGTACTTTTGGTATCAGCACTGGACTTGGATTTGGTCAAGTCAAGAGTGATGGTAGGTCCGGATGAGGCAAGGGAGGTTGAGCAGGGGACTGATCCTAAGGTCATGCTGCGGCTTGAGCCTGATGTTGCTTCAATTTGAGAAGGGTGGGAATGATTGTGTTCACCTTCATAAGTTGCCACCAGAATAGATTGATCTTCAACACTTCTCTGCACCTGAAGAGCAAAAACCATGGACAAGAAGCACCTTTAATAAATATGGCACTTAAGAGGGGGAAAAAACTGAACAGAAATCCTGCTCCTAAAACCAATTAATTCTTCCGTTTACATAATAAGTTTTGAAGCATTAAGGGGGGGGGAAGTTTTGAACTTGGGCTCACCTTCTTTTTGACAGGGCAGCTTGGAGCAAAAGAGCATTTGAAGTAAGCTCTAGGACAAGGATTATCTCTAGTAACTTTTTGGCCATATTTTCTCCATTGATATCCATCCTTCACAACCTATAAATACACATAAAATTTCTCAATACAAATCTTAAATTATTAACTAAACCAACAAGAACATTCCTCAAGGACTAATTACTTACCAGGCTTGTTGTATCTGATGCTTCGGTACGAACATAAGCCCTTGAAATCTTTGCCTTGATGGTCTCTTCCCTTGGTTTCTTGCAAGATTCTCCATCACTGGAGCTGCTCTCAGAGTTTCCATTCACTGCTCCATTGATGTTATTGTTGCTGTTGGTGTTGGTGTTGTTGTTGTTACTGCTTTCAGACTTTCTTTTCCTTGAAATTGGGCTAAGCTCCTTCTCTGGGTTCTTGCTCATGTAATCCAGCAACTGGTTTCTTAAAGAATTGTAGCTCTCACCCATCACCGTCAACATTTCGGTTAGCTTCTTGTTCTCTGCACTCACCCGTTGCAATTCCTCCAATAGAGCACCACTCTGAGAACAAAACAAACTCTTTAGACATGCAATCCAATAGTTAATAAATCATTTGATATTTCATGTTTCATATTTAGTACTTTAATCATCCTAATTTGTAAGACGTCTGTCGAAGATTTACGCGCTTTCGATCCAATATGATAATAGCTTGAAAAATATGCTCCTAGACACATTAAATCCTAGTTCAAGGCCTTCATTGATATAGCCACAAAACAGAAGATAGAGAAGCTAAGGTGGAGAAAGAATTGAAAACAAACCTCTTCATTTGGTGAAAGCTGCCTCCCAAAGCCAATCAATATTTTGCTTTGCACCTCTTTCTTGATCTGAAAACAACCAATCAACTTCTGTAAGTTCAAAGATTACTAGCTAGTAGAGAGAGAGAGAGAGAGAGAGAGAGAGAGAGAGAGAGAGCTTAGATCTCTACTAAAAGTTCAGATACATAAAGTTTGCACCTACCGGAGTATCATCGAAAGTCGGAGAGGCTTGGTATTCAGATCCAAAGAAGTATCATCATATGCAGCAGATGAGTAGTCCATATCCTTATGAAAACAAGACTTGAATTCTTCTTTTCCAGAAATCCTCAACAGCAAGCAGGCAAATCTCTCACCACCAAGTATATTCTATATATACCTCCTGAATTTGACTTTGAAGAAGAAGAAGAAGAAATAATAAAATCACAAGGCAGAAGACTCCTTCACCAAAATCTTGACCAAGTTGTGTAAACTTGGGTGGATGAAGCAAATATATAGAACCAGAAAGGAAGCTGGGAAGAAAGAGAATGAAAGATAAAGATATAAACGAGTAGTCTCAGTGAAGAGCTGGCATGAGCTTTGAGTTCCATATATATACTAATATATATTTATTATAATAATAATATGGTGCCAAGAGACTACTTGGAGTTGGTGTGCTATCTGTATATAGAGGAATATTATAAAGACTGCAAGTTGTACGACATGTCGGTCGTGAGGGTTGAATTTCTGGGGTAGAAGATGTGCAAAGTCAAGCACGCCATATCAAATTAAATAAATAAAATCATTTGAATTGTGTTATGGATTTTAATTTCTTTTTCAGCAAATCAAAGAATAGAATGGGGAACATATAGAAGTTCTATATTGACCCGATGCTGTCTCTGTCATGTGTTTTTTTTTTTTTTTTTTTTTTTTTTTATAGTGGGTAATTGGTTGGGTGTTGGGAGGGGGCCTTTGCTTTACTTTTCTGTCACGTTTTCAAGTTTGAAACATTTTCCACGTTCCATGAAATGAAAACCATGTATTATTTTTACATTGGATAACAATGTATATTCTATGTTTTGTTTCCCAAGTCCAAAGCTGTCAACGCGGCTGTAGAATTCCCAGATGAATGATATGACAGATACGAACTACATTCATCACTACATTAGATGTATTGGATTTACAGTATTTTCTTTCTGGGAATGATTTTTATCGTGCCATTTTGACGATGGATGCGTTTTAATATTGAAAAGAGAAATATTAGTAAATTACACGTTACTTGATTAACAGTATTATATTCATTAAAAAGGAAATTTGTTAGGTTCTAGTTAAGTTTTGGCTTTCCTTGCCCCACTTGTTAGGTTCTAGTTAAGTTGAAGAGCAGAGAAGGTTCATTCATTGAGGATGTATTTCACCATGGGCTAAGCTGCAATTCATGATCAACAAAGGTAAATCACTCACAAATATTGCATGGCATCATGTTTTTGAATATTCAGGGCTTTTTTTTGGGTACCTAGTTGATTAGTTTGGTCGACTAGTCAAGTCTCCTCAAATTTATTGGATTTATTGGTTGGACTAATGATCCCCAATTTTTCCCCGTGGTGGATTTATGGGTAAACTTTTTTTCTGGTGTTGACTGTGTTTGTAGTGTTCTTCATTCTCTGCTTGTTTGGTGATATTGAATGAATGCACACAACCTGCATAATGTAGTTGTTTCTAGCACTCGGGCGTCCTAAATTGACATATCCTTTTGAGTATCTAAATTGTCACTTATAATTCTTCTAGACTTGCAAATTAAATTGATTGTTTGATTGGAGATATGATTATTGTGTAGTGGCGCTCTTGAATCTATGACTCGTTGTTGACTAGTCATATGGTAACTAGGTGTTGTTTATTATTACATATAGTTAATGTTCAAAAAATCTAAAGTTCATTTTAAAATTAATACACATTTCTAATTGCTACTAAAAATTCCATTTCAAAATTTTTAAAATAAAATAAATGATTTTTTTTCATTTTAAAAAAATATATAAAAATTAAAAATTAAAAAAAATTAAAAAACCACCATCTGCCTACCCAACCCGACCGATCCCTTCACACGAGCCCCACCCACCTTTACCGCCGCTCCCACCCACCTTTACCGCCGCCCCCACCCAGTAGCTACCTACCTTCCCAATAGCGCCCCTCGTTGCAACAATGTGATCTCCTCTCCACCGATTCGATCCCCAACTATCAGATCACCTATTCTTTCTATCTCCTAATGCCGCATATCTCTTCCCAAATTAATAAAATAAAAATAAAAAATTAATTATTAATTTTATAAAAGTTTATGACATTTTAAAATGTGATTGTACGGAATGTGCAACATAAGCTAATAGAGGAAAAACACACTATGACCTCCAACGTAAGCTAACAGAGGAAAAATACACTATGACCATTTTGACATTTATGCACATAAATTTTTCTCTCCCGCACCCTTTTTCTCTTCCTATAGTAACTTCCCTAACTTGTACGTGCTCATGCGATGCATGGCGGCTAGTGTTAACATATAAAAGTTTCCCTGGTGACATTACATGCCATTTTAGTCATCACATCCTTTTATAAAATGATTTATTAATCGTATTAAGATGTATAATAAATACTTTTAAGGTTAAAAAGTTAATGTCAAAGTTGGCTGCTAGCTCAACTCAAACTCATGTTTGCAAAGAGATGGTAGGAGTGTACAACTATCAACTTGGCATGCATATACACAAAAGCATATGCTAATCTGTATGGAAAATTCTTGAAATACATACCAAGGATTTTATCCAAAATTTTGACTTCCATATTGTACTGCAACTCAAACGAGACTCTTCTTAATCGTACCCATAGAATTAATTAAATCGCATAATGACGATTATGTGCTGATAAAATTAATTAAATCGCATAATGACGATTAAGGAATATTATATATATAATTCATATATTTATGATGAGTGTTAAAGCATTCCCAACAAGTATATGGAATTGCCTTTCTTTATTTTTATTTTTATTCCTTTACTCGTTTTTTTCTCTTTTATGAGCTCTTCTTTCTCAAATGAGTGCATCTTTTGTGGACTTCACAAATGAGATTATTCCCTTCTCTCCCTCCCCCTTTATAAATTTTCAAGGCTTCAATTGACTTGCTATCTAGGCTAAAATCTAATTTCACCTAACGATGGGGGACAATAATAAAGTGACATTATTTTATGTATGGTTATTTATTATTATTATTATTATTATTAAATAGAGATGTTATTGACACTTCAAAATAAGCACCACATGTCCAACTACAAGAACAATCACCATGGACGACAAGACCGGTAAGACATGCTCAGCGCAAACCACCGAACTCATCTAGCTAAGGACCCGACCACCTCAGTCCCTTACGGTGTTGTTGTGAGCTTCAAAAAGGCCAAGGGTTTCTGAAAATTTTGACGCCTTTTTCGACAATCGTAGTAGCCATTTTCATTGATTCAGGCATGTATCTTCATCCCCTCCTCATGCTCTGGCTATTGGTGCAAGTGGTTGGTGTTGATTTAAACACCCACGACAACCGCGAGTTTTGGGGGAGTGTCCGGCCAAACTGACCATCTAGTGTCATCGAGACTAGAACAAAAGTTGTTCCTCTTGTCGTTCCAAACATTTTGGTATGGGCCTTCCCCGGTGATGTTGAGTTTTTCCTTCATCGGAAACTACCCTCGAAACACCATCATCGATGGTGGCACGGGAGCTGGTTGTTGGTGACCTATTTTAGACCTAGAATTAACACAACGTCATCCCGAGCATGACGGTATGCTTCGATTGGTAAGAGTTTATCTCTTGATCGACAATTGCAGGTTTTGCTATAATGTATTGTTTGATCTGGAATGATTAGACCGTTGCATGGATCCCATTATGAGATATGTTGCTCCTCAAATTTCCATGAGTGTGTAGGAACTTACGGATCTAGAATCAAAGTTCAAATCTTCAGAATTGACGATTCTAAGATTAGGTTAATCGATCGCTGCCCGATTGTGCAATCAATGACGATCTGACCTTTGGATCGTGACCAAACCTCTTGAATGTGTTTAGTTGACCAATCAGAACCTTTAGGAACTTTTAGATCGAAAATCATAGGTCATAACTAGATGATGGGCCCCACTGGCTTGGTTGACCGGATGTCATCCGAGGCCTCCTTAACCTTAGAGTACGTCTTACGACATCTTGTGGACAAATGGAAACCTATGAAAAAGACCTAGTATACTATAACTGAAGACATGTTAAGTATTTAGAGTTCTCATTCTAGTAATTGGTAGCGGATGGTCGAGCGAACTCTGTTTTCTAAATGAGGTTCTACCAATATGAGTTGTATATGAATGTTTGCATTTCATGACTATTGAGATTTCCTTGTTTTGAAGTGAAAATTCTTTGATATTTATGTGATAACATTTCATTGTTTCTATTGGTGATTTCTCTAAGTATGAGTTAATTTGAGAATGCTTTGAAAAGCTTACTAAGGTTCATCGTTATGAGACTGCATTCTCGATATATACAAAGAAAGCTTTTGAAGGATCTCTCAAATAAACTTAATTAAGGGACACCCTTGTAAGGCCCACTCTATATTATATTTCACTGATCCAAACATTCTGTTTTGTATATATTCATTCAAATATCATCTCTACTAAAATTTACTTGAATTCAATATTATTTGATCATTCAATTAAATTATTGAAAGTTAAGTACTTTATTGAAGCACTGTGTCTATTGATTTTGTTGGTCTCAATTAAATGCCTTAATAATTTTCAATTTGTCTGATTTTTTGTAAGGATGATCTATGAATGAAGACTTGAAAAATAAACTATTTGGATCGTTGAAAAAAATTCGTAAAATACCCTAAAGGGTATCCCTCAAATAAAATTATTTGATGAATCTCTCAATGAAATGGATTTATAACTTATGTGTTGAGTTGTGGGAAGGATTAGAAAAATGTGTTAAAAGGGTTTATAAAAGGATTTGCCATTGGAATTTTATGTACTTATGTTGAGTTTGGAGGGTACTTATGGGGAGATGGGGAGGAGTAGAGGGATGGATGCCACTGACTCCCACTGGGGCGACAACTAGAACTTTTCTCACCTTATGGTTTTCTCTCTTAGTTTTTTTTTATAGAGTAAATTTACTCATCACTCTGCACCTGAATTCAAAACTTCCTCATATTACATTAAAGTAGAATATCATTTGTATATAAAAAATAAAAAAAATCAAATGAAGTATTCAAAGTGGATTTAAACTGGTTGATTGGGGCGAATAATTTAGATCAAAAGTGGTTAAAGTTACTTTCATATTGTTGAATTGGACGGTGGGGTACGTCAGACAATGAGGTCATGAGCTTCATCAGATTGGGCACAAAAAGTCAAATACCTAATCCTTAAGAAGTACAACAAGACTCAAGTTCCATGGAGACCATGACCAAATTATTAAAGGAAATTTTTACTGTAGACTAATAGTATAATATTTCTCTCTCCTTTGTTTTTCCCCAACATGTCCCAATAGGTCAGTCCATTGAATAGAACCTTTACAAATTGTCCACGCACGTTCTCATTCATGAATGGGAGTTTATTTTTTTTCACGTACGTCCATATCCATTTAATTTCAAGACTTTTAATATTGGAATTCAAATGCTGTGGTCTTACTTCCAACCACGTGTTTGGGACTAATGAACTCCCCCAGTTCAACTTGCAAGATTGATTGGGGAGGCTCAACTACTTAAAGTACATAGGACCCCACCAATTATAAACAGAGTTTTATGGTTTTTTTTTTGGTTTTTTTTGTTCGAAGCAAGAATTAAGTAAAAGACCGAAGAAAAAACCTCGGGGAATATTTTTAACGAGACCACCATTAATATGTTCGTTCTTATCATGTAATGTTATATTTGGGTTGAATGCATTACCTTTTTCTCTAAAAAAAGAAATAAAAATTATAATAAGAAAGAAAGAGACAAAGAAGCGTACAGAGAATTTGACCTTGACATTGACTATGGAGAATGTTGTAATATTGTCACCCACTTGTGTCGGCCATATGAAAATGAACCTGAAAAATGACTTTTTTTTTCTTCTTCTTTAAAGTCCTCATTTAGTAAGAAGCTCCTTTTTCTAATATATTAGTAATTTAGTATTTTGCATGTTTTTTTTTCCTTTTACTGTACCTCGTGGGTTTTATCGTTCTAATCTCGTTAATTATTTTTTCTCTTTTTATTAATTATAAATTTTTATTAGATAAACTTCAACAGTACAACCGAATACATTAACATAATATCTAAAATACTCATTTCAAGAAGACAACAAACTAACATATTAATCAAAATTAAAACGGACAAAAACCACACTAAAATCAAATATATATATATATATATATCTCATAAGTTTCAAATGACAAGTTGCCTTTAGACGCCATGAATGAGGTCAGCTTTTCATTTGGAGATGCATGGATTTGCCAAGTCACAATCATGTGGTCCCAAATTTATCAATTTTTCCAAATAAAACTACAAAAACCACGTTTTATTTCCATAATTTCTTTTTGTTTTATTGTGGTATGATTGAAAATATTCTTTTCACTTTTCATGAAATACAAAGTCTGTCACGCATGTCCTTTTCTTCAATCTTTCTTTACTCACCAAGTGAAGCATTTTAATTACAAAACTTGATTTAAATGGCTCATGTATTATACTGCAGCCGAAATAGGAACAGTGCCTGTAGTGACCTACAAAATTGTTTAATTTGCCCCAAGAAAGACGAGAAAAAATAGAAAAATAAATTAAATATGAAATTGCCACGGTCTTCTAAGTAGGAGTTGACTGAAGACTTTTGGAGTGTGTCGCAAATAAACTGCACGCTCACTTTGAAGACGTGGAACACAAGTTTTCAAGTGTATTGGCAATGAATCACATGTACACGTTTGGGTTTGACTTTACCTACACTACTTGTTAGAGATGGAATTTAGACTCTTGTTGGTACAAACGCACATGGAGTAAAGGTATGAACAAATTAATTAGACGGCATGGTCACGTTTGGATTAAATTGAATAGTTACACGATATTTTATGGGGATTATTGGAATTGATAAATTTCATTCATTCATAATTACTCTAACCCTAGACACCAAACTCGGCTTATTAGTCATATAGCGTGGAGACTTAAACCCTTATGCCTTGTTTGGTTTACGAAATGAATTTGAGGGGAAATCATTTCCCATGTCATTTCCCAAGAGATTGGAAATGGAAGATTCATTTATCACATTTGGAAATGCTGGGAAAGTAGAAATAAGCCCATCTCTCTGTGTAGAAAAAAGCCCACTCTTGAAGCATATAGTTTATATGTAATCTAATAAAATTATATCGTATGATTTAGGGTTTAGGTAAAAACTTTTGGGCATTGTTATATATGTTTTATTTTTGTAACTTGAATTATTAATTAGCATATATGATTTTTGGTGCCTAATATTTCTTGTTAGGATATCATGTCACATGATGATAAAGAGATCGGCAAAGAAGTGATAACGATAACAAGGATACACATTCTACATCTAATGTTGATACTTCAACTCCTAAAGAACTTACTCAACTCGGATCTCAAGTAGTTGAACATTGTGTTTGATTTGATATTTATTTATATTTCTTATTTCTTTGTGTTATATATGCTCGTAATGTTGTCAAGTTTGATTTACAAAATTTTATTTACATTTGTTTTTCAAGAGAAAAAAGACTTATAATATATCTCCTGTAAAAATTAAAATTTAGCCTACCGCTATAAAAATTCATGGATCTATCATTGGCTCTATGGCTCCCTTTGGGTTGCTCGAAAGATGTGGAGCGATGGTACTGCTTTAATTTGTTTATGTCTAATACTTCTTAAGAACTCAATAGGAAAAATTATTTATTCATTCATAAAAAAAAGTGGTAACGATAACAAGAATACACATTCTGCATTTGATGTGTGGTTTGTCTTAAGAACTCTTTAGGAGTTTCTTGTGGTTTGTCTTATCATAATGTTGTTTTATTTCTATTTAACTTTGACTTTAGATATGGATTTGTCGTTTCTACCGTTGCGCGGCAAACCTGTATTGCAGGTGTTGGCTGCGCAAATCTCACGGCCTGGTGCTCCGGGCTGAGGGGATGTGCGTTAACACGTGACGTCCTTCTTTTGGATGCGGTGCTGTTGTGTGCGGGCGTGCCAGCACGGTCTACCGTGCGTCGAGATGGTGATGAGGTTTGGATAGAAGATGGTTAAATGATGCGCCTGTTTTGAGTTCGACTCCTAATCAAACGATTGTGGCCGAGAAAGGAACTGACCTCGGCCGTCAGGTTCACGGCCTGAGCTACAAAGCCGTTTAGTAGTGGTGTTGGTGGCGGGTTTTAGGCGGTGCTCCGGCACGTTGCTCAAAGAGTTACGGTCGTATGATATATGGGGTGAATGAGATGATAACAGAGATGGTGCTTCGACGTCTTGAAAATCAAGGGTCGTATGATATATTGATAAATGTATTTTCCTTACAATCTACCACTACTCCTAGGAAAGCAAATAAAGGTATTGAAAGTGCATTACAGGAAAATATAATTTGCTCCGTGGGAGGCTTTTGTTTGGTGTTTGAACCCCTTGAATGTAGTCTTGAGCTTAGTATTTATAGGGGAAGTCCTGGAGGGACAATCGAGGCTGAAAAGATCTACATGGTGGAGCCTGATCGGGGCAAGTGGATAGTCAAATCGGCATTTGGGATCGTGAAGCATGGTGGTGTGACCCCTATAAATCCCGGTAAATCTCGGCCACCGCTCTGATCGTGGGTTCTACCCCCTTGGCCGTGGGAAAGCATTTAATGCCCTGGTCTGGTGGTTGGTGATCTGACCTCAAGTTGTAAGAACACTTGTGTGAATGTTTGTGCCTAACCACTCTGATTTCCATCACCAAATCCTAACTTCAGTCACTTCCCTTCTTCCCTCGTGTATTAAATGCTTCTTGCGACTAGTGGGTTTGCTGCGATAGTCAGAGGCATTACTTCATTAAATGGGGCGTGGGACCTTGAGGCCACGTAGTGATTTAACCACAGTATCTTCGGCTGTGTCTTTTACGGCCTTCGGCTTCGGCATACAATACCGCAGTCACGAAGCCGAGAGGATTCTACCTTTGCAGCTTTTCTTTTGTTTTCAGGAAGGCGAAATGCCTAACGAAACGTGGTCGTTTCAGTTCATGAGTAGGTGCTAGGGCCGAGAGGAAGTCCCTTCAGTCAGTTTATGACCGTGATTTATTAAGCACAAACAGCAGGTTTGAGTACATGTGCTTCTAGTTGATTAATCAAGGATTTTAGTCATCTTTGGGTTGTGTATGAGTCTCTCCAGATCAATTCAATGTATTGTTGCATTTTGGTCACTAAAGGAGATTTACCCATTTTGGGCACATCATTACATTGTACTTTTGTTTGATTATCAACAAAAAACTATCGCTTATTCTAAAAAAAATGTAATAGGAAATAGATATGTTTGGAACAAATGCCCTTTCATTTTTGGACGAAATACATCTCAATTTATTGACTAAATTTTGAGAATAATTGTATACTGTTTCCAAAAAAAATTTATCTTAGAAGAATTTTAGAATTGTTGCAAGTATCAAATATTACTAAATCCAAGTGGTTAAAATGAATGAACGGCTTGAATGCAATTAAAAATTGAGATATTTAGTAATATACCCATTCTTAGCACTAAAACTATAAATAAACCCTACATCATTTCATTTTTATAAACATACCCAAATAATGACAAATGGTACTATTAAATTTAATTTTAATTATTAAATTACTTTGATACCCTATTGAGTGTTTTGGGCTTTTTTATGAAATTTTGGGTTGGGTTTGTTTTAAGAAATCAATGGCAATTTTGTAATTTAAAAGAAGTTGAAAGCCTTTTTGTTATGTTATAAATGAGTTTTGGGTGTGTTTATAAATTCCATTTCATATAGGGTTTTTTTATAATTTGGGCTCCTATATTGGGTATATTAGTGAATTTCCCTTAAAAATTTGTATATTTGTACTCAAGCATACAAAAAGAGGAATTTCAAGGAAGACTTCAACCCCAAACCTACGCGGACTGATTAACTGGAATTTAGCAATTATGCAAAATAGTTCAATGAGGAAAGTGAGACAATTAATTGCAAAGAAGGTGGGGTGGGCGAAACTGGGTCAAATTAGTAAACCATGTCAAGACGGGTCACTTTTTTCGACTACGAATCCAGCCCCTCGCGCCCTCCGGATTCATGCAATTAAAACAATACCAACCGGGTCAACCGGGCCGGGTGGGGGCTTGAAAGACTTTGCCTTAATGACTTTGGTTGGGTCAAGTTTAAAACATGTAATACACTTTTTTTAGTTTGATTTATAGGGAAGGGAGACAGAAGACGAAAAGTCAAAATTTTGCTGTGAATACAATGTTTGTATACATGTTATAATATAGGTGTACGACATAGTTGATATTTCCCTCTTTTAGAGATTAATATCAATAAATATCAACTTGTATTATAAAACACGAATAAATTACACCCCGTTTATCTTCTTCTTTTTTTAAGACCTTTCAAACTCAAACCCATGAATTTTCTTAGACGAACAGTTACTTCAAACCACTACACTAGTAGGTCTTTTGCATGATATTTATTTTTAACACAGGTTAGCCTTTCGAAATTTAAAAACAAAACGTTGGCAATCCAACCACGCAATTGTATGCACATAGGAGAAATATTGCTTCTAAACCTCGAATCCAGTGTATTTAGTAGGTTGATCAAGTGCAAAGTTTGATTAAAATGTAGGTTGAATTGCAAGTGGATCTTGTTTGTGTCGTTATATATGTATATGCGTAGACTAAATATGCTTGGTACCAGAAAACACAAAAAAAGTTAAACATAGAAAACACGGAATTCAAGAAGAAGAAAACTTGGGTATGGCGATGGGCCATGGTGACCAGATCAGTATAAGCACAGGAAACGTGGCACGTGACGGTCAATATATCCATTGAACCTGTAAACGTTAGTCTTCCATGTTCTCATTCAACTGGTTTTTTTTTTTTTTTTTTTTTTTTTTTTTTTTTTTTTTTTTTCTTTTCTTTGATATCTGGTGATTATTATTATATATACGACCAAATTTACAAATACTAATCTAGGAGAGAGAAGAAGAACATATACGAACCAAATTAATGATTTGGTCTTCCTTCTTTGCACGTGTGTGAGACTGAGAATTCGGGAATTCTTCTCGCTTGGTTAGCTAGACTAGATAATTTTCCAAATTTTCCTGAAAACGACAATTAAATATTAATTTGTTTGGTTATTATGGTGGTAATTGCTTAATTCCAAAAAAACATAAATATGAGATTGGACTGGGAAATGACTGGAGACTATTCTCGTCAACATGTGAAAACTATAAAATGATTGATATACATGGCTCTCTCTATCTCTGTCTATATATATTGCCTGGAAGATAATCAAGGCTTTTGACTTTCTCATTTTTCTTTTACTAGACCCGATTTTATTTAGAGTCGGCTCAAGTTATTGGAAAAGTTTTTACTCATGTATGCCATATTGATAATGAGACGGCTCCTTTAAAGCCGTCTTTTGTTTTGTTTTATTTTTTTATGTTGATCTAATAAAATTCTATCGTATGTTTATAAATAAAAAACACTATATGATAAAATTCTTACGTCTTTTTAGCCCAATGATGATGGACTAATTATTTTCAGTCACAATAAGAAATGAAAAAAAATAGTGGATTTCAAACAAACCCAGCAGCCCACTGAAGAAAAATGTGGACTTTTGTTGAAACCTAAAGCGTTGTCGTGCCTTCTCTCATTTTAAAAGTTCGAAAAGCCCATGAAAGAGCTTATATCTGTTTTAGAACTCATCATTTTAATCTGAGGTTGGTTGGATTTTGCTTGGTTCTATCAAGCCATCCCCCAAACTTTATTCTGTTTAAGTACAAGTTGTCCACTATGAAGTATGAATCATATCATTTACACCAAACCGTCCTTGGTCGTATTCTTTGATCACGTGAGGAAAGAGATAGAGAATATTATACACGACGCTAAGAGATTACTTAAACTTAGTTGTTACCTTTTAGACAGGGAACCTTACACAAATTCTCCCAAATGAGACAATATTGACTACTTCAAAAGTGGAGGCACTTTAAGAAGTACCTTTCTCTAATTTTCTTAACCCTTTGAGCCCGCTATTATTGCATCCATAAATTTTTGGCCCACATATAGTTCTAACTCCTAACTTGCTTTACACTTCGGTTGCCATGCTTGATTTTTGAGGCAATAGGAACGTAGAAGTAATGATCACATTGGCCAATCAAACAACTTAAATTTACCTACTAATAAAAAAGTACTTCAACTAATAGTCTTGGTTCATCGCATCTTTATGTTTTAATGAAATGGTAAATTTCAGTATCTGACTCTTTCCAAAGAGATTGTTCTGTTTTGATAGCTACCTTTTAAAACTCTAATTCTTCTCATAAAAAAACATAATTAACTTTTAATAAATAGTCTCCAATATTTTTCAAGAGACAGAAAAAAACACAACAAATGCTACGAGCCTTTTTGGACATTTTATGATAACAAAAAAAATAACTAACTAAAAAAAAAAAAAAAAAAAAAAAAAAAAAAAAAAAAAGCTTATTTCATAAATAAGGTATGCTCTTTCCTTAAAACAAAATACCATTCGTTTTAAATCCTTCGAAAAAGCTTCCTTATCATAAGCATATATCTCAAGGATAACTTGGATAGTTTGCACCCAACTTTCTAGATAATTTTTTTTAATTAATTATGATAAGAAGACTTGCGTTGAAGATTATATTTGTAGCAATATTGTCCATGCAAGCCAATAGAGAAGTCAAGTAGGAGTGGGCACGCAAACCGGTGAGCTGGAAATCCAAGCCGAACCGCACCAAACCAAACTGGAAAAAAATCGAGTTGACCAAAAAGTCAACAACTTTTCAAAAACCGAACCAGACCGGTTTGGACCGATTTTGGATCTGGTTTCATGTCTTCAAAAATCAGACCGAGCCGAACTGAACCGGTCAAATTAAAAATATATATAATTTCAATATATATTTATATTTAATGCTATATTTTTAATTTAACAAAAAAAAATAATATTTATCCAAGTTCAATTTCAAAATATCTCTCTTTTCTAACTTTAATATTTATTTTTATATGAAATTGAATAATTTGTTAATTTTCAAGGAAAAATAATAATACTTCAGTTGAGAATTGTATTAAAAAATAATTTTTATAATCCGGTTCAAAACCGAACCGGACAGCAACCTGACCGAAATCGGTTCAACTCGAACTGGACAGTTTTTGAATTTTTTTTATTAAAATTGAACCAAACTGAACTGGATGAATAATATCGAATCGGTTCTAATTTGAGGCAAAAATCGATCCAACCCGAACCGTGTCCACCCCTAAAGTCAACCATCGAACCGTCATCTCCAAGCTTTGAAATGTTTAACATGACATGCTTTTATCAATGCGCAGTGGAATGTTATGACAATTTCCATCGGCCATCAATTGATTTCTCGGTTTGTCTTGGTGGTCTGTAAAATGTAATGCATTTATTTTGACAAGCCAGCTCGATGCACTACCCCTGCCATTGTTAGTAGTTGTTCTTTGGGTTGTATAGAGTCCAGCAGGGACAATCTTGAATATAATCTGGCAAAGATTTCCTCGCACCAATTTCTTCTTCCCTTGGGTGTGTTGTTGATTTTTCGCTTTGGGAAAGTAAAGTTTTGTCCAACGATATATGATGTTCTGAGTCTCTTCATACATTGTCAATTAATACTTTAGGTTGGATGTTCTAATTCTATGGTACTATTCAAAATTGTAATAAACAAACAAAATAAATCATGAAATCAAATGATCAGCTTACCTTGATTTTACCTTGGTTCCAGGTGCCATCGCTAGATTGAGATCTGCAGGGTGGCGAGGACTTCCATTGCCTTGTATTAGGTGCAGAGAAGGGGGTGGTAGGCTTAGTAGGATTCGAACCTACAATGTAACCGTTATGAGTGGTACGTTTCACTGTGGTGTGTGAAAAGTGTATATTAGTGTCGAACTGTAATTTGCAAATAAAACGTGCATTTTCTTAACAATACTTTAATATAAAGTAGGACCGTATGCTAACTTTCTATGCAGTTTTCAATAAATAAATAAATAGAAAGAACTTTATATGTGCACACAGGTGTTAGTTTAATAATATTCATTATTCTCGTATGAATCACAACCATCAGAAAAATCAGCATCATATTGAGAACGTGATATGCTTCACCAAGTATCATTTTCGTGACCAATAAAGGCATATATGTTGTGAAACAGTTTTTTTAAAGCATCCACACCAGCTTTTAACTCTATGGTTGTCACCATTGAAACAAATATCAAGATCAAAATATAAAATATTTGGTATTTTAGAAAAACAATTGCAATTTAAATTGAGATTGTGGAGGAAACTTAATGCCAACTGAAGGAGATTTGCTCACTTACTTGCTCACTTCTTCCGATGTTCAAACTAGATGTAAAAATTTCATTTTAATATAAAAGTTTATAGATGAAGGATTATCTTGTTTTATTTTCAATAAATCTTGACGGCACAAGAAGAATTTATTAATAGATAACGAGATACACCTCTAGCTTCTATTCAAACTCTAAAAATTAAATAATGTGCTTCATGTTTCTAAAATGGTAGCTGATCCTATTTCAGTTCATGAATTTTGATGGATCTGGTTTGTGTGCAGGAAAAGACAAGGCTAGTGTTGTTTGAAGGATGTAGCAACCAACAACAATATTGGAGGAACATGTTAGTTCAGAGTCCAGTGTGGATCTACCTCCTACTGCAATATACACGTATTTATAATTCACATATAATACTACTGACTATATGTGTCTGCAGTACTTGTGTGGTCTTATTACAATGTGTTTTTCTGTGCCCATTTTTGGCATTTTCAACTATTAAATATTTTCCTATTTTCAGACCAAATTCTCCACCATAAACCCTAAACGATAGTCCACAGTCCACATCCACCACCCAATTATCTCCGACCATGTTGCACAATTTTTCCGGGAAGGACCATGGCCATCTTTAGTCCTTCTAAGTTCTCAATTATCTCCAACAATAACCCTTTTTTTTTCAGGTAAAATTGTACATTTCTAAAATGGGTCTTGACCATTTTCAGCATAAACAAAATGTTCCCCAAATTCAAATTCTAGATTTTTTTTTTCTTTCCATCCCACACCGTTTTCCAGGAAAATCATAAATTCCATTTTTCCTGACCTGGGTCTTCGCCATCTCTACCATGCCCGAATGTTTCTTGGCCTAGACTGAGTCCTCTCAAATTTGTTTAATTTCTCATGTTCCCAAAAGAAATTCTTGAAAATATGCAGGAACAAGAGTTAGGGCAACAGCAGTGTCCCAAGTCACCAAGAAACATTCTATTTGACAAGTATGAGATGGGAAGGCTTCTAGGACTAGGCACCTTTGCTAAAGTCTACCATGGAAGAAACCTCATCACAAATGAAAGTGTAGCCATCAAAGTGATCAACAAAGACCACATAAAAAACGAAGGCCTCATGGAGCAAATACAGCGCGAAATTTGTATCATGCACTTAGTTCGCCACCCCCACATTGTTGAATTAAAAGAGGTTATGGCCACGAAAACCAAGATCTTCTTCGTTATGGAGCACGTAACGGGCGGTGAATTGTTCAACAATGTATTCGAAGGGAAACTCAAGGAAGACGTGGCTAAAAAGTACTTTCAACAACTTGTAAGCGCTATTGAATTTTGTCACAGTCGCGGTGTCTCACACCGCGACCTAAAGCCAGAAAACCTTCTTCTAGATGAAAATGGAGATCTGAAGGTCTCCGATTTCGGATTGTCAGCATTACCAGAGCATCATTGGAGCGACGGTATGCTTCACACGCAGTGTGGCACGCCGGCTTACGTGGCGCCTGAGATTTTGAGGAAAAAAGGGTATGATGGAGCAAAGGCAGACATATGGTCTTGTGGGGTTGTTCTCTTTGTTTTTCTTGCCGGCTACTTGCCATTTCTAGATGAGAATGTGATGAGAACTTATACGAAGGTTTTCAAAGCTGAGTATGAATTTCCACCTTGGATTTCAGGGGAGGCAAGGTTGTTGATAAAAAAGGTTTTGGTTGTTGACCCGGAAAAGAGAATTTCGTTTAAGGAGATAATGAGGGATCCTTGGTTTCAAAAGGGTTCAAATTTTCCTAGGCCAATTGGGGTTCCCAATTCCATTGAAAACGATCAAAACAAAAAGGATGATAGAATTGGAAATTTGGGTAGGTCAAGAATTGGTAGCATTACTACTAGTACTACAAAATATTCATCATCATCTCCACCATTTTTCAATGCTTTCGAATTCATATCGTCCATGTCATCCGGGTTTGACTTGTCGAACATGTTCGAGGACAAGAGGAAATCTGGGTCGATGTTCACGTCCAAGTGCTCTGCCTCCGAGATCATGGCGAAGCTGCGGGTGGTGGCGGAGAGGTTGAATTTTAGAGTGGTGTGTGAGAAGGAATTCAAGGTGAAATTGCAAGGGAAAAAGGATGGGAGGAAGGGGAAGTTGGCAGTGTCGGCGGAGTTCTTTCAGGTGGCGACGGAAGTGGAGGTGGTGAAGTTCTCAAAATTGGCCGGTGACACTCTTGAGTACACCAAGTTTTGTGAGGAGGACGTGAGGCCTGCACTTAAGGACATTGTTTGGACTTGGCAAGGTGAAGAAAATGAGTGTGAACTAAAAAAGGTTGAAAATCTTAACTGTCATTAACTGTATGGGTAAGTCCCTTCAAGATGGAGGTAAATATTTACTATCTAGGAAAACCCTTTTAGATCCCAATCCTAAGTCACTTTAAACAACTTTTATTCTATAATAGTCCTGGTCCTATACACTGTCTCTTTGTTGTCTCTGTAGTTTCCTCTTTATGCCTCTTAATGCAAGAAGGGGCTATTTTAGAATTGTGAAAAAAGGTTATTTTAGACAATTTTACTTTTGTTTTTATAGCTTAACTGTCATCAACTATATGGGTAAGTTCTACTGCAAGAATTTTGGAACTTTCTATAATGCATGTCATAAGTAATTAAATTCTAATGCACAAGACATTCGAAATAATTGATTACTTTTTATTTATTTATTTTATAATCAGTGACTATAATAGTTTAAGTTCCAAATTTAAGTTGTCTTGAGTTTAATTTCAGCCTAAACTTAAAGTTTATATACAATTGCCTTTTTTTTTGGTGGGCCTTGAGTCCTAGATCATGTTTAAGTACTCATTTTTAATTTTTGTTTTCTCAAAGTTATCAAAAGAACAGAAAGATATTAGCATCCTCATATATTATTAGGGCCAATAATTTCTCCATATAGTGATTATTGGACACTGTATTTAGTAGAATTAAAATCGGAGAGGT
The DNA here is from genome assembly GCA_903112645.1 of Prunus armeniaca. Lineage (NCBI taxonomy): Eukaryota > Viridiplantae > Streptophyta > Magnoliopsida > Rosales > Rosaceae > Prunus > Prunus armeniaca. The sequence continues at coordinate 7,872,341 of CAEKDK010000003.1, read as the reverse complement.
CGAATATCTGCTTACAACTTACATGCTTGATCAAAGCTCCCAACTCAGAGTTAGAACTCACATCAACAATTTTTAGGTGGAAAACTAATGAAACGGGTTTTTTTTTAAAGCAATGTGAGACCTCATGGGTGTTAGTGTGTAATTTCAAAAATATCAAGGGATTTTGTGACAACACCAAAAATCTTAAGAGGTGTTAGTGTAAATAATAATAATAATAATTATTATTATTATTTTGATAAGGAAAATGAATTACAACCGGAAACCACGCGGGCACGCAGGCCCTACCAAGTCAAAATAAAAAGGAACAGTACAGCTTAACGGTAAACCCCTATCCCACAACCGGGAGAGAGTAAGACTATGGCCTAAGCTAGCAACAGCATCAGCAGTAAAATTAGCCTCCCGAAAAATGTGCTTAAAAGAAATCTCTTCGCAATAAGAATTGAGCAACCGAATGTCATGCATAAGGATACTTATGCTCCAGGGAACCGAAACCAGATTATTAACACAATCAATGATAAGCTTTGAGTCACCTTCCACAAGCATCTTTCGCCAACCCTTATGAATAGCATGCGCTAGACCATCCCGAAGAGCCAAACACTCTGCGACTATAATAGAAACTTGACCAGAGTTTTTAGCCCCAGCTAAACGAACATTACCATTCCAGTCACGAATCACAAAACCAGTAGCAGCCAGATTCCCACGCACCGAACCATCAAAATTCACTTTAACCCAGTCCAGCGGCGGTGGCTCCCACTTGATGTTAACCTTTCCAGTAGATTTTTTAGGAGGGCAAGAGTTAATTTTCCAATAATCTAGCCCAATGCGACCAGCCACATTTAGCACTTTAACTGGGTGTGGATCGATGTCTTTAAAAATGCAGTTGTTCCTGGCTTCCCAGATCTGCCAGCATAGAAGAAGAGCTTTGGAAAGAGCATTTGGGCCATCGGCAGCCTTGGTATAAGGTAGCGAAGCCAGCCACTCAATGCCATCAAAATTTTGCTGAATATAATTAGGGAAAAAATACGTGCACCTCCAGATATTAACAGCAAACTGACACTCAAAAAATAAGTGGTTAATAGTCTCCATATGATTCTTACACAGAGGGCATTCTGGATTGATATTAGGTAAAAATTTGTAAAGATGGCTTCTAACTTGCAGTCTTTTCCGAATGAGAAGCTACGAGAATAGCTTAACTTTAGGGGGGAGAGTTATACTCCATATTTTCTTCAAAAGGGGGGCTTTTGGGTGACTTTGTTCATCCTGCAATTGTAAATTGTAAGCAGATTTTATAGAGAAATTCCCATTAGGGGTAGGCCCCCAGATCAATTTATCAGGAAGAGGAGATAAGGGCAAAGGAATTGTTAGAATTTTCTCTATAATATCATCATCAATTACTTGAGAAAGCTTGTCATAATTCCAAGTCTGATTCTGAATAAAGTCAGACACTTTAGCATTTAAATTAAGATTATTTCTAAGGAAGACATGAATTAGATCTAACAAAGGAAAAGGAAAAACCCAATTAGCAGTCCAGAAAGGAATGGATTGCCCATTACCAACAATCCACCTTATACCTTTGTTAAGCACAGAACGTGCCTCAAGGATGGCTTTCCAAGTCGAGGAATGTGAAGTTTTTTTAGCAGTCACAAGAAAACCCTCCTTCTTCAAGTACTTCTTCACCATAATTTGAGCCCACCAATTGGAGGAATCAGTTAAGCAGATCCAACCTAGTTTTGCTAAAGCCGCTTTGTTGAAAAGAGCAGCAGACCTGACCCCAAGGCCTCCCATACTTTGAGGCAAGCAAATGTCTTTCCAGGCCACAGGGGAAACTTTAATGTTGTTGCCCCAGAAGAAACGTCTACAGCTCGAATTCATTTCCTTACAGACTGCTTTAGGGCACTTGAAACACGACAAAGTGTGGTTGGGGACACCCGTAACACTAGCCTTGATTAAAGTGAGCCGGCCCGCCCTAGATAAAGTTTGGGCCTTCTAGCCGGCAAATTTGGATCGAATTCTATCCACCATCATCTTAGCATTAGCAGGATCTTTCCAAAAAATGATATTGTGTATTCCAAGGTAGCGACCAAGCGTGGTTTTATGCTGAATTTGCAAGAGGTTGCTTAGAGCATTTCGAGCTTGAGAATGAACATTACCAGAAAAATAAACAGTGGACTTATGTAGATTTCTTAGATCTAAGTTCTAGACGTTTAGCTGTCATTGGGTTTAGTCCTCGCGTTTTTGGTTTTAGATGTAGGTCTTTTGACATTTATTACTTTTTTTGTTGTGTCAATTTTACCTTTTGAGGTAAATAAGGAAAACACATTGAAAATCTAAATTTAATGCATTATTTCCTTGTAATTGAATTCCATAATTTAAATTTTAAATTCTTTCTTTGATAATATTCCTATGAGACAAGCACCCACATTAAATTATGTACATGACATACAGGTAAATAGTATTATTATTAGTGAAAAATACTTAGTGATAAATCGTGTTACCTATAAGTTAGGAACATAAATTAGAAGACTACCTATAAGTCAGATACAAAAAATAGACAAAATAAAATTGTATGTAAAAAAGGTACATAAAATACTATTACACATTGTCGAAAATATGAAAAAACATATATATATATATATATATATATATACCTATGCAATAGGCAATATAACATAAATGACTATTATCCAATTCAAATCACAAGGGGGTAACATTGGAACAAAAAATGATTTTAAAAAAAATAAAAAATTACATCATAAAATATTAAAAAAGGAATGTAATTCTATGTGGCACGAAAGTCAAAGGACTTGGATCAAAGTCACCAAATCCGAGGATTAAACCTAACTCCTCAATAGGAATTTGGATCAATATCAACTTTTCTATATTAATTAATTCTACATTGTGAAAAGTTGTATTAGAGCATCTACAATCATGCTACTATTTTTATATATTTAAATATAGTTTTTTTATTTTTTATTTTATCAAACGGTAGAGAGATTGCATTCATAAAGTACACCATAAGGGCAATACAAATATAATAGCAACTACAACTATCCACACAAAGTGATAAAAATCACCACCCACAAAGGAGTTACAACCAATATAGAGGGTTTCTTGACAACATCAAACTCATGTAGTATACCTCTACTCAAAGCCACATAGGGCCAAGGACAGTTCGGCATAAACGCCTGTCTGGAAAAACCAAGTGTAGTACCCCACAATGCAAACTACAAACAAAAACTATACTACATAAAGGTCACAAACAAGTATCAAACTCAAAAGCGTTGATGCGCTTATTCAACACCATAGTTCACACCCAAAAAAAGGTAACCCAAGCCCACAACTAAGACTTGGAAGAAGGCATACCTAAAAAGAAAAAAGAAAAAAAAATTAAAGGCTTGCCACCACTACCGTAGTCGCTCCTGCCGAAGTGTGGGGACATGGTATACGACCGAAAATGCTACAATCTAAAAACTTATGACAACAAACCAAAAACCCCTAGAAATTCAAAGAGAGAAAGAGAGAAAGGTTAAAAGGGAAGAGGGAAGAGGAGAAACGAAAAGGGTGAAGGAGGAAAGCGGGTAAGAGAGGAGGCGGAGAAGGGAGGAAGGGCATAAACGACATCCTCTGCTTGTTGCAGTGCTGAAGGGAGGCTAGGTTTTGGTTTCAGGTTTGAAAGTGTTTCAAAAAAACCTAGTTATCTCTATTAGTTAAAATTTAGCTAAAAACACTATAAAGTCTTTTTTAGTACAAGTGATAGCCTAAACTATAGAAGGATGTGTTTTCCCACACACACACAACCAAGAGGCCATGGGGGTTCGAACTTGAGATCTCTAGTTTACAAGTTAAGACCCTTTTCCACAGTGTTAGACCCTGTTGGCAAAAAAAAATAATAATAATAATATATATATATATATATAAAGTTATTTTAAGAGCTCTTTATAAAATTTCAACTCCAACTCTACTCCCTAATTTAAAGAGTCATAAATACTTTAATCATTTTTTAACTCATCCCTCTCTATATAAAAATAAAAATAAAGGTTAGCATTTAATAATTCTCTAAAGCATCATTTTTTTTACATGAAGGCAATAGTTTTTTATTGATGAAGATGAATGAAACAAGTACAAAAATCGAGTTGTATCCTAGAGGATTAGGCGAGTGTCTCCACACCAAATAGGTGTTGTGTTAACTCGCAATTGTACGGGACAATTAGTAGTATAGCAAGATAAGTACAAGGTCATACTCACGAGGACTGAGAAGTTCAGATTAATTATGTTCTTAGATTACCCAATTCTAGAAACAAGAAGTTAAGTCTAAAACTGATTTTAAAGTGGTATTGCGTTTCAAAACAAATGAAACAAAATGAAATTGCTTGTGATTATGAAAACAAATGAACAAAATGAAATTGCAAACAAAAACAAGTAAACAAGTGTAACAAAGAGTGGTCTTACGGCTTGGAAAACAGATTTTGAGACTAGGGCATTCGATTCACCTTAACAATCCAATTCTAGGTCATAAGGATTCAAGTGACTAGCCTAATTCAGATTCAAAGATTGATTCTAGCTAAAGTATGATTAAGCCATGGTGTCTGGTCCTAAACTTATATTCTTAATTCCCTAATTAAGTCCTTGTTGTCGAACTTAAATTAAGCATTAGAAATCCATTAAGCATAGAAGAATGTTTTAAACAACAATCATATATCTAATCCATGTTGTCGAATGTCCATACATACTCTTCCTATTCATAGTTCAATTCGAATTAAGGCATATGGTGTCTACTCTTAATTTCAACCAAGATACACAAATCTGAATGGTAGCTAGGCATTCCATTTAGCATATAGGCAAGTAGGCATAGTGAATAAGAACATGAATCATGAATCAAACTTAAAACTTGAAATTTATAAACCCAGAATTTCATGTTAGGTTACATCGAAGCCCTAGTTATGAATTTAGCTACTCAAAATGGGAAAGAAACTTAAACATAAATGAGAAAACATAATGAATGCAATAAGAGTAGAAAAACCATTTTCTGAAGTTCTTGTGGTGTCCAATGCTTCTTTAAGAGCTTCTCCACGTCTAATGCTTCTCCAAGAGCTTCCCCAAATCTAGAAGGAAGTATGAAGGTTAATGAGGTGATTTTGGATGAGTTTGGGTGAGTGGTGATGGCTGAGATAGAGGAAATTCATAGGGAAATGGAAGAGAGGCTTGCTGGGATAGTTTTGGTGATTTGGGGTTGTTTAGAGCTTTGGATTGATTGTTGGAGTGTTTGGGGTTGTGAGAGTGTTTGAGGGTGATTTCTGAAGGATGGATGAATTGTGGGAGTGTGAATCCCAAGATGTGGTTCATTTTGGTGGGAATGGAAGTGGTAATTATAGGGAGAAGGAAGTGATAAATCTGAACTGAGTACGACTTTCTCCTACAACACCCACTTCACCAACCTTACCTAACACACCAATGCAGTTGAAAATCAGTTTATTTTCTTATTTGGCTACTACACTTCACCAACAAATCCCACTATAAGCCATAGCTCATTCATAACTCATCATGACCAAGCAACAATTAGATCATCCTTAGGTCAAGATGACAAGCAACTTCATAGGCTCACGAATTGGGCTTCCCTTAAGCAACTGATGACTTTGAGCTGTCCATCTTGAAGTTCAAAATATCATCTTTCCAACCACATGTCATTTGGGTCAATCTAAGGTCAGAGGAAGGATTTAAGGTCGAAACAAATTTCTAGCTCAATTTGCACATTTTTGCACATTTTCCTGTCCAAAGCCACCATTGCTACCTAAATCTCAATTAACTGAATGATGAAGACAAAAGAGATTAAAAGCACAAGTTTAATTAAAAAAACATAACCAAATCATAAGTTAGAAGGGTCCAAAATGATATATAATTATGCACTGATCAATAGGCGTATGGTCGTCGGACTATCAAAATAGCTTACCCTCTCAATTGCAAGCGGGAGAAGGAACCTTGCCTCTTTTAGAGCACTCCCTCCCCCCCCCCCCCCCCCCCCCCCCCAATCCCCCCAAAAATCCCCATAAAATCATCGTAAAATACTATAAAATATACAATCCTCGAAAAGAACATCAGAGATTCAATCAGACGGTTCCTCAAACTAGAAAACCAAGGTACTCAAATGTAAAGCAAAATCATGATTGACTTCCCAAGTTCGGAGACGATCTGCAGAGAATCACTCTCAAAACAAATATTATTAAACCCCTTTGTACCGCAAAAACAAGTCTTTCCCTGGCTACTAGTGCCTCCACTTGTAAATCTAAGTAAACATTTTCAAATTGGACCACAAGGCCTACCACAAAAGCCCCATGAGAGTCACACACCACTATTCAGGCTCCCCCTACCTTTTCGTCTACTAGCCATGCTCCGTCGACATTCAGCTTAAATAGATTTGTAGTCGGTGGGCAACACTTTTTGATTTGGTGTGGGTGGTGATCTTGTCTTGGTTTAAAAGTAACTTACAAAAATTCCACCAAGCGTGATCTTGTATACTTAGTTGTCACACTTGGGTGGGTGTTTTTACATTTCCAGCTGAGAGTGTCATATGGACCAGCCACGCATCTTGATCTTTGCCAATTTCGATAGTTAAGGGCCTCTACAGTGGACAAAACCTAGTCCTGTGGAAACTAGGAGTGGTATGCTATAGAAGGCATCGGACTTTGCACGAGGTTTTGGCACAAGTGGTGTAGGGACAATCACATAGAATGTGAAGGATGGACTCGTGGGCACCTCCAAAAAAGAAGCACTGCCGATCAATAAGAATGTGTTTCCGCCACAAATTAGCATGAGGGGAAAGGATATTAAGTCAAACTCACCATCTAAAGAGCCGCACCTTCGCAGGGACTTGGGCTTTTCAAATGGCGGGCCATAACATCTGTTTGTACCTAATTTTGGTAAACGGACCAAAAATGGTCTCACGTTTTAAGAGAATATGTTAAAGATAAAGTTGGGCCCATTAGCATTTGTTTTTTCTTAGAGGGTCATCATTTTCCCAACTGGGCCTCTTTGAGTGAATCAATAAGAAGGCCCAAATCATAAGAGTCAGGCCTTTATCTCCCACTACAAGTTAAAAAATCGATAATCGTGTTTTCTAAGCCCACTTGGGAGGTTGAAGGGGATTATCACATTTAATGACGACTTGACCTCCTTATCTCCCAGCAAGAAAACAAGTCGTACTGAAGCCTCCAAAACCAGAAAAGATCAAAATTGACAGCTAGGTTTTCAAGTACAAAGAAGTCAAATCAAGAGAGCTTCACAAAGAAAACCGACGATTCCTGCCAAAAGTCCTCCATCATCCCCTCTATGAACTGGTTAAGATCAGCAAACTAGCAGCTGACCTTGAACCACAATCCAAAGGTCTTATTGCAGTTTCCATCATTACGGGTTCCCTCCACCTCTATAAATAAAGTATACTTCAGAAGATGGGGACTGTCTCTCCAAAACCAGACGCAACGTCTCAAAAAATGCATGAAAAACTCTCAAGACAACAATCTGCCTACTTTTTCTTTAGATAACCAGTTGACAACTCCTGTGTTTATCTCTTGTAGCTCTGCCATATCCATGGTATGATTTTCTTTTAAGAAGTATTTTGTTTCAGTTCATGTAATCGTTTGACTGGATTGAGAAATCTCCGATATCTTTTTCTTTACATTGTAATATGAATTCAAGGATAATTGGTGAATTAATTGAAGAATATTCTGTTATTTAATTTGAACTAAGAATAAATATAAGTTACAGAAGGATATGTACATGTAAAATTCACTTAATTATCTAAAAACGGATCACGGATTATTCTAATACATAAAAGTGGATTCCCGCCCTTGCCCCTAGTTTTGAAAGCCCAGAAAATCTAGCATTCGGGCCTGAAATGGAACAGGGGCCCGAAAGAAACAGTAAAAGAAAAAGGGATATGAAGTTGAGTTGGGCCCGAAATTGCACCACAGGGCCCGAATTAACTGTTAATTTAGCATGAGAATGAGAAAATATTGAAGCAGGTTAATAAAACCCAGGCAGGGTATTGCTAACCACGAACTCGGTCTTTTTCTCTTACCTGTACATGTACTGCTCATACTTGTCAGGTCGACGTTCACGAAGGAAAGAATATCGAAGTCCTCTTAATTGAGGCATAGAAAAGAATCAATCTAGGCCAGTACCCCCCTGGAGCACAATGGCTTGGTAAGAAGTCTAGAAAAAAGGTGCGAATTCCCTCAGCATTAGTCATTCACAAACATCCATACTAGATCGATTGGGTTGGTTATATACTCAATAGTGGTACGCCTACGCAACAACAAGGATCAGTACTGAGAAAAAGTTGACAGATAGGGCCTTGACCGGGCTTGTCCGCTTTTGGCAAATTGATTCAACTTTCAATTTTGTTCTGAAATTGAAGGAGTCCTCTTTGTGAGCCAAGAGACACCATCCGATTGGGGCATTGTTGTTGATCCAACAATCCTCTTCGCTCCTCAGAGCAGAGCCAGCCCCACGGACGACGAAAAGGAACGAAGGACGGAAAAAAGGACCAACAACATCTTCATAAAGTGGGTGGTAGAGGTGGATTTGACATGAGTGGCTAGGGTGAGCATTTGACGGGCCACGTGGTAACCACTCTTGGCAATAAAACAACCTCCCTTTTTTTAATCGTAGTGCCAAATCAAAACATCTTGGGTTCATCAATTACTTAGAGGAATGGCACGGATGAGCTCAACTTCTTTAGGTGAACATAGACCACGTAGTCTTGGGACATTCCAAGTAGAGGTGTCAAACGTGCCTGGCATATAAATTTGGGAAACCCAAGCCTTCTTCAATTTTGGGTCTACAAAGCTTATCCCAAGCTAGCCAATGGATTTTCTTCTTGTTGTTGGTATCATTCCACCATAATTCAGCCACTATCATGTTAAGATCATCACAAACAAATTTGGGTAGTAGAAAGCAACTCATAATATACAGAGGAATAGATTAAGCTACCACTTTTATGAGGATTTCTTTGCTTGCACTACTTGTTTTGTCTCTCACAATCGTCTCATTTCTTTTCCTTTCTTATCTTCATGTCACGTCACGACTAAAACTTTTTCTTTCTTTTACCAAAGTGCAAGAGGGAAATTAATTTTTTTTTTGTAAGTATAAATACTACTAGGGTAGGAAGGTACAAATTCACATGATTTTTTAGAGGTATAAAAGAGTTGGAATGAGATGTCTTAGGTTAAACTTCTAAGTATAAATATTCAAAGGTTACCTCATTTGTGGGGTAATTCAATGTCATCTAGAGTGTACTTTAAGAAAATTTTATTTGACAAAGGAGTGCGTGAATTAGTCATCAAATTAGACTTTTATTATAGTTTGGCCTAAAAAAAGAGTCTTAGAAATCCACCAAATCGATAAGGAAAGTTGGAATTGTTATGGCCTAAAATTCACAATGTATTTCCTTCAAAGTCAATAACTTTGTTAATACACTTGAATTTTATATGGTTTATACAAGTCACGATTAAATACACCTAAAACTTCAATTGGATACACATTCACATGGAATACCCCTCAAATAAGCTTCTTTAAGATTCATTAAAACCATGATTGAATACATCGTCAATTAGTTGGTGCGAAAAAGAAAAAAGTTAGAAAATTTCTTTATGATAATTATTTTTTAATCATTTTCTGGAGACTAGCCCCTTGGCACATGCATGTGCCAATTGGTTTTCTTTTTTCTTTTTTCTTTTACTTTTAGAATTAAGAAAAGATAATTTAGGTAGTTATCTATATATATAAAGCAAAAGGTAGAGAATGGTGAAACATTCAAAATACCAGAAAATGCCATTGGTTAATTCAAACATTAAGAATTGAAATTATTAATTAAATGAGGATAATATTGTAAATTCATATTTTAAAAAAAAATTAGATAATAGGTCATACTTTTACGGAACATAACTACCCATGTTATCTATTCTTAATTCTAAAAATAAAATAAAAAATAAAAAATAAAAAAGAAAACCAATTGGCACATGCGTGAGCATGTGTCAAAGGGCTAGTGTTTCATAAAAGTAGAACCTATTATCTGATTTTGTTTTTAATTTTAATTTTTTTAATACAAACAAAATGTGAATTTACCATATTACTCTCATTTAATTAATAATTTCAATTCTTAATATTTGAATTAACGAATGGTATTTTTTGGTATTTTGAATGTTTCACCATTTTCTATTTTTTGTTTTATATATATAGATAATAAAAAGGGAGATTCACTAATATACCCAATATAGGAGCCCAAATTATAAAAAAACCCTATATGAAATGGAATTTATAAATACACCCAAAGCCCATTTATAACATAACAAAAAAGCTTTTAACTTCTTTTAAATTACAAAATTGCCATTGATTTCTTAAAACAAACCCAACCCAAAATTTCATAAAAAAACCCAAAACACTCAATAGGGTATCAAAGTAATTTAATAATTAAAATTAAATTTAATAGTACCATTTGTCATTTTTTGGGTTTTTTTTGGGTATGTTTATAAAAATGAAATGATGTAGGGTTTATTTATAGTTTTAGTGCTAAGAATGGGTATATTACTAAATATCTCTAATAAAAATGGAAATAGTAGCATAAAGTAAAGAAACTTGGGAACGAAAGACACACACGTACTTCACTCTTTTTGGTGGGATCGGAAACAAACAAACAAAACAAAGTGTTTGTTAGAAGAGAATGTGTCTTTCTGACTATGCGTGAGAGAGATACAGAGATAGTGTAGCTACCAGCTTGCGTTCTTTAAGAAGAGCACTCGAGGGAAGAGCCATTCAGCAACTGACTCCATTTTCTCACAGAGAGAGAGAGAGAGAGAGAGAGAGAGAGAGTTGAGTTTCTGTTTGTGTAAGTTGAGGCCATCAGGGTTCTGCTGTATGTGATAACTGTTGTTTCTGCTCATTCTCTCGAAAAAAGACTTCAATCTAGGTTTGTGTAGCCTTCTCAATATGTCTATTCAGTTGTGCTTGGTTTCCCATCTCTCTATTTAGCTATACTTTGCTGCCCACGAAGTATTTGAAGAAAGGTGGATTTGAATATTAACGGCTTATCATTTTTTGGGATCCAAATTTTTAGTTTTGTTCCATCAAATGAGAGCTTTGGTTGCATAACCCATTTATTTTTTCTTTCATTTTCAACTGGGCATCAGCAGAATCCTGTCCTGGAAATTCATTCAAAGTTGGTTACTTTTCTTTCAGCTTTTTACCACCAAATAGAGGGTAGTTCCCATCATATCCCAGCTTTGTAATTAATACTTTATGCTAAGTTATCCCAGTTTGAAAGTGCTGTCATGAGTAAACAGATTCTCATTGTAATTTGAGTACCGGTGAACTGTAATGTGAGGTTTCTTCACTATAATAGAAGCTTTTGTCTTTCAGCAGTGCTAAAGTAGAGGGTGGAAAAGATGGCTGTGACGAGTTCGAATTCTGAGCAGCCACAGCTCATTGCAAGCACCGGAAACCGAAGCTTCCCAAATGCGCCGCTGATTGAGAACACAGATACAGATCAAATTGTTGTTCCTGATGTGAGTTTGATGTGCTAGTTGTCTTTTTTTTTTTTGGTTAAAGAAAAGATATGGCCACCAACTAACTCTTTGTCTAGTGGTATTTCTCTTCTTAATGTTGGAAGAAGATGTCTCAAGTTCGAATTTTCCCTCCCTGCTGGTCACAAAAAGAAAAAGAAAAAAGAATGAAGATATAGGCAAGATCAGGAGCTGACACACAGTGCTAACAAAATCCAAGTACAAGTGGAAAATCTGATCTGTGTTCCTTTGGGATGCAGAGAATTCACCACGGTACCTGCAGTGGGTGATAGACTGAATGGGTTACTGTACTCTATACTGTTTATATGAATAGCTAATTTTATTGAGTATTATTAACTGAACTCACTTCATCTCCTCTCTCTCTCTCTCTCTCTCTTATTTCGTTTAATTCTTTCTGCTCCACATTGTTAACTTTATCTACTTGTTACAGGCACAATCTGTTCCTCCACTCTGCATCGGTGCTCTCTAGGAAAATACCACCATCAAAGTAATACTTTTTCTTCGATAAACTAAGCTTGGCAACAGTCCCTAGTTTAATTGTCGCAGTTTTTGGTGGCTCTGCTGGGGCTGGAAAGCTGATTATTATTGCATCAGTAATGAATTGATGATTGTCTGATTGTATTTACATCTGTCAGGTTCCTCTGGATGTGCCCTGAAATCACTGAACACCTTTCTGATTCAGCATCTTGGCCCATTGGACATGTCGTTTGTCTTTGTCCAACACTCTTTTGCTATTCCACTCCCCATCCGTTCGATGTAGCCGTCCGATTCGTTCTCCAACTTGTGCCCGCACAAAATCTAATCTAAAGTTATAAACCGCACAACCAAAGTACATGGACGATGCTTTGGTAGACCCCACCAAATTTTATTCTTTTTTTTATTTATTCTTTAAACAGACCTTTAACTTAAACAAATACGTACAAAACTGACCCGTCGTTTCGCGATTCGTGGGCCTCGCACCATGCTTAAAACGCACGACGGCCACGGGCTAGGGGGCTTTATCGTAGATCTTCTCAAATAGTGGCACGTGGGGACTACATAAAATGGTGGCCGTTGGATTCACGTGGGAGCCACTTTGGAAAGACCCTTTTGACGGTCAAGATTCGTGGAGTCTTTGTCTAATTATAAAATCAAAAAAATTCTCTTTTGCAATAGGAAATTGAAATATGCGCTCTCATCTATTTGGGGATAATTAATTCTTAGTCCAAAGTCTACTTTACTAAAGCAAGGAGAAAATTGTGTTTAATATTCTTTAAATATTATTAAAAAAAGAAGATAATATAATTCTCACTTAATATTCTCCTCTTTCTACAACCATGAAATTCATAATAATATGTTGCATTTATTTTTTTCATTTGTTTTTAAAAGTTCATTCATTTTGTTCTGTCTCTCACAGTTGTCTCTTTTTTTTTCCTTTCTTCTCTTCACATCACGCCACGACTAAAAACTTTTTCTTTCTTTCACCAAAGTGCAAGAGAGAAATTTAAGAAAATATTTGTTAGTATAAATACTACTAGGGTAGGAAGGTACAAATTCACATGATTTTTAGAGGTAAAACAGTTGGTATGAGACGTCTTAGGTTAAACTTCTAAGTATAAATATTCAAAGGTTACCTCATTTGTGGGGTAATTCAATGTCATATAGAGTGTACTTTAAGAAAATTTTATTTGACAAAGGAGTGGGCGAATTAGTCATCAAATTAGACTCTTATTATAGTTTGGCCTAAAAAAAGAGTCTTACAAAACCAAATTGATAAAGAAAGTTGGAATTGTTATGGCCTAAAATTCATTATGTATTTCCTTCAAAGTCAATAACTTTTTTAATACACTTGAATCGTGAATGGTTTATACAAGTTACGATTAAATACACCTAAAACTTCAATTGGATACACATTCACATGGAATACCCCTCAAATTTTAAGCTTCTTTAAGATTTATTAAAACCATGATTGAATACACCGGTTAATTAGTTGGGGCGAAAAAAAAGAAGTTAGAAAATTTCTCTTTGAGAATTATTTTTTTAATAATTTTCTGGAGATAATAAAAATGGAAATAGTAGCATAAAGTAATGAAACTTGGGAACGAAAGAGACACACACGTACTTCACTCTTTTTGGTGGGATCGGAAACAAACAAACAAACAAAGTGTTTGTTAGAAGAGAATGTGTCTTTCTGACTATGCGTGAGAGAGATACAGAGATAGTGTAGCTACCAGCTTGCGTTCTTTAAGAAGAGCACTCGAGGAAAGAGCCATTCAGCAACTGACTCCATTTTCTCACAGAGAGAGAGAGAGAGAGAGAGAGAGAGAGAGAGGAGAGAGAGAGAGAGAGAGTTGAGTTTCTGTTTGTGTAAGTTGAGGCCATCAGGGTTCTGCTGTATGTGATAACTGTTGTTTCTGCTCATTCTCTCGAAAAAAGACTTCAATCTAGGTTTGTGTAGCCTTCTCAATATGTCTATTCAGTTGTGCTTGGTTCCCATCTTTCTCTATTTAGCTATACTTGGTTGCCCACAAAGTATTTGAAGAAAGGTGGATTTGAATATTAACGGCTTATCATTATTTGGGATCCAAATTTGTAGTTTTGTTCCATCAAATGAGCTTCGGTTGCATAACCCATTTCTCTTTTCTTTCATTTTCAACTGGGCAGCAGCAGAATCCTGTCCTGGAAATTCATTCAAAGTTGGTTACTTTTCTTTCAGCCTTGTACCACCAAATAGAGGGTAGTTCCCATCATATCCCAGCTTTGTAATTAATACTTTACGTGAAGTTATCCCAATTTGAAAGTGCTGTCATGAGTAAACAGATTCTCATTGTAATTTGAGTACCGGTGAACTGTAATGTGAGGTTTCTTCACTATAATAGAAGCTTTTGTCTTTCAGCAGTGCTAAAGTAGAGGGTGGAAAAGATGGCTGTGATGAGTTCGAATTCTGAGCAGCCACAGTTCATTGCAAGCACTGGAAACCGGAGCTTCTCAAATGCGCCGCTGATTGAGAACACAGATACAGATCAAATTGTTGTTCCTGATGTGAGTTTGATGTGCTAGTTGTCATATTTTATGCAATTTGTTTCAATCTTAGTATATTATCATTGTTTATGCCATTCAATGGGAAATATGGCCACAATTACAGAGTGGAAAGTGAAAGCAATTTTAACTCATAGTCAGACTAGGCTAGGGCGGAGATTGGTATATAGTCAAACCCAAATTGTTTGAAATAAGCATATTGGATTAAATGAAACATTTACTTCTTTGTATATTTTTATAAGAAATTCCATGATCTGTCCTGAGAATTTGTTTTCTTGTGTACTTTTTGGGTAATGATTTAACTATGCTGAGCAAATCAGGCCTAGAAGGTGAAATTTGATTAGGTCAAACAGAAACAGGAATCACGTTGTGTTTGGAAATGATGTAAGAATGACAAACTTAGGTGGTTTTCATTGATACATCACCTTGTAAGTGGAGAGGGCTGCAGGGGTGTTGGGGTTTCTTCTCCCTAAATTAATAATACGGTGAGATTGGGTGAAGTTGGAGAGGGTCTGAGAAATTGTAATGGTAACAAAAGATTGGTGGGATGACTGAAAACATTCTATAGAAAGAGGATGATTAACTGAAAACATTCTGTGAATAAATGTTTTTTGGTTAAAGAAAAGATATAGCCACCAACTAGCTCTTTGTCTAGTGGTATTTCTCTTCCTAATGTTGGAAGAAGAGGTCTCAAATTCCAATTTTCCCTCCTTGTTGGTCACAAAAAGAAAAAGAAAAAGGAAAGAAGATATAGGCAAGCTCAGGAGCTGAAACACAGTATTAACAAAATCCAAGTAAAAGTGGAAAATCTGATTTGTGTTACTTTGGGATGCAGAGAATTCACCATGGTACCTGCAGTGGGTGATAGACTGAATGGGTTACTGTACTCTATACTGTCCATATGCATAGCTAATTTTATTGAGTATTTTAAACTGAATTCACATCATCTCCTCTCTCTCTCTCTCTCTCTCTCTCTCTCTCTCTCTCACACACACACACACACACACACACGAATGATATGTCAGTCTATATCATCTGGATTTCAGCTCTGAACAAAATATGCCTATCTAACACTGTCTATTTATTAGTTTATTTTTCTTGATTATTGCTAATGTGAGGAATCTTGAGGGCAATAAATGTTCACTGGGAATTCTTTGATTGATGACCATTAACATTTCTTCATGCAGAAGACAAGCTGGAAAAACCTATTTGCCTATATGGGTCCGGGGTTTCTTGTTTCAATTGCTTATATAGATCCTGGAAATTGTGAGATTGTAACCTATTCATTTACTTTCTGCTTCTATTTTTATTTTGTTTTCTTTAACACACTCATCTTTTGTGGTTGGCTTGCAGTTGAGACGGACTTGCAGTCAGGGGCACAATACAAGTATGGGGTGTGTATTTCATCATCAATGAAGTTGTTTTACCTTTGAAATTAGACAATTTTAGCATCGCTCTGGACTGGAGCATCATGAAATGGCGTTTTGTTTTGTACCATGTCCTGAATTTCTGGACTGGAGTGTTGTCATTCTATGTCATCCACCTTATCAATCTACCAACTACATGATAATTATAGAGAGCATCTTATCGTGGATTAGTTATTCTCTCATAACGAGAGGATGAAATAGTGCATAGAATCGATGATAACACTCCAGAAAAATCTCTTTTTGCAGCTACTTTGGATAATATTAGTTGCTTCATGTGCTGCTCTCATCATTCAGTCCCTTGCAGCCAATCTCGGGGTAGTCACAGGCATGTGATTTTTTAAGTCAGTTACTTTTGTTTAATTTTATAACTAAACATTATTCTCCACATTATCATACAAAATGTTGTTTCAATTTGTAGGAAAGCATTTGGCAGAGCACTGTCGAGCTGAATATCCTAGAGTAACAAACTTCATCCTTTGGGTTCTTGCTGAGATTTCTATAGTTGCATGTGACATTCCTGAAGGTCAGTTTTTACTCTTCAAATGTTGGTATAAATTCAGACAGAAAGGAACCAGATAACGATTTTTAACCATGTTTAGAATCTTTTCTCTGGTACTCATGGTTCTGATGAAATTTAAAGCTACAACTAGTTTAGCTGTCCTGTTTCAGAGGAGGCTAGAGGCCTATTTGGAAGTGCTTATGTAGGAATCGATTTTTCTCAGTAGTACTATTGCTCATAAATGGTTTTGTTAGAAGTACATAAATATTCTTTTGCAGTGCTAAAAGGACTCCCATACACCATAGGTAAATTTTATTTTACATGCCGTGCACATACATTATGTGCGTGCGGGGCTAGTCCTAACTTTTCTTAGACATAATTTTCTTGAACAATTGCCCGTGCTGTGTTTACTTACCTTATAGTCAAATTGCACTAGGTTTTTTATATTGTAAATACAGGCTTTTGCAGCTGCGTGATTTTAATCTATATTTTGATGACTAATTATAAACAGAAAAACCCGAAAAACATATATGTTTGTTCATCTGCATGTGTAAATCCACAGTTTTCTTGATTCTAAATGATTTTGATTATTAAGACGAGATAGGAAGATAATGAGGTATCACATCTATCTTATATTAGTGCTGAATTGATCAGACACATATTTCTTCATTTTGTTCTAACTGCTCTTCCTTACCAGTGATTGGAACTGCCTTTGCATTGAACATGCTCTTCAACATACCCATATGGATTGGCGTTCTTCTGACAGGACTTAGTACATTGCTTCTTCTTGCATTACAACAATATGGGGTAACTCAATATGTTTCATATATTCCTTGATTCTTTGAGATCTTTGGTTTCCATGCCTACAGTTTAAAATGAGCTACCCAAAGATTTTTCCACTTACAGGTTAGGAAACTTGAATTCTGATTGCATTCCTTGTACTCACAATGCTGGATGCTTCTTTGCTGAGCTTGGCTACGCAATTTTTTTTTTTTTTTTTTTTTTTTTTTTTTTTTTTTTTTTTTTTTTTTTTTTTTTTTTTTTTTTTTTTTTTTTTTTTTTTTTTTTTTTTTTTTTTTTTTTTTTTTTTTTTTTTTTTTTTTTTTTTTTTTTTTTTTTTTTTTTTTTTTTTTTTTTTTTTTTTTTTTTTTTTTTTTTTTTTTTTTTTTTTTTTTTTTTTTTTTTTTTTTTTTTTTTTTTTTTTTTTTTTTTTTTTTTTTTTTTTTTTTTTTTTTTTTTTTTTTTTTTTTTTTTTTTTTTTTTTTTTTTTTTTTTTTTTTTTTTTTTTTTTTTTTTTTTTTTTTTTTTTTTTTTTTTTTTTTTTTTTTTTTTTTTTTTTTTTTTTTTTTTTTTTTTTTTTTTTTTTTTTTTTTTGTTTTTTTTGTTGGGTTAAGACAAGTATGGCACCAACGAACCTTGTCGAGTGTAGTGCCTCTGCTTAAGGGGGAGAAGAGGTCTGCAAGGCGAATGGGCCCGCCCTTCCACGGCCTGGTCCAAACAGCAAACGAAAAAAGATGTAGGGAGCTGTCATACGATCTGAGCTGGACACACAGTGCACCACACCACATACGAATGTGGAAATCTGATCTGTGTGTTCCTTTGGGGATCAGAGAAATTTCACCACGGGTACCGCATGGTGTGATAGGACTGAGAGCGGTTCTGTCCTCTAGTACATGTTTATCTGATACTCTATTTTTGATTGAGTATTATGACGGACACCTCACTTTCAGTTCTGCCGGCTCTCTCCGTCAAGCGCCCTCGCTCTTATTCGATTTAAATTCTGTTCTGCTTGCCCATGTTAAGCATTTAAGCTACTTGACTTTGTGTCCAAGGCCTGTCTTCCACTCCACCTGCTCGTGGCTCTCTAGAAAACCACCGATTCAAGTTATCCTTATAGTATCTGCGCATACTACGCCTTGGCAACAGTCCTATTGTATTGTCGCGTTTTTGTAGGTGTGGGCTCTGCGCGGGCTGGGAAACCTGAGTTTATTTTGCATCCGCGGAAGTGAGGATCTGGCTGACTATGGATTTCATCTGTCAGTTGGGGTTCGCTCTGCGGGTGTCGCCCGATGAAAGCATCTGCACTAGACCGATTGCGGATCTCAACATCTTGCCTCTTGGTCACATATCTTTGGGGTCTTTGCCCAGCACTATCTTTTTGCTAGTTTCCACTTCCGGCCATTACGCGTTCGAGTTCAGCCGTCCGAGTGTGTTCGTTTCGTCCAACTGTCCCTCCGCGAGATACTCGCGTCTAGGAGATTTATAAACCCCACAACCAAATACATGGGACGATGCTTGGTAGAGCCCCAATTTTATTTCTTTTTTTATTTATTCTTTAAACAGACCTTTCCTTAACAAATAACGTACAAAACTGACCCGTGTTTCGCGATTCGTGGCTCGCACCATGTGCTAAAAGCACACGGGCCACGGGCTAGGGGGCTTTATCAGAATCTTCTCAATAGTGGCACTTGGGGACTACATAAAAGTGGGCCGTTTGGATTCACGTGGGAGCCACTTTGGAAGACCCTTTTGAACGTCAAGATTTCGTGGGTCTTTGTCTCCTATAAAAATTCAAAAAAATTCTCTTTTGCAATAGGAAATTAAATATGCGCTTCTCATTTTGGGGTAATTAAATCTATCCAGTCTACTTTACTAAAGCAAGGAAAAATTGTTTTTAATATTTTTAAATATTATTAAAAAAAGAAGAGATATAATTCTCACTATATTCTCCTCTTTCTAAACCATGAAATTCTAATAATATGTTGCATTTATTTTTTTCATTTGTTTTTAAAAGTTCATCATTTTGTTCTGTCTCTCACAGTTGTCTCTTTTTCCTTTCTTCCTCTTCACATCCCGCCACGACTAAAACTTTCTTGTCTTTCTTTCACCAAAGTGCAGAGAGAAATTTAAGAAATATTTGTTAGTATAATACTACTAGGTAGAAGGTACAAATTCACATGATTTTTAGAGGTAAAACATGGTATGAGACGTCTTAGGTTAACCTTCTAAGTATAAATATTCAAAGGTTACCTCATTTGTGGGGTAATTCATGTCATATAGAGTGTACTTTAAGAAAATTTTATTTGACAAAGGAGTGGGCCGAATTAGTCATCAAATTAGACTCTTATTATAGTTTGGCCTAAAAAAAGAGTCTTACAAAACCAAATTGATAAAGAAAGTTGGAATTGTTATGGCCTAAAATTCATTATGTATTTCCTTCAAAGTCAATAACTTTTTTAATACACTTGAATCGTGAATGGTTTTATACAAGTTACGATTAAATACACCTAAAACTTCAATTGGATACACATTCACATGGAATACCCCTCAAATTTTAAGCTTCTTTAAGATTTATTAAAACCATGATTGAATACACCGGTTAATTAGTTGGGGCGAAAAAAAAAGAAGTTAGAAAATTTCTCTTTGAGAATTATTTTTTTAATAATTTTCTGGAGATAATAAAAATGGAAATAGTAGCATAAAGTAATGAAACTTGGGAACGAAAGAGACACACACGTACTTCACTCTTTTTGGTGGGATCGGAAACAAACAAACAAACAAAGTGTTTGTTAGAAGAGAATGTGTCTTTCTGACTATGCGTGAGAGAGATACAGAGATAGTGTAGCTACCAGCTTGCGTTCTTTAAGAAGAGCACTCGAGGAAAGAGCCATTCAGCAACTGACTCCATTTTCTCACAGAGAGAGAGAGAGAGAGAGAGAGAGAGAGAGAGGAGAGAGAGAGAGAGTTGAGTTTCTGTTTGTGTAAGTTGAGGCCATCAGGGTTCTGCTGTATGTGATAACTGTTGTTTCTGCTCATTCTCTCGAAAAAAGACTTCAATCTAGGTTTGTGTAGCCTTCTCAATATGTCTATTCAGTTGTGCTTGGTTCCCATCTTTCTCTATTTAGCTATACTTGGTTGCCCACAAAGTATTTGAAGAAAGGTGGATTTGAATATTAACGGCTTATCATTATTTGGGATCCAAATTTGTAGTTTTGTTCCATCAAATGAGCTTCGGTTGCATAACCCATTTCTCTTTTCTTTCATTTTCAACTGGGCAGCAGCAGAATCCTGTCCTGGAAATTCATTCAAAGTTGGTTACTTTTCTTTCAGCCTTGTACCACCAAATAGAGGGTAGTTCCCATCATATCCCAGCTTTGTAATTAATACTTTACGTGAAGTTATCCCAATTTGAAAGTGCTGTCATGAGTAAACAGATTCTCATTGTAATTTGAGTACCGGTGAACTGTAATGTGAGGTTTCTTCACTATAATAGAAGCTTTTGTCTTTCAGCAGTGCTAAAGTAGAGGGTGGAAAAGATGGCTGTGATGAGTTCGAATTCTGAGCAGCCACAGTTCATTGCAAGCACTGGAAACCGGAGCTTCTCAAATGCGCCGCTGATTGAGAACACAGATACAGATCAATTGTTGTTCCTGATGTGAGTTTGATGTGCTAGTTGTCATATTTTATGCAATTTGTTTCAATCTTAGTATATTATCATTGTTTATGCCATTCAATGGGAAATATGGCCACAATTACAGAGTGGAAAGTGAAAGCAATTTTAACTCATAGTCAGACTAGGCTAGGGCGGAGATTGGTATATAGTCAAACCCAAATTGTTTGAAATAAGCATATTGGATTAAATGAAACATTTACTTCTTTGTATATTTTTATAAGAAATTCCATGATCTGTCCTGAGAATTTGTTTTCTTGTGTACTTTTTGGGTAATGATTTAACTATGCTGAGCAAATCAGGCCTAGAAGGTGAAATTTGATTAGGTCAAACAGAAACAGGAATCACGTTGTGTTTGGAAATGATGTAAGAATGACAAACTTAGGTGGTTTTCATTGATACATCACCTTGTAAGTGGAGAGGGCTGCAGGGGTGTTGGGGTTTCTTCTCCCTAAATTAATAATACGGTGAGATTGGGTGAAGTTGGAGAGGGTCTGAGAAATTGTAATGGTAACAAAAGATTGGTGGGATGACTGAAAACATTCTATAGAAAGAGGATGATTAACTGAAAACATTCTGTGAATAAATGTTTTTTGGTTAAAGAAAAGATATAGCCACCAACTAGCTCTTTGTCTAGTGGTATTTCTCTTCCTAATGTTGGAAGAAGAGGTCTCAAATTCCAATTTTCCCTCCTTGTTGGTCACAAAAAGAAAAGAAAAAGGAAAGAAGATATAGGCAAGCTCAGGAGCTGAAACACAGTATTAACAAAATCCAAGTAAAAGTGGAAAATCTGATTTGTGTTACTTTGGGATGCAGAGAATTCACCATGGTACCTGCAGTGGGTGATAGACTGAATGGGTTACTGTACTCTATACTGTCCATATGCATAGCTAATTTTATTGAGTATTTTAAACTGAATTCACATCATCTCCTCTCTCTCTCTCTCTCTCTCTCTCTCTCTCTCTCTCACACACACACACACACACACACACGAATGATATGTCAGTCTATATCATCTGGATTTCAGCTCTGAACAAATATGCCTATCTAACACTGTCTATTTATTAGTTTATTTTTCTTGATTATTGCTAATGTGAGGAATCTTGAGGGCAATAAATGTTCACTGGGAATTCTTTGATTGATGACCATTAACATTTCTTCATGCAGAAGACAAGCTGGAAAAACCTATTTGCCTATATGGGTCCGGGGTTTCTTGTTTCAATTGCTTATATAGATCCTGGAAATTGTGAGATTGTAACCTATTCATTTACTTTCTGCTTCTATTTTTATTTTGTTTTCTTTAACACACTCATCTTTTGTGGTTGGCTTGCAGTTGAGACGGACTTGCAGTCAGGGGCACAATACAAGTATGGGGTGTGTATTTCATCATCAATGAAGTTGTTTTACCTTTGAAATTAGACAATTTTAGCATCGCTCTGGACTGGAGCATCATGAAATGGCGTTTTGTTTTGTACCATGTCCTGAATTTCTGGACTGGAGTGTTGTCATTCTATGTCATCCACCTTATCAATCTACCAACTACATGATAATTATAGAGAGCATCTTATCGTGGATTAGTTATTCTCTCATAACGAGAGGATGAAATAGTGCATAGAATCGATGATAACACTCCAGAAAAATCTCTTTTTGCAGCTACTTTGGATAATATTAGTTGCTTCATGTGCTGCTCTCATCATTCAGTCCCTTGCAGCCAATCTCGGGGTAGTCACAGGCATGTGATTTTTTAAGTCAGTTACTTTTGTTTAATTTTTATAACTAAACATTATTCTCCACATTATCATACAAAATGTTGTTTCAATTTGTAGGAAAGCATTTGGCAGAGCACTGTCGAGCTGAATATCCTAGAGTAACAAACTTCATCCTTTGGGTTCTTGCTGAGATTTCTATAGTTGCATGTGACATTCCTGAAGGTCAGTTTTTTACTCTTCAAATGTTGGTATAAATTCAGACAGAAAGGAACCAGATAACGATTTTTAACCATGTTTAGAATCTTTTCTCTGGTACTCATGGTTCTGATGAAATTTAAAGCTACAACTAGTTTAGCTGTCCTGTTTCAGAGGAGGCTAGAGGCCTATTTGGAAGTGCTTATGTAGGAATCGATTTTTCTCAGTAGTACTATTGCTCATAAATGGTTTTGTTAGAAGTACATAAATATTCTTTTGCAGTGCTAAAAGGACTCCCATACACCATAGGTAAATTTTATTTTACATGCCCGTGCACATACATTATGTGCGTGCGGGGCTAGTCCTAACTTTTCTTAGACATAATTTTCTTGAACAATTGCCCGTGCTGTGTTTACTTACCTTATAGTCAAATTGCACTAGGTTTTTTTATATTGTAAATACAGGCTTTTGCAGCTGCGTGATTTTAATCTATATTTTGATGACTAATTATAAACAGAAAAACCCGAAAAACATATATGTTTGTTCATCTGCATGTGTAAATCCACAGTTTTCTTGATTCTAAATGATTTTGATTATTAAGACGAGATAGGAAGATAATGAGGTATCACATCTATCTTATATTAGTGCTGAATTGATCAGACACATATTTCTTCATTTTGTTCTAACTGCTCTTCCTTACCAGTGATTGGAACTGCCTTTGCATTGAACATGCTCTTCAACATACCCATATGGATTGGCGTTCTTCTGACAGGACTTAGTACATTGCTTCTTCTTGCATTACAACAATATGGGGTAACTCAATATGTTTCATATATTCCTTGATTCTTTGAGATCTTTGGTTTCCATGCCTACAGTTTAAAATGAGCTACCCAAAGATTTTTCCACTTACAGGTTAGGAAACTTGAATTCTTGATTGCATTCCTTGTACTCACAATTGCTGGATGCTTCTTTGCTGAGCTTGGCTACGCAAAACCTGATGGCGCTGAAGTTTTGAAAGGGCTTTTTGTTCCTCAACTCAAAGGAAGTGGCGCTACTGGTCTTGCAATTTCACTTCTTGGTGCTATGGTTATGCCGTAGGTTTCTGTGGCTTCATATATTTCTGAGTTATTTCATTTAATTCTTTCTGCTCCACATTGTTAACTTTATCTACTTGTTACAGGCACAATCTCTTCCTTCACTCTGCATTGGTGCTCTCTAGGAAAATACCACGATCTGTCCGTGGCATCAAAGTAATACTTTTTCTTCAATAAACTAATCTTGAACTAAGTCTTTTTTCTAAAATAAAACTTCAATGTAAATATGTCTGAAAAATGGTTCCTTCTTGTCTATTATTCTTTAACTCTTGCCTCTTTGGCTATCCTCCTCACAAAGACAATATAAGTGAGTAATATGAATAACTGTTTATTGGTGGAACATATCCCTAGGTGGATGATTCATGAATGGCAAAGTTGTCCATTGCTATTTGTCCATCTTTGACATTCCTCTATCTCTTGAGCCTGCCTTAGCTCCATAATTTTCTAGAATTTTATTTAATTGGCAAGTTTAAGGTGCAGATGAAAGGCTTTGACAACGGGCACAGTTTTATTTATTATTATTATTTTAATTGTTTTGGAAATTATTATCTAAGGTCATATTGTTATCCAAATTACATCTTGTTCATACTAGATCATGTGTAGCTGGTGGTAGAGTCTAAATTGTCAAATGTTTTTGGGTGAAAAGCGAAATTTATTTCTGTTAGTGTTTCTAATTTATAGTGTGGTGAGAAGTTTGTTGTAAACTTTATTGAAAAATGAAAAATTAATAAGAAGAGTTCCAATCCCCAGTTGCTGCTCAGCCACTTCTATTATTCCCCTTTATTTATTGGCGCTTGGATATTTACTGAAATCACCTCTACAAAGACTTTGCAGACAAGATGATCTCAATTTGTCCCATAGCATAATGTTCTTGGAATATGGTTGAACATACTAAGGAGCTTTATCTGATAAAATTTCTTGTTTGCAGGAAGCATGCAGATTTTACATGATAGAAAGTGGCTTTGCTCTCATGGTGGCCTTCCTAATAAATGTATCCGTTATTTCTGTAAGTGGTGCAGTTTGCAATTCCGGGGATTTGAATGAAGAAGATCAGATGAACTGCCAGGACTTGGATTTGAATAAAGCTTCCTTTTTACTAAGAGTATGTAATGCATTGGTTTTCATATGCTATGCTGAAGTGGATTGTATCCTGAATTTCACAGAAAATTCACTTTCATTCTGATGTTTTATAATGGTTATTTACAGAATGTTTTAGGTAGTTGGAGTTCCAAACTTTTTGCTGTAGCATTGCTGGCATCAGGTCAAAGTTCTACTATAACAGGAACATATGCAGGGCAATATGTTATGCAGGTATCTTGCTAGAGAAATAAAACTCTTTCCCTTTAAAGCGCGGTCACTGTTTAAACAAAACTATTTTGATGTTACAAAATATACTTTGAAATAAGCCTAAATGTACTGCAGTACCAGCATTTTATTTTAATATTGCTAATTTTAATATTGATGACTGATTCCTGGACGACTTTCCTGTTTTTATTGAAGAGTTTAATTTGTTTCTAACTCAACATATCAGTATGCTGTGCATTAGTGCTCAAAGCATCTTAATGTTTTTCACCAATAACTAGATAGAGGTGTACATATTTATTGCTGCTTTGTATCTAGGAAAACGTTTCTCTACCACTGTTGAAATGTAAAACAGCACAATTATATTTCTTGTCTCATCATGTTTTGTTTTACTTTATGTTTCTTTATTTCTTGTTGAAGGGCTTTCTAGATTTACGACTGAAACCATGGCTTCGGAACTTCTTAACAAGATGCTTGGCAATAGTCCCTAGTTTAATTGTTGCAGTTATTGGTGGCTCTGCTGGGGCTGGAAAGCTGATTATTATTGCATCAGTAAGATAAAGTTGCCTGTAAATTATACTTTTACTTCCAAATCATGGGTTCTCTTTTTCTGAACATTGCCTTGTTTTCTTTTGAACACATACTTTTGGTTTGTATAATTTATGTGCGCAGAATATTAGTATGCTTGGAGTGCTTAAAGTTACTTCTTCCTTAGAAAACACATTAAATTGTGCTTTTAAGTTAATGACAGTGTTACGGACAAAATTGTGAGTATCAAATCACCAATATTCATGTCAGGAATCAGAATAATATGAACTGCTTCCTCTTGCTACTAAAGCAAATGGAACCAATATTGTCAAATATTGTTAAAGGAAATTAGCATTATTTTATGAAGTTCTTCACATGATCCAATGCTGATATGGGCGACCTTCAGAAATCACTTAACATTGACTCTGGCCCTTATATTCTTTTCACGTTTTCTCCAATGGTTGAGTAACTATATTAGTGCTGGAGATGTGCTTCGTAAAGCGCAAAGCTCTGTCAAAATGAAGTCAAGTTTTAATCTGAAAATGAATTGATGATTGTCTGATTTTATTTAGATCTGTTAGGTTCCTTTGGATGTGCCCTGAAATCACTAAACAGCTTTATGATTCAGCATATTGGCCAATTGGACATGTCGTTTGTCTGTGTCTAACACTCATTTAGAGATTTATTGTTTAGATTACATCATTTACCTTCATATTGTGCCTGGTTTGAGTAATATAATTTATTGCTAAGGAAATTGTGCATTGTTATTATTCTTTTTTGTTTGTTTTTGGAAATGGTATTATTGCATAGACACAGACCCTCAAACCTATTAAAAATTGAAAAAGTTATGCAGGTAAAATAGTTTATGTGTCTAGTAGCTTGTGTCATGTCACTAACCAAAAATCATATCTTACTTCTGATGTTGTTTCTGCAGATGATTCTATCGTTTGAGCTGCCTTTTGTTCTTATTCCGCTTCTCAAGTTCACCAGCAGCAAGACCAAGATGGGAGCTTATGCCAACTCTACTGCAGTAAGCTTTTGATTGAGTTATGTTGTTAGTCAATTATAACTGAAGAAATCTGTTTGCACCTTTAATTTGTTTGTTACAAGTTTTTTGAGATGCCAATTGTTGGATATATGTTCGCTCTCAGCATTGCATAGACGAAGCATTTACGAATTTCTGGAAAAATCGTTTTTTCCTATAATTAACTTAAATCATTGGACATAATACAGTAAAGTACACCAAACTGTAAGTTTACTGTATGCTCTTCACTTAGTTATTAATTGGATCTATCTCCAATTGCAGATTTCTGCTCTCACTTGGATCATTGGTTCTCTGCTCATGGCCATAAATGTATACTATTTGATTAATGGATTTATCAAGTTGCTTCTTCATAGCCACTTCAAAGTTCTGGCCGTTGTCTTTCTTGGAATTTTAGGATTCTCAGGTATGGGATTGTATTTGGCTGGAATTGCATATCTTGTTTTCCGTAAAAACAAAGAGGCTACGCATCTTTTGGCTTTAACAACACCTGAAAGCAGACAACTGGCAAATGAGCAGCAGGGTAATGCATCGATGTACTGTCTGGCAAGAGAAGACATCGTGAGCATGCAGCTCCCTCAAAGGAGGTCTACCGAAGATTTCGACTGATGAATACTTGTGTAAGCTAGATTAATAATGCAGCTTTTCTAGGAAATTTAGGCACCCCAAAGTTAAAATAATGATGCTAATTTCTAGAGACTCGTGTACCTTGAAAATAAGACAAGAAGTAAACGCTTAAGTTTTTATTTTCATATAGTCTGCTGCTCTAGTTTTCCCATTGTATATAATCCAGAATTTTGCACAAAATCTAGTGTTGTCAATGTTTTACCCTGGAGAAAAGCTGTTTGCACTCTCCATAAGCTACTTCCACTCCTTGTTTCAGTGCTTTAATAATATGATGGAATATTGATTTTGATGTGTAGAAGGATAAATAAGGAGTAGGTAGTATTCTTAAGCACAGGCCTGGTACACAGGGTGTGCGGGCTGGGCAACGGCCCCCAAAAAAATTGGGCCTCATACACACCTCTAGTCCAATAAATATACCATCAAAAAAGGCCTTTTTATATGTGAAACTAGTGCTTTTGGGGCTTTATTTTGAATAATTTTGGGCCTTTTTCTTTATCTTTCATATAATGGGCATGTTTTTACTTAAACTACCTTACTTACCACCTAAGTTTGAAACTTTTTATTATATTTTTTTTGTTCAAAATGAGGTAAGTGTTAAACGAAAAAGGCCTCATTTTTCATTTTTCCCTTGGAGCTCCAAAATCAATGGACCGGCACCCTGCTTAAGCATATCTAGCTTGATTGTGTTCATTGATTTGAGTGGTTAGTCATGCGTTTGCAAAGAAAATTTGGACGGGGATAGATTGGCTTTCCTATGTTTTCTGATACTTGGGTAAGATCAAATGATCAAGTAAACGGCTAGTGTCAATGGTGTGTGAATGCGACGCATTTTCAGCGGTTGATGAGTCATGCGTGGCGGCGGTACCAAGTTTCAGATTGTCAAATAGTTCATAGTTTTGTATTGACCTCTCTACCGCATCCTTTGCATCCTTTCTTTTACCAGGCTCTTTTGTAATGACAAGTTGCATGACAAAATCTGTGTCCGCTAAAGCAGGATGGTCAATTGAAGCAATCTATAGACAGACTATTATATTTCTCGAATGATTTCTTTAGCATTTGCATGAAAAACGTTTGTTTAGTTGAATAGTTAAATGTAAAGCTCTACCTTCTGTTACACGAACATGAATACAACGACACAGATACGCGACAAGGGGAAATAAGGAAATGGCAAATCTCAAATAACTACGATAGGGAGATGCGACAATTATTTTTTTAATTATATAATAATACTTATATATATTTTTAAAAAACAAAATATTGATGTTCATACTCCCATTTCACAATACCACATATAGTGAACGTCAAACTTTCCAAGTCTTTCAAATGTAGTTTATTAATTTTATATGAATTATAATTGAATTAACACATTAGTTGACCTTAGTATGAGTTGACTCGTGTCCAGAGAGTGTCTTGACCGTGTATAGGGAGTGTCTTGACCGTTGACGTAAAGTAACTATTGGACACGGGTGTTTGAAGAGTGTTCGAGTGTCCGACACTCCGACACTTAAGCTTAGTAGAGTGTCCGTGCAACATGGGCTCTACCGTTTCAGCTCTCGTAAGACTTTCTATTCGCTTATTTTATTTAGTCTTGAATTTTTGTCATAAATGATCTTTAAATTTGTTAAAAATCATTATTACAATCCTCAAACTTTCAATCAAACAATATAGTCGTTAATCTTTTGGTTCACACATCAATCTGATTTATGTCATTACATTCCATCCTTTTTAACCGTAGTGTTGACATTATTGCTCCATTTAAGCGTATTACTGAATACATCACAGTTAACCATAGCTCTAAAAAAATAATAATTTAGTCCTTTGTAAAATATGTAACATCCTGACAGTTTTGAGTGGAGTGATTATTATATAACAAATGATTAAAAGTGATTGACAAAACTTATCTCCTTTTAATTACCCACCCACCGCACTACTTGCTTTCTTCTGGGATCCGTGACTAATGGGTCATCTAAATATAGGCAGCTAAATATAAGGTTGTCCCTTTTCTAATATAATATACCAATTTATCTGCTTTCAATTAAAAGGAAAAGAAAATTATTTTTCTTTGGTTGCAAAGGGAGCCCAAAGTCTGGAGAGAGAAAGGACGAAAGTTGAAACTCTGGCTTCAACTGTGGAGCTACATATCCCGAGACTTAGAAAAACTTATTCCGAAAGGAAATATATGTATATTTTTTTTTAGACGAGCAAACTTACTAGAAAAGGAATTCGAATTTTAGTGTAAAGAAGCGGGTTGATTGACCTGACCAACTGTCATATCTTACACTATATTATGTGCACAATTTTTTAAATAAATGCGGTGGGTACATGTGGTTGAAACTTTGAAGAAAATAGCCAGTTCTATAATGGTGGGATGTTTGTTGAGCAACAGTTGCTACACAACTTTCTGAATTTTGAACCCTTCTACAGGACCAACATGGTCAAAATATGCACACTGTTCAGTGGACAGACCCCTTTACCTACCCTTTGCCATATAAGTCTATCTTAGAATGTTTCTTTCTCCACACCTATCATGTTATCTATGACAATGCTAATTGGACAGCTTTACATGCGCATGGCATTTTGAGTTGTGGTGGCTCAACTTTGCAATTAAATATTTCTAAACATAATATATTTGTATCACAATAGGGTTGGTGTAATGTAAGTCTACATTTTAAGCGCAAAACTTCCTGACTTCATATTGTTTTTGGGCAGTTTGGACACATGCATCACCAACCATGGTTGCTAAATTGGTCTTTTTTTTTCTTTTTTTTTAAAATATGGTAAATGCTCCTTGGTCGGTTGGTTACTTGTATCTTACCATTTGCACAGTGTTTCAACATGTGCCATCCAGGCTATTTGTAATTCGGAGCTTTGTTTTTTTATGTTTTTTATGTTTTGGGTTGTACAAGACCTACAGAGGCGCAGGTGCACATGCACCTCCTGTTGCCGGAAAAAACTATGGAGGTACTGGATTTACCCCTTTGTGCTTTGGCGTTTTAAAAGGTGCTAACAAGGCGCACCTTATGGAGTGCGTTGATCTGAGGTCTCTTAAAATCGCATCAAGGCTCCATTAGTTTGAAAAGTAACACGATTGAGGTATGCACAGTGATGCAAAAGGAGTTGCAGAGGCATGTTGCTTAGGGAGGCTCTGGTTCACGAATGAAGAAGACAACCCTTTTTTCAAGTTTCACAAACGACGTCATACTTAGGATTTAGGTTCAATGAAACGCATATTTCAATGAAGTTGTTTAAAAATCAAACTTTTCGGTTTTGGTGCACCCTAGATAACAACTGTTTCAAAATTCATTATTTTGCTTCAATTACTTGGTTATTATAATAAATATTTTATTATAATCTCACGCTTCCAATTTGAAAAAGCTCATCTAAACAAAGAAGAATCTTTGGACAGTGCTCTCACATCACAATTTGAATATTAGAGTTTTTGTTTAATTAGGATTTGATTGACACAACTTGTGTGTTGATATAATCTTTTTACCGTGGTAATATGTTTTTATTATTATTTTTTTATTACCGTGCTAATTAACTCTAAAATTATTTGAGGGTATAGTTCATTTTAAAATATGTTTTTTATTCAGTTCTTGGACAATACCAAAATCATTATTGCCCCTCTCCTGAAAAATTCATGGATCCGTCACTGCAACCACGTGCTTGATACAAACACATGAAAATAGGATCTCCATGGAAGTGGTATATTTGACCCTTGAAGTGGTTCTATACTACACCCAAATATGTATCACTCGGTTAATCATAATGATCCAACAATCGTGATATTTTCATGTGTTGATACTGAATATGAGATTGTACCGTAGCCATTCTCATGTGCATTGCTTTACCAAACGGACCATGTCGAGCTTTAAGGTAATCTCTCTTAGCAGTGTAGGCATTGGTTGAGTAAGTTTGCATTAAAAAAATGTAAAACCATTGAGATTAATGAGGCAAATCTAACTCCAATTTGATAATTATACAGCAAGGCATGGAAGTTCTTTCTGATCTCAAATATATCCTATGGCTTGTCACGGGGACTTGAATTTGAATCAAAATTTAACGATCAAAATGGCGGTGTGTGGTTGTACTCAAACTCATTGGATTGTAATTAAAACTTAGTAGATAAATCTCAAGATTTCGTCCAGTTTCCAGTGCCAGTTTTTTAGGTTGCCATGTTGTTTTGATCAAGGTTTTTTTTTCTTTTTCATTTTATATCCCATTGCCAATAGGTGATTACTTTATGGTATGTGTTGACGCTCGGTATATGCCGAGTTCACCTGCCCAATAAAAACAGAATACGTAGATTTTGCGTACCACTTGGCAGAAAATGACCAAATCACCTCCATCTCGGCCTAGGAGCTACCTTGGGGAAACTCGAAAGGATATGAATCAGCCATGTCGACGACAAAACCTCCCCTGACAATGGGTTCACTGCCTCTCATAAGAGCGCCCATGTCCTCTCCAAAGCCACGTGTAAACCAACTAATCCACCACCTGACCAGAAGGGACTATAGCTGCTCGATTGGCTACTCTGTTCCCACCCGCCCTCTAGTAAAGACGCGTGAAGTCATCATAAGAAGAGGACGTGGTTGAACCTCGACCGTCCTCCACCTAACAGCTTGGTGTGACACGAATGGCTCTGCTCCGAGCAGAGATAACTGGCTCGTAATTATGTTGTTAAAACTCCCTATAAATAGAACCTACCATTCGTGTAAGGGGGGATCTTTTGAGTCCAAAAAGAACTATATACAAGAAATTCATAGAGATAAAGTTCATTCCTTATACTTGTCAGTATCTCAAGATAGACCCAACCCAACGAACCAAATCTCCTCGCCTTTTCGTCTAAAATTTGTATAAAGTATTCGTATTTCATACGTTGGCCATAGGAATATTGAGGCTAAACAGTATGAAATCATCTTATGAGCTTTTAGAGTTCAGATTTATCTCTCTTTGCTCTGGGAAGGTTAAAACCTAAGCTGCATATGTGCAAGTCATCATAGTAAGAGGAAAATATAGAAAACATTACACTTGGATTCACCTGTGTTGTCAGTTGAAATCTTATATTGTCAAAATTTTGGACTTCTATGCAAATTAGAGATTGTATTTTATTATATTCAACTGTTGGTGTGAGATGAAATTTTATTTTGTCTGAATCTAAGATGTTTAATTGAATTGTGAAAAAAAAAAAAAAAAAAAAAAAAAAAAAAAAAAAAAACAAACAAACTTAACCTTTTTAAGCCTGATTTCAGCAGTGTGTTTTTCAAGTTGTGGGGGTGATATTTCTCTCAAATTTGAGATTCTTTTTCTAGACTTCACCAAATTAAAGATTTGAAATCCCATTTATTCTACCGGAGTCTCATATGGTTTTGAGACCCCTGTTTTTGGGGTAAAAAAAAAAGTACTTTTTCTATCTGTCTATTCACGTGACGAGAGATAAAAAGTGAGGTTACATAAACCCGTTTCATGCAAATTTTTCTCCCTATTTTGAGATCTCCCACTGCACATGCTATAACAGTTAACAGTTGCACCTTGAAAATTCCAAATTCTTTAGGAGGGGCATGATTTGATATATATGCAAGGTATACCAACTCAAATGCCAGTATGGATCAAGTTATCTAACTTTTTGCACAACAGCGTTGACTTGGATTTTCCCTTTGCTCAGTGAGGGAAGATTTTCTATGCTTTTATCAAATCCATTACTAGCTGGCAATTATGAAGGGAAATCATAAAAATCCATTCAAAGTTACTTGTGCTTCACAAGTTATAAAAATATTTTGGTTTATCTGAAATGTAACTGCAAATAACTCCTTCCAGAAAACCTTCCATTTAATATTAAAATACATTCATTTTAGCACCAAAATAATTGGATAAACAGTTAAGGGCTTCCAAATTTTGATTCTTCTTAATTGCTATAATTACCATGCAATAGTTTTCAGCCGGCGGCACCCAAAACACGATTAATTTAAGATTGAATTTTAATGGAATCTTCTTGTGGTTTAGGCACTGCAAGGTGGCCCTTCTCCTGCAAGCTCTTGACAGTGTCATATAGGCACTGTTTCACTGGCGTGAACTCCAAGCCCAAGTCTTGTAGCTTCTGGTTCGAGAACTTGTATGGTTTTACTCTGGGTTTGACTTCATCTGAGCACCTGTAAATGTATGGCAAACTAATTAATATAATCCCACAACAATTATTTTAAAAAAAGTTTATAAAAAAAAAAACAAATATGTGCATTAAAATATTTGACAATAGAAATCCATAAAAAATAAAATAAAAATGGCTGCACCATTTAAAATCTATATAAAAGAAAACGAATGATTAGCCAAATGTTTCTTTATTCTATAAAAAATAAATAAAGGACCATTTAGTCTCCATGCAGAAGACTAATAGATGCTGTCCTCCATGAACTTGTAGGCCTAGGGATCTATGGGTAGGTCAAAATTCACATATTCGAAGTATGAGAATGACATGTTGAAAAAGAAAGAAATTTTTTTTTATAAAAAAATGTCATGGTGAGGTGGAGTCTTGGAGTAGGTAAGGACTCATCTTCTCCACAAGTATTCTGATCCATTTTACAATTTCAACTTTTTGGGGCGTCTAGTCCTTCATACAGACAAGTCGTAGTTGGTGCACCTACTGCCCCACTTCTACAAGCAATCAAAAGCATACACATGATGTGTTCCATTCTATTCTAGTC
This sequence comes from Prunus armeniaca, assembly GCA_903112645.1. Lineage (NCBI taxonomy): Eukaryota > Viridiplantae > Streptophyta > Magnoliopsida > Rosales > Rosaceae > Prunus > Prunus armeniaca. The sequence goes on along the minus strand of CAEKDK010000003.1, from coordinate 7,838,179 downwards.
TGGCATCAAATCATACAACTTTGGAAAGCAAAGAAAAAAAAACCTCATATCAAAAACATTTAAAGCAAAGTATGAAAAGTCCGACACTGTTAGCCACAAAATTCTAAACTTGAATCTTCTATCTTTAATTACTAATAATTACAAACAGCATCATTTGATGACTAAATTAAGGAAAATGCTAGGGAGACTAACTCTAGATACCAACTTGTGTACCATCTCTCTAATAGAGGGTGGGACCCATTGTATTGGTGGGCTCCACCTCGTTGGTATTTAAAGTTGGTCTCCCCAACATGACCCCTAAATTAATTTAGAAAACTTCCTACACTAGTTGTATACAAATTTATTGCCATTGTCTTGTATATTCAATTCAAGTGCACACATTTCGTGTATTTAATTTTGTTAGAGAGGAGGAATCCTGAACTTATTTGGTGACAGAAAGCTCTATATAAACTACTTCTGTCGCCTTCGATTCATTTTTTAAAACCCTTAAAAAAGTTGAGGTAAATTTCAATAGAATGAAAGTCTAGCTAACTGGTTAAAGTAAAACATGATAGAGATTGAGCTTTTTGGAGCAGAAAAACTTGAGTGCAACAGAGATGTTTATCCTCTCGTATCTATCTCTTTTTTAACATGACATTGCACGAGAGGGAATACTCCCACAACTGGGGCATAAAAAGCTCCATATCCTGATTCTACGATCCTATAAATGCCACATGATATAACCTATTAATATGGTCTGAAAATGTGATGTATTTAATATTTACTCAAGAAACTATAACTTAAAAAAAACTTGTTTGTCACTAGAGTTGAGAAGTAGTTTTCTTAGGTTAAATTTCTATTATCTGCTAAGTGATCCTACTCATTATAAGAATCGTGTCCTTGCAACTGTCCATAAATAATCCAAAAGGGCTTTGCCAATCATAGTCGTCCGCAAGTCCCACACTAGATTACTAACCTAGAGCTGTGTATGTATACATGGACTTAGCCGCCACTAAATCAATAATTTAGAGACTAAGAAGAAATTAAATCAATGACTTAGAGCCGTGTACGTATCCAAATCAATCACTTTGAGAGTGATCCAAGTGTACATGAATAAATGCATTTACCATTTTACTTATACCAAAATAGTTAAGAATGACAACGAGCCAGTTTGAAGTCGGGTATGGCAATATCATCCCCGTCCCCACACCCATCCCCATCTCGGTTGTTAACATGTAGCTCAGAAAACATCTTATTTGGACAATAAGTAAAGAAAACAAAATTGATGATGATGATGATGATGATGATGTACTTACTTGGTGGGAATTGGGTACTCTGGGAAGAACTTGGCTAGGATTTCCACCACATCTCCACGATGAAGCACACTCTCAGCACAGAGGTACCTTCCAGAGGCAGATGGAGTTTCATACACCAGAATGTGGGCCAGAGCCACGTCCCTAACATGCACATAGGCCTGCACAGAATTGGCATAAGTCTTGGCTGAGCCTGTGAGGTACTTGAGGACGTGGATGATGCTGGCGTTGATGGTTGGTTGCAGAAGTGGTCCAAGCACCAAAACCGGGTTCACCACCACCAAATCCACCCCTTTCGCCTTGGCCTCTTCCCATGCTGCCTGCTCTGCCACTGCTTTCCCATAACAGTACCAGTTCTGCATAATACGATTTTATATTTGTCAGATTCATTGTCAATTATAATTTGCAAAACACAAACTAGATTTTGATCATTTTTATTTGGATTTCAAAGACTATTTGATCTTCTGTGAAATGGGTTTTAATTGTTTTCGGTGACTTCGTCTTTGATTGATAAATTGAACTAAAGGTCAACTGAATAGGTTACTTTGGGATGTTAGCTAGGTGGGGCTTGTCATTAGTCATTACATGTTAACAACCAAGTTTTAATTGGTCGTTTTCAACTTTTCATCACAATGTATGTGCAAATTTCCTTCATTTACTTTTGTGCATCACCTTTAACAACTCTTTATATATGTTTAAGTTTTAACAAACAATTTTCTCTTTCCAATCATGTATTGGATCACACCTATGGTGTTGTATTGATTTAAAATGTTATCATCTCATTTAAAGTGTTTTTAACTTTAAATGTTTAGTTACATAGTCATTCTTAGAAATAGTGATATAAATAAAATCTACACAATTTAATTTCTATAAATAAACTGGAAAAAAAAAAAACTCAAAAAAGGACAGTTGGCCTTGTTGACTTTAATTTTTATTATTAAATTACTTTGATGTCATATTTAGTGTTTTGGGTTTTTTAACGAGCTTTTGGAGTTGGGCTTGTTTTAAGAAATTAATGGTAGTTTTGTAATTTATAGGAAATTCAAAACATCTTTGTTATATTATAAATGAGTTTTGGGTGTGTTTCTAAAGTCCATTTAATAAGGTTTTTATTTTTTATAATTTGGGCCTTTATATTGGGCAAAATAGTAAATCCATCTTTTAACTTGTTATATAAACTACATATTCTATAAAAACTTTTTTATTATTTTCAATCATGATTAGAATATAAATTTTCTATAGAGCTCCTAAAATAACTTTATAGTCATTCCAATTGAAATTTAACTTGAAAAAATAGACCATGATTGGAAATAACATCCATAGGTTCATTCTCTAATTAATTACTAGACAAAACAATTGTTCTTAATTATGGTAGACATGAATTAATCGAGTTGGTGAGAGCATTGAGCTTGTCTCCTTTCACCTAATTTCCAGTCCCCCTCTCTATAAATATTAAATTAATTTAAAATAGTTTGCACTAAATCTTGTATATAAAAAAAAACAATTCTATTTAATTATTAGACACAATGAGTGATAAACATATCAAACAATTGATGTAATTTTGTGTGCATCATGAGTCATCGTACTATATAAATTGGAGAGATAAAATAATAAAATAAATAATATTATGTCCTGACCTTGGTGTTCTTGCAGAATTCAAGATCACTCCAGCAAGACTCATCGACCACCACATCTGGGCCCCTGGTGGGGTCCATGTACACCGCACCAATTGACGACGTGAACACCACCCTTCTGACCTTAGCTTCTGCTGCCGCAACAATCACATTCTTTGTTCCATTCACCGCCGGCTCCACCATTTGTTCCTATATACACATTCATTGCCATTAAAAAATATCTATTTATCTATCTATATTAAAAAAAAAAAAAAAAAAAAAAAAAAAAAAAAAAAAAAAAAAAAAACCTCCAAAAAATATTTAATATTCATAGAGATGAGATGTTATAGTAGAAAATCATGAGCAAATTTTATTTTGAGTTAAATTACAATTGATTTTTCCTTCCAGGGATTTTGGTACGAGTTATATTTAGAGAAATTATTGTATGGTGCAGAAAAAAACAAAGTCACTATAACTTTCTTATAGGCCTTATAAAATGGGACATGAATTTAAAAGTATTATCCGTTACCAAAATATTCCTTCTTATCTTTTGTTTTTTTCCTTTTAAAGAGTAATAATATTTATTGGGTATTATGGGACTCGTAGAACAATTTTTGGAGGTCCACAAACATCACAATTGACAAACAGATCGATTTGGAATCTTAGGAACCCATGGTTTGTTATAGGGGGTTCGTAAAGACTACAGAGAAAAAAGGTGCATATTTTCCGGCATTTTCTCAGCAACCAAACAGGAAAAGGAAGAAACAAAGTAAGGAAACAGAGACCAAAAAAAAACTCACTGGGTCATCCGTAACCGGTGATGCCGTGTGAAAAACGCCATCACAGCCGTTGATGGCTTCTTTGAGGCTGTCATAGTCAAGAAGATCAGCTTTACGCAAACTTAACCTCTCTCGAGCTCCTTCAAGCTCCCTCAAATGAGCATTCTTTGGGTCATCTGTGATCAACCCAAAATAAGAAAAGCACCAAAAAGGAAAAAACATATCTATACAAGGGAGAATTATGTATCCCCATATATGTTACGTGTTACCTTGTCAAACTGTGAATAAGAACCGCAAATTCAGATATAATTCAAATGAATTAATGGCTGGTTCTAATTCACAGTCTCACTACATAACATAACATGTCGATACCCGAATGTAGGACAAAACAAACAACTCATAGGCCAAGAAGATAATGATTTGGACTGACCTGGGTTTCTCAAGGTTCCCCTAACAGTGTAGCCTCTTTCTAGCAATAGTTTGACAATCCAGGAAGCAATGAACCCTCCTGCTCCGGTGACACAAACAGTTTGGCCATGGCCTGAAACTGAAGAACTATCGGCAGGCATCTTAATACTTAGCTTGGTTTTTGGGGAATGATTTTTGTTTTGCTTTTTGGGTTGGTGGGATTGGAAGAGATCAAGTATAGACAAAGAGAGGAAGTTTGAAGTCTGTGTTTTGTATTGGAATAGCTGCTAGTGCGGCTTTATAAGGAGGAGAAGAGCCTACCAGACTCACCTACCGCCGGTAAAAAAAAATATTTGAGTAAAAAGATAAAGATATGTAAGGCTTTAACATTTTTTTTTTTTTTTTTTTTTTTTTTTTGGTTTTGGGCTTTAACAATTGCTTTGTCTAACAAGTTGGAAGAGAAATGTCACATGACTTTCTAGTTTTTTCTTTTCGTTGTAGAATAATGATATTTTAATTGGTGTTATTGGTGGGGTTTTAAATGAGTGGTTTATGAATTCTTACGTTTGAGTTTGGTTATAATATTTTATTCATAAGAGTACACAACAAATCAATCATCATCTCAATGACATTTTGATCAATTTTAGAAAATAATTTAAACACACTTTTTCTTTTTACCCACCCCCGCTATCTATACACTCCCACATTTATTTTGGTTTTTATCAGAACTAATCTCTAAACTTTTTTTAAGTCTTCATTTTAGTCCTCAAACTCTCAAATAAATCAAGCGGTCCTTCATCTTTGGATCGACACATCAATTTGGTATTTGTTGTTGCATTTTGACAAAATTTTCAATAAAAAAATGATTGTGTGTCATCGCATGAGCCACTTTAAAGGGATATTGTCATCTAATTGTAGTTCTTTTCAGTCCTAATACTCACATTTTTGCTCCATAGGCTCTATCTTACCAATTAAGATTTTACACTAGAGTCCATCAAGGAGAACAGATAGCCTTATTGAGTAAAATATGTGAGAATTACTTTGAGTCGTTGTTGGATAGGTTGTATTTGAATGAAAATAACCCTTCAAAGTTGGTTAAGTGACTAAATTTAAAAAAGATTTTGACAAATGTGATGAGAAGGACCAAATTGTGTGTGGATCAAAAGATTAAGAACCACATTGATTGATTTGAAAGTTTAAAGACTCAAATGAAGACTTATGAAAGTTATGGGACTATTAGTGATTAAAAAAAAACCTCCCCCCTTTTTTGTTTTAATACTGAGATATTGGGGAAAGGGGAATCGAACTGGGGTGCAGGGGTAAACTCCCATACATTTGTTAAAAAATAAAATAAAATAAAAATCTACTCATCTCATCCCCATTATTCCCAAAATATATCCCTTCATTCTTCTTCCCATTCAACTTCCACTTCCCTTTCTCCTAAATTTTGTTGTTGATATTTAAACTGCATTGCACTTGTAGCTCAAGTGGTTAAGAGGAGTTATTATGGTATCTAAGGTCATGTATTTGATTGCTTCATCCATCAATATCACTTGTACATATATATAAATAAATAAATAAGGCTTATTTGTTGAAATACCTCAAATGATTTCGAAATTGTCTCAAGTTGCCCCCTTAAATTTATAATGACTTAACATTCCTTTTGTTGAGGCCCAAAAAATCAAGATTTGGAGCACGCGAAAGTTCGTCATTCACGCTCACACGAGTCATGATCCACGTGCCGTGCCAAATAAATATGCAATATGTCACGCTAAGAGTTGAAATAAGGCTTCACAAGCCCATGCTAATTATCCCGTCAAACATCATATCCCTTTTTAAAGGCGACAAAATTCAAGCACGCCAAGCGACATGTAATGCCAAGCGAAAAATCATTATTATTACACCTAGCCACGCTACAAGCTTAAGTGGGCCCAAGCCACGCAAATGCCGGGGCTTGCTGAGTGGGTTGTGGTATGGATGGTAACGAGTTTTCATGAGGCCCATTGATGAGCTGAGAAATGGAAGTTTTAGGCTACTTGGTAGCCTTAAAACTCAAGCCTATTTCTTGAGCCCAAATATATGGGTGAGCATAAATGAGAGAAAAAAACCTAATACTCTAGAAGAGATAGCCCAATACCTTAGAAAAATTAGCTCATCACCTCAACCAAAATAACTAGGGGTGGCATTTTAAACCGAAAAACCGCAAAAACCAATCTATAATTTACCGCAATGAAACCGCAATCGCGGTAAACCGAACCGCATTTGCGGTTGCGGTTGCAGTATTTGATTTTCAAAACTTGCGGTTACCGCAAACCGCAAAGTATAGCCGCACGGATGATGATGTTTAATTCTACAAGGAAATGAAACATATGACAACTTGTAAGTAATTAGTTTATTTATGCTTCTTCTTATAATAAAATGTACTAAACTATGTTGTTTTATTTGTAGATAACATTGGTGCTCAAACAACACAACGAGGTTCTTCAAATCCACTCACCACCAACACTTGAGTTTGTAACTTTAGTTTGTAACATTGGTGCATTGCATTTTCTTTTTAATTTGTAACTTTAATTAACTTTGAATTGAATTTTTCTTTTTGGTTGTAACTTTAATTCATTTTGCTTTGCATTTTCCTTTTGATTTGTAACTTTAAAGGATTTGGAATTGGAATGCTTGAGAAGTTTAACTTTAATTGGAATGCTTTGAATTGTAACTTTAATTTTCTTAGGTTGTGAATGCTTGAGAAGTTGAGGAGATTGTGAATTTATATATGCTTGAGAAATTAAGGTTGTGTATTTATTTATTTAGGTTGTGAATTTATATTTTTGTGAATGCTTGAGAACTTGCGGTTTTAAACCGCAAAACGCGGTCGGTTTGCGGTTTCAAAAATCACCAAACCACAAATAGTCGGTCGGTTTGTGGTTTGAGTAAAAATTCGCGGTTATCGAACCGCAACCACCCCTAAAAATAACCAAACAATTGATGAAGTTAGCCCATTTACTTGATAAACCAACTTATTGTCCTAGAAGGACCAAACAACCTAAGAAAATATCTGCAAATCTCCATCACCTAGCTGAAAACAAAAGCCACGATAAAAGCCAAAATATCCATGTGTAAGTTGCTGGGAGGCTTTAGCACATGGGGTGAACGAATCCCAACGTAAGCCATCAGAAAAACCAAGGGATACTTGAGCAAAACACCATTCAAACTAGCATACATACCTATTTCTTTCCCCCCACCAGATCTAGCCATAGAAGAGGGAAGGAAAGAAGGAAAGGAGATGGCTGAAAATGGAAGTCCCCCACTAAAATAGCTGCGGGAAAGGCCTAGAGCACCCAAAAATTCCTATTCTTGTGCGATTGGGCATAGATGATTTCACCAAAATAGGATAAGTCAAGGGGAGAAAGGAGAAAGGAAGGGAAAAACTTAGCCAGATTGGATAGAAACCATTAGGGTTTCTTGGAAAAGAGGAGCTTCCAGCAGCTATAAATAAGGCCTCTCCTACCCAACAAAGGAGAAACAACATCCAGAGAGCAAGCTTTCTCTCTTACGTCCAAAACCCAACAATTTCGTGCTCAGTTCATTCTTCTCCCCCTTGTTTTTCCTCTTAGCAGATCATTCTGATATTTGACAGAACTTCTGTCGAGCTGCCGGAAAAACACTTAAGCTACCCATTGCCTAGCCTTTCTCCTCTTCTCAGCCAAAACCTCTGATAATCCTTTCATCCTTTTCCTTAGAACCCTTGTTTTTCATAGAAACTCACAGCTCTTTCCCTTTAAGGCTAAACTCATGACAACTTTGCTCCCATGCCACAATCCTCTCATGCCAAGCTAAGATTCTACCTGTAAGCACTAAGAATTCATTTGTAAGCTGTTGTTATTTTTGTTGGTGAAGGTAACCAAGGTGTTTCCTAAAGCCCTACTGTCCTTTCGAAGCATTCTTGGGGCTTGATTTTTGAACTCAGGAATAGGGGATAATTTCATCAGTTCGCTCCTTACGGCAGCCCAGCCCATTTGTAGTTGCTAGAAGAAAAGGCCCCTACACCCCTGAACTTCCATTATGTGACCAAAGTTGCCTCATTCCGTTAGTTTTCAGATAAAAATTGTTAATTTCGCTTACGCATGTGTAGTTTTAAAATAAATGTTTTTTATTTGAAAAAATTATTTTAAATGTTTAAAAATAAATTAACTTTTTAAAATATTTAAAAACCCAGCAGCCCTTCCCAACCCTCAACCCCTAGCAACCACCTTCTCCCTCCTCATTCTATTGCTTTAATGTCCCACCCCTTCCGCCACTCTTCTGAATGGCAAACAACTCTTAGACTACTTGATTCTCATAATCTGTTCTAAAAGTGAAGTGCTTTTGTCACACTTCACATGTATCTTCCTAAACTTCACGCTAATTGCCCATTAAATTCAGAAAAGAAGAAGAAAATGAAAAATCATGAACAACCCATTTCATCAATTCAAACAATTCTCTTAATCCATGATTCTACAAAAGAATAAAATAAAAGTCGATGATGATCAAGCAAATCAGCACAACCCCAACATTCCACAAATGAAAAGAAAGCAAGCAAGAGCTGGAGTAGTAAGAGTGCGGAAGAGGGACGCAGAGGAAGGTCTAAAGGCAGAGAGTGAGACAACCCAACTGCTGCAAAGAGAAGCAGAAGACATGATTTTTTTTATCCATCCTTACTGATCTCTCTTTCCCACTACTCCATAACCACAACCTCCACTCCACATTCCAACCTACCAACCATGCTGCTCCACCTTGGTTGAATGGATCTCGCATGGGAGCTGTGGTTGGGTTGGGATTTTGATGGAGGGTGGGGCGACCGGATCTCGCAAGACAAGGGTAAGTTTTGGGTTAAAACGACTGGAGACCAGAATTAGAAAAGCGGCAGATGGGTTTGTGTGGGAAGATCAGTTTGGTGGTTGTGGGCAGGAGGTGTGGGCGATTGCTGATGTGGTTGGGGTGTACAGTGGGATGGTGGTACGATGGAGCTGAAAAAGATGCATAACTTTGGGGCCGTGTTAATTTTTATTTGTTTTTTGTTTTTTAATTTTATGTTATTTAATTATTTTATATATTTGATTCCAAATAATTTCAAGCATTTTTTATATTTAATAGTTAAATTTATCAAAACACTCATGTCACGTTAGCGGATTTCACGAGTTTTATCTGTAAACTACCGAAATGGAACAATCTTGGTCATAGAATGGAAGTTCAAGGGGGATGTTGAGTCATTATACACTTCTCGGGGCAACTTGAGACAATTTTAAGACCATATGGGATATTTCAACAAGTAAGCTTAAAAAAATTGTAGTTCTAATGATTTTATAAGTGTTATAATTGAGTAAATTCTGAACAACATAATGACATGTCAACTAGAAATTTCTCCATGACACGACAGAAAAATTAGATCGTGTTATCTTCGTCTATGACATGTATCACAATATAAACTCCGAGCGAAACTGCACGAATTTGTACCAGAAAAGAATTGGCACAAATTGATATTTTATTCTTCCTGTGATTATTTTATTCGGATGTGGAAAATTTTGTCTTTTAAATTAGACACAAGTCCATAGACGTTTCTTATCAATTTGGTGGGGTTGGTTAAGTCACTCGCAACCCAGGTTCAGTGTCTGATTTGATCTAAGTATAAATTACTTTAATTTTGGTTCTGGCCCTTAATTTCTTGAAATGATTTCTTCCCACCAAAAGAGAAAAAAAGAATAAAAGAAGAATAATAAAACTTACTCATTTATTTTTATCGATAATTTCAACTACAAGAAGATGAGGTTTCTCACACACACTACTAAGATGATATGGAAGTTCAAACTTAAGATCACTGATATGTAAATTAAAACAATTTTTCACTGAGTTAGACCCCTTGACTTAAAGAATAAAATTTTTTAAAAATAATTATAAAAAAAAAACTTACTTTATTTTGTTAGAGACAACAATGGAGCTAAGAAAGACCAGGTCCAAATAGCAGAGCCCATTTATTGGGTTAAGGGTTGTTTGACCTTAAATGGGAAAATTTAGGCTTGTAGCTTAGCCTATTTGTTGAGAAGGATTCACAAGTACCATACCTACTTTTTTTTCTGCTGGCAAAGAGGCTTCTCATCCAATATATAATATATAATTTAATTTTGGTTGTAATTGTACTTCCAGCAGTTTTAATGAGAAAAAGAACCTATCCTCTCAACTGTTCTTTAAATAAAGTAGGGAAGTTGTTGAGTAAGAAATTAATTATGTAGAAAGACTCAATTTGAATCATCTCCTTAATTAAAGTTTTATTTGCCCCACTCAATTGAGTTTGTTAATGGGTTCTTGGCAAATTATTTTCAGAATACAACAAAGTCTGAAATAAGCGAATAGGAAAAATTCGAAGAATTCCCTTAGAAATTACTATAAGAAAATTGTATGGTTGTAGAGAAGAAGGGAGTCGTAAACTGTTTTTGACATATTGTTGTGTTAACAACAAACAACAGTAAGTAAATATAGAGCAACACCACTTTCTCAAAGAACACTACCAAGTAATCAAGTATGTTGAAAGAATAATACATTTAATTAAGTCAGAATAATTTACCAATTAAAGACATATCAGTCGGTATGTACCATTTCAACCGAAAGATGTATTGGTTGGTTTGTATCTTTTCAACTGAAAGACATATCGGTTGCTCAAAGAATCAAATTCAATTGTCGTAGAACTCCACCTATCTCTATAGAAAATAATGATATTTTATTATTAAAATCTCAACAGAAGTTTGGAACTTGGGATTTTTTTCCAACGAAGTGCAGAGAAAGCTAATAAGAAAATAAAAGAGTTCGATCTGGGTATAAGATTTTTCATTAAGAAAAACAATGACCATAATGAAAGAGCCAAGGTTAAGAAAAAAGACAAGGCAAGACCCAACAACCATTTCCAACAAGACAATCTTCTAGTGCACAATTGTTGACAAAAAGGGGATTATCAAAGGTCTACCAACCGAGTTCTCGAATCCTCCCCCAACTTTTTAATAGAAAAAAATGGACTTCATGATTTGGTTTTTCTTTGTCTTTTCATTGCTGCAGTTCTAGAGATTTGTTTTTTATTGTTTTAATTTTTTTGGCTTTGCAATTCCCACATTTCAGAGAACACCCCCATATATTTTACAAATGAACAAGAAAACAAGCTTTCAAATCACCATAAGCTATAACTCTGTCACCCGATATCCATGTATAACTTTGTCATTTGCGTGATATGGTGGCATGATATAAAGGATTATGGCATAGTTTTCACTCTTCTAATTAAGCTATCTCTTCTCTTTTATGAAAATAACTCTTCTAATTAAGCTTTATTATTAGTTTTAGTCCACTCATTTTTGTCCACTCATTTAGTACATTATTGCCCTTCTCAATAAGAAAGATCCTAAAAACAAAATAAATAATTAATTAAAAAAAAAAAAAAAAAAAAAAAAATGCCAAGTGCCTTTTATAATAAGATGGAAAAAAGGGAGGACTAGGCAAAATAATACAGCAAATGCCACCATAATGGCAGGTGCTGTAATAAGAAGAATATGAAAATGCTAAACTTACAAGCCAAGCACAAGAGCACTCTAATTGAGTTCAGATGTGGGTTTCTTCCCTAGTTCACAGTAAGAGTTCAATTCTTGTTCTCCCTCTCCCCTGAATGCAATTAAAAAATAAATGAATTTTTTTTAAAGGACCTTAGCAATTCAAATTCCAGATTCCAAACAATGATGACTAGAAGAAAGTCGGCAATCTTCACTCTATTGAAGACTGAATGCCATAATCTTCTCTGAGCCTTTTATTTCTGGTTCGGTCATCATATTTTTCTTTGATATGGGCACCCCAACTAGTATCTCAATACCTGCTGAAGTTGATGCTATCAATGCGTCACCGGAGGTGGAAGCTATCGCCTAATTACTTGATACCACTCCAGAAGTTTAGGGAAGTGCAAGTACATGTTCGGCTATTTCCTCTAAGTTGGCAAACTCAACTTGCATTGCTTCTTGCCTGGCTTCACTTGAATATACCGATTGTTAACTTATTCCTCCATCATAGATGATTATCCTATTGTCTTCTATAAGATCTTCGATAAGGAACTCAAAATCGGTACCCTCATCTTTGTCACCCTCAAATTCGGCACAACAATCCTCTCAAATATTTCTCTCCAATGCTAAGTGTTTTATCTTCTACCCTAAGCAAAGACTTTATACCCTCGTGGCATACTGACGCCTCAATTCATGAGCCAATGCACATCATTGCAACTTAACTACCCGTAATGAGGCTTCTTTTCCAGCACTAACGACCTTCATTACGATATGATTACTCAAACTATTTCTACCACGTGGCAGGCATTTGATTACCAACCTTTGAACTTTCTCAACATTAGCACGACTTGCACGTAGTCTCCCTACCAATTGGCAAGATGTATGTTGATCGTGTAGGAGAATCTCTCGGCACGATGCATGTCGATCGTGTAGGAGACTCTCTTGTGTGAGATGCGCGTAGTCTCCCAACCGATTGATAAGACGCGTGCTGATCATGTAGGAGACTCTCGCACGACATGTGTGTAGTCTCCCTACTAATCGGGAATACGCATGCTGATTGTGTATAAGACTCTATTGCGCGACTAGCGCTCTATGTCTTAATTCACCTCCGGTTACCTTAATGTCAAAGTAACTTCTAGATTGCAAACTTGGGGGGACTTAGGATTTACCTCTGGCATAACCACTCGGTAGGATTATTTGACATTTTACAAGTTCCCAACCCAGAAGCCACTTTTCGATCGACAACTTGGGGGACTATTGTTTGTACTATAATCAACCAAGCACATTCGACATTGGGGGACTGGTACAGAGACAGATCCACAAACTACCAAAAAGGAGACACCCCAAGAAAACCTCTAACTTAGAGTATTGATGACGTCATCACAACTAAAGGTACGGAAGAGACATCTTTCTCTGATAAGGCAACAGACTATCGAAAGCCAAGCCCGCAGAACTTAGACCTTGGGACACGTGTCACTACCACAATTTAGACCTTGGAACACGTGTCACTACCACAATGATTTGCCCAAAGTCCAACATCAAAACTTTGGGCAAATATCCACTTCCCTTTTTCTATAAAAGGGGAATAGTGCTAAGGTAAAAAGGTAACTACTTGTGACCCTTACTCTTACTGTGCCAAAATTACAACTTACCTCATACTTTCTGACTTTTGACCTTTACCCTTACAACACTAGTGCCCGAAGCTGGATAAATGCTTGTCTCATTTCCCTCGACAAGTTGCTGCTAAAGGCATCCTTACCAAAGGTCCTCACCATTCAATCCTTGCTGAAGACTTCATACTTCATCATTCTAAGTTGATTCTTGGCTTGGACAAGAACAACATTTTTCTAAGCATTACATGGTATACTTCAAATGAATTCTAAGTCCCTTTTGATTGAACCAGAGGTTCGAAATTAAATTCTAAGAATAGACAACACGACCTCAATGAAAAATAAATTGTAACAATTTTATAAGTACATCGTACACTTCAAATGAATTGTAAGTCCCTTTTGATTAAATCGAAGGTTCAATTTCAACTCTTAAACCTTGATTGAAGACTGTAGATTGTGTTTGTGCTCTCATCCCAACTTTGGTTGCTCTGTCCAAAATTATGCACACCTTAATGCCCCAAGAGGAAGCTTCACTTTGGTAGCATCCAAAAGAACAAGAACTCGTTCCTTGGTGTCAGCTAATAAGCCCATAAATTTACACATTTATGTACCCTTTATACTTAGTTTTTTTAGGAGAATTAGATTTAAAAAGGACTTATTACTTTATTTTCTCCATTTTCAGGTTTCCTGAGCAGTTAGTTGATTTTCAACAAAATACGACTTTTTTTGGTAGAGTTTTTGTGTAAGGCCAGTTAGAGATTGAAGCTAAGACCCCGAAGATGATTGTGGAATGTTTCTAGAATTTTCATAGCAGCCAATGAGAGCAGTCTTCGAACTCAAGTCAGCATAAGTGCAATTCCATTAGATTTGAGTTACTGTCCAAAAAAGGAAATTTGAAGGGCTTCCTGATTTTTTTTCTCAAGGTGTGTGATATATGGTTGGAAAGATAAGACAAAACTCCAATTTACATATTTTCCCCGAGGAGAAACGACTCCAAACGTGCTTGTTAGGAAGAGAAGTCAATTACTTACCCGTTTTGGGTTTATGTTTTAATTGGGTTTTTCTTTATTTTTGGGCTGCTGTAAAAGCCCAACTAGGTTAGGAATAGTCTTGTGGTGTTTTGTTTAAGCATGAGAAACAACTCCTTTGGGTTACGTAAAGACTTAGAGAAATTGGAGACGTTGGGAGAGTACCGCAATTGGCTAAGTTTTATTATTTCTTTTTTTATGTTTTTGCTTATATTGAATTCTATGATTATGTGTAATTAATTTTCTTTTGCTAGGGCATGATGTAGCCCTAGTATGATAATCTAGTTTTCTTATTTTACCTATCTATTGATTGCTGTTTGATGTTGGATTCTTAATCATTGTGCTTAATAACTTGGTTGATTATCTTGATGCTTGATCACCATATAAACTTTTAATTGAGTTAATTGGATGCAAATTAGAGTAAATACCATACTTAATTTGAGGCTTGCTTCTTGTGATTAAGATTTGTAATTCGTCTAGGGTAAATACCATACTCCTAGGATTTACATGCTTGTTGGAGGTTCTCACTAATCTTAATGAGTTTCTACATGTTGATATTTGACCTAAATACCATAGGCGAATTGCATTTAGGAATATACGAGTTAGCCTAAATACCATAGGTAATTCATGAAAAAGGAAAACTAAGCGGTGACATCAAATGGTTAGTTAATAGTAGGTGAATAAGAGGCTAGATCGGATTACTAGTGGTGAATTCAATGTCCTAGTGCTTTTATCAATTTGAATTTCTCATCTTTGTGTTTCATGGCTTTCTACTTGTTTTGTCTTTTGATTTGGTTGTTAATTAAATCACTCATTCAAATTTGTGTTTACGTGTTTAATTTCTTGTTTATATAATTAGAGTAGTTAATGTATTTTGTAAGTAATTAGGTTAGACTAATTGGAAGTTGAACTCAATCCTTGTGAAAATGACCTCGTATTTGCCATACTAAATTACGATTGACCTTGTGCATATGAGTATAATTTGTGTTTAGACTAATCTTTATAATTACCATTTTGTAGGTTGTCTAAAATTCACAACATCAGCTATTGTTAGACTTTTCAACCATCTCATCTGCTCAACAAAAAAGAAAAGAAAAAAACCAGAAGTAATTAATGCTACCAAATAAGAAAACAGTGGCGGATCCATGAATTTTCATTCCGGGGGTCAACGTGTAGATGGTTAAAAAAATTATATACAAAATAGACCTATCGAAATGAAATGATATATTCTAATTCATAGTTAATAGATAAAACCATACAAAATACTCATGTTCATTATCAAAGAGAACTGCATCAACTTCAAGAAATAGACATACATTGCAATAAACCAGAAATATCTCTAAGAATGTGATAATAAACCAAAAAATTAGCGCAATCCTCTTTGCCTCCCAAGGCGTTCCATCCTATTTGACGTAAGAGCTGGCGTATATTAGTGCAATCCTGCTCATTTCAGGGCATTTACGTCATTTTTGAGGTTTGTCGTCGTTTTGATTTTGAGCTTTATCTGCATTTCTTTTGGGCTCTAGCTTTCAAACCTTGGACCTTTATGAGTACTGTCTTAAGGGGAGCTTATTCAAGCAAATATTTCTTCAATATGTAAGAGTTAGGTTATTCTTGTAAAACTCTTTGTGGATTGAACATCTTAGGCTTCCTAGATTGACCTTAGGTCCCTTTATGCATTCATATCAAACATGAAAAATTGTTTTATGTAAAAATATTGGCTAAGTATGAAAAATGGTTTTTCCGAATAATCATTTTCTCAAGATAATTTTTGGCGGCTTTTATTCCTTACACATCAAATAAGAAAACTTGTTTTTATGGAATTTTAGTATGAAGTATATATTGACATAATGAGCCATCATTTTTAGCCTAAATTGTATTTTGCACTAAAATCGATTTTTCATATTTTGATTTGGTGGGAATTTGATTTTCTAGTATTTTTATTTGAATTCAAATAGGGGGTACCTCCTTATTTACATTGTAAACTTAAGTAAATGGAGTAATATAAAAATAAATGAAAGTAAAAGGACTTGAATATTGAAAATGGAAATAAGGTAATATGCTGTGCTGGTGTGCTGCACCCTCTGGAGCATTTCATCAAGCAGTTTGTGGGAAATTTGTAGGGGTCAACATCTGTGCCTCAAATGGAGGATTCCGGGCTTGCAGGGGTCAATTGACCTCTCTTATTCCTATGTGGATCCACCCCTGTAAGAAAACAAATAAAATTAATCTTCACCTGAGAAAAGATTGAAAGATAGTTACATCATGTTGTTTGATAGCTCCAGAACTGATGTAGCGGACTGGTTCAGCACCCATTCAGCAAAAGATTAACAGTGTGATGTACAACCCCCATTGATTTCTTCTGCCCACAACTCTTTTATTGGTTATGTGTCCACAAGACTTTGGAGCATAGTGCAAGTACATAGATACATACCTTATTCAATAATTTCTTCTTATTCTTTTTCTCATTATCTGTTTTTGATACTAACCTTGGAAGATATAAATTAGATTTTGTATAGGATAGGTTGTAGTCAACACTCTACCTAATTGGTGAGTTGTGATTACCACCTTTTCCTTGATTTAAGGTTTCCTTGTAATTAGTGTTGGCCTTTACAGCTTAATTTATGGGTATAGTCTGCGGTGAGGGTAAAGCCTGTTGTCTGGTGGTTTTTTGCCCTCACTCAATCTCTCTATATATTTGTGTATTGTGTAATTCTCCTCATGATGAAATATACAAACATTCATTGAAAATGAACATGGTATCAGAGCAGGAACCTTAACCAGCTTGTCTCTACATCTTTGCTTCTCATTTTCTACTTCCTTTACTATTCACTAAAAGGCAGAAGAGAATCCTTTTAGTCAGGAGGCATAGAGCTCTTCTGTTCTCTCTCCTTCAAATCCTTCTGGGATTGATGTCAACCCAAATCAACGTTTGAGTTCAGTGTTACTGAACGAATTCAATTACCTTCCTTGGTCGGGAGCTGTTACACTTGCTCTTGGTGGAAGATCAAAGCTTGGCTTCATTAATGGGAATTTTGAAGCTCCTGATGTTTCTTCACCCAATTATGAATCCTGGCTATGCAAAGACCAATTGGTTATGTCGTGGCTTCTCAACTCTATGGAGTGGAAAGTTGCTGAAATTTTCAGCTTTTACGAGTCCTCTTTTCATCTATGGGAGGCTATCAAAGAAATGTATGGCACTCAAAACAATTCTACCCATGTTTTTCAACTCAAGAAAGACATTGCAAGCCTTCAACAAGAGGGTAAGCCTTTTATCCAACTTCTTGGTAGCATGAAAAGCATGTGGAATGAGCTTGAGGTATATCGTCCGCACACTACTGACGCAGCTGTGATGCTGAAAAGATATGAAGAAGACAAGATCTTTTAGTTGTTGGAAAGTCTAAGTTCAGAGTATGAAGATCTCCGCAGCCACATCCTTATGAATTTAGATCTTCCATCCTTTGCAAATGTGTGTGCCACAATTCAATGAGAAGAGATTCGTAGGAAGGTCATGAACATGGAGACCAAGGCAAATACATTTGAGGCTAGGGCGTACATGTCCAACAACAAGCATGCTGAAGAAAGAGAGTACAAGGGCAAGAGGCCAGATTTGAAGTGCCATCATTGCAATAATACTGGGCATGTAATAGAACGATGCTGGATTCTATAACCAGAATTGAAGCCTAAGTTTGCAAAAGATACCAAGGGTGCTCAGAAACGTTCACAGAATTCAGGCTACAAGGCGAATCATGCAACTTCTTCTACTGATGGGCCTTCAAACTTCACCTCGAATCCTGTTTCACTCATTAACGAGTTTGCTGCCTATCTTCAGAAAAAGAATGGGGGTGATGAAAGTAAAGGAGTGACTAATTCTAGGAGCGAGAACTCAATTGCCTTACTTGGAAAGTTTGCTGGATTTCTTGCTAAATCTGACAAGTTCTGGCATGAAGATATACCAGGTATGTTGAATACTTTCTCAACTGCCTTAAATGCTAGTAAAGTGCATGATTTTTGGGAAATAGATTCAGGTGCCACTGATCATATGATAAATAAAATTACAAATTTGTATGACTTTGAAAAAATGACCAAACCCTCCCAAGTATTAGTTGCAAATGGTAAGGGTGTGTCGGTTGTGGGTAGAGGAAAGATCAAACTGATCTCAGAAAATTTTGAGTAAATGGCTTTGTATGTCCCCTCCTTTCCTTTTCAATTACTCTCGGTTGGAAGAATCACAAACTCCTTGAATTGTCTTGTTGTTTTCTCTCCTCATAATGTTATTTTTCAAGATCTAGTCACCAAGAAGACGATTGGTGAAGGGTTCTATTTAAATGGACTCTATTACCTCTCAAAGGATTTTCAAAATCGCAAGGGATTTCATGTAGAGTCTAACCTAGCTCAAGATCAACATTTGTGGCATTAATGTCTAGCTCACCCCTTAGAAACTGTTTTGACAAACTTGTTTCCGAGCTTGTGTAAAAATTCGATCAAATGTGATACTTGTCATTTGTCGAAGTTTGCTAGGTTACCTTTTAATTTTTCCGTGTCTAGAGCTAGAAAGCTTTTTGAAATTGTACACTCCGATGTTTGGGGTCCAACTTTTGAATCGTTCGATGGTTATAAATATTTTGTGACTTCTGTCGATGATTTCTCTAGAGTTACTTGGTTGTATCTTTTGAAATTTAAAAGTGAAGTTGTAGATGTGTTCAAAGACTTTCATAATCTTGTAAAGAACAAATTTTCAACTCAAATCCAAACTCTAAGATCAGATAATGGCACTGAATATATGTCTCATATCATGACACAATACTTGAGCACACATGGGATCATTCACCAAACAAGTTGTGTTGGTACACCCCAACAAAATGGGGTAGCCAAAAGAAAAAATCGAGATTTACTTGAGAAAACAAGGGCCTTAATGTTTCAAATGAATGTTCTCAAGAAATTTTGGTCTCAAGGAGTTCTCACCGCTGCATATCTCATCAATCGGTTACCTGGTAGAGTGTTGGATTTCAAATCTCCTTATGAAGTTATGAAAGGGAAGGAAATTAATTTATCCCATTTGAAGGTGTTTGGATGTACTTGCTTTGTTCACATTCAATCTTCTCATCATGACAAACTTGATCCAAGGGCTGTCAAGTGCATATTCATGGGATATTATCTCAAAAGGTTATAAGTGTTACAACCATAATTCTAAGAAGCTGATTGTGACAAGAGATGTCAAGTTTGATGAAACCACCTCATTATATAGCAAGTCTCCTGAAAGTTCTAGCTAGGGGGAGCATTTTCTTGATCTCAAGCAGATTCCTCCTTGTTTATTCGCATTGGATTTGTTGGAAAATTAGTTGTCCTTATATATGTTGATGATCTCATCATCACGGGGATAATGGTGAAGAGATTACCAATCTTAAACACTCTCTTCGTCAGAAGTTTGCAATTAAAGATCTAGGAGTATTAAAATACTTCCTTGGGATCGAAATGGCAACTTCACACAAAGGACTGTTCTTAAACCAACACAAATATGTGCTTGATTTACTTCAAGAAGCAGACATGATCAACTCCAAACCTGATTGTACCCCACTTGACAGCAAACTGAAAATAGACATGGAAGGCGAGTCTGTCAACAACATCAGCCACTATCAAAGGTTAGTTGGAAAGCTCATCTATCTAACTATCACAAGACCTGACATTACTTATGCAATCAGTCTTGTGAGTCAATTCATGCATTCTCCCACTATGGCTCATCTTAATGCTGTCAAAAGAATGAGGTATTCTCATGAAAAAAACTGATACCACTCAAATCATGGGGTACACCAACGCGGATTAGGCCGGAAATGCTATCGATCGAAAATCAACCACTGGCTATTGTACATTTGTTGGAGGAAACTTAGTCTCATGGAAGAGTAAAAAGCAAAATGTAATTGCTCGTTCAAGTGTCGAAGCTGAGTATAGGGCAATGGCCTCAACTGCTTGTGAACTCATTTGGTTAAAAGGTTTTCTCTCTAATTTGGGGTTTCACAGTAGCCAATCTATGTATCTCTTCTGTGACAATCAAGCAGCCATGCACATCGCTTCCAATCCTGTGTTTCATGAAAGAACAAAGCACATTGAAGTCGATTGTCATTATATTCGTGCTCAAGTTCAATCCAAGGTGATAGAAACTGTTTACACTTGCAGTCATGACCAACTCACAGATATCTTCACCAAAGCTCTCTCTTCTAGTCAGTTTCAACGGTTACTAGTCAAGCTTGGATAAATTAATTTACTTGATCCAGCTTGAGGGGGAGTATTGAAGATATTTTGGAAGATATAGATTAGTTTCTGCATAGGATAGGTTGTAGTCAACACTCTACCTAATTGGTGAGTTGTGATTAACACCTTTTCCTTGATTTAAGGTTTCCCTGTAATTGGTGTTGGCCTTTACAGCTTAATTTGTGGGTAAAGTCTGTGGTGAGGGTAAAGCCTGTTGTCTGGTGGTTTCTTTCCCTCACTCAATCTCTCTATATATTTATGTATTGTGTAATTCTCCACATGATGAAATACACAAACATTCATTGAAAATCAACAAACCTCAATCCTACACTTTTTGTGGCCTTTTAAATTAGGCTTAGGATAATCGCAGATAGGAACGACAAACTGGTTTCCCCTAAGCATGCACACAGATTCGTCCATACCTGCAAAACAACTTTTACTTACATGCTACACAAACTGAAATATGACTAAAATATGACGCTACCAGTAGAATATAAAAGGCATGTCTACGCCCCCAGTCATCAGAATCGACTTGTACAATCAACTTTGGGTACATGTGAATGAGAAACCTCGCACCTCTTAGGGAAAACGCGAGGCGCTGTACAATCCTAGTAGCATCATCGTCCATACCTGCGGGTTGCTCACGGTCACGAATTGGGCTATAGTATTGGGTCTTGGCTAAAAAATTCGTCATCTGAAAACTTCTCTCTGCTTGCATCGGCTGCTAATTTCCTAAAGATGATCGACACCATGAGTTCCACTGCTTGTTTAAGCTTAGTAGCATCCCTCACCTTCTTATCGCCTAAAACAAAGTGATCTTGAAACATGAAGAGAACGCATGCCCTCGCCATCTCAATTTTCAGGCCCAAGTTCACATCCTGGCCCATTAACTTTATTAGAGTCTCGAGAATATCATCTGCCCTTCCATGGATCCCTTCTTTAATGCGATGGGTGCTAAAATATGAATATGGTTTGAATACTTTGGGTTTAGTTTTATTCTTCTCCATAAAGAGGTATATATAAAAGTTTACAGGGTGCTATACAAGGAATTAGATACAGTAAAGAATTAGGAAAGTATTGTTGAAGAATACACGAGTCCCACATCGGAAACTTAACAAAATAGAAAGTCCCATATAATAAATGGTTCCACTCCTAATAACATCGAGGCCTTTTGTATAAAAACCCCACACCTGCTAAACAGGTGATTAAGTTGGGGACAATATCGATGTTGCTAGTGGTGGGCCAAGGGTCTGTCCCTTTGAAATATTGACATGGTATCAGAGTGGGTCGGTTGACTGGGCCCGATTAAACCCAAATCAAACAAACTCAAATCAAACAAAAAAACCCCAAATTGAATAAAAAATCAAACAAACCCCCAATTTAAAAATTAAAAAAGAAAAGAAAAGAAAAAAAGTGACCGATGTGGAATTGGTTGCACGTGTGGCCCACTAAAAAGTGGTCCCATGCATCTTCTTGGGATATGTCAATAAACATAGCCCTTTCACTCCCCCTCCCCCTCTTGAAGAGGAGGGGAGGAGAGCACTTAAATTTCAAGAAGAACGCAAGCACAGGTCACAAGAGAACCTGGCTTTGATACCATGCTAAAATATGAATATAGTTTGAATGTATTAGGTTGTGTTTTATTCTTCTCCATAAGGAGGTATATGTAAGAGTTTACATGTAGGTCTTACAAGGAGTTAGACATAGTAAAGAATTAGGAAAGTATCTCCTAATTGTACAATGATTTATCACTTATATAAAAATAGGAAAGTAAATCCCTTAATTAATCAATGAAGTAAATGGCGTGTGGAGGTAGCATGACAATTATTTCGAATTGCTTATGTATGGTGGTAGCGGCCTTCACAAGAGCTTCAAACAATTCAAATGAGGGATTGTCTTTCTATCTTGGATCCTTCTTGAAAACTAAACAACAGGGTTTAGGGGAAGAAGTGCTTCGGTGAGCTCATCCTTATTGGTGACGCCCAGCATCGCCTCGCCCACTTGTTTTTCGGCCTTATAAGTTGACTTACAGAACTTACGGAGAAACTCAATGAGGTGTGGGTGTTTTTGGGGCATCCCTCCGGTAAATAACATGACCATTATTTCCATCACTCCGTCTTTTGTTTGACTCATTATCTAATGTAGCCGACATCCTCTCCTTGATCAACCCTAAATGGCAGGGAGACTAAGATATTTGTCTGGTGTCCTTAACGTTTGTTTTTTAGTAAGGGCATTTTTTGAATTTATTGAAAATGTAACCAAGTTATTGGATTTATTTAGTGAGGAATGCTATCTACCTTCCTTCTTAGGCTCTTTACCTTCTCCTTTCTACTACCTTCTCCCTTTTTTGTGTGCTATGTGTCACTCCTTTAATCCATTGAAATGATTAACTATGAATTTTAGCTTATGATGAAAACTATATATGCATATAATTAATGCACAATATTCGACCAATTTTCTTAAAACCAGTCCAAAGAAAACTCTCCTTCGCTCTTTAACCCTCCTTCGCTCTTTAACCCAAGGTTGTGTGACGGTGTATGCTCTTTATTCTCACCATTGTAGCCCATTTCTCCTCTATGACACATTTCATATTTATTTTATATTTTTTTACATTAGAAAGATGTAAATTTGGGTATGAAGGTATGTTGATTTGGCCAAAATTTGCAAAGCAAAACCCAGAAAGAAGTTTCTATATTTTCATAGCTTCGGTAAAAATGCAACAACCAACAAAAGAAAAAAAAACTCCAGTTTATACATGTAGGTTCAATTGCTCAATTTAGAGAAGAAGAAGAACATAACATGATGGGTGCCAGAGATTTAAGTAATATAGAGATGGTCATATATAATGCAACGTGATTGAAAACAAAATGTAGAGCCTCTGCAACAGCAAAAGGGGACTCTCTCTCTCTAAAAACTAGACGCAACGTCTCGAATATACTTGAAAAAACTCAAGATCTTTTCAAACGAGCTTACTTGATATTAGATAACCAGTTGACGACTCATGCATTTATTTTTTGTTGCTCTGCCATCTTCATGGTATGATTTCTTTTAAATGATCAATTTGAATTTATGTATTACTTGAACTGGATAGAGAAATCTCAAGTCTTTCTTGTATTGTAATCGGTGTGTTCAATTAGTTAAATGGAGAAATCTATGACTCTTGTCTTTCTTTGCTATCAAGCTAAAATTGGATAAAGAGATCTTGAAGTTTGTCTTAGTTATTTTATCAAATATTTGCTAATTTAACTGTTCTCACATATATTTCCGAAGAATAGTTTACTTTCCCGCCTTTATATTATTCAAGTCTATTATTCGGACTCAAAACAGAGGTCTAGGCCCGAATAGTGCTCTGCTAGTCCTAGAATAAGGGCTAGTTCAGGCTTGAACTATATCTTTGGGCCCAACTTGATTGAAACTTTGACCCAATCTAGGGTTCAATTCGGATTTAAGATAGGTTTCTAAACCCAAATAGGGTAACATTAATCATGACGCTGGTTTCCCTCTTGTTTGATAAGGTATTGTTCATATCTATCAAACTGACAACACAAAATGAAATAATATGAAGTCCTCTTGATTGAGGCATAGAAAAGAACTTATCCAGGCCATTGGCCCCCTTGGAGCAGAATGGCTTGAGCAGAAGTCCAAAATAAGCGCAAATCCAATAAGTTTATATCCTACACTACATATACTAGATTTATTGGGCTGGTCTCATACCTAGTAGAGGCACGCCTACGCAATTCATGATTAGGACATAAGGAACAAGTGGTTAAGGCCCAGCCTAAGTTCACCCTTTCTTGTCAACTTGATCCAACTTTCAATTTTGTTCAGAAGTAGATAGAATCCCCTCGCATGCCAGAAATCTAATCGGGGCATTTGTGTTGACCCAACGACCTTCCCACTCTCCAGAGTGGCTCGATCTAAAGTATAACAAAAAGAGTGCTGTTGGGAAAAGGGGCCAACATGTTCATTTGCTCAATTTAGAGAAGAAGAAGAATAAGAAGAAGAACATAACGGGGGTAGGTGCCAAAGATTTAAGTAATATAGAGATGGTCATATGTAATGCAACGTGATTGAAAACAAAATGTAAGCTTCAGCCTACAGTGGTGACGAAGATTTCTAACGGTTGGCAAAACAAAGGGGAGCTCGCACATCCTTGGATTATTTATTTATTTTCTTTCGAAGTTATTAGTTGAAAGGTAGAAAGGAGAAGGTAAGAGAGAATGTAGATAGCATTCCCCCTTATTTAGTAGGGAGTGAAAGATATGTGAGAACTAAAAGATAGCTTTGAAAATAAGAAGACAATAGAATTGCTGAACTGAACTTATTATGCATTGACGGAAACATGCTCTTCTTATAAAGGAGCATACAAACAACTAATAGCAAATAAAGAGGAACAACTAAAACACTTCTAACAAACTCCATCAATTAGAGGGATTCCTAAAGACTAGGAAAGAAAACAACTGACTCCTATAAAATAGGAACTAACAATTATGCTATAGAAAACATAATTAAGATAAATCTCAACATCCTCCCATAAACTGAATGCCATAAGACATCAATTTAAATAAAAAAAACGCATCACAGTTGCTGTTAAACAATATCCTTGGCAGAGCAAATTCCCAACATCTTCATGAGCTTTAAGAACACTGGCAACTTGAGAGGTTTGGTTAGGATATCTGCAGCTTGGTCTTCACTTCTACAAAAGATCAAATCAATGGTACCATCATTACACAGATCACGTAGGAAATAGAACCTCACATCTATATGCTTACTTCTTCCATGCAAAATTGGATTTTTGGACAGCTTGATTGCAGAAATATTATCACAGAACATTGGTGTGGGATTTGGCTGATTAAAATTGAGCTTTCCAAATTGCTTCCTTAACCAAACAACTTGGCATGCACAAGATGCTGCAGCAACGAACTCTGCTTTAGTAGTCGATAAAGTCACAATTGACTGTTGCTGATCCTATTGTAAAAACATGTCTTGATGTGCTCCTCCTATCATCCAAGTCTCCAGCATAATCGCTTTCGCTAAAGCCAATCAAACCACCCTTTGTACCCATTTTATAAAGTATGCCAAAATCAGAAGTTCCTTTTAAATAGCGAAGGATCCTCTTTGCAGCAAGTAGGTGTAGTCTTGTAGGACATTCCATATAACGACTGATGAGGCTGACAACATGCATTATATCTAGCCTGGTGGCTATGACATACATTGAACTTCCAACAATTTGTTTGAAGAGGGTGCTGTTTACTTTCTCTCATTCAGGATCCTTTGTTAGCTTCAAACCACATTTAGTAGAAGTGCCAACAGGATTGCAATTGGACATCTGAAACCTGTCCAAAATAGTATGAACATACTTCTTTTGGGATATGAAATTCCCAGCAGGAGATTGCTCTACTTCGATGCCAAGGAAATAATGCATCAAACCAAGATAAGACATTTCAAATTCTGCCATCATGGATTTCTTGAAAACATCAATCATAGTCATATCACTGCATGTATAGATTAAATCATCTACATACGAACAGACAATAAGAATTTTTCCATATGCACCAGTTTTAGTAAGCAACGTGTGTTCATAAGGACACTTTTGAAAACCTTCTTTAGTAAAATAAGCATCTATACGGCTGTACCAAGCTCTAGGTGCTTGTCTCAGCCCGTATAATGCTTTTCTCAACTTCTATACCTTCCCTTCCTTTCCGGGTTACACATATCCTGGAGGTTGATCGACATAGACTTGTTCTTGTAAACTCCCATGTAGGAACGCTGATTTCACATCCAGTTGAAAGATGAGCCATGAGTTTTGTTCTACTAGTGAAAGTACCAGTCTGATTGTATCCATCCTAGCGACCGGAGTGAACACTTCTTTATAGTCAATGCCATACTTTTGCTTATATCCTTTAGCCACCAGCCGTGCCTTATATTTGTCAACTCCACCCTCCTTGTTCAGCTTCATTTTATAGACCCATTTTACACCAATCAACTTCTGCCCTTCAGGAAGATCTATCAACTCCCATGTGTTATTTCTCTCAATGGAACTAATTTCCTCATCCATGGCTCTTTGCCATTTGGTTTCTTTGTGAGCTTCTTGAAAAGTTACAGGATCAAAGTCTGTAAACAGTGCAAAATAAGTCAGCCCATCATCTTCGGATTGATCATCATCACAAACCTCATAATCCATCATCCATGATGGCCTTTTCTTTGTGCGTTGGGGTTGAAAACTAGATGGCTGGCTGTCATTAGAGGGCTGCAATTGCTCTTCAGTTTCTGTGCTTGTTGGTTCTTCATAAAAAATAACAGAAATCTGCTGCTGCTGCTGCTTTGAGCCTTTATCTGTCCAGTCCCATATTGTTTCTTCATCAAATAATACATCACGACTGATGATGATCTTCCTGGTGGCGGGATTGAACAATTTATAGGCCTTTGAGTGCTCACTAACCCCAAGAAAAATACACTTTTCTCCTTTATCATCAAGCTTCTTCCTCTTGTCATCGGGAACGTGAACATATGCTATACAACCGAAAATTTTGAAGTAACTTACAGCTGGTTTGTGACCATTCCAAGCTTCTTCTGGCGTCATGTTTTTGACAGCAAGAGTCGGACTTCTATTTAAGATGTAAATACACCAATTTACTGCTTCTGGCCAAGACGTTTTTGGAACACCACAAATTTTTAGCATGCTGCGAACCATGTTCAAGATTGTTCTGTTCTTCCTTTCACAAATACCATTATGCTGTGGTGTATACGGTGCCGTTAGTTGCCTTCAAATTCCATGTGTCTCACAGAAATTCTCAAATTCTTGTGAGATGAATTCTCCACCACGATCAGTTCAAAGAACTTTTATATTTCTTCTGACTTCATTTTCAACAAGGGCTTTAAAGCTTTTAAAGGCTGAGAAAGCTTCAGATTTTGCCTGCAAGAAATACACCCAGAATTTTCTACTGTAGTCATCAATGAACGTAATGAAATACCTCTTGCCACCATTGGAAGTTGGATTGATGGGTCCACAAATATCTGAGAAAATAAGCTCCAAAGGATTTTTGGCTCTCCATGCTTTTCCTTTCGGAAAAGTTTCACGATGCTGCTTCCCAAGAACACATTCTTCACAAATTTGAGTTGGACAATCAATGTTTGGAAGACCTCTCACCATGTTCAGTTGTTGTAGAGTCTTCAATCCCTTGAAATTTAAGTGGCCATAAAGATAATGCCACAACCAAACTGTCTCCTTCACTTTGGCAAAAAACAAGTCTGGGCCACACTTTGAATATGCAGAGGAAACATACGATTTGGTGTCATTTTGACCTGTGCAATGAGTCCCTTCTTTGAATCTTGAATCTGACACATTCCTTCTTTAATTGTGATCTCACACCCTTTTTCCTGAAGCTGCCCCACACTTAATAAATTGCTTTTTAAATCTGGAACATAGAATACACTAGAGATGGTTTGTGTAGTGTTATTCTTAGTCCATATTGAAATATTGCCTTTTCCCATAACAGAAATTGCTGAATTATCACCAAAATGAACAGTAGATCAAAAAGACTCATCTAAGTAAGAGAATGATGACTTGTTACCACTCATATGATTACTACATCCTATGTCAATGTACCATACATCCTGATGAGTGTTCTCCATGGCTTGACATACCAGCAAAAGCGTAGCTTCTTCTTCTTTCTCTGTAAAATTGGATTTTTCTCCATTTTCTCTATTCATGTTAGTGCGGCATTCAGAACGGTAGTGACCATACTTACCACACCTATAGCACTCAATATTTGATTTGTCAAGCTGTGACTCATGATAGCTTTGGTGTTTGTATCGATCTTTGCCATTGCCTTTGTTGCTGGAATCATAATTTCCTCTGTTGCTGAAATCATGATTTCCTCTGTTGCAGGAATCATGATTTCCTCTGCCGCTGGAATCATGAGCACCTCTGCCTCTACCTCGTCCACGGCCTCTGCCTCGACCACGTCTGGAACCTCTCCATGATGATGATGGGTCGTTGCTGGTGGAGACTTTTAAAGCTTTCTCTTCTTTTGAAGTGTCATGACTTTTGAATTTCTGCTCATGTACCAACAGTGAACTTTGCAATTCATCTAATGACATTGTTCCAATGTCGTTTGCTCCCTCAATTGCACAAACAACATAGTTAAACTTTGGTGACATTGAACGCAGAATTTTTTCAATGATTGTGACATCATCCATCTTGTCACCATGAAGTATTCATCAACAGAATCGTCTGGTTTCATGTGAAGAGTTTCAAAATCTCTCCGGAGTGCTTGAAGCTCTGCACGCTTCACCTTGGTGGAACCTTGATACTTTTTCTTCATAGACTCCCATATCTGATTGGAAGTGTCCTTTTGGAGAATAGTCTCCAAAATGGATCAATCAATTGCTTGGAAGAGGTAGTTTTTCAATTTCTGTTCATCAAGTCTTTTTTGTTGCGCTTCTGTCAACACTGCTCCTTCTGCTGGTTCAACAATTCCATCTTCAATGACACTCCAGTACTCATTGGATCTCAGAAAATTCTCCATCAACATGCCCCAATGGTCATAATGACCATCAAAGCGAGGTATGGCTGGCTGCACGTAGTTCTCTTGAACCTTGTCGAATGCCATCAATTCTTGCTGCTGCAAGTCAAGAAAACTGCTGCTTTTTGGAGAATTTTAAGTTAGGCCCAGTGGGGGCTCTGATACTAGATTGTGAGAACTAAAAGGTAGCTTTGAAAATAAGAAGACAATAGAATTGCTGAACTGAACTTATTATGCATTGACTGAAACATGCTCTTCTTATAAAGGAGCTTACAAACAACTAATAGCAAATAAAAAGGAACAACTAAAACACGCCTAACAAACTCCATCAACTAGAGGGATTCCTAAAGACTAGGAAAGAAAACAACTAACTCCTATAAATTAGGAACTAACAATTATTCTGCAAAAAACATAATTAAGATAAATCTCAACAAGATATTCAAACTTTTTATATGAAAGAATGCTTTTGTGAAGCTTTTACAGAGAGTAATGTTTGGACAGAATACAAGAATGGCCCGACTTACTTTTTCTTTATGGTAAGGGTTGTAATTTATACACAAGAAATAGGAAGACCTAGAAACCCTAGCGTATATAATAAAGGTATATACAAGCTATATTCGCTACAGCTATCTCTTGGCTGTACATGGTGACTCAGCGTCAATATAGGTAAAATAGAGTTGTTAGGATTTTGTCCAGAAGGTGCTTCAACTGCCCTTGCATTTCTTTGGGTGTGTTGAGAGGTTGTAGAAGTGGTCAAGGTGTTTTGACGTTGTGCATTATTACCGCCCCTCAAGCTAATACAAGGTACTTAAGCAATTAGCTTGGAATTGAGTAGTTTAAATTAGGCTTTGGGAAGACTTTTGGTGAAGATGTCTGCCAATTGGTCATTGGTGGAAACATGTTGAATGGCGATGGCTCGACTTGTGACCAACTCTCGATTGTAGTGGTAGTCGACTTCGATATGTTTGGTTCGTGCATGGATTGGCAGACAAGGCTAAGGCACTGATATTGTCACACAAAAGCAGAGGTGGTTGATGAAGAAAGAAGTGCAGATTCTTGAGCAAGGAGCATATCCAAGTGATTTCAGTAGCTATTTGAGCGAGGGCTTGGTACTCTGATTCTGTGGAGGAGCAGGCAACAGTGCTTTGTTTCTTTGCACACCAAGAAAGTAAGGTTTGAGCCAAAGAAGACACAAAAGCCTATTGTGGAGCGGCGATCAAGTGGGCAACCTACCCAATCTGCAAAGGAAAATGCAGTGAGAAGCAAGTGTCCTTTGGTGAGTTTGAGGCCATTGTCTGAGGTGCCTTTGAGGTATCATAAGATGTGCTTAACGGTAGTGAAATGTTGAGTTGTAGGCTGATGCATGTGTTGACATGCATGATTGACGGCAAGTGCAATATTAGGCCATGTCCACGTAAGGTATTGTAGTGCTCCGACAAGAGAACGTTAAGTTGTAGGATCTGGCATTAATGAATCAGTGGTGGTTTCAAGTTTAGTAGTGCAGGATGGAGTGGGGCATGGTTTGGCGTCAAGCATGTGAGCTTTGGCCAAGAGGTCATGAAAATATTTGGATTGGGAAAGAAAAATGGAATCAATGGTGCGCTGAACTTGTATGCCAAGAAAGTAATGAATGGGGCCAAGATTTTTCATGGAAAATTGAGAACTAAGTTCATGAATGAGAGATTGACAGTAAGGAAGAGAATTTCCAGTGATTAGAATATCGTCTACATAGATTAAGATGAAAGTAAGAGTTGTGTCAGCCTTAATGAATAAAAAAGGGTATGCAGAGGAAGAAACAAAGCCCATACCAAGGAGAGAGTGATAAAGCTCTTCATACCATGAGCGTGGGGCTTGTTTCATGCCATACAATAACTTGTGGAGTGGACAAACATGAGTGGGATGCAAGGGATTGATGAAGCCAGGGGGCTGTTGCATGTACACTTCTTCATGAAGGGTTCCATGGAGAAAAGCATTTGACACATCAAGTTAGGTGATGCTCCAGTTGAATTGAACAGTTAGGGAAAGGATAAGGCGAATTGTTGGGGGTTTAGCCACAGGGCTAAAAGTTTCTATGAAGTCCAAGCCTGCTTGTTGATGAAACATTTAGCTACAAGGTGTGCTTTGTACCTGTCCAAAGAACCGTCAGCATTATATTTAACATGATATACCCATTTACATCAAATCACATTATATTGAGGGATGATGAGGGACTAAAGACCAAGTGTTGGTGGTTTTGAGGGGCTTGAAATTCTTCATTCATGGCTTGCGTCCAAAGGTGATTTTGCTGCTTGAGAATATGTGGTTGGGTGACGAGAGAGTAAGTAGAGATTAAAGCACATGAAAAGGGATGGTGAGTGATGGAGAGAGCATATTGTGCATTACAAGTCTTAGACCAAGTTTGCATAGGATGTATGTTTTGAGGCTGTTGTGGCTGTGGAGTTGAAGAGGGAGGAAAAGAGAGAGGAATTGAGAGAAAGGGAGCAATTGATGGTGCATGAAAGGGTGGTGTTGGTGCATGGGTCAAGGAAGGTGAAGAGGAAGTGGCATGAGAGGATTGGGTAAAGGAATTGGGAAAAGTAGGATTTGGGGAGAGAGATGAGGTTGGGAGAGGTACTGTAGGTGATGGAGGCAGTGGTAAGAAGCTTGGTAAGGGATTAGAGGGAGGTGGGGTAGTAAAGAGTGTAGGGATTGAGTGTTTGAATGGAAAGGTGGTTTCATCAAATGTCACATGGCGACTAATGTACACTCTACCTGTTTTGGGATCAAGGCATCTGTATCCCTTATGTTGAAGATCATAACCTATAAACACACAAGGAATGCTTCGAAAAGCAAGCTTATGTTTAGAATATGGCCTTAACCAGGGTAGCATGTGCAGCCATAGGCTTGCATAAACATGTAATCTGGTTTGCAATTAAATAATTTTTGTAGGGGTGAAAACGATTGAAGGGCAATTGAAGGTATCCTATTGATTAGGTATACCGCTGTTTGTGCTACTTCAACCCAAAAATGCAAAGGGAGGTGTGATTGGGCAAATAATGTGCGTGTGAGGTCAAGTATGTGTCTATGTTTTCTCTCTGTCAAGCCATTTTTCTCAGAAGTATGAGGACAAGAGAATTGTTGGGTGATACCATGTGTTTGAAGAAACTATTGGAATTTAGTGCTGTAGTATTCTCCGCCATTATCACATCTTAAAGATTTTATCTTTAAATCAAAGAGATTTTCAACTTGTTGTTTAAAGGTGTGAAAGGCTTGAAATGCTTCAGATTTGGAATTCAAAGGAAAAATCCAACAAAAACGAGACCAATCATCAATAAAGGAAATGTAATATTGATATCTAGAGATAGAAAGTGTTGGAGAAGGTCCTCATACATCTGAGTGAATGAATTGTAAAGGAGCAGTAAAATTACAAGTAGAATGAGAAAAAGAAAGTTTAGTGCTTTTGCCTAATTGACAATCAGAACATAAAGAAAGATGCTTGTTGGTGCAAGTTGTTTGAAGGTTGGAGGAAGAGATGACTTGTTGGAAAACACGATTGGAAGGGTGGCCAAGCGGCTGATGCCGAAGTGTGTGGGAAGCTGAGGAGATGAAACAAGCTTGAGGAGGTCTTTGAGATCTGAAATGGATGGGGTATAGGCTCCCCTCAGTAGGGCCTTGAAACATGATTTTCCCTGTAGTATTGTCCTTGATAATACAATGAGAAGGGGTGAAAATCAAATGTTATTATTAGGGAGGAGGGGGGGAGTTTTGGGTTAATAGTAATAGATAACAATTACATAAAAAATGCAAATTGGCACAAAAAGCAAACTGAATTCCGAATAGACATAATCTATGCATTCCAAGAAACTAGTTAGAAACAAGAGAAGCATCTAAACAAATTTAACTTTCATTCAAACTATTTCACAATCCCCTTCCAATTAATTATGTTAGAACTAATCTTAGGAGAAGTTGCCATCCAAAGCAAAGAGTTCAACAATGCAGAACCTGTAGCCTCTGTTGGAGAAGTGAGCGTGAAGATATGAAGATGTCCTAGTCTAGGCAATATGGTGGAGGGAGGGCCTTTCTCAAAGTATTTTTGGAAAGATGAAAACCTACACGGTCATCCATGAACAAGAAAAAAGAAAGGTGAAACTGGTAAGAATTAATGCATAACCTGAGAAAGGGATCAAAATATATCAAGCAATAAGTATGGTACGTACCTTAGCATCATAAATAAATAGGCTATTTGTTTGCAATTGCTTCTTGTCCAGAAGTCCGAATGTAGGCTGTGGGAACCAAATTAAATCAGAACCCTAGGTCAAATAATTCCTTCCATTTGGGGATTATTTGACCTAATTGTGAATTATTCAACCTAATTGGGAGTTACTCAATTTAATTGGGGATTACCTAATTAAATGGAATGTTACCTAATTAGGTCGAGAATTGATTTGATTCCTATCACAATTCCCAATTAAATGAGGAGTTACCTAATTAAATTAGAAATTAATCTGATACCTACCACAATTAGGGATTTGATTTACCCTAATAAATCAAATCCCTAATTAATCAAATCAATTCCAAATCGGGGAGGAATAAAAAGATGGCCACACACAAGGGTTGAGGTACGTCTAAATTCCTACTAAAACTCTGCAGAAATCATTTCTCCAAAACCCTAGCCACCATATTCTTTCTCTCTCACACACAAGGCTTCGGCTACCACACACGGCTCTAGTCACTTGGTTTTCCTTGAAACACCCAACCTAACTTAGGCATCGGAAGGCTTTTGGCCAACACCCCCCGGGTCTGGTCCTTTTACTTTGATATGTTTTGCTAGGAGAAAGAGAAGCGGAGAAGACGAAGGAATCTTGGGCGAATATTCTTGTGGGACGAAAATCGCTTCCACAAATTGGTGCTTTCATTGAGAGCGCAAAATAATACTCAAAGCGTGCTCCAAATCCATTTTTTCAAACAACCATGGTTGATACAAGACGTACGAAGAGTAACGCCACCACGGCAGGCCCGTCTCATGGTTTCGTGGTGGAAACCTTAATTCAATTGCACAGAATCGTGGCTACCAGCACCTTGTAGCCGTCTCCTAGTGCTTTGCAGCCACCTTTAGTTACTAGAATTGCAGAACAGCTGCCAGATGACCCCGTGATCTCCACAGCCTTGCAGCCGCAACCACCGATTGATGGAGCTGCTGTGCTGCGCCATCCTGCCGGAGCTGCTCTGCCTTGCTATCTTGCCGTTGAAGCATAGTAGCAGTCACACCACTCAGCAGCAGGGAATGCTGCATAGCCCCATGGCAACTTCGACGCCGTCCCAGTCTTGGAGCAGATCCATTCTCTCCCTCCTCTGCAACCACACTTGACGTATGCACCTGTGTACGCTTCTAATGGAGCCCTAGCCCATATGCCGTTAGGCCCGATGCACATCACTCTACTTGACTCGCGTAGTCAGGTGGACCTTAACTCACGGGTTGATCAACTCATGCAGAGAGTCGACGATAAAAATAACTTGATTGGCTAGCTATTCAGGCAGATCAACTTGAATAAAGGCCCTAACCTTGGACCCCGTGAGGAGGAGAGGAGGGTGCACAAGCATGTTGGCAAGTCGTTTGAGAGGTCCCAGGCTGGTCAGACAGGGCAAATGGGCAGGGGAGAGAGCGAGATCGTGCAGACGAGACGCAGACAGCAGGAGACGTACTCTGAGTCGTTTGAGGTTAGGTCCAAGGACTAATGTGCTTGAAAGGCTAGGCCCACAGTCCAATGTCCATGCTCGCTTGGGCCCACAAGGAGCTCGAGTTCGTGAGCGGTGGCATGACGAGCGCAACAATCGACGCCCACCAGCTAGCTTGAGGACCAACACGCGGCAGCAAGCTGTAAAGGGATCCTCCCAAGCTCAACCTTCTCATCTGCCTCGTGGGCAGGGAAACCAAGGGGATCGACCCTTTTGAGCTGAGGAAGAGGTTAGCCAGTTGCGCCCGAGGCATCGAAGATCTCAACCTGAGCAACCCTCCTTACAGGCAGAAGATGTCAATCGACGCCCACCAGCCCGCTCGAGGACCAACACATGGCGACAAGTTTTAAAGGAATCCTCACAAGGTCAATATTCTAATCTGCCCCACGGGAAGGGCAACCAAGGGGATCGACCCTTGGGAGCTGAGGAAGAAGTTAGCCAGCTGTGCTTGAGGTACCAAAGACGTCGACCCTTGCAGGCAAAAGCTGTTGAGAAGCTAGTAAATGACTGACTCTAAGGTCTCCAACTTAAAGGAAGCACGGAGGAGGCCTTGTGCAAGGAAATTGATCGAGTCGACTACTTGCCCTTTATCGACGAGGTTGAACGAGCTCCACCACCTAAGCGGTTCACAACGCCATCTATCACTTCATTCCAGGGGGACTCTGACCCTATGAGTCATTTGAGGTACTTCAAGAGCGCCATGATCCTGTACAAGACAGACGATGCCCTGATGTGCAAAGTGTTCACGATGACTCTGTGAGGAGCAACTCAAGATTGGTTCCACACTCTATCATTCACGTCGATAGACAACTTCAAGGAGTTAGCCCTCATCTTCACAAAGGAGTACACCTCCTACAAGACGATCAGAAAGCATGCGGACCACGTATTCAACCTGCGCAAGATGCCAGACGAGTTTCTTCGAGACTAGCTCAGACGGTTTAAGGCTGAGAAGGCAAACATCATAGGATGCAATGACCAAGTTGCATCCTCAACTTTTAAGAAGGGCTTGCCAACCGAGCACGAGTTGCATCCTCAGCTTTCAAGAAGGGCTTCCCAACTGAGCACGAGCTATACCGAGAGCTGACCATAACTCTAAGCCAAACCTTAGTAGAAGTCTTCGGGACGGCAGAGCGCTACGCATTTTGGGACAATGATCGTATCGCCGCGAAGAAAGCCAGCAAGCAAGTTGATCACCCTGACAAATCAGGCAAGTCAAAAGAGCAACAAGTTCGAGCATAAAGCTTGAGATAAGTGCAGATCGTGGCCCCAAGAGGGAGGCTCGAAACTAGGAACCTTAAATGAGTTCACTATCCCAATCCACCAGATCCTGACACAAGTGAAGAACAAGCCGTGGGTGAGAAGACCGCCACCCCTAATGGGAGACCCTTTCTAGGAGGAACACCAGTAAATACTACGCATTCCATGGGGAGCACTGTTATTACACCAACAACTGCAATGCTTAGAAAAGGCACCTTGAGGAGCTGGTTAGAGACGGCCATTATACAGAATTCATCTCAAAGAAGACCATCTAGCATATCGAGGATCATGATGTAGCTGCCAAGGAACCTTCTCAAAAGGTCATTTGAATCAACACCATCCTAGCTAACTCTCAGGAATCCGGGCTAACCACCAAGGAGCTCAAGAGAAAGATCGCGCATGCGACTTATGTCTCCCAAGTCACAACGGGAGTACCAGTCATTATGGATACACCAATCATCAGGCTTGACCTGCTGCATAATGGCACCCTAGTCATCTACATTCAAATTGAACAAGCTGTGATCGAGCGAGTTCATATAGATGAGGGCAGAGCAGCCAATATCCTGCAGCTATCTGTTATCCAACATATAGGATTATAGCCCAAGATTAGCAAACTTGCCAGATCGCTTACCGGCTTCAATGGGGCCACGTCAATCACTGTTGGAACGATCGAACTTGACGTCTACTCACCCCCAATGGTCTGCTCGCCAACCTTTATGGTCATCAATGAGGTATCCCCCTACAACAAAATCTTAGGCCGACCATGGATTAACAAGATCGAGGCCATCACATCTGCTCTACACCAGTAGATCCGCTACCTTATCCTTGGGGGCAGGATCAGGCAGATCAACAATGACCAAGCCATGGCAAGGAGATGCACAGTCCAATGGCTTAAGAAGAGCAAGCAGTTACAAATCACACCAGTAATGCAAGCTGCTAATGAGGCAGGAAGCGCTCCTAGTAGACAAGCAAGCTCGAATGGGAAGGAAGTTGCTACTCACAATAGCAATTAAGAAGCCAGGATCAAGGTGAGGGAATCCGCCCAGAAGACTCACATGAGAAAGGTTGGAAGCCTGAGGAAGACGTTGAGTTAGTACATCTCGATCCTGACTAGCCAGACAAAAAAGAGAGGATCGGCTCGCACCTAAGCCTAAATGGGAAGGTGGAGCTGACCACCTTCCTCCAGAACAACATCAACCCGAACATAATCTACCACCAGCTCCATGTCAACCACGCTAGCAAGCCTGTGGTGCATAAGAGACACAACTTCGCTCCTGAGCGGGTTTCGATCATTGAAGCTGAGATTGACAAGCTTCTAGCTGCCGGTTTCTTTGAAGAGGTCTCCTACTCAGAATGGCTGGCCAACGTTGTTTTGGTGGCGAAACAAGAAAAAAACAAATGGAGAGTGTGCGTCGATTACACCGACCTCAATAAAGCATGCCCTAAAGACAGCTTCCCATTGCCGAGAATCGACCAACTCGTGGATTCAACTTCAGGCAATCAGGTGCTCAGCTTCATGGACGCCTACTCCGGCTATAATCCAATTATGATGCACGACGATGACAAAGTGAAGACCTCTTGCATCATCGAGAGAGGGACCTACTGCAACAAGGTCATGCCATTTGGGCTGAAGAATGCCGGAGCAACCTACCTAAAGCTCATGAATAAAATTTTCAAGGAGTAGATCGGCAGAACCATGGAAGTCTACGTGGACGATATGTTGGTCAAAGCCCCCAAACGTGCAGACCACCTCAAAAACCTTACCGAAGCATTCAACCTGCTTTGCTAGTATCGCATGAAGCTGAATTCAAGTAAATGCATGTTCAGTGTATCGTACGGCCGATTCCTGGGGTACTTAGTCACACAACGAGGTATCGAGGTATACCCACACCAAATCAAAGCCATTCTCAAGATGAAGTCACTTTCCGCGATGAAGAAATACAAAGCTTGAGGGGCAGAGCAACGGCCATCAACTGACTCCTCTCAAAATCTGCCGACAAGTGCAGACCATTCTTTAAAGCTTTGAAGAAGGGACAAAAAGACAAGTGTGACGAGGAGTGCGAAGCAGCTTTCCGTAATCTAAAGACTTATCTCACTTCACCTCCCCTACTCTCAAAGCCAGTTCCTGGTGAAGACTTGTTCGTGTACCTGGCAGTGTCCAACTCGGCCGTCAGCTCAGCTCTCATCCAAGAAGAACTTGGGGCCCAACATCCGGTATTCTACACGTCAAAAGCTCTCCTCGATGCAGAGACTCGCTACCCGAAATTGGAAAAGCTTATTTCGGCCCTTGTAGTTTCCTCGAGAAAGCTGCGACCCTATTACCAAGCTCACCGAGTCATCGTCATGACTGACTTTCCTTTAAGATCAATCATCCACGGCCTTGATGCTTCTCAGCGACTCATAAAGTGGGCTATAGAGCTAAGCCAATACGACATTCTCTACCGGCCGAAGACTTTATTGCAGAATTCACACCATCGACCGAAGAAGAGAAGCTGGTCATTAAAAAGAAGGAAAGTTCGAGAGTAGACTAGACCTCCGCTGAACCTGGCCAACCTAAAGACATGTGGTAGTTGCGCGTAGATGGAGCGTCAAACCAAAAGGAGGTGGAGCAGAGTACGAGGCATTGCTCGCTGGCTTGCTAGAGCAAGCTATCACGATTGGCTTCCCGGCTTCAAACAACGAGGTAGAGTATAAGGCATTGCTCGCTGACTTGCGCTTGGCAAAGGAGCTATCAATTAAGAAGATGGCCATCTACTCAGATTCCCAACTGATCACAAGTCAAGCCTTAGGAGAATACATGGCGAAGCACCCAAGGATGATCTTGTACCTTGACAAAGTCCAAGAGCTGTTGAAGGCGTTTCCCATTTTCACCATCTAGCAGGTGCCCCAAGCAGAGAACGCGCACGCAAACGCACTAGCCAGCTTAGGATCAGCGCTGGATACCCAGTTCAAACGCTTCATCTCGGTCGAGCACCTTCACCAGCTAGCATAGAAGAGGCAGAGCAGCTGGACCTGCTGCAGATCGACGAGGATCCTAGCTGGCAAGACCCCATCATTGACTACCTAGTGAACCAAAACTTGCCCAAGGACAAGTCCCAGGCTAGGAAAATCAAGCAGAATGCTGCAAGATACTACATGAAAGGCAACATGCTTTCCCGCAAATGCTCAAGATTCTTTGCAAAATACATGACGACGAATGTGGAAATCACGCTGGGGGCAGATCGCTTGCTCAGAAGGCTCTTAGCATCGGCTATTTCTGGCTTACCATACGCCAAGTCTCCACGGAGTATGCTCAAGAAATAGCTTCTTTTGGATGGCATTCTCTGCAAGTAGAAGACAAAAGTCAGTCAGAGACACAACAAGAACATTCCCTGGTAACTGTAGCAGGCCAAAGAGATGCAACTTACCATCACAGTAGGTGAGAGGAACGAGAGGACCGTCGCCAACCTCCCCTTCCCATATGCCACTAACTTCCAGCATGTCCTTGCTACATGATCACCTTGACTCATACTATCAAACAACTTGGCTTTGCGTGCGCGAACTTGGGCATACTTCTCAAAGCACCTCACCTCTAAGAAGTAGAAGAATTCCCGCACGGTTAGATCTAGCTTGAAGAAGCGGCTCAAATTTTCAAAGTAGATGACCACTCGATAAACGTTCAGAGTACACTGGCTCAGGGCACACTCCATGGTGCAGAGCACATCCCTGAAAAATTTTGACATCGAAAACGTGAAGCCCAACGAGAAATAGAAGGGGCAGAACGTATCCTAGCGCCTAGATTGTTAGAATCCACACGAGGTACACTGTCGGACAAGGGCTTTGCCAACTTGACATGCACATCCTTCGGAATGGATGAGTCGAAAAGTGCACACCACGTTTTGAACTGGGCCTCAGTGGTGACACGGTGCAAATTGGCCACGAAGCTCTCTTTGGGAACTTGGGAGTCACCCCACAGGTACAAAGGCACTTGCGACCTTGGTGATCGGCTCCTTCCTTCAGAAGACATGGTCGTTGAGTAGCTGCAAAAAATAACGAAGAAAATCGCAAGTTAAAATTCCTATGAACAAAAAACAATAAAAAAAAAAAAAAAAAAAAAAAGGAAAAAGGAGGAAGGAGGAATAGGTCCAACAAGTCGCAGCCCAATCTGCGAGAGCACCTGGAGCAGAACACGCGCGGCCTAGCTCGCGCTTCCAGCCAGGCGCATGTCGCATGAGGCTTGCTCCGTATGCGAGGCCCAGGGGGATGCGCCAGGTCGCTCCAGCTGTTCGCATGGTCCGCCATGCCAAATCGTCCAGTCTCAAATGGATTCGAGTTCTTCACAAATATTGTTCCTCTATATGTATAGAACAACATATTAAGATTGTTGGAAAAACAACAATCAGTGACTAATTAAAACAATTATATAAGTAGAATTTATAGTAAACTGTAATACATAATACAGTATATAAACAATAAATGAAACTGACTTGAATTCGAGATAGAGGCTTGCAGATTTGATGCAATGTCCTAAAGATAGTAATTTCACCCCTTCTCGGTGCTTGAAGTTCTACAGGTGACTGCCTCCCAGGATTCAACTATATGTATTCTAAATCCTAGTACTCGGACTTAGAATCTGGCGAACGTTGTTTGTTTTCCTCTCAGACATGAGATGTTGTGATGCTGAATGTTGTTTTTTTTTTTTTTTTTTTTTTTTTTTTTTTTAACTTGTTTGATTTTAAATAAACTTTTTTAAACCTTATCAGAAAAAGACAACTGTTAGAAAACAGTTAATAAAACTAATCCAAATTAATAAGAAATTATTAATTCGAAACCAAAAAAATAATTTTAAATCTCAAAGTGCCCCAAGGCCCAAGGCCCATCTTTTTGACCATTAAATATTATATAATTTTATATAATATTCAAAGCCCAAATAGATTTTGAAGCCTAAATTGCTTCCACTTGGCTCACTTCTATTTAATAAGTGTGAGACTTCCACACTTATAAAGACCTCATTCTTTCTACTTTCTACCAATGTGGGACTAAGGTTCTTGAATTTCATTCAAACTTCCAACAAAGATTTAGTAGCATTTGGATAAATATAGCATGCTCGAATTGTCACACATCAAAGCATGATCAAAGAAGAAGCTAGTGGGGCATGCTGGCCAACTTTTGTTAAGTTAATGGAGGTGCATGAGTCAGCATGGAGGCCTGAGCTTATTAAAAAAATGAATGATAAAATAAGCTTGCTAATGGAGGGAAAAAAGTTTTGCTTGGAAGATATTTTGAATTACCTAGGGAACAACACCAAAACAACTTTTCTAATTTTGCTTGCTTTTTCAGCAACCCACTCACCAAAATCAATGGCAAGTGGGTACTTCTCATTGGCTGTTGGGCCCAACACTTAACCCACTTCATTTTTTTTATAAATAAAGTCTAAATAGAGAAATTTTCAGGCTATGTTGTTTACTTTTCATCCATTGTTTATATGAATAGAGAAATCTTCATATGAACATCCATCATTTTCATTACTGTCATTTACTTTTCAAGTCTATAGCTACAAGGAACTGAGTAGACAAATCCTCAGTTTAGGGTAGCTATATGTCATTTACTTTGAGTTTGCATTGATAATGAACTGAATCGAGAAATCTTTAGTTCCATATCATGTTTCTCATTTTTATTTTTGTTTTGTTTTTATTTTAAATTTTAAATTTTAAATTTTTTAATTTTTTCAACTTTTTGCTTGTTCTTATCTTTGCACTAGAAAAATATTGAAATCCTTTTCATTGAGGCATATAAAAGAACCTATATTGGGTCAATTCCCACTATTGATTGATTAGAGTCGATATTGGAGTGCATTTTACATTTTTCAATCACTTTCTATTGGAACTTTCGCTGCCAACAATGGCACGCTTACGCAAACAACATGAAAACAATCCCACGGCCAACACCAGGCCACCGCGGATAAATTTCCGGGGTAGAACAAACAGGGACATTGAAAGATAGAGGAAAAACAGAAACAAGAGATATGAAGCCATACATACATAATATTGTTCAACTTAATTAGGCAAGCATTTTTCCTTCTTTTTTTTTATGTGAAATTACAAGGACAAATATTAACACAAATATTGCCATTACAATGGAAAAAATAGTACAAAGATTACATTGAAGACTCTTGTTTATCTTCAAGCACCTTCGAACATCTTCACCAGTTACTTCAAGTTTGGTAGACATATCGTTAAATGTTGAAAATAATAA
Organism: Prunus armeniaca; assembly: GCA_903112645.1. Classification (NCBI taxonomy): domain Eukaryota; kingdom Viridiplantae; phylum Streptophyta; class Magnoliopsida; order Rosales; family Rosaceae; genus Prunus; species Prunus armeniaca. Next base: position 7,795,904 of record CAEKDK010000003.1, on the reverse strand, counting down.
TTTCTCACGATCCTGCATCATCCTATTGTATTTATCTCAGCTCCATTTACCCACTCACTAAACTGTCCACACTTAGTGCATGCCCAATAAGAATGATTGTAATTGTCGGCTGATCTGGATATTCTAAATTCCAAACCAGCACCATCACATTTTTTCCTACAATGTTAGCATATATCGAATGTCACTACTGCTGCTGTTGATCAACATTCTGTATGTCAAAGTTCATGCTCATGATCATCCTCAAAACAAAGGATATTACTAATAAGAACAAGTTGCAACTATTAAGAGAAACGAAGAACAGAAAAATTCAGAAAAATAGAAGCCAAATGAAACAATATGAACAAATAGGGCACAATACTTGTTAACAGGTTCTAAACTGTGCTAGAATAGATGAGCAAAGTGTTAAATATAAGGATATATGGTAAATTTCTGAGATATATTTCTTCTCTCAAAGGAGGTGTATATATAGTGTACAATGCCTTCTTACCCAAGGAAAAGATAAAAACTAATCCTAATAGAACAGATAATACAAGAATCCTTATATTAATTTCTTATCTAAAATATGACTCAAGCCAATACTCACCCACAAGTTGGTACATAGATGTCACCAATGCCTAACTTGTCAAGTGAGTCACTAAATACTTGGCTAGACACTGCCTTAGTCAAAACATCTGCGAGTTGTTCATCTAATTTCACATGTGGCACACTAATCACATTGCTTCGATACTCAGCTTCCGCATTGGACAAAGAACAAACCTTTTGCTTCTTGCTTCACCAAGTAACAAGGTTACCACCCACAAATGTAAAAAAACTTGACGTTGAACTCCTATCAATTTTATTTCTTGTCCAATCGGCATCTGCAAAACCTTCAATTTCCAAATGTTCATATGGAAGTAGTCATTCTCCTAGTAAAATTCGCATAACTGCTTCCATATGAACTTCACTAGGAGAATGCATAAATTGACTCACAACACTAATAGCATAAGTAATATCTAGCCTAGTGTGAGACAAATAAATAAGTCTTCCAACTAACCTATGGTACCTGTCTTTATTAGTTGGAACTTGATCTGGAAGAATCTCAAGATTATGGTTTTGCACAATAGGAGTATTAACAGGTTTACACCCAAGCATCCCAATTTCATTTAATAAATCTACACATATTTTCTTTGTGACAAGAAAATACCCTGTTGACGATAACCATATTTCTTCATGGCACAACTGAATTTGCCAAACCAAGCTCTAGGAGATTGCTTCAACCCATAGAGTGACTTCCTCAACTTGCACACCAAATTTGGATTTTATGATACATCAAATCCTGGAGGTAGGGTCATATAAACTTCTTCCTTCAATTCTCCATGTAGGAAAGAAGTTTTCACATCAAATTGTTAAGGTGGCCAATCTAAATTTGCTGCAAGTGATATTAGAACACAAACTGTGTTTATTTTTGCAACTGGTGCAAAATTTTCCGGATAATCACCGCCATATGTCTAAGTATATCCTTTGGCAACCAATATCGCCTTGTATCTATCAATGGTACCATCTACCTTGTGTTTAATTGTAAAAATCTATCTGCATCCAACTGGTCATTTTCCTTGTGGCAATGAAACTAAATCCCAAGTTTTATTAATTTTTTTTTTCAAAGCCAACATCTCTTCATCCGTAGCTTTCTTCCATTGAGGAGCAGCCAGAGCATCTTGCACTTTAGATGGAATAAATTTAGCAGTCATCTGATTAGCAAAAACAACACATGCTTCAGATAATCAATGAGTAGAGACATAGTTTGCAATTGGGTAGTTCGACTTCTTTGAATTTTCAAGTGAAAAACAATCCGGTGGAATTCCTCTATTACGTCTGGGAGGCAATTGATACCTTTTTTCTGCAACACTATCAATATCATTTGTAATTAAATTGTCAGTATTAATAAAAGTTTTTGTACTTACCCCAGGAATTTGGACAAGTACTATTGGTGCAAAAGAAGGAGAATAATTATGTGGGATATGTGGAGTTGCAAGTTACAAAGTGGGGTTAGCAACAGGTGGCGCCAGGTCCTCAACTGATGTGATTGCATTCTCTTTTCCATTGCAGATCACTTCTTCTCTTTCTATGGTAATATCAAGTAACATAATTGTCTAATTCCAATTCTGCTCTTCAATATTCTCCAATTCTGCTCTTCAAGATGAAGAAAATACATGGACAACTTTGAGAAAGTGACATCCATTGTGACATACGTACTCTTTGTCGGAGGATGGTAGCGTCGATATCCTTTGGAATATGGGGAGAAACCCACAAACACACATTTAAGAGCACATGGATCCAATTTGGATTGGAGGTGTTTAAGGATGTGAACGTAGGCTATACAACAAAAAATGTAGGGATGGAGAGCTCCAACACATCTTAGGCATATGTGCTTCTATCAAAATACTCATGGCCATCTCAAGAGGATGGCGATTTTTCAGTTCAGCAACCTCATTTTGTTGAAGGGTATAGGGACATGTAGTTTCATGAAGAAGACCGTTATCCTAAAAGAAAGACACAAAATCATGATTCACATATTCATCTCCATTATTCGATCGCAGAAACTAGATTTTTGTGGAGAATTGTGTCTGAACCATTTGATAGAATTGCTTGAAGAGACCAAAAACCTCACTCTTATGTTTCATAAAATATATACATGTCATTCCTGTATAATCATCAACAAAAGTCACAAACCATCTAATGCCAGAGATTGTAGATACTGGGGAAGGACCTCATACATCAGAATGAATAAGAGCAAAAGGTTTACTATTCTTATTGAAACTAATTGGGTATAAAACACGGTGACTCTTGGCAAGAATACAAGTTTCACACTGAAGACTGTAAATATCCAAATCCAAAAATAAAGCTGGAAATAAATATTTTAAATAACCAAAAAAAGCATGTCCTAAACAGCAATGCTGTATCCAAATTTATTTCTTCTTGTCTGCAGATGAGTCATGAGCAATAAGAGTCTCCCCTGTGCAAACATCATCCACATAATATAGTCCCCCTCTCTTAGTACCATGCCCAATTATTTCCTAGGTTCGAATATCCTGAAGAAGGCAAAACAAGGGATAGATTAATACAAAACAATCTAATTGTTCAGTCACTTGTCCTACAGATAATAAATTCTGAGATAAAGAAGGAAGAAGAAGAATATGTTCCAAAGTTAAATTTGGAGAAAGATCAACAGTGCTTGTCCCAGTCACAGGGTAGGGTTGGCCATTCGCATTCGCCATACTAGTACGGCTAGAAGTAGTACGAGTCTTCAAATTTTTGGGGTCAAATGTCATGTGATTTGAAGCACCTGAATCCATACTCCAACCAAAACCAATACCTAAGCCAGTAATAGCAGCAAAATCACTGCCTAAGGTATTAGAAGAAGTGACCGAATCACCTATAAGGAGGGCGGCAAAACCTGGAGGAACAATGGAGGAGACATACGGCATAGGGGAAGCTTGTGGCACATAAAGGTCGGGAGATCCTACGCAGAGTGCGACCTTGCCTTGTGCGTATCGTTCAGCTGCTGCTTTGGCCTTGTTACGCTCCTTGACTTCATCCCACCATTTTGGATAACCATGTAATTTAAAGCAATCAGTTACAAAGTGATTCGTGTTGTTGCAATGAGTACACCTTTCGCCATTATGAGGTTTAACTTGTTGCAGACCACCAAGTATTCTAGAACATGGAGGTCCGTTAGTTGTAGAACCTACAGGTTTGTAGGAAGAGGCAGGCATAGAATGCCTTGCAGGGTCATTAATTGTAGAATTGGCAGGTTTCTAGGAAGAGGTAGGCTTGGAGTTCCTTACTGCCATAGTAACTCTAGTGTTCACTGGGGTTGGTGGCATCATCATGGTGGATCGCTGCTGGTCTTCTAATCTAACACATGAAAAAGCTTTCTCCAAATTCGTAAACGGATCCATGCGAAGAATATTGCTACAAACTCTGTCAAACACATCATATAATCCAGCTAAAAATACATAAACCCTCTCGATCTCAATCTCCTGCTGACAAAGCAAAATATCTGCTGAATTAGTAAATTTCTTTGGTCGTCGATAATAAATCTCGTGCCAAATACTTTGCAATTCTTCATAGTATGTGACAAGTTGTCGCCCAGACTGTTTCGCCTTGAATTCCCGACTAGTTAACTCATAAATCTGTGACTGATCTTGGCCATCATAGTATTTTTTTTTCACATTCTCCCATACATCTTTGGTAGTTTTGTAGGGAAGGAAAATTTGCATAATATCAGGCTCCATAGACTGAATCAACCATCCCTTCACAACTGCGTTTTTAGCATACCACTTATTGTAATTGAAGGCTGCCAGAGCTAGTGCAGCAGAACCGCCTGTCAGATACCCATATTTTCCCTTCCCAGCAACATGTAGCTCAAGCAGTTGAGACCATACTGAATAATTTGTTCCATTCAATTTGACAATTGTAGGAGCAGCGGAAGAATCATGATGAACATTGACAATTGACATAGGCTGACCAAAACCCCTTGAGGTAATTTGCGGTACCTCATTGGGTTGTTCATCTTCATCAAACAAATCCTGCATATCCCCTACGGAGACAAAAAACATTGCAAGGAATTAAAACAAAATAATAGGCAAAAAAGAAAAAATCTGTAGTAGTAAGGGGGTTTGGCTATTCTAGGGAATATATAACCTGGCTCTGATACCAAGTCAAATACAAGGATATATGGTAAATTTTTTAGATATATTTCTTCTCTCAAAGAAGGTGTATTATAGTGTACAATGCCTTCTTACCCAAGGAAAAGATAAAAACTAATCCTAACAGAACAGGTAATACAATAATTACAAGAATCCTTATATTAATTTCCTACCTAAAATAGGACTCATGCCAACACAAAGTTAATGACACAAACCATAGTACAATGATGGTGTCAATGGTATGCGGTTTTAATAAGACATAAAGGGTGAATAGCTTGCTGATAATTGAGTAGACTTATGCTCTTGTAAATAAAGAACTTTTCCAACTTAGGGAAGTATGAGTTCTGGAAGTAACTCCCAAGGTAACAATAGTTGAACCTTAAACTCTTCCGGCTTACATTCAGATTTTGACGGATTAAGTGACTTTAGTGTCACTAATCATATGACCCTTGATTCCCGAAATTTTACATATCGTACCTCACCTCACTTGAGCAGTGTGGCCAATGCTAATAGTGACTCAAGTCTTGTTACGGGCGCACGACCAATGGAATTAACTCCTTCTCTCTCCTTACATCATTGCTTACTTGTGCCTTCTCTCTCCAATAACCTCTTATATGTTGGACAAATCATTGACCAACGTAATTGTTTTGTACTAATGTAACTTCAGGATATTCTCACCAATGAGATCATTGGCTGTGCTACTAAGAGAGAGGAATTGTATTTTGTTGATGATATTTGTCAAGTCCGGGTTCATCTTACCAAAGGTTCTGTCAAAGATCGTTGACAACGCATTCTACTGTGGCATTAAGAGCGATCAACATGAGCATGAGCATAAGAGTGAGTAAATAAACGAAAACAAAAAACTATGGCAAAGAACAATTGGGTGATTTTTAGCCACTGCCATCAAATACGATGTAGAACCAAATTCAGAGAACATGAGTAGTGTTAGCTAGAGGCAGGTTTTGGGAGAATGATTTCATTGAGAACATAGCCCAAAAGGGGTGAAAGGGAACTTCAATCTAAGCATGGCCCAGAAGAGATCACCACAAGGGGATTCTTATCCAAAATGCCCAGTGGACTTATTCACTAACCCAACAGGAAGAGAGGAGGGGGCGGTGGGACAGTGACGCTTCTTCCTCCTCCCCCTCTATTGAGTTTTTCCTTAGGATTTACATAGTGAGAGAGCGGCTAGGTCGAAACTTCTCTCACCTCATAGCCTATGAAATTACTTCTCTTAATTTGACCAATATATATTAATAATATTTATTAAATTAATTAAATAATTTATTTATTACATAAGTCACTTCATGTAGGCCATACATATTTATGAAATATTCTTACAAACTTGTCATCTAATATTAAAATACCATTGCAATGTTTATCTCCGCTGCAAATACATAGGTCATGCATTGCAAATATTCTTACAAACTTGACATAGGTCACTTCATGTGGGCCACAATATATAAAATATTATTACAAATTTTTCATCTAATCTTAAAATACCACTGTAATGTTATTTCCGCACCGAAAACAAGATTTAAGATTGAATTTTAATGGAATCTTCTTGTGGTTTAGGCACTGGAAGGTGGCCCTTCTCCTGCAAGCTCTTAACAGTTTCATATAGGCACTGTTTCACTGGAGTGAACTCCACACCCAAGTCTTGTAGCTTCTGGGTTGTCAACTTGTATGGTTTTACTCTTGGTTTGACTTCATCCGAGCACCTGTAAATACATGACATACTAATTAATTTAATCCCACAACATTAAAAAAACAAGAATACTTTCAAAAATATAAATATGTGTATTGCATTAAAATAGTTTGAAAATAGAAATCCATAAATAAAAAAATAGTTTGTAAATAGATTTTAAAATAGTTTAAAATCTATAAGTAAACCAATGATCAGCCAAAAATTTCTTTATTCTATAAAAACATTAAGTAATGGACCATAAGCAAACACTAAATCAATCACTACTAGAGGTGCCTACGTATGCATGAACAAACATATTTATCATATTACTTATACCAAAATAGGGATACCATCGCTGTCCCCGCCCTCATCCCCGTCTTGGTTGTTAACATGTAGCTCAGAAAATATCTTATTTAGACAAGAAATAAAGAAAACAAAATCAATGAGGACGATGATGTACTTACTTGGTGGGAATTGGGTATTCTGGGAAGAACTTGGCTAGGATTTCTACCACGTCTCCACGGTGAAGCACACTCTCACCACAAAGGTACCTTCCCGAGGCAGATGAAGTTTCATACACCAGAATGTGGGCCAGAGCCACGTCCCTAACATGCACATAGGCCTGCACAGCATTGGCATAAGTCTTGGCTGAGCCTGTGAGGTACTTGAGGATGTGGATGATGCTGGCGTTGACGGTTGGTTGGAGAAGTGGTCCGAGTACCAAAACTGGGTTCACCACCACCAAATCCACCCCTTTCTCCTTGGCCTCTTCCCAAGCTGTCTGCTCTGCCACTGTTTTCGCATAGCAGTACCAGTTCTGCATATATATTATTTTGTATTTGTCAAATTCATTATAACTTTAAGCATCATAATCATCGTCAGGGTTACCTTAAGCCCTAAAGCATAGTGTATGTATGACCATTATTTTCAATTGTATTAATCTAATCCATTTTATTTGTTTCATCCAGCTCTATCAAGAGGATAACTATGAAATGGCCACTATGTTTTCAAAGAGCTGTTGATACTTGGGAAAGAAGGTCGAAAGCTGCTGGCCTCAAAGTTATGGCTGACCATAACGGCACTTCAAATCCTGAAAAGGCTAATGCTCAACTCAAGAAAGCTGGAGAAATTTTTGAATCTTTAGGGAAGGCAGATTCTGCTACTTGGACTAGGCACCGGATGGTGAGACCAAAGCTTGGTCAAGCTTTCACAACAAGTACTTCTAAGAGGCTGAGAGACAAAGTTTGGTTATGGCATAAACGTCTTGGGATGCCTCGTTCGGTTATCATTATTTTCCAGTTTTGATGTTTCCAGCTTCCAGTGTGATACATGTGAATTGGCTAAGAGTCATCGTGTTCCGTTCCCATTAAGTACAAATAAAAGTTTGGTTCCCTTCTCCCTTATTCATTCTAATGTTTTGGGGCCTTCTCAAATAGCTACTTTGGCTAGAGCTCAATGGTTTGTACTTTCACTGATGACTACACCCGAATTACAAGGGTTTCCCTTATCAAAACCAAAGTGGAAGTCAATTTAACTTCTCAACAGTTCCATAAAATAGTAGCGACTCTGTTTCATGCCCAAATGCAGGTTCTCCATTCTGACAATAGCGGAGAATTTCTTAATCATGATCTTAAAAAATTCTTACAGGATCATGGCTTCATACATCAATGCTCGTGTCCATATACTCCCCAACAAAATAGGGTGGCTGAGCGAAAGAACTGACGTTTATTGGAAGTCGTTCGTGCATCTTTATTTAGTGCCAACATGCCTATATCTTTTTGGGGCGAGGCCATCCTCTCTACAGCTTACCTTATAAATAGGATTCCCTTAAGTATCTTGAATTTCCAAACTCCTCTTCAAACACTTCACCACCATCTCCAAATACCTCCCACCCCAAACCTTGAACCATGGATTTTTGGCTGTATTGTATTCGTGCACTTACATGATCACCAACGCAACAAATTGGATCCTTGCGCAGAAATGTGCAATTTCATTGGCTATGCCCTTCATCAGAAAGGCTAACTATGTTATCACCCTCCAAGTCATAAGGTATATACCTCCATGGATGTAGTGTTCCAAGAACAAGACATACATTTTTCAGAAGCATAGGAGGAGAATCTTTAGCGAAACACCTCAAATTTTCTGGACTTTTTCACAATGGAAGAGATTCAGCATCAAAGTGACCGGTCGCCCCTCCAAAACGACGGTTGCCCTCCTTATTCCTTCACAGGCGGAGCCACTGTGTCAAAACGACTGGTTGCTTTGTCCTCTTTTGCCCAACATTGAGCCTATGTCTCTAGTGGAAAACAACCAGTCGACTCCATGCTGCCAAAATCAAGAGGAGGAAGTTGAACTGTTTTATGAGATTTTGCCTGCTCTAGACCTGCTTTTAGCTCTAGTACCACGCCAATCACCTTATGAGGAATTCATTCAGGTAACATCTCCCCCTGAATCTAATAACACTAATGTGAATTTGTTGCTCCCAACCTTGTCAATAGGTCCCATGAACGGTGACGTTCCGCCGTAACATGACAACCATAGAAACATGTGAAGCGTCATCTTCCCTATACCCCTAAACTTCCACCTCTATATTGATATGGTTATTGCTGGCAGACCTTAAAGAAACAACTAACTCATCTGTCCACCACAAACAAAGGCTCCTAGAGGCTCCGTTACTTTCGACCACAATACATTGACGAAAGCCCAATTTGAGTCAAACAGATTCCATAACGTTTCTAGAACAACGTGTTTCACAAAGAAACACAATTTTGGGATCCTCATTATGGACAAGACACCGTAATGCTTTAACTGTCCAAGGGTTCCTAAGGCCTTGGCAGTTCCAACTTAGAAGATTCATAGCTCCCGGCAGGGCTTGGCAATGCCAACTCTCGCCGATCTCAGCGATGAAGAAGAGACAAAGGGCAAGCATCGCCTCTTCTACCCTTGTGTGTTCTCAGTAGTGCCTTTCAGGGAAGCACGCCTCTTGCCATTTTGATTAAGAGTACCCGTATTCCCTCTATCATGAAGACTCTTCTTATTGATATGAACCTTGGAGATATTTCTTCCTGCATGGGCTCTCTTTGATTTCAATTTTGCTTCCTTTGTGATTCTTTGAATAATTGGGCTGAGCCCAAAAGGATCCTCTTAAGCTATATCCTTTGTGAAGCCCCCTGGCCATTCAGTAAACACTTTGGGCCCATATTGGTCAGAAGCTAGCCCATCTACACCAACCAAATGTTCTCGAAAATCACAGCATTGATTGGGAGATCATTTCATGTGAGCAATTGTTGCCCAAAAGGGTGGCCGTATGAAGATCCTAAGTTAAGGCTAAGTTAACATCCGAGTAATTAGGAGGCTGCATCAAATCTGCATTACAATCATTTCACGTGAGCAATATGATCAAACTGACCACAAAGATAGCAGGTGTGTGGAAGGTTCTCATAGCGTAGGTCCACCCACTGACTTGTGGTTTGTCCTCCAGGGAGTCGCACTGGCATACACCTCCTACGTGGCTTTGAGATGTCAATGCCTACTCTGATGCACAGATAACTTCCATAGCAATCACTCCTTTTCCTTTGATCAGCGACTACAAAGTCACCCACTGCAGTCCCTATCTCTTTTCCCATAGCTCTCGTCATGTAAACTAATGGAAGCCCACGAACCTAAATCCAAAACTCATGTTTGTGCAAAGGAATGTGGGAGGGGTTTACCACGTCATCCGCTTCACTAATCACCAGCAAATAGTGGTTGAAGGCCCAAGGACCCCCGCCTAGAATTCTCGCTCTGTCTTGTCGTGAGGAGAAAGCAAACATGAACAAATAATCCTCCAAGGTCACAATCTCCACCCATGCCTTTGGTCTCCATAGTGTCTCCATAGCGCGCTTAAACGCCTCCTTGTTGAAAGGTTTCTTCGTGAGCACTTTGCCTACTAGGACAAACTTTGTAGTTCGAAGCAGGCCAACATTACCTCCCTCAACCACCAGTACTTGCTGTTCCTCCTCAGTCGGCACAAATTGAGAAGCAAAATGGTTTACCATCTCTTCCATGTGCCAAACTATAATCCAATACCTCTAGCACCCACTAAATTGTTGTTGTACTAGAATAACAATATGCAGTAGAACTGTCAGGAGCATGGCAGTCCTGAGAGAATACTACTTTGAAATCTCACGAACTTTCTCTACCGACTTGACCTTTTCTACTCTCCTAGAGAAAACCCTAGGATAAAACAATTGTTCTTAATTATGGCATATCTGGGTTATGTCAATTGGTCATATATAGTAGTGAGTCCGCCCCTTGCACCTAAATTCAAGTCTTCTCCTTATAGATTAGCTAGATTAATTTTAAATAGTTTACAGCCAAGCTTGTATTAAAAAAAAAACAATTGTTCTTAATTATGAGACACAGTGAGTGATAAATATATCAAACATTGATGTTTGTTTGTGTGCATAATGAGTCATTAAGCATCTACTATATATACTGGAGAGATCAAATATTAAATTTGTTATAATATTATGTCTAACCTTGGTGTTCTTGCAATATTCAAGGTGCTCCAACATGACTCATCGACCACCACATCAGGGCTCCTGGTGGGGTTCATGTACACTGTACCAATTGACGACGTGAACACAACCCTTTTAACCTTTGCTTCTGCCGCCGCAACAATCACATTTTTGGTTCCATTCACCGCAGGCTCCATCATTTGTTCCTATATTTGTTCCATCATTCATTGCCTTTTAAAAAAAGGGCTGGATATAGGAAATGGTGGATCCATAAATTTTGCAGGAGAGGGGTACCATTTAAAAAGCTAAAAGTTTCTTTACCCAAAAAATAAACTAAAAGTTCCAAAAAAGAAGTAGAAGAAAAAAAAAAAAAAAAAAAAAAAAAAAAAAAAAAAAAAAAAAAATTCTATTTAAACCCACACTTCTCTTAGCTCACCGATGTTCTAAGTTCACCCCAACTTTTAATTTAAATTTTCACAATTTCTAAGAAAATCCCACTATCTTCCAAACTATCATTAAATACACCCCAAACTGAAAAAATAAGAACTAAAAGAGATTTTCTATTTAAACCCCACAATTTTCTTTGTTCCAACAAAAAAAAAAAAAAAAAAAAAAAATAAAAAAAAAAAAAAAAAAAAAAAAAATTAAACCCAAATTTAATACTTTCTAGAGGAAGAGAACAATTTTACCTCTCTCCAAGAACTGTAATTGGAATTTTAACACTTGGGTATTGTTGAGAGAGAGAGAGAGAGAGAGAGAGTGATGCAGGAGCATCCCAAGCCAAACTAGGGAAGCCCAAGAGATCAGTTAAACCTCCTAATTACCTTAAAGATTATATCCCAAAATAAATTAGGAGACCTTTCCTACTGCTGATTGACTTCCTTTTATGTTTTCCTTCTGTTTTGGGTTTCCTTATTGTACTAGAATTATAATTCCTTATATTCCTAGGATTTAGTTGTTATTTAAACCTTTCTCTTGTAGACCATTTGGTCAGATTGAATTAGTGAATTTATTCAGAAAACGCAGCTAAGTTTAGCCGCAAATTGTGAGTGCTCGTTCTATATTTCTAGTGTTGGTGTAGTTTCGTTGGAGGTTCGTGTTTGAGATACCATCTCCCCATCAATTTGGTATCAGAGCTTTGGTTCTTGTGGGTGGAGAGAAGCCTTCATGGCTCATCATAGGCGTGGTCGGGGTGGTGTCCGAATGGAGGGCCGTAACTCTACAGACGACATGGATGAAATTAAAAGAATGATTCAACAACTCACTGATCGTGTCGCTCGCATCGAGACTCAAAGCCATGGTGGTGAGAGTTCCGACGGGGAGGGAGACGAAAATCCCTTTTACAACCACATGCCGATGGAAGGTGTGCAAAGGGGACGAGATCATTATGGTCGAAATTTCGACATGAAAGTAGACTTACCTGAGTTCGAGGGAAAGATGCAACCTGATGACTTTGTTGATTGGCTCAATACTGTTGAGCGTATATTTGACTACAAAGAGGTGCCGGACGAGAAGAAAGTTAAGATCGTAGCCATTAAATTGAAGAGGAATGCCTCTGCATGGTGGGAGCAGCTAAAGACTCGGCGTGATCGTACCGGAAAATCCAAAATTAAAAGCTGGGAGAAAATGAAGAAAGAGCTAAAGAGAAAATTTTTGCCAGAAAACTACCGTCAAGCAAACTTCCTGAAACTTCATAATCTGCGACAGGGAAATCGGACTATTGAGGAATATATTGAAGAATTCGATCTCTTAACCATGAGGTGTGGACTCGTCGAAGAAGAAGAACACACAGTTGCACGTTATCTGGGGGGGATGCGTAGAGAACTTCATGATGTGGTGGTCTTACAGCAATACTGGAGTTATGATGATGTCTTCAAGTTAGCCATACAAGTAGAGAAACAGATAAAGACACGGTCACGGCGTGTTGGAATAGAGGGTTCTGAGCAAAAAAATTCTTGGATGACTAAAGGCTCATCAAATTCTGAGCCAGGGAAGCATGAAGCACCTAAGACCAATGCACCAGAGAAGTTTACTACCAGCAAACCGAAAGGGATCAAGTGTTTCAAATGTTCTGGCCTAGGACATATTGCTTCTGAATGTCCTAACCGAAAAATTGTCAGTTTGGTTGAGGAATTGGGCGAATCTAGCGGTATGTTAAAAGAGATGCTGCCTATATTTGATAATTATGGGGACAATGAAGAAGAAGAGATCACATGGAGTGACCATGGAGAGTCCTTGGTGATTCGAAGGATAATGAATGCTGCCAAGGTGGAGGAGAACTCAGATTGGCTTCGGAATAATATATTCCATACCAAGTGTACCTCTCATGGAAAGGTATGTAGTGTTATTATTGATAGTGGTAGTTGTGAAAACATTGTTTCACAGGAGATGGTTGATAAAACTGAATTTGAAGACTGAAAAGAAGCCAGTCTCGTACAAGCTGTCTTGGGTCAAAAAAAGGGAATGAAGTCGTGGTGAATCAACGCTGCCTAGTGACATTCTCCATTGGGCAAAAGTATCAGGATTCTCAATGGTGTGATGTAATTCCAATGGATGCGTGCCACATACTATTGGGGAGACCTTGGCAATTTGATCGCAAGGCCACACATGACGGATACAAAAATACATATACCTTCATCAAAGATGGTGCGAAGGTTATTTTAGGCCCCTCCCAATCCGAATTTAATGTCAAATCCACGAAAATTGGTGCTGGAAGCTTTCTAACCAAAGGAGAATTCCTAAAAGAAGCGGAGGAGAGTGGCGATATGTACATGTTGATGGTGAAAGAGTCAAATCCAGATGAGCTTAATTTTCCTAAAGAATTAACACCTCTCTTGCAGGAATTCAATGATGTTATTCCTGAAGAATTACCCGCTGGGCTACCTCCTATGCGAGATATCCAGCATTGCATAGATTTGATTCCAGGTTCAACTCTCCCAAATAAAGCTCATTATCGGATGAGCCCATTAGAGTACGAGGAGCTAAATAGGCAAGTGACAGAATTGTTGAAGAAAGGGGTTATCCGAGAGAGCATGAGCCCGTGTGCAGTACCTGCATTGCTTGCGCCCAAAAAAGATGGGGACTTGGCGTATGTGCGTCGACAGTCGGGCAATAAATAAGATCACCGTGAAGTACAGATTTCCAATTCCTCGTCTCGATGATATGTTGGATCACTTGTCGGGAGCAAAAATATTTTCGAAAATAGACTTAAGGAGTGGATACCACCAAATACGAATGAGGCCCGGTGACGAATGGAAGACAGCCTTTAAAACTCGGGATGGCTTATTTGAATGGTTGGTGATGCCATTCGGATTGACAAATGCTCCTAGCACATTTATGAGACTCATGAACCAGGTATTTCGTCCTTTTATTGGAAAGTTTGTAGTTGTTTACTTTGACGATATTCTGGTTTATAGTCATAATGCTGTTCAACACATGGAGCACTTAAGACAAATCTTTGAAGTTTTACGGGAGCAGCAACTCTTTGCCAATTTGAAGAAGTGTGAATTTTTGACAGATAGCTTAATTTTTCTTGGGTATGTGATATCATCAGAAGGTATTAAAATGGATACAAAAAAAATTGAAGCAATACAAGAGTGGCCTATACCACAATCTGTCCATGAGGTGCGAAGTTTCCATGGCTTAGCTTCATTCTACCGAAGATTTATCAGAAATTTCAGCTCCATTATGGCGCCCGTGACTGATTGTATGAAGCATAATATTTTCAAATGGACTGAAACTGCAGAGAAGAGCTTTCAAACCATAAAGAAAGCTATGACTGGAGCACCATTATTAATTCTACCAGATTACCAAAAGGTTTTTGAGGTAGATTGTGATGCATCCAAAGTTGGGATTGGAGCTGTTCTTAGCCAGGAGGGGAGACCAGTTGCCTTCTTTAGTGAAAAACTCAATGACACTAGACAACGCTACTCTACCTATGATATTGAGTTTTATGCCATTATGCAATCTCTTAGACAATGGAGGCAATATCTGATCTACAAGGAATTTATCCTTTACTCTGATCATGAAGCATTGAGATTTATCAATGGGCAACACAAATTGAATCGGAGACATGCCAGATGGGTGGAAGAATTGCAGGAGTACAATTTTGTGATTAAACACAAGGCTGGAATCCACAATAGAGTAGCAGATGCTTTAAGTCGCAAGGTGGCCTTATTATCTGTCATGCAAATTAGAGTGGAGGGCTTTGAGCAAGTGCAGGAGTTATATAAAGGAGACAAAGAATTTGGTGAAATCTGGTCCGAATGTGTGCACAATAATTCAGTACAAGATTACCATATTCAAGATGGATATTTATTCAAGGGGAGCAAATTATGCATTCCTGATTGTTCTTTACGGTTATGGATAATTGAGGAGCAACATGGGGGAGGCCTTGGAGGACACTTTGGGCGAGACAAAACAATTGATCTTGTTGAGAACAAATTTCATTGGCCCAAGTTGCGAAGAGATGTGGAGAGATACGTACAAAGATGTAGGACTTGCCACGTGGCCAAGAGTCGTAGTCAGAACACGGGGCTTTATACTCCTTTGCCAGAGCCACGGGCACCGTGGGAAGACATTAGCATGGATTTCGTTGTTGGCCTTCCAAAGACAAAACAAGGATTTGATTCAGTCATGGTAGTTGTTGATCGCTTTTCGAAGATGGCCCATTTCGTTCCTTGTAAAACAACCATGGATGCTAGCAATATTGCCCATATTTATTTTCAGGAGATTGTCAAATTGCATGGGATTCCCACTACAATTACATCAGATAGAGACACCAAGTTTGTGGGACATTTTTGGAGGACTTTGTGGCGTAAGATGGGGACCCGGCTCCAATTTAGCAGTGCACATCATCCCCAAACGGATGGTCAGACAGAGGTTGTCAATAGGACCCTTGGTAACTTATTGAGGTCTTTGGTTAGTAGCAATAAAACGGGCTGGAATGATGTTCTACCGCATGCAGAATTTGCATATAACCAGTCAAAAAGTAGAACCATTGGAATGAGCCCATTTGAAGCTGTCTATGGTCGCAACCCTTCTAGTCCAATTGACTTAATTCCTTTGCCGGTAGAGAATCGTTTTAGTGGGGATGCCAATGACATGGTTGATCATATCAAGAAGGTCCATGAACGTGTTAGCCTTCGACTTAAAGAGAGCAACACCAAGTATAAAGAAAGTGCTGATAAACATAGGCGTTACAAGGAGTTCCAAGAAGGGGATTTAGTGTGGATCAACTTAAGAAAGGAGAGATTCCCTCGTGGAAAATATGGTAAATTGCATGATAGAGGTGGTGGACCATACAAAATATTGAAAAGGGCTGGTCAAAATGCTTATGTGCTTGAGTTGCCGAATGACATTGGTGTCTCGCCTACATTCAACGTCGCTGACTTACAAGCTTACTATGGTGAGAATGAAACTCCAGATTTTGACTCGAGGTCGAGTCCTTTCCAACCCGAGGAGTCTGATGCAGGAGCATCCCAAGCCAAACTAGGGAAGCCCAAGAGATCAGTTAAACCTCCTAATTACCTTAAAGATTATATCCCAAAATAAATTAGGAGACCTTTCCTACTGCTGATTGACTTCCTTTTATGTTTTCCTTCTGTTTTGGGTTTCCTTATTGTACTAGAATTATAATTCCTTATATTCCTAGGATTTAGTTGTTATTTAAACCTTTCTCTTGTAGACCATTTGGTCAGATTGAATTAGTGAATTTATTCAGAAAACGCAGCTAAGTTTAGCCGCAAATTGTGAGTGCTCGTTCTATATTTCTAGTGTTGGTGTAGTTTCGTTGGAGGTTCGTGTTTGAGATACCATCTCCCCATCAGAGAGAGAGAGAGAGAGAGAGAGAGAGAGAGTTTGTAAACAAGAAGTTGGAAGGAGGTTTCTAAAACTTAATATGAAGAGTGGTGGGGGTGTGTGGGGGTGTGTGTATAAATGTACTAGGGTTAATTATTAAGTTGGATGACCTTTGTTGTCTTTTTACACAATAATAAAACTTACAGCTTAATGATTTAAGTATTGGGGTGAACAAAGAGAAGTGCGGAGTTTAAATAGAAAATCTCAAGAATAAAGATGGTCTATTAATTAATAAATATTAGATATGTTAATAAGTGGCACCAGAAACTACAACCTATTCAATTAATAGTGAATTCTAGAGTCTTTTTCTCAAACGAAACAAAAACCTATCAATAAATATTATATATGTAATTACGCATGTCCCATTTAAAAGTTATTGAGGGCCCATATTTTTGGGCTTTACCAATAAAACGCACGCTTGCTTTTCGAGAACTCAAGCTTAAATGAAACGATGTGTTCCATTAAAAGAGATCAAAGAAAGAGAACGGTGTCGTTCTAGCAAAAGAAATTAGGTCTATCTTCTTCTTTGTGAAAACCTGCACCTCAGACTCCATACATCAATCCATTAATTTTGAAATCTATATATAAAATCAAAATTCAAATTAAATATATAAAAGGTCATACTACTCCTCCATATTTACATTGCTTGCCACTAAACTTTAAATAAGTCAACCTGATTGTTTTCAAGCATGTCAGTAAGTCCTTCATTTCTAATTAATTCTTCATCATTTATATATCAATGACGTTGGTTTTTTTTCTGTTTTTGGGCATTCCCTCTAATCCCTAAAATTTCGACCAATAAAAAAAATCCTTAAATTTTCGACCAACAAAAAATTCCTCAACTTTTGTCCTAATAAAATATAATTGGTAAATTATTATCAATACAATATGTATATATCCAATACAATATAATAGGTAAATTATTATCAATACAATTTACCCATAATAAGTAAATTACAAGTTATATTATTGCATAATAGGAAATATTAGGTAAACTATATCCAGAATACTTTTATAAAAGTTGGGTACATTATTTGAATATTAAGTAAATTCATTTTCGTAAAAGAAGTAATAGGTATATGTTATGTTTTCAACATAAAATTGTATGTATGCTATTATATTTATAAAATAATAATGTAATAGATAATTAATCATGCATACTTCATAAGTAATCATAAGTAAATTAAAAAAAAATATTATTGGATAAACTGATTAGGTATGTTAAAATTGAACGTATTGTTAAGCTTTAAAAAGTTTCCAAATTAATCTTACATCCATTTGGAGATCTTTTCAAATTCAACGTGTGCCAGTAGTTACAATCTAATTAAAATTTGTTTCTGTGTTGGTTCCAACATTAATATATAAAATATATTAATGACTTAGTTGGGGGTATTTTAGGATCGAAAAAGTACAATAAATTCGATTTTGCGTTTGATTAGGTAACTTCCCGAGTTGGATCCTAGTCATCAGGTTTTATATAGAAAAAAAATTGGATATTATTCAAACAAAAATAAAGAGATGGGTTGTAATTGAAAAAAATTACTTTGAAGGGGTTAAGTTAAATTTACTATTAAAAATGACAATAACAAATCCAATCCCTTCAAAATATTTTAATAGCATAGAGATAATATATTATAGTAGAAAATCATGAGCAAATTTTATTTTGAGTTAAGGTACAATAATATCTTTTAATCAAGGCATTTGGGATACATGTTGGAGAAATTTGTTATGGTTCTACAATACATCCACGTGTTAAGGTATGGCCTAAATTGGTAATTTTAAAACCTCATTAATTTTTCCAACAAAAAAAAAGGTAACTAAAATGTGAGGTTTAAATTTTTTATTTTTTTTATAAAATGGAAATCTAGAGAGAATAACACTCGAAAATAACTTTTCTAAAACCCCTTTCAACCGCCATAATTTCCCTGAATATAGTCCAATGGCATCAAAGACAAAAACTAGCCTCGACATGACTCTTAAAAAAACTAAGAACACCCAGCAAACTCAACTAATCTTTTGAAATCATGAGAGGAAAAAACACATAAAATTCATAAAGTTTCTGGACTTTATTGAACAAACTAAACCAAAATAATACTAAAAACTAAAACAACGTCGGCAAAAGGAAAATTATCCGCCACTAATCTTCTTTTGGGGTAAGACATAGAGAGAGCCACCTAATTACTCCAGGCCTCAACACACCAATGAGTAGTGGATCTACCGTGATCAAGCCGCAACACCTCAAATTGCAACCTCGCAAGATGTGGCACAACCAAAGCTAGCCTAGATCTGAGACAACAGATTTCCCAAAAGAAGAGTAGATTGATAGAGGTCCCCCAAAAACCAAAGAACGTCGAAGATCCAACAGAATTCGGGAGCCGAAGGGTCCTCTCTCTTTTTCTTTCCCTCTCTTAGGGGCTAGGGTTATGTACCCTAAAATGTGAGTTTGTTTACCAAACTACTAGACATGCATGTTATTTTTCTTTAATTTTTTTTCTTATCTTAATCTTTAGTTAAGATGTAATCATGACACCATGCTGCGAAAATGTAAATTGTTTCGTATAAGATAATGAATATATCGATACAATAGTAGGAGAAAATTAAAGCCGCTTAACTTTCTAATAGACTTTATAATGTGGGACGCGAATTTGAAAGAGAATTTAAGAAAATATGAAAAGGGAAATATCTTCACCCAACCAAAACCAACATCCGTTACCAAACTATTCCTTTCTTGGCCAGTGTTTTTTTTCCTTTTAAATACTCATATTATTTAAGAAAGTATTATGGGACTTAATTTTGGAGGTACACAACATCACAATCGACAAAAGCAAGTGGTTTCTGACCCAGAACCACCACGTAATAGTTTTGTTTGAAGGATCCACAAACTGATCGAAAAAGTGTGCATATTTTCCTCCACGTAAGAGAAAAAGTGTGCATATTTTCCGGCATTTTCTCAGCAACCAAACAGGAAAAGGAAGAAACAAAGTAAGGAAGCAATGACAAAAAAGAACTCACTGGGTCATCCGTAACCGGTGATGCTGTGTGAAAAACGCCATCACAGCCGTTGATGGCTTCTTTAAGGCTCTCAAAGTCAAGAAGATCAGCTTTACGTAAAGTCAACCTATCTTGAGCTCCTTGAAGCTCCCTCAAATGAGCATTCTTTGGGTCATCTGTGATCAACCCAAAATAAGAAAAGCACCAAAAAAGAAAAAAAACATATCAATACAAGGAAGAATTATGTCTCCCAATATATGTTACGTGTTATGTCAAACTGGGAATCAAAACCGCAAATTTATATATAATTCAAATAAATTAATGGTCAGTTCTAATTCACAGTCCTACGATATAACATGTCGATACTCCGAATGGGAGACAAAAAACAACTCAGAGGCCAAGAAGATAATGATTTGGATTTTGGAGTGACCTGGGTTTCTCAAGGTTCCCCTAACAATGTAGCCTCTTTCTAGCAACAGTTTGACAATCCAGGAAGCAATGAAGCCTCCAGCTCCGGTGACACAAACAGTTTGGCCATGGCCTGAAACTGGAGAGCTATCGGCAGGCATCTTAATACTTAGCTTGGTTTTAGGGTAATGAAATTTTTTTTGTTTGTTTCTCTTTGGGTGGTGGGAGTGGAAGAGATCAAAATAGAGACAGAGAGAGAGTTTGAAGTTTGTGTTTTGTGATGGAATAGCTACTAGTGTGGCTTTATAAGGAGAAGAAGAGCCTACCAGATCACCCACCGCCGGTATAAAAAATAAATATTTGAGAAAAAGATAAAGATATGCGAGGCTTTAACAATTGCTTTTTCTTTTTGGGTCCGAGCTTTAATAAGGGAGTATTTTTGCTCGCCGTTTTAATTCAAAGTGTAGCATCACCACCCTCTTAAAAACTTGACACACGTTTATAAGTCTAACTATAGTTAATTTTTTGTTTTTTATTACGAGAGAGAAAAACATAACTATGCTTTTAATAAAATTTAAAATAAAACATAATTATTATAAAATAAAAACGAAAACCCAGAGAGTCACCACGCACCGCCACCCACCAAACCAACCTGCTCAGCCACCCCACCGCCACCGTTGGCAACCCCCTTTCCTTCTTGCGGCCGGAAACCCCCTGGCGGACTCGACGAGCTTCATGGTTTCGGTGATTTTCTGGGTCCTCTTTATAGAATCAATTCGGACTCGGAGTTCACCCAGACCGCAATGGATAGTTGGGGTTGGTAAAGATTGAGAATGGAGACTTGGGCGTGAGATTTGGGGCAAAAGAGTTTTAGGATTTTGGAGATAGAAAATGGAGGTTTTGCAGAGACCCACATGATTGTATTGGATAAAGCCATTGGCTTTTGTTGGGTTTTGCAGAAATTTAGCAAATTGAAATCTCTGCGAAATACCTAATTGGTTAGTGGCTGGTTGAACCTTTATTAAAGCATCAAAACTGAAAATTTCTTTTGGTAATTGGGTCTATGTGAACCCATTCTGTTGATGGATGTCTGCTCCATAATCGGGGTTTAATTTGATTTAGGTTACCTGGAGATAGAGGGTAGAGCTGAGCATAAGTTTTGGATTCGCCAGAGTTCACGCAGAGAGAAAATCATTGAATACGTATAAAATGAGGTGTTTCTGGCGGCGAGGAGAGGGTGTTATCGCCGATTGGGGTGGGGGGAGGGGTGGCTGGGTGTTGTTGGGTTTTTTGTTTTTGTTTTAATAATTAGTTTTTAATTTTTAATTTTATTAAAAGGTTTTCTCTTTCATAATAATGTTATAAAAAACAAAGATTAATGGTAGTTAAACTTATAGACATGTGTCAAGTTTTTAAGAGAGTAGTAAGGCTACATCTTTGATTAAAGTAATAAGCAAAAATGCTCCCGTTTTAACAATTGCTTTGTCTAACAAGTGGAAGACAAAATGTCACATGAGCCACGTGACTTTCTATTTTTTTCTTTTCGTTGTAGAATAATGATATTTTAATTGGTGTTATTGGTGGCGTTTTAAATGAGTGGTTTATGAATTCTTACGTTTGAGTTTGGTTATAAACTTTTATTTATAAGAGTAGACACCAATCAATCGTAATCAATTTGGCCCTTCATCTTTGGGTCAACATTAATTTGGTCCTTTGTTGTTATATGCCGACCAAATTTTCAATAAAAACTAATTACGTGTCATCGCAAGAGCCACTTTAAAGGGATTGTCATCTAATTATAGTTTATTTCAGTCTAAAGCTCATGTTTTTGCTCAACAAGGCCATATTTTACCAATTAGGATTTCACACTAGAGTCCATCAAGGAGAACAAATAGCCTTATTGAGTAAAATAGATTGTATTTGAACGCAAATACCCCTTCAAAGTTGGTTAGACTAAATTTAACAAAGATTTTGACAAATGCAAATGAGAGGGACAAACTTGGACTAAAAAATTAAGAATCACATTGATTGATTTGAATATTTAAGAACTTATAAAAAGTTAGGGGGATTCACTATTATACCCAATATAGGGGCCCAAATTATAAAAATACCCTTATATGAAAATAGACTTTAGAAACACATCTAAGTACCAGTTTGACATTGCTTATTTGGGGTGATAAGTGATTTTAAAAAAATTTTGAGAAGCCCAACCCGTTTGGTAAACTATGAGAAAATCACTTATTGTTAAAAATTGCTGTGAGAGAAAGCTATAAGGGAAAGTAGCTAATGAGGTGCTTTCATTTTCTGATTATGCAGGAATCAGTTTCGAAGAGGCGCTGGGTTTAATGATTATGCGACAATCATTTTTTTATTATACGTAAAATCAATCCCAACAACACATTTAACAAAAATTTTACCAAACACCAAACGGCTTTCTCTCACAGCTGATTTCCCTCACAGCAAATCTAACAGCGATTATTTTCACAGCACAGCAATGCCAAACTGGCCCTAAAGCTCATTTACAACATAACAAAGAGATTTTTAACTTCTTATAAATTACAAAATTGTCATCAAATTCTTAAAACAAGCCCAACCCCCAAAAACATCATAAAAAACCCCAAAATACTCAATAGGGTATCAAAGTAATTTAATAATTAAACTTAAATTCAATAGCTGTCATTTTTTGAGTTTTTTTTGGGTTTGTTTATAGAAATTCAATGGTGTATGGTTTATTTATATTATTAGTGCTAAGAATGGGTATATGACTAAATATTTCAAAAGTTATGGGATCGTTGGTGATAAAAACCTTTTTTTATTTTAATACTAAGATATTGAAGAAGGGGGAATCAAGTTGGGACCTAAGTGCAAGGGTAAACACCCACACATTTGTTAAAAAATAAAATAAAATAAAATAAAAATCTACTCATCTCATCCCCATTATTCCCAAAATATATCCCTTCATTCTTCTTCCTATTCACCTTTTGCTTCCCCTTCTCCAAATTTTTTTTGTTGATATTCTAAATTATATTGTATTTGTAGCTCAAATGGTTAATATGAGTTATTATTGTATCTGAGGTCATGTATTTGATTGCTACATCCACCAATATCACTTGTACATATAAAAAAAGATGTAGTTCTAATGATTTTGCAGGTGTTATAATTTGAGTAAATTCTCTACGACATAATGACATGCCATAATGACACGACCAAAAAATTAGAACGTGTTCTAGTTATCTTCTTATATCACTTGTATCACAATTTTAATATAAACTCCAAGCGAAACTACACGAATTTTCACTATGACACAAATTGATATTTTATTCTTCTTGTGATTATGTTATTCGGATGTGGAAATTTTGTCTTTCAATTATAGTTCATTTTAGTCTTAAAACTCATGTTTTTGCTCATTACTTTAACCATTAGACTAAATTTGAGTAAAAGAGGTTGTATTTGAACGAAAATACCCCTTTAAAGTTGGTTAGACTAAATTTAATGAAGATTTTGATAAATGTAATGAAAGGGACCAACCTGTGTGTATGCTAAAAGATTAAGAATCACATTGATTGATTTGAAAATTAAAGAACTCAATTGAGGACTTATGAAAAGTTATGGGACCATTGGTGAAAAGTTATGGGACTTATGAAAAGTTTTGGGACCATTGAAGATTTTGACAAGTCCATGGACGTTTCTGATCAATTTGGTGGGTTTGGTTAAGTCACTTGCAACCCAGGTTCGGTGTCTGATTTGATCTAAATATAATTTACTTTACTCTTTTTTTAATCATAGTTTAAACTACAAGAGAATGAGGTTTCTCACACACACTACTAAAGTGATATGAGGGTTCAAACTTGAGACTATCGATATGCAAATCAAGGTTATTTTCCAATGAGCTAGACCCGTTGGCTTAAAAAACAACAACAAAAAAAATAAGTAAATTTAGGTTTTAGCCAAAAAAAAATTTCACTTTTGGGAAAAGCCAAAGCTTTTTCAAAAAAGACAGAAAAACTTCTCAACTTTCAAATCAAAGACATGCAAATGTAAAGTCTCTCCTTTGTGTTTTTCCAAAGTCTCCTTAAAAAATATATATATATATATATATTTTTGTAAAAACTTATTCTAGTTTGTTAGAGACAACAATCGAGCTAAGAATGACCAGGTCCAAATAGTAGAGCCCATTTATTGGGTTAAGGGTTGTCCGACCTTAAATGAGAAAATTTAGGCCTGTAGCTTAGCCTATCTACTTTTTTCTGCCGGCAAGAGGCTACTCATCCAATATATATAATTTAATTTTGGTTGCAATTGCACTCCTAGCAGTTTTAATGAGAAAAAGAACCTATCCTCTCAACTGCTTTGACTGCCTTTTTTTCTTTCTTTCTCCAAGTTCTTTAAATAAAGTAGGGAAGTTGTTGAATAAGAAATGAAATATGAACAAAGACTCAATTTGAATCGTTTCTTCAATTGAGTTTGAAAGTTGGAAAGTACCATTTCAACCAAAAGATGTATTGGTTGGTTTGTACCTTTTCAACTAAAAGACATATTGGTTGATTTTTACCTTCTCAACCAAAAGACATATCGGTTGGTCAAAGAATCAAATTCAATTGTCGTAGAACTTGGGATTTTTTTTCCAGCACAAGTTTGGAACTTGGGATTTTTTTCCAACAAATTGCAGAGAAAACTAACAAGAAAATAAAAGAGTTCGATATGGGATATAAGATTTTTCATTAAGAAAAAGATGAAATCTAATGGCTCATTTGATAATCATTTCAATTTGAGTTTTTAGTTTTCATTTTTGTGTTAGAGTACAGAGGAAAAAGAGGGAGTGTGGAAGTGAGAATGAGACTTAAGGGAAGATGAAAGGAGAGGATGAGAGAGAGGAGTAACAAAAGTGAAAACAAAACAAAAAACTGAAAACTATTTGAAATTGTTTTCACTTTCAAGTTTTTGTTTTCAATTTCGTTACTCTCTCTCATCCTCTCTCTCTCAATCTCATCCTAACTTTCATTCTCACTCTTAATTTCCCCTATACTCTAGCACAAAAAAAAATTTAAACTAAAAACTAAAATTGAAATTGTTATCAAACGGGCCTTAATTGAGCTCACTTTTCAGTACAAATTTTTTTTTTTTTTTTTTTTTTTTTTTTTTTTTTTTTTAGTTCAGAGAAACACAAGTCAAGACCCAACAACCATTTTCCAACAAGACAATGAGGGCACAAATGTTGACAAAAAGGGGATTTTCAAAGGTCTACCAACCAAATTCTCGAATCTTCTTTTAATCAAATACATCCTCCCTAAACTTTTTAATAGGAAAAAAAAAAAAAAAAAAAAAAAAGACTTCATGATTTGGTTTTTCTTTGTTTTAATTTCTTTGGCTTTTCAATTCCCACAGTTTTGGAGATTTGTTTTTTATTTGTTTTAATTTCTTTGGCTTTGCAATTCTCACATTTTAGAGAACACCCCCACATATTTTACAAATGAACAAGAAAACAAGCTTTCAAATCCCCATAAGCTATAACTCTCTCACCCAATATCCATGTATAACTTTGTCAATTGCGTGATATGGTGGCATGATATAAAGGATTATGGCATAGTTTTCACTCTTCTAATTAAAGCTATCTCTTCTCTTTTATGAAAACAACTCTTCTAATTAAGCTTTATTATTAGTTTTAGTCCACTCATTTTTGTCACAGAAATCGACCCAAAAGTACTTGCAGCAGAAAGTCCAAGAGCTAGAGTTAATTTGCATTGATAGGACCCAACCCAAATTCCACTTTGGAATATGAACCAAATCCTGTGCGTGTCCGACACCTGGCGGATGCCGGGCACAAATGACTGAATTGCCCTCCTAACTACAAACCAAATTTTCTTCATGTTTGACGTCTACTGAAAATAGGACAGAGTCTCCCTTGAAAATAGTCTATTCCCAAATTATTTCCACCTGTACAAAACTACAATATACATATATCCACAATTGCTCAACATGCTCAATACATAATTCAAGCAACCAACATCTAATCTTTTTGGCCTCAGGCCTCTCGAAAACAAATAAAATTTTCTGCCAACATAAACATATTCAAGGAAATAACACGAATACATTTATAGATTTCAAAATAGCTTAACTGAACAGATTTTCAATAATTTGGTCTCGCGGCTGCACCTAACAACTCTAGGTTGCCTACGTACCATTAATAATGGATCAAGTCATACGTAGTTCTTTCTCTCATTCGTTGGAAACGGTGGCCGAAGGAGGGAGATCGAATGACGGGAAGTTTAGAACCAAACCGGCCTATTTTAGTGAGAATTCGTCTACTACGGTGGCTGCCGGTGTCAGAGGTGGGGTGGAACGGAAGGAGGAGGACATGGCGGTCCTTTTGGGACCAGTGCCGGCACAGATGACCGCCTGTGGTGGCGGTGGTGACCTCTGTTGGTCTGTTGCGAATCTCGCGGCCTGGTGCTCCAAGTCGAGGGGACGTGCGTCAACACGTGACGTCCTTCTTTTGGATGTGGTGCGGTTGTGCGCGGGCGTGCCAGCACGGTCTACCGTGCGTCGAGATGATGATGAGGTTCGGGTAGAAGATGATTTAAATGTTGCGCCTGTTTTGCGTTCGACTCCTAATCAAATGATCGTGGCCGAGTGAGGAACGAATCTTGACCGTCAGGTTCACAGCCTGAGCTACAAGGCCGTTTAATGATGGTGTTGGTGGTGGGTTTTAGGCGGTGCTCCGGCGCGTTGCTCAAAGAGCGACTGTCGTATGATATATGGGGTCGAGTGAGCCGATAACAGAGATGGTGCTCCGGCGCCTTGAAAATCAAGGGTCGTATGATATATTGATGAATGGATTTTCCTTACAGTCTACTACTACTCCTAAGAAAGCAAATAAAGGTATTGAAAGTGCATTACAGGAAAATATAATTTGCTCCGTGAGAGGCTTTTGGTTTTGGTGTTTGAACCATTTGAATGTGGTCTTGAGCTTAGTATTTATAGGAGTCCTTGAGGGATATTCGAGGCAGACAAGACCTGCGTGGTGGAGCCTGACCGGGGCAAATGAGTAGTCAAATCGGCATTTGGGATCGTGAAGCATGGTGGTCTGGGGTTGAGAAGCATGGTGGTGTGACCCCTATAAATCTCGGCAAATCTCGGCCACCGCCCTGATCGTGGGTTTTGCCCTCTTGGCCGTGGGAACGCATTTAATGCCCTGGTCTGGTGGTTGGTGATCTGACCCTAAGTCGTAAGATTACTTGTGAGAATGTCTGCGCCTAACCACCCTGATTCCCATCACCAAATCCTGACTTCAGTCACTTCCCTCGTGCATTGAATGTTTCTTGTGACTAGTGGGTTTTGCTGCGAAGTCAGAGGCATTACTTCATTAAATGGAGCGTGGGGCCTTGAGGCCACGTGGCGATTCAACCACAGCTTTTCAAACCGTGTCTTTTACGGCCTTCGGCCTTGACTTTTAAAACTGCGGTCGCGAGGCCGAGGGGATTCTGCCTTTGCAGCTTTTCTTCTGCTCTTAGGAAGGCGAAATGCCTGACGAAATGGTAGGCGCTAGGGCGGAAGGGAAGTCCCTTCAATCAGTTCATGATCGTGATTTATTAGGCACAAACAACCTCCAGACTGAACGGCTCCACAAAACAATCGGGGGGGTGGGGTTTTCACGACATAGAGAGAGAGAGAGAGAGAGAGAGAGAGAGAGAGAGAATGAGAGAAATCTGGATTTTAAAAAACCAGTTTGGAAAAATTACCATTTTGCCCCTACATTAGTTTTAATTGTATCTTTCTTAATACAACTCGGATTTGTGCCCACTACATGTCTATGGACTCATCTCGACATGCTCTACGCAACGGTATAATTGAAATCCCCAAATTCCTTCCTAATAAAAAAGTCAACTTTTAAACTATTAAATATTACATGGGTAAAATTGTCTTTTACTTGAATAAATTAATAAACAAATATTGATTTAGGATCGGGTTGTTACATGCGTGCACTTCAAAATGTCTAATAGATGAATGAGAATCAAAATCAAAAACAAAACCAAAAGGCACTCTGAAGTCTCAAGTTCAACCAACTCTGCAATAAGCCCCACATGCCCTACACGAAGAATGATTAGATGTCACAAAGAAGGGCAACACGGCCAACACAAAGAACAAGAGTAAGAAACGGACTTCCTTTTGTAAACAATATTGGACAAGGGGAATTCAAACACATGATCTCAGGTGCATGGGTAACTATTTTTAATCATATGAGCTACAAACCCCTAACAAGAGACTTCTTTATATAGTTTCAAGGCCTAAAATGGTTATATTAATTACATATGATTAGGTGCCAATTGAGTCTCATATACCTACAATTTAAACAAAACTTCCAGGCAAATGACTCATTATCGTAGTAGTTTGGAGTAATTGCTCTCCCACAGGCAAAGTCTTGGGTTCAAATCCTAGCATCCGTATAGTATGTGTACGTTTAGTATATTATTGCCCTTCCCAACAAGGAAGGTCCTTAAAAAAAAGAAACAAACGAAGAAACAAACCTTCCAGTGCCATCTTTTATAAAATAAGATGGAAAAAAGAGAGGACTAGGCAAAAAAATACAGCAAATGCCACCATAATGGCAGGTGCTGCAATAACAAGAATCAATGATAAACTTAAAAGCCAAGCACAAGAGTACTGTAATTGAGTTCAGATGTGGGTTTCTCCCCTACGTTCACAGTAAGAGTTCAATTCTTGTGTCTCCCTCTCCCCTTAATACAATTAAAAAATAAATGAATTTCTTTTCAGAACCTTAGCAATTCAAATTCCAGATTCCAAACAATGATGACCAGAAGAAAGTCGGCAATCTTCACCTTATTGAAGATGGAATGCCATAATCTTTTTAGAGCCTTTCTATTTATGCTTCAGTCATCGTATTTTTTTCTTAGATAGGGGCACTCCAACCGGTATCTCAATACCTATTGAAGTTGATGCTATCAATGCATCACTAGAGGAGGAAGCTACCGCCAAATTACTTGACACCACTTTAGGAGTTTAGGGAAGTGCAAGTACATGTTAGGCAATTTCCTCTAAGTTGACAAACTCAACTTGCATTGATTCGTGCCTGGCTTCACTTGAGTCTACCGATTGTTGACTTATTCCTCCATCATACACAATTATCCTATTGTCTTCTATAGGATCTTCTATAAGGAACTCAGAATCGGTACCCTCATTTTCGACACCCTCAAATTCGTATAACAACCCTCTCAAATTTCTCTCCAATGCTAAGTGTTCTATCTTCTACCTAGGCAAGGACTTTATACCCTTGTGGCATATTGACACCTCAATTCATGAGCCAAGTTGCAACTCAACTACCCATAATGACGCCTCGTTCCCAACACTAACGACCTTCATTACGATATGATTACTCAAACTATTTCTGCCCTATGGCATGCATTTGATTACCAACCTTTGAACTTTCTCAAAATTAGCACGACTTGCGCGTTGTCTCCTTACCAATTGGTAAGACGCATGTCTATCATCTAGGAGACTCTCGTGTACCATATGCGTGCAGTCTCCCAACTGATCGAGAAGATGCGTGATGATCTTTTAAGAGACTCTAGCACGACAAGTGCATAGTCTCCCTACTGACCTTGATGACGCATGCCGATCGTGTAGAAGACTCTATGCGCGACTAGCGCTCTTTGTGTTAATTCACCTCCGGTTACCTCCATGCCAAAACAACTTCTAGATTGCAAACTTGGGGGACATAGGACTGTCTCCGGCATGCGATACGATTATTTGACATTTTACAAGTCCTCAACCCAGAAGCCACTTCTCGACCAAGGCATTGGTCATTGGGGGACTCGTATAGAGACAAACCCACAAATTGTCAAAGAGGAGACACCCCAAGAAAACTTCTAACTTAGAGTATTGATGACGTCATCATAACTAAAGGTACCAAGGATACATCTTTCTCTGATAGGGCAACAGACTGCCGAAGGCCAAGCCTGCAAAACCTAGACCTTGGGACACTTGTCACTATCATAATGATTTGCCCAAAGTCCTACATCTAAACTTTGTGCGAACATCCACTTCCTCTTTTCTATAAAAGGGGAATAGTGCTAAGGTGAAAAGGTAACTACATTTGACCCTTACTCTTACTGTGCCAAAATTATCACTTACCTCATATTTGCTGACTTTTAACCCTTACCCTTACAACACCGGTGCCTGAAGCCTAACGAATTCTTGTCTCGTTTCCCTCTTCAAGTTGATCTAGTTGTTGAAGGCATCCTTACCAAAGGTCCTCACCATTCAATCCTTGCCGAAGACGTCATACTTCATCATTCTAAGCAGAGCCGGCCCTGGCCCAAGGAGACCAGGGTTATAGCCCGAGGCCCAAAATACAGTTTTTTTTCTATAGAAAAAAAAAAAAAAAAAAAAAAAAAAAAAAACAAAAAAAAACAAACAAAACAAAACAAAACACTTAAGTCATAAGTGTGTGTGGAACCAAAACCAATTCTCCTCCTTTCCAATAAAAAGTCAAGTGAACAGAATAATAATTTCAGAATTGATAACCTGTTGGGCAAAATCAAAGTGATTGATTTATCAATCTGTGGGTTTCAACCAGCAGTCAAAGCCAAAGTAAAAAAACTACTTTTAAAAAGGAACTGGTATTTCTTCTATCTCTGTTTTGGTCGAAATGGTATTTCTTCTATGGGTCTTGGCCATCTTGAAAAGAGCATAATTGAATGAAGGGATGAAGGGTTGTTTTTGCAATTTGGAATTTTGAAAAGGTATCAAAACTTTCGTTTGTTTTTTTTCTCATTCTTTTCCTTTTGAGTTGGTTTGGTTGAGTGCCTTTTGTTTTTAGCTCAGCAATTTTACTCACTCATTATCATCTTTATATTAATAAATTAACCACCATATTCTGTCAATATGTTTTGTTAGTTTTCTTAACTTCTTTATATTTTAAGTTGATTTGAATTTTTTTTTTAATTTTATACGAGCACTGAATGTTTAGAGGATGAGAATTGAATGTTTAGTTTAGTTTTAAGTGATTACATTTGAAGGGAAAAATATGCTCAAAACCCAGATGTTATATTGTTCTCTGTTTATTAGTTAAATTATTAGAGTTGAACATTTCATGCTTGAGTATGATTGATCATGTAACATTCCACATCGATCAATGGAGAGAGTGTGATGTGCCTTATATGTACATATCCACCTCCATCTAGCACAAGACCTTTTGGGAGCTCAATGGCTTCGGAGTCATGGGAACTCCGAAGTTAAGTGAGTTTGGGTTAAAGCAATCTCATGATGGGTGACCCACTGAGAAGTTGCTCGTGAGTTCCCATAAACAAAAAATATATCTTTAGAAAAATATTTTCTTAAAAAAATCAATGCTTAGTTTGGACATGGACAACATTTTTCTAAGCACTACATGGTACACTTCAAATAAATTGTAAGTCCCTTTTGATTGAATCAGAAGTTCGAAATTAAATTCTAAGAATAGACAACATGACCTCAAGGAAAAATAAATTGTAACAATTTTGTAAGCACTACATGGTACACTTCAAATGAATTGTACGTCCCTTTTGATTGAATCAAAGATTCCAATTTCAATTCTCAAACCTTGACTGAAGACAGTAGATTGTGTTTGGGCTCTCATCCCAACTTCGGTTGCTCTTTCCAAAATTCTGCACACCTTAATGTCCCTAGAGGAAGCTTCACTTTGATAGAATCCAAAAGCACCAGAACTCATTCCTTGGTGTCAGCTGTTGTTACACTTTTCAACCATCTCATCCAACGAAAAAAAAAAAAAAAAAAAAAAAAAAAAAAACAATGCTACCACATAAGAAAACAAATAAAATTAATATTAACTTGAGAAAAAATTGAAAGATAGTTACGCATCATGTTGTTTGATAGCTCACAGCTCAAGGCACGATTGTTGATCACCAATATGCATAATGCTCATGAACTCACACATATATAAAAAGATGATGATTTAATCACTTATGAAGGCTAACAAGGAACAACCACATGAGTTTTCAATATAAACTCTCGAAAACTCTTTGCAAGAATATTTTGTCGTTCTATTTTTTCCAAAAGCCGCAGAGTTAAAAACAGCACAAGTCCCTTCTTATTTTTTTCCCGCTTAAAACTAGGTCAAAGACCAAAAAAGGCTTTTAGCAAATATGGGCTTTTTAACAAATAAAGTATTTCTTTAAAAAAATAAAATTAAGCCACTTAACTAAAATCCAACTAAAAAGACAAAAGAACCCTTTTGCTTAAATAAACACCAAACTAAAGAGTATAAAACCATCGTTAAAAACTCATTGATGTTTGACACTAGATTATGTAAGACTGAAACCATATATCAATCCTATATACCTGACGGTCACTTTTGATGAACTTGCAAATATGCAAATATGAATGCATGGATACAAAACATACCTTGGCATTGTCTCTGAGCCAAATTGATCCAGGATAGCAGAACGTCACTTAAAAACTATAGGTTACACTCAAAGACCTACTCTATATTTTTGTAATAGGAAATTGCCAATATACCAAAAATTGGTCCTAAGCGAGCACAGTGCAAGCTAGGAGCGTACATAGATGTACACCTTACTCAACACAAATATAAATTATTTCTTCTTATTCTTTTTCTCATTATCAGTTTTTGATACTAACCCTGGATTTTCATCAACCTCAATCCTCACACTTCCGATGGCCTTTTTAATTAGGCTTGGGATAACTACAGATAGGAACGACAAACTGCGTTCCCCTAAGCATGCACATAAATTCGTCCACACCTGCAAACAACTTTTACTTACAAGCTACACAAACTGAAATATGACTAATATACTTACAGCATAAGTAAGAGTTACTGAGGAAGAATTGTTGTCTAAAGTGAATATATTCTTCAACATCTAAACACCATGGAAGATAAAATCAAACTCATCAGAGGAAGGGACTTTTCCCCATGCCTTCCAGAATATAAGAATGGTGTCAAAGGCACTGATCCGGCTGTTAAAATGCTCCTCTTTATTCAGCGAAATAGCCTTTAGGCATCACCTTCTTGAAAAATTTGTCTTGATCGTAGCCCTTTTTTAGAAATAAAAAGAAGTCAAAAAGGGGTACTACAAAGTGTAAAATACAACTGAAAAAACAACACAAATTTAAACCTGGATCGCATCAAGTCGGTTTGTATTTGAT
The DNA here is from genome assembly GCA_903112645.1 of Prunus armeniaca. Classification (NCBI taxonomy): domain Eukaryota; kingdom Viridiplantae; phylum Streptophyta; class Magnoliopsida; order Rosales; family Rosaceae; genus Prunus; species Prunus armeniaca. The sequence continues at coordinate 7,762,590 of CAEKDK010000003.1, read as the reverse complement.
AATGCGGCGTCCTTCAATATGCTCACTTTCATTCCAACCTTGTATATTCACCTTAAAAAAATTAAGCTAATTAACAGAAACAAATAAATACTGAGCACAATTCATTGAGGGTAGTGAATCGTACCTTCAAAATTGTAAATAATGAAATCAAGAAAAGCATAAATAAAATAAACCAAGAAGAAAGAAGCTCACCTCATGGTTAAAATACGTCCGATCAACTTTGGGTACATGTGAATGATACAATCCCAATAGTATCATCGTCCATTCCTCCGTGTTGCTCACGGTCACGAATTGGGCTATAGTCTGTCGTCATTGGGAAATTTCTCTCCGCTTGCATCGGCTGCTAATTTCCTAAAGATGATCGACACCATGAGTTCCACAGCTTGTTTAAGCTTAGTAGCATTCCTCACCATCTTATCGCCTAAAAGTGAACTTGAAACATTGAAATAAGGAGTGCCCTCACCATCTCAGTCTTTGGGCCCAAGTTCACATCCTGGCCCATTAACTTTATTAGAGTCTCGTGAATATCATCTGCCTTTCCGTGGATCCCTTCTTTAATGCGATGGGCACACTCATACATCAATCTTGAGAACAAAATGAGCCCAAACAAAAGACGTTTGTCCTCTTTCGGCTTTTTTTTTTTGGTAGGAATCCTCTTCGGGCTTTAGGAAGAAGTCATCATAGAGCCATGTCAGACGTTGCGGCCATGCCTCAATCCTTGCCACTGATGATGTCATCCTTCAATTCCTCCTAGAATGGAGACGACCGCTGCGAATTAAAGGTTTGAAGAAACGAGTTTTGATACTCCAGGCGGCGAGATGGTTGTAGAGCTGGGCACAGCCTACTGACTATCACATGCAGTAACTCTCTACTTCCCGGCCTAGGTTTAATGCATGTGAGAAGAAGGTGAAGAAGTGCTTCGGTGAGCTCATCGTTATTGGTGGCGCCCAGTACCGCCTTGGCCTCCTGTTTTTCGGCTGGATAAGTTTGTCTTACAGGGCTTACGGAGAAACTCAATGAGGTGTGGGTGTTTTTGGGGCATCCCTCCGGTAGGTAGCATGACCATTATTTCGGCATGCTTTTGTATGGTGGCAGCAGCCTCCACAAGAGCTTCAAATAATTCAAATGAGGGCTCGTCCTTCTTTCTTGGATCCATCTTGAAACTTTCTTGAAAACTAAACAATAGCAGGCTGAAAGAGAATAGGAAGAGTAGTGACTGGAAAACGTTAGTATTTAGTTGGTTTGTCTTTTGTTTCCATCCCTCAATCTTTTGTCTGACTCACTCTCTAAATTAGCTGATATCCTCTTTCCTTGATTAACCATAAATGTCGGGGAGACCTATCTAGGCCAGTACCCCCATTGGAGCACAATGGCTTGAGCAGAAGTCTAGAATAAGCGCAAATCCAATAAGTGAATATCCTACACTACATATACCAGATCTATTGGGCTGGTCTCATCCCTAGTAGTGGCACGCCTACGCAATTCATGATCAGGACAGTAGGATCTAGTCGTTAGGGCCCAGCCCGGACTCACCCGTTCTTGTCAACCTGATTCAACTTTCAATTTTGTTTAGAAGTTGAAATAATCCCCTTGTAGGCCAGAAATTCAATCGGGGCATTGGTGTTGACCCGACGACCTTCCCACTCTCCAGAGCAGCTCGATCCATAGTATAACAAAAAGAGTGCTAGCGGGAAAAGGGACCAACAGGTTCATTTGCTCAATTTAGAAAAGAAGAAGAAGAACATAACGGGTATGGGCACCAGAGATTTAAGTAATATAGAGATGGTCATATGCAACGTGATTGAAAACAAAATGTAAGCTGCAGCCTGCAGTGCAGTGGTGAAGAAGATTTCTAACATTTGGCAAAACAAAGGAGAGCTCGCACATCATTGGATTATTTATTTATTTATTTATTTTCTTTCAAAGTTAGTAGCTGAAAGGTAGAAAGGAGAAGGTAAGAGAGAATGTAGATAACATTCCCCCTTATTTAGTAGGGAGGAGGGGGGGAAGTTTTGGGTTAATAATAATAGATAACAATTATATAAAAAATGCAAATTGGCACACAAAGCAAACTGAAATTCCGAATAGACACAATCTCTGCATTCCAAGAAGCTAGTTAGAAACAAGAGAAGCATCTAAACAAATTTAACTTTCATTCAAACTATTTCACAGTCCCCTTCCAATTAATTATATTAGAACTAATCTTAGCAGAAGTTGCCATCCAAAGCAAAGAGTTCAACAATGCAGAACCTGTAGCCACTGTTGGAGAAGTGAGCATGAAGACCTGAAGATGTCTGAGTCTAGGCAATGGTGGAGGGAGGGCCTTTCTCAAAGTTTCTGGAAGATGAAAGCCTACACTATCGTCCATGCACAAGAAAAAAGAAAGGTGAACTGGTAAGAATTAATGGCAGAAACTGAGAAAGGGATCAAAATATATCAAGCAGTAAGTATGGTACGTATACCTCAGCATCATAAATAATCTCTTAGATTAGGGAAATGCTTCTTGTCCAGAAGTCTGAATGTAGGCCCAGCAATCAAATTTTAAAAGATAAGGAAATTAGATCTGGTGCATTGATTTTGGCCTTCACACCATATTGGTATCCACACATTATGAAGTTACTTAGGAGGAGCTCAGCATAGATATATTTTGTTAAAAATAATCGACTTCATTAATAGTCGGCTGGTAAAATGGTAATAGTTGGCTGTTAGTAGTTGTGGGTTAAAATAATGGTGTGGTAGACGTAGAAGTTAGTTGAATTAACTATGTTTGGTATTAGTTGTGTTTTTTAATGTGTTAGGTCGGTATTATATAAAGTGGTATCAGAGCTTGTCTCAGATCCATATGGCTTCAAACAACAACTTGTTGCAGCCCCAGCTTCCAAATTTTACAGGGAAGCATTATAGTCAATGGAGCATCCAAATGAAGGTGCTGTACGCTGCTCAAGATTTGTGGGAGGTAGTTGAAAATGGCTTTGTGGAGCCAAATAATCAAGGAGACCTCACTCAACAACAACTCACAGAGCTGAAGGAGACACGTAAGAAGGACAAGAAGGCTTTATTCTTTATCTTTCAAGCAGTGGATGAAGCTATTTTTGAAAGAATCTCATCATGCACTACATCAAAACAGGCGTGGGACACCCTCTTTGCATCATATAAAGGAGAAGAAAAAGTGAAGATGGCAAGATTGCAAACTCTAAGAGGTGAGTTTGATATGTTATGCATGAAGGAGTCATAATCTGTTGAAGATTATTTCAATCGTGTCATTTCTCTAGTCAACCAACTGAGAATTAATGGAGAACAAATTGAAGATCAGACAGTTGCTGTAAAAATTCTTCGAAGTATGTCCCGAAAGTTTGAATATATTGTGGTGGCCATTGAAGAATCTAAAGATCTGTCTACTTTGTCTCTTGACAGTTTAATGGGTTCTCTTCAATCCCGTGAGTTACGGCTGAAGCAGTTTGACTCTGGCCCTATTGAGCAAGCTTTCCAATCTCAAGTCTCATTCAGAGGAATTTCTAGAAGAGGAGGAGGCGGCTTTGCTCGTGAAAGAGGAAGAAATAATCAAGGACGTGGCTATGCAAATGACCAGAAAGAAACTAATGCTGAAGGCTCTGCACGAGATTTTGGTTATTCAAGAGGAAGAGGAGATTATAGTTATCCAAGAGGAAGAGGAAGAGAACAAGGTTTCTCCCTTCCCAATATTCAGTGCTACAATTGCAAGCAGTATGACACATGCAAAAACAAAACAAATGGAGGAGCCGAATCAAACATTGTGCATGAAAAAATTCTGAAAGGGAAAATGACGATGTGGTTCTACTTGCATGTGCAGCTGCCAAAGAAGGAAAAGTTCGTGCGGGAAAATGGTATCTTGACAGTGGATGTAGTAATCACATGACAGGCAACAAAAGTGCCTTTGTCAATTTCAAGCATACCAACAATTCTGAAGTAGGGATTGGTGATGGTGGAAAGTTAGTGGCCAAAGGATGTGAAGATATTCTTTTTCTGTCCAAGTCTGGAGAACAAAAAAGAATCTCTAATGTGTTATATGTCCCAGATTTAAATTACAATCTCCTTAGTATGGGTAACTTCTTCGTAAAGGCCATAATATTCATTTCAAGGAAGACCAATGTGTAATTAGAGACAAGTACAACTCTCTAATTGCAAAGGTGCATATGTCAGGGGAAAATATGTTTTCTCTGAACATAAAATATGAATCTTTGGCTGGCTTAAGTGCCCTTATCAAGGATGCCTCATGGTTGTGGCATCTACGCTATGGGCAATTGAGTTTCAGCACACTATCATTGATGGGGAAACAACATATGGTGCGAGGCCTACCAACTATACAACATCAAACACAAGTTTGTGAAGCATGTGTGCTGGGAAAACATCAAAGAAATTCGTTTACTACAGGAAATTCTTGGAGAGCATCTCATCCTCTTGAGTTGGTGCACTCAGATGTATGCGGGCCCATGAATACAACATCAACATGAGGTAACTGCTACTTTCGTACATTCATTGATTATTATAGCAGAAAGATATGGGTCTATTTTCTCAAATATAAATAAGAGGTGTTTGATTACTTTAAAGTTTTCAAAGCTTTGGCTGAGAAGCAAAGTGGATTTGCTTTGAAAACCTTGCAGTCTGATCTGATCAAGGTGGAGAATTCTCATCCAGTGTGTTCGAAAATTTTCTAAAATAAAATGGGATTAAGCATCAGTTTACAGCTCGGTACACCCCACAGCAAAATGGTGTGGCTGAGAGAAAAAATAGGACCATTATGGAATTGGCAAGAAGCAGGTTGAAGGCAAAAGCAATGCTTATTCGTTTTTGGGCAGAAGCAGTGGCATGTGCTGTATACCTCTTGAACTGTGCATCGTCTAATAGTGTGGGAGGCAAGACTCCTCAAGAAGCCTAGAGTGGCCTCAGGCCATGTGTTAGTCACTTAAGGATATTTGGCAGCATTGCTTATTCTCATATTCCTGATGAAACAAGGAGAAAATTGGATGACAAATCAGAAAAGTGCATTCTTGTTGGGTACAGCGAAAAAGGCCAAGGCATATAAGTTGTTTAATCCATTGAGTAACAAGATTATTGTTAGTCGTGATGTCAAGTTCAATGAAGAAGAAGCATGGAATTGGAATGAAGCTGAAAAACAAAGTCCAATACTGTTGGACATTGGCTCTGAAAATCTAGATTCAACTCCACAAACAACTCCATCATCACAAGAATCTTCATAACAAGGGTCATCATCATCTTCTTCTACTGACAACAGTGAGGAAGAAGAAATTTGCATAGGACAAAGGAGATCAACAAGAGCTCATCAACCATCCACAAGGTACCCATCTAGTGATTATGTTTTGGTCACTAATGGTGGCACAAATTTTGCTCTATTTGTAGATGCAGACCCAATTATGTTTGAAGAGGCTTCAAAGGATGAAAAATGGGGTGAAGGCTATGGATCAAGAAATTGATTCCATTAAGAAAAATGACACATGGGAGCTAGTTGATCTTCCTCAAGGAAAGGAGCCCATAGGAGTAAAATGGGTTTATAAGACCAAGCTAAATGCTCAAGGAGAAATACAAAGCTTGCTTGGTAGCTAAAGGCTACAAGCAAAATTATCGAATTGATTACAATGAAGTTTTTGCTCCAGTTGCACGCTTTGACACCATCTGAATGGTGTTAGCTCTTGCTGCCCAAAATCGTTGGAAAGTCTTTCAAATGGACATTAAATCAAAGTTCTTGCAAGGTGTTTTAGAAGAAGAGGTATATGTTACTCAACCTCCAGGTTATGTGTAGGAAAATGAAGAAACAAAAGTGTGTAGATTGAAGAAGGCTTTATATGGATTAAAACAAGCTCCAAGAGCTTCGTATTGTCGAATTGATGCATTCTTCCAAGAGTATGGGTTTCACAAATGCCCATATAAGCATACTCTTATACCAAGAAGAACTCTCAGGGTGAGATTTGATTGTCTGTCTATATGTGGATGACTTAATATTTACTGGAAGTAATGCTCAAATGTGTGATGATTTCAAGATAATTATGTCACAAAGATTTGAAATGACAGACCTTGGTTTGCTTCATTTCTTTCTTGGAATTGAAGTCAATCAAAATGAGACTGGTATCTACACTTCTCAAAAGAAATATGCAAATGAATTGTTGAAAAGGTTCAGGCTTGAAAATGCAAGGTCAATTGCTACTCCAATGGAGCTTGGTGTTAAGATGGTGAATCAAACTTTGTTTGAAGTCTGGTGGGTGGCCTCTTATATTTAACAACAACAAGGCCAGATCTTACATATGCAGTAAGCTTCCTCAGCCGCTTCATGGAATCACCAAAAGATGTTCATTGGGAACTTGGAAAAAGAATCCTAAGATATGTGGTTGGAACTGTCAATTATGGTTGGCATTATTATCCAGTTCAAAATCTAAATCTAACTGGCTACAGTGACAGTGACTTGGGTGGAGATGCTGATACTTGCAAAAGCACATCTGGTTGTCTTTAGCATCGGGTCAAGTGCAATTTCATGGTCCTCCAAAAAAGAATCTATAATGGCACCTTCAACTACAGAATCTGAGTACGTTGCTCTTGCATCATCAGGTTGTCAAGCTAGGTGGGTGAAAAGTATTTTAGAAGGGATGGGTCAAGTTCAAGAAGGCCCTACAAAACTGTTCTGCGACAACAAATCGGCCATATGTCTTACCAAAAATCCAATGTTTCACAGCAAGAGTAAGCATATCAAGATCAAGTTCCATTTTATCAGAGAGCTAATCAAAGACAAACAAGTTGAGGTTCTATATTGCAAATCCCAAGACCAGCTGGTAGATTTGTACACCAAACCATTGAAGAAGGACCTGCTCGTCAAGATGATGAAATTAATTGGCTTAAATGAAGTCTAGCTTAAGGGGGGATGTTAAAAATAATCTAGACTTCATTAATAGTAGGCTGGTAAAATAGTAATAGTTGGCTGTTAGTAGTTGTGGGTTCAAACAATGGTGTGGTAGAAGTTAGCTGAATTAACTATGTTTGGTATTAGTTGTGTTTTTTAATGTGTTAGGTCGTTAGTGGCTATTATATAAAGCCACCCTTTTCTCTTCATTTTGTATCAAGCAGGGAACATCATCAATATCTAAAATAGTGTCCCACTACTTTCTGTCTTTTGATTATCACAAGAGAACAAGTTTATTCTCTTACCTGTTGTTACTCCCACATAACCGTACCCACCACCAATAATATCATTCCTATATCCCATCATATTTCAGGTTGCGGGATTCATACGAGATAATACTCTTCTGGCACCTATTTTCTCTACGGTAAGTAAAGATTGCTGGTACTTGTTCATGTCACATACTCCAAATTTAAGCTAGTTACAGATTTTTCATTTTTTTTTAAAAGGGTCTCCAAGGCTAAGGAGTAGTAGTCTAACAAAACTTTAATTAGTAAGGTTCATATTGAACTCTTCGACGCTACTCTCAACTGCAAAATCCCACCATTTATTGACTCTAGTTTCATAGACTTTAGTGTAGCTTATGTGATGCGTGAGTTTATCTAAGTCGACCTTGTCTTCCTTCCAAATTCCAAACACCTTTCCACCAAGTTGATGAACTTTGAACTGGGGGTAATCATCAAGGCTGTCTTGCACGCCCTCGTCAAAATCTAATACAGGGACCGAAGGCCACACGTCTACCCATTGGAAAGAAAACTCATGCGCACGGCAGCTCTAGTTGGAAGGAGTTGGACGATTTGGTGAATAACAAGGTCAAATAAGTGATGCCACTGGCACTGCCCTATTTTTTCCATGGCTATGGCGTTTTGGTCATTTCGATCTTCCTTTATTTCATCACGTATTGCTTTCTTAGTTTTTTATTTTTCACTGGGCAGGATTATAAGATGCTGGGATGCTAAACTGGGGCATGAAATCTACAGGATTACAGTTGGACTCGGAGGTTAAGGTAGAATTGAGCTGTGACGTTATTATTTTCTGTAGCTTATGAAATTGATTTTTCAGTCGGTCTGCATCCATTGGAGTTTAGCTCCTGAACTACCTTTTCTAAAAATCAACTTGTTTCTTTTTTCCAGGTGTGGGAACCTTGTAAGTGCAGACAGTACTGGCAGTGTTCAGTTTTGGGACAACTACTTCAGAAACTACCATTTGCCCATTCCATGTGTTTGTACAAATTTCCTCACGAGAATATTCGCCTAAGATTCCTTCGTCTTCTCCACTTCTCTTTCTCCCTGCAAAACAGATCGGGGTAAAAGGACCACACCCAGGGGGTGTTGGCCAAAGGCCCTCCGATGCCTAAGTTAGGTAGGGTATTTCAAGGAAAACCGGGTGGCCGGAGCCGTGTGTGGTGGCCGGAGCCTTGTGTAAGAGAGAGAAAAAAAGTGGTGGCTAGGGTTTGTGAGAAATAATTTCTGCAGAGTTTCAGTAAGAATTTAGACGTACCTTGACCTTTGTGCGTAGCCAAGTATTATAATGGTCTCGGAGATTAGGGTTTCAGAGGAATAATTGCATAGATGGAAGGGAATTATTCCTCCCCTATTTGGAATTGATTTGATTAATTAGGGATTTGATTTATTAGGGTAAATCAAATCCTTAATCGTGGTAGGTATCAGATTAAATCCTAATTTAATTAGGTAGCTCCTCATTTAATTGGGAATTGAAGTAGGAATCAAATCAATTCCCAACTTAATTAGGTAATTCTCAATTTAATTGGGTAACTCCCAATTAAATTGAGTAACTCCCAATTAGGTTGAGTAATTCCCAATTAGGTCAAATAATCCCCAAATGGAAGGAATTATTTGACCTAGGGTATGATTTAATTCGGTTCCCACACCATGGTTTTTAGTTTTGATTCTTCTCGCTTGATGATAGCGGTCCTATTTTTGTTGCTCTCTTTTATCTATTGTTTCATTATTTTATTTCATCCCCCCTTGCATTTTTTGGATACTCCTTAATTGAAGAAAAACTTTTCGGGGTTTGACTATAAAAGGCTCATTTGCTTGGTGACCGACCAGTGTGAATTTTAGAAGGTTCCACATGCATTTTTCAGCCCTGAATTTGGCAATAAATTTGTAGGTACACTTACTTTCTCACTCATACATGCATTTTTAGCAGCAGTCAGATGAATCCAGCCCGATGAGCAACTTCCAATGCTCAAATGAAGTTCTTTCCTCATAAAAGTTGTTCATTTAGATGTTTCCTACAATATATCCTAAATTTACAGCATTTGGATACGTACTGACTCTTCAGGGCATGAAATACTAAAACATGTTTTCCAGTCCAATATGCCGAACTTCCAATCCGATGAGCAGTTTTCAATGCTCAAATGAATTTCCATTCTTCATAAAAGTGGTTCAAATGCGTGACTATATTTTGTCCAAATGTGGCGTCATTTGGATAAGAGTAGAATACTCAGCGAATTAAACAATGAAGTCTACTCGAAGGAACTGTCTCTGACAACCAGTCAGTTCGAGCCATGCCAAATTGTATTTTCCAGTCTCAAATAGATTTGAGTTCTTCCCAAACATTGTTCCTCTACATGTATAGAACAACATATTAAAATTTAGTAGAATTTGGATAAGTATAGCATGCTCGAATCATCACACATCAAAGCAGGATCAAAGAAGAAGCTAGGGGGGCATGCTGGCCAACCTTTGTTAAGTTAGAGCACCTCCAGCGCATGGACCAGCCTGGGGGAAAGGCTGCCAGAGGGAGCCCGAGGCAGCTCCAGCGCAGGGCCCGTAGCCGGTTTGGTGGTGGGTCCCACGAGCCCGAGCAAGCCCAAGGGCAACTTCTGCCTGGGCTGAAGCCCGAGTTTTGTGACGTCAGCGCTGGCATCACGCTGACATCAGCGCACAGTAAAAATTTTTTTTTTTTTTTTTTTTTTTTTTGCCAAAAAATTCGAAAAAAATTCGAAAAAAATTCTGAAAAATTCTGAATTTTTTTTTAATACCAAAAAATTATGTATTTTTTCCCTATAAATACCTAACCATTTTATTCACTTTCTACACCAAATCTTCATAAAAACTCATCTCCTTCCAATATTTTTCACTTTCCACATCAAAATCTTGGCAATGAGGAATAAAAAAAAAAAAAAAAAATTTTATTCAATTTAATGTCTTTTTTATATATATATTTCTTGCATTTCCAATTTCTTTTTTTTTAATAGATTAGTCAAGGCAAAACCAAAAATGTTATTCGAAAAATTTTATCCAAAAATTTTATTTGAAAATTTTATTCGAAAAATGTTATCTTAAATTTTAAATGAAAATTTTATAATAAATAGTGACACGTGACAACCGAAAATATAATCTAAAAAGCTTATCAAAATTAATAGTTTAAAGTATAAACAAATAGGAAATAAAGTACAATGAATAGTAATTGCCTTAGACTTGCCCTAGACTTTGCCCTCATGGGTGGAACCACAAATGCAAAGGCTGACACTATTCACGTGAATAGTGGCAGCCCTTGCTTGCCCTTGCCTTAGACTTAGCCCTTGTGGGTGGAGATGCTCTTAATGGAGGTGCATGAGTCAGCATGGAGGCCTGAGCTTATTAAAAAAATGAAAGATAAAATAAGCTTGCTGATAGAGGGAAACAAGTTTTGCTTGGAAGATATTTTGAATTACCTGGGGAACAACACCAAAGCAACTTTTCTAATTTTGCTTGCTTTTTCAGCAACCCACCCACCAAAATCAATGGCAAGTGGGTACTTCTCAATGGTTATTGGGCCCAACACTCAACCCACATCATTTGCTCTATAAATAAAGTCTGAATAGAGAAATTTTCAGGCTATGTTTTTTACTTTTATTCCATTGTTTACATGAATAGAGAAATCTTCATATGAACATCCATAATTTTCATTACTGTCATTTACTTTTCAAGTCTATAGCTACAATGAACTAAGTAGACAAATCCTCAGTTTAGGGTAGCTATCTTGTCATTTACTTTGAGTTTGCATTAATAATGAACTTAATCGAGAAATCTTTAGTTTCATATCATGTTTCTCATTTTGTTTTTGTTTTTGTTTTTTACTTTCTTCTTGTTCTTATCTTTGCACTAGAAAAATATTGAAATCCGCTTCATTGAGGCATATAAAAGAACCTATATCAGGTCAGTTCCCCACCCAACTCACTATATCGATTGATTAGAGTCGATATTGCAGTGCATTTTACATTTTTCAATCACTTTCTGTTGGAGCTTTCGGTGCCAACAGTGGCACGCCTACACAAACAACATGGAATCAATCCCAAGGCCAACACCAGGCCTCTGCGGATGAATTTCCGAGGTAGAACAAACAGGGACATTAAAGGATAGAGGAAAAACAGAAACACGAGATATGAATGAAGCCATACATGCATAATATTGTTCAACTTAATTGAGCAAGGCAAGCATTTTTTTTTTCTTTTTAATGTGAAATTACAAGGACAAATATTAACACAAATATTGCCATTACGATGGAAAAAATAGTACAAAGATTGCACTGAAGACTCTTGTTTATCTTCAAGCACCTTCGAACATCTTCACCAATTACTTCAAGTTTGGTAGACATATCGTTAAATATTGAAAATAATAATTTCTCACGATCCTGCATCATCCTATTGTATTTATCTCAGCTCCATTTACCCACTCACTAAACTGTCCACACTTAGTGCATGCCCAATAAGAATGATTGTAATTGTCGGCTGTGTTGAAATGTAATCCTTCAGCTGCTTTCTTATAGCCGAAGTCACCAAGCATTATTCCTTATTCCTTACGTCTATTTTATATGTGATGTAATTAAAAGCATTGGATCATAGTCCAGATGGATTCTCTAGCTTAGATTTGGTATGACAAGTGTAAGCACCTCATAGGGTGACAGCTGTAATTCGGTTAGAGAAGAATCACTCTTCTCTCTCAGCTACCGAGCACACTATGTAAGCCAACTGTTTGTGAAAATGCAATAGAACAGTCTCCTCTCATCTTTTTCCTCTCCTTCTCTTGCAAAATCTTCAGATTACAAAACCTTCATAACCTAAAATAAAAAACAACCATAGAATTCTAACATGGCCTCAGAGCCAGGTTTGGTTGGTTGCTGGGCATGAATCTGTGAAAATCGAAAGCTAGTAGTTGGTTGAGCTGAAATCGAGCTCACTCAAAATTCCAAGAAGCGTATTTGTTTGAATCCAATGTCTAACATGGCAGGATCAAGCACTGCTGAGCTTCGCATGCCAGTTTTCAATGGCGAAAACTATGAGTTTTGGAGCATCCGAATGAAAACCATTTTGAAATCTCATGGGTTGTGGGATTTGGTTGAAAATGGTTTTGATGCTTCAAATCCAAAGAAGGGAAAGGGAAAAGAAGAAGGATCTATGGCTGCTGAAGTGGAGAAGTCTACAATGGCTGAGATTTTGATGAAGGATGCTCGTGCACTTGGAATGATCCAAAGTGCAGTCTCAGACCAAATCTCCCCCATAATAGTGAATGAAGAAACCTCAAAGGATGCGTGGGATATTATAAAGCAGGAGTTTAGAGGCGATAAACAGGTACGAAGTGTTAAGTTGCAAGGTTTACGTAGAGAGTTTGAATATACTCAAATGAAGGATAGTGAACCATTGTCTGCTTACATTGCTAAACTGTTTGATTTAATTAATCAAATGAAAAGTTATGGTGAAGAATTGCCTAGAGAAAGAATTGTGCAGAAATTGCTAATTAGTTTGCCTAAATCGTATGATTCTATATGCTCTGTGATTGAGCACTCCAAGGACCTTGACACCCTTGAAATTCAAGAAGTGGTTGCTTCTCTGAACAGATGGTGGTTGATGAACAACCTCAACCCTTGGATACTTAAATGCAAGTAGAAGACGATACTGTACCTCAAGATGAGGAAATACTTGACAGGTCTCAAGTGTTCGATCACACACCTCACAAGTGGAGGAGTATTAATGACATCATGGCACAATGTAATATGTGCATTATGGAACCTGATAGTTTTGAAGAAGCTGATTTGGATGAATCATGGAGACATGCAATGAAGGCTGAATTAGAGATGATTGAGAAAAACAATACATGGGATTTAGTTGACAGACCATTTGAAAAACCAGTAATTGGTGTCAAATGGGTCTACAAGGTCAAACTCAATCTAGATGGCACTGTGCAGAAGAATAAAGCTAGACTGGTGGCTAAAGGCTACTCACAAAAGCCCGGGATGGATTACAATGAGACATTTGCCCCGGTGGCAAGGCTAGATACCATCAGAACTTTGATTGCCCTTACTGCACAAAAGGAATGGAGTTTGTATCAACTGGATGTGAAGTCTGCCTTTCTCAATGGCATCCTAAAGGAGGAAGTCTATGTTGAACAGCCACAAGGTTATATCCAAGAGAATGAAGAGACCAAAGTGTACAAGTTAAACAAGGCTCTATATGGACTGAAACAAGCCCCAAGGCCTGGTATGATGAGATAGATGCCTACTTCAACAATGCCGGATTCAAAAAGAGTTCTAATGAAGCTACTCTCTATGTCAAAACAAATGACACTTTAGGTATTATCATTGTCTCACTTTATGTAGATGACATTATATATATTGGTAGTTGTTCTAAATTACTTGAAGAGTTTAAGCAAGATATGATGCAACACTATGAGATGATAGACTTGGGATTGTTGCACCATTTTCTTGGCAAGGGAGTGGTACAAACTGATAGGCACATCTTTATTCACCAAAAGAAATATGCTATGAAACTACTTGAGAAGTTTGGAATGAGAGACTGCAAGTCAGTGGCAATTCCACTTGTGGTGAATGAGAAATTGTGCAAAGAAGATGGAAGTGAAGCAGCAAATGAAAATGAATTCAGACAGATAGTAGGGAGCTTGCTTTATTTAACTGCCACAAGACCAGATGTAATGTTTGCATCTAGCTTACTTGCTAGGTTCATGCACAATCCCACAAAGAAACACATGGGAACTGCCAAAATAGTTTTAAGATATATACAAGGCACACTTGATTTCGACATTGAGTTTGTGGAAGGGAAAACAACTACTCTAATAGGGTATTGTGACAGTGATTGGGCTGGGAATGAGGATGATATGCAAAGCACCTCAGGATATGCTTTCACACTAGGCTCAGGCATGTTTTCTTGGGCTTCTATCAAGCAAAACACAGTTGCTTTGTCCACAGCAGAAGCTAAATACGTGAGTGCTGCAGAAGCAACTTCACAAGCTAAGTGGCTAAGATTTGTGCTTGAGGATTTCCGTGAAGAACAAGTAGAAGGAACACCAATCCTATGTGACAAGGAACCCAGTTCATCACCAGAAAACAAGGCATATCAGTCGGAAATTTCATTTCATAAGGGAAGCCATTCAAGCAAAAGAAATTAAGCTAATCTACTGCAAGACAGAAGATCAAATAGCAGACATTTTGACCAAGGCTCTGCCTAAGGATCGTTTTGTTAGTTTAAGAAGCCTACTTGGTGTGAAATCAGCTAAAGGATTAAAAGGGAGTGTTGAAATGTAATCCTTCAGCTGCTTTCTTATAGCTGAAGTCACCAAGCATTATTCCTCATTCCTTACGTCTATTTTATATGTGATGTAATTAGAACCATTAGATCATAGTCCAGATGGATTCACTAGCTTAGATTTGGTATGACAAGTGTAAGCACCTCATAGGGTGACAGCTGTAATTCGGTTAGAGAAGAATCACTCTTCTCTCTCAGCTACCGAGCACACTATGTAAGCCAACTGTTTGTGAAAATGCAATAGAACAGTCTCCTCTCATCTTTTTCCTCTCCTTCTCTTGCAAAATTTTAGATTACAAAGCCTTCATAACCTAAAATACAAAACAACCATAGAATTCTAACAGGCTGATCTGGATATTCTATATTTCAAACCAACACCATCACATTTTTTCCTACAATGTTAGCATATATCAAATGTCACTACTGCTGCTGATGCTCAACATTCTGTATGTCAAATTTCATGCTCATGATCATCCTCAAAACAAAGGATATTACTCATAAGAACAAGTTGCAACTATTAAGAGAAACGAAGAACAGAAAAATTCAGAAAAATAGAAGCCAAATGAAACAATATGAACAAATAGGGCACAATACTTGTTAACAGGTTCTAAACTGTGCTAGAATAGATGAGCAAAGTGTCAAATATAAGGATATATGGTAAATTTCTGAGATATATTTCTTCTCTCAAGGGAGGTGTATATATAGTGTACAATGCCTTCTTACCCAAGGAAAAGATAAAAACTAATCCTAATAGAACAAATAATACAAGAATCCTTATATTAATTTCCTATCTAAAATACGACTCAAGCCAACACTCCCCCACAAGTTGGTACATAGATGTCACCAATGCCTAACTTGTTAAGTGAGTCACTATATACTTGGCTAGACATTGCTTTAGTCAAAACATCTGCGACGTTGTTCATTTGATTTCACATATGGCACACTAATCACATTGCTTTCCAATTTTTCATTAACAAAATGTCCGTCAATCTCCACATGTTTAGTACGATCATGTTGGACTGGATTATTAGCTATGTCAATTGCAACTTGATTATCTCAATACAATTTCATGGCATCTTTAGCCATGAAGCCCAATTCCTTCAATAATTTCCGAATCCACAACATCTCACATATGCCACGAACCATACTTCGATACTCAGCTTTCGCATTGGACAAAGAACAAACCTTTTGCTTCTTGCATCGCCAAGTAACAAGGTTACCACCCACAAATGTAAAATAACTTGATGTTGAACGCCTATTAGTTCAATTTCCTGCCCAATCGGCATCTGTAAAACCTTCAATTTCTAAATGTCCATGTTTTGAGAACATCAACCCTTTGCTAGGTGTGGAGTTCAGATACTGTAAAATTCGCATAACTGCTTCCATATGAACTTCACTAGGAGAATGTATAAATTGACTCACAACACTAATAGCATAAGCAATATCTGGCCTGGTGTGAGATAAATAAATAAGTCTTCCAACTAACCTATGGTACCTGTATTTATTAGTTGGAACTTGATCTGGAAGAATCTCAAGATTATGGTTCTGCACAATAGGAGTATTAGCAGGTTTACACCCAAGCATCCCAATTTCATTTAATAAATTTACACATATTTTCTCTGTGACAAGAAAATACCATGTTGAGATCTAGTCACTTCAATTCCTAAAAAATATTTCAGCCCTCCAAGATCCTTCATCTCAAACTCAGTTGATAAATAATGTTTTCATTTATCAATCCCTTCTGTATCATCACCTGTTATTATCATATCATCAACATATATAATTAAAACAGTGACCTTTCCTTTCCTCCACTTTAGAAACAAAGTATGATCTGCATTGCTTTGACAACAACCATATTTCTTCATGGCACAACTGAATTTTCCAAACCAAGCTCTAGGAGATTGCTTCAACCCATAGAGTGACTTCCTCAACTTGCACACAAAATTTGGATTTTCCGATACATCAAATCCTAGAGGTAGGGTCATATAAACTTCTTCCTTCAATTCTCCATGTAGGAAAGCATTTTTCACATCAAATTGTTAATGTGGTCAATCTAAATTTGCTGCAAGTGATCTTAGAACACGAATTGTGTTTAGTTTTGCAACTGGTGCCAAAGTTTCTTGATAATCAACACCATATGTCTAAGTATATCCTTTGGCAACCAATCTCACCTTGTATCTATCAATGGTACCATCTACCTTGTGTTTAATTGTAAAAATCTATCTGCATCCAACTGGTCATTTTCCTTGTGGCAATGAAACTAAATCCCAAGTTTGATTTTTTTTTCAAAGCCAGCATCTCTTCACCCGTAGCTTTCTTCCATTGAGGAGCAGCCAAAGCATCTTGCACTTTAGATGGAATAAATTCAGCAGTCATCTGATTAGCAAAAACTGCACATGCTTCAGATAATCGATGAGTAGAGACATAGTTTGCAATTGGATAGTTCGACTTCTTTGAATTTTCAGGTGAAAAACGATTCAGTGGAATTACTCTATTACGTATGGGAGGCAATTGATACCTTTTTTCTGCAACACTATCAATATCATTTGTAATTAAATTGTCCGTATTAATCAAAGTTTTCGTACTTACCTCAGGATTATCCGAAGCCTCAGGAATTTGGACAAGTACTGTTGGTGCAAAAGAGGGAGAATAATTATGTGGGATATGTGGAGTTGCAGGTTACAAAGTGGGGTTAGCAACAGGTGGCACCAGGTCCTCAACTGACGTTACTGTGTTCTCTTTTTCATTGCAGATCACTTCTTCTCTTTCTATGGTAATATCAGGTAATATAATTGTCCAATTCCAATTCTGCTCTTCGATATTCTCCTTCTCCCCCTGAAGAGGAGAGTTGGATTCATGATGAAGAAAATACATGGACAACTCTGAGAAAGTGACATCCATTGCGACATACATACTCTTTGTTGGAGGATGGTAGCATCGATATCCTTTGGAATATGAGGAGAAACCCACAAACACACATTTAAGAGCACATGGATCCAATTTAGATTGGAGGTGTTTAAGGATGTGAACGTAGGCTATACAACCAAAAATGCGGGGATGGAGAGTCATGACTGACGGTAGGGGATGTGTCGAAGTCAAAACATCCAGTGGTGTCTTGTATCCATGGATAGAAGAGGGCATACGATTTAATAAATACACTGCATATACTATAGCATCACTCCAAAACATCTTAGGCATATGTGCTTCTATGAAAATACTCCTAGCCGTCTCAAGAATATGGTGATTTTTCCGTTTAGTAACCCCTTTTTGTTGAAGGGTATAGGGACATGTGGTTTTATGGAGAAGACCGTTATCTTAAAAGAAAGACACAAAATCATGATTCACATATTCACCTTCCATTATCCGATCGCAAAAACTGGATTTTTGTGGAGAATTGTGTCTGAACCATCTGATAGAATTGCTTGAAGAGACCAAAAACCTTACTCTTATGTTTCATAAAATATATCCATGTCATTCTCGTATAATCATCAACAAAAGTCACAAACCATCTAATGCCAGAGATTGTAGATACCGGGGAAGGACCCCATACATCAGAATGAATAAAAGCAAAAGGTTTAGCATTCTTATTGAAACTAATAAGGTATGAAACACGGTGACTCTTGGCAAGAATATAAGTTTCACACTCAAGACTGTAAATATCCATATCCAAATATAAAGTTGGAAATAAATATTTTAAAAAACCAAAAGAAGCATGTCCTAAACACCAATGCTGTAACCAAATTTATTTATTCTTGTCTACAGCTGAGTCATGAGCAATAAGAGCCTCCCCCGTGCAAACATCATCCACATAATATAGTCCCCATCTCTTAGTACCATGCCCAATTATTTCCTGGGTTCGAATATCCTGAAGAAGGCAAAGCAAGGGATAGATTAATACAAAACAATCTAATTGTTCAGTCACTTGTCTGACAGATAATAAATTCTGAGATAAAGAAGGAACAAGAAGAACATGTTCCAATGTTAAATTTGGAGAAAGATTAACAGTGCCTACCCCAGTCACAGGGTAGGATTGGCCATTCGCATTCGCCATACTAGTAAGACTAGGAGTAGTACGAGTCTTCAAATTTGTGGGGTCAAATGTCATGTGATTTGAAGCACCTGAATCAATAATCCAACCAGAACCAATACCTAAGCCAGCAAAAGCACTACTTAAGGTATCAAAAGAAGTGACCGAATCACCTGTAGGGAGAGCGGCAAAACCTGGAGGAACAATGGAGGAAGAGACAGATGGCATAGGGGAAGCTTGTGGGACATAAGGGTTGGGAGATCCTATGCAGAGTGCGACCTTGCCTTGTGTGTATCGTTCAGCTGCTGCTTTGGCCTTGTTACACTCCTTGACTTCTTCCCACCATTTTGGATAGCCATGTAATTTAAAGCAATCAGTTACAAAGTGATTTGTGCTGTTGCAATGACTACACCTTCCGCCATTCTAAGGTTTAACTCGTTGTAGACCACTAGGTCTTCTAGAACATGTAGGTCCATTAGTTGTAGAACCTTCAGGTTTGTAGGAAGAGGCAGGCATAGAGTGCCTTGTAAGTCCATTAATTGTAGAATTGTCAGGTTTGTAGGAAGAGGCAGGCCTGGAGTTCCTTGCTACCATAGTAACTCCAGTGTTCACTAGGGTTGGTGGCACCATCATGGTAGATAGCTGCTGGTCTTCTTGTCTGACACATGAAAATCCAAATTCAGAAACGGATTCATGCAAAGAATATTGCTACGAGCTCTGTCAAACACATCATGTAATCCAGCTAAAAATACATAAACCCTCTCGATCTCAATCTCCTGTTGACGAAGCAAAATATCTGCTGAATTAGTAAATTTATTTGGTCATCGATAATCAATCTTGTGCCAAATACTTTGCAATTCTACATAGTATGTGACAAGTTGTCGCCCAGACTGTTTCGCCTTGAATGCCCGACTAGTTAACTCATAAATTTGTGACTGATCTTGGCTGTCTTTTTTTTTTTTTTTTTTTTTTTTTTTTTTTTTTTTCCCACACACTTCGGTAGTTTTGTAGGGAAGGAAAATTTGCATAATATTAGGCTCCATAGATCGAATCAACCATCCCTTCACAACTGCATTTTTAGCATACCACTTATTGTAATTAGAGGCTGCCAGAGCTGGTACAGCAGAAGCACCTGTCAGATACCTGTGCAACAGAAGCGCCTATCAGATACCCATATTTTCCCTTCCCAGCAACATGTAGCTCAAGCAGTTGGGACCATACTGAATAATTTGTTCCATTTTTGACAATTGTAGGAGTAGCGGAAGAATCATGATGAACATTGACAATTGACATAGGTTGACCAGAACCCTTTGAGGTAACTTGTGGTAGCTCATTGGATTGTTCATCTTCATCAAACAAATCCTGCATATCCCCTATGGACACAAAGAACACTGCAAGGAATTAAAACAAAATAATAGGCAAAAAAGAGAAAGTCTATAGCAGTAAGGGGGTTCGGCTAATACAAAAGAAGGTATATGGTAAATTAAAACAAAATAACCTGGCTTTGATACCAAATCAAATACAAGGATATATGGTAAATTTTTGAGATATATTTCTTCTCTCAAAGAAGGTGTATTATAGTGTACAATGCCTTCTTACCCAAGGAAAAGATAAAAACTAATCCTAACAGAACAGCTAATACAATATTTACAAGAATCCTTATATTAATTTCCTACCTAAAATAGGACTCACGCCAACACAATGTCAATGACACAAACCATAGTAGAATGATGGTGTCAATAGTATACGGTTTTAATAAGACATAAAGGGTGAATAGCTTGCTGATAATTGAGTAGACTTATGCTCTTGTAAATAAAGAACTTTTCCAACTTAGGGAAGTATGAGTTCTTGAAGTAACTCCTAAGGTAACAATAGTTGAACCTTAAACTCTTCCGGCTTACATTCAGATTTTGACGGATTAATTGACTTTGGTGCCACTAATCATATGACCTTTGATTCTCGAAATTTACGTATCGTACCTCTCCTCACTTGAGCAGTGTGGCCAATGCTAATAGTGACTCAAGTCTTCTTACAGGCGCACGAACAATGGAATTAACTCCTTCTCTCTCCAATAACCTCTTGTATGTTGGACAAGTCACTGACCAACTTAATTGTTTTGTACTAATGTACCTGTTTTTCTGTCTTCTTCAGGATATTCTCACGAATGAGATCATTGGCCGTGCTACTAAGAGAGAGGGATTGTATTATGTTGATGATATTTGTCAAGTTCGAGTTCATCTTACCAAAGGTTTTGTCAAAGATTGTCGACAACGCATTCTACTGTGGCATTAAGAGCGATCAACATGAGCATGAGCATAAGAGCGAATAAATAAACGAAAACAAAAAACTATGGCAAAGAACAATTGGGTGATTTGTAGCAACCGCCATCAAATACGATGTGGAACCAAATTCAGAGAACATGAGTAATGCTAGAGAGCAAGTTTTGGGAGAATGATTTGACTGAGAACATAGCCCAAAAGGGGTGAAGGGGAACTTAAATCTAAGCATGGCCCAGAAGAGATCACCACAAGGGAATTCTTATCCAAAATGCCCAGTGAACTTATTTACAAACCCAGCAGGAAGAGATGAGGGGGAGGTGGGACAATGATGCTTCTTCCTCCTCCTCCTCTATTGAGTTTTTCCTTAGGATTTACACAGTGAGAGAGCGGCTAGGTCAAAACTTCTCTCTCCACATAGCCTATGAAATTACTTCTCTTAATTTGACCAATATATATTAGTAATATTTATTAAATTAATTAAATAATTTATTTATCACATAAGTCACTTCATGTTGGCCATACATAATATTTATGAAATATTCTTACAAACTTGTCATCTAATATTAAAATACCATTGCAACGTTTATCTCCGCCGCAAATACATAGGTCACGCATTGCAAATATTCTTACAAACTTGACATGGGTCACTTCATGTGGGCCACAATACATAAAATATTCTTACAAACTTGTCATCTAATATTAAAATACCATTGCAACGTTTATTTCCGCACTAAAGACAAGATTTAAGATTGAATTTTAATGGAACTTCTTGTGGTTTAGGCACAGGAAGGTGGCCCTTCTCCTGCAAGCTCTTGACAGTTTCATATAGGCACTGTTTCACTGGAGTGAACTCCACGCCCAAGTCTTGTAGCTTCTGGGTTGTCAACTTGTATGGTTTTACTCTTGGTTTGACTTCATCCGAGCACCTGTAAATATATGACATACTAATTAATTTAATCCCACAAAATTAAAAACAAGTGTACTTTCAAAAATAAAAATATATGTGTATTGCATTAAAATAGTTTGAAGATAAAAATCCATAAAAAAATATGCTTGCACCATTTAAAATCTATAAGTAAACCAATGATTAGCCAAAAATTTCTTTATTCTATAAAAAAAATTACGTAATGGACCATAAGCAAACACTAAATCAATCACTACGAGAGTTGGCTACGTACGCATGAACAAACATATTTTTCATTTCACTTATACCAAAATAGGGATACCATCACTGTCCCCCGCCCTCATCCCCATCTTGGTTGTTAACATGTAGTTCAGAAAATATCTTATTTAGACAAGAAATAAAGAAGAAGAAAAAAATTGATGAGGATGATGATGTACTTACTTGGTGGGAATTGGGTATTCTGGGAACAACTTGGCTAGGATTTCCACCACGTCTCCACGGTGAAGCACACTCTCTCCACAAAGGTACCTTCCCGAGGCAGATGGAGTTTCATACACCATAATGTGGGCCAGAGCCACGTCCCTAACATGCACATAGGCCTGCACAGAATTGGCATAAGTCTTGGCTGAGCCTGTGAGGTACTTGAGGATGTGGATAATGCTGGCGTTGACGGTTGGTTGGAGAAGTGGTCCGAGTACCAAAACTGGGTTCACCACCACCAAATCCACCCCTTTCTCCTTGGCCTCTTCCCAAGCTGTCTGCTCTGCCACTGTTTTCGCATAGCAGTACCAGTTCTGCATATGTATTATTTTGTATTTGTCAAATTCATTATCACTTTAAGCATCATAATCATCATCATGGTTACCTTAAGCCTTAAAGCATATTGTATGTATGACCATTATTTTCAAGGGACATTTTGGAAAAAGCAAAGGAGAGAGAAAATTTTTAAAAGAAGCAAAAATGGACAAAAATGCCCTTATTTATTTTAGATTTCCTAAGGAATCCAATACATTTGCATGTCTTTGATTTGAAAGTTTATCGGTTTTTTTGTCTTTTTTGAAAAAGCTTTGGCTTTTTCCAAAAGTGAAATTTTTTTATGTCTAAAACCTAAAAAACCTTATTTTTTTCAATTGTATTAATCTAATCCATTTTATTTGTTTCATCTAGCTCTATCAAGAGGATAACTATGAAATGGCCACAATATGTTTTAAAAGAGCTGGTGATACTTATTGGGAAAGAAGGTCGAAATCTGCTGGCCTTGACCATAACGGCACTTCAAATCCTGAAAAGGCTAATGCTCTCCTCAAGAAAGCTGGAGAAATTTTTGAATCTTTGGGGAAGGCAGATTCTGCTACTTGGACTAGGCATCGGATAGTGAGACCAAGGTTGGTCAAGCTTTCACAACAAGTGGAGCTAGTTCTAAGAGGCAGAAAGACAAAGTTTGGTTATGGCATCAACGTCTTGGGCATGCCTTATTCGGTTTTATGAAGAAGTTGTTTCTATCATTATTTTTCAGTTTGGATGTTTCCAGCTTCCAGTGTGATACGTGTGAATTGGCTAAGAGTCATCGTGTTCCGTTCCCATTAAGTACAAATACAAGTTTGGTTCCCTTCTCTCTTATTCATTCTAATGTTTGGGGCCCTGCTCAAATAGCTACTTTGGCTAGAGCTCGATGGTTTGTACTTTCACTGATGACTGCACCTGAATGACCTGGGTTTCCCTTAACAAAACCAAAGGGAAAGTCAGTTTAACGTTTGAACAGTTCCATACAAGTTCTCAATTCTGACAATGCCGGAGAATTTCTTAATCATGATCTCAAAAAATTCTTACAAGATCTTGGCTTCATACATCAATACTCGTGTCCATATACTTCCCAACCAAATAGGGTGGCTGAGAGAAATAATTGACATTTATTGGAAGTCGTTCGTGTATCTTTATTTAGTGCCAACATGCCTAAATATATTTGAGGCCAGGTTGTCCTCTCTATAGCTTACCTTATAAATAGGATTCCCTCAAGTATTTTGAATTTCCAAACTCCTCTTCAAACAATTCACCACCATCTCCAAATACTTCCCACCCCAAACCTTGAACCATGGATTTTCGGTTGTGTTGTATTCGTGCACTTACATGATCACCAACGCAACAAATTGGAAACTCGCGTAGAAAAGTGCTTTTTCCATTGGCTATGCCCCTCATCAAAAAGGCTACTGATGTTATCACTCTCCAAGTCAGAAGGTATATACCTCCATGGATGTAGTGTTCCAAGAACAAGACATATTTTTCAGAAGCATAGGAGAAGAATCTATAGTGAAACACCTCAAATATTCTAGATTTTTTTACAACAGAAGAGATTTAGCATCAAAGTGACAATCGCCCCTCCAAAATGACCGGTCGCCCCTCTTATTCCTTATAGGCAGAGCCACTGTGTCAAAATGACAGGTTGTTTTGTCATCTTTTGCAAAACATTGAGCCTATGTTGACAGTGGAAAATGACTAGTCAATTCCACGCTACCAAAATTAGGAGAAGGAAGTTGAACTATTTTATGAGATTTTGCCCGCTCTGGACCCACCTTCTGCTCTAGTACCATGCCAATCACCTTATGAGGAAGTTATTCAGGTAACATCTCCCCCTGAATCTAATAACACTAATGTGAATTTGTTGCTCCCAACCTTGTCAATAGGTCCCATGAATGGTGATGTTCCCTCGTAACAGGACAGCCATAGAAACCTGTGAAGCGTCATCTTCCCTGCACCCGTAAAACTTCCACCTCTATATCGATGTGGTTATTGCTGGCAGACCTTAAAGAGACAGCTAACTCATTTGTCCACTGTAAATAAAGGCCCCTAGAGGCTCCATTACTTTCGACCACAATACATTGATGAAAGCACAATTTGAGTCGAACCAATTCCATAATGTTTCTAGAACAACGTGTTTCACAAAGAAACACAATTGTGGGGTCCTCATTACAGACAAGACATCGTAATGCTTCAACTGTCCAAGGGTTCCTAAGGTCTTGGTAGTTCCAACTTAGAAGATTCATTAGCTCCAGACGGGGCTGGGTAATGCCAACTTTCGCTGATCTCAGCGATGAAGAAGAAGAGACAGAGGGCAAGCATCGCCTTTTCTACCCTTGTGTGTTCTCAGTAGTGCCTGTCAGGGAAGCACGCCTCTTGCCATTTTGATTAAGAGTCCCCGTTTTCCCTCTATCATGAACACTCTTCTTATTGATATGAACCCTGGAGATATTTCTTCCTACATGGGCTCTCTTTGTTTCAATTTTGCTTCCTTTGTGATTCTTTGAATAATTGGGCTGAGCCCAAAAGGATCCTCTTAAGCTATATCCTCAGTGAAGCCCCCTGGCCATTCAGTAAACACTTTGGGACCATATTGGTCAGAAGCTAGCCCATCTAAACCAACCAAATGTTCACGAAAATCACAACATTGATTGGGGGCAATCATTTCACGTGAGCAATTATTGCCCAAAAGGGTGGCCGTATGAAGATCCTAAGTGAAGGCTAAGTTAACGTCTGAGTAATTAGGAGGTTGCATCAAATCTACGTTACAATCATTTCATGTGAGCAACATGATCAAACTGACCATAAAGATAGCAGGTGTGTGGAAGCTTCTCATAGCGTAGGTCCACCCACGACTTGTGGTTTGTTCTCCAGGGAGTCGCACTGGCATACACCTCCTACAAGACTTTGAGATGTCAATGCCTACTCTGTGTTGGCGAGTCCTTACTTAGTTAGGTTTTGGATTTCTTACTATGTTAGGATTTTGGTTACTTACCCATTTATCTAGTCCTATTATAATTGAGATTTATTTCCTATTGTAATTTATATTTATTTTCCATATTGGAGAAGAATAATAATATGAGCGTATCTTAGCATAACTGAATATTTGCCCTACTTTGTTTGACTTGGTATTAGAGCCAGGTTCTCTTGTGACCTGTGCTTGCATTCTTCTTCCAATTTAAGTGCTCTCCTCCCCTCCTCTTCAAAGGGGGGAGGGGGAGTGAAAAATATATATTTCTCATTCCCACGAAGATATTGCCTATTTCTTGAGTCTGACGACCCCTTCTTTTCAAGAGGAGAAAGGGAGTGAAGAGAAGTTATGTCTGCATGAATTAGGTAAAGTAGATATTGAGGAATTCTCCTTCACTTTGGCTGCTGTTATCGTTGCTATTGTTGTGGTCGATGTTTCCATAATTGATGTTGCCTTTGCTTGCTTCGCTTTCCATTGATGTGGTCATTGTCGTTGTTGTTGTTGTGGCCTTGCCCTTTGACTTTGTGTTCTGATCCGTCTCTACCTTAACCCTAAACACTACGTATTTCTGTTACACTATACACCTAGCCTATAATCCTAGCCCGCAACCACTATCTATCTTGCTACCATGTTGCCACATACCTTGCTACCGTCGTGTCTGTGTTCTGTATCTACTGTTGTGCTCATAAAGCTTCTGTGTTTTGCCTTATCTACTGCTGTGCTCATAGGGCTTTTGTGTTCTGCCTTATCTACTACCGTGCTCACAGGGTTTTTGTGTTCTGCCTATCTAATGTTGTGCTCATAGGGCTTCTATGTTCTACCTTATCTACTGTCGTGCTCACATGGCTTCTGTGTTCTGCCTTATCTACTGCCGTGCTCACATGGCTTCTGTGTTCTGCATTATCTACTGCCGTGCTCACAATGTTTCTGTGTTATGCTATGTGACCTATTTTTTAGGGTTTGCTCTTGTATTTCAGTTGTGAACTTTGCTTTAGTTTGTCACTTGTTTCACTCGTCGTTGACAAAAAGACCTTCTCTACAGTTGGTGTTTCTCAAGTATGGTGTTCTATGACTCGCTTGTCAAGTTGGGGGTGCGAAATATCTTTGCCCAACTTGAGGGGGATTGTTGGCGAGTCCTTACTTAGTTAGGTTTTGGGTTCCTTACTATGTTAGGATTTTGGTTACTTACCCATTTATCTAGTCCTATTATAATTGAGATTTATTTCCTATTGTAATTTATATTTATTTTTTATTGTAATTTGGATTTATTTCCTATTTTATTTAGGGTTAACACATCTTTGTACTTGTATAAATACCTCCATATTGGAGAAAAATAATAGTATGAGCGTATATTAGCATAACTAAATATTTTCCCTACTTTGTTTGACTCTCTGATGCACAGATAACTTCCGTAGCAATCACTCATTTTCCTTTTATCAGTGACTACAAAGTCACCCACTGCAGTCTCTATCTCTTTTCCCATAGCTCTCGTCATGTAAACTAATGGAAGCCCATGAACCTAAATCCAAAACTCATGTTTGTGCAAAGGAATACGGGAGGGGTTTACCACGTCATCCTCTTCACTAATCACCAGCACATAGTGGTTGAAGGTCCAAGTTCCCCCTTAGAATTCTCGCTCTATCTTGTTGTGAGGAGAAAGAAAACATGAACAAATAATCCTCCAAGGTCACAATCTCCACCCATGCCTTTGGTCTCCATAGTGTCGCCACAGCGTGCTTAAACGCCTCCTTGTTGAAAGGTTTCTTCGTGAGCACTTTGCCGACTAGGACAAACTTTGTAGTTCGAAGCAGACCAGCATTACCTCCTGTTGGCGTGACTTGTGGATATTGACTTACTTTCCTTACACAGAAAGAATTCCTATTATAATTGTAATTGATTTACTTTAATTCCTTATTTCCCACTGTAAATGGATTTATGAATTTATTATTTACTTGCCCATTCAAGTTTTGTTGTATTATAAATATGACCTCCTACAAGGAGAAGAACACACAGAAAATTTCCACAAACAAATATTCTCTCATAGTTTTCATATTTTAGCATGGTATCAGAGCGGCGATCTTGGGATTGCTAGCTCTAGTTTCTAAACCCTAGCCGCCACCATAGGGGAGGATGACTCTTGTAATCCTCATGGTGGTAGCACCACTGCTTCCTCCTTTCCTTCTCAACCAACCATAGCCGAGTTGAGTGCCCAGGTGGCTCAACTAATGTAGATGCAGACTCAGACCTCGAACTTGATCCTAAATCAGGATCCTACCAAGACGACCCTGACCTCGACTCAGACGACGACCTCGAACTCGAATCAGACGACGACCTTGAACCCGAATCAGACAACGATTCCGACGACGATTACCTATGAAGCTTTTGCTGCACAAATTGGCATAAAGTTGGATGGCACCAACTATGCCCTATTGTCCCAAGTTGTACAGTTGTATATCTCCGGCAAAAGCAGTGTGGGATGCAATTGACACAACTTACTATGATGGGACTGACACCTCTCATGTTTATGATCTAAAACGACGAGTCTCTCGTATGCGACAAGCTGGTGGCTCCATTGAAACCTATTACAATACTCTCCAAAGCTTATGGAGAGAAATTGATTTCCGTCGTCCAAATATGATGGAGTATGAAAGTGATATCAAGCGCTATAATGATATTCTACAGGAAGATCGAGCTTACATATTTTTGGATGGCCTTGATGATCGTCTTGATAAGGCCCGAAGTGATGTTCTTCACATGACTCCATTCCCTACTGTGGACCAAGCTTATGCCTATGTTCACCGTGAAGATGTTCGACAAGCAGTGATGATCGGTTCATCTGCACCCATTGGTGCTGGCTTAGCGGCCAAGAGTGTGCCTCGATTATGTCCCCTTACTCGTGCCGGACAGCCCCATAATTCCTCTACTGCGGCTCACCTTCAAATCCAGTCATATGCTACTGCTACTGGTGCGCCACTTCCAAAAACCTTCCCACCTTCCCGTCCCAAGGCTTCGACTGATGGAAGTGGTTGCACACACTATGGCAACCCCAAACATACCTCTGACACCTGTTTTAAGCTGAATGGTTATCCTGATTGGTGGGAGGACCTCTGCTCTCGCAAGCTCAGAGAAACTGCTAGTAATTCCGACCGTGCTGCTCTTGTCTCTACTGAACCCCAATTAGCCTTGTTCTCGCAGGTAGACCCTACTGATAGTCCTGCACTTCTGGATGTCTCAAGTATCTGTGGTTTTGCATTTCATACTTCTGGTCTACGAGATACTACTGGTTGGATAATTGATTCTAGCGCAATTGATCATATGACCTTTGATCCGAATGATTTTTTGCACACCACTACACCCCGCGGCACAAGTATTGCCAATGCAAATGGAGTTACCTATCCTGTGACAGGGGCCGGCATTGTTGCCCTTTCACCTTCTCTGTCCCTTTCTAATGCTCTACTCGTTCCATCTTTGTCCAATAAATTAATGTATGTGAGTTAGGCAACTGAACAACTAAATTGTTGTGTACTAATTTATCTAAATTTTTGTTTACTACATGATATTCTCACCAAGGAGATCATTGGGCGTAGTACTAAAAGAGGGGGGATGTACTATGTGGATGACTTCAGTATGGGACGTGCCAATAGTGTGAAGCATCCGTTTGATGACAAGCACTAACAAATTTGGCTCTGGCACCGACGATTGGGGCATCCATCTTTTGGTTATATGAGACACTTATTGCCCGAGTTGTTTTCTGTATTGAAGGACTCAGATTTTAAATGTGACACTTGCATTTTAGCCAAGAGTCACAGAGCATCCTATCCTTTAAGTATGAATAAAAGTACTATTCCTTTTGCTTTTAATTCATTCTGATATTTGGGGCCCCTTACCTATTTCTACTCATTCTGGTATTCGTTGGTTTGTCACATTCGTAGATGATTGTACACGGATGACATGACTTTATTTGATGAAAAATAAGAATGAAGTGTTTTTCCTGTTCAAATTTTTTCACAAACAGATGGAAACACAGTTCAATACTCGAATACAGATTCTTCGCTCTGACAATGGTGGAGAATTTGGTAATCATGATTTTCAGACTGACTTCTAGACACATGACATTATTCATGAGACAACTTGCCCCCAGACACCACAACAAAATGGTGTTGCCAAACGGAAGAATCGTCATCTCCTTGAAACAACCCGTGCTCTTCTCATTGGTAGCCATGTTCCTCGTCATCACTGGGATGATGTTGTCGTCACTATTGTCCACCTTATCAACCACATGCCATCTGGGGTCTTGAACTTCAAAACTTCATTACAAGTGCTCATGCAACACGGGCCTCTGCCCTTTGTTTTGTTGCTTACCCCTCGCATTTTTGGCTGTGTGGCCTTCATTCATCTCCACAAAAATCAACGAAGCAAACTTGACCCATGTGCGCTTCATTGTGTTTTTTTGGGTTATGCCACTAATTAGAAAGGCTATTGATGTTATCATCCTCTTACCCGGCGAACCTATGTCACTTCGGATGTCACCTTTCTGGAATCAGAGATGTTCTTCTATGACCCAGCATCCAATTCTACTCATCATGGGGAGTTACCGAGTGAAGAGCTCAATTGGAGTAGCTTGGAAAACGAAGATATTCATCTATGCACGAAGATTGCTCTCGACCAAGAAACAATAACAATCGATCGTCTCGAGTCTGGCACGTGCGAATGCTCTCTGCCAAACAACGATCGATCGCCTAACCCTTGCGAAGCTGTTTTTGATTCGAGTCATACTCCTACAGACAACTCAGAACAACAAGATGAAGAACCCCCCTCCCATTCAACAGTACCAACGGACCAATCTCCTTAGAATACCTTTGAGGTAAATACTCATACTAGACTTGTGCATTTAGAGGATAAAACTATTTGATATCAATTACCTTTCAAGCAAAATCATGGGAAGCCACCAAACCGTTATTCACCTGATATTGGCAAGACATCTAAGTATCCAATTGCAAATCATGTATCCACTGAGAAGTGTCTGAACCACTCAAGGCTTTTGTGCATCAATTGTCTGCTATCCATATTACACCCAAGGTCTCTGAAGCATTGAAATATCCTAAGTGGGTCCAAGCTATAAAAGAGGAGATGAAAGCTCTTGAGAAAAATCAGACTTGGACATTGGAGACTATACCACGAGAAAAAAAGACTATCGGATGTAGATGGGTGTTTACTATAGAACACAATGCAGATGGATCTATCGAGCTATACAAGGAAAGACTTGTGGCAAAAAGGTATACACAGACCTATGGTATAAACTATGAAGAAACCTTTGCACCAGTTGCAAAGTTAAACAACATCAGAGTCTTACTGTCCCCTGCAGCTAATTTGGATTGGCCACTACACTAGTTTGATGTAAAGAATGCTTTTCTACATGGCAAACTCACGGAGGAGGTGTACATGGACATTCCTCCTAGATATAATACTACTCAGACTGGAACAGTTTGCAAGTTAAGCATTGTATGGATTGAAACAGTCACTACGTGCATGGTTTGGATGGTTCACCATGGCAATGAAGAACAATGGTTTCAAACAATGCAACTCAAATCATACTCTGTTCTTGAAACATCGGAAAGGGAAGGTAACAACATTAATAATCTATATTGATGATATGATTATTACTGGGATGATAAACAGGAAATATCACAGTTACAAGACTATTTGGTTACTGAGTTTGAGATGAAGGATCTAGGTGGACTCAAGTATTTCTTGGAAATTGAGGTGGCTCGATCGCAGCAAGGCATATTTCTCTCTCAAAGGAAATATGTCTTGGACTTGTTGACAGACACAGGAATGCTAGATTGCAAACCTGCGGACACTCCTATTGTTCAGAATCATCATCTTGGAGAATATCTGGATCAAGTTCCAACTAACAAAGAAAGATACCAAAGGTTAGTGGGAAGATTGATCTATTTGTCATATACTCAACCAGACATTGCTTATGCGGTGAGCGTTGTCAGTCAATTTATGCACTCTCCAGGTGAAGACCACATGAATACAGTTCTTCAGATACTTAGATATTTGAAGTCTGCACCTGGAAAATGACTTATGTTCTCAAAGCATGGTCATCTAAATATTGATGGTTATTCAGATGCAGATTGGGCAGGTAATGTACCAAATAGAAAATCCACATCGGGTTACTTCACATTCGTGGGAAGTAATTTGGTGACATGGAGGAGCAAGAAATAGAATGTAGTAGCTTTATCCAGTGCAGAAGCCGAGTTCAGAGGCATGACTAAAGGGATTTGTGAACTTCTTTGGTTAAGAAAGTTGCTTACTGAACTTGGGTATAAACCTACATCCATAATGAATCTCTTTTGTAACAACAAGGCTGCTATAGCCATTGCACAGAGTCCGGTTCAACATGATCGTACTAAACATGTTGAGGTGGATCGACACTTCATCAAACATAAGCTTGAGGCTAAAGTGTTTCAGTTTCCTTTTGTGAAATCCGAGGATCAATTGGCGGATATTTTGACAAAGGCAATTTCCAGTAAAGCATTCCACAATTCACTGGATCAGTTGAGTATTGGCAACATCTATGCACCAACGTGAGGGGGAGTGTTGGCGTGACTTGTGGATATTGACTTACTTTCCTTATACACCAAGAATTCCTATTATAATTGTAATTGATTTACTTTAATTCCTGATTTCCTACTGTAAATGGATTTAGGAATTTATTATTTACTTGCCCATTCAGGTTTTATTGTATTATAAATATGACCTTCTACAAGGAGAAGAATACACAGAAAATTCCCACAAACAAATATTCTCTCATAATTTTCATATTTTAGCACCTCCCACAACCACCAGTACTTGCTGTTCCTCCTCAGTCGACACAAATGGCGAAGCAAAATTTTTACCATCTCTTCCATGTGTGCCAAACTGTACTCCAATACCTCTAGCACCCACTTGAATAGCTGTTGTACTAGAATAACAATATGTAGTAGAACTATCAG
This sequence comes from Prunus armeniaca, assembly GCA_903112645.1. Classification (NCBI taxonomy): domain Eukaryota; kingdom Viridiplantae; phylum Streptophyta; class Magnoliopsida; order Rosales; family Rosaceae; genus Prunus; species Prunus armeniaca. The sequence continues at coordinate 7,730,121 of CAEKDK010000003.1, read as the reverse complement.
GAGCATGGAAGTCCTGAGAGAATACTACTTTGAAATCTCACAAACTTTCTCTACCGACTAGACCTTTTCTACTCTCCTAGAGAAACCCTAGGATAAAACAACTGTTCATAATTATGGCAGATCTGGGTTATGTCAATTGGTCATAGTAGTGAGTCCGCCCCTTGCACATAAATTCAAGTCTTCTCCTTATAGATTAGCTAGATTAAATTTTAAATAGTTTACAACCAAGCTTGTATTAAAAAAAAAACAATTGTTCTTAATTATGAGACATAGTGAGTGTTAAACATATCAATCATTGATGTTTGTTTGTGTGCATAATGAGTCACTAGCCTCTCCGCATGTGCTTCCGCTCTTGCGAGAGGATATATATATATATATTTTTAATTTATTTTAGAATTACAAAAAATAATGGGTAGTTGTGTTCCATAAAAATAGGAACCATTATCTGATTTTTCTTTTATTTTTAATTTTGTTTAATATGAAAAAGTGTGAATTTACCAATATATCCTCATTTAATTAATAATTTCAATTCTTAATGTTTGCATTAATCAAAGGCATTTATGGTATTTTGAATGTTTCACCATTCTCTGCCTTTTGCTTTATATATATAGATTAAGCATCTACTATATATACTGGAGAGATAAAATATTAAATTTGTTATAATATTATGTCTAACCTTGGTGTTCTTGCAATATTCAAGGTTGCTCCAACATGACTCATCGACCACCACATCAGGGCTCCTGGTGGGGTTCATGTATACTGTACCAATTGACGACGTGAACACAACCCTTTTAATCTTGGCTTCTGCCGCCGCAACAATCACATTTTTTGTTCCATTCACCGCAGGCTCCATCATTTGTTCCTATATTTGTTCCATCATTCATTGCCTTATTAAAAAAAGGGCTGGATATAGGCAATGGCGGATCCATAAATTTTTCAGGAGAGGGGTACCATTTAAAAAGCTAAAAGTTTCTTTACCCAAAAAACAAACTAGAAGTTCCCAAAAAAAAAGTATTAAGACAAAAAAAAATAAAAAATTCTATTTAAACCCCACAGTTCTCTTAGTTCACCCTATGTTCTAAGTTCACCCCAACTTTTAATTTAAATTTTCACAATTTCTAAGAAAACCCCACTATCTTCCCAAACTACCCTTAAATACACCCCAAACTGAAAAAATAAGAACTAAAAGAGATTTTCTATTTAAACCCCACAATTTTCTTTAAGACAAAAAAATAAAAATTATTCCCAAAAAAAAAGTAATAAATATTAGATATGTTAATAAGTGGCACGAGAAACTACAACCTATTCAATTAATTGTGAATTCTAGAGTCAAAGAAAGAGTTATTGAGGGCCCATCTTTTTGGGCTTTACCAATAAAATGCATGCTTGCTTTTGGAGAACTCAAGCGTAACTGAAACGATGTGTTCCATTAAAAGAGATCAAAGAAAGGGTACGTTGTCGTTCTAGCAAAAGAAATTAGGTCTATCTTCTTCTTTGCGAAAACTTTCTCCTCAGACTCCATACATCAACCCATTAATTTCGAAATCTATATATAAAATCAAAATTCAAATGAAATATATAAAAGGTCATATTACTCGTACATATTTACATTGATTGCCACTAAGATTCAAATAAGTGAAACTGATTGTTTTCAAACATGTCAGTAAGTCCTTCATTTCTAATTAATACTTCAACATAAAATTGTATGTATGCTATTATATTTATAAAATAATAATGTAATAGATAATTAATCACGTATATAAGTAAATTAAAAAAAAATTATTGGATAAACTAATTAGGTATGTTAAATCTGAATGTATTGTTAAGTTTTAAAAAGTTTCCAAATTAATCCTACATCTATTTGGAGATCTTTTCAAATTCAACGTGTGTCATTAGTTACAATCTAATTAAAATTTGTTTCTGTGTTGGTTCCTACATTAATATACAAAATATAATAATAACTTAGTTGGGGGTATTATAGGAATCAAAAAGTACAATAAATTCGATTTTGCGTTTGATTAGGTAACTTCCCGAGTTGGATCCTAGTCATCGGGATTTATTTAGAAAAAAAATTGGATATTATTCAAACAAAAATAAAGAGATGGGTTGTAATTGAAAAAAATTACTTTGAAGGGGTTAAGTTAAATTTACTATTAAAAAATGACAATAACAAATCCAATCCCTTCAAAATATTTTAATAGCATAGAGATAATATATTATAGTAGAAAATCATGAGCAAATTTTATTAAGGTGCAATAATATCTTTTTATCAAGGCATTTGGGATACATTTTGGAGAAATTATTTATGGTTCTAGAATACATCCACGTGTTAGTGTATGGCCTAAATTGGTTTTAATTTTAAAACCTCATTAATCAAAAAAAAAAAAAAAAAAAAAAAAAAAAAAAAAAAAAAAAAATAAAAACTGAAGAGTTTAAATTTTTTTATTTTTTTTTATAAAATGGAAATCTGGAGAGAATAACACTCGAAAATAACTTTTCTAAAACCCATTTCAACCGACATAATTTCCTCGAATATAGTCTAATGGCATCAAAGACAAAAACTAGCCTCGACATAACTCTTAAAAAGACGAAGAACACCCGGCAAACTCAAACTAGCTTTTGAAATCATGAGAGGAAAAAACACATAAAATTCATAAACTTTATGGACTTTATTGAACAAACTAAACCAAAATAATACTAAAAACTAAAACGACATCGGCAAAAGGAAAATTAACTACCACTAATCTTCTTTCGAGGTAAGACATAGAGAGCGCCACCTAATTACTCCGGGCCTCAACGCACCAATGAGTAGTGGATCTACCATGATCAAGCCGCAACACCTCAAACAGCAGCCTCGCAAGATGAGGCACAACCAAAGCTAGCCCAGATATTGTTTGTGCCTAATAAATCACAGTCATGAACTGATTGAAGGGACTTCCCTTCGGCCCTGGTGCCTACTGTTTCGTCAGGCATTTCGCCTTCCTAAGAGCAAAAGAAAAGCTGCAAAGGCAGAATCCCCTCGGTCTCGCGACCGCAGTTTTAAAGGCTGAGGCCGAAGGCCGTAAAAGACATGGTCTGAAAAGCTGTGGTTGAATCGCCACGTGGCCTCAAGGCCCCACGCTCCATGAAGTAATGCCTCTAACTTCGCAGCAAAACCCACTAGTCACAAGAAACATTCAATGCACGAAGGAAGTGACTGAAGTCAGGATTTGGTGATGGAAATCAGGGTGGTTAGGCGCAGACATTCTCACAAGTAATCTTACGACTTAGGGTCAGGTCACCAACCACCAGACCAGGGCATTAAATGCGTTCCCACGGCCAAGGGGGCAGAACCCACGATCAGGGTGGTGGCCGAGATTTGCCGAGATTTATGGGAGTCACACCACCATGCTTCTCAACCCCAGACCACCATGCTTCACGATCCCAAATGCCGATTTGACTACCCACTTGCCCCGGTCAGGCTCCACCACGCAGGTCTTGTCAGCCTCGAATGTCCCTCCAGGACTCCTATAAATACTAAGCTCATGTCCACATTCAAAGGGTTCAAACACCAAAACTAAAAGCCTCCCACGGAGCAAATTATATTTTCCTGTAATGCACTTTGAATACCTTTATTTGCTTTCTTAGGAGTAGTGGTAGACTGTAAGGAAAATCCATTCATCAATGTATCATACGACCCTTGATTTTCAAGGTGCCGGAGCACCATCTCTGTTATCGCCTCACTCATCCCATATATCATACCACCGTCCCTCTCTGAGCAACGCGCCGGAGCACCGCCTAAAACCCACCACCAACACTATCACTAGACGGCCTTGTAGCTCAGGCCGTGAACCTGACGGCCGAGATTCGTTCCTCACTCGGCCATGATCATTTCATTAGGAGTCGAACGCAAAACGGGCGCAACATTTAAACCATCTTCTTCCCGAACCTCATCATCATCTCGACACACGGTAGACCGTGCTGGCACGCCCGCACACAACCGCACCGCATCCAAAAGAAGGACGTCACGTGTTGACGCACATCCCCTCAGCCCGGAGCACCAAGCCGTGAGATTCGCGACAAACCAACAGATATGAGACAACAGATCTCCCAAAAGATAAATAGATCAATAGAGGTCGCCCAAAAACCAAAGAACATCGAAGATCCAACAGAATCCAGGAGCCGAAGGGTCCTCTCTCTTTTTCTTTCCCTCTCTTAGCGGCTAGGGTTATGTGCCCTAAAATGTGAGCTTTTTACCAAACTACTAGACATGCATGTTATTTTTCTTTAATTTTTTTTTCTTATCTTAATCTTTAGTTAAGATGTAATCATGACACCATGCAGCAAAAATGTAAATTGTTTCATATAAGATAATGAATATATCGTTACAATAGTGGGACGTGAATTTGAAAGCTAATTTAAGAAAATATGAAAAGGGAAATATCTTCACCCAACCAAAACCAATATCCGTTACCAAAATATTCCTTTATGGGACTTGGAGAAAAATTTTGGAGGTACACAACATCACAATCGACAAACGCAAGTGGTTTCCCAGAACCACCACGTAATAGTATTGTTTGAAGGATCCACAAACTGATCGAAAAAGTGTGCATGCATGGTATTTTCCACCACGTAAGAGAAAAAGTGTGCATATTTTCCGGCATTTTCTCAGCAACCAAACAGGAAAAGGAAGAAACAAAGTAAGGAAGCAGAGAAAAAAAAACTCACTGGGTCATCCGTAACCGGTGATGCTGTGTGAAAAACGCCATCACAGCCGTTGATGGCTTCTTTAAGGCTCTCAAAGTCAAGAAGATCAGCTTTACGTAAAGTCAACCTATCTTGAGCTACTTCAAGCTCCCTCAAATGAGCATTCTTTGGGTCATCTGTGATCAACCCAAAATAAGAAAAGCACCAAAAAGGAAAATAAACATATCAATACAAGGAAGAATTATGTCTTCTACACTATCTGTTACGTGTTATGTCAAACTGGGAATCAAAACCGCAAGTTCATATATAATTCAAATAAATTAATGGCGGGTTCTAATTCACAGTCTCACAACATAACATGTTGATACTCCGAATGGGAGACAAAAAACAACTCAGAGGCCAAGAAGATAATGATTTGGATTTTGGAGTGACCTGGGTTTCTCAAGGTTCCCCTAACAATGTAGCCTCTTTCTAGCAACAGTTTGACAATCCAGGAAGCAATGAAGCCTCCAGCTCCGGTGACACAAACAGTTTGGCCATGGCCTGAAACTGAAGAGCTATCGGCAGGCATCTTAATACTTAGCTTGGTTTTAGGGTAATGAATGTTTTTTTGTTTCTCTTTTGGGTGGTGGGAGTGGAAGAGATCAAAATAGAGACAGAGAGAGAGTTTGAAGTTTGTGTTTTGTAATGGAATAGCTACTAGTGTGGCTTTATAAGGAGGAGAAGAGCCTACCAGATTACCTACCACCGGTATAAAATAAAAAATTATTTGAGAAAAAAGATAAAGATATGTGAGGCTTTAACAATTGCTTTTTCTTTCTTGGTCTGAGCTTTAACAATTGCTTTGTCTAACAAGTGGAAGACAAGATGTCTCATGAGCCAAGACTTTCTATTTTTTTTTCTTTTCGTTGTAGAATAATGATATTTTAATTGGTGTTATTGGTGGCGTTTAAAATGAGTGGTTTATGAATTCTTACGCTTGAGTTTGGTTATAATCTTTTATTTATAAAAGTACACACCAATCAATCGTAATGAATTTGGTCCTTCATGGTTGACACATCAATTTGGTCCTTGTTATTGTATTCCGATAAAATTTTCAATAAAAACTGATTATGTGTCATCGCATGAGCCACTTTAAAGGTATATTATCATCTATCAAGGAGACTTAATGAGTAAAATAAATTGTATTTTAATGAAAATACCCCTTCAAAGTTGGTTAGACTAATTTTAATGAAGATTTTGACAAATACAATGACAGGGACCAACCTGTGTGGTAAAGTTATGGGACCAAAAAAGATTAAGAACCAATTGATTGATTTGAAAATTTAAGTACTCAATTGAGGACTTAGGAAAAGTTATGGGACAACTGGTGATAAAGTTATGGGACCGTTGAAGATTTTGACAAGTACATAGACGTTTCTGGTCAATTTGGTGGGTTTGGTTAAGTCAATTGCAACCCAGGTTCGGTGTTTGATTTGATCTAAATATAATTTACTTAATTTTTTTTTCTGGCCCTTAATTTCTTGAAATGATTTCTTCCCATCAAAAGAGAAAAAAATAATATAACAAAAAAAAACAAAAAAACTTACTCTTTTATCTATATATATAAAACAAAAGGCAGATAATTGTGAAACATTCAAAATACAAGAAAATGCCCTTAGTTAATTCAAATATTAAGAATTGAAATTATTAATTAAATGAGGATAATATGGTAAATTAAAACAAAATAAGATAATAGGTCCAATTTTTATGGAACATAACTACCCATATTATATTTTCTTAAGTTTAAAAATAAAATAAAAATATATAAAATAAAACCAATTGGCACATGCGTGAGCATGTGCCAAGGGGCTAGTTTTATCATAATTTAAACTACAAGGGAATGAGGTTTCTTACACACACTACTAAGGTGATATGAGAGTTCAAACTTGAGACTATCGATATGCAAATCAAGACCATTTTCCAATGAGCTAGACCCGTTGGCTTAAAAAATAAATTTTAATTTTAATTTTTTTTAAACTTATTTTATTTTGTTAGAGACAATAATGGAGCTAAGAATGACCAGGTACAAATAGTAGAGCCCATTTATTGGGTTAAGAGGCTACTCATTCTTTTAATGAGAAAAAGAACCTATCCTCTCAACTTCTTTGACTGGCTTTTTTTCTTTCTTTCTCCAAGTTCTTTGAATCGTTTCTTCAATTGAGTTTGAAAGTAAGGAATTAATGTATTAATTAAAGACATATCAGTTGGAAAGTACCATTTCAACCAAAAGATGTATTGGTTGGTTTGCATCTTTTCAGCTAAAGACATATTGGTTGATTTTTCCCTTCTCAACCAAAAGACACGTCGGTTGGTCAAAGAATCAAATTCAATTGTCGTGGAACTCCATCTATCTCTACATAAAATAAGGATATTTTATTATTGAAATGTCAACAGAAGTTTGAAACTTCGGATTTTTTTTCCAACAAAGTGCAGAGAAAGCTAATAAGAAAATAAAAGAGTTCGATATGGGATATATTTTTCATTAAGAAAAAGATGAAATCTAAAAGGCTCATTTGATAATCATTTCAATTTTTTTTTATTTTTTTATTTTTTATGCTAGAGTACAGAGTAAAAATAGGGAGAATGGAAGTGAGAATGAGAGTGAAGATGAAAGGAGATGATGAGAGTGAGGAGTAACAAAACTGAAAACAAAAACAAAAAAACTGAAAACTATTTGAAATTATTTTCACTTTCAAGTTTTTGTTTCCACTTTTGTTACTCTCTCTCATCCTAACTCCCATTCTCACTCTTATTTAACGCTATACTCTAGCACAAAAAAAATTAAAACTAAAAATTAAAATTGAAGTTATTATCAAACGGACCCTAATTGAGCTCATTTTTCAATACAAATAAAATGACCATAATAAAAGAGCCAGACCTTTTTCTTTTTTTTTTGGGTTAAGAAAAAACAAAAGTCAAGACCCAACAACCATTTTCCAACAAGACAATGAGGGCACAAATGTTGACAAAAAGGGGATTTTCAAAGGTCTACCAACCAAGTTCTCTAATCTTTTTTAATCAAATGCATCCTCCCCAAACTTTTTAATAGAAAAAAAGGGACTTCATGATTTGGTTTTTCTTTGTTTTAATTTCTTTGGCTTTGCAATTCCCACATTTTAGAGAACACCCCACATATTTTACAAATGAATAAGAAAAACAAGCTTTCAAATCACCATAAGCCATAACTCTCTCACCCAATATCCATGTATAACTTTGTCAATTGCGTGATATGGTGGCATGATATAAAGGATTATGGCACAGTTTTCACCCTTCTAATTAAGCTATCTCTTCTCTTTTATGACAATAACTCTTACTAATTAAGCTTTATAATTAGTTTTAGTCCACCCATTTTTGTCACAGAAATCGACCCAATAATACTTGTAGCAGAAAGCCCCAGAGCCAGAGCTAATTTGCGTGCACTTCAAAACGTCTAACAGATGAATGAGAACCAAAACCAAAACCAAAAGGCACTCTCAAGTCTCAAGTTCAACCAACTCTGCAATAAGCCCCACATGCCCTACACGAAGAATGATTAAATGTCACAAAGAAGGGCAACTCGGCCAACACAAAGAACAAGAGTCAGAAACGTTCCTTTTGTAAATGATATTGGACTAGGGGAATTCAAACACATGATCACGAGTGCAGGGGTAACTATTTTTAATCATATGAGCTACAAACCCCTAACAAGGGACTTCTTTATATAGTTTCAAGGCCTAAAATGGTTATATTAATTACATATGATTAGGTGCCAATTGAGTCTCATATACCTTTAATTTAAACAAAACTTCCAAGCAAAAGACCCATTAATGTAGTAGTTTGGAGTCATTGCTCTCCTCCAGGCAAAGTCTTGGGTTCAAGTCCTAGCATCCGTGTAGTATGTGTAAGTTTAGTATATTACTGCCCTTCTCAACAAGAAAGATCCTAAAAAAAAGAAACAAACAAACAAACAAAACTTCCAATGCCATCTTTTATAAAATAAGATGGAAAAAAGAGAGGACTAGGCAAAATAATACAGCAAATGCCACCATAATGGCAGGTGCTGTAATAACAAGAATATGAAAACGATAAACTTACAAGCCAAGCACAAGAGCACTCTAATTGAGTTCAGATGTGGGTTTCTCCCCTACGTTCACAGTAAGAGTTCAATTCTTGTGTCTCCCTCTCCCCTGAATACAATTAAAAAATAAATGAATTTCTTTTTAGAACCTTAGCAATTCAAATTCCATATTCCAAACAATGATGACCAGAAGAAAGTCGGCAATCTTCACCCTATTGAAGATGGAATGCCATAATAGACAATTATCCTATTGTCTTCTATAGGATCTTCTATAAGGAACTCAGAATCAGTACCCTCATCTTCGACACCCTCAAATTCAATACAACAACCCTCTCAAATTTCCCTCCAATGCTAAGTGTTCTATCTTCTACCCTAGGCAAGGGCTTTCTACCCTTGTGGCATATCGACGCCTTGATTCATGAGCCAATGGACATCATTGCAACTCAACTACCCATAATGACGCCTCGTTTCCAACATTAACGACCTTCATTACGATCTGATTACTCAAACTATTTCTGCCATGTGGCATGCATTTGACTACCAACCTCTGAACTTTCTCAAAATTAGCACGACTTGCGCATAGTCTCCTTACCAATTGACAAGATGCATGTCGATCGTGTAGGAGACTCTCTTGTACCACATGCATGCAATCTCCCAAATAATCGACAAGATGCATGACGATCGTGTAGGAGACTCTAGTGCGACAAGTGCCTAGTCTCCCTACCAACCTGGAAGATGCATGTCGATCTTGTAGAAGACTCTATGCGCGACTGGCGCTATATGTCTTAATTCACCTCCGGTTATCTCCATGCCAAAACAACTTCTAGATTGCAAACTTGGGGGACTTAGGACTACCTCCGACATGCCGAACCGCTCGGTATGATTATTTGACATTTTACAAGTTCTCAACCTAGAAACCACTTCTCGACCAAGTGCATTCGTCATTAGGGGACTCCGCACAGAGACAGACCCATAAACTGTCAAAGAGGAGACACCCCAAAAAAACCTCTAACTTAGAGTATTGATGACATCATCATAACTAAAGGTACCGAAGATACATCTTTCTCCGATAGGGTAACAGACTGCCGAAGGCCAAGCCTGCAAAACCTAGACCTTGGGACACGTGTCATTACCACAATGATTTGCCCAAAGTCCCACATCGAAACTTTGTGCAAACATCCACTTCCCTTTTTCTATAAAAGGGGAATAGTGCTAAGGTGAAAAGGTAACTACTTTTAACCCTTACTCTTATTGTGGCAAAATTACCACTTACCTCATACTTGCTAACTTTTGACCCTTACCCTTACAACACTGGTGCCCGAAGCTTGATGAATGCTTGTCTCATTTCCCTCTGCAAGTTGATCTAGTTGCTAAAGGCATCCTTACCAAAGGTCATCCCCATTCAATCCTTGCTGAAGACTTCATACTTCATCATTCTAAGCAGAGCCGGCCCTAGTCCAGGGCAACTTGGGCCACAGCCCAGGGCCTAAAATACAATGGGGCACAAATTTTTCTTACTCCATATATATGTATGAAAAAGGAAACAAAAGAAAAAAAAAGAAAAAAAGAGAAGAAAACTAAACAGATGCTCAACATTAAGTCATGTGTTGGAAACCATAACCAATTCTCCTCCTTTCTAATAAAAATTCAAGTGAACCGCATAATAATTTAAGAATTGATAGCCTGTTGGGAAAAATCAAAGTGATTGATTCATCAATTTGTGGATTTCAACCAGCAGTCAAAGCCAAAGTAAAAAAATACTTTTAAAAAGGAACTGGTATTCTTCTATCTTTTTTTTGGTCGAAATGGTATTTCTTCTGTGGGTCTTGGCCATCTTGAAGAGAGCACAATGAAGGGTTGTACTACCTACTTGAAATTTTGCAATTTAGAATTTTGAAGAGGTATCAAAACTTTCGTTTGTTTATTTTCTCATTCTTTTCCTTTTGAGTTGGTTTGGTTGAGTGTCTTTTGTTTTTGGCTCAGCAATTTTACTCACTCACTATCTTCTTTATATTAATAAATTAACCACCATATTCTGTCAATATGTTTTGTTAGTTTTCTTAACTTTTTTATATTTTAAGTTGATTTGAATTATTATTTTAAATTTTATTCGAGCATTGAATGTTTAGAGGATGAGAATTGAATATTTAGTTTAGTTTTATGTGATTATATTTGAAGGAAAAAATATGCTCAAAACCCAGATATTATATTGTTCTCTGTTTATTATTAGTTAAATTATTAGAGTTGAACATTTCTTGCTTGAGTATGATTGATCATATTTTTAGTTTCTTTATTGCTATTGCCTCTAACTTGTTGTGGTGATTGTTTAGATTTTTATTGTCATTAATTCTGTTTAATATAAAATTTAAAACTCTGGAAATCTTAAAAAGACAAAAAATAAAAATAAGACATATCTTAAAGTCTAAAAAAGATATTTAGAAAAATATTTTCTTAAAAAAATCAATGCTTAGTTTATTAAAAAAAACTACAGTTTCAGTTATTAATGTGTACATTGGCACACTTTAGACTTTCGCCCTAGGCCTTTGAGAGCATAGGACCGGCTCTAATTCTAAATTGATTCCGAGTTTGGACATGTGACAACATTTTTCTAAGCACTACATGGTATACTTCAAATGAATTGTAAGTCCCTTTTGATTGAATCAGAAGTTCGAAATTAAATTCTAAGAATAGACAACATGACCTCAATGAAAAATAAATAGTAACAATTTTGTAAGCACCACATGGTACACTTCAAATGAATTGTATTTCCCTTTTGATTGAATCAAAGGTTCCAATTTCAATTCTCAAACCTTGACTGAAGACCGTAGATTGTGTTTGTGCTCTCATCCCAACTTCGGTTGCTCTTTCCAAAATTCTGCACACCTTAATGTCCCAAGAGGAAGCTTCACTTTGATAGCATCCAAAAGCACCAGAACTCATTCCTTGGTGTCAGCTGTTGTTACACTTTTCAACCATCTCATCCACACAACGAAAAATAAAATAAAAAAAATAAAAACCAAAAGTAATCAATGCTACCACATAAGAAAACAAATAAAATTTATCTTCACCTGAGAAAAAAATTGAATGATAGTTACGCATCATGTTGTTTGATAGCTCACACCTCATGGCACAATTTTTGATCACCAACATGCATAATGCTCATGAACTTACACATATATAAAAAGATGATGATTTAATCACTTATGGAGGCTAACAAGGAACAACCACAAGAGTTTTCAATATAAACTCTCAAAAACTCTCTGCAAGAATATTTTGTCATTCTATTTTTCCAAAAGCCGCAGAGTAAAAAACAGCACAAGTCCCTTATTTTTTTCACACTTAAAACTAGGTCATAGACCGAAAAAGGCTTTTAGCAAATATGGGCTTTTTAACAAATAAAGTATTTCTTTAAAACAAATAAAGCCACTTAACTAAAAACCCAACTGAAAAGACAAAAGAACCCTTTTTGCTTAAATAAACACCAAACTAAAGAGTATAAAACCATCGTTAAAAACTCACTGATGTCTAGCACTGGATTATGTAAGACTGAAACCATATATCAGTCCTATACATCTGACAACCACTTTTGATGAACTTGCAAATATGCAAATATGAATGCATGGATGCAAAACATACCTTGGCATTGTCTCTAAGCCACATTGATCCAGGATAGTAGAACGTCACTTAAAAACTGTAGGTTACACTCAAAGACCTACTCTATATTTTTGTAACAGGAAAGCTAGGAGCCTACAATAGATAGGCTTGGGATAACTATAGATAGGAACGACAAACTGCTTTCCCCTAAACATGCACACAAATTCGTCCGTACCTGCAAACAACTTTTACTTACAAGCTACACAAACTGAAATATGACTGATAGGTAATGAAAGCTTGATATACTTAGAGCATAAGTAAGAGTTACTGGGGAAGAATTGTTGTCTAAAGTGAATATATTCTTCAACATCTAAACACCATGGAAGATAAAATCAAACTCATCAGAGGAAGGGATTTTTCCCCATGCCTTCCAGAATATAAGAATGGTGTCAAAGGCACTGATCCGGCTGTTAAAATTCTCCTCTTTATTCAGCGAAATAGCCTTTAGGCATCACCTTCTTGAAAAATTTGTCTTAATCGTAGCCCTTTTTTAGAAATAAAAAGAAGTCAAAAAGGGGTACTACAAAGTGTAAAATACAACTGAAAAAACAACACAAATTTAAACCTGGATCGCATCAAGTCGGTTTGTATTTGATAATGCGGCGTCCTTCAATATGCTCACTTTCATTCCAACCTTGTATATTCACCTTAAAAAAATTAAGCTAAACAGAAACAAATAAATACTGAGCACAATTCATTGAGGGTAGTGAAGCGTACCTTCAAAATTGTAAATAATGAAATCAAGAAAAGCATAAATAAAATAAACCAAGAAGAAAGAAGCTCACCTCATGGTTAAAATACGTCCGATCAACTTTGGGTAAATTTCTCTCCGCTTGCATCGGCTGCTAATTTCCTAAAGATGATCGACACCATGAGTAACACAGCTTGTTTAAGCTTAGTAGCATTCCTCACCATCTTTTCGCCTAAAAGTGAACTTGAAACATTGAAATAAGGAGTGCCCTCACCCTCTCAGTCTTTGGGCCCAAGTTCACATCCTGGCCCATTAACTTTATTAGAGTCTCGTGAATATCATCTGCCTTTCCGTGGATCCCTTCTTTAATGCGATGGGCACACTCATACATCAATCTTGAGAACAAAATGAGCCCAAACAAAATACGTTTGTCCTCTTTTGGCTTTAGGAAGAAGTCATCATAGAGCCATGTCAGAAGTTGCGGCCATGCCTCAATCCTTGCCACTGACGATATCATCCTTCAATTCCTCCAAGAATGGAGACGACAGCTGCGAATTTCGATACTCCAGGCGGCAAGATGGTTGTAGAGCTGGCCACAGCCTAGTGACTATCACATGGAGTAACTCTACTTCCCGGCTAGGGTCTTAATGCAAGTAAGAAGTTGAAGAATTGCTTTGGTGAGCTCGTCCTTATTGGTGGCGGCCAGTACCTCCTCGGCCTCCTGTTTTTCAGCTGGATAAGTTGACTGACAGGACTTACGAAGAAACTCAATGAGGCATTACTACAAAAAGTGAAAAAGAGTACCAGAAAAAAAAACTACGGTTTAACGGAAACAGTCGTTGTGTTTGAAAAGACGACGGTTTTATAAAACCACCGTATATGATTAACTTAAACACCTAAAAAATGGAGATTCCAATAGGTGTTTTTAAAAAACGACGCACCTAATTAAAAAAACGCCGTCTTATTGAAAAAGGTTTTCCTTAGAGTAAACTCTGAGCCCACAAACAACGGCAGAAAGTATGAATCCACCAACGTATAAAGTAAAGACGACGGTGTACAACAACAACCGTTGTGTTTTCTCCGTAATAAACACGACAAAGTTTTCGTATCCGACGCTGTATAATTTCAAAAAAATCCACATCGGTATATTACAAAATACTACTGTATTAAATAAATGTACAACAACGGTAAAGATAAATTTATCGACTTATTTTTTTATCGTACTACGACGGTATCTATAACTCTAACCATGTTGGTTTGTTCAATTAACACCGTATAATAAAATTTACCTTGTTGTGAAGTTAAAATTACCATCATATTTATTCACTTTATACGTCTAACCTTATATCTAAACCGTCGTCTTAATATTATTATTTTTGTACTATATAATTCTTTGATTTTGGTATCCTACGACGGTAGATCAACTTAATGACAAGAATTACGAATAACCAAGACGGTTTATATAGAAAACCGCCAACATAATCTGATTTTTCTGAGATCCCAAGAGCTACGTCGTGAAGTTAAAATTAACGTCGCATTTATTCACTTTATACATCTAACCTTATATATAAACCGTCGTCTTAATAGTAATTTTTGTTTTACTTCTTATTGCCTGGGTTTTGGTATCCTACGTCAGTAGATCAACTTAATGACAAGAATTGAGAATAACCATGACGGTTTATATAGAAAACCGCCGATTGAATCTGATTTTTCTGAGATCCCAAGAGTTACGAAATCTTACCATATGGAACTCTGTTCCTCATCATAATCAGACCACAGAAAGACAATATTTTAGACGTTGTTGATGTGTGTGTCTTCTGGTCTTTGAGATAAACGAAGGCACATACACACCAATATCCAAAAATTTGCCGCTAAAATTTGACAACGGCAGCCACAGATTTGCATTCAAATAGACAATTCTTTGGAAGTTGATGATGTGTGTGTGTTTGTGTCTTTCAGATACACAAACACACACACACACATCAACATCCAAACAATTGCCTCTAAAATTTGACGACGACAGAAACAATTTGCATTCAGAGAGACAATTTTTGGACGTTGGTGATGTGTGTATGTTTGTGTCTTTCAGATACACAAACATACACACACATCAACATCCAAACAATTGCCTCCTAAGAGGTGAGACAGAGCCAAGGGAAAGAAGAAGTTGGAACCCTAATTGAAAACTGAAACTGAAAGAACTCGTGAAAAAAAACTCAATTTATAAAAAAAAATTCATATCCACGTCGGTTATATTACACATACTGCCGTTTAGCAAAAGGAATGGACGTCGGTTCTTGAAACACGGAAGACGTATTAAACATACGATATTAAGACAAACAACATCGGTCATTAAACTAAAGGCAACGAGGTTTAGAAAAACAACGTCGGTTCCATATAAAAAAACGACGTGGTTACTTGTAATATCACTTCTTCAAAAGTAAACTTTTGACGTGTAGTGCCCAACTAACCACGTCGTTTTCGGAATACAAAAAGTCAAAAGGCTTTTTTACTAACCACGTCGGTTGATGTTATTTTAATGTTGTGGTAAGTACATACTAGGGCGGTTTTTATCACTACCGTCGTTGTATTTATCTTTGGGACACTATATAAACTTTTTGGTCACCTGACCTAAACTTTTACGTTCTCTCTAAAATTTTCAGTTTTCTCTCAGTTTCCCTCTGATTTCCGAAAAGCTGCGTTTCTGATTCTCAATTTCCCTCACTTTTACGTTTTTCCTCGTCTTCGTCTCCAGAATTTGATTCCGAAGAAATCTTTCTTTACAAGCCAAAGGTATTTTCTCACTCCGTTTTTTTTTCTTCACTTTCCCTATCATTTGAAGTTTTTTTTTAAAGAACAAGTCCCACTGATTGAAACAAGACTCAGGTTTGAAAAGGCCAAATCTTTCAATGTTCCCACTCACAGGTCATGTGAGGATGACGGGTTTTTCTCGAATTTGACATTTTGTTGACACACCACGACGGTAATTAAATTCATGCTATTGAATAGCACGACTATTCATAATAACCGACATGGTGTGTTAATAAATACGACTTTTGAAAGGTAAAAACCGTCGTCTTATTTGAAACGAAAGTGGGGGGGAGAAAACTAGGCGGTTTTTTTTCTTTATGAACTTATTTAATTATCGTCGTTTGAAGTTAATGACCACGTCGCATTAGCACATCCACTTTTCTATAGATTAGCACGACGGTTATGTTTTTTTGCGGTCATCTGAACTTTCATTTTACATCTGTATTTTACCTAACCGTCGTTGTTTTCCTTGCAGTTTGTATTTCTCTCTAAACATGGTTTCGAAATCTCAAAATAAGGAGGCTCAAGCGTCAAAAGGTCAAGGCAAGGACATTGCAGTTTCAAAGGCACAAATGGGTGAATCCAAATCTGTTCCAAGCAATCCCGCAAAGAAGATGAGATTTACTTCATCCTCCAAGAAAGACCCAAGCTCTGCGACATTTGATGAAGTGACGAAATCGACTTGCGGTATCAACACAATGAGCCGTGTTGTGAAGAGGAAAATCCAGAAGATTAAGCCTATGGTTGAGTACAATAGAAGTGGCATATCGCATGGCAAGGCTGCTATTGAGATGCAGAGTTACATTGGTGTTTTCACACGCACCAGAGTCCCTCTTGTGGACAAGAAATGGACTCAATTGCCCAAGGACCTGAAGGAGCAGATTTGGGAAGCTGTTCAAATGGCTTATGTTGTTGGGGAAGGGGGCAAGAAGATGGTGTTGTCGTCTGCCGCCAAAAAATGGAAGGATTTTAAGTCTACCTTAACAAGGCAGTTTATCCTTCCATTCACAAATGAGACAGAGAAGTTAAAAGAGCCCCCTCAGCTTTATAACTTCATAGAGAAATTGGAATGGGATGCCTTTGTAGCTTCAAGGTTGTCCCCAGATTTTGAGGCTGTGCATTCTGAGCAATCACAGAGAAGGGAGAAATGCGAGTACAACCATAAGTTGTCTCGAAAAGGGTACATTGGTTTGGAGAATCAATTGGAAGAAACCATGCCTGGTGAAGAAATCGATCGATCTCTACTATGGAAGATGGCAAGAGAAGATGAATAGGGAAACATCCCTGATCCAAAGGTTGCAGAGAAGGCAAAATTAATCGTAAGTCTCACTGACTCTGTTCAAAACTTGTAAAATAGAGGTTTTATTTTTCATTCAGACGTCGATCTTTTCAATAACTGTCATTAGACATGTAACCCCACGACGGTTTTTATTCACCGCCTTTTAAAAAATATATAATGTCAGTATTTTTATGAAACCGACGTTTGTATTGAATTACAACGACAGTTTTGTATTTCTGTGTTATGTTTTTTAAATTAAATTTTGAACTTTCTTCATATTCACACGCACACACACTCTCTCTCCCTCTCTATTTCTCTGCTATTGGTTTGTACACTATTTATGGACCAATTAATATTTTGGCTAAGTGTTTTTATCTCTAATGTCAAATAAACGATGGTTATTTCAAGGACCGACGTGTTAATATATACAAAACCGTCGTCTTGTATGATTTTCTGCGTCTTTTTTTTTAAATAAACTGTTGTCTTAACTTGTTTACCACGTCGGTTAATAATTTTATTAATTTATTAATTTAATCAGTTTTACTATCTGTTCACTCACTAACATTCTCTCTCTCACTTTTAGGATGATTTAAAAAAAAATTCTCTGAGGGCACTCTGACTGCCTCTAAGAGCAACGATGTTTTGACCTTGGCTTTGGGAACCCCTGAGCATGGTGGGAGTGTCAGAGGTGTTGGAGCTGGGGTTTCCCCAACTCAATTCTTCAATTTGTAGAGACAGCAGAGAGTAAAATTTGCTGACAAATTGAAGGAAAGTGTTATGGAGGCAGTGAGAGAGGAAACCAAAAAGATGGAGGCCAAGGCAAAGAAAAGTGTTTTGGAGGCAGTCAGAGTAGAGAGGGAAATTTTGTTGAAACAATTCAGTCAACTAATTCTCAACTTTGATCCCAACTTGCTTAGTAAAACTCCAACTACACCAATTACTCAAATTCCTCAATAGCAAAGCCCAAAAAATCCAATGTCTAACAAAGTAAGCTGCTCTAATGTGATTGGCCTTGTTTTGGAGGAAGACAATCCCACGAATGATGCTGATGCTGATGCCGCTGAAAACCGTCAAGATGAAACGGTAAAATCTCTAACATTTGATTTTTTCTGATTTTTAAATTTAAAATAGACGTCTGGTTTTATTTTACAACTCGTCGTCTATTTTAACCTAGATGACCTTTCTATTGTGTAGCGACGTTATAACATTTACACCACGATTGTTATGTATTTACCATCATCTATAACTTTTACCCCGTCAATATGTTCTAGAAACCGTCATTGATATTATATACCACGTCGGTTTTGTTGATTGGAGTCATTTATTTTACTTCATGTACAAACTAACTTTTATTTCTTTATTTATTTCTTGTTACAGGATCTCTCAAAGCTTGACATGCTAGCTCCTCTGTTAGCCCTATGCCAATATGTCGAAACCAAGTTGAAGCCTACTAACGAGACCATTAGAATTCACATGCCAGAGGAAGTGTTTGGCACTGATCATGATACTTGGCTCTTGAGTTAAGACATTTAACAGTTTGCTTACATGGTTGAGATTGGATCCACAGTGATTGCACTATACATGAGGTAATTCTAGAAATCCAATTTTGTTTTTTTGTTTTTTACATTTTCTTTCTTTTAAATTACAATCTCATTTAATTGAATTTCATATATTTAATTAGGTACCTATTTGACTATTTAAAAATGCCAAATATGGTAAACCTTGTTGGCCTTGTGGACCCTGGACAAGTCAGCTCTCAATATAGAACGTTATCTCACCGTTCAAAATATCTCTCGACCGCCTGAAAAACGCAGATAGCGATCAATTTTACTTGGTGCCTTATAATCCAGGGTTGGTCCCCTTCTATTCTTGGTCCCTTGTAATATTATTTTGTGTAGTATATTTAATCTATATGGATCATTTTGTGCAGGGGTCATTGGGTGTTAATAATTGTGCGACCAGCTAAGGAGACTGTCTATTACATGGATTCATTGCCAAACCGCTCTGTTGACGAGGACATGAGAAATATAGTGAATACGTAAGTTTATTTATGAAAATCTAAGATTTTTTTATTTTTGCATTTGAATATACGACGGCTTTTTCAAATACCAACGTTGTAGTGAAAACACAACGACGGTATGTTATAACCGACGTTTGAAATCATTTACAACGTCAGTATTTTCTTGAAACCATCGTCTTAATTGAAATACCACGTTGTTTATGTTTTTCATTTTAGGACGTTTTAATTTTTTCTGTTCAACTTTCATTTAAAAACAACTTTGGTTATACGTTATTTTTCTTCGTCATCGACGTTAGAATGAAACACAACGACGGTTCTTATTTTCTGACGTTTGAAATAAAAATACGACGTCAGTTGTTTTACAAACCGTCGTCTTCACTTATTTACCACGACGGTTAATATTTTTTATGCTGATTTTTAGTTTTCTCATTAACAATTTTTGTTTTTTTGAAACAGTTCAATCAAAATGTATAACTCTCACACAGGCAAACAATTATCACGTAAATCACCTATACGGAAAAATCTACAAGGCACTCCTAGACAACCAACAAATGTAGAGTGTGGCTATTACGTGATGCGTTTCATGAGAGATATAATTCATGATCCAAGCCTAGCATTTGCGAAGAAGGTAAAATTTAAGATATTATTTCTTTGTTTTAATACCACTACATTTTCTTTCAAAACCGTCATTTTAATATTTATAACACGTCAGTTTTTGTTCTTTATTTGCAGTTTGACAAGAAAAAGGAACCAGTTGTGTATACTCAAGAACATATTATGAAGTCATGCTGGAATGGGCAGAATTCATGAACAAGCAATTACAGAACAATAAGTGATATGATTTATTTAAAAATGTTTAGGTTTATTTTATTTTTTTGATAATGTATATAAACATATTTTTGGTAATTAATTGAACATTCATTAAAAAAATCAAATGAAATATATTTTCTTTCTAGTTTTGTATGTGATATTTATGTCGTTGAAATAAAATAAAAATAAAAATAAAATCGTAAAAATTTAAAATTAATTCCCAAAACCCGACGTCTCATTCTTATTTACACATCTCATATCTATAAACAACCGCCGTCTTATTATAGCGGGAAAGAAAACATCGACGGCATTTCTCAAAAACGACATGTAAGGTTGATATACACGATGGTTATTATATAAAACTGAAATCTACGAAAAAAATTGTATAGACATACAACGTCCATTATAGGTTAAAATGTGACGTTGTATACATAAACAACGTCGTCATCAACATAATAATCGACGGTGTAAATTCTACCCACGTTGGTTATTCAGAAAAGGTGGAGGTTGTAACTCACTAACCACGTCGGTGCGTACATTGCGACGTCTAATGTCTTCTAGGACGACGTCATGTGTTATTTAACGTTGTTGTAAACTGATGCAACGTCGGTTATGTACATTTGTCATTTGGTTTTTGTATGACTTTTATATTTTATTCATAATATTCATAATAATTTCAAAACAAATTTCATAAAATAAACTAGCAACTACCATGCCCTCATTGAAATATTTTATCTCCCCTAAATCTTTAAAAAATTTAATTTTAAAATATTTTTATTTGTATTTAATTACTAATATTCATAATATATTAAAAAAAATTCCAAAAAATAAACCGACAAATTCTATGCACTTATTGAGACAATATCTCCCCCCTACATGCCTAAAAATTTTAATTTATATTTCAAAATTATAAGTGATAACAAAAGTAAAAAAGATTTAGAGACAAAGCACAATAGTTATTATACTTTCCATGACATAACCCTATGGTTTATGTGATCCATTGGTGGTCATAAAATTCAAAATGATTTAATATGGATTTTAGCCTACTAATATAAAAGGCATTGTTGTAAGGAGTCCGTAGCAATTTTCGGTTCATTTTTCTCATACTTGTGTATTTTTTTATAATTATTGTAAAATTTAGGATTTAGGGTTTAGGGTTTAGGGTTTAGGTTTTATTGAAACGACACCAGTTTTCTCTCGCTCTTTTTGGTCAATTATGCGCATTCGAATCCCAGGAAAAGCACACCAAATGTAATTATTTAATACATTAGACGTCAGTTTATGTATGGGCGACGTCAAAACATTTTACAACCTCGTCGTTGTAACATAACCGTCGTTGTAAATCTTAAATTAAACGACGACTGGGTTGTGTTTACCTTCGTCTTTAATAAACGCGGTCCTTTGAAATTTTTACCATGATCTAAAATTTTCAGAATTTCCCTTTAACCCTAAAGTATTTCCTTCTCTCTTTTCAATGTAAATTTGTCTATTAGTTTGTATATTCTCTCAACTCTCTCTCAATATTCTCTTATTAGTTTGTATATTCTCTTAGATCTCTCTCAATATTCTCTTATTAGTTTGTATATATTCTCTCAGCTCTCTCTCAATATTCTCGTAGTTTGTATATTCTCTTAGATCTCTCTAAATATTATGTTAGTTTGTATATTATCCTAGCTTTGGGTTCTTTTATGTTTCGGGAGTTATGGGTTCTTGATTGGGAGCTATAGATGGGTTCTTTTATGTTTTGATGTTTGCATTCTGTTAATGGTTCTTTGAAAATGAATGGGGATGAAATAATTAGGCTTTGGTTTTTTGTAAATCACGACGACGGTTGGTTCCACCAACGGTCGTCTAAATTTTTATTATACGTCGGCTTTCTATTTACTACCGTCGTCGACCCTAACCCTAACAAATATCTTGTTAGATGGATAAGTTATGAATGCATGCAGATAGAAGATCGAAGGCATATGAGTTAGGTGTGGAAGGATTTTTGAATTTTGCTGTAGAAAATCTTGGAAATACAACTCATATTCATTGTCCACGTGTTAAATGTGGGAATATTCGATTGTTTGGAGTTGGAATTATAAGGGACCACTTATACTTTAATGGAATTGACCAAAGCTATAAGATTTGGACATGGCACGGAGAACCTTGGGAATGGACTACTAATGCTAGTAGAAATGTGGAAGAAGATGAGCAAAGTAGGTTCAGTTTTGTTTCTGAAGAAGTAGGGATGGATGATAATGATTTAGGCGATATTGGATTTGATCCTTATGAATTTTCCAATGTGATTGGGGGTGAAAATCAACCCTTGTACCCTGGTAGCAGTAAGTACACAATGTTGTCGGCTTTGGTGAAGTTATATAATTTGAAAGCAAAACATGGGATGAGTGATGTTTGTTTTACAGAATTATTGATACTTCAAGGAGATTTGCTTCCAGAAGGGAATACACTACCTTCCTCTATGTACGAGGCCAAAAAGACATTGTTTGCTTTAGGGATGAGTTATGAGAAAATCCACGCATGTCCCAATGACTGCATCTTGTATAGGAAGGATTATGAAGATTCAACTAATTGTCCTACTTGTGGTGTCTCAAGGTGGAAGGAAGACAAAGATTCAATCTTGAAAGAGGGTGTGCCAACGAAGGTGGTGTGGTATTTTCCTCCAATTCCAAGGTTTAAAAGGATGTTTCAATCACATAAGACAGCTAAGAGTTTGACTTGGCATGCTGCTAAAAAATCAGTTGACAGTCAAATGTCTCATCCAGCGGATTCCCCGTCTTGGAAACTTGTTGATGATAAATGGCCCGAGTTTGGTAGAGAGCCGAGAAACTTGAGATTGGCTCTCTCATTTGATGGATTCAATCCCCACAGTTCTTTAAGTAGCAGATATAGTTGTTGGCCAATTATCTTAGTTACATATAATATCCCACCATGGCTATGCATGAAACGAAAGTTCATGATGTTGACCTTATTGATTTCCGGTCCTAAACAGCCTGTAAATGATATAGACGTCTACTTATAGACTTTGATTGATGATTTAAAATCTCTGTGGGATGGGATTAGATGAGTGTATGATGCACATATAGGAGAATACTTTACACTCAGAGGTGTATTACTGTGGACAGTTAATGATTTTCCTGCCTATGAGAACTTATCTGGTTATGTCGTTAAAGGATATAAAACTTGTCCAATATGCGGCGATGATACACCTAGTCACAGATTGAAAAATAGCCACAAAATTTGTTACATTGTGCATAGAAAATGGTTACCAATCAATCATCCATATCGGAGGCAGCGTGCAGCTTTTAATGGAAAACCTGAATATGGCACGCCTCCCTAGCCATTAAACGGAGAAGGGTTGCACATGGTTGAAGATATTAATTACATATGGGGCTCAAAAAATGGGGGAAGAGTTGGTGAGAATGATGGTGATAGAGTTTGTTGGAAGAAGAAATCAAAATTCTTTGATCTCGAGTATTGGAAATACCTGCATGTGAGGCATGTCCTAGATGTTATGCACATTGAGAAGAATGTTTGCGATAGATCATTGGTACATTGCTAGAGATCCCTGGAAAAAATAAAGATGGATTGCTCCTCTGTTAGATTTATTGAACATGATAGTCAAAACTGATTTGCAACCCGAGTATGGACAAAGACGTACTCCCTTGCCTCCAGGGCCTTGGAATTTGTCAAGAGCAGAGAAGAGAGCGGTTTGCAATTCTTTCTATGGTATGAAGGTCCCTAAAGGTTATTGTTCAAATATAAAAAATCTTGTATCTTTAAAAGACTCAAGAATTCTTGGACTTAAATCTCATGATTGTCATACCTTGATGCAACAATTGCTCCCTGTGGCAATTCATTCTATTTTGGAGAAGCCTACAAGGTATGCAATAACTCGATTGTGCTTCTTCTTCAATGCTATATGTGCAAAGATGGTAGATGTTTCCAAGCTAGATAAGTTGGAAGAAGATGTAGTAGTTACTTTGTGTTTGCTTGAAAAGTACTTATCCCCTTCATTCTTTGATATCATGCACTACTACAAAAATTGAAATAGACGACGGGAAACCACTGTCGTGTAGAAGGTTTTCCAACCGTCGTGAAATCGACCGCCATGTTTTGTACTAACAACAACGATGGTTAATACCCGACGTTGTTAAGGAATTCAACGTCCATATTTATCACTAACCGACGTGTAATTACTATATAATTCTCCTAAAATGAAATCTTCGACAACATTAGACGACGGTTTTATGAAAATCGAGACTTCTAAAGGCTGTTACATGTCAAGATCAAAAGAATAACTGACGTACAGATAATTATCCATGTCTCTAAATGAAGGAAAAAAAAACTTGGATAAGCTAGAAACCGTCGTAGTTAATTTTATTACGTTAAAAAAATAAAAATAAAAACCAACGTGTGAACCATAAACGACGACGTACACGCAAACCAACGGACGTTTAAAGAGTATTACATGTCATTTGTCTTTTAATAACCGCCGTAAAATAACATAACCACGTCCTGCACCAGGCATCACTGACGATTATGTATTTATCCACGTCGCGAACTATAATACAAACCGTCATGTTAACTCGTTTTCACGTCTGTGTTTTGCGAGACTCGTCATTTAAATCGTACAAAGAAGGCCCTTTGACAGAGTTAGACGTCACTTTTTCTAAATAACCAACGTCTAAAATATTTAAAATGAAAAAATATTACTCAATATCGACGTACAAAACTCACTCACACGTCGGTTTATCTCAAAGGCTAACGTTATAAATAGTATTGAAGGCGTGGATAGGAACATAACCGACGTGGATTATAGATTCAACGTCCGTTTCTTTAAAATAAAATACGTGGTTAATTACTTCACTACGTCTAGAGATCCACCTGCTTGACGTTGTAATTACTTACCACGTCGGTTTTTATTACATAATGACGTGGTTGCCCTTTTAAAAGTCGCTTGTTTGACCTGCCTTGACGTATGTATGCGTGGAGACGTCAGTTGTTTTAGACTAGCCAACATGCAGAACATCTGTCACGACAGTTAATGGAACTGAACGACCTTTATTTTGAGCTTTAGACAATGGTTTATTTTAAGCAAACCGTCTTGATTTCTTTTTAAGATGTCTGTTTTTTGTTTTACGGTCTGTTTCCTTTTTGAACCCTGATGTTGTTTTTATCTTAGACGTCTGTGTTTCCAATTTTTTTCCCTAACCGTCGTACTTTACAACTTTAACCCAACTTTTTTAATTTTTGATTTGTCGTGCCCAAAGCCTGCATAATGAAAATGTGATAAGAATTAAAATGTTGTACATAATTATTAATTAATGTCATACAATTAACTGAATAACTAAGGTCATACATTACAACAATCAATCAATCCATATATCTTCACACCCATCTCTAATATTTTCATTCCCAAACTCACCCACTAGGTCATCAAATGTGTCAACATTTGGTATCTCTCTAGTAAATGGCTCACACTCAATTCTAGTATCACCTAGCACATCATCACCAATAACATCATTATATTCTCTATTAGGCATTGATAACACTACCGACCAACCACGATGCATTGGGTTGTCAACATAAAATACTTGTTTGACTTGAGAAGCCATAACAAATTGGTCATTCCTATGTCCAATTTTACTCAGATCTACAAGGGTAAATCCAAGTTCGTCGACTACAAGGCCCGAAGTGTTATCTATCCAATCACACCTCAAGACTGGAATTCTAAACTTTTGGTAGTCAAGGTCCCAAATTTCTTGAATAA
This sequence comes from Prunus armeniaca, assembly GCA_903112645.1. Taxonomy (NCBI): domain Eukaryota; kingdom Viridiplantae; phylum Streptophyta; class Magnoliopsida; order Rosales; family Rosaceae; genus Prunus; species Prunus armeniaca. The sequence continues at coordinate 7,704,295 of CAEKDK010000003.1, read as the reverse complement.
CACCATAAAAACCCATATTGGAGACAATAGGGTTTTTATCCTTGGCACTAGCAACTTGCATAGTATGTGCAAGTAAATAAACTCCACTATTTTGGACAATTCGCACATCATCTTGTGCCTTGGTGTTAAATTTAACTACATTAATAAGATAGCTCCTATATGATGGCACTGCCATGCTTGGACCAGCTGCTAGCCACCTCAAATTTTCTGATACACCATTATGCTCTTTCCCATCAAGTTCACTTTGAACCTGCAAATTAATCATATATACCTTAATTCAATCTAACATATAGAATGAAAGAAAATTAAAAGTTGAATATGCATGTCATTCAATAACATATATATACCTTAAAGTGGAGCCATTGAATGAAAGTGTTATTGTGCTTATCTTGCAGCCACTTTGTTCTCTCTCTAAATTTTGGATAAGTGGTCATATGGATCATATGTTCCCTACATTGACACCAAAAAAAATCAAGCATTATGATTCCTTGTATATAAGATAAACATAAGGAATAATAATATTTAAAATGGCTCCATATGAAAAATAAAAGTCATACGTACTCGATATAAGGTAGGACTTCCTCCGTATTCTCCAAGACATATAAATGTGTCTGGTTTAACAAGTCCCAATCAACTAAGCTTACTGTAAAACCTAATAATGGCTTCGAAACTCCCATCTTCTGGCTTGAAGGCACTCCAACTGTATTAACATCAGATAAATGCTCGGTGTAAAACTCTACAGCTTCTTCAGCTATATACCGCTCAGCAATGCAACCTTCCGGACGAGTACGGTTCTTAACATACCCTTTTAGCACTTTCATATACCCTCCAAATGGATACATCCATCTAAAATATACTGGGCCACATAGACGAACTTCTCTGACAAGATGTACTACTAGATGAACCATGATATCAAAGAATGAAGGGGGAAAGTATTTCTCAAACAAACACAAAGTAACTACTACAACTTCTTCCAACTTATCCAGCTTGGAAACATCCACCGTCTTTGCACATATAGCATTGAAGAAGAAGCACAATCGAGTTATTGCATACCTTGCAGGCTTCTCCAAAATAGAACGAATTGCCATATGGAGCAATTGTTGCATCAAGATATGACAATCATGAGATTTAAGTCCAAGAAGTCTTGAATCTTTTAAAGATACAAGATTTTTTATATTTGAACAATAACCTTTAGGGACCTTCATACCATAGAAAGAATTGGAAACTACTCTCTTCTCTGCTCTTGACAAATTCCAAGGCCCTGGAGGCAAGCGAGTATGTCTTTGTCCATACTCGGGTTGCAAATCAGTTTTGACCCCCATGTTCAATAAATCTAACCGAGCAACAATCTCATCTTTATTTTTTCCAGGGATCTCCAGTAATGTACCAATGATACTATCGCAAACATTTTTCTCAATATGCATAACATCTAGGACATGCCTCACATGAAGATATTTCCAATACTCGAGATCAAAGAATTTTGATTTCTTCTTCCAACAAACTCTGTCACCATCATTCCCACCAACACTTCCCCCATTTTTCGAGCCCCATGTGTAATTAATATCTTCAACAATGTGCAACACTTCTTCTCCATTTAATGGCTCGGGAGGCGTGCCATATTCATGTTTCCCATTAAAAGTTGCACGATGCCTCCGATATGGATGATTGATTGGTAACTATTTTCTATGTCCAATGTAACAAATTTTGTGGCCATTTTTCAACCTATGAATAGGTGTGTCATCGCCGCATATCAGACAAGCTTTATATCCTTTAACGACACAACCAGATAAGTTCTCATAGACAGGAAAATCATTAACTGTCCACAATAATACACCTATGAGTGTAATGTATTCTCCTATATGTGCATCATACACTCCTCTAATCCCATTCCACAGAGATTTTAAATTATCAATCAAATGCTCTAGGTAGACATCTATATCATTTCCAGGCTGTTTAGGACTAAAAATCAATAAAGTCAACATCATGAACTTCCGTTTCATGCATAGCCATGGTGAGAGATTATATGTAACTAAGATAACTAGCCAACAACTATATCTGCTCCTTAAAGAACTGTGGGGATTTAATCCATCAGATGAGAGAGCCAATCTCAAGTTTCTCGGCTCTTTACCAAACTCATTTAGCATCAACAAGTTTCTAAGACGGGGAATCCGCTAGATGAGACATTTGACCATCAACTGATTTTCTAGCAGCATGCCAAGTCAAACTCTTAGCTGTCTTATGTGATTGAAACATCCTTTTAAACCTTGGAATTGGAGGAAAATACCACACCACCTTCGTTGGCACACCCTCTTTCAAGATTGAATCTTTGCCTTCCTTCCATCTTGAGACACCACAAGTAGGACAATTAGTTGAATCTTCATAATCCTTCCTATACAAGATGCAGTAATTGGGACATGAGTGGATTTTCTCATAACTCATCCATAAAGCAGACAATGTCTTTTTTGCCTCATACATAGAGGAAGGTAGTGTATTCCCTTTTGGAAGCAAATCTCCTTGAAGTATCAATAATTCTGTAAAACAAACATCAGTCATCCCATGTTTTGCTTTCAAATTATATAACTTCACCAAAGCCGACAACATCGTGTACTTGCTGCTACCAGGGTACAAGGGTTGATTTTCATCCCCAATCACATTGGCAAATTCATAAGGATCAAATCCAATATCGCCTAAATCATTATCATCCATCCCTACTTCTTCAGAAACAAAACTGAACCTACTTTGCTCATCTTCTTCCACATTTCTACTAGCATTAGTAATCCATTCCCAAGGTTCTCCGTGCCATGTCCAAATCTTATAGCTTTGGTCAATTCCATTAAAGTATAAGTGGTCCCTTATAATTCCAACTCCAAACAATCGAATATTCCCACATTTAACACATGGACAATGAATATGAGTTGTATTTCCAAGATTTTCTATAGCAAAATTCAAAAATCCTTCCACACCTAACTCATATGCCTTTGATCTTCTATCTGCATGCATCCATGACTTATCCATCTCACACACTATAAAATCATACATATAATAAAGTGAAAAGACCAGCAATGAAACACTACTATATTAACAAAGAAGAGAACAAAGTGGGAAAAAAGAAAAAAAAATTGCACAATAATCAAACGATGGTTTTTACAAAATAATCGTCGCGTAACATAGATTAAGACGACGGTATGTCTATTTACCGTCGTCTTTAAGCAAACAACAAGATATTTGTATTCTTTTTGAAGAAGAGGGTTGGCTTATGGTCGACTAACAATGATGGCGGTAGTAAATATCAAGCCGACGTATAATAAAAATTTAGACAACGGTTTACAAAAAACCAAAGCCTAATTCTTCCATCCCCATTCCATTTCAAAGAACCCTTAACAGAATGCAAACATCAAAACATAAAAGAACCCATATATAGCTCCCAATCAAGAACCCATAGCTCCCAAAACATAAAAGAACCCGTATTAAGAAACCAAAGCTGAGAGAATATACAAACTAACAGAATATGTAGAGAGATCTAAGAGAATATACAAACTAAGAGAATATTGAGAGAGTGCTGAGAGAATATATACAAACTAATAAGAGAATATTGAGAGAGAGTAGAGAGAATATACTTACATGGATATTGAGAGAGAGCTGAGAGAAAATATCAAATGCTTGAGAGAGCAGAGAAAATATACGCAATACTTTGAGAGAGAGCGAAAACTTTAAGACAAATTTACGTTGAAGAGAGAGAAGGAAATACTTTAGGGTTAAATGGAAATTCGGAAAATTTTAGATCCCGATCAAAAATTTCAAAGGACCGCGTTTATTAAAGACGACGGTAAATACAACCCAGTAGTCGTTTAATTTCAGATTTACAATGACGATTATGTTACATTTACGACGTTGTATTGTGTTTTGTTGTCACCCATACAAAAATCGACGTCTAAAATATTAAAAAATTAGCTTTGGTGTGCGTTTCCTGCAATTTGAACGCGCGTATTGACCAAAAAGAGCGAGAGCAAACCGGCGTCGTTTCAATAAAACCAAAACCCTAAAACCTAAACCCTAAAACCTAAACCCTAGACCCTAAACCCTAAACCCTAAATTTTACAATAATTATAAATAAAAAAACACAAGTATGAGAAAAATGAACCGAAAATTGCTATGGACAGCAATGCCTTCTATATTATTAGGCTAAAATCTATATTAAAGAATTTTCAATTTTATGACCACCAATGGATCACATAAACCTTAGGCTTTGTCTCTAAATCATTTTGACTTTTGTTATCACTTATAATTTTGAAATCTAAAATTAAAATTTTAAGGCATGTAGGGGGTAGATATTGTCTCAATGAGTGCATAGAATTTGTAGGTTTATTTTTCGGATATTTTTTTGAATATTTTTTGAATATTAGTAATTAAATACAAATAAAAATAATTTTAACATTAAATTTTTTAAAGATTTAGGGGAGATAAAATCTTCCAATGAGTGCATAGTAGTTGTCAGTTTATTTTATGGAATTTGTTTTGAAATTATTATGAATATTAGGAATAAAATATAAAAGTCATACAAAAAATTGAATACAAACGTACATAACCAATGTTGCATCAGTTTACAACGACATTAAGTAACTCATGACGACATCCTATTAAACATTAAACGTCGCAATGTAATAAAAGTCGTGTTTAGTTATTTACAACGTCTATTACTATTCTGATTATGACGTTGTTTATGGAGACAACATCACCATTTAACATGTAACGGACGTTGTATATCTCTACAAATTTTTTCGTAGATTAAAGTTTTTTAAAGTAACGGACGTTTATATCAACCTTAAATGTCGTTCTTGAGAAATGCCGTCAATGTTTTGTTTCCCACTATAACAAGACGGCGATGGTTTATATATAAGAGACGTGTAAAGATGAATGAGACGTCGAGTTTTGGGAATTAATTTACATTTTTATGATTTATTTTCATTTTAGTTCATTTTACCACATTTATATTTTATACAAAAAAAAACAACATTATATTTCATTTGATTTTTTTGATGAATGTTCAAATAATTACTAAAAATATGTTTATATACATTGTCAAAAAATAAAATAAACCTAAACTTTTTTAAATAAATGTACATTATCAATTATTGTTTTGTAATTGCTTCTTCACGAATTCTGCCTATTCCAGCTTGACTTCGTCAATATGTTCTTGAGTATACACAACTGGTTCCTTTTTCTTGTCAAACTGCAAATAAAGAACAAAAACCGACGTGTTACAAGTAATAAAACGACGGTTTTCAAAGCAAACGTTGTGGTATTAAAATAAAGAAATTATATATTAAATTTTACCTTCTTCTCAAAGGCTAGGCCTGGATCATTAATTATATCTCTCATGAAACGCATCACGTAATAGCCACACTCTACATTTGTTGGTTGTCTAGGAGTGCCTTGTAGATTTTTCCATATGGGTGATTTACGTGATGATTGTTTCCCTGTCTGAGAGTTATACATTTTGATTGAACTGTTTCAAGAAAACAAAAAGTGTTAATGACAAAACTAAAAATCAGCATCAAAATTATTAACCATCATGGTAAATAAGTGAAGACGACAGTGTTGTAAAACAAATGACGTTGTAGTTTATTTAATATGTCGGAAAATAAGAACCGTCGTTGTGTTTCATTCTAACGTCGGTGATGAATAAAAACGACATATAACCAAAGTTAATTTTAAATGAAAGTTTAACAGAAAAAATTAAAAAGTCCTAAAATTAAAAACAGAATCGACGTGGTATTTCAATTAAGACGACGGTTGCAAGAAAATACTGACGTCGTAAATGATTGAAAACGTCGGTTATAATATACCGTCGTTGTGTTTTCACTACAACATCGGTAAAATGCAGACATAAAAAAATCATAGGTTTTCATTAATAAACTTACGTATGCACTATATTTCTCATGTCCTCGTTAACAAAGCAGTTTGGCAATGAATTCATGTAATAGACAGTCTCCTTAAATGGTCTCACAATTATTAACAATCAATGACCCCTACACAAAATTATCCATATATATTAAATATATTACAAAAATATATATTACAAGGAACCAAGTATAGAAAGGGACTAACCCTGGATTATAAGGCACCAAGTAAAATTGATCCCCATCTGCCTTTTTCAGGCTTTCTGAGAGATGTTTTGAGAGGTGAGATAACGTTCCAGATTGAGAGCTAACTTGTCCAGGGTCCACGAGGCCAACAAGGTTTACCATATTTGCCATTTTTAAATAGTCAAATAGGTACCTAATTAAATATATGAAATTTAATTAAATGAGATTTTAATTTAAAAGAAAGAAAAGGTAAAAAAAACAAAATTGGATTTCTAGAATTACCTCATGTATATTGCAATCACTGTGGCTCCAATCTCAACCATGGAAGCAAACTGTAAAATGTCTTCACCCAAGAGCCAGGTTTCATGATCAGTGCCAAACATTTCCTCAGGCATGTGAACTCTAATGGTCTCGTTAGTAGGCTTCAACTTGGTCTCGACATATTGGCATAGGGCTAACAGAGGAGCTGGCATGTCAAGCTTTGAGAAATCCTGTAACAAGAAATAAAAGTTAGTGTGTTCATGAAGTAAAATAAATGTCTCCAACAAATCAACAAAACCGATGTGGTATATAATATCAACGACAGTTTCTAGAACATACTGACAGGGTAAAGGTTATAGACAACGGTAAATACATAACAGTCGTTGTGTAAACATTATAATGTCGCTACACAATAGAAAGGTCGTCTAGGTTAAACTAGACGACGGGTTTTAAAATAAACACCGATGTCTATTTAAAATTTAAAATTCAAAAAAATCAAATGTCAGAGATTTTACCGTTTGATCTTGACGGTTTGCAGCAGCATCAGCATCATTCGTGGGATTGTCTTCATCCAATTCAAGGACTCTCACATTAGAGCAGCTTGCTTTGTCAGACATTGGATTTTTTGGGCTTTGCTCTGGAGGAATTGGAGGAATTTGAGTAATTGGTGTAGTTGGTGTAGTTGGAATTTTACTGAGCAAGTTGGGATCAAAATTGGGAATTAGTTGACTGAATTGTTTTGACATAATTTCCCTCTCTGCTCTGACTGCCTCCATAACACTTTCCTTTGCCCTGGCCTCCATCCTTTTGGTTTCCTCTTTCACTGCTGCCATAACACTTTCCTTCAATTTGTCAGCAAATTTTACTCTCTGCTGTCTCGGCAAATTGAAGAATTGAGTTGGGGAAACTGCAGCTCCAACACCTCTAACCCTTCCACCATGCTCAGGGGGACAGTCAGAGTGCTCTCGGAGATTTTTTTTTCAAATCATCCTAAAAGTGAGAGAGAATGTCCGTGAGTGAACATATAGTAAAACTAATCAAATTAATAAATTAATAAAAATATTAACCAACGTGGTAAAGAGGTTAAAACGACGGTTTATTTTAAAAACATACGCAGAAAATAATTTAATACGTCATCCCAAAACTACCGTCATTTTGTATATATTAAAATGTTGATCCATGAAATAACCGTTGTTTATTTGACATCATAGATGAAAACACTTAACCAAAATATTCACTGATCCATAAATAGTGTACAAACCAATTGCAGAGAAATAGAGAGGGAGAGAGAGTGTGTGCATGTGAATATGAAGAAAGTTCAAAATTTAATTTAAAAAACATAATACAGAAACACAAAACCGTCGTTGTAATTCAATGCAGACGTCGGTTTTATAAAAATACTGATGTTATATATATTTTTAAAGATGATGATTAAAAACCGTCGGTCTAACAATGTCTGAATGAAAAATAAAACCTCTGTTTTACAAGTTTAGAACAGAGTCAATGAAACTTACGATTAATTTTGCCTTCTCTGCAACCTTTGGATCAGAGATGTTTCCCTGTTTATCTTCTCTTGCCTTCTTCCATAGTAGAGATCGATCGATTTCTTCACCAAGTATGGTTTCTTCCAATTGATCCTCCAAACCAACATACCCTTTTCGAGACAACCTATGGTTGTACTCGCATTTCTCCCTTCTCTGTGACTGCTCAGAATGCACAGCCTCAAAATCTGGGCATAACCTTGAAGCTACAAAGGCATCCCATTCAGATTTTTCTATGAAGTTATAAAGCTGAGGGCACTCTTTTAACTTCTCCTTCTCATTTGCGAATGGAAGGATAAACTGCCTAGTTAAGGTAGACTTAAAATCCTTCCATTTTTTGGCGGTAGACGACAGCACCATCTTCTTGCCCACTTCCCCAACAACATAAGCCATTTGAACAGTTTCCCAAATCTGCTCCTTCAGGTCCTTGGGCAATTGAGTCCATTTCTTGTCCACAAGAGAGACTCTGGTGCATGCCAAAACACCAATGTAACTCTGCATCTCAATAGCAGCCTTGCCATGTGGTCTGCCACTTTTATTGTACTCAACCACAGGCTTAATCTTCTGGATTTTCTTCTTCACAACACGGCTCATTGTGTTGATACCGCAAGTAGATTTTGTCACTTCATCGAATGTTGCAGAGCTTGTGATAGGACCCAACCCAAATTCCACTTTGGAATCCGAGCCGAACCCTGTGAGTGTACGACACCTGGCTAATGCTGGGCACAAAAGACTAACTTGCCCTTTTAACTGAAATTAAATGAAATTCAAGTGCGACTTCTATCGAAAATTCGGCAGAGCCTCCCCTGTAAACTAAACATTTCCCAAAAATATTCCACCTGGCTCGACGGATTTCGTGGCCGTAATCGCCGGAAAATACAAAAATACCGCCGAAAAAAGCCTAACCCTTTCTTAGCTTCGATTCGAGCTCATCCTTAGCCAATTGGATCGGGTCTTTGGGGTTTTATAGAGGAGGACGAGATGAACACTTTTGTGAAGGTGGCATGGCCATTCGGTGAACAATAACGTCGATTTTGTGGCTTGGAAGTCGAACAGTCACTGTTGCTACTGTTGCTACAGTGACTGTCGAAAAACAAAGAAGAAAAATGGCTAAAGCTGCTGGGGGAGGAAGAAGGAGAGAAAAATAAAAAGAGTTCGGGTATTGTAGCAGATACTATAGCAATAAGAAATTTTAAAATTCCCTTTACGTCCTTTACGTTTCTTGACCTTTCCTCCTTCGTTACAACTCGGAATTGGGAGTGCCGCGTGTCCACGAACTCGTATCGTCGAGCTCTACGCGATGGTATCACCTAAATCTCCAAATTCCTCCCCAGTCAAAAAGTCAACTTTAAACCTAATAAAATATTCTAGAGGTATAATTGTCTTTTCTCAGAATAAATTATTAATTAAAAATTAATTAAAGACCGGGTTATTATAGCTTGGGTCTTTCTCGGAAGATGAAGTAAATCTCATCTTCTTTGGGGGATTGCTTGGAAGAGATTGTGCCTTTGAAATTGCAATGTCCTTGCCTTGACCTTTTGATGCCTGAGAATCCTTACTTTGAGATTTCGAAACCATGCTTACAATGAAAAACAAACTGCAAGAAAAATGACGATTAGGTAAAATACATACATAAAATGAAAGTTCTGACGACGGAAAAAAAACAGAACCGTCATGCTAATCTACAGAAACGTGGATGTGTTAATACGACGTGGTCATTAACTTAAAACGAGGGTAATTAAATAAAACCGTCGTCGTATTATAAATTCATAAAAAAAAACCGCCCAATTTTCTCTCTCCCAGTTCGTTTCAAGTCAGACAACAGTTTTTTCTTTCAAACGTCATATTTATTAACACACCACGTCGGTTATTATGAACATCCGTGCTATTGAAATAGCATGAATTTAATTACCGTCTTGGTGTGTCAACAAAAACGTCAAATTCGAGAAAAACCTGTCGTCCTCACATGACCTGTGAGTGCGAACATTGAAAGATTTGGCATCTTCAAACCTAAGTCTTGTTTCAAACATCAGTGAGACTCGTTCCTTAAATAAAAAACACTTCAAATGAAGAAAAAAACGGAGTGATAAGGTTTTCAAAGTTTCCTTCGGAATCAAATTTTGGAGACGAAGACAAGGAAGAACATAGAAGTTGAGAGGGAAACTGTGAATAAAAAACGCAGCTTTTCGGAAATGAGAGGGAAACTGAGAGAAAACTGAAAATTTTAGAGAGAATGTAAAAGTTTAGGTTAGGTGACCAAAAAGTTTATATAGTGTCCCAAAGATAAATACAACGACGGTGGTCATAAAAACCGCCCTAGTATGTTGTTACCACGACATTAAAATAATATAAACCAACGTGGTTAGTAAAAAGCCTTTTGAGTTTTTGTATTCCGAAAACGACGTGGTTAGTTGGGTGCTACACGTCAAAAGTTTACTTTTGAATAAGTGATTTTATAAGCTCCCACGTCATTTTTTTTATATGAAACCAACGTGGTTTTCTAAAACCTTGTTGCCTTTAGTTTAAGCACCGACGTTGTTTCTATGTTTAATACGTCATCCTTGTTTCAAGAACCGACATGGATTCCTTTGTTAAACAGCGTTAGGTTTAATATAACCGACATGGATATGAAATTTTTTTTATAAATTGAGTTTTTTTTCCACGATTTCTTTCATTTTCAATTTTCAATTAGGGTTCCAACTTCTTCTTGCCATCTGTCTCACCTCTTAGGAGGCAATTGTTTGGATGTTGGTGTGTGTGTATGTTTGTGTATCTGATTCACAAACATACATACATCATCAATATCTAAAATATTGTCTCTCTGAATGCAAATCTGTGGCTGCCGTCGTCAAATTTTAGAGGCAATTGCTTGGATGTTGATGTGTGTGTGCGTTTGTGTATCTAAAAGACACAAGCACACACACATCATCAACTTCCAAAAAATTGCCTTTCTAAATGCAAATATGTGGTTGCCGTCGTCAAATTTTAGAGGTAAATTTTTGGATGTTGATGTGTATGTGCCTTTGTATATGTCATCAACCTCTAAAATATTGTCTTTCTCTGGTCCAATTATGATGAGGAACAGAGTTCCATCTAGTAAGATTTCGTAACTCTTGGGATCTCAAATCTGATTCTAACGACTGTTTTCTATATAAACCGTCGTGATTATTCTCAATTCTTGTCATTAAGTTGATCTACAGACGAGGATAACAAAATCCAAGAAATAAAAATTTTTAAAAAAAAATTACTATTAAGACAACGGTTTAGATATAAGGTCAGACGTATAAAGTGAATAAATACGACGGTAATTTTAACTTCATGACGTATCTCTTGGATCTCAGAAAAATCTATTATGTTGGCGGTTTTCTATATAAACCATCGTGGTTATTCTCAATTCTTGTCATTAAGTTGGTCTACCGTCGTAGGATACCAAAATCAAAGAAATAATTAGTAAAAAATAATGCAATTAAGACGACCGTTTAGGTATAAGGGTAGACGTATAAAATAAATAAATACGACGGTAATTTTCACTTCACAACGTGGTAAATTTTATTATACGGCGTTAATTGTACAAACCAACGTGGTTAGAGTTAAAGATACCGTCGTAGTATGGTACAAGAAATAAGTCGATAAATTTATTTTTGCCGTCGTTGTACATTTATTTAAGACGGCGGTATTTTGTAATTTACCGCCGTGGATTCTTTTGAAATTATGCGACGCGGGATACGAAAACTTGGTCGTGGTTATTACAGAGTAAAAACGGCGGCTGTTTCTTTAAACCGTTGTCTTTACTTTCTACGTCGGTTTATTCATACCTTCTGCCGTTGTTTGTGGGCTCAGATTTTACTCTAAGGAAAACCTTTTTCAATAAGACGTCACTTTTTAAATTAGGTGTGTCGTTTTTTAAAAACAACCATTGGAATCCCCCTTTTTTAGGTGTTTAAGTTAATTTTACACAGCGGTTTTATAAAACCATCGTCTTTTCAAACACAACAACGGTTTTATGTTAAACTGTCGTTTTTTTCTAGTCGTCTTTTTCACTTTTTGTAGTAGTGATGGTTCATCTAGTAGTACATCGTGTTAGAGAAGTTCGTCTATGTGGCCCAATATATTTTATATGGATGTATCCGTTTGAAAGGTATATGAAAGTGCTAAAAGGGTATGTTCAGAACTGTACTCGTCCAGAAGGTTGCATTACTGAGTAGTATATAGCTGAAGAAGCTGTAGAGTTTTGCACCGATCATTTATCTGATGTTAGTACAATTGGAGTGCCTTCAAGCCAGAAGATGGAAGTTTCGAAGCCATTATTTGGTTGCACAGTAAGCTTAGTTGATCGGGACTTGTTGAACCAAGCACATCTATATGTCTTGGAGAATACGGAAGAAGTCCTACCTTATATCGAGTACGTATGACTTTTATTTTTCATATGAAGCCATTTTAAATATTATCTACAAGGGACCATAATGCTTGATTCTTTTCGTGTCAATGTAGGGAAAATATGATCCACATCAAGACCACTTATCCAAAATTTAGAAAGAGAACAAAGTGGCTGCAAGATAAACACAATAGCACTTTCATTCAATGGCTCCACTTTAAGGTATATATATATATGTTATTGAATGACATGCATATTCAACTTTTAATTTTCTTCCATTCTATATGTTAGATTGAATTAAGATATATATGATTAATTTGCAGGTTCAAAGTGAACTTAATGGGAAAGAGCATAATGGCGTATCAGAAAATTTGAAGAGGCTAGCAGCTTGTCCAAGCATGGCAGTGCCATCATATAGGAGCTATCTTATTAATGGAGTTAAATTTAACACCAAGGCACAAGATGATGTGCGAACTGTCCAAAATAGTGGAGTTTATTTACTTGCACATACTATGCAAGTTGCTAGTGCCAAGGATAAAAACCTTATTGTCTCCAATATGGGTTTTTATGGTGTTATTCAAGAAATTTGGGACCTTGACTACCAAAAGTTTAGAATCCCAATTTTGAGGTGTGATTGGATAGATAACACTTCGGGCCTTGTAGTCGACGAACTTGGATTTACCCTTGTAGATCTGAGTAAAATTGGACATAGGAATGACCAATTTGTTATGGCTTCTCAAGTCAAACAAGTATTTTATGTTGACGACCCAATGCATCGTGGTTGGTCGGTAATGTTATCAATGCCTAATAGAGAATATAATGATGTTATTGGTGATGATGTGCTAGGTGATACTAGAATTGATTGTGAGTCATTTACTAGAGGGATACCAAATGTTGACACATTTGATGACCTAATGGGTGAGTTTCGGAATGAAAATATTAGAGATGGGTGTGAAGATATATGGATTGATTGATTGTTGTAATGTATGACATTAGTTATTCAGTTAATTGTATGACATAAATTAATATTTTTGTACATCATTTTAATTCTGATCACATTTTCATTATGCAGGCTTTGGGCACGACAAATCAAAAATTAAAAAAGCTGGGTTAAAGCTGTAAAGTACGACGGTCCAGTAAAAAAATGGGAACACAAAGGTCTAAAATAAAAACAACATCGGGTTTTAAAAAGGCAAAAGACCGTTAAACAAAAAAACAGAGATCTGAAAAAGAAATCAAGTCCGTTTGCTTAAAATAAACCGTCGTCTAAAGCACGAAATAAATGCCGTTCAGTTCCATTAACTGTCGTGACAGATGTTCTGCACGTTTGCTAGTTTAAAACAACTGACGTCTCCGACCATATATAAGTCAAGGAAGGTTAAACAAGTGACTTTTAAAAGGACAACCACGTCATTATGTAATCAAAACCAACGTGGTAAACAATTACAACGTCATGCAAGTGGAACTCTAGACGTAGTGAAATAATTAATCACGTCCATTATTTTAATGCCACGGACATTGAATATATAATCCACGTCGGTTGTTTTCCTATCCACGCCTTCAATATTATTTATAACAGCATCCTTTGACAAAAACCGACGTGGGGTACAATTTTGTACATTGATAACGAGTAATATTATGTCATTTTAAATCTTTTAGACGTCGGTTATTCAGAAAAAGTGACGTCTAACTCTATCAAAGAGCCTTCTTTATACAATTTACACGACGGTTATAGTAAGAAACAGACGTGGAATAGGCTTAACACGTCGGTTTTTATTATATTTCGCAATGTGGATAATTACATAAGCGTCGGTGATGCCAGGTGCAAGACATGGTTATGTCATGTTACGGCGGTTATTGAGAGACAAATGACATTTAATACTCTTTAAACGTCTATTGGTTTGTGTGCACATCGTCGTTTATATTTTAGACGTCGGTTTCTTTGTTTGTTAAACGTAGTATAAATTAACCACGACGGTTTCTAGCTTATCCAAGTCCTTTCCTTCATTTAGGGACATGAATAATTATCTGTACGTCAGTTCTTCTTTTGATCTTGACATGTAACACCCTTTAGATGTCTCGGTTTTCAAAAAACCGTCGTCTAATGTTGTCGAAGATTTCATTTTAGGCTAATTATTTAGTAATTACACATCGGTTCGTAATAAATCTAGACGTTGAATGCCTTAACGACGTCGGGTATTAACCATCGTTGTTTTTTGTACAAAAAATGGCAGTCGATTTCACGACGGTTGGAAAACCTTCTAGACAACAGTGGTTTCCCGTCTATTTCGATTTTTGTAGTAGTGAGGGCTCGTCCTTCTTTCTTGGATCCATCTTAAAACTTTCTTGAAAACTAAACAATAGGAGGCAGAAAGAGAATAGGAAGAGTAGTGACTGGAAAACATTAGTATTTAATTGATTTGTTATTTCTTGACAACTATATAAGCCAAAATGAAGGGAGAATGAATTGAAGAGAACCAATGTATTATTTGTCTTAACTGTCTACAATACTCGGAAGAGTTTTGGCGCCAAACAAAAGATTCTCTTACAAACTAACACACGTGTACCCCTGCAGGTTGACAATTGGCGAATACTATTTGACAAGTCAGCAAATTTGAAGCAATTAGGCGATTCTAGCTATTCAAAATGTGTTAGTACCTTTATTTCTTTCTTCTTGTTCTTCTTTTATGTGTAAGTGTTGGCGGAACAATATAAATATGAATTTAGATTATAATAATTCTCAATAAAATTGTAATCATCAAATAATAACAAATTTATATGAAATTAATGTAATTATCAACAAACACAAATGTGTAGAAATACTGAGAACTTTAGCGATTGAGGCTTGCAAGAATTGCATTGTCCTAAAGACAAATTTCGCCCCTGCTCTTGTGTTCGCAGTTCTTTTAGCGTCTATCTCCCAGTATTCAACAATGGATAATCCTAAATTGAAGCACTTCAATTTAAGACTCTGACGAACCAATTATATATTTGTACTCTCATCAAGAGACTTAAGAAGGAAACTTGAAGATTGATACTCTTAGCAATGCATGAGTGGGGAAAAACTCCTTATTTGTAAAGAAGATGGTAATGAGCTTATATAGAACCCATCAGGTATCCACTAATAGATGCAACTTTTGAAAGCAAAATATGCTTCTATATTTGATAACCGCATTCAACAAAGCAATTGCTTTTGAATGCTAACAAGTAATATCAATTACATTTGAAACAATGCAACTGTTAAAGCAAAACTGACTCTTGTAATTTTTTTCACTCAACCATAAATTTAAATATTATAATATTCAATTAATATTATAATTATCTAATTTCCAACAGTAAGTAGGGACTCCACTTTGTTTTCTATCAACTCGAAACATCTGTTTTTCATTTCTTCATTCATAGAACATTATTACAAAAGCTTAGATAAATTTGAAACCTTTAACACTTCTTTGTGACAAAGAAAATGATTGAATATGGTGCTTCCCAAAAACACTATGACCACCATATAATCAAATGGTCAAATGGTTTTTTATTCGAACTATTTTTTGTAGAGATAATATTGGAGGGAAGACATCAAAAGTAAACGGTTCTGATCATTACAAAACAATGCAAGTTGATAAATATGTTTACCATTAGTTATTGCACTACTATTTTCTTCAAAAATCTCGTTTGAGACTTGTGGGGGTCTTTTTGTTCCAGCAGCCTGACGAATGGGCTTGGGTTGCCGTAAGAAGAAAACGAACAGAAATTCCCCAAGTATCAAAGTTCAGAGACCAGGCTCCCAAAAGAGTTTTTGAAGAGATTGATGCGACTCTAGAAAAACACTCTCAAGTTCTTTTCACCAATAGCCAAATAAACATGATAGATTGATTAATGGCTTAGCATGAGGAGCTTGTGGCATGGGAGCAAAACCATCATGAGTTTAGCATGAACAGAGAGAAATAAGCGTGAGTTTCTTACAGTGAACAAAGGGTTAAAGTGGAACAGAGGAAGATTAGACAGATTTCTTTCTTAGAGAAAGGAGAAAACAAACGAGGAAGAAGATTGGGTGGCTTGAGTAAAATTCCCAGTTTGCTTGACAAAGCTTGGTCAAGCTCTGGAGGATGATTTTCTGAGTAGAAGAAGCTCTCTTTTATAGACTTGAAGAACCCTAATTTCGTCTAACTTTTCCTTTCCCTTTTCATCGTTTCTTCCTACTTGATCTAATTTGGTGAAATTCTCCTATCCAAGGTGCATGGGTAAGGAACCCTTTGTGGTTCCAAGGGTTTGACGCAGCTGGACCTCCCCATGAGGGTGAGGCGCCGCTTGCTTTCCTCCTTGGTTTTCCAAGTGAAGCTGGTAATGGAAAAGAAGATGGGTAGAGCTTTTTGTCCGATGGGTATCCTTCTTGCTCGTATGAATTTCCTTTGGTTTTACGTTGGCTCATGTTGACTCTGTCATAGAACTTTGGGCAAAGGCTGAACACACTTGCTAGATATTTTGTAGAGCACTGGGCTGGGCTTTTCCCAAGGTTTTGGGTTAGTGATACTCTATTCTACAGCAACCAGTTAGCTTGTTTTCGTCAAGCTGCTGGAACCAGTTTGCCTGTTGCATTTTTAACAAAGTATTTGGATGCTCTAACTAACATAGGGTTTCCTAAGCAAACTACTGTATTCTCTAAGGCATTGAGTCATGTTCTCTCTCTCTCATGCTAGCCCATGTGTTTGGGCCCAAGAAATGGGCTTGAGTTTTGGGGCTCCCAAGCAGCCCAAAACTTCCATTTCTTGGCTCATCAATGGGCCTCATGAAAGCTTGTTACCATCCATACCACAACCCACTCAAGCAAGCCCCGGGCATTTGCATGGCTTGGGCCCACTTAAGCTTGTAGCGTGGTTGGGTGTGAAATAATAATTTCCTGCTTAGCATGGCATGTCAATCGGCGTGTTTTAATTTTATCATCCTTGAATAGAGGCATGATGCTTGACGGGGTAATTAGCATGGGCTCGTAGAGTTAGTGCTTATTTCAACTCTTAGCATGAGAGATTGCATATTTATTTGGCATGACATGTGGTCGTGGCTTGTGCAAGCATGAATGAGGAATTTTGCATGCTCCGAACCGAGTCTTTTTCTTAATAAGGCATTATGTTGGGCCGATAATTTATTTGGGTCCAACCCTGGATTTTTGGGCCTCAACAAGACTATTTCTCTAAGAAGCACTTTGGCTTATTATACAAACGTGCAAATTTTCATAATCCTTGATTTTTGGGAAGGCACAGCTTACCCCAAGCTTTCCAATGGATCTTAAATCGCTGTTGATTTCTTCGCAGGTGGCAGCTGGGAGCTTGAAACATGACATAGGATGAGGCGATAAGCTGGAATTGCAGTAGCCACTGCTTTCACTAGCACCTCTTTGCCCGCCATTGACAGATAGAATTGTTTCCATCCCTCAATGTTTTGTCCGACTCACTCTCTAATGCAGCTGACTTCCTCTTTCTTTGATCGACCCTAAATGGCGGGGAGACCAAGATATTTGTCTGGTGTCCTTGATGTTTGTTTATTCAGTCAGGGCATTTTTTGAATTTACCGAAGATGTAACTGAATTTTTGGATTTATTTAGTGAGGAATGGTATCTACCTTCCCTCTTAGGCTCTTCACTACTTTCTACCACCTTCTCCCTCTATAACGTTCTCTTATCAATACTAACAGTTTTCCTAAACTGCCTAACAAGAGTAACAATATCTCAACAGCTTTACTCTTTAATATTCTGACATGTGGCAGCACTAGGACCATTGATAAGCAGAAGGTGCCATCCAAAGCAAAGAGTTCCACAATGCAGAACCTGTAGCATCTTGGAGAAGTGAGCATGAAAACCTGAAGATGTCTGAGTCTAGGCAATGGTGGAGGGAGGGCCTTTCTCAAAGTTTCTGGAAAGATGAAAACCTACACTGTCGTCCATGCACAAGAAAAAAGAAAGGTGAACTGGTAAGAATTAATGGCAGAAACTGAGAAAGGGATCAAAATATATCAAGCAGTAAGTATGGTACGTACCTCAGCATCATAAATAAATAGGCTATTTGTTCGGAGCAATCAAATTTTAGAAGATAATCTCTTAGAGTAGGGAAATGCTTCTCGTCCAGAAGTCTGAATGTAGGCCCAGCAATCAAATTTTAAAAGATAAGGAAATTAGATCTGGTGCATTGATTTTGGCCTTCACGCCATATTGGTATCCACACATTATGTAGTTACTTAGGAGGAGCTCAGCATAGATATATTAAAGGTTGCGGGATACACACGAGATAATACTCTTCTGGCACCGATTTTCTCTACGGTATGTAAAAGATTGCTGGTACTTGTTCATGTCACATACTCCAACTTTAAGCTAGTTACAGATTTTTCATTAAAAAAAAAGTCTCCAAGGCTAAGGAGTAGTAGTCTAACAGAACTTTAATTAGTAAGGTTCCTATTGAACTCTTTGTACGCTTCTCTCAACTGCAAAATCCCACCATTTATTGACTCTAGTTTCATAGTCTTTAGTTACCTCATGTGAAGCGTGAGTTAATCTAAGTCGACCTTGTCTTCCTTACGAAATTCCAAACACCTTTCCACCAAGTTGATGAACTTTGAACTGGGGTGATCATCAAGGCTGTCTTGCACGCCCTCGTCAAAATCTAATACGGGGACTGAAGACCACACGTCTACCCATTGGAAAGAAAACCCATTGGAAGGAGTAGGATGATTCGGTGAATAACAAGGTCAGGTAAGTGACGCCACTGGCACTGCCCTATTTTTTCCATGGCTATGGCGTTTTGGTCATCTCGATCTTCCTTCATTTCATCATGTTGCTTTCTTAGTTTTTTTCTTTTTCACCACCACTTGAAGAAGCGTCGTCGTGGCCACACCTAACACCGCATCCATAATAGATCTGGGAAAAATATGATTTACAGTGATCAACCTGCAGATAAGAGCAAACAAATAAACGAAAACAAAAAAACCATGCCAAATAACAGTTGGGTGATTTATAGCAACCCCCATCAACTACGATGTAGAGCCAAATTTAGAGAACATGAGTAGTGTTAGAGAGCGGGTTTTGGGAGAATGATTTTGATTGAGGACATAGACTTATGCTCTTGTAAATAAAGAACTTTTCCAACTCAGGGAAGTACGAGTTCTGGAAGGGAAGTACGAGTATTGGAAGTAACTCCCAAGGTAACAATAGTCGAACCTTCAACTCTTCCGACTTACATTCATATTTTAGCTGTATAATTGACTTTGGTGCCACTAATCGTATGACCTTTGATTCCCGAAACTTTACGTATCATACCTCACCTCACTTGAGCAGTGTGGCCAATGCTAATGGTGACTCAAGTCCTGTTACAGGCACAGGAACAGTGGAATTAACTCCTCTCTCCCTACATCATTGCTTACTTGTGCCTTCTCTCCCCAATAACATCTTGTCTGTTGGACAAGTCAATGAGCAACTTAATTGTTTTGTACTAATGTACCCGTTTTTTTGTCTTCTTCAAGATAGTCTCACGAAGGAAATCATTGGCCGTGCTACTAAGAGAGGCGGATTGTATTATATTAATGATATTTGTCAAGGCCGCGTTCATCTTACCAAAGGTTCTGTCAAAGATCGTCGACAACGCATTCTACTGTGACATTCTCGTTTAGAACATCCATCTTTTGGCTACCAAAGACGTTTTATGCCATCTTTATTTTCTGGTTTTAGTCTTGAGGATTTTCAGTGTAATACTTGTGTGTTGGTCAAGAGTCATCGTGTTCACTTTTCTTTTGAGTTTCAATAAAAGTGTGTTCCCATTTGAATTAATTCACTCTTATGTTTGGGGCCCTTCCCTTGTTTCTACTTTTACTGGCATTTGTTGGTTTGTCACTTTAACCGATGATTGTACCCGGATGACATGGCTTTAATTAATGAAATCGAAAGGTGAGGTGCTGGATATGTTCTAGAAATTTCACGGGATAGTGTCTACTTAGTTCTCTACGAAGATTAAGATTCTACGATTTGATAATGGTGGTGAGTTTGTTAATCATGAAATATCTAGGATATAGATAGCAAGGGGGACATTGGCGAAAAAAAAAGTTCATACCCTTAATTTTCTATAATTTTTTTTAAAAAAAATTCAATATGGGGTAAATTGAAAATTAGCTACAAGTTCAGGGGCAATTTACCAGTTTAGCCTCACCACAATGAACCATAAGCCCATACAAAGCCCACAAACCCAACATAACCAAAACTCTAAAGCAACTCATGAGCCTAAATGAACCCTATCACCACCACCTAAAGAAGTGTCGTCGCAGCCACACCCAACACCTCATCCATAACAAATCTAGGAAAAATATGATTTATAGCGATCAAAATGCACATAAGAGCGAACAAAATAAACACAAACCCACGTGGATGTATGTTTGTTAAAAAAAAAAAAAAAAAAAAAAAAAAAAAAAAAAAAAAAAAAATTGATTTGTAGCAACCCCCATCAAATACGATGTAGAACCAAAGTTAGAGAACATGAGTAGTGTTAGAGAGCGTATTTTGGAAGAATGATTTGATTGAGAACATAACCCAAAAGGGCTGATGGGGAACTTCAATTTCCGCATGGCTCAGAAGAAATCACCACGAAGGGCTTCTTATCCAAAATGTCTAATGCACTTACTCACTACCCCAAAAGGAAAAGACGAGATGAGAGGAAGGGGAGGAGGGGCAATGATGCTTCTTCCTCCTCCCCCTCTATGGTATGGATTTTGTCTTTAGGACTTACACATGGAGAGAACGGCTAGGTCAAAACTTCACTCTCTACATAGTCTATGAAATTACATAATTAGGATACTATTTGCCTCCTTACCGGTAAGGAAATACTCATCCTTCCTACGAATCACAGTTTGACACATATGCTAAAATAATTCATCAAAAACACAAAAAGAAAAACTTATGTACACATGTCACACTGTTATTGGCAGGAATGTAGAAACTCATACTTATCACATAGGTCACTACATGTGGGCCACACATAATATTTATAAAATATTCTTATAAACTTCCTTCTCTCTGAGAGCATCTCCAACTGATATGTCAATGTCACGCCCAGAATTTCCAACAACAAATAAAATGCTAAGTTATTACAGACAAAACGATCCAGGACGTGAAGTTCAAAACCTTCAACAAATGTACAAGGAATTGTTTTTCTTTTTTCATAATACAATACCACATGTTCCGAACCATAATGTCAATACTGACTCAATCTTCCAAGTCAAATATTACATTACAACATATATAATAAATTGAACAATCAACATATTTCATATTCTACTCCTCAAAGCTTAATACACACAAGAGAAGTCTAAACACACCAACACTCTCAAACCAAACTTTGTACATTGCAAGTACACATTCTGCTTTCTGCTCCTTAAGAAGTCATGGGTTCCTATTCCCTGCAAGATTAGTCCTCACACCATCGAATAGTGTATCAGGTTCACTAAAGAACAAACTCAGTAAGCTTTTTAAAGCTCGTATAAGTAAACCACAACCAACATTATAAATATGTCATTTACACATAATATATATAACACATGCACTTTCATTAGCATACCAAAATCCTTGTATAACCAAGGTAATCATACTTAATCATCTCATCACAATCACAATTCTTTTAATTTATAAGAATTGTTCGGTCCTCAGTTGACCCAAAACGTGTTTCAAATCCGTTAGAAACACAACCCATAAATGTCACTCTTGGACAACAGATGTGAGAATACACTCGACTCTCTCAACTCACAAACACCTACACCATCCGAAATGGTAAGATGCATATTCACGAATGTGCGTTGAAGCCATCAAGTAACTATGTGTTACCCTCATGAACATTGTAATGGTGCCAACTAGAGCTCTAAAGGGTTTGGGGCCTCGCACCCCAGGGCTTCAATCCCTAATTACTTGCCACGGTCAACCACCTAAAGGATCTTTCAATTGAAGAAATCAGTGCATTCTCACATCTATCCTTCCAATTGCAACATCAACACACGCCGAAAACAATAAATATGCCTTTCCACATCAAATATTATTTTCTATCTCAAATACATCCATCATATTAATATATATATATATATAATTATATATATATATATATTTACGTGGCCATTCATTTATGAACACCACCATACAATCATAAGATAATATGGTCATTCCCCATAATACCATCCATTTTGCAAAAACCTGCAAACTCATTTAAAATCAACATGTTTAATTGATTTTAAGCTCACACAAAACAGTTTCTCAAAAACCACAACAACATGTTAATTATATCCATTAACATTATCATAACCACATTATATTAAATGTAATAATATGTGATTTTACTCACAATCCATATGGTTTTACTCACCTCGCGTCCAAACTGCGTCTTCAACAACTCAACGAATCCTCAAACTCAAAACTCAACAAGCACTCTGGCCCCATAATCCTCAATGAGCAACTCAAACTCCAACAGTACCTAAGCAAAGTACATAACTCAACTTAGCACAAAACTCTAAAATCCAATAATGATTGAGCTCCCAGCTCATCTCAACTAATAATGCACTTGCACGCAAAACGAGTCACACGTCACTCGGGACACACCTCTCATGTCACTCGCCAAAGTCACCGACCACTTCCAAAATGTCACGACCAACCACGTCGTCAACCTTATTCTCAATATCGCGCAAATCCAAGATTTCGCATCCAATTGCGAAAATGCAGGGGTCCAAAGCGATCAAATCTCGTCCAACCAACTCCAAAACTGTGACGTATATGATGTCGACATCAAAACATGACCAATGACACCCATTGTTCAAAAAGTCACTATTTGGGTCACGTGGGTCCCACATGTCCAACCGACACTCCAAAAATCATCCACAGACCCGCAACCTCGAACTTCAAATCCGATCACACAAATGGACTCTAAATAGTGTCGACATCACCCTGCATCAATTTAGGCTCGATCCAACAGTCGGATCATTCTAGATCGCGCGGTCAAATGGCGATTGCTCACCACAAACTTTGAAACATAACAACTAAAAACGGAACGTCCGATCATCAATCCGTCTGTACCAACAGACTCCTAGCAAAATCATCTACAACATACAAAAAAATGGACACGATACAATGATCCAATCATTTTCGATCAATGATCTTGATTTACGAGGCTCTGATCGTCGATCAAACGACGGAATCTCAACCCTTCGAGCACACCACCGTTCTCAACACCTCAAGTACTACAACATGCCTCAAAAACTCTGACTCAGAACCCCCACCACACGCCGCCACCGCTAGTGGTGGTTCGGGGTGCTATTCCGATGACGGACCAACCTTAGAATCACCGGTCAAGACTTATACCACAACGTCCGCAACAATGAGTAGAGCAACTTTAATTATTACCTCAAGGTCAGAGTCGAAGCGGAAGTGGCTTAGACCGCCAATTAAAGTCATTGACTTCATTATTCACGAGCCAACTTCACAGTGTCGTCGCAACTTCACCGCTACTCGGATTGCTCCGATTCTTCCAAGGTTATGGTCAAGGGATACTCATATTGTGATCTACCTGGATGGTGTCAATCACCTCCACTAGACACTGCCACAGCAGCTGTCGAAAATCGCCCTCCGATGAGCACTCAAACCTCTCCGAGCCAAAATAAAATTTCTAAAATTCCTGTTACAAATGAAACAAGAATAAGTGTACAAAATAAAATTCTTATTGATTTATCAAGTGTGTAGGTTACAATCTCTGTGGGTATTCTTTTACAAAAATAAAGGAATTTCCTCTTATTTAATCTCCAAGCGTGTGAGGTTCAAAGGTGTCAAGCACTTGATCTTGAATTGGGATTAGAAACTTCATCAAGGGCCATCAAGGCTTTATCTCAAACACGTCATGACCACGAGTAGTGTCACGTGGTGGATAGTTTTCGACTTTGGTCGTGAAGGAATCAGCACGTGTTTGTTATGCTTGGTGATTCTCCATGGGCTTGATGAAGGACTTAAGAGTCTAGGTGTTGCTTTGGATAGAGAGCTTTCTGGTTTTCCAAAGTGTGTGCCTCTCTTTCTCCAGGTCCTTTCTTCTGAATGGAAGCCTAGTATTTATAGGCAAGGAATTGGGTCTTAGTTTGGAATTCACAATCTAAATCCCTTAATTTGTGGGATTGATTTCTGATTTGATTTAATTTGAGTTAATTTATTTAATTTAGCTCGTAATTAAGTCAAAATCCTTCATGTAAGAAAATTAACTCACAATGTAGGAAAATTAACTCACAATATAGGAATGGCCAATTAAGGATAATTTATTCCTTTTTGGCATATGATTTGATTTGATTAATGAAGCTCTTAGATGCTGACATGTGTCATCTTCGGTGCTTACCTTTGTCTTGGTGAGTCGTGTCCCACGTGTATTTGTGTGGGACTCACAGCTTTTCCAAATATCTTTGACTAGTCATATTTTGAATTTTGACTATTGAATGTAAATTAGTGAATTTTTATTTCACTAAAATTTGCATGTCTACAATAATTAATTTCAAATCTCACATCTTAGAGGGGAAATTGTGTACATGCCGCTGGTTTTATTCAAATCTTTGGAGAAAAACATGTAATATCTCAGGAGCACCTACAAAACCTTCATTGTCGACTTAATACAATTTTGTTGATGTGGTTTAATCCTAGTCATAAGATTAATCAAATGGTTAAGATTCCTTTAAATGCATATAAATGCACCGATGCTAAATGTAGGGGCTCGGGATCCGTGAAAGTGTTATATAGCTCCAACAACAACAAAAGTGAAAGTGTTATTTTCACTAATTTAGAAAGGAAAAAAATTTGTTAACATTATATCATTTTTAGTTATTACACACAATCATTGCACTTTTACACAAAATTTTGCCAAACACTCATTAATTGATTTTTGCACTAGCAGCAATTTTACTATTTAGTTTACCAAATGCTAAACTGTTTTCCTTTACAGCTGATTTCTCTCGCAGTAAATCTCAAAATAATTATTTTCACAGCACAGCAATGCCAAACTGGTATACGGAATAGGCGACATGCAGACACAGGGGCTCGACAATTAAAAAAAATTATAATAATACTTATATATATTCACAAAAACAAAATATTGATGCTCCAATTTCATAATACCATATATAGTGAAATTTAAGTTTTTCAATCCTTTCAAATATAGTTTATTAATTTTATATTAATTATAATTGAATTAACACATTAGTTGATCCTGAGTATGAGTTGACATATGCTTGAAGAGTGTTTTGACCGTCTATGGGGAGTGTTTTGATGATGGACACCGCGTTAACCATTGGACACAAATGAACACTCTAACACTTGGGCTTAGTGGAGTGTCCGTGCAACATAGCATATAATCACTTAAAGTTGTTTTAAGTGATTTTATAGAAAAGCATATGAGAGGTTCTTCTTCTCAGAATCGATTAAAATAACTTCAAGTCATTATATGGAGAAACACATGAGAGGTTCTTCTCCCCATAAATGATTCTAGCCCACATAATCACTCTCAAACGAGCCCTTACTCTCCATTTAGACTAAGGAAAATAACTCAGGATTTGGCTAAAAATCGGGAATTGAAGAGGAGAGATTGATATTTCCATTGTTTGGCAACTTAAGCATTAAAATTATTAAATGATGTGCGGAAAAAAATCATGGAAATTGAGGATCAAGATTTCTAAGTTTAATTTCCACCAAAAGCTGCATCATTTCGCAATTTCTGTCATTTACAAAATTCGACATACATAAATTCAGACACTGAAATTATTAATTGCCAAAAATTTAAACGATGAGAATCTAAATTCCATCATTTAAGAATTCTATGCAATTTTCAATTCCTTCATCCGATTGGAGAGTAATGGCATGTTTACTAATCCATAATTGGATTAGGAGGAATTGAATTGATGAGGAGTTGGATTGAGGAGAATTAGATTCCGGATTCATAATGAAGTTGTTTACTAAACCATATGAATTGATGGGAGTTAGATTCTGAATTCTTATTGAAGTTGTTTACTAAACCATATGGAATTGGAATTGGAGTGGTATTAATTACTAAAATGTCCTAATTTTTGGGTTAAAGTAGATGGCATATTTGGAATTTTGAAAATTGTGTAAAGATATAATAGGTAAAAAAGATGAATTCCTAATGAGTGAATTCTCCAGGAATTAGAATACCTCCTCCCATTCCGGAATTGAATTCCTCCAAAATTAGGAATTCAATTCCTAATTTTGTGTGGGGCCCTCTTACTTTTCAATTCATTGATGTGAAGTAAACAAAGGAATTCTCCATAGGCGGAATTCAATCCCTAATGAGAATTCCAATTCCTGATTAATAAACAAATTATAAATGTTTTAAACTAACTTTGTTATATCCAAACAAAATAATAATCAAATTAAATCTTACCAAACGTTTCTATTGATGTGTCCCTTCATCTTCACCAATATTACGACTTAGAATTATAGATCTGTATATTCCTATACTTTTTGCTCCATGCCCATGAAGCTGTGCGGAAAAGCTATAACTCTCCAGATAGCCATCATTCTTCCTTTTTATGCGGAAAAGCTCTTGTTAATATGAGGTAATAATGGCCTTCTTTTGGGTAGGGTTCTCTGGCTTCTTAATTTCTGGTTAAACGTATTTTGATTTTCATTCACAAGGGGTTTTTAGTAATGATATTAACATCATCAAGATGTTAAAAAGTGACAATATATACATAAATAAAACAGAGATTCTTGTGTTTTCCTGAAAAAATGTAAACTAAAATCATAGAAATTTTCCAGCAGAGTCAAAAATCCTTGCAAGGAAGTGTACAAAAACCCAAAGTAAATCAGAAAAATCAAAACTAGAAATTAAGGAGACAGAGAGAGAGAGAGAGAGAGAGAGAGAGAGAGAGAGAGAGAGGTAAGAAGAAAGAAGTTCAACATTGGCTTCATATTATAATGAACTCTTCAACGAAAGTGATAAAAGGAAGGGAGAAGAAGGTTAAAGAGTTTTGAAGGGGTGTGGGGGGAAGGGGTTGCTTCAATGGACAGAAGGGTAAGTTCTTCCTGAAAAGTGAAGGTTAACTAGCTTTTCAAAAATGTCAAATCACCATACATAAGCTATAACTCTCTCACTCAATATCCATGTATAACTTGTCAATTGCGTTATATGATGGCATGATGTAAGGGATTATCGCTTAGTTTTCACTCTTCTAATTAAGCTCTCTTCTCTTTTATGAAAATAACTCTTCTAATTAAGTTTCATTATTAGTTTTAGTCCACTCATTTTTTTCACAGAAATTGACCCAATAAAAGAAAGCCCAAAAGCTAAACACCAAAAGGCACTCTCAAGTCTCAAGTCTCAAGTCCAACCACCTCTGCAATAAACACCACATGCCCTACACGAAGAATGATTAGATGTCAAGATTTTATGGACAGCCAAAGAAGAAGAACTCGGCCAACACAAAGAACAAGAGTCACAAAAGAACTACTTTTGGTAAGCAATATTTGCAGGAGGGGATTCGAGCACAGGACCTTAGGTGCAGAGATAACTGCTTTTAACCATTTGAGATATAAGCCCCTTACAATGGACTTCCTTATATAATTTCAAGGCCTAGGATGGTTATATTAATTACATATGATCTTATAAAATATAAATCAGGTACCAATTGAGTCTCATTTCCCATCAACTAAAACAAAACTTCCAATGCCATCTTTAATAAAACAAGATGGAAAAAAGAGAAAGGACCTGGCAAAATAATACAGCAAATGATAGAAACTTACAAGCCAAGCACAAGAGCACTCTAATTGAGTTCAGATGTGACGTTTCTTCTCTACATTCACAGTAAGAGTTCAATTCTTGTTCTCCCTCTCCCCTGAATACAATTAATAACATTTTGAAGAACCTTAGCAATTCAAACTCCAGATTCCAAATAATGATGACCAGAAAGCAAAGTAAATTAAAACAAAACGAATTGTGCAGACTTCCATTATTGAACAAGTTGTACACAAAATCAATCTAATGAGACTTTGAATTTGAGGACTCAACTTGAGGACGTAATTGCTTTTTCTTTTTTTTTGGTACAAGCCATATTGGGGGAGGGGGGATTCGAACATAGGACCTCAAGTGTAGGGATAACTGCTCTTAACCACTTGAGCTACAAGCCCCTTGCAGTTAAATCCTCAACTTAGTTTACACTGGATCCGAAGAATCCCTCCAAACAATCCCTTCATTTGTGTGCATATAATTAGAAAAAGAAAAACAGTTATTTATTAAGATGCTGCAAGTAATTTCATTTCTTCTGGTCTGCTTTATTGAGCACTGAAGTAAAAACTAGGAAATGAGACACTGAACCTAGAGAAGAAGAGCATCAACCTCTGATTGGGTGGATGAAACCAAAAAATGAATGAACTATTTACATAAAATTGAAAGAGCATGAGAGAGCCAAAGAGGACAGGGGAATACCTGGTAGTACGGACCTCACTTCACAATGCCTATTCTTTGTTGTCCGAGTATGGTTCAAACCCAGCCATTTAAAAAATAACACCAACTTGTCCTGTATTTGCTTTAAGTTGGACCAACTATCCAGTCCAAGGTAAATCCAAACACAGGATTAAAATTTAAAACATAAGATTGAATCATATGAGCAAAAAGCTCTCAACATTTTCTGCTTTTAAAATAACTTCAGTTTAATGTAGCATTCATCCCTAAGATTACATCTATATTGCTTTGTGTGTGTGTTCGAGAAAGCGAGAGCACTGAGACATATATATACTCAAAAAGACTTCATATATGATATCATATGGTACTCATGTTTGAAGGCAAAAACCATACTAGGTAATGGGGAAACCACAAACTATGGGAGAGCAAATAGCCCTTTCATAACAGTTTAAAAAGACACTTGATTTAAAACCTACATCAGAGGGCCAAAAACCACCAGGTGCATGTTTCTGTGTCTACAAAAGGAAAAAAACAGAGACTAACCGACACTTTCAGTACTAGAGGAAAAATCATGTGCTTTTGAGCCTCCCCATCACTACTTGTCATCTGTATACACGGCCTTGTCTAACTCAGGTTAAGGGATGGATCGCATTCCCTGCACACTCGCTCAATTCTTTCAGTTCTTTGGCACATTCCCCACCAGAAGGTTCAATATCAAGTTTGGGACTCTCTCCCTTAGATGAGGTCATAGTCTCAGGTGCTATCTGTGCGGAGTCAATACCAGTCTTCGTTTCTGCCTCCAATTTGCCAGCAGACACTTGGCCATCATCCATCAATCTGTCATTTTCCTTGGATTGATCATCCTCCTCACCATTAATAACTTTAAGCTCACCTAGTGTAGAACAATCTGCAGATTTACTGCCGGACTTCATACACTCAACGATGGATAAGCCAGCTGACACTCCACGTCTAGATATCCTTCAAAAGATCAAAAGAAGTTTCAGTTAAGGAGCAATAGCAGATAATAGTACATGAAAATATGAAAACCACCAACACCAAACATCTCTGCAGACTTGTTGGTTGAATGTTAATGTGGCATCCTCAGGGCAAAGGTCTAATTAACCTTTTTGAGGAAGAAAATATACAAAGTACAAACCAACCTTTTCGAGGACAACCCAGCGTTTTCTTGTTTAGAAGTCTCTGATTTTGTTTTCCGTTTTCTCTTTTGTGGTCTGATCAAAATGCACAGCCGAATGGTACATAAGATAAAACATACATGTACATGGAAGCAGCAACAGAGTGCTAGACAAGGCAATTATGATATCAACCATTTTGGGTGTATTGAATTTAAAGGTGTTCTTTTTGCATTTCTGGAGTCAACTAAATTAAGCCCTTTGCATTGATTCTTGGTTAGAACATTAAAGTCTGTAATCAGTATGCAATGCGCATCTGCATCATTATATTAAACACAGGAAGGAAAAAAATGACAAAAAAATTAGAGTGACACAAAACTTTCAAAAATCTCACAAGTAAGGGAGCCAATTAGTGAAATATAGTTGTGCTAAATATTGAAGAAAAACCTTGCCCATATAGTTGTGCAAACCCAAAAGAATCAAATCCAAGGATTTGTCCAGAACATAACAAGGGAACTTGAGGAATAAATACAACTAGAAGGATTGCTTTTGGTTCACATAGGTGTCAAAAAGCAGCCCAAAAAAATTAATTTTGCAATGACCAGCTTTACTATAAAAGACAAACATTTCAGAAGCACAAGCACAACTACTAAACTGAATTTTCTATGAACTGCAATGATACTGTTTGAAAAAATAATGCTTACGTATCAGAAGAAGCTTCAGGTTTTGGCAGATTCTCCATTTGGACCTGTTCAAATTACAGCAAAAATTACACAGGATAATTAAATTTAGAATAAATTAAAAACAAATGAGTGAAAACTATAAACAAAAGAAAAGTACAATTTAAGCCACAATACATACATCTGGTAAAACATCATCGATCAGTTGCCAACGTTGCTTTTTGAGGTTTAGATTTTCTTCATCCCCATCAACATACAACACCTGTGCAAGAAGTCATTAAAGAACGGAACATTTTAAAACAACAACATGCATAATGGTCGAGAAAACATATGAAAGGAACCATAATTGGGGTTAAATGGGAGATGCCAGGTAGGGTGATCAGATCATGTGAAAAGTTGATGTTACTACAAAGAGTATAAGAGGGCCAAGGAGATCACAGTCTAGAACTCAAAGACACTGGTATTGGGAGATAATCAATCCAACAGTTTCAACTCACTTTATGATACACAACAGAAGCCAAACAATATAACATGAAGACCATAAAATCAACTCACCAAGTGCTTCTTTTTAGCAGGGTCGTAAGAAGAAACAACACCTTCATAAAACCTGCACAGAAAGAAATTTCATGCAAGAAAACAATCAATTCTGATTATTACTCCGGTGATACAGACATTAGCGGGGACATACAAATAAAAACACTGAATAAATGGCATGAAGAATAGAACACTAGCTGAAGAGGATTCAGGATCTTCTGGCAACTTGGGAAGCCAGAAATTTCAACAATGGGGTGTCTAGTGATGATCAGAACCAATAATGAAATAACGCATGGAAACCTCCTACAATTCATGTTAAACTAACGACTCCTTGTATCGGGTCAACAACAGATTTTGATATGGTTTCTCAGCAAACAATACCAATCCAAAATAAAGTGAACCAAAGAATCACAATCACCATTTTTACTCCCCAAACATATTGTGAGTGATGGCAAACAAGCTAAAGATAATAAACCCCTAAATCAAGCGAACTTTTACTCCCCACTCGAATCAACTAAATTTCAAGGAGCCTTTTAATTATAGCAAAAGTTTCTTTGGTATCTTATGTTTGCAAGTCCTAAAGGAACTAACTAGCAAAGGTAGGCAACATGGACACTATTGACGGTATATGAAAGCAAATAATGACTAATGAACAAAAATATCATTGTATGACATTTTCATTATCAGTTCTGCAATACTCACGCTTTGTCCATTGGCCACCAAACCCTTATTCTACTGCCAACCAATCGCTCATCAAGATCAAGCATTTGAGACGCCTGAAGGGGAAAAGTTAATTTACAAAATATGTATATATATATATATATATAAGAGATATCAATAAATTAATAGATAAAATAGGATGTGTGAGGTTAGAACTTAGAACAAACAGAAATATCATACCTGGAAGCAAGTTCTTAAAACAATACATAAAAAGTAGTAAGGACAATGTAATCAATTGCTCACTAACAGAAAATACATGTCTAGCATGTTGCACAGTTCCTAGATATATCAGGAGGAAAAGTGGACCTTTGGTATTCAATAAAGCATCCACCACCAGCTTAATTTAAGAGTAAATGAAGCAAGCAACATATCAATTAAAGCATTTTCATGATAAAGGAAGGTGATTATTTCCATATGTAGTAAAACACAATACTTTAGCAACTTAGTAACAGAACACAATAGTTAAGATGAAAGACTTGATGTTGTATTTCCACTTTTAGTGATAATTGATTAGTAAGGTTAAACAACTTTATTGAAATGAATGTGTAACAATATCATCCCAACAATGTAACTATTGGCACAACAATAACTACGGGGAGACATGTATAAGCTTAGAGGACTTTCCAAGTTCAGAAAATGTACACCACGGTCCCAAATCCAATGCAAGCTCCTTATTTTACTTCTCCAGTTACAACAAACATAAATACAAATTGGGATACGTGTTAAGCTTGGAGGATTCCCAAGTTCAGAAAGTACAACACGGTCCCAAATCCAATGTGAGCTTCTTAAGATATTACATCTACAGTTTGCAACCTTAAGACACTACCCCTGCCCGACTGTTTCTGTTTTTGTTTTTAAATATAATTAAGGTGCATAAGAAGAAAAAGAAAGGGGAAAAAGCATTTTTATAAGAAGCAAAATTCTTACTAAAATGCATTGGGTTAGTTCAATACTTTCATAGTCATCAATCAAAACAAAACATACAATTATTTACATAATGCCACCACTAAGCTCAAATTACCAAGGTTTTAGAACATATTTAAAATTCTGCCCTCATATAATAAAAATTCTGACTTCCATGTTAGTTCATACTATTATTAGTCCATTATTGTTGGATTGATCATCATGACATATAAAGATTAAAAGGAGTGCATAAATAGCATTTTATTTTCCATATCTTCCAGCAAAAGAAGAGAAAGGGGAAGAGATGGAGAACACCTTTTAGTATGAGTCACTGAGATTTATACTTATGTGTATCATGTCTGATTATTCTATTAAGAACATAGTTCATTTGCACTGCTTCATCTACAGGACGATGCTAATAGGGTCTACTAAATTCAAATGTAAAGTTGGGCCAACACAGAATATGGGCCACCCAAAGTTGTTTGTGTACACATTACAACATGTAATGTAAGCAATATTTTCAACATTTATTCATTTTAATTATTCACTACAAATTATCCAGTAACAAAGCTTCCTAAGGATAACAGTTGAGCTGAATGACCACAGAAAAAAGACCAGTACCCACAGTATACTTCTAGTTAAAAGAAAGAAAAATGTTCAAAATATGATTGAGCACCAAACTATAACTGGCCAAATTGTAAACTGCAAATTAAATTAAAAATTCTTACCTCTTCCTTTTCAATGGTACACTTCCTCTTCAGAACCACTTTATGTGTTCCTTCATTATCTTCACTCAACTTTGTCGCAGACTTAGAAATCTTCTGAAAAATGGATAGTTGGCACAACAGAAGAAAGAAAAAAGCCATTACAGGTGACAGCTTAAAATTCCAATATCTATTTATTTTTGCATCAACGTTAAAGAAGTAATGAAGTACCTTGCTACCAGATGCTTTGGTACTCTCCTTACTAGAAGTAGCATTCCCCCTACGTGTCTTAGTACCCGTTCGGACATAGGATTGATCATTGGTACTCCCAGATGCAACATCCAAAGCTGACTGTTGCTGTGGTTTTTCATCAGGATCAAAGGGAATGGCAGCTTCCGTATCTGTGACAACAGGTATGGAAGCAAGCAAGCACTCCTCGCTTGTCTTTTCAGCACATTCTAGAGCTCTAGGATGCCCCCGTGCTTTTGCTTCAAAGGTACTGGTCTCCTTAAATCCCTGAGTCAGATGGGTATCTGTTTTTTGCGCAATTCTCTCCTCAGCCTGAGCACTTGAGAACTCTCGCCTCACAGCAAATAGGGGACCACGGTTAGCTGAATGATCAGCCACAACCTGCTTTTTTGGTCGACCCCTTCTGCGTTGGGTTCCACCAGGAGGGTTATTTCGAGGAAGCGGAGAAGAAGCTCCAATGTCCACTTCAGGTTTAGGTTCTAAACCTGGTGGCTCAGTCACCTTTTCAAGTGTTAAATGCAAAGCAGCCTTTCCATGAAGCCGACCTTCAGCGGGTGAAGCATCAGATCCCTTGTCATTAGACTTTCTGCGTTTTTGAGTTTTTCTCCCAGTATGTATCCAAGAATGGTCATAGCCTTCTGCTGGATTCATCAAAGAATTTGGCTTCCTGCCTCTCTTTTGGGAGCTGAGTATGGCTCAACTTCTGATTTGACAGCCTTCGGAGAGAATGAATTGTTAGGTTGAGCGTGGTCATGGCCTTCCTCTGAATTCTTTGAAGAATTTGGCTTCCGCCCTCTCTTTTTGGGACCTGAGTATGGCTCAACTTCTGATTTGGTAGCCTTCAGTGAGCCCGAATTGTCCAGTTGAGCACCATCTCTTGAATCAATACCCTTGGAATGTTTAGTAAGATGGCAATGCTGTAATTGTTTAGAAACTTTTTGTCTGACATTGTGTTCATCCTTAGTAGGAGCAGCCACAGTTTTGCCAGCTTCTCTAGGATTAACAGCACCGGGGGCTGCAATTCCCCTCTTTTGGTAAGCATCCAGTATCTCAGCAAATGAAAGTCCCTCTGTCACCTGTTTAACAGAGAAGTTTCTTTGTGGGTGAGTGTAAGTTCCACTTAATGCAAAGGAGAGAGAGAGAGAGAGAGAGAGAGAGAGAGAGAGAGAGAGAAGAGAGGGAATATAGAATGAGCAAACAGTCACGTACATGGGAATCGTTCAGAACTTCCAATCTATTTTTCTAATCACATGCATAGACAATGGACCCACTTCAACACACAAATACCTATGCACAAAGAAGTATATTATAAGCTATATCATACAACATTCCTCCTAAGATTTGTTTCTAACATGTCATGTAATTAAAGCTAAGCAGTGCTATGCCAATTTCTCAAACAATCTCTACATAAAAATTAGAATAACTAGGTCTCTATCTAGAAAGTAGAATAACTAGGTCTCTACATACAAAGTAGAATAACTAGATAGACAGCACAGGATGGTTTTATTTCATTCAACAAGAATGTCAACAATTGTTTTGTGTATTGTGTGCAATCAGAATCAATACAACCGGCTGACTATCATGTTGTCTTTATTCAAATCTGTGGTTTTACTCACTAGTATGGGCGGACTCGGGATTTCAAAATGAGGTGCGCTAAATTTACGTTACGTACAAACCTACTATAAGGATAGATTACTTGACGGTACGAGTGAATTTCATTGATAACAAAAAATACACAGGGAGACATAATGAGCCCCTCAAAATGCATCTAGTACAACCTTAAATAAAAACAACATTTAAAGGGGGAGGAAGTTTTTCACACATATACTAATAAATAATATATTCATAACGATGTTTGAGAGATTAATTAAAAAAAATACAAGCAATTAATAAATAATTTTGTGAGTAAAAGACTAAGCAAAATTAAGAGTGGTAAATGATTTTGGTGGTGTGAAAATTTGGA
Organism: Prunus armeniaca; assembly: GCA_903112645.1. Taxonomy (NCBI): domain Eukaryota; kingdom Viridiplantae; phylum Streptophyta; class Magnoliopsida; order Rosales; family Rosaceae; genus Prunus; species Prunus armeniaca. The sequence goes on along the minus strand of CAEKDK010000003.1, from coordinate 7,668,698 downwards.
AGAAATAGATGGGTTTTATAAGGAAAATTGAATGGTACAAAAATTTTAGAAAAAGAAAGAAAATTGAAGTTGGTACTAATTTTCAAAAAATTGCCGTGGTATTAATTGCATTAATAGTATCGAATCATGCTTGAGTAGTTGGAGCAGCTTCAATGAGTGTGAGGAATACTTTTTAAAAACCAACCATTGGATGAGCATAGGTTGGTTGAGTGCACGGGCACTGATGAGCGAGTAGATATAGCAGCTGCGCTGAGGAGAGTGAAGCAGCTCTTGAGTGAGGGTGTGTGGGGTGCGCTTGGGTGGGCTGGGATATTAACGTTGGGCTATAAAAAATCAAATCACCTGGGCTAAGCCCAGGTTAGCATGTGCATAGGTCCATCCCTCACTAGCATCATCAATTCAGTGTAATCATCTGTTTCTGGTAACCATGTTAGTCTCTACTTTCACTATGGTTTGACAATATATTTTTAATACTACTCAAACAGCAGACACCAGAGTGCACAAAATGGATCATGGGATACTGAACACTGGGAGACAACAAGCTTTCTAGTTCAAAAGGATTTGATGCTATGATCACCTCAGAGAGAGAGAGAGAGAGAAAATATGAACACATAAGAACAGCCATTTCATTTTTATTTTTTTAATTAATAAGAAAATTCGGGCTTTGAATTCAGTTTTAAAAAAACATACAAAGAACAAGTTAAGGAAATAGAATCAGCAAAACACACCCAAAAAAAATCCACACTGTACTCTAAACTTATTAAACATGCAAGTGAGCTGACAATATCACAAGTTTGGCATACCAGATTTTTCCCAGAATCATTGTCATTATCATTTTTGAGGGCATCAGATCCATTTTGGTATACAGAAGCCACTATTTCAGCATAATCGTCCAAAGCAATGTCCATGGACTTCACTGCTTCCACGAGATAAGATTTAAGCTTAGCAGAACAATTCTCTATAACTTTCTCCCCCAGTTTCCAAGAAATAGGTGAAACAGTCTGAAACAATGAGTAAAGGGCATACACTCTTAAATAAACAAAATGGAATGGTAGGAAAATAAAAAAGGAACATAGCAAAACAAAACAAGATGTAAAGGCAAAGAGTATTACCTGATCCTGATTTTCCTTTCTAACACTAGATAAAAGAGCTTTTAGAATATCCAAGGGAATTTCTTCACTTTCATCTAAAACCATTGTCATAATACTTTCCATGGCTGAAAATACAGCATCTGGAAGGTTGGACCTAAACTTAAGCAAGAAGAAGCCATAAGTTGTAAATTATTTGTAAAAAATAAATGAACTCATGTAAAATGAAATAGAAAACCAAAGCTCCAAGTTATTATGAAAATCAAAACACACTGCAGACACAAAGATTATTTATTTTCATAGAGTATTGTTTAAATGAATAAGTTATAAACAAAAAACAAAATGGATGTTCAAATACTTGATCTCTCATTAGGAACAAAATTAAACTTGTTCTCTTCAAACTTCAGTCCATAATGAAAGTTTACAATATGTTTTGCTGTCGATACAACCACAAAGCACTTTCCAGCAAAGAACCGCAGGAGAAGTCAATAAGTAATATTTTAAACAGCATTGATAAAGCTCTTACTTGGTTATTTTAAGGAAATGTTGAAACATCTCGAGAATTAAGGCATCGCAGTCAAGGTCCATCATCAACAAGCTTGACCTGACCTTCGCAACAATACAAAGAATGGAACCTGCCTTTGTATAATAACGACTGGACTCATGTGACAAATTTTCAAAAGATGCTACAGTCAGCTGAAAGATTTCCTGTGCAACCAATAAACAGGAAATGAAGTCCTAAGTGCCCATAACATTAATACAGGAGCATTTGATGATACAAGCTGTAGAACTTCGAAGTGATTAATGATTAGTTAGAATCTTGGAGCTGTTATACCTTCATCCGTTCATCATCGTATGGGGCATCCGGTGCTGTTATTCTTGTAATCTGAGTAAGGCAAGATGCAACAGAAAGCTTCACATCCACATCTGAGTGCCTCAACAGTTCATTAGAAATTAATGCTTTCATTAAGGGTAGAAGTGCATCTTGCATGGATCTGGGTGGTCCTTGCTCAACATTGTCCAACAAATCGTTAGCGTCCTAAAAGACAGAATGAAACAGAGGATGTCAGGTATTGTCAATCGTAAAACCGATAAAGGTACAAACAAACAAAAAATCAGATATAGCTCTGTTTAACATAACTTCAAACATTTGCATTGCAACAGATTCGAACTTCAGATTAGTTACATTTAAGCATATATCATAATAATCATTACATTTAACCATCACATACAATCGCAAATCTGAATAAGAATGCTCAGTGGCTACTTATTAGAAATGTATAGAACTCATTAGTTTCAGAAGTAAGAATTCACATAAGGTCATAGAAGGTGCAAACACCTATACACCACACAACATCTTTTAATAAGCAACAGTATACATTCACCATCGTTTGACAAACAATAGTATAAATCAAACATTCAAAAATGAAAAATCATAGCCAACGAACAGCTCACAACTGGTTTAACATTTAACCATCAAGCCATTCAACACATATAGAGGCACACACCATCTTGTAATAAGCAACAGTGCACATCTAAACATTCAAAAACGAAAAATCATAGCTAGAAAACAGCTTGCAATAGGTTTAACATATAACCATCAAGCCAGTCAAATAATTAAGGATTACATATAAGCAATTGAAAAATAAAACTCAGATGTTCATTTAAACCACAATTCTGAGTATAGGAAACAAACATCAACATGTACAAAGCCCTCATAATTACTGAAACCACATTTCCCTTCATAAAAGATTTGTTTTTAACCCAAATAAACAAATAAATGAAAACTAAAACCGTAATAAAAAAACCACAAACTTTTCAATAAACAAATGGTAGCCCTGACTTTGAAGAATTCACAAAATGATCATCAAACCATCTCAAGTCATCATTCGTTTGTATTCTAATGAACTCAATTAACCCAAAAGAAAACCGGATGCACACACTCAAAAGAAGAAGAAGAAAAAAACCTATAAAACACTCCCAGTCAGTAATTCATGATGATCAACCCATTCCCAGCCTTCATACACTCGACATTCCAGAGAATTTCATCAAAGCAAAAAATAACCCAGTAAACATGTATATTGTGTGTGAAAATGCAATACAAAGAGAGAGTAAAGGGGGCATTACATCAAGAAGTTTGAGAAGCTCATCAGTGCCAGAAGGAGTGTTCAGGAGACTATTTCCAGTCTCCTTAAGCTGCTCCTCAAGCTCTTGCTCAGAGGAAGACATTGTAAGAGCTAAAAGACCCTTCCTTTCTCTTTTGTTTTTGAGAAACTCAAAGACCCTCAAGAGAAAACCCAACGCAGAATTGCACTGCAAGCTCTTAGACCCTTTTTATAACTCCCCAAATATCAAAAAGTGACAAAGCTACCAACTCAGAACAGGCAAGTCTTAGGGATTTAAGGCAAAGTGTTGGGCATGCAAGCAGAGAGTTACAAATAGGCAGTTTCGTATTCTGACCAAAATTATGAATTTTGGTTCACCCTTGGGCTCTCAAATCCGGTACAGTATCTCTACTGTACTTGGGTGTTTTTGGGTTATGCCTCTACAAAACCAACACCCCATTTTTATACACAGCTAAAAGCTTGGGACACCATTGGCGCTTTAATGCTTGTTTTTGAGTGCTGGGCTTGCTAAGAGAGTGCTCTACTTACCAAAATAAAAATAAGTCTGTGCTCAGTCAAAATACGTTATTGCCCTTGTAATGTTTGAATTTGGAGGGGGCAATGGCATGATATTTTGTTGGTATTGCAAGGACTAATAAAATTCTTGGAGCACTAATGAATTTTGCATGCCATGAGTCCTTAGATTTGGCAGTAAAATTTGTATCTGAGTTGGGGACATAGAATTAAGACAGGTTTGGTGAATTTCCTAGAGTTCTTATCCTCATCCATGAGAAAATGCAAGACGGCCCTTTCTTATTTTGAATTTAAGGGGTTAATTTTGTGTAATTTGTTGCTTTTCCAATGTCAAAAACAATGCTTGGACTTGGAGGACCAAATTTAGTGAAATGCATTATACATATGACAGATAAATACATTGTGTAATTTGTTCCAGATGCAATGTGCCTAGAGTAGTCCATATATATCCTTAATTATATAAGGTAGCTGCTCTGGCCTTTCTTGAAACATAGTATTTAGCAAATTTTCGTTTGACAGTCAAAGTTTATCTTTCAAATATTAAGGTGTTTGATTTTTATGGTAATATATATCCAAACAAAATTCTTTTCGCGTAATTTACTCTCTTTTTTTAAATAATGAGGGAGATGTTCGAATTTGGGATATTTTTCAATTTTGGGAAGAGATTTTTTTTTTTCTGTTAAAATTTTGGGAAGAGATAATGCCACTAGACCAAAAGTTAGTTGGTACTCGGAACATTACTTAAATACCATTCCTAATTTCTTTGTTTATTTGTGTGAGACAACTAAAACCATCCATATATTTTCATTTTTCTATTCTAATCAGCTTCCATTTTTATTTTATTTTTATATTATTCTAATTATAGTTAATATAGTATGAATTTAATTATATTTCTAATAATAAATCTTACACTAAGATATAAAAAATGCTCATCTTTTGAGAGGCCAAAGATAAATTTTACTAGGATGAAACGGAGATAAAATTAAATGATAAAAACTATAACTAAACATAATAACAAAGTACAACATTGTACAACATCACAAATTTCTATTACCTAAATCATAGGTACAGTACAAGCATAACAATTTAAAAATCAAATATTTTAGAGGTATTTAGTTATAGGGTGTTGAGGCCCCTACATAGGGAATACCCATTTTAAACACTAGTGATATAGATAAACCCTACACCATTTAATTTCTATAAACAAACTCAAAAAAATAATCCAAAAAATGAGAGATGGCCCTGTTGAATTTAATTTTGGTTATTAAATTATTACTTTAATACCATGTTGAATGTTTTGGGTTTTTTTTAATGAGGTTTTGTTGTTGGGTTCGTTTAAAGAAATCGATTGCAGTTTTGTAATATATAGGGAGTTCGAAGCCTGTTTATTATGTTGTAAATGGGTGTTGGGTGTGTTTCTAAAGTCTATTTCATGTAGGGTATTTTTTTATAATATGGGCCCCTATATTAACTATAATAGTGAAACTCCGAATATTTTATATGTAAGAACAAATATCTTATTTAATTAGATATGGGTCCTGAAGCAAATAATGATAGTATGACATAATGCACAACATTGCTTGGTCATGGACAATTTTTATTAATTAAATAAATCACTAGCACAACATAATATGTGTAAAATCCACATACCTTATCATTAAGAACCTCATTCATCATGATTTGTAGATGAAAATCATTTTCGTGGGAAGACTGCTTTGCGTTTAACGCTTCAAAATGTGATCGAGCCACCAAGTTTAGAACCTAAACCTGAAGGTGACATAGGAGCTTCTTCTCCATTTCTTCAAAGTAACCCTAATGGCGGACCCAACGAAGAAGGGGCCGGCCAAAGAAGCAAGTTGTAGCCGATCATGCTGCTAACCCTACTTCCCTTTCAGCTGTGAGGAGAGATTTCTCTAGTGCTCATTTTGAGGAGAGAACTCCACAATAAAAAGATAGCCATTTGAGAAAAGGATTTAAGGAGACAAGTATCTTGGAAGGCAAAAGCAGAAGAGCATCTTAGAGCTATAGAACTTGCTGAGACGACAAACGAGGGGTGCTTGCTTGCTTCTGTACATGTGGTATAGATAAGGAATCTGCAGATCCTTGTGATCTTGAGGAAAACAACAACAATACAACTTCGGATGCAGAATCTGCTGGCGAGTCCTTACTTAGTTAGGATTTGGGTTCCTCACTATGTTAGGATTTTGGTTACTTACCCATTTATCTAGTCCTATTATAATTGAGATTTATTTTCTATTTAATTTAGATTTATTTCCTATTTTATTTAGGGTTGTATTTCTTTATAAATACCTCCATATTTGAGAAGAATAAAAATATGAGCATATATGAGTATAATTGAATATTTGCCCTACTTTGTTTGACATGGTATCAGAGCCAGGTTCTTAACCTGTGTTAACCTCTACCAAATTGAGAGTCGTTGGCACTCCTCATTCCTAACCCATCATGGGTCTTCATCTTGTATAGTCATCTTCTTTTGTTCATCCTCTCATATGTGTTTTCACCGCACCTAGCCTTCGCATGCTTCTTTGCTACTGTTCCAAATTTTTTTTATTTTTCATCTTTGTATGCCAGATGGTCTTTCTTGATGTCTCAGCTTCTCTATCTTTGAAACTTCATAACAAGTCACTTTACTCCGTGAGCCTCGTCACTGCTCACCGAGCCGTTGCTTTCCTCCGTGAGACTCATCACTGCTCGCCAAGTCTTTCCTTTGACTATTCTGCCGGTCTCTGTCTTCTTCGACAACTCTCTTGAGTTGCCTTTCCGCTTCTCAGTTTTGAGCACCCTTTCTCTGTTTCTCTCTTTGCTCTATTTAGCTCTCTTTTATTTATGTTTATCTCTTTTGTATGTCTATGTCCAATGGCTGGTGTTTGTTGTGTTCTTTCCCCACACCATCGCTCCATCTCTATCACCTAGCCTTTCCCGGTGGGTGTTTATTATTTATTTTTCTATCTCCTTCCCTTTTACCCTTATGCTTATTTCTTTCTACCTTTGGCCCCTTTTCAATATTCATCCCTTTCTCTGTCTGTCTATTTCCTAATAGACACCTTCCTTTGTCATTATTTTCCTTCAATCACAGCATTATTCTCTCTTTTTTTTTTTTTTTTTTTTTTGTTCTACCTCACTTTCTTCCACTAGTTTCATTTTAAAAATTGTCACATGCAATTTCTCATGCTTTACTTTTTAATATCTTTAGTTTCTTCCTCTTTGATCTACCGATGTGGTTTCCCCTGCTATGCAGCCGAACTCTTTTCATGTCCCCTCTATTTCTCATCTTTCTTTTACCAACCTTTTCCATTTTGTTGTTCTCTCACTGCATTATATCTCGCTTTCACAACTCCCTTATATAATGTTGCTTCCCTTTGATGGGCATTTTATCTATTCCTATTCCACACATGAAGGGTTTCCTTTTTTTCAGTGTCCTTTGCTCTAATTCCCGTTTGAGCACCTTATCTTTGTCTTTGTCTCTATTCATGATTTGCTAGGTTTCCTCCCTTACTATTCTCCTTTTCTGAAGTTTTTTCTTCATGGGACAGCCGTATGCTACCACCTTCCCCTCTTGCATTTGTTTATGTCACGAGACTGGCATGTTTGAGTCTCTTTATTATTATTTCAATTTCTCTTCTTCCAAATCTCAACCCTTTACTAGTGTCAGATTTGATGGGGAGATAAATGCAACTTTATTTGAGTACTGCAACTTTATTTTTCAGTGTTGCTTTCTCCAAATCTCGACTCTCATACATCGTCGGATTTGAGGGGAAGTGACACCGCTGCTCATCTATTCTGCTGCAATTCAACTACCTATTTGCCATGTCTAATTCTTCTACATCTGAGCGTCAGTCAGCTTCTGTTTCTTAAGTGCCACTTTTCTTATGGTTCTGACGACACCTTCTCTTCGGGGGGAAAGGGGGAGTGAAGAGAAGTTGTCTTTGCGATAATGGAAGTATTTGTCATTGTTATTGCTGCTGACTACTATGTCCTTTGTTGGTGCCAGTACCATTGCTCATACCTGTTAGGTCTCTTGCTGGGGACAATGTTATTGCTCCTGCCTATTATGACTCTTGTTGGGGACAGTGTTGATTACTGTTGATGATGCATGTTATGCCCTTGCCTTGTTGCTCTTGCTGGTGCAAGTGCCTTGTATTGCTGTTGTTGGTACCAGTATTGTTGCTCCTGCCTGTTATGGTGCCAGTATTGTTGCTCATGCCTTTGCTGGTGTGTTTCTGTTGTGGTCACGCCCATTAACCTTACTTTTGCTCTTCACTTTCTTTGCCTTACCTTATCTTATTTTTTTGAGGTTTGGATTTACCGAGATCCAATGATCAACTTTAAAGATACAACCTTGTAGTACCTCAAGCTTGATGATTGATCCTTTGCAAAACAATTCCTAACTAAACACCGCACTGTCACATGCCGAAATTGTTAGTACTATTTTCTTCAAACGTTAAACCAATCACAATCACCAGACGAAAATATATATATTTATTGAGACAATCCTTTTGTTTCAATATCTTAAGCTACGACCCAACAAATATGTGGATCAAGCCAACATTCTTGCTCACATATAGCTCCACCCTGCATTTGAAAGAAAAAAATTGCATACGGTTTTTTTTTTTGGGAATCAAAATATCAAAAAAAAGAAGAAGAAAGAAATGTTCTAACTTCAATTTCTCTCTCTTTGAGATGTCACTCATAATTGATATAGCTGCTAATTAATGCAATGATTTTAAATATATTATGAAGGCTACTGACGCTTCATGATTGTTACCAAACTCATCTATTTGGCAATTAGTACGTACTAATTGTCTTGTATAATTCTTTATGCTTGAGGTTGTTACATACTAACCATCTTTTATATTTCTAAAAGGTTAGCAATGGAGCATAAGACCCACTAGTGTCGTGATTTAGAACAATTGCTCCTCCAAAAAAGGTCCTGGACTCGAATCTTAATATCCTTGTAATGTATATGAGTTTAGTATATTACCCCTCTCATAGTGAAATATGCTTGAGATTGAGACCAAACATAAGCTATTAAGTGCCAGTTTGACATTGCTTATTTGGGGTGATAAGTGATTTTTAAAAAATTTTGAGAAGCCCAATCCGTTTGGTAAACTGTGAGAAAATCACTTATTGTTAAAAATTGCTGTGAGAGAAAGCTATAAGGGAAAACAGCTAATGATGTGCTTTCATTTTCTGATTATGCAGGAATCAGTTTCGAAGAGGGGCTGAGTGCCAGTTTGGCATTGCTTATTTGGGGTGATAAGTGATTTTTTAAAAATTTTGAGAAGCCCAACCCGTTTGGTAAACTGCGAAAAAATCACTTATTGTTAAAAATTGACGTGAGAGAAAGCTATAAGGGAAAGCAGCTAATGAGGTGCTTTCATTTTCTGATTATTCAGGAATCAGTTTCGAAGAGGTGTTAGGTTTAATGATTATGCAGCAATCATTTTCTGATTTTGCGTCAAATCAATACCAACAACATTTTAACAAAAAATTTACCAAACGCCAAACTGCTTTCTCTCACAGCTGATTTCTCTCACAGCAAATCTGACAGCGATTATTTTCACAGCACAGCAATGCCAAACTGGCCCTGAGTTTAATGATTATGTGGCAATCATTTTTTGATTATGCGTAAATCAATACCAACAACACTTTTAACAAAAATTTTACCAAACGCCAAACTGCTTTCTCTCACAACTGATTTCTCTCACAGCAAATCTGACAGCGATTATTTTCACAGCACATCAATACCAAACTAGCTTTAAGTGACTCAAAATGTAATAGACCGATGCTTACCGAAACCCTCTTGAAGGATCTAATCATACACGTTGCTCAAAATTAATTTACAAATTTAGCTAGTATGCCAAAAGTGCTAATATTTAAGAATATGAGAGGTCATAACCTTTTGTAGGTAATATAATTATTTTTAAAAACAACAAATTACTTTTTTCTATTTTAGTTTTCAATATAACAAAAACATTTCTAATCATTTCAATTTTGAAATATTGATTTCACAAAATAATATATTTTGCAAGTTTTTCAAAATCGTTTTTTTCCCACCACTTTTCAAAGTTTTCAACTATTACATATAATGAGAGAGTCAAAAGAAACAAAAAGAAGGGAGGAGAGAAGGGCGGAAGGGAGAGTGAGAAAAATATACATGAAATCAAAATGGTCATGAACCATACTAAGCATAAGCATTTTACATAAAATAAATTAAATGGATAAATATTTACCTTATAGTATCGTTGCATGAAAACACCCTTATCGGATATTTTTTTGGCCGTAAATGTTTTTTTAGTGAAAAGTCCTAGATACGAAAAATATATTCAGGTAGTTTGCATTTTTTGATGGAAGGTGATATCAAAGGTAAACTACGAGAATCTATTTGATTTCCATAAGAAATTTGAGATCTAATGGTGATTCTATGTAGATTAGGCCACTAGGATTTCGGGCGCCACGGCGCTAGTAAGGGATGGGAAAGTGAAAGGATAAAGAAGTATGAATAAAAACATATTATATTTATATATGTAAATTTGACATTTAATACGAAAGAAAATTCTAGAAAAAGAAAAAAGAATAATACTAGTCTTACCACATTTTTTATACTACAATTTTATACCACATGATGTGACGGCTGATGTGTACATACCACATCATGTAAAATACTAGTTTCTGTTTTTCTAATTTTATTTAATAAAATACATTTCATTCATTTAATTGATATGACATATGATATGGACATGTCACATCATGTTGTATAGAAATGTGGGATAATAATGTGGTAAGTGTAGCATTACTCAAAAAAAAAAAGAGAGCGAAATATTTCTATGTTATCTTTATTACTTGAAGTATAAATGGATAAATAATTACCTTATATAGTCATCATTGCAAGAAAAAAACCTTCGGCCGGATACTTTTTTTGCCGTAAATGTTTCTAGTGGAAAATCCTAGATACAAAAAATCTATTAGAGTAGTTCACATTTTTTTTAATGGTGGGTGATTTCAGAGGTGAAACTACAAAAATAAATTTCCATAAGAAAATTTGAGATCTAATAGTGATTTTATGTAGATTAGGTAGGTTTCAGGCGACTCGGGCAAAAGTAAAAAAATTAAGAAGTATGAATGAAAACATATTATATTTATATAAGAAATTCGATGAAAAAAAATATTTATATAAGAAAATATGAGATCTAATTGGGTTTCGAGCATCGGAGTTGGTGAGGGTTTAAAAAGTAAGGAAAAAATGTACAAAAGAAAATTCTAGAAAAAGTGCGAAAGAAATATATTTTTGAGTTATTTTTATTAATTTAAGTATAATATTTAGTTTTGAATATGTATTTTCGGGTTGTAAGGAAGAAAAAGGCAAATATATGAAGAAATTTAAAAATGGAAAGTAGGTGTTTATTGTTTGGTATAAGCAAAACAAAAATGGTAGGATAGGGAAAGAGAAATTAATGACTACTAAGAAAAAATAAATAATTTTCAAGTTAAGTTAGAAATTAATCTTAGATTTTTTATTATAAAAAAATAGATAAATGAGAAAAGATGTTTTTCTTTTGTTTTCAATATGACATTTTTAATAACATATAAAAAGTTCCAATTTAAGTGAAAGAAAGGAAATGAAGTGGAGAGAGAAAAACACAAGGTAGAGAAAGAGAAAGCATAGCTGCACTTGACTTAGTGGAAAATCCTAGAAAAATACTAGGATAAATTTTTAAATTTAATGGTGATTCTATGTAGATTAGGAAATTCTAGAATAACTTTATTAATTTAAGAATACAAATTATTTATTTTTAATCGTCAAATTTATCTTAAGATCTATTTTTTAAAGGCAGATTAGGATTTCTTCCCACTACACCATGATGTTATTTTTTTTTTTTTTTTTTTTTTTTTTTTTTTTTTTTTTTGGGGTCCAAGTGAAGGTTGGTAGAAGAACAGAAGGTATGAAACGAAATTACTAAAACGGGGGCAAGAGAATATTCTGAGTTACTATTATTGATTTAAAAATTGATCAACAACAAACTTATGGATTGGAAGAAGTGTCACCCAACTCCATTGAAAGAAGTGTCAAACTTTGTCCACGGGTTTGTTTGTATTTCTCCTTAATGCCGATTACATTTTAAATAGAGAGGTTTGGTCATTTGAGAGAGTTTACAACGAAAGGGTGAGGGCCATTATACGGGGAATACAAGAGGAGCCTCCACTTTTGGAGCAGAAAAACATGTGTAAAATGAAGATAACATTGTTTTGTTATCCACGACCAATCAATGTATGTCAAGTGAAAAAGTTATCATGCGTTGTATGCCATGATTGCCGGAGATAGCAAAATAATGTCATCCTCATTTCACATGAGTATTTCTCTGAAGCTAAGTGGGGGCCAAACTATATTACCATTTGGATGTACTTGAAAGAAATTATTTGGATTGACAACAAAACTAAATTTGCTATTAAAAAAAAAAAATAGATTGAATGTATTTAAAATAAGCCAAAACATAAAAGATATATATATATATATATATATATATATATTTTGAGAATACAATTGAAATGGATTTAAAATTACCGCAAACAAGATCATTTGAAATTCATTTGTTTTTTTCATTAATTTCGTAATTGAATCTTGGCATACATATAACCTTACAGCGTCATCTAATAGATTTGGAATCACTCCTTTCAAATGGCCGTAACAGACTTGTTGACGAAGAGGCAATATGAATTTTGTTCAAGTTATGGTAATAGTTTGTAAGACCAATAAAAGATGATGTATTATCTTGAAATGTACCCTATAGCTTGCGGTATTTAGGCCATCAACCCAAACAGAAAAAGAGGGATAAAGAGAGATAAAAGGCAAACATGAAATCCGATGGTGAAAAATCCTAGAGCCCTATAGGTCATTTTAGAACCTTATTTTTTCAAATATGCAGTAAAGGCTTTCTAACTTCTAACACAATCGACAATGGCAGACAATTGTGCCATCAATGAGGCACATTTCAACCTCAGGTTTACATTAGCAATTCACATACAATTACCATCCTCTAACATCCTAAGGGGGCTTTTAACATAATTTGCAGAAGATGAATAAATGGCCATGCTTCCCGTTTCTTCCGCGTATTCTAAAATAATTTATGAACCTGCGTTATATTGGATGAAACTTTTTCATAGAAAACAATTATCAAAATGTAGCATATACTAGAAACAACAATTTGAAACAAAATTGAAAACCATTGTAAACAGTAACTAGTAAACAGTCAAATAAAGTAACAATCCATGAGACAAAGAAAGCTCCCTAAAGATGTTTCAACATTTCTCACAAAATTCAGACCCAGTCAACTTATTGGGCCTTCACATGCTGCTGAACAACATGAAGACCTTCGTGATCCTCCCCAAAATCCTGCACAACCAGAAAAACCATGGTCTCATTTAGATCATTGAATGTTGCAGAATAAAATAATGTGTTACTTTAAATTTAACTCCCTTCTCTACTGGGTAAAGAGTTGTACCTTCACAACCACACAAGAACAACCAACGACCTTCCTAGCCTTTCCCTCGGAATCAATCTTGCACAGCTGTATGAGTAAAGTAAATAATCAATGCACAAAACAGACAATCACTAGGCAACCAAAATAAAGTAGAGCGAGAAATTAATCCAAGAAAATAATCAAATGCCAAAAATAGTTTAAAAGTAAACACCACTTACACCAGCCCACTCTCCTAGGGTCTTGGCACTGGGAACGGTCAGCATGTTTACGTTGTGGTCAGCACAAAGAGCTTTCACCAGTTTAACATAGTCTTGCTGATCACAGTCCTCTGCCAGCACGCAGAGCTGGGCAGCATGCTTCTCAATCACTTTTGCAGCTTCGTGAAGACCTCGAACAAGACCGCCATGAGCCAGTGATTTTCTCAGCACAAGCTGCAGAGCAGTTGTAACATCCATAGGCTCACCAAGGGCTGGAGCTGGAGCAGGCGCTGCTGCTGGCGCTGCCTCAGTTGAAACTGCAGCTTCTTCACTGCAAATGAGACATTGAAACCCATGAATCATAAATCGTAGGACCATTTTTGGTAGCATTAGACTACATTCCATAGAAACAAAAGAACCGTGATACCAGCGCAGATAAATATAACACATCAACACCGTCTCTCCATTTATTATCAAACAACAATTTTCCAGAATGATTTTAAAAATCAGAAAACTCATTGTGAACAGAGATCTGTTCTTCCCACATAATACAAACTAGCTCTGAAAAATAACAATATGATCAAACAATTAAACAATATTCATATCAAACAAAATTCAATCACAAAAAGCATTCCTCTCCCAACCGGGTACCTCAGAACTCAGGAAAATAACAAAACCCTGAAATTTTCTTCACTAAATTCAGATACTTACACAGTTCATAATCTCCTCATAGAAATCTAACCTAAAAGTCTTTGCAGCCAAAGCAGAAACATATTTTATCAATTCAACTAATATTCTAGCTTTTATCACTCACCCCCAACTACCCAACTAGATCAACAACAGATAGTCCATACCAGATAACCCATTTATAAATATGCCATGTAACAAGAAAATAAATTCAACTTTGACATTTACTTAAGTAAGAAACCAGTTTTTAAACAACACAAAATTAGAACAAAAACTACAACTTCACAAACTTCAAGAAGCAACCCAATGCTCATGAAAGGTCCAAAAAGAGATGTTAAAGAAACTAATATCAGGGTCATTACTCTTGAAGAACATGAGTTTACTTACCCTGCCATTTTTCCTCTTGACGTTCAAGCTGAAAAATCGAAAAACGAACAACATATATCAATAATCAGATTCCAGATATCTTTAATCTCAAGATACAGATACATATAAAGAGGAAGAGAGTGAGACCTTGAAGATGAGGTGAGATGAGGTAGCCGATGCACCGAAAGTTCTGCGTAAGCGAAGCAAAATGAGCAGTCAGAGCGAAGTGAGGAATTTATTAGGGCAAACCCTAAATCTTGTTAACCCCTTCTTGGGCCAATCCAGTTCCCGGCCACATGAAATTGGGCCCAAATCCAAATCTCCTAGTATGGATTAGGCCCAAATCCATAATTACCCATGATTTTTTTTATTTTTTTTTCTGAGGGATTCAAACTAAATTAACTGTATTTTTAACATAGTTCAAATCCTTAGGGCCCGTTTAATAAACATTTCAATTTTTATTTTTAGTTTTTAGTTTTTATTTTTTATGGTAGAGTATAGAGGAAAATGAGAGTGAGGATGAGAGGAGAGGATGGAGAGAGAAGAGTAACAAAAGTGAAAACAAAAACTTGAAAGTGAAAACAATTTCAAATAGATTTCAGTTTTTAGTTTTTGTTTTCACTTTAATATATATATTTTTAATACAAACGATATTCTACTTTAATATAATCTAATTACTGAGAAGGGATTCGAACTCGGGTGCAAAGTGAAGAGCACATCCGCTCCAGCCAACTTGGCTAAGCTCATATTTGCTTTTTATTTGTTGTTTCATTTTTATACTAACTAGCCTCTTGAACACTTTTTTTTTATTTTTTTTATTTTTTGGGCCTAAAATGAACTATTGATTAGGATTCGAGAAGTGGGCATTTGTTTCTGTTGTGTTCAAAAATTTAACCATAAAGATCCTTGTTAAGAAAACTGGACCTCTCTCCTATTTGTTCTTCCTTCTGTTTTAGACGATATTGCTGGCCTTTGGTGCATTTCCAGCAGTTAGCCCCTTGTCATGGCAAGGGGAGCCCTAGGGAAGTTACTATTCACATGAATAGTGGCTGCCCTAGCCCCCCAACAAAGTGTGTTTCCAGCAGTTTAAGTTTGCCATGACAAATACTATTCATTTTTTTGTTTTTTTTTCACAACTTTGTTTACTTAAACAATTAATTTGGATAAGATTTTTGGGTTCCTACGTGTCAATACTATTCATATCGGATAAGATTTTTGGTTTCAAATTTCAGATACATTTCAAAATTAAAATTTCAGATAAATTCAAAATGTCAAATTTCAGATACATTTCAAATTTCAGATAAAATTTTCACCCTCTAAGATTGCGCCACATGTCATATCTATATGTCTATATTTTTCTATAAAACCAGAGGCTCAGCTCATACCTCCCACACAAGATCTTTTCTACATTTCCATTTCTCATATTTTAGATTTCATTCTCCATTCTCAATGGCAAACATGCAAGAAGTTTTGGAGAGGCAAGAGCGAGAAACTAGAGAAAGAATGTGTCGACAAGCTACAAGCAAAAGGGCGCAGAGAGAACTAGATGAGCAACATGGCATGGCCGTTGCTTTGCTGGAGGAAGATAACCAGAGCCGCAGTGGTTTACGAGAAGGCCGTGGCCCGAATGTGGACAGACATAGACATTATCGGGGTAAGAATCTTCTAAAAGATTATTTTATCCCACATTCTCTGTACTATGATATTCATTTTCGAGCGAGATATAGAATGCAACCCCATTTGTTCAATAAAGTCATGCATGATATTTGCAATTATGATGAATACTTTGTTCAAAAGAAAAATTTTGCTAGAAATTTGGGGCTTCTTCCCGAGCAAAAGTTCACAATTATGATACGAATGTTGGCGTATGGGTCATTTGTTGATTAGGTGGATGAGATTGCCCGGATGGGGAAGTCCACTATTTTGGAGAGCTTGGTGCGATTTTGTGATGCCGTGGAAACTCTGTACAACCAGGGACTACATGCGCAGACCTACGCCCAGGGATCTGCAACGGCTTTTACAAAAATCTGAGTCTCATGGATTTCTTGGAATGATTGGTAGCATTGACTGCATGCACTGGCAGTGGAAAAATTGTCCAACTGCTTGGCAAGGGGATTATGACAATAAGAAAGGACAGAAAAGCATCATTCTTGAAGCAGTTGCTGGTTTTGATACATGGGTTTGGCACGCCTTCTTTGGAGTTGCCGGCTCTCAAAACGATTTGAACGTCCTGAGTCAATCCCCGGTGTTCAATGATGTTCTGAGAGGTGAATGCCCAAATATCACATATCAAATCAATAATACCGTATACCAGAACGGGTATTATCTAGTTGATGATATCTACCCAACGTGGACAACGTTTGTGAAATCAATTCCACATCCCCGATCCCATAAGCAAAAATTTTTTGCTGCCTATTAAGAGGGGTACATAAAAGATGTGGAAATGTGTTTTGGTATCCTTCAAGCCTGGTGGGCTATTATTAGGGGCGTGGCCCGTCTATTTGACGAGGATGTGCTTAGGAGTATAATGATGACTTGTATCATCCTCCACAACATGATTGTGGAAGATGAGTATGATTACGATGCTGATGAAGTGTATGAACCAGATCCCATGAACACGGTCTTAACACGAATTTATGAAAAACCCATAGGGCCAAATGGAGAACCAGAGTAGCATGATCCGTTGGTTAGAGACAGTAGTTTCATGCCTCATATGATTGAGCATTACACGGAGATGCAATCGTCATATATTCATGAACGCCGTCAAGTTGACTTGATGGAGCATTTATGGGCGGTAAAAGGCAATGAAGGTGAATGAAGTGAAGTGAAGATGTTTTTTTTTTAATGTATTATGTTTATGTTGTATTTTTATGCTTTAGTTGTGGTTTGTTTATTTTTTATGCTTTGGTTGTGATTTGCTTTTTATGTATGGAATGTTTTGAATAAAAAGGAATTTTGTTGAATATCTTCTTTATTCATTAAAAAAAAATCAATACAACTCATAAAATAAAATACATGAATTACCACTAATTTTTTAAACAAAACAAAAAATACAATGAAATGAAAGGCAAGCAAACTAACTTAATGGTTTTGATCATTTAACCAATCCGTGTTGCTAGGTCCATTGTCACGAAAAAGTCTTCGTCTCATAACATCCCTTCGTTCTAGCTTCCAAAATTATTTTGTTTCAGGGGACATATGGCTTGTATCCATGGCCATTGTTTCCCGATCCTTTTTTTCAATCTTTTCTTGGCGTACATACTCCATTTCTTTTGCATATTCTAGTTGAATTGCCCTATCGTGCTCTTGTTGTTTCATGTCCATTTCAATTCTCATGGCTTGGTGCTTTGAAATTTCCTCCAAAAATTTAGATGCATTCTTGGTAGAATTACTCTCTCTCTTCGCCTTCGCCGCCTTCCTCCCAATAGGCCTCGGCTCCTTTTCGATAGGTGAGTCTTGACTCATCGGGGAATCCATAGGTGAATCCGATGCTGGTGTCTCGTTCAACACCACCGTCGGACCTGTTGGAATAATTCGAAATCTCTTACAATTCTTCACCACCTCCCAACATTGGGTATAGTTGAAACTTTTTTTGCCTTACCCAGTGGCACCAAACCACATTTGTGCTTGTATAATCTATAAATAAAAATAAATGGAAATGCAACAAACTTTTAAAAAATGCTACATGTATTAAAAAAAAATGGAAATGCAAGAAATTTTAACAATTTATTAGAAATGCAATAAATATAAATATTGCAAGAAATATTTAAATAAATATTGGAAATACAAGAAATATTAACAAAATATATAAATTGCAAGAAACATTTAAATAAAAATTAATATGACATAGAAATTAATAAAACGAAAATTACAAATAATTTACCTTATTGCTAAGGTTTTCCCCGCTTCTATGGTTGTTCATCACTTTTGCCAAGGCATCTCTCCATTTCGCCAACTCTTTATTCAGAATTTTCCACCTACTAGATAATGTCATTTCTGTACGGGTCGAACCAATTGCCCTTTCACAAAATTCCTGATGAATTTTTTTCCACATATGAGAGAATTTCATCTCATTGCCCGTTACGGGACAATGACTAATTTGGAGCCAACACTCACATAACAAAACATCTTCCATCATGCTCCATGCCCCTCCGGGTTCACTAGAAGAACCCATAATATGATAGAGAAAAATACAACTTGAAAGTGAAAAAAAGATTGAGTAGAAAGTGAATAATAGTAGAAGGAGAAGAAAATGTATGAGGATTTGGTGTTAAAAGTGAAGAGTATTGGTTGGTATTTATAGAAAAAAAATACAATATTTTTTTTGTATTTTTTTAAATTTTTTTAGAATTTTTTATTACATAAAAATTGGCTGCCGTTGGATTGGAGCAAAATGTCTGACCGAAGAGCCCAGGACGCGACATATGGCACATAACCATTGGCGGGGCACTATAGCGGAGTGTTCAAATTTTTTAACGTTGGCGCATGCAATGCTAAAAAAATTTGACCACTAGGCTGACGTCGTCGTGACGTCAGCATGCTGACGCAAGCATCGCCCTCGAGCTGGCGCTGGGGCCAGCTTAGTTCGTTGGGTCAACAGCATTTTGGGCTTGCCCCAGCCCTCCCCCAGGTCCTATTACTGGAAATGCTCTTATAGACCCAAACGGCTTGTGTATTAATGGCTAGTTTTTATCTTTTGTTGGGTTCCATCCCCAATTTTTTTTTCAAAGAAAAAACGAACAAACAAAAACAAAAAAGAAAAATAATCCCATAACGGCTTCTCTAATTATCACAAAAAAGGCAACCCAAGCAGAAATGACAAAGCAGATCCAGAATTTGGCTTTCATTGGGACAATTAACTGATAACATTAAACAAATCCAACTAATAAGTGCAAACTTTTTAATATATTGATTGATAACATTGAATACATATACCAAATCTGTTTAACACATGTTTCAAGTAACTTGAGTCTCTCGGAAGTCAGAACCATGCTTCCCTTGCAAAACTAGACACTGGAAATGCAAATCTACGAAAAAACTGTAAAAACAAAACAGAACTGCTAAAAAACAAAAGCAATTGCTGGCTTCAGCCGCTGAAAATGGAGATGTGGAAGCCTTACTTATCATCAAGTCCTTTGCGGTCATTCGCTCAACCTGTTTTCGACTTTCTCAACCGTATTTTTCACGCCATCACACCACTTCATATGACCATGCCTGGTTTGGTTGCCTCCAATTCAGGGGCAAGCCACCTGATCTATTCTTTCCCCCTTGGCTAAAAGAAGAAAAAGAATCCATTACATCCTTAACAGACCTTGGACACAGCTGATTACTTCCCCGGAAAGAAAAAAGACAATGAGCCGCTTGCTGATGATTCTAGAGGAAGCACTCTTCCCTTGCACATGTTGTAATAATAACATAACGTTTAATTATTTTTAGATATTTTTCATAAGTAGGCGAACGAGGCAGAAACTTACTGGACTCAAAAGTCACAGACATCCTTTGAAACTCCTATTGAGACCATGGAGGCTTTAAGGCACTGGGTTTGCCAAGGACAATGAAAAGTAAATTAGATCTATATCATCACTACAGGGATATAGATCAAGATTAGTCAGCCTAGGAGAAAATACACGAATTAATAAACATGTTGTGTATAAACAATCTTCTTATGTTCCCCTTCTTAAAAGATCATTTTGTTCGCTCTCACACTTTAAAACAACACAAGCACCCACATGTGTCATCATCACTTTCAGCAGTACAATCTTCTTGGCGTCGTCAAAATTAAGCACCAGTCAATGCATTTTGGTTTGGTTTTTAAGTTTTGTATTGAAAACATAACATGCACATTTATATGCTAACGAACCAACATCTCAATGGGTAAGATGTGAAAATGATGCATACCTTCTTCCTCCAGTTCTAATAGCTCTACAAGTTGTTCAACCCAAGGTAAAAGCATCACAAGATTTCAAGAGCTACTTCATATCATAAAGACATTGAAAGCCAAGGTTTCAGATATAAAACTTAATTTTGCTTCGCTGTGAAATAGTCCATGAAGCTAAGGAAGTATGAGATCACACCACCAGAAGAAAGTAAAGCAAGGAACAGGATCACATGAGGCAAAAACAAACGAAAGGACATATTTTGTTTGTATTTCACTAACCAAGTATCCACCACTAGAACCACAGCAGTAGTACTGGAAACAGAAACAAACTTGGATTATCTTTTGCCGGTCCACGAGCTAATATGGTTACGAATAAAGCCATACAATCTTCGCTTATGTGACAGAGAGAGATTGAGATCATATGTAGAACAGATAAGAACTGAGAAAAAAAAACCAAGACAGGAAAGGGAAAAGAATGACGCGACAACATTAACCACAAGGGTTGTTGAAGAGGGGGATCAGAGGCGTCATGCTCAACCCGAAAAAACAGCGGAAGAGCATACATGAATTTGGATTCCAAACTAGCAAATTATGGCATGCCAACAACTAGCATGTACCTGGAATCATACGAAACATAGAAAGTGGCGCACTATCATAGTAAGTAGAAAAATGTCCCTGACATTAAAAGTGAAAATAAGTGCAATACAAGGCAACACCATTTTATGGCAATGAAAGCACAATTGTGTCCAAAGATCTTGGAATTATATTCTATAATATATGCAAGGTAATGCCTTGGAAAAGTATACCTACCTGTTGATTTGCACTGGGGACTAGATAATTAATCTAAGGAGCCAAAGGACACGTACATGCATATCAAAGCTTCTGCAATAGCGGGACAACTGTGCAAGAAGCAACCCATAACCAAGTGACATGAAGGATAATGGCAACAAGTAACAAGTTCAATAAAACAACATTAAACATGACCTAAATTATAACGAAGTAAGCACCTGTATCTGCTTCTATACCGCCTAAGCACAAACTTACATATTTTGGGATAGTATAGTGGTTCTTTTTATTCAGTGTCCGCTGCATTGCAAAAAAAATATTTGGTAGGGAAACCTCAGCTTTTCTTATCCCTTAATTGCACAACCAACTCATATCATTAAAATTTAAAACAAAACAAAAATCAATATCAAATTTCAAAAATGTGGAAGCATGAACTGAACTACAACAACACTCAAATCATAGAAGAGCAGCAATTAAAAGGCCTATCAATTCCCTTAAGCAAGACAACCTCTTTTCAGAGGACCAAACTGTAGAGGAATGGCAAGTTTATCAGGAAGACTTACTTTTAAACATAAAGTGGACCACTATAATCCACGAAATGACACTTCCATTGAGATTTCACACAAAATGAGGAACATAAATTAACCAAAAAGAACAAAAGAAAACAGCCTAACCATTCCAAAGTGCCTGAACCATTGAGACCATAACTGTGGTAGAAAGGATTGACCTCACCATGAAAGTTTTCCCGAACAACCACTAGCTTGAAAATGGTTAAGGATTACTCAAGCGAAAGAGATAGCCATAAAATATTGGAAAACTGAAGAAAACTAAAACATCAAATACCTTCACATATACGTCCACCAAAAGCAGTTGTCTAACATGTCAAGATTTTAGTTGTTTGTCTTGAATGGATGCGTCTATGCGTAAAAAAGAAACATCTGTTCCCATGACCAGTGTTATACGTGAATGTAACTCAATCCAATCCAATTATATCGACGAAAAGTGCAAGCAATGAGAAGTTCCAAAGTTGTGCACAAGAGGATTACCATTAAAAATATGTTATATATTCATAAATTAACTTTTGCAAAAGTGTACATGAAGATACGAGTACCAGGCACAGACAACGTTAAAGAGTATTTAGTCCATTCTCAACACCTAAACCATACAAGACACCAGCATACTTCTCCAAAGAACCATTAAAGAAACTCTCTTTCAATTTTCTGAACGTACAAGATGTAAGCAAACTATCAGAACCTGCCTGATGACAAATACCAACTCTCTCCACTTCCAACAATTCTGCAAGCTTGTTCAATCCACCATGAAGGCTATTGCAAAACTTCATCAGATGCTTGATATCGTATATTGTCGGAAAGTAAATATTGATCAAATTAAAGAACTCTGCTTGCGTCTCGGGCAAGTTCTGGCAAGTCAAAAGCTTAATCAAGTATCCAAAATCATACCCACTATGGAAAGTGACCCAATGCACACTATCATTCAACACAATCCCAGACGACATTAAGAGCTCGCCAAACCTCTTTGCATCAATACCCTTCTCATTGTTTTTCTTAAAATCAATGCCACTTTGGCGCAAAAGCTCAATAGAATCATTGGCAAAAACATCCTCATTGAGATTGAATTCCCGGAAATTAAACTGCCAAATGCAGTGTTTATCAGTTCCACAAGTGGGTAAATTCCCTTGCTCATCAGAAAATGTGAGACCCAGTTGAATCAGCTTGAGCATATCTACATTATCCTTCAAGGTTTGGTAATGGTAGTCATAGCTGTTCTTGAAATTGCCCACCGGACGAAGAACAATGCCAGGAAACTCGGTGTCCATAGCAACATACGGATAGTCATCGACAATTTTTCGTATCAAAGCAAATTCCTCCTCAAAATTATCGTTCCACACCTCACGAATTTGAATCGAATCGGGCTTCGGTAAGAGCTTCATTCCTCAGTGAAAACCCACAAAGAAATTTCGATAAAAACCGCAGGGTTTGAAGACCCAAGTCACCAATTGAACCAAATACGCATATAGCGGACCCAATTGAATCCGCGGGATCTATAAACCCCGATCAGTTCAGCTAAGGAAGGATTGGAAATGATACAAACCCATCAAAATTCATTCAACAAAGATCTAAGCTTTTAATTAATTGATAATATAAAAAATGCATTAAATTGTATGCAAAACCCACAAAATAAGGAACAAAAAAGCAAATAAATAAATAAATTAGAGGAAGAACATCAAACATCAAATCAATAGAGAAACGTGAAGGAATTGAGACCAACCTCAAATCAAGGGAACATTCGCATCACAGATCCTACGAAGAAGAGGACTCGCAGATTCAACAGAGAATGAAGAAGCTAAAAGGCAAGGTTTCTCAGAAAGAGAGAAACAAAGGGATGCGGAAATATGTCGGCAAGATTTGCTTCAAAATATGAGTCGTAAAGTCGATGAACGAGGAATGAGATAAATTTTATGGGGTCATCAAAATGGCGGTAATCTGAATTCTTTTTTATTAACTGGTTTTTGTATGTGTGTGTGTGTGTTTTTTTTTTTTTTTTTTTTGGTTTGTTCTTGCAATGAACGAGAGGCAGAAAAAGAAGAACAAACAGAGAGTACGACCAAACCAAAATATTTAAAAAAAAAATAAAAAATTTAAAAAAAAAAAAAAAAAAAAAAAAAAAAAAAAAAAAAAAAAACAGACCAGAGAGAGGAATTTTTTTTTTTATATAAATTTATAAATAAATCCAATCTTAGACATGTATTTATAAAAAAACTCAAGCATTATTTAAACATAGAAACACACCCAAAATCAACAATTGTATATTTTTTGGGTGTGTTTATAAATGGGTTTTGAGTGTGTGTAATGATGGGTTTTGGGTGCGTTTATAAAGTGTTTTGGGTGTTGGATTTTTTTTATAATTTCAGCCTCCATTTTGGGTATTTTAATGAAACTTTATTGGCAGGTGTTGGTGGGACCCACTAGGTCGGTTTGCAATTGATCATTAGTGAGCTGTGGACAGGTGGAAGCAGATGGCAAGAAAATAAAAGCAAAACCTTTAATCTAGGCCGTCCAATCCATCATATCCAAAAAATCCACTTGGGGAGGGCAAGGGGCCAGATATAAAGAGCCCGACTAGTATATAGTCTATACTGTTTTGACCCGTTTGGTTCGCAAAATGAATTCTATAAAAATTTTGTTTACGTAAGTTTGGTGTACAAATAGCGGTGGCAGCTGAGAGGTTTGCACATAAATTAGGATTAATTAGGACCTCAGACAATCTAAACTATTACAAGAGGAGGAAGAGAGGTTTCTCACACACTACTAAGGTGCTATAGGGATTCGAACCTGAGATTACTAATATGCTATAAGAATTCGAACTTGAGACTACTAATATGGTCTGTAAGTCAATAACATTTTCCACTACACTAGACCTGGTGGCACCCTCACACCATCAAATGCCACTTGAATCGTATGCACGTTGCATGAAAGATTGAACAAAACTACAAAAAATTGAAAACACAAAGCATAACCCAAAATATTGTAATTTAGGGTTGGGCCAAGGCTGAGAAAGGAATGGCTTAGGGCCTACCATTTACAAAAATGGGCGTGTCCAAGCCTGTCCGTACAATCGGGCTAACCCGTGACTCAAAACATCATATCAAGCTTGGGCGGGGCCAATTTTACAATGTTAGCCCAAATACATTCGGTTGGGAAGGGCATGGCCGATCACCGAACTGGATTCAATAATGTAAACTACAGATACACAAGCTGATGACTACCGATAGCATAAGTGAATGGTAAAATAGCAGTCACAAAGTTTCCCACATAAAAATTTAGGTTCATAAGTATTCAAGGTACAATTAATCCAACTAAAGCAGGTTCTTGTCATAGCATATATCACAAGAGGAAGCCCCATGAAAACATGGTCTTGCCATCCAACCAGTTGATCCAAATTTAGTCTTCCACTTTTGCTACCATTGCCTAGCATAATAAACATCAGAGAGTAAGAAAAACCTTAACAAGATGTTCGTGTGCATAAATGACGGTTCAGGGAATGGTTTTGATTTAGCTTGTCCGACAGTTTATTCTATATGCAGATATTTTACTCGAATCTCGAGATTCTTAGTCTTGGTCATCTAAATGCATTTGAGTGTTTGCAACAACAATATGCTGAAGCTGCGCAAGATGCATAGAGATAAAATGAACCGAAGTAAATTGTAATATGGCAAACTAAACAACCAAAACCTGATGAACTTTGTTTAGTAGTTCCCCACAAACTTTCTAATGCAAGAACACCAGAAGCTGCCATACACAACAGGACAGCTGTTATTCAATTCTACTAGACACAGATTGAAAAAGTTCTTTTTCTGTCAACTATTATCCTTCACCACAACCTATATTGTCCACAGCTATGAGTGAAATTGTAGTGTCTCCAATTTTGATCCTCATAATTTTTTACAATCGAAACAGGACCTTTATATACAGACTCTGAAGTGGATTAATAAAATCAAATGCCAATATCTAAAGTGGTGTGATATATATTGTTTGGGACTAATTACAGGCTGCCACTATGCTTCTTTCCTCAGAAACACCCATTCCTTTCCAGTGAATATTTTATCATTCACAAAAATAATTTCAGCATTCTTCAACCTCTCTATTACTGTATAACTTCTCAAATTACTGTGTAATGAAACTGCCAATAATCCTGTTGTTACAAGCAAAACACATGCACTTCTTCTACTAATCTTTTATAATAGACAAAACTGAAAGCTTATCATGGTAGAAGGAAGAGATGAAAAATAAAACAATAAAATCCTTCCTGTTTCAAAGTGAATGAGGCAAGGCAATCATGAATATGTAGATTGTTGGGTTTAACAATCAGCCCAAACTATATCAAAACAAATAGAAGATCTGGAGAAACTGTAACTTTCAAATAATAAAGAAGGCTCACCTTCACCTCATGTTCTCTTTCGCTTGAGCGTCTTTATTTTGCTTAAGATATAACTGATAACCTCCTTCAGTGTGGCTTTCCTTCCTTCTTTGACGTTCCAAAGTTCAGAGACAGCATACCTCCCACTTGGATTATATTCATTAAGTTCTTTTAAGGCTGTAACGACACACTCATATATCTCATGGCCCCACTCCTCCTTCAGATTCCGTAGCTTCTCATCTTCCTCATTAATTATTTCCTGCATCACACGGCATGTAAGCAAATTAATCATCTTTTTAACCACTTTCCAATTGTCCTTAAGAAAGGGTGATTTGACAGGATTAGTCATGTCAACCCATATGACTCAATTCAATCTGATGAATTAAACGATTATGCATGTCAACTTGCTCTACAAGCGTGATAATTGTTTTGTGTTTGTGTTGAGAAAATTAGACATGATTAATTAACAGAGAATGTTCTTGTCCGGCCAAATAGTGTAATACTGCGTCTCTCAACCCTACACGAACATGACACATGAAGTCCAATTGCTACCCTTATTTTTGTCTTCATTCTCAAGAAATAGGACAGCAACCACCAACATGTATACACATAAAACTTCAGTTTTTAAATTCTTCTCCATTTCGTCCAGAGCAAGGAAAAGGATATCCAACTCAACTTTTACCCAACTCTGACATTGAGTGGATCTCACAATACTATGAGGAACAATAAAAGTTGGAAAAAGAGTTGAGCTCTACAACATCTTTCAAGACAAAACGTACGCATAATATATAGGTATCAATGCATCGCAAGGTAAATTAGCACACACACAAAGAGCATAAACTCTCCGATACAATAGTAAAATGGGAGAAACTGAGTTGGTCGGGTGCCAAACGTGGCCCATCTATAACAGAAGAATCCCCAAAATGTTTCCTGTTTGAAACTCCTGTAGACATATAAGAAGATAGAGGGACATGAAAGAAATTGCATTCAGTACACAGGTACAACCTTACTATTTTGAAAGTGCACTCCTATCCTATTGAAAATCCCTTAAAATTTATATGATAAACCTAACCTATCTGTATCTCCATAAACCATGTTTCTTGCAACTTCCCAAAATATCAAAAGCAGGAAAGACCATAAAGAAAAACAAAGTTGCCTAGTTAATGGCAAAGACTAATTTATGTTTCAGAATTGGTATCACGAAATAACTAAAGCACTAAGAAACAGTTGGAAACAAAACAAAGTTACATATTTGCACCTGAAATAACGAGTTGCTAGATAAGCTTTTTAACATGATATATAGTAGCAAGCTGCAGTGTACAGTTGAACTTGCATTATTGGTTATTGAATGACTTTGGAAACAAAAGATTTGACAGTATAGAAAAGATATACCTGAGCATTCCCATCAACAGTTATAATCTTAAAAGGATGCCAATCTGTTTTTGTTAGATTATCCTGCCACAAGGAGCATAAAGTGGAGGCCTGCACCTGTGCTTCCTCATCACTAAATCGTTCCTTGCATACGTTGTAGAAGGGCTTGTAATCAAGATCACCCATTCTCTTTATCTGAATATGAGATCGAACATCCAACATACCTCTCAAACCCTAAAGAAAAAGTAAAAGCTTTCGTGACTTTGTTATCTCTTTACTATAGAGGAAACATATACTAATTACAAATCAGTTTTTTTATACTTCTTTTCCTTAAAGGATAAGATAGTAGGACTTATTTCCATTTTTATAAGTAAGAATCTAATATGGTGGAAAACATATACAAAAGATTCATAACTAGCTACATATATCTGATTCTATATCATACTCTGGTCTGAGACACAAGATTATGCCAAACAGAAAACATGTGAAGTTGGATGATTGCTACCAGAAAAATTATCATATACCCAACAGTCAAAATTGTGTCAATATAGAGAAATGAGGGCGGGTGGAGAAATGACCTAGGATTAAAACAGGTCAAGCGTTTTGATCCTTTGCTATGTAACCAAAAACAAATAAACCCTGTCATAGGCAAAAAAATAATAAAGAAAATCTAAAACAATTTGGCCATCGAATTTCCGTGAAAGGAATAGATGAGCATAGTGCTTTCAATAAACATAGAAATGATTTTATGATAATCAAAGGGCTAAACCATTTCCAATTTGGCTGATTTGCTTGGATGATCTTAATTGGGTACTTAAAACATGGATGGTTTTCATCATGGGACCACATTGTAGGATCTAGGCCAACAATCTGGTCCTTACTTTGCATAAAAGGAGGAAATTTTTTTTTAGATAATTATAAAATCAGTAAGTCCCAAATACAAAGGAAAAAGAAATACATACTGCTATTAATTCTTTACGAGCTTTCTGTAACTCATCATTGCTTTGGCGCTCTTTGGTGATAAGAGTTTGATTTAGAGATTCTAAATCCTCAAGCTCGTCAACCTTTTCCTCCAATTCATCATTCATTTCTTTTATCTTCTTTTGAACTGCATCGTCATCTTGGTCCCCGAGATGCTTCATTACCTCTAATTTCCCTTTTATCTCTTCAATCTCCATTTCCAACTTCTGTTTCGCATCCAACTGCTTTTCTAACTCAAGTATTTTGTTTAAGGCATCCTCTTTTTCCCTCTGAAAAGTTAAGGGTCCTAGTCAGGGAAAACCAAGGAAAATATAATATTTTAAGGAAGTTTTACACTTTCTAGTCAGGTTAATAGTAATTCACATACCTTTTGCTCTTCAACCAGTCTCAAGACATTCTCATCAGCCTTTTTCTGCTCCACGGAAGCCAAGTGAAGTGAATTGTTTCTCTGATCATTCTGTGGAAAAAAAATCTTATTAGTAGCAAGCACACATAAACCAGGCAACAGCTTCACTTACTGCCATGCAAACAATTTTTTTACACAAGATAATAAGCTATGTGCATGCCAGTGTTTCATTTACAAGAAGTGCAAGTGTACCTAAACATTATATCTTGTATGACATTGACTATGAGGATGCACTGTTGACCAGTTTTAAAAATAAATAAATAAACTGGATTGGGCAAGCCCATAGAATACAAGATAAAATGAACCAAACTGAAAATATTTTGATGCATCCCAGTTAAATGGAAATAATGGATCCTTTTGATAAACTATAAATGACTCTTTTACTACTTGACTCCCAATGCATACAACTAGCCCCTTTATTGAGGTCTCACATTGTTTAGTCTCCCAATAATCACATAGGAACCTGAGTCTGACTTACACTGTATATACAAAAATGAAATGATTCTAGTGCTACTTGTTTGAAATTGCATAGAGGTCTAGTACTCTTCTAGACTCCTATGTTTATAGAAAATAAGTTATACTTCAGACACTTAAATCACTGTGTAATGAATAAAGCATTCACTGACTTATAGAAATTATCAACTCAAATTCTAGAAATATCTACAAGTCTAATCAACTAAGTTAGAAATTAAATTCTGTCTAGACTGATGTCAATCATATTTGTAGCTAAATGACCTAATACTAGTATAGCTAACAAACTGCAAAAAGTGGACTGCTAGAAAACAAGTAGATTGAATGGTTAAATTCTTAAAATGCACAAAATTGAATAGTACAAGAATATGACATATATTACCTTCTTCTTATCCTCGTCAAGCTTTTGCCTCTCACGCTCAGTTAGTGCTTCACGTTTGTTTAATTCTTTGCTCCAGGAATCAAGTTTCCTTTTCTTAGACTCCAACTCATAATTCAGTTTCTCTTGTTCATCTAAAATTCTTCGAACATTGTCTCGTGCAGTCCGCTGCATTTTCCTCGTTTCTGATAAGCAAAAAAATGTTTCGTCAAGGAACAATAACAGAATTTTAAACAGGACCCAACAGTATCATATACTGTATAAGAACATCAAATGCAGATAATAAATTTCACGACAAATGCATAGGCGCATTTAAACAAGACGATGTCCTCTACACATGCCCATAAACAAAAACAAAGCACAGAAAAAGGGACAGAAACAAACCTTCAACAAAGTCGTTGTGTAGCTTGTCTTTCTCTTCAAGCATCCTACTTAATGACATTGTGTTCTCATTGTATTTGTACCTTAGTTCATCCAGATTTTCATTTGTCATGTCAATTTTATTGGCTAGGCTGGCCACAACATCATTTCTGTTTTGAGCTGCTTCCTGGACAATGTCAGATACTGTTCTTAGCTTTCCTTCCTCGCGAAGGAACGTCCCCATCGGCCCTTGGGAATGATAATCATCCGCACGTGCACACCACCCATAAATACTTGAGCCAGGCTGTTGCTTTCGTGCATTCCAATCCTTTTTGCCGTGACAGTCAGTTTCAAACATTTTCTCAAAATCAGTAGCATTCCCGAAACCACTCCAATCTTTACTAAAGCACACCACGGCGCATGCAGCTGGCTCTTCTTCATTCAAAAAGGTATGAACTTCTGAAGGTTTATATTTAGAAAACTTCCTCAACCAGTATCTAGAATCCAGCAAATCTTTTCCATCCTTTGGCTGACTCACAATGTTCACAACGATGCCAGTCCAAGGCCACACATAAAGATCTTCTTCTTGCTTCTCTTGTGGAGCGACAGGTGTGGGTAAAAGTGGGCGCTGCATTTGGTCTGCTTCACTGGCTAGGTCATTCTCCAAATAGATGGCCAAGGCTAGGTGGTTGGCCTTCTGTTTGGCACTTCTGTTAGCAGAACCTTTACCCACCCCAGAAGCATGTTGGAAGAGGTCCTTGAACTTGTAATCTTGTTTCTTCTTCCCGGCACAAAAGGGGCATCTAAGAGTGCCGTTAGGACCCTTTACTTTATACTTTCCCTCCCTCAACTGCTCATATGGTTTATCTTTGTAATCGTTGATCTCAGACTCACTAATATCCGACTCTTCTTCGGAGCTGTAGTCCATCTGGATTATCTACAAGCATTACAAATCACTAAACCCATTACACCGGAAAACTTGCAACAAGACAGTTTAAGGTAATTACAGCATGGATTTCACTCCAAAGGGTCAAAATCAAAAACATAATTGAGAAGAAAACAAAATTGAACATACAATCAAATGCTTTCAGCGTGTTTAAAAATAACGAATACAAAAACAATGTTTGTGTGCAAATTACTTCTGTGACTTAAAACTCATGCTTCAATCTTCATGCTGAGTGCATTTTCCCTACATTTCTCAGTCACAGAAACTACATTTCAAAATTCCAAACAAAAACCTCTTCGCTACCCACAAATTTGAAGCCGCATTTCAACATGCAGATAACACAGGATCAACATAATCAAACACATTATCAGCCAATAAGTGCAGATTGTAGTGAGACAAAGTGAGAACTTACAGTAGAGAGAGATAGAGAGTGACAGTGTTCCTCGAGCTCTTCGTCTTCTTCTTTGGGTTGGGTGAAAGAGTAAAATGGTCAGCAGCGAGCCCTAGTAATGCTTTTGATACCAGAGGTGAGGATCACGTGACTGGAGCTCAGTCAGATTATTACAATTTGCCAGCAATGATTCGGCTAAGAGTCGTTGTGGGCTTTTTCAACTTATTTTTCTTGGTCGATATTTCATTGTGGGCTAGGGCAGCCTTCGGCCCCAACTTCTTTTCGGGCTGACATTTGCTGCTATTGTTTAAATATAACTGATTCCATTAGAGCATTTCCAGCAAGGGGCCCAAGGGGAGGGCTAGGGGGAGGCAAACCCAAAATGGTGTTTCCAGCAACAAAATTCTGCCAGGGCAAAGAGTGGGGCCCAGCGAACTGGGCTGGCCCCGTGAGGAGGTCTGGCCCAAGCACCAAAACTCGTTTTGGGCTGACGTCATCACACTGGAGGTAAATTTTTTTTAATGTTGGCGCGACGTTAAAAAAAATTTTCGCGCCCGCTACAGTGCCCCCCCAACGGCTCTCTTCCACGTGGCTGGCTCTGGGCTCTTGGATTCCCATTTTTCCAGCAATCCAACGGCAACCAATTTTTTTCTATAAATACCAACCAATACTCTTCACTTTTAACACCAACTCCTCATACATTTTCTTCTCCTTATACTATTATTCACTTTCTACTCAATATTTTTTTCACTTTCAAGTTGTATTTTTCTAAAAAAATTTATGGGTTTTTCTAGTAAAACCGGAGGGGCATGGAGCATGATGGAAGATGTTAGCTTGTGTGAGTCTTGGCTCCACATTAGTCATTGTCCCGTAACGGGCAATGAGATGAAATTCTGTCATATGTGGAAAAAAAATTCATCAGGATTTTTGTAAAAGGGTAATTGGTTCGACCCGTACGAAAATGACATTATCTAGTAGGTGGAAAATTCTGAATAAAGAGTTGGCGAAATGGAGAGATGCCTTGGCAAAAGCAATGGACAACCATAGAAGCGGGGAAAACCTTACCAGTGAGGTAAATTATTTGTAATTTTTGTTTTATTAATTTCTATGTCATATTAAATTTTATTTAAATGTTTCCTGCAATTTATATATTTTGTTAATATTTTTTGTATTTACAATATTAATATGAATGTTTCTTGCAATATTTATATTTTGTTTTGCATTTCTAATAAATTGTTAAAGTTTCTTGCGTTTCCATTATTTTTTTTAAATATTTGTTCCATTGCCAATATTTTTTAAAGTTTCTTGTTGTTCGCGCTAAATCTAAACAGATAAGAGTTTATGCTAACTTACAAGTATGCTGATGGTTGAGGACTGGAGTGACCTTCTTCCGTGATGTCCGAAGGTTCGAGCGGGGGCTGGATCCGAACTGAGGAGGGTATACCAGTGTGGTACCTACCGAAGGCACTCCGATGACAAAGTTAGTAACTAAGAGCGATTCTATTGACAGTGGAAGCACTAGTCAAGTCAGAAAGTCTTACCACTTGGCCGGGCCAAGGGGCTTTATTTATAGAGAGCATTTGTGATGCTCTTAGTACTTAGTTTCGATGTGGGACTCGTGGGAGTGTCTTCGAAGATCGACATGTGCTCTGACAGGTTCTGGCAGGAGTTCTGAGACGATCTGTCAGAGTTGGATTGATGTGACTGTTGGTCGCTCGGCACACCATGCCGAAAGTTGGCGTGGGTAGCTGATGGCCCGTAGTTGATCCTAGAATCGGTATAGAATGCTGAAGGAACATTCGGCATGGCCTACTTGAGCTGATCTCGGCTTTAAGTGTGTTTCATGTGTCACGACGTGGGTGGGTGGTCAGATATGGTACAAACAGTAGTCCCCCAAGTTTCTTATCGAGGAGGGACTTCTTGGTTGGGGACTTGCTTGTGTGCTTGAGCTCCGTCATTCTGGCCTGGGAACGAGCGTTTGTCGTTGTAAGCCGGTGATGATCATGTAGTCCCCTAAGTCCTCAAGCGAAGGGGTTGGTGTGAAGATTGGAAGGGCACGGCAGGAAGAGCCGAAGGTGGTTTGAGCGGTACAGAAAGCATGAGTCAAGAGGGAAAAAACTCGACCCATGCGTGCCTGCCGTTCGGCACGAGAGGTGAGTGAACACTCGACCCATGCGTGCCTGCCGTTCGGCACGAGAGGTGAGTGAAAACTCGACCCATGCGTGCCTGCCGTTCGCCAGGAAAGTTGTGCTTGTTCTCAAAGAGGGGAAGAATGGAGAAGTCGACATGTCGAAGTGTAGGCGCAAGTGGGGAGTGGAGGGCGCTTGGGATCCCCTGTGCATGGGTGACACGTGTCAGCAAGGCTGCGAAGAGTTGCGACGTTTCGGTTCCCGATGCTAGGCTCGTCCTATAAATCGAAGGAAGAGGCGGTATGAGGAGGTACTTGAGTTTTTAAGAGCAAACGGAGCTGGTGAGAGGCGATTTTCGGCAAGTGCATTGCGGCATTGTAGGCGATTTCAGGCGGTTTTTGCAAAGGCGGAGCGATTTCCGGCATTGTCGAACCACCGTGCAAACAAGGTATGTTGAGGTTTTTTGTGTTTGAAATAAATCAAAGTCTCGAATTTTGTATGAACATGTATGAACACGTAAGAACGTAGATGATCTTAGATGAACATCAGCTCCTGGGCTCTAGGATAGGGGTTTGATTTGAGCACGTCGTTTAGTTCCATTTTGCTGTTGTTTGTAGATGTCAGACATTGAATCAGACTATAGTCATAGCCCAAGAGCGTTTGATGGAGAATCGGCATCGGAGAGCTCGATCGCAAGGCTTGATAGTGCCGATTTCGAGGAGACTAAGGGAGGAGAAGTGCCGGAGGTGTCTACCGATACGGGGAGCACTTCGAGTGTGGAAGTAGTGGGGGCTGACGACGCCCACCATCGACATCTGGTCATCGAATGGGAGAGGCCGAGGCCGATGTGTCGGTTGCCGATCCTAGGGAAGGCGTGCTGACGGTGGTCACCGACTGACAAAGGATACCGATGGCGAAGCCAGAGGACCTAGTGTTCGGGTTGGACCACCTCGAGCCGAACGTAATGACCGAGGCGGAGGTGGCGAAGATCCGGGCCCTGTACAACATACCGGAATCGGTAAAGATGCGGATCCCAGGGCCGTTGGAGTCGCTGAGCAATCCAAGAGGGGAGGTGGTCTTCTTCATGGATGTCCTTAAGCACGGGCTTCGGCTGCCACTGAGGCATTTCGTGCATAAGATCCTGGCGGCGATCGGCTACGCCCCTGGGCAGTTTAATCCAAATTTTTGGATTACACTCTTGGGGACGATCACGGCCTTCGGCATAGCTAGGGAGGGGGAGCCGAGCTATGAGCAATTCGCTCATCTGTACAGTGTGACGAGGGCGAAGAGTGCCGATCAGGGGGGTGGGTGCAGTCAAACTGTCTGTCGGCGGGGCAGAGGGGGCACTTCGTAGTCGGGGTGCCGACCTCGCAGAAAACCTGGCTTCGGCGTCGGGTGTTGGTGTCCGGAGCTTGGGAATCGGCACCGGGAGTGATTGTGGAGAGGCATATCCCACATCCTTCCAAACAGTTGGTAGGCCCATGGGGTGTCGTTAGGTAGCATATTTTTTTTTTTTTTTTTTTTTTTTTTTTTTTTTTTTTGTTGTCTGGAGGTTGTATTTTTGTGTTTCAGTGTCCTTGAAACGGCCGATCGCTACGAAGAGGGAGATAGAAGTGATTGAGCGCGTTCGATCAAGAATATCGGAGGAGGGTTGTGTGCACAAGGCTCTGCTAGACTACAAGAACCTGTACAAAGCGGGTCTGATCAGTGAGTCTGAGTACCTCCGAAGGAAGGAGGAAGAAGAGGAATAGGCAAAGTAAGTAATGCCGTTCGGCCTTTCATTGTTTCGTTTTATTGTGGCGTATGCCGAATCGACCCTAACTTCTCTTCTCCTATGTGTTTTTTTGTTTTGTAGTGGCAGGAGGGAGAGCAATGTCGGATGCGGCGAGGAGGAGGCTGGAGTCGCAGGCCCCTCAGAAAAAGAAAACCAGTTCGTCGAGGCCGAAGACGAAGCAGCCTCGTCAGACCGAGGGGGCGTCGACCCAGAGGTGACGCCGGCCAATCGGCGACGAGAGAAAAGGGCGACGGAGGCGGAGCTGATTCGTGAGGCCCACCTGCAGGCTACGGGGAAGAGGGTGATCGAGGGCGCCCTCGACGTGACCCCACTTCCGAAGAGGCCAAGGGGGCTGAACGAGGAGGCGGCCGTCGTTGTGCCTGACGACGATGAGGATGTCGAGGCTGAACCGGTGAACATTGCCTGCCCTCGGAAGGTGGTGTCGTTCGTGAACTGCTTCATCGAGGGCACTCAGATGGAGCTGCCGGAGCTGGAGCAGCTGCTGATGAAGTCGTTGCGCGAACAGACCGGTCGAGCCTTTCACCTCCAGGCTGCTGTAAGTGTATACTGTTTGTTGTGAGTTGTGGTGGTGTGTTTATGCGATCGATATGTGCTAACGGTGTTTGTTTGCAGGCTAACATGGAGATGTGGCTCGGCATAAAGCAGGCTGTCAACACGGCCGAGCGCGTGCAGAAAAAAATATGAAGAGGGCTGAGCCAAAATTGCCGAGGCTGGGAAGCTGCTACAGGATGCGGATCGGCATGCGGATGAGAACGCCGTGAAGATTGCCAAGCTATCCTCCAGACTAGCAGAGGCTAAGAGGGCGGCTGTAGGGGTCGAGGAGGCGAGGGCGGCGGCGGAGGCGGCAAAGGAGGCCGAGCTTCGGTCCCGGGCGAGGGAGGTGGAAGAGGCCAAGAAATAGGCCGTAGCTAAATACCGAAACTTGCCAGAGTTTGTGGCATTGCTGAACAAGGAGGTGATGGAGCAATGCGAGGACCTGATATACCGATTCAAGCGCTTCAATGCCGACAAAAAGCTGAATCTGAACTTCGTCCAGGATCCGCCACCGTTGCCCGAAAGGGTAACTGAAGAGATGGTGGAGGTGTACCTCGGGGAGGATGCCGAAGTCGATTCCTCGAGCGGCCCAGAATCGGATAGTGAGGAGGAAGAAATGACTCCCCCTGCCGAGCCGTTGAGTGCCCGAGATGATGAGAGGCCGGCACTGCCTGCTCCTGCTACCGAGGCCGATCCTCCAACTCCTTGACTCTTGCCTTCTCTTTTGTTTTGGTAATATGTAAAATTTAGCGTTTCGATATTTAGGCCGTTCGGCAAATTTTTGTAAATACAATTGCCCAGCTTGAGGCTTGTAATTTATATCCAAGTCTAAATTTGAATGAGCTTCGGTGTTTGTCCTTGTTTCCGAATGTAAGCATGTATGCCGAATTGTATAGAATAGGAAAACGATACTGCTGTTGAAAGAAAAATTGTAAAAAAGTGTAGTGGCCGAAGGGCCAATCACTTGTAATAGAATTTTAAATTTCGAATTCCAAGGGTGGCCGAGGGTTTGACCATCGGAGCCACGCAATCGGTAGGTGCCGGGTCGGCAGATGTTGACAATTTCATAGGGTCCTTCCCATGAGGGGCCTAGAGTGCCTTCAGTAGGATTTCTCGTTGCGACAGACACTTTACGCAAAACCCAGTCCCCCACTTTGAACGATCGGTGTGTTACGCGCGAGTCGTAATACTGAGTCGTTCGTTGTTTGTAAGTGGCGTTCCGGAGCTGTGCTTGCGATCGGTGTTCGTCAATGAGATCCAGGTTGAGGGCGAGCTGCTGTTCATTCTGCTGAAGGTCGTAAGATGTCGTTCGACATGTAGGGGCATGTACTTCCACCGGTACTACAGCTTCGGTATTGAAGGCTAGGGAGAACGGTGTCTCGCCAGTTGACCTTCAGTAGGAGGTGTTGATGGCCCATAGTGCTTCCGGAAGTATGGCACCGAGGCAAAGAAGATGCTGATGTTGAATCAGGATCAAAGATGCCGAAACCAAGAGCAGTCGAATTGTTTGCCGTTGTCCATGACGATGACGTTTGGTAGGCCAAATCGGCATAGGATGTTTTTCCATACAAAGTGTTCGATCTTTGCTGTCGTTATCGTTGCGAGGGCTTCAGCTTCGGTCTATTTGGTGAAGTAATCAACGGCTATGACTGCGAACTTAAGCTGACCCGTGCCTTGCGGCAAGGGGCCGATGAGATCGAGTCCCCATTAGGCAAATGGCCACGGGCTAGTCATCGGATTGAGTGGTTCGGCAGGGACTGTCGATACAGACCCGAAACGTTGGCACGGATCGCACCTTTGCACAATCTGGGTAGCGTCAGCGTGGAGAGTTGGCCAATAATAGCCTTGGCGAACGGCCTTGAAGGCCAAGGATCGGGATCCCGAGTAGTCACCACATGCGCCTTCGTGTATCTCACGCAAGATGTAGTCTCCTTGTTGTGGTGTAACATATCTCAGCAACGGCAGGGAGTGGCTGCGCCGATAGAGGATGCCTTGCAAAAGAAGGTACCGAGCCGATCGTCGTCGTACTGCCTTGGCTTCGGCTTTGTCAGTTCGTAGGGTGACGTCGGTGAGGTGGGCGTGGATCGGGTCCATCCAACTAGGATCCCGACGGATGGTGTTCACATCGGCTTCGGTCGTGCTCCGCCGAGCGAGAACTTCTATGGGGACGTGGCGTCCGACACGGTCGTCGATTGCCGAAGCGAGCCTAGAGAGAGCATCGGCGTGGCTGTTCTCAGATATGGGGACCTGGCGGATGTAGTAGGTTTTGAACTGCTTGAGCAATCAGCGGGTCTGCGCGAGATAGGCAGCCATTGATTCGTCCTTTGCTGCGAATTCGGTGATTACCTGGTTGACAACGAGTTGGGAGTCGCTGCATATCATCAGCTGTTCGGCACCCACGCTTTGGGCAAGCTGAAGGCCTGCCAGAAGTGCCTCGTATTCGACCTCGTTGTTGGAAGCACGAAATTGGAAACGGATAGCATATTCGATCATGGTGTCGTCTGGTGTCTTGAGGACTATGCCTGCTCCGCTGCCCTACCGATTGGATGAGCCGTCCACGTATAATGTCCAGTGACGACTATTTTGATCGAATGTATTGTTAGCCGAAGGTGGTGCCGTGACAGGGTCGATTGGTCGTCCGTCGTTGGTTGGAAGTGTGAATTCTGAGATGAAATTGGCCACGGCCTGTCCTTTTTCAGAAGGCCGAGGGTGATACCTGATGTCGAACTCGCCAAGCTCGATGGCCCATTTGATCAGTCGTCCTGATGTCTCTGGCTTCTGCAAGACCTGCCGCAGGAGTTGATTGGTCAATACGTCGATGCTGTGAGCCTGAAAGTAGGGCCGAAGTTTGCGCGAAGAAAGGACGAAAGCGTAGGCCAACTGTTCAAGTTGGGGGTACCGTTGCTCTGCGTCCTGCAATGCATGGCTCATATAAAAGATGGGGAGCTCAATGCCGTTCGGTCGACAGATGAGCACAGAACTCAGAGCCAATGCTGAGACCGAGAGATAGATGATGAGGTCTTCTCCGGGAAGAGGGGTGGACAGCAGAGAAGCTCTGCTCATGTAGGCTTTCGGATCTTCGAACACTCGATCGCATTCGGAAGTCCAATCGATCTGCCGTTTGCTCCCCTTGAGAGCTTTGAAGAAAGGGGTGCACCGATCGGTGGCTTTTGATATGAAACGGGCCAAGGCGGCGACTCAGCCGGTGAGGCTCTGAACCTCCTTCTTCGTCCTCGGCACCTGCATATCGATGAGCGCTCGAATCTTCTCGGGGTTGGCCTCAATCCCCCTTTGGCTGATCATGAAGCCCATGAATTTGCCGGAAGAGACGCCGAAGGCGCATTTGCTCGGGTTCAAGCGCATGTTGTATTTTTTCAGCTTGTCGAACATGAGGGAGAGGTTTCGAAGATGATCGCCGGTGGTCCGACTTTTGACTAGCATATCGTCTACGTAGACTTCCATTGTAGTGCCAATGAGTTCGGCAAAGATTTGGTTGACCAGTCGCTGATACGTAGCTCCAGCATTCTTTAGGCCGAACGACATGACGTTGTAGCAATAAAGCCCTCTGTCGGTAATGAATGCCGTATGCTCACGATCCGTAGGATGCATGAAGACCTAGTTGTAGCCGGAGTAGGCATCCATGAAGCTTAGGAGCTCATGGCCAGCCGTGGCGTCCACCAATTGGTCAATTCTTGGTAGTGGAAAGCTATCATTCGGACATGCTTTGTTCAGATTGGTGTAATCCTGGCACATTCGCCAGGCGCCGCCAGATTTCTTCACCAAAACTGAGTTGGCTAGCCAAATGGGGTAGGTGACTTCTCGGATGAAGCCGATTGCCTGAAGCTTGTCTACTTCAGTCTTCATGGCCTCGTATCGTTCGGCGTCATAGGATCGTCTCTTTTGTCGGACCGGCTTGAAAGAAGGGGAGATACTGAGCTTGTGGCTGATGACGTCCGGGGAGATGCCAGGCATATCATTGTTAGACCAGGCGAAAACTTCCGAATTGGCCTTAAAAGAGGTAATGAAGTCGGTTCGGAGAGACGGACTGAGGGAAGTGCTGATTCGGACTTGCTGATCCTGTGTGTCAGAGATGGAGACCGTTTTGAGCTCTTCAGCAGGTTGAGCTTGCGGTGTGACGTTGTCGTCCCGGGGGTCATTGGGACATTTGGTCCCTCCTTTGCCATTCGGCATGCTTAGGCGGGTAACGGCCAGTGTTTCGGGCGGCCTTTGCCCTGATGTCCGGGTTGCCGATTTCGCCGTGGATGACACGTAGTATATCCGTGCGCTCAATTGGTCCCCTCGAACCTGACCGACTCCTAAGTGTGTTGGGAATTTGAGCAGCAGCATATGTGGTGACAAAATGGCTTTCATTCGGGTGAGAGCAGGCCTGCCGATGATGGCGTTGTATGAGGTCGGACAGTTGACTACCAGGAAGTGAGTGTAGATGAAAGCCTTTTTGGGGCCGGAGCCGATGGCAAGGGGAAGCTGGATGCTCCCAATTGGCTCGACCACATCGCCCGAGAAGCTTAGAAGAGGAGTGATCTCCTTATTAAGGCTTTGATGGTCGATTCCGAGGTCGTTGAAAGCATCGGCAAAGAGTACGTTGACCGAACTTCCGGTGTCGATGAGGATTCGGCCTACGTCGAAATCGGCAATGTCTGCTCGAATGATAATGAGATCTGAATGGGGGAAGATGATGCCCTTTTCTTCTTCTTCGGAAAAGGTGATGGTATTCCATCCGAATCGTGGGATTTTGCTGTTGCGCTCCTTAGTGAGGCTGAGGACCTGAGGGTGCCGAACGGCACGTACGTAACTCTTGATGGACCGATGGCTAGAGTCAGCGATTGGTGTACCGCCGCTGATCACGTTGATCTGCCGATTCCCCTGGTGCTCGGGGCCCGATCACGCATTCAGATACTGGTCTAGTTTGCCCTTGCTGATCAATTTCTCAACGATCATTCGGAGGGCGATGCAAAAGACTCCGGTATCCATGTCGACTTGCCAAGGGAGCTTCCAGAGGCTTGGCTTCGGAATCATCTGATTTTCGACCATGAGGACATGTTCGTAGGTCGAGTTGAGAATGGTGAAGACCTCCGGCAGTCGGTCGCTTTTGGTGCTTCGGAA
Organism: Prunus armeniaca; assembly: GCA_903112645.1. Lineage (NCBI taxonomy): Eukaryota > Viridiplantae > Streptophyta > Magnoliopsida > Rosales > Rosaceae > Prunus > Prunus armeniaca. Next base: position 7,627,732 of record CAEKDK010000003.1, on the reverse strand, counting down.
GTTTCGGCCACCTGACTCCTTATTGCGCTTGCCTCTGTCCGGCTGACCCTGGAACAAGTCCCTTCGCTTGTCACCCGTTGTGCAAGGTGCGGGCACAGTGGGTGCCGTTCGGTAGGGAGCTTGATTAGTGGTCTGGTGTGGCGGGAAATGGTCATAGGTGGATGCCGAAGGCTGACTTGTACTTGCCGTCGGGCCAGGAGATGTCGAAGGCATTCCTTTAGAGTTGAAGTGTTCGGCGTTGGCGTGAATGGTTGCCTACTTCATGAGTTCGCCATATGTGGTCCAATTGCTGCTATGTACTAGGTAGCGAAATTGGCAGGCTCGGAGGCTACTTTTGATGGCGCCGAAGGCTGCTCGGTCGTCGATTTCTGGGCACCGAGAGTACTCGTGGCTGAATCTGGCTGCGTACTCCCGAAAAGGCTCACTGTCTCCTTGCCGAATGGTGTAAAGGTCGTCGGCAGAGTATAGACGATCGGTCTGTATCATAAAATGATTGAGGAAAATTTGTTTTAACAGGTCGAAAGAGTCTACCGTACCTAGTTCCAGCCGATAGAACCAATTCAGAGCTGCCCCGACCAAGGTAGATGGGAACAAAAGGCATTGGCCTTCATCGGTGAGTCACTTGCAACCTAAGGCCGATTGAAACGTGTGAATGTGGGTGACAGGGTCTTCCACTCCCGAGTAGAATGAGATTCGGAGGGCATGTACCTCTTTTTCAGGTCGGTAGAATCGAATTCGGCTAGTGAATGGTCCCGGTTGTACCTTTTCCCAAGTTGGTGTTCAAATCTGATTCTGCTCTTCCTTGATCCGATTGACTTTTTGAAGGAGGAGGCGGATTGTAGGATCGGTAGGAGGGAGGTTGGTCCCGAAGGGTTTTGCCGTTTGGGGGCCGGTTGGGAGGCAACCCTCGTGTCCTTGTGCCTCGTGGCCCGCCGTTAGACGTCCTTGCCGCCGATCGTTCCTTCTGGCCGATCCGGATGTCGTCGACTAGCGTGAGAGTGTCGTGTCGAGGGAGGTCGGAATGTAGTCGGATTCATCTGTCTCTTCCAAGCCGATCACGTCATACCTCCGTCGAAGGGGAGATTTTGGTCCGAGTACGTCCAGATGCCGATCGTTGAGTTTTGCTTGGACGGGAATCGGTGATGTCTGGCGTTCCCGTCGTCGGTCGTTGATTCTGTCGTGGCAATCGGAGTAGACTTGGCATTCCCGGTGGCGCTCTGCCGAAGTTGGAACGAATAGTCTTCGGGAGGCAGACGGTTCGCCCTGAGCTAGCTGCTTTCCAGCCTTTCGATCGTTAGGCTTTGGTACGCTCTTCAGTGATCATTCCTGCCGAAGTTGCGTGGTTTGTTCCAAATCGTCCTGCAGCTGGGCCGAACGTGATTGTTGCTCGTGAAGCTGCTTCTGGGTGTCATCCAGTTTGGAGGAGAGGATATTGTTGTGTTTCTGCATCTTGGTCATTTCCCGCTGCAGGGCTTCCATCCTATCTTCTAGGGTGCTTTGCCGACCGGGCGTTTTCACTCGGGGTGTGCCGGGCGGCACAGCAGGGTGCTCTTGGCCGACGAGGCCGAGGATGGGACCGTCGGCCGCAAGGGGCGAAGGCGGGTTCATAGTTTAGAAGTAAAAGGGAGATATGGGCTGATTGTCAATCGGCTTCCCACAGACGGCGCCAATCTGTTTAGGTTAAATCTGAACAGATAAGAGTTTAGGCTAACTTACAAGTATGCTGATTGTTGAGGACCGGAGTGACCTTCTTCCGTGATGTCCGAACTCAGGAGCGGGGGCTGGATCCGAACTGAGGAGAGGATACCGGTGTGGTACCTACCAAAGGCACTCCGATGCCAAAGTTAGTAACTAAGAGCAATTCTATTGACATTGGAAGCACTAGTCAAGTCAGAAAGTCTTACCACTTGGCCGGGCCAAGAGGCTCTATTTATAGAGAGCATTTGTGATGCTCTTAGTACTTAGTTTCGATGTGGGACTCGTGGGAGTGTCTTCGGAGATCGACACGTGCTCTGACAGGTTCTGGCAGGAGTTCTGAGACGATCTGTCAGAGTTGGATTGATGTGACTGTTGGTCGCTCGGCACACCATGCCAAAAGTTGGCGTGGGTAGCTGATGGCTCGTAGTTGATCCTAGAATCGGTATAGAATGCCGAAGGAACATTCGGCATGGCCTACTTGAGCTGATCTCGGCTTTAAGTGTGTTCCACATGTCACGACGCAGATAGGTGGTCAGATATGGTACAAACACTTGTATTTCCATTTTTTTTTATACTTGTTGCATTGCCAATATTTTTTAAAGTTTCTTGCATTTCCATTTTTTTTTTTATAGATTATGCAAGCACAAATGTTTTTTGGTGCTACTGGGTAAGGCAAAAAAAGTTTCAACCATACCCTATGTTGGGAGATGGTGAAGAATTGTAAGAGATTCCAAATTATTTAATGGGTCCGACGGTAGTCTTGAACGAGACGCCACTCCATGAGACATCGGCATTGGATTCACCTATGGATTCCCCGATGAGTCAAGACTCACCTATCGAAAAGGAGCCGATGCCTATTGGGAGGAAGGCGGCGAAGGCGAAAAGAGGGAGTAATTCTACCAAGAATGCATCTAAATTTTTGGAGGAAATTTCAAAGATGCAAGCCATGAGAATTGAAATGGACATGAAACAACAAGAGCACGATAGGGCAATTGATGTAGAATATGCAAAAGAAAGGGAGTATGTACGCCAAGAAAAGATTGAAAAAAAGGATCGGGAAACCATGGCCATGGATACAAGCTATATGTCCCTTGAAACAAAACAATTTTGGAAGCTAGAACAAAGGGATGTTATGAGACAAAGACTTTTTCGTGACGATGTTCCTAGCAACACGGATTGGTTAAATGATCAAAACCATTAAGTTAGTTTGCTTGCCTTTCATTTCATTGTACCATTAAGTTAGTTTGCTTGCCTTTTATTTCATTGTATTTTTTGTTTTGTTTAAAAAATTAGTGGTAATTCATGTATTTTATTTTATGAGTTGTATTGATTTTTTTTAGTGAATAAAGAAAATATTCAACAAAATTCCTTTTTATTCAAACATTTCATACATAAAAGCAAACCATAACCAAAACATAAAAAATAAAAAAACCACAACTAAAGCATAAAAAAACAGCAAAGCATAACTAAAAATACAACATAAACATAATACATTAAAAAAAACATCTTCACTTCACTTCATTCACCTTCATTGCCTTTCATCGCCCACAAATGGTCCATCAAGTTAACTTGACGGTGTCATGAATATACGACGATTGCATTTCCGTGTAGCGCTCAATCATACGATGCATGAAACTACCGTCTCTAACCAACAGATCATGCTGCACTGGTTCTCCATTAGCCCCATGGGTTTTTCATAAATTCGTGTTAAGGCCGTGTTCATGGGATCTGGTTCATACACTTCATCAGCATCGTAATCATACCCATCTTCCACAATCATATTGTGGAGGATGATACAAGTCATCATTATACTCCTAAGCACCTCATCGTCAAATAGACGCGTTGCACCCGTGATAATAGCCCACTGGGCTTGAAGGATACCAAAGCACTTCTCCACATCTTTTCTGTACCCCTCTTGATAGGCAGCAAAAAAAATTTCCTTATGGGATCGGGGATGTGGAATTGATTTCACAAATGTTGTTCACCTCGGATAGATACCATCAACTAGATAATAACCGTTCTAGTAGACGATATTATTGATTTGATATGTGATATTTGGGCATTCACTTCTCAGAACATCATTGAACACCGGGGATTGACCCAGGACGTTCAAATCGTTTTGAGAGTCGGCAACTCCAAGCAGTTGGACAATTTTTCCATTGCCAGTGCATGCAGTCAATGCTACCAATCATTCCAGGAAATCCACGAGACTTTGCTTTTTGTAGAAGTCGTTGCAGGTCCCTGGGCGTAGGTCTGCGCAGGTAGTCCCTAGTGTACAGAGTTTCCACTGCATCACAAAATCACACCAAGCTCTCCAAAATAGTGAACTTCCTCATCCGGGCAATCTCATCCACCTGATCAGTAGATGACCTATACGCCAACATTCGTATCACAGCTGTGAACTTTTGCTCGGGAAGAAGCCCCAAATTTCCAACACAATTTTTCTTTTGAACAAAGTATTCTTCATAATTACAAATATCATGCATGACTTTATTGAACAAATGGGGTTGCATTCTATATCTCGCTCGAAAATGAACATCAGAGTATAGAGAATGTGGGATAAAATAATCTTCCAGAAGATTCTTACCCCTAGAATGTCTATGTCTGTCCACATTCGAGGCACGGCCTTCTCGTGAACCACGGCGGCTCTAGTTTTCTTCCTCCAGCAAAGCAACGGCCATGCCAAGTTGCTCATCTAGTTCTCTCTGCGCCCTTTTGCTTGCAGCTCGTCAACGCATTCTTTCTCTCCTTTCTCGCTCTTACCTCTCCAAAACCTCTTGCATGTTTGCCATTGAAAATGGAGAATGAAATCTAAAATTTGAGAAATGGAAAGATGTATAGAAGATCTGGTATGGGAGGTATAAGCTGAGCCTCTAGTTTTATAGAAAAAATTAGACATATAGATATGACACGTGGCGCAATCTTAGAGGGTGAAAATCTTATCTGAAATTTGAAATTTATCCGAAATTTGAATTTCGAAATGTATCTGAAATTTATCTAAAATTTGAAACCAAAAATCTTATCTGATATGAATAGTATTGATACGTAGGAACCCAAAAATTTTATCCGAAAATATTATCCAAATTAATTGTTTAAGTAAACAAAGTTGTGGAAAAATAAAAAAATGAATAGTATTTGCCATGGCAAGCCTAAACTGCTGGAAACACACTTTGCTATGGGGGGCTAGGGCAACCACTATTCACGTGAATAGTAGCTGCCCTAGGCCTCCCCTTGCCATGGCAAGGGGCTAACTGGTGAAAATGCTCTTACATTGGTATTTGCTTCGTTGTGTTAGAGCAACTCCACCTATTTGCCCTTAGCCATGGCAAGGGGGGAGCTAGGGCAGCCACTATTCATGTGAATAGTGGTTGCCCTTGCAAATAGTATTTTGTGTTTCCACCCATTGCCATAGCTAAGGGCAATTAATATTCATTTTTTTGTTTTATTCACAACTTTTTTTACCTCAATAATTAATTTGGATAATATTTTCGGATAAGTTGTCCGGGTTCCTATGTGTCAAGACTATTCATAATTGGATAAAATTTTCGGATAAGATTTTTGGGTTCAAATTTCGGATGAATTTCAAAATTCAAATTTCAAATAAATTTTTGGGTTCAAATTTCGAATGAATTTCAAATTTCAGATAAGATTTTCATCCAATCAAATCAAGCCAAGTGGCATCTCTATCTTGCCAAAATTTTCTATAAAACCAAAGGCTTAGCTCATACCTCTCACACCACATCTTTCTATATTTTCATTTCTTAGAGTTTAGAATTCATACTCCATTCATTCTCAATGGAAGAATATAGGAGATGCTTGGAGAGGCAAGAGCGAGAAAGAAATGAGAGAAACCGTAGAGACGATGAAATCAATGATTTGCAGAGACAAGTCGATGAACAAGTTCTCATAGCAGTGACTTTGCAAGAGGAAGAGAACCAAGGTTGCCGCCGTGGTTCACAAGTCAGCCGTCGCCGGAATGTGGACAGACATAGGCATTCTCGAGGTAAGAATCTTTTGGAAGATTATTTTATCCCAACTGCTTTGTACTATGATGTTGATTTTCGAAGGCGATTTAGAATGCAACCTCATTTGTTCAATAAAGTCATGTATGATATTTGCAATTATGATGCATACTTTGTTCAAAAGTGTGATTCTATTGGGGTTTTGGGGCTTTTTCCGGAGCAAAAGCTTACAGCTGTTATATGAATGTTGGCGTATAGAGCATCTACTGATCAGGTGGATGAGATTGCCTGAATGGGGAAGTCCACTACGTTGGAGGCTTTGGTAAGATTTTGTGATGTAGTTGAAAATCTGTACACTAGGGACTACCTGCATAGACCTACTCCCAGGGACCTCTAACGACTTCTATAAAAAGCCGAAGCTCGAGGATTTCCAGGAATGATTGGTAGCATCGACTACATGCACTGGCAATGGAAGAATTGCCCAACTGCCTTGCAAGGTGATTACGGAAATAGAAAATGCCAAAAAAGTATTATCCTGGAAGCCGTTGCTGGTTTCGACACATGGGTTTGGCATGCCTTCTTCGGAGTTGCCGGATCCCAAAATGACCTCAACGTCCTGGGTCAATCACCGGTCTTCAACGATGTTTTGGGAGGCCAAGGCCCCAATATCACCTATGAAGTCAACAATACAGTCTACCAGACGGGGTATTATCTAGCTGACGGCATCTACCCAAGGTGAACCACATTTGTCAAATCCATTCCAAATCCCCGATCCCAGAAGCAAAAATTATTTGCTACCTATCAAGAAGGATACATGAAAGATGTCGAAAGGTGTTTTGGCATCCTTCAAGCTTGGTGGTTGATTATTTGAGGTGCGGCCCGTATGTTTGATGAGGAGATCCTCAGAAGCATTATGATGACTTGCATCATCCTCCATAATATGATTGTGGAGGATGAGTACGATTATGATGTTGTAGAGGTCTACGAACCGGATCCAATGAACACGACCTGGACTCGAATTTATGAAAGGCCCATAGGGCCAAATGGAGAACCGTTTGAGCCGGAACCGTTGGTGAGGGACGGTCGTTTCATGACCCGAATGATAGATCGATATACAGAGATGCAATCTTCGTATATTCATGAAAGGCGTCAACTTGACTTGATGGAGCATCTATGGGCGGTGAAAGGCAATGAAGATGAATGATGGAGCATAGATGCTTTGGTTATGTTTTATTTAGTTATGGTTTGGTTGTGTTGTTTTTTATTTATTATGGTTTGGTTGTGTTGTTTTTTATTTATTATGGTTTGGTTGTGGTTTTTATTTTATTTTAATTATTGTGCCTTGTTAGTAGTTTTTTTTATATTTGAATTATGTTTTGTTTGATGTATGAATAAAAAGGTCTTTTATTGAATGCTTTGTTTATTAAATAAAGAAATCAAATACAAATCATTAAGAATTACTACTACTAAAATAAAATACATGAAGTACAACAACTTTAATAGAAAACATGAAAAATAAAAATACATAAAAGGTATGCCAACTAATTTAATGGTTTTGATCATTTAACCAATCCGTGTTGCTAGGCCCATCATCCTGGAAAAGTCTTCTTCTCATAACATCCCTTCGTTCTAGCTTCCAATATTGTTTTGTTTCATGGGACATATGGCTTGTATCCATCTCCATGGTTTCCCGATCCGTCTTCTCCATATCTTTTTTGCGCAAATACTCCTTTTCTCATGCACACTCGGCTTGAATTGCCACCTCCATATCTTGGCGTTTCTGCTCCATTTCAATTCTTATGGCGTTCTGCCTTGCAATTTCCTCCAAAAACTTTGAATTATTATTGCTTGAATTACCCTCTTTCTTTGCCTTCGCAGCCTTTCGGCCAATGGGCCTCGGCTCCTTTTGGATGGGTGAGTCTTCACTCATAGGGGAATCTAGAGGTGAATCCAATGTCGTTGAATCACGGAGTGGCGTCTCGTTTAACACAATGGCGGGACCCGTGTGAATAATTATGAAGCGTTTACAATATTTCACTACCTCCCAACATTCATGATGGTTGAAACTTTTTTTGCCACCCCCGGTTGCACCGAACCACATCTGTGCTTGAATCATATATTTAACAAAAAAATGGAAATGCAAGAAATATTTAAAATATATTGGATATGCAAGTAACAAAAAAAAAATAATGGAAATGCAATTAACCTTACAAATAAATTGGAAGTGCAAGAAATATGAAGAAACAATTGGAAATGCAAGAAATATTAACAACATATTGAAAATGCAAGAAATATTAACAAAATATTTAAAATGCAATAAATATTAACAACATATATATAATAGGACATTAAACTTAATAAAACGAAAATTACAAAATACTTACCTCGTTAGTACGATTTTCCCTGCTTCTATAGTTGTTCATCGCTTTTGCCAAGGCATCTCTCCATTTTGCCAACTCTTTATTGAGAATTTTGTCATTTCTGTACGAGTCGACCTCGGAAATTTTTCGCAAAATTCGGCATGAATTTTTTTCTACATATGGAAAAATTTCATCTCATTGCCTGTCACGAGACAATGACAAACTCGGAGCCAAGCCTCACACAAAGAAACATCTTCCATGATGCTCCACACCCCTCCGGTTTCGATAGAAGAAGCCATAAAAATATAAGGTGAAAGAGAGGAAAATGTTGAGTAATAGTAGAAGTAGAATAAAATGTATGAGGATTGGTGTTGAAAGTGAAGGGTATTGATATGTATTTATAGGGAAAAAAAATTCGATTTTTTTTCATAATTTTATGACTGGAAAAACGCCAGCCGTTGGATGAGGATTGGAGAAGCAAATCAAAGCGCTGGGGGCGTGACACGTGGCTTCCAACCGTTGGAGCCTGTGTCGCGCTGACGTCAGCGCACGCCGGTTTAAATTGAAAAAAAAAAAATTCAACTGCGTGCTCGACGTCACCCCTCGCGTTTTGGACCTCGGGCCAAATCGAGTTCGTGGCCACACCCCCCCCCCCCCCCCCCCCCCCCCCCCCGGCTCGGCTCATGGATGGAACTGCTCTTATGACTCCCTAAAAAAATTAATTTTTTAAAAAAAAAAAGTAGACATTTTTACTTACTTGAATAAACTCTTCCTTGTAATTTATCCAATACTTGGTTTTAAAAGTATTGGATTTAGGGGTGGTTGCGGTTCGGTAAACGCGAATTTTTGCCCAAATCGAAAACCGACCGACTATTTGCGGTATGGTGATTTTTGAAACCGCAAAAAAAGTTGTCGGTTACCGTAAATTAGCGGTTTAAAACCGCAAATTCTTTTTGTGTCATAAAAATCCAAACTTCCACATTTTATGCTTAATTTTGATGCTTCTTTTGAAGCCTTTTGATTTCAAGCATACTTTAACCCAAAAATATAAATTCACAACCTAAATAAATAAATTCACAACCTCAACTTCTCAAGCATATATAAATTCACAACCTCCTCAACTTCTCAAGCATTCACAACCTAAAAAAAGTTAGAGTTACAATTCCAAGTATTCCAATTAAAGTTAAACTTCTCAAGCATTCCAATTCTAAATCCTTTAAAGTTACAAACCAAAAGGAAAATGCAATGCAAAATGAATTAAAATTACAACCCAAAGGAAAAATCCAATTAAAAGTTAATTAAAGTTACAAACTAAAAGGAAAATGCAATGCACTAATGTTACAAATTAAAGTTACAAACTCAAGTGTTGGTGGTGGTGAGTGGATTTGAAGGACCCCAATGTGTTGTTTGAGCACCAATGCTATCTACAAAATGCAGTTTTTTATTTTTTTTAAAATATAGTCGCGGTTTGCGGTAACCGCAAGTTTTGAAAATCAAATACCGTAACCGCAACTGCAAATGCGGTTCGGTTCTTCATACCTCAAATGCAGTTCAGTTTCCCGCGATTGCAGTTCCATTGCTGTAAATTGTCAGTTAGTTTTTGCGATTTTTCGGTTTAAAATGCCACCCCTAATTGGATTACTGATTTAAAAAGTGGAATCCATGTATTTTTCGATCCATTGTGTGAATAAATATGGGAAGATATTGGATTGTCAGGGCTCTTTTTCTGACATCTAGCGTTTTTATAAATAAAAAAAATTAGACAACCCAAAATGAAATCCAACAGCCAAAATATTAATATTAATACATCTAAACCCAAAAATCATCCTAAAATATATAAATATTCACTTATCTGTTTATAATTTGCGTGTTTGCATTTTACCATTTATGAATTAAAATTTTGTTTTCGAAATTTGAATTCTTTTTAAAGTTAAAATGTTCAAAAGAAAAAAAATACCTAACTTCATAAAAAAAACATAAAAAAAACAAAAAAACACCTCCCTCATTCAAAAAAAAAAAAAAAAAAAAAAAAAAAAAAAAAAAAAAAAAAAAAAAAAAGAAGAAGGTTAAACAATTTAATAAAAGCTTTTAAAATCAAAGTTTGCGAAGTCAAATGTAGAGATTGGAGGAAAGAGTAAAACAAATAGTTGTATTTTGGAGGGCATGGGGGTGGAATTTAAGTTTAGCCTCATTTGGGTTGGAGATGACCTTAGAACCCAAGAGGCATCTTTGGGGCAAGTTATCTTTCCTACAACGGGAAACTTTAAGATCATCCCCAATGGGGTTTGAAAGTGAGTCTCTATACTCTATGGGGCTATAAAATTAACAAACCCAAAATGAAAAAGCATCCCTAGTGACACACATTTAATATTTCTCTTGTAAGGTTGATAAAGTCACTTATCTTAAATAATAATATATATATTTTGGATACAATAATATCTTATTAAGATAAAATACTTAATCTAGTACATAATAGGTTTCAAACCGATGAATAAGTAGTTGGAAACACATTTAGAAAGTGTGTATTACGCTTGTCCCTCTAATTCGACGGGTAAAACAAACTTAATATCAATCATTTCGTAACATAACTTCATCACAATAGTATGCCCATGAATCAGCTTGATTATGCAACAAAATTTTCACACAAAATGTATGAGCATTGGATCCTTTGTTATGATTGTTTTGTCAGGCATGGTTTTGATTTCACAGCTTCATATTTGGTGACACATTTCTCATTTTATTCTTTTGACTCATGTTGTTGTATTGAAGGTGCTATTGGGCGCTCGCTACTCACTAACATTCAAGGCCAGTATAAATCATGTTCAAATTGCATTGAAGGCGAGTTTTCATCATGAGTTGACCATCCCTAAATTTAACCAACCATTACTACACAAAACATCACAAAAATATGATATAATCATTTCTCATGCCTTTTGGCATAAGATGAAAATTGAAAACCTTATGATTGATAGAGAAACAGAAATACCCACAAATGTATCAAATTCTTGTTTGTACAACAAGATGTAAAGGAAACTGTAAAAATATTTGACAGGACCCGTCCCGGATTCCTCGAAACCCTGGACGAATCCCGTCGTAGTTTCCGACATCACCCTGATGCCTGGCCCACTTACTAAAGACCGAGACTTTCTACCAAAATTTTGGTAGTCTCCCCTGTAAAATGAACATTTCCCAAAATTTCAACCTGCTCAAAATTCACAATTTAATATCCCAACCAGTAGCATGCTTTAAAACGAATAAATAGTTTACAACAAGGCCTCCGGCCTCATAAATCAAACCCTAGCACGAGCAATAACAGAGCATATCTAAGAATTCGATTACAACAAAAACAGAGTTCAAAGGGAATTAAATGATGAAAGATTCCTACGAAGGCTCAAGATTTGGAAGCACACGATCTGACTCGGCTGCGGAGCTCAGTCAACTACTGGCTGGGGGGCGCAAGACAGAAAAGTGTGAGTGGACAAAAATAAAGTTCAGTTCAGTGTAAACCAACATAATATAACCCCACCTTTTAGAAAACCATGCAAGAAATCCAAATGCATCCCAAAACCATCATAATCAAGTATATAGATCAAGTTAAATCAATACCGGATGCCAAGTCCGAAATCTATAAAGAAAACTTTACAAACCCACCATTCAAAACTTATAAGTCCCAAAACTAAACTCTCGAAAGCATACCCGTTGGCACGACTGGCAAGAAAGCATCCTCACCGAGAAACAAGAACGAATGAATAGTTATATATATATAATATAAGAGATATGCAGAAACCCACTACATAAGAAAGTATCCTAACTTGTCGTTCGGCAATACCATACTGGAGCAATTGTGAGTGCTGAGGCAGCAATATGCATAAGACAATTCAAGCCCAAGGGAGGCCCACTTGGCCCACTTCCATAAGATAAGTGGCATGTTCATAATTTTCTACGTAAATTAATATTGAAGGAGAGAACCACCTGTGGGATCAAGGAAAAGCCAACCAAAATATGGCTATCACTTTGCATGACTTACATGACCAAACTACCATCTCATTTCAAAGTGCCGTTCAGCAATACCTCCATTTCAAGTCCAAGGGAGAGCCCACGTAATTCATTCCAAAGAGAAAATGGCGAATGTTGAACGCCACCCACCTTCAGATCATGAGCCCTTACCGTTCAGCACCCCTTTGAAGAGAAAGTTTGGGAGCCCTCATATATTCTACATGGCCCTGCCATTCGGCATTACTTGGCAACATATTGGGTACCCAATGCTCATGAAGATGGACATGCCAATCCAAGTGCAGGCTACGTGGTTCACTTATATTCAACTGTTATTCAGCAATTCAACAAAATAACCACCTTGCATGGCAAAAAGAGACAGATCACCACCCATTGTGCAATATTTCCAAATAGATAAGTGACATTTTCCATCTCTTCTTTTATTATTATTGAATTTGGAGATTGCATTTCAAACTAAATTTTTGGCAATATACTATTATTGGGTCAGTAAAAATCTATATTGGATTTATATGCCATTTAGCGATGTTGCTGACCAACATGATACATGGACAACATGGCAAGTGCCCCAAGTGTTGTAACCAACAGCACCAGCCTCTATTTGTCTCTGAAGCCAATTGCCATACTGCACTTTCAAGATTTTCAAACAAAAATCTGGGATGAAAAGTCAAAATTACAAATCTGGGCATGACTCATCTGGGAGCCACCTTCTCAATGGCACAAATCATCCTACATTTCGTTTGGACAGGATTGAGCCAAGTGATATGCTTAAACCTCCAATTGATCTGCAATTTATTAATCGGTAGCTCCACCGATCATCGATCAATGCCGCACATTGGATGAATGCCCATATTCATGGTTGCGAAATCTCCAATTGCCGAACAGCGACACCAAGCATGACTCAACTCGAAGCTACACTTTTAACAGCACGTGACCAGTTTGCCGAACAGTAACCCAAATGTTGAGGCCAACAAGAGCTTCACATAATGTCCTACCAGTAAGTCTTGTCCACTGTAAGACAAAAAAGAAGCAGCTACACTAGTCCTCCCTTCATCTCACTCTGTCGGAGCCTCTCATCATTTGGTACCTTTAGCAGAGAATTTTATCAATACACCCCTGCCCTCTTGCAAGTGCTAAACAACAGGTATTTGATCGGTGATTCACGTGCTTGCTGGAGCTGACACATCTTCAACCTATCATTAGCATAAATTGCCATGTCTCTGTGCCCAACATAATTTGCCGAACTGTAATCGGAATCCAAGCAGCTATAGAAATGCTAAATGGCAGATCAAGAGTGTCGAAATCAAGCTTTCAATTTTGGAAATATTCTGAGGTTAACAAACGACATCCCATGTGGCTCCATGTACAGACCAACTCCCTATGGATCTTTGAAGTCAATTGCCGAACGGTAATTTCCAAAATTCCCAAACCCCTAAACCAATTTTCATGGGCCCACCACAAGTTGAATTCTGAACCAGGTGGTGGCAACTAAATTTTGCAAGACACAACCTCACAGTTTCCTTCTCTAAAGCACCAAGAGTACAACACGTCGTTCGGCACCATTTACCTTATCTTTCGGCAACTAGTACTAACATGCCTATTCGGCATTTCGAATCATTTGCCTTCAATACCCTGTTGTTCAGCATAATGTTTCAATCACTGACAAAGTGACCAAGTGGTACAACTCATACCACATTGTCTTTCGGCACATATGCATCATTACATACACACCATTACCATCGGCACATCTACATCATCATCATTTGCATCATTGCCATCAATACATATGCTACATAAACATCATTGCCTTCAGCACATATGATCATCGGCATATACGCCAAAAGCAAAAACCTAATACTATTAGTCATCGACAATAGCCATGGTAAGGATCATTGGCTTATACACCAAAGAAAAAAATCCAAGCATATTAGCCATCGGCAATAGCCATTGGTAATGATCTTTCACATTGAGCTCAAAGAAAAGCACATGTTTATTAACCATCGGTAATAGAACATCGGCATAATATGCAAACTTTATACCTTTGGCAATTGCCACGCGATATTGTGTGATTTGGCACCCCTTTGAAGAGTAAAATATGGGGATTTGAGCTTGTTCTACAAGTCTTCATCATTCGACAAAAGCGATGCCCCGTCATCATTATTAGGCGAGAGCGATGCCTTCAGCACCCCATCATCATTATTAGACACGAGCGATGCCTTTGGCACCCCGTCATCATTATTAGACGCGAGCAATGCCTTCACATCCCCCCCCCATGATTCGGAGTCTGCCTTCGGTACCCTTACATCATTCAGCGCATGCAATGCCTTCGTCATCCCCCAATGATTTGGCTTCTGCCTTCTGCGCCCTAAGATGATTCGACGCTCGATGCCTTCGACATCCCCATCATCATTCGGCACTCCAAATCATGTGAGTATCCTTTCTAATTGCTACAACTACTCCCTTGGCAGGCCCAAAGCTTACGGTAAGCTACCAGTAGCTCCAACTGCTGCCCCAAGCTTACGACAGCAACTCCCAAGCTTCCCGAGTTTACGATAGAAGCCTCTCAAGCTTGTGGCAGCAGCTCCAAGCTTACGGCATCAGCTTCCAGCTTATGGCGGCAGCAGCTCCAATGCTTACAGAAGCTCCAATACTGCGTTGCCAAAACGGCACCCCATAGGTGACACTTGTCCAGTGCCTCTTCTCAAGTCATGCCAAACGGCACCTCCAAGAGACATATTTTTCATTCCAGTGCTAACGCCACATGCCGAACGACGCCTATGGAGAATCCTCTAACATCCAGCGCCTATGCCAACTACTGAACGACACCCATTATAACAACAATATCTTCAACACCTATAGCACTTGCCTTCAGCAATCACCATGCGACTCAAACTCCATGCCCTTCAATAACTGCTTTTCGGCGATCACATTAAAATTATGGGAGAACTCCCTTCCGTAGATTACATCAAGCCCTTCGGCAGTGTAGATGGTGCGGCTTGGAAAAAGACTAAGGTGTTGCTCGGTCAGTGCACCGAAAATTACAAGTCCTCAACCAAGAAATACCTCCTTACTTGAGAACTTGGGGGACTTCTGTTTATACCATATTTGACCAAGCAACCAGAAGCAACTCTAAGCAAGGCAAAGAATCCCACATTGGAATATTACAAGAAGTGAAGACTCCCCCTCACCTATAAAAGGAGACCACTCTCCACTTAGGAAATCCACTTAGGAAGGGGGCTGGGGCTGGGCTTGATCTTTAGAAAACAATGAAAAATATGCACAACACAACCATATCCATTTACGGTGGATCCAAAACCAATTGGCATGCTCAAGCACTTTCACAAATAATTTTCGAAGCACTTTAGTATCTGCTTGTCTAACAACCAATCCTTATAGGTCAACTACCCCTACAAGAAATCATAATAAAATCCAACTCATCTGGTACAGTAGTGAGAATATCCATTTACCCGCTACACTGCCTCGACTATACCTCACACCAAGGTATTGGTATAGTATGTCTGCATAACCCCTCTAGAGGTATAGGGAATCGAAATCCAAGGAAGATGATATGTCCCCTTCACCATCAGGTCATCGAGGATAATGCCTGTGAGGCCTTGAAAAATTCCAGACTATTACTATGCTCACAATATTAATTGCACGGTCCTATCTGAGGTAAGTTGAATTTTTTCACAATTAAATATCACTATTATATTGGAGAATAAATTATTTTCCCACAAATTTGAAGTTAGAATTCTAGTGTTTTGACTTTGTAGAAAATTAGTAGACGTCGATACGAGCTTGTGATATTTTTCGAAGAATTTTTCTGAAAACGGAGGTAGGAAAATAAGAAAATCGAAATAGTAACAGCCACATGGCAGCTTGTGATTGGACCACTTGACAGCTTGTGATTGGCTTGCCCATCAATGAATGAGTTCATATATTTTTGAGATATAACTAGGTTCTATAGTACTACTCGGTGAGCTCGTTTAATCTAGACCATTGATTTATTCTAGGATTAGATCTAGACAAATCAAAGACTTCGGATTTGATCTAAGCCATTAGATTGGTAATTAAGAATGCATCTAGACCATTCATCTATGAACTATCATGCTGCTTCCCATATTTTACCAAACTCAACTTTCAATATAGACCTTCAAATTAATCCGAACTGTCCGAGTATTCTATAAATACGCATTCCCTCATTCATTTTCATAACACCTAAACTCTTCAAAACCTTCCTCCCTCTCTTAATCTCCTTCACCATAACCACCCACCTTCTGAGAGTTACTATTCACCCAAAATACTATTCATCCTAAGTCACTATTCATTCCAGAAATGATCTACGTGGCCACTATTCTTAGTTTCATGCAACTTTTATCATGGGGTACTATTCATCACAGTATTTTATCAAGGTAATTTCTTTCCCTTACCTCATCCTTTATTAATATTTGATCCCCAAGCACAATAAGAGTAGATCCACCAAATTTAGCAGCTCCACCTCCAAAGTGGATGGCATAACCACTCAACTTCCACCAGGACATTCCAAAGAATATCACAGCATCTCTTAATCTCCTTGATCCCCAAGCACAATAAGAGTAGATCTACCAAATTCAACAGCTCCACTTTCAAATAGAGAGATCTACACAAGATCTACCGCAAAAGCAAAGAGAAGACAAAACCCAACAAAAGTTGAGGGGTCCACAACATAACCGGGGGCGGGGGTAGAAGAAGAGTTGAGAAGAAAGAAGAAGGCTGTTATTGTCAAAGCGGTTTCAATATTATAAAAGTTGAAGTGATGAGGTTTCGAACCCTTGACCTCCAACTCAAATACTCAACCTCTTCCGCTACACCAACATGGTTCATTAGGGTAAGATCATATCATTAATATATTTAATCGTTACCAATCAGATAGTATTAAAAAATATTAAATAGTTAGGGTTTTTGCTAACATCAGTCTAGCACCACCACTTTAAACCCTAGTCAGCGTCTTCTCCCTCTCCCTCAGCGTCCTCTCTCTCTCTCTCTGTCTCTCTCTCTCACACACACGTCTTCTCTCTAGATTAAATTTCTGAATTTTTTTTTCCTGGGTTTGTGTGGTTGAAGAAGAGGGTCATGGGGGATGAGATGGCAGATAAGATGAAGTATGTAGATGAGGTTGTATTGAAGAGAAGGAAAAGCAATGAAGAGCTGGCTTTAAGGAGGAAAGAGCAGTTGGAGCAGAGGAAGTTTAGGTCTCAGAAAAATAAGCAAGAATTTATTAAGAAACCTGAAGATTTCGTCAAAGAGTTTCGCTACAGGGTAAGCCATTTGCTCTTTTTTGTAATTTATTTGTAAGCGATGTTTTGGTATTGTTAAATTTCATGGTTTTCCTTTGTTGTATTTGTGCAAAAGAAACTCAAATCAACAAGTTTGAATTTGAGGATCATTCTATCGTTGTGTATGTAAAAGAGGGTATTACCCTTTAGGTGTTTATCTTAAGTGCCCAAATGTTGTAAGTTGCTGTCTTTATGCTCGAGTTCTTTGTGAGACTTTGGAAGGGGATTGATCTAGCAATCGGCTTGCTTATAAAGAAACTGTCAAAGGAAGCTTTGATATATACTTATAATTGTGATTTTGGTCTAAAGATTGGGTTTTGTTTATAAATAATGTTGAAGTTTGAGATATTTGTAGAGAACTTCCTCTCTAGATTTTGGATTTGAGAATAACGTGTTAAAAACTGAAATGATTTTATATGGTTAAATCTGTAGTAATTGGAGTGTGTTATGCTAGAATTGCGAACTTGAGATAGATGGCTCTTATAAGCTAGTTTTTCTATCTGCAACTTCATTTGCATATTCTGTCTAAATTTTGATGAAGTCCTTGATTGAAATTATCTCCTGTTTTTATTAGGAGATGGACCTCGTCCATATGAAACACAGGTTAAAGAGAAAAAGGCCAGAATTGGAGACAACTAACTCACAGCTTCTTTTGGTCATTCGCATACAGGGGTGGGTTTGCAATTTAAGATGATGAGTTTTTGTTTCGCTTTATCTTTATCTTGAACCTCTATTTCTAATTTCTATATTTTTTTTTTCAGGAAAAATGACATGCATCCTACTGTTAGGAAGACCTTATACAGCCTAAGATTGAGGAAGATTTTCAATGCTGTCTTTGTGAAAGCAAGTGATGCAATAATAGAGAAGTTGCTGAGGGTGCAGCCGTATGTTTCCTATGGGTAGGGTGTTGAACATCCTTCTATTTTTCTAATTTTTTGCCAGCAATTCTAAGAGTTTAAATGCATTACAAGACATAATGGCATTCTCATATAAATTCATGATTTGCATTCTGAATTGAGCAATAGTTGATTTTCTGTTATAGACAATTAGTTATTCAGATTTTTTAATGTTTGCCGATTTTTTGATTGAGCCTTAAGAATTCTGCCATTGTTGTGTTGGGACTTTGTATTTAGATGTATCTGAGGTCTCCTTTTTGCCCTTCTTATATCAAACTTTTTAAGCTTCATGTGTGAGCTTAAGGCTTGACGTTCTACAAATGCTTGCATGCTATGTCAAGAACAAAGTTGGAACCTGTCATCAAGCACATAACTAACTATAAGTTAAGAACTTCAGTATCTGCAGGGGAGCCGAAACCGGACTCTCATTAACATTCACATTCTGTGGATATCAGTGGACT
This sequence comes from Prunus armeniaca, assembly GCA_903112645.1. Lineage (NCBI taxonomy): Eukaryota > Viridiplantae > Streptophyta > Magnoliopsida > Rosales > Rosaceae > Prunus > Prunus armeniaca. Next base: position 7,609,029 of record CAEKDK010000003.1, on the reverse strand, counting down.
TTATAGAAGTTTTCAGTGTCCATGTATATTCTAAGAGATGCAGTTATACATAGAAGTTTTTGTGTACTCTATGTTTTCTATCTATTTACTTGTCAATTCCCATATTGTGTCTGTTTTGGAACTGTTTAATATTTCAAACCTTGAAATGTCCATTGTTTGTTAGGTTTCTTCTCTAATAATTGAGCCTTGGTCTTGAACATTTATTGGGTTCTTTGAGGCTGTCAAAGTTCGAAGAAGGCTTATAATTTATAAGGAAGGAACAAAGCCTTTTACGTTAATAGCTGGGGGTTGTCTACAAGTTGGGTAGGATCGATATACATACGAGTTTGTCTGTGGCTTTAGGAATCTTATTCTGTCACTCAGTCTTATCTTTGGCCATATCTGTTTATAATGTATGGAGCAATTGTTTACTTAATTGCATGTGAGCAAAAGCTATTGCGGTATCTTTTGTTACGCTTGTGCTGATATATATTGTGCCCCTTAAGTTTTTCGTTTCCTCGTTCATATAACAATATTTCTGGTTAGACAAGGAGGTGCGGAGGGTGTTCAAGCTAATATGGAGGATTGAATACAGGTGTAGGGATTTTTCATTTCAAAAAGAAATTCCGGATACGGTCGTAGTTGCTTTTTACAATCTTGAGAAGGGAGTTCTATGGTTACTAAGATTTAAGATTCAATCATCAAGTCAAAAGTTTTATGCTTTTTCTATTCTTTGACACCAAGTGGCTGAAATCCTTTCATAGTTAATATCTATTTTGTCATCTCTAATGTCTTAGTCCTAGGATTTCATTTTTTTTTGTTCCAGTACTTGAACTACAATGTTGAGAAGTATAGTTGTTTTTGGTAGTCACATGGCTAGACAACATTCACTATAATTCCCCAAATCTAAATTCATCAATCTTTTGAATTATATGGATATCCTGTTCAAAAGATCCAGCAATCAATAATTTTTTCCCTCGTAGTGTTGCCTGTATACTGACCAATGCTTCATGGTTATGATGATATTTTGCTTGTTTTCGAAGGTATCCTAACCTTAAGAATGTGAGGGAGCTGATTTACAAGAAGGGTTTTGCAAAGATAGACAAGAAGAAAGTGCCTCTGACAGACAACAACCTTATTGAACAGGTAGTGGATAATGTCTTGTTGAATGTGGGGCATAATTTACAAGTCAACATCTTTTTTTAAAAGTTTATTAAATATACATTCATAATTTTCACCCATCTTTTATCTGGCAGGAAATGGGGAAGCATGATATTATATGCATAGAAGATATAGTGCATGAGATTGCTACCATTGGCCCACATTTTAAGGAGGTTACCAGTTTTCTATGGCCCTTTGTGCTTAACAAGCCAGAAGTAGGACTGAAAGGGTCAAAAATGGCATACAAGGATGGTGGAGACGCAGGCGATCGCGAGGACAAGATCAATGAACTAATTAGCAAGATGAATTAGCATGAGAAGAACAGGGGTCTCAAGATAAATTATTTTGGTTTAATGAGGATTGCAGTTGTATTCTCTTTTCATATACAAGAACAGAGTTGTATGATGTCTTGATGCAGTAAAAGTAGTCAAATGATGAATTGTTCTTAGTACCCATTTTTCATTGCTGATTCTGAAGTTAATTTCTTATTTACTATTTCCTTTACTCGATACACGGATGAAATTGCTTATGAAATTTGCGACTCAAAATCAAATCAAAATCACGTGTACTGCAGTGACCTTTAAACAAAAACTCGAGTGATATTTGCCTGCAAGCAACTGTTTCAAAAATTCAAACCTTTCTTCTTCTTTTTGGAAAAAAAAATCCCATGTAGAACAATATTTTTTGACACAGTGAATTATTTTGTTGGAGGCATCAAAAGACAGAACATGGGTTAGGGTTAAAAAGAAAATGTCCATCTTCGACCCAAGTTATGTTTGGTGATTGAGATTGGGTTGGATTATGAGGTAAAGTTGAATTGCAAGGTTCTTGCTCCCTTTCGTCCAAGTTCAAATCCTCCTCATTGTATATTAGATTAATTATCAAAAAAATATTTGTTTATGTTTGAAGACTAAGATTGGATTGGATTGGATTATGAGCTAAAGTTGGATTGAGATGGATTGGATTTATGATAAGTTGGATTACAACTGCAAGGTTGTTGCTCTCTGTTGGGGTCTTTTTCCATCGGAAGGCTCATCCGGGTTTGTTGATTCTTGGACCGCCATAGAGTGGTGAATCAAGCCTTTGTTGCCCATTTTTCTGAGTTAGTGAGAACTAGGCCCAAAGTATCCCGAGGGAGAAGCAAGTCTCAGGGGAGTACTTTGTTCTTCTTCCAGCAACTGCGTGTTTTGTGCGGATATTTCCAACAACTTGACGAAGAGTTGAAGATGGTGCATTGATGTTACACAGACTTGGCATGAGAGTTTGCTTTGTGAATTAAGGTACTACTAGACTTGGCATGAGAGGTTAGGTGTTTCAGATATGGGATGGAGCTTTTTTTGAGAGAGAGAGAGAGAGAGAGAAGATGGGTGGCTTGAGTAGATTTCCAGCAACTTGACGAAAGCTTTGTCATGCTCTTGGGTGGCTTGCCAGAAGAGGAAAAAGGGAAGAAATGGAATAACAGAGCTTGAAATCGAAGGGTTCCAAAGGTGAGTGGTGATGCTTGCTCTCTCTGGATGTGTTTATGGGAATGGGAGGAAGAATATGGAAGAACACAACTTGAGATTGAAGCTTCCAGCAATGAGTAAGGATGTTGCTTGCTCTGGAGTTGAAGATGACTTGCTGATGTTGATTTGAGATTATATGAGCTTGGCATGAGAGCTTGTAGTGTGGGAGCTAAAGACCCACATGTTTAGCAAATGAGAATGCTTGTGCTTGGGTTGGTGTTTGATATGCTTGAGTTTGGGTGTTGAGAATTTATTGTTTGAAGCTATGGATGTGGTGGTTTGATTGTTTGGTTGTGATGGTTATTGGGATGCTTATAGCAGTCAAATGAATGGGGTTTCAAAGAGCATGGCTGAAGAAAGAAAAGCTTAAGACTTTGAAGGGTATGTTGTTTGTGACAATGATTCTAGAGAAATTTATGAGTTCTAGAGGTGGGAGGATAAAAGGAAAAGCTTGAGGCTTGAAAACTATGATGTTTATAGCTTGGAAGGAAGGAAAAGCTTGAAGTTATGCTTGGTGAGACTTTATGGAGAAGATGATGGATTTCAAGGGTGAGAAGGTAGAAGACATGGTTGTGATGGCTGAGGAATAGCTGCGATGACCGTTGGAATGCTTGCAACAATTGAATGGAGGAAGGAAAGTAGTTTGGTGGTTGTTGAAGGGGTTTGATGGCTGCTGGGATGCTTGCAGCAGCCGAGTGAGGGAGTGTTGGCTGAAGAAAAATTGGTGCCCTTTGATTGAGCCATGAATGCTAATTTATAGAGGGTGAGGGTTTTCCTTTATTTCTAATAGGTAAAGAGAGTTGCTGGAATCAGCTTATTTTCAGTGGTTAAAAGGGAGCACTAGGGCATGCTATTTTCTAGCAGGTAAAGCTAGGTATCATAAACTGATTATTTCCTATGGGTAAAAGGAAGCACTGGAAATTGCTTGTTTCTAGTGGGTAATAGGAAGTGCTGGAAAAGGCTTGTTTCCAACGGGTAAAGCTAGGTATTTGGAAAATGACTATTTCCTATGGGTAAGTGCTAGGAAAATATCTCATTTGCTCATCCATATTGGAGAACTCTAAGTAATGAGCTTGGACTTTGGTACTCCCAAGTAGCTAGCCCAAAGTCTCTATTATCCAAGAGTTTCCGTGGGCCTTGTGGACCTCCGTAACCTTTCACACCACAATCCCTCATGCAAGCCCCGTAAATCACATGACTTGGGTTCATGTGAGCTTGATAGGTGATTGGCATGGGAAAAATGTATTATCAGTTTGACATGGCATGTGCACTATTTCTATATTTATTTAATGAATTAAATCAAAAATTACAGATTAGATTAACGCATGACCAACATTATACGTTATATTGGGCTTTAAATGTCTTTGGGCTTCTCGTGACTTTTTGGGCCTCAACACTCTCTTGAACTCAAGTTCGAATCCCTCTCACCCTAGATTAGATTAATTATAAAATATAATAAAAACTTTAGAGTTTTTCTATTTAAACTTCGCACTTCTCTTTGTTCAACTCGTATTCTAAGTTCAGCCCAACTTATAATTCAAATTTTCACAATTTCTAAGAAAACCCCACTATCTTCCCAAACTACCCCTAAATACACACCAGACAGTAGAAAAAAAAAAAAAAAAAAAAAAATCATCTCTCAAGTTGGATGACATTTTTTGTCTTTTTATACGATAATAAAACTTAAGAGCTTAATGATTTAAGCATTGGGGTAAACAAAGAAAAGTTAGGTTTAAATAGAAAAACTCAAACTTTATTTGTGTTTGATGCTGAAATTGGATTGGGTTAAGGTAAAGTTGGATTTCAAAGATGTCTCCTTTCACCCAATTCGAATTCCAACCGTAGTTAATTTTCCAAAAGAAACAAAGGTGACCTCGTAGGGCAGAGCGCCTGGGTTTGAGCAGAGTGTGATCAACAAATAAAGGCTTAATTATGTACATGCCCCCTGTGCTTTCCAACTTATCTCAGATTACCACCTGTGGTGGAAAACGTCTCAAAGTACCCCCCCAACGTGCAAAAAACTGTCTCACGTTACCCTTTCCGTCAATTTTTTTGAAGTTCCGTTACGAATGTTACTGTTCATCTTCCCCCAAAATTCCAGAACAGTAGCCCCTCCCCTTTGTTACTGTTCATCGCTTATTTACCCTCCAAAACTAAAAAATTTCTCCTAACCAACACAACTAGCAGCAAGAACAACTCGAGAGGTTGAAAAATCATACCTGGATCGAAGAAAATGGTGCTCGGAATCGCCCGAACGAGCAATGGAGATTTTGGGTAAAAACCGGCCAATTTCTTGCTTTTTTCGGTGATCCAGACGACGGTTGGCAGCGGCTGAGATGTGAGGGTGGTAGAGGACAACGTGCTGGTTCTTTTGATATCCATGTCGTCGCTTGGGGTGGCCGGAGGAGGCGATGGCAGCCCAAAAACTGGTGCGATGAACAGTAACAAATGGGAGGAGCTGCTGTTCTGGAATTTTGGGGGAGATGAACAGTAACGTTCGTAACGGAACTTCAAAAAAACTGACGGAAAGGGTAACGTGAGACAGTTTTTTGCACGTTGGGGGGTACTTTGAGACGTTTTCCACCACAGGTGGTAATCTGAGATAAGTTGGAAAGCACAGGGGGCATGTACATAATTAAGCCACAAATAAAAGGGCAGAAGATTCAAACTTTCTTCCGAACCAAACACCACAATATTTCTTCGAAACTCCAAATGGACGACAATGATCCGTGGTTAGCCCCAGACAAGCTTCACCATGTTCTCTTCTGCTTCTCTTTCACCCTCCTCTTCTCCACATTAGCCGCCCGAACCCGGTATCCGTTTCTACGTCGTCACTCTATTCGGGTCGGATCCATTCTCTCTCTCTTAGCCGGCGCAGCCAAGGAGTTCGCTGACGAGCTCGGGTTCTTCAGGTCCGCCGGAGCCTCCGCTAAAGACGCCGCCGCTGATATCCTCGGCGTCCTGATCGGTTCCCTTGTGCTATATTTGATTAAGTACACGACTCGACCCGAGAATGAGACGGGTCGGATCAAAGAGGATTCGATGGTCTGATCGGGCTTTTGGGTTAGTACGGTTAATGGGGTTGTCTGGTTTTTGAGGAATATTGGTGGGTTTGGGTTAGTCGGGGTGGTTGAAGAAGAGGAGTTTGTTTGGATGGTGAGAAAGTGTGGGAAAAGGCAAGAAAGTGGAGATTTTGCTTAAGTGAGGCAGAAGTTAGGAAATTAAGAAGGTTCCACTTAAGTGAGGCAGAAGTTAGGATAAAATGAGGCATTTCGCTTTTCATAGTGGGCAATCATTCAAGCAATTGGTTAACTTTAGGTAAGGTTTTCTTTTTATAACTTTGTTAAATCCAATTTATGTTTCTCTGAAATGCTGAACGTGTAATATAGGATAAAAGCCATATACGCTGATTTGGTTGTTCTTTATACCTCTGGTTCTTCATTTGCTTTTACAATTTACAATAATTTCTTGATTGATCTTGTTCACTCCTAAAAGAAGGTTAGCTTGAGCATCTGAAAAGCGCTTTTGTTCAATTGAGTTTATTGTGGTTTCTATAAGATGACCTCCAACGTTAGGATTCATCTTTCTTTCGTGTATGTCCAGGCTCCAAGGCGTGTGTTGCATTTACTTTTATCATCTCCTCAATGTATTGAATGAATTTCTTACATGGTTTAGCACGGAATAAGACATATAATAGTGGAATATGTTGTATAACTCTTACTTAACCAGAAAAATTGGGGAATTGAATCAGATAAATTTGGTAGAAATGCTTGTTTCGTTGAAGGGGGAATAGTAAGAGTATCGGTATAAGAGGTATGAGCTTGTTCATGCGGATGGACCCTTTCTCATTCTCATTGGAAAATTGGGACGGACCCTTCTTTGTGGCTTCATTCAAATCGGAGTTTTGGGGTGGAGCCTTCTTTCTTATTTATGCGGATTGGAAGGAAGAAGGATTCCTGCGTGCTACAAAAGTTAAACATATTAAGTATGTATGACACCCCATTTATGTCATTGAAAAAACTAGTTATGTTTCTCCAAGTGCATGGGAAGTATTGGAATTTCCAATATTTAACATATATTTTAAACTTTTGGATATATCAAACTAGAATCTTATGTCTGTATATAGATTACGTGAATATTGTTCTTGCTCTAGGATTTGAGAACATGTACTCCTGTTTAAGCATCTATGTTATGTATGTTTGTTCCTATTTGTTAATCCATTAGAACTCCTAGGGGATTTCATTTGATATTTTTGGCTACTGAAAATGAGGACTTTAACATTAGAAAGTCACGAAGTTATGGTGAAGGAGTTATTTCTTTAATAAGGTGAAGATAAATCTGTCGCCTTGTCAATATGTACTGCTTGTTGTTGACTTGTCATGTCAATCTAGTTTGGATGATTGTCAAGTGAGACGGAATCACAGTACAAAGATATTTGGTTTGATCATATATTTTTTGCAGCATAAAATCAATAGTTATATGGAACGGGAAAGCATTTTGGCAAGATTGTTTGAAACCTAACTTCTTGCTAATTTATGCTGTTTCTTCTTTGATGTGATCTTTTCTACTGCCCTTAGGTTATGAAGCAACAAGTAAATACAACTCAACAAGTGAACACAATTCTAACTCTCATGCTACCTCCTCATAGGTTTTTCACTAACTTGAATGGGATGACATATTTGCACTGTGGTACTGAATTGTTTACCTGAGGAACTACAATGATACGTTTTCTGTTGGATTTCATTCTGGATTGTCCCTGGCAAACTTCAGCTTGTTTCGATTTTCTTGTATAGAACTTTTGTTTGAACCATGATTGTTTACTTTAGTGACGAAACATTTTGCATTTTCTGTTGCGTTTGGATGTTTTGCACCTAGTGCTTTACTAAAAGTAACTGTACTTTTTTCTTTTATTACATTTTTTTCTCTAATTGCATGCATGGTATTTATGTTACATACGCATGTTATATAGGTATGCACTTGTATATATTTATGTGTGTGTGTGTGTGCATTCCAAGCTCAGAAACTTTGAAAGTGAAATCCAATATAATCATGTGAAGGGAACCATTTTTGGTGTTGGTGTGGTTGTCGAAAATGGAAAAGATGCATTCACTGGGCCCTAGGCAAAAGGGCTCCTTATTGAGTTAATGAGCTGTCATTGTAATTTTCCATGAGCTTATTTAGATGTCAATTGATGGCACATGCTATTTATGCTAAAATTGAAAAATGAGATTAAAATGGAATTTTGCATTTCAACTTTGAAGGGGACTGGGGAGAAATATGACAGAAGATAGTAAATTTCAGTCCTTCATGCACATTAAGTGATTGCTGGGATTTCGGGAAAGAATGAAACCGGTGAACAACTATATGCTGGAACTCCTTGAAAGCTATATTTTCTCAAATCTTATTTTAAGAAAGGACTACAATAATTTTGTTACCTAGTTTCATATATTTATGTAGACAAAGGTCAATTCTGCTCTGCCCCCATCACACCGAAAAAAAAAGGTGTCAATTTTCATCTTCATACTCTTTGGTTTGTAAATTTCTTCTTTCTTGGAGGGGAAGAGGAGAGGATCTCTATCTTGGCTAATTATTAATACACTGACTATTTCATTTCTATATATTATGTATGTACCCGCCAGAGCTCATCATGCAACTGTATTTTATCTCCCTTCCTTTTGCTACTCTGCATTATGTCCTGATGTGAGCTTCTGGATTATTGATGTAGGTCTGATGATAATGTTGATCGGTCATCTTCTGAAGCTCCTTGTCGAAGGCTTTTCAATATGGTCACCATCTTCCTCGGGCAGCTTGACAGCTGTATAGGTTCCCGCCCCAAAGAGTGCCCCGAGAAATGGTGCAGTGAGGTAGACCCATATGGCTTTGTAGTTGTTTGCAGCTATGGCTGGCCCTAATGTTCTCACTGGGTTCATGGAAGCTCCTGTTGTTTCCCTGCACAATAGTTGAAAATTAAAGAAAGTTTCAAGATACCATGCTGAAATAGTACTATTCTTGAGTAATTCTTTGAGCTGTATGACTTCCCTTTCATATTGACTTGCTGAATTCATTTTTCTACATAGAATTTAGAATGTATTTAATTCATCGTGCCTGTGAACTGTGTTCTTAGTGTATCTCAAGGACTTGGTAGAGGTCCTTTCAGATAAATAGACGCACTCATATAGAATCATGGGTTTTGCTAGGACCAGTCACTCGAGTGCACGCAGGTTGTTCCTGACCGTTGATCAAATGTGGGTCCCACAATGATCAACGACCAGAAATGACTCACCGTGCACGGAGGACTTGACTGTACCATAGCTCATACATTCGTTATTCAGCCAACCAGCCGAAAGTGAGATTTTGCAGTAAAATAGGTTGGGGTTTCTGACATACCCAGCTATGAGTATGTTAAGCATGACTGTTGCTCCCACCGCGATTCCCGCCAATTCTCCCACCTGCATGTTGTTAAAAAATTTGACCAAAATCAGTCATGTTAGGTTAGGAGATTCTTTGCACTTTTTTTTTTTTGGACTGATTAGTGAATAAAATACAATGTGAAAGGTGACATATCTGATACATAATTTTTACTGAAAGGCTTATCTAGTCCTTATCTGGAGATGTGTTTCTACTTCTAAGTTGACATTGGTAGTTGGTTCTAGAGAGAGATACTTGAACTGTGATAAAACAAATTTTAATATTTATTCATTGGAAATTGGACTTGTGGAGGCCCCATCCCCCCAATCTAGCTAATCTTCATTGACTCTTGTCTCATGCATTTTGTTGATGAACATATTTTAAAATTGGATTGGATTACCTGTCTCCTGGAAAGTCCTGTGAAGATGACAGAAACTGGAAGAAATATACTTATTTTAAACCAGCCTAAATATCCAATCTCTTAAGAATATAAAAATAAGGCAAAATGGAAAAAAAATAAAATTTCCTATATCGTTATGCCAGCAGCTCCCACAAAGCTAAATCTCCAAAAGAAATTATTTCAAAAGAAAAGAGGCATAATAATGTTATAATATTTGCTTCTCTCGCATAATTGTATTAGAATGATCGAACCTGAAAATTTCTTATTACCAAAACCTCTATTTTAAAAAAAAACACAAGTGCTAATTACGGACCAACTGGTTTAACTCACGACTACAAACTTATATTTTTTTAAAATTAGGTTTCACATTCAAACACATTATTGCTACATGAAAAGGAAGACTTACAGCTCTAGTGTCGGTGGCCACAGCAGTGACAACAAACATGAGGTTGAAGCTAATAATGAATTCCAAAGCAAAAGCCTGGCCATAGCTTCCTGAAGGAACTGTAACTCCACCACCCATTATGGGGTGAAAAATCACCTTCAATGCAAATGCAGCACATATTGATGCCAAAACTTGTGCTCCAACGTAAACTGGCACCTGCCAAAACCAAACCAACAAACCCAACAACATTATTAGCCCAAGAATTCAAAGATCTAAAAAGACTGGCATTTTGGTAATTAAATACAGATGCAGTTTTCTTGTCTTCCTAGCAGCTCACATGCTTCCATGAGAAATGTTTCAGTGCAGCAAAGGCAATGGTGACAGATGGGTTGAGGTGGGCCCCAGAGATGTGGCCTGTTGATAGAATCACAATCATAACAGCTAGGCCAGTGGAGGCTGCAAGGCCTATGAGGGTTTCTGAGCCTTGTGTCTTCTGGTTCACTATGGCTGTGGCTGTTCCAGCAAAGATCAGTATGAAAGTGCCCAAAAATTCAGCACCTACCTGATTTTGGCACCACACCCAACAGATATCACACATCAAATAAAAATGGATGTCTTAAAATTTCACATTTGATGCATATTTCTTCACAATATCATGCCAAGACTTCACTTTTTTTTTTCTTTTAACGAAAAAAAGGAAGGCAACATGAGATAGGAGATTTTGGGTTTATGTTAGAAAAGAGCTCTCTCTCTCTCTCTCTCTCTCTCTCTCTCTCTCCTTTTTTGTGAATTACCTTTCTTGCAAGTGAGACAGGAGGGTGAGGCAAAGCACAAGAAACTTTAGGCAATGTGCCTTCTTCCAAAGCCCAATCTTCAACAGTGAAGCATCTGCTGCAGCTCTTGAGGAGTGATTTCCTACCAATCCCACTGCTTCTGTGATCTGCCTTGAACCCACCAAAGAGAGGAGCCCCAGGAGTGCCTGGTGTTACAGGAGTTGAAGGAGCTGATGGAACTTCCTCATTATTATTGTCCATTTACTTCCAAAACAAAACAAAAATAAAAAGGTACAAAAGGTATGAAATAATAAATAAAAGTTCAGAGAGAAGAGGAAACTTCAACTTTCTGTTTCACTTGTTTGTCTCTCTCTCTCTCTCTCTCTCTCTCCTCTCCTCTCTCTCTCTCTCTCTCTCTCTATGTGTTCATGAGTGTGAGTGAGCTCTGATTATATAGTATTAAGTTGGTTGACTTGGAGAATCCCAAGGGAAAACAAAAAGGGCGTTTATAAAAATAATTATAAAAAAAGTTAAGAAAAGAAGTAAGTGGTTGAAACTTGCTGGATATGAGGAAGTGGACGATGGGACACTCAGATTTTTATTTATTTATTTATTTATTTTCCATTTTTACTTCAAAATAATGTAAATTCAATGTCTATAATAAGCTCAATAATTGTGTAAGCCAAACCGCCATCTTTGGATGTGCAATGCATGTATTGCATTGTGTGGTTGGGTAAATTACAGGCAATTTGTTTGATATGCTTTTACTCTCATATGATTGCCACGTGAAGAGATAGCAAAGATTGTACGCTTTTCGATAGGCAGGGATCCATTTTGCCAAACCCATCAAACCCGTCTATTCTAAGTTTTAGTTTGGTTTGGTTTGGTTTTGACTAAGAAAAAAGTTAAATAATTTGTGATAGTCTAAATTACAGAGAATGAGGATTTCTCACACACACACAACTATGATGCCATGAGGGTTTGAACCTGAGACATTTAGTCTGCAAGTCAAGGCTCTTTTCCATTGCGCTAGACCTCGTTAGCTGAAGTTATTGATCTTAAATAGTAAGTATATTAGTTTTTTTTTTGGTTCATTCATTAGGGAGGGGGAGTCTTATTGGGATTGCCTCAAGATTGTCTCCTAAGTGAATCGAACCCTTGTGCACTTAGGGGGGAGGGGAGAGTTTGACCCACTTTTCTATTGTGGTGCCACCCCATGTGCAACTATATTAGTTATTTAATTTTGAAGTTTGATGTTATGTTAAATTTTAGGATAGTTTGATATAGTAAGTTATGAAATTTTTTGTTGTTGTAATATGGCTAACAATGTTGAAGAAAAATGTGAAAGAAAAAAGGATTGGGCTTATGACCAAATCGCCCAAGTCAAACCGTCCAAAATTGGTTTGGTTTGATTTTCTCACTTGTTTGTATCAAAACTAAATTGAACCAAACTGTTCTGATATAACTGGTTTGAACATGATTTTCCAATAAAATCAATTCAATTCAAAAATTGTACCCACCCCTACTTTTAAAAATCCATCCGACATTATTTTCTCCTCCACTTTTCTATCCAATATTTGATTAAACCAAGGTTTTTATTTAAAACTGCCTCTTTTCGTTTTTCTTTTCATAAAGGGAATTGAATCTAGATCTACCTTCACTCTGACTCTAAAATTATGAATTGGAAAGTTCAAATTTCTAAACCATAAACAAGTTGAGCCAAACCTCTTCTATCTAGTGTGAAAAGAAGCAAGTGGATCACTATTATAGGAACAGCTTAAATTTCCCCTTCCCCCAACTAATTAATGAAGCTAGCTTAATTATTTTATAGCTTCCTTCTACCTTTGATAAGTTAATGCGTGTGATCACCTTCATAATTAAGTCAAGCTACATGCTTGTGGGACATGCTTAAGCTATCTGAAGCATATGCATCACTCAGTACATGTATGTATGTCTCTGTGTCACATTATTAAATCACTCGCTAATTAAATAATATTAGAAAGCCAAAAAAATTCAAGACTGATGCAGAGAATCTTTGGTAGTGAGCAGCAATAATTATATACATATATCCATTCAAAAAATAATTATATATTTATATTTATTAATACTGGCTATATAAATAGGCAATGAAGGAACCAGAAATTTTTCGGGGGTGTGCTAAATTTATATATATAAACAATGAGAACCCCCCATATGCAATCTGGGGATTATAATTTTACTCAAGGCCCTCGAAAGTGGGCTGACGATGTAGTTCTTGGTGAAGCTTCGACAATACTTCAAGGTGGTTTCCAAGAAAATGCATACAATATATATATATATATATATATATATATATATATATATATATCTTCTTTTATCAATGAAGTTTTAAAAAATAAAATTGTTATTAATTAATTTATTATTTTAAGAAAACATGTCAGATTACATTTCTTCTCTTTTATCAGTGGTTCTCTTTGTTATCTATAACAGCCTTTTTATTCAAAAAAATTATCAGAAAAAGGTGGTTTTACATTATTGCGGGTCGAACACGGGTGGGGCTTGGATTTCAATGCCTCGTCCATGCCCGCTACATGTCAAGCTCTTTGATCTTGGTTGTACCATACTCGAGCTGAAAATTCTAATTTTTGTGGTTGTCAAAGTTAGGAAGAGGGAGGGAGGAAAACTCACACACACAACTATCATGGGGACTTGAACTCAGTATCCCTTGGGGCCTAGCATTTTCGTTGGCACAATTCTGGCAAGGGTCCAACTTGAAGGTGTCAAACGGGCTATGTCGACTCGACCCAATTCATTTAGAGTCTGCCCACTTAATAAACGGGATGTGCCGGACGAGTCCATTTAAGAAAATCATCAATCTCGGCTCGAGTCCACAGCCCTAGCTCATATAGGATCGGGTCGTGCTCGTGTCGGGCCACTAAATGGGCCGATATGGGCGCATGCCAAATTTGACATATGTATTGCTTTTGTTTTTGTAATTTTTTTTTACATCTTCATTTAAATTTTTTTTACAATTATGTATATACTAAAAAGATTTATTATTTGTTGGAAATTTTTTTTTCTTTGGGTTTGAAAAATTGAAACTTCAAAAACAAAATTATTATTTTATATATAAAGAAAACATTAAATTTTAATATATATAATTAGAGAAAAGGAATAGACTTAAATTTAAGATATAAATGTAAAAATATTATATAATATTTTTCTCTAAAACAAATATAATTTAATAAATGGCCCGGTTTGGCCCATTGGACCTAATTACTTTGTCTCGGCCCGCCCAACAATACTGGCCTTGTCGTATTGGGCCTTACTTAAGCTGGTCGTGCTCGTGTCATGCTCAGACCAGCCCGGTCCGTTTGAGACCTCTAGTTCAGCTTTGAGTCCAAGAAAAAATATGTGCGGGCGGGGCCCAAAGTAGACAATATCTTGCTAAGAGAGTGGACTATGTGTATTGCCTGGACTCAAACAACTCTTTCCTCCAAACCTACACTCAAAATTTGAGTTCGCACACTTGATTAAATTGGTTAAGGATTTAGAATCTCTAAATCAAAATCTTATCACCAAAGAGCGCCAAAGTAATGATGAGTTACAAAAAGCTCGTAAAGAATTAATAGCAGTACGTGTTTCTTTTTCCTTTGTATTTGGGACTATACTGATATTATAATTATCTCTGAACTTTGGAACGTCAAAGAAGGAAGGAAAGCCACACTGAAGGAGGTTATCAGTTGTATCTTAAGCAATATAAAGACACTCAAGCGAAAGAGAACATGAGGCGAAGGTGAGTCTTCCTTATTATTTTAAAGTTACAGTTTCTCCAGATCTTCTATTTGTTTTGATATAGTGTGGGCTGATTGTTAAACCCAACAATCTACATATTCATGATTGCCTTGCCACATTCACTTTGAAACAGGAAGGATTGCCTCGCGCAGCTTCAGCATATTGTTGTTGCAAACACTCAATTGCATTTAGATGACCAAGACTAAGAATCTCGAGCTTCGAGTAAAATATCTGCATATAGAATCAACTGTCGGACAAGCTAAATCAAAACCATTCCCTGAACCGTCATTTATGTAGACGAACATCTTGTTAATGTTTTTCTTACTCTGTGATGTTCATTATGCTAGGCAATGGTAGCAAAAGTGGAAGACTAAATTTGGATCAACTGGTTGGATGGCAAGACCATGTTTTCATGGGGATTCATTGTTGGATTAATTGTTGTGACTGCCATTTAGCACTCGCTTTTGCTATCGGTTTCATCAGCTTGTGTATCTGTAGTTTACATTATTGAATCCAGTTCGGTGATTGGCCATGCCCTTCCCAACCGAATGTATTTGGGCTAACATTGTAAAACTCGGGCCAAGCTTGATATGATGTTTTGAGCCATGGGTTAGCCCGATTGTACCGACGGGCTTGGACTCGCCCATTTTTGTAAATGGTTGGCCCTAAGCCATGCTTTTCTCAGCCTTGGCCCAACCCTAAATTACAATATTTTGTGTTGTGCTTTGTGTTTTCAATTTTTCTTAATTTAGTTCAATCTTTCATGCAAAAATGCATACGTTTCAAGTGGAATTTAGATGGTGTGGGGTGCCAATGGGTCTAGTTTAGTGGAAAATGATATTGACTTACAGACCATACAAGTAGTCTCAGGTTCGAATTCATGTAGCATCTTGTTAGTGTGTGCGAAGCATCTCTCCCTCTTATAGTTTAGGACATGTTTGATAACCATTTCATTTTTAGTTTTTAGTTTTTAGTTTTCACTTTTTGTGCTAGAGTATAGAGGAAAAAGAAACCCTAAAGGCTAAACCCTAAGTTTTCTCAAGGTACCCGCATCTCCAAGGCAAATGTTAAACAATTTGATAGCTCAATTTGCTTTATGTTCTAATTCAACAGGTAAATCTAGCCTATATAGGGACATACCAAGAGGTGATTTGTATGCGTATGCCCACAAAGCATCAGTTAGTCTTAATGACCAATCCTTTTGAGTCAGATTTACCGTCTTTTCCAAAATTTGCTTGATTTCCCTGTTTGCAAGTTTAGCTTGACCACTTGTCTATGGGTGGTATGGAGTGAAAATCTTATGGGTGATCCCATATCTTTTCATCAACACTTCAAATGGTCGGTAGCAAAAATGTTATCCTCCATCACTGATGATCACTTTAGGAGTACCAAACATGGACAATACATTTTCTTTCAAAAATTTCACACTTGTACCAACAACCCACATATGTACTTGTAACTAGGGGTGACAATTTTTGATACGACCCGTTTCACGCCTTGAAACCCGCATGGAAAAATTACGACACGAACCCGCACGATTAAAAAACGGGTTATTTTAGAGTCAACCCGCCAGTGACCCGTTTATAAAAGGGTGGGTTTCGGGTCAATCCGCCAACCTGCTAAAACACATATTTAACCCGTTTATTAAGCTGGTCAACCCGCCAACCTGCTAACCTCCTAAAATACCTATATAACTTGTCAACCCGATAAAATACCTATGTAACCTACCAACCCGACACCTGTTTAACCTGTTTATTAAACGGGTCAACAAGCTAAAATACCTACATAACCCACCAATCCTCTAAAATACCTATGTAACCCACCAACCCATTTATTTGTTTTTTCTTCATTTTCTTTATTTTTTAAAAATCTTTTTTATTATTTCTCATTCTCAATCTTTATATATAGAGAGAGGATTATTTTATATAAAAAATAAAAAAATGAAATTACTTGATTAATTTACCAAAATTGAGATTTATTTATTTATTTTTATTTGCTGTATTTCACTAATCCAAACGGTCTATTTCGTACATACTCATTCAAAGATCATCTCTACAAAAAATTACTTGAATCCGATATCATTTGACCACTCATTTGAGTCATATAAATTTTAGTACTTTCTTGAAGCATCGTGTTTATTGATTTTGTAAGACACAATTGGATGTCGAAACGGTTTCCGATTTGTCTAATTTTTTGTAAGAATGATCTATGAATGAAGACCTTAAAAATAGATGGTTTGGATCATTGGGAAAAAATTTGTAGAGTACCCTAAAGGGCGTCCCTCAAATAAAATTATTTGAGGGATCCCTCAATAGAAGGGGATTGTATATATATATATATATATATATATATATATATATATATCAACAACTTAACTGGATTATATATATTTTCCTCTTTTACTTGTAAAAAAAACTCATCGCTTAAGAAAATAATGGTGAACTGTATAAAATCCTTAAAATTAGGAAATTCTCCATCCTTGTCTCTTAATCATAGAATAGGTATTAAACTTTTACTCCAAAAATACCAAAGATAATATCATCAATATTAGTTAAACATCTTATACCCAAATACTCTTCCACCTAGGCGTACCCCCATTCCTGATCCGTCAATTCCATTAATACCGTCAATTCTAATATTATTCCGTTAATTCCATGTATCTTGTCAGTTCCATCCTTCCAGGCCTTGGAAACACAAAGCTAACCGAGCCGCATTCCTCGCAGGCATCGGGAACACAAAGTCAACTCGAGCCTCAATCCTCGCATGCCTCAGAGGCACCAAGTTAACCCGAGCCGCAATCTTCACACCACACTGTTCAGCCGTCCCCGAAATTCATGGGGCATTATAAAAAATAACAAAACTATTTCAAGGCAACTTGGGGGGAGGGGGGGTGTTACTCTTGTGGTGGGTTTGAAAATCATATTCCGCAAATCCATATTTCAAATCCTTTTTTTCAACTTCCAGAAAATCATTTCTCAACTACCTTTGAATTGACACCACATACTATTGAGAACTAGTGTCTATAATTCATCATTTTCAAACAACTGAGTATATATATGTACATGTACGTGTAGTTAAATATGTTCTTAGTTACTTAACTAATTTATTATTCACATCAAAAATTCATTAACAATCCATTCCCAACTCTTCACAACCAAACTCAAGATAATATCCCTAAAAAGCAAAAGCGATTACATAATATCTAATAAACATTTGAATACTCCAATATCACCCAAACATATACTTATATAATTCTCATAATAATAATAAGTAATTGAGTAACAAGATAAACTTCGAATATCATACCACCCAAGAATATCATAAAACACTATAACATAAACTCGTAATTCAGACATAATCAAAATAGTTCACAGACAGTCAAGCCTCGTCTACACAATCATTCTAACACTACGTGAAGGGCGATATTATATCGGAAGACTCACAGTCAACCAATGGTCAAACTTTCTAAATTGGGTCAACTGGGTCCACGGGGCCCACAACCTCCGATTTTCGATCCAAGAGTGCCTATGGGTTCAACAAGGTTTACTATATTTGCCCTACAAGTTTGGTCCGAATCGAACAGTCGGATCGCTCATGATCCCACGATCAGACGGTTAATATTTACATAAACTTTAAATTATTGAACCAAGGTATCTGGGACTCCGATTCTCGATCCGTGAATCCTTATATGATCCTAGAAGTGCCTAGATCAACATAGTTGAAAACCAAAATGATCTAATGGTCCGAACTTCAAACTCGGATATCGCCTAGTATGCGATATCCAATCGACAGTCAAACAGTACCCAAAATGAAATCTGACAATACTGTCGTGCTAGAGACAACATGAAGATCAATTTAGGGCCAAGAGGGTTACACAAACAGTGCTAACGCGTTACCAACGCGTGGGTGTCCAAATCGATTCCGACGATAGAAAAATCTCCAAACCGCGGGTCAAGACTTATACCTACATGATTATCACATAGAGTGGAGCAACTTTTGTTCTTAGACCTACCCTAAAAAGTCGACGAAAATAGCCGGAATCGGAGGCAGAAAATCGGCAGATTTTCAATAGCTTATTTAACCCCATAAACGCAGAAATTTCTCCTATCCAACACAACCAGCAGTTAGAACGTCTTGAGAGGTTGAGAAAGCATACCTGGATTGACGGAAATGGTGGCTGGAAGTGCGCGAACGAGCGACTGGAATTTTTTTGAAAAATCCGCCCAATTTTCTTGATTTTCCGGTGGTATTCGCAGCAGCTCGTGGCGGCAAAGGGCTGAGGCTGGACGAGGAAGAGGTTGCAGTCCTTTTGGGACCGGTGCCGCCCCAAGTGGCGGGCGGTGGTGGCTCTTGGAGCCACCAGTTGGAGAGAAAAAAAGGAGGGGGAGGAGGGGTTTGCTCGCAGAGAGAGAGAGAGAGAGAGAGAGAGAGAGAGAGAGAGAGAGAGAGATTCTGGTTTTAAAAACCAGTTTCAAAAAATTACATTTTTTCCCCTAATTGAATTTTGATCGTATCTCTCTCGTTACAACTCGGATTTGAGCCCACTATGTGTCTACGGACTCATCTCGATGTGCTTTAGCAACGGTATAAGTAAAATCCCCAAAGTCCTTTCCGAATAAAAAGTCAACTTTTAAACCATTAAAATATTCCGTGATAAAATTGTCTTTTAATTGAATAAATTAATAATTAAATATTAATTTAGGTTCGGGTTATTACACTTGAGATGTTCTAAGAGGTGGGTCTCATAGTGGCCACATCAGCAGTTAACATTTGACCTCATAGTTTACTTAACAGAATGATTCAATTGGACATGTTTGAAAATATTGGGGTGTAAATTGATAAAATTGAAACCCCGGAGGCCTATATTGAGAATGACCCCAAATCTCAGCGGGTCTTTTGTCATTAGGTTTTTTTTTTTAATCTTGTAATTCTGATCTTGGATTGGGACACACATCCCATTTGGTCTCTTGCTACGGGCACTCAACATTGAGAAGGACAATTTAGTCTTTTTATATTTACAAAGAGAAGGACAATTTAGTATGAAAGGTACAACAGGGAGAAGCACATTTGGATCGTAGACATCATGATGAATCTCGTTCATTCCCAACGCCTGGTAAGTCTTAATAAGCACGCCAAACTGCCGTTGAGAGCAGACCGCCTGTCTGCGTCTCCAAACAAACCCCAATTCCCTACCTTCTCAATATTCCATCTCTGAAACAAATCGAAGAAGACGACGAAGAAGACGGAGAAGGTTCGAGAAGGCACAAACTGACTGCGATTACAGAGACATAAACAAGAAGCGATTTTCAATTTTGAAAGATCGACCTCTGTTTTCGTGTGGGTGGAAAATGGAAGTGCCAAGCTCATGGGACGCGCTTCGCAAGCAGGTACTATTTTACTCTTCGTCGTTGAAAAATTTGCGCACAAAATTGACGATTTCTGTAGGATTTCTTCCTAATTCTGTTTGATTGATGAGAAAGTGCGAGAATTGAGATGAAAATCTGGACTTCTCTTGAAACTTGATTATTTTGTAAACCACGTAATCCTGAATTCTGTTTGGTTTTCGAGAAATTGCCTGGCAGAATTTGATATCAGTTGAATTCTGCAGCCGGTGCTGTTTGAGTTACTGGTTTTTTGTTTTGTTTTCGTTTTTGTTCAAGTTGTCGGCAGTAGGTGCATGAGATCAGCTTGCGTTTTTCTCCGAGTTTTCTTATGGTCAATTACTGGATTTGTGTCATGCGGTTTGTAGTTTGATGCGTTAAATTGAGAAATTCTTTCTATTCTACAAATGGAGAGTAAATTTTAGCTTTGATTCGAATGATAGTTGCTAGTAAGAGAAAATTGATCGTATGGAAAAGAATATGAAAGGTTAAAGAGTTGTAGTTGAGTCACACTCAATTCCCCGCAGTTACTAGTTCTATTTGGTGGACAATAATGAAATTAAAAGAAATCGTAGTGAAAAGTTTCAACATAGCCTTCGTTATAAAATTTTTGACTTTGAAGACTTCTATTTCAAGTGAAATGTAGTGCAAAAAGGAGTTTTACCACCCTCTACTTGAAATGTGGTGCAAAAAGGACTTGAGGCACAGGTTCTTTATGATGCTAAACTATAAGATTTTCTAATTTCGTTGTGGGTTTTAATCTTAAGACATTATTAGGTAATGTGTGAATCAATCTGCATGTTCTTCCTAGATTCAATTAAAAGACTCTACTAGTGCCAGATTCTATTGTTCCAAATCTTTCTTACAAGGCAGCATGACTTGCTTGGTCATATTAACAGCCATATAGCCCTACTGCAACGGTATTGGACCCTTTCCTCAAAAAAATGACTAGTTCAAGTCCAAGAGTTTTAGTTTTTTTTTTTTTTTTTTTTTTTTTTTTATCGGAGTGGCATTAGTTATTTGTTCAATGGTAATTGTTTACACCTCATAGAACATAATCGCATGGGCTCAACCTAAATTGCAGGAAAAATTTCATTTTTACTGTAAAGTGCATGATCGTGCATTTGCTATGCTAATTGTTTTCATTGTTGCCTATTTCATGCACATTTCCCTTCATACTAACTCTGGATAGCTGGCAATTTTGTTTTCTTAATATGAATTTTTATCTATATGTAATTTCAGGCAAGGAAAATTGAAGCTCAGTTGGATGAGCTGATGCATTCTTATCGTAAGTTTGTCTCTGCGAAGGGTACTGCAAAATTTGACACTGCAGAGAATGATCTTGAATCTGGGATAGATAGACTATTAAAGCAACTGCAACAAGTAAATTCGCAAATGCAAGCATGGGTGTCATCAGGAGGATCAGAAATGGTTTCTCATACATTGACTAGACATCAAGAAATTTTTCAAGATCTCACTCAGGTATTCTGCCAATCTGGCCTCTTAATAATGCTGATAGGTGAACATTAGATGGCAGTATTTAATTTTGTGATCCTTATCGTGTTAAGGTGTCTCAAAGGTGTTTTATGTTGCTTCATAGGCAAACAGGCATGGATGGATGCAGTTATGAGCTCTCATGCCTCCTCATAGTTCTATTTGAAGTCAAGACCCTATGTTTTTAAGAAGGGATTTGTGTTACAGATCATTATCTAAATCCTTCTTCTTCATTTTTCTTTTAACTGCAAGTTGTTAATATTTCAGCTTGATGGCCTGCCTTCGTGCGGTTTTTTTTTTTTTTTTTTTTTTGGATGAAACTCTAGGCCCTGATTTGGTGTGGCCATATTATTTCCATTTACCATTCCCCTTCTGTTTTAGAAATATGAAATTAAAGGAAAAGAGATGAGAAACTTTCATCTTTTTGTTCTGAGTTCAATGTGAATTCGAGAGCTTGAAAGTTTAAATATGGATGGTCAATTTTTCTGACCAAAGCCTCATTCTGAGCTCTACTTTAAGTTACAGATTTAATGTTACAATTATGTTTTCAACTAGATACCTTATGATTAGCCTCATGCTATATGCTGGAAAAGCAACAAACACCTTCAATTCAAAATTTTGTATAGTATTTGAATCATTTGTGCACTCTTTTGCTATAAAACCATATTCCTTAGATTAAGCCTAGCAGACTCTAACTTTTTGTTAGACATGATTGAAGTGCAGGAGTTCTATCGTCTCCGCTCCAGCTTTAGAGCTAAGCAAGAGCATGCTTCACTCCTTGAGGATTTTAGGGAGTTTGATCGAACAAGAGTAGATTTGGAAGATGGTGTTGGCTCTGCAGAAAATGCTCTCCTTAAAGAGCATGCTGCTGTTAGTCGAAGTACAGGACAGGTATGCTTAATAAAAAGCAGTTTTTTATACAAAAAAAAAAGAAAAAAAAAGAAGATATATTTCATTAGGCTTTAACGGAAAAGGAAGGCAACTTTTCTACTGCAACTCTGGTTTGCGTTAATAAATATTTGAGCCTAGGAAGCGAAAGCAAAATGTACTGTTCATGGAGGCACTTCTCTTAGATGATGATAGTCAGATTCCATGGTCAGGCTTTTTTATTTATTTACATCCCTTTCCTGAGGAGTGGCAAATGGAAATATCAGATCTACTGCTTGATTAGCACTAAAATTATGCTTTATATTGAGTTCCCAAGTCCATTCTGCTGCAGATGGATACTGTAATCTCTCAAGCCCAAGCAACACTCGGTACGCTTGTCCTTCAACGTTCAACTTTTGGTGGTATTAATTCAAAGCTCAGCAACATTGGCAGCCGCCTTCCATCGGTACGAAACTAGTAATTGTTTTGTGGTATTAGTTATTTCTGTGGTATTCTGGTGTCACTGTCAGTGTCACACAGGGTCAGTTATCAAAGGAAATCAATTGTTTCTGTTTTATATTTGAACTATGAATAAGAGTTATAAGCTGCATGCAATGGCTTAATTGCAGAAAAGTAAGTCACCACCACAAAGTTCACTGAATGATTTGAAACCAAAGCACCAAAGCTAAATTTAATGAATCCTATATGCATGGAGGCTAAGAAAGTGCCTTGTACCAAACTCTGGTATATAAAAATGTTTATTTAAAGGGTAATGCACAGAAAAGAGGACTTTAATTTAACTCTTTGAATGTGTAAATCTGTCATCTTACGATCTCCGTAGTTCTATTTATTGATGTTCCATGACTTGATGGCGCAGGTAAATCACATCCTCGCTGCTATAAAGCGTAAAAAGTCCATGGATACCATCATTATTTCTCTTGTCGCTTCCGTATGCACATTTTTAATATTTATCTACTGGTTGACAAAGTGAGGATACGAGAGGAACAGGCATTTGTGTTGGTGGTTCATGTGTAAGTGAGAAAGAGAAACAGTTATGATTTTTTCTTTTAATTTTCTTGAGCGAACCAGTATTACTGTAAGTGATTTGTTTCATAGGAGTACGAAAAAACAATTTCAATGGATGCAGGCATTCCAGGCTCTTGCATGTTCCTTTATTGGGTTTGAGTGTCAATTTTAGTTTCGAATTTTCAGCGGGTTACAGCATGGCACTGGCGTAATATGTAAGTGATTGGATGTATTAATACATAATTTTCTTCTCCAGAAATAGTTTGTCTTTCTTTGTCATGAATAATATCACAGTCCGTGGCGGGGCGTGCCCAGTCGAAAGAGATGGAAGCATAGTTGTATGAACTTTTGTGAAGGAAGCCAGCGCCACACAGAATGAGAAACCTTGCTAGATATGTTTTCCTTCACTTTACAAAGACATTCCATGATTATGGTTAGAACTGAATTAGTAAGAGGAAGAAGGTTGATGCCATTGTTCCCAATATGTTCGTTCCTCTTCAATGTTCTCTTTTAATCACAAATCACTTGTCCATTATTTGTTTTCTCTAACCGTCGCCATCTCTATTTAAATTGAAACTGATGTATAAATTTTTCTTTGAGGTCACAGTTACTTGGTTAAATAAATGTACACTCGTTAGTGAAATTTTGTTTTTGAATTTTTCTATAAACTATTTTAGCTGTCATCCTACAGGTGTTATAGAGATGCTTACATAAATAATCATGCCACATTTTCCGCTCGAGTGCCACCTCCATTTTCATAGGTCAAAAATGGTAGCGGTGATGGTGATGGTGATGATGGTGCTGGCTTCTTTTTAAGAGACAAAATATAACTCTGATGATAGAGCGCCGATCTTCACATTCACGATTAGAGTTTGATTTTTAACTTGTCTGTTTCACGAATGTAAAAGAGGAAATTTCTGAAAGTCTTCCTTCATAATAGTTGGGGTGTATTATGATAATAAGTTAATGGTTCAATTACTTTCAATGAAAAAAAAAAAAAAAAAAAAAAAAGAAAAAAAAAAAAGAAAAAAAAGAAAAGAAAGTCGAGCCGAGAATTCCATTAATTCTACAATACAAAGTTAATGGGTCCATTACTCCACTAGATCATGATAGGAAAAAACAGGTTATGATTTACATCAGACTTTTTGAAGTGGGGTGAAGATTCAGAGTTTCATGTTTGAGTAATTTAATAATTCCATGTGGGTTAGATTGATACATAGTACCATGGAAAAGTTCATTACTTTTTCTTCAAACTACATTCAAACACTCATCTCTACACAACACTTGGACAAAGAAATCTATGAAAAGATTTGGGTCCATTTCCATGGGACAAAGCAAGCAAACCCTGTACAAGAAAAGAGCAAGCAACGAAAGGGAATTAAGC
The DNA here is from genome assembly GCA_903112645.1 of Prunus armeniaca. Classification (NCBI taxonomy): domain Eukaryota; kingdom Viridiplantae; phylum Streptophyta; class Magnoliopsida; order Rosales; family Rosaceae; genus Prunus; species Prunus armeniaca. The sequence goes on along the minus strand of CAEKDK010000003.1, from coordinate 7,584,492 downwards.
TACAATAATACTAAAAGCACTCACACGCTTCAATACGCCGAATGATGTGACAGATGATATGACAATATTATTTTCCTTGTTAAAAATAATTTGAAAGAAAATGATAAGACAAATGACATGAAAATATTATCTTCCTCGTTAAAAACGAGAATTAAATTGAATTGCGATATGTTTAAATTCGAAAGTTTGGAATTTGTTTTGACGGATGCTACATTGACTCATCCAATCAAGTTATCTCAAGAGTAGGCAAAGCGAACAAACAATCTTAAAGACACATCCACTGATAGCCAATCACATCATTTTCTCCAAGACCATCAAAACCATGTTTTGTGTTTCATGAGTGAGTGTCAAAATCACACCTCAGGAATGTGATGAGTGATGAATGCTATACATCACTGATAATAGTGCATGTAAAGTCTTACACTGTTAATGATTATATGGGAGATAACACTGAGAGCAAAAAATATGAGCTCTTCATATCAGCTTCTGCTTCTTCATCATCTACATGTCGGCCACTTGTCCCAGTACCCATCTCTTCCTGGCTAATACGTGGCAACGTCTCATTTGTCACTCAACTACAAATCTTTTTTTTTTAATTACATCTTACATGTGAAAACTTAAACATTTGTTGTAAGGTACCGGTGATCAAAGACCAAGATAATGTTAAGACAGTGCAAGTGCAATTGGATGGAGTTTGAACAAAAACTTCCATTGATATTCTAGGGATAACACAAGAGCTTTTAAAAGCTATGAGGACTTGAAACAAGGTAGAAAATCTAAGTTAAATAGGAGAAATCATGTCCTTTTTCATTACATAAGATCTTATTGGGGAGCGGCAGGAGAAATACTTGTGTGCAACAGAGATAACATTGTTTTGCTATCCCTGGCCAATCACACTAAGCCACACATGATAACTTTTTCACTTAGCATAACGTGATTGGCCAGGGATAAAAAAAACAATGTTATCCTTGTTTCATATAAGTTTTTCTGGAGCGGCAGAGGTGTTCCTAGTGGCTCGGGGAGGACTAGCCTACTAGGTTGAACAAGTGGAGGTCTCGCAGTAGTCGTGTCCGAGTTGAGGTCCAATCATGTGTCCTGTCAACATGTGGAAAGTCATGAGTTCCTTACGCAACTTCCTGAGTCAACGATGCTCTGATCTCCATCTTGTCAAGGGTGAGGTCCATTGAGTAGCTGACACGTGACGGGGAGGTGATTGGAGTGACACATCGAGGAGGCGATACTTCTCCCATTAAAGGCGAGTCTCATCCTTGAAGTGGCCCAATGGTGGTTTGACATATGGACACATTCATCCCTCCGTGACTAAGTCTTCGAGTCGAGGTGTCCCTTGTGGTGGTCAAGTGTGAGACGTCCCAAGTTCATAATGATTCAGCCTTAGTTCATTTCAAGCACGTGGGCCGACCCCTAGCTACACCGGTAATGTCATGAGGTGGGTGGTCGTTGGCATAGGCGTGTATGCCAAGCAACCCAAGGTGTATGGTTCGGTGCCTATCTAAATTGAGTGGTCAGCCGGCAAGGATATGTCTCGGTTGGCATGGCCACGTGTAGAGTCAGATCCATGTGGCAAAATATTAGTGGTAGATTCAGCTTGGTCAGTCCCTTATGTCAACTCAACACCATTAACCAAAGTAATTAATAAACACAAAGTCCAAGAAAAACTAATCACATCATCATCAATCAAAAAAAAAAAAAAAAAAAAAAAAAAAAAAAAAAAACAAAAAAAAAAAACTCAAACTTTCAAAAAAAAATTTTAGAAATATCGGTGATGTACCAAAACACGTGGAAAAAAAAATCGGGAAAATATCAATATCGGTAAAAATTGAATAAAAACCATAGAAATTGTAAGAAAAACTTGGAAATTTTGATTGAAACTTTAGAGGATGTTTATTTAGTCAATTATTTATTGTTTTATCACCAAAAAATTGGAAGGAAATGCATTGCATGATGGGTTTGACTGAAGAAATTGATGAGATTCAATATTCTTGTGTGTATATATGTTTACAGAGAAAGAACACTATATAGGATAAGAGGCACAACTAACCACACCTCTTTCCTAGATAAAGCCTCAATTAGCTCCTTGACTTAAGGAAACATAAAATACAAGAAACCACAAACTGACTAAATACAAGAAATTGACAGACTGACTAAATACTATGTGACAACCTAGGAGAAGTAATCGGCCTATAGTTGACTTTCAATACTCCCCCTCAAGCTGGATCAAGAGGATTGATTGATCCAAGCTTGGAAAGGAGCCGTTGGAATTGAGCTGTAGGTAAGGCTTTGGTAAATATATCAGCAAGTTGATCATAACTTCAAGTGTACTGTGTTTGAATCACTTTGGATTGAACTTGAGTGCGAATATAATGGCAGTCGACTTCGATATGCTTGGTCCTTTCATAGAAGACTGGATTAGAGGCGATGTGGAGCGCTGCTTGATTGTCATAGAAGAGAAACATGGATTGATTTTGACAAAAGCCTAAGTCAGAAAGCAAACCTTTTAACGATATAAGTTCACATGCAGTAGAAGCCATTGCCCTATATTCTGCCTCTGCACTTGAACGAGCGATGACATTTTGCTTCTTGCTCTTCCAAGTGATCGACCAGGTTTCCTCATACAAAGGTACAATATCCTGTGGTTGATTTTCGATCCAAGACGTTCCCTGCCCAATTAGCGTCAGTGTGTCCAAGGATGTGAACATTATCATTCTTTCTCATGAGTATACCGCGACCAACAGACCCCTTAAGGTACCGCAAGATTCTTTTAACCACATTCAAGTGTAACATGGTGGGAGAATGCATGAATTGACTCACAATGCTAACTGCATATGTGATGTCTGGTCTATTGATGGTTAAGTAGATAAGCTTACCAACCAAACTCTGATAATAGTTGATGTTGTTGAGGGGTTCACCTTCCATGTCAAGCTTGAGTTTGTTGTCTAAAGGAGTATGAGCAAGTTTGGAGTCAAGCATGCCAGACTCTTGAAGAACATATTTGAGTTGATTTAAAAATAACCCTTTGTGTGAAGTGGCCATTTCAATGCCAAGAAAGTACTTCAAGACTCCTAGGTCTTTGATTGCAAGCTTCTGTTGCAAATACCATTTAAGATTGTTAATTTCATCACCATTGTCACCCGTGACAATGAGATCATCAACATAAATGAGGACCACCAATTTTCCAACGAATCCATTTCAAACAAATAGAGAAGAATCTGCATTGCTACTCTGGAAGCCAACTGCCTCTAGAACTAAACTCAACTTGGCATACCATGCACGTGGGGATTGTTTTAATCCATAAATAGATTTGTGTAGTTTACAAACCAAATTAGGATTATTGCTTTGAGGATGACTAGGTGGGAGCTTCATAAAGACTTCCTCTTCAAGATCCCTTTGAAAAAAATGCATTTTTTTACATCCAATTGGTATAGAGGCCACTCTTTATTGACTGCAACAGACAACAACACACGAAATGTGTTCATTTTTGCAACCAGAGCAAAAGTCTATTTATAGTCCACACCATACGTTTAAGTGAAGCCCCGAGCTACCAATCTTGCCTTGTGTCTTTCAATAGATCCATCGGAGTGAAACTTGGTTTTGTAGATCCATCGACTGCCAACAGCATTCTTCCCTTTAGGAAGCTCAACAACACTCCAAGTATTGTTATCATTAAGAGCTTGCAACTCGTCTTGCATTGCCTTTCTCCATATTGCTTAAAGAGTTGCATCCTGGAAGCTTTGTGGATCATGAGCACTAGAAACAACACTAAGGAAGGCAGCATGACGTGGTGAGAACTTTTGATAAGATACAAAATTGGTGATGGGATGCTTGGCAGTGTATGTGACATAATCTTGCAGCCTTGAAGGAGGATGATGATCACGCATAAGATTACGTCTCAGGGGTGCATTAGAGGCTTCTATATTTCTTTGGTCCTCATGATGATTCAGAGAATTGTCTGAGTCTTCAATAGGTTCATTCTGAATTTCAACTTCAGGCTCATGAGATGAAGGATGAGCAATAGAAGACATAGGATGACTGGAGTCAGTACTTGTAGCAGGAATAGGCAACGGAAACAAATCAAAAAAATTGATCCTCCCCCTGACCAATAGCTTCATGAGTCTTGTGGTAATAGGGAGGTTTTTCATCAAATTGAACATCTCTTGATACGTTGATTTTCTTAGAGATAGGGTTATAACACTTGCACTCCTTCTGTGTTGAAGAATATCCCAAGAATATGCATTTGACAGCTTTTGGATCAAGCTTATCCCGATGAGAAGCCTGAATATGAACGAAACACGTGCAACCAAAAACCTTTAAATGAGATAGGTCAATCTTCCTTCCTTTTATAACTTCAAGGGGTGATATGAAATCCAACACTCTACTAGGCAAATGGTTAATAAGGTAAGTAGCAGTGAGGACTCCTTGAGACCAAAATCTTTTTGGAACATTCATTTGAAACATTAGAGCTCTAGTTTTCTCAAGTAAATCACGATTTTTCCTTTCGGGTACCCCATTTTGTTGAGATGTACCCACACAACTTGTTTGGTGAATGATTCCGTGTGTGCTCAAGTATTGTGTCATGAGATGGGACATATATTCAATGCCGTTATCTGATCGTAGTGTTTGAATTCGTGTGGAAAAATGATTTCTAACAAGATTATGGAAGTCCTTGAAAACATTCAATACATCACTTTTGAATTTTAAGAGATATAACCAAGTGGTTCTTGAGAAATCATCGACAAAAGTCACAAAATATTTATAACCATCAAAAGATTCAAGGGTTGGACCCCAGATGTCAGAGTGTACAATCTCAAATGGTTTATTAGCTCGAGACATAGAGGAGTTACCTAGCAGACTTAGACAATTGACAGGAGTCACATATGGTATGTTGTTTTACTAGGTTGGGAAACAAAATAAATAGAACAGGTTCTGAAGGGTGAGCTAAACGTTGATGCCACAAACTTTGATATGGAATAAAATTGGAACTGACTTGAAACCCCTTGCTAGTTTGAAAATCCTTGGACAGGTAATAGAGGCCATCAAGATAGAACCCTTCACCAATCGTCTTCTTGGTGGCTATATCCTAAAAAATGACATTATGAGGAGAGAATACAGCAACGCATTTTAGGGTGTTTGTGATTTTCCCAACAGAGAGCAATTGAAAAGGAAAGGAAGGGATGTAAAGGGCCATGGACTCAATATTATCAGAGATTAACATGATCTTCCCTCTACTTATAACAGTAGCACCCTTACCATTTGCAACTGACACATGAGATGAATGATTCAATTTTTCAAAATCAGATAAGTGTGTGAGTTGATTTTCCATATGATCAATGGTACCTGAATCTATGACCCAAAAATCATGCATTTTACTAACATTTAGAGCAGTATAAAAAGCATTCAAGGTACCTGAGGTTTCTTTTGGGGAAAGGTTTTGAGTTTCAGCAAGAAATTCAGCAAATTTTCCAAGCAAGGTTCTTCTTTCCTACATTGCTTACTCCTTCACTGTCATTACTCCATTTCGTTTTCTGAATATAAGAAGCAAATTCATTGATAAGATCAGCAGGATTGGAAGTGAAGCTTCGAAGTCCATTGTTTGAAGACGTTGCATGATTAGCCTTAGAAACTGAAGTATGAAATTTCTTCTGAGTGCCTTTATTTCCTTGATAAACTTGAGAGGCTTCAATTCAGGGTGAAGGATCCAACATCTCTTCTTCACATGACTAATGTTGTTGCAATAGCTGCACTTCAAATCTGGCCTATTTCCTTTGTATACTTTCTCCTCAGTGTGTTTGTGATTCGACAAATATGCTCTAGTTTCATAAATATTTGTCTTGGTTTCAATGTTCATGACCTTTCTACGTACCTCTTCTCGTTGAATTGTAGCACAAACACTTGTAAAGGATGGCAGCTCAGAATTCATAAGAATGTGACTGGGGAGATCTTCATATGTTGAGTCTAAGCTTGATAATAACTGAAATTTTTTATCTTCTTCGGCTATTTTCAGAAGCACAGTAGCATCCATGGTGTGTGGGCGGTACACCTCGAGCTCATTCCACTTGTTTTTCAAATCACCAAGAAGTTGAACAAACGGCTTACCTTCTTGCTGAAGGTTTGCAATTTCCTGTTTGAGCTGAAAGACACGAGCAACATTGTTTTGGTTACCATACATCTCCTTGAAAGTCTCCCATAGTTGAAGAGAGGACTTAGAGTAGCAGAAGATTTCAGCAATTTTCTGCTCCATAGAGTTGAGGAGCCATGACATGACAATTGGTCTTTACATAACCAAGATTCATAGTTAGGATAGGAGATATCAAGGGCTTCAATGCTTTTATTAATAAAACCAAGCTTTGATCTTCCACCAAGAGAAAGGGTAATTGCTCTCGACCAAGGAAGATAATTAAACTCATTTAGTAATACTGAGCTAAAACGTTGATTTGGGTTGATCTCAATCTCAGGGAGATTTGAGGGAGAAATGATAGAGGAGCTTTCTGCCTCTTATGCAAAAGGATTGTCATATGCCATCTTAGCACAGACAAACTAAAAGGAAGGAACAAATGCAGAGTTAGGTTTAGGAATCCTGCTCTGATACCATGAAGAAATTGATGAGATTCAATATGCTTGTGTGTATATATGTTTACAGAGAAAGAACACTATATAGGATAAGAGGCACAACTAACCACACCTCTTTCCTATATAAAGCCTCAATTAGCTCCTTGACTTAAGGAAACGTAAAATACAAGAAACCACAAACTGACTAAATACAAGAAATTGACAGATTGACTAAATACTGTGTGACAACCTAGGAGAAGTAACCGGCCTATAGTTGACTTTCAATCTAATCTAAGTTGATTATATAGCGAGATGACAAACATTGTGAGTGTAGAAAATATGTAGTGAATAATGAAAGAAAATTAAACACACCATATAGTAATTTATTTATAATGATTTACTACAATATTTTACACTTTATACATTGCATAGTAAGATACATGAGTGACTTAGTACCACATAGAGTTCCTATGAGATTCAAAATTTTAGTTCATCATCTCTATGTGCAGAGTACGTGTACTATAAAGAGTAGTCGTCAAATGATATATCCCGAAATAGTTTTGCAAGTAATCGGATACGAGATCGACTGAGGTTGCCCATAAGCAAAATCATTTGAAGATTGAGTCTTAGATTCTTTCCATGAGTGGCTCAATTCCATCCCAAAAGGCATTGAATCCCCTTACGTGTGCACGCGGCTGTGGGTTTTCTTCTTTTTCCTATTGATAATATCCATATGATGCTAAAGAGAGAGGGAAATTCTTAGATCCGAAATTTTCCTGATATTGTCGCCGAAATTATGGATACTTTAAAAAAAGAAAGAAAGGAAAATGTATTTCATTCACCCAGAAGGAACATTACATGATAAATAAAAAAAAGCATGTTAACGGTGACCTCGTTAAAACCTTCCAGGAGAAAACCACATGGGATAAAATCCTGAGGTAAGGAAGAGTGCCACCCATGCTATTGACTCCCTAACACCATCTAGAAGCCAAGGAGGCCCATCACCCAACCAAAAACAAAGCTCCTCCAAGTGTAGACTAAAATGTGCAACACGATGTGCCATGGTGTTTGCAGTACAAGGAACAAAAACATACACAAAAATTATCAGTACTTATACGATAATTGCATGGATAGGTTCCAAAATATCCTCCTTCCAAAAAAAATGATAATATCCACGATATTTCGTCACTATTATCAATATTTTAGACCGTGCAAATGAGAGGTTTTCAAATTTATTTTTCATTGTTCATTTCCTGTTTCTGTCCATGTCGTTTACCCAATCGAGTTACCCTTTTCTTTTTACTTTTATTTTTTATTTTTAAAATCAAGTGGGGATAGAGAAGAAAAACTCATTTTGGGAATGAAAAGGAAACGGGATATATATGGTCAGTTTTTCAATACTTCAATTATAATGGGCCAATAAACCTATGTAACGGGCCAACATACTCATAACTAGGTATTGAACTGATCACAAATATATATCGTCCTCGTCATCCATATGAGTCAAACTTGAGACCTCCTCCAATCAACTAAAGACAAATACAACTAGACCAAAGACTAGTTGATTTTTTTTTTTTCAAAACTTTCTCAAGAGAGAACTTTTCAATATTATTTTTCACTGAATTTTATTTATTGTTTCTGACCATGCCGAGGACCTAATCGAGTTACACTTTTCTTTTCACTTTCCTATTTTATCAAGTCTGGATAGAGAAGAAAAACCCATTTTGGGAATGAAAGTGAAAGAGATATATGTGGTTTTTAAAAGATGGTTATCACTTGTATGTCAAATGTCAAAGAATTAATTCTTTCCTAAGGCAATAGGAAAGATTTAAATATTATAAAAATAAAAATAAAAAGAAGAAGAAGGGGAGCAAAAGTGGCTACATGAACTATACCATTGGCATTCCTAAGGCATTGCTGCTAGTATCCTGGGTGGCAACAGATTCTTAGGACAATATTTCAGAAAAAAGAAAAAAGAAAAAGAAAAGCCATTGGCCTTAACTTTCCAAGTTAATTTGGAAGCATACCTAACATTTCTAGTGGAGAATTCAACTACATGTCAAAATCAATAAACAATCCATTTGTACCTTTTTAATTATGCACATACTTACAAATACAAGACCTTTCCTAATCGGATTCCCATTTTCTTTTTAAGAAATGAGGACTGTTTATGAGGATAATTTTTCTTTGAATTGTTTGTAGGGTTAACACCGTATTGTAATTCAATAATCTGAGCATGTACGTTTTAAAAAAGGTAGGCTCAAAAGCATATAAGACTCAAAAGCTAGGAATGCTGAAATAAGGTAGGCTCAAACTAATACATCTAAAGTTTGTTAAAGGTGCGTGGTTTGGACTAACGAGGTCTAGCTGAGTAAAAAGTGATATTGACTAAGCTTCCAGAACAATGCTATCATGTTTGAACCCCCATGACATTTGGTAGTGTGTGTGTGTGTGAGAAACCCTCTCTCCCTTGTAATTTAGACTAAAAAGTGGTTTGCTTTTCAAATAAAATCCTAGATATGAATAGGATTGTCAAGAAGAATTTTCCAAGTAATCCAGATTGGAACTTAGAAGTGTGGTTTGCTTCCAACAACTAAATGGGATTATGTACCAAGAAATGTTCCAAGTAATTAGCTCGAGTATTTACATTCTTCAACATGCATCTACCAAATCCTCCAAATTGTTTGTTTTTTTTTTTTAAAAAAAAAAAAAAAATCCTTTATGTTGGATCTCTCGTCTGTCATAGGTTATACCCATGAGTGTATGGTATGTCTAGAAAAAGAAATGTTAAGGAGACAAGGTGGGGAATTAGACAAACGAAAGTATAAAAAACATCCAATTGGGGGGGGTACATGGATGTTCCTCATGGGTTTCAATCAAAAATGCTTTATAGAATCCACTCTCTCTCTCTCTCTCTCTCTCTCTCTCTCCTCTCCAAGTGTAGTCTTCTTCCTTAAGTCTTGCTATATTAAGACCTTTTAACTGTAAAACAGTGGTGTATCCTTCTACATATAAGAACACAAACATTTATTACTTTTATATTAAAAAAACATATAGTATTCTTCTTGGGTATATAATAATGGACTATTGAAAGATAAGTAAAGATTCATAAGCAATAAGTTTTATTTTGTTACCTTGTTTTGGATAGTCAACACTTTTACTTTATAGTCTGCACATCTGTAATTTAGGAATTTCAATTCCTTACCTTACACATCAGATTTTTTCCTTATAAATTGTATCATTCTGTAATTTGGAAATGCCATTTTTACATAGACCCATCACCCCAGAAGGAGAAAATTCTCACATTCTTTAGTCCAATACTACTACATGAAGCCTCAAACATCTGATCCAATATCTCACTCCTGAAAATTTCAAGCATCATCCCAGTCTCAGAGGCTCCAAAATACTCTCACCAAGCCTGAACGAAGTCTCAATTATGGAAACCCAAAAGCCACAAATGCAACCAGCACAAGATTATCATCAAGAACACCCACCACAAGCTCCGAACACTGATATTTTATTGGATCTAAGCCTCTCCAACAAGGAACCCGATCACGGGTCGAATCCAGAACTCAATCTCATCAACTGCTTTGATTCAAACGCATCAGGAAACTCTTCACCAGAGACTTCTAGTCCTAAAGGTACAACTGCTCATGATGCTGCTGAGCCAAGGGTTTTCTCCTGCAATTATTGCCAGAGGAAATTTTACAGCTCACAAGCACTTGGAGGGCACCAAAATGCTCATAAGAGAGAGAGAACACTAGCCAAGAAAGGGCACAAGAGTAATTGTACTGCAGCCTCATCAGATGCCTTGGTTAGGCTTCCAAGTTTACTCTCACACAGATTCTCTAGCATGGCCTCTCTCCCTCTGCATGGCTCTTTCAACCGGTCACTTGGAGTTCAAGTGCATTCTACAATTCACAAGCCTTGTTACCAATTATCAAACACCTTTGGTTCCACAAATACTAGTCTTTATGGAGGGCATAATAGTAATAGTAATGGATGCCTGAGAAAGTCTCTTGATCAACAACCTGCAATTAGGCGGCTTGTTGTACCACAGAACAATGTTTTTCATGTGCAGGGGGGAGTTGGATCGTCTTCATCATCTTCGAGTGGCGGTGTTGGAAGGTTTGTGAATAGTACTAGTGTTCGGAAGTTTTCTCCGGTGACCGAAGGAATTGGAGGGTTGTGGTGGAATAGCAGTGTTGGCCATTTCAAGACTAAGCAAGATGAGTTGCAGAATCTTGACTTGTCCCTCAAGCTCTAAGAACTTGCCCAATTACTTTTCTTTCTTTTCATTTTCAAATATAACTGATCTATAGGCTCTCTCTCTCTCTCTCTCTGGAATTTCATGTATGCGTTGTAACTTTTGTACATTCATTTTGGTTTTGGATATAGTTGTTGACATAATATTTCAAGGGAAGTTGTTTTGAAATTCTTGGCTTGGACATTGCCAAATGCTGTTGGTTAGGTGTTGGAAGTCGAAGCTGCATGTGATATACCAATAATTCAATGATTAATCTTGCTAAAAGAAAGTTGGGGAAGTAGCATTTTTTTCATTCTGCAAATGCTGATGCACTTAATTTGGAAATTAATACTCTAATTAATTAAATGAAGACAGCCATTCTTCTTTTAATTGGGGAGGCAATTTCTCAATACTTTCAGCCGTTACGAAATCAAACTTATTCCACAGTGATTATGTCCAACATACGTTAGAATAAATTGTCTAAACTAGAATAATATACAACAAAAAAGATCGAACTCAAGTATAAAAGACGAACACACTATTTTGGCAGCTAATGTTGAGATAATATGTCACACTGCACCAGCAGGTGTGTTAATCTGGGACTCTTTTAGAGTCATATCTATCTTAAACTTTTGAATTTATGGTCCACAAAACGTGCAAAGATTTGGATTCTTGTGATTGCCATTTCCTACTTTTAATTTGACATGGACGAGGACCTATACAGATTGGACGGTCAAGATCGTCCTAGATGACACCATTTTTGACCCACCTGCAGTTGAGGTAATAGACCATCTCTGTTGGGATCAAAGAGGTTGGTGACAAGCCATGTGAGAGAAACATAATGACCCTCATCTCTGCCCACCCCCATCAAGTTTTCCTCAATATTTTAAAATTAGGGTGATTGCCTTGATTTCTTAGCTACAAATCTCTCCCACACAAATGGTGGGTCCAGATCCATCTGATGTTTACTATATCATCTTAGTCATAATAGAACATGATTATCCTAAATTAAGATGTAAAAGTGATTGAGGTTTTGGCCATTGTGACAGTTAACTATAATTGAAATCAGAGATTAGCAAAAGGGGTTTTGAGGAAGACAGAATGTCAAGTCTTGAAAACGAAGGATTAGGGTTTTGGAGTTTCTGCCCAATTTGCTTTTGAAAAAATCAGTTGTGCTGTCCATTTTTTTCGTGTTACACTGCCTCATTCTTTTACCATTCTGGCTTTAAAATATTGCAAGAGCCTTTCATTTTGCCTCTAAATTAAGAAACACTTAAAACAACACAAGCTAGAAAGAGATGCATGTGAATGTGTAGCTATCATGTTGCTGAGATTAGGTGAAGAATTTGAACCCAAGAACAAGTCTTTCTCTATTGGGATCTCATCATAATTAAGGAGGAGATTATTTAACGTGGTTGCATCCGAAAATTAAGCTTTAGACTTGCTTAGTCGGGGTTTAAGTTTGTCCCATTCAATAGACAGAGAAAGAGAAAATAGAATCCATCATCAATCTCAGCTTAATTGAACCCTTAAAACAATATTAAGGCTCAAGCATTTCATACTCATGCATATTTTCTCCTCCTCTCGCTTTCTTGAAATTACATGGTTGGAGACTTCACCTAATTTGAAAATTGTGGTCTCACTCACTGCAAAGCTGCAGTTTGTGTACAAAATAATTCTACGTGCCCTTTTTATTTATGAGAATGTAACTGTTGCTCTATGCATGCTCTACAGAACCATGAAAAGCAAATACCAAACTAATCCATTAAAATGGTACATGATCACTTTCCGTATAATAGATTTTTAAATCAATTGATTATACTTGAGCTATGGGTTGGGGTTACAACGATCATAATCTCAAGCAATTATTGGTGCAAAGTAATATTGGGGGAGAGAGGAATCGAACCTAAAATCTCGTTTTGAGTGCATGAGTAAATGTTCTTATCCACTCGAGTTACAAGCCCCTTGTTTGTTTGTGCAGAATAAGATCTTTAAAGTCAATAGTTCTATGATTTCAAACTCTACATACCATAAGGAAAAAAGGACAGCACCTTATTAAATTTCAAATTACAAAAAGGAAAAAAAAAACTTCTCAACAAAGATACACACTTTGTTCAACTTTTCTAACAGCCAGATAGTTTCTGTATGCAAATGAATTCAATAAATACAAAGTTGAATATTCAAGGCTGTCTCAAGAAAGTTCATTTATGTACAACTATTGTTTGAAAAACAAACTTTAAAAAAATAATAATAATAATAAATCAACACAATTTGGCAACAGATAAGAGGGAAAAAAGTTCTATAGATGAGATCAGCATGGCACATAACAATAAGAAAGACAAGTCTGATATTCTAAGTGGACCACAAAGTTGAATTTTCGTTTCCTTTCAAATTTGTAAAACCAATTATGTGAGCATAATATATATATATATACACGAGGCACAGTCTTGTGGGGCTCACTTAACATTGTATTTTAATATCCGAACCATCATTTTTCAGGTATAAATTCAAAAATCCCCTCCACAAAAAATCACTTGAATCCAAATTCATTTGACCACTCAATTAAAGGATTATTCTTTTATTATTTTCTTGAAGCACCGTATTCGTCGATTTTGGTTTAGTGCCTGTGCCCAGAAGTGTCATAATCAATGCCATCGTCATTCTGGTTAAGAAAAAAGGGCTCCTACTAGGAAGTTCGAATTATAGTCTAGGCCAATTCAGGATCTAGGGGTTGCAAAGTACGATGTAGACCAGCCAAGATACCCAAAATAACATGACACACTCATGCATATTGCTCAATCAAACCAAAGAGATAAGACTTTCATCTTATCCCGGGTTTGACCAAATATACACCATCAACATGGCTGTCTAGCAATGATAAAGCAATTGTAGTGGAAAGTGAAGTTCACCAGACTAGATAGTACTATAGAGCATCTTTCAATAAAGCTAGGACCACTAGTTGAACACACCAACATATCAAGAACTTGATCATTTCAGTTTGATTGCAATTTAGTTTAGGCTATGAAGCTAGAAACAAACATTACTCCATGAACTTGAGTTGCCTATCTCAATCAGCAGGAAAAGGAGAATATATGGTTAAAACTAAAAAAGCAAAGGGAATGGATGAAGACATTACATTGATATTTGTTAACAGAACTGGTAAAAGTGGATGCAGACATTCAATGAGAATGCAATTCTGGCCACACACCTTCAGCAAGCAGCATAATCCAAGGAGCATAACCATCTACACACCACCAAAAGTAGTCTCAAACCAGATTACAACCTGCAACAACTCGTTCACTTTCCGAGATCAAATATTATCTCAAAGTGAGCGTTCAAATTTTATGGAGCTACAACAAAAATTCAACAGAGATCTTTTTTTCGTGGCAGAAGCACATTTCTAACCTGATACCTGAACTGAAACCAAAGTCTGAGAAACAAAATATGGCAAAAGCCAGTGTGTAGGACTAAAAAAGATAAACCAAAAGCTACGTAATTTATGAAGTAATTGATTCAGTGGATGAGTACAATGACAGAACCACCAGACGTAGAACAAAACTTGAGAGAAAATGTAATTTTTCCACTTGACTTAAAGATTTCCATTTTAACCAACAAGGGCAGCTCCCAACAAGATCAGAGAAAATAGCAAAATCTGTCATGACAAAATCAAATCACTGTACCATGAACTGGGAAGGCTAGATATTTTGCTTCAGAAATCTTATCATAAAACAACCGGCAGAGCACCAGCCATATGCAATATGCATAAATTAACCCATTAATCTCAATGCATAACCAGCAGCAAGTATTGTTGTCATAATGATGTGAGCTGCTCTCTAGTTGAGGCAGAAAATTTTGAATAGCAAAAATCTCCCACTGGACACGAAAGCTGCTGGAAAGTCACATAACAAAAACCTAGTACTTGGATTGAGTAAATCTACCCAAAACTTGGTAGGACAGAAAAACAATGTGAACAAACTCAATCTACAGATCCACAAGTAAAGCTTTATAGATCTTTCCAGCTATACTTATTGACAGAACAATCACTGCACTTTGGCTTGGTTAACAGGTGAAAGTTTAGGTTACAATGTAAGAATGGATCCTCGTGTTGACTGAAAAAATTGAAGAAGAAGACATTTTCAAGAAATTCTTGAACCCATATAGATGGCATATGCCACCACTAGAGGGCTGTTTTATTCCTTTGGATGGTCCAATGCAACAACTTGCCTAAAGAGTTCAAATGAAAAGCTACATAATTTTAAAAATCAAAGATGGAAAGTTAAAAACAACAATGAGATTCCAAATAACCATTTTAATTCATTAGATGACCACTTACATAATCGTGCTAGTTTCTTCCCCTCAGTTAAATACAAGTGGACAAGATCATGTGCAATCGTAACCAGGTTGAAATTTCATTACCCAACACAAATAGGATCGATAAATCAAGTTCATCCAAAATGTTGCACAACCAATCACTCTACTTCTTTTCAATAACTGATTTCACAGTTCCCATCCATCTAATGAATTCAGTTTTATCTTTGTTCTTCATGTATTCATGCAAGAAAACAGCAAGATCATCGTTTATACCCCTTGCTTCCGAGAATTCATAAAGTGCATCTTGCAACTCATCATCAAGTTCCCTGTGCACAACCAACCACAAAAACAAATCAATACTACCATAAGGCAGAAGCAATATTATTATACCAAAGCATAAATCACCATTCAGACTCTGCAGATATAGAATTTAAAGAAAATAACACACCAAAGGAAAAAACCACAACGCAACACATGCACAGAGAAAAACAAATGGCAGGAGAAAAGGAAAAAAACAAAAAGAAGAAAAGAGTTCTACAAAATTCAACTGAATGAATAAACAATTTTGCTAAATCTCTAACACATTTATGTTACTAAAGTTATTAATAAGAACTAGTATAATAAGATATATCGTCATACTTGAACTCAGGACCCACATAAGCCTGAGCTGGCATGTTATCAGGCTGTCGGACGAATAGCTTGTTGATCTCTATAGTATCTGGCCAAACTGAGCACATAATCTCTAACACATTGCCACCTTCCTTCTTGGAGATATTGACAATCATGGTAATGTGAAGCTGCACTTCTTTGCCAAGGCCACTACCACCTTTGGATTTTGGGGCAGGAACAGCTCCATCAAACATGGTGGCTTCAATCTTTATGTCTTCGTTGTCTTCAAATTTTCTCCTCAAGCTTATCCATTGCTCACCAGGACGGTCGTTAACTGTAAATGATTTGAATTTTGTGACTGGCTGAAAAGAAAAAAAAGGATTTCATAATTACAACCCGAAAATCAATTAACTCCCTAGTCATTAAGGAAAGCTTTTTCTACGGAAAGGTTTTCTAGAGATTATATAAGAGTACCTTTAACTCAAAAAACTAACCACTGACGATGACTTAATACGGTTTTAATCCTATGACTGATGGCTGAGACAACTTAGGAAGGAACGAGAACATCGTGCATACAACCTATTACCTAGCCTTGAAGATTGCAATTCATAGGCAGGCCAAAAAGTATGTCAGGCACACAAGTTAGCTTGTTTTCAGATGGATCTTAAACAATGAAAAACTTCTTATTAGGTTGCATAAGATTTTACTAGAACCCTAATCAAATGGACTCCAATGCATCTTTCATTATCTAGAAACCTCTTCGAAAGAAAAAGATATAGACTTTTTTAATAATATGTCATTTTTCTGAACAACTCCCCATCGAATGTCAAAAGAAAAAAAAATCCCCAACAACCCAATCCTCGAAACAAACCCTAAGGCTCATATACATTTCCAAATTCTTTCCCTTTTCCCTCAATTTCTCAGTAACCAAACAAAGCCTAACCCATTTTCTCATCATAAATTGAAAGTTTTAAAATTTAAAGGGAAAAAAAAGAGACAGAGAGGGAGTGGATTGAGTGGGCACCTTTTTAGGCGGAGAGCGATCGAGTTCATATTGTATCTCATTGCGTAACAGTCTGAGAACGTGGCCTTCGAAGGCCGATTTGCGCATTTCAGAGATGTAAGTTCTAAGGCATTGTGGTGGCAGGAGCTTGGGGTTTAAGAGGGAGACTTCTTCATGTGCAAAATGAAAAGTGGGTATTTGCTGAACTAGGAATTTGGAAGAAGAAGAAGAAGAAGACAGAGGAGAAAGAACGGATTTTCTTAAGGGTGTGATTAGCCGTGCCATGGAGTTGTTGCGTTTCAGAGGTTTTTAGGGTTTAAGGGCTTAAGAGAAGAAGCTTTTGCTAGAAGTTGATGGGAAAGAGGGAATGGGTGTTGGGGAGGCTCAAGGCTTATGCAGTGAAAAGCCCCTTTTGAAAGTCCAGCCCAAGTAATATCCATAAAGTTGGTTTGAAGCTTCATAAAACGAGGGTGTTCGTGTTCCCCCCTGTGATTTGTTCTCAACCAATCCCAAAAATCATTCGAGTTAACCAACTCACCATTTGAACCATATCAAGCTTCCTCCACAAATCAACAGATTCGGGGTAATTTCTGACCATTTGTAAATGCTAAAAAGTGCCGAAACTAATTGATTACGGACTAGATTTTATCAAACCGATTATTACTGAAAAACCGAAACATTTACCGAAATATATTGTGGAACTTTTGAAATAATTCGTATTCACTAAAATCTCACCCTTATTTCTAATAGTTATACGCTAGAATATATATTGCTACATAGTTCATAGTAGAACAAAAATATAAACATATCATAATTTTTTTTTTTTTTTTTTTTTTTTTTTTTTGTTATTTTTTGTTTTTTTTTCTTTCTTATTCTACCTTTATCCAAGGGCGGAGGCACGTAGGAACCAGTGCAGTCACTGCCCCCCACTCAACTTTTTTTCTTTCTTTTAAAATGTAATATGTATTGCTGTTATTGAATAATCTAATATTAATTAATATGTTTATTTTATCACGTAGGCCAGCAGCCAAATCCTGTTTTTCCTTTCCACCAAGCTTAAGCCACTTTCCTTTCCTTTTTCCAAAGGTTTATGGCTCTTCTTATTATATATTTACCCTTTTACAAAAATTGATAAAATCCTAACCCATTTTTCTCCTTTCTTGGAGATACACAAGCAGCGAAGCACCTGTGAGTGTTTCTCTCAAACTCCGTATTAAACTATCAAGTTTTAATTAGGTTAATTTATTCAATTAAAGTTTTTTTAGTAGTTCTCTTTTTTTTTTCTTTATTTATTTATTTATTTTTAGTTCATAATCTTTTTTTCTTTTTATTGATTTTAATAGATCTTTCAATTTATGTATAAATGATTGCATCGTTGCATATATTGAGAGATAAATTTTCAATAGTATAGATGACGAGGTTGTTATGCAACGATTTCAAAATATGAAAACTCGTCAAGAACAATGATGATTGTAATGAATACACAATATGATTTTTGATGTTTTGCTATGTCTTGTGAGTTCAAATTTTTTATTGTTTATATTTTTGTGAGAGGCCCCCACACACATGAAATTCTGGCATCGCCACTGCCCTTACCCTACAATTCTCTTTAATAAGAAGACATATACAATCACTTACTAATATCATGAAAGAATATAAAAAAAACTCTAAGACTATTATGCATACCTTGCTCTCATCATATCTAAGCTCCTAAGTAATTTCGAAAAATTTTGAAACTGAATTCGGAACCGTGGTTTCCGATCCGTTCCGGCCGAAAAACACCCCTACTCTCACAAGACCTTCTGAGGAGTGTCTATCAAATCTCATGGTGAAACTCTCACTGTTAAAAATCTTCACAATGGTTCTGAAATTCCAAAGGCCCATCACTTTAACCACTCTAGTCTAAGGTCAAGTTAAAGCTCAACCGTCAAATGTTTGACTTGCAACTGAAATTTAAAGACTGATGATCGCCTAAATACTAGTTAACCAAAAATTTAAAAAAGTCTAATCCACATTCTATAATAGTATTATGACTTATCTCATCTGGCTGGGCCCTTTCACCCTCTTTCTCTGCACCCAAAAAGCCAAAAATAATTATATTTCTTTCCTCTTTCTCTTTAAAAGTTCAAATTTAAATATCCCACTAATCACAGTCATAATATATAATATATGACACCCCCCCACTATGTTCCATAATGAGTGTACGTTACTTTCTCCCATAAATTCAAATTTTTAAATGGGATGAGATGAGACCAGCTCAGATTTTAACCAACCAAGACTCCAGCTTTTCCCCCCTGTAATTCCAATCAAATCGAAGCCCAATTATCCACAGATCCCAGATTTGTATAACATATCAACAACCACCATCTTCTTCTTCTTCTTCTTCTCATTTTTTTTATTTTTATTTTTTAAAGACAGGGCAGCAGAAGCAGCAGCAGCGCTACCACCTTTCACTGGTGGAACCCATCAAACATCAGCAGAAGATTATCAAAATTCTCTTCTCTAACTTGAAACAATTAAAAATACCCACAAAATCAAAAACCCATAATTTAAAATCCAAAAAGCAACCCAAATTCTGATGCAATTCGTTCCCATGGTGCTTGTTATGTAGCTGAAAATGACACTGCCGCTATAGCATTTAGTCTCTAAATGCAGAAAGAAACGCCAGAATGTTGTGCAGAAAGAGTGTCTGCACTGAGGACAGTGGATCGGTGTCTGTGTACCTCAACGTCTACGATCTGACACCTTTCAATGGCTATGCTTATTGGCTTGGCCTTGGAGTTTACCATTCTGGTGTACAAGGTTAGTGCTTCTTCTTTGCTCATCATCCTGTTCTTTCCTTGCTCTTCTTTCTTTTCATAATCTGAAGATTTGTTGGTGTGACTTTGATCTGTGCTTGAGGTTATCCTGTAGTTAAATCCATCTTTTTTTTTGGTTCTCTTTCTTTGTACTGGTTTGGTGGGTTATCCTGTAGTTAAATCCATGTATTTTTTTTTGTTCTCTTTCTTTGTACTGGTTTGGTGGGTTTGGTTGGTAGATTCAAGTTTTCTTTGGCTGATGACGAAATACAGAAAAAGAATTGAGTTAACTTTCTGGGTTTTGAATGTTTTGCAAAAATAAGATATAAAAATTGGTCTTTTCAATTTCTCTAATCCGAAAACATAATTGTTTGTGTGGTTCATAAACCCTTATCAGCTTCTGGTCAGAAACCAAAGGTTCATGAATTGTATTTTATTTCTTTCACCTAATTACAATGAGCTTTACATGTCCTTTTACATTGGTATGGGCAAAAGAAAAGGAACAGAGAGGAAAAAATTCTTTTTGTTGTCTTCTTTCTTTCAATGTTAATGGAGGTTTTGATACTTTTGCAGTTCATGGTGTTGAATATGCATTTGGAGCTCATGAGTATCCAACAACTGGAATATTTGAAGGAGAACCCAAAAGTGTGATGGGTTTACATTTAGGAAGTCAATTCTGATTGGGAAAACGGATGTTGGACCTTTAGAGGTGAGGGCAGTGATGGAAGAGCTTGCAGAGCAATACAAAGGAAATGCCTACAATTTGATCACTAAAAACTGCAACCATTTCTGCAATGATGCATGTGTTAGATTGACTGGAAATTCAATTCCAAGTTGGGTTAATCGTCTTGCCCGAATTGGTAAGAATTGGTTTGGTTTATTTATTTATTTTCCTGTTTGGATCCTACGTTTAATGTTATGATGTTTGATCCATAACAAATGATAATCATTTGTTAATTTGCAGGCTTCCTCTGCAATTGTGTTCTTCCTGTGACTATAAATTCAACAAAAGTTCGACATCATCGAATCGAAGATAAGGCAGATGAAGGAGACAATAAGAAATTAACAAGCCAGCCAAACAATTTGGCAACGTCTTCTAATTCTTCTTCATCTCCATCATCCTCTCCTTCTGGCACAACAACCCGCAGGGGAAGAAGCAGAACAAGACGCGCTCGTCCTCCATCTTCGCCTTTGATGATTGGTTCATCATCCTCTTGATGGTTGAGATTTGCAGCACAGTTTTTCATTTTCTCAAATTTTGCTTAAAGGAAAGAAGCAAAGATTCTTGTTTCTACATATTTTCTTCATTCTTTTGCTGTGCTCTTAATGCTAACATCTGTGTACATGTGCATGCGTCAATATTTTGGCAAGTGATTATCTGTCGCTGCAAAATTATTCAAGTTGGCCTCATCTTGTTTGGTTTTCTTGTGGTACCTGGCTCAACATTGACGTATCAAATTGTCTTCCTTGGACATCTTGGCTCTTCTTTGGATGATAAATTGACAATGCACACACTTTCTGTGGTTTTCTCTCTGCAAGACGTCCGTCCTTTATTAATGGACGGATTTTCAATAAAGTATCGACAAATTATTGAAACAAATAAACATCGACAAATTATCGACATATTATCGACACATTATTGCAAATAGGTGCTGCTGACTATACGTACAGATTCTCCATTGGTCTAAACTAAAGGTGTTGCTTTAAGAAAGTAAAAGCTATATACCAAGTCCTCAAGATCAAGGAATCTGAAAACTGTGTCTGTCTTTCCTTTAATGTTTTCACTTCGGAATAAAAGAAAGCTTAGAAGTTACAACCATATGAACCTTGTGCTCTCATTGGAGTGCATCAGTTTGGCAGAAAAACTTGTATGAAAGGGGGAGAGCACTGTTTTGCTATCCCCAACCAATTACAAACTGTCATGTGAAAAATTTATCATACCTGACATGCCGTGACTGGCCTAGGGTAGAAAAATAGTGTTATTCCCGTTTCACACAAATGTTTCTCTTAGTTTGGAGCCAAGCCAAGTGTTTAAAGTATGGGCTGAGCCAATGATGGTTCGCAGTGGTCAAGTGACCCTTCTCATGTTTAGCATGTTTGATCTTTTTACATGTTTGTACTTGATTCTTTTATACAATATTTCTGAAATTTGACCCTTCTCACCGTCTTACCTTTTGAAAAAACTACAAAAATAAAGATGAAAACTTTTGTCTTGCATGTTCCTAACTTATACTACTTGCCTTTTTAATTATTTCTTTATTTGTAATAACTTAATAATTATTAACCTAATTACCTAAAACTAAAAGCATGACATCTTACCCCAAAAAAAAGCTCAAAAGCATGACAATTCAAATTGAAGATCGCCAACCTATGCTCTGTTGTAAATATTTTGGAATGATATAGAAATTAATACGAAGGGTTTTATTATCAGATGATTTTTATTTATTTATTTATTTTGGTGAATCTTATCATTTGAGGATGACCTTTCTTGATAGATTTTCTGACTCGTCATTGGTTTAAAGTATCTTCTTTTGGGAGGAAAATAAAAAAAGTTGGAATGCCCCACACCCTCAATGTGCCTTCACGTTCTTTTACTATTTCTGGGTTGGTATTCGAAATGAAATTCTGTCCATGTCTTTATCATAATTTTCTTCCTCATTAAAATGTAGGGCAAATCATGGTGGCCTAGACTAGATGCTCCAAGGACGGGTGTGTGTGCAAAAGCCCCTCTTTATAGTCGAAATCTGTCACTTTCTTCATCCCATTGTCCTCTTTTTCTTGTCTTGACTCAAGTGGGTAAACAAACATAGAACAACTCCTTTGACTTGTGGGAACAAAGAAGGCAACTTTCTGTGCAATGTGGAGGCCTTCCTTATACTTTACTGGTTTCAATAGTCCAAGAATGAGTGATCAGTGTAAAATGGAGGCATTGCTTATACTTTACTGCTCACTAGTCCAAGAAATTATTGTTGTATGATCAGTAATTGTGAGAAGTACGTTGTATACAACGGTTGCATGCAATAATATTTTTTGTTGGTTCAAAGAAGTTACTCTAATCTATTGGGAACCTGCCAAATATCAAACATTGACACATGGTATGGTATATCCAATATACCTAATAATTCCTCCTGAAATATCAAACATTGACACATGGTAGGATTTTTTATAATTTGAGCTCCTATATTGGGTATTATAGTGAATCTCCCTTATAAAAAGAACAAAACCAACCCCAAAAAGATGGATTAAATCAATCTTTCTTCTGGTTTTTAAACAAATTTATGCAACAAAATTATGTGCCACAAGACAAAATTTGGTTCAGTTTTTAGACCAAAACATAGGAACAATCTTACATAAATAAGCCCCAGAATTCTCGAAGTGGTGTATGGTTATTAGATGTTTTTGGCCTATATAAAATGATGCCCGAGGCATCTAAAGCACGGCCATTATGATTGAAAAGTACCTCTTTTATTCTATCAACATTCATGATACAATCTCCACACTAAAATTGCATAATCCAACGGCCTTAACTTGATCAATCAGCCCAAATAACTTACAACATTATGTATATTCAACAGAAAAAATTACAGAAGCGGCTATAACATTCAACAAGACTTTCCCAAGCATATCCATAACACAAACACGCAATTTCCAAAGGTGAGCACTTTGAGGAAGCTTTTCATGTTTGGAAGGAAAATAAAAACAAAACGAAATAAAATTCCTGAAGCCATTTGATTTTGTTGTCTAACTGTCCTGCAAAAAGGCCAATCACAACAAAAATTTGGGTAGGATGTCAAATTGGGAAATCAAGGATTCGAAAAGTACTTCACCAGCAATTGTGGGGTTTACAGCAGAGACTCAAGTTGACCAAAAATTATCAGCTTTGGGTCTGCTTCTCTCGCAGCCATTCGACAAAATTGTCCAAGATCAAAGGCCATGCAAGTTCAGGATCGTAGTTGCTTAGGTCTGGAAAGCTTATCTGTGCAGTGGGTGGTGAGGGGTAAAATATTAGCTTAGAAGGTAATTAACATTTAAGGAAAAAAATAGGAGGCAAAGGGGCCAGCTGATATGCAAAACCAAATGTTAAAGACTAGTGACATAAGACACGGCTTGATAACCAAACTTCCCAACCTCTTTACTTTGCAGATTCTGTAATTCAACAGTGACATCAACTATACTAAAGGTAAAGGAACATTGGGCGATGCGGAGCAACTGCCCCCTGAAACTGAAAACATCTATTATATTTTTGTTCATACTATACCATCCCGCATAGTGGGGATTTAAAAGAAGGCAAAGCAAAACATACGTACAAAACAAGACCTTCCTTGTTTAATAAGTCTTTGTTTGTCAAAGAAGGGTATTGTTAGAATAGGTTCTCCTGACTGTAACCCCCTGCTCCCCTCCCCAACAAAAACAGTGCTGAGCAACAAAATCTGGTTTATAACATGGTAGCTCAGCAAACAATTCACTGTAAGTGGTTCACAGCACATGAGAATACTTCTACCAAATCAGGTTGGCAGTTGCATTCCTCCACAGAGGTAAGGGTATAACTCAAACTTAAAACTTGGAATTTGAACAAACAGGACTTAGTAGTGTGAGCGTTTGAATGTGCACACGGCATGCACTATAGCACGATGTATTCAAAATGTACCTTGACTTAAATCTTATAAGCTGTATCATATGTAGAAAAATGAACAGAAGAAACAAAGGCAGGAATTTTGAAATCAGTAACCAAATGAAAGATTACCTCTTCGCAGAACGGTAAAAGCCCATCCACTGATCCATGTTTATGACTTTGTAATCATTCTGAGTCTGCATTTTGAAAACAAACAAGCACTTAAGAAATTTACTTTTACCGTCCCTTTCTGTCTTTTTTTTTTTTTTTTTTTTTTTTTTTTTTTTTGGTGTGTAAATTACAAGATATTAGATACATTTATTTGAAGACATCTGCACATCTGCATTTTACTCTCAAATCTATAAACCTCATGAGGTCACCAATGACATGATACATGCAGAAGTCTGGACAGAAGGAACCCCATCATCTTCACTAAAGAGTAGAACATTGCATATACCAATTTTAATAATCTTTTACCATTAAGACGGAAAAGCAGTTTGCTAGCTTAAAAATGAAGCAGTGTGATGGTAGGCTGAAAACAAGAAAGAGGCCTAATTTCTTGATGAAAAATTTCTTATGCTTCAATTGCCGTAAACTCTTTCCTCTTAAGTACACATAAGCTGCAGCTGTATTACTCTAGCAGTACAAAGGCCCATATACATAAACGGATGCTGTACAATACCACTCACCTTTAAATACTGAACAAACAAGTCAACCTGCGCTTGGTATTGAGATCCTAAAACAATATTTAATAATTCGCATATGCTGTCTATATCTATGCTCTTCTGTTTCTCCTCTGAAAACAAAAATAAAATACAGAAGGTTGAAATTAGCACATGCATAAAGGGTAAAACCAAAGGAAAGAAAAAATTAGGTTTCAATTCAAGATCAAACGACAAGCAACCTTGAGCTCATTACCTGTTAAACAATAACGGAATGAATAGGAATAGAAATCCACAAAGTTTGTTGGCCTCCTGACCTTTTCATGATATAATTAAACGGAAAAGGATCAGATTCTCTGTGACCATCATATGGATGTGATGAACCAATTAAATTGCCATAATTTTATAAAAGGAAACAATTTAAAAGATACTACCTCTTTCTCCAGCTCTGGAAGTGCCTTCTTTAATGCATATTTATTGCTCACCCTTATTGCTTTAAATCCTGTTCGCCACTCTTCCTATCAAAGATGAGATTGGCAACGTCATTCAAAAAAAAATAAAAAATAAAAAAGAGCGAACGAAACATGAATTCAAATGAGGGACAAAGATATGGTAGGTGGACAAACACAGTCTGTCCAATAAAAAAGAAATGATGAAGACGATAATTAGAGCCTAAATTACTTTGGATTTAGCTTTTTTTTTTGTAGGGATGACTCTTAAACCGCAAGTTGAATGGAGGATGTGCGCACTTTTCTTAAAGTATGGATGTCAACACTTGAACCTCCCTATATATATAGGGTAATGTGCCCTTGCCAGACTGTGACCACACATTAACAAGAGCCCAACAAATCAGTGGTCCAAATTGATACTCGGATTTTCACTTTCATCCTTAGTACTTTTATTTTTCAGTTTCACCCTTGTAGTTTCATTCCGTTTAAACCGTTACTCCAATCCTTCAAATGAGTCAACAACTCCCAAGTTGCAGAAAATCTGGGGTCTTCATGCCAAATCCATGATGTTCAATCTTATTTTTAACTCGTAAAATGTAAGTTTTAACACACGATATTATATAGGTTTCAAAGCTTGTAACAATAGCTTTCAGATCATATAAAATATTTGAGGATTGATAACCTATAGTGAGAAATAGAAGCTCAAAAGTGATTATTTGGACATAGGAGGTATGAAATGCATCTATGGGTTTTTCTGTGAAATTCTTAAGATTGATTCAAATAACTTGACGTCAGATTTGGCATACGTGGTTAGCATTATTTGGAGCATTAAATCCAAAGATATGACTAATTGAAAAACAATCCAATAACAGGTTTTACTGCGGTAAAGCTTTGATAACACTGGTGTCACCTGATCTATGTGTATGTATTTATGCATGTGTCTGGTTTTCTATATGTATATATCTGTACGTACATATAATCCTTATGTGCATATATACATATATGTATGCATGTAATAGATATCCCTTATTTCTAACACACACACACACACACACATATATATATGGGTCAGGATCAAGGGACACATATTTTTGTCTCTCTCTCTCTCTCTCTCCCTCCCCCCCCTCCTCTCATTTCTCTCCTCTTTTTTAGCATTTAGGTACACATATAAATTCTGCTGTGTACTGCCAAATAAGCAAATCGAATCTTCATAAAAGCATTTTGAATTAATCAAACTCTTGCTCTCAAAAATTGTCAGCCTTGAGAATTTTGCAACAGCAAATCTTAGGTTCTTCAATAATTTTGAATTAAACAAATATTTGACAATTTTGAAATAATTTCAGCCTTTTATCTCAAAAGATTTGCAAGAGCACGAGTTTGAACAGAGCAGAAAATCATTTTATTCTTGAATTTGACATCATCTTTCATAAAAGGAGGAAGAGTCGTTGGTTAAAGAATTTTGCATCAAATTCAGCCTGTTATGATTAAAAGCATGAGTTTGAGATTTGTTGTAGCTTTTCCTTAAAATTTGTAGTGACTGCTGTGTATTGCCAAAGAAACAAATAGAGAGAGGAGAGAGAGAGAGAGAGAGAGGGATAGGAGAAATAATGACATTGTGATATTCCCAATGATATTATTAAAGAAATAAAAATGGTAATCTAGTGGTTAAAAATGGGTCATAATGTGTGTCCTCTGATCTTGACCCTCTCTATATATGCGTGTGTGTGTGTGTATATGTATCTCTCTTTGAGTAAACACCGTCATGTGAAGCAAAGACAACACGTTGCAAAGAGTTGAGAGGAAAATCTAAGCATAAAAATCAATTTAAAAAGGTAGAGGTAGATGCTAGATATAATACAATAAATTGCGGGAAAAACAACTGGCCAACACAATGATAACTGGTGTGGATGCATATTCCATGAGTAAAAAAAAAAGAGCTTTATGAATTTTGATGCGCAAACAAGAAAAGTGCTGCTTACCAGGGTAAAGTATCCCTGTTTTTCAGCTTTCATTTTCCTGGCATACGTAGTTTGTTAGCTTTGACACGGTAGATCAAGGCAAAATCTAGAGTGAGGATACAAGTGACTATAAATACAACTTACCAGGCAAGCATCAATATCCTTACATCAGTATGGTCAACTTCCACGTCTGAACACAGACGTTCAATTCCCTCTGGGCTGTTCAAAAAGTGAGTAATAAATTATAAGTTATACGAGTACATCAATTTTTTTCCAAACAAAAGGTGTACACAAATTTAAAATGTTTATCTTCTCCCATGAGAAAATTAAATAAGGTGGAGTTTCTACTATAATTATCATATCATAGGACATCAGTATGGTCAACTTCCACGTCTGAACACAGACGTTCAATTCCCTCTGGGCTGTTCAAAAAGTGAGTAATAACTTATAAGTTATACGAGTACATCAAATTTTTGCCAAACAAAAGGTGTACACAAATTTAAAATGTTTATATTCTCCGATGAGAAAATTAAATAAGGTGGAGTTTCTACTATAATTATTGTAGTCATAGGACATATGACTCAATGCGTAAATATGAAACAATATTCCTTTTCTTTTCCCTTTTAGCAAGAAAAATGCGATGATTTGTAGGAGAGTTCTGTTTGATATTTGAGATGTGCAATGTCAAACAGAGAGCAACAAACAGGTTAGAGTCCTTAAAAAGAATTTAATTTCCTTCGTGTAATGTTTGAGTGAAAATACCATAAATCAACTTTTTTTACTGCAGAAGGTTTTTACGGACAATGGAGAATTGTGAATTGAACAGAAACCCTTTCTATTTAATCGTGCTTATAAGTTGTCACCGTGTGGTGAAGAGCCAACAATGATCTTGAATTGTTTCAAAAGAAGGGTGAACCAACCATGCATTTTCTTTTATTTCCAAAAAGAGGTCCCACATTTATGAGATGATAGCTGTTCACGTTGGATTTGGTCCTTCCTTAATGGAGGAGGTTTTCTTTCGAATAACTTGATTCAGGTTTCCTTGTAAAATTTGATTTATCAGTTTTCGTAAGTTTTGATTATTCCAACCTGACTTGTGTGATGTGTCCTAGTAGAATTATGAATTTATCAGAGAGCCTAAAAATTCAACTCAAGGGTGGATTTTTGTAACACAGAAGGGAGTTAAGAGTGAGAGCCAAAAGGTTTGAAAGTGAGAGCCAAATGGTTTGAGAGTGATGTTCACGAGTTTGAGAGAAGGTGTGCAAGGGGTGTATCCTATTGGATACGAGCTCAGGTTTGGGATTAAAAATTGAGTGGTTATTCTTGTACCCTTTTTTTTCCTCATATATAGTGAAGGTGAAAACTCAACATGGATGTAAAAAGAACTTTTGCAACTAAATATGTGACAAGGTGCCAAATAACATCTTGATAACCTAAAAGAATTGATGAATCAATTATGTCATTGAGCATGTTCAACACATACATTCACAAAATACAACCTTTTCACCTGTTGCAACAAAAGCAATGACTAAAGCCACAAATTCAAACAAGTATTCTCATGCAGTAGACTTACTCGATCAAACCAGAAGACATATTTGCATACGTATTGAAAAAAGCATCAATCCGTTCCAACTCTTTATTAGCTGCTTTAATGGCTGAAAAGATAAAGATTAAAATAGTCACGACCACAAACAGTTTGGAATGCTAACTTAACAAAAATTAGTAATCAATATTCAAACAGGTGAGTATCTACAGCATCAGAAGAACACATTCTACAACTATTAATGTCTGCAGTAAACCAACATGAAAACCAAATAGCCTCAAACCAGAATTATTTTTCAACTTAAATCAAGGTTCACTAAGTAACGTGTGCTTCCTGGAAGTATCTAACAACTTGATTAGGATATAATTACAGAACTCGTGAGAGACAGCCAGAATAGACCCAGCTTAGTGAGAATGCTGGGTTCTCTTTCCTTATAAACACCCATAAGTGGGGATATGGATAATGCTAAAGGGGGAGTGCTCAGCTGGTCAATAACACAAAGCATAGAACCATACAATATGATACCTGGGAATATATGTCTCAGTTGAAAAAACAAGAGAAGATGTTTTGTCCTGCCATGGAAAAACTGAAGCTTCCTAACTCAGAGACTCTAAAGCGGCAGCACAATCTCTTTGATTAGAGAATGAACAAAGGCTAAAGAACTGGGATCTGACTGCCCCTCGAGAGAGAATGAAGATGTGCTTCAATTATATGGGGAATTTGAAAATATTATGAATTCACTAGCAAATCCCATGGAAATGAGAATAAAGCTTAAATTGTAGATTCTCCAAAGCAGAAGTCAGTTAAACAAGTTTATGCTAGAGGTATCAATCATCCTCCTTGTTGTCCTAAAAAAATAAGATGGATTCAAGCCTAAAGATGGATCAACCCCATCTAAAATGCAATCTTTTGTTGATATACAAGAATATGTCCAGCATCTCCTGAAAACTCAACAGTCAACACAAATGTGTAAACCAAATGCTTCTGCACAATGCGATATAGACAATCAGTTGTACCCTTAGTTGGTAATGTTTCTGTTTTCCTTTTTAACTAAAGTAATGCAAAAAAGGGTGATGTGAAAAAGAAGAGAGTTGAGAGGGATGTGTGTGTGAGAAAGAGAGAGCGAGAGAACAGGAAGGAAGCATGGAATGGTTTTCAATATAAAAACCAAAGACAAAAACTAGAATAATTTTAAGCAATTTCCAATTTTATCTATCTATCTCATTTATTTCCTCTTTCTCCCATCTTTAATTTTAAAAAACAAAAATATAATCAAATGGCCTTACACAGTTCAATCATGAGAATTTCTGGTTCAATAGCTCATTCTTTTCAACAATTCAAACCTTTTCAACCTTTCATGCAAATACAAAATTCCATTACTTCTAGTAATTCAACTGCACCACTCTCCGGCTTTTGATTTCAACAAAAATTCAACATTTCTTATGTTCATTTATTAGTATTCCTGTAATTTTAAATTATTGTTCTGTTCCTGAGCTAAAGCAACTCAATTCAAAGCATGAAGCTCAAATTGAACCGGATCCATACTCCCAACACTCATCAATTTCCATGATCATATATAAAAGTCGCAGAATTCAATAAAAAATTTAAAAGCTTTGAACATAAAACAAAGGAATCAATACTAATTACAACAAAACCAATCATCAAATTATCAAAAACAAAAAAATTGAAGGATAATTGAGCAGAATTGACAAAGAAAAAGGAAAGATCCGATTACGAACCAGAGCGCCTCATCTTCTTCACAAAATAGACACGGAGATATAAACACAGAAAGAGTCAAGAGCAAGCGAGTGCAGAAGCCTCGTCGCTCGAGAGCTCTGTTTTCGATGTCAGAGAGAGACTTAGAGAGAGAAATTTATAGAGGAAGAGATGGAGTGACAGGCTCTTATATTTGTAGCCTCTATTTTTGGCTTTTTCCGAGTATGAAGAGAAGAAGATGATGACGTGGCGTTTGTAGATTGGGGTAAAAACTTTTACTATTTTGGTGAGCGGCGTACGATAAAAAGAATTAAAAAGGAAATTAAATTGCTGGCTGACTGGCTGGCTGGCTGTCTTGCTTGCCGAAATTAATGTCATTTTTACTTATGGAATTGGGAGAAGTTACAAATCGGGGAAGTCGTTATAGAATCAACTACTACCTTAGATTAATTAACTTCTTGATTTTCAGATATTGGATAACGGATATAATTGTGGAACTCATATAATATTTTAATTCTCTATGTGTTAGTAAATGCATAGTAAATTAAGAATTAGAGTAATTTCAATACTCAAACGCAAAAGTCGTGTCGTACATTTATTTTCGCTTTTCTAGATTGAAACAAGGCTGTACAAAATGGGTTGTCTGACCTTTGCCCAATTGAATCTATGTCCACAAAGATTAGGTTGGATCATTATTGAGAGTAAATCTCATATCTAGAAATTAAAGCTTTGCGTAACAATTTAATTGATATTGGGCATCGCCACTCATTGCTAATTAGTTTTGCATTAAATGCTTACATTCTAATATAGTATCAGAGCAGGTTATTCACGTGTTAGGTCCAACGGTCACATGTTGTGCCACCCACTAATTAATGTATTGTCCATGTGTTTAGCTTGAGTGGTACCACAAGTGAAGGGGCGTTTTGAGAGCAAACCCCACATCGAGAAATTAAAGATTTGTCTAATAGTCTAAATGATATTGAGCCTCTTCACCAATTCTCAATTGATTTTAGGTTGGATGCTCATATTCTAATATTATATATGATATATAATATTATAATATATTAGATTATTTTTGGAAAATTTACTCTAAAATAAATATATATTAGGTTTTTTTTTCTACACTTTAACTATAAAACTTCTTAATCACTCTTCTATTTTCCCTTAAATCTTTTAAGTTAGGTTATGATACTTGCACTAAAAACTCCTAAAATAAAAATTCTTCTCTTTCTCTTCATCTTTTGTTTAACGTAAACTTTGTGAATTTTTTCCTTCCTTTTTTACATGTCATAGTAGGGTACCTTAATTAACATTGGGATCTATGAACCTTTTTGGTATTTCTTCTCTATGTTGGAATATAAATTATTAACTTTTGAGTCTTTAGTAGTGTAGATGATGAGATTAAATATGAAATAAGAAATTCATGACAATTATGGTAGTAATGAATGAATAAATTATTAATCAATATGAAATGATATTATGAAGTGGGTTATACCGAGCAATTAGTATCGTATCAACTTATTAACCGATCAGAGCTTGAGCGCTCCTATCCAAATGATTTTTTAAAATTTTGTGAAGAGCCCCCTTTAGTGTGAAATCTCAGCTCCGTCATTATAAAAAGTAACTAATAGTATAGATAATTATTTCGGATACCAACTATTGATTAGTCTAGTGGTACTTCTCTCTCTAATATTGAAAAAGGTCGCAAGTTCAAATATTCTCTCCCGTATTCATAAAAGAAAAAGATAGTTAATTTGAATTGGGTCCTAATCTTGTGGTGTCTAGATATTGGAAGCCCAATACATCCTCAAGGCCCTTTTTCACACTTCTCAAACCTCATAGGTTTTGGCTGCATCCTTAAAGCCCATAGTTAGTAATATAATTCAATAAAGATTAGTCTTTACACACAATTGTCTCTGGACACTTTTGTCTCCTTGGACACATATTGTCAACATTTTCTTGACTCCCGAAACAAGTTACTAAGGCCATGCCCAATGGTTGGAGTTCTAAAAGGGGTTGATAGAGCCTCATTTAGAGCTCCGATAGAATCTTTGGGGCTCTAAAGGCATCTCTCCCACAATGGGAGGCCCTATATTCATGGCGGGCTCTATATTTTTTTTATGATGTAATTTTTGATTACTTTTTTTTTTTTTTTTTTTTTTTTTTTTTTTTTTTTTTACTTTAATTTTTATTTAATGTTATGTTATGTTTTTTTTTTTTGGGTGAACATTTCAACCAAAAAAAATTAAAATTTGGACAAAATTTGGAAATCAACATTTTATTTCATAGATACGATACAACATGGTTAAATTAAAACAAGATGCACAACATTAATTTGGTGGTCCTCCCAAAGTTGGACAACATTAATTTGGTGGTTAAATTAAATCAACATATTCGTTGGCTTTGAAAAGGTGGTTTAACAATATAGCTGTTTACACAGCTTTTGAAAATTTGGTTTAGCATGGTGGGTCAGCATGCTGTTGACAAAACAAAAAAAGGCGAGTATGGCTTTGTACAATCGCAAGGCAAGTGAGAGACCAAAAAATGTGGGCTACAACTTTTCTCCTTGCGGGACCTACTTGGTTTCAAGGGCTTCAACCAAGCATATAGATTTAGCTACTCGTAACAGTCATATACTGATTATAGATAAGCCATACACTGAACTCCCTCTATTTTAGTTTAAGAACATCTCAAAACTGAAATTCTCTCCACCTAGGTGTACCCCCATTCCTGATTCCTCAATTCCATTAATACCGTCAATTTCATCCTTGTAGGCCTCGGAGACACCAAGTCTACTCGAGCCGCAACCCTTGCTAGGCCTGCGAGGATTGCGGCTCGGGCAGACTTGGAATCTCCGAGGCCTGCAAGGATTGCAGCTCGAGTAGACTTGGTTTCCCCGAGGCCTGCAAGGGTTGCGGCTCGAGTAGACTTGGTGTCTCCGAGGCCTACAATGATGAAATTGACGGTATTAATGGAATTGAGGAATCAGGAATGGGGGTACACCTAGGTGGAGAGAATTTCAGTTTTGAGATGTTCTTAAACTAAAATAGAGGGAGTTCAGTGTATGGCTTATCTATAATCAGTATATGACTGTTACGAGTATTGGGAAGTTGCAAAGTATTGTTTTAGAGTTGTGAATATGATTGAGTACATCACGCACATGAGAATTCAGTTTGATTTGCAAAACTCATGAAAATATGATGAATGAATGAGATATTCAATTACATTATTAAAGGGAAAGAACTACGTGTGGCTTGATCCCTCAATACAGGTACGTAGGCAGCCTAATGTTACAAGGTGCAGCCACGAGTTGGAGTGTTTGAGATTGCTAATGTACTATTGATTAGCAGAATGATTTATTTGATTTGTTGAGGCCTGAGACCAGAATGATATGATGCTTGATTGCTTGGATATAATTTAATGCATGTTGAACGATTGGGATCTATAAATATTTGTTGACAGGTGGAAACTTTTGGGAAACGAGCAAGTTACAGGGGAGACTCTGCCGAATTTTCGGCAACAGCCTAACTAATAGTAAAATTTGGTTTCTAGTTAGAAAGGCAATTTGGGCATTTATGCCCTGCATTCGCCAGGTGTCAGACATGCATAGGGTTCAGCTCAGATTCCAAAGTAGAATTTGGGTCGGGTCCTGTCAACTTGGTATCAGAGCATTAGGTTATATTCCTATAGACTCAGCACCACGTGTGCATCCTTGTTTTAGTAAATTGCTTGATGTTTCTTTATGTTGTTTTGCCTTGTCGGCGTGTCTGAGTAAAAAGGCATCATGAAGGGTTGAAAAATTTGTTGAGGTTTTCATAAGAAAAACGTAATATACATGTGGAAAATAAACGGTTTGAGAGGAACTATAACTGGGGACATGAAATTTTTATGTCGAGGATTGGAGAAAGTAAAAGTGGAGTGGTGGGCATCTTGGATTCGAGAGCTTAGGCAGTGTTGGAGATTGCATCCAGTTTAGGGTGTTGTAATAAGCATAGTTTAAAAGTATACTGTTGTAGAGGGGAGTGTTGTCTTAGGTCGTTTGACCATTTAACCTATTAGGATTAGTTAATGCTTTAGGGGCAAAGATGAGGTCTTATCACAAGGGAAGTGTTCGAGTCGAAAGCTGACAAAGAGAGTTGACTAATCATGGTGGCAAAGTTAGTGAGTGGACTTTTGTTTTCATAAATGAATTTATGCCATTCAATTTCATTATTTGATCTTGAATAAGTATTAAATAACTCGAGTTTTTCTAGCATATTTTTGCTGAGGTTAAATATTTTATTTATATGCTGCCGAGTTGAGAACGCTTAAAGAATATGAAAAATAAGAATTTCAGAGAACTATAAGATAGGATGGCAACAGAGTTTAAGAAAAAAAAAATTCGTTTTATTTATTCCAGACCTTCCAGAAATATATTTTTTCTTAAACCAACCTAGGTACCAAAATATAATAAATGTTGCATTCGGTTAGGTCAGCATGCTTAACTTTGCCCCACGAGTCCTAGGGATACCCAGAACCGTGTGGAGCCAGGAATGCGGATCAGGCTGACTAAATATTGAATTATGCAAGGATTGCAACTCGGGTCGACTTTATGTTACCGAGACCTGCGAGGACGTGTCACAAATGTGACACGAGGAATTGACGGTTAATAGTGGGATTAAATGGACATAAAGGAACTGATGGAGGTAAAATGGGTACGCCTAGGGTGGTAGACTAAATTTCATTTTCAATGTCTTAAGCGGAAAGATGTTTTGAATAAGTGTGTGAATGGTTATCTAAATATAGATATGAATACGTGTTGTTCAAGTTGAACCAATAGGAGGTCACAGTGATTGTGGTACCCTGAAATAGGAAACTTGTTGTTTGAGGTGATTCAGGTAAGCAAATCATAAATGGATGCGTTTAGCTTTCAGATGAAGATTAAGCATTATATTAGCCATCAAATGATACTCTTAGTTGGAGAAGGAGACTTCTCTTTTTCTGTTTGCTTAGTCAGAGCTTTTGATTTGGCTGTCAACATGATTGTGATTTCTCTTGACTATAGAGTGACTTTGATGCTGAAGTATTCAAAAGCTTTGAGCAATGTGAAATATTTAGAGGCAAAGGGATATATACAGTATTGCATGAGGTGAATGTTCATAGCATGAGCTAACACCTTTCCCCGATTAGATTACGCTTTGATTGCATAATCTAAAATTTTCCTCATGCAGATTAGTTGCATGGCCCCTTTGTTTTTGAACTTAACAGGTTTCAAATTTGGTGTTTTCGAGCTGGAGTCAGTTCCAGTAGAGGCTCTAACTAGAGTGGTAGTTCTGGGAGTTACTCTGGAGGTGGTACAGCTAGAGGTGTTGGGAGGCAGCTACAGCCAATCGCTATCAAGAGGAGTCGCCCCCAGTGCGTTGTGTGTGACAGGTACCATTCTGGGCCTTGTCCACGGGGCGCCACTAGGTGTTGTCATTGTGGACAATCTGGGCATTTTCGGATGGAGTGCCTGATGCTCCTCCAGGGCAAAGAGATTACCACTGGGCCGACCCAGGGGACTGATGTACAGAGTGGTGCTCAGACGCATCATAGTTTGTTGGGGCCTCGTCCAGTGACGGGTCCAGACTAGTGTAGCTAGCAAGGATGGCAACCAGCAGAGGGGATGTGGTGGACGTTCCAAAGCTACAGGCAGAGTGTATAACATGTCTCAGCAGGAGGCACAAGCGTCACCAGATGTGATTATAGATGTGAGACTCTCAGCTCTACGAAATGATCTGGCGATCTCTGTACCTACAAGAGATGTCTTTATGGTACGTACAGTGTATAGAGATAGCTTGGTGTTAGTGGGGGATGTATTTCTGGAGGCAGATTTGATTCCTCTGGATACGGTAGACTTGGATGTTATTCAGGGCATGGATTGGTTAGCCAAGCACCGTGTCTTAGTGGATTGTTTTCGAAAGGATGTCATATTCTGTAGTCCTGAACAACCTGAGGTGACCTTTTATGGTGAGTGTAGAGTTCTTCCATCTTGCCTCATTTCAGCCATGACGGCGAGATAGTTGCTCAGAAAAAGGATGTTCAGGATACTTAGCTCATGTCATTATGGGTGGGCACGGTTTGGTTTGGACCGGTTTTTGCATAAACTAAAAAACGAAACCGGTACTGTTCACTGATCCGGTCCGGTTTGGATTTTTACTAAAATGCTTGAAAAAATCAGACCAACCCGAACCGATTTTGATTCGGTTCGGTTCTGGTTTTTATGGTTTGGGCTGACTATTCAGCTTAATTGAATTTTTTTTAAGCTTCAGCCCAATTGATATTTAAAACCTTTTGGGCCTAATTATTACCGATTGGCCCAATTCACATCCACGCACTGCAAATTGAATGAATCCATCAAGCATTAATACAATTTTTTGACAAAACAACAAATATCAAGCATTAAAATAAAACTTACAACATAAAAACAAAACAAAATAAAGCAAATTTAATTACAAACAAATTACAGAAATAGAACATATTCAATTTTCTGCAACATCTTCAGTCTTTCTTCCATGCTACTTCAATACCTGTTTTAAAGAGCAACAAATTGTCAATTGTTGTAACTTTATTTTCTTTTTCTGAATAATAATGAATGAGCTTATCTCCCATCTAAAGTCGTTCAAAGATTTGGATGCCACTGAGGAATGATATCAGGAATAGAGAACATGTCTGTCAAAACACAATAGGAAAAAATAAAAATAAAAAAAAGGAAAAAGAAGAAGAGAGAATCAGACCTTAGTAACATCATCAGCCCAAGATCATAGAAAATATCAAAACCATATCAGAAGAAACAAATAAAATCAAAAGTGAAATAAAAGCACCAAAATGGATTGTTGACAAAAACAAAAATATATATACATATTTGCACAAGGGATTGGAGAGATAAGAGACACTGACCTGCTTTGGACTGGCTCTTTACCCAGATCTACAAGATGAACACATATATGTACAGAGAAACAAAAAATAAAGAGAAAAAAAAATAGAGAAATAGAAAAATAGAGTTGCAAAGAAAGAGATATGGAGGGAGAGAGAGAAACATAAAACCAAGCAAAAAAATAAAAAAATAAGAGAAAGAGAGGAAAAAAGAAAAAGAAAATAGAGACGAAATGAGAGGGGAAAGAATAAGAGAGAAGAAATAATAAGAGAGAAAGAAGAAAAAAGAACTGAGAGGAAAAGAAGCAAAAGAGAGAAGAAATAAGAAGAAAAAAGAAGTTGAAGAACCAAGAGAAAAAGAGACGGAAGAGAGAAGAAAGAAAGAAAAAGAGAGTTAAAAAAATCTGAGATGAAGAGAGAGAGTGCGTGAGAGAGAGAGAGTGAAGTGAGACTTGATATGATTAGGATATTAAAATATGGCTTGTTGGACTTGGGAAATTTGGGCTTTTTGTTGGTATAATGAAATAGTTAGGTTTGGGCCTGAAAATTTTGATATTTTAAATATAAACATATATAATATAAAAATTAATTATATTGGACCAGTTCCTTAGGGTGGAAAACTGGAATCGAAAACAGTCTGAACCAGTTCGGTTTGGATTTGTCTTGGTTTTTGACTTTTCCGGTCAACACGGTTTTTTTCGGATTGGTTTGGTTCAGTTTTGCGGTTTTGCGGTTCCAATGCCCACCCCTGCATGTCATTGACACCCGGGATAATGGATTGAGGTTGGAGGATATTCTAGCGGTACGGGAATTTCCGTATGTGTTTCCTGAGGATCTTCATGGGTTACCTCCTCACCGGGAGATTGAGTTTAGTATTGAGCTTGTTCCAGGAACAAATCTGATCTCTTAGGCATCGTATAGAATGGCATCAGCTGAGTTGAGGAAATTGAAGACACAGTTACAAGAGCTGGTGGATAAAGGTTTCATTCGACCCATTGGTAACCCACCTTGATGTTTCAGACTTCTTCGTTGATACCAATGGAAAATCACATGATTACATGATTAAAGGTGGGGTCCTTCCCAACTAATTTGATGTCTTATTTTCTTTTCATATATTTTTAGCTTAGTTGGGATATTTTATTTTGATCTTATTTGATTTTTTTTTTCTCCAATTATATTTTTAATTTATTTCTTGTTACTAGTTATTTTTTTAAATCAAGATTGTAATTTTTATATCTTTATGTTATATTGTTAATTAATGGTAATGTTTTTGCATTATCCCTAAATTACAGTAGTTGAAGTAGTTGAAGCCCATGCCATTTTATAAATTACATTATTAGTTCGGTTATGGCATATTTCCAACGAACAACAATCCCCTCATACATTTCGTTTATGGCATTCAACTAAATTTATGGGTCAAATATTAAAATGTCTATGTGCTTTACCAAGTTGGCCATTTGTCTACATGTGTTTTCAATTTGGCCAACTTAATTCATGTACTTGAGATTATTAGTCATATAGCCCATTATGTTAAATGGGAGCTAATTATATTTAGCAAATAATTTAATATTAATTAAATAAAGTTTATTTGAATTCATTTCCTGAATATAAAAGTAAGATTAAGTAGATAAAAGTTTAGATTTAAAAAATTAAAAAACAAAAACAAAAAAATACCCACCATCTCCTACCCCTCCCCACCTATTCTAGTTGCCACCTTGGATTGGTGGGAAAGGGGGAGGGGAGTATTGTTGGCTTTTTTCTTTTTCTTTTTTTGTAATTTTTTTTTTGAAATTGAATTCAAATAATTATATTCTTTATTAAACTTAGAATAGATATGAAATTTTTACGACTATTTAAAAAAATAACTACATTGACTAACTATCATAAACATAGAGGCAAAATTAACCAAATTGAAAAACAAATGAAGTAAACTGGCTAAAGGTAAAACACATAGACCATTTTGATATTTTTTTGGGTTACATTGGGAGGAAAAAAACCCCTAGGCCCCATTTGGTTCATGGAATGAATTTTAGGGGAAATCATTTCCCATGTCATTCCCCAAGAAATGGGAATGGAAGATTCATTTCCCACGTTTGTTAATGCTGGGAAAGTAACCGGGAAATATCACTTTATTTCCTTCCCCATGTTTGTTTTGAGTAGAAATGGAAAACAAAGTTTTTATAATTTTCAATTATACCCATATTAAATCAAATAAAAAAAGAATGCATTTAATGATATATTGTAATTTTAAATTGTTAATGGGGATAAAATGGTCATAAAAAATATATATTTAATGTTAGCTCATTTTCCCAAACTTTCCCACGATGAGGGAAAACAAAACCCAAGTTGGAAGGATGGCTTCACTTTCCTCCTACTTTCCCATGAGCCAGGAAACGATATCCCATACCTAGACTTACCAAACATGGGAAAACAATTGATTTCCCATTCTCAAGTTTCCTTTCCCATGAACCAAACGAGGCCTTGGGGTTTTGAACCTAGGTGTCAAGCAAGGGGAAAAGGGGAGACCACCATTTTGATATTTAACCCTTCTTCCATGATTAAAAATTAGAATAGTGGCACATGTACTAGGACATGTATTTTTTGAAGGGTACGAGAAGTTGTGTGCACCACTTGTTTCTGTGGAGAATGACAGTTTCCATTAGTCCAAGGAAGTCGAAAATGCATTTTAGCATCTCAAAATTGTACTGAGGATAAACACACATGTTTTAGCACTCCCTAATTTTCATTAGCCTTTCACCATCTAAATGTGAAGATTTAGGAAAGGAGTTAATTGAAGGGGGTTAATATTAATTCAAGAAGGACGTCCAATTGCTTTAGCAGAGCTCTAACTCCTGTGGAAAAGAAAATTTGGGAATAATTTAAGAGAAGAAGTCGTTTTGCCCATAATTCATGCAATCAAAAAAGGAAAAACTATATTTCAGGAAGGTACATGTGACACAAATTGTCATGTGTGTCTCTTAAGTGAGAAAAACTTCCCTGGCACGGGGATGCCAGGGTCAGCTGTCCACGTCACCCATTCCCGCCTTTAACAAAAAAAACCCTTTTTTTTTTTCTTTTTTTTTGTTGACTAACAGGAACCCTTCATGTTCTTGTGCTTTCTCTTCTCAACACTACTTGGAAGTCCATTATCGCTTCCTGCTTCATATTCCTCCACACACCAGGTTCTTTCTCCTCTCTCTCTCTCTCTCTCTCTCTCTCTCTCTCTCCCTCTCCAAGCCCAATTTTGTTGTGCCTATGTTATCTTCTTGTGGGTATTTGTTTCTTTAAATGTTCAATAAACTTTGTTATTGTGATTGTGCAGTGCGGGTAGGTGATTGAGATTTCCTTAACTTTAGAGTTATTAGTGGTTATGCTATTGATGTTTTTGGGAGTTTTAGATAACTTTCATGCCTCCTCAGCTCTCCTCAGTTTGTTTTGTTTTGTTTTTTTAAATTTTAAATTCCTTCTAAATTTTATTGTCTTACTATATGAAATAGAAACCGTGATTATTTGGTAGGTTTTTTTATTTGGAGAATGGAATTTGACTACCAAAAGGAAAAATTAGAAACAAATAAAGAGGAAAAGTTATTTGAAGGTGATGAATTAAGAGAGGGCATGGAGGTGTGTAATGAAGTTGAAGCATATAATCTATGAAACTCTTATGCATTGAAGAAAGGCTTTAGCTTTCGAAAAGGAAATATTCGAAGAGATGCAAAAAATAATATTCGACAATGAGACTATTTGTGTTCAAAGCACGGGTTTTATGATGTCTTTGACCAAGTGAAGACAATTCATAAGTTGGATACAAGGACAGGTTGTATGGCTCGAATTCGATTCATTGTGGATGATAAAGTGTGGAAGATAAGTCATATAAATTTAGATCATAATCATGTGTTTGCTAAGCCTGAAGAAATATAATTTCTCAAATCGGGTAGAAAGATATGAAAGGTTCATGCAAATGTTATGTCTTCTATGGTTGAAGCAGGTATAAGGCCAACAAAGTCATATTCGCATTTGGCAGAAGAAGTTGGCAGTGCTGAGAATGTCGGGTTTACTAAGAAAGATTGCTTAAATTATTTACACATGAAGAAAAAAGAAATGATTAAAGGGGGGGATACACAAAGTTTGATAAATCATTTCAAGCATAAACAAGCTGAGGACCCTAATTTTTTCTATAGTGTTCAAGTGGATCAGTTTACTCGCATAACGAATTTTTTTTTTGAGAAATGGTAGATCAAAGTTAGACTATGATTGCTTTGAAGATGTTATATGCTTTGATACTACATTCTGGAACAACAAATACAACTTAATTTGTGGTCCATTTGTGGTAATTAATCATCACTGGAAAAATGTATTACTTGGTTGTGCTTTTCTATTAGATGAAAGCACAAAGACATTTATTTGGTTGCTCCAAACTTTTTTGGAGTCATTGCAATGGGAAATAAACATCCGATAACTATTTTCACATATGAGGATAAAGCTATGGCAAACGCAATTGAGATTGTATTTCCACAGACATGCCATCGATTTTGAACTTGGCATATTGCTAAAAATGCTACACAACCTCTAGCTGGTCTTTATAGTAATCAAGAGTTCTACAAATGCTTTTATGGTTGTTTTAGTGAATCAGAATTTCAAGCCACATGAGATAACATGATTAAAACATTCAAGCTTGAGAACCATTCATGGCTACAAAAGTTATATTCACTTAGAAAAAAATGGTGCTCTGCTTTCAATTAGAGCCATCTAAAGGGTTGAGAGCACAAACAACATCTTTCACCCGATTTCTACAAAAACAATGGCTCTCACAAGTTTTATGCACCACTATGAGCAAAAAATAGCTGAGATGCGATTAGCAAAGTTGGAAAAGGATTTTCATTGTCGAAATGGCATGCCTCATCTTAAAGCAAAGAGTGGTATCTTTAAACAAGCAGCTAGTAGGTACACCATTAAGATGTTTTCCTTCTTTGAAAAGGAGCTTTTGGGTTGCTTTAAGGTTAGGTTGGTGGAAGTTTGTAATAGTGGTCCATAATATGTTTTTGAAGCAAATGAAGAAGGACATGAAACATAATCCATTTTAACTCATTAACTTCTAAAATTTCTTGTTCGTGTAAGTTATTTGAATCCAAGGGATTGTTATGTTGTCATGCCTTGAAAGTTTTTTATTCCAAAAATACCACTAGCCTACCAAGTCAATAAATATTGAAGAGATGGACTAAAGGGGTGAAGAAAGAAATTGTGGTGAGTAGTGACTTATGCTAATCTTCTAATAAGAAGGAGAAATCCGTCCAGTCATTGCGCCTAAGTGAGTTGATGCATGAAGTAAATGATGTTGTTAGTATAGCATCATTTTCTGATTCAGGAACAAGGCTTGTCAAACAAAAGTTAGTAGAGGTTAAGTTGTTACTTGAACGTGATATAGAAACTACTAGGACAAAGAAAAATTTGAATAACATTGATGACCAAAATGTTCACGATGTGGAGTGACAAGCCACCAGTTTTGAATCCCCCCACTATAAGGGCTAAAGGCATAATCAATGCTAGGATAAAAAGTAACATGGAGAAGAAAAAAAGAAAGATAAAAGGAAAGGTGCAAGAGTTGGAAATTCATCTTAAGTTTCAAGGCCTACCACAATGGCTGCTAGTAAGAATTCATTTATATGAATTATTTTTAACTAGATTATTTTTGCTAGTATTATCAATATCATGTGCTAATAATGAGTATTTTGTAGGCTAACCTGAGCAAAAAACCATTGGTGGTCCACCTCATTCAACTCATTATAATCCATCCTTCCATCAATTTGGTGTACTTACTCTTTCTCTTCATTATTTTGATTGTTAATTTTAATGTTAATCTCCTAATCTTATTGTTTTTATTAGGATATTTCAAGCCCTATTTTTGGATATCCCAACTTATGCTTTACAAGCATGCTTCAAGGAAGTGATCAATTGTCTTTTTTGAGTCAGGTATTACATGAGACCATTGAATTAAGAAATCTGATTTTTCTTTTTCCTAACATGATATTATATTATGATGCAATAGGATTCATCATGAACTTTGAATGAAAATTTCGCATATGGACCATCAAGTAATTTAAGTCAGGTTTGATTCATGATATTAACTAACTCTTATATTTGCGTTAATGTCCATGTGGA
Source organism: Prunus armeniaca (assembly GCA_903112645.1). Taxonomy (NCBI): domain Eukaryota; kingdom Viridiplantae; phylum Streptophyta; class Magnoliopsida; order Rosales; family Rosaceae; genus Prunus; species Prunus armeniaca. Next base: position 7,540,971 of record CAEKDK010000003.1, on the reverse strand, counting down.
TGAAATTTTAAATGCGATCTCATTTGGTTAAGTTGTGGTGTTGGATTTGTATTTTAATGGTTTCAACCAATTTCGTGGATGTTAAGATTAATAAAGGCTGGTTGACAATAGGTAGAGATCGTCCTTATAGTTTCTAATCCTAATATGACAAGGCCTTATATTAATTTTCTAATTTTTGGTTGAATATCTTATTTGAACAGGAGCATTCTAAAATTTGATCATTTTGATGTGCAGAGGCCATTGTTACACTTTGCAAAGAAGAATGATGTATATCTTTTGCTGGACAAAATTACACTTATATATATATATATATGTGATGGATAGTGTGCTCCATTTCTTTTTATTCTCCTATTTGGTAAAGGTTACACTTTTGTACCGGGGAACAATACCGCCCCTCTTTCTTTTTGAAGTGTTATTTGATGAAAATGATTTTGAAAGATTTGAAAGAATTATGTTGCACTTGAAGAAAATGCAGCCTTCAAGAATACAACCAAATAGTTAAATAAAGTATTTCTTGTTTGCATTGTGAGAAAATCGAAACCTTAAAAGAATTTAACAATTTTATTTTTTTAAAGCCATAAAATCCAGAAACAAAAAATTAAACAAAAAAACCAACATGACAATGGCTGCTCAGTTGAGGGAGAAATATCCTAGCAAAAGAAAGCAATTTTCGTTCCTAACAGAAAAAAATAAGAAAGCACGTGGGTTTTTGGTTATAAGAGAAGACATTGGAATGGGTAGGATGGTATTCTGGAGATTTTCTTCCAACTAAAAGTATTCTTAAAATATTAAATGGAAAGTTTGATTAAAAAAGAATAAAAGATGAAGTCAAAGTTGTTGGTAGTTGGCATGATCTCATTGGGCTGGACATTGACGTAGACAGCTGACCTTTGCATCCTCGTGCCAGGGAAGTTTTAATCATATTATGTAGTTTTATTCCATTTATAAAGGGCTAACGATAAAACACCTCTAGATATTCTCAATATGGGCTCCCGGGTGTCAATTTCATCAATTTACACCCTATGGCTTTCAAATCTGACCAATTTAAGCCTTCTGTTAAGTTAACCGTTTGGTCAAACATTAACTGATGACGTGTCCACTGTGGACCTTGTTAAAGTTTGGCTCATTATAGATGCGATGAAGAAAGAAGGAAACTAGGCGTTGCAAGGAAGAGCATTGGGCGTAGGAGAAGAAGACGTGGCAAGGAGAAGCTATAGCAAGCAACCGGTAGGTTTTTGTCGAGAGCTCGCACATGATTTCGGCGTTTTGGCGTGTTTGGACAAAGTTTCCTATTATTTTGGGGTTTTCTGGCCTAATTTAATAGGGTTTTAGTTTCCTACTCCTAGTTAACATTCTAAAGAGAACTTTCATGGATAGGTTAAAAGTAAGATAGGAAAATTCAAGAGTGAATTTTCAAGAAAGAGACTCAAGACAGAATTCAAGGGTGAATTCTTGAATGTTTACAAGGGCATCAAGGGGTTTGAGCAAAGGTGAGAGAAAAGAGAGATAGGGTTCTTGTGAGAGCTAAGAGGGTTAAGTTGTAACCACAGTTGTTCTTATAGTTTTAAGAGATTTTGAAAGTGTTGACGATGACGGGCGACAAGAAGGCGGAAGAAAAGCCGATGCAACCACAAACAAATCACATGAAGGTCTAGGCAAAGACATTCACAAAGAAGAAGAACTTCACGCTGTGGCAAGGGAGAATGAATCATGACCTAGCCCAACAAGATCTAACCATAACAACGGAGGAAATGGACATGCTCGGCGAGTTGGCTAGGGGCTTCATCAAGGTGATGGAAGACACCTTAAAGCAAATGCGGGAAAAGTTCAAACGTATGATTAAAAGGAAGTCCCTATCAAACAAACGTTTCATGAAGGAAAAGCTCATAAATCTTCTGGTAGAGGAGGGTGGAAATCTCATAGAGCATCTTAACATCTTTAAATAGGTATATTTCGGGCTTGCAGAAGGTGGACGTAGTTGATAGCACGAAGGATGAGGCATTGATGTTGTTGGCATCGTTGCCTCTATCCTATGAACACTTCCAAAAGACGATGATGATTGGAAAAAGTACTCTCAATTTTGAGGAGGTCGTGCAAGACTTGGTCCATCATGGGTTGCCTTAAATTATAGAGATAGCTCTCAAGGTGCGGGTCTATTAACATAGACCGAAAAGAGGGGTCGTTCAAGTAAGTGGAAGGGCAAGAAAGACAATGGGAGGAATCCAAAATTCAAGAATGATGAAGGGTGCTTCAAGTGTAGGTATGCAAACTATTAGAAGCGGGACTGTCTGGTATGGAAGGAGAAGCGAAACAAGATGAAAGATGCCAAAAGTTCAAAAGCAACCAATGATGAACTTTTGACCGTTATGTTTAAGGAGCATAATAGGGATGTTGTGGAAAATTCTTTGGGTAAGAGAGACGTATCGTGAGGTAAGACATCTACCAGCACGAAGAAGGAATCTGATTTCCCTTGTCGCTCTAGATAGAGAAGGGTATTCGTACAAGGCCAAAGAAGGGAAACGCTTAATCACACAAGGTTCGATTGTGGTTATGAGGGGGAAGATTCAACCTAACAACGTTTACCAACTTTTTGTGGTTTTGGGGAGGGGGGTACAATAGCAGGTGAAGCAGAAAATTCTACCAATGAAGCATTTTGTACCAAATAAAAGTAGGCAAGGGGTCTTAGTATCAACAAGCTTGTGCAACGGAATGTAGCTACAAGTTCGCTCAAGACTTGTTGGGTAGGGGAGGTTAGTCAAGGTTGTATGATGAACAATTTATCATCAAGGGTGCTTGATTTCAAAGGTGTAGAAGTGACCGTGACGGAGCACAAGGTCCACAACGGTGAAGTCAAGACAAGGGATGGTAAGGAGAATGTTGTTGGGTCGGTGGCAACCGAAAAGAAATTTTTTGCCAAAGTGATCATGGAAGGAACTCCAAAAGGGGTGGAGCTTGACATAAGGGTTGAAGAAAATGGACATCAACAACAAACTCATAAAGAGGTTCTACTTAAGGTGGAGCCTTCATCACTAGCAAGGTCTAGGCCCAAGGAATCAATTAAATCATCCCATGGGTTTGGATGGAATGACAAGGTAAATTCAACTACATTTCAGAGTACTTTTGGGACCATGAACCGGGAAAGTTGGATAGGTGCTGTGATGAGAAGGAACAAGTTAGTTCATAAATCTAATAGCAAGGTTGATGGCTGCGTGGGGATTTATAGAACAGGGGTTGGTATGCAGTTTACATATCAATACATATCAAGAATTCAAGATTCCAAGAAGGCGAAGAGCAAGGAGTTCGACATGATGGATCTCTCTTCTATAGAGATCTGGGTTGCCCAAGTTTAGCTTAGGTGGAGCACCTCCTCACTTGAGGTGCGTTGAGATAAGAGGTTTCTTGCCAAGGTGGAGCTTTTGGGAATTACTAGAACAGTTTCCAAGAGAAAGAAGAGGTTTCTTACCAAGGTGGAGTTCTTAGGAAATACTAGAACAGTTTCCAAGAGGAAGAAGAGACTCTAAGGGTCAACAATTATTCATGGGTGATTGTTGGTTCGTCAAGGTGGAGATTCTTGAAGTTTGGCTCACTATATATGCGGGGAAGGAAGAAGGAAACTAAGCGTTCCAAGGAGGAGCAGCAGGAAGAGGAGAAGAAAAAGTCGTAAGGAAGGGTTGTTGTAGGTAGACTGTCGGTTTTGGCCTAAAGCTTGGGTTGACGTTTTGCCCCTAGGGGATTGATCCCCCATTCCTAGGGACCAGTCGATTCGTGAACAATGCCGCACGTGATTTTGGCGTTTTGGCGTGTTTGCACAAAGTTTCCTATTATTTTGGGGTTTTCTAGCCTAATTTAATAGGGTTTTAGAATTCCTAGTTAACTTGTAGCTAAAGTCCTATGCATTATAAATAGGACTTTTAGGGTTATGTTAAAAGTAAGAGAGGAAAATTCAAGAAGCCTAAACCCTAAGAGTAAATTTTCAAGAGAGATACAAGACAAAATTCAAGGGTGAATTCTTGAGTGTTTACAGGTATCAAAGGGTTTGAGCAAGGGTGAGAGAAAAGAGAGCTAGGGTTCTTGTGAGAGCTAAGGGGGTTTAAGTTGTAACCAAAATTGTTCTAACATATTAGTGAATTTCTCGGGTGGATCACCATGAGAACGTAGGCAAGAGGCCGAATCTCTATAAGTCTTTGTGTCATTGTGTGTTTGTTTTACTCTCTTCCTGGTGTGTGTGTGTTTTATTCTCAAAGAGGTTTCTATGTGTGCGCATCATGTAGTCCATCAACGACAAGGTCCTGGAGTGTTTCCGCACAACAAACCCACCCACTAACCAATTCCTATATAAAAAATATATATATACGTAAAATGATAAAATAACATATAAAATAAATAAATAAAAAACTTTTAAAAAAAAACCTAAACCCTAAACCCTTAAAAAAAAACCCTACCCAGAACCTAGCCATTTCCCTCCCAACAAAAAATCCATAAATTCTGAACCCATTTATCTCTCTCTCAACCAATCAAAACCCATAATATTGATCTAAAATTAACCAACCTAACATGTGTCTCTCTGTAAAACAAAATCAGAGAGATCTTCACCGATCGTAACTCATTCACTTGTCTTTAGAGGTAGACATGGTCAAGAGCTGGCTTGGCCTTTGCTGGAAGCTGACTCTTCACTTTTGCTGGTGAGTAGAGGTGTCAAACGGATAGGGACGGCCCGAGCATGGCCTGATTAAGTAAGGCCCGACACCGCACTACTTGTATATTTGGACGAGCCGGAAGAAGGTAATCCGACCCAATGAGCTAGACTTGCCCACCGTTTAAAGCCCATTTATTAAATTATATTTACTTTAGAGAAAAATAATACATAATATTATTATATTTATATCTTAAATTCAAGTATATTTCTTTTTATTTAATAATATATATTAAAATTTAATGTTATCTTTATAAATAAAATAATGATTTTGTTTTTTCAAGTTTCAATTTCCAAAACCTGGAATTAATCTAGCCATTTTCTATTTAAATGTAGTTCAAATAAATTTATTAGCCTCTTTTTCCAACAAATAATAAATCTTGTTAGTATATACATAATTGTAAACAAAATTACCAAAATAAAAATAAAAATGCAATACATAAGTTAAATTTGGTGTGGCCCTATATCAGCTTGTTTAGTGGCCTAACACGAGCACGGCTTGGTCCCATATTGGCTAGGACGTGGGCTTGAGCCGAGATTGATGATTTTCATAAATGGATGGGCCCGACATTGTTCGACTCTAAATAGGATAGGCCGGGCTGGCAAGACTTGTTTGACACCTCTACTAGTGAGCACAATGCTAGATCAGAGTGACAGTACGACACCGCGTTGTGACCTTTGATGTTGTTCTTGTGAAGGCTGCAGCGAAATGACCGTGGATGCGATGTTGGTGAGCACAGACTGGATGCAATGTCGGCAACCCTGGATGTGAGTTGGGGGCCAATGATATGAAGTTTTAAAAATTTCCAACAGTCATAGAAAGCTTTCAATAGTCTTGAAAAGAATTACTGGAGTTTAGACCGCCACATGTGCCTGAACCTATCGCTTTCTAAGTAAGTCGATCGGTCGACTACGGATGAACGACTAGTTGGCCTAGGTAGTTTGCACGTTTCCTATTCCTATTTGAGTTTATATTTAGCCATGGTTTGGTGTGCTTGGTGGACAAGGTTTTGGTTTACTTTTTCTTGTAAGATTAGGGTTTTGTGTGAGCCTATAAACAGTATATTATGTGATGTATGTTTTGTGTGGGAAAATTTAGGGTTTGTCACCATGTAGGGTTTTGGGGCTCTCCTTCATTGGGAGATTAGAGAATAATTGAGGTTTTTGGATCTCTATTAGTATCAAATTGCTGTCGGTTTAATGTTTGTTTTCCCTTCTTCAATATCAAATTGCTGTCGGTTTAATGTTTCTCCCTCTTTTGGTTTAACAATTAGTCTGCAAAATCGATAATGCCTTTGGATGACATAAATGTCACTTTTTCTTTTGTCGCATAAAAATAGTGTAATGACTTGTACTAACTCAAGTAATTAAAACTTCTTCATTCTTGCGGTTGATGTCATGTGTTCGATCCCTCCCTTTTCGGTAAAATGCCGCTTGTATTAGAAGAAAGAAAAATGTTAAATGCAAGAGGCCACTCCTCGTATTGATTATTTGATCATTATTGTTAATATAGTTTATAAGCCATCCATAATTCAATGAAAGAAAGTTAAGCTGCTCTAGTTTAAAAATATAGCCCCCACCAAGTCAATGGCTCAGATTTAGGAATGGGCCCGCAGATATTCTTAGATGTGCATGGATGAAAATCAAACCAAAGTGAATGACAAAGTCTCAGTATCTTTGAGTAAATGTCAAGAAAGGAACATATATAAGGCCAAAAAAAAAGATGTCTTCATTTGAAGAAAAATTATAAAAAAACATAAAAGCTTTTGTCGTTGGACTGGCTTAGGAATTGTATCACATATCAAAGCACGCGTAATCTTACTTTTCCCTCTAAGTCACATACCATTGCTTTCTAGGCTTGTAGCCCTTCTAAGATTTTTAGTCTAAAATACACATATATATATATATATATATATATAAGAAAAAGTACAAAAGATAAATCAAATTATATAAATATTTGTCCATTTACCAAACTAAAGCTTTCTAGGCTTGTAGCCTTCTAATACGATTTTTAGTGTAAAATCACTTTTTTAAATGCTGAAGAAAACCCGATGGAGGGGGTTTTCTATTTTATTTTTTCTTTCGGTAAATTATTTTTTAGTTGAAGTTACATATCGACAATTTATTCTCAATCGAAATCCATGTGTATTACCTTTTACTTGGGACTAATGTCATTAAGAAAATAAATTTTGTTACGGTTCGAAATTGAAACCCATCAAAACAACCAATTCAAACCAATGCAAATTAATTATCGATTAGGTTAGACTGAATTTTTAGTTCAAGAATGTTGTCTTTTAAAAAAATTAACTGAATTTTTTTCAATCCCGATAAATTCTAACTTGAGACTACATCTAACAAAGTGAAGAGAAATACGACTAAATTTGCAAAATTTATTATATTTCAACTATAATAGACGTGAGAATGTGGGTTGAGTTTCTTCCCTTGCAAATGTAAGTTACTTGATGTAAGAATTTGTAGAGTGCTTGAATTACCTTCATTTTACTTGAACTAAACTACAAAGGAAAACCTCCTTGGCCCTTTCATATCTAATCAAAAGAAGAAAAAATTATATTAATGGTAAAATTGACAATAGATCAGTAATTATACATTTTAAATAACAGACACTCACTTTAATATGTTTATTTTAGAAATACAATGACCCTGTTTCACTGTTGGGAAGACAAGTAATTAAAAATATTTAAAATTGGAATTTAATTTTTTTTATATAATAATAATAATAATAAATATTTATAAAATAAAATAAAATAAAATATAAAAAAAAGGTGCTTGGAGTTGGATTGGAGTTCCATACTTGATTGATACCCAATAGGCTTTAAGAAAGATACTTGGAAAAAAATGACATCTGAAAACATTCTTTTAGTTTGTTTATTAGAAAGAATGGGTGATGAGATGTCATTGCCTTCAGAATAAAGAAACCTTTTTCATGCATAAAGGCTTTTGAAAAATGTGGCGCACACACAAAGCCATATTCATACTTAATAAATAACGTGGCCGGCTTAGAGGAAGTGCCACATCATCACGAGTAAAATGCATGCTTTTTCGTGGAAGCTTATAATTTAGTTTTCTAATTAAAACTTAACAAGTGATGAGACTGAAAACTTTTGGAAAAAAAACGTTGGTAGCAATTCATGACAGAGCATTCAATGTGAAGAATGCATATTGGGTGATGCATGAAAATGTGTAGCAATTCATGACAGAATTACAGCATCCGATTTAAAATCAACTTTGTAATGATAGTAAACTCTTTAAAAAATGTATTGTATTTTTTGTTATATTAGCTGATCACGTAATGTAATTATTGATTTACTTAATTATTGCATTATTATTATGGATTTTTGTTCGTTGACATCAATAATATCATAGTTAATTACCAACTTTTTTATTTTCAAATATTAATCACCCAAGGGTGTGGTACATGACATGATATGTTTTACATATACTTTACGATACAATATTATTAAGTATACGCGTGTTATAACATAGTTAAATTAGTAATACCATATGAGGGTATCCCAAGGACATCCAAGAGGCGACAAATACTCGTCCTTGGCCTTCATCACACACGAAAACATCACCTCACCAATCATCTCAGCTAAAAATCATGCATTTTAATGAGTAAAGGCCTTGTGCTTGGCAATTCAAGTGGTACCAATAACACCAAAATAACATGTCACTTACTGCCTTTATAGAATGAATGGAGGTATCAAATTGGGTGTTAATGCCATTATAAAACATCTTCTATTTTAATTTAATCTAAACTATTAAAATGAGGATTTAAACTTGTTGCAAAATACATCCGTTTAACTTGACTAAGCCTATGTGCATTTACTTTGGCTTCGCCTAATGCAACAAACAAATTAATGGTCAAATATAACACCTAGCTGCTAGCCTACAAGCCCACGAGAGAGGGAGAGAGAGAATGTGTGAGAAGGATATTGAGGGGCATGGGCATGAAAATTACATCAAACATGGGGTAGTGTCTTCACCTTGCATTGTGGCATATGGGTAGGTTTCCCAAGTTTAGAAGCTGTGATGTAAGCCACGTACCGATGTCCTCTAACTACTACGATAAATACAAAAACACCCATGAACCCCCCTCTCTAGACATGCATGATCTAGAACAACTATTTTATACTCTCTTTTTTCTTTTTTTCTTGTTTTTTTTTGGGTATAAAGAAACAGTTTATACTCGTTAGTGTTTGTGAAAAGAAAAATACTGGTTTTAGTTTTCTATTTAATTTGTATGTATATTTTCGTATGATAATAGTCACTAGTTAAAAAGTTATGTAAAATGACGAGAACGCTGAGATTTTACCAATTAATTATGCTCGTTAGCAATTTTAACAAACTGCTCATTTTTAAAAAGATACTTATATCTTACAAACTATCATATCCACCAATCCAATGAAAGTATTAAGTAGCCAAAAATTCAAGAAATAACAAATTTTAAAATTGACATAATGGATGTAGTAATGTGTCTTAACTAGAAATAAAATTGTGGGGATTTTAATTATAGTAATAGAGTATTGTTCAAACAATCGTAACAAGAGTTCGATTTTTTGCTTTTCTCCTATTTTGAATAAAAAAGAAAAGAAAAGGATAGTAGTGAAGCTTAGGAAATTTTGTAATTATGGTCCAGTAATTGGGTTTGGTTTGCGTAAGTCTTCCTTACAACCAATTATATATAATTATATGACTATCTCTTTCATCACGTGATAATTTATTCATTTTTAATATAAGGGATATTAGAGGTGGGAGGCAATCGAACCTAAGACCTAAGGTGAAAACATAAATAATCTTAACTACTTGGATCATAATTCCCTTTGATGATGAACCGAAACCCAACCCTTACTATTAGTATCATTATTAAGTAAGATTGAACCATTTTTGTTTGGTTGAAATATAAATAACCATGTAATAATAAAGCTAAACAAAACCAGTAAAGAATAGAAAGGGAAAGACTAAAAGCCCTCAAGAGGGTCCCACTACTAAATAGATGCCCCAAAGGCTGCAAAATGAACGCTTATATAAATCCCCTTTCCCTTCCCACTACAGTCACCTCTTGTGCTCTCACTCACTCACTCACTCACACAAAGCAACCCGCATTGGGCCCTTGAAACTTTCGAAACGTTCCTCTTTCCACCACCACCACCATGGCTAGATCCCACCAGCGGTATCGCGGCGTCCGACAGAGACATTGGGGTTCTTGGGTCTCCGAAATTCGCCACCCTTTACTGTAATTCCCATCTCTTAACTGTTTCTATTTCACTCCTACAAAATGTTTCTATCATGTTTATTCTTAAAATCAGTTTCTCACCAAACCAAGCTGTTTGTTTTTTAGTTCACGCAATTTCATTTTGAAGTTTTGATGCTTGTGTTACTTTGATTAGTTCTGAACTAGAAACGCGTTTCTTTTGTTCTCTTTTTCAGGAAGACCAGAATTTGGCTAGGCACATTCGAAACGGCGGAGGACGCAGCAAGAGCATACGATGAAGCAGCGAGGCTCATGTGCGGCACAAAGGCACGTACCAATTTCTCATACAATCCCAATGAGACCATGTCACATTCATCCAAGCTTCTCTCGGCAGCTTTGATTGCAAAGCTCCACAAATGCAACATGGCCTCTCTGCAAATGGCCAAAACTACTAATAACAAGCCAGTTCCAAAGGAGGAACCACAGCAACAAGTACACTACAATCCAGCAGCCCCTTCTGCCACCTGCATTATCGAAACCGGCGACGTTTCGGGTTTCGATTGGCCCGAGAAGATCAGAGAGTACAGTGGAGTGCAGCAATGGGTTGAACAGGGGAGCTGGGTTGGTGGTGGTGATCAGGTACTCGGGAGTCCACACGATCATCAGCAGCATCATCAGCATCAGCAGGAGTTTATTGAGAGACTTGAGGATGATCATATAGAGCAGATGATTGAGGAGCTGCTTGATTATGGTCACATTGAGATTTGTCCTGGTGTTTCAACATAGGGAAGAGAAACTCATCAAGTCATCAGCATCTTCTGTGCGAAAATGCAAAACTTTTTTGTATTAGCTATATAGCCATTAGCCTTATGTCTAATAAAATTTAGTTAGATGAGTTTCAATGGTTAACGAGTATCCATTTGCAAACTTATATGAGAAAGAAAGAAAGAATCAAAAAATATATATGCAGCTACATATGGCACACAAATCTTACGAGAAATAGAACTTATAGTGGTTTTTTTAGTCTATTGGGGTAATGTATGGAAACACATTAAAAACAGAGATTGATCTCATTTGTCACTATTTTGGTCAATTTCGAAACAGAACTGTTATTGGAACTTCAAAAAAAGTCATTATGCACTCGTCAGTTATAAAATTATAAGGAGAAAATTGCACTCCTAGGAATAATGCATGATGATTTTTTTTGGAGTATCAATAACAGTTTCCTTTTTAAAAAAACCAAAATTGCACAAATTAAAGACTCTTGAATTAAAAAAAGGTGCACACACCAAAGTAGAAAACCAGCTTGAGTGTGTATGGAAACTATAATTTTCTGAGGGTGAAAATTACGTTCAAAACTTGAATGCGTCGTATGGAATTTCCTGATAAAGACAATACACACGAAAAGACAACGAAGTGAGGAGAAAAATTATAAAAGAAGAAAAAAGAGTCGACAAATTGAGAGTGAAAGCATATATGTTATAGAATTTTTGGTGTTCATTGTCGAATGGATAAAGACATCTTCAAAAAAAAATTTGTCCTGTACCCACTTATCATATTATTAAGCTTGAATCACAAAATAATAGATTTTCAAACAAGAATCCCAAATTTAATAGATTAGTCCAGAACACAGATTGAGAGAGAGTTTGAGTGAAATGTCATGATTGAGCCACAATTGCCTGATGATAATATGAAATATTTGTCACAAAACTATTCTCCAAAAAGAGATAATAATAAATAATAAATAAATCAATAAAAGCTGCCCAATAGCTAGGCTTTCTATATACGTAAGAGGCTAACAACCATACGTTTAATTTTGGTGGGGTTTGAAATTGGAAATTTCGGAGGCAATTGTGTCAACAGTGAAATATCCAATTATATCGAGTCAATTTATATGCGCAATGATCAGATGCGGCCAAAATATGATCAGAGTTTTTGCAGATTTTGATTTCCTCACTCTCTCTCTCTCTGTCTCTCTCTCTCTCTCTCTCTGCAGAAACATTCTCATTGTTTTCTCACTGCTTTTCTAAGTTGATGTGTAGATTAGACAACTTTGTTATCCTTCCAGCTTAGATCCACTGATTCCTAGCCAAAAGAGTCACTTTTTGACCCATATGAACGAAAGGGAAAATTTATAAAAAAAATTAAAAAAAAACTCCAATTTCTTGTTTTATCCGACTCCTATGACGTGATTCATAGATCTGGTAATTGTGTGATTATAAGCAGATAAATATAATTGATTTGATGATAGAGTTAGTGTTGTTATTAGCAGCACTCAAGCGCTATCCGGTTAGGAAAAAAACAAACCTGCTAATCATTTATAGACCTGGTAAATTTATTTTCCAATGAGCAATATATCTAACACATGATATCTGTTTTCTGGCAGGTATCAATTCAATATCAAAAGCAAAAGCCTAAAGGGGGTGTGATGATAAACAGTCCATTGAAAATGTTATTATTGCACTAATTAGCATATTTGTAATCATTATTATATCTTCAAAGGAGATTTTAGCTTCATATTTTGAAGATTAGGCATAATCAAATTATAATTCTCTAGAGATTATTACCGGTCAACATGGAAATGCACTTTCTTCCGTTACTTTTGGAGTGTGCTTGTGGATCTCTTCCATGCTAAATAAACAAAGGCCTTGCAGTTTCCAACAGTTTGGGCCCACCTGTCATTTTTGTTTTAAACTTATCATGTCATAGTCTTTGTAAAATGATTTGCTCACCTCACGCCAGATTAGGCAATGTGATTAGAGATGCTTTGTGTCAAAATTTGTATCTTATTGTCATAAATATTTTCAATATACAATGAACCACAAGTAAGACTACCAATCCAACCTAGAACTTATGATACACGGGTAAATACTCTTAACAACTTGAGTTAGAAGTCCCTTGCACTAGACCAAATAATCATTAACAAATACTCTAATGAGGTTAAAAGCTATTTTTGCTTTAATTTTAACGTTTTTTCACTTTAGACCATGTACTTTTAAAAATTCACAAAAAACACTCTATGATAAGAATTCGAACTTAAGTGCATGAGGACGGACTCAACGCCCTAGTCGACTAGACTAACTCACATATGCACACCCCATGAGGTTTTAGAGTGAGAGCAAGTTAAACCCTCATGCAATTGAAGGAAATTGACAAGGGGAGAAATAGCCAAACTCCTTATAAATTCAGGTTAGGTCCCTTATCTTTTCAATGTGGTACAAACACTTTCAATAACAATAATTAATTAAGAGAAATAAGATAAACCGCTTCCTCACACACTCAAGCACCCAAATGAGAAGTCCTTAAAAAAAAAAATACCATTTCCACTGTGCAACTTCACCTTTCTTGAGCCTATCGGATTGAGCCACCATTTGACCATGCGTTTTGTTCCACCTTAAAATAATGATGTGCCAAGTGTCCCAAGGTAAACTATTGGATTTGATACCACTTATTGGGTCCACGTCCTCTTCACTTTTCCCTAATTACATGAATTGCACCAATATTGTTAACAACTCAACCTCGGTGTCCAAAATATGGTCATGAAATTGAAATTATATGAATCTCTGGAATTGATTTTGTCCCCCGCGCGCCGCAACCATCTCTGGAATAATATGGTAAATATCAATGCTATTATGAGAGTTATCCTAAACATTTGGTCTTTGTGGTTGAAAACAAAAGTACGGTTATCAATATCCAAAAAATGAATTCGATCGCACACAATAATTTAACAATAAAATTAAAGAGCCTAACAACTTTGATGAATCGCCCCCCTGCACATGAAATTGTAATAACAAAAATATATGAACAGCCACTTTTTTTATCCCCCACAAAATTATGAGTGAAGTTATTATTTCTTCTTTTTCTCAAGAAAGCAATAAAGCAGTCAAGATTAATCATGGTGCAAGGAAACTCATATGTATCCAAATTGATCATAAGGATGCAATTATATGACATCAAATAGCCCTATAAATCAGAGAGCATTTTTGCTCACCACTTTAATCCAAGGTATATTTTCACTACATTTCTTAACACTTGACACGTGTCTGTGGATATAACCATTCCATGAATACAAAGCAAAGAGCTAACTATGATTATGCCAATTGACACGTATCAAGTGTTAAGAATGATGATGAGAGCACATCTTGGGTTAAAGTGATGAGCAAAAATATTTCCTTTAAATCCTTCATTACATACACCAATCTTATATTCTAGTTAATTTGGATTCGATTATCATTGGATTTAGATATCTAGATCAAGTGAGTCTTGCAGGTTGGCGGCCAAACTTCCCAAAGAGCGAAAACACTTCCAACCCCATTTTCTATTTCTTTTAGAAAAGAACAGAACCATGTAGAAGCAGCCAAATCTCTCTATCTCTTCTCAACGTGGGCATGCCGCATGCATGTAATTCCTTATATTCTCCCTCCACTCCCATCCCTTCACATGGACAACCATGTTATCTTCAAATGCAGAGAATGCCTCCATATATATGCATGTTAGCATGCACATGGTTTTAGCTACCCCCTTTTATGATGTAGGGTTTAGATGGTTCTCTCTCTCTCTCTCTCTCTCTCTCTCTCTCTCTCTCTATGAATACCTGGTACTTGTTTCCCTTGTAGTTCTTTGTTCATTTTGTCTCACCCAATTTCTTCACGTGAGCAACCATTGTGTCCAAATAATTTGTCTCAATATGCATGATTGTGAGAGCATGCATGCACCTGGTTGTAGGTTTTCAGCTGCCATCACTACTACAAAATAACCCTTGTGCGACCAAATTTTGCGCGACGAAACTCAAAACTTCGTCGCTAAAAATCTAGCGCGACGAATTTTTTTTCGTCGCTCAAAGCGACTTTGCGCGACGAAAATACGTCATCGCTCAAAGTCTTGCGCGACGAAAAATAATTCGTCGCTCAAAGTAACTTTGCGCAATGAAAAAAAATTCGTCGCTCTAAGTAACTTTGCGCGATGAAAAACAGTTCATCGCGCAAAGCGACTTTGCGCGACGAAAAACAATTCGTCACGCAAAGCTACTTTGCGCGACGAAACAATTAACTTCGTCGCGCAAAGTCCTTATAAAAATAAATAAAATAAATAAAATATTTTTTAAAATCTTTGTTAGAAAAATATATTATTGTTTTTTGGATTGGGTTTTTATTAGAAAATATATTTTTTAGATTGACGATCGAATTAGTTCATTGTATTCATATAGGGTCAAAGAGTGTAGCTATAAAAAAATCATCAAAATCGGAGTTAAAATAACCGTTAAATCGTGATTTTTCATTTATAACCGTCGAAAAGTTTTGTCCCATTACTTGATCTCTGAATGTTTATTTCTTCCGATTTTTAGCGTATATGATCTCGAAGTATAAACAAACAAGTTTGACGGTTGGATCGTTCAAACTAGTTTCATAGAATGCGTATGCCATCAAAACAATATATTCACTAACAATTAAGAGTTTATTTATACTTTTGTTAAATATAACATAAGATTTTGTGGTATCCACTAGTGTAAATATTTTAAATTGAAGATCAAATTCAGTCATTGTATTCATATAGGGTAAAGGAGTGTAGCGGTAAAAAATCATCAAAATCGGAGTTAAAATAACCGTTGAATCATGATTTTTCATTTATAACCGTCGAAAAGTTTTGTCCCGTTACTTGATCTCTGAATGTTTATTTTTTGCGATTTTTGGCGTATATGATCTCGAAGTATAAACAAACAAGTTTGACGGTTGGATCGTTCAAACTAGTTTCATAGAATGTGTATGCCATCAAAACAATATATTCACTAACAATTAAGAGTTTATTTATACTTTTGTTAAATATAACATAAGATTTTGTGGTATCCACTAGTGTAAATATTTTAAATTGAAGATCAAATTCAGTCATTGTATTCATATAGGGTAAAGGAGTGTAGCGGTAAAAAATCATCAAAATCGGAGTTAAAATAATCGTTGAATCAAGATTTTTCATTTATAACCGTCGAAAAGTTTTGTCCCGTTACTTGATCTCTGAATGTTTATTTTTTGCGATTTTTGGCGTATATGATCTTGAAGTATAAACAAATAAGTTTGACGGTTGGATCGTTGAAACTTGTTTTTTTGAATGCGTATGCCATCAAAACAATATATTCACTAACAATTAAGAGTTTATTTATACTTTTGTTAAATATAACATAAGATTTTGTGGTATCCACTAGTGTAAATATTTTAAATTGACGATCGAATTAGTTCATTGTATTCATATAGGGTCAAGGAGTGTAGCTGTAAAAAATCATCAAAATCGGAGTTAAAATAACCGTTAAATCGTGATTTTTCATTAAGAACCATTGAAATTTTTTGTCCCGTTACTAGGTCTCCGAATATTTGTTTTTTACAATTTTTGGGGTATACGATCTTGAAGTATATACAAACAAGTCTGACGGTTGGATCGTTGAATGGTGTGTGTATATATATATATTTACTTATTAAGTAGCTTTAAATTTATTTATTTTGTACGTATAACACTTAAGAAATTGGTATATACATTTATTAAGTAGCTTTAACCTTATTTATATTTTAAATCGTAAAAAAAATAATTTTATTATTCATAACAATTATTTTTATAAATATCGTGCTACGAACCAATTTTTCGTCTCTCAAAAGTTTGCGCGACCAACAATTCGTCGCGCAAAACTCTAAAAATTTGGGCGGGTACCAAAAATGGGACGCGGGATAAAAAAAAATTTTAGACTTTGCGCGACCAATATATATTTTCGTCGCGCAAAAATTTAGCGGGTACCAAAAATGGGACGTGGGAATTTTTTTATTTAATTTTTTAAGACTTTGCGCGACCAATATGTATTTTTCGTCGCGCAAAAATTTCAAAATTTGGGCGGGTACCAAAAATGGGACGTGAGATTTTTTTTTTTGACTTTGCGCGACCAATATACTAATATTCGTCGCGCAAAACTTTGCGCGACCAATACTCCAATATTTTTCGTCGCACAAAGCTTTGCGCGACCAACAATGTCTTTCGTCGCGCAAAGTGATACGGTTTTTAAAATAAAAATAACTCCTCCACCATTTTCTCAATGTCTTTCTCTACTCTTTCCTCTCCTCTCTCTTTCCCTCTCCCCAAATCCCACCATTTCTCTCACTCACTCCTCTCACTTAATCTCTCATCATCTCTCTCTTCACTATCTCTTACTCTCACTCACTCTCTCATCTCTCTTTTCACTATCTCTCACTCTCACTCACTCTCTCATCTCTCTATCACTATCTTCTCTAATTCTCTCACACTCATTTCTCTCTCTCATTCTCACTCACTCTCAATCTTGCCAAAAGGTAGATTCTCTCCAAATTTTAATTTTTTTTTCATTAATATGTGTTTTTGGAGTTAGTTTTGAGTTTGTGTGGGGTTTGGGGTTGAGTAAAGGGGAGGGATTGGAGTTTGGGTTGGATTTGTGGTATAACAACTTTAGGGGAGATTATCCCTTTTTTTTTTGTACTTTGTTAATTTATGTGTACATTTTGAATATTATATATATATATATTTATTGGATAATTTGATCACTATTTTTCATATGTAATTTTATTTTGAATATGTCAATTTAAATTAAAGTAATTAAATTAAATTTAAAAGTAAACATTTGAATAAATTAATATAATTAAATTAATATAATTAAATTAATATCAATTTAAATTAAAGTAACGAAAAAAATCATACAATTAATTTAATTTTAAAATTAAAAATTTGAAATAATTAATATTAAAGAAATAATAAAACAAAAAGTCAAAAACCAAAATATTTCGTCGCTCAAATATTTGCGCGACATTAATATTCGTCGCGCAAAACTCTAAAAATTTGGGCGGGTACCAAAAATGGGACTTTTAAAATTTTTTCGTCGCGCAAAGTCGCTTTGCGCGACCAATATTTTCGTTGCGCAAAGTTTTGCGCGACCAATATTTTTCGTCGTGCAAAGTCGCTTTGCGGGACAAATATTTTTTCGTCGCGCAAAGTCGCTTTGCGCGACCAATATTTTCGTTGCGCAAAGTTTTGCGCGACCAATATTTTTCGTCGCGCAAAGTCGCTTTGCGCGACAAATATTTTTTCGTCGCGCAAAGTCGCTTTGTGCGACCAATATTTTCGTCACGCAAAGTTACTTTGCACGACCAATATGTTTTGTCGCGCAAAGTCACTTTGAGCGACCAATATTTTTCGTCGCGCAAAGTCTCTTTGCGCGACGAATGAAAAAATTTCGTCGCGCAAAGTCTTTCTCCACGATCTTTGCGCGACGGAATCTGCGCGACGAAGTTTCTGTCGTGCTAAAATTTGTGTGACTATAATATATTTTGCGCGACGAAATTCTCTTCGTCGCGCAAAGTGAAAAATGTAGTAGTGCATTTCACATGAGCCAAGTTATGGCACATTGGAACAATATTTTCCATGTTACCTTGTAGTTGTCACGTCAGTCTTCTTTCTACTTGATCTCTTAGCAATTTAAAGGGTGAAATCATGCTTGTATAACCTGGTGCAACAGTAACTTTTTCATTTATCAGTATATGTTTGTCGAACCGGTATATATATATATATATATTGGTGTCAAATCAGGCGTTATACCTAGGCCGTTGGATCAAGAAAATTGATTTTTTGTTGATTGTCTAGATAATATTTGTCGAATTTGAAAAAAAAAAAAAAAAAAAAAAAAAAAGATATATATTTTTTTTTAGAGTAGTGTTTGTTTGAGTTGGAACTTATTGGCCTATCATTTGAAATCCTTATTGGTCTATCAAATTTAGTCCAAATCCAAATCCAAATATTAAAAATAGGTCCAAAGAGTATGATTTGAATTTGGACCCCTCAAGTCCAAATTCCTCCTCCTAAATCTTTCAACCCAAACAAACCCTAACACTTTCCATAATTTTTATTATTATTTCCAAGTCTCCCTTAATCTGAAAACTCAAATGTTGCATCCGAAAGTCATACATATGATCAATGTCACAAATAATAATGCCATTGTTGCCTTACTATTTTGGTTGGCAGAGCTGTCAGAGTTAAGTTTAATCGAATTTTCTCTTCGAAATTTCCATTTAATCCAGTATTATTTTTTGGGCTAAAGCATTTCGTGAGATGAATTTTCAACGATATTAAAGAAGCACATAAAAAAATCAAGCCCCTAGAGATCTCCAAGGCAGTTAAGAAGAGTAGGGGAGAATTTCTACTAGTTTCACCACCTCTAGTTTAGTGAAAACGGTATCCCACATTTTGGGGTATCATTTTACTTTGTATGCAGAGACATATAGGAAACAAACTGCCACCGAGTGCAGAGGCGCAGAAGGCGAGTGGGCCAAATAGATTAAGACGAAAAGAATATGATGAAGCGCAGAGTGAGCGTAACAATGCTTGATCTAACTGGCCGTATGACCGGGGCTAACAGTCTAGAGAGAATACCAAAACTCTCGCTCCATCGCTCAATTGATGTTTTCCATAAAAAGACAATTTCCCTTTTCGTTATATAAATAGAACCTCCAACTTTCAGTCCTTCAATATTACCAACTACTTCATTTGTTTTCCAGACTAAAAACACTGTGTGTGTATGTGTGCGCGTGTGATTGGCTCGCATTAATCAAGTCCTGGCCTACTGAGATTGTATACTACTAAGTTTAAAATAAAATTAATAAGAACTCACTGAGGAAATTGAGAGTTGTGGAAGTGCCATATAGATATATCTATTTATTTCTGTATGAGCAGATGATTGTTTAATCAGAACAATCTCTCTTCTGGGTTTGGTTGTTTGGTGTGAAAGAAAACAAAAGAGAACATGGCAGAAGGCAAATCCATTAGCTTGGAGGAAATCAAGAAGGAAAATATCGACCTGGTAAGCCTTCTTATTATTCTTGTTTTCATTTTTATTATAAATATTTTGTTTACGTATTGTAAGTATAATTTAAAATTAATTGAAGAATGAAAAACTGTGTCAAGTAATTAAATTTTTGTTGTTGTTGAGATATATATGTGAGTCATTAACTTTGTGTTTCTATGTGTCACAGGAGCGTATCCCAGTGCTGGAAGTATTTGAGCAACTGCAATGCACAAAAGAAGGTTTGTCCACCGAGGAAGGGCAGAAGAGGCTGCAGGTCTTTGGCCCAAACAAGCTGGAAGAAAAGACGGTAAGTTTTCAAGATACTATTGGAGTATACTTTTGTTCCAAGTATTAGTTTGGGAATGAAGAAAACTGATCTGTTGGTACAATTTGGAACAGGAAAACAAGTTTCTGAAGTTCATGGGTTTTATGTGGAATCCCCTATCATGGGTGATGGAGCTTGCAGCTATCATGGCCATTGCCATGGCAAACGGAGGGGTAACAAACAAATCTCTCTCTCTCTCTCTCTCTCTCTCTCTCTCTCTCATATTCTTATGATGCTAATGAACAATGCAGGGAAGACCACCAGACTGGCCAGACTTTGTGGGAATTACTGCATTGTTAATTATCAACTCAACGATAAGCTTTATAGAAGAAGACAATGCAGGCAATGCTGCAGCAGCACTTATGGCTGGTCTTGCACCAAAATCTAAGGTGATTTTTAGCCGAAAAATGTCTGGTCTTGCACTTATGTATGTTTGAAATACACTCTGGCATGCACATGCATTGGAATGAACATTTTATGCTTCTTCAATTGTAGGTTCTGAGAGATGGAAGATGGTGTGAGCTAGAGGCTGCAATCTTGGTACCAGGAGATGTGATCAGTATTAAGTTGGGAGATATTATCCCAGCCGATGCTCGTCTCTTGGATGGCGATCCTCTCAAGATCGATCAGTCAGCCCTAACTGGTGAGTCTTTGCCAGTGACAAGGTACCCCGGTGATGAAGCTTTCTCGGGTTCCACCGTCAAGCAAGGTGAAATTGAGGCAGTTGTAATTGCCACTGGGGTTCATACCTTCTTTGGGAAGGCTGCTCACCTGGTTGACAGCACCAACCAAGTAGGCCACTTCCAAAAGGTACCACTCTGAGTTCAGGTTCTAAAACATTTGTTTGAAACTACACAAATTAACACCAAGCAAGTATTCCTTTTCATTAATTTTGCTGTCTTTTGGTTTCTGATGTGCACCGGTATTTGATCAGGTTTTGACTGCCATTGGAAACTTCTGCATATGCTCCATCGCCATAGGAATGATAATAGAGGTAGTAGTTATGTATCCAATTCAGCACAGGAAGTACAGGGATGGGATTGACAATCTCCTTGTGCTTCTCATTGGAGGGATTCCAATTGCTATGCCAACAGTGTTGTCAGTTACAATGGCTATTGGTTCCCATCGGCTGTCACAGCAAGGTGCCATCACGAAGAGGATGACAGCCATTGAGGAGATGGCTGGAATGGATGTCCTCTGCAGTGACAAGACTGGGACTCTTACACTCAACAAGCTTACAGTAGACAAGACCATGGTTGAGGTCAGTGATACATCATACACATGAGCATGAAAAAAGAGTATGTTCAAATGATTTACAATTCATGAATCTGAAGAAGACAGTATGGTTTAAGTACAGAAAAGGGAAACAAAAGGAAACAAATCAATATTTTTTTAACATAATTTCATTGCTCAAGGAAATATCATTCATGAAACTTGTTTTCATTTACAGGTGTTTGTAAAGGATGTGGACAAGGATGGTCTAATTTTGCTCGGAGCCAGGGCTTCGAGGGTTGAGAATCAGGATGCGATCGATACTTGTATCGTTGGAATGTTGGGTGACCCCAAGGAGGTATATGCCAACATATTTCTTTGAAAGCTATGAAGTCATTCCTGGCTGTGAGCTCTGCTCATACAATAGCATAACCCTTAGGAATGCTAACCAAATCAGAAGGGATACAAATTTATTTTTTTTTCTATTTGGAGCTAAAACATAATGGAATTGAGATAAATGATTGGACTTAGATTTGGGGCATCAACTATGGACTGTATTTTGACAGCTAAGGATTAATTTGACCATCATAACGTACTTTCTTTTGTGCTGCAGGCCAGAGAAGGAATAACTGAGGTCCATTTCTTACCCTTTAATCCAGTGGAGAAGCGTACAGCCATAACATATATCGACTCCGAAGGCAATTGGCACCGGGTTAGCAAAGGTGCACCAGAGCAGGTCATAAGTCCACCCTGCAATGCTTTTGTCATTAATCTATGTGTACCTTTTTATTTAATCTTGCGGCATTGTATGTACCATTTCAGATCATTGAGCTCTGCAACCTAAAAGGTGATCCTATGAAGAAAGCACATGCTATCATTGACAAGTTTGCAGATCGTGGTCTTCGCTCTCTTGCTGTTGCTAGACAGGTGAGTTTTTGTTCTCATTCCTAAGAACTGTTTCTTGATGATGATTTAATGAAGTTAATTTCTTCATGAATGGTTTGGTTCCAGACTGTGCCCGAGAAAAGCAAAGAGAGTCCTGGAACGCCATGGCAATTTGTGGGTCTCTTGCCTCTCTTTGATCCTCCAAGGCATGACAGTGCAGAGACCATTCGTCGAGCCCTTAACCTCGGTGTCAACGTTAAGATGATCACTGGTGACCAGCTAGCCATTGGTAAGGAGACCGGTCGCAGACTTGGCATGGGAACCAACATGTATCCTTCTTCTTCCCTCCTTGGTGAAACCAAGGATGAGTCTATTGCTGCCCTCCCCGTCGATGAGCTTATCGAAAAGGCTGATGGCTTTGCCGGTGTCTTCCCAGGTACTTGGACTTAATCCTCCACGTAAAGTTTTATTTCCAAAATTACAGATGTTGTATAATAGAACTAACCAATGTGGAGCCATGCAGAGCATAAATATGAAATTGTCAGGAGGCTGCAAGAGAAGAAACATATTTGTGGCATGACTGGAGATGGTGTAAATGATGCTCCAGCTCTAAAGAGGGCAGATATCGGAATTGCAGTGGACGATGCAACCGATGCAGCTCGGAGTGCATCTGATATTGTCCTCACAGAGCCAGGACTGTCTGTGATTATCAGTGCTGTATTGACAAGTAGAGCCATTTTTCAGAGAATGAAGAACTACACCATCTATGCCGTTTCGATAACAATCCGTGTTGTGCTTGGTTTTATGCTCCTTGCTCTTATCTGGAAGTTTGATTTCTCACCTTTCATGGTTCTGGTTATTGCTATACTCAATGATGGAACAATCATGACTATTTCTAAAGACAGGGTGAAGCCATCTCCTCTTCCAGACTCATGGAAGTTAAAGGAGATCTTTGCCACTGGAGTGGTTCTTGGCACCTACCTGGCTGTCATGACTGTTGTTTTCTTCTGGGCTGCTAATGACTCTGACTTTTTCACAGTAAGAAAATTCCTACAATCCAAACAAATAGAAACACTCTGAACCTTATTGTAAAATCATCCCTATTGCAAATATGCTTATATGCTAAAATTTGGCAGGACAAATTTGGAGTAAGATCTATCAGAGGAAATGATCCTGAGCTTACAGCAGCTGTCTACCTTCAAGTGAGTATTGTCAGCCAGGCACTTATCTTTGTTACTCGGTCCCAAGGCTGGTCTTATATCGAACGCCCCGGTCTCTTGCTTGTGGGAGCCTTTCTCATAGCACAGCTGGTAAGTTTCAAGAAGTTTAGTTCTGGTTGCTGATACTGTAAACTTTGCATATTTTGGGTAGAAAAACAAACTAAGTTTATGTTCATGTTTGTTTATCAAGATTGCTACAATCATTGCTGTTTATGCACACTGGGGCTTTGCAAGAATCCATGGTATTGGATGGGGATGGGCTGGTGTGATCTGGCTCTACAGCATTGTCTTCTACATACCTCTGGACATTCTTAAATTCATTATTCGATACGCATTGAGCGGCAAGGCCTGGGATAATGTACTTGAGAGAAAGGTATTTGATCAATCTTATGCTTAAAATAAGTTTTCATTTTCATATCCCAGAACATTCTCTTTCATGTTTGATTCTTTCTTATTATACTCCAGACTGCTTTCACAACAAAGAAGGATTATGGAAGGGGTGAGAGGGAGGCACAATGGGCTACCGCTCAACGAACCCTGCATGGCCTGCAATCTGCTGAGACAGCTGAGCTTTTCAGTGACAAGAACAACTACAGAGAGTTGTCTGAAATCGCCGAACAGGCGAAGAGGCGGGCTGAAGTTGCTAGGTAGTTATAACTGGAAGCTTGTATAGTATGGCCTTTGTAATGGAAACCTGAATTTAAATGGATCATAATGTTTGTTCTGCTTTTGGTTTCCAGGTTGAGGGAGCTTCATACACTCAAGGGGCACGTCGAATCGGTTGTCAAACTCAAAGGACTTGACATCGACACCATTCAACAACACTACACTGTTTGAGTGAGCGGCATGAAATTTTGGCAAAGTGAGTCTGGAGAGGGACAAAAGACAACTAGCACAAGGCATGAGGATTTAGCGTTCATCCTTTAAGGAAAACCAAAAAAATAAAAAATTTATTCTATCTTCATTTGATGTTGTAGAAGGATGAAGGGGTTGAGAATAATCCAACGTGGGAGTTGTCTTAGACAACCTAAGGTTGGAAATAGATATCAGGAGGTTGAATCTGCTATTCTGTACGAATTAAATAATTAGTTCATTTTCAATGATAATTCTCTATTTTTGCTTCTAGCATATCAACTTATGTTCAGAGTACAAAATAAATCGTTTCCCTATCTCAACAATAACATTGTAGGTGAACCTTTTTAGAACAATGGATCAGTTAGTATCACAATACTAATTAAAATAAGCATCACAGAAAAACACTTTATCACGTGTTGCAGCCATCGATGTAAATAACGCACGTTCTTACCTGACAGACTGAATCCATACAGCCTATCTCTTTCCATTAAGTTTCCTCCAAAATCTCAATCTAAATTGCAATTGCTTTTCTAAATACCAAATATTGTTTGTTCTTATATGTTTTCAGTGTTTACAATAGAGTTAAATATACATGTTCACAACATATGCATGTGCCTTATTACAAAAACATTGTGCTACGGGCATGATTTTATTTTTATGATCACAAAAATGATACTTGGTGAAGCATAACGTTAGCATTAATCATAAATGAGCTTAAAATAAATACAAATTTATAAATAAACCCAATCCTAGACATGTATTTATAAAAAAACCCAAGCACTATTTAAACATAGAAACACACCCAAAATCAACTCCAAAGTCAACTTTTTGGGTGTGTTTATAAATGGGTTTTGAGTGTGTGTAATGATGGGTTTTGGGTGTGTTTATAAAGTGTTTTGGGTGTTGGGTTTTTTTATAATTTCAACCTCCATTTTGGGTGTTTTAGTGAAACTCCCTAAAATAAATTCATTTCATGGCCAAGTATGAATACGAATAATTTTTTTTATACACTTTAGCCAACTTGACTATGCCCATATCTGTGATTCGTGAATACGAATAATTTTTTAAGTTCAGTCTTTTTTGTTAGGTTTTTTATAGCGTAGCGAGAATGATATCTTAAGAAAAATACGGATGAGAGAGAAACTCTGGGAAGGGAAGAGAGAGAAAGAGCCTAGGGTTTCAGCAATCCTTGGGATTTTTGGCAATTAGAAGAAGAGGAAGAAAAAAGCAGATTGGGAGACTTTGGTTGGTTTTGAGCTGTGGAAGCTTTGATTGGGAGACTTTGGAGTCGGTTGGGCTTCCCAAAGCAATTTTGGGGACCTAAATTACTACTCCAAGCTGGATTTTTTCTTGTCCTTAGGATCGTGTTTTTGAAGGTTGGAGTGCTATTAGGACTGTTGGCCTTCACGAAGCACTTTCAAACGATTTCTTTTTGGGAAGTGCTAAATTTAATTGGCTCTCACTTCTCTCTCCTTATCTAATTAATTATGATTGTCTTAATCTCGAGTATTTAACTCAATCTAATGGCCAGAATTTGAGGAGATGGATTAGCCCTATGAAGCTGTAGGCGTGGGAGAAACCCTATGCAGCTAATGTAGATCCTGGTGAGATAACTTTTTACCCAAAACAAGCTGTCTGCATGCATTGGTGGTTGGGTGTTTACTACAATCATTATACTCGAATTACCTCTGGTATTTATATGGACACTTACTTCTCTTCTCCCAACTGCTTCCTCTGCTTTACTCTTCTTCTTCTGTTTTACTGTGACTGTGCTTTCTGTTTCAATATGAGTGCTCAACTCAATGGCAGTTATTCCCATGCTCGTGCACGTAGCCAAGTCCGAGGTTTGAACCTCAACCTGGAAGAAGGTCTTCTCTTGAGCCTTCTGTGATCCACAAGGGTAGGTTTATCTTTAGGCTGGAGAGAAATGAAACTAGAGTCTCCACAAATGCATTGGCCCCTAGTGTCCAAAGTCATTACGAGACTTTCTATCTGGAGGGTGGATGAAAGCCTTTGGTGTTCCTGTGCTGATCAAGGTCATTAGCTAGGCAAAGACTAAAAATTGAATGGAAAAATCTGCAAAGGGATGTCTCTATTGATCACATGGGTCGTGACTGGTACAAGGTGGAGTTCTTTGAGGAAGAGGTGTTGTTTGTGTTGGAGAATTGACCTTGGTTTGTCCAAGGCCAAATCTTTGCTTTGAAGCCCTGGACTCCTGACTTCTCCCCCCTTCCATGCTATGGTTAATTCCTTAGTGTGCTGGGCTAGAATTCCCTTCTTGCCTCTACATTACGAGGATCCTGAGGTGCTGCATGATTTGGTCTCTATTCTTGTTGACCCTATTACTATTGATTTGCCGCCTTTGGAAGGCAAACAGAGTATGTTTATGAGAGCTAGGCTCTAGTTAGACCTCATCAGGCCTTTGAAGAGATGGTTAGTTTTGGGAGAAAGTCCCAAGGAAATAAAAAAATTCGTGAGTTATGAAACTCTTTTTGTTATATGTTTCTACTGTAGCCAAAAGATGGAAAGAGGACTTGTTTGTCCTGTGAAAGTCTGCAACAAAAATTTCTTACAAGTGGATAGGTTAGAGAATGAACCTAATGTCTTTTCCTGAGATATGATCTTAGCTGTTGATGAACAAAGGCAGCTGTTAGAAGATGTCATCTGTTTGTGCAAATAATCTTGCGGGAGAATATTCGCTTCTAGATCCTTCAACCTTTGATCTTCCTTTTCTCTCTTCCTTGTTTCCTATAAAAAAGATTGGAGTAAATATACCACACCCGTGGGGTGTTGGCCAAAGGCCCTCTGATGCCTAAGTTAGTTCGAGTGTTTGTAGAAAAACAATAGCTAAGCAAAGGGTATGGAGTTGTATGTAGGGTGTGAATCGGGCGGCCGGAGCCGTGTGTGGTGGCCAGGGCCGTGTGGAGAAAATATGGAGAGTGGAGAGGGAGAGAGAGCTTTGGATATTTTTCTCGGATATTAGGAGTATGTTTAGATGTGGGTTTTTTTGAAGTACATTGAATGATGAATGAAGTCGTCTATTTATATGAGCCTCGAGGCTAGGGTTTCGTAGAGAATAAACTCTTATTCTGATGAGTTTATTCTTTACCCAAATTCGTAGGGATCGAATTGGACTTGATTATATCCCTTTATTGAAGATAATATCTGAATTAATGATATTATCTTTTCTTTATTATGATAATATCTGAATTAATGATATTATCTTATTAAATGAAGATAATATCCTATTAATTAAGATATTTATCCCTATTAATTAATTGACCAGATAAACTGATTCAATTAATTAATTTAATAGATAATCTTCTTTTCCACGTGGCGTGCTATGAGGAGACGAAAATATTTGCTCCCACATCATCTTTGTCTTCCCCCAACCTATAACTTTGGACTCCTTCAGCAGTTTTGAGGAGCATGCTGATCAGGGTAGAAATTTCCCACTAAAGAGAAGGACCCAGGCTGCACAGTGGTGTCCAACAATAAGGGCAACGCCAAAATGCAAATGCGAGATGGCATAACCTTCAGAAATGTTGCTAAAGTTATCAAAATTATTGAAGGAGGAACTGCTCCTACTGGTAGAGTTTAGTTTAAAGATGCTAGTAACACTAGCAAGGGAAAAGGTAAGGCTGTCCCAGGAGGTTCACAACCTTTATGATACTTTTGCTTACAAAAGCCCTAAGAAAAGGACAAGAGAAGTGATGGAAGAGATTGAGGAAGAGTCTGATCCTAGTGTGAGATGGTGGGAGAAGTTTTAAAGGTGTTTGATCTCTCGACCTGTGCCCAGCATGATTTTTTCTTTCAAGCCATGTTTATATTACTACTTTAGTTTAAAAGTTTTTCTGTATTTTGGATTCTAGAGCCTCGAGGACTAGAGCTGAGGTTATAGCTCAGAGGCTTGGTTTTAATGGTTTATTTTGTATCCCAGCTATTGGTCAATGTGGGGGGATTATCTTATAGTGGAATCATTCCCTTATTAATATATCTGTTTTAGAATATCATGAGCATTTTATTCATCGTCGTGTTCAAGATCTAAATAATCATAAAACCTGGTATTCCACCTTTGTTTACATCTACCCTCAAAAGGATAAACACAAACCACTTTGGCCTGATATTTTTGCTCTTAAACCCCGAATTTCAGAAGCTTGGGTGCTTCTGGGTGATTTCAATAATATATGTAGTCTTAGTGAAAAGTTGGGTGACAATCAAACTATTATTTGGTGCAATGGTCATAAGGATAACTCAGTGATTTATAAAAGACTTGATTGAGCTCTAGCCAATCCCAACTGGTTGCAGTTCTACCCCAATTGTGTTATGCAAAACCTTCCTATTATGAGGTCGGATCATGGCCCCAATTTGTTTAATGTGCCCCACTGTCCAAAGGAATAAACCTAAAGCTTTCAAATTTGAAGCTATGTGGTTGTCTCATCAGGATTTTCCTCTCATTGTTAATCAAGCTTGGAATGTTACCTATCAGGGTATTGCTACCCATAGGTTAACACTTGTTGTAGAACTTTTCAACACCTCCTTAAGAGATGGAATCGTGAAGTGTTTGGTAACCTATTTCACAAACTCAGCTCACTTCAGCATGATATATAGAATATTCAAGATCAGCTAGCTTTAAGCTCCAATGACCATTACCGTAGGGCTAGATACTTAACCATCAATAAGGAGATCAAATAACTTCTAGAGCATGAAGAGCTCTTTTATGCGCAAAAAGCTCGAGCCAACTGGCTGAATTTAGGCGATAAGAACACTCGATCATTACTTCCATACCCAAGCTCTCATTAGAAGAGAGAAACTAAATCCTAAAACTTAAAGATGGTCAAGGAAACTGGGTGGAGGACGATAATGCCTAATTCAAACCATTTTTTCAGCTTTTAAAAAAAGATTTACATCCTCAAGCCCACCCTCCCAAAACTCTCTTAGGGTACCACTATAATCCAACCTTACATTACTGATACTGATAATGCTAACCTTTTAGCTCCTGTTATTCAGTTGGAGTTGGAAAATTTTGTTAGAAGCATTGGAGCCCTGAAAGCCCTTAGGGCTCATTTGGTATGCGGGACTCTCATGGACTAGACTAAATATTGGGACTGTCTTGGATTGGCTTGGCTTGGCATAAGCTAAATAAGACTTGTACTGTGTTTGGTGCACGATTGGATAGGACTAAATTTTTTGACTTTTTAATTTTTAATTTTTTTTTGTGCATTTTTTTTTGTTTTTTTTTTTTTTCTTTTCTTCTTTCTTTCTCTATTGTTTTATCTTCTTCTTCCAACCTGCGACTTCTTCATCTTCTTCTTCTCCCTCCTCTCTCCTTCTCCTCTTCTTCTCAATCTATTTGTCTCTCTGCTTCTTAATTCAAAATTTTGTATTCCCTCATTTTCCTATTTCACTATTTCTCTCTTCACCCTCCTCTCTCTTCAATAGCCACATGCCCAAACCCCACAATCTAAATTTGAGGAGGCTTCTACCTAGGTGGGTTCTTTGATGATGAATTGTTTGATGGTTAACTATTGTTTTATGAGGTTCTTCTCCTAATTTCATAAAAAGAAAAAGCAATTTGAATTAATTGATTTATTTCCTCCATATGGGTTTAGTAGCAGACTTAGAGAGAGAGAGAGAGAGAGAGAGAGAGAGAGAGCGCAACTGACATGGATGAGAGTTGGAGGCCATGGCTGTGACGAGGTGTGTGCTTAGGTGGGAGTTGATGGCTGTGACGAGGTGTGTGGTGGGGTGGGAACTGATGGAAGAGATGAAGGCCTGGAGAGGGGAGGAAGTCGTGAGCGATGAGGAGGGGATTATTTGTTCCCCCTTCACACACGGGTCTCACTAAGCCAAGTTAAGAAGGTGTTTTTGGTGGGCCCCAGATTATTAATCCCATATAAAACTAGAACCATATGACAACAAATATGGGATAATTTTTTATCCAAGCCAGTCCAAGTTAGGGAGGCATACCAAACGAGCATCCACAGTGGGCTCCCTAAACCACCTCCTTAGCTAAAATTTGGGAATTAAAAAAAAAAAGGTTTTTTAGGTTTTAGACATAAAAAAAATTTCACTTTTGGAAAAAGCCAAAGCGTTTTCAAAAAAGACAAAAAAAACCGCTCAACTTTCAAATCAAAGACATGCAAATGTATTGGATTCCTTAGGAAATCTAAAAATAAATAAGGGCATTTTTGTCCATTTTTGCTTCTTTAAAAATTTTTCTCTCTCCTTTTGCTTTTTCCAAAATGTCCCTTAAAAAAACCCACATCCAACCATGCTCTCTATTCAGCTCTTAAAATAGGGAGACCTCTAGAAGTTCCTAAATCTGATGAGAGAGAAAGTACTCATAGTGACTCCCTATAATTAAATGCTTCTATTTTAAGTATTTATTTGATACCAACTATTTTTATTATTGCTTTTGTGTCTACACTTTATTCAAAAATTGAATTAAAATTTATTAAAAACATTTATAACTCTTTAAACTAGGGAGTATGGTTGGAGTTGAAATTTTATAGAGAACTCCTAAAATAGTTTTCTAGTGTTTTTAGCTAAATTTTAACTAAAAAATAGAGAGCGTGATTGTGGATGCTCCTTATGGGCTTCATGCCATGTTTTATCAGTAATATTGGGATACCACTAAGCCCTTTCGGAAAAATTTGGTCAATGACTTCTTTGTTCATAACCTATCTTTGAACGAGATTAATCACACTAATATAGACCTTATCCCTAAGGTTAATACTTCGGAAACTATTTCCTAATTTCGACCCATTAGTCTTTGTAATGTTACTTGCAAAATCATTACTAAGATCATCATAAACAAATTAGGACCACTCCTCTCCAAATGTATCTCTCAGAACCAAGGTGTACCCCTGGTATGTCTATTTTTGATAATATCCTAATTGCTCATGAGCTGTTTAATGACTTCAAAAGCAAGAAAGGCTCTAAAGGAGTTATGGTTTGTTAAATTGGATCTTGAAAAGGCTAATGTTCTTGATTGGTCTTATCTCAAAACTTGTCTCCTCATGTTTGATTTTAGCATTGATTGGTATGATAGAATTATGAATTGCATTACGACCTCTTCTTTCTTTGTCTTAATTAATGATACCCCTCAATGTCATTTTGCCCCATCGAGAGGCATCAGGCAATGGGACCCTCTTTCCCCTTATATTTTTATTCTGTGTATTGAACCTTCATTAGGCACTGTAATTTGTTAGCCTCTTCCACCATGTCTAATGTGGGTTTAATTCTCATCCTCTAGGGGTTTTCGCATTTCTAATTTGGTGTTTGATGATTGCCTATTGTTTGCTAGATCTACTCCTGTAGTTGCTATAAGTGTCAATCAACTGCTTACTTCTTTTTCTGCAGTGTCCAAACAAAATATCAACTTGCATAAATCTATTGTGTATCTCTAATAATGTTGCTGCTAATCTAAAAACTAATATGAGTACCATCTTGAAAATTCAACATAAAACTACTATAGGTCGTTATCTTGGTATTAGTAATATTGTGTCTTGGAGTATTAAACTTCTAGTTAAAGACATCCTCCTACTATGTTCCTTTTGTAATTTTCCATCTTTCACTCATGTCTACCGAGAAGCAAACTTCACTGCCGATGTCACTGCCAACTTAGGCCATGGGCTTCATCCTTCTACCTTATGGGAGCATGAGCTGTCGTTGAGCTATTGTATCCCCTTTTATTTTGACCTTATTAAGCATGCATGCTCTCGTGATTTTTGCTTGCAATTTTTATTTTTCTCATAATAAAAATAAAATAAAATTGATATCTTAGTTTTAAGAACATGGTAGGCAGGCACGATTAACAAGGTAATGATATTAAAATAAAATTTACTATGAGAAAAGGTAAGGGTGATTTTATTGGCACCCCAAAATTTGCTCTTTGCACCCCACTGAGTTTTAGTAAAATTTAAAATTACTCATTACACCCCATTTTTCTTCCTAAATTGCCCTCATGAACTCCATTCTTTAACTGACCTGTGTAAATCCCACCAAAATCGTTACCTTGTTTTAGTGGTAGTCCACCAAATTTGTTTTCTTTTTTCAGTGGCTGACTACCTAATGTGTTTCCATTTTTTAGTAGTAATCCACCAAATCTGTTTCAGTTTTTCAGTGGTAGTCCACTAAATTTGTTTCCTTTTTTAAGTGGTAGTCTACTGAATTCGTGTCTTGTTTAAGTGAATCCGTTTCTTGTTTCAGTGATCATTTACCAAATTCATTACTGAGTTTGTACTTAATATTATTTTTTAGATATGAAGAGGACTTGCAGAGATACTACTGAGGCTTCATCATCTCGACCTGATAGATAGCGTCCCACAACCTTAACGAGGAGACATAGAGCGGGGAGGTAAACCTCTCAAGAGGACCTGACAGGACCCGACCCAAATTCCACTTTGGAATATGAGCCGACCCTATGCATGTCCGACACTTGTCAGGTGACGGGCACACTTGACCAAATTGCCCTTCTAACAAAAACCAAAATTTACTTCAAGTTTGACTTCTGCCGAAAATTCGGCAGAGTCTCCCCTGTAAATGCTCGTTTTCAAAAATTTACACCTGTAAGAACAGAAATTCATAACCACAACCGTTCACACATGCACCAAGTTTAAATTCAAGCAATCCAACAACAGAACTTTATGGCCTCAAGCCTTATAGAAATCCTAGGGTAATTTCAGAGAAATACTAATCTAATAAATTACAAACGAAGCATGGAAACGTGAAAACATCCTACATAATGGAAATAGGATGAAAAGAAGTGATGATTGCCCGATGGTGGTGCTCCGATACACATGGGGCAAATGTCAAACGCGCGCTGACTCAACCTAAGGCAACTAAGATGTCCGTGGACATCATTATAACCGAAGGCAACATATAATCCAAAGGCAACATCTTGGGTACCTATGGTGGTTCTAAAATCTTTCTTGGAAAATTATAATTCTATTTCTCAAAAAATCCTTTAGTCCTGTTATCAATTCTTTTCCTACTTTCCAAGCCATTTACATTTTAAACATAAACATAATTTAATAAAAATATTTTAATTCAAATATTTATGCTTGGAAAGTAATAATCATAAATAATTCATTCAAGATCAATTAATGAAATTTTAATTGCATAAAATCCATTTATAAAACAAAAGTCCACTCACTGAGCGTCCGAGCTATCCTGACCCTTTTAGGGTCCTTCTTGCTGGTTTAGTGAAGTTTGAGCACCTATTTAAGCAATTAAAAACATTTAATTAATAACATAGCTCAACTATATATATTTAATCAAAACCCCGACCCCCGGCCTCAAAAGTGCGTGTACACAATTTAAGGAAGTTCCTAGGCCAATTTTCAATATTTATGACAAGTGGAATGGTCTGAAAAGATCCAAGATTCAATAAGCAATTAATTTCCCATAATAGTCAATTTGGTACCCCATGGGGTCCGCGATCTCCGATTACTAATCCGCGGGTTTGTATAAGTTCAACACATTTTACTAAACATGCCCTGCAAATTTGGTCCAAATCGAACGGTCAGATTGCTCATGATCGGACGATTAACGTTTAACTAAACTTTGAATTATTGAATCAAATTATCCGGGACTCCGATTCTCGATTCCCGAATTTCTACAAAATCCTAGAAGTGCCTAGATCAACATATTTGAAAATGAAGTTGATCCAACAGTTTGAACATATCGAACCCGGATAACACCTAATGTGTGATATCTGATCGACGATCAAACGATAACCAAATTGAAATCCGAGCATGCCGTCGTGCTCAGGAAGACATGAGGATTATTTTAGGACTCAAAAACTTGCCAAAAAGTGGCCCATGCACCGCCACATGCCCCGGCAGCATGTGGGTGTCCAAAGCGATTCCAGTGATAGGAAAATCTCCAAACCACCGGTCAAGACTTATACCTACATGATCAACACATAGAGTTGAGCAACTTTTGTTCTTGGACCTACCCTAAAAAGTGGCTGGAAGTGGCCGGAATCGCGAGCCGAAAACAGCCAAAATTCAATCGCTTATTTGAGTTACAAAATGCAGAAATCGTTCCTAAATGACCCAACCAACAGCTAGAACACATTGAGAGGATAGAAAGCATACCTAGGTCGAAGAAATTGGTGGCCAAAATCGCCGGAACGAGCGACGAAAATTTATAACAAAAATCTGGCAGATTTTTCGTCAATTTTCACATCCAAAATCTGGAGAATTCTTGGCTTTTAAGGGTAGATATCATATGGTTTTGTAGAGGAGGAGGAGGAGAGCAACTTTCGTGAAGGAAGCACCATCAACCGACGTCGGAAAGAGCAGGAAATTGACCGAGAAGTGGCGTCTACGAGAAAGAAAAAACAAACTGGAGTTGTTGGTTTGAGGGGAGAGAGAGAGAGAGAGAGAGAGAGAGAGAGAGAGAGAGAGAGAGAGAGAGAACTGCCAGTTTTTTAAAAAAATCTGACTTCGCAAAAATTACGATTGTGCCACTAGACTTCTTTTGATCGTAATTTCTTCGTTACAACTCGGATTTTAGCCTACTATTTGTCTACGGACTCATCTCGACGTGCTCTACGCGGTACAACTAAAATCCCCAAATTCCTTCCCGAACAAAAAGTCAACTTTGAAACCATTAAAATATTTCCAAGGTAAAATTGTATTTTATTTGAATAAATTAATAATTAAATATTAATTTAGGATCAGGTTATTACAGGACCAGCCCTACCATGGTCCCCCAGACCTCTTTGAGGATGCTATAGAGGTTAAAGATGTAGTCGCTCATAGTAATGTTGATCCAAAGGTTGAAGATGTAGCTACTACTCATGATAGTAATGTTGAAGTAGATGCCGGGTTTACTGAGCCATCTCAAGTAGGTCCCATTAATTCATCTTTATTTACGGGTTTTAAAACTCACATAGCAACTGCAATTTGAAATAACTAGGTAAGTTGTTTTACTGTAACAATAGAAGGTGTAATATAAGTCTGATTCATGGTAATTAACCTAAATATTTTTTTTTACTAGGAACGTGAGCCCCTTAGGAGCATGTTGAAGACATACACCCTTCATGAGTGGAATTGGTGGGCTAATCCAAATAATGGTATATTCAAATGGTATATTCAGAGGTCTGAATTAGAGCAACTTATTAGGTGTTCTTATCGGAATGCATATAAGATTGTTGTATCTACCTTCGTTGAGAGGTGGCATCTTGAAACAAACACCTTTCACATGCCTTTTGGTGAGATGACCATCACATTGGATGATGTGTCATCTATTTTAGGGGCGTCACCTTGTTTTGTTCCTTCAATGGGAGTAAGGTCAAAATAACTTGCATTAAATTTGTGGTCGACAATAAATTACTAAAAAAATAAATATATTTCGATTCATTGCCACTGAATTGTAGGTAAAAATTGGGTAATACACTACCGAACACCGTTCCATGTTACGGTAGATCTCCACCGCGTCTTAAGTTAACGGTCGATCAAACACAATACCAAAATAGGTGCAATGTTTTGGTGGCATCCCACCGAATTTACCTATCGCGTTTGGTATTGGTGTGCTGAACACAACCAGTGACCATCATGAAATCCTAAACTTGAAAAATGGCAAAAAATAAACTCACACCTCATTCGAAGACTTTCTAACTTCAGTCTCACCTTTTATGAATAAATACAAGATATTTTTCACCAATACAAGTTTATAAATCTCGTTAGGATTGTAGGAACATGATAGTTTGAGAAAAAAGTCTAACTAGGGTCACAAGAACATATGTGGGGTGTAGTTAGCAAATTTAATTTTTATTTTAAATGTTTTTTGTCATTAACGGTAATTATGTACAAGGATAAAATAGGTTATTTATGTTTAAAATTATTATGGGATTCAAATAGCAAATAATGGGGTGCCAATAAAATCGCTATGATTTTTTTTGGTTCTCAACGCTAAGCTTTGATATAAAGAAGCACTCCCCGCTTGGGCCAAAGACAAGTTGCAAATCAGCCTCAAAAAACTCGGGCTAACCTAACGACAAAACCACATAGCAATATTTCTGAAAGATGCGGGTACTTCGATGTTAGAATTGAAAATTGGGAGTTTCACTAAAACACCCAAAATAGGGACTGAAATTATAAAAAAACCCGACACCCAAAACACTTTATAAACACACCCAAAACCCATCATTATACACTCAAAACCCATTTATAAACACACCCAAAAAATATACAATTGTTGATTTTGGGGTTGATTTTGGGTGTGTTTCTATGTTTAATTAGTGCTTGGGTTTTTTTTATAAATACATGTCTAGGATTGGGTTTATTTATAAATTTGTATTGAAAATTCGAGTATAACATTTGTTATGGTGAAAATGTTCAAGATACTAAACTAAAATTAACCTTAAAAAATTTATTGATTCTAACCAATTATATAACTTCAAAGAAAGTAAATCTACCACTATAAGTCTACTAAATGTGGATCCATAGCCTCTAAATTGTTTGGCTAGGGACGAAGCCAAAAGTAAAAAAATCAGTAACTGACTGATCTCAATGGTGCTTCACGATAATTCATTTCACCGATCCATTGAGTCATAACCAATATTCTTCAAGTACCATAACGCTGCTTCAGCCGCGTGCTCTGCTGCTGATTTCTTTTTCGAACGAGGAGCGCCAAAGCATTCCAAAACTGTCTTTTCAGTTTCTTCTATCTCAACAATAACCTTGTAGGTGAACCTGTTTAAAATAAGGGTTTGGTTAGTCACTAATAACAAAACACTAATTACAATAGGCATCAAATTTTTAAAGAAAAAAACAACTTAAATTGCTGTGCGCATTCTGATTATATAACATGTTTTTGGGCATGGTTGGAAGTGATTCTGGTTCTTCTCCATGTAGTAATTTTAAGCGATTCGAAGGAGAAACACCTCCCATGTGCATCTTCATAAAATCACTTAAAAATACTTAAAGTGATTATATGGATAAGTGATTATTCCAGAATCACTCTCAAACGATCTTGAACTTGGCTTTCTAGAATATGATCTTGAACTTACATTCTCGTGTGGGGTGGTCCTTCCTCTTTGCAGCACTCATACAAAGGGAGCTTCCATTTTTTTGCAACACATATCTCATATAACTGTGATCTTGCTGGTAGCTTATTACAAGAACCTGCTAAATCGATCAAATGGAGTAAGTCCTGGAACTTTGTTCTTATGCAATATATCAAGGAGATTCTGGAAGTAACTTTGAGCAGCACAAAACAATTGCAACTTACTAGAGATGGTCGATGGATTTTATAACCATTAATTGGTAAAAGCACCATTTTCTATTTTTCTGGAATATTTAATCGGCAACTTTCTAGGACAATAACTATTACAAGACTTCAGTTAAACTAACTCCAACCCTTTTCGGTAAGGTCATGCTAGAGAGACCATCTCTCTAATAGAGGTTAAGTGCACCAATACAATGGATCTCACCATCTGTTAGAGAGATAGTACACAAGTTGGTCTCTAAAGATGTAGAAACACTTACATGAAATTGGGATAACATTATCCCCAACCAATCACGGTATGCCACGTGTGATCACTTTTCCACATGTCAATTTGTGATTGGTCGGAGATAGCAAAATAGTGTTATTCCCTTTTCATATAAGTTTACATTTGTGTGTTTTATCATTTTTCAGTGGACATCACTATTTTACAAATAATTACATAAATCTTTTTCTTATAGACTTTTCATAAATAGACATATTCCAACATGACATTTTATACAAAAATCCTTGAAGTCTATTTGGAGGAAAAAAAAAGCCCCGAATTATCCACTTGTCATTTTCTAATTGATTGTTAGTGTATTAAAAAATTAGACTGGAAAGCACACAGCATAGAGTTTTCCTGAAGTATTGGTTTTGAAGGGTGTTTTTTATAAAATCCCATATTAAAATGGACTTATTTATAATAAAAAAAGCTATATTTTCTTTTGTCCATAGCTATTGGTGATGTGATGTGATAGTGAAAACAGAGAAATACCCAAAATAATTATAAACAAAGCACTGCAATTTTGTAAACATGGGTAAAAGATCTGTACCTTCATTTGTTGAAGCAGTCTTTTCATTAGCCCCAATCTCTCTGTCAGAAGAAAATTCCCTGCACCCTGTAGAACTAATAGAAGCATCTTCAACCTTCAAATTTTCAAGTTGTTGAGATATATCGGCAGGATCTGAATTTGTAGCTTTCTCATCACATCCAACCACCTTCACTCCCTCTTTGGGGCTTGGATTTTCACCTTTGAGTACAGGCATTGGACGGGTTCTCTAGCAACCTGAAAGCCAACAAATAAAAGAAAACCCAATAATTATTAAATAAATAAATAAAGAATTGATAAAACCTGTAAAAAGTGGGTATATTGGATTAGAGGATTTGGATGGGTTGATGGGTCTTACAAGATTTATGGATCTAAAGGGGTTGTGTGGTGTGTGAGATTGATGATGAAAATATGAAAGCTCGAGGCTTTTCTGGGTCTCTCACTCACCGGGATTGGTTCTCTCCATATAAAGATACAAAGACAAGACAAGTGGCACTTACTCATGGAGTTGGTGGGGGTGACAAGAACATTCTTATCAAAATTGCTAAGCTGGATTTTTTGGCATCAGCTTCCCAAAAACAAACGTCTGGCATCAATACCTTAAACTACCTGTATTTTTCTTTCACAAAAGCTACCCACAATTTTATCCTAACAGTGTAGCGGACCCATACGTTGAAACAAGAAAAGGATTGTGGATGGTTTTGGGAATCTGGATATTGTCATATACTTCATGTCCTTTCTTATTACAAAAAAAATAGTTTAAATTTTAATTTTAAAATGCTAAACTATATGACACATTGTTTGTTTCTTCAAGATTCCAAAGTTTAGGTAGTATGTATTGTTCTGGTTGCACAGGTTTTCAATCTATGTAGAACTTATCATAGCCTACATCATATGTGTTTCCACTTATGTTGACTTAAGTTTTTATTTTTCTTTCCATCTGGATTTCATATCATTTTTTGAGATGAAATTTTCTGGCATATTCATTCTCTTTCACTAAATTTGCTTGAGTATTCACTGAATGGAATTTAAAATTTCTATGTGGTGGGGTATATGAGTCCACCAATCTTCCCTTTATGCTGATGCGGATTAATTTTACAATTAAGGCTCCGTTTGATATTGTCTTTTTGGATTTATAGTCACTTATTTTGATATAGAGGCCCATCTCTTGATTAGGTTGGTAAGGTTGTACATTTTGAGATTTATACGGAAATTTATTGCGTTGTACCAAAATATTATCACTTGGCTTAGAGTCAATCTTGACTCAACAACTATTATGCGTTGGTTTGAAATTTGTTTTTGTGTTGGTATAATACGTTGTGCGTATATACTTGTATCATTCCTACAATATTGCACCCATAGTATAGCGATGCATATGGGGTAATTTATGGTTTTCTCGAAGACTATCGGCCAGATGAAATTGCATCTATATTTGGTAAGTGCATAAATAAGAGAAAATGGTATTTCCTATCTTCAATTTCCAGCATTCCCAAACACGAGAATGAATGTATTCCATTTTCTCATCTCTTGGATTAAAATTGAAAGTTTCATTCCCAAGAAGTTCGATCCACGAACCAAACAGGCCGTAGGTCCTACGTCTAGGCTAACATGGGTTGTAGCCTAAGTGACTTGAGTTTTTGTAGCCTAAAATAATACCACAGACCATGTGACCATCCCCATCCCAGCCAATGAATCTCATTAACAAACCTACCCCACTTGTCTGACAAATAAAATAAAGGGTATACTAGTGATTTGCCCCCTAAACTTGTACATAACTTTCAATTAACCTCCTCTCCTTTTTTTTTAAGAAAATTAAGGATATTAACTTTTTTTTCCCCCCCAATTTCCCCCCTATCATCAAAATTCTCAACATTTCATCCAATTTCAGTTAAATCATTTTAAAAAATTGAAGAAAAAGAATAAACCTAATGCCAACCCCTTCCATCTCCTCCCTTCATCCTCCCATTCCACCATGACCACCATCCTTTACTCCTAGACCAATCCCCCACCCCCCACAAACCCTTCTGTATTTTCATCCCCTAAACTCATCCCACCCACCCACCCCACACACCCCCCACCCCCACCCCCCTCCTCCTGGTGTTTCTTCTCCTCCCATTCCCTCATGACCACCACCCTCCACTCCCAAACCAATCCTACACCCCACAGACCCCTGCCCTCACCTCCTCTCTTCTGTTTTTTTACCCTCTCCCCTAGTCCGCCACCCTCCCCCCTCCTCCTTTGGTTTTCTTCGTCTGCACCTGCACAGAGAGAGAGAGAGGAGAGAGAGAGGAGAGAGAGAGAGAGAGAGAGAGAGAGAGAGAGAGAGAGAGAGATAGTATTATTTGAATTTTTTGGTTTTTACTTTATTTTTAATTTTTAATTTATTTTAATGTAAAAATGACCATTTTGCCCTCATATTTAATGGCAAATTGGATGAAATGTTGCATATTAAGTCACTTTTGGTCCCTGTAGTTTGGCACTTCAACCACTTTTAACCCTGTAGTTTCAATTCCATCACTTTTGACCATGTTGTTTCGTATTTGTAGCAATTCAAGGACAACTTAGTATTCCTGTCAATTTCTTTGACGGTGCAAAGGGCAATTTCGTCAACCCAAAATCCTTGAACATAAAAGCTTGTCTAAAAGTCCCCTAATTTCATATTAGGGCTTGAAATTGGTCATTCGGGTTTAGGGTTCTTCAAAAATTGGGATTAATGGTTGAATTTCGAGCCCTAATATGAAATGGGGAGAATTTCAGACGAGCTTTTACTCTCAAGGGTTTTGGATTGACAAAATTGCCACTTGCATCGTTAAAGAAATTGACAAGAATACTAACATGTCCTTGAATTGCTACAAATATGAAACTATAATTGCAAAATTGACACAATTGAAACTATAGGGTCAAAAGTGATTGAAGTACCAAACTACAGGGACTAAAAGTGACTTTTGTAAAGACTACACACAAATAAAATCCCATTAACAAACATATACCACATATCTGACTAATAAAAAATAAAAACTAACCCCGCAAAGGACCAACCCCTTATGCAGAAAACATTCATTCGCTCTTTTCTTTTTTTTCATTCTCTCTTGCTCAGTTACGTACCTAACCCCTGTTCTTCGACAAAAAAGAAAGAGATATTTAGTGATATACCCATTCTTAGCACTAATATTATAGATAAACCCTTCATCATTGAATTTCTATAAACAAACCCAAAAAAACCCCAAAAATGACAGCTGGCCTTATTGAATTTAATATTGATTATTAAATTACTTTAATGCCCTATTGAGTGTTTTGAGTATTTTTATGAGATTTTGAGGTTGGGTTTGTTTTAAGAAATTTATGGTAGTTTTGTAATTTATAAGAAGTTAAGGCCTTTTTGTTATGTTATAAATGGTTTTTGGGTGTGTTTATAAAGTTCATTTCATATGGGGTATTTTTATAATTTGGGCCCCCATATTGGGTATATTAGTGAATCTCCCAAAAAGAAAATCATCCCTCCCTACCTACTGCTGCACGCCAAAGCCAATCACCCATATCATTCTTGAAGACTAAATTAAAGCAAACTAAGGCTTCAAATCTTCTTCTTATTTAATTTTCTTATCTAAATTTGTTGATGTTGTAATTTTGGAGATTTAGGGATTCGGAAATTTCTTTCATTTTCTTAAATCTATTTAATTGCATGTTTTTTATTTTTTTTTTTTTTTTGTTTTTTTTTTTTTTTTTTTTTTTTTTTTCTCTCAGAAATCACTATCAAAATACTAGTGATTTGCTCCCTAAAATACTAACATGTACTATATGCATTTTGAGGGGTGAGGCTCATTATGTTCTGCATGTTTTTTTTTGTTATCAATGAAATTTACTTGAATCGTCGAGTAATAATCTATAGGTTTGTATGAAAGGTAAATTTAGCCCACGCCATTCTCTAATCTTGGGTATGTCCTTGGCTGTTTGGCATGGAAAACAAACGAATCTTACAGGCGACATCTTTTTCGAGTCATTTTCTAAATTGAGAATACTCCAAATTTGAAGCAAGAAAGAGAGATGCATGAAATTAAATATTTTTAATTTTTATCCGCAATTTACCTTAAAGTGTTAAATGATTATAAAGTATAAATAATAAAACATTTAAATCAACAAAAACAAAATACTTGCACTAAATTGAATAGAAACACAAGTTTTTGGACTAGTGTCATGGACCGCTTACTTGATACTCCAAGCCATGTATAGAAGGGCCAATTTCCTCCGAGTTCACTGAAGATAGCTTAACTCGTTGTATGCATTTGCCCATATGAGAATATTCTAGAGATTTGCCTTCTAGAGTGTTATGTAGTGTCTAGATACGTTGCATGTTTTAGGGCTTCCCTTGTATTACCGTTGGATCACTGTAATCTTGACTATCCATTTAGTAAGGATGGCAATAGGCCGATTCGAGGTCGGGTATGACAATACCATCCCCGTCAAGGGCTAGAGATTTTCCTTCTAGAGTGTTATCTAGTGTCTAGATACGTTGCATGTTTTAGGGCTTCCATTGTATTAACGTTGGGTCATTGTAATCTTGACTGTCCATTTAGTAAGGATGGCAACATGCCGGTTTGAGGTCGGGTATGGCAATACCATCCCCGTCAAGGGGCTTCTCTCAAACCACGTCCTTGATTTTTCTTTTTCTTAAAAAATACTTATTTTACATTATAATGCTAATTTCATCTTAAACTATCAATTGCATTTAATTGACCTATAAAATTCAATACAATTACTCACAATCATATCCATTTAATTTGACAAAACTGAATAAATATGAAATTATATATTTATTTTTTATATTATATTATAATCACATGTAGTTAGTTATATTATATGTATATTACTTAAGTTATCGGGCCAAGTTTGAGGATGGGGATAACAATACCATCCCTGGTCCATACCCGACCAGGAATTTTTGAAATTTGGGAAGGGTTTAGATTTGAAACTGACTTAGCTTGTTCATTTGGGCGACCAAGTCTAAGGCCAAGTTTGGGATTGCTGTCACTTTGAAAAAAAGTTGTTTCTGTTGTGCTTTGAAAATAATTAGCTGTAAAGTAAAGTAACTTCATGTTTGGTAACCAATATTTTTAAAGTGTTGTTAGTACAAAAAGCAGTGTCAAAACTATTTGGTAAATTTTAATATAAAACTATTGTAACAGTGAATAATGACTAAAATAGGCATGATGTTGAAAGTGTTATGTGCTAATCATATGGTGTAGTGGTGGTGGTGGAGTGGAGGTGATGGTAAAAGAGATGGAGATGAAGGTGGTGGTGGTGATGAAGGTGGAGTTGGTGATTGTGGTAGTGGTGGTGGTGGGGATGGCTATTGTGGAGGTGGTGGTGGCGGTGGCAGTGTAATGGTGGTTGTTGTGGTGTTGGTTGTGAAGGTGGTGGTGGATGTGGAAATGGTGGTAATGGTAGTGTTAGTGGTGGTCGATAAGGTAGTGATTGTGGTGGTGGTGGCGAAGGATGATGAGGATGAGGATGAGGATGTTGTGGTGGTGGTGACAATGGCAGTGGTTGTGTACGTGGTGAATGTGGTGGTAGAGGTGGTGCCTACTTTTAAAAGTTGCTATCAAAAGGCCACTGCTTTTAAAATAATCTGGATGTTTTATTTTACTAAACACCTTAAACTGCTTAACTTTAAAGTGAAGCAGGTTTTTGGCCAAAAAAGGCAATCCCAAACGGGGCATATACTAGGATCTAAATGTGCCTCAATTGATAGTCAAAATTTAGAAATTATTCAAATTTATTACTAAAAAGGTCGAAACAGTACAACAAGAGACAACATCATGACCAAGGAAAAAAAATCTTGCCCAACACCGACTATATACAATTATGGCATGTTTAGTAATCCGTAATTGGATTATGAAGAATTGAATTGAGAATGAACTGAATTGAGGAGGAGTTGAATTGAAGAGAATTAGATTCCGGATTCCTATTGAAGTTGTTTACTAAACCATATGGAATTGGGGTAGGAGTGGTGCTAA
Source organism: Prunus armeniaca (assembly GCA_903112645.1). NCBI lineage: Eukaryota > Viridiplantae > Streptophyta > Magnoliopsida > Rosales > Rosaceae > Prunus > Prunus armeniaca. Next base: position 7,496,657 of record CAEKDK010000003.1, on the reverse strand, counting down.
TTACTAAAATGTCCTCGTTGTTGGGTTAAAGTAGATGGCAAATTTGAAATTTTTGAAATTGTGTGAGGATATAATGGGTAAAAAAGATGAATTCCTAATGGGTTAGTTCTCTAAGAATACCACCTCCCACCCAAGAATTGAATTCCCTCCAAAATCCGGAATTCACTTCCTAATTTTGTGTGGCCCCCGCTTACTTTTCAATTCCTTGATGTGAAGTAAAGGCAAGAATCCTCTATAGGTGGAATTCAATTCCTGATGAAAATTCCAATTCCTTATTAGTAAACACACCATTAGTTACACCTAGAATTTTCTCTATGGACGAGCTTGCAACAAAAAACAAGCCCAAGGCATAAGAGTAGAGACAAAGCTCAATACAGCACAACAAGCTATAGCATAATGTTAATGATGCAATCTTAACACTACTACAAAAAGTGACAAAGACGACCAGAAAAAAACGACGGTCTAAGTGAAAACCGTCGTTGTTTTTTAAAAGACGACGGTTCTATAAAATCGCCGTGTAATAACACCTTAGACACCTAAAAAATGGAGATTCAAATGGTTGTTTATAAACAACGACGTACCTAATTAAAAAACCGACGTCTATTTGAAACAGGATTTCCGCAGTGTAAAATCAAAGCAAATAAAGAACGGCAGAAGTTATGAATCAACCGACGTAGAAAGTAAAGACGACGATTTCAAAAAAAGCCGCCGTTTTTACGCAGAAAATAACACGACCAAGTTTTCGTATAAGGCGCCATATAATTACAAATAAATCCACGGCGGTAAAATACAAAATATCGCCGTATTAAATTAATGTACAACGACGGAAAATAAAAATATATCGACGTCTTTCTTGTATAGTTCTACGACGGTATCTTTAAATCTCACCACGTTTGTTTTTCATTTAACGACGTATTATAAAATTTAACGTCGTATTTATTCCCTTTATACGTCATACCTTATATTTAAACCGTCGTCTATTATATGTAAAGATGACGATTTTTTTAAAAACCGTCGTCTATTATATGTAAAGATGACGATTTTATAAAACCGTCGTCTATTATATATAAAGACGACGATTTTATAAAACCGTCGTCTATTATATGTAAAGACGACGATTTTTTATTACAAACCGTCGTTTATTATATGTAAAGATGACGATTTTTTTAAAAACCGTCGTCTATTATGTGTAAAGATGACGATTTTTTTTAAAACCGTCGTCTATTATATGTAAAGATGACAATTTTATAAAACCGTCGTCTATTATATGTAAAGACGACGATTTTATAAAACCGTCGTCTATTATATGTAAAGACGACGATTTTTATTACAAACCGTCGTCTATTATATGTAAAGATGACGATTTTTTTAAAAACCGTCGTCTATTATGTGTAAAGATGACGATTTTTTTTAAAACCGTCGTCTATTATATGTAAAGATGACGATTTTATAAAACCGTCGTCTATTATATGTAAAGATGACGATTTTTTTAAAAACCGTCGTCTATTATGTGTAAAGATGACGATTTTTTTTAAAACCGTCGTCTATTATATGTAAAGATGACGATTTTATAAAACCGTCGTCTATTATATGTAAAGATGAAGCTTTTTATAAAAAACCGAAAAAACCGTCGTCTATTGTATGTAAAGATGACGCTTTTTATAAAAAAACCGAAAAAAACCGTCGTCTATTGTATGTAAAGATGACGCTTTTATAAAAACCGAAAAAACCGTCGTCTATTATATGTAAAGACGACGCTTTTTATAAAAAAAACCGTCGTCTATTATTTGTAAAGATGACGCTTTTTATAAAAACCGTCGTCTATTATATATAAAGATGACAATTTTTTTTTAAAAAAAGGGTCGTCTATTATATATAAAGATGACGTTTTTTTTATAAAAAATGGTCGTCTATTATATGTAAAGATGATGGTTTGTTATAATAACCGTTAAATCATGATTTTTCATTTATAACCGTCGAAATTTTTTGTCCCGTTACTTTATCTTTGAATGTTTATTTTTTTCGATTTTTGGTGTAGATGATCTCGAAGTATAAACAAACAAGTTTGACGGTTGGATCGTTGAAACTAGTTTCTTAGAATGCGTATGCCATCAAAACAATATATTCACTAACAATTAAGAGTTTATTTATACTTTCGTTAAATATAACATAAGATTTTGTGGTATCCACTAGTGTAAATATTTTAAATTGAAGATCAAATTCAGTCATTGTATTCATATAGGGTCAAGGAGTGTAGCGGTAAAAAATCATCAAAATCAGAGTTAAAATAACCGTTAAATCATGATTTTTCATTTATAACCGTCGAAATTTTTTGTCCCGTTACTTTATCTCTGAATGTTTATTTTTCTTAATTTTTGGCGTATATGATCTCGAAGTATAAACAAACATGTTTGACGGTTGGATCATTGAAACTAGTTTCTTAGAATGCGTATGCCATCAAAACAATATATTCACTAACAATGAAGAGTTTATTTATACTTTCATTAAATATGACATAAGATTTTGTGGTATCCACTAGTGTAAATATTTTAAATTGAAGATCAAATTCAATCATTGTATTCATATTGGGTCAAGGACTGTAGTGGTAAAAAATCATCAAAATCGGAGTTAAAATAACCGTTAAATCATGATTTTTCATTTATAACCGTTGAAATTTTTTGTCTCGTTACTTGATCTCTGAATGTTTATTTTTTCCGATTTTTGGCGTATATGATCTCGAAGCATAAACAAACATGTTTGACGGTTGGATCATTGAAACTAGTTTCTTAGAATGCGTATGCCATCAAAACAATATATTCACTAACAATTAAGAGTTTATTTATACTTTCGTTAAATATGACATAAGATTTTGTGGTATCCACTAGTGTAAATATTTTAAATTGAAGATCAAATTCAATCATTGTATTCATATTGGGTCAAGGAGTGTAGCGGTAAAAAATCATCAAAATCGGAGTTAAAATAACCGTTAAATCATGATTTTTCATTTATAACCGTCGAAATTTTTTGTCCCGTTACTTTATCTCTGAATGTTTATTTTTTTCGATTTTTGGTGTAGATGATCTCGAAGTATAAACAAACAAGTTTGACGGTTGGATCGTTGAAACTAGTTTCTTAAAATGCGTATGCCATAAAAAAAAATATTCACTAACAATTAAGAGTTTATTTATACTTTCGTTAAATATAACATAAGATTTTGTGGTATCCACTAGTGTAAATATTTTAAATTGAAGATCAAATTCAGTCATTGTATTCATATAGGGTCAAGAAGTGTAGTGGAAAAAAACGTCGTCTATTGTATGTAAAGATGACGTTTTTTATAAAAACCGTCGTCTATTGTACGTAAAGATGACGCTTTTTATAAAAACCGTCGTCTATTGTACGTAAAGATGACGCTTTTTATAAAAAACCGTCGTCTATTGTATGTAAAGATGACGCTTTTTATAAAAACCGTCGTCTATTATATGTAAAGATGACGCTTTTTATAAAAAAAACCGTCGTATATTATATGTAAAGATGACAAATTTTTTTTAAAAAAAGCGTCGTCTTTTAAAACGCGCTAAAAAATGGCCGCTTAAGTGAATTCGCGCTCGATAAATTTTCAAATTTTCACCCGTCTTTGAAAATCTTATCTCTCATTAACAAGCGTCGTCTTTTAAAACACGCTAAAAAAAGTCTACTTAAGTGAATTCGCGCTTGTCAAATTTTCAGATTTTCCCCCGTCTCTGAAAACCTTATCTCTCCCTCCTTGAAACCCTCATGCACTCTCTAAAACACCCTCATAAAACTCTCTACAAAATCATCAAAAGATCGATATCAATGAAGGAGTTGAGAGATTGAGGTCTTAGCAAATCCATAAGATGTAGAGGGATGTTCTGTATTTGAGAATCAAAGCTGGTTGAAAGGTTGATTTGAAAGTCACCTAATCTCTTAATACCCTTCTATATCTTGCTAGTGAATTCTGGATTAGTCTCTTTGCGTTTTTGGTATGTTCTTTGTATCCCTAATTTCAGATTTTGTCTTTCTTGATTTGTCTGATTTGTTTACATTTTTTTTTATTTCTGGTTTCTTTTTAGATTTTCTGATTTGGTTATCAGGAGATGAGGAGGAAGCTTGCAGATTTATAACTCTTTCTTTTGCAGGTTTTCTATGTGAGACGTATGTTTTTTTGTTGTTGAAAATTTGCAGGTTCTCGATGGTCTTTTTTATGCTCATTTTACAAGTTTTCTATGGAAATATGGACCAATGGTAAAATTTCTCTTCCACCTAATTTTTTATGTTTATAATCTTAGCTTCTTTTTTTTTCTCTCTTTGTCATTTTGATTTATTTACAGGGATGATGGAGGAGACTTCAGTTGTGCATCATTTGTATGTTTGGATGAGGAATGCTTGGATTAGGAGTACGTAGGTCTTGTTAGGAATTATGTTTGTTGTAGAATAAAGATTGGTTAACTATGTAATAACTATTGAATCTTCAAGTTTTATGAAAGAAACTATTTTTGATAAAGCATTATGGTTGGTTTTCTAGTTAAAATCGTTGTATAGCATCATAGGAAATCAAAAAGCATTATTGTACGTAAAGATAACGCTTTTTTATAAAAACCGTCGTCTATTGTATGTAAAGAGGACGTTTTTATAAAAAACCGTCGTCTATTGTATGTAAAGATGACGCTTTTTATAAAACCGTCGTCTATTATACGTAAAGATGACGCTTTTTATAAAAAAACCGTCGTCTATTATACGTAAAGATGACAATTTTTATAAAAAAAAACGTCGTCTATTGTACGTAAAGATGACGCTTTTTATAAAAACCGTCGTCTATTATGTGTAAAGATGACGATTTTTTTTAAAACCGTCGTCTATTATATGTAAAGATGACGATTTTATAAAACCGTCGTCTATTATATGTAAAGATGAAGCTTTTTATAAAAAACCGAAAAAACCGTCGTCTATTGTATGTAAAGATGACGCTTTTTATAAAAAAACCGAAAAAACCGTCGTCTATTGTATGTAAAGATGACGCTTTTTATAAAAACTGAAAAAACCGTTGTCTATTATATGTAAAGATGACGCTTTTTATAAAAAAACTGTCGTCTATTATATGTAAAGATGACGCTTTTTATAAAAACCGTTGTCTATTATATATAAAGATGACAATTTTTTTTTAAAAGGGTCGTCTATTATATATAAAGATGACGCTTTTTATAAAAAAAACGTCGTCTATTGTACGTAAAGATGACGCTTTTTATAAAAAACCGTCGTCTATTGTACGTAAAGATGACGCTTTTTATAAAAAACCTTCGTCGATTGTATGTAAAGATGACGCTTTTTATAAAAACCGTCGTCTATTGTATGTAAAGATGATGCTTTTTATAAAAAAAGGTCGTCTATTGTATGTAAAGATGACGTCTTTATAAACAATCCACGACGGTTTTCATAAAAAAATCGTCATCTTTACATACAATATACGACGGTTTTATTAAAAACAATCGTCTTTCCTCCTATAATTAACGATCTTTACCTCTAAACAACGACGATTTTCTTTGAAAACCGTCATCTTTACTGATAAACAACGACGGTGAAAAGCCGTCGTAGTTTGAAACCCAAATAGACGGCAGTCGATTTCACGACCGGGCGAAAACCTTTTACACGACGGTGGTTTCCCGTCGTCTATTTCGATTTTTGTAGTAGTGTAATGAGTATGGGTTCTTGTAGTTATATCTCTAATAATATAATGATAAGAACATTTTTACACGGATAGACCAAGTTCCACTTTTGCCCTCCTCCTCTTCTTACTATGAATCAAGAAAAGAAAAAAAAATCAACTAACAAGGGGTGGTAAAATTTTTATTTTGTGTAACGAGTAAGACCATGTCACGCCCCGAACCCAAGGGTCGGTGGAAACCCCACACCCAGCGTGTGAGAAAATAAAAAGTAAAGTAAAATAAAAAGAAGCCGAAACATGGTTTAAAATAAACTTCTCTTATAAAAATAGGTCCAAAAATCTTACAACTTTACAGGAAATAAATAAAACTCTACTACTCTCATCTAATTCAGCTTCAATCGATTTAGTCCTTGTCTTGCCCACTAATTCATCTAAAAAGTTAAGCAGAGTGAGGGGTGAGCAACCATAGCTCAGTAGGGACATGAGACCTTACCACAGTAGATTGATATAACTAAATTAAGTGACATGCAATCACACAACCAAGTATCACATTAATAATAATAATAATGCATGAATGCTCTTCAATTCTACCCAACCCATTTATTTATATAATAGGGCAAGCAAATCTGCATGTCCCATACCATGCATTTTACCACTATGATTCCGAATACCCCATTACATAAACTAACACCCATCTAGGTTATCCCATAATTCCCCTTTTGCTAGTCGTCTTGTCTAAATCATTGATCTCCAAGCCTAAATCACCCAATCGACAATTATACCGCCGATTTCCTAGTCTACTATGCACACAGGCTCGCCTGGACTTGGTCCCTATAATGGTCAGACTCAACTACACAAAAGACTATTTCTATTACCCTCTTTTCCATTATTATCTTCTCCACCCATCAACTCCAACCAATTACCGATAACATATGATCATGTCAATATTAATTAAATAATATAATGATAATTAACAACATGTAAACAACCAATATCAATACTAATCAAATAATAATATCATGCATAATATAGTGCTCACGAAATTTAATTAGATCAATCCCCGTAAAGGCCCCCAAGAAATCCCTACCTCGTTTCTAAAGTCAACTCCAAGTTAAGAAAACACACAAGCTACGACCTCTAACTCCTCCTGAGAATTTGATCACCACTTGTTTTCTCTTGTTTTCTTTCTTCTTCTTCTTCTCTCTCTCTCTCTCTCTCTCTCTCTCTCTCTCTCTCTCTCTCTCTCTCTCCTCTTTGCATGCACTATACCATGCAATGTCCTGTGTTTTCAAAATCAAAGGAAATGACCCCTATTTATAGTAAATACTAAGGCATCAACCAAATGGTTTCCTATTGGTTGGGGTTGCAGAGCTTATAAATTTGGATAACTACTCATTGCAATTGGCGGCAAGACAAAGGATAATGATTCAAATACTTACTAGCCAAGTAAAATTTTAAATAACTCTTAAATCTATTAACCAAGCATTTGTTGCCATCTACAAGGAGAAATAGCATCAGGTGTCTTCATGCTATGCCACAGATTGACAACAAACCAAGTCTAAAGTACCTAGCTAGTAAGTGGACATATCTCAAGCTAACTCTTTTGGCTTTGTCAATATATATAAGTTATAAACTAAATATGTAACAAAATATTTAATTTCCCAAAATATAATATATATATATATATAATATATATATATATATATATATATTAAAAATACAGAGTTTCACAGACCAAGAAAGTACCATGCGTATACAACAATCTGCTATAGTGGATCTAGGTTCCAGATGGTTTAACGACTTAATAACTTGCGTTAATCTTACAATAAGGAAGTTAAGATTTGGTAATGCTTTTAGGAATGCTAAAAGCGCTTCTGACATTGTTTGTGAGAGAAATCAGAAGAACGAGATAAAGCAAAACATTTTTTAGTAGTGCTTTCTGGAGATGTACATAGATAGTAGATGTTTGCTAGGAAGCATTACCAAGTATGTACTTTTCATGGAAAATTTTCAAAAACACTTGAATATTAAAAAAAAAATTCAGTTCTTCTAATAAAAGCGCTTATGAACAGACACTCTCAAACAAGTCTATAACAAGATCAAGATCAAGACATGCAATTTCAAGTTATACACAGACGCAAATGTATAGAATTTAAACTAAGTCAAATCTATAAATAATGGTATTTAGGGGTTACCCCAACTGGAAGGAAAGGGATGGGATCGCAAAAACAAGGGTGCTAATTACTTCATTCTTCATTGATGCTCTCCAGACTTGGCTGCCAATTATCTGGAGAGGGAAATCTCTTAGGTGGTCTTCTTACCAAATTTCTTGTAGAATCCTTGCTCCTCCTTCTGGCAAGTGCCTTGGTCTCAATCTCAGAAGATGAAATACTGGTGCTTGGTGATTTTGTTTCCTCTTTCAAATCATCGCCATGTTCCTTAACCTTGGTCCCCATAAGAAAGCAATCAAAGCAATTATCTTGAGACAAGCACCCCTCCTCTTTCTTCTTTCCTTTTGTAGTGGTTGATCCTGCATGATTAGAAGCCATGTTCACATTGTTTTCCTCATCGTTAGAATGTCTTGTACAAGCATATGGAGACTTGGTAGAATCCTTATTCATGATAAACCAATTACAATAATTAGAAACCATGACATCACTTTTCTGATCTTCTTTGCTTGGTGTGATGTTACTTTGCATTTCATGAACTGAAGTAGGTGAATGCTTTAAAGAGAGCCTTTGAAGCTTCCGTATCGTGCTTATCGGCACCACGTAGTATTTCTGCCCTAGCCTTAGCATGGTGTCTGGTGCCACAATTGCCCATGGCTGCTGGAAAATGTGAGGATGTGCAACACAACATCTTGGGTTCCTTAGCATGAGCTCTGCTGCAAGAAGAGGGCTGTCATGCAGCTCAACATGCCCGCCGGGGTGAACAATTTTGACAAGCATCTTCTTGGTGCTGTTTGTGCAAAGCCATGCTGACAAGGACATTGTTTTCCCTGTAGTTTTCAAAAAAAGAAAGAAAAAAAATTGTTCAGACTTTGTAGGGTTGGTATTTTTGTTGGGTGAGTTTTAAGTAGTGGCTCTTCTCTTGTGTGAATCGTGGATATCCATGATGAAACAGTTGGTGCTCTAGCTAACATGATTTATCATATTTTATTGTAATTAAAGTATAAAAATTTCCTTGAAAATATCGTGGTACATTTGTTGCATTTAGGTACTAAAATGATTGAATTTGTCTCAATTGTAAATCCAAAGTCAAGCTGGTTTTTATTTGCTGGAAGGTGACTTATGATGCTTGCCATGTTTGGCTTTGATGATGTTGGTCAATCCTATCTCGTTAATTTGGCGGATGTTTCTATATAGTTTGTACTTTATATTATTGGGTAAATTACTCAAATGGTCCTCAAATTTGTACGCGATTTACATTTTGGTACTTCAATTAAATTATTTGTCTAAATGGTACATAAATTCTATTTTAATCGTCCATTTGATCCAACCGTTAAGTTCTGTCAATGTTGCCGTCAAATATGAGGGCAAATTGGTCATTTCATCCACCAACTCTCTCTCTCTTCTTCTTCTGGGTTGCTTCTTCTTTTGCTTCTGGGTTTCTTCTTCTTCTTCCTGGTTTCTTCTTCTTTTTTTTCCCACAATCCAGGTCCTTAGTTGACAAAGCACACTAAAAGGTGCATGAAATTCACAGAAAAATCCACCAAACGAAATTAATAGTTCAGAAAGACAGGGAGGGGGGACATTCAGCTTAGGCAATCTTCGAGGCTGATGGTGTTTACCATTACCATCCAATTCCTTTGCCTCATCCTTTCACATCAGATCAACACAACGAATGGACTTTCTGTTTGATTTTGGACTTCCCCTAAAAACCAACATCCTAAATGGGTTCCCTTCTGAATCCAAAGTCAGTTTGTACTCTATGGAAGACCCAAGAACTAAGGATATCAGTTCAAGAATTGTTTACAAGAAACTAAAATGCAACTACGACATACCCAATTCTTGAAATTCAGCAGAAGATAAAATGCAACATTCAAAAAACATCAAGACCCCAAAACAAAGATAGTCCTGTTTTTTTTTCTTCTTTTTTCCAAATAGAAGTAAAAACTAAAACCCAATAAACAATTTATCAGAAAAGACTAAAAATGACTAAAGCAATTAATTTTTACATTGAAATTCGAGTTCCGGTTTGGTGTTGTCCTGTTTGACAGTAAACCGCGGGCTTGATCAAGATCCATCAAACTCCTATTGGGTATAAACCGATCTCCCTAAATTTGCAGATGCACAAAACCCAAAATTCAAAGAAGAACAAATCAGCAACCAAAAGTCAAAGCAACAGCGAAAGGAGATAATTCAGATCTGATGTGCCTGTTTGCAGTCTGTCTGAGTATATTCCCAATTTTACTTAAGAAAGCCATTGCAATAACCTTGTCCGCTTCTTCTTCTTCTGGGTTTCTTCCTCTTCTGTTCTTCCTCGTTTTCTTCATTTTTTTTCTTCTAATTTTGTATTTATTTTAATCTTATTTTACTTGTTAATTATGAAAAGTCATAGTTACTCTAAAATTTGGTTAAATCTAACAGAAAATTATACGGTTGGATCAAATGGGCGATTAAAATAAAGTTTATGTATCATTTGGACTAATAATTTAATTGATGGACCAAAATGTAAATCGCGTACAAATTTGAGGACTATTTGAGTAATTTACCCTTATATTATTTGTACTTAAATCTCCACATTGCTAAAGACAAAATGTTTGGTTAGCAATTGCTTAGTAGCCACTTATTATTAGCTTTGAATTTATCTTTACAAAGAAAGTGAGTGAGATCTCTACGAAATCTTCTGCATCTTCTGCCTTTCTTTTCTGGGAAAAATAATGCTGATTTGAAGAAAACGTGATTTTAGGAAAAAGCTGTCTCTTATACCATCAGTTTATTTCTTTAGTCTTGCTTTAAACCAAAAAAATTCAAAAGAAAAAAGGCTTCATTTGAGCTCAGAGACAACGCGGCAATGAATCAGCTAAAGGAAAAAGTAAAAGACATTTAGGATTGCTATGAAATGTCTACTTTCAATTTGATTCAATTACAACTGGAGCAACAATAAGCTCTTCTTCTATTTTTCGGAGCGACACTTTCTTGGATCTGAATCCTTTGAGGAAAATATACAAAAATGATGACCAGAACACAAGGAAAGCTATCCAAAGATTCGAGCCATCCTCTTCCAGCAATAAGAAAGGCGACCGTCTTTAGCCTGGATTACGTATACAAGTCCTAGAGAGCACCGTTTATCGGTGGTAGGCTTGGCTCAGGCTGAGGGTACACAGTCTGCAATCCTCAGCGACCCTCCAAGCTCGATAGGGACGAGAGGGATTAGCGAGTGCAGAACATCTGTTATCAATGGCCTGTAACTCGGTTCAGGTTGTACACATAGTACTGCCACAGCAGCGACCTGTTCATGCAAAATAATTTCAACTTATCAATTCAAACAAGAACGTACAAGTTCAAAGTATCAATATAATCTAGCTCATTTAGGTACCTGGTACAGATGTTTTAAATCCATAGTATCTTTTATCACACAATCCACAATGTTTGGAAGCCTTGATCTATCAGTGAGCTGGGGCATGGCCTGCATGTCAATAAATCAACAGAAACTTTAAGTTCCAACAACTCATGTAGGGCCGTTGTAGGGACTGAAAATAAATACCCATGTGACTATGGATTGGCTTTCAGCTCCGGCTTTATTTTCCACCGATTTTCTTCCCATCAAGAGCTCCAAAAGGACAACTCCAAAAGCATAGACATCACTTTTATCAGTTAACTGACCTGAAAAAGAAGAAAAATTCTGATATTATCATCAAAATCGCTTAACAATCATCAAGGATCTAGGCAATATTTTAAGACAATTCCCTATTACTACAATTGCAGAACAAGGAGACGACATTTTGATAGATATGATTTAGTATGAACTGAAGAGAAAAAAAATTGGATTGCAAGCCAACAGCTCACATCTCAAGAAATCCCACATCAACCAATTACAACAGAAAACAAAGCAAGTTTCCAACTAAATACCTGCCTTATTGGTATTAATTTTTGTTTTAAGAGTGCCTTGAAATGGAAAGAAGCATAATGCAGAACTGCATTTGGAGCCAGAACACAGAATATTCAACAACCAAGTCCAAAATGATTTAAGAGTTACTGGGACCACATACGTTCGCAGTGGGTCTGATTTATTTATGGTGATGATGTCTGCCTGAAAGATAAGAGTTTAAAATATCTCTGAAGACTAATTTAGGGTCCAAATTAGTTATATCACAGCTTTTCTAAGGCAAATACACTGGCATTAAATAATTTACTTAACAGGAGACGGGATATGAAAACTGCTTTGCTATTTATGAGGAGTTTCACTTGGGGGGCAAAAAAAGGGATCCTGACTCAGTGAAGTACACATAAATCATCACAAGAAAAAAGAGTTTCATTGAAAGAAATTTCAGATATTAACTGCAACTTGTCATATCTGCAGAAACTCGAGACATTTGCGGGGGAGCATTGCAACAGAATGACACTCATAATGGACATCAGCAGCATATTCACACGTCAAATGTTTACACATACCATCCAAAATGTACTCTGGTGCTACATAATCCAAAGTTCCTGACAGCTTTACGTTGTCCTTATCCTTCATCCCAGCAGTTACAGCAAGACCAAAATCTGAAAGCTAAATCAAGGCAAAACTCATTAGACAATGAAACTGTTATTATGGTAATAACAAGGGCTTGGATATGTCTAACCTTAGCACTAAAATTTGAATCCAGAAGAATGTTAGATGATTTTAGGCCTCTATGGACCACAGGGGGATTACAATGCTCATGAAGATATTCCAATCCCCTAAATGATCATTAATGACGGAAGAAGTATCATGTTAATAAATAAGCATATGTATATACCTATACAAAAATAGGTGACAGGACAATTAGTTCATTGGAATTACCTGGAAACATCAACAGCGATTTTCAACCGTAGATGCCAAGTCAAAGCTGACCCATGATTAGGTCCTACAAGATTAATCAAAAATCAGTATAAAATAAATGGTAACTTCAAGGTGGGCATTTGCAAATGCCTTTTGTCATAAATTGAGCCAGAAAATTCATACCACATAACTGAGTTTCTAAGGATCCATTCTGCATCATGTCATAAACAAGAAACCTTGCTTCACTGTGAATGCAGTAACCCAAAAGTCTAATGATGTTTTGATGCTTGATTTTGCTCAACAAGTTCACCTCATTCTGCATAACAAGTATTCATCAAAAAGGGAACCCCATAACAAAAAAAAGTTGTATTCAGGAAACTGAATTCAAAGAAGTTTAAGATGAACTTACCTTAAATTCTCTATCAGAATCCGGACCTTCACTATTTACTTTCTTAACTGCTGCAATAAGTTTGTCATCAAAACTAGCTCTGTAAAGAAGTCCAGAACCATCCTCACTCAAAACATTACTTTCGTTGAAATTGTTTGTTGCATCTTCAAGCGATTGATAATTGAATACTGCAACTGAACCCTTCCTACTCCCCATTCGCAAGGTATTAAATTCAACTGTCATTGGATTGAATTGCATCCCCTTTGCAGCCTCTTTAGATGGATATTAAAAGTAGAATAGGGGGAAAAAGGAAAACAAGAAACCTTATGATTATTCATTATCTTGATAATAGAGTATGAACATAAATCAAATGAAATGTTTGATGAGAAGAGGATACCAATTGGCTTTCCCTTTTTCCCATTGGAATGCTTCAAGGTTTTCTGTCTATAGATCCAAAAACATGAAAGGAACAGCAAGATTCCTCCAAGGAGTGTGGAAGCAACAATGAGTGCTATAAGAATTCTCTTGTTCAAATCTTGATGGTGAACTACTCTAACCTCAGGCAATCCTGTTTTAAGAGGAAAAATATCCAAAATCATAATCAGTAATTACTGTAACCCAGCATATGAACAAGTCCATGTGTGAAGTCCATTAAAGATAATCATATCACTTTTATTAAGCAAAGAAAGAGTAAGGAAGTCAATTTATTTTTTATCTGAAAATCCAGATAGGATGTTATCTAACTCTGGTGAACCTAAACATCTATAGAAAAATGGAGGGGAGAAGAGAACTGAATTTCTTATCTGTGTTTCCTATGCTTTTCCAAATCTCTTAAATTCAAAAAACAAAGTCACCATTGCGAAGAACCTTTTGCTTTTCCCGATTTCAGAAAATTTATAATGTAAAGGTTCACAATTTGAATTTCTTTCCTTCCCACATTCTCTACGCAATCAAAAGAGGGCGCAAATTAAGTATCTTTTTAACCAAAAAGTAGGAGAAGCATTCTCCAAAAGTAAAAGTGGATCACTGGTAGACCCAAAAGCTTTCTTATGGCTTTAACTTTCAAATAAACAATGATTGGAGATTGAATTTTTCAGCTCATTATTTTCCCCTGCATTTTCTCAGCAACCAAGCAAGGCATTCAAAGAAGACAACAGGGCAGGAAAGGTAGAATTAAATACTTCGAAGGATGAACAAATCTAAACTGACAATTTGCTTATTCTAGTTTGGAATTTCAGTGATCTAGTTCAGAATTTTAAAATCATACAAACCCACTAACCCATCTAGTAAACAGAAATTAAAATTAAAATAATGTGAAATTAACATAAAACAGAAAACAAAGAAAAACTCTGGATTGTTGAAATACCTGGAGATTGAGCTTCCATTTTTGCAGAAAACTGAGTGATGGGTTCTTCCTCAAAAAGGATAATGTGACCAGAAATGGTGGAACTTGTTGGCTCTGCTCTGGCTTCAATTATGGTTACCAACAAACTGGTGGTTGACACCCACATGGGTATTAACAGAAGAGCAAGATTCATGTCCACTTTTTACAGAGAAAGTGAAAAGACTCTCGTGTGTGTGTGTGTGTGTGTTTGTATGAGTGTGGGAATAAGGTGTTGTGGTATTTGGACTTTGAGAAACGTCTCTATGTTCTTATGTTTAGTTTGAAACTTTGAATCTAAATCTTTTTACATATATGTTTCTATTTGTGTGGAGAAGGGGACAAAGGGCTGTTGCAGGGAAACCAAGAAAACACTTTTGAATGTGATCTGTGTGTATCTAAAGCCAAAATGGGGCATGAAATCATGCGGCAGTTATCAAACAATCAAAAGGGTGAAACTTGAAAAAAGTTATGGTGTTTTGAGTTTGGATGTTGATGGTGGGAAGGAGGGGAGAAGGTTTCCACGTGACTCGTAAGTCTCCAGCCATGACCATCTTCAATTATGGCCATTATCCTCTAGCCAAAATATCTCTTGCGAAAATATAAAAGTTAAATATTAATGGCCCTTATCCAGTAAAAAGAAAAAACATCTTTTCGTTTTGATTTTGGTGAAAGGTTTTGCTGGTTTTACGACTTTCGTCTCCATAATTTTAATTCTGTCAATTTTATCTCTTTAGTTTTAAATTCCTCATAATTCAACAAGTTACAAAATCTGTTAAATTTCTTCTAAAATTCTCTCCAAAATACCCTTCCACGTCAAGAACACGTACTTACTCCATCAAGAAATTGGACGGAAATTTGGACGTGTCCTTAAAGTACGAGGGAAACTACATTGATCAAATTCCCAAAATTGAAACTAAAGAGATCAAAGTAAAAAACATGACAACCTAACCATACCAAAAATGACTTTTTGCCCTCATTTTTATTTCTCACTAGTGATTTGTTTTCGCTGCTAAAATGAAAAATCTGTTGGATGAAAGATGAGATCACAATTTATTTTCTATAAGAGTTATTCATACTTCCATACAATGATTAGTGATGGGTTTATGGAATGTAACAATTTTATTTATTATTTTGTTACTAAAGATTTAGTTTTCTTTTTTTCTTTTTCTTTTTTGTTTATGATGAAATAGAGGGAGTCAAAGTTTTGATGTGAGTATGAGGGTAATTTTTTTTTAGAAGAGGAGACTTCATTAGATAATCAAATCGTTACAAGATGCAATAATATGTTGTAGGTGCCCTCATTAAAATCTCTTTGACGAAAATTCAAAGGGATAAAACCCTAAAGGAGGAAAGAGTAGCACATATGTCATAGACTACAAAAGAGTCAAGGAGAGTCAAACATCAACAAAACTATCCCCGTTTGGTTCACCGAATGGATTTGATGGGATATCACTTCCCGTGTCATTTCCCACGTTTGGTAATACTGGGAAAGTAACCGGGAGATATCACTTTATTTCCTTTTACTTTTTTGTTTTGAATAGGAATGGAATACATAGTTTGTATAATTTTCCAATTATACCCATATTAAATCAAATAAAAAAAGAATGCATTTAATGATATATTGTAATTCTAAATTGTTAATGGGGACAAAATGGTCATGAAAAATGTGCATTTAATGTTAGCTAATTTTCTCAAACTTTCCCATGAGGACGGAAAACAAAACCCAAGTTGGGAGGAAGGCTTCACTTTCCCCCTATTTTCTTATGTGCTAAGCAACCATTTCCCATGCATGGATTTACCAAACATGAAAAAGCAATTGATTTCTCATCCCCAAGCCTCCTTTCCCATTAACCAAATAGGACAGTCCTCACAAAGATAATCCCTCAACCAAGGAGGTGGGTCAACAAAACAGGTCATCTTGACTAAGACTGAATCGCGCAAGACGATCTGCAACCCCATTAGCAATACAGGGAACAAAACAAACAGAGCAGGACGGCTAGATCATTGTTGCTATAATAGATTTATAAACACCACAAAAAGAATGAGTTTCCATCAATCAAAAAAGATGATACAAGAATGAACAAATCGAGATTCAACTTCATGCTTTATCTTTTTTCATCATTTTTTTTATCTCTATACTGTAAAATATACATTTGATTTAAAACCATAAAACCTAAAAATGAAATGCCTAAAACTATCATGAGTTTGAAATTAATAAATACATTCAAACAACACAAACTCATAATATATCTCAAAATTAAGAATCTATATGATAAATCTTAGGTATTGGTTTTGTGGTATTCATTTTCCTTTGTTGGGGGAGATCTCAAATCCAATCATTCATCTCTTTGAAAATAAAAATAATAATAACAATAATATTTAAATATTTATGCTATCATATAAAAATTGAAATCATATCAACTGTCAGAAATAGTTTTTTGTTTTCATTACATATGGGAATTGAATCAAGGATCCCTTCATCACACTCCATGCATGTCGCTTTAAGCTGATGTCTGAAATAGTTTCTAATTATTAGGAAGTGAGAAAGTCATGCTCTCGGTTTGGTCCTTTGGGCCCCCTTTAGCAACCGAAACAAAAAACAGAGCATGTGTGCCATTGCATGACAAACAAGCGCATTTAGGTCACAAGTTGAGTCATTTTCAGTAAGGTTTTTTTAAAACGAAGGAGTAGATAACGACTTTTTTGGAGTTCTGATAACAATTTCTATTTTTCCCCTTTTTCAGTGAAGTTTTTGAAGAAATTCATTGGCAACCTCTCTCATCTAACCAATTCAGTAAACTAGTGGCTAGAAATTTATAGGACTAATTGTATACGAGTTACATTTTGGTCATTTAATTTAGATCTTTAGTTCTTCAAATCGATGTGGCACGATTAACCCTACTGTCAGATTTCTCAAGTTTGGCATCTATTTTTGGAGTGAAACAATGTTTTCATGTTCTTTCTAGTAGGCAAAGTAGTCTTTACGTGTATTTAATGGGTGGTTTTTTTATATGCTCCATTATAAGAGTCTGATTCGAAAGGAGGAAGCGGGGGCTAAGGGGTCGAGTCGGAATCCGGAGGTGGGGAGTTCTTGGTGGCGGAGGAGAGTGAGTTGATGTGATCTTGAGGTTCTCTTTGATGGAAGAGCACTGCACCACTCATCATTCCAATACCGGCACAATGTTATACAAATTTTTCTTTTAATGAAATTGTTGAATTCAGCCACAAAAACTGATATATATCTTAATATTGACTTTTCTGCTATAGTTATTGAGTACAATTATTTGTCTCGCTACAAACTGTCATTTGTCAAATATTAGTTAGCTTATTAAATTTGCTTCTTCTTGTCTCCCTTTTTTCGGTGAGAATAAGATAAGACTTCAAAAGATTAATAAGAGGATACATCACTTTGTATTGCAGAGAGGAGTCAGTCTGGCCCTCTTCTAATCATGACAAATATAAAATTTTAGAAATGTCACTTAAAATTATACACGAGTTTCAGTCCTCATACATTGTGCACAAAATTCACGTCCAAAGGATAGTCATACATTGTGCACATGCCTCAAAATCTAGGGCCCTCGCATATAAAACTAGTCCAAATAATGTTTGGTAACCTCAGTGGGATAAAGAAATGTCAGTCTGCTTACTCCTCAAGTGGACCAAGGCCTCCTCTCACTTCACACACATCACTAACACTCATATGATGCCAAACACACCACAAATTAGGAGGAAAAGGAAAAGGAGTGATGAGTCTCCCAAAGTCTTTTTACTTTAGAAGCAAGTAAACTAATCAGTTAGATAATTTTTGCTATAATAATGTTACTAATGGTTTTTTGGCCATATTAATAATGCTAATATGGATGCATTTCTTTTTAATGCATCAAAGAAAACCTAAATTCAAGAACAAGCCCTTGAAACCTAAGTTCGATCGCTCTCCAATGACACCAAACAACATTTAAAGACAATAATGGGCCCTGGCCTTTTTCAATGCGCAACTCCTTCCTTAGAGTCCATTTTCTTAAATGGACTAGATGGGCAAAAAAAGAAGCTTGTAAATCAGAGAAATTCTCCCAAGCCCAAGCCTTAGTCTATTTGCCAATATGGTAAAGACATTTTGGTTTTCTCTCCTGTAAAATCTGTATATTCTTTGGCAAGCGCAGTGAAGTGAAACTGGTAAAATTAAGGAAAGCATGTATGTATTGAATAACATGCACATAGGAAAGCAGGACTCAACTATATTTTCCATCTCATTTATTGGTTTTGTTAATTATTTTTGTCAACCTTGGCACTTCAAACTAGGCAACCCGCCCATTCTGCCCACATTTTAAGTTCCAACCCTCCTCAGTCTCAGCTGAGAGAGAGATAGAGAGAGAGAGAGAGTTCATCCATATTGTTGAAACTAGTATCCATAGCTGTGAGCCTGTGGCCTTATCTGATGCATAGTAATTGCAGCACATTAATGCACATTGTGCTGTGGATTTAAGCATCTTACAGATATGGCAGTTGACTTCGCACACTTCACCTCATAAGGAACCAATTAAAGACATGATTGACAAAAAATTTATGCGGCTAATATCAAAATTAAATACAAAATTAGTGAGGAAAGGAAAGACTTCTTTTTGTTCACTGCATATATTAGAACAATCCTCAAGTGTAGAGAGACATGAACTAGAAAATGAAAGCAAACACAGCAATCATTGTGACTACTTTAGCTCTGCTACTGATCACTCAAACAATCACAGAAGCTCAGCACAATCCCACACACAAAGAAGTAGAAGAAGAAAAGAGATCAAGAAGCACTAGAAGCAGCACAAGAAGCAGAAGCAGAAGTAGAAGTAGAAGTAGAAGAGGCAGCAGCAATCGAGGAAGAACAAGATCAAACTGTGATCCATTGTTTCAATACCTGTTTGGAACCTGTGGCCAATGGCCCTTCCCTATAAACCCTTCCCCAAGCAACCCTTTTGACCCAACACCTCGACCCTCTCCTCGACCCCCACGTATCCCGCCTTCTCCTCCTACACTCCCCTTCCCTCCTTCACTTCCATCTCCACCATCTCCACCCCCAGTAGTACCATCTCCACCCCCATTAGTGCTCTCCCCACCCCCATTAGTACTATCTCCACCACCACCAGCACCCCCACCTTTAGCTGCTGCTCCACCACCATCATCACCGCCGCCTTCACCCTCGCCACCACCTCCTTTGCCATCGCCGCCACCGCCTTCTCCACCTCCTCCACCACCATTAGTTCCATCACCACCTCCACCATCTCCTAGTCCACCACCACCACCAGAATTCCTCCCCCCACCCATCCCAATTGTATATCCACCACCAGAAATGATACAACCACCCACCCTTCCATGGCTAACACCTCCCCCATTAGTACCTACACCAGAGCAACCAGCCTTTGATCTTCCTCCACCTACACCAGACTTACCACCACCTGATGAAGACTCTTCTCCATCACCCCCACTTGTCCCAATATTTACATCACCGCCACTGCCTTTTGAGCCTCCTCCATTTCCATTTGCACCACCAATTATATCATCCCCAACTGCACCAGACCCTGGTGTGATTGATCAGCCACCATCTTTGCCCATTCCTCAGTCGCCAGAAATCTTTCTTCCACCTCCAATTCCTGAAGTGCCCCAAAATCCACAGGGGCCATTTCCATTTGTACCACCAATTATATCAACCCCAACTGCACCAGACCTTGGTGTGATTGATCAGCCACCATCTTTGCCCATTCCTCAGTCACCAGAAATCTTTCTGCCACCTCCAATTCCTGAAGTGCCCCAAAATCCACAGGAGCCATTTCCATTTGGGTCCACCCCACCAGCTCCAGATATGGATTTCAATGAGCCATTGTCACCCCCAGAAATCCCTTTTCTGCCTCCTGTTGATCAGCTTCCACCGGCGTTTGATTCACCTCCCTCTCATAGTTAAGAACTAATTAATTAAATTGTTTTCTTTGGTTCTTATGCTTCTTCAGTCTAGATGAGAATAATTGCTACGTACCAAAATGTGAATTGTGTTTTGTTTTGTAATGTATCAATGTTTTGGAGAATTTGGATGCCAAAGATTCTATCACATTCTTAGCATATAACTGATTTACTGACGAAATGATGTCGTTAGAGCAAAACAGAGTAAAAATGTTTGCATTCTATTGAAACACTTGATCATGAAACCTATAACATATCCTAACTAATATCTAATACCTAAATTAACTGATAATTAATGAGTTCATTTTCACTCACCTCCTTTTAACCCTGATGTTGTAGCTCACCCCTTTCTTAAATTCTGCCATAAATACAAATACAAACACTTAACTCATAGTTAGCTTTTATAACTCGTGGCGAAATTTCAATAGAAAACTCATAATATGGGTTTGGCCATCAGTTGGTTAGCCTTTCAATTCCTTTTTTCAAAAATATATACATCATCATACTAAAGAGGTAGTTGATAGTAGCTTCACTTATTTGAACTTCAAAATTCAAATCCAAATTAAAAACCAAGAGCTTCATTTGTCTATTTCAATTAAAAACATAACCGAACTAAACCGTACCAAATCCGACCCTAATATATATATATATATATGGGAGTTCCATGGTAGTTGAGCCCTAAATAGAGGAGAAAAACTTAATTGCAACGTGGATAACAATGTTGCTATCCCGACCAATAATACTATGTCGTATGAAAGTGTTGTTACACGTGTCACAACGTTATTAGTGGGAAATAGCAAAATGAAAGTGTTGTCACGTGTGTCACAACTAGGAACGAATTGACATTGTGGGCTGTATGGGCTGTAGCCCATACAAATTTTTATTTATTTATTCCTACATATGATTGTAGTCATCACAGAAAAATAAAATAAAAAATAATGCTTAGAATGCAACTTTTGTAAATAACATGTGTCCAACCTGGCATTTTCCAATAGAGGATTAGAGCCCGTTTGGTAACGTTTTCATATAATGTTTTTTGAGAATATTTTCATAAAATGAAAACAAGAAAATGAATTTGCATTTTTAGGATTTTAAAATGCTTCTGGTAGATTAATTAGAAAACAAATTCAGAAAATAAAAACAATAAAAACGTGTTTGGTAGTACAATTTGAGAATAATAATATGTGAGTTATTTTTCAAGTGTATTTTTGCTAATTTATGTTCTAAAAAATATTTTAAAAAATTTATAATTTGACAAATAAAAAATTATATTGTTTTTTAAAAGTTAAAATTATTTTTATCTATTATATTTTTCATTTTTTCTATTTTTTTCTTATTTTTTCTTCTTTTTCCCTTTTCTTTCTTCCTCCTCTCATTTCTCTTTTCTTCTCCCTTCCTAGGCCGTTTCTTTCTTTCTTTCTTCCTCTACTTTCTCTTTTCTTCTCCCTTCCCTCTTTTTCAATATCTCTTCATTCCTTCCTTCCTTCCTTCCTTCCTTTCATGGCATGAATCCCATCAACCCACCTCTCTCTCTCTCTCTCTTGATTGGGTGGTGATGGCGATGATGATCCTTTGATTGGGTATGAGTGGTGGAGGTGTTGGGGTCAATTGCTTTTTTACTAGGTGGCGATGATGTGTATTGGGTTCGATTGGGTGTGTTGGTGTCGGCTGGGTTTGATAAGTGGTGGTGATGTGGGGACTGGGTCTGTGAGGTTTGGTGGCAGTGGCAGGGTCAGTGGCGATGACGGTGACGATGGTCTGACAGTCATGGTTGTGGTGGGTTTGATTTTCATTTCTGTTTTGCTGGGTAAAGTGATGGGGAGAGAAGATTGAGCAGCAGTGTGTTTAGGCGTTTGTTTCCTGTGAGAATGAAAACATCCATTTTCTGTTTTCCAGAAGTACACGTGAATCATTTTATTAAAACATTCTCAATGTTTTCTATTTTTAGCCTACCGAACAGGTTCTTAATTTGTTTTTGTTCTCTGAAAAGGAAAACGGGCCCTTAAAACTTAACCGAACGGGTCCTTAGAGACTCAACTAACAAACTACAGTGACTTTTGTTTAATTTTTTAACACTCCCATATTTATTGCTTTTATATAATGTTTTTATACTCTTTCATTAATTAATATACATTAAAATCTTATAAGTTACAATCTTTGTCAATACTCACTTAAATCACTTAAACACACTATGCAATAGATTTCTTTCAATTCTTTTGTGCTAAACTAATATGTAACCTTTTTTAAAGTTTCATTAACAATTTCTATAGGTTAATAGGATATTTAGTCATATACTCATTCTTAACACTAATAATGTAGATAAACTTTACACAATTTAATTTCTATAAATAAACCCAAAAAATGACAGCTAATTCTAATAAATTTAATTTTGATTATTAAATTATTTTGATACCCTTTTGAGTTTTTGGGTTTTTTTTATAAGGTTTTGGAGTTGAGTTTGTTTTAAAAAATCGATGGCAGTTTTGTAATTTATAAAAAGTTGAAAGCCTCTTTGTTATATTGTAAATGGGTTTTGAGTGTGTTTCTAAAGTTCATTTTATATATGTTTTTTTTTCTTCATAATTTAGACTCCCATATTGGGTATAATAGTGAATCTCCCTGAATTTAACCCATGTTCAAATCCTGAGTTAATCCGTCCATGGTCACAACGTTATTAGTGGGGATAACAAAATTGGTACCTTGCTTTCTTGTTGCTATCCCGTCTCCTGAAAGTCTCTCTCGAGGTTCCGCATCCTTCTCTCATCTCAGTTCTTGCAAACCTCGAAGAAGTAAAACAATGGCAGAAAAAGCTGTTGATTTGCCGGAAGAATGCTGGGAACTGATAATTAAACTGCTAGACCATCCCTCTCACTTCAATTCACTCTCTCAGGTCTGCAAGCAATTCCTGTCAATCACCAATAGACTTTTATTGAGTCTCAAACTTTCTGATCCAACAGTTCAAGCCCTTCTGCCTCGTCTTCTTCAAAGGTTCCGTCGGATCAAACAGATAGAACTCACTGGATTTCAAGGTGACATGAACTCAATTCTTCATCAAATTGCGCAATCTGGGTTGAATCTAGAATCGCTGAACGTTTCCAAGCAACCAACTTTACCAGTGGTTGGTTTAAGAGCGTTGGGCTCCAAAATGATGGATTTGAAGAGTTTGAACTGCTCCAAGATGAGGTGCTTTGGGGATTCTGACCTGAATGTGATTGCAGAGTCATTTCCATGCCTTGAAGAGCTTGACATCAGCTATCATGCGGATGATTCCACAATTGGGTCGAAGCCCATATCCGATTTGGGCATCTTTTCATTGTCATTGAAGCTCAAGAGCCTGAGGAAGATCAACCTTTCTGGTAATAGCTTCATTACTGATAAGTCCCTTGTGTTTTTGTCTACCAACTGTTTGTTGTTAAGCCAAGTTGTGCTTCACTTTTGTAACTTTATATCACTGAATGGTATATCCAAGCTCATCCATGGCTGTTCTCACTTGAATTCTATTTCGGTTCATGGAATTGAGAATCCTTCTGTTAATGCAGCATTCAAAGTACCATTCCTAAGCTCGAAAGCTTTATGGGCTATTGCTCTTTCGGATTCCGATATTTCAGATGAATTTCTGTATGCAGTTGCTGAAGCACGTTTTCCTCTGAAGAAGCTCACTCTTTCTAGATGCGCAAACTACAGTTTTTCTGGAATTTCAGTTTTGTTGAATGAGTACCAATCTCTTGAGTACTTAAATCTTGAAGCAGCATATTTTCTTAGGGACGAGGACATAGCTGAGCTATCCAGGTTCCTCCATAGTATCTATCATATAAACCTTAGTCATTGCTATGGGTTGACCTGTATCACCTTCTACACGCTCATAAAAAACTGTATGATTTTGGATGAGTTGGAAATGGTAGCAACAAGTATTGGGGAGGAAAACATTGAGACTGACTTTAAGGCAAGCCATGGAATCAAAGCTTTAAACTTGGCAAATAGTTCATTGGGCAATAACTTTATAACAAGTTTTGCATCTATTTGCCCCAAATTGGAACTGCTCAATTTGAGCAAATGTAAGGGAATTACAGAAGAAGGCATAGTAGAAGTATTGAAGAGATGCTCTGAGATTAGACAATTGGAGGTAAACCACATTCAAGGGATGAGGAATTCTTTTTTACACCTTGAGTTTGAACTTCCCAAGTTGAAGGTGTTGTCTCTAATGTTTTCTGGAATCGATGATGATGCGTTGGCTATGATTGGTAAAAGATGTTGCAGGCTACTGAAATTGGACTTGGCAGGCTGCTTGAGTTTGACATCAAAGGGGGTGAAGGAAGTGGTGGAAAACTGCAAAGAATTGAAGGAGATAAATTTGAAGTGGTGTAATAAGTTCAGTGCTGATATTGTTCCTTGGATGGTGTTTTCAAGACCATCACTGAAGAAAATAGTTCTTCCTAGTCGTTTAGTTCTTACTGAAAGACAAAGGAACCTTTTCTTGCGTCATGGGTGTGTGGTGTATGACGGGGGTGCCTTTGAATGAACTTCACAGGTGATGAAGTATTCTCTTGCACAAAGTCGTTTTTGAATAAAAATATGTGAAGATTGCATTTGGATGTTTGTCTTTCTTATATTGTTAAACTCAATTTATTATGTAGCAACTCTGTTCACAGCCAGTAGCAATTGTAGAGGATGCTTTCTGATGTTGGTGTTAATTGTATCTTGAATCTTACATAACGACACATTGTCATTAAGACCTATATTCATAACTTATAGTTGGAATGGGTATTGGAATTATTCCAATTTCTGACTTCTTGGCATTTATTAACACGTAAGGAATCCAAAGTTAGAAATTGTGTTCAATTGCAAGGAATGGCTGCAATGAAATTGCGTTCAATTGCAAGAAATGGCACAACTGCAAGTAGATTTAGACAAACTAGTTATGGTTTCAATAAAGATAAATACTAAAAAGGCACAGTAGGGAAAGTGAACTCAAGAGTATCTGTGTCCATGCTAGCTCAACCATTGATTCTAATCCAATCCGGTCAATTATGCCTAGAATGGAGCTTATATTCGGTGTGCTCTGTGAGTGGCAGCAAAGGGAGGTCTGGAAGTCATCTTTTCTTGGCAATGAACTCCATCAAAGGGGGTTTTGTGGAATCCCTATCTTAACTGAAACATAAAATTACAACGAAGCTGAAGAAAATGAGAAAAGAAACAAGAGAACAAAGAAAAAAATTACAATTCCGAATTCTTCCCAAAAAGTTGGATTAAACCATTGAGAAGACCAGAAACAAGAATTCCATTTGGGTTTTAATGAAAAAACAAAAGGAAATGAACTGTAAGGATGAATTTACAACTGATAAGTCTTTACTAACGCAACCCATTGGAACCAAATACAGCAATGCTTGTATTAGTCGGATGCTGTATAACTAGAAAAGTTTACCAAACGTGTCTTAGTAGAAGAACAGATAAGCAACATACTAATTCAAAACAAGTGAAAAAGAAAAACGAAATGAAACTAGTATGGGCCTTCAATTTCACTTTTCTTCCCTACAAAATTGAAAAAAGTTATAGCTGACCAGATACAAATCAAAATGCTGAAGAAACAGACAAATAATGTCGACTGGTCTAAGTTTTGTTATCTGCCTTGTACCGGAGACCAAGTTTAGAGAGAATCTCTGGCTTGTCCCGGAGACCAAGTTTAGAGAGAACAAAGCAGTAAGAATCCCAGTCAGTTTTTCGAAGATACTTCAATAACCTCTTCCTTCTTTGCAACATCGCTTGAAGACCCTTACGGGAATGCTTATCCTACAAAAAATAAATAAACCGTTATGTAGAGTAATAGAAACTTGTGACTAAATTAAAATGTTAAATAGACCCATGTAATGCACATAGGCTTAACAAGTCAACATCAGCATATTGCTTTTTTTCCTTTTCGGTAACAAGGAAAACTCCATGGCCTTGACGAGTACAAGGCCTTAAGTAAATTTGGGTGCAATCACTCACAAACCACATGTATCAAGTAAGCCTGAGTATTTATGCGTCAGTGTGGTTCAAAGTTTACCACTTGACGTAAATAAAAAGTGTAACAGGAGAAGAAGAACAGCTAAAGAGTGATCGGTGGGTGGCATATGTGTATGCATGTCCTTCTTGCAGAGATATATGGGATCTCACTCTTTGAGGTGTATTATCAATCAACAATGCAATAATGTTCACAAGGACAATCTGGCTTTTGGTAAACATAAAAACTAGAAAATTATGAAGTGCAAATACAAATACACCAGCACCTCAATACTTGTTTGTTTTCAAGGTGAACCTTCACGAGTAACAGCTAGGGTAAGCTACCTTTGTTAATTTTATCTCTAATTACTTGGGACTATTAAGACTTCACAAAGCTATCTCAAAACCCACAAGTGGAGCTGTAACAAGTTAATTGTGTTAAACTACTACCTGGAATAGTAGCATGACCAACAATATTTGAAGTATGAAAACAAAAGCATGAAACAGGAAGAGATTATTGGTTCCATTGTCACCTTTTTGTGTAAAACTGAAGCTAGATGTTTGATCTTGGTTGTGAGCTGTGCCACTGCAGAACAATCAGGAAAACAAACGGTTAATAAACCTTGAAAGCAAGAATCAGAAGGAGACATGCTATGCCCGTGCTAATTTCAGCACATTGAACCCTTTATTTTTCCCCAGAAAGGGGAGTGGGGCAGGAAATTTTTTTTCTCTTTTAACTCGGTTTTTGGATTCTTTGTTTTAACTCAGTTTCCTGCCAAAAATCAAATTCCCTGTTCCACCTTGATCTTTTTTTTTCCCTTTTTTTTAATAAGCAATACAATTTTATTCACACAAAAAATCAAGAAGAACAAGATCAGATATCAAGTTCAAACTTCAATGGAGACCTTAACAACGTCAATTCCTACAGAACTACAGTATAAGGTTGCTCCAAAACACCAGAAGAGCATCAAAATAGATTATAGAGGCCCTTCTGTGAGTGAAAAAGACAATTTGGGTCTGCAGCTTGGAATGCTTAAGGACCCCCAACTGGAACCATATTCTCAAAACATCTACTGTTTCTTTCCCTTCATTTACACAAGGGAGCCTTCCACCAACAATCACTAAACTCTACTAACTCTATATCCCCTTGGCCGCAGGAAATCATTCAAGGAGCCAGATATAACCAACTGAACCTCCTAATAATAGAGGAAAGTAGACCACAACTCTTAAGCCACCTGTAATATAGCAGAAGGTGGTCAACTGATTCCTTGGCATTTTTTAACATACAAAATATTTTAACTAAGATGATCCTCCTCTTCCTGAAATCATCAAAGGTGAGGATTCTACCCTACAACAAAGACCAAACAAAGAAAGAAAGTCACCTTAAGCAGTACTCTAGTTCACCAAATGGTACTCACGAGAACCTTTAACATTGCTGTAGAAACTACAAACTTCAAACACCCTTATTGAACCCACAAACCATCTAAGCACATCTCCAGAAATTTTCAATCTTCACTGCTTAGAAGTCTGGAAAACGCAATCTTTTTCATTTTTTTCAATTCCTCGGTTTTTCTATGGTTAGCTATATTGATAAATAACACCATTAAAAGTTTCCTAGAATATGTTTCTTTATAGTTCTTGATCTGTAATTATCATAATAACTAACTGAAAACAAAGTAAAAAGGGGGTATCACCCACTAAAAGGACTTGGCCGACACAACTATAACAATGTCAATTTATATTATAGGTTTGAACATCCTTTTGCAGAGTATATCCTTTCTCACCCTTGTCTTCTCTTCCAACAGCATGAAAGGTATAACAATGAAGAATATAATATAGAAAAGAAACTTTGAAAAAATAATAAATAACAATTAAACAGCCCTCATAAATGTTATTGATGAAAGTAGATTAAAAGACTGTTTGCAAGGCAACTGAAAGAACCAGATGAAAAGTGGAATTAAATTTCTGCCCAATTAAACGATCAGTAAAATGTGCGTGCCAAATGCAAAGAACACTCGTATAATGGAAAATAAAATCATAAAAATGCATACAAATAAAAAAAATAGTGTAATGAAACCAAAATCATAACCTATACCTTGAACTCGTGCAGAACCACAATCTGACTCTGACATTTTAAATTCTTCTCTAACTTTGGCAAGCTCAATTTTCAGTTTTTCTGCAGAAGACATGTTATCTGGATGGAAATACTGCATCAAATATTTCATTAAACATATTAGGCACCAAACTACTGATCAACATTAAGAAAATTAGTATTACTTCATGCGAGAGTTACAACAACTCAAACATCTATAAGTGCAAAGCAAAATTTATCTGAGAAGAACACATGCTCTCGACAGAGAGGAGGACAACATAGAAAATGTTGGGGTATGGGTAATTTAGCGTCTTAAATCATGAATCTTGTGAAAATTCCCAAATGATGCATAAAGTTAACAGAAAAGATATACTTGCCTTTTCAACCAAGTATTCCTTGGGAGGTTGCAGCATAAAGCTAGGAGTTCGGCCGAACTGGCCCAAGATATCAAGCCTCTGGACTGCAACAATAAAATCAATTAATAAATTGCAGGATACATAGCAAATAAAATCAATCGAGCTCAATCAACGTAAAGTTTTGTTTATAATATACTTGTAAATTAAAAGTACAAACCAACAAACTCAAATTTGATAATTCCCTTTCATACTCTACCTTGTGATGAACCCAGGAGTTTTCTTTGGAAGAAACCAGAATATAATCCCACAAGATAGAACTCGAGCTAATTTATGTTAGATTCCTAGGCCATATTTTCAAAGTTTAATATAAACTGGGAAAAGGAGCGTATATATTCCACTTAGGGAAGATAACTATATCTGTCGCATATCTAACTTTCTACACAAATCAAAATGTTTAGTTGGTAAATTCAAGACAAACATTAAACTTATAACTTCAAGTAAGCTTTTATAATAAAATATATATAGCCTGAATTGTCGTAAAATTCAAGTCTGGAAGTTAATATTTCTCTAGCAGTATAGATATATGGCTCTTATATAGGAAGTAGCACAAGAGTTATTCAGTAAATGAATTTTGCACCTTCTCATAATCTCTATTGGGTAAAAACTATGTTAAAACTTGAGTTTTAACACTGCTTCCTTTTCCGTCTCCACAATTTTTCAGCAAGCAAATATTGAAATCTTCAATCAGCAAATATTCAAAATTGTGCAACAAGAAGAACAAAAATATAATCGCTACTTCTAGGCTTTCTCATAATTGTCGATAAATTAGAAAGGGTTTTAATAACAAATGGAAGGGCTTCTCATAGAAGTTCAAAATGAAAACCTCACTAAAAACCCTCAATGTCAAAGTGCAAAGTCATAAACTCTCCTCTTTCCCTTAATTTCACAAAGAGCAAACACAAATGCAAACATTCTTCTGACCAACAAACATAACTATTTGCTCAACAGACTCACTTTGCATCGTCTCCTTCTTACCTTATCAACTGTTCTAAGAAGGAACTTGTTTACTTTTGGTCTCAATTTTCATCCTATTTCATCGACTACATTTTCTCAGTAAACAACCGAACTGTTTACCTCTACAAACATGCATCATTCATAACATAAGAAATTTAACATAAACTCAAAAAAAACAGCACAAAACTGCTTACTTACTCGAAGTTTTCTTCACCTTCTCGTCATCCGAAATCTTCAATTTCACCAAGCTATCCCTCAAATCCCTAAACGAAACGCCGCTCATAGCCGCCTGAGTCTCCTTCTCTTCCATCTCCCTCAACTTCATCAACCTCTCATTTAACTCCTTCAATGAAAACCAGCTATCCCCCTTGGCCTCCGGCCTCAACATCCTCAACTTCTCCCCCAGCTCTGCATGGTCATACAACTTCACAAAATCTGTCTTCATTGCATTCGAGCCCTCTTCTTCATTTCTCCCCTTTATCTTCTCCTTCCCAAAAATCGACATCGGCAAAGTGTCAGTCCCGCCGATCACATTCGGCTTGAGCTTCAAACTATTGGTAAATGCCGATAAGGACATAGGGTCCACACTCTTCCTATCACTTTGCACATTGGTATTCGACTTTATCTTCTTCAAGCTCTCTCGGATCGCATCGAAAGAGAGCTTCCCACCCTTATCGGCATTGGGGTCCTCAGACTTGCCAAGCACATTTCTCTGATAAAGCTCTTCTAAAGAGATTTGCTGTGTAGAACCTTGAGCTGTTGAAGATTGCTGTGAAGGTGCAGAGTTTGAGTCTGTAGGTTCCGGCACAGCGGATCGCCGCCGAAACTCCGAGAGGTTTTTGCGGATTTCTTCCAAGGAAGCCGCTCCGGAGGTCCTGGACAGAGGATGGTTCGAAAATGAGGGATTTTGAGAAATCGGTCTTCTCTGTTGTTGTGGTTGTTGTTGTTGTTGTTTGAGGCTGGCTTTGACATCGCTGAAATAGGAGGTGAGCGAGGAAGAGTGAGATTGGGGATTTGGGTCTGTTGGGTCTTTTGGGTCTGATGGGTCGGATGGGTCTGAGGAGGAGGTGGTGGAGAAGAGGTGAGTGAGAGGTGGTTTTGTTAGAGTTCGGTGTCTGGCTCTCAGTTGGAGAGTCATGGTTGATGATGGCCTTAGGTTTTGGAATTTTGGGGAAGACGACCGTGGAGAAGAAATGTGGGGGTTTAGAAGATACTTGGGTTTTAGTGACCGGGTTCTTTTGGGGTTGGACCGGGTTTGGCTTCATGGAAGTGTTCTTTAGGTTGATTCGAGTACAAATTTTGGGTTGATTGGAGTACAAATAGATCAATATAGATCAATCGAAACTGCAAATTTTGTTAATGACGATAGAAATATGTATTAACATTTTCTTAAACACGTTAAGGACAAAACTCTATCAACATTTTCTTAAACTTGGCTAAAGTGTTTAACATCCAAAATTTAGCTACTTTTCAAAATTGCCCTTTACTAAGGATTACAATTCTCTTGTCTTGGCATATATGCAAGTTGGCCAAATGAGTGTAACAAAGATACATAATTCAAAATATTATAAATAAATGTGAAACTGTATGAAAACTACACGGAAGAAAAATTTTCTATATATATAGAGCAAAAGGTAAAAATTGGTAAAATATTCAAAATATTATAAATAAATAAAATTTATTTTATTTTAGAATTAAAAAAAGATAATGGGTAGTTGTGTTCCATAAAAATAGGATCTATCATTTTCTTTTTTTTTTTTTTTTTTTTTTAAAAATGTAAAAATTTAATTTATTATCATATTATCTTAATTATTATTAATTTTAATAATATTAATATTTGCATTAACGAATTGTATTTTATGGTATTTTGAATGTTTGCACATACAACAATTCATGAGCTTTCAACAAGGCTTGATGCATATTGTGGGCTTGGTTTTCTTTCTTTTATTATTTTTTTGGTCTGAGGTTTTCTTTCTCATTTAAACAAGGATTACAAAAGAACTTTATTTATTAAAAATTTAAAGAAAATAAAAGGGAATCAACTCTTTTATATAAAGATTGACATCTGGTGCCACCCTATAGAAACAAAATTAATGCGTTTTTTTTTTTTTTTTTTTTCTAAATTGTCTTTTATAATCTATATATATATAAAGCAAAAGGCAGAGAATGGTGAAACACTTAAAATACCAGAAAATACTCTTGGTTAATACAAACATTAAGAATTGAAATTATTAATTAAATGAGGATAATATGGTAAATTCACTTTTTCATATTACAAAAATTAAAATTAAAAGAAAAATCAGATAATGGATCCTATTTTTATGGAACACAACTATCCATTATCTTTTTTAATTTTTTTTATTTAGCCTCTCGTAGCGCGAGAAAGCACATGCAGAGAGGCTAGTCAGTATTTAGTAGCGAACTCGAGGAGGGAGAGGCTACATGACGCACAACTTGAGGTATGATCAATTATGCTTTATTTATTTAATTGATAATTTGATATTGATTTTCATTAGATTAATTGATGGTTTGATATTAATTTCCATATTAATTGATATAATGTATGAACTATAATCAATTAGTCATACAGCTATGGAACGGTACTTTAAGAGAAAACGTCTAAATTCTCCTTAGAATAATTCGGGTAATTTAATTTTTTTTTTTATATAAAACTTTTAACCTTTCAAAATTACACATTCGCAAAAAAATTCATGATCGGCCAATATACATATTGAAACAAAGACAAAATTTAAGCGCCTCTTAAAATTGGGGCCCTCTGCCCTCAGTTTGCACTCCCTCAAAGTTTCCCCTCATCACCAACTGATTTGATACCAAATAGTTACGCTCGAACTACCAAGTTTTTGAGGACTTGCTTCGTGCCATGAACATGTATTCTACCATGATCTGTTGTTAGGTTTCATTAAATTGAATCATATCCACTTGAATGCGAAAAATGCATGATTGCAATCAATTATTACCTACCAGAAATATCTTTTCATAACATGCCAAGTATACGCACCAAATGGTTTTCCCTCTCTTCTGCACTTTTTTGTTTTCTTCTTCTCTTTTTGTCATTTGGAATGGAAAGCACATTAATTTTCAGTCGTGGCATTGTGAGATCGCACCGTGTATTCAAATTTCCATCACCATTGGAAATGTGATCACAACTTTTGTATTCATATTCATCACAATTGCATTATATGCTCATTAATTACATCATAATACTATCTTAGAAAAATTTATGTACACCATTTGGAAGAAAGAATTTTGTTGACATGTGTAACACCAACGGTCAATGTAAACCTAGAGGGGGTGCAACGTAGTGATTGTGAGAACAAATATTTTCGGCAACTAATAGAAAGGTGACATGTGAAAGAGAGAATATTCTTTAGGTCAACTAACTGTTCTAATTAAATTCTATTTAATTAGACAATTATCTTTGATTTAAGATAGGGATATCTCCTGAATCAAGGATGAGGATTTCCACCAAATCTCCTTGATTAATCTTATCACTTATTTTTCAGTAAGAATAATCTCAATTAAATATGTAATTATTCTACAAACCCTAACCAAGTAAGGATACTATATAAAGGCAAGCATAACTCACATGTGACGTAATTCCAAAACCCTAACAAAATTACTCTCTCTCTCTCTCTCTCTCTCTCTCTCTCACACACACACATGCCTATGCGTCACCACACACCCACCTTCCGATAACTTTTTTATTGACTTAGACATTGAAGTACATTTGGCCAACACCCCCGGGTGTGGTCCGTTGACCTTAATTTATTTTGCAAGGAGCGAAGGAGAAGAAGTGCAAAAGGTGGATGAATCTTTTGCAAATATTCTTCTGTAGGATTATTTGCATAAACAGTGATGATGAAAGTGTGAGTGAGATTGAGATGCGGAAGAACACCAAAGTGGATTTGAAGATATATTTCTCTTGATCCGGTAGTGATGACTAACATAATAAAAGGAGTTTACAATGCTTGTAGAAGTAGAGAAATTTGAAGTGAAAGAAGAGGAAGCAGTCCCCACTCCTCCTTCGCATGGGTCCTCTATTTTGTCTAATTTTTGTCATGTTCATTTAAAGTAATTTCGTGTATAGATAATAATAATGTGATAAAAACCAAAAAGCTGACATAGGAATGTAATAAAAGCAAATAATAATGTTTCGAACGACATTATTGATGATTACTCGATGGTATGTCATGAAGATGGCACACCAAAAGATGCACGGTTAGCACCATGACGGCGTTGATTAAGAATCTAAGATGACCAACATACTATGGAGTATGGACTAAGATGATGAGTATCGAGTTTTAGATAACTACTGCCGACGTTAAGTTGATAATAAGTTCAATTATTTTATCGTCCATGTTGAAGTCATGTTGTGATAAAAAGAAACTAGGAAATGAAAGTGGTAAGCAAAATTTAGAGCGTAAGTATAGAAGCTACCATTATTGCGGGAAAGATATTTTTAAAGTCTCGTATATTCCACTAGAACTCTTAAAAAAGTTATATCCACCGTATTTAGAGCCTCCACTCGAAATATTAGACAAGATGCGAAGGAAGATGGCATACTCGAAATATTCAAGTAATTAAAGATGGCAAGGTTGACGCTGCGTTGCCGCATTGCCAAACTCCAAATATTATACAAGTAATCAAAAAATATGGCAAGTCTAGCGCCGTACTGCCCTTCCCAAAACTAAATTATAAAATAAAACCAGCCACGTAAACTAGGGTTCTAGGTTCTTTTTTCCATTTCCTACTACAACTATATACCCAAAAAAAAATAATAATAATAATAGGAAAATGAAACAAAAAAAGGAAAAGAAATGGCCACCATATCCTAAGCGAAACGTGCCGCATCATTAACTGACAACATCACCATCTTCCACATCTGCCCCAATTCTCTCTCTTTCACTCGCTCACTCACTCACCTACCTTGTGAGCGCGTCCAGCTCACATCTCTGAACCAATCTACACCTATAAACCCTGTCTATAAATAAATTAGTGTCATCCATCAAAAACCCGTAACCAAAAAACAAAACAAAACAAAAAAAGAAAAAGGGGAAAAGCCACGCGAGCTTGGTCCAACACTGCCACGTGTTTCCAGTGTGGTGGCCCACAGAAAATGAGAAGAAAAGATCGGAAATAGAAAAAGAAAAAAGAAAAGGGAAAAATCCACACAAAAGAGGAGGAAGGAAGTGGAAGAGTTGTTTGTTGAGAAACACAAGAAAAAGAAGAGAGCAAGCAAGCAACCAACAAAACAAAGCAAATCCACCACACATATAAAGCCTCCCCTCATTATTCTTTCTTTCCTCTCCTTCTCTCTCTCTCTCTCTCTCTCTCTCTCTCTCTCTGTGCACACACACAACAACACAACACTCACCTAAATAAAAGGAGAGATTTTCTCTCGCCACCCTCTTCTTCCCCTCTCTCTCTCTCTCTCTGTGCAAAAACAAGGAAAAAAGATAAAAACGACACTGACGACACTATGGCTGCTGCTGCTACTGACGACGACGGCTGGGTCAACCTGGCCATGAACGACGAGGCGGCGGTCGTCGACGTTCTTCTCCTCCTCAGGCACGCCGAGCCGCCGCGGCCGTCCAAGACCAGCCGTGACCTTCCGTCTCTGCGGTGGAGCGTTAGGCAGCGCCGCTCCAAGAACGTGCCACGTCATCACCATGCCAGCGACCTCGTCGTCGTTGAGGGTAAGGATAAGAAGAAGGGCGAGTCGAGCGCCGCCAGAGCCAGCCCCACCACGCCGCTCTCCTGGAGCGGCGCCACTTCGGTCAGCGGCGGCGCCCTCGACGGCTCCGAAGAGTCCAGCAGGGCCCCCAAGCCGACCGATGCCGCGAGATCTAAGGTCTGTGTGTCTCTGTCTCTGTCATTCATTCGGGTCGGGTCGGGTTTTGATTCGGTGGCTTTTCTTTTTATTTTTTTCAATTTTTTTTACCTATCTATCTTTATTGACGAAAGTACCCCTGGGAAGGTGGGGTATTTACCTGGGGTGGTTCAGGAGTCGGATAGGATAGATTGTCTGGCTTTGGGCACCTGTCAGAGTCTCTTTTTTTTGGCATCCTGGTTGGAGAGAGGGCTTCCAACTGATCCTTTTTTCTATTGACCATTATGCCCCTATGTGCATGGGGATGTCTCGTGACCGCCCGGGCCAATTCGTTCATTTCGTACGCCCGACCGGTTTCTAGACCCGCCGGTCATTTGGACTGGACGTTGTCGTTTTACCATTGTCAACATCGTGTGGACCGAAATGCCCTCCTCTTTACGAGTACGATGACTTTCTCTTTTTATCTTTTTCTAGAATTTTTAATTTTCAGAGAAAATCGGTGACTTCCATTCAACGCATAGAGTCAGAGAACTCAATGGATACTCTCACGTTTTTTTTTCTTCTCTCATTCATTTCCTTTCCGCTCTTGTCACGCTTATTCCGCTGAAAACCCCAAAATACCCTTCTGGTTAGGACCATTTTCGTCATTTCACAAATCCTCGGCCAACCCCAGAAACTGTGCAGCACAACACTCCCCAACTCCCAACTCCTTTGTGTCGGAGTCAACAACCATACCCTCAACTGGCATTTGGCAGCTTAAGTTTTTCGCGAAATGACGTAAACGACCCTGCAAAAGTCAAACCGTACTTAAAGTTCGAGGGCATTTAGGAAGAGAAAAAAACATCGTCACCTCCTTTATCGGTGGCGTGTCTTCGTGGCAAAAAATAGGTCTACGTGTGGTTTGGTGTGGTGCTGGTAGGGTAGTAGTTGTGCAGTGAGGAGGGGGAATGATTGGGTGCGGTCGCCCACAGTTTGGCGTTTCCCGTCCTGCGACGTTGTTTTTACGACAGAGACCATAGGCACAGGCAGGCAGGGAGAGGGTGTATTATTAAAATACAACAAGGAAAAAATATTTGTCTGTTACCGTATTTGCGTGACAGCTTGATCGGCAAGTCACTTCTTTATATGGAAAGACGAGGTCAAAGCTTGGATCCAACGGGAACAGTCAAATGGGTAAAAGGTTATTTCTGATCAGGCTGTTACTCTATCTTATGTGACAGCCTGGCATGTTAACCTTTTCAATGTTTTGGTGGGGTCCAAGAAGGGAAAATAATATATGGGTGGGTTCAAAGTCGAGAGTTGAAAAAAATTTCAATGGGACAAAGTGCTTTCTTTTTGGGTATCAAATTGGGAGATTCACTGTAGAAGAAGTGGCTCTTGGGTGGGGAGGCCACATTGCCCCCCAAATTGTTGTAAGCTGACTTGCTTGCTCTTTGGTGCCTGCCAAACTCATAAACTTTTCAACAAACATAGGGCCCTCAAGACTTGTTTTTTTGTAATTTTATTTTGGGGTAGGTTGCATTATGCATTGTGGTTGAAAACTGAGAGCTCAATTGCTAAAAAAAAAGAAAAGAAAAAAAGAAAAAAGAAAAAAGAAAAGAAGATAATGGAGCTTCACACTATTTGTGGGCTGCCAATTTGAAATGGTCGCAATATGAATGCACAAGTGAAACGCACATTGTCACGAGAAAGTTATGAGAGACCCTTTTGAAGTTTTGAGGCCTTGGAGCGTTGAGAATTTATGGATTTATTGTGACGTGGTCCATGCAGTGATTTTCCATCACCGCCACCTGTAATATGTGTACTTGATTGGATGCAAAGTGTCTTATATTTGTCTCTTCCAAGTTGTTTGGGGGGGGGCCTTTCCTATATCCGTTGAGCCGGCAAGCTCTCATTTGTATTAATTTTTTTTTACTGTATAACTTGCTGAAAAATGATTGGTGATTAATTGGGTTGTGTAGGTTGCTGTTAGAAGTGAAGCAGCCATCTTCAAGAGACCAAGAAAGAAGAAGGTAAATATACCATTATGTATTGCGCCGAAGAAGATATTCATAGAACGTTTATGTCCTATACTGCAATTAATTTTTTTGTGGAGAGTGCATAGAACATAGAGAATATCTTTGCTGAGCAGATCACAAGAAAGTTCGGTAGAAATGTCCTTGATAGGGCTTAAACTTGGGATCTCTTTCATTTACTGCGTAATACCCTTGGAATAAATGGGAGGTCTAGTTAAGTAATGAACGATACAACTAGCCTAATTCTAATGTCTGCCAGTGAAATGTGTTTTCGAAAAATTAAATGGGAGTACTTATCTCGACATTAATTAGCAACATATGAATGAAGCAGAAAAACTAATACTTGATTTCATCTGTAAAACTAACATCGGGGTCGAATATATGAAAAGCAGTAATGCCATCATCTTGCCATTTTCTTGATGAAGAAGTATTTTAAGGCTATGCATCTCCCATGTTCTTTCTTTGTTTTGTTTGTGGTGGCGAGTGGAATACTTGTTAGATTCATATCTCATAGTGTAGTAATAATTTCTCGTGGCTGCGTGCAGACGCTTGCTGAACTAAAAGAGGAGGAGAGTTTTCTGTTGAAGGAAAGACGAAACTTGAAAAATGTATGTCTTTAATTCATTCTCCCTTTTTATTTCATAATATGTCTCAGTGGAGATTTCTGAATATTGATTTCTTTAATACATCCTTTGAGCAGCAACTGGCAACACTACGCCTCACTGTTGAAAAACAGAGGGCCACAAATGAAAGCTTGAGAAAAATGGAGGTGAACATGCTGCTACTACTCTCTAGACTCTTTATGTTATATGTATGCATTTAAATCGAACTTGGATATGTTTGAATTTTCATGAAATTTGCGGTTTGAAACCTGATAACGGATTCAGTTTTGTTTGCAAATAATGGCTTTATTCTAAAACTTAAAGTCTCATGAATTTTCATGTGACCGACCTTTGATTTCTTTATTCTAAAACTAAAAGATACTATTGGATTAGAGAGATTCTAGCTATTATAAAAAAAATGGCTTCCAAGCTATTTTTGTGAAGATTTGATGCTTGCACATCAAAAGCTGTTTATAAGTTCTTTATTGGATTAGAAAATCAACTTCACTTATAGGATAATTTTGTATGCCTCAAATGTGCTGATTTTCTTTCCTCTCGGGGAGATTTCTCTGTTTTACATGATTCTAGAACTTTTAGTCGTCTCGGATGAGTGATTGACGTCTGTATTGGGGCCTTGTTGCATCGTTTAAGGGCGTGTGTTGAAAGTTGTAGACTTGTCCATCTGCTTAGAGTTGTGATCTTGGTACAAATCAAGTATCAGAACATCTCAACATCCGTGCAGAAATTTTCTCATCCCTCATTAGAACTTTCAGAAAATGCGCTTAAGTAGGAAGTCCACCTCAGTCTCCGAATATATACATGTGGACACTATGTATATGTTTTGAACCAGCCTGCTGCATGATGCAGTGCTTCATCTTTTCTTGAGGGTTAAATTTTTTATGCTTGGGAAGGGAGTGTCATATATATGGTCTTCTAATACATAATGGGCACACTATGGTATGCATCAGCAGACGATTACACGTAGTCTCAAGACTTGAAGGTCACTTTCATTTCAACAGTGGCCTACTCTTCTGGTTCTCTAGTTTCCTCCACTAAGGATGCTTCCTGCATTCAACTATGTGTATGGGATTTTACCGTCTATATTTTTGTGATTATCAGCTACTTAAATAAGAATGTATTATAGACAGGTATGACATGGATTTTAATAGTGGTTTTATGTTCAATTACAGCTTGATTTGCAGTTGCCCCTGACAACGATGAAAGCTACAACTTCTGTTGTGCCTGGTGAATCCATTTTGTACAAACTTGAGCAAGTAAATGCAGTTGGTGTCCCTACAAAAATCATGCCAACAATTGTTCATTGCAGTAATCTTGGCGCTTCCCAAAGCTCCTGTCCACCAAATGTTTCTTGCAAGATAGAAGAGGCTGGGAGCCAGGATGCTGCCTTTTCGCTACCTGATTTAAATCTACCATTTGGAGACGACCCTAGCTCCGAGGTTTTATACCGAACGAGCTGAGCAGATTCAAACGTATACAAAAATTCAGTTTCTCTAATTATGCGGCATAAAGATCATCAGCGTTATTTAGCTGAATAAGATTTTAACTCCTTGATCCTAAGTTCCTAACTGTATTTTAGGTTGACAGACTGAAAGTGTAAGTATTAAAGAACGAGTTACCTTGACCGCTTCTGGAAGTGAATGCGGACATTAATTTGTTTTTTCATACACGAAAGAACTGAGGGTAGCGTAGAGATCCTAACCCTTTAGTTAATACATTCTTCCCGTGTTCAGGTTTCTATGTTTGTCTGAAGTTCTTTGGGAAACCCTCATCCTTTTTCATCTTTTAGTTTATTAAAAATATATTGAACTGCTGACTGCATGGTGTAATTACTCCATGATATAGGCTTATTTGTTGAAATGCCTCGTGTGGTTTTTAAATAGTCTCAGTTTGCTCTTGACGTTTCAAATGACTCAATAACCCCCTTAAAACTTTCATCATGTGACCAAAGTTGCCCCATTTCGATAGTTTTCAGATAAAAATTGGGCTTAATTATGTACATGCCCCCTGTGCTTTCCAACTTATCTCAGATTACCACCTGTGGTGGAAAACGTCTCAAAGTACCCCCCAACGTGCAAAAAACTGTCTCACGTTACCCTTTCCGTCAGTTTTTTTGAAGTTCCGTTACGAATGTTACTGTTCATCTCCCCCAAAATTCCAGAACAGTAGCCCTCTCCCCTTTGTTACTGTTCATCGCTTATTTACCCTCCAAAACTCAGAAATTTCTCCTAACCAACACAACTAGCAGCAAGAACAACTCGAGAGGTTGAAAAATCATACCTGGATCGAAGAAAATGGTGCTCGGAATCGCCCGAACGAGCAATGGAGATTTTGGGGTAAAAACCGGCCAATTTCTTGCTTTTTTCGGTGATACAGACGACGGTTGGCAGCGGCTGAGATGTGAGGGTGGTAGAGGACAACGTGCTGGTTCTTTTGATATCCATGTCGTCGCTTGGGGGTGGCCGGAGGAGGCGATGGCAGCCCAAAAACTGGTGCGATGAACAGTAACAAATGGGAGGAGCTGCTGTTCTGGAATTTTGGGGGAGATGAACAGTAACGTTCGTAACGGAACTTCAAAAAAACTGACGGAAAGGGTAACGTGAGACAGTTTTTTGCACGTTGGGGGGTACTTTGAGACGTTTTCCACCACAGGTGGTAATCTGAGATAAGTTGGAAAGCACAGGGGGCATGTACATAATTAAGCCTAAAAATTGTTCAATCAGTTGAAGTGGCCTGGGTATTTTGGTAAATTGAACTATTAAAAGTTAAAAAAAATCTAAATATAATATAACAAATTACTTGAAATGATTTAAAAAATAAAGATAAAAATGTCTCCTTATTTTTTCTCCATAAACGTCAGCCTCATCCTGTCCTACCTTCTCCCTAATCTCACTCCCCACCAAAACCCACCGCGTTCTACCTTCTCTCTCTCTCTCTCTCTCTCTCTCTCTCTCCCCCCCTTCCCTCTGTGCCCTCTGGTTCGTTCGGCTCTCCCCCTCCCCCCCCCCCCCCGCTGGTTGCCCCCGCCGAGGCGCCTTGGGCGGGCTGCGACGGGGGGGTCTGTTGGTTCGGGTTTGTGAGGTGCCGGAGCCGGCGGCGAGGGCGCGACCGCGGCGGCGGTTGCTGGGCTTGGTTGGGCGGTGGGAGCCGTGGTGGGCACTTCTGATTGCGCGAGACCCCTCGCCGCTTCTTGTCATATCTATTTTCCCTCCCTTTCCCGCCCGTTCTCTTCCTTTGCTTTTGCCTTTTTCTCCCCCCCGTCCTCCCTGCTTCTGCTTTTTTCTTTGCCCAACCTCAGGCTGCGTTTCTTTTGGTCCATCCTGGCCTTCGGGGGCCTTCCGTCCTTTG
The DNA here is from genome assembly GCA_903112645.1 of Prunus armeniaca. Classification (NCBI taxonomy): domain Eukaryota; kingdom Viridiplantae; phylum Streptophyta; class Magnoliopsida; order Rosales; family Rosaceae; genus Prunus; species Prunus armeniaca. Next base: position 7,455,015 of record CAEKDK010000003.1, on the reverse strand, counting down.
AAAGTAGGTTAGGAGCCCCTACGCACCCTTTGGCCATCACATGAGGGCCTTTCACTAAATCCGCCGTCCTCTGCGCCCCCTACATCTCCCCTCGCTCTTCCTCCTTCTGTATTGGCCCTTCTCCCCCCACCACCCCCCCGCGCGAGCCGCCCTGTTCCCTTTTGACCCCCGCCCCTGCCAACCCACCACCCACGAGCGTTGCCTCCCCGCACTCAGTCAACAACCGCTCTCATCTGCTCCCACATCCCTTTCCCCTCTCCGGCGCCCTCCGCATGGTCCATCTTCCGCCCTCCCCCCGCGTTGGCTCTTATTACACTCCCCTTACATTGGCCCCACCTACCTTACCTTTCCCAACTGCAAAGGCTTCTACCGCGGGTTTGCCAGCAAGTGCTTTTCTTTGGAAAACGGTCCCATACTGTGCGTCATCACATCTGGTCGTCTGTGTAGTTTCGGACTTTCTCGGCTCTTTCCCTCCGCCCGCTCTCCCCGCATCTTCCCCCTGCAACCCTGAGTGTCGTCAACGTCCTCTGGTTCCAACAGGGTATCCATTTGTTTCTTTGCCTCGGTTTTGAATATCGTAGTTTCTTTTTTTTCTTGCCTCTTGACACCCGCCTGCAGCCGCCTCTTATCCCTGTCTGCTTTGCCCTCCGCTTCCCCCCCCCCCCCAACCTTCGGGCGCGGCGCCAAGAGTCGGTCTTCCTACCCCTTCTGGGTGGCTATTAGTATCCGAACCCCCCTCGTAGTCCCTTGATTTTGTAGTAGTGCAATAGGTGTAACTCCTTCTCTCTCTCTTCCTCTCTCTCTCTCTCTCTCTCATGGACATGGGCTTGATTCTAATTAATGATAATTTGGTCAGGTGGGACCTGTATATATTTAGGGGATCACCCCCTATGTTCTCTCTTCCTTTTTTCTTTTCAAAATAAACATTCTCTGGGAATATTTTCAATCATGCCAGATAAATTTGTGTGGAATTTGCTAGAGTGTTTGGTGACGCATGCCTGCTGGGGCAGGGCCTCATCCCGGCCGTTCTTCTGTTGGCCCCACCTGCCGGGCAGGGGCCCTTGCACCTTGGACTTTTCCTCTTTTTGGGTCTGACGCTTTGCTCGTTCCGTCCAACTTTTGTATTATGATTTTATGTTTGCTGCAACGCGATCTCCGGCTTGCCTCATGCCATCGCAGCGCCGGGTTCCTGGTTGGGCCTCTTGTGCTCTCCTCGATGCCTTGTAGCCCTTGTTTTTTTTTTTTTTTTTTTTTTTTTTTTTTTTTTTTTTTTTTTTTTTTTTTTTTTTTTTTTTTTTTTTTTTTTTTTTTTTTTTTTTTTTTTTTTTTTTTTTTTTTTTTTTTTTTTTTTTTTTTTTTTTTTTTTTTTTTTTTTTTTTTTTTTTTTTTTTTTTTTTTTTTTTTTTTTTTTTTTTTTTTTTTTTTTTTTTTTTTTTTTTTTTTTTTTTTTTTTTTTTTTTTTTTTTTTTTTTTTTTTTTTTTTTTTTTTTTTTTTTTTTTTTTTTTTTTTTTTTTTTTTTTTTTTTTTTTTTTTTTTTTTTTTTTTTTTTTTTTTTTTTTTTTTTTTTTTTTTTTTTTTTTTTTTTTTTTTTTTTTTTTTTTTTTTTTTTTTTTTTTTTTTTTTTGTGTTCGACCGGTGATGTCCTGCATAAACATCAAACAGAAGCACATAAGAACTTTACCTATTCAAATTTTAGGTCTTATTATAAATAGTGTTAACATCTTACGGTGTGTTCAAATTTCTTGGGCATTGTCTTCTATCATGACCAATGTGTCCACACTCCCGACAGTGTCTAATCCCTCGCTTCATTGCCTTTTCCTTTGCTCCCGTTACTCGTTTCGACCCTCCATTGCACCTTACTCTCTTAGGGTCTTTCATATATTGTGTTTGAGAGCTGGACCCTCCAACTTCGTTATTACTTGGTCCATCCTTCAACAACTTCAACTTCACCTGCAAACTTTTTAGAGTCTCTGACAGTAGCTCACATCCTTCTTCACACATTAATGCATCCTCAACCACATCTGAAGCAAGTCGGGACATTGTACTCCGCTTTATTAAAAGACCAGGATCTGCAGAGTCTTTAATTTCGTTGCCATTTGCATCTGACACCAATCCAAATTTCGCAGTTTTCTTCCACCTCTTCAAAATGTATTTATCGGGCATATATTCAATCTGGTCCCTTCTGAACAATGCTAGGATGTGCTTGCAAATAATTCCAACAAATTCAAATCTTTTGCAGCTACACGATGCGTGGTCAGAATCTTTGACATATACGACTTCTGCCACTCTTGTTTCCCAATTTTTCCTTTCGCTCACATTAAAGACAACTTTAGAAGCATCCTCTGTTTTCAGCTCTAGGAAACATGCTGTACTTTGTATTAGTTCTTGCTCAAACTTTTGAAACATTGTCCTTGTGTACAAGGTAGCCATTTGTTTGTTCATTGGCATCGGTAGAATACATTGAGCCACTTCAAATGCATCTACGTGATCAGCAACTAACTCTTTTTGACGTTGATGAGAAAGTGCCCTCTCAAATCTTATTATGAAATCCATCAACGAATTTTTCCTTGATATGTATTGCTTGAAGAAACCATGAGAACATTCAGCTCTTTGGCTGCTTGACATTCCAGCGGCAAAAAAGTGTCGTGCGTAGGCTGGAACCCAAGATTCCCTTAAATCAAACATTGAACTTAGCCCATGGATGGTCAGTCAAACCAGCCTTTGTAACCACAATATTCCATTTTGCATCAAACTCATCCTTATTGTCAGTATCCCATATGGCTTTCTGGAATTCACCCCAATACTCCTTATAAGCAGAATGTGGTAACTTAACAGAGAACTTTGATGTGATGTGCCATATGCAAAGTCGATGAAATGTAGTCGGGAAGGCTATTGAAATCGCTCTGCTCATTGCCGCATCTTGATCTGTGATGATCGTTTTAGGTTCGCCACCTGGCATGGCTTTCTTAAACTCCTCAAACATCCAAATAAACGACTCAGTCGTTTCCTTGCTCAAAAATGCGCATGCTAGGACAATTGTTTGACCATGGTTATTAACTCCCAACATTGGTGCAAATGTCAAGTCGTATCTATTCGTGTTGAATGTGGTATCGAATACAACAACATCTCCATAAAACCCGTACGCCCGTCTAGAAGTTGCATCTGCCCAAAAACATCGACTAAACCTGTTATCGCCATCTCCCTCAATCTTGAAATAAAAAGCCTCATTTTTTTTCTGTTCAGCCATAAAATACTCGGTCACTAGTTCAACATCGTGGTTCCTCAGCTTCTCATTCACACTACATTCAAGATTGTACATATCCTTTTTCATAAAACCGATTTTATCCATTCCTCCGGATTGCACCTCGAAAATACTTACCTTCTGATTAATGGGAATATTAACCGAACCCAACTGTTTTGTAAGTACTTTTGTAGAATCTGAAATACGACGGTGTGATCTCAGTAAATGCATTCTTCCTGAGGGTGTCATCTTATGATTGTGTCCCTCTGCAAAAAGAGAGATGGTATACTTCTTGCTCCCATGTGTCTTCACAACCACAATCTTAGCTTTGCAATTGCATCTACTTATTCCCCGCTGTCTTTTTCTCTCCCGAGTTTCATCATTCCGGTATGCACCTTGTTTGCAACATACAAATTCTTTTCTCAGAATCTCTTTCTTATTTTTCCCCCAAAAGCTGGAATGAAGTCGAATACCAAAGCCAGCCAAGAATGCATATCTATTATAGAAATTATAAACGAGGTCAAGCGAGTCGAACTTCATCCCAACTGCTGGTGTTTCCTCATTTCTTACTTCAGGAATGTAAACCCTCCCATTAGCTGTTACAGAGTCATCACTCTCTGAGCCCCCAGACATTTTATCCACGTATATTATTGATCTACTTCTATATTACTGCATAGCAAATGTTAATTCATTAATCAATCATTACTGCATCACAACTTAGCAATGCATTCCACTTACACAAAACATTGCCCAAATTGACACAATACACGCATAGCCTAGCTTGTTGGATTCTGATTACACAAAACACAAGCAAAATTTAATACTAGTTACGTCATCTCTTGTGAAATAATCTGGAAAAAATAACATTAGAACCAACATGTTCAACTAAGAACTCAAATGTAATTCAAACCAGCAATTACAGAACTTCACCCAATATCCTCTCCAAATGCTTACTTCTAATGCCATTAAGCCTAAGTTTAGGATCTTTTACCTACATTTCATAATTTTCCAATCCCCCTCCAAACAAAAATAATCAACTAAGTATATTGAATATTCATAAGGAAATGACGCATTATTGATAGCAGAGCAAATGACGCATTATTGATGCCACAAATGACAAATTTCTCACCCTCACAAAAAACAAATCAAACCCAGCAAAATCAATCCAGCAAGAGTGAACTTACCTCTCAAAGTCAAATGACGCATTATTGATAGCAGAGCAAATGACGCATTATTGATGCCACAAATGACAAATTTCTCACCCTCACAAAAAACAAATCAAACCCAACAAAATCAATCCAGCAAGAGTGAACTTACCTCTCAAAGTCAATCGGGAGCTCCGAACTCAGTCAGCTTCAAAGAATGTGGTGGACATTAGAGAGGATTCTTTCGTAGTGGAGACTCCATCTCTACCAAAATCCAGGAACAACTGCAGCAGCACGAAAAAGAGATATGCTACTTTGCTTTCATCTGGAATCTCTTCTGCTGAACGAAAAAGAGAAGGGGTTTTCACTTCAATCATAGAATCAAAACAGGGCAATAGCTAGGTAAAAGCCATTAATCATCATACCGAGGATACCATAGATCGCAGGCCTCCCAAGGAGCTGATGACAATGGAGCGATTATAGAGTTTGGGAGCTTTGGATCTTTCTAATTGTGGATTTGCATTACATTAAAAAAGAGAGGATTGTGTTCTTGAGTTTTTCACAGAGAGGGAAAAATCTTCAGCTGAAGTTGGGTCTCCAAACGGGTCAGATTTCAACCCGGTTCTACATGCACCCTCTTTTAAAAACTCACCGTTGGATAAAATCCAACGGCTCTTACATACCCCTCAAAAAAACCCCTTATAACTTTCCACTCACTATAGAAGCACTCCTTGTATTGCTAGATTCTGGGTTTCAATTTATCTATCTTGGGTTTGCTCTCTCTCTCTCTCTCTCTCTCTCTCTTCAAACCCTCCAAAACTAAACAAATGCGGATGGTTTGGTTCATTGGTAATTTTCTTATTTGAATAGAAATTAGTAAACACCATTGGGTTAAGAATTATTAGTTTATTGGGTTAAAAACATGACCACTATGTTATTATAATGGCCCAACTTTTGGAGATTTCTGGTGATGAGCCCAAGGAACGGATGCCCTCCTTCCGCCTGTCCTCGCTGAAACCAGTCCGTCTCTCCTCTCCTTCCGTCCCGCCACAGCACCTCCCATCCCTCTTCCTCATCCCCGCCCCACCTCAAGGGATTGATAGTTTCAGTGCATGGGTGAAATGGACATTGAACGTTTTTGGGTATTGTTTTTTTGATGAAGAGGGTGGCCATGGATGCCATTGAAGATTTGAACTAAGGCCTGTTCTTTTTTTTATCTCTGGCTGTGCTCAAAGTTCAAATAATCATATTTTTTATTTTGTAAAACAAAGTAGCAGATTTGATTTAGTGCTGGGAATCTAGGCGTCATCCATCAAGTTGACAAAGCAGTGGCGTTGATTTGAGAGATGGAGTGGATGCATCTTTTGCCATCGATGAGAGTTGCCTTATCATCTTCCAGATTTCGAATTTGTTCGTTAATCTAATCCACTTTTTAATCTCTTGACTAGGAGGGGAAAAGATCGAATCTTTGTGAAATTCAAAGGCTTACGATTGTCCCCTATATCAAAATTGGAAGCCCTAGGATTATCCTCTCTCTGTCTCTGCAACTTTTCCAAAATTTCACAAATCAAATCACACAAAATCAAAACTGTAACTTCCTGCAACCTGTTCGAATCCAAAATTTCAGAGACAGCAGATGAGCAGTAGATGGGGGAGCTGTGCTTTGGAGAGGAGGTGCAGGTGGTTGGACGTGTCGGAGGGTGAGGGGGGATGGGGTTGGAGAGCTGGGAGGAGGAGGGACGAAGAGAGGGAGATTATTATTATTATTTTTAAATTATTTTATTTATTTTTATGTTAGTTTATTATATTATATAATTTTTTTTAAAGAATTTATGGATTCTGCAATAAATACGTCATCAGTTAATGTTTAACTAAACGGTCAACTTGATGAAATGCTCCTTTCTAATATTGGTTAGGTACCCATAATTTAATTCCTCCACCAAAACAATCTTGATACAAGAAGGAGAAAAAAGAGAGAAGAGGATAGAACATGAAGAAGAAGAAGAGAAAAAAGAGAGGAACGTGAAGAAGAAGAAAAAACAAATGCAGCTTTTGAACGTTAACTATCCCGTTAGTTGGGTGTTAGTTTTTTCTTTAGAATGATGTGTCAACTTTTAAATTCCTTAAATTAAATTTTAATAAGGTGGCATATATAGAACAAAAGTAAAGCAGATCACGAAAGAGAAAATTAGAGCAGAAAATCCGGATCCCTAAAACAGAGAGTCCAAGAACTACATTTCTCTCACCAAAAATATGTGAAAACAGAATGACAACATTTCAGAAACTCATCATAATAAGAATTCAATATTCTTTTTATTTCATGAGAACAGAGCCACCGTACATGCACCATATACATATCAATGAATTTTGAAACAAAGTTTTGCAATACTCAGTTAAGCAACGTGCACAAATTAATACACAAATTCAAATTTGAACAACCTTAAAGACGAAGGCGATTCATTTCCTAATTATATGTCATACAACAATTTGGAAAATAATTTCATGTGCTCAGATTGCAGACAAAGGATAATTGATATACTCCCATCATTAGTTGTACTTGGTAACAACAAACACCTCCCGTCCGACACAAATGGGCGGCCAGGCCCCATGAAAATGGGTCGACCCCAACCAAAATCAGCATCATGAATCGGCAGCTTGATCCAACTATTTATCAAAAAATTTGGGCACCGAATTGTTGGAAACCCCGTAACAAGTTGGGGATTACAAGGAAGATGAAGCTCAAGAAAGTCAAGAACTGATCGAAGATAAGCATCGTCCCTCCGCACCAAAGCACTGCGAACACAGCTTGCAGCATACCAAGTTGGTTTCGATTGGAGATCTCCTGCTGCAGCTATTGGTGTGGTTCTGAAAATGGCATTGCCGAAGAAACCAGGTGGGAGTGGGGGTCGCAATCTGTTCCGTCCATCTATTGGAATGTATAGCTTGGTGTCTTGATCATCCGGAAGTTTACGCGCTTTGCAAACACATCTCCAAATATGACCTGCCAACATCTCAAATGTTGTATAGTTGATTGTATTAGTATTCTGGCCGTCTCCCTTTTCCTTAGACTTGGCTTTCAAGAGACTGAGCTGCTCCTGCGTGAATCTAAAACGGGACGTAGTAATATTACTTGTGGTTTGCAGATGCTCATCAGAAGCTGATTTCATTTCTGGAGAAGGATGGTATTCGGTGTGGGGGAATTCAGGCTGAGGCGAGTCACGGGCACGAAGTAATGTCCTGTCCATAAAGGGTGGTGTAATATTTGAGAGATCCCCACGAGCAATACTAGACCATGTATTTACAAAATGGAGAGCAGAAACTCCATCTGCAATGTGGTGTTCGATTGCAACACCAAGTGACACTCCACCACATTTGAAGTAGGTCACCTGCATTTGTCAAATGGTGTCTAAACTTTACATAAATATTCATCGGGTGTCTGAGGGTTTCCAACCTCTACTTCGCATAAAACTTAAACTTAAATGGGCTTTTGATCTACTTACCTGTAACACCAAAATGGGGTATGAGGATATGCCCGCAGCATAATCAATACGGGGGATGAGCGGAAGGAAATTGGGATAGGATGCAAAATCGCCGAAATCATCGACGGTAGAGAAGCTCTCCGCTACAACAAAGAGCACTCCCTCCGCATTGAAATCAACCTCCAAACGGCCATCCTGGTCGTTGAGCTTGAGGCGGCCGGCCATAGGGTAAAAGGGCACGAGGGCCTTGATGAGAGCCTGCTTGAGCCCTTCCGGGTGGAAGAAATTGTGCTCATGACCATAGCTTGGTCTGTAAAAGTAAACACTGGGCGTGTGAAGGGGCGGGAACACTAGGTCCAAGTTGGAGAGCCATAGGGGGCCCCGAGGCGTCGACTCCTCGGCTGGCTTCACCATGCTCGAATCCCTTATGCTAACTGTTACCTTCTCCCCCATCTCTACTTATTTTTCTTTAGGTTTTAAGAGGATCACACTCTTCTTTTCCTTTTATAATGGAAAGAAAATTAGGACCTCTTGGCTTTCTTGTGGTTACAAAAGCTTAGAGTTCATTATTAATCAACCAAGGGGCCACGTGCTCATCAAACAAAACTTTGATACATATGGTCCTGGTTTCTCTTCTCTGTCACGTCCAGCTGGTTTCGGGCCCAAAAAATAACTCATCAAACCAAACTCTGATACATATGGTCCCGATTTCGGGAGCTGCTAGAATGCGAAGGTTAATACGCAGAGCTTATTTGCGGGATGTTAACAATCGTTCAATTAAAATGAACGGTTCAGTTTCAAAATTGTAGTTTTATTACAACCGGGTTTAAATGACCCATAAGAAAAATCTCAACTCGCGAGTGACTTCAGTTTCACCCTTCTTCCTTCTCCTTTTTATCTCTCATCTCCTTCTCTCTATGCGACAGCCAACAACCTCACATCCATGATCCAACACCCTCCTTCTGCCTCCTCCCACCACCTAATTCTTCTCTTTCTCTCCCTTTGACATCCACGAAACTCAAGTTCCATATTTTTTTTTTTTTTTTTTTTTTTTTTTTTTTTTCTTTAGGACTGACATACACAAAATTGAATTTGATCTAGGTTGGGTTTCAGGTGGGTGTGGGGTGGGATGGATGTGGTGGAGGGGTGGCTAGCAGGCTAGGGTGGTTAGAATTGAGGGGAAGGGAGGGTAGAAAGGAGCAGGGGGGGGAATGAGCTGGGATGGATGAATTTTCTCCCCTTTTTTTCTAATATTTCTTTTCATTTTTTATTTACAAATTTTGATTTTTCACCAAATTTTACAAAGAAACTGTTTCATAACTTACGATACATTTTAGATGAATCATTTCTCTATTTTGATTTCCCCCCATAATTCTATTTTTTTTAAATAGAATTTCAAAAAGCATTCTTTTTGGGTTTGGGACAAGGTAATTTTCCAAGAGGTGCATATGGACCCAATACAAGTTGCTCTGGAAGATCTCTGAAGGCATAAGAAGTATGATTTTTAAAAAAGTAATAGAAACTAAAGTTTTATAACATTAATTTGTTTATAAACAAACCAAAACCATAAATAAGTTTTATAACATCACACTTTTGTTTCTTTGATCAAATGATTACCATGACTTCAAATCGTTTGAATTATGATTTTTAGAATTCTAATATCGAAGACATTGTCGTAAGGAGCACGTAGCTTTTTAGGGTATATTTTTAATTATAAGTGAAAATTATACTTTAGAGCTTTGGGGTACAGAGAATGTCATAAGGGGTTCCTAGGAATTTTCAATGTATTTTTTGGATTTTTAATTAATTTATTATGAATTTTAGAAGTAAAATCAAGAAAAAAATAATATTAAATAGTATAGGGCAACACTTGCAGCAGCCGTCATTGTTTCCAAAAGGTGGTGTAACAGGACTGCGCCACATGTCATTTTGTTTACTTTTTGAAGTTTATCCTATAAAAAGAATTTAAAAAAAATTAAAATCAGAAAAATACACCGAAAATGAGACAAACTCCTCATGACATCATTCTCGATTATGGAGGTCCAAAATTATGATTTCACATATTTGAGTACAAGATAGTTGTTGGATCAAAGAACATGAGTGTTAAGTTACAAAACATCAACTAGTGTTTTATATTGTTTAGAAACAAATTTGAGTTTTCATTATCACTTCACATTTTTATAAGTGAAAATTTTACTTTTATAGTTAGAGGGTGTAGAGAATGTCACAAGGAGTTCTTAAGAATTTTCGGTGTATTTTTTAGATTTTTAATTAATTAATTATGAATTTTATAATTAAAATCAAGGAAAAATAATATTAAATAGTATAGGGCGACACGCGGCATCAGCTGAAGGTGGTGCCGTCAGTGTTTCCAACAGGTGGCGTACCACGATTCCTCCACATGTCATTTTGATTAACTTTTTCCAATTTTATCTTTAAAACTTCTTTAAAAAATAATTAAAAATCAGAAAGATACACCGAAAATTGCTACAAGCTCCTCAAGACATCATCTTCGATTGTGAAGGTCTAAAATCATGATTTCACATATTTGAATTTAAGGTAATCGTTGGATTAAAGAACATGAGTATTATGTTATAGGACATCAATTAGTGTTTTCAATTGCTTAGAAACAAAGTTGAGTTTTATTATCACTTGACATTTTTATAAATAAAAATTACACTTTTAGAACTTGACAATGTAGATAATGTCACAAGAAGTTCCTAGAAATTTTCGGTGTATTTTTTGAATTTTGAATTAATTTATTATGAATTTTAGAAATTAAATCCAAGAAAAATACTATTAAATGGTATAGGTCGACAAATGGCAGGGCTGAAGGTGGCACCATCAGTGTTTCCAATAGGTGGCGTTCCCTAATTGTGCCACATGTCATTTTGATTACTTTTTTCAAGTTTATCTTTAAAAATTATTTAAAAATAATTAAAAATCAGAAAAATACACCAAAAATTGATACAAACTCCTCACGACATCATCCTCGATTATGAAAGTCCAAAATCATGATTTCACATATTTGAGTTTAAGACAATTGTTGGATCAAACAACATGAGTGTTAAGTTATAGAACATCAACTAGTATTTTAGATTGTTTTGAAATAAAATTGAGTTTTAATTATCATTTTATATTTTTATAATATAAAAATTATACTTTTAGAGATTGAGGGTGTATAGAATGTCAGAAGAGGTTCCTATAAATTTTTGATGTATTTTTTAGATTTTTAATTAATTAATTATGAATTTTAGAAGTTAAATTAATGAAAAATAATATGAAATAGTATAGGGCGACACATGACAGCAATTGAAGATGGTGCCATTAGTGTTTCCAACAGGTGGGTCCCACGATTGCGCTACATGTTGTTTTGGTTACTCTTTTCAAGTTTATCTTTAAAATTGATTAAAAAAATAATTAAATTTGATTAAAAAAAATACAAAAAAATTTGCTACAAACTGCCTATGACATTATCTTCGACTTTGAGTTCATGATAATTATTGTATCAAAGAACATGAATATTATGTTATAAAACATAATCAGTGTTTTAGATTGCTTAGAAACAAATTTGAGTTTTTATTATCAATTTACAGTTGTATAAATCAAAATTATACTTTTAGAGCTTGAAGGTGTAGAGAATGTCACAAAGAGTTTCTAAGAATGTTTGTTGTATTTTTTGGATTTTTAATTAATTTATTATGAATTTTAGAAGTTAAATTCAAGATAAATAATATTAAATCATGCTGAGCGACACGTGGCAGCAACTGAAGGTGCGCCGTCAGGGTTTCCTCCAACAGGTGGCATCCCACGATTGGTCTATACCCTTTAATATTATTTTTATAGTATTTAACTTCTAAAATGCATAATAAATAAATTAAAAATTATAAAAATACATCGAAAATTGCTAAAAACTCGTCATGACATCATCCTCGATTATGGAGGTCCAAAATCATGATTTAACATATTGGAGTTTATGGTAATCGTTTGATCAAATAACTTGAGTGTTATGTTATGAAACATCAACTAGTGTTTTAGATTGTTTAGAAACAAAGTTGATTTTTTTGTTATCAATTTGTATTTTTACAAGTGTAAGTTATATTTTCCGAGCTTGAGGGCGTAGAGAATGCTACAAGGAGTTATTATTATATTGTTATTTACCTTTGGACTGCAAATTATTATTAACCCTAAATTATTATTGTATTGTTATTTACCTAAATTATTATTATATTTATTTTTACCATAAACTATTACTATTTACCCTAGATTATTATTATATTAGTTCTTACCTTAAATTTTTATTATATTTCCTTTTACCCGAAACTATTATTATATTTCCTTTTACCCTAAATTATTATTATATTGCCCTTCTCTATACCAAAATTTTTTATTTTATTATAATATTGCTTTTTACCATAAATGACTATTATTTTGCAACGTCACATGGATTTAAATGGAAAAAATATATTTTAAACATAAGTTAAAATTTAAAAATTGCATTACAAGCTAAAATATTATTTTAAACAAATTAAAAATTAAAAGAAAAAAAAACCTACAACTTCTATTTCTCTCTCTCTCTCTCTCTCTCTCCCCCCCCTCACCCTTCGCCCACCCTAAACCCCCCCAACCCCTAGAAGCTGACCACCCTAAACCCCCCCAACCCCTAGAAGCTGATTTCATTTCTTTAAAAGGATGGTATTCGGTGTGGGGGAATTCAGGCTGAGGCGACTCACGGGCACCAACTAATGTCCTGTCCATAAAGGGTGGTTTAATATTTGAGAGATCCCCACGAGCAATACTAGACCATGTATTTACAAAATGGATAGCAGAAACTCCATATGCAATGCGGTGTTCAATTGCAACACCAAGTGACACTTTGAAGTAGGTCACCTGCATTTGTCAAATGGTGTCTAAACTTTACATAAATATTCATTGGGTGGCTGAGGGTTTCCAACCTCCACTTCGCATGAAACTTAAACTTAAATGGGCGTTTGATCTACTTACCTGTAACACCAAAATGGGACATGAGGATATGCCGCAGCATAATCAATGGGGGGGATGAGCGGAAGGAAATTGGGAGAGGGTGCAAAATAGCCGAAATCATCGACGGTAGAGAAGCTCTCCGCTACAACAAAGAGCACTCCCTCCGCATTGCAATCAACCTCCAAACGGCCATCCTGGACGTTGAGCTTGAGGCGGCCGGCCATAGGGTAAAAGGGCACGAGGGCCTTGATGAGCGCCTGCTTGAGCGCTTCCAGGTGGAAGAAATTGTGCTCATGACCATAGCTTGGTCTGTAAAAGTGAAAGGGCGGGAACACTAGGTCCAAGTTAGAGAGCCATAGGGAGCCCTGAGGCGTTGACTCCTCGGCTGGCTTCACCATGCTCGAATCCCTTATGCTAACTGTCACCTTCTTCCCCATCTCTTCACCTTTTTCTACTTCTTTTTTCTTTGGGTTTTAAGAGGATCAGACTCTTCTTTTCCTTTATAATGGAAAGAAAATGAGGACCTCTTGGCTTTCTTGTGGTTATAACAGCTAAGAGTTCTGAGAGAAACATGCATGCCAATAGCCGTTAGGCTACATCTAACATTCAACAGATCAGATTGGTTTCCGAAGACCTCAAGAAGTGATTAGTAAATTAATGGCATTTGATTTCTCCTTTTGATAGTCCCAATGCCCCACTAAACCTAATCTCCAAATGCTGCTTTTTTTTTTATAATCATTTTTCTAAGCTTTCAAAAAGCCATAAACCTTCTTTCCACGTTGGAGGTCTTCGTGCTCTTCACTAGTATACAACAAACTCCAGCTACTTAAAATCCAAACATGCGATGTCAAATGTCCACTGGAGATCAACCAAGGGCCCAACAGCTCATCAAACTAAACCCTGATACATTAAGATGCACTTACAGACAAGGATTCTATATATTCGTTTTGGACTAGCTGTTGATGTGGTTTAGTTTTCAGTTTGGCTATTAGGCTCTAATCATCAATTTTAACAAATTGGTTTCTATCTGTCTGACTAAATTATTACAAGTAACCATAGAGTTTATACTCTGAGTGTGAGATTAACTAACTGACTACAGCCTAACTAAAACTAAGCATGTGCCTACTAACAACAATACTTACTAAATTTTTTTGATTTCTTGTTAGGTTGTACTATTGGAAGATATTGAAGATCAGGTTGCTGAGAAACTTGTGGCAATATGCCCAGTTAAAGTATTTGATATTTCACTGGTTAGCAGGTAAAAAGAGGGCTACTATAGTCAGACCACGAGCTTGCACACTCGTAGGGAATGCAGAGAATGGAAGGGATGGGAGAATGCAATATCATTACGGAGTAAGAAGGATCATTTCATTTGCAAGTAATTTCCTCTGTAATCAAAGTTGGAATTATAAATTTCTCTTAGTTTCTCATTATTGTAAGTGTCCCAGAAATGTAAGGCAAGTAATTGCTAATGTATGAAATTTGTGTTTCAATCTTTTATCTGTAAAGTGCTCAGGAGTGAAAAACGGCGTCTATGCACGAGACAACCAGCATTATTTTTTTTTTTTTTTTTTTTTTTTTTTTTACTATATAGTTAGTAGGCACTGATCTTCAGTGCCTAGGGAATGCATTAGGCACGGATGTATTTCATTAATAGAATACTTCAACGTGTATTGCACTACTACATTTTACCCTTTGAATGACGAAGAGAATTTCGTCGCGCAAAATACATTGTAGTCGCACAATTAAGAAAAGATTTGCATGTGCCAATTGGTTTTCTTTTTCATTTTTATTTATTTTTAGAATTAAGAAAAGATAATATGAGTAGTTATGTTTCATAAAAGTAGGACCTATTATCTGATTTTTTTTTAATTTAAATTTTTTTAAATATTAAAAATGTGTATTTATTATATTATCCTCATTTAATTAATAATTTCAATTCTAAATATTTGAATTAATTAATGACATTTTTTGGTATTTTGAATGTTTCACTATTCTCTGCCTTTTGCTTTATATATATATATATATAGATTATGTATCAATTGAATATTTATATTTAATTAAATAATAATATTAGAGGCCTCTTTTACACATGAAGTGCATTACAAAGGAATTATTCTTATTATCTTATCAGAAAAAAAAAAAGGAATTACTGTTATTATGCCATTAAAGTATATCAAAAGGAAATTGTAATTATTTAAAACATATATAATTCAGAAAATTATTAAACTAATTAAAGATGAAAAATATATATATATATATATATATATATATAAGTGTAAAGGTAGCTGAAAAGTCAACATATTGTTTGTCACTTTCTTTATTAATGGTGACAAAGGCCATAATAGTAACGGTCACAAATCTCACCAACTCAAAATTTATAGCTGCATCGTTACTAAAGCTTTTAGTCACCAATAAAGGTGACCAATGCTTTCAAAAGTCAAGAAAAAAAAGGTGACTATTGCTGATTTTTTTTTGGTATTGCGTCTTGATGTCTTAGATTATACTGTTAAAGTTTATCTAATAATTTATTGATAAATAAATAAAATAAGTTCTTCCTGGCTTATTCTCTATCTTAGATACTATTCTTGTTTATGTCTATAGAGCCATTTTCTACTAGTGCAATTAACTTTTTTTTTTAGTATAAGAGTAAATGAATAATGCCAAACAAATTTTAGTATTCAAAATCCTAAACATGAGATTATTTTTGTCGTCTATATATAAAACATGACTCACATGACTTCTCCGAAGATATGGAAAACCCAATAATATTGCTAATGTTACGTTTGATTGTCACAGTAATTGTTTGATCCAAATACCAAACTGTTTCTTGATATATATTATGGGGTTGCTTGGACAGTAACTAATCAAAATGATTGTAGCAAACAGCTAGGAAAGAAGAAATTTGTAAATTCGTCTAGAAATACATTATAAAAACCATATATCAAAAACAAATACAAGGCTCAAATACGTCCCCTCCTCCTGTTGATCCTCTTGGCTGCCTCCACAAACCATTCATGCCTCTTGTTTGTCCAAATGTCCCCAGAAATCACTCCAATTATTAAACCACTAATAATTCCTGGCAGAACAACGTCCCAGTCTAGTTCAATTTGAAACCCAGAGTCTTCATCTTCTTCAAAGATTGATGGCGGTGGTGGTCTTGAGCTCTCACTTTTCTTTGACAAAGGCTTTCCACACAAACCTGAGTTTCCAACATAGTAATCTTCTAGGAATGTACTAAATTGTTGGCCGAGTGGTATAGGCCCCCAAAGACGGTTATGGGAGACATTGAAATATGCAAGGAAATTGAGTTGTGCCAAACCACCGGGGATCCTTCCTGAGAACTGGTTTTGGGAGAGATCCAACGATTCAAGAGCAGTCAAGTTCCCTAAAGATGAGGGGATGTGACCAGTGAGAGCGTTGTTGGAAATGATAAGCGAATGAAGGGCTCTTAGATTCCTGCTGGAATCTCTCCTTCAAATCTATTACTTGAGAAATCTGTCAACCTAAGCCGATAAGGGGTCCAAATATATTCCAACTCAACACCTTTTGCAAAAGTATTTTATTGCATGCTGAAAATTTGTGAGAAGTATTTTATTGCTCTTTCAACAAGTAAAAGAATTTGGTAAATGTTCGTTTTTCAGGGGAGACTTTACCGAAATTTTGGCAGAAAGTCTCGTGGCCCTTTTTCATATCTATGGAAAAGAGGCTATAATTTTAATAAGTGGGCTCGACATCTGTGTGGTTTTGGAATTTCCACAGGATTCATTCCAGGTTCCGAGGAATTCGGAGCGGGTCTTATCAAGCTACCTACTAGAAGTTGATAGTAGCAACATATACTGGCTGCAAAGTAAGCATTAAGCATCCAAATATTGGGTACTTAATTAAGAACAACAATACAGGAAATCAAAGAAACAAGCAAACAAGAAACAGAAAATGTAGTTCGTAGCTAGTCGAAAATGTACACTACTTTTTTGTACTCGTACAGAAATATATTACAAACATTGTTGTACAAATTAATACAAGCAACTTCAGCACCACAAATTAATACAAGTTGTACAAATTAATACAAGCAACTTCAGCACCACAAATTAATACAAGCAAATTACATCACCACCCTTATTGTAATAAATCAGTATGCACCAGACCCCATACAAGAATTCTAAACAACAACAGCAGCAGCTGCAAGATAAACATGGATTTTAAATAAGTACTTAGTTTCTCTGTCCTCTCCTCCCCCGTGTGCCTCTTGGCTGCCTCTTCCTGCTAAATTTCTCTAAAAACCATTCATGATTCTTGCTTGTCCAAAAGTTCCCAGCAACCACTCCAACTATTAGACCACTAACAACTCCTGGCAGAACCACATACCAATCTAGTGCAATTTGAAACCCGGAATCTTCATCTTCTTCAAAGATTGATGGTGGTGGCGATATTGAGCTATCACATTTCTTTGACAATGGCTTTCCACACAGACCTGAGTTTCCTTGGTATGAATCTTCTAGGAATGTACCAAATTGTTGGCCAAGTGGTATAGGCCCCCAAAGATGGTTATGGGAGACATTGAAATATGCAAGGAAATTGAGTTGTGCCAAATTACCTGGGATCCTTCCTGAGAGCTGATTCCGGGAGAGATCCAACGATTCAAGAGCAGTCAAGTTCCCTAAAGATGAGGGGATCTGACCAGTGAGAGCGTTGTTGGAAAGGTTAAGCGAGTGAAGGGCTCTTAGATTCCCAATGATACCTGCTGGAATCTCTCCTTCAAATCTATTACTTGAGAAATCTATCAACCTAAGCTGAGAAGGGGTCGCATCATATTTCAACTCAACACCTTTTGCAGTAGTCGTGATCGAGTATGGAACATCATAAGAGTCTGCATATGTATTTGACCTCTTTGACGTCGGAGAGACTCGAAAATAAATTTGGTGATTCTCATCGTCAACAAATTTCATGGAATTCCAGTTGTCTAAGTAGTTGGAGGGCAACTTACCTGAAAAACCATTGTTAGATAAATCAATGATGCACAACATTGGGAACTCTTGGTTTGTTGCAGGCTTCCCAATCATGCCATGAAAACCATTGGACCTCAAACTGAGATACTGTAGAGCTGGAAGTGCCCCTAACCAAGATGGGAAGATGTCACTTAGCTGATTGTTTCCAAGGCTAAGAAACTCTAAATGAGTGCAATTGGCCATTGATCCTGGTACCTTCCCCTGTAACTGATTGTTACTTAAATCAACCATTTTCAAACTATTTTCGGCCGGACATATTTGAGGAATATTGCCGTGAAAAGAATTGTGGCGCAGGTCCAATATTTCCAGAGAGCTGGAGTTCCCCAAACACCGTGGAAGCATGCCACTCAAGCTGTTGTTGGACAAATCAAGAGCTTGTAAATAATTCAAGTTGCAGAATGAGGGTGAAATATCTCCACTATAATTATTGTCTCTGACAACATAGTTTCTGATTGATTGCGGTGGAACTGGCAGTGTTCCTTGGAACATATTGGACTGGAGATCCAAAGAATTTAGATTCTTCCATGGGAGAATGATTGGATCTTGGTCAAATCCTGTTAAGAAGTTATGAGAGAGGTGGAGAGTGATCAATGTTTCTCTAGTTGCGTTCCACACCCATTTTGGTATTCGCCCATGGATGCTGTTGTAACAAAGGCCTAGGTACGACAATTCGTATTGATATTTTAAAAATTCTGGAAACTCTGTTAAGTTGCACGAGACCAACTCCAGAACTTGAAGCTGTGGAAAAGTAGCACCCAAATTGGGTTTGCTCTGCAGAGATAACTTGTTGTCTGATAATCGAAGGACCTTCAACTTTTTGAGCTTGGAAAACTGATCAAACTCAACAGTCAAGTTATTAGAGGAAAGGTCAAGATATTCAAGATTTTTAAGCTGAAAGAGTGACCCAGGAATTTCTCCTTGGAAATTGTTACCCATGAGGATTAGAGTACTTAACCGGGTCAGGTTAGCCACAAAAGATAGGAATTCTCCCTTAATGCCGGCATTCCCAAGGTGGATCGTGGTTAGCTTTCCAAACCACGACCAAGTAATTTGGCCTGTGGAAAAATTACTTGAAACGCCATAAAATGAAGACGTGTCTTGGATTTCCGGCCCCAAAGAAAAAAAGGACATGTCTAGGTAACTGAGTTGGGTAAGATTTCCCAGTGAAGATGGAACAAGGGGGGAAAAATGACAGTAGGAGATGTCCAATAACTGTAAAGAGTGAAGGTTTCCGAGGGAGCTAGGAAGTTGGCCAGAGAAATTCGTGTAGGCAACAGCCAATTCCTTGAAGAAATTACTCCTGTTAAAGGTGGGAAAATAACCTGTTAGGTTTGAGTTACCGTTCAGAACAAGAACCTCTAAGTTTGGTAGGTAGAAAATGCCTGCTGGGAATTCCCCATTCAACTCACAATTGCCAAGTTGGAGAGATGTGAGAGAAGATGCATTGACCAAGATATCAGGCACAGTGGATTGTATCACTACCCAATTAAGATGAAGTTGTTTTAGGTTGGTCGAGTTTTGAACCAGGCTTCTCATGTTTCCCTTGGTCAGTTTTAGAGAGTCACTAGAAGCAGGAAGTTTCAGAGAATTGTAAGACAGATCAAGGGTAGACAGCTTCGACAGCATTGAAATTTCTGATGGAATTTGGCCATAAAACAAGGAATTTGAAAGGTTGAGAAATGTTAGACTCGAAAGATCTTGACCGAACCTTGATGGTATTTTAGAGAAATTGAAGTGATTATCTGAGAGGTCAAGCCTCTGCAGATGAACAAGGCGGAAGAGACTGTTGCTGGAATTGATAGAACCGTAGAGACAGCTGCTGCTGAGGTTAAGGCCAACAACATGGCCAGAGTCCTCATCACACTCTACACCATCCCATGAACAACAATTACTCCGATTTTGATCTCCTTCTAGCGTCCAAAATGCAACCTTCGGATAAGCAAGAGGATATGCAGAAACAGACTTGTTAATTGCAAAGCTTTCCTTGAACTGCAGCAAGGCTGAGCACTCATCAACCTGGCCAAGTGCCTGAGTCTGTACAAGTAAAAAACAGTGAGTGGCATTGAGTAATAGCAAAAGAAAACAACGTACAGAAATAAACTTTGACTGCCACGATTCCATTCCCATCACAACTATGTTTTCTGATTATGGTAATGCTTATGGCTCTTACGTAATTAAGGATCGAGAAATCCACCTCCTTTTATAGACATAGCTCATGCAAAATAATCAAGGAAAATGGGGATGATTGATGAGCGGGGATGAAGCCAAATCAATCACTCCAAGACTTGAATTCAAAGTTGTCTGCAGGATTGATATTTATCTATAATTATTAAAAGTAGTGACATTTATATATATTATTAAATGTGTTGCCTGCTGAGGAGGGCATTTCCCTACTCCACTCTCTTTTATTTCCATTTTATTTTTTTAGGTTAGTGAAACAAATCTTGTGGTGACTTGGTCTGAGTCATGTTAGTTCGGCATCTTTGTTTGAAATATCTCCAGCGAAAATTCTACCATGCGCCGAGAGCATGGATGCGCCCAAATTTCAGCCATTAGATCACTTTGAATTTATGGCTCTTAACAAACACTGAAATTGAATCCCACCAATCCATACAACTGGTGAAGGAAGAAAGAGAAAAAACAAACCAATATAAATAGTAGGCTAGTTTTTTTTTATTATTTATTACCTTCTCTTTTGGATTGATGTTTATGTATATGAAACTTTAAGTAAGAATGTAATTAACTGAAAAACCCAATATAAATTTAAAAAAAATTACAATAAACAGAAATTTTAAATATATTTAGATTAAAATAATAATAATAGGGATTAAAAAATTTGTTCCATGTTTTTCTTCCACTAATCTCACTACTACTATTTCTCTATTACTCCACCAGTAATTAGGATGTAAATGATTTCTATTAATAAAAACCAAATATTTTAGTAAAATATAAAAATATTAGGTATGAACAAAATTAGGAAAAATAATAGAATGATCTAAAGTTTCAAAAAGTAGTTAGTAAAACATTAGATTTTTACATGTCAAATATTTATTTATTTGTGGTTATGTTAAATTTCAATTTTAAGTAATAATGATAACATCTTGATTACCATTTATAAAATATATGTCTTGTTCATTGACAATTTTGTGTGCATAAAATACATTAAAAAAAAATATACAAATGTTATTTCACCAAATATTTTAAAATCTAAGGATATAGATTTTTATAAACTTGTTCTTAGTTTAAAGTATAGTTTATATTTGCATACAATATAACATATTATTGCTAATAATTTAAAATCTAAGAATATAGATTTTTATAAAATTGATTCTTAATTTAAAGTATAGTCTTTTTTTTTTTTTTTTTAATATAACATATTATTGCTAAGCAAAAGAACACTATCATACACAAGCATATGATCATATAAATACTTCTTTGTAAAATCGACCAATTATTAATCGAATTTTTTTCTTCAAGTTTTCAATGCGATTTCTTTTTTATTTTTTCATTGTGTATTTATAAATATATATAAAATAAAAAAATCAAATATAATAATTCTATATTAATAATATAGAATTATAAATAAATATTAAATGAAAAATATATAAATATGTTATACCTTAATTTACAAAGAAAATGACCCATAGTACAATGCTAAAGCAAGAGTAGACATTGAAGAAGTAAAATTGGGTCCTTAGGCTTGTAAACACAAGAGTTTACATCATTAAGGACTACTATTACACTATCATGGACATATGCATTCCATAAGCTTGTAAATCATATCCTTAAGTTTGTACATTACAATATTTGGTCTTGCATTTAAGAGACTTTGCACCTTCATTACAACGTTAAGGTGAATCCTAATCCATAACATTGTAATACTCATTTACAAAGAAAATGATCCCCTTATAACATTAAGGTAAATATGGACCTTAGAGAAGTAATTGTGAAACTTATTCTTGTAAAAACTAGGGTTCACAAAATCTGATGTTACCTCCCTTCATCCTGAGATCTGCCATGGTCTTTGTTCTTCCACAAATATGTCATGGTTTCCGTCTAATCAAAGCAAAAAATAAAAAAACATGTCCAAACATTTTCACACTTAACATATATACACGTATCGTTTGTTTGCATCTATATAACCAGTTTAGATTTTATCATGTTGTAAACAAAAAAAGTTGAGATATTTATAGGCCCTCCTTGAAACAACTAGTACTAGGAAGCTATTGAAAGAGCTTGAATCTCAATAGAGTTATATTTCTTGTAGCGAAAGTTTGTTGCATTCGGAATGGTGGTGAGTATAGAAAACGACATCTAATAATGTAAGGGACCAAGTTTCACGCTTAAAAACCCTAGAAATATTACGGCAATAATAAAGGAGAAGAAACCAAAGATCAAAGAACTATAGCCGATGGCATTTTAAGACTGGGGAAAATGATATCCACTGAGAAAGAAAACAAATCCAAAAAATTTCACACTTCATATATGTGGGTTTGGATCTCAATGGTCATCGCATATTTGTGGGAATGGAGGCCATGACAGAACTGGGGATTGGCAAGGGATTATTTGGTTTTTTTTACTTTTTTCTATAAATGGTTTAAGTTTTTACTTTTAATTGTATACTAAATAATTAGGACAAAATATGAGTAATCAAAAAAAGATGATGTGGTAGTTGACACAAGTTGCCATGTCATTTGCCACGTAAGTTGGTATCACTAAAATTGGTAAATAAGGTGGTGCCCGTAGCATTATTGTATACAAATATTCATTGAATATTTGGGATTTCAAACCTCTAAGCTATACCCTATTGATAAAATTATGCAAGGGACTGAAGCTGTAAGAAATGTGGAATGAAATGAGTGAGAAATTTTTTGAGATATTTATAGACATATTTAAAATTTTTAAAAAATAATAATAATGAAAAATTTTAAAAAAAATACTGGCAGTGTTTTGATGGTTCTGACCTCCAATGGTCATAACTAATTATATATATATATATATATTCTTTTTAAACAAAACGAATTTAAAATATTTAAAAAGGTTTTAAATAATAATAATAATAATAAAAGTAACTTTTCAATCAATAGTTCTTAACTCCAATTGTCAGAAACCAATTATATACAACTTATAAATATTATAAAATTATTTAAATAAATTAAAAAATTTATTTTAAAAAAAAAAAAAAAGTAGTTATAAAATATAAAAAAAAAAAAAAAAACCTAAGCTGACGTCATTGATGACGTCTGTACGCCTTTAATTAATTGGTTGTTAGATTTGTAGGTACACGAGATGTTTCGTACTCTTGCCCACGCATGATACTTTCTCGTCAAGGAAAGCACATGCGTTGGGCCCACAATAAAATTTGACCTACGCCAAAGTTGGGCTAGAAGTGGCTTGGTTGGAGGGCTAAAGGGCGAAATGTGGCCCTTCGAATTTGACCAAAATTTTTTTTTTAGCCAATGGCTGGAGATGGGTTTTTCATTATTTTAATTCTATATTTGGCCTATGGTCCATTACTGGAGATGGCCTTACTTTCTTCAATTTATACTCATGCATGGCTCATTGTCTGAGAGAGTGAGAAATGGGGCACGTATTGTCGGATGAACAACATTCATTACTTCACAATTTATTTAATTTAATAAATAAATAACAACAACAATATATAAATTCCTCTCTCTTTCTCACATCACTCTCTCTCCTCTCTCTCTTTCATGGCCACGCTCCACCACATACACGGCTCTGGCCATTTGACTTTCCTCGAGAGAGAAAACTATGACCTTTCCATTATTTTCGTATTTTCCTAAAGATTATCTAACTGATTTAGGCATTGGAGGACTTTTGGTCAACACCCCTCAATTTGGTTTATTGACTCCAATATATTTTATAGGAATCAAGGAATAAGAAAAAGAAGGAAGCTCAAAAGGTGTAAGAATCTCTCGCGAATATTCTCCCTCATATCATTGTTCCATCCATGAGTATCGAGGTGGGCAACATTGATCATAATTGCGACCAGATGAAGTTCAACCTTGACCTGCCTGAGGAAGAATATGAAAAGGCCATTGTTTGAGTTGCAACTTAAAAGTAGCAGTTGATGTCCTACTTCAACAAGAGAGCCAAAGTCAGAAAATTCCAACCTGGGGACCTTATGCTTAGAAAAGCCTTCATTTCAGCATAAAAGCAAGGGTCAAAGAAGATGAAACCCAGTTGGGAAGACCCTTATCTGATCATCCGATCTAGAGGCAGAGGAAGTGATACACTTAGTACCCCGGTGGGAAAGGAAGTTCTGAGACAGTGGAATGCCCATCACCTCCAAAGATACTATCCGTGAAGCTTCCGCTTACCAACTTGGATTCCAGCATGCGACCTAGCCTTCTTCACCTCAGTTGAAGAAAAAGCTACTTCCGATGGTTTTTTTTTAAGTTGTTCATCCATTTATTTCCATGCAATAAAGCAATGTAATCACAAAAACATCAATACAAGTTCGAGTTTTCATTCAATAAAGTGTACGAGATAATATCCAAAGCGTCCTAAGGGAGACGCAGACCAACGTCCAAAGCGTCCTAAGGGATACGCATGCCAACGTGCAAAGCGTCTTAAGGGAGACACAGGACAACAACCAAATTGTCTTTAGGGAGACACATGGACAACAACCAAAACGTCCTAAGGGAGACGCAAGTCAACCGTCCAAAGTGTCTTAAGTGAGATGCAAGGTAGCGTCCAAAGCATCTTAAGGGAGATGCATGACAACATTCAAAGCATCTTAAGAGAGATGCAGAAGAGCACCCTTTAAGTATGAGGACTTTGAGTTATTTGAAGAAAGCTGCATATTGTACAAGCAATATAACAGATAAATGTTTTACATTAGGTTACTTCACTTTCATTGGGAGCAATTTGGTTACATGGTGAAGTAAGAAGCAACATGTAGTGGCTCGATCTTTAGTTGAGGCATAATATAGGGGCATAGCACAAGGAGTTTGTGAGCTTCTCTAGCTAATGGTACTCTTGTCCGAAATTGGTTTTGCACCAAAGAAAGTCATGGAGCTTTACTGTGACAAGAGATAGCAAATAATCCAGTTCAACATGACAGAACTAAGCATGTTGAAGTGGATATGCATTATATTAAGGAGAAGATGGTAGATAAGCTAATCGATATACCATTTGTAAAGTCAAAAGAACAACTGACAGATGTCTTAAAGCAGGGTTTTTCATGACTCACTTGACAAGTTGGGCATAGGAGATATCTACTTACCAACTTGAGGAGGAGTGTTGGCGTGAGCTATAATTCAGGGATCTCGTGATCCCTGGTTTCCTGGTATAATTCACGTTACCTAATTAGAATCATTACCTAGTTAGGATTCCTTGTAATTAGCTAATTACTTTCTTTGTAGGAAAAGTCAACTTGTACTTGTATATATATCGTCCTCTTAGATAAATATAATATCAATCACAATTATTTAATCATGTGTTCAGTTTGAGTCTTGTTACTAGCATGCAAGGTGGCATATGTCAATGATGATTTGATTAAGACCAATTCCAAGTCTCTACACATGGAAAACAAGAATGGTGTCATCTTTCACGTAAAGGAATAATCTCATACTTAACTTAAAATTTAATAACATATAGGTCTCCACAATAAATATTAAATAAGGAAAAGTCATCTTAATAAACCATAAATATATAGTATGAATATTTCTTTAACATAATAATATATATAGTTTTTTTTTAAAATTAAAAAAAGAAAAGAAAAAGATTCTCACAGTACGGGTGACATGACCTAACCCAAATTCCACTTTGGAATCTGAGTTGAACCCTGTGCGTGTCCGACACCTGGCGGGTGCCGAGCACAAATGACTAAATTGCCCTTCTAATTAAAATTCAAAGTTTATTACAAGTTTGACTTCTGCTGAAAATTCAGCAGAGCCTCCTCTGTAATTTGATCATTTCCCAAAATTTCAACCTGTCAACAAAGCATATACATAAATATCTCAATTGCCAGCATGCTTCCAATTTACATCTAAACAATTCTGCTTAACTAAACTGCCTCAGGCCACACAGAAAGTCCTAGGGCAATTCATCAGAGCAACTAATTCAAGAATATACAACAGAACAATTTGATTCAAAGAAAATCCTACATGAGAGAGAGAGAGAGAGAGAGAGAGAGAGTGTGTGTGTGTGTGTGTGTGTGTGTGGAGCATTTTATTCAACCACGAGGAGGTCCAATTTAGACGGCAAGTGGCTAGAATTTCAATTCGAAATCCGGGCCAAAACCCAAGTTCAAAATTGAATTTCAAAACTCTACAATCGTTGAAATCCTACATAACAGGCAGCTAGGGCATGAAAAAAGAGGAGGAAACCTCACCTAATCCATCGGATTTGGGTGGCGGTTGTGACGACGCGACGACGGGAGGAGACCGGTTCAAACTAGTCGAAACCGTCGGCGGTTCTTGAGTTTTCCGGCTTGGAAAAGGGGTGGGTCGAGAAGGCGAGGTCGAGCCAATTCGATCGTGATCGGTGCCAACCCTTGCCGTGGTTGAGGCTGGGAGAATTGAAGAGATAGAGGGGGGAGAACGATGTCGAGAGAGAGAGAGAGAGAGAGAGAGAGAGAGAGAGAGAGAGAGAGAGAGAGAGAGGGAAAATGTCGCGCGAGGAGGAGAGGAAATTCTGATTTTTCTAAAATCAAGTTCGAGTTATTTACCACTAGCCTATTTTTGATCACCATTCCTTCGTTACAACTTCGATTTGAGCCCACTACGTGTCTACGAACTCATTTCAACGTTCTGTATGCAACGGTCCAATCAAAATTTTCAGATTCCTTCCTGGTCAAAAAGTCAACTTTAATCCTAATAAAATATTCCAAAGGGCATTTTAGTCTTTTTCTTGAATAAATTAATAATTAAAAATTATTTAAATTTTGGGTTGTTGCAACGGGCCCCACAAAATTATTGCCCGGACTGCAAAAAGGTTCCAAATTCCACCACAAAACTCAGCTAGGTAATAATTTGGGCCGTTCCTATACGTGCGTTGGTGGAGTTTTTTGGGCTCAAATCCTAAATTTTGAGTTTAGCCCCTTGCATTGGAGATGGCCTTAAGAAGCTAAATGTCAACTCAAACTAAGGCCCTGTTTGGTTTGTGAAATGGTTCTTTTGGAAGAGGTCTTGGGCAGTGGACCTAAGAATCTTATCTCATAGTGTAAAAGTTCAATTTTTTTTTTAAAAAAAAGATTAAAATAACATTGAAAATGAAACTATAGTACATTCATTCATAATTCATGTCAAAAACAACATTACAAATTACAACTGTCCACAACGAGGTTTCATATTTTGAAAAGGTAGCATTATAGCTTCATTTTCAATACAATAAAAAACATCATTCTCAATGTAAGCAAACAAGCTATCACTCAACCATTGATCTCCCATTTTGTTCCAAAGTGTACCCTTGATAATATTCATGACGGAAAATGCCCTCTCGACTTAAGCAATTACAACCTGTAAAACTAAAGCCAATGTAATAAGCAAATACACATAATTGAATGCTTGATGCATCCTTGTCTCCACCATTGTTTTGGCAAGACCAGCAATCCCTTGCAATTCAGATAAATCACTACTTGAACGAACATGATAGGTCAAGTTGATCTTCAAGTGCCAAAAGATCCCCATTCAAAAAATCTTGAGGGCAAAATTGAGCAAGACAAAGTAACTTTTGTTTATCAAAAGCTACGAATAAATCATTCAGACTCAAACATACCAAACAAATAAGAAACTCAACATTTACCTTATTAAAACGATCATCTAACGCCGTAATTTGCTCATCAATGACATAAATAAAGAGCTCCACACGACAATGATGACGATTTGTCTTTATTGGAACATTACACCTTGACCTCCCTGGAAGTATGAATGCCTCATCCATGTTAGGAACATCAATTTGATGTTTGTCACAAAATAAAGATACCTCATCAACCAATACATCAAACCCATTATTCCTCATCCAATGTAGCTTTTCCTTGCATGATTTCACTAAAGCCATTGCATTCACAATTCTTAATCTTTCTTTTGCAATGCTTGTGACACATCATTTGGGAGTCCCAATATAGCTTTCATTAAGAATATGTGAAACACAAATTCAAAAGTAAGCATTTCTCTTTGAATCTTATTTGCTTCACTGGCATATCACTGGGATTATCATCAATAATCATTTGAAGCACATAAATCACAGATGAAAACATAGAAATGATGCTAATAATGGTACCGTAATGTGTGTTCCATCGTGTGTCGCCGGAACATTTGAGACTTATTTCTTGATGCAAACCTCGCCCCGTTATAAGACAATCATTGTCAAAAGCTATCACAAGCTCTTCTTGGAGTTACGCTCTAAGTGCATCACGCCGCTTACAAGATACTCCAACATGGTTAACCACACTATTAGTGGTTGTGAAGAAAGAGGCAATATCAATATTCTTCTTTGCCACGGCAACAAGTACTAGTTGAAGTTGATGAGCAAAGCAATGAACATAATATGCACATGGTTATTCTCTCAAAATCTTTGTTTTAAGGCCATTCAACTCACCTTTCATATTGCTAGCTTCATCATAACCTTGTCCTCGTAGCTTGGAAAGGCTTTAATTGTTGGAAGAAAAGGATGTGTGTCAATGGAATCCTTTAGTGAACTTGAAGTAGTGTCATGTTGAATTCCCACAAACCTTTCAATTACATGCCCTTAGTCGTTCACATAATGCAACGCCATAGCCATTTGCTCTTTCACTAAAACATCACGTGTTTCATCCACCAATTTAGAAAAGAATCTATCTTTTAAACCACTCATGATAATGTGGGGAATGAAGCGTCGATTAATTCCTGATATATTACTTTGTGGGAAAAAATGAACTCTAGGTTAACAAAGGTCCTTTTTGTAGATATGCTCCTCATCTCTAATATTAGTATCATACTCAATCATATGAATTCTTAGTCCAGGGTCTGTCTAAAGATTAGCCAAAACCTCGTCTAACTCACTTTGTCTTGAACTTGAAGTTCTTGAACTACCCACATTATCTGGACTAACCAATGATGACTTTCTCTTAAAAAATGTTTCCATAATTCTACATAAATGAATCAAAATAATAACTCAAATGATTTAAAGTGAACACCAAATTTATACCAATTAACCACAAAAAATTCATAAATGAAACATCCAATAAATCAAAACAATATAATACAATCATAAATTCAATTTCAATTCAAGTAATTTAGGTTTAGAGTTAGAATTTACTTCAATTGTGAGGTGATGGAAGCGGAGGCAAGCTTTTGGCGGCGGTAGCACTGCTGACAAGGGTGGCAATGGAGGAACTGGGGCTTAAGAAGGGGGGTGGGGGGGGGGGGGGGGGGGGGGGGAGAGGGAGATTGGGGATTTAGGGTTAAGAATGGGGGTTTTGGAGACACTAGGGTAGGTTGGAGGGGTTTTGAAACCATTTTAATATATTTTTTTTTAAAGACTTGTACCAAAACGACATCGTTTTGGCCATGTCTTTTTTATTTATTTATATATATATATATTAATTTGTTGGGCCAAAATGACGTTGTTTTGGCCAGCATGTTTTAAAAAAATAAATAATAAAAGTTGGGCCAAAACGACGCCTTTTTGGCAAGCATGTTTTTATAAATTATAAATAAATAAAAACGCTGGGCAGCTTCTTCTTCCTCACACTAGCATTTTTCAACTGTCTTGGGGCCTATCATTAGAATTCGTGTGAGAACGTTTCACAAACAGGTTGGGAAAAGGCACACCAATGCTAGCACAAGTAGTGACCTTCTTCGTTATGAAACACCTCTCTCTCTCTCTCTCTCTCTCTCTCTCTCAAATGGGTGGTGGCATGCTTATAATTTCTTGAACTCTTAATGGTTTTTATTGTTTGCATACTAGCCAACATTTCCCTTATACGGAATAAAAACATCACTATCGAGATTTGTAGTACATTGGTTGAGAGCATCACGCTGCGCCCTATCCACTCTCCCTAGCCTCCCTTGTAGCCAAAGATAACAAAAAATTAAACTGAAAACAGCACTTGTTCAACCTAATTAATGCGATACAACCTTATGTTTTGGGACATATATCTCTAACTTACCCTTAAATGAGAGGTGCTTCTCCCCAAAAATGATTAGAATTACTCCCAAACGAGTCCTTAAATATGATCATTGCATAGTGTATCACTTCACTATTGTTAAAGTCAATCACATCTATTATGTATTTCCCTATTTCGTCTCCTGTAATTTAGATGATTAGTCAACTAAGTCTCTTATTTTATATGCTGTAATTTAGAGCTATGTTTCAGCTATGTAATTAGTCAACTTTAGGCTTGTATATATACATGGGTTCTCACCGAAATAAATATATTGAATCATTATAATTAGAAAATCTTGTCTCTCTCAACATGGTATCAAAGCTTTTTCTTTGATTAGCTCTTCTCGTTTTCTTGTATCATTGCTGCTATTCCCTATCATGTATCTCGATGTCCCCTACAGCTTTGAAACTCTTGCTTTACATGTGATCTATTCACTATCCCTTTTCAATTATCTAATGGCCTTGGAATCTGCCCAACCTATCACTATTAGACTAGATGGACACAACTACAGCCACTGGTCCTTTCTCATGAGAAGCTTTATCAAGGGAAGGGGTCTTTGGAAGTACATTAGTGGTGATTCAAAGTGTCCTGGCAAAGATGATTCAAAATATGCTGACTGGGAGATCAACAACAACAAAATTCTCACATGGATTGCCAACACCGTCACACCGTCAATCAACATGCAACTTGGGAAATTTGATACAGCCAAGCAAGCATGAGATTTTTTGTCTCAAAGATATGTCCACAAAAACTTTTCCCACATATACAAATTGGAAGGGGACATACGATCTCTTAAACTACAAAAGGGACAATCCATTTCAGATTTCCATTCCGAAATGTCTGTCATATGGGATCAATTGGCACTCACAGAACCTCAATGGACCGTAGATGCACCTTTGTGGGATACCTATCGTGAGGAAACAAGACTGGTACAGCTCTTGATGGCACTTCGAGATGAGTTTGAATCTGTAAGAGCATCAATTTTACATGAGTCACCTCTCCCAACAATGGATACTGCCATGACCAAGCTCCTCACAGAAGATACAAGAAATGGCATTAATCCTGACATAAACTCAGTATTGTTGCCCCTCGCTCCTATAATACTTTTCATAAAGGAAATCCAGATATACCCCAACGTGATTTATCTCAAATTCAATGTCGTTATTGCAAAGAGTATGGACACAAGGTCAGCTTCTGTCCTCATCCCAACTCTCACTATATGAGGCAGAAGAAAAGCTCAACTACTACTGTATCGTCTACAGCAGCCTCTATTCCATATGATGGCAGAAACATCACTGCTCAATCCACTACACCAATTGCAGCAGATATCCAAGAGATGATTCATCAAGCTCTTAATATGAAAAACAATGTCAGTAATAATCCTAAGGTTGCATATGCTTTTTCTGTACCATCAGGTAAATATTAAATATAATGTTTTTTGGACTCATGTGCATCAAATCATATGACATATGATCCATCATCTTTTCACCACTCTACACCTATTACTTCATCACCAATAATTCATACTGCAGATGGATCACCTGTTACAGCTAGTCATATTGGTTATATTAAAATAACTGATGCTTTGTCACTTCCAGATGTATTCTTAATCCCTAAATTGTCAATGAATTTGTTATCTGTCTGACAACTATGTGATCTTGGGCTTAATGTTATCTTTTCTTCCTCTGGTTGTATAATTCAGGATCACTTGATGAAGAAGCAGATTGAGACCGGCCGTAGAGTTGGTCGATTATATGCAGTAGACAAGCTTCACATTCCTTGCTCACCCATCACATCGCTCTTTGCTGCCTCTACACCTACTTGTACACCGTTCATGTCTTGGCACTCACGTCTAGGCCATATTTCATTTTCTTGTCTTCGCTATATGTTCAATAAAAGATTGTTGGATCAATCTAAAATTGACAAAGAACCTTGTTGTGTCACTTGTAGATTGGCAAAACAACCTGCTCTTCCTTTTAATAATAGTACAACATCTTCCTCCGCTCCCTTTGACCTTATGCACTCTGATATTTGGGGTAAAGCTCCAATTTCCTCCATGGGAGGTGCTTTATATTATGTTTTATTTGTAGATGATTACTCTCGCTACACATGGATATATATATTACGTTCTCGTTCAGATTTTCTTAAGATTTATATCGAGTTTAGCACCATGATTCAAACTCAGTTCTCCAAAACCATCAAAGTGTTTCGTTCTGATTCCGGTGGGGTATATATCTCCACTTCTTTCCTTGATTATCTAAAATCCCAAGGAACTACTCCACAACTTTCTTGTCCCGAAACACCACAACAAAACGGTGTTGTAGAACGTAAACACCGACATATTATAGAAACGGCTAGATCTTTACTGATTTCCTCATCTGTTCCTAGTCATTTTTGGGGGGAATCTATTCACACTTATGTATTTATCATTAATCGCATCCCCTCTTTGGAGATCTCGGCCGGGATTGGAGGAGTTCGCGGGCGGGATTGTGTGGAGATCTCGGCCGAGTATTGAGTGGTTGTTGCGACTGAATCTTTTGGGCTGGAGACCAGTGGTTTTGGCGGTCGAAATCTGGAAGTGTTGGAGCCTTGCGGAGTTGCGGCTGGAGGTATTTGAAATGTCGCAAATTGGGCTGAGGGACTTTTAGCTTTAAAACTAATTGTTTTAATTATATATAATATAGAGATATATAAATGGCGGCCGAATGTTTAGAGCTGGTGCTTTATGAAGTTTTGCAAAGTGGGCTGCCGAATGGTTATTCTCATATTGATATAATATATATATATATATATATATATATATATATATAAGTATATATAAAAAGTGAATGAAGACGTGCAGCCAGGCTGGAAGTTAAGCCTTCCTCGTTCTATTGTATGCTTATACATACATACATATATATATATATATATATATTGAATAATATGAAGTCTAATATATATTATATGGATGACAATATAAGAGAAATCGGATGCCCAAGTTTAAGCCAACGATTCAAGCCCAAATTTTCGGAGAATTATGTGCACTTGACGGAGGTCTTACAAGGAAAGAAATCAAGGGATTTTTTTTTATAGTAACTCCGAGTGTTCCAAAGCAAGGAAGAATCAAGTATGTTAGAATATTTCAATTAATGCAATCCTACGGATTTAAGGGGGCCTTGGAAGGAAAGAAGTTTTAAAAGAGTTAACCTTTGGCCATCAATGGCCAGCCCATGGGCTGACGAGTGCCCTATATAAACATTGCTCAACAAAGACAAAGACACACAACATCAGACAAATAAACTTATCTTTCGTCTCACACTTTTCTTTTCCTAGACATAGGATTTTATTTTTCAAGCACCTAGTGTAGTGAGTTCTTCCTTTTTCTAGTGTAAGTTTATATTTTTCTTGTCATTTAAATTCTTGTTCGATTTATATTTCTTGTCATTTAAATTCAAGTTTATTTCGATTCCTTTACATTTCATTGTTATCGCACTTCAATTAAGTTTAATTTCAAGTTTGTTTATTTTATCGTTCTTATTGTTCTTGTTGTTCTTATTGCTTTTATTTCGTTCTAGCTTTATTTATCGATTTGATTTATTTTGTCACACTTCAATTCTTGTCTTTACGTTTATACGCATATTTAGTTTAATTGCATTATTTTTACATAAAACCCTAAAAATCACAAAAATATCTATACGAAACCTAACCATCCTCGAGCCCGAGGAAGTGAAAGAATCTAGGCCAAGAGGAGGTTCCTTGCTTGGGAGATCAATCATTTGGTCAGAAGTTAGAAGCGCAACACATCCATATATTCTCATTCCATCAAGCCCAAATTCGAGGTTTGGTGGTGACACGCCCCGCATTCAAAAGAAGAAGGACCAAAAGTCCCTTCCGTCGGCCGCCTCGGCCGAAAAGAGGGAAACAGATCCACTGACCAAAAAATTACGTATCTCTCGCCATGTCACATTTTGGGGAACCAAACACATAAACCTCATCTTCCCACACCTTTCAGTTTCTTGACCCATTCATTGAGTCCACCTCTACTCATTCTCATAATCCCTCCTTGCTATCCATTGAGTCGCCAACTAGCTCTTCCAATGCCCCATCAATAAGCACACCAAGGGATGATTGTCTACCATCAATTTCAGACAACTCTATGCACCGCTTTCCATCTGCTCCTCTAGAAAGTGATCTGCCACCACAAGAAACTCATTTGCTGCCACTTGATAATGCTCTAATGGCTTCTTCTCGACCTCACCGTGATCATCATCCACCAGCTAAGTATTCATATTATCTTTTTTATTTAACTAATATGTTGTCATTACATGAGCCTTCATCCTATATAGAGGCTTCTGCAAATCCCTTGTGGCAGCAAGCCATGTCCGAGGAACTAGATGCCCTGGCAAAAACAAACACGTGGGAACTTGTGCAACTGCCTCGTGGTAAAATCGCAATAGGGTGCAAATGGGTTTATAAGATTAAAACCAAATTTGATGGTTGTATTGACCTGTACAAGGCTCACCTTGTTGCTAAAGGGTTTAATACGGAATACGGAGTCGACTATGCAGAGACCTTTGCTTATGTTGCTCGTATGCCTTCTGTTCGAACTCTCATAGCAGTTGCTTCAGTCCGCCAATGGACACTTCATCAAATGGACGTTAAAAATGCATTCATTCATGTTGATCTTCATGAAGAAGTTTATATGAAACCACCTCCTGGCTTTCCTCATTCCCCTAATCAAGTATGTAAACTTCAAAGAGCTTTATATGGGCTTAAGCAAGCTCCACAAGCGTGGTTTGAGAAATTTCGCACCTTTATTCTTACATATGGATTCTCTCAGAGTCCTCATGATTCTGCCATGTTCACTTGCACCTCCGATCATGGCATTGTTATTCTTCTTCTTTATGTAGATGACATGGT
The DNA here is from genome assembly GCA_903112645.1 of Prunus armeniaca. Classification (NCBI taxonomy): domain Eukaryota; kingdom Viridiplantae; phylum Streptophyta; class Magnoliopsida; order Rosales; family Rosaceae; genus Prunus; species Prunus armeniaca. The sequence goes on along the minus strand of CAEKDK010000003.1, from coordinate 7,420,140 downwards.
CATTACTGGCAGTGACTTAGATGGTATTCAATGTCTTAAATCTCATTTGCAGGCATGTTTTGAAATGAAAGATCTTGGCCAGCTTCGATATTTTCTTGGTATTGAAATTGATTACTCACCTGATGGTTATTTTCTCTCTTAAATTAAGTATGCTTCAGATATCTTACAGCGTGCAGGTTTAACTGATTCAAAGGTTGTCAACACCCCACTTGAGCAAAATGTTAAACTCCATGCTTCTGATGGTACCTTACTCTTCAACCTAATGTTGTACTGAGAATTTGTTGGGAGTCTTAACTATCTCACAATCACGAGACCAGATATTAGTCACGCCGTTCACATTGTGAGTCAATTTATGGCTGCCCCACAATCAGTGCACTTTGTTGTTGTGCTTCACATCCTACGGTACCTCAAGGGTAATCTGTTTCAAGGACTTCATTTTTCCTCCAAATCTAATCTCACCCTTCGAGCTTATTTCGATTCAGATTGGGCTGGAGATATCACTTATCGTCGTTCAACTACTGGATTTTGTATCTTGGCGATTCTCTGATTTCTTGGAAGAGTAAGAAACAAACAGTGGTTGCTCGTTCTAGCGCTAAAGCTGAATATCGTGCTCTAGCTCATACCACTTCTGAAGTTCTTTGGCTTCCCTGGCTCCTTCATGATATGGGTGTCATTCTTCCTTCATGTACTTCTTTGTTTTGTGACAATAAGAGTGCTATTCAAATTGCCCGTAACGATGTGTTTCATGAGCGCACCAAGCATATCGAGGTTGATTGCCACTTCATTCGCCACCATGTCTCCCAAGGGACTATTTCTCTATTCTATCTTGCCTCTGAGCACCAGTCTGCATACCTCTTTACTAAGTCTCACTCAGAAGTACGTTTCTGGTTTTTGTTATCCAAACTTCACATGCTTTCTCGAGCATCTTCCGTTTGAGGGGGGTTGTTAAAGTCAATTACGTCTATTATGTATTTCCCTATTTCATCTCTTGTAATTTAGATGATTAGTCAACTAAGTCTCCTATTTTATACGCTGTAATTTAGAGCTATGTTTCAGCTATGTAATTAGTCAACTTTAGGCTTGCATATATACATGGGTTCTCACCCAAGTAAATATATTGAATCATTATAATCAGAAAATCTTGTCTCTCTCAACAACTATTAGACCAAACAGTGATTGTTTTATTTCCTAGAGTTTTTTCTTTTGGTTTCGCCCCCTAAGGAAAAACCTTGATAAGATTGTTAAAACTACTAAAATATTATAAGACATTGTTTGGGCCTTGAAGTTTTGCTTTTAAGATTTAGGCTTGATATTTGATGTTGGACTGTTAATGAGAAATCAATAAGGGACGACCCATGGATTTTGGCCCAGTGCGTTGAGAGGTTTCTTTTCTTGCTTTAATCACCAACTTGATTTAAGGCTTTCGACCAAGAAATAAACTTGATTTAAGGCATCCACCATACTACAACAAACAATTGTCTAATATGAATTTCTCTAATATACTACATTTCATTATGTTATGGCCAAAAAACAAACACAGCCTTTCTATTGGTTGAAAAGGCACCTCTTGTATAATAAATAAATCACTTTCAGAGTTCAAATATATTTCTTCTGAGATTTTACTATTTATGTATTATTTAAGGGTTTTTATCACAACAGAAGTTTATGAAATTATCAAGTTGCGCCTTTATTTTATTTTATTTTTTGTCACTAATGGTTCTTGAAGTTAACCCCGTACTCAAAAGTAGTACATGCGGTCAGGTTCATCCAACATTGTATTCCTTATTTACTCTCCTTTGTACTTGAGAAAAATAAAAATGAGTGCTGCTATTTCTACCTCATTGTCCCATTTCCCCACCCACTTTATCTTCAAAATTTTAAAGACAAATTTACCCGTTTGTAAAATGAGTTCTAAGGTCACACAACCCACTCATTCTAGACTTCAGTTCCTTAGCTAATTTGTTCACACCTTGACACCAACTTAACTCTAAGTAACACTGTTGAGTCAACGTTAAAGTAAAAATAAAAACAGAAAATTAAAAAGAAAAAACAAAAGCCCAGTAAACAACTACCAAACTACCCACTCGAACCCACGACAACCAACCTCCCCTCCTAATCTCATCACCAGACACATCTCTGTCCCAACTGGGCAACTTGAGGAGGAAAGGGCGACCAAACTACCCACGCGACCAATTGTGTATTAGATGACTCTGTAACAAATAAGCTAGGCCATTCTTTTACCATTTGATGCAGGCAGTTGTGTTCTTCTAACCTTGTGTGTCTAGTCTGTACATAAGCAACCATCACACTAGGAAGTTGATTCGGCTCAATCTCATGCTTGTGTTTTGTCATTGAGGCTTAGGCAAATTGTTGAACTACTAAAACAAAAACTCAGAGAGAACACCATATATAAATCTTTTAAATTTATATAATAAGTGAGAAGATAAGGCGTGTAGAAAAATAGGGGAAATAGCAGCACTCATAAACGTAATTCCAAACTTACCCAATTAAACCAGAAATAAAGGCCCACAAAATACATCTTTCGTTATTAGCTCAAATAAAATAACATGAACTCAAATATATCTGTCACAAGCAAGAGTACATTTTGTAATTTTTAATTAGATTTTTATTATTATTTTAATATTAAAGATAGAGAATGAAAAGGAATATGATAGTGAGAGGATAAAGGTAACAAATTTATAAAAAAATAAAAAATAAAAAATAAAAAATAAAAAGTAAAGACAAAGACTACAAAGCTGAATTGACTAGCTATACGATATTTGAAAATTACATTATGTTAAATTACAAGGTGTCGTGCGATGGTAAACTGTCACTTACAATTAACAAGCTACCTAGTATCTTAATGACAGGTGTTCGAAATCCATTGAATCCACTTTATTGTCAAAAGCAAGTCGAACTCCAATCAGAGATTAATCCAACATACGCCTTTGTATTCAATTTCATCCATTCGTCTCAAGAAAAAGATTAAAAGGATTTTAAGCCCATTGATCGAAGGGCTGTAGACATATTGGCTCAAATAAAAGCCCTCCACTTTTCTAAAGTTGCTCTTATACCCATAACATTTGACCTTGAAAGGAAGATAAATTACTACAATTACCACCACCGCCCTACGAAAGAAAACGTTCTAAACATGTACTCGGACCAAATATCAGCAGAAATCCATGGACTATTCATTATGGGTGGTTTTCGTCCAAAAAAAAAAAATCATAATGGGTGGTGGGTGGTTTAGTTTTTAGGTGTACATCTAATTATTTCTTTATATTAAATTATTAATTAAAGTTTCTATTGTTAAAAATAAAAAAGAAATATAATATAATATGGCATGGTATGCTATCGCCAATCAGTCAATGTACTATCACTGCCATTGCCTATTAATGTCACTGACGCTTGCTGAACTGAACTGGTTTAGATTTCCAATATGACAGTAATACGATTTGGAGAGGTGACGTATAATCCGCATCTTATACAAAAAAGAAACCTGCTGTGTGTTTGCTCTCTCTCTCTCTCTCTCTCTCTCTCTCCCTCCCTGAGTGCCCCAGGTCATTCCTCGGTGGCAGTAAAAAAGAAAAGTAAATGAAGGAGTATCAGTTTAACTCTGTCTTTTTCCCTGTTGAAGCCAGAATGAGAAAACCTCCATGGTTTACGTTTTATGTTTCTTTCACTCCTCCACCACCACACCCGTCTTTCATGGGGGTCTTCTTAAAACCATAGAAGTTTATTAGACTTCCCCTCTTTTCATTTCTTTTTTTCTTTTTTTTAAAGAATAAAGTTAGCTTTTGCACAAAATGAAGACCTGATATTTGATTTTATGTGCAATAAAAAATAGTGATGATGTGACATATAAGTTCCATTTGTATTCTTGTTTTGTGCAACTTTTGTATAATAAAAGGCGGGATATACATGTATACACTGTTTTTTTGTTACCGAAGTTAGGAAACATGAGGGGTTTTACGCTCACACATTGTTATGATGTCATGGTAATTTGAATTTGAGATCATCGATCTACATGTCAAGACCATTCTCTCTCCACTCTTCTAGGCATCATATACACATATACTGTTGCTCGCACTCCAATTTTAACCTTTTGGATTCCTAAATCAAACAAGGAAGTTTCACTAAAACACCCAAAATAGAGACTGAAATTATAAAAAAACTTACACTCAAAACACTTTATAAACACACCCAAAATCCATCATTACACACTCAAAACCCATTTATAAACACACCAAAAAAATATACAATTATTAATTTTGGAGTTGATTTTGCGTGTATTTTTATATTTAAATAGTGCTTGAATTTTTTTATAAATACATGTGAGTTTATTTATAAATTTGTAATCAAACAAATATGTAAACATGGAGTGGAAGGCAACAGTAAAAAAATGGTGTCAGTTTCATGTAAAACAGTGCAGCTAGGGTTTGGTTTTTATCTAGACTTTATTGGTTATAATTGTACTTGGTTGCGGGTCCTTTTTCTGATCCTGAGATCTCAGTGAGTGCAGTGCATAGAAAAAGGTCACCTATTTGGTTGGTTCTAATTGTACTCCGAGTTAAGGCCAGGAAATACTCAAAGTCTCCAGGCATACTACATCATCATCTGCTCAACAAAAATGTATGCTCAGCATTCAGTACGGATACAAGATAAAATCCTGCAAAATCAGAAACCTATTATCAGACTGCTACTTGAATGTATGTGTAAATATATACCACATGAAGAATCTTAAACAAGGTCAAGCCTCAGAAGATTTCTTCAACACTAAAAACCCAGGTCACAAACATGAAAATATTCTTGAAAACTTGAAATCTTAATACTTTATATATTGGCTACAAAATCCACCAAATCCATTTGCTTGCTTACATTGTCATGCACATCCAAGTTCCAACCCATGCATGACTAAGCAGAAAGGAAAAATACCCAAAGAAGTAGAAAGTTAAACTAAAGAACAGGCAGAACACATGATTTCCATTACGGGCTTGTTTTACCAATATCCCTCACTCCAACTCCCAGCTTCAAATCAAGCTCAACATTTTCTTTGATCTCCATAACTTGGCTTCTAAGATGGGTCGGAGCCTCACTAAACAAATGAGCCGCACAAGTCACCACTGAACATTTTCTCTTGCTCTTCAAACCCTTAATATTATTTTTACCCCTAATCACTCTCTTTGCGTCTGAAGAAGAAGATGATGAGCAAGGTGAGGAGAGCGGAAACACTGATGGGATTTCAAAGTTGGTCCGAGCCTTCGCACCTCTCAGCCTCCTCGCCGCCGCGTCGTAAGCACGCGCCGCCTCCTCCGCCGTGTCGAACGTTCCCAGCCAGTGCCGGCACCTCCCGATTCGGTCTCTTATCTCCGCCGACCACCTTCCCCATGGACGCTTCCTCACTCCCCTGTAGTTCTTTTGCACCGAAAGGTTTCCGATACCTTTCTTGTTGTCGGCATCTTTTTTGGAAGTTTCGGCTGAACCGATACGCTCCGAACAGTAACCGAATTCCGAAATTTGTGTCGTTTCGCCGTTGGTTGGGACGTTACAAGTCCTTTGGCTTCCATAGAGGACATGTTGGCCGACAACGGCCGCGATTCCGTCAAGAACCGGAGGAGTTTCGGTTTGGGACTCCGATTCTTTACCACTAACACCACAAATCGGGATTTCAGCCGACACGTTGGTATGACATGGTGGGTTGAAGATGTTAAGCTGGTTTGGGAACGAAACAGAAGAAACCGAGAAGTGGGTTTTGCTGAAAAAAGACTCGTAAAGAGAATTCGCCTCGGACAGAAACCGAAACGTTTCGGGTGCATGAAACGTTAACGGGTTATGACAGAACGGAACGGTGGCCATTGTCTTACTGTTCATAGTTGTGGTGAACGGAGAAAACGCGAGAGACATTAATGGAGGGTTTGTGAGCCCACAACCCCACGGCTTAAGAATTTATATATACAAAATAAAATAATAAAATAAATAAAAATCCATTTTTAATATTTAAAAAACCCAGATTTTATTAAGATATTGCTGTCAAGTTCGATGAGACCGTAATCCCTCAGATTTACGTCATTGTCTATGCTTGGCAGGACGGGGATATACCTTTTAAAATGTCGATAGTACCACTACCATACTGATATTGGACTTGTGTGGTCAAGGGGCTGGCTGAGTAATTTAAGTTCCTCATAAAATGTGTTGAGTCATCATGGAAATGTTGAATTACGGAGTAGCCTCTATTGCTAGGTCCACAAATTACTCCACTAAATAATTTGCTCAGGTACTTGTTTTGTTTTATTTACCTAAACAAAGATTTGAAAAAATGAAGTGTACACTTCGTACATGTTGCCCCAATATTATGCAAGAAGGAACTATTGCTTATCTTCGTTGCATTGTTTTCTTTATCTATATCTTTTTTTATGTAAGTAGTTTACATTACGAGAAACAGTAAAGGGAAATAATGAAATTATGTAATTCTAAAAGATAAGTGGGCTACTATTTAATTGTAGTGAATTTTGTTGTACAATAAAGACTAAAGTACAAAACCAGCACTGGACTAAAGCCCAGTTGAGCGCCTTCATAAGTTCACCCTACACCTGTTATACTCGTACACCGTTACTTATTATAAATGTAGGGAGTGCAAAGAGTGTAGAGAGCATTCTAGAGGTTTCAAGTTTTATATTATATACCCCCACCCACACAAGATACGTAGTCCATTGCATGGAGTCAATGAGGGTTCATCATGTACATAATGATTTGATGGGTTTTAAGAGTTCATGATCTCGAGACTTTGGATGAAGGGCAGTTAATGGCCGTTGGATTTAGTATCGGAGGGCGAGAAATGCGTCACATTGTGGTCAAGAAAAGATTGTTCGACTGATTACATCTAATTTTGTGATATTATTTCTCGATTGCTTGCCTTAAGAGAAGACAAGTTCCGATGTTACGCAGGTGACCGTGAGGATGCAGGTGAAGAACCGCCATGCAAGAGGAAGATACCGTGATCAGTGATCTTGTGTGAAAATAAAAATAAAAGTTGACGATTGATATGATTTCATCATGTCAGTCAAAGGTTACTTGGTACCCACTAAAACGTTTTCATATTTTCCTATTGATTAATTTCGATTTTAGGGGTCGAAAACTCTCTTTAATTGTAGCCTTGCGATGTTAGGTGATTGTCAGCAGATCCTGCGGTCATGAGGTGCTAGTGCAACTGCTGTATTTGTACATGAAATTTAATGGAATTATTGCCTCCATAATATAAATATACATTCTGAAGTTATCATTACATATATGTAGTCAGAGATACGCTCCTGGCTCATAGATAAAAGCAAATTGATGGCTGGGATGGCATGCAATAAGAACACGTAGATGAACACGGTTTTAGTGGCCTTCATAGCTCGAATGACATATACTCTTTCAAAAACTTAATTGCAATCGAAATAGCAAAAGTTATCCCGGCTAATAATTCTATTTTATGTCAAAGTTCGTTATTATTCATGTCATAGCATTATTGATCGTTAATAGCAAAATGACGATGTCTTCATTTTACAGAAGCCTTTCTCCTACACTAGAGATACTAAAATGATATTTATCCTTACACAGATGTCTTGAGTTTGATTATCTCATCTTTCAATAACCCTTGTATAGAAAGTTATGTGAAAAAATAGGTTCATATTGATTAAAAAACATGCATAATTTGACTTGGACATCATTTGAAGAATTGTGCAGGGTTTTTTAATGAAAGAAAAAAGGTTCAATTTTACTAAGACCCTTAGTTGGTGGAGTTTGATTAGAAAAATGTGTGCATTAGCTTCTAACCCAATTAACAATTTGTAGAATCTTAAGATCCCCCAAATTTAAGAAGGTCAAGTCATTTACAATTCAATTTAAAATTTTGGCCCCAACAATCTAAACATTTAAGCTCCACCCCTGAGCATATATAACATGGTATTGCAGTCACATGAATATATTTTTCTTTTCTGTATTTTTCACAAATATGTTACGCGTAGGATATGAATGTCTAATTTGCAGTCAATGCATGTACACACACAACACAAGACTTGAGGCTCTTCCCAACAAGATTCTATTGCCTGATCTGAACCCTAATCCACCACCTTAAAAAAAAAAAAAAAAAAAAAAAAAAAAAAAAAAAAACTATGTGTGTTTTAGGATAGAGATTTATAATTTCTATGCATATAAATCCACGAAAATTTAGGCTTTTCCCAACAAGGTTTGGTCACCTCACCTAAACCCTAATCCAATCACCTAAAGCTGCGTGCCTGTCTGAGGATATGCATGCATGGACAACATGGAGTTGATGCAACAAAAATAGCAATGGGGTTGCATTAAAATCTGCACGCGAAGGTCTAAACCTAATAACGTTTCTCAGTTGAAGCCTTAAGGTCCCAATCTTTTCTACCTTATCAAACGTGTGCACAATGAGCACGCAAAGGTCACGTGAGAACCTCTGAGAACATGAGCTTTGGAATTATAAAATAATGCAAATCAATGTTTCTCATTTTGGTCTTAACCTTTGCAATAAACAAACCAACTTCAGAGGCCTTGTAGAAAACCGTGGATACAAAAAATTAATCGGTGGTCCATAAGGTGGACTATATTATCCTACCCAGAAAAAAACAGATTAGTTTATTTGAAAGTAAACTTTGAAGTTTGAAGTCAATCTTCTCCTTCTCGTTAATCTTCTCTCTGACACACTCTCAGGCATACAGACGAAATGTGAATCTATTGAATATAAATTGTTGGCTTGTTTTGGGCAATACCCAAGGTGATGGTGTGTAATGAACTTATCGATGTTTTGATATTTGCAGAAACATTTGGTGGGAACAAAAGAGAATGTCTGTCTATATATATGACCCTAGGCTCACTCTATGTTATGTGTTTGAGAGAGAGAGAGAGAGAGAGAGAGAGAGAGATGTGTATAGAGAAAGGAAAAGATTGTTTTCCCAAGAGAGAGGAGGGGTGAAGCACGCGAGGGCTTTAGTGTTTTACACTCTTTGGACTGAGAGTTTTTTGTATTGCCATGAGAGAGAGAAGTGAAACATTTTCTCACTTGGGTTTCGAGAAAGAGAGAGAGAGAGAGTCAGTGAGAAAATCCCAAGAAGAAAGAAGACAAAGAAAGTGTGCTATCATGATATCTTTATGATTTCCTACTTTGGATTATTTTGTGTAAACTTGTGTGCAAGTGACTTTGAAAGTTTCATGGCTTATGGGAAATGTGAAATTGCCCAAGTTTCTCTTTTTTGGGTCAACTTGTAGAGGCACTTGTGAATATTCCTTATCGCTTGGTTTCTTTTTTGGTGAAAGTAGCTAGTAATGAAATAACTCGGGATGAATAGCGATCAATCTGGTTTTGCGTTGACACGAAAATAGATTTTTCGTGTGTGTCAAAGTGTGAGTTTGAGATCATTTATAAAAATTGGTGACTATTGCTAAATATTGTAGTAGTGGAATAAAAAGGCCATACGTTATGCTTTGTCATGTTGGTAGGTGTATAGGAGGTTGCTCCTTAGGTAGCTTATTGAGGCCATGTCATGTGCACAAATAAAAGTTGAGCCTTATCATTCAACACTTGACTGTCAAGAAGTCAAGCATTTCCCATATATAATACAGTACTAAATTGAACTAGAAAAACAGGTAATCATTTGAATAGGACAACAACCCCCGAAAATAAATAAAATTCAATTGCGTGGACAAGTTGCATGATGGATATATATGTAAACACCATAAATGATGACACTAAGATGGATTATGACACTAATTATGAAGATAATGATGGGATTAGTTTTACTTGTGCTAGTTGCAGGGCTAGCCAATGAGGAAGAGATTCCTTATGCTTCTCTTCCCTCTTCTCAACTTCCCTTAAGAACACCAATTTTGGATATTGTAAGAGCTTCTCTCCTCCATGGTACTCTTGCACTCTCATTTTGTGTTTCGTTCCATTAATTATGTTCGGTTACATCTTACTCGAAATTTTGGGATAGTTTCTACATGCATGTTGATATCCAAATTCTACATCAATTTTTGCCTAATATTATTAATTTCAATAAGTTTTGATCGTGGCAAATTACCAACTTCAGCTCCTTCATGCATGTTCATACTTATATTCTAAAGTTGACTTTAAGAGTTCATCAATATAGGGTTGGAGTGGATTCTCCATTGTCTGTTTTTTAACTTGCCCCTCACCACGCCGGTCTGTGTATAAATTTGCTTTCTCATGTACTGGGGTGTGCGTGTGATTGGTTTTTCATTTTTTAGTACAGGAGGTTGGGGGAAGGGGTTTACACAAATATTCATTGGGTGCGTAGGAGTTTAGAACCTCTCTGCAAATTAATGGGTGGAGGTGGAAGCTCAATCAACTGAGCTACACCCCATTGATTTTTTGTTTTTCTTTGTTTTTTATTTTATTTTTTTAGATACAAGCGATATATTCAGTAAAAAAAGAAAGATAAAAGCGATATTAAGGGGGATTGGAGAACATAAATTCAAATGCATATAGGTAACTACTCTTAACTACTTGGACAACTACAAGCCTCTTGCATAGATAGAGAAGTTTTAATGAAATACAATCATGTAGCAACATACATGTGGATAGAAACTCCCTCTGTTTTTTTAGTTAATTATTGATTATGTATCATAAGCAAATCATTGTTATTTACAGTTGGTATATGTATAAACTATATATTCAATACGAATATTACTATTAATTCCACTGATTTTCAAACCTAGCCAAGGGGTGAGTTTTACTCACCTCAATAATGTTGATGTATAACCCTTTGAGCTGAAAGTCTTGGTGCCAAAGTTTTCTTTCTGTTTGAATTTTCTATTTCAGTTTTATATGCTACTTTGATGGGTGTAATATGAGCCGTTGGATCATAGTCCAAGTGGCCACTTATGTGTTATGTTAGATTGTGACAAGTGTAATCATCTCATAGGATGATAGGATCAAAGGCTAGGATTAAATCCCTGTGTAAATCAGGTAAGAGAAGAATCTCACTTCTCTCTTCTGATATACGAAAATAGATGAATAGAAAGGAAATATATGAACAGTAGCTTTCAGCTTTCTTCTACAGAGCAACATTCTCTTTGTTCATCTGTTTGCTGATTTCCTTTCTCCCAAACATCCAAAACACTGAAAATAATGAATTCTAACATGGCCTCAGAGCCAGGTTCGATTGTTTGAGTTAGGCGTGTATCTGTGAACAGTAAATCGGACTCGTTTTTCGAGTTATTTTGAGCTGGTCTGAAGATTGAAGTTGTGATTTCTTGGACCCAATGTCTAATATGGCAGGATCTGGAGCAGCTGAGCTTCACACACCAGTTTTCAATGGAGAAAACTATGAGTTTTGGAGTATTAGGATGAAAACCATTTTGAAATCTCATGGATTGTGGGAGCTGGTCGAGAATGGGTTCAATAGCTCAGATCTAAAGAAGGAGAAAGAGGAGGCTACGGATACTGAGAAGTCTATGATGGCTCAGATTCTAATGAAGGATGCTCGTGCACTTGGATTGATCCAAAGTGCAGTTTCAGATCAGTTATTCCCCAGGATTGTGAATGAGGAGACCTCAAAGGGTGCCTGGGATATTCTGAAGCTGGAATTCAGAGGAGATAAACAGGTAAGAAATGTTAAATTGCAAGGGTTGCGTAGGGAATTTGAATATACTCGCATGAAGGATAGTGAATCTCTATATGTCTACCTTGTTAGATTGTTTAATATGTTGAATCAAATGAAGAGTTATGGTGAGGAATTATCTAGGGAGAGAGTTATGCAGAAATTTTTGTTTAGTCTGCCAAAATCATATGATTCTATATGCTCTGTGATAGAACACTCTAAGGACCTTGAAACTCTAGAAGTTCAAGAGGTGGTTGCCTCCTTGAAGAGCTTTGAGCTCAGATTGGATAGGCACACTGAGAACTCTTCAGAGAGGGCCTTTGCTAGTCTGAATATTGAAGAAAAGAAGTCTAAGAATGAAAGTTTTTCTGGAAATCAGAGTTTTCAGAAAAGTTGGAAGCCTAATGATGGAAACAAAGCAGCTTGTAAGCATTGTGATAAGCTACATTATGGCAAATGTTGGTTTGAAGGCAAGCCTAAATGCCATGGATGTGGAAAATTTGGACATATGATCTGAGAATGCAATGGAAATAAGAATGCACATAGGGTGAATTATGCAAATGAGATGGAAGAAACTGGTACTTTGTTTTATGTGTGTAATGCTGCAACTGATGTGAAGGTAAATCACTCTTGGTATATTGACAGTGGTTGTAGTAACCACATGACAAGAGATGAGGGACTCTTACTGAATATTCAAAGGGATTTGACCTCTAAGGTGAAGATAGGAACTGGAGAAGTAGTTCCAGTAGCTGGAAAAGGAACTCTGGTGATCAAAACCAAGTTGGGTAAGAAGAACATTCATGAAGTAATGCTTGTACCTGGTCTTGAAGAAAACTTGCTTAGTCTTGGGCAAATGATGGAGTATGGATACCATCTTGTGTTTGGAGGAAATATGGTGAATGTCTATGATGATCAGTCACTGGAAAATCTTATTGTGAGGATGCAAATGACAAACAACAGATGTTTTCCACTTATAATGATGCCTGCCAGGGATAGGCTTTGAGAACAAGTGTTTCACACTGCTTGCAGACATGGCACAAGATGTTGGGACACTTAAATGAAAGGAGCATAAAAATGCTTGAAAATCAAGGCATGGTTCATGGCTTACCTCATTTGGAGCAGATTTCAGTGGTTTGTGATGGTTGTATGCAAGGAAAGCAGCACAGAGACTCTTTTCCTTTGGAATCCAGTTGGAGAGCAACAACTCCTTTGGAATTGGTTCACACAGATATCTGTGGACCAATGAAAACAGAATCATTATCTGGAAACAAGTATTTTCTGCTTTTTACAGATGATTGCCCTAGAATGTCGTGGGTGTATTTCATTAGAAACAAGTCAAGTGCATTGGAGTGTTTTAGAAAATTCAAGGCTATGACTGAGCTGCAAAGTGGGTTCAAGATAAAAAGCTTGAGAATGACAGGGGTGGAGAGTTTTTATCTGGAGAATTTAACAGGTTCTATGAATAATCTGGCATTCAAAGGCAGTTAACAGTGGCATACTCCCCTCAGCAAAATGGAGTAGCTGAGAGGAAGAATAGAACAGTGGTGGAAATGGCCAAATCCATGTTGCATGAGAAAGGTATCCTTTATGAATTTTGGACAGAAGCTGTAAATACTGCAGTTTATTTGCTGAATAGATGTCCCACCAAGGTTCTCAAGAAGGTAACACCATTTGAAGCCTATACTAGCAGAAAACCAGGAATTGCACACTTAAAAGTATTTGGATCTCCTTTTCACGTGCTTATTCCTTCAGCTTTGAGGCATAAGCTTGAAGAAAACAGTCACAAGTGTATTTTTGTAGGCTCTGGTCTCTGTGAAAAGGGATATAGGCTGTTTGATCCAAGTACTAGGAAGGTTATTCTGTCCAAAGATGTGCAATTTGATGAAAATGGTTTATGGAAATTGGAGAATGCTAGAGAATGAGAAATGATAGTTCTTGTGCCTACTGAAAACCAAGACTGTGCTCCAAGTTCAAACTTGGATACACCACTGCAAATAGATGAAGAAACCACATTACAAGATTAACCAAGTCAAAGCTTGAATACACAAACACAAATAGATGAAGATACTACTTTGCAGGATGAAAGCATTGGTGGAAGTTCTCAAGCTATGGATCATACACCAAAGAAATGGAGAAGTATTAATGACATTATGGCTCAGTGCAATATGTGCATTGTGGAACCTGAGAATTTTGAAGAGGCTGATCTAGATGAGTCATGGAGAAAGGCAATGGAAGCTAAGTTGGAAATGATAGAGAAGAATAACACTTGGCAGCTTGTTAAAAGACCTTTTAATAAACCTGTCATTGGTGTCAAATTGGTCTACAAGACCAAACTCAATCTAGATGGTACTGTTCAGAAAAATAAGGCTCGTTTAGTGGCTAAAGGATACTCACAAAAGCCTGGGATTGATTACAATGAAACCTTTGCCCCAGTGGCAAGGTTAGACACCATTAGAACCTTGATTGCTCTTGTTGCACAGAAGGAATGGAATCTGTACCAACTGGATGTCAAATCTGCTTTCTTGAATGGAGTCTTAAAGGAAGAGGTATATGTGGAGAAGCCACAGGGTTTTGTGAAGGAGAATGAAGAAATCAAGGTGTATAAGCTGGACAAGGCTTTGTATGGACTAAAACAAGCCATAAGGGCCTGGTATGATGAGATAGACTCCTACTTCAACAAAGCAGGATTCAAGAAGTCCTAGTGAAGCTAGACTTTATATCAAAACTGATTAAGGGTAAGGTATTCTTATTGTCTCTCTTTATGTGGATGATATTGTTTATACTGGAAGTTGTGCAAAGCTACTTGAAGAATTCAAAAATGACATGATGAAACATTATGAGATGACTGATCTTGGACTACTCTATCATTTTCTTGGCATGGGAGTAGTACAAACAAATAAGCATATATTTCTTCATCAGAAGAAATATGCAACAAAAGTGATTGAGAAATTTGGTTTGAAAAGTTGTAAATCTGTGGTAACTCCATTGGTTGCAAGTGAAAGGTTGTGCAAGGAAGATGGAAGTGAGATGGCATATATGAGTGAATATAGGCAGATTGTAGGCAGCCTGCTATATCTGACAGCTACTAGACCAGACATAATGTTTGCCTCTAGTTTGCTTGCTAGATTCATGCACAATCTTACTAGGAAACACATGGGAACAACCAAAAGGGTCTTGAGATACATTCAGGGCACACTGGATTATGGAATTGAGTTTAAAAAGGGGAAGGCAGCTACCTTGATAGGGTATTGTGACAGTGACTGGGCAGGAAGTGAAGATGACAGAAAGAGTACCTCAGGGTATGCATTCACTCTTGGATCTGGTATGTTCTCATGGGCTTCAATTAAACAAAATACAGTAGCTCTGTCCACTGCAGAAGCAGAATATGTGAGTGCTGCTGAAGCAACATCATAGGCTAAATGGCTAAGGTTTGTGCTTGAAGACTTTGGAGAGGAGCAAGTGGAAGGCACACCAATCTTGTGTGATAACACCTCTGCCATAGCAATGGAAAAGAACCCTGTCTTTCATCAGAAATCCAGGCATATTAGCATAAAGTTTCATTTCATCCAAGAGGCTATCCAAGCAAAGGAAATTGAGCTAATCTACTGCAAAACTGAAGATCAAATTGCAGACATCCTAACCAAGGCTTTATCCAAGGATCGTTTTGTGCATCTCAGAGATCTACTTGGAGTAAAGTTAGCCAGAGGGTTAGAAGGGAGTGTTGATGTATAACCCTTTGAGCTGAAAGTCTTGGTGCCAAAGTTTTCTTTCTGTTTGAATTTTCTATTTCAGTTTTATATGCTACTTTGATGGGTGTAATATGAGCCGTTGGATCATAATCCAAGTGGCCACTTATGTGTTATGTTAGATTGTGACAAGTGTAATCATCTCATAGGATGATAGGATCAAAGGCTAGGATTAAATCCCTGTGTAAATCAGTTAAGAGAAGAATCTCACTTCTCTTTTCTGATATACGAAAATAGATGAATAGAAAGGAAATATATGAACAGTAGCTTTCAGCTTTCTTCTACAGAGCAACGTTCTCTTTGTTCATCTGTTTGCTGATTTCCTTTCTCCTAAACATCCAAAACACTGAAAATAATGAATTCTAACAAATAAGCTACAATCTCAAGTGATGACTTTCAGGTCCTGTGCAGGGAGGAGCTGATGTGCTGAATTAGGGTTGTGGCTGGCATCTGTGTCTTGTTGTGTTTGTCTTTCTAGTAGTGTTATGGGACTATTTGATCATATCAATGTTCGTGCTTGTAATTACTATGTACTTATGAACTACTTTCTCACAAATAAGAATCAAAGAGATGGATCTTATCCATCCATATCAAATCTAACAGCTAAGATGTAAATCCTCATGAGAATACCTACCACCATAACCATTACATATAGCTCTATGTATATAAAGATGCAATTGATAGCTTAACGATCGGACTGCGCAAAACAGAGACATGCACAAACTGAGCTAACATAAAACCCAGCAATAATGTACATGTCATATATGAAGCTAAATTTTCGACCAAAAAATACATGAAGCTAAAATGGTTATAGGTACTTCAACTTCAATTAGAGCCATCGAGGACCGGCAAACATTCAAGCAAGACCTCAGCTGCATGCTCCAATTCTTGCTTAGAGATAATCAAAGGGGGCACAAGCCTAAGAACATTTCCTTTTCCTGCTGTTATTATTAGAAGACCCAAATTTCGACAGGCATCGACAAGTGGTGAAGCAGAAACATCTAGCTCTACCCCAACGATAAGTCCCGAACCACGTACTTCTCTCACGTGTGGATTTTTTCCCAGCTTCTTTATTAACAATTCTTTGAAGTACTGACCTTTGTTTGAGACGCTGGATAGAAACTCAGGCTTTGAGATTTTGTCCAAAACAGCAAGGGCTGCATTGCATATAAGCGGCCCTCCAGCAAATGTGCTTCCATGTTCTCCATATTTTATTGAAGCAGCGACTTTTTCTGTAACTAAAACAGCTCCTATGGGGAGCCCTCCTGCGAGAGGCTTGGCCAGCGTCATTATGTCTGGGAATACACCATAAGCTTCATGTGCCCAGAGATAACCAGTTCGGCCTAAGCCGCATTGAACCTGGGAGTAGTTAAAACATCATAAGGAGCTTTTCAGAATCAGAATAGATAGGATATATCACAAAACTAAGTATCCCCAAAAGTATACATATATGATATATCAGAAACTAATTTAGAAACCATAAATAAACAACAATTTCCATAGCGATCTTCATCAGAAAGTGAAGTTAAGTTAGACATGTTTTTTGGGACTGAAAACTACAAGTAACAGTTTCTCCGAGCACCAACTTAAATGATTATTGAGACAAGCTGAAGTTTTCCAGTGAAGTTCCTACCTCATCAAAGACTAGTAGCGACCCCGAATCATCACAAGCACCACGCAAGGATTGCAAGAATTCTTTAGTTGCGCTAAGTATGCCACCTTCGCCCTGGAGAGGTTCAAGAAACACAGCAGCAATTTTGCCAGAATGAATTAGTTTTGTTGCAGCTTTTATATCGCCATACTCCAAGAAAGTAACTCCAGGCATGACAGGCTCAAATGGCGACCGATAATGCTCCTTACTCGTCAAAGCAACGGCCCCCCATCGTTCTCCCATGGAAGCTGTTGGTGAAAGAAATGAATTCTGTTGCAGGCTCTTTCTTTTCAGGAAATGATAATCTTTGAAACTTTCTTGCAAATTTTATGGCAGCTTCATTTGCTTCTGTGCCAGAATTGGAGAAAAAGACATGATCAGCAAAGGAGCAAGCCACCAGACGTTTTGCTAGCTCCACCTAAAGTAAGAACAACTGCCATATTCGTGAGCAAATTTCACGAGGAATAAAAATACATTTACAAGCGATGGTAATGAAACTAGATTAGCAAAACGCGTCTGTCATTGAAAGTGCCCTTTGGCTGGCCCCTTTTTTTGGGACAAGGCGATATCTACTCTTGTGTGTCAAATGGGACGGGCCAGCCCAGCATGTCACGAAGTCAGCTCGTTTAAATTAGGCACGGCACGGCACGAGCATGAATAGTAGTGGGCCGTGCTCGCCATGGCACGAAAGCTTATGTCGGACTGAAATTAAAAAATGAAGTCCAATGGACCGGACCAACCTGTGACCCAACATGGGCCGGACTTGGCCTGACATGAGCCTGACTTGGCCCGAGCCCGCTTCAAGCACGGCCCGTTTTAATCTCTGCTTTATATTGTATGTTGTGTTTTGTGTAAACAAAATGTAGCCTTTTTCTTTGTTGCAGTTAAACCAACTATCTTATTCATTTCCCCACATTTTTCTCTGCTGCCAAACACTGTATATACAGTTATTTTAGTATATCATTACACAAAGATCACAACACAAGGTTAAATTTTAACCCTTTTTTCTATAAGATGTTAGTATGCCTCCTTTTTGGATCTTCCTCCCCTGGTTTGCCGATTTGCTGCTCAATGTAGCCAAATGCTTGTTTATTTGTTTGTTTGTTTTTTTCCAAGAAAAGTTGTATCATAGGCTCTATAGGGGTAATCTTGGGTAAATATTGAATTTCATGAACTTTTTAGGTGGTGGTGATGATGAACAAGTTTAGATTTGGAGTGCATTAGAATAAATAATGGTGATACCTTTTGTGGGTTACTTTCACAAATTGTCTTGTTGGGTTGACAAAACAAAGCCTTTGTTTTATTAAGTGCTATTTCGCAATAAACATATTATTCAAATTTTGAATTGTTCTCAAATTTTCTTAGCAATTTTTTTTTTAAATATTCAAAAATTAAAGGATACGATTGGGCTTCCAAAATGAAAAGAGAGAATTTCAAATTAAATGGGCTAGTTCTTGGGCCTGAGCCAGATCCAGCTCGTTTCAATATGGATTTGGACTTTGAGTCATATTGAAATCAATAGTTTTACTAAATGAACCAACACAACACGGGCCGATAAATTAAATGAGCCAGCCCAATCAAGTACAAATACGTTTAAGGCACGAATTTAAATGAACCGGATTGACCTGTTTGACATCTTTACTCAAACTTATGTGCAACTAGCTTAACCCATGTATATAGGTTGGCCCTATATACAGTGGCGAATCCACATAGGCTCAAGGAGGTATAGTTGCACCTCCTCTCGCTGGAAAACGCTTTGGAAGTGGCAGAGATTGCCCCTTCTGCTCTGTCTGAAGGTGTTGACTGCGCTAAGAAGAACCTGCTGCGTGAGGAAGAAGATGATTTCTAAACCCTTTCTTTTTCTTAAACAATGTCGTTGGGTTCACTTTTGGGTTTTAATAAAAGTGTGCATTTTGATTGTTATTTTAAAACCTTTTTTTGTCATTTCCTTTTTCCAAATCTATTTCTCCCTCCTCCCAATACAATCACACTAGACCCCAAATTCTTTTTTTCTCAACCACATGTATCTCTAGCCCTAACCCTCCTGTCAATTGTATAACTAATTGGATAATATTAGGTTTTGAAATTGATTATTATATTTATTACTTATATTTAATTGAATATGAAGCTTTAATCAGATTTACTGATTTAGTTTCATTATATTTTATTATTTATAATTTTTCTTCGCAAAAAGCTTACTCATCATTGCTTTAAGGCTTACGTTTCATTTTGCGGGACTAAAGTTACTTAGCATCTACACATACACTTTGCCTTTCAAAACTTTGGTATTATATAAATTAGGGTAAGGGTAATTGTTTTTATCTAATTTTTTTTTTTTTTTTTTTTTTTTTTTTTTTTTTTATTGCCCCTCCCCTGAAGAATTTCTGGATCCGCCACTGCCTATATATATATATATATTTTCGTTTTTCAGTTTTAATAAGAAAAATGACAGTAGAGATATAATTGCAATGAAAAATTCAATACAAATTTATAAATAAACTCAATCCTAGGCATGTATTTATAAAAAAACCCAAGCACTATTTAAACATAGAAACACACCCAAAATCAACCCCAAAATTAACAATTGTATATTTTTTGGGTGTGTTTATAAATGGGTTTTGAGTGTGTGTAATGATGGGTTTTGGGTGTGTTTATAAAGTGTTTTGGGTGTTGGGTTTTTTTATAATTTCAGCCCCCATTTTGGATGTTTTAGTGAAACTCCCAAAATTCAATTGTGACCTGAGGGATGAAATAGTAGGCGTTGCTGACGTGGGTGAGCGTACGGGCTTGCTCTGTGACCGCCCTTATCCAATCAGGATCCCCGTGTCCAAGCGCGTTCACAGCAATCCCAGAATACAAATCCAAATACTCTCATCCTTCAGGATCGTACAATTTACATCCTTTGCCACTGTACAACACCACGGGCGGCCTTTTGTACGTCCCCACCAGAACCCTCCCCTCCGCCTCCATCACCTCCTGGCTCCCCACCGCCACCCCTGGCTTCGATTGATCAGCCGTGCGCACGTCCACGCTAAGGCGCGCACGTGGTGTGGCCTCATTGGCGGGGGCGAGAGTGCTTCGCGCTCCGGCGAATATTGGGGGTTTGAGAAGGCGGAGAGAAAGCATTTTGATTGTGCGCTTCGTTTTGTTTTTGGAAAATAGAACCGCGGGTTTATATAGAGGTTTCTAGGAGAGGGGGAGATTGGGACGAAGTGATAATTGAGGAATAAATTTGATTCCGATGCTTGTGATTATGTGTGAGAGGTGGATGATGATTTGATTCGAAGGAATTTAAATGTAGGGGGGCGAAAGCGACGTCGTATGAGGCTGCGTGGGGCTTAAGCAGCTTGACAACTTTGAGCTCAGGCATCTGGAATTTTCAGTTGAACGTTATGCTTTCAAAGTAGATGGTATTTGTCTGGTTTTGAGAGAGAGAGAGGGAGGAAGGGAGGGAGAGGGAAACGGGCAAGGAGCGGGTCTTATTCGGGTACTAATTCGTGTCAATGTCTGAGTGGTCGAATTCCCATTTACGTTTAAGTTCGTATGGACCAGTAACCAAAAAATGCAAATTACAGACACATGATTTAGTCGGTTGGTCCAGATAGTGTGCACGTGCTTTATTTTTTTGGGTAACAGAGGGGGCTAACGCCCAAGAACACAAGCCAGCAAAACTAGAAGCAGAGAAGACGAGGCCTGGAGTCACCCCTTGAATCAGCAGCCAGGATGTCAACAATGCAAGCTGGTATCACATCAAAGATATGAAGACCAGGACTAAAATCAAAACTAATAACAGCCAAAGCATCAGTTGCACAGTTTTGTTCACGAAGGATGTGTCTAACTGAGCAAACCCAATCAACATTCATTTTTAATTTGCAGCAACTGATGATATTGAACAGGGGGTGGGTAGCAATAGTGAGAGAATTAAGAAGAGTCACAGCAACCTTGCAACCTTGCAGCACTTGCTTTTAGTAGGGGTGGACATTGGAACCGAAGAACCGATCAACCAAACCAAACTAGATTGAAAAAATAAAAATAAATCGTGTTGACCAAAAAGTCAAACTCAATTAAAAAAACCGAACCGAACTAGTTCTAACCGGTTTTATACCCAACAAACTGAACCAGATCGAACCTAATCGGCCAAATTAAAAAATATATAATTTTAATATTTATTTATATCCAAAGCTATATTTTTTATCTCATAACTAATATTTACCCACGTTCAATTTCAAAACATCTTTCTTTTCTAGCCTTAATATTTATTTTTGTATGAAATTGAATAATTTGTTAATTTTCAAGCCAAAACAAGTATAAAATAATAATAATAATTTAGTTTAAAATTGAATCGGACCGAAATCGGTTCAACTCGAACTAGACAATTTTATAATTTTTTTGTTACAACCAGACCAAACTAAATTAGGTAAATAGTACTAGATTCGGTTCCAATTTGATGCAAAAACCAATCCAAACCAAACTGTGCCCACCCTTAGCTTTTAGAGCACTTTCGTTCATGATGTCAAAGGGTAAGGGCAAGTAAGGACATATACTATTCATGTGAATAGTGATTGCCATATCCTTTTTTTATTTTGCTTTTCCATCCATTGCTATGACAACCCAAAGACAATTATTATTCATATGAGATTAATAATAAATAAATAAAAATTACTAGGTATGCAAAAATAAATATGAATCTCACAATTGCCATTTCATTATGTGGTCATCAGCGAAGGCAAATAAATCAATACAATTATTTATTCTTACAGATCATTGAGTTAAATTTAAAAAAAAATAACATTCACAACACAATAGTTTACTTACACTAAGCCATCTAAACCTAATACAACAACTGGATAAATGAAAAGCTGCAGAAACCAAACAAGCCCTTGATACTGCTTTTACCTGATCCAGTCACACGTTTTCAGTACAGCCATGACAAGTCTTGTCTGAAAGATACAGACTTTGCAGCTCCCAGAACTCCTCTTTCAGAAATTTGAGGACAATCTTCCACAGCCAACAATTCCAATTTGTATGACCCTACAAGTGGCTTTAACCCATCATCAGAAACCCCTAAACACTTGATTAAACGCAGAATGGACAACCGGGGAAACTGCCCCACAAGCTGCAGCCCCTCGTCGCTTATCTCTTGGCATCTGACCAGCTCCAAGGTCTCAAGATACTGAGCCAAGCAAAGAGCTTCCATTCCAACATCGTTAAAGGAATACACTTGGTCGAAAGCAAGTTCCCGCAAAGGGCACTTCTGAATCAAACTAAGGATTCCATCCAATGTAAATGAGGAAAATGAAGGGAAATCCCCATCAGAATACGATATCCTGACAGATTCAAGCATCGAACAGTTCTGAGCCATGGCTTTTAGACATTCATCGGTTAATCTCAGTGGATTATTCATCAGAAGAGGAAGTGAGAAATCCGATGGAACTCGAAGGAAAATGGAGCGGAGGTTTTTTGATTTTTGGGCTAAGCCTATAATGTCAGAGTCCCTTACCCCAACACACTTGTCCAAGTGAATCTTCTCCAAATTCTTGCACTTCCCCAGCACACAAGCAAGCCCTCTCCCAGGGCTGATGATACAATTTACCAAGCTAAGTTCCACCATGTTCTCACATGCGACCCACTGCTTTTGCCAGCGATCCACAGCTGAACGATCATAAACTTTCATATATCTGTAATTCACATCTACCTCAAATTGCAAGCATTTTAGTTTTTTCCAACTAGAACCTAGCTTAATCAAATCACCCTCCCCAATAGCTCTACAATTCTTAATTGAGAGATCTTCAAGAGTTTCAAGCTTTCCAAGATATTCAAGCCACTCAAAACTGCTAACATTTAGACATCGTACAAGGTGGAGGATAGTGAGAACTTTGCAGCCCGCAACAAGAGATAATATGCCACAGCCAGTAATTCTTGTTGTGAAATTCAACTTCAAAGCTGAAAGTTTTGAGCAAGAAGACAAGTGACCAAGGCCCAAATCAGTGATGAAGGTGCAGTAGCTTAATGTGAGATCAACCATAGAACGGCAGCAATTGGAAAGAATAAGAAGCCCTTCGTCATCCAACTGCTTTCCTAGTTTGGACATCCAACCAGCGTAAGTTATCTCTACCTTTGTCAAGTTGGAAAACCTACTGCAGAGAGAAGTCAAAGCTTCATTTGCAGGGTCTAATCCACAACCAACCCGAAGAGATTGTCTCTGTTCATTATCCAATCCGTGCAGGCGTTTACACGCCAAAGACAGAGAATTTCTATCAGTGGTTTTCTTAACCCTGCTCAAGATCTCCCATACTAACTGGTCCGGCAAACAATCCATCATAATTCTGTAATTTCCTTTATTGAGAATAGACTAGCACCACCTGAGATTACAACAAAAGCCAATACGAGAAGTTTTAGTCTGATTACGGGAAAATTGGAACTTGGAACAAGAATATTCATAATAAAAGCTTAAGAGATGCTGTTTAAAACAACTTGATATCGTTGTTCTAAACACTTGAATAAACAGTAATGAGTGTCATGAGACTTTCTCACATGTGCACCCACCCTCTTTTCATGAACAGGAAAGGAAAATGAAAGCTCTCCATCAAGACACCCTTACCGTCAAGGAAGCCATTCCGATGACGCTCAGATACCAACAAAACTAGGTTCTTTACGACAGTTTCTGTTATGAAATTACATAAAACTAACAATTCTGTGGTATGAAATGAAGCTTTCGGTATCCTCCTTAGAATTTACAAACTCAAGGATAAAATCCCAAGAAAACCAAAAGGCCACTTGCTAAATAAGGAATACGAAAACAACCGAAAGAAAGCAAATTAACCACGAACGGATAAAGAAAGCTATCATCACCCAAAAATGAGGGCCTGTCCTACAAATTAGTGATATCCTATAATTCCGGAAACCCGTAGAAAGAAAGGAAAACATACTTTAATTCCACTATTTGATCCAAAGAAATTGAAGAAACACCATTTCCCATGAGACCAAAAACAACCAACCCACAAAATTTTCACAAATTAAAAGAATTAAAATTGACAATTACCCATTAATCATGCCAATCCCTACAATAACCAAACTGCATACAACAATAACAAAGGTAATCAGATATAGTTAATCTCAAAGGAAATTAAGAGATGAAATGACAAATAGACCAGAGCTATAACGTCGAAAGCTGGAAGCCAAAGCACAGAAACATGAAAAATCATACCATAATTTGGACAGGAGCAGAGGGACAAGATGATGATGATGCTCAGGATTAAGGAAGGGCGAGGAAGATGGATATTATGAAAATGCCAAATTTATTTGTGTTTTATTTTTCAGTCGGTGTATATGTTTGAAGATCTAAATCCTCTGAGGTTGGTCAGACGATCATAGAGTGCCAGATAGATCTGGATGGTTCAGGTGGTAGCATCAACGGTAACAGTTATCACCTCAAATAGTCAACCTTATTAAACTAACTAAAGTAAGACGAATGTCTGTTTTTGACAAAGAAAAGAAGGAGGGAGTTTGTGGGTTTAGAATTTAGGAGCACTGGTCTATAAATTAAAGCCTTTTTCTACTAAGCTAAACTCCATTAACAACAATGAATCTCTTAGTTAAACATTTTTCATGTGGGTAGCTAATATGGTTAAAACATTCATACCTACCTAAAGCCCGAGTTGCGTGTTCGAAACCTCATATCCCAATGTCACTTGTATAAAGAAAACATTTTTCTTGTGAAAAGAGATGGACAATAACACCAGGTGTGTTCCGGACGCCATGGGAACTCCAGAGTCCAGACATTAAAGTCTTATCCAATATATACAAGTTATTGAAAGAATCAAATAACGGTGTTGCAATAATATTTGAAAATAAAATATGTAGAGTTGACTTTACTACTTTAACCCAATATCATCTCTAAGAGCATGTCCACTCCAAAAGACTAAGGTTAAGGCAAGGGCAGGGCTGCTACTATTCACGTGAATAGTGGCAGCTTTGCATTTTTTGGTTCCACCCCAAAAGGCTAGGGCAAGGACAAGAAAAAAAAAGGATATGCAACAAAATATAATCAATTTAGAAATGCAAGAAATAAAATGATTATGCAAGAAAAAAAAATAGGGAGTTTCACTAAAACACCCAAAATGGAGGTTGAAATTATAAAAAAACCCAACACCCAAAACACTTTATAAACACACCCAAAATCCATCATTACACACACTCAAAACTCATTTATAAACACACCCAAAAAGTTGACTTTGGGGTTGATTTTGGGTGTGTTTCTATATTTAAATAGTGCTTGGATTTTTTTATAAATACATGTCTAGGATTGAGTTTATTTATAAATTTGTAAAAAAAATATTACAATTTACAAATATTGGTAGGAGAAGAGTTTGTATGAGGATTTGGTGTGAAAAATGAATAAAATTGTTATGCATTTATAGGGAAAACATCCATAATTTTTTGGTTTTTTTATAAAAAAAATTGAATTTTTTTCTTTTTTTTTTGGCTCGTTGACGTCTGCACCTTCGGGCTGAAGCCCAAGCAAGATGTGCCCTTGAGCTTGCCCAGGCTGCTTCTCCTGCTGTGGAGGTCCAAACCCCAGCAAAGGGGCCTCCTGCCCTAGCAAAAGTGCCTGCTGTGGAGGTGGCCTAAGAAAGAAAAATAAGGAACAAGTAGTTCAGGTATTTAAAATGTTTTGCTCAAGAGCTTTTTACACTTTAGCAATGCAAAATTCTTTTGGGATGTGCAGCTGCTAGGTTTGGAGTGCACCCTGGATGATATATGAATATACACAAATTTTTTACATAACCTTGAGCATCTTTACAAGTATCCACCCCTTTACCATCCATCATCACCTAGTGGGGTTTGAATGCATAAATTCCCAACAACCATCAAGCATTACCATAATTTTGCAACTCATAACCCCCTTACCATACACAACTTGGCAACCACCAAAAAAAAAAGAACCAAACAGGCACCCGAGATGAAACAGAACCAGCTCAAGGGGCAGTACAAGAGGGGAACCATCCATCCTTCAACTTGGATTCTCCTCCACCTGTTATTAGTCTTTGAGCCCGCTTCCATACATTCATTGAAAACTTCTGGAAGAGACTGGAGTCCTTAATATCATTTGCTACTTGATGGCTGCGACAACTCTATCGATGCTGGCAAGGCAGTGCCATCCTTTATTTCATTTGATATCGATGGCTGCTCCACTGTCTTCCCAGTCTCAAGATAGAGCATCAAATCCCTAAGCTGTAAAAAGGTGTAAATTAACAAAGGAAGTCCTTAGTTTACATGGATGCTTAAATATTAAGGCCAGCCAGATACGAAGGTATCGGGCTTTAAAAATTGTCTAGTATGAAATTTCTTTCCCTCTCTCTCTGAAAGGAAAGGAAGAATGACAATCTTATATCACCTGCTCTTCTAAGTCGCTAATTTTATCATCCTTTAGTTTCAAAGTC
Organism: Prunus armeniaca; assembly: GCA_903112645.1. Lineage (NCBI taxonomy): Eukaryota > Viridiplantae > Streptophyta > Magnoliopsida > Rosales > Rosaceae > Prunus > Prunus armeniaca. Next base: position 7,393,673 of record CAEKDK010000003.1, on the reverse strand, counting down.
TTTTTCTCCCTGAAAAGTACAAGAATTAGGACCAGTTAGGCAATAATAGCAGAAAAACAACCAAATAAATTTACACTATATTGCAACATCTACAAAATGGATTCTCATAAACGTTAAAAACAAAACAAATCAAGGAGAAAATGGTAATTTCATTTTAGTGAGGAAATGATAAATAAATCAACTTTTTTTTTTTATGATAAATTTTTATTTTTTTAAAAAAAATTGTTGCATAGACTACTTTAGTATGATACAAAAAGAGCAACTTTTCAAGGGAAAAAATTGCATAATCTTAAAGAGTGGGTCAAGGGATTACAATCTATATAAGCTCTTAACAAGTGTCAAAAAAAAATTGTACACTGCAACAAGAAAGCCTAAGTGATCAGACATCTAATAGTGCATACATCTCAAATATTCACCACGTCTCCATTTTGATATTGCCATAATCTTAAACCTTGGTGGTATAAGTCAAATCAGTAGGACATCCAACCATGCGAAATTTTTTTGTTCCTTATCTATGACAATTAAGGCATAAAATCCAAAGAGAAAAAATTAGCTTGAAGTTGATGATCTGTGTCCACTTAGGTTAACGTAAAAACAAATCAAAAGTCAAATTACTTACTATCACATCAAGTCAATGAACTTAGGATGATGTAGAAAATAAAATTCAGAAAACAAGAAAGAGAGGGAGAAACCAATACCTCTCTTCAGCTTCAAGTATCTTTGCTTTCCAAATCTCCTGATTCTTTAAAAGGTTTTCATTAAGCTGCATGTAGAAGCAAAAAGATCTTTAGATAGTTACTGGCTAGGTGATAACTCATACCAAACTCTAAAGTGTGGCCCAATTAGAAGGACATGAGTTTCTCAACCAGCTACTCTAGAAGCACAAGAGTTAACACTTACATCATCAAGAAATTTCTTCTCTTTTACACATCTGTCCAGCTTGGCCTGCATTTTCTTTAGTGGTACAGCCTTCTCAACAGCATTAGAAATTTCTCTTTCAGTTCCTTCTTTAACTTCTTGCAGTAACAATTCAAAATACTGCAATCCACATATCAATTATGGGTAATGTAACACTACATGTCAAGCTCAAACAAGTTTAAATAGTAAACTATTTCAGCAAGGAATAAGAAGAATGATCTTACCACTTTTTGGTTCTCAAGTTGAGTAGCAAGCAGTTCATTGTACTCATTAACAATCTGCAGATAATGTTACAAAATGTGAGAAATGCAAACTACAAAGAACATAATGGCAATGTTACTGTCTGTATCAAGTGACATGAAGGGTAAACTTATTACCGCTTCTACTTTACTGTTCAAAAGGGCCTCACTGAATCCAGAATCTATACATTCGCAGCTTCCACACTCATTATACGGTGAATTCAATTCAACCAATTTCCCGTCAGTTTTAGATTGAATTAGGCGGTGAACATAATTGTCTCCAGCATAATCCCACACACGCTGCGTTTCCAATTCAAGAGAATAACAATGTTCTGTATCTTTCCAATGTCTTATGGCATGTCCTTCTTTATACCTACACCAAATATTTCAGAGTATGCAACAGAGTATGATAAAGATACATACAGAGAGAGGGAGAGATTTTTTTCCCCCAAAAGTGATAAGAAAAATAAGAATTAAATGGTCAAATAATATACCTCCCACAGCCAACAAAGCCACAGATAACACACATCCACAAATTCTCAGAAGTTTGGCAAACAAAACAGTTAGACTTTTCAGGCTGCTGCTGACAATATCGACATACCTGACATAACATGTGGTAGACAAGTCAATGAATATTAAGGACCTACCTTGCAAAGTCATTTGCAACTCTTTAGCCACAACCTAGCTAACGATAGCAGGAAAGTGAATGTAACAAATTTGAAGAACAAAAGCTGTAGCCAAATCATAGACTGCAGCTTAACCATAGGTTGACCAAAAGAGAACTGGTAACCTAGGTCCTCTTACGCATTCAAAGAACTTAGATGTATTCCGTCAATAAGCACATTTGTACGTTTTATTTATCACAAATGAGAAAATTTATACTAGGTATTATGACAACGTATTAGAATATGAGAGTTTCCGTAACGTGCTTTCTTTTTTTGGCTTTAACTGCTCTATCATGGCTTTGGTTTCTTTTTAAGCTCAGTTCAAACTTTGAATTATAGGGTCTTAGTGTCATGTTTTCCTTTTGTTCATGTTTTGCCCTCTTTTATTTTCCCTAGTCTCCCCTTTTATTTTTGTGAATGATTCTTTGTAACCATGTACTTGGTCTCCATCTCCTCTGCACTTCTTGCTTAATCATTTATCAATAATAAGAGGGCTAAACCATAAGTGGGGAATAAACACCCAGCACAGGTGCAAAATTGATATTGTGATATAAACGGATAAACTCCCAAAGAATTCATGCATGACCTTGAAATTCAAGTTTGTATGTTATAACTTTCCTACTATATTACTTAATTGATTTTTTCCTTGACTGTTCACGGTCTGATGCAACAAAAGCGATTCTAGATGTGAAATCAGGGTGGGCAGCTCTAAGTTTTTTCTTTTTAACCCCAGTAAAGAGGGTTGAAGAGGGTAGATGACCTGAAAAAAGATAGTCTAATTGCAGAGGCACTGATACAAAGACAAATTTTCCCATTAGCATGGCTGTCATGTCTACTACAGTACTACTGCTGAGCAGAAAAAGAAAGAAAGAAAAACGTATTTATCTTCGAAGATAGAAACCATTTCATCCAAAAGCAAGATGATGGACTATTGTCTACATCAGTAGATTGTCCTATTTTCTGCTCGAAACTACCCCTTTAAGATCCATAGATTAAATTTTCACCAATTACAGTCCTTTTGTAGAAACAACTAATTGCAACAGGTGACCTAGCGTTGGTCCAACTACCCTGGGAGAGGAGATTTGGATACAGACATCTTTCTCCACTTCCATGAATCAAACACAATGCTAGAGTCCAATCACTTTGATTGAGTTCTATCACTTTGTACATAAGGTGGTGCCCGAGTCTCACAATATTATAAACAAGCATGTGATAGAGCATGCTAGGGAGAGGGAAGGGGAAAAAAAAAGGAGTCCAATCAATTTAGTGCGCTAACTTCTGAACATGGTCTTGTACATGCATTTATGCCTGTTCACACACATATACACATGTACACAAATCTAAAGGGAGAAAAAAGTTGAAACACTTGCAAAAATTACTTACAGGACAAGAAGAATCCGTCCATTTTGAAATGCAAGAACAATGGAAAGAATGATTGCAGATAGTCGTGAGAATTCCACCCATATCTTGGTCTAGTCTCTCTGTAAAATAAGGTTAAGTAAGAAATCTCCAAACATTAAAGACAAAAGGAAAAACAAAAAGTAAACCATAAATATACAACTTAAATTTTCACATAGATAAGTGCATACCAAGGCAGACTGGACATGATGGCTGCTCGGTTGAGCTTCCCGATGATGCCTGTGCATGTTCTATTGAACCAGTGTATTGAACATCTACCGTGAAGAGAATGCGACAAGCCTCCACCTATATTAAATCCCAGATAATAAATAGGACGACAACAATAAAAGCTTAAAACTGTTGTAACTGTTGAAAATTTGTACAAGTCCTCCCAAATCAAGGGTCTATGTGTCTAATGTCTATAGGTATAGAGTATGGAGTTAGTGGAGAAAACCTCAAGCGACGAAAATCGGCTTCCATTGAAATGCTTGTAAAAATCATCTGTGGAGTCCTGACTATCAAACCTAATCAAAATGCTGTAACGATCTTCCATTCCATCATTCCTAAACCACAAACAAGAAAATAACATCAAGATTAAATTCAACAACACAAAAAAATGAAATACAGGATCAGAAATGACAAAACTTTCAAAGATGAAACCTGACAATCCGCATCTCCAAAATATGCTGAATGAATGAACCACAAAACTGGCAAAAGTCTGCATATGTCATGTGATTCGGCACTCCAAGCACACAAACAAGTGGCTTCCTTCCAACCTACATAAAATGGACATCCACATCAATCTTGCATTGTCGTTTTTGCTTTACCCCAGGTTCTTCAATTACATCTAACAAACTTCGACATTTTTAAAGACTCCGGAACAATAAATTTGTTGGAAGAGGTTACCAAAGTTCAACACCTCTTGAACAATTGGAAAATCAATTTAGACTTTGACTAGCCAAAAAAATCAATTCTTAGAAAGGAACAAGTTTGGTCCTTTCAATAATAACCTCCCTAGAAAGGGATCTTTTTAATGCTCTTTGTAGTCGTCAAATATGGAGTTCATAGGATAAGAATATGCTTTGTATTGTTAAAGAAACTTTAACATAAGTGCTACTTACTATTTTCCTATCATTTTCTTCGCAAAATCATCTCCACATTACTGGATGCTGAGAAACATTTTATTTACTGTTAAAATTTCCTTCAATTTTGCTTCATAATTGACGAACACAAATCCAGTAAACGCCCAATTCTACCAATTTCCATACATTTTTTTCAATGAACTGAAAATGCAAAACATTCCCTTAAAATTGATATTAACACTTTAATTTTACTAAGTTTAGGGCCAAAACATTACTTAGCACATCGAAAGACACAACAGAAAGGGCAGTCAAGATGAAATGAAATGAAAGGAAATAAGCTTACGGGGAGGTGAGAGGGCGAGGTGGAAACGACGTCGGCGTCATCGCGGTAGAGAAGCATGATGCCTCTGGTCTCTTCGATTCTAGGGTTTCCAGAAGAGAAAGGAAAGGCCTGCGTGATGTTGGAGATTGAGGAAGACGACGAATATGAGGAGTCACTGGGATCGCCGGAGATAATGGCCGGCTGCGACCTGAAAACCTCGCCGGGCGAGGCTCCGGCATGTGCCGTGCTCGAACTCGGTGACATGGAAGTAATAGAGATGACAGAGTCTTCAGTTTAGCGGGAGATTTTTGGGCTGGCGCTCTATCTATATATGTAGTCTGGAGTCCAATCTATATATAGATTTTTTCTTAGATGTTTTTAATGTGTTACATGTAAAATTAATTTTTGTCAAAAAAAAATTTAAAAAAAAAAAAAAAAAAAAAAAAAAAAAAAAAGTTTAGAGTTTGTTTTTTTATAATTTTTTTTTATCCTTCTTTCCTTAATTAATTTTATTATTATTCATATCCTTTTTTATATAAATGATATTCTATTTTAATTTACTCTAAATTAAGGGAAATTTGAACTCGGTTGCAAAGTGAGTACATCCTTCATATCCTTTTTACATTTAACTAATAAAAATTATTCTCCATGTAAAAATCCGAGTTTTATATAGTTCTTATTTTTATCAAGCGTCCGCATAAGTGACAAAAAATGTACATTGAAACCACTTTTAACCTTTGAGTTTGACATTCAAAGAATGTCTAGATTTGATACAATTGAAGTTTACCCCTGTAATTCAAAAGTGCTTGTATTTTACAAACTAATCTTGGTCTGATACTAAATTGAAGTTCTTCTCATAATTCAAATGTGCCTTTTGCGATTGACCCCATTTTATTTTGACATAATGTACAATATCAAAAGATTTGGGTATTTTCAAATAAATATGCCTTTTTTTTGTCGTTGTCAAAGTTAAGAAGGGAAAGAGAGGGTTTTCTTACACAAACACTAACAAAGTGTCATGAAAATCCGAACATGAGACCACTGATTTGCAGGTCAATTAAAAGAAAACTTTTACGTTATCTTAAATGAGAAATTTATATTAAGTATGAAAGAGATATTTGCACTTCAACATAAAACTGTGGAAGTACAACAATGCAGTCTTGAAATGCAACTTTCATATCCAATTTGCATGAATATGAATGTTTAACACATAAATCCATGGTGAAGAGAGAAATATGCAATTACATTCATTAGATAAACTATGTTCTTTACAGATAAATTACAATGTATTTGTGCACTGATTTTTAGGAGAAGATTGACAAATACTACACTATTCAAAATTCATTTTTATTGATTCTATGTAATCAATTCTACACTCATGGTTTTCTCACACACATTGCTAAGGTGCCATGAAAATTCAAATACCTAGGTTCTTTGTCCGAATACCTTTCTATATATATAATTATTCTTTCTTCTCTTAATTTTTTGAAGTAATTTATAGTGTTTATAACTTGTGTACAAGTCCAAAGTGGACAAAGAAAAAAAAAGAAGCCACAATACACTAAACATGCCCCAATCGATACATTATGGCAAGTTCTCATGTCAAACTCCTAAACCTGAGAAAGGCCATAGTAAAATCACTACGCCCGCATCAAATGAAGCCCAATAAGATTAAGTTTGGCATGTAAATTTGACTTGTTTAAGGAAATAATGGCTATTTCATTTTATTTATTTATTTATAAGTGGAAGGATGTATTCTTATACATCAATCATAACTTTTATATTTGTTAGCATCTCTCCAAAAGTTCAAAAAAATTTATCTAAGTTTTAGGACACGACCCTCAACTCATGATAAAGTCGACCAGCTCGTGTGGGAGCATTTCTAAAGTAATTTTCATTATGGATAAAGAATGAATCCTTTAAATAGTTTCCAAGTGATAACTTAGTAAAATTATTATTCAGAGGAGATAATAAAAATTAAAAAAAGAGTTATATGTATTGCCAGTCGGGAAAAAGCCACACGAACAGCCGCCGACGCCTAGATCAAAACGGAGAAAATAAATAGCTTCAGCAGGAAGAGAACGAAATGATCTTAGAAGCTTCAAAATGTAATGTCTTTCAATCTCCACTCTAGGCAACAATGTTTCCGAGTTACAACAATCCCTTGATGGATATGCATATTTTAAACAAGGATAATGTCTAGGACATAATTCTAAGTCAAAAGGTTAAAATTAAATAAAATCTCTGGGACAGTTACAAAAATGGTCTTATTTCACCTCAAGATGCCCTCCAAATTATGAACAAAAGAAAATCATACTGGATGACATCTTTGGATTTGCTTTCAACTGACCAAAATGACATCTTCACTCCAGATATCATGCATTGAACGATATTGAGCCCTTGTTGTCAGTGCTGATCAATGCGTGCATCACTTCATATTGGAGAAGGAACTAGCGAATCTACCGACTTCAAAACCTCTTCACCCATTTCTTTGCACCCTACCAACTTCTGTATAAAGCCAATATTAGCCATCAAGGGACAATCAATCAAAATAGGAGAAGCTTACACTGAAAAGTAGGCAACTATTACTGTACAAATATATGAAAAACAAATTTAGACTCAAGAATTCCAATTGAATTTTCAAATAGCCCATAACTTAATACAATATATATTATTCTCACTTCTTTTTTCCCTTCTTTTTCACCTCAAGGAACTATTGCACACCATACCCAAGGCATGCTGGTTTACCAACCAGGATAGTTAAATCAATGGTTCTCACCCAATTGTAAGATAATCAAACCAAACATCAAGATAGGCTAAACCATCGACTTAAAATATTACAACATGAGAAGTTGCATTACTTACTCAAAGACTTTTAACAAGGATGCAAAGAGATTAAGAGAACAAATCGTTATTTGATGTGGACTTAGGTAGAAGATAGGAAATAGGGATGCCAACAACTAATTTATGCTACACATTCCATAGCTTCTTTGGTTTTTCACAAAAGAGGAGCATTGCAATATTTTGTGGTATCAGGTTTTCCAACCAAAGAGAGAAACAAATAAGTGCGAAATAAAAAATGTACATACAGTTCCTGCCGAATAAATGTCACCCGTTCGAAACCCCTTATTCAAAGTATCTAGAACTGCAGCCTCAATTCTCTTGGCAGCATTTTCTTCCCCTAGACCGTACTTTAAAAGCATAGCAGCACTGAGAATTGTTGCTAATGGATTTGCTTTATCCTGCATTTATACCGTTATATTCCACATATTAAATGGCATGTTACTCCAAGGAGGAAAAAATTGATAATGTAGGCAAACCAACCTGTCCAGCAATATCAGGAGCAGAACCATGTATGGGTTCAAAAAGTCCAGGACCCTGTGCCAACGGGAATTTTAATATAGTCAGATAAAACGGAATCCAAACTTAAGGCACAGCCGGAAATCCCCATCAGAAGGAAATTCCTAACACATATAAAGCTTAACTTGAACCACTGAGAGACAAAAGTTTGCATTACCGATTCCCCAAGACTAGCAGATGGAAGCATCCCAATACTTCCAGTAATCATCGACGCCTCATCGGATAATATATCGCCAAATATGTTGTTTGTTACAATCGTATCAAACTGCAAATTTTCATTGGCAAAGATCATGAGACTAGCAATTATCATTTAGGATGCTCTAGAATTTTGTTCCTCTCGTCCAATATTCTTGATCCTATTAGGATTAAAGGAGGATAATTCTAACGGACTTCGACAAACCTGTTTTGGATCACGAACAAGCTGCATTGCAGCATTATCAACATACATGTGTGAGAGCTCAACGTCAGGATATTCCAAGGCTATTGCCACGATTCTTTTCCTCCAAAACATTGATGCCTGGATATCCATTGAATCAAATATATCAATATTATAAACAGACACTAATCTTAAGCATGTCTGCACGGAAGAAAAAGCAAGAGGCATACACCAGAAACAATATTGTCAAGTAGCCTATCAATATTTGCAAGCATTTTTTCCCAAAATATCACAGGCAACATTTGTAGTGATCCAAATTTAGCCTGCACAGTGTCAATGGATCATTATGACCCAAAAAATAGCATACTTGGCTAGTAACTCTTGAAATGCTATGATCAGATTGATGGCAATAATCCGTTTGATTGGATCAATCAATGAAGACGATACAAGAGGGCAACACATGGTAGACTCATTATCATTTATCTTTCGTTTTTATTTCAGTCTCACAAACTAAAAAGGAAATGGACATCGCCCTTTACCCTTTGTAAGATGGAGGAGATGTTATCAGGCCCAAAGGCCATTGGCTTGATTACTCATTTTCAGCAGTAATTTGATAATTATAAGATATATTAATATCTCTGGTACTTATTGTTTTTAGATTGGCATGAATTTAGCACAAGAACTTATATAGCCTCCTTTGCAACCACATATGCCAAATACAGAGAGACACGCGTCACAGATGCTACCATATATGGTGTATCATTATGAAATATTTGGTGCCGCTTAATCAACAAACATCCAGGTTAAAAAAAGGTTAAAGTGTACGGGTCACGCATCATCTGCATATAGAAGCCAGGTTAAACACCCATAAATTTCTTTTACAAGTGAAAGGATTTTATTTACAGTACCGAAACAGTACTGAAGAGGCACAACTGGGTATTTTTTATGCTTTTCACAACTCAAGCCAAAAACTAAGCTGAAATACTCAACCCACAAAATCATAAAGGCACATGTGTAGAAACCATGTCATCTTTGCTGACAAGATGCCAAATTTCTTGTAATCTCTAGGGGAGAGATCAGACACAATCAACGTACTGGTTATGCATCAGGATGTTGAAGAGAAGACTCGCTAGTCTCATAGCATGTAATGCCGTTATAAACACAACAAAATGTTTGATGCTTCTCTTTGGGAAAAATCTTAAACAAATTCTCACAATTTTCCCAAATAACCTTAAATTGAAATGAAGGAAAAAAAAAAAAAAAAAAAAAAAAAAAAAAAAAAAAAAACAAAATTCTCTTTTTACAAAAAATAAACAAAAAAACAACATACCTTCCAACTTTATCAACACTGCAGAGCTTTCCCTTCCGCTTTCCCGAGCAGTCTCAAACGCAACACGAGCAATGCGATCAATCTGCCAAGAACATTTGTCCATGTTAAATAACCATTGACACACAGACCTGGCAATTATAAAGTTATAAAAGGAGGAAAAATTAACGAAACAACTTCTGAATAGAATTTACTAAAAGCAGACCTGGCAATTTTAAAGTTCCCATTAAAACTAAGAAGTTCCATATTGGTCGTAATTGACCAGTAGTCCCAATACAATGAAAATGCTTGTGAATTCTTCACAGGGAAAAGTCAACACAAACTCACAAGGATTTTGCATATTTGTTTTACACCAAGAAACTATGTTTGATGTTATAGACCCCCTTACCCAGCTCCCACCACCCATTATAAAATATAAACAAAATATTAGGCCAAATGGGTATTCCTCTCCCAGCTTTCTTTACCTTTAGCATGGATAAACTATTTATAAAACTTACGTGCCTAATTTATGCATTATTGATTGTTATCGCATATCCTCAAGTTCCATTTGAAATTTCTATGTTTCAAAGCACACTTTTGTGAGTTTTTGTTTTTCACGATATCAATAAATCTATTGATATTTCCATAAATCTGAACCACCGACATATCTGTTGATATCGATATCTTAATCCTTGGTCACAGTGAAGTTAATTTTTCTGAATGCAGACCAAAACTTTCACTCTCACAGAAAAAGCATCCCCCTTAATACACTTTTACAACAACTATGAATTTCAGTTGTTCCTGACTAAATCAGTCCACTGATATTACAAGGAAAAGTCTACAGGCTTGAATTAGAGATAAAAGGATATAAGAGTGACTCTGTTTAAACCCAGAAAATTGCTTCTTTTTTTGGGGTAAAATTATATCTATACCCCACCATTTCTTTTTTGGGTAAAATCACATCCTGATTTTACAGGCTGTAGTTTTACCCCCCAAAAAAATGGAACTCCTTTTTCTTGAAAAATATTTCCCCCCCTGTCCCTCTAGCCATGGTCAGCGATGGCGCCGAGGCTATGCACTGGTGACCAGTCACCAATCTTTTGACCTTTTAGCTTTTTGAAGAGTATAGGATAAAATGGTAGTTTCAATAACTTTTCTGGGTGGGGTATAGAGACAAATTCTTTGAGTTTATATACAACCGCAGCAGATATAATCTCCATTTGGAACCACTAATGACTCCCACTATCATCAGAAAACCAAGAATTTAATGTGGAACTCTCAGAGAAATCAGAAAACAACCTCATAGGCGGCATACACTTCCGTATTGAAGCCAATCTCCTCTCCGTTTTCATTGGTGCCAAAACCCCTTGGCTTTCCAAAATATATACCTATTCCCGACAACAAAAAAAGAAAAGAAAAGAAAGAATCATAGTTAATTCAAGTGGGAAAAAACCAACACAAGAAAGTTCATTTGATTGATTACTATTCGAGTCTTGTAAACTAACCTCCAGTTAGCTCTCTTACAACCATAAGGTCCACCCCTTCAGCAACCTCTCTCTTCAAAGTTGAAGCATCCACCAACTGAAAGAGCAAATACCATAAAATGAGACACTTTTCATAGACAAGTTTGAAATGAAGATACATTGGTTTTAAGAGAATAAATCAATTATGTACACTTTAGTTACTCAATTATCATTATATTACATACAAAAACCTCAAAATTCATATGGGTCAATCACCACTTTTCAATGCAATCATTTGCAGTTTGATGTTCTGAACACAATCCTAATGTACTAAGGCGCATTTAAATTAAGAACTAACAACTAAGAGGAAAAGCAAAAAAAGTACTCTAAACCAAATTCTGAATCATTTGCATTAGAACAGATATTACCTGCGGTAAAACAGTTGCAGGCCTCAAATTCGCAAATACTTTAAGACCTTCTCGAAGCTTAAGTAACCCAGTTTCTGGTTTCAAATGCTTTTCGTTTTTGTCCCATTTGTACCTTAAAAACCAATAATCTAATTAAGTAAAATTACACCACTTGCAAATGTCGGCATACTGAAAAAATAAGTAATGAGAAAGGAATTGTGAGATCTACCCCCCAATTGCTCCAAGCAGAACTGCATCAGATTGCTTAGCAGCCAAAAGGGTCTCTTCCGGTAATGGAACTCCGGTCAAATCCAATGCAGCTCCGCCGACAGGAACTTCTTGATACTTGAACTCAATCCCTAATTATACAAATATATTCAGTTATATAAATAGCAAACAGTAAATAAATACCAAATTCCCAGCAAAAGTTACTTGATTACACATACAGACGCTTTATTGTTAAACACTAACTCTGAAAACTATAGGCACTAACGGAATAAGTGAGAAATGTTGGGAAAGTAAGGGACAGAGGAACTAAAGAGAACCCAAAAAAGACGTAATGAAAATCCAAGTACGGCCTTCCTTTTCCGTTTCGATTTTCCTTTCCTTTCTCGGAAACCAAACAAGCAAGATCGAACTTAAAATGAACAAATAAAGAAACGAAACGGAATTGAAGGAACCTTCGATAGAGGCGGCGAGGTTGAGAACGTTCCTGGCGACGGAGATGACTTCGGGGCCAATGCCATCGCCAGGAAGCAAAGTGATGGTGTGGCGTTTGGAAGGCGAGGCTGCGGAGCAGCTGATCCTACCCAATTTCCGGGTGCGTGTGGAAACGGGGTTAGGAGAGAGAAGGGGGCTGAAGGGTTTAGCGTCGAGTTGCGGGCAAGCAGCCATTGTTGTCAAACTCTGGCTCCGCTTTGTTTGCAGTCGCCAAAGAAAGACTCGTATTTTTGTTTTTGTTTTTTCTTATTCTTTGTGTGTGTTTTTGCGAAGCGTAGGCTTAAAAAGGCCCAACCCACGCACAAATGCTAAAACCGTTATTTCTTTTTTTATTATTACTTCAAATGAAGTAAGGATGCGTTCATGCCATGGTTGCATGTTTACTTACTATACCAAGTGAAGTTGTAACCTTTGGTGTCACCAAAAAAAATTATGACAAAAATGTCTCTGCAAGAAAAATACAAAGACATTCACGTGTCAAGGATTGCTTGAATTTATGCTTATGCCATAGATTTTGCTTGAATTTACAGTGATGCCATCGATTTTGCTTGAATTTATGATTATGCCATCGATTTTGCTTGAATTTACAGTGATGCCATATATGTTTCTTGAATTTACAATTATGCCATTGATTTTGCTTGAACAATTATGCTTGAATTCACAGCGATGCCATCAATTTGCTTGAATTTAAGATTATGCCATCAATTTTTCTTGAATTTACGATTATGTCATCGTTGTTTCTTGAATTTATGATTATGTCATTGATTTTTCTTGAATTTACAGTAAAGCCATCGATTTTGCTTGCACTAACGATTATGCCATTACTTTTGCTTGAATTCACAATTACGCCATCAATTTTGCTAGAATTTGCAGTGATTTCATCGCTTTTGCTAGAATTTACAGTGATGCCATCGATTTTTCTTGAATTTACAATTATGCCATTGATTTTGCTTTACGATTATGCATTGAATTTTCTTGAATTTACAGTGATGCCATTGATTTTGCTTCAATTAACAATTATGCCATCGATTTTACTTGAAAGTACAATGATGCCATTGATTTTGCCTTTATTTACGATTATGCCATTGATTTTTCTTGAATTTACGATTATGCCATCAATTTTGCTTGAATTTACAGTAATGCCCTCAATTTTGCCTGAATTAACGATTACGCCATTACTTTTGCTTGAATTTACACAACTATATGCCATTGATTTTCCTTGATTTTACGATTATGTCATTGATTTTGCTTGAATTTACATTTATTCTACTAAGTCTAGTTGAGCAGAGCATATATTTTGCTTTTGACTTGTTCATAAAATAACGTCTTTTTTCTTTTTCATGGCATAATTTTGCTTGACTGATATATATATTTTTGCATGTATATATTCGGTGTGGAAATATTCACAAATGCTTGTATATATTGAAGGAGAGACAAGCTTGAGAAAACATAAGAGAGTTGGGTGTGTTGCCTCCTTAAAGAATTCATTTAGATTTTTTTAATCTTCTTTTGGCTGGGGTGATCCCACTTTGGTTTTTTTTTCCCTTCTCTCTTCAGCTCGTACCCGTTTCTTCTTCTTTATTCTTTCTTCTTCTTCTTCTCTCCATCTTCACAGTCTGAACGCTTAGGTACTGTTCATTAGTACAAAAATCATATTTCAGAAGCTCAAATAAGAAAACTTCCTTCATGAAAGTTGTTCATCTGCTCGAGCACTATCCTATAAAAACTTGAGTTTTTGTTTTGAATTTTTTTAGTGCCTCAAACTTTGTCTACAACTTCTGTGCTCATCCATGACTGGTGAGTTTTTGTAGATTTGGTTTCTACACTTGTTTTTAATTTCTGATGCTCAGATTCTTGTTATTCCATCATGAAATTGCTCGAAATTGTGTTGTTTATAACATATCCAAAATTAAGAATCATCCAACCATTGTAGTGTTCTCTGCCTTCATTTTTCTAAAGTACGTTCATGAATTGATGTGGATGCCTTTGTTGCATGCTTGTTTTCTATGCTTGAAGCTTGAATTACTTTGTACTCTCAGAATTTATGAGTTAGGTACTGACTGCTGAGGTTGATCGTTTGATTTAAGGTAAAGCAAGGTGATGAACAAAACTCATACAAGCTCACTTACGTAATGCATATCAAGTGTTTGTGAAAATATTTCAAGGTAGCTTGTGGGTTGTGTTCTTTATACTTTCAAAATATTTTTTTATATAATTTGAACTGGATATTTTGACACATGAAATTAGACTTCTCAATGGTTATGTTGGAACTGGTCTTGTGTCATTTGAAGCTAAATTGAATTTTTGGTGCAATTTCAAAGTAAGATTTAAGTTGCCGAAATGGTGTAGTTTTCTACTGCATTGCTTGTTTTTGGGAATCTGTTTGACATGCTTCCCTAGAGTGCAACGAAATTTTGGGAACATGAAGATATTTCTAGTTCTAATATGGAAAGTTTGATATTTGTTGGTTGTACACTTGATTTCTAGTGATTTTCCAAAGGTGGGATGCAGGTAGAATGCTTGGAAAGCTTGTGTATAAGTTTTTCTTGACATGTTTTAGCATTGAGCATTGTCCTCATTCATTTCTTTATGAGCTTGAAGTGTGGACATAGTATATGCTATGTGAATTGGTATTATGCCATGTGAAATTGCCAAATGCTTGATTAATGAATTTAGGAAATGAACTTTAGCCACAACCTATACAACAAAAACATTCTAAATGGAGGATTCATTTTGTTTATACTAGTTGAACTAAACCTTTTTAATTTTAAACGAAGTTTCTTAGCCTAGTCTCTTTGAACACAAATATATATAAAAAAAATATTAAAAAAAGGAAAGAAGGAATAGATCTTTACCCTTGATGACATTTTCTTGATTTCTCAAGAATGAACACTTTTGTTGGAAAAATCTTTTGTTTCTCTGGATTTTGAATCATTCACCTTAAGGCTCCAAGATTAGAGTCTTCTACCTCACCACACCAAATGCTCTTAAAGATGAAGAAATGCAATCAAGACGTATAGATGCTAGTCTACTTCTTAATTTGACCAATTTTTAGTTTATGGAAGATGGGATACAAAGATGATCACTCATCAACCAAAGTAGGAAAACCAAAAACCCTAGCTAGGTTTTCTCCAACACTTAGCTTATATAGGATGACACCAATTTGGGTGGGTATTGGGGTTCCATTTGGTCCATGGATCATGTCATCTTATGCCACCTTATTCCTTGGGCCCAATAACCTTTTGGACTCTTTTGTCCATTTCCTTTTAAATCATATTTAAAAACCCAATCCAATATTTCTATATGTCAATATTAATTCTATAATTAATCTTTTAATTACAATTTAACTATTAAATTATAATTATAGTTTTACGCAATTGACCCGGTCGAACTATTTGACTTGGTCAATTGCTCTAGTCAACAACATGTTGACTTTTGACCGTGGACTTTGACATTTGAATATTAACCATTGACTTATGTCTCCTCCTTTCATTTCTCCCCATTTGTTGTACCTCTAATCACATTCTTTGGGTGTGCAGATCTGTAGGTTCCCTTTAGCAAAGTAGTGGGTTGACTCAACTTCTCAGAGATGATATACAAATTTAATTCCACAATTTAATTCTTCATATTAATAAAGGTTAATTAAAACCTTTTAGGACATCCACAAACCATGGTTGTCACCTAGCAGCAAGTCAAGGCTATCCGAGCTAAATAAGACGTTGTGAAAAAACCTATTCAAATTGGAATGATCGTGCAATTGAATCCTTCTCTTATGTCAATACTCCTTATTCACATTATTAGATCATGGAATAAAATTGTCAATATCTTAATGTGAATCATTCCTTTTATATGATTATCCTAGTAAGACTTGAAGACTTCTTCTTTCAAGTCTTATCCACTACTCTGCGTAGAGATTTGACCAATCATATCTTGGAATATTCTTTCTCCTTTACTGAGAGTAGAGATTCCTTGTTGTACATTCATTTGCTTCCATAACTCTATTGAGAATCCTGATGAGCACCTTTAAACTATGCATAATTTAGTATGACCGTATAGTGCCATCAAAGATTAACAACATAGCCAAAAACATCTATGATGCCTCAGGTTTAAGGATTAGTTTGCACCATTGCAATTTATGAGTTCTAGCTTGACATGTGAGAAAAGACTTCCATGTTGTAACTCATGTGTTGGATCGCGTTCAGTGTACTTGTTCTTCTACAAGTACATGCACACATATCGATGTGTCTCCACACTTAATGGCTTGAGACCTTGCCATTCCCTACTTATAAAGATGATACTGTGTGTATTGGTCTTTGCAGAATATTGACTCCTAATCAATATTCTTATGACTAGGAATATATTCAAGATTTAGGAATGATAGGAAGTCTCCATGTATGCAATCTCATTACATAGCTCTCATATCCACTTGTGTATTCCTTGGACTATGGTTGTTCTACATATTGAAAGGTAATATAGGATGATTTAATGTATAAAACAACATTCTTGTCCATTGATAACATAATATGTCTTTTATCAAAAATGTCATTAACTTTAACTATTACATAATTAGTTGGTTTTAAGGTCATATTTCTAACAATCTCCCATTTGCACTTTAGAGCCAATCTAACATGTATCCAATACCTATCTTCTCCATGTGTTAGTCCAGCTGAAGCTGACTCATAGGCTTTGTGAATGGATCTGTTACTTTATATGCTGAAGCCACCTTGAGCATGCTAGTATCTCCATCATCAACATATTCCTTGATTAAGTGATAGCGCCTCTGAATGTGCTTGGATCTTTGATGAAACTTTGGTTTCTTGGCTTATAATATAGCCCCATTTTTGTCACAGTATAAAATGACTGGTGACTCAATGCTTGGGACCACTCCCAGTTTAGTAATGAACTTCCTCATCCAGTTGTGGAGTCCGCAGTGGTGCTCTACTTGCAACATCTCCAACTGATTGCCCCTCCATTTAATATGAACACATATCCAGAAGTGGATTTACGATCATCAACATCATATTCGAAATTTGAGTCTGTATATTCTTCCACCAGTAATTCTGGGCTTCCTCCATAAACTAGGAACATATCCTTGGTCCTTCTGAGGTACTTTAATACAGTCTTTACAGCACTCCAGTGTTCTGATCCTGGGTTTGATTGATATCTGCTTGTGATGCTCACAACATAGCTGATATCAGGCCTCGTACATAGCATGACATATATTAGGCTCCTAATTGCGAAGGCATATGGGATCTTACTCATTTATATCACTGCTTCTGGGGTTTTAGGGCTCATGCTCTTAGACAGGTGAATACCATGTCTGACTGGCAGAAAACCATTTTTGGAATATTCTATTTGGAATCTTTTGAGCACCTTGTCCACATACAAGGATTAAGATAATCCAATTAGTTTTCTCGATCTATCCCTATAGATCTTGATACCCAGTATGTAAGGTGCAATTCCCAGATCCTTTATTGAGAAGGTCTTTGATAACCATATATTCACAGAGGTCAACATGTCTATGTGGTTTCCAAACATTTATGTCATCTACATATAGTACGAGGAATACGACTGCGCTCCCACTGTTTTTCTTGTATACACAAGGTTCACCTTCATTTTGGTTAAAACCATAACTTTTTACGGCTTCATTAAAACAAATGTTTCAACTCCTTGAATCCTGCTTCAGTCCTTAGATTGACCTTTGAAGTTTGCATACTTTCTTATCTTCATGTTTAAATATAAAACCTTTAGGTTGATCCATGTAGATTTCTTCTTGAAGGTGGCCATTCAGAAAAGTTTTTTTCACTTCTATCTGTCATATCTCATAGTCATAATATGCTGTTATGACGAGAAGTATGCGGATGGATTTTATCATTGCCACATGAAAGAAAGTTTCTTCATAATCAATTTCCTCTCTTTGTCTGTAGTCTTTAGCTACTAATCTAGCTTTATATGTTTCCACCTTGCCATTTGAGCCATTCTTCCTCTTGAAGACCCATTTGTTTCCTATTGGTATAATACCTTTGGGTGGGTTAACCAAAGTCCAAACTTGGTTGGCATACACAGAATCCATCTCAGACTTCATCGGTTCTTGCCATTTCTTTGAGTCAATGTCTAACACTGCCTTCGTATAGGTTTTAGGATATTCCATGTCATCTCCTATGAGAAGAACATGGTGCAAGCCCAAATATCTATCAGGTGCTTTATTGGTCCTTTTAGACCTATGTGGAGGTTGGGTGAGTGTAGGTAAAGGGACCGGATTGTCAACTGGATCATACTTTACTTCAGGTTCATGAGGCTCTCTAGACTCTCCCTTAAGCTCAACCTTTTACACACATGTGCCATCCAATGCAAAATCAATCTCAAGAAATCTTGCAGATCTTGCAACAAACACTTATTTTCCATTTGGATGGTAGAAGCAGTATCCTAAAGTTTCCTTAGGATATCCAATGAATCTACACATTTTTGATCTAGCGTCTAACTTGTCAATATCATGTGTCTCCACACTTAATGACTTGAGACCTTTCCATTCCCTACATATAGAGACGATACTGTGTGTACTGGTTTTTGCGGAATATTAACGTCCAACCAATATTCCTTTGACCAAGAACATATTCAGAATTTAGAGATGACGAGAAGTCTCCATGTATTACATAACTCTCATATCCACTTGTATATTCATTGGACTATGGTTGTTCTACATATTGAAAGGTAATATAGGATGATTTAATGTATAAAACAACCTTTCTTGCCCATTGATAACATAATATGTCTTTTGTCAAAGATGTCCTTAACTCTAACTATTACATAATTAGTTGGCTTTAAGAGCATATTTCTAACAATGATTGACCTGGTTAAGCTTCCTAAAGCCCAGAAGACTAGTGTAACTATTAATATGGCAGAATAGTTTCATACTGTGAGGGAAAAAGTGAAGGAAGAGCTAGAGATGACCAATGCCAAATTTAAAACCACCGCTGACAAGTGAATCTGTGTGAAGTTGTTCCAAGAAGGAGACTCCATGATGGTTTACTTGATGATAACTCAGGTCTAGTTCTTCGAAAATGGAAGGGACTGATGTGGAACAGATGGCGAAAGCAATCGAAAGGAGTTAGAGAGATGCACGCACAAAGGTAAATCGGGCAAATTGTAGATTTGGGCTCCGAGCTTAGAATCAGGCCCATGACCCGTCGATTTGAAGAAAAAGAAGTCACAAGTAAAACTCATTACTTGGCTATGACATATGGGATTTTTTGGGCATCCGAGATCGTTTAGCAATCCGAAATCCAGTTTTAAAGCTATTTACAGTTTTGGAAACTTCGTTATTTTCCTATTTTAATTCCTTGTTTATTCCTAGGGTTTCTATGAGTATTTAAACAATTTTACCTATGGCTAGGGTTATGTTATGTTTTTCCAATTTATCAATAAACCTTAAAGCCACTTGATGCAGCACGAAAGAATGGGTTTACGGATTAACAAACGTCTAAATCAGAAAAGATAAACTAAAATCCATCAGCGACTGGAATCTATCAGAAAATAGAGACAATCTCTAAATTTGGTTAATAATGCGATAAAACTTATCAATACAATGCCATGAGTTGGCTTAAATAGAAAACAAAGAAACCCTAAAACTATAGGAAACCCTAAGTTCCAGAATATTTCTAGAACTTAACTAATAAGAAAATAATTTAAATCCTAATTAAAATCATATTAGGAAAATAATATCATGATTGATTACTTATTCTAGAAATATAATTATAATATAGATCTTATCAAGAAATCAGGTAACTTGAACATCCCAACGATACAACTTCCTTCTCTTCCTGGCGTCATAATTGATGCTCAAGCATGATTTTCCATATTTGAAGCCCAATTTTCTCATTTTGAATTTTTCCCCTTTTCCAAATTTCCTTCGTAGGAACAAACCCATAATTTTTCCTACATCATAATACACACTTAATTATAAAGGCTAGGCGAAAAATGAAACACGCTTTCTACGTTAAAAACGTTTCATCTCTCTCTCTCTCTCTTAAAAACCCTTCTTCATAATCTCACCTCTCCCTCAATCATCTTACACCCTCTTCCTCTCTCAACTGTATGATAAAATCCGCCATAGCCTCTGGGAATGCCAACTTGGTCTCTAACCTGATTGACGTGGGGAAATTTCTTGGAAATTTCTAGGTCCTTGAAGTTCAAGTTGCTCAACGAGTGAGAGATGGGTGGTGGTGGCGGTGGTCCCAAGATCTATGTATTACAAAATATGGAGGCCAAACAAGGCATGCCCTAAGTTTTGCCATTTTCACTGTAACTATGTTTCTTCTCTCTGCAAGCATTTTTTTTTCCTTTGTTTATTTTCTTCTCTTTTGGGTTTCATGAAATATGGTGTTTTTTGGTATTTTTGTTTTGTTGAAGGTGGGGTATCAGCTATTCTTCATAATCACTGCTTTCTCAAGTTCGATAAAGTCATTGGCTTTGCTGGTATGTTTATCTCTGAATTGAATTCCTACAAATTTTGCATTTAATTTATTGATTGTGTTGTTTGTTCTCTCTTTGTTTCTATTAAATTTGATTTGATTTATATTTTTAATGATAAATTTCTGATGATTTTGTTTTTGATATTCAATTTTGGTTCTATAAGATATGATCATACATAATAACCGAGTGCAATATCTGATTGCAGCCAGAAACTAGTTTTTAGCTCACTAAAGTATTTCCATTTCTTCTATTTGTCTTGGCCATCTTCAAGAGAAAATTAGGGAATGAAAGAAGGGCTAAAGTACATAAGATTTTGTTGTTGGATTTTTCTAAACAGGTATCAAATCTTCCCTTGTTGGTTTGATGCTCTTTTTTTTCCTTTTGGGTTGGTTGAGTGCCATCATTTTTAAAAATTTAATATTTGACTATTCTCTTCATATTAATAACTGGACCACTATGTTGCGATTGTCACCATGCTTTTTCAATCTGCTTTGTTAATTTTGTTAACTTTTTTATATTTAAATTTGTTTCAATGTTTAGTTTAGTTTTGCTTATTAAATGTAATCAGTCACAAATAAATGTAATTGTGTGAAGCATAGGATGATGAACCACAATGGGGACAAAATCATATGCCCAAATGAGGAACCAATATGTAAGTGTCACAGTTTTTCTAGTTAATTAACGTGGAGCATGTTATCATATTGTACGTCTGCTTATGTAAATTCTCATAATGTTTTGATTGTATATAAATGATAAAAACATAGGACAACTGGTATGTACTTTCAATTTTTTTACTTAATGGGCCATGAACAAGTGATTTTGTGGATGGCTTAAGAAAAACTTCTTTTAGGTACTTGTGCTATGATTTAAAATGATATTTGATATGTGAACTATGTCTAGTGAGTTTTAGAAGGTGAATCACAAGGGTGTCTCCCCTGACAGATGCAAAATATTTGAACTGTGCCACCTAAGAAAGAATGGAACACCTATGAATAAGACAGCTGCAAAAGCTATGGTGAGGCTGAATTTGATTGTATTTTAGGATCTACTTTCTTTTGTTGCTTGTTATAGAGGCATCCATGTAGTAGAATGCACAGTTAACATATATATATATATATATTCTTTGTGATTACTTCATGCTGGAAGATATAAATTCAAAGATCATTGATATTAGGAATAAAAAGAAGCAAAACCAACTACCAGATGAAGTAATAGCAGAGGAAATCAATATTGTATATTCTAAAGTGCTTGGAAGAGAGAAGTGTAATCGGGTGAGAAGATATGGCATAGGGGTGAGACCTGAGGATGTGGCGGGTGTGACGTTTGGAGCAACTTTTAATGAAACAACGAGCCATATATCATGGAAAAGGTTTTAGCTAGTGCAAGAAATGTTTCTAACATTGATTCTGAATTGCTATTGGGACATGTTTCACCAACTAATTGCTTAAGCACTCCACAGGTAGCACTTGATTCTAATATATTGGAAGAAATTATGAATGCAACCTTACATTCACCTTACATGCCAAGCCAGACATTAATTGATCAAGATGGTTATAGACCAGTATTAAGGGAGATAGAAGAGGAGGAGCATGCAAGGAATATTGGCCCTGTGCCGAATCATCCCTGAATCCACTATAGCTGTTTTGATACCAAAGTATACTAAAAGGCGACGAGGGGATCCTCTTGAACTTTCATATGGACGGGTTCGATAAAAGAAAGCATGCAAACCAGACCATTACAGTAGCCGAAGATTATGTCTCTAACTAACGGAGGATGTTGCCATGACAACTTGATTCTCAAAAGTTTTCCACACGTCATGTCGTCGAAAAAGTTGAGTGAAAAATAATAGGACATGACCGGGCTATATGGGATCATAAAAATTGAGGGATGGGATTTGGTTTTGATGGAGCACTGGAATTGCGTTATGGCCAAATGTGGATCTTGGATGGTATCGTTCCATTCTTTAGAAACACACATCAATTGCACCAAGTCCTTGGTTGAGAGGCATGTGAGGATGTTGATCCATAGTTCTGCTAGGAGGTTTGGCATGTTGGTTTGCCGTTTGTGACGGTTGGGTAAAGAGGATATTATATGCGTTGGATCGGGGTTAGGGTTTTTCTCTTGAGATTTTCTATTTAAACCCCACACTTCTCTTAGTTCACCCATGTTCTAAGTTCACCCAACTTTTAATTTAAATTTTCACAAATCTTCCGAAACTACCCTTAAATACACCCCAAACTGAAAAAATAAGAACTAAAATAGATTTTCTATTTAAACCCCATAATTTTCTTTGTTCCCAGCAAAAAAAAGAACACAAACAAATGAAACCCCAAATTAGAAATTTAATACTTTCTAGAGAAAGAGAACAACTTTATCTCTCTTCAAGAACTGTAACTGGAATTCTAACACTTGGGTATTGTTGAGAGAGAGAGAGATTTTGTAAACAGGAAGTTGGAAGGAGGTTTCTAAAACTTAATATGAAGAGTGGTGGGGTGTATAGATGTACTAGGGTTAATTATTAAGTTGGATGACCTTTTTTGTCTTTTTACACAATAATAAAACTTACAGCTTAATGATTTAAGTATTTGGGTGAACAAAGAGAAGTGCGGGGTTTAAATAGAAAATCTCTTTTCTCCTTTGCTTTCACTTTTGGGCCATTTCGATCACGTGAAGTCAAGGAGTCTCATATGTATCATGTTCTACAATTTAGCCAAAATTCCCTTTTGCTACATTGGAACTTCTATGATATCTATTCTTCTCCCAGGGCCGACCCTGACTTTTGGATGACCTTTGGCTAAAAATGAAAATGAGGCCCATTTCTCTTTCATTCTCATGAATATAATAAACTAACATGGAAAGAAAACATGCAATTAAATACAATTTGGATAAATAAACACAGTTTCGGTATTGGTCATATAATTGTTGCCCCAATCTGAAAATAAACAAGAATGAGGATACAAATACTTTGCACTCCTTCATATTTCCTCGCTAAATAATCTACTAACAAGAATTGTTGGATAAATAAAAGAATTTATAGTCCCTATTGGTTTTCTTTCATTGATTACTACTTTTAGCAATTAAGTACTTTTTGGCAATTAAATACTTAAATACATGCAATTGATGTTCGTATATTACATAATTTTCATTTGGACTATTCAGAAACACTTGTAATCATATTTGGGGCCTCCAAATGCTAAACTATTGAAATTATTCTCCTCTAAAACCATATTCTTCAACTTGGTACATATAATATATATATATATAATTTGGGGCCCTACAAATGCGAGGCCCATGGCCATTGCCCTCCTTGCCCACCCTCAGGGCCGGCACTGTCTTCTCCAATAAGCAGGTATTTATAAAGATGTACAAAGTGGTAAACCCAAAAGGGTTAGAATATAGAAAAGAAATCCTAATTACAATAGGAATATACAAAGGGTAAGTAATTACACAATTCTCATTCCGGAATTGACAATCTACTGCTTCAATTCTCATTCCAGATTGGACTCTACAAGAAAAAGGGGCAAAATCCACAGTTTGCCTAGCCATTGGTTATGTGTGGCATTTGGCTAGACTAGAACTTGGTATAATTTCTTCAATACGGCGTATAATTTTAAACAAACATTCACAATTTGGTTTCTTCAAGAGAGGTGTAAATCTTCTGCAAACTCTTGATTAATTATTGAGGGGTTCACCAAGATAAATTTGTTATACCTGTTATAGTAACTGCAAGAAGAATTAATGATCAACCGATTCTTAGCAATATTGAGAAGGAAGGAAAGGAAGCATTTTGTACATAGCTGCCGAAAAGGCACAAAACAGTGCGCTATCTTCAGCAAAGAAGATGCACACACTGTTCCATCACAATTTTTTTTTCCCTTCTTTTGAGAAAAATTAGGGATTTGTTTTCATTACAATTGAAACAATCAACTCATAAGAACAGAGCACCCTGCAAAAGGCTTCATCACACTTAGAAGCATTTAAGGCAACTTTGTCTAACATGATGAATATAACCAATCCATGAACATTCATGACACTAATAGATGCACGGCACATAATCTCATCCATAAGCTTATTATATTTATCTGTAATCTGTCATTATGTCCAAGTACAATAAAGACACGCACCCACCGGCCTGCTAAAACTTACATAGGATGCCATTTGAATAGAAAATGGTCATATAAAAGGAAAATCAAGCAGCCTATAACAGAATTTAGTCTTTAGACAAAAGAAACAAATAAAAATATATATATACTAAGACCAAAAGAAAGTAGGTCCTTGGATAAAAGAAAAATAATCAACATCCGACATTTTATGAAAAGAAACCGTCATTTGGTCTATATGATTGAAGTACATATAACACCTAAATCAAAGAGACCAATTTCAATCGATGGGATGTTAGCTGGATTAGCTCATGCCTTTGTTGTGTACTTCCAAGTGGTTCTGGATTCAAGTCCTCATGGTACCCGTGCGTGTGAGTTTCCCCCCTCCCCATTCCCAACTGGATTGGAAAAAAAAAAAAAAAAAAAAAAAAAAAAAAAAAGACTTCAAAACATCTTCAGACATTGTACCTTCTCCTAACTTTCCAAGAAGGTGAATGCTCTCCTCACAAATAATTGTGTAAAAAGATTGAGCCATGGTACTTTGAACCATTTTGCGCGTCCTATTCTGTAGATCGTACCAAACAAGACGGCCGTAGTTCTCTTCCAAAAGTACCATTTTACCACAACTTGAAAGCAATAAAGGCTTGCAATTGTGAACCTGCTCATCAAAAGAATAAAGCATACTCCAAGATTCTACCACTCCATATTCTCTCATAATCCAAGCCTTACATCCACTCTCCATTAGATAAATACATAGATACCCCTCCCACGACTACTAAAGAATAAATAGGCCACCTACAAACCGGATCAGATAGGGGAGCAGGAAATATATGGACGGGTAGAGGAAACTTGCAAAACTCCTCACTTGCAAGATCGAATGTTAGAATATTTAACATCCGTTCACCATCTGTTTCTTGAAGCATCAACCAATGTAAAGCACGCTGTAAAAACACACCCTGTGAGTCAAATACAAGACCCTTGAGAGGCAAGTCTTGAATTGATTTCCATGCACCAGATTTTAGGCTATATGAGTGCACTGCGCAGAACGTATTCAAGTGCACGAAACTCACCAATTTATAGTCAACATTGACTGACCCGAAGCCACCATGGATCTTTGCAAACCGGAACATACTAAATGGCGACGAGGGGATCCTCTTGAACTTTTGGATGGAAGGGTTCCATAAACCAAAGCCTGCACCATAGTGCATGCAAACCAAACCATTAAAGTAGCCGAAGATTTTGTCACTAGTTAACCGAGGAGGATGTTGCCAAGGCTGCTCGATTATCAAACGTTTAACATACGTCATATCGGTGTCGGAAAAGTTGAGTGAAACATAGTTGACGATCGGGTTAGATGAGATAATTAAAATGGTAGGATGAGATTTGGTTTTGATGGAGCGTTGGAGATGCGATTTGGCCAACTGTGGATCTTCGATGGTGGCTTTCCATTCTTTAGAAACGCAAGTGGATCGCACCAAATCCTTGGGTGAGAGGTGTGCGAAGATGTCCACAAACACTTTTGCTGGGAGGTCCCGCATGATGACTTTGCTCGCCGAGGTAGGGTTTGCCGTTTTTGAGTGATCAGGGATTAGGGTTTTTTTATTTTGCTTTATAGTTTAGGGCTTCTTTGACAAGCTCCCCCGGTTCATCAGAAAAAAATGGAAAGACAAATAGGCCCGCAAGTTGTTTGGTATGCAAAAAAAAAAGAGAAAGAAAAATAACAGTTTTTGAGTTCCTTTAAATTCGTTCAATCTTGTTCAACTTTAAACATAGGCTTGTGGTAGTTAAAATAAGTAGTAAAACTATTGGGATTTACTGGCTTGTGTTTTTTTTTTCTTTCTGATATAATGTTCTTTTTATTCCACAATCTCTACCCTTCTTAACTAAATCTGACTTAGTTGAATGCAACATATTAGCATAATTTTCAATTTTTATTATCATAATTTTTCGGCCCTGTTTCCGTTTTCCTTCCTCTTCTGTGGAGCATTAAACCCAACATGCCTTGCTTTGCAAGTTCAAACAAGATCTATTCTGCTGCACGTAGCGCTGCTAATTAACTGTAATTAGGGGTGGCTTTTTAAACCGAAAAACCGCAAAAACCAACCGACAATTTACCACAAAGAAACCGCAATCGCGGTAAACCGAACCACATTTGCGGTATTAAGAACCGAACCGCATTTGCGGTTGCGGTATTTGATTTTCAAAACTTGCGGTTACCGCAAACCACAAAGTATAGCCGCACGGATGATGAGGTTGAATTATACAAGGAAATGGAACATATGACAACTTATAAGTAATTAGTTTATTTATGCTAATGTTATTTATGCTTCTTCTTATAATAAAATGTACTAAACTATGTTGTTTTATTTGTAGATAATATTAGTGCTCAAACAACAAAACGGGGTTCTTCAAATCCACTCACCACCAACACTTGAGTTTGTAACATTGGTGCATTGCATTTTCCTTTTAGTTTGTAACTTTAATTAACTTTGAATTGAATTTTTCTTTTTGGTTGTAACTTTAATTCATTTTACTTTACATTTTCCTTTTGGTTTGTAACTTTAAAGGATTTGGAATTGGAATGCTTGAGAACTTTAACTTTAATTGGAATGCTTGGAATTGTAACTTTAATTTTCTTAGGTTGTGAATGTTTGAGAAGTTGAGGAGATTGTGAATTTATATATGCTTGAGAAATTGAGGTTGTGTATTTATTTATTTAGGTTATGAATTTATATTTTTGTGAATGCTTGAGAACTTGCGGTTTTAAACCGCTAATTCGCGGTAACCGACCGCATTTTGCGGTAAACTGCAAAATGCGGTCGTTTTGCGATTTCAAAAATCACCAAACCGTAAATAGTCGGTCGGTTTGCGGTTTGAGTAAAAATTCGCGATTACCGAACCGCAACTACCCCTAACTGTAATTATCAACTTCTATGTTTGGCACAGCACTAAACAAAATCTATATATATAAAAATGCATGCAAGAATTCGATTTTGAACCCTTATTCTAATTGCTAGAAGCTGCCAAAAAGGCACATAACAGTGTGCTATCTTCAGCAGTGAAGATGAACAAACTTGGCGGTACAACGATAATCAACACCCAATATTGTATGAACTAGTCGCTTCATCAATATGGTCAAACATAACAGCTAAATCAAAGAAACCAGTTCCAGACAACATCAAAACAACTTCAGAAATTGTCCCTCCCCTAATTAACTTCCAAGAAGATGAATGCTCCCCACAGAAGTAATTGTGTCAAAACTTTCAGGCATATCATAAATTCTTACAGGTTTTCGCGTCCCATTCTGTAGATCATACCAAGCAAGATGGCTAGAGTCCTCCTCAAAAAGAACCATTTTACCACAACTTGAAAGCATTAAAGGCTTGTAATCGTAAACCCACTTATCAAAAGAATAAAACTTAGTCCAAGATTCCGCCACTCCATATTCTCTCATAATCAAAGCCTTACTTCTACACTCCACTAGATAAATACATAAATACCCTCCCATCACTACTAAAGAAATCAAATCAGCCAAATCAGATGTGCGTGATTTGAGAGAAATCAAATCAGGAAACATATGGAAGGGTATAGGAAGCTCCGAAATGTCCTCGCTTGCTAGATCAAGGGTTAGAATTATCATCCTTTCATCATCTGTTTCATGATGCACCAAACAATGTAAAGCACCCTTCAAAAACACACCATTTGAATGAAGTACAAAATCGTCGAGAGGAAAGTCTTGAATTATTTTCCATGCATCAAATTTTAGGTTATAAACGTGCAGTACATAGTGCGGATGAAACTGCAAGAAACTCACCAATTTATAGTCATCGTTGACGGAATCATACCCGAATCCACCATAACTGTCTTCATGGCAATGAATACTAGATGGCGACGAGTGGATCCTTTTCAACTTCTAGATGGACGAGTTCCATAAAAGAAAGCCTTCACCATCTTGAATGCAAACCAGGCCATTACAGAAGCCGAAGATTAGGTCTCTAGTTAACAAAGGTTGTTCCCAAGGGAACTTGATTTTCAAAACTTGGCTCGACGTTGTATCTTTTTCAAAAAAGTTGAGTGAAAAATAGCAGCTCATCGGGGTAGATGGGATGAGTAAAATGACGGGATGGGATTTGGTTTTGATGGAGCATTGGAGATAGGTTATGGCGAACTATGGATCTTGGATGGTAGCTTTCCATTTTTTAGAAACGCACATGAAGCTCACCAAGTCCTTGGGTGAGAGCTGTGGGACGATGTCGATCAGCAGTTCTGCTGGGAGGCATGGCATGCTGAATTTCTTTTGCCGAGAGGTAGGGTTTGCCCTTTGTGAGTGAATTGTGACTGTTGTGTGAAGAGTGGGGTTTTTCTTTTTTGCGTTTTATTTGAGGGAGAGCCATTCGCATGAAGTCAAAGAGGCCCACATGACTGAATGTTGTTCAATCTGGCCCAACTTCAAACACGTGCTTAATGAACTCTCTAAAAGCATCCCCTATCCTCTCGTCCATATATACCTTGGCTAAAAAGAAGGAAAATCCTCCTTCCAGTGGACTCCTTACTTGGCTCTCTATTTTGGAGAACCAACTTTTGGCTCTCTACATCTAGCAAGGAGGAGAGAGAAATGGAGCTTGCCAAATTGAAGAGAAAAAGGGGGAGAGAGATAGAGACATTTGGGAGGTTGGTGGGGGTTAGGTTTCTACTTTTCTTTTTAATATATTTGATTTACAAGAGAAAGATAAAATAATAATAAAATATTTCAAATTAGTCAAAATAAAGAACATTGCTGGAGGAAACACATTTTAAGTGGTTTGCTATAATAGCTTTCTAGCTATTTTAGATAAAATTTGACTAAATTTGGAGACTCTTGGAGATGCTCTAAGCGACCCTTTTATCTTTCTTTTTTTCTCCCAAAAAAAAAGCGTCCTCTTTTTTTCTTTCCTTCTTTCTTATATAACGTTCTAACTTCTAATTTAAAATTGATAACATTGTGACTTATTCAACTAGGAACAACAACAACAACAACAACAAAAAGTGCCAAACCTAAAATTCATTATATCAACCTCATTTGATCCAAGGCCAAAGTATCGGCTTACGTAAGAAATTTTGGGTTATTGAAAGTTTGGAACGGTTAATGGATTGCCCTCTCCTGAAACAAACCAATCTGTGCTTAGATCTAGATCTTCAATTTAGAAAAATATCACTCCAACCTGGTTGTCACTGCATTTGGAAAAGGATTTGGAGAATAGCTAGAATGTTTTTTTAGTTTTTTCAGATGTTATGATACTCTTTTTTCTTGACCGGATTTTCCTCCACTCGAGTTTTCAAGATAAGGTTTTAATAAAGCCACATCGATGACATCTGGTTTGCAAGGAATTCTTGTACTTGAGTGATTACTGAATAAAGTTTTTTCACCTTCTTGATCAAACAAGAAAAAGAAAAAGTAGTTCTCACACACACACTCTCTCTCTCTTCTCGTTTCTTCCCTTCATTTTGCTTTCTCTTTTAATCGACAATATACTAATTCATTCATTTCCATTCTTGAATGGAAAATATTTGATAATGAACAGAAAATTCAACTTTGGAGGTGTCAATATATTCAAATGACCTTTTTGAATTTTAAAAAAAAACTTGAGCTTTATTTTGTCTTATGGGTAGATAGTTTGTATTTTGATGAAAATTACCCCTTCTATGTAAACTGATGACTAATTTCATTGAAATTTTTGATGGAATATTATAACAAGGAACAATTTGATATGTAGACCAAAACTTTGAGCCCAAGATTGATTGATTTCAAGGACTTCAACAATTTTTTTTAAAAACAAATTCAAGGACCATTTAAATAAAAAATTCAACTTATTATTTATTAATGAGTTATTTAAACTAACATCTCCTAAGGTTTTCAATTTTTTTTTCACAAAACCCCCTTAAGGTTTAAGAAATTATATGAACACCCCTCGAGTTTATTTACATGAAATGACTTTCCGTTGATTTTTTGTCCAAAGATTGGTGATTTTATATAAAAATTAATGACAAAGTTAGGCTTGGAGATTAGATTGCACATACATTTATTAATGTTAATTTTGTAATTTTTTTTATATGAAATCATCAATTTTTGGATGAATAGTCAACGAAAAGTAGTTTTACGAAATTACGGGTTTTATGAAAACACCAAAAATCTCATGAAATGTTAGCGTAAATAATTTTTTCCCAATTAAATAAGCCTTTGAAATAATGGTTATCTCAATGAGTTAATGACTAATTGTAAATTGACATGTGGTCCTTCCTACACAGAATCAACCCCACAAACCGAACACCCAAAAATCCCTCATTTTTGTATCTACTCTCATCTTCTCTGCCTCGGCCCTTCCCTCTGCAGCTCTTCTGCCGCCCAGCGTCGCTTGCAACTATGTTGCTCTTTGGACTTATGGTATCGCTCTCTACCACATTGCCTATTTGGTATCTGGTTTACTTAACGTTGATGCATTTGTGTAGTGTGTTTGTTTGCTTGAGCTAATTTGTTATTATTATGATTATCTTTAGTTTAATTCTTTTCTTAATTTAGCCTGCTGTTAATTATTTATTTGACATGTTCACTCTCTGTTTATGTTGATTTGTTCTGTAATTTTTTTGGGTTCGTGTGCTTGTGTTGATTTAATTGTTCTGTTAATTGTATTTTCCATTGTGTGTGCCTCTGTTAATTCTATTTTCAATTTCGTTTTTTAATGTTCCGTTGGCTATTGGTGTGCTTCTGTGTTACTAATTGTGCTGTTAATTGTAATTTTTATGGTTGCAGACTTGCAGGTTGAGTTAATATAAGGCTCTTGAACTAGGAGGTTTACCTGCAGTTTCTGACTACTTGTAAGTTTATTTCTCTTCCATACTTTGAGGGCAATGTATAAGAATTCAATTTTGCATCGTAGCCCTGCAGAAACTATGATATTTATCCAACTGGAACCACAATCGTTTCACTTCCTCCATCTGCAATGTGTGGTTAGAAGATAAAACAATTTAGGGCCCCATAGTGTATGCGATTGCTACACTCAACGGAAGGTGGTGAATACGAGAGTACCGAAGGACTGCATCTAATACTATGAGGTGTGAGATATGAATCATTTGGTTAATCATTGTAAGAAACACCCCATACAGAGTCCCAGTAACAGAGCTAGGACTTTGTTTTAGGGAAAGTGGGGTGTATGTGTTAAGGGGCGGGAGGCTGGAGCCTGTAAACTGGGCTGAAGATGGAAACTTTTGAGTACAAATTTTATTTAAGAATTTTTTGTTTTTCTGTGGGCTAGCCTGGGGTATAGCACGGATTATCCAACTAGTACCTTGGCCCCCTAAGAGTGCTGGACAAAGGGCAAATAAAGAAAATGATGAGTAGTAATGCTAATAACATCATTGCTGCAGGGTCTAGTGAAGAAGTGTGTATAAAAGTATGTATTGGGATGAAATTCTTAATGAGCTAGCTTGTGGTTCATAGAGGGAGAAAGGCTTTGATCCTGTTGTAATGTGGTCCGTTTGAAGTTTGGAGATGACACGAAAGGAGATTTGAATGTTTTCATTGAATCATGTTTGCCATATTGGGGTTTACAAAGGGTGTTTATCATTATTGTTTGATGATGGGTCTGCAAATGATTTCAAGTATATGAAGAAGAAATTGAGAGACTGAAATGTTAGTGTTATTACAATTTTACGTTTCCGGCGTTGTGATCTAGTTTAATTGGAACTTAGGGTAGATATGCATGATGGCATTGCGAGTATTCATAGGGAGAAAGACGATATACTCCTGATAAGGTTACAAAAAATTGCAGCATGTTCATCAATTTGATGTCATCCTCTGTTTTAAAATTCAGAAAGTTGTTAAGCTGTTGGAAGAGGATTACAATATTGTCCTCTCTACAGTTTGAATTTTGAACTATTCAATTGTTCAAATGCATAGAGTTTACTCTTCTGTTAAAATCAGCCTGCCCACTTATGTTCATTGTTATTGTACTTAAGTTTTGATTAATCATTTTTATCCAAATTGGAAGACTCAATCACCAATGAAAAGGGGAAAATCATTCACGTTGGAACAAGATGTGGCTATTTGCAATGCTCGGTTAAATATCTTCCAAGATCCGTTCAATGTTGTTTCAAAACCGCAATATAATTTCTGGGATCGTATATACCAAAATTATGTTGAGTTAACTGGTGAACAAAATGTGCGATCCCAATGTTCAGTTCAGTCTAGGTGGAAATCAATCTTCGGGAGTTGCAAAAAATTTCATGATTGTCTTGCTCGGGTAGAAGATAAACAAAGTGGATTGACAGAATCTAACAAGGTAAGAATTCGTACTTTCCTTTTTC
This sequence comes from Prunus armeniaca, assembly GCA_903112645.1. Classification (NCBI taxonomy): domain Eukaryota; kingdom Viridiplantae; phylum Streptophyta; class Magnoliopsida; order Rosales; family Rosaceae; genus Prunus; species Prunus armeniaca. The sequence goes on along the minus strand of CAEKDK010000003.1, from coordinate 7,360,505 downwards.
CTAGCAATAATATTTCTCAAATACTTCTCTTTTTCTTAGCAGTTAGTAATAATAATCCTTTGCTAACTTCTTTAAACCCTCACTAGGTTCTTCGAGCAAATATGCTGTACTTTGAGCATGAGAAGAAACGTTTTGCATTCAATCATTGTTGGGAAATTTTGCAACATAAGATGAAAGATTTGGTACCAGCTAAGAGTCCTGATCCTCGTACTAAGGATAGAGACCCCAACATCCATTCCTCATTCTCCTCGCATCCTCTGGACCCTAACACACTTGTTTCACCTGAATCTGATAAAGATTCATATTATATAATGGAATCTCGAAAAAGCAAAAGGCCTACAAGAAGAAGAGCTGAAAAAGAAGCACACAGGAGGAGCAAGGTAGTCAATACTTCGGATTCTCGCATTTGCGACTTGATGGAGCAATTTACAAAACAATTGGCAGAGAGTGACAAAAGAAAGGCAGAAGTAGCAGAAAGAAAGGTAAAGGTCATGGAGGAAATGAATGAAAGGCAGCAAAGAGAGCAAGATGACCGCATTATGAGTATGGACACTTCAAACATCGGACCACGCGCAAGAGCTTACTATGAGCACAAAAAGAGTGATATTTATTTCAAAACCATGGGGCACACTGCAGACAAGTCCAATATGGAGGACAAGAGCTAGCTTAACGATATTTATGCCAAAATGACGGCTTAAAATTCTTGATATGAATATTGTGTACGAATCACGTTCTGCATATGCATTGATGTTTGTATGAATTCATTCATGTTGATCTATCTTGAATTATGAATATTATGTAGGAATCACATCCCACACTATCAATCAAGCTCATGACACTAGCCGTTACATATACGAACTTTAAAAATAAAAATAAATAAGATTGAGGTATTTATAAAGAAGTACAAATACGTGTCAACTCTAAAAGAGATAAAATAGGAAATTATGTATATACTAAAACTGAATCCCAAAATTCACTGTTCATATACTATTCATTCGCAATAGTGAAATGATGGTTTTGCCCCTACTCATGTTCTTTGTTATTTTTTGTCCTATTCGGCAGTATAGTAAAATGACCATATTGCCCTTTGCTCTTTTTACTTTTTGGGTTGATTTTGATCCCAAAATTCACTGTTTGTAGACTAGCCATTCGCAATAGTGAAATGACGATTTTGCCCCTACTTATGTTCTTTGTTCTTTTTTGTCCTATTCGGCAACACAGTAAAATGACCATATTGCCCTTTGCTCTTTTTACTTTTTTGGGTTGATTTTCAGACATATGTTTAATACAAACTGCCTTTGATTTAAAACCCGCAGCATCGCACAGGCACCTTTGCTAGTGTAATCTAATTTGGAACTTTGTATAATTTGCATGGTAGTAGTTAGAAGTTAGCAGTCGGCTGTAGGCATAAAACCATGACTATTCCTTGTAAATCTTAATTACAATTAGACTAGATAAATGGGTAAGTAACAAAATCATAACTAAATAAGGACTCACTAACACTCCTCCTTCAAGTTGGCTCAAAGATGTTTTGCATACCCAACTTGTCAAGCGAGTCATAGAACACCGTACTCGAGACTATCTTCAAGTTGGTCTTCTAAATTAACAAATTTACGAAAAACCAATAATCTCACTTCCCAAATTTTCTTTAGGGAAGTGTCTTCAAAGTCTTCATTGTGATGGGAGAAGGGACACCATTAGCACTAGTGATATAGGGATGGCCGCCAAGCAGAATTCGAATGAACAACAAAGAAGGTCTTTTCGCAAACCATGAGTTAAAAAACAGACAAACCAAAGCAAATATCGCAACAAAAACACAAGAGAAAACCCTAAGAAATAGGATTAAGACAAGGGCAAAGGCAAGGCAAATCAAAGACAAATAAAGGCAAGGACAAACGGATCAGAGAGGTTGAAGATGTTGAATTCCATGAGAGAGAGGTCATGCACGTACATATTCATCTTGGTTCGTTTTGTTGCTTGTGTTTGTGTTTCAATTTTCAACCGCTATAGTATTTGTAACATCTGAAGCTGGATTTTTTTTTACAAATTTATAAATAAACCCAATCCTAGACATGTATTTATAAAAAAACCCAAACACTATTTAAACATAGAAACACACCCAAAATCAACCCCAAAGTCAACAATTGTATATTTTTTGGGTGTGTTTATAAATGGGTTTTGAGTGTGTGTAATGATGAGTTTTGGGTGTGTTTATAAAGTGTTTTGGGTGTTGGGTTTTTTTATAATTTCAGCTCCCATTTTGGGTGTTTTAGTGAAATCCCCTTTTTTTTTCCTGTTGTATTGTTGTTGATTTATGATTTAGTTGTACATGCATGTAGCCGAGTAGTGTGAAGTGAGGCTATCTGATATAGCTTGTACATGTGTTAAATATGGGTAGACAACAGACTACTAGTCATCCTTGCTTAGTGTTAATGCCACTTGTAGAGGAGCTGTGATCTATAGGATCTCTAGGAAAAGGAAAGTAGGGAATTTGAGGACGCCTAGGAGAGGAGTACGCTTAGGATTAGGAATGAAAACAATGGGAGCTTCAGGATGAGGAAGGAGAGGAATGGGAGCTTCAGGCATCCGAGGCTTAGGAATGTGAGATTCATGAACAGAAGTTTTAGGGTTGTTAGGTTTAGCAGTTCCTTTTAATGTGGCAAAAGCTCTAAGAGCTTTGGAAATGTTGGGGATTTAAAAAAATTCATGATATGGAAGGTGTGAGTGTGGGAAAGGGGACATTTTGAACGAGAAATAGGTTGCATAGAGAGAAGAAGAAGCATCTTCTTCATGAGCTTGCACTGCAAGAACCACAACTAAAATCGATACAATCATCACCTTCATAACTAGCATGAAAAAAGAAAAGGAGAAAAGGGCACTTGCACAGTTTTTGTCTTCTAATAATGTTCTTGTTTGATCAAAAGAAGACAACAACTTCAAACCAGAGTAGCTAAATTTATAGTATCAAAGAAATGATAAGTCTATTAATTTTAGTCTTCTTTGAGGGTTATTGTCCATTGAGGTGAATTAATAAATATATATATAAAGCTCCAAAACACAAAACAAACCTCAACTGCTGTGAAGCTAGGCTCTTTGAAGTTGTAAGAGATTCCTTTCCATATCTCTAGAATATATTCCTTTTCTTGTTCTGGCAGCATAAGTTGCATAAAGTCCACTAACCTTTTGTTAGTTAGTCAGGACTTTATAATAATACATCTATTTCTATAAGTTTACATTTATTTCCATACCAGTTGGTCCAATAACAATCTATGCTAATGACTTTCGAATGCAATGTGTGTGAGAAAACAACCCTCTTAAATATCGCTTGTATAAAAAATAAATAAAAATCCTCTTAAATATCGCTTGTATAAAAAATAAATAAAAATTAAAAACCAGATGGAAGAAGTTCCAGGTAATCAAGAGTTAATACCAAAAGTCACAAGCACTTATGGAAATAATATTCAGGAAAATCATCCGCATCCCAAAAGACTTAAAAGCTCGGATTGATCAAAAGCAAATAGATCCGCCTTGCATAACCCACACAAATATCTATCAAAACCACCCAAATCCCGTCCAATTATTCAAAGATCATCCTCCATCCTCAAGTACTCTCCAATATCTGTCTGGTGAAGCACCACAATTCCATTGGGATCCAACTTCCTACAATCCTGAGTAGACTTGGCCGCAATCCCGAAACCCAAAGGGACATCTGACATCGAAAACACCACCACGCCATCACCTGGCACAATATTCTCTGTAATCCTCCCCAAACCACCTTTCAAGACATGGTTTCCGTACAAGAACGACATCTCAGATGTAGGTTTGAGCCAGACCTTGTGTTTAGCATTTGAGGCCACTAAACTCAAGCACTGAACTGTTAAGTGGAAACTACCACCATGAGTAAACCTACCGATACAAGTGCCCAGAGAGACTAACTGAGTCCGAGCTATATTTGTAGCACGCTTTACTAGTGATTCGCTAACATAGTAGACCTTGTTCTTGTGGAGGCGAAAGCAATAACGGCCTGAATCCGGGTCTGGGCCTTCATGAGAAGGGTTCTCGACTATGTTTTTGAGGTTGTTGCCTGTGAACTTGAAAAGCTTTTCGAACACTGCTGTGGTCTCAGTCTCATCTAAAGGTCTCATCTTTGTCCGGGACTTGAGGAAGGCTTTAGGACTGAGGTTTCTGAGGCCTGCTTAGCCATACACATACACAAGGATGAGGGAGATACAGATACAGAGGATAGCATAACAAAGCATAACATAAAAACATCCAACAAAGCATAACATAAAAAATAAACCTCCCACAAAGCATACCATACTTAAAGCTGTCCAGAAACAGCCTTATTTATATCCCCTAGCTCAGACAGGGCAACCTCAAACCTAAAGATGGAGAACGATCACCAGAGCACCATCCAGTTAGGAGGCTCTGGCCCCTTCGACCCACATACCTTTGATTTTGAATGAATTTTAAAATGGACCATTTCTCCTCTCATACTTCCTTTATTCACAGACGAGCCTTTGGTTATGACTTTATCAATAGAAATTAATCTAAATTCATGGAATGCATTATCTTAGAACACATAATTGTAATAAAACTTATGACACAAAAGTGAGCTAATCCTAGCCATACTATCTTGTACATACACACTACATAGTCTCAAGTTTTTTAGTCACCAACTTACTCAACTATCTTTGAGTAGCAGAATTAGTTCCTATGTTGCACCGATACGGATACGGCGATACGATACGACACGATACGCCCATACAGCAAATCTCCAAAAAGTAGGATACGGATACGGCACCGATACGGCAATTAAAATAATATGTATTTTTTTAAAATATAAATAGAAAATTTGAAAATTGATATTTCATCCATAATAAGTTCAAAACATTAACCAAACAAATAACTTCATTCAAATCTCCATAAACAAAGCAAAAATTAAACAAAACATACAAAATACAAGTATCCATAAACAAAGCACAAATTAAAACATTAGAAATCACTTCTCAAAGCTCTAACTTCATTCATCTTGGGTAAATATGATGCCTTCTAAGTCTGGTTCATCAAGGGAGAGGTTTGCAATCTCCAGCACTCCGGCATTTTCCAAATTAATACATATACAAAATTTGTAGGCAGGCAGCTATAATCTAATTAACAAAAATTATGACTTCACACACCAATTAAATTATATACCCAAATCAACAACAATTCCTACCACACAAAACTTATTAAATAATATGGTACCCAACTCATATAACAACAATAGGCAGCAGCTTATTAGAAACAAAAGAGAATCCAAATCAAATTAACAACAATAGGCAGCAGCTTATTAAAAAAAGAAAAGAGAACCTGTTGGTACCGTAACTGACCCTCTTGCTGAAGCCACTGCAGGCTCCAAAAAGTTCAGTCAGCCCCTACCGATCGGCACCCTTGCTGAAAAATGGCCAGACGCATGAAAATCTCCTCTCTTCTTAAGACCTTGCCGAACCAAGGACTAAAATATCCCCAACCCAACTCAAAACTGCTGAACGGCAGGTCTGATAAAGAGACTCTGCTCTCTCACCTTCTAAAAACCCTAGGCCATGCCTCTTTGCCCTCACCAAAGCCCAACTAAGGCTAAGCCCCAAATTCGAGCCCAGCTCCAGTTCCCTGAGCTCTTATCTCTCATCTTCGGCATCTTGCCGAAGCCCAAATATAGCATCTTGCCCAGGCCGAACGGAGAAGCACTGGAGGCCCGACTTCAAAGACCATGCCAACTTTACTAGAGGTCCAAAACCAAAAAAAACAAAAAACAAAAAAACAAAAAAACAGATAAAAGCCAAACGGCAAGGGGCTATAAAAGGAAAATTGAAGCCCACACTCTTTTCTCCTTCAAGCTTCAGCCCAATCTTTTGGGACCCAAGCCCTTGCTGCCCAAAGCCATCACTTGGTTACCAAAGATGCTCGAGCCAAAGCTATGACTCAGCCTCCTTTAGACCTGGCAATATTGCACACAACCCGTTAATACGACACAAATTCGCACGAAATTATCAGTATTTGGGTTGAGCTTATTGGGTCGGTTTGAAAACGGGTGAACCCGTTAAGCTAACGGTCGTGTCGGGTCGAAAACGAGTTAACTCGTTAGCCACCCGTTAAGGAGGCTAATTTTGTAATTTTGCATAATATATATATATATTTTTCTTCTTCCCCTTTTCTTTCTTTTTTTGCCGTGTCTTTTTTTTATTTCTTTTTTTTACTTTTCTTCTTTCCTTTTTGTCTTTTTCTTCTTTCCTTTTTGTCTTTTTCTTCTTTCCTTTTTTCCTTTTCTTCTTCCTCTCGTTCTTCTCTTCTTCTCTGTTCTTCTCTTCTGCTATCTTTTTGTTAAGATTCTCTTATGCTCTTCTTATCTCCACTCAACAGACTCTGCCAGCCCAGCCACCAGAGATCAAGGAGGAGGTATCTGGATCGGTGCACAAAGGGTGATTGATTCTAGAGTTGTTGGTTTGGTTCTCTCAATTAATTTTGAATTTTCTTTCTTCCTCAATTTATGTAGTTGTTGGATTTTTAAGATATCTGTGAGAGAGATATATATTGTTTTGGGGTGAGAATACTGAAATGAAGAGGGAAAGAGGGAAGAAAAGTTAGGTTCGGGGGGAAAGACAGAGAAGGCGTGTTGGTAGAGAAGCTATGATAGTTTTTTGTTTTGTTTATTCTTAATGGGTTAACGGGTCGTGTCGGATATTCACGAATTGTAACGGGTCGTGTTTGGGTCTAGTATTTGTCACTCGTTAACTTAACGGGTCGTGTCGTGTTAACCCGTTAACTTAACGGGTTGACACGAACACGACCCGAAACCCGTTAATACAACCCGTTTGCCAGGTCTAGCCTCCTTGCCAAACGGCAGAACCCGGGTCGTAAGTACTAAGGGCCCGTAAATTTGCTTACCGAAGTTGGAAGGCTCAAGTCCACTTTTCTCTCAAAGGTACCCAACTACCAACAGTTCCAGAGGCTCACACAGCTTTTACCACACCATCCAAGTGTTGACGCAACTTCTAGCTTGCTAACTTCAGCACCCTCTTGCCTAGCCACATCGCTCTGCGACACGCAAGCTTTGTGTTGCCTTCGGCACCTCAGTGCCTAGCCACATTGTCTTGCGACATGCAAGCTTTGTGTCGCCTTTGGCACCCTCGTGCCTAGCCACATCGCTCTGCGACACGCAAGCTTTGTGTCGCCTTCGGCACCTTAGTGCCTAGCCACATTGCCTTGTGACATGCAAGCCCCGTGTCGCCTTCGGTACCCCCGTGCCTAGCACATCACCTTGCAAACATGCAAGCTTTGTGTCACCTTCGGCACCCTCGTGCCTAGGCCCATCGCCTTGCGACATGCAATTCTTATACCTTCGGCACCTTGGTGCCCAGCCACATCACCCTGCGACATACAACTTTGTGCCTTCGAGAACCCATTCACCTTCGACACCATCGTGCCAAGTTCTCTCCCTTCCAAATGTCCTTACCCGGGGACTTGGGGGACTATGGGCAGTGCACTATACAGCTTAGAAGATGAACTATGGTGTTGCTCGGCCAGTGCACTTAAAATTACAAGGCCCCAATCAAGAAGTAACTTCTTACTTGCGAACTTGGGGGACTACTGTTGGTACTATAACTGACCGAGCAACTAGCTAGGCTAGATAATCCACGTGTCATGCTTTGAGAGGTCATCACCTTAACCAAAGAAGCATTACCACAAGTCACAACTCTAAGCAAAGCAAGAGGAGTCCCACATAGGAAAACTATAAGAAGTGAAGACTCCCCCTCACTTATAAAAGAAGACCAGTCTCCACTTAGAAGAAGGTCTTGGATCTTGACCCTTGGGCTTCTCCGTTCTTATCTTTATATATGGGTCCACCTCCATGTACAAATGTAATCATACATTATCATAATGAGAACATACTTCTTCGTGGACGTAGCCCATTCATTAAGGGTGAACCACGTATATCTCGTCTTTTTTATAGTTATCGCTTGCCCAAATCTTCACACACATGTTGAAGGTCCTCACTTTCACCCATAATCCACCACTTCATCTCTATCTAAGTTGACCTCCCAAAAAGAGCATCAACAGAACCCAAATCAAATTAACTACAATTCCAAGTTCCAACCATACAACAATACCCAAGTTCCAAGTTCCAACAATACCCAAGTTCCAAACCCATATAAGTTAACAACAGTAGATTATTCAAAGAGTGAAGAGAAACCTTGAGCTGCGAAGAAGAAACCTTCAACTGCGAAGAAGAAACCTTCAGCTGCGGCAGCGTTGGGTGCGAGCGACAGCTAGGTCCTTCTTCTTCTTCTTCTCTTTTGTTTGGCGTATGTTCTGTCTAAATGAAACCCCAAAAACCTAGCCTCTCGACATAGCAATCTAAAATTCTATTTTTGGATTTTACATTTTAACCCCAAATGTTTAGAAACTTTCAAAATCACCCCCAAAGTTTGCTAATATTTTTGTTTTTACCCCCAGACGTATCGGCGCCGTATCGAGACCGTATCGTGACCATATCTAGGACGTATCAGATCCGTATCGGGAATTCAACATGCCATAAAAGTCCATGATACGCCACGTGGCGTATCGATGTCGTATCCGATACTCGCATACCCCCAAAAAGTGGTGTATCGGTGCAACATAGATTAGTTCCAATTTTTGAATTCGTTTGATTTTGTTCTCTACCAAGCTGAAAACATCATAAGAACACAGTCCAAATCGAAGGGTTTGTTTATTTCCACAATAGTTCCCTTCACGCACAGGATGGCATCAAAATAGAACCATAAAAATACAAAACAAACCAAACCTAGATGAAAAAATAGAAAGGTAAATGTCATGAATTTTTTTAAAAAAATTATACAAAGAAAGAAAAATAAACAAAAAGTATGCCTTGATTTCAACGGCAAAAATCTATGCATTTGTCCCTTTTTCCTTTCAACTCTTTGTTGTTCTACTATACTATGCTTCGACACAGCAATGACAAAACCAAAATAAGTCTAAATATCAATTACCAGCATATTAAAATAGTCCAAAACACCAAATCTGAAACCCAATTATTGAAACAGCCAAAAACACAAAATAAAGAGAAACTCATAAATTTTCATGCCTTTTATGGAAAGTCAGAGGCAGTGAGAGGGAAGGATGTGAGTGAGACAGAGAACTGAGGTAAGGAGCTCAAAAGAGGTGGGAGGAGGCAGAGCGAAAGTCAACAGAACGAGGGTTAAAAGTGAAAACTAAAATCTGATTTTGAATCAATTTTCCCTTTACCCTAAAACCCTAAACCCAGAGGTCGTGCTGTGAGGAAGACGAAAGAAGCGGCGCAAATGGACAAAAGAAAGAAACTTTGAGGATTAGGTATGATCAAGTGTTTAGGGCAACATAATACAAAACATATAACATAATAAATATTTGACACGTGGCAATCAGATTAGAATGGGCTCCAGCCCATTGATAAAAGAAAAGGATTTTTAACTGTAGACGTCCCTAAATTTTACCTTGAGTTGCAATTGGATCCTTGAACATTTTTTTTTTTAGGTAATTACATCCGTTAGCTCGACAAATAGTTCCAATTGAGTCATACCATCCAACTCTGTCAATTTGTCCTTCAAAATAAGGGGGTAAAAGCGTCATTTCGAGGTTACATCCATCATTGACCCCAACTCCACCTTCTTCATCCAACACACCTATATGACATGTCATTGACCCCAACTCCATTCTAATTTGCAATATGATTTTCTTTTAGGGTTTTAAACTATAGATATCTTTGAACTTTACTTCGAGTTGTAATTGGGTCTATGAACTTTTTTTTAAAGGCAATTAGGTCATCCAGCTTTCTCATCCGTTCCAATTGAGCCATTCTGTTAATTTGGCCGTTAATTTGAGGACTAAAACCATATATTTCAATTAAATATTTATAAAAAAAACTGAAAAAAGTGAAATAGATAGACTTAAAAATAAAAAATCCAAGTCCAAATCCCTCTCTCTTTCGCTCTCTCTCAGCTCTCCTCTTTGTCTCTCCTTTCCCACAACCCATTCCCCCCTCCTCCTTATCCCACCCCCTCAAAACCCATATCCCAACCCAACCTACAACCCACCCCTCATCTCCCAACCCACAGAACCCAAAACCCACTAGCAACCTCACTCCCCTTAAGATGAAAAGTGTTCGAATATTTTTTTCTTTTTCAGTTTTTGAATTTGCACAGAGAGAGAGAGAGAGAGAGAGAGAGAGAGAGAGAGAGAGTGGTTCTTAGGTGAGGCTGGGGTGGATCTCGGGTGAGGACGAGGGTGGTTGTTTCAATCCTATGGTCTTCATTTGTGGAAAGCATGTGGGGGCTATGGGTAGAGTCATGGGCTCTCACATCAATGGCACTTTGGATCCTCTTCTTAAAGAGGCTGGGGCTTTGGCTCTAAAAATGGATTCTCTTCTTTCTTCAAATGCTAGGACCTAATTACATAGCAAAAAGGGAAGAAAATGACCAAGACCTAATTACATTACAAAAAAGTACCTAATTGATGACTAACAGCAGGGCAGAGGAAGATGAGTTGCTTTTGTTAGTCCCCCTAGCTCCATTTTGGACACACTAATCACTAATGTCTCACTCACTAGCTAACTACTTCATTTCTCTTCTGGGTTTTCTTTTCTTAGTTTCATATGGGTGTGTTGGATGAAGAAGGTGGAGTTGGGGTCAATGATGGATGAAACCTCGAAATGACGCTTTTACCCCCTTATTTTGAAGGACAAATTGACAGAGTTGGACGGTAGGGCTCAATTGGAACTATTTGTCGAGCTAACGGATGTAATTACCTAAAAAAAAATTGTTCAAGGATCCAATTGCAACACAAGGTAAAATTTAGGGACGTCTACAGTTAAAAATCCATTTCTTTTATCAATTGGCTGAAGCCCATTCTAATCTGATTGCCACGTGTCAAATATTTATTGTGTTATATGTTTTGTATTATGTTACCCCAAAACACTTGATCAGACCTAATCCTCAAAGTTTCTTTCTTTTGTCCATTCGTGCTGCTTCTCTCATCTTCCTCACAGCACGACCTCTAGGTTTAGGGTTTTAGGGTAAAGGGAAAATTGATTCAAAATTAGATTTTAGTTTTCACTTTTAACCCTCATTCTGTCGACTTTCGCTCTGCCTCCTCCCACCTCTTGTGAGCTCCCTACCTCAGTTCTCTGTCTCACTCACATCCTTCCTTCTCACTGCCTCTAACTTTCCATAAAAGGTATGAAAATTTATGAGTTTCTCTTTATTTTGTGTTTTTGGCTGTTTCAATAATTGGGTTTTAGATTTGGTGTTTGGTAATTGATATTTAGACTGATTTTGGTTTTTCATTGCTGTGTCGAAGCATAGTATAGTAGAACAAAAACCCAATGACATGTCATTAACCCCATTTTCATTGGACACCAAGTCACCCAAGCAAAATTCCACATATTTCATCTTGTATCGAGGATCTAGAATAACCGCCACAAAGAATAACTTGTTGATGTTATTCACATTTCCCCAATATTTATCAAACTTTCTCTTCATCATTGTTGCTATGTTGCACATAACAACATCATCAACATTCATCATTGTGTCTATCTCCTCCAAAAAAGAACATATCTCATGGAGTGGGGTATTAGAAGACACGGTTTTTGATGCACTAAACCTCAAAGTAGCATCATAAAACTTCTTCAAAAATTTGACAAATACCTTTGTATTATCCCAATCCAATGAAGTTGGAGGCCCAACTCTTTTCTTCGTTTCCTTACCATGAACTTCATACTCCTCAAAGTACCCCAAAAAGTTTGGGTCATCCTCCTCCATCCTCTCAAAACCTTTTTGGAGCTTCAAAGCACTCTCCAACATCATGTAAGTTAAATTCCATCTTGTGCACACATTGAAAGGAACCATGGTTCTAGTATCAACCTTCTCCATCTCCAAACAAGCCCTAAAATTCTCTAACCGTTGGGATGACCCCCTAATGTACTTAGCACAATTGCGAATACTCTCAATAGATTGCTGAATTTCTTTCATTCCATCGGTTACAATCAAGTTTGTAATATGTGCACAACACCTCACATGCAACAAACTACCATCACCTATGAGTGAATTCCACTTTTCTAACCTCTTCTTCATGTAGGTAATACATCCATCATTGGAGGAAGCATTATCAACCGATATGGTGAAAACTTTGTCTATCCCCCACCCATTCAAACATGCCTCCACAAGCCTGCCAATTGTATCCCCCTTATGATTAGGAATGACACAAAAATTAAGGATTCTCTTATGCAAGACCCAATCATCATCAATGAAGTGGGCCGTGAGAACCATGTAATTGATATTTTGAATGGACGTCCAAGTGTCGATGGTAAGAGAGACTCTTTGTGCATTATGTGTTAAGACACTCTTGATTTTAACTTTATCCTCTTGATAGAGATCCCACACATCTCTAGCAAGTGTTTTACGAGATGGCAACTCAAATCTAGGTTGTGCCTCCTTCAAAAATTCACGAAACCCAATACCCTCCACATGACTAAACAGAAGCTCATCCTGAATAATCATCTTGACACATGCAATTCTATATCTCTCTTTACTAAATGCATGTGCTACTAGGTTACCCCCTTTCGCTCGGCCCTCAAATGAAAGGACCTTTTTTCTTTTCTCATGTCTCAATGGAGAATTCTTACATTGACTTCTCAAATGGTGCCACAAAGTGGATGTACCATTCCTTTTACCATCACATGCATAGTCCTTTTTACAGTACTTGCATATGCATCTAGACTCACTAGTTTCATCCTCACACTTTATCTTTGTGAACCCCCGAAACATTCTTACAAGGCTTTCTTTTTCCTAAAGTACTAGGGGTTGATTTTGGAGGGGCTAATTGTGGAGGGTCTGATTGTGAATGGGCTAATGGTGGATGGGCTAATAGTGGTGGTGGGTTAGTTGAAACATGGGTTTCAGATTCTGCTTCCATTAAATTAATAATACCCTACAAAAATACAAATATTTGGTGCTTCAATAACCAAAAACAATAAGCATGTAATCAATATTTCATATCTACCAAAACAGCAACACCAGAAATAAATCACTTATGTCCCAAAATCATTTCTATGATCCTAGATATTACTAGAAGAAATTACAACAACACCAGAAATAAATCAAACAACAACAGAGTCAGATAAGAGAAATTACCTAGAGCAAGCCAATCGTTTCCTATGATCCAAAAATCAATTATGTCCACCAAAAATCACAACAGAGTCAGATTAGATAAATAGAACTAACCAAAATACAAAAAATCATAAAACTTAAATTATTACTCAATATCTGCCAAATCACATTATTGAATGAAGGAATTTTCTAAAATCCGAAATGAAATCATGTTATTACTCAATATCTAACATAAATAATTTCTGTGTGTGAACTAAAAATAAAAAAGCAACCACAAATAACAAATAAATTAAACAGGACAGCAACAAAAACAGAAATTAAATGAAACAAAAAAATCAAACAGCAACACTAGAAATAAATGAAATAGCAACAAAAAATCACTTCTCCCAAAATCAATTCTATGATCCTAGATATTACCAGAAATTACAACAGCAACACCAGAAATAAATGATAAATCAAACAAAAATTCTCAAATCCTCAAATTTTTTAATTAGGGTTTACACATACCTCAAACCGACAAAAATAAAGAGAGAGAGAAACTGAGAATAACTGTGAGAGAGTGAGAGAGACCGAGAGAGAGCCCCTGATAGAGAGCAAGAGTGGCTGAGAGAGAACCATGTAGAAACTGGTTGAGGAAGACGGGAGACGGGAGATGAGAGTTAGAGCGGGTGTGAGAGAGAACGGGTGACAGAGTGAGTGATTGAGAGACTGAGTACCTGAGAGATCGGGTGAGAAAATCTAGAAAAAAAAAGAAGAGGAACTTGAGTGAGAGTCAGTGAGAGGCAGAGGCAAGAGAGTCGAGTGATGAGAGAGAGCGGGTGAGAGAAAGAGAGTGAGAGATCGGCTGAGAAATTTTGGGAAAAAAAAAAGGCAAAGGTGATTCAGGCTAGAGTGATTGAGAGGGGATCCCGATTGAGAGAGGCAGAGCAGAGGCGAGAGAGTCGGGTGACAAAGGAAGATGAAATAGGCGCAATGAGAAAACAATTTGAAGCCATTCAGATGTTAGGGTTTTGCATAATCTGGTGTAGGAAGGAGTACGATATGCCAATGAATCCATTAATCATCCGCTGACACGTGTATTATTTTTGTTTAATTAATAATATAATTAAAATACTCGGTCTAGTCCGGTTTTCAGCAGTTTGGAGTAAAAAAAATCGGTCCAACCCAGTTCAGCCGGTTTTTCTTCTGGTTCTTTGATTTTTTAGTATAAAAACCGAACCAAACCGCCTAAAGCGGTCCGGTTCGGGCGGTTCAATCGGGTTTTCGGTTATAATGCCCACCCCTAGTATTCAATTGAAATTTTAATAGATTATAATTACATGATTTTAATGTAATAGATTTCAACATGATTTGTAATTACATGATTTTTCTTATGAATATATTGTAATTACAAAATTTTACTTATGATTTTAATTTACACAAGACTTTCTTGTATTCTCCAAAGTAGATTTTACTAATGTGTGGATTGGATTCAGGTTAGTCATTTTTCATCCATTAGTTAAAGGATGCCAAGCCTTTAAAGAAACAGAAAGTTAAAGTAACACCAATCTTAGCTCAAGTTATCATTATTATCTGTCATGTATGGCTTTCTTCAAATCATCTTGTTCCACAGCTAAAACCATAACGGTCCCAAAATTCATACATAACTAGCATTAAACTAAAACCATGCAGCAATTAATTTTTGGATAGAGAACTTGGTATGGAACTGAGAATTGACATAGGAACAAGCTACAACAAGGTAAAATCTTGAATTTATTGAATTTATAAATATTACAACAAGAAGTTAATTGAATCAATTCAAATAAGAAACCGGACAGCTGAAAAGTCAAAATGGTCCAGCACTGACATGATACTAGTACAGAACACTTGTCACTCAAATTGATTACACAAATTGACTGAAGAAAGACAAATAAATCAAAGGAAATAAATGAGCTGAAAATCTATTGAGAAAAATGCATGCATAGTGCATAATATGAACAACTATTGAAAGCAACGTATTTGAAATTATTGTTTAGAAGGTAAGTCATCTGAGTTTCTTTTTCTATTGGGCAAAGAGATTATCCATAAGATGAAAGCAAACAAACAATATAGATATGAAGCCAAAAGAAATGTGGGAAACACCTCATGTAACCAAATAGCTGGGAGAAAAAGAAAACAAAGAGAGACTAGAGAAAGCAAAGTAAACAAAGACAGTTATCTGAGTCTATCCACTAAATTCATAAGGATCGAGTCTGGTTAAACCAAGCCCTTGTAAAGACATGAGTACCTTGTTTATCTTCATTTGTTCATCTTCTCCAAATACAAAAAACATGAGAATCAGGCATAGGAGGGTGGGATTTTTTATGGGGTTTGGTATTTATATCACCCATTCAAAAGTCTCATACAATACACCATTTAACGAAATACCTCAAAATCGGTAAGTTTTTTTAATACCATCGTACTTTTTCTTATCTTTTAAAAGTCCTAATTGAATACCACAAGACTTGGATTGATTATTTAAAAGTCCTAATTGAATACCACCACATTTTTATTGTTTACTTAAAAATCATAATTGGATGTCACTGGACTTTTAAGCTTCAAAACAATCTATTAAAATCTCAATTGAATACACCCCCTTGTATCTTCTTTGTGTTAAGTCTAACCAAATATCTTTTCTTTTTTTTTAATTTATTTTTCCCACACATGACTCATGAGGTAAACTTAAAAACCAAAGTATATTCAAATTTGGCGATCAAAAGAGACATTGTAATGAATTTCGAATTAGTTACTAAATTAACTTGTATCTTCTAATGTTAAAAGATCTTTTAAGTTGGAATCCCTAATTTCTGATAGAATTAAACAAATAAAAAAAATAAAAAAAATTCCGTGTAATCATCTAAAAACAGCCACGCCACAACAATATAATATTCGATAATTACCATCTCCGGCCAGTTAATTAGGCAAGTTTAAATCGTGGCTTTTGTGGGCTTGACTTTGTATTCAAGTAGACGAAAACAAAATTGCTGGACCCAAACCTATGGTAGAAAAAGTTAGCACGGAACTTTCATCCCGGTGTCCTCATTAAGCAACATGTAAAGAGAAAAATCTCAATTCTCATACCAATATGTTATTCCCACCTGCACAAGTGGGTTTAAAAAAAAGGTAAACAATCAAGCATGAGGAAAACGCATTGAACATTTTTTTAATTTAACACTCAATTAAAGTACATTAATGACAGTATTAATTCAAGGGCTCTCCTAAATTCTCATAACTTCCTCAACAATCAATACTCTCACAAACTGCCATCAACCCACCAAAAAGTTTCTCCCTAGCTACAAGAGAAGAACAAAAACATGTCTTCTCTCGAACCAACATTTTCTTCCAAATCCAGTACACACTTCAATGAGTTTCAATGGGTCATTCAAATCCAAAAAACACTAGAGGAAGAGCTTGAGGATGATGGGGAAATCCCTGTCTCCATTTTCAATGTCCCCAAGGCTCTTTTGGCTAGTGACCCAGATTCCTACATCCCTCAAGAAGTTGCAATTGGCCCTTACCACTATTTGCGTCCTGAGCTCTATGAGATGGAGAGGTACAAAGTGGCTGCAGCTAAAAGGACCCAAAAGCAGCTCCAATGCCTAAAGTTCCAAGACCTTGTTGAGCAATTGAAGAAGCTGGAGCCGCGGATTCGCGCTTGCTACCACAAGTATTTGGATTTCAATGGTGACACTTTAGGTTGGATGATGGCCATTGCTGCATCATTTTTCCTTGAGTTACTCCAAATCTATGGGGCCAAAGAAGGAAGGGTTTTGACCAGAGTTTCCTCAAGCATGTCACACTTGGTTGACGTTTCAGGGAGCAAGTCAGCTCACCATGCAATTCTTAGGGACTTGGTGATGCTTGAAAACCAAATCCCATTTTTTGTGTCCAGAAGAATTTTGGAGTTTCAATTCACATCACTGGAACAAGCTGATGACCTTCTGCTTTCGATGCTGATGGGGTTGTGCAAGGAGCTTTCACCATTCAAGGTGGTGGATCAAGACCTCCCAGAGATCCAAGTCTCAGAATGTGCTCACTTGCTAGACTTTTTGTACCAAATGATCACCCCCAAGTTAGAACGTCGACCGTCCGAAATTGTGGAAGCTGAGGATGAAGGAGAATCCACACCACACAAGGGATCAGAATCTTCAGATAGCCCGAATTTCGTGAAGCAGTTTCTGCAGGAGGTATGGAAGCTGCTGTCGAAACTAAACAAAGGTCCGGTACGTCTTTTGAAAAAACTACTTGTATCTGGTCCTGTTAAAGTGTTTTTTAAATTGCCTTGGACAATCCTCTCCAACCTTCCTGGATTTGCAATGTTGAAACAACCTGTTTCTTATTTATTTTCCACCCAAGCCAAAGAAGAAACCAACCCAGAAAATGAGAATTCGGGCAATAGTATTAGTAAACCACCATTGGTAGAGGAGATTACCATCCCTTCTGTTTCTGATCTTGTAAAATCCGGAGTCCGTTTTGTGAAAACAAAAGGTAGCCTATCGACCATCTCCTTTGATCCTAAAACAGTCACATTTTACCTCCCTGCTACAACCCTAGATGTAAATACAGAGGTGATCTTGAGAAACTTGGTAGCATATGAAGTATCAAATGCATCAGGGCCATTGGTTTTAACCCGTTACACCGAATTAATGAACGGGATCATAGATACTGAGGAGGACGTGAAACTGCTTAGAGAGAAAGGTATAATTTTGAACCATTTGAAAAGCGATGAAGAAGTAGCCAAGGTTTGGAATGGTATGAGCAAGTCCATTAGATTGACCAAAGTGCCATTCTTGGACAAGACAATTGAAGATGTGAACAAGTATTACAATGGCAGACGGAAGGTCAAAATGACAAAGTTTATGAAGGTTTATGTTTTTGGTTCCTGGCAATTTCTTGCTGTGCTTGCTGGCTTGTTGCTCTTGCTCTTGATGACATTGCAAGCATTTTGCTCTGTCTATGCCTGCAGTCGCGTATTCCATATCACTACCACTACTACCTAGTGATGCTTTATGCCTAATTAGCTTATTTCCTTCTCTTCTTTTGCTAATTGAAACCTCCTGATTTGTACTTCCTAAAGAAAAGTATGGCTTGGTGTGTGCTTTCTTTATTTTAATTGGTTATATTTTCAAGGGTGGATTGTGTAATGATCTAAAGATTGCAGTAGTGATTATTTGTTAATGGCTTGATTCTTTCTTTTCCTTTTGTATTCTCCTTTGAGGAAATTAATTAATTATGATTGTAATGATGATCATTATCCTCCAAATTTCTTGGCCACTGTACTTTTCAAATTAAGATGACCAGCTTTATGTTTTTGCATTTCTTACTTTGAATTTCATGAGATTCCCATGATCATGTGACTTAGAGCTTTTTATATATTTTCATGATATACTAGTTGCTTTTAAATATTTCATATGGTGGTAGGAGCATTTGGGCACATCAATAGAAAATAATCAAATGGATTGAATTATGTTTCATTTCATGAAAACCTTAGAAAAATAATGAAAACCAACTCAGCATAAGCTCAGGGTATTATTAACTGTCAGGATTATTTGTTGGATATAAACAATAAAGGGCAACGAGGGGATCCTCTGGAACTTTCGGATGGACGGGTTCCATAAAAGAAAGCATGCACCATCGCTCATGCAAACCAGACCATTACAGTAGCCGAAGATTATGTCTCTAACTAACGGAGGATGTTGCCACAGTAGCTTGATTCTCAAAAGTTTTCCACACGTCGTGTCGTCAAAAAAGTTGAGTGAAAAATAACAGGACATGATCGGGCTATATGGGATCATAAAAATTGTGGGATGAGATTTGGTTTTGATGGAGCGCTGGAATTGCATTATGGCCAAATGTGGATCTTGGATGGTATTGTTCCATTCTTTAGAAACGCACGTCAATCGCACCAACTCCTTGGTTGAGAGGCATGCGAGGATGTTGATCCACAGTTCTGCTGGGAGGTCTGGCATGTTCAGGGGCGGAGCCACACATTTTGGAAAAAGCAAAAGGAGAGAGAAAAATTTTAAAAGAAGCAAAAATGGACAAAAATGCCCTTATTTATTTTTAGATTTCCTAAGGAATCCAATACATTTGCATGTCTTTAATTTGAAAGTTGAGCGGTTTTTTTGTCTTTTTTGAAAAAGCTTTGGCTTTTTCCAAAAGTGAAAATTTTTTTATGTCTAAAACCTAAAAAACCTAATATTAAAAGGATTTTGCATGTTTGAAGTTAATGGCCACCCTAATAAATTCATTTTGAGTAATAATGTGAAGTTATATTGGCTATTCTTTGCTGATTTTTATATCTTTCTCTTTTGGGTTTTAGTAAATACTGATTTCTTTAGTATAAAAAATAGAAATAAATAGCTATACTTGGATAGATTTAGT
Organism: Prunus armeniaca; assembly: GCA_903112645.1. Lineage (NCBI taxonomy): Eukaryota > Viridiplantae > Streptophyta > Magnoliopsida > Rosales > Rosaceae > Prunus > Prunus armeniaca. The sequence goes on along the minus strand of CAEKDK010000003.1, from coordinate 7,340,922 downwards.
TGGCAAATCTTAATTTTTATCATAACTTAAACAAAGTTGATATAACAATAATTAAAATGGCTACAGAGCTTAACGTATTTCAAAATAAGTTTAATACATGTTAATTTTTCTTCTGCAATCTATATTTTTTCTCTTCTTGCTCTAGATGTTTGGTACATGTTAATTTTTTGGCCCCCCGAAAGTTTGAATCCTGGCTCCGTCCCTGGGCATGTTGGTTTGCCGTTTGTGAGTAAAGTGGATATTATATGCGTTAGATCAGGGTTAGGGTTTTTCTCTTTTGGGCCATTTCAATCACGTGAAGTCAAGGAGTCCCATATGCCGGTCCATTGATTTTGGAGGCCTTGTGCAAATATGGATGTCGAGGCCCTATATATACAAGTAGGAAAAAAAAATCCATATAGAAACAAAAATTTCTGACACGGGAAGAACACATTCGAAAAGAGCTTCTCAGAAAAATTTCTTTAGTCACCCTTCCAAATCACAGAGCTGATAAATTGATTTTCCAATTTCAATGCTTGGTGAATTCTCATGTGAATAAGGGTGGGAGAAAAGAACTGTGATTTTGGGGAAAGAGCTAAAGCTTGGGTTTTTACAATCCAAAATTTGATGGAAGATGGTGGTACACTGGTACTGAAGAGAAATGGCTTTATTTTAATGGAGGAGAGTGAGAAAGACTTACTGTAAGAGAAAAAAAATATTAGAATGGTTTTGCAGCTTGAGAGTTGGGAAGAGAAAAACACATGTTTCAAAACCATAATAAATAAATAAAAAGAAGAGTTGCAGCGTGAGAGTTGGGAAGAGGAAAATGAATTAAATTAGGGCCTCTACTATCTAAGTCATAGAATTTGTTGATAATTAATATTCAATTCAATTTTAATTTTGGTGCATTGTATGTGGTGTTGTGGGGTGATATTTAATATTTCAATTTTATTTTCATGTTTTAGTTAATTTAATGGGTTGACTTGGAAATTTTTGGAGGCCCCTAAATTTTGAGGGCCCTGTGCAGTCGCACACCTCGCACACCCCATGGGCCGCCTCTGCCCATATGTATCATGTTCTACAATTTAATTCCCTTTTGCTATATTGGAACTTTTATGATATGTATTCTTCTCCTAGGCCCACCCTGACTTTTGGATGGCCTTAGGCTAAAAATGAAAATGAGGCCCATTTTTCTTTGATTCTCCTGAATATAATTAACTAACATGGAAAGAAAAAAAATGCAATTAAATATAATTTGGACAAATAAACACGGTTCCGGTATTGGTCACATAATATATGCCCCAATTTGAAAATAAACAAGAATGAGGATACAAATAATTTGCACTCTTTCATATTTCCTCGCTAAATAATGTACTAACAAGAATTTTTGGATAAATAAATGAATTTCTAGACTCTATTGGTTTTCTTTCATTGATTACTACTTTTAGCAATTAAATACTTAAATACATGCAATTGATGTTCGTATATTACATAATTTTCATTTGGACTCTTCAGAAACACTTGTAATCATATTTGGGGCCTCCAGATGCCAAACTATTGAAATTACTGTCCTCTAAAATCATATTCTTCAACTTGGTACATATAATATATATATATATATATATATATATAATTTGGGGCCCCACGAATGCGAGGCCCATGACCATTGCCCTCCTTGCGCACCCTCAGGGCCGGCACTGTCTTCTCCAATAAGCAAGTATTTATAAAGATGTACAAATTGGTAAACCCTAAAAAGGTTACAATATAAAAGAAATCCTAATTACAATAGGACTATACAAAGGGTAAGTAATTACACTACACAATTCTCATTCCGGAATTGACAATCTACTTCTCCAATTCTCATTCCGGAATGGACTCTACTAGAAAAAGAGGCAAAATCCACAGTTTGCCTAGCCACTGGTTATGTGTGGCATTTGGCTAGACTAGAATTTGGTATAATTTCTTCAATACTGCGCATAATTTTAAACAAACATTCACAATTTGGTTTCTTCAAGATGGGTGTAAATCTTTTGCAAACTCTCAACAGGTTACAGTAACTGCAAGAATAATTAATGATCAGCTGATTCTTAGCAATATTGAGAGGGAAGGAAAGGAAGCATTTTGTACATAGCTGCCAAAAGGGCACATAACAGTGCGCTATCTTCAGCAGAGAAGATGCACACACCGTTCCATCACAATATTTTTTTCCCCTTCTTTTGAGAAAAAATGGGGATTTAATTTCATTACAATTGAAACAATCAACTCATAAGAACAGCGCACCCTGCAGAAAAAAAAGGCTTCATCACACTTAGAAGCATAAGTGGAACTCATGCATTTCGAAATATAATGTACGCTGGCAACCTATCAAAGGAAAATCAAGCAGCCAATAACAGAATTTAGTCTTTAGACAAAAGAAACAAATAAAAAAAACATATATACTAAGACCAAAAAATAGTAGGTCCTTGTATAAAAGAAAAATAATAAACATCCAACATTTTACGAAAAGAAACCGTCATTTGGTCTATATGATTGAAGTACATATAACACCTAAATCAAAGAGACCAATTCCAATCAATGGGATGTTAGCTGGATTGGCTCATGCCTTTGTTGTACTTCCAAGTGCTTATGGATTCAAGCCCTCATGGTACCTGTGCGTGTGAGTTTCCCCCTCCCCATTCCCAACTTTGGCAAAAAAAGAAGATCAATTCTAGACTTCAAAACATCTTCAGACATTGTACACCTCCTCCTAACTTCCAAGAAGATGGATGCTCTCCTCACAAATAATTGTGCAAAAAGATTGAGCGATAGGACTTCGAACCATTTTGCGCGTTTCATTCTGTAGATCGTACCAACAAGACGGCTGTAGTTCTTTTCCAAAAGTACCATTTTACCACAACTTGAAAGCAATAAAGGCTTGCCATTGTGAACCTGTTCATCAAATGAATAAAGCATACTCCAAGATTCTACCACTCCATATTCTCTCATAATCCAAGCCTTACATCCACTCTCCGTTAGATAAATACATAGATACCCCTCCCACGACTACTAAAGAATAAATAGGCCACCTACAAACCGGATCAGATATGGGAGGAGGAAATATATGGACGGGTAGAGGAAACTTGCAAAACTCCTCGCTTGCAAGATCGAAGGTTAGAATATTTAACATCCGTTCACCATATGTTTCTTGAAGCGTCAACCAATCTAAAGCACGCTGTAAAAGCACACCCTGTGAGTCAAATACAAGACCCTTGAGAGGCAAGTCTTGAATTGATTTCCATGCACCATATTTTAGGCTATGTGGCGGATCTATGCACAGGGTAGGATGGGTGCCTGCCCATCCCAAAGTTTTTTTTAATTTTTAAAACCTACATATGTTATAAGGGCAGCCCAAAATTTAAAAAATAAAAGCTAACCCAATACACATGTTGCCCATCCAAGAGGAAGTGGTCCCATATCTTCTCTTTCTTCTCTTTGGCTACATCATATCAGCTTGTTTATCTTATCTATTCTATGGCAGTCTGATGGCAGCAACATCTTCTTTCCCCTTTTATTTGTTGCATCTTCCTGTTATCTTGGCTGGGCAGTGACAACTTGGCAGTATATTTTCCTCTACTTTCTACAACAAAAGGTATTTTCTAATTCTCTAATTTTTCTATATCTTTAATTATAGTTTTAATTTAAAATTGAGTATTCTAGGATTTATGTAGGGATTGATTTAAAATTTTGTGATTTTGTTGAAATTAGTTGTGGTTTTTGTTTTTTTTTGTTAAGTTTTTATTTATGTATAGATGTATTTGAGAGTAAAACTCATTATGACCCCATAACTAGATGTATCTTTTTCTTCTTATGAATGAAATTCATTTGTACCGTCAAATTTAGTATGTAAGTTCCGCCCAGTTCGCTTTCCTATCCTGGATCCGCCACTTATGAGTGCACTGCGCAGAACATATTCAAGTGCACGAAACTCACCAATTTATAGTCAACAGTGACCGAATCATACCCGAAGCCACCATGGATCTTTGCAAATCGGAACATACTAAATGGCGACGAGGGGATCCTCTTGAACTTTTGGATGGAAGGGTTCCATAAACCAAAGCCTGCACCATAGTGCATGCAAACCAAACCATTAAAGTAGCTGAAGATTTTGTCACTTGTTAACCGAGGAGGATGTTGCCAAGGCTGCTCAATTATCAAACGTTTAACGTACGTCATATCGGTGTCGGAAAAGTTGAGTGAAACACAGTTGACGAACGGGTTAGATGAGATAATTAAAATGGTAGGATGGGATTTGGTTTTGATGGAGCGTTGGAGATGCGATTTGGCCAACTGTGGATCTTCGATGGTAGCTTTCCATTCTTTAGAAACGCAAGTGGATCGCACCAAGTCCTTGGGTGAGAGGCGTGCGAAGATGTCCATAAACACTTCTGCTGGGGGGTCCCGCATGCTGGCTTTGCTAGGTAGGGTTTGCAGTTTTTGAGTGATCAGGGGTTAGGGTTTTTCTCTTTTGCTTGATAGTTTAGAGCCTCTTTGACAAGCTCCCCCAGTTCATCAGAAAAAATAAGGAAAGACAAATAGGCCCACAAGCTGTTTGGTATAAAAAAAAAAAAAAAAAAAAAAAAAAAAAAAAAAAAAAATTTTGAGTTCCCTTAAATTCGTTCAATCTTTGCTTAACTTTAAACAACGGGCTTGTGGCAGATAAAATAAGTAGTAAAACTATTGAGATTTACGGGCTTTTGTTTTTTTTTTCTTTCTGATATAATGTTCGTTTTATTCCACAATCTCTACCCTTCTTAACTAAATCTAACTTAGTTGAATGCAACAATATGTGCTATTAACATAATTTTCCTTTTTTACTATCATAATTTTTCAGGCCCTGTTTCCGTTTTCCTTCCTCTTCTGTGGAGCAAAATTAAACCCAACATGCCTTGCTTTGCAGGTTCAAACAAGATCTATTTTGATGCACGTCGCGCTACTAATTAACTGTAATTATCAACTTCTATGTTTGGCACAGCACTAAACAAAATCTAAATAATACAAAAATGCATGCAAGAATTCGATTTTGAACCTCTGCTTTGATTTTCTCTACCATGATCAGCTTAACTTTTGTGCTACACACGCCACCTCATTAAAATTTAATCTAAAGGGTTTAAAATTTGACACATCATCTTTAAAACAAAAACCAATTTACTACTATTTAAAAAACAAACAAAAATACCCTAACCCAACTAACGACCTCTGCAAGTTTCCTTCCCCAAAACCTCTGTAATCTCTTCTCTTTCCTTTCTACAAGATTAAAAATATATATATATCTTCCCATATCCATTGTTTGAAGAGGGTGGTTCCAAAAAAAAGTATTCCTTCGTTGTTTTCCTAGATAAAAGATAAATCATGTTTCAATATCTGGATTCCAGGTTTGTTTGATGACATGCTTTTCTCTTATTTTTTGTCCCAGCTACATGCTCTTATTTATTGGTCCCTTCTACATGCTCTTCTATGTTTTTTTGGTTTTCTTCCTATCTCTGCAAGACTGCAACAATTGAAAACTTCCCCTTTCTCACCGAAACTATTTGGGTTTCTGTCTGGCTTTGAATTGGATTTCAATGTTTTGGTATCATTAGGAGAAACAAAGCCAATAAAAATTCTAAAAGATCAAATCCAACAGGGTGTAGGGAGCACAGTAAATTAAAAAAAGGGCTTGTTCAATATAGGTCCCTACAATTTCTATTTCCTAGACATATACCCATCATTCTTTAAATCTATGTGTAAAAACCAATTTCAAACTTAAATACCAGTATGATATAAGAGGTCATAGTATTCCTATGTTTTTACATCCTTGCCATCAGACTTCATATTTTATATATAATTTATTCCAAGCATTTCATTAACTGCCATAATTGAAATTAAAACTCCCTATTAATAGCATATCAATCACCCCATTTCTTTTGGTTGCCATTCCCTCTAACATATGGCCCCTTAAAATTGCAAATAAAAAAAATATGTAAATTACATATCCAATAATGTACATATGAAAAATATAAATATAAATATATACGTATAAACATATAGGTATATTATTTACCAAAAACAAAAAAACAAAAAAGGTCAATTACTTTGTTTCTGTACGTTTTTTATTAATTAAAAATAAGTACACAATAATTTATAGAAAATAGGTACATTGTATAATTGGAATTTATGCACATTTTTTATAAATTAAAAATAGGTACATTATTTAGAAGAAAAAATAAGTTCATTATACTAGGTAAATTGTTTTACTAGGTACATTATTAGAGAAAAAAATAGGTACATTATTTTGAGAGAAAAATAGGTACATTATTTTGAGAGAGAAAATAGGTAAATTATTTTGAGAGAAAAAAAAAGGTACATTCTTTAGAAAAAAAAATAGGTACATTATTAGAGAAAAAAAATTTGGTACATTATTTTGAGAAAAAAATAGGCTCATTTAAAAAAACATTGTTTTCATAAATCAAACAATGAAAATATGATCAAATTATTTTTCATAAAACAAGTAATAAAGAAAAAAATTGGTACAATATTTGGAGAAAAAATAGGGTCACTAAAAAAATATTTTAAAAACAAAGCAATAAATAGATTATCAAATTATTTTTCAGCATAATTAGAATGTACACTATTATTCATAAAACTATAATAAAAAAGAATACTGGTCTTATAATTCATAAAAAGAAAACAACATTAATTCCTAAATTTAATATTTAATTTAAATTATTAATACTTTAAATAGATTACTAGTCGTAATTCATAGAAGGAAAACACCATTAATTCAAAAATAGATTACTAATACTTTAATGTGGAATTTAATATTTAATTTCAAATAAGTTTCTAAATTAGTTCATACATCCATTACAACTATTTGAAGATTTTTCCAAATTCAACGGGTGTCATTAGTTACACCCCCCATAACACATGAACTTATAAATAGGGGTAGTTTTGGAATCCGAAAAATATAATAAATCAGATTTTAAATTATATTAGGTAACTTGCTTAGTTGGATCCTAGTCATCGGGTATTATTTGAAAGAATTGGGTATTTTAAATAGAAAACTAAAGAAAAGAGTTGTAGGTGATTTTAAATGAATTTTATGGATCTAAGCTCAATTTACTATATAAAAAAACACTCAGGATTACAGCAAACAAACCAACAAAAGAAGTACAAAAAGTCGTCTTTAATCAAACCAATACAAAATAAGAAAATTGCATTTTCTCCCATAAAAATAAAAAATTGTGCAATTGGGTGGAAAAGCTACAGAGAAAGAAAGAAGAGAAAAACAGTTGAAAAGGAGGGACGTTGAAGAGAAATGGAGATAGAAAAAAAAATTGTAGCAGTTAATAAGTTTCTTGTTTATTAGTTTTTTTTTTTTTTTTTTTTTTTTTTTTTTTTTTTTTTTTTTTTTTTTGTTTTTTAAATAGTAGGATTTTTATTTTAGAGATGAAGTGTCAAACTTTAAATACCTTAGATTAAATTTTAATGATGTGTCATATGGAGGTGAAAAGTCAAGCAGATCATGATAGAGAAAATCAAAGCAGAGGATCCGGATCCTATTTTAATTGCCAGAAGCTGCCAAAAAGGCACATAACAGTGTGCTATCTTCAGCAGTGAAGATGAACAAACTTGGTGGTACAACGATAATCAACATCCAATATTGTATGAAATAGTCGCTTCATCAATATGATCAAACATAACAGCTAAATCAAAGAAACCAGTTCCAGAGAACATCAAAACAACTTCAGAAATTGTCCCTCCACCTAATTAACTTCCAAGGAGATGAATGCTCCCCAGAGAAGTAATTGTGTCAAAAATTTCAGGCATACCATAAATTCTTATCGGTTTTCACGTCCCGATAAGACGGCTGGAGTCCTCCTAAAAAAAACGATTTTACCACAACTTGAAAGCATTAAAGGCTTGTAATAGTAAACCCACTTATCAAAAGAATAAAACTTAGTCCAAGATTCCGCCACTCCGTATTCTCTCATAATCAAAGCCTTACTTCTACACTCCACTAGATAAATACATAAATACCCTCCCATCACTACTAAAGAAATCAAATCAGCCAAATCAGATGTGCCTGATTTGAGAGAAATCAAATCAGGAAACATATGGAAGGGTATAGGAAGCTCGGTTAAGTCCTCGCTTGCGAGATCAAGGGTTAGAATTATCATCCTTTCATGATCTGTTTCATGAGGTACCAACCAACGTAAAGCACCCTTCAAAAACACACCATTTGAATGAAGTACAAAATCGTCGAGTGGAAAGTCTTGAATTATTTTCCATGATCAGATTTTAGGCTATAAACGTGCACTTCATAGTGCGGATGAAACTGCAAGAAACTCACCAATTTATAGTCGTCGCTAACGGTATCATACCCGAATCCACCATAGCTGTCTTCATGGCCGTGAATACTATATGGCGACGAGGGGATCCTCTTGAACTTCTGGATGGACGGGTTCCATAAAAGAAAGCCTTCACCATTTTGAATGCAAACCAGGCCATTACAGTAGCCAAAGATTAGGTCTCTAGTTAACAGAGGCTGTTCCCAAGGCAACTTTATTTTCAAAACTTGGCCCGAAGTTGAGTGAAAAATAGCAGCTCATCAGAGTAGATGGGATGAGTAAAATGATGGGATGGGATTTGGTTTTGATGGAGCATTGGATATGGGTTATGGCGAACTGTGGATCTTGGATGGTAGCTTTCCATTCTTTAGAAATGCACATGAAGCTCACCAAGTCCTTGGGTGAGAGCGTGAACTGTGACTGCTGAAGTCAAAGAGGCCCACATGATTGAATGCTGTTCAAACTGGCCCAACTTCAAACACGTGCTTAATGAACTCTCTAAGAGCACCCCTATCCTCTCAACCTTATCTACTTTGGCTAAAAAGAAGAAAAATCCTCCCTTCGGCAGACTCCCTACTTGGCTCTCTATTTTGGATAACCAACTTTTGGCTCTCTACATCTAGCAAGGAGGAGAGAGAAATGGAGGTTGCCAAATTGAAGAAAAAGAGAAAGAGAGAGAAAAAGGGGGAGGGGGGGGGGGGGGGGGGGAGAGAGAGAGACATTTGGGAGGTTGGTGGGATTAGGTTTCTACTTTTCTTTTTAATATATTTGATTTGCAAGAGAAAGAGGGAGAAAGAGAAGGATAAAATAATAATAAAATATTTCAAATTAGTCAAAATAGAGAACATTGCTGGAGGAAACACCTTTTAAATAGCTTTCTAGCTATTTTAGCTAGAATTTGACTAAAATTTGGAGACTCTCTTGGAGATGCTCTAAGCGACTCTTTTTTCTTGTTTTTTTTTTGTCCAAAAAAGAAAAAAGCGTCCACTTTTTTTCTTTCCTTCTTTCTTACATAACATTCTAACTTCTAACTTAAAATTCATAACGTTGTGACTTCAATGTAACAACAAAAAAAAAAAAAAACAAAAGAAGAGACAAACAAAATAAAATCCAAACCTCATAAAAAAATTCATTACCTCATTATGACCTCCGATTTGGTCCAAAGTATCGGCTAACATAAGAAATTTTGGGTTAGTGAAAGTTTGGAACGGTTAATGGATTGCCCTTTCTTGAAACAAACCGATCTGTGCTTAGATTTAGAAAAATATCACTCCAACTTGGTTGTCACCGTTTTTGGAAAAGGATTTGGAGAACAGCTAGAATGTTTTTTTAGTTTTTTCAGATGTTATGATACTCTTTTTTCTTGACCGGATTTTCCTCCACTCGGATTTTCAAGATAAGGTTTTGATAAAGCCACATCAATGACATCTGGTTTGCAAGGAATTCTTGTACTTGAGTGATTACTGAATGAAGTTTTTTCACCTTCTTGATCAAACAAGAAAAAGAAAAAGTAGTTCTCACACACACTCTCTCTCTTCTCGTTTCTTCACTTCATTTTGCTTTCTCTTTTAATCGACAATATACTAATTCATTCATTTCCATTCTTGAATGGAAAATATTTGATAATGAAATGTCGTAAAATAAGCAGAAAATTCAACTTTGGAGGTGTCAATATATTCAAATGACCTTTTTGAACTAAAAAAAACTTGAGCTTTATTTTGTCTCATAGGTAGATAGTTTGTATTTTGATGAAAATTACCCCTTCTAAGTTAACTGATGACTAATTTCATTGAATTTTTTTATGGAATATTATAACACGGAACAATTTGATATGTAGACCAAAACTTTGAGCCCAAGATTGATTGATATCAAGGACTTCAACAATTTTTTATTTTTTTTATTTTTAACAAATTCAAGGACCATTTATATAAAAAAAAATTCAACTTATTATTTATTAATGAGTTATTTAAACTAACATCCCCTAAGGTTTTCGATTTTTTATCACAAAACCCTTTTAAGGTTTAAGAAATTATACGAACACCCCTCGAGTTTGTTTACACAAAACAACTTTCCGTTGTTTTTTGTTCAAAGATTGGTGATTTTATATATAAATTAACGACAAAGTTAGGCTTTAAGATTATATTGCACATACATCCATTAATGTTAATTTTGTAAGCTTTTTTTAAAATGAAATCATCAATTTTTGGACGAACAGTCAACGAAAAGTAGTTTTGTGAAAACAATTTGAAACCTGAGGAGGTGTTCATGTAATTTATGAAACTGCAGGGGATTTTATGAAAACACCAAAAATCTCAGGAAGTGTTAGTGTAAATAACTATCAATTAAATAAGCCTCTGAAATAATGGTTATCTCAATGAGTTAATGACTAATTGTAAATTGACATGTGGTCCTTCCTACACAGAATCAACCCCACAAACCGAACACCCAAAAATCCCTCATTTTTGTATCTACTCTCATCTTCTCTGCCTCGGCCCTTCCCTCTGCAGCTCTTCTGCCGCCCAGCGTCGCTTGCAACTATGTTGCTCTTTGGACTTATGGTATCTCTCTCTACCACATTGCCTATTTGGTATCTGGTTTACTTAACGTTGATGCATTTGTGTAGTGTGTTTGTTTGCTTGAGCTAATTTGTTATTATTATAATTATCTTTAGCTTAATTCTTTTGTTAATTTAGCCTGCTGTTAATTATTTATTTTACATGTTTTACTCTCTGTTTCTGTTGATTTGTTCTGTAATTTTTTTGGGTTCGTGTGCTTGTGTTGATTTAATTGTTCTGTTAATTGTATTTTCCATTGTGTGTGCCTCTGTTAATTCTATTTTCAATTTCGTTTTTTAATGTTCCGTTACTAATTGTGCTGTTAATTGTATTTTTATGGCCGCAGACTTGCAGGTTGAGTTAGTATAAGGCTCTTGAACTAGGAGGTTTACCTGCAGTTTCTGACTACTTGTAAGTTTATTTCTCTTCCATACTTTCAGGGCAATGTATAAGAATTCAATTTTGCATCGTAGTCCTGCAGAAACTATGATATTTATCCAACTGGAACCACGATCGTTTCACTTCCTCCATCTGCAATGTGTGGTTAGAAGATAAAACAATTTAGGGCCCCATAGTGTATGCGATTGCTACACTTAACGGAAGGTGGTGAATGCAATAGTAATACTATGAGGTGTGAGACATGAATCATTTGGTTAATCATTGTAAGAAACACCATACAGAGTCCCAGTAACAGAGCTAGGACTTTGTTTTCGGGGGAGTGGGGTGTGTGTGGATTTTTAAGGGGCAGGACTGGGCTGAAGATGGAAACTTTTGAGTACAAATTTTACTTAGAATTTTTTGTTTTTCTGTGGGCTAGCCTGGCCTATAGCACGGATTATCCAACTAGTAGCTTGGACCCCTAAGAGTGCTGGACAAAATGCAAAGAAAGAAAATGATGAGTAGTAATGCAAATAACATCATCGATGCAGGGTCTAGTGAAGAAGTGTGTATAAAGTAAGTATTGGGATGAAATTCTTAATTAGCTAGCTTGTGGTTCATAGAGGGAGAAATGTTTTGATCCTGTTGTAATGTGGTCTGTTTGAAGTTTGGAGATGACACGAAAGGAGATTTGAATGTTTTCATTGAGTCATGTTTGCCATATTGGGGTTTACAAAGGGTGTTTATCCTTATTGTTTGATGATGGGTCTGCAAATGATATTAAAGTATATGAAGAGGCAATTGAGGGACTGAAATGTTTTACAATTTTACGTTTCTGGCATTGTGATCTAGTTTAATTGGAACTTAGGGTATATATGCATGATGGCATTGCTAGAGTATTCATAGTGAGAAAGATGATATACTCCTGATAAGGTTACAAAAAATTACAGCATGTTCATCTATTTGATGTCATCCTTTTTTTTTAAATTCAGAAAGTTGTTAAGCTGTTGGAAGAGGATTACAATATTGTCCTCTCAACAGTTTGAATTTTGAACCATTCAGTTGTTCAAATGCATAGAGTTTACTCTTCTGTTAAAATCAGCCTGCCCACTTATGTTCATTTTTATTGTACTTAAGTTTTGATTAATCATTTTTATCCAAATTGGAAGACTCAATCACCAATGAAAAGTAGAAAATCATTCACGTTGGAACAAGATGTGGCTATTTGCAATGCTCGGTTAAATATCTTCCATGATCCATTCAATGTTGTTTCAAAACCGCAATATAATTTCTGGGATCAAATATACCAAAATTATGTTGAGTTAACTGGTGATCAAAATGTGCGATCCCAATGTTCAGTTCAGTCTAGGTGGAAATCAATCTTCGGGAGTTGCAAAAATTTTCATGATTGTCTTGCTTGGGTAGAAGATAAACAAAGTGGATTGACAGAATCTAACAAAGTAAGAATTCGTACTTTCCTTTTTCCTAGCAATAATATTTCTCAAATACTTCTCTTTTTCTTAGCAGTTAGTAATAATAATCCTTTGCTAACTTCTTTAAACCCTCACTAGGTTCTTCGAGCAAATATGTTGTACTTTGAGCATGAGAAGAAACGTTTTGCATTCAGTCATTGTTGGGAAATTTTGCAACATAAGATGAAAGATTTGGCACCAGCTAAGAGTCCTAATCCTCTTACTAAGGATAGAGACCCCGACATCCATTCCTCATTCTCCTCGCATCCTCTGGACCCTAACACACTTATTTCACCTGAATCTGATAAAGATTCATATTATATAATGGAATCTCGAAAAAGCAAAAGGCCTACAAGAAGAAGAGCTGAAAAAGAAGCACACAGGAGGAGCAAGGTAGTCAATACTTTGGATTCTCGCATTTGCGACTTGATGGAGCAATTTACAAAATAATTGGCAGAGAGTGACAAAAGAAAGGCAGAAGTTGCAGAAAGAAAGGTAAAGGTCGTGGAGGAAATGAATGAAAGGCAGCAAAGAGAGCAAGATGACCGCATTATGAGTATGGACACTTCAAACATGGGACCACGAGCAAGAGCTTACTATGAGCACAGAAAGAGTGATATTTATTTCAAAACCATGGGGCACACTGCAGACAAGTCCAATATGGAGGACAAGAGCTAGCTTAACGATATTTATGCCAAAATGACGGCATAAAATTCATGATATGAATATTGTGTACGAATCACATTCTGCATATGCATTGATGTTTGTATGAATTCATTCATGTTGATCTATCTTGAATTATGAATATTGTGTAGGAATCACATCCCACACTATCGATCAAGCTCATGACACTAGCCGTTAAGTATACATACTTTAAAAATAAAAAGCCTTCATAGTATGCCAAGCAAAATTTGAACGAACAACAAAGAAGGTCTTTTCGCAAACCATGAGTTAAAAAACAGACAAACCAAAGCAAAGATCGCAACGAAAACACAAGAGAAAACCCTAAGAAATAGGATTAAAGCAAGGGTAAAGGCAAGGCAAATCAAAGACAAATAAAGGCAAGGACAAACGGATCAAAAAGGTTGGAGATGTTGAGTTCCATGAGAGAGAGGTCTTGCACGTACATATTCCTCTATGGTTCGTTGTGTTGCTTGTGTTTGTGTTTCAAGTTTCAACCGCTATAGTATTAGCAACATATGAAGCTGGATTTTTTTTTCCTTTTGTATTGTTGTTGATTTATGATTTAGTTGTAAATGCATGTAGGCTGTAGCTGAGTAGCGCATTATAAAATGGTACTAGAGTAAGGCCACTTGATATAGCTTGTACACGTGTTATAATATGGGTGGACAACAGACTACTAGTCATCCTTGCTTAGTGTTAGTGCCACTTGTAGAGGAGCTGTGATCTATAGGATCTCTAGGAAAAGGAAAGTAGGGAATTTGAGGACGCCTAGGAAGAGGAGTACGCTTAGTATTAGGAATGAAAATAATGGGAGCTTCAGGATGAGGAATGAAAGGAATGGGAGCTTCAGGCATCCGATGTTTAGGAATGTGAGGTTCATGAACAGAAGTTTTAGGGTTGTTAGGTTTAGCAGTTCCTGTTAATGTGGCAAGAGCTCTAAGAGCTTTGGAAATGTTAGGGATTTATAATAAAAAATCATGATACGGAAGGTGTGAGCCAGGGAAAGAGGACATTTTGAACGGGAAATAGGTTGCATGGAGAGAAGAAGAAGCATCTTCTTCATGAGCTTGCACTGCAAGAACCACGACTACAATCGATACAATCATCACCTTCATAACTAGCATGAAAATAGAAAAGGAGAAAAGGGCACTTGCACAGTTTTTTGTCTTCTAATAATGTTCTTGTTTGCTCAAAAGAAGACTACAACTTCAAACCAGAGTAGCTAAATTTATAGTATCAAAGAAATGATGTCTATTAGTTTGTCTTCTTTTGGGGTTATTGTCCATTGGGGCGGTTTAAAAAAATTAAAAACAAATCTCCAAAACACAAAACAAACCTCAACTGCTGTGAAGCTAGGCTCTTTGAAGTTGTTAGGGATTCCTTTCCATATCTCTAGAATATATTCCTTTTCTTGTTTTGGCAACATATGTTGCATAAAGTCCACTAACCCTCTTTTAGTTAGTAAGGACCAAGGTCTTAAATATTGATAGTTTCGGAAATATCGGTGGTTCAAAAACACGGAAATATCAGGAAAATATCGATATCAATACAAATTGGATAAAAACCACGGAAATTGTGATAAATACATGGAAATTTTTAATGAAACTTTAGAAGAAGTTTATTTAGTCAATCATCTATTATTTTGACCCAAAAAATTGGAAGGAAATGCATTGTATAGTGGGTTTGAGTGATTTAAGTTGATTATATTGCGTGTTGACAAACTCTGTGACTTAGAAAATATGGAGTAATTAATGAAGAGAATTAAACACCCCATAGTAATTTATTTATCAATTTTTAGTACAATATTTTACACTTTATAAATTGCATGGTAAGATACATGTGTAACCTTATTTAACATTATTCATTGAACATGGTACACGTTCTTATATTTATTATTTATCAAAAATTGAAAAATAATTAAACCAACTTGACTTTTCATGAAAATTAGGCACTTTACCATACTTAAAAAATAATAGTGAAGATTGAAAATTAACTAAGAACATAAATAAATTTATCAAAGGAAGAATTAAGTAGTAAACAAAGAAAATAATTATAGAGATTTAAGTAATTAAGCAACAATTTGAAGGGGAATTTAGTAATATAAGTACTTATAATGAATAATAAAATAATCAATAACATTAAATGGATTAAATAGAAAAGAAATAAATTATATTAAGTAATTAAGTAACTGATCAACAATATAAAACAATAAGTAACTATGTTAATTTCTATTTTGAGAAACAACTTGCATATATTATAAATACAAATTTTATAGCTTATTATCACAAAGTGAATGCTAGCGTGGTAGTTAAAGTGGCTACAGGTTTCGGAATTGAGAGGGGTTCGAATCCCCCTAGGGGTGTAAGTTGGATTGGAAAATCCGATTCCGACTGGATAGTTGGATTGTAAACTTTTAATCCATTATATTATTTTTAAAATTTCCATCATGTACACAACTCAACCTCCCATTCATATTTCCACCACTTTAGATATGTGTTATATGTACACCCTCTTGTAAGACTTCATTTGGATGAAGAGATTCTAAATCCATGTATGTCAAAATTAGCACAATAATGAAAAAAATTAAATAAAAAGAATTCAAAAGTCCGACTTAAGCTTCCTTGCACACATTCTCTGTCTTTTATATATATGATATATTAAAATTAAAAACCTTTTGTTTATCAGAAATTAAAAAACAAAAGTAAAGAGCTAAATAAATAAAATTAAAAGTAAAAAAAACAAAACGTTCCATCTCCCACTTATCTATCCCTCTTTCTTTTCTTTATTTAATTTCTCAATTTCCCACTTACTCTCATTCATTTCATTTGTTTATTTTCCCCCTCTCTCTTCCAATACTCACGTTCTTAACCCTAAGTAACACATCTTCTTTTCTTTTTTTTCCATTGCAGCCGCCGCACCCTTTTTTTTTCTTTCTTCCCTTTCTCTCTTCCATGGCTCCTCTATCTCTTCTTCTTCCTCCTCTCTCCTTATTCTTGTTTGGGTTCGATTGGTTGGTCGAGTGATTGGGTTTAATTGTGTTCTGTTTGACAGTGATACTTGTGCTCTGTCTTTGGAGATGTTGAATTCATGTTGTGTGAAAATGCTGAGTTATTAGGTGGAGGGTGTGGTGGGTTTGACTGTGGTGGAGGCTATGGCGTTGGCGTCGGAGTGGGTCTCACAGAAGAAGGCAAAAAGAGAAAGGAAGAAGCAGTGGGGTGTTCCATTTTTGGGTCTGGGTTTGAGAAAGAAAGTATGATTATATTATGAAGAATTCAAAAATTCGAAATCGGAAAGTTCCGAATTTTTCCGGAATCGGAAGTGTTTATTGAATTACGAAGGGTTTTGGACGGAAATTGGAATGGCTATTTCCGATCCGATCCGACCGAATTACAGGCCTAAATCCCCCTGTGCGCGCAAGCATGAGTGGGTTTTAGCAAATTAATTTTGAAAGTTCATATCGCGATATTATCAATAATATCGCGATATATTGACCATTTGCACTGCCAATTAAACGAAAATATCGTAGCCGAAATATCGGCGAAATTATCGATAAATTGACGATATATATATGGAAAGGTGCCAAAATATCGCTATCCCAAAAAAATGATATTTTCGCCGAAATATTGGCGAAAATATCGATTTTTCATACTGTGGTAAGGACTTTATAATAATACATCTATTTCTATGAGTTTACATTTATTTCCACACCAGTTGGTCCAATAACATTTTATGCTAATGACTTTCGAATACAGTGTGTGTGAGAAAATACCCCCTTTCAAATATCGCTTGTACAAAAAATAAATAATAAATAAAAACCAGATGGAAGAAGTTCCAGATAATCAAGAGTTAATACCAAAAGTCACAAGCACTTATGGAAATATTATTCAGGAAAATCATCCACATCCCAAAAGACTTAAAAGCTCAGATTGATCAAAAGCAAATAGATCCGCCTTACATAACCCACACAAATATCTATCAAAACCACCCAAATCACGTCCAATTATTCAAAGATCATCCTCCATCCTCAAGTACTCTCCAATATCTGTCTGGTGAAGCACCACAATTCCATTGGGATCCAACTTCCTACAATCTTGAGTAGACTTGGCCGCAATCCCGAAACCCAAAGGAACATCTGACATCGAAAACACCACTACGCCATCACCTGGCACAATATTCTCTGTAATCCTCCCCAAACCACCTTTCAAGACATGGTTTCCGTACAAGAACGACATCTCAGAGGTAGGTTTGAGCCAGACCTTGTGTTTAGCATTTGAGGCCACTAAACTCAAGCACTGAACTGTTAAGTGGAAACTACCACCATGAGTAAACCTACCGATACAAGTGCCCAGAGAGACTAACTGAGTCCGAGCTATATTTGTAGCACGCTTTACAAGTGATTCGCTAACATAGTACACCTTGTTCTTGTGGAGGCGAAAGCAATAACGGCCTGAATCTGGGTCTGGGACCTTCATGAGAAGGGTTCTCGACGATGTTTTTGAGGTTGTTGCCTGTGAACTTGAAAAGCTTTTCGAACACTGCTGTGGTCTCAGTCTCATCTAAAGGTCTCATCTTTGTCCAGGACTTGAGGAAGGCTTTAGGACGGAGGTTTCTGGGGCCTGCTTAGCTATACACATACACAAGGATGAGGGAGATACAGATACAGAGGATAGCATAACAAAGCATAACATAAAAAATAAACATCCAATAAAGCATAACATAAAAAATAAACATCCCACAAAGCATAACATACTTAAAGCTGTCCAGAAACAGCCTTATTTATATCCTCAAGCTCAGACAGGACAACCTCAGACCTGGAGATGGAGGACGAGCACCATTTCTCCTCTCATACCTCCTTTATTCACAGACAAGCCTTTGGATATGACTTTATCAATAGACATTAATCTAAATTCATGGAATGCATTATCTTAGAACACATAATTGTAATAAAACTAATGACACAAAAGTGAGCCACTCCTAGCCATCCTATCCTTGTACATACATACTAAATAGTCTCAAGTTTTTTAGCCACCAACTTGATCAACTATCTTTGAGTAGCAAAATTAGTTCCAATTTTTGAATTCGTTTGATTTTGTTCTCTACCAAGCTGAAGAGATCAGAAGAACACAGTCCAAATCACTGCATGTGTATCGAACGGTTTGTTCATTTCCACAATAGTTTCCTTCAGGCACAGCATAATTGACATCAAGATAGAACAATAAAAATACAGAACAAACCAAACCCATATGAAAAAACAGCAAGGTAAATGTCATGAATAAAAAAAATTTATACAAAGAAAAGGAAACAAAAACGTATGCCTTGATTTCAATGGTAAAACCCAAAAACCTATGCATTTGTCCCTTTTTCCTTTCAAGTCTTCTTTGTTCTAATACACTATGCTTTGACACAGCAATGACAACCAAAATCAGTCTAAATATCAATTACCAGCATATTAAAACAGTCCAAAACACCAAATCTGAAACACCCAATTATTGAAACAGCCAAAAACAAAAAATAAAGAGAAACTCAGAAATTTTCATACCTTTATGGAAAGCCAAAGGCAGTGAGAGGGAAGGATGTGAGTGAGACAGAGAACTGAGGTAGGGAGCTCGAACGAGGTGAGAGGAGGCGGAGCGAAAGTCGAGAGAACGAGGGTTGAAAGTGAAAACTAAAATCTGATTTTGAATCAAATTTTCCCTTTACCCTAAAACCCTAAACCCAGAGGTCGTGCTGTGAGGAAGGAGAATTTATCAAAAATAGCCAAAACTTGACCCCTAATTTCAAAAATGTCAATTTTTGTAAAAATTTTCAAATATAGCAGAAAACTCACTTAAATAGACACAAATACCCTCAAATTTAAAACCCATATAAACCTAAAAAAGAAAACCCTATTAGATTGGGAATCTTTGTACGTAGAGTTCATTCGCAAACGTATTGCTGCCATAGTCAAATGGTGAGTGCAGTTCTTCCTTGGTTCTTCGTTCAATTTCTTCTTCGTTTCTTTGTTTATTCTTCATCTATATTTATAAAATTTCAATTCTGGTTTTGCTGACTTAACTCTTGAGCCCTATCCAAAGTGCTATGATTTAATATCGTCAATTCACTTTGAGCCTACATCAAAGGTTAGTGCAGATAGGCTTGGAAAATTATCGAGTCTGGTAATATGATGATTCTGACATATGTGTAGCAGAAGATGTAATCACATGCTGATGTTATTAGTTCATCAATATGGACCTTCGACTAACTTGGATGTGTCTAAGGTTTATTTGGTATCCATTAAGTTTTTTAATTTTTCTGTTTCATTTTTTAGTGAGAGGAAGAAATTATACTTGTGCATTGATTCAATCATTTTCTGAATTTTTGGTTCTAATACTCTTTTTTTTTTTTTTGCCAAATAAATACATACATTTTATTTGGAGACAAATGGGAGAGAAGAAGATGAGAAGAAGAAGAAAAGAGACATGCAGACGGAAGAAGAAGAAAAGGGAAAGAGAGATGGAGAGAAGAAGAAAGAAAAAGAGAGGGAGTGATGCTGGAGACAAATGGAAGAAGAAAGAAGAAAGAAATGAAAAAGAAATAGAGAGGTGATTGGAAAAGTGTTTGAAGGAAATATTCCAAAGTTTTATTTAACATGGTTTTTTTTATAGGTTTATGTGGGTTTTAAATTTGATGGCATTTAGGTCTATTTAGATGAGTTTTCTGCTATATTTGAAATTTTTTATAAAAACTGACATTTTTGAAATTAGGGATCAAGTTTTGTCTATTTTTGATAAATTCTCGTGAGGAAGACGAGAGAAGCGGCACGAATGGACAAAAGAAAGAAACTTTGAGGGATTAGGCATGATCAAGTGTGTTAGGTGTAGCATAATACAAAACATATAACACATTAAATATTTGACACATGGCAATCAGATTAGAATGGGCTTTAGCCCATTGAGAAAAGAAAATCATATTACAAAATAGTTAACTTGTATCTTCTTTGTGTTAAGTCTAACCAAATATCTTTTTAAAAAAATTATTTTTTCTATAAATGACTCATGAGGTAAACTTAAAAACCAAGTTATATTCAAATTTGGCGATCAAAAGAGACACTGTAATGAATTTCGAATCCCTAATTTTTAATAGAATAAAAGAAAAAGAAAATTTCTATGTAATCTTCTGAAAACAGCCGCGCCACGATAATATAATATTCGATAATTACCATCTCCGGCCAATTAATTAGGCAATTTTAAATCGTGGCTTTCGTGGACTTAACTATGTAATCAAGTAGACGAAAACAAAATTGCTGGACCCAAACCTATGGGGAAAAGTTAGCAGGGAACTTTCATCCCAGTGTCCTCATTAAGCAACATGTAAAGAGAAAAATCTCAATTCTCATACCAATATGTTATTCCCACCTGCACAAGTGGGTTTAAAAAATGGTAAACAATCAAGCATGAGGAAAACGCATTGAACATTTTTTTAATTTAACACTCAATTAAAGTACATTAATGACAGTATTAATTCAAGGGCTCTCCTAAATTCTCATAACTTCCTCAACAATCAATACTCTCACAAACTGCCATCAACCCACCAAAAAGTTTCTCCCTAGCTACAAGAGAAGAACAAAAACATGTCTTCTCTCCAACCAACATTTTCTTCCAAATCCAGTACACACTTCAATGAGTTTCAATGGGTCATTCAAATCCAAAAAACACTAGAGGAAGAGCTTGAGGATGATGGGGAAATCCCTGTCTCCATTTTCAATGTCCCCAAGGCCCTTTTGGCTAGTGATCCAGATTCCTACATCCCTCAAGAAGTTGCAATTGGCCCTTACCACTATTTGCGCCCTGAGCTCTATGAGATGGAGAGGTACAAAGTGGCTGCAGCTAAAAGGACCCAAAAGCAGCTCCAATGCCTAAAGTTCCAAGACCTTGTTGAGCAATTGAAGAAGCTGGAGCCGCGGATTCGCGCTTGCTACCACAAGTATTTGGATTTCAATGGTGACACTTTAGGTTGGATGATGGCCATTGCTGCATCATTTTTCCTTGAGTTACTCCAAATCTATGGGGCCAAAGAAGGAAGGGTTTTGACCAGAGTTTCCTCAAGCATGTCACACTTGGTTGACGTTTCAGGGAGCAAGTCAGCTCACCATGCAATTCTTAGGGACTTGGTGATGCTTGAAAACCAAATCCCACTATTTGTGTCCAGAAGAATTTTGGAGTTTCAATTCACATCACTGGAACAAGCCGACGACCTTCTGCTTTCGATGCTGATGGGGTTGTGCAAGGAGCTTTCACCATTCAAGGTGGTGGATCAAGACCTGCCAAAGATCCAAGTCTCAGAATGTGCTCACTTGCTAGACTTTTTGTACCAAATGATCACCCCCAAGTTAGAACGTCGACCGTCTGAAATTGTGGAAGCTGAGGATGAAGGAGAGTCCACACCACACAAGGGATCAGAATCTTCTGATAGCCCGAATTTCGTGAAGCAGTTAGTGCAGGAGGTATGGAAGCTGCTGTCGAAACTAAACAAAGGTCCGGTACGTCTTTTGAAAAAACTACTTGTATCTGGTCCTGTTAAAGTGTTTTTTAAATTGCCTTGGACAATCCTCTCCAACCTTCCTGGATTTGCAATGTTGAAACAACCTGTTTCTTATTTATTTTCCACCCAAGCCAAAGAAGAAACCAACCCCGAAAATGAGAATTCGAGCAATAGTATTAGTAAACCACCATTGATAGAGGAGATTACCATCCCTTCTGTTTCTGATCTTGTAAAATCCGGAGTCCGTTTTGTGAAAACAAAAGGTAGCCTTTCCACCATCTCCTTTGATCCTAAAACAGTCACATTTTACCTCCCTGCTACAAGCCTAGATGTAAATACAGAGGTGATCTTGAGAAACTTGGTAGCATATGAAGTATCAAATGCATCAGGGCCGTTGGTTTTCACCCGTTACACCGAATTAATGAACGGGATCATAGACACTGAGGAGGACGTGAAACTGCTTAGAGAGAAAAGTATAATTTTGAACCATTTGAAAAGCGATGAAGAAGTAGCCAACGTTTGGAATGGTATGAGCAAGTCCATTAGATTGACCAAAGTGCCATTCTTGGACAAGACAATTGAAGATGTGAACAAGTATTACAATGGCAGATGGAAGATCAAAATGACAAAGTTTATGAAGGTTTATGTTTTTGGTTCCTGGCAATTTCTTGCTGTGCTTGCTGGCATGTTGCTCTTGCTCTTGATGACATTGCAAGCATTTTGCTCTGTCTATTCCTGCAGTCGCGTATTCCATATCACCACCACTACTACTTAGTGATGCTTTATGCCTAATTAGCTTATTTCCTTCTCTTCTTTTGCTAATTGAAACCTCTTGATTTGTACTTCCTAAGCTTGGTGTGCTTTCTTTATTTTAATTGGTTGTATTTTCAAGGGTGGATTGTGTAATGATCTAAAGATTGCAGTAGTGATTATTTGCTAATGGCTTGATTCTCTCTTTTTCTTTTGTATTCTCCTTTGAGGAAATTAATTAATAATGATTGTAATGATGATCATTATCCTCCAGATTTCTTGGCCACTATACTTTTAAAATTAAGATGACCAGCTTTATGTTTTTGCATTTCTTACTTTGAATTTCATGAGATTCCCATGATCATGTGACGCAGAGCTTTTTATATATTTTTCATGATATACTAATTGTTTTTAAATATTTCATATGGTGGTAGGAGCATTTGGGCACACCACTAGAAAATAATCAAATGGATTGAATTATGTTTCATTCCATGAAAACCTTAGAAAAAATAATGAAAACCAACTACGCTTAAGCTTAGGGTATTATTAACTGTCAGGATTATTTGTTTGATATAAGCAATAATTTATTTTAAATTAATCTAAATTATGAGGAAGAGAATTCAAACTCGGATACGGAATGCGGAGTACATCTGCTCTATCCAATTTAGCTAAGCCTATATATACACTGTCAGAATATATATATATATACCTGCTACTTCTGAAGATTTATATTTAATAAGGGAATAAAAAGAACTAAGACAGTTGGGTCTTTCTGATATATACTCTACCTACCATTCCTCAGTATGATCACCGTAGAGATAACTTCCAAATTCTCCCATGTTTCATATAAAGCCTAACCAACATATATATATCTTTATGTCTGTCCAAAAATAAAAACCAAAAGAAAAGGACTAGCATATAAGAAAGGTTGAAATATATATTATAATCATTGTGGAACATGTTCTACCTGCTACTTTATCAACATTGAACGGAGGAGGGTGCATTTGCTTCAGTGGGTGCATAGTATTTTATGCTATATATAGGACCACATGGCCAGCTGATGA
Organism: Prunus armeniaca; assembly: GCA_903112645.1. NCBI lineage: Eukaryota > Viridiplantae > Streptophyta > Magnoliopsida > Rosales > Rosaceae > Prunus > Prunus armeniaca. The sequence continues at coordinate 7,317,154 of CAEKDK010000003.1, read as the reverse complement.
TTTTTATTTTTTATATTTTTTATGATGTTGATGGTGAGAGTGAGTGACAACTTTTACTTATTCATTCACATTTCTGATTAGGAATTGCGGAATTAATTTACATTGATACACAGAGGAAGTACTTAAGTTTAATTAATCTAAAAGGAGTTGAGAATATCATGTTCAAACAAGATCAATGAAGTATAAAAACCACTGAAAGGAGAAGTCTTTATTTTTTATTTTTTTTATAATAAATAGAAATTCTATTATTGCATTTATAATTCAGTTAAAAAAGTCACTAACTACAAGGGGCCAATGCTTATATGGCACGGACATTTCATCAAGTCGAAGTGTCGAGGTGTCAGACACGCAGACACGAGGACACGGCTTGGACACAGGTCAACAGTCAAGACACGTTTTGGACACGGTTTAACACTTTTGGACACGATCAACTGAAGTCAAGAAATGGAAGGGACCATTTTGAAAATTATAAAATAAAAACTGGGGTCAAAACATAATTATTGAAAACTACGTGGACATATTTGAAATATTTTTTAAAAGTGGGCTAAAAATGTAAATAATTTTTTAAATTTTTTTTTCCTTTTTTTTTTCATAGCTGAGCTGATATTTTTGGTTGACTAAGGATATTGATAGCAATTTGGTCGTGCGAGAAGCATATTTTGAGTGGGTAATTCATTCACTTTTGTTTCTTTTTTCTTTTTAATGCAAACTCGATTCTTATTTTATGAAGTAGGAAATCGTTTTTCTTATTTTGAATATGATAGAACATATACGGAAATATGTGTGAAATTTGGTTTATGATAAATCATGAATATGTGTGAATAAATAGGTGTATCATTCTTTATTTTGTTTAGGGAAAGATGAGTAATGCTAAGTTAACTAAAATGAGTATGAATTTGTTTTATGGTATTATGACATTGAAGTATTAAGTATCAATTTTTTTTAAAATATATATATAAGTATATACTATTATTATTTTATTAGGATTTATTATTATTTTAATTGTCGTGTCCTAATCGTGTATGTGTCCGTATCCTAGTTTTTTGAGTTTTTTCGTGTCGCATTTCTGTGTCCGTATGCGTGCAACACAGGCCAATACAAACTAGTCACAAAAGGGCCATTATAATAACAGAGCAGTCTAACATCAAAATTAAGACAATCTGGTGCGTCTCCACTACCTATAATGCAGATTCGAAGAAACTCTAACATAGACATCTCAACTAAGATTGCAAAATTTAGAATAATAAAAAAGAGTTAAAGCTTGAAAAATCCAAGCCATAACAACACAAATAAAACTCTCACAAAAGAGAGATGAAAAACTCTCACAAATGAGAGGTGAAAACTACACAGAGAACAAATCGGATGCAACTTATACGAGTTGTGGTGTGATAAAATATTTTTTTCTCAAAAAAGTTTGAAAAAAATAAAGTAGGACATTATATTTTTTTGGGCTAATGTCAAAAGACTCCCTGAAGGTTTGGGGTCATTCTCAATATGGGCCCCCGAGTTTCAATTTTATCAATTTACACTATGGTTTTCAAATTTGACCAATTTAACCCTTCCGTTAAGTTGACCGTTTGGTCAGACATTAACTGATGACGTGTCCATATGGGACCCACCCACTAACCAATCAATTGCAAACTCAAAAGTCGAAACAAAATAGCTGTTTGGGAATTAAGCTCTATTATTACGATAACCAGCATTAGGGTTTTAAGAGCTTTTTATAAGTTAAGGAGTTTTAGGGACGAAAAAAGGATTTTGAGGAGGAGGAGGAGTTTAAGGAGGAGAAGAGCTTTCGGGATTAGAAGGACCTTTATGTGGAGGATGAAAATTTTTAGTACCACGAGGAGTTTTAGGAGGTTTTGGATGGGAAGTTCTATAAGAAAAGGGATCTTTCTCACAATAATATTTTGGAATATAGTTAGGATTTTTTTTTTTCTGATACGAATAAATTCAGAAATTACATTGTTTGGAAATTTGAGAAAATCATTATCTTGAAAAATGGATGGATGAACATAAGAGTTAACTTTAGAAAGAAAGCTAGATTGAGGAAGAGAAGAAGCATCTTCTTCGTGGGCTTGCACTACAACAAACGCAAATAAAACCAATACCAACTTCATCTCCATAGCTAGATAAAAATTGAAATAATGTTTCTCAAAGATAAAGTGAGCACATGTGGTGATAAATAATGTTTCTCGAAGCTTTTAAAGAAGAAACGAAAATAGTACTTTGTACTCAAAGTTTGAAGAGTTAGAGACTCCAATTTAATATAATTATTTCATCAAGCACGTTAAAATTTAACAATTACTTTCTTGTTTTACCAAATTTCAAAAAATAAGAAGAAAATAAAATAATGAAAACAGGAAATCCAACATAACTCATTAAATTTTTTTTTCATCAATAGGAAGAGGGGAATCAAACTTACGACCTCTTGTAAGTTATACTTTTGTTTTTTCATAGCTCATCAACTTGTAACATTTTAAAGAGAAGTACCATTAAATTCTTAGCTAAATAAAAATTGAACAAGCTGGTACTAATTTTACTTTAGAAAAACGTAGCTATTGAAATATATAACCTACATATTGACCTTTAAAGAATCTGTGAAAACAACTAACTGGATAAAAATTAAAAAAATTATAAATAAAAAATTATCCCTAGAAAGAAAAATGGATGAAGGTGCAAGGTGAAATCCTACCCAAAATAAAGTGCCTACATTTTTTAATACACCAACCACCAATGTCGGGGGCTTTTTTTTGCGACTCCAATCGGCCAGAGAAAGAGACCGGTTTCCAATCCATTGTAGGCATAGAGACCCACCATTGGATTGGGTCTCTAAGAGCTTGTCTCTCTTGAGGAATCTTAATTGAGAAACTTAAATGAAGACAGATCGTAGTTATTGGATAAAATTGGACAGTTGGATTAATAGAGTAACTTAAGTTGCAGCCTGAATCCGGGTCTGGGCCTTCATGAGAAGGGTTCTCGACTATGTTCTTGAGGTTGTTGCCTGTGAACTTGAAAAGCTTTTCGAACACTGCCGTGGTCTCAGTCTCATCTAAAGGTCTCATCTTTGCCCGGGACTTGAGGAAGGCTTTAGGACGGAGGTTTCTGAGGCCTGCTTAGCTATACACATACACAAGGATGAGGGAGATACAGATACAGAGGATAGCATAACAAAGCATAACATAAAAACATCCAACAAAGCATAACTTAAAAAATAAACATCCCACAAAGCATAACATACTTAAAGCTGTCCAGAAACAGCCTTATTTATATCCTCTAACTCAGACAGGACAACCTCAGACCTGGAGATGGAGGACGAGCACCGGAGCACCATCCAGTTAGGAGGCTCTGGCCCCTTCGACCCCCATACCTTTGATTTTGAATGAATTTTAAAATGGACCATTTCTCCTCTCATACCTCCTTTATTCACAGAAAAGCCTTTGGATATGACTTTAACAATAGACATTAATCTAAATTCATGGAATGCATTATCTTAGAACACATAATTGTAATAAAACTAATGACACAAAAGTGAGCTACTCCTAGCCATCCTATCCTTGTGCATACATACTACATAGTCTCAAGTTTTTTAGCCACCAACTTGCTCAACTATCTTTGAGTAGCAGAATTAGTTCCAATTTTTGAATTCGTTTGATTTTGTTCTCTACCAAGCTGAAGAGATCAGATGAACACAGTCCAAATCACTGCATGTGTATCGAAGGGTTTGTTCATTTCCACAATAGTTTCCTTCATGCACAGCATAATTGGCATCAAAATAGAACAATAAAAATATAGAACAAACCCAGAAAAAACAGCAAGGTAAATGTCATGAATAAAAAAAAATTATACAAAGAAAAGAAAACAAAAACGTATGCCCTGATTTCAAGGGTAAAACCCAAAAACCTATGCATTTGTCTCCTTTTCCTTTCAAGTCTTCTTTGTTCTACTACACTATACTTTGACACAGCAATGACAAAACCAAAATCAGTCTAAATGTCAATTAGCAGCATATTAAAACAGTCCAAAACACCCAATTATTGAAACAGCCAAAAACAAAAAATAAAGAGAAACTCAGAAATTTTCATACCTTTTATGGAAAGCTAGAGGTAGGGAGCTCGAACGAGGTGAGAGGAGGTGGAGCGAAAGTCGAGAGAACGAGGGTTGAAAATGAAAACTAAAATCTGATTTTGAATCAATTTTCCCTTTACCCTAAAACCCTAAACCTAGACGTCATGCTGTGAGGAAGACGAGAGAAGCGGCGCGAATGGACAAAAGAAAGAAACTTTGAGGGATTAGGTCTGATCAAGTGTGTTGGGTGTAACATAATACAAAACATGTAACACAATAAATATTTGACACATGACAATCAGATTAGAATGGGCTTTAGCCCATTGTGAAAAGAAAATCATATTACAAAATAGTTAACTTGTATCTTCTTTGTGTTAAGTTTATTTTTTCTATACATGACTCATGAGGTAAACTTAAAAACCAAGTTATATTCAAATTTGGCGATCAAAAGAGACACTGTAATGAATTTCGAATCAGTTACTAAATTAATTATACTTCTTTTTCTAATGTTAAAAGATCTTTTAAGTTCGAATCTCTAATTTATGATAAAATAAAAGAAAAAGAAAATTTCCGACAACCGCGCCGCGACAATATAATATTCAATAATTACTATCTCCGGCCAATTAGTTAGGCAAGTTTAAATTGTCGGTTTTGTGGACTTGACTTTGTATACAAGTAGACGAAAACAAACTTGCTGGACCCAAAACCTATGGAGAAAAAGTTAAGCATGGAACTTTCATCCCAGTGTCCTCACTAAGCAACATGTAAAACAAAAATCTCAATTCTGATACCAACATGTTATTCCCACCTGCACAAGTGGGTTTAAAAATGGTAAACAATCAAGCATGAGGAAAACGCATTGAACATTTTTTTAATTCAACACTCAATAAAGTACATTAATCACAGTATTAATTCATGGGATCTCCTAAATTCTCATAGCTTCCTCAACAATCAATACTCTCACAAACTGCCATCAACCCACCAAAAAGTTTCTCCCTAGCTACAAGAGAAGAACAAAAACATGTCTTCTCTCCAACCAACATTTTCTTCCAAATCCAGTGCACACTTCAATGAGTTTGAATGGGTCATTCAAATCCAAAAAACACTAGAGGAAGAGCTTGAGGATGATGGGGAAATCCCTGTCTCCATTTTCAATGTCCCCAAGGCCCTTTTGGCTAGTGAACCAGATTCCTACATCCCTCAAGAAGTTGCAATTGGCCCTTACCACTATTTGCGTCCTGAGCTCTATGAGATGGAGAGGTACAAAGTGGCTGCAGCTAAAAGGACCCAAAAGCAGCTCCAATGCCTAAAGTTCCAAGACCTTGTTGAGCAATTGAAGAAGCTGGAGCCGCGGATTCGCGCTTGCTACCACAAGTATTTGGATTTCAATGGTGACACTTTAGGTTGGATGATGGCCATTGCTGCATCATTTTTCCTTGAGTTACTCCAAATCTATGGGGCCAAAGAAGGAAGGGTTTTGACCAGAGTTTCCTCAAGCATGTCACACTTGGTTGACGTTTCAGGGAGCAAGTCAGCTCACCATGCAATTCTTAGGGACTTGGTGATGCTTGAAAACCAAATCCCACTATTTGTGTCCAGAAGAATTTTGGAGTTTCAATTCACATCACTGGAACAAGCCGACGACCTTCTGCTTTCGATGCTAATGGGGTTGTGCAAGGAGCTTTCACCATTCAAGGTGGTGGATCAAGACCTGCCAAAGATCCAAGTCTCAGAATGTGCTCATTTGCTAGACTTTTTGTACCAAATGATCACCCCCAAGTTAGAACGTCGACCGTCTGAAATTGTGGAAGCAGAGGATGAAGGAGAATCCACACCACAAAAGGGATCAAAATCTTCTGATGATAGCCCGAATTTCGTGAAGCAGTTTCTGCAGGAGGTATGGAAGCTGCTGTCGAAACTAAACGAAGGTCCGGTACGTCTTTTGAAAAAACTACTTGTATCTGGTCCTGTTAAAGTGCTTTTTAAATTGCCTTGGACAATCCTCTCCAACCTTCCTGGATTTGCAATGTTGAAACAACCTGTTTCTTATTTATTTTCCACCCAAGACAAAGAAGAAAACCAACCCCGAAAATGAGAATTCGAGCAATAGCATTAGTAAACCACCATTGATACAGGAGATTACCATCCCTTCTGTTTCTGATCTTGTAAAATCCGGAGTCTGTTTTGTGAAAACAAAAGGTAGCGTTTCGACCATCTCCTTTGATCCTAAAACAGTCACATTTTACCTCCCTGCTACAAGCCTAGATGTAAATACAGAGGTGATCTTGAGAAACTTGGTAGCATATGAAGTATCAAATGCATCAGGGCCGTTGGTTTTAACCCGTTACACCGAATTAATGAACGGGATCATAGACACTGAGGAGGACGTGAAACTGCTTAGAGAGAAAGGTATAATTTTGAACCATTTGAAAAGCGATGAAGAAGTAGCCAACGTTTGGAATGGTATGAGCAAGTCCATTAGATTGACCAAAGTGCCATTCTTGGACAAGACAATTGAAGATGTGAACAAGTATTACAATGGCAGATGGAAGATCAAAATGACAAAGTTTATGAAGGTTTATGTTTTGGTTCCTGGCAATTTCTTGCTGTGCTTGCTGGCATGTTGCTCTTGCTCTTGATGACATTGCAAGCATTTTGCTCTGTCTATTCCTGCAGTCGCGTATTCCATATCACCACCACTATTACTTAGTGATGCTTTATGCCTAATTAGCTTATTTCCTTCTCTTCTTTTGCTAATTGAAACCTCTTGATTTGTACTTCCTAAGCTTGGTGTGTGCTTTCTTTATTTTAATTGGTTGTATTTTCAAGGGTGGATTGTGTAATGATCTAAAGATTGCAGTAGTGATTATTTGCTAATGGCTTGATTCTCTCTTTTTCTTTTGTATTCTCCTTTGAGGAAATTAATTAATTATGATTGTAATGATGATCATTATCCTCCAAATTTCTTGGCCACTATACTTTTAAAATTAAGATGACCAGCTTTATGTTTTTGCATTTCTTACTTTGAATTTCATGAGATTCCCATGATCATGTGACGCAGAGCTTTTTATATATTTTTCATGATATACTAATTGTTTTTAAATATTTCATACGGTGGTAGGAGCATTTGGGCACATTACTAGAAAATAATCAAATGGATTGAATTATGTTTCATTTCATGAAAACCTTAGAAAAATAATGAAAACCAACTAAGCTTAAGCTTAGGGTATTATTAACTGTCAGGATTATTTGTTTGATATAAGCAATAATTTATTTTAAATTAATCTAAATTATGAGGAAGGGAATTCAAACTCGGATACAGAATGGGGAGTACATCTGCTCTATCCAATTTAGCTAAGCCTATATATACACTGTCAGAATATATATATATATATATATATATATATATATATATATACCTGCTACTTCTGAAGATTTATATTTAATAAGGGAATAAAAAGAACTAAGACAGTTGGGTCTTTCTGATATATACTCTACCTACCATTCCTCAGTATGATCACCATAGAGATAACTTCCAAATTCTCCCATGTTTCATATAAAGCCTAACCAACATATATATATATATATATATATATATATATATATATATATCTTTAAAAATAAAAAAGGAAGAAAGGTTGAAATATATATTATAATCATTGTGGAACATGTTCTACCTGCTACCTTATCAACATTGAACGGAGGAGGGTGCATTTGCTTCAGTGGGTGCATAATATTTTAAGCTATATATAGGACCACATGGCCAGCTGATGATTTTTATTTTTTATATTTTTTATGATGTTGATGGTGAGAGTGAGTGACAACTTTTACTTATTCATTCATATTTCTGATCAGGAATTGCGGAATTAATTTACATTGATACACAGAGGAAGTACTTAAGTTTAATTAATCTAAAAAGAGTTGAGAATATCATGTTCAAACAAGATCAATGAAGTACAAAAACCACTGAAAGGAGAAGTCTTTTTTTTATTTAAAAAAATAGAAATCTATGATTGCTTTTATAATTCAATTAAAAAAGTCACTAACTACAAAGGGCCAATGCTTATATAGCACGGACACTTCATCAAGTCGAAGTGTGGGGTGTCGGAAACGCAAACACAAGAATATGGCTTGGACACGGGTCAATGGTCAAGACACGTTTTGAACATGGTTAAAACACTTTTGGACACAATCAACTGAAGTCAAGACACGGTAGGGACCATTTTGAAAATTATAAAATAAAACCGGGGTCAAAACATAATTATTGAAAACTATTTGGATATATTTGAAATATTTTTTAAAAGTGGGCTAAAAATGTAAACAATATTTTTTTAAAAAAAATTTTCCTTTTTTTTTCATAGCTGAGCTGATATTTTTGGTTGACTAAGGATATTGATAGCAATTTGGTCGTGAGAGAAGCATCTTTTTGAGTGGGTAATTCATTCACTTTTGTTTCTTTTTTCTTTTTAATGCAAACTCAATTCTTATTTTATGAAGTAGGAAATCGTTTTTCTTATTTTGAATATGATAGAACATATACGGAAATATGTGTGAAATTTGGTTTATGATAAATCATGAATATGTGTGAATAAATAGGTGTATCATTCTTTATTTTGTTTAGGGAAAGATGAGTAATGCTAAGTTAACTAAAATGAGTATGAATTTGTTTTATGGTATTATGACATTGAAGTATTAAGTATCAATTTTTAAAATATATATATAAGTATATACTATTATAATTTTATTAGGATTTATTATTATTTTAATTGTCATGTCCTAACTGTGTCTGTGTCTGTATCCTAGTTTTTTGAGTTTTTCCATGTCGCGTTTCTGTGTCTGTATCCGTGCAACACAGGCCAATACAAACTAGTCACAAAAGGGCCATTACAATAACAGAGCAGTCTAACATCAAAATTAAGACAATCTGGTGCGTCTCCACTAACTATCATTCATATTCGAAGAAATTCTAGCATAGGCATCTCAACTAATATTGCAAAATTTAGAATAATCAAAAAGAGTTCAAGCTTGAAAAATCCAAGCCATAACAACATAAATAAAACTCTCACAAAAGAGAGATTAAAAACTCTCACAAATGAGAGGTGAAAACTACACAGAGAACAAATCAGATGCAACTTATACGAGTTGTGGTGTGATAAAATATTTTTTCTCAAAAAAGTTTGAAAAAAAAAAAGTAGGACATTATATTTTTTTGGGCTAATGTCAAAAGACTCCTGAAGGTTTGGGGTCATTCTCAATATGGGCCCTCGAGTTTCAATTTTATCAATTTACACTATGGTTTTCAAATTTGACCAATTTAACCCTTCCGTTAAGTTGACCGTTTGGTCTGACATTAACTGATGACGTGTCCATATGGGACCCACCCACTAACCAATCAATTGCAAACTCAAAGGTCGCAACAGAGTAGCTGTCTGGGAATTAAGCTCTATTATTACGATAACAAGCATTAGGGTTTTAAGAGCTTTTTATAAGTTAAGGAGTTTTAGGGACAAAAGAAGGATTTTGAGGAGGAGGAGGGCTTTCGGGATTAGAAGGACCTTTAGGTGGAGGATGAAAAATTTTAGTACCAGGAGGAGTTTTAGGAGGTTTTGGATGGGAAGTTCTATAAGGAAAGGGATCTTTCTCACAATAATATCTTGGAATATAGTTAGGATTTTTTTTTTTCTGATACGAATAAATTCAGAAATTACATTGTTTGGAAATTTAAGAAAATCATTATCTTGAAAAATGGATGGATGAACATAAGAGGTAACTTTAAAAGAAAGCGAGATTGGGGAAGAGAAGAAGCATCTTCTTCGTAGGCTTGCACTACAACAAACGCAAATAAAACCAATACCAACTTCATCTCCATAACTAGATTAAAATTGAAATAATGTTTCTCAAAGATGAAGTGAGCACATGTGGTGATAAATAATGTTTCTCAAAGCTTTTAAAGAAGAAACGAAAATAGTACTTTGTACTCAAAGTTTGAAGAGTTAGAGACTCCAATTTAGTATAATTATTTCATCAAGCACGTTAAAATTTAACAATTACTTTCCTGTTTTACCAAATTTCAAAAAATAAGAAGAAAATAAAATAATGAAAACAGGAAATCCAACATAACTCATTAAATTGTTTTTTCATCAATAGGAAGAAGGGAATCAAACTTACGACCTCTTGTAAGTTACTTTTGTTTTTTCATAGCTCATCAACTTGTAACATTTTAAAGAGAAGTACCATTAAATTCTTAGCTAAATAAAAATTGAACAAGCTGGTACTAATTTTACTTTAGAAAAACGTAGCTATTGAAATATATAACCTACATATTGACCTTTAAAGAATCTGTGAAAACAACTAACTAGATAAAAATTAAAAACATTAAAAAAAATTATCCCAAGAAAGAAAAATGGATGAAGGTGCAAGGTGAAATCCTACCCAAAATAAAGTGCCTATATTTTTTAATACACCAACCACCAATGTCGGGGGCTTTTTTTGCGACTCCAATCGGCCAGAGAAAGAGACCGGTTTCCAATCCATTGTGGGCATAGAGACCCACCATTGGATTAGGTCTCTAAGAGCTTGTCTCTCTTGAGGAATCTTAATTGAGAAACTTAAATGAGGACAGATCGTAGTTATTGGATAAAATTGGACAGTTGGATTAAAAGAGTAACTTAAGTTGCAGCCAGGTTCTTTTCAACCCAAAACAAAAACCTATCCTGATGAAACACAAATCATTTAACTCATAATACACCACTAATTTGACTGAGAAGACACTCAACTGGCTCTTCGTTGAGCTTGGACGAGATTTGAGGGCAAACTCATCCACTTTTTTTCTCAACCCACCTTGGTTGTACAGTCTGTGACATCATATGAAGCTCAACTCGCCCAATTTTTCTCAACTCACCTTGGGAAGTGCATTACTAGTAAGTGATCATGAACATTCTGTAGTTTTTAGTTTGAATTTGGTTTTGGAATGTTTATGAATATTGGTCTCTGTGGGTTACCCAAGGGCATGTTTCAGCTTTTCTTTGGTTCCCTAGTTTGTTTGGTTGTGAAGCAGTAGTTTGTGCTGCCTCCTCCCTTCTCCATTTTCGTATTAAAAGTTCTTTTCAACCATAAAAAATAAAAAAAAACCCAATGGCGATGGGGAATATAGTATATGAACAGTCACTTAGACCGTTTGTTAGGATTGCATCGAGTATGGTGGAGAGCAAAATTGTTGTTAGGTTAAAAGAACGAAAATTTCTAAAAGTGTCTTATACTCTAGTGCAGATACCTATAATTTTCTTTATATGTTAAACAAATATCACTAAATTGTCAAATGTTGGTGATAAAATATGATAAAATAGTGAATAGGTACGAGAAACTGCTATAATGAATATATGTCTTATTGGTATGATTAAGAAATGAGTAATTGTTGTATTAAGAATAAATATTATGTAAGATTGCATTAAAATTGTACCATATATATTGAGAGTTGTGGCCTCAAATATAGTTGAGTCTAACAAGTACATAATTTCTTGGTTCACTGAGAAACATAACCATATAATGTCAACCCCAGATAAAGTGCATTTGTTGAGAAGCCACCGTATAGTTACGGAGTCTAAGAAAGTATTTAACCGAGACCTAAGTGCAGCCAATATATCTACCCATAAACAAATGAGTCTTCTTGAGGTACAATTGGGTGGACTAGTAAAGATTTATATAATTGGGAGAGAGACCTTCATGCGAAGCTTTTTAAAAATTATTTTTTAGCCAAGAGACAAAAGAATGTTGGCTTTTACTTCAAGATAGAGGCAGATTCAGATGGAAGACTAACTTCTTTTTCTTTTTGGGCAGATGCAACCTCAAGTCATTCATATGGATATTATGGAGATGTAGTCCTTTTTTATACCATGTACAACACCAACCAATATGGTATGGTGTTCGCGACACTGATAGGGTTAAATAATCATGGGCAGACAATTGTTTTTGCATGTGTTTTTTTAGTGAATGAAACGATAGACTCCTTTGTTTGGTTGTCTGAAGAATTTAAAAAAGCAATGTCAGGTACTGCTCCGAAAATGATCATTACGGACCAGGATGCAACCATGGCTAAGGCGATCGTGCAATCTCTCCCTACGACATATCACATGTATTGTATATGGCATATAATGAATAAGTTCTCAAAGAAACTGAACAGTAGATATAATACTGAGGAATTGCATAATTGTATATGGGATATAGATAGGAAGGAAGAATTTGATGTCAAATGGCAGGAAGTAGTTGGAAGTAATGGATTGAAGGATCATATATGGTTGAATTCAATTTTTGATTTGCGTCACAATTGGATTCCAGCCTATTATGAACATGTCTTTTCAGCTAAAAGTTCTCATGCATTTTTCAAGCAATACGTTTGTAGGAAAAATTCTTTTATAGAATTCATCGTAAGATTTGAGAGAGCTCTTGCTCATCAGCGCCATAAGGAGTTGATAGGTGACCATATTGATCACAATGAAGTACCTCGAACGCAACTGTCTACTCCAATGGAAAGAAAAGTTATGGACAATTACATGAGGGAAATGTTATAGAATAAATTTCAGCCAGAGCAAGGGAGAAGTGTTTCATGTTTTTTAGAACGTTCAAATTCAAATGATACTATTTGTGTGTACAACATAACAGAGAGGGTAACACCAGGAGTTTCGAATGTCAAAGAGGTAGTTTATGACAAATCTAATGACATAGTGTCGTGCAGTTGCAAATTATTTGAATTTTCTGAAATTCTATGCCGACACTAACTCATCTTTTTAAGGAAGAAGCAGGTAGATGAAAGGTGCATAGTGAGGTGTTGTTTTTTATACGGAGGGCAATGTAATCAAAGATTGTGTTGATAATGGTCGTGTATCAAAGCGATCGATGTTGTCCATGCTTTCAGGTCAATTGATCGATGATGCATTACTATCAGAGAAAGGTTCCAAATTACTGCAACAAACTTTCTGAAGCCAACACTGAAGTGTTTGGGGAAGGCAAGTAACTACATCCCATCTACTGCAGAAGATGTGAGAAATACTTCCAATCAAGTTAAACTGAAGGATCCGTAGCATGTGAGATCCAAAGGCAAGGTAGTATGAGTGAAGAAAAATGTTATAGATCGATTGAGACGACGTTGCACTGACTGTAGGAAGACCCATCACAATAAACAGAAGCGTCCTCGAGTTGTTAACCCATATGCTATTATACAATTAAAGATGACATCCTTAATTTATATTTAACACTATTTACAACAAAAAGTATTTGTTTTATGTTCATGTTTCATGTGTCATTTAGGTTCCCCTTGTAACAGAGAAGATACGAATCGAAGCACATCCCCTACGCATAGTTCTCAAGCAAATTTGTTCATGCCAGAATTTGACGCAACATTTGGGTCACGGTCGTTAACCCAAGGCAGTGACTGTACTCTTTATTCATTTGGCATTATTGTTTCCTACACAAACAGACATCGTTAATGATATAATTTTATTTATTTATTATGATTGAGTGGCAAGGCTATAATGGGCAACGCCTAATTTGTTTATTTTCAATGATCATTTTGGAATGAAAAGAGGTTTGTCGTTTGACCATATTGCCAATATGTTATACATTCGATCCAATAATTGACATTAGTTTTTCTTAGTTGCTAAGTGTGGTAGAGCTAGACATACGTTTTTTATGCTTCCATGGTTGTAATAGGCAACGACTAATTTGTTGATTTCAATGGTTATATTGGAATCAAAAGTGGTTTGTCGTTTCCTCTGAATTGCCAATATGTTATATATTTTATTTCATTTGGTGAACATTTGATCCAACAATTGACATTAGCTTTTCTTAGTTGCAAAGTGGTAGAGATAAGCATATGTTTTTTATGCTTCCAGTGTTGTAATGGGCAACTACTTTGTTCTTTTATACCAAATGGTCATATGGGACAAAGCGGGGTGTGACATAACTACGCAATTTTCCTTATGTTATATTCTAATTATTGACTGGTTGTTGATTATGAGCTTGACTAACAACAAATATTGGTGCACGATTTTATAAACATTGTTAACTGAAGGATACATGAAATTTGCACTATATTGGAATAGAATGACTAGAAAGCAGTGTTTGAAATTAAAAAACAAACTCCATTACAACATCTTCAGTACAAACATTATGCATGTTATGCAAGATGCAACTAGTTAAAGTACTCACAGCGCTCATAAACTCAATGTATTTCAACATGAGCATGTCATAATCACCTTTAAAGCAAAAGAAGAACCCGATCAATTTAAAGAATAAATTCGAGCGTAATTGACAGTTTAAAGTAATAAAATCAGTTTGGTATGTTGTGCTCACTCAATAGACTGTTGTGGAACATCCACATGTTCTACTGGCCACGGACACCACCAGTTTTGGTTGCAATTGTTTGCGTAAAAACCGAATTCATAAAACTCTATAGCGTTCAAAACATTTAGAAGCGAAGTTGAAAGCGGGCAAGTTCTTCCCTTAAGATCTCATCTGGAATAAGTGAAACCATTGAATCATACACTTTGATTTCATATTTAATGAGATCAATTATTAGAACCACCCAATACTTATACTTCGTCAATATACAAGCGGCATAAACCTTATACACACTCTGCCAACTCATCACATAAGCCGGAATCTCATCATTCATAACTTTTAGTAAATTGTTTCTAATTTTCCACCCGACCATCCCTTTTTTGTTACGACATGATCAACACATCCCTTTTGGTATCCTTTCATCCCAATTTACTGAGTTTTTTAAGTTCTTGATCTTGGATTTAATAGATACAAGTAAGCATATGTACTTAACAAAGAAACTCATACATCAATGAACTCTATAGAAACTTGGATCAAAATATGTTTGACATCACACAATGTTTTCCTAAACAGGAAAAAAAAAATCAAAATATGTTCTGTCAATCTGTGTGCTTCCAGACAGTGCCTTAACTTTGACCCTTATCACACAACCCTATGTAGGATTCGACATGGAGACAATTTATTATCCATTCACCCAAGTCATAATCAAGATCCAAAGCTTTTTTAGAACAAGCAATCAAGATTGCTCACAGAGTACGATAAGGTTAAAGTCCTTGGTAGTAGAGCCTTTGACGTTGTTGTCTCCTACAAGAGTAAGATAGACGAGACAACTTATGCAGCGAATAAAATTGCAATAGGAGATGAACAAAAATTCAAGTTTACGGGTTAGAAGGGAGGTGTTGATCATGTCGTAGCTGCAGCATCAACATATCATACGGTACCATATGGTATGGCTTGAGCCATTTTTGTTTGGTCTAAATGATGTTGTGGATGATGATGATGAAAGGAGTTCACCAGTCAACTATGTTGATCTCCCTCATCTATACATTCAAATGGAGTTGTGTGACAACATTTTAAAGGATATACTAGAGAATGACAAGATTATGACAAAGTATATGTGTTGGAACATTTTGCAAACATTATGGCTGGTCTTACATATATGCATGCCCAAGGAATTATGTATGGAGATCTTTCTCCTGTTAATATTTTTAGGTGTGGTGATGTGTGGAAGATAGAAGACTTCTGACTAGCTCGAAATGTGAATGATGAAATGATGATAAAGTGATTCAATCATAGACAGGAAAGGTAGATATAAAGCACCATATGAAATGGTGGATTGTGTTGTAGATATCTACAGTGCAGGTATTCTACTATTCGTGATGATGTTAAAAACGAAACCCATCACAGACGTGGAAATGGTAGCAACAATTGTAGCATTGAAGAATCATGAGGAGCTGCTGGAGGAGTGGAATCATTATCCACAGTGGCAGTTAGTGATGCGGCTCGTGTAGAGGAGACTAGACTTAAGGCTTAGTGCTGGGGATGTTCGAACCATTATCAATGCCACCTTACACTAGCCTCCCCAACGTTTGTTTTGCATGTGCCTCCACACCATACCGTATAGTGTCTCTATGTTTGCATTTTTATTATAATTGGAAGCCTTAATGAAACTTTGTGTACAAAGTCACCAGAGCACCACCTATGATGATCGCAACCCTCTAAGAAGTTATGAGCTCTTTTCCATCATAAATACCAAACTCAGCCCCCAACTCCCTAATATTCATGTTTTGATAATGATGATTGTTTCTATTTAGATTTGTTTGTGCTTGTTAATTGTGCTTTGGTAGTCTTGTGTAAGTCTTTGTTAGGTCAAGTCCAGTTATAAATAAACCCTTGTGAAGCTGCAAACTTCAGTGAAGAAAAAAAAGTATGGATATGATTCTGTGAAATACAAAACAAAAGTTGTAAACATCTCCACAAAGCAAGTATGCATATAATGTGTCATCATTAAATGTACTCAGTCAAGGCCTATGACATACCATGAAAATTACATATGTGGATGTCCAATCCGATACTTCTACAACCTCAAATTCTTGTTGCCGCTTCCGGAAGAGAGACAACCTTAAATCAATGTGTTGCACATGTTTTTGTTGCTAATATCAAAAACTTTGTACATGAAAAGAAATGTATAATCAATTAAACTTACATCTCCTTGCAGCTAACCGTCGTCTTTGAAGAAGTAACCGAAAAATTCAATCACAGCTTCCATATAGCCAAATTCCATCACTAAACTATGAATGTAAAAAAGTTTTACATGAGAACATTTCAAATATATATACACTCATGCCATCTTTCTCAAAAATGTATACACTCATGTCATCTGAACTCGAGAACAGACATCGTAGTTCTCCATTGCAAAATAAGCGGGACAACTATTGGATCAACAATCTTCCAATAATTCAGGTCCGCCAACCTAGGAATTAATTCGTACGCCCAAATCTACACAATTCACAGGATATATGTCACTATTTAAGTTTTAAAGTTTACAAAGCATAACTAACATGAACATTATTAACACATACCTGGAAAGCATATGTCAATCCTTTAAAACTCCAGCCATGTTTTTGCCCTTCAACATGCTTACCCTTCTTGCCTTTTTGATTTCTCCGACTTATTCCCGTTAATTTACATGAGGCCTTATTTTTCCCCTTCCCTATTCGATCTTCCTTTTCACAGCTTTTGAGAAACTTTGTCAGTGTGGACAATAGACTATCTTGGGTTTTGTCAAAGGACACTGAACCCATGGACATTTGTTGAACGAATCCAAGTCCTCTACAAGGATCAGGTAATTGGCATTAATGTTCAAATGTTTGTCCCTTCCCAAAACCACAAGCTCAGTAAAGCAAACAAGAGCTAGCTTGTAGATGTCATTGCCTTCTGTGCACTTCACAAATGCGTGTTCTAAATCAGAATATGTAATTCCTTCATCTCGAAAATATCTTTCTTTAAGTTTGATTTCATCATTGTCTCCACTAGAAATTTCGGACACTTTCCCAAAACGGAGCCCTATGATCAAACAAAAATCCTAACGAGCGAACTGAGAAATGTCGCACCCCATTAAGAAACTTAGTACATCCAAGTCTTTCACACCTCACTCGGCGACTAGACGCAAGACAATCTCATGCACAATTTTCCCTCTAAACTAAATCTTATCAATATTTGCAAGATGACCAAAGCATGATTTGTTGAATTGTTCTAATTGTTCTTTCATCAACTTTGCTCGAATTTTAGCTAGGCATGGATTCGCGTGTGAGCAGTTATTCACCCGTAAGACATATGCCTTTGATTTTGGTCATACTAGTTGAACTCTGAATCCCATTTCTTGAAAAGATTCTTACACAACTACAAGATGAAATAACGTAAGCACGTACATATATATTTTTTCAGAAATGCATATTTTCAATAAGGGTTTGATTGATGTGAGTGCACGAAGGTTTTCCTTCAATTAACATAGTAAACGTATCTAAATTTTCAGTACACATGTCAAACGATACAATATACTTGATAAACTTGAATGAGCTTTATATTCCCAAGACTATATTGAAGCAAACCAACAATTTATGGTCCACTAATAATGTAGCAATTAGCTAGTAGAAAATGTAAACTGCAACTCAAATACAAATCAGTTTATGGGTATTCTAATGGTGGGTATATATATATATACCTATAATTACCTCAAAACTTCATATAATACACATAATACCATGAAAATCATATTAGTATGGGCTAAGGTAAGTGCATAAAACCTTTTTTTTCTTTAAATCTCCAATGCACAATGTCTAAATACCATGCTAATTTGAGACTGTTATTAACAAAACTTGATTTGCACTTACTACCAGGTACTTTATGCAACCAAATCTTAACCAAAATAAAAAAGAAAAATATGATTAATCAAGTGTAATGGATCCTCAATCAGACAATGGAATATATAAATTCATTATCGTTGTTTCTTTTATTATGAAGCCAATTTCTGATGTTAATTTATCCCCATATTTTTTTTTATCAAATGTCTATCCTCTACTACATGGTCAGGCCTGTGGTTTAGGGTCGATTCCTCAAGTTACTTATCTAGCTATTTTCTTGAGTTGCTTGCCTACCAGTGATTGCCCCAGTTACATTACAAAGTGATTGCATTACACTACACAATTAATCAATCAGTCACATTACAAAATTGACGAAATAGATGCGCATAGGGATTGCTGATAAATCTTATAGACTTTAACATCATCAAAGATTATCTTGTTCCTTTCATTATTGACAGTTTGTTACTTTGTAAATTGCCTATTACTGATATTTTATTGACATCATGTTCATTGGATTATTTTATATATGCCCAAGCAAAAACTACAATGCAATTAAACCACAATCACGAAATGCCAAATCCAACACCATTGACCACAAAAATAGGGGAAAACGGTAACTTTAACCTTAAACTGAAATTCCACTAAATTACTTGCAAATTACCAAATGTTAGTTCCACTTGAAACTTAGGGTTGTCTCAGCTCTCCTTCGTTGGAATATTCACACCTATCACTTCCAAAATGGAAGAATCGCGGCTCTGTTCCAAGGAATATGGCTTCACCCTTTTTGCTCAAACCAACTAATTTTTCAGGTAGAGTACAGAGCCTTCAACCGTCGTTAAGCTAGATTTCAAACCAGTTTAGCTATGCTTCTTAGTGCTTTGGGTTTTTGTGTTCAAACTTCAACCTCGTGGGTGTTGAACTTGTTCAACCTTTGCTGGTTATTAATTTCGGGTTTAGGTTTTACCTACCCGGTTGTAAGTTAAGGGGGAAATTTGATATCAACTGTCCATACGGATTTAACGGTTGAATTTTGGGTCCTCATTTATTGCACTCAAATAAGATTCCTCAGGAGAGAAAATTTTGGGTCTCTAAAGTAAATTGTGAGAAGGCCCATTTGGAGCCCTTATTATGGATGGCCTTAGGACTTTTTTATTTTTCATTTTCTAGTACAAGTGATTGAGGTAGAGTACAGAGTTGCCTTTTCATCGAACACCTGGTGTCACATCCCGGAATCAGCACCGCCGTAGCACGATATTGTCAACTTTGGAGTCCCCTCTTTGCCCTCATGGTTTTGTTTCTGGGAACTCACAAGCAACTTCCCAGTGGGTCACCTATCCTAGGATTGCTCAGCCCTAACTCGCACCACACGGCAGAGTGGCTCTGATACCAAATTGTCACATCTCGGGGATTGGCTCCACCGTAGCACGATATTGTCCACTTTGAGCCCCCTTCTCTACCCTCATGGTTTTGTTTCTGAGATCTCACGAGCAACTTCCCAATGGGTCATCCATCCTGGGATTGCTCTAGCCCCAACTTGCTTAACTTCGGAGTTCCCATGACTCCGAAGTCAGTGAGCGCCCAAAAGGCCTCGTGCTAGATGGAGACGAACATGTACATATAAGGCACATCACCCCCTCTGCGTTGGTCGATGTGAGATGTTACACCTGGAGTGCACCACCCAGCCTAGGCAAAGGTGCAATGTGTGACATCTACAATGGTTTTTTCTGGCGAGAGGAGGTGCAGCTACACCTCCTTACACCTTAATATATCTCCCACTGTATGTACATCCCAATTAATTTAACATACGACCCTACATTATTTATGAAGAACAAAACAATTTTTTTTTTTGTTAAAAGAAGAAATCGATAGATAGTAGATAAGTTTTTTTTTTTTTTTTTTTTTTTTTTTTTTTTTTTTTTTTTGTACACATACCACGATGTCCCCACATTCGAAGGGTGGGATTAATCCCCGCTCAGGGTTCGGCTTGCCCCTGGCCACAAAGTGCTTTCAACGGATTTTGAACCCTTGCCATTGAAGCACCAAGTAGCTCGCCAGCTAGAGATAACAGTTTACCAACCACATCACACTTTTTTCAACCGCACCACACCTTATGGTTGTAACAAATTATATTTTTATTAAGAGGGTTAACGGACTACAATAACGTGGCAGCTAATGTGTTTAAGTCATTTCAATTTTGTGTTTATGTCATGTCAGTTAAAATTGATTGGTGTAGTTATATTTACAATTATCTTTTATTAATTTATGGTTTTTTGTTAATTTCTTATTACCTCTCAACTTCTCATCCCTCTTAATTACCGCCTCTCCTCTCTAACCTACACTACTTTTGTCCTCCCCTTTATTCTCCTCCCTTCATTGATTCAACCACGGCTATTGCAAAAGGACCAGAAACAGATTTTTAATTTTTTTTTTGGTCCATATTTAAATCCTATTTGTCATTCAAACGATGGTGTTTAACTTAGTAATTAGCTACCAACTGTTTATTGACCACACAAGAAAAGAAGCTACCAACTGTTAGTGTTGCGGTTGCAACGAATTACTCGACCTTATACGTATAAAGAAAAAACCTCTAAAATATATGAAATGTTACGTTGTCAAACCTTGAATTCAAACTATTGACCAGATAGATGATATTCTCAGCATTCATTTAATTAATTATCAAACATAGACGTACTCATACTAATCGAACACATCGCATGCATGCGGGCTCTAATGGCAAACAAAAACCGAGCAGCATCATCATCTTTTGCTTCTTCTTCTTCTTCTTCTTCACGTACATGTCTATGCTCTCCTTCCACACATCCAGGCTCATTCAGATGCAGCCTGCACAGGGGGAGGGGCCCACAAACTGGGAAATCAAGCAGTTCTACAATCACAGCCGTCCATCATGTTAACAACCAATCCACGAAGATGAAGATGATGAAGAAACTGATGATGACCTACTCCAAAGCACACCTTCTCAATGCCTTTCTCAAACTGATGATCAAGCCCTCTAGCCATCACCTTCAACGGAGAATGAATTTCAAGCCCAGGCCCACCAGGTTTTGTTTGATGAACGTATAGCAAACATGGTGATGGGATCCTATAGGCTGTAATGTATTGCTATTGTCTTAAATATATTTAATAGTTAATTAATTTTAGGATTAGAAAAGATCATTTTCTATTTCTTCCTAATTCTCATGATTAATAAGTGCTTGAGAAAGTTTTGCGGTTTTTTTAACCCAGTTTCTAATTTTTTTTTTTTTTTCATAATAGCAAATTTTCCATTTTCGCCTGCAAAACTCTCGATTATTCCACAAAATTATCTGGGATTAGAACAGATTGTGTCAAGCTCTCGATTATTCCAGATATTGTGTGTATCAAGAACACATACATAATTTTTTTTGGTTTAAAAAAAAACAAAGAATTCTATTAGTTATTCTGCGTATTTATGTGAAGAAATGTAACTATTTTTCTCTTTGTTTGTTAACATATACGGAAGTAAAAAGTGTGTGAATCCCACATTAAACCATAATTTATAAATCCTACAATTTATACTGACTTTGTCAACATGATCTAGCCTAATGAAATATGACATTGATTTATAATATCAGTGGTCTCAAATTCAAACCCCCATGACATATTGGAATTGTGTACATGTAACAAAACTCTCTCCTCCTTCATAACTTTGGCAACAACAAAAAATTATACACTGTTGTTTTCAAATTCGTTTTTTTTTAGTCATTTTGATCATTCAACTCTTCATTTTTTTTGAGGTAATTGTATCTAAATTGATGATTTTCTTTTTCAACTTTATATAATTGTGACGAAATTATCAAATTTGAACAAGTGCTAGAATTGCAGGACCAAAATGATTTTCTTTTTCTTTTAACGATGTACATAATTTGAACAAGCTTGATCAAATACATGAATCATTAGCTTTTAAATCTTCTGCAAGCAAAGAACTCAACCGTAATGACTCCTCCTCAATCCATGTGGAAAAACCAGCGTTGCTAATAGCATATTATGACCTAAATAACTAAAATAAAACTCGGGTGTAAATTTAAAAACTAAATTAAATTGTATTAAACTCATTTGCTGGTCTATGCGTGCAGAAAATTCAGTTGGGCCATGCCATTGCCACCTTGTTCTCCTGATCAGTCCTATGGTCGGCACGTAAATCAAAACAAAAGTCGCCGCCTTCTAATCTTTAATAATACAAAAACCCAACACCGGCACGGCAGCTTTGTGGTCCTCAAACCGTCCCCAAGTAAGCGCCAGGTGTCCAACCAAAAAAATAATCTAAGCGCCAGGTGTCAGTAGGCAGGCCAAACCCAATGTTTGTTTGGCCATAGAAACTTCCAAAATCCCAGGATCATAACTTGATGCCGTCCTTATCCAAAAAAAAAAACTTGATGCCGTTAGAAGCTGGCACTTACCTTATTAATTAAATAATTGTTCAATGAATTTTCAAAAAAGGAAAAAATTGTTCCATGAAAGATTAATGAAATAATTGTTCAAAACCCTCCGTTTGGAAGGGAAAATAACTCAGAATTTAACTAAAAGTTGAGAATTCAAGATGAGAAATTAAAAATTCTATCACTTACAAAATTCTGTCATTTACAAAATTCGACATACATAAATCGAAACACTGAAATCTTCAATTGCTAGAAATTGAAATGATGGAAATTGAAATTCCGTCATTTTAAAATTCTATATAATTTTCAATTTCTTCATCCAAATGGAGGAATTAAAAATGTTTTGGTCAATTTCAAATCTCCGAGCATTAGGGATTTGGGAATAATGTGACTTGTAAGGGACAAGTTTTTGGTCGATCACTAGCGGATGTCCCATTACGATTGCAATAAAACTAATTAAGCATTTTGGTGGCTGTTATGTTACGTTTCTGTCAATGGTGGTTGTGTGTAAATGATGATATGGTGATAACTATGGTGTTGATAAGGATTGGTGGTGATGCTTAGCGAATTCCAGCATCAATCATGACGGTGCTAGCCAGTGGCGGTCCTAAGGTTTTGGAGGCCTTAGGCGAACCACCAAAATGTGGTCTTTTACTCTCTTTGTATATTTATGTGATTTTTTTTTATAAGTTAAAAAAAATATATGAACTCAAAGTCACATTGTAACTTAAAAAGAAACAAACAATATGTAATTTACATAACAAATTAATAGAAAATAGAAGCAATAGTCTTGTAGGTTTTTACCTTATTGTTCTTCCTCCAAGAGCGCTTCCTCTTCCAATAGATATTCAATAAAATTCTTGTTTTTTTTTTAGTCAAGCAAAGCAGATTTTTCTATATGCTGCTAGGTTAACTTATTGAGATATTTATTTAAAAACTCATTTCAGCATGATATATTATACAAAAACTCATATAGAGCCTATTTGGAGAGAAAAACCAAAAACTAACCACTTATCATGGTCTAATTGGTTAAAATTTTATAAGAACCAATTAGAAAATGACAAGTTGCTAGTTTTGGGTTTTTCTCTCTGAATAGGCTCTATAAGGGTTTTTGTATAATATGTCATGTTAGAATGAACCTATTTGTGGAAAGCCCACTTATTGAACTAGGTTTTTTTTTCTTTTCATTCAACTAGGTTAATTGACTTCAGCTAATTGATCCTTTATTGAGTTTCCTCTTTTTAGTTTTAGAGTAAATATAGGCTTCTTCTTTTTATACAATATTTGGGTCTTACATAATATTAATACGGTACAATTTTTTCTAATGTAATATACATATATGTATATATAGAGGTTTATACAAATTGAGGTCTTTCTCCAATTTAGAGGCCCTAGGAGCCGTCTTGTCTGCCTATGCCCAGGGCCTCCCATAGTGCTAGCTAGTGTCTCCATGGTCATCATGGACGAAACCAGAAATTTTCAATGGAAAGTTATAGTTAGTGTCTTGCTATTGAATGTAGAATGTCTTGGGGTACAAGGTTTAATTAGAGCGAGGTGCAAGATTTAATGTGAGTGACCTACATTTAAAATAAGCATTGTAAATAGTTTTTTGTTTATTGAATAGGAGAAAAACTTAGTCGGAACGGAAAACACATTGTTTTGTTATCCCCGACCAATAATGTTATGTCATGTATGTTTGTGCAAATAATCTCACGGGAGAATATTCGCTTCTAGATCCTTCAACCTTCGATCTTCCTTCTCTCTCTTCCTCGATTCCTGTAAAACAGATTGGAGTAAATAGACCACACCCGGGGGGTGTTGGCCAAAGACCCTCCGATGCCTAAGTTAGTTCGAGTGTTTGTAGAAAAACAATAGCTAAGCAAAGGGTACGGAGTAGTGTTTATGTAGGGTGTGAACCGGGCGGCCGGAGCCGTGTGGAGAAAATATGGAGAGTGGAGAGGGAGAAAGAGCTTCGGATATTTTTCTCGGGTATAAGGAGTAGGTTTAGATGTACCTTGAATGATGAATGAAGTCATCTATTTATAGGAGCCTCAGGGCTAGGGTTTCGTAGAGAATATGCTGAGTTTATTCTCTACCCAAATTCGTAGGGATCGAGTCGGACTGAGATAATATCTGATTTAATGATATTATCTCTTTTTATGGAGATAATATCTGAATTAAATGATATTATCTCTTTTTATGAAGATAATATCTGAGATAATGACATTATCTTCTCTTTATTAGGATAATATCTTAATTAATGATATTATCTTATTAAATAAAGATAATATCATTTAATTAAGATATTTATCCCAATTAATTAATTGGCCAGATAAACTGGTTCAATTAATTAATTAAAAGAGATAATCTTCTTTTCCACATGGCGTGCTGTGATTGGAGACGAAAATATCTGCTCCCACAAATGCCCCCAGCTTCTGCGTGACACTTGTGTGGCATGTAGGAGATGAAATTATTTTTTTCGGGCTCTCCAACTGAGTCTGGGCTTTCTTCTGTGAGTTGGACTCCTTTTGCAGATCGAATTCTCAATTGGTGTAGGCTTCTGACTGTTGTTGGAGTTGGATTCCCAGTAGGAAAGAGCTTGAGATTCCTTCTTGACCCGGGCTGTCCAACTTGTATAAATACAGGGCTTCTCTTCACTCTTTCTTACATTGCAAACTTAACTTCTCTACTTTCTAGCTTGAGAAAGATCTTGGAGAATTTTGTACTGCTTGTCGAAAAGAGGAGTTGCCGTGCATCCCAAAGTAAGTCGAGCACGTAAATTTTTCTTCGTCTTCTCTTTTTCAAGGCGAGGACCAGTTGGGTGGGACCAGGCTGGTTGTCATCGTGACTGGCGGCCAAAGACGATTGGAGCGGCGTTGGCCGCTGGAGGCTGCTGAGCGACGATCAGGAGGAAGTTGGTGGACTGCCCCCTGCTAAGGATGTCGATAGATGGAAGCAGGATGGTCCAAGCCTTGATGATTTGCCTGCTGGACATGAGAAGTGTTTTGCTAAACTCCCCTAAAAGAGGAAGGCTGATGTCAGTCTTCGAGAGCTCAAGCCTGATGAGTTTGGAGATCGTGATATGCTCCGAAAAGTAGTCCGTGCGCGATCTAACTCACTTGTTGAGAGGCAAAGAGATGTGGATGCTCCTTTTAGAAATTTGAGTTATTTGTACCAGTCGAAGATTGGAAGTCGATCTGGGCAGTCTGCTCATCCATCCAACCATCATGTTTCAACTGTTGAGTCACGAGCAGTCAAGCATGGAGTGGATTCATTGTCGCCAATTCCTTTGGAAGTGAGGTTGACAGAGGCTAAGAAAGCAAGAGAGTCATTTGCCTGGGCGAAGGGCTCTTCTGCAACGTCAGCAGCTGATCTCAAGGTGGACAAGTCCACCCTTGCAGAGGATGCAGGCGTGTCTGATCTGCTAAAGACGAACTTTCTGTCAAGTCCATCCACTTGTGCTGAGCTGGTTCATCAAATCTGTCAGGCTGGCGATCTTGGTACTTTCCCAAGTCTTTCCTTGGAAAAACAAAAGGAAGTAACATTTCTTCTCCTTCAAAAAGGAGGTGGGGGCAGACGTGGAGGATCAGGCAGGTGGAGCTGCTGAGAGTGTGGCTGATCAGACGGACGCTGAAGTGGCTGCAGATCAGGGATCTCCTGCTGGCGTCTCAGAGTAGATGAAGACTTCTTTATTTCTTTTCAGCTTTTGTAGTATGCTTTCTAATTTAGAATAATTGGTCTTGCTTGACCGTCTTCTTTTTGTTGAACTTTGGCCGGTTGGTCACTTTACTAAGGAAATTTCAGTTATTTTTTCAACTTCAATTTGTATAGTGTCTTGTGAACTGCTTGAGTGTTTCTGGGTTGAGGCATGTTTTGCCTACGTCCGGAGACGTGTCGATGAGGGTGGCCCGTTTGGCCTATATCCGGAGACATGTCGATGATAGTGGCCCGTTTGGCCTACTTCTGGGGACGTATCGATGATAGTGGCCCATTTGGCATACGTCCAGAGACGTGTCGATGATAGTGACCCGTTTGGCCTACGTCCGGAGATATGTCGATGATAGTGGCCCGTTTGGCCTACTTCTGGGGACGTGTCGATGATAGTGGCCTGTTTGGCCTACGTCTAGAGACGTGTCGATGTGTGACTCGTTTGGCCTACGTCCGGAGACGTGTCGATGATAGTGGCCCGTTTGGCCTACGTCCGGGGACGTGTCGATGTGTGTGACCCGTTTGGTCTACGTTCAGAGACATGTCGATGATAGTGGCCCGTTTGGCCTACGTCTGGGGACGTGTCGATGATAGTGGCCCGTTTGGCCTACGTCCGGAGACGTGTCGATGTGTGACCCGTTTGGCCTACGTCCAGAGACGTGTCGATGATAGTGGCCCGTTTGGCCTACGTCTGGGGACGTGTCGATGATAGTGGCCCGTTTGGCCTACGTCCGGAGACGTGTCGATGTGTGACCCGTTTGGCCTACGTCCGGAGACGTGTCGATGATAGTGGCCCGTTTGGCCTACGTCCGGGGACGTGTCGATGTGTGTGACCCGTTTGGCCTACGTCCGGAGACATGTCGATGATAGTGGCCCGTTTGGCCTACGTTCGGGGACGTGTCGTTGTGTGTGACCCGTTTGGCCTACGTCCGGAGACGTGTCGATGATAGTGGCCCGTTTGGCCTACGTCCAGAGACGTGTCGATGTGTGTGACCCGTTTGGCATACGTCCGAAGACGTGTCGATGATAGTGGCCCGTTTGGCCTACGTTCAGAGACGTGTCGATGAGAGTGACCCGTTTGGCCTACGTCTAGAGACGTGTCGTTGAGAGTGGCCCGTTTGGCCTACGTCTGGGGACGTGTCGATGATAGTGGCCTGTTTGGCCTACGTCCGGAGACGTGTCGATGTGTGACTCGTTTGGCCTACGTCTGGAGACGTGTCGATGATAGTGGCCCGTTTGGCCTACGTCCGGGGACGTGTCGATGTGTGTGACCCGTTTGGCCTACGTCGGGAGATGTGTCGATTGCTTTTGTGAATACTTCATTGGAAAGAAAAGCTTGAACTTGTATTGATGTCTGTGTGACTACATTGCCTTATTGAACAAAAAAGATGAGTGCATGAGTAACATCAAAAGTAACTTGTCTTCAATGGAGGTGAGGAAGGCTTTGTCGCCTGCTTAGAGCCGAGCTGATAGGTGAAGAGCTTCATAGATAGTACCCTTGGAGGTGATGGGTATTTCATTGTCTTAGAACTTCCTTCCATTGAAAGATGATGAAAGGTTCGTCTTCCACAACTTGGTCGCTAGTGACGGCTTAGGAGACGGAAGTCGCCTGCTTGATCTTTCTCTTTTGCCCCTTGGTGGTCAGTCTGGGCTTTTGGAGTCAGCTAGGATCGTGTTGATCCATATGACTTTTTTCGTGGAGGTTCATCGTTAGCTACGTCACAATCCTTGATTTGTTGGATAGCCCTCCTTGCGATGAATTCCGTGCAATGGTCGTCTCTGACTAGATCTTCAAGGTGCCTTTTCCAGGCGAAGCAGTCGTTTGTGTAATGACCATGCCCTTCATGGAATGTGCAGTATCTACTGGTATCCTTCTTGGTTGGGTTTCCCTTTAAAGGCGATGGTTTCTTCAACCAAGGCATGTCTTTTACTTGGGCCATGATCTGGTGTATCGAGATAGTGAACTTGGTGTAGCTCTCCGCTGCTGAAGCACCTTCCTGAGGCTGTGATCTGCGCTTGCCGTTCTCTTGGCTTGCCTGCTCAGCTACTTGATCAGCCTTCTTCGTGGCGATCCGGTTGTCGTCCTATAATGCGTAGCGCTCTGCTATAACGAAGACTTCTACCAGTGTTTGGCGAGGATAGATGGTCAGCTCGCGATATAGCTCACATTCAGTTGGCAACCCCCTCTTGAAGGCAGAGAACGCAATTTGGTCATCACATCCTACAATGTTTGCCCTCTCCGCTTTGAACCTCTTGATGTAGTCTCGCAGGGATTCATTGGACTTCTTGTGCAGGTTGAACAGATGGTCAGGATTCTTCTTGATTGACCGATAAGAAGTGTATTCTTTAGTGAAGACATAAGCAAGCTCCTTGAAGCTGCTGATCGACCCGGATGGCAGGGTGTGGAACCAGTCCTGAGCTGCTCCTTGCAAAGTCATGGCAAACACCTTGCACATTAGCGCGTCTTCGGCTTTGTAGAGAATCATAAGGCTCTTAAAATGCTTCAGATGGCTTTCGGGATCGGAATCGCCTTTGAAGAATGTAAAAGAGGGCGTTAAGAATCATTTCGAGGGAGCAGCCTGCTCAATTTCAAGGGTGAAAGGAGTAGAGATCGCCTGGTCCATCTCCTTACGTAGTGCATCCTCGAGGTTCCCGCCAGTCTTCAAGTCTCGAAGTCGGTCATTCACAAGCTTCTCAACGTCTTCCACGCGCAGTGCTGGTCGATCACGTTGGCGACTTTTGTGATTCGGGCGACGCTGATTGACCTCCTCGTTGGTCTGCAAGGGTCGGTCCTCTCGTCCGCGCTGCCTAGGAGGCGTGTTGGTGGACTGCGATTGCGAGGGATTTTCTGCAGCTTGACGGCGAGAGTTGGTTCTCTGAGAGCGGGCAATGGAGTGCCTCTCTTCACGATCCTCATTGCGAGGGTTAGCGGGTTGACCTCCCTGGGGGCCTAGCCTTTCGTGAATATTTCTCTGCGAGTGGGCAGCGGAGCGCCTTTCTTCACAATCCTCATTGCGGCGATTGTCAGTTTGATCTCCCTGGGAGCCTAGCCTTTGAAGTACATTCCCTTGCGGGCCCAGGAGAGCACGGACGTCAAGTCGTGGGCCGAGCCTTTCTCGCACGTTGCTTTGTGTGTGGCTTGCAGATGCTTGCGACATGTCGGCAAGCTGATCACGTGGTTGTGCATCCCTTTGTCTGCTCGCTCCTGCTCGACCCGCTTGGTCCCCGTTGAGCTGCCCACCGGTGCGTTCGTCTATTCTTCTCACTTCGCCTGGTTGTCCAAGGCCAAGATTTTGAGCCACGCTTATTTGATTAAGGAGCTGCCTCATAAGAGCGTTTTGGTCGTCCATTCTCTGAGCTAGCTGGTCAACTCTCAGGTTGAGATCTGCTTGACTTTGTGGATCGGGAGGAGAGAAGCGTGTGGAGCCCAATTGCACACGGGCTAGGGTTTCACTGGAGGTGTACGCGAGAGCGTGTGTCGAGCGTGGAGGCAATGGAGGGAACACTTGAAGTTGCTCCAAGACCGGGCCTAAGTCGGTGGTGGTAACGAGCCCACCTTGATGGGAGGTTCCACCATGTTCGGCGGCGGTGCCACGGAGGTTGCTAGATTCGGTCGCGGGTCCGGTAGGTGGCACGGTGGCGAGAGGTGGTGGTGCCACCATGTTGATCGCGGGATCGTGGGTGGAGTGGCTTTGGGCCGTCACAGATTGAGCCATCGCGGCGGTTTTACTCCTCGTGCGCTTGCTTCCAACCATGGTTGTTTGGAAGGCTTCGGTGGATTGGAAAATATGAGGAACGGATTCCTTGAGCACGCGTTGAGTATAACTCGTGCTCTCAATGAAAGCACCAAATGTTTGTGCAAATAATCTCACGGGAGAATATTCGCTTCTAGATCCTTCAACCTTCGATCTTCCTTCTCTCTCTTCCTCGATTCCTGTAAAACAGATTGGAGTAAATAGACCACACCCGGGGGGTGTTGGCCAAAGGCCCTCCGATGCCTAAGTTAGTTCGAGTGTTTGTAGAAAAACAATAGCTAAGCAAAGGGTACGGAGTAGTGTTTATGTAGGGTGTGAACCGGGCGGCCGGAGCCGTGTGTGGTGGCCGGAGCCGTGTGGAGAAAATATGGAGAGTGGAGAGGGAGAAAGAGCTTCGGATATTTTTCTCGGGTATAAGGAGTATGTTTAGATGTACCTTGAATGATGAATGAAGTCATCTATTTATAGGAGCCTCGGGGCTAGGGTTTCGTAGAGAATATGCTGAGTTTATTCTCTACCCAAATTCGTAGGGATCGAGTCGGACTGAGATAATATCTGATTTAATGATATTATCTCTTTTTATGGAGATAATATCTGAATTAAATGATATTATCTCTTTTTATGAAGATAATATCTGAGATAATGACATTATCTTCTCTTTATTAGGATAATATCTTAATTAATG
The DNA here is from genome assembly GCA_903112645.1 of Prunus armeniaca. NCBI lineage: Eukaryota > Viridiplantae > Streptophyta > Magnoliopsida > Rosales > Rosaceae > Prunus > Prunus armeniaca. Next base: position 7,286,325 of record CAEKDK010000003.1, on the reverse strand, counting down.
ATATTATCTTATTAAATAAAGATAATATCATTTAATTAAGATATTTATCCCAATTAATTAATTGGCCAGATAAACTGCTTCAATTAATTAATTAAAAGAGATAATCTTCTTTTCCACGTGGCGTGCTGTGATTGGAGACGAAAATATCTGCTCCCACAATGTATAAGTGTTATCACGCGTGTAATAATGTTATTAATCAGAAATAGCAAAATAGTGATATTCAGACATGGAAGTCTTTCTCATTGAAAAGATACTTGGGCTACAACTAACAGCAGTGACATAATCATCTAATTGAAATGACGAGTATAATTAAAAAGTGGTTCATTCCAAAATAATAAAATAAATATTAATAGTAATACAAATTTGTTAAAATTTATATTTCAAAATCTGGCTTTCTGCACAAGAATTTAAACGATAGGTGGTTTGGTGATACGAAAGGGATAGAGAACTAAGAAAACCAGTGGGCGGACTGACAATTAATCAATAGATCATGATGATGCTGATATTTCATTGTTTCTGTGGCTTTCCCGCCATCACATTGAGCACCATGCTGATATTACACAAACGCGCCAAATTTGGCGCTTCATGAAGCTCAAAAGATTTCTTGATCATGTTTCCCAAATTTGGCGCCAAATTACAATTATAATTCATCGCGTGCGAATTTCTTGATCATGTTTTCAAAAAAATAAATTAAATTAAATTGAGTCTCTTAAAAATACAGCTTTATAAATATATATAAATACATAAATTTTGAATGAAATGTGATGCAAAAGCTACATATATTATTTTTTGTTTCCTATGTATTAAAGGGATAAAATGTTACGAAAAATTTCGATACTTGAAAGGTTAGGGATTCGTGGGTTATCCCTATCTCAACTAACTTCCTCTATTTTTGAATAGTTTTCATCTAATTTTTCATTTACTAGTTTACCCTTTACATCAAATTATTATTTTTTAACATTTAAGTTTGTTAAGATCATTTCTTGGGTTCTTGAAGCTTTAATAAATATAGACTAGCTTCTTCGCATATGTTTTCTCGTCTGCGAGATGCTTTTTTTTTTGAATTTAAATTTATTTTAGAATTAAAAAAGATAATGGGTAGTTGTGTTCCATAAAAATAAAATTCATTATCTTAATTTTCTTTTATTTTTATTTTTTTTAATATGAAAAAGTATGAATTTACCATATTAATCTCATTTAATTAATAATTTCAATTCTTAATGTTTACATTAACCAAAGGCATTTTCTGGTATTTTAATGTGTTACTATTTTCTGCTTGTGCTTTATATATATATATAGATTAATGATATTTTAATATTAAATTGGACTTGCACCCTATAGATTAATGATTTTTGAACTTAATTATACACTTAACCCTAAAATAAATGCATTGAGAAAAACAAAAAAACACTAAAAAGAAATGCAATAAAACTTTCGGGCGCGTGGAAGTGGATGAAATTAACAATGGACCCATAGCTTCCCATAGCTTTTGCCCATTGGATCCGAGAACGATGCCTTACCGTTCGGCGGTTTCTAACCCACAATCCAACTCCGAAACACAATTAAATTACAACTCGCCCACTCCCCCACAGACCACTATATATACCCCCCTCGATTCTCTTTAGGTTTTTACCAAACAAACCAACCAACGGCGCTTTCCAAAAATCACACACCGAAATTCGAATACTCAAATTCCTCTCTCTCTCTCTCATATCACAAAATCGTCTCTGTTGCTCTCACCACTGTACAACAATGGCGTTGGCGTCGTCGAGATCAAGATCGGACACGTACTCGTGTCGCAAATCGCAGCCGTTGTTTTCCTCGTCGTCCTCGGGCTTCGCTTCGTCCACCTCCTCCAGCTTCTCCTCCGCCACGTCGAAGTTCTTCAATCGCTCTGCTTCCCCCACGCGCCTCTCCGTTTACGACCGCTCGCCGTCCCCGTCGTCGTCGTCTTTGCGGTTCGCGAACCGCTCGGGTTCTCCGGGCCGTTCTATTTCGGTGCAGAACCACTTTAACCACAGCAACAAGAATAACTACCAGAACGGCACTACCAGCAAGAAGACGTGCCTTTGTTCCCCTACGACGCACCCGGGCTCGTTCCGATGCGCCCTACACAAGAACTCGCGACGTGGCGGAGCGGCTCACCACTCGAATAGTAACGGCCAAACGTCGTCTTATCACTCGAGTATCAGACTGAACTACAGAAGGTCGGCAATGAAAAACTCGCTGGTGAGAATCGGAGGGGTTGAAGGGGACTTGGTGAAGAGGGCTTTGTCGGCTCTGATCAGGCCTTCTTCGCACAGCCAGCGGCGCCGAGTTGATTTTCAGCCCAAGCCAAGCCGACTCTCCGTAATGTCCAAAGCTTCCGACGACGACGACGACGTTTGAGTCCCGATTCTTGATTCTTTGTTTTGTTGTGGGGAAGTTAAGATTTAGGGGCAGTTTGGACATAAGAGCGAGTTAACGGTTGAGTTGACTCAGAAATCGTTCACCAGTTTTTTTTCGTGAAGGATGATAGGATGATGATAGCACTGTAGATGATGAATTTCTTTTTTCTGGGATTGAATTGCCAGATTATATTTTTTTTAATTCATTTTTGTAAATTTGATTTTTATTCCACGAATTATTCTTTAAATTTGATTTGGTGTTGGCAGATGAAATTGTGATGGGTTTTTTTGGTTTCAAATTGATGCTCATTTGAGATTCAGATTATGGGTTCTAACTGTATTGTGCTGTTGTTTATTTTTAATTTTACTTTTTTTATAAAATTTATATTTACCAATATTATAAATAAATTGATCATGGGTAAGCAGACATGTACATGTTTGAGACGTTTGAGAACAAGATATGACTACAAAAGATAAATATTTCCTTTGGGAAATTTTTCTGACAAATTAAAGAAATGTTGGTAGAAAATGCTGTAAACATGTTACAAGTCAACTCTATTTTCACAATTTCTAATCTAGGGAATTAAACTCGGGTGTAAAGGACGAGCACAACGTTGGCCGCACAACCCTGATTAGTATTGAAATTTTGGAAATTTGATTGAAGTTATTTTAGCTTCCATCTTGGGTTACAAGTTGACTTGTAATGACTAAGAATCAAGGTGTCTATTTGACACAGGTTGTATTCCATTAACGACAGTGAACAATATTAATGATTTAATCTGGGTACTAATCAGGGTTAAGAAGTTGCACTAAATTGTGGTTTGCTTGCTAATTGCTGAGTCAAGTTTTAATTAATGTCTAAAATATAGGTGGCCAGCAGGGTCCATTCTTTGTTTCCTTATTCTTAAAAAGCCATATAAAATTGGCCTTTCAAGATTTGGAATTCTATTTCTAATATTATAGATTATCGTTTCCTTTTCCTTTTCTACTTTTTAATAGGAATTTTGGGTTTAATTAAATTTAAAAATATTAAATCTGTTATAGAAAGTTTTGTGAAATCCAATTTAGTTATTAAAACTTGGGAAGGAAGAAAGGTCAAGCAATGATTGAGCATTGATTGTGCAATTTGAAAGGACGTGGCTTAAGCTTTCTTCGCAGCTAAGATGAAATTGGTTGTCGATTAAACGCTTTAAGTAACAAAAGCTGGAGCAATTAAACGAGTGTCCTTATTAACGCACAGGCAATTAACTGTGCAAATCTATAGTCACCGATCTTGTTAGACCTAGTTTTTTCATCCATGGACCTAAAAGACGGCAATTGGAGAGAAAAAGAGCGGTTTGGGCTTAAAATAGACTTCTAGATCACACTAGGGGCCTAGACAAATTGAAGGGACCGAACTCTTCAAAGTCTAGGAAGGATTTGCCTCACCAGATCACACTAGCAGCTTGCTTACTTAGTGCTTGCATCTTGAAAGGGAAGAGCTCGATCACACAGATAGACCGAAGAATCATTTACCCCACTAAGGAGCAAACAACAAAGGTCGAAACACTTGCTTGCCTCACTGAGAAAGAAAGAATTAGAGACTGTAGCAAAGGCTGATCGGATGCGTGTCAGAGCACGACCAGGGTTATTGTCTCAGCTAGAGGAATACAAAGTCTATAAATAGAAGCAAAATCAAAGAAATAAAGGTCCAGTACCAATCAAACAAATCAAGCCCAACGATTGCTCAAAATGCACCCTTTATCCTTTTTATCATGTAATTTCTAGTTTTTGTTGATGCTCTTTTTGGGATGATCAACTTAAAGAGAAGTGTATGGTCTTCAGCAAGGAAAAATGTGAGGACCTTCGAAGTTGGAAGAACCTGCAAAAGTATGTGGTAATTTTGGCAGAGTAACAATAAATGTGAGAAAATAGTTACCCTTTTTACTCGAACACTGTTCCCTATTTATAGAGAAGTGAAAATGGAGGTTTTGCACAAAATTTCAATGTGGGACTTTGTGCAAATTGTTGTAGAGGTGACACGTGTCATAGCTCTAGGTTCTGTAGTCGAAAGCTTCGGCAGGTGTCTACCGCTTCAGAAGGGGGCCTTCCTTCAGTAGGCTAAAGAGGAGGTGATGTCGCTCGTCTGCTAAGGGCTTGTCCGTATCCCTGTTTAGCGTATTTCCTCTCCTAAGTGTCAATCGTCTGATGCTAGACACGCTTGGTTGATTATGGTATAAACAGTTTTCAATGTTTTCTCTTAGGATGTAGTGTAACTCTCGTTACAAAGAATTTAGAAACTGTTATATATGTGTTTGTGGGCAAACCCCACTTCTATTGTTCATTCAATATGTCAACAAGAAGTTCTTAGGATACCCGCATTACTTAAGTTATTTCTTGAGCACCTCCCCATCCATCCAGATTTCTTAGGATACCCACATTTCTTAAGTTGTCTGAAACTACTGCACTATCGAGCCCAGTGCCACCACCAAGCTACCGAGCTTGGTGATACTATCCAACCACACGCTCATACCAAAGGCCTTATGGCCGAGGCCTAGAACCTCACGACTAAGAATATGTTCCTACCTTGGCCACAATCACTCAACAAGTAGTCAAGACCAATAACGCATTCATCACCCACTCATATCCACAGCCATCTCTGATTGCGGTACGGGCACATCATACACACACCATTAAAGAATGACGTCTTTGTTACCAAGTTCGCTCGGCCCACTTGATTATTTCATTTTGAAATAATTTACATGTAGCCGAAAAGATTCTGAGGTCAACACGATCATTATATCAAAACTTAATTCAAATTTAACTTTGTTTTAAATTTTAATTTAAAAAATTTAAGGCGAAAAGTCAATTTTTGTCCATGTGGCTTATCACTTATACCACTAAGCTCCTTGTGGTTTCAATTTGAAGCAATTCGAGACAATTCTCAAGTTGTCTAATTTTTTTAATTTCCGTTACTTGTGAAGGGGTAATTCGGTCAAATTATTAAATAAATATATATATATATATAAACTCATTCCTTTTAGAAATAAACAATACAAAATGGAAAATTTTATAATAAAAAAAATATCTTCTTCTCCCTAAAATCTTGAGAAATTTTGTGGTGGGAGGGTGGTAAGGGTTGGTTGATGGGTGGGTGATGTTGGGAAGTGGCTTGTTGGGTGGGATTGGAGTGGTTGTGGTGAGGGTGGCTTTGGGTTGGGTGGTGGTTGTAATCTGATTGTGAACTTAGGGGAGGGGATGAGAGAGAGAGGGAGAAGAAGTAATTTTTTTATTCATAAAATTTTCCATTTGTATTGTTTATTTTTAAAAGGAATGAATTTTTTAATAATTTGACTGAATTGCCCCTCCAAAAGTAACGGAAGTTAAAAAAAGGGAGATTCACTAATATACCCAATATGGGAGCCCAAATTATAAAAATACCCCATATGAAATGAACTTTATAAACACACCCAAAACTCATTTACAACATAACAAAGAGGCTTTAACTTCTTATAAATTACAAAACTACCATAAATTTCTTAAAACAAGCCCAACCCCAAAATCTCATAAAAATACCCAAAACACTCAATAGGGCATTAAAGTAATTTAATAATCAATATTAAATTCAATAAGGCCAGGTGTCATTTTTGGGGGTTTTTTTTGGGTTTGTTTATAGAAATTCAATGATGGAGGGTTTATCTATAATATTAGTGTTAAGAATGGGTATATCACTAAATATCTCTTAAAAAAATTTGACAAAAATTGATAATTATCCTTCAATTGCTTTAAATCGAAATTACAAAGACAAAAGTGACCAAATTAAAACCACAAGGACCTTAGTGGTAAAAGTGATCAACTACATAAACAAAAAATAACTTTTTTGTGAAAAATTAATGTCAAATAATGAAATAATTCTAATTCATCTGATCACTACTTTTCATGGTAAAATATGACCACAATATCATGGTTGCACAACAGAAGAGATGAGAAGGGTAAGCATATAGGATGATGTAATACTAAATACAACAAATACACATGGTAACATGAATCATATATATACATAGTGATGGGATTTAGGTTGATTTATAAAAGCTCAAAATTGCAATTGAACCAAATTATTACGATCTGGTTCAATTTTAAACTGTAATTAAACCAAATCAACTACCAAGCTGATTTGGTCAATTCGGCCCAATTGATACGACCCTAGGCATCACAATGTCCCTCCTGTTATACATATCATGCGTGTGTGTGCGTTCTTAATTCTTATTTTTTTAATTGTAGGGGATGCCACCAGTGCTTATATGACAAAGAAGAGCATCCATCTCTAAGTATAATACTCGATTAAAGAAATGAAGTGTGCTTTGAGGCAACTATATATGCAGCTTTGTTTGAGGAAAGGAGACATGTGCACGGCTCTCTCATAATTCTGCGGTCTGTAGTAAATCTAGGACATGGAGTGTGGTTGGTTGGGATGACAGCATGACATGTGGGTTCTATCCATTTCTTTTTCCTTTTAAAAAACTAAAATTGGTCTGGAAATCTTGCAGGTTCTATCGGATTCCAATTATATGGTCTCAAATCTGAATCTGTCCAAGAGCATCTTTAATGGACAAGACATGCGCAGGCAAACTCAACATTTCAACTCTTTCAATGGATGAGGCAACGAGTAGAGCAGTTTTGGCCTCAGGGGTTTGACATGGCAACATTTGAACTCAGGAGACTCTTCATATGTTTTATTGAGTTTACTGTAGTTTTGGCGTTGTAATAAGTGCATCAACTCTTTTGGAGTTTAGTGCCGTTGAACTCCTTCGTATTTGTATAGTGGTTAGTGTATTTGTATTGGTCATTGTGATTGACGGTCTTTATGTCTGAATTATTCGAATGCAATCTTTCGACTTTGAAAAAAACAAAAAAAATTAGGTGAGCTTCCTATTGTAGGGCCCTTACTTAGTTAGAATAGTGAACATATCTCATTTCACTCAAGTTTGGACCAAGGAGGAACTTAAAGAGAAAGAAAAGAAAAAGAAATCCACAGAGAAGGAGAAGAAGAGGCAAGAACAAGAAGAGATGAAGATGAAAAAAGAGGAGAAGTAGAAACGTGAAGTGCTACTTACAATATTAGTTATTTATTTTTCTATATTATTGGGCCAACTTTACTATTTTATAGATTTTTTATTTTATTATAGGCGGGCTGGGCTGGGCCTAGACGGGCTCAAATCGACCGCTGAGCTGAAATTTCAAACCCTTCGCCTAAATTCTATCCACTCTTAAAGTGAATCAAACCAATCGGACCTAAATAACGGGCCAAATTTTGACCCATTGGGTCTCGCTTTATCCACTTCAGCCCACGGGCCAAATGGTGATCTCTCTGATGAATATAGATGATCTGTAAATTGACTGCGATGAAATCTGCTGCTTTTATGCGATCGTAATGAACGCATGCGGGCGAAGTACGTGTAAACAATGGAAAAGACAATGAATATTATTATTAAATGGAATAAATTTGATTCGCACACCTGCCCTCTGATCTCCGGTCCTTTACCTTCTTCTTGATCTTGGCACTGTTTTCTCCATGATTGGAGTATTCCATTAACCTCTCACAGTCACACTGCGTCGTCGTTTCCCTTCTTTTCCCACATTTTCTTCCCTTTTTTTTTCTTTCTCTCGAACCCTTTTGTATATATAACCAATAGCAGAGCATCCAACTGCATCACAGAAGATGCCGAGCCCAGTTTTGAAAGCTGGAAGCAGACCGCCATGGGTGGGTTTGGGAGCTGCAGTTTGGGCCCAAATTGCTGCTGGAAACGCCTATAACTTCCCACTCTATTCCCCTATGCTGAAATCCGTACTGGGTTTGAGTCAGCAGGAGCTGACGATACTTGGAGTGGCCAGTGACATTGGAGAGAGTGTGGGTTTTCTTCCTGGAATTGCCTGCAACAAGTTCCCTCCTTGGGCTGTGCTTTTGGTTGGTTGTGGGCTTTGCTTCTTGGGTTATGGTGTTCTCTGGCTTGCTGTTAGCCAAACTATTGCCAGCATGCCTTTTGTTGTGGTGAGTCACCCAGTTCATATCTCTATACCTCCAGTTCTCTGTTTTGGATTGTTGGCATTTTGAAATTGTGATTGGTGGGATATTGAAATTTTCAGATAGGAAGTTTGTTGTTCTGGTAAGTGTTTCTTTCTGCAAATTCACCTGAAAGATTTTCTTGTCTGAAACTTTGAATTTTGATTGCAGCAGTTATAGAATGCCACAATGGTCTTGGTAGTTTTACTACTTTTCTCCGTTCTTTCTAGTGATTTATCTAGTTTCTTGGGAAGCATGAGAGATTTGGTTAGGGCATGCTGATATTCCATCTGATGTTGAACTAGCATTAAATTTCACTCTTGAAAGGGAATGTAGTGATATTGAACTGCCAATTGTAGCCTACAATTTAAAGGAAATTCTTTAAATCAGTGATTAGGAAATACCAACATAGTCATTTTTTTTTCATTGTATTTTGTTTAAGGAGCTAAGCAGAATAACTGTAAACAAAAAGCATCCTTAACATGCTGAAAACCAATGCCTGCTATTGAAAATTAATTCCAGCTTCCTCTCCTTAAAGAACAAATTCCTTGCCGTATTTTCCCTTGCGATCGTTGTGTTCAGTTTATTTCCCTTTGCATTTTTTTAACAGAACTTTGTTCATTATTCTTGAGGACAGGAAACCTTAAGGATAGAATTCAGTTGCCAAATCCAGCAATTTTCATATCTAGTAGTCTATGCGTCTATCTAGTTCAGTGCATGTTGTAGGTATCAACATCTTTTAGTGCTTTTACTTAGCGTGTATCATCTAATAAATCAAGAGCATGTTGTATAAATGGTTTGCTTACTTGAATCCTCTTGTTAAGGGGCAGGTTGGGTGCAGATTTGGAAGCTACTTTGCAGAAGTATTAGTCAAATCTAGCAAAGACAACTTAGAGATCTTTAGGAGGAATATTGGGTTTGGAGAACCAGATTTATTTCTATTTTAATATTAAGATATTGTCCAGAGTTGGGTGGTGCAATTTTAATCATTGGGTAAGTTTTCATCGGAGCAACTTCTTTTGGATGTAAAAAGTGATTAATCTTCCCCTACATTATTTGTGGTTGGAATAATTAACCATTGCTGATGCCTCGTCATATGCATTTGTTTTGAAGATGATTATTTACTAGCTGTGGCTTAAGGTGTTCTGATAATGGCTTAAATATTTGTACTTAAGGTGTTCTGATAATGGGACTCTTCAGAAAACATTTTAGCACGAAAGGGAGGAATTCTTCATGTTTCCTGAAGATTATTGCACCAAAACTATTTAAGGTGCAAGTACCAATACATTGAAAAGTTTTAGGTATTGCATTCAAAGTCAACTTCTTGACAATACTGCACTGGACTCTGCAATATTGGAGCGTATTCATTTGTCTACTCAAGCATGAGTTTGGTCAAAGCTAGAGTGACAAAGCTGAGCATATTTGTGTCATAATATGGAAAAGTAAAGGCCGGGGACATGAATGTACCTTGTTTTCGTGCTTATTCTTGAATTCTAATTTTATTGTGGTTGAGTTGGGCTCCATACTCTTGAACCTCTTCTAAGTTCCGAAGTAAATATAAAAAAAAGAATTATGATCCTAACTTTTTTTATTTGATAGGAAACTGATTAAAATATACAGATAGAAAAGGATCCACCAGTCTGCTTTAACAAAATATGTTCCTGAGTTCAAGACATTATGTCTAACTGATTCAATTTTCAAAATTGGAATTATAAAGTCGTATAAATGTTGATTATTGATGACCAGACCTCATTTCCTCATTTCCTATACTGTTAGTACTATCTTAATCTCACTTAAGGCGATAAAAAATCTCTATAATATCTCTTATCCTCTCTTTGTGGAGCCTTCTGCATGATTAAAATTGAAGCGATGCAGGTAGCATCATCCTCCATGTACATTGTATATGGACAAATGTTTTTCCTAAGAACACATTAAATAGATACAATCAAATTACATGATTTTTTGGTGTCTTTTTCGGTTGACATTAGTTCATCAGATATCCACTACATTGTGATTGGTTGTACATATTTTCTTGTAACAATAAGAATCTTGTTTTGTGCATATTTTGTGTGGTGCAGTTGATTTACTTAGACTTTTCTATGCGAGCATGCTTTCATCTGAGTGGCATTCTGGTAATCTGTTGAAATAATTATCTCACCACTTTGGCATTCATTTAACTTGTCACCCCTTAGAGTTATAACCGTTCTTTGACTGCTTGCAGCTGAGGCAGCATATGTGTTTTAGCTTTCACATTTGGACCTCTAACATTTCTCTTTTAATGATATGGCAGTTATGCATCACACTTTGCATTGCCACAAATAGCAATGCTTGGATAGGCACAGCTGTACTTGTAACCAACATGAGGAACTTCCCTCTCAGTAGAGGCACTGTTGCTGGCATTCTCAAAGGCTATATCGGGCTTAGCGCTGCAGTTTATACAGTGGTATACAGTGTGGTGCTTAAGGAATCTGCCTTGAATCTGTTGTTGTTCCTTGCTCTTGGGATTCCTGTTTTGTGTTTAGCCTTGATGTACTTTATTCGTCCATGTACTCCAGCTTCTGGAGAAGATTCTTCGGAGCATGTCCATTTTCTCTTCACCATAACTGTCAGTGTTTTGCTTGCAATCTATCTTCTCACAGTCACAGTAGTAAATGAGATAGTAACTCTTAGTGATGCTGTTTCCTGCATTTTGGTTGCGATAATGGTTATCCTTCTGCTTTCTCCCCTTGCAATTCCGTTGAAGATGACTTTATTTCCTGCAAGGGCACGAGCTGAATCTTCGGACCATCTTGCTCTAAGAGAAGGCAATGCAACCCAAGCAGATCCTTTGTTGACACCATCCTCATCAGCTACATACCTTGGAAGTTTTCATGAGGCTGAGGATTCTTCAGATGTTGAAACACTTCTTGCTATTGGGGAAGGGGCAGTGAAGAAGAAAAGGAGGCCTAAGAGGGGAGAGGATTTCAAGTTTCATGAAGCTTTTATAAAGGCGGATTTTTGGCTTCTTTGGTTTGTATATTTTCTTGGGGTCGGTTCAGGAGTAACAGTACTCAATAATTTGAGCCAGATTGGGATTGCATTAGGCGCTAGTGATACAACAATACTGTTGTCTCTCTTTAGCTTTTGCAATTTTGTTGGTCGTCTGGGTTCTGGTGCTGTTTCTGAACACTTTCTCAGGTTATTACTCATTAACTTCTATCTAACCGTTTCTGGAAAAACTTTTTTTTTTCTTGTTTACAAGTTGTTATACAAAGTTCCGTACCATAACCAACACCACTTAATTGTTTTCGGATAGGGCATTAATATGTTCTATTTCTACTCTGGTTCTGATTTTTAGTTACAATGATGTTCTTAATAATCTTGCTAACTCACTTGGTTGACTTGTGCTCTTTTAACCTTCAATTTTGTTTTTCTGTTGAGAAAGCTTTCAAACATGGTTGCTTGTCCCTTACTGGGTGTTCTTCCGCTTTTTCCTTCGCTCTATTGTAGGGTTAGCAGATTGGAATTATATGTCTGAGTTTCTTGGATGCATTACTTTTATGTCAAGTAGAATGTGATCCATTTCTACTCTATATTTTAATAGATGAATAACTCTCTTCTGTAATAGCATAATACTAATTTGGTATATCATTTTGTACATTGCAGAACGAAAACAATTCCTCGCACATTCTGGATGGCATGTGCACACATACTTATGATTGTATCATTCGTTTTATATGCGTTAGCTCTCAGTGGTACTCTCTATGTTGCCACTGCTCTGTTTGGTATCTGCTATGGGACTCAGTATTCAATAATGGTTCCAACTTCCTCTGAACTTTTCGGCTTGAAACATTTTGGTGTAAATTACAGCTTCATGGGACTTGGCAATCCTATTGGTGCAATACTTTTCTCAGTTCTACTAGCTGGTAATGTATATGATGCTGAAGCTGCAAAGCAAGGAGGGTCCACTTGCATAGGTTCTAGTTGTTTCAGGCTCACATTTATAGTTTTAGCCGGCGCCTGTGGTTTGGGGACAATCTTGAGCATAATTTTGACTATTAGAGTACGACCAGTTTACCAAATGCTTTATGCTGGGGGTTCTTTCCGTCTGCCTCAAAGTGCAAACCACTAATGATTGGAGATGTTATTATCTGTTAACATCAATCCATACAGGTTTGTGGAAGCATGCTCCAATAAATTTATTCAGATGACTAGGGAATATTTGCGGCTTCAGTCTGCTATATTATAGATACTGCCATTGCTGAGATTTGAGCTATGAGTTGCCCTCCAAGTTGGCCTTTGTTGGCTTTGTGCAAATGGCAGATTAAAGAAGAGTCATTTAGTTTCTTTTGTAACTAGCATATAAACCAAAGTCTATGGGGTATGATTTTGATTTTGATGTGCAATTAGAATTGATATATGTAATGTTTCCAATGAGCTAAGAATAAATTCTCTTTAGAAGTATTCAGGCAGGATTTGCGGATGACGCTTGTTGTGCAACCATTTCCCACAGGGAATGCTGCATTGTTTCGATACTACAATACCATATTGGCTGTTATACCACATAAGAATTGAACTTTATCGATTATATTCCATCACACTTGCAGACTTGCAGTTCACTTTTCTCATTTCTTCTGCCTTTTGAAATGCTGTTATGTAGCTTAGTAACTTCTTTTGATGCTTGTCCCAAACGCAACGGTAGAATGGAAAAGTCTTTTCTGGTCAACACTTGGGTACCTCATTTGCGTTGAGGGGTCTTTTTTTTTCCTTCCCTTTCTTTTGAGGGGTTGTGGTCCTCATAATTACTTTAGCAGTATGTCTTAAGGATTCTAAAAAGAAATCTAGTTGATAGCAAATCTTCATGGTTGGTGAGTATTTATGCTTCTAAGATGGAAATTTTTCCAAGACATTTAAAGGATAAGAAGCACAATTTTCACTCAATATCTTCACAAAAAACAAAAAATGATACAAATAACCAACCAACCATCAGTGATGCAAAATGATGGCCTTGTTTACTATAGTTTTGCATTCCTGACAACATCATACAAGAACACTAAAATACTAGAAGTGCTTTCAATTATAATCAAAGATAAGGACAAGTGACATACAAAAAAGCAGGAGAGACCCTCTTGGCTATTAAAGTTTGCCAAATGCATAACCCACCTACACTCAAAAAAGCTAAGCAAAGTCTTGTGATGCACAAAGCCAAAAACTCACTTGGTGGAAGAACCCAAAAAATCCCATCTCTCACCATTAAATTTATATCATAAACAAATGACAATAAGGAAGAAGACCAAACTAAAACTAAAACTAAAACCAAATTAGAAAAAGTATATAAGAAAAAAAAACAAGGAACTAAAATTTCATGTGGGTTTCAAGTCCTGGAACATAGTATCCCACCTGATCTCTTCAACCCCAGTCGACCAATAACCATCATCATTATATTGATCATCACCGTCCATCTTTCCTTCCTTTTGAAGATCATAAACCACAGGACTCGAAAAGCTATCGACATGAGGCCCAGAAACCACCACTGGGCTACCATTTGTGAGCAACAACCTGCTGCCTTGGTTGTTGGCCATGATAATCTTCTTGTTCCTCTTCAACATGGCGCCTCTAAACCTTGACCTGTAATTGCTTGGCCTTGTCACAAGCGCCAGAGCTGTTGCGTCTTGTTCGCGACGAATCCACGTCCTTACGTACCCAGCTAAGCACCTCCTGGTCCTCTTGATTGCCACCAAGAGCTTTCGAATGGGACGCGGACTTGTTCCCTTTTCTTTTCTAGCAAGCTTGAGGATCTCCAGCCTGTGTTTGGCTATGGAAATTCCCATGCTTTGAAGAAACTCATGGTTGAAGTAGACTATGTCTTCTTCTTCCAGCTCATTGTGAGCAAAAGCAAGACCATACTCATAAACAAGTGAGGGCTCTAGGCCAGTTTTTGACAGCCATGAGAACCAATCCATGGCTTCAAATGATGTAGGGTGACAAATAAACAAAAATAAACTTGATTTTGTGGGTGTTATGATTTAGGATTGAGAGAGAGAGAGAGAGAGAGATGTGAAAGTAAGGATGGTGAAGTTAGTTGTGGTGACTTAGGCTAACTTTTGGGAGAGAGAGATCATATATATAAAGTAGGAGGAGAGGGAATGTGAAAGTAGGGAACAGGGGCTGTCCTACCCTAAGGGCAGGGTAGGTAGCCGCTTACTCCATTTTTTGCCAAACCAAAAATTATTCAATACTCAATACAATCAAATTCCTTCTGCCCACTCAAACCCAACCTAGGGATGGTGAGTTAGTTGTGGTGACTTAGGCTTACTTTTGGCTTTGCGGGGGGTTTGATTTTTGTAATGCAGATTGGTTGTTAGTTGAAACTTGAGAGAGACCAAAGAAAAAAGAAAAATGTGGGTGTGGGGTATGCATGTCCAGTATCCTCCAAAATAGGTTAAATGGCTATCTAACTTTATGGAGTGAGAGCTACAAGGGTTCCATGTGGAATTGTAGTGCCATCAATCACGGCTTGGGAACAAAGTAGGGTGTGGCACTGGGCAATTTCCCATTACTTGTTTTTGTGCGTTTACTTTAGTTGGAAGAAAGCAGAAAAAGAAAAAAACTCATTTTTTTTATACAAGCGATAATAGAGGAAGGGGAATTCGAACCCTCGGGTGCAGAGTAACTGCTCTTAACTACCTGAGCTACAAGTCCCTTACAAATATACTCAAATTTTTACTACCCTTGTTGCAAGAGTTTAATGAGACTTTGTTTAAACCAAATTAAGTAAAAGTTACTCAACTACTAAAATGATGTCTAATTATATGAATAACATATATGATGGATTGAAATTTCTGCTCTTGGGGCCTGAATTACTAACCAAATTTTGTTTCAAATTTCTCCTTTTGTTCCCTTTTTTCTGGACCTAACCGTTTTGCATGAGTGCAATATATATTTCCCCAAACCACCTAAAATGATTAAAGAAATTTTGAGTCCACTAAGTTTACTTAATCATGCAATTTTTCTAATTAATAAGTTGAAGAAGGCCCTAAAGAAGTCAATATCCTAACTGGTTGTTGTGCCATTTGATTGCTGAAATGCTATATAAGCAATCTCTGTGACATGGGATTGTGCAGACTAACTTTTTCTATATTATTCTGCGAGAAGTAACAATGATTACCATCTTACTTCATCTCACAGTATCAATCAGTAATGCAGAAAAGCTCTTTCACATCTCTAGGCCAATCTAGCTTCTGAGAACGTTACAAACGTGAGAAGGCTGAGCTTGAAAATGACCTGATCAATTTATGGTAGTAGGTTTTGGTCTGCCGTCCACAACAAGCGATTTCTAGCATTTGTCATCTGGGACCATTTTCTACAGTGAGACAATGTTCTCATATAGCCATGCCCCAACAACTTATGAAAATGATTTTATATAAACAACTTTGGTGGAAACAATGACATTGTAGCGTTACAAAAAACAATTGAGAAAACAAATAATTTCCTGAACATGTTTCATATGTTGCTTAGTCACTCATGTTCTTTCAAGTAAACCAAGAGTTCAAGGGCACATTCCTCTACTCTATATTTTTAATCAAAGTAGGAAGGGGAAGCTGGATTTAGTCACACACACACTGGTGCTTAGATGTTTCAAACTTGAAACCACTGATCTTAAGCCTAACATACTCTTTCACTATGATATGACCCGAGTGGCAATATATATTACTTTACTTGACTATTCAAAAATAATGAAAGGGAATATGAAAAGACATGGAATTGGCAGTCATACTGGACTAATCTTCTTCTTTTTTTTTGGTGCTCTTTTTTTGGGTACCACATATACTTGACTATTCCATTGCAAAGTTTAGCATGCCAGTTTTAAGTCAATCTGTACCTTGACTTCCGCTTTAGCCTTGTAATAATAAAACAGTAAACTGACCTCATAAAGGCAAATCATAGCGTTCAAAACACCAAAAAAAATTGTGTTTTGTTTGCGTCCAAATTTGTGACATGAACTCACATGCTCCTATATCAATTACGTTTTAGACTAGAAGAGGTTCACGGGCCCAATCTGTGGAGCACTATTTCCATGTGATTCATAACAAATATTCTTTCTTTCCAGAGTGTATAAATGATTCTGTCGATGATTAAAATATCAGGAGTCTTTGAAACAAACAAAAAATAAAAGGTATCTGATTTTATGCAAATGAGGTTTGAGATCCTGCAACAGGAGCCCAGTTTTCACCTCTCACATGATGTTCTTGCAGTATTGGATGCAGTGATTTTATGGATGCTCCTTGCACTGTGTGAAATTCATTTTGCTTTGTTTTTTTGGGTCCAAATCTGATGGCATTGAACAACCCAAACGAGAAGGAGCAAAACAGAGACAAAAGCAAAGGAATACAAGCAGAGTTGGATCAAGAAACAGTTAGGACTCAACGCAAGCCTAGAACAAAGCTCCTAACCCATGCAAAATTGAACTCATTAATACGGAGGCATGGGAGCCCATCAGAAACAAGGACACGCATCAGAGACGGAGGTGGTTGGTTGACCCAACTTTCCAGTTCCACCGCTCTTACACCTATGAATGCTGCGACGTGGGCAGCTCAATTCCTTTTACGGGGGATCCTGTTCCATTCGATATGGGGAAGACATACGAGACCTTCCTAATCTCCTGAATGAGGGGATAGATTGTCTAGATTCTATTGCCAACAGCCCCTTTGATCCCATCACACAAAACCTTAGAGTCAGTTTCAAAAGACACACGATCAAATTGCATTAGTTTTGCTAACGCCAACGCATAATTTTTCTTGTTTGCAATAGTTTTGGTTTATTGTTTACAAGAATCCCTTTTTAGGGTTGTGGTGTTCATTTTTTTCTGTATCACAAAAGGTAAAGTTAGGTATTATCAATGTTTCACCAAACTCTCCCACCCTTTATATATTAGCACCTTGACTGTACGTATGTCAATTGGGTGTTTTTTTTCTTTTTCTTTTTTCTTTTTTTTTCTTTTTTTTTTGAAGTTTTAAAAAACTGGTTTACGATTCTTTTGTGAAAAAAATATCCAAAATGCCTTAGAGATTTGAAAGTGACTGTCTCATACTTTTACGGGCAACTGCAAACCATGTCTTCTCTTCTTTTTTTATCACTTCTTTTTTTTTTCAGGAAATTTCTTATTGAGATGGGAGATATAGTATACTAAACTTACATACACTAAAAACATCATAACAAAGCGAAAACCCTAGCCGCTCTCTCCCTCTGTGAGTCCTAAAGGAAAATTCCATAGAGTGGGGAGGAGGAAGAAGCGTCACTGCCCTCCTCCCCCTCTTCTCTTCTCGTCTTTTTCTTTTAAGTTAGTGAATAAGTCCACTTGGGCGGTTTGAATAAAAAGTCTCTTATGGTGGTTTCTTCTAAGCCATAGTTAGATTGAAGTACCCATCACTCCTTTTGATCTATGTTCTCAATCAACTCCTACTCCCAAAACCAGCTCCCTAAAGCCGCTCATGTTCTTTAAATTTGATTTTACATTGTCTTTGACGAAGGTTGCTGCAAATCACCCAATTGTTCTTTGACAAAGTTATTGTTTTGGTTTATTTGTTCGCTCTTATGCGCAGGTAGATCGCTGTAAATCATATTTTCCCCAGATCTGTTACGGATGCGATGGTGGGCGTGGCCGCGACGGGGCTTCTTAAGGTGGTGGTGGTAGGGTTTGTTTAGATTCATGGGTTGATTTAGGGTTTTGGTTATGTTGGGTTTCTGGGCCTTGTTTGGGCTTATGGCTAATTGTGGTGATGTGGGCTATTAGTTTTAGTGCGGCTTTTGTCCGCGTTAGTTTTGCTTTTAGCAAATTAGTTTGTTGCCCTTTTAGGATTGGTATTTTAGATGTCTTGTTGATGTCTTTGATTGTAACGTTGAAGTTTATCTAATGAAGTTTCTATTTGATAAAAAAAAATATATATTTAAATTAAAACAAAACAAAAAACTTACATACACTACACAGATGCTGACTTGAACCCAAGCCCCTTCCTAAGGAGAAAAATTGCTCTAAACCATTACATTAGTGAGTCTTTCTTTTATCCTTTTTTTTTTTTTTTTTTTTTTTTTTTTTTTTTTTTTTTTTTTAAAATTGTTATTATTATGATTTATTTAACTATCTTATCTTTTGGCATATTCGTTATACCATATGGCAATTTGTGTGATTTGTGAATGTTTCAAGACATTCTCATATTTATAAATATAGATTTTTTATTTTTATTTTTATATTCTTATTTGGGCAAGGTCGATCTTGAAACCACTTTCTTTTATGAATTTCTATTTACATGGGAAGAAGGGAAGTGTTTTTCTTCCATAAAATAAAGCTGACGTTGGCACGCATGTGTGGGCCACAAAAAATTTAAAAAATTAAAATTAATAATATAACTTCTATTTAATCCACATGGTGCTATATAATTGGATTTGTGGGCTCCACATACATGCCACGTCAACAAACTAATAGACTTTTTGACGAAATCCAACAACATGGACAAAATTGATGAGCGGTATTTAACGTGAAAGATGATCCATGACCAAAAAATGTTATAGCTAATAGTTTCATGAATCTGAGTGACATTTTGTAAGTAATTTTTTCCTTTTTACTTGTGGGGAGGGGCATTTAAATTTGTAATCTCTCACAATTTTGGAAAGAAAATATTACTAAACCAATAGCTAAATCTTATAAAAAAATGAACTAAAATATCCAAATTAATATGTTTATAGTCATGTTAACCAATGATATCATTTTGGGTTTTTAATCACAATGGTCCCTAAACTTAAACTAGAGTTTTATTTTTTATCCTCCAACTAAAATTTTGTGCCATTTTGGTCCTCTAACTCTCTCATTCGTACTAATTCAATCAAAAGTTAGGAAGGAATGGGATAAATTCACACATATCATGAGACTTGAACCGAAGACCACTTGGAGTACACCAAAGCCCTGACCAATGCAACTAACACACATTGGTTATGTATTCTGCCATACTTCTAACTTATTGCCGGACTTGTCAAGAAAATAGAAATGCCACCCTTTCCAGTCGTGTTCTAGTCTAGTCCAAGTTCCAACGCTCTGTTCCTAGTAGAGCTGGTTTCTTCTCTGCTACCTCTACAACTACAACCAAGCTCTCTTCTGTAAATGTGAGGTTTAGGCTACAACACCTCCGATTATGTTCAATGATACATCGTCGTTTATGTCACTTTCGGTCTCTCTCCACTCTCTCTGTACCAACTTCACTAACCCATCTCTTGCAATGCAACAAAGATATCCACAAGCTCTCTCTACTCGGCCGAGTAACAGAGGCACGCCAGATGTTCGACACAATGCCTCGAAGAGACTCGGGCTCTTGGAACACTATGATTTCAGGGTACATCCAAAACGGGCTTTTGAACAAAGCCCAAGAGCTCTTTGATTCATTCCAAGGCAAAAATGTGAGAACTTGGACCATTTTGCTATCTGGATATGCGAGACATGGGCGTGCACATGAAGCTAAAGCGGTGTTTGAGTCAATGCCTGAGCGTAATGTAGTTTCTTGGAACGCTATGATTACTGCTTATGCGCAAAATGGTTTGTTAAGAAGTGCTAGGGATGTTTTTGATCAAATGCCTGTGAGAAATACAGTGTCGTGGAATTCAATGATTACCGGGTACTGTCATTGTGGTATGATGGGCGAAGCTCGTGAGCTTTTTGATCAAATGGAGGAGAGGAATATCGCCTCTTGGATGGTTATGGTTTCTGGGTATGTTGAGATAGGTGAGTGTTGCGAGGCTTGGATGGTCTTTTTGATGATGTTGAGGAGCAGCATGCGGCCAGACCAGGCCATATTAGTTGCCGCATTATTAGCAGTGATGAGGTTCAATAAATTGGAGTTGATCGAGAGTTTGAGGGTAATGGCTTTGAAGACAGGGTATGAGAGCAATGTGGTTGTGGGCACGGCATTTTTGAATGCTTATATAGCAAATGGAAGTTTGGAATATGGGGTGAAACTTTTCGAGAGAATGCCAGAAAGGAACGAATATTCATGGTCGACAATGATTGCAGCATTTTCACAAGGTGGTAGATTGGATGATGCCATTGCATTGTATGAGAGAGACACTGAAAAAGGTGTTGGCACACAGACGGCAATGATAACTGCCTATGCTCAGAATGGGAGGATTCAGGAAGCAAGACATATTTTTGATGAGATTGCCAACCCTACTGTGGTCACATGGAATGCCATGGTTGCTGGGTATGCCCAGAATGGAATGCTTGAAGAAGCAAAAAATATTTTTTACAAAACCCCTGTACCAAATGCTGCTTCATGGGCAGCCATGATTTCTGGGTTTATCCAGAACGGACAAAGCAGAGAAGCTCTGGAGGTCTTTGCTGAGCTTCATAGTTCAGGAATTGTTCCAAATTGTTCAAATTTCACCAGTGCTCTCTTCGCGTGTGCAAACATTGAAGACGTTGAGATGGGTAGACAGATACACTGTTTTGTTATTAAAACAAGGAACCAATTTAATTCATTCGTTGGAAATGGGTTGATATCCATGTATGCAAAGTGCAAAAGCACAGATGTGTCACAAGCTTGTAGGATAAAGGGAGTGGAAGACTCCATATCTTGGCTTTCAGAGAGTCTCACATTGGATGATGCTCGAAAAACTTTTGAACGAATGCCAAGACGAGATGTGGTGTCATGGTCTGCTATTATATCAGCTTATGAACAAGCTGGGCAAGGAGATACTGCCTTCAAATTGTTCTTTGAAATGCTACGGAGAGGATTGAAACCAAACGAATCAACAATAACCAGCCTCCTCAGTGCTTGTGGGTACCTGGGCGCGACCAAGCTTGGGGAACAAATTCATGCCTTGATACACAAACTTGGACTGGATACATGTTTGTTTGTGTGCAATGCTTTGATAACAATGTACTTCAAATGTGGAATTCTAGATGGCCTTGGTATCTTTCGAGAGATGCCTGATCGAGATATTGTCACTTGGAATGCTGTTTTGACTGGCTATGCTCAAAACGGATTAGGGAAAGAAGCTGTTGAAGTTTTCAAACAAATGGAAACCACTGGGATTTCTCCTAATGAAACTAGTTTTCTGGCACTTTTATGCGCTTGTAGCCATGCTGGGTTAGTAGATGAAGGATGGACCTATTTCAATTCCATGAGCCAACATTATGGGATTACCCCGTCTGTTTATCACTATACCTGTATGGTTGATCTCCTTGGGAGGGCTGGATGGCTTTCTGAAGCTGAAGATCTCATTTGGAGCATGCCAGTAAAACCAGATTCTGTCATTTGGGAAGCACTTCTTGGTGCCTGTAGGATCCATCGTAACACTGAACTTGGCCAGAGAGTGGCTGAAAGGCTTTTCCAAATGGGAACAAAGAGATCCGGAACTTATGTCTTATTATCAAATATGTATGCATCTAGAGGTATGTGGGGGAAAGTGAGAGAAATAAGGGAAATGATGAGCGATAGAGGAGTGACCAAAGAACCTGGAATCAGCTGGATTCAGATCAAGAATAAGGTTCACTATTTTTTAATGGGGGAGAAGGCACATGATGAGATTAAAGAGATTAACATGGCAGTAAATGAGTTGTACAGACGCTTCAGAGCAACAGGTTATGTGCCGGACACTAATTTTGTTCTACATGATGTGGCAGAGGAGCAAAAAGAGGATGACCTTCTCTACCACAGTGAGAAACTTGCTGTTGCCTATGGAATCTTGCAGACACCAAATGGGGCTCCAATTCAGATTTTGAAGAACCTCCGGATATGTGGTGACTGCCATTCGTTTATGAAATTTGTCTCCAGTGTTGCTCAGTGCAAAATTATTCTTCGAGATGGAAATAGGTTCCACCATTTTCAAGATGGTTTGTGCTCTTGTGGTGATTATTGGTGACCTTGGTGGCTAAGAAGAAACCTTGATTTCTACCGAGTTGGAGAGTGCAATCACAATGTTTCATATTAGAGGGCACAATAATCTCTTCACTTCCAAATTCCAGTTAAAGCCCTTTTTCATGGCCATAAATGGATGAGAAGAGTTCCAGATATGATACCATATATTTAATCTCACAGGAAATGTAGTTGTCACTGCCTTTTGATGTTCATAAGACGGTTCTGCTAAATGTCAAAATTCATTTTTATAGATACGTAGGGGATTTATTCATAATTTTTCTATCATACAGAATGATGATTAGGGATGCACGGATGCTGCATTTCTTGTTTGTATATTAATACCTTGTTCTTTAATACTAACTGCCTATTGCATCTATTTAAAGTAAAATTTCACATAGTCAATTCTTAGAAACAGAGGCATCACTCGAAAGGAAAGGCCAAAGGGGAAATTCAGATTGAAAGAAGAGAGAGATTACACACCAGTTATACTCTTGAATTGAAAATTTCTTTCTTTCTAACATCTGGTGCTTGTTGAGAAAGGGCACATTAAAAGGGATATTGAGAATTTTCATTAAAAGCAGGATGTTCAAACATAGTATCATCCAAAAACATAAAATTTTGATTACTGGAGATCAAAAACAAAGTATCACTTACAAAACAGCATGTTGCTGATCATACATTTACAACAGTATTTAATTTTGGGGAAAAAGAACGGAACAAAGGGGAAGTAGTTGAGGACCAGGGAAACAATTGTGTGACTACTTTTGAATTAATTTCAATATAACCTACAAGTGGTGGCAATGACTATAGAAGTATTTTCCTCCCAAAACATTCCATGAATTCTGAATCAACCTATCAGAATTCCTCAGAAGTATAAAAGAGAATTATAACTGGAACAAGGGCACACCCCCTCACCCCCTTCAACCTTTCCAAACTCATCTTCCCACCTTCTAACTTCCTGATCAAGGGTCTACTCGTACCGGTTTTCCTTCAACTGTTCAAATCACATAGGCAGCACCATACCCACATAAATAAGAGTAGTCTTGCCTGTGAAAATCTGCATAAAACCACCACATTTTTAAGAGGCAGAAGTAACCATTCTCAAATCTTTACAAGAAGGATCATTCAGATTTGCTTCTGAGACTATAAACATTGCCAATTATTCCAACAATGCTGACGGCTATTGCCATTATTAACATCAACCATGACAAAGTCTTCTCTACAAGGCTCAAACCGTCCCCTTTCCGGCCTAACTTTAATGCGATAAGGGAAGGAAATATAAACCCCAATGACACAGCTGTTGTTGCCCCTGTAAATTTAAAAGCCGTCCAAATGTTGGGAATCACGGTAGATCCTAAATAAATAAGTCCCAACAGGACCAGTGTCAATATGAAACATCTCTTCCTACTCTCCGTGAGTGGAGGCGATCCCTCAAACACCAAGGCATCCACAGTTTGCCTCAAGGAAAAATGGACAACGGGGAAAACAAGAAGCAAATGAAAAATGTATCCAACCCTGACAATATAATTTAGCACTGAGCTGAAACGGATTCCAAGGTCCCTATCAAAGTTGGTCAGAATATCAGATTCTGTATCTTTCCCAAAGAGTAGATACCCTGCTATGGCTGTCAAAGAATAGATCACAACGCAAAGAACAGTTGTTATCCTTCCAACCCGATTCATCTTCTGAGGAGACGGCCCTTCAAGCTCATTATATATAGGTTGAACATTAAAGTGGCAAACATAAGCATTGGTCATGATAGGAATCACCACAAGCAAATCCAAGATGGCCTTTTTTGATCCGAAATCCGGCGTCATCCTTGGAGACTCGATTTTCCCTTCAACAAGCTTAATAAACGCAATGCCACAAGCAACCACAACAAACACAACTGCAAGAGCTACAGATGCAGCTGAAGTCAAGCTCAAGGAATCAATCTTATCCAAGGCACAAAGTGGTGCTAGAAAAACCACCACCGTAGCAAAAATCAAAAGCATTCTGTGATCCCAGACCCCATGCCCCAACCATTGATCAAAAACCCCCATATGATGAAGTGAACCAGACATAACATCACCCATAATTATCAAATACACCACCAACACGCCTGCATTGTTGACAATTATGCAAATCTCCGATAAGATCCTTGCCGGTCTCCCCAAAGCACATTGGACAACCTCCCCATACGATGAGGCCTTACACGAAACTGAAAATCTGACCAACAATTCAACACTAATTTCTGACAAAATACCCATCAAAATTATCAAGATAAAACCCCAAACCAAGCCAAGAACTTTCATGGTAGCAGGCAAAGCCATAATCCCAGCCCCAATGATAGAAGTGGTGAGATTAAACACGGCCCCAGAGATTCCAGACCCTTGTTTAGACCCCTCAACAATAAGGGGATAACTAGCAATATCAAAATCAAGATTATCATCAAAGTCATCACCACCATCCTGCCCATTTAAATTCTTCGAATCTAGAAAGCTTTCCTCATCAAAAGAGGACAATTTGACATGGGATTTGGGAGGAACTGCTGGGTTTTCAGAATCATATCGTGATTGCAATTCTAAATGTGAGTTCTTGGGGATAGCTGAATAGTTACTATCCATTATAATACGAACAAAGAAAAACGATTTAGATCTGAGAAAAGAATAGGAAGATGCATGAAAAAACTTACACACGGAAATGGGTTTTTAGAATTCTGATGGGAAAACCAAAAAAGATTTGAGCTTCTGATGATTTTCTCGGCGTGATTCGATTAAGAGACGCGCTGGATCTTTGGATCGCGAGGTCAACAACTTCTCTCTCTTCTGCGACCAATGGAAGAGAGAGGTGTGGAAGTAAATAAGGTTTCCAATTGGCTGATATTTCAAACGTGGACTTCCGCGCCGTGGATTTTGGAAAATTGTTTTTTTTAGGTTGATGTTTCAATTTGGAATTCTTTTTTGTTGATGTTTCAATTTGGATTTTTATTGGTGAATTAAAGGATTTCTGTGAAACTCAACAGATAGATTCCCCACACAAGATGCGGGCTGGGCTAGACATATGGTACGAACAAAGTAACAGTATTTATATAAGTATGTGAAGCCTTTGGGTTTGGGATACTTAAAGATTAAGGTAGGCCATGTGATAGAAATAAAAATATAGGCTATGTCTTTGGTATTTAATCTGAAAGCCTCCAAAGAAAAGGTTAGTATATAATCTGAAATTTATGTAGGATTTGGTACTTAATCTCAAAGCTTCCAAAAATATGTGAAAATTTGGCATGTTCCATAAACTTACAAGCAATCGCTCGGTTAAAAAAGTATATGTGGGTTAAGACGTTGGTCAGGGCAGTGAGTCTGTCTCCAAGTTAGAATTCCCATCCTTATAAATTAGAGTAAATTAAATTATCGCTTGTATTAAAGGATAAAGTATCGCTCTATTAAAAAAAAAATCTTACAAGTAATAAATAAAAAAAAGGTTTCCTAAACTTAATAAATAAACAAAAAGGAAATTATGAGTAATCAAACAAACAGGCCCAACTCATAAGACATAGTAGTTGTCAGAATCCATTGGAGCCCAAAGGAGCCCATTCAATGAGCTTGTATTTAGCCCAGCATAAAACCCTCGGCCTGCCACCTAGGGTTTGGATTAAGAAAAGACCAGATTGATTTCCTCCTTTTCTTCACAGAAATCTATTTCTTTCTTCTTAGATAATGTATTCACTTTTTAATTACTTAAAACATAAACAAAAGCAAAACATTGGTAGGTTAAGCTGATCCTAAGTTATAAGGGGACCCACCGTTTTTTCTTCCCAGGTACAATCATAGTGATTAGGCTACTCAGTCAACAAGGAGAATTTTTCTTTTCTTTTTCTTTTTTTTTCTTTTTTTTTGGGGGGTGTGTGTGGATAGTTCAGCTTTGAGGGACACACCAGCTGAATTTGAATATAGGCAGCTTCTAGGAGATTCATGTAAAAAAGTACTGGTGTTCAGATTCATCTACTTCAATTTAAGATGTATTTAGATGTGTCAAATCACACTCATTCAACGGTAATTAACTTAATGATAATATATTTGTATTAAGTTAACTATTTGTGTGGTTTTTGTATATTTATATTAACTCTTAAAATTATCGTATTATATTGACCCTCGTGGCTGACGACCTTTACGCTTGAATTATGAGTGCAACCTTTCGACTTTCAAAAAGGGTAGTGGTAATGCTGTACCAAATTTCATTATTTTGGTCAAATTTGTCTTGTACAAGTGGTGTCCTTAAATAAAGAATCCATGGGGTTGTAATTGGAAACATGGTTTAGTTTCTTAAAGTTAATCAAAATTGTGGTTTGACTCCTTTATGAGATGTACCATTTGAATGTGACTTCAATTTAATTAAGTCTTTGGTTGAACCTGTACAAATACAATTCCAAAGATTTCCAGATCATGGGGGAGACTGGAGGGAGAGTCTTAATCAACAATCACACACCATATTTTGTCCCTTCTTTTATGCATTTCTGGTCCAAATAATTCAGCCTCTCTCTCTCTCTCTCTCTCTCTCTCTCTCTCTCTCTCTCAATACCTCATTCTTGACAATGACCTTTTCCCCTATTTTTCGCATTATTGTTTTCTCAGTTGGATCAAAGGATAATAATCTTCCAATATTTTATTTAAATATATCTTATGATATGTCCATGCATGAGAAATCGTGATTTACTACTCATCTGTCGAAATTGATTTAATATATCATGATATCTCATGGATGAGAAATTGTGTATATCTCAAGAAAGTGTTGTCCCTTTCTAATTTGAATATTGATAGACAGAGAGTGGTGCACCATACAATAACATAAATGAATGGATGAGGTGGATAGATTACTGGAGCAAAAACATTTTTTATTTTTTTATTTTTTTTAAATTTCCATATGCTGTCTATAGGTCATAGGAATGTCTACGAACTCTATCGATCGCAACCAGCCCCACCAACCAAGTGAAGGTAGTCAAATGCTTAAATTGTAATGTGTTTAACTTGTGAAATCTCAGTGGTTAACGTAAGAACCTTTACCACCTAATAATAGGGAAGGTTACAATAAGTTTGATTATGACAAAGGAAAAACACAATGAATAGGAAGAATATCCTTCCATTGATAATGATGAGAGAGGTTACAAGTATATCGTAAGTAAACAAGGCCATCATTCCCTTTTGGGAGTCTAAGTCCTTTTTTATTTATTAAGGAGGACCTTCTATTTATTATGGTATATGAAAATTTTCTTTGAGTCGTTTAGAGCGGCAATTTGCCCATTGTATTTTGCTATATTTATCAAATCATGACTGTTTTTTTCCGGCTATTATGCGACTTTTATTTGCCTTTTATGCGCAGTTAGATCGTTGGAGACTGATTATTCTCCGCCCTTTGTTCTTACATGTTCTTCTAGGTTAGATGCGGTGGGTTATATGGCGGCGAGACTTCCATATATGGTGGTAGTCATGATTTAGGCATACTATGTTAGATTTTAGTTATTTCAGTTTATTAGTTGTTTATGTGGATTTTCTTTTTAGGTTGTTGTCACTTTCGGGTTGTTTTTCTTTACGAATCATTACTTATGCAATTATGTTGAGATTCGTATCTTGTACACGTCTTTAATGTAATACTGAAGTTGTTTAATGAATATCTTTGTTTGTAAATAAAAAAATAAAAGAAGAGATTTAAAAGAAAGAACGTGAATTTGACGGAAATGCATGAAATTTCACTCAACCGCTCCCAACAATTTCTCCTCACAACCAGCCTATCCTATCATCGCTATCGATTCAAAATAAGCATCAAACTTTTGTTTTTTATGGGTGAAAAAGCATCCAGCTTATTAGGCTAAAATGCGACGGACCCACCATACTTAGAATAAATTGTAATGTGGGGCCATGGTGCTGTATCCGAAAGGTGACGATAGTAAGCACCAACTTGGCTAATGCCGACATGCGGTTCAATGAATGACAGACCCACAAGTCTCGACCAAAAGAAGAAACAAAGAAATTTGAAAAAAAGGTGAAGCACCTGCTTTTTCTGTATATATTAAATACGGATGATGGGGATCACCGACCATATGGACAGAAAAATCATGTTGATCGCAAAATTTTCGATTCAAATTTTATTTTCGAAGATGATCTAAATTTTTTATAAACAAAATATTAGCAGTAATTGTATTTAATAATTGAACACAAAGACAAAATACTCATTATAAAAGGTTAATACAAAAATAGATGCACAATAATCACAAAGGGTTAATTCAAATACATTTCAACGTAACAGTCACACGCCTGAACAAATTAAACATGGAATTCAATGTAACGTAGAGAAAGTAGGGGGGAGGGAGAGGAGATGGGAGGGGATGAGGGGATGAAGAGGGTAGCGGCTGAGTTCTCTTTTATTTTTCTCTAGCTCTTTAGGTTTCTCTCGGTTTTGTTTTAAATTAACAAATTTTCGTCTATATATCGGTTTTGTTTTAAATTTAAAAAGACAATAATTTTACCCTCTATATTTTTACTTTGATTTTCTAAATTTAAAACCCAAAAAAAATAATAATAATAATAACAAGGTTGACCCCATGGAACTGGCGATGGCACTTGTTCGCCATGGCCGCGGGTCACTATCCCTTCCAGTTAATAGATCCAGAGAGCTGAAGGGTTGCGTAGGAGAGAAAACCTTTTTGGCGTGTTACATGTTTTTGAATTGGGCCCCATCCTTATTTCTGTAATTTTCCCTCTTTTTGCATATATATTAAATTGTGATTCACAGAAAGAATGAGTATTTCTTTTTAAGGAGGAAGGAGATAAGCAATATCCATTGATAATCCTCGCACCTTTCTTTTATTATTATTTTTTTAATTTCTTTTCATTATTTTTTCATTAATTTGGTCCCCACAGGACCACAAGAAGGTCATAATCATTTCACTATCAAATGCACCAAATTTTAAAAGCCAAAATTAAATAAAACTTCAAAGTACCCTGGTCAATATATCACGATAACTAATCAATAATGCACCAAATTAGTCAATATATCACGATAGTATCATCAGTTTATGTCGTGATACATGAACAATAAAAATAGAGGAGAAGATTACTCGCAATTGCTTAAAGCCAAATCATGATGTCAAGAAAGTCCTTGTAATCAAATCAATGACAGGACGTGGAGAATTAAATTAAGAAAGAAGCCTTTTGCTAGAAATTACTTGCAATTTCTTCGTTTAGTTTAATGGACCTCACTTGCAATTTCATCGACGCATTTTCACCTATGTTCTGTGTGGTCCCAAATTTTCTTTATCACGTCTATTATTGACTTATAATCCAAGTCATGCAATAGAAACCTAGGGTTGCAATCTACTTTAGAGTAATGGTTGGAAAACTAGGTTAAAGTCACTAGCTCGTGGCCCTGTGATCTGTTTTAAGTTGCTTATGCGTGTGAACTGTAAACTACGTTACTCAATAAGTAATGGTTGAAAATATATCACGCTCCCACGAGCAACTAACGTTAAAATATAATGAATTACACCTCGATGTGACAAGAATACTATTTTGATTGTTTGACAACATGAAGGCATGCGGAGTTATTAGTTCATAGTTGACAATAATGAAAATGACCATTAGCTTCAGTTGTGTCATATATTATAAAATTCTCTGGTGCGAGATAAATGTAATAAGATTGTTGTTTTTTGAGTACAAACGATAGTCTAAATTACAAGGGAGGAGGATTTCTCACATATACACAATTATTATGCTATTGGAGTTCGAACCTGAGATCTCTAGTCTACAAGTGAAAGTTCTTTTCTACTGCACTAGACTCCGTTGACAATAAGATTGTTGTTAGATGTGAGTGGATGGTAAACTGACTGTATGCGAGTCACATTTCACAACCATCCCTCCCTATTTATCTTGGAAAACCTCATCATACGCACAATACATATACGATGCATGCACCAGTTCAAATTCAATCCAGGGAGAAGCAATTCGAGGCGGTGGCTTTATCATAAATTTGTCCCTACCTAAAAGAACAATTGTGAGGCCTTTGCAATAAAAAAGTGAGATAAGGATGAGAACTGAGAAGAAGAAAGGGCCGCAAAAGGCATTTTTTGGTTATAAAAACTTTTATAGATAATTAAAAAAAACGGTGACAAAAAATCTCATCATTCATTATATTATCTATAAATAAATTGTAGAAAAGTTACTTACCTCCTCCTTGGTGATGATGACCAAGGATGTCCTTATCGTAATATAATTTTGTACCTATACATCTGTGAAGATGATACTGTATTTATGTCCTAAACGGCATTGTTTGAATATTAAATAGTATTTTGTAGAAGTGGATTAGGTCAGTTGATCAAAAGATTGTGTCTGTTTTCTTGCACTTGCGTTCAATCTCCCAACCCGTTTAGAATATAACTTTGTAAATAAATACATAAATAAACCTTCCGAGTTTAAGATTTATAGAACTATTATGGAGAGAGAAATGAACATATAATACGAATGGCATCGATTTATAAACACAATATCACTAGCAAAAAGAAAATTTTAACAAAGAATCCAAAAACGTACATCTCATTAAACTAAAAAATCCAAACACTTTGTCATGCATGCACGTGTACAAATTAACTATTATTTTTATTATTATTTTTCAACAATCGTTCTATATGAATGAGATTCAAAACAAGAATTTCCACAATAAAGTGGAGATTGAATTTCATTAAATTAAACTATTATTGGCAAATCTTATAAATTGAAGAATTGAACATGCGGAAAATGGCATTTATTCTTTTGTTCCAATTGACTTGATCACATGATAAGATATGGATGGTGGTAATTGGCAAAAACAAAGTTGACCCTCACCCGCTGATAACGACCTACCCATGGATAGAGAGGGATGATTTTTCATATGGGTTGGGCTAAAATAGTTTTGTGGGCTGTGGAAAATGACCTAGAAGATTCTCCTTTTCTTAGTTTGGGTTCGGGTATAGCACAACCACTCTTTTCTTTTTCCCAAAAAGATAATAAATAAATAATTGACCATTTGACACTTGTTGACTAGTAATATTGGGTTCGAAATCCCATAACACCTTAGCAGTGTGTGTGAAAAAATCTTCCTACTTCAACAAAAAGAAGAAAAAGGTAAGGGAGATGTCAAATATCAAACATCAAATTTAAATTTGATGGCTGATGTGGCAATTTGACATCTTACACAACTTTACACTCCACCTGATATGTCAAATTAAATTATTATTTTATTACATTTTAGTGTTGATTTATTTTTAATTAATAAGAAAAGAAAAGAAAAAATAATAAAATATTCATTTGACATCTTGCTTTTGGGATGTCAAAAATAATATCTCAACCTCCAGCCTTCATTCCACATCAGCTTTGACATATCAGTTGGAGTGATGTGAAATGTTATTTTTAGCTGTTAAATGTCTATGTGGCACATTTGACACATCGGTTGGAGATGCTCAAAGAACACTAAAATAAATTCCAAAGTTTTAAATTAGACCTTATGTCGTAGTGTTTCATTTCACGTATTGCTATGTTACCTTGACGTCATTGGTGACTAACATCGGAAAGATAATAATAAAAAAATGTTTACGGTGGACCAATAATTAAGTAATATAATTAGATAAATGCTCTCAAGACTCATTTGGAGGTAACCATCATGCACTACGGTCAAGAACCTAATTCCAAAGCAACGTCTTTTTTGGTTTTGACAGAAAAGGTAAGAAATGAGATATGGGGGTCTAAATGTAATGACTCATATGGCATTATGTAAGAAAGAAGGCAAGAGAAAGACAAGCCAATGGAGTATATGCTAAGAAAGAGACTTGTACGTGGAGACAATGGGACAAAGACAAGCCGATAGAGAATTTCCTAGTACTATTCGCCTTAGTCTTTTCTTATCACTTGAGGTTTAGATATTAATCTAATATTAAAAAACTCTTCTCGTTTTATTTCTCTTTCTCTCCCACTCAAGAGAATATGGCCTTTGTTTTATTCTCATTCAAGGGCGCAAGTCTTGTGCCCTGTCACAAATGGGACCACCCGTGTATGGGACTCCGAACTTGACCACTTTTACAATCTTTTTTAATAATATTATTACGTGGTGTTATCAATTCACTCATATGTTATGAAATATGTATATTTTATGTTCGAAACAAGCGATAGTCTAAAATTACAAGATGATGAGATTTCTTAAGGTGCTTTTAGAATTCGAACCTGAGACTACTTGTCTACAAATTAAGGTCATTTTTCACTGAACTATACCCCATTGACGAAATATGTATATTTATTAATAATCTAATTAAACTTCGTCCGCTCATATCATAACACATGATAATAACACCACACGACATGATTATAGTCATACCCAAAAATTTATCACATGTCATTAGTTGGAGAGGTTTTGAAAATGCTTTAGGTCAAGCATCACTTTACCTACTTTAGAAAAATTGGCTATATGGTACTATCTACTACATGTTATGAGAAGAAAATGGAAAATATTAAACAATCGTCACATACAAAAATTCATCCCCCCCTTGAGCACTGCACATCCTTTAAGTCAACCCCATAACATGTCACAAATGAAGTGCTAGCCAGGGACTTCATTTTCTGAACATGCATTGCCTCCTTTTAAGATAAGAAACGTGTTCATATTAGAAAGAGAGATGCTAGATTCCTAGCTATAGTAACTAAGCCACGCATGATGGAGAAAAAACTTACATGAATCGGGTTCATGAAATCCTTCTCTCTTTCTTAAATTAAGTTTTTTATGCATGCACGATAAGTAATTATTCAATAATCAGCCACCCAATTAAGTGGGTATGTACCTAGTAATTTAACTTGTCAATTAAGTAAAGCAGTTTAGTATAATGCTTTTAACCACTTGAGTTATTTTAAATGAGAGCTAGCTTATCTTTCCGAAAACCCTAGCTTCTTATATCTCAAAAAACACTTTAGAGTCGTTTTCACTAGAAAGGGGGAGGAAGCCACTGTGTAAGAAGCTGCTGCTTGGCTAACCCACTCGTTGCTGCAGTGCTCAGTGTCGGCCATGTATCCTGCGTGGGCTCAGAGTTCCCCCTCCTTTTTGGGGGGAGGTGCCCTCTGATCTCGCTCGGGGTTTATTCCCTTCGCTTGCAGCCCTGTGATCCCTCTCTCCTTCTCCCTTCCTCCCTTCTCCTCTCTTCCCCCATTTCATAGACAAAAAGTTTCCCTTATTTGTCTTCATTTTGTTATAATTTTCCTCCACTCATCACTGGGGTATGCATCTCAACATCAGATCTCCACATGCGTTTCAATATCGGATCTCTACCACTATCCTTTTTGCAGTTTCTTCATATTTGGAATAAGTCGCAGAGAATCTTTGAGTTTTTTGTGTAGTTTTCACCTCTACTTTTGTGATAGTTTTTCACCTCTCTTTTATGAGAGCTTTCCACCTCTCTTATGTGAGAGTTTTATTTGTATTGTTATGACTTGATTTTTTCACTTTTTTAGTTGTTTTGAGTTTGCAATCTTAATTGTGATGTTTATGTCAGAATTTTTTCGATCATGCATGATCGTTAGTGGAGGAGCCTCATATTGTCATAATTTTGATGTTACGTCGTTCCGTTATTGTAATGACCATTTGTGGTTAGTTTATATTGGTCATTTGTGGCTAGTGATATTTTTGATTGAATTATGAATACAATCTCATAATTTTTATATAAAAAAAACACTTCAACTACAATTTTTTTTTAAAATTTAATTTTTTATGTTGTAAGAGAAATAAAAGGATGGCCACGTATATCAATTAGACCACTTACGTAGTTAATGCATGGTCCTCTTCGAAAAGAATGTGTTTGTCAACCAACACCAACAAATTAAAGAAAATATATTAAAGACAAAGGACATGACCAGCGCCAGCTATATGAAGAGCGTGGTTGTCACGCATAACCAAGCGTGGGGTTAAATCCTAATATATCCTTCGCTGGATGTCACGCTCAGCCTGTGAATATTTCGTCCCTCGTTCGTGTGTCAACAACAACTACAAGTCTACAAAGTCACAGTACAGAAATATCTGTAATTTCGGGGAAACTTTAGGGGCATTCTTTCTAGTTAAGGTTAGTAGAATGACGTGGCAGTAGGTCATTGGTGCGGGGCATGAACATGACGTTTCCGAACCGGACGGGATGACCGGCTTGGATTCAAAGACCAAATCAAAGACTCTGGGACTGGGCAGTCACCGACAGGGTTTCAAAATGCCTGAGGGAGTAGGTGTTTTTCAAGAGTTATGAATTTAGGACCCACTCTTTAGGTTATGGTTCATACTTGTACAGCTCAGATTCCATCCTCCCATTGGTTGAAAAATCTTCATTATGGTTCACACTTGTAAAAGTAAATGCAACCTTAATTATTTTTCTCTTATACTCTTACGGCCCGTTTGCTCATAATTTCGTGATTATTAATTACTAGCCTCTCTGCAGGCATTTTAGCACCTACGAAAAGCTTTTTATTTATTTATAAATTTAAATTTATTTTAGAATTAAAAAAGATAATAAGTAGTTGTGTTCTATAAAAATAAGATCAATTATCTGATTTTTCTTTTTCTTTTTTTTAAATATGAAAAAAAATGAATTTACCATATTATCCTCATTTAATTAATAATTTCAATTATTAATGTTTGCATTAATCAAGGGCATTTTTTGGTATTTTGAATGTTTCACCATTTTCTGTCTTTTGCTTTATATATATAGATTAATTATTAATTTCTAAGTTTTGTTCTAGTTTTTTTTTATTATAGAAAAAGCGATGGTATTTATTGATGAAATAGAACATAGTACAAACCCACAAAAGTACCGAAATAGTTACAATATATCCAGTGACCAAATACAACATGTTGGTTTGATCTGAAGAGATCTATGCCTAAACCAACAAATACTCAAACCCATAATTCAATAACCTGAAGAGCATGTACTCAGACTAACAATACAGATCCACCACGCAACAACAGAAACGGCAGATTCGTATTGCAATTGAAAACGAAAATACAAAGCAAACTTCTAAAGAGTTCCTGAGAATTAAAATCAAATACAACAAACTCCTAATGCTTAATAGACTAAAACAAACAAAGAAACTTGATCGCCACTCCACATCATCTCCGACAACCGAAGAGACCCATAACGCCATACCGACTAAACCCCAACCCACACAAACCGTCAACTTCCATTGTTGTAACTCCAAACTATGAATTGTAGCCAAAACCTAGTGTACGTGGGCCAAAAAGGGTGGCGACAATGATGTTTCGCAGTGGCTCTTCAACAACAACTACAAATTAGCATAGCAACCGCTGCTACCCCACTGATGTCGACATCGCCACCTCCGCTTGGATAGAGAGCACCACTGGCAACTCTTATTATAACACCGAGTAAAAAAACAACCAAACTGGAAAAACCTGCAACCATTAAAAAACCAAAACAAAAAAACAAAACCAAGAAGAGAAAAAGTAGGGGCTGAGAGAGGAGGAAAAAATGGAGGATATATATATGGGTGGGGGGGGGGGGGGGGGGGGGGGGGTAGGGGGCCCCCCCCTTGATGCAGCGTTGAAGGGTGTGGAGGGATAGGGTTTTTTTTTTTCCACTGCGAGAGAGAGAGAGAGAGAGAGAGAGAGAGAGAGAGAGAGATAGAGAGAAGAAAAAGGAGGAAGGACAAAATGTAATGAAAATGCTCATATAAAATGAAAACTAAACATTGGCTCAGCTTTGACTAGAGAAGGGTTGAGTCCAACTCAATTTTATGAGTCTCACCGTGTTAACATTTTATTGTAAGACACAATCCAGGATTTCAAAATGAGGTGGACTAAATTTACCTTATGGGTGGACTGTTAGTTTTGGACTGAGCTAAACCATAAAACTTATAAACTAACTATAACAAAAATAATAATAAAATACACCTGGGCTATAGCCTAGGTTAACCATCACCTAGGTTCGTCCTGAAATATGTTGGAGTGTTGTCCAATTCAAGAAGTCCAATCCCACATTTATAAGTCCACCAAACAACAATCAGGACACTTGTACAATTTGATTGAAATAGTCCAGTATAGTTTGAGCCACCAAATGTGGCCAAATGGAATTATTATTGGCACTCCAAAACAATTATCATAATATCATGCACTCCCTTATTATAATAGGATAAGGGGAGAATATTTTCTCTGGAAAAAAAAAAGATAAGGGGAGAATTTCACTTGGAGGAGTGCCTGATGACCTTTTTAATTGCCAATAACAGTTACCAAATTTTAAAACTAAAAGAAATTTCAAATAGTTTTGATTGTTTCAAACATTCTCCTTCATTTCTTCATCCTCCCTTCCTCCTCTATTTTGTCTCCCTCCTTTCTTCCTCAATTCTCTCATATGTATCTTTAGCTAGAAAAATGAAACTTAAATTCATATATATACGGTTCAATGCAGATGTGTGCATTGCATTACGGACTACGAGTGACCCTTCACATGCTCAAAATATGACGTTGGAATAGTCAGTGGTGAATCCAAGAATCTTACATCAAAGGGTCATAGTGTAAAACTTCCAAAACAAAAATTAGGATGAGATGGAGGCACAACCCTTCAACAGTGGCGACAGCACCCATGTCGGCAAGGGAGGAGATGGAGTTTGGGGAGATTGTGGTTAGAGGAGATAATAGAAAATTGAGTTTTGGAGGGGTTCATTGATATCGGGTGGGTGGGTTTTGTTTTGGGATGTTATTGGATGGTTGCTTTTTTGTTTTTAATTTTTAATTTTTAATTTTAATTTTAAACTTAGGCCAAAATGACTTTGTTTTGGCCAGGTCATGAAAAAAGAAAATAAAAAAAAAAATTTTCTCTTTTATTTTTCTACGGGGCCAAGTTTCTTTTTGCCCAGGCTGGGCAAAGTTTAAAAAAAAAAATAGAAGCTACTGCGTAGCTTTTCTTCTTCCCAGCACAGCCTTCTTCTTCCTCCTCAGGCCTTTCAACAAAAAAATGGTGGGCAGCTCAAAGGGTCACCCCTCCAGCAAACTAGGACCTCCAAGCCTATTTCCATGGCTGCCAAATGGTTGTTTGACCTCTATGAACCCCCCTGTAGATCTGCCCTTGGAAATGGTCACTCACCGTTTATAATGCAGACATCATAATGAACTACTTTCGTATGTATATGTGTGTGTGATATATATAACTTGAAATTTAATTTATGAAACTGAAATGGTTAGGTAGATCTTTGTATGACCCGATGATTAGGGCCTAACCTAGGAAGAAAACAGCTCTGCTACATGCCCAACGAATGTGTTGTCGTGTTTTTATCATGTTTAAGTAAAACGTTATTGTTGTGGTGGTAGCATGCTGAATAATGCTATTGAATGTGAAAAAGGTGGGGGACCATGGCCGTACCCAAAAAACAAAACAAAACAAAAGGGTTTGGGGAGGGTGTGGGCTAGGGTAGGGTTAGGGTTTACGCGAGCATCGCTCTCTTGCACAATGCGAAGGCAAAAAGACCATATTATTGCCACAATAATATTTTATTCTTTTGCTTTAGCAAAACATGTTACATTACATTATTATTTTTAAACAAATCCTCCTGAGCCGTGGACCCAAACTGGCCAGAGATTAGTCTTTATCCAACAAATTAAAAAAAAAAGAAAAAAAAAGGAAAGAGAAAAGTCTTTGATAGAGAGGATCACCACTTTCCCAATAAAAAAACCCGACCCAGTGGGCTACTCTCTCACTGACAACTGACCACTGGGAAAAGGAGAGGCAAAGGATGAAGGAGAAGGAACCAATGTTCTGTGAAAATGAATCATTTTCTCATTTCTCTTGATGTTTTCCCATTCATTCACGATATTCACGGGAGAAATTGGTTTGGAAAATTTCGGGATCTGGTGATCCAGAGCTTGACTCTCTCTTGCTAGTTGCCCCTATAAAATATGCATCTCGTTTTTGTTTTCTTTTGTCTAAAAACGTACATGTCATCGAATAAGAAAAAGAAATTAGTAGCGGGGGGAAAGTGACTTGTCGCCAAACCCTTGTCAAAAAGCTGGGCGAGCTGTCACATATGCTACGTGAAAGCCACTATACATAAGTAGGGTTAAGTTCACATTAATGCTTCTTCAACTTTACGCGTGTCTCTTTTTAATCTCTAAATACTACTTTGTTTGAGTTAGTTTATACATTATTAGTC
Source organism: Prunus armeniaca (assembly GCA_903112645.1). Lineage (NCBI taxonomy): Eukaryota > Viridiplantae > Streptophyta > Magnoliopsida > Rosales > Rosaceae > Prunus > Prunus armeniaca. Next base: position 7,247,834 of record CAEKDK010000003.1, on the reverse strand, counting down.
TCTAATTTGGTTTGGGATCTTAGGCTAGAGACTGCATCGGACGGTCACACACGCAATTTATTAGGATTTCCGAATTATCTATCTCATTACGTACGTTTGAAATAATACTAGAAGAACCAATTGCTTTTAGTCAATTATAGTGCTCTACTACTCGAGCAATAATTCTCACATAGTAATTAGTTGTTTAAGACGTATCAAATCACAAAAACGAATGGTAGTCTATTTTTTGGTCTCTTGCTCTTGTCTTTTTCATTTCTAATCTCCAATCAAACGTCGTGAATCCTCTCTTTCTTAGACCACTCTTCAACTAAAAATTCAAACATTTGAAAGTTGTTCAGCCATTTGATTCTCATCATGATCATTTCAATGTTTAATTAAGGCATTTTGTTCGTTTATTTATTTGATAACAGTTACATGATCAAATCGGTTTGATTAAGTACACAGATAATCTTTAGTTACAAGGTAATTTAAGAAAAATGAAGTTTCTAGTCATATGTCGATACCGCATTACAAGATATATAGAAAGGCATAATTGAGATGATAAAAGAGGGAGGTAGTTAGATTTCTTCAATTGTGAAACTTTTGCAAACAAAGTGATTATGCAGCCTTTTTCATCTGTGAGATACTATGTAAGATTTATTAATGAGTATAATTATACAGCCAGCTTGGTAGCTAGGGTTTTTGGCTTTGTTCATTTGTCTGTTTGTTGGTATTAGACTAGACTTGTGCCGTAATTGTTTTATATTGAATAATGAGTACAAGTGGAGAATTTGATTTGCCCACGAGATTACTCCAACTTTAAGCCATCTCTTGATGCTGCTAAAACAATCACCTCCCAATTCTCCAAAAATCCATGCTTTTTCTATATAATAAAAAAGGATTATTAAAAGAATCTTCAAGAGGGCATAATGTGAAATTCTTCTTTCAATAATGATTTTTACATAACCTTATATTACAAAATGGGCCAACGTGATCTTTTCTTGTTGTCGGGGCCAACTAGATCTAGTTAAGTGAAAAAAAAGATTTTGACTTGCAGATCAGTGATCTTAGGTTCAAATCTCCACGACACATTGATAGTGTGTGTCAGAAAACTCCATCTCTTATAGTTTGGACTATCGTTTGTAGTAAAAAGAACCGTTATATTAGAATCCATGCACACATTCCTAGCAAAAAAATAAAATGCACATTCATTGTATCTTCTTGATTCAAGTCACATCTATAATTTTTCACATGTAAAATTAACCATACAAAACGGCTTAATTTGTGTAAGAGCTGCGAGAGTAAATAATACAAGAGTCATTGTCGGTTTCCTTTCATACTTGTTTTCTTGTGTTTAACTAAAACAAAAAACAAGCCGTATGGATAAATGGTCTCTTTCAAGATGAGTTTCTTTAATGTGTAATGAGTTTCCTTGGCATTACCAACACCTTTCCTTTTCTTAATCAATTTTATGGCGTCTCAATCAATCAAAGTTCTTGACCCAAAAATTCCAACTAAGCTTAGGTCTTTGACGAAGGAAACAAAAAGGAAGATCAACTGGGCTAGGTTCATCATAATAAGTTTTGCACAAATTTTTTTCCTCAAATGATAGAAGATTCATATTAAAGACATATATGGACCTTTTGTGGGAAAAATAATATGTGAATTGCTATATTTTCATTTAGAAATATTTGCTATTCTATCCGAGGTTCTACTTTCGATTCTCTCCTTTTTTAATATCGCTTGTATCAGAAAGGACATAATCTCTCTTAACAGATGTCTAAAAGTTTGTATTTACGTAACTCATTTTCTTGCGCGGTTTTCTTTACATATTAGGAAAGGCTGGTTCTTGGTTTGGAAAGGCTCCGAATTTTCATCATTTGACGGCATTCTCATGTGTGGTGGATATGGGTATCCAACCGAAAGTAAAGGCCGACAGTGCCTGACAAAATAAAATAAGAAAATGAAATTATGAGCTGGAAATCGCTAGGAAATTATTCCAAAATTGAAGTCCAGAGTCGGGGCCACAACAAACACTACGCCATGGAAAACTGTGACAACAGTTGAACTGTAGAAGAGTTGTAGAAGGCCAAAAAAAAAAAGAAAAAAAAAAGAGCCCACCGGACACAGCGCATACGCCAAATTTCTTTTGTTTCTCTGCCGAGTGCCACGTGCGCACCACGGCGTACAATAGCGCGTGAGACTTTTGGCATTTTCTTTTTTCAAAATTTTATACATTTATTTATCTACTCATTGGCCTTTCTTTCAGAGATATATATATATATATATATATATTTATAAATACCACGAAGTTTCCTTATACTTGAGAGGTGGAATTAATTCCTACTCTGGGTTCGGCTTGTCTTTAATCATAAAATGCTTTCAACTGCTTTCGAACCCTTGTAATTGAGGCACCAAATAGCTCGCAAACTGAATGTGGCAGTTTGCCAACCGCACTACATCTTGTGGTTTTAGATATAATTTATATAGATATGTATACAAATGTATTTTAATTTGATAATTTTGTTTTCTTACATGCATGATGGTGTGTGGTGTCAGATATAATTCTGAAAAGAAGAAAAAAAAAAGGGAAAGAGAAAGAGATGGCATGCTTAGATTGACATTTTCCTTGTTTAAAATAGTAGATGCTGTGGTCTACGTACTCCTGAGACTGAGATGGACAAAAACCCACGTTACGACTAGAAAACCGCACCTTTTATTATATCATTATCTTCGATAACCATCCATCAAATAAATTATTGCCACAATAAATTTTCAAACCAAATCCCGATATAACGCGATACGATCCGCATTTTATCGCCCCCAAGATTAACAACTCTTTCGCAACTTCATATCTCATATCGCAATCATGTCCTGTCTCACTGTATCACGTGATATAAATAAGTACCGGGAGTGGCCTAGTGGCATGCTCTGTAATAACTGCCAAAATCTGAGGGTGAACATTTTTGGGGACCGTCCAGAAAGCCTGTCGTTTAATTGAGGGATCTGATGGTAGTAAAAATCGCTTTCCAGGTTAATTTCACCTCCTTTTCAGCTGGGCTTTACTTGAATTATAGCCGTCAATATATCTTAAAATTTCCTGGTCAATACTCTTAGATGAATCCAACGGTATATATTGCACTTGTAGGCTGAACGGGAAGTAGTTGATTATTTCTCTGGCTCTGGTTCTACATTAGCTGAAGGACAGTTGTCAGCTACAGATTCCGCGCCGATGAACTCGACAAATGTAGCCGGCTAAGTGGGACCCGTCTCCATTTGTACCTATTTATAAGTTCGTCTACATATCAAGAGTACCTATCATAAGCTACCATAACCTATTGCTTTATGAGTTGATAAGCATGGGTACTTATCATCCTCCTTATCTGTCGCCTCCTATAAAAATCACCCATTTCTGCAAGTTTAATGTCTCCTTTCTCTCTCTCTCTCTCTCTATATATATAAATACAAAAATTTCTGGAGAGAGAATCTGGAGAGAGAAAGAAAGAGAGTTTACTATAAGTTTCTAGAGAGAGAAAGCTTTCTCTGAGCTCTGTCTCTGTCTCTCTCTCTCTCTTCTTCGTCTTCTGGATGTGTGGTTGTTTGTTCTGATTTGGTTCTCAAGGTGAGAGCTTCTCTCTCTGTTTTGGAATCTCTAACTTTTAATTTCTTTTAAAGTCTTTTTGTGGGTATTTTTGGGTTGATATTTTCTTTGGGGTTTGCTCATTAATACCTTTTTCTTTTGCATCTTCGATTCCACATGGGTCTTAAAGCTGCTTTCTTTGCCTCTTTGATCCTCAAAAAAGTTAATAATTTTTATGACTCTTTTTTTATAAAACCTGAATTTTATGTCGATGTGTAGTCAAATTTCTGAAATAATTGGTAAAAATGGTGTTTTAGTCGTATGATCTAGTTCTGGGTATGCACCTTTTGAATTTTTGCTGGCTGGTTGTTTTAATTTTTTAATTTTATTTTGAGTTTTGGGCTATTTAAGTTGACCCTTTTCATATTGATTTGATTTATAATATTATTTTATTTTTGCAGATCTAGTTATAATCTTAGTGATATTTCTGGTTCTGGAATCAAAGACGAGGGGTCAAGATGTCTTCTCTCAGCAGGGAGCTTGTGTTCCTGATCTTACAGTTTCTAGATGAGGAAAAATTCAAAGAGACTGTACACAAGTGGGCTACCTTCTATATATATTTTTAATTTTTTTAATTAATGAGTTTTTATTGTCATACTTGCTGATTGTGTACTGATACTGCATCATTAATTGCATTTTGATGTAAATAGGCTGGAGCAGGAATCTGGGTTTTTCTTCAATATGAAATATTTTGAGGATGAGGTGCATAATGGTAATTGGGATGAAGTTGAGAAGTACCTGTCCGGATTCACTAAAGTGGACGATAACCGGTATTCCATGAAAATCTTTTTTGAGATACGGAAACAGAAGTATCTTGAGGCATTGGACAAGTAAGCTTATTATGTTTCACTTTCAGTTCAGTTCTCTTATTGCAACCATAACTTTCATGGGAAATTTTTGTCTGCATTGAGGAATTCTGTGGTTGGATTGCATATAAATGAGACTGTTTGGACTTTGATAGGCATGATCGGTCCAAAGCTGTGGATATACTAGTAAAGGATTTAAAGGTTTTTGCCACATTCAATGAAGAACTTTTCAAGGAAATCACCCAGCTCTTGACATTGGAGAATTTTAGGTATGGGAATTGTGTTATATGAATAAAGTCTTAGTCGAACACCAGTTGTAGCATCATGCACTGAAAAATGGTATCTTGCATTATAGGGAGAATGAACAACTATCCAAATACGGAGATACAAAGTCTGCCAGGGCAATAATGCTGGTTGAACTTAAGAAACTGATTGAAGCAAATCCCTTATTCCGTGATAAATTGCAATTCCCCAACCTCAAAAATTCGAGACTACGGACTCTCATTAACCAAAGGTAATTTCTCTGAAACCGCGACTTAAGTTAGATAAGATTAGCTGTGCACTTCAGTGACTTATGGATGCTGTTGCAAGTGGTATCTTATTTTAATGTTTTCATGTATGGAGAGTGCATTTGTCTTCCATGGCGTTCAGAATGAAATTTCATCAAGTTCATAGCACAAAATTGTATTGTTAACTACATTATCATTGTTGCTATTCAAAAAGTTGGTTATGACATTGAGTGCTGTGAAGAAAAAAAAGAAATCATCGAACTTGACAAAAAAAATGCAGAAGAAATCATCAACTTTCTTGCAATGCCTAAAACATGTGCTGTGAACCGATTTTGGAGATTCTGCATTGACACTAGCACATCACTGCTTGTTCCAGCTTGTGGTGTCAGATTTTTTTATTTTGGGTGAACGGTGTCTAAGTAGTTTTACATGCTATGAACTATTACTTGTGAAAATTTTGGACTTTCTGGTTGTGCGAGGGTAACTAATTTTCCTTCTGCAAATTAAAGCTTAAATTGGCAGCATCAGCTTTGTAAGAACCCAAGACCAAATCCAGATATAAAAACTCTTTTTGTGGATCACTCGTGTGGACAACCGAACGGTGCGCGGGCTCCATCACCTGCAAACAATCCACTGCTTGGATCCTTGCCAAAAGCCGGAGGATTTCCTCCGCTAGGTGCACATGGGGTGGGTAATCTAGCTTAACTGGCGATATATTACTAAAGTAGCAACTCTTGTAATAAAAATACTTCTTGTGTGGAATTAAACATTCCCTTTCGTTTAGAAAGAAAAGAAATAAAATTATGTTGTTATAAAGGTCTTATTGATTTGTTTGGCTTTGCATTTCAGCCTTTTCAACCTACACCAGCCCCAGTTCCAATACCCCTTGCAGGTTGGATGTCTAATCCTTCCACTGTTACTCATCCAGCTGCTTCTGAAGGAGGAGCTATTGGTCTTGGTGCTCCATCAATTACAGGTAAGATATCCTTTTGTTACTACTGAGGTTCTTAGTTTTATCACGATGCTGATGACATGGTTGAATGGTTCTGATTGAGGTGTTTCATTACATTGTGCAGCTGCCTTGAAACATCCAAGGACTCCCCCAACTAATCCTTCTGTAGAGTACCCGTCTGGGGATTCTGATCATGTATCTAAAAGAACAAGGCCCATGGGGCTGTCTTCTGAAGTATGCACATATTTGTATAGATCGAATTGTGAACGATGATCGTTATCTTCTTCCTGACTTACCTTTTATTGGTATTTGTTCTTTTGAGCAGGTAAATCTCCCTGTTAACATGTTGCCAGTAACATTTCCGGGTCATGGTCATGGTCAAGCTTTGAATGCACCTGATGACTTGCCAAAGAATGTCACACGGACTTTGAATCAGGGTTCATCTCCCATGAGCATGGATTTTCATCCTTTACAGCAGACTCTGCTTCTTGGTTTGTATTTTTACAGTAGCTCCTTAAATTTTTTTTTATAAAAATATTTGCAGACCTTCAGGCAGTAGAGCTATGTTTGATAGTTGGTTTGTCCCTTAGTTGCTTTCTGTTCATATGTTTGGACGTTTGACTGTTCTCCCTGTGATGCTGCAGTTGGTACTAATGTGGGGGACATAGGGCTGTGGGAAGTTGGATCTAGGGAGCGACTAGTTTTGAGGAACTTCAAAGTTTGGGATCTTGGTTCATGTTCAATGCCTCTGCAGGTCTTTCCCCCTCTATCCTTGTTCATAAATGACAAAAAAACATTGTTCCGTATTCTCTATGGTTGTATTATTTGGTTGACTGAATAGTAAATGTCTTCATGAAATTCAGGCTGCTCTAGTTAAGGATCCTGGCGTATCTGTTAACCGTGTGATATGGAGTCCTGATGGTTCTTTATTTGGTAAGCTTGACAATATTGAAGTACCTGTGGTAAATGTGATATGCACACTATAATTATTGTAGTAAATTAGATATTTATTTATTTATTATTTACAATCCAAATACAGGTGTTGCTTACTCAAGGCACATTGTTCAAATATATTCTTATCATGGGGGTGACGATATACGACAGCACCAAGAGGTATATATTGAAGATACTGTTTTCAGTTCTTTTCCACTTTTTGCTATACTCTTGAGTTTCCTGTACTGATGCTGACCTCTGAAATTACTGTCCTAGATTGATGCTCATGTTGGTGGAGTAAATGATCTAGCATTCTCCCACCCCAATAAACAGCTTTGTGTAATTACCTGCGGGGATGACAAGACCATCAAGGTTGTTTAGTTGTCTAACATGTTTGCTTGTCTAATTGTAAGAACGTTTTCTGTTCCTTGCTGATTCCGTTTATAAATTTAGGTGTGGGATGCTACGACTGGTGCAAAACAGTATACTTTTGAAGGTCATGAGGCTCCTGTTTATTCTGTCTGCCCACACTACAAGGAAAACATTCAGGTCTTCATTCTTACTAATTACACCTTTCCATTCTGTCTCTGGTTCCCACTCTGTCCTTTTCTGATGCTCATTTTTCACTTTTGTGCTTCAGTTTATCTTTTCAACAGCATTGGATGGAAAGATAAAGGCTTGGTTGTATGACAATTTGGGATCTCGGGTTGATTATGATGCTCCTGGTCGCTGGTGCACAACCATGGCTTACAGTGCCGATGGTACAAGGTTAGTATACATAGCTCAGGGTTGCTTCTTTAAATTTTGATGGATGGCAGACTAGATGATTATTTAATTCTTTTCCCTTTTTGTCCTTTTGTGGTGGGTGAATTTTTGCAGGCTCTTTTCATGTGGGACAAGTAAAGAGGGTGAGTCATATATTGTTGAATGGAATGAAAGTGAAGGGGCCGTGAAGAGGACCTATCAAGGCTTCCGCAAGCGTTCTTTTGGTGTTGTGCAATTCGATACTACTAAAAACCGATTTTTGGCTGCTGGTGATGATTTCTCTATTAAATTTTGGGACATGGACAATACTCAGCTTCTGACAACTGTTGATGCTGATGGAGGCCTCCCAGTAGGTTCATTTCCTTCAAGTAAATTGAAATAATAGCGATCTAAAATAGTGGTTGCTCATCTTCTTTACCCTTCTTAATTCCTAGGCAAGCCCTCGTATCCGCTTTAACAAGGATGGCAGTCTCTTGGCTGTTTCTGCCAATGAGAATGGGATTAAAGTATTGGCAAATGCAGATGGAATTCGATTGTTACGAACATTTGAGAATCATCTTTCTTACGATGCATCAAGGACCTCTGAAGTTGTGACAAAGGTAGTTTTTTTTCTTTTTCGTCATATTAGTTTTTTTGGTACCTTATCCTTTATTAAATTAGCTCTTGCTAACACTTGACCTCTTTCAGCCTGCAATAAACCCTATTTCAGTTGCTGCAGCAGCGGCAGCTGCTGCTGCTACCAGTGCCGGTCTGGCTGACAGAAGTGCATCTGCAGTTTCTATTTCTGGAATGGTTCGTTGGATATGCATCTTCTTTTGTATATATTGGACCTTCATTACTTTGCTCCATATGCATTTTTATTTTAAATTGCTTCTTTTATTTATATGTATTTAGAGTTGAAATACCTGCAGTTATGATTCTTCTAATTAATCAAACTATTATTCATACCAGAATGGGGATGCTCGGAACTTGGGGGATGTGAAACCTAGAATAGCTGAAGAATCCAATGACAAATCAAAGATTTGGAAACTCACAGAAATCAACGAACCGTCTCAATGTCGTTCCTTGAGGCTACCTGAAAACATGAGAGTGACCAAGGTATGATGTATGCTAACTGCCTTTATTCTTGGAAGATTTCACGTCATATTGATGGATTTATAATATCCCTGGTCCTGCTTCATCGCACCATAAATATTTCATTGTGTTCTACAGTTTACTATATTCATTGTGTGTGGAAAACATTATGACCTTTTTCTTGGCCACGACCTTGGCTCTAAATGATAATTCTTTAAAATATGAACAAGAAATATTTTATTTTCAGAATGGTGCTTCCCATGATTTCGTCTTTTCATACTTAAAAGCATGGAAATCATATATGATCTTTTGATCAAACACATCGAAGCATGTGATTAGGCCAACTTCATGGAGCAGCAACAACTTAGCTATAAAAAGAACATCCTCTTTGGAAGCCTAAGACTAGGGTTGTTTGCACAAGTTTGACAATGGCTCCTTTTCATCCAAAGAGAAATGTCTATGGTGAGCAAAGGGTTGGTCAATATAAAACAAATGAATAACCCAAAGGGTCAATCTAAAGTAACTATCAAGAGTTGTTAAAGAGTCGATTAATTCAGGTCTTAGAAAGACTTGATGTAAAGAAGAAACTTTCTATTTACAATTCCGTGGGGGTCCACATGGACTTAAAATGGTTCCCACATGGGCTCTCTAAATTCTCATTTGGATTTATGATGCTGTATCAATGGGATTTCTGAATGGGACACATTCTGTCTTCAATATATTCTCATTAGGTTCCTTGATTTTGTTTTTCAGATATCGAGGTTAATCTATACTAATTCAGGAAGTGCAATTTTGGCATTAGCATCAAATGCCATACATTTGCTCTGGAAATGGCAGAGGAGCGAGCGTAACTCTACTAGCAAGGTGTGTAGATGCATAGTAGTTTCCATCAATCATTTGTGGTTCTTTCATAATAAATCTGAAAGATGAGTTTCATATTATCAATACAACTGATGTACACTGCAGGCAACTGCTAGTGTTTCACCTCAACTCTGGCAGCCCTCAAGTGGCATTCTAATGACCAATGATGTTGCTGACACAAGTCCTGAAGAAGCTGTTCCTTGCTTTGCTTTGTCCAAGAATGATTCTTATGTAATGTCAGCATCTGGTGGAAAGATTTCCCTATTCAATATGATGACATTTAAGGTAACACGCCTTCAGAGTAGTTAGCTTGATTTTTCCATATATATGTATATTCATTATACTCATTGGAATTTCTTGTTGGCAACTACAGACAATGACAACTTTCATGCCGCCGCCGCCTGCTGCAACGTTTCTTGCTTTCCACCCTCAAGATAACAATATTATCGCTATTGGAATGGATGATTCCACTATTCAGATATATAATGTCCGTGTAGATGAGGTATGATGTAATCTGTGGACAATTTATCTCAGCACCTGCTGTTTGAGATGGCTATTATTTAGTTTTAATTTTCTTGATGCAGGTTAAGAGCAAGCTTAAAGGTCACTCTAAAAGAATAACTGGCCTAGCATTCTCTCATGTACTAAATGTGCTAGTTTCATCAGGAGCAGATGCTCAGGTATTAGAACCTAATCAGCTTTTGTACCTTGAATTAATATTTTCTTATATGGTTTTCCTTCTGGGGTAGACTGAAATTGAATCAAACTCCCAAATATGCTTATATTACCAAAGTGAGATAATTTCTCTGACAGGCTTCGAAACAAATTAACTGTTATAAGTGTGGCCTTTTATTAATAGTTATTTTTTATAAGTGTGTTCCGTGTTCTAGTTTCTGATTCAACATGCATTTATTTTTCCTATTCAAGCTTGTTCGCTAAACTTTCCAGTGACTCCATTTTTCTCCTTAAAAAGTTTTAAGTCAATTGTTAAATCTGGAATTACCATGACAAAAGTATTTCTCTGTAAATGTAATCAGGTCCTTGTGAAGTAATACTGAAATCACTAATAGTAGTTTGGTTATTATTTCTTTTTTCTCCTTCAGCTTTGTGTATGGAATCCTGATGGATGGGAAAAGCAGAAGTCCAGATTCTTGCAGCTTCCAACTGGGAGAACAACAGCTTCACAGTCAGACACACGTGTACAGTTTCATCAGGACCAGATGCACTTCTTGGTTGTGCATGAGACTCAACTTGGCATATATGAAACTACAAAACTAGAATGTGTAAAGCAGGTACATTTGTCTCTAGGTGCATGTCATGGAGATTTATGAGTGTCCTTCCGAGTATTTTTTAAATTTAAATTCCTTTTCCTCTTGCTTGTTTAGTGGGTCCCACGTGATTCTGCTGCACCAATTTCCCATGCAACATTCTCATGCGACAGCCAGCTTGTATATGCCAGCTTTTTAGATGCAACCGTGTGTGTGTTTAGTGCTGCAAATCTCAGACTACGATGTCGTATTAATCCTTCTGTTTATCTTCCTGCTAATGTCAGGTAATTCCCTCTTTCTGTTGCCCAACTTCAACTGACTTTCCACCTTTATTTCAATGGTGCTTTTCAAGATTTAAGTTTGGGTGGTACTTGTTCAGTATTATTTTACAAGTCCAGGATATGTTTAAACCTGATTTTTCTTAACAAGAGTTTAAACACGATTTTAATGTTAGGTTTTGGAACATACACTTATTAATCTGGTTGTGCCCCTGTCCTGGGCGGAGGGTGGTTTATGCTATCATGTAACTTCATGGTATGGCTAGAATTGTTGCATATGACAAAACAAATACTGAACTTTGTAACGTTTTAAAGAAAAAATTACCAATTTTAGCTCCCCACTTGTATGATTTATTTACCACTTCTATAAAAACCCAAAATTTGGTTGCTTACACAGCCTAATAGAATAGGAATTAAACGACACTTGTCTTCAAGGCTTCAACCATACATTAGTGTGTTAATCTCTATATGCATTCTAAGCACAGAAGTTTTCTTCCAATATAAATCGGTATATGAGCTTTAACTACACATTTGACACAGCCTAATAGAATAGGAATTAAATGACACTTGTTTTCAAGGCTTCAACCATACATTAGTGTCTTAATCTCTATATGCATTCTAAGCACAGAAGTTTTCTTCCAATATATATAGGTATATGAGCTTTAACTACACATTTGATGAAAATCATATCAAAATGCAGACATTAACTCATCCATGCATCTTTGCTTTAACTAAGGAGATCATCTTTGGACTTCAGACTTAAAAAAAACGGAAATCTTTGTACCAGTCATTCTATTTGTAGCATGCCTCTTTGATTACTTTTCTGTATAAATGTCAAGATACTGGTTTGGGAAATCTAAATCCTCCCAGGTTTGTGATAGCTGTGTTGACAGTTCTTGACTCCAGCACTTTGCTTCCCCTTTTGCAGCAATAACGTACAGCCCCTTGTGATTGCGGCACATCCACAAGAACCAAATCAGTTCGCATTAGGACTTTCGGATGGTGCTGTTCATGTCTTTGAGCCCCTCGAATCTGAAGGCAAATGGGGTGTGCCTCCACCCGTTGAAAATGGGTCAGCAAGCAGTGTGCCAGCTACTCAAGTTGGAACTGCAGGTTCAGATCAAGCACAGAGATGATCAAAAGGCTGGCAGAGCACAAGTTCTTTTACATGCTTGGCTTGCTGGCCCATTCCAAATATAGGTATTTTGCATTTGACTACTTGCTATTTTTCCTAAGAGTGGTATTTATATTCCTTTGACACATTTTTGCCTTTTTGTTCTTTGTTTTTTGTTTTTCTTTTAACGCATTTTTGTTATGTATTGCTGCAGTTTGTGTTCTTGATGCAATGTAATTTACTCAAGGAATGAATGATGTGCAGATATGTAGATTTAACATGTTGGTTCAGAATATCAGTAAGGTAAATGCTGTAGGAGTATTGGCAGTGATATGTATTTATTTTCTGCGTCAGAAAGGAAGAGTTTAATGTTTCTCCCTTATGCTTTCGTCTTCCAATTGATCATGAATATATAATTCTTGTTAATTTTCTATGTCAATTTCCGTTGCTGTCTCAGTTTTCTTTTCTTTGACTTCGGCTGTTGTTAGTTGGATGTTAACCTGCAAGTCTTGTAGGATAATAATGGACCTTTGCCCTTTTTTAAGATTCTGGTTTCTCTTGAGGAAAATGGTAGGGAGATGACATTATTGTACCACATTGCCCTTTTTAAAGATTTCCATTTCTCTTTGGGCATGACAACATTATCGTATCACATTGTGTACCACTTGTCTAATAGCGGTGCGACATACTTGTTTTGCCCGACTCTTCCTCTATTAGAGAGGGGTGGCACACAATGCGTTACAATAATGTGGTCTCCGTGACATAACCCTTTCTTTTTATGCAGAAATGTGGACGCACCTTATGAGTCTTATGACGAAAAATCAAACTGTGACATTAGAAAAAGCGTCAAGGAAAATGCATAAACTCTTGCATTTACCACAAAACAATAAAGAGGGAAATAAATGTCATAAGAAAAAAGCTGGATATCGTAAATAATTGAAAATGCACAATGTGAAGGGAAAAATATAAAGAAGGTATACGACAGTTATTTTCATAGACCCAATCCTAGGAAGGCTATCCCCATTTTCTTCTGTGCAACAAAAGATAAGCTTGGCATGAGCATAGAGAGAATTTCTAAAACCCTACTTCTAACTTCTAATATGCATTTTGAAACCACATTCATGTGCAAATTACCGCATACACAATTTTCCCTACATTCCGTAATGCTTTTAAACACATCATTTTCTATCCATGCTGATGCTGCGAAGCTTGCAAACTAGGAAGGTGAGTCGACTGAAGCTTCCTAATACCATACAATCCTGCACGACTCAAGCATTGATGCGAGTGCCCAACTCAGTATCCCAATCAAGTAGAAAGTAGCCACAAGGGAAGCATCTTTTCACAAATAAAAGTTATTTCTTCCTTGTTAGCGAAAGGATAGAGGCAAGCCACAACAACATTTGAGCAAGAAAAGTAGCTACTGTTGTTTCAGTAAATTTCTGTCTTCAGAAATTAGTATCGGCAGTCCAATAATTGTGTACATCCAAGATTCCTCTGTAAAATACCAGGAATGCCCATGATGGTGAAATAACTATCATGTAATCTCTTAGGATCCTTCCTTTTTGTATAAGTAAGCATCTCCATGCAAACTTGGGAGCACGGTTGAGAAGAACATTGCTCTCCTGCTCTCTAGCTTCCAACAAAATTTTCCTTCGTTTTCAATGTTTTCCATTCCTACTAGCTTTCCAAGTTCCAAGCAACATTAGCAATATTTTAAGCAAGTGTCCTTTCATGCTTTATTTTCTGTTTGTTTTTCTTTTGTCGAAAAGAAGTTCCATTAACAAGGAAATATTACATTAGGGCAGTTACACAAAAGTAGGCTCAATAAAATCAAATTTGAGAGATCTAAGCATGGTGCCCAAACATAAGCCAACCAAACGCCGAACAAGACATAAAGCGTACCAATTACCAAAGCCCATACATACGGAAGTCTCTCTTCTAACGGGGCCTTAACCAAAACACAACACTATTTGAGTAAACCTAGGAGACCCCATACGCACTTGGGTTCGATTTACATAGGCGACAATTTTGAGGCAATCCAATATAATACTCTCTCCCCTTCCCTAGCGAATGACCCCAAAAAAAAAAAAAAAAAAAAAAAAAAAAAGAGGGATGGGAGAAAAAAGAGAGGAGAAAGACCCGTCCCTGGCCTGAGCAGCTCTGAGCAGCTTAGTTGGAACTTGGGGGATGTGGAAACCTAGAATAGCTGAAGAAATGACAAATCAAAGATTTCAAAACTCACTGAACTCAACGAACCATCTCAACACCATTCGTTGAGGCAGTATTCTTGGAAGATTTCATGTCATATTGATGCATTTGTAATGTCCTGCCCTATCATTCCTATGGAACTTAAAAAATATATCAATATGTTGTAAAATTTACGGTGATCTTGTATTCTCATTGCCAAATTTGTATGAAGCACAAATTTACAGAGTTTTGTAGAAATATCAGGCCCCAACCGAATGTAGAACAAAAAATAAGTAGTTTGTTCTTGGGGAACAAGGAACCAAGGAAATCAGTATTACTAAGCAGATGGATACAATCTGTTGTTTCCATTGAATACCAAATCTCTAATAAAGAGACAGAAGAGCCATGCCTGGGAAGCTTTTCATTCCAAAATAGATTTTAGAACAAAACTCAATATGAAGCAGAGATAATTTATAAAGCTATAGTTGAAGAGAATATGGAAACCCACATCTACCTCCAACCATATGCACAATAAGGTTCTTTTATACATGATTAAAGTCTATTCCTGCTGCCATTAGCTTACAGACTACTAATTAATACTTCGGGGAACTACTCAGGTCACTTAAATTGATCTTCAAAATTCTCAAATGGAAACAATTAAAGGAAGGGTGCGAGAGATTTTGAATGTTTCAATCCTGCCGCCATTAATGCTTCCGGTGAAATGAGATTTTGAAGGTTTCAATCCTGTCATCCCTGCATTCACATGGAAGGTGCGAGAGATTAAAGGACAATATACTGTTTTGGGTTACAATTTTAAGCCAGGTTTAGAAGGCATGACAGAAACATAACTTTTCCAATGAGTACATATACGCTTGGTGATGAACAAGTCTCTCATGAATCGCAGGGTATCTTTCCAAGTCCATCTTGATCAGGTTATACAAGTAAGGTAGCAGTCATTGCCAAGAGCAGTAATTGCACTATTTCTTCTACAACTCAAGTTTGACAGATCTGAAGGAATTTAATAAATAGTCATGTTGAGTTGATATGAACAGCCTAGGAAAAAAAGAAAAAGAAAGGAAATTACCTTCTCACAGAAGATTATGTGGTGTTGGGCGTACGACTGCAAAAGCTGGATGTAACCACTTGACATTGCTTCTCTAAGAAGATCTTCCTAGTGATTACCGGAGAATACGAAACAAGAAAGAAACAAAGGAATCTGATGACCATAGATAAAAAAGGAACTTGAGAGGAAATACAAAACAAAACAAAGTAAATATCTTGGGTTAATTACCAATTTAGCAAGAAGAGGTGGATGAGAATAGCAGAGCCCGTTGCCATCATCAGTTCTGATCTTCTCTTCCTTCTCATTCTTCTCACACCCTTATATCTTGAAACAAAAGTTGTTCCAGTTTCAGAATGAAAATGATGATGTCTGCTGCGGTACTAAAAATTCAACTCCCACACCTTTTTCACACATCCCATCCACCTTATTTCCAAAATATCAAGGCACCGCAAGTTCCCCAAAGCAGGCAAAAACTCACAAAAATCACTGTCATGAAGAACTAGCCTCCTCAAATTTTGTAACGACATCATTGAAGTAGAGGAGCGATACAAGAACTGTAAGCCGCAGGCATACAATTTACTTTTCACTGAAGATAATTGAAGTGAGGATGTAAATTACCAGAGCGGATGGAAATTAACAAAACTTGTTCAGTACCTTGGTCATCCACAGGTCCTTCAAAGAATCGCAAGGCATCCTTCCAAGTCCATCTTGATCAGGCTATATAATTAAGGAAGCAGCGGTACTCATTCAATTTCCAAGATCAGTGACGGTAAATAATAGCAATATTACTTCTACAACTCAAATTTTTGACATACATGAAGGAATTTAATGAATAGTCACATGTTCAGTTAATATGAATAGCGTAGAGAAAAATTACAAGTTCTTGTGGATGGGATCATTAGAAAAAAGAAAAGTTACCTTTTCATACATACAAGATTATGTGCAGCCACATGACATTGCTTGTTCAAGAAGATACCGTCTTCCTAGCGATTATCTGAGAATACTACTAAACAAGAAAGAAACAGAGAAAGCTGACGGTCATAGACAAAGAAGGAACTGGAGGGAAAAACAAAGTAAACATGACGAGTTAACTTAATTACCAATGCAGCAAGAAGAGGTGGATGAGAATGGCAGCGCTCATCGTCGTCATCAGTTCTGACTCTGTTTCCAGTTTGGCTGGATCGGAACTCCGTCTTGGTTAATTTTAATGTTTGGGATGTGAGACGTCTTGTCCCACAGCTTGCCGCTTCCTATTTCAAAATCTTGTTTGAGAATCGGAAAATCACTGATTTCCAGCGACTTGAGTGGTTCCACAGTAAGTCCGGCAGTGTTTTCAGCTAAGGTTGTTCCACAATGTTAAGGAGGAAAGAGATTGCATTATTGTAATTTCAGAATGCTCTGCTCCTCCTTCCCGTTCTTCCCACTCGACATCTTTAAAACAAAGTTGTTTCAATTTCGGGAATGAAGATGATGATGATGTCTGCTCCTGCACATCTAAAAACTCAACTCCCACCTTTTTCACACCAAGCATCCAACTTATTTCTAAAATCTCAAGGGACGGCAAATTCCCCAAAAGAGGCAAAAACTCACAAAAGAAATTGGTTTCAAGAGCTAGCCTCCTCAAATTATGCAACGACAGCATCCATTCGACATGCCAGTTGGTGCCATGGTAATGCAGGATGGTTAACTCTTCCAAATTTGGATGTGGTTGTAAGGCATTCAGGATTTGTCCATCCCTCCATCTTTTCTCATAATTTTTATCTACTGAGAAAGACAGATTCAACTCGACCAGGAGTTCCTTCACCAATTGTGCCTCTTTAGCCTCACTCACAGTGTTTATATCACTCAACCCATTTATACAAAGACTCCCTCGAAGCTGGTTCATTTCTCTCGAACTTCCCAACTTAAATGTTGTTTCATTGTAGTCAGTGTCACCATAGCCATGGCCTCTTCTGACAGAAACATAATCTAGTCTTTCCAGACTTGTTAATCTCTCAATCTCTTCTGGTAATTTTACACTACCAGAGAGGTAAGTATAAAGATGCTTTAAGTTAATCAGCTTTCGCATAGTGGCTGGTAATTTTACAAGAGACTTGCAATAAATGAGAGACAGTCTGCAGATTGTATAAATTACCAAGAGCATCAGGCAATTCTTTCAAACAACTATTTTTCGATAGATTGAGATAACGCAAATGAATGAGTTCACCTATCGCTTCAGGAAGTTCTTCAATCGAGTTTCCCTTCAAATTTAATGTCCTAAGACATTTTAATTGTAAAATTAAATCCCAGCTTATTGTTTCAACGTTCAAATCACAAGCTAGGAGAGTGCGTAGCTTTTTGTATTTGCAAATTGAAACAGGCGATCCATTATAAGGGGTTGATGTTGCCTCTGGGCCCCTTATTACCATTGCTATCCTCCTTAATATAACAATAATTTTTTGGAAATTATCTTGTGACATCTACATATCAATCAAATTATCTTTGCCAAACTCACAATCTTTGGAAAAAAACACCACAATATAAGAGACAACGTTTGGTCACCGACGTCAAATCATAATAACTTAGTAATAATGGTTGGTAGACTTTTTGTTCGACCTCTTCTAGTTCCCAAATCTTACTCTTCAAAACATTCAACCATTCTCTCCTTGTTTTCTTAAAGCGCATTAGGCTCCCTAAAGTCTTTGCCGCAAGAGGCAAACCTTTACACTTCTTTACAATCTTTTCTCCAATTTTCTCAAGTGCATCATCTCTTTTTCTGTCCCCAAAATCCAAGTGATTGAAGAGTGACAAACAATTTTGTTCGCTCAACACCCCCTCTTTTCGTGTAGTCACCAATATCCTACTGCCTACAAACACCATTGTGCAAAGATAACCTTAATTGCTCCCACTTTCTATCGTCTTCAGTCCACACATCATCTAGGACAATATTGAGGAACTTCTTACCCTGAATGAATTCAGATATACATTGCTATAGAGTTTGCAACACATTTGAATTCATCCGGGTATCAGATTTTTTCAGACCTTCAATGATGGCTTTAGCAATCTTGATCTCAAAAGGGTTTGAGACACAAACCCATACTCTATTCTGGAATTGGTTCCTCACCCTTTCATCATTATAGGCTAGTTGGGCAAGAGTTGTCTTGCCAATTCCTCCCATCCCTAAAATGGAGATGACAAGAGGACCCCTCTCCTCTTTGCTACTCTCACTCAGCTTCTTCACTAAATTATCCTTTTCAATTTCCCGACCAAATATCTTAGATATATCGACTAAAGACGAAGTTTTTGGGCGTACTTCAAGTTGTTCAATGCTTCTTTTTGTCTCTTGAAATTATACTTTTTCTTTCATTAGCAGTTTCAGTTAATTTTTCGTTCAGAGCTTTTATCTTATGAGCAATGTCACGACGAACAGTTACCCGATTCACTCGCCTAAAACGAAAGTTAATGAGAGGGGTGGAAGAAACGTACCATGGTAATTCCTTGTTTCTTAACTTCTTGTTTCAGAATTCCAGTGTTCCACTCATCCAAAACGTGGTCCATCTCGTACGATAAATCTTTTAGCTTATCCAACCAGTCTCTAACACTGGCCTCCTTCACTTGCCTCTGCTCTGCATCCTCTAGGAGAGCATGAATAGCTTTGAGATTGCTTCTGATAATTTCAACTTGTCTGTCTACACCCACCACAACTTTCGCCTGGTGTTCTATCCGTTTATGGATAATCGAAGTGAATCGATCTAGAAGTACGGAAATGAGTGCTTCAGCCATTGCTATATTGTGCTGGTGATGGAAATCCAAGAATGGTATTTTTTGGAAAAAGAATTGTTGTGCTATTTCCTTTCCTCTACCTTAGTTTATATAGTGAGACTAAATTGTCAAGGCCAGTGCATGCATGATGTAATCCTTGACAAGTACTCCACATGATTAATTATCAGCTAATTGCCATACTTAAATTTGAGATCAACTCTACTTGCTGCTTAGCAAATAGAATTTTGTAACTGGACAAGAAACGAATAAAAGTGCAAAACAAAGGTTCAAAAAATGACAAGAAAGATCATGGGATCACCTGGTAGGAAGACAACTGCAAAGGGATGCTTTTACTTGAAATATACAGGCTAGATATTTTTAATGATGAAGCCAAATAATATTTTTGCTTCTTAAGAAAATTAGGTATCACTAATATTTTTTTCTTCTTCTCTTGAATTTGAACCTAGGGAGAATTCAAGCATTAATCTTAATTAGTCATGATCAAGGAAGGAACTAACTTTTAGAGGACAATGCATGCTTTGACAAGTTGTCTTTCTCAAACATTGATTACTATTATTGCCCAGTGAAAAAGAAAACCATGGACCTAGCTTTTGTTTTCATTTTTTTTCTTCTTGTATCCAGATTTTGACCTAGGAAGGAATTTTAGAGGTCTATGAGCCAAGCTGTCTATGAGTAATGCTACTCTTACCACATTCTCATACCACTTCATGTGGCAGATGAAGTGAGCAACTACCTTAATTAAAAAGTACCAATAAATCATAAAAGAAAATGAAATATTAAACTAATTTTAATTGATGTGATTATCCACCTTACCTGGCACACAAAGTGATATGAAAACGTGATATACAAATGTGGTAAGAGTAGGCATTATTCTTTTTTAAAGGGCTCAAGGGAAAAAAGGAATAAACCAAAGGAAAATACTTCTTAGAATCGGGTAGTCAGAGACAAAGGAAAATGAACCCAACCATTTGCTTTCTCATTTTTAATGTTGTTTGATGTCATTGCTCAATAGAACTTCATTATGTCTTCAACATTGATTTTTATGGATAACAGGGAAAATTTGTTTTGTCCAACATTGATTCCCAGATGAAGTATGGATTTGTAACATTCTCTCCATTATCGAATGGCTTCATAAAAAACCGGAGCAGGAAAAACTTCACGGTACTGTAATGTTTCGTTGTGTTATAAAGCATTCCATCAAGAAATTTTCGGTACATATGAAATGCACCTAACACCTAACTACTTAACTAACGCATGACATTTGGATGTGCATATAAAACGCATCACAAATCACTGATTAATAAATTAAGTTGAAGAATCCATTGTTTTTAGATACTGTACAAGGAAGCAACTGAAAGCAGCATAACTTTCAAGCAGGTATATACAACGGTTATTTTCATAGACAGCCTAAGGATTTAAAAAGCGGCGGAAGTGCCATGCCCAGGAAGCTTATCCACATTTTCTTCCATGACAATTCGATTTTGGTAGAAAACTTCACATGAAGCGCATAGAGAATTTCTACACCTGTAGATCTAGACATTTTGAAACCCACCCAACCATATACAAAATTTACCAGATCCCTTCCATAATGTATTTATATACATAGTTGTATGTCCATGCTGCCAGATTCTGAAAGTTAACTTAAATTACCTCCAGAACTATTCAGGCCGGAAGCTTACCAGGTTGGGAAGGTCAGTCAACTGAAGCTTCCTAATCTCGTTTGCTGTCACCTTGCAGGACTCCAATGTCAGAGATTTTAAATTCTTCAGTGTTTTCAAATGCCGAAGTCCAGAATTGGTGATCCGAGAATTTGAAACGTTTAAAGAGATCAATCCCGTCAGCCCTGCATTCCCATAGAATGTGAAAAATTAAAAGATAATAATGGCATTGGCTAATATGATTAAAATATGATCCCTCCCACAGAATTGAAGATCCAACCAAGGTTTAAAAAGGCGGGTCAAGATCACTGCTAGAGAAAGAAGTCTAACTCCCTCTTATGAATACAAGTGCACTATCAGAATTTCTTTTATACTGTGATACTGCCAACTTTATAACTTCAATAGAGTAACAATAATTACATGCTTTACTTTTTTTAACTAAGGAACAGGTATTTCTTCCTATACTTGGAAGGCATTCCCACCCCCCACTCCTCTCCCCTTTTCTCCTGGCCATCAAGGCATTTCAGGGATGAAAAAGAATGCATGCATGCAATTGTTATGGCCATAATTGCAAAACAAAAAGCCAATCCCAGTATCCATGAAAAGATCGAAGGGTCACACTTCTTACAAGAACATATATATCAAGAATACAGTCACCAAGTGGAAATAAAATTTTGACCACATATTGTCCTCTGAACTGATACTGCCATCATTGGCAACAGTGAGTATGCATTTATATCTTTTGCACTTGAAATTCCCATGTTTGGCCCACTAAAATGGTCCAATCTCAAACACTGCCAAGTTCCATTCAATAGCCAATATAACAGATAAAGCTAGCATATCCATCATTCTTATAAACCAAAGTTTATAGGCATACCAGAAATCAACTCCAAAGCTTTATCAGTCAGGTTGCAGTTTTGAGACAGATTCAGTAGGGTCAAGGATGAAAGATTTTTAATATTTTTTATTCCAGCATCCGTCAATCCTCCACCGCATATTTCCAGGGACCTCAGGTTTTTAAAGCCTGAACATTGCAAATACAATGGTATAAAATGAACTAGTTTAAATCTTGGTAAAAACCAAACTCAAAACTGTTATGTGAATGTCATTTAATAAAGAAGGCCTCTTATAATCCGCTAGTGTGTGACCAACAGCCTCTCAGGTCAACTATTAGAAGACCAATTTGTTTCCATGCTCCATGGTATTTCCCGGCAAAATTACCAATAGTATTTACCATGCCAGTTATGTATCTCTGATTCATATCAGACATAAGAATGCAACCATCATATACCAAAAAACATAGAAAATTAATTATCAAATTGTCATTAAAATGATACACTTGACTATTGCTCTATAATCATATCCTCCAGTGTTTCCCATCTATAGCGTTCCAAAACAAAAATACCTCAAATTCAATACGATAACAGAACTCAACTCTAGTTTACAAATGGTAAGCCTGCTACTTCGGCAATACCAATTTCCAGGTACATTGAGAAACTAAAGGGCTGAATAACTCGTTCATTTTAGAGTCTCATGAAATAGAGTGTACTTACGGAGGCAAACTTGAAAACTGGAAACTACAAATAATGGATGTATTTCAAGGATGTTACAACTTGGAAATTCTCTAATTTATTTATACCACTTAAGAGGGTGCGAGAAATGTTTTCGGAATAAGCAATTTAATTAATGTGGTAAGAGTAGCGTTAGCAAAATGGTACTTTTGTATTTTGAATAGGTTAATTTGGTTTTTATGTCCCATCTAGAGTTACCAACATCACAGTACTTCTGGGTTCACAGTATGGTTATGTCAACGCAATCCTGTTCCCTGTACATGGTACATTGTGCACATACTCGGACAGCAATGTGGTGTTGCAGTTTGAATCGTTGCACTTACCACTTGGGTTGCTAGTGCACATCTTGAAGTATGTTCATAAATGCAAAATCACTTAGAATCACATCAAATTAGTAGCTTACATGCATTCAAGGGAGAATAAGCATCCTTCCCTTAAATTCCAGTATGTCAACATTTTGTCACTTGATTCCTCCCCATCTATCAGTAGAGTGTTGGGAAAGCCAGTATTTCAGAACCGGATTGCCAAAGTACCACAATATGGTAAGCACAATCCAGATCGCTATTCCCAAGAGGATAGGGAAATCTGGTAAATTCTGGTCTGGTCCCATCAATTGGTTGGTTAGCTATAGGCTTTTGGCTTGTGGGAAGAGTGGGTTTTTATTTATTTTATTATATATATATGGTCTCAAGTCCAGGTGATACTTTGAATAAAAAGAACCTTGGGATCTATGTAAGTGACACCATATTACGAATGTGTGATGTAAAACTTCTCTTAGATGTGAAGTCTTGGTACGATTCATGTAAACCTAAACAACCCTGCATCACTAGTGGCTTGCCAGGTTCCATATATACTGCTGATATCAGCAGGTCCATAAGTGCCCAAAGCAGTGGTTTCTGTGTGTGCGCGCGACATTGTCAGTAACTAACATGTGGCTAATTTAAGTAATTGAACCATTACAGTGTTGCATAACATACTTCGCAGATAGTGTGTTCCAGAGTCTGTAATTCGAGCTCCAAATAGATCGAGGTGTGTCAATCCAGTTAAACCTGCATCAACAAAGAAAAATGTGTGCAGCATTTATAAAAAAACCAGATGACTTACTGGGAAACCATAAAACTTGAACAACCACCACCAAGTATCCAATTATTCAACCTTAAAAGCTTGGAAAAGGCATCCGAAATTTTTGTCATCAAGGGGTTAGATCTAGTTAGCATACTACTATACATCAGAATGCAGTTTCCATCTAAGGATACTTACTTGTAAGAGCTGCAAGTCCACTATCAGTAATTTGGCGAGCGTCCAAATTAAGTGATTTAAGAGACGACAGGCCAGACAGTTTCCTTAAACCACTGTCAGTAACAACAGTGAATGAAAGATTTATACTTTCCAGATTAATTAAACCTACAAAAAGCAAACACTAATCAGGTTAAGAAAGAATAAAATCCACAAATTAAAATTGACAAAATATTACCTTAAAGAACAATAAGAACAGAGGTTGGTCAGTGATGCAGGATGCGTAGGACCTAAATTTATTAGTTTCCTAATGTATTTGTTAGTTTCCTAGATACTCTAGTTTTCCAAATTCTAGTAGGATTTCTACTTTTCCAGATTTCTAGTTTTAAGTTTCCTATTTTATTGGGGTTATGATTTCTGTTTAAGCAAGGGATTTTTATCCTATTATGTCGAGGTTTTAGTTTGCTATAAATACCCCCATGTAGTTCTTTAAAAAGGGAAATTTGAATGTTGAGTAAACCTTTTCCCAGGACTCTCTGATTTCGTCCCTTCGATCTATATTTCTTCTCCTCGATCTCCGATATTCTTCTTTGTTCTACTGTTTCTGTCCTTTATCTTGTCTTTTCGATCTCTATTTCTTCTGCTCGGTCTCTTATATTCTTCTCTGTTCTATTGTTTGAGTGCTTAATCTAATACAACCTACAGGCTGTACTACATCTCATTATTTTCATCTCCTGCATGGTGGCATCAGATAAGCCAGCCACCCATTTTTACATGAAATAGCCTAATTCAGCATTTTATTCCTTAATAGTCTTAAACATCACTAGAAAACACCTAAAATCCAGAGGGTTTCCTTTCATTCAAGTGCATCTTTAAGAGACCAAATCAAATTCTTAATTGCCATATACAGGAAAGAAAAAAACACCAGCAGGCAGGCGAGACAGAAAACGCTGGCACTACTAAACAAGCCACATATAATGAAAACAGGTCTTGGTCCATGGAATCCCAAAAGGGTAAATGCACAGTTATGCACAATTTTACCCTGTCTGCCAAAATATTAGCCTGGAACCTCCGATGTTTTCTCTATACATTAGTGACAGTGACACAAGAATGTTTTTGCTAAATTAATTATACTACTTATCAATACCAAAGAAAAAGACAGAATGTGACTCAACCCAAACTTTATTTTTCTGTTTATTTTTTCTCAAAATTTAGAATACCACAACTTTTATTTTACATACGTTTTTTCATTAAACTTTTCTGTTTGTAAAGCATTTGTTGAGATCTATAAAACATTATGTATTAAAAAGAAGTCAGGATGATGCATCTATGGGGAAATACACTCACATGATATGAAAAATGAATTATGCTGCGTCATGTTTTTGTGAATTTCTGAGACATAAACTTATTCACTTTTATTCGTTCATAATTTTATATTTATTGCAAGTTTTATTTGATAGATCTTGACAAAAGAAAATTTAAAATTTTATGAAACAGATATGTAGAATCAAAGTCATGATATTCCAGACTTTGAGGAAAAAAGAAAAAGAGAAACTATGGTGCAGTAGTAGTTTTTGGAAAGAGGATGGAGATTTTGTCAATTCTTTGTACTTGTATGGATGTCTCATTTCTTTAGTTTGACATTTCCATTGAAAAGTATATAGCAACCTTGGATGATTAGAATAAGCCATTGTGACTAGAGGCCAGAATCTAAAAATCCCTATAATTGGCTGACATCTTATCTTAAGCTTTTGAAAACATAGGTAAGTTACCAAAAGTATAACCATGTTAACTTGATGACCAAACTAGACATAAAGACAATTTAGTGAAAAATAAGTATGCTTATGGATAAACCAACTACTACAACTAAAAATGCACAATACTCAGTTATAAACACAGTTCCTGTGTCTTTGTGTGTGTCAGTGGGCAGGTACGGCGAAAACTGAATCAAACTATGGTCACAAACCATAAATCAAAGGTAACGTCTAACCTGACAGATGGCGGAGCCCGTTGCTTCCAACTTCAGTTTCTGACAACTCCAAACATTTCAAACGCTGAAGGCCTAAGAGCATATATACAAATACCAATATTCATCAAAATCAGAGGTGGAAAAATAGGAGGGAAGAAGAGGCATCCTCATCTTTAATTTCATAAGTGTAGCTAAAGAATTGGCAAAGCTATTCAAAATCAGCATGTTGCCATACTTAAAATTGTAAGAACGATTTTAACCCAAAATATCACATGTACGCATAAGTCATGCCACCAAGATACGATATAAGCAGAAACCATAATGCAGAAAACCCATAATGTATGCATACCAAGATTGTCCTTTCATTAGGTGCCACATGTTGTATTGGGTATCCATCATAAAAACCCAAATGTTGACATTGATTGAAATTCGAATTGACAGTGGAATCAGCAGCCATTAAGAAGAATTTAAAATTTAAAATTTATTTTATAAAAGCAAACCAGAATAGATATTTCAATTTTTCCAAGCATTTTAATTACAGTAGTTCACTGCAGGTGTAGGATCATTTTTTGAAATCTCACATGATGAAGTCACCAAAAACCTTGTAACTTGCGTAACCAAAGGAAAACAATAATAATAAAAACTTTTAGCTTGAATCAAATACTTGGATTTATGCCATCAGACTCAATACAAAACAGAAGTGGATGTTCTTTTTTTCTTTTTTTGAGAAGTGGTAGTTCAGTTAGCGAGGAAAAAAAGAGAAAGAAAAATACAACTATGCATGGAAACTCTCATCATCTTTGCAAATATTCTGGAGACATTCCAGTTTGATATTAGAGACAATGTGCAAAAACATGTTTCCATTACAGAATTTCATGAACATAAACATAAGGCACATATACTATCCATATTATGCATCTGCTAAACACTGACCTGTCAAGTTGACCAGCCCTTCATCACCAATCTTACATGAATCCAGGTTCAAGCTCTCCAAATTTGTCAAACCTACTTGAAGCAAAGGAAAAATCACAATGGTAATATATGCATATAATACAGCAGGGAAATGAAGGATTCTGATATTGTAATCAATATAAAAAGGATGAGCTAAACTACAGCACCCTGAATGAATTAGGAAATTGCAGAGTGTATGTGTCTGCAGACCATAGGTTGCTTTCTAATTTTGAAGGCTATCTACTATTGATGAAAAAATAAATGCCTAAAGAAAGTCTTGAATCAAAGTTTTTCACCCAAACACAAAGAAGATTTAAAACAAATAAACCACCTTTCAAGTGCACCAGGCAAGCATTGGTGATCTCAGTGAACCCCAAGTTCAACACTTTTAAGTTCCCAAATCCTGCAGAACATAAGGAATGCTACAATTTCAAGCTCAGGACTGTACTTACAATTAAAAAAAAAGAAAATAAAAAATTTAAAAAAAAAGGAAAAAAAAAGCAGTTTCTAGGTACAACTATATTTCATGACTACAACAGCAAAAAACAAATGTCATTAGATCGTTGTAAAAGAAACTTACTGGAAAACTTCTCGCATCCTTCATCAGTCAGATGACGACATCTGCTCAGATTCAGATATAGCAGGGCATCAAGAGCTGGTATGCAAGCAACCCCATTAAAATATCAGGCCCAACCTACGTTCTTAGGTTAGAAAAAAGGGCGAAGGTCTTCATATTATTTAGTTTTGGCATATAACGTGTATAACTTTGAGAAATGTTGATCTAGAAGTCATGATTTATCATTAAAAGATCAACAAAGATCAGATTCTCAACCTAATTATGAGGGATTTCAACACACAATGCGTTTAGAGAACAAGAAACCCTTTAATACCCCAGAAAAAAAGATTTTAAAATAGTTTAACATTAAATGTGGTCATTCACTATTTACTAGTTCGGGATATTTGTAAAAATGTCACCTGAACTTATACCTTAGTTTCAATTTGTCACCTTAAAAAAAATTTAAGAGAAATGTCACCTGAATTTTTCAAAATCTATAATTTGTCATCTGACTTTAACATCATCTAATTTTTCATCCTTGATTAAGGGTATTTTAGTCTTTTCATTTTTAAGGGTAGTTTAAAAATGAAAAAAACATTATATAAAATTGTATATATTTTAAAATAAACCATTAAAAATCAAGATTCTTTCCTACCAAACATTAAAAATTGAAAATTGCATTTTTTTCCATCCCCCTGTCGTCTCTCTCTATTCTCCCTTCCTCCCCAACCACACGTCCCTCTCCTCTGTTATTTTTCTCCCCCAAGACCTTAGCACCTGGTACGGAGTTGCGTCAGCTGTAGATATAGACTAGGCTAAGGGACGGACTTCATCTCTTCTATTATCTTCACTGTCTAAGTGTCTTTCTCGCCTTCCACTCTTTTTGTGAAGTTCATTGCTGAAAGACCTCGCTCTTTGCTGGGTGGGTGGTCCTTCTCTTTGACGTCAATCGTTTGGCTTACTTGAGAGGCGAGATTTTTCTTTGCCTGTAATGTTGAGAACTGGTGGTGTTTCTTTAGTTCAAAGTCATAGTAGTCTACTCTATGTGATGTTAATGTTTTATTGTTTAATGTTGGAATAATTTCGACGTACTGTTTTAGAGTGTTTACACACACCCATTGCATATATTCATGTACTTGGGTAACTCTTGTTCATAATTAAATATGAGGAAGAGGGTGGGGGTCAAGTGGGGATGGGGTGCTCAGGTCTTGGGGGAGGAAAAAAAAAGAGCTTAGGGGAGTTGTGGTTGGGGAGGAAGGGAGAATAGAGAGAGAGACGACAAGGGGATGGAAAAAAATGCAATTTTCAATTTTTAATGTTTGGTAGGAAAGAATCTTGATTTTTAATGGTTTATTTTAAAATATATACAATTTTGTATAATGATTTTTCCATTTTTAAACCACCTTTAAAAATGAAAAGACTAAAATACCCTTAATCATGAATGAAAAAGTGGATGATGTTAAAGTCAGATGACAAATTATAGATTTTGAAAAATTCAAATGACATTTCTCTTAAAAAAAATTTTAAGGTGACAAATTGAAACTAAGGTATAAGTTCAGGTGACATTTCTACAAATATCCCTTACTAGTTCTATAGGCATTTCCAAAAAGTAAGAGAAATGAATACATAAATAATACAATCACATAGATACACTCAAACACGAATGGTATACATAATCAAATACATAACACAAACACATATATGAATAATTGATAGTAATTGATTAACCTCATCAATGAGTCAAAGATTACGTGAAATACAATTACCAAAGCACAATTATAATGGCTAAGAAAAAGTCCAAATACTTTGGAATGCAAACCTGAAAGCGAGTCCAAGCATGCAGCAGTAACTGGGCATCCCTCCAAGTTCAAAAGAGAAAGTTTGTGCAGACCTGCAACACATAGAGATGATATACATAGTTACATGGAACGAACAGCCACACAATACACCTTGCTAGGTACCTATATCCATGATATCCAGTTAAGTAAACTAGAATCTATTTTTATTATCAGTAAGGGCAGTTATTAAAAATTGAAGACTCCAAATGTAGTACATGAATTTTATATCAATGAATGACTAAAATTCCTCGAATTCTTTAGAAAAAGTCCAAGTCAAGAAGCCCTAAGAGGTGAGGTGATGGGGTCAAACCATTAGAACATCATACTCAGGATTCATCTTTATTAAACACTCCAGAACTAAATTTAGCGGCCAATATTCTTTACTGTTCACACCCCTATAAAACAGCATTGGCTTCTGAAAACATGCATTCACAGCCAAACAAGCATGCCTCCAGCACACAGATAGAATCTTCTTTGTTAAACCTTATATGGTCTGGGACCTGAGCCCTCATAATAATGACGCTATTCATGTGGGTTGTTACAATTTTTTTGCCCTACAGATAACGATACCATTTGGAGGAGGTACGCACGCTCAGAAACCTTTTTTATTTTTTATTTTTCCAACAACTGCATTTTTCCTCCTCTTTAAATGGCTTTCCAGGAGGAAGTCCACTCCAGAAAGCCCTTTTTCCTGGTTTATTTTACTTCCAAGAACAATTGAATTTCAAAACCTGAAAGTTTCTTCTTGTTATTTCTTTTCATCTACCTATTACCATCGTTATAGACTATCTATATGCTTTCCCTAGGACAAACTTTCAAATCTTGAGAATTAATATTGCCAAAATTACAAAATTTCAGTATCAATTACACACTATTTATCGTAGAAGAAAAAATTAAAAAAATTTAACAAATCATTATCACTTATGGATTATAAGGTAGTACTAAATCATCATCACTTATACTTGGAGTTAGTTCGAACATTGATGAATGGGTTAGTCAGCTGGATACAGCTGGAACTTCTGGTTAATGCCACTTAGTGGTTTCTAGTTGATCAGAAGTGTCAAGCGAAATGCCAACTCTATATAATAAGTATAGATGAATCCTTTCTATCAAAGTTATCGACTCTCAGCCTGCCACAACCCTAGTTTTTTTTTCTTTTCAAAAAACAGATACAAAAGGCGTAAGCTGTACAACCACAGAAGTATCAAACTATAAAAGGTCCATGGACCCACAATTATTGCACAAGATTTCTCGCAGCACAAAGATGTAAGTTCTGAAGATAAATGAATTACAAAAGCAAATACCTTTCAAGTAAGTAATGCCAACATCAGTCACCTTACTGCAGGAAACTTGTAAGCATTTCAAATTTGTAAGCCCTGAAATACAAATGAATAATTTTTTTTTGAAACAATGAAACTATAACAAAAATTTTAATTCACATTGAAAACCTGAGCACCCACAAACATGTACATAATTTTTTATATGGGCTCTTCTTGAAGTTCTTGAAGAATGGTAACAAATAATTTCCATGAGTTGCTTCGAATTGCTACTCCAGTTATGTCTATTTCCAGATTTTACTAATCTCATATTGAAAGTCATCTGTGTACAAGTGGGAAGCTCAAAAGTCATGCTCTAGCTTTTAATAAAAGCCAGACCCTAAAACTGAAAGACTAAGGCCTACATTTCTTTTTCAGTGTGAACAAAAGGAAAACCAATATGTAAATTACCTGAGAGAGGTTTCATGTCAGCATCATCTATGCAATTACACCATTTGATATTAAGAGACTCTAGTTTTGTTAAGCCTGTAAAAAAAAAATTTAAACAAAAAATATGAGACATGATTAATGTATTCATCAGTAGTGAGAATGGTGGCATGCTGATGTGAAAGCATTATCTGAAGACCGTGGTTCACATCCAATGTGCACCACAGGAGACAAATCATGCAACATTCTATGGTGAATAATAATCAGAAATTGAAGACTAGAAGTTTGAGGACCTAAGGCCTATCATAATATTTTTAAAACTCATACAGGTCCACGAACTCCACTAAATTGTTGTCATACAGGCCCAAGTGTTTCATTATTGAGTCACACATTAATTTTTGCTTGTGCATTAACTGACTGTAAGCAGATATTATTATCACTTTGAATGGTTGCCCAAATCATATGCCAAAACAACCCATATGTATGATAAACCGGTGCTAAACTGTGTAGACAATTAAAGCACCAGCTCCAATTGTGCTGTAGAAAAAGCAATGCACTGCAACACAGTTTTCTTTGGGAATGTTTTCTCATCATGTTCAAGAACATCATAAAACCACTTTGATTATTATTATACTTTCTAAACAGCATCATCAATAAAGGCTGATTTTTTTAATCCCAAGAGTCAGATATACATAGAGGGTCTGAAACAAAACATGTTCAAAACCAATTCCATAAGTCAAACAGGTGAGTTAGCATGTACGGAGGAAAAGAAATAGAAGTTCACTTTCCAGAGAAGTGGATTTAGAGGCAAACATACCTTGGAGATGAACAAGCCCACCATGGATTTCAGGACATTTCTCCAAGTCCAACTTGATCAAGTTAATCAAATTAGCGAAGGCACTCATCCCATGAGCAGTAATTGCACTATTTCTTCTAAAACTCAAATTTGTCAAGCTAGACAGACCTGAAAGAATGTAACAAAAGTCAAATGCAGAACCAAAAGGATCACAAGCCAACTCTCATAAATATTCTTCCATATTCAAGCGAAGATACAACAATATTGAGCATAAAGAAGAAAGGATTAACAGAAAAAAGAAACAAAAAAGGGAAGAATAAGTATAAGGGTGTTGGACTAATAATGAATGTTTTTAAGGGTGCATAATAATTTAGTCTTGTAGAAATAATTGCACACATGATACAAACTCCAGTTGTGTATGCTGCACAAAATTTTATAATTTAGCACATACAAAAGAATATATGATGACCCGTCGTCCCTCCCCAGTCATCTCCTTATTATTCACTTGCTTCTCAATTTTTTTTTCTTAATAGAAAGCTTAAATAATTTTAGGTGATAAATAAAAGGGATGTGCTAATCCAACAGCTATGTTGGCTGGCCACCAGGGCTAACCAAATTATATGCTTCATCTTACCCAAAATGGCCTTTGGGAATCGCACTTCCCCAAAAAGAATCAAACAAACGAAAATCAATTTAGTGCTAGAAAGGAAACCTATCAAAGAAACAAAATAAGGATTAAGATGGACTACCACTGATGTGGCCGAGGCCATGGTCCGATATGTGGTCACAATAATTAAAATTTAATGCTTGGAGACTTGTGCAATCTTTCAGAAAAACTAATCCATTGTCAGTAACATCAGAACCAGAGAGATCCAGAGAGAGTAACGATGACCCTTGCGAGGAGATGACATCCATCCAACTATCATTTACACCAGGGTATTCTCCCAAGTAAAGATCCTTCCAAACAAATGACAGAAACTTTCAAGGTCAGCCTGACTGACAACAAAAGAGGAACAGGACAGCACTGACAAAAAAAATATTATAAGAATTAGAAGGTGATTGCCAGTATTATTACTATGAGCTACCTGCAAAGCACAGTCCCGAAAACCTTCAAAAGAAACATCAGTTAGGCATCCGGAGTACACCAACTCATTGATGATCTGTTGACTAATATCTCTTGGGAGCATAGAGAATGTGTTATATTTATCAATGTCCTGTTATTCAAAAGAAACCATTGGCATAAGCCAAGAAAAACTGAACCCTAGTCCCTAGCCCAAAAAAGATTCAGAGAAGTAAGTACCTCACATATTTTACGGATGCACAAGTCCATGAGGGATGGCCCTCTGCCTGGTTGAATATCTAAAACAGGGCGGGTGAAGGAGGTTGTCAACCACTTCGAACTCCCACTTTTGCAATATCTTCTGGAAACACCTAGATGAAAATCATCTTCATCATCTCGGTGGTCTCTCTTCCTAGAACAAGCTCCCCCCATCGAGAAAATGTCTTGGAATCAATATATCTCACAGAAACTGAACCAGAACACTACTCTATCCATTCAATCACCAGACTTGGAACATGCACCCTACTTCATGCTGTAAAAGTAGAGAGTAAGGAAAATAAGTACTCAGTACATTTGACCAGTTGACCTTAAGAAAATGCTTCATGCATGTCATTAATTTATTTGATGAAAATTACAACACATTGAACAGCAGTCAAGATTTTTCTGACATAATAGTATGAAATAAGGCTTTTCAGCAACAACTTAGTAATTCAAACTGGTGCCTATCATGTTTGTGCCAGAATTAATAATGTGATGATTACATTAAAATAAATGGAAAAAAAATCCTTAATCTACAAAAACACAGTTGTGATGCACGATACAAGGTCCACAAATGGAAACCTCAAAACCTCACCCCAATTAAGCCTCTATATCATCCATTAGCATTCCAACCCCCCACTCCCCCGGAAAAGGAAAAAGGTTTGTCACCTGACTCCTTTATCCAAACTAATTGGGGTTGTAAACATGAAACTTTCTAATACTCATTTCTATGCAACGCCATATTCTCCCCCAAACTATACTATAATCATATTCATCCTCACTTCTACTCATTGACAATATGATTTAGATATTGACAACCAGTGTAAAGCCTCAAGATCCAATTTCCATCTGAGAAATTCCGTGCCAAATCTATTTCCATCATTTCATAACATCAACATGGAATGATTATATAAGCAACCGCAAATAAACAGCATTGCAGCTAAAATAGACAATGAAAGAATTAAATACAGCAAAGGATGTATATAAAGAAGTAAATATGGTAGCCATTAATCTTCGACATTGGTTTTGCAATAAATGCCCACGCAAGCACTCAAACGTATAATCAGTAAGCCCTGATTTTAGGATTGCTTTCAGGTAACACCCACTTTACAAAAGACTTGTCACTACCAAAGCAAACAGTTGAAGCAGAGGAGTACATCTGTACTACAAGTTTTACTACATTGGCGATCCTATGTGCACCAGTTTACAAGATGTACTTAAGCTTGCAATTCGGGTTGGATTTTTTATCTGTCAAGTCAAGGGGAAAAATTGGTTTATATGTTTGATTCGCATTAATTACTTTCCTTTCCTCCTTCGCCTATTTCAGACTAGTTTCAGTTATTTCATGAACACTTAAAGAAAACAACTACAATAAGAACTGCAATTGCAACTTTTAACTAATGCTTATTTCACTTACTAAATTTTCTGAGCAAACAAACAGAACCCATCATCGGTAATGAAAAGAAAACTAAAATCGTAACAGATAACATAGAAGAGAAAGCCATGATCCTCTTATAGTAATACAATAGTGGAAATGATGAGAAAAAATACAAAATCCCATGTAAAAAAATCAATGCTTTCCTCAAACAAACTCGCTTTATGTGTTAATGAATCGAACAAAAGGCTTAAAGCAGGAAAAAATCATCACTTTCCACGGGAAAAATAATAAGATAACTTCCAAAGAAAAGAAACAAACAATCCATAACCCAAAAAGAAATTTAAAAGGAAAATGTTTTTTTCCAATTATACCTTAGCATGATCAATTGCCTCGTACTCTGATTCTCCAGAAAGAGCGAGAGAGGATCAAAACTCCAAAAAGTCTCTGTTAAGTGATTTCTAGAGAAAGAGAGAGCTAATAAAGAGAGTGACGGAGACTGAAAGCGAGGTGGCGTATGCCGAACCAAAATCCGAACCTACGGATGGTTGACACGCGGGGCTTAGTAAGCCGAGATGGCTCAGAGTTTGGTTGGTGAAGGGCGGGATAAGCGGGAAGGTTTGGGCCCAACGGTTGAGCATTATCCATTGGGAAGATCTGGGCCCCACCCGTTGATCCTCTGGAAGACTCTGCACGCATCAGGAGGCTGAGGGGTGGTTGACGCAATTGTACGTCCACGATTGATACCAACACTGTTTCTTCTTTTTCTTTTAATTTTAAAAAGGAGCTATTATTAATTTATTCATACTTCAAAAAATACTCACCATATATACTAGCCCCTTGCGGTTGGTGTGTGTCAATTGATTTTTTTAAAATATTTTATTTTATTTTAGAATTAAAAAAAGATAATGCATAGTTGTATTTGATAAAAATAGAACTCATGATATGATTTTGTTTTAAATTTTAAATTTTTTTAATATGAAAAAGTGTGAATTTACCACATTATCCTCATTTAATTAATAATTTCAATTCTTAATGTTTGCATTAACCAAATATATTTTTGGTATATTAAATGTTTTACCACTCTCTACTATTTGCTTTATATATAACTAGCCTCTTTGAACGTACTTTTTTTCTTGCTAGAGGCTTTTTTTTTTATATAAAAATTTTAAATTTATTTTATAATTAAAAAAGATAATGAGTAGTTGTGTTCTATAAAAATAAGATTCATTATCAGATTTTTCTTTTAATTTTTTTTAAATATGAAAAAGTGTGAATTTACCATATTATTCTCATTTAATTAATAATTTCAATTCTTAATGTTTGCATTAACTAATGGTATTTTCGAGTATTTTGAATGTTTTATAATTCTTTGCCTTTTGCTTTATATATACTAGCCTCTTCGCACATGCTTACACATATAACAATTTGTTTTTTTATTATTTTATTTTATTTTATTTTAAGAATTAAGAAAAGATAACATGGGTAGTTATGTTCCATAAAAGTATGACATATTATCTGATTTGTTTTTAATTTTAATTTTTTTAATATGAAAAAATGTGAATTTAACATATTATCCTCATTTAATTAATAATTTCAATTCTTAATATTTGAATTAACCAAGGGCATTTTATGGTATTTTAAATGTTTTACCATTCTATGCCTTTTACTTTATATATATAGATACTAGCCTTTCCGCACGCGCTTCTGTATCTGCGAGAGTTTTTTTTTTTTTTTTTTTTTTTTTTTTTTTTTTTTAATTTTATGAATTAAAAATAATAATAGGTAAGTTTTGTTCCATAAAAAATAGGATCCCTTATTTGATTTTTCTTTTAATTTTAATTTTTCTTAATATGAAAAAGTGTGAATTTACAATATTATCCACATTTTATTAATAATTTCAATTCTTAATGTTTGCATTAACCAAGGACATTTTCTGGTATTTGGAATGTTTTACCATTCTCTGCATTTTGTTATATATATAGATATATATATATATATTGTATTTCTCATAATTTCCTCACTTATTCATTGAATTAAAGGCTAAGGTGCATTTTTTGTAGTTGAGTTTTGCTAAATCAATTTTGGTAATGTGTTTTTATCTTTGTTAATTTTGTCATTATACTGTGTTTGCAAATCAAGCCAATTTCTTTTTCTTTTTTTTTGGGCCAAAAATCAAGCCTACTTTCTAACTTCTGTTTGTTTATGTGCAAGTGATGTTAGCTTTAAAAAGCAAAATTGAGTTAAATTTATTGTTTCACCTTGAAAGAAAATCACTTCTAAATAGGACCATGGCCCATGTGGGCTTGACCTTGTAGCCTTGGGGCATTCGGCTTAAGAACCATGAAAAATATGAATTTGTTGTAAAATGAACGGTATATGCGGGAATATTAAGTTGCACGTAAAGTAAATGAGACACAATATTTAACAGGGTTTGATCATATCTACGTCCTTGGAGAGCAGCAACAGTAACTTTTCCACTATGTAAAATAATAGGGCTACAACTTTAGTGTTTACAATATCTGTGGCTCACTGATTTTTCTCTCTTGGAGAATTTCTCTCTGCTCTCTTTTCTCTCTTGCAAGTAGTGAGGATGACCTATTTATAGGCTAATTGAATGGAAGCAACCAAACTTCACGTGGGTGTGTAGAAAATTCCTCCAAGATGTGATTGGCAAAGAATCCAATATGTGGGTTCCACCCACTATCTTTACAACACTCCCCCTTGGAGACCACAAGTAACTAACATGTCATCTCATTAAATTTTGTTAGAAGAAAACCCAGTGAGGTAGAGAATTGATGGAAGGAAAAAGAGTACATCAATCAGTGTAGCATACTTCTATATGCTCCCTCTGATGAATATCTCCTTCTGATATCTTCATGAATATCTTTTTGGAGGGAAAATCTTTCAGAGTGAGTGGAGGATGTAACCATAAAAAATTCCTTAGTTTATTAAGTAAATATATTTCCAATGAGCGATCTTTATGTAAATCATAGAAATTTCTAGAGTCTGCATATCCAACAAAACCTGGGCTATTTGTAAGTTCACTTGAAAAGAATATGCTTGCATATGGTGTTATGCTGAGATAGCATCAAATATGCCTCACATCATCCCAAAGTGGTGGTGATGGAGCTAAGCTTTATCTGGAAAATACAATGTATGATCCAGTATACTTTCGAAAAATTATTTAAATGCCCAACAGATAACCCACATAAAAATGTTTCAATACTTTCTTAGTATAAGCAAAAATCTCGTTGACATAATGCTCAATCTTCAAGCCAAGACAAATATTTCTTGAACTCTTCAAGAGTTTTAACCAAGTATTAACTCTTCAAGAGTTTTGATCAATTATCAACTCTTCAGGAGTTGTAATGTGTTGCAACCATATTATAATGAATGTACTCACTAAAACAATTTATACATATTAGTATTGAGTACAAAATTTATGCTTTAGGCACATGTCCTTTAGGGACTTGCTTAATTTCAATCCTTAAAGAACTTTATTTAAGGGATTACACTTCATGACACATTTATAGCTTTATACCCAGCTATTTGTTCTGCTTGTACATCTTTATGGAATCGCTTATGGCAATATGCTCTGTGCATTTAATAACCCTTAAAGATAATATGTTGGTCTCCGTAAATGTACAATAAAAAGGTACGATTGCATCTGTAAACATAGAGAACCCCAACATTCATTGTTTCTAAAAGAAACATTGTGTCATATAAAGTGAGCATATTCCTCTTTATTCTGAACACCCATGTATAACCTTCAGGGTTAACAACTTTTTGGGTTCGTACTATAGGGTTAGTTTTTCACGTTCATTATCTTATATAATGGAATTGCCTCTTTCCATTTTGGCCAATGATTTTGTCGACATTTAATAATAGAACGTGGTTCCAATCAACACAACCTATTGAATAATAGTTACTATTCATGCATATGTCACTATTCATGTATACGATACTATTCATCAATTCATGAATACAGTTTTGTTCATGCATACAATATGTTTGCCAGTACAGTTACCATTCATGTGTACGGCACCTTTCATGTATACAGTTACTATTTAGAATACATTTTCCAGTACATTTACTATTCATGTGTACGACACTTTTCACATATACAGTACTGTTACATTATCAAGGAACTTCAGGTCCTTATTTACATGTCAATGATCAAGGATCTTTAGGTCCAATCACTTGTTTACAAATATAGTACTTGAGAGATTGTCAGCTCTCATATCATTATCATAATCAAGGATCTTTAGGTCCTGATGTAGTTGTATGATGACGATCAAGGAACTTCTGGTCATGATCTCTATATATTGTAAAACTCATCATATTACACAATTAATTCATAACATAAATTGCTATAAATTGCTTGTAAATAAATTGCTGGTATAGACGATAAACCTGTACCATACTTTAAATAAAAGTTAATGTGCAGTAAAATAAATTCATAAAGTAAATTGCTTGTTGTATGAATGTTAATTTCGCACCATACTTTAAATAATAAAGTTAATGTGTTTTAAAATAAATGTGCTTGTATGGGCACTTCTACTCCATACTTTAAAAAAAAAGTAAAGGAAGTTGTGTGGATGTTGAACCCTCGTATAAACCTACACCATACTGTAAATAAAGTAAATATGAGGATAAAACCACCACCGAATATATATATATATATACACACACATAAAGTATATTTTCATAACTCACAAAGGTTGTGAGAACCTGTGTTTAAAAAAAAATTATATAAATTATTATTTTAAAGAAATATTCGTACTACATATTAATTATTTATTAATATAAATTTTCTTTATTTAATATTTATTGTGAAAACCTATATGTTATTAAATCTTAAGCCTAGTATGAGATTATTCCTTTAGTTGAAAGATGACACCATTTTTGTTTTCTACGTGTAGAGACTTGGAATTAGTTTTAATCAAATCATCATTGCCATGCACCTTGCATGCTAGTAACAAGTGGTTTGTGAAATCATTGGCCAAAGGGGGATGAGTCACATTATTTCCTTACTTTTTTATCTTATCTTTTGGTGATTTAAAATATTATATATATAAATATTATGTTGGCGAGTCCTTACTTAGTTAAGATTTTGGTTCCTTACTATGTTAGGATTTTAGTTACTTACCATTTATCTAGTCATATTATAATTGAGATTTATTTCCTATTATAATTTATATTTATTTTCTATTGTAATTTGAATTTATTTCTTATTTTATTTAGGGTTGTACTCTCTATAAATACCTCCATATTGGAGAAGGATAATAATATGAGCGTATCTGAATATTTGCCCTACTTTGTTTGACTTGGTATCAGAGCCAGGTTCTCTTGTGACTTGTGCTTGCGTTCTCCTTGAAATTTATGTACTCTCCTCCCCTCCTCTTCAAGGGGGGGGAGGGGGAGTGAAAGTGATATGTTTATTGACCATCCCAATTACCTTGACGTATTCCCATGAAGATGTTGCTTATTTCTTGACTCCGACGACCCATTCTCTTCAAGGGAAGAGGAGGATTGAAAAGAAGTTGTGTTTGCGTGAATAAAGTTTATAGGGAAGAATTTATTGTTGCCATTACTGCTATTGCCACCGTTGATATTGTCGTTGTTACCGCCATTGATGTTACCATTGCCGCTATTGTTGCCATTGATGTTGACTTTGTTTGCTTCACTTTCCGTTGTTATGGTCATTGTCGATGATGTTGCTGTGTTTTGATCCGTCTCTACCCTAACCCTAAACACTACTTATTTCCGCTGCACTATACACCAACCTATAATCCTAGTATGCCGCTGCCTTCTACCTTGCTATTGTCGTCACCGCTTACCTTGCTATTGCCTTATCTACTACCGTGCTCACAAGGTTTCTGTGTTCTGCCTATTTACTGCCGGGCTCACAAGGCTTCTATGTTCTGCCTTATCTGTTGCTGTGCTCACATGGTTTATGTGTTCTGCCTTATCTGTTGCCGTGCTCATAGGGTTTCTGTGTTCTGCCTTATTTGCTGCCGTGCTCACAGGGCTTCTGTGTTCTGCCTTATCTGTTGCCGTGCTCACAAGGTTTGTGTTCTGCTTTATCTGATGTCGTGCTCACATGGTTTCTGTGTTTTGCCTTACCTATTGCCGTGCTCACATGATTTATGTGTTATGCTATGTGCCCTATTTTTTAGGGTTTGCTCTTCTGTTTCTCCTGCAAACTTTGCTTTAGTTTGTCACTTGTTTCACTCGTGGTTGACTAAAAGACCTTCTCTACAATTGGTGCTTCTTAAGTATGGTGTTTTGTGACTCGCTTGTCAAGTTGGGCCTGCGAAATATCTTTGCCCAACTTGAGGAGGAGTGTTGGCGAGTTCTTACTTAGTTAGGATTTTGGTTCCTTACTATGTTAGAATTTTAGTTACTTACCATTTATCTAGTCATATTATAATTGAGATTTATTTCATATTATAATTATATTTATTTTCTATTGTAATTTGAATTTATTTCCTATTTTATTTAGGGTTGTACTCTCTATAAATACCTCCATATTGGAGAAGGATAATAATATGAGCGTAAATGAATATTTGCCCTACTTTGTTTGACTTATTATTTGGTTGCATCCATAGCCTCTCTTATAAGTATAATCATTTCTTATTTCTATAATTCATTCCAATTCTTTAGAATAGATTTCTACCATGAAGTTAGAATAGATTTCTACCATGAAATAGTGTTTGAGAGAGAGAGAGAGAGAGAGAGAGAGAGAGAGAAACAAGATGAAGAACGTGTGTATTTGTCTTGCAATATTTCATATTTATCATGGTGAGTGGGTTATGTAATGTGTTCTAAAAGTTCTTATTTTGTGATAAATGTGAAAATCATGGATTTATTCTATTTACAAATCTCTCTCTATTTACAAGTCAAACATGTCTAATTTGTGCAAATTACACACAATATATATTATTTGGAGTTTTGTGAAGTACATAATATTTATGGAACACGAAAATTTCAGTTATGGAGTATCCGAAGAATAAATGTACTAGACGGGGACATAGGGTAGTGAGGCCGATAGGGGTCACATGCTGGGTACAATTTGTGAAGGATAACCAAGATATGAAGTAATGATGTGATACGATTTGGATTATATATCTTTTTATTATATTTTCTAGAGTGTGTAAAATGACATTGCTTGACTGACATATTATATAATCTACTCAATAAACGAGGGTTTGCTCATCCTTCACCTATTTTGTTTTTCAAATCACTTAGAGCATCTCCAACCGATATATTAAAAGTGCCATATAGACATTTAACGGCTAGAAATAACATTTTACATCACTCCAACTGAATTGTCAAAGCTGATGTGGAATCAAGGTTGGAGGTTCAACTATTACTTTTAACATTCCAAAAGCAAGATGTCAAATGAATATTTTATTATTTTTTAAAGACAGCTGGCTGTTACTTTCATTTATTATTTTCCTTTTTCATTTTTCCTTTTTTTCCTTCTTTATCTTGAATGATTTGACTGTTACAATAATTATTTATTTAACATATCGGGTGGAGTGTAAAACTGTGTGCATGTCAAATTGCCACATCAGCCATCAAATTTAAATTTGATGTTCGGTATTTGACATCTCCCTTGGAGATGCTCTTAGTACGAAATCAGAGAAGTTGGATTAGTTTAGAGTGATAAAGTTTTATTTATATCTTGTACACTTGTAAGATTATTATTATTATTATTATTTTATATCAGGGAAATGTATTGTAGCCAATTTTTTAGTCTTTTTATTTTATTTCATTCAATTCACTCACCCTGATTCAAGAATATTCTTTATTTCCGAATCTGGGCGTGACAAAGATTAACGTGGGCCTTATATGAAATAAGATGTATGCCTTAATATCATACTACAGTAATATTATACATGGAAATGGTCTTTGTGCATATGTGCATGATTCCAATCTTGTTGTTTTCTCACTTGCCACTAGTACCAACTCTCTTTATATAGTCAAGCATGAGGAAGTGGTATTGCATGAAGTCCACCCGACATATATTTATAGCACAAAAATGTCAACTTTATTATTTATTTTTGTTATCTAAAAAAGAGCTATAATATAAATTAATTTATTATATGATTATCATCTTCAAGTGCGAATAATGGATTGATAGATCAAATCAAATTCAAGGGATTATCATCTTCAAGCAGGATCCAAGAACAATAGCTTTGAAATTCTAAAATAGATGAGCCACATCAAAAAAACTCTCTCCAACAGCCTCTTCAACCTCAGTCATCAAAGTTACAACATCTTTCTCTCTTTTCAAGACTGATAAGTTGATTTTGACTCTTCAAACATTTAATTTTACTTTGGAAAAACAAAACCTACCTTGCAAAATTTAAAAACATGCATTTGTTCTTAGCTTATTTTTCTTTTCAAATTACCATATAAGTCAACAAACTTCAATTTAAAAAAATTTATTTGCTATTACTGTCGGGTTAGAGATGCTCTTAATAAGAATGTGAGGAAAAGATGAATGGTTTCATAAATTAAGTAGGTAGGTACAAAACAAATACAAACAAAAGATACTTACAAAAAATTAAAAAGACAAAACCACCCCCTAAAAATATATGAATAAAAATTTAAAAACTCTAGATAATTGGCGAACAGTCCACAGCTACATTTTGCCGCCGTATTAGTATATCGCCTCTTCCGTCTTCCTCACATAAACCCTCTACTTCTGTGCCTCTAAACCCCAAAACCCAAACGTCGCCGTTTTCTTCCATGGCTTCGATATCGGCCGACCTGGCCACCACCCTTCTCGGTCTCACTTCTCGCCACTCAACCCGGCTCCCGCGGGTCGGAGCCGCGGCTCTGTTCCCTCTCACATGGAGACCAAGAACTCCCCCTCACTCCCAAAGCCTACGCTACTCGACGTCGTCGTTTTGCCGAACACTCGTCGCCAAGCCTAAGCTCGGCTTCAGAAGGTTCACTGTGGCTGCGACCGCAACGACGTCGCAGAGCGAAAGCTCCGACGTTTTGACCCAGATTGTCCCCGATAATCGCATCCCCGCCACGATAATCACCGGCTTCTTGGGCTCCGGAAAGGTTAGATATTTTCTACTCATACTCTCTTTTGTGATTTAAGTCGCTAAATTTATGGCCGTTTTTATCCAAAAGTTTCATTGTTTGAATGCCACTATAATCTTCATTATTTACTGAAATGCACTTTTGAAATGAAACTGGCAGACGACATTGCTTAACCATATACTAACTGCGGAGCATGGGAAGCGAATTGCGGTGATTGAGAACGAGGTATGAGGCTGAATTTTGCACTTACTTCTTGTCGTTTCTTAATTTATGTTATGTATGTGAAGGTTTTGAGTTTTTTTGTGGATTTTGCAGTATGGTGAAATAGACATTGATGGTTCTTTGGTTGCTGCAAAAACCACTGGGGCAGAAGATATTGTTATGTTGAATAATGGGTGTCTTTGCTGCACTGTGAGGGGTGACCTTGTTCGTATGATTT
This sequence comes from Prunus armeniaca, assembly GCA_903112645.1. Classification (NCBI taxonomy): domain Eukaryota; kingdom Viridiplantae; phylum Streptophyta; class Magnoliopsida; order Rosales; family Rosaceae; genus Prunus; species Prunus armeniaca. The sequence goes on along the minus strand of CAEKDK010000003.1, from coordinate 7,204,164 downwards.
CGGACTTGGTCCATAAGAAGAAAGGGAAGTTCGATCATATTGTAATAGAGACTACAGGTATGAAGTTTGTTTTGTTTTACTGCACTAAGTTTTGGTTCGTGGTTGTTTGTTTGCAACTTGTTTTGTAGGGTGTATGGAATCGTTAATTCATTGAATTTGCTTGGCCTTTCTTGTAACTATTGAACTTCATGTGAAATTTTTTTCTTCTTATTTATTTGTAGGATTGGCAAATCCAGCACCGATCATTCAAACATTTTATGCTGAGGATCAGGTTTTTAATGATGTCAAGTTGGATGGTGTTGTCACGTTAGTTGATGCTAAACATGCTGTTTTTCATCTGGATGAAGTTAAGCCAAAAGGAGTTGTCAATGAGGCTATAGAGCAGATTGCTTATGCTGACCGTATCATCGTGAATAAGGTACACATGATTATATGATCTATTTGTGTATCAGGTTTACTCTGCACTGCACTCAAATTGAATAGTTATGATTCTTGAAAACTGTAAATAGTGTGGCCCTAATATTTCAACATGAACGTTTTCTATGTGTTTGTGATGGTGTGGTTACTATTTTTTCTTACTTTTTGTTCTTTCCTTTTTAAGGCATCATTAATTGATAAAAAAACAGTTAACTTGAAAATTATTATAGAATATTGGATGAAGAATATATTCAAAATAGTTACAGTTTTTGCTGTAATGGCTGACTAGTGTACTTGTCCTTTTTTTTCCTAGACCGATCTTGTTGGCGAGCCAGAAATTGCTTCTTTGGTGCAACGAATAAGGGTTTGTACCTTGCTGCTTTTTTGTTTTCGTCATTCTTGTTAATGATTATTGTATTAAACGGAATGTGTTATCTTGAAAATAGAACATCAATGGTATGGCTCAACTGAAGCGGACAGAGTTTGGAAAAGTTAACCTGGATTATGTTCTTGGTATTGGAGGATTTGATTTGGAGAGGTAGTTTTTTACACCCATTTCATTGTTGTTGGGTTTAGACAATTCTGACCTTGCTGATGGTTGTTGATTTCTTGTTGTTGCTTATTGGACATTACTCCCATTTATTTAAAATTAGGTTCTTAATGATGATTAATGGCTTTAAATGTTGTGCACAATTTGCATGTGAAAAGAAAGGTGGATAGTATCATAGTATAAGTTTTGAATCATTTAACTATTTCTAACAAGATCATTGAATTATTTGTGTCCTTGTGTTTGTCTAAATAGAGGAACATTGAGGGGGACTTGTGAATCTGTTTGTAAAAATTAGTTTACAAACAGATTCGTGAGCCCATTGGAGTTATATATGAAATATCTATTTCCTTTTCTTTAGATTTTTTGTGTGTATGCTTTGTTCTAATCTCCTTTTGTATACTGCTTCAAACACGTGTTGTTTACCATTGGTGCTGATTAATAAATGATACACTTATAAATGAGAATTATTTTGGGAGCCCATGCTCCCTCAGTGTGTTAATTTTCTTTGTTCTTCTGTGATATTGCTCTGTTATTAAATTGATCTATAATGTGCAGAACATGCTTCCATGCTTCATAATTTCACACCTTCTGTTTTGGAATCTTGATATCATTTCCTAATCTTGGCTGTAATCTTGCCAGGATAGAGAGTGCTATTAACGCTGAAGGTGAAAAGGAAGATCATGATCATCACCATGATCACCATCATGATGAGAAACATGACCACAAGCACGGTAAATCCTTCTGATCATTGAAACACATACTCATCATGACATGTTGCTTCTCTGTGAAAGATCCGCTGTTCTTCTTCCTACACATTGAATATGTTAATGATGGCTTTGTGGGTACTATTGTTTATCTGTTGTCAAATTAAAACTGAATAGTCTACAAAATCTGTTTGTTGCACACAAACAAATGCATTTGTGGAATCTTGGGTCCCAGAGGGTGGTGTGCTTGGCGTTTGAAAACAAACCATTGTTACGTATGGGTGAGAATTATTGCAGGTGTGGCGGATTTAACTTTTTAGCTATTAAGTTATTGAATGATCAGATGTAAGCTTACTACAGGCATATAGATCTTGCAAAATAACAACTAAGCTTCAGAACATATGGATCTAAAGGGAGGGCATACAGTGGGTCCAGTTATATAGCCCATAGATATATGATATCGTAAGAACAAAATAAGATATCTGCTCTGCCAAAACATAGTTTTCTTCTCATTTTCATTTACTCTGGGTTTAGTTTAATATTGTCTTTGAGGTTTCAGTATTCCCATGGTTTAGAAAATCATTGCTACCATTTTCTGTGGTGTGGACAAAGGGAATGTGTAAAAGCTTGTATGCTTCCCTTGCCCTTTCGTTTCCATTATTCATATGCATTTAATTTCATGTGAGGTTTTCAGTGTGTAATATAAGTCCTACTTGCAACTTGGAGGCAAATGGTTCATGTGAGGGAAAAAGTATTGCAGTGTACTTCTCGGGGGCAAGAAGTAAAGCAAGAAGCGTGAGTAGGTTCAAGTTCTGGAGAAGTGATTATTAAGTGTTCTTCTTTGTATTCAGTTTTGCTGCAATGGGTGGAAAAGATTGAAACTTTAACTGCAAGCAGCATGGTGGACAAAAGTGTCCTCCAAATTGCGATGTTGTAGCTCTTGTTAAAAAATTTCCATTGCCATCCCTGGATCTGTGGGTGCTGTGGTTTCAGTCCTTCTGAAAGTGGCACTAAGAAAGGTGGCAGGGATAGCTCCCTGTCATTTTTTTACTGTTTGTTTATGGCCTTGTGTTGTGTGTAAGAAAAGTCGTGGCCAGGTCGGCCAATAGCTTTTACTGGACTGCCTTAACCACTTGACATTGCTACTATTTTTTTATATAGAATTATGAACTGATATCCTTACATTTGGCACTGATATGCAGAACATCATGATGATCACCACACCCATGACCATGTTCATGATCCTGGCGTTTCTTCTGTCAGCATAGTTTGTGAAGGGAACTTAGATCTTGAAAAGGTTGGATCTCTACTTTGTTGTAGTTTATTTGCCATCATATATGATATTTGGCCTTATGATTTTAGTAGTACCTGTGGACTTTTTTATTGACCTGTTGCTGTGAATGACACAAGTACACATTTTATGGCCAGTTACAGGAATTTTGTAATTTAGATTCTTTGTCTGGAATGTATAAAAGAAAACCTAACAAAGATTGTAATGATGTTGTCTCAATATGAAATATATACAAGAAAACCTGACAAAGATTGTACTGATGTTGTCATAATTTCTTTCAGGCTAACATATGGCTCGGTACACTGTTGTTGGAACGGAGCGAGGACATATATCGTATGAAAGGTCTCCTATCTGTTCAGGGAATGAATGAGAGATTTGTCTTCCAGGTGAGTTAAATCCTGAAAGTGTTAATTATAATGAACCAAATTATTTTACTTAAGACTTGGATATTTGAGATAATGGGTATGAGATCTTCTTGTATAAGAATGTCCGTTTCTCTATTTGAAATTTGGCTGTGAGGATATTGAAGTTGGAATTTCTGAGCATTGCTGTTTTCGTTGGCTACATAAATTATTTATCTTCTTGCTCGATCTAGGGTCATGTTTCCTGTCAATTTTGAAGCTATATCTTGCTTGTTTTCTTCTCTGTTTTTTCAAAGCAATGGGTGATCCTTGTATTTGTCTTAGAGTCTTATATGATGCTTTACCTTCAATGCCTTATTAGTGGTCAATGCAAAGGAATAACCAAGTAGAATGGGATTTTATCGTGGAACGGTTCAATTTAAGTGAGGGGAGAGAAACTTGCTACTAATGTACATTGACATTTTTTTTATGTACTGGATTTTGTTAATCATCTCTAGTCATTTGATATTCTTCTTGCATGTCAAGTTATGGGTTGGTGATGTTGCTGATAAAGGAGTTAGAAATATAGTTCCAAGCAATTTTAGTCAATGATTTTTGTGTTGGTACTGTATATTTAGTGATCATCTTTTTGTTGTGCAACAGGGAGTTCATGATATATTCCAAGGCTCACCTGATCGGCTGTGGGGCCCCAACGAGCCAAGAACAAACAAGATTGTTTTCATAGGGAAGAACTTGGATGCACAAGAGTTAGAAAAGGGTTTTAAAGGCTGTTTACTATGATTACTTACAATTCTCATACTTCTATTTCTCCAACCCCCCCAACCCCTATTTTTTCTATTAAAATTTGAACGAGGGATGTTTTAACATTATGATGTACATGTGGTGTCTTCGGTTATAGTGAACGAGTCGTGAGAATCAATCAAATATTTGATTTTTTTCCTCTTCATTGACCAACATTGATTTGGTGGGTTGTTCTAGCCTTCATAACCATGCTCATAAATGCCGCCTTGGCAACAAGACATATATTCCAGTTCATGTTATCAGTCAGAACCTTGTTTCTCTTAAATACTTCTCATTCATATATAACTGAGAAATCTTCTTTGTATTGATATTGTATCGATATCATCGAAAAAGTTGATCTCTGATCTGACTCATTCTGAAGAGCTTCCATGTTTGAGTCGCCAGTCTCCAAGATAAAAAAAAATTTATTTTCTAAATTTTCGCATAATTTTCATCCTCTCTCTTGAAAGTTTAATAAATTGATATTTTCTTTGACCTTTGATATTTTGGGTTCCAATAACCACACCTCACCCCAAAATAAAAATAAAGGTTGCACCCTTTTCAAACACTTCAGCACTCATACGCTGAATAACACCACCACTATGACACGTATACAAAGCAAAGGATTACATAAGAGGCAGATAGAAAATAAACCTAGCAAAGGATTACATGAGTTGGTGCTGAAACTGCTAGTTAGTAACTGCCGATAAACTGCCCACGCATGACATCCGCCCAAGCCTGACTCACCGAGCTTGCTGCGCATGCCGGGCCATGCCTTGTCAAACTTGTGTGCAGCGCCAACGCGGCCTTGTCTCGCATCCGTCTTGGCATAGTGCAAGGCAATCACCACATCTCAGACTGTCATGGTCTTAGCTGTCCAACAATGGCCAAAGTGTAACATGTTAGCACAAGTAACTACTGCGACGAGGCTTCGACCATTACAGTTTACTCCTTGAGAAAATATTGCGAATCAATCTTAATCTTGATGTATGCATTACAGTTTCCTTGTGTATTTTTTTTCCTTCCCACTCTTCCCAATCCCGAACTCTGTCGAAGCTGAGTTGTTTCAATTTTGGGAATAAAATAGTAGGTGAGTGTGATGGTGTTTGAGTTTCTTCTATTCCCAAAAATTCAACTCCAACCTTTTTCAGACTAGGCATATCATTTATTCTCAAATTTTCAAGGGACGGCAGTTTCCCAAGAGGAGGCAAAACTTCACAATATCTCCATCCATGAAGAGTAAGGCTTCTCAAACTGTGTAAAGAGATCGACTTGGGAGACAAGGTGCTAGAGTAATTACAAATGTCTAAACTTTTCAATTTCTGAGGTCCTTCTAAGACATTCAGAATTTCAACATCACTTTTCCTATCCCCCTCCGCATCATCTCCATTCCAAAAATCCAGTCTCAAATGAAGGATGTGTTTTTTATTCCACAGTTGTGCTTTCTTAACCTCACTTGCATCTGTCAGGTTCCCAAGCTCGCTTATAAAAAGGCTGCCCTCGAGCTTGTCCAGCAGTCTTAGATCACCTAACTTGAACGTGTCATTCTTGTCATCACCACCACATAAATGAAACCCGTCTAATGCTCGTAGACTTGTTAATCTCCCAATCCCTTTTGGCAAGTACTTTAGCTCATCACAGCACATAACATGGAGATGCTTTAGTTTAATCAGTTTCTCCATGGCCTTGGGCAGTGTTGCAAGTTGCCGGCAAAAATCCAGGCACAAGTTTTGCAGATTGTATAAACTGCACATAGTGTTCGGTAATTCCACTAAAGGATAATTACGAGACAAATCAACATACCTCAAGTGTATCAATTCACCAATCTCCTTTGGAAGTTCCGCGATTATGTTATAACTCAAATTTAATGTCCTAAGGGCTTTCAATTGCAAAATAAAATCTGGGTCTAAAGTACTGATTCTTGAACCAAAAGTTGTGAGGGTACGCATGCTTTTGCAAATTTCAGATGAAACTGGAGCTAATAATGAAGTGTGAGATCCATATGGATCCTCGAGTGCAATTAATGTCAAATGGCGGACTTTATAACCTGGTAGCTCAATTCTTTTGTTAGCATCCTTAACTTCTATAACAAAAGCTACTTTCTTGGTAAGAAACTGCGCAAAGTCATGCACGATATCATGCATTTTGAATCTAACATTCCCGAAATCATCTTCTGCAAAATCTTGAAAAAAACACTGCATTACCAAGTTATTGAAATAATTTTGAGCAACAATTTCTTTGTTTTTGTCTTCTTCCAAATTAAGATAATCTTGTGACATCCACAACTCAATCAAATGTTTTTTTTTAACACATAATCTTTTGGAAAATAACACAATACAAAAGACAATTTCTAATTGCCAAGGCCAAATCATAATAACTTAGTAATAACGGTTGAAAAACTTCTCGTTCAATCTCTTCTGGTTCCCATATCTTGCTATGCAAAACATCTTCCCATTCTTCTCTTGTTTTCTTAAAGCGCATGAGACTACCTAGAGTCTTTGCCGCAAGGGGTAAACCCTTACACTTTTTTACATCTTTACCAATAGCTTCAAACACATTAGACTCATCTTCTCCCCTATCAAAACATGCAATGTGATGGAATAATGACCAACAATATGGTTCACTCAATTCGTTCAAACGGATCATGTCACTCTCTGCTCCCATCATTATAGCAACCCCTTCTTTGCGCGTGGTCACCAATATTTTACTACCTGTAGAACCATTCTGCAATGGTAACTTTAATTGCTCCCACTCTCTATGATCTTGGGTCCACATGTCATCTAGGACAAGGAGAAACTTCTTACCCTCAACAGATTTAGACATACATTGCAAGAAAGCTTCCAACCCATCTGAGTTTGGGGTACCATTACCATCAATGATAGCTTTTGCAATCTTGAAAGTATCAAAAGGCTCTGAAACACAGACCCATATTCTTTTTTCAAAATGAGCTTTAATACTTTCATCATTATAAACCAGTTGGGCAAGAGTTGTCTTTCCAATTCCTCCCATCCCTACAATAGGGATAACAAGGGGATGACACCCTTTCACACTACTCTCGCTCAACTTGCTTACAATAAATTCTTTTTCATTTTCTCGACCAAATGTTTTAGAAATATCGACAAAGGATGAACTTTCTCGTCGATGTTCAATGCCCTTTTCTGTGGTCTGAAAGTTATATGTTTGCCTTTCTATAGCAATCTCATTCAACCTATCATTCAGGTCTTTTATCTTAAGAGCAATGTCACGACAAGAATTACCCGACTGACTTGGTTAAAACAAAAGCAATGACAGGGAATGGGGAAGCATACCTTCATCTTGGCAACAAGAGCATCTTTACCTTCTTCTTCTTCTTCTTCTTCCTCTTCTTGTTTCTCAACTTGTTGTCTTAGAAATTCAGTGTTCCACTCATCCAGCACGTCGTCCATCTCGTATGACACATCTTTCAGCTTCTCCAACCAATCTCTCGAGGTGGCTTCCTTCACTTGCCTCTTCTCCGCATCCTCAAGCACTGCTAATTGTCGTAGCAGCACGGGAATGAGTGCATCAGCCATTGTTGGGGTCAGAAATTGGTTGAAAATGGAAGACGAAAGACAAGAGATGTCTGAAGCAAGAAAATGAATGTGGAAAGGCTTTGTTATCACCTTTTCTCTACCCAGTTTATATATTACACTTGCTACCTTGTCCAAGGTCCACTCGAAGTTTTTACTCCAGCAACAACATAAAAAGGAGAAAAAAAAGGTCCAAGTCCAAGTCGATCAGACAGGGACACCCTATCTTTTGTGATGGCTCCAGCAACTTGAGCCCAATTATCATAACATTTGTTTCGAGCAGCCTTTGTTTCACAAGTTACGTAATTATCTGATATCCCAAATACACGTTTCTTGACCTCACCATTTTATACACGGAAAGATATATTAAACATGACAAAGAGCTTCATTCATGGATGTGTTAATCATAGACTTTTTCCCATTTTTGTAAATTCATAGAGCTACCTTCACCGAATCACCCACAACAGAAATTTTCATTCATCTGCCTTCATTCCGATATGCATAAGACATGGATTCTTTTTTTTTTTTTTTTTTTTTTTTTTTTTTTTTTTTGGTCATTATGGTCATGAATGATGAAGAGCACACCCAAGTGTTTGGAACGTCGCGTACTTATGAGGAGGATGCTTAGGAAAGACATTGTTTACCATTTTTTTTTGTTCTTTGAGGTACAACTTTGTTAACCAGTTAAATAATTATCTCCATTAATGTGCCAAATGTATAAATAATTAACTCTAACTTGGTTGACCAGTTTACCCCTATACCGTAGTCTAACATGCAAAATTCGACCACCGAAAAAAAAAACCTTGCCAACTTTGTCTTTGTCAAGAACCTGACAAGTACAGGCTACCAACATAGAGATAACGCATGACAGGCCATAGATCAAAGAGTTTTGTTCACTTTTTAAATTCATAGAGGAACCTTCACCTAAACATGTAAGTCTGCTCAAAGGCGCGTTTTGCTGACATTGTCCCTCCGGGAAAGTATTTGACATTGTAATATACCATATAAAATTTTAGGCCTGGCTTTTCCTTGATTAAGACCTTGTATCTGCATCAACTCCTCAGAAAAGTGTTATCCCAACCTATCCCTGTAGCAGCTTCCGTTCCTTGTTCTACATTCATTTTCTAATTAAGCTTGTCCTGCCTGCCTTCAGATAAGGTCCAACTTGTGTCCATGAGTTGTGTTCATGTCGTGTCGTGCCGTGTATTTGTTATTCTTGTTGAAAACTAGTCCTCTCACAGCTCAGTGGTAGGGAGTGCTAATCATAGACTTATTTTTTTTCCCATTTTTTTTTAATTCATAGAGCTACCTGCTTTTTAAATTCTTCCAGTGTACCCATCAATCAATTAAAAAGGAACCTCTACGAAAATTTTAGGAGGGGCAAGATTCCTTGTATAACCTTTCTATGTGGTTCAAGCCAAGTCAATACGACAATGAGAAAAGTTAGGGAGCCAAGCCCCCACTCCGGCCTTGTAGCAGCTTCATTTCTTGTGATCTGCCTTCGTTCGGATATGCATATGGACATGGTTAACTTCTGTGAGTTTTTTTTTTTTGTTTTTTTTTTTTTGTTTTTTGGTTATGGGGATTCTATGATGAAGAGATACATAGGAAAACTTTGTTTACCCCTTTTTTTAGGTACAGGCAACCAACTTGTCTCTCTAGACCTTACATATTTATAGGCTACCAACACATAGAGATGATGCATGACACGCCATAGGTCAAACACTTCTTCACATTTTGTAATTTCATAAAGACACCTGCTCCAATACATAAAAGCCAAATATCTGCTCAGATGTGCATTTTTCTTTTTAAATTCTAGTCATGGCCATACATGTAGTAATTGTATATTGACATTGTCACTCCAAAAAAGTAATTGTATGATATTGTAATATAAAATTTTTGGGCCGGCCAATTCCTCGATTAAGACCTTTTATGTGCATCAACTCATCAGAAAAGTGAGAAATTCAGGGGCATCGGCGCTGCCTTCCTTCACATTAGGAGGGGGAAAAGGTGGGGACAAGGTATCCCGACTTGTGTTAATGAGTCTTGTTCGTTTCGTTTCATTTTTTCTTCGTGTTGAAAGCTAGTCCAATCACAGCTCATTGGTCCGGGAGCAGGCCAAAACAAATGAGCCAACAGAAGGGGCTTAGGAGAAGATGGCATGAACTTCCAGTCCTATTCTGTTTCCGGGTAGAGCATCCAAATCAGCTTCCATGCCATGAAAAGCTTCAGCCGCTGAAATAACAAAATCCCATGCCTATGACATGGACATTCGATATCACAACCTAGTAACATTTGAATTTCATAACCAGCAACTTTAAATTTGAGCCTTTAAACTGCATCATAGGAATAAGATTCCAGAGGATACTGAAAACCAGTTACCTGGCTTAGGTAAGAGCCTCATCAATCAGTCAAATGTTTGCCAGAATGCTGGACCAGCTTCCTTGATGATGTTGCCACACTTGAAAATCTTACTTAGGATCTGTTAATCAAAATGCAAATAATTGGTTTTTCCTGCTTGGTTCAATCATAATATGACAGTTCAGCAAACTAGTAACCAACAGACTACTGAAAATGATTAAATATGGTAATCAAGTATATCAATACACAAATAAGAGCTTAGTTTTTTTACCAGAAGGAGTGAAAGGGGATTGGCAGAGCACCTATGGAAATGCAGCTAAGATGACTTGTAATACACGACATCCTATTCTTGTGCAATCCCATCATCATCCTCATCAGATTCAGAACTATCAGTTTCCTCTGTTTCATCCTCTTGCTGGATCCAGACTCCGTCTTCTCGAACACTCTTATAATTAATTTCGATGTTTGGGATGTGACAAATCTTGAGACGCTCCTCTCCTCTGCTTTCTTGGCAACCGCGTTCAAGAAATATAGAGCATTTATAGATAGTCAAATCGCGCAGTGGCGTCTTTCGCAGGAAGACGGGCAGTGTTCGTAGGCTGTCTGCCTTAAGAATATCCAATGAAGAAAGGCATGGCATTATTCTAACTTCAGAATCCTCTTCCACCGACCCTCCCACTCCTTCCCATTCTTCCCAACTACACATTCCAGAGAAGCTGAGCTTTTTCAATTTTGGGAATGAAACAGTTGGTGAGGATGATTTTAACAATGCTGAAGTTTCTTCTATTCCCAAAAATTCAACTCCAACTTTTCTCACACTAGGCATATCATCTATGCTCAGTGTTTGAAGGGACGGTAATTTCCCAAGAGGAGGCAAAAAATCACAATTTTTCCAAGAACGAAGAATAAGGGTTCTCAAATTAGGTAGAGAAATCATCCAGTTGGGAGAGCTGAAGGTGCCGCCACAATAACAACTAATGCATAAAAATTCCAAACTTTGAGGTGGTTCTAAGAAACTCAGCATTTCTCCATCTCTTTCTCCTTGTCCTCGCTTATCTCCATTCCAAAAATCTAGTTCCAAATGAAGGATGTGTCTTTTATTCACTAATTGTGCTTTCTCAGCCTCACTAGCTTCTCTCACATTCCCCAGCCCTTTGATAAAAAGGCTACCCTGAAGCTTGTCCAAGATTCCCAGATCACCTAACTGGAGTGTTTCACTGTTGTCAGCAGCACATACACTAAAACCATCTAATACCTGCAGACTTCTTAATCTCCCAATCCCTTTTGGCAAGTACTTCAACTTGTAACAGTTCTTAATATGAAGATGCTTTAAGTTAATCAGCTTCCCTATGGCCTTAGGTAGTTTTGCAAGGTGCCTGCACCCAGTGAGGCGCAAGGTCTGTAGATTGTATAAATTACACAGAGTGTCTGGTAATTCCTTCAAATGATTATTACCAGACAAATCAATGTACCTCAAATGTATCAACTCGCCAATCTCCTTTGGAAGTTCATTGATTTTGTTACCACTCAAATTTAAAGTCCTAAGACATTTCAACTGCAAAATGAGATCTCGGTCTAAGGTAGTGATTCTTGAATTGAAACATGACAGGGTGCGCAGAACTTTGCAATGGTCAAATGAAAGAGGAGGAACAGGACATTTAAATCGATCATCGGATGCAAGGATTAAGGTCAAATGGCGGAACTTATCACTTGGTAGCTCAATTCTCTTGTTAGCATCCTTAACCTCCATTATGTAACATTCCTCTCGGTTAAGAAACTGCACAAAGTCATGCACAATATCATGCATTTTGAAGGTAATATTGCCGTCGTCATCTTCCTTAAAATCTTGAAACCACGACCGCATTACTAAGTTATTGAAACAATTTTCACCTACTATTTCCTTTTCTTGGTTTCTTCCCAAACTAAGATAATCTTGTGACATCCACAACTCAATCAAATTAGCTTTATTGAACTCATAATCTTTTGGAAAAATAACACAATACAAAAGACAACGTTTGACCCCCAACGCCAAATCATAATAACTTAGCAATAACGGTTGAAAAACTTATTGTTCAACCTCTTCAAGTTCCCATATCTCACTGTGCAAGACATCTTGCCATTCTTTCTTAGTTTTCTTAAAGCGCATGAGACTACCTAAAGCCTTTGCAGCAAGAGGCAAACCCTTACACTTTTTGACAATTTCCTTACCAATAGCTTCAAACACATTAGATTCATCTTCTTCCTTGTCAAAGAATGCAAGGTGATAAAATAAGTACCAACATGATTCTTCACTCAATTGCTTCAAATGGATCATGTGGCTCATCTTTGCTCCCATCATAATAGCAACTTCCTCTTTTCGTGTGGTCACCAGTATTCTACTACCCATAGCACCTTTCAGCAAAGGTAACTTTAATTGTTCCCACTTTCTGTGGTCTTGAGTCCACACATCATCTAGGACAAGGAGGAACTTTTTCCCTTCTATAGATTTTGACATACATTGCAAGAAAGCTTCCAATTCATCTGAGTTTGGGGTTCCATTACCATCAATGATGGCCTTGGCAATCTTTATCTCATCAAAAGGATCAGAGACACAAACCCATATTCTCCTTTCGAAATGCGCTTTTACATTTTCATCATTATAGGCTAGTTGTGCAAGAGTTGTCTTTCCCATTCCTCCCATCCCCACAATGGGGATAACAAGGGGACCCCTTACAATTTCTTGACTACTCTCACTCAACAACTTGCTTACTATAATATCTTTTTCATTTTCTCGGCCAAATGTCTTAGATATATCAACAAACGATGAACTTTTTTGCCGTTCAGGTTGTTCAACTCTTCCTTCTGTGTGTCGAAACTTATATGCTTTTCGTTCTTCAGCAATCTCAGTCAACTTGTTATTCAGATCTTTTAGCTTAAGCTTAATGTCGCGACGACAAATTACTCGACTGACAAGGCCAAAACAAAAGCAATCGAAGGGAATAAACAAACATACCTTCTTCTTGGTAACAAGAAGAGTTATATCACCTCCTTTTTCTTGGTTGTCAACTTGTTGCATCAAAATTTTAGTGTTCCACTCGTCCAGCACGTCGTCCATCTCGTACGATACATCTGTCAGCTTATCCAACCAATCTCTCACAACGGCTTCCTTCACTTGCCTCTTCTCTGCATCATCGAGAACGGCTTGAATAGCTTTGAGATTGCTGGTGATTTTTGCAACTTCTTTCTTAACATCCAAGACCAACTTCACCTCTTTCTCTATTTGCTGATATGTTGTTGAAGCCAATTGTTGTAAAACCACATAAACGAGTGCATCAGCCATTGTTGGTGTAGGAAATTGGCCCTTGATAATAGAAAAACAAATTCAAGAGATGTATGATGGAGTAAGAAATGCAGAATGGTTTGTGTGTTATAGCCTTGGTGTGCAGAGCAAAACTCCCAAGTCAATGACTCCAACGCAACATAAAAAATGAAACTTTAAATACTCTAAAGTCCGTTAATTTTTTTTTTTTGGTCGAAAAAGTCCATTAAGTTAGGTATCCTGATAACCAACTTCAACCCAATTAGACTGGGACACTCCATCTAATTGAGCCAAAGATCCCAATTTGTAGAATATTAATTTTTAAGCCACAAATTTCAACCCGACTTTGCTTACCTTTTAAATAATTAATGAACTTTTTTTACACTCCATCTACTTGTCTGGCTTTACCCTATTTTTCGAAAAATATTAATAAAAAATAAATCATTTTTAAAATTTTAAATCAAATTAAATATTAAAAACATAAATATATTAAAAATAATTTGAAACTTAAAATCCAAAAAAAAATGTAAAGAATTTAAAAAAAAAAAGAAGAAGATTAAAACAAAAACTGCATCCCCACTCCTACCCCTCCCCCTCTGCCTTGTCCTCCTTCTCTCTCTCTCTCTTAGTTGCGACCCAAACCTCAGCCCCCCTCCCCGACCCACTCTGAGCCCCTCTCTCCCTCCCTCTCCCCTTCTCTCTCTCTCTACTAATGGTCCCTATGTTTTTTTTCTCCCCAACCCCCCCTTTCTGATCCACTCTATGCCTCTCTCTCTCTCTCTCCCTCTCTCTCTCATGGGAAATGGTCTCTCTAATTTTTTTTCTCCCCAACTACCCAAACCACCCTCACCGCCACTAGCTACCCACCCCCGAGCCTTACCCATCTCCCAAACATTAGAAATATATTAACGTTTTTAATATTTAATCTAATTTAAATTTTTAATTAATATTTTTGGAAAATGAGGTTAGTGCAGAGCGGGCCTTCGAGGAGCCTTGGCCATAGGCCTCCAATTAAGGGGCCTCAAATTTTTATATATTATATATATATATATACTATTGTCCAATTTATTTATAATAAAAAAAACAGAAACATGCGATTAAATTACATGTTTACGTATCAGTAATGGGTATGGAAGGAAAGTGAATGATTTCCATTCCTGACTTCTCTTGCGTTTACTTACAATCATGAATGAAAAAATAAGTGGGTCCCACCTCAAAATCCGTAATCACATTCCCTCAAAACTAGGAATCATATCAACTAGGGGAGAGTAGTCGATACGATTCTCATTCCTGTTTTCTCTTAATAACTTCCAAAAATACCCTTATCACTTTACCATAATTCTAAAATTAATTTGGATTATGATTCATGCAAATTAGTAAACAATAACAATGGGAATCAATCCCATTCCAATGCTAATTCCATATGTTTAGTAAACAGCTTAATGGGAATGATTCTTCCCATACCGATTCAGTAGTTCTCCGATTCCTAAATTCTTTGATTCCTTAGTTTCTCCATTACTGATACGTAAACATGCTAGGTTTCTTTGTTTCCTCTTCCCATTAGGTTTTTTCGTTTCCTACACAGAAACAGAAACAATATGTGCTTGAGGAATGCGATTCCTCTCCTAGTTAGTTTCTCCATAGAAGAACTCTATTTAATCCACCCATCTCTTAATAATCCACCACCTTATTTTTCTCCATTTTCCTCATCTCTCTTCAATCCATCCATTATTTTCAGTTTCTCTCATCCTTTTTTTCTCATATCATATTGTGACCCAAAGAATCAATCTCACACTAAAAAGCTCACAAATTGTCTTTGAAATTGATGGTGACCAAGAGATGAGGAACATGAGAAATTGAAAAGGTAATCATGTTTATAATTTTTTTTTATTTGTTCCTATCCATCAAACTATTTTTTCAATTTCCAGATTATACACAGACAATGACTTTGTTGTTAAGAGACTTAGACTCTGCTTTATAATTGACCAGGTAGGATTACACTATATAATTGTTTATCGTAAAATCATTATTCACGTGCTCTATGCGGTATGTAAAATCATTTTTTATTTGTTGTTTTTTCGCAATTGTGAACTAAGGGAAGGGGCCTCATTTAGTTTATCGCCTAAGGCCAACCAAAAGTTAGGGCCGGCCCTGGGCAAGTGAGACAAGTATGTGTGAAAAATAGGGTACAGTGAAACAAAATGAGTTTCAGGGGGCAAAATGAGACTCAAATACACTTTTAGGGGGTATATAAAAAATTAATCCAAGACTTTTAGCCACTTGAGTGGGTTGAGTGTTGCGAGTGGGTTGAGTGTTGCTAATTAAAAGGGTCCAAGCGTTGCTCAAGGCTGCTCGAGTGGTTATATTTCTTTTTATTTTATTTTTTTTGAGAGAAAAACGATAATTGTATTCATAAATTAGGCACAAAGACCATCAACCACAAGGGCAAATACAAATGCCCATAAAAGGGTGATACAAATATAGAAGCATAGTAACCACATATGGTTAATCCAGATACATGCCACAAAAAACCCAGAGAAATTTTGGCATAAAAGCTGCATGGTTGAACAAACCAGACATGAATCACAGCGCCAAAATATACCAATACAACTACAACTTTTAACTCTCATAAGTACATAATACAAGTAGAGACTAGAAAACAATCAAATACCCAACTCACAAGGAGTTGATGCAATTATTACAAAATAAGAAAACTACAAACAAACAACCAAAAACCAACAGAGCCACTACCATCATTGTTGCCACCGCCATCACAGACTGTTAAGTGTAAAGATTATGTTAGTTCAACAGAGACAATTCCCTGAGTATCAGGGCTATTACACTTGTTTTAATTATATTGTGGATATGGATGAACTAGTGAGCTATAAGGTTGCATGTTCCTCTTCTCATTGGCAGAAGGCAATGCAAGAAGAAATTGATGCTTTGCATATGCAAGGCACCTGGCTTCTTGTTCCTAATCCTAATAACAAGAACATAGTAGGTAGCAAATGTATTTTTAAAATTAAAAAGAATTTGATGGTTTAGTTGCTAGACACAAGGCTCAACTAGTAGCTCAAGGCTTTAGTCAAGAGCCTGGATTCAACTTTGGAAAGAATTTTAGTCATGTGGTCAAGCATACCACAGTGAGACTTATCTTGAGCATTACTGCAATGAATAAATGGAAATTGAGGCATCTAGATGTCAAAAATGCATTTTTGCATGATGACCTTGAGGAGGAAGTCTACATGCGTCAACCACAAGGTTTTGAGGATTCAATTCATCCTAATTTTGTTTGCAAGCTTCAAAAATCTCTATATGGCTTGAAACAGGCTCTAAGGGCATGGAATGCCAAATTCACTGGTTACTTACTAGCTATAGGTTTTAAGTCCTCACACTCCGATCCCAGACTGTTTATGAAGCATGATGGTGTTGGAAAAACAAAATTAGTATATTAACAATATATATATATTTTTAAACCAACAAAATTGTATTTATAACAAACTGTAATTCAAAATACAGTAAACAAATAATAAATGAAATTGACTTGGATTCGAGATAGAGGCTTGCATATTTGATGCAATGTCCTTAAGACAGTAATTTCACTCCTTCTCGGTGCTTGAAGTTTTATAGGTGATTGCTTCTCAGGATTCAACTATATGTATTCTAAGCCCTAGTACTAGGACTTAGAATCTGGCAAACTTTGTTTGTTTTCCTTTCAGACAATGTGAAATGCTTGTAGAATGCTTTTTTTTTCTGTGTTTTACGAATGAGGCTATGTTTGATTTAAATAAACTTCTGAAATCTTATCAGAAGAGTCACAACTGTTAAAAAACAGTTAATTAAACTAATCCGAATTAATAAAAATTATTATTTTAAAACTAAAAATTTAAATATGAAAATTTATCAGAAGAGTTACAATTAAATACTATATATTATAGTGCTTTTGTTATATGTCGAATTTAAATATGAAAGTGCCCATATTTTTACCCTCAATGCCCAAATCGATTTTGAAGCCCAATTGGCTTCCATTTGGCCCAACTTCTATTTACTAAGTGTGGGACTTCCACACTTATAAAGACCTTACTCTTTTTTCTTTCTACCAATGTGGGATAAATGCCCTTGAATTCATTCAAACTTCCAACATCTGGCACATATATTGTAGTGCTTTTGTTATATGTCGATGATATCATTCTCACGGGATCAAATGATGTGTTGGTTCAGCATGTGGTTGATGATCTCAGTTCTGTTTTTGAATTGAAAGATATGGGAAAACTAACCTACTTCTTAGGGTTACAAATTTCATATAGTGTAGTAAGAGTTATTTTTGTCAATCGAGTTAAATATGCCAAAGACTTATTGAAAAGAGCTGGTATGAGTACGTGTCGAGCTTGTCCTACTCCTTGCAAGCCTCACACTCAGGTCTCAAAGACAGAAGGTGAACCTTTATCGGATCCTATAGTCTATAAAAGTATTTGTTTACCCCGAAAAGGACTCGCCGACAATTCGCTTGGGGTTTGGCCTTGGAGTTTGCTTTTTGCAATTGCGAAGGCGTGCCACTGTTGGTAGTGAAAAACTCCAACATACTAAAAATGGTAAGACTGGAAAATGCGCACCGATATTGACTTTAATCAATCGATTGTGGATTGGGCGGGGAACTGACCCAATACAAGGTTCTTTTCTATGCCTCAATTAAGAGGACTTCAACATTCATCTAACGCAAAAATGGTAACTGACAGAAGCTAAAATTGAACGATAATGGAAATGACATAAGTTTATCGGAATATTTATCTATTCAGAAAACTTGAAAGAAAAAGGAAGTACATAAACAACACAACCTGAAGATTTCTCTATTCATACCTGGTACATAAATTAAAATGGAGATTGAAGATTTCTCTATTCAATCTTGTACAAGAAAAAATCATACCAAGAGTTGGCAGAGCAAGATAAAGAAAATTCCTCAGGAGTTGTCAACTGTGAAATTCAGAGAATGAAAAAGGACTGTTGTTTCAAGCTTTTGAGATGGGTTTATAGACGTTGATTTTGATTTTTGTTGGTTGAGTTGTGTGTTTTATTGATGATTTCTCCTTCAATTTATAGAGAATGGAGGTCGGTTGAGTAGACCAACAGTTAATTTGAAGTACCCACTTGCCATTGGTTTTGGTGAGTGGGTTGCTGAAAATATAAGTAAACCCAAACAAAGTTGCTAAGAAGCTTTGATGTGATTTGACAGAAGTTATCACTATTAGACTTAAAGAAATCCAAAATATTAGTCCACTTGTTATTGATTGGTAGCTGACTAAAAAACAAAAAGAAATGGAGAGATAATGACCACCATCTCTACTTCTTTCTTTATTCATTCTTTAAGCCCACTTGCATATTATTTTATTCTTCTTTCAACCTTTGTGTAGACTTTTCGCGTGTTGAACTTTGGCTTTATTTTAATATTCGTCACAGAGAATATTAAATTGTTTCCATCTACCACATCTTCATTTTTATTCTTCTTTGAATCAACTAACTTGTGATGAAGTCCCTCCATTGATAAAGTGAAACTTGATTTGCAGCCACTGAGTTTCTCCTCCGAACATGCCTTGATGCATAATGAACTGGAAATGTTAGATTAATCCAGTTGCTGCAAATTTCGGATATGTTGTTCTCCACATAAGTAGGAACAACATTCATGAAGAACTTAATTCCATTTGAGCAATGGAAAATCTGATTTAGCATGGTTGCAACTGACTGGTCGTCATACACTGCTCTCACGAACAGAAATCATGATTAGTGTTCTGAAGATTCAATACTTGTGCAAATGATGCCAAATTCGGATATGTTGTAGTAGACATCCAAATGAACAACTTTCATGAAGAACGAATATTCATTTGAGGAATGGAAGCTGGCCCGAATTGGGCCATAATTAGGTCCGAATTGCCACTGTTATCAGCTTTCGCTGTTGCTGGTATGCTTCTGATGTTTGATGTCGTGAAGATTCCACATTTATCCAAATGATCCCAACTTTGGATATGTTGCAGTAGACATTCTAATGAAAAACTTTCATGAAGAAAGAAAATTCATTAGAGTATTGGAATTAGGCCCGAATTGCTGCTAAGCGTTGTGCATCTGGTATTTTCAGCTCTTAGAATTCAAAATTTGTCCGAATAAACCCAAATTTGAATATGTTGCAGTAGACATAGAGATGAACAACTTTCATGAAGAACGAAACTTGATTTGAGCGCTGGAAGTTGAATTTTGGGCTCACTCTATCTGACTGCAGCAAAGCATGTCTAGCCATATTGATGTTCATGGAACATTATCTTCCATTTTAGGCAAAAATACGATTTTTGGTACGAACAGTATTGTAGGTGCATTACAATACTTGACTTTTACCGGGCAGATTTATCATATGTTGTGAATTCAGTTTGTCAATATATGACTACTCCAACTGATGCATATTTTCATTTAGTCAAAAGAATACTCAGAGATATGTTCAAGGCACTATGAAGTATAGGATCAGTTTCACCAGTGACCCTTGGGAATTGACTGCCTACAGTGATGCAGACTGGGCAGGGGACATTGATACACTGAGGTTGAATATTGGATTTGTGGTGTTTTTAGGAAAGAATCCAATCTCATGGCAATCTAAGAAACATAGTTATGTATCAAGAAGTTCAACAGAGGCTGAGTATAGAGCTCTTGTAAATACCTATGCAGATTTGTCTTGGGTTAGAAATGTGTTGCAGGATTTGAAAGTTTATTTGCCTCAACCTCCTCTTCTTGATTGTGTCTGCCTTGGCACTGAGTTCAAACTGGTATATCACTCGATAATTAAACATCTTGACATAAATTTCTACTTTGTTTGTGAGAAAGTCCAAAAGAAGGATTTAACTGTGCAATACATTCCAACAGAGGAACAGCTTGCTGATATATTGTCGAAATTTGAGACTTGGTAGTCCATCTAACTCAGAGGAACTTGGTTAGGTTTGAGGGGGAAAGTTAACAGTAAAGATTATGTTAGTTAGACTCTTATCGAATCATGTGCAAGGCACGTGCTCTCTGTTAGAATTGTTAGCTAGTTAGGCTCCTATATAAGCTTGTAATCATTGTACGAATGGTTAATATCTGATAATAAGAAAAGTCTACAATTCATTCTCTGACATTCTCCTTCTAAATTCTTCTTCATTCTTTGTTTCTTGCTATTATTTCTCAACTGTTATCACAGACATCGTCGCCATCTTAGAGACAGAGAACACCACCGAGATTGCTGCCTCACCTTACAACTAAAACACCAACCAACAAAACTACAAATCCAAGCAGATCTAGACACAAGTAACATCCTCACAATTAAAACCCCAAATCCAGTAGATGGGGAATGAGGAAATAAGTGTGGAGGTAAGAAAAAGAGGTTTGAAATAGAGAAGGGAAGCTAGTAGAACCTCTTTTTATAAAATTTGCTTTCGAGTGATTATATTTCTAAATCTTGAAAAAAATAGGACAAAAGTCTAGGTCTCATTTGGCGTCTTGGCCTAGACTACACTACTTATTTAAATTGGACTAATATCTAGTCATTGATAAACCAATATTGTCTTACCCACCTAGATAAGCGAGATTCATCATAACTAATCTTGACTTAATTTCAATTTCAATAACTACGGTCCTCCACTCTCAATAAATTAATAAATAAAACCGATCTCAGCCGCCCCAAGTCGAAGACCAAGAGGAAACAAAAGGAAGTCAAAATCCTGATCTTTCCTTTTTAGCCAAACATAGCCCACGCTACACCAGAAGCTCGACGCAGTTCCCAAAACGGCCTCCACCGCTCCTCTCTGTCTCCCTATAACTTACCTGTATTATTTCCTACACATTTATATACAGTTTTAGTGCAATGGAGATCCAGAGTTTCTGCCACAGTGCTGATGATTTGAAGGGCATTATGCGCTGTTTGGTTGAATCTTTGATGGTGGAGACTGCTCTTCTTGCACGCAAGTCTCTTCTTTTACTACTTCTGCAGGTACTTCATTACTCAATCCCAAATCATCTTTCTTTAATTTTGGCTCTGTGAATTATCTTTACCTTGAAGCTCATACATTGATGATTGATGCAATTGAATTATGAGGATTTCCTTTTTCTGTGTAGTTTTTTGTTCACAATAGTTTGAAGAATGCTTTTGTTCATTAATTGTTGCCCATACACAAGTGTTTGTGAATAGGTTTTGTTATAGTTGTTTGGACTTAAATTTGTGTAATTTGGTTACCTTTACTTATTGGGGCTTCCTGCTGTAATAGTTTTCTGGGCAGAAGGAAACAGTTTGGTGGAGTGATTCCAAATCTAGTGGTCTAGATAACATTGTAAGGTTAAAATGTTTGTTTTAGATTATAACAATTTACTTATGTCCAAATGGAGCCTTAGGATAACAGAAAGTTGAAATCCCTATCTAACAGAGCGTAATAGCCCTATCAAATGTAAGTGTGGATTGAAGTGGGTTCCTTGAAAATTTGTCAAACATAGAAATTATCAAGATTGAGAATACAGGCTACTGGTGAAGTAAATGTTCCTTTTTTCTTTCTTATAGTTTCTCAACAGCAAAAGGAAAAGGGTGATAAAATGTAAAGCTTTCATATTGAACTGTTTTCTTTTCCATAATTGAAGCATTAATTTCTCTTCGAAATGTATCATAGGTGCTTCATTTCTGCTGAAGCAAATTAATTTTGATGAGCAAGTATGTTTGGCTTCATTTTTATGGAAGTAATTTGTTACCTGCTCTAGTGGTGATGGGTTTTAGCTTTATCTTAGTTATAGTAAGAAAACTAGTATTCAGATGATCTTGCTCTCTAAACATGTATTGTATGAGCATTTCTGATGTTACTTCCTGAAAGAAAAATTACTCTGTTTATTTGTAGTTCATTTTCTCTTCGTTTTTTCTATTTTCTTTTAGCATTGAAAAATGCTTATATTTCTAAGTATTACCATTCTGGGATTACGTAGATAGACATAAGTATCTCCTAACAGTCCATCTTCTTTCGTTTGAGTTCTCTTCACTAGCTGATGTGGAACTTTTCTGCTTGCTTTCAGTGGAGATTTCTGTTTGCCCTCTGCATGATTTTGAATATTCAGCTTGCTTGTTTTTGCGATTTTTACGCTTCTCTACGCATGTTATGTTTTTTAATATATGTCTCATGTTGGCTTTATGTTTGTTCTTCAACAGATTGGGTCTTTGCCTGACGATCATGACATATTTCAAAACTCAGTGAAAACATATCAGAGGTGGGAACGACATTTTGGGTATTTTTAAAAGTTTGAATTTTTAGATTTCCTTCTTTTATTGTTTTCTCTATGGTCACGGTATGGGGGATGGAAAGTGATAGGGCAGTGAGACTGCATTTCAGGTTTCCAATGTCCGAACTTAATAAAGTGAAAGAGCCTGATGCTGAAAACAACGATGCAGGTGAAACAGAGGATGATGATGACGATGATGATGATGAGGACAGTGATGATGATGATGAAGATGATGGTAATGATTCAGAAGAAGAGAGCGATGATGATGAAGAGGATTCGGATGACGAGGGTGAGGTTGAGGCTAATGGCGATGGGGAAAGCGATGACGATGACGACGACGACGATGAAGACGATGAGGATGATGAGGATGATGATGATGATGATGATGAAGAGGATGATGATGATGAAGAGGATCATTACCAGCTACCGTCGACAAGAAAGAAGTGAAGTTAATGGTTCACCATGTTTGATTTAGGCTGCTTCTTTACTAACTTGGGGCAGGTTGGAAAATTTTTATTGATTATTATGTTATATTTGTTAAGATAAGAGCGTTCAATTGCTTTTATGGTGGTAGAAAGTGTCTCTTCTTTTTATTTATTAAATTATAATGTGTCCTGTGGCGATTGTAGGTGTCTAGAGTTCTGTTATCCATATATACTGGCTCATGATCACGTATGTTAATGAGTGGCCTGCCAGTTGTCTCCGCTGCTAAACTTTGTACCCTATTCAAAGTGCAACTTATCTTACCTTATGTAAGTACGTAGTTTCTTGTTCTTTTTTCCTTGTTTTGGTCGCAACTAGTTGTAGAAGAATAACGGACTAGGTTTTGCTATTCGGAGGTTCGAAGTTTGCAATTGTTCGGTCTGGGAAGTTGCAGCATCTATTTTCTTTTCTAATCTATTCTTATCATAGATAGTCTTTCAAAATCAGATGGTACCTGCAGATTGTCATCCCATTTCCGCAAGGAAACTTAAACTTGGAATCATGCCAAAGGAAAAAACAGAACAAGCAAGCCATAATAAATAATCTCTACTATTTCTATGAAGGATGATAGACAATAAATAATCTCTGCAGAAACCACACATTGAAGAAGAATGCAGAGAATCTGCCTTCTCCATTGTCTTCATCTCAAGCTCAATTACACAGTTTTCATTTGTCACACAATTTACATTCCAAGTATCATCAAACGTCCAAAGCCTCACTCCGGCAACTTCCCAGACTGGAATATCGCAAACTTCGAAACCTCTGAATACTGAAACCTAATCCCATTCTCCTCCAACAACTTCTCCAAAATCTTCTTATCCCTCTCAGGGTTCGAGCTCTCACACTCCACCTCATAACACGTCCCGAAATCATAGTTACTCTCGTCCACCTCTATCTTCAACCCCTTCCACTCATACACACCCCTCACATTCCTAAACCCACCCAAGCACACAAACCCTAGCCCTTCCTCTCGGACCCCGTATTCCTCCCTCACGCGCGTTAAGAGCGCGGAGGAGTCGACAACAGAGAGCCGCCAAGGCTCCGCCACGCAGGCGCGGCCGAGGACCGGGTCGAAAGGCTCTTCGAGCTCTTGGACGCGGCTGACGCCGTCGGAGATGACGGGTTTGGCCTTGAGGGAGAGGACGCAAGGCGAAACGCCGTCGTAGAAGCGGAGGCGGAGTATGGCGCGGTTGGAGGAGAGTTCGGCGTTGGAACCGTCGAAGAAGATGTTCTCTTGGATTAAGGTTTGGACGTGGAAGGGGGAGAGGAGGTCGGTGAGCTTTTGGTGTGCGGAGGTGTCTGAGAGGCGGAGCTTCACTTCCACCTCCATTGTTTTGGTTGCTAAAGGCCTGACGAGTGAACAATGTCGTGTGTGCTTCGCTGATATTTGATATGGAGCATATGGTGGGAAGATGAGGAGAGATTTTTATTATTTTTATTTCAAAATAATAATTTATTTACATCTTTCTTGTTTATTTCTTTTGCCTATCGAATAACAAAGCTTTGTAGCTTATGTAGTTAAGAGTAGTTATACTATCTCGAGATTCTGTATTTGAATTTTTCCTTCTCAATTTAGCTTGTTTATAAAAAATAAAAATAGAAAACCAAAAATTTGAAGAAATTGAAAATGGCATTACTAATTTACCATATGGTAAAGGTAAAATAGAATAAAATTATGGTTCTTGTATTCCCACTTAGTACTAGATAGTATGATGACAAGTTTATTAATCTGTAATTGGATTATGAGGAATTGAATTGAGAAGGAGTTGGATTGAGGATAATTAGATTCCGGATTCCTATTGAAGTTCTTTACTAAACCATATGGATTTAGGGGAGTTAGATTTCGGATTTCTATTTAAGTTGTTTACTAAATCATATGGAATTGGGGTAATAAAATGTCATCGTTGTTGGGTTAAAGTAGTTGGAAAATTTGGAATTTTAAAAATTATGTGAGGATATAATGGGTAAAGAAGATGAATTCCTAGTGAGTTAGTTCTCCAGGAATTAGAATACCACCTCCCACCCAGGAATTGAATTCCTCCAAAATCAAGAATTCAATTCCTAATTTTGTGTGAGCCTCACTTACTTTTTAATTCCTTGAGATGAAGTAAATGCAGGAATCCTCCATAGATAGAATTCAATTCCTGATGAGAACTTTAATTCCTAATTAGAACACACACAACTATAATACCGTAGGAATTTGAATATGAGACCTTTGGTTTGCAAATTGAGGTCATTTTTCACTAGGTTAGACCCTGTTGGCACGAGGCACGTTCTATATCTTAATGAGAAAGTGAATAGAACTTGACGTATGTAGTAATTAAATTGGTCATGTTAAGGATACCATCTTTAAGAGAAACACTTGCATGAAATGAGGACAACACTATTTTGCTATCCCGATCAATCACGATATGTCACGTGTGATCACTTTTCCACATGTCAGTCTATAATTGGTCAAGGATAACAAAACAGTGTTATCCCCGTTTCATATAAGTTTTCTGCATCTTTAGAGACCAACTTGTGTACCATCTCTTTAATAGAAGTGAAGCACACCAATACAATGGGTCTCACCTCTATTAGAGAGATGGTACACAAGTAGGTCTCTAAAGATGCAGAAAAACTTGTATGGATTTGCTGTCCCCATTCAATCACATATTGAAACATGGAAAAATGATCACACGTGGCATACCGTGATTGGCTAGGGATAGCAAAATAGTGTTATCCCCATTTCATGTAAGTGTTTCTCCTAAAGATGGTCTCCCTATCATTTTCCTAATTAAATATGTATGACATGGCACATGCCACATCATTTAGGACATAAATTTAGCGCACAAATTTGGTGTCTCGAGTATTATTGAGATTTTATATACCTAATATTTTCTTTTGTGGAATAAATCTGAACATGTTCTGATGTTCAAAAGCAATGAAATCTTTGAAAGTAAATACTTTTTTTTTGTTTGTAAATTTTGGGTATTGAAATATAATACAAGTTTTTTGAAAGTATTTCATATATTTAAATACTTTTTTTGTAAATACTTTTTATTTGTTATATTTCAATACCCACGTACAAATAATCATACATGCATATATACCAAACATAAGAATATATAACTTTAAGAATATATTTTTTTTTTTTTTTTTTTTTTTTTTTTTTTGGCATTGAAATTCTCCTATAATGGCCAACCGATTTGTTTCTTAATACTCAAACACCACAACAGGATTGAAATACTGTAAGAATCTTGTCAGTAGAATTCCATAAGACGCAGCAACACTAAACTCAAACAAAAGAACAAGGGACACAGGATATGTTGACGCAGTAAAAAACCTCAAGATTGGGAAAAACAAAAACCAAATCATTATGAGAAATAATACAAAAAGGTCTTACAAGTCTCAACTCACAAGACTAACACTTACATGGCAAACTTGCCAACTCACCTTTGCTACTTAACCCAATCAGCAATCTTGTCTTCCTTTGTCAACAAGAGATGGCACAACCCTGGTCTCGGTTGCTCACACCTCAAGGCACGATTGTTGATCACTAACATGCATAATGCTCCTGAACTCAAACATATATGAAAAGATGATGATTTAATCACTCATGGAGGCTAACAAGGAACAGCCACATGAGTTTTCAATATGAACGCTCAAAAAATATTCTCTCGTCCTTTTCTTTTCAAAGTCGCAAATAACAAAACAGCTGAAGTTCCTTTCTTATTTTGCACGCTTAAATCTAGGCCAGAGACCAAAAAGGCTTTTAGCAAAAATGGTCTTTTTCACAAATATATTCTTTCATTAAAACAAATAAAGCCACTTAACTAAATACCCAACTGAAAACACATAAGAACCCTTTTATCAACACAAAGTCGCACATAAATAAACACCAACTAAAGAGTATAAACTCATTGTTAAAAACTCACTTATGTTTGGCACTGGATTATGTAATACTAAAACCATATATCAGTCCTATAAATTTGACAGCCACTTTTGATGAACTTCCAAATATGCAAATATGAATTAATGCATGGATGCAAAACATACATTGGCATTGTCTCTGAGCCACACTGATCCAGGATAGCAGAACGTCACTTAAAAGCTATAGGTTACACTTAAAGACCTACTCTATATTTTTGTAACAGGAAATTGCCAATATACAAAAATTGGTCCTAACAAATATGTTTGTTTGAATTTATTTATTTTTTTAAATGCATACGTGTGCTTGTTAAATAGGAGTATATAACTTTAAGACTATATATTTATGATAAATATGCTTATTTGAATATAACAAAAATGCATATGTATGTTTGTTATATCCAAACCTTGTATATGTGAAGAAATGAAACATTGTTAGATAAATTGAGATATGAAAGTTTGGAATTTATTTTGATGTTTTCAGCATTACTCTGATCAACAATGCATGTAACCTCTATAAAATGGTATGATCACATATTTGAATTGAAACTAGATGTTGACTAGATATGCAACTTTGTATCCCAAGTCAGATAGAGGGTTCTTGGCATAATGCCTAGAGAGAAGTTTAGAGGGAGAAACTGAGATGATTAGCTTTCTGGTGGACAAGGCAGTGGTTGCCATCCCACATCGTTTTTATCAAGCGGTGGTGATCCCACATCGGTTTCTTAGAAAACCTCATCTGTTTTCTTCTCTATAAAAGCTTCATCCCCATGAAATCAGCGCTTGAAAGTCAGACCTCATCTTGTTTTTGGGCTGTACAAATCTTTGTCTATTTGGGCTTTCTAAATGCCCAGCTGGACCTGGAGTCTTTCAAATTTTGACGACTTAAAGTTCATAACAATTAACTAGTATTAATCATATCAAAGCCCGAGACTTCCGAAATTATTACCCGAACTTTCCGAAATTATTAACTTTCCGGAATTTCCGAAATTGCCGAAAATTCTATTGCGGAATAGGAAATGTTTTTTGGGGTCAGATAATAACGATTGGGTTCTTGCCCTACCTCACTTCGATCTTTAAAGCTTCGATTTTGAGTTCAAATCAAACCCAGTATCCTCCTTCGCGGACTCACCAGAATCGGCCTGAACCGCTCTGAACCGCTTTGTATACAGACTCAACCAAGAACATCAGACCCATTTGGGTTTGCAGAAGCTGTAGCCATCACGCCCTCTATCGTTCTTCTTCTGCTGTAACTGTATGTTTTCTGCCACCTTCTTCTATTCTTTCTTCTACTTCTTCTGCAACCCTAATTTCTCTGTCACTTATTCTCTATAATTCAGGGGTCTAATTTGGTATTGTTGTATTAGTTTGTGAATTGGAGTTCTTCTACCCTTAAAATGAACTCAAATCGATAATCTACTCACAAAATATGGCCTGATTGGATAAATGTTTCTTTGTTAAATTTTAATACTTCAAGTTCTCATGTGTATATTTATGCACGTATGTCATAATAATTTTGGTATTAGGGAATTGGGTTTTCTTTGGTTTTACTGTTTTGCATTTGGCAGTTGGGTTTGCTTTTGTTCAATTCAATGATTCCTTAGAATTTTGTTCTTCTATAGGAACTTTAACCATGGAAGAAGAAGATGACTATTCTGAGTATGTACCTGTGGCGAAGAGGCGAGCTATGGAAGCTCAGAAGATTCTTCTGCGCAAGGGAAAGTCTTCCGGGCTTGAAGAGGATTTGGAGAAATCAAAGCTTGCTGAAGCCAAACCTAGTCTCCTTGTTAAAGCATCACAGTTGAAGCGTGAAGCTCCTGAGATTACTCCAGCCGAGCAGATGGTGCAACAAGAGAAAGAAATGATTGAGAACTTATCGGAT
This sequence comes from Prunus armeniaca, assembly GCA_903112645.1. Taxonomy (NCBI): domain Eukaryota; kingdom Viridiplantae; phylum Streptophyta; class Magnoliopsida; order Rosales; family Rosaceae; genus Prunus; species Prunus armeniaca. Next base: position 7,175,312 of record CAEKDK010000003.1, on the reverse strand, counting down.
CGCAAAACGCTTATGTCAGTTCGTGAATTAGCAAAGGGCATCACTTATACGGACCCTATACCAACAGGCTGGAAATCCCCATTGCATATAAGAAGGATGCCAAGCAAGCAATGTGATTTAGTCCGAAAGCAATGGCATATCATAGTTAGTGGTGAAGATGTTCCACCACCTATTAAGAATTTCAAGGATATGCGATTTCCTGAACCGATTCTGAAGATGTTGAAAACCAAGGGGATTGTTCAACCAACCCCCATTCAGGTGCAAGGTCTTCCGGTGATTTTATCAGGGAGGGATATGATTGGTATTGCATTTACAGGTTCAGGAAAGACATTGGTTTTTGTGTTGCCGTTGATTATGGTGGCATTGCAAGAGGAGATTATGATGCCAATTGTTCCAGGTGAAGGGCCTTTTGGATTGATTATTTGCCCATCAAGGGAGCTCGCAAGGCAGACTTATGAAGTGGTGGAAGAGTTTCTCATTCCTTTGAGAGAGGCTGGATATCCAGAGATAAGGCCTTTGCTCTGTATTGGAGGAGTGGATATGCGGTCACAGTTGGAGATTGTGAAGAAAGGCATTCATATAGTTGTTGCTACTCCTGGAAGGTTGAAGGATATGCTTGCAAAGAAAAAAATGAATCTCAATAATTGCAGGTAACTGTCATTTTACAAACTCTATTTCACATGTCCTTTCCATTGATGGGTTTGTTTGATATGATGGATTTCTTTTCTCCCTTTCTTGACGATCTTCTATCTGCAACTTTATTGATGTTCTGTATAATTTCAATTATAATGATATTAAACGCCACTGATTTCTTTTGCAGATATCTGACTTTGGATGAGGCAGATAGATTGGTAGATTTGGGCTTTGAGGATGACATAAGAGAAGTGTTTGACCACTTTAAAGCTCAACGACAAACACTGTTATTTTCAGCCACCATGCCCACAAAAATTCAGAACTTTGCTAAAAGTGCTTTGGTAAAACCTGTCACTGTAAATGTGGGAAGAGCTGGAGCAGCAAATCTTGATGTGATTCAGGAGGTTGAGTATGTGAAGCAAGAGGCCAAGATTGTTTACCTTCTTGAATGTCTACAAAAGACCCCACCTCCAGTTCTAATATTTTGTGAAAACAAAGCTGATGTGGATGACATTCATGAATATCTTCTGTTAAAAGGAGTGGAAGCAGTGGCCATTCATGGAGGGAAGGATCAGGAAGAGAGAGAGTATGCCATTTCTTCCTTCAAGGCAGGGAAGAAAGATGTCTTGGTTGCCACTGATGTTGCCTCCAAGGGTTTGGATTTTCCTGATATTCAACATGTCATAAATTATGATATGCCACCAGAAATTGAAAACTATGTTCACAGGATTGGACGAACTGGAAGATGTGGCAAGACTGGAATAGCAACGACATTTATAAACAAGAATCAAACTGAGACAACTCTTCTTGATTTGAAGCATCTCTTGCAAGAGGCAAAACAAAGGATTCCACCTGTTTTGGCCGAGCTTAATGATCCAATGGAAGATGTGGATGCAATTACCGATGCAAGCGGAGTTAAGGGTTGCGCTTATTGTGGTGGGCTTGGTCATCGTATCCGTGATTGCCCCAAACTAGAGCATCAGAAAAGCATGGCAATTGCTAGCTCTAGAAGGGATTATTTTGGATCTGGTGGTTACAGAGGGGAAATATGATAGTTTCACTTACACCTGTCTGACTGTTCACTTTACAAGTTGAAAAGGTGAAAAATTTGATCTTTGTACTCTTTTTGTTTATTAATGCATGTACTTTAGCCTTTCCTTAAACACGAGCCTTAGTTGAATTTGTTAGTGTAATTGGATGACCATTTTCTGCAGTATCTCAAGTGGCTGTAAGCATTCTGATAGACGTGTACATACATGTTTTTGCCTTGAATATGGGAAAAGAGTATCTTTGAACATATTTTGCATTTCTTTGATCCTCTTCTTGAAAATAGGAGTTAATGTGAAACAAGTTTTTCTTTTTAAACAAAACCCTGTTTAATATAGAGCTGCGCTGCTGCGCAGACAGCTTGAACTTCACAAATCCAAAGCCCCAGGCAGACTGTAAATATTAAGTAATAAACTGAAGTTTCATGTCCATAAAGGATGGTAAATATCAAGTAATATGATATCACAGTGATATTCTGGGCAAAGAAAAGAACAGAACATGGTTGGCTACATATACTATCTGAGATTACATTTTGATGGAGATGGATTCATCTATCTAAATAGTATATGCATTACATCAGCAGTGCCAAAGCATTAGCTCTAAGATTTCTGGTGACAAGAGATGGATGTGGATCTTGGTGCAAGATATCTGACAAACTAGTTCCCATTCTCCCATCCTGTTCATCCATCAAAACCAGTCAGCCAAAAATCATGAAAATTATGTTACAAACTTACAATTAAAACCCATAATTCATATGCTTTCAGGATATAGAAAAAGTACTAGGGTTTAAATTACCAAAGTGAACAGCATAATTACCTGTGAAGAGTTGACACTTGTATTTCCATCAGTAGACTTGAATTCTTTTGCTACCAGAGATCTGGGGTCAATTTCTAGCATCTGAAACTGCTGATATATCTCATTCATCAACTTCTTTCTCTCTTGTGCACTCTCAAATAACTCTTGCTTCATAGTTTCAGTTTCTTCTTCAAGAATCCTCAACCGCTCATTTAGTTCTTCAACTTCACTGTTGCACACTACAGCTTTACTTGTTGAACAACCAAGAAGCAGCGGTTTCTTCACTCCCTTTTCAGCACCCCAAGTCCTTGAATCATGCAATGGTTTTTTCCCACTTGACCCGGCCTCCAAATTGTAACGATGCGATTCTCTTTCCTTTTCGGTCCTTTGGCGCTCCTGCATGGAACCATTGTAAACTCTTTGCCCACTAGTGCTTGCACACTTCCATGTCGAAAGCTTCTTGATTGATGAACATATTTCGAACTCATGCTTGACAGTTTCCATTCCAATATTTATTCGTATATATATGTGTATATATAGAGACACACACAGAATACCAAGGACTTTCCTTGGAACTCAGCAATTTGGCCGTGAACTTAATTATATGTGTGCGGCTTCCGAGAGGCCATTTATAGAAGAGCTTTAATACTCTTGAACAAAATTTGGGCATGTACCAGACAGTTGGTTAGAGAAAATGTGGAAGTGAATGATGATTGCTTCCGTATACTTTGCTTCACTTCTAAGAATGCTGGTGTTTGGAGTGTTATCTGTTATGGCCTATGAATGCGTATTGCAGACTTGCAGTAGTGACAGACAGAACAGAGATTTAAGGATTAGTTTCTTCTGTCTCTGTGTGTGTGTGTGTGTGTGTGTGTGAGAGAGAGAGAGAGAGAGAGAGAGGGGGGAAATTGCTTAGCACTTGCTGAATGAATAGTCTTTCCTCGAAATTTGTCTCCATTCTTATTGGGAGGCAATATCAGCAGCAATACAAGCGTAAGTTATAAGCCAGGCCTTCCCTTCAGAAACTGATAATTAAGCAATCGTCAGTTCAACTTTGGCTCGCTGTTAGATATACTAGGCAAATTTTGGCTCTATTCTACCAGTACCAGCGGCTTTTGGTCTTATGCTGAATTTTCAGTGACCAATAGAACCAAATCTTCAGATTATATTTACTATCAAGTCCCTTCATCACCTTCCTGATGACAAACAAAAAAAATTACCTCGAGTCCTTTTTTCCTATTCACCCAATATCTCTTCTTTTCTTTGTTTTTCATTTTTTTCAGACTTCACCTGATATCATCGTTCACTAATCTCCATGCATCATCTGACATGTCGCCAGCCGGCCCGTTTGACACCTCTATTCATCATCTGACATGTCTAAAGTTAATGAATCACCCCATGCTTCCGACACACATAAAATATTCCGAGATAAAACGCGCGCACAAACACGTATAATGTTCTCATTTGAAAGATCCACCTCCTGTGCATTGAACAAGTGTCATAGTGGATGAGACACCGATAAAAGATACAAAATCATTTACAAGGAACCTGGAGAAGGCTATATAATAAATAAAAAAGGGAAAAAAAATAACCTGTATAATAGAGGCTTCACATTTTATTGTACTAAATACACAGGTTGCTTACTCTATGTTTTTATTGAACTTGATGAAGATTTAAAAAAGACAAAAAAAGGCATTGATACAGGTGTGCTTCGAGTTTCATCTCATTTGTGCAGTAGGAATGTAGATGTTGTTTACCCTTCACTTCAGACTTTTCATCTTGAATTGATTATGGAGGGGAAAAAAGGGAAAGAGAATAAGAGAACCAAAGCATCTTAACTTAATCAATTGGCACTTCGACCTCCATTTTTACGCCATAACTGCCAAGAACCTGTATCACATACAAAACCGTAATGAAATATGTAAAATGCCTGATAGAAATACAGAAGTTAATAAAACCATGCTAGGTATTCACATTAAATGTCACAGGAGCCATCAGAACTTTAAATTCGCTGATAAGAGAAAATGAAACACTGCCATAAACAAATGCCGGCTCTTATAGATTTGCAAGTTCACTTTCCAAGTGTACAACAAGGTAATCAGATGATTCTGTCATGGTTTTTTAATGGGAAAGCAGACAACCAAATGTTTGATAGTTCTGGTGTCCTCTTAAAAGTACATAATGCCAGACCCGAGAATCTAGAACTAAAATTCCAACCAGCAAAAATATTAAATACCTATGCATTTGGCAAAACTTCCATCTCTATGCCTAAAAGTCCTATTAACTTCTGGTGAGATAATTGCTTGCACTAACTGAACCTAAATATTCGATGACTGAAAAGGTTATTTAACTTTATAACATATGCTTCTGTAATATAGTCAGTCCAAAAAAATTAAATTTATGTGATATGATACATCCTCACTCGTTAGCAACAGGCTGACTGTCTGAGTAACCGTAATGCAATATTCTTGAAACTACTTTAGGAGGATAGGTCATGGAGCAAAACACAAAGAACTGCACTTGCTTTTTGAGTACAGACTGCTCGCTAAGGGAGACATTTGGACCTTCTAAATTGCATGCATCATTGGGTTGTTAAGATGGATAAAGCAATGACGTATACTTCATTTTCCCTTTTTCCTTCCAAGTAGTGCAGTTTTTAGTTGGACTAAAGACTACAGCAATTAATTCTTAATGCAACTAGAGAATGCTGAAACATTTCAAAAGCCTTTCAAACTCTTCAAAGGATAGAAATGCTCAACTTTGATCTCTGGTGAACACCCAAAGATTAATACCTTAATATAGATAAGCATCAATTATCACATATATTTGGGCATAAAATCAGCCATAGTAAGATTCTGTAGCTGGAGAAGTTGTCTAGGAGTTGTTCTCGTGCCATTTGTGCTTACAAAGGTATTTCATCCTTAGTGTTTGAAAATAAAAATGATATAAATAATGGCTATATCATGTCAGCCCTCATTTAAAGCCTAAAAAAGTTCTGAGCAAGATATAAGTGTACCCATGGTCCACCCCGTTCTCTATATGGTAATGGTGGTCACAAGAAATATATAAGTGTACCTTAACGAAGTCATCTAACGTCAAATAAGATTCCCTTGCATATCCTGCTTCTTGCAAGACTTGAGTCAACACTTTCTGCAAATGAAAGACCAATATGAACATAGGATACAACAGAATTCAAAATTTGCTCCTTGACTACAAAAAAACATATCAGTGTGATAAGCATGTCAGGAATTGTAGATAACTAGGCTGAGAATAACTTATCCTAGTGAGGAACTACCAAAAACATGAATAAAAGAAATTAAAGATGCCAGGACCAAGACCTACACCCAGACCCACATATGTAACCAAACATGCATGCCTGATCATAGGTCAGATATGGAGCAACAATGCTCAAATTTATCCGAAATAACTAGTCTAAAAACATTAGAAGGGTTGGCTGAAGAAATTAGGAAAGCAGATTCAAAATTTGCAATGACACCAAATATCACTCTATGCAGCCAAAGTAACAAGGATAAGAACTTTCAGTTTCTGCATCAGACTAAGGTATTGATAACTTGATGATACTCACTGCACAGCTCATGAGTCACCAATTGATAGTTTGAGTACAAAACTCAACATACACCAATTAGGTGAGAATCAATCAAAACCATTAACTCTTCTCTTGCAATGTTATGACTGAATGATCAAAGAAAGCGAGAAAATGGATAAAACCTTGATATTACCTCTCTTTGCTCGTCAGACATGAAGGAACCAGACAAATCACGTAGCACTTCTAATATATCATTGAAAGACACCTTCCCATTACAGTCTGAGTCATATACCTTGAAAATAACTGAAAAAGAGACCATGTTATGTTAACCCAACACACAAACATGCTAGAAGATTTTCCCTAATTGTCATGAATACTAGAAGAATATAAGCAAATATCAAGAATGGCAGTAGAAGCAGTAACAAGTTAGTTGCAAAAGGAAAATAAACAATGATTATAATAACAATATTAAAAAACTTTACCAGCTAACAGTGGTAATGCCTGTATGGCTTCAAAACCACCTACCCAAACTACGTAATCTCATTTACTGGTACCAGTTTTCCTGTTTAGGTTTAGCCGTTTATTTACTCTCCTTGATAGAGCTTGTTTCAGAGAAACAAGCAAAGATTACTTATCTACTGCATCCATGAGCATTAGAATAACTATTTGCAAGTACCCAATACTTGAACGGTTCATATTTTTCACTAGTATTCTGCAGAAAATCATACCAACACCTATTTTTTACACACTTTTGTCATCCCTTCAAGAACGAAATGTGTTTACTTTTCTTCCACTTTCATGTATCACTCTCTTTTCAGTCCTGATTATTTGAAATGATAAAAGACTTATAGCAAGGGTGGAATTTGATTCATATGCCATAATAAAATTCCAACGTAAAGCGACAATAAAGACTGGACCAGAATAAGCAATAACATATATGGAGTTCTTTGACTCTGTTTCAACAACTGCAGAGTTATTTTACTTCCTGCATGTATTCTAAGTGGACTCCTTGTACACAGGGATGCAATTATTGTCAGTATTAATAAAATTTTGTTCCTTCTCAGAAAAGAAAAAAAGTAGAGTTCTTTTGGCATAAAATATAAAAATGAAAATTTACAGAGTTGCACCCATTTGAACAGATAACATCAATAATCCACACAGAATACACTAGCCACTAGCTTTATCCATTCCTTAGAACATGAAATAACTCATCTGGAACATATTATATGAGTTCAACTCAAAATAAGCCAAATAGTAAACGAATCAGTTCACTATAAAATACTAAGCTTAGTGGGACCAAATAACTCACGTTCACTTTTCTGCTGCATACTAGCTCTAGCACTAAATGCAGACAAGAAGGCCACAAAGTCCTTAAAATTCAAACCATCCACCATCTTAAGCAACCTCTGAGGAGAACATAGCAGAGCCACAAGTCAGAAACTCACACCATGCATTACCAATGATACAGAGAGCGTGGATTGAACAACTAAATATAAGCTCATCCTAGCAGTGGACTACCTGAGAGAGTGGATTCATTGCAAACTCGGGGACTGACAAGAATTCATCAGCTGAGATAAAACCCTTTGCATTCCGATCAAGTTGACAAAATCTTTGATATAAGGATACAATTTCTTGCTGAGAAACTGATTTTCAAAACAAAACCAGTTCAACTAAGTATTAGCATTGATAACAACAAAAACAAATTGCAACGCGTGAAAGAGAGACAAAGAAAAAATAACAAAAAGAAATACCCACATAAATCATTGCAGTGTTCCTGTACTTCTTCAATGTCATACTGAGTTAGCATGGATGAAGCACTCCCCATTGGTTCTCACTTCAAAGCTACAAAATTTGAACAAAGAACAAGAACCCATTCATCACTTACCCCTGTAAGTCAAAAGCCAGAAACCAATAAATAAATAAACACTAATTTTACACTTCAGAAGGTTTGGGTGCTGTGTTAGATTGCTTAGAAACGGTGGCAGGCAAAAGCAGGAAAAATTAAAACTTTTCAAAATCTGAACTTCTCCTGTCGCTTACATAGTTAGTTTTATTCATTTCTTGGGAAGCAGTTCAATAGCGAAAACTTAAAAATCAAAATGGTCATTACCAGAATTCCTTCAATTCTTTTTCTCGGCAACCAAACAGAAAATGAGAATAAATAGGAAAATGAAAGAAAAGGCACCTGGAATTCTGAGCCAAAAATATGGCTGGAGGCTCAGATAAGATGATACGATTTGTTGGGGAAAATACAAGAGATGAGCTTTACTTTGTCAGCAACGATAACACTTGAAAATCAGACATTGTTTTTGTCTAAGGAAGTGACTCGGCGAGGAGTTTATTTTGCTGGCAAATTCCCGAAAGTGTTCGTGATCGAATGCTTGCCTATTGTATTAAATAATTTTTTAAAGGGTGATTTTATTAGCACCCCATTATTTGTTCTTTAAAATTACATAAATAACTTATTTTATCATTATACATAAATACCGTTAGGAAAAAAAAAAAAAAAAAAAAAAAAAAAATTAAAATTAAATGATTGCTACACACACACATATGTTCATCCAACCCTAGTTAGAATTTTTTTCTCAAACCATCATGTTCCTATAACTCTAATGAGGTTTATACACTTATACTGGCGAAAAAATATCTTGTATTTATTCATGAAAGGTGAGACTAAAGTTAGAGAGGCTTCAAATGAGGTATGAGTTTATTTTTTGGCGTTTCTGAAGTTTAGAATTTTATGATGGTCATTAATTGCGTTCAGCATACCAGTACCGAACACGATAGGTATATTAAGTGGGATGCCACTAAAACATTATACATATTTCGGTGTGTTGATCGGCCGTTAACTTAAGATGTGGTGGATATCCACCATAACATGGACGGTGTTCGGTGATGTATTACCGAATTTTACATACAATTCAGTGACAACAAACCAAAATGTCACATCCTGAGATCGGCTCCGCCGCAGCACGATATTTTCCGCTTTGGGCTTCCCTCTCTGCCCTCACGGTTTTATTTCTGGGAGCTCACGAACAACTTCTCAGTGGGTCACCCATCCTGGGATTGCTCTAGCCCCCAAACTCGTTTAATTTCGGAATTCTCATGACTCCAAAGCCAGTGAGCTCCCAAAAGGCCTCGTGCTATAGGGAGAAGGCATGTACATATAAGGCACATCACCCCTTCTCCGTTGGTCGATGTGGAATGTTACAAAAATATATTTATTTTTTCAGTAACTTATTGTCGACCACAAATTTAATGCAAACTATTTTGACCTTACTACCATTGAAGGAACAAAAATAAGAAGACGCCCCCAAAATAAATGACACATCATCCAATGTAATGGTCATCTCACCAAAAAGCATGTGAAATGTGTTCGTTTCGGGATGCCACCTCCTCGTTGAGGTTGTGGGACGTTGTTTATCAAGTTGAGATGATGAAGCCTCAATAGTACATCTGCAAGTCCTCTTCATATTTTAAAAACAATATTAAGTACAAACTCAATAATGAATTTGATAGATGATCACTCAAACAAGAAATGAATTCAGTAGACTACCACTGAAAAATGGAAACAAATTTGGTGGACTACCACTGAAAAACTAAAACAGATTCGGTGGACTACCACTGAAAAGCGGAAACACATTCGGTGGTCAGCCACTGAAAAATGGAAACAAATTCGATGGACTACCACTAAAACAAGATAACGATTTTGGTGGGATTTACATAGGTAAGTTAAGGAATGGAGTTCATGAGGACAATTTAGGAAGAAAAATGGGGTGTAGTGAGTAATTTTAAATTTTACTAAAATTTAGTGGGGTGCAAAGAGCAAATTTTAGGGTGCCAATAAAATCATCCCTTTTTAAAATGTCATTTTTGAAAGTTATGAGCTCATCATTTCATTGATTTTTATGACATTTAGCGAAACTTTTTTATTTTTTTTTATTTTTGGGGATAAAGCACAACCATTTCTAAACAATCTTAAAATTGCTAAAAATATGACGATGGGTAAATTTCTAAACAATCTACATGTGTGTGTAAATTTCTAAACAATCTACATGTGTGTGAATTTTTCCCCTTCCTCACCTTAAAAAAAATGAGAGTATAGTATCGTTCACTTGCTCCAAAGGGAATGAGGAATTCCACGGTTAACCAACTTTTTGGACCTACTTCACATTGTAATTCAATAATCTAAATGAATCAAAAAACGAGTATGTTCTTAGACGTACGTTGTTGAGCATGTGTGTTGAATAAAAAAACGAGTAGCTCAAGTAGTTAAGAGCATTTACTCCTGCACTCAAGATGCTTTCTTTGATTCTACCACCCCAATATCACTTGTATATCAAAACTAGAGAGAAGGCAAAAGCGTGCAGGCATAGACTATGCGCATGACAGTGACACAGTACAGGCTCTCCTTGTTGTAAATCTCAAAGTTGTTTTCATGTATGACGATTTATCGAGGCCTCAAAGTTGTCTTCATGTATTAAGAGTTATCAAGGCCCCACATCTTTCCAATGTACAACTAAAGCTTTGGCAATTCACTGATTATAAATGAAAGCAAAGATTCAAGTGGTTTGAGTTCTGGATATCATATAAAGTTGTGAAGCATAGCAGTCTGGAGAACAAATGCTTCAGTGCTCACAGTACTAAGGCGAGCATTCGGCCATAAGAAAGATCTTCCGGGCAAGCCCATGAAAACACTTTAAAAACTGTATAGCTTAAACCATAGCATATTGAAAGATCAAAACATACAGAACTACATCACTGGCAGAACTTATACTGCCACCTCAATACAAAAAATGGTTGAGTATGTAACAACAATTCCAACGAGTCCCAAAGCAAAGGGAAGCCTGACAGCATCCGAGCTTTGCATTATTAGATACAACATATACCATAATATTAGCATGCATCAAGATCCCGGCACGGAGGAGGTTTGGGCTCACCGAGCAACGTAGTATTTCCTCCTTCTGGTCCACACTTAATGCGCTTAGGGTTTTGAGTGCCATGCTGTAAATTTGGAAATTATATTACACTATGTTGCAACAATATAGAATCATAGATAATCTAAACAAGAGACCTCAATTAGGATGAGGGATTAAAAAAGTTCTAGAATATAACAAAACCTGGGAAGAAAACCTAATAAATATCTACACCTAGTTTCCTTACCGGTGGCTTCTCGCCCTTTCTTAACTTCTCAACTATTTCCACAACTAGCTCTGGAGTAACATCTTCCTGAAATTGACATAGAATATAAATATAAATTCCACAAAAATTCAATCAGTATAGCATCCACGTAATAATGAATAGAAAAAGTCTTGACCCACGTAGTAATTGTATGTATATCCCTCCGATCCATTGGAGTAATCGGCGACCGTAATCATGGGAGCATTCACACAGCTTCCCTGTAGACAACCAATGACTTAAATCAGAACATGCATCACTCCTTCAAAATGAACAGCAAAAAAATTGAAGAAGAAGAGTATGGAAAACAAAAATCAGTAAAAAGAGGGTCTCATAAAAATTAATTTATCCCTATTTAGGATCACAGGTGGTCAACCAAGGAATTATGTGAATAGCATGATAGTGAGGGAAACTAGTGAAATGCCACACCAACATTAACTCATAATTTCTCTTGGTATGAGCCTTTTGTCTGTCAGAAACTGTAACTTAAGTTTTCAGGCACCTTACAAACTTTATCACCTGACGCTATATTAAAGTTTCATGGACCACCAGTAACCAACATATTAATTCTTTTTCTTACTGTTATTCTCATCTTCATTCCAGCATGAATCAAGCAAAATCAGTGCTAAAGACTAGTCAGAAGCTGAAGGTTTGGATCACTAAACCGTTGAAGAAAAGACTCACCATGCATTCCATTTCTCCAACTGAGAATAATCCATCCTTGGTTACTTCTGCACATGACCAATTCAAAGTTTATTTTCACATGCTCTTTTATCTACTAATACCTTAGAATGGTGTGCATTGAAAATTAGAAGAATTTTAAAACCATTTATAAGACTCACCATTGCGCTTCACTCCTAAGTGATTCAGTAAAGCTGCTTCAATGTCTCGTGAACCACGAATCATACATGGTGTTGTGCCACAAACCAAAAGGTGGTACTTGCCCACCTAAAACCAATCAGAGAAAAACACTTGGGTACTGGAATTTGCATAATGACAAAATGATACAACAATATTAAAATGTAAAATTTCTTACCTTCGTCCGATTGAACATTGAATAAAATGTTGCAACTTCATATACACGTATAGGAGCAACTTCGATAACCTTTGCTACCTGGAACATCCATGAAACAATAAAATAACTAAAACTGTTCATGTAGCCTCTTTCATTCTCAATAACTGGAACTTCAAATCAGCACAACAATGAGCTTTTAACATGCTATGCTGTGGAAAAATATTATACTCAATGATCAAATTTCATTTCAAGTACAAAGTTTGGATATCACATATCTGTGATGCAAAATAGGGGTAGAACTTTGGTTAGACCAATCTGACCAATCTGAATTTCAGCAAATCAAGTAAAGGATATTTTATAAATAGACCAAAAACAACATAGACACTAACCCCCCCGTAAACTTCTCATGTCCACCCTTAATGCAGAAAGAGTGACACAACATAAAATGACGCTCACCATTGTGTCAACAAATCCCCACAATAGATTTAAAAATTGAACAAACACATAACAGAGCTTATGCAATAACAATAGATAAAGAGCCTGGCAATTATAGACTAAAAGTAATACAGCAAACACAAAATCTAAATATCAGTGTCTAAACGCATTCAACATGTTAAACAAACCAAAAGCAGGAAAGCTCATATGCTGGCTCTGCATCATATTCAGAGATATTCTAAATTAAAAAAAAATTCTGTCTAGAATTATCCAATGGGTACAGAAATCATGACCTAGCAGAGAACAAAGATTGCTCAAGGAACAAGAACTTCAAATCTTTAACTCTTGCTGATTACTTCAGTACTGATTGCAACATTACTATTGTGCTGTTCAATTCTACAATTAACTATTTGAACCAGTGAGCCAATTCAGTCTTAGCACAATCACTCTGATCTCTACTCCTTTTGAACAGAACACACTTGAATCTTTGTTTGATCTAACTATAATCCATATGATCCAAACTGGTTTTACAAATATTATATATACTTCTAAGCTAGATGAGATACGAGACCAACATATGATATTATCTCAAGCTGGGAGTAAAAACATATTATCCAAACTGGGTTTACAAATATTATTATCTGACAATAATTATATTATCTCAAACCAACATATGATATAATATTTATCATGTTTCTCTCACACACAGAAACCAGAATTGTAGAGATGTGTTATAGAGATATATGAAAAATAAGTACAAGATATACATAATTTTAAACAACCACTCATGCCAACATACTGCATTCATTGCTGAAACAGGGAGCCATCCTCCATGCTGCTGCTGTGCAAGATCCAACAGAGGAATCACTGCAGATTGCTTGTAGTTGGATGGATAATGAGACAGTATCTCTTTCGCCTACAAGTAAAAGGATGACACTTTTTAGAACTTCATTAATATGAAACAATCTTACATGTGCCAAGTAAGACAGCCTATATTCCAAAGCTCAGTTCAAGAACTTCCACAGCAACATCATCATCATAAATATGAATCCATAAGAAAAAATGTGTAAAATGCGGTGCATAACTTGGGGGATTTAAACCCTATGGACGATACAATTCTAGAAACTTAACTTAAATACAAGGTTGGAATCGTTCAACACCGACTAGGCTCTAGTAATGTGGAAATTTGGAAAAAAAAATCTTGGTTGAATTGAGGGGGCGAAGAAAACCTAAAAATGAGTACACATCTTTGCTTCTTGCAATGTTAGAATTAGATACCAAAGCCTACAGCACACATTGGCAACCACATTTTTTAATATTTTATTTTTCAAAAATTATACATGTTTCGCCACATTTACTGCATTGCTTCGCCAATGAAGATTATGCTAATACAATAGAAAGGGGAAACCCCAGAAAGGAAAAAAAAATCATACTTTTTATAACAAAAAAGTAAGAATTTTATGGATTACCTTCTGTTTGTTAGCTTCGTTGAACTCCCATGGTAAGTCTGGATTGTTATCCGGAGAATCAAGATGCTGCTCAATGTTTCAAATTCCATTCAATAATCCAATCCGTTCAATTTATACATATAATATCAAAAGGGCAATAAGTAATAATGAAGAAATGAGTAGAACTCACGTAGTTGAGGGCAGTGGAGAAGGATCGGGCAGGCTGCAGAAGAATCGAAAAAGCGAAAATTGTGAGATTATGGGAGTGATTGGGAGGTGAGAAAATGAGAAGGAAAATGGGAGAAAGTAACCTGACTGAAAATCCGACGGATCTCGTGTAGACGATTGGAAGCGAGGCGAGCCAGCATTTTGGAACAGCTCCGAACACAACTTGCTACTACAGAAGCTGAGCGAGAGAAGGAGAGAGCTTTGGGGCTTCCAATGAACCGGACTCACCTGAAGCTGATGAATGGGATGTCGTAGACGATTATGGACCGTCGGATCTTGTTTCGATTTGGTTGATCCAGTGCTTCGCGACAGGGGTACTCACTGGTTTGAAAGGTGTACCCAATTGGGTTGGGCCAATGTTGGTCAATTCAATGTATTCGGGTTTGGGCCGGCTGAGTAAGCTTGGGTTAGAAGGATTTCAACACAAAAGAAAGTTTAAATTAAGTACATTGGATCGCATGTATTATACATACTAAAAAATATTTAACCAACTAGCATGTCTAATGGACGGCTCAACAGGTGTGAGTTAGACCGGTTGGCTAAAGCACTATACCACCCCTCTTGTCTCATCCTTATGGTTTCGGAAAATTTTGGAGATGTCACACTAGTTTAATTTGTCACTTTAAAAAATTAGGGTTTTTAGGTTTAATTGTCCCTGAATTTGTACCCGATTCAAAAACTGCACCAATCACTAAGTGTGAAGAACAAATACAGAAACTTCAATTGGCACACAGTTCCTGGAGTTGGTTTCAGATTACTTACACTCGAAACTGCATACTTGCTCTTGATTTTGTGCATATATGTATTAAAGGCTAAATTACTTTCCCAGTCTTTATAAGCAAAGATTGGAGCACATAGGAAACCAGTATGAGTGATCAAAAGCCATGTAGCAAATGAGTAGAAAAAGAGGACATCAAGTTATCATATTTAGGCAATGGGGCATGAAATGCCATGTTCTTTCCTAGACCCTGAAGCAGGCCAACCCCTTGATTGGTCTGATCACTTGTTTCTTGATGCATATCCAGAAGATAGAAGACACCCCAAATTTTGGCCTGGAAGCCCAGCTTGCTTTAGGTGCTTGCACCTTTTCCTTTAATGTTGTTGAAATGACAGAAGAAGATTGTCAATAAATCTGAAATTATTGTTCCCAACAAGAATCTTTTTGGCATTTTTATGACTGTAATTAGCTGATTAATGCAACTATATTATGCCTAAAGCAAGAGTACTCAGCTCCTCTGTGTAACTTTCAACCCTTATTTCCCTGAGGCAGGTTTTTACCTTTCCATTGATGAGATATTTTAATGGCTATTAAGCTACCTATTTGTAACTGTGCAGGGATGTTTTGGAAATATGAAGACATTTACGGAGCTCATATCTAAATCCTTGGAAAAATCTTTGAACTGAGATGAATACTGCTTGTTGAATCAGGGCTATCTTAATTTTCTGATAAAGTTATTCATAACAACTTGAAAATTTGTTCCAATTATTGAAAAAACTAAGTAATTATGAAAGCCTCCTTTCTCATATTTAGATTTAGGCATGTACAGATAAATGATATTTCTTATGCATTAATTTCATAATCTGTAGTCTATGATCCAAGCTGATAATGACAAACGGAATTTTCGACGAACTCAGAGAGGGAGAGAGTTTTTGTGGCCATGTTCTATACATCTGAACCCCAAAAGGATAGTCAACCTAAAGGAGGCTTAGTCAGCAAGGAAAGACCAAAGTATTCAAAATTGTGCAGGATTATGCAGATCACACTGGGAATCCTACCAGCGAGGAATAAGAGCCTTCATGAGACAAAATTTTAGAATTCTACCATCTCATTCTTGGTTTTTCATGGTTTGTAGTAACAGACCAGACCAAACTGATATGTCGCATGTAATCTCACTTGTTCTGCAGATAAATTTGTTGCAGTTTCTTTATGCATGAGAAGATCATGCTTCTTGTCAGTGTTTAGAAACTGTATGGTGCATATATACGAACTAGAGTTTGGAACCATGTCTAGTAGTTTCTTTCTTATATACGATACTTCGGGTTTTAATTACAATAGTTTTCTGTAATTTAGATCCAAAGCCACAAAATCTTCATTTATTTTTTCCATCAGATTACCTTAGAACAAAACAAAAAACGTTTGCCAATACATGGACATGATACAATCAAATGCTTCAAGATATTAGTAACCCCCAATTCTTCTTCAGAAAAAAACAACCTTATAGGCATTAAACAAAATGAGATCAACTTTGAAGGTCAAACTTCAACTACAGCAGGCATGTTTCCATCATTTATGCTAATAACAATAAATAATATGAAGAAAAAAAGTCTGAAGTACTTTAAATCAATAAAAAAATAAAAACATGTCCCATAATGTGCAAGGCTGAGAGGTGGTGGGCATGAGGATATCAGATTCACCCTGTGGTTGACAACTTGCCATTAATAATCAAACAGAGAAATGATTCACAAAAGCCATGCATCAACCAATTTTAGGGGAATGCCAAAGCAAATTTCTGACTGAAAATCATGTTGCAATGCTGAACAACTACATTCTCTCAAAATTTGAGATCTTCATTACTTTCTTCATACAAACAGAAGAAAAATAGCAACAACAAAAGAATAAAGATTTTCTTCAGCACAGCTGGAATTCTAATTACTTGAGCATACATAGATGCGTAAGCACAACTTCTCCTACTCTAGAAACAGAACATATTTACATAGAGCATATTATCATAGAGACACAGAAGCAGAATCGAGAGGAGCACTATCTTTGTAACCTTCATGAGCACCGTTCTGAGAAGCCTCACCGCTTCGATTTTGAGTAACAACATTGCTTCCATTTTGAGCACCAACTGGAAGCAATTTCTGGGACTTGGCAGGCTCTTCTTCTCTTGGAATTTCAACTGCTTCTGCAGTCCCAAACAACTGCTTCCTACAAACCTCATGCAAATGCCCAAACAACTCTTTCTTAAGAGCCTCAAATGCCATATCCAACCTCTCCAACTGCTCCATTGCGTTCTTGTTATACATAAACAACCCATAATACAAATCAAAGCTGTCCCCAGATGTATTCTCCACCAAATTCAACAAAGTCTCATACCCTTTTGTATTAATTGGTGAAGACTCCAATTTAAACTTCTCCAACACCCTCCCCATTGTATGGGTCACAAATTGTGACCCTGCTGCATGCTTGTCATGTTCTGCACATGACATTTCAACCATCCTGCAACCTTCCCTACCAAAAATGTCTAAAAATTTCTCACACCTATTGAACCTAAACCCATTATTTCCAATTCTAACCTTGTCATACACAAAAGGAAGATTAACCCATGAGTTTTTACCACTCTGTGGTCCAAACATTGGGTGTGTGCAAAGAATATCAAACTCATCAGGCAAATACTTCAACAACAAATCTCTTGGAAATTCTTTGACTGAAAGAACATCAACAAACAGGGTATTTCTTCTCAGCCTCTGAAAAGGGAACGACTTGATTACCTTTTCAGTGGACAAAATTGAAGTGCAGAGAAGAACAACTTCTGGGTGTTGCTCACAGAGGTCATGTGGGTCTGTGAAGAATGAAACGCCGACGTTTTCTGCAACTTTGGAGTAGTCAGAGCGAGATTGGGCGAGGACTGTGTGGCCTTGTTGGACCAAAGTTTTGGCCAAGAACTGGCCGAAATTGCCGAACCCAATAATGGCGATTTTGAGAGTGTTGGATTTTTGGTAATGGGTTTTGATTCGGGTCTCGTAGTCAAAAGGCTGAGCTGCGTCGATGGCTCGAACTCTGAGGCGTTGGAGATTAAGATGGGTCTGGTTTTTTTGGGGTTTGCGAGTGGAAGAAGGTGTGATAAGAGAGTGAGAGATTGAGTGAGAAGATGGGTAGAGATTTGGAGTGAGAGGAGAAGGTTTGGTTTGTGTGGAAGAGAATGAGAGCATTTTTGTTGTTGTTGTGTTTGTGTTTCGTTTTTTTTGTTAGAGGAGAAGGAGAAGGAGAGAACAGAGAGGCTGGAATGAAATGGAAATGAAAATATTGGAACCTCGATGAAACTGGCTGTTAAAACTTAAACTAGAGAAACGAATTTCTATAAATACAACTGAAATTGGTAGGAACAAAATGTGTGGAAATATATATATATATATATATATATATATTAATACAAGCGATATCATATTGGGTAGACTTGGCAATCTTGTACACAACCCGTTAACATGACACGAATTCACACGAAAATTTCAGTATTCAGGTCCGAGTTATTGTATCGTGTTGATATTGTGTTGAACTGTTAACCACACATTAAGCTAACGTGTCGTGTCGTGTAAATTCGTGAATACCCATTGTTGAACAAAAAAATTCACCAAAAAAAAAATTTGTGGGTTTGGATAAGCCCACAACGTTGTGGGGTACACTACACTTGTTTTCAAAACAATTTTGAAACGACATGTATATCAAATTGTCCATGATCTTATCCCTAGAGAAAAGAAAGGGATAAATAAAGGAAAAAGATAATTTGATGAAGTGGGAGGAGGAATCCAATTTGAACAAGGATTGTTCCATCTCAAAACTCTTTCTTGCAACCACTCTATAAAAGAGAGGAGACAACTGGGAGGCGAGGGAGGGAAAAAAAAACTGAAAATCCACAAAGGTAAAGAAGGACAGTCGTGAGGCTGCAGAGGAAAAAGCAGTCGGATACATGTTGCATCTGCGACAAGGCACCTCTCTTGAAGTCTCCCATGATTGGGTATAAAACCCACAAATCAAATTTTGGGGCGGCATCTCTTGAATCAAAATTTCTTAGATGTTCAATCCATCATTAGGTAATAAGCCCTGAAATCAAAGCATTGAGTTTTGCACCCCGGAAACAAAGCTTGGGTATTTCACCCTGAAAACAAGTTTGGGTACTGCACCCTAGAAATAAAGCTTGGATGTTTCACCCTCAATCAAGGCTTTGGGTTTTACACCCCAAAAAAATCTTGGATGCAAAATCCATCGTGGGTGTGTAACCCTCAATCAAAAACTCTTAATGATATATCCATTTTGGGTATAAAACTCATACACTAAGTTCTCCGGATGACGGATCCATTTTGGGTACAAAACCCACAAACAAAACCATTGGGAGTTTAATCTCACAACAAATAAAAATGGGTTATACCTCTGCCTTTGGAGAATCTGATCAATTCTCTCCCTCTTTGACAAGAACAAAAGCCCACTAATTTCTTTGAGTGTGCTGCTCCGAAACGAAAACAAAAAGAAATCAGCTGTTTGCACATAGACAAAACAAAAAAATAGGGAAGTCAGCAAACGAAAGAAGTTTGGAGGAGAGGCCACGCATAGCCCACGTTTTGCTTGAAGTACTCATCTTGTGTTTGTATGTATACCAACAAAACAAAACAAAAAAGGGCAGCAGAGAAGAGAAAGAAAAGAGGCTAGACAAAACACAGTAACCAAAAACAAAAAGAAAAAAGGGAATGCTCGCAATCTTCTCTCTAACCTTCTCTTTTGGACCTTCTCCCTTTTTAGCTTGACATGTGTCATTCTCCTTACACTTAAAACAATGTCATTAATATATTATACAAGCTAACTTTTGCTTTCCAAGTTTACCCTTATTAATTTTATTCAGTTTATCCAAAAAATATTCACAACTTTCTTACCATATATATTTTTTTTTAATGACAATTTTTTTTATTTAAGAAAATGTCTGCTTTTTTAAAAAAGAGGAAATGTCCTTCTTTTTTTTTAATGTCAAGTTTAGATTTTTATTTTTATTTTAATAAAAAAAGTACATTTCCTCTTTTTTTTAAAGCAAAAATTTTATTTAAAAAAAATAATTGACGTTAAAAAAAATTTAATAAGATGGTAAGAAAGTTGTGAAATTTGTTTGGATAAATTGAATACATTTAATCATGGTAAACTTGGAAAGCAAAAGTAGTTTGTATAATATATTAATGACATTGTTTTAACTGTAAGGAGAATAACACATGTCAAGCCAAAAATAGAAAAGGTCCCAAGAAGAAGGTTAGAGAGAAGGTTGCTAACATTCCTCAAAGAAAAATAGTGGGTTTGCTTGACAAAACAAAAGGCAACTAGAAGAAAATAATAATAAAATAGAAAAGGGGGCTGTGTCGCACAGCCCCTCCCTCTCTTGGATGATTGTGCTTGGTCTACTTTTTGACTAAAAAAATGAGAGATTGGCAATAACTGCTACAGTAACAAAAAGAAAAGAAGAATAGGCAAAGCAAATACTCAATGAGGCTTTGTCTTTGGTTTCTGAAGCAAGAAGACAAATTACTTTCTCCACAAATAAAGAAATCTCAAAGCCTTCAATATGGCTCATGGCAAGGCACAGTCTGTACATACAAAGAGAGAAGACAAAATTCAGCAACATGGAAACAAACAAAAGAGAAAATAAAAGAAAAGGAAGATTATGGACATGTGGGTTACCACGTGAAATCCTAGAGAGGAAGAAACAACTTGTTTCTTTCTTTTGTTATGCAACACAATCAGAGCAAGAAAAAAAATTAAAGGAGGAACTCTTCCTCAACACTTGCAATGAGACATTTGATTTATTAAGTGGGATATTCCAATCGGCTTGAGACAAACAGAAATAAAAAGAATGGATGTGGACGTGGTGGTTCAGCCACCGCGTAAAGCCCCGTTTGGTTCATGGTAATGGGAAATCAATTGATTTTCCATGTTTGGTAAGTTTAGGTATGGGGAAATCGTTGTCTGACTCATGGGAAAGTATGGGGAAAAGTAAAGCCATATTCCCAACTTGGGTTTTGTTTTCTTTCCTCATGGGAAAGTTTGGGAAAATGAGCTAACATTAAATACATATTTTTTATGACCATTTTATCCTCATTAACAATTAGAATTACAATATATCATTAAATGCATTTTTTTTAATTTGATTTAATATGGGTATAATTGAAAATTTATACAAACTTTGTTTTCGCATTCCCATTCATTGGGGAATGACATGGGAAATGATTTCCCCTCAAATTCATTCTATTGTAGGAGACTTTTTCTTCCGGCAACTTTAAACGAGTTGGGCTGTCGTAAACGGCAGATTGATGAAATTGTCCCCTGTGTCTAAGGTCTAAAATCAAGCCCCAAAAATGCTTCGAAATGGCAGTAGAGCTTTAGGAAGCATCTTGGTTACCTTTATCAACTCAAACAACAGCAACTTACAGATGATTTCTTAATGCTTACAGATAAATTTTCTAGCTTGGCATGAGAGGCTTGTGGCATGGAAGCAAAATCAACATGAGTTTAGCACTGAAGAGGAAATTATGATTTCTTGGGGGAAAATGGAGTGTTAAGGTAAGAAAGAAAAGGTTTGCAAGAAGATTTGGCTGAGAAGAGAGAAAGAAAGAACAATGTTCTTCCGGCAGCTTGACAGAAATTCTGTCAGATGTGAAAGTGGTCTGCTAGAAGAGGGAAAATGGGGAAGAATGGTGAATAGTGCGCGAAATTGCTTGGTTTTGCAAGTAAGAGAGGAAGCTTGCTCTCTGGATGTGGGTTGATCCTGTTAGGTAGAAATGCCTCATTTTATAGCCGCTGGAAACCATCTCTTCCCAAGAAACCCACCCTAATGGTTTCTTCCCAACTTGGCCAAGCTTTTCCTTCCTCTCTCCTCTCCTTCCTTGACTTTTTCTATCTTGGTGAAATTTCCTCTATCTATTTGCACAAAATCAGGAATTTTGGGAGCTCAAGGCCTCCTTTCCCGCAGCTGTTCAGTGGGAGGCTCCATTCTTAGCTATTTTTCTTCTTCTTTCCTTCCTCATTCCCTGGCCAGATCTGATGAAGGAAAGCAAAATAGGTGTACATGCTAGTTTGAAGGGTGCTCCTCCTCCTAGCAACTTACGTGCTAATATCCATTGGTTCCTCAAATGTTTTTTTCTTTGAAACTTGCTCCCCCCATGTGCTGGAACCTCCCAGCAGCTTTGTTCAATGAACCTTCATAACTCTTTTTCGTGGCTTTTGTTCTTCCAGCCAGGTGCTGGGGCCTTTGTGGCTCATTTGTGGCAATTGCATGGGCCAAGGTGGTTCATTAAGTAAGTGGGCTATTTTTATTAAATGTTGGGCTCTTTGGTTGAGTCAATAGGCTATTTTAATTGGGTTATTAGGCTATTTTTTCCTCTTATGTGCTCACCCACATGTTTGGGCCTAAGAAATGGGCTTGAGTCCCGAGGCTCCTAAGCAACCCGAGACTTAACATTTCTCGGCCCATTAATGAGCCTCATGTTGATTTATTACCATCCATACCACAACTCACTCAAGCAAGCCCCGAGTATTTAAGTGGCTTGGGGCCCACTTAAGCTTGTGACGTAATGGGGTGCGGAATCATAATTCCTTGCTTGGCGTGGCATGTCGCTTGGCGTGCTTTAATTTTATCATCCTTGAATAGGGACACGGTGCTTAGTTTAGCATGGACTTGTATTTTATAATATTATTTCAATCCTTGGCATGGCAAATTATTTATTTAGCATGGCACGTGGACTATGACTTGTATATAACGAGCCTTCATGCACTCTGATATGTGACTTTTCTTAATACAATATCGTATTGGATCGAGAACTTATTTGGGCCCAACCATGAACTTTTTTGGGCCTCAACATCCATGAACCAATCAGGGCCTAAGGCTTCAAGCCTCTCTTTCTGTCATGTAGGAAGAAACTAAGAAATAAGTGAAGTCTATGATGGGCCCCACACATTCAGAGAAAGGAAACCAAAAGGAAGAAGACTTCTTTCTCTCTTGGCTTGTAGCAAATAAAGTTAAGAAAGAGAAGTTTGTTCTCTTTACTTTATTACAAGAATGAGATAAATTACTTATCACCTGCCTAATTAAAAAATGGGTACAAAATATATAAATATCAGGAGTCTAAGATTTCCCCATAAAACATGACTTCGTTGCACAAGGTCACAGACCATGAACAAGCCTCAAAGCCCAAACAGCAAGTGTTATGCCCATGGGACTGTGAAGATGCCAGACATGTACCATGATCCAGCAGTCTCGAACCAACGTCTCAAGGCTTGACGGTCCAGAATATAATGTGTGCATTCCATGGCAAGTTTCAAGCCCAGTGGGTTTCTCCATTAAAAATTCAATTAGCAAACACTTGGTACAAAGTCTCAAATTCGCAAATTATGGATTAATGGGCTTAAATTCCAAAAAAATGCCCATTAATTGCCAAATCGTCAAGTGAAGACTCAAGTGGTATAAAACCAAGCCAAATCCCAAGTGGTACACAACCACGCAAATTAAACAATCAAGTTGGAACTACGTTGGTTTGATCCCGTTAAGGATACATGGGCAGTCTAGCATTCCAATAGACGCAACCGCAACCAAATTTGAATCCCTGATTTATTCTGACCAAATTCTCCAGAACACTTTTCCAAGTGCAAATGCCAATTTTAGAAAATTAGTGGGTTAATCAAAATTGCTCATTACTTTTCTTGGACATTGACAATAAGAAAAATGGTACAAAACCATTCAATTTTTCCCATGGGTAATCTAGTAGGCCACACTTATCTATTAATTTCCAATTTTTCTCATGGGTCATCTACATGTGAAAATTTCAACATCTCCAAATTGTCTCAAAGACACAAATTCTTAATTAGTGGGTCATACTTACCCATTAATTTCCAAATCAATTCCGAACTATGTTGGTTTGATCCATTCGAAAGGGTATGTAGGCAATTTAGAAACTCAATCTAGATGCAAATGCCCAAATCTAAAATCCAAACAAAATCTCTGGTTTATTCTTAACCAAATTCGCCCCAAACACAATTCAAAATCAAATCCCTGGTTTATTCAGCTAAATTCACTCAATATAATTCAAATCAAAATTTTCTTGCAATGAGTCATTTATTTATTGCAATTATTTGAACTAAGAGTGGCTTGATTCCCGTAAGGGGTACGTAGACACCCTGAGGTTCGACTTAGGAGCAGTCGCAAAACCAAACACAAACGTTCTGTTTCTATATGATGGAATCAAAAGGTGTTCCCTTGAAGTAAGGGATTGTAATTAAGAGACACCGCATCTCCAATGGTCGAACCTAAAATAATATAACCTCATTATTTAATTAGTGGTGGTTAAATTATATTGGGAGGTTGACATTTTTTTCTCCTTCTCTTTCTTCTCTTCCAACCCAATTCCCCCCGGCTCTCCCACTGTCTTTCTCTCTATAAGTTTCTTCTCTTTTCATTATTTTCCCAAAAACCGAACATAGCTCTCTCTCTCTCTCTCTCTCTCTCTCTCTCTCCTCTCTCTCTCTCTCTCTCTCTCTCTCTCTCTCTTCTCCTCCTCCTCCTTCTTCAGTGAACCGTCTCTCTCACTAGTTGTGTCATTAATTGAGGTTTATGAATTGGGGAAGGAGGAGAGGAAGAGGAAGAGGAAGAGGGGAAATGCGCAGTGGTTCTGTACGTGGTTTTTTTTTCTTTTTCAATTTTCAATTTTTTAAAATTTTTTTCATTCTTAACGGGTGAAATGGCTCATGTCGTGTGATTCTTGAATTGTAACGGGTCGTGTTCGTGGTTGACATTTTCACCCATTTTCTTATTGTTTCGTGTCGTGTCAACTTGTTAAGAAAAGCAGGTTGACACGAACACTGCAAACACGACATGAATGCCAGATCTAATATTGGGGAAATGGTGGAATATCAAATCTATGCTCCACTTGAGCTACAAGTCTCTTGCTCTATACCCCAACAACAAAAATTGTCAAGCTATATGATATATTGAAATTTCGCCTATTTATTATATCTCTTTTACTTGTCATATTGCTATGGTTTTGAGTTAAACTGTTGGTTTTAATTGAGTTAAACCCTATTGAACCTAATAGCAATTTTGAGCTTAAATGGAGAGGAATTGAATAACAAAGGTCGTTTGGCAATTACCAATTAGGTAGTTCGGTTTCGCAAATTGGAATGGCAATTCTCAAGTATTTGATTGTCGACTTCCAACTTGATGTGCCTGAGCATAAGCAAATAGGAAATTTCACTATATGGGCTGATTTTGAGTTTCAAGTGACGTAGGGGAGCTTTCCAAGTGGCATTGGGAGACTTAATTAGCTTAATTGATTTTATTTCTTTATGTACGTTGTTGAATAAGGAAGTCTAAATAAGGTTAGAATTTGCCCATTATTCCTCTTTGTTGGGGGAAGTGTTGATTCCCAACTCGAATAGTGAGTTAGGAAGCATATAAATAGGAGGTTTTGGTAGATATCTTGGAGGAGGTTTCGACAGGGATGTCCAATTTCAAGTTTTGCTTTTTGTAATAGATGTCATAGGTTACATGATTAGACATGGATGTTTGTCATGACTTATGTGGTTGTTTTGCAAGTTTTCCAAGGAACTTGATTAATCTCTTATTATCTTAATTCCATTACTAGGGATAGAGTGGGTTGGTAAAGAATACTTTTGGTATAACCAAGGATGGAGTATCGAATAAAGTATGGAAAATCAACTGTCAACATAGAGATTAATTAGGATTAACATGCTAAGGGAATTAGGTAAAATTGGCTATGGTGAAATCGGAAGCTGTAATACTCTCACAATCGGTACTTAATAAATTAAATCACTTTTCGTAGGAACGATACTTTACTTAACAACATCGCACCACCAAATGCTCAAGTAGAGGTTCAACCAACTATGGTGGACCGTTACACCATTGATCTAACCCAAATTTTCAATCCAAATGCTCATTCTTTGGTGGGGGGATGCTATACCTTTTTCGGGTCTCAATCTCACAATTTTGGTGGTTGGTAGTGGAGATGGATGCTTGGGTTCCGTGGACAAGGAAATCTCACGTCTAGTCGGATTGAGTATGGCGTTGGTGAGATAGTGCAAATTACAATAGATTGGAATTTCTCACACACACAAAACTATGTATGATGTCATTGGGATTCGAACTTAAGACCTATAATTTGCAAATCAATGCTATTTTCCACTAGACTAGACCCCGTTGACAATAAAAATATAATTAACTTAAGAAAAAGTATGTCTAAATAGAAGCTCCCAAAGAAGAAACACACATTTTTGACATAAGGTATAATTTGTAATCAACATTATAAAGAAAATCATAAATCATTTTTCTTGAGCCTTTGAATATAAAACCAACCACAAAAATATAATTGAGAAACATATGGGGTTTGAATCCAATTTTGCAGTGCAAAACGTGATGTCGAATGATATTCCAAAGATTATTAGTTGTTTATGGTTGGTATCACGAAATTATTCATTGATCATTGGTAGTACAACAATAATGGATTAGAATAGGGCTGGGCATTCAAACCAGTAATTCGATGAAACCGCCCAAACTAAACCGATGGTTTGAGTTGGTTTGGTTTTTTTTTCAATCTTTTTTTGGTCATTGATTTGAACCCAAACCAAACATAAATATATGATTCAATGTACGGTTTACAATATTCAAAACCATGGTTTAACCAAACCAAACCGAACCATATTAAAAATATATTATATATAATATTATTATAAGAAATATATATATAAATTACATAGTTTCAATCTTTTCTTTTTCTTCTCTCTCAATCTCTCCGTTTGTCTTGTCTTCATCAGTCTCTCTCTCTCTATTTTTTTTCTCCCTCTTACGATTGTCTTCACTCCGTCTCCCTCTTCTTCTTTTTTCATTCTTCTTCTCCATCTCTCCATCTTTTTTTTTCTTCTTCTCCTCTCCATCGCTTTTATTTCTTCCCTCTCTCTCAGAAAGCCAAAAAATCGAAACCAAACTAAACCAAACCATCAAGTACAGTCAACCGAAGTGGTCGGTTTTCATCAATTATGGTTTGGTTTCGGTTTCAAAATAGCCAAACCGAGGCCTACGGTTCGGTGTTCGGGTTAAGCCTAAAACCAAGCCCACCCATAGATTAGACCCATCATCTTGACTTTAAACGTTTGTGCTCTAAATTGAAAGGTAAAGATGGCGCATTTCTAACTGGACATGGCCTTTATAATTTTTTATTTATTTATTAGCTTAACTGATTATTTGCCCCCTAAACTTGTACCTAAGTTTCGTTTTACCCTTTATTCTTTTTTTTTTTAGAAAATTAAGGACCCGAACTAATTTTTTTCACCAATTTACCCCCCAACGTCAAAATCTGCCACTTCCCATCCATTCTACCGTCAAGTTGGTGTTTTGGTAGAGACGCAAAATGACAAAAATAACCTCCAACTTGACGACATGAATGAATGTGAAGTGATAGATTTTTATGTTCGGGTCCTTAATTTTCTTACAAAAAATAGGATATGAGATAAATTGAAACTAGGTACAAGTTCAAGGGCAAATCATCAATTAACCCTATATTTATTTAACAACTATTGTTTATGAGAACTTTTATTTTTTTTAATGTTTCATTTGTTAAATTCATCCTTGCAAAAATCAAATGATAAACTTATCTTCATCAGATGAAGCCGCTCTTCAGAAATTTTTATGAACCAAACTAGGATTTCAAAAGGAGGCACTATAATTGGGGGGAAAATGAAATTTAGAGTCCAAGTTAGAACCCATTTTCATAAAAACGTTTCAATTGGTACATCTAATTTTCGTCATTAAAATTCTCAGAGTTGACAAATTAACAGAAACACTAACTAAAAGAGGGAGGGGAGAAGAGGGAAGAGAGATACTGGTACAAGAAAAGGAAAAGTCAATAATAAAACCTCAGCCCGCCAGACCAAAAATAGAACCAAATGATATTATAAGGCCATTTTCCCCAGATACAATAGCCATGGCAGAAAACACACTCCCTCCAACTCCAACTCCTCAGAAGATCTTGAAAAGTAGGCCACCATGTGTGGCAAAGAAGGGAGCAAACACAAGGGACTCCACTGCCATGAGCTTGATGAGAATGTTGAGTGATGGGCCTGAGGTGTCCTTCAGTGGGTCCCCAATGGTGTCACCAATCACTGCTGCCTTGTGTGGGTCAGATCCCTTTGGCCCAAGGGTCCTTGCATGCTCTGAAGCACCAGCCTGAAAACCATACACCAAGATAATTTTAATAAACAGACAACCTATTTACCCCAAAAAATAAGAATTTAAAAAAAAACCCAAAGAGAACCTCGGCTTAATTAGAAAGAATGAAATGTTTTACCTCAATGTACTTCTTAGCATTGTCCCATGCACCACCTGTGTTGGAAGCGGATATTGCTACCTGATAGACAAAACATATGCACATAAAATCAGTAATTGGAGATCAACACACATTCAGCAAATCAAAATTCCCATTTGTTCAAAACCAAGTTGGAATATCCACTAGCATCCACTGTATTCTATGTTCAACATTACCTGCACACCGGAAACGAGTGAACCAGCAAGAACACCAGATAGGGTCTCCACGCCAAATAATGTTCCAACAATGAGAGGGGTAAGAATGACAAGAGCACCCGGTGGAATCATCTCCTTGATGGATGCATCAGTGGAGATCTTGACACAAGTAGCATAGTCGGGCTTAGCAGTACCCTCCATGAGACCTGGAATGGTATTGAACTGCCTGCGGACTTCCTCAACCATTTTTAGTGCTGCACTTCCCACGCTCTTCATGGTCATGGCAGAGAACCAGTAAGGAAGCATTGCACCGACAATCAGTCCAATAAAGACCTTTGGGGTTAAGACATCAACTGTTGAAATTGCTGCGCGGCTGACGAAGGCACCAAACAGGGCCAAAGACACCAGAGCAGCAGATCCAATGGCAAATCCCTAGAACCCAATAATTCATTGATAAGTCAAAAGGACCTTTGCACATGTGAAGCCAAGAAAAGTAAAACAGAAACAACTAAGCACAATAAACTCTTATAGGGTGCACTTCAAGTTAGCCAAGCACTCTACTAGCGCTGAAACACTAGGCTCAATAATGCTGAGCCAAGGCAACCAGAACATGAAGCAGGTAAAGAATATGTGTCCGACCATCAATAGACAAAAAGCAATTTATGGAGGCACACCATTATTACTTCTCAAAGAAGAAAATAAAAATACAGAAACAGATCAAATATAACAAGACAGGTGAACTGATGAATGGTTTTCAACTACGATACCGCACATGATTTATGCTGACTCTGCACAACTCAAATAGACGACAAGCTACATCAAAATAAAAGGATAGGCACATTCTGAAAGAATGTCAATTACCTTCCCAATGGCAGCAGTGGTATTGCCGGCAGCATCAAGAGCATCAGTTCTCTCACGGATTCTATGGCTCATGCCTGCCATTTCAGCAATGCCTCCAGCATTGTCACTAATGGGACCGTAAGCATCAATGGCCAAACCTGTAGCGATGGTGCTCAGCATCCCAAGTGCAGCCACTGCAATGCCATACATTGCAGCAAAGCTAAAACTAACAAAAATGCTGACTGCAATGGCAAAAATTGGAATGATGACTGATTTGTATCCCAGAGCAAGCCCAAAGATAACATTGGTGGCAGCACCGGTCCTGCAGGAATCAGCAACATCTTGCACAGGGCTGGGAACAACAGAGGAAATGGACAGGTCAGGACAGGAAGTGAAAATAGCAAGAGAGGAACATTTTTGTGATGTATAAGTGGTACCTGTATGCATTGCTGGTATAATACTCAGTGACGAACCCAATTATAAGCCCAGCCCAAAGACCAACAGCCACACACAAGAACAATTGCCTGCAAAGTTAATCACATCAATGACATACTTAAATAATGTGGCATATCAATTACGGAACAGCCAGCGAAATTGATGCACATCTAGGTATCCTCACAATTCACAAGTAGTTACAACTTGAAAGATCAAATGGTGCACCATCTCTAAGTACAAGGTCTTAAGTAGTCTAATTTTGTTATGACATTGACAAATTCACATAGCAAATAAAGTCCACGTAAAATTCACAACATCAAATTCAGAATAGGATGATAGACCAACATGGCAAAAAGGTACTCAAGCCAAAAAAAATTCACATAACCAATACCATGCAAGAACATGAACCTTGGACTGTTTGCAATGGTCAATTGAATGCAAGATGCGTGTGTGTGTGTGTGTGTGAGAGAGAGAGAGAGAGAGAGAGAGAGAGAGAGAGAGAGAGAGAGAGAGAACAAATGAAGATTAATGCAAGAGAGAACACATATGAAGATTGATGCATATCAGAAATCAAGTCTACTATAATTTTGAAAGGGGAGAAAATGAAAAAGAAAACATTTTTCCTCTACAAGTTAGCAGAAATTATACAACTAAAATACCTTATTTTGTGGCTTGACAATTTAAGGGAAACACTTGACTACACAAGATCACCATTTTGGTAAAAGCGTTTTACACAGATCTTACCAGTTCTTTACAACTTTCTGAACCCCAAAGTTATAAATTGTGAAGGATGACGGCAGAGCAATCCAGCTAATAATTGCAATTCCAACAGTCATGAGAACAGTGGAGATGATAAGCTGCTTTTTCAAAGCTGGTTCAATTTCCTTGACAGCCTTGATCTCAAAGAAATCAGTGGCAAATAGGGTTGTGATTAAACAAATAAGGATGCCCATAGAACTGATGAGGAGAGGATACAACATAGAGGTGAACTCATGGTTGATTCCAAATGAGGAAATGGAAGCAACGACTAGGGCAGCACAAGATGATTCAGCATATGAGCCAAAAAGATCAGATCCCATCCCAGCAATGTCCCCAACATTATCACCAACATTGTCAGCAATCACCTATATTCAAACCAAAATCCTGAATGTCAAAACACCATATATATATCTTAACAACCAAGTTTAAGAAATTTTGAGATTGCTTACAGCGGGATTTCTTGGGTCATCTTCAGGAATGTTTCTTTCAACCTTTCCTACCAGGTCAGCACCAACATCAGCAGCCTTGGTATAGATACCACCACCAACTCTTCCGAAGAGAGCCATGGCTGATCCACCAAGACCATAGCCAGTAATTGACTCAAAAAGGCCTTCCCAGTCATCACCATAGTACACCTTAAAGACATTGATAGTAATGTAAAGTACCAAAAGACCATTTGCGGCAAGGAGAAATCCCATTACTGCACCAGACCTAAATGCAACAATAAAGGCCTTCCCAACACCTTTTCTTGCCTCCAATGTTGTCCTAGCATTGGCATAAGTGGCAATTTTCATGCCAAGAAAACCAGAAAGGATCGAGGTAACACCACCAAGTACGAAAGCTACAGTGCTGAAAACTGCAGTTGCAAGTGCTGGCTTGCAGGTCCTTTGCGCATCATAAGTGCAGGGTTGGCTCTTTGTGCTGAAACCCTCCACAGACCCAAGGAAGAGGAAGATCAAGATTGCAAAAACAACCATGAAGACCCCAACATACTGATACTCAGTGAAAAGAAAGGATGTTGCACCTGTACAACCATGCATACCGCTTTTTAATAAAATGGAGAATCATAAAAAGTGATGTGATATAAATATGAAAATGAATGCAAACATTATCAAACCTTGGTCATAGAAAGTACAAAGGAAAATATGATAGCGATGTGATACGAATACGAATACGAAAACAAATGAAACCGTTACCAAAACTTGTATAGAAAGTGCAAAGACAACATCATATTGTCTTAATCTATCAGTACTGGATAAGTAAAATTAGGATACCATCATCCCATGTTAAGTGTAACTCCCAAGTTACTAATCAAACTGACATCATGTTGACTCAAATAATTTATGTCCAGTTAAATTTTCTAACAAGTCAGTACCATCATTCATGTCCCTTTCCATAATATATTTTTGGTTCATACACTAAACTTTAAATGGGGAATGCTAACAACCTTCTCCCTTCTCCTCATAACACGGGTCACTTTGCTTACTCTTAAAACAATGTTATTAATGCATTACACAAACTAATTTTTGTTTTCCAAGTTTATCCCTATTACAAAAAGAAAAATAAGACCTTTTTTTTTGGGCAGAAGAAAAATAAGACTAAACATCAATAAAATAATTTTTTTGACCAACCATCCGCATCCATACGCCCTCTCCATCTCTCAAGTCGCCACCACCACCTAAAGTCACAACCCCAACAAGCATAGCCCACCACAGCATTCTCTCCCCTTAATGTTTTAATTTCAATTTCTTAAAACTGATCTGTTTATAAAATATAAAAAATTGAAAATTTGTGCTTAAATGATTAAATATTTTTTTATTAAGTTAAATAACATTTATTAAACTTTAAACAGTAATTTAACCACACAAAAAAGGTCACAACTGTATAAAAAAACACCGAGGATTTTGAAAAAACAAATAAAGTAATACACAAGGACAACGATGCATTTAATAGGGATAAACTTGGAAAATAAAAATTAGTTTGAATGATGCATTAATGACATTGTTTTATGTGTAAACAAAGTGACATATGTAATGAGAATTGAGAATGTCCAAAAGAGAACGTTAAAAAGAAGTTTGCTAGCATTTCCCACTTTAAATAGTCAGACTCTGCTCAACTGCATTAGCATATGCCATACCAGCAGTTACAATGGCATTCTGCTGCTAGTGGAAGTAGAAAGTAACTCGCTATATAAGACAGAATATATTCAAAGTAACTAGCACAGTAATTCGAATAATAAAAAATTAAATCAAACTTTAATTTAGATACGACAAAAAAATTAAATCATGCTCCCGACAACCACACAGTATACCCATACAACAAAAATATAAAAATAACCTTAATATATCACGCACGTGCAAGACACATGCGGTGCACGCTAGTAATAATAAGGATACTGATAATACCCCAGAAGCCAAATGACTCTATGGACACAGGACAAAATAATTAACTGCGATTTATAACAATAACAACAAGGACGAGAGGATAAGCTGTATTATTACTCTATTCTTCCCAATATTAAACTAGATCTAAAAAATCTAAATGAAGAAAAAAGAATAAATATATGTTAAATAAACGCAAAAGCAGATCTTGAACATGACCCAACTCAGATATGCAATCAAAAGCTCAAGCTTGAGCTAACATAAAACCTAGAATTCCATGAAAAGGCATTCTCTTTAACCAGATGCACGTCAAAATACACAAAGACAGGAGGAAAGAAAAATCAGAGTTTTCTAGGTCTTTCTCCCAACCTTAGACTTCGTTTGGCTGCTGAGAAATTGCAAGGAAAAATTTAACTTCTACTAATAGATACCGCTCAAACTAAGTTTAATATAACCATTTGATTGAATCATGATAAAGTTTCCATCCAATTTCTCCGTTTTCTCAGCAACCAAACGATAGCTAAACTGAAAAGCCTTGAACTTTCCTTTCATTTCCTCTGTTTTCCGAGCAAACAAACAAAAACAGTCTAAAGCTCCAACACTGTTGGAGTTCAAAGAGTGAAAATTTCAAGAGAACCACCAGATCTAACAAAAAGCTCAAAAGATCTAAACAAGCATAGAGAACTAAGCTCTACCTTCAGAGATAGCGTTCTGTATCTCAGCGCACTTAGCGACGACGTTTTGGTCATGGAGGCCTTCCTCCTCCTCAATGAGGTAGTCGTTGAAGCCGTTCTTGTTACTGTTGGGCCCAGCCGGCGGCGCGTGGCGCTCTGGCGTGACCTTCACGCGCGATACAATGAACCACTGGACTAGCGAGAACACGATCCCGATGACGGCGGCGACGGGGATCACAATCTCCGTCGCGAGGGTAGAAAGCAGAACCGCCATCCTCGCCGGAACCCTAACTTCGCCGGTGACCGTACGCCGGAGAATTCAGAACTCAGAAACAGAGAGACTCTTCGAGCTGATGAGCTTCGGAGAGTGAGTAAGATAAGAAGATGGAGAGCCTTTCGCGAAGGCTCGGGTGGATTTTATATTCGGAGAAATGTGAAAGATCAAAAATTCGAGGAGCATATGGGCATTGATAACATAATGTCGCGCTTGCGTGGTTATTATGTAGCGTCAGGGATCTGGACCGTTGCTTAAAATTTTGTTGTTCGATTGGACGGTGCGGATTGAGGAATGTGGGATCAACGGTGGATGATAAAGCGAAAACGGTAGATAAAAAAAGCTTATCGCATATTTTCGACGCATAGATGTCGGAATCACTTTTATTTTACTCAAATTCTTTTCAAGTGATGAGTTGTTGTTTGCATCTCTTTGGGAAGGTATGCCCTACTTTGCAACTTTAGGCCTCAAGATGCATCCAAATGTGATTTACCCTTGTGATATGATCATATCCCATCAAATTTGTTTTAGTGTGAGATTAACATTACGCATACGAAGAGATAGTTTAAATAATGTTATACTATCATACTTATAATTAATCTTATGTTGCTACATAGTTCGACGAGAAAGATTGTTTTTCTGAATAATTATACGTTTATGTTCGATTGCGAAAAAAAATTTTATCTTTGTCGCACAAATAAATCGAGTAAATTTAACGAAGTGATGACTAAATGCCCTAGATAAAAATGGTCATATAAAAACCTAAGATTTAGATGCTACGAGATCTAAAATGTACATGTGATTTTAGTAGGTGGTACGTTCATTGTCCATAAAGTCATAGGTGGACCTTGGAGGAGAGTGCCTGCAATTGTGGTCCCCACCCCACAGTGAAATGAAGTGGGCCCGTTCCTAAACTGATGATAGATTATTTTTCTTTGTTTGTCAATTGGAGTATGCTACACCGAATCGGGAAATTTGCCATCCCGCATGTGAAATGCGATGTGCTGATCTGTCATTAAGTTGTTTTGTTGGGGAGCGAAGCAGAGGATCAATGCCCATCCCAGCTGCATTTAGTAGGTTGAGGATATTGTGGGGTGGGTTTTCGAGCGGTTGCAGAAACTCCTGACGTGTAGCGTGTGTTGAATGGCGTGCAAAGCATCCTATCGGATAATTCTAATTTTCCATCCTTTTTTTTATTTATTTTTTCAATCCTCTTTCCTTCTATATCCACACAAACATTACACTCGAACAATATAGCGGTTTTAGATTAACAACCGGCGCATTACAAGATAAATTATCCAAATATCTCTTGTGTTTGTTTCTTTAGATAAGATATTTAGATATTTTTTTGGTAATGTTATTTGTACTACATTTATTGACGACAACTTGGTGTAAGGGAATATTCTAAACCAGTGGAGTTACAAAATCCCACAATTTGTATGTTAACTCGTTATGTCGTTGTAATTTAATATAGTATAATTGAGTGGGCACCTTCTGTGGGGACATAATATTTGTTGATATGTTACGAAACACCTTTTAATC
The DNA here is from genome assembly GCA_903112645.1 of Prunus armeniaca. Classification (NCBI taxonomy): domain Eukaryota; kingdom Viridiplantae; phylum Streptophyta; class Magnoliopsida; order Rosales; family Rosaceae; genus Prunus; species Prunus armeniaca. The sequence goes on along the minus strand of CAEKDK010000003.1, from coordinate 7,139,805 downwards.
GTATGGACTTCATAACTAAATAGTCGATGATAATTAGACATCATGATGTCTCATTATTTGAAACTTAGATCTAATTATTTATTCTTCAACTAATAAATAAAGTTAAGCTTTTAAGTTTTCAAGTTAAAGGTTTCTTAGTGAACGTACCACCTAGAAATGTTCCAACTCATATTTCTTATATTATTAGTACTTAAGTAAGTTGTTCCATCCCGAATATACATCACACTCTAAACTTAAAAGATTAAATGGTATAATAATTTAGGATATAGACATCTAACCAAAAGGTAATTAAAATTGCAAACAAAATTGATTCAACCTTACTCCATGCAAATTGTACTCAATTTAAATATTTTTTTTAATATAAGCGATAGTCTTAACTACAACGGGAAGGAGAGCTAAAGTGTTATGGGGGTTCAAATTAGATATCACTCGTATGCAAGTCAATATTGTTTTTTACTGAGTTAGATCTTGTTGAACTCAATTGAATCTTACTATAAAGAAACATTAAAATAATGATTAGAAGCCATCATAATTCACACGAAGCCAAACCCTAATAACGCAAAAGAAGACCAATAAAGTGGGGAGTGGCATGAGCAAAAGTGGAAAGGCACGCAATGGGTATGGCAAGAAGGCTTTTGCGACCTTTTTGTAAGCATACAACCCAAACGAAACAAACAGACAAACAAGTAGTGGGGTGCGGGGTTGGGGAGGAAGGAAGTCATGTTATTATTATTGTCTTTGTTTTTGCTTCATAAAGAAGCGAAAATTTTGAGAAGAGTGTGGGCCGTACAAAGTAAAAATGAGTTCAAAGACCCTCTACCCACTGAGGAGATAATTGACGGCCTCTCTGGTCCCAGAAATGTACTGTTTTGCTGGTTTGCGATAATTTGATTGGTTTATGATTCTACTCATGTCCAATAATTTTCCAGTTTATATTCCAAGTTGGCCTTGCTGTTGTTTGGCTGTAATTTAACCTTTAACCTAACCCGGACGGGCCACCATTCAAGTACTTCACCTTGCTAGTTGGGGTTGAAGCCTCAACACTTGAGGACACTGTACCTTACTTATAAACAAAACCCACCTAGCAAGGAAAGCGACCACTACTTACACTAATATGGCAATGTTGGAAAAACTTACGTGGGGTTGTTTTTGTTACGAGAAAGTGAATAGTCATGGAATAATTCCGTTGAAAATGAAGGCATGTTTGTTTAATAAGTAAGAACTCATCATCAACTTTGCACATGTGTTATATTTTAACGGAAATGTTCTACCTTTATGTACGTACTGTCACGTGATAAGAATAATTTCACATAAGTTTCAAATAATTTTATCTGATACTAGCATGTTCTCTTATCAAATGATTTGGTATCATATGTATTCAAATCATCAAATTGAATTTCAATTAGTTTTTATTGAATTAAGTCCAAAACTAGATTGGATTCGACTAGGATTTACGATCCAACTACGATCTACTAATACAATTGCAAACTTTCTGAAGATTAATGGTTTACAAACAAGCTCATTTAGATTTTTTGTTGTAGCTTTTACAGAAGTTGAATTGGGTAATTTGAAGATATATCATGATTATTAACCAAATCTAGTCCACTTTAGCACAAGTAAAAATATAGCAAAACACATTCATTTGCTTTACAACCTAATTTTATATTTCCTTCCGCTCTTCCTTTCTCTCTCTTCACAATCTCCTCGCATGCACCTTTTGTTTTTCTCCCTTCCTCCCTCTTTTGTGGACGAAGTTTTTCATGTGCCATGGAAAGTGTGTGTTGTAGTGTTAAGCCAAATACAAATTTTGGTATATGCCTTTTGATTCTCATCTCAAAACCCACCCCATGTCCCGAACTCTTTCTTTCTCAGGACCCACAAAAAACTTACCTTTGATTGTTCAAAATTTCAAACCTCTTATACTACCCAAATTCAATGTACAAAGAAAGTGATGTTCCCTCCTCAACTCTTGATCTAACTGGTCTCTCATAATAAATAGTCATGATCATGAGAGATCCATTAGAGCACTTGCAGCAGTGCCCCCCAGCCCGGGCCACAGGGGGCCCAAGCCCCAGTTTGATATTCTAGTGGACTTCAACAGCCTGGACAGCTGGTGGGCTCCACAAGCTTGGGTAGGCCAGAAGGCAAGAATAACATAGGTTTGCTGATGTTAGCAACGAAAAAAAAATTATAAATAAAAAATAATAATAAAAATTTCATAATTTTTTTAATAAATACCGTGTCATATTCTTCACTTCCCACACCAAAACTCTATACAAATTCCTCTTATCATATCTCATATAAATAGTGGTTGTCCTTGGATTGCATGGCAATGGATGGAAACACCACAAGCCTTTTGCAAATGCTGCCACTATTCACGTGAATAGTAACAGTCATTGCCTTGCCTTGCCATTTGTCATGACAAATTGGTAGAAGTGCTCTTATACAATATTGATTGTAGTCTAGGAAAAGTTTCTCCAAACACATCTCAGGTAAACTCCCTCATCTGTGGCGGACTCAAAATTTTGTCTACATAAGGGCATGGTGGATTGTGGACTAAATTACATAAAAGAAATTTTTTTTTCCCATATAGCGAGCTAAGTGGGACTTTGTGAGGCTGAAGCTATTAATAAGTAGTACTATGGGCAACCATATCTTTATCTCTATCTCTCTAATCACGTGACATGATCCTGTAAAAAGAGAAATGAACACATATGTGCATTGCGTTTGTAACATGGAAGTTAAAAATAACAATAATTAAACTTTCAGATTTTGATCACATAATTATCCAAATCTGGCAAAGGATGTGTACTTACTAGGGAAGGCTTATCCAGGCATGAAAGAAACAAAATTTCCTGAGAATTCCTCTGAGCAATAAATTATCAAATTGAAAATTTCCTGAGAATCGTAAAATTTTAATACGAGTGCAAAGCACGTGTATTAGTGGACTAAATTAAAAAATTCAAACAAGCTTGAAGGAAAAAAAAAAATCACATCAACTCTATCTCTTTCTCATGGAAGATATTTTGCTTTTCCTACAGAGGATGTTCATCCTAAGAATGCTTTCAAACAGGTCAATTTTAGGCAAATATTTGTTTCTCAAATTTCGTTTTGTTTTGGAAATGTCATTTTCATTCCTTTAAAGAAGAATCAAAATGAATGAGGGATTCTCATTTCCCTGTTCGAAAATGCTGAAGATTCATTATTTATAAAACTTTTTGGAATATATAGACGGATGACAAACCCAATAGGGCTCTTGGGTTTTTCATTCTCAAATTTCATGTAAAAACTAGTTTATACCAAACATCGAAAATAAATCTCGTATATGGATTCTCAAAGTTCAAATTCTCACAAAACTAATATTATCTTAGAATTGACGTTTCGACTTGTTGAAAGAATGGGGTTATAATCTTCATCACCTATGCTCTAGAAGAAATTATAGACTAGTACAGATACATGTATATGTTTTCCTTTGGTATTTTATGCATTTAGATTTTAGCACATTGAGGAAAAAAAACTGCATTTTAGTTTTGGATTCAATGAGGTTTAGTTCAATAGAAAAGGACATTGATTTGCAGATCAGTGGAGTTCGAACCCCCAAGGCTCATTGGTAGTGTGTGTGTGAGAAAACCTCTCCCCCTTTTAGTTTAGTCAAGTTGGCTAGAGCCGATGTGCTCCCCACTTTGCACCCAAATTCGAATCTCTCTCCACGTTGTTTAAATTAGATTAAAGTAATCCTTTTATTGGTCCCTGAACTTTGACCCAATTTGCATTTGAGTACCTTAATTTCCAAAATGGTTCTCGTGGTCCTTTAACTTTAGTTTCGTTTGGACAAATGGTCCTGCCGTCAATTTTGTTAATTTTTTTTTGTCAAATGCAGGGGGCAAAATGGAATTTTTATATTAAAACAATAAAAAATAAAAAATCATATCTTTAAAATAACAATAAAAGAAAATCAAATAAAAAACTAACCCCAAAAAAAAATGGGGGGAGTAGAAATCAGGATAGTCGGGGAGAGAGAGGGTTAATTTTTTAGCTTTTTTTTTAAAATTTTTATTCATATTTTAATCAATTTTTATACAAAAATACCATTTTGTCCCTGCATTTAACAGAAAAGTTAACAAAATTGAAGGCAGAACCATTTGTCCTAACGAAACTAAAGTTAAAGGATCACGAGAATCATTTTGGAAATTGAGGTACTCAAATGTAAAATCGGGTCTAAATTCAAGGACTAATAAAACGATTAATCCTTTTGAATGCTAAAAATGTTGTAAATGTTGGGCCTATTACAAAACATTGGGCTTGACCCAAAGGTTTACATTGACAAAAGAAAACCCAAAACTCTTTCTAACTTAACTTCTTTTTTATTCCTTTTTTGTCAAACATTTCTATTATCAATCACTATGACTTGACCCTCTACACTTTCTTGTGGGAAAAGTTAACCACACAACAAAGGAAGATAAGCCCCAACATAAAATGCCAAAAATTCCTTGACAGCTAATACTATACATTGCAATTTTATGTGACAAAATAGTTGGATGATATGGACATGAAATTACGTCCTACGCAACAATAACAATATATATATATATATATATATATATTCGGCAATCGGCATCTTTGCTCTATGAAAGACAACTATTGTGTGCTGCACAAGTTGGCATGTAATTACAAAGTAGCTGCAGAGAAATATAAATCATTTGGAATCTCTCTCTTATTTTATGGAGTGGTGATATTAATTAGGATTTGCTTAGTGATAGTGATTATGGTGAAGATAACAATTTCATTTTTTTTTATTGCTTTAACTTCAAATAACTTTGTGCTTGTTTCTTGGGTTTAATATTTGTTGGGGAAGCTTAAGGAGAATATGCTTACTGCTGACTTGTAATCTCCTTCGTATTTTTTATCTCCCTTTTTAGTCCAATGTTATCGATTTACCCTGGGGGAGAGAGAGAGATAGAGCAGTACAAGTGGGTGCAACGTGAGACAAACTGCAATTTATTTAGATTCACTCATATTATAACACGTGTATATTTATCAATATTATACTATAAAGTCTAAAGTATAGATAGACCTAACGCAATTCTACTTTTTTAAAAATTGGAAAATAAGAAATCCAATAAATGTAGAGATGTGCATATTGAGATAGAATCGACAACTAATTTGGCCCCTTTAATTTCCTCTCTTTTTTCTTCTGAAAACTCTGTCAACATCTAATGACTAGTCTACCTTAAACTGAAAAAGAGGATTTCACAAAAGAAAAGAGGATCATATTAGACAGAACTAAACAACTCATAAAAAGACATTGTTGGCAGCACAGGTAAGACTTATCAAATTTTATGGGAATGTTGCTAAGCTGCTCATTCCTAATTTTCTAGTATTTGGTCGTTAGCCAACTTGGATTTGATTTGAAACACCATCTTAAATGCCTCTCAAAAAGTAGTTTCCTCCATCAATTGGAATAGATCACATAATGTCAAGTCAAAGTTCAACATCATTTCATCATCTGACACTTGTTTCCTTGACTTTATCCACAAATAATAGAGCAGTCAGTTGGGTGACTTTCAAATCATTAATCTTTAATCTACTGGTAGTTGTGTATACTTGGTTGGAGGTTTTCGGTTTAACTCGCGCAGATGCGAAGACGCTATATGTTTTTAAAGAATTTGATATCTAATTGTGATTAGTTCAATTGTGGCAGCGTTTTATATTAAATACATGCAAAAATAGATCTATACTTAAGAAAAGTGATACATTATATAACTTTTGTTTTTTTTGTTTGATGTGAATAAATGAAGTCCTTAATAAACTCATATAATAATAATACAGTCCCAATCTCTTGGATTACAGAGGTCCAAGAGATTTATAGTCACTCACATGTAAATTTAACGGTTCACTCACTCTTACACTTATTTTAAGAAACTTTTTTCAACTATTGGATGTTAATTCAAAGGTGAGTAACTACAAATCTCGTAGATCTTTTTAGTTCAAAAGATCAAGACTGAATAATAATAATAATGAAATATTACTAAATTAGTTGGATCATACGTTGTGCATGTAGTACTATCCAAATTACGAATTAATATGCAAAATTAACATGTGACATGGTGTATGAGATACATAAAACATTTTCATTTCATCTCACATACATCAACCACTGTTAATCCTCGACTTGTTGCAAGCCTATGTTAGTAAATCATTTTGTGAGAGAGGGGTAATAAAGTAATTTCAGTTACAGCATGTAGCGACCGTTGAATTCAAAGTTGCATCATCAGCATGTCCCCCGTGAGAACATGCACGAGGAGGCAGTGCACCAAGTCAAACGGAGAGAGAGAACCTCATAAAAAAGTTGCCACGTGGCAATAAATGGCGCCCAAAGTTGTTCAGCGAACCAAGAACTCCGGAGAAATTACATCACAAACTTAAAGTGCAAGGCCTCAAAAACCTCACTCTCTCCGCCAACAAAGGACTTTGTACTAAATTCCCAACCAAAAACTAACAAAATTATGTCCCTAGAAAATAATTTAAAAAGTGTGACTTAAATTTATTTCCATAAAACCCCATTAATCAAATTCAGAAAAAATTCAAATATTTGGATTAATTGTCAATCTTATCCAATAAAAATGAGATTTTTTAATAAATAATATGGTAAGAATTGATTACATATTTCTAATATCGACTGTTGAATTAGATGTATATACATATTAAATCTACCAATACATATAATAAATGTAATCAAACAATTGAAATTAAAAATATATAACTAATCCTTAAAACAATTTGGTATTGGATAAATTTGGCCTTTGAAATTTCTGAGTTTGACCAATTTGGTATTTTGTTTGCATTTCTATTTTGGTGATTGGATAAACATTGTCCACAATTCCAAGAACCACTCCTACTTAATACAATTTTGTCAGTCTTTTCTTCCTCTGTTTCTCTCTCTCTCTCTCTCTCTCTTCAGAAACCAGAACAAAAAGTTTGGATCTTCAAGACAAGAAACAAAAATGTCGAAGAAACCAGAAGCCTCAAAGAAAACAGATGATGTGTTCGTTGGGTCGATTGACCAAGGAACCACCAGCACCAGATTCATAATCTATGATCGTTCGGCGCGCCCAATTGGCTCTCACCAGGTCGAGTTCACTCAGTTTTACCCTGAAGCAGGGTAAGCAATCAATCAAAGACTCCACCTTTCTTCTCTTTTTTCTTTCTCCTTTTTTTTCCTCTAATTTAGATTTTTGTTGTTGTCTCTGTTGTTTTTGTGTGTTGTGGTTAGATGGGTTGAGCATGATGCAATGGAGATACTGGAGAGTGTGAGAGTGTGCATGGCTAAGGCGCTGGACAAAGCCACGGCTGATGGGTACAACGTGGACAGTGGGCTGAAGGCTATTGGGTTGACTAATCAGAGAGAGACGACTCTGGTTTGGAGCAAATCCACTGGCTGTCCTCTCTACAATGCTATTGTTTGGATGGATGTACGTACTAGCTCTATTTGCAGGTACTGTTTCATTGTTTGTTTTGTTTAGGATTTTGTATATTTGAAATCAGGATCTTCAATTGCTCAGTTTGTGATTTCTCATACATATTCATAGATTGAATTTATTGATCCTGAATTGGGATTTTGTTATTTTTGGATTTGGATGAATATGGTTGATAGTGTTTTTTTGGTCAAGGTAGGAATATTGATTATTAAGATATGTAATTCTGCACTGATTTTCCTGCTAATGATTTGTTTTTGTGTTTTATTTATTTATTTATTTATCAATACCCCTTCTTGGATGATTTGAATGGTAGCTGGATTTCCTTTGTTTTCGAATTTTGATCAATGCCCATTTGATGGAGTATTTATGGTAAATTGGGTTTTCATGTCGGGATTGTTACCATGTTTTGTTTTTTTTCAAATTTCTATTTGCCTGTTATTATCATCATGTGCGATTTTGGAGTTGCGTTATGATTGTAAATTTTCTGGTTATTTTCTTACAGAAAATTGGAGAAAGAATTATCTGGGGGAAGAACTCATTTTTTGGAAACATGTGGGTTGCCCATAAGCACCTACTTCAGTGCGTTGAAGTTGCTCTGGTTGCTGGAAAATGTGGATAAAGTGAAAGAGGCTGTGAAATCAGGGGATGCTCTCTTTGGAACTATAGACACTTGGTTAATCTGGAATTTAACTGGTGGTGTCAAGGGAGGGATACATGTTACTGATGTCTCAAATGCATCACGGACAATGCTTATGAACCTGAAGACCCTTGAGTGGGATAATCCTACATTGAAAACCTTAGGAATTCCAGCTGAATTTCTTCCCAAAATTGTCAGTAACTCTGAGATTATTGGAAAAATTACCACGGGATGGCCAATTACTGGAGTCCCAATTTCTGGATGTCTTGGTGATCAACATGCAGCAATGTTAGGGCAAGCTTGCAGGAGAGGAGAGGCCAAAAGCACATATGGGACGGGTGCTTTCATACTTCTCAACACGGGTGAGGAGATAATTCGGTCAACGCATGGGCTTCTAAGCACTGTGGCATTCAAACTTGGCCCTAAAGCTCCTACAAACTATGCCATAGAGGGATCAATTGCTATTGCTGGAGCTGCAGTTCAGTGGCTTAGAGACAGTCTTGGGATTATTAAGAGCGCAAAAGAGATCGAGGATTTGGCATTACAGGTTGAGTCCACTGGTGGGGTTTATTTTGTGCCTGCCTTTAATGGATTATTTGCTCCGTGGTGGCGTGATGATGCTCGTGGGGTTTGCATTGGTATTACAAGGTTTACAAACAAGGCTCACATTTGTAGAGCAGTGCTTGAGAGTATGGCCTTCCAGGTGAAAGATGTGTTGGATTCAATGCACAAAGATGCTGGAGAGAAGGGAGAGGTTAAGAATGAGAAGGGGGAGTTCCTGCTCAGAGTGGATGGTGGTGCTACTGTTAATACCCTTCTAATGCAGATTCAGGTTTGGGCATTGTTCTTTTTCTTTTGTTGCTCTAATTTGCACTGTGTGGCTCAATTTTTATCAACTTTACCTCCTTTTCATTTTTGTTTTTCTGTTCATAATCTATAAGTCTTCTCTGAGTTCTCTCTTTAGTTTTTGAGTCATCCATAGTGATATATGTTCTTGTAACTTTCTATGATTTACAGCTGTGCTTTCCATGGCATCCTCTTAGGTATGTTGTTCACGTGTCAAAGTGAGCGTTAGTTGTGTAATCTAACCAGGAAAATATATGTTTGACCTTTTCTCTAGTATGTGAAAACTTGCCAGATTGTGGTGAGGTTTTATCTAATGAACTATTTGCTTATGCATCTTCTAGCTTTGCATGTCTCAACTAAAAACTGGGTCCTTGAAGGAGACTATTTGGGATGGAATTTGAAACTATCAATAAACAGTCTACCATGTATTTGTATTATGGTATTATTGATATGAGGCACATTATCAATCCTTTCCCTTTATTCCTGTAACAACAACAAACCATCCTCAGCTTTCCTCAAAGAACTATACATAGATATTAGTACTACTTGCCCTGCAAACATGCAGTACTGCAAGTTTCTTACAGGAAGTGTTACATTTTCTTTTGTATTAGAAATGGATAGCCTTTAGTAAAGTGTCTTCCACTCAATTTGATTGCAAATTTTTTATTTATTTTCACACCTTTCCTACCTTTTCTTTTTAACAATTTTGTAGAAGACCATTTCTGTTGTTATAACTCTATGCTGTTCTCTTGTTATTGTTGTTCTGTAGGCGGATCTGTTGGGGAGCCCAGTGCTAAGACCAGCTGACATTGAGACAACAGCTCTTGGAGCAGCCTATGCTGCTGGATTAGCTGTTGGCATTTGGACCGAAAAGGAGATTTTTGCTGGTGAAGAAAGGGCTAAGGTTGCCACCACCTTCCATCCAAAATTAGATGAAGGGTTGAGGAAGAAGAAGTTGGATTCATGGTTCAAGGCTATTTCAAGAACTTTCGACTTAGCTGATCTTTCACTTTGATGTACTCCTCTTTCTTTTTTTTTTTTTTTTTTTTTTTTTTTTTTTTTTTTTTCCTTTAAGTTTTTCTTTTTTCTTTGTTGTTTAGTTCTTGGGATGATGATGGTTTTTCTCCTCGTGCAGAGTTCCTTCCATAGAATAATACGGGAGCAAAATAATCACTAACTCTGACTGTTTTGGCACGAGGATCAAATCTTTGTTGGCACCAGCACGAAAGGACCAAAAGTTGGAATGTCTTGCTCCTGACCTTCTGCACTTGTCAATGCATAGTTCATCTATTGATATGTTTCTGCAAGTCCCTATTAGTTGGCGCTTTCGGCAATTTGATTTGCTCAAAGCCATCTGATGCTTCCTACTAGTATGGTAATAATGCCATAGTTTGGCTTCAAAGAAATAATGTGATAGTTGCTCAACTGAAGATCTTGATTGTTTGGTATCAAATTGGTGAACTGCTTTCAGTGTTTCCTATTAAAGAATTACTACAGTACTGTGATATATACAGAAAATTTACACCCCAAAAAGAGGCACTTCAATCTTGACATTGCCAACATCAATTTCTCATGCTCTGCTTTTTAGATTGGCAATTGGTCTTGCTTGTGAACATTCGCAATATCTGATTCCAAATTGTTAGACAAGTGAGTTGGATTTAGTGTTAAGAATTAGGTTTTTATAACCCTCCCTTGTTCTTGGACCAAGACATATAAAAGCCCTTATATCCCGGTAACATGATTTATAGTCCACAACAGTACTTGCCTTTTTTTTGGTCAACACCCTCTGGAGTCATTCTATAGTGAGGGCCTAATCTAAGGCTCTTAGATGAGGACCTCACTGTAGAATTCTTGCACCCTGATGTTGCCTTATCCTCAAAGCACTGATTCATAATAGTCCACTGTTGAAAATGAATTCTAGTCCAATTTTATTTACTTAATGACTCTGGGACTGTTTTTGTTGGAATCACTTGTGCTTATAAACGTTTTTGCTAGAAATGCTTTTATTGGAAGCACATCGAAATTTTTATTGAAAATGCTTAGCACTTAGCCTGCGCTTCTCAAGAAAACATTTATGCCAATTTTGTCATAATCGCATTTTAAATATTACAAAAGCAATCCCAAACAAACCCTTAATTTTTCTCGGGTAACAACCACTAATTTAATTATTATGTATGCATGTTTCGAATAATCACTTTAATCAAGTGGGTTGCTTGGCAAGACCAAACCAATAAATAAATTACCTTTGGTTAGTACCAACCCACTCAACATTTCTTAGTTCACAGTCCACTTTGCAATGATATTGTTTTCAACCCATCAATTACAATTTACACATGGCTCATATGATTAAATTGTTCCCCTGGCAAGCATCAACCATGCTTTCTGGGAATCCAAACAGATGACATATGATTAGTGACTTTTTAACTAATGTAAAAGGATAATGTATTCTGTATATGTATATTGTTCTTTGGAAATTGAGGAGGATCAAACTCAAAGTCCCCTCATCAAATCTCCACCGTTCGATCAATTCATCAACGGCCATAATCTAGACACGTGGTCGGTTGTTATTAAGATAATAGGTAACTTCAGCAAATGAATGGTGGGTGGGGACATTTTAATGGGAATTTTAGGAAACACAAGACATCTTGTTTTCATTTGAATTGAAGCTTTGGTTTAATTAGATTTAGCTAAAGTAATTTATGGCATCCATCCTACTCTAATCATGAGATGCCACTATCCCTCCCTAATTTTTCTTCTTTTCTTTTTGTGTTTTACCTAAAAAAAATATGAATTGAATTGAGAGATAGAGGGGTTATAAACAATCAAATGCCAATCCAATCCATTGACATCATAGGCATATAGCTTAAATTAGTAGCTAGATTGTACAGAAAGAATGGATGCTTAAAGGCGGAGAATCAGCCCATTTTTTGGTTGTCAAATGAACTTACGAAAGCTAAAATGCTATTTCTTGTTTTGGTCTAATTAATAGTTATTAATAATTCTGAGGTTAATCGTTGTAACCCACAATCACAAATGAACTACTTTAAAGTCACACTTCCACTAACTTATGCACATATACTATTCGTTTTTAGTACCATTTTTATTGCGGAACCCTTCCATTTTCTCTATTCTCCTTCTCATCCTGCAATGTGGTTTGATGATCGAATCATTTATTTTTAAGGCTGTCTTTTAAAGATCTACAATAAAAGCCAACCAAATCAGAAATGGTTTAGCAATCTAACTATTATTAGACAAATAGACGAATATGATGTTTCAATACTAGAGTTTTGACAATGTTAATCAAATGACTAAACAATTTTCAACATGATTGATTTACTTTTCGAGCATTATGCTTGATGAATGACCTAACAAATGGACGACTCAATAATTTGACCACATTACAGGATGAGAAGGAGATGTAGTTAGCACTCCATTGTTACATGGACGCTAAATATTGTTACTAAAAAAAAGTTCATTAAAATATCAATGGTGGTAGAAGAACTCAAAGTTAGTTATCGCCAATGTACTATGTTTACTGTTTAGCGCGTTTACATTGGGATATCTGACGTCTTATATTGAGTTTTTATTCCAAAGAAAAGAGCAGTGTGAATTTTAGCAGATTTACTATGAGGCAAATTCACACTTTAACTAATAATGATCATGGTCATCATCATATACTGAGTAATTGTTTTTGTAATCATACAAAATAGAAAAGTCATCACTATGATACAATATTGGTGTCACCTTCATCCAATTTGTTCATTAAATTTGCTCACAAAATATGTAACACATTAGAAGCATGTAAGCTTATAATTTTAACAATAATAAAGTTTCATAGGAATCATGACGTGGATGACACTAACTAATAACATATAGGTTAAATTGTAGCAATAGTCTCTGAATTATACCCCGTTTTACATTTCAATCGATCTTCGGTTTTGTTCCTAACAATTTCATACTTGATATAAAAAACAAAAAGTAAAACTTAGGAGAGGAATAGCTCAAATGAGTAGGTGGGTGAGAAAGGAAAAAGGGAAGACTTCCAATGAAGCACGAAACTACAAATGTCAAAAAGCACACAAAACAAAACCATCACAGCAAAGCAAAGCAACCCACCACATAGGGGAGAAGAAGATGATGATGAAGAAGAAGAGTGAAGTAAAGAAATTACGACGAAACCAACCCAAGCCAAGCCAAGCCAAAAAGAGATAGACCTTAAAATGAGAGAGCAGAAAGCTGAAGCAAACTTTCACTGCCAACTTTGTCAAAGTGCAATCCCCTCACGCAAACAACCAAGAAATAACAGAGACCAAAACAGAAAGAAAATTTACAACTAGGTCAATAATATCCACAGAATCCAATTAAAATCCAAGAAAAATGGAAAAAAGCTTTTCTGCAGAGTCAGACTGTGAAGTCGTCTCGCATCCTCGTTTCTTGTTTCAATGCCCAGCTGACCTCCACGACTCATCATTCAATGCCAGCTACACCATGATTATTATTTACCATCTTTTCTCCTCCTCCCATTTTCAAAAGTTCAAAAGCACTTTTGAACTTTTTTAAACAGTGATTTACCAGACCACACAGTTATTATTGCTCTTAATTATTGCTAAGTCAAGTTTTCTTGGTGCTAATTATGAATTGATCACATCAGGGTTATGTATGTTATGCTTCTGCTTCACTTAATGGGAAAGTTCAGTTGAAGTTTCAAAAACGTACACAAAGTGCTTGACTTTCTTTTGAGCCCATAAAGTGAAAACGCGGAATGCTGGAAAATAGATAGAAAATAAACAGTGGGATTCTCTCTCTCTCTCTCTGCCTAATTCATAAGAAATAAATAAACTTATATTTTGGATTCTGACTCTGCCTTTCGCCGTATTTCTGACATTTCCACCTCACATCACCCTATAAAGCAAACAACACACAGAGGAAAAAAACCAGAAAAAAATCTCATACAGTACAAAATAATTCAAAAGCAAACCCAAACAGAAAAAAAACCCATCTCTCTCTCTCTCTCTCTCTCTCTAAACAAGAATAAAAACCCCACATTTCTCTTCCCGCTTTGTTTCTCATCTTTTCTCTGAGAAGAAAACCTCTTTGGCTCTTCCACCATGAACACGCCCGCTTGCGGACCCGACCCGGTTTCACCCAACACCACATACGTCCAAGCCGACCCGGCAACTTTCAGGGCCGTGGTCCAGAAGCTGACCGGAGCACCCGAAGACCCATCAGCCCAAAAGCTCCCTCTCACCCTCCCAGCACGCTATTCCAACCCAAAGCCCACCACCGCCACCGAAATGGGGCCCCGGCGACCCGCTTTCAAGCTCCACGAGCGCAGGCACGCCACCAAGAAGCTAGAGCTCAACCTCAACACGGCGAGCCCATCCGCCTCATGTGGGCCCCACGGTAGGCCCAGAGGGTTTGTAGGTTTTGGGAGCCATCACGAGATGGTGATGGTTTCACCCGTTTCGACATTGGACTTTCTCGCACGTGGGAGCCCGAGGACGCCCGCGTCACCATGTGAAGATGAAGATAGGGCCATTGCTGAGAAGGGGTTCTATTTGCACCCAAGTCCTCCGCTAAGTACACCCAGAGGCTCTGAGCCTCCTGAGCTATTGCCTCTGTTTCCCCTCCATTCTCCATGAGATAGCCAGAACTCTTCTTCTGCCACTTAATTAGCAACCCAACCAAATTTTTTATTTTTTATTTAATTTTTGATCAATTTTTATGCTGTTCATGAGGTTATTATTATAGTGGTAATTATGGGTTTGGATATTTTTAAAATTTTCCCTTTTAATCTTTGTGTTTTTTATTTTTAAAAACTTTGCGTCCATGATAATAATGTAGGCTAGAATTTTTTTGGGAAGAATGAGGAGCTGTGCTTCTTGGTCTACTGCTAAAAAAAATTGCTGTAAATGTCAATTTGGAAAACAGAAAAAAAGAAAAGAAGCAAAAGCTGTTAATGCGTGAGGCTATATCAGAATGACAAAATAGAGACAATACCAAAAAGCCGTAAATGCGTGAGGCTTTATTTTTTTTCTTTTGTCAGAATATGTGAGGTTCTATCACGATGGAATACTGTGGCCAAAATAAAAGCGGCATGAGGAGGCATGGTTCCTTCCTTGTCTGCAGCTCTATTTCTCCAATTTTGTCCCCGCACACACAAGAAGCCATATTTGGCCCCTTAACCCTCTAACCAGATCACTTGTAGTCTTAAAATAACATGACTAAGGCCATCGTGAGTCATAGGTCAAATATAGTCGTAAAATAATGTAAAAAAAAATTTGGTCAAATTTAGAGAGCTACATTTGGCCCTTTAACCTTCCAACTTGGCCATTTGTAGCCCAATTTTGGCATAGGTCAAATTTTTTCCAAGAATATAAAGTATCACGTGTGGGCAAGAGTATGAAACAACTTGTATAACTGTAGATCCAACAACCAATATTAAACGCGTGCTGACGTTAACTAGCCGTTAGGTTTTTTTTAATAACTTTTTAAATATTTTAAAATTCATTTTATTTAATATATATATATATTATTAGTTTATGACCATTGGAGGTCAGAACCATTAATTGAAAAGTTACTTAAATTTTTTTTTTAAACCTATTTTAAATTTGTTTTGTTTAAAAAATATATATAAAAAATTGGTTATGGCCGTAAGAGGTTAGAACCATTGAAACATAGCTTTTTTTTAATTTTTTAAGTCGCCTTTGTTGGCTTTATTATTATTATTATAAAAAATTTAAAACCTAAAATATGTCTATAAATACCTCAAAATTTCTTCAAAAATTTCCCACTCAATTCATTCTACATTTCTTACAAATTCTATCACATTCTCTACTTATTCACAACTTCCCACACTCTTTCTTTTTTTTATAAATATTTTCCACGCTCATTTCATCCAAACATTTCCTATAAATTTATTTTCTTTACTTACTTTTTTATTGTTTGAAAAATGTCCCCGACTTTGAAGGGACAAAATTGGTCACGAGTGGAAGATGAACATCTTTGCAAGGCTTTCATAAAAGTCTTCGAAGATAGCGTTGTGGGTACAAACCGAAAAAGCACTGGGCTTTAGGAACACATCTCACAAAAATACACAGAGGCATCATCAATCCTTCCATTTACAAAGGAAGGAAATGAAGTTGTGAGATATTGAATCGAAAACACTTCATTTATTGACATTTGAAGATGAAGATGAGAGGTGCCACATCAACAAAAATTTAATTGAAAATTTGGATAGTTGCTCCCGGACCGACACGTGTCACTTGAAAATCAATTCTAAAAAATTATTAAGATTCCTTCAAGATAAGACGTGCCACGTGGACACAAAATCTTATCAAAAATCTTGTTAAATGTTTATCAACGTACACGTGTCAATATGAAATATTGTCTCTAAATAGTAGTTCAATTAAATTAAACAATACATAGTTGTGGAATGTATGAGTGTTGTACCATAGTTTTTCTCAAAATAATAAAATATGAAGGGCCCTAAAATATAGTCCTAGATGACTAGAGACGGAAAAATTAACCCTACACTATTCTTTAAAAAATTAATATTTTGGAGGGCTAAATTTATAGCCTTGAACTACATTCAGTCCTATGATTGGAGATGGTCGAATATACAGAAACAAAGGACTAACTCCACAATATTAAGCCACCAAACAACATTATCCTTCATGCATAGATTCAAGGGAATTCCTAGAACTTGTACCCAAAAAGGAACAAGACGGGTATTAATTTCTTCCAACACAAACGCCAATGGCCATCTTTTAACCAAGAAACATTGATGCATGACATACCATGGGCCTCGCTCCAAAATCTTCCCAAACATGTCCTTATCTTGGACAGTAATAGCAAACAGGTTCTTTCTTATCCATGTGATTTTTGCTTCTTCGAACTCTTGCCAAGCTGTCTGATTGAGTATGAGAACCCCAACCAAGCTAGAGGCTTCATAAGCCTCAGAGCAGAAATAAACACCACAAAGCCTTTTCCAGCTGGTTTATGGTTCTCCAGTGTTGACGGCTAAAAAACTTGGTAGAACTGTAGCACGAATGTCTCTTTGATTTATGTTATAATTGTGGAAGACTGGGGCACAGCAACATCGAGTGCTCATAGGAGAAGGCGGAGGAGGGAGTTGCGGGATATGGTACCTGGACGAGAGCTAGGGTTATCAGAGAGCAATATGAACAACCCAAACCAATATCGGTGCCGCAAGGTGAGAGAAGGGCAGCGACAACGCCAAACCAGAGAAGAACCAATGGATGTAGATGGCGTGTGCACGAAACAAGTGAGCCCAATGAGGAGATTGTAATTGAAAGAAGAGGTCAAACCAATGAGATGAACAATCCTTTCATGACACGCGGCCCAAGAATCCAGCCGTAGCTAACAGATGGGACTGACAATGTAACTTAGTTCGAGGAGACGTGACTGAACAGCTAGTTTTGAGCAACTTAGTAAATGCCTCGAGCCAAGCACTAATGGCAGTTTAGAATAAAGGAGAAACAAACTAGATCTTGGGACAACAGGATAACCCTAGTGGAAATTAAATAGCCCTCCAAGTTTGTTTGGCATGCAGGAAGAACTATGCCCATTTCAGAAAAAGAGAGAATGGGACTACTGAAGGCCCAAATAACAAAAGTTGCCTATTTTATAATTGATTGGACCAGATCAGGCCCATGCCACAGAAAAGACAGAATTGATGATGGGCCTATTAGACGAGATCTCTAGTTGGATCCTCAGTTGGCAAATCCATCTAGACCTCAGCCAAAGCATAACTCCCTTATACTGGTGGGCTAGATAAACAAAATGTTTACTAGCATGAGACTCAAAAGAAGTGCTGAGATAGAAGAGGTTTGCAACTTCAAATCTCCTTATAAGAAGGCAAAGTGTTCCCAACGTGAAGAACTCTCGGGGTGATCAAAAGAAAGGAAAGTCAAGTCTTATGGAAGTGCAAATTGTAGAATGGGTCAAGCCTTGAGAAGAAATCTCTTTTTGGAGGATAGTCTTCAGGAGGTAAAGGTTACAGAAACTGAAGACTGGAGGAAGGTGATACAACAAGTAACTGATTAAGTGGGAGGAGACTCCTAAGGCAGTGGCGGCTGGCCTGAAACAGCCTCATGAGAGCCATGATTTACCTCATTTGGAATTGTTAGGGCCTAGGGTCTGACCTGACAGTTTAAGCCCTTCATGGATTTATAAAAGAGTAGTAGAATTGACCCTCTGCTGTGTTTTTAATGGAAACAAAAATGCAAAGCAGTAGAATTGATCATGTTAGGCACGGAATGGGCTTCCAAAATGGTTACAATGTTGCCAAATGGAATTAGCAGGTAGGCTAAGCCTTTTATGAGATGATTCCGTAAATGTTGACGTTGTCTTTAGTTCCGAAAACTTGATTGATACAAAGATGCAAATTCTAAATGATGGTTCTTGTTTCAGAGCGTCATGGATTTATGGCACACCCTATAGAGAGCAAAAACTGGCTTTTTGGGGTTGGTTGGGATCGCAGCTCCGTGCTCCTAGTGACCAGCAACAGATTTACTTAAAGTAGGTTGTTCGCTCTATGCCGGTCGGTTTGATCCCAATGAGGGAACTCAAAGCAACCAGAGTTTCTGCCTTAACTAAACTTGTTTGCCCACGAAGGAATCAGAATCTCGCTACTTCCCTTAACTATCATAGAGCAGGAGAGATTCACAAACGTCCATTTTGTCACACTCACATCATGCATATTATTTGACCATTATGTAGAAATTCAAGTCACAAGGGTAAATTCGTCAACTAAAGAAAAAAACACCAGTTACATACCCTCATGGACACTAGTTTCAGAATTCCCCTTTATCCTATTGCCACTGAGGGATCCTTGCTCCCCTTGCTTGATAAAGAACCTGAAAGAGAGTGAGACTCCTCTTGAAAATAGTCGAACGATACTTCATAAGAAGGAAAGACAAGTAATGAGAAAGTAGTGGAACCTCTAACCTTATTGCCCGATTTCATAGGTTTCACACTAGGTTGGTCTCAAGGTTTTCAATGATTTCCTGGGAGAAGCACCAATTTTTGCCATCCCTGCCATCAACTCGACGTCATTGTCACATGCAAGATAAAGGCAAAAACTTGACTTTACTAAACAAGTGAGAAAAGCGCCGACTCCTTGTGTTTTGAAAAGCTAGGGGGGATGCTATTTCCCACTAAAGACCCCGATATCTTCTTGATTTGCCACTAAGTCCACGCTAATTGATATGGGGTTTAGTGGACCAAGCTTTACATGGAGAGGCATGAGGAACACCCACTTTGTGGAAGAAAGAATTGACCGGTGACTAGTGAATACAGCTTGGAAAGCTTGTTGGCCAAACACCATGGTTCTGCATTGTCCAGTAATTGGTTCGGATCATTGCCCTATTTTTATTTCAACAACACAAAAAGGTAAATATGGTAAAAGGAAATTTAAGTTTGAATCCTCATGGGTGGATGATATAGAATGTAGAGAAGTCATTGAGAGGTGCTGGGGTAATAGCCTCAACGGTCCATGGATGTTGAAATGGTGGAAGAATATGGATACTTGCCAAACCCAACTTACTAAATGAAGTAAAAGAAAATTCAAGAGTAACAAGATTGAAATTGATAGCCTGGTGGATTAACTAAACCTCATGCAGCGTAGTTGGGAGGAGAATGATGAGTATATCTCTCGTATCAAGACCAAGTTGAATGACCTTTGAAGAAAAGAAGAGTGCTACTAGTAGCAGCTATCTTGAGTCAAATGGCTGGACAATGGGGACTTCAACACCTCTTTCTTTCACCATGAGACTATCTAAAGAAGGAGTCAAAACAAGATCACAAGAATAAAAGGTGAGAACGACAATTGGGAGCATGAGCAGAAGGGAGTTCACAGGGTTTTTGAGATGTATTTAAAAGAGTTATTTACATATATTTGTACCATATCTGACCCACCTCTCATGCCATTACACGTGGATGGGGTATGATACTAAGGAAGGCCTCATGGCCTGCGGTTAGGGCTGGCAATGGGTCGTGTCGTGTCGGGATAATAAACGTGTCAAGAATGCTCAACCTGAACCCAACCTATTTAATAAACGTGTCGTGTCAAGTTCGGGCCGTCTTTTATTGTGCGGGTTTCGAGTCGTGTAACGGGTTCATAAATAATAACATGCATGTTACAAAACTCACAACCGAAAAAATTTAAATTAAAAAAAATAGAGAGAGTAGAGAAAATATAAGGAAAAGAAAGAAAAAAAAGATAGAGAGAGGAGAGAAGAGAGAAGGAAAAGAAAGAAAAACAAAATAGAGAGAGAGAGATAGGAGAGAAGATTGAAGGAAAGAAAGAAAGAAAAAAGGGAGATGAGAGAAAACTAAAGAGAAGGAAAAGAAAGAAAAAAAAAGGAGAGAAGAAGAAAGGAAAAGAGAGAGGAAAAAAAAAGAGAGAGAGAGGAGAAAGAAGAAAGAAGGAAAAGAAAGAAAAAAAAAGAAGAGGAGAAGAGAGATGGAAAAGAAAGGAAAACACAAAAGAAAAAGAAACATTATAAATATCAAAAGACATACCATAAAATCACAAAGTTGTTTGTATTATGGTGGATAAGATGTTTGAGAGAAATGAGAGTGGTAGGGGTTCAAAACCCCTTGTGTGTGTGTTGAAGTCTCCATTGGTCTTTATTTTTTAGCGGGTTAGCGGGTTGTACACGTGTTGACACGACCCCTTTAATAAAAGGGTTAGATAGGTATTATAGCGGGTTGACCCGAAATCCACCCGTTTATTAAACGAGTCAGAACGGGTTGACCCGAAATTGACCTGTTTTTTTATCGTGCAGGTTGAACCCGCTAATTTCTCGTGCGGGTTTCGAGTCGTGTATCGGGTCGTGTCCGAAATTGCCACCCCTACCTGCGGTGGCGAGCCTAATCGTTCGAATCAGTAGATGCATTCGGCACCCACGATTGATTCTACGCCTAACATGGCCCTATAACCCATGCTGGCAAGTCTAGTCCTACAAACTGCAGGCGCCTCCAGCTCCATCAGCAGATTGTTCACTAACTGGCCCACGGCCGACAAGTGCGTTCGGCACGGCTTGCCAATTCAACGCCTTAAAAGGCATATTACAGGACGTTCTCGAGTTCCCCGTTAGGATATTTGCTGGGATGCGTGTTAGCCTCGGAAGGCATTCCCATGAGCCCCACATTGAAACTAAGTACCAAGAGAACACCCAAAACTCCCTATAAATAGAGCTCCTCACCCGAGATACATGGTAAGACTTTCTAATTGACACTTATGCCTTTGCATTGTGGATAACTTGCTCTCCTCCCCTTAAGTTAACTTTAGAATTGGAAGGCCTTCGGCTGGTACCACACTGGTGCCTTCGGCCAATACCACACCAGTACCTTAGGTCTCATATGTTGTTTTCTCTCTTTGGCCCATATCCTGCATTGCCAACCTAAGAGGAAAGTGCTTACTGAAGGCACATTCGGTCCCTCGACCGTCCATATCACCTATAAGTTGGTCTTATCACTATCTGTGTAGTTTTAGCGCTTACAACATCCAATGGGAGCAGAGAGTGGAATTCCATCCTGGATTTTGTTGACCTAGTGGTGATTAAAGAGGTAAACAAAGAATTGATCAGGCCCATTATTGTTGAAGAGATTAAAGAAGTTGCTTTTTAAATGGGGGCCACTAAGGCTCCAGGACCAGATGGTTTCCATGGGACCTTTTATCACAAGTACTGGGGAATTATTCACAATGATATTTAGGGATTCACTGCTGATTTCTTCACTGGCCAAGCCATCCCTAAACCATTGAACTCCACACAAATTGTCCTTATCCCACAAGTTCCTAGTCCTGAGGCCGTCTCCTAATTCAGGCCAATTAGCCTATGCAAATTCATGTAATTCAACAAATACAAATAGAAATACTTACAACTTTAGCGATTGAGGCTTGCAAGAATTGCAATGTCCTAAAGACAGATTTCGCCCCTACCCTTGTGCTCTCATGATTCAAAAATCGATAATCCTAAATTGAAGCACTTCAATTTAAGACTTTGACGAACCAGTTATATATTTGTGCTCTCAAGACAAAATTAGGAAGAATTTAACAATAGAGTACTGGGGAATACTCTTTGTTTTTCACGGGTATGAACTCTCTTCTTTTTTTAAGTCAGTGAGGGTGTTTGGTTTATATAAAACTCATTATACCTCTTGTTGAAACAAAAGTACCTTTTCATTTGAAAAGTTACAGATTACAGACACAACTCTATGCAAATGAGACCACTTCATCATTTGAATCCCATCGTATAATTATTAATAACTGCACTTTAAAGGATAATTAACCAAGTGCAAAACAAATACTAAGACAAACGACTTTTTTTTTTTTTTTTTTTTTTTTTTTTTTCCATTCATTAGAAATAGAAATATAATGAAATAATAATAAAATTTCCAACGGTACTTCCTTCACCTGAGATGCTTATGGCTCTCTCAAATGGTTGACCTCCGCCCAAAGAAAAGAGGGAGTTTTCTCTCTTACCAAATGCAGACGGCACACCCTACAAAATGAGAATAAAATGACTTATACAAATGAGAACAAGATGACTTATACATGAGAACATATGACTAACTCACAAACCTAAGTCGCCAAACGAATGGGGCACGTGCGGATTGCATGATATCAGAGTTGATTAATGTTCTGGTCGTGCCCATGTGTTTAGTTACAGAGTCATCTTTACACATGCATTTTGGTTTGGGTTCGTATTTCTTTGAATTCGTGGTCAAATATAGGCCATGCAGAAAGGGCAAAGGGAAGGGAGCACCCGGACAGAGGCCTTAGAAGGAAAGGAAGGATATGGAGATATGCAGTTATTTAGCACTCTGCCTCACTCATTTTTTAATATTTGCATTTCTTACCTTCCAGGAAAAATTAATGGAGAATGGATCAGTGCCAAAAAAATGAGAAATAAAAATGAAAGGCGAGAAAAATGTAAATGGATCCAAGAGCGGAGAAATAAATTGTTAAAGAGGTGGACTAGCTAATTTTAAGGGTTGATTTGCTAACATGAATTTGAATGACAAATCAATGGAAAATTTTAGAAAAGATAAACACGGGAAAACCAATTAGAGTGTTTTCTGGCAGATATTCTATTCTTTTTCATTGTTGGCAAGCGAAGATGATGTCTTACTTCTCAACATAGATATAAGATTTACTTATTAGAGTAATCAGTCTTTTACTAAAGGATTGCCCATAAAATGCGTAGGCCCTAACAACCTAACCCGAACCCAGCCCAAGCTCGAACTTTTACGGTCGAGCTAGCCCAGTCAAGTTCAATGATGAATCTTAGACTAATTTGCAAATCAAGATCCTTTGTCATTATGCAAGACCTATTACCAACAAATCAACATATCATAACAAAATTGCATAAAAGTCAAAGTCGAAGGTGCAATGAAATTTCCCGAAAGTTGACGGTAATTAATGCATATATTTGATAATGCATCTGGCAACTTGACAAAAACTCGATCTCCTCTCTCTCTCTCTTAAGCCGTTACGAGTTGCATAAAGAGTTGAAATATTCAAGTAATAATCAGAATCTATATTGGCGGCAAAATAAATCTCTTCCTCTGATTTAGTCTATTTCATGGAATTGATGGTCAACATAGACTCTTCCTGGTTAGTTGAGAGGGAGAGAGAGAGAGGTCCTCCTCCTCTATATAATGTGCCAGGAAGCCATCCCATGCACAAACCGTAGCTTTTTCTTTTTTTCTTTTACATTATCAATGGCCAAGCTCTTTGGTGTAGCAGTCTCTGCATTACTGTTTGTCATCCTACTGCTTGGCTTGGCTTACTCTCTGGCAGAAACACACGCCCTAATAACAGGTATCCATTGCTTAACTAATATTGTTGCAACCTTGTTGAATCAGCATCGCTCTTTTATCATGGATGATTGAGGTTTGTTTTGCGTGGTATTTCTGTGAAAGTCATCAGAAAAGAAAATCATATATAAATTATTGATGCATCATACCATGGACGTAATGCCTCTAAGTGTCGGGTTAGGTTTCCCATTCGGCCAGTTTGAATTGGTACCGAACCAATTTGATCAAAAAGTTTTGGTAGTTTTGAGCAGTATTTGTACTTTTCAGCTTTTGTAAATTTTCGGTAGCTTCAATTTTGCGGTGTATTTTGACAATTCGGTTTCCAATAGTGTCGGAACAAGTACTTTTAAGAACCCTTCTCTTCTTCACCACTACCATAATGACATTGGCTACTATTTTTGTGGGAACAAGTACTTTAAAATTGACTTGGGGCTCACAGACGTGGGTTAGGCCAATTGGTTAGGACAGTGAGGCATCCCAAATTTAACTTGGATACTAAGAGCATCTCCAACTGTAGTAGCAAATAAAACTCTTTAAATAGTTTGTTGACCTACGTAGCAATTTGAAAAGCCTTATTTGCTACGTCAATAATTTTTGCTCCAACATACTCTTCAATTTGATTAATGCAATATCATAGAAAAGAATGAAAAATATGAAAACATGTGAAAAATGTCTTTGTATTTATTATATGAAAAGAAAAAAAAATGCATGTTTTTAACATTTTCAAGGTAGGTTTTGTTTTTCCAAAGTAAAATTAAATGTTTGAAGAGCCATAGTCAACTTACCAGTCCTGAAGAGAGAGAAAGAGGTTACAGCTTTAATGACTGAGGTTGAAGACGTTGTTGAAGCGAGCTTTTCTAATGTGGCTCACCTATTTTAGAATTTCAATATTGTTGAAGAGGTTGTTGAAGATGCTCTAAAATTATACTAACATATTATATATATTTTATTCAACAAGGAAAAAATAAAACTTGGGACTGTTGATATTAAAATGTGCAATGGTAAGTATGAAGTCAATTATTTCTCATCAGTGATATTGAATGTGTGCAGAAAGCAAGGAAGCGAATGTAGCAGTTACCAGTGAATATGGGTGTAGGAAAATCAAGTGCCATTGGGACAAGCAGCGGTCTTCCCGAATTTTGAGTGCCGGTCGGGATGAGGATGATCCGAGAGAAACTCCATCTACTGGTGGAGCACCTTATGGCCCACGTCCCTAGTGTCATCAATCAAGGAGATATCATGTGTAATCGTTTCAATCTACAT
Source organism: Prunus armeniaca (assembly GCA_903112645.1). Classification (NCBI taxonomy): domain Eukaryota; kingdom Viridiplantae; phylum Streptophyta; class Magnoliopsida; order Rosales; family Rosaceae; genus Prunus; species Prunus armeniaca. Next base: position 7,114,731 of record CAEKDK010000003.1, on the reverse strand, counting down.
ATATAAGATGTCATCAGCACTGGCATCATTGAACATAAATAAGGGTTGAGACTTGTTATTATTCTGTAACTGCTGCCCTCTCCCATTCTGGAGGAGAATTGATTGTGGGCTGAAATTCCTTGTATTTGTCTTTTCAATGCTAATAGACATCTCAATCTCGAATTCTCTCGTGATTAATTAATTAAAAAAATGTCACTTGTAAAATAATCTAACCTAAGAAGGCTTAGAATCTGTTCCCCCAGATACATGTTTAGGAAGTAAAGAATCTATGAGAAAGGATCCTAAACTGAAGTCGCTTCCCAATTCTTTTTTCGCAGTGGCAACTGTACAGACGGTCTGAACGACGGCGAGGTAAAGAGCTAAGCATGCACCAAGGGTTGAGATGCCAACTAACCAGCTACTAAAATGGTGGTGCACCAGGAAGGCTCTTACTTTTGCATATCTACTATTATAGTAAGCATCGACATCGCGAACCACCTCGTATAAGTAGGACTGGGACATGTCCGAACCGACTTCCTTGCAAAGGTTGTTGACAAGTTTAGCCACTCTTCTGTTGCTGCCTAGAGAGTGGAAGAGGATGCCGTGGTAGTGCAGAAGCCCGACATCCTTGGCGGAGTTGATGAGGCCGTCAAGAAAAAACAAATATGTTGTAACATCTTGGTGCTGGCAATACCGGTGGCATTTCTCAAATGCAAGCATGTTGCGGAACAAAGTGGCTCTACGATCATTAATATGTATTGCAGGGATTGTAAGTACCCTCCTCCTAATGTCGAAGGTTCCACGGCTGAAACTGATATCTAGTGGCCGACAAGGTTTCTTGTTACTCTTGAACTTAACTCCAGCCTCTTTCAGCTCCCGTATGGAGAGGATTAGCTGGGTCTGCTTCCCTTGTGGCTTGAGATCTTTGTTCCAAAGGATCTGCTTCCGTTGTCGCTCTAGATCTTTGCGCGAAAGGGGCAGCTTCCTTTGTGGCTTTAGATGTTTGCGCCAAAAGGTTTGCTTCTCTTGTGGCTTTAGATTGTCTTTTACATCTGTGCGTGGGAGAGTATCGACTTCTTTTTCATTATGTTCAGGACAAATATTATGGTGGAAAAGATCAAGAAAGTGCTTGCCTTGTCCCTCATGTTTTGGTACAAAATGTTGTAAAGGTTTATCAGGATCTACACGTCCTTGTAGTAGTGGCTTGAAGAAGCGAATCGAAAGCGCTTCCAAGTCTGAAGATCTGGGTTGCTGATGATCTGAAGCACTACTAGAGGTTTTTGTGATGATCAGCTTATCGTATAATCTGCGAAGAACAAACAGCGGGAGCTGATTTTCAAGTTTGATCAAATCCTGTCGGATGGTTGGCAACATCCACCTTTCAACGGTGGAAGGTGTATGCTCAAAGCCCTGCTGCGAGGCATCTCTTAGAAAGCCTATGATGAAACAGCCATCCATTAGCATCATCTTCACAAATTCCTCGCTACTTAGCTCGGATTCTTCTGAGTAGCAGCTCCGCGCTTTCTCCTCCAATTCCTGCATTGCCTTCTTCGCATCATCTAGTAATTGCATCATCTCCGCCTTCTCCTTCACCGAAAGCACGCTATCATCATCGGTGTTTGGTTTAAAGAGGCGCCGAAAATATATTCGTTTAACCTTTTCCATTTCTTGCAAGCTTGCTACTCCATGGTGATAAGGACCAATGGAGACAATGTTGGGCTCGTACGCCTTACTCTTCATCTGGCGCATGGCGTTCGGAACCTTGTAAATGCATATAGACCTACTATCTCGCTCTTTCGGAACATTATTGCCCATCTCCAGGTCTTCTATCAGTGACAGCGAAGCTTTCCTCCCATTTGATGATGAGCCATCGCATACTCCATGGAAACCTCTTACTCTGCTCACTCTGCAGGTTATCTTCCGCAAAAGAAACCAGCCGCTGGTAAAAAGGGTGCCCTTTCCCATTTGCATTTGGATGAAAAACCAATTACAAGGAGAGATTTACAGATACAGGTACTGCAAGTTTTAGGTAGATGATGAGTACTGGTAAGTTAATCGTCAGTGTTTATAGAAGGGAAATCATGAAATCAATGCTTGAATTATTAATTGAAGTCTTTCTTTATAAGTCAATGCTTCAATAAGAGTAGCGTGTTTCGTATGGCTAGCTACTATTTCATCTGTCAGTCATTTCAACCCAACCCAAGTCACCTGCTTTTAATTTTCTAGGTTCACGTGAACTAGAAAAATCAAGCATCGTACAACTACTGACTTTAAAGTTTAAGTTATGGTCTTGATCCTTGTAATGAATAATGAATTATAAGTTGCAAGTGGGGTTTAGAAACTGATAAATTCGTGGGCCCAAAATCTGCTTAAATTTGTATTTTTCTTATTGAATGCTGGAAGCCCATGTGATGGACAATTGATGCTGGGCCCGCTGGAATTGATGGACAAGTGGGAAAAGCAGATTCCCATGTTTGAAATTGATGGCCAATGGCTACTTTTTCAAATAAATGTTATGCTTTTTTTAAAAAAAAGTGAAATTCTATTATGTTTTGGAATTTTAATTTTTTTAGGTTAAAATGTTTAGAAAATTAAATCATGAGTATTGAAACAAAAATAATGTCAAGAAAAATTAACAAGAAAAAAAAAAAGGTTAATCATTCTTAAACAATTTAATAAAGTTGCGGACTCAAATTATGAGTCTGCAAGGTTTGAGGAAAAATTTTTTTGAGTCATGAAAATACATGAATAGTTGTATTTTGAAGGGTGGAAATTTGAGTTTAGCCCCAACATGGTTGGAGATGGTTTTAAGATGAGCAATTCATTAGATATATGAGTTAGTGGATTAAATATATATTTTTTCAAATATATACTATACATGACATTTAATGGTTGAGATTAGACATTTTTTCATATATATATATATATATATTTCCCTCTTTCTCATATATATTAATAAAATAATTTTTTCCACATCGTAGGTTGTCCTTCTTTTCACACTACACTAATTATTTGGCTGAGATTAGACATTTTTAACTGATCCTTAATATAAAACCATTAATGAAGACTTTCCCTCTTTTTGGCCAAGTATGCCAAAGGATGATTTTTTGGTCCTTCTGTTGAGATGCATAGGTGTGCCATTATCAAGTCACTTGATGACTTGGATGGAAAGATTGTGTGAGTGTGTTTGCGCTTCTGACTTCTAATCAAACGATTGATCGGCCAAGCAAGGAACCTCCTCTTGGCCTAGTTTCTTTCACTTCCTCGTGGTCAATGATGATTGAGCTTTGTATGACTATTTTTAGGATTTTGGTGATAAGTGCAATGAATGTAAATGCAAGAACGAAATGACAGTAATGTAGATGCGATAAAATAGATTAAAATGATAAAGACTTGAATTAAACTTAAATTTAAAGACAATTGAAAGTAAATTGCAAGAAAGTAAGCTTACACTAGGAAAATGAAGAACTTGGATAATCTAAAGTGCTTGAAAGATAAAATCCTTGACTAGGAATTGAAAGGTGCAGAATAAAAAGATAGGTTTTGTGTGTTGAGTTGGAAGTCCTCTTTTCTTCTTCTAATGACCTATTTATAGAACTTTCTTTAGCTAACGGGTTTGGCCATTAAATGGCTAGAACTAACTCTTCCTTGAAACTCCTTCCAATATTAATGTCTTTCGGAGCTCTAAGCATTTAATGAGAACTTCCCAACCACCACCAACCCATATGGTTGGTCAATAAAATGAAATTTGTGATTGTGAAACTCTTCTCTTGAGCTGGGATACAATAAGTCCTGGTAGGTTGGCTATGAGTCTTCCCATCTTTGGATTCCACCACTTGCAAGGAGACTTTTGCTGGAACTTCTGAACTTAGCTTCTTGTGTTGGGTTTGGACTTCTGAGTGTATGATCCAACTTCTGGTGAGACATCGTGCACTCGGAGCTTCTGACTTAGTTGAGAATCCCATCAATGTTAGAGTGACATAAGGCCATCTCCAGTCATAGGGCTAAATGTAGTACATGGCTATAAATTTAGCCCTCCAAAATATTAATTTTTTAAAGAATAGTGTAGAGCTAAATTTTTCCATCTCCAGCCATGCAGATCTATATTTGAAGGTCCTTCATATTTTATTATTTTGAGAAAAAACTATGGTACAACACTTATACATTCAACAACTATGTAGTGTTTAATTAATTAAACTACTATTTAGAGACAATATTCCATATACGACACGTATATGTTGATAACATTTAAAAAGGCTATTTAAAAAAAATATCTTAACAGCTAGTTGACGTCAGCGATGACGTCAGCTCACCTTTAATATTGGCTATTGGATATGCATTTGCACGAGATGTTTCGTGCTCTTACCCACACTTAATCATGTCTCTCATGGCTGTAACTTTCACTTAATTACATTTTAATGTGTATACCACAAGTCTGCAAAGCCATTTGTAATTCGCTCTCCATCCGGACTTGGAGTTTTGCTACCACCGCTACTTGGACTTTGGTTTTCATCCCAACTCTGAGTGTAAACAACGACTTGGGGTTGGTTTCCATCTGAACTTGAACTTGGCTTCCAACCTAACTTGGAAGCTTGGAGGTATCATCTCTTCAATCACACCATTCAACTTTATCAAATATATGATTATATTAATTTGGTCTTCTTGACCTTGGAGCATGAGGCCGTAAGTTCTTAGAACTTGCTAGGCCACACTATATGTAGCTTACAATAATATTATAATAATAACATATATCCATATGGCTTTTGACCTTGGAGCATCATGAGTAATTGAAGTCTTTCTTTATTAAGTCAATGCTTCAATAAAAGTAGCGTGTTTCGTAGCTAGCTACTACTTCATCTGTCAGTCTTCCTTTATTAGTCAATGCTTCAAAAATACTCCATCTCTAATAAGGACGTGTGTTAAGGACTATTATGATGAGCAATTCATTAATTATATGTGTTAGAGCATTCAGGAGAGTCTCCAAATTTTAGCTAAAATAGCTAGAAAGCTATTATAGCAAAAGGTGTTTCCTCCAGCAATGTTCTCTATTTTGGCTAATATAAAATATTTTATTATTATTTTCTCTTTCTCTTGCTCCATCTTTCTCTTGGAAATCAAATATATTAAAAAGAAAAGTAGAAACTCAACCCCACCAACGTCCCAAATCTCTCTCTCTCTCTCTCTTTTTCTTTCTCTTCAATTTGGCGAGCCTCCATTTCTCTCTCCTCCTTGTTAGATGTAGAGAGCCAAAAGTTGGTTCTCCAAAATAGAGAGCCAAGTAGGAAGTTTGCTAGAAGGTTGATTTTCCTTTTTTATTTATTTATTTATTTATTTTTAAAATTCTTTTTTTTTATAGCCAAAGTAGCTAGGGATGAGAGAATAGGGAGTCTGCTGGAGATGCTCTTAATAGACTAAATATATATTATACATCACATTTAATGGCTGAGATTAGACATTTTTTCAAATATATATTTTCCCCTCTTTCTCATATATATAAATAAAATACTTCTTTCCACATCGCAGGTTGTCCTTCTTTTCACACTACACTAATTATTTGAATATGTTTTGTTCGTGCGTTTATCTACCACATTAAGTTTATAAATATTTAGTGTTTTGTTTGTACGTACCATGCTAAGCTAACCTATGGGAGTGCATTGGGAACCTACATTATTAAGCTGTCAATTTACTATATAGAATATAGTCAAGCTAGCTAATTTTAATATATATGACTTAGTAGATTCACTAATAAGAAGAAATTGATATCCAATATAATATAATATGAAGGTCCATCAACTTGTTCCTAACTTTGATTTTGCTCCTTGAAATTTTTTCATGGACAATTAAGAATATGAACTTTTTTTTTATTTTAGCCAATCTCCCATCCCATCTACCATTAAATTTCCCCACATTCCATCTAATTAATTTCTTGTGAAGTCTACTATTGGAAGTGTTCAGTTTGGTGTGAGGGTTCCCCCTGTGTGGTCCAGTCACGTATGGGTCTAGTATCATAGTCATCTCCATGTAATAGTGTACTAGCGGTCTTTTCAGCTCAGTCAATCACCTACATCAACAAGTGTAATTTATATACTTTGTCATCACAAAATTAAATGTCCAGTAGGAGGTGTACTTTTTGTGTGAAAATGAGGGCAAACTCCTTGAAGCTACTAATCAATGTGGACGATAGAGTATGGAATCACTCCTGAGTTGCTTAGCAAAGTCATCATGAACACCTTGCACATTAGGGCATCTTCTGCTTTGTACAAGATCATAGCACTCTTGAAGTGCTTCAAATGGCTCTCAGGGTCAAAGTTCCCCTTGAAATGTGTGATGGACGACATTGTGAACTGTTTCAGAGGTGTGGCCTACTCCACCTCGTCGATGAAGGGCGAGGAGTTGACTTTATCAACGTCCTTGCGTAGGGCTTCCTCCGTGCTTTCTTTAAGTTGGAGACTTTAGATTTGGTCATTCACAAGCCTCTTGACATCTTTTGCCTACAAGGTTTGTGGCTCGGGTTGGCGTCTTTGGTGCCTCAGACACCGCTAGTTAACTTCCTCTTCGGCCTCCAAGGGTCGATTCCTTGGTTGTCTTGTCCGTAGGGCAAATTAGTAGATTGAGCTTGTGAGGGTTCCTTTACAGCTCTTGTCGTGAGTTGGTTCTTGAGCGCATTGGTGAGCGTTGGTTGTTGCATTCGTCACGTAACTGTTCACGAACTTGAGCTCCTTGTGGGCCCAGTCTAGAATGGATACTTCCTTGTGGGCCCAAGCGAGTTTGGACATCAGACTGTGGGCTTAGACTCTTGTGCACATTGGTCCTTCGACCTAATCTCGAAATGATCGTCGATCGGCTTCGAGTTAGCTTGCAGATGTCTGTGTCTCGCCTGGGTGCTGAACATCAAGTTCTTGTTCTCTCCCCTGCCCTTTTGTCATTGTCCTACGTGCCTGGAACCTCTCGAACTGTGCATCAGTATTCCCATGCGTCTTCCTCTCCTTGTCCTGGGATCCAAGGTCAAAGCCCTGACTCAAGTTGATTTGCCCTAGTAGTCGGCCAATCAAATTGTTTTGGTTGTCAACCCTTTGTACGGGCTGATCAACCCCTAAGCTAAGTTCCATTTTACTGTGTGGATCTGGAAAAGTGGTGTGCATTGGGCCCAAAGGCACATGGGCTAGGGCTCCATTGGACGCGTACTCAAATGCATACGTCAATTGTGATGGCAAAAGAGGGAGTGAATAGATTTGCTCCAAGACCGAGATGTGGCCCGAGATGGCATTGAGGTAGTCTTGAATGGCGGTACCGTCATAGGTGGCGGTGTCGGTGCCTGGCTCTTGATGTTGCAAGGTGAAGGAGGAGGCAATGGGGTCGTGCTGAAATTCCAATAGTCGTATGGTGCGGCTGCTAATGTGTTCTAATGGTGCAGTGGCGTGGCAAAGTAGTGCGGCTGCAAGGAGCAACTGTATAAAGGCTGTTAGTGGCTGTAAGGCTCCGAGAGGCAATTGTGTTACATTGGCAACCATGAGAGGTTGCTACGAGGTGCTGGCAACCGCGGTTCCTTGTGGTTGCAGCAAGGTTTCCATCATGGATTGCAATATCGAGGCAGCCATACCCCTCGTTAGTCTTGTATCAATCATGATTGATTGGAACAAAGTGTGGAAAATGGATTTGGAGTACGCGTAAAGTATTCACTCGCGCTCTCAATGAAAGCACCAAATTATGGGAATGATTTTCGTCCCTAGAGGATATTCGTCTCAAGATCCCTTCTTCCTCTTCGCTTCTCTTTCTCCTTGCAAAACAACATGGAGTGAAAAGACCACATCCATGAGGTGTTGGCCTAAGGCCCTCCAATGCCTAAGTTAGGTCGATTGTGTATAAAAGAAATAGTAGCTAACAAAGTATACAGAGATTTCTCTCGTGGAGAATCGGGTGGCCGGAGCAATGTGTGGTGGTCGAAGCCTTGTATGAGAGAGAGAGAGAGAGAGAGAGAGAGAGAGAGAGAGAGAGAGAGAGAGAGAGAGAGAGAGAGAGAGAGAGAGAGAGAAAGAGTGGTGGCTAGGGTTTGTGAGAAGGAATTTCTGCAGAGTTTCAGACGTACCTTAAACCTTGTGTGTAGCCATGTATTTATAGGAGCCTCAGAGGTCAAAAGAATAATTCCACACATGGAAAGGAATTATTCTTCCCTAATTTGGAGAGATTGATTTAATTAATCAAATCCCCAATTATGGCAAGAATTCCTTTGTAAACATCATGACCCTTTGGCTTGTTGATGATGAGGGTTTTCGAGGCGTGCGCAATGTCATCATACATGAAAACAATGATGTTCTCATCTTTTAGTCCACCTTTCTTCAGTATCTGGTATGCATGGCATATATTAGCCTGCGTGGAAAAACAATTAAATGTACTATTAGTAACATAACACAATCTTTGATGCTAATAATATATGATGAAATTTGGACAAATTTAAATATGGGCCCCGTTTGGTTCATGGAAATGAAACTTGGGAATGAGAAATCAATTGCTTTCCCATGTTTGGTAAGTCTAGGTATGGGAAATCGTTGCCTGGCTTATGGGAAAGTAGGATGGAAAGTGAAGCCATCCTTCCAACTTGAGTTTTATTTTCCCTCATCATGGGAAAGTTTGGGAAAATGAGCTAACATTAAATACATATTTTTTTATGACCATTTTATCCCCATTAACAATTTAGAATTACAATATATCATTCAATGCATTCTTTTTTATTTGATTTAATATGGGTATGATTGAAAATTTATACATACTTTGTTTTCCATTCCTACTCAAAACAAACATGGGAAAGGAAATAAAGTGATATTTCCTGGTTACTTTCCCAGTATTACCAAACATGGGAAAGGAATCTTCCATTCCCATTCCTTGGGGAATAACATAGGAAATGATTTCCCCTCAAATTCATTCCATGAACCAAACGAGGCCCTGATGCCTATAGTTGTAACCATTTGACCCGGCAATTAGAACTGCCCATCTTTTTCCCTTATCCTTCTTAGTGGTACTTGGAGAGGCATTTTCACTATGAGCACTGAAATCTATTTCTTTTCCATTTTTAGGGAGGCACAAGTTAATTCCAATACTCAAAGCAAGGGATAGCAATACTCCATACCTAGAATAGCTATTCTGCAGATTAAGATCACCTGTACAAACATAGAATAGCTAGTGTTAGTAATTAGAAGTTGACAAATTAATGCACATGTATACGTATGTTACGTTGTAACGTAGATCAATTTTAATGTACTTTTGATGGTATAGGAGCACTATGCTTAAATTGAAGCGCTTCAAAACCCTCTCTAAAGCTCACTATCTCAGCCTTGAAGAATATTCAGAAAAAGGAAATGAAACTAGGAGAAAGGCCAAAAATCTTACCAAGAGATTTTCAAAGAATTGCTCAAAAAGATTTCACTCAAGCTCTCAGTAAGTACATGCTCTTCCAATGAACAAAGGACTCAATTTATACATGCTTTATGGTTGCAATAAACGGTTGAGATTAAATCTCTCCCATACTTGCTGAAGAAGGAAGTATATTCTTCATCATCAGCTTTGTGATTAAACGGTTGAGATTAGACGGTTGAGACTAAATGTTTAGATGAACAATTGTTTCATCAACCCACTCCAATTAATATTCTTCATCATCATCTTTGTGATCCTTGACGTGGCCCATAACATAGTGGCTTAGTTCTTACGAATTCATAAAAATCGAAGGTAACAATTTTTCATTTACCAAAGGATAGGCATATAGTGGTCATTCGATTTCTCGTTCTCGTTGACATATTTGTCGGTGTTTGAAATTATTTTCTTAGCACCACATTCCAAATATATCATACCTTTTTTCCCTCTTCTTCCCTTCTCTTTTTCGCTCTCCTCTTTTTTTTTCTTTCTTCTTCTATCTCTCAGTCTCTTTCCCTGCTTCCTCTTCCCTCTTCTCTCTCGCTTCATCACAATCCAAAACAGCAAAACATAAAAACCCACTCCATAATTTTTTTTTCCTCTTCTTCCCTTCTCTCTCGCTCTCCTCTTTCTGCTCTCTCTTTTTTTTTTTTTTTTTTTTTTTTTTTTGTTGAGTTAAGAGTTGAGTTGAGAGACAGAGAAAGGCTGAGTTTCGGAGGCTGAGGGATTCATCTGAAGGCTGAGTTTAATTTTGTAAGTTCATATCGCGATATTATCGATAATATCACGATATATTGTCCATTTAAATCTGCAACTTGAACGAAAATATCGTTACTGAAATATCGGCGAAATTATCGAAGAAATTATCGATAAATTGACGATATATATATGGAAATGTGCTAAAATATCGCTGCAAAAAAAGAAGGAAGATAATTTTGCCGAAATATCGGCGAAATTATAGATATTTTGTTATATGATTTTGAGTTAACCAGTCACTTACATTCAATGTGTACAGAGATTAAGGAAGGAAATGTAGCAGTTGACACCTGTACGGGCTGTAAGGAAAGTACTGTCCATTTCCATAAACGGCCATCAGATAGGATTTTGAGGTTCAGGGGTCGTCAACTTTCACCACAAGAAGGCAAGGACCTTTGTAAACTTAATATTGGATAAAACCATAAGAACCCAATCCATGACCCAAGATCTTGAACTTCATGATTTTCACAATAACATTAGGCGGAAATTCAATTAGACTTAAATTACAAACATACCTTGAATGATTAGTCTTATACCATATCAAGATATTTGCCTTGAGCGATCCGCAGGCGAGCCGTTAGTTTGGAGGAAATAGATTTCTCTCTCTAGCTTTTTGCACGTTTAGAAAAACCCTAATACGTGTCTTCATCAGCGTACACATAAGATGGGTATGTGCACTATTATAGGCCGAGAGAGGACCCGTTTCCTAGTGAAGCCCATAATCAATTACCACCCATCACAGTAATAAAATAGGAAACTACTTTTCTTTATTTGACCAATATAATTATTATGAATAATATTTATTAAACCAATTAAACAATTTATTTACCACATAGGTCACTTCATGTGGGCCACATAGAATATTTATGAAATATTCTTACATTCTCCCACTTGGCCCATGATGAGTCTATTTTATATTATATATTTAACCCTATTCTTAGTATATTTTGTTTAATATTTTGGAAGAATTTTGATACTTTGAATTATATTTCCAATATAGGACTGCCGACTTCCTCTGGAGCAATAATCAAATGGACGAATTTTGGAGTAATTTTAGTTGAAGGACGTACGTGAGTCACTTAGCTTGATCGTATCAAAATATCAGACTTTTCCACCAAGCGATGATTTCCTGGTGAATAAATGAAGGAGCAATGTGCAGTGCTGGAATAATGACGTTTTGGGCTTTTATTGCGTTTTTGGAGCCCAAGATGACCTTGGATTGGTTCGTGGCCTTCTAGAGAAGTATTCAGAATATTTTTATCTTTAAAACAAGCTATCTTGGGCCAGATTTGGAGAATATTTGAGGCCATAATGTGGCTGGGCAGATTTTGGGCATATTCTCCTAATCTAATTTGGACTTTATTTCCTAGTATTATTTTATTTTAGTTAATTTCCTTGTAGGGATAGAAAAGCTGTACATTGGCAACTAGGGTTTTGAATTTTCGCGACTTTCAGGTGTTTTCTTTCTTATTCTTCTTAATGATATTTTCTTGGATTTCAATTATGAATATGCGTAACTAAATCTCTTTTTCTAGGGTGAAGTCTTGAACCTTAGCATGAATATGTGATTTTTATTTAATTGCTTATGATTGAGTGCATGCCTACTTTGAATTGTTAATTACTGTTTTAAACTATCTAATTGTCTTAATGCCTGATCACCATTAGGATCTTTAGAAAAGTAATTGGATGCAATTTTGGTCGGAAGGTTCCCTGAAATTGACGCTAGCTTCTTGTGATTAATAATTGTAATTTCACTTAAGATGAACACCACGTCTTAAGGGTTGCATGGTTTTTCAAAGGGTTTTCACAAAACTTAATGAGTCCTTCATGTTCAGATTTGATTCGAACGTCCGGACGGGTTGCATGTTAGATATACGTTCTATGTTGGAGGTTCCAAGTATAATATAAATTAGGAAAACCTAACCTTCAAAGTGGCATGTGCAAATCGTAAGTAATTGGTAGAAATTCATAGGATTGCTAGGTGATGGTGGAACCCTAGTGCTTTATAAATTGATATTCAAAACTCATCGTATTTGTTTCTATTTAAAATTTGTTTTTAGAATCAACCAACTTCATATTCATCTTTTTCAACTTTTAATTTTAGATAGTAAATTGGAAATTGTTTTCACATAAATTGCTAAATAGTCCTTGAGGAAAACGACCTTGCATGAGCATCTATACTACAATAACCTTGTATTCTTGCAAGTATTTTACGTGATTTTAACCTTGTTTGCGCAGGTACTAAAAATCATATCAGCCCATATGATAAATTTACTTTATGGTTTAATAAATAAACATTAGGCGCGCGATACATTCAGAATAATCCTCACTTTCATATGGTCGACATAAATACCGCATTTAAGCAATTGTCTAATGCGAGTCATGGTGGTTATGCATCAATAAGCGATACAGTCTCTTCCATGTACCACAACATTAGCAAATCACCTAAAACAGTCCATAAGTGAGAAGTATCATAAAAGGTCCAAGAATGTCTTTGTCAGAGACTACTCCTGTTATCATTCATCCAATCTCATTTATGTATACATATAAGGGAAAACATGATATAACATAAACATATTCAATAATTGAGCTCAGAGTGTCAAAATAAATAAACTGTCATTGTGCAAACCACAATATCATAAATACTATCATGGTTTATGCCCAAGAACAGTCCTCTCAACATAACTATTAATGTCTTTGGCCAGAACCTTTTACTTGGTTTGCAAGCATAAGCTTTGTCTTTATAGACACTCTTTGTTTCTGAACCTCCTTAATGACAAGGTATTTAATTCCATTATGTTTAGCACTCTTAGAACACTTGTCATTCTTGGAGAAAAGGACAATTGCGGTATCAACATAAATTCTTAGCGGCGTGGCAATAAAATATAAACACCAAGTTCTAAGATTAAAACCCGCAACTTTAATTCATCAACTATGGCCTCAAAGCAAACCATATATGCATAATGAATTCTCATTGTACTGTTAATGTTCCAATTCACTCTTATGGGCATTACATGCTGCTAAATTTGTCCCCTTTCTGAATTGGTGGAGCAACATTAATGGATAAACATTATTCCATATCATGATGTCTCTTTAGAACACTTACAATACATGCTTAATGAGACAAACTTAACAATTCATGTGATCCATTCTGGAATATTTCAATTCCAATCATAAAAATTGTCTCATCCATATATTTCATTCAAAGTTCTTAGAGAAAAGCTTAATGGTTTCAACAATGAAAACCAAGACCAATATATAGCAAGCAAAATAGCATAAATATCCAAAGTGAGAAATATAGACTTACTCCCACTGACCTTGAGATACATACAACAATTAATAGTGCTTTCATTAAAATTAAAATAAAAATAAAAATATTATGATATTATTAAACTTTGCATACCAGAATAAATTGCTAAATTTTTAATTTTATACAGTGAATTCTTCAGTTTACAATACATGTGTTTCTTTCAATAAAAGAAATGTCTTCATGTTCATTCATACATACTTCTCTATTAAACACTCATATAATATTTATCTTTCACATCCATACAGTGTAACTCCAATTCATAATGAGTTACAAATACCATTATATGATTCCAAGTGAGTCATTCTTAGAAACAAATGAGAATGTCACTTTATAACATATGTCGTCTTTCTTAGCAAAATCGATGGCCAATAATGTGTCTTTATATCCATCTATATTGCCATTGGAGTTGTATGCAGTCATGAAGACACTCTTACACACAACTCGTCCTTTGCAGGCAAATTGATGAAATCACAAACTTCATTCCGGCAAATTGATTTCAACTCATCATTCATGGCATAAATCTATTTAGTAGAATCAATATATGTTTAACGGCATGTGAAAATAAAATCAAATTCTTACTTAACACTCATAGTCAGATTCTTGTAGATATACCAAATAATCACTTAGAATAGCAGATACCAACACGCTTAATGTCTTGATATCATCTTAATGCTATTCTTTGTGGGTCTGTACTACACTTTCACTGGTGAAGTAGTCATAATGGAGTGATTAGTTATTCATTAATTTGTTATTCATTGTTGTTAAAACTGTTCACTACTGTAGGAATAACAATTTCATTATGAAGTATGCATGCAAAAATTTGCACACTAACTTTTCATAAAACCAATTTTCTAGGTTATCCACTCCCACTAATTTCACCATTTAAAATGAAACTGACGTTACTAATTTCAATAATCTCATACCCTAGTTAGGATAATAAAATCTATACCATTTGTACTTTTCTAAGTAACCAATAAGGTTATCAGAAAACATTCTGAAGGTCCAATCTCTTCTTATGTGAACATTACGTTCTTACTCCCACTAAGCAACCCAAAACATAATGGTGCCTTAAATTGGATTCCCTTACTTTCCGCAGTTCAAATAATTTCTTATTTGAAACTGCCACTACTACATAAAATTAAAAAGACGACCAAAAAAAGACGACGGTAGAAGAAAAAACCGTCGTTGTATTTAAAAAGACGACGGTAACAAAAAACGGTCGTGGATAAGTGACTTAAACAACTAAAAAACGGAGGTACTGTTGAATATTTTTTATAACGACGCACACAAATAAAAAAGCGTCGTCTTATTAAAAAGGTTTTCTTCAGAGTTAAAATCTGACCAAAAAACAACGACAGCATGTATGACAAGCGTCGTCTTTTAAAAATCAAGTGTCCTTTTTTTGGTAAAGACATGGTTGTTTTGAAAGAACTGTCGTCTATTATATGTAGAGATGACGATTTTTTTTTTTTAAATGGTCGTCTACTATGAAGTAAAGACGATGGTTTTTTTTTTAAAAGGGTCGTCTATTATGAAGTAAAGACAACGGCTTTTTTTAAAAAGGGTCGTCTATTTTATGTAAAGATGATGATTTGTTTAAAAAAGGGTAGTCTATTATGAAGTAAAGATGACGGTTTTTTTTACAAATAGGTCGTCTATTATATGTAAAGATGACGCTTTTTATATATAAAAAACCATCGTCTATTATATGTAAAGATGACGATTTTTATAAAAATCGTCATCTATTATATGTAAAGATGACGCTTTTTATAAAACCATCATCTATTATATGTAAAGATGACGTTTTTATAAATAAAAAAAAGGTCGTCTATTATATGTAAAGATGAAGATTTTTATAAAACCGTTGTCTATTATATGTAAAGATGACGCTTTTTATAAAACTGTCGTCTATTATATGTAAAGATGACGATTTTTATACAAACCGTCGTCTATCTATTATATGTAAAGATGACGCTTTTTATAAAACTGTTGTCTATTATATGTAAAGATGACGCTTTTTATAAAACCATCGTCTATTATATTTAAAGATGACGATTTTTGTACAAACCGTCGTCTATTAAGAAGTAAAGATGACAATTTTTTTTAATTTAAAATGGTCGTCTATTATATATAAAGATGACGCTTTTTATAAAAAAAGGTCGTCTATTATATGTAAAAATGACACTTTTTATATAAAAAAAAAGGGTCGTTTACTATATGTAAAGATGATGGTTTGTTAAAATAACCGTTAAATCATGATTTTTCATTTATAACCGTCGAAATTTTTTGTCCCGTTACTTGATCTCTGAATATTTATTTTTTCCGATTTTTGGTGTATATGATCTCGAAGTATAAACAAAAAAGTTTGATGGTTGGATCGTTGAAACTAGTTTCTTAGAATGCGTATGCCATCAAAACAATATATTCACTAACAATTAAGAGTTTATTTATACTTTCGTTAAATATAACATAAGATTTTGTGGTATCCACTAGTGTAAATATTTTAAATTGAAGATCAAATTCAGTCATTGTATCATATAGGGTCAAGGAGTGTAGCGGTAAAAAATCATCAAAATCGGAGTTAAAATAACCGTTAAATCATGATTTTTCATTTATAACCATCAAATTTTTTTGTCCCGTTACTTGATCTCTGAATGTTTATTTTTTCCGATTTTGGCGTATATGATCTCGAAGTATAAACAAACAAGTTTGACGGTTGGATCATTAAAACTAGTTTCTTAGAATGCGTATGCCATCAAAACAATATATTCACTAACAATTAAGAGTTTATTTATACTTTCGTTAAATATAACATAAGATTTTGTGGTATCCACTAGTGTAAATATTTTAAATTGAAGATCAAATTCAATCATTGTATTCATATAGGGTCAAGGAGTGTAGCGGTATAAAATCATCAAAATCGGAGTTAAAATAACCGTTAAATCATGATTTTTTATTTATAACTGTCGAAATTTTTTGTCTCGTTACTTGATCTGAATGTTTATTTTTTTCCAATTTTTGGCGTATATAATCTCGAAGTATAAACAAACAAGTTTGACGGTTGGATCGTTGAAACTAGTTTCTTTAAATGCGTATGCCATCAAAAAAATATATTCACTAATAATTAAGAGTTTATTTATACTTTCGTTAAATATAACATAAGATTTTGTGGTATTCACTAGTGTAAATATTTTAAATTGAAGATCAAATTCAGTCATTGTATTCATATAGGGTCAAGGAGTGTAGCGGTAAAAAATCATCAAATCGGAGTTAAAATAACCGTTAAATCATGATTTTTCATTTATAACCATCAAAATTTTTTGTCCCGTTACGTGATCTCTGAATGTTTATTTTTTCCGATTTTTGGCGTATATGATCTCGAAGTATAAACAAACAAGTTTGACGGTTGGATCGTTGAAACTAGTTTCTTAAAATGCGTATGCCATCAAAACAATATGTTAACTAACAATTAAGAGTTTATTTATACTTTCGTTAAATATAACATAAGATTTTGTGGTATCCACTAGTGTCGTCTATTATATGTAAAGATGATAGTTTGTTTAAAAAAGGGTCGTCTATTATGAAGTAAAGATTACGTTTTTATAAAAAAAAACCGTCGTCTATTATATGTAAAGATGACGCTTTTTATAAAAACCGTCGTCTATTATATATAAAGATGACGATTTTTATACAAACTGTCGTCTATTATATGTAAAGATGACGCTTTTTATAAAAACTGTCGTCTATTATATGTAAAGATGACGTTGTTTATAAAAAAACCGTCGTCTATTATATGTAAAGATGACGCTTTTTATAAAAAACCGTCGTCTATTATATGTTTTTAAAAAAGCGTTGTCTTTTAAAACACGCTAAAAAATGGCCGCTTAAGTGAATTCGCGCTCGACAAATTTTCAAATTTTCACCAATCTTTGAAAACTTTATCTCTCATTAACAAGCGTCGTCTTTTAAAACACGCTAAAAAAAGGCTACTTAAGTGAATTCGCGCTCGACAAATTTTCAGATTTTCCCCCGTCTCTGAAAACCTTATCTCTCCCTCTTTGAAACCCTCATGCACTCTCTAAAACACCCTTATGAAACTCTCTACAAAATCATCAAAAAATCGATATCAATGAAGGAGTTGAAAGATTGAGGTCTTCGCAGATCCATAAGATGTAGAGGGATGTTCTGTATTTGAGAATCAAAGCTGGTTGAAAGGTTTGATTTGAAAGTCACCTAATCTCTTAATACCTTTCTATATCTTGCTAGTGAATTCTGGATTAGTCTCTTTGCGTTTCTGGTATGTTCTTTGTCTCCCTAATTTCAGATTTTGTCTCTCTTGATTTGTCTGGTTTGTTTACATATTTTTTTATATTTCTGGTTTCTTTTTAGATTTTCTGATTTGGTTATCAGGAGATGAGGAGGAAGCTTGCAGATTTATAACTTTTTCTTTTGCAGGTTTTCTATGTGAGTCGTATGTTTTTTTGTTGTTGAAAATTTGCAGGTTCTCGATGGTCTTTTTATGCTCATTTTACAAGTTTTCTATGAAAATATGTACCAATGGTAAAATTTCTCTTCCACCTAATTTTTTATGTTTATAATCTTAGCTTTTTTTTTTTTTTTTTTTTTTCTCTTTGTCATTTTGATTTACAGGGATGATGGAGGAGACTTCAGTTGTGCATCATTTGTATGTTTGGATGAGGAATGCTTGGATTAGGAGTACGTAGGTCTTGTTAGGAATTATGTTTGTTGTAGAATAAAGATTGGTTAACTATGTAATAACTATTGAATCTTCAAGTTTTATGAAAGAAACTATTTTTGAGTGTACATATTCATTAATAAAGCATTATGGTTGGTTTTCTAGTTAAAATCGTTGTATAGCATCATAAGGAAATAAAAAAGAACTAAAATGTAGCAATTTGGAAACTTATTAGACGACGGTTTTTTATAATAAATCATGGTCTTTACAGATAATTAACAATGGTTTTTATAAAAAAGGGTCGTCTATTATAGGTAAAGATTACGATTTTTATAAAAAAGGGTCGTCTATTATATGTAAAGATGACGCTTTTTATAAAAAAAACCATCGTCTATTATATGTAAAGATGACGATTTTTATACAAACCGTCGTCTATTATATGTAAAGATGACATTTTTTATAAAAAACCGTCGTCTATTATATGTAAAGATGACGCTTTTTATAAAAACCATCGTCTATTATATGTAAAGATGACTCTTTTTATAAAAACCGCCGTCTATTATGAAGTAAAGATGACGGTTTTTTTTTTTAAATGGTCGTCTATTTTTAAGTAAAGATGACCTTTTTTAGAAATGTCGTCTATTGAATGTAAAGATGACCTTTTTTAGAAATGTCGTCTATTGAATGTAAAGATGATGGTTTTTATAAAACAACCGTCGTCTTTATAAACAATCCATGACGGTTTTCATAAAGAATTGTCTTCTTTACATACAATACACGACGGTTTTATTAAAAACAATTGTCTTTTCTCCTATAATTAACGATCTTTACCTCTAAACAACGACAATTTTCTTTAAAAACCGTCGTCGTTACAGATAAACAACGACGGTGAAAAGCCGTCGTAACTTGACACCCAAATAGATGTCGGTTGATTTCACGACGGTTTGAAAACAGAATACACGACGGTGAATTCCCGTCATCTTTTTCTTTTTTTGTAGTAGTGTGCCTTAATAGGAACCCAATTAGCATAATAGTTTTAGTAAGAACATGTATCCACAATGGTATACGTAATGATAAATTACTTCACAAACCCCAAACCAAAGGACAGAGCACTATAAGTTGAACACATGTTTTATAAATAATTTCAATTAGCTAAAAATTTATTATGGCATCTTTCTTGGTGTATTTAAATTGTTTTCCTTAATACAATCCACTTACACACCAATAAGAGATCAATAAAATATAGGTTTAGAAGAACCTCATTCCTTATTGATCCCTCAGTTCTTTCTCTGAACACATTACCAATCATTTATGCCATAAGAACATTAAATTTTAATTTGTCAAATAGAAGTCACTTCTAAATCAATCATGCGAAGTATCAAAAACATTTAAAGAAAAATGTCATCATACTTTAACAAAATAGGCATTCTTTAAGAGACTAAAACAGTCATCACCAAACTTTAAAGGATAAAACATTATTGCCAAATTCCAAACAAAACTCCAACTAGATTTGAAACAGTAAGGACATAATATGCTTTCAATAAATCTAAATCATGGCCATTAAATTGAATATATAATTCCAAAGAACGGAATTAAAAGCAACTTTGCATTGAACTATTATAAACATGAATTTTAGCACATAATTTAATCCATCAAGCATCATAAGAAAATTAATCTAAAAATGGATTCGAAACACATAAAAAAAAAGAGGAAGACTTATCTTTCTTTTCGAATCGTATTGCGTAAATGCTTCGCCTTCTTCATAAGTGAAATTGATTTATCTTCTTCATCCAAAGGACTTCATTTTGCAGCTAAATTAGTCTGCTCAATAATGCACTCATTCATGCTTCGCAAACCATCAAATTTCATGATGGTAAGGTCAACCAATATTGTCCATGTAATGGACTTGTTAGCAATTCTTGAGAATTCTTTAGCATTATTCACATTAATGGAGCATAGCCTTAATTTATATTGCAATGTCTATTTATTTGCATAAACATAAAGCTCAATATGTTTGATCTTTTACAGGCTCTTTAATCCTCAATGCTTTACCATAATAGCAATGAGTTTCTCATTTTGAAATGCCTAATCAAGACCCAGAACACTTTGGCGATACTGGACTTGTTCACAACAAAATGAGAAATTAAATCTAGACTAGATCAAATATGAGAATGAAGCGAACCTGAAAGTGACATTGCAACAAAATTTGTAATATGCTCAGAATACTAATGCTTCGAGTGACCAAAACGTACAAACATATATAAGACTTATATAGTCTGAACATCAATAGATTGTATCATCATAATTCTCCTTTGGGATAAATTATGACAATACCAATAAATAACAATTATGATGCATTTATTTTACATTATTGGTAAATGTATATTCCTAGTTAGAAAGGCTTTGATATCTTTGGATATCCAAAACAAATATAAATAAAACATATACAAGTTACCTCATTTATATCACCAATCATATGAATAGTGGATCCACCTTTGGGTGATCCATATATCTTATGAATGATGAAAATCAATATACTCATGACGTTTGAACCTTGAAAACATTATAAGGTTCAACCTTATTTATATGCATCCTTAAATCACAAGTAATTGATTAATTATCATTTAATTTGATATTCAAGGAACGTTCTAGCTTGGCCACTTTGGTGACTAACAAACCGTTCATAATATGAATGTCAAATTAAATGAACAACTGTATTAGTTAATCAATTACATAAGATTAACTGATACACTTTAATGGTTAATCGATCATTAGATTAATTAATTTGATATTCAAGGAACGTTCTAACTTGGCCACTTTGGTGACTAACAAACTATTCATAATATGAATGTCAAATTAAATTACCAACTGTATTAGTTATTCAATTACATAAGATTAACTAATACACTTTAATGGTTAATTGATCATTAGATTAACCAATAAATATATGACCTCTTTAATACAGTAGTGGGCAATAGAACTTTAGATTGCCTCCCCTCATAAGACAAAATACAGTGACAATGAAATACAATATGTTTACATTTATTATTTTAAATAACTCTAATTCATTGTACATGTCTACATCAGGATCATACCATGAGTTCATAAGTGGTCATACATTTAATAATACATCAATTCATTAAGATTTCCACATAATAATATAAATTGACAGTAAAACTGGTATTATTTCTTCCTGTCAGCATCATAATTAATGAAATCATAATTTTCCAATTGACAGATTCGTTCTTCAATTTGAAAATAATCATATAGCCAAGTAAATGCATAGCCATTAACACTCCAATTCATAATAGCAAATGCGTTTTGCAAACTCGAAATTCTCCTCCCTTTATAATAGACAATAATCTATGTCTCGTTTATATGCATACGATTATATGGAAATCAAGAGGGAAAAAAAAATCCTCTGCATTGCTCTGTATGTGTACTTTAATATAAAAATAAAACAATTTCTATTTTCACTCATTATAAACATCCAAATTAATTCGTACCTTTTTTATGAATTCATTAATGAAAACACAATAAAAAGATTTCGACATAGCCATATATGCAGATCATAGAACCCTTAGGTGCAATTGTATTCATCCATAAACACTCATTCATAAGCAAACTACTATCACAAAACGGATATTGATTCATATGTACAATTGCTAGTTACAGTGCACATGAATACAAATAGTCTGTTGGGATACCATTCATAATATATGATATTATTAAACATTCAACCAACGTAAAAAAATGCACTAATCGTTTGATCAAAGAAATTTAATCGAAGTCACAATAGATTATGGACACTGTTACGGTTCAATCAAATTAAAAGATCAAACCCTATAAATCATAATGGAAAATCAAGAGAGTTCTCAACCATGCTCTGATACCACATGTAAACTTAATATTGAATAAAACCATAAGAACCCAATCCATGACCCAAGATCTTGAACTTCATGATTTTCACAATAACATTAGGCGGAAATTCAATTAGACTTAAATTACATACATACCTTGAATGATTAGTCTTTTACCATATCAAGATATTTGCCTTGAGCGATCCATAGTTGAGCCGTTAGTTTGGAGGAAATAGATTTCTCTCTTTAGCCTTTTGCACATTTAGAAAAACCTTAATACGTGTCTTCATCAGCGTACACATAAGATGGGTATGTGCACTATTATAGGCAGAGAGAGGACCCATTTCCTAGTAAAACCCATAATCAATTACCACCCATCACAATAATAAAATAGGAAACTACTTCTCTTTATTTGACCAATATAATTATTATGAATAATATTTATTAAACCAATTAAACAATTTATTTACCACATAGGTCACTTCTTGTGGGCCACACAGAATATTTATGAAATATTCTTACAACCTTGACAAACCAAGGCAACCTCCAACACCTCCTAAAGCACCTTCTAGCGGACGTACCTAGTGTCACAATCGATCACATATTATGTATATTCAATTCTATAATGACAACATTATAAAATTGACGTATAAATCCTACCTCTGTAAAACGAATAGTCTCGATGATACCCTCATTTTTTCAATTTTTTTAATGCTAAAATTGGTTAAATGAGATACAGAGACCGTATAACCACAAAAATTCGGCATTGAAACAAATTTGAAACATTTCACACACGGACGCTAGTACAAGGGTGTTGTTCAAATAAGAATTTATTTAAATAGCTTGAATCTTCCTAGAGTAAAACCCTTGTGGGATTCAGGGTATATGCATGTGCTTACTTTTTGTTTGAGTTCTTGTTTATTGCTCTCTATCTCCATTATTATTTTCTCTTGTAGTACCTTATCCTTCCAGTCTACCATTTTCTTTATAGGCATCCAGGAAGGCTCTGTGCCAGTTTGCTCAATCAACATAAGGCAACAACTGTGAAAATGAAATGTAAAACTTTATATTTGGGAAAATTCATAAAATGAATTACACATGAATTACAAATAAGAAAATTAAGAAAAGTGAAGAACTGATATATCTTTTATTCTAAATCCGAGAATAACATTCTTCTTCCCGCATAAGATGATGCGCTTGACTGACTCCTTGAGCTATCATATCCTGAATGTGTTAGATTGGTGTCACTTATCACATCCTACAAATAAGAACAAAAACATAAAATCAAAATAAATGTTAAGAAAAATATTAGATGAAGGCAAAACACAACAAAAACCAATAGTATTATGATGCTTCCTTTGGAAGAATGATCCGTGCAGTTAATTCAAGCGCAGTGCCAGTTTTATGTTATGCAACTCACTTGTCTTGTGGAAATCGCGCCTTGTTTTTCTGAGAACACTTGGCTACCGCCAAACATGAGCCGATTCATGCTAACTTGACCAAATTCTCTGAATCTATTAAGCTCCGGTAGAAGAACCTTCCCAAGATCTGGTCTGTCTTTTCGCCTCATTTCAGCACACTGTAAAGAAAGCTTGGCAAACTTCAAGGCTTCCTCAATAGGCCAGTCAGAAACAGCAGGGTCAAGCACCTCAGCAAAAGCCCCTGTGTCAATAGCTTCCTCAACAAGGTGAGTCAAACCCATTGGTGGTCTGGCAGTTATTATTTGTAGAAGCAGGACCCCAAGTGAATAGACATCAGATTTTACTCCAAGCAGTCCTGTTTGCTGATACTCTGGGTCGATATAACAGAATGTTCCGGCTGTTGATGTCATGTGATACTGAGTCACAGTATTGGCAACCGATGCAGGAACAAGCCTGGCCAAACCTACATCACTGATCTTGCTCACATAGTTATGGTCTAGCAAAATGTTTCCTGGTTTTAGGTCACGGTGGACAAGGGGTTCTGGCTTGGTCTGATGAAGGAACAAAAGCCCTGTCGCAATTTCTGCAGCAATTCTGAACCTTAACTGCCAAGGAATAACTGGGGTGTTACCTCGCCGGAAGAGACAGTCTTCTAAGCTCCCATTAGCCATGTACTCATAGACCAGACAACCAAATTCTGGACATGCCCCAAGAAGGAGAACCATGTTTGGATGTCTTATGCAACTCAATACTTCAACCTGCATGATAATTATGAGTTATCATAAAAATTGTTTAGAGAGACAAAAGTGCACAAGCGTGGAGAGAGAAATATTAGTAATCCTTGCTTGAACTGAAGAAAGTTGTGTAATTTGGAAGATACTAGTTAAAATTTTGATTATGTGCAAAGCCACAAACCTCTTTCTTGAACTGCTCCTCTCCATGAGCTGCATCAGGGCGTAGAACTTTTATTGCCACTGGTGTGTGGTCGAGCTCACCTCTATATACAGGCCCATAGCCTCCTTCCCCAATCTTATATCCCGCTGAGAAATCATTTGTTGCTGTTTCAATCTCCTCAATTGTGTATTTCCTGTACCTAAGGTCATATGCGTTTGATTCTAGCGCCGTCTTCCTGTGTTCAGCTTCTCTAAGGGCTTTCAATTCTACATTTCTCCTTTTTTGTGTTTCCAATTCAGCAATCCTTTGAGCTGCTTCTGTTGCCTCCATGGCAGCCCTATACTTTGCTTTCTCCTTCCCTACAAGTGACAATGCAGCTTCCTCAACTATTCGTGCCTCTTCTAATCTCAGTTCTTCTTCCAATTTCCATCGGTTGACTTCCCTTGCCTGTGAAAAAATATATATATTTGTTCTCACTACTCGGAATTCAGTTTACCTAAAATTGAAACTTTGGAGATGATACCAATACTTGTGTATAGTCTATGCTCAAAAAAAGTTTCAGATCAATACCTTATGTTTTTCTGTGACTCCCTCCTTGCAGGCTGTATTGTACATATCCCGTGTGTGCTTGAGCTCTAGCCTGAGCCTCCTCATCTCGGCATCCACATCATCCTGTTATTTTCAGGCAACAGTTTAAATACTCTGACCTATTTCTGCGTAAGTATATATGCTACAGTAATAAATCTGTGTCTTTATGCACAATGGCATGAAAACCAATCAAATGGAACTGATTTGTGATTTGAGATATATGAGTTATTGAAGGAACATCTAAACTGGCTCCTGGGTCAAAGAATTTGGGGTATACATCAGCTTCTGATGACAAGCTTATAGGAGGCATGCTCCAAAGCTTGTAGGTTGGTAGTGCTTCATGTTTACTATACTGGGAAATTATCTTACCGCATTCTGTGACGATGACCACGAGTTTCCACTTTCAAATGAGCTTGATGAGAAATCATGTTGCGGTGATGAGAAATTACGAAGTGGTGATGAGAAATCATGTTGCAGAGAGCTCATGTCGATAAACTTGGTTCCAGAGTAAGATGCCGAAGAGGTGGAGCTTCTGCTGTCCAAATCGGAGTTGATTGAAAAACGCGAGGTCATTCCTGATGACATGCTGTCATGGAATGAAGGAAACATGTGATCCCTGCCTGGCGTTCCGCTGCTTACGTAAGATATATCACTGTCCGGTGGAAGCTCATATGATTTGTTCAGTGCAGAGTTTCCTCTGCTGAAAGGTGACCTGTATCGTTTTTATTTGGTTAGTCCTCTTATCAATTGTGACTAAACACCTTATTTTCTAGAATTACTTATATTTGTTGAACATCTATATCTAGAAATTCTTAATGGAAACTTCATCTAGGCAGCCTAACAATCCAATGAGGAATAATGGTTAAAATAGGAGATTGAAAAAAGATTACTGGAAACACTCCAGAGTTTGTAGTCTAAAAACATTGATGGTTGTTAGCATCACTTCCATGATTAATTGTTTTTAACATCACTACCTAAACATCTATAAAAATCTCCACTCCTAAGTAATCAATGTATCAGAGCTTACATGATTTCGTTTTCGTTTGGATGCCTACGGGCTGAAAACTGTGTCCTTTCTGGTGCTGTGTAAATCAAAGAAACTTGAGTAAGTAGGGACAAAAATTAAGCATTCTTATGAGGTGGGAAATGACACTGCATAACGCTAGAATTAGAGAAACAAACCTCTGGGTTTATGATTGCTCATCATCATTTGTGGATAAGATTCAGAAGCTTTGCTGGAGTGATGCTCTATTTCATGAGGTGGTGGTGAGACTCTTTCAGGTACTGAACCGGTAGCGGATCGCACAATTGAGATTTTTCCCCGGCCAATGACATACACCGTGCAAAAGTCGGGTGCCTTTTTCGACACAGTGGTTGGAACGTCCGTGGTCATGAACCTTTTGTGAAACAAGATTGATGAAATTATTAGGACTGCTAAGGAGATTAGAAGATATGCATAACAAAAATCTCAAACATAAAAGAAATATTTATTATTGTGATTAATCATACCTGAAAAGACCATTCTTTGATGGTGTGCCAAGCACCAAAATCTCAATTAAATTAGTGGTAACATAGTTGACGAGGGCTTTAGATATATCAGTGTCCTCAATTATGATCTCATGGCATTTTATCTGCACATGAAAGATGAAATCATAAGGAGATGAATTCTGGTGTGGAACAAAATTAATGATGTATAAATTAATTAAGAAGCATGTATGCATTTACTCACAGCCTTTTTGGTGCAATAGCCGCGGAATGGAAGAAACAGTTCTTTGGCTTGAGCATCAGCTTGGCTTTGGTGCACCTTTCCGGCCTCCTCTGTCCCATGCCCGGCTACACGATTGTGAGAGTAAAACAGGGGAAATTAGAATATAACAATATGCAATTGCAATTGGATTTTCTATTTCACACAATTGAATTGTAAACATTAATTACAGTTGTTTTTGTTCATTTGATTAGGTACATTATTTGAATATATAAGGATGAAAATCTAACTACTCAGCCCCTTTGATTAAGATCATCATTCATCATCATCATGCATGCATATATAAGAAACAGATAACAGAGAGAGAGAGAGAGAGAGAGAGGAGAGAGAGAGAGAGAGAGATTGAATTACTGTGGTGATGGTGGTTATGGTGGTGAGATGCAGTTCCTTTGACATGGAGCAATGTGAGATTTTGGCCCCTGCTGAGAAGATTATCAACAGCCCATTTGATAGCATGCTGACTGCCTTTGTCCTTGTCTACTGCCACAGCCACAGACTCTTCCTTCTTTCCAGGTTTCCCTCTAAGTCCCATTTCCCTCTTTCTTTCTCTTTCAATGAATGAAATAAACAATTGATCTCAAAATTTTCTCCAACAAAGTACTCTAACCGGCAGCCAATGCCAATTACAATAGAATGATATGTCTGAGAATTCACTGAGATTCTAACCCACAATAAAAGAAACCTGAATATATATTTTTCTTCAAAAGCTTATCTTTGATACATACAATAAAACTGGAAATGGCTTGGCACAAATCCGTGCTACAGGTACTTTGATTATTATAGAGGAACTTGGGCAGAGTTTGTTGGCTCTGTTAACAACAGAGAAGAAGACAGACAGTTAGTTTGTTCTGTTAACTTAAGAGTGCCAAATTCCTTTTCTTAACCATCTTCTCTTGTCTCTATATTAAGCTAATCTGACTGATAAAATCTGAATCTCGAATTTAGAGCCTTCTTCCAAAATTAGCTAACGTGCAGGCCCTTTTAGCTATGTAGGCCATAAAGCACAAAATCTAGGAGTTGATAGCTTCAAGTTTCAACGGATATTTGTTAATTTGAGGCACTTCCATGTTCTAGATTTCTTGACGCAAAGCCTAGCTAACAAATTTGATCACACGGCTTTTGACCAACAAAAATTAAAAATTTGATCACACGGCCCAACAAAAGGTGTGTTGAACATTTACCTAACTAGAATATTGCATTTTTTTTCTTCTTTTATTTTTGGTACAATCATCATAAAATACAATCTTACCATACACGTAACGCAACAATGCCAACATGGTGTGTTACGAACCCACCAAATTTTATGGCATGTATACAAAATTTTATGGCAAGAAACCCAATGCAAAAGCCGCCCTTTAGTGGCGGAGTCAGAAATTTATCACATTGAGAATGTGATAATTAAAAGCTCACAACCTCAGCCAGGTGTGCCTCACAGCCTCAGCCTTTTCTTTTCACCTCAGAGCTATTTCATCAAATTCCTTAAGGTTAAGATTGAATATTGGGGTCAAGATTAGTGGAAGAAAAGAAATAGATATTGGGGTCGTCTCACCCCCATTGATCACATACTGCCGTTGCAACTACCTGCACAGAAGCTAGATAGATTGCTGATCTTCTAGTTGCCCCAATTGGTGGGTCGTTGGCATGAGTAAGTTTTTGTTGTGACCATAAGTTCATCAAATCGTCAACAATTGACTCATGTTATAACACGTTCGGTGACAGCTATGAGATAAAATTATTATGTGAGTTGTTCCTCCTCGTCAAGAGGGATTTATATGTAACTCCATAATCCATGCATAACGATAACCTCTTAACCAAAGCTGAGTTATAATTGATGAGGACTTTCCAACAGTGATAATGACAAGTACAGCAACGATGAAGGTGGGATTGGTTTTTCAAACTCATACTCAAGGGCTTGATTTTGGTTTGTAGCTAGTGAAGGTGGCTGCATTTCAAAAGTCAAGAGGGGTGAATTGCTTTGTGAAAAACAGCACTGCCACACAGATTGCCCGTTTGATAACCATTTCATTTTTTGTGCTACAGTATAAAGGAAATGGGAGTGAGGATGAGATTGAGAGAGAGGATGAAAGGGGAGTATAGGAAGGGGGAGTAACAAAAGTGAAAACAAAAACTTGAAAGTGAAAACAATTTCAAATAGAGTTCTATTTTTAGTTTTAGTACTTTTCACTTTTATTACTCATCCTTCCCATCATTCCCTCTTATTTTCCCTCTCAATCCTATCTCCACTCTCATTCTCACTTCCATTCTCCCACTTTTTCCTCTATACTCTAGCACACAAAAATGATAACTAAAAACTAAATTGAACTGGTTATCAAACGGATTAACTTGACGTCTCTTGTCTTTTCCATAAAAAGCAAAACTAGACCGACCTCTCTTTCCTTGTAATTGTGCTGCTCAACAATTTAGACTTCAATTGTATGAAAAGTTTAAATAAAGAGACTCCCCCAGGAAGACATATATATTATCAATGGCAAAACTTTCTCTTCAGCGCAGCCACAGGAGCCTATAGAAGGTAACATAGACTCTAACCAACTGCATGCACATTGCTCTTTATAATACAATCTTTATAATATTGAATTCAAATTGTGTGCAGAAATTAGGCAGGAAGCCAAAATAAAGGAGCAGTTGAGACCTCTGGCTAGAACGAAGTGTGAGAGCTCTCGTTTTTTTGTTCGGCGATTTGCTTGGATTTTGGGAAGGGCAGCTCAACCTCCAGACCCCCTTCAAAACTAACAGATAGCCGATTTGTGAATTTACCTAATAGCAGAGGTGGGGACTTTGATCATCCAAGAAAAAAACCAACTCCAGCACCTAGAGCACATCTATACTTCTAATATATAAGAAGATTCTCCTTAATTTCTGATTCAAATCTTACTTTCTGATTGGTTCCTTCCTACTTCCACTCTCATTTTTATTTTCCAACCAATTCACTCATTACGCATGTCTCACTTCCTTTCTTTACACATTCAACAAAATGTGATGAATCAGAAAGGTGCGTAGTACTCCTGGTGTTAAATTGGGCCTTATGGAGTTTAAATGGGCGGGTCGTTGGCCGGCCAGGCTATCTAGTCGTCGGTCAAACGATGATTCCTACTATAGTCTATGCTTAATCACTAGATTTTATTGCAAATTAACTAATCAATGATTAATTGACTCCTAATCCCATGACTATTTTATAATTGATCAATGCTTTCCAACAGGGAGAATGACAAGTTCAACAATGGAGGTGGATTTGGATTTCCAATCTCGCAAGCAATGATTTTTTTTTTGACTAGTTCGCTTTCGCTTTCGTTTTTGTTTCTATTTTCCCTTTAAAAGTCAAGTCAAGGGTGATTTGATTTGTCAAAACAGCTGTGTGAATGTATCACACATCTTAACTTGACCTCTCTTTCCTCGCAATTGCCCTTGTCAACATAGCCTTCAATGTCTGCAAACACTAAATAAGAGACTTGAAGAAGTCATCCCATGCATAACTCAAGCTTTCTAAATTAACAATGGCGAAGCTCCTTCTGGTATCAGCCTCTGCACTAGTCTTTGTCATCCTATTGCTTGAGCTTAGGTTGGCTTACTCTTCAGCCGAACCACAAAGGCCAATAAAGGGTAAGGTTTTTAACTTTAAACATTGCTCTTGCTGATATGTATTTTTCATCATTCCATTTATGCCAATAATGCAGCTGCTAACACCTGTAGCTGTTCAGAAAGCAAGGCCAACTTTGATAAGCAGCGATCAGCTCAGATTTTAGGAATGGCAGCTCCACGTCTACGACCCCTTCGGATATTAACAAATGCAGGCAGGGACCGTGATCATCCAAGAAAACCCAGTCAAGCATCTCCTAAAGCACCACCTGGTGGACATCCCTAGTACGAGGATCGTGTCTTGTCTAAAGATTCGTAGTGACAGTAGGACATCATTGGATTTTGCAGTGACAACATAGACAAAACAGAGCAAAACTCTGACCTGTGTATAAATTGCAATGTTTCATTGTTGATTTCCTGCGCATATATGTATGAAACTGTTTGTTTCCCAAGAATAAATTAACAGTTGGTGTGAACTGCCTGCCACCTTCATGAATAAATAAATTGAGAACCAGTTAAAGTGATATTTCAATTGCAATCCTCTATTTTGTGCAAGTTACCTCAATTGCACCTGCTTCGTCGATGCATCTGTTGAAAAAAATTGTTGTAGAAATCGAACTGAAGGAAAAAAAAAGAAAAAGAAAATAACTAATCATCTACATAGTAAAATTCTGATATAGTGATGCACCGACACCGAACTTGAGAACTTTATTCATCAAAATCTGAAAATAGTAAATAAAACATAAACATGGGGAGAGCTGATTGACCAAAAAAATTAGAATACCTAGTTTCTCTCTCAAAAAAACTGAGAAACTTTCTACATTATAACTTGTTATGTGAGAGATTTGAGGAAGGAAAAAGCTGATGCTTCTTGGTATCCTATGGTTTCAGGTTTTTGATCTGCATATATTCAATGAACAGAAGCCGATATAGATTGCTGATTGTACAACCTAGTTACCCCACTTCTGAGCTGCCGGCTTCTTCTCCTCTACATGACAACTGTAAATCCTTCGGCATCACCTTCCTTTGTATTTACATCCGTTGTTCTTGGTTGCTCAGAGCCACTGGATTCAGAAAGCAAGTCCTTCTTTCTTTCATTCCTTCATTTCCATGGTGAATTTTTATAATTGCACTATCCTTTTATATGTCATCTGAATGTGAATGGTTTTCCTGCTTACTTTCGGTTACAGGATCCTTATTCTGCTGGACATATTTTATCATGAAGCTGACCAATATCTGCCTTGCAAGCTAAAAGGATCCTTGTTGTGTGGCGAATTGGTTAATTTATTTTTTTGTTTACTTTTTTCTTTTGGCTTTTATTTGATTATTTTTTTTGTTGTTGTTTTTTTTTTTTTTTTTTTTTTTTTTTTTTTAGTTTTATTGGTTATTTGTTTTTGCTTATGTCCATGTGGAGTGCATGAAATAATGCCCACGAAATGTATAATACCAAGTTACTACAAAACACACATTGCCACCTCATAAGATTTAACAGAGTTTTAGATGGAATTGACGGCATGGGGTAAAGTGGGTCACCAAACCATGGTAGGGGGGGGGTAAGTGGGTCACTTTAAGTTTGAGGGGTCAATGTGAGATTTGACCGTAGTTTCAAGGGGCATTGGTGTAATTAAGCCTTACAATAATTGAGTGGGTGATGTGGCAAGTGGAGCTTACTTCTACATAGATAAAAACATAACTAAATATTTTAATAATTAAATATATAATTAAAATAAATCAGAAAAATTACATTAAAAAAAAATTAGAACTAGATATTCTAATAATTAAAAACCCTACCCAGCCGCCCTAATCCTCCCACCCAGATCCCACCCAAAAAATCTTTATCACTCCCCAAAAATTCTTCACGAAGGACTCCACCATCACTGTCAAATTCGCCGTCACCACCACCTTCCTCTTGCACTGTCAAAGACTTCGAAATTATTCACCCTCACATTCGGCACATAAAACCTAATCAAATTAATAAATAAAAATTAAATTTAAAATGTCAAATTAAAATGTAAATGAATTATTTTGGACAAACTACAAAAGACTCACAACACCAACACCCACAACACCCCTCTCTCATCCATCAAAAAAATATTAAAAAAGTTCATTACTCATTTTTGGGGACATTTAGAGCATCTCCAATAGTATGAGATTGGGGCTTACATTTGCCACATCAGCATAACAATGGGGGCAATTTGTAGGTTTTTTTATGACTTTGAGTATGAACTTGGTAAATATCCCAAAAAAAAATGGGTTTGAACTTAAAAATGACCCTATAGTTTGGGGGATCTTTTGTAGTTTGTCCAATTATTTTTTATTTGATTTTTGCGTACCAGGGGAGGGCGACACAAGAGGTGAGCTCGATGTCATAGATGTGGAGGCTGGAGAAGGAGATGAAGATGGGGATTTGGATATGCTGAGGGCTTCAGAGAAGAAGTAGGCGACGATGACAAGGGGGTGGGAGGGGGGGGGGAGGAGGCAGCCAGCTTCAATGGGGACAAGCATGAAGTAAGGGTGGGATTTGGGTGGGAGGATTGGGGAGGCTGGGTAGAGTTTTTTTAATTATTAGAATATTTAGTTCTATTTTTTTAATGTAATTTTTCTGATTTATTTTAATTATGTTATTATCTATGTGGAGGTGGACTCAAGTTGTCACGTCACCCACTCAATTGGTATAATGATCTATATGTATGAAATTACAAAAACACCCTTTCCATGTCATAAATGTTAACAGACTTTTGGATAGAGTTGACGGCAGGGGTAACATCAAACATTAAACCTTGGTCAAGGGGGAAAGTGGGTCATTTGAATTTTGGGGGGGACAAACTGAGCTTTGACTGTAATTTTGGGGGTATTGTTATAAATCAGCTTATTTTTTTATTATAATCAAGCAACTCATCAACTTTGTTAAAAATCATATCAACCATAGGTTCTTGTGTTGTTTCTTCTTGGGCTCATTGTATTATCCATTTCAGTCTCACTATTTGCAATCGTTTTTTTGTCAAACGCTAGAGAGATTGCATTTATAAATTACGTCATAAGTGCAGTACAAATCCAAAAGCCTCAAGGGCTAGAACAAACGCCCCTGAAGGGCTACACCAAACACTGGGGAATCTAATCACAACATCAAACTTATATGGTACACCTCCAATTAAAGCCATGTAGAGCCAACTTAATGCCACACAAGGCCACAGACAGTCGGGCTTAATCACCTCAAATCTATAATAACCAAGTATATAACCCATAACACAACTTATAAACCCAAACTCACCCGAAGAGAAACCACAACCACAAATCAATAACTCAACAAAGTTGATGCACTTATTGGACCAAAACAAAAACTGAAAACCAACAACAGCCAACCCCAGCCCCTGAAAATGGCTCAAAAGAAAGCATTTGAATGGATTCTTGAAGATTCTTCCATCCTAAATCATTCAAAATATAAACTTCCGGTAACACGTATGTAGTATAATACCAATTAATTTAAGATTGTATATATGTATGTGTATGTCATTTAAATTCATTCAAAATAATAATAATAATAATAATAATAAGATGAACTATGTATAAATACATAAAGGAAAACATAGAAGAAATAAAATGAGACATGAATGGGAGGTAGAGCTGGGCATATGGGATCGAAAACCGGCCAAACCGGTCGGTCCGGTTTGGTTTGGTTTTTTCCCTTCTCTTTTTGGTCAATGGTGCATGAACTGGGCCGAACCGGTGGTCATGGTTCGGCGCTCGGTTCCTAATTTTAAAAATCATCGGTTAACCGAACCAAACCGAAAATGTTAAATTATATGTAATTAAATAATTATAATACACGTAAATAGTGAATGATGCATATGGTTTACTTTGAAACTTTGGATAGATGTGAATGATGAATGATGCATATGTTTTAGTTTGAAAGGATTGATTGAATGAATGAATTTGAATATGTTGTGATGTGAATGGTGAATGAATTTCAAATAGGTTTTGAATGAATGTTTGAGTTTGAATGAATTTAGAGTCTAAATGTTTTCAAGCAGGTTTTTACCAAACCAAACCGAGGTAACCGGTTAACCGAGATGATCGGTTTCCCACCTCATTGGTTCGGCTCACAGTTTGAATTTTCTCCAAACCGATGTTCACAGTTCGGCACACGGTTTGGGCTCAAAACCAAGCCAAACCAAACCGAGCCCACCTCTAATGGGAGGTACAGATAGAGCCCACTTTGATAGAGTCAATCGTACAAGCCAACTTTGGTGGCCTCACAAATATAACTAGCAATTCCAGTCATTAAGGCCTTCCCTTTTTCCTCACCATAAATGCAAAGACAACTAGATATGACCAACTCCTTTTTTTCCAATTCAAATTCCTCATTCAAGAGCACCTAATTTCAACTTATATGAAAAGTCCAAATTTGAATATTGGTTCATAGTTGTCTTAGTATTATGAAATATTTACAAACTATATCATCTATCTTACTTGTCAAAATCCTGGAGAGAGAAAAATTCTTAGTTGTCAAGTCCCTTATTTTTAGTATTTTATATTTAATTTTTAAGCTTAATTTGGTAACTTGCTAAGTTGGATATTAATAATCGGGTTCTTCTTCCTTCCTTCTCTGTGCGTCCTCCCCCACACCCAAGCCTTGCAACTTTCTTAAAAATTGAACCAAATGATTTAGAATATTTGGTTTCTTTTATGTTTTTATGCAAGTCATTTAATTTAATTTTCCTGTTGGGTTTTGGGTTAAGGTTGGCATTCATAATTCTTTCCATTGATTGCTTGAAGTTGTTTGGGTGCATGAAGCCCTAATCTTTTTTGCCCCGAGCTTGATCATATCTTATCTCGATCTATTTCCATGGTTTATATCTTATCTCAATCATTTCTTAATATTTAACACTAAACAACAAATGTAAAAAGAGTTTTAGTACAAAAACAAGACAGTCTCATAAATTTTGGGAAATGCACCAATTCAATTCATCTCAACACTGAAGGTTTCAATCATAACATTTATTGTGATGCGGTAGGTTTAACACCATTTCTTCACTCCACCATCGCATCTTGTTTCTTTCTTACTTCCATATTTTACTTTTGGACTAGAAGCGGCCTGGGGTGGTGCAAGTGAGACCATCGCACAGGACTCCTGATTTTTGAAAGCTCCTGAAAAAATATATTTATATATATATATATATATTAATATTATAGGAATGGTATATACTTTAGCATGCTACATATTATCACAAAAGTGTGTGTGGCGGAGCTGGCTTTGTAGCGCGTATCTCTTAATAGAAGGGCCGTTTGGACTCCACCATTTGAAACACGAATTTGACTTTGCTTTCGTTTTTGTTTCCTTTTTTCCCCTCAAAAGTCAAGGGTGAGAATGTACCACATACGCATAGCTTAACTCGACCTCTCTGTTTCCTTGCAATTGTCCATGTCATTGTCAACGTAGACTTCAATGTCTGCAAATTATAAATAAGAGACTTGAAGAAGTTCCCATGCATAACTCAAGCTTTCTTCATTAACAATGGCAAAGCTCCTTCTGGTATCAGCCTCTGCACTAGTCTTTGTCATCCTATTGCTTGAGCTTAGGTTGGCTTACTCTTCAGCTGAACCACAAAGGCCAATAAAGGGTAAGGTTTTTAACCTTACATATTGCTCTAGCTGATATATATTTTCCATCGTTCAATTGATATTGAGTATATCAGTCATGTGTTTATATTAAATTTTGTGCAGAAACTTGGGAAGCCAATAATGCAGCTGTTAACACCGGTGGCTGCACAACAAAGAGCAAGGCCAACTTTGATAAGCAGCAATCAGATTTAGGCATGGCAGCTCAACCTCCACCACGCCTTTGGAGACGAATGGATCTAGGTAAGGACTATGATCATCCAAGACCAGGAAGAAGTCCACCACATTCTACACCTGGCGGACGTCCTTAGTACAAGGATCATGTCTTGTCTAAGATTTGTAGTGACAGTAGGGATATCATTGGATTTCACAGCAAAAACTCTTACCTGTGTATCCATTGCAATGTCTTCATTCTTGATTTCTTGTCCATATATATGTATGAAATTGTTTCGATAGTTAAATAAAATGTGTAGTGACCTGACAACGTGTCGGTCAAATAAATTTATTTGAGAATCTCTCAATAGAAGAGAATTTTACAAACAATAAATAATTTAATTTTACATAATTCAGGCCATGTTTGTAGCTATCCCCGCCTGTTCCCACTATTAGTATTGTTAGGGCCGATCTGATTCGGATTTCCAACCTCGCAAGCAAGGCTTCTTTTTCTTTTTTTTAACCAGTTTGCTTCTAGTTTTGTTTTTTGTTTCTTTGACTTCTTGTTTTTATTTCTTTTTTCCCCTCAAAAGTCTCTTTCCCTGTAATTGTCTTTGTCAACATAGGCCTTCAATGCATGCAAACTCTAAATAAGAGATTTGAAGAAGTCATCACATGCATAAGTACTCGAGCTTCATTGGCATGGCTCCTTGTGGTATCAGCCTCTGCACTAATATTTGTCATCCTTTGGCTTCAACTTGGATTGGAATACCATGTGGCTGTACAAAGACTAAGGCCAATTTTGATAAGCAGCTCTGTCAGCTCGGATTTTAAGCATGGCCCCCTCCGACGCCAACAGATAAAGGTAGGGATGTTGATCATCCCAGAACAAAAGCAAGTCTAGCACCTCCTCAAGCTCCACCGGGCAGACATCCCTAGTACGAGGATCGTGTCTTGTCTAAGATTCGTAGTGACAGTAGGATATCATTGGATTTCACTGTGACCACATAGACAAAGAAGAGGGACTCTGACTTTTGTATCCGTTGCATGGTCTTCATTCTTGATTTCCTGCCCATATATGTATGAAACTGTATGTTTCCCCAGGAAAAGTTAACAGTGAAGTTAACTGCCACCTTATGAATAAACAAATTGACAACCAGTTACCGTGGGTATTACAATTGCAATCGTCTACTTTGTGCTAATTTATCTTGATTGAACCTGCTTCGTGAATGTATCTGTTGAAAAAAATTGTTACAGAAACTAAACTGAAAGAAGAAAAAAAAAGAAAAAAAAACTTGTCACATTGATCATTAGTAAAATTCTGATATAGTGATGCCAGACACCGAACTCGAGAACAGACAACTTTTTATTCATCAGAGTCTCCAAATTAGTAAATAAAACATAAACATGAGGAGAGCTGATTGACAAACAAAGAAAGTAAAATTCCAAGTTTCTCTCTCAAAAAAAAATGAGAAACTTTCTACATTATATCTTGTTATGTGAGAGATTTGAGGAAGAAAAAAACTGACGCTTCTTGGTACCCTAAGATCTGTATATATTCAATGAACAGAAGCTGAAATAGATTGCTGATTGTACAACCCAGTTACCCCACTTCTGAGCTGCCGGCTTTTCCTCCTCTTCGTGACAACTGTAAATCCTTCGGCATCCCCCCCTTCTTTTGTATTTACATCCGTTGTTTTTGGCTGCTCAGAGTCACTGGATTCAGAAAGCAAGTCCTTCTTTCCTTCATTTCCATAGTGAATTTTAATAATCGCACTATCATTTTCTATGGCATCTGAACGGTTTTCCTGCTTACTTTCAGTTACAGGATCCTTATTCTGCTGGACAGATTTTACTATGAAGCTGAGCAATATCTGCCTTGCAAGCTCTGACTTCTCAGTCTCAGAGATGCTCTTTCTCAAAATGCCATCTTCAGCTTTACTATTGGAGTTTACATCCCGTTCCTCCTGTTGAGACCTAGTAATTTCAAGTGAAGGATTTGATTCACTTGCAAGTTCTGCATATTCATCTATAGGATCTGCTTGCCAAACCCTCCCAGGAACAAACTCAGGAGCATGTGGATTCATGAATTTTGGAGGCCCAGAACCACCACTTTCTGTAATGCGTCTTTGAAATTTCTGAACACCTTGCCGCAAGCGGAAAGAATAATTGGTTTTATAATACAAAGGCGACCTTGGCCCACAAGGAACTCTAGCAGCTGCTGGGGGGAGTACAGGTGCTGAAAGCATTACTTGACTGGCTCTCACATCGTACACACTTGTAACAGCTGCCGGATTGAGAGGGTGAGTCGTTGCGAGTGGTCTTGGAGTGTATGGTTCTGCAGCAGCTGAAAGCTTACTTCCATTTCTTTCTCCAGACTTTTCCTCAACAATTTCAGGGGCTGTAGCTTCCAACTGGGATGCACTTTCAAGACCTGTTCCATCCAACTTGTCATCTGGAATTTCTTCTACTACAGAATCTCCTATGCTTTCATCTATTTTTAATGTCTCAGGTGGAATTTCGCAAGGCTTGGTTTCAGGGTTTTCCACATTTGGGTCTTCAACTTTATCCAGCAGTGCCTTTAGAACTGTACCTGGAGGTGCCAAAGCTACTTCTTTGTAAGACACAGTTTTTGAAGTCAAGTTCGTAGTGACTGGAGTATTGGGAACTTTAGAAACAGAAGTTTTGGAATTAAGTTTAACTGAATCCTCCCCAGCACTCAAAGTACGAACCTTTGACTGTTTCGGTTGAGATAAATCAGTCAGAAAGCTCTTAGGAGCTGCATTCTGCGGTGGTGAAATGATGTCCCTCCAGTATTTGCCTTCTCTAAAATTAGAATATTCACTCTCTGGCCTCCTTCGACCAAACCTCCGGCCTGTAGCGGTACTCCCAAACCGGACCTTTGAACTGGCTTCTTGCCAACCTTCATCTGAAGTTGTTTCTTCAACAGTTAAGCTTGTAATTGGCAAACCATTTCCAGAAATTTTTTCTTCCTCTGGTTCCTGATGAACCGATCTATCCTCAACTACTTCAGTATTACCATCTAGCAAAATCTTGTTCCCGAGGTCATCATCAGCTATTACATTTTGATGTTCCTGAGATATATTATCACTCGACTGATGTACCTGAAAATAAGGAGAAATAATGTAAGGATATCAAACATGAAAGATGAGCTTAAATAGGTATCATATTACAGTAACATCACCCACTTCCATTGGATCTGGCCCAATGTCCAATTCAATGTTCTATGTCTAAATGAATAAAGACTCTAAAGGGAAAATAAATAAATAAAACCTATCCACCTTTGCACGCCGCTGCTTCCTATGAGCATCATTTACTTTCGAATCTTGATCGGGACTAATGAAATCTAGGAGATCCGACACACTGCACAGAGCCGAAAAGGGTTAATTGCCTGGACATATGATCATATAATTTGGAAGAAAGTAATCTGGGAATACCATATTAGTACCTAAGGTGACCTTTGCTTGCAATTAATGCATCTGGCTTTGGGGATCCATTTCGTGCTGCTTCTTGCTGCTCCAGAGATTTAGATTCAAAATATTCAAGCCATGCAGCTGCGTCCTGCTCAGGAATATATAATTCATTAATATGTCGACTATGCAACTTCAAACTATGTCTAATATAAGCCATGGCCATTTCATTTCCTTGTAGTGAGTAACAGAGAAGGCCAATTGCACATAATGTATCAAATAAATCCAATAAATATAGACAATAGCAAAGATTCTGTAGTCAACCTGAGTACGAAGATCCTCCGGCCCAAGTTTGGCCTGAAGTATCTTAAGCGTTGTTTGCTCATGCTGCACACTGAGGGAATATGCTTCCATCAACGAAAGAGCTATGGCTATGGCATGATAGCTTGCAGCAGTCTAAAAGGTGAAAACCATGTAAGAAGTTCAGCTTACCAGAGATTATATATTCTAAGTGTTTACAGAAGAAGGTGGGCCGTACATGCAGGCATGCAGGCTCACGAGTACGAGCACAACCACAGAGAGAGAGAGAGAGAGAGAGAGAGACCTGTATATGATCTGCTCCTAATAGTCTCTGATTGCATTTGAGAGCTTCGTGCAGGTATCTGAGAGCAACATGTACATTTCCCATGCCCTCTTCCATCATAGCCACATTTATGTACGTTGCAGCAGTATTAG
This sequence comes from Prunus armeniaca, assembly GCA_903112645.1. Lineage (NCBI taxonomy): Eukaryota > Viridiplantae > Streptophyta > Magnoliopsida > Rosales > Rosaceae > Prunus > Prunus armeniaca. The sequence continues at coordinate 7,074,525 of CAEKDK010000003.1, read as the reverse complement.
GGTGAGATAGTCCACATGTAAAATGAAGAAGATACAAAGCACGATTTACATACCTACCAAGAACACACAAATCAGAACCGTAAAGAAAAAGTGAACACAAAATTTACAGGAAATATGTTAGTAAAAATAAGTATGAATCACAGTTGCCAATTTCATTGAAAAGTTATACAAGAAATGATTAATTCAACTTACTTTAAAGCCAATTCAATGTATTGAAGACGATAATAGAAAACAGAAAGATCCCCATAGCTTTTCATGGTATCTGGATGATCAAGCCCAAGTTCCCTTTCATTAATAGCTAAAGCCTTTTGCTGATAAATGGTCGCCTAGACAATGACAGCGAGGTATAAGATATACGGTATATAGAAGAACAGGATAAAAATATAAACGTGATCCATTACAGTTAAAAGAAAGTAATACCTGATTAAAATCACCAGTGTGGTAAAGAACTACTGCTAGAAGGCTGTAAGCACTTGCTGTAACTCGATGATAGGGGCCACAAACAGCTATCATCTTTGCTAGTGCCTTAAAATGGAAGAGGGAAAATCAGTATCAGAAAAAAGCTGGCACAATTTCGAATTAATATAGAGGTGGTACCTTTGTTCCAAAATTAACAGCATCCTCCAGCTTCCCTTTATCAAGAGCAATTTTGGAAGACTCCAACAAATTCCGTCCATCTGCTGAAGAGCATGCTACATGCTGTCAAAGAAGAATTAAAGAAATATTAGACATTTAGAATCCGCCAAAGCTGGGTTACTAAGAGGGGACTACTGAACAGAATAACACCTTACACACTGGAACCATGCTAATAATGTCGTATTTGCTGAAAGGATTTCGGAAATCCATGTCATAATCTTTCGGGGCCAACTCCAGACCAACCTGGAAAGAGAGACATGTAAAAATCATGACTCTGCTTTAATTGCATATCAGTGAGGCTCTCAGTCAAAAATAAAATACCTTATGACAAAGTCCTCGGAGAATTGATAACTTCCTCAAGTGCTGAAATTCATCTTCTAGTGTCCAACCAAATCTTCTGGCCAGGAATAATCGTAACCATTGCAATTTGAGGACATCATCTTCCATCCCCGAAGCACCAAGTAGAAAATTTAGGGTTGAAGCAATTGCCGCAGGTAAGTCAGTTATGTTGTCAACACAAGCAATGACGGCTTCAAGCATGTGCTTGAAAGCTCGAGTAACCATCTCATGAATACAAAGTGACTGTATATGAGGAAGCTTCTCCGACAGTTCAACCTAAGTTGTTAAGACAACATTAGGAACAGAAAAAGAAAACAAAAACTCAAATTCACTCCAGGACAGAGACCAGTGTAAAAAGGAATGGTAGCAGTAGCAGAAAGAGACAGAGAGCTGACATACCACACGACCCAAAGAGCGCATCTTTAGTCCCCTCAAATGCATGAAGTCTGTTAATGTACGGCCATCAACTGGTGAAAGTTCAAGGGACCCAAAGTCTGTTACCTAATGAAGTGACAGATTTAGATCATAAGCTCTGTAGAAGACACTTCTTGTATGATAAGAGTAAAGTCACTGTAAACAGAACATTACCAGCTTTGGCAGGGCAATTTCATCATAATATTTGTGTGCCATCTTGATAAGCTCCTCTGCTGACTGCCAGTGTCACAACAAGCAAGCTTAAACTGTTAATATCAATGACGCAAAAAGAGTACTACAAATTGGGAAAATGTGGCTTTTTTCTTTTTAAATCAATGTCACATAGTTGCAAATAATTGCAGATTCAAACAGTTGTATTTGAAATAAGTCTAGTAAACCTTCAGATGAAGATTAGTTCCAGTTTCTTTCAGACGCAAAAAGGCTTCTTCTGAAAGTAACTGTTTCAAGTCAGAATCATTGCTGATATCTCCATTGTGTAGCTCTAATGTTCTGCTGTTGCTACTTCTGCTTTCACTAGCATCAATTTCTTCCTCATCATATGTTCTTTCGCCACTTGTTTTCTTTTCCCTCTTCTTCAATAGTTTAAATTGCTTTCCTAGACCTTTCACAATTGCTTCAGCTTCATTATTGTCATCAAGACTATCAGAGTCGCTAACTACAGAGGATTCCTGCTTTTGTAAATGCTGCACCCAGCAGGAACCAAGTTCCCATCTGATAGATCTTTCAGAATTCACGGGTTCATTCTCAAGTTTTGTCAAACTCTCTTTTATTACTCTTCGAACCAGACACCTAGAAGTTTCTAAGCTATCCAAATCAGAGGAAGCCAATGATTCAGTTTTGAACTTTTGAAGCAGAACCCTCAAGCTGTACAAAAATTTCCAATGAATCAGTGAGTATAAAGAAATAACATGCATGATACTATATAGCATGTTCCTGAGAGAGGAAGAACAGCTTCCTATGAAGCTTCAACCATATACACTGCTTCCAAAATAAAATTGTTAAAAAGAAAATGGTTTGAACCTGTTGACATTAAGAGAATTAGCTCCTCCATCTGGTTGATCTTCAACATCAATATCTTTAGCCTCACGGTTCCCCTTCTTTATATTACCAACAACTTTAACTGTTGCAGTGTATCCACAGTGCCTTACATTGACTACACTCAAGGAGGAAGTATCCTGCAAAAGTACTATTTTGTTTCATCTCTTCACTCTAACAACTTATATTGTACAAAAATACAACCTCACAATACACCCAAAAAAAAAAGAACTTGACCTAAACAATGACAGTATCTAGTAAGAAATTAGATCAGGAAAAATAGAAATTATAATACAATGGAAAAAATAACATTCAAGGATGGTCAGTGGAGTTGCATTTCTTATTTATTGAACAGGCATAGATACAGATACATATATACCGACAGTTATAAATATACTTACATGAACAACCACACTCTCATCAGAAGTTAAACCCTTAAGTAAACACCTCTGAGCAACTTCCTTGGCGGACATACTGCATAAATGGTCGCCATTAGCTTTCACTTCGGACTTCGACCATGCTTCTGTTGTATCACGTTTTACAACTATGGACAAGTCCCCAACATGATCCTCAAAAAGAACGCAGCCTTGAGAACAATTCACTGTCTCCTTTGCATTCCTACTGGAGCCTATTAAAGCACGTATTGCTGAAGCAGCTTTAAAGACTGAGACATCAATAAATTTGCTATGAAGCAAAAATGCCTTCCGGTCTCGGACTACCCTCTCCTCCTCAGTTTTGCAAGGAAGGCAAGCTAGTATTGCGAAATCTGTAGCCCAGGGTCGAAGATCATATTCACCATTTCTTCCCTGGCCTCCACCATTTCCACCCCAATTTTCATCTTCAGTTGGTAGGGGTGGAAAATCTGATGGAGACTCAGCAATTGATGGAGGCACAAGCCATGTATTTGCTCGAAAACCATATGGAAGATCACCAAACTAAATAAAAGAGGAAAAAGGGAAACAAAACACACATTAAATGAGGAAATAACTCAAATATTACTCGTTTCAATTAAAGTACATAGACATTAAAATTATTTCTAACCTTGTTATGATCAACAAAAGCTTTTGTCAAGGATTCATATGCCTGCAATTACCAGACCATATCTAGTTAAACAGATAAGTTTGTAACACAGTAAAGGTCAGCTAAAAGAAATCAAAGCGTACATAAATGCTGATGGAAATAATTACAAAGATCTTCTAAGAACAAAAAAAAATTCAAGAACAGAAAATTAACATTAGGAAGTTTCAGAAATGCACGCAAGAAGTATCCATCTGAACTATTGCATGCACCTTGGAAGTAGATTTACTGATTCAAAAGTGAGGAAGGAAGAGAAAATCATATCTAGCTTCCTGAATCTCACTACATTTTTTGAGTGAAAGGATTAGATTGAGCCAAATCCAAAATCACCAGAAGTATATATGTAACATATGTTGCTAGCCGTTTTAATAATTTTTGCTTGGGCTGACGCTATGGATTTATAATTAAGGTATAACAGAAGTACAAGTACTCACATTCGCAAAAGCTCTGCTGAGCTGTTGCAGAAGATCCACCAATGAGTGGCTTTGTAAAAACTGTTTCCCCACAGTGTAGAACCCTTTGACAGATGCAACCACTTGTATTTGCTTCCCATTGCAAATCTTAATCTACATGGATTGACCACATTTTCAGAGAGGGCAAAGGTTGTCAAAACAATATCGTATGAACAAGAAAATGATGAAAGAAAAACAACAGCGATAGTAATATACAAACTACTCAGACATGAAGATGGATGTAGATTCCGAGCCTCTACATTTACAAATGATCCATTTACCCACATTTCACAACATTTAGACCATTCTAAATGGATGATGTTTAGGTAAGAAAAAATTCATGCATGTAACAAATTTCTTTTTCTTATCAATTGTCACAGAGAAAACGATAAATAGATCCTCATTATTTTAAAATAATTTTCTTCCGACTAATCTTCTGTCACACGTACCTCAAATTGTCTTTTCCTACTGTAATCTCATAACACTTTACACGTGTTTTTGGGACCCTACCAGGATAATGTCATTGATGCCTAACTTTTCAAGTTCCTTTTTTCCATAGTTATGTCACAATAATACTTGTTCCACTCACTCATCTATCAATGATTTATCGAAATTATTACACAACGTATATAATAATAATAAAATCATGTAAAATATTTCAAAATCTTTAACCACCCAAAAGAGATTCACTTTCGCACTTGGTTATCGAAATTTTACTACAATGTGAAAGGCACTATACCCGTGTTTGACCGCCCATGTTTAGTATTAAATACGTAACTTTCACGTGCCTAAAAATTTATGTTACATTCTAGGCCTGTGAAGGTCGTACAATTTTTTACTTCTTTTTTTTTTAACTTTTAAAGAAATATAAAAATATATATATACCTGAATTTGAAAATAGTCACCGTCGCGCCTCTCGTGTGCATCGTCAGCGTCCAATCTCCTCAAATCTACAAAACATTAGATTAGTAAAAAAAACGAAAGGTGAATATTTTTCCACGTTTTCTCAGGAACCAAACAGAGACTCAGAAAATGAGTTGAAAGAAGAAGACTCACGGAGTATGGGAGGGGACAGGTGAGAAAAAGAGAAGAACTCGTAGAAGTCGGAGAGCTTCGGCGTCGGATGAATGGCTACCATCCCGAGGCTCTCCGAGATCGCAGAAACGGACGGTTCGGATCGCGCTGAAGTCGCACGTGCACTTCCCCCATCGGACGGCGAAGGTGGCCCGGAGCTCCTGTTGTCAAGCCTACCGCCGTTCTTCTTGGACTTCGAGTCCGGGTTAGAGGCAGACCGTTTGGGCTTGGCGAATCGGGTCGTGCAGGCTACCAGGTCGAGCAGTCGCCGCACGTGGGCCTCGGCTTGGGCTTTGTCGGTGTAGTCCTCTGAAAAAGTTTAAACACTTTTAACATATGATGAAATTTGGTGACCTACCTACTAATTGGGAAACGAAACAAAAAGGCTTCATATTCTTTGCCTTTTCCTTCTTTTTGTTGTCTTGTTGATACAAAGAAATTAAATCATTACAAAAATATATAAAGTAAAATTTTAAATAATTAAATTATACAGAGAATGATTCAAACTCGGGTGCAAAAGAATAAAGCAACTAATTAGACCATGAATTAGAACAAAAACGTATAAGGTAATATTTTAAATTACTAAATTATACATAGAATGATTCGAACTCGGGTGCAAAAGAATAAAGCAACTAATTATACCATAAAATTAGAACAAAAACGTATAAAGTAATATATTAAATTACTAAATTATACATAGAATTATTCGAACTCGGGTGCAAAATAGCATAGAGCAACTAGACTAATCTAAATCTGCAAGAGTTAAACTCTTTTCATAAATATTTTTTTACCAGTGAGATTATAATAATCTAGCATGCAAAGGTCCAAAATCTATAGACTAATAAAAAAAAGTTGTCCTTTGTGTATTATTCTAGTTGGAGGGAGGATCATGCTAAACTATCGTACACTTTGTCTTTGTGTGACAATTAACTTTTTGGCTTTTCTGATATTTAAAACACTTAACCCAAAGTAGTAATTGACTTAAAATAATAGAACGCCAAAATGGCACCAAGATGGTTGTTGCCAGTCTGGTTGATGCTGAATTACAAGGATGCCGATTTCACCTACCTTCAACCATTTTTAGAAGACAGGGTTTCAGACTAACAACCTCAACCCTATCATTCAATCTCTGCCCCTTGACCTGAAAATGCCAAAAACGAAAAGGCCAAAACAAAAAAACAAAAAAAAATCAGTTTTGAATTTTCAAATTGGATTAAAATAAACTGAGTGCCATAAACAAAGTTCTTGGAAAGGGAAATTAAATCAAGTTTGATAAAGGCTTACTTCATGAGACAAAGAAAAGTTTGTGAGATGGCATGTCTCTACATTCACAGCCAGCAGCCTTCTTACATCAAGTATCTTGTCAGTGGAGATACCCTTCATAAAAAAGTCATCAATTCAGCCAATGAAATCTTTTGCTAAAATGAAATGAAATTTTGAAAGAAAAAAAAAATCAGCACCTTCAGAATGACTTGTGTGTCATAAGGGGTAGTGACAGTGATGTCAAGAACACTGGGAACTGCCAATACAAGAGATGAGAGTACAAGTTCAAAACCAGATTTTTAATTTAGTGGGGAAATTTCAGAAAACTGGGGAAATAAATTTTACCCTTCTCTTCTTTCTTCTTCTTGTCAGACTTGGCCTTGTTGTTCTTGCCTCTACCTGACTTTGGGGCCATTGGATTGGATTGGATTGGAGTGGAGTAGATTGGATTGGATTCTCCCCTTGCTTCAGTGAATGCTATGTGTATTTAAAAAGAATTTGAGAAACCCAGTTGGGAAATTACTTAAACACCACTCAAAATTGACCAGAATTAGTGGAACACTGAACAAAATACTGATGAACATGCAGAAACAGAAGAGGAAGAGGAGCATGAAAATAGAAAAGGGTCCAAGAGACTTTAGAAAGAGAGTGAGGGGAAGTAAACAAAACTTTTTTTGTGAAACGTCTATCAGAAAAGATAGGATAGGGCTTTACCTCCTTTTGGATTTGTGAGCAATTGTGGCCTCTCCTTCTGGCTAAAAAACCTGATATTGCACTCTCTCTCTCTCTCTCCCCCCTCTTTCTCTCTCTCTTTCTCTATCTGTGAGAGAGATGAATGGGTTTGCCTTATGAAGAGCAGAGGAGGCCCATGACATGCACTATGACAAAAAACAGAACTGGTGGAGTGAGAGTGACCGTTGAGTTCGTGCCACGTGGCACACGATGGTGAGGCCGTTCAAATTTTGTTTTTTCACGTGTTGGGGCCTCTGATTTTCCCACCGGTTAGGGGGTAATTATGGGCTGTTGATTGTGGCTGTTTGAGCAAATTCAGAGAATCTCTTGGTCTGTTTCGTTATAGAAAACCAAATTGTGTCACATTTTTCATGGTTATTAGTGCTTGTATTTAGTCACAGGCAGCTACAGTGTAGAGCAAGGCAAGGTTGATTTTTTTCAATCCCACATTCCTTTTCGGTAGGATTCTCTTTTTTGTCCATCTTCTTTTGGTAGGATCAAGCTATGAATTTCGGTGATTTTCAATTACTGATGCATATGAATCTGATGCACTCGTTTAAAATGGGAATATACACGTACCTCTCGTTTAATTGTCATCTGCTTTTATTTTTCCAGCTAAGTTGACTTCTATTCTAAATACGTCACCTCATTTAATTATTATTTAATGACTAAAATACTCATAATATACATTATTCAAAATAAATAAATAAAGCAAAGTAAATTTTCTTTTATATCCGTTGATGTTCCCTCTTTTAAATTAAGTTCTTGATATTTTGGGATAAGGTCATTATTTGTCTCTTTTTTTAAATTGTTTTTTATCTAGTCAATGGCTTATGCTAGGGTATCTGAGTTTTCTGTGAAACATTCATATATGAAGAGTATACAGGAGAACTTGGCCATTGGCCATCAGAACCAATATAAAATGCCAGTTATTAATATAAAAAAATTGTGGTTAAGTTGTAATTCTGTGAAATTTTGATGAAGTTTTTGGTTGTAGCTAGTTTTGTCAATTATGAAAGGTATTTGACAATTGAAGGACTTAATCTCTTTTATTTATTTCTATTTTAAATTTATTAGAATACGGAATCACCTAAAAAGAAAGGAATTGATTTGGGAAGATAGTTCCAACTTTTAAGCCTTTTTTTAACAAAAAACGTGGGGCGTTAGTTCTATTGGAAGATATTTAAACGAAGTAGCATGTAAAGTCAACGGATTCTAGCCAAGAAAATTCAAATTGAGGAACCGAATCCTTTTCTCCAAGACTAACAACCTTTGAGGCATTGACACATATAATATATATCCCTTTCAAATAGTTTGAACAAAAAATTTAGTTTGACACATATTTTACCATTTGAGAGGAAATTAAAAAAAGTTATTGCACATAAAAACTTTATGGAAAGAGTTATTAATCGGAGAGAGATATTGTTAAGATTAATATATAGAGAGCCTTACATTTTTTCCTCTTAAAAAAATATTTCTTTCTTTCTATTAAAAGAGGTTATTGATGTCCAAAATAATGGATTCAACTTAAGTGAGCTGCCTTCGGCCTCAAGTGTCCTTGGGGACCTGCAAGGTGTAAGAGGATCAGTGAGGGAAATGATATTGGTGTGATAAATCATGTTATATATAAGTTAGGAATATAAATTAAAAGACTGTTTATAAGTCATATACAAAAATAGACAAATAAAATTGTATGTTACCGATTATAAAAAATAAAAAAAAGTAAAATACTATTACACGTTGTAGAAAATATGAAAAAACACATATATACCTATGCAATAGGCAATAAGACAACATACCTACATCATATGATAATATATCTACAAGAGTATATAATATACATCTACCATATGATGAACAAAAATTTTAAAAAAATTATTTTGTTGTATCTCCAAAATAATAAATTGTCCTAAAATTATGGGATTTATTAACCTGTGTATATCTCTATATTAAAATTATAATAAAATCTCGTAATTATTGTCCTATAAATTAATTTTTGCACGATTTATACTTAAGGGGCATAATAGAAACAACTAGATATTTTACAAATAATAATAATAATAAATCTACATTAGAAAATACAAAAAAAGAATGTAATCCTATTTGGCATAAAGTCATATATGGTGTTGTTTAGTGAGATAAATTCTCTCGTTAAATGCTAATCTGTCATTTCTATTTGTATAAAAAAAAATCTATTGTGTCAGGCTCGGTCAGTCATAATACAATACACACATATATTAATAATACATATAAATAAATGTGGATCGGTTTCATTAATATTGCAGCTTCATATGTACTCTTTCTTTTCGTTTTTTTCCTAATGAAATTAGGTTGCTAGGATTGTCGGTAAATCTAGAAAGAGAAAGATGGGTATCATCTTTTGTAGAATTGCGCAACACACGGTACACACCTCCTCACTCAAAAGTTTCTTCATTATTTCCCATTATTTTACCCTCACTTTATTATATCCATCCTTGTTTTTTCAAATAGCAATAATAATAATTGAGAAAAGTTTAGTCATGGATGGACCCATGAAAGAGTCAGCGACGGTAATACTGGGATGTGCTGATGGCAATGCCATGCATGGTTGGTCGGGGGGTGGCCAGGGAGAGGGGGATGATTGGAAAGATAGAAAGTGAAATGCGCAACTAGCATTTCTCTTTCTTATCATACTCTCCTTGTCATTGTTTTAGTTACTTGTACTTGTGAGAGCATCTTTTTTGGCTAAATTTTAGCTAAAATGTCTAGGCAGTTAATTGAGCTTAATCACTTTTAAAGCTCCTACTTCAACCATCCTCTCTGTTTTAAATAATCATCAGCTCATTGGCACCTCCTCACTTGCTATTTCACTTTCTCACGTAATCTCCGACGTACAGTGTGATCGATTTTTGTTTGTTTATTTAATTTTACTAGTCTACCCTCGTAAGGGTATTTGTTAGTATTTTGAAATTTTCACTAAATTCTCATTCTTTATTATATATTTATATAAGTTTTGTAAAGTGTGCTTGTAAACATTAGATATGTTAAGAGTAAAATAGCTGTTCTTGGTACAACTTTTCTTTATATGGGTCAGTATTTTCCAGGCCACTGGAGAGCAGAAAACTTACCTCTTGACTCAAATCTCCATTTGTAGGTATGCCTTGGGAAAATAGCTACTAAGGCCCCGTTTGGTTCATGGGAAAGGAGGCTTGGGAATGGGAATTCAATTGCTTTCCCATGTTTGGTAAGTCCAGGCATGGGAAATGGTTTCCTGACATATGGGAAAGTAGGGGGGAAAGTGAATCCCTCCTCTCAACTTGGGTTTTGTTTTCCCTCCTCATGGGAAAGTTTGGGAAAATGAGCCAACATTCAATGCACAATTTTCATGACTATTTTGTCCCTATGAACAATTTATAATTACAACGTATCATTAAATGCATTCTTTTTTTATTTGATTTAATATGGGTATAATTGGAAAATTATACAAACTTTGTTTTCCATTCCTACTCAAAACAAACATGAGAAAGAAAACAAAAATGAAACAAAGTGAAATCTCCTGGTTACTTTCCCGACATTACCAAACATGGGAAAGGAATCTTTCATTCCCATTCCTTGGGAAATGACATGGGAAATGTTTTCCCCTCAAATCTATTTCGTGAACTAAACGGGGCCTAATAGTATTCACAATAGGCTCCCTAAACTATATCCTTAGTTAAAATTTACGGTGGAATTGAAAAACCTACCTCCAACCATGCTCCCTATTCAGCTCCAAAAATAGGGAGACCTCTGGGAGTTCCTAAATTCGAGGAGAGAGAAAGGACTCCTAGTGACTCTCTATAATTAATTAAACGGTATTATATTTTATTATTATTTTAAGCATTTATTTAATGATATCTTTAATTTTATCTTTTTTTTTCTGCATTGTATTGTTGCAAAACACAAACACTTTTCTTTTTTTCAATTCTTTTGCTGTAGGTGCTTTGCAAAGCATGATCACTTTTTTTTGTTTATAAAATTCTTTTTGCTGTAGATATTTTGCAACACACAAACACCTTTTTTAAAATAAAAAAAAATTCTTTCCCCCGTAGGTATTTTGCAAAACACAAACACTTTTTTTTATTTATAATAATTCTTTTCCTATGATTTTTTGTTTTAACAGCCAATTCTTTCAAAGCATAAAACCATAGAATATCAAAATTGAATAACAATTAAACGTGCAATTATTTGGCAATATTCATTATTTGAATATGAAAATTTTATTATAAAATCAGAAATTAAATTAAAAAAAATAAGTAAAGCATTTATGACAATTAGAAGTAAATCATTTATGACTCTCCAAATTAGAGAGTATGGTTGGAGTTGAATTTTTTTTAGAGAGCTCCTAAAATAGCTTTTTTGTGTTTTTAGCTAAATTGTAGCTAAGAAATAGGGAGCTTGATTGTGGATGCTCAGAGCATTCATAATGGGCTTCCTAAACCACATCTTTAGACAAATTTTAGGAGGAATTGGAAAAATACAACTTCAACCATACTCCCTATCCACCATCTCCTAAAATAGGAAAACCTCTAGAAGCTCTTAAATATGAGGAGAGAGAAATGACTCTTAGTGGCTCTCTATAATTTAATGATGGTTTGTTTTAAGTATTTTTTTTTAAAATTTTAAATTAATGCAATTTGTTTTTCTTGTTTTTATAGAGAGGGACCAATTATATTGAGTTATAAAATAATTATACTATTTATGACTCCCTAAATTAGAGAGTATGATTGGAGTTCAAATTTTATAGAGAATTCTTAAAATAGTTTTTTTTTGTGTTTTTAGCTAAATTCTAATTTTTTTTTGTTTTTAAATGATTGTAAATAGACTAGTTTAATGATGAAATATTTTAATATCAATTTACTTCGAAAGCGGTTGGAGCACCTAAAAAATAAGTTTTGAATCAAAAGGTTTGAATTCAAAAAGTAAAATTAATGGCTAGCATGCATGATTGGAGTAGCCACCTCTCAACCATGCATATGTGGTGTGTGGTATATTTATTTTTCTGGGGTGATTCAAATTTTGGATTTCTAATACCACGGTTAATATGAACATCCAACCAAAACGGATTGGCAATAACTAGGAAGGCCCAAAATAATTTAAATATTAAACAAAATTTTAATTCTTCTTCACACTCTCAACATTTAGTTGGTTACTTAAAAATGCTTAATTAAGTGTGAAAGTTTTTATCAAAATTTTCTCTCAAACGCTCTTCATTTCTCTCCCTCTCAAACTCTAGCCGCCTCTCCTATCATAGGGGAGAGGGAGGGAAGGTCACTGCCTTTCCTCCCTTGTCCATCCTTCGCCTTCTCTATATTTTCTCCTCCCATTTCTGACTCTTTTCTCTTGCCTTTCGTTTGGTTTTTTGGTTGAGCTTGTGGTCATTTCTGACTCCTGGAGGGTTTGATTGTGCTTTCTGCCATACTTTCTTATTGCCCCAGATCTCCTTAAATCTCTCTCACCTTGTGATGCCCCTTTATTTTGCGGCTTTATCTTGGTGTTGTTTGGGGTTCTTTTTGCAAATCTGTGGGGTTTGTGTGTTTTTTTTTGTAGGTTCATGTGTGGCTGCGGTTTTCCTCTCAACGTGGGCTTCGATGGTAGGGTTCTTGCTTTCGTGGTGGCGACTCTACTTGTGTACCTGGGCATACCCTATTTCAGAAAAGAAAATACTTGCCTATTTTTCATGAAGTAGGAACTTTGACTTTCGTGCCAATTACAGTTTGACAAATGTGTAGAATTGTTCTTTTTATATTTTTTATGAATTATTTTTGTGCAGTTTAACCTTTTCCACACCATAGTGAAGCTTTGTTCCCTTATCCTTACCTAATCTAAAGGGTTGGTTGAGTTGATAAAGATCGTTCTCTTCGCTATCAATGCCTAAATTCGAGTCCCGCTGTCGACAATCTCTCTTGGGATGGGGTAGCCTCCCCTCTCCCTAAACTCTTTTTCAAAAAAAAAAAAAAAAAAAAAAAAAAAAAAAAAATGCATTCTTCTTATTATCCTAACTCGGTATTAATTTCATTGCCCTAGGAAAATTCGCTTATGTCAAACTGTGATTTACAAGAAGAAATAACAAAAAAGTGACAAGCAGTATCATTTTAGAAATCACAACATTTAACTAGGGGTGGTTGCGGTTCGGTAACCGCGAATTTTTACTCAAACCGCAAACCGACCGACTATTTGCGGTTTGGTGATTTTTGAAACCGCAAAATACGGTCGGTTACCGCGAATTAGCGGTTTAAAACTGCAAGTTGTCAAGCATTCACAAAAATATAAATTCACAACCTCAATTTCTCAAACATATATAAATTCACAATCTCCTCAACTTCTCAAGCATTCACAACCTAAGAAAATTAAAGTTACAATTCCAAGCATTCCAATTAAAGTTAAACTTCTCAAGCATTCAAATTCTAAATCCTTTAAAGTTATAAACCAAAAGGAAAATGCAAAGCAAAATGAATTAAAATTACAATCAAAAAGAAAAATTCAATTCAAAGTTAATTAAAGTTACAAACTAAAAGGAAAATGCAATGCACCAATATTACAAACTAAAGTTACAAACTCAAGTGTTGGTGGTGAGTGGATTTGAAGAACCCCGTTGTGTTGTTTGAGCACCAATGTTATCTACAAATAAAACAACATAGTTTAGTACATTTTATTATAAGAAGAAACATAAATAACATTAACATAAATAAACTAATTACTTACAAGTTGTCATATGTTTCATTTCCTTGTAGAATTCAACCTCATCATCCGTGCGGCTATACTTTGCGGTTTGCGGTAACCGCAAGTTTTGAAAATCAAATACCGCAACCGCAAATGCGGTTCGGTTCTTAATACCGCAAATACGGTTCGGTTTACCGCGATTGCAGTTTCATTGCGGTAAATTATCGGTTGGTTTTTGCGATTTTTCGGTTTTTTCGGTTTAAAATGCCACCCCTACATTTAACCATTGTCCTAAAAAACGAGGAGGTACAAAAATCTTCAATTTTTGCCAGTGGCCTGATCACTTTGTCCCCCATTAAGTGAGCTCGTCCCAAAAAAGGTAGTCTTTAGGCGTACAAAGGAAAAACAATATATTGAAGTTATTGTCCGCCTGCAATTCCAGGCTGTTGTGCAAGCCTCACCAAACTTTGCTGAAAAAGGCACACTTCAGCTCTCCTGTCACGTCATGTATAGGATCATCAACAACCACATGCATGTGGGGGAACTTATAACATATGTTTCCTTCTGCCTTGGGCCAACTTGTTGAGTATATATTCAACAAAAGAGTTTTTAAAATAAATTGTCTATAAACTTATACCCGAATTTTAATTTGATATTTCAATTTTTTTTATTTCTTTAATTTAGTCATTTCGTTAATTTGAGAGTAAAAGTGTCAATTTGGATACAATTATTCTCTAAAAACCAATAAACAATATTACCAAAAAATTAAATTGAAACATGTGCGAGAGTTGAATGATCAAATTAATTACGAAATCAATTTAAATAGCAAAATGAAACGCTGGTATAAATTCAGGAACCATTATTTATAAAATCCCTTGAACAAAAGTAACAATAATGATACGGCCCCTCCCAACTAGGATCTCCAAAAGTAGTTGGCACCGCAAAATTTAGATGGTTAATTGACAATGTGTTAAAGAAGAGTAGAAATTTGATTGTTCTTTTTGAAGTTGCATATTTTATTTTGATATAAGTGATATTAAGAAAGGGGAAATCGAACTAGACCTTAGACGCAAATATAAATATTCTTAACCGCTTAAACTAGAATTCTCCGTCTTTGATGTCGCATTTGATAGAAACAATCCTGCCAACTTGGGAGAGGGCATAAATAGAGGTGGGGTTGGATTATTGTGAGACTTTTAGAGGTGGACCAATAGACCAATAAATCAAAACATTTGTCAACTACTTTCTCCTTGCATGGTCAATGTAAATTATTTATAAGGCAAAATTGGAGCTTCCTTCGTTTTTCTTGTTTGTTCATTTTTTTCATTTTTTTCGATCTGTGTTTCATTCTAAGCAAGGCCTGCACAAGTGTATTTGTATATTAATAGGGTCAAATGCATACACAGTTATTCGGAGAAATATTTAAATCCAAAACGATATACATCCAGAAGGAATGCCAAAATAATTCTCTAACTTACTTGATAAATCAAGTACCTAAGGGCAGCTTACTAAATTTATTATTAACTTTTCATCCTATTTTGATCGATTTATTCTATGTTATACATCATGTTCTATCTGCCAAAATGTCTCTGTATATGAATTTTTTTTCTTAAATTTTGGGAAATGAAGAGGTTTTTATATTAGTTCCTATAAGAGAGGAAGAGAGAGAGAAGCTTATGCAAGTACATCCAAGAACAAAAATACTCTTTTCTGCTCCCACCAACAATCACCTCTAGCCCAACGAAAAATGACCTTAATTTGTAGATCAGTGGTTTTAAGTTCGAACCCTTATAGTGTGAGAAACTTCACTTCCTCCTTCTAGTTTAGACTATTTGTGTGTAAGAAACTCCCCCTCCTCCTTCTAGTTTAGACCATTGCTTGTATTAAAAACAAAAACAAAAACCCTTTCTTACTCCATATGAGATTTTTGAGGACCATAGTACAAATGGGGCATAAGTTAAAGGACTAGTGCTCTCAAAACAATCTTAAAATTTTTTTTTTTGAATGAATATTTTGTTAATGAAAAATAAGGCCCACAAAATAGCAACTCAAAGGTGCTAAAAAAAAATATCAAGGAACATTGCACAACACTAGACAAGAAGAGTGCCTACCAAATAATAAACCAAACTGAAGGCACAAAACAAAGGCATAACAGAATACAAACCTTTTCAGGCATAGGAGAAAATGCATTATAAATGAAGGTGTACGATTTAGTATAGGGCCCCAAAAGTTGAAGTATTAGAGCACTTCCAGCAGTTTGCCCTTTGCCATGGCAAGGGGGGACTAGGGCAGTTACTATTCACATAAATAGTGCATGCCTTTGCAAACTATTATGGTGTTTCCACCAATTGCTATGGCAACAACTATTCACATGAGATATGTAAAAAAAGATCAAGGAACATTGCACAACACTAGACAAGAAGAGTGCCTAACAAATAATAAACCAAACTAAAGGCACAAAACAAAGGCATAAAAGAATACAAACCTTTTCAGGCATAGGAGAAAATGCATTATAAATGAAGGTGTACAATTTTGTATAAGGCCCCAAAAGTTGAAGTATTAGAGCACTTCCAGCAGTTTACCTTTTGCCATGGCACCGGGAGGGGGGGGCTAGGGCAGCTACTATTCACATGAATAGTGGCTGCCCTGCCTATGCAAAAGGTTGTGGTGTTTCCACCAATTGCCATGGCAACAACTATTCACATGAGATATGAGGTGAGAAATTTGTATAGAGTTTTGGTGTGGGAAGTGAAAACTATGAATAAGTATTTATTTTTAAAAAAATCTGAATTTTTTTCTGTATTTTGTTAAGATTTTTTTTTAAAATTTTTTTGTTGCTGACGTCAGCAAACCCGGGCTTAAACTATGGCTGATCTTGCCTGAGGGCTGGCCTGGTTTCGTGAGTTCCACCTCTTGCCAGGGCTAGCCCTTGCTGCTGGAAACGTTTTTTGGCCCAAACCCACCCAGCCCGAGCCTAGCCTTAGCTGCTGGAAGTGCTCTTAATGGATAGATATCTCCTTGGGACGTATCATATGTACAATATGAACTATACAGTATAGGTTATTGAATACAAGGCCCATTTCTACTTTCAGAATTAATTGTTTTCCTGTGTAGGTTTTTTTTTGGTCAAAACTTTTTATAGGTTGGATGAGTGCTCTTGGAGTTCATTTCTTACGTGCCTTTGAGTTCATTTCTTAGGAAATTCATGCAACGGAAGATCCTAAATTTGAGACTTTCAACACCAAAAAAATTCTTTTAAAACGAAAGTATTCGTGCATGGATGGCAGCTCAAGTTCCATGTCCACAACTGAGATTTCCATTTCCTCAACTAGTCTGCGCTTCTTGGGGTGGTGATGAAGTAATTGAGCTTATTCCATAGCTAGTCAGCTCGTGTACAAGCCTCTTGAAGCTTGGGAGGTCAGTGAAGTTAGACCACGAACACAAGAACCTTATCAAACTATGATATTTGAAAAGTTCATAAAAAATGAACACATTACGGGATGAGTAGAACAATGGAGAATGTGTATAGGCAAAAATAGTGTTATATGTAGTTCAATCTCTTGCTCACCATTTGTTGATGACCCAAAATTTGGCACAACAAAGTAAGACCGACATAATTACACCAAGAACACGAGCGAAGCATCGTGCTTTACTGAAGTCGGGTTACATACACGTTGAGTAGTTTTGAGATTTTCATTATGATAATGTAGGTTACATTTTATAAGAGGAGAAAGCTTGTAAAAGTAAAAATAAATAATGTATAGGGAATTAGGATACAATGTAACCGTTGAGTACTTTCGAGATTTTCACAAAGATAATGTAGCTTACATTTTGCAATAGCAGAGAGCCTGTGAGAGTTCCCTCAAATAGGCAAAGGCTTGGGCCTTCTTCACTTGTGAGCTTCGGGTTTAAGCTAACCCCATGACTATGATAATTTGGACCAAATTTGAATGCCAACCACATTTTGCTTCAATGGTTGGATGTGATGAACTTTCACAACCAATGTTGCTCTCAAGAAAAAAAAGAAAAAGAAATACTAAAGATTTTAAATAAAAACACTTACATTTAGCAATGGATACTGTCCCCAACAGCCCATTGACTACACCAAATCTCAGCCGTTGATCCACATGTCTCCATCACACAGCCATTTTCTTACACATCAACGGTTCATGTTCCACACACTCATGCACCAACCGCGCCAGATTCCACCTTACTCCACTTTGACTCCCCCACAAAACCCCAAAGACCTCCATTGGATACTCATTCCACCCTCACTCTGATACACAGACTCCACCAAAAAGCGCGCGAACCGAAGCGACGAAATGCCAGAGCTACCGGAGGTGGAGGCGGCCCGGAGGGCCATAGAGGAAAACTGCCTGGGGAAGAAGATAACGAAAGCGCTCATCGCCGACGACCCCAAAGTCATCGACGGAGTCTCTCGCGCCGACTTCGAGGCGTCGCTCTTGGGAAAGACCATCGTCTCTGCTCACCGCAAGGGCAAGAACTTGTGGCTCCGCCTCGACTCTCCTCCTTTCCCTTCCTTCCAATTCGGTGCCGTTTCGATACTTATAATCACCATTGTTGTCAATTTTATCATCACTCTGACAATGTACTGCGAAAATTCATATGTAATAATGTCTGGTGTTTGCGGTTGTATGAGTTTCAGGGATGGCGGGTGCTATATATATTAAAGGGGTCGCGGTCACCAAATATAAGAGGTAAGGGTGTTTGCCCATGAAGTGAAATAAAATAGAAAGACTGAATTTTTGGGTTCCCTTTGGTGTTTTGGGCTGACCCAAACGAAGGGTTCAAGTAAAGAAGTGATTTTTTATTTTATTTTAATTTTTACATGATGTTTGATTGAATTGCTTTCAGGTCTGCCGTAAAGGACACTGATGAGTGGCCTTCCAAGTATTCCAAGTTATTTGTTGAAGTACGTAAGAATTAATATTCTAAGTCACCAACGGTGATGTTTTTTTGTTTTTTTGTTTTTTGTTTTATATATGCTTATTTGGTAATGATTTTATCAAAATGAAATTACTGAGGCTGTGAGGGTTTCTCTGAGTCCGAGTCTAGTTGTTCGTGGTTTTAGCAGGAAATGTATTCGAGTGAGAGACAACTTAATTTTAGCGATTGTAATTATAGCTACTAAACAAGGTCTTTAGTTTCTGAGACATTTCAGAGTACTCAGAAGTTAACAGCCACTCTTTGAAGGTGTATATTCTTTTAGGATTTTCTGAATTTTAAATTATCTCACATGCGAATGTTGAAGAAGGAAAAAATAAAAAGGGTGAGGATTTCCTTATAATTTTTTAATGAATGTGAATATTTATGTGTCTTCCATGCTGCAAGCAACAATGGTGCGGACCTTTCTTTATTTGAGATTTTATGTGCTTGAGAGCAGTTGGTAAAGGAAATAGTTGATCTGAATCTTCTTATGTGATTCTGCTTCATGATCAAGTTTCACTTCAGTTGCAATTAGTTCCTTTCTACAATAGTTTGAGCCATTAAAGCTCATGGATGTATATTTCTTTTTCAATGTCTTTTCTCAAGTTTGTTAATCAAAGTGGAGTAGTAATTGTCTGACTCATTTATTTGTACTGATTGTAAACAATTTTATGAAGTACTTTCATGGATTTGATTGATCTGTTTTTTTGAATAAAATATGGGTCATATTGTGAGTTAACTTATCCCATTATGACTGTCACATACTCCTTGGGCAGCTGGATGATGGTCTGGAGTTCTCTTTCACTGACAAGAGGCGATTTGCTAGAGTCCGCTTGCTCAAAGATGTATATAATATCCTCCTTAACCTCTAAAGTTTTCATGTTCTTTTAAGCTGGCACTCTAATAAGCTTTCAATTTGTTGGTACAGCCAGCATCTGTGCCCCCCATATCTGAGCTTGGGCCTGATGCTCTCTTGGAGCCTATGACTGGGGATGAACTTTTTGAATCCTTGAGCAAGAAGAAAATTGCAATTAAGACTCTATTGCTTGATCAGGTTAGTACAGCTTAGTTCATTTTTTTAGCGTGTCAAATTATGGATAATATTACCATGGAATACAAATCAAAGGCTATTCTACAAGTGTATAGTTGTATGTGTAGATATCGTTTTAAATTCTCTGTTATGTGTTTACAGTATAGATAATACCCTTTTTTTACATGTTTGCAGAGTTACATTTCAGGAATTGGAAATTGGGTTGCTGATGAAGTACTATACCAAGTCAGTTTGGTCTTTATACTTGAACAGTATCCTTTTTCTTATTTACATTTAGTTGACATGAGATTGAACTATTCTAGGGATCCAAATGATGGGGTAAGATTGAGATACTGTATGGTCCCAGAAAAATGATGAGATTGAGATGGATGAGTTGCAATACTGAAAACTAAATAATTTTCGGTTAACTAGAATATGAGCTGGTCTGGATAAGAGAGATATATTGATGACCTAGATTTACAAGGGCCGTAGGATTAGGGATTCTTTTTGTCCTCTTTTAACATTTGATGCATCCAATTCAGAATAAGTAGTCAATTCCAAGAGTCTTGTCTAAACAAAACATATCCAAATGTAACCTAAGATGATTTGGTCATAGTTAGTAATTACTGAGAATGGAAACTTGCAAGAGAGATAGTATGCTTCAGGTTAACCAAACTTCAGAGTCTAAAATGACTTCTGGTTGTGACAGGAAGAAAGAGCATGCACTTTGCTGACCTCCATTAGCCAGGGTTTATGGCTTTGTGAAATTCAATTATTTTTTCCAGGGGATTGGAAATATGCTCAATTGAATTCCTTTTATATGATACATAAAGAAACTTCTAATTTACGCCTGGTGCTGATTCTTAGAGCTATAAGCTTTAAATTATTACTGGTTTTTCTTTTGTAGGTCTAGATTATGCCTAATGGTGGACTTTTACAGTTTATCTGATTTCTTACAGGCTAGAATTCATCCAGAGCAAAGTGCTGCCAGCTTGTCGAAAGAAAATTATGGAAATTTGCACAAGAGCATCAAAGAGGTGAGAGATTTAACTTCTTGTATTGAGTCTCTGCTAGTACCTGTACCTGTACTTTTATTTTTATTTTTTATTTTTCCGAGAGGTGAATATGCACTCTTCATTGCAATATAGAGGATGAATACCTGTAGGTTATTGAATATGCGGTTCAAGTTGATGCAGACTCTATCCAGTTTCCCGGTGAATGGTTGTTTCATTTTCGGTGGGGCAAAAAGCCCGGAAAAGTTAATGGTAAGAAACTGGAAATATATGTGGTCATTTTGACAAGAGTTTATTTTACAGGTTATCAAAAAATCACTTGAAGTTGGGGCAGATAGTAGTCAATTTCCAAGTAATTGGATTTTTCATTCCCGTGAAAAGAAGCCTGGAAAGGCTTTTGTTGATGGTTTGGTTTCTGACCCTCAGTGTGATTATATGTTATTGCCTAACATTTGGTTAATTGATGTTTTCATGTAATGCAGGGAGGAAAATTGACTTTATCACGGTTGGTAGCAGGGTATGTCATGCTAAAAGAGGCCCTCTTATATTGCTCTTGTGGCAATTCTAAGTTTTTCTTTTCAGTGGTCCTTATTTATTTTTTACTTTGGGTTTTGTTCTTCTAGACTACAGCGTATGTACCAGAGCTTCAGAAGTTAAGTGGACAGCAAGCTGCCAGAGCAGGGAGTAAACAAGCTAACAAGAGAAAAGGGCATGGTGATGGTGTCAATGATGATGTTAATGAAGCAGCGAGTGATGAAGAAGTTAATGGAAGTGTGCAGTCAAAGAAAGGGAGGAAGCCTAGAGGTCAAGGTAAGAGGTCATCAGCAAAAAGAAAATCTATAGAGAGTGATGATGAAGACAATGCCAATGACAGTGAGGACGATGACGATGATAACAATGATGATCGTCATGATGAAGATCAAAAGAATAAAACAAGAAAAGTGACCAATAATAAGCAATCCAAGGTAGAGAAGACATCAAAGAAAACAGTCCAGACCAGTCAGAATAGTAAGAAGAAGAAGAAAGCAAAATAGGTAGCTACCGAGATATATTCAACACCTATGATGCATAGCCCAGCTCTTTTTGGAAGTACGGGATGATGGGCGTACAAGCGGATTCAGTTTTTGTAACCGACTCTACCCAGCGGATTCAGTTATTGTAGCCAACTCTAGCCAGTAGTAAGCCTTTTTTTATCATGAACTTGGCCAGTGCTAAGCAGTTATACTAATGACTTCCATTATGTATTATATGCGCAATTGTTGTTGGAAAATACTCCCTTTGCTTGCACCTAAAGTAGTGGTTTTCCACTAATGAGGTTTAAATGCGTTACAGTAGAGGCGAATAATCTTGACTGGACTTTCAAGATACAAGACTACTAACAATGGCAGAACAGAAAGAAGACAATTATGAAATTCTTAGTTTTTATTTATCGTTGTTTACTATAATACATATAAAAAGAATAGTACATTAAAAAAAAATCCGAGTCCAATGTTTACAATATGATACACACAACAAAAAAGGAGAAATATTTACACACGAACTGCCAAGGCAGCTGGTAGGATCTTTTTTGCAGTTTAATGAATCCCCTCAAGTCATGCAGCTGTTTAACTGAAAGGAAATCACAGAGTAAAGGAGCATTGTTAGGTGAATTCTCCTCGTACTCATTGTTATGTCATTGACGACTTGGAAATTTGAGAACAGAAAACAATCGAGCATTCCAACAGAGAAATCATATCACTTCAAGTCATAGAACTAATGAGCACATTAATAGAATTATATATAAACCATGCAGCTCTAGTATGCTCATGCAGATAATTATATGCTGTATCGGGGGGAAAGGGTTGGCTTCTGATGTACAGCAGTCTCCTTCGAAAATGCAACATGCTACAATTAATTGCTTCCGGAATAATATGATCACTTGATTGTAGCGAAACATATGCTACTTTATCAACTATTGTTTCATGTTTACCAGGGCACAAGGAGACCCTTCTCAAGTAGGTATTTGAATAATTTGCAGAAGTAATTCAACTAAGTTGACAGAAGATGGAAAGGTTTTCTTACCTATTAACTTGGAAGATGATGCTGATTTCCAGATTAAAGGTGGATCGTGCATTGAACTTAAAAGAATACTCTCAGAGCAGTAACTACTCTCTCTGGCCTGTTGCATGTTTGTCAATACTTCATTAAGAAAAGTGAAAGGGGCAAAATGGTGTGAGACACATGAATTCTAACTGAAATCTGAAAGTCATTTACCAGTCCTCCTGTGGCATATGCCCAGCACCTTCTATCAACTTAAGCTTGACAGCAGTAGGGTTTCCTTCCTGAAACTCTTCCGCCACAGATTGAGGCAGATACTTGTCTGCAATCCCCCAAGCAACTAGAGTCGGTATATCCCAACTGAAGTCCAGAAGCCATTTTTTAGCAAGTCATCAGCAACAAGTAAAATACATTATCAGAAACATGAAGATAAATGAAGTTAGAACAGTTATAAAAAATTCAAAGTTGTCTTGTTGACCATGAAATGACAATAATCAAGTTGATAAGAGACCTATCACTATGGATGCAGTAAATGGCCAATCTGAGGTAAAAACAGAACTCTAGATACTTTATAAATTTGAATTGTGCACATTCGCTCTCAGCTAAACGACTTTTTATACAATTCTTTTTTTGGACAGATTTTATACAATTCAACGATATTATAGAGGCACAAATAAAACGCTAAGCTATCTATTCTTGGCTGTAACATCTTGTGTCACAGAATTCTTTAGACTTCATGCTAGAGGATGCAAAAAAGGTGCAATTTTTTTAGGTATAATGTTACTTTGAGGCAAATATTAATCAAAACAGTAAAGACCAATGGATGTACAAGTTTCTCCTCTTTAACATCTGAAAAACAGAAATAGAATCCCACAAAACTGTCTATGATTTGACCATCGGAGCCTTTCTTCATATTATCATCTCTCCACGTTAACTTGAGTTAGGTATTGACTTATAACACACGAATTTTCCTTTAGGTTATAACAAAGTCTGGCAGCTGTTATTCTAAATTCCAGAGAACTTTTTTATAGGCTCAAATTGTCATTTTAAATCTGTCAACCTTTCGAGTTCAAAGCTATAAACATATGACAAAAGCATGCAAACGAGAGCCAACGTATTTAAAAGATAACACAGTAAAGGTATACCTTCCAGATGCAAAGCCAGATGCTATTTGGGTTGATATATTATTGAAATTGGCCTTTCTTGTCGCTTCAAGTATAGCTGAAACATTGATAAAAAAAATGATATTTGAAAGGTTAAGAGAACCTTAATTCTGCTCATACTCATAATTAACTTCAACTCAACATTACTTCAGAGATTAAAGGGCCCAATTATTTATTAGAAATCTAAAAATGTAAACATTGAATAATAGGGTCCTCTGAAGAAATGGATTACAAACCAAATCCAGGTCCACTGCTTGAAAGATATGGTAACCGGTACACATCAGCCTTTTCCAGCTTCAAGACGTAACTGTTGAAAGAAGACATGCTTTTTGTAAGAGCTACGGCAAATCTCATTAGACATGAAGACATGCTTTTTGTAAGAGCTATGCCAAATCTCATTAGATATGAAGACATGCTTTTTGTAAGAGCTATGCCAAATCTCATTAGATATGTCAATGATGCTTTTTTTCTTTTTTCCTTCTTTAAGTTTTATTTACTTCCAATATTGTTAGAAACTCGGTTGTTTGATAAATTTAGTTTAGTCTGTTACATGCCTTTTGCATTACCAATGCTTTGGTTATAGCACCATGGAAAATATGCATATGTTGAAACCTAAGGTTTGACATCTTTATCCACTTAACACAATGCCTAATACCAAATACTAGCATCCTCAGGGCCTAAAAAAAGTACAAGCATCCTCAGTTTAGATGTAGCTGAGTGCTGCTTTCAGTTTATTTACATACTAATAGCAGCATTTGCTATTGGGAAGGAAAGGAAAAATTAGCAGCTAGGTTGTTAATATGCTTTCCATGGCCAACAAGACAGATATATCTTATGTGATTCCACAGAACTGGATAAAAGAACTAGATACGTACGCGCTACCTGCTTCAATAAAGCGCTCTGCCATAACAGCATTCTGGCATGTAAATTCACCAAAAAGAGGAATTCTGAAAAGAATCAAAAGAAAATTGGAATGAAAATTTAGAAATAGATAGTACAAAGAAAATTAGAAACTAACTGTTAAATGTCTGATCAGCTCAAAAAGAGAAAACGTGTAAAGCCTCAATCCTCCTTCATCATGATGCAATAAATAATTGAACTTTTAATCATCCATGTTTTCTACTTGGATGTGCCCTAGCGTTTGGTTAAGCATGCCTTTCTCTTGAAATATTTCAATAAATATGTCGTCTAATTAACTTGAATTCGAGGATAACGTAAAAACTGTAACTAGTATTTTTACCTTCATGGCAGAAACAGTTCTTCATTAGAAAAAACATGTCAAGAGGTAAACCTGGCTTTTAATATCATGTAATTTTTTTCAAGTAAGAACATCAAACCTTAGTTGCTTAAACAGTCCAGGAACAGGAGATGAAACTGTGAGTGGACTATTTAGAATTGCGAGCTTTGATATTCTGCTTCGGTTTTTTAAGGCCCATGTCAATCCATATGAACCTACAAGAAATCCCTTCAAGGGGAGAATTAAAGCATGTAAGATGCATAGTTTAATTACAAGAGAACCTATAACATAGATTTAACAATAGCTTGACTAGACTTTACTGAAATCTTTTGAACCAGAATATCTTTCATGACAAACACCAGTCCAATAGCTTGTCTTCTACAAGTGTTCAAACCTGAACGACCAGATAGAAAGGAGATTTGACCCCCAGCACATCTAGTAATTTGTCAAATTCTTCATGGAACTCCTCTTCTGTAGCGGAAACCAATATTTTTTTTATATACAAAAAGAGCATTATAGGAGGCTCCCCTCGAAATAAAAATTCTGATATGAAAAGTCTTCTACTAAAAGAATATACCTTTGTAATCAAATCCATATCCAGGCTGTGGCTTGTCACTGAAACCAAATCCTAGCCAATCAGGTGCAAAGCAGTGGAACCCAAGTTCTGACATCTATTCAAGATAAAGGTAATGATTAAGAAGTTTATGTTGGCGTGATCAGGTAACTGCGGTTATGCATTTCATACTTCTGATATACGAGATACTACTGGTTGGATAATTGATTCTGGCGCCACTGATCATATGACCTTTGATCCGAATGATTTTTTGCACACCACTACACCCCGCCGCACAAGAATTGCCAATGCAAATGGAGTTACCTATCCTGTAACAGGGGCCGGCACTGTCGCCCTTTCACCTTCTCTGTCCCTTTCTAATACTCTCCTCGTTCCATCTTTGTCCAATAAATTACTGTCTGTGAGCCAGGCAACTGAACAACTCAATTGTTGTGCACTAATTTATCCAAATTTTTGTTTGCTACAGGATATTCTCACCAAGGAGATCATTGGGCGTGGTACTAAAAGAGGGGGGTTGTACTATGTGGAGGACTTCAGTATGGGATGTGCCAATAGTGTAAAGCATCCGTCTGATGACAAGCACAGACAGATTTGGCTCTGGCACCGACGTTTGGGGCATCCATCTTTTGGTTATATGAGACACTTATTGCCCGAGTTGTTTTCTGTATTTAAAGACTCAGATTTTAAATGTGACACTTGCATTTTAGCCAAGAGTCACAGAGCATCCTATCCTTTAAGTATGAATAAAAGTAATATTCCTTTTGCTTTAATTCATTCTGATGTTTGGGGACCCTCACCTATTTCTACTCATTCTGGTATTCGTTGGTTTGTCACATTCGTAGATGATTGTACACGGATGACATGGCTTTATTTGATGAAAAATAAGAATGAAGTGTTTTCCCTGTTTCAATCCTTTCACAAACAGATGGAAACACAGTTCAATGCTCGAATACAGATTCTTCGCTCTGACAACGGTGGAGAATTTGTCAATCATGATTTTCAGACTTACTTCCAGACACATGGCATTATTCATGAGACAACTTGTCCCCAGACACCACAACAAAATGGTGTTGCCGAACGAAAGAATCGTCATCTCCTTGAAACCGCCCGTGCTCTTCTCATTGGTGGCCATGTTCCTCGTCATCACTGGGATGATGCTGTCATCACTGCTGTCCACCTTATCAACCGCATGCCATCTGGGGTCTTGAACTTCAAAACTCCATTACAAGTGCTGGCGCAACATGGGCCTCTACCATCTGTTTTGGTGCTTACCCCTCGCATTTTTGGCTGTGTGGCCTTCGTTCATCTCCACAAAAATCAACGAAGCAAACTTGATCCTTGTGCGCTTCGTTGTGTTTTTCTGGGTTATGCCACTCATCAAAAAGGCTACCGATGTTATCACCCTCATACCCGGCGAACCTATGTCACTTTGGATGTCACTTTTCTAGAATCGGAGATGTTTTTCTATGACCCAGCATCCAATTCTACTCTTCAGGGGGAGATACCGAGTGAAGAGCTCAATTGGAGCAGCTTGGAAAACGAAGATATTAACGAAGATATTCATCTATGCACAAAGATTGCTCTCGGCCAAGAAACAATAACAATCGATCGTCCCGAGTCTGGCACGTGCGAATGCCCTCTGCCAAACAACGATCAATCGCCTACCCCTTGCAAAGCTGTTTTTGATTCGAGTCATACTCCTACAGACAACTCAGAACAACAAGATGAAGACCCCCCCTCTCACTCAACAGTACCAACGGACCAATCTCCTGAGAATATCTTTGAGGTAAATACTCCTACTAGACTTGTGCCTTTAGAGGATAAAACTATTAGATATCAATTACCTTTCAGGCAAAATCGTGGGAAGCCACCAAACCGTTATTCACCTGATATTGACAAGGCATCCAAATATCCAATTGCAAATCATGTATCCACTGAGAAGCTGCCTGAACCACTCAAGGCTTTTGTGCATCAGTTGTCTGCTATCCAGATTCCAACCAAGGTCTCTGAAGCATTGAAAGATCCTAAGTGGGTCCAAGCTATAAAAGAGGAGATGAGAGCTCTTGAGAAAAATCAGACTTGGACATTACAGACTATACCACGAGGAAAAAAGACTATCGGATGTAGGTGGGTGTTTACTATAAAACACAATGCAGATGGATCTATCGAGCGATACAAGGCAAGACTTGTGGCAAAAGGGTACACACAGACCTATGGTATAGACTATGAAGAAACCTTTGCACCAGTTGCAAAGTTAAATACCGTCAGAGTCTTATTGTCCCTTGCAGCTAATTTGGATTGGCCACTACACCAGTTTGATGTAAAGAATGCTTTTCTACATGGCGAACTCGCGGAGGAGGTGTACATGGACATTCCTCCTGGATATAATACTACTCAGACTGGAACAGTTTGCAGGTTACGAAAAGCATTGTATGGATTGAAACAGTCACCACGTGCATGGTTTGGACGGTTCACCATGGCAATGAAGAATAATGGTTTCAAACAGTGCAACTCAGATCATACTCTGTTCTTGAAACATCGGAAAGGGAAGGTAACAACATTAATAATCTATGTTGATGATATGATTATTACTGGGAATGATAAACAGGAAATATCACAGCTACAAGACTATTTGGCTACTGAGTTTGAGATGAAGGATCTAGGTGGACTCAAGTATTTCTTGGGAATTGAGGTTGCTCGATCGCAGCAAGGCATATTTCTATCTCAAAGGAAATATGTCTTGGACTTGTTGACAGACACAGGAATGCTAGATTGCAAACCTGCGGACACTCCTATTATTCAAATCATCATCTTGGAGAATATCCTGATCAAGTTCCAACTAACAAAGAAAGATACCAAAGGTTAGTGGGAAGATTGATCTATTTGTCACATACTCGACCAGACATTGCTTATGCGGTGAGCGTTGTCAGTCAATTTATGCACTCTCCAAGTGAAGACCACATGAATGCAGTTCTTCGGATACTTAGATATTTGAAGTCTGCACCTGGAAAAGGACTTATGTTCTCAAAGCATGGTCATCTAAATATTGATGGTTATTCAGATGCAGATTGGGCAGGTAATGTAACAGATAGAAAATCCACATCGGGTTACTTCACATTCGTGGGAGGTAATTTGGTGACATGGAGAAGCAAGAAACAGAATGTAGTAGCTTTATCCAGTGCAGAAGCCGAGTTCAGAGGTATGACTAAAGGGATTTGTGAACTTCTTTGGTTAAGAAAGTTGCTTACTGAACTTGGGTATAAACCTACATCCACAATGAATCTCTTTTGTGACAACAAGGCTGCTATAGCCATTGCACAGAATCCAGTTCAGCATGATCGTACTAAACATGTTGAGGTGGATCGACACTTCATCAAACAGAAGCTTGAGGCTAAAGTGTTTCAATTTCCTTTTGTGAAATCCGAGGATCAATTGGCGGATATTTTGACAAAGGCGATTTCCAGTAAAGCATTCCACAATTCACTGGATCAGTTGGGCATTGGCGACATCTATGCACCAACGTGAGGGGGAGTGTTGGCGTGATTTGTGGATATTGACTTACTTTCCTTACACACCAAGGATTCCTATTATAATTGTAATTGATTTACTTTAATTCCTGATTTCCTACTGTAAATAGATTTAGGAATCTATTATTTACTTGCCCATTCAGGTTTTATTGTATTATAAATATGACCTCCTACAAGGAGAAGAATACACAGAAAATTCCCACAAACAAATATTCTATCATAGTTCTCATATTTTAGCAGTTTAGCAGCAATTATTTGACAGCTAAGGCAGACTAAGTCACAATAAAGACTCAAATTACATGAACATGAATTTTTTTTTAATGATATTCAAGAAAAGAGTAGTCTAAAAAAATTCATAGACTAGAGATTCAAGAGAATGTCTGAGCATGTAGGTGTGGTCAAAAGATTGTAACATGGATTATCTACTCTACAGTTTCTTAAGCTTTCTGCCCTAAGTATTTACAATAAGCCAAAATCAGCAAAATAAATAGAAGTAGTCTATAACATCGAAAACGAAATTCAGCTAGACCTGAGACATAACGTTTCTGTAGCTATAAGATTGTGTGGGAGCACCATGAAGAAAGATAACTGTTCCACCTTGGCTCTCAGCTGATCCTGCAAAGTAAAACCGCTCTTATAAAAAAGAACACAAAGAGGAACTAGTATAATGTGGCAACGTAATTTTTTTTTACCAGTTTCTCTCACAAACCATACATGCTCCCCCGATCTGACGTATTTTCCATATTCCTTCCCCTTGTCTTCTATCCTCTAGAGTCAAAAGCAAGAAATTAAATATTTACAAATATCATGTCACATGAAAAATTTAGAGCACATTTCTGAATGACTACAAATTCAAGAACTCCACAGCCATGATGGTATTGCATACTATTTTCTGGTGAAAGACTTTTTCCTTCATAGTATGCTATAACTTCTATCTTGTGCATCAATGGCATTCCAAAGTCCAAAATCCAAATTCCATCTTTCAACTTTCATTAAAGCTACGAGTAATTCCAAAGCAAACATTGACTCAACTGCACTCAACATTCACAACCTTGTGTGGTTCCCTTGTTAAAGTTCACAAGATTCTAGTAACTCTATGCAAAAGCACTTGTATCAATGGCTTATATGATATATCTATACAATTCTCAGAATTGCTTTAACAATGACACTATTTTAAATTTAATTGAAATCTGTTGACAAATAGACAATATCATAAGATTGAATACATCAATAAAGAGAATTCGTCAGCAATTCTTCATAAAAACAGTTAACTCAAACTAGAGCTTACATAAAGCATTTGGCCGACATTGCCAGACTCTGCAGGGCTCTCAATGATCTGAATGGCGCTGCGGCTTGACGGGTTATCAGTGACAAAGCCAAAGGGATTGAAAGCTGACGAGTCTTTGTCTTTGTCTTTGTCCTCGGTTTTTTCCTGGTCGGCAGCACTGGCTATGACTCTTGCTCTTCTTCTACTGCCACTACAACTTGCAAGCCAGCCTATTTGGGATTTGGGTTTGAAAGGATTGAGTATGGAGGACAGAGGGGAATAAGAGGGAGGGAGGTTGAGAGGCAGAGAGAGAAGAGCCCAAGCCATTTTTTCTGGTTGTGGCTGTTGGAGCTTGGAAGTTGAGAACCAACGGTTTGAAAATGAGTAGATACAGGTACCACTGTAGTCTGTTGCCAAAGTTTAGCTTGCTCAAGTTCATTATTTCCCAACCACGCGTTTATAATTTGCACTACTTTTTGACCCAAACTAAAATCACACAAAGGAATTTTCTTTCTGCCAACTAGTGTGAATTTACCATATTATCATAATTTAATTAATAATTTCAATTCTTAATTTTTGCATTAACCAATGACATTTTTTGGTATTTTGAATGTTTCACCATTCTCTGCCTTTCGCTTTATATATATAGATTCTTTATGTATGTCTTGTGCATGTGTTTAAGTGCCCTTCATCAAAATATGTTACCTCTAAGAAAAGTTAATGACAAAAAAGAAAAAGAAAAAAAATAATGAATTATTTTAAAACAATTTAATAAAGCTGTGAACTCCCATTTTGAATTCACAGGATTGAAAAAAAAATCGTTTGAGTCGGGCAATACATAAATAGTTGTATTTTGAAGGAGGAAATTTGGGTTTAACACAATTTGAGTCGGAGATGGTCCAAGTTTTATGAAGAACAAAAAATGTTACTTCAAGTGATTGAGAGCACTCATTTTATACTTGCATTGCGTTTGATTTTTCTTTCCGCAATGTTGCTTTGTATGAAAATTGTTTCAAATCAAATTAATGGTTCTAGCCTCTAGCATCATTCAACCAATACAAATACGACATACTATTCGTTCATCAAATCATGTCTCAGTACATATGTCGTGGGTTCAGATTCCCTTCTTGTATCAATTTTTTTATTTACATTTTTCATTGTATTAGAAAAATCCAAAATACTGAATAAAACACAAAACCTTGAATATATAAGGGAGACTTTGGAAAAACACAAAGGAGAGAGAAAATGCCCTTATTTATTAATTTGCAATTACGAGAAAAATGAAGGACTTAAATCCAAAAGAAAAAAGAAAAAAGCAAAAAACCGGTCCCAGCAGTTGAGGGTAAAACTAAGGTCACACAACTTTGACAGAAGGCGTGCTCAAAGCTCAAACCATGACCGGCGAAAACACCTTTTCTCCGAGCGACCAGGCCTTCTCAGCAAACTCTAACCTCCATATCACTGTAAGCTCGCGTTACCTTCTTCATCCACTCTACTTGTAATTGTTCTTACAATTTATCTTACATTGTTCACTTTCTGTTTGATTCCTGAGAAAATTAGGGTTAAGAAAAGGAATTTTCAATGGAAAGGTAGATAAAAACCATTTGGGATTCAAAATTTAAAAATTATGGAGTAGGTTTGGAAATTCAGATACTGGGAAGTACTTGGCTTGCTTGAATAAAGCTGTGACAGAATAAAAAATCGGAAATTTACAGTTGGCAACCAAATGGAAGAATTCAGTTTCTTTTTGAATCACTCTAAAATTTAAAAAAGATCGAAACTTTAAATGAAAGTAGCAGAGAATTATGCAACGGAGCTTTAGATACAACAGATAAGCATCCGAATTTTGCATCTGGTCAGTGCGTTGAGAGGATTGACAGGGAGGGTACTGACGAACTGAGCCACATTTATTGAAGATAGATAAACATCATATAGTGAATAATAGGATTGAGATTTTTCTGTCACTCCGCAATAACAAAGAGCCTACTTTTTTCATAGCAAAGGAACAGCCAGAAAACAATATTTAAGGGAGTTTTCGATACATCATAAACGCATCAGAGTTTTGCATATGTTCTGTACGTACATGTAGAGAGAGGGGCAACTGAGCTACACGTATTAGAAGAAAGATAAGAATCATAAACTGAACAAGATGAGACTTTTCTGTCACTTTGCAACAACAAAATGGCCGTCATATGCATGCTTGGTTTGCAAGCTATTTACTTGATAAGTGACAACAGTTCTATTAGAAAGAAATTAGAAAACAAGATGGACTAGAAGTCCATCAGGAGCAATGCATCTAAAAAGAAAACCAAGCAATGACTTGGTTGGCATGCTATTGTTCCATATTTTTTTTCTTATCTTTCATAAATTCTGCTTGTCTTTGGATTATCTTAAGAATTAATGACTTGTTTACTATTGCAGATACAAGAAGGTTCTCAAAACAGCGAGCAACTCCTGGAGAATGAAAACAATGACCTTGAAAATGACTGCGAGCAATTGTTTGAGATTGAGGGCAATGAGCCTGAAAGTGAAAGAGATGATGCAAGTGATCAATTATTTGACATTCAAAGTAATGACCATGAAAATGACGGAGGTGATATAAATGAGCATCTGTTTGAAATTGAAGGCAATGACCATGAAAGTAGCAGGGATGATAGAACAATAATTGATTATCAAAATGGTGGATCTCAAGAAAAGGCCTATCCCCCACCAGTTGTGGGTTTAGAGTTTGATTCATATGATGATGCTTACAATTATTATAATTGCTATGCTAAGGAACTTGGATTTGCTATCAGGGTGAAATCCTCGTGGACAAAGCGTAACAGCAAGGAGAAGCGTGGTGCAGTGCTCTGTTGCAATTGTGAGGGTTTTAAAACAATTAAAGAAGCAAACAGCCGCAAGAAAGAAACAAGAACAGGCTGTCTAGCAATGATAAGGTTGAGATTAGTAGAATCAAACAGATGGAGAGTGGATGAAGTCAAGCTTGAACACAACCATTTATTCGATCCTGAAAGAGCTCAGAACTCCAAGTCGCACAAGAGGATGGACTCAGGAGCTAAAAGAAAGATGGAGCCAACTGTTGATGTTGAAGTACGCACAATCAAGTTATATCGGACACCTGTCGTAGATGCAGTTGGTTATGGAAGCTCAAACTCAAACGAGGGAGAAATTAACAACCTTGTTGATCGGTCCAAGCGATTGAAACTCAAAAATGGAGATGCAAGAGCAATTTATAAGTATTTTTGCCGGGTTCAGCTAACCGATCCTAATTTTTTCTATGTGATCGATCTCAATGATGAAGGGTATTTGAGGAATGTGTTTTGGATTGATTCCAGGTCTAGGGCAGCGTACAATTACTTTGGTGACGTGGTTTCATTTGAGACTACATGCTTGTCAAACAATTATGAGATTCCACTTGTTGCATTTGTTGGAGTAAATCACCATGGACAAACTATCTTGCTTGGTTGTGGTTTGCTAGCCGATGAGACACTAGAAACTTATATATGGTTATTTAGGGCGTGGCTTACGTGTATGTCTGGTCGTCCTCCACAAACTATCATCACAAACCAGTGCAAGGCCATGCAAAGTGCTCTAGCAGAGGTATTTCCTAGGGCTCATCATCGTCTTTCTTCTTCACATGTCATGCAAAGTATTCTTGAGAACATGGGAGCAATACAAGAATATGAGGCATTTCAAATGATTTTGAGTAGGACTGTATATGACTCAATAAAAGTAGATGAGTTTGAATTGGCTTGGGAGCATATGATTCAGAGATTTGGAATAAGGGATCATGAGTTTATTCAAACTTTGTATGATGATCGAGAGCGATGGGTTCCAGTTTACTCAAAAGACACAGTTTTTGCTGTAATGCCCAATTTTCAGAAAGCTGAGTCCACAAACCCATTTTTCGATGGTTATGTGCATCAACAAACTTCGTTGGAAGAGTTTCTTGATGTTTATGATGTAGTTTTAGAAAAGAAGCGTCAGGAAGAAGCTCATAATGATTTTGAGTCGAGAGAATTGACTCCAATGTTAAGAACAAGATGCTATTACGAGTTGCAACTCTCTAAGTTTTACACAAAAGATGTATTCCTAAAGTTTCAAGATGAGGTTGTGATGATGACTTCTTGCTTTAGCATAACTCAAGTTCACACAAATGGACCACTTGTGACATACATGATCAAAGAACGTGAAGGGGAGGAAATTATGAGGGATAATAATAGGAACTTTGAAGTTATGTATGACAAAGCAGGAGCAGAAGTTCGTTGTATGTGCAGTTGCTTTAATTTAAACGGCTACCTATGCCGACACGCCTTATGCATCCTGAACTATAATGGTGTGGAAGAAATACCGTTTCAGTATATCTTGTCGAGATGGAGAAAAGACTTTAAGCGGTTGTATGTACCAGATCTTGGGAGCAATAATGTTGATATCACAAACCCAGTTCAGTGGTTTGATCATTTGTATAGAAGAGCGATGCAAGTTGTTCAG
The DNA here is from genome assembly GCA_903112645.1 of Prunus armeniaca. Lineage (NCBI taxonomy): Eukaryota > Viridiplantae > Streptophyta > Magnoliopsida > Rosales > Rosaceae > Prunus > Prunus armeniaca. Next base: position 7,039,518 of record CAEKDK010000003.1, on the reverse strand, counting down.
GAAGGGATGATTTCTCAGGATCACTATATGGTATCTTGGCAGGCATTTAAAGAGTCTTTGAATAAGGTCCGTCTAGTAGCAGATAAGCATGTATAGTTTATAACAATGTGTATCGGAAGCCTTCCATCGTTCTTGCTGGAGAGATGATGTGCTGGTATTAATCAATACCTAGGAAAAACAAGAGAGATCTTGGCAGGCGATCTACTATATGAATAGAAGGGTAGAACCAAGGAAGACAGCTGAATACCGGGAATTCAGAGAGAAGGATCTGCAGAGGTACTTATGTGGATTATAAACTCAAATAAGATTCAAGCTAGTTGTTAACGATCTAGTAGTAATTGGGGGTCATCATCTCCTAGGAGCCTATACAGAACTAAACTGGGGACCCACCAAAATTTAGTGTATAAATTTTTAGGATCAATAATTGAACCATCCGACCAGGCAAACTAAACACTTTTCTTGGAAAATGAAAGAGATTACTTGTTTCTGGAAATAATGTTGAAGGCAGAATCTCTCTTTTTTTTCTTTTCTTTTTTTTCTTTTTTTTCACGCACTCACAAAGCTTTCCCTCCTCTCTTTCTCATTGGGAGGAAGAAGATAAGGGTCGGAAGCCCTCAGTTATAACTCTATCAAAAACCCAATTTGACAAGAAAAAAAAGACGTCAGGGCTTGTCTCTTTTTTCCTTTTGTTTTTCTTTACCTCTATATACATTAGGCCTTATATTGCTTCTGCTTTTGTTAGGCCCTTATTGTTAGTTTCTTCTTTAACTATTTGTAAGTGTACCTTTGAACCTTGCTTGTGTTGCTGTCTGTGTTTTTTGCTTGTTGGCATTTTCTGCAAATCAAGCCTTGCGTTTATGTTTTGGCATGGCATGGGGTTTTTGTTTTGTGTTTTGTGGTTAAATTCATTGTCAGGGATTGTTTTTGTTGGTTTATAAGTGTACTTAAATTTGAATATGTGGGACTGACAGAGTGTATAAATTTACGTAGTGTTATGAAGTGTCCGATTCTATTTGAGTATTTGTTCGTCATTTGTGATTGCATGGGGCTGTCTTGAGTCAAGAAAATAGCAAATTCTCCTTGATTATTCTTGGATCACTATTAATCTCCATCTTGATGGTAATTATCATGACCGATAATCTAAGTGATATGTCTTGTATTGGAACTCTTTAGTTTACTTTTTATCATAGACAAGAATCATGACCAAATTGTTGAACATAAGAACAACTTATATTGTCCTTGGATTATCTCTTCATTTTGTTCAATTGACACTTGAGTATTAATTGAAATTTTCAATTACGCATTGGCATTGCTAATGCTGTAGAAACTGCAGGTGTTTCTGGCACGTGCAAGAAGATGAAAGTTGTCGTTGAACAGTATAGAAGGTTAAGATCTACCACCAGGTGCAGAATGTTTGTAGGTTAGACACATATGTTTCTTTCTTTATAGTTTACATTGGAAGGGATCAAACCCTTGCTTACCATATCGGGCTTGGCAGAATCAGCGGGGAAAGAAGACCCTGTTGAGCTCGACTTTAGTCCAGCTTTATGAAATGACTTAAGAGGTGTAGTATAAGTAGGACCTTTGGAATCCTAACCCATTTCCATACCCTCCCTCTCCACTTGGGCTAACCCCAAGGGGTTCTAGACATTTGTTTCTTCAAGCTAGTTGAGCTGATATTGTACTCTCTTAGCTTCTTCCATTGTAATGTAAAAGATTGTATAGTCATTTAGTGATTTAGCATCCTTGGCTCTTGGACGTGCATGGTTTTGTTCCCTTGAAGATAGCTTTACTCCTTTAACTTAATAGTTTGAGTGTCATTGTTAACTTTGAAGGCTGTTTAACTCCACTTTTTGTCAGTGAGTGTGATTGGGATTGGACAATTTCAAATGCCTGTATTCTTTTGGGGTCACAGGTACATATACATGGTAGATGGAAACACGGACGTTATATTTTTGAAAAAGTTTACATGCTGTGCAATAATGCTAGGGCACCAACTTTGTTACCAACTTATATGGCACGTGACATAATACATATCATTTGAAAGGTCATATTTTTCAGTTTTATCATCAATTTTAATTTGCCCAATGTTGGTACACGTTGGTAAGTTGGTAACTAGAATGGATATTGCCAATGTAGCATGCATTAGCACCAATATAGTGTGCTTTCACGAAATAGGTAGTGCCAATGTTGTAGTAAATAGGCCGATAAAAACGAAAATAACCCCTACAGAAACATCTAAAGTAACAATCCCAGTAAATGGCCGAAGTGGTTGGAATTTTAGACGAGCACTTAATTAATCCTACATGCCTCATCCAGCACTGTGATTCGTGCCCAATGAAACGTGCGTTTCATTAATTTTACTTGATCACCAAAGGCATGATTTTGAGGGGGAAGCCCAGAGAAGGAGAGAGGAGAGAGATCAGGAGGAGGGAGAGACCACCATTGTATTTTCACCGCAAGTTTTTTGGTATCCTTTTTTCTTGTTGGGGTCAATTACATTTTGCACCCCTAGTTGTTTGGGTCATCTAATAGAGTTTGGTTTCTGTCTTTTAAAAATTGGTGACGTGAACCCTTAAAAATTACAAATTGTTACACCATTGGTCCTTCCGTTCACCCAACTATCGAGTAAACCACTATTTATTTGCATGGCACTCGGTTGGCCTTTTTTGTTTGCTTACTTAAGCACTAGGTTGATGCCACGTGGATTAACATGTGTCAGAGGAGCAACAAATAAGAACTTCTTTTTTAAAGACAATCTTAACGAAAAATAGACCAATTGAGTGCTACATAAAAAAAATTGATGTTAACTTGATGGAAGGGCCAATAGTGTATTAATTCGTAATTTATAAAGTTGTAAAGTATAGACTTTTAAAATACGTGGACCAAACTATTTGTGTATATTTTCAAGGAATTAGCTTTCCATTCTTTACGGCTTATTTTGGAAAAGTTGCTCATTTCTATTTTGGAATTCAACATTTTAATTATACTTTGACGGTCAAATCCATTCTTTATGGCTTATTCTGCCTTTTTCCAATCGGATGATGGTGGTGGTTGTTTGGTTTTTTTAAAACTTATTTTTAATAACTAAAATAGTTTTTTATGATACAATTATAATTTTTAAATCAGTTTTTTTTTTCTTAACCTTTAGATTAGATCTAAGGGTGATTGACCACAGTTTCCTTTGACTACAAGGATTAGGAGAACGGGATTGAGAAATATGGTATAACGACTAGAAAAAAATTGTTTATTAAATGATTGGACATTAATTAACAATACATTTAAAATAAAATAAAATAAAAACAAAAGTCATTTTTGGTCCCTACAGTTTGGCACTTCAATAACTTTTGACCATGTAGTTTCAATTCTGTCAATTTTGCCATTGTAATTTCGTATTTGTAGCAATTCAAGAACATGTTAGTATTCTTGTCAATTTCTTTAACGATGCAATGGACAATTTTGTCAACCCAAAACCCTTGAGAGTAAAAGCTGGTCTGAAATTCTCCCATTTTATATTAGGGCTCAAAATTTAACCACTAATTCCAATTTTTGAAGAACCATGAACCCAAATGACCAATTTCAAGCCCTAATATGAAATTAGAGGAGTTTCAGACGAGCTTTTATGCTCAAGGATTTTGGGTTGACGAAATTGCCCCTTGCACCGTCAAAGAAATTGACAAGAATACTAACTTGTCCTTGAATTACTACAAATACGAAACTACAAGGTCAAAATTAACAGAATTGAAACTATAGGGTCAAAAGTGGTTGAAGTGCCAAACTACAGGGATGACTTTTAGCATTAAAAAAATTTAAAAGAAGGAAAGAGAATGAAAGCTTAAAATTCTTTTAAGTTTCAACTCTGATGTCAACGTCATTTGGTCTAGCAGTATTCCTTCTTCACTTTGTTGAAGGAAGTTCTGAATTTAAATATGTTTGTACCATAATCAACCGAGCACATTCGGTACTAGGAGACTGGTGCATAGACAGACCCACTACCTGCCAAAGGAAAAACACTTCTAGGGCAATCCCCAAAACACTGATGACGTCATCATGAACCCAGCCTGCCGAAAGGATACCTTCCTCCGATGAGGCAATTGCCTGTCGAAGGCTGTTGTTGGGCTTTCAACTACAGAACCTAAGCCTTAGACATGTGTCACCACCACAGTGATTTGCACAAAGTCCCACATCGAAACTTTGTGCAAACTCCCACTTTCATTTCTCTATAAAATAAGAATAATGCCCAAGTAAAAAGGTAACTACTTTTTACCTTTATTGTTACTCTGTCAAAATTATTGTGTACCCCACACTCGTTGACTTAAGCATCGGAGAGCATTCGACAGATATCACACCGGTACTCGAAACTTGACGGTTTCTGCTTCCATCCTTCTTCTGAAGGATCACTTTGTGGCCGAAGATCCCTTTTGTTGAAGGTCCACAACCCCCAAATCTTGCTGAAGAGTCCACACTTCTTCTATCTAAGTTGAATTCAATTTTGGACATCAACAATTTGGCGCTGTCTGTGGGAATCGACTTTCAAATCTCACATCTCTACTAGCCTCACTGGCTCATTCGCCTATCAGACCTCTTCGCCTCTTCAGTCCATTATACTCCGTCATGCCAAGTGACGCTAGCCTTGACACTCAGCATCAAATCCCTTATGTGGAATGTTGCGTCTACCCAAGTGCAAGTAGTCATACGCAGTAATAATCTTGGAAGTCCAAGTATCGTATCCTCAAGGAGTAAGTAGGCAAATATCTGCACACAAAGAAATAATTATACATACCACGATAAAAGTGACAAGCAAAATGGAAAAGTAATTTGATTTGATTGTTGTGGAAATTGAGTTTAAAAATGAAATATCAATAATGGAAATGCTAAGGCATCAAGGTTCAATTCTTTAAACAAAATATGTTTCATGCTCTTTAATCCAAATTATAACTCAATTAAAATCATCATTGAGAAACTTTAACCAGAAGATAAAGAAATTAAAACCAATTTAATTTTTCAATGTTATCTTTTATTAATGATTGTTCAGAAAATGGAATTGTTTAACATCTACTCTTTTAATTTAAAAGCATGCTAAGTCAGTTCTTAACAATGAGAAAAATATAATTGAACTCATGAAAAGATAATAGCACTTAACATCAATCAAAATAAAAGGATATGAAAATATTGAACAACCAAAAATAAAAGAATTTAGCAATTCATACCGTATATTGGATTAAAGAACAATTCACAAACTTATTCAAAGAACATTTCCTTTAGCCTTAGCTAGAGTTTTAGCAACTCATTACAAAGGAAAACATAAACTAAATTTTGAATGAAATTGATAAATAAATCTGTCGTAGTGGTGCCCTTGCCAAATAAGTTGATGGGTGATTTATAGTAGTCAATGAGGTGAGTGGGAAATTAATACATTCTTGGTGGGTAATAAAGGGTTTAAGTGAGGGATTAATTAGATTAAACATGTGTTGATGGTGGAGTGTTAGTGGAAAAGAAATAACGGGGAGGTAAGTGAGCGTTAAATGGCTATGAATGACATGAAATAGGCTCTTTATCTTCAACGGTTTTGTCTTCTCTTCTCCCTCTTTATTTCTCTTTATAATCACAATAATCCCACAATCAATTCTTCAATAAAATCTGCCAGCAATTCTCTTCACACCTAGCTTGAACTTGGACAAATATATGTCTTCATCTTTTGGCTTTCCAACTTCCTACAGATGATAAATTCACCAAATATGTTCACCAAATTAATATATAAATTTCATAAATCCAGTTGGTGATAATAAAATGTAACAACAAGTGAAATTATATTTATTAAGCCAAAATTATATCATAAAGTATCCAAAATAATATTAAAAAGATGTAATTTAAGACTCTCATCATGGAATCCTTCTGTAGGAAACTTTCAATCGATGCGCATCTTCAGGTCGAAGTGGGGTGACTTCGTGCCAATGTTGCCAAAATGACGGAGAACTACGACCACCTCCTCACCAAAAATGTCTAGTTGGAGCATGATTGCCAAATTTGAAGCGTAACTGGGAGAACATTTACCACCTGTTAGCCTAGCACTTCAACAACTATCATTTTGGAGGGACTAAACCAGACACATTAACAACTACTAGCTCACATCACTACAATTGAGTATAATCTAAAATAAAGCTGACAAAACCCAAAATAACAAAACCATAAAACAACACATGGCCTAAATGAACACTACCGCCACCAAAAGCGTCGCCCTCAAACCCACCATTGCATCTAACCTTTAAGAAACTGCAGAACCTTTGACGAATCTAGGGAAAACAAGGTTTCTAGTTATCCAACAACTATGTCATTCGAACAATCATGGCAACAACCAATCGAGTAGATGAGTTTTTTGTTCATGTTTTTCATCTCTTATATTAAACTCTTCTTTTAAAAAAATAGTTTTAATAACCAAAATAGTATTTTACTGCAGTAAAAGTAAAATAAGATATGACATATTGATATTTAAACCTTTTTTTTCCCTCAGTTCTTAGTGCCAGTTTGACATTGCTTATTTGGGATGATAAGTGATTTTTTTAAAATTTTGAGAAGCCCAACTAGTTTGGTAAACTGTGAGAAAATCACTTATTGTTAAAAATTGCTGTGAGAGAAAGCTATAAGGGAAAGCAGCTAATGATGTGCTTTCATTTTCTGATTATGCAAGAATCAATTTCAAAGAGGCGCTAGGTTTAATGATTATGCGGCAATCATTTTCTGATTATGCGTAAAATCAATACCAACAACACTTTTAACAAAAATTTTACCAAACGCCAAATTGCTTTATCACATAGCTTATTTCTCTCACAGCAAATCTGACATCGATTATTTTCACAGCACAGCAATACCAAACTGGCCCAAGAGAACGAGACTGAATTCTTGAAACTAGAAGCATTAATTTTATTATATTAACACACCCGCCCACCCAATCTCTAGTACGTTCCCCCTTAGGGCACTTTCACCCATTTGCCATGGGAATTAAGGTAAATAAGGGCGGTTGTTGTTCACTTGAATAGTATATGCCTTAACAATTTTGTGTTTGTGTTTTTTTACCCATTTCCATGACAACTCCAATTACTATTCACATGAGATTAATTTTATTTATATGTATAAGATTAATAAATAAAAATTTACTAAGTATAATATTAATAAATAAAAATTTACTAAGTATGCCCAAATTTGTTTTTGAATTTTTTGGTAATTTTTCAAAAATAATTTCGCAGACTTCAGAGCCTATCTTGCCTTGGGCCCTTGCCCGGGCTGGATGTCACAGCCGGAGCTGACTTTGGGAGACCGAGGGCCTTTCGCCTGGGCTGGGCTGTCCGCTGGAACTGCTATTACGCCTGTTCATTTATCACCCATCCCACCTCTTGGAATCTATTCGTCCAAAAAAATGCTCTCCGAACCCAATATCTTCCAAGAGGCCAAGAATCAAATGTGGGCTCATCAGCTATAGCACTCTCCCTCATGTGCCCTCGATTGCTCGTCTGCCGTCGGCGGTGAGGTACTGTTGTGTAGCAGCGACGTCGTCTATCAGGTACTGTTCTCTCCTCTGGAACTGAGTAGTTAAATCCTTCGTTCCAGATCGACACCGTACAGCGATTGGGTACGCTCAATCCAGATCGAAATCCGTAGGGGGTGAGCGAATTAGGCAACTATGTTTCTGATGGTTAAAGTGAGTACTTATTTGTTTGATCTAGCGTTGTTTTTATTAGAAGTTGTGTTTGGAGTCTTGGACAATTGATTGGATGGTATTTAGTGTTAGCCGAATAATATATATTAGATTCTTTGTTTTTTCCTTTTTGTGTAGATTGGTTTCTGAATTTATCACTTGTCTTTCGGATGGAAGTAGCCTCTGCTAACATTGAGCTAGTACCAGATGGTGAGTGCAATGAGATTGTAACTGATAGAGATGGTGTCCTGACAGAATTAGATGTTCAAAATGGTGTCCTTGAAGGAAGAAAGGAATTTGTTGCCCCCGCTGTTGGAATGGAATTTGAGTCTTATGATGATGCTTATAATTATTACAACTGCTATGCTAAGGAAGTGGGATTTCGTGTTAGAGTGAAGAATTCATGGTTTAAGAGGAACAGTAGAGAGAAGTATGGTGCAGTACTTTGTTGCAGCAGCCAGGGTTTCAAAAGAATTAAGGATGTAAACCGTTTAAGAAAAGAAACAAGAACTGGCTGTCCTGCAATGTTAAGGATGAGGTTAGTGGACTCCAAGAGGTGGAGGGTACTTGAAGTTACACTTGAACATAACCATTTGTTAGGTGCTAAGATCTACAAATCAATTAAGAAGGTGGGAAGTGGAATGAAAAGGAAGTCACAGTCAAGTTCAGATGCAGAAAAACGAACAATTAAGTTGTACCGAGCACTTGTGATAGATTCAGGGGGCGATGGGACCTCAAATTCTAATCCAACAGATATCAGGAATTTTCCTGACCATCCCAATCAGTTGAACCTTAAGAAAGGTGACACACAAGCAATCTATAACTATCTTTGCCGAATGCAGTTGACTAATCCGAACTTCTTTTACTTGATGGACCTCAATGATGATGGGCGGTTAAGGAATGTGTTCTGGATGGATGCTCGGTGTAGGGCAGCCTGTGGTTATTTTGCTGATGTGATATACTTTGACAACACATATTTGTCAAATAAATATGAGATCCCACTTGTGGCATTTGTAGGGATAAATCACCATGGGCAGACAGTATTGCTTGGTTGTGCCCTGCTTGCTGGGGAGACGACAGAATCTTATACTTGGTTGTTCAGAGCTTGGCTTACATGTGTATCAGGACATTTTCCACAAACAATTATTACTGACAGGTGCAAGGCCTTACATAGTGCAATTGCAGAGGTATTTCCAAGATGCCATCATCGTTTTGGTTTGTCACACATCATTAAAAAAGTTCCAGAAAAATTAGGAGGATTGCGCAACTATGATGCCATTAGGAAGGCATTGATTAAAGCAGTTTATGAAACTCTGAAGGTGATTGAATTTGAAGCAGCATGGGTATTCATGATTCAGCGTTTTGGGGTTGGTGATCATGAGTGGCTTCGTTCTTTATATGAAGACCGATTTCGGTGGGCTCCAGTTTATTTGAAAGAGACATTTTTTGCTGGAATGTCGGCTGCACGTCCAGGTGAAACCTTAAGTCCATTTTTTGACAGATATGTGCACAAACAAACTCCACTGAAAGAATTTCTTGATAAGTACGAATTGGCTCTGCAAAAGAAGCATAAGGAAGAAGCTCTTGCAGATATTGAGTCACGAAGCTCGAGTCCCATTTTAAAAACAAGATGTTCCTTTGAGTTCCAGCTTTCAAAAGTTTACACCAGAGAAATTTTCAAGAAGTTTCAATTTGAAGTGGAGGAAATGTATTCTTGTTTTAGCACTACACAGTTACACATTGACGGGCCAATCATAATATTCTTGGTCAAGGAGCGTGTTGTGGTTGAGGGAAATAGGCGAGAGATTAGAGATTATGAAGTTCTGTACAACAGAACAGCAGGTGAGGTTCGTTGCATTTGCAGTTGCTTTAACTTCTACGGGTATTTATGTCGACATGCATTGTGTGTGCTTAATTTTAATGGAGTGGAGGAGATCCCTTCCAAGTACATTTTGTCGCGATGGAAAAAGGATTTCAAGCGTATATATATTCCAGATCACAGCTCCAGTAATGCTGATGACACCGACCGCATGCAATGGTTCAATCAGTTATATAGAAGTGCCTTGCAAATTGTAGAGGAAGGTGTGATTTCTCCTGACCATTACAAGGTAGCATTGCAAGCATTTGAAGAGTCATTGAATAGGGTTCATGATGTAGAGGACAAACACGAATGAGTTGTAATGTTAAGGTGCGACATCTTTTGTAATTATGAATTTAGTTTTATATACCTTTTCCTCCTCTCTCTCTCTCTCTCTCTCTCATCCGATGGCGGAAAGGATAGCTTCAACCAACCTGTTATCTGTGAAGAATGCCAATACCATATATAAGTAGGGAGCATGAGAAGGTCAGCTTGTATGTATTTTTCCTCATCTTTATCTGTGATTGTCCAAGCAATTTTGCACGACAGATATGAACCAGTCTTTGTTTTTACTTTTGGCTGGCCAAGATCTCCAGCTGCCTGCTGTGCCTGTTTACCATCAAATCAGACTCTTTATATTTTGGGGAGAGAAATTGGATTTTATTAGAGGCCTCTCTAAATAAAGTTGAGAGAATGAGTGTGAAAAATATAAGCAGACAAAGTATCTCACAAAATGAAAAAGCTTCATGGCCCAAAAAGAGCTCTGTCGCTGCTTGAGTTCTTATATAGAACTTCTACAACCCAAATGAAACCAAAAAAGAAAAAAACTGGGTAGCTCTTTGCTGGCTTCTTGCCTCAGTAGGGTTATGTAGGATAGAACGTGACGCTTTTTTGTGAATTTGGTGTGTTATGTTGTCAAATATACGTACTTTATACATACTAGAACATATCAAGAAAATCGAAAGATATAAAATGTTGATTTTGTCCTTTCAGTATTAAAAAAATACAATATAAAAAGTTACCCACTACAAATTCAAATGCATAACATGTGTGTGTGGAACGTCTAAATAATTCAAGTTATATATATATATGTGTATTTTTTTTCTTTATATAAGCCATATTAGAGGAGGAGAGAGTTGAATTTAAAAGAAGACAAAATTCAAGTCATAAGGTTTATTATTATTATTATTTTTTGGTGGATTAAAAATTCAAGTGATAATTTAGTTTGTCTTTACAGACACAAAATTCTGAGTCAAATTAGGCACAAGAACAAAACGCCCAAACCCGGCAGGGAGGAGGCCAATGATATTATCGAAAGGGCAAAAGAAACCATAGGGGCATTTTTGATATTTTAGCCCCATATCAAACTTCAGTTCAGTTCAGTTAAGAAAAAAAACCTTCAGTTCAGTTCGATCGGACTAAGCCACTCTGTACGTCACGCGCCACTTTCCTTGCTGAGCGAGTGTACTTGCCGATTTTCCGGAAACTCTCCCGCGACTCTCCGATCAGGTAAACCCTGAAGACTCATCGAATTCTAATTCTAATTCAATTTGCCAAAGCATTCACCTGCTCTGTTATCTGTTGTTTGTTTCCCGAGAAAATGAAGAATTCGAGAAAAGAAGCCAAAATTCTGAATGTTATTTGTATGTATATCAAGTTAGTACTCAAATTTATCTGGTTGTCTAATGGACTCAGCTGGGTAGAGTGTTATTTTGTTAGTTCCTTTTTGTTTGATCGATTTTCACTTTCAAATTCAGTGAAGTTTAAGTTATGTTTGTCAAAACAACTAAAAAGTTGTACCTGGGTTGATTGCTGAGAAAATGGAGGAAAATCTTGAAAGGGCTGTTGGCCTTTTTGCCTTTTTTGGTGCTTCAACTTTCAAACAATGTGAGGAAAAGTTTACTGAACAGTACCCAGAAATTTAAGCTGAAGTGATGTTTGTTTTTCCAATTCATAAGAGTGCAGATTTTACAATTCAAGATTAGTTCTCGGGTTTCTTGTTTTTAAGGACCAAACCCCAGATATGTAGGGTCTAGTGCTCTGGATAGTAAAGAAATCAGTATATTGTTACTAACTTTGAATATTTTTATTCAAATGTTCAATGAAGGTAGCTGATTCTATTAGGAAATCGTTTGAGAGATTAGCTTCGAGAGTTGGAAAGTGGAGGATTTATGCTAAGTGTACCGGGTTTTTCGACTTTATTGTTATGTATTCTTGTATGGCTTTTCCCTTCCTTGTTAACTGGTTTCCTGGCTTTATGTCTGTTTAGATATGGATGAAGTTTCACTGAACACGGAGCCAGCGGGCGATGATGATGCTGATGAATTTGAGATTGAAGGAGACTGTGCAATGACAGATTTTATCAGTCAAACTGGCATTATTCAAGGAGAGAACCCTCTCCCTCCTGTTGTTGGAATGGAATTTGATTCTTATGAGGATGTGTATTACTTCTACAATTGCTATGCCAAGCAACAGGGATTTGGGGTTAGGGTAAGCAATACATGGTATAGAAAGAGCAAGGAAAGATACAGAGGAAAACTTAGCTGCAGTAGCGCAGGTTTCAAAAAGAAAAGTGAAGCAAATCGCCCAAGGCCAGAAACTAGAACCGGTTGTCCAGCAATGATAAAGTTTAGGTTAATGGACTCAAACAGGTGGAGAGTTATTGAAGTTGAGCTTGAGCACAACCACTTGATTAGTCCAGCAAGTGGAAAATTTTATAAATCTCACAAGAGCGTAGGTGTTGGAACTAAAAGAGCGTTGCAGTTAGATACTGCTGAAGAAGTGCAAAAGATCAGGCTATTTCGAACAGTCATCATTGATTCTGAGGTTAATGGAAGCATAGATGTTGATGAAGGAGAATCGGGGAATAGAGTTGACTACTCCAATCAATTGAAGCTTAAAGAAGGAGATGCCCAAGCAGTTCAGAATTACTTTTCTCGCTTGCAGTTAATGGATCCAAACTTCTTTTATGTGGTGGATCTAAATGAGAAAGGATGCTTGAGAAATTTGTTCTGGGCTGATGCGAGGACAAGGGTTGCTTACAGTTATTTCTGTGATATAGTTGCCATTGACACTACATGTTTGGAAAACAAGTTTGAAGTCCCGCTGGTGTCATTTATTGGAGTAAATCATCACGGACAATCTGTGCTGCTAGGCTGTGGTTTACTTGCAAGTGAGACAGTTGAATCCTATACATGGTTGTTTAGAGCTTGGCTTACATGCATACTGGGACGCCCTCCTCAAGCGATCATTACCAGTCAATGCAGAACATTGCAAACTGCCATTTCTGATGTTTTCCCTAGAGCTTCTCATTGTCTTTGCTTATCACATATAATGCAAAAGATTCCAGAAAATTTGGGAGGATTGTTCGAGTATGAAGCAATTAAAGAATCTTTTAGTAGAGCAGTTTACTACTCTCTGAGGGTGGAGGAATTTGAAGCAGCTTGGGAGGATATGGTCCAGCACCATGGAATTAGGGATCATAAATGGCTTCAAGCATTATTTGACGATCGGAAGCGGTGGGTTCCAGTATATTTGAAGGATATATTTTTGGCAGGGATGTCCCCTGTGCAACCAGGTGAGGTTGTCTCTTCATACTTCAAAGAATTTCTTCATAAAGATACTCCTTTAAAGGAATTTTTAGATAAGTATGATCAAGCTCTGCAAACGCATCATCGGCTGGAAGCCTTGGCAGATTTGGATTCAAGAAATTCGAGTTATATGTTGAAGTCAAGATGCTATTTTGAGTTGCAACTCTCCAAAGTGTACACTAATGACATTCTTAGGAAGTTTGAATCGGAGGTAGAAGGAATGTACTCTTGTTTCAGCACTAGTCAGTTAAATCCTGATGGGCCAGTCATAACATACATAGTGAAGGAACAAACTGAAGTTGATGGAAATAGGAGAGAGGTGAGAGACCATGAGGTTTTGTATAATCCATCTGAGATGGAGGTCCTTTGCATCTGTGGCATGTTCAACTTGAGGGGATATTTGTGCAGGCACGCACTATCAGTCCTTAACCAAAATGGCGTGGAGGAGATCCCGGCTCAATACGTCCTTTCGCGATGGAGAAAGGATATTAAACGCAATTACATTTTTGATCATAGCTGCAGTGGCATTGACATTAATAACCCAGTTCACAGGTATGACCATTTGTATAAATGCATTGTGCAAGTTGTGGAAGAAGGGAGGAAATCACAAGACCGATACAAGGTTGCATTCGGGGCTTTGGATGAGATATTGAATAAGCTTTGTCTTACAGAGGATCCCGCCCTGTAAGTGAGAAATTATGTACAGAATGAATGGTGTAACACATGACATTAAGGCACCACCTCTTTGTAGCTGGAAATTTATGTACAATTTCTTTGTCATTTTTCTCTCATTTTATTTGTTTGGTAGAAGCTAAATAGAACCGAAAGAATATGACATGGAAAACACAAATCACAGCCCCCGATAAGGAGAGTCTAATAAAATTCAGATTGTGTTTTGGTCTGAATATGAAATTAAAGTAAATCCTACACACCAAATTTATTCAAGAGCAAATTGTTAGAAGGTCGTTTTTTCAATATTTCTCATGGTTGCATTTGTGATCAGATGCTTCAAGCATATTATAAACACTCACGACTAAAGGCACCAGTTATATTGGCTCTTCATTTTGTCAAACATGTGGCAGGCACCAGACATTCTAAATCTTGGAGCTTCTTTTTTTTTTTTTGGTCAAGAAATCTTGGAGCTTCAATTATACAATAGCTTGATGCTTCAAATCACCCAAATGTAAATACAGAATAACAGCAATCTGTGCTAAGAATCATCTATCCTTGCAACTATTTGACGTTATATTTTTGCTTTCATAACAACTCAAGTAGACATTTCCTTCTATTTCATCATGTCATGACCAAAACTTCCACAACCAGCTTGTAAAGGGATGTGCATATTCACAAAGAAAATGAGTCATTGGTCTGAAATGTCATTGGCAGAATACAACAATAGCATGTACGGCTACTCAAACCAAAAATCAGAATCAATTTGTCAAGATATTTATCAAACTGACTATTTAACCCAAAGTTCTGAAGCTTAACCATGCATGGCAAACCCACCTAAGTCCCTCAACCTGACCCTTGGTCCAGTACAGGAAGTCTGCAATGTAGACTGATTGACTTGTCCATTTGATGGGAACCAGGAATGAAAAACTGGAAGATCACTGTCAAGCAAGCACCTTGCGGAGCAATCCCATAGAAAGCGCAATCCGGCTTAGCCAAGTGGCACTGAAGGCTCTTGCCAAAATGCTTCACACTTACTTGCACAGATTGAGCATCTCCCCTCAAAATAGCCCTTGCTGACCGAGTCTGAGCACTGAGGTTTCCATCTTCAGATGGAGCATCAGCTCTTTCACCTAAGACCAACAGCTTCTGAAACTCAGCACCAAGTGTGATTAATGTTGTGGAAATCTGAATGTGTAAATCCCCATACTTGCTTATGGAAATATTGAGCAACTCGCCCACATGCCTCATCCGATCCACAAAGTTCTGCAACTGATTCAAATCTGGAACCTGAACCAGAGTCTGAGGCAAATCTTGAGCCATATCAAGAGCAGTTTGAAGTTCAAGAACCTGAGCTCTGGACAAAGGTTTTGAGATTGGCACATCCTGAATTACAGCAGATTTATAACCCTTGGTCTCAAAAGTAAGGAAAGGCATTGGTTGAGTAGAATTTGGAGGCAGCTTCTTAACCAATTTAATCTGGAGACGATTGGCGGTAGGCCCATTTCCAAACTCAGTACAGATGCTGACACTACTACGAAGAGCACGGTGGAGAAGAGAAATGTCTACTGCAAAGGCAATGCGGTCCTCATTCTGGCTGGAGATGCGATAGTCATCGAAAAGAGCTTCTTTGCGAAACTGAGCAATAGACTGAACTCCATCACCATTGAGAAGGTTGTGGAGGAAGATAGCATGGTCTCTATTGAGGTATAGATGGCATATCTTTCCCATCTTGTCTAGTGCTGGTAGGAACCTCTTTTCCAAAAGATTTACACCATTCTCTGTAAGAAATGCCTTGAACTTCATCTCTCTATACTTTTCTGTTCCTGTCTCACTTCTCAAGAAAATGATTGAAGGCAAGCCAAAGAAGGGTTAGTGCATTTATTCATCAGTGCAGAACGTGATTAAAATTGCAATCTTAAGATGGTTACACCCGTAGTTTTTATATATGCAAGCCCATTCTTTTATTTCCTTTATTCCACCCATAGTTGCCTAATTCGCTCACCCCTCTACGAATTTCGATATGGATCGAGCGTACCCAATCGCGGTACGGTATCGATCTGGAAGGAAAGATTTAAAGACTCAGCTCCAGAGAAGAGAACATTACCTGATAGATGACGTCGCTGCTACACAACAGTACCTGACCGCCGACAGCAGACGAGCAATCGAGGGCTCATGAGGGAGAGTGCTATAGCTGATGAGCCCACATGATTCTTGGTCTCTCGGAAGATATTGGTTCGGAGAGGGTTTTTTTGGACGAATAGATTCCACGAGGTGGGATGGGTGATAAACGGGTAGGCGTAAGAGCAGTTCCAGCGGACAGCCCACCCCAGGCAAAAGGCCCCGGTCTCCCAAAATCAGCTCCAGCGGATAGGCGCTCAAGTCTGCGAAAAAAAAACACATTCGAAAAAAATTATGAAAAATTACCAAAAAATTCAAAAAAAAAGTTATACATACTTATAAAAGTGTAATTTATTAATCTCATACATATAAGTAAAATTAATTCCATGTGAATAGTAATTGTCCATGGCTTGCCATAGGGGTTAAAGAACACAAAAAAATAAAAAAAAATAAAAAAAATAGGGCATATACTATTTAAGTGAACAATAATCGCCCTTACTTGCCCTTATCCTTTGCCATGGCAAATGGGTGGAATGAAGTGCTCTAAGGGGGAACGTACTAGAGATTGGGTGGGTGGGTGTGTCAATATAATAAAAGTACTACTTCTCGTTTCAAGAATTCATTCTCGTTCTCCTCAACCCTATGATCCAAGGAAGTTGTGATTAGTTACCCTTGGATCTAATCTAAGAGTTGAGAAAAACATGGTTTAAATATCACCATTACATCTTTTATTTTACTTTTACTGCAGTAAAAATACTATTTTAGTTATTAAAAAATATTGAAATTAAATTTATACCTTTTTAGCGCTTTGCTAACAAAATGTTCCTAAAATTTATATAGGAACCGTGTGTTACACATGCCATTGTATTAAATCCTGAAAGTTCCTATAACATGTTATCAACTAACAAAAATGGAGATTGGACTCATAATTCTAACGAATGAAACATTGTTTGGTGAACTAAGTTTGGTACTATATATTGCTCATAATTAATATTGGCACTAAACATTAGAGTTTTGGTTTTGCTCTTTTTACCTGAAGCTCATATTCTAGGATAATGAATATAACACCAGCGATAATCCCTCTTATTCCACCTCCATCAATACTAAAAATAGTGATCAGACTTTCGTTAATGGGAGAATGATGGGATGATTGTATTTTCTTCAGGAGTGATGGAGATTGAAGAAAAGGAAATGCGCAAGGCTTAATCTATCAATGGCAAATGCCAGAGAAATTATCACGTCTCAATGTTACAATCATTCGAACATCAGATATTCGGTAGAGAGAGAGTTAAATCACCAAGTCATATACTCTTTATCTTTTATTAAACTGTCACCAATAATCTTTACATGAACACGAGCCTTGTCTGAAATGGTGAAACCGAGTTCCATCCCTAACAATCACCTCTCTATCATAAACCTTGGAGACCAACTTTGCCATGCTGTGGCAATCCACAGATTCTAAGATTATTCATGATTCTAATTGTCACACCAGGTCCTGAGCTGATCAGTCCAAAGGCAAGTGCTAACTTCTCACACTGCCTGCATACTGCACTCTCTTTATATCCTCCTCTCCTATATCAAGAAAAACCTCCGATGTATCCGGCGAATACCCCGCAAATTTCAAGTCTTTGATCATTTCATCCAACTTGGAATAGATTTTTTCGGATTGAGGATGTGACCGATCCCCAGCTACGAACTCATGGACAATACCATTCAACTCTATCAAACTGCAACCAGGGGTTTTCTTGATTCCCCTATTCATCATCATTTGCCTGACTTCACGCAAATTTTCCCATTTATTGCAAGCTGCATATATATTGCACAAGAGAACGTAAACAGCCCCATTGTCCTGCTCCAACTCGAGCATCTTTTTAGCTGCCATTTCAGCCAGTTCTGCATCTTTATGCATTCTACAAGCGCCAAGAAGAGCTCCCCACACAACTGAATTTGGTTTCATTGGCATATTCTGTATAACCTCAAAAGCTTCGATTAGATGCCCTGCTCGGCCAAGAAGATCCACCATGCACCCATAATGTGTAACATTAGGCTCAATACCATGTTGGGTGATCATACTAGCAAAAAACTTTCTTCCTTCGTCCACCATGCCAGAGTGAGTACACGCACAGAGAACACCAATGAAAGTTATCTGGTCTGGAGTTACCAAAGATTCTAACATCCGAGAGAACATGCCAAGAGCTTCTCTACCATTTCCATTAGTAGCAAGGCCAACAATCACTGCCGTCCATGTAAATTTGTCCCTATGAAGCATCGCATCAAAAACCCTCAAAGCTTTTTCAGCATTTCCACACTTGAAATACATGTCTATTAAAGCATTTCTAACAAAGGTGTCATTCTTGATCTTGTTTTTGTCAATGTAGGTTTTTATCCATTCTCCTAGTTCAAGCGCTCCTAGATGTGCACAGGCTGTTAAAATGCTTACCATAGTGTACTCATCTGGTTTTACATATGAAGTCTGCATTTGGCAGAAAAGTTCCAATGCCTCTTTGAACCGGTTTACCTGGAGGTACCCATCTATTATTGCAGTCCAAGAAATATAGTCTCTTTCTGGCATCTCATCAAAGTAGTTTCGAGCTAAATCAACTTGTCCTGAATTGGCAAACCCCTTAACAATTGTAGTCCAAGAAATTACATCCTTAGTTTTCATATTTTCAAAAATTTTAAGCGCAGCATTCATTTCCCCACAAGCTACATACATATCAACCAAAGCATTTTCCAAAACTAAAGTGGGTTCGATCAGGTACTCCTTGACACACTTATGAACCTGTTTCCCGGCATCTAAATCCTTCAATTTGGAGCAGGCTGATAGCACCGAGACAAGAGTAACTGAAGTGGGCAATACTCCCTCTTTCTGCATGCAATTGAAGAGCTTCCAGGATTCATCATACTTCTTGACTCTATTGTACCCAGAAATCATTACATTCCAAGTAGCAACCTCCTTCTCACAAATCATATCAAAAACCCCACGTGCCATATCAATTAAACCACAAATAGAATACATGTGCACCAATGCATTTTGAACAAAAACATTAGAATCAAACCCATACTTCAACACAGAAGCGTGAAACTCTTTGCCACATTCCAAAGCAATTTCACGCGTAAATCCCTTCAACAAGAACGGGAACGTAAAGCAGTCGGGCTTGACACTCAACCTTTGCATTGTGAAATACATAGAAACCCCATAATCAGGGTAACGTATCCTACTATAGCCTTTCATCATGGTATTCCAAAGAAAAACACTTGGTTCAGGAATTGTGTCAAACACCCGATGGGCATACTTCATGTCGCCAAACTCATCAGTACAACAGAAGACTATAATTCTGTTAAGCACCACTGGATGTGCTGTGAGGCCTGTTTTCATTGTTTGGGCATGGATTTGCTTGAGTTGGTCCATGGACTTGCAGTTCTCAAAGAGAGTAATTGGTGGGTTTTCAAAAGACTGAAGGTAGTGGGTTCGAGTCACAGAAGCCATAGAGATCATTTTCATGGACTTTAAAGAATGATGAACTGAAAAGCTTAAAGATGAGTAGAGCCAGTGAGTTTTGACTTTGAGGGCAAGAAAGAATGTCATACAAAGAGAAAAGCATCAGATGTTGTATGGGTTGTTTTTCTCTTTGATATGATGAACTGTCCAGAGATGAAGTTAAATATGTACACACAAATTGACGTAGGCTCAAATCCTGTTAGATGTGATTTCTTTTTAAAGTAAACCAATATGAAGAAAAAGACACCATCATTATATATCATGAACAAAACAATGGGGGAGAACATCTTTTCAAAACCGTCCCTTTCAATTTTTTTTAATTTTTAAAGAACATCTTTTTAACAAGAATTACTAAGGTAAAAGAATCAGTAACTCTACTCTACAGTTTCATCCCAAGGAGAATTGGATGGCTTCAAAAAGTATTAGGAAAACGTAAAAAGAAATTTACTGCTCATGAATGATCATAACATAAAGCTGCAAGTAAAGAAAATCAACATTGTAGGAAGATAACAGAATCAATCGAAGAATATGATTGCACTGGACCAATTAATCTTGCAGCTGATTTACTAATCCAAGAATGTAAACAAGTGCTATACTAACACAAAATTTTGGAACTGTAAGCATCCTAAGATGGAGGAAAAACAAAATTTAACTAGCATTGTGTTAACATCTAAAAACCATCAAAATGAGACTACCAATGATCTACCTAAAGAACAAAATGAAACCTATGCCTAAAATTCCATTTTGAGAACATAACTATCAGAAACTTAAAGTGCTGGAGGTTGTGGGAATGATCCATATTTAAGCCAATCTTTGGCGCAGATAAGGGCCTCAAGAGTTGCTGGACCCAATGAAGTCCGATAACTATCCATTCTTTTTATTTCAGTGTCAAACACAGAGTCAGAGGCAACGGTAGACACCGATATCGACAAAATATCAGAAGCCATCCTAGAGAGAGTTGGGTACTTCATTCTGTTCAGTCTCCACCAAACCAGAACATCGAAGTCTTCCACTCGATCCGTAAAGGCCTCTTCCAGATACTGATCTAGTTCTGACTTCATTTGCGGGCCACCTGTGATATCAGATATGTACAATTCAAAATCTTGGAGCCCATCCACAGAAGACAGCAGAGACCCCTCCTGAGATGCTTCTTCAGGTGCCTCTGTTTTGATGATGCTGTCATTCCCTTCATCCATTGGTGTTTCAGGTAGAGTAAGCATTTGCATCATGTAATCAAGGAACAGTTCATGAATGCCATCATCAATAATCCTAATCCATGTCTCGGCATTCTCACCATAGATTCTGTTGAACTCGAGCTCTACAATTTTCATTTTGTACCTCGGATCCATAATAACAGCAACTGCTAAAACAAGGCAGCAGTTTTCCCAATATTTGTCAAATTTTTCATACAGAGGTCTCATCAGGTAGCTGACAAAGGGATCCACACTCATGGCTGCATGCATCAGTTCCATTTGAATTCTTGATACTTCCTGAAAGAATACATTGGCTGAAGGGTACACTGGGGCAGTTACAATGTTGGCTGCATCGAACAAAAGCTTTAAGTATGTGCATAGAGTCTCTACCTGCTTCCATTCCTCCAACAATATATTTATGTTGTAATCAGGATCATATGTATCCAAGCAAGCAAATACTTCCCTCAATTCACAAGCTGCCACCAACATATGATAAGTTGTGTCCCATTTAGTTAGGTCATCGACTGAAAGGTTCTTTGTGCTAGGAACTTGAAGTTGTTGCTTCAGCTGAACAAACTTTTCTTCATGGGATTCTGAAGTTTTCACAAACTTGACGCTTTCACGAACTTTCGCAATTGTTTCGCGCATTGCCACCAGTACATCACATGCAAGACTACTCAAAACGCGAGCATAGCAATTTCGTAGCAATAACTGACTGTTGAGCATGTGTGGGTTCTTGACAGAAAGAAGTCCTTTAAGATTTCCAATTATGGTTTCATTAGAGAGGGATTGGTCAAGTGTGAGGGTAAACAACCTGCCCTCCAGATGCCAATCGGATAAGCAGGTCAAAATAGCTTGACTAAAAGTGTCACCTGAATCTGGAGATGGTACCATAACAACATTAAGAATCTGACGATATAAATTCCAGTGATCATCAATGAAGTGTCCTGTTAAGAATACATAGCCCAGGTTCTGATTTGAAGTCCACAAATCCACTGTAAGGCTGACCTTCCCTGGAATTCCACTGATAAGATTCAAAAGGTTTTGTTTTTCTCTAAGGTAAATACCCGCGCATTCATTTTGAACAGTGTTCCAGCTTACCAAATTGAACTGTGGTTGAAGTGTTTGAACAAAATTGACGAATCCTAGTTGTTCAGCAATGTGAAGTGGATACCCATGCATAATTATCATCTTAGCAATGTCATGATTGCAACGGTCCTGATCAAAAGAGACTCTCGCATATCCAGAATTTGCTCTGGATCGTCGTTTTGGTGGATCAGTAGCAGCAGTATTAGAGCCTGGTGTAAAAGAAGTCATCTGATTTTTCTGACGACTTACTGGGCAGATTCCCAAGGCAATATGTCGTTTTAGGTGGCTTGTGCCTGCGAGCTTTGAACCAGTAATGTAAGCAAAAGATCTCTTGCACTGCTTACAGAAAGCCTTAGTACTTCCAGCCCCAACAGTTTCAATTGTGAAGTACTCCCAAACAATAGACTTCTTTCTCCTGCGCCTGTTTGTCTGGGTTTCTGAACTGGGTAACCCATTATTATCAGTTGGAGTAGTAGGAATATCCATCTCCCAGTAAGCAGGCGAAGTCCTAAAACGGATTGAGAATATAATGAATGAATAAGCAGATGTCACAAGCAAATGAAAATGCCGGGTTGATCTACCAGTAACAGAGGAACACAAGCCAAATTCAGCATCAAAGAAAAAGAATTCAGAAAAGGAAGTAATATGAAATTCTTTTAACAGACCCACAAAACTAAGTGTCAATACAGATCCATTTTAACATTAATGGGAACCAAAGTCCTTATCAGAGCCTGTTAGTTGACAAAAGATTTACCTACATGAACATAAAGATGATTTAAATAAGTCTGAAAAATAGCATATTGGGCTAGTATTAGATACTTCGGTTCAACATAAAGATGCAAAATGCATCACCAAAAGCAGAACAATGAACCACAGGGATATAATTCTTCCCATCATTACATCACCTAAAACATGAGCACAACTTCTTAAATTGAATGATGAATTTCTACAAGACGTTATTAAGTATGCAGTGGAATTATGAATCACAGTTACATATGTATACAAACTTGCAAATTCTGGAAAAAAAAATTAAAATAAAAACTAAAAACTGCTAAAAAAAGAGCTATAATCTTCTTCTTTTTTGGCTAAGGCAGTGTAACCAAGACCGAGTAGTTATATAACTTAGGCTTTAAATTACCACCGTGACATCATGACATGCGTTTCATTATGGGCCTGAAAAAGAAAATGCCCACTACAGACACGGAGAGCCTTCGACCGAAAAAAAAAGACCAGATCCCTGCTGCACGTGACTTGTACCTTATGCTAAAAGTACAAACTGTCCTACGCAGAAAAGCAATTGTACCTTGAACATAAATACTACCAAAAACAGATTAGAACGCGAGGATACTTTTGAAGTTTCGCGACTGCAGCTATATCTGTGTTTTTGCATATTTTAGTTATAAAAAAACCTAAATAAAGCAAGTAAAAGGTAATTAGGTTTCTGCAGCAACCAAAAGTTAAAACTTAAACCCTATAAACACAATTACTCACGCCACACAAATTGAACAACATAAAGCCCTAATTTTTCTTTTAAATTGATCAGAACCCAGAGAGCTTAACCATTCAGAACAATCAGAGTGAACCTCCAAAAAAAAAACCAGAAATCTGCGAGTAAAGAATACAGAAAACCAACAAGTTCAAGATCCAAAATTTCAGAAAACCGAAGACAGAATTAAAAGGAAAAATTTCTTACCCTAAATTGCAGCCCCGAAGATGAAGAACCCGCCTCTGCAACTCCAAATTTGAATATTGGTTAATTTCGAGTCAGCAAAAAAAAAAGAAATTCAAAATTGGGACGAAGAAGACGAAGTTGATGGGCTTGAGCTCGAAGGTTTTGAGCTTTCGGCCGATAAACCCTAATGGACCTAAACCTGAAATTAGGGTTCGGGCTATGAGCTTTTAGGCCTTTTTGTGCGTTTTTGGGATTACGAGAACGAAACGACTTTGACTTATTTTGCGGCTTTGGGGTCCATTTTATATAAATATGGGTGATGGTCCATTACACCAATCCGTGTGGTCGTACATAGAGCCCACTTTCACTTAGCTTGATCTGGACCGTCCGTTTCAATGGATCCCACCTGGCTTAGGAGTTTGGTTTTGCCGTGGAGAGTAAGAAACGGCTAGGGAAAGGAAAGTTATATTCGAGGACCAATTGGAGTCCGCCACGTGTTTTTACTTGCCCTACGGTTTGGTCAAAAGGTTGGATTTACACACTTTCCATTTTTGTTATTTAACTTTTATGGCAAGTTTTACTTATTTGGATAGAAACCTGAAATTATTATATTAATTAGAAAGAGATGGTAATCCAATTCCAATTTATTTTCTGTTTATATTACTGATTTCCTAATTCATGCCTTCCCTATTTACTTACAACGCTCACCAATCCTACTTCCTCACATCGTTCTTCACAAGAATAATGTTACTCTTACTACATTTGTATACCACATTATGTGGTAGATGAGGTTGACAACACATCAATTAAAATTAATTTAAAGTTTTCTTATCTTTTATGATTTATTGACACTTTTTAATTGATGTGATTGTCCATTTCATCTGCCACATAAGGTGGTATGAAAATATGAGATATAAATGTGGTAAGTGTAGCATTACTCTTTCAAAAACCTTAAGGCCCCGTTTGGGTGGGATGAGTGTACTAATAAACCTTAAGGCCCCGTTTGGTTCACGGAATGAATTTGAGGGAAAATCATTTCCCATGTCATTTCCCAAGGGATGTGAAATGGAAGATTCTTTTCCCACGTTTGGTAATGTTGGGAAAGTAACTGGGAGATATCACTTTATTTCCTTTCCCATGTTTGTTTCGAGTAGGAATTGAAAACAAAGTTTGTATAAATTTTCAATTATACCCATATTAAACCAAATAAAAAAGAATGCATTTAATGGTATATTGTAATTTTAAATTGTTAATGGGGACAAAATGGTCAGGAATAATGTTTATTTAATATTGGCTCATTTTTCCAAACTTTCCCATGATAAGGGAAAACAAAACCCAAGTTTGGAGGATGACTTCACTTTCCCCCCTACTTTCTCATGGGCCAGGCAAT
Organism: Prunus armeniaca; assembly: GCA_903112645.1. Classification (NCBI taxonomy): domain Eukaryota; kingdom Viridiplantae; phylum Streptophyta; class Magnoliopsida; order Rosales; family Rosaceae; genus Prunus; species Prunus armeniaca. The sequence continues at coordinate 7,014,741 of CAEKDK010000003.1, read as the reverse complement.
GATTTCCCATATATGGACTTACCAAACATGAGAAGACAATTGATTTCTCATCCCCAAGTTTCCTTTCCCATAAACCAAACAAGGCCTAAAATGAGGAGTGAAGAAATAAGATGGGTGGGAAGATATGAATGGGGTGGAAATAACAACATTGGGTCGAATTGGGGGTGGGTATGCCATTCTCATCCTCATCCCCATTAAGCATTTTCCCCCATCCTCGCCTTCATACCCGTAATAATCAAATTGGGGATTCCCCATCCCTGCTTTCATTAGGGAACGGTTTCCCCAACTAGCCCCATTACCGAAAAAAAAAACCCATAAAAAACTACTCTGTTAAACAAGAAAAAAGCACTATGAGCACAAGATATGTATTAATTCCATTTTATTAACTAAAAATCTAGACTATTTTAAAAAAAATTAATACATGTCAAAACTACATGTTCAAGAATGATCATCATTATAGAGGTGGCACTACCATCATACATTTTAATAATATAATTGCATGATAAAATAAAAATATATATATATTCTAAATGGGTAGGGTTGAGGTCAGGGATTCAAAAACCATCCCCACCCCTCCCCGAACACCATACCCGAAAAATTCCCCAAACCTGCTTTTTATCCTTCATACCTGACCCATTAGGGTCGATTCACTGCGAAGATCCTTACTCGTGGGGAAAATTGTCATCCCTATTGTCAGTGTGTAATTTTTTTAATTTTTGGGAACAAATAATTAGAAACTTAGGTTTGAAGTCTTCGTTTGTTTTATTATTTATCAGCAATAAGTTTCTCATTTAATAACTTTAATATCAAGTACTATACTATTTTTATTAATTATTATTATTATTATTTTAAGCAAAGCGACGGTAGTTTCTCATTACATTATATAGTCTCGGTCACCTAATGACCTAATAATGAGGTCATGCGATCATTTAGGCCGCTAGGTGAGCGGGATTGAGATTATATATATCAAACTTATCAATCCAATACAAAATCAAAACCAAAAGATTTTTTTCTCTTCCCATACCACCACCGGCAATAAGAATTTTAGTCACCTTTTATTTGGATGGGTAGGCTCGAGTTTAGCCATTTATGTTTTATGCTTTCAGTTTTGTTTTTAATTTGAATAACAGAATGGATTAATCTGATCTTATTTCTTTGTAAGTGGACATTGAGAAAAATTAAGCAAATAACTATTGTTATTGAAGCCAGGTTCCTCCATTAACCTTTTCTTAATCTTGTTCTATCCATATTAATTTCCATAAAAAGCTTGTTTTATTAGCCTTCCCGCATCATATAGGTTCTAGCAAGCAAAAGAGAACCAACCCTCAGTTCATACCAGCAAGCTTACAATGTAATTTTTTGTGAACATATATGGAAAAAGTTAATAATTAATATATATATATATATATATATTTTAAAGGTAATCTTTTATATAAATGTAAGACCATAAGCAATATATTTGTTTGGTGTTTAGGACTGAATTGGATAACTCACTAAATTTAAGGCATGTTGAAGAAAGATATAAAGAAATTTTTTCAAGTTGAAGGTTGAATATGGATTACTCACGAAGAAAACTTACCAATCTAATCCTTAAATAATGGTAGGATATATCAACATCTTATGACTTGAACCTTCTAATTCACCTAAAATGAAAAATTGTTTACCTCTACCTTAATTTCCTTCCTCAACGTACCTTAGGGGCCCGTTTGATAACTATTTCAGTTTTTAGTTTTCAATTTATAGTTTTTCAGTTTTCATTTTTTGAAAATTAAAAATTGAAAACTTGTTTGGTAATTAATTTCAGTTTTCGAAAAAAAGTGCAAAGTGAAAACTGAACAAAAGTTGTTTGGTAACAGATTTCAGTTTTCAGTTTTATGTGGAACTTGAAAATGGAATTTTTGGGGGTCAAATTGTGAATTTTAGATCGTTGAATGAAAGTGCATGTTACAAAGAGTTTGTAGTATTTTCAATGAATTTTTTGGATTTAGGATTATTTTTTTGTGAATTTTGGATTTGGAGGTTTCGAGGATTGGACTGGGTCTGTTGCCGAATATAAGAATCAAGCTGCTGAGTCCAAGTTGGGAGGTCCCAAATGTTGAGTTTTAGTAACTAGAGTGCATTTCATGTGTGGTGATGTAAAAATAGTGAATGAAAAAGGAGAGCAAAAAAAATATATTTTGAAAACACTTTCAAGTTGTTTTCTAAAATAAAGGTGATTTTGAAAACTAGATTTCACTTTTTTTTTTTATAACTGAAAATGAAATCTTTTACCAAATATGCTTTTAGTTTTCATTTTTCAAAAAAAGTGAAAATAAAATGGTTATCATACAACCCCCTAAATTTATCGAGTTATCCAATTCAATTCAATCTTAAACACCAAACGAGGATGTTGGTACTCAATTGCATATTGCATGAGTTGGTTCATTTATATTAAATTTCTAATCTCCCATATGAACGAAAATTGATACACAAAATGCAGCGGAACCCAAAAGGAAAAGGGACAAGAATCCTATAGAAGATGGTGCGGATGAGCTCCGTGAAAGCAAAAAAAGGAAGGAATTTATTTATTTATTTTTTTAACTTCCAAATTTAACGAGGATCAATCAATTTATTGTAGTTGCCTACACACATCATCCAAAGATAAAAAGAAAAACCAACAAGCACACTTCACATGGATATCTCTCTTTTTACAACTACCCAAGTCCAATCCCCCTCATTGATTTCAAAGAAAAAATTATCATTACAAATAAAATAAAAAATTTATTAGTTTTAACTAAGAAACTATTACATGACCAAAAACTCTTATATAATATAGTGATGCTATTTTTATCCCCCAGTCTTATTTTCTCACTTACTTTATCTTCACACTAGCCTCTCTGCATGCGCTTCCGCTCATGCGAGAGCCTTTTTTAAAAAAAAATTTAAATTTATTTTAGAATTAAAAAAGATAATTGGTAGTTGTGTTCCATAAAAATGGAATCCATTATCTGACTTTTCTTTTAATATTAATTTTTTTAAATATGAAAAAGTGTGAATTTACCACATTATTCTCATTTAATTAATAATTTCAATTCTTAATGTTTGCATTAACTAATGGCATTTTCTGGTATTTTGAAAGTTTTACCATTATCTGCCTTTTGCTTTATATATATAGATTTATCACATAAATTTGAAAAAAACACAATTCTATCTTTACACCTACCATTATTCCTAAAATACCATTTAATTATTAATTCAAGTAAATTCTCCTTACTTTAATTCAAAGCATGCTTCAAACTAGGGGTGGGCATCTTAAACCGAAATACCGAAACCGTACCCTAACCGCACCGTACCGTACTGATTTCATACCGTTTCATTTGGTACCGATAGATATTCGGTACCGTACCGTACCGTACCAATCGAGTATGGTATGGTAGCGGTATCAAGATTTTGATACCGGTCAATACCGTACCGTACCGAATAGTACTCTATTGAAATATAAATTTTTTTTTCATTCTCTCGCTCTCTGTCTCTCGCTTGCCTTTCAATTTCTCAAACGCTTTTGTCATTTATGTTTGGATTGTGTTTGTATTTTTGTAAGCCATAAGGCATAAGTTTAACTCTTTTGGTTTGTAAGCCATAATGCATGAGTTTTAACCATTTGGATTTGATGAATATGTTGATGGATAAATATTGATTTGGTTGATTTGGATATTGAATATGTTGATGGATATTGAATATGTTGATTAGGATTTGGATATTGAATATGTTAATGGATATTGAATATTGAAAATGTTGATGGATATTGAATTTTGAATTTGTAACTTAGGCATCACTTATTTTGGTGTTGAATATTGAATTAGTTCATTTTTTAGTTGTATCATTTTGGTACCGAAATGGTACCGATACCGTACCAATACCGATTTGACACGGTACGGTACGGTACCAATTTTGGCAAACTATAATACCGTACCGTACCATACCGATTCAAATTTCCGGTATCGGTAGCAGTACGGGCTCAATACCGTACCGTACCGTACCGTGCCCACCCCTACTTCAAACCTTCAATCCCTGTCAATCAAAACACGTGGAAATCCTCTGTAAAGTCTTATTAAAAATAATTAAAAGATAAAGAAAATTGCTCTAAATGTTCATCTCTCTCTCCACTGAATGAAAAACAAAATCCAGTATTTTCTTTTCTTTAGTTTTCTTACAACAAAATTCAATCTTCAGAATCCTCAATCCCAAGAAAAAGAATATGTGAAAACATAAATAATAATAATAAAATAAAAAACAAAATCTTCCAGTAAGCATTTGTTGCAACTTCAGAGGATTTTACTCTTTGATATGGATTTATTGATATATTTTCCTTGTGGGTAGCTTCAACCTTTTCTCTTCTCTCGAAGCCCTATCTTCATCAATGCCAGAAACTATAACGGGTATGGAAGATTTGCACAGATTATCATTTGTTCAACTTGAGGTGCCAAGCTTGTTATATTCAAGTCAGATTTTGCGTGCATCATATTTACTGAATGTGTTATCTTTGGAGATTTTGGCAAAAGATGCTTGTTGGAAAGAATCAGTCACTTGTATAATATAACAGAATATATATATATATAAATATATATATAAGGGTTTTAAATGAATCAATATATGACAGCAGAAAATTACAGATACAAGAGTTTGTATTAACCAGAAATACTAACTTGCAGAGATGATAGAGGCTAGCAGATTTGCTATGTCCTTAGACAGTATTTCGCCCCCACTACTGTGCTGCACACGACTGTCCACCAGGATACAACTATCAAACCAAATTCTAGCACTTGAATTTTGGTATCTGGCGAACTACAGTATGGGTACTCTCAAGAGTTTTCAGTGTTGTGTGAGATGTATTGGGTTTCAAAGTTCGTTTTGTTCTCTGTACATTTGGCTATTTAAATAAGCCTAAGACACCCCTTGGACATATATGTCTGTCTAAACTTTGAATTTCAAACTAACGGAAGTTATCCGAAGTTTAAAAAACTTAAATATATAAAAATATATATTTAATTTAAATAAGGCCAACAAGTCCAAAGCCCACTTCAGAAAAACCTAATTGTGTTTATTATAATGAAAGATCCCTACTCTTATAAGAGTGTAGGAAGCTCTTTTCCCACTCAAACTCTAACAATATCCCACATTTGAGTGGGAAAAGTAAGTCTATGTGTAACCACTGAAAATACGCGTTAGATGTAACATACATCAGGAGATGTGTCTTTTGGACTTGAACCTACCTTAGTGAATACTTATCGGATATACAAGGTGACGCAGTGGATATCCAATCTTGAACTGTTCACCAAACCAGTATACCAAGACAACAAGTATCACATATGCCACATCTAGGCACACTGTGCGTTCATACATTTGTGTTCATTTTGGTCATGAACAGATCCTGGATTCATGAGAGCTTTAGAGAATGTAGCCATATAATTCTCATAAATGCGACCCCACATTTACTCTCATATAGGTGACACAAACTTGGGAATAGTCTACCATATTCCCCTTAAATACAAGTCATTAGTGTCATTAAACATAAGTACCCTAAAAAACTTCAGCAGACAACACACTCTTCCACCATAGGAATGCGGCATATAACGTGTCAACGACTTGATTTATACCTAACTAGTTTGCCTATTGAACCTAGACCATGAGATCTCCAATAAGCTAGGTTAGGTTTCCATCAGGCTAAATCATTTATTCTATTGGCTGTAGCCCCATTCCCCTCGATGTAAATTTTATTTGCTCTCTTGATAAACCTTTAGTAAGCGGATCCGCAAGATTCTCTTTTGACTTTATATAGTCAATGGAAATTATTCCACTAGAGAGCAATTGCTTTATTGTATTATGCCTTCATCTAATATACCTAGACTTTCCATTGTATACACTGTTTTTAGCTCTTGATTGAGCTGTTGTACTATCACAATGTATACAGATTGCTGTTACAGGCTTAGGCCATATCGGAATATCTTCTAAAAAATTCCTTAGCCATTCTGCTTTTTCTCTTGCCTTGTCTAAGGCAATAAATTTTGATTCCATTGTCGATCGGGCTATGCATGTTTGCTTAGAAGATTTCCAAGACACTGCTGCTCCTCCTAATGTAAACACATATCCACTTGTGGATTTAGTTTCAGTATTGTCGGAGATCCAGTTAGCATCACTATATCCTTCCAATACTGGAGGATATTTAGTATAATGCAATCCATGATTCAAAGTGTATTTTAAATACCTTAACACTCTAATTAAGGCATACCAATGATCATATCCTGGATTGCTAGTATACCTACTCAGCCGACTCACTGAATATGCTATATTAGGTCTTGTACAATTCATAATGTACATTAAACTCCCAATAACTTGGGAATATTCACATTGTGATATAGCATCTCCAACATGTTATTTTAGTTTGCAGTTGGCATCAAATGGCGTAACAGCATGTTTGCAATCATATTGACCAAACCTTCGTAATGTTGTCTCTATATAGTGAGATTGTGAAAGGATATAGCCATTTGAATTTCTCTTGACTTGTATACCAAGAATCACATCAGCAAGACCCAAGTCTTTCATATCAAAGCTTGAATATAATATTTTCTTTGTTGAATTAATTATATCCTTATTAGTTCCCATGATGAGCATATCATCCACATACAAACATACTATGGCACATGCATTGTTATGTGTTTTAATGTAAACACATTTGTCACATTCATTTATTTTGAAACCATGTTTCAGCATAGTATGATCAAATTTTTGAAGCCACTGCTTGGGTGCTTGTTTTAATCCATACAAGGATTTGACAAGCTTACATACTTTATTTTCTTGACCTTCAACCACGAAACCTTCTGGTTGCTCCACATATATTTCTTCTTCTAAGTCTCCATTTAGAAATGTAGTTTTACATCCATTTGATGTATTTTCATGTTATAAATTGCAGCTATAGCAATCAACATTCGTATAGATGTTATTCTTGTTACAGGAGAATAGGTGTCAAAGAAATCCAACCCTTCTTTTTGACGATAACCTTTTACTACTAAACAAGCTTTATATTTATTAATTGTACCATCAGGTTTCAATTTCTTCTTGAAAATCCACTGATACCCAATTGGTTTGTTACCAGGGGCAAGTTCACCAATTCCCATGTATTATTTTGTAAAATGGATTCAACTTCACTGTTGATTGCTTCCTTCCAAAAAGGAGCTTCTGGACTAGACATGGCCTCTTTATAAGTTTGTGGCTCAGTTTCAATCATAAATGTCAAGAAATCTCGTTCATAATCCTTTGGAACCTTAGTTCTTTTGCTTCTTCCAGGCTCTGCCTCATTTGCAGATGTTGAGGCCCAAAAAATCCAAAGCGCCCAAATATATTTTCGGCCCAGTACAACACCTAGTGGAAAATCCTTATTTAAGCAACATGCCACGCTACAAGCTTAAGTGGGCCTAAGCCATGCAAATGCTTGGGGCTTGCTGAGCGGGTTGTGGTATGGATGGTTACGAGCATTCACGAGACCCATTAATGGGCAAATAAGTGGAAGTTTTAGGCTACTTCGGAGCACCAAAACTCGAGCCCATTTCTTGAGCCCAAACATATGGGTAAGTCTGAGAGAGAATGAGTGGCCCAATAGCTTAGGAAAATATCCAATGGCTTACAAACACTTGGAAAAATCCCACATCAGCCAAAATATCCAGCACCTTGATCAAATAGGTTGTTTCCAGCAACTTGAGCAAACTCATGGGCCGCTGGAAACAAGATACCAATAGCCCAACCCAGCATCATGGAAAATATCCAGCATATCTGTCAAAACCATCAAAACCAAGCAAACCCATGTGCTGATCACCTTTTGACTAGCACCCATACCCATTCTTTCCTTTTCAAGCTTTGGTGAGAAAACAAGAAGCAAAAGTGGGTGACTCCTCACCCACATGGAGAAGTCCAGCTACCTGAGGACCTTGGAACTCCAAAAAGCTTCATGCCTACATGCTCAGGCTAAGGAAGTTTCACCAAATAAGATGGAATGGAAGAAAGTGAAGGAAAAAGGGAGAGGGTGGCTTGATAAAATTAAGGTTTTCAGTGCCTATAAAAGGAGCCACTTTCTACCCAGCAAAGACAACTCACCTTGGTTGCTGCAAGCCTCCTAGCAACCATGAGAATTCATCAAAGGCAAGCATCCCCTCTGGAACCCTTCAATTTCATGCTTTGTTCTTCCATCTTCCTCCTTTATATCTTTCAAAACCTACATCCAGAGAGAACAAGCATCATCTCTCATCTCTGGGACCCTTTGATTTCAAGCCTTATTCTTCCATTGCTTCCTATTTTCTCTTCTATCAAATCACCCAGGAGCTTGATGAAGCTTTCATCAAGCTGCTGGAAATATGCTAAAGCCACCAATGCTTCTGTCTTCTTCTTCTCTTTCCATAAACACACATCCAAAGAGCAATCATCATCTCTTATCCCTGAAACCCCTGCAATTTCGAGCCATATTGGTCCATCTCCTCCCATATTTTCTTCTGAAAATCGCAATTATTTCTCTCTCTCATGCTAAACTCATGAATGCTCAGGTTCCATGCCACAAGCTTCTCATGCAAAGCCAAGAATTTATCTGTAAGCGACTGTTGGTTTCATTGGTGAAGAAGACCAAAGTGTTTCATAAGGCTCAGCTACCCTTTCGAAACACTCTTGGGGCCTGATCCTTGAACTCAGACACAGGGACAGCTTCACTTGTCTCTTTTTCGGTAGCCTAAGCCCATTCGTTAGGCTGCTAGAATAAAAAGACCCCTACAACAAACAAACTAGATGAAGTTGGATTAACAACATCATCATTCTCTTTTGAATGGTAATCACTTGGTCTCTTTTTTCTTGTAAAGGACCTATCTTGTTTATATGGATCATAAAATACAACATCAACAGATTCTAAGATAGTGTTTGCATGTATGTCTGAAACCTCATATTTAAAAACTAAAAATCTATATGCAGCACTATTAGATGCTAAACCAATAAAAACACAGTCCATTGTTTTTGGTCCAAGTTTGGTTCGTTTTGGCAAAGAGATATGTACTTTTGCTAGGCAACCCTACACTTTCAAAATTTTATAAGTGGGCAATCTCCCTTTCCAAATTTCATATGGACATTTATTAGTCTTCTTTTGTGGGATTCGATTCAATATCACATTTGCAGTAAGCAGGGCTTCACCCCACAAATTGTGTGGAGCCCCTGAATTGTTTAACATGGAATTTATCATATCTTTAAATGTTCTATTTTTTCTTTCAGCAACACCATTCTGTTGTGGTGTGTATGGTGTTGTTGTTTGATGAACAATTCCATGTAATGCACAGAATTCAGCAAAGGTAGTGGATTCATATTCCCCTCCTCTATCTTACCTTAATATTTTTATTTTTCTGTTAAGTTGATTTTCAACTTCTGCCTTATATGTCTTAAACATATCCAGGGCTTCATCCTTGCTATGTATTAAATATACATAATAGAATTTACTGCAATCGTCTATAAATGTTATGTAATATTTTTTCCCACCACGTGTAGAAGTTGATCTAAAAGCACACAAATCACTATGAATTAATCCCAACAACTCATTAGACTTTTTAGGTACAAAATTAAAGGTTTGTCTTGCAAATTTTGACTCTGTACAAGTTTCACATTTATTGTTTGAAATAAAACCAAACTTGGGTAGCAAACCCAAATTACACATCCTATATAAAGAACGAAAATTCACATGACCTAATCTAGCATGCCATAAACTAGATGAGTCAACAATATAAACAAAAGCCTTATTCATATTATTATTAATAAGATTGGCAGATACATTGAGTTTAAACAATCCATCAGCAAGATATCCTTTGCCTATAAACATTCCCCCCTTAGTCAATACAAATTTGTTAGACTCAAACACTAGTTTGAATCCCTTATTGCTAAGAATTGGACCAGAAACCAAATTCTCTCGAATTTCTGGCACATGTAGCACATCTAGGAAGGTTAGTTCTTTTCCAGAGGTAAACTTCAGAAACACTTTGCCCTTTCCCATTACTGTAGATGCAGAAGAATTTCCCATGTATAAGTGCTCATCACCATCTATTTTCTGGTAAGTAGAGAACATTGCTCTATCACTACAAATATGGCGAGTGGCTCCAGTGTCTATCCACCAATCAGAAAAATCTGAGACCATATTTGTCTCAGAAACTATTGTAGCCAATGCATCTTTGCTTATGCAACATTTGCTTGATTGTTCCTGCGCTGGTTGTTTGAATTCGTAGGATTGTCGTCCCTTCTATGGCGATATTCCTGTGCTGTATGACCTGGTTTCCCACAAACCCAACAACCTCCTTTTATCCTCTTGAAATCCTTCCCTTTAGCCCTTGGTACAAAATTCTTTGTAGACTTCTTATTTTTTTGGGAATCAAATTTCTGCTTTGAAGGATTGCTCTCAATTATATTTGCCTTGGCTTCCATGTTTGAAACCACTCCTTTCTTCTCACTTATTCTGTTGTCCTCTTCAATCTGCAGCCTTAAATCAAATCTTCAAGAATCATCGCCTTTCCTTTATGCTTGAGATAACTCTTAAAGTTTTTCCAAGGTGGAGGAGTTTTTCTATAATAGATGCCACTTGGAAAGAATCACTTATTTTCATGCCTTCTGCAAGAATATCATGAATGATCTTTTGGAGGTCTTCCACTTGATTGACAACAGGCTTAGAGTCCATCATTTTGAAGTATGGAAATTTGCCAACAACAAATTTCTTTGACCCTACATCTTCTGTTTTATATTTCTTCTCCAATGACTCCCAAAGTTCTTTAGTTGTTGTGAATACTGCATATACATCATACAACGAATCATCCAAGGCATTGAGAATGTAATTTCTGCAGAGGAATCATTGTGTTGCCAAGCAGAAATTACATTTAAAGTCTTTGCAGGAATATTGTCTCCTTTTGCCTTAGGTATAGTCTCTATCACAACATTAGCCAAATTCAATGTTGTTAAATAAAACAACATTTTCTACTGCCAACGTTTGAAATCCTCTCCCTTGAATTTTTGAGGCTTCTCGGAATGAGAGTTCTTCCCTAATTGTTCCATTGATTACTATATAAGATTGTTGGAAACAATCAATAACTTGTATAATATAACAGAATATATATATATATATAAGGCTTTTAAATGAATCAATATATGACAACAGAAAATTACAGATACAAGAGTTTGTATTAACCAGAAATACTAACTTGTAGAGATGATAGAGGCTAGCAGATTTGCTATGTCCTTAGACAGTATTTCGCCCCTACTCTTGTGCTTGTGGTTCTGTAGACGACTGTCCACCAGGATACAACTATCGAAACCAAAATTCTAGCACTTGAATTTTGGTATCTAGCTAACTACAGTATAGGTACTCTCAATGGTTTTCAGTGTTGTGTGAGATGTATTGGGTTTCAAAGTTCATTTTGTTCTCTGTACGTTTGGCTATTTAAATAAGCCTAAGACACCCCTTGCACATATATGTTCAAACAGATATGTTTGAACCTTGAATTTCAAACTAACAAAAGTTATCCGAAGTTAAAAAAACTTAAATATATAAAATATATATTGAATTTAAATAAGGCCAACAAGTCTAAAGCCTACTTCAGAAAAACCCAATTGTGTTTATTATAGTGAAAGATCCCTACTCTTATAAAGAGTGTAGGAAACTATTGTCCCACTCAAACTCTAACAATGCTGAATTTCATTAGACCCAGTTGGAAATTCTGAAGCTTTGTTGGATTTTGATCTGGATGTGATGGATTGCTTGAGTTTTAATGAAATGGGTCATGGTAAAACAATAATTGTGAAGACCCGTATTTTAAATAGATAAAAGAAAATATTTATCTTTTGGATAAACTTAGACGATATTATCTTTTTAAGATATTTATCTTTTAGATAAACTTGGATGATCTTATATTGTTAGGATATTTATCTTTTGGATAAGAGAGAGAGAGAGAGAGAGAGAGAGAGAGAGAGAGAGAGAGAGAGAGAGAGAGAGAGAGACAGACAGACAGACAGACAGAAGAGACAGAGGAGAGAGAGGGCTAGTTGTGATATAGTTCTTGGAGGAGTACATGTCTTAGCTTGTATTTTCTTAACTTGGAGAAATGCTTTAGAATCGAGGTAGGGGTTTATTGAGGGCCTTTTATAGAGATTGATCTGATTAAATTTTGTGAGCACTATATTATGCGTGATATGATTATATGTACATTGATGATGTTTAAATGTTACATTATTGTGAGATACATGAAAGGCATAATTATATCATCGTTGGAGTTGTTGGATTGAGAAAATAATGATGGAAAAGAGGGTAATGGAAATAGTCTTTCGTGTAGTTAAGTCTAACTCTTGGCAGGTAGCAGGTCTCAGGGATCCCACAGTACACATGATTTTTATTGGGTGATTTGGGATTGGTGAAAGGGAGTTAGACAAGATGACTAACAAAATGAGAATTGTGGGATGATTGAAATGTGTGTTAGTTCATATAAATGGGCATTCGGGATCAAGTGGTATAAGCATGGTATGGGACGTGCTGGTTTGCTTGTCTAGTTATATGAATTAACGGGATTAGATGAATAGCATTCATTCATGCATTATTATTATTATTAATGTCATATTTGGCTGTGTGATTACATGTCACTTAATTTAGTTACATCAATCTATTGTGGTAAGGTCTTATGTCCCTACTGAGCTGTGGTTCCTCACCCCTCACCTTTTAGACTAATAATAAAAAAGTTGAGGCTGAATTAGATGAGAGTAGTAGAGCTTTGTTTATTTATTTCAGATTTTGGATCTATTTTTATAAGAGAAGTTTATTTTAAACTCATGTTTCGATTTCTTTTTATTTTTTATTTTCTCAAGCACCGGGTACAGGGTTTTTGCCGACCTCCGGGTCCGGGGCATGACAATAACGGAGAGAAATGCCAGAATTAGAAAGAAGACAAAGAGCAAACTGAGAAAATGGAACAAAAGGCTTTTGCCTTTTGGTTCAGAAACTGAGGAGAAATTTGATGGAATTGGATTGGACCCAGTTGGAAATTTTGAAGCTTTATTGGAATTTTGATTTGGGTTTGGTCGAGATGAGAGAGAAGGGGTTGGGGTTTGACAAGGATGATGGAGAATAGGTGCGTTTTTTAACTTAAGCAAGTCATTTTACAAATGAATAAATTTGTTTTTAAAATAGAATAGATGTGTGGAAATAGCCCCACTCAAATAATAATATGGGTGAGTGACTAACTTTAAGGGCTAGTTTGGCATTGCTGTGCTGTGAGAATAATTGCTGTCAGATTTGCTGTGAGAGAAATCAGCTGTGAGAGAAATCAGTTTGGCGTTTGGTAAACTTTTTTTTCTAAGTGATGTTTGTACAATAATCAGTTTCGGAGTGTTTGGTAAATTTTTCTTGTTGAAATGCTGTGGGTTGTATAATGACTAAAAAGGGCATTATGCTGAATGAATTTTCTCTTCAAGTGTTTGGTAAAAAGAAAAGCATCCATCACACCCTAAATTTTAATTTAATTATAAAATAAATAAAGTTTCCATTAAAAATAAATATATCGTCAATAATATGTATATAACAAAAATTAAGCTAGTCATAAATCTTGCCACCATTCCTCATATGCATCAATGATATTTGTTTGTGCAAATAATCTCACGGGAGAATATTCGCTTCTAGATCCTTCAACCTTCGATCTTCTTTCTCTCTCTTCCTCGATTCATGTAAAAAAGATTGGAGTAAATAGACCACACCCGAGGGGTGTTGGCCAAAGGCCCTCCGATGCCTAAGTTAGTTCGAGTGTTTGTAGGAAAACAATAGCTAAGCAAAGGGTACGGAGTTTATGTATGGTGTGAACCGGGTGGCCAGAGCCGTGGGTGGTGGCCGGAGTCGTGTGGAGAAAATATAGAGAGTGGAGAGTGGAGAGGGAGAGAGAGCTTCGGGTATTTTTCTCGGGTATTAGGAGTAGGTTTAGATGTACCTTGAATGATGAATGAGGTCGTCTATTTATAAGAGCCTCGGGGCTAGGGTTTCGTAGAGAATATGCTGAGTTTATTCTCTACCCAAATTCGTAGGGATCGAGTCGGACTTAGATAATATCTGATTTAATGATATTATCTTCTCTTTATTGAAGATAATATTTGAATTAAATGATATTATCTCTTTTTATGAAGATAATATCTGAATTAATGATATTATCTTCTCTTTATTAGGATAATATCTAAATTAATGGTATTATCTTATTAAATAAAGATAATATCCCATTAATTAAGATATTTATCCCAATTAATTAATTGGCCAGATACACTGGTTCAATTAATTAATTTAAGAGATAATCTTCTTTTCCACGTGGCGTGCTCTGATTGGAGACGAAAATATATGCTCCCACAATACTCTTAGCAACATTCAAATGCAATGATAGGAGCTTACTTGTACAAATAAGCAGAAAGCCAAAATGATACAGATCAATAAAATATCAATACAGAAATTTATGCTAGACCTCAGTTGTAACAAAAACAAAACTTGCATTAGATCCAGCAACAAAGAAAAAAAAATAGGAACATAAAAAAATAAACAAATAAAAACCAACAAATGGAAAACTAAAAATGTGTTTAGAAGGAGAAAATGGAATTGTGCCATGTTAAATTGGGCACGTCATTAAGCTCTCATTAAGATATGAACAGATTTGGTTGGGAACCTCTAAAAGCTTAAACAGTGACCAGAAAAGGATGAACTATTGACCAGAAAAGGAAAAAAAACCAGGTATGAACAAAACAACCATTTCCCTATAACCAGATCAAAATATCAGAGTTTTCAGACCACCCATAATCCCTTGGATTCAACTCCGGCCTCCAGGGGCGTGACATTTTATATCTCTTTAATTATTTCGACACTTTACAATTATTTTTTTGAATATCTGGAAAGAAAAATTAATCCCGTGAAGTCTAGAACCAGTGAACCAGCAATGGCCAGCTGGGTCAATTTGATGTGTCTCTGGAGCCCGGGCATAGAAGAAGCTGGCTTCAACATCATAATAGAAAACCAACAACAAGAAGAATCGATACTTAAGAACACAACCATCATAATAGAAAACCAACAACAACAACAATTGATACTTAAAAACTCTAAAAATTAAAGAGAAATAGGGAAAAATGAAATTGAAAAGAAATAAACACAATATGCCTCTTACTTGAGTCTTGTGGTTTCTTAGGAGTGTGCTTCAATTGATCAAACAAGAGAAAAAATGGAGGAAGAATGGAAGAGAAGGAGAAGAGTGCTCTGCAGCATGGGATAGAGAAGACGCACAAAGAAGAGGAGAGCGTGAAATCATATTGGGGTATTTTTGGAATTTTATAATTTTCATTAAACCCAGTACTTCCTCAAATCTGATTACCGCATAATCAAAAATTGAAAGCAGCTCATTACCTGCTTTCCTTTATTGCTTTCCTTTGTTGCTTTCTCCCACATCAATTTTTAATAATGAGTGATTTTATCTTAGGTTACCAAACGGACTGGACTTCCCAAAATTTTTAAAAAATCACTTATCACCTCAAATAAACAATGCCAAACGGGTACTAAGTTATAACATAAGTGAATGTGAATGATTATATTTATACTAACCTTGGCAAGGTGACACAATCGCTAAAAATTACTCAAATTTTAATTAAAGAAATAACCACAAGTTTAAAAAGGCCTCCATTTTTCTCATTAAAAATATAAAAAAGGCATCTTCCTTATCATTCCAGTTTTTTCTTTTTTTCTTTTTTTCTTTTGTTCTTTTGTTATGTCATATTGTTTGATTGAAGGCCCAAAATTATTTGTTGAGAGACACTTGGAGATCAAATCAAGTTCTTGTTGCAAATCACAATCTACAAACAAACCATCCACATTCAGAGTAAACATACAAGCACAAACACAATCACCGAATCGAAAATGAATCTGTACGCGCACGACCTCTCTCTCATGGACTTCAACGACTTCAGCTTCTCCGATACCTTTTCCGATTCCTTCTCCCGTCGCCGTACTCCTTTATATTCTGAGCCCGAAACTGCCCCTCATCATAACGATGACGATGCTACTGATGCCAGGGGCAATTATGACAATAAAAGCAGCATCCGGCGCAGTCGTAGCCCTCCCAAGTACCGCCATGACGGCACTTCACCTCTCCCTCTGGGCATGGACTGGAGCCCTCCTCCTCGCAAATGGGTACTCTATCTTTTCGGTTTTTGATTTTTATGTATTTTTTTTTGTTTTGTTTATGCTTCTGTGGAAACCCAGTTATGAAGTTTTAATTTTAATCTTTTTTGAGGGAATTGTTGGGTTTGTGTTGGAATTTGGTTAGTGGGTTTTGTGAATGTGTTGTTGGAGTTTTTGGTTCAATCTGTTCAATGTTTCAAATTTGATTAATTTCAAGCACTTGATTATGAAGTTAGGGTGGCTGAAGCGGTGGTGATAAGCTATAGTCTATGTTGTAAGATATTACCGATCAAGTTAGTTATTTTGTTTCAGCTTTGAAGCTATAAAGAGGACATATGTCAGTTAGTAGTCTAAGCATCATGAAATTTGTTTATCGAAATATGACAGTATGGACAGGAGGGGAGGGAAGAAAATTTTGATCCATGCTAGTGATGGAGTGGAAAAGGTACTTTTGGACTTCTGAAAGCCCCAGAAGCATTAACTAGGAAAGACTGCACACAATCAATGAGTATTTTGTGAATAGCTTTATAATGAGTGTAAATTATATGATATGGTTGGTTGGTCTGGGATGGAAGCTTGGGAGAAGTTTTTGGGGTAGAGCAAATTGTTGGCGGAAAATTGAAAGACTGTTTTTGGACGGGGTAAACAGGAAAGGGTAAGGGTAGGATATAGTGGAGGAATTTAGAAGTCCATGCATCAATTATGAAAAGTATATACTATGCAATGAGAGTGAAAGAATTAGGAATCGATAAATTTTCTGCATAATCTCCAGAGGTAGGAGGAGGGGGAGAATCCAGTGAAGTACCTGGGGAGTGAATCTAGAACCTAAATAGTTACTGGGATTTGATTGGAAGTACATTTCTTGGAACCTAAACAGTTGCAGATGTTTGTAAATGTGTGCACGAGAGAAGGAAGGGCAGAGGATCAGCAAAATCATTGATGGGGGTGAGGGCAGGGAGTAGGGATAGAAATCCCCAGGAGAATAGAAAGATTCTTTTGACTGGGAAGGAGAATAGAAGATTGTATTGAAGGAAGTAATATGGTGGGATATTGCATCATCTATGCACATTTGCACACTGGGAAAAAGAGGGTTATGGAACAGACAATATTGCAGGAATCCTATAAAGTTGATTGTAGGCTGCATGCATCTGAAATTTAAGATTGCAGAGATACTAGATATGATGTTGAGCTGTTATGTAGGATTTTGGTGGTTCACCAACAGAGAGATGAAAACAAGTATAATAAATGGTATTTAATTTTAGATATATATATATTTTTTTCATTCTCACCAAGAAAAAACATGTTCTAGTATAAGTTTTGCTGCAGTTAATGCTTCTAAGCTTAAGGTCCAAGTTTAAACATTATGGATTTCTTGAGTATAATAGTACCCAACATGACTAGAAATGATGGTGAATACTTGTGCATGGTAATTGCAAAAGTTTAGGGGTTAGCCCTCCCCCGTCTTTATTTTTTGGGGGGTTAGTTGAAATCAGTGCTTCAACTATGTAGTTGTTACAGTGAAATATGTCTCTGACATGACCAAGTATGCTGTAAGTTAATCAGTTTTGTCAGTATTTGACAGATTTGGCTTTGCAGGCACACGATGGTGCATTATTTAGGTTTAAATTATTATGTTTCTTTGTCATTTTCCTTATAATAATCTATTTTGGTTGTAAATGAAGGATGGGCGCGACTCTGTTTGGCCACATAACCCGCCTACAGGATGGAGTTATTGTATCACTATTCCTTCTTGGATTTTCCTGCCCAAATCAAGAGGTTCAGATCCTGTGGTGGTATACTTAATGTTTATTTTTATTTTAATTAAATTTAGTCTTTACATATATAATTGTTTTCTGTTCTCATTTGCAACAACATTATTTAGAACATAAAACTATTCAGCCTCATTGTTGAGTACCTAAGTAATGGATTTTTTGAAATTTTCTTGTGGGCTTACATTTTGTAATTCCCATTGTATTGTGTTTGACATACGAAAAACAATTGATGGGGTATCACTTTCATTTTAGTAATTATAATCCATTTCACGGCTATTATTATCTAATTTTTCAAAGTTTTGTAACAAAGAATTGCTGGAGATGTTAATGGAATGTTGGTTATTTTTTTCAATTAGTTCTCTTGTAAAGTTGGATGTGCATTATTTTCTGGTAATTTTGTACCTTTTTTAGTTAACTTCCATTTTAACATTCATAGAGAACAGTTTTATAGGGTTCAAGTTGGTGTACAATCACGGGAAGGAATCACCACTACTCGCGGGATATTACGAAGATTTAGCGACTTTTTGAAACTATTTTCTGAAGTAAGTGACATTTCTGTTCATTTATGTAAGTCAGAACTCAGCAGTAAGTAAACAATGTCTGTGTCAACCTCAAATATATGAAGTGCGCATTAAAAGGAAGTACAAATGTTTTATGATATTTAGGATTGGTAAGGCAAAATGGTGGGGAAATAGATGATTATGTAATATCCATTACTGAAACAAGCTGGATACAATGGAGACAAGCTTGTGATTTCTTATGTCATAAAAGAGTACTAAATAGTAAATATATAAAAGTGTAGTTCTATTGAATTGCTCCACTTGTTGTTCTTTACGGTTTCTTTTTAATAATATTATCGTTTGTGTTAAAAAGAAGTTCTATTGAATTATCACATGGCTAGTTATTTTCCACGGGACAAAATTTTGGGTATTAAAGGAAAACAAGAGGAAGAGCAAGACATCTATGTATGGAAGTGAAAATTTCAATGATTGATTTAAGAAGGACAACTAAAAATCAACGTATTGGAGAAACATTCTGAGTGGCACCTTTTAGTAATAAGTTAAATGACCAAAAGAGCGACGAAGACCAAGACTAAGATTGAAACAAAATTAAATTATCTTAAATTTTTTGGGAGATATATGCATCCCATATGATTGGGACAAGGGTAAGGATGATGACCTTCAAATGTGCCAATTTCTTATCTCTAATTGATATTTCACTTTCATCTTCAAAATATCTAGGTTTGACTTTCATTATTGCATACTTTATAAAAAATTATATGTTCAATTCCAATATAACAAGTAGTTAACTTGAATAATAAACATTTAACCCCTTTCATTAGGTATAGACTGATCAACACTATGTCGAAGACGCATTAGCGATCTATTTTTAACCTAAGGGTTGAGATGCTATTACTGAACTTAGCTACTTTCTAATCGGAACACACAAGTTTATGCATATGCCTTTTGTGTTTTTGTTTATTGTAGATCTTAGCAATTTCATATTTTGTTGGACTGTTGAGCAATCTCATTGACTATTGTCTTCTGTAGCTTAAAAAGGCGTTCCCTATGAAAGATCTGCCTCCAGCTCCTCCAAAGGGGTTCCTGAGAATGAAAAGTCAGGCACAATTGGAAGAGGTGGGCTCTCTCTCTCTCTCTAAAGTAATGGTGCACCTCTTAGCTTTTTTATTTTCTTTGTAATTAGAAGCAAATTTAATATAAGCCCAACTTGTTGAGAATGGTGTGATACATTTTGATAAAAATCCTCATGGGGAACACCTTTTTAAGCTACATAATCCTCATGTCAAAGTTGAGAATCTTGATATACATTTTGATGAAAGTACTTGTTGATTGGATCATTGATTTTTGTTGTCTGTTTGTAGTTAATTGCAGAGGTTACTTGTTAAAATAGCCTAATGTCAGTTTGATTGTCGAAAAAGGATAGAGTTTAGGGTTACTCAACGCATTCATCAATCGTTATCGTCCCTCTTGCAATTTTTTTTGGGCATGGTGAGGGTTTTTTTGTTTTGTTTTTGGTTAAAAAAAGGGAATTGCAGCACGGATGATCATGATTATTGAACATGCTTTTTTCATGTCTGCTTGATTTTTCTGAAGTGTTTATCCTCTCATTCTCAAATTAGTTTGTTTCTTGCAGCGAAGATGTTCTTTGGAGGATTGGATGGAAAAGCTATTATCAGACATTGATTTATCAAGAAATGTATTGGTTGCAACCTTTCTTGAGCTTGAAGCTGCTGCCAGGTCTTGTAGGTGTATCCTTGATGCATCTTAGAGATTAAATTCTATCATGTATTGAATACGTCCATCTGCTTATATTAGTTTTTGGTTGTCATGCTCTTCAGCATTCCAAGAAGTAAATCAGCAAATTTCAGATGTAAACTCTTCGACTAGTGGCGCAGCTCCATCATTCCTGTTGCAAGCTCATTCAGATCTTTCTGTGGTTGCTGCTAGTTCATCTATTACATCAGATTATGGTAATGATACTACATACGATGAATCTGAGATTGGAACACCAAGGCATGGAGATGATAACCGTGCTAATCCTGGCATGGAGCATTCAACATCTGAACAGGACTTAATTGATTCAATGGCAACGTCCGTCAAGTTTGGCATGTTTAACCGGAACTTTGTTCAGGCAGGCCTAGAAAGGCTCTCCAGGCGTCAATTTCCTGGCAGAAGTTATGCCAGTAGTACTGACAGGGACCGAGTAAGTGAGAACAACTCTGATGCCAGACCTCTTCGCATGGATGGAACAGAGTTCTTTTCGGAAATAGAGGATTGCAAGCGGGATGGCCATGCTCGAAGGCTGTCAACGGAGAGTTTTGGAAGTGACTTGAGTTCTGTGAGAGTTAGTGAAACATCTAACTTGGGAGTGGCCAATTTATTTGGTGATAGCTCCCTTGATCTTGCAGAAAGTTCTGAAGCTCCTAATACTTTTGTGAACTCAGATTTAAGGTTTTCAAGGGACTCACTCGTTGCTCTTCCATCCGATGAGCGACATAAATTAAACAGGGTTCTTACTACAATGCAGCAGAGACTAGCCACAGCAAAAACTGACATTGAGGATCTTATTGCTAGATTGAATCAAGAAGGTGCTGTGAGACAATTCCTCACGACAAAGGTATAATTTTTTATATTTTATTCTGAAACAAGAAGATGAAATTTTATTTTATAATAGAAACTGCACAGAAACATGACAGTTAATACGTGCTTGTTGCTACTGTGGTACTAATTGACAATTAACCTTTAACAGTCAATAAGTTCTTGTTGCTAATATGATATTGATTGACTTCATTTGGGATTGAAGTCTGCTTTCTATTCCCAATTTCCCAGCCATTGGGTCCTCTATATTTAGATTGCTGGGGTTGGGGGTTATCCATTAGTTTCAGTTTTTCCTTTTTTTATGAAGGACTTTTATAAGTTTTATTTTTTCCATTTGGCAAGTACTTACTATTATTATTCTAGAGGATGTCATGTCTCAGCCATGCATGGAAGTAAGGAATAAAGTGCTGTAAATAAGTGAGTCTGTAACAGCAAAGCCAAACCTAAGTCAGATGCAAAGTCAAAGAATGCGTTAGCAGTTGTTAGAAGTCACAGAACTGGCGGGGGAGAATGATTGATTCTTTATATAAATGATAGTTACTGTGTAATGGTTACAGATTGGTGATTTGTATTCATAGTTGGGTAACTGCTTAAGATTTACCTTAAATACTGGTAATGTTTAGTTGGTGTAGAAATGTTTTTCCCCTCGTGATGTCTGAAAAGGGTGCACCAGATACCCAAGTGAATATGTGAGGACTTAGTAGTGTATTTTCATCTTTGCAACTAAGAATTGACTTATCTTGGTGAAATCTTGGAATTGTTTACTGGTTGCATTATAACTATGCTGATGGATTTGTGAAAGAGAAAAAGGAGGTTGACATTAATTTCGAAGTCTTAGTTCAACTTCAATCCCCATAACTACTGGCTGTAATCTATTTCCCTAAAACGTTATTGTCTTACCAGAATTTTCTCTTGCAGGTCAAAGATCTGGAAGTGGAACTTGAAACTACCAGAGAGAATTGTAAAGAAAACATGCAGCAGACGGTGTTAACTGAAAAAGAAAGGTTTACCCAAATGCAGTGGGATATGGAGGAACTCCGAAGGAAGTGCTTGGACTTGGAATTACAATTAAAATCTGAGCAGGTTTGTTCCTTTTACTACAATTTTTTTCTTAGATTTCTCTGTCATTGAATATCAAGGGCCTTCTGTGGATGACGTGCAAGAATATTCCAGGATGCAAAGGTGCATTCAGAGTCAACAAAAATATCTATCATTCAGGAGAATGATATGTTGCTACAGGAGTTGGATGC
The DNA here is from genome assembly GCA_903112645.1 of Prunus armeniaca. NCBI lineage: Eukaryota > Viridiplantae > Streptophyta > Magnoliopsida > Rosales > Rosaceae > Prunus > Prunus armeniaca. Next base: position 6,992,378 of record CAEKDK010000003.1, on the reverse strand, counting down.
CTCTAGGCTGCAACTTGAGAACTTGCAGAAATATCATGAAGAGTTTGAGGCAAAATCAAAGACAGATGTAAAGCTACTTGTTAAAGAGGTCAAATTTCTTCGGAATTCACAATCAGAATTGAAGCAGGAACTCAGTCGATTACTGAAAGAAAAGTTAGAAGTAGAGGTAATGTTGTTTCTGCTTCATTTGATTTTTGTTGAGTCCCAAACTTGGAAAATTGAATGATATGTTTTGGTAAACCGCCGTTCTTCTTCCTCATATGTGTGAAATTTCTTATGAACAGTAATTTTCTTGGACTAGGAGACATCCAACTGAATGGGATTCACAAAAGAACAAGATTGCACTTCTAAAAAAATGGAAAATTAACAAGGACGACACTTAGAGCACATGAATACATTAGCCAAGGCTTTTGGGCATTTGATGATAGGAGATAAGGGTGCTAAGCAGAATTTAGTGTTTCTGTAGTCTTCTGGATTTTAGCAGTTTTGGTCGTATTATGCATTTTCTTTAAGGAAAAATACGATTTAAAACCCTCTAAATATGTTGTTTTGTGTTTATCTTTCAGAGGATTCTTCAAAAGGAAAGGCGAAGAATAGAGGGCGCAAATACTGCTAATGCAAAGTTGTTGCATGAATGTGAAATTCTTCGCAATCGGCTTCAAGAGTGTAGTGTTAATTTCCTTGTTGAAGAGGAAGATAAACTCATTTTGGATACTTCATCCCCATCTGATGCTATAGATTTACTGACAACCTCTGACAATAGAATTGGTCTACTTCTTGCAGAGGTATGTTTGGCACCTTTAGTTCTTTTTGGGGTAATTACATTTTTGGTCATTGGGGTTAGGGTCGAATTTAATTTTAGTCACCGAAATTTCAATTTTCCGATTTTGGTCACTGCAAATGTTTCAATTCCGTCAGTTTCATTAATTAAAAATAATTTTTAATATTAAATTATAAATAAATTAAATTATTAATTTTTTTTAATAATTGTTTAATCCTCCTCTTTCTCTCTCTTTACCCAACCCCTGGCAGCCATAACCACCCCACCTCAATCTTTTTACCCAACCTCTCAAATTCAAACCGCCATTGGAGCTTCATGATAATTCCCAGAAGCCACATCACCTTCTCTCTCCTCTATCTCTTCCCCCTCAACAGCCACCCACACCACCTCCCCCACCACCTCACAGCCATCACTGCCCACCCCATCACCTCCCCTTCCCCACCTCCTCACGAAGGAGTATTGTCCCTAATCAAAACCATGATAGATAATTGCAGAAGTATTAGGGTGTGCCATAGCAGATGCAGAAGAGCAAAATGCAGAAAAACTAGTTGAAGATAGAGAGGGGGGTGGGTTCTGGGTTGCATTGGAGTGGGATGGGGGGAGGAGGGTAGGTGGGTGTGGGTTTTGGGTTTGAACGGGTAGGTGGGTGTGGGTTTTGGGTTTGAACAAACCCAGTCGAAGCAAGAGAGGGGGAAGAGACAGAAAGGGAAGAGAGAGAGAGGAGGGGATGGGCACGTGGGTTTTTAAAATTTTAAATTAATGAAACTCACAGAATTGAAACATTTGACATAATTTGCTAACCGCTGCAAATACCGTGATCAAAATCGAAAAATTGAAATTTCGGTGACCAAAATTAAATTCAACCCTAACCACAGTGACAAAAAATGTAATTACCCCTAGTTCTTGTTCTTGTCTTTTAACTCATTGAGTGACGTATATTAGTAATCTGTATTTATTAGACTGCAAGCCGGCTCATGAAAGTATACTTCTAAAAGTTGAAGGTGCTAACTAGCTTTATTGGTCTCCTTATACAAGTGATCCAAGTATTATAAAATATGATGCTAGAAATGTTGATGAAATATGAGAAGCACCGTGTTGTCCAACATGTGTGACTTTTACTGCTATATACCCATAGCAGTCAAATGCACATCTGGTCTTTTAGTCAATACTTATCTAGAATATATGTTTACAAGAATGATGTATTCTCTTTCCAATTGTTAGGGTCTTATTTGCTTATAATTTTGGTGTGACCAAATGCTTCACAAAATTGCAACAGGCACAGCTCCTGGCTCAGGATGTCGAAAATGCAGTTATGGCAGTAGACGAAGCTCACAACATTGCTGGCGGTGATAGGACGGCTGATGATGAGTTGAGGAAGATGCTTACAGATCAGTTTGTTGATAGCGCCAGATTAAGGATGCAGGTCAACTCAGTAATCCGTTGTGCTTTGAACGCAAATATAAAAGCTGAAGAAGAAGATGATGATGATGGAGGAGATGCATACTTAAGGAAAACTGTTCTAAGCAAATTCTTGGAAAAATGACATGTGAGTAATATTATTGTAGATCAATATACGAAATGCATACCCAAGTTTTCTAAATCCTTGTATATACAGGTAGAAGTTACCAACACATATGTTCTTTCTAGATTCTAACATATTATCATTCCTCAAGTCAAGCCTATCTCCGATTTCATTGTACAACAGGACACGTTCCCTTCTCGTGGTTTACTTTCCATAATCCAATTATTGCCATTTATTGGATAGTTATGAATAAACAATTTGTGAGAATGCATTAGAAAGGGGTGGATGAAAATGTGTGCCACCCTCGTTTTTTATTTTAATTTTTTATTATAATAAAAATACGATCTCCTTCAACAAGGTCATAATATTGTAAAATTACGGAATATCGGGATCCTCCTTTTCTCTGTTAGGATTTGCTTGGCTTTCACTCCAAGCATGCCATGTCATTTAAAACTCATCCAAAAGCTAAAAGCGTGACACTGATTTCTTCTTCTCCTTTTACAAATGTATCAAACTTGCCACTCCATCAGTGTGAGACTTGTTTCCAATAAAGTAGAAAGAAATAGAGCTACTTATCGGCAAAGAAGTCATTAGGTTATTGGCTAAATGAATGTATTAGTATTATTATATGAAATCAAAAGTCAATAAAATTGAAGAAAATAATGAATAAGTTCATCCGAATGGGAAAGGAGAAACAACAGTTGACTTCGGCAATATAATGGAAATTGCAAATCCACTCGTCCTTGGCCTGAGGGGAGACGAGCAGCACCACAGAATCGGATCAGGCGGTCCACCTCGGCTGGTTTTGTCAATTATTCAGTATAAATGCCCACCCTAGTTAGGGCCGTATTAACTTACTAACGGACTAGTATTTGAGTGCTATTGTGTGTGTGCACACGCACCTACAACCCCATTTTAACTTAGAGCGGTGCTATTTCCTCCACTTGTATTCCTATTCCCTAATCACCTTATTTTCTCCCCGACTGCGACAGCCTCATATGCTATTGCCATTTGCAACGCCTTTTCCTAAGAAAATAATTGTAGACCAGTTCATGGTTTAAAAATTCTCTTTTTCATATCAGGTGTGTTCATTTCGTCCAGTTAGCATCATTGAAATTTCTATTTGCAACGTCTTCTTCATCCTTGACCAATTCAAGGTTTAAAAATTATCTTTTTCATACCAGGCGTGTTCAATTCATCCACTTAGAGCCCCGTCCAAATGAGTTTTGAATAGAAATTGGAAACTTCCCTCTAATTTCCTCGCAAGTTATCATGAAAACCTGCTGGTTCAAACAAAATTTTGCAAACTGCAGAAGAAAGAAAATATATATATATATATATATTTGTAAATCTGTTTGAAAAAGAAACAAACAAATAAGCAAAGGTCTCATTTATTTCTTAGCTTTCTTTCTGTGTTCACTTCTATCAGCTTCATTTTCTGACATTTCATTCTACGCAACAGAGTTTAGCAGAAAAAAATGAACTCTGATCGTGTTCGCTTTGTTGTAGCATCCTCACCGCTACCGAAGGAAATCTTCAATTCCATCATGAACAACAGGAACAATGGCTTTGCAGGATCCTCACCGCCACAGGAGGACATCTTCAGTTCCTTCATGAACATCGTGAACAAGATGGTGGCTGTTTCTGTTGGTAATAAAGCTTCAATCCAGAGCAATACAACACATAATTGTTGCCTATGTAGCTAGCTAGCTTTTCTTTTCATTTTTACAGTTTCCATTTTCAGAAAACTTGCAAGTGATGTTCTACTTTATATTATGCTACAACAATCATGTTTTTTTTTGTTTTTATATATTTTATGTTACTGAAAGTAAACATGCTTTCATTAATATGATTTATGACATTGACTGCCAAGCAGACAAAGCATGTTGTTAATTCAGAGGATATAATGAGTTCAAGTAGTACTAGAAAAGCAAAGCACTTAAAATTATAGTCAGGAGATAATTCAGGGCATGTAATCAAGACTTGAGAGAAGGTAGGTGAAAAAATACGAATGAAATACGTGAATAATATGTGTATTATTCATTAAAAAAATGTATGCAAAAAACACATTTTTCTATATAACTGAGAAGTATAGGAAAAATTAAAATATTTTTTTTGAAATACGTACGTACACATATAATACGCGAATAAGTTTTATACAAATATGTTCATATGTTCGCAATTTTGTTTTTCCTTTTCAGTTTATGGCGTGGTGCTTATCGTTGCTGTTGCAGCTATTACATACGCCATTATTAACTGCGTCAAGAAGGCAGGAAGTACAATTCCAATCTATTCCCGGATAGACAGCGTTGACAGCACCGGCAAGGGCTCCAACCAACTAGCAATAGACGTAAGAGCTGATCAGTTTCCGGTAAAAGTTGATTTTCCAACAACAATCAAAGGGTTTCTTAGCAACATGGCAAGAGAGAAGCCTGTAGCTTTCTCACCTAAGCAAATTGCAGAGTTCACAAATAATTATAACCCCGCCAACTTGTTGGGTTCAGGTGCTTTCGGAGTAGTATATAAAGGGCTTCTCGTTGACGGAGTGGAAGTGGCTGTCAAGGTCCTTACCAACAATAATAGTGCTAAGATAGTTGAAGAGCAGTTCATGGCAGAAGTTGGCACTTTGGGAACAATTTGTCACATGAATTTGGTTAGACTTTATGGTTTCTGCTTCGATCCCGAATTGAAAGCACTTGTCTATGAGTACATGGAGAATGGATCGCTTGACAAGTTACTGTTCGAAGAGAACAAACAAGTAGATTTGGAGAAGCTCCATGATATTGCAGTACAAATAGCACTAGGATTAGCTTATTTGCATGAGGGGTGTGGAAAAAGAATCATTCATTACGATATTAAGCCCGAAAATGTACTTCTTGATGAGAATTTGAATCCAAAGGTTGCAGATTTTGGACTTGCAAAGCTTTGCAACAAGGGAAGTAGTCAAATGGTGTTAACCAACTTTAGAGGGACACCAGGATATGCAGCTCCAGATGTATGGAAGCCTTATCCTGTGACTCACAAATGTGATGTGTACAGTTTTGGTATTGTTCTCTTTGAGATTGTTGGAAGGAGAAGACATTTTGATGATAATGCAAATGAATCGCGTGAATGGCTTCCAAAGTGGACATGGAACATGTATAACAAAAATGAATTGGCGGTGTTGGTGTCTCGTTGCGGGATCGAAGAGAGAGACAGGGAAAAAGCAGAAAGGATGTTTTTGGTAGCTCTGTTGTGCATTCAGAACTCACCAGAAGAAAGACCTCTCATGAGCAATGTGGTGAAGATGTTGGAGGGACATATGGTGATTCCTCCACCACCTTTTCCATTTGAACATGGGCAATCTCCTCCACGAAATTTATCCCAACGTAGTGGAACAGATGAAGACTCGAATACTTCTGGATCAAGCACAAAGACTTCTGAAATAAATGAGATTGAGCTAGCTGCAGTTGAATAGGTAAAGAGATGGCTGTGTATCTATCAGTCAAACTCAAAATTTCATTTATTCATGTTGGTTTTTGGTACTTTGATGAAATGATTTCATTTAGCAGTGTTGCAGACTGTAATGTATTTTATATGAAAAATATGCTTGCTCATTGTTCTTTATTGTACAAGAAGATTCACCACAGAAACTATAGAATTCATGGCTGTTGTATCCTCAATTTTCTGTTGTACAAGAAAAGGTTGCCATAGACGTTAAATAGCTTTGAAGAAATATTATAATCCACGACTATTTTTGAGAATCTTCTTAGCAAAACGAGTCATGTAGCCAATTGCAATCGGTTGGGAGACAAGATTAAGACTAACCAGGAATGCTCTAATTGGTATATGCTACCTAGCATTCAGAATTCTTACTATTTTGTTCGTACTTTTCACATAAACAAACATGAATAATCACCTCAAGAAAGCGAAGCTATGTTGGGTGAGGCAAACTACAAAAAGTAATCAAATAGGTAGTTTTGGAGCCTCAATATGCCAAAATACTTGATATTAAATACGCAGGCATGAAATCAAATTGGTAAATGGCTACAAAAAAATGAAGGGGGAACAAATCCTATGTGCTCTGTTTTAAACATTAAATGATGAAATTCACTTCATTGCCTACACTTCATTACAATTCTTTTGATCACCGATCATTTCTTTAACCAAATACATTGTACACAATAAGACTAAAAAAGAAATGCCGACCCTTCAGATCACAACTAAAGCAACTATCGATTAAAAACAAAACAAAATTATCTGTTGGCCCTTTCGATAATAGGCTCTAGCAAAACAGTTAGCAGGATCAACTGGCGGGCAGATATATGTTAGCCTCCCACAACCGCAAGCCTCTCTGGTTGACAAGGACAACCCTTACTTGCAAATAAACTTGAGATCACCACTGTAATTGTCATAAATATCTTACTTGTCCCCGCCTCCGAACATCCCCATCATGTCTTTACCAGAACCCATTTGCTTCATCAAGCTTTGTAAGCCACCCATGCCACCAATCTGCTTCAGCATCTGGGGAGGAAGGACTTTGCTCATATGCTGCGCATTCATATTTCGGGATAGTGCACTCATTTCACCCTTCTTCGGAATCTTAAGTCCTTTCATTTTGCTCCATATCTTGGCAAGGCGCTTGTATTCTTCAAACATCTCCATTACTTCTTTAATTTGACGACCAGAACCTCGTGCTATTCGCATTATACGTGACTCATTGATGAGTTTTGGATTTGAGCTATCCAACTCTGCAAGACAAGTTAAGCTACTCAGTTTCAACATGATGAATTCAGTAGAACATGTGAGTTTCTTGTATTTTTTTTCCACCAAAGGAACTAAACATCACAGTTATTGTTCAAACTACGCGGCTTAATACACAGAAACAAAAGGAATGGGCTTTACTTGCCTTCATTTGTCATCGAGTCCATCATGGTCATGTACCGCTTGATCTTCGCCTGGCTTTCCTTTTCACGACCTTTTGGCATTAATTCAGCACTGAATCCTGGAAGCATTGAGAAGACCTACATAAACCAAATAAATTCTTAGTCTGCAAGGATCCTCTCAAGTCTCAACTATAACATCCATGATTACGTACCCTAAAGCTTCTGCATGTGCGTGTGTGTGTATGAGAGAGAGAGAGAGAGAGAGAGAGAGAACAAGATATACAGTTCATACATAATCATGAGTATGATTCTTACCTCCCCAATCTTCATGACATCAATAATATGGTTTCTTAAAATCCATTTACGACATTCAGGGGAGGGGAAGACCTCTTTTATAGAGGAGAACTATAGCTACTGAGTCAGAGTAATAAGCAGCATTTGAAAAAATGAAACAGCAAACTTGATTTGGAGAAAAATTTGGGCATTTCTCAATTCTGGGGAAGCTGTAGGGAAGGGTCAAAGTTGGGTTTTAAGTGGTTTTTGCTAAATTTTAAATTTGGGGAAGAATTAGTGAAGCTACCATAAAACGTGAACATTATCCCTAAACATGTGAACGTAATCTGTTCTTATCTACAATTAGCTTCAGTAGATCCAATCACACAAAGGTGCCACCTGTTTAGTATTCAAACCTTGCACACCCTGTAAAACAGAAGTATAGAAGAAGGGGCAAGAACATAAAAGAGGCACGTTCTAGATAAAGTTCAATAAAAGAGAATGATAACCTGGCTAATTGGACCCATTTTAAGTATGTTCTGAAACTGCTCATACATAATCCTTAATGTAAAGTTCCCTTCTGAAAGCTTTTGCAAGAGTTCTGGCTGTTGGTCCATAGGAACAACTTCATGGATCTTGTCCATAAATCCAGACCAGTCGCCCATGCCTGGTGGTAAAAACCATTGTTATTTAAACAGTTTAAAATATTCATTGCTAAGTACATCAAGAAAAGTCAAGACTGAAAAAGATAGCGACCTAAGAGACGGCTGACAAACGGTTTAACATCAAAAACTTCAAACTCGTCCATGTGCTCTCCTGTTCCAATAAATATAACAGGACTCTTTGTTGCTGCAACACTGCACACATATAATAAATGAAAATCCAATTGTCAAACAGTCACTGAGATTAATGATCCAAGAGTTACAATTTTGAATTTTCAACTGCTTTGATTGCAATGAGCAAGAAGTTTCTGTTACATAAATTAATCCATAATAAGTTAAGAATGAACTCTGGACCATGATTTTGCAAACAAGAAAACGGGAGAAGCGACCAATGCTTCTCTGTAAGTGCATACTCTAGAAACTCTAAAACACTATGTTCTGTTTTTCACACCACACCTTAGTAAGGACTAAAACTCTGTGTCTTGTCTTTAGACATTATTTTATAGGCACGCTACCAAATTTAGTTTTCAATGTTATCTCCATTGCTGGAAATCCCAGAAACCAAAGAGATACTTTCCTTCACTGTACCTATTCTTTGGTATTGAACACTAGACTAATGTTTGAAGTTAAAGTTCACGAAAATTTTGGAATGGCATTACAAGACTGAGAAGGCGGATTAGCAGAAAAAAACACATATAATACATAAAAGGAAGATTTCAGATGTCACCTGAACTTATACACGAGTTTCAATTGTCACCTCAGGAGAACAAAATTGTTTTAGAGAAATGCCACCTTGATTTTTCAATATTCCAAATGTGTCACCTAACACTAACTCTGTCAAAAATTCTGCTAAAAAAATGTTTCCTACTGCCCCAGCATTTTAGCCATCAAAGGAGTGCTTCACTTATCTTCCTAGCTGTGACTACTTGCAGACCCAGGAGCGATTTCCTACTGTCGTCTAGCGTTTCTTTTCCTTCCCATTAAAATCCAAGTTCTGCAGAAAATTTCTGGCCACCTCAAGAGTACAAATTCAGCAGTCTCACAGAGATCAAACCCCAAGATAAATATTTCTTATACAATAACATTGCTGAACCATTTTACTTCAAATCCCATCCTTAGGAAAACATTGAGCTGATTATTAGGGGACTAACCACTGATTGGTACATATGGTAGGTGTTGTGCAACGTAAGCTTGGTACTACCAATAGTGTTTCACAGTGAGAACTTTGGGTTAGCAAAGAATGTACTGCAATTATAGATTTAGGTATACAGGGTAAATATATAATTTGGATGTTCGGGGATGGAACATAATATGGATGTCAATGCGGTTTGGCTTACCTACGTGAGGTGGATGTACAATGAGAGGTTTTGAAGATTTGAGTGAGACAAGAGGTTATAGTTTTTAATTATTTGTTATATTTCAATTTTGCAAATTTTGCAAACTATTTCAAAATTTATAACTATAGCTAACTTTTCCCATGAATTGCACAGGTTGAAAACTAGCCTATGAACAAAAACCAAATACTAAGTTTCAAGAGTAATCTTAATGGACCATCTTCTTATGAGCTATATCAATGCTTAGATCAAACTAAAAATTATTAAATTACACATTGCAATATTTGCAGCAAAACTTACGCACTAAGAGCACCACCTCCCTTTGCATGGCCATCCATTTTTGTAACAATAACAGCTCCAACTGAAACACTTTGCCTAAAGGCTTGAGCTTGATCAAATGCAGCCTGACCAATACTGCTATCCATAACAAATATAACAAGATCCGGTTTCTGGAATATGAGAGAAAGTATATTAAGAGAATGATACTATCAAACAAATAAAATCATCTGTAAGTTTAAACAGTATGAAATTCCAGAACAAATACCGTTGCTTCAGAAACTTGACGCATTTCTTCAAAAAGGGCAGCTTCTTGTTTGTGACGCCCGCTAGTATCAACAATTATAAGATCGCAATTCTCCTTTTTGAACGTTTCCACACCTTCAACTGCAATTTTCACAGGGTCCGACTCCATATAGCTGCAGGGGAAAATACCAAAAATCACTTGAATGCTAAAGGCATCAAATTCTGAGAAGAAAACATATAGGTAGTATAGAAATAAAGATGGATATGCAGGAGAACACCATGGATGGCTGCCTGTAATGACCACCATCTTTTTCCTAACTCCAAAAACATCAAACCGTGATCCATACCAGTGGAGTATGAGACCAAACTATAGCCACTGAGATACTAATCTAAATACTACCTTCCTCTTTCCTTCACTTCCCCTATTTAAAAAATAACTACAATCTAGAATTATGTTTACAAAAAGAAAAGAAAAATTCAACATTCTCAAACTTCACAACTCTTTTGGGCTTGTAATTGTTAAAAGAAAGAAACCAGTAGAAAGAAAAAAGAGTACCTTCCATAAAATGGAATCTTAGCCTTAGTGGCATTTTGCTTCAACTGATCAAATGCACCAGCTCGAAATGTATCTGCACACACTAGGGCAGGTTTCCAACCTTTTTTCTGATGATAATATGCATATTTTGTACATGTGGTAGTTTTTCCAGACCCTGCATGTTTTAGGAAAATTAGATGAATTGAATAAACATGTAATGTAAATGGAATAGATATATCCAATTGAAAACCAACACAAAATAAGATATAAATACAGCATACTTCAGCTAAAAGTACATTTTAAAGTCCAAGAAACTTCTAATCATTAAATCTCTTCCAGATAGCTAGTTCAATTGGAACTTAATAACTAAAATTGTTGCACATAAGAAATGTGAAATAATCCAATCAAGAATCAACTTTCTGACCAAAAAAAAAAAAAAAATCCAACCAGTGTGAAATTAGTGAGCATACCTTGTAAACCAACAAACATGACAACACTTGGTTTCCCTTTCTTGGGAGTGAAAGACGGTTTCCCTGGATCCAGCATTTTGCAAAGTTCGTTAAATATAGCCTATAAAAAAAGAAACAGTTCATTAGAAAACACAGAAAACAAAGAGAAAAAGAATTAAATAGATCGTCAAGCATCAACATATGAAATTTGCTGCAAACTGAATACAAAAAAAAATAAGAAAAGGGATGGGGGAGGGGGTGAGGGAAGCCGGGGTTCAATGAACAGCAAAGAAAGAATCCCCCGCAGAAAAATGAGTGCTTAACATAAAGGTTTCCGTGAAAATATATCCAAAAGCCCAGCTGTTGGAAGTGTACGTATCTGCATCTTCTAGTCAATTTATAACCGTTTACCATTCTAACGAGTCTAAAAACAAACATTATTTTTTTTTTAAAAAGCAAACCTTGATGCACACGTTGCAGGCTACACATGATAAACAATTGAACATCTACTTGATATTTATTGCTATTTTCTTGAGAAAAGTTAAATTAAGCTAAACCTTAGGGTGAACTTGTTTATGTCTGTATGTCTAATTAAATTAAGCTAAACCTTAGGGTGACATTGTTTATGTCTGTATGTCTAAAGTTCTCAATGCATCGAATTGCCAAGTTTTTATTCCATTTACCAGACAAGCTTGCAAATACTACTAACCCCAACTTTCCTAAAATGCATGATTTTGATAAGCTCAATATAAGATAAAAAAAAACTAAGCCCCAAATTCAATACCAACTTAATAACATCCAAAAACACCAAATTTATTCTAAACGCTCGTCATCAATCAACCAACTACAACATAAAAAAGAACAAAAGCTTGAGAGTGTTTGAAAACATTTACTTGCTGAATAATCTTGCGCTTGTTGTGACCAGCAGCGAGATCATCCAAATTGACAATCTTTTTTATATTGGTCTGCATGTCACGGACAAGCTTGAATTGAACATCGGATTGGAGCAAAGCCCGAGTGATCTCGTTGAGGCACTCGTTCAGGACCTTCTCGTCGATCACGGTCGCATTGCTCATCTGCTGGAGAGCACGTGAAATGCTCCCCCCCAATTGCGCCAACACCATCTTCGCTGATTAAAGGAGAATAACTTGATGGGTTTGGTTAAGAATTTGGGAATTGATTGCGAATTCTGGGATTGGGTTTAAAGGAAATTTGGGGCTAGGGTTTGGGTGAAAATTAGGGGTAGGGTTTGGGAGAAATCAGAAATAAACTGATGTCTCCTCTTTCTCGATATCTGATTAACCTGACTTTTGAAGAAACTGTAATCGAAACAGAAGAACTCTCCCGACCAAGATTGAATTGGGTTCTTTTTACACAAAATGGTAATCCTAATCTTTGTTTCCTATTCATTTTCATTCCCTCCCTGGTCCCTTTCTTTTTTTTTTTTTTTTTTTTTTTTTTTTTTTTTTTTTGGTCGTCTTTGTTCCTTATTTTCGGGTGTGCAAAACACAACCAACCAAACCAAATCCAATCCAAACCCCTAGAGGATTTAGTTGGATTGGCTTAGGTCATTGATGTGCTCCTAAATGGTTATCGGTTAAAGTCCCATGATACTCATATTTGTGAGTTTCCTATCCCCCTCCAAACTTTTGCTTTAAAATCAATTTAAATTTAAAATTAAGAAAAGAAAAACCAAATCAATCTTAGCATTTGGATTCGGTTAAACTTTATCTAACCCATGAGGGGCTAAACCCAAATTTCTCCCCTCCAAAAACTGAATATTTGGGTTTTGCCCGGACTCAAATTGTTCTTTCTCCCAACCCTACGGACTCAAATTTTAGGTCCACAACTTTATTAAATTGTTTGAGAATGGTTTAAGTCTAAATTTTTTTTTAATGGATAACTTTTCTTCATTCAATCTTTTTAAATAACTTCATAATTAAATTTTTAGAACAATTTGACTTAAAAAAATTAAAATTCCTCAAATATAATTTTGTTCCAAAAGAAAACACACAACATAATTCTAAAAGAAGAATGAAAGGAGATTTTGTGGACATCTTCAACAAGAATGAAAGAAGATTGATGAGATTGACAAAGGAAAAATAAATTGAGAAATAGATAAAATGTTTTTGGTAGATTATTTGAGAAATGGATGGGTATTTATAGAGTTTGGAGTGAGTTTTGGGGTTAGATCTGATTTAGATAAATTTAAAATATTATTTTGACTGTTGAATTTAAATTTCAGCCGTTTGATCTTTTTTTTTACTATTAAAATAGCTTAGATTTAATCACCATCGTTGATTTAAGTTATATGTATATATAAAATAAAAAAACAAACAAACAACAAATAATTTCAAATCCAATGGCAACTTAATGGGGCTTCGACAAGTGGCGCTTGTGGAAGACAAGATGGCAGCAGCAAAAAAAAAAGGTGGGGCCCACGGAGGAATCTTTTTACATGGGGCTGTTTGACATAAAAGTGGGCTTCACGAAAAAATTTGGGTTTTCCCAAATTTTGGGTCCTTCATTTTCTTGGGTTGGGAGAGGTTTGGGGGGATATTTTGGGTTTGAGTCAAAGGGTTGGAGATGGCCTTAAAAGGCCAAACTAAAGTATCCTATTGTGGAATTAGAAAGCAAGCTATAATGCTGTTGTTTTTTCAAATTTTTCTTTAAAATATATATATAAATATATACTATTATAATTTTATTAGGATTCATAATTATTTTAATTGTCATGTCGCCGTGTCCTTATTTTTTGAGATTTACTGTGTCGCCGTGTCGTGTTTTCATGTCCTCATACCATTGTCCGTACAACATAGTTTATCACAATTGCTACGAGTGACTTACAAAGGTTTTTTTTATTTTTATAATTATATTTTTCTAGAAGGTCGTTTTCAAAGTTTTCCTTTATTGCACGTGTTTTTTAAGATGTCTGTCTGCCACTATTTATCTTCATATTTTTCTAGATGTCCATTTCTACAGTTTAAGCACAAAAGTGTGGGTATTACGCACAATTAATTGAATAAGAATCCCCCTAGCTCCCAAAGTTTATTAGACTAGCCTCATTGCACATGAGCGTGCGAGGGGTTTTTTTTAATCACGAATGCTACGCTCGACTTACAAAGTTTCATTTTATTTTTTTGCAATTGTATTTTGCTAGATGCCTATATCAACAATTTTAATTTTTTATTGCCTTTATTTTTCTAGATGCCCATCTCAATAGTTTACATGCGATAAAAGAAAAAAAAAGAAAGAAATTGTTGAGATGGGCATCTAGAAAAATAAGGGCGATAAAAAATTAAAATTGTTGATATAGGCATCTAGTAAAATACAATTGCAAAAAAATAAAAATGGAACTTTGTAAGTCGCGTGTTGCAAGCATGATTTAAAAAAAGCCTCTCGCACGCACTCTTGCACGTGCAGAGAGGCTAGTATTTTTTTAATGAGAGAAATATAGGTCTTTTTTTTTGGGAATAAATTAAGGCATTTTTAAACGTTGGTTATTTCTTTAAGTAAAATTTGATTAATTTTTTAGCAATCATATCACCTTGCCATGTAGTATAAATATAATCATTCTCTCATGTTATATTATATGAGTTGTTATTTCTACCCACTTATCTTATTTCCTCACCCACCTTACATTCAAAATTTTAAAAACAAATTTATTCATTTGTAAAATGACTTACTTAGAAGAAGAAAAAAAAATGCACATATTCTCTCCCTCATCCCTATCAAACCCCAACTCATCCCTGCTCTCTCATCTCGGCCAAACCCAAATCAAAATTCCAATAAAGCTTCAAAATTTCCAATTGGGCCCAATCCAATTCCATCATATTTCTCCTTAGTTTCTGAACCCGAAGGCACAAGCTTTATGTTCCATTTGCTTAGTTTGCTCTTTGTTTTCTTTCTAATTTTGGCATTTCTCTCCATTATTGTTTTACCATAACCCATTTCATTAAAACTCAAGCAATCCATCACACCCAAATCAAAATCCAACAAAGCTTCAGAATTTCCAATTGGGTCCAATCAAGGCCCCGGAACCTCCAAATTCAAAATTCACCAAAAAAATCATCATGAATCCAAAAAATTGATGGAAAAAAAATACAACCTCTTTGTAACGTGCACTTTCATTCCACGTTATGAAATTCACAATTTGACTGACTCCAAAAAAAAAAAAAAAAAAAAAAAAAAAAAAAAAAAAATTCCACATAAAAATGAAAACTGAAATCAGTTACCAAACAACTTTTGTCCCTCAGTTTTCACTTTTCACTTTTTTCAAAAAACTGAAATTAGTTGCCAAACAAGTTTTCAATTTTTAATTTTTAAACAAATAAATACTGAAAAACTAAAAATTGAAAATTGAAATGGTTATCAAACGGGCCCTTAAGGTATGTAGAGGTGAATGATTTTTCATTTCAGGTGAATTAGAAGGTTCAAGTCATAAGATGTTGATATATCCTACCATTATGTAGAGATTAGATTGGATAAGTTTTTTTTCGTGAGTAATCCATATTCTACGTACCTTCAACTTGGAGAAAATTTCTTCATGTCTTTCTTCAAAATGCCTTAAATTTGGTGGGTTATCCAATTCAGTCATAAGCACCAAACAAATATATTGCTCATGGTCTTACATTTATATACAAAATATTACCTTTAAAGAACTTTTTTCCATATATATTCACAAAAAATTACATTATAAGCTTGCTGGTATGAACTGAGGGTTGGTTCTCCTTTGCTTGCTAGAACCTATATGATGCGGGAAGGCTAATAAAACAAGCTTTTTATGGAAATTAATATGGATAGAACAAGATCAAGAAAAGGTTAATAGAGGAATCTGGCTTCAATAACAATAGTTATTTGCTTAATTTTTCTCAAGGTCCACTTACAAAGAAATAAGAGTCAAACAATATGGGTAGAATATTTTCATATGTATTTCATTCTCTGAAAGGAGGTATTTATAATACAAGGTTACAAACCCTAGTAGGGTTATACTAGGAAATAAGAAAAGTTCTAATTACATAATATCTATCCAAAAAGGAATAAATAAAATCCCAATAGAATAAGAAAAAAATATCCTAATAAGACTAGGATATCTCGCCAACACTCTCCCTCAAGTTGGAGCAAAGACGTCACGCGTGCCTAACTTGTCAAACGAGTTGAGGAAGATACTTGTAGAAACAACATTCATAAGGATATCGGCTAACTGATACTTAGAATTGATGAATGGGAAGGAAACAATCTCCGCATCCAACTTTTCTTTAATGAAATTTCGATCAACCTCAACATGCTTTTGTACAATCATGTTGTACAGGGTTATGAGCAATTGCAATTGCAGCCTTATTGTCACAATATAAATCCATAGGTTTCTTAGGCCCAAAGCCAAGATCTTTCAATAATCTTCTCAACCACAGTAACTCACGTACACCATGAGCCATCCCACGGTACTCGGCCTCAGCACTAGATCGAGACACCAACTTTTGTTTCTTGTTTATCCAAGTAACTAGATTACCACCAACAAACGTAAAATATCTAGACGTAGAATGCCTATCAGTAGCTGAACCTGCCCAATCAGCATCTGTATACCCTTCTGCATCTGTAAGACCATACTTAGAAAACATTAACCTATTGCCAGGAGTTACTTTGAAATATCTCAAAATACGTGTCACAGCTCCTACATGGTCTTCACTAAGCGAGTGCATGAACTGACTCACTACACTCACTGCATATGCAATATCAGAACGTGTATGAGCAAAATAAATTAATTTCTCCACAAGCCGTTGATAGCGCTCCTTATTAGTAGAAACTTGATCAGGATATAATCCTAGGAGTATCAATTGGTTTACAATCTAACATTCTAGTTTCTATAAGTAAATCCAAAACATACTTCATTTGAGACAAAAAATACCATGCTTAGATCTTGCAACTTCAATCCCAAGAAAGTACTTCAAGTCACCCAATGATTTCATCTCAAACTCATAAGCCAGATATTTCTGGAGATTCTACGTTTCTGCCTGATAATCTCTAGTTACAATCATATCGTCAACATAAATTATTAAAGTTATCAATTCACATTTGTGACGCTTCAGAAACAAAGTATTCTCATAATTACTTTGTACATATCCAGACTTTCTCATAGATGTAGCAAACCTTCCAAACCAAACTCTTAGAGACTGCTTTAATCCATATAAAGATTTCCGTAGTTTGCACACCAAACCCTCCTTAGAGATCACAGAGATACTCGACGGAGGATCCATGTATATTTCTTCCTTGAGGTCACCATGGAGGAATGCATTTTTGACATCAAGTTGTAACAATGGTCAATCATGATTAGCAGCCAAGGACAAGAGTACGCGCACAGTATTGAGCTTTGCTACTGGAGCAAAGGTCTCTGTGTAATCCACTCCATAGGTCTGAGTATAACCTTTTGCTACCAATCTTGCCTTATAACGGTCAATGAAACCATAAGCCTTGTGCTTCAAAGTAAACACTCATCTACACCCAACTGTTTTTTTTTCATTTCGGTAAAGGAACTAGCTCCCAAGTAGCGTTCTTGTTCAAGGCTTCCATCTCAATATGCATTACATCCACCCATTTTGGATTAGATAGAACATCCTACAACTTAGTTGGTATACATACACTATATAATTGACACAAATATGACGCATATGACTTAGATAAACGATGAGTTGACACATAATGGTTAATGAGGTATTTGAATTTGGCGTGTATATAAAGAGAATATTGTACTTTATGTTTACCACGAGTAGTGCGTGGGGGTAATGGGTAAGTAGACACATTATTAGAAAGTACCTCATCATTATCACGAGTTGATTGGGACAGTGGCAGGGTAAGGGGGGGTCTTATATCGATCTTATCTTCACACGAGTTACCAGTATCACTGTCACGTTCTTCTTGCGAGGAGCAAAGATCGTCAAAAAATTCAGCAGGCGACTGGTTGTCACCTTCTAAGCAACTGGTCGATTCCAGGCAGATTGCTTGGCGACAGGTCGCTTCTTCTGGTGACCGGTCTGTTCAAGACAGTCATCAGTCATTGAGGCGTGCGACCGGTTGTCACCTTTTGAGCGACCAGTCGGTTCCAGGCAGATTGCTTGGCGACCAGTCGCTTTCTCTATGACACTTCGTCAGAAATTCCTTCACATGCCTCTTTACGTCCAAGATGTTCCAGTCCGAAACTCTTCAATTCACTCCCCCTCTCCCCTTGAATTGGAGAGGAGGAAGAGACATAATACGGCAGTGGATGCTCCCATCATCCTCGCAACTTCCCATTTTCGTGTGGTCACCAATATTCTACTACCCACAGGGCCACAGCCCCATTTTGTAAAGATAACTTTAATTGTTGATCCTCAGCTGGGCAAGCATAGGACTCTACGTTGGCTAAATCAAATGGAAACCCTTGTGTTGAAGATGACTTGTCCTTGTAACTTGATAGAACTGCTTCATCCCCATTTCCTTCTTCTAGGCCATATTCATCCCAACTTTCAGATAATGTTCGATTCATCGTCAACCTGATGGCAACCAGGTGGTTCATCTTCATAACTCTGTAAAATATCTCAAAATTTTGTGAACTTTTTCCAATATTTCAGAAACCATAAACTATACATAGCCTAACACTAGAAGTAGCAAACTTCCAACCAAAGAACCAAGTTTAAGATAAGGGGAAAAAATACCTTAATTAGTAAACAATAAAAAAAATTCTGGAGATACATTGAACCACAGAAAGATTATATCCCTCAAAATAAATAAAAACTGAAATGTGTCGTACATTAATTAGTTATGTAATAAAAAAAATTTGAAAGCTTACTTACTAGGTAGGTAGAGGTCGAACTATAATTAGGAATTGAAACAACATCATAATAATAAAGAATAAGTAGTCTCACAATAATAAAGAAAACAGAAAAGACCAGACTAGAGGTAAAAATGAAGCATGGCTGGAAATTGGCACTAACAAGTGTGAAAACAGGGTAGTCTCGCACAGAGAACTGAGAAACAGGGCGTGAGGCAGGGGAAGAAGAAGGGAACCTGAGATTTGCAGGGCTACTTCCTTGCACCAAAGCAGCATGAAGAGCTCTCAGCTCCTCTGCTTTGGCAATGGCAGCTTGAATTTCTCGCACAGAGACAGTTTATTTTAGTAAAAGCAGAGCATATACAAACAGAGTCGCTTGGCTTTTAGTAAAAGCAGAGCATATAAAAACAGAGTCGCTTGCCCTGCCTACTCTTGTAAACAGAAATGCAATCAGTGAAGTGAATTCAATACGTTTACAAAACTGCACAAATTATAAACCGAGGGCAACTAAGCAGTGAAAAAACCTAAGAGATAAAATTAAAAAGTGCAAACTTCACCACTAAATAGGTTTTCTGACGGCCGTGTCATCACCTAACATATTTTTTAACGGTCAACATAATGGCATAACAACATTGCAACAAATTTTGATAGTTGCGGTATTGCATTGTTAAAATTGAAAACGTAGGGACAAACTTGCCTCTAGAGTACAACTTTAGGAGAACTTACATGTAACGACGGTATCGCAAGCCTATCACGTATTGCCATGTCAGAAAGTTAAAATATATGACAATGGATGATTAGCTCAGGACAGCTCCACAATGGTATCCCTGGTGTGGGTAAATTTTTTTCATGCGAACTTTTGGTTCCCTCCTAATAGTCTATTTTGCTTGCTTGTTGTGTGAAAGTAAATGATAAAACTTTGACCAGATGGAGCTGTTTATAAAAATAGAAAGTTTGTTTTCTTTTATCGGTGACGTCAAATTCGCTGATTTGTCATCTCTTGCCTAGCCAGTCTAAAAGAAACATGTTTCACAAACCAATCTAACATGCTTAAGTTGTCTAGGTACATACTTGACGGGGCCAATCCTTTGTGAATGGACTTTACCCAAAACCCTATTGTTGCAGATGGGCGCAGCTAGGATAGAAAAACCCTCGTGACAAGTTTCACTCACTTTATGAGCCCTGTATTTCATCAATTTTGTGGAGCTGCTACAAGAATTCCAGTGATTTCTTCCACATCCATTTGAAAGCAATTCCTATAACATCCGTTTGGTCTACTTGAAAGAAAATTCAACTGCCGTGAAAATCTTCAGCTGTTAAGATAAGAAAATCCCATATTACATGAAAATCATATAAAAAAGCCAATAGCATTAGCCAGATGTAGCCAGTCGACCATGAGTAATGTGTCAATCCCTTTGTGCCCGAGTTCGATTCCTCTTCTCATAGATTAGAGTAGTTTCACTACTACAAAATTATTCAAATACCACCAACTTAAGAGCACGAATACATGTATTATGCCCTCCCCTCTAATATACCGCACAAACAAATTTTATTTGTGCCCGTTTCAAATAAAACACAAATAATTGTGTTAAATCGATTTGCATGGAGCACATTTTTTCACTGGACATAAAAAATAATGCCAAATATCAATTTAATGTAGGTAATAAGTACCATATGATATGTTCTTCGAGAAAAGTAATAGTCTTTTTTGTGTAGACATAAATAGTTGTGTCTTTATCTGACACGTGTGACAATACTACACACGAAAATTATATTTGTGCCCAGTAATTTATATATAGTGTACTTTTCTAAGTTAAAAAGAAATGAAAAAAAACAAGTTTGCTTTATTTTTAATTTTGACGGCAAAGTTTAAAAGATAAGTCTGTTTTACTTAGTTCAAGAGGGTATTCGGCAGTTTACCCTGAAATTATTGGCTATACTGTACATATTATATGATATTTCAAATCAGAAATCAAAGTGATATATAACATCTCAACGGAGATCATAAGAGTTGATTATTGAATTATTGAGTATACTGTACATATTAGAGTGATATATAACAACATCACAACAAAGATCATAATATAATAACACATCTCAACAGAGTTCATGAATGAATTATTGGCTATACATACATATTGGATATTATAATTATTTTCCCTACTCTACAACATACGCACTTCTGACAAGATTATCTTCAGAGTATGAATTCAAATGAGACTTCCCTCTTTGCATGCCAGGAAATACCTTCATCTGCTGACATAAGAAAATCAAAACCTTCTTCAGCTTCAGTAAGTGTAGATAGAATAGATATAATTTATGCACAACATTCATCATATAAGCAGTGGAGTACGTACTTGGAAATTGGAAATGGGGGTAGTCGGCGCATAGAGGATTTATAGCCCAAGACAATTTTAGAGTAATTTTTTAATACATACATAACCCAGTGAATTTCAAACCATTAAAAAATTTCTATATATTATATATCATCCTCTTAAAAAATATTTGCAAAATTAAAAAAAATAAAAATAAAAACATTCTCTAACCACGTTATATTTGTCTTTACTTTACCCCCACCACATGTGAGTTTTTTTATATCATCAGTTTGGTATTTGAATAAATAGACAATTTCCCAAAGAAAAAACAAACATAAAGAAAAAAAGAAAATTTGTGATGATAAATGAATAATATAGATAGACATTAACAAAATGAAATCTTAACAGACATTACCAGAAGAAGAAGTGGAAGCGGCACTTGGCGTCTCATCATCATCAGTTTGGTAAACTCCATCTTTTTGTACAAATTTGTTACCAACTATGATGTTTGGGATGTGAGAAATCTTGGGCCACTCTCCTCTGCGTTTTCGGCAACCTTGTGCAAGAATCGGACAATAGGCATCGATGACCAACTCCTTCAGTGGTGTATTTCGTAAGAAGTTGGGTAGTGTTTTAAGCGAACGGATATAATCAATTTTTAAGGAAGAAAGGCAGGGCATTATTGTAATTGTATTATGAGAATCCTCCTCTTCACTCCACCCTCTCATTCCTTCCCACTTTTCCCACTTCGGCAACAAGATGAATTCAAGTCTTTTCAAACTTGGGAATAAAATAAGTGGTGATGAGGATGTTTGCGTTTCTATTGTTCCATCTATTCCCAAAAACTCAACTCCTACCTTTTTCACCCTGGACCAACTGACGATGCAGAGTACTTCAAGGGACTCCAATCTCCCCAAAGGAGGCACAAACTCAACAAAGTCGCAAAATCTGAGGTAAAGGCTTCTCAATTTGTTTAACGACGTCATCCAATGGGGCCGGAGTGTGGTGCCACTATAGTTTTCAATAGAGAAGGATTCCAGATTTGGAGGTGGTTGTAAGGCATTCACTGTTTCTTCTTGGATGTGGGCTGCCACATGAGAAAGAAGAAACTCAATTCCAGACTGACAAGGCAATTTTTTTTCACCAAATGCGCTTGCTCGGCCTGCCTCGCGTCCTTGAGATCCTCCAGAAATTCTATTCGGAAACTCCCACGAAGCTGGTCCATGTTTCTCAAATCACTTAACTCGAATAATGCTTCTTTGTTGTTATCAACGTCATCATTGCCACGGATGTAAACTTCATCTAGCGTTCGTAGACTTGTTAACCTTGCAATCCCCTTGGGCAACTTTAGATTATCACAATCCATAACATGAAGATGCTGCAAGTTAATCAGCTTTCCCATGCCTTCAGGTAATCTTTCAAGTGCCCAGCAGCTAATGAGTCTCAAGGTTTGCAGATTGATTAAATTACACATGGTGTCTGGCAATTTCATCAAATCATGATTTTTAGACAAATCAAGATACCTCAAATGTGCCAATTCTCCAACCTCATTTGGAACTTCTTTCAAGGAATTACCACTTAGATTCAACGTTCTAAGACATTTTACTTGTGAAATTAACACTCGAACAAAGCTAGTAATCTTTGAATCAAAAGTTGCAAGAGTTCGTAAATTCTTGCAGTTGCACAAGGAACTCGGAATTAGTGGACCTTTGGGTGCAAACATTAATGTCAAATGACGAACCTTGTTATAATCATCAAACTCCATTATTCTCTTATTATTACCACCTTCAGCCTCAAAAACAAAGCATTCATTCTTAGTTAGAAATTGTAGAAAGTCATGCACAACATCATGCATCTTGCACCCTGTTATATTTCCAAGATCATCTTTCTTAAATTCTTGAAAGAAAGAGCGCATTACTAAGTTATCAAAGTATATTTCGCCTACTGCTTCTTTTTCTTTGTTTCCAATTGAATTAAGAGAATTTTGTGACATCCACAACTCAATCAACTCATCTTTGACAATGTTATAATCTTTTGGGAAAATAACACAATACAAAAGACAATGTTTGATTGCCGGGGCCAAATCATAATAACTTAGTAACAATGGTTGGAAAACTTGTTCCTCAATTACATCTAACTCCCATATCTTACTATTCAAAACATCTTCCCATTGTTTCCTCGTTTCCTTGCAGCGCATGAGACTACCCAATGCCTTTGCAGCAAGGGGCAAACCCTTACACTTTTTTACAATCTCTTTACCAATAAATTCTAACCCTTTAGACTCATTTTTTTCTCTATAAGCTAGTGCAATGTGATAGAACAATGCCCAACAGTTTTCTTCACTCAACACCTTCAAATTGACAATATCAGTGGATGCTCCCATCATCCTCGCAACTTCCTCTTTTCGTGTGGTCACCAATATTCTACTTCCCACAGCCCCATTTTGTAAAGGTAACTTTAATTGTTCCCACTTTCTATGGTTCCACACATCATCTAGGACAAGAAGGAACTTCATGCCCTTAATAGACTCATGTATAAACTCCAAGAGTGTTTGCAACTCATTTGAAGCTGGGGTATTCCCCTTTTTCAGACCATCAATGATGGCCTTGGCAATTTTGATCTCATCAAAAGGATCTGAGACACAAACCCATATTCTAGTGTTGAAATGGGCTTGAACCTTTTCATCATTATAGGCAAGTTGGGCAAGAGTTGTCTTGCCAATCCCTCCCATCCCTATAATAGGGATGACAAGGCAGGTCGCCCCTCCTTGACCACTGCCACTCAACAACTTTTCTACTACTTTGTCCTTTTCGTCGACTCGACCAAATGTCTTATCAACGAAAGAAGAACTTTTTTGTCGTTCAATTTGTTGAATTCCTCTCTTCGTGGGTTGAAAGTTATAGTTTTGTCTTTCACTAGCAATCAGAGCTAATCTTTCATTTAGTTCTTTTATCTTCACAGCAATGTCATGACGAAGAACTACTTGACGGCCGAAACAAAACCAAGGGGCAGGAATGCAGAAACATACCTTCTTGGTAGTACTAGTACTACCAGCATTACCAGCTTCTTGTTTCTGAATTTGTTGTTTCAGGATTTCAGTACTCCACTCGTCCAACACGTCGTCCATCTCGTAGGATACATCCTTCAAACTTTCCAGCCAGTATTTCACGTTCAGCTCCTTCACTTGCCTCTCCTCTGCATCCTCGAGCACAACTTGAATAGCTTTGAAATTGTGGGAGAGTTTTGCCACTTCTTTCTCAACACCGACAACGAGTGTGACCTCTTGTTCTACCTGTTTTTGGATGATTGAGGCCAACTGTTCTAGGAGCACGGAAATGAGTGCTTCAGCCATTTGTTTTCTCTAGAAATGGATTTCTAGTTGAAGAAAAAGGAAAAGAAAAGGAAGAAATCTTTTAATGCAAATGATAACAAGGTACGTAGTATTGGGAATTGTTGTAGGCATTCTCATTTCTCCCCAGCTAGTTTTATAATGCTGAGGCTAAAGAATGCTTGGAAGGCAATTCAGGCACCACCATGACAACAAAACACACACTAGTTGCCAATCAACAAGAATAGAATTTATCCCTTTCCTAACTTGTTTGTTTTATTTTCTTTTAATTCCTTACTTTTTCTTTCCCCTACCTTGTTCCCTTATTCTTTTCTTGTTTGCTTGATCAAAGCATCCTCCGAACAGCCTCTTATTCAAATAAATATAAGGCTGAAATCAACAAGTGGTTAAGAACTACTTTGATACTCTGCTATTAACCATTTGGGTGAATTTTACTTTGCATACCTCAAAATTCACCCGTATGGTTAAGAACTTCTTTGACACATCAAGTATAAATGTGCTCTCCCTAGCATTTTCCTTTGCGGTATTCCATTTCATTATAGGGCAAAAAGGAGAATTCAAGTTGTAACAAAAAGTTTAAACTTTCCTAATGTAGACTGCAGCTACAGTCGCCCAGTGTGACTGGAAAGCATTCCTCTTCTTACAATTTAATGAAAACAAAATCATGATAACAATTGATTTGAAGTCATGAGCACTTTTCTGTATCATCACGCTTACAAAAAGCCTCACCAATTAATTGTAATACTCCAACAACAAATAACTATCACAAGATTTTTAATAAACCGCTCTGAAAATGAGATATACATTAACTAAAAAATCAAAACACACCAGACTAGAGGTTGTCTGTCAGCCATTTTAGAGCACCGTTTGCAACGGACCTGCATATTCCAAAAACTTGTTTGGTCAATTGCATGATGAGTACATTAATTAATGAAGAGAAGATAAAAGTAAATGACACAGAAATATGCATCTGAAGAACAGAACACATGAAAACAGAATATATATCATCTCGAGAGCTTGTGATCAATTGCAGACTATACATGTTTGGATATGCCAGGTTTAAAACAGAATAGCTCAAGGAAATTTGGTAGCAACCAAATTTTCTATATATCTTTTTAGTATTGTCTGGAAATAGATTTTAAATTTTCACTCAGTAGTTAATGACCATAGTAAGTAGTATTAATACCCAGCAAAGTCTTTTAACTTCTTCCATGGGTCATTTTGATCTTCTCCTTCATCTGTTTTCTCCTCAACCGTTCCCACCTCGGGTTCTATATTGTTTGCTACAGAAGCAAAGGAACAAATTCAAGTCAGATAAATCTGTACACTGAACCTGAAATAGTATAAGGTGTTCGGTCATGCAAATCTGATGATTAATTACATTAAATTCACCCTGTTTCAAAGTTTGAAAAAGGTTTACGAAAGGACTTGAACACATCCACCGATTGCAACATGCACAGACAGGGAACGCATCCTCAGATGATAAGTGATTACTTACTAGCTGTCTGCACTTTAGGGCGAGTGCGTGCACGTTTGGTGGTAGTACAGTAAAGCAAGCTCTTCAAGCAGTTCCCGCTCATTGGCACTACAAAGGACCGAACAATCCAAGGATTAAAATTTCAATGAAAATGTTCATTGTTTAGAGGTTACAACTTTACAAGAAAATAGAAACTTATGGATCTCTTTGATGTGCATTACTTGTGAGGCTTTTTCGATTGAGCAAACAAAAATGCGACCCTCACTCTCTCACTCTCTATCCAAAAACACAACTCATTGTTTTTGGTTCTGTGAATAAAGCATAGTAATTAGCTAATGACATCAATTGACAATTGGTTGGGATAAATTTGAACTAATTGCTATGGTTGTACAGCTGTAAATGAAGTCAAGTAATTCTTATGTGGTTTCAACTAATGACAAGCTGTTTTATGTATGATCTGTGCTTAAATATATGTTAATATTTTTGACTTTTTCCTTTTAGTTTATGGAAGATATGATGTATTTGGAGGGGTTGTTGCTAAGATTGATAACAACCTGATGTTGCTTTTGATTATATATTAATGCCTTTTCGTGTGCTGAAGCTTTTTGAAATTTTTTGTTTTTCTGAGGGAGCTTTTTTAACATGAAAAATGAGATGTAGCTGCCTTTGGTTTCATTTGATTGATGTTTTGGGTTGATTTTTAGGCATATATGTTTAGTACAAATTGGAACTTGATATTTAGATTGTTAGAAAAGACTTTGAGATGACTCAATTGTTGAATTAGAGTATGAGATTTTGATATCTGTTTAAAGGGGAAAAAGGGAAAACAGAAAAATGGAATTGAAAAATATATAAAAAATCTTGATTGTTTAGGGTGACTTTTGCATAGTTAACTTTTGATTGTTTAGACCAGTAACTTTTGATCTTATATTCTTTGTTTCATATGCATTTAGGATAATTTAAACAGCCATTTTCCCGTGCTTTTACAGTGTTTTTCTTTGCCCAAAACAAATTAATTTGGGTAATCTTGAGTGATTTCTTGCCTTGCCGATTTTGCTCAGGTTAAAGTTTTGGTTTTATGAAAAGATTGTGCATGTATAAAAATACGCAAGCTAATTTCTTCTCCATTTTTTCTGTTTTTTCTTCCTTTTTCTTCTCTTATTTTTTTCTTTTTTCAAACCATGTTTTCTTTTGATATTTTGTAGGTGGTCTTTTTTTGCTTTGGATAGAGCAGTTTGGTTGGTGTTTTCGGTTATGTTAAGCAGGAGGTGAGTTTCTAGGCTGAAATTTCCAATTAATTGTTTTAAGTTTTGTGATAGAGCATAGGAATTAGCTAATGGTGTCAATTGACAATTGGTTGGGATAAGTGTGTGCTTCTTATTTTTTCTTCAAGTCCTAAAGAAAGATGGCAACCGTACAAAAATAGACTTCAACAATTTTCAAGCGCAAAAAAAGGATTATATGTCTTATGAGAAGAAGAAACTGAATTTTCGGATTTTTGGGTTTTTTACAGGTGCTATATAACTGTTTTTTAGACTGTTTGGTAGCTCTTCCCATTGCTGCTAGACAACAGGTCAGTTTTCTATTCGTCCTTTGAAGAAGTCTTGCATATCAACTGTGGCTAATTGGTTTTTGGATATTGTGTCTTTGAAAATTGTTATTTCTATCATTGTGATGTTATTGCTTATATGGTTTGCTTGATTAGGCTATAGAAATTGTATTTAATTCGTTTTCATATGTTAAATTTTTTATTTATATAGCTACAATACTGTTGGTGTGCGTCCATTTTGCTTGATTAGGATATAGATGTAATAAAAATATTGTAATTTAACTCATCCATGTTTATTTTTTACTTTCCAGCCATCGATGTGTTGGTTGGAATTTGTAATTTTTGAATATGATGCCTAAAATAATAGATCGATATTGAATGCATTAGTGCCAAGGAAAATGTTGTTGAGTTGTAGACAGTTACTCAAAATCTTCCACCGGTTTCATACTTGGTGCATCTACATTTAGCATCCGTTCTAAATTCTTCACTAAATGGCATCAAAATATTTATTAACCAAAAATAGCTAAATACAATGAATAGTGAAATTTCCACCAATGACCAAAAAGAAAACTTAGATGCTGTAAACTATGCAGTGCTGTCAAAGTGTCGGCTTATTTTACTGGTTTGGATAGAGCTTTTAGGTTCCTGCTTTTGGTTCTGTTAAGCAAGAGGGAAATTTCTTGGTTGAAATTAATTGGCAGAAATTAATTGCTTTCCATTTTGCTTTAGCCAATGGCATCAATTTCCCATTTGTGTTGATCATTTAGGCATATGTATCTTCTTAATTTTTTAATGATGAATTTTTGGTATGCAAGTTTGATATCAAAGCATCCCCTGCGAATATATACATTAACTTTTTAGTAAGAACCCATGTAAATCAGCTACACGGTGCTTGATTATTATGCATCAAAGTTATTCAAATTAAAGAACACATTATTAAAAAGCATGACATTATAATCAGTAATCGTATACTCTTTATTTCAAATGCAGCATCTAATAGTTTTTAAATAGACAGTGTAGCATCTCCATTGCAATACAGTTAGTGAAAGAACTTTTTCTTAATAAATGTTTTTTTGTTTTCAATTCATAGTGGAAATAACTTTAAAGTGGGAAAAGATCATCAATTTTTAACAATGAGGATGAGATTTTTTTTTAAAAGGTTGGTTATATATCAAAACACTGTCAAAGATGTAGCACATGTGGCACTAATGCTCCAATTGGGGATCACCAGGTTGTTCAGAGCCCTGTTTTAGAATCTAGAATGTCTTTATTTTTCGCTCTGTTGATTGTTGCTTAATTTTATTTCAAATTGCTCCTCTGCAAATGGTTGGTTGCAAGTCACAATTATG
This sequence comes from Prunus armeniaca, assembly GCA_903112645.1. Taxonomy (NCBI): domain Eukaryota; kingdom Viridiplantae; phylum Streptophyta; class Magnoliopsida; order Rosales; family Rosaceae; genus Prunus; species Prunus armeniaca. Next base: position 6,963,592 of record CAEKDK010000003.1, on the reverse strand, counting down.
GGCCATTGAACTAATTTCCAGAAACAAATTGACCACATTGGCTTAACTAATTATATAGGGTTTGGTCAATGTTTGGTTTTATCGAATTTGTTTTTTACAGAACATTTGGTGTTGGTCTACACTGTCTTGCATGCATATGGATTTTGAAATGAGTTGTGATGTGTTTATTTAGTTTTCTCTTTATGGTGTTGGTTACTCTTCAACCAATTAACATGTGCTTCTCCTCTCAAGGAATTTGAAAAGAAACCAGTCTTCAATTTGTATCATCATATTTTCATGTTTTCATTTGTTTGTGTAAATGTAACAAAAAGTATAGTTTCTGTTGGTTCTTGATATTCTTCAATACGAAAATCAGTATTGAAACAGATTCATTAATTGAGACTGTCTTATCTCACAAGCAAAACCAAAATTATATTTATTAGCCTAATTTTGTTTTTCTGTCTTTGTATTTTAGATAGCTGTTGTGATCCTGCTTTTGTGTGGCTGTTTTTCAAAGTGCTTGATAGCTTCTTTGACTACAGGTTAGTGTTTCATCCATTTTTCAAAAGACTGCATGCATGATGGCTGTAGCTTATTCATTGCCAAATATTATGACATTTGAAAATTCTCATTTATGTGGTTTTGTCAATATCACGGTGCATTTGCTTTGCTTAATTACAGTTTAGGTGTGATTGATAATTTAAAATTTTATAAATGCATGTTTTTTCTCCTTTCCAGTTATCAATCTGTTGCTTGGGGTTTTAAATTTCTGTGCATAATGCGTAAAAGGACTAGAGATAGCAAATGAAATCAGATGATGCAAGAAGCTCATAGTTTTGCCATTTCAAATGGTATAGAAATCTCTTATGAAAGTGTTTGTCTTGCCGATGATAAACATAAAACCAGAGAAGAAAATGTATCAGATTCTGACAATTTACTATAAAATTTTATAAATGCATGTTTTTTCTCCTTTCCAGTTATCAATCTGTTGCTTGGGGTTTTAAATTTCTGTGCATAATGCGTAAAAGGACTAGAGATAACAAACGAAATCAGATGATGCAAGAAGCTCATAGTTTTTCCATTTCAAATGGTATAGAAATCTCTTTGTCTTGCCAATGATAAACATAAAACCAGAGAAGAAAATGTGTCAGATTCTGACAATTTACTAATTATCGGTTTGAAGAAGAAAAAAGCCCAGGGCAGTTCCAAAATTGCCTCTCCTACTTCCACATCAGAGTTTATGTTTTTTCCTTTTCAATTCATTCATCTCATTAATGTACACATTACATACATAATATTTCATTGTTCACAGCTTATTTCCCCACACAATTTCTCTATATTAAGTGGTAGTTGATTGCATTGAATTTGGACAAAGTTTCCTTTCTCATAATTTTCTTCAATTATGATTCAATTTTAAAGAAAATTTATCAACTCTTCTTTTAAAATATGATTTTTCTCAAACGTCTTTTAGAATGCAATTTGGTTTCATTCCTTTGAGCCAATGTGTTTGATTTTAAAGCATTTGCCTTGCATTAATTTTTGTGGTATACACAAGTGATGTACATATATTTCAATTCTCCCTGATTTTAATATTTTAGTCACTTGAAATTTTTGTTCATACTAAGAAACTTCCCTGTTTTTAGAAGTTGGGGTATGGATATTTCATAACTTCAATAAATATATAAATTTATTTACTCTTTTTTATTAATTATTAAAATTTTCTTCTTTTTTTTTCCGTATTTTTTTGGAGCTCCCATATGAACTGACTTTCAATTACATTTTTCAAATTTGAAACATTGTTATTAAATGTTTTAAATGTAATTAACAAAACTATAACCTTAGCGTCTTATCTCTACCTTTATTCTACTTCTATAACATATAGTTGTTTATACATCATTGCTGCTTCTATAGCTTACTTCTCCACTAGATTATCTTACTTTTGTAACAAATTTGCTCATTAGGTCACTAGATCATCTTATTTCTGTTTATAGGTTATTAGGTATTTTTAGATCATTTAAATTGTGGTTTTTGCAGTTTTTGTTGTTGGCCTTAATTCTAAAACAATAGCCATTGTCTTTGCTCAAATTTTCTCATTTGTCAACACTGACACCTACTATTTACCAAGTTTATACCAGCAGAGTCAACACCCCTTGATTTGATTCAATTAAAATTGTCACAATTGTTTTCAGTTTATTTTCAATTAATTCAATAAAATTGACCTTATACTTTTATCCATCAGATTAATAGAATGCTTGATGTATGTAAATTGTTATTTCTCTGGTTTACTTTTTTAACTTAATTCTATCATAATAATTAATGTTTGCCATTTTCCGATTTTATACCAACAGAGTTAAAACCTCTTGAATGGAGAAGAAGGAACATCAGCCAACTACGCAACAAATGCAGCAACAGCTATATGCCCTTGCAAGAAACATCCATGTCCACCACCCATTAAATATAGATAGATGCATGTATAAGTTTTTTTGAACAATATGCATCATAGTTTGATGTTTTAATAGCTTCTTGATATATTAAAATATGCATAATATTTTTACAACTTCAATTTGCCAAACTAAGCATGATGGCACCGTTTAGATCTCAATTTATATATAAATAGGGCCAGTATTTTAACATAATAAGCAGCACATGTATCATCTTATTAATTTATCTATCTTAATTTATTTTTTTTGTAACTTAAACATACTAAACTAAGCATGATGCCACTATTTAATCTCAATATACATATAAACAAAGCCATGTTTTCTACATATTTTTACGACTTTATACACATTTAATGTAATTTCAAAACCCACAGCGTCGTGTGGGCGCCTTTGTTAGTATAAACAATAAGAGAATACTGGCCTGACCCGGTCCGACCCATTGTTAAATAAAAAACTATTTAGAGTTTTGACCAAAAGAAATAGCCGAATGAAAAACAGTGGGTTAGACTCAAAAAAAAAAAAAAAAATTGGACTCGACTTCATCATCTGAACTATCCCATAATGCTTGGCCATCGTGACAGCAAGCAGTTTGCGTCGACAGTCAAACAGTCAGCGATATAGAAATGGTGGCGACAACTGCCTCAGCCACAGCCACTGGAGTCTCCAGTCTCTGCTACTCTTCCGGGTCGGGCCACCGGCAGATAAGGCCCGCAAAGAAGGTCTCGGGTTACACAAAATTCGCCATCCACTACCCAAACTGCTTCTCTTCCACGAGGGTAAAAGGGTCTTTGCCTATCCGAGCTCTTGACCCTCGAAGAGGAGGAGGAGAAGAAGAAGAAGAAAGTTCTGGCATCGCTAACACTACAAGCGCTTCAAACTCTCAGGTACCACCCATTTACCTTTTCTTGTTCTTTTGAAATTTGGGTCTTGGTCTCTGTTTTCTTTGGGTTTATGGGTAGTTTGCTTTGATGGGTTTACATGTCTATTGGGTATTTGAAATAAGCTTGTAAGGATTTTATGATATGAAACTATGGTGGGAAATATTTTTTGTGGTTCTGCAGGGAAATTTAGTGTTCATTTCTGAGATAGATAGCAACTTTGTTCATTTTGTTCAAGCATATTGGATATGAATGTCTGTATTCAATGCTACAATTATTTTCTTTGGTAATTCCCTCATGTAGTTAAAGAAAAGAAAAAGAGATGTAAGCTTCAATATATGTATGAGAGATCTGTGTCCGATAGAGATTCAGGCCCAGGTAAAAGAGCGAGCATGATTGTTTTCTTAGCATAATAGATATGAACTCTTGGTTCCCTTCTAACTGTCTAGTTTTAGTTTTTCATTTGAAGATTTCAATTTCAATTTTGCTTGCTTGACTAATATACCAGATGGAGTTGTTTATCAAATAAGTTTGTTCTCTTTTATCGATGGCTTCAAATTTGCTGATTTGTGATCTCTTACAAAGCCAATCCAAAAGAAACATCTTCTTGTTGTTTGGCTCAACGAAAACATATGCAAAGGAAGAAGAATTGTTCAGCATGTTGCGCTCAGGAGGAGACCGGTCCTTTTTTTACAGAGAGCACAAGATTGCTCCAGACTTCAGACGATCGGTTGAAGGACCGGTCGGTTTTGCTCTGCAGTCAAATTTTCCGCGCGTTTTCAAGGAGTTTTCCCATGTGCTTTGTTCCCAATTCCAATGCAACGGTTCCTTAAGTCATTTTTGAGCTCTAGGAACGTTGGCAATCAGTTTTGGGAACTAGGAAGAGCATTTATTGGTGCTGGTTGACTTGTTGCAAGCTTCCAATCCCTAGGCATTGAAGAGAGTGGCTGGTTGTTGGGTTTGCAGCTGGAGGAAGCTTCCCTCCTAAATTGAAAGGCTGAACTACACCAGAATTATAAAGAGGAGAGCAGATGCAAGGGAGCAAAGTAGCTGAGACCTAGTGAGCAAGGACAGAGTCCAAGTGTTGGAGTCTTGTAAGTCTAGAAACCAAAGAGAGAAAACAAGTGTGTGAGTGTTCAATTCATCCTTGTGAGTTGTGAGGGTTTGTTACATAGTCCATTGAGAACAAAATCAAAGAGATTTTCTGCACAACACACATGTTTCACAAGCCAATCTGACATGCTTGAGGTGTCTAAGTACATACTTGATGGGGCCAATCTTTTGTGAATGGGCTTTACAAAACTAATGGTCTGAGTATCTACTGTGTACTGTCCATATTTGGTGCCACATTTGTTTTTTCTGGTATACAGTTATAGAGCATGATGAGGATGATTTTATCAGCACATAAATTTTTCGTCCCCTTCGCACAGTCTTGTTTTCTATTGTCATCTGGGATTTCGCTTAGTTTTGTTTGAGTTGGCCAAGTATATATTTCATTAGGTTCTCTAGCCAGGGCAAGTACATCCAAAGAAAATGGACTAAAGAAAGTGGCTTCTTTTGTGGTTTTGGATTGTTCTGTCTTTTTGAAGTATAGGGTGGCTTGATATGTCATGGGGAAAACAGAACAGAAACAAAGCTGCAATTTATAGGAGGATCACCGTTGACTCCACTGATTCTCCAGCAAGTAGCAAATGCAGCATTTGACTAAATTTGCAGATTGTGGGTCTACATATGACTAGTCCAACCCTGTAGAAGCAAGCAATTTACTGAACATTGAAAATTTTTCGTGACCAAACCAAGCACTGAATAATGCATCTGGTACATGAGTCCTTTTGCTAAAATGAAGGGAATGGAGCTGATAAGAGGCCCAGCAAAAGAGCCTGATTTATTGGAAGAGAAGATTGTAAAAAATCTGCACAAAATTCCTCCCTTACAAACTAATCAGGAACCGCAAGATTTAAAAGGCACCATATATCTTTTGTTATATCATGCACTGGTTTTAAACATTCACATGATCTAAATGCTTTCTTTGTTGTAAACAGGACGATCTGGAATATGTGGGGAAGGTTGTAGCTGGTTCCATTGTGGCTGCAGCTGTTATAAAGTATGGAAGCATAGTTTTTCCTGAGATAACCAGACCCAACATCGTACAGGCTCTTATCATGATATTAACTCCTGTTATTGTAGCCATTTTGCTTTTGTTCAAGCAGAGCCGTGCAGAGGGGCGAAGCTAGGAATGCAAGCCTGTAATTTAGCACATATCCTCTTGCAGGCCTATAAGACAAATTTAGCTGGTTTTATAAGAACGTATAAGCAATCAGATTTTCCTGGGTAGCTTGATGATGCAAAACAATTTCTGATCTTAAAGATTTGTTCTGTTTAAAACTCAATATCTGTATTTCTGCGGGTCATGAATGTTAGAATCATGCTACATCATGGAAGCTATTGTTACACACACAGCTACTGTTGTAGCTTAACCCTTGTGTCCAGTTTCAGTCACTTCATGAGCCCTGTATTCCGAAACTGCGAACCCCAAAAGAATGTAATTCATCAATATTTGTGGAGCTGCTACAAGAATTCCAGTGATTTCTTCCATTTGAAAGCAGTGCCTGTAACATCCATTTGGCCTACTTGAAAGTAAATTCAAATACAGTGAAAATCTTCAGCTGCTGAGATAAGATCCCAGATTACATGGAAATTGTATATCAAACCCAAGAGAAGGCGACAAGCCGGAAAAAAGAATGATGAAGATTGGAAGCTGAACCGGAGAACCATTGGGGTTATTTGACAGTGGCTTGAAGGAAAAAGTATTTCATCGTGTTTCAAAAGTGACTACATCAGTTTCATTGTGGAGGAAGTTTGAAAGCTTTATATGAAAGGAAGACAACCACCAAAAAATCTTTCTTAAACGAAAAAGTGTATCTGTAGATTCACACCAAGAATATCAAGAGTTCATGAATTATTGGCTATTAATGTACGTGTCTGACATTTCAGATGAGAGTGATATATAACAACATCTCAACAGAGATCATAATTACATTATTGGCTATCGGATAATATAATTATTTTCATTACTGTACAAAGGTGAACTCAAATGAGACTTCACTTCCGGATCACATCATCCACTCTTCCCTCTTTGAATGCCATAAAAAAGCTTCAGCTGCTGAGATAAGAAAATAAATCCCATGCCATATGCCATGATGGCATATCATCAGCTAGGAAAATAAAAACCTTCAACTTCAGTAAGTCTAGATGATAGAGTACCTGGAATTAAGGAGTGGAGTACGTGTCGAGTACAAGGTAGACTTGTGTCCCAAGTTTGAAGCACGATCTCCCAAGTTTACTCCTTCAGCCAAATTCATAAGTTTGTTTCATCATTTGTTTGTTCTTGTCCTTTGGTATTTAATAAATTGACATGGAATTTCCCAAAGAAAAAAAAACACATAAAGAAAAGAAGAAATTTTGTGATGATAAATGAATAATAATTACCAGAAGAAGAGGTGGAAGCGACACTTGGCGTCTCATCATCATCAGTTTGTTGTTGTCCGATCCAAACTCCGTCTTTTTGTACAAATTCGCTACTTTGTCCGATCCAGACTTTGATGTTTGGGATGTGAGAAATCTTGGGCCACTCACTTCCTCCTCTGCCTTTTTGGCAACCTTGTGCAAGAATCCGACAGTAGAAACCGATGACAAGCTCCTTAAGCGGTGTATTTCGTAAGAAGTTGGGCAGTGTTTTAAGCAAACGGCAATAACCAAATTGTAAGGAAGAAAGGCGGGGCATTATTGTAATTGTCTTCTGAGAATCATCTTCTTCACTCCACCCTGCCATTCCTTCCCACTCTTCCCACATGGGCAAATACTCAAATACAAGTTTTTTCAAATTTGGGAATAAAATCATTGGAGATGATGAGGATGACGACGACGATGTTTGCGTTTCTATTCCCAAAAACTCAACCCCCACCTTTTTCAAGCTCAGCCAATCTTGTATCTCCAATACTTCAAGGGACTCCAATCTCCCCAAAGGAGGCAAAAACTCAACATACCAAAAATATCCGAGGGTAAGGATTCTCAATTTGTTTAACGACGTCATCCAATGGGGCCGGAGTGTGGTGCCACTGTAGTGATAGATAGAGAAGGATTCCAGATTTGGAGGTGGTTGTAAGGCATTCAGTGTTTCTTCCTGGCTTGCCACAAGAGGAATCTCATTTGTTCCACCAAAGAAGAAGCGCAATTCCAGACTGACAAGACAATTTTTGTTCACCAAATGCGCTTGCTCGGCCTGCCTCGCGTCCTTCAAATCCTCCAGAAATTCTATTCGGAAACTACCACGAAGCTGGTCCAATTCTCTCAAATCACTTAACTCGAATAATGCTTCCTTGTTGTTATCAACGTCAAGGATGCGAACTTGATCTAGCGTTCGTAGACTTGTTAACGTCGCAATCGCCTTGGGCAACTTTAGACGAAAACAACCCATGACATAAAGATGCTGCAAGTTAATCAGCTTTCCCATGCCTTCCGGTAATCTTTCTAGTGTTCTGCACCAAATGAGTCTCAAGGTTTGCAAATTCATTAAATTACACACGCTGTCTGGCAATTTCATCAAATCTTCATTATACGACAAATCAAAGTACCTCAAATGTGCCAATTCTCCAACCTCATTCGGAACTTCTTTTATGGAGTTAAAACTCAGGTTCAATGTTCTAAGGCATTTTAGCTGCGAAATTAACTCTCGACCAAATGTACTAATATTTGAATCAAAAGTTGCTAGAGTCCGTAAATTCTTGCAGCTGTACAAGGAACTCGGAAATGCACCTTCGGGTGCAAACATTAATGTCAAATGACGAGCCTTATTTTCTCCATTAAACTCCATTATTCTCTTATTGCCACCCTTACCCTCCAAAACAAAGCATTCATTCTTAGTTAGAAATTGTAGAAAGTCATGCACAACATCATGCATCTTGCACCGGGTTATATTTCCAATATCATCTTTCTCAAATTCTTGGAAGAAAGAGCGCATTACTAAGTCATTAAAGTACTTTTCGCCCACCTCTTCTTTTTCTTTATTTCCAATTAAATTAAGATAATTTTGTGACATCCATAACTCAATCAAGTTATCTTTTTCAATCAAATAACCTTTTGGGAAAATAACACAATATAAAAGACAACATTTGACAGTCGAGGCCAAATCATAATAACTTAGCAACAACGGTTGGAAAACTTGTTTCTCAACCACATCTAACTCCCATGTCTTACTTTTCAAAACGTCTTCCCATTCTTTCCTCGTTTTCTTGTGGCGCATGAGACCACCCAATGTCTTTGCAACAAGGGGCAGGCCCTTACACTTTTTCACAATTTCTTTACCAATGACTTCAAATGTTCTATATTCACTTATTTCCCTATCACCCAATGCTACGTGACAGAACAATTTCCAACAGTTTTCATCACTCAACTCCTTCAAATTGACCGTATCAACAGATGCTCCCATCATCATAGCAACATCCTCCTTTCTTGTGGTCACCAATATTCTAGTACCCACAGCCCCATTTTGTAAAGCTAGCTTTAATGGTTCCCACTTTCTATCCTCGTCGTTCCACACATCATCTAGGACAAGAAGGAATTTCTTGCCCTTAACGCACTCAAGTATAATTTCCAAGAGTGTTTGCAACTCATTTGAAGCTGGGGTATTTGTCCCCATTTTCAGAACATCAATGATGGCTTTCGCAATTTTGATCTCATCAAAAGGATCTGAGACACAAACCCATATTCTATTGTCGAAATAGGCTTGAACCCTTTCATCATTATATGCAAGTTGGGCAAGAGTTGTCTTACCAATTCCTCCCATCCCTACAATTGGGATGACAAGGAAGTTTGGCCTTGCTTGACCACTCTCACTCAGCAACTTTTTTACTAATATGTCCTTTTCAACTTCACGACCAAATGTCTGATCAACGAAAGAAGAACTTTTTCGTTGTTCAATTTGTTCAATTCCTCTTTTCGGGGGTTGAAAGTTATAGTTTTGTCTTTCACTAGCAATCTGAGCTAATCTTTCATCTAGTTCTTTTGTCTTCCTAGCAATGTCACGACGAAGAACTACTTGATGGCCAAAACAAAACCAAGCGGCAGGAATGCAGAAACATACCTTCTTGGTAGTACTAGTACTACCAGCATTGCCAACTTCTTGTTTAAGAATTTGTTGTTTCAGGATTTCAGTACTCCACTCGTCCAACACGTCGTCCATCTCGTAGGATACATCCTTCAAACTGTCTAGCCAGTATCTCACGTCCACCTCCTTTATTTGCCTTTCCTCTGCATTCTCGAGCACAACTTGAATAGCTTTGAAATTGCGGGTGAGTTTTGCCACTTCTTTCTTAACATCCACAATTAGTCTGACCTCTTGATCTACTTGTTTTTGGATGATTGAGGCCAACTGTTGTAGGAGCACGGAAATGAGTGCTTCAGCCATTTGTTTGCTCTAGAAATGGATTTCTAGTGGAAGAAAAAGGAAAAGAGGAAATGGAAGAAATCTTTTAATGCAAATGATAACAAGGTACGTAGTGTTGGGAAGTGTTGTAGGCATTCTCATTTCTACCCAGCTAGTTTTATAATGTTGAAGCTTAAGAATGCTTGTAAGGCAATTCTGGCATCACGACAACAACAAACACACACTTGCCAGTCAAGAAAAATAGAATTTATCCCTTCCTTAACTTGTTTGTTTCTTTTCTTCTAATTCCTTACTTTTACTTTTAATTCAGGCATCACAACCTCTTATTCAAAAAATTAAATAAATACAAGGCTTATTCCCATATTATTTTATTGTTTGCTTGGTCGAAGAATCCTCCAAACAGCCTCGTATTCAAAATATTAAATAAATAAAAGGCTTAGGCCATGTTTGGTATCTTACTCAAAAAAGAAACTCAAAAACTATAATTTTTTCTAAAAAGATGAGTTTTCAAATAGTAATTTTAAGATCTAAAAACTCATTTGGTATTGAACACCAAACTATTTTTAAGATATAAAAAATTAAAATTAAAATCAGAAACCCTAGATTCACAAATTGAAATTAAAAGATGAAAGAAAAATTTGTGAGATTTCAATAGAAACCCAAAACATGAGAAAAGATTGTTCAATTTTGGGTCCAGTAGTGGACGAATGAGACCTTGACGGGGCTGCAAACAACGGCGTCAACCCAGAACCTAGAAAATTACTTTCTCTAATCAAAACTTTTGAGGGTTTCCCCTAGAAGACGGGAGAGGGAGGAGAGAGAGAGAGAGAGAGAGAGAAAAAATAAAATTATAAAACCTCATTTTTTATTTTTTTTTCAATAATGTGGGTGTTTTTGAGTTTGTTTTGGTTATGGGTTTAAAAATGGGCCTACCAAACGGGTTTCTTTAAGTTTTGGACTTCAAATATGTTTTTGAGTTTGTAAAGTTGGGTTCAAGTAGGATACCGAACGACCCTTATTATCTTCTAACCTATAGTGAAGCTATGAGATCGACAAGTAGCTAAAAGTATATGTGAGGTCTAGGGCTTCTTAACCCATAGACATGAGTTTAGAAAAGGCAAAACGTCACTTTTGGTCCCTGTAGTTTGCCTTTTTTACCACTTTGGTTCATGTCGTTTCAATTTGGTCAATTTTATCCTTGTAATTTCAATTTAAAGGAATTTAAGGACAATCATTAATTTCTATCAAATTTTTTTAAAGACAAACTACAGTAAACCCCCCAACCTATAGGGTCATTTATGAGTTCACACCTGATTTTGGGAACATTTACTAGTACATACTCAACGTTGTGAAAACACTACAATCTGTCCCCTCCGTTAGCCAAACTGTTAGTAAATCTATTAAATGCTGACGTGTCAAAAGTGGGACTCATTTTTTTAACTTCTGTTAGTTGTGGAGGGGTATTTCGGTCAACAAATTATTTAAAAAAATTCATTCATCTATATATATATAAAGCAAAAGGCTGAGAATCATGAAACATTCAAAATACCAGAAAATACCCTTGGTTAATTTAAACATTAAGAATTGAAATTATTAATTAAATGATGATAATACGGTAAATTTATATTTTTTCATATTAAAAAATTTAAAATTAAAAACAAAATCAGATAATAGATCCTACTTTTATGAAACATAACTACATATATTATCTTTTCTTCATACTAAAAATAAAATATAAAATAAGGGGCTAGTTTTAAAAATTAGTATAATAAAATCTTCAAATTGAAAAAATAAAAATAAAAAACGAACCCAGCCAAACCCAATTCCACCCCATTGCAACCTCCCAACGCACCAAAAAAATTAGAACAAAAAAACAAGAACAAGAACAAATATATCTTAAAGAATAAATAACAAAAAAATGAAAAAAGTAAAAACAAGAACAAGAACAATCAAACCAAACCCAGAAAACGCCACCCCCATATCGTCTTCCCCAACCCCGATCCGAACCTCCCCCCATACCCACCACCTAGATCCACCAGTGCAGGGCAGTGGGTGGATGTCGCAAACAAAGTAGATCAAGGCCAAGTGGTTGTCTCCTCACACCCGAGCCACGTCTTCATCGTCCGATTCGATGACCGAAGAAAAGACTCTGCCTTTGATCGAGACCGCCGAGTTTGAGTTGATTCAGGGCCGGACGAACTCTGCGGGTGAGACTGAGTTGGACGAGTCGGTATTTGAGCTGTTGGAGAGTTCGGGTGACTGGTTTGGCTTCTGTTTTCTTTCTTTGACTGTTTAGATGAACTGAAATATAGTATCTATGCCTGTATATGCGTATATGGTAGCATAACCGTTTGATCCCTTCTATGTTTTTTATGTAAGGGTCGGATTCACTGATAGCAATAGAAACTCTCAAAGAAAATAGCTTTAAAATAGTTTGTCAATTATCTGCTGTTTCTGTGAAATCAAGGAAAAGAGCAAAAGGTGAATCCTTTGTCTGCTGTTTTATGTTATTTTTTTAGCAGTTTATGATATTATTTTACACTCTCTGTCGCTGATGTTTAATTGTTTTATTGTTTACAGGAGGAGGAGAAGATGGGGAACATAATTCGATGATGAAGACTGAGGAGAACTCAGAACACACTCGTGCTGTCTGGGGAAAACCCAATTTTTTTAAATGCTGAGATTCTCTCCCAGCGTCATGTTTCTGTGATGCCAAAGGAAAAAGGGAAGTGGAATTTTGATTAATCTTTTGGACATGAATTGGTTATCCTTCGTTTGATTTGATCTCATTTGATTAATCTTTTAGAAGGGCCAAGTCATGTCTATCTCTGTTGTTTGCTGTAAGTTGTATAAAATTAGGCATCTAATTCTACTTGGAGCATTCCCTTAATTGCTTTTTTCTTCATCTTTGGGCTTTCAGTTTTTTGGCTTTTTTTTTTCCCGTTGCAGGGACTCTAATGATCTGCCTTTCTTCTTTTTGCCATCTTGTGCTGAGATTATGATTTATAATGGGAATTTGAATATAGAGATATCAGTACATGTATTGTTGTGATGAGATTAGCTTTCTAAGCTTTCTTGTGATTCTGTTGACAGCTGAGAAATATAACCAAAGGTGATTATTCCCACCAAGAACAGAGTTGTTGAGGCAAAGAGAGGCCAAAAGTAACCCAAAATGGATATGAGTCTAGGGGCTGCATACAAAAGTGAGAAAGATATTAGCGAAACCAAGGTTGCTATGCCTAAATTAAATATGTACTGCGGAAGCTGTGGTGAGATATCATCCATGGCTATGGCTTGCTTTGTTTTCTCAATTACAATCACAACTCTCAGAGAGACCTCATAAACACACCAGACTAGAGGTCATCTCTCAGCCATTTTAAAGCACCGTTTGCAACGGACCTGCGTATTCGAAAAACTTGTTTGGTCAATTGCATTGCACAAGATGAGTGCATTAATTAATGAAGAGAAGATAAAAGTAATGCATCTGAAGAACAGAATATTCTACACATGAAAACAGAATATATATCATCTCCAGAGCTTGTGATCAATTGCAGACTATACATGTTCGGACATGCCAGGTTTAAAACAGAATAGCTCGAGGAAATTTGGTAGCAACCAAATTTTCTATGAAATGGGAGAGAGAGAGAGAGAGAGAGAGAGAGAGAGAGAGAGAGAGAGAGAGAGAGCAAGCTCTTCAAGCAGTTCACGCTCATTGGCACTATAAAGAAATTAAATAGAATTCCAGCTGCTGAAAGCTGAGAAGAAAATGGCAAAAGGACAATGGAAAACCTGAAATTATTAGGTCTCAAAAGTGTAGATGCACAATAGCCACATCCACATGTCATACTCACAGTAGTTTTGAAGGAGCATTATGTTATGGTGATTTGGTTTGCACATGAGAGTCACAGATTTATGATCCTCAGCTATAATATCTCAAAATTTAGTGAACCTTTCCAGTATTTCAGAAACCATAAATTATACATTATGTATTTGATTTCACTGGAAATAGCAAACTTCAAACCAAAGAACTAACTTAAATAAGGGGGAAAATGCCTTAATTGGTAAACAATAAAAAATTTCTGGAGAAATATTATATCCATAAAAAAAATTAAAAAAAATTAATTAGTGATGGAATAAAAAATATTGAAAGCTCACATACTAGGTAGAGGTCAAAACTATAATTGGGAACTGAAACAACATCATAAAGTAATGAGCAGAGAACTGAGAAGCAGGGCGTGAGGCAGGGGAAGAAGGGAATCTGAGATTTGCTTGCAGGGCTGCTTCCTTGCACCAAAGCAGCATGAAGAGCTCTCAGCTCCTCTGCTTTGGTAAAGACAGCTTGAATTTCTTGCCTGCTGACTTCATTTATTATTACTCTCTTGGTCCTGGGAGTTTCACTAAAACACCCAAAATGGGGGTTGAAATTATAAAAAAACCCAACAACCAAAACACTTTAGAAATACACCCAAAATCCATCATTACACACACTCAAAATCCATTGATAAACACACCCAAAAAATATACAATTGTTGATTTTGGGTGTGTTTCTATGTTTAAATAGTGTTTGAGTTTTTTTATAAATACATGTCTAGGATTGGGTTTATTTATAAATTTGTAAATTTTTTACTTCATTTTAGTAAAAGCAGAGCATATACAACCAGGGACTAGTACAAAGCAAGAGCGGTGAAAGTAATGACATAACATTGCAACAAATTTTTAAGTCGCGTACCACATTGTTAATATTGAAAACGTAGGGACGAACATGCCTTAAGAGTACAACTTTAGGAGAACTTACATGTAACGGCGGTATTGCAAGCCTATCACGCATTGCCATGTCAGAAAGTTAAAATACATGGCAATGGGTGATTGGCTCAGGATAAGCTCCATAGTGGTATCCCCGGTGTAAGTAAGTTTTTTTTCAACTTTAGGGTACCAAACTGAAATGAACGCATTAAAAAAGTATGATTACGAAAATGCTTGCTATGGAAATTTACGGACCAAAATGAAACTTGAGATGGGTTGGGACTGAAATTGTCATAAGTTTTTTCTTTTTAATATAAGCGGCATGTGAGCATGAGAAAATCAAACACAAGATCTCGCATCCAATATATTTAGTATAACATGCATTATAGTTGAATAAATTTTCATGTGAACTTTTGGTTCCCTCCTAACAGTCTATTTTACTTGCATGTGTGAAAATAAATTAGAGCCGTTTATAAAAATAGTAAGTTTGTTTTCTTTTATAGGTGACGTCAAATTCGCTGATTTGTTATCTCTTGCCCAGCCAGACTGAAAGAAACATGTTTCACAAACCAATATTCTAACATGCTTGAGTTGTCTAAGTTAATGGTTTGAGTATCAATTATGTATTTATAATTAATTTTGTGGAGCTGCTACAAGAATTCCAGTGATTTCTTCCACATCCATTTGGTCTACTTGAAAGAAAATTCAACTGCCGTGAAAATCTTCAGCTGCTGAGATAAGAAAATCCCATATTACATGATATTAGTTTATGGGAAAAGAGGTTTAGGAAATGGTTGGTTTAGTGTTTAGGACAACAACTTAACTTGGAATAGAGAACTTTTGAAAGAGTAACAAAGTAGTTTTACTTGAATGGACAAGTCGGTGCTAAACCGACTATCTAAGTCGGCAAATTACTGGACAAGTCGGTTGTGCATAGTAATCGACTGTCTAAAGTAGACACTAGTTGTCCTATAATTCTAGAATTCTCTAGTTACAATCACATTAGATGATTATTAGAATGGTTCTAGTGAGAGTCAACCAACTTTTATTTAGTAATTCTCTCAATTGTTCTAGAATTTTCTAGTTTTATCACACAAGTGTGCATTAATGTTTAACACATGAAAATCAGATATAAAAGCTAGTAGCATTAGCCAGATGTAGCCAGTCGACCTTGAAAAATGTGTCAACCCTTTGAGCCCGAGTTCGATTCCTCTGCTCATAAATTTGAGTAGTTTAGACTATAAAGAGTTGATGATTGAATTATTGGGTATACTGTACATATTATTTGATATTTCAGATGAGAGTGATATATAACAACATCTCAACATAGATCATAATATAATAAAGCATCTCAACAGAGTTCATGATTGAATTATTGCCTGTACATACATATAAGATATTATAATTATTTTCCCTACTGCATTGGACAACATACACGCTTCCAACAAGATTATCTTCAAAGTGTGAATTCAAATGAGACTTCCCTCTTTGCATGCCAGAAAATACCTTCAACTGCTGACATAAGAAAATCAAAATCTTCTTCAGCTTCAGTAAGTGTAGATGACAGATAAATTTCTACACAACATTCGTCGTATAAGCAGTAGAGTACATACCTGGAATTTGGAAATGGGGGTCGTTGGCACGGATCTAGGCCTGACCAGGTAGGGCCAGGCCTAGCCCGAGACAATTTTTGAGAAATTTTTTAATACCTACATAACCCAATGAATTTCAAACCATTAAAAAATATATATTATATTATATTATATATCCTCTTAAAAAATATTTGCAAAATATAAAAAAATAAAACATTCTCCAACGACTTTATATTTGTCTTTACTTTGCCCCCACCGCATGTGAGGTTTTTTAAAGCCAAATTCAAAAGTTTGTTTCATCATCAGTTTGGAATTTCCCAAAGAAAAAAACAAACATAAAGAAAATAAGAAAATTTGCGATGATAAATGAATAATATAGATAGACATTAACAAAATGAAATCTTAATAGACATTACCAGAAGAAGATGTGGAAGCAGCACTTGGCATCTCATCATCATCAATTTGGTAAACTCCGTCTTTTTGTACAAATTCGTAACCAACTTTGATGTTTGGGATGTGAGAAATCTTGGGCCACTCTCCTCTGCCTTTTTGGCAACCTTGTGCAACTGGTGATTTTGGATAGTGAAAGCCCTCATCGATGACCAACTCCTTCAGTGGTGTATTTCGTAAGAAGTTGGGCAGCGTTCTTAGTACTCCGCAATTATAAATTAGTAAGGAAGAAAGGGAGGGCATTATTGTAATTGTCTTATGAGAATCCTCTTCTTCACTCCACCCTGTCATTCCTTCCCACTCTTCCCACATGGGCATATCATTGAATTCAAGTCTTTTCAAACTTGGGAATAAAATAAGTGGTGATGAGGATGTTTGCGTTTCTATTGTTCCATCTATTCCCAAAAACTCAACTCCTACCTTTTTCAGTCTTTCCCAATTGACTATGATTAGTACTTCAAGGGACTCCAATCTCCCCAAAGGAGGCACAAACTCAACAAACTTGCAATATTTAAGGGTAAGGCTTCTCAATTTGTTTAACGACGTCATCCAATGGGGCCGAAGTCTGGTGCCACTGTAGAATTTGATAGATAAGGATTCCAGATTTGGATGTGGTTGTAAGGCATTCACTGTTTCTTCCTCGATGTGCTGCTCTGTTTCCTCAGCTAGGGGGAACTCGAATTCCAGACTGACAAGGCAATTTTTGTTCACCAAATGCGCTTGCTCGGCCTGCCTCGCGTCCTTGAGATCCTCCAGAAATTCTATTCGGAAACTCCCACGAAGCTGGTCCATGTTTCTCAAATCACTTAACTCGAATAATGCTTCTTTGTTGTTATCAACGTCATCATTGCCACGGATGTAAACTTCATCTAGCCTTCGTAGACTTGTTAACCTTGCAATCCCCTTGGGCAACTTTAGACTAGGACAATACTTGACATGAAGATGCTGCAAGTTAATCAGCTTTCCCATGCCTTCAGGTAATCTTTCAAGATTAGTGCACCAAATGAGTCTCAGGGTTTGCAAATTGATTAAATTACACATGGTGTCTGGCAATTTCATCAAATGTACATTATCAGACAAATCAAGGTACCTCAAATGTGCCAATTCTCCAACCTCATTTGGAACTTCTTTCAAGGAGTTACGACTCAAATTCAACGTTCTAAGGCATTTTACTTGTGAAATTAACTCTCGACCAAAATTAGTAATCTTTGAATCAAAAGTTGCAAGAGTCCGTAAATTCTTGCAATTGCACAAGGAACTTGGAATTAGTGGACCTTCGGGTGCAAACATTAATGTCAAATGACGAACTTTGTTATAACCATCAAACTCCATTATTCTCTTATTATTGCCACCCTCAGCCTCAAAAACAAAGCATTCATTCTTAGTTAGAAATTGTAGAAAGTCATGCACAACATCATGCATCTTGCACCCCGTTATATTTCCAAGACCATCTTTCTCAAATTCTTGAAAGAAAGATCTCATTACTAAGTTATCAAAGTACATTTCGCCTATCGCTTCTTTTTCTTTGTTTCCAATTGAATTAAGATAATTTTGTGACATCCACAACTCAATCAACTCATCTTTGACAATGTTATAATCTTTTGGGAAAATAACACAATACAAAAGACAACGTTTGATTGTCGGGGCCAAATCATAATAACTTAGTAACAGTGGTTGGAAAACTTGTTCCTCAACCCCATCTACCTCCCATATCTTACTATTCAAAACGTCTTCCCATTCTTTCCTCGTTTTCTTGTAGCGCATGAGACCACCTAATGCCTTTGCAGCAAGGGGCAGACCCTTACACTTTTTGACAATTTGTTTACCAATAGATTCTAACCCATTAGACTCATTTTTTTCTCTATCAGAAAGTGCAATGTGATAGAACAATGCCCAACAATTTTCTTCACTCAACACGTCCAAATTGACCATATCAGTGGATGCTCCCACCATCCTCGCAACTTCCTCTTTTCGTGTGGTCACCAATATTCTACTACCCACAGCCCCGTTTTGTAAAGGTAGCTTTAATTGTTCCCACTTTCTATAGTCTTGGTTCCACACATCATCTAGGACAAGAAGGAACTTCTTGCCCTTAACGGACTCATGTATAATGGACTTTAGAGTGTGCAACTCATTTGAAGCTGGGGTCTCTTTTTTTAGGCCCTCAATGATGGCTTTGGCAATTTTGATCTCATCAAAAGGATCTGAGACACAAACCCATATTCTAGTGTGGAAATGAGCTTGAACCTTTTCATCATTATAGGCAAGTTGGGCAAGAGTTGTCTTGCCAATCCCTCCCATCCCTGTAATGGGGATGACAAGGCAGGTCGCCCCTCCTTGACCACTGCCACTCAGCAACTTTTCTACTACTTTGTCCTTTTCGTCGACTCGACCAAATGTCTTATCAACGAAAGAAGAACTTTTTTGTCGTTCAATTTGTTCAATTTCTCTTGTCGTGTATTGCAAGTTAAAGTTTTGTCTTTCACTAGCAATCAGAGCTAATCTTTCATTTAGTTCTTTTATCTTCACAGCAATGTCAAGACGAAGAGTTACTTGACTGACTTGGCCAAAACAAAACCAAGGGGCAGGAATGCAGAAACATACCTTCTTGGTAGTACTAGTACTACCAGCATTACCAGCTTCTTCTTCTTGTTGCTGAATTTGTTGTTTTAGGATTTCAGTACTCCACTCGTCCAACAGGTCGTCCATCTCGTAGGATACATCCTTCAACCTTTCCAGCCATTGTCTCACGTCCACCTCCTTCACCTGCCTCTCCTCTGCATTCTTGAGCACAACTTCAATAGTTTTGAAATTGCTGGTGAGTTTTGCCAATTCTTTCTCAACACCCACAACTAGTCTGACCTCTTGTTGTACTTGTTTTTGGATGATTGAGGCCAATTGTTCTATGAGCACGGAAATGAGTGCTTCAGCCATTTGTTTGTTCTAGAATTGGATTTCTAGTGGAAGAAAAAGGAAAAGGGAAAGAGAAAGGAAGAAATCTTTTAATGTATAAATGATAACAAGGTATGTAGTGTTGGGAATTGTCGTAGGCATTCTCATTTCTCCCCAGCTAGTTTTATAATGCTGAGGGTGAAGAATGCTTGTAAGGCAATTCAGGCACCACGACAACAACAAACACACACTTGCCAATCAACAAGAACAGAATTTATCCCTTCCCTAACTTGTTTGTTTCATTTTCTTTTAATTCCTTACTTTTTCTTTCCCCTACCTTGTTCCCTTATTCTTTTCTTCTTGCTTGGTCAAAGCATCCTCCAAACAAATAAATAAATAAAGGGCTGAAATCAACAAGTGGTTAAGAACTACTTTGATACTCTGCTATTAACCATTTTGGTGAATTTTACTTTGCATACCTTAAAATTCACCCATATGGTTAAGAACTTCTTTGAAACGTGTACAGCTCAACTTCCATCAAGTATAAATGTGCTCTCCCTAGCATTTTCCTTTACGGTATTCAATTTCATTATAGAGGGGCAAAAAGGAGAATTCAAGTTGTAAAAAAAGATTAAACTTTCCTAATGGAGACTGTAAAGATTAAACTTTTCAAGTCGCCCAGTGTGACTGGAAAGCATTCCTCTTACAATTTAATGAAAACAAAATCGTGATAATAATTGATTTGAAGTCATCAGTACTTTTCCCAATGGTACGCTTACAAAAAGCCTCACCAACTAATTGTAATACACCAACAACAAATAACTATCACAAGAAATTCAATAAACCGCTCTGAAAATGAGATATACATTAACTAAATAATCAAATATTCATGTGCCCCTCTAACCAGCTGCTTCCATGAGATAAATCAGTAAATGCATCTGCCAGGTAATTCTGTATCATCTCACAAATGTTAAATTACAGGTAGACCAAATAAAACCTCTGCTACCGCACATTCAATGTCTTCACTTGCTGGCAAGTTTGGTAAGGCGTCGGAAATGTTTGACGGCACGGCCCATCCACTACCCTTTCTGGAAGAAAGAAGAAAATCTAGAGCCAAATTTTGGTCAATGGTGACTGTAAGTTTGGAGTGGACCTCATAAACACACCAGACTAGAGGTTGTCTCTCAGCCATTTTAGAGCACCATTTGCCACAGACCTGCGTATTCCAAATACTTGTTTGGTCAATTGCATTGCACATGATGAGTACATTAATTAATGAGGAGAAGATAAAAGTAAATGACACAGAAATATGCATCTGAAGAACAGAATACTCTACACATGAAAACAGAATATATATCATCTCCAGAGCTTGTGATCAATTGCAGACTATACATGTTTGGATATATCTTTTTAGCCTAGTCTGGAAATAGATTTAAATTTTCACTCAGTAGTTAATGACCTTAATAAGTAGTATTAATACTCGGTAGTTGGAAGAAATGAGAGAGAGAGAGAGAGAGAGAGAGAGAGAGAGAGAGATTAATACCCAGCAAAGTCTTTTAACTTCTTCCATGGGTCATTTTGATCTTCTCCTTCATCTGTTTTCTTCTCAACCGTTCCCACCTCAGGTTCTATATTATTTGCTACAGAAGCAAAGGAACAAATTCAAGTCAGATAAATCTGAACACTGAACCCGAAACAATATAAGGTGTTCTGTCATGCAAATCTGATGATTAGTTACATTAAATTCACCCCAGTTCAAAGTTCGAAAAAGGTTTACGAAAGGACTTGAACACATCCACCGATTGCAACATGCACAGACAGAGAACACATCCTCAGATGATAAATGATTACTTACTAGCTGGCTGCATTTTAGGGCGAGTGCGTGAACGTCTGGTGGTAGTATTATTCAGTAAAGCAAGCTCTTCAAGCAGTTCCCGCTCATTGGCACTATAAAGGAACGAACAATCCGATGGTTAAGATTTCAATGAAAATGTTCGTTAAGTTAGAGGTTACAACTTTACAAGAAAAAAGAAACATAAGGATCTCTTCAATGTGCATTACTTGTGAGGCTTTTTTCATTGAGCAAACAAAAATGCCACCCTCAGTCTCTCACTCTCTATCTCCCATCCAAACACAACTCATTTTTGTCTGCATGAATGTGCTTCCACAGCATGAGAAGGTATGATGGTAGCTGACACTCTTCCTCTCAACAGTGTTCATCTCCCTTTTCTCTTATCGTTTGTTTGAAAAAATGTAGTCCTTTTATTCAGAAGCTACTACCATATTTCTGTTTCTTTTAATTTTTATCCTTTAATCATGTTCGTGGCTTTTTATTTCATAACGAAGTTCTACCGCTAGAAGAGTAAATATTGCCACAAAGCATACACTAAACACTTAGAATAGTTGATATCTGTAACATTGCATATATCTGGGGAGAGATGAATCTGTGACACTATCAGCTACAGCTAACCAGTTACAATGAAAACAACGAGAAAAAGAGACACCTGTATACCTGATACGATTTGGTATTGTTACTTTAATCGTAAATATGTGGTCGCCACGTATTGATGGTTTGTTTAGCTTTGGTGCTCCTTTTTTAGCCAGGACAAGAATGTCGCCAGGTTGGGTACCTGGTGGGATTTGTAGTGTCGCAATCCCTTCGACTGTATTTACCTGCCAGAAATTCAAATCAATTGATCATGCAAAAAGTGCTGGTGAGCAATAGGGGGGCAAAAAGAGGGGGAAAATGGGAATTCCAGACTAAGGGAAGCCCTTTAAATCTCTGAACTCAAGATGTTGGTTGAAAGAAATTACATAGAATTCCAGCTTCTGAAAGCTGAGAAGGAAATGACAAAAGGACATATTGGAAAATCTGGAATTATTAGGTCTCAAGTCAAAAGTGTAGATACATAATAGCCACTTCCACATGTCATACTGACAGTGGTTTTGAAGGAGCATTACGTTATGGAGATGTAAGCTTTAATGAAAAGCTAAATGTTGAAAGTCATATAGCATGTATACTTCACGATTTTACTACTCCAAAGCATTAAAAACAGTATACCTTTAAACTGGAAGCTCAATAGAAATACAAACTATACCTTAACAACAGCCCCCAATATGGCATCCAGATAGCAGATAGAAACTGTTGAGGAGAGATTTATGCCATCTCTTTGAATTCCTTCTATTTCTTCGACATCAAGATATACATAAAGATCCCCAGGAGGGCCCCTGATGGAATAACAAGATAAACAAATGATTCTAAACTATGTATCACAATATGAGACATATATGAACACTGATGTTAAATGCACAAATATATAATATGTGAATGCTTTGAATACATCTTATCTTTCAGCCAAAAAAGTACATCTCCCTCTTGGAAGAAATTTTTTTTAATATTCTGTCTGAGGGGGCACGTAAAAATACGAGAAATGATGAAATCCTGGAGAATAAAATTCTTAAGAATATGAAATCCTCAACACATTAAATTAGGTAAAACAATGGCTTACATTTTCCCTACAGTACAGAGACCAACATGACAGGAAGCAGACAAGAGAATGGCTTAAAACAAGATACAAATTTGACACAACGCATATGCAAAAGTCCATATGACATAAATTTTAATAGAACAACAATAGCAAGAAAAGAAATAGGGAAATAAACTATACAAACAAGATGAATAAGTCTACAAAGTCTCAATCATCTTCATAGAACTTTTCTTTCTTATGAGAATCTTCACATGATTTTTCTGTTCTAATCCTATTTGTGATTTTGACCAATGAGCCTTCTACAAACTTTGTAGCATAAATAGTGCTCCCACAAAGCAGTTATATTGCAATCAAAGAAAATCTGTATAACAATTCTCCATTTCTAAATATTGATTATGAGACTTTTATATACTTGAAAAGCATGAATGATGAGAATATGTAGCTCCTAAATAAATCTCTTATGCATTTCTATTCCATAAACACTGGCAACATCTACCTTACACATAAACAAAGTAATGGAGATCAAAAAGGTAAAACAAAACCTCCTACCCTCTTGGCCCAGCGTCTCCCTCTCTAGCAACCCTCAGAATGCTTCCAGTGCTAACACCAGGAGGAACTTTAACTTTAATATTTTTCTTAACACGAACACGTCCTTCACCAGAGCACTTCCGACAGTATTCAGAAATGACTTCCCCATCTCCGCCACAATTTGGACATACAGAAACCTAATATGAACAGAAAGAACTCAAACAATCAAGTAACTATTTTTGTGCAGAAGATATGGTGCCAGTAATTGAGTAATGCAATATAAACATAAAAATATGCCTTTAGCAGTAACCACTTGGGGAATATATCAGATGTATCATAGATTCATAACATTCATGAACATGTAAAGCTAAATGATGCCACTAAAGCAATAAGTTCCATTTACAAGGTAAAGAATTGGCCATTATGTCATCCCATGATTTGGCCTTCCTATGTGCAGGGAGCACCTTTTGAGTGAATATCATTCCTCATTGACATATGCATCACATCAAAATTTACACCTCCACCAATATTTTCTTGTCTTATCCCCAATTGCTGCTATCTAGCGCAGAGACAGTTTTACAGTCGAGCTACTCTATAGAAATGCAATCAGTGAAGTGAATGTGAATTCAATATGTTTACAAAACTTCACAAATTATAAACCATAGAACAAGAGAACTTTACTATAAGCACTTATCACACTAGATGAATTTTTTGTGATTTTGATTCGATATGCAGATGCATATTTTTAAAAGTGAAAAAAAAAATATCAACAGAGGCATAGAAACCAGAAGCCCAAAGTTACCTGCGAAAACAAGCCAAAAGGTGTCTGTTCTGTTCTCATAACTTGACCCCTCCCACCACAAGTAGAACAAATCCTCATTTTGGAACCTACTTTGCCGCCAGTCCCAGTGCAAACTTCACATGTTTCCAGATGGGAAAGTTCAAATTCTTTTTCCACTCCAAATATAGCCTCAGAAAATTCTAAAGTGATGTCATAACTGAACATATTTGGACCAGGAGTCAACTAAGAAGTCGTCCATGGTATATTCATTTTGTATCACAACAATAACTGAACAATACGAGAAGGAAGATAATGTCTAAGACAAAGAAGACAAATCACCACAAATCACTAGGAGCGATATAACATGTTGCAAACAGTAAGAAGTGGTAGTAAGAGATTATACATGTGAACAAGTGGCATAAGGCATGATGGATGTTATCAAATAAGGTTAATAAAGGACAAGAAACAACCGTGGTTGTGATTATTGAAAGCAGCTCAAGACCCATCATAACAACCCAAGAAAATGAAATTTCCACACATTTACATGAAAATAATCTTCTCAAGCAATCAACCAATTCCAAACTTATTTTCTTAATCATTGCTTAGCCACATCTCAGCTCAGACAACAAAATCACTAATCAGGCATCCTTTAGTAATCCTAATAACTTAGCCTTACTTTTAACAAGCGAAAGATATTATACTAAAACGAGGAAAATATGAAATATAAGGGATTGAATTAAAATAAGAATTTCTTAATATTTTTATCATCATAAAGAAAGTTTTCTGTAAAGAACAAAGTTATCCTATCCATCCTGAGTTGATCGTATGTTATAACTACTTGAAGAACCAACTTCAGATGCAACTAATTAACTACTAACTTATTAACTTTACTATGTGGCAAATTGGTATGGACATAATCAGGCCGCACAACTAACCAACATGTACAAACAGCTGTTTTACATATAATTTCTTAAGCATCAAGTGAATATATTTGTTGAACGTAGCAACTGGTGGTAATCAAAACACGTGTATTTTCATCAACATTAGGAGTCATGACTCACCGTATATCTTCACCCTTTGTAACAGTACTACGACGACGTGTTCCAAAACCAGCATCCACACCACCAAATCCACCCATACTCGGCCCAAAAAATGTCTCAAATAAATCAAAAGGATTAGTCTGCAACAAAATAAAAGTAAAACTGTGTAAATTTTAAACTTTCTATCAGCATTATCATTAAGCAAACGATTAGAGAAACCTTGCACGGCTCTGTACTTTCTTATTCAGGTACCTAACAATTATGTAAACAAATAACATCTTTTACCCATGTTGAAGAATAAGAAGAATATAGTATTTAATTAAATTCAACATTCAGCAAAGAACTCAGATTAACGGTCGAGGAAACAGCAAAATGCGGTTTTTCTGATTTTAATACTTTTCAAAGAAATAAACTGATATTGCATAAAGGAAATGGGAAGCAATTCTCTCCCATGGACTGCAGGTGAAAGGGAAACTAGGCATGCATTTCAGGTGATCAGCATATGCTAATAAAATACATACATTCTACGGCCATTCAATCAAGGGAAACTAGTGGACATATGAACTCAGAAAGAATATCATCCAAGAATCAATGCAAATATAAAACTAAAAGTTTACCCATACCCATAGGCTTGGTTTTTGAGCAAACACCACATAAACAAACCAGAAATTAACTAAAAGTAACATAAGTACTCTAAATGATTGGTATGTTTCCCAAATAATTCCTCTATGTAGGGAAAATTGCAGAGACTGTAGCATATACCTTTTCAAATAATACTGCTACGTAAAGAATGTTGCAGAGGAAGTAACATATATACCTTAAATATTAAATAAGGTTATTCATGAGAAAAATATTCCCTATTTTTGGATGACTCGGAAAATATTCCCTATTTTTGGATGACTCGGGGGCAAAGCAGCCTCTTATTATCTCTAAAGATGTGTGTGTGTACAGACGCATGTTTGTTGTTGTTCACCATCATGCTTATAACCTTAGATACATAAAGGAGAATGACCAAATGGAGGCCACATTGCATCAGAATACATCCAAAACTGGACGCTGCATGGTGTGCAACGATATGATTGACATGTAGATGCAATTTTGTACATGCATCAAGTGACTGCCACACTTTTATTTATCAGATGAAATTAGGAAAAAGAATCTGCAACTACACCCATTACCGTATAGGCACTTGAAGATCCCCCTACAGTGCTCTTAACGCCAGCTTCACCATATTGATCATATAAAGCTCGCTTCTTATCATCTGATAGCACCTGACAGGGTTGTACTTCAGAATTCAACAGACAATATTATAAATGTGAAAAAGAAAAGATGAGCAACATAATGTATTTCATGGGAGAATAAGCAAAAAGAGCATATAACCCAATATTCACTGATTGCAAACTAAGAGAGTTTATGCATGTTTCAAAATTAGAATCCTGGTAATGAAGGAAAATCCAGAAATACAATCTGACTGCACTATTAGTGAAAGTGGGAAGTTGATTGTTGGTTTTTATCCTCACTATGTCATTCATTGAGATGGAGGTCATGCTTGGAAGGATGACGAGCATATGCACTAATACAAATAATAATAACTAAGATGAGTTGAGCTATTGTCAGAACTGTAGGCACGAGTTTAGGTGGATGTTGCTCACTGATTCAGAGTCTAACTTAGAGATATGCAGCATATGCTTCTATTGCAGTTCTGTTGACAGTACCCCCTTTATAATTTAAAAGGGAAACAATATAGGAAAGAAAAAGTGAACCACATTTACAAAATCAAATATTAGGCAATAAATTTAAAATGAGGTTTTAATGCTAAAGTCAAAATAAGGAGGAAAAGGTGAAATACCAGGAAATACAAGATTTTAAGGCAAAACCTCCTACATGATAACAATCCATATATGATACGTAAAAGGATCGGATTGAATGTTGATATTTTTTTTATCCTGTAAATATGTTTTTTGTGCATTTAACCAATGTATGCCAGTAAAAGCTAATTAAACAACAAGTACCACAAGTATAGCCACTAGAATGCACCGACTGCATTTTCAAATATTTCAATTAAAATGCATTAACTATAAAACCTATCATATATTATAAAGGTCGTCACTTTCTATAGATATGCAACAAGCATGTCTCTAGGAAAGAAGAAAAAAAGAAAAAGATGTTCATACCTCATATGCAGCACTTATCTCTTTAAACTTTTCAGTTGCTCCTGGTTGCTTGTTTACATCAGGGTGGTACTTGAGAGCATAATAATACATAGAAGGTCAGGATTACATTCAAACTTACAAGATGAATGGTTATGGTGCTAATTACTACTTTGAAAAACTAGCATCAAAGAAGAAGCAAATATCCTATGCTTCTCTATTGTATCACATAATGGAAGAATAATGCTAACTTTGGACAGTCAAAAGCACAGGATCAACTACAATGGGATCCGAATTTCCGCTGCAAGTCCCTCCTCTTAACAGAAAATCATACCGCTGAATTTTGAAGAGTACAACGTGCCTAAAAGCAAGCCAAATCTTTTGTAAACTTACTTAAAAATTCTTACTATACCAAAAGAATTCAAGTGGTACGGGACATATGACTCGCTGAGTCAAAGTGGATGTCAAAGGATGTATTTTGCTGTCATTTAATCTATTAAATTTTATTGACATTGCAAGTTACCAGTTGTTTGGTTGCTGAGAAAATTATCCATAATCACATGATAACCGATAATTGAAACTTCAGATACTTACAATTTCCGGATTAATTTTCTTTTCCAAAAGGGGGTGAAAATAAGTACCTGGCGAGCAAGCCTTCGATAAGCGGTTTTGATTTCCTTGCTAGAGGCAGATTTGGGAACCCCAAGAGTGGCATAGTAATCCCCAGAAGCAGCAAAAACAATCCCAACGCGGCGTTTCGTGTTGAATTTCCATGACGAAGTGGTAGAAGAAGAAGAAGACGGCGACCAAGAATGAAGAGAAACGAAGCTCTTGTGGGTCCTTAAGTGGGTCCCGCCCAATACAAACGAAGAAGAGGAAAAGGAAGAAGAAGAAGACGGTGGGAAGAGAAGGTGGGGAGTGGAGGAGGGGAGGAGAGAAAGAGCCGCGGCCGACATTGAAGCTCGGAGAATCAGTCGTGAGATGAAGTGATTGAGTACGCTAAATTGTCCATGGCTGAGCCTAAGAAAAAGAAACTACTGATACAAAGAAGATTGGTGTTGGTGCGATGGCAGAGCTTGGAATACAAAGAGGGGATATGTGTGGTGTGGACTTCCATTCATGCATCACGTTTTAAATTAAATTAAATTATGCAACTCTTTTTGCCCCACGTCACTTTTTTTTTCTTTTTTCTTTTTTCTTTTTTCTTTTTCTGGAAAAATAGTATATTCCTAATTTCCTACCCCAGTGGAAAAAGGTTAAGAATTTAATTTAGGGGTGGATACGGTCTGATCCGAATACATTAAACTGAACTAAACCAAAACCACCATTATGTGATTTGATTTGGACAGTTTACCAATTTATGACTGAGCTCAATACTCTTTTACTTTTTGAGAGATTCTACAATAAAAATTTTGTATTAAGAATTTGTTATATACTTCTAATTTTGACTGTTTAATTGCATTCATTAAATATGTTAATAGTCTCTTATATGCAATCCAATACTCGAGATTAGAAGTATGTAAACAATTCTCAACTTAAATACTTATTAGAGAATCTCCCTTACTTCTTAAACTTTTTAGTAATCACAATATAAATATTCATGATATTTAACTGTGAAACCCTAGAAAAATGTTTGTCTAATTTTGTCACTTGTAAGTTTCCAAAAAAAAAAAAAAAAAAAAAAGACGAATATTGAAGAATATTAAATAGGTTTTTTTTTAGAAGAAAAATACGAGTCAATTATATATGTACGTTATTGAACAAGCAGTGACAAATTTGATCGTTATATAGTTTTATTTATTTATTGTTTATTTAAAAATTTAATGTATAATCTGTTTACTTAAAACTACGTGAAAATACATATAATATATGAGGTCTACGAGAAACATATTGTACATTCGATTTTATAGAAACTTATGTTTTATTGTATCTTTGAGAAGTGTACAAGAAGATTTTAAGTATAATGTTATAGTTGTGCAAAGTAAAAGCAAAAAAGGTAATTTGTCAAATTACTCTTTGCACTTGTACCTAACTATCAATTTACCCATGATTTTTTTTTTAGAAAATTAAGGACTTGAATTAATTTTTATTCTCAATGTTCCCCCTTCCGTCTAAATCATCAACATTTCATCCAATTTGCCATTAAATATGAGGGCAAATTTGTCATTTCATCCATCCCCCCCCCCCCCCCCCCCCCTCTCTCTCTCTCTCTCTCTCTCTCTCTCTCTCTCTCTCTCTCTCTCTCATGCTAGCCCCAACCAGACCCATCAACCCCCATGACAAAACCCTCCCCGAATTCCTCGGAATCCTTGATTTATCTTGTGGTATTTCAGATATCATACCGATGCCGGCCCACTTATGAAAGAGACAAGACTTTCTACCGAAATTTCGGCATAGTCTTCCTTGAAAAACGGACATTTCCCAAAATTTTCAACATGTTAAAGACACATTTATAAGTCTCATCCGACAACATGCACAAGATAATAACATGCAATTTAATCCATTAATGCGAAATAAAGGTGAAATCGAAGTATTCTAACTTCCCCGATAGCAATAATAATATCCAAGTCATGCCCTTGACTTCAGCCTATCCCATTCCCAAGACATAGGATTATAAAACAGAATAGATAGGAATGACTTTATAATAATCAACTTATACATTTATATATACATATATACGAATATATATAGTTATATACATGAATGCTACGATAACTTATACTATATAAATATGTACCCCAAATTGCATAAGTATACGAATAATATGATATATATATATATATATATATATAAAAGATAGTAACACCCCAACTTGAGTACCGAGGAAACAATCTAACATAGGGTCCAAAAATATAATTGATCTTGTAGCTGCACTTGAGTAAGACTTCAGGCTACCTACGTACCTTTACTGAGGAATCAAGCCACACGTAGTTCTACAATCACTAATCATGAACCAGATAACATACAATTATTTAAAGTAAAACCAACGATTTATTTTAGATTCACCTACAACTTCAAATCCGTCAAGGCACACACTGAACACATTATAAATTCCTTCCCTTAAGCCAGTTCATCCCCGCAACCATACCATATCCAAGACGTATGTTGCCGAACAACACTTTCCAATTCATGACATAAACATTCATACCTATGCAGGGTACTCACGAAGCAAAAATTCAAGAATCTCAACCCGGAAATGAATCCACATATATATATATATATAATATGTATGTATATATATATTTAATATGTATGTATATATATATAAATACACCTACCTCACATCATCATCATGTACCAGGGGAAAACAATCAAATCCAGGAATCGTTTGACTAGACCACATGGAGGAATCTTTAACAACCATGTGGCTAGGGATGAGCCATCCATCCGGGGACTGGGCTAACCAGCACGCACAGCAAAATCCTCAATACTCTTGTGCTTGTAAAAAGTCCTACGCGTGCAGACTACCCTGCCAAGGGTCTACGATAACACCCCGTCAAGGGTACCCGGGTTCCGATCATATCCAAGTATCCATATCCATGTATCAATTTCCATGTATCCGTATCCAAGACGAGGTACATATGATATTGCACATCATGTACTGGGGGAAACAATCCAACAAGGGGATCGTTTGGCTGAACCACACGGAAGAATCCTTAACAACCATGTGGCCAAGGATGAGTTGTCCAACCGGAAGACTAAGCTTACCAACACGTACAGCAGAATCCTCAATACTCGTACGCTTGTGACAAGTTCTACACGCGCAGACTACCCCGCTAAAGGTCTATGGTACACCCCGTCAAGGGTGCTCGGGTTTCGACATATCCAAACCATATCCACAATTTCCAAGTATCCATCAATTCCAAGATCTGTAGCCAAAGAAGCCCAAACACCGGAAAATCCAACGTCACATGTGAGTATTCCCTTCCTTTATTTTTAATGATTTAATAGAAAATTTGATGAAATGTTGATAGTAAGGGGAAAATTGAGAATAAAATTTAGTTTAAGTCCTTAATTTTCTAAAAAACAAGGTCGGGTAAATTGATAATTAAGTACAAGTTCAAGGGGCATTTCGACAAAATACCAAAGCAAAAATGCAATAGACTAACCACATATCGCCCAAAAAAAGAAAATGCCTCATATTTTCAATAGGAAAAACTAATTTAAACAATTGAAAGCTAATGGAATAAACCAAACCTAGTTAAAACTCGAGGACAAAAAATATAGTTCACCATCAAGAAAAGAAAAACTGGCAGTAAAAACAACAATACAAGAGGCAAATATTAAGCCCACCGGACTGGGTTCTCAAACTAGGTTTGTACCAACAATTGATTGAGAATCTACAGGGAAATAGAGTCATGCATATTACTAAGATATATCGGAATAAAAATCCAAACATGATGAACACATTTAGCCAGCTAAAGAGGAGGGTGGCAGAACCGAGCCAGAGACTGCATGGAATTTTAGAGTCTGCCTGAGTGTCTCAGATAAGCAGTGCAAACCGCATTCTGAAGTCAATATGGGCATTACGGTGGAAGGAATGCAGCTCAACTATATGCACCACCAACAATCATGTTCTCACCTTTATGTTAAATTCCATCTTTTACAAACTACATAGATGTAAAATACAAATTCACCAATATAAACCGAATAGTTCAGCAATTCCACAATTGATTGACAGATCGCCAGAGACCTGGACAGGGGATATCAAAGACATAAAGCAGCCTCAATCTACAAATGCGCATACTTCAACAGACACAATCTGAAACGGGCTCACAACAGAGCATGTATTGCCGACTCTATATCATCAAAATGCTAAATTTGGTCCCTTTCATTAAAAGACATCAGGATGAAAACGTCCAGGGATGGAGTTGCTTTGCTGAGCCTGCTTCAGATGCATTGTCAAGGCGTAGTTGTTAACCTGTCACAAACCACACAAATTTATCAAGATTAGTGAGCAGGAAAAACAAAGTTCAATGCACTTTCTTTGCATAGTAAACTAGATGCAGAGGTACTGTTCTCTTGCAAGATCGCATAGTATAGTTAATATGGATCATAGACTAGGTTCTCTGAACGTATGCAAGAGAATCCATTGGATACAATAAACAAATTGCACAACTTTCTCATATTTCCTCCATTTCTATAATAGGTTTGCATCACATATCAGTACTAAATATGGTTTCAGATCTTTTACTATATCATTTGAAAGACATCGAGGGAATCCTAACAGAAACACAGCCTCTAACTCCCTCCATCCCAGCTTCAGGAATTAATTACTCAATCAATCACATTAGATATCCAGCAACAGTTTCTACTGATCAAATGAAACTCTATAAATAAAAAATTATGCATCTTCAGAAATTTTAAATTATTCTATGTTCCTTCAAAACATTCTGTATTCAATCATATTATCTTTAGAAGCATTTATATTCCTCCTGATACTAAAGTGCCATACAAATCATTCATTATCTTGTTCCTGACAAAAAAATAACAATTATTTGAGTAGCCAGACAGTTATGATTCTGACCTCAAGTGTTCTCAACTGTTCCTGATATTGAGACACCAACTGCTTCAGATTCTGGAATTCTTGGTTCCGCTCCTCATACTCTTTCTGACGTTCATGCTGGATAGAAACAGCTCGTTTAAGAATGGTATTCTCCCTTATCAGTCCTTCAATTTGTTGTTTCAGCAGCATATTTTCCTGATTATTATAAATCATAAACACAAATCATTATATAAATAAATAAAATAAAAAGATAAATTCTACCATCCCTAGCTTAGCATCCTATCTACAAAGATGGGTCAATTTAAATTTTTTTTACTTCAAACCTATCAGACCTGTTATCCAGAAACTAAAGGTATGGAACAAAAGAACAAACAACAGGTTGACCAATTATCAAAAATAAGGCCAACACATAACAGAATCAGAAACAATTTACTCACCTTTTGAAAACTTTGGGTTGCCTCAGCACCAGCACGTGCACTGATGGATTTTTCTAAAACCTCTAGCACTTTTGCAGCACGGGCCCTAGCATCATCCACACTATTGGCACTCATCATTTCCCTGACAAACAGTTCAACCCATTCGGCACCATCTACAGGCAGGTTGCTGGGAACTGATGGATTCTCAGAAGCAGCTGCAGCTTCATCATTAGTCAATATACCTGCTAAAAAAAAAAAACAAAAAAAAAAAAAAAAAAAAACAAAAAAAAATGCAGCTTGAAATATACCTGACCCAAAAAAAGAAGAAAAAAAAACCAAAACTGTACAATAATTGATGAAGAATGTTCATATTATTAACGGAATTATTTACTTGAAAGGATCGGATTCAGGTAACAACGATCAACCGTTCTCGGGAACAAGTTGAAATAACAGAAATATAACAAATATTCCTGCGGTCTTTTCCTTTTCTTTTTCTATATTATTTGTGAGCTGAAAATTACAGCAATCTGAAACATAAAACATATATTATAATGTAGCAAAAATTTCAGAACCTTTCCTCCCTTATGGGAACCAAAGCTTTGTTCTTTTAAACTGAATACTGTTCATTACCCAAATACTGGAAAAACTAGCTGAAAAAAAACATAAACAGCATGAAAAGGTGCTGATTTCAGTGGTTTGCAGGTTTGCAAAATGGTATTCCATCTTTCAAAATACAAACAAGAACCAGTTCATTACAGCCTTGATGACAGAAGTGAACAGATTAGCACAGTTTAGCACTCATCATAACTAGTAATGCCGCTCGAAACACATAAACACACAAACAAGACAATCTGTATCTGCAAGACATAGAGTTGTAAGCATAAAACACTTTTTACAAGTAATAGAATCTTGCTGATAACATGTTAACGAACTTTCTTATTTTTCAAAACATGACAGAACTTTTACCGTCCCTGAAACAAAAGTAACCATGGATAATGGCAAGCCTCATACATCACCAGTCAAGTTCTATCCAAACTAACACGTATAAATTAAGCTACCAGTAATAATGGTAAGTGAAAAGAAAAAGAAAAAGCTATTACAGAGATTACTAAAGAATGAAACTGAGTATAGCAAAAGAAGTATGGAATACATCATACCTTGAGCTACCGAATCATCTTGTTCTGCAGCAGAGGCAGAATTTTCTTCTGCAGATCCTATGCGAAGCTCATGCAGCAACTTGACGGCAGCATCTATATCATTACCACATTCTTCCAATGCTCTCTCAAGAACCTAAAGATTTTCAAAGCAAATCAATTATTGGTTTCCTGAATACATCCAAGAAATTACAAAAATTTATTAAATCAAACTTAGATTTGAAAAGGTTAATTCTACATTGTTGTTCGGCCTTGTTATGAAAAAACAGCCCTTACATGAACTGAATAGTCCACTAGACCCATGGCAGTAAATCGTCCCCGCATTACCACGGAACTAGAAAAGAAATCTTTTTGTACCAAAGTAAACGATGTGAGAAATCTACGCTATCATATGTATTAAATAGAAACAAGTTACAAACTTCCCAAATTCCAAAATACCTTATTTTTCTCAGAAATCAAACAGGCAATAGGAATCCAAAACCAAAAATAACATCTAATAACAAGAAGACCATATCCATTAATACCTGAGGGTCCATCTGAGGGAAGAGAGAGCGAAGCTGATCGAGAAGATAAGGAGCAGAGAAGCGAATGGGAGATGTAGAAGAAGAACAGCGAAGCCTCTTTGAGAGAGGCGGCGATGGAGGAAGCTCTTCGAAAAAGGACCTCTTGCTTCCACACACTGCCGCAGACATCCTTCACTCTATCTCTCTCGGCTCTAAATTCCGAACGAATCAACCACACCACCGATTCAAATCGGATGATTTTACAGATAAATTAGGGTTAGGGTTTTGAGGGGATTGTGGGGATTTGGTGAGAAAGGGGAAAAAGTTATGGGTTTTGTCTTTGGGGTTAGGTTTCGTGTTTGGTGCTTTGATTGGTTTGGTTCGGCCTTCGAATTGCCAGGGAGCTTTTGTTATTTATATATAGTTGAGTGGTAGGGGAAAGAGACGGTCGAGGAGATGATATAGCACGCGCTCTATGCGCGCGTTGGTGGACTTTTTAGTTTTAAATCTTCGGGATTTGTTAACAATAACAATTAGACGTTAGACTATTAAATTTAAAATTATGGAGCTTATTAGGAAAATAAAACATTTATTTATTTTCTACTTATGGCATGTTTACTCACTAGAATAGGGAAAGTCACGATGAAATATAAGGAATCAAAAGTTATGAGGATTCACATTAAATCTTAATCAAATGATTTTAAAATTAAGAATAGATTGGTTCCTTGATTCATGATTTTACCCATTTCTAGTGTTGAGAGTATTCGATTACGAATTTTAACATGGAACCCACATAATTATTTATTCTTTATGTGTTAGTGAGTGAGGGAGATGTTAGGCATTGGAATAATTTTAATAAGTATATGTTAGTAAATACACTGAAAGAAGGATTTGGAATTATTCTAATACTCATTCTTAATAACTTAATAAGTAAACATGTCATTAGTTGTAATGTGTCAAACGGGTCGTGCCAACCCAATTAGTATATCCATTTAATACGAGTCGTGTTGGGCTCGCTCATTTAGAAAAATAATCAATTCCGGCCCAAGCCCATGGCCCCCCATAAGGGGATCAGGCTGTGCTTATGCCTAGCCACTAAACGAGGCGATTTCATGCAAAATTTGACTTATGTCTTGCAATTTTTTTTTATTACAATCTTTTTACAATTATGTATATACAAATAAGATTTATTATTTGTTATATATATAAAAAAAAAAAGATGTCAATAACTTTATTTAAAGTACATGTAAATAGAAAATGGAAAATGCTACAGGAACCAACTTTGGGCACCAACTCTCTAATAGAGCGTGGGCTCCGGTGTATTGGCGGGCTCCACCTCTATTAGAGAGTTGGTGCCCAAAGTTGGTGCCTCTAGCACTAAAAAAAATATTAAAATTTAATCTATATATAAAGCAAAAGGTAGAGAATGATGAAACATTCAAATACCAGAAAATATCCTTGGTTAATTCAAACATTAAGAATTGAAATTATTAATTAAATGAGGATAATATGATAAATTCATATTTTTTTCATATTAAAAAAAATTAAAATTAAAAACAAAATCAGATAATAGCTCCTACTTTTATGGAACATAACTACCTACGTTATCTTTTCTTAATTCCAAAAATAAAAATAAAAAAGAAAAAAGAAAATCATGCATGTGCCAAGGGGCTAGTATATATTATTAGAGAAAATAAATAACTTGAATTTAAGATATAAATATAATAATAATATTTATTATTTGTCTCTAAAACAAACAAAATTTAATAAATGGACTTCAAAAAGGCCGGCATGGCCCATAACAGGTCAAGGCCCGACTTGTCCCATTAGGTTTAATTATCTCGTCCCGATCCGCTTAAAGATACGAGCAATGTCATGCCTGACCTTACTTAATCCGGCCGCCCCGATGCGTTTGACACCTCTAATTAGTTACCTCTCTCGGTTATAACTTATAGAGGTCTTATCGTCTTGCCTTTTGATATTTTTGCTTCGGATGTGAACTTTAGCCTTACAAGATTCTTTCTTTGGAAAAGGAAAAGTTCTAGTAACTTAGCCAAATCAAATGACTCGCCAAATAAGAAATACAAATTTTGAGGGAGGGGCGACAATTAAATTGAATGGATAAAGAACTTTAGCTTTTTACAATTAAAATGGTTATATCAAATTGTGGGAGGGACCATAATAAAAAAATCTTGACCACCAAAAGCACGTATCAAAAATAAAGAAAATTTTCCTCAAAAAATAAAAATAAAGGAAATTAATCTAAGTTTTTTCAGTTAAGATGATGTCCTAAAGAAGTCAAATTGGGCATTACCATAAATTACATTTTAGTTTAGTCAAATATCACAATTTTTAGTGTAAAAATGAAATTAAACTCACATGGATTGTTTGATTTGGTCACTGTTTTTTGGTGTCACATGGTGTTACTAATTAATGCATGACATATCTAATTATGTTGTCCACTCATATTATAACACGTATCCTAATAACACCACGTGGCGAAATCCCTTGTATGTTTGAACCATATATTCGGCTTTCCACCCAGTTCCAGCTCCTATGTTGGCACAAACTCCGGTTTTTCCCAATTCTATCCATGCAATTTAGCAATCCGTTTCATATCTGATTCAACTTACCTCTTACCAGCCAAATATTAGCTGGAAACTGCTTTCATAAAGTCGAAACCAGCGACTTGTAAATTTTAACTTGGTTCAACTACTTGCAACCGCATGCAAGTTTGAATGTAAACGTTATTAAACTGCATTCACAATACTAAACTATATTATTCACCAAAATTCGACCCCTTACTATTTTCTATTACACACTCAACTCCATGCTCAGATTTCAATTGCTGAGAACGTTTAGACAACACAATATTGTCCTCCACAGAGGCTCAGTCGGAGCTGACGCTATGACACGGTATCATCAGCAACAAATAGGCTGAGTAAAAATGGTAAGTTGGAAAGGCCCCAAAGCCTTGACTGACTGTTTCTGATTTGGGTGGTAATTCATAACACTTCTGTGTTTTCAGCTAGACCCCAAGGCCTTGACAGGCAACGTGACTGGACCCTTTTGGAACCTCTGGTTTGTTGCAAACTGGTGAATTGCGTCTTGAATTCCCTCAAATGCCACTAGGAACTCTGCTGCATCGGTTTCACTCAGTACCTTCTTCAACACCAATTCCAGTGCCTTGAACCTGTTGTACAGAATCACATGTCTGGTAGTTAGTCATAATTGCATTTGCCTTTATTCCTTTGAAGGGGATACTTATAAGGAATAGAAAGAGGAAAAGCCACGACACAACAATAAACTAACAAAGACAGGAAGAAAAATCCCTACAACACAGTTGTCGAGAACTATCATGTTTCTTGAAGTTATAACAGTTCCAACAAACAAAAAAAAAAAAAAAAAAAAAAAAAAAAAAAAAAAAAACAAAAAACAGCAACAAACAAAAGTCGTTGAGCGTTCTCGTGATCACCCTTTCAATCTTCTTGAACTCAGACTGAACACAAGCCAGGGCAGCTCCACCTGATTGGATGTTGGTTGGAGCAAATGGAAGGTAGAGAATACATGTAGATTGAATTTCAGCCATTTCCTCATCAAGTATTGCCTCTTCAATCCGAATCTCATAAATGAGCTGTGATAAGAGCTGTTCGGTGCCAATAGAGTTTGAAGAAGAGGATGATGATGATGCTGAGGAGGAGGAGGAGGAGAGGGACAAGCCACGCACGAGCTCCAGAATGGCAGAGGGCCGCCAATCACCAATCCACGCTATGGAGGCCAGCTCATCAGGCGGAGTCCAACTGGGCATGAGGATTTGGGCAACGTCCTTTAGCCGGGTTGGGACCATATCCAAGTTGTAGTGGGCATGGAACCTGTTCAGTTGTTCTTCAATTATCTCCTCAAGTTCCCACCTTACCTTGAGCCAATTCTCTAGCCTGGCAACTCTGCCCTTCTGTTCTTGCCTCCACAGACCATTCTTCTGAAAAGATAGCTCTTCACCTGGATATACATAAATATATTTTCGCTCGTTATGCATGGCTTGCTGGATCCACAAAAACTAGGTATATACAGGAAAACCATTTGAAGGCATTTAGTGGAAAGTGTATGTGGTCATGGTCTTCTAGTATGTGGCTTTAAGCCTTTACAGAAGAGGCTCTATACTCTCCCTTTTAATACTATAACTACGAATAGCCTTTTACGAACTAATTGAATACTTGCGCCAGAAATTCAACGAAATAGTTTACCATTTCCATAAAATATATCATTTACAACAAAATTTCACTTGATGTTCCTGATCCATAGACTCACATTCATCAGTTTTTTCAGACTGAATGTGTTACCGCAATTAGGACTACTTATTCTACTCAAGTATAACCATTTCATGCCAGGAAAATCTTGTTTTTGTTTTCTTGGTCCTGAATAAAAGAACATACAATGTTCTTGTTCTTCCCAGATAAAGATTGAAAGCAAGCAAGAGGAAACATCTAGCATTCAAATTTTTACATCATCCTCATTTTATAATTTATGGGTTTTGGCTACTTTGATAAAATAAATTTTAATTGTCTTAATTTCCAACGAAAATCAGAGATAATTATCTTAATCACCTCGTTTTGTGGTGTCCCGCTTGTGAAGGCTCATGCACTGAAACTTCTCTGCACTGTCGTCAATTGCATAATCACCTTCTCCTATGTCTCTCCTTAACAATCCTTCATTTTCTTCTTGCAGTTCGTAGTCATCTTCATTAGAGTAGTTCCTGTAGAAATTCCAAGGGAAAAAGAAAAATACGTGGGTTCCTAACAATGCATGCCCATTTGTCCTTTCATCAAGAAAACTAGAAAGAACATTTGGGTTCTCATTAGTCCCACATTTTCCTTGTTCTTACTTATTTTCTCAGCAACCAAACAGTTCCAAAAGAAAACCAGAAAGAACATTTGGGTTCTTTGTGACAAGCCCCATATCCTCTATTTTCTCACCTTTTCTTTTCTTATTTCTAAAAAGCCAAACAGAGCGAAAAGAAGGAGGTGGCAGAGAACTACTTACATGGAGGATTGAGATGAAATCCCCTTCATTCTCTTTTCTTTTGTGTTGCAGTTCTCTACGTTGATGGTTTTCTTGGATTCTCTCTCTTTTCCTGAGCCGGAAAACTGAACCGTAACGCTAAGCCTCTGCTACTGAACTGGAGGGAAGAAAAATGAAATACCAACAAAGCACACACTGAATTTCATTAATTTATAACACGACCAGGGCTAATTTGGTCATTTACAAGAAATTTCTCTAGTCCGGGCCTTTTGCTCGATGGCCAGTTCTTGGCCTTTCACAGTCAGTTTTTCCACAACTGATGGCCTTTCACAGTCAGTTTTTCCACAACTGATTAAAAAAACTGAAAACAAATTTTAATATCCAGCGTGGAAATTGGATAAATTTTTTCTTTTTCTTCTGGGGTATAAAAAGGAAAGAAAGTGGTAAAAAAAACCCATTCAGTTGCTCTTAGTTTTGGGCCAACGCTTCAACCTATATGGCTTCCTGCATATATGAATCAGACATAGATTTTTGCACTGCAACAGAGGGAGAATTTCCCCAGAACATTAGATATATATTTATTTACACTGAAAGCAAGTAGCAATGGCAGATTCTTTATATATACATATTGCATCATCCTTCTAATTACACAGATTTTTTTCTTTTGTTCCGAAAGAGCTTTCGGATCTTTTCGACCATCAAAGTTCACTTTTCAGTCTCACCCCATATGCGCTCGGATTATGAGTACATTTTGGCCTGAGTTCATCTTTGCTATGGATAGGTTTCAGCAAACTTACCCATGCCCAGATGACAACAGTAAACTACCTAGCACTAGCAGTAGAAACACCTTCTTTGAAAAGATTCGCAACCGGTGGAGGAAGCCAAGCTGTATTGCCACCACTCTGACCATCCTGACTATTCCCATCCCTCCGCATTGAGTTTCTTCGACCCTTCAGCTTTGCACTTACGTTTCGTCCAACAAATAAGCTGATCTTCATGGCTGTAAATAGACCAAATGCAATTGTGAGCGGCCTTACTGCCCAGTGAAAATCCTCAATATGTTGATACTTTTGGACCACCCCAGGACAGGTATCAAAGGACACTAGTTCTACTTCAGCTGGATCTGCCAAGAAGCTATTAGATTCGTCTCCCAATACCAGCCTTCCAGGGAACCTCACAACCAGACAACCATTTGGAAGGACTTGTGAGATCCGTCCCGTTGTCCATGCTCCTCCATTCTTGCGAGGCCACTCAAATCTGGGAGAGAGCACGTTTGCCTTGAGCCTCACAAACTCTCCCACATAATATGCATCAGCCATTTGAAGGTCAGATGACTTTCCTCTCCATAGAGTCTCTAACCCAATAAATCCAACTGCAACACTTCCATCACGCTGTATGGAATGAAGAATTCCATCAGGAGAGTGCTTCCTGCATTCACCCTTCAAGCTCACCCAATCACCCACTGCGAAGCCAGATGTGACTCTCTCAACTGTTGACACCAGTACTCTTACAGGGTTGCGTTCTCCAGGGATCTTCACCAGGGCAAAACCATCTCTATCGGAATCAGTCTCCAGACCAGTAACACTTCCTTCAGGGACATCCATAGCTTGAGGCTTGCGTGCATTCAGGGGCTTCCTTGAGCGAACTATGTCTCCAACCTGGAGACGATCTTTCAAGAGATACCATGTAGTATAACCACTGCTACTAAATTTTCCAGCAGGTGTACTGCTTCCTAAACCAAGCCATTCTCCATCACTTTGAGCATCATTTTGTGAGCTGCATGTTCAGTTGCACATAATCAGCATACAAAGATAAAATAAAATAAAATAAAAGGCAGGATAATCAAAATACTTTCATTTCTATTTCATTGGTACAAAAAAGGCCAACAGAAAATTAAAGTCACAAATTCTATGACAGCAGCACCACTTTGAAGCTGCAATCTTAATTAATAGTGTATGGAAAAGCAATGTGAATTTCACTAAGTCCTCAAGGTTTTGGATGCTTATAAAGGGATTCAAGATTTGTAATTTGGAAATAGAATATTGGGCCCTGCAGAATCGTGAAACAGCAGGAATTTCTCGACTGAAACAAAAGAATGTAACTGGTATCAATGGGTTAACTGATAGCCAAGGGTTAAGGAAAATATCAAGCCAGGGATATAAGAGGTGTAAAAAGATGATAGGGCTTGGTGCGGCTAAGAGGATAAAAAGGATCAAAATTTGAGGCTACACACAGTCAACTGGACAGGGACAAGTACTTTGTTGCCTTCAGGTTGTTAAGTTTTGATGAGAAAAAGGTTTGGTTACTGTGAGTGAGATTATTACATAAGTAGGAGAGAATACCTTTCAAAAGCATGTATGATATCTTCCATTGAAGGCCGATTGCGGAAATCATACTCAAAGCAACCATTTATGACACTCTCAAGTGCAGGAGGCAAACCATTTGGAACAGGTGGCTTTTCTTGCTTGATCACAACTGAATGATAAATTTCTTCGATTGACCTCCCAAACCAGGGTTGAACACCAGTCAACATCTCAACAAAGCAACAACCAAAGCCCCATGCATCCGTTTCGAAGGATACAGGGCCTCTCACTTCTGGTTCCCACTGTTCTGGAGCCATGTAGTTTGGGGTGCCAAGTCTAAGAACCATATCTGAATTAGACAATGAAATCCCAAGAAGTAGATATGGAATCCCAAAATCTCCTAGGACTGCCTGGTCATGTTCATCTAAAAGGAAATTGGAAGGTTTCAGGTTTAGCACCAGAAGCCCTAGCGAGTGCAAGTCTAGAATTCCTTTCGCCAACTCAATTCCGTACCTGGAAACATTAGCATTATTGGGTCAATAACACCAGTTGTATCAATTGTATGATTCAGAAAGAAGATATACACTCCCAATAACATAACCTTAAGACATCAGAAAGTTGAAGCTTGCCACCCTTCATCTGAGCAACTCGATCGCCAATTGATCCCTCATAAAATTTCATAGCAATGCAGATCTGCCAGGAATTAAGATGAGTACTAATCAAGTTATACCCATATCAGAGTACAAAAGCAAAACAAAAAGATACAACTCCAAAAATAAAAAAGAAAAAATCCAGGCAGTCACCTTCCCATCAACAATGGAGATACCATGAAGCCAACCAACCCCATAGACTCTGCGGAACTTGAAAAATAACCTTTCAAACTTGCGGACAAACTCCTGTCTGTCGTCTTCCTTCAAAGGATGGAGCATCTTAACAGCTACCTCATGATATTCTTCGTAATCCTCTGCAGA
Source organism: Prunus armeniaca (assembly GCA_903112645.1). NCBI lineage: Eukaryota > Viridiplantae > Streptophyta > Magnoliopsida > Rosales > Rosaceae > Prunus > Prunus armeniaca. Next base: position 6,920,313 of record CAEKDK010000003.1, on the reverse strand, counting down.
CTGATGACGAGTTGCTAACCAAACATCACCAAAGGGACCTCGCCCAATTCGGTACTTAAAGTTGAGTGAGGCAGGATCGATCCACGGACTAGTTGGAGTGAGTGTAGGCGTGAGTGTAGCTACAACAGTTCTTAGGTGATCAGGGTCCCCCTCAAAGAGCTCATACTCAAAAGAAACTGCTGGCTTTGCTTTTCCCACTTGCTCATCCATTTAATCAGCTAAGTATCTGGATGAAAAATAAAGCTACAAGTCAACAATTTGTGCATCCTTAATATGTTTATCTCACAGTAAATAATCAAGGTCCTCACTATAGAAAGAGAAAATAACATTAACAGGTGATTTCACAAGGTCATCAGGTATAGAATCCTTCAGATAAAGCTTGAACCACCAAATTTTCTAAATAAAAGTTCACAATTATCACAAAAACGTAGAAAATTTTCTAATTCAGTTCATAAATCAAAGTGCGTTTTAATAGATTAGATTTAAAACCCATCAAATTCCATACTAATCATTATGATACATATGAAACTCTATTTAGCGGCAAAAATTTATCTTCCGATGACTTGTATGTTTATATCTATGCATCCATCCACACAGCCCAAATGGAAACAAAAACACATGGAATTAACAACGATAATTGTACAAAGCTAGCCAAACCCATTTGCCTGATGCGAAAAGGAAGGAAACGAGAACAAAATTAAATTGAAAAGTAGAATCACTCCTTTTATCTTTCTTCCGTTGTTTAATCCAAACACACAGTTATTTTCTTTTTATTTTCCAATAGTTTCTCAGCAACCAAACATACACAAACATACCAGTAGCAGAGACTAGAGAGAAAGGGAGACTCTGTGACGTCCAGGAATGAAACTCGAACGGACCCAACAAATTTCTTCTTGTTTTTTCTTTTTAATAAATAATAATTTGGTTTTTTCTGATATATGCGAATGCGAGTAGAATTGAAGAAGAAGAAGAAGAAGAAGAAGAGAACAGAACTGGAATTACCATACGGGATATGGTATCTTCTGTGCGGCCTGTCTATCTGATCGCCAAGTCATCGGAAGCCCCACGTGGAAGCTGCTTGTCCAGACACGTCACTAAAAATTATGCAAAGAGTAGTATGACTCGTGTTAGGATTCTGAATCAATTATCCAAAATCTTGGACCACTTAAAATATTGATGATACTTAATTGTGGGGCACACATTTTTTGGTTACTTGTTGGGATTTTTCATAATTCTTCTCTCTTTTTTGGCCTTTTCTCATAATTCGTAATCATGCAAAGAAAAAAAAAAACCACTCTACTTGGTTTGTCAACATCTTGGTTAAGGTAGTTTGCTCGAACATTAGAATAATTTAGAATATCAACATTGTTAAAAGAAAAAATATATAATAATTTTATTGATATCTACAACTTAATTCCATTTTGTGCAAAAACACAACCCAAAATTCTAATAGTTTTATTGTTAATGTAATGACAAAAGGCTTTAGTTTGAAAAATATTCAAACAAAGCAGAAGATGGTTCGAACTCAGATACAAGGAGGTGAGTCCAACCCACAGTGTTCTTAGTTGAAACTTGAAATTAGGTGTGATATATTTGGTTTAACCTAATATTTATTTTTTCTAACAGTAAAAGTTACTAGTGACTTATCTCACAAGTCAACAAAGGAAAAAAACATTTTGATTTAAACCACATCAACATGAGCATTTTACCCTGAAAAACAGAGTCATTGTTTCTACCATTAATATTTCCTCCATTCACGATCGGTTAAAGGGAGAAGAGTTAAAATTATCGACATGGATCTTACCGAATTAACATTTACAATAAACAAGTCCAACATCAATGTTTCTTCTTTTAATCCTACCTAGACATAGAAGCTGGATGTTGAACTTGTGGAGCATCTTAAACCTTAATCTGGCATGGAATAGCTTCACAAACACAAAATGTAAGCCAAATAACACATCCTAGCTAGGACACGCCATGGCAATTCAAACTTTCCAAGTGGATTCTGTGCTAATTACCCTACAGTTGCACCCTTCTAGATCAGCTTCCTAATAGCCTGGATTTCGATGGATGGACCCTGTCTTCGGATCCCTTTTTTGAGACCCACCATGACCTTGGAGCATGAGAGCCACCCACTCAAGTAGTGAACCACCTTGAATTGAGGCACAGGGCCTTCCTCCAGATCTTCATTGGAGTTGTCCTCATGAACTGCATTGTTGTCAGAACCATCCAAACCACTCTTTTCTTCATCCTCGTGTCCATTTGATCCATATGTCAACCTTAAGTCAAAAGCCAGTAGTCCCTTTCTCAGTTATGCATCTATGAACAATAAAGAACAAAGAAAACAAAAGAAGAATAATAGTGCACAGAGAAAAAACAAATCAAAATGTGGAAATTTTTGCAAGATCCCACCTCAATTAACCAACTCTATAAAGCCTATCACCTCTAGTAGGCTTTTTTCTGACGTTTTATTTCTTGTACACAAAAATTTGGAGAGTCCAGAATAATAACTTCGGTTTAAGAGTCACAACGAAGAAATGAAAACTCATGAGAGCAATATGCTGAAGGCTATTCCTGTTTTACTCTTGTTATTTCCCTCAGAATTTTCCAGCCTCAGGTAAATATTAAATAGCTTTAATGCATCTTTAAACTTGATTACCATTTCCCCCTAAATAAATCATAAGGAAAAACCTGGGAATGATTCTTACGTTGAGTGCTGTTTGTAAGGAACACTCTCACTCTTGGACCGTCTTTTTAATGGTGAGTTGCTGATGGACATATGCCTAATGAACTGAAGCTGCATGTACCAGAAAACAAACATTAGCATAATAAGAAGAACATTGCTATTGCAAATTGAAGCACGAAATAACATCACTTGGCTAAATAGCAAAATAAGAAGTTAATTAATGTGGACAGCATACACAAAAATATCGACATTAGACATTGCCATTTCTGGATTCATCCAGAGAGAGCATAAACACATGGAATATAAAAGGGCTGAACTGTGGATCAAACATAAATGCAACATGTATGCTAGGGTATGCCTTGTCATTCAAATAGAAGCATGAGTTCTAGTTAATTATACTGTGTAGCATGTCTATGTGTATCTCAGTCCCCTTTAAGGTTATTTTATTTCAAATCTTCATCAAAGTTCTCAAAAAAAACAAGGCAAAAAATGGAATGGTATACAAGTTGATCATCATGTTTGTGTTCCTAATTAGTTATATCATATTTGTCAGAATATCAGTGTTTCCATCTAGCCTTCATTCAATCAGGTACATATGTTACACACATATGCCCCTAAGAGAAAGCAATCAGAAACAATAAAGCAATGAGTTGGAACAATGTGTTCCTTGCACCATCGGAGTTTGAACTTTGAACGCACATACGATTCTTGTAACATTTCAACAAATGGAGTTAACAATACCATAAATTTGGTTAAAAATGGTATAGAAGTCATCCATAAACTCTTGTAAAATTGCAGCAATCCAAAAAAGTATATTATATACTAGATAAGTTCATTAACAGATTTGATATTTTCAAAAGGAAAATGTGGCACATACTTGATCTCCATCCTTGATTCCAAAGTTCCGAATGTACGCCTTCTCATTGGTTAGCTTCTGACCTACATAGCACAAGCAGAAATGCCCCCAAACTAGTGACCTGAGAGCAAATCAAATAGGCTTACATGTGAGAAACAATTTTAAGCACCAAAGAAAGCATATTACACATAATTTTATAAGACAGTTTACCATGGAATCTTGCCTTCCAACAAACCAAAAAACTCTTCTACTGCTTGTTTGAGCTCCGCTATTGTAGCAGTCCTCCCAACATGAATTTCTGTAGAATTGAAATCCCATTAACTCTACAAACAACCCAAATAATAAAATTCCTAAAATCCATAAAATGTAAATAGAAACTTGGGTGAGTGATAATGGACCCCATGATTTTGACAAAAATTAAAAAAGACAAAAAAAAAAAGGAAAAAGACATTTTGGGTAATAATTTTAGCATAAGACAAGAGATGCAAGAAAGGTTTAACTTTATGTAGATGTTGTTTCCTAGATACTCATTCTAACCAAAGAGCTTTTTCCAAAAGCAGATTTTCTCCATTTCAAAAAGCAGCTTCCCAGAATCAAAGTCAAAACGAGAAACGAAGTTTTTAAAAAAGTTACCGAAAACAGAGCCATCGAGCTTGAGAACGGAGAGCTTGAGGAGCGGAAGCTGAGGGAGTTTCTTGTACGAGTGGTGGTTGGTGAAGGACCGCGTATCACTCACACGAACGACGTCGTCTCGCTTGAGCGGAGCCAAACACCGCCTCTCTATCAGATTCAAAATCTTCATTCTCTACTGCTACCACTGCAATTATTCAAGCTTAAGCACACTTTGCTTATAGAGAAATAATAAAAATCCGATCACCCAAAAAAAAAAAAAAAAAAAAAAAAAAAAAAAAAAAAACAAAAAAAAAAAAAAAAAAAAAAATTCGTGGAGGTTGGAGGACCAAATTAGAAAGTGTTGGGATTCACCGGAATATAATAGAAAAAGAAGAACAAAAAATTTCCCGAAATTGTGATGACGTGTGTCGTTTTGCAGAGTTAGCTGTGAGGAATGTCTGCAGCAATGCAATGCACAGTGGTGACTGGTTAGGGTTTTAGCTTGGGAGTTGCAGAGAAGAGAGAGTGAAGAAATGAAGGTTTGTTTTTTTTTTTTTTTTTTTTTTTTTGGGTTTGGGGTTTGAAGGTGGAGAGACCGTTATGCCTGTGACGTATTGGCTTCTTTCTTATTGTGTGAGAGAGGAGACGAGTGAGGAGGAGGGTGTGGCGGGGTTAAGATGAGCGCGTGCTTATTTAAGAGAGTGGGAGATGGGACTCAATGTGGCCAACGGGTATATTTTTTCTTCTTTATGGGCTGGGCTTACATTGTGTATGAAATTTGTAAAATAGTTTTGGGAGGTATAGTAAAATACGGGGCTGAAAAAATACGAATCAAATGCACATATATACTAGACTCTTGGCACACACGCGCGTTAATTGGATTTTTATTTTTGTTTTTCTCATTTTAGAACTAAGAAAGGGTACTGATTTTCCCACTCCACTTTTATCCACTTATACTCTATTTTTATAAAATTTTATGTTCTCACTCATCCTTTGTTCACTTACACTGCCTTTTATCTTATAGTAAAAAGTATTTTAGAAAAACAAAAGAGAGTGTAGGTGGATAAAAGGGAAGTGGGAAAATCACCACCCATAAAAAATATGGTGAAAATTTCAACCCTAATAAAGTATTTTATTGTCAATTATTTACACTTTTTAATATGCAGTACATGTATGGTATTTAATTTATTTATTTTTTAAATGTGTGTTTTCACCGTATCTTGAAAACTTCACAAAAATGAAAATATTTGTAAAAAAATACGTACATACGTGTGTTTATACGCGAATTGACTAAGTAGGGTTCGGGGGCTTATGTAGTTTATCAGAATGGTTTGGAATTTAGATGGACTGTCATGAATAGTTTTCATTCTAGCTCCTTTCCACAATGCAATCTACAAGATTTCTTGTAAAAAAAAATTTATTCTTGTTAGGTGCTTTTTTAGAAAGCAATTTCAAGTTTAGGCTTTCCTTTATTCCACCCATATCAAACCGAACACGACGAATTTCCTTTATTCCACCCGCATATCCTTACTATTAGTTGTGTCAAAAAACTAGGATGCCATTGTCGTTTTACATTGTCTAAAGTTAGGATACCATTTTGTTTTTAAAAACTAAAAGTAGAAAGTAAAAATAATTTCCCCCTGCCATTGATTCTACTGTAAAACAAAAATCATTTTACAGTAGAAAAAATCAATTTAAGTTTTCAAATTTGGACTTCCCTACAGCTCCCAACTGATATTTTCTGGCACCACCACCCCTGATAAGTCAACTTCTGTTTTACACTTCAACTTCTCTTCATTACAATCAGTTTAACAGCTCCTCAACAATGCCAAAATAGCTTATAGCTTCTAAATTAAGCAACTTTGAGAATTCTCTCAGACTTTTGTGATGCCTAATTGAGATTTCTCAAACATGTTCTGCTCAACAGAATTTATTTTTAATAAGGAATTTGGTAATCTCAACTGGATACAAACTTCTTCTATTTTTGTTGTTGAAATTTTTATATTAAGTTAAAGTAATTTTATGATCAAGAGAAAATGGGAATAAGAAGGCAAGCAGAAAAGAGAGAAGAGGCTGTGGCATTGGCAATAGACAAGGATAGAGGAAGTGAATATGCTATCAAATGGATTGCTGAACATCTTCTCACCAGGCCTGGCCAATCCCTCACTTTGGTCCATGTTAAGCAACCAACTGCTGCTCCTGCCCTTCCCAACAAATCTAAAAGTATCTCTCTCTCTCTCTCTCTCTCTCTCTCTCTCTCTCTCATTGGGTTCTCTTAATAACCCCATTTTCACTCTGGTTTCTTTCATCTTATGTTGCAGGTGGAGAACTGCCGAGGGAGGTTGCAAAGATGAACAAATACCAAGTTGATGCTGAAGCCAAAGACTTGATCCTCCCATTCCGTTGCTTTTGCACCAAAAAGGCTGTGAGTAAATGCATGCGTCTTAAATTTATTCAAACATGATTTAAAAATTAAAAATTAAAAATCTCCTTGTGATCTGATATTTTTTTCCCCATCCATTGTTGCTGCAGATTCATTGGAATGAAGTCATACTGGAGAATGCTGATATATCAAAAGCACTAATCAACTTTGTCACGGCTAATTCAATTGAGATTTTGGTACTTGGTGCACCATCAAGAAACGCCTTTGGATTTCTCAGGTGATTATTTATTAATAATTACTTACAGAAAATCTTCTTTTTTGTATTCCCTAGTTAGTTCTTCTTCCACATGTCCTAATTATATCAATCTTCTTCTTGTTTTCACCACCAAAAAAAAAGATTCAAAACTAGAGACATTCCAAGCACTGTGTCAAAAGGGGCACCAGACTTTTGCACTGTATATGTCATTGGCAGAGGAAAGATAACACATTCGCGACCGGCTACAGGCCGTCTAACCCCAAAGCCTCCCCTGCATAATCAAGTACCGCAGCAACCAAGCCAAGTTTATGGTTCAAATGATACACAACACATGCTGCACAACCTGCAGTCCAGAGGTTTGTTTCCTCTAGTTCTAGCATCATGCTGCATTTTATTTCCCACCACACAAGTATGTGGTTAATTTTTGCCATTACCTGACTCAAGTTTCTTTGATTGATGCAGAATCAGAGATAACACAATCTTCAACCCGTAGCCAGCTAAACAACATTAAACTCAAGTAAGCTCTGATTCTGATTCAATTAAACTGATTCTGAATATATACAGTTAATAAGAGTACTAACCAAATACAAATAATGCAGGCCACCATTAACAAGAGCAATACCTATAATAGACAAATCATATGAGGCCTTGCCAGAGAGTGATAGGTTGTCGGTGAGCAGTGAAAGGCCAAGCACGGATCTCATGTCAAATTTTCCTAGTATGGCATCAAGAATGACCTATCAAAGTTCAATCAGCTCAGAGTTAGACAACAGAAGCTCTACGTCATCTCACTCCGGAATCAAGTTTATTGACATGAGCTCTGGACGGAATGAATTCTCATCGTCCTCAATTGAAAGTGGAAGATCATGGTCATCAACAAGCAGGGTAAGACAATTTCCCAGCATAGTAAACATGGAAACACCACCAACCTACAAAGCTTTCGAGCATGCCTCCAACTATAAGCTTGTGGTCAAATAATGTGTACCAGAAATTCCTAGAGTTAGGAGCAAGTTTAGGGTTAGATTTTCCCATATTGTTGCTTCTATAACTGATATATCTAAAATGACCAATAAGTGCCATAGTTTTGAATGAGTTTTATGCCATGACTGCATTAAGATACCCATTTACTACAATAGCCTACGTGGTGCATATATGCAGAAAAAGTTCAGAATATTAATACTTAGTTTGCCTTGAAAATAATAGGATGAAATGGAGAATGAGATGCGGAGGCTCAGGCTAGAGCTCAAGCAAACAATGGAGATGTACAGTATGGCCTGCAAGGAGGCAGTTACAGCAAAACATAAGGTATCGATGCTACTTCTTATAAGAGTATGGACTTTGTCTAAGATTTGGTGTCAATGAAAAAAAGATATTGGTTTTGAACAACAATTCAAGCACGAATTATAATGACATATCTTCACAGGAAAAGGAATTTCACCAATGGAAATTGAAAGGAGAGTGTAGAATAGAAGAGGCGCGACAAGCTGAGGAATCTGCATTTGCACTTGCACAGAAGGAGAAACTAAAAAGTAGGGCAGCCATAGAGGCAGCAAAAGCAGCTGAAAGGATTGCACAACTGGAAACAGAAAAAAGGAGGAAAGCAGAAATGAAAGCTCTTAGAAAAGATGAAGGGAGGAAGAAATCACTAGACGGTCTCAGGTACAGGAAATACACAATTGAAGATATTGAAGCGGCAACAAATGAATTTTCCCCAGCTCGCAAGATTGGGGAAGGAGGCTATGGTCCAGTATTCAGAGGTGAACTGGACCATACGCCGGTGGCAATAAAAGTTCTGCGTCCAGATGCAGCCCAAGGACGGTCACAGTTCCAGAAAGAGGTATCTGTGTTGTAACTATGCAAATAGAAATGCTCCAATAGAAATGCTATTTGTGGTGATCATGTTTATATCATTATAGACATATCTAACAGGTCCTAATTATGCAGGTTGAAGTATTGAGCCGCATTAGGCATCCAAACATGGTTCTCCTTGTTGGAGCCTGCCCAGAGTATGGTTGTCTGGTCTATGAGTACATGGCTAAAGGGAGCTTAGAAGACCGTCTCTTCCAGCGAGGCAACACCCCAGTGATTCCTTGGCAGCTAAGGTTCAGAATTGCTGCAGAAATTGGGACTGGACTTTTGTTTCTTCATCAAACCAAGCCCGAACCAGTTGTGCACCGGGACCTAAAACCTGGCAACATTTTACTAGACCACAACTATGTGAGCAAGATCAGTGATGTAGGTTTGGCCAGGCTTGTCCCTGCATCAGTAGCCAACTGTGTCTCTCAATACCGCATAACATCAATGGCTGGAACGTTCTGTTACATCGACCCGGAGTATCAAACAACCGGCATGCTTGGAACAAAATCTGATATATTTTCACTCGGGGTGCTGCTCCTGCAACTAATAACAGCCAGGCCACCAATGGGTTTGGCTCACCTTGTTGAGGAGGCCATTGAGAATGGGACCTTCACTGAGATGCTTGACCCTGCAGTTTCTGACTGGCCTGTTGAGGAAGCCTTCAAATTTGCCAAGCTAGCTTTACGGTGCACTGAAATGCGGAGAAAAGACAGGCCGGATCTTGCCAAGGTTGTGCTCCCTGAGCTTAACAGATTAAGAGAAATCGCTGAAGATTGCATGAATCCCTTCATGATTGGGGGTAATGGAGCACTCTCACCAATACATGTAAGTTGCATAACATAAACCTAACACTTAACTTCAATAACAGCACAACATTATCTTTTTCTTTTTTCCTTGTTTGCATATTTTCTTGACCTTTTTTTTTTCTTTTTTTCTTTTTTTCATTTTGTTTGTTTGTTTGTTCTTTCTCAATTTAGGATGTGATGTCTGATCGCCATCTTTCGGAATATGGATATGATAGCCCAAGGAGCCCTTCAAGCACATCATCTTATGCAGGGAGATTATACCGCTAGTTAGAAGCAGACAATTTCGGTAGATAGAAGAATATGTATAGATTGAGAAAAGTGCATTTTTATAAAGTTTTCTCAAGTCATAGATTTTTGTATCCTCAGATCGTAAAACTGACTTCTATAGACTCCACAGGAAGTTATAATGTTAAAACTTTTGCCAAATGGCTTTAATGGCTTTAATTGGCTTTTTAGGAAGACAGGAAATTTATCAGCTTTCTTTTTTCTTTTTTCTTTTTTCTTTTTTAAATTTTATTTTATACAAGCGATAATCTTCAAACTAATCTAAATTACGAGAAAGAGGATTCGACCTTGGTGCAATAGGGAGAACATATACTCTGGCCAACTTGCCTAAGCCCATGCAGGAAATTATCAGTATTTAAAAACCCCCACATTGTAAGGAACTTGCATAACTGAAGCTCCAAAACAAAGCAAGGGGCAAATGCCAACAGCAAATAAACCACTGTTTTAAAATTTAATTATAACAACGCGTTCAGTTTTTGTTTTCTAAAACAGAAAGCATGACAAAATCCCCAAAGACACATGCACATATTTCTAAACTTGGCTAGAAATTAGTGAATAGTTGTAATACAAGGATTCTGCCTCCCAACTCAAGGAGAAAGGGAGAAGAGTGTGACAATAAAATTCATATCTTCGGCAACAAAACTTGTAATTTGCCTCTAGATCAAATATTTACAGGCCTCGTCTAAAAACATGAACATTACTAGTAGCTTTACAGGTGCACAAGCATATTAATTGCTAAATGGATTGCTACAACAAAAAAGGCTGCGTTACATGCCAGAACAAACGTTTATGTGAAGGTATCATCGCGATCACCCTCCACTGTGTCACCCTCCTCCAAATTGCTGAACTCAAGGTAATGGGTTGGCCGATGGTCCTCATGATAGTACTCCCTAGGGGTCCCAAGCTTGATGCCATACTTCATGCTAGGCGTATGCTTCACCCCCATGAAGTTGTAGTTCCATGGCCCAGTGTCCGGAATCTGAAAACCAAGCAGCAATTAAACAAATTAGATCCCTCAGTAAGAATGGAAACCATCCAATAATTTCATAAATAGCCAAACAGAGCTTAATGCACTAGTCTTACCATATAGAAACCAAGGAAGCGGTCACTGAGAAGCATCTGGACCTTCTCATAATGAGTGGGAAGGTATCCGTGAGGATTGCTTCCGGTGTCTTTGTTGACACGTCCCCACTCATAACCAGATGGAGTAAGTTTGTATGCAGTTAACGAGCAGGAACCTGGAGTGAAGCTGCAGGTCAAGATGATGCATTTCTCCCCATCCCATTGCTTGGTGTTCTCTAAAATCTTTGCATGAGTGGTGAGATCCTGCAAGACAACATTAAACATGGGTTATTTCTTGTCTATCACGTTCCTCTACAGGAAAAGACAAATATGACGACAGATAACAAGGATTGAAACATTAGTCACGTAAACATACCTGAGGAGAAAGCTGAGGAAGCTCATTCGGCTGCGTGTGCATCCATCCCAAAGGTTCCAAGTCGTTGAGAAAATCATGCTCAGGAAGAGCTGATGGAAGATGAACTTGCTGATGGGTCCCCCACTGTGGTGCCATGGCAATGCAACGAATCTCCTTAACCTGAGGGTTGTCAGGAGGGCTTATCCCATACAAATAACCGGCAATTTGTGTCCTCAGATCCGCAATGCAGATGAATTTTTTCAAAATGTTCTTTGGCATAATATAGGTGTAACCCGTTTCCTGTAAAACCATTTGGGTTCCACGCCAGTCAACAAATAAGAAGCACAAAGAAAATAGCAGCAAGGCATAGAAACTATCAAATTACTAAAGATAGAACCCTACCTTTATATCTTCTGAATTCACATATATATGATTGACACGAAGATATAGATTTGTGGCTGATATTGCCCTGACACGCCAATCGGTTTTGGAACCAAAAGCATTTTGCTCATAGGGACTCGTAGTGGTGACAATGAGTTCATCACCATGCACATTCGTAGTCCTTGTTGTGACTGCTGTCAGCTGACTGGCTTCTTTAGCCTGAAAATACAAATTCAGCATTTTATATAAGTTAATCTATAACAACATCAAACAATGGTCTACATATATAACAGAGTAACACAAAACATGTCTGCACATGTATGCGTGTATCTGTGTGCATCACAATTTAAACCACCACAAAACAAACATCACCTGTTTTTCTATCTCTGCAATCTGCTGCCTTTGTTGAGAAGGTGGAGTGATCTCAGCTCCAAGTATAATGTCACGGATCTCGGATTGTGTCAAGGCCGATGTATTCACATTGTTCTTTTTTGCGTAGTCTGATAATATGAGATCCCTTAGAGCAACCTCGACCTGCACCATATTTAGAGATATTTATAGTGTTGGAGATTCATGCAGAAGTACAAAAAGAGTCAAATAGCACCCCTACCCCCCAAAACAGCAAAAACCCAAACAAGCTAATTAAAAAGCAATTCCAATGAAACTTCTTTAAACCTTTCAAGACCAAAAATCATAATCATTTTAAAATTTATTCGACCCATCTTAATAAGTAACAGATAATTGACTAGAGTTTACCGTAGCAACTCTGATGGGACAATAAAAACCTCTGTGCATACAAACATTCATCTAAAGCAAAGCATCATCAAGCAAAATGAAGACAGTGAAATTACCTTCATCCATTGATCATCAGAAAGAGAAGGCCAGATGTGGTGTGGCTCAGTAATGACTGTTTTATCAGGCTTCAATAACATCTTTGCCTTCTCATTGTTTACATGAAGTGCACGAAGAATCAGAATTAGTCGGGAGAATGCAGTGTATGATGAAATACTCTTCAACCAATCATCATAAATGTTGAACAGAACCATCTGCGGTTCAGTTGCCTTCAATATCAGATCACCAAATTTCTCAATCTTCAGACAAGCCTGGAAAGGAAGCTGCAGCTCACTTCCTTTTATGACTATGTTGGGGAAATCAAGCAAATGAACCTCCAATGGATCCAACATTCCCTTACGAGTCACAATAATTTGCTTCGGCTGTTCTTCAACAGGCAGAGAGCGCACAAGTGCAGCAACTTCTTCAGCAGTTTTCCACTTGGCCAATTGACCAAGACGCTTCTGTCCTGCCCAGACACTTGTGTGGATAACCTGCAAAATATAAAATTAAAAACCATCAGAGAGAGAGAGAGAGAGAAGTTAATTTCAAAATATCACAGAAAGAAGAAGAAAAAATAGAAAGCATACCTTCAGGAACAGCTGACCAGTCCTTGGATTGAATATGAAAATAGCTCCATTGATGGGTTTTGTCGTGAGATTTCCTTCAAATGTTTTATGTATCGTAACACGATAAACATTTGTGTCATCAACAAACCAAATAATTTGGTTGCTGAAGATCTCTCCATAGTTTTGGGATGACAAATATGGTTCCGTGGGCTCAGAAGAATAGAGCTGCAATCCTTTCCTTATTCGCTCCCTCAGCACATACAAGGCTGGATTTGACTGCAAGCACATGACAAACAATTAGTTTGCTGCTTTCTGTACAAATTATGATGTAATCAGAAGGTAGCATAAAAAATTCAATTGTTATGATTAACATACTTTCATTATCTTGTTCATTGCTTGCTGAAGCAGGGGTTTTGACCCAGGAAACCAGTTACCAAATGCAGAATGCAAATTATAAGCCAAATCGAGACCAATCATCACCCCTGCATGGAACACAATCACGATTACATTTACAAAAGAAAGATACAAACATGTGAAGTAGTATTGCAACCGGAAAAACAACATACCTGTGGGAGAAGGATAGATAGACATGTTGTCAGTGGTATAGTCCATAAACTTAGCTCGGGTGTAACGCTCAATATCATGAGAATCATAGTCACCCCAACGGAGTTGTACATCTATCCAGTACTTGTTGCTAGCTTTCTGATCAAACACATCCTTTGGCTCAGCTACTAGACTAGGTTTCGACATTGGCCATCTATGAGCAGCAAACAGAAGAATGTCAGCACAGGAGCTGTTCATTTTGTAACTCTTCCTGGGATGTATTGTTTCCTTCTGCACTGTTTCAATTTCCAACGCATCCAACTCTTGATCCAAAACCTGACAGAGATCCATGACAACACTTTCATGAATCTTCTGCCACAAGTGAGCACGGAATATCTGAATCAGTGAAATCTTCAAGGTCGGAATCTTGCCATGCATGAAGATTCCAGTTAAATCTAGCTGCACTTGGAAACCGACATAAACATTGGCACGATTTATGGTAGGTGACCACCAAAGAGTAAACCTACGATTGGGGATTTGGTTGAGCCCAGATCTTTGTGCATTGGTCAACTTCTTATACTTCATCGACTCCTCAAAACCAGATGCCTTCTCCCAGAAGAGCCCCTCCCAAGTAGGAAAGCTGAAATAGGCAAAGGAGTTCAGTAAGGTGTAAGAACATATGTTAAAACTGACATGTATGTTTTCCACATCAACCACATATAAGTATCACCTCTTATATACATAATAGCACACAAAACACATGCTACATATAATAACATCTATTATATTTAAACAAGCATATCAACCACATAAATCTGCCATGATATTGATTGATCTTCCCATGTAATGATGTATTATGAATAGTTATAAGAAATAGCGTAATGTTATACAGACTTAGGGTCTAGGATGATGACAATGGAAATTGACAGCTAAACAAACGAAATAGAATAATGAACTTACTATGTTCCTTTGAATAATGTATGCTCAAGGATTCCCTCAACACCTCCAAGGGCTTGAATAACATCAGTTCGGTAGTTGTTTAAGTTCCATAATTTTCCATCATGCCTCTGGTGTGTCCACCAGAAAGGATTCTGTTTCAAGACTTGGTACTGCTTAAAATCTGTGCGAACTCTCCACCCTTTGTCATATGCTAAAGTGTGCCTGTCCTTCTGGAACAAAGTATTTATTCGTGGAATTCCCCTATCCCATGAATCCTGTCCATCAAATTAAAAAAGACACTTCAGAATAAATAATTTCCTGATAGTACTCTCCAAATATTTGAAACCAATTATGTCCACTAGATAAGAGTGAACGGGGAAGAAATTGCAGCAGAGTGGATGTAAAACTACAACCCACAAAAAATGAAAAAGAATAAATTAAAATTTGCAAAACAATTTTTTTTTTTAAATGATAGAAAAGCATATGAAAAACTGGACAATAACAAAATACTCACTTCCAAATCTTCAAGCGTTAGACGCCTATTTTGTGCCTGAGCTTCCTGCCTTTTCAGTGCATATTCTGCCCAAACACGCTGTGAATCTATAAATTCACTCTCCCATGGTTGTATGTAACGATAAAGATTTGGAATCAGCTGGTCCTCTTCATGACTCATTCCACTCCTAAAGTGAGTCACACCAACATCCGTTTGCTGACTGTATCGGAGGTCACTCTGTGGAATCAATATATGACCCATAGATAACATACCAAGTCCTCCGATTTCTTTTGGTGTGTAGAAAATGACAGGCGGAAACCTGCTAGGCATCTTTGAATTCAACCCAATCTTAATACGGGTCTGTATTTTATTTTCACACTTGACCAGCAAATCCAACAGCTCTTGTGTATGTACAGTTGCTTCACGGAAGTAAGTCATAAGACCAATAAGTGCTGTATTCCATTTGTTGACAATTTTTGTAAAAGTTGTAGACCCTGAAGACATAAGAATCTGCCTCACACGATTTTCAAACACCTTCATGTGTTCATCATCAACCCGTAAGAAAGCAACTGCAGTCCTCTCCTTTGTCTGTTCATTCTGCAAATTCCAGACCCCATCCCTTGTGTTGCTAAATGCTTCTTGACTCATTCTTATCTTGGGAAGTATCCGAACTTCAAACCCACACATGCTGAATAGCAAATTTGGATTATCCTTACTGTAAACAGAAACAAAGCTGTTTTCCCACTCCAAAGTGGTGATACTTCGAGGAAGACGGTTCTTCATATCCCAAAAAACACTCCTCCCAAGATTGACATCATGTTTCATGAGCCTCATTCGAGCATCTCTTGGCCAGCATTTCTTATTATTGTATCCAACCATATTTTCATTATTGGGATCTGGATGCTCAGTCAGATATCGCTGGATAAGGTCCCGAGCCTCTTCATGAGTGAAGCGGAACAAGATATGCACCCTGTCTATGTATCGAGAATACAGCCTGATAGGATGCCGAGTCTCAACCTTTGTGTCCCAATAAGTGATGAACTCATTTGGCATTTGGGGTGGACCAGCAATCTCACTGGCTCGAGTCAATCCAAGAAGCAACAGATCCAACACAAGTCCATAATATTGTACAACAAACGATGCAAACTGAAGACCACGTATAAGACCATAAGAATTTGTATGACTCATATCTTTGTAAGACAATACCACATTGTTTTTTGCAGTGACATAATCAGCAATATTATGATCAAGGACAAGACGTAGAAGCCTATTTAGCATTGTCAAGTCAATCTTTTCAAAGAACTTCTCAAACTTCGTTTGAAGCATCACCACACACTGCCCCTCACTTGTGTCCCATATACTCTGTAAATTGTTTATTCCCTGACACCATTTATAAACCAAAAGCGGGGGTGGCTCAGAATCTGCAGGCTTGATCCAGTTTGGAAAGAGATGACGTTTGTCACCCTCATACCATAAATATTGATCAAGATATGCATCCGTAATCTTCTCAAGAGGTTCAATCTCATAAACTGGAATAAGATAGCTATACAAATCCATGAACTCAATACCGACTTCTTTGAAGGCACGCTGAGTGAGCAAGTGACGCTTAATTCGTGACAATGCCTCATGTGGATTATCATAGGCTTGTTCAATGAGACCCAGCTCCTCTCTTTGAAGCTGGTTCAATCTTACAGCCACACTATAAGATTCCTTCAGCCTCTCCAGAGCAAGGATAAGTAGCTTTGTATCATGTTTGTATGACAATGGAGGGAACGGAATGGGGCTGAACTTTCTCGACTCCAACCAGTGCACGGTTGTCGTGTAGATTGCAACTGCCTCTTCAGGTGTAACATATGGACCATCTTTCAGATAATTGTGCTGTCGCTCCTGCTCTGCCTTTAGCCAAAGACGAGTTAATCTTCCAAGATTCTTCCGACAAACTGTCTTATCTACTGTAGCACCTCTTCTTATGCGCTCGCGATTATAGTGGGCAACATTTGTCCACCAGTCTGCCTTTGATTTGACATAACGAAGAATCATATTCTCAATAGGAACTGGCAAACCAGGAACCTTCCAAGGAATATTTGCTTTCCAGCAACGCCACGCCTCACTCAGATGTTGCAAGATAGTTCTTGCCTTATTTTGCTTGATGCCCTCCGGCATGGCATCAAGAACGTCATGCATGACAGCAGCTCGAAGCTCCAAGTCAAAATGGCTTTCAACACGCTGCTTAGTTACAGTCTTTGCCACTCCTTTCGAATGCCGCCCTTCAAATTGCCTTGCAAGTAAATTTCCCAACCACCGTTCTAGAAGAGGAACTATGCCCCGAAGGAAGAACAACCATACCCTCCACATTGGTGCCCAGAACCCGCATCCGGGTCCTTTCCCAACTGGCCCAGTATTGAACCGATAGTAAATCAAATGCTTCAAATCCTTGCACATTCTAATCTGCCGCATCAACCTATACTTGTAACGGTACATTCCAGTCAACTGACCAACATGAGAAAATGTGTATTGCAAGCCATCAGCCAATTGGAAGGCATCAACATTACCCAAACGGAACTGGATATTAGCATCAACTACAAGCTTTGTCAACCGCAAGATTTCACGGCAAAGATGAAAAGCATTACCAAACCGAGATTTCTTACGCTCTTTTGTTGTCAGTGTTTTCACAGGCTTCAGATTAAAATTATAATCAAGATGAAGGTAGTTCAAATTTTTCCTATGAATCAATAGATTTAGCATGTTATAACCCTGCTTACAAACTTGAAGACCCGCTTCAGCCCAATCAAGCTCTGTAGTCTGGAAAAATTTAGTAGCTTGAAGAGATCGAAACAAATGTTTCTTCTTTTGAGCCTTAGGTGGTCTATGATGTAGCTCATTCAACACAAAACACTTCAGCAATTTCTGATAGCTGACCCGAACTTTAACTGGATACGATGGAGGACAATGTTCTTTATACCACTCTGACACAAGGGGTATATCTTCTGCTCGACGTGTCCGACCAGATCTCATGTTAAAAGGGCGTGGCGCAAACAAGAGGGAGATTCCAGCAGCTGTGGTGTCAGTATAAAGCTGAGTATCTTGTAGAAATGGTCCCACCCCCTCTGGTAAACCAAAAACATCATCTTCGTCCTCATCAAAAGTTTTCTTCTCACGCCGCTCCTTGTTGGTGCTGGGTATTGGGTGTATCAATGGATCATAATAAAATGCAGGTAGATCAGGATCCTCGGTTTTTATGTACATCACCATGGGTGTGTGATACACACAAAGCTTTACCTTCCTGGGTCTATTGTTGTAGAGATGAGGGAATGCAATTCTGTACTCTGTTCTGAGAGGTGACCGAATAATGAGTTTATTAATGTCATTAAACTCATTCCAGTCCTCATCCCCTTTCTCCATATCCCGATACAAAGGTTCAAATTTAGGTCCACCTGCAAAAGGTGTAGCAAAACAAAAGATGAGCATCTAGCTTGAAAGCTAAATACACTAACAACACACAAATATTTTAAGTCTGCAATAATTTCCAAAACCCATTAACCTTCATTACAGAACAGAGCTGTATTAAGGTTCAAATGAGGAAAACAGTGACCAGCAGAGCATATCCGAAAACCATAAACATAACACTGGCCCAGCCACCAACACCCAACATGGCTAGTAAAATGCATGTGTGGTACAATACTTAATTGCAGTAAAATGTTGACAAAAATTTACCTAGACTGCAAATTCCACCACTTAGACTCATGCAAAGTGTGAAGACATACAGTCAAACAGGAACCTAAAATACCTAACACAAAACCCCAACAAACCCTTTGGATCTGACAACTATTAATCCCACAGCCAGAATTATCAGAAGAATGAATCACAACCCAATTCAAAAACCACTGACGACATATTGAAGGTTAATGACATAAGGACACGCACCATAAACCACAAATGAAAAAAAAGAGAAAAGAAAATGACAGGTTTTCCTTTTGACAAGAACAAAACTAAGTAACAAGAAAAGAGAGAAAATGTGCATACCAGGGATGCACATATTCAGTGCTTTGGCTGTGAAAAAGGACTCCATGTCAAACAAGTAGAAATAATTGCGGTCAATCAAATCAGAAAGTAGCTGTCCTGCAAGTCGATGAAGGGTTGCCATGATTGGAAGCGAAAGATGCCACTTCCGATAACTTGGACCATTAATGAGCTTTGTCTTAACAAGAGGTTTATGGTCATAAAACCAAGTATACACAGCGGAATCTTCTTCTTCATCTAACTCCAGTTGAATTGGCTCTAGGGGATCAACATCTAACAGATTATCAGCATAGTCTAATGGAGGTTCTTCGTCATCAAATGGCGGAAACCGCATTCTTTTGAAATGTCGACGATCCCTCTTCTCTCTTCTCATCATAATCCACATCGTACCCCACTGTACAAAAATAAAAATAAAATCCGCTACATATCATCAAAAGGAGGTATAACAGACCAGCAATTTCAAGAACCAGATGACATATTATCTGATTTAAGCAGCACATAAACGATATGAAAGAGAGATAAGTACCTGAGCCAAATAGATGGGTTCAACAACCCAGGGTATCTCATTCACAAATGTAATTGCCCCGGTTATATGATACAAGACCTTCACATCACGGACCTGTTACAGCATTAATTAATAAAATGAGCTGGCTGTTATGTAGAAAGCACGTGATGAATAAATTTAAGCATCCAAATGAAAAGTTTGCTAGCATATGCGAGAGATATAGAATAGGTACCTGCTCCCAAGGCATTGGCATATTCTCAAGGAGCTTGTAGACTGCATGTGGAACAAATTTAAGTGCTCCTAGATACACTCGTTTATCATGACGAAATTTCTTCGAAGACATGTCCCCATGGTCTCTGTCAAAATAAACACAAACTTAATTATCATGCAAGTGAGATCTATGTACTGTACTAATTTCATGATTACACGCGCATTCATTACATGAAACCAATCAAAGGCCACACTTGAAACAAAATATGGAATATAAGTTAAAGATTAGAAGCACGAAACAACATATATCATCTGGATAAAAAGTGATAAAGCATAAGAAAATCATACTCGAATTGAAATCCCTAATTTCTAGTTGAGGAATTGTCCAGATGAAAATCTTGCATATTCCACCAAAAAAACCATTTAGCTACTGCTCGTTTTAGTGTTCCATCGACACTACAAAAAGTTTCTCCTGCAATATTTAACCCCTCGACAATAACAATGAATCACAAACACCTAAAGCAACCTAGCCTCTTCAATAACCTCATTCACAGGCTTCGTGAGCAATTTCAACTAAGAAACACTAACACAAACCTATTCTTCATTCTCCTTTGTATACATTTTCTAGTCACTTCTTTGTCCAATAAGCACAAAAACACAAAGTAAATCCAATTATCCAAAAACTAACCTTAAGATCTTTCAAATCCAAAACGATAAGGAAAACTATATGCACCAAAAATTAAACAGAAGAAAACTAACCTAATGATCTTCCTGACATGTTCAGGAGGCATGTCCTCTTTCTGCGACTCGACAAAGCCGAACTTGCGCTTATCGCTGTACCGCTTGGAATTGAGCTGCTGCCATTTCCGGGCCTTCTCTTCGAGCCTGGCCTCGGCATCAGCCGGGGAAGGCAATACCGTGTAAGAGGGCTGAGCCGCCGGCGGTGGCGGGATAGACGAACCGCCGGTGCCAGGCGGCGCAATCTGGCCGTTGTTCCACATACTGCGGAACCAAAACCGAATCGAGTATCAAACTCTGCACAAGGATTGTGAGAGAGAGATGGATAGAGTTTGTCTGCTCGTGCTTCCGCTCGAAGAAGCCTTCCGAGCTTCAATGGCGGTTCGAGTTTTCTAGGGTTTTGCAGGGTTTGGCTCTCTTCTCTCAGTGAGACAGAGAGTGAGAGATGTTGAAAAAAAGTGCGGGTTTGAGATGTGGTATTTATTTTTGCTAAAGAGACAAAAGGCGGTGGCAAGTGACGGTAGTCGTGGGGGCGAGGACCAGACCGCTTCTGGACATGGGCTTCTTTTAGATTGAATTCTATTGTGGGCTTTTGGATAAACAAATTATTTTTATTCCGGCCCACGAACAACGTCACAACACCTGAGGGCAATTATTTAGACTTAATTTATGGTGTGTTTACTAATCAGGAATTTGAATTCTCATCATGAATTGAATTCTACTTATGAAGGATTCCTGCATTTACTTCACTTCAAGGAATTGAAAAGTAAGTGGGATAGACTTAATTTATAGTGTGTTTACTAATCAGGAATTGAATTCCACCTATGGAGGATTCATGCGTTTACTTCACATCAAAAAATTGAAAGGTAAGTAAGGCCCACATAAAGTTAGGAATTAAATTCCTAATTTTGGAGGAATTCAATTTTTGAGTGAAATGTGGTATTCTAATTCTTGAAGAACTAACCCGTTATGAATTCATCTTTTTTACCTATTATATCCTCACACAATTTTGAAATTTGTCATCTACTTTAACCTAACAACGAGGAATTTTTACTAATTAGCATCATTCCTACCTCAATTTCATATGATTTAGTGAACAACTTCAATAGGAAATTGGAATCTAACTCCCCTTAATCCATATTGTTTAGTAAACAACTTTATTAGAAATCCGGAATCTAATTCTCCTCAATCCAACTCCTTCTCAATTCAATTCATCCTCAATTCAATTCCTCCAATCCAATTACATATTAGTAAACATGTCATTAGTGATTATCGTTTCAATAATCTATCTACTAGCCTCCCTACATGCACTTGCGGGAGATCTTTTTTCCATGGTTGATTTTATTTGAACTCTACAATCTGCTCTTTTGACCCCACATTCTTTTACATCCCATAACACTTTAGTGAAATTTAAAATGACTCTCTACACCCATTGTTTCTTCTTAAATTACCCTCACTAACCTAAATCTATCACACTTTTTTTTTTTCACAGCCCATCAATTAACCTTGTCGCAAACCCTGGTATCCCTAAACCCCATTGCAAACCCGAGTATCCCTAAACCCCATCACAAACGACAATACACCGAAAAGGAGGCAGCTTATGTGGCAAATCACCTCCAAAACGCCAAGCTTCTACTGCACAACTTTTGCGACGCCACCAATCCCAAGTCGTGAAGAACGACTTCACCAATCCTAGGTCGTGAAGAACTCAAGGTTAGCCTTCAATTTTGATTTGAAATTTTATGTTTCTCAGTGATATTTAAAAAATTGGATGTATTTTAGCGTATAGAGATGTATTTATGGTTGTGATTTTGTTGAAAATGGATGTATGGGTTCGAACCTAGTTTTACGAATATAAACGTATAAACCTTATTAGGGTTGTTGGAACATGATGGTTTGATAAATAAGTCTGACTAGAGTTGCAGAAACGTATATGGGGGTGTAGGGAGCAAATTTAATTTTTATTGTAATTTTTTTTTCCTTAACGGTAATTATAAACAATGGTAAAATAAGTTATTCATGTTTAAAATTAGTGTGTGGTCAAAAGGATTGTGGGGTTCTAACAAAATTATCTTTTTTCCATCAAGCGCGCTACGTACGCGTGACTTACAATTTTTTTATTTTATTTTTACAATTATATTTTTCTAGATGGCCTCTTAAAAGTTTTCCCTTATCACCCTTCTTTATCTAGATGCACGTGTCAACAATTTACCTGCAATAAAAGGAAAAAAAAACAAGAAATTGTTGATACCATAGTTGATAAATAAAGACATAGAAGAGGGAAGTTTCAGTGTTTGTGCGTCTTCAGGCTTCTGAATGTCTTAAATGATCATTAGATATGGAGAATCTTCAGGCTATTGAACAGAATAAACTCCTCCGAGCTTTACAAATCAGATATGCAGGTTGGTCCCTATCTATCTACTACCGGCTTACATTCACAAATACATAGATGATGTAGAACATAATAAACGCCAAATAAATGGTCCCTCGGTCCAAACATTGATTCACTCCTTGCATCACTAAGAAAAACATCAGGAGACTCCCATTGATACCTGTTGAAAACCCCATCTTTCTCCATCCATCTGCCAAGGCATGAAAGTATATTAGAAAAATTATTTCACCAGATGGCAGAATATTGAGAACATTCGAAACTATAATGAGGTGAATTATGAGCAAGAATTTCTAAGAAACACTGCTACAATTTGCTCTCCAGCCTCTGTGACAAAGTGTTGGACAGCAGAACACAGTTACGCATTTTGAGCTACATCCAACCTACCTTCGTCGCTTAGATCAGTTCCAATCACCATCTACAATAACCCAAAGAAAATGCACGTAAATCTGTAAGAGTTAATTGAAAAATAAACAAAACAAAACCCTTAAGAAATATTTTTGTTTTGTATTGTGAAGGAAGCAAATGTCAGCATAAAAAGAAGAGATATTTAGTGATATACCCATTTCTAGCACTAATATTATAAATAAACCCCACACAATTGAATTTATATAAACAAACCCAAAAAATGACAGCTGACCATATTGAATTTAATATTGATTATTAAATTGCTTTGATGTCCTATTGAGTGTTTTAGGTATTTTTAGGAGATTTTGGGGTTGGGCTTGTTTTAAGAAATTGATGGCAGTTTTGTTATTTATAAGAAATTAAAAGCTTTTTTGTCATGTTGTAAATGGGCTTTGGGTGTGTTTCTAAAGTCCATTTCATATGGGGTATTTTTATAATTTGGGCCCTCATATTTGGTATAATAGTGAATCTCCCTAAAAAGAAACACATCTGCGGCTAGTAAGTCGTTCAGCAGTTTTCCTCCACAAATAATTTAAAATAATTAATTTCTATTTATTAAGTAATTTATGAAATTAGTAAAATATTTAAATACTAATTATTTACTAAAGAAATAATAATTAAAATATAATCTATATATCTATATATATAAAGCAAAAGGCAGAGAATGATGAAACATTCAAAATACCAGAAAATGCCCTTGGTTAATGCAAACGTTAAGAATTGAAATTATTAATTAAATGAGGATAATATAGTAAATTCACACTTTTTCATATTAAAAAAATTAAAATTAAAAGAAAAACTACCCATTATCTTTTTTAATTCTAAATAAATTAAAAAATTTATAAATAAATTAATAATTAAATAAAAAAAGCCTCTCGCGGGCATGGAAGCGCATGCGAAGAGACTAATTACTAATTAAAGTAATTAAAAAAAGCTAAGATATTACTTAAGTATAAAAAGGAAAACCATTTTGTGCGGCTATACTTTTAAAATATTAATATATTTTAAAACTATAGCCGCACGGCTGTATTGTTAAAATATTTGAATGCATTTAAACATATAGCCGCGTGGCTATACTCTTTAAATATTTATATATTTTAAACATATAGCCGCACGGCTATACTTTTAAGAATTTGGTTCAAAAGGAATCAATCTCAGCACAGCTTTAACTCAAAACTACACGCGCATCCTACTAATGGTCCACATTGAAGGCATGACCATGGTAATTTAGTTTCCAACAACAACTAAAAAGTTAAAAGAATTTGACACATGTCAACATTACATTGGTTTTAAGGAGGAACTCTTCCTCAATTTTAAGGAGCCAAGCTTTTCCAATCTTTTTTTTTGAAGAGATTTATCAAATAGCCGGATTGTTGAATTTGTTCCCACCGAAACTTGCCCCATTGTTTTTTTCTTTGGTGTTTGGTGGTTGGACTCTCACCTTAAACCTGAGCTCTTTTTTTTGCTCTATACCTTGAGCATTTTTAGGAAGAGTCAAACTCAACACCTAACCAACTCATCATTACAAAGTTTTTATTTTTTATTTTTATATTTTTAATTTTGCAATTGTATTTTGCTAAATGTCCGTCCCAATAGTTTCTTATTTTAATAATAAGTGTGTGATTAATGACACATATTTTTCGTGAAGTGCATTTTAAGTTTTTATTTTTCCGACTTTTAAAACGTGCATCTAGAAAAATACTCACCATTAATAACACGAGCCATTAAAAAATTTAAAATTAAAAACAAAATTAAATATTTTTTTTTTTTTTTTTTTTTTTTTAAAAAAAAAAATTAGAGAGAGGGGATGCTACCTCATACCAAGGCCAAGGCACCCCAATGCCTTTTTGAGGACTTACAAAAAGGGGGTCTTAAGACTCGTTTGGGAGTGCTTCTTCTTGAAGCGCTTATGCTAGTAGAGCTTATGTCAATCGTGCTTATGACATAAGCGCTTCTACAAAGAAGTAGTTTGTCATTTGGATATCACATTTAAAAGTGTTTTTACACTATATAAAAGCGCTTTTGATATTTTGTTAAGTGTTTGGCTGACAAAGTAAAAACGCTTTTAAAAGCACTTTAAAAAATGTAAAAAATCTCAAAATATTATAATAAATATAGGAAATATAAAAAAAAGAGGAAAAAAAAAGAAAGAAAGGAAGGGTATTTTGGCATTTTAAAAATTAAATATGAGTATTTTCGGCATTTTAAAAGTTTCATTAAAGAGAACCAAGTGCTTCCCTTGTTTTTATCCTGCAGTGCTTTTAAGAAGAAGCACCTCTCAAGTGCTTCTTCCAAAACCACTCCAAGTGCTTTTGGATCTCACCCAAAGCGCATTTGCAATTTTTACCAAACACCATTTTTTTAAGACAGAAGCGCTTTCACCCATTTAGAAGTGCTTTTCGCTGATCCAAAAGCACTCACAAACGAGCCCTTAGCCTATTTTTTGGTTTTTACATATTACCCATTAAGAGGGATTGTCGGCAGCGAGATTCGAACATAGGCCTTGATAGTGAAGAGAACGATCCTTACCAACTCAACCAACCCTCGTTGACAATGAGTCCTATTTTTATAGAACACAATTACCCATTATGTTTTTTTATTATAAAATAAAAAAACTAATTGGCACACTGTTTGTACAAATTTCCTCACGAGAATATTCGTCTAAGATTCCTTCGTCTTCTCCACTTCTCTTTCTCCCTGCAAAACAGATCGGGGGTAAAAGGACCACACCCGGGGGGTGTTGGCCAAAGGCCCTCCGATGCCTAAGTTAGGTAGGGTATTTCAAGGAAAACCGGGTGGCCGGAGCCGTGTGTGGTGGCCGGAGCCTAGTGTCAGAGAGAGAAAGAAAGTGGTGGCTAGGGTTTGTGAGAAATAATTTCTGCAGAGTTTCAGTAGGAATTTAGACGTACCTTGACCTTTGTGCGTAGCCAAGTATTTATAATGGTCTCGAAGATTAGGGTTTCAGAGGAATAATTCCGTAGTTGGTAAGGAATTATTCCTCCCTGATTTGGCATTGATTTGATTAATTAGGGATTTGATTTATTTGGGTAAATCAAATCCCTAATCGTGGTAGGTATCATATCAAATCCTAATTTAATTAGGTAACTCCTCATTTAATTGGGAATTGGGGTAGGAATCAAATCAATTCCCAACTTAATTAGGTAATTCTCAATTTAATTGGGTAACTCCCAATTAAATTGAGTAACTCCCAATTAGGTTGAGTAATTCCCAAATAGGTCAAATAATCCCCAAATGGAAGGAATTATTTGACCTAGGGTATGATTTAATTCGGTTCCCACAAATGCCCCCCAGCTTCTGCATGGCACGTGGTGGCATGTAGGAGATGTGAATTGTTTGTTGGGCTGTCCAGCTGTAACTGGGCTTCCTCCTTGGATTTGGGCTCCTGAATGGAGGAGGCTTTTGACTTGCCAACTGGTCTTTGACTTGGGTTGTCCAGCTATAACTGGGCTGGAGGCAAGCTGGCCTGCTGCTGGAGCAGGTGGCAGTTTGGGTCGGCTTATTTGTGGTTGATCCAAACTGCTTCAATTCCTTCTTCTTTTTGTGTCACGAACTAGGAACAGTATGAGTCAAGGCGATCACGTGTGGAGCACAGACATGTTGGAAGTCAGCGGCAGACGGGTAGGGGAGGTTGGCGGCGGTCCGCTCGTTCCTCTCACCTACTGTGATGGTAAGTTGCATCCCTATGATCTGCTACAGTTGCCATGGAATTTTTCATGTCGTGTGTCTGACCAACTTTTGTCTTCTGCTTGCAGATGATGCCATCCGAAAGAAGCTTGTCCTCGACCCGGACATGATGAAGGTTCGGCAGGCTTTGAGCATCCCTGCCAAGTTTCGTGAATGGCGCTGGCTGTTGAGCGAACATCGGAAGAAAGTCGGTGGCCTGCCCCCTGCTGAAGATATTGAAAGATGGAAGTTGCACTGCCTGAAGCTAAGTGACTTGCAAGTTGAGCAGGATGAGTCATCGACCGAGTCCCCCGAGGATAGAAAAGCGTGCAGTGGACCCGCCCGTGACGGAGCTGCAGTTTCTCGATCAATGGATACGTCCTTGCAGCGGGGGCAGCCGAGATCTTCTCTTGCCGCGAACAAGTCTTCCTCACAGGAGGCCTCGTCTGCCGGGATCAAACGCCTCGTCAGCGCGAACAGCAGGAAGGCCAACGGCATGCAGGAAGTTCGGGATATGTTGTTCAAGTCGCCAACCGTATTGCCCAAAACTTGTGATCTGCCTTGTAAGGAGGCCGTTGAGAAGCAAGGTTCGGGGCGTCTGCGCCGGTCTGGGGACCAAACTGAGAGGACTGTACCTCTGCCCAGCCACCATGACTCGTCTGCAGGACCACGAACAATCAAGCGCGGAGCTGACTCGATGTTGCAAGCTGCAAGCAAGAAAGCTAAAGAGTCGTCTGCTCGAGCAAAGAGTCCTCCAGTCGCGCGAACTGCTGGTTTGGGGATTGGTGATAACTCTGTTGGGGGTGAGCCTGTGTCTGATCTGCTGAAAACGGGCTTTCTATCAAGTCCATCTGCTTGTGCTAAGCTAGCTGACCATGTGTATCGAGCTGCTGATCTTTGTGCCTTCTCGAGCCTTCCCTTGGATAAACAAGAAGAAGCTGCCCTGTATCATCTTCAAAAAGGGATGGTTTTTGCTGTTGGGGCTATGCAGAACTCGCATGATGTTGCCCCCTCTTCTGCCCTGCTTGACGAGCTGGTGAAGAAGAATGCTGACCTGACTGACAAGCTCTCGAACGAGCGGATTCGCCATGACGCGAGGATTTCCGAGATGAAGGAGAGTATGTCCGCACTTAAGAGTTCTGTTGGCCAAAAGATGACGAAGTCAAGTCTCTTATGGCTACCCTGCTCGAACGCAAGGAAGCCTACTTTAGCCTCGAACGCAAGCATGCTGCTCTGGCCCAAGATCGTGATAGGCTGCTGGTCAAGTTTGACAACCATGTGGAAGCCACGGAGGTGTCCAAACATGAGATTGCTGCTAATGCGTACAAGCTGGGATACTTGGACTGCCAGAACGGTGCTCCTCCTTGCTGTCCTCTCGAAGATGACGATGATGAGCAGTCCAGTCTTGATCTGCCCCCTGCTCACAGTAAGCAGATCAATGTTGTGGATGCAGAGGCAGTTGGAGAGCAGGTAGCAGATGAAGCCGCAACGGAGGAAGACAAGCCCCAAGGCGGGTCAGCTGAGGTGGGAAAGGAACAAGCGGCCAAGGCAGTTGAGTAGGTGGTGATGGTTAAGCAGAGTGAGGCCGTTGCCAGCGCAGCTGAGGATGTGATCGGCTAAGGGTCACCTGCTGAAGTCCCCTAGTAGATGTAGTTCATTTTTGCTATTTTTGAACTTTGTAATTTTCTTTCAATAAGTGGTCTTTGGTTGACCGCCCTATTGTTTGTTGAATTTGGCTGGTTGGCCGCTTTGCTATGAAATTTTCAGTTATCTTTCAAACTTCAATTCTCATTATGTCTTGTAAGTGTACGTCCGGAGACATAGCACTTGAAAGAGATTCCATTGAGTTTGTACTCGTGAAGTAGCTTGCCCACCATGGAAGTAAGGCTTGTCGCCTACGAGCGTATGTCAGGGACACAATGCTCGAAATAAAAAGATTCCATTGAGTTTGTGCTTCGCGAAGCAGCTTGTCTGCAATGGAGATGAGGCTTGTCGCCTGCGAGCGTATGTCAGGGACACAACGCTCGAAAAAGACTCCATTGAGTTTGTGCTTCGTGAAGCAGCCTGTCTGCAATGGAGATGAGGCTTGTCGCCTGCGAGCGTATGTCAGGGACACAATGCTCGAAAAAGACTCCATTGAGTTTGTGTTTCGTGAAGCAGCCTGTCTGCAATGGAGATTAGGCTTGTCGCCTGCGAGCGTATGTCAGGGACACAATGCTCGAAAAAGACTCCATTGAGTTTGTGCTTCGTGAAGCAGCCTGTCTGCAATGGAGATTAGGCTTGTTGCCTGCGAGCGTATGTCAGGGACAAAATGCTCGAAAAAGACTCCATTGAGTTTGTGCTTCGTGAAGCAGCCTGTCTGCAATGGAGATTAGGCTTGTCGCCTGCGAGCGTATGTCAGGGACACAATGCTCGAAAAAGACTCCATTGAGTTCGTGCTTCGTGGAGCAGCTTGTCTGCAATGAAGATGAGGCTTGTCGCCTGCGAGCGTATGTCAGGGACACAATGCTCGAAAAAGGCTCCATTGAGTTCGTGCTTCGCGGAGCAGCTTGTCTGCAATGGAGATGAAAGAGGCCTGTCGCCTACTTGGAGTCGAGCTGGTAAGCTGCAACTCGAACAATGGTCTTGTTGTTGTAAGATGCCAGCTGCTGATGGTATGCTGCTGCTCGAACAATGGTCTTCTTGCTATGGTAAGACGTGAGCTGCTGCTGGTAAGTTGCAACTCGAACAATGGCCTTCTTATTGTAGCAAGATGTGAGCTACTGTTAGTAAGCTGCAACTCGAACAATGGCCTTCTTATTGTAACAAGATGTGAGCTGTTGCTGGTAAGCTGCAACTCGAACAATGACCTTTCCTCGTTCCTCTTCGACAGATCAAGGTTGACTTTCATCTGCTTGCAGTTTTGGTCAAGACTGCCCACCTCGATACTCATGGAAGGGACTGTGATGTGTGGGGGAATGATTGCTTCTGTTCCCATAGGCCAAGGAAAATGGTCTCTCCGATTGATCTCCTTTTGGTTGTGCGATAAGCCCATAAGACTCCTGGTAGCCCGTCGACCCATTTTCCTTTTGCGCATTCCAGTCTTTCCTTTAGGCAGTCCAGCACGATCTTGTTGGATGCCTCTGCTTAGCCATTGCCTTGCAGGTATATGGGAGTTGACAGGTGCTGTTTGATGCCATACTTTGCAAGGAATGCGGTGGTCTGCCTGCCCACGAACTGTGTTCCGTTGTCGGTGACTATTGATTGCGGGCAACCGAATCTGCAAATAATGTTCTTCCAGATGAACCGTTCAACATCGGCCTCCTTGGTAGAAGATAAAGCCTCGGCCTCGATCCATTTGGTGAAGTAATCAGTGGCAACGATCATCATCTCTTTATTGGCAGGTGCCGTCGGCATAGGTCCCACCAAGTCAATGGCCCACTGCATGAATGGCCATGGACTGTTCTGCGGATGGTATTCCTCAGCGGGCTGGCCAGGGACCGGCTTGTAGCGTTGGCATCGATCACATCTTCGAGCATACTCCGTGGAGTCTTGGCGCATGGTAGGCCAGAAATAGCCTATGTTGAGAGCCTTCTGAGCAAGCGATCTGCCCCCAGCATGATTTCCACATTCGTCGTCGTGTATCTTGCAGAGAACCTCGAGCGTTTGTGGGTACTTGATGCAAGTGAGATGAGGCCCGTAGTATGATCTGCGGATAAGCATGTCGCCTTTCATGTAGTATCTTGCAGCCTTCTGCTTGATTTTTCTGGCCTCGGACTTGTCCTTGGGCAGGTTTTCATTCACTAGGTAGTCAATAATTGGGTCTTGCCAGCTAGGATCCTCATCGATCTGCATCAGGTCCGGTTGCTTTGCCTCCTCTATGCTAGGCTGGTCAAGGTGCTCGACCGGGATGGAACGTCTGAACTGGGTATCCAGCGCCGATCCCAAGCTTGCTAGTGCATCTGCGTGCGCGTTCTCTGCTCTGGGAACTTGCTGGATGGTGAAGGTGGGAAACGCTTTCAACAACTCTTGAACTTTGTCAAGGTACAAGATCATCCTTGGGTGCTTCGCCATGTATTCTCCTGAGGCTTGACTTGTGATCAGCTGGGAATCTGAGTAGATGGCCAGCTTTTTGATTGATAGCTCCTTTGCCAAGCGCAAGCCAGCGAGCAACGCCTCGTACTCTGCCTCGTTGTTTGAAGCCGGGAAGCCAAGCGTGATAGCTTGCTCTAACAGGGTTCCATCTGGGGTGATGATGACGACGCCTGCTCCAGCTCCTTTCTGGTTCGACGCTCCGTCTACGCGCAACTGCCACATGTCTCTGGGTTGGTCAGGTTCAGTAGAGGTCTTGTCTGCTCTCGAACTTTCCTTCTTTTTGCTGACCAGCTTCTCTTCTTCGGCTGATGGTGTGAATTCTGCAACAAAGTCTGCTAAGGCTTGAGCTTTTATTGCAGTCTTCGGCCGGTAGAGGAGGTCGTATTGGCTTAGCTCTATAGCCCACTTCATGAGTCGCTGAGAAGCATCAGGGCTGTGGAGGATTGATCTCAAAGGAAAGTCGGTCATGACGATGACTCGGTGAGCTTGGTAATAAGGTCGCAGCTTTCTCGCAGAAACCACAAGGGCCAAAATGAGCTTCTCCAATTTCGGGTAGCGAGTCTCTGCATCGAGGAGAGCTTTTGACGTGTAGAATATCGGATGTTGGGCCCCAAGTTCTTCTCGAATGAGAGCTGAGCTGACGGCCGAGTTGGACACTGCCAGGTACACGAACAAGTCTTCACCAGGAACTGGCTTTGAAAGCAAGGGAGGTGAAGTAAGGTAGGTCTTTAGATTCTGGAAAGCTACTTCGCACTCTTCGTCCCATTTGTCTTTTTGTCCTTTCTTCAAAGCTTTGAAGAATGGTCTGCACTTGTCGGTAGACTTTGAGAGGAATCTGTTAAGGGCCGCTGCTCTGCCCGTCAGGCTTTGTATCTCCTTCACTGTGGAAGGCGACTTCATCTCGAGAATGGCTTTGATTTGGCGCGGGTGTGCCTCGATACCTCGTTGCGTCACTAAGTACCCTAGGAACCGGCCAGACGATACACCGAACGTGCATTTACTTGGATTCAGCTTCATGCGATATTGGCGAAGTAGGCTGAACGCCTCGGTGAGGTTTTTGAGGTGGTCTGCCCGCTTGGGGGCTTTAACCAGCATATCGTCCACGTACACCTCCATGGTTCTGCCGATCTGCTCCTTGAAAATTTTATTCACGAGCCTTTGGTAGGTTGCTCCGGCGTTCTTCAGCCCAAAGGGCATGACCTTGTAGCAGTAGGTGCCTCTTTCGATGATGAAAGAGGTCTTCGCCTTGTCATCATCGTACATCATAATTTGATTATAGCCGGAGTAAGCATCCATGAAGCTGAGCAGCTGGTTGCCGGAAGTTGAATCCACGAGCTGGTCGATTCTCGGCAGTGGGAAGTTGTCTTTAGGGCACGCTTTGTTGAGGTCGGTGTAATCAACGCATACTCTCCATTTTCCCTTTTCTTGTTTTGCCACCAGAACAACGTTAGCCAGCCATTCCGAGTAGGAGACCTCTTCAATGAAACCGGCAGCTAGGAGCTTGTCGATCTCGGCTTCAATGATCGCGACCCGCTCGGGAGCAAAGTTGCGTCTCTTCTGCACCACGGGCTTGCTAGCAGGGTTGACATGGAGCCGATGGCAGATGATGTTTGGGTCAATGCCAGGCATGTCAGATGGTGACCACGCGAACATGTCTTTGTTGTTCTGGAGGAAGATGGTCAGCTCCATCTTCTCGTCTGGGCTTAGGCGCGAGCCGATCCGCGCTTTCTTGTCTGGCTGGTGAGGATCGAGGGGTACTAACTCAACGTCTTCCTCAGGCTTCCAACCTTCTTCAAGGGAGCCTTCCGGGCGGATTCCCTCATCTCGATCCTTCTTGGTTGAATTCTGGCGCGAGCCGATTTGCGCCTCCTTCTCTGGCTGATCAGGATCGTGGGGTACTAACTCAACGTCTTCCTCAGGCGTCCAACCTTCTTCAAGGGAGCCTTCCGGGCGGATTCCCTCGTCTCGATCCTTCTTGTTCGGATTCTGGCACGAGCCGATCTGCGCCTCCTTCTCTGGCTGATCAGGATCGGGGGGTACTAACTCAACGTCTTCCTCAGGCTTCCAACCTTCTTCAAGGGAGCCTTCCGGGCGGATTCCCTCGTCTCGATCCTTCTTGTTCGGATTCTGGCGCGAGCCGATCTGCGCCTCCTTCTCTGGCTGATCAGGATCGGGGGGTACTAACTCAACGTCTTCCTCAGGCTTCCAACCTTCTTCAAGGGAGCCTTCCGGGCGGATTCCCTCGTCTCGATCCTTCTTGTTCAGATTCTGGCGCGAGCCGATCTGCGCCTCCTTCTCTGGCTGATCAGGATCGGGGGGTACTAACTCAACGTCTTCCTCAGGCTTCCAACCTTCTTCAAGGGAGCCTTCCGGGCGGATTCCCTCGTCTCGATCCTTCTTGTTCGGATTCTGGCGCGAGCCGATCTGCGCGTCTTTGTCTGGCTGGTCAGGATCGGGGGGTACTAACTCAACGTCTTCCTCAGGCTTCCAACCTTCTTCAAGGGAGCCTTCCGGGCGGATTCCCTCGTCTCGATCCTTCTTGTTCGGATTCTGGCACGAGCCGATTTGCGCCTCTTTGTCTAGCTGGCCAGGATAAGGAGGTACTAACTCAACGTCATCCTCAGGCTTCCAACCCTTTTCAGGGGAGTCTTCCCGGCGGATTCCCTCGTCTCGATCCTGGTTCCTTAACTGCTATTGTGAGCCAGCAACTTCCTTCCCTTTCGGGTTTGCTTGTCTGCTAAGAGCGCTTCTTGCCTCGTTGGCAGCTTGCATTACTGGTGTGAACTGCAGCTGCTTGCTCTTCTTGAGCCCTTGGGCGGTGCATCTCCTTGCCATGGCTTGGTCACTGTTGATCTGCCCGATTCCGCCCCCAGGGATGGGATAACGGATCTTCTGATGTAGAGCAGATGTGATGGCCTCGATCTTGCTGATCCACGGTCGGCCCAGGATTCCGTTGTAGGGGGAAACCTCGTCGATGACCATGAAGGTCTGCGAGCAGACTACTGGGGGTGAGTGGACATCCAAGTCGATCGTTCCAACAGTGATTGATGTGGCCCCATTGAAGCCGGTGAGCGATCTGGCAAGTTTGCTAATCTTGGGCTCGAACCCCATCTGTTGGATAACAGATAGTTGCAGGATGTTGGCTGCGCTGCCCTCATCTACATGAACTCGCTCGATCACAGCTTGTTCAATTTGGATGCAGATGACTAGGGCGTCATTATGTGGCAGGTCCAACCCGATCAAGTCCTTCTTCTGGAAGCCAATGATAGGTGTATCCCCAACAGCTGGTACTCCCGTTGTGACTTGGGAGACATAAGTTGCCTGCGCGATCTTTCTCTTGCGCTCCTTGGTGGTCAGCCCGGACTCTTGGGAGTCGGCTAGAATGGTGTTGATTCGTATGACCTTTTGGGGAGGTTCCTTGGCAGCTACATCACGATCCTCGATCTGCTGGATAGCCTTCTTTGCAACGAACTCTGTGCAATGGCCTTCTCTGACCAGCTCCTCAAGGTGCCTTTTCCAAGCGTTGCAGTTGTTGGTGTAATGACCGTGCTCCCCGTGGAATGCGCAGTATTTGCTGGCGTCTCTTTTAGAGGGGTCTCCCTTCATGGGTGGTGGTCTCCTCACCCACGGCTTATCCTTCACTTGAGCTAGGATCTGGTGGATTGGGATAGCGAACTCGGTGAAGGTCCCTGTTTCTAAGCTTCCCTCTTGGGGCCGCGATCTGCGCTTATCTCGGGCTTTTTGCTCGAACTTGTTGCTCTTTTGGCTTGCCTGCTTCGTCGGGTGGTCAACTTGCTTGCTAGCTTTCTTTGCGGCGATACGATCATCGTCCCAAAGTGCGTAGCGCTCTGCCGTCGCGAACACTTCTGCCAAGGTTTGACTTGGAGTTATGGCCAGCTCCCGGTATAGCTCGTGCTCGGTTGGCAAGCCCTTTTTGAATGCTGAGGATGCAACTTGGTCGTTGCATCCTATGATGTTAGCCTTCTCAGCCTTAAACCGTCTCAGGTAGTCTCGTAGAGACTCGTCTGGCTTCTTGCGCAGGTTGAACAGGTGGTCTGCATGCTTTCTGACCGTCTTGTAGGAGGTGTACTCCTTTGTGAAAATGATGGCGAACTCCATGAAGTTGCCTATTGACGCGGACGGTAGAGTGTGGAACCAATCCTGAGCTGCTCCTCGCAGGGTCATCGCGAACACTTTGCACATCAGGGCGTCGTCTGCCTTGTACAGGATCATGGCGCTCTTGAAGTGCCTCAAATGGCTCTCAGGGTCAGAGTCCCCCTTGAATGGAGTGATGGATGGCGTTGTAAACCGCTTCGGCGGCGGGGCTCGTTCCACCTCGTCGGTAAAGGGCGAGCGGTCAACTCGATCAATTTCCTTGCACAGGGCCTCCTCCGCGCTTCCTTTGAGTCGGAGACCTCGGAGTTGGTCATTTACCAGCTTTGCGACATCCTCTGCTCGCAGGGTTGGAGTCTCGGGCCGACGTCTTCGGTGCCTCGAGCGCGACTGGCTAGCTTCTTCCTCGGTTCCCAAGGGTCGATCCCCTTGGGTGCTCTGCCCGTGAGGCAGATTAGGAGATTGAGCTTGTGAGGATTCCTCTGCAGCTTGTCGCCGCGTGTTGGTCCTCGAGCGGGCTGGTGGGCGTCGATCGTCACCCTCTGCTCGCAAGGAAGGTCGTTCAGGTCGGCGCCTTCGGAGTCTCGAGCGTGACTGGCTAACTTCTTCTCCAACTCCCAAGGGTCGATCCCCTTGGTTGCCCTGCCGGTGGGGCAGGAGAGAAGGTTGAGTTTGGGAGGATCCCTCCACAGCTTGTCGCCGCATGTTGGACCTCGAGCGGGCTGGTGAGCGTCGATCGTCATCCTCTGCTTGCAAGGAAGGTCGTTCAGGTCGACGTCTTCGGTGCCTCGAACGTGATCGGCTAACTTCTTCTCCGGCTCCCAAGGGTCGATCCCCTTGGTTGCCCTGCCGATGGGGCAGGAGAGAAGGTTGAGTTTGGGAGGATCCCTCCACAGCTTGTCGCCGCGACCGCTCACGAACTCGAGCTCCTTGTGGACCTAAGCGAGCACGAACATTGGATTGTGGGCCTAGCCTCTCGAGCACATTGGTCCTGGGTCCTAGCCTCGAACGGCTCAGAGTACGGCTTGCAGCTGTCTGTGTCTCGTCTGCACGATCTCGCTCTCTTCCCTGCCGGTTTGCCCTTGTCTGACTAGCCTGGGACCTCTCGAATTGCTCGCCAGCATGCTCGGGTGCCCTCCTCTCCTCGTCACGGGGTCCAAGGTTGGGGCCTTGATTCAAGTTGATCTGCCTGAGTAGCTGGCCAATCAGGTTGTTTTGATCATCGACCTTCTGTGTGAGTTGATCAACCCGCGAGTTAAGGTCCACTTGACTGCCCGGGCCAAGTAGGGTGGTGTGCATTGGGCCCAACGGCATGTGGGCTAGGGCTCCATTGGACGCGTACACAGGTGCATATGTCAAGTGTGATCGCAGAGGAGGGAGAGAATGGATCTGCTCCGAGACTGGGACGATGTCAGAGTAGCCATGGGGCTGTGCAGCAAGTCCGGTAGTTAAGTGGTGTGGCTGCTGCTGTGCTCCGACGGCAGGACAGCGAGGCAGAGCAGCTCCGGTAATCGGCGCTGGCGACTGCAAGGCTGTGGAGGTCCCAGGGTCATGTGGCGGCTGTTCTGCAATTCCAGCAGCTGAAGGCGGCTGCAAAGCACTAGAAGACGGCTGCAGGGCGTTGGCAGGCATGATTCCGTGCTGTTGTATTGAGGTTTCCACCACAAAACCATGAGATGGGCCCGTCGTGGTGGCGTTACTCTTCGTACGTCTTGTATCAACCATGGTTGTTTGAAAAAACTGTGTGAAAGATGGATTTTGAGCACGCTTTGAATATATCTCGTGCTCTCAATGAAAGCACCAATTTGTTTGTACAAATTTCCTCACGAGAATATTCGTCTAAGATTCCTTCGTCTTCTCCACTTCTCTTTCTCCCTGCAAAACAGATCGGGGGTAAAAGGACCACACCCGGGGGGTGTTGGCCAAAGGCCCTCCGATGCCTAAGTTAGGTAGGGTATTTCAAGGAAAACCGGGTGGCCGGAGCCGTGTGTGGTGGCCGGAGCCTAGTGTCAGAGAGAGAAAGAAAGTGGTGGCTAGGGTTTGTGAGAAATAATTTCTGCAGAGTTTCAGTAGGAATTTAGACGTACCTTGACCTTTGTGCGTAGCCAAGTATTTATAATGGTCTCGAAGATTAGGGTTTCAGAGGAATAATTCCGTAGTTGGTAAGGAATTATTCCTCCCTGATTTGGCATTGATTTGATTAATTAGGGATTTGATTTATTTGGGTAAATCAAATCCCTAATCGTGGTAGGTATCATATCAAATCCTAATTTAATTAGGTAACTCATCATTTAATTGGGAATTGGGGTAGGAATCAAATCAATTCCCAACTTAATTAGGTAATTCTCAATTTAATTGGGTAACTCCCAATTAAATTGAGTAACTCCCAATTAGGTTGAGTAATTCCCAAATAGGTCAAATAATCCCCAAATGGAAGGAATTATTTGACCTAGGGTATGATTTAATTCGGCTCCCACACACACCTGTGAAGGGACTAATCTAGTTTATAATTGATTAATCTCTTTTCTCGAAAGAAATAAAAAGATTGATTAATCTCCAACAACTTTCTTATTATATTGGATATTGGATCTACATGCCCCGCCCTTCGAAAAATGTTATAATTTTTCTGGTTCTTCGTTTTTTTTTAACAAAGTAAAATTAAAATTAAGAAGAAGAAAGAACTATACAGAATTTTTTTTTATGCGAAAGGAGGAAATCAAATCAGGTGCATAATAAATGCTCTTAACCACTTGAGCTACAAGTTCCTTGCTACTTAGAATTGTTTTTAGTTCTCTACCATATTCTTTTCATTGTTACTAAAAAAATAAAAAATAAATACAAAAGTGCTACTAAAAGAACCGAATTCAACATCTTATCGGATGAAAAATTCATACTTAGAAAGCCTTTACCTAACATACACTCTTCCAATGAAGAACGCCTCGTTGACAAAGCCTTTGCGACATTTGTCAACTTTCAATGCCAAACACGGCTACCAGCCAACCACGCAAAAGGGGGGAATTTTCTATGGGATTGCTGTTGACAAAACTGTTCCTCTTGATAGAATAATCCCTCATGTTTTAGAGTGACAATGCGTTTCAAAATTGAAGGAAGACCAAGTTGTTGCCCATCATGTTGGCATCTGAATTTGTTGCCAACATGAACATGAAGAAATGCGCTGGCCAAGCTAGGTGCAAAGAAAAGATCTCGCGTATATCCAGCGCATACAACGCTCCTCTCACATATCACACAAACCAAGACACCAAGCCTTAGGTGTGAGAAAGAGATTCTAATTTATATAAACACCCCTTGTATGCAAGCATTTTAGCCATATGGTTCATGATGCAGACTGAGGAGGAGGCAGTCCATGTAATGATCATGTGAATGAAGATGTAAAATAGTAAATTGATAAACAGATAAGAGCTCAGGATCAGCGC
This sequence comes from Prunus armeniaca, assembly GCA_903112645.1. Classification (NCBI taxonomy): domain Eukaryota; kingdom Viridiplantae; phylum Streptophyta; class Magnoliopsida; order Rosales; family Rosaceae; genus Prunus; species Prunus armeniaca. The sequence continues at coordinate 6,881,824 of CAEKDK010000003.1, read as the reverse complement.
TAAACATAATCATTTCTTGTGTATTTCTGCCCTAAAAGTTACCAAACTAGTATAAATGCGATAGTGAGGACTGATGACAGCCAATAAACACTAAAAACAGTTCTTCATGTCATTCAGATGCTCAAAACAAACCAAAAAGAGAAGAGGAATGCACACAGATAAAACACGGCACTCACGAAAACAATGGTTGTAAACAAAAAGGCAGCTATAATCCCCGGAAATTCTAACAAATTGACAGCCAGTGCTACCTTACCTTAACCTTAAATCCAAACACACATCTATGTCTTTTCACATTTTCTCAGCCATTATGGCCAATCCTAGGCACGGCCTCCTATTTCGAATCCTGTTTTTCATCTTTTTCCTCTGAGATGAAATCTGAGCTATCTTCAGCTGCTGATGTCCCATCATTCCCATCATTATATTCTGGAGCCTGGGAAGTCTTAAATAGTTCATCATTCTCCAATTGAGCTAACTTCTCTTCGATTCTCCCTCAGTAGCTCGACCACCTCCAGCATAGTCGGTCTTCTCTCAGGTCGACTATGAGCACATAGCAAAGCCACAAAGATAACTCTTTTCAGCTCATCCTCTGCATACTTTCCATTGAGCTTGGGATCTGCTAATTCATCAAACTTCCTCTCACAAGCCAATGGCAGTGCCCAATCAGTAACTGTGCGTTTCATTGTTGAACTCAATTTCTCAATGGGTTTCTTGCCACTGGCAAGTTCTAGCAGGAGAATGCCAAAGCTGTAGACATCACAACTCTCTGAAGCTTTCCCTAACATAGCATATTCAGGTGCAAGGTAGCCAAGGGTACCCTTCACTCTTGTGGTCACATGTGTAGCACCATCAGGGATTAGCTTTGCAAAACCAAAATCAGCAACTTGAGCCTGGAAATCTGAGTCCACTAACACATTGCTGGCTTTGATGTCTCTATGGATTATATGTGGAGTTGCATGGTGGTGAAGATAGCTGGAAAATTAAAGTAAGAGGTTAATATGAGTAACAGTTATAGAGTTGGGAGAAATATGGGTTCAGTACTTACGCAATTCCCTCAGCAGATCCAATTGCAATATTCATCCGCCGGTTCCAATCAAGAAGGCATTCAGCTGAGTGCTGCCCGTGAAGATGAGAAAGTAAGCTCAAATTTGGCATGTAGTCATATACAATTAAACGCTCTTGCCCTTCTGCACAATAGCCACGTAAACTGAGCAGATTCTTGTGCCGAACTCGTGCCAATATCTCAACCTCAACTGCAAATTCCATATCTGCTTTGTTACTCCAGACCTTTAACCTTTTAACTGCAATCTGTATAGATTTCATTGAGAATTAATTTGAATTGAGATATCATTCAGAATTATAAATAGTCCATACAAGAGACAATTTTGGGTTTAATTTAGGCAACAAAACAAAAAAAAAAAAAAAAAAAAAAAAAAGAAAAGAAAAAAAAAAAAAGATACATAGACACTATCACCACCCACCAGACAGATGGAGCACAAAGGAAATTCCACCGATTACTATCAAGCGAAGAAAAAATTTAAGGAAAGACCAATGCACAACAAGAAGATCAAGCATTTCAGAAAATTTTGATACTTTACAGAAGTCTCAGTATCTGGGAAGTAATTACAGGTGCCCTTTTGAAGAAGCTACTTTTAGTTATGATTAAAATTTAGAGAAAAACTATACTCATACTTTGCGATCACTATTTTAGAGATTACTCGAGCAAAAATATCAACTCCTTCATAAGGCTCACTCAAGACGGTGAAGAAACATACTCTGACAAACTTATAGTTGATGCTAAACATAATGATATTAAGGACCTCGATAAAAGTTTGTTTTTGTAGAAATTTTTTTGAAGTGCACAATGTTGACCAACACAAAGTACATTCTTCCAACCCTGTTTAATAGATTGAGAGCATCCACAATGGGCTCCCTAAACCACCTCCTTAGACAAATTTTAGGGAGGAATCGTAAAAATGTAACTCCAACCACGCTCCCTATCCACCTCCTAAAATAGGGAGTTCTCTAGGAGCTCCTAAATATGAGGAGAGAGAAAGGACTCTTAGTGGCTCCCTATAATTTAATGCTGCTTTATTTAATGAGTATTTTAAACCTTTATTTAATGCTAACAATTTTTTATTTTATTTTTTAATAGAGATGGACCAATCAAAAAAGAGTTATAGCATTTATGAACTCCAAATTAGGGAGTATGGTTGGAGTTGAAATTTTTTAGAGAGCTCCTAAAATAGCTTTCTTATATTCTTAGCCAAATTTTAGCTAAGAAATAGAGAGCATCATTGTGGATGCTCTGAAGAATATAAGTACATAAAGATATTGGAATCAGTCTTTTAAGCACAGTTGTCTCAACTGGGCTTCTCTAGGAAGCTCCCAACCAGGCAGGGTGTCTGCACCTACTTATGATTTTATGTCTAGCACAGAAAGTGACCAAATAAAACTGAATACAATTCATCCTGACGAACACTGGAGTGACTTATAACTATTCTATACCAAATTAAACTGGTATATACTCCTTAGCTATTTGAAAAAGTAATGGACTCCACCAATCAACTGAATATACATGACAAAACTTGTACAAGCATGTCCCTCTCTTTCTTATTGCTAGATCCTCATGGCAGTGATGCAATTCAACAAATTGAAATAATAATTTTAACCAGCAGTACGTATGAGGGTTCACCTTGGAGCAACAATATGGCTTGCTCCAAGTGATCTAGTGTTCGAAGGTTTGATTTCAAGAAATGGCCTCTCTAGAAATAAGGATGTGGCTGCATACGTCTTGCCCTAATCAGCCATAGCACCTGTCCTCTTATCTTTCCCTTCCAAGTTTCAATAATCTAGCTGCAACTAATTTTTCCCCATGTTCATCAGGTGTCATTCAAAAAATTTCCAGAACATAACACTGTTGGTAGTTTCACTTCCTTTGAGAACCAACCAACACTACGACTCCCATGTTTCTTTCACCGTCTAATCTTCTTACTATATTTCAATGTTGAATGCAATTCTCACAGCCTTTTGTGCATTAAAAGAATCACTTCCCTTGAGAACCAACCAGCACTATGACTCCCATAGTCTCTTTCACCATCTAACATTCTTACTATATTCCAATGTTCAATGCAATTCTCACAGCCTTTGTGCACTAAAAGAATTAGTGTTTTTATAGCTTCTCTAAAATGAAGGAAAAAGAAAAGAAAATTTATTTGGTTCAGATTATTCATTACATGTTACAAAAGGAAATACGTACCTAAAATGTTTCACAACCGTATCCTAAACGAAAAGGCACAAGTAGTTCATTGATAGAGCATACAAGTTTATTTATCATTACAAGAAGAAGAATCTAAATCATCACATACCTACTGCTGTGTCTGACCACATATTCATTCTATGAAGAAAATAGGTAATAATTATTTATACTACAACCATACCCTTAAGGATTATGGCAAAGATCCATAAATATTATTGAATCCACAACTACAAGCTCAAACACTGAAGTGGTCTCTTCATCAGTCATAACCATTTTAATGCCTCATCCAGACATTTGATCTACACTAGCACTTAAACATCAGGGAAAAATTCTAACCATATTAGCCCACTTTATGCCATCCTCATAATCATTTCAATTGAGAATTTTAAACAAAATGAGATATCAGAAATCTAAAGTTAAAAGACCAATAAAAAAATTTATTGTTTAGAAATAAAAACCAACGATCAACCAACAGTATCCTTTTGATTTATGGTTTTTTTCTTATAAAAAAATAGTAGAATCAAGAATGATAACTCTTGTTTGTTCTTTCACCCAAAAAAGAAGAAGCAAAACCATAATCAATTAAGTATATGATGCTAAACTTAACTGAGTAACCAGCAGAATTCACAATAATAAAAAATGACATATAACTGAAATATTAGTAATTACTTGTGATCCATCCCAAAGCTGACCCCAGTAAACACTTCCAAACCCTCCCTCTCCAAGTTTGTTGTCATAATTAAAATTGTTTGTTGCTGCGTGGAGTTCCTTCAAGGAAAAGACCCTCCATGTTGGCTGCTTCTTTCCTCGTTCTTTTCTGCACATCAGGTTTCCATCAAATCAATATAATACCAATTAGGTTTCTTAATGAAATAGTAATTTTCTTCAGAAAACACCCAACTGCTAAAAGCAGACACACAACAGCAGAAACTACAGAACCAAAAACCAAGAACAACCCGAAACGGATACCAAAGATGCCATCTAATTTTAAAAAATAAAAATAAAAAAGGGGGTAAATTCCAGTTGATTTTCTTTTCTTGTTTGCTTAAGAAAAACAAATTAAAACGATAGATTGACTGTTGAATGTTTGTAAAGTGGACAAGTCATTAGAAACAGGATGGAACAAAAGCCCAACCATCATCTGTTCATTGATGCCTGTTTGTAATCTGTTTTACTGAGTCATTAAGATTCCAGTCCGATATTAACTCTTTATTCTCTTTTTCCTTCCTTATACTTTGAAACCGACATGTGGATCAATAAATTCCTCTTGCTAACACCCATTTTGCTTCTCTGTTTAATCTGAGGAAAACCCAAGAATGCAAATCCTCTTCTTTTTGTTTCTCTGGTAACACTTCAAAAAATGGTAACACTTCAATTTGCACTTAATTCTTCCTAACACCAATGAGCTCATCCTTCGAATCTGAGCTAAACCCAGAACCTAAGCCCACTTCAACTCTCATTTCATCATCCAGAAAACCACAGCGAAAGATTTCTCCAAATCAGATTCCACTACTACTTACATAACAAAATTGAATTAAAAAAAGAAAAAACCAACCAGCAGTAAATAATCAAAACCAAAATTTTCAAATTCAGCTCGGAAACAAAGAATGATTAACGTACCGACCAAAGCCCCTTCCACAACAAAACATTGGACCAAAAGCCATAGCCAAACCCACCAACAAAAATCGCTTCTTTAGTCAATCAGAAAACGACCCACCAAACCAAATCAGCTCCTTGTTCTTCTTCTCCCAATTTTTCAAGCTTCGTTTTTTACTCTGAGCCTTCCTGAACCTCCCTCTTTAGCTTGTTGCAGAGTGAAGGTGAGAGAAAAGGCAAAGCCGAAGAAGACGATGAGATACCAAGCTTGGAGCTTCGGTCATTTGGTTGGGTTTTGGTGGGCAAAAGCTAGCAAAAGCTACAGTCTTTAAGGCGAATGTTGCGCTTTGAGAACCTGAACAACGGACGGGATTTGCAGAGCGCACAAAATAGTTGTTATCAGCCAAACCCAAAAGTCCACACCCTTCTTCCTTAAGCCTTCTTTTCTGTCTGTTTTCAAGTTTCTGGTCCAGCTGTTATTCAATTTTGATTTTCAAAGTGCAGACGCATACTCTCAGGGACCCATTTCAATTCTTTAATTATATATCTCTTTTAACAGGTTGTTTATATTATTAATTGTAATTAAATTTATTAACAGTTTCACCATTTTCTCAGCTTTACAATTTTATTTGTAAAAGGAAAATGAATAAATAGAGTTTAACTCTCTGTAAGAGTTGTGAAAAGAAGGGCACTCCATTACTAGATAGTAGTTACAAGTTTCAATCTTCATTTTATTAATTTAATCGCCAAAGTAGAACATAAATGAGCTAAGAGCACTTCCGCCTATTTGTCATGGCAAATGGTAAGAGGAGGCAAGGACATATACTATTCACGTAAATAGTGGCAACCATTGCAAAAAGCAAGTTGTGTTTCCACCCGTTGCCATTGCAAATGGCAAATATTTGTTTTTTTTTTAACAATTAATTTGGAGAATATTTTCGGATAAGATTTTGAGTTCTTATCTATCAATATTTATTATAAAATTCATATCCCATAATTTGAATGAATTTTCTTGATAAATTTTCACCAGCTCCCAACATTCTTGATGGTTGAAAGATTTTTTGCCTTGCCCAATTGCACCAAACCACATATGTGCTTGCATAATCTATTAACAAAAAAATATTGAAAATGCAAGACACATTAATAAAATATTGAAAATGCATGAAATATTTAAAATATATTGGAAATGCAAGTAACATTACAAAAATATTGGAAATGCAAGAAACATAAAAAAATAATTAAAAAAATTAGGACATTACATTTAATAAAATGGAAATTACAAATAATTTACCTCATTGCCAAGATTTTCACTGCTTCGAACATTGTCCCTAACTTTTGCTAACACATCTCTCCATTTCCCTAACTCTTTATTCAATATTTTCCACCTACTACTCAATGCCATTTCTGTACGACTCAAACCCGATCTTTCACAAAATTTGGCATGAATTTTTCTCCACATGTGAGAGAATTTCATCTCATTGCCTATGACCGGACAATGACAAATATGGACCCAACTCTCACACAAGAGAACATCTTCCAAATAATAGAATTTATGAAATTGTATGAGGATTTGGTGTAGAAAGTGAAGAAGAATTGTAGGTATTTATAGGGAAAAAGTTCAGAAATTTTTGGTAAATCTTTTAAAAAATTTCGAATTTTTTTTCACATTTTTTATGCCATAAAAAAGCCCAGCCTTTGGATTTGAAAAAAAAAAAAAAAAAAAAAAAAAAGCGACCAGAACGTGCCACGTGGCATGTTACCATTGGCCAACACCAGCGCGCGGTAATTCAAATATTTTTAACGTTGGTGCGTGCATTAAAAATAATTTGAATTACTGCGCTGATGTCAACAATCTTCGAGCTCAACCTCGGGTTGGTTTCGCCTGCGGGCTGGCCCAGTCTCATGGGACCCATGCCTTGCTCAGGCTTCTTTGGCCCACTAGAAGCTGCTGCCTGGGCTCGGGCCCTATCCTGTTAGGGCTGGGGTTTGTTGCTAGAGGTGCTCTAATATGAAGGAGTACATAACTATTATTCAGTAAAAATAATTTTGCTAGTTGAGATAATAAATGAATATTGAAAGAATAAAAACAACAGTGAGAAGCATAGGATAGCGTTCCAAGAGTGTCAATAACGCCTCCCTTTTATTCTATCATTGTTGAGTTTGATTAACTTATTTTGTGTTAGAAAGAGATAAGAAGGTTTTTATTTTTGTTTAAATGTTTAATGGATATACTCAATCCTCTCATTACTTATTAATGGATTTGTCTACTCGTATTTCTCATCTCAACATTAAAAGATATCAAAGTTCGAATATCATCCGCTCTAAGAGCATCCGCAATGATTGCTCAATAGTTCATTTCAGTTTAGTTCAGTAGTTCAATTTATTTAACTTTTTTGGCAGCTATTAAGCTGAACTGTAGTTTCATTTGCAGCGATGTAGTTTAATAGTTTACAAATTTAAAACTAATGTTGTCCATGTGTCAATAAGAGAGAGGCTATAGAGTTATTATGGTAGACCATCTTATTAAAATGAATTTCATTTCATAGTTCATTTTATTGACCTCTGAAATGAATTATTGATACCTGAAATGAAATATTGATCTTTGAAATGAACTGAACTTTACCACTGCAAGTCAAAAGTTCAATTTATTGAAATAAAATGAAAATCACCCCACCGTTGCAGATGCTTTAATTATAAATAATAAAAAAATAGTTTAGGAGATAATGTGAAACATACGATATGTTCTCGAATTGAAAATAAATATATTTTATTTATTTATGGTTTCATTCAAGTGAAACTATACATGGATGATCTTAACTTTTGACTTCATTATGAAATAATTAAAATTGAGGCTAAACATTACTGTTCCAACTTCCAAATCATAGTTAGTTTTAAACAATGATTACATTTGGAATCAAGAAAAGAGTTAAATATGAGTGTTGTGATTAATTGCATTAAAATATGATATTATTGGTATGAGTTTGGCTCTAAACCGTCCACATACTTTGTGGGGCTTCCTTTGATTGCAATGGTGACAAACGCAGGAAAACTTTTCAAAAGATTATGTCCCACAATATTAATATGTTTACTATATATAGTAGGTGTCATCTGTGAGTCCAATATATAATTTTCCAATTGATATAGATGACCCTGTTGCCTGTTAGTTCCACACTTTTGAGAGCCATTTGCATAAATCTGATATTAATTGCTTAATGTATTCATTTTAACAGATTATGACTTCTTAACCAATAATCTGACCGTTAAAACACAATAATCAAAAGGATGATATCATTATTAGGTATTGGGATTAACTCTTGTGGTGAGGAGAATGAAAAAAGGATTATGTTAAACTAGTTTAGTGAGTTAAATCAACAAAAAGTTGTCCAATATGTTTGGATAACTTCATTTTTACCATCTACGAATAATTTAAGGAAGATGGGCAGTATCTAAAAAGATATACAGTTCCAAACACATTGCTGGATAAAAATAGGAACATAGAAGGTGTAAACGGTAAAGATATCCCTCCATGGTAGAGTAACTTTTTTTTAAAATAAAAAAATACTATCGATCGATACTCTAAACTATAAGAGGGTTTCTCATATACATACACTACCAAAGTATCATGGGAGTTTGAACCTGAGATAGTGATAACCTATTAAGGCGGAAGAAGGTGCAAATGCACCTCCCTTCACCAAAAAAGCCTTGAGAAATGCTTTATATTGATCATTTGGTGGTGCACGCCAGGTGTTTGACAAATTGCCTAAACCAAGCTTGTCTTTTTGTGCTGCGCTGCTATGCTGTTGCGCACCTCTATTTTTTTCAAAACATCTTGGCGACGTCGTTTTAGACCAAACTTTAAAAAATTAATTAGAAAAAGGGAAAGTTGGAGTGTGTTTTGTGGGGTTTAATAAGGATTTTAGGGCCTACTTAATAAATGATAAAAGGCTTTTAAAAAATGGCTTTAACTTCTAGGGCTTTTAAGAAGCGTTCTTATTATATATATATATATATATATATTTAACATGGATTAATAAAGCTTTTAGCTTTTTAAAATTGAACATCCGTTAAAAAATTTATGGGTCCGCTAATACCTGAGACCACTGGTATATAAATCAATGCTCTTTTTCATTAGGCTAAACCCCACATTAACTCACTATAAAGTAACTTAAGTAAGTATGTAGGCACCATATATTAAGTGACGTAAAAACATGTGCAACTTTTGTCGTGGTTTACCATAAGAGAGTTAGAGTATCAATACGTTTATTATTAGAAGATTAAGTGTAGCACATCAAATGTGAAATTTCAAATGTGATTGTTAGCTGTTTTCATCTTCTTCTTCTTCATTTTTGTTTTTGTTTCAGGCTTTAGAAATCTGAAATTCGCACTTTTCTTGCGAGACAATGATTATTGGTTTACACCAATATGGACCATTTCATTTGTGCTAGATGGTTTTTATTTTTATTCTTTTGGTAATTATCTGTGGCAGATGATTGAAACTTGAAAGCAGCAGTGAGTTTTAACTTTTTAATTGTCCATATTGTTCACTTATTTTAAATTCAATTCCGTTCTTGACTGTTGTTGTTCGGGAAATTACAAAACTACACAAGAACAAACATCAAATAAGTAATAGAATATGCCAAAGTGGTTGGAATAAGTTGGGTTTCCGCTAAAGATAGTAACACAACCCAAGATTCTACCAATAAATAATTGATCAATAAAATAAAAATTAACACAACCCAAGTGACAATAGCCAAAATTATATAAAATATCTTTGAGAGGCAGGGACTTTCATGTGGTGGACTCACCAAGTCAGGCTTGGCATGCTTGAGGAGAAATTATACAGTCTAAGGATTACAAATTCACACAAATTATAGCATCTATCAACGTCGTTTTATGCATGAACACAACTGTAACCTTCTTGTTATGCAAAAATGTATTTTTCTAAGTGGTAAAACCTAATCCTCCTTGAAAGATCCTTATACTCTCATCTTAGTTCTCATTTTAACAACCCAATATATCAATCTCATCTTCACACATAGATAGATATTTCTAGTTTGGTTCAACAAACCACAAGATCCAATTTCTTTTTCCTCCCACAATTGTTTTTTTTTATTTTTTATCTTTTTCCTCCCACAATTTGGCGTCTTCTTCTGGCGTTATCCTCTTGTCTTCATTTTGTCCCTCTTAATGCTAACACTGTGGCTCATCGTATTGCACGTTATAGTCTTCGAGCGGAGGAGCTTTGTTAGTGGTTGGGTGATGGACCTCCCTAGCTCCTAGATGGTGTTAAGGAGGATAGGTCTTGTTTTGTCTGACTTTGTAATAGGGGTGTTGACTCTTCTGTTTAGTTATTAACATGTGTGGTGATCTTTCCTACCTTGAGGTTTTATCCCTTGTGATTCTTCCTGGGAAGATTTTAACGAGGCCACCATTAACATGCTCGTTCTTACCATGTAATGTTCTCTTTGGGTTGAACGCAATACCATTTTCTCTCCAAAAAAACAAAAAAAAAGTACCATAAGGAGAACAAATTGAGATTGCAAGTCATGAAATTATTGTATAATTATTTTTAGATTAGACCTACCAATGATTGATGTCAGACCAAATTAAGTGGGCACTGGAGTGGTATTGGTGAGAATCCTAGAAGACAAACCCTTTCATTGGAGCTTTTTATGAAATTGGCTGTCTGTATAAGACATGGAAATGCAAGTTGATCAAGGCTTTTAGTACATGGTGTGACAGTTCTAGAAGTATGAGCTGCTATTCTTGGATTATATGCATTATGTGTTCTTTATTTGTTTTATTTTTATTTTTTATAAGGGTTCTTTATTTGTTTTCTAGTTTGTATAAGGGAGATTTTATTGGCATCTCATTATTTGCTTTTTGCACCCCATACTAATTTTAAACATAAGTAATTTATTTAACCCTTGTACATAATTACCGTTAAGGACAAAAAACATTTATAATAAAAATTAAATTTGCTCACTACACCCCACATATGTTCCTGCAACTCTAGTTAGACTTTTTTCTCAAACCATCATGTTTCTATAACCCTAATAAGGTTTATACGCTTATATTGGTGAAAAAATATATATTATATTTATTCATGAAGGGTGAGATTGAAGTTAGAGAGGCTTCGAATGAGGTATGAGTTTATTTTTTGGCCTTTTTCAAGTTTAGGATTTCATGATGGTTCGCTGGTTGCGTTCAGCACACCAGTACCGAACAAGATAGGTAAATTCGGTGGGATGCCACAGAAACATTGCACCTATTTCAGTGGTGTTTGACCGGTTGTTAACTTCAAATGCAGTGGAGATCCACCATAATATGGAACAGTGTTCAGTGGTATATTACTGAATTTTTGCCTACAATTCAGTGGCAACAAACCGACATATATTTATTTTTTCAGTAACTTATTGTCGACCACAAATTTAATGTAAGCTATTTTGACCTTACTCCTATTGAAGGAACAAAAACAAGGTGACGCCCTTAAAATAGAAAACACATCATCCAATGTGATGGTCATCTCACCAAAAGGCATGTGAAAGATGTTCGTTTCGGGATGCCATCTCTCAACGAAGGTAGATACAACAATCTTATCTGCATTCTGATAAGAACACCTAATAAGTTGCTCTAATCCAGACCTCTGAATGTACCATTTGAATATACTATTATTTGGATTAGCCCACCAATTTCACTAACGAAGGGTAAATGTCTTCGACATGCACCTAAGGTGCTCTCATTCCTAATAAAAAATAGTATTAAATACAAACTCAATAATGAATTCAGTAGATGATCACTGAAGCAAGAAATGAAATCAAGGAAACAAAAAATGAATTCAATAGACTACCACTGAAAATCAAAAACACATTCGGTGGACTACACTAAAAAACTGAAACATATTTGGTGGACTACTACTAAAAACATAAACACATTCGGTGGATAGCCACTAAAAAACCAAAACAAATTCGGTGGACTACCATTGAACAAAGTAACGATTTCAGTGGGGTTTACACAAGTAAGTTAAGGAATGGGGTTCATGAGGGCAATCTAGGAAGAAAAATGAGGTGTAGTGAGTAATTTTAAAATTTACTAAAATTCAGTGGGGTGTAAGGAGAATATGGGGTGCAAAGAGAAAATTTTGGGGTGCCAATAAAATTACACTTTGTATAATCGTCATTCATAGGAATATCTTCTCCTTTTTTCCCTTTTTTTTTTTTTTTTTTTTTTTTTTTTTTTTTCTTTTTGTATTTAAAAACAATTTTATATTTCCCCATAATTAAATGGAAAATGTAATGTATGTGGGCTTTGTATATTTAATTAATACTAAAAAGTGTTTTAAACTCGTTAGACTCGACTTAAATTTAAAATGAGCGACTTAATTATATGGGTACAACATAATTATATAGTACACACTATCACGTATAAGTTCATTAATTTGGAAACAGAAAGTGTGCAATTATGGTAAGTGGGCCACTTTAACTTTGGGATAGTAAGGTGAGATTTGACTGAAGTTTCAGGAGCACAACAGTAAATAAGCTTATTTAGAATTGGAGAATTGTTATACAGATTTTCTTTGATTGCAATATAACTGCTTTGTGGGAGCACTATTTATGCTACGAAGTTTGTAGAAGTCTCATCGGTCAAAATCACAAATAGGATTAGAACAGAAAAGTCATGTGAAGATTCTCATAAGAAAGAGAAGTCCTATGAAGATGATTGAGACTTTGAAGACTTATTTCCCTATTTCTTTTCTTGCTCCTGTTGTTCTATGAAAATTTATGTCATATGGACTTTTGCATGTGTGTTGCGTCAAATTTGTATCTTGTCTGTAGCCTGTCATGTTGGTCTCTGCACTGTAGGGAAAATTGAAGCTGTTGTGCTAGCCAGTTTAATGTGTTGAGGATTTCATATTCTCAAGAATTTTAGCCTCCAGGTTTCATCATTTCTCTTATTTTTTGCATGCCAGCTCCTCAGACAGAATATTAAATGTTTTTTCTTCCTCCTGTTGGGGAGATGTACTTTTTTGTCTGAAAGATAAGATATATTCAAAGCATTCACATTGTGACACATGGTTTAGAATAATTTGTTTATCTTGTTATTCCATCAGGGGCCCTCCTGAGGATCTTTATGCTTCTCTTGATGTCGAAGAAATAGAAGGAATTCAAAGAGAGATGGTGTATATCTCTCCACAACAGTTTCTATCAATTATCTGGATGCCATATTGGGGGGCTGTTGTTATTTTTATTGAGTCTGTTTGCACCATAATCAACCAAGCACATTCGGCATTAGAGAATTGGCACGCACACCGATAGCTAAAAGGAAAGACACTTGAGCAATCCCTAAAATACCGATGAAGTCATCATCCTCCTAACCTGCTGAAGGAATACCTCCCTCCGAAGCGGTAGTTGCCTACCGAAGGTGGCTGCCAATGCTCTCAACTACATAACCTAAAACCGTAGACACGTGTCATCACCACAACGATTTGCACAAAGTCCCACATCGAAACTTTGTGCAAACTCTCACTTTCACTTCTCTATAAAAGAGTAATAGTACCCAAGTAAAAAGAGTAACTACTTTTCACCTTTATTATTACTCTACCAAAATTACACACATCCTACACTCTAACTTAAACATCGGAAAGCCTTCAACAGGTACCACACCAATGCCCGAAGTTTAATTGTTTACTTTTTGTCCCACAACATACTTATCTCTCTGAAGGTATACTGTTTATAATGCTTTGGAGTAGTAAAATCGTGAAGTATACATGCTATATCGTGGACTTTCAACAATTAGTTTTTCACAAATTTGTGGATGAAGCTTACATCTCCATAACGTAATACTCCATCAAAACTTATGCATCCGCCCTTTTGAGACTAATAATTTCAGAAGCTGGAATTCTATTTAATTTCTTTCAACCAACAAGTAATGCACATCGAAGAAATCCTTTCTTGTAAAGTTGTAACCTCTAAACAATGAACATTTTCATTGAAATTTTAACCCTCGGATTTTTCTTTCCTTTATAGTGCCAATGAGCGTGAACTGCTTGAAGAGCTTGCTTTACTGAATAATACTACCACCAGACGTTCACGCACTCGCCCTAAAATGCAACCAGCTAGTGTAATCACTTATCATCTGAGGATGTGTTCTCTGTCTGTGCATGTTTTGATAATTCATCAGTGGATGTGTTCAAGTCCTTTCATAAACGTTTTCGAACTTTAAACTGTGGTGAATTTAATGTAATTAATCATTAGATTTGCATGACAGAACACTTTATACAGTTTCAATCTGCATATGTACAGATTTATCTGACTTGAATATGTTTCTTTGCTTCGGTAGCAAATAATATAGAACTGGAGGTGGGAACGGTTGGGGAGAAAACAGATGAAGGAGAAGATCAAAATGACCCATGGAAGAAGTTAAAAAGACTTTGCTGGGTCAAAATCTCCCTCTCTCTCTCTCTCTCTTACCCAAGTATTAATACTACTTACTATATATGGTCATTAACTACTGAGTGAAAATTTTAAAATTCGGTTGCTACCGAATTTCCTTGAGCTACTCTGTTTTAAACGTGGCATATCCAAATTTCCTAGAGCTACTCTGCAATTGATCACAGGCTCTCGAGATTATATATAGTCTGTTTTCATGTGTAGAAAATTCTATTTTTCAGATGCATATTTCTGTGTCATAGTTACTTTTATCTTCTCTTCATTAATTAATGTACTCATAATATGCAATGCAGAAACACACTCCAGTCTGGTGTGTTTATGAGGTCCACTCCAAATTAACACTCACCGTTGACCAAAATTTGGCTCTAGATTTTCTTCTTCTTCCAGAAGAAAGGGTACTGGATGAGCCATGCCGTCAAGAATTTCCGACGCGTTACCAAACTTTCCAGCATGTGAAGACATTGAATTTTTCTAATATTATTGAATTTGTTTTCATTATGATTTTTCTAATATTAACTGGGCGACAGTGTGCAGCCATCAAATTTTTTTAATTTTTGAATAAGAGGCTGTTTGGAGGATGCTTCGACCAAGCAAACAAGAAAAGAATAAGGGAACAAGGTAGGGGAAAGAAAAAGTAAGGAATTAAAAGAGAAGAAACAAACAAGTTAGGGAAGAGATAAATTCTATTCTTGTTGATTAGCAAGTGTGTGTTTGTTGTCGTCGTGGTGCCTGAATTGACTTACAAGCATTCTTCATCAGCCTCAACATTATAAAATTATTTGGGGAGAAATGAGAATGACTACAGCAATTCCCAACACTACCTTGCTATCATTGCATTAAAAGATTTCTTCCTTTTCCCTTTCTTTTCTTCCACTAGAAATCCATTTCTAGAGCAAACAAATGGCTGAAGCACTCATTTCCGTGCTCCTAGAACAGTTGGCCTCGATCATCCAAAAACAGGTAGAACAAGAGGTCACACTCGTTGTGGGTGTTAAGAAAGAAGTGGCAAAACTCTCCCACAATTTCAAAGCTATTCAAGTTGTGCTCGAGGATGCAGAGGAGAGGCAAGTGAAGGAGCTGAACGTGAAATACTGGCTGGACAGTTTGAAGGATGTATCCTACGAGATGGACGACGTGTTGGATGAGTGGAGTACTGAAATTCTGAAACAACATATTCAGAAACAAGAAAAAGAAGCTGGTAATGCTGGTAGTACTAGTACTACCAAGAAGGTATGTTTCTGCATTCCTGCCCCTTGGTTTTGTGTTGGCCAAGTCAGTCAAGTAATTCTTCGTCGTGACATTGCTGTGAAGATAAAAGAACTAAATGAAAGATTAGCTCTGATTGCTAATGAAAGGCAAAACTATAACTTTCAATACATGAAAAGAGGAAGTGAACAAATTGAACGACAAAAAAGTTCTTCTTTCGTTGATAAGACATTTGGTCGAGTCGACGAAAAGGAAATATTAGTAAAAAAGTTGCTGAGTGAGAGTGGTCAAGGAGGGGCAACCTGCCTTGTCATCCCCATTACAGGGATGGGAGGGATTGGCAAGACAACTCTTGCCCAACTTGCCTATAATGATGAAAAGGTTCAAGCCCATTTCGACAATAGAATATGGGTTTGTGTGTCAGATCCTTTTGATGAGATCAAAATTGCCAAAGCCATCATTGATGGTCTGAAAAAAGAGAATTCCCCAGCTTCAAATGAGTTGCAAATTCTCTTGCAATTTATACATGAGTCTGTTAAGGGCATGAAGTTCCTTCTTGTCCTTGATGATGTGTGGAATCAAGACTATAGAAAGTGGGAACAATTAAAGTTACCTTTACAAAATGGGGCTGTGGGTAGTAGAATATTAGTGACCACAAGAAAAGGAGAAGTTGCGAGGATGATGGGAGCATCCACTGATATTGTCAATTTGAAGGTGTTGAGTGAAGAAAACTGTTGGGCATTGTTCTATCACATTGCACTGGCTGATAGAGAAAGAAATGAGTCTAAGGGGTTAGAATTTATTGGCAAAGAGATTGTAAAAAAGTGTAAGGGTCTGCCCCTTGCGGCAAAGGCATTGGGTGGTCTCATGCGCTACAAGGAAATGAGGAAACAATGGGAAGATGTTTTGAATAGTAAGATATGGAATGTAGAAGAGATTGAGGAACAAGTTTTCCAACCACTCTTACTAAGTTATTATGATTTGGCCCCAGCAATCAAACATTGTCTTTTGTATTGTGTTATTTTCCCAAAAGATTATAACATTGTCAAAGATGAGTTGATTGAGTTGTGGATGTCACAAAATTATCTTAATTCAATCAGAAACAAAGAAAAAGAAGCGGTAGGCGAAATGTACTTTGATAACTTAGTAATGCGCTCTTTCTTTCAAGAATTTGAGAAAGATGATCTTGGAAATATAACAGGGTGCAAGATGCATGATGTTGTGCATGACTTTCTACAATTTCTAACTAAGAATGAATGCTTAGTTTTGGAAGCTGAGGGTGGTAATAATAAGAGAATAATGGAGTTTGATGGATATAAGAAGGTTCGTCATTTGACATTAATGTTTGCCCCCAAAGGTCCACTAATTTCGAGTTCCTTGTGCAACTGCAAGAATTTACGGACTCTTGCAACTTTTGATTCAAAAATTACTAGTTTTGGTCAAGAGTTAATTTCACAAGTAAAATGCCTTAGAACGTTGAATCTGAGGCGTAACTCCTTGAAAGAAGTTTCAAATGAGATTGGAGAATTGGTACATTTGAGGTATCTTGATTTGTCTTATAATAATGTTTTGATGAAATTGCCAGATACCGTGTGTAATTTATTCAATTTGCAAACCTTGAGACTCATTAGCTGCTGGGCACTTGAAAGATTACCTGAAGGCATGGGAAAGCTGATTAACTTGCAGCATCTTCATGTTCGGTGGTGTCGTAGTCCAAAATTGCCCAAGGGGATTGCAAGGTTAACAAGTCTACGAACGCTAGATGAAGTTTACATCCATGGTGATGATGACGTTGATAACAACAAAGAAGCATTATTCGAGTTAAGTGATTTGAGAAACATGGACCAGCTTCGTGGGAGTTTTCGAATAGAATTTCTGGAAAATCTCAAGGACGCGAAGCAGGCCGAGAAAGCGCATTTGGTGAACAAAAATTGCCTTGTCAGTCTGGAATTCGAGTTCCCCCTAGCTGAGGAAACAGAGCAGCACATCGAGGAAGAAACAGTGAATGCCTTACAACCACATCCAAATCTGGAATCCTTATCTATCAAATTCTACAGTGGCACCAGACTTCGGCCCCATTGGATGACGTCGTTAAACAAATTGAGAAGCCTTACCCTTAAATATTGCAAGTTTGTTGAGTTTGTGCCTCCTTTGGGGAGATTGGAGTCCCTTGAAGTACTGGAGATATCCAATTGGAATAGATTGAAAAAGGTAGGAGTTGAGTTTTTGGGAATAGATGGAACAATAGAAACACAAACATCCTCATCACCACTTATTTTATTCCCAAGTTTGAAAAGACTTGAATTCCAATTTATGCCCATGTGGGAAGAGTGGGAAGGAATGACAGGGTGGAGTGAAGAAGAGGATTCTCATAAGACAATTACACTAATGCCCTGCCTTTCTTCCTTGAGAATTAATTGTTGCTATTCGCTTAAAACACTGCCCAACTTCTTACGAAATACACCACTGAAGGAGTTGGTCATCGATGAGGGCTTTTACGAAATATCACCAGTTGCACAAGGTTGCCGAAAAGGCAGAGGAGAGTGGCCCAAGATTTCTCACATCCCAAACATCAAAGTTGGTAAAGAATTTGTACAAAGAGACGGAGTTTACCAAACTGATGATGATGAGACCACGCCAAGTCCCGCTTCCACCTCTTCTTTTGGTAATGTCTGTTAAGATTTCATTTTGTTAATGTCTATCTATATTATTCATTTATCATCACAAATTTTCTTCTTTTCTTTATGTTTGTTTTTTCTTTGGGAAATTCCATGTCTATTTATTCAAATATCAAACTGATGATAAAAAAAACTCACATGTGGTGGGGGTAGAGTAAAGACAAATATAACGTGGTTGGAGAATGTTTTTAATTTTTTTTTAAATTTTGCAAATATTTTTTAAGAGGATGATATATAATATATAGAAATTTTTTTAATGGCTTGAAATTCATTGGGTTATGTAGGTATTCAAAAATTATTCATTTATCTATTCAGATTTCATTTTGTTAATGTCTATCTATATTATTCATTTATCATCGCAAATTTTCTTATTTTCTTTATGTTTGTTTTTTTCTTTGGGAAATTTTCTTATTTTCTTTATGCTTTTTTTTTTGAAATTCCACATCTATTTATTCGAATAGGAAAGAAGAAGAACAAACTAATGATGAATCCCTAATGGAGGAGGACCATGCTGCTTCCACCTCTTCTGGTAATTATTAAGATTTCTTTTTGTTAATGTCTATTTATATATATATATTGCCTATATTTATATTATTCATTTAACATCACAAATTTTCTTCTTTTCTGTATGTTTGTTTTTCTTTGGGAAAATTCCAAGTCTATTTATTCAAATACCAAACTGATGATGGTGGGGAATATACAGTGGTTGGAGAATGTTTTCTTTTTTTTTTTTTTTTTTTTTTATTATTTTTTATATATTTTATTTAAATTAATATTTTTTTTATATTATAATATATATATATATATTTTTTAATGGTTTGAAATTCATTGGGTTATGTAGGTATTAAAACATTTCTCTAAAAATTGTCTTGGTTTATAAATCCTCTATGTGCCGACGACCCCCATTTTCAAATTCCAGGTATTTACTACACTACTTATATGATGAATGTTGTTTTGAAATTATATCTATTCTATCTACACATACTGAAGCTGAAGAAGGTTTTGATTTTTCTTATGTCAGCAGTTGAAGGTATTTTCTAGCATGCAAAGAGGGAAGTCCCATTTGAATTCACACTTTGTAGATAATCTTGTCATGTGTGTACGTTGTACAGTAGAGAAAATAATTATAATATCTGATATGTATGTATAGCCAATAATTCAATCATCAACTTTGTTGAGATGTTATATTATATTACGATCTCTATTGAGATGTTGTTATATATCACTCTGATATGAAATATCATATAATATGTACATTATACCCAATAATTCAAGCATCAACTATGTTGAGATGTTATATTATATTATGATCTCCATTGAGATCGATGTTATATATCGCTCTGATATGAAATATCAGATAATATGTACAGTATTGCCAAGAATTCAATCATCAACTCTTAATAGTATAAACTACTCTAAACGATGACGAGAGGAATCAAACTTGGGCTCAAAGGGCTGACACATTGCTCATGGTCGACTGGCTACATCTGGCTAATGCTACTGGCTTTTATATCTGATTTTCATGTAATATGAGATTTTCTTATCTCAGCAGCTGAAGATTTTCACGGCAGTTGAATTTTCTTGCAACAATGAACATTGTAATAAATCCTCCTATAAATTGCGCCTTTGTTTCTGTTCTTTTTTCCCCATGACATATACAAAACCACAAAAGAAGCCACTTTCTTTAGTCCATTTTCTGTGTATGTACTTTTCCCAGCTATGTACTTGGCCAACTCAAAACAAAATTAAGTGAAATCACAGATGACAACAGAAAACAGGACTCTGAGAAGGGGAGCAAAAATTCATATGCTAATAAAACCATCCTCATCATGCCCTTTTACCGATTATACGACACAGATTTCTCACTCCTATAATGAAGTTTACATCTCTTTGCTTTCCATTTCAATGAAATACCACATAAAACAAATGTGGCACTGAATATGGACAGTACATATTGTTAGAATTCTATGGTTGTATCTATATTTTTAGATTTAGAAAAGATGTATATTCAAGAGATTTTGCTAGAGAGAAAGAAGAAGAATGAGAAGGCACTGTTCTATTGCATTTTCACAAACAGTTGGCTTACATAGTGTGTCTGACAGAGATAGAGAGAAATGTGACTCTTCTCTAACAGAATTACAGCTGTCACCCTATGAGGTGATTACACTTGTCATGCCAAATCTAAGCTAGAGAGTTCACCTAGACTATAATCTAATGGCTCTCATTACATCATATAAACTAGACATAAAAGAAATGAGAAATAAGCCTTGGTGACTTCGGCTCTAAGAAAGCAGCAGAAAGGATTACATTTCAACACTCCCTTCTAATCCTTTAGTTGATTTCACTCCAAGCAGGCTTCTCAACCTCACAAACCGATCCTTAGGCAGAGCCTTAGTCAAAATGTCTGCTATTTGATCTTCTGTCTTGCAGTAGATGAGTTCAATTTCTTTTGCTTGAATAGCTTCCCTTATGAAATGAAATTTTCGGCTGATGTGTCTTATCTTCTGGTGATGAACTGGATTCCTTGCCATTGCAATTGCAGAGGTGTTGTCACATAGAATTGGAGTCCCTTCTACCTGTTCTTCACCAAAGTCCTCAAGCACAAATCTGAGCCACTTAGCTTGTGAAGTTGCTTCTGCAGCACTCACATACTCAGCTTTGGCTGTAGACAGAGCAACTGTGCTTTGCTTGATGGAGGCCCAAGAGAACATGCCTGAGCCTAGTGTGAAGCCATATCCTGAGGTGCTCCTCATATCATCCTCACTCCCAGCCCAGTCACTGTCACAATACCCGATTAAAGTAGCTGTTTTTCCTTTTGCAAACTCAATTCCAAAGTCTAGTGTGCCTTGTATATATCTCAACACTCTTTTAGCAGTTCCCATGTGTTTTTGTGGGATTGTGCATAAACCTAGCACGCAAGCTAGATGCAAACATGACATCTTGTCTTGTGGCAGTCAAATAAAGCAAACTTCCTACAATCTGTCTGAATTCACTTTCATCTGCTGCTTCACTTCCATCTTCTTTACACAGTTTCTTATTCACCACTAATGGAATTGCCACTGACTTGCAGTCTCTCATTCCAAACTTCTCAAGGAGTTTCATAGCATATTTCTTTTGGTGAATGAAAATGTGCTTATCAGTTTGTACCACTCCCATGCCAAGAAAATGGTGTAACAAACCCAAATATGTCATCTCATAGTGTTGCATCATATCTTGCTTAAACCCTTCAAGCAATTTAGGACAACTTCCAGTATATATGATGTCATCTACATAAAGTGAGACAATGATAATACCTGAGGTGTCATTTGTTTTGATATAGAGAGTAGCTTCACTTAAACTCTTCTTAAAACCTGCAGTGTTGAAGTAGGCATCTATTTCATCATACCAGGCCCTTGGGGCTTGTTTAAGTCCATATAGAGCCTTGTTCAACCTGTAAACCTTGGTTTCCTTGCTCTCTTGAACATATCCTTGAGGCTGTTCAACATAGACTTCCTCCTTTAGAATGCCATTGAGAAAGGCAGACTTCACATCCAATTGATACAAACTCCATTCCTTTTGTGCAGCAAGGGCAATCAAGGTTCTGATGGTATCTAGCCGTGCCACAGGGGCAAATGCTTCATTGTAGTCAATTCCGGGCTTTTGTGAGTAGCCTTTAGCCACTAGCCCAGCTTTATTCTTCTGCACAGTACCATCTAGGTTCAGTTTGACCTTGTAGACCCACTTAACACCAATTACTAGTTTGTCAAATGGCCTATCAACTAATTCCCATGTATTGTTCTTCTCAATCATCTCCTATCAAATCTGCTTCTTCAAAGTTGTCAGGTTCCACAATGCACATATTGCATTGTGCCATGATGTCATTAATACTCCTCCACTTGTGAGGTGTGTGATCAAATGTTTGAGACCTATCAAGCATTTCCTCCCCTTGAGGTGCAATTTCTTCTTCCACTTGCATTTGAGTATCCAAGAACCGAGTTTGTTCATCCAATACCCTCTGTTCAGTTTCTGCAGTACCGTGATTTTCATCTGACATAGGCATTCTCAACTCTGCATTGCTAGGATTCTCCCATTTCCATGAGGCTTCTTCATCAAAATAAACATTCTATGGTTGTATCTGTATTTTTAGATTTAGAAAAGATGTATATTCTGGAGATTTTGCTAGAGAGAAAGAAGAAGAATGAGAAGGCACTGTTCTATTGCATTTTCACAAACAGTTGGCTTACATAGTGTGTCTGACAGAGATAGAGAGAAATGTGATTCTTCTCTAACAGAATTACAGTTGTCACCCTATGAGGTGATTACACTTGTCATGCCAAATCTAAGCTAGAGAGTTCACTTAGACTATAATCTAATGGCTCTCATTACATCATATAAACTAGACATAAAAGAAATGAGAAATCAGCCTTGGTGACTTCGGCTCTAAGAAAGCAGCAGAAAGGATTACATTTCAACACTTTTAGTTTTGTAAAGTCCATTCACAAAGGATTGGCCAAATCAAGTACGTACTTAGACAACTCAAGCATGTTAGATTGGTTCGTGAAACATGTTTCTTTCAGACTAGCTACTCAAGCGATAACAAATCAGCGAATTTGAAGTCACCGATAAAAGAAAACAAACTTACTATTTTTATAAACATCTCCATCTGGTCAAAGTTTTATCATTTATTTTCTTGAATAATAGAAATTGAAATCTTCACATGAAATTTGAAAACTAGACTGTTAGGAGGGGACCAAAAGTTCATAGCTATTATGCTAAGAAAACCATCACGCTCTTTACCTGGGCTTGAATCTCTCTACCAGACACGGATCTCTCATACATATATTGAACCTTACATCTCTTTTTTTCCCAAAAAAAAATTAATTGTGGCATTGAACAGTGACGATTCATATTCGACATGCTCGTACAAATTGAACAAAGTTGCTTTCTATATAAATTATACCATCTGACAAGAGCTGCCTTCTATCTCAGAAATGAACACTTAATAAAACCGGAGAAAACATTTCACGCCAGACCGAACCCACGAATTAGACTCTTAATATTTATAAGAAAAATTAGGTATTAAACAAAATAATCGAGACATAGATTATTTTTGTTTGGATTTTGATACATAGGAATCAAATTTTATTTTGATAGGCCAAACAGCAGCAAGGTCAGCCTTGTTGGGCCTGCTTAATTTTATAGATGAAAGCACCAATTTATCCTTCCAAAACCTGAGCATTTGCTGAACCTAAGAACATCCGCCAAAGCTGCATTTGCATCTCAACTAATCCACACTCGCGGAAGTGAGCCTGCTGCTGGCCACCAAGTGTTGCAACTGCTTAATAAATGATAAAAGGCTTTTAAAAAATGGCCTTAACCTCTAGGGCCTTTAAGAAGTTTTTTTAATTTTTTTTAAACAAGGATTAATAAAGCTTCTAGCCTTTCAAAATTGAACATTCGCTAAAAAATTCATGTGTTTGCCAATACCTAAGACCACTGATATGCAAGTAACTACTTTTTTCTATTAAGCTCTTTCCCTCTTTTCGGCCGGGGCAGCCGACAGAATGAACTTTTGGTCCTTCTTCTTTGGATGCGGGGTGTGCCACCACCACCAAGCCCCGAATTTGGACTTGAATGGAATGTGAATAGATGGATGTGTTGCGCTTCTAACTTCTGACCAAAAGATTGATCGGCCAAGCAAGGAACCTCCTCTTGGCCTAGATTCTTTCACTTTATCGGGTTCGAGAATGGTTAGGTTTCGTACGGATGTTTTTGTGATTTTTAGGGTTTTATGTAAAAATAATGCAATTAAACTCGTAGAAACGTAAAGACAAGAATTGAAGTGCGATAAAATAAATCAAAGCGTTAAATAAAGCAAGAACGAGATAAAAGCGATAAGAACGATAAAATTAAATAAACTTGAAATTAAACTTAATTGAAGTGCGATAACAATGAAAATTAAAGTAATAGAAACAAACTTGAATTTAAATGACAAGAAATATAAATCAGAACAAGAATTTAAATGACAAGAAAAATATAAACTTACACTAGAAATATGAAGAACTCACTACATTAGGTGCTTGAAAAATAAAATCCTAAGTCTAGGAAAAGAAAAGTGCGAGACGAAAGATAAGTTCGTTTGTCTAATGTTGTGTGTCTTCTGTCTTCGTCTGGTGAGGTTTATATATGGCATTCGTCAGCCCATGGGCTGGCCATTGAATGATCAAATGTCAATCTTTTAAAAATCTTTCCTTTTGAGGCCCCTTGAATTCGTGGGATTACATTGGTTGAAATATTCTGATTGTTTGATTCTCTCTTGTGTTTGGAGTATGCTGAACTATCATTAATCTCCTTGATTTGTTTCCTTGTGAGGCCTCCATCACATGCATATTGACCTCCGAAAATCTTGGGCGTGAATTCGTAGCTTGGGCCTTGACCTCTGAGATTTCATCTTGACATCTGGTGGAACCTTGTGCCCCTTGAGTTTTTAGAATTCTAGAGTTGGCTTACCATCCGTCGATCATCTGCCAAGATGGGTGGTATGGGAACTCCAAATATTTGGATGTTGGGCTTGACCCTACATTGGACTATATTTGAGTTCTCAAATATTTGAATATTGGGAATTCGACGGACATACCTCCCGCCAAACTTCAACTCCTTTAGCCCAACTTTGCTTGCCCAAGTGTTGAGAGGAGGGCGCTAAGGTGAGCAAGGAGAAAATTCTCCCTAGCCTAGCTTTTTGTAAGAGGAGTGGTCGACCAAGGTATTCAAGGAGTGCCCGGCCCAATTTTTTGAGAATGAAGCATTCGGCCACTTTTGTAAGGATATGCTCGACTACTTTTGTAAAGGGAAGCGCCCGACCATATTTTTAAGAAGGCATCACGGCTTTTGAAAAAAACACATCAGCCGCATTTTTGAGAAGGCACCATGGCCTTTGAAGAAAAGACCTCGGCCACCTTTTTGAGAAAACACTTCGGCCACTAGGAATTCTCGGCCGCTAGTAATTCTCGGCCCACTAAGAATTCTAGGCCGTGGCCCACTAGGAAATCTCGCCCGCTAGGAATTCTCGCCCTCTAGGGATTCTCGCCCGCAAGAAATTCTTCGCCCGCTAGGGATTCTCTGGCCGCTAGGAATTCGTAGCCTCTAAGAATTCTTCCTTGGCAAATTAGGTGAATTTTGACCACTCCCAAACATAAGCTAAACCCCACATTAACACACGATAAAGTAATTTAAGTAAATATGTAGGCACTATATATTAAGTGACGTAAGTGCAACTTTAAAATCCGAGCCAAAAGTTGCATGCTTTATCAATAAGTTTATTATTAGAAGAAATGTGATTGTTAGCTGTTTTCTTCTTCTTCTTCTTTAATTTATTTATTATTATTTTGGCATCTGGCTTTAGAAATCAGAAATCCGCACTGTTCTTCCGAGACAATGATTATTGGTTTACACAATATGGACCATTTCATTTGTGCTAGATGGTTTTTATTTTTATTCTTTTGGTAATTATCTGTGGCAGACGGTTGAAACTTGAAAGCAGCAGTGAGTTTTAACTTTTTAATTGTCCGTATTGTTCACTTATTTTAAATTCAATTCCGTTCTTGAATGTTGTTGTTCGGGAAATTACAAAACTATGCAAGAAGAAACATCAAATAAGTAATAGAATATGCCAAAATGGTTGGAATAAGTTGGGCTTCCGCTAAAGATAGTAACAGAATCCAAGATTCTACCAATAAATAATTGATCAAGAAAATAAAAATTAACACAACCCAAGTGATAATAGCCAAAATTATATAATAAAAAATATCTTCGAGAGACAGGGACTTTCATGTGGTGGACTCACCAAGTCAGGCTTGGCATGCTTGAGGAGAAATTGTAGAGTCTAACGATAATATTACGCGGTATGCTGATGTGGTATTACGAATTCACACAAATTATAGTATCTATCAACGTCGTTTTATGCATGAACACAAGTGTAACCTTCTTGTTATGCAAAAATGCATTTTTCTAAGTGGTAAAACCTAATCCTCCTTGAAAGATCCTTATACTCTCATCTTAGTTCTCATTTTAACAACCCAACATATCAATCTCATCTTCACACATATAGATAGGTATTTCTAGTTTGGATCAACAAATCAGAAGATCCAATTTCTTTTTCCTCCCACAATTGTTATTTTTTTATCTTTTTAGAAATATTTTTTTTATCCATGTACCATAAGAAGAACAAATTGAGATTGCAAGTCATGAAATTATTGTATACTGATTTTTTAAATTAGACCTACCAATGATTGATGTCAGACCAAATTAAGTGGGGCAGTGGTATTGGTGAAAATTCTAGAAGACAAACCCTTTCATTGGAGCTTTTTATGAAATTGGCTGTCTATATAAGACATGGAAATGCAAGTTGATCAAGGCTTTTAGTACATGGCGTGACAGTTCTAGAAGGATGAGCTGCTATTCTTGGATTATATGCATTATGTGTTCTTTATTTGTTTGCTAGTTTGTATAATTGTCATTCATAGGAATATCTTCTCCTTTTTCTTTTCCCCTTTTTTTTTTCTTCTTTCGAATTGTATTTCCCATAATTACATGGTTAAGTGAAATGTCATTTATGTGAGCTTCGTATATTTAATTTAATACTAAAGAGTGTTTTAACTCGTTAGACTCGAGTTAAATTTAAAATGAACGACTTAATTATATGGGTACAACATAATTATTTAGTACACACTATCACGTATAAGTTCATTAATTTGAAAAGAGAAAGTGTGCAATTATGGTAAGTAGACCTCTTTAACTTTGGAAAGGTAAAGTGAGATTTGGCCGAAGTTTCAGGAAGCACAACAGTAAGAATTGGAGCATTGTTACACAGATTTTCTTTGATTGCAATATAAGTGCTTGTGGGAGCACTATTTATGCTACAAGGTTTGTAGAAGGCTCATCGGTCAAAATCACAAATAGGATTAGAACATAAAAATCTTGTGAAGATTCTCATAAGAAAGAAAAGTCGTCCTATGAAGATGATTGAGACTTTGAAGACTTATTCATCTTGTTTGTATACTTTATTTCCCTATTTCTTTTCTTGTTTCTGTTGTTCTATCAAAATTTATGTCATATGGTTATGGACTTTTGCGTCAAATTTGTATCTTGTTTTAAGCCATTCTTTTGTCTGTAGCCTGTCATGTTGGTCTCTGTACTGTAGGGAAAATTGAAGTAGTTGTGTTACCCAGTTTAATGTGTTGACGATTTCATATTCTTAAGAATTTTAGCTTCCAGGATTTCATCATTTCTCTTATTTTTGCGTGCCAGCCCCTCAGACAGAATATTAAATGTTTTTTCTTCCTCCTCTTGGGGAGATGTAACTTTTTGGCTAAAAGTTCAGTTCAGTTCAATTGCTATTGATTTTTTGATTGGCTTGTTTGTAGTTTTTATCAATCTGGGTCATCCAATTTTAAATCCACCAAAATGGATGAAGCCATTGACTGAAGTTTCATTGGCAAGGCTTAAGCATAAGAGTGAGAAGGAAGTATCCTCTCCATATAGAGAATTGAGCACTGCTGAGGATTGTACGGAAATATTGGAGGCCATGGAGGAAGTGAATGATGATGCTCATGTGAAAGCTTTGGATAAGTTTACTAATTTAAATTGGAGGAAGATGTCGGATCCATAAAGAAAAGAGTGTGGCTCAATAGCCTACTAAAGTGAACGAGAGTGAATGATTAGTCTTAATTTATTTAGATGAAATGATTAATTGAGCTTGACACTTATATATGATTACAAACAGGAGATTGGATTGGAGTTGTGAAAACTTTTAAATAGGTTCAATGATTATGTATGAAAACCTTATACATCAGATTTGCATGACAGAACACTTTATACAGTTTCCATCTCAGTGTACAGATTTATCTGACTTGAATATGTTCCCTTGCTTCGGTAGCAAATAATTTAGAACCGGAGGTGGGAACAGTTGGGGAGAAAACAGATGAAGGAGAAGATCAAAATGACCCATGGAAGTATTAATACTGGTGTGTTTATAAGGTCCACTCCAAACTTAACACTCATCGTTGACCAAAATTTGGCTCTAGATTTTCTTCTTTCTTCCAGGAAGGGTACTGGATGAGCCGTGCCGTCAAGAATTTCCAACGCCTTCCCAAACTTGCCAGCATGTGAAGACATTGAATGTGCAGTAGCAGATGTTTTATTTGTTATACTTGTAATTTAACATTTGTGAGATGATACAGAATCACCTGGTGCATGCATTTACTGATTTATATCATTGAAGCAGGTTAGAGGGGCAAAAGAATATTTCATTTTTAGTTCATGTATATCTCATTTTCAGAGCGGTTTATTGAATTTCTTGTGATGGTTATTTGTTGTCTGAGTATTACATTGGTGAGGTTTTTTGTAAACGTACATGCATAACCAATGCGTTACCATTGGGTTCTTTCTCAGAAAAGTACTGATAACTTCATATCATTTGTTATTATAACTTAATCACTAATTTTTCTAATATCTTTGATTTTGTTTTCTTTATGATTTTGCTTTCCACCGTCACACTAGGCGACTGTAGCTGCAGTCTTTATTGACAAAAGGCAAGGGGAGGTAAGGGCAATTACTATTCACATGAATAGTGTTTGCCCTAGCAATTTTTTTTTGATGCATTCCCACCTATTGTCATGGTAACCCAAAGGCAACCACTATTCACATGAGATATGAGGAGAGGAATTTGTATGGATTTTGGTGTGAGAAGTGAAGAAATTGCTAGGCATTTATAGAAAAAAAAATTCTGAATTTTTTGGTTTTTTTTTCCCAATTATTTTTGTATTTAAATTGTCCGTTGACGTGACGTCAACTTGCCCAAGCAAGTCCTACCTTTGGGCTTGCCCAGTTTCATGGGATCCACACTTTGTCATGACAATTTTTCCTTGACGGGGGTTGTTTTTGGAGCCTAAGCCCCCTTTTGGCAAGAGGGGATAGGTGAAGTGCTCTTGGAGTCCCAATCATTGGGTTTGCTCTTACAACTTGAATTCTCCCTTTTGCCCCTCTATCATGAAATGGAATACTGAAAAGGAAAATCCTCGGGAGTGCACATTTATACTTGATGGAAGTTGAGTTGTACACGTGTCAAAGAAGTTCTTAACCATATGGGTGAATTTTAAGGTAAGCAAAGTCAAATTCACCCAAATGGTTATTAGCAATATCAAATCCAATTTACCAATTACCACTGATGAATTTTATGATGTTTTCTTACAAGCAACATTCTCCAGTCTTCAGCTTATCGAGAGATAAGAAGCCAACTTGTCGATTTCAGCTTCACTTAGGAGATAAGAAGCCATCAAATTCTTTTAATTTTTGAATAAGAGGCTATTTGGAGGATGCTTCGACCTAGCAAACAAGAAAAGAATAAGGGAACAAGGTAGGGGAAAGAAAAAGTAAGGAATTAAAAGAGAAGAAACAAACAAGTTAGGGAAGAGATAAATTCTTGCCTTGTTGATTGGCAAGTGTGTGTTTGTTGTCGTCGTGGTGCCTGGATTGACTTACAAGCATTCTTCATCAGCCTCAATATTATAAAACTAGCTAGGGAGAACCGAGAATGCCTACAACAATTCCCAACACTATCTTGTTATCATTTGCATTAAAAGATTTCTTCCTTTTCCCTTTCTTTTTTCTTCCACCAGAAATCCATTTCTAGAGCAAACAAATGGCTGAAGCACTCATTTCCGTGCTCATAGAACAGTTGGCCTCAATCATCAAAAAACAGGTAGAACAAGAGGTCACACTCATTGTGGGTGTTAAGAAAGAAGTGGCAAAACTCACTAGCAATTTAGAAGATATTGAAGTTGTGCTCGAGAATGCAGAGGAGAGGCAGGTGAAGGAGGTGGACGTGAGACAATGGCTGGAGAGGTTGAAGGATGTATCCTACGAGATGGACGACGTGTTGGACAAGTGGAGTACTGAAATCCTAAAACAACAAATTCAGAAACAAGAAAAAGAAGCTGGTAATGCTGGTAGTACTAGTACTACCAAGAAGGTATGTTTCTGCATTCCTGCCCCTTGGTTTTGTTTTGGCCAAGTCAGTCAAGTAATTCTTCGTCGTAACATTGCGATGAAGATAAAAGAACTAAATGAAAGATTAGCTCTGATTGCTAGTGAAAGGCAAAACTATAAGTTTCAATCCATGAAAAGAGGAATTGAACAAATTGAACGACAAAAAAGTTCTTCTTTCGTTGATAAGACATTTGGTCGAGTCAACGAAAAGGAAATATTAGTGAAAAAGTTGCTGAGTGAGAGTGGTCAAGGAGGGGCGACCTGCCTTGTCATCCCTATTATAGGGATGGGAGGAATTGGCAAGACAACTCTTGCCCAACTTGCCTATAATGATGAAAATGTTAAAGCCCATTTCAACACTAGAATATGGGTTTGTGTCTCAGATCCTTTTGATGAGATCAAAATTTCCAAAGCCATCATTGAGGATCTGAAAAAAGAGACCCCACTTTCAAATGAGTTGCACACTCTAAAGTCCATTATACATGAGTCCGTTAGGGGCAAAAAGTTCCTTCTTGTCCTAGATGATGTGTGGAACCAAGACTATTTAAAATGGGAACAATTAAAGTTACCTTTACAAAACGGGGCTGTGGGTAGTAGAATATTGGTGACCACACGAAAAGAGGAAGTTGCGAGGATGGTGGTGGGAGCATCCACTGATATGGTCAATTTGGAGGTGTTGAGTGAAGAAAATTGTTGGGCATTGTTCTATCATATTGCACTGGCTGATAGAGAAAAAAATGAGTCTAAAGGGTTAGAATTTATTGGTAAAGAAATTGTCAAAAAGTGTAAAGGTCTGCCCCTTGCTGCAAAGGCATTGGGTGGTCTCATGCGCTGCAAGAAAACAAGGAAAGAATGGGAAGACGTTTTGAATAGTAAGATATGGGAGGTAGACGGGGTTGAGGAACAAGTTTTCCAACCACTGTTACTAAGTTATTATGATTTGGCCCCGGCAATCAAACGTTGTCTTTTGTATTGTGTTATTTTCCCAAAAGATTATAACATTGTCAAGGATGAGTTGATTGAGTTGTGGATGTCACAAAATTATCTTAATTCAATTGGAAACAAAGAAAAAGAAGCGGTAGGCGAAATGTACTTTGATAGCTTAGTAATGCGCTCTTTCTTTCAAGAATTTGAGAAAGATGATCTTGGAAATATAACGGGGTGCAAGATGCATGATGTTGTGCATGACTTTCTACAATTTCTAACTAAGAATGAGTGCTTAGTTTTGGAGGCTAAGGGTGGTAACAATAAGAGAATAATGAAGTTTGATGGCTATAAGAAGGTTCGTCATTTGACATTAATGTTTGTACCCAAAGGTCCACTAATTCCAAGTTCCTTGTGCAACTGCAAGAATTTACGGACTCTTGCAACTTTTGATTCAAAGATTATTATTTTTGGTCAAGAGTTAATTTCACAAGTAAAATGCCTTAGAATGTTGAATCTGAGTAATAACTTCTTGAAAGAAGTTCCAAATGAGATTGGAGAATTGATACATTTGAGGTATCTTGATTTGTCTTGGAATTATCGTTTGATGGAATTGCCAGACACCGTGTGTAATTTAATCAATTTGCAAACCTTGAGACTCATTCAGTGCAAAGATATTGAAAGATTACCCGAAGGTATGGGAAAGCTGATTAACTTGCGGCATCTTTATGTTATGTTTAATGATAATCTAAAGTTGCCCAAGGGGATTGCAAGGTTAACAAGTCTACGAAGGCTAGATGCAGTTCGCATCCATGGCGATGATGACGTTGATAACAACAAAGAAGCATTATTCGAGTTAAGTGATTTGAGAAACATGGACCAGCTTCGTGGGGGTTTTCTAATTTGGTTTGGGAAGGATCTGAAGGACGCGAGGCATGCTAAGGAAGCCCATTTGGTGAAAAAAAATTGCCTTGTTAGCTTGGAATTCGAGTTCCCCTATGCTAAAATAGAGCAGCACATCGAGGAAGAAACAGTGAATGCCTTACAACCACATCCAAATCTGGAATCCTTATCTATCAAATTCTACAGTGGCACCAGACTTCAGCCCCATTGGATGACGTCTTTAAACAAATTGAGAAGCCTTACCCTTCAATATTGCATGTTTGTTGAGTTTGTGCCTCCTTTGGGGATATTGGAGTCCCTTGAAGTACTGGAGATATTATGTTGGTGGAGCTTGAAAAAGGTAGGAGTTGAGTTTTTGGGAATAAATGGAACAATAGAAACGCAAACATCCTCATCACCACTTATTTTATTCCCAAGTTTGAAAAGACTTGAATTCAAGGATGTGCCCATGTGGGAAGAGTGGGAAGGAATGACAGGGTGGAGTGAAGAAGAAGAGGATTCTCAAAAGACAATTACAATAATGCCCCGCCTTTCTTCCTTACGAATGATTGATTGCCTTTCGCTTAAAACACTGCCCAACTTCTTACGAAATACACCAGTGAAGGAGTTGGTCATCGATGCCTACTGTCTTGCACAAGGTTGCCGAAAAGTCAGAGGAGTGTGGCCCAAGATTTCTCACATCCCAAACATCAAAGTTGGTAAAGAATTTGTACAAAAAGAAGGAATTTACCAATCTGATGATGATGAGACGCCAAGTGCCGCTTCCACCTCTTCTTCTTCTTCTGGTAATGTCTGTTAAGATTTCATTTTGTTAATGTCTATCTATATTATTCATTTATCATCACAAATTTTCTTCTTTTCTTTATGTTTTCCTTTTTTGTTTTGGAAATTCCACGTCTATTTATTCGAATACAAAAGAAGAAGAACAAACTAATGATGAATCCCTAATGGAGGAGGACCATGCTGCTTCCACCTCTTCTGGTAATTATTAAGATTTCTTTTTGTTAATGTCTATTTATATATATATATATATATATATATATTTTTTTTTGCCAATATTTATATTATTCGTTTAACATCACAAATTTTCTTCTTTTCTTTATGTTTGTTTTTTCTTTGGGAAAATTCCTTGTCTATTTATTCAAATACCAAACTGATGATGGTGGGGAATATACAGTGGTTGGAATGTTTTTTTATGTTTTTACTTTTTTATTTTTTTTATTTATATTTTGCAAATATTTTTTAAGAGGATATATAATATATATAATTTTTTTAATGGTTTGAAATTCATTGGGTTATGTAGGTACTAAAACATTTCTCTAAAAATTGTCTCGGGTTATAAATCCTCTATGTGCCGACGACCCCCATTTTCAAATTCCAGGTATTTACTACACTGCTTATACAATGAATGTTGTGTAGAAATTATATCTATTCTATCTACACATACTGAAGCTGAAGAAGGTTTTGATTTTCTTATGTCAGCAGTTGAAGGTATTTTCTGGCATGCAAAGAGGGAAGTCCCATTTGAATTCACACTTTGTAGATAATCTTGTCATGTGTGTACGTTGTACAGTAGAGAAAATAATTATAATATCTGATATGTATGTATAGCCAATAATTCAATCATCAACTTTGTTGAGATGTTATATTATTTTATGATCTCTATTGAGATGCTGTTATATATCACTCTGATATGAAATATCAGATAATATGTACATTATACCCAATAATTCAATCGTCAACTATGTTGAGATGTTATATTATATTATGATCTCCATTGAGACGTTATATATCACTCTGATATGAAATATCAGATAATATGTACAGTATAGCCAATAATTCAATCATCAACTCTTAATAGTATAAACTACTCTAAACGATGATGAGAGGAATCAAACTTGGGCTCAAAGGGCTGAAACATTGATCATGGTCGACTGGCTACATCTGGCTAATGCTACTGGCTTTTATATCTGATTTTCATGTAATATGAGATTTTCTTATCTCAGCAGTTGAAGATTTTCACGGCAGTGGAATTTTCTTTCAAGTAGACCAAATGGATGTTACAGGAAGTGCTTTCAAATGGATGTGGAAGAAATCACTGGAATTCTTGCGCCTTTCAAATGGCTTCGCCCCTGTGCAACAATGAACATTGAAATAAATCCTCCTATAAATTGCGCCTTTGTTTCTGTTCTTTTTTCCCCATGACATATACAAAACCACAAAAGAAGCCACTTTCTTTGGTCCATTTTCTGTGTATGTACTTTTCCCAGCTATGTACTTGGCCAACTCAAAAAAAAAAAATTAAGTGAAATCACAGATGACAACAGAAAACAAGACTCTGAGAAGGGGAGCCAAAATTCATATGCTAATCATGCCCTTTTACCGATTATACGACAGAGATTTCTCACTCCTATAATGAAGTTTACATCTCTTTGCTTTCCATTTCAATGAAATACCACATAAAACAATTGTGGTACTGCATATGGACAGTACGTATTTGATACTCAAACCACTAGTTTTGTAAAGTCCATTCACAAAGGATTGGCCAAATCAAGTACGTACTTAGACAACTCAAGCATGTTAGATTGGTTTGTGAAACATGTTTCTTTCAGACTGGCTAGGCAAGAGATAACAAATCAGCGAATTTGAAGTCACTGATAAGAGAAAACAAACTTACTATTTTTATAAACAGCTCCATCTTGTCAAAGTTTTATCATTTATTTTCTTGAATAATAGAAATTGAAATCTTCAAATGAAATTTTAAAACTAGACTGTTAGGAGGGGACCAAAAGTTCATGCACGCTGGGCTTGAATCTCTCTACCAGACACAGATCTCTCATACATATATTGAACCTTACATCTCTTTTTTTCCCCAAAAAACAAAAAAAATTTAATTGTGGCATTGAACACAGACAATTCATATTCGATATGCTCGTACAAAATGAACAAAGTTGCTTTCTATATAAATTATACCATCTGACAAGAGCTGCTTTCTATCTTAAAAATGAACACTTAATAAAACCGGAGAAAACATTTCACGCCAGACCGAACCCACGAATTAGACTCTTAATATTTATAAGAACAATTAGGTATTAAACAAAATAATCGAGACATAGATTATTTTTGTTTGGATTTTGATACATAGGAATCAAATTTTATTTTGATAGGCCAAATAGCAACAAGGTCAGCCTTGTTGGGCCTGCTTAATTTTATAGGTGAAAGGACCAGTTTATCCTTCCAAAACCCGAGCATTTGCTGAACCTAAGAACATCCGTCAAAAGCTGCATCTCAACTAATCCCCACTCACGGAACTGAGTCTGTCGCTGACCACCAGGTGTTACAACTGCTTAATAAATGATAAAAGGCTTTTAAAAAATGGCTTTAACCTCTAGGGCTTTTAAGAAGTTTTTTTTAATTTTTTTAATTTATTTTTTAAACGAGGACTAATAAAGCTTTTAGCCTTTCAAAATTGAACATCCGCTAAAAAATTCATGTGTCTGCCAATACCTAAGACCACTGATATGCAAGTAACTACTTTTTTCTATTAAGCTAAACCCCGCATTAACTCACAATAAAGTAATTTAAGTAAATATGTAGGCACTATATATTAAGTGACATAAGTGCAACTTTTAAATCCGAGACAAAAGTTGCACGCTTTATCAATAAGTTTATTATTAGAAGAAATGTGATTGTTAGCTGTTTTCATCTTCTTCTTCTTCAATTTTTTTTTTCTTTTGGCATCTGGCTTTAGAAATCTGAAATCCGCACTTTTCTTGCGAGACAATGATTAGTGGTTTACACAATACGGACCATTTCATTTGTGCTAGATGGTTTTTATTTTTATTCTTTTGGTAATTATCTGTGGCAGATGGTTGAAACTTGAAAGCAGTGAGTTTTAACTTTTTAATTGTCCATATTGTTCACTTATTTTAAATTCAATTCCGTTCTTGACTCTTGTTGTTCGGGAAATTACAAAACTATGCAAGAAGAAACATCAAATAAGTAATAGAATATGCCAAAGTGGTTGGAATAAGTTGGGTTTCCGCTAAAGATAGTAAGGTCATCTCCAGTCATATGGCTAAATATAGTCCATGGCTAAAAATTTAGCCCTTTAAAATATTAATTTTTTAAAGAATAGTGCAGGGTTAAATTTTGAGATATTTAGTGATATATTCATTCTTAGCACTAATATTATAAATAAACCCTATATCATTAAATTTCTATAAACAAACCCAAAAACTGACAGTTGACCTTATTGAAATTTAATATTGATTATTAAATTACTTTGATGTCCTATTGAGTGTTTTGGATATTTTTAGAGCTATTCCAGCCATGCAGCCCAGCCCGAGGGGAGGGGGGAAAAAAACAAAAAACTCGTTCCAGCAGGGAAGCCCAGGCCGGGGGGGGGGGGGGGGGGGGGGCCGGGACCCAACCCGGGCTGGCCCGAAGGCAACTTTCGCCCCAGGTCCAAAATGCGGTGGGGGTGACGTCATGACGACGTCAGGCTGACGTCGTCACGCGGTATTCAAATTTTTTTACCGTTGGCGCGTGCAATGCACGCGCCAACGTTAAAAAAATTTGAACCCGCGTGCGCTGACGTCAGCGCGACGCCAGCCACAACGGGTGGAAGCCACGTGGCACTCCCCCAGCGCTCCGATTTGATTCCAAATGTTAATCCAACAGCTGGCGATTTTTGGACAATAAAATTATGAAAAAAAATCGAAATTTTTTTTAAAAAAATCCTAAAAAATTCTGATTTTTTTTCCTATAAATACCTATAAATACCCTTCACTTTCAACACCAATTCTCATACATTTTATTCTACTTCTACAATTACTCAACATTTTTTTCACTCTTCACTCAACATTTTCATCTCTTTCACCTTGTAATTTTAGTTTTTATTTTTATGGTTTCTTCTATTGAAACCGGAGGGGCGTGGAGCACCATGGAAGATGTTTCTTTGTGTGAGGCTTGGCTCCGAGTTTGTCATTGTCCCTTGTCAGGCAATGAGATGAAATTTTTCCATATGTGGAAAAAAATTCATGCCGAATTTTGCGAAAAAATTCCGGACTCGCCTCGTACGGAAATGGCATTGTCGAGTAGGTGGAAACTTCTCAACAAAGATATGGCAAAATGGAGAGATGCCTTGGCAAAAGCGATGAACTTATATAGAAGTGGGGAAAATCGTACTAACGAGGTAAGTATTTTGTAATTTTCGTTTTATTAAGTTTAATGTCCTAATATATATATGTTGTTAATATTTATTGCATTTTCAATATTTTGTTAATATTTCTTGCATTTTCAATATGTTGTTAATATTTCTTGCATTTCCAATTGTTTCTTCATATTTCTTGCATTTTCAATATGTTGTTAATATTTATTGCATTTCCAATTGTTTCTTCATATTTCTTGCACTTCCAATTTATTTGTAAGGTTAATTGCATTTCCATTATTTTTATTTTGTTACTTGCATATCCAATATATTTTAAATATTTATTGCATTGCCATTTTTTTGTTAAATAGCTCATTCAAGCACAGATGTGGTTCGGTGCAACCGGGGGTGGCAAAAAAAGGTTCACCCATCATGAATGTTGGGAGGTGGTGAAATATTGTAAACGGTTCATAATTATTCCGATGGGTCCCGATGTTGTGTTAAACGAGACGCCTCTCCGTGATTCAACGACATCGGATTCACCTCTCGATTCCCCTATGAGTGAAGACTCACCCATCCAAAAAGAACCGAGGCCCATTGGCCGAAAGGCTGCGAAGGCAAAGAAAGCGGGTAATTCAAGCAATTTTAATTCAAAGTTTTTGGAGGAAATTGCAAGGCAAAACTCCATAAGAATTGAAATGGAGCAGAAACGCCAAGATATGGAGGTGGCAATTCAAGCCGAACAATCACGAGAAAAGGAGTATTTGCGCAAAAAAGATCAGCAGAAGACGGATCGGGAAACCATGGCAATGGATACAAGTCATATGTCCCCCGAAACAAAACAATATTGGAAGCTAGAACGGAGGGATGTTATGAGAAGAAGACTTTTCCAAGATGATGGGCCTAGCAACACGGATTGGTTAAATGATCAAAACCATTAAATTAGTTGGCATACCTTTTATGTATTTTTATTTTTCATGTTTTGTATTAAAGTTGGTGTACTTCATGTATTTTATTTTAGTAGTAGTAATTCTTAATGACTTGTATTGGATTTCTTTATTTAATAAACAAAGCATTCAATAAAAGACCATTTTATTCAACATATTCCATACATCAAACATAACATAATTAAAATGAAAACAAAAACTACAAACAAGGCACAATAATAAATAAAAAAACAACACAACAAAACCATAAGCAATAGTAAACAACACAACCAAACCATAAGTAAATAAAACATAACCAAAGCATCTATGCTCCATCATTCATCTTCATTCCCTTTCACCGCCCATATATGCTCTATCAAGTCAAGTTGACAGCTTTCATGAATATACGAAGATTGCATCTCTGTATATCGATCTATCATCCGGGTCATCATACGATCGTCCCTCACCAACGGTTCCGGCTCAAACGGTTCTCCATTTGGCCCCATGGGCATTTCATAAATCCGGGTCATCGCCGTGTTTATTGGATCCGGCTCATAGACCTCTCCAGCATCATAATCGTACTCATCCTCCACAATCATATTATGGAGGATGATGCAAGTCATCATAATGCTTCGGAGGATCTCCTCATCAAACATACGGGCCGCACCTCGAACAATCAACCATCGAGCTTGAAGGATGCCAAAACACCTTTCGACATCTTTCCTGTATCCTTCTTGATAGGTAGCAAATAATTTTTGCTTATGGGATCGGGGATTCGGAATGGATTTGACAAATGTGGTCCACCTTGGGTAGATACCGTCAGCTAGATAATACCCCGTCTGGTAGACTGTATTGTTGACTTGATAGGTAATATTGGGGCCTTGGCCGCTCAAAACATCGTTGAAGACCGGAGATTGACCCAGGACGTTGAGGTCATTTTGGGCTCCGGCAACTCCGAAGAAAGCATGCCAAACCCATGTGTCGAAGCCAGCAACGGCTTCCAGGATGATACTTTTTGTGCCTTTTCTATTTCCGTAATCACCTTGCCAGGCAGTTGGGCAATTCTTCCATTGCCAATGCATGCAGTCGATGCTACCAATCATTCCTGGAAATCCTCGAGCTTCGGCTTTTTGTAGAAGCCGTTGGAGGTCCCTGGGAGTAGGTCTACGCAGGTAGTCCCTAGTGTACAGATTTTCAACTGCATCACAAAATCTTACCAAAGCCTCCAACGTAGTGGACTTCCCGATTCGGGCAACCTCATCCACTTGATCAGCAGATGCTCCATACGCCAACATTCGTATAACAGTTGTAAGCTTTTGCTCCGGAAGAAGGCCCAAAACCCCAGTAGCATCACACTTTTGAACAAAGTATGCATCATAATTGCAAATATCATGCATGACTTTATTGAACAAATGAGGTTGCATTCTAAATCGCCTTCGAAAATCAACATCAGAGTACAAAGCAGTTGGGATAAAATAATCTTCCAAAAGATTCTTACCCCGAGAATGCCTATGTCTGTCCACATTCCGGCGACGGCCGACTTGTGAACCACGGCGGCGACCTTGGTTCTCTTCCTCTTCCATTGCCACTGCTATGAGAACTTGCTCATCGACTTGCCTCTGCAACTCATTGATTTCATCGGCTCTACGGTTTCTCTCCTTTCTTTCTCTCTCGTGCCTCTCCAAGCATCTCCTATATTCTTCCATTGAGAATGAATGGAGTATGAATTCTAAACTCTAAGAAATGAAAATATTGAAAGATGTGGTGTGAGAGGTATGATGTGAGCCTCTGGTTTTATAGAAAAATTTGGCAAGATAGAGATGCCACGTGGCTTGATTTGATTGGATGAAAATCTTATCTGAAATTTGAAATTCATCCGAAATTTGAACCCAAATTTATCTGAATTTTGAATTTTGAAATTCATCCGAAATTTGACAAATTCATCTGAATTTTGAATTTTGAAATTCATCCGAAATTTGAATTTTGAAATTCATTCGAAATTTGAACCCAAAAATTTATCTGAAATTTGAATTTTGAAATTCATCCGAAATTTGAACCCAAAAATCTTATCCCGAAATTTTATCCGATTATGAATAGTGTTGACACGTAGGAACCCGTAAATCTTATCCGAAAATATTATCCAAATTAATTATTGAGGTAAAAAAAATTGTGAATAAAACAAAAAAATGAATAGTAACTGCCCTTAGCTAGGGCAATGGGTGGAAACACAAAATTCTGATTTTGCAAGGGCAACCACTATTCACGTGAATAGTGGCTGCCCTAGCTCCCCCCCTTGCCATGGCTAAGGGCAAATGGGTGGAGTTGCTCTTATGAGATTTTGGGGTTGAGCTTGTTTTAAGAAATTGATGGCAGTTTTGTAATTTATAAGAAGTTAAAAAAGCCTCTTTGTTATGTTGTAAATGGGCTTTGGGTGTGTTTCCAAAATACATTTCATATATGATATTTTTATAATTTGGGCCCCTATATTGGGTATAATAGTGAATCTCCCTTAAATTTTTCCATTTCCAGCCATGCAGGGCTATATTTTAAGGTCCTGTATATTTTATTATTTTAAGAAAAACTATGGCACAACACATACATTCCACAACTATGTATTGTTTAATTTAATTAAACTACTATTTAGAGACAATATTCCAGGACCAAGAATTTTTTATAATTTTTTTTAAACAACACTTGAAAACATTTGAAAAGGTGACTACAATTTTTTTTTAAAGGATGGGTTTCAATGGTTTGACATCCAATGGTCATGACTAATAATATTTTATAATTTTTTTACTAATTGAAAATATTTAAAAAGGCTTATATATATATATATATATATATCTAGCTGACATCATCAATGTAAAGCACATGCATGGAGCCCACAAAAAATTTGGCCTAGGACTAGGCCAAAGCTAGGCTAAATGTGGCCCTGTTGGAGGGCTAAAAGGCCAAATGTGGCCCTCCAAATTTGGCCAAAATTTTGTTTAACTCATGGCTGGAGATGAGTTTTGCATTATTTTAGAGCTATATTTGGGATATAGCTCATGGCTGGAGATGGCCTAATAGAACCCAAGATTCTACCAATAAATAATTGATCAATAAAATAAAAATTATTAGAACCCAATAGGCAAAATTATAAATAAATAAAATATCTTCGAGAGACAGGGACTTTCATGTGGTGGACTCACCAAGTCAGGCTTGGCATGCTTGAGGAGAAATTGAAATTGGTACTTAGGTGACGAGGGGTAAATTTAAAAAATATTCAACCAAGAACGCAGCAAACTTCACACACTCTAGACCTTGACCAAATACTCTTATGACAAGTCAACTGTCATATATGAATTATATCAAACAATAACATACACAGAGCATACCAAGATGTACCTGCAAGCCTAGAGAATTACTAGTGACAACCTAGGCACTCAGAAGGACCCGTCAATCTAGGCATCCCCTGTGCTAGCAACAACTATGGTGAAAGTGTGTGAAGACAGCATAATCAAGCAAACACCAAACAGCAGAAAAAGATGACTAGTCAACCACACAAACCCAGATGACTAGTCAACTGTCAAGAACACAAACCCATAAAATTTACAGAGTTGGAAACCAGAAACTGTTCACCCAGAAACCCACCATTGGGAAAAACTGGGGGTCATCAACCGACCAGACAATCCACTAAGTAGAAAAAGATTTTTACAAAGGAACACAAGCAAGCTCAAGAAAAACCTAGATCTATTTAGGAAGATGAGCTATATACCTCTTTTGTGCAATCTTCTTCTCCAACTTAGCAAAGCTTGAAGCTCAATTCTTCATGGCAATGGCAGCTCCTTCTCCAGCTCGTTCATCCCATGGCACTAGCTTGCAAGCTCCAACACAAATCGAAACCAAAATTTGGATTCAAAGGAGAATGACCAATTTCTTCAAGAAACCATACTCTTGAAGAAATCAGTCTTGAATCTGACCTAGATATAAATGAGAGAATGATTTAAGTAGCTAGATGCAGATTCGTGTTTCAAATGCAGTTTTTCAAAAAGAAATCAATTGGAAAAACTCATAGATGAAATATTTGGTTCTCTCTTGAGGAAGAAGAATAGAAAGAAAGCAAGCCAATCTTTCCAAAACTTCCACGCAAAAGAGACAACTGCCAAATGAGAAATCTCGTGGCCTTTACAGTCCAACAAATTCCTTAGGTCAGAAACCCACTTGGCAGCAGAGAGAGAGAAAGAAGAATAGGACAAAACAGTTTGTTATCCAGCTGGAAGCAAGGATGACTAGTCATATGAGAAACGGATGACTAGTCATCATTTTATGAAGACTGTTTAATGTAATGATATGCAATGCTCAATACCTTTGTGAACTTGCTTGAGCCACCATAGAGCAGAGATTAGAGAATAGAGCACCAATAAAAGTTTTCCCTAATCTAGACTTGAGCTTAATAAATTACATTACACATCCTATTACAAAGTTGTCAAGGGAAGCCAAAAGAAAATAGTAAAAACCATACATTAACAGAAATTATAGAGGCTAACGATAATATTACGCGGTATGCTGATGTGGTATTACGAATTCACACAAATTATAGTATCTATCAACTTCGTTTTATGCATGAACACAAGTGTAACCTTCTTGTTATGCAAAAATGTATTTTTCTAAGTGGTAAAACCTAATCCTCCTTGAAAGATCCTTATACTCTCATCTTAGTTCTCATTTTAACAACCCAATATATCAATCTCATCTTCACACATATAGATAGGTATTTCTAGTTTGGATCAACAAACCACAAGATCCAATTTCTTTTTCCTCCCACAATTGTTATTTTTTTATCTTTTTAGAAATATTTTTTTATCCATGTACCATAAGAAGAACAAATTGAGATTGCAAGTCATGAAATTATTGTATAATTATTTTTTAAATTAGACCTACCAATGATTGATGTCAGACCAAATTAAATGGGCAGTGGTATTGGTGAGAATCCTAGAAGACAAACCCTTTCATTGAAGCTTTTTATGAAATTGGCTGTCCATATAAGACATGGAAATGCAAGTTGATCAAGGATTTTAGTACATGGTGTGACAGTTCTAGAAGGATGAGCTGCTATTCTTGGGTTATATGCATTATTTGTTCTTTATTTGTTTGCTAGTTTGTATAATTGTCATTCATAGGAATATCTTCTCCCTTTTCTGTTCCTTTTTTATTTATTTTCCGAATTGTATTTCCCATGATTACATGGTTAAGTAAAATGTCATATATATGAGCTTTGTATATTTAATTAGTACTAAAGAGTGTTTTAAATCGTTAGGCTTGAGTTAAATTTAAAATGAACGACTTAATTATATGGGTACAACATAATTATATATATAGTACACACTGTCACGTATAAGTTCATTAATTTGAAAAGAGAAAGTGTGCAATTATGGTAAGTGAGCCACTTTAACTTTGGAAATGTAAAGTAAGATTTGACCGAAGTTTCAGGGAGCATAACAGTAAATAAGCCTATTTAGAATTGGAGCATTGTTATACAGATTTTCTTTGATTGTAATATAAGTGCTTGTGGGAGCACTATTTATGCTACAAGGTTTGTAGAAGGCTCATCGGTCAAAATCACAAATAGGATTAGAACAGAAAAATCTTGTGAAGATTCTCATAAGAAAGAAAAGTCATCCTATGAAGATGATTGAGACTTTGAAGACTTATTCATCTTGTTTGTATACTTTATTTCCCTATTTCTTTTCTTGTTTCTGTTGTTCTATCAAAATTTATGTCATATGGTTATGGACTTTTGCGTCAAATTTGTATCTTGTTTTAAGCCATTCTCTTGTCTGTAGCCTGTCATGTTGGTCTCGGTACTGTAGGGAAAATTGAAGTTGTTGTGTTACCCAGTTTAATGTGTTGACGATTTCATATTCTCAAGAATTTTAGCCTCTAGGATTTCATCATATTTCTCTGATTTTTGCATGCCAGCCCCTCAGACAGAATATTAAATGTTTTTTCTTCCTCCTCTTGGGGAGATGTAACTTTTTGGCTAAAAGTGCAGTTCACAGTTCAATTGCTATTGATTTTTTGATTGGCTTGTTTGTAGTTTTTATCAATCTGGGTCATCCAATTTTAAATCCACCAAAATGGATGAAGCCATTGAAGCTTGGGCAAAGTCTCTTAATGCCAAGACTGAAGTTTCATTGGCAAAGGCTATACGCATAAGAGTGAGAAGAAAGTATCCTCTCCATATAGAGAAGTGAGCACCATTGAGGATTGTATGGAAATATTGGAGGCCATGGAGGAGGTGAATGATGATGCTCATGTGAAAGCTTTGGATAAGTTTACTAATTTAAATTGGAGGAAGATGTTCATGAAGATGTCGGATCCACAAAGAAGAGTGTGGCTCAATAGCCTACTAAAGTGAACGAGAGTGAATGATTAGTCTTAAGTTATTTAGATGAAATTATTAATTGAGCTTCACACTTATATATGATTAACCTGGTTTTCTGTTTGTAATTAATGGGAGATTGGATTGGAGTTGTGAAAACTTTTAAATAGGTTTAATGATTATGTATGAAAACCTTGTGGATATGCCCTCTTTCTCTTGCTTACTAATAAATATTTGGAAGCACACAATACCTCCCGATTCCTTGCTCTTCTCCTATGTGCCTTCTTCGGCCCCGTTTGGGATTGCTTTTTTTGGCCAAAAATCTGCTTCACTTTAAAGTTAAGGACTTTGAGGTGTTTGGTAAAAATAAAATATCCTAATTATTTTAAAAGCAGTAGCCTTTTGACAACAGCTT
Source organism: Prunus armeniaca (assembly GCA_903112645.1). Classification (NCBI taxonomy): domain Eukaryota; kingdom Viridiplantae; phylum Streptophyta; class Magnoliopsida; order Rosales; family Rosaceae; genus Prunus; species Prunus armeniaca. The sequence continues at coordinate 6,836,931 of CAEKDK010000003.1, read as the reverse complement.
TTAGACTCTTGGTTTCTTTTCAAAGCTGCTTTCAAAAGAAGCAGAGATGAATATTTAAGGAATTTTTTTAATTCCCAAAATACCATCATTCATTTTAAAAAATGACACCACCTTCACTTCCACATCCAACTCCACCATTTGCACTACCACATTCATTACCTCCACAACCACCGCCACCACCACCACCACCACCACAACCACCACCACCACCACCTCCACCTCTACCTCCACTTCCACCTCTACCTCCTCCACCACCACCACCACCATCACCACTACCACTACTCTCACCACCACCAGCACTACTCTCACCACCACCACCACCACCTCCACAATCGCCATCCCCACCATCACCACTACCACAACCACCAACTCACCTTCATCACCACCACCACCTCCACTCTATCATTACTACTACCACCACATGATTAGTACATAACACTTTCAACATCATGTCTATTTTAGTCATTATTTACAGTTACAACAATTTTATATTAAAATTTACCAAACGGTTTTGACACTGCTTTTTTGTACTAACAGCACTATAAAAATATTGTTTACCAAACATGGAGCTACTTTACTTTACAGCTAATTATTTTCAAAGTACAACGGAATCAACTTTTTTTAAAAGTGACAGCAATCCCAAACTAGGCATTCGTCTATTGTTGTTTTTATTCTTCAATAAGTATGCCAAGTGAACTTGTCAATCATATATGTATGATATTAAAATGGTATGTTTAAAATAAATTTAATAATGTTTATTAAAATATATTAATTATAAAAAATTGAAAGAAAAAAATTGTTCATAATTTCATCTTAAATCTCTAAGAACGAAAGTTTTCGAACTTTGAACTGTGGTGAATTTAATGTAATTAATCATCAGATTTGCATGACAGAACACTTTATACAGTTTCCATCTCACTGTACAGATTTATCTGACTTGAATATGTTCCTTTAGGAGAAGATCAAAATGACCCATGGAAGAAGTTAAAAGACTTAACAGTCCAAACTTAATACCCATGTAAGAAGAAGATCAAAATGACCCATGGAAGTATTAATACTGGAGTGTTTATGAGGTCCACTCCAAACTTAACACTCATCGTTGACCAAAATTTGGCTCTAGATTTTCTTCTTTCTTCCAGAAAGGGTACTGGATGAGCCGTGCCGTCAAGAATTTCCAACGCCTTCCCAAACTTGCCAGCATGTGAAGACATTGAATGTGCAGTAGCAGATGTTTTATTTGTTCTACTTGTAATTTAACATTTGTGAGATGATACAGAATCACCTGATGCATGCATTTACTGATTTATATCATTGAAGCAGGATAGAGGGGCGAATGAATATTTCATTTTTTTAGTTCATGTATATCTCATTTTCAGAGCGGTTTATTGAATTTCTTGTGATCATGGTTATTTGTTGTCTGAGTATTACAATTAGTTGGTGAGGCTTTTGTAAACGTACATGCATGCGTTACCATTGGGTTCTTTCTCAGAAAAGTACTGATGTTGACTTCACATCATTTGTTATTATAACTTAATCACTAATTTTTCTAATATCATCGATTTTGTTTTCATTATGATTTTGCTTTCCAGCTTCACACTAGGTAGCTGCAGTCTTCATTAACAAACGGCAAGGGGAGGTAAAGGCAGTTACTACTCACATGAATAGTGTTTGCCATATCAATTTTTCATGCATTATCATCCATTGTCATGGTAACCCAAAGGCAATCACTATTCACATGAGATATGAGGAGAGGAATTTGTATGGATTTTGATGTGAGAAGTGAAGAACATGGCTAGGCATTTATAGAAAAAAATTTCTGAATTTTTTTTTTTTTTTTTTTTTTTTTTTTTTTTATTAAATAAATAAATAAAAATTATTTTTTATTTAATTGGCCGTTGATGTCACACTGACGTCAGCTTGCCCAGGCAAGTCCTGTCTTTGGACTTGCATAGTTTCATCGGGCCCACATCTTGCCATGACAATTTTTCCTTGATGGGGGTTGTTTTTAGAGCCTAGGCCCCCTTTTGGCAAAAACGGGATGGGTGAACTGCTCTTAGAGTCCCAATCATTGGGTTTGCTCTTACAACTTGAATTCTCCCTTTTGCCCCTCTATCATGAAATGGAATACTGAAAAGGAAAATCCTCGGGAGAGCACATTTATACTTGATGGAAGTTGAGCTGTACATGGGTCAAAGAAGTTCTTAACCATATGGGTGAATTTTAAGGTATGCAGGGTCAAATTCACCCAAATGGTTATTAGCAGTATCAAATCCATACCAATTGCCACTGTTGAATTTTATGATTTTTGCTTACAAGCAACATTCTCCAGTCTTGTTCTTATAAAACTAGCCCAAGGGGATTGTAATGTTAACAAGTTGTCGATTTCAGCTTATCGGGAGATAAGAAGCCAACTTGTCGATTTCAGCTTCACTTAGGAGATAAGAAGCCATCAATTTTTTTTAATTTTTGAATAAGAGGTTGTTTGGAGGATGCTTCGACCAAGCAAACAAGAAAAGAATAAGGAAACTAAAAGAGAAAGTAAGGAATTAAAAGAGAAGAAACAAACAAGTTAGGGAAGAGATAAATTCTATTCGTGTTGATTGGCAAGTGTGTGTTTGTTGTCGTCGTGGTGCCTGAATTGACTTACAAGCATTCTTCATCAGCCTCAACATTATAAAACTAGCTGGGGAGAAATGAGAATGCCTACAACAATTCCCAACACTACCTTGTTATCATTTGCATTAAAAGATTTCTTCCTTTTCCCTTTCTTTTTCTTCCACTAGAAATCCATTTCTAGAGCAAACAAATGGCTGAAGCACTCATTTCCGTGCTCCTAGAACAGTTGGCCTCGATCATCCAAAAACAGGTAGAACAAGAGGTCACACTCGTTGTGGGTGTTAAGAAAGAAGTGGCAAAACTCTCCCACAATTTCAAAGCTATTCAAGTTGTGCTCGAGGATGCAGAGGAGAGGCAAGTGAAGGAGCTGAACGTGAAATACTGGCTGGACAGTTTGAAGGATGTATCCTACGAGATGGACGACGTGTTGGATGAGTGGAGTACTGAAATTCTGAAACAACATATTCAGAAACAAGAAAAAGAAGCTGGTAATGCTGGTAGTACTAGTACTACCAAGAAGGTATGTTTCTGCATTCCTGCCCCTTGGTTTTGTGTTGGCCAAGTCAGTCAAGTAATTCTTCGTCGTGACATTGCTGTGAAGATAAAAGAACTAAATGAAAGATTAGCTCTGATTGCTAATGAAAGGCAAAACTATAACTTTCAATACATGAAAAGAGGAAGTGAACAAACTGAACGACAAAAAAGTTCTTCTTTCGTTGATAAGACATTTGGTCGAGTCGACGAAAAGGAAATATTAGTAAAAAAGTTGCTGAGTGAGAGTGGTCAAGGAGGGGCAACCTGCCTTGTCATCCCTATTATAGGGATGGGAGGAATTGGCAAGACAACTCTTGCCCAACTTGCCTATAATGATGAAAAGGTTCAAGCCCATTTCGACAATAGAATATGGGTTTGTGTGTCAGATCCTTTTGATGAGATCAAAATTGCCAAAGCCATCATTGATGGTCTGAAAAAAGAGAATTCCCCAGCTTCAAATGAGTTGCAAATTCTCTTGCAATTTATACATGAGTCTGTTAAGGGCATGAAGTTCCTTCTTGTCCTAGATGATGTGTGGAACCAAGACTATAGAAAGTGGGAACAATTAAAGTTACCTTTACAAAATGGGGCTCTGGGTAGTAGAATATTAGTGACCACAAGAAAAGAAGAAGTTGCGAGGATGATGGGAGCATCCACTGATATTGTCAATTTGAAGGTGTTGAGTGAAGAAAACTGTTGGGCATTGTTCTATCACATTGCACTGGCTGATAGAGAAAGAAATGAGTCTAAGGGGTTAGAATTTATTGGCAAAGAGATTGTAAAAAAGTGTAAGGGTCTGCCCCTTGCTGCAAAGGCATTGGGTGGTCTCATGCGCTACAAGGAAATGAGGAAACAATGGGAAGATGTTTTGAATAGTAAGATATGGGAGGTAGATGGGGTTGAGGAACAAGTTTTCCAACCACTGTTACTAAGTTATTATGATTTGGCCCCGACAATCAAACGTTGTCTTTTGTATTGTGTTATTTTCCCAAAAGATTATAACATTGTCAAAGATGAGTTGATTGAGTTGTGGATGTCACAAAATTATCTTAATTCAATTGGAAACAAAGAAAAAGAAGCGGTAGGCGAAATGTACTTTGATAACTTAGTAATGAGATCTTTCTTTCAAGAATTTGAGGAAGATGAACTTGGAAATATAACGGGGTGCAAGATGCATGATGTTGTGCATGACTTTCTACAATTTCTAACTAAGAATGAATGCTTAGTTTTGGAGGCTGAGGGTGGTAACAATAAGAGAATAATGGAGTTTGATGGATATAAGAAGGTTCGTCATTTGACATTAATGCTTGCACCCTATGGTCCACTAATTCCAAGTTCCTTGTGCAACTGCAAGAATTTACGGACTCTTGCAACTTTTGATTCAAAAATTGCTAGTTTTGGTCGAGAGTTAATTTCACAAGTAAAATGCCTTAGAACATTGAATCTGAGGCGTAACTCCTTGAAAGAAGTTCCAAATGAGATTGGAGAATTGATACATTTGAGGTATCTTGATTTGTCTAATAATGATGATTTGATGAAATTGCCAGACATCGTGTGTAATTTAATCAATTTGCAAACCCTGAGACTCGTTGGGTGCACTAATCTTGAAAGATTACCTGAAGGCATAGGAAAGCTGATTAACTTGCAGCATCTTCATGTCAAGTATTGTCCTAGTCTAAAGTTGCCCAAGGGGATTGCAAGGTTAACAAGTCTACAAACGCTAGATGAAGTTTACATCCGTGGCAATGATGACGTTGATAACAACAAAGAAGCATTATTCGAGTTAAGTGATTTGAGAAACATGGAACAGCTTCGTGGGAGTTTCCAAATAGAATTTCTGGAGGATCTCAAGGACGCGAGGCAGGCCGAGCAAGCGCATTTGGTGAACAAAAATTGCCTTGTCAGTCTGGAATTGCGCTTCTTCTTTGGTGGAACAGATGAGATTCCTCTTGTGGCAAGCCAGGAAGAAACACTGAATGCCTTACAACCACCTCCAAATCTGGAATCCTTCTCTATCTATCACTACAGTGGCACCACACTCCGGCCCCATTGGATGACGTCGTTAAACAAATTGAGAAGCCTTACCCTTCGATATTGCAAGTTTGTTGAGTTTGTGCCTCCTTTGGGGCGATTGGAGTCCCTTGAAGTACTGAAGATACATGCTTGGGATAGCTTGAAAAAGGTAGGAGTTGAGTTTTTGGGAATAGATGGAACAATAGAAACGCAAACATCCTCATCACCACTTATTTTATTCCCAAGTTTGAAAACACTTCAATTCAGCCATTTGTATAAGTGGGAAGAGTGGGAAGGAATGACAGGGTGGAGTGAAGAAGAGGATTCTCATAAGACAATTACACTAATGCCCTGCCTTTCTTCCTTGAGAATTATTTCTTGCTATTCGCTTAAAACACTGCCCAACTTCTTACGAAATACACCACTGAAGGAGTTGGCCATCGATGAGCACTGGTCTCCAACATCACCAGTTGCACAAGGTTGCCGAAAAGGCAGAGGAGAGTGGCCCAAGATTTCTCACATCCCAAACATCAAAGTTGGTTTCGAATTTGTACAAAAAGACGGAGTTTACCAAGCTGATGATGATGAGACGCCAAGTGCTGCTTCCACATCTTCTTCTGGTAATGTCTATTAAGATTTCATTTTGTTAATGTCTATCTATATTATTCATTTATCATCACAAATTTTCTTCTTTTCTTTATGTTTGTTTTTTCTTTGGGAAATTCCATGTCTATTTATTCGAATAGGAAAGAAGAAGAACAAACTAATGATGAATCCCTAATGGAGGAGGACCATGCTGCTTCCACCTCTTCTGGTAATTATTAAGATTTCTTTTTGTTAATGTCTATTTATATTATTCTTCTTCTTTTTTTTTGCCAATATTTATATTATTCATTTAACATCACAAATTTTCTTCTTTTCTTTATGTTTGTTTTTTCTTTGGGAAAATTCCATGTCTATTTATTCAATACCAAACTGATGATGGTGGGGAATATACAGTAGTTGGAGAATTTTTTTTTTACTTTTTTTTTTTTTTTTTTTTTTTTTTTTTATATTTATAGAAAAAAATATTTTTATATATATTTTTTTTTAATATATATATATATATTTTATTCTTAATGGTTTGAAATTCATTGGGTTATGTAGGTATTAAAACACTTTGTCTAAAAATTGTCTCGGGTTATAAATCCTCTATGTGCCGACGACCCCCATTTTCAAATTCCAGGTATTTACTACACTGCTTATACGATGAATGTTGTGTACAAATTATATATCTATTCTATCTACACTTACTGAAGCTGAAGAAGGTTTTGATTTTCTTATGTCAGCAGTTGAAGGTATTTTCTAAGATGCAAAGAGGGAATTCACACTTTGTAGATAATCTTGTCATGTGCGTATGTTGTACAGTAGGGAAAATAATTATAATGTCTGTTATGTATGTATAGCCAATAATTCAATCATCAACTTTGTTGAGATGTTATATTATATTATGATCTCTATTGAGATGTTGTTATATATCACTCTGATATGAAATATCAGATAATATGTACAGTATAGCCAATAATTCAATCATCAACTCTTAATAGTCTAAACTACTCTAAACAATGACGAGAGGAATCAAACTTGGGCTCAAAGGGCTGACACATTGATCATGGTCGACTGGCTTTTATATCTGATTTTCATGTCATATGAGATTTTCTTATCTCAGCAGCTGAAGATTTTCACGGCTGCGCAGTTGAATTTTCTTTCAAGTAGACCAAATGGATGTTACAGGAAGTGCTTTCAAATGGATGCGGAAGAAATCACTGGAATTCTTGCGCCTTTCGAATGTCTTTGCCCCTGTGCAACAATGAACATTGTAATAAATCCTCCTATACATTTTGCCTTTGTTTATGTTCTTTTTTTCCCATGACATATACAAAACCACAAAAGAAGCCACTTTCTTTAGTCCATTTTCTGTGTATGTACTTTTCCCAGCTATGTACTTGGCCAACTCAAAACAAAATTAAGTGAAATCACAGATGACAACAGAAAACAGGACTCTGAGAAGGGGAGCAAAAATTCATATGCTAATAAAACCATCCTCATCATGCTCTTTTACCGATTATACGACACAGATTTCTCACTCCTATAATGAAGTTTACATCTCTTTGCTTTCCATTTCAATGAAATACAAAAGTGGCACTGAATATGTACAGTACATATTTGATACTCAAAACCACTAGTTTTGTAAAGTCCATTCACAGAGGATTGGCCAAATCAAGTACGTACTTAGACAACTGAAGCATGTTAGATTGGTTTGTGAAACATGTTTCTTTCAGACTAGCTACGCAAGAGATGACAAATCAGCGAATTTGAAGTCACCGATAAAAGAAAACAAACTTACTATTTTTATAAACAGCTCCATCTGGTCAAAGTTTTATCATTTATTTTCTTGAATAAATCTTCACATGAAATTTGAAAACTAGACTGTTAGCTATTATGCTAAGAAAACCATCATGCTCTTTACCTGGGCTTGAATCTCTCTACCAGACACAGATCTCTCATTCATAAATTGAAGCTTACATCTCCTTTTTTCCAAAAAAATAATTGTAGCATTGAACACAGACAATTCATATTCGATGTGCTCGTACAAAATGAACAAAGTTGCTGTCTGACCAGAGCTGCTTTCTATCTCAGAAATGAACACTTAATAAAACCAGAGAAAACATTTCCCAATAGACATCTGAACCAATCAAAGACAATCGTACAGCGACGAGAAAATCCTTACAAGCTTAATTCAAATACCCAATGGACATCTAAACCAATCAAAGACAATCATATAGCGATGAGATACAGAGAAAGGCAAACAACCCATAAACCCAAATAAAACAGGGGCCAAGAACCAAGCTTCATTAAAATAAAAACAAGAAAAAGGTAAATGGATAAATGAGAGTTTGAAGCGCTTGTATTGTTAGCGATGCCTCAACTTTCTTCTTCTTTCTCCTCCTCCTCCTCTATGAGTGTCAAGAGCTCGGATAGGCAGAGACCCTTTTACCCTCGTGGAAGAGAAGCGGTTGGGGTACTGGGTGGCGAATTTTGTATTGTAGTTTTTGTTTTTATTTTGGTTTTTTATTTATCAGATTTGAGTTTGAGGTGCTGTTTGGTTGGGGATTTTCGTAGAATATGCCTAATGCATGTTATATCACTTGCCCCAACCATTAGAGGTGGACAAAAAACTGCCACCACTTTCGGAGGTAGGCTCGTTTTCCGGTGAAGGAGTTTCGGGATTGATCATTTTTAATAATATTCTTTGGCCTACCAAATTATAATGGAGATATAATTGTTAATTTCAAGTTTACGGCATGAACTACATTACTGATTCTGAGGTCTTGTGTGTGTAAATTCAGTTTATGATTGCTTATGTTAGAGATAGTTTAGTGAATTTTCAGACAGGTGCTACATTGCAGTTTTGCATATACGGTGTTGCAGTTTTGCAAACGCTACATTGCATTTTCCATTTAATTAAATTGACTAAATTGTTTTATCATTTCCTAGCATTGGAAGTAGAATCTTATGAACATGAATAATTATATATGATATTATGAAATATAGTTTGTTTTTCAATAATTACTTTACAACACAATTTTTTTTATAAAAGTGGTAGCAATTCCAAACTGGGCATTAATTCTAAAAATAATGTAGTACATCATTATGGCATATTTTAATAATGGAATTTTTCACTCAATCCAACTTAAACAAAAAGAAATCTTCTTTTTCCTCTTCCGTTCTCATGTGCGCTTTCTTTGTTAAAAATAAAGAAAAAGCCATGAAATCATCTCCCCAATAATGGACACAAAACAAAAGGGGAGAAAGGAGAGGAGAGAACATGTCAGATGAGCCTTTCCCGACCAACATCAGCTACACACCACAAAAGAAGCAAAGTCCTTCCTTGATACCTGAAAGTGACAAAGCAAAGCCCGCTCCCTAAGTTGTGGGTGTGGGCTACCATATTTGTCTCTGGATTCTTAATACAAAAGGCCAAACTTAGAACACAAAACACACAAATCCTTTTCCTTGCTCAAGACTCAAATGGAGGAGACATGCCTAGGGTTTTCCATTCACCTGAAATATAAAGTAGCTACTTTCTTATTTTTGGGACAAATATAAGTGTTACAAACTTCAAATGTACAAATATATGCCCTATTTTCTGCTACAACAAAATCAGAGCACAACAGAAACTCAAAATTGAAACATTTGATTCTTCATGGCCTCGGTGTGTCACATGGGCCAATGCCAGAATCTTCCAACCCACTATTGGCATTGTAACATAGCCCAGAATTGTTATGAACCCTAAGCTTCCTTCTCATCCTCCAAACCATTTCTCTCCCAAATGGGATTGGGCCCCTGAGCCAATTATCATTCAATCTCAATTCATTCACACTTTTGAGCTCTCTAAAGCTTGTTGGGATTGAGCCATTGAAATTGTTCCCATCAAGATGAAGCACACGAAGGCCTGGCAATTTGCCTAGCGATGAAGGTATAGGACCATGCAAATTCATGTTTGATAAAATTAGGGTCATCAACCCCTTCATGCCATCAAAACCATCACTTGGAATTGGTGTGGGCCCCATTGGATTTCCTTTGAGGATCAAAGTTTGAAGTGAGATTAAGCTCCTAATCCACATTGGAAGTGGACCCTTGAGGCGATTGTAGCTTAGATCCATGAGCATTAGGTCTTTCAGGGTACCGATGGAGTCAGGTAACGGGCCGGTGAGTTGGTTGTGGCCCAAATCCATTTTGATAAGAGCATGGCAGGCTCCAATGCTGGATGGGATTGAGCCCATTAGAAGGTTTTGGCTCAGGTCAAAAATGCTCAAAATTGGGAAGCTGAAATTGGGTATTGAAGTTAGTTTGTTTCCACTCAGGTCTAACGACCTTAGACCGGTCATCCGGCCCAGGGACACCGGAATTGAGCCGTTGAGATTGTTTTTGTGGAGGTCAAGAACTTTTAAACGGGTGAGATTGCCCAGCTCAATAGGAATAGGACCCACATGCCCATTTTCCCTAAGCACTAAAGTTTGTAGGGTGGCGCCCAATTGCCCCAAAAGTGATGGGATTGGCTGAGGATTGTAACTAAAACAACGGTAGAAAAATAAGGTCCGGAGGTAGGGAAGTTTAGTGATGGATGGTGAAATATGGGACCGGGTTGGGTCACAAGTCGGGAACGCAGTGTCATCGGATAGCGCCCCAAAGGAGAGCGAAACGACGTGGTAGACATCTTCTCTGTCCGGCATGCACTCAATTCCATGCCACCGGCCACGACACACATCGGGAATGTCAGTGGCCCAATCATTACCCGTAGCCCGCATGATGTCATAGACCGCTTCTTGCTCACGGGTGTCAGTTCGGGCCCCGTCCTTGTTCATGGAGAACCCGGTTTGTGGCCCGTCCACGAGGGCAGATGGCACGCCGGAATCCGACATGATGACCGTGAAAGGCATGACCCCTAGTGGCCTAAAACACATGAAAGATAGAAACAAGAGTAGAGGTGAGAAAATGAGTGCCATTGTGAGAAAAGAAAGACTGAGGACTAGTTTCGGGAGTGGATGAGTGTGAGAGGCATTGGATTTGATTGAGAGGTGTATATATAAGGTTGAGTTGGAGTTAATGTTATACGGGTTGGGTTGGTGAATGAAGTAAATTATATTTATGGGTTCACGGGAAAAGGAGCAAGTGTGACAAGCGGAAATAAATACATGGAATAATTTCGTTCAGCATTAATGTACTTCACGGGGTTTATACCAAAGTTTTTCGAGCTGGGGCCATCGAATCACTGGCTCAACCATGGTAACTTAAATTCATCAAATTGTTGTTGACATGCATCACTTCGTAACCACATGTTCTTGTAGCTCAGAATTCATATCCAAGAAATATACAAGGCATTGGCTTCTTTACACGATCAAAAACTGACTCACTAATCCCAATCAGCTCCTATTTCTTCTCCTCCTAAGATTTCCAGCTCTTTTTTCTTCTTTTTTCTTCTTTTCAGAAATTTGGGAAGATTTAAAATGCTGCAAAAGATGCATTTGCAAGACTGAAAGACTTACCTGTGAGAAATATATGTGGATCCAGAGCTGAGGGTGGAGCTTCTTGAAGACTAGGGACGCCATTGCAGGCACTGCTTTTGTCTTATAATGGAAGTTCTGTTTCTTTAGAACTTCTTTGAGCTTGGAGCCATATTCAACCTAAGGATTTACTTAGCGGACATATGCCCCATTATGTCATAGAGAAGCTAAAGTTAATACAGTTAAAATGCGTCGATGGTCTTGAAATAAAGACATGAGAGCTTCAAGTATTGAAGCTTAAAGAAAGTTCCTTGAGGAACAATAAGATTGAACCAAACGTGAATATGTTTACTTATCATGAATGACAAAAGTCATGAAATCGGGTAACTTAGATAGAGTAGTGAATTGGAATCAGATCAACTACTCCCCTCTAGTTGATCCCATTCCTAATTTTGAGGGTATTTAGTTACAAATTTTAAATATGAATTTCACATAATTTTTTATTCATTTATATGTTAGTAATCAAATAAGAAGTGAAGAATTAATTAGAATTATTTCAATACGCATGTATTAGTAAACACAATAAAAGTAGACTTGGAACACCTGCTTGAACTCGGTTCGTTAGCTACCAAAAGAATGGTTGACTTAAAAATGTCAAAGAGAGAAGTTGTGCTGCAACCTTCAATTTACAGGGATATGCCTTGACCCCATGTGTGTATCAAGTTCTTGTTCTTGTTTCATATCCATGATGAATCTATTAATCTTAACTCATTATCCCATTTTCAATCACGACTTGGGCTAATTTCAAAGGCTTATTTATTGTTATTTTTAACAAAGCTTTAAAATTTCCCATATGTTTTGTTAAATAAAAATTCCGCATCCAAAATAAAATTTCAGACTAGAAAAGAGGTTTTATTGGTACTTGGTTTTTCTTGAATAGTTTTGATTTTGCAACAGAGCTCACAGAGATAGCAAACATTTGCAATCAAGTCCTTCATATACCAAGGCTGTCAATAAAGTTGGCCAAAATGCTGATTTGGCCAGGTGACTTTGACAAACATAACAAGAGCGCATATGCCAACTATACAAGGGAATCACTATCAACATAAAATTATAGGAAAGTGACCTTTTATTATAAGAGAAGAATTGTTATTATTTCTTGTGGAATACTACTTAACATTAAATTTTGACTCGTAAAAAAATAAATAAATGTTTCAAAAAGATTTGGTGGTTATTTTGTGGTTGCTGTTTTTTTATTGGCGTTTAAATTTCTACACATGCACGTACATATATAAGGTGTCAATTAACCAAAATAGTGTACTCACCAGTTTGCACCTAAGTTCGATTTAGAGTATAGCTTTGTCCAAAATGCCACATACGCAATTTACACACAACCCCACAACTATTGTAGAAAATTTGCAAATGTGCCCGGACCCGCTTCTTCTGCTGACAACATATTTTCCGTACGAAAAGAGCAAGAAAGACACAAAAATAAAATAAAAAACGCAAAAAGGCAAAAGGAAACCCCACACAGGGAGCACCTATAAAACCATCCAAAACCCAAACCCAAACCCCAACCCCTCAAAACCTTTCCATTCTTGGTCTCTGTTCTTCAACACACACTCTCTCTCTCCTTCTCATTTTCTCTCTCTTCGTTTTGATCTGCAACTCTCACTGAAGAAGGTGCGTCTATACGAACGAACACTCACGTATTGTATTTCTATGTGATATATGCATGCGCGTGAGGTATTGGAGTGCCTGGTTGTATAGGTTTGGTGGTTCTGTGTATGCATGTCTCCGTTTGTGTGTCTCTTCTGTGTGAGATTCGTTTGGCGTGTATGGAACTGAGAATTTGAGGAATTGAATTGGGTGAGTGAAATTTGGGGGAGAATTTGAATTTAGAACCCTAATTTTGATTGTGTTGGTGGTTATTATTTTATCGGAAGAACGCGAACCATGACGTTGTTGGACAGAGAGCTCGTTTTTCTCATACTCCAGTACTTAAATGAAGCGAATGAAGGGAAATACAAGGACACTGTTCACAGGTGAGTGAGTTTGTTCTTTTGCTTCTTTATATTCGTTGGTTCGTACGTAATCTTGTTTATTTTGTTAATTGGCCCTCGTCTTTGGGTTTGCTTGGTTGCCAAGAAATTGAGAAAATGGAAGGGAGGTCAGGAAGATCGTTTTTGCACCTTTTTTTTCCTTCAGTTATGGAAACATAGTGCAAATGGAACTTATATTGTTTGGTTTATACTGAGTGAGGTTCTCGTGTCTGTGTCTGAATGAAGGTTGGAAAAAGATTCAGGGTATTTCTTCAATATGAGGTATTTTGAGGATTGCGTGAACAATGGTGAATGGGATGAGGCGGACAGTTACCTGAGTGGATTTTGTAAGGTTGATGAAAGTAGATACTCAACGAAAATTTTCTTTGAGATTCGGAAACAAAAGTACCTTGAGGCCCTTGACAGGTAAGCTCTTTGTTTGATTCGGAAACAAAAATACTTTGTCGTGGCTTTGTTATAACTTTGTCTTTAATGCAGGCATGACTATGCTAGAGCTGTCGAGATTCTTCAGAAGGATTTGAAAGTTTTCTCGACAATCAACGAAGAGAGGTTTAAGGAAATGACCCTGCTTCTGTCGTTGGGGAATTTTAGGTGTGTTGGGTATTTCTTTTGTGATTAATTTGGTGTGGAGTCAAAGTTATGCTCCTGTTAAACAAGTCATGACTCATGACCATGCATAAGACATGCTATTGTAAAAAAATCATGACCATGCAAGTGTTGTGGCGTCAAATTTATGCTCTTATATGATTGATTTGGTTTGTGGCATCAAAGTCTTTATTTATGCTGTTATAGATAAAGCTTTGAGTATGTCCTATTTGTGCCTTGATTGTGTCATTCATAACATCTGCCCATGTTTGTGAAACCCTGTTTTTTTTTTTTTTTTTTTTTTTTTTTTTTTTTTTGATCAGTAGAAAATATGGAAAATTCTTAAGAGTTAGATATGTTGAAGGCAGAAAGAATGGAATTATTGGGTCATTGAAACTGATAGTTACAGACAATTGAGAATCATGTACCAAATCATGTGATACAATTTCAGGCTGTTAGTTCCAGTTTCTGTGAAATAATTATGCCAAATTTGGGTTACCGAAATGAAATAGTTGGCAGTAGGGGTTTCATGACTTTAGTTGTGAATGCAAGTAACTCAAATCTTAAATTGTCTGTTTTATCTAAATACGCTATAAGTGGCTAATTCTCAAGTGCTAGACTCCATAGAGCAGAATTATAGAAATACCACCTGAGCTCTAGGAAGAGAAGAAAATAAAATGAATTGAGGACATCATAAATATTTAGCATGAAGTAATGCTCTTCCTTTAATACACTTCTTTAGATCCGGATGTCAGACACCCAACTCAGTTGTCTTGGTGTCCATTTGTTGCATGTTGTGACTGCTTATATTTGTGCATTTCCTTTGGATTCAAAACCGAAATGACCAATTCTACATTTCTATTGTAGCTTGTTACCTAAAGATAGATAATGATTGAACTGAGACATAATGGTTTATATGTTAAAATCTTTGAAAGTGAAAACAATTCTTCCAATAGACAAAGAGTTGTTGACCTAAAATGATGAATTTATGAGAGTGTAAGTCATTTTTTCTTCCTTCATTGTTATATAACACTGCCTTTATCTTGCTTGGATGTTGAAGGCAACCAGTGTGTACTTTGAAGTGTGCTTGCTCCAAAAGTTCTGTTTTGTGCTTGTTTGCTTAGTTCTTTGTCCACTATATTTATTTTATATATTTTTTTGTTGTTGAAGTTTCTCAGTAACCTGCAATTTCTTTTCTTTTCATTTAAAAAAAATCAGGGAGAATGAGGAACTATCAGATTATGGTGATATTAAGTCTGCCAGGGCTGTTATACTTACTGAAGTAAAAAAGATAATTGAGGCAAGTCCACTTTTCTGTGATAAGCTGCAATTCCCCAAGTTAAAGAACTCAAGGCTGAGTACACTTATCAATCAGGGGTAATTCGAACACAAGTTATCTACATAATCTTTGCTCTTTCTTTTTTCAATTAAAAATTATGGGTATGTGAAAATTTTTTGTCATCTGAAGTCATTGTCTGTAATGTTTGTTGCAGTTTAAATTGGCAGCATCACCTTTGCAATAATCCTAGGCCAAACGCTGACTTTAAAACTCTATTTTCGGACCACAGTTGTGGACATATTGCTTGTGCTCCTTCCCCTGCAATTAACCCTATAATGGGATCCATTGCTAAAGTACGTGGTTCAAGAAAAAAAAAAGTAGGTGGCTTCCCACCAATACATGCTCGTGGTGTAATTCTGTATACAAAATTTACATTTGGTGTATAAGGAAGTAGTTTTCTGAGGAACTCCTATTTGTATGTTTATTTAATATATGTGATTTTCAGCCATGCCAGCCTGCATCAGCACCTCTTACAACATCTCTCTCTGGATGGACAGCTAACCCGTCCTCTGTTCCGCACCAAACAGTTTCTGCCAGACCAAGAGGTCTAACAGTTCCCAATAATGCATGTATGATTGCTTTTGATTTTGTTTAGTCAATTTTTTTATAACATTTTCTCTATGTTTGTGGCTTTATTGCTGATTGTGCTATATTACTAGGAAATCTTACAAATTTATGGATATAACTTATAGGGTAAATAACCAGTTTTGCTAGTCGTAAATAAGATGAAATTTTTTGTTTTTTCGGGTCATTACGGGGTGCAATTTTAAATGAATAAAATGTATATAAAGTACAGTATACCTCTAGATAAGCAATATTAGTTTTGACTTTGAACGTGATTAAATATTTTGTTGCAGACGTTGTGAAGGAATAATTGGTATAAGTTGCAGTTCTTTTGATATTTACATTGTATTTCTGTTAGAATAAGTCATAATGCAATAAGGCACGACTTTGCAAATGTCAAACATACACAATGTTGTCTTAAATTAGTAAATTGAAACCAATAATGATTTGGCAATACAAGATGGAGTTGCCTTAATATCATGATCCCTATAAATTCAAGCTTTGCTTAATGATAGAAATATGAACCCATTATTGTTGACTCTATGGGCTTTTGAATTTAATGTTGCGATGATGTCTGTTAAATGCTTAACATGCCAGTTTGTAAAATCCATAAAAATCAAGGGAAAAACAGGAAAAACTCAAAACCCTTTATGGAATTGAAATTGGTTGTGGTGTTTCGAGGCCCCAACCAGATCACGAGGATGGCTGAATATGTTATGAAGTAAGAGGTTGATGTGGAGGGGTTTTACCAACAAGCAATCTTTTACATGTGATTCATGGGTGTTCTGATATTGACAGGGTTAAGAGTGAAACTGATCGGTGGCCCATGTCTGGCTTAGGTTTGTTACATTCGGTGACCTTGAATTGTACTTAGGATTAGTTGAGAATTTTGGTATTGAAATAGTTTGTAGAGTCTACAATTGCCCCTTGTATTGTTTTTTTTCCGTCAGTTGAATTTCTTCTTGGTTGTTGAATTATTTAAGGGGATTGTATGACACTTCGTGATGTGCCTTTGCCTGTGTTTCATTTATATGTTAGACTTGTTAGTGAATAGTGTCTTCCCTGATCACAATCATCAGATACTTGCCAATCACTCTTATTTTGCTTGAACGATTTTGTTCCCACAATCGCATTATATGGTTCCCCTGGAATGATTTTTTTAAAATTATTTTCATTCAGATTTCACTTTTCCAACTAAGTTATATTTTCCTTTTTGCATTTATTTGGTGTGATAGCATCTTTGCTAAAGCACCCTAGGACTCCTCCCACTAATAACCCAAGAATGGACTATCAAATTGCAGATTCTAAACACGTGTCCAAGAAGAGATCAAGACCTTTGGGGACGCCAGATAAGGTATCTTTATCAAAATGTTTATGTACTGCTGTTTTCTAAATTTATAACTCACTCTTTTTCAATCAGTATTTAACTGATTATGTTTCCTTTCGGCAATACCTTTTGTAGTTTACTTTTTTTTTAGTGAGAATATCAATATTTCACTTTTGTTTTTTGTTTTTTACTTTTCTCACTATTTCTTGTTGAAATAAGATTTTGAAACTAGCTTAGTTGTAAGTGTGCCTTTTCAATGTGCAATATGGTGGGTGAAATTGTTGCTATGTCCTTGGTGCCTTAACTGTTTGAATTTATCTTTCTCGCACCGTGACTTCCCTTTTGCATTTTCGGGCCAATAATATGTCTGTTAATGTCTTTCCACACACATATCCTGGCCAGATCCATGCCGATACCCTTCACTCTTCTGAGGACTTGCCGAAGACTGTTATTTTCAGTTTGAGTCAAGGTTCAGCTGTCAAGAGCATGGACTTTCATCCAGTGCAACAGACTCTGCTTCTCGGTTTGCTCATGCTGCTTAATGAATCTTTTGTCTTTAGTCTTATGTTTTCAGTCAATGTCTAATTGTATGGTTTCTGGATTGAAGTTTTATTCATTTGTTTTTCTTCCAAATTCAGTTGGAACAAATATTGGCAATATAACAATTTGGGAGGTAGGCAGCAGAGAGAGGCTTGTTTCTCGGAATTTCGAGATTTGGGACCTTGATGCATGTTCAATGGCTCTGCAGGTTTAATTCCCTTGGTTTTGTTCTTTTCCCACCCTCTATCTTTTCCCACCAATAAGACTAATAGTTTTCATGTCTTCTGATAGGCATCTGTGGCTTTTGAATACACTGCATCAGTCAATCGTGTTATCTGGAGTCCTGATGGTTCCCATATTGGTATATAAGGGGATTTACTTCCTATTATTCATTTTATTTTCCAAACTGATAGAATACTTGTATATATTTTCTAGACACGAGAAAAAATACATTACAATTTCTGGTCATGGGTAAAATTTTCTTAATGAAGTGGGGGAAAATGGTTGAAGTTCACAGATCATGTTTTTATGATTAGTTTTTGTTATTAAGCCAACTTCTGTTTCAGGTATTGGATATTCCAAGAGTGTAGTGCACATATATTCCTATCATGGTGCTGATGATTTACGGAACCAACTAGAGGTTGTTTTTCTCTTTTTATTTTTTTGATTTCATTTAAGTGGCTTATGAATTTTAAAATTGTGATCGCTAGTAGGTTTCTTGGCCTTCTGCAGCTATCAGT
This sequence comes from Prunus armeniaca, assembly GCA_903112645.1. Classification (NCBI taxonomy): domain Eukaryota; kingdom Viridiplantae; phylum Streptophyta; class Magnoliopsida; order Rosales; family Rosaceae; genus Prunus; species Prunus armeniaca. The sequence continues at coordinate 6,818,563 of CAEKDK010000003.1, read as the reverse complement.
TAATTAATTAAATTTTGTTTTTAAGACTGTAATTACTTATGCGCTGATTGGATTTTTTTATATATATTATACTTTCAAATGAAATTCTTCCAGATTGATGCTCATGTTGGTGAAGTTAATGATCTTGCCTTTACTCACCTAAACAAACAATTATGCATCATAACTTGTGGAGAGGACAAGACCATCAAGGTTTGGCTTGTATGGCATTTTCCTTCAATGCTATTGGCAAGGCTATGGCCTGCAATCATCAAGGTTCATCTCTATACAGGTCTGGGATGCTGTCACTGGCAATAAGCTGTATAGTTTTGAAGGTCATGAAGCACCAGTTTATTCTGTGTGCGCACAGATGAAGGAAAACACTCAGGTGCTTAGTTTGGTTATTACCATTGGTTTTACTCTTGATGGTTATTGCTTTCCTTGAAGTATTTGATTTGAGATTTGTTTTATGGTTAGAGGCATCAAAAGCTTACTTCTAAGTTCTAATGGCAAGTCTTGTTTTGGTCAAGGGTATTCCTGTTAACCCAGTTATTGCTGAGGTGAACTTGTATGTATAGTGAAATTTGTAAAGGAAAGGAAATCATTTTTGTGGTTTCCACAAACCCCGTCTCTTTTTTTTTCCTTGTATAAAATGTCTTTTAATGCACATTGGCATATCAAGAAAGAGATACATACAGCTCCCTGATGTTTATTTACAGTCCTTACCTAATTTACCCCTAAGATGTGCTTGTAGAAAAGCTTTTTATAAAGTCTCTATGATCCTTGCAAGTATAGCAAATCATCTAAGTAATCAGTTTTCTTTGTTCCTTTGGCTACCATGGAATCTCAGTCCATTTCACCAGCTGGAAAATTGTACATTCATTATTGTACCAATTTAGCGTTTCTTCCATGCTGTTTTGAACTGTTTGGAAACAGTTCTTTAAACCTAACTGTTGTTTTTGATCCTTAGACATCTTTCTCTCATTTGGTTCTTGTTTTTGTTTTTTGTTGTAATACTCAGTGGATGTTTTCTTTCTGCATCAGTTCATCTTCTCTACAGCCATTGATGGGAAAATCAAGGCATGGCTCTATGATAACTTAGGTTCAAGAGTTGATTATCATGCTCCCGGCCATTCGTTCACAAGAATTGTCAATAGTACTGATGGAACGAGGTACTGTATTGTTTTGTTATTCCATCAAGTGTTCTAATTTTCGTATCATATAACTTCTTCAATGTGAGTTTTTGATTGCTCAAGTATTCCTATTATTGTGAAAATCATAGGTTATTCTCATGTGGGACTAATAAAGAAGGAGAATCATACATTGTGGAATGGGATGAAACCCAGGGGGCTGTAAAGCGAACATATAATGGGCTTGGGAAGCGAACTCTGGGGGTCGTGCAGTTTGATACGACCAAGAACCGATTCTTGGCTGCTGGTGATGAGTTCCAAATTAAATTTTGGGACATGGACAATGTGAACCTGTTGAACGCTACTAATGCGGATGGTGGATTACCGGTAATGGCCACAGAGGGCTATCTTCATGATGTTCACTGTCATATTTCAAGGTTATTGTTAACTTTAAAACTACATTTACCTTTGACATCTGTTAGGCTTCTCCTTGTTTGCGATTTAACAAGGAAGGAATTATGTTGGCTGTTTCAACAAATGAGAATGGTATTAAAGTACTTGCAAATGCCGATGGTGTTCGACTTTTGCGGTCAATTGAGAATCGTGCAGTTGATGCCTCTGGGATGGCTTCTGAAAATGCTGTGAAGGTATTTTGCTCTATCAGATATATGAAATGACCAAAAATGTAGATTTATAAAGTGACCCAAAATGTTGAAACTCTTGTTAAATGAATTACTTATGCTGCAGGGACCCATAATTGGCACATTTGGTGCTTCCAGTTCTGTTCATGGAACAAACAATGGGGTTGCAAATGGAAGTCAAATGTCTACAGTAGTTGGTCTGGTAAGTTTTGATTGTTCTTTCATAAGTGTTACTAGAATATAATTTGTCAAGATGGAAGAAAACACTTTGTGTATCCTTTAGGAAAACCTGCATAACCTATTTTCTAAGTTGTTCACGCACTACTGGACATTCTTTATTAACTTTGATGTTGTGTGCATGCTTTAAATTCTTATTTGAGCTACGCTTCCTTTTGGGAGGTTCACAAATGGTGACTTAAAATTTTTAGAATGGAGATGCTCGAAGTTTGGACAAGAATTCAAGGGTTGCTGAGGAGTTAGAGAAACCTAAAACTTGGAAGCTAACTGAAGTTAATGAACCATCTCTTCTTCGTTCCATACGGCTTCCCGATGCTTTGAACCTGGTGAATTTTGGACCCATATATATACATTTATATCCCTGTAAATTCTATTTAGGTTGTAATACATATAAATCATCGCTGTATATGAAGTGGGTTGATAAGTTTTTGTCATAAGAAATGCTTCAGTCCCTTAGCAGGTTTTAACCTCAGCCTAGGCACTGAGGGTTCTTTGAGTTTTGAGAGAATGATGTAGGGAATGTAATACATGTAATTTTTCAGGCTAAGTTCAAGCTTAGAAATATTTAAGGGGATAGAGTTTTGCAATACATGTTTCTTGGATTATTTTGTACACTGACGTAGTACTTGTTTTATTATTTTTATTATTTTTGAATCCATCTTTAAATCTTTTTGTTCTCCAATTCAGATTGTTAGGTTGATATATGCAAACTCAGGAGGGTCTATATTGGCATTGACACATACTGGGGTACACCGACTTTGGAAATGGCAGAAGAATGAGCAGAATGTTTTGGGAAAAGTATGGTTTGTTCTTAAGGCAAATCTTCCTTAAGTTATTTTGTCCTTTTAAATTTTCTCAATCTTTTCCTGTATAAATGCTTTTGGTACTGTAGGCAACTACCACTGTGCCGCCTCTGTTATGGCAACCTCGCAGTGGTATATTGATGATGACCAATGATATAATCGATAGAAATCTTGAAGATTCGGTTCCTTCTTGCCTTGCTCTTTCCAATAATGATTCTTATGCTGTGTCAGCATCAGGAGGGAAAATTTCTCTTTTTAATACGGTGACATTCAAGGTAATGTTGTATTAGGATTGTACCTTGGGCGCAATTGGTTGGATACATAATCCTTTGGCTGATGATTTTTCATCATTTTTTCCTTCTACCAAAATTGCAGACATTGGCAACCTTTATGCCTCCACCACCTGCAGCAACATTTGTTGCTTTCCATCCTGTGGACAATAACATTATTGCCGTGGGCATGGAGGATTCTACAATTCACTTGTTCCATGTCCCAATTGACACTGTAGATAGCACAAACTGAGACTTTTTTTAGTTAGTAGATTTTTCAAATTATAGATAGTAATTTTGTTTCTCTTTTTTACTCAGGTCAAGTACAAGATCAAAGGTCATCAGACGAGAGTAACTGGCCTGGCCTTCTCCACTGTTCTGAATGTTCTTGTATCATCAGGGGCTGATTCTCAGGTATGCTTCATAAAAGTAGGATATAATCTATGTGCCATGCTGCTGTGTGTGTGTGTGTGGGTAGTGATGCACTGGAATTTTGAAAGTTATAGATACCAAGTGCTCATTTTTTTTAATAGAGATTTATGCATAAGTTTCAGTGTAGAGCTCTTTAGACTTTGCATACCTGCCTTTTGTGTATGTAAGACAAATATGTAATGGATAGGACTGCTGGTAGTATCTTGACCACATGAAATGAGCAAGCGCTATAAACTAAATATGTTTTCAATATGCAATCTATTGTTTTCTATAGAACTATAGAAGATATTATGATCACCATACCAGATTTCCTGTTTGTCTAGATTTAGTAGTAGATTGAGCCAAGATTGCTTTTATTGTTAAAAGATGACACTACATGACGTTGTAAATAGGGCGCAGAAAAACTATAATCGCTCATGAAGCAACTTTAATATATCAATGTTATTAAATTATGCCGTGTGGCTTTAGATTATACGACCTCACAATAGGCAATGAAATATGTAATTTTTCTTTTTTCATCTTTATGTTCAATATTGTTGTTGGTAAGCTGTGCTGCAAGTTCTACTTGAAAGGGGGCTATATTCCTCTTTTCTGTTGTACATAATTTCACCTATAGGTGGAGTCACATGATGTATGAATTGCTGATAAATTTTTCTTTACTTCAGCTGTGTGTGTGGAGTCTGGACGGATGGGCAAAGCAGGCTGGTACGTTCTTGCAGATTCCCACTGGTCGCGTGCTTACACCTCTTGCTCAGACCCGAGTTCAATTTCACCAAGATCTGATACATCTGCTGGTAGTACATGAAACTCAAATAGCCATATATGAAGCATCAAAGTTGGAGTGCCTTAAGAAGGTCTCTGGGGCCTTCTTTTCTTTTTTAATTCTTAGTTGATAGTCTTTAATTTCAGTTATTAAATATTTCCAATGTTCAGGTACTTGTGAAACTTCATATTTTATAGTTAATGTAACTGTCTTGTAAACCTGTTGAACCATTTCATGAGTTTTTCAGGTTTTGTATTCTAATGTTTGAAGAATAGCTAGAGCTTGATTTCTAGTAGTTTATGAGGTGATTAATTTTTTGTTTTTTTTTGTTGTTGGCTGTGACAGTGGGTGCCACGACAATCTCTTGCTCCTATCACAGATGCTACATATTCTTGTGATAGCGAGTCAATCTATGCGAGCTTGGAGGATGCAAGTGTATTTGTTCTAACTGCCTCCACGCTACGAATCAGATGTCGGATAAGCTCTGCCGCATATATACCGTCCAATCCCAGGTATGCCTTATGGTTACCGATGCTTTTAAACAAGAGCACGCACACACACAAACACTATTTTCTTCACCGTCTTATTACTAATTATTCTATTATTTGACAGCGCAAGGGTGTACCCTGCTGTAGTCGCGGCTCATCCATCTGAGCCTAATCAGTTTGCAGTTGGACTCACTGATGGGGGAGTTGTTGTTATGGAGCCGCCAGAATCAGAGGAGACGTGGGGTACTATGCCTCCAGTTGAGAATGCAGGGCCTAGTGCTGGCGCTGCAGCTGGTTTGGATCAACAGCTAAGGTGATAGTGATCTTGAGGCATTCAACTAATGACTGATTTTGATCCACAATTTAATTCAAGTGGATCTACAAGTTTTTAGGTCGCACAGAGTGTAGGGTTTAGGCTTTTGGTGAATAGGTCTTAGCTAGGGTTACATGGCCGCTGATCATATTTTGGGGAATTCCCTTCATATACATAACAAAAAAGAGAAGGTAGATAGATGTTCATATCATCATACAAGAGGCATCAGGAGAAGAGCAGCTGTTGTTACTACACACTAATGAATTTGGCTATTATAGGGCTTTGTTACCAATTGTACGGTGAAAAAGTTCTGGCCTTTTGTTTCTCTTTCTTTTCAGTTTTTGCATTTCAATGCTTGTTTGTCTTCACATTTAACTGATTAGCTAAGGGCATAACCATTTCAATTTTTATTTTATTTTATTGTGCTAGAGTATAGAGGAAGAAACGGAGAATGGATGTGGGAATGAGAGTGAAAATGAGATTGAGATGGAAGATAGGAGGGAGGAGTAACAAAAGTGAAAACAAAAACTGAAATCTATTTGAAATTGTTTTCACTTTCAAGTTTTTGTTTTTATTTTTGTTACTCTTCCCTCTAGGGCTGTTCAAGGTTCGATAACCGTGTCTTGGAGGAGTTGCCGACCACCGAACCGGAGGTCATCGGCGCACCTATTTTGGAGACCGCCGCCGCGCCGAGGAGATGCAAGACCGACTACAATCGGCACGCCGAGAAGTCGGTGCGGTTTGGTTTGGTTCGGCGAGCATCGATGGCAGAGGATTGAACTGAGATTAAGGACCACTTCCTGGTTGAGGGTATGGGGAGGAAGAAGAAGAAAAGAAGAAGAAGATGGAGAGAAGAGGGAAAGAAGAAGAAGAAAATGCAGCTATTTATCCAAAAAAAAACAGAAGAAGATGCAGCGGCGGGAGGAAGAGGAAAGAAAAAAAGATGGAGAGAAACAGAAGAAAGAAGGGATGTCGGCTGGGGTGGGAGAAAAGAAAAAAAAAGGAGAGTGTGTGGGGCAGGGAAAACCCTAACTTTAAAAAAAAATGTTTAGATTGTAATAAATAATACAATTATACACACATTACACAAGAAGGCACATCAGTCCAGTGGTATTTGGGCTTTATATATTAACTGTGAGCAGAGATCGATTCCCCATCATGGCATTTGTCTAAATTTTTAGGCAATTTAATGAAATCGGTCCGGTTCGGGTTTCGCCGGTTTAAAAAAATTCAAACCGGTTCAAAACCGGTCACACTTGGGTCGGCAGGTTTTCCTACCGATTTCAATAATTTGAATAAAAAAACCGGACCAACCCGCCAAAACCGGTCCGGTTCGGCCGGTTTGGTCGGGTTTTCGGTAATAATGTGCACCCCTACTTCCCTCCCATCCTCCCCTCTCATCTTCCATCTCAATCCCATTTCCACTCTCATTCCCACTTCCCTTCTCTCTCCTTTTCCTCTATATTGTAGTACAAAAAATGAAAACTAAAAATTAAAATTGAAATGATTATCAAACGGGTCCTAAAGAAAAAAGTTTTCTTCAAGAAAATACTAATTTGAGAAAAATAATATCTAACTACGTACTAAGTGGCTTTCATCCATGAATGGAATTTGTATGACTACTCTGAAGTCATATGCTAAATATGTGGCTCCTGAATGTAACCAAAAATTTCTTTTTCTTTCTTCACATAGCATTTTATGTTGTGTGACATTATGAATTTAAACCATTGATCAAGATATGATGATTCTCTCTGACTTACAATTTACATATGGAGTGCTGCTATTTGTACGATTGTACCATATTTACTAATAACTTTTCTAATACAGGTGAGTCTCACATACATTAATGAAACTCACCTCTATTAGAGAGGTGGTCGGTAAATATGGTACAAAATAACAATGTGTGGTCAATAAATATATGACAAATAGCATTATTGATTACATATGTATGTTCGAATTTCCAAATGACCAAACAAATTTTTATGGTTAACAATGTAAACTAGCTTTGCTTAAAAATTTATTGGATCTTCAATTGGAGGAGATGTTTAGGGAGGCTAAGTACACTCCTTGAGCAGCAGTAGCTAGTTTCCAAGGAATTGCTGACAAAGAGGCCCTCTATTTGAATTGTTGTCTTTCACTTTCACTTGGTGTTCCTGATCATCACACGTTATGCCAACAAGCCCTGTCCATTCTCATAACGTGGCTACACGAGCACAGTCATGCAACAGCGGCAGCTCCTGCTTTTGACACGTAGCATCAACTCCAAAGCACCCTCTTTCGTATATAAATACCAATAAAACCACCTCCCTCTCTTCCACTTTCCTCAGTTTCCTCTCCAAATTCAACACTAAAAAGAAAGATTAAATATGCAGCAAACAAGCACCGCCAAGCACTACTCTAAGGCTGATCAGTGTACTCAACGGCTAAGAGACAAGAAACTAGGGGACTTGATGGTGAACAAGCGCAGGCTTGTGGAGGTGCCGTACACGGCGTCCCTGGCCCACACCATGAACACCTTGGTGGCGAACAAGGTGCTGGCGGTGCCCGTGGCGGCACCGCCAGGCCAGTGGATTGGAGCCGGGGGCTCCATGATCATGGAAGCTGACAAACACACGGGGACTGTGCGGAAGCACTACATAGGGTTGGCCACCATGCTTGATCTATTGGCTCATATTGCTGGGAATGAAGATCAGTTGATGGATGAAGCAGTTCATAATGGGTTTGATCTTGATCAGAAGATGTCGGTGCCGGTGTCTTCGATCATAGGGCACTGCCTTGAGGGTTTAAGCTTGTGGACTCTAAACCCCAACACAAGGTGGACTAATTTCTTTCTAAGCTCTAATAATGTAATTAGTATGACATATGATCGATATAGGGAGGAGGTCATTAGATTAATAAAATAATTATATTGTATTAATTAAATGGACTTATTTTAATGTTTACTTGTTTTAAGTCCCAACTTCAGCATCCTAGACTGTATGGAAGTGTTTAGCAAAGGAATACACCGTGCTTTGGTACCCGTAGACAGCCACATGGACAACGTCTCTGGAGTTGAACTTGTAGAGTCTGCTTCCAGCTACCGAATGCTCACCCAGATGGATGTGTTGAGGTTTGTGAAGGAACATGGCAGCTCCGGATCAGAACTCGACAACATCATGTCGAGCACGGTATCGGATTTGGGAGCTGTCACGGAGAGAGTTTTTGCCATTACTGACCGCACAAAGGTCATTGATGCCATCAAGTGCATGCGGATAGCTTTGCTAAACGCGGTTCCGATTGTAAGGTCCTCGGATACGGACAATGAAGAAGATCACAAGCAGCTTGTAAATGTATGTCTCTTTGAGCCTTAAAAACACCTTCTTCCGGTATGGAATTGGGATATGAACTATCATAAATGTATGTCCTTTGACTGCAGGGCAGAGGAAGGCAAGCTATAGGGACATTTTCGGCAACAGATTTGAGAGGCTGCCACTTCGCGACGCTGCAAACATGGTTGCCGATGAGTGCTCTGGATTACACCGAGACGGTTTTGGCAAACCCTCTATTGGCAGCATTCAATAATGCAGCAGGAAGTCCAACAACAAGGGAGCTGGTGGCATGCCGAGCTGATTCATCCTTAGGTGAAGTGATTGGCAAGGTGGTCTCCAAACATGTGCACCGACTTTGGGTTGTGGATCAACAAGGTTTGCTCAAGGGGCTCATTTCCCTCACAGACATAATTAGAGTGTTGAGGCTTGCAATACTGTCTGAACAAAACGCCTGATAACCATCTGAGAGGGAGGGAGGGGTTAGATTTTGTGTAATATTTTCCAGTTTTTGTATAAATGTTGTGTTTATTTCGCATGGATGCTACTTGCTATTGCTATATAATATATACACACTATCATATCAGAAGTTTTTTATAACAAAAAAATTACGAGTATGCATTCCTTTTTCGGGATCTCCTCATCTTTTCCTTCTTGGCTCATCAAATTTTCTTAAGTTACATATTTTTTTCTTCTTCATATTTTATAATTCTTAACAATTGGAGGAATCGGTGGTCCATTCGTAATCGAAGGAACAATTTCATCGGGTGAAAGAGTTATGGCTTTGTTCACGATGAACCAAATGCTACTCTTCTTTGATTATCTTTACAGTATTTTTTTGGATAACTCTTCATGGGCTTTGGTCTTCCATTTATTGAGTCATTCTACATTGAGGGCTTTACATATAGCCCTTAGATGAGGTCGTATAAAATTCTTGTCCCTTTATTATGCGTTGGCATATTTCGCTCACCATTCCATATACATGTTAGATAGTTGGGCTCTTTTTGAGAATTAAAACAACAAATTGGCTCTTTCGAATACCTTCATTATGTTGCTAAACCAAACTTGCAAGAATCTCTTTTGTTGTTCAAAATTTTAAGAGTCTCAGAGCTAATAAAAAGCATAGGAAAGTAGCGTGGATGATTGATTTATAACCATATATAGACGTGCGAAAGGGGTCTCATAAAACAATGAAGAAAAATTAAGTAAAGAAAATGATTGGCCATCCACTTCCACTAACGCACATACGCAACTGAAGTGACTGGTAGTAGTACCCACAAGTCACATGTCACAAGTAACAACGTGTGAGCGTCATGTGTCCTTTTCATACCATATAGTACACATTTACTTTTTAAATTAAGACAAGTTTAGGGAGAGATTGGCTAATCTCGAGAGAGAATTTACTCGTGATATCCAATTACCAGCTACACATAGTACACCCTTTCCTCTCCCTTAGATCTCACTCTCTCAACTCTCTACTCTCAACTTCCAGCAACCTTCAACCCACAACTTTTCCCTACAACAAAAAAATAAAAAAACCGACCACTTTTCTTCTTCTGTTATTTATTTATTGTTTTTAAATATTTTTTTTATATAAGCGCTATTTTATTTGAATCTAATCTAAATTATGAAGAAACCTATCCTTCTAATTTTTTATTTTTTTATTGGAACCAACACCTGTTCTTTGGAAACTCCGCTCTCCAACCTCGTATTAAAAACAAATATAAATTAAATTAAATATAAATTCTAATTTATATAAATATCACCATATCCACGCTCCCGCAATCTCGCCGCATCAAAAAAGCGCCTCTATCTTCCAATCCAACCCCCACATTACTCCAGTTGCACCCCAAAATGAACGGCGCCGTTTCAGCCCTCAAGCCTCGGCACAAAAGGGCCTCAAACGGCAAGCCCCTTAACGTCGTTCCCACAAACCACAGCTCGGAGGTCCTCCAAGTGCAGGACCTGATCATGTCGTCTTCTTCTTCTTCTTCTTTTTCCTCCAAGAAGCTCCGTGTCTACGGCGGCAAGGCCTCCTTCATGACCTGGAGGCTGCATGATGTCCTACACGTGGCCAAGCACCATTGGATACCCTGCGTCTTCGCAATGGGCCTCCTCTTCTTCATGGGCGTCGAGTACACGCTCCGAATGGTGCCCTCGTCGTCTCCACCCTTCGATGTCGGCTTCGTCACCACGCGCTCCCTCCACCTCCTCTTGGCCTCCAAGCCCAAGCTTAACACCTTGCTCGCTGGTCTTAACACGGTACTAATTTAATTCTAATTATCTTTTTAAGAAAAAAAAATGATTATAATTTTTTAAATTAATTCCTTAAATTGACATTGTTTTTGTATTTTTCTCCCCCTTTCTTGTTCTGGGTTTGCTTTGTCTTGTTATGTTTAGAGTTGTATGGAGAGGTTTCGTGGTGATTTGTGAAATTAACTATTTTGGCACTTCTGGGCAAATGGGTTTTTGTCATTTTAGAAAGAACCATCACATTTCTGACAGAGGCTACATTTAATTTTCTTTGTTCTCTGGTCAGTGGCTGCAGATTTAAATTTATGTATGGGGTATGCTGTGTTGCCACCCAGGTCCAAAATTCAGAGTCTGACAAGAACATTTCTGTAAATGTTTTTTCTTTTTTTCTTAAGGCATTGTGATTAATTTTTACTGCATTTTCATTTGAAAACTGTGAGCTACATAGATTTCAAAGACTTTGATTCTCTTCACAATTTTGGGTTCAAAGACATTGGATTTGCTATGCAATTATTGCAAAATTGATGACATTTTGCTGTCCTGTTTTGTGTTTAATTAATCTCTTGTGCTCTAGGTGTTTGTGGGAATGCAGACAACGTATATAGTATGGACATGGCTAGTAGAGGGCCGCCCAAGAGCCACAATCTCAGCCCTCTTCATGTTCACATGCCGGGGCATTCTCGGCTACTCTACCCAACTTCCATTGCCTCAGGTAAACCCCCATCAATATGCATCTACATATCCCACATTGGCTACTTACTTACCAATCTCACATTTTGGGCATTGTGTTTCAAATTTTGTATTGGCAACTTGGCAGGGATTTTTGGGGTCCGGCGCAGACTTCCCGGTTGGCAATGTGTCGTTTTTTCTCTTCTTCTCAGGGCATGTAGCAGGGTCTGTGATTGCATCTTTGGACATGAGGAGAATGCATAGGTGGGAAATGGCACGGACATTTGATGCACTGAATGTGCTACAAGCACTGAGGTTGCTGGGGACAAGGGGCCACTACACAATAGACTTGGCTGTGGGGGTTGGGGCTGGTTTTCTCTTTGATTCTCTGGCAGGCAAGTATGAAGAAAGCAAGAGATCAAAGGCACCTACAACAACTGGTACCAAAGAGGCTTTCTTTCTGTGAACAGATGGACTGTTGGCAGGTAGTTTGGAGTAGGAATATGGGTATGTTTTTGGTGCATATTTATTTATTAAACGTCGAAAGGTCAAGTCTAATTAAGAAAAGAAAAGAAAGTAGGCGTATTGGATTGTATAGAGACAGAGAGAGCTCAATGTACTGGGGCCCTTTTGATGTATTTTGCTTCTTTTTTTGTTCTTTAAAATATCCCATTCTTCATTTTTTTTAATTTCCTTTCTACTCTTCTGCCCAAGTTCTTCAGGGTGTGTTTGGAAGTAGCTTTGGCAGTGTTAGAAGTGTTTATCGTAGAGGAAGGAAAGTACCCAAAAGTGCTTTATAGGGTTCTCAGTGTGCTATACGCAGTGCTTTCTAGTTAATACAAAATGTTTCGGGGTTTTCATGATATTTTCGTGTTTCTAATAAAATTGCTACCAACAAAAGTGTTATATGTAACTCCCAAATATTGTTTCCTTTTTGTCTTTTTGAAATCCAATGACTACGCTCACAATTTGTTTTCTAAGGACCATTTCTTTTGAGAGGGGCAATAATATATTAAACTCACACACGCACTATACATATACTAGAACTCGAATCCAGGACCTTTTCCGAAAGGGAATTTGCTCCAAACCACTACTGCGGTCGCATTTTAAACACGTCAAATTTTTAAAGAGATCAACTGGTCAAAAGCTTTGTACGACTAGAAAGAAAAAGAGAGTTTTGAGCGTAACAATGTGACAGATTTAAGAAGGGATAGTGGGGTTGGGCTCCTTCCCATTTCCAATCTCTGTTGTGGAAAAACTTTTATATTTTTATATTTATTGGCCAATCAATAGGCAGCTATATAGTCGGTGAGTCTTTTCCCCTATAATGGTGGTTTTAAAAGTTGTAAGCTTATAGCACTTTAGCTTCCCAACTCGCATTTTGGAACCAAAAAGAAAAGAGATGGCATGCATCACAACATTCGCATGCGCAATTCCTTGCCGTAAGTAATTGAAGTTCATGTATTTTGGTAATTCGAAAAGAACTTCCATCTTCAAGTATCCATCATCATGACAACCAAAATTTCAATTCACATGTTTAAATGTGATTTTTTTATTTATAATATCTCCTGCTTCTAAACATAGCATTTTCCATGTGATTTTCATGCCCCTTCTTTTTAGTTTAAAGTCAAACCAAAGTGTTGCTCTTTTCCTTCCTAAAGGGGTTGAATGATGGGCAAGAGTCTAAAATTGATATATCCCACTAGTATACATTTTCATTTCTTTAGGAAATCAGCAGCAAGACAATGCTGACTTGAATAGCATGGTATGGATGACATTGCACCTATGGCTTGTATGAAAATCTTAGTATAGTTTCCACCATACCTCAAGACAGAGACCTTTTCTACACCGTATATATGTATAATACACACACTGACGTATTTACGAGCTAGAAAGGGAGGTACTACTTGCACAATACTAATCAGAGTCGGAATCTAGCTCAATTGGGCATGTTCCATCATCTACATTGGCAAGCGGGTCATAAGAGGATGAACTAGGATCTGTGCATCCCGGTACAAGATTAAGGTTGCAATGATCGCCCTGCAATGGCATGACACTAGTTAAATTTTAGAGAATAGCTTCTCTTATCTTTTGGTTAAAGTGGACTTTCATTCATAAGAAAGGGTTACAAATAAAGCCCAACATAGCAAAGATCCAACAGGCCCAAAACAAACTAAACCCTAGCAACTAAAACAAAACAAGAAAATGCAGCCGCCATGACCATCCCTGCAACAGAAGAAGCAACAAGTAGACAACTACAAACCATGGCCAAAACAAAATTTTTGGACTATAGGGATAAAGAAACCAATGAATTTGTGAATATGAACAATTTGATTACTCCATCAACTGTCAAATTGCCAATCATAGTGCATCTTGTTGCGACAACGCTAGTATCAGGAAATATTGCTATTTCACATACTTCGTCTTTAATCAACTCTTCTGTTAATCCCTGTCATAAATTCATCATCCAGTTACTTTCAGGACGCAGTAAACTGATTGAATTTTGTCCATTATAGGTGTGTTTACCTCAGAGAAAAAAGATGTGGGACCAGGCACACTGAATAGTGTTATAGCCTCTCTTCTTGTTGGATCAAGTTAGCACGCGAGTTTGCTTGAGGCCCAAGTAATAGGCCCTGAAATGATCTAGTTTGCGATAGGCGTGCCACTATTGAAACTTGGATTAGCCCAACATAAAGAGATTAGTTGCTTAATGATGTATTGTTAGTGATTTAAATCAGACTTCTAATCAAGCCATTGTGCACTGAATGGGGACTGGGCCTTGTATGAACTAAGGACTTTCAAATTCTACTTATGTCGTTGGTATTGTTCATATCCTGAAGGATTAGCCCTTGATCGGGCTAGAAATGCTTATACTGGGTTGGAAAATCCATGATTGAACTGGATATTGGCAGATCGGGCTGGAAAATCCTTAGCCAATTTCTGACTTTTTCTAGTCCGATAATAAAAGAAAACAAGTGTAAAATGCTAAATGACTGCTTTTAAACTTAAAATTCAATTGAAAGGCATGATTTGGAATTGAATATTTCTTTATTCAATTCATTATGAATGCAAAATGAAAGTAAAATGACAGCCAACAACTCTGAACTGAAGATTTCTCAATTCAGTACATTGCAGTTACAGACTTTAAACGGAAAGAGAGTAAGTAAATCTGATAAATTGAAATACTAATGCTTGAAGTAAACAAAGCCTAGCAACTAGGAATCAATACCAAGTGTTGGTAGAGCAATAAACTAAAAAGATAACTATCAGAAGTTGTCAACTGGTTATCTTGGTGCAAGAGAGGTTTGTTGAGTTCAACGTGATCAAGGATTGATCGAGTTTTAAGTCTTTTTCTAAGAAGAAAACTTGAGTTGATTGTGTGCCCTGCAAGCCTTGGGGTGTGCTTTTATTTATAAGCTCCTTGGCTCTTGAAATTGCACATTTGGTGAAGAGGTGGCTCAATTTGGTGTTAGTTTTTTGCGAAATTTAGGAAAAAAAAACCCAAAAGAAGCAGCCAGCTTTCAAAAACACCCAAAAACTTTTCAAAATGGCAAAAGAGCCCATTATCTTTAGCTTTAGAGACATGCAAGTCCTACAGCCCTTTCCTAAGCCATCAGCATCTTAAGATTTTGTCTTCAAGCAAGCAGGGCATGTGAAGACTTTGCATATGTCCAACTGTTATTACTGCGCAACAACAGGATCTCCTGGGAAATCCAGAAATGAATAAGGGCATTATTGTCCAAACACTTTAATTTTGTCATTCTTATAAATACTTCACTCGTTTTGAGTTTATTTATAAGTCTTCCTAGTTTTTTGTAACAAAACTGGTGAACTTGAGTGTAGTGATCTTCGAGCTTTGGTTGTGAACTACACTAAGCATGGTTGTTCTTAACAAGTTGGTGCTAATGAGTCTCGCGGTTCAAATCGCATTTAATGTGGTTGCTTAGCCTTTCTTTTGCTACTTGACTCTTTCTCAGCAATCAAAGTCAACTTTGAGTTTTAATTTTGGAAGTCGCATCTTTAACAGGGTAAAACCTTTGTTTGTTTGTTTTTTTTTAATAAATATAAACGACGACTTTTTCTGAAAAAGTTAGTCCTTGGGCTAATTTGACCTTCGGCTTCAATCTTTTGTATTTGATTTTAGGCTTAATTATGTACATGCCCCCTGTGCTTTCCAACTTATCTCAGATTACCACCTGTGTTTGAAAACGTCTCAAAGTACCCCCCAACGTGCAAAAAATCGTCTCACGTTACCCTTTCCGTCAGTTTTTTTGAAGTTCCGTTACGAACGTTACTGTTCATCTCCCCCAAAATTCCAGAACAGCAGCTCCTCTCATTTGTTACTGTTCATCTGACCAGTTTTTGGGCTGCCATCGCCTCCTCTGGCCACCCCAAGCGACGACATGGATATCAAAAGAACCAGCACGTTGTCCTCTACCACCCTCACATCTCAGCCGCTACCAACAGTCGTCTGGATCACCGAAAAAAGCAAGAAATTGGCCGGTTTTTACCCAAATCTCCATTGCTCGTTCGGGCGATTTCGAGCACCATTTTCTTCGATCCAGGTATGATTTTTCAACCTCTCGAGTTGTTCTTGCTGCTAGTGTGTTGGTTAGGAGAAATTTCTGAGTTTTGGAGGGTAAATAAGCGATGAACAGTAACAAAGGGGAGGGACTACTGTTCTGGAATTTTGGGGGAGCTGAACAGTAACGTTCGTAACGAAACTTCAAAAAAACTGATGGAAAGGGTAACGTGAGACGGTTTTTTGCACGTTGGGGGGGTACTTTGAGACGTTTTCAAACACAGGTGGTAATCTGAGATAAGTTGGAAAGCACAGGGGGCATGTACATAATTAAGCCTTGATTTTACAATTTCGAAACAAAACCCATGTGGCTCTAATATCCCTTAATGGGCCTCTTACCATTTTAGGTCCAAACAAGGTGTTTATAAAGTAATTCTAATTCTAATTCTAATAGAGATATCACAAGTACTGCACCAATTCTTCACAAGTCCATCCATCTACTTTTTTTCTTCCTAAAATCCTCCACACCTGTCAAACCTGTCTCATCGTTTCTAATTAGTCAACTATGTATTTCACGGTATGTTAAAGTTCAAGTCCAAATTGTACTTAGTTGTTCATACATCTGGACCAAAGGAATATGAATAGATATAATCAAGTTCAGTATGTTAAAGTTTAAGATGCCGTTAGGGAGGATTGGTCTCGTTTTGTCTGACTTTGTAATAGGGGTGTTGACTCTTATGTTTAATCATTAGTATGAGTGGTGTTCTTTCCTACCTCAGGGTTTTATCCCTTGTGGTTTTCCCCGGAAAGGTTTTAATGAGGCCACCACATACTCCTTCTTACCATGTAATGTTCTCTTTGGGTTTAATGCAATACCATTTTTTCTATTAAAAAGAAAAAGAAAAAGGTTCAAGTCCAAATTGTACTTAGTTGTTCATACATCTGGTCTAGAGGAATATGAATGGATATAATCAAGTTCGGTAATTACAGTTCAAGGAAAACGGGAAAATATAAAGCCATAAGATTATTTAGTTTAATTAGAATTTAAACAGGCAAAGTAATGGCATAGAAGTTCAATTTTAGGAATAACTGGAAAATTACCCAGTCTAGAAAATAGAATTAATTAATTTTAAATTGGGCAATATAACACTTTAGAAAGAGAAATATGAAATTAAAATAAATAAATAAAAGCATAATATTTTTTTTGTCCCAAGACTCTGACATAGTTTCGACGGAAAAAAAAAAGACTCAGGCATTCCAAATTGTACCTTCTCTATTTCCTTTTTGTGTAACATTTTGTAGCTTTTGTGTAAATGTGTGCGTATTTTTTGCATGGATCGATGCTACTTGCTATGTATGTGAAACACAGTTGAGCATGTTGAAGAGGAGTTTTGCACAAGATACCCAACTAGTTACAGGTACGGGTACAGGTTCACGAGTATCCAGTCGGCGTCGCCTACGGGTATCCGTCGTCCGACAAAGGAAAAACAAGAGCAGAGTAAAGAAAAGAAGAAAAGAAGAAAAGAAGAAAAGAAGAAACCAGAGAAAAGCAAGGAATAAAGTGGCAGTTGTGCATCCACTCCAGAGTCTGACCATGAGAGTAAGAGAAAAAGCCTCTCAGTTGCCCCTCCAAATGAACGGCGCCGTTTCTTTCAGCCCTCAAGCCTCGGCACAAAAGCAGCAGGACCTGATCATGTCGTCTTCTTCTTCTTCCTCCAAGAAGCTCCATGTCTACGGCGGCAAGGCCTCCTTCATGACCTGGAGGCTGCATGACGTCCTCTACGCGGCCAAGCACCATTGGATACCCTGTGTCTTCGCAATGGGCTTCCTCTTCTTCGGGAGCGTCGAGTTCACACTCGGAATGGTTCCCTCGTCGTCTCCACCCTTCGATGTCGGCTTCGTCACCACGCGCTCCCTCCACCTCCTCCTGGCTTCCAAGCCCAAGCTCAATACATTTCTCGCTGGTCTTAACACGGTACTAATTCTAATTATCTTTATATTTTGTCTTGTAATGTAGAGTTATAACTTGTAATCTTATATGGTGAGGTTTTGTTGTGATTTGTGAATTTAATTATTTTGTCATATTTAGAAAGAACAACCATCACATTTCTCTTCTGACAGAGGCTGCATTTGCATTTGGAAACTGTGAGCTACCTAGATTTCAGAGACTTTGATTCTCTTTACAATTTTGGGTTGTAAGACACAGGATTTGCTATGCAAATTAATACTGCGAAGTTGAATGACATTTTGCTACTCTAGGTGTTTGTGGGAATGCACATAACATATATTCTATGGACATGGCTAGCAGAGGGCCGCCCAAGAGCCACAATCACAGCGCTCTTCATGTCCACATTCCGGGGCATCCTCGGCTGCTCTACCCGACTTCCATTGCCTCAGGTAAAATCCCCATCAATATTCATCTACATATCACACACACATTTGTTACTCACGTACTGACCAATCTCACATTTTGGGCATTGTGTTTCAAATTTTGTGTTGGAAGGGATTTTTGGGGTCCAGCGCAGACTTCCCAGTTGGCAATGTGTCGTTTTTTCTTTTCTTCTCAGGGCATGTAGCAGGGTGTGTGATTGCATCTTTGGACATGAGGAGAATGCAGAGATGGGAAATGGCATGGACATTTGATGCACTGAATGTGCTACAAGCACTGAGGTTGCTGGGAACAAGGGGCCACTACACAATAGACTTGGCTGTAGGGGTTGGGGCTGGTTTTCTCTTTGATTCTCTGGCAGGCAAGTATGAAGAAAGCAAGAGATCAAAAGCAACTACACCAAATGGTACCAAAGAGGCTTTCTTTCTGTGAACACATGGAAACGTCAAATCTGTTGACGAGTCCTTATTTAATTAGGATTTTGGTTCCTTATTATGTTAGGATTTTGGTCACTTACTTATTTGTCTAGTCTTATTATAATTGAGATTACTTTCTAGTAAATATAAAAATAAAAAAGTTTTGGGGTTTTCATGATACTATTTCATGTTTCTAATAAAATTGGTACCAACAAAGTGCTATCAGTAACTCCGAAAAATTTTCGACAAAAAAAAACTCCGAAATATTTTTTGAAATCCAATGATAGCGCTCACATTTTAGTATAAGAAGGGTGAAATGACCCCTCCATTATATAGCTAACTAATCCATTGACAAAAAAACATAAAAAATTATTATATAAACTCTTGTACAGCAAAGATTAGAAATGGGGAGAAGCCTAATCTCATTATCCTTTCTTAAATCCGTCACATTGTTAAAGTGAACAACTGGTCAAAAAAGCTTTGTAAAAAGAACAGAAAGAAAAAGAGAGTTTTGACTGTACTGTGGGACAGATTTTAGAGGGGATAATGGGGTTCGGCTCCTCCCCATTTCCAATCTTTGTTTTGGAAGAACTTTCATATCCTTTTATATTTTTTGGTCAATCAATAGCAAAAATTCTATAGTGAGAGCCTTATAGATGTCCTTTAGGTGAGACCTTATCTTTTAACCGTTGCATCAAATTAGTTTGCCGTTGGATCAAATTGATTAGCCTGATCCAACGTTCAAAAGATAGGACCTCTATCAACGTTCAAAAGATAGGACCTCACCTAAAGGCCTTAATAAGGCACACACTATAGAATGACTCCAATCAGTAGGGAGTTATATGTGGGTGAGTCTGTTTGCCTATAGTGGTGGTATGAATCTGGGTTTTTAAAGTTGTGGGCTTATAAGCCTTACAGCACTTCACGTTCCCACCTCACATTTTGGAACAGAGGAGGAGAGATGGCATGCATCGCAACATTCACATGCCTAATTCCTTGTCGTAAGGGATTAAAATTCATGTATTTTGGTAATTCGAAAAGAACTTCCATTTTCAAGAAGCCATCATGACAACTAAAAATGTCAATTCGCATGCCGTCATGTGGTTTTCATAATATCATCTGCTTTAAAATGGCATTTTCAATGTGATTTTCATGCACCTCTTCTCTGTTTAAACACACACAAAAGTGTTTTAGTTATTTTCCTTATTAGAGGAGTTGACTGGTGGGCAAGAGTCTAAAATTGATATATCCAACTAGTATACATTCACATTTCTTTAGGAAATCAGTATAGTTTCCACCATACCTCAAGACACAGGCCTTTTACAGACATTGACACCGTATATATGTATTGCACACACTGACGTATTTACGAGCGAGAAGAGCAGGTACTAACTGCAGAATACTACTGAGAGTCAGAATCTAGCTCAATTGGGCATGATCCATCATCTACATTGGCAAGCGGGTCATAAGAGGGTGAACTAGGATCTGTGCATCCCGGTACGAGATTAAGGTTGCAACGATCGCCCTGCAATGGCATGACACTCGTTAAATTTAGAAAATAGCTTTAACACTTGGATTATAGGGACAAAGAAACTAGTGAAGTTGTGAATATGAACAATTTGCTTACTCCTTCAACATTCAAATTCCCAATCATAGTGCATCTTGTTACGACAACGCTAGTATCGGGAAAGATTGCTCTTTCACACGCGCCGTCTTTACTCAACTCTTCTGTTAATCCCTGCCATAAATTCATCATCCAGTTACTTTCAGGATGCAGTAAACTAATTGCATTTTGTCCATTATAGGTGTTTACAAAGTAATTCTGATAGCAGATATCACAAGTACTGCACCAATTCTTCTTCCTTATAGTATCAAAATAAAAGTACATCTATCTATTTTTCTAAAATCCTACACACCTGTCAAACCTGTCTTACAGTTTTTGTTTAACCAGCAACTTCTAACTAGTCGATTATTTATTTCAGAACCACTTGCTCTGCCCAGTTTCCAAATTTTTATAAAATCATATTTTTCTTAATGCTTTCAACTTTATTCATTATCCATTTAACCTTGAACTTGGCCTTGAGCAGCATAAAGTAAAAAATTGCAGTCAAGAATTTGAAGCTACAGATAGTAGATTCAAACTTTGACAGAATATTTTTACCTCATTAAAGAATTCAATCGGTTTGTTTCTCAAAGCCTTAGGAACTTGAAATTGTAGCCTGTAAGGACCATCCCAATCACCTCCATTTGTAAATGAAAAGATTAAGTTCAGGGCTGCATAATTATGATCAGTCAGTCCATTAGGAAAAACAAAATTATATGGCAAAAAATTGAAAGATGAACTTAAGCGAACGATACTAACCATTCCTGGGAATGCATATTTGAATGGAATATATTGGGGAATCAGCTTTGCCTCGACTTTTACTAAGCATTGCCCTTGGCTCACCCCCACACATTATAGGCTGATTAAAACCTCCTGTGAGGACGAAAACAACCAAGTCAAGGAAATGCAACTGTGACACTAACACTTGCAAAAGGAGGGCAAATTCAGCTGTGCTTTTAGCAGCAAAAGTAGGACATAACCAATCAAGGGGTTATAATAGTGAAATTGTCAGTTACACATAACAAATTATGAATTATAATGATACATGATTACAATATTCTGGAATATAGTTTTACAAAAGAAAAACAAAAAGGGAAGGGGATAGAACATAACAGAGAAACACGAATGAAGTAACTGAAATGTGGGAGTATTTCGAAGCTCCAAAGGCATAGAAGAACAAGGAGCCAAGACATACTCCAAATCGTTTATTTCAGCATTGTTAAAAATCTCTCATGGCTCATAAGTGGAGTCAAGAGGGAACAATAATGCTGGAAGAAAAATAATGGAATTTATAAAGCAGATATGATTACATGACAACCATTTTACTTCACAAGCTTAGCTGTTAGGGAATCAGGGAGGAGCATAGTAGAAAAACATGAATGGAATGTGGGAGAATTTCGAAACTCCAAAGCCCAAAGAAGCAGCATAAGGAGCCAAGACAAAACTCCAAACCATTTATTTGAGCATTGTTACAAATTCTTTTAGAAGGAAAACCAAAACAACTTGTCATGGGTCTATTTCTTTTAGAGTAGTAGTTCAAAAGTTTACGCTGTTAGGGCATGAGGAGAAAATATTAATGAAACATGAATTAAGTAACTGAATTTGGGAGAATTTCGAAGCTCCAAAGCCCATAGAAGCAGCATTAGGAGTCAAGACAAACACCAAATCATTCATTTGAGCATTGCTAAAAATCCCTCATGGCTCCTAAGTGAAGTCAAGAGGGAACATCATTGCTGGAAGGGGAGAAAAAGAATTTGTACAGGAATTAGTAGTTTTAGACAACTATTGCAGTCTAAGAGTTTATGCAGCTATGGAGTGATGGCAAAACATAGTAGAGAAACATGTGTGAACATAAAAACAAGCTATGGACAATCAAATTGGTTTGCACTCGTAAGTGGGCATAAGACATATGAACATGGTGTATGAAAAGTACCATTAAATGCAATCCCAAATTCTTCATTTGGAACAATATTACTTGCAGCTGGGTTGTAGAAAATCCTTAGCTTTTCTCCCTGTCAAAGTTTGTGAATGCTTTTAGTATAAGAGAATGGCAATAACGAAAACCCAAGGGAGTTGTGCACCAGTGCAATACTTACAGCGGTTGGAGGAAGGCCGTTCATGGTTTTCCAATATACAGGTGCCCTCCCAAGCTCAAACATGGCCCATGATGGTAGTGTGACCCTGAAATGAGGGAGTTTACATTTTTTAAATGATTATAAATCAGCTTCTCAAGGAGGAGGCAAAGAAATATATTGAAATGCTGGGCCATGATTAATTATTTCAGACACCATGCCCATGTGAAATGCAGATGACATTTCATTTCATTATTTCAAACCAAATTGACTGGAAATCCCACAAAGAGAAAGAAAGTCAAGATTTAGCAATAATAAGTAAATGTGGTAATGCAATTGCAGTAAGGGAAACTTAAAACTCATACTCTTTGGGCTCCTCCACAGGAGTTACTACAACTGTAGCTGCAGCAGCACTAACTTTCCCATTGCCCTTGACGACTTGCTTCCTTATCGAAGGACGCCTTGGCAACGAAAATCCCTTAAAACTGCTAGCTGCATTAGATTGTAGAACTGTTAAGAATTTGAAGTCTTAATCTAAAAACATAAATCTGACAATATGAATAGAAAACATTTATTTCTTGTGCAGCATAGAAATCGAAATATGAACAGACAATTTTTTTGATCATGCTACAAATCAAACATGTTTGATATTGCAAACAGCTTTCTAGATACTATCAGAAACACCCAAAAAGAAAAGAGAAAAACAAATTCAGTAAACGATCAAACCTGTTCAAATTTAGTTAAACTCTGTGATGAGATGGGCTTTAGCAGATTGAGTTTCTGCATGCCCTGTTGCTCTTCCATTTTTATCATAGGAAAGCAACTGGGGGCTGACACTAAGATAAATTTATAGTGGCATCTAATCCTGATGACTTCTTCAAATTCAACTTAGATAAAGATGAATTGTTATCATTTAAAGGACACGTAAACACCACACAAGGACCCACTTCAAAGAAGCCTTCCCTCTAATTGCCAGCACTCAAAGGTAAAGATAAAACTATTATGAGTACAAAGTCAGCAAATGAAGCTTGTCCGCAAATTTCAATACCAATTTTGGTTGTGAAGTTTCCAAGGTCACTTTTTCTTTTTGGTGGCATATCATAAACTTTTGACACTAACCCACAAAAAAGATTATAGTGCTAAATTTCTTTCTAGAATCCAAAGTCTGCAAATAAATAAACCCAACAGTTAGAAGCAGTTCCAGAGAACAATTAAGAAGGAAAAACATACCAAGAGTGTTTGAAACAGGAGGGCTTGCTTTGCTTCCAAAAATGGACGGTGTGGTTGGAAAAGGTTGTGTGGAAGACGCAAAGATTGACGCTTTTGTTGCTGCCATGAATCACACTTTCTTGCTTTTCCCCAACTGCCAAAGACACAGCAAGAAGAAAGAGAGATAGTTGTAGGTTAATCCCTCATCAGTTGGGCAAGTGTGCAGTGAAGAAGAAGAAAAATAGATACTTGGAGGAGGGAGATAATGACAAATAAGCAGAGGAGCAATCTGAGACACAAATTTTACAGAAATATCCTACCCTTCTAACAAATAAGAACAAATGTTACAAAATTGAAAAGAAAAAAATTGTAAAAATG
The DNA here is from genome assembly GCA_903112645.1 of Prunus armeniaca. NCBI lineage: Eukaryota > Viridiplantae > Streptophyta > Magnoliopsida > Rosales > Rosaceae > Prunus > Prunus armeniaca. Next base: position 6,794,695 of record CAEKDK010000003.1, on the reverse strand, counting down.
GGATAAAAAATATCTGGATCTTAAAGGCTCTGTCAATCTGAACACAACCCAAAACAAAAGCCCAAAACCCAAACGCCGCCTTATCATATAATCCTTTTTGTCTCTTTCTCTCCCTTTCAGTCCACAATTAACTTCAACAAAATCTAAGAAACTTGACTCCACCACAAAGTCACAAACCCTCTGCCCCACCAAAACATCAACCCCAAATCTGTAGAGTTTTTTTATATATTAAATTTTGCCGGTTTTGTTAAAAATCCAATTGAGTATCAAACCCCAACAAGCCTTCCCCCTCCATGGATTTGATCACATCACCACCGTCCAATCCCAAAACCCACCATTGTTTCCCTCTTCACCGCACGTTTAACCGGCCAGGAAGAGCCGTTTTGGGGTTCAGGCCATTGCCTCAGAGTTCCAAGGTCCTAAATTTTGTTCATTATGATTCAAAACAATCACAACCCAATAAGTTTTTAACAAGCACAAAGCTTTTCCGCCATTTGCTTACCAATTCCAATAGAACAGTACCAACAATAAGTACCAATGCAGCTTTGTCTGAAGCCACAGACCCAGAGGCAGATACAGAGCCAGGGAAGTATAGGAGAATTCTATTGTCTGATGTGATTGTGAAGAGGCCTAGGAATGTGTTTATGGGGAGAGAATGGAAATTAAGGGATATGGCCACAGCTGGTGTTGTTTTGGCAATGCATTTACTCAGTCTTTTTGCACCTTTTCAATTCAATTGGGGAGCTTTTTGGGTGGCAGTGGCACTTTATGTTGTGACTGGTCTATTTGGCATCACTCTTTCTTATCATAGGAATCTTTCACACAAGAGTTTCAAGCTCCCCAAGTGGCTTGAATACTTGTTTGCTTATTTTGCAGTTCAAGCACTTCAGGTGGGTGCAATTTGAATTTGATTCTGAGGAAGATGTTTTTTTTTCTTTCTGAAGTTTTGATGGTTCTGTTTTGTGATTGTTTGAATTTTTGGGTTTTTAGGGGAGCCCAATTGATTGGGTGAGCACACATAGGTACCACCACCAGTTTTGTGATTCAGAGAGAGACCCACATAGCCCAATTGAAGGTTTCTGGTGTAGTCACATTAGTTGGCTCTTTGATACCAATTCTGTGGCTGAAAGGGTATGAACTTCTGTTTCTTTTCTTTCTTTCCTTTTAATTATATGCAAAACGTAAATTTATTCTATCTTCTTCTTCTTTCTAATGAATATTTCATGCTTGAACATTGTCAGTGTGGGGGATCAAATAATGCTGGGGATTTAGAGAAGCAGCCCTTCTATCAGCTCATTCAGAAAACTTACATTGCTCACCCCATTGCTCTTGGAGTTCTACTGTATGCAATGGGAGGATTCCCATTCCTTGTGTGGGGAATGGTAAGAATGGCTTTCATTTTTTGCTTTTTCTAAAGCCTTTCTTGTGAGCCTATCAAACAGTCTTAGACATCATTTTGTTGCAAATTAACTATTGCAGGGTGTGAGAATTATATGGGTATACCACATTACATGGCTGGTTAACTCGGCTTGCCACGTGTGGGGAAAGCAAGCATGGAATACTAGTGACTTGTCCAGGAACAATTGGTACTACTATATCTCTAAACCCTCCAAGAGTTTGAGAAAAAGTTGGGTGGGAACTTCATAGCAGACCGAGTGGTAAAGTATAATGTCACAATTTTAACCAGACAAAGTTTACCACTCGATCTATGATAGGGAAGTTCCCACCCAAATTTTTCGCTTGTAGATGTGTACATTCTCTCAACATAATTTGTTAGAAATTTGTCCATATCAATGTAGGACCTTTTTGTTGTTAATCCACTCAACTTCATGGGTTTGGGCTGAGTTCAAGCCCTATTGGGCTTAATTGCTAGTCTAGTTTTGGGAAAGGCTCTCAAATAATATTACAATAATAATGCTATTGAGAATTTTGTTACAATAATAATAGTATTTGAGAGAATTTTCTTTAAATTTTAGATAGTTTGGATTCTAAAAGAAATGTTAATTTCAGGTGGGTGGCATTATTAGCATTTGGAGAGGGTTGGCACAATAATCACCATGCTTTTGAGTACTCAGCTAGACATGGCCTCAATTGGTGGCAGCTTGACATGACTTGGTATGTTGTGAGATTTCTCCAAGCTATTGGATTGGCAACTGACGTGAAGTTACCCACAGAGGCCCACAAACAAAGAATGGCTTTTAACTAAGCAAGCTTGGCCGTGTGAATTTCAAGTAAATCGTGGGCGTTTGAGTTTTTTCCTTTTTATGAAAAGGGGCGTTTGAGCATTGACTTGTGTAGTTTTTTTTTCTTCCTTTTCTTGATAAGAAATTTGTGTAAGCAACTCCATACATGATATATATATACAAAAAAAATATATTGTTTTTGAGGAATTTATATATGTGCCGATTCCATAAAATTTCTCGTATACTATGTACATTAAGCACAAATGATATGAGTGACACCTACGTTGATATTTTTCTTGTCCCTATTTCTTTGTCATATAGCACAATTTTAAGTGTCTACGTCAATCAATTTGTCTAACTTCTACCTGAAAAAGAGGGTTTTGAAAACACGAACTCAGACTAAATGGGTTCAAATTTTTTACTATCTCGAGCAATGAGTTTCATCTCCACTACAATATAAAAACACCCTCCTAATAATCCCACCCCATAGCTTTCTGATGAAGTACTCTTTACACACCCCATAGGGTCTAAAGGAATTTAGGAATCTTTTGTACTAGCATTTGGAACTTCAAAGCTGAAAGAGTGAAAAAGTTTTAGTAATAAGACAAAAAGGAAGAATGTGTCTTGAATGGATAAAGGCCATAGTAAATAAGCACGGGAGCACAAGAAGCATGGTTATGAAGTCTACGGTTTCATATTATATTTGCAAAAGCACCTAATGTCTTCATGGGTTAGAAAAAAAAATAATCGCCATGAAAAGTGCTTCCTATAAAGAAGCAATTTTTGTGCCTTACCCAATGGTCTGCTTACGTCAATACAAAAAAAAAAAAAAAAAAAAAAAAAAAAAAAACAAAGCATTTCTTTTTTTATTTTCTTACATAAATTACATGCATTGTTCCTCTAATCCAATAAGCAAAAGCACCAAAAGTTGTTTAAGAAAAGATTCTTGGGTTTTAATCATTTTGGCTGTACCACATTAGTAGTAAAAGTGATTAATAATTTTGGCATGCTAGTTAGCAGTACAAATTCATATGATACAATATTGGTTGCATAATGATAACTAGTTTTGAAGTGTTATTATCCCAACGTTGTTGTATCTCGAGACTTACATGACCTATAATTAAACAACAACAAATTTGAGAATGATTTTAGGTTGTTTACCTAAAAATAAAGATATAAACCTTCACACCCAAAAAATAAATAAATAATGTCAATAAAGGTTAGTTGAGTTAGTAAGGATCGTTCTTTACTCGATCAAAGTCTAGATTCGAGTCCTGTTACCGACAATCCCTCTTAAGAGTCAGTCAATTGGTGTCCTGCATCCAATTTATCCAAGTAAAAATGGACCCATATCTATGATAGAGTTTGCTTACGTCAAAGCATGCTTTTCATGTGAGCAAGCCGAGGTAGTTATTAACAAAGTAATTAATTAACATGCTTCATATATTAAAATAAAATGAACTATGGTTAAACCCATAATATATGTTAATCTAGATTAGGATGGTTCCTGCACACTTTGTGCAGATTAAGTAAAAAATATGTCTACCATTTCGAGACACATATAAGATAATTATATTCTCTCTGCATGTTCATGCATTTTGGTCTGCTAATTATTTCATTCAATGGTAAAAGCCTTCTGTTTAAAGTTTCGAAACTTTTATTAGAAGCGAGAGACACAGAAGAAAAAAGGTGAATATTCGAAGCCTCCATAGCATTTCCCTGTTTCTTTGCTACGTTTTTTTTTTCCACATGTTTTTTTGGGGTGGATGACCAAATTATTTCATACATCATCTTTGTAAGGGTCATGCTAATTGATTTACCAAATTATTTTTTTTAGGATATTTCTTATTGAGAGGAGCGATAATATACTAAATTCACACACACTGCATGAATGCTAGGACTCGAACCCAAAACCTTTTCTATGAGCGAAATTACTCCAAATCACTGCACTAATGAGTCCTTTGTAATTGATTTACCAAATATTTATTGGGTGTTTTAAGTAAAATGGTAAGTGCATGACATAGTTCTGTTCGACCAAATATCAATAGTTTAATAACAAATTTATAAATAAACCCAATCCTAGACATGTATTTATAAAAAAACCCAAACACTATTTAAACATAGAAACACATCCAAAATCAACCCCAAAGTCAACAATTATATATTTTTTGGGTGTGTTTATAAATGGGTTTTGAGTGTGTGTAATGATGGGTTTTGGGTGTGTTTATAAAGTGTTTTGGGTGTTGGGTTTTTTTATAATTTCAGCTTCCATTTTGGGTGTTTTAGTGAAACTCCCTAGTTTAATTGATACTCAAGAAATGTTTGGTTCTATAGTTTCCTTTAAAATGAAGAATTAAATGGCCATGGCTGTGCAGTACTACTTTTACCAGTTTTCTTTTTCATTTTTTTACTTTACATTTTTTTAATGGTAAAAACCCCATTTATCCAATCAAGCTTTAAAAGCAAAATGATTCTGGAGAGAAGAGGCCATGAAGGCCCTTCCTCCACACTACTCAGTTGTAATTCCAAAATTTATTTAACATCTTAATGAATGGATTTCATGAAAATAATTAATTTAGAGCATCTATAATGGATTTCCTAAACCATATTCTTAGGGAGGAAGTAAGAAAACTCACATCCAACTATGCTTCCTATCTAACTCCTAAAATAAAGAGAGCTCTAGAAGCTTTTAAATCTTAGGAGAGAGAAACTATCATCCGTCACATAATTATTGGAAAAGTTTTGTAGTGATTAGGGCAATATGTATATAGGTCCAGAAAATAAAGAGCCTTTTGGTGAAGTTGGGCCATTATAACTTGAGATTTACAAAGCATTACTCATTATTACTACCTAATGAACAAAAAAGGGATTGGCTACAACTTTAAGAAAAGTCACCACGACTAATTAGCAAAATCAAAATTTAATCCCACCAAAATGAGTGGTTCTCTTCTTCTTTCTCATGCAAATAATAAGTGACACAAATAAAATGGAATAAATTAAGCCTCTAATTTTGTGCTTGTTCATCAATTCACCACCTTCCTTTTGAAAAAGTCCCTTCTTCATCATGCTTGCTCCTCAAACGAGCAAGCATTACCCATTTTGCCACGTGTCAACCCCATCCCAGAGTTTGTCACCCCCAGGTGTGTGTGTGTGCCCAGTGCACTGAGAACCTTGTTTACCGGGAGGGCTAAGCTAGCTCTTTCTTTCAGAGCACCCATTCCCAAAACCAAAAGTCCCTGCCTTCGCTGCAGAGCAGGCTCTCCAATTCTGGCAGTGGGAAAAGCCCAAAAAGAAAGCAACAACATCAACCAGCCAACATTTTCTCAATCAAAAAAGATAAAATATGTCAAAAATGGCAAAAGGGTTGCTTTAATTTCCACTTATTTTTATTCTTTTTTATATGGGAGTGTGTGTGTGGAATGGAATATGGAGTGAGTGACTGACAAGTAACCGGGTGCAGGCAGTTGTCGGGTGGGAGTGAGGCTTCACCGCCGCACCAACCTGCCACAACAGACAGCACGCGGGCTCACTGGCTACGGGGACAGCAGGTCACCACCTCCTCTCTCACTCTGTCTCATTTAATTTAATTTAAATAGGGTTTAGGTTGTTTATTCTTTTTATTTTTCGTCGAATAAGATTTAGGTTGTTAAACTGAGTTGAGTTGAGTTGGAGAAAATCTCTCATGCAAATTCACGGTTAATAACACAATGACACATAGAATAATTTTTCAACGTATCATTATGTTATTAATAAAAAATATCAAAATAGTGTTATTCCGTTCTAAGTAAGTTGAGTTGAGGCCTGTGGTTTGTAGGCTGGTCCGGTTGATACCCCACATTCGCCTCGGTATGTTCCACATTGCACGCTCTGAAACTATTCAAATCTTTTTTTAGAATTTTGGGTTGGAATATAGGCAAAGATTAGTTACTTAATTAAACAATTTGTTTAATTAATTTTATAGGCTAGGAGTGGGGTCCAATTAGATCAATGCTTGCTTTAAATTTTCCCAGGTGGGCTTTCCCGCTTATATATATAGATGAAGTGAAAGAGCACAAACACAACAAAAACCTTAAACCCTGAAGCTGCTAGTGAAGCAAAGCAAAATCTGATCTCAACATTTTGTTGTTCATTTTTATTGTTTGTTCAGCCAAGACGGGTCTGCCAGTGTGGATGTTGGGGTTGGGTGCTGATCGGTTGCGAGCCGACATGAATCGGTTGCTCGCAATGCTCTTTCACCAGGTGGGTTCTTGTTCATCTTCATCTTCATGTTAATTAACAACATTTCATTGGAACTTAATTATTATATTTTTATGATTAATCAAAATTAATTGTATAAATTAAAAATAGTTCATGTTGTTGTTTGTATAGGGAGTTTTGGATGAGCAATTCTTGCAGCTTCAACAGCTCCAAGATGAGAGCTCCCCAAACTTTGTTTCTGAAGTTGTTAACATCTACTTTCATGAGTCTGAGAAGCTCTTAAGAAATCTCAGAGAATTATTGTGACTCTCTCTCTCTCTCTCTCTCTCTCTCTCTCTCTCTCTCTCTCTCTCTCTCTCTCTCTCTTCATTTTAATTAATTTTGGTTGATGGGTTGGTGATATGAACATTGAATTGAATTGAATTGATCAGGATGGATAGAGAATTCTCGGACTACAAGAAAATGGGGACACATTTGAATCAGTTTATGGGAAGCAGCTCAAGCATTGGAGCCAAGAGAATCAGAAACGTCTGCGTTGCTTTTCGCGCTGCTTCTGAACACAACAACCGTGCTGGGTCAGTCAGTCAGTCACCCTACACCTTTTTCTCTTCCTTTAATTTAATAACCCACGACGGGTATGTACTATCTTTCTAATAAAGATGAGACGAACAGCATCATGAGTTGAGATAATACAAATAACAATAACAATACATAGGCATCTTGTTCATGGTGTTTGATATTAATTCTCATATGGGGTTTTGTTCATGTACTTTTTCAGGTGCCTGAGAGCTTTGGAGGTGCTAGAACATGAATATTGCTACCTCAAGAACAAATTGCATGAATTATTCCAAGTAATTACAATTAAACTAGTAATTATTCCTTCATTTATGACCATACATATATATATATCTATCTATATGAAGCTCAACCCTTGATTATTTTTGTATGACATTGGCATTGCAGATAGAGCAGCAACGAGTCTTGGCAGCTGGGGTCAGGTACCCAATGCAGAACAATTAAAGCGCAATTGCCATAAAACCCAGCCAAGTTCGTTTGCTGTACGGCCATCTTGCTAATTGCTTCAGGTTTTCACTCAAAACCAAGATAATTTGACCCCACCACCACTGAAACAGTAGCAGCAGATAGTAGAAAATTAGATCGTCGAGATATGCATGGCTAATTATGTCACTGCAATCCACCAACCTGCATTTACTGTAGTAAAGTCATTCTTTTTTAGTCATTAAGATTCCCTACCTCCTCCTGCCCAGTTGTAAACTTTGAATGAAATTGATTTCTGCTTTTGCATGCACGCATGCCTAGCTGTTCTAATTAATTGCCAACGGGTTATTTTTTTAAACTTGGTACCAAAATCTGGTCAGAAGAGAACTATATTCTACATCACGGCTCTCTTAATATGATTAGACTGTTCAGTCTCTGTATAACAGTGAATCAATCAATCGAGGGTGGGAAAGTTTCTGTCATTCAATTTGATGGTCAAAACAGAAAGTGTAGACCATATTCAAATTTCCAAGCCCCAGTCCCACTGCATAAATATCTTTACGCTGACTGCTGTTCATGGTCAGATAAATGTGCGGCTGATTGATTGATCCACTCATCAAACTTACCCTTTTCTTTGGTGGAGATCGGTTGTCTTTTAACCATAGGGAAAGAGAAAATGTATTGTATACCAGAAAATAAATTATTAAAAGTTCATACCAGAAAATGTATTGCAGAGACCCCACTAGGCTACTCACCTCACCTGTGAGTAGGGAGGGGAAATCAGATACGGCCATCAGTTTCATTTTCAATTATTTTCGTTTGTAAAACTAAAGGTGCTATCTCTAGTAATTCCTACACATGACAAGCCAATTCAAATGATAATTTCATGGAACCAATCAAATTGACTCTTTTAAATAAGTGATCGGACCTTTTAAGATTAGTAAAGCAAATTGATAGGAATAAGTTATTGGTTTCAATATAATAGTATTCAGTTTTTTTAGTATAAGCGATTGGAGAGGAGGTTTACACAAGTATTCATTAAGTGTTTAGGAGTTTCGAACTTCTGCCCACGTAGTCTAAGTGAAGGTGAAAGAGCTCAACCAATAGAGCTATATAACCTATTAAATATAATATTATTCAATTTTAAACTTGTATATAATCACTTTGATTTTCCTAAGGAACATCTACTGAATTTTTTGATGACATATATTGTTGTGGCACACGTCCTCCTCACTAATTGTGCAGTTTGCCAGTTTGCACTAATATAATCCTCAACTCAATTTCTAGGGCCAATACAAAGTTTGATTAGGCCGTGTGAATTTCTAGGTGGGATTTTATCTCAAAAGACCCTATACATGGTTGAGTTAAGCCCAACTAATACACCCTTTTATGGCCAGTCATTTTCCCAAGTGAGACAATTGTATTTTATTCACAAATCCTATAACAGTATCAAATTTGGATCAAGTCACAATTCATCAAACCTCGGAGTCACGCCTCAAATTATAAGAAAATGGAAAAGATCCAAATGAGAATATTATAAAGAATGATGCTTCTTTTAGAAAATTGAAGAACTTCATTGTAGACAGAGAGGAGAGAGGGATACACAATCATTCTAGATTTGGTAAAAACCATAAACCAACATATGATTTGGGACATATTGATCTATAAAAGAGGAGTAGATCACATGAGAGAGAGAGAGAGAGAGAGAGAGAGAGAGAAGTTAGGACAAAAATTTGGTACTGGATAGGAAAAGAAGATTGTTGGATTCCAATAAAATTTAGGGATAAATAGAAGGGACTTATTTTTCAATGAATATAAAAATATAAATAACAAAAGCTTCTTTTGTTTTACTAGAATGCAATTGCTCTAACCTTTCACAAAGTAAATGAGTATAAAAACAGAGGTATTTTAAAATACCTCATTTGGACCATAGTTGTTTTGGGATGAACACTGATCATCATCATCACCATCATCATCAGTACCAGCCTTCGAACCTGAGACCTTTAGGTTTCATGCAAGCGCACTTAACCACAAGGCTAGGAAGAAGGTCGGTGCCATTTTTGCAAAACAAATAAACTTATAAATTTGTACACAGTTCGGCCATTTGGATATGGGCCAAGCCACATGACTTTCACTCAATGTAATCTGCTAGTGGTCCATTATCTCTCTTATTTTTTGTCATTTGGGCTACACACAGTCTACACAAAATACACACTGCCCGGCCGATAAGTGATGATATTGTTATCCCCATTTCTGAATTCAGCCCGATAAATGATGCATTTGTTTTTAATTAATAAATATATAATATAATACAATATAACACAATATAACAATTAAAAGTTACCCTAAACTTTGTAAAACTTTATTTAGACAAACTGAATCAAACAAAATTTTCAACATAAAGAGAAACCCTAGTCCATTTTCTCTCAAAAAACACTCCTATAGCCGTTTTTTACTTGAGGGAGAAGGAAGTCACTATTCTTCCTCCCATCTCCTCTTCCCCCATTTTCAGAGACAGAAGGTTTTTACTATTTGTTTTAGTTTTGTTATAATTTTCCCCCAATCATCACAGATGGTTGTGTCTCGGCGTCAGATCTCCACATGCGTTTTGTCGTCGGATCTCCACTACCATCCTTTTGACAGTTTCTTTATGTTTGGAATAAGTTGCAGAGACTATTTGAGTTTTCTGTGTAGTTTTCACCGAAATTTCATACAAGCGATTGGGGATGGTATTTCCATACCCAATTCCTAACCATCCCATTCCCATCACTAATGACCACCAATTTCATTTTCAATTAGAAGATTAAAGAACATCATATTATAGATAGAAAGAGACGCACAATCATTCTAGATTTGGTTTCCCTAAACCAACGTATGATTTGGGACATATTGATCTATAAAAGAGTTTATCGCATGAAAGGAAGAACATTTGGTATTGGAAATTGGATAGGGAAAGAAGATTGTTGGGTTCCAAAAAAATTTAGGCCTATATAGAGGAATATATATATATATATATATATATATATATATCGCCAAGATAGAGGAATTTCTCTTTCAATGTATACAAAAATATAAATAACAAAAGCTTTTATTGTTTTACTTGAATGCAATTGGCCTAACCTTTCACAAAGTAAATGAGTATAAAAACAGAGGTATTTTAAAATACCTCATTTGGACCGAAGTTCTTTTGGGATCATCACTGAGAATTCTATAGTGAGGGCCAGCACTAAGAGCATCATATCATTACCAGCCTTCGAACCCGAGACCTTGCGGTTTCATGCAAGCGCACTTAACCACAAGGCTAGGAAGAAGGTCGGTGCCATTTGTGCAAAACAAATGAACTTATAAAATTTGTACACAGTTCGCCCATTTGGATATGGGCCAAGCTACATGACCTTCAATCAATGCAATCTTTTTATGGTCCATTATCTCCCTTATTTTGGTGCAGACTATAATGAGGGGTAAGTTATAAGGGGTAAGTTATAAGGGGTTCACTTTATAGTCATTGGATCAATCGAAGGGCTGGGGAGAATTGGGATAAAGTTGTGCAATCGGGTAGGTGAGGAACCCAAACCCGAATTTAATATCCAGCAATGAAGTTGGTCCCAACAAAAAAAAAAAAGAGAGGCAAGTTCGAAGTTTGAACAGAAAAAACCCATTGATCTCAAACTCATAGCTGAGAGAAACCGCTAAGCTCTGAGAAACGGTTGAAGGCAACGGGCAACGACGGTTGAAGGCAAAGGTTAACGACGGTTGAACGCAACTCCACTATCTAAACCGTGAAAAAGTATTTATTTTGAGTGGAAGGAGCAAAGGCGTGGATTCTGAAACAGTGAAGACGAAGCAGTGGAAGGGGAAGGAGAGAAGCCGTATTCGTTGGAAGTGATAGGTTCCATTTGTGGAGCAAAGCCGCACAAAGACCCAACACAGACACCTTGCGATTGTTCAATAACCAGCATTTGGTGAGTAATTTATGGAATTTGAGTTTAGGGTTAGAGTAACCGTTTTCCCCAATTTGTAGCATGAATGTTGTTAGATTTGGCATCTCTTCTTTGTGCTTCACTTGCATGTTAATTTTTGCTTGGGTATATGTTAAAAAACGAATGAATATAAAGTCAATAACATGTCAATAACATGTCAATAATGATATGAATAAGGTAATGGTGTTGAATTGGAGGAGGCCCTCAAAACCTTCCACATTTGAAGCAGTGCAGAGTGCAGATTATCTCTCTGGAGCTAGAATATATATAATTTTTGAAATAAATATTATTTCCGTTGTTACTAAATTTGCCTGTTAAAAATGAGAACAGATAATAATAAACTCATGAATAAAAGTGCAAAGCATTTGAAAAAAGGTTGATCTATGACGATTATGGCTGACTGAAGAAAAAGCTAGAAAGAAAGAAGGATGTGGCAATGGCTTAGCGAGCAGATAGCAGAGCAGATGCTTTGCTTTGCTTCCTTCCACCATCTTTCTCATTTATTTATTTATTTATTTTGTGTTGTGTATGAAATGACAATAATTGTCATGTGTGTGAAGTGCAGAACTTGCCTAGATTGCACTCACACTCACTCATGCATCAACCATTGATTGGAGTTTGGATCCATAAATAAAACACATGCTAGTGCTTGTAATTCACAGAATCATTGCATTAACAGGTATTTGCACAAAATATGTCATATTGCTTTGATGATGTTAAAGCCTGTGATCAGTAATCCCTATGCGCATGTACTTTGTAAAATTTGTAATGTGCTGGTTGACTAGTTGTGTAAATACCAATGTGATTGTGCAAATACGTGGTAGTATATGTGTTCACGTTATTTCATCTTGTATTTCAGGAAATGGGATCCAACGTTGAGCTGGTATGGCCAGAGTCAGAGGCATATTCCTCACGGGTGAACAACTGCTCACATGCAAATTCATCCCTAGCTGTAATTCGAGCGAAGTTGAGTGCCGAACAATTAGAACAATTCAAGACATCATGCTTTGGCCATCTTCTGAATATAGATAAGATTCAGTTTAGCGGGCAGATTGTGCATGGGGTTGTGTTGCGTAGAGTAGCGGGGCAGGGTGTGAAAGACTTGGATGGACTGAGTTTCTTAATAGGGTGCGACGTTGCTCAGTTCACTCGTCAGGATTTCTGTTTGATCTCAGGGCTTCGTTTTGGGGAAGTGCCTGAAGTTTCCAGTGGAGAAAGTGATGAAATTAGACTTCAGAAAAGATATTTTATAGACGAAGGAATTACATGTAATGCTTTAGAAGAAGCATTTGTGAGGTGCACAGAGGAAGATGACGTCTACAAGCTAGCTCTTGTTTATTTTGCTGAGTTAGTGGTTTTGGGAAGGGACAAACATTTGAACATCAATCTAAATTACCTGACCCTTGTAGAGGACTTGGATGCGTTCAACAGGTTTCCATGGGGTTCGGTGTCGTTTGACAAAACCCAAGACAGTCTGTTTTCTGCACCAACAAAGTATGTGAAAAGCTTTGAAAATGAAGAGGGAAGAGGGAAGGGGAAATGTAAGGTAACCGGAACAAGCCGGAGAAATGAGAAGGGCAAGAAGGATAACCATGGTGAAGTGCAAAGGGGTGGCTGGAGTTTTAAAGGTTTCACGTATGCTTTCCAGGTACATGGTAATAATGTTCATGTCGTTATGTTTTGTTGACTTTAAAACTTAAATAATAACTTGTGTCCTGTGAATTGTGTAGATTTGGGTATATGAATTAATTCCTAGAATGGTGGACCTGAATTACTGCAAGGTTGTTGATCCGACAGCTCTCCCGCGTATTTTGCGATGGAGAACTACTACGTCTGTTCCCGAGATGAGAAAGTTGAACAATTATTTTTTCCAGAGCAAAGAGGTTTGGTTTGCAGCCCTTGGAACTATTTATAAGATTCAATGAAATTATGAAGTAGAATGATTGCATATGACTCTTGTCTGTTTTCTGAAACAGTCAGTTCAGTTGCGGGCGCTATGTCCAAGTGAAGAGGAAATGAGACAACCATATTGGAGTTGGCCACAGGGTCGCCCTGCTGTTGTCTCGGCAGAGTCAATTCCTTCTTCATGTGCTGACCTTGATGAGTTGAACAAGGCGGTAAGCTTGTTGAGGTCCGAGTTGTTTCAAGTAAAGCGGGAAAAGGACGTCCTTGAGTTAAAGGTCATACGGATGGAAAAAATTTGGGCCACTGTTTAGGTCCTCATTTTGAGCAGGAAGTGAGAAGGGACATAGCTTTACTGAAAGAGAGGACGAATCGTTGTGTCGTGTCACATCTATTTAAGGGATATGAGGAAGTGGATGGCATGCAATGGGATGAAGGGCCAAGTAATAGAAATGAAGGAGAGGCAAATGAAGAGGAGGACATTGAAGGGGGTGAAGGGCCAAATAACAGAAATGAGGGAGAGGACAAGGAAGAGGAGGGGATTGAAAGGGGTGAAGGGGCAAGTAAGACAAATGAGGGAGAGGAAAAGGAAGAGGAGGGGATTGAAGGGGGTGAAGTGCCAAGTAAGAGAAATGAGGGAGAGGAAAAGGAAGAGAAGGGGATTGAAGGAGGCCAAGTGCAAAGAAAACCAAGGGAGGTAGAGGAAGCTCAAAGGAAAAGAAGTGAGGGAGAGCAAGTGAAAATAAAAAGCAGCAAAGGAGAGGAAGCGCAAAGAAAGAGCATTGAGGGAGAGGAAGAACTGCAAAGAAAAAGCAGTGAGGGAGAGGATCCGAAAAAAAAAAAAAAGGCAAGGAAGTGAAAAGACAGAGAAGTGAGGAAAAGGAAGTGCAAAGAAACCAATGTGAGGAAGAGGATGATGAAGTTATGTTGGTTGGCGATGACATTGGCGAGAGCACGGAGGGGACAAAGGTTGAGGTTACTGTCGGGGACATTGATTTGGATCAACCTAGAGCTGTGTTATCTCAGTTGAACGTTTGGTTGAATGATGAAGGTCAAGGTGTGGAACGAGGGGTCCAATTACGGAAGAGGAAGAGGATTATTCCTATGTGGAAGATCGTTGAAGCTAGTGAAGTGGTTAAAAAAAATTTGCCAAAGACAACCGGACTTCGGACGTTAGACCCAATGAAGGCGATTCCGCATGATGATATGGTGAAATTGCTGAAACTTTGTTCGGAATGGCGCCATAACCCAAAGTAAGTCCTTTGTTTTTTGAGATAGAAGGCATGAGTGTATATATTTTGTAATTGTTGTGTTCTAAAACTTTTTTATATTCATAGTTTGGTGATGCAATTTGGCAACGTGGAAGCTGAGATTGAATTCTTCGCTTCCCTCGTCAAAGCTGACGGCTGGCTGAAAGGAGATGTAAGTTTAATTGATTATGCATTTGTTTGAATGTGCATAGATAATGAGATTGACAAGGAAAACATGTGCAGCACATTGATTTGGGCTTGTATCTCATCCGGAAACGACAACAACAGTTGGAGGAAGTAGAAATATCGGATTGGACAACGACCGATGTATTTTTTATGGTATGTGATGCAGGATGCATAGGACCTAAATTGTTTAGTTTCCTAATTTATTGGTTAGTTTCCTATATTCTTTAGTTTTCCAAATCCTAGTAGGATTTCTAAGTTAGTTTTCCAAATCCTATTAGGATTTCTAAGTTTCCTATTTTATTAGGAATAGGATTTCTGTTTTACCTGGGGATTTTAATTCTATTCTCTCTAGGTTTTAGTTTGCTATAAATACCCCTGTGTAGTTCTTTACAATTCAGATTTGAATATTGATTAAACATTCCTTTAAACTCTCTGATTTCTGCCTGCCTTCTACCTTTTCTTCCCTTCAGCTTTTCTTATCTGTTATGTCTTATTGCTCTAAGTGTTTAAACTAACACACCCAGGGCTGTGCTACATCAGTATGGCATAGGCCTTGACCAAGTGCAGTTAATAATTACAAATTATCCATACTTGCTTTGTGGAGTTGTTTAACCATTGATTGTTTTCTATTTCACAGAATCACATCCATACTTGCTTTGCGGATAATAAAAGGAAAAAAGAGCAAGTTGGGTGGAAAATTAGAACCAGTTTAGTGAACGTTGTAAATGGCAAGGTTCCGGCTTGTGGATTGGATTGGCAGAACACGTATAAGGTGTATGTACCTTGTATGTTGCAAAAATATAAGCATTGGGTGGCTCTAGAGATTGATCTGATTCAGTGTGAAATCAAAGTCTACGATTCAATGGTTTCACTCATTCCAGATCAGAGCTTAAAGGAAGAACTCGGCCCCCTGTCAATTACGATTCCAAATCTTCTGCACACCCTCGACTTTTATGAAGAAGGTGTTTACGCGAACGAGTGCACCCGAGATTGGTGGTGTCCATGGCCAATACATCGTGTGGATGTTCCACAACAGGCTAATCAGTGAGCACAACTTTTTATTTAATTTTATTACTTTAATTTGTCAATTATGTTAGAATGTCATTAGTTGAATTGATCGAGTTCTTGTTTTGCTTCAGAGGCGATTGTGGTATGTTCGTGTTGAAGTACATTGAGCTGTTGAGTGCTGAGATTTCCTTAGCTACTTGCACCTCGCAGAACATGCCATTTTTTCGGTTGAAGTTGGCTGCAGAAATTGCACGGGGAGATGCTTACATGCCATGATATCGGTTGAACTTGGTTTAGGCACATGATGATGAAATAGGTTTTGGGAATGTCAAATTTCAAAGTCATGTAAATACACAATAGAGACCCATGGGTCCTTTTCGAATTCCACCTCTGCTCCTGAATTCTTCTTCGTCTTTCTCAATCTTAGTGTATTTGTGTACAGAAATTTAGATTTAAGTTACTGGACAATAACAATTAGAACCAAAATAGTGGCAAATATTATAGCGGATGCATGCTTTCATTTTGATTAGTGTGATATTACGCTATGTGTATTCTCATATTGTGCAAAATGTATATGGAGCTGGTTGCAGAGCATAGAAAAATGAAGACTCTGAAATGGAGATGCTGAGGGTTGGAGAGGAGAAAAGTAACTGGATCTGTAAATCTATTGCACGTGGGCAATCTAAATGGATAGGCAGATGCGTTTTTGAAGTTAGACACATGCCATTCCCATACATAGAATGTGCATATGGAGTGTAAAGTTTTTTTTGATGTAATGAAACAAACATCGGTGTAATATTGGCCTAACTCCTTCACGACATTTACCTAACCTCAACCAAACTGCATTGAATTGGGATTTGAAGACTGCATATGTGAATTTGGATTTGAAGAATGCATATTCACATACGGACTGATGGCTTTTTAAGTGTATTACATCATTGCAAAGTGATATGTCATCATTTATCCAAGCCACCATTCCAAATATCAGATCCCAATCTTTAAGCCGTTGAACATGCCTTGACTTAATCGCAATGGGTTGCATCTTAAGGTAATTCTGTAAGGGGAATAGGCTGCTATGGCCTCGCCTCCAATATTTTATTCAACCATGCCCTCCTTATAGAAACACATGAAAAATGTCCCCAGGTGCAATGCTCTAAAAACTCCCTATTGGTTCCGCACTGCCCCTCGGGTTTGAATCCCTCTCTCCTTTATAATCGGTTAATAAATTGGTTGATTTTCTTTATTTTATTGGTTTTGGGCAGCTGAGTAACATAACAGTAATGTATATTGGTGCGTCTATATTGCATGTCTGTTGGGTCTATATTGCTTGTCTATTGCGTGCATATCTTTACATTTATTGCGTCTGTATTGATTTGTATTGCTTACGACGGAAATAAATAACAATACACAGGCAACAGACAAGCAATATACACGCAATAGATATGAAATATACACGCAATAGACATGCAATATACATCAGTCCCCAATTACATCAACCATAAGGAAGTCGTATTGAATAGGAAATTCTACTTAAGTTGTTCTTCCTACGAAAACAAAGAATAAGGACCGTTTCCCCCCTTAAATCTAACTGGAGTCCTACTTTTGCCCCCAATAAACTTGCAATATTGGAGCAATAACATGCGATATACATGCAGTAAACACTCAATCAACTTTCAATAAACCTTCAATATCGGTTCAATAACATGTGAAATACATGCAGTTAACAATCATGAAACCTTCACGAAACATGTAAACAATCAATAAACCTTCAATAAACACTCAATATCGGAGTAATAACATGCGAAATACATGCAGTTAATGAACCTTCAATAAACAGTCAATATCATGCGATTTACATGCAGTAAACAATCAATAAACAATCTATATACACTGAATAATTATGCAATCTTAAAAAAAGGTATTGTCTTATTATTGCATCGTATTGGCCCTGTATTGTCATTTTATCGTCTTCGTCTGACTTTATTTTTGTAAAGTAACTGTAGGAAAGTTTTTACTGGGTTTCTGACAATTAAATGCTTTTGTTTCAAACAATAATTTAAACTCAATGCTAATCCACCTATTTCAATAACAAAAATTACAAATTGGGTTTGAAAAGTCATTGGTGGTGCGTGCAACATGTGTTTTTGGGGAGAACTTTTACAATCCTTGAAACCGTCCACTTAATTGGTCATTAAAAGAACAAATAATATGACAATTGATACAACTAATAAAACTAATACCAAGTCCTTAATGGACTTCAGCATATTAAGCACTGTAGCATCATACGTGTCAGCTTGCTGATCTGCTTCAGCGGAGGTTACATCAACCCATTCGAATCCATTGCAGCTGGTGGCTCCCTAATTGCAGGCATCATATATGCAAAATAATTCTGTCAGAGTTAGACCTAGGATTTTTTTTCACCCACATACATATTCTGGAAATGAGAACTTACATAGGAGGTTAGACACTTCCAAAATGCCTTCCCGCGATTTTTATCTGATTTTGAAACCCGAAGCACCATTGCAGCTCCACAATACTGACACCTCTTTGTTTGAGCGGGAGATGAAGACGAAGACATGTTGAATCTTATCACTTGTACCTCTTCTCACTCAGATCTTCTCACTAAAACCTCTTCGGACTCATACCTTCTGAGTTATACCCCTTCACTCATAAGTCATAACCCTAAACTTCTCACTCAGCTCTCTCTCATCTCTGCCCAAATCGAATTATATCCTTCTTTTCTGTGTGTGGGTGGGTTGGTCACGATCTGGACACCTGTACCGTCAGAATTGTGACACATTTTACTCCGATAAGCGATATACTATTTCACAAACAATAATTAATCTTACAATTGAGGGGACACTGCTTTAAATATATTATTTTCTTTATATTGCATTAAGGCAACTAGTTGGATAAGAATCCGTCATTTAATAGGGGTAGTGTGGTGTGGGAAAATGAAAAAGTATCTGATGGGACCTTCTGTCACTAGTCAGTAATCCATCACATTTGTATCAATGAATTTAATGGCGGGAAAAGCCTAACAATGGCTATGGAAATAGGTTATTAATTGACTTTTGGACGGTCTGACTCCCTTTGCATTTTGATGACGTTTTCCCCTTCGCCTGTCTTATGTTTTGGGTGTTGAGTTCAGTTTCTTTAAAAAGTGTCAACTTGGTAAAACCCCAAGGAAACACCTTTTCAGAACAGTGCAACCAGAGGCTAAAACAAACCCAAAACCCCGTATATTCTCATTTCTCCCCTCTTGCAGTCCTCAAATCGTTCCATTCCAAAAATATTTCAATGAATTCCAAACATTACACTACAGTCGGAGGAAAGAGAAGGAAGCATCGCGATCCGGATGTGCCTCAAGCCTTCATCCCGGAATTAGCTTGGTTTAAAGTGATGTTATACGTGGCAACCAACTCATCGGAAGATCTCTTTCGTATGGCATGTGTGTGCCGATTGTTCAATACGTTGGCAAACACTCCACAAGTGTGGAACACAATTTCAATGGAAAAGTACCGAGACCATCCTAACTGGTACTATGCCGCAGCGCAGGTCCGGCATTTCGTGGACCAATGCAGGGCTTGCCAGAACCCTGAGGCGATATTTAGAGAAGCGTTCGACATGTTTTTCAGGCAGGGTAATGTGGAAGCATTGTCTGGGATGCGCGTTGCAGCCACGGCAGGCCATATGGAAGCGTCATATCTAGTTGGACTACTTGGCATGTCCGGAATTGGTCAGTCAAAAGAGGATGCATTGGAATTCTTGTGTTCTTTGAATCAACGTAACAACATTGATATGAAAGGAACCAGGGATGCTTTGAGACGACGATTAAGCGGAATTTTCTCTGTTGGAAGACATATCGTAGATATGTTTCACTATGGGAAGATTAAGTTCAATCAGTGCAGCGCTTGTAACAACAACGACTGGTGTTTTGTTATTCCAGGCTGGCCTAGTGAAGAAAAGATCAATCCTGCCTTCTGGACTTGTTGCAATCGATGCAAATGGCACCGTGAGAGTGTTTTTTGGTTCAAGGTGATGCGTGTCTATGTTGTGCCAGGGAATCCATACCCTTATAATTAGTTGGAGTATGTTTCTACGGTTTTTATGCGTGTCTATGTTCTACACATGTTGTTTTCTATTTCATGTTTTAATCTATTTTGTCTGGTGTTTGTGCTGTCCTAGCCCGTTTTATATAAATGTATAATATTTGCTATATAGTGGAATTATTACTGACATAATTGACGGCTAAGAATGACATTTTACTGACACAGATATTTTGCACAACTGCAATCTTAATATTTGGTAAACGAAAACGCATGCATGAAGTGAGTATGTGTCTTTTCACCGGTTCTTGGGAATGACATTTTCCCACTTAGCATATCCCAAATGATTGGGTTACACGTTTCTTAAGCAAAACTTGAACAGTTAAAGACTTTGAATAATTATTTCCTGATGTTGTAGAATGGATGGCTTGTATATTTCCATTTTATGTTTGAAAACATCCCTTACACCTAAAAAGAAAAAACATTAACAAATTGAAGAAGAGAGAAACTGATTAGCACCAGAAATGGTCTATTCACACGGAAAATAAAAATAAATTACAAATTTGGAGTAAATATAATTAACAAATGTACAAGCTAACAAGTAATATAACAATAATAATAAAATAATTTTGGATAAATAATAATAAATACTAATGTAGCGTAACCATGAAACAGGGAATTGAGGAGGAAGATGAAGTGTGAATGAGGTTGTAGCAATTTTCGGAACATTATTGTGATTTTTGTGTATTTAGTTATGAATTTTCTAAGAAAAAGTCATAAAATAATAATTTAGGGTAAAAGGTAAGGATGTGGCCATGTTGACTGATGCACACTTGTCAAGGGGTGAAAGGTGAGGGGCTGAGATCGCGCCAGGTGTCCATGTGGCAATTATTTTGGCTTTTTTTGTGCAAAAATCTTTGAAAAAATGCAATAAATAGTAGAAAAATCCTAAAAATGCCCCGAAAAATACTCCGGCCTCCGTGTGACGTTATAAAACGAGGGGAACCCATAGATCATCCATTTCGCAATTAAAAATTCAAAAATGATTTACATAACTCACTTTCCTCTTAACCCTAAGTATATATGTTGTTCACTTTAAGTTCAATAACCTACTTCAACAAGCATCTCCCGTTAATGTTCGGAATTGTTTTTTAAAATGCGTAACCACTAATCGGGGAATTCAGCAAGGGAGATGGAGTGTCAATGAGGTCGTAGCAATTTTCGGAACATTATTGTGATTTTTGTGTATTTAGTTATGAATTTTCTAAGAAAAAGTCATAAAATAATAATTTAGGGTAAAAGGTAAGGATGTGGCCATGTTGACTGATGCACACTGTCAAGGGGTGAAAGGTGAGGGGCTGAGATCGCGCCAGGTGTCCATGTGGCAATTATTTTGGCTTTTTTTGTGCAAAAATCTTTGAAAAAATGCAATAAATAGTAGAAAAATCCTAAAAATGCCCCGAAAAATACTCCGGCCTCCGTGTGACGTTATAAACGAGGGGAACCCATAGATCATCCATTTCGCAATTAAAAATTCAAAAATGATTTACATAACTCACTTTCCTCTTAACCCTAAGTATATATGTTGTTCACTTTAACTTCAATAACCTACTTCAACAAGCATCTCCCGTTAATGTTCGGAATTGTTTTTTAAAATGCGTAACCACTAATCGGGGAATTCAGCAAGGGAGATGGAGTGTCAATGAGGTCGTACCAATTTTCGGAACATTATTGTGATTTTGTGTATTTAGTTATGAATTTTCTAAGAAAAAGTCATAAAATAATAATTTAGGGTAAAAGGTAAGGATGTGGCCATGTTGACTGATGCACACTTGTCAAGGGGTGAAAGGTGAGGGGCTGAGATCGCGCCAGGTGTCCATGTGGCAATTATTTTGGCTTTTTTGTGCAAAAATCTTTGAAAAAATGCAATAAATAGTAGAAAAATCCTAAAAATGCCCCGAAAAATACTCCCGGCCTCCGTGTGACGTTATAAAACGAGGGGAACCCATAGATCATCCATTTCGCAATTAAAAATTCAAAAATGATTTACATAACTCACTTTCCTCTTAACCCTAAGTATATATGTTGTTCACTTTAACAAGTATATTTCCTTAATATTCGTTATATAATTTGTACTAATACAAGAATTAGTTTCCTTTCATATATAAGGATGTAAAATTATCTGTTTTGGTTATAATAATGTACATATATAATAAATGCACCACTACTTGGAAGCCATAATTGGAACTGCGCATGCGCCTAGAGCTTTGAAGACGTCAGATATAGTCAATAAGTTGTCCATATGCACCTGCACCTAGAGTTTTCAACACGTCGGCGGTATTCAATAAGTTGTCCTTATGACGCCGCATTGGGAATCAGTAATATATTTTCTATCATGTCCAATCGCATAAACATATAATATAAAGAAATAAAGCAATAGTAGGAGATGAACCAGTACAAAAACAATATATAACTGGTACAAAATAATGCCATAACCTTGTCACAAAACCAGTCACACATGCTTTTCCATAAACCTTACCCTAACATATAATACATAAAGGCAACATTGCATATGATGCAACCATGTCCAAATCTGATACGTGATCACAAAAAAATGGACATGGCAGCAACATATGACTGAAGTAGATGGGCACTTTGCATCGTGTTATCGTAATTAAAGACATGAAAATATGAAGGTTGAAATCTTCTATAGTAGTAAGCATCAAAATAGGTTTGAAGCAGAGCTTAACGAAAATTCCAGTTCCTCTGATTTGCCTCTACTCAAACACGATAACCAAAATGGTCACTTCCCTTGCTGAGTATATTTGTTAACGTCGGAAACGGTAATAGATGACCAATCAAACCCGGGTACGACGAGTTTTGCATAGGACCGGAAGTAGTCGAATCCAGCTTGCATCACACGCTTCTTTGACTCCTTTGCATTAGATGAGTTCTTGTATTTTTGAACAGCTACACTCCGAAGTCGTTTGTGTCTACGCTTCATGCGCTGCAACTTCGCCCTATCCAGATTGGCCTGCCTTTTGTCATCTTCAATTTGGCCTTCAACAAATTCCAAACGTACCCTTGCCCTTTGGATTTCATCACCAAGTTGAAGATGCCTCTCCTTCCAGAAAGCAAGAACTCTTTCAGACTCAAAACTTCCAACAAAATGGTCATTCTGTCTAGGAAAGTGACATTGCTTGTCTGGTGACTCACTTGCGTTTCGAAGGCGGTCTTTGTTTGGAGGGGTGTTTATTACGCTCACATCAAACTTGGTTAGTAAATCCATTAAATGGGGGGAGAGAGTTTCTGTGGAGGAGAGAGTTTCAGTAGATGGAGACACATTCGGTGGAGGAGTGAGTTTTTGTGGAGGGAGAATTTTTATGAAGGGGGTGATAGTAATACCAATAAAAAGGGTTCCCGCCAAAAAAACATTTGGTTGACAATGTATAAATGAAAAAAGGTCTCATACAAGCTAAGTTTAATCCTAACTAGTTTGTTTAGTTTGGTTGGGTTCACTAACTAGATGTCACTTCCATTGAGTTTCTTTCAACCACTAACAGTGGTGTAAGGAGAGTGTGAGGTTGACATGCTTGAAAAGCAAAACCTGACACCTGTTTTTTAAAATTGAAATAAAGTAGATATGTTGACTACACGCAAGCTTTGGTCTGTTGGTCTATAAAGCTATGTTCCATTTCTCAAACGAAATTGCATCTGCAATCCTCATCCTCCAAAACAAATAGGATTATTCAAGTATGTCAACCTCTTCAGGCGCCAACAACACAATCGAAGATGAAAAATTGGAGTCGCAGGTTCCGTTTCCACGTTGTACTCGCCGACCCCTTCCATTTTCAACATCATTTGGGAGTGAGGGGGACTCCGATGATCCATTAGAGGCAATAGATGATGTCAGTACCAAGCTGGATTATAATTCCAGACTGATCAATTCATGGCACGAGAAATGTGTTGAAGACGAGGCCATTTTGGCTGATCTTAACATTAGAGTGAACAAAGCGTTCTCCCAAAAGAACAAGTACTTGAAGCTGAGTCATAAAAGGAAGCTGAAAGCTGAGGAGTTGGATGCAGTAATGAATGATGAAATTAAAGGTTGTTTGATGAACCATATGCGATGCGAAGAGCACCACAGTGAACTGGAGTTGGCATTCAACGAAGGATTCGAAAAAATTCCGAGCATTCGCGGCAACAACTCATACAAGTTATAATTGGGACTATGTGTCCCCTGATGCTGTGAGAGAGATACTAGACGATGGTGGTGACATGAATGAGCATAAGCACGTCAAAGCTGCTCGGAAGAAGCCGACCGATACGGCTAAGTGATTGCGGCTACAGCTGTTCTGTTGGTTGGGGGTGATCGTGGTATTGCACAAATTAGAACTATGTTCCCTTAATGTCATTATCTAATATAAAATAATACAAATATCAGTTTTCATTTGCTTTATATATAATTATTGGGACTATGTCTTGCAAGTCATCATGTGTTCCTTCTGTCTAACATTATATTTTGCAACTATGGAAATATTATTCAATAAGCAGTCAATATCACAGCACCCTGGTAATCAGTAAAGCCCCATTATCATGACACGTGAGTCATAAGTAAAATGCCATGTGCTATACATTGTGTAGTGAATGGTTTATGGTTTATGTATATATAATAAAATTCCAAATATTGCTGAATATTTATTTTGTCTAAATCACTGGGGACATGAGTGACCATAAGCACGCGAGACCTGCTAAGAAGAAGCTGACCAATACGACCTAGTGATTGTGGCTACCGTTGTTCAGTTTATTGGGGAGATCGTGCTATTGCTAAGAGGGAGCACATAAAATGCTTTGCAATCAAATTTTCTTTTGTGTGTGGAATTATGAGTAGTTCAAATGTTAGTGTACCCTTTAATATTACCCAACCATTCGAAATGTGATTAGCTGCAATGTACTTTTTACACGTTGCTTTCTAATATTCTGTTCCAACAAAGTGCTTCAAGTATCCTTCAGCTACGAATGTTTGCAAAATCGTGCACCTAATAACCCAGTCCAGCTCAGATCTTAATCACCAGTAAAACACTAGAACATAACATTCGCAAAAAGTGGGTGCTGCTACAAATGATGCGTGCTGCTGGAAATCATTACTGGTAATGGAAACAATAGCTGGCTGCTGGAAATGCTGCATTAGCCTGTCATATAATCAATAAATCTCTATTCAAACATAATTCACCATAAACTACCCATTTTACAAGGTAAAAGTCATTGCTTGTTCACATAAATCAAAATTTGATGCTTTATCTAATGTCCATGAAAATTTCTAAATAGGGAGAAGACGTAAAATTAACATGTGTCCAAATTTCATGCAAGAATGAAACCAAGCAAATTTTCATTTTAATTATCAATGGACATAGTCAGAGCTCATCGGTGGACATGAACAACAATTAATAATAATAAAACTGCATCTACAAAACTTCACCTGATCATTAGTCTTCATAATAACCGGGCTTCGTATAATAGAAACCTAAATCATTGAGTTGGTCCGTGCATCCTGTAAAATTCGTCAAATAATGGGTCACTAAGATCTATTGGAGTTGATTCGTCATTGTTCGACGGTGATGTCCTGCATAAACATCAAACAGAAGCACATAAGAACTTTACCTATTCAAATTTAGGTCTTATTATAAATAGTGTTAACATCTTACGGTGTGTTCAAATTTCTTGGGCATTGTCTTCTATCATGACCAATGTGTCCACACTCCCGACAGTGTCTAATCCCTCGCTTCATTGCCTTTTCCTTTGCTCCCGTTACTCGTTTCGAACCTCCATTGCACCTTACTCTCTTAGGGTCTTTCATATATTGTGTTTGAGAGCTGGACCCTCCAACTTCGTTATTACTTGGTCCATCCTTCAACAACTTCAACTTCACCTGCAAACTTTTTAGAGTCTCTGACAGTACCTCACATCCTTCTTCACACATTAATGCATCCTCAACCACATCTGAAGCAAGTCGGGACATTGTACTCCGCTTTATTAAAAGACCAGGATCTGCAGAGTCTTTAATTTCGTTGCCATTTGCATCTGACACCAATCCAAATTTCGCAGTTTTCTTCCACCTCTTCAAAATGTATTTATCGGGCATATATTCAATCTGGTCCCTTCTGAACAATGCTAGGATGTGCTTGCAAATAATTCCAACAAATTCAAATCTTTTGCAGCTACACGATGCGTGGTCAGAATCTTTGACATATACGACTTCTGCCACTCTTGTTTCCCAATTTTTCCTTTCGCTCACATTAAAGACAACTTTAGAAGCATCCTCTGTTTTCAGCTCTAGGAAACATGCTGTACTTTGTATTAGTTCTTGCTCAAACTTTTGAAACATTGTCCTTGTGTACAAGGTAGCCATTTGTTTGTTCATTGGCATCGGTAGAATACATTGAGCCACTTCAAATGCATCTACGTGATCAGCAACTAACTCTTTTTGACGTTGATGAGAAAGTGCCCTCTCAAATCTTATTATGAAATCCATCAACGAATTTTTCCTTGATATGTATTGCTTGAAGAAACCATGAGAACATTCAACTCTTTGGCTGCTTGACATTCCAGCGGCAAAAAAGTGTCGTGCGTAGGCTGGAACCCAAGATTCCCTTAAATCAAACATTGAACTTAGCCATGGATGGTCAGTCAAACCAGCCTTTGTAACCACAATATTCCATTTTGCATCAAACTCATCCTTATTGTCAGTATCCCATATGGCTTTCTGGAATTCACCCCAATACTCCTTATAAGCAGAATGTGGTAACTTAACAGAGAACTTTGATGTGATGTGCCATATGCAAAGTCGATGAAATGTAGTCGGGAAGGCTATTGAAATCGCTCTGCTCATTGCCGCATCTTGATCTGTGATGATCGTTTTAGGTTCGCCACCTGGCATGGCTTTCTTAAACTCCTCAAACATCCAAATAAACGACTCAGTCGTTTCCTTGCTCAAAAATGCGCATGCTAGGACAATTGTTTGACCATGGTTATTAACTCCCAACATTGGTGCAAATGTCAAGTCGTATCTATTCGTGTTGAATGTGGTATCGAATACAACAACATCTCCATAAAACCCGTACGCCCGTCTAGAAGTTGCATCTGCCCAAAAACATCGACTAAACCTGTTATCGCCATCTCCCTCAATCTTGAAATAAAAAGCCTCATTTTTTTTCTGTTCAGCCATAAAATACTCGGTCACTAGTTCAACATCGTGGTTCCTCAGCTTCTCATTCACACTACATTCAAGATTGTACATATCCTTTTTGATAAAACCAATTTTATCCATTCCTCCGGATTGCACCTCGAAAATACTTACCTTCTGATTAATGGGAATATTAACCGAACCCAACTGTTTTGTAAGTACTTTTGTAGAATCTGAAATACGACGGTGTGATCTCAGTAAATGCATTCTTCCTGAGGGTGTCATCTTATGATTGTGTCCCTCTGCAAAAAGAGAGATGGTATACTTCTTGCTCCCATGTGTCTTCACAACCACAATCTTAGCTTTGCAATTGCATCTACTTATTCCCCGCTGTCTTTTTCTCTCCCGAGTTTCATCATTCCGGTATGCACCTTGTTTGCAACATACAAATTCTTTTCTCAGAATCTCTTTCTTATTTTTCCCCCAAAAGCTGGAATGAAGTCGAATACCAAAGCCAGCCAAGAATGCATATCTATTATAGAAATTATAAACGAGGTCAAGCGAGTCGAACTTCATCCCAACTGCTGGTGTTTCCTCATTTCTTACTTCAGGAATGTAAACCCTCCCATTAGCTATTACAGAGTCATCACTCTCTGAGCCCCCAGACATTTTATCCACGTATATTATTGATCTACTTCTATATTACTGCATAGCAAATGTTAATTCATTAATCAATCATTACTGCATCACAACTTATCAATGCATTCCACTTACACAAAACATTGCCCAAATTGACACAATACACGCATAGCTTAGCTTGTTGGATTCTGATTACAGAAAACACAAGCAAAATTTAATAATAGTTACGTCATCTCTTGTGAAATAATCTGGAAAAAATTACCTTAGAACCAACATGTTCAACTAAGAACTCAAATGTAATTCAAACCAGCAATTACAGAACTTCACCCAATATCCTCTCCAAATGCTTACTTCTAATGCCATTAAGCCTAAGTTTAGGATCTTTTACCTACATTTCATAATTTTCCAATCCCCCTCCAAACAAAAATAATCAACTAAGTATATTGAATATTCATAAGGAAATGACGCCTTATTGATAGCAGAGCAAATGACGCATTATTGATGCCGCAAATGACAAATTTCTCACCCTCATAAAAAACAAATCAAACCCAGCAAAATCAATCCAGCAAGAGTGAACTTACCTCTCAAAGTCAAATGACGCATTATTGATAGCAGAGCAAATGACGCATTATTGATGCCACAAATGACAAATTTCTCACCCTCACAAAAAACAAATCAAACCCAACAAAATCAATCCAGCAACAGTGAACTTACCTCTCAAAGTCAATCGGGAGTTCCGAACTCAGTCAGCTTCAAAGAATGTGGTGGACATTAGAGAGGATTCTTTCGTAGTGGAGACTCCATCTCTACCAAAATCCAGGAACAACTGCAGCAGCACGAAAAAGAGATATGCTACTTTGCTTTCATCTGGAATCTCTTCTGCTGAACGAAAAAGAGAAGGGGTTTTCACTTCAATAATAGAATCAAAACAGGGCAATAGCTAGGTAAAAGCCATTAATCATCATACCGAGGATACCATAGATCGCAGGCCTCCCAAGGAGCTGATGACAATGGAGCGATTATAGAGTTTGGGAGCTTTGGATCGTTCTAATTGTGGATTTGCATTACATTAAAAAAGAGAGGATTGTGTTCTTGAGTTTTTCACAGAGAGGGAAAAATCTTCAGCTGAAGTTGGGTTTCCAAACGGGTCAGATTTCAACCCGGTTCTACATGCACCCTCTTTTAAAAACTCACCGTTGGATGAAATCCAACGGCTCTTACATACCCCTCAAAAAAACCCCTTATAACTTTCCACTCACTATAGAAGCACTCCCTTATTTTTGTCATCTGGGCTACAAACACTGTCTACACATTGCTTGCTTCTGTTCTTTGGTTGGAAATTTACATTTACACATTGCTTGCTCTCTCTTCTTTTATGTATTCTCACCATCTATTGACCTATTTATATGCACATTTTTACTATCCAACCATAGTTACAATTAACATAATCAAATTTGCTAAATCATCACCTTAACAATCCATATACGTTTTAAATAGCGGAGAGTTTGTAACTTATAAGTCCCTAACGACTTTCTAAATGACATACAAACTTTTAATATATTTCTTTTAACAACCAATGATATTCAATATACCTTCCTTACACAATCAAGGACTATTTACATTCAAATTTGTTCATGTGAAAAGTTAAAGCACAACTTACAACCCGTAACGTCATAGATACGAAACATGAATTGTCATGAAACCATATTTTGGCAATTTCAATTCAAATTTTGGGCCTAGCATGTTGTTTATTTATGAAAAAAGGGTCAAACTGAAGTCAGCCCAAGCCGAAACCAAACCAACTTATCAATGAAACAATTTAGTTGGTTATTTACACCTTTGATTCGGTTTTTATTTGGGTTTTGTACAAATCGACTATTGTGGTTTGTTGTTCGATTCGGACTCAAAACTAAATCAACCCAAATCAAGCCAAGACTTTTGAATTTCCATGGTAACATATTCCAAGTATTTCGATGACATATGTCTGTCAGGTTCATTTTATTTCAATCAATATAGAATTTGTAAATGAGTGAAACAACAAAAAGACTCTCAAAATTAAGAATGCAATTGACATTTGGGATAAACTTATCAAATAGTAAATAGGAAAAAAGCAAATCCAGGTGTATTTAAAAACAGAGGTATTTTAGAATACCTCATAATTTGGAATTTAAGATAATCAACCACCAATATCACCACCACCATAAACCACCACCGCCTTAATCGACCCCTTGACCGTGTGTGGGATCGTACAAGTACTTAACCACAAGAGTAAAGGCAAAGGCAGTGCTTCTTCTCAACACACAAATCCACTTATAGCATATAAAGCCACCCCCTCCTGTTTAATATTATATGTTCTCAAAAGGCCCAACAACTAGGTCCACGTCGACGAACTCCTATTCTCACTCCTCGCATTTCATGTTAGTAAATATGCCATAAAATTAAGTGATCGCATAAAATATAGATAGATAATTTTTATTTTTATTTTTTTATAATGGAGATTTAGAGGGAAATCGAACATATCAGTTTGAATGCAGGAGTAAATACTTTTAATCGCTTAAACTACGAGAATCTTGATTGAATAAATAGAGAATTTTACATGTGGAACTACAACAGTTGTTGCCGACAGAATCTTGGTTTTATTCTCTCTTGTTTGAGTGTTAAAAAGGTGATCACAAGTGAACTGGTGGTCGGTCGACCACGGTTTTGACTATGAGAATGGTTGCACCTAGACCTAGTGATGATAAGACCCTTTTGAAGTAAAGTAAAAAGATGCGACAGGCAAAGCCCCTCCAAGGTGTTGGTGGGTTTAGGTGGAAACAACTCAACAAGGGCCCATGGTAGTTGAGCAGTGCTTATGAATTCGATTCCCATATGCCTTATTTCGCACCGGCAGCGAAGACAAGATCAGGTCACAATTTTGGGAAAGGGATGTGACAATCGAATTTAACTTTTCAACCTTAAAGCGTGTTTCACTTAGTAGTAGCCTACACAATGAAAGGGCCCAACTCATCCCATTTCATTTTTCAGATGAGGAGAAATGCAAACCAATCTTGGACAAAAACCAATAAAGCCAAAAACAAAAACATATATAAACTCATATTAGATTGAAATACAATAAGGGATCCGTTTAGAATTGCTTACGTAGGAAGCACCTGAAGAAGTAATTGACGTGAAGCTCTTTTGTGACCCAAAAGTACTTATGAGTTTTGTTGCCAAATATTGTTATAAAGCACTTTTAGCCGTTTCAAAAGCAGTTCCAAACATACAATTTGCTTTTGATAAAAAAAAGAAAAAGAAAAAGATGATGTGTACAAGGAGTCATAAAAGAACAAAGGAATAAAATTTCAAAACTTTCAGCCTCTATTGATGCTAAATCCATCAAGATTAGACTGGTGGGCATTAAGCATTATGATAAATGCATTACCATATAAAAAATTTGAAACTTTATCTGGAGTAGGTTAAAAGGTGCCGATATGCTTATACTTTAAAAAAGTTGTACCATCGTTATCTTCTTGTTTCATATTGTTGGTGACATCAAGGTGGCGGGGATAGATTGATACATAAACTCCATCCATATAACAAGAAGGGCTTTCCCAAAATCCAATGCCAAAAGCGGCATTGTCCCACGAGAGCAACGCGTCTTTTCTTTCTTTGTTCATATGCTTTGTTCATGTTTAGCCACGTACCCATGATTTTAAATTGGAATGAGCTAAACGTTTAGTCGAGCTGCTAGTGAAGTGGGATGAGACACCTACACATACTTTTTATTTTTATTTTGCTCTCTAATCACCCTAGCCGTATCTTGGGAGAAAATTTTGTATAAAACGGGATATCACTATTTTTTTAATCTCCAATTAATCATATCTAATCATGTGTGATAACTTTTTAATATTGCAAAGTATGATTAGTTAGAGATACCAAAAAGTTTTATCCCGTGACATACAAGTTCATATGTGGCAGATAAATTTTAGTTAACTCTATTTAATTTTTTAATCATTTGTTCCATATATTATCCTTAAAAAATATCCAAGCTTCACGCTCGGTTTGCCGACAACCAGAGATGGAGGAAGTACATGCCAGGATGCAGGCACATGCCTCCTCTCACATTTTGTTATATCCCAAAAAAGAAGTTCACCTTTTTGAGGTGCATCCTCTTTTTTATTTCTAAAACCCACTCGTAAGCTAAATATAGCCCGTTCCATTTGAAAATTCTCAGGGCATCACTGACCCTACATTCTCGTATGACTGCCGTCAATGACACACTAATGCTGCTGCGCAGGACCGCGGCAGGGGCTGTCGTAAATTCCATGAATAATAACCACGGGTGAAGCAAAGAGAATTAAACTCCAGCACACATACGGAAGAAAAAACAAAAAGGTGAAAAAGATTAAAATGTAGTGACTGAAAGTTGAAGACGCAGTTTGAATCACCCTTTTTGGAAAAATATTCATCATTGGTAATTCTCCTTTTTAAACTTGAAGGTAAAAATCTGGTTAAAAAGAGACTGACGGTATACACCGATTTTTCTGGTTTGACTGGACAATTGTCGAAACGCTTGCATCAGCAAACAAAATGTTTATGGTCATCCTTCTCCTTTCCACAAAACGCACAAAGAAATATCAGCAACTCGAGTGGTGGGCAACACTGTCAGTCTGCAGTCTCACATATTCCAAGTCCCAACAGGCAAACTCGCCCGAGTTGAACCCAGCCAACTCAGTTACGCTAAAAGTAGCTGAGTCATACGCCTTCGAGTCTCTCCCATTCCATTCATCCAACTGTCCAATATAAGTATTATTTATAGCCTCCCATTCCATACGTTTCAACATTCATGACACATTAATAGTGTTTTTGAGAAAATGTCCGAATAAGGTCTTGTTTAGTAGAAAATGATATTTACATGTGGGATCATATTCGAATCTTCATTATACATTCACAATGTGTGAGAAAATTCCTCTCCCCTCCTTAACTTTAGCAAAAGCAAAATGATATTAAAAGGAAGGAAATCGAATTTAAGATTTCGGATAAAGCAATAAATAGCCTTCCATATTCTTGGAGGAGAGAAAAAGAGTGACCCCAGTGACTAACTGACCATGCTCATACCCATTACGGGAGGCCCATGGCCATAATTAATTAATGCAAATTAACGCACATCTAAAAAAATCCTAAAGCTCCGAGTTCTCACCGCGTACCTTTCAGTGTGTATATATCAACAACTCATATCTCAGTCTTCCCTTCACTTCAACGCCATCAATATTTCTTTCTTCCACAGCGTCCATATTTATTTCCCCGCTCTCAGATTCAGATCAACAATCTCAAAGACTCCCAAAAAAAGAAAAAGAAAAAAGAGAGAGAGAGAGAGAGAGCTCTTCATTTACTGTTTGATAAAATGAAAGAGGGGTTGCTTGAGAATTCTAGGTTCGTATTTGATCAAGAGACCCTCCTCACCGTTTCTAAAACCTGCCTCTTCTTCCCCGGCGATGGCTTCACTGTCTACGACTGCAAGGGCCAACTCGTCTTCCGGGTCGACTCGTACGGCCCCGACCCGCGCGACAGAAGCGAAGTCGTCCTCATGGACGCCCACGGCCGCTGCCTCCTCACTGTACGCCGCAAGGTAAACAGAAAAAAGAAGAAAAAAAAGAAGAAAAAAAAGAGTATTTCACTGAGACGACTCACCGAGTCAACCCAGCGAGTTTATAGATTTCGTTTCTGCGCCTTGCGCACGTGCACTGGAAATCGTTTTGCTTTCCATATCCAGTAATGGGTTTTAAATAATTTCCATTTTCGGCTGCTTATTTGAATGTCCCGTCCGTTGAAACGATTTGCGAACACTCGGTGAGTTAACCCGGAATCTAATGCGTGCTTTATGTTGATTAACAGAGGCCGAGTCTGCATCAACGGTGGGAAGGGTTTGAGGGGGAGAGAACGGACGGCCAGAAGCCCATCTTCAGCGTGCGAAGGTCGTCCATAATCGGACGGTCCAGCATGACCGTGGAGGTGTACGGAGACCCAGGCGAGGAGTACCAGATCGAGGGCTCATTTGCGCAGAGATGCTGCACGATCTTCAATGCGGAGAAGGAGTCAGTGGCTGAGATTCGACGCAAAGTGGATGCTTCCACCCACGTGGTGCTTGGGAAGGACGTTTTCTCTCTCTGCATCAAGTCCGGGTTTGATGGGGCCTTTGCTATGGGATTGGTGCTCGTCCTTGATCAGATCAACGGTGATGATTATGGGGATGATGGTATTGAGATGGACCCTACCGCAGAGGGTTAGAAAGGGGGAGCGAGTGTAAAGTGTGGCTGGCTCGGTTTGATTTGGAGCGTGTTGGGGGTTTTGGGACTGGTTTGACAGCTGCACATTGGGAGAGTGTTTGGCGGACTGGGGACCTCTTGGATTGGGTGTAGATCTTTCTTGTATTTTCTTGTACTTTGGTAATTTAAAAAAAAAAAGAGATTATGTATAAATTTATGTCATCTCACTTGGTTTTTTTCCTTAGAAGAGAAACAGAACTTTCTCAAAAAATCATGGTTATGAATGTGGACTTGAAGATTTTGATGGGTTGACTCAACTAATTTGAAATAAGAGAATGTGAATAATTAAAAACCAATAACAATAGAGTCAACATGCATCATAAGGTCTCGGTAAAACTTTCTTGGATAAAATTATACAGGATAAAAAAGAGGGATTTCGAGTAGCTGCATTTAGTATCGGGCAGTAAAGAAATTAGCCAATAAACCCAACTTATTCAGTTGTCCTAAAAATTCAACACATCTTCTAATTTAATTGGGCAGTAAAGAAATAATGAATTACCTATCAATCTAATTCAATTTTTCTCTCAGTTTTCAAAGGAAAATTTGATATTGACTCATTTTTTGGTCTGCCAATTCATATTTGAGTTTTGTATTGGTGAAAAGTCTGTAATTTCAAGTCATATACGAGCATCTATAGTTTAACAAGGGAGGAGGCGTTGGCTGCTCTCCATGCTTTGGCGTTAGCAAAACTAATGAAATTTGATCGTGTGTCTTTTGAAACTGACTCTAAGGTTTTGTGTGATGGGATCAAAGAGGCTGTTGGCAATAGAATCTGGACAATTAGGAGCTGTGTTCTAGGCTTGCGTTGAGTTCTCGCTGTTTCTTGATCCAACTCTGCTTGTATTCCTTTGCTTTTGTTTCTGTATTGCCCCTTCCCGTTTGGGTTGTTCAATGACACCATTTCGACCAAAAAATAAAAGTTCAACAAGGGAGAGAGGGAAAGAAGCGGATCTGGTGTTAGGCTAAAGAATTAGGTGCAAAAGGTGATGTTTAGTTTACTAGAATTATGCTAAAAATTCATTAGATTAATTCAATGGTTAATTTTTATTTATTTATAAATGTATGTAAATACGTTAATGCTAAATGTAGAAGTTTGGAATTTAAAAAAGATTACCACATATGACATCAAATCAATGCGTAAAAGCAAGACTAGAACAACCAGCAAAAATACAATCCAAGACTAGAAAATTCGTAAACTTTGAATCGGCTGAATGCCACCCAATAAGTTTTGTTTTGTTTCGACTTTTCTAACAAATTTTCTAAATTTTCCTGTTTTAGTTTTGTTTGCAGATAGATAACTTGTAACCTGGGTTGTATGACTTACAACTCTAAGATGAAACTGGCCACCCAATGAGTTGAATATACTTCCAAAAGTCAATACCATATATCATTGAATTTGAACCACAAAATTGATAGGATTTTATGACGGTTCAATTATGAAGGCTGATTTGAAAATGGCAATGGAGGGCAAATAATGGACGATAAAAGCAAGAAAAGTTTGAAGGACTCGGGCACAATGAATAATTTTTTAAATGCTTAAGTACTATAATGCCCTCTAAAATATTGGTCAATTCCTACTTAACCCCCTCAAAGTTTATGCGACCCACTTTGTCCTCTTGATCAAGGTTTCATGTGTCGCTTAACCACTTTCCATCAACGCTATCCCAAGTTCCATTAAAATGATGACGTGGTAGGGGCATATTGGTCAATTCAACTGAGATGGGATTTTTCCCACCAATCTGAGGTTGTGACGTGTACTTGGGGACTCCACCTCTAACAACTAAGAAGATAAAACAATCGTTGGGCCTGTTGATGTGGATTTGTGGACCCCATCTCTAACAAAACAACCACTATTGAAAAGGAATCTTTGAAAACTCAAAATGGGAAAAAAGAAATCAGCTTGGGAGGGAAAATTGAGATTTGGGGATTTTAGATATAGGGTTTGAACACACGATCGAGAAAAGGAGAGTGTTGTGAGTTGGTTTCGAAATCTTGAAGGCAAGAAGAAAAGATGCAACTCAACGATGATGCCCGTTTGGTGAGAAGCAGGAGAAGCGTAACCTATGTAGGGTAAGTGATTCTTCTGAAAAGGGACCTGTTTTTTGAAAAGGAATCTTGTCATGCTATGTGAAAAGAATGTTGTTCTGATAATGATGCGCGTTGTGTAGAAATGTATAGTCTTTAGGTCTTTTTGTGTTATATGATGTCAGGAGAGTGGGTTTAAATGCAGTATACCTTTCTTGATGTGGTCTAGTTTTTGTTTTCTTGTAGTTGGCTTTGAATACATTAATCGAACCATGTTTGTTGTCTTGCTTTTAATGATTGGCTTAGAATACTGGTTTGCAGTTCTTAAAGACAAACCTTTTTTGTTTGTGTGTAGAGGACAAAGAGTTGGTGACTTTTGAAGTGCATTATGGTGGTAGAATTGTGAAAAACAAACACAACAAGTGGTGTTATATTGAAGGTCTATAGGATATTTGGATTGGTGTCTTATAGAGTATATAAATATGTTAGAGATATGGGAGCAAGTGAAACTGCTTGGGCACATGGGGAAAATATCATTTAAAAGAGTAGCAAATGATGAGTTAGTGGATATAGACACGGATGGTGAGCTGTTAAGTTTGGGTGATAAGGTACCACTTTCTT
The DNA here is from genome assembly GCA_903112645.1 of Prunus armeniaca. Taxonomy (NCBI): domain Eukaryota; kingdom Viridiplantae; phylum Streptophyta; class Magnoliopsida; order Rosales; family Rosaceae; genus Prunus; species Prunus armeniaca. The sequence goes on along the minus strand of CAEKDK010000003.1, from coordinate 6,758,165 downwards.
ATCAGAGAGTGGTGCTAATTTATGCACAACACACTGAAGGGGAAGGTGTTACAGTGAATGAGGATTGTGAAGAGGTAGGTGTGGCTTTGAATGAGGATAGTGAAGAGGAAGTTATGGCTTTGAATGAGGATAGTGAAGAGGAAGGTGTGGCTTTGAATGAGGATATTGGGCATGCTACTAAGGATATTGGGTCACTAAACAATGATGAAAATGGGGCTTTTACTGAAGGCAGTGGGCCACTGAACAATGATAAAGAGGGGAGGCCTTTTATTGAGGATCATGGATCTGGTTGCACAGTTCAAGATTGGGATTCAAGTGATGATGATGGGCTCTTGAACAATGAGGGTAATGGAGTTGATATATGTGATACTAATGTGGAAAACAGGAATGAAGACACTGAAGAAGAAGACAAGGAAGATGACCCTTGTTGACATTGCTCATGAGCAAAATGAAAATGAATGTAAGTTGTTGGAAAATGATGATAAAGCATTTGAAAATTATGTATACGATCATGAATTCGTTGAAGACTAGGAAGATGACCCTGATCTATCTTCCCATTGGATTACGTTTCTCCCTCTTCGATCTGACCTCTTCTAGAGGTTGTAGCAGCTAATCCAAAACTCGATCTCTCGCGTTCCCATCGGAAGGTGTATAGAGCTCTTACTATGGTGCTTGCATGTAACATCCCATATTGACCAATGGAGAGGGGATGATGTGCCTTATATGTACATACCCACCTCTATCTAGCACAAAGCCTTTTGGGAGCTCACTGGCTTCGGATTCCATGGGCGAGTTTGAGATAGAGCAATCCCAGGATGAGTGACTCACTGTGAAGTTGCTCGTGAGTTCCCATAAATAAAACCGTGAGGACGGGGGCTCAAAGCGGACAATATCGTGCTACGGCAAAACCGATTCGGGATGTGATAGAATGGTATCAGAGCCCCTTTGCCGTGTGGTGCGAGTGTGCCGACAAGGATGTTGGGCCCTTAAGTGGGTGGATTGTAACATCCCACATTGACCAATAGAGAGAGGGTGATGTGCCTTATATGTACATACCCACCTCCATCTAGCACGAGGTCTTTTGGGAGCTCACTGGCTTTAGATTTCATAGGAACTCTGAAGTTAAGCGAGTTTGGACTAGAGCAATCCCAAGATGGGTGACCCACTGGGAAGTTGCTTGTGAGTTTCAAGAAACAAAACTGTGAGGGTGGGGGCCCAAAGCGGGCAATATCGTGCTACGGTGGAGTCGATCCTGGATGTGACATTGCACCACCTTCTTCCACTTTCTTGATTCTTTGGACTTCTGGTTTTAATTTCCCTTGGTCTTGCTTTGATTGGTTGCTGCATTCTTTGTGGGGCATAGGTGGGTTCAACCTTGGTGGAATTGGTGATTCTACAGCGGTGGTGCGCTCCATGTCCTCTTGTTGATTGCGGCGGCTTTTGTGTGCTTAGACTAAGGTTTGCCAGAATTCTAGTTTTGGGTGTGAATTGGTATACTTATTTTTGGGCTATGATTGTATTTGGGGTGGGTCACTGGACTACGTGTATTGTCTTATTTTGGGTTTTTTGGTTATTGTGATGGGTTTGCGAACTTTGTTCTAGACTTGATTTAAGTTAAGATGTTCTTTTTCTGTCGTCTTATGGTTCTATTGTGCCATTGGTTTGTGCTTTGTACACTTGCCTATTTAACGTTTTAAGGAAATGAAATTTTAAGATAAAAAAAAAAAAAAAAAAAAAAAAAAAAAAAAAAAAAACCAAAAACATATATAACGTATTAAGAAAAATGTAATTGCAGCATGCTTTTCAAAAGATATGCATGATCCAAATGGGTTGGTCCAAAATCGCAAAATCTCTTAACCCTAGCTGTTTCTCTCTCTGTTTTATACGGAAAATATTCATGTGCAAAACAAATTATGTGCCTTAATTATTATTGTAAAGCAACATGCATAAATAAATCAATATGGTCTCAACTTTACTCTTTACAATTTCCATTAAGACCATGTGAACATTTGCAGACAATAATTGTTAAAGCTTTGCAAAGGGGTTTTCTTTAGTTTTAGAACCCAATAAAAGTGTGACGTGACCTTTCTTTAAAGGTTGATTGCATGCAAACCGGAATCTCATCCGTCTGAGGAGCATTTTGAGCCAACGTAAAAGAATTTAAAAGTGGAAAAGGAGTAAAATGCAAATTATTATTGGTTGCGTTCATGGCATACTGTGTTTCATTACAAGGCAATGGTGGCTTGATACATTGCAGAATTTGGAAAGCTAGTAGTGCGAGAAAGCTAACAATCAAACCTTCAATTCTAATTAGTTGGCGTGAGGTTTTATCATAAAAAACATCGATAAAATTAATAATGAAGCCGGTCATATTATTATATATTGTATTTTTATGTTGTCAATTTCTAATGTAAGACTTAAATTCGTCAACACAAGATCAAATTTTGGGTATAAGTAATTCCTTTAGTAATAATTCACTCAAAAAATCTTATGTTTTATTAAAGAGAGCAATCACATTTACATTATCCACGAAAATTATCAAAATGAATTTATTCCCAATATATTGTAATTAATAAGAATCCTCTCTGTAATCTCATACGAACTAAAATAACAAATGCATCGCAAGGACAAAGAGAATCCAGCTTCAACTGTGAGTGAGGAAGAACAGGGCATCAACGGTGACTCGTGTTTGGTGTTCACGGTAGGTACTTGTCAACGGGCGATGATGTTGATGCTGGAGCGCAAGCAACAAGGTCGTCTAAGACGCGTGAAGGAGTGATAGTAAGGACGGAACTAGACATTTATTAAGACATGTCGACTTTAAACAATGAAATAAGATGACAAATAATTCCAAACAGAATAGTAAAATAGAAAAGTCTAGATAATAATTGGTGGTATTAAGAAAAAAAACCTTCATTAATCATCTTAACGATAAAATCTAAATAAAAACCAAATTTTGATGGAGGCCATACATTGCCGTTAATCCCGTATTTCATGCTCGTATCAAGCACATTAAACGTGACTATGATTCTACATGCTGGTCGATCTTGGTTTATTTTGACTAGGCCAGGAGGATCTTCTGCACCTGCTCGTGTTCCCTTGTAATTTAGCAAGAGCATGATTGTGGGTATGTCTGTTTCGCACCTGTGGTGAAGACAAATATCACACATAACCTTGTGATGGATGTGACAAATCGTGCTTGAACTTTCCACCGCAGCATGTATGCTTAACCTATCAACTAAGCATATATGTCTGATTTGCTAAGCATTGACTAATTAAATTAATCCCAGACAAATCTCAATTCCTCCCATTTCATTTTCCTGAAAAAAATAAAATTGTAGCTTCTTTCTTCATCTCTCATTTCTTTTTGTAGTTGTGGTTGGTTTGCTAAAACAGCATTTGATCCAGATATGCTTGCGCGGGGTGGCAATTGTCCCCATCGGGCAACCAAAAATTAAGAAATGGATTAGGTATACATGTGGGGATAGATGTTGCTTGCTTGGTATGGATTGGTTTGAGTTGATTGGATGTCATGGTATATATCAAACGAAATTAACCTATTTCGATATATGCATCATGTCAATACAAGTTGATGGGATTCTATTCACATCCAATTGCGTCTCCAGACAGTCTATACTCTGAGAGAGAGAGAGAGAGAGAGAGAGAAAGAGAGAGAGACGGAGAGTTAACCTATTAATTACTTGGATATGAACCAATCGAAAAAAAAAGTGATTTGGATTTGAAAATGAGTGAAAACTGTAGTACTGTTACAATAATTGGATGATTGTAACTTTCGGTTTTAAATCGAAATCCAGACCAAACTCAACCAGTTTTTGTCCACGATCAGAAAAACGTCCATATCAGAAATATGAAACTTTTAGAGGCTGTAAATTTGTCCCAATTGAGATACATATGTATATATATATATATATATATATATATTTGTTTCAATCAGATTGACATAAGAAAAAAAAACCTAGCCCAGAAAATAGCATCGATTAGTGCAACCAGAATTTTGTCAATTGATAGTCGACCACGGTTTTGACCATGAGGGTTCTTGAGCCAACTCATATTTTTCCTTGCAATGTTCCTTTGAAGTACAGTGATGAAGATGTATTAACAACCGAGAAGTTGGTTCAGGTGGAAACAAAGGCTCATGGGCCATGGCAGTGATAGTTGTGCCTACTGGGATTTTTTTTTTTTTTTTTTTTTTTTTTTTTTTGGAGCCAACCTATGGGTTTAGAGTAGGAATTTTGCTTTCATATTAGTCCTAGACCTACCTCCTGACATCTTTTGCAAAAGTTAAAGTAAAACAAGAAAAATGAAACCAAGGAGAATGCGGAAAGGGAAATGACTTGGAAAACAAACAAAGCAAAGATCAATATCAGCTCATATTAGATTGAAGCACAATAATACAAAGTCACATACGCTTGTGTATATGTCGACAATAAACTGATATCATATATATGCATAACTAGTGGACAGAATCATACAAAAGCAACAAGTTGAAAGCCTTAAAGCTGTATTGAAATTGAATGGTGGGCATAGGTCTCGGTTGAGGGTTAAAAGCTACGTTGATTGGGTGATCTATACATCGATATCGTTCTCCCTGGAGCAAGATTAGGCTATCAAATACTTGTTTAGCAGAAAAAAAACACAAAATTATGCGTTATAATGTCCAGAACGGATTTTCACAAGCTGGCAAGAAACCAGCACATGCTCCATACACAAACTACAGAGGTTATGGGCCTCACTGTTTGGAAACGAATCGATCATTTGGTGGAAGCAAGAGCTACAAGACATGTTTGGTAGTACAAATATTCAACCCACAATAAGCTAATCAATATTCAAGATTGGCAACGCTTTCAATGGAATATAACGGCAGTTCTTCAGTCTCTAATATGCGCTCCTGTTTGATAAATTGGTCTTTTTTATAAATTTTGATTCTGGACTAATCAACTGCTACTGCAGCTCACAATAAAGGGTTTAACAAAGTCAATTATCCTTATGCCTCATGATGAATATAGGTCCGAACATGGAAAATCATTCCCAAGCTTCATTTTTCTCAAATCTAATGGCTGGGCTTTTTTTGGGCAAAAAAAATGTGAAAAAAATTCACCCAAAAATTTTGAACTTTTTTTTCTATAAATACCTACCATTCTTCTTCACTTTCAACACAAAATCCTCATATAATTTCTTCTCCTTCTATTATTTTTCATTTTCTACACAAAATTTTCAACACATTCCATACATCAAACAAAATATAATTAAAATAAAAAACCACAACCAAAGCATAACTAAAAATAAAACATAAACAAAGCATAAATAAAAATATTCTCCAAGTTAATTGTTTAGGTTATAAAAAAAGAAGAAAAAAGAAGTGAATAGTATGTGCCCCTTGCCATGGCAATGGATGGCAATGGGTGGAAACACACATTGCTTTTTGTAAGGGCAGCCACTATTCACATGAATAGTGTCTGTCCTAGTCCTTCCCTTGCCCTTTGCCATGGCAAATGGGTGGAATCGCTCTAAAGACATGAATAACAAGATAAAATATCCAAGCATAGGATCTTTGTTTTGGTACCATGTCAGATAATCAAATCAGCCCTAAAATTCAGATATTTCATTCTTCTTGTTGTGGATATACAGGGTTACAATTAGTGGCCTACAAGAAAAGATTAATACCTACCTAATTATACCCAAATTTGTCAAATAGAGAAAAAAAAAGCAACAAATTGTATAATTACAACTCATGGCAACGACTGATACAAGGAAACATTAAAATAAAAGGATTAGGCTTAGCCTATGGCCTGTATAGTTGCGTCGACATTACTTATCATTGATACTTATTTTTTTCTTTTCCGGATAAACTATGATTAATGAAATCTGAATTCAAGACTTCTTCTTTCTTACACAGTGAAGATTAAATATCACTAAACACCAAGTGCTCCTGTCATCATTAGGGAGCTGTTGACTCATTTATGCTAAATTAACCGAGTCATGCATATTCGAGTCTTACGCTCGCCCATCTGTCCACAACAAAGATACAGTGAGAGAGAGAGACTCCTATCTGTCCATAGCAAAGATACAGTGTGAGAGAGAGAGACAGAGAGAGACGCCTATCTGTCCATAACAAAGGCAGAGAGAGAGAGAGAGAGAGAGAGTGTGTGACCATGCATTATGACCCTATAACCGTAGCCTATTGGCCATATTTATAAGCCGTAAGTATTGATGTCATTGAGGCACATCGCAAAACCAATCCAATGCTCCAAAGCCCTCGCCTTGTCCCTCTCAATTTTTATATATACACACATACACAACCCCTTTTTCACTTCAAAATAAGTTTTTCTTCATAACGTCATATATTTAAAAAAAAACCAGAGCTTCATTTCTCCTCTTCTGAATACCATTCACTTCTCTCTGAGCTGACCACCCAAAAAGAGCATCAACACTGCCAAAGCCAAAGCTTCAAGAGCTTCAACGACAACAACATCGACGACACGAAAATGAAAGACAGGACACTTGTGGAATCTGAGTTCGTGTATGAACAAGAGACCCATCTCACCGTTTCCAAAACCTCCGTCTTCTTCTCCGGCGACGGCTTCATTGTCTATGGCTGCAAAGGCGAGGTCGTCCTCCGGGTCGACACGTACGCTCAGGACGCGCGTGACAGCTGCGAACTCGTTCTCATGGACCCCAACGGCCGCTGCCTCCTCACTGTTCGCCGCAAGGTATGAGAAAATATTATGGACGAGTTGACTCACTGAGTGAACTCAGTGAATTATAGATTCATTACGTGCCAATCAAATAATGGTTTTTTGCTTTATTTCCTCTTTAACGTAATAATTTTCAGTGACTCGTCCACGAACACGGTTTCCTAACTCAGTGACCTAAACCTGTTTCATTTACAGCGACCGAGTCTGCATCAACGGTGGGAAGGGTTTGTGGGGGAGCGAACAGAAGGCCAGAAGCACATCTTCAGCGTGCGGAGATCTTCCATGATCGGAAGGTCCACAGTGACCGTGGAGGTTTTGGGAGACCCAGGCGAGGAGTACCAGATCGAGGGCTCATTCTTGCAGCGGTCCTGCACGATCTTCGACGCGGAGAAGAAATTAGTGGCTGAGATTAAACGCAAAGTTGACGCCTCCACGCACACGATGCTCGGGAAGGACGTCTTCGCTCTCTGCGTCAAGCCCGGCTTCGACGCGGCGTTTGCCATGGGATTGGTGCTCGTTCTCGATCAGATCAACGCTGACGATCAGATCAACGTTGATGATTATGGTGATGATGGGGTTGTGGTGGACCCCACCTCAGAGGTTTAGAAAAGGAAATGTCGATTCGACACTTTGGAATGTATTTGAGGACATGGGACCCCACTTTCTTGTTTTGGGGTGATGGCCTTGCTTGTATTTTTCTTCTACTTTAATAATTTAACAAGAGATTTATCTGTAGGCAAAGCAATAAACAATTAAAAAAATAAAAAAATAAAAAATTTACCTCAAGTGGGTCAAATAGATCTACGCGGTTGACTTAACCCATTTAAATAAGAGAATAGGAATCGTTAAGCAAGTATGGGCAAAGTCAACTTAACCTTAATTTAAAGTAAAACCCATGATAAGCAGGATAAAGCACTGTTGTTCTCCATCTTATTTTCCTACCTACTTTATTTTATCACCTAATCAAATTTGAAAGAAAAAGAATATTATTTTTCCACCCATGATTATTCCCATGCTACTCTCACAAATAATTCAATCATGCTTTTACTTCCCATCCCATACTTATCCCACCTAGCTGCCTATCTTTTTTGTTCAATCACTATTTAAAATTGGGGAATTGATGACCCGACTTAGATTGGATTGAAGTAAAAGCCAATTGTTATGAGTCACACTCTCTATGTGGGACTTGTGAGACACATATATATTGTACTGTTGGCCGATTTAAGAAGTCTAGTCTCAACACACCAACACACCAAACAACGGCCACAACTCTTGTTCATTTTAATTGAAATAATGAGTGTTGCTATTTCCACCTCCTATTCTATATCCTTAAAATTTTAAAGACAAATTTACCCATTTGTAAAATGACTTCTAAGGACTTAGGGAAAAAAACCTCAACTCACAAATGGACTAATAATGTTATGACAACTGGAGCAATATGTCATTAATAAATATTTTTATTTTTTGTTGTTGAACTAAGGAAAATAAAAACCCAACAAATGATTTCCCCTCTAAGGTTAATACAAGTATAATTGTACTCAAAGAGAAAAAAGTAAAGGAATTTATAGGTGGATTTTCAGTTAAAATGATACATATGGTTGGTTTCTAAAAATTTCTCAATCGACAATATGGTAGGTGAAAAGATAAGATTAGTGGAGAAATAAAACAAAGATAAAAATAGTTCAAAAAATTTCTCAATCGACAATATGGTAGGTGAAAAGATAAGATTAGTGGAGAAATAAAACAAAGATAGAAATAGCAGCACTCGAAATAATTCAGTTTGACCCACCAATTGCGAAATTGGCATGCAAGTTCTTTCCTATTTTGTCCCACTAAAAAACATAAACTATGAATCAAGGGAGATATTATGGGAATCAAATCCATAGCTGAGGGAGATGTTTTATTATTTCAACAGAAGATATCAGCAAAAAAATAGGACTAGTGATATGGGAAAAATGACCCTTAAACTTAAAGTCCTTGGTCAACTGCCCTTTGGACATTCTTGTTCAATAATAAAGGAATCTGGGCCCCATATTAGAGATGCTAATTCCATGTCCTTGCCCTATAAGCAAATACAACGTTTAAATGTGCATATATATATATATATATTAGGTCGAATTTCTATACATATGATAATATGACGCTGGACAGGCAAATTATCATTTTTTTTTCTTCACTCGTTTCAATTTCCAAGCTCTCGCCCATGTCGCTTCTTGTTATTTTGATATAAAAAATTGTACAAGATGAAATTGGGAGAAGAAAATACTGAAAATTATAGACATTAGAAAAATAAAGGGAGATTCACTATGATATCCAAAATAGGGGCCCAAGTTATAAAAAAACACTATATAAAATAAACTTTAGAAATATACATAAAGCCCATTTATAACATAACAAAGAGGCTTTTAACTTCTGTAGGGGCTTTTTTTCTTCCGGCAGCTACTACGGGCCTGACTGCCGTAAAGGGCAAAATGGAAGAAATTGCCCCTTGAGCCTGAGTTCGAAAATTAAGCCCCAAAATACCTCGAAAAGGCAGTAGAGCCTTAGGAAGTATTTTGGTTATCTTCACCAACCAAAATAATGGCAGCTTACAGGTAATTTCTTCATGCTTACAGATAAACTTTTGAGTTTGGCATGAGGGGCTTGTGGCATGGGAGCAAAATTAGCATGAGTTGAGCACCAAAAAGGAAATATGGCTTCCTAAGAAGAAAAGGGAGTGTTTAAGGTGAGGAAGAAAGAGGTTTTCAAGCATATGTGGCTAGGAAGAGAAAAGGGAAGAACTATGTTCTTCTGGCAGCTTGTCAGAAGAAGAAAATGGAGGAAGATGAACAGTGCACGAAATTGCTGGTTTTTGCAAGTATGAGAGGAAGCTTGCTCTCTAGTTGTGGATGATCTTTGTTGGGTAGAAGAGGCCCTAATTTATAGCCGCTGGAAGCTGATATTTTCCAAGAAAACCTAATGGCTTCTACCCATTTTGGCTAAGCTTTTCCTTCCTTTCTCCCTTCATCTCTTCAATCATCCTTTTTTGGTGAAATCCACTCTACCTATTTGCATAAAATCAGGGATTTTTGGGAGCTCAAAGCCCCCTTTCCTGCGGCTGTTTCAGACTTCTATTTTCAGTCATCTTTCTTCCTTCTTTTCTCTCTTTTTCCAAGGCTAGATCTGATGAGGGAAGGAATGGGTATGCATGCTGGTTCAAATGGTGATCTGCGCTCCAATATCCCTTGGTCATTTGGAAGTTTTTGCTTGAAACTTGTTTCTCCCATGTGTTGGAGCTTTCCAGCAGCTTTCACACATGGATATTTTGGCTTTCAACGTGGCTTTTGTTTTCAGCTATGTGCTGAAGATTTGCAGATATTTTTTTTTGGGTTGCTTGGGCCTTCTATGACAATAAGTTGGTTTATCAAGTACATGGGCTAACTTCATCAAGTATTGGGCTAGTTTGGTTGAAGTGATGGGCTATTTTGGTTGGAGTAATGGGCTATTTTGGTTGGGCTATTTTCTCTTTTGTGCTCACCCACATGTTTGGGCCTAAGAAATGGGTTTGGGTTCCGAGGCTCCCAAGTAACCCGGAACCTCCACTTCTTGGTCCATCAATGGGCCTCATGACAATTTATTACCATCCATACCACAACCCACTCAAGCAAGCCCCGGGTATTTTAGTGGCTTGGGGTCCACTTAAGCTTGTGGCGTGATTAGGTGCGGAATGATAATTCCTTGCTTAGCGTGGCGTGTCGTTTGGCGTGGCATGTGTGCAAGCGCATATGATGAACTTTCGCATGCCCAAATCGGGTTTCTTCTTGGTAAAGCATCGCATTGGGCCGATAATTTATTTTGGCCGAACCGTGAATATTTTGGGCCTCAACAACTTCTTATAAATTACAAAATTGCCATCGATTTCTTAAAACAAGCCAAACCCCAAAACCTCATTAAAAAAAAAAACTCAATAGGACATCAAAGTAATTTAATAATCAAAATTAAATTCAATAGGATCCGCTGTTATTTTTGGGGTTTGTTTATAAAAATTAAATGGTGTAGGGTTTATTTATATCATTAGTGCTAAGAATGAGTATATGACTAAATATCTCTAAAATAAACTGCTGAAAATTAATAAAATAATGAAAATTAATATTGTATAAAGAAATATTATTTAACTATGCTTTTCGAGGGCACATAAAAGGAAATATTCAAGCCCAAAATATACTTTCATATTATTATAAAGAAATATATAATGGTACAATGCTTCTGAAAATATATATATGGATGATGCAGCTGGGTTAGTCCAAAATGGCGAACTATCTTAATCATAGCTCTCTCTCTCTCTCTCTCTCATCAATAAATATTGTACATTTCGATTTAGAAAACCAAGAGAAATATAACTCTTGTAGTATACTTCTCAAAGATATCGGTGATCCGAATAGGATGGTCCAAAATCGTAGCTCGCTCTTGGAAAGGAAGGAAAAAAAAAAAAAAAAAATTCAAGCGCAAAAAAAAAGAAAAAAGAAAGTGTTTTGTTTATATATTATATACTTGTTGTGAATAATACAAAAATATACAATTTTATATAGCGTGCTTCCGAAAAATATGCCTCATTAAATAGTACGGGCGGTGATTATTTACTCGTGATCAAATAGTTTTTTAAGGCAACATGCATAAATCAATATGAGTTGGTTGTGCTGCTGCTGAGTAACGTGCCTTGAAAGAGAAGCTAATTCTAGCTTCTTATGTGTCAACTCTGGAAGAGCATTTGCTTTAACAAACACAAGAAGACGTAGACAGTAGACCCTTGCAATTTGTTCTCAGAACCCCAATCAAAACGATATGAAGTACTTTTGTTTATGGGTCAATAGGATATAGTCGCTTGCAAAATTTTAAAACTATTGACAAATCCACAAATTTAGAGTTTTTATCACAAGACTATATTCTCTCGATTTATAGGGTTTTATATTTGGATTCCATCAAAAAGAGCAGATTGTCTTATTGAGTCAAATATGTGAGATTTACTTTTTGTCATAGGTGGATAGGTTGTATTTTGATGTAATATAATATAGCTTTAAAGTTGGTCACATGATCAATTGTAACGGATATTTGGATGGAATGCAATGAGAGTGACCCAACTAAAAAGTAAGCCAAAAAAAAAAAAATTAAAGACTAGATTGATTGATTTGAAAATTTGAAAACTCAAATGAAGACTTTTGACAAATTCAAAGCCCATTCATTATAAATACTCACAAATCACTACAAAATGGAATGCTTTTAGCGAGGGCACTTTGTAGTCGGTAAAGACATTTTCCCCTTGGAAATACGCTTTTGCAACGGCAAACTTCCGTCGGAAGTCGTCGATAATTGTCTGGTTGGCAATACTTCTTTTTAGACCACTCTGTCTGAAATACTTCTTTTTCGACCACCGTTAGCTGTCGATATTGATTAAATGTCTATCGGAAATGGGATTTCAAAACAACCATGTCGTTTTATTTCCAACCCATAAATGTGGTCGCAAATACTTATATGACTGTCGGAAATAGTTTTCTTGTTTTGTTGCGAATTGTTATTTTCGATCAATAATTATTGTGGGAAATAGTTTTTTCAAAAATGATATATTATTTTACGAGGACTAGATTTTTGCAATATGTGACTCTTAACTCATCACCTATTTTTGCCAATAGTAGTACTATATTTGTCAATCCAATTACCACAATTCCTTGTTATATTCTTTTTGATTTATAATATAAAATTAAATATTTTCATTCCCATTAATAAAAGTTGAGTACATTGTTCCATCGATATACCAAATGTATGTCCAAAATAGCACAATAAAATTTTCAATATCCCAAAGTAAATCTAACTCTTGTGGTGCTTCTATGTTAAGATAAGAGTTCATATTGAAGTCATTGAAGAAGTGGGCAAGGTAGAGGTCTCCACACGAGGAAAAAAAACCTGCTTCTCTAATTGTGGCGAGTCATTCAACTTGATTGACACTGCTGCTTCTCTATTGCAGCAAGACCACATGAAAGAACATCCTATTATTAAGGCTTCACCATGCATTTCTAGTGCAAAAAACATATAAGAAATAGGGTACGGAAAACAACCCAACAAATATGGTGCAGAGAGATGAGCAAGCATATATTTCAACGACTAATGAGCGGGTGATATATGTGGAAAAGGGAAATTCTTTAGATCAATTAGTTACCCTAATTAATTCCTATTTAATTAGGAAAAATTATAATTGTTTTAAGATGGGAAGATCTCCCTAAATCAAGGATGAGATTTCCACAAAATCTCCTTGATTAATTCCAATCTTCTATTTTTGGGTAAGAATAATCCTAATTAAATAAGGATTATTCTTCAAACCCTAGCCTACAAGGAGCACTATAAATACATGGTTACATGAGGCATTCAAGGTAATTCTAAAAACCATAACAACTCTCTCCCTTGCTGCCACTCTCTCTCTCTCTCTCTCCTTTCTCCTCGCGGCTCCAGCCACCACCACACACGGCTCCAACCACCCGGCTCTCCCCGTGAGAGAAAACTCAAACCACTTTAGGTATTGTTGTATCTTTTTCAAAGTTCAATCAAACTAACTTTGGTATCAGAGGGCCTTTGGCCAACGCCCCCCCAGGTGTGGTTTATTTCGCAGGGATTGAGAGAAGAAAAAGAAGTTTGAGGGTCAAAGAATCCAAGTGAACTCCTCACCATTCACCGCTGAGATTGAGCAAACGGCTCCATTGAAGCGATTCTCAACACTTTCTTTCACATATTTCAAAGGGGATTCTGATCCTGAGAGCCATTTGAAGCACTTCAAAAGTGTCATGATTCTCTACAAGGTTGAGGATGTGCTGATGTGCAAGGTATTTGTAATGACTTTACGAGGAGCAGCTTAGGATTGGTAAAATACCATGCCATACAGGTCGATTAGCTACTTCAAAGAGCTGGCTTTCATCGTCACAAAGGAGTACACTTCCTACGAGATGATCAAGAAACAAGTCGACCACCTGTTCAACCTGTGCAAGAAGCATAATGAGTCCCTCCCTGACTACATCAAAAGATTTAAGGTGGAAAGCCAACATTGTGGGATGTGATGATCGAATTGCATCCTCTGCTTTCAAGAAGGGCTTACCAGTTGAGCACGACCTGTATAGCAAGATGACTATCACTCATAGCCAGACTTTGGCAAAGGTCTTCGTGACTGTGGAACGATGGAGCTCTATGTCTACTCTCCACAGGTTTTCAATGCGTAGACATTCATGATCATCGACGAGGTCTCCCCATAAAATGGTATCCTGGGCAGACCATGGATTGGCAAGATCAATGCCATCACTTCCACCACGCACCAGAAAATCTGCTACCTAATCCTTAGAAGCGATGTTAGGCAGATTAACAAAGATCAAGCGATGGCTAGAAGATGCTTAGCTAAAGGGTTGAAGAAAAGCAGACATACCTAGTTCAGCTCGTGCCTAAGCTCAGAAGAGAAAATAGAGTTGACCGTGTTCCTTTAAAACAACAAGGACGTGTTCACGTGGTCACCATCTGACATGCCGGGTAACGATCCGCGGATCATTTGCCATCGCCTTCATGTCAACCCATCAAGTAGACCAGTGGTGCATAAAAGATGAAACTTCACTAGCTCGCGAGTTGCCATCGTTGAAGCCGAGATTGACAAGCTCTTAGCTGTCGGCTTCATTGAAGAAGTCTTATACTTGGAGTGGTTGACCAACTTTATTCTGGGGGCAAAGAAAGACCAAGGGAAGTGGAGAGTGTACGTGGACTACACTGACCTTAACAAGGCATGCTCGGAGGAAAACTTTCCACTGCAAAGAATTGATTAGCTCATTAATTCAACTTTCGGTAACCAACTGCTAAGCTTTATGGATGCACACTCCGACTACAATCAAATCATGATGCATGATGACGATAAAGCGAAGACTTCTTTCATAATGGAAAGAGACATATATTGCTACAAAGTCATGCCCTTTGGGTTGAAGAACGCATGAGCAACGTACCAGAGGCAAGTGAACACGATTTTCAAGGAGCAGATTGGCAAGACTATAGAGGTTTACGCAGATGACATGCTAGTCAAAACTCCCCAACTAGTGGATCACATCAAGAATCTTGCCTAAACCTTCAGCTTGCTCTGAAAGTACCATATGAAGTTGAACCCGAGCAAGTGCACGTTTGGCTCTCATCTGGCTAATTTGTGGTATACTTAGTCACCCAAAGAGGTATTGAAGCACATCTGAATTAAATCTATGCCATCCTCAACATGAAGTCACTTGCCACAATGAAAGAGATACAAAGTTTGATCGGCAGAGCAACAACTCTAAACCAATTCCTTTCAATATCCATCGACAAGTGCACGCCATTCTTCAAAGCCTTAAAAGAAGGACAAAGAGACAAGTGGGAGGAATATTGTGAAGTAGCTTTTCAAAACTTGAAGACCTACCTCACTTTACCTCTCTACTCTCAAAACCCGTACCAGATGAAGATTTGTTCATCTACCAGGCGATGTCTAACTCAACAATCAGCTCAGCTCTTGTTCGAGAAAAGCTGGGGGTACAACATTCGTTATTTTACACGTGAAAAGCCCTTATCGATGCAAAGACTCGCGATTAAAAATCAAGAGGTTCATTTTGTCCATTGTAGTTTCCTTGTGAAAGTAAAGATCATACTACCGAGCTCACCAAATTATCGTTATGACAGAATTTCCTTTGAGATAAATTCTTCATAGTCTCGGCAATTTTCAGCGACTCATAAAGTGAACTATCGAATTGAGTCACTATGACCTCCCCTACATACTGAAAATTGCCATGAAAGCCCAAGCTTTAGCAGAATTCGTTGCAAAGTTCACTACTGGCCGAAGAAGTGAAACTGGTCAACGGATTCAAGGAAAGTTCGAGAGAATACGAGACCTCCTCTGCCAAGGGAGAAGTCGGTGGCTAAAAAAATCAAGCAGAAAGCTGCAAGATACTACATGAAGGACAATAAGCTTGTTCGAAGATCGTATTTTGGTCCTCATCTCTCATACATCAAGTACTAGCAAACTCTCGAAGTGCTCTGCACAATCCACGATGGTGAATGTGGAAATCACACTGGGGGGTAGGTCACTAGCCTAGAAGGCTCTCAACATAGGCTACTTCTGGTCTACCATGCACTACGACTTTACGGAGTATATTAAAAGATGCGATCGATGCTAATGCTACAAGCTGGTCTCAAGTCTGCCTGCCAAAGTGTATCATCCGTAGTACAGCCCATTACTATCTACTTTGTGGCTCCCATGCCTCCCACACCCGCCAAGAAGGACATGATGATAGTCGTCATCGATTACTTTACTAAATGGATGGAGGCTGAAGCTGTATTCTCTAGTAAAGAAGCCGATGTGGAATAATTCATCAAGAGAAACACCAACTACCGGTTCAGCTACTTGATGAGTCAATTTTATATTATATATTTAACCCTATTCTTAGTATATTTTGGTTAATATTTTGGAAGAATTTTGATACTTTGAATTATATTTCCAATATAGGTCTTTTGACTCTCTCTGGAGCAAAACATAATCAAATGGACGAATTTTGGAGTAATTCCAGTTGGAGGACGTACGTGAGTCACTTAGCTTGATCATATCAAAATATTAGACTTTTCCACTAAGCGATGATTTCCTGGTGAATAAATGAAGGAGCAATGTGCAGTGCTGGAATAGTGACGTTTTGGGCTTATATTGCGTTTTTGGAGCCCAAGATGACTTCAGATGGGTTTGAGGCCTTCTGGAGAAGTGTTCGGAATATTTTTATCTTTAAAATGAACTATCTTGGGCCAGATTTGGAGGAGATTTGAGACCAAAACGTGGCTGGGCAGATTGTGGGCAGATTCTCCTAATCCAATTTGGACTTTATTTCCTAGTCTTATTTTATTTTAACTTAGTTTCCTTGTGGGGATTGGGTAGCTAGGTTTGAGGAGGTATTTAAACTCTTTTTCACAGAATTTAGGGGATCTCATTTTAGAACTTCTTTTTGGCTTTGGGAGCAATTGCTAGGGTTTTGGATTTTCGCTACTTTCAGGTGTTTTCACTACTCATTGATAACGGATCGCAATACATTTAAAGCAGTTGACTAAGTTCACTCCGCTTCAGTTCAAAGAAAGTTTGAGTTTTTCAAAACAAATGTTTGAGAGGAGATCCGAAGCGTCTTTAGGAAATCACATGAAGATGTCTAAAGCATCCTAAGGGAGACGCAAGATATCTACCAAAACATCCTAAAGGGGACGTAGGCAACTTCCAAAACTTCCTAGAGAGACATAGACAATTACCCAGACGTCCTAAGGGAGATGTAAGCCAATTGCCAAAACATCCTAAGGGAGGCATATGCAACTGCGAAAATGTCCTAAGGTAGACGTAGGCTAATTGTCTAAACATCATAAGCGAGATGTAGGCAACTGCCAAAATGTCCTAAGGAAGACGTAGGCCATCTGCCAAAATTTCCTAAGAAAGATGTAGACAACTGTCCAAAACATCCTAAGGGAGACATAGGACATCTCTGAAAACATCCTAAGGGAGACATAGGCAACCGCTAAGATGTTCTAAGGGTGACGTAGGCCACCTGCCAAACTATCCTAAGGGAGACACATGCCATATCTGAAGCATCCTAAGGAAGAACCAGAAGAGCACTATTCAAGTAAGCTGTAGATAAACATTCAAGCATTCTAAAGGAGATGCACAACCAAGGCACTAGCGGGTCACTGAAGCAGTTCACAAGACTCAACAAAATTTTTGGTTTAGATAACTAAAATTTCGGTTACAAAGTGACCAATTGGACAACATTCAACAAAAAGAAGATGGTCAACCAAGACCATTACTTAAAGCTACAAAGCCACAAAGAAGATAAAGTCTTCATCTACTTTGAGACTTTAGCGAAAGACTACCCCATATTGACGTCATCCTTAGCTCCAATCTCATCAGTCACATTTCTCTTTGACTCCGGTCTCATCGACTACTTGCTTCTAGGTCGTATATGTGTTTGGGACTCCTTTCTGAAGCAGAGCAAGAGCTTCATTTTTCTTATCTTCTGGAGAAAGGCTTGGAAAGGTGCCAATATCGCCAACCTATGGCAAATGATCTACCAGCCCAGCATAAGCATATGAGCTTCCCAAAAAGTCACCATTGAGTAGATCAGGCACACGCACATCCCCAGCATGACTAGATTGGGCATTCCTTGTAAATCATCATGATCTTTATCTCGAGTAGATGACTCTTTTGCCGCCTGCACTGCAGCCATTCTTGCTTTGAAAGGAGTCAACAATGTTGGACTAGCTCCACCATTGGTCTTTCGTATTTCAGCAGATCGTGCACGCTTGCCAAGCAAAGAAGCAGCCTTCTTAGTTTGATCCTCTTCCTTAAATTGGTGCAGATGACTCGAGCCTTAATAAGAAAGGTCAATAGTTCTTTGCTTTCCAGCAGAAGAACCAGGTCTTGCACCAACATTTTTGTAGGGAAGATCACCAGTCTTTGACTTATGAACAAAAGACTTGGGCATGGCATCCCTGATATCTCGCATGTCATGTGCCTTCTAGCTATCAGCACCCATGAGGTGCTTGACCCTGGCACACGACGAAGGAGCAGCATGCACTAGAGTCCTCTTAGCAGACGAGACCCCTTTCGAAGAGACTTGATCACAACAGAAGGAAATGTCAAATTCTTTCTTAACAGAGGCATATCCTCTAGCTCGTGAGGTCACAAATTTATCTTTGGAAAGCTTGGAAGCAGCCTTTAGGAGTTTGATCGAGGACTCCTCCTGTTCATTAGGTAGATCATCTGAGTCAGGACCATGCAGTTTCCACCTCTTAACATTCTCTACTAGGGGTAGAGTACCTATTCTCCCTCAGTACTTGCTCAACAACCAACACCATTGACGAAACCTGGCAGGGATGTTCATGGCTTGACGAACCTTAGCCTTGTCTGGATCGAGATCAAGCTTTTCATTGATTTCCTTCTCTACAAGCAGAAGACATTAGTCAATTAGCTACCGTTGTCACTCTAAACATCCGGGGACGGTTATGGCAACAACTAACCGGCTGGCCATGGTTTCCCAAACCGACCAGCTTGTCCTCCTCATGAAGAACAAATTGAAGAAAAATAAAAAAACCAAGTGTGACCTACCTTGGTGTGTATGACAACTCCTCTGCAACAACCCGACCCAATTTTAATTATTCATTTAAATCATTTACTTTATTAAATTATGAAATTATAATTTTGCCCTTGGGATATGGTCATTTTCGTCACTTTTTAATATGGTAGGATTTTGGGGAAATAAATGGCACCATTGCGTAGAGCACGTGAATACGAGTTTGCGGTCACGTAGTGGGCTCAAATCGGAGTTTTAACGAAGAAGTTATGGTCAACGTGTTCACCCGTTTTGTGTTTGCTCTTGTGATAGATGGTTAAAGTTTCCCATTGCTTTGAAGACCATTGACTGGTCAGCAAGTCAACTTTCCTTAGTGTGCGAGCGTGCCACTGCTAGCAATAAAAATCATAGCAGACTTCTTAAAAATAGATAACTTGCGCCCCAAGTTACTGATTTCTAAACAAGCGATTGTGAATTTGGGTGAGGAATATCTCCCAAGTAAGTTCTTTTCATGCCTCAGACTGGTGAGGACTTCATAATTTTTCATAGTACAATGTTAGTAGTTTTGGCTAGAATAGATAATAAGAAAATGAACTATTTTTAGGCGGAACTGGCTTTTACAAAACTCTACAATAAAAAATCAACTCTAGAAAGACAAAAATGAGGCTGGAATTCCATTTCTGCCTGGACAGAAGCTTCTGATCCGGGCTGGACTGAGTATGTCTGTGCTGGATTGGACTATTCCCAACTCTAACTAGTGAGCTTCGGCTGTAAATCGATACCAAAGTTTGAGTTTAGCAGAGCTTTAATCTATTTTGAGCCATGCGAGGCTTTTTGAATGGGCAGAATTGCGACATCTTCAATCTGAAAGGGGCAGAAGTGGCTGGACTTGTGGATTACTGAGTTGGAACTGCATTGTGGTACCTGTTTTGCTTGATCAGTGCTCCCCATAAATTTGTTAAGGTTTTCATGTTTGTAAAAACTCAAACTCTGCTTGTTTTGGTTTTTTGCTAAACCAAATTTGTAACGAGAGAAATCTCGTTTTGAATGACTTATTTCTCTTAAGTCTGAATTGGAAGTTCTGATTTATGGCTGGCTTCTTCTGGGCTTGAATGAGTTTTTGGTTGCTTCAGTTTGTTTGAAGTTTCGCAATCACGACCCTGTATTTTCTTTGAAAGGAAACCTAACCCATCTTTACTTCCAACTGCCCCTGTAAGAGTTAAATATGTGATGGTTAGTTTGATTTTCCAATTTGAACAACTCCCTGTTTCCTGCTTATCTTTTTACAAAACAAAGTTTGCGTATCCCTTGAAAGATGGTGCCTTCTTTGGAGTGGAAACAATATCTTTGAATATATAAAAGGGATTTTGATCTTCTGGTGGCAGAGATATCCCTTCTTTTTGCCTGCCCTTTGTCAACTCTTTATCATCCCAGTTAAAAATATTAACTTTTTCAAAGTTCTTTTAGCCAGTCACGTGGATTTGCCTCTGATTTTTTGGGCTTCTCTCTTTAATCACGCCAAGCCCAATTTTGGGTTTCTTTGAAGCCTAAGTCATTTCTTGTTTTTCGGTAGGTTCTGGGCTGGGCTTTCTTTGATTTGGGCTCTTGATTCCGATTTTAGTCCATATTGTCTGGGTCTGATTTTGCCTCGTCCTTCTGGGCCTTTAGTGTTGGGCTGAGTGCGTAATCTTTGGCCCAATTTATAAGGGAACGTTGGTGGCTGTCAAAAATTATCATGAGCTTTTGTTCTCTTAGGCTGGGTGTGCCAAATTAGGTCCAAACACAACGGATGTACAGTGGCACAATCATAAATATTTCAAAGTTGGGTTTTTAAAAACACTAGATTCTTCTTTCTTTCTCTCTCTCTCTCTCTCTCTCTCTCTCTCTCTCTCTCTCTCTCTCTCTCCCTCTTAGTTTTGCATAGCCAGCGACTTTGAATGGCTGTAACTTCCACCTTCGACCACCAATTTTGACAGGGCCAGTACCAAAATGACTGGCTAGCTTCTCTCTTCCCACGCCACCCCTTCCCTACCGCAACTAGCCGGGTTTTTACCCAAACTTTTCGGCGTCGTTTCCGAAGATTTTGGCCTCCATTTTTGTGGTTTTTCTTGTGTGGTTTTTACCCATGTATTCTTTCTCATCCTTTCAACATGATCTAGTTTATGGTTGGGTTGATTAGGACTGATTTTGAAGTTTTGGAACTCATTTTACGATCCAAAGTTTTAGCCGATTTTCAGCTCAAAATTCTAGAAAGTTCCTGCCACTTTTAGGCCGTGGCCCAAGAACAAAAGTTGGTCCACTCATTGTCTTGATCACGTTGATATAGGTATTGTTGGGTGTTTTGAGAATTTTCCTGTTGTCCGAATTTTCTCAAGCCACCCACGTGCTGCTGGCGAGTGTGGTTGCGCTTGGGCCATGTTTGGGTGGTCCATTTGGTTCTAAAATATTCCCCCATGTCATCCCGAGCATTATGTTATGCTTGGATTTGAAATTGGTTACGTTTGATTGTCGATTGGATTTACGCATATTAGGCGTTTTCAAGATGGATATGTTCGGACTGTTGGATCGACTCCATTTCCAAATTTGTTGATCTAGTACCTCTAGGATCGTGTAGGGACTCACGGATCGAGAATCGGAGTCCCAGATACTCTGTATCAATGATTCGAAGATTACGTAAAACGGTGACCGTACGATTGTGCGATCTCCAGCGATTCGACTGCTCGATCGAGGCCAAACTTTCAAGACGTGTTCAATAGACTTGGTTGGACCAAAAATGGAAAGTTTGACCAAACCTTTGACCATGGGTCTTTTTTGACCGTCCCGTCTTTTGGAAAGTACTAGAATAGCCTTTGGACCTTTCTAAGGTGGAGGGTCCACGTTAAGTTCTTGGGACTAGGGTTTGATTTTAAATGTGCAGTTAAAGCCGTAAAACGAGTTTTGGTAGTGTTTGGACATTGTTTTAGTGTGCGTTGCTCTCTGGACATTTGAAAGGTATACTTATAGTGCTTTAATTTTGAGATTTATAATATTGTTAATTGTAGTTTTGGCTATTATATTGATATATATGAAGCTATGGGGATGGTGTGAATTGATGCATGATTTGATATTGAATGATGATAATTCCTGAGGGAATCTGGAATTCAATTATGATGGGGAAAACTGAATCAGCTGGTATTCAATATTTTGGTTTGAGGCTATGAATGTGTAGGGTTGGTGTATATGCTTTTGAGAGTTGCTGTCTATACTACGAATGTTTTGAGTTATGGAAGATATGATTATGGGATTTCCAGTTATTACTGTTGTTAGTATTATTATTATTATCATTGTAGTTATCATTAATATTAGTATTATCACTTTTTTTTTATGATTGTTATTATAATTCACTCATGGCTTGATATAGGGGTTTGGTATCAGTAAGGATCTAATTAAATGTCGATTACAGGTTTACACTCAAACTATGTGTTTGAGTTGTGGGTACATTGGATATCGATGCGGGTTTTAAAAAGGGTGTCTCGGAAAGTGAATAATAAGGGCTATGAATTCTGGTTTGCTGATTGGTATGTTATTTGTATGTAGAAATTGAGTTGAGAATGAATGTTGAAAGTTATGGATTTTGGTTTTGGTGCATTAGTTTATGTGGTTATCGGACTTTGAATTGCAATATATTTGAGAATGTCAGAATTAGTATGTATATCGTGATGGGCTATGGTTTTGGGAAATTTAAATATGGTGTTTTGGATTTTATTATCTTGGCTTGTGGGATTTTCAGAGACTGTCTATTTCCTAAGTATATGAATAGTGATTTGAATATTAATTAAATCGAATGGGCTTGTTTAATCTCGATGTTTTTCTTAATGATGGTTTTAATATGGTTTTCAAAAAGTAAGTATGAGTATTTTTATTATTATATATATATATTTTTTGTTATATGGAAACAATTTGTTTTGGCAATTGGATTTTGAGAGTATTATCTTTATTATATATTAGTTTATGAAAGTGGATTTTGGATCTTGGCGATGACACGCCATCTCATGTACCCCCTCTTGGATACTGATACTGGTATTGATGGATATTGGATACTTGTTAATTGTGGTTGTGGGTTGGATATGGTCGGAACCTGGGCACCTTTGGCGGAGTGTTTCATGGACCCTTAGCTGAGTAGTCTGCGTGCGTAGGACTTGTCACAGGTTCACGAGTATTAAGGATTCTGCTGTGCGTGTTGGGAGCCCAGTTGACAGGACCCGTCCTAAGTTCCACTTTGGAATCTGTATCGAACCCTATGCGTGTCATACACCTAGCAGGTGTTAGGTATAAATGTCCATAATACCCTTCTTGCTCTAAATCGCAAAACTAAAAGACACACTTAAGGGTTTAACTTTTGCTGGAAAATCGACAAAATTTCCCCTGAAAAACGGACATTTCCCAATAAATTTTCCACCTGTAAAAATATATAGTTAAAAGTGAAATTCAAATCTCAATCGTTTAGCATGCATTAGACAAAAACTTTAAATAGTTTTAGACCTCTTTATACCAAATAAATCATTATGCCATCTGAATTTGGTCTAAACTCTTTGAGCAACATGAATACGTTACCAAGTTCCAATACAACTTAACTGAACAAATTTTCAATACTTGATCTTGTGGCTGCACCTAGTAACTCTAGGTTATCTACGTACCCTTACAAAGGAATCAAGCCATACGTAGTTCTTTCACTTTTCACATTTGCACTTGTATAACTTCATAAATTGTTATTTTTCCATGTAATTTGCAAATCAATCCACTGAAACTTAAGCAAGGGCTGTTGATGTTAGAACAATCTTCAACTCATCCCACATGTGCATAAACAAATAAACAAATAAATATATAATTAACTTATTACCTATAAGTAGGAAAACGAGAAAATTATTAAAATAACATTGATCACGTGAAACCTTAATGTCAATATCAACAATTTAAATAAAATATGTTTCCCTCTTTCCCAAATAAAATCAAATTTATCACTTAAGAAAATAATTGTGAACTACATAAAATCCTTAAAACTTAGAAAACTGTCAAATGTGGTTAATGGACCAATTTTCACTACTACAAAAATCGAAATAGACGACGGGAAACCACCGTCGTGTAAAAGGTTTTCGCCCGGTCGTGAAATCGACTGCCGTCTATTTGGGTTTCAAACTACGACGGCTTTTCACCGTCGTTGTTTATCAGTAAAGATGACGGTTTTCAAAGAAAATCGTCGTTGTTTAGAGGTAAAGATCGTTAATTATAGGAGGAAAGACGACTGTTTTTAATAAAACCGTCGTATATTGTATGTAAAGATGACGATTTTTTTATGAAAACCGTCGTGGATTGTTTATAAAGACGTCATCTTTACATACAATAGACGACCTTTTTTTATAAAAAACATCATCTTTACATACAATAGACGACGGTTTTTATAAAAAGCGTCATCTTTACATACAATCGACGACGGTTTTTTATAAAAAGCGTCATCTTTACGTACAATAGACGACGGTTTTTTTATAAAAAGCGTCATCTTTACGTACAATAGACGACGTTTTTTTTATAAAAAGCGTCATCTTTATATATAATAGACGACCATTTTTTTTTAAAAATTGTCATCTTTATATATAATAGACGACGGTTTTTATAAAAAGCGTCATCTTTACATATAATAGACGATGGTTTTTTTTATAAAAAGCGTCATCTTTACATATAATAGACGACGGTTTTTTCGGTTTTTATAAAAAGCGTCATCTTTACATACAATAGACGACGGTTTTTTCGGTTTTTTATAAAAAGCGTCATCTTTACATACAATAGACGACGGTTTTTTTCGGTTTTTTATAAAAAGCTTCATCTTTACATATAATAGACGACGGTTTTAAAAAAAATCGTCATCTTTACACATAATAGACGACGGTTTTTATAAAAAGCGTCATCTTTACGTACAATAGACGACGTTTTTTTTATAAAAATTGTCATCTTTACGTACAATAGACGACGGTTTTTTTTATAAAAAGCGTCATCTTTACGTATAATAGACGACGGTTTTATAAAAAGCGTCATCTTTACATACAATAGACGACGGTTTTTATAAAAAGCGTCCTCTTTACATACAATAGACGACGGTTTTTATAAAAAAGCGTCATCTTTACGTACAATAATGCTTTTTGATTTCCTATGATGCTATACAACGATTTTAACTAGAAAACCAACCATAATGCTTTATCAAAAATAGTTTCTTTCATAAAACTTGAAGATTCAATAGTTATTACATAGTTAACCAATCTTTATTCTACAACAAACATAATTCCTAACAAGACCTACGTACTCCTAATCCAAGCATTCCTCATCCAAACATACAAATGATGCACAACTGAAGTCTCCTCCATCATCCCTGTAAATAAATCAAAATGACAAGAGAGAAAAAAAAAAAAAAAAGAATTATAAACATAAAAAATTAGGTGGAAGAGAAATTTTACCATTGGTCCATATTTCCATAGAAAACTTGTAAAATGAGCATAAAAAAGACCATCGAGAACCTGCAAATTTTCAACAACAAAAAAACATACGTCTCACATAGAAAACCTGCAAAAGAAAGAGTTATAAATCTGCAAGCTTCCTCCTCATCTCCTGATAACCAAATCAGAAAATCTAAAAAGAAACCAGAAATAAAAAAAAATATGTAAACAAATCAGACAAATCAAGAAAGACAAAATCTGAAATTAGGGATACAAAGAACATACCAAAAACGCAAAGAGACTAATCCAGAATTCACTAGCAAGATATAGAAGGGTATTAAGAGATTAGGTGACTTTCAAATCAACCTTTCAACCAGCTTTGATTCTCAAATACAGAACATCCCTCTACATCTTATGGATTTGCTAAGACCTCAATCTCTCAACTCCTTCATTGATATCGATCTTTTGATGATTTTGTAGAGAGTTTTATGAGGGTGTTTTAGAGAGTGCATGAGGGTTTCAAGGAGGGAGAGATAAGGTTTTCAGAGACGGGGGAAAATCTGAAAATTTGACAAGCGCGAATTCACTTAAGTAGACTTTTTTTAGCGTGTTTTAAAAGACGACGCTTGTTAATGAGAGATAAGATTTTCAAAGACGGGTGAAAATTTGAAAATTTATCGAGCGCGAATTCACTTAAGCGGCCATTTTTTAGCGCGTTTTAAAAGACGACGCTTTTTTTAAAAAAAAATTTGTCATCTTTACATATAATATACGACGGTTTTTTTATAAAAAACGTCATCTTTACATATAATAGACGACGGTTTTTATAAAAAGCGTCATCTTTACATACAATAGACGACGGTTTTTTATAAAAAGCGTCATCTTTACGTACAATAGACGACGGTTTTTATAAAAAGCGTCATCTTTACGTACAATAGACGACGGTTTTTATAAAAAACGTCATCTTTACATACAATAGACGACGTTTTTTTCCACTACACTTCTTGACCCTATATGAATACAATGACTGAATTTGATCTTCAATTTAAAATATTTACACTAGTGGATACCACAAAATCTTATGTTATATTTAACGAAAGTATAAATAAACTCTTAATTGTTAGTGAATATTTTTTTTTTATGGCATACGCATTTTAAGAAACTAGTTTCAACGATCCAACCGTCAAACTTGTTTGTTTATACTTCGAGATCATCTACACCAAAAATCGAAAAAAATAAACATTCAGAGATAAAGTAACGGGACAAAAAATTTCGACGGTTATAAATGAAAAATCATGATTTAACGGTTATTTTAACTCCGATTTTGATGATTTTTTACCGCTACACTCCTTGACCCAATATGAATACAATGATTGAATTTGATCTTCAATTTAAAATATTTACACTAGTGGATACCACAAAATCTTATGTCATATTTAACGAAAGTATAAATAAACTCTTAATTGTTAGTGAATATATTGTTTTGATGGCATACGCATTCTAAGAAACTAGTTTCAATGATCCAACCGTCAAACATGTTTGTTTATGCTTCGAGATCATATACGCCAAAAATCGGAAAAAATAAACATTCAGAGATCAAGTAACGAGACAAAAAATTTCAACGGTTATAAATGAAAAATCATGATTTAACGGTTATTTTAACTCCAATTTTGATGATTTTTTACCACTACAGTCCTTGACCCAATATGAATACAATGATTGAATTTGATCTTCAATTTAAAATATTTACACTAGTGGATACCACAAAAATCTTATGTCATATTTAATGAAAGTATAAATAAACTCTTCATTGTTAGTGAATATATTGTTTTGATGGCATACGCATTCTAAGAAACTAGTTTCAATGATCCAACCGTCAAACATGTTTGTTTATACTTCGAGATCATATACGCCAAAAATCAGAAAAAATAAACATTCAGAGATAAAGTAACGGGACAAAAAATTTCGACGGTTATAAATGAAAAATCATGATTTAACGGTTATTTTAACTCCGATTTTGATGATTTTTTACCGCTACACTCCTTGACCCTATATGAATACAATGACTGAATTTGATCTTCAATTTAAAATATTTACACTAGTGGATACCACAAAATCTTATGTTATATTTAACGAAAGTATAAATAAACTCTTAATTGTTAGTGAATATATTGTTTTGATGGCATACGCATTCTAAGAAACTAGTTTCAACGATCCAACCGTCAAACTTGTTTGTTTATACTTCGAGATCATCTACACCAAAAATCGAAAAAAAATAAACATTCAAAGATAAAGTAACGGGACAAAAAATTTCGACGGTTATAAATGAAAAATCATGATTTAACGGTTATTATAACAAACCATCATCTTTACATATAATAGACGACCATTTTTTATAAAAAAGCGTCATCTTTATATATAATAGACGACCCTTTTTTTAAAAAAAAATTGTCATCTTTATATATAATAGACGACGGTTTTTATAAAAAGCGTCATCTTTACATATAATAGACGACGGTTTTTTTATAAAAAGCGTCGTCTTTACATATAATAGACGACGGTTTTTTCGGTTTTTATAAAAAGCGTCATCTTTACATACAATAGACGACGGTTTTTTCGGTTTTTTATAAAAAGCGTCATCTTTACATACAATAAACGACGGTTTTTTCGGTTTTTTATAAAAAGCTTCATCTTTACATATAATAGACGACGGTTTTATAAAATCGTCATCTTTACATATAATAGACGACGGTTTTAAAAAAAATCGTCATCTTTACACATAATAGACGACGGTTTTTAAAAAAATCGTCATCTTTACATATAATAGACGACGGTTTGTAATAAAAATCGTCGTCTTTACATATAATAGACGACGGTTTTATAAAATCGTCGTCTTTACATATAATAGACGACGGTTTTATAAAATCGTCATCTTTACATATAATAGACGACGGTTTTAAAAAAAAATCGTCATCTTTACACATAATAGACGACGGTTTTTAAAAAAATCGTCATCTTTACATATAATAGACGACGGTTTGTAATAAAAATCGTCGTCTTTACATATAATAGACGACGGTTTTATAAAATCGTCGTCTTTACATATAATAGACGACGGTTTTATAAAATCGTCATCTTTACATATAATAGACGACGGATTTAAAAAAAATCGTCATCTTTACATATAATAGACGACGGTTTAAATATAAGGTATGACGTATAAAGGGAATAAATACGACGTTAAATTTTATAATACGTCGTTAAATGAAAAACAAACGTGGTGAGATTTAAAGATACCGTCGTAGAACTATACAAGAAAGACGTCGATATATTTTTATTTTCCGTCGTTGTACATTAATTTAATACGGCGATATTTTGTATTTTACCGCCGTGAATTTATTTGTAATTATATGGCGCCTTATACGAAAACTTGGTCGAGTTATTTTCTGCGTAAAAACGGCGGCTTTTTTTGAAATCGTCGTCTTTACTTTCTACGTCGGTCGATTCATAACTTCTGCCGTTCTTTATTTGCTTTGATTTTACACTGCGGAAATCCTGTTTCAAATAGACGTCGGTTTTTTAATTAGGTACGTCGTTGTTTATAAACAACCATTTGAATCTCCATTTTTTAGGTGTCTAAGGTGTTATTACACGACGGTTTTATAGAACCGTCGTCTTTTAAAAAACAACGACGGTTTTCACTTAGACCGTCGTTTTTTTCTGGTCGTCTTTGTCACTTTTTGTAGTAGTGTTTAAAATCCTTAAAGCCATATTTAGGTCCAAATGCAAATGTCAATTGTAGAAAATTAGTGGGTTCATCAAAATTGCTCATTATTTTTCTTGGACATTGACAATAAGAAAAATGGTACGAAACCATCCACTTTTTTCCCATGAGTCATCTACCCTTGCAAATTCCAATAAGATTAAATTCAAATCTCTCAAACATAAACTCTCATTATTTTAATATACCGAAATACAAATTATTGGTTAATTTAAGAAATATCTTAGAAACTATAACGGTCTAACTTAGAATTTATATTATTGTTTTAAAGAATTCTAGTCATTGCATGTTTTGTTGTCCAATGTATCCCAATCAGTTTGTTACCAACTAAAACCTAGAAATTCTTCTTCCCACAAAAAAAAACCTCAAAATTCCACGATTTTCAAACCCTTATATCAGGTTTAGTGTGTTGCCGAAATTAAATTTATGCCTTTTAATTGTTTTTCCTTTGTTTTGAGCTCAGTGCTCTCTTTTACACGAGCTCTGTTATACGCGAGCTATGAACACGTCTCTAAGCTCGCTTTTGCTGGATTCACGATGATGAGCACCAATTCATGAAGGTTGGGCACCTCTTGGCTACAATGACAAAGAAGCTCACAGTTCGTTAATGTGTAAGCTTCAGTAGAAGCTTACAGTGTTGGGCAAGAAGGACAAACCCAAGATGACAAGGGACAAGAAGGACAAAGAGAAACCCACCACAACAGCTGGTGAAGAAGAATTATCAGGGGGCGGGCAAGACCCGGCAGTAGCCTTCATAGTGGGTCCCCCAACCGTGGACGGTGATGGTGACAGTGACGGGACTAGAGCACAAGCAGCAGGGTCGTTTGATGATGGTGATGGATATGGTATGAGGGGTAGTAGGCGGCGGTGGTGGTGGTGGTGGCGCAGAAGTTGGTCCACAGGGTGAGGGCTAGCTTCTAGCCTGACTAGCAGTGGGTGCCAAAAGGTAATAGACGACGGGAATTCATCGTTATGTAGCCAAATTTCAAACCGTCGTGAAATGGACCGATATCTTTTGATAGAAACAAACCACGATGGTAAATCCCCGTCGTTATTCAAACAAACAACGTCACAAAAAATAAACACCGACATCTATATCCTGACAATGAGGCCATAAAAATTCGACAAGGATAAGAATAGACGACTAGTTTGACATGAAAATCGTCTTGCAATATGAATTATCACGTCGAAACCTACACAAAAGATGCCATTATTAGAATCCTCTACGTCATCATTGTGATATAACCGTCATTAATAATAATTTTCCACTTTGTTTGTTCAATGTCGGTCGGATTAAAAAGACAACCTATTTTCAAATTTATACATCACATTTAACACACGGACCCTCGTCTAATTTCTCCTAAACAGCTTAGTTTGTCAGTCCATTGCCATGTCAAATATTTTTAAGGGAGATTCACTAATATACCCAATATAGGAGCCTAAATTATAAAAATACCCCATATTAAATGAACTTTATAAACACACCCAAAACTCATTTATAACATAACAAAGAGGCATTAACTTCTTATAAATTACAAAACTACCATAAATTTCTTAAAACAAGCCCAACCTCAAAATCTCATAAAAATACCCAAAACACTCAATAGGGCATTAAAGTAATTTAATAATCAATATTAAATTCAATAAGGCCAGCTGTCATTTTTGGGGTTTTTTTTGGGTTTGTTTATAGAAATTTAATGATGGAGGGTTTATCTATAATATTAGTGCTAAGAATGGGTATATCACTAAATATCTCTATTTTTAATGACACAGTCCTACGCGGTTAATTAAATATAACGTCGTCTTGTTTAGAAGAACGACGTCGAAATCAATTTTCACGTTGATTTCTTTAACAAGGAAGACGTCATAAATATATACTACAACCTCGTTGTTTCAATGACCGTCATCATTTATCATACGTCCACTTCATTTATGAGATAAAAAGCAACGTGGTAAATTTTTAATACGACAATTGTTCTTATAATACGGACAAGTTCATAATCTAGGACGTCTTCTTTTGTAATCTTTATGACGTTCAGGTAAGATATCTAGACGCGAATGCCTTTTATGACTTTAAAAGACGACATGGATTATATGTTGCTGGTCATAGATGTTTTTTAGACGTCGGTATTCTGAGAATGTAGTCGTGTTATTTGGCTTTAAATGTTGACTCTTTATGCATCTCCGGCGTGATATCGTTAATTACTGTTGCACAATACCGTCGTGGTTCTTTATTATTTACGTTGCTTTGAATTAAATGAGAGAGTCTTGTGAATTAAGCTTTAGACGTCGGTAAGTACATTGCGGTCGTTGAATACTCCACAATGTCGTTTTCTAATGCCAATTTAATTAAAACTGACTTATGTTTTTCACATTTTTATCTGGACCGTCGTTTTTTGAATCTTGAACCCAATATTTTTTAGTTCTGGTAGTTTTGTGGCCAAAACCTGCATAATGAAAGTGAAAAAACTGAATTACAATTTATTACAAAATTAATGTCATACATGGCCGTTTAGGGCATAAGTAATTTCATAAATTACAAGCATCATTCAATCCATATATCTTCACACCCATCTTGAATATTTTGACTCCCAAACTCCCCTGCAAGTTCATCAAATGTGTCAACATTTGGCATCCCTCTAGTAAATGGCTCACACTCAATTCTCACATCACCTAAAACATCATCACCAATAACATCATTATATTCTCTATTAGGCATTGTTAATACTACTAACCAACCACGATGCATTGGGTCGTCAACAAAAAATACTTATTTGACTTGAGAAGCCATAACAAATTGGTCATCCCTATGACTAATTTTACTCAGATCTACAAGAGTAAATCGAAGTTCGTCGACTACAAGGCCAGAAGTGTTATCTATCCAATGACACATAAAGATTGTGATTGTAATCTTTTGGTAGTCAAGGTCCCAAATATCTTGAATGACACCATAAAAACCCATATTTGAGACAATTGAGTTTTTATCCTTGGCACTAGCAACTTGCATAGTATGTGTAAGTAAATAAACTCCACTATTTTAAACTGCACGCACATCATCTTGTGTCTTGATGTTAAATTTAACACATTTAATAAGATCGCTCCTATATGGTGGCACTGCCATACTTGGACCAGTTGGTAGGAGGAGTAGTGGGCGGTGGTGGCGGCGGCGCAGAAGTTGGTGCAGAGGGCGAGGCTCCAGGGGCGGCGGCTAAGACGGTGATGGCTAGCTTCTGGCCTGACTGGCAGTGGGTGCCATAAGTACATATGAAGTAGTTGTCGCCTGCTGAGGTGAGCGTGACGTTGGCTGGGCTTGTTGTGATGGACGAGCCAATTGCGTTGTCCGAGCTGCATGAGTCGAACGATGCTTTGGGTACTTGTTGTACATCGTATGCGTTTGTGGAGAAGTTGAAAACTGAAGAATTATTAAGAAATAACGTCTAGTGTGAGAAGAGAGGTAAGTAATTTTTAAGAAAAAAGAATCAACTAATACTTAAGTTATATTAATCTAAAGGGTAATTTAAAAATCAAGTAATGTCATGAGAATTAGGTAAAACCCAACGTTAAATAATGAGTTCCCCAATTGGCTGGCAAAGACAATAGGTGTAAATTAGAAGACTTGAGAAATCTTACTGAGAATATCACCAACAGCGAACTTGTTAGCAGATGCCTAAGCTATCTCCCACCACATGCACTGTCTGTGCTGCTTGATGGGTATATTTTATATTATATATCTAACCTCATTCTTAGTATATTTTGGTTAATATTTTGGAAGAATTTTGATATTTTGAATTATATTTCCAATATAGTACTTTCGACTTCCTCTGGAGCAAAACATAATCAAATGGACAAATTTTGGAGTAATTCCAGTTGGAGGATGTTTGTGAGTCACTTAGCTTGATCGTATCAAAATTTCATATTTTTCTACCTAGCGGTTATTTTCTGGCAATAAAATAAAGGAGCAGTGCACAGTGTTGAAATAGTGACGTTTTGGGATTTTATTGTGTTTTTGGAGCCCAAGATGACATCGGATGGGTTCGTGACCTTCTAGAGAAGTGTTCAGAATATTTTTATCTTTAAAACGAGCTATCTTGGGCCAGATTTGGAGGAGACTTGAGGTCAAAACGTGGCTGACCAGATTGTGGGCAGATTCCAATTTGAACTTTATTTCCTAGTATTATTTTATTTTACTTAGTTTCCTTGTGGGGATTGGGCAGCTAGGTTTTAGGAGATATTTAAGCTCTTTCTCACAGGACTTCCTTTTAACTTTTTTTTGGCTTTTGGAGCAATTGCTAGGGTTTTGGATTTTTGCGACTTTCAGGTGTTTTCATTCTTATTCACTTGAATGATATTTTCTTGGATTTCAATTATGAATATGTGTAACTAAGTCTCTTTTGCTAGGGCGAGGCCATAAGCCTCAGCATGAATATGTAATTTTATTAATTGGCTTATGAATGATGCATGTTTGTTTTGAATTATTAATCACTGCGTTTAAAACTATCTATCTATTTTAATGACTGATCACCATTAGGATATATAGACAAGTAATTTGATGCAATTTCTGTTGGAACATCACCCTGAAATTGAGGATGGCTTCTTGTGGTTAGTAGTTGTAAGTTCACTTAAGGCGAACATCACGCTCTTAAGGGTTGCATGGTTTTTCAAAGGGTTTTCACAAAATTTAATGAGTCTTGCATGTTTATATTTGATCTGAACATCACAGACGGATTGCGTGTTAGATATACGTTTTCGCTTGAACATCACAAGGAAAATATGCATTAGGAAAACCTAACCTTCAAAGCATATATGTGGAAATTCATAAGTAATTGATAGAATTGCATAGGATTGTGACGGTGATGGCTAAACCCTAGTTTTCTCTAAATTGTTAGTCTTTGAAAAGAAAACGTCTTTCCTCTTTGCTGTTATTATTTCCCAACTTTCAGATTTCTTTTATTGTTAATTTACTCTTTTCAATTTCATAAACTTCATATTTTTGATCGAATCTATTTTAGTTATTAATTAAGAGTTAGTTTAATTACAAATTAGTAAACAATCTTTGAGGACAACGACCTTGCATGAGCATCTATACTACAATAACCTTGTATTCTTGCAAGTAATTTATGTGATTTTAACCCTATTTGCGCAGGTACTAAAAATCCTATCACTACTACACATTGCACAAACACGGCCATCGAGACACCAAAAACAACCACCATTTTGCTCTCTCTCTCTCTCTCTCTCTCTCTCTCTCTTTGGAGTCGAAGAAAATCAAAAGGCAATAAGAGTTGCTATGGTCAAAGACGCGGCCGCGGCTGGAGGACAAGAGGGTACATGCAATGCATGACCAGGCATGCACCGACAAGAACGTACGCCGGTCATCTCGAATTGTATGCTTTTTGCATTTGTTGTTGGGAGTCCAATGTGTGAAACCAAGACCCAAAGTGGAATGTTCCAACCCTTCTATTTTTCTAGATGGAGTTGCATAGAAGTTGGTCTATTCAATCATGCTTGAGTCTACTTTACTCATATAGTAGGTAACAATCAATGCAATTCGAGAATAAATAACTTTGATGATTTGGTTGTTAATATAATTATAATTTATTCTTTTTATTAATTGGGAAGGGGATTCGAATTTGGAATATTTTTTATTTATTTTGGATACAAGCGATTAGAGGACCTTATAGGTGCAGGGGAGATTCGAACACATAGTTGCTTATAATCATTCCTGAAATTAAGTGATTATAATTACAAATTATTGGTTAATTTAAGAAGTATCTTTGAAATTATAAGGGTCTAACTTAGAATTTATATTATTGTTTTGAAAAATTCTAGTCATTGCATGTTTTGTTGTCCGATGTATTCCAATCAGTTTGTTACCAACTTAAACCTTGAAATTCTTCTTCCCACAAAAGAAAAAACCTCAAAATTCCACGATTTTTAAACCCTTACATCAGGTTTACTATGTTGCTGAAATTACATTTGTGCCCTTTTAATTGTTTTTCCTATGTTTTGAGCTCATTGCTCTCTTTTACACGAGCTCTGTTATATGCGAGCTCTGAACACGTCTCCGAGCTCGCTTTTGCTGGATTCACGATGATGAGCACCAATTCATGAAGGTTGGGCACCTCTTAGCTACAACGACGAAGAAGCTCATAGTGTTGTGTTCGTTAATGTGTAAGCTTCAGTTGAAGCTTACAGTGTTGGGCGTAGCTGTAATTAACCCTACATTTCTGCACTTGACCAGGTGACAAATCCCCATATTAAAGCTAGGGGAGATGGCGGCGACGCCTACATCGTTGACATGAAACTTTTCGAGCTCACTCGCTCTGCTATAGCTTGTAGAAGCTTTGCCGTTATCGCCAGAGGACTGAAGAGCTTCAGAGTCCTTGGAGCCAATTATAAGAGGACAAAAAACGTTGTCCATTCTGTAGGTCGTTGAGGTGAGAGTGTTTGGTTTAGTGTTTTAGATATGGTTTCAATTCTTGTATTGAGATCGAAAGCATATCGAGGTGGTTTGTGATTTTGAATTGTCTTAAAGTTGTGTATGATGCAAGTTGCAAGTTCAATTCGGCTATGATTTGGTTTTGAGAGTTTGCAACTCTCGAGTTTGAGTTAAATTTTGTGACCGATTTATTAGTATTTAAGTTGGAACACATGATCTGTGGCTTGCAATCTTTCTTTTGCTATCAAATCCCTTAGCATAATTTTCTTGACTTACAGGCAACTCACCTTGTGATAATAAATCTGTAATCCCGAGAAATAAGTAAGTCTGCCCATGAATCATAGACTCAAGAAGTAGAGGATTGGAAAAGAGGATCAAAGCAGAAGCAAAACCTAGTCATGACCTGGTACGATCATAACAGGAGAGAAACTAAGATAATTTACAGAAAGAAAACAAAGAGAAAATAGATAGAAAGCTAGAGAGAAAAAGATGATATTCTGTTCTTGTATTTCAGAAATGATATCAAATTACAAGAAAATCTGAGCTTATATATTCAGTAGAAAGCTTACAACATATGCATAACCAACTATATTCCTTAATTTGGCAATCATGGAGCAGCACAAGACCATACTCTACCAATAATGCTGTGTTAACCTTGGTATTTGGTGTAGATGTATCCTTCATAACTGTATTTGAAGACATCATGCTTTCGAATTCCCCAAAAAAGATATCTTCATTTCATGTCACACTTACATAACAACTCTTAATTTGACCTTTTTACTTGAACCGCCTTTATCACGGGCCTTCCTCATGGAACATTTAGGTTACACTATAATTATTAAACTCGTAAGTTTCAAATGAGCACGAACCCCTCTCTCATTCCATGACTTTGATATAGAAGCTCCCTCACGGCAACATGAAGACACTTCTTACAATTGCATAGAAGTTGCGTAGAAGTTCCAACCCTTCTACTTTTCTACGTGGAGTTGCATAGAAGTTGGTCTATTCAATCATGCTCGACTCTACTTTACTCATATAGTAGGTAACCATCAATGCAATATTAATTCGAGAATAAATAACTTTGATGATTTGGTTGTGAAGTTAATTATAATTTATTCTTTTTATTAATTGGGAAGGGCATTCGAATTTGGGACATTTTGTATTTATTTTGAAAACAAGCAATTAGAGGACCTCAGGTACAAGGGAGATTCGAACACATAGTTGCTTACAATTATTCCTGAAATTAAGTAATTATAATTGCAAATTATTGCTTAATTTAAGAAATATCTTTGAAATCATAACGGTCTAACTTAGAATTTATATCATTGTTTTGAAGAATTCTAGTCATTGCATGTTTTGTTGTCCAAATGTATTCCAATCAGTTTGTTACCAACTAAAACCTTGAAATTCTTCTTCCCACAAAAGAAAAAACCTCAAAATTCCACGATTTTTAAACCCTTACATCAGGTTTCCACGATTTTTTACACGAGCTCTGTTACATGCGAGCTATGAACACAAGGTGGGCGTGCTATTTGTGGGAGTTGTTATGTAAGATTCGAGTTGTACCCCTTTTTATCAAGCTAGACAACCATATGTGGATTGCATTCAATGTGCAAATTAAAAGTTATTTTAGGTACCACAGGTTAGCGAAGGAAAACTGAAGAACGAATTATGCTAGCTAGCTCTTTGTATGACAAATTGTTACGGATTGTGCAAAACCAATCTATTCTTATGAATGTTTCATTTGATTGGTATTTGTATTAGCCTGTTTCAAATGAAGGCAAAATCCATTATTGACGTGTATCATGTATGTGGTTAGCTTGCTATTGGATTATCATTCAGGTCTCAACACATTAATTCACCACCGCTAATTTGAGTAGGCAATTAACTGATCACCAGCAAAGAAACAAAAATGCATACTTGATTATGGCAGAGATCGAATTTTCAACAGAGGGAGTTCCTTTATTGATAATGCAGTCAAACAAACATCACGATTTGATTATATGAAAAAATCAGGGATAATAACTTCCCTTATATCTCATACCAAATATTATACTAAACATCAAAATTAATGGATCCCCAAGATAATAATAAAAATTGTTCCATCTCTTGAGGTCTTCAAAAGAACAAACCCATGACAAGAGCCAAGGACGACAAAAAGAAACTAGCGAAAACAGCCCCGGATGAAGAAGCCGGTGGGGGCGGTGGAGGGGTGTTCACATTGGGGTCAGTGGAGGAAGGTGATGGTGCTGCCACTGGAGGAGGACAAGCAGCAGGGTCGTTTGATGTCGGAGAAGGTGTAGTAGGAGGAGAGTTAGCAGCAGGAGGTGGAGGAGGCACAGAAGGTGGTGAGGCTCCTGGGGCGGTAGCTGAGCCTGAGACGGTGATTGCCAGCTTCTGCCCTAACTGGCAATGGGAGCCCAAAGTGCAGATGAAGTAGTGCTCGCCGGCTGAGGTGAGCGTGACGTTTGCCGGGCCAGTTGTGATGGTAGAGCCGATTGCGTTGTCCGAACTGCATGAGTCGAATGATGCTTTGGGTACTTGTAGTACATCGTGTGCGGTGGTGGTGAAGTTGAAAACTGAAGAATTATTAAGAAACGTTTAGGGTGAGGAGGTAAGTAATTTTTTTTTGAAAAAATAAACTAATATTTTTTGAGGACTTTTTCTATTGAGGGGAGGAGCGATAGTATACTAAACTCACACACACTACACAGATGCTAGGACTCAAATTCAGGACATTACCTGAAAGAGTAAATACTCCAAACAACTACACTAGTAAATCTTTTACAAAAATAAACTAATACTTAAGTTATTAATCTAAGAGTAATTTAAAACTCCATGTATATATACAGGGGCGGGCCACAGCAAGGCCTGCCATGGCCCTGGCCTCCCATTTAATTTATTACAAAATATATGATATAGCAATACAATTACTGCAATTAGATTAGCGATGGCCCTCTTAATTGAATATGAAAAACCTATGTGGAAGTGATTTTGAAATTTTGGCCCCTCCATGCTAAGAATCCTAGCTCTGCCACTATATATATATATATATAATCGCCTCAGGATCTAGGAAGAAAAGAAGCTGATTGTAACTTAATAAAAAAGCGAGAGGTTGGAAAATCTTACACAGAATATCGCCAACCACGAACTTATTGTTACCAGCCCAAGTGAGGTACGCTTGGGCGCCGCCAGATGGTGGAATGGTCCAACCTATGCTATCTCCCACCTCGTGAACTTTTTGTGCTGCCACACTTTGCAAGAACATTGATACAACCAAACCAAAAACAATCACCATCTTGCTCTCCATCTCTCTCTCTCTCTCTCTCTCTCTCTCTCTCTCTCTCTCTCTCTCTATCCGTACAAAATCGTGCTGTATGTGGGTACGTGATCACTGAGAAGAATTGCAAGGATGCAAGAAATATTGGTGCCTATAAATACAGAAGAGCGACAACTCAACTTACAGAAGAAGTAAGAAAGAATGAAGAAAGACTTGTTAATTGGTGGGGAGTCTTGGACGCGGCAGCCTTGACGAGGAACATATAGCAATTGCAATTAATATGCATGTGAACGCCGGTCGTCTTAAAATTTGTATGCTTTTTTCGGTGGAAAGTTCCAGCCACCTATTTTTCTAAGTTCCATGTAGAAAAGACTTTTCCGTCATGCTTGACTTTCTATAACTAGTAGTATGTGATAACTGAATTTGCAAAACAACTATTTGAATTTCGGATGTGAATATAAGAACTATTATTTCATTCGAGAAATTAATGGTTTGAAGAGTAATCTTTTGGCATATTTACAAGAGTCCAATGTCCATGGAGACTCGGTCCTCTGTGGAAACTTCCAAATTTCCAGGATTTGGAAACTTTGGTGCCTTGATGTTTTAATTAATTAAATACAATTCTTTAAGGCTACTATCATAGTGAATTAATACAATTACGTGGTTTGATAACCATTTTAATTTTTCTTTTAGTTTTTATTTTTTTGTGCTAGAGTCCAGAGTAAAATGAGAGTGATAATGGGAGTGATATTGAGAGAGAGGATGAGAGAGGAGAGGATGGGAGGGAGGAGTAACAAAAGTGAAAACAATTTAAAATAGATTTCAGTTTTTAATTTTTGTTTTCACTTTTGTTACTCCTCCCTCCCACATCCTCCACTCTCATTTTCCCTCTCAATCTCATCTCCACTCTCATTCTCACTTCCATTATCCTTTTTTTTTCCTCTATACTCTAGCATAAAAAATGAAAACTAAAAACTACAATTGTGTTGTGCAAAAATACTCCAAGACCTTGTTGTTGATGGACTACACAACTACCACACACAAGCCACGCAAAGATAAAGCCCAAAAAGTAAACACATACACAAAGAACACAAGAATTTCCTAAGTGGGCTCCGCTCGTCGGAGTTCTTCTTACGGCCTCAGCTTCGCTCAAGGCTCGTAGGAAAACAAATTCCTTCTTCGTAATCTCCCAAACGGGCTCCAAAGTTGATGACGTTAGCACCCTCATGCACGGCTCAAAGATGTTTAAGATCTGGGTGGTCAGAGATGTTGGTTGTAGGTGGCGGCAAGGTTTAGTTGGGGGTGGTCAGAGATGTTGGTTTGATTTCTAATTTCTTTTATTTTTTATGTTTCACCCAACTTCGCCGTTAAGGGTGTCATCGCGAGTGACACTTCTTGGTTTTAGTGGTGCTTGTGGTGGGGGGGGCGAGGTGTAAGGCCATGTCCAACCCAAGGACCTAAACTCCAAATATCCCAAATTATTGCCCAAAACCTCTCCCAACCCAAGAAGATGAAGGACCCAAAATTTGGGAAAACCCAAATTTGGACCCAAATACCAGTCCAAATTTTGCCTGGGCCCAAAACTATTTAGTGGAGCCCACGCTGAGGTGGCACAGCCCATGTGCATGAGAAAAACACCAGGACTCGCGCTGGGACTAGCTCTGGTGGGTTTGTCTGTTGCCCATGCCACGTGTCTGCTCGTGGCGAGAGAGCCATTGCAATTCCAATGTCTCCTTTTTTTTTCTTTTTTTTTAATATTTAAAATCTAATAGTATCTTTAAAAAGAGACTGGGCCCACAGGCTGGCTTTATTCCAGCGCAAAGTGGCGTTGCAATTCAAATATTATTATTATTATTTTTTTAAAATTCTAATAGTAATTCAAATATTCTTATTTCAATCCTCATTTTGTGTTTCAATTATGTTGTGTATTTTTTTTTAATGTTGTGTGTTTACTTTTGGAATAAAATTAAATTTATGGAATTTCAATTTTTTTTAGGTCAAATTGTCCAAAAAATTAAATTATGTTGTTATTTAAAAAGATTAAATGAAGAAAAGTTTTTCAAAAAAAAAAAATTTAGACTTAAACCATTCTTAAACAATTTAATAAAGTTGCGGACTTAAAATTTGAGTTCGAAGGGTTGGGAGAAAAAACAATTTGAGTCCGGGCAAAACCCAAATTGTCACTTTTTTGGAGAAAGAAAATTTGGGTTTAGCCCCTCATTGGTTTGAGAAGGCCTAAGGTGAACGAGGGGGAGGGAATGGTGGTTAGGGTATTTGAGAGGGTGGCTATAGAGAATAGTGGGGTGATTCAGGAAGGGAGGAGAGAAGTAATTGAATTTATAATTTATTAAATTATTTAAAGGTAAATCATTTTTATTATTTGTTTGTCCATGTTGGAGATGGGGCCCACTTGGCCACATCACCCAGATTGGTGTGAAATAACCCATATGTTTGAAATGACCATAATATCAATGTCATGTCATCAATTTTAACAAATTTTTGGATGGAGTTAACAGTAAAGGTCAAAGTAGAACACCAAAACTTGGTAAAGGAGACAAACTGAGTTACTTTGACTTTTAGAGAGTCAAGTGAGGTTTGACCATAATTTCAAGGGCACTACAGTAAATAAGCGTTTAAAAAGTGCATAAAGTATGTGCATCATTTGAAAAGTGAAGTAGTTTTTTAGTGAGATCATATACGATTATTTATTGCAATTGAAAACGATTGTATTTTGCTATTTGTTTATCTTTAAGAGGGAAATCGAACTTAACACCTCATTATTCAATATTCTGAAAGAAACATACCAGTATAATTAACTAGTTTTAAAAAAAAAAAAGGATTTTGATTTGAGCATAAGGCTAAATTTGCTACAATATAAGAACCACATTCAATTGAAGCTATTTGGAATAACTACATGTAGTGCATTTGAAATGATTATATGAAAGGAATCATTTGAAATCCATTTCCTTCTTGCTTAAATCTTGGCATACATGAATTGTACTAGTCCAAACAAACAAGTTTACCTTATAATGTCATCTAGATCAATATATTTGGAATCCTTCCATTCAAATGGAGCCTACAATTTATTAGTAACCAAACGAAAGGCCAAATCTAGTTCGTTTGATTTGTTTCAATTCATGAATTCCCTACGTTTATTAACACATAAGAAATCATAAAATATGCGAGCCTCATTAGTTTTTAGATTCCGATAGTAAGATTATTTAAAATTAAGTATAGGTTATGGGGTAGCCAAAATAGGGTAACAAATAAAAAAGAGAAAGACAGAAAGTATTGCAAACTGCTGGAATATTATTTGTTAAAAAAAGCCGTCAGGAATTGTACTGTTAATGAATTACAATGAATGATAATGTAAGAAAAGAAAATGAATTGGCTATACATGGAGAGATTTTACAACATTAGGAACCTGAAACACTTCCTTCAGCTGTTGATCATAAGCCTAATTATCATGTTAACATTAAAAACAGAACAGCAGCACAACTTGTGAAAACCCACGTATGTGAAGATTGAAACCAGCCTCGAAGTCCAAGACCCTGAAACCCAACATTTTAGATAAATGATTGAAACAAACACACTGGAAAATCAGAGAACTGTTTGACAATTATATGAAACTCATACCTTGTAATTAAGGAGAGATGAGGATGCTGCAGAAGGACCTACAAGTCCAGTGAACCCAATGTCATAAGAAATGCTCCCATCAGCTTTGAACAATCCGAAGTTCCTCTCAGACGTTGGCCCCGGCTTCAAATTCTCATTGAACAAAGCAAATATGTAAGCTTTCACTACCGTCTTTGGCCTATGAGGTGTCCCCTTCTTCTTCGTTAGCCGTTTGCGTAAGTTGTAGTTGTAAGTCCTGGCATTTTTGGGATCTGCTCCTGCTTCATTTTGGTCACCTTTAGATGCCCAACCGGTTTCAGAAACAATGACCTCTGTCTTCTCAAATCCAGCCTTCTCCAGAGCAAAATAAGCTGCATCAACCATGGCGTCGAACATGTTGTCGTAGTGCAGGTTAGTCTTTGTGTCCTGAATCCCAGCATTTTTCTTAAAGAGAGCATAGTTGAGGTCAATGTGCTCAGGATCACTCTTGTAGGCCAGAAATGGATATGCATTTATGTAGAAAGGGGAATTGATCTGTGAGAAGAACTCCAAAAGCGGCTTTATGTATTGAGCAACATCTTCCCTGAAAATGCAGGCAGATGGTGGGTAAGAATTGGCAAACACAGCCTCTGAATGTGGACTTGAGACCTCAATGGATTTCGCCAAACCAAGCCTTTGAAGCGCGCTGTAAACGTTCTTGGCAGCAGGCAACAAGGCCTCCCAGAGTTCCACATCAGCGCCCCCCAAGATCTCATTGCCCACTGCTATTCCGGAAATGTGAGTTCCAGGAATGTATGGCTGCACATTTTCATTTATCCAATTCATGGCGCGATCCTCGGCTACACTGATGTCTTTCAGGGACTCATTTCCAAGTCCAACAATTATTTGAATCCCCGATCCCTTGAACGCGGTGAGGACTTCGTGATCAGCGTCGTATATCCTGATGTTCTTGATCTTTGCGGCTTTGAGAAGTGTTACCACACTGTGAGGTGAAGGTATATTGTCAGCGATCCGGCCATAGTTTACTCCATATGTTCCTGTAAAAGATGCATCCACTGAACAGAAAGATACAAAGGTTCATCAGACAAAGACTGTTCTCCAAATACTTCAACAAACATAAGACACATGAACACATAATTTAACATTTAAAAATATTAAGCAAATTAGAAGAGAAAATAAGAAGAAAGCAAATGTTAAGTCAATATAAGTGACCATACAATTCATCGAAAAGCCTACTTGACATTAAAAGTTCAGCAAATAGTGGAAGAAGTAGTTACCATTGAGAAATGTAGTTGTGGAGAAGACAAGAAGGAAACAGAGATAAGAGAGCTCCATTTGTTTTCTGGTTCTACTAACAATGAAGGAGCATTCAATTTGTAGAGAGGAAGTGGAGATGACCTAATAGTAATGTTGTGTAACCCACCAACAACGGCAACCTCAACCGAGATACCAGCGTAAGCAATCCTTGGGATGATGCAATACTTTTGCTTCAGGCAGGCCATAGACCCAAGATTCTTAGCCTTCCTTAAGTCCAGAGATGATGTCCAAAGGTTGTGATTCTGTGAACAAAGAATGCAAGATTCTTAACCTTAATGCAAAGGTGGCAAAATGTTTTTTGGGGGAGGAGCATAGAATAGATTCTTACTTTACTCTCACTTTTAACTGTCTTTTTCAAACTCAAAGTATACCTTTTCCACTATCTGGTTTTGTTTTGTTTCCATCTGGGTACTTTCTCTGTTTCTTGAAAAGGCTCTCTCTCTGTCATAGGCTTTGGGATCGATGGTTCAATATTCCTTTCGTGGGAAAGGAGAAAAAGTACCCATGTATGGAAGAGGTTTCAACATAAAATGTTAGTGGCCGCAATTATAAGCCTTTTGGATGTCCATGCTTCAAGATTCACTGTGGACAACAACCAAAAAAAAAAAAAAAAAAA
Organism: Prunus armeniaca; assembly: GCA_903112645.1. Classification (NCBI taxonomy): domain Eukaryota; kingdom Viridiplantae; phylum Streptophyta; class Magnoliopsida; order Rosales; family Rosaceae; genus Prunus; species Prunus armeniaca. Next base: position 6,713,827 of record CAEKDK010000003.1, on the reverse strand, counting down.
AAAAAAAAAAAAATAAGATAATAATAATAGTATAATGATGCTTGCATGTAAATACAAAAGTAAATAGCAAAGGTCCTATACAAACCAAATTCCAAGGCTTACTTTTAAACAATAAAAATAAAAAATTTCAGAGAAAAATAGGTAATTAAATTATGAGCAAAACACTCAGAAAGAAGATTTGTGATTTATTTCAATTAAGAGGGGGCATTTGAAATTCATAATTAAAATATATATATATATATATATATATATATATATATATATATAAACAAGCAATAGTCTAAACTATAAGGATAAGGGAGATTTTTCACACACACACTACCAAATGTCAAATGAGTTCGAACCTAAGACCACTGGAAGCTCAAGGTCATTTTCCACTAGATTAGACCCCGTTGGTATATTGTTCATTACTACTCAGGACATCAGCAACAACCAATAATCATGATAGTAATAAATTAAAGGCTAAGAATCATGTAATTCATAGCTATTGTTTGGCATATTGTTCATAGCTACTTGATATTTCTGTTACACGAATTATAATAAAAATTATATATTAGAACTTTTAATAAGCTGGAGCTAATTAAAAGTTCTCTGTTTTCCACCATGCTCTCGGATCTTTCCCAAACTGTATAACATAATGAAGCTGCAGAATAATCTTATACCTACTCATCATCGTTTCTCTCTTATTGATCAGACTGCAAAGAAACATATTCGTCCAAAAGCAGAGAGCTCAAAATAGCACTCAATTTTGAGAAACACAAGCACCCCAGGACATTAAAAACTTCAGCCACATTAACAAAGTAACAAGGTAACAAACGAAATGCACTTGATGACTATCTACAACAAATAAAAAGCAGCCGGCCCAGCAGGGATCTCTTACATTCTACAATCTAAGCTACTGCATAACTATAGCTGCAGAAACTACAAGACCTATTCTTCTACCGGACTGGTTGGTTCCCTACATAAAATTAAATTCTAACATTAACAACATTAACATTATATCATCATTAACTCCCGGAGTTACTGTAACAAGGGAAGGCCAAAAAAAAAGGGTTAAATGGATGTCACAGAATCCTAAGTGCGATAAATGGTAGTACAGCACATTCAACAGCTCACTAGAAAGGTGGTAGATACGTTCAGCTGCTCAATGGAGGGGTCTCTAGATTTTGTGGGGCATCAGCTTGCACCACTTGCTCAGCCTTGCCATTTTCAACAACCTCCCCATCCTTGGTCTTGATTTTCTCGTCAGCTTCAGCATTGCATTTTCCACCGTTCTCTGCTGCATCATTATTCCCCTTGATCTCTCCCTCCGTATGAGGTGCTGCTGCATCCACATTCTCTTTCTCCGCAGCCCCATTTTCTTCCACAGTCACAGCAGCTGTGTCATCCTGTTTTTTGCCGCTAGTTCCATTTGCTTGTTCTTCCCCTGCTTGTGGCACCTCTTCTTTGTTGTTTTCAGTTATCTCAGTAGCAGCTTTATCCTCTGTTACAAAATTTTTCTCTGCATTTTTCTCCTTGCCTTGAGTTTTCTTATCATCATTCTCAACGTCTGCATCTTTTTCTTTCTCTGCTTCCGCATCTTTCTCTTTCTCAGCTTCTGCATCTCTCTTCTCAGCTACTTCTGCATCTTTCTTCTCAGCTACCTCTGCATCTTTCATTTGAATTTCATTCGTACCATCAACTTCTCTTCCAGCAGCTTCCACTTTGTTGTCCTTTGAACCTGATGATTTTCGCCCTCTTTTTTTGGGAGGCTCACTCTCTGGTGCTGGAGCCACCTTGACCTTTTCACTGATCCTTGCTGATCTCCTAGGGGTTTCACCAGTGCTCCAATCAAACTCTGATATTGCAGGGTTACCAGGGTGTGATTTTAAGTACTGCTCCAATTGTTTTCTATTATTAATCTCCTCCCCCGTTGGAGAAATGAATACGATCTCATTTTTCCTTGGTGTACCTCCCTTCTTGGGGAAAAACTGCAGAACAAAGAGAAAGCAAATGTAAAAAACCATATCCAAGGATTCTGTACAACAACCACATTGACTTAACTCGATCAACCATCCTTAGTAATTCCAACAATGCTAGCATGGTATAGCCAAATATTAAAGGATTCAGAAAAGCATATGCCCTTGTTTTGAAACATTTAGAAAGGTAGGCAAAGAGTTCTGCAGCATGTATTAAAAGTGACTATGTGATCTAATTACAAGGACCAAATAAAAAAGCAGATTCATAATGTCACCAGAATATCATTCACTTTTCACAAGCTGTTTTGAGTAGGTTGTCCACATATTTTACCAGAACACTCAGATTTCATATACCAGAATAGTCAGATAAGCTTAATTAAATTCTTTCAAACTTGTGCAACATCAGGCCAGAGTACTTGAATAGTCAGATAAGAATTTAATTTGTCATGGCCAGAGTACCAGAAAACTTCTCCAACATTGGGTGGCTCTCCACCAGAACAAACAACCATGGCAAATGAAACCTTAACTTCCACTTGGGTTTTTAACTCAATTGCAAGAAGTTTTATCACAAATACGTCCTCCATGAAGATTTTCATGTGAAAGTATACTTCTAAAGTAGTTGGCATCCATCTAAGACGTAAACCTCCTCCAGCACTATTTTACCGATGAAAGTTCCCCAGTTGTATATAACAACCTTTGAGTTCTTGGCATGGTATAATTTTTTTCTCCAAAATTTCCACAGAATCCCACTTGCTTATCCTCACTCTATCAGGATCCAACTTATTTCACAACCTTCATACATCAATCGACAATTCTAATTTTATACTGCAGATACACAATATATACACAACGTATATACTATCTTGTTCATGATTAGGACAATATAACCGATTTATACTGTATGGAGCGAAAGAAATGTTAGAGGCAATACATACATTGGAGGAAACAGAATGGCTTGCCCAAGAAACCGGATGGTTGTGGGTTCGAGTTCCGGAAACAGCCTCTACAAAAACAGGGGTATGGCTGCATACATCTTGTTCTCCTCAAAGTCAAACCCGACATTACAGGAGCCTCATGCAGTGGGCTGTCTTTATTTTTTTAACATAGAAATGAATATATACAGAACGCATGCACATGCAAGAGAGAGAGGAGAGAAAGAGGGGAGAGGAACTTGTGGATATTGCTTCTCTATGTTTTACGACCATTTAGGTCTGATTTCATAAGTTTGCAAATTTATTTTGATACTTTCAAGAGAGACAAGAATATAACCAAGGGGAGATTTCTGGGATTATACGAACTAGAAGAATGAAGATGAAGCATGCAGTATTTAAATTTAAATTATATGATCTGAACTGTATTGCTAGGACAATGACCCTTTTTGTCTTCCCCCAAAATTACACACATGTTGTCAGTGCAAACATTGGTTTCCTATATAGCTGAACACTTTAATTTATATAGTGCAAAAATACAATGCATCAATTTTAACCACTCTTCTTATTTTAGAAAATTGTGTTAAGTTGTATAAAGTAAGCATATACACATCTGACGGAATGGAAAAAATAGGAAATATCAGCAAATCAAAGCATAAAGGATTTCAAATTCAACTTAACACAATTTTCTAATTTTATAACATAAAAGGTGTTAGAGAACCAAGTTCCTGTTTAAATGGTCAATCTTAGGTATAAGCACTATATGATATAGGCAATAAAATATTTCAACCAGAAATACTCTTTGTCCAATGGTTAGAAAGTAGCAGAGGTTCGCCTCTTATAGATCTCAAATATTTATGAAAATCTATGGTTAACCATCAAAAACCCGATTATCCTAATGTAGATCACATTCTGCCCCTATTTTCATTCAAAGGTTAGCAAAGAGCGTGCCAATTTACCTAGTTTCTTGTCCTTGAGGAGACAAAGAGTTCACTAGGAATCACAACTCGCAGACCTTGACTCTCAAAAACTGCTAAACATGTAAAAATTGATTACTTGATGACACTAAATACTTTCTCACAAAATTAATCCCAATTAAACAAGAGGAAATTTTGTCATGCAGAAACAGGGTTCTCCTTTTAGGACCGACTACAACAAGCTCGCTGACTCCCCATTCGTCATAAGGCATGGAACCTAATCAATATGAGAAATACAAGAGCATACTAGGCATGCACGTAGAACATACATTGATTTTGAGGAATGAAGTTTTCAATTCCTCATGTTTTACTTTCAAACAAGATAACATAAGGCAGGAGGAAAAGACTTATGTTGCTGGATTCAATCTTATTATTTATTCTTAACGAGTTGTCATCCAGATTTATGGTACAACAGAAAGTTGAATACAGCTATCCTACTCAATGAAACCAACGAGGTCTGCAAGGTTCACATCTAAGCAATACCCTCTACGTGTGGTGAACTCAAGTTACTTCTGAAATAGCGTCAACAACATAATGACTAGAAAAGACTATCTTCTTAAGAATTTTTAGTTATACTGAGATGAATCATCTCATCTATCTACAATCGATTAAAATCACACATAAAAGTAGTGTTAATCTCCCACACTTATGTCAACTATCTAATTCTAAATCAAGTTCTGAGACACATAAAAGGGACATGACCAAATCCTTTTGGGCCTAAGTCATCAAGTATCGGTGCGTCACTGAACACTGATACACAAACTTCAGAAGAAACAAATAATGTTGTTGTTCCAGCATCAAACCCAAAATTCTTTTAGATTGTGCCTGACAAATGTCTACTACAAAGGACTTCAAAGGAGGCGATTATAACCCAAGGCAGAGTTTAGATTAAGCTAAAGCTGCTAGCTCGGGCTCTCAGCTGGTTGTCGTTACCTAGGGCAACCATCAGAGGTCAAGGACAGCCATTTATTAGGATTTAATTGGCAAAAGCAGGGTAAGACAACATGTTTTGAAGTTAATGTAGCATACAGTTGAAAAACCAAAATTACTGCACTAATTTAATGGGATTTCTCATCATAATTCTATCTGACTAGGCAGCTAGCAATTATACAACAGTTGGAATTCCCCTCAAGGATTAAAATATCGGCCGTGCAGATAATATCGGGCCTCCAATTTACGGATATTTCGGAGGATATATCGTTATCGTTTTAGGTATCGGAAAAAATCAACAAAAATGACAGATATAGGCATTGAAACACATAATATTGGTGTAAAACTTTCATAGATGTTATGTACATTATCAATGAATGTATTGAACAAATGAAACTCAAAATTTACTAATAATAAGATATACATATGATGAAATATAAGTGGTATGTAATGTGCGTTAAGGAAAAGTTCGAAAATAAAATGTTAATTAGAATGAATAAACCATGCATAAATCCGTAGTTTGTTTAAACATTGGATTACAATTTAGATAAGTGTCCATTTACATAAATGAAGAGCTCCTATGAGGTTCAAACAATGAGGAACAACCATCTAGATTCGTACAATAGTCATACCAAGTCATGTAACCCGAGCAGTTTGTAAGCCATGTTTGAACATGGTGCACATAGGTCTCTCTTGAGCTCCCTATTGTCCTCCCATATATGGGATAGTTAGGATTAACCAACTAGTAGGTCCATAATCTTTTTTTATCATCTTGAGCTCCATAACTAGTTCCCCTATAATCAGACATGACATAACCATCATAAGATTCATTTGAGTTAGTACTAGGTCTAGTTCCTATGCTCATAGATCAACTGATCGCCATGTCCTCTTCAGATGGATTGGAGGTATATGGGCAGTGGACTGTGCATAGATTCTTCATATTAGTAATTATAGGGTTCTGGGCAAAGATTAGCTATTTTTGGGTTTCAATTTGCTTCAATTGCCTTCAAAACTTCTAAATTTTTTTTGGGTTTTGTTATGGCTATCGGGAAATATCGGGGATATCGGCAAAATATCGAGGATATCACACTTATTGGGGATATATCGTCGATATAGGGGAAGATATGGCCTTACCCCCCAGTATCGATGTCGATAGTTGAAAATACCGATATATCGGCATATATATCGGTGTATCGGCCGATATTTCAATCCTTGATTCCCCTAAGCCTAAAAGTTGTTTAATAACCTTTGTGTGACAGTGTAACAGCCATAACTGGGTTGTAGGTTTTGAATCCATAGATTTCTACAAAGCGAGGCTACAAAGAAATTCCATATCAGATGACACTACATGATTCAATTACCATATCAGTTATATTCATTAATGGCGGACAATTAACAAAAGGAAACCTGTCGAAACAGGATATGATCAAAAATTTATTTTGGAAACGTTCAAAGCAAGCACCTATCAATAGAAATGGAATCACCAGGAGTGCAAATTTTTAAGAAAATCTGGGTTTGGTCATCACGAGGGTACCAAATTGAAGAAATGGATATGCGGTTTATGGGTGAATGCCCTAAGACTTTGTACCCTACAAGGGAATAGTTCATGGGGGTTTCCCTCGTTACCTGAAAAAAAATAAAAAGATCCTAAGTTCAAGCTCACCTCTAGTAAGTCTACCATACTTGTAAATGTGAAGGAAACCACCAAGATCTATCTAGAACAAATAATATTTGGCTACTATTTATTTCCCAAGACCTTCCAATTACTGAACTTATAGAATTACATTTCTTTTATACAGAACTAGCTCCAACTTACTTCTAAGAGGATGAATTTTTCAACATATTAACAGAGATTCACACAAACTGCCAACAAAAAGTACTTGATCTAAATGATGTAACCTTTAACAAAGTCCAGCTAGGGTTCCATACAGATAAAGCAGTTCCCATATCTTAGAGCACAAATTAAGCATTTTTTACCAGGGAATACAACTTTGCTGAAATAATAATAACAACACTAATAAATAAAAATACTGGACATATTTATATATATATTCCTTGGCATATATGTGTTAGCGTAAAGTATTTCTCCAGAATACTTCACCAAAAGAAGCTTTCCTATATTTTGCACCGGCACTTTTTGGACAATCACCAAATTCAGTAAACACTTTACACTAACAAGAGACCAAAAATTTACAACAATAATCAGCACACGCCAAGTCAAGAGCCCATCCCTTAAAAGCTACTGCCCTTATTTCGGCATCCATAAATTACTGCCTTGAATTAGAAATTAATTTGCAAACAAAAGAAACGAAAAAGCATAAAAAGCCCTACCCTTGAAAGCAAGCAATTTCAGACAAAGTTCTACCACATAGCACTAACAAACAGCAAAAAATTGAAGCAAATTAAGAAAAAACAGAGCTAAAATCATACCAACCCCAGCACCCAAAAACCAAAAAGAAACAAAATACCCATGAATTAGAAGCTAGAAGCAAACATAAAGGTACAAGAACAGTTCATAGCATGCAAAATAGGGCTGGTTGGTACCCAAAAATAAACAAATAAAATTTGGATTAGTAAACAAAAAGAGTGTTAGAAAGAAGAGACCTTCTTCTTCCAAGCAGGAGGAGCTGAAAGCTCAACAGAAACCTCATCCACTTTGCTATCCATGTCTGCAACTGCAACCCGTAGAGAATTCACACACACACAACCAAAACACCCCAACCCCAAGCTCTCTCTCTCTCTCTCTCTCTCTCTCTAAAACACACTTTCTCTTTCTCTCTCTAAAGAAGTGGTAAGAAGCTCTACGAAACCGTTGGGAGCTTTTTTCTGTTTTTTTTTATATAAATATTTTCACTGTTAAATAAAACCGTCACAAAATTTATTAAAAAAACAGTCACGCCTAGACAAGTAGGCGTGCTTTTTTGATTAATGCCTGTCTAATCACTCAATTAAAAGCTTATTTTGCGTTGTAATCATTGTTTAATCTCTTTTTTCTGGGGATAATAGTGACAAGGGTCGTCTTGTCACGTGAGCGCGCTCACGGATAATGTTTTTTAAACCGTCTGACCCACCCACATTTTCGCTTCTAGAAGTTTACCTTGACTCAAACCAGACAATATTTTGCAGATTTAAATATTATTTTTGTTAAAATTATATAATATTAATAAAATAAAATAAAACCCAACAAATTGGGAGATAAGAGTAGAATCCCAATGTTTTTATCTAACGGTCCTCAACTACTCACCCATTTATTTTTATTTTTATTTTCATATTTTCGATTTATTTATGATATATCTATATATATAAAGCAAAAGACAGAGAATTGTGAAACATTCAAAATGCCAGAAAAATGCCATTGATTAATATAAATATTAAGAATTAAAATTATTAATTAAATGATGATAATATGGTAAATTCACACTTTTTCATATTAAAAAAATCAAAATTAAGAGAAAATCAGATAATTGATCATATTTTTATGAAACACAACTACCCATTATCTTTTTTAATTCTAAAATAAAATTAAAATTTTAAATATAAACAAAACAAAAAAAAACAAAAAAAAACACCTCTCGCTGGCGCAGAAGAGCATACGGAGAGGCTAGTATATATAAAGCAAAAATCAAAGGATGGTGAAACATTCAAAATATCAGAAAATATCATTGATTAATGCAAACATTAAGAGTTGAAATTATTAATTAAATGAGAATAATATGGTAATTTCATATTTTTCATATTAAAAAAATTTAAAATTTAAAACAAAATCAAATAATAAATCATATTTTTATAGAATACAACTATCCAATATCTTTTTTTAATTCTAAAAAAAAATCCCAATTGGTAAACGCTTGAGTTTAATAACCAAGGGACTAGTTTCAATTATTGGAGAGTTTATTAATGGAGGGTTCGGCTAAACCTACCTACCTACTTACTTGTGTACTATTTTCTAGATAAATATGATTTGGATTAATAAAAGAAATGGGCTGCAATATAAGGCCCACATTATCACCAATCTGGAGAGAACCCAAAGTCCAATGAATTAGCATACTTCCATTTTTGGCCCAAGTGAAGAGGTAGGCTTTTTCATTTATTTTTTTTATCCTTTTTTTTATTAGAATAGATTGATTAAAAAATAATAAGCATCATAAGAGTGTACAAAAGATAGCACTTGTTTGGGCCTAATTTGGCACACCCAATCCAAAAGATCAAAAGCCCATATCAATTTTTGACAAGCCACCAACGTTCCCTTATAATTGGGTCAAAATTACACACTCAGCCCAACACTGGAGGCCCAGAAGGACGAGACAAAATCAGACTTAGGCAATATGGATTAGAATTGAAATCGAATACCCAAAAGTCAAAAAGCCCATACCCAAGTCAAATTTTTTTTACCAAGACCCAAAAATTAGAAGGAAGCCCAGTACATGCGAATTACTCAGCCCACAACCCTAAAAAATCAAAACTGGGCTTGGGATGATTAAATTAAAAAATATTTTCCAAAACAAACCCACGTGACTAACTGGCATTGAAAAAATCAAAATTTTCAACTATTGCAGAGGGGTTGATAGGAAATTAATAAAGGCAGGTTTTTACAAAAAGACTTCTCTATTTTTTACCTAGCCAAAAGAAGAAAGGTCATAATTTATATATATATATATATATATATATATATATCTAGAGAAGCTCTGCACCAAAACATGTGATCTTCCTAAGAGATAAGCAAGCTACAATCTCAAGAGATAAGTGGGAAGCAAGGAAGTTGTTCAAACAAGAAAAGCAAACTTACCATTGTGTCTGATTGTGCTCTTTCTCTTTACCAAGAACAAACAGAGAACAAAGAAGAGTTGGTTCTTCTTTCAGAAAAGCAAGGAAAATACCTCCATGAAAACTGATTAATGATGGTCTACTTGCCAGAATAGATAACTTCCTTTTCTTTGACATTTGAAAATAAAAGATCTTTGTTTTCTAGAAAATCTGTCGCCCCTTTAAAGATTAAAATATCCCACTCCAGCATTTCCTATAAATATGAGAGAAGGTGAACAGAGCAGACGACAACCAAAAAATCAATCAAAGACAAAAACTCAAAATGATCACTTGATCTCAAAGAACCTTCAAACAAATTGAAGCAACCAAAATCTCATTGAGCCACAAGAAAAAAGCTAGCTACAAATCAAAACTTCCAATTTCAGACTTAGAGAAATAAGGCATTCAAAACGAGATTTCTCTAGTTACAAATTTGTTTAGCAAAAGCCAAATCAAGCAGAGTCTGAGTTTTTACGAATATGAAAACCTCAACAAATTTATGGAGAATCCTGATCAAGCATAACAGGAACCACAGTGCAGTTCCAGCTTAGTAATCCTCAAGTCCAGTCACTTCTGCCCCTTTCAGACTGAAGAGGCTGCAATTTTGCCCGTTCAAAAAGCCTTCCAGGGCTTGAAATAGATTAAAGCTCTGCCAAACTCGAACATTGGTATCGATTTATAGCTGAGACTTAACAATTGAAGTTGCTAATAGTCCAGTCCAGCACAAACATATCTAGTCCAGCCCTGATCAGAAGCATCTATCCAGGTAGAAATGGAAGTCCAGCCTTCCTTTTGTCTTTCTAGAGTTGGATTTTCCTTCTTGAATGTTGTAAAAGGCAGTTCCGCCAAAAAACAGTTCACTTTCTTATCATTTATTCTGGTAAGAACTACCAATTTTGTATTGTGAAAAATTATGAAGTCCTCATCAGTCTTAGGCAAGAAAAGAACTTACTTGTGAGATATTTCTCACCCAAATTCACAATCGCTTGTTTAGAAATCAGTAATTTGGGATGCAAGTTATCTATTTTTAAGAAGTCTGCTAGGATTTGTCATTGCTAGCAGTGGCATGCTCGCACACTAAAGAAAGTTGACCCTACCATCACAGGAACAAACAACAAACGGGTGAACAACATTGAAAATAGCCAGGCTATCCAAAACCCAAACATGAGAAATAGAAATAAATGCGTGATCTTAAAAAAGACTTCCCCCTGAACAACTCAAGGGGAAACAACAAGAAAGAGAAAGAAAGAAAAGGAAGCGTAAACATCCCTTTAATCTGCACATCAAAAAAATCTGGACAGCACCAGAAAATTGCAACCTACAACTCAATAAAATATATATATATAATCAAAAAATGAGATAATAAATAAAACAAACAAAAATAACAAAAATAACAACAACAAAAAAAAGTAACTAGCTAACAAAATCCAAACAAAAAGCTAAAAAGAGATAAAATAAGAAGCACAAAAGGTGGAAACAAAATAAAATAAAAGAAAAAATAACAACATATACAAACCATGAGAACTTACTTGATAACTTGCAAAGGTCTACCTAAAACAAAACAAGAGAAACACAACTACACAAAACTGAGTGAACAAAAAAAACCTTGTAAACTTAAAAACAAACTAAAACAAGACCAAAAATATATATAATATATATATATATATTCCAATACGAAAGCAAAACAACAAGAAAACCATAAAATGTGACAAAAGCCAACTAAAACCAAGCTGCAGAAAAAAATAAGAAAACTAAAGAAACAGAAAACCCACAATTCCACAAAACAAGAAAGTAAACATAAGGACACAACAAAAAGAAAATGAAAGTAACAAAGAAAATACCAAGATGATTGTTCTAAGCAAGACTAAAAGCTGACAAAACGAAAGAAAATAAAAAATAAAAAATAAAAAAACAACTAACATAAACAAAAAGAGATGACCAAAGCAAACTAAAAGAGCATAACAGAGACAACAAAAGAAAATAAAAGGCAACAACAAACAAAAACAAAATAAAATCTTGCTAAAGGATCATGATAAGGACAAAAAAAACCAAATTACACAAACAACACAAAAGAAAACCAAACACACAAAACTGGAAAAACAAAAAAACAACAACAAAAAAAACAACCCAAAAAAAAACACCCAAACTCACAACTGAAAATCAACAGAAATCACACATAACAAACTAGAAGCCAAAGCAAACCTTGGAAACAAAAAGAAATCAAAACACTGACAAGAGAAACAAAACCTAAACTAAAACAACAACAAAATTGAAGCAAAAAGAAACAAAAACATTATAATAAAAAATATACAAAACAACATAGTAAAAGAAAAGAGAAATATATGAAATACATAAATCAAGACAAAACAAAAGCTGGAACAACAAAACATCAACAAGCAAGGACAAGAAAAATCAATATATTCATTAGAAATACCAAAAAAATATTGTTGTGAACATTACCAATGCATCAAAAGTAAAAGAATCAAAAGCTAATATGAAACAGAGACAAAATTAAGATCAACAACAACACCAAGGAACAAGAACATACAAAACTAGAAAAGAGATTGAGGAGTAGATAAGTGGAAAACTAACCCAACTACTAGAGAGATCCTGAAAAACATTTAAATCAAACATCAGAGACATCAAAGAGTAATTCAGTTGACATCCACATAGGCCCCTCTTCAATCTAAACATGAAAATCTGAATATAACAATGCATACCTAGCCAGGCGATGTACCACTTGATTACAACTACAAGAAGCATATTGACAAATCACAACAGGAAAAAGCTTTAGATAGGCTTGTGCTTCTGCTACTAATGCACCATCGGAATCCAAACATTCCTCTGAAGCATTCGAACATCTAATTATCTCTTGAGCATCCATTTCTAGAACAAGAGACTCATAACCCATCTTAGATGCCACCTGTAAACCCAATATGCTGCCATAAGCTTAGTAGCCTTAGGAGTAAAATTACCTCGAACTCGTTTGGAAGGCGCCACAATAAGTTCCCATTACAATTACGAACAACCACGCCTAGACCCCGAAAACCCTCCTGTAAATTAACTGTACCATCCACATTCAACTTCACAAATAGAGCACAATGCCTTACCCATCCACATTCAACTTCACAAACGGAGCACAATGCCTTACCCAACGACAATCCAAGACAGGGGTAGGCTGGGGAAGTAATTCCTTCTTATTTGCCTACCGAAATTTAGTAACTAGAGCACAATTATGAGTAACTAGAGTTTATGCAAGGACATATGTACCATGAAACCAACACTCATTTCGATTATGTCAAATACTCCAACACAAATATGAGATAATGATAATTTATTGTAGAGAGAGAATTGTTGTAGCATAACGAAACAATTCAGAAAAGCTAAGACCAGACCATTCGCCCACCAAAGAAGAGAAAGGAGAAAGTGCCAAACCTCTTTTGCCGACTGACAACACCATAACTCATGTATAATTGTCTCTGGCTTTTTGGTACAACAAAAACAAATTGGATTATGAACAATTTTACTATAAAAAAGATTAGCAATATAAGGTAAGAGACCATGCAAAGATAACCACAAGAAACTTTTAATCTTATTAGGAATTGGCAAAGACTAGACAATGGTCCAAAGTGCCCTGCCACCATGAGAAGTTCTTATACCCCCATCAGCACGCAATGTAGTTGTTGACTTTTGTATTATATTTCATGTAACTCTTTGTAATATTAGATTTCTTAGTATAGTCTTGTAATTACTCCTTGTGATAGTGGGATTAGGATTGTAACCCTACGAGTATATATATCATTCTTTGTGAGATGAATAACACACAACAATATTAAACCAAATAATATTCTTCTTCTTGGTATCAGAGTTAGATTATAAAAAAAAACCTAAAGCAAATTTTATGCCCCCCCACCACCACATGAACCCAACATGCCATTGCCGCACAAAATTACTGATGTTGAATTGGGCAACATTGACCTGAGGAAGCCACCATCACTGCTGAATCCCGTAGCACAACCGTATTGCTCAAGTGACTCTGCTCCTTGGCATCGAACCTAGCCACTCTGCATCACCTCCCGTTTTCATTCTTCTTGAAACCCCTAGTTTCTTGCGATGGTCAAGGATGACGAATCTGTTGCCACTCCTAATACTGCTTCCATCGTTGTTCAATTTGACAATACGACGTTCCATGCCAGAATTACCGTAACCTTGAAGCACTATGACATGTGGTCTCAACTCATGGAGATGCATATCGCAACAAAAGAAAAAATGGGGTATATTCGTAGCAAAGAAAAGGCACCTACTAGGATAGATCCTAAGTATGACAAGTTGTATGCTGAAAACTAGAAAGTCAAGAGTTAGTTGTTGACCTCCATGACACCTTTAATTAAGAAGCGTAACATCTGCCCGAAGACGACGAAAAGGATTTGAGATGCCCTTTCAACGGCACGAAAGGGATTTGAGATGCCCTTTCAACGACATTCTTCAATGGAACTGATGAAGTTCGAGTGTTCTCTTTGAACAAAAAAGCGTTTGCTACCAAACAGAATGGAAAATCCATGATGAATTATTTTTGGGAACTAATTGCGATTTTTTAGGAATTGGATCACCGGGATACGGTAGTTATGTCTTATGATTGTGATCTCAAGGCACATGCAAAGTTGATTGAATGACTGAGATTTCATATATTTTTAGCTAGATTGGATGCCGAGTTTGATCAAGTTTAAGGAGAAATTTTATGAAAAATGAAGTTGCTTAGTCTGAAGCCTAGCCATGGTGGTGTGTTGTCCCTCTCAAACCCGGACTAGCCATGATAACCGAACGAACCAAAACCGGGTTCCTCAGACCGATAATGGAGGGGTTGACCATTCCAGCCTCAACGTTGACTACTTTTATCAGCCACTAACTGATTGAAAATGCTTTCATTATGGTCAAACCGCACATTACTGTTATAAAATTATTGGATATCCTAAATGGTGGGACAAGACTCGTGATCCTAGGTACAATAAGTCTTGTGCATATATTTCTAAAACTAAGGATGATTCTGAACATGTAGCTGAACAAGCGTCTGCTTTGGTCATTGCTGTAGGTAACAATAGTAAGGCTTTAAAGGTTTCTACATATGCTTCGAATAATACATGGATAATTGATTCTAGCGCTACAGAGCATATGAATTTTAATTCTAGACAGGTACAAACCTTAAAGTAATCCCCACAGCCCGTGGTATCTGCTGTTGATGGTAATGCTGCCTCTGTTATTGGGGAAGACACCATATCCCTTACTGAAAACCTTTCTTTAGACATTGTAGTTGTTGTTCTTTCCTTAAGACTATAACCTTTTGTTTGTTGCTCAATTAACTATGGCCTTAAATTATATTGTGATTTTCGAGCCCCTTTTTTGTGTGTTCAAGGACATCCAAACTCGTAGGACGATTGATTATGGTGTTAGGCGGGGGAAGCTCTACTACTGGGACTTGACGTCAGAAAGCTCTAGCTGATTGATTCAAGTTTTGTCTGTGGAAGGTTATCAGGGGAGAAGAATAAAGAATCTGAAATATGGTTATGGCATCGTCTTCTTGCACTTCAATACATAGCTTTGTATAAGATATTTCCCTAGTTATTTTTGAAGTTTGATGTTTCTAGTTTTCATTGTGATTTGTGAATTGGCGATCGCACTTCATTTCCCCACGAATGAATAAAAGTTCCCTTCTGTTTTCATTGATTCACTCTAATGTTTGGGGCCCATATAAGATTATTACATTGGGGGGTGCCCATTGATTTGTTACTTTTATTGATGATTACACCCGAATGACTTGGGTATGCCCTAAGAAATCGATAAGTGAAGTGAATTTGTTGTTTCAGAAATTTCATAAAATGGTTGCTCTTCAGTTTGACTCAAATATAGGTGCTCCGCAGTGACAATGACAGTGGATATGTGAACTAAGAATTGCACAAATACTTGGATCACCATGGCATCATTCCTCATACTACGTGCCCATATACCCCGCAACAGAATGAAGTTGCCCAAATGAAAAATCGGCACCACCGTGAAGTTGTCCGCGCATCTCTGCTTGAAGATCATTTGCCATTATCATATTAGGGATAAGCTCTTTACTCTGCAACTTATTTGATCAACCGTGTTCCTTCCAGAGTAGTTAACTTCCAGACACCCTTCCGGATGTTGATTGATTTTTTTTATTCCAACATTGACGACTCTCAGCACCGACCCTCCTATTCCAAATATTCCACCTTTCCTGCTTGGGTGTGTTGTTTTTGTCCACATTCACAAGCATCAACGAAGTAAGCTTGATCCCCATGCATTGAAGTGTGTTTTTATAGGTTATGCATCATATCAGGAAGGGTATCGTTGCTATCATCCACCTACTCAAAAAATGTATGTCACCATGGATGTTGTGTTTCATGAGAATGATATGTTCTTCTCATTGTAGTCCTCACTTCATGGGAAACACCAGAAGAAGTGCATACTCTTGATTATAGCTTCTGAATATATAAGCAGTGAATGAATTGGATTTAAGTGGTAGTAAATTGGAAATAAATGGTGATTCTCATTCACATGAACTTGTAGATGTGAATGACTTGGATTTAAGTGGTGGTAATTTGGACATAGGTGGCGATCTGCATTAACAAGAAAATGAAGACGAGATGGACAGTCTTGCAACGTCACCAACTGTCGCAGAGCCGCCATCCTTCTTGTCACCGCCTTTGTCTGATTCTGATACCCATAACCATTCGCCATCAATCAGTGATGCCCGCAATAATGAACCACCCAGAAGTTGCCTCCCAAACCGTATTAATAGAGGTATCCGAAACCCACTTACGAGGCCGACCCAAAATGTAATGTCAAATATCCCATGAATAATTATGTGTCTACCGATCGGTTGTTTGAATCAAATAAGTCATTTGCATATCAGTTATCTACTATATCTATTCCTAACATTGTGCAGGAAGCTTTAGCTGACCCTCATTGGCAGACATCAATGAACGAAGAGATAAAGTCCCTAAAGAAGAATGCCAGCTGGCAAGAAACCTGTGGGAAGCGGATGAGTTTATACAATAAAAAACAAGGCCAATGGTACCATTAATCGGCTCAAGGCAAGGTTGGTAACAAAAGGGTATACTTAGAAATATGGAATTGATTACACGGAGAATTTTGTGCCAGTAGCTAAGATCAACATGGTTCGAGTATTGTTGTCCTTAGCTAAAAATTTGGAAGGGTCCCCCAACAATTTAATGTGAAGAATGTGTTTTTGCATGGAGACCTGACAGAAGAAGTTTACATGGATCTTCTACCTAGTATAACGTTCCAGAAGAATACAGTCAAAAAGTATGCAGATTGAAGAAGTCTCTATATGGGTTGAAGCAGTCCCCACGAGCATGGTTTGACAAGTTTGCGAAATCTATTTGGACGTTTGGTTACAAGCAGAGTAATCCGGATCACACTTTATTCCTTAAGTGGAAGCAGGATAAGCTTACAGCTCTAATTGTGTATGTTGATGATATTATTTTGACAGGAAATGATCTAGAAAAATGCAAAGCGTTACGCGACTATTTTTCCAAGGAATTTGAGATGAAAGGCCTTGGTTCTCTGAAATACATTATGGGAATCAAAGTGTCACGATCTGAATCAAGAATTTTCCTATCACAAAGAAAATACACAATAGATTTTTTGTTTGAAACTAGCATGTCGGCTTGTCAGTCGATTGCTACACCAATGGAAGAATGACTCAAACTTGAGATTGATCCGATCCAGGTATCGATTGATAAAGGTCGATATTAGAGGCTTGTTAGGAGATTGATTTATCTGGCTCACATGAGGCCTAATCTTGCATATGCCTTGAGTGTGGTTAGCCAATACATGCATAATCCTGGCGAACAACATATAGTGGCACTTATGAGGATATTGCGATATTTGAAAGGGAGTCTAGGAAAAGGAATTTTAGTTACAAAGAATGGCCATCTCAGAGTTGAAGGTTATACAGATGCAGATTAGGCAGGATCAATAGATGATAGACGCTCTACGTTGGGTTACTTTACTTTCGTGGGAGGTAACTTTGTTACATGGAGGAGTAAGAAGCAGAATGTGGTTGCTCGATCAAGTGGAAAAGTTGAATATAGAGTTATGACATTAGAAATTTGTGAGATCCTATGGCTTAAACTGTTATTACAATATTTGGGTTTTGCACCTAGTCAACCGATAAAGTTATTTTGTGATAATCAAGTTGCTCATGATATTGCTCGTAATACGATGCAGCATGATAGGATGTAACATGTTGAGATTGATAGGTTCTTTATTAAGGAGAAGTTGAAGGATAAAATTGTTCAAGTTCCCACAATCAGGATGGAAGACCAATAGGCTGATATACTTACAAAGGTTGTATCGGGTCATTTTTTTCAAAGTTCTTAAACAAGTTGGGCATGAGTGATGTCTATACACCAGCTTGAGGGGGAGTGTTGACTTTTGTATTATATTTTAGGTAACTCCTTGTAATATTAGATTTTCTAGTATAGTGCTGTAATTACTCCATGTGATAGTGGAATTAGGATTGTAAACCTACATATATATATATATATATATATATATACAGTCCCCTTCTATTGAGGGATTCCTCAAATAATTTTATTTGAGGGACGCCTTTTAGGGTACCCTACAATTTTTTTTTCCAATGATCCAAATCATCTATTTTTTAGGTCTTCATTCATAGATCATCCTTACAAAAAATTAGACAAATCGGAAACCGTTTTGACACCCAATTGTGTCATACAAAATCAATGAACACGGTTCTTCAAGAAAGTACTAAAATTTCAATAACTCAATTGAATGGTCAAATGATATCGGATTCAAGTGATTTTTTGTAGAGATGATCTTTGAATGTGTATCTACAAAATAGACGGTTTGGATTTGTGAAATATAGTTCGGAGTGGGCCCTACAAGGGGTGTCCCTAAAATAAGCTTATTTGAGGGATCCCTCAATGGAAGCTCTCTGTGTATATATATATATATATAACCCTCTTTGTGAGATGAATAACACACAACAATATTAAACAAAATAGTATTCTTCTTCTCTAGCATCTTGTGCAACTCGGTAGCCACTTTTGACACTATAGATACCATTTTTCTGAAAATGCCAAATAAATTTGTCTAGGATGGCAAATAGTGGACGTAATAGTAGCAGCTTCAAAAACCCAAAAAACCTGCTGAATTAAATCAAACCCAACAACCGTCAACATGTATGAGAGCGCTGATATAAGCATCAAATGAAAGAAGTCGGGGAGAGGAAATCTGTAAACTGGTATAGTAAAGTAACCAAGCATTTGAATATATTTTAATGGAATGACCATCCCCAACCCTCCAACGAAGCCCACTTACAAGTAACTCCTGACCCCACAAAAGAGAACTCCATATATAAGACGATTTTTGTCCTTTGCCCACCTTTAAAAAAAAAATTGATTGGGAAAATATCGTCCTTGATAAACTTGGCTGGCCAAAGAACTCGAATTGGAGAGAATACGCCAACATTGCTTAGCCAACAAAGCTTGATTAAAATTAACAACATCCCAAAAACCCAAACCGCCATCCTTTTTCGAATAGCAAAGAGAACGCCATTTACCCCAATGTATCCCTATGCGGTTGTGCCTTTTGCCCCAACAGAAATTGGCACAAATAAAAGATAACTCAGTACAAAGACTCTTTGGTAGACGAAAAACAGTCATTGAATATGATGGTATAGATTGAACCACTGATTTTAATAAAACTTCCGTTCCTACTGTTGAAAGAGATTTTTCCTTCCAACCATTAAGAGTACTCCGCACACGATTGTGAACAAAACAAAAAAGCCCCCTGTGCCCATGACCCTCCATAGTTGGTAAACCCAAATATCTTTTATGACAAGCTACGACTGGAATACCAAGCGCAGCGGCTACAACATCTATAACTTCCTGAGAGGCATTGGAACTAAAAGATAAGTCGATTTATGAAAATTAATTTGCTAACCTAAAACCTCTTCATAAATGTGGAAAATCTCCTTCAAGGTAAGAAACACAGCTTTTGACATTTCAAGAAAAAGAAGACTGTCAAATGCAAACAATAGATGTGAAATCCTTGGACTAGAACGGCCCGCACATGCCCCCGTAAAAGACCCTCAAACTCAGCATGACGCAATAGACCAGAGAAGCCTTTAGCACAAATAAAAAATAAATAAGGTGAAAAAGGACATCTCTGTCGTAAACCTCTTTGTGGAATAATGAGACCAAAAAGAGTGTCATGCCAAAAAGAACCGAAAAAGACACAGAGTGAAGACAATCCATAATTCGAACAACAAAACTATATGGGAAACCAAGCTGAAGCTTCATCGCTTCTAAAAATGACCACTCAACACAATTATGTCTTCGCCATATATAACTTGAGTGCCGTTGCCACTCTTTTTCCACACTTCATATGCTTGACAGAATGCATAAGTTCAAAACCAACCATCACATTATCTAAAATATTGCGATGAGGAACAAAAGCACTCTGTGTATCATGAATGACTGAAGGCAATACTAACTCTAGATGATTAGCAAAAGTTTTGACTACCAACTTACATACAACCTAACAAAAGCACTCACAATTTTCTTTTCTAGAGATTTTGCGACTACCCAAATTTGTTCCAAAGTTCTCATTTTGTCCTTCAGTTGAAATAAAAGTTTTCATTAATAATTTTGTGTTAAAGATTAATTAAATACTTCTAATTTGAGACATTGAATCACATGATCACCGTCATCATACCACATGACCAGCATCATCACCACCTTACCACTAGTACCACCAATCACCACCTTCACCCACAATCACCACCACCAACATTATTGCCCCTACCCGACCACCACCATCATTAACACAGATGACACCAACATGAATTCTAACATTCCTATATAAATCTCGTTATGTTTTTATTTGAGTTAACTTGTAAACAAAAATTATTTATAAATTTTAACTTTAAATCTCATTTGTTTAAATTCTTAATTCATTGAAGGACGGAGTCATATACAGGCCTGTAGTGGTCGTGGATCCTCAAGTTTCATGAAAAAGTCAATAACTCTTAATCATATGTTGCAATATAAATTGAAATATAAGGCTAAAAAACCTAGAAACTACAATACTGGCCCCAAAGACAACGTACTAACTGTGCCACTGCCCATAGATGGTTTTGAATTAATGGTCGCTCTAGCGCTCATTCAATAAGTTGAACGTTTGTCTTTAAGAATCTTGGCGTGCAAGTTTTCACCACGGTTGAAACAACACGGCTAATCAGTTGAGGGGAGCTGTTTAAAAAGACGAGTAATGAAATGTTCCTACCAGTATGTAGTTTTGGGTAGAAAAATAATGACGAGTAATGAAATGTTCACCAGAAGAAATTGAATGGTAAGAACTGTTTAAAAAGAATTGAAATATACCCCACTGCTAAATAATTAAACGCGCATTTACGAGGCCCAAGTTTTTTTTACCAGTAAAATTTTATTGCTATTCTCTGAACCAGACAAAAAAACAATATTGCCTTTCACTAGAAGACAAAGATAACAATATTGATCATCCTACCAAAAAACCAATCCAATTAAAAGAATGAAATAAATATTTAATCACCAAATGACAGTGTTTGGGTTTGTAAAATTTTTTATTGTGTTCTCTCCAACTCAAAAGCGATTGCGTCCACACTTGCTAGACATCTGTCATAGCACATGCCCCCCCAAGTTAGGTATTAAAATAATATACAATATTAAGTGACTGATGCCTCTGTCTGTACTTTTCACTTTTCCAACAGGGGCATTTTCCTGACAACATCTGCATGCAAATACTGTATTTCAACGCCAAATTAATTAACAAATACAGGAGCCTCGTCGCCATAATAATGGAGTCTCCAGTTGCCTTTCACGATACTAATAGTAATTAATTAATAAACTAAAAAATAAATATGATTACAAGGAAAGAAAAAGAAACATGTAAATTGCAATATAGCTGAAGCTGATGATGAAGAAGAAATTTTTTAATGGGGATTCTGGAAATCCGAATGGAAATATTGAGGCGAAGAGGGAGAGATATAGAGTGTGGGGAAGAGGAGAGAGGAGAGAGGAGAGAGAAGAGAGATAAGAGGAGAGAGGAGGAAAGAAATTTAAAAACGTGTTTTCTAGAGATTGAAAAGGACTTGAGATAATACAGGTTAACAGTATAAGGTGGTACCTTCCTTGATGGAGCAGAGCAGAAGTACGGCTGTCGTCTACAGTACAGTATAAGGTATTAAGGTGGTACCTTCCTTGATAATTTATTTGTGAATTTGAGCATGACGTTTTTTGCTGTGGTACTAGACAGAGATATTTAACCATAGAGAAAATTATTTAGTGAAACGGGGCAGAAGAGCTAAAAGGAAAGTTAATGTCGAACCATTTTCTACCCGACGATGTCCGGTGCGGCAGTGGGTGCATTTGAGGACCTATATGTTTGAATTCCCATAGCATTAGATGGAAATTATTTTAGAACTCCAATGCTCAAATAATAAACCCTCAAAAAATAAATTCTCATACAAGCTACCTAAAAGCTGAAAGGATGAACTATAATATTTGACATCCAACTTTTAAAAGTATAGATATAATATTTGACATCAAACTTTTTTTGATATGTTATTTTTTATGTAACTATTTCTTTCCCTTTAAATAGATTACTAGTCGTAATTCATAGAAGGAAAACACAATTAATTCAAAATAGATTACTAGTTGTAAAATAGATTACTAATACTTTAATGTGGAATTTAATATTTAATTTCATATAAGTTTCTAAATTAGTTCCTACATCCATTACAACTATTTGAAGATATTTTCAAATTTAACTGGTGTCATTAGTTACACCCCCCATAACACATTAACTTATAAATAAGGGTAGTTTTGGAATCCAAAAAATATAATAAATCAGATTTTAAGTTATATTAGGTAACTTGCTTAGTTGGATTGTAGTCATTGGGTATTATTTTAAAAAATTGGGTATTTTAAATAGAAAACTAAAAGAAAGGATTGCAGGTGATTTCAAATGAATTTTATGAGTCTAAGCTTAATTTACTAGTTAATTTTATGAGAAAATTAAAAAATAAAAATAAATCAGGCCCCACAGCCCAGCAAACATCCTGAGATTCTCTGCCCCTTTTTAATTTCTTTCCTCCCCCTCCCCCAACCCCTCTCTCTTCTCTCTCCTCTTCCCCAAACTCTCTCCACTACTCTGTATCTCTCTCCCTCAGTTTAAATTTTGATGACAGGGTGCTGCATGGTTGATCTTATTGAGGACAAACTTCTTGTGATCTTAGTATGATTAGATTGATCAATGAAATTTAAATGCATATTAGTTCAGAAAAAAAAATACAGAATCTTCCCATCTTTCTTTTTCTTATTAGGAACCAACGTAAATCAAGTAAATATCTAATTGCTAATCAAATACTATAAAGAAGTTGCATATGCATCCAGTTTCCCTTCACGGTACTAATCGTAATAAATTAATAAACTAAAAAATTAAATATGATTACAAGGAAAGAAAAAGAAACATGTAAATTGCAATATAGCTAATGATGATGAAGAAATTTTTTAATGCGGATTCTGGAAATCCGAATGGAAATATTGAGGCGAGAGGAGAGAGGAGAGAGAGAAGAGTCGAGGGAGGGGGAGGAAAGAAATTTAAGAACGTGCGTAGCCTTTATTTGGTAGCTTTTAATTGGCAATACCGTTATATTATTTATGTAAGGAGGGCAGGCATTTCAGTGAAAGAAGAAGACAAGGTTGCTGTAAATATATATTTGAACAAGGGTTAACCGTTTTATTAGTCCCTGAATTTTGACTTGATTTGCATTTGAGTACCTCAATTTCCAAAATGGTTCCCGTGGTCTTTTAACTTTAGTTTCGTTTGGACAAATGATCATGCCGTCAATTTTTATATTAAAACTAAAAAAATGAATAAAAAATCATATCTTTAAAATAATAACAAAAGAAAATCAAATAAAAAACCAACCAAAAAAAAAATTTCAAGTTTGAGGGAGTGCAAATCGGGATAGAGGGGGAGAAAGAGAGTTTAGTTTTTATTTTTCATTCATATTTTAATCAAATTTGGTACCAAAATACCATTTTTCCCCAGCATTGAACAGAAAAGTAAACAAAATTGACAGCATGACCATTTGCCTACGAAACTAAAGTTAAATGACCACGGGAACTATTTTGGAAATTATGGTATTCAAATGTAAATTTGGTCTAAATTTAAAGACTAATAAAACGATTAACCCTTTGAATAATGAATTACAGCTTTATATACAAGTCTACAATAAGAATTCTGGAGCCTTGCAAACCCTAGCTAAGGATTTATAAGAATGAAAAATTATATGAGCTGTTTGTACAGGAGTATTCCTCAATGTTGCCATTAGCCGTATTCCTTCTGAAATCATTAGGTCATAATTTAAACGTTTCGAATAAATGAAAATAACACTAAAAAAAATAGAAATCAATGTGATGTAAATTAGTTGGACTAACATTGAGGAAGAGTCAAAATCCGTATTGATTCGCGAAGTCGTTTTGGCCTGGTGCTTAAAAAACAAAAAAAAGAAACCCTTGTAGTAGCGCAAGGTCCTTCACATATAGTTACTTGGTACGTGGAACCGGAACGAATTCGAGATATGCAAGTTTCTATAGTACGAAATTCAAAAGGGTAGGCATAGTCCGTACGGTATTTAGGATCGTAATTTGTATATTATATTAATCTGGTACTATATTTTTTGTATCCTTATATTTGTATAATATGTATAATACAGAAAAAAGAAAATGTATAAATATATGAACGTAGACAAAAAAAGGATATGAGGTTTTAAAAACACACAATATTTGTAACAAAAAAAATACACAACATTAACTATCTCAACCTTTCAAATACCGGCGTTTCTTATTTCCACTACCGACTCTCTGTTCGCCATGAGTTCACTGACTTTTCTTGTCCTTTTGTGCATCCGTGCCTGACTAAGTTACTAAGATATGATTTTATAAAACTCAATCTGAGAGTGCAATTCTCCATTAATGCTCTCTCTGTGTCTCCATCTCTGCAATGACCTGCCCCGTACACATGTGCGACGTATTTATTCTTTATAAAAGTTTTAAGCAAAACAACATGCTCAGTCCAAAAATAATAACTATACGTAAGTAATTTAATAATGGACTTACCATTCATGAAGTTTTTATCCTCCTGATCAATAAAATAATGGATCTACCGTCCATGTCCCAATTAATTGGATGAAACTTGGACCATCAACATGATTGATACATATAGCTTAGGGTACCTATAATTGATATATATATATATATATATATAGCTTAGGGTAATCATATAGGATCATAATCGGAAGACACATATTTTAACACACATTTTGACAGAAGGCCTTAAAACTATGATACAACAACCACCTCCAAAACTATAAAAAGTGTTGGATAAGTCATAAACCTCTTCTTCTTCTTCTTCTTCTTCTTTTTTCTTTTTTTTTGAAAAATAAACCTCAGTTTTGAAGACTTAAAAACAAATAAGAAAAAAAGAGTCCAATTGGCACGCATTCAGAACAAAACCCTCTTTCTAATTAAAAGAAAGTTCACATTAGTGGTGGATCCAAAAATAAAAAGCCAATTGGGCGGAATTTACATACTAAACTTCACGCTACGAATGAATTTTATTAATAATCAGAAAAAGATACATCTAGTTAGGGGGACGTAATAAGTCTTACCCTCAAATACATCTATACATAAATAAAACCCTAAAATATTAAGTTTTAAATTAAAACTATAATTAAAGATATATAGAAAATGAGAGAATTAGAAATTACAACTTGTTATAGGAAGGAGAGGACAAGCCCGTAAGTTGCCCACTGCCCAGCCAGTATAATAGAAAGATGCAAAAAATAAAGAGGGAAAAAGGATGCTGTTGTTGTCCTCGGCGGGTCTGTAGAATAGAAGAGAGAAAAGGGAGAAAAGCATGACCAAACAGTTCCATCTCTCTTCTTTACCTATCATAGAGAAAAAACCAATCTATAGGAAGACTACACTTTGGCCCACAGGAAGAGCAAAACCCAGATCTAATTGGACCTTAATTAGTAGATTAAACCAGATTTACCCATTGACAGAGATAGAAAGACGTATCAACAAGAACTGCGGCACCACTGAGGTGGTGTTGATCTCTCAAAGCCGATGAATAAGGGCGGTGGTCCAGTGTGAGCGACAATTGAAAATTCTTTGTTTTTTTATTTGGTGGACAATTGAAGATTCTAATAATGCATATCTGAACATCTTAAGTAATTATAAATTGACGTGTCAGATTACGTGTCAGAATTTGTTTAGTTTATCATCAGCTATATTGCAATTTACATGTTAATCCGAATGGAAATATTGAGGCGAAGAGTGAGAGAGGGCGAGATTGAGAGTGTGGCGAAGAGGAGACCAACAACCATGGCCAATTGACATATTTTTTGGGTACTGAATGGTCCATCAGCTTGTATCCCTGTCAGTAGCGATATCATTTCCTAACTTAAACACTCATTGCCCAACATGTATGAAGTTTTATCACAAAAAGTCTCGGTGTTATTAATAACAGAGTCATTCACTTAGAGCATCTTCAAGAAAGACGTCGACAACAAAATATTAAATTTGAATTTGATGACTTATGTGGAAATTTGACACTTCGGAAAAATTAACTCCACCCGAAATGCTAAATATCGTATTGTTTTATTATATTTTTAAAAGCAATCATATTTGATGCAAAAAGTTTTAAGAGTGTAGATGATAATGGGGTTCATTATTAAAATAATATTTGACTACGCTAATGTCTTCCCACCCACCTTTACTTCTTTAAAACTGCCACATTTAATAAAACCAGTTAATCAAGTTTCCCAATATAAATAGTGATGGAATGAGCCCATTCTCGGTTGCAGCGATAAAATTCTTTCAGTCCAATCTGGGTAGTCTGTGCCTATCTTATCACTCTCAAATCTTCTCACTAATGCTTTCACTGATTTTAGCTCAAACAAATACTTCACGTATCATACCCGGTACTCATTGAAGTTCCTTTTTTCTTTCCCTTCTTAACTACTCTTTTAGGGAGACATGGGAAAGTCTACTCATTGTGTTGCATCGTCTGGCATGAAGAAAGGTCCATGGACTCCGGCAGAGGACCAAAAGCTCTTAGCTTACGTTCAAAAACATGGTCATGGAAATTGGCAATCCTTGCCTCAGAAAGCTGGTCAATTTCTATAACTAACTCTTCTTTCTAGCTTTCCAATCATTTACAATTTCACAGCTAATTTCATTGCATATTTCTCAGCCAGTTTTGGGTAACATATTTGTTAGCTCATATTTGGACAGGTTTTCTTTTACAATAAATGTTTTTTTTTGGGGGTCTGAAGTCAATAAATGTTAAGACAGGATTTATTCTGTCTGTTTTGAAAAATAAATAAATAAAACATATATGATGATAATAGGTCTTCAAAGATGCGGGAAGAGCTGCAGGCTAAGATGGAGAAACTACCTACGACCTGATATTAAGAGGGGAAATTTCAGTTTGCAGGAAGACAGAACCATCATTCAACTTCATGCTCTTTTAGGCAACAGGTACATACGTTACATGAAAAATAGTACAAAGTTTCACCAAATATAAGCAATATTTTGGTACCCGTCTCATCCCACGTACTTTGAATTCTCTCTTATTTTGTTTATGCCAAACTTTATCATAATATACTATCTACTAGAGAGTGTTTAGCAATTTTGATCTGTGTATCGTCATGAGGTGGAGTATGGTTTCCTAAGTCTTGGGCTAATATTTATGCATGCATGGTGTCAAGCCCGTTCTCCTGACCCTATAGTCCAAGGAACGAGCTTGACACCATGCATACATAAATATAAGCCAAAGACTCAGGAAACCATACTCCACCTCATAACGATACATCGATCAAAATGGATATAACAAAACTCCCTGTAATTGCTTATAAAACCCAAACAAACCTAGTAGTTTATCGATGAAAGTTCAACACATGTCATCACAAGCCAAGCAGTGGCAAAGCCACCTAAGGACCAGGGTGAGCCCAGACCCCCTCTCCTATTTTTTAATTTAAAATTTGTGACCCCAACTGATGTCATGGAGCTCTCTATTTGTTTAGATATTTTCCATTTTCTATATGTTCAAACTTTTAGAATGGAAATTTAAAAAGAACACTTGTGTGCAAATTAGCACAACAAACCTTCAATTTATGTCCTAACGTTCCGATTTTATAAAAAGTCTATTTCTTTCATATGGTCTAACATGGCCCCGACATGAATTTCTGGCTCCACCATTGAACCTGAGTGTTACTATACATACTATACCAATTTACACTACTTAATACTGTACACTAATCTATAATCAAGAATATAATATCAACTAAGTACCAGGTATATGAGAAATTTGAACTGGTACCAAAATCAATCTCTATATATTATACATAACACTTCTATATGCATATGTGTACACATTATATGTATGTTTGGGATGTACTGCTCTTTTGTTAGGATCATTTTGGATATTTTTTAATATAAAAAAACTCACTTTAATTAGGATACCGATATTGTGTTCCATGTATGTGAGCTAGGTGGTCGGCCATTACTGCGCACTTACCAAAGAGAACAGACAATGAGGTCAAGAACTACTGGCATTCTCGTCTCAAGAAACGACTGGCCTTGAAAGGCTATGACCCTGTAACCCACAAATCTAAGACTACCATCTTTGGCTTCGCCAATGGTTCAACTGATGACCCAAAGATCGGCTCAAACCTCAACCACATAGCTCAGTGGGAAAGTGCCAGGCTTCAAGCAGAAGACAGATTTGTGAGAGATTTAGAATTACACAAACAAGCTCATAATCTTTATAACAATAATGATATTTCTGCTACCTCATCAATATTATTAGGTCATAATAAGGAATTTGGGCCGACTGATAAATTATATGGACAGAACACACCACAATGCCTCGACATATTGAGAGCCTGGGAAAGCATCTTTATGTCAAATTACTCAGAACCTGCAGGAGGCCAAGATCATGTTAATTCATTTGGTAATGGTCTTGCTGGTGATTTCGAGCCTCCGATAATATCTGCAATATCAAGTAATGGATCATCATTGATGGACTGTTTCTTTCATGAACCAGTAGGGCAATGTTTTGATGAAAATTATGGCACTGGTATCACTGAACCATTCGCAGCGGTCCACCACAATATGGGGTTTAAAAATGGGGCATGCTTGGAGGACTTTGGACTTTGGGAAATAATCCTGCAAGGGAGAAAAGATTGTCCGATATCGGGAATTAGTATGTAGTACTAGCTAGGTATTGTAAATTGGTACTCAATGCCACTATCGAATCTGTGTTGTACTAATAAAAATTGCATCCCTAAAAGGATCTTTGTTGTAGCTTAGTAACAAGCAATAAAATTTGATTTCTCTCTTATCTTTATGTGATAGCGGTATATGGTTAAATATGTTGATGTGAGTTAACCTAATAAATCAAGGAGATTTATTTCCTAAGTTCATTAGGTGATTTATTTCATTTTCAATATAGTAGACAATCCTTATATAATTAAGAGGTATTGTCCTATTTAATTCATGCATCTATTTCCTTGTAAAGCACACTAATAAACCCATGTATTCCTCCTTATGGAGAAGAATACAATCATCCAAATATTCAAACCATATTCTCATTCTTAGCATGGCATCAGAGCTGTCAATCCTAGATCAAATTCCTAAACTCTCAAATCAAATCCCCTTGGTAATTTACCATTTGAACGTAATTTTTAACTTGCAAACATCATTCTTGCGTTTGTCGAGTAAAGTGCACATTTAAATGGTAAAATGGTCTTTTTCACGACCTTTACCCACAAACGTGTTTCTTTACTCAGTGAACGCAGGGGTGGCGTTTATATGGTAATTGAGGCGTTCATTTGGTAATTTACCGATTAAATGTGATTTTTACCTTATAAACACCATTCTTGCGTTCTCTGAATAAAGTGCACATTTAAATAGAAAAATTGCATTTTCCACTATCTTTACCTACAAACGTGGCTCTTTACTCAACGAACGTAAGGGTGACGTTTATATGATAATGGAGGCGTTTGTTTGGTACTTTACTATTTAAACGTGATTTTCACCTTCCAAAAATCATCCTTGCGTTCGCTAAGTAAAGTGCACGTTTAAATGGTAAAATGAAATTTTTACTACCTTTACCCACAAACGTGTCTCTTTACTCAGCAAAAGCAGGGATGGAGTTTATATGATAATGGAGGCATTCGTTTGGTAATTTACCATTTAAACATGCATTTTACCTTCCAAACATCATTGTTGCGTTCATAGAAACAAACGTTTAAATGATAAAATTGTATTTTCACTACCTTTACCCACAAACGTGTCTCTTTACTCAACGAATGTAGGGGTGACGTTTATATTGTAATGGAGGCGTTCATTTGGTACTTTACCATTAAAACGTGATTTTTACCTTCTAAACATCATCCTCGCATTCGTGGAATTGCTATTTGCACACAGACGCTCAATGTTTGCATTTCAAACATGCAATTGCATGACCATGATGCAATTCTAGAGGGCGTGTGTACAATTAGAACGAAAAGGTTGTGTAAGTAAATATCTAACAATTTGTCCTTTCTGTATGAAAATAAATGTGAACCGTAGATCTCATCTAACGGTGTATAAACTTGATGTATTATTTAAAGTACAGTAGAATTTCGTTTCACCACAGGTTGAAACAACACGTGTAATCAGTTGAGGGGGCATGCTGCATGCAAGTTTTTTTGTCGTATATCGATACTTCGAAGTATCTTCAGATCGTAATCGTTGGAATTTAATAATAATCACTGCATTTTGGAATTACAAACATAATGTCTTGTCAGACATCTCAGTCCTTTTCCAGCTGGTGGACAGAGAGTAGGATCAATGCTTTCAAATCCTTTGATGAAGAGCTGAAACTCCACAACGCTAAAAATCAACCAATTAAAAGCATTAAATATTTGATCATATCATCACCAAATGTCAGTATTTTCTGACCATTTAACCATTTCATCAGCACAAAATTAAGAAAATAAATTCTGACGCGATGGGAGGGGAAGGCCGGGGGGCTTCCTCGATGGAGCAGAAGCCCAAGGCTCTCTCTCTAAGAGCAAGTCTACCTCTGATCGTTAAGGCAAGACAAAAGCTGTTATTATTCACGTGAATGGTAGCAGCTTTGTTTTTTTTGGTTCCACCTCAAAAGGTTAGGACAATGACAAATATTATTTATTGTACTTTATTTATTATTATTATTTTTTGTTTATACTTTAAATCATTAATTTTGATAAGCTTTTTAGATAATATTTTCGGTTGCCACGTGTCACTATTTATTATAAAATTATCAGTGCCCAGGAAGCGTCACGTGGCATTTTTTCGTTGGGTTCTGTCAGCACTGACGTTAGTGAGCAAAAGTCAAATTTTTTTACCATTAGCGCGTGAAATTCACACGCCAACAGTAAAAAAAATTTGAATTTACGCTTGTTGACGTCAGCGCCTTCGGGCTTCAGCCCAGGCAGAATTTGCCCGTGGACTTGCCCGGATTGGTGGAACCCATGGCTTGCCCGGGCTCCTAATCGTGTGATGGAGGGCTTCTAGGCTCGCGAGGTGGGCCTTTTGCCCGGTTTGAGTCCAACAGTGGACTTGCTCTAAATGAGAAGTTGAAAAAGGTTTCAGACATATCCCAGGCCAGGAGTCCCTATAATTTATTTGTTAGTTTGTGGATCTTATGTTACAATGTGGTGGTGGTGTAGCTAGAAATTTTGTTACGATGGTGATTTTTGGTTTTCTGTTTATGAGTTTGGATAATCATGTTGTAGCGTTGGATGGATTTTTTTATTTTTTATTTTGGAGACAACAGCGATACTGAAATGGAAGTTATTTCAAAACTCCAATAGCCAAATGGTAAACGCATAAATATTATCTCGTGTAAGCTACCCCTAAAAGCTGAAAAGAAAGTTAATAAAATCATATTTGTAAATGGTGGAATATTGATAGATATATTTTAGGGAAGAACTTGGCTCTTTAAAACTTGGCTACATTTTAAACTTTATAATTAAAAACGAGTTCTCATAAACACATGATATATCTATACATTGAAACATGACGGAAACTTTATTATTATTCTAAACTTTAGAACTTATAATACAAAATAAAGAAGAAGAAAAAACCATTTTATGAGGACGCTAGAAAACCGTAGAAGGAATTAAAAACTGAACAATGCAAGTAGAACCGTAACTGGTTCTGTGGTACCTCTGAGGCGCTCTCTTAATCCCTCTCGTGAAAAGAAGAAAAAATTGTGTGCGACGGATTAACTTCAGGGAAACAACAAGATGTGTGGAAAGATCAGGAAAATCACTAAGATATAAGTTTGTTCATCTTTCAATTTGCAAACAAGCACAATTTTATTATTATTTTTTTTTGGGGTCGAAAGCAAACAAGCATAAATTAATGTCGAAATTGCATTGTTTGTCTCGTGACTGTTTGGTTTGTAATCTAAATGACGTCTTATTTGCTAGATGCATTTTGAGGGGTACGACTCATTATTTCCCCATTACTAGGTATATCATATTTTGTTGTCAATGAAATTCACTCGTACCATTGAGTTTGTTTGTAAGGTAAATCCAACTCAATCTATTTTGAAATCCTAGATCCGTTTCTGAACCCAACATGTGTGAAGTTTTATCACAAAAGTTTTCGTTGTTATTAGTAATGGAACTACTCACTTATATTTCCAATGTGATATTTCCACATTCTTCAACAATAATTGAGTGAAATTATAACACAACCTCACCATGTCATGTATCCAAACCTCCTTTTTCAAAACCATACCACATTGAATAACACCAGTCATTGATTTTTCTCCCAATATAAATAGTTATGGAATGAGACCATTCTCGGCCGCAGCGGTCAAATCTTTTCAACCAAATCTGGGTGTTTCAATTATCACTCTTCATCTTCTCACTAATGCTTTTACTGATTTAAGCTCAAACAAATACTTCACGTATCAAACCCTTTACTCATTGAAGTTCCTTTTTTCTTTCTCAAACAAATATATTTTAAGACGGGTTTTTTTTTGTGATAAGTGAAAAGTGATAATCTGATGTATATTACTTATGTATTCAGTCATAACAATTACATACATAAACATATATGGAAAGAAGTAATAACTACAGCCTAAACTACAGGGATTGCTAGACTAGAGAAGGAAACATAATCAGTTAAGGGTCTGCAGCAATCTACTCCTGTGATTGAGATTTGATATCGTAACACTCCCCCTCAAGTTGAAGAGTGAAGGTTTAGAGCTCCTAACTTGCGAATAATCATATTGAAGGAATCTCTTCCAAGTGGTTTTGTGAAGATGTCTGCCAACTGGTGGGAAGAGCGTGTATGCAGCAGTAATCATCCCGGATTGAATTTTCTCCCGTACCAAATGACAGTCCAACTCGATATGTTTTGTGCGCTCGTGAAAAACTTGGCTGCTATGTGTAGTGCAGCTTGTTTGTCACAATGCAAAACAGCGGGCTCTTGAATATTGACTTGAAAATCTTGTAACAAGTATCTCAACCAAGTTATCTCACAAGTTGCATGCGCCATGGCTCAATATTCGGCTTCGGCTGAAGAGCGTGAGACAACATTCTGCTTCTTTGTTTTCCATGATATTAGCTTTCGTTCAAAAACATGGTCATGGAAATTGGCAATCCTTGCCTCAGAAAGCTGGTCAATTTCTATAACTAACTCTTCTTTCATAGCTTTCCAATCAATTACAATTTCTCAGCCTGTTTTGGGTAGCATATATTTCTTTTTGGACACAGTCAATAAATGTTTTTTTTTTGGGGTCTGAAGTCAATAAATGTTAAGACTAGGGTTTTTCGGAACTTGGCCTGTTTTAAAAATAAATAAATAAAACATATATAATAATAATAGGTCTTCAAAGATGTGGGAAGAGCTGCAGGTTAAGATGGAGAAACTACCTATGACCCGATATTAAGAGGGGAAACTTCAGTTTGCAGGAAGACCAAACCATCATTCAACTTCATGCTCTTTTAGGCAACAGGTAAGTACATCACATGCAATATTTTCATTTATACGCATAAATGCATGCATTTTAGATAGTACTCTCATGTCTCATCCCAAGTACTCTGAATTCTCTCTTATTTTTCTTTCTGCCAAACTTTATCATAATATACTATCTACTAGCATTTTGATCGATGTATCCTCGTGAGGTGGAGTATGGTTTCCCGAGTCTTGGGCTTTTGGGGTATATTTCTGCATACATGGTGTCAAGCCCGTTCTCCTCACCATGTAGCCCATTCTACTCGACTACAGGGTTGAGGAGAATAGGCTTGACACCATGCATACATAAATATACCCCAAAGCCCAAGACTCAAGAAACCATACTCCATCTCATGACGATAAATCGATCAACAAGGCTATAACGAGACTCCCTGTAATTGCTTATAAAACCTAACAAACCTAGAAGTTTATTAATGAAACTTCAACACATGTCATCACAAGCTGAGCAATGGCAGAGCCACCTAAGGACCAGGGTGGGCCCAGGCCCACTCTACTATTTTTTTATTTAAAAATATTTTTACTTATATATGTGCATATTTGTTGTTTTTTGGACCTCAACCGAGTAAAATTTGTGACCCCAACTAATGTTATGGAGCTTTCTATGAATTTCTTGCTCCGCCATTGAACCCGAGGTGTTACTATTACATATTGTACCAATTTACATTACCTAATTTCGTACACAAATCTATAATCAAGAATATAGTATCAACTAAGTACCAGGTATATGAGAAATTTGAACTGTACCAAACAATCTCTATATATTATACATAACACTTCTACATGTACACATTATATGTATGTTTGGGATGTACTGCTCTTTTGTTAGGATCATTTTGGATATTTTTTATTATAAAAAAACTCACTTTAATTATGATACTGATATTGTGTTCCATGTATATGAGCTAGGT
The DNA here is from genome assembly GCA_903112645.1 of Prunus armeniaca. Classification (NCBI taxonomy): domain Eukaryota; kingdom Viridiplantae; phylum Streptophyta; class Magnoliopsida; order Rosales; family Rosaceae; genus Prunus; species Prunus armeniaca. The sequence continues at coordinate 6,679,119 of CAEKDK010000003.1, read as the reverse complement.
GGTCGGCTATTACTGCGCACTTACCAAAGAGAACAGACAATGAGGTCAAGAACTACTGGCACTCTCGTCTCAAGAAACGACTGGCCTTGAAAGGCTATGACCCTGTAACCCACAAGCCTAAGAATATCATCTTTGGCTTCGCCAGTGGTTCAACTGATGACCCAAAGACCGACTCAAACCTCAACCACATAGCTCAGTGGGAAAGTGTCAGGCTTCAAGCAGAAGCCAGATATGTGAGAGATTCAGAATTACACAAACAAGCTTATCATCCTTATAACAATAATGATATTTCTGCGGCTTCATCAACATTATTAGGTCATAATAAGGACTTTGGGCCGACTAATCAATTATTTGGACAAGATCATGTTAATTCATTTGGTAATCATCTTGCTGGTGATTTCGAGCCTCCGATAATATCTGCAATATCAAGCAATGGATCATCATTGATGGATTGTTTCTTTCATGAACCACACTACTACATTTTACTATTTGTGCGACGAAACTTTGCACGACTCCAGTGACCGAAAAAAATATTCGTCGGGCAAAAAAAATTAAAATATGCGCGACGAAACGTTTGGTCGCGCAAAGATCCTTAGCATGACAAACAAAAAAGTCGTCGTGCAAAGTGGGAAGAAAAACCTTGGTTAATTTTTTTTTGGCACCAAACATGTGCGTGACGAATATTTTGGTCGCTCAAAGTAACTTTGCGCGACAAATAAAACATTCGTCAAGCAAAGTGGGGAAGGAAAAACCGGGTTTATTTATTTGGCGCCAAATATTTGCGCGACGATCAGATATCTTTGCGCGACGGTTCCGTATTTCGTCGCATAATGGTGGACAGAAAAACGTGCGATACCTTTTTTTTTGGCGCCAAATACTTGCACGACGGAAGTATGATTCGTCGCGCAAGGTTTGATGTCGGCACGTTCTTGTGCGATGGAAATTTGCGCATGTGCGACACCATTAAGAGTTTGCGCAAAATCCCGATGTTGATAGGTGCTTGCGCGACGAAAATGTTGTTTCGTCACTCAAAATCCTTCGTCCACATCTCTGCATTCTGCCATTGCAGAGGCAGAATACAAATAATTTTTGCAAAATTTCTGCCATTTCGAACCTTCCTCTGTCTGTGCTGCTGCCTCTGCCGGGAATTCAATACGCTCATTGGGTAAGTATTATTTGTCATTTGTTTAAAAATATTAATGTAAATTCATACTAACGGTATTAATTTTGTTCTTATTATAGATATTTGTAATTTGCGATTGTGGAGAACGATTGAAAAGGTATTTTATTCATTTTATATTAAATTAGTTACATTATGTTGAATTTAGTTTGTTATATTTATATTTTTGTTGTGAAATTATATTTGTATTACGTTGTTAAATTGTGCGTCACGTAGCACAATGTGTTGTGATGTACGAAATTAATTGAAATTAACTTCGTACTTTTATTATTATTTTTTAGTAACACTTAGTTTTCCGTTTGAGATTAGTTGGATTTCATGCATGGATGCGTAAAGCATGATTGCGGTCCAATTAATTCTTGAATTGTCCCATTATTTGGACAGTTTGGTAATTCATAGTGTTGTCACGTAATCTACATGATTAGGTTTCGATTGTGGAGATTTCGGTATTATCTCAGTACGTTCTTCGGGTGGTACCTAGGTATTTATACCTATGCCCACCTCAAGAACTGTATCGAGATGCTGCCAAAATTCATCCACGTCGAAATCTAATCTCATGTAGCCATAGGTTATGTGGCAAGACTATGCATTCCCGAATGGGATAGGGCCTTTACCGGAGGCATAAGGTGACATTATAACTTCGTATGAAGTTGTGATTGTTGTGTTGTGATTGTGGTTTCAGGAATTATGAGCATAAGGTGGATATAGAACTCGAATAGATGCGCAGACGAATACTTGGATGGAATCGAGGATTTTATTGAGTTTGCACGTAGACACAACCCGGGTGCAACTAGAATCCGTTGTCCTTGTCGGAGGTGTAACAACACGTTGTGGGGGACAATTGAAAATGTTGGATTTCATTTAGTAAGGAATGGAATGATTGAGACATATAGCATTTGGAACCTTCACGGGGAACAATTAGACCATGTTTCGTCTTCAAATGCCACAAGAGTGGACAATGTTGAACCTATTGTGGACCTAATGATCAAGTCATGAATATTATACAGGATGCTTTTCCATTTGCATCGACCAACATCAATCAGGAAGGGGAAGATGACGTGCTTACACCAATAGACAGTGCAGAGTTTGAACAATATGAAAAACTGTTAAAAAATGCCAACCAAGAGTTATACCCGGGGTGTGAGAGCTTTTCCGTTCTCACGGCGATTGTAGAGCTAATGCACGGGAAAATAAAGTATCGTATGTCGAACATGTGTTTCGATTACTTTTTGGGGTTTTCAAGAGAATGCTTCCGACGGACAATTGTTTGCCGAAAGACCATAAACATGCACAGAAGGTGTTGAATGGTCTTGGATTGGGTTATGAAAAAATTCACGCTTGCAAAAACAATTGCATGTTATTCTATAAAGAGCATGAAATGTTGGATACATACCCTATATGCAATAAGCTGAGGTTAAAAATGACATATAAGAATAGAACAACTAAGATCCCACAAAAAGTCATGAGTTATCTGCCCTTGAAACCTAGGTTGCAACGATTGTATACGTCGACGCATATTGCCACAGATATGAGATGACATAAGGAAAAACGAGTAGACGATGATGTGATGCGGCATCCTGCAGATGGGGAGGCATGGAAAGAGTTCGATTGAACGTTCCCCGAGTTTGCTGCTGATCCCCGAAATGTTAGATTGAGACTTGCCACTGACGAGTTCAATCCGTATGGGGTTCTAAACCAACACCACAGCACTTGGCCGATTTTCGTATTCCGATATAATTTGCCGCCTTGAAAATGCATGAAAAAATAATACATGATGATGACTGTTTTGATAACTGAGGATCCTGGTAGGTCAATCAATGTTTACTTAAGGCCGCTGGTTGATGAGTTGAAGGATTTATGGATAAATGGCATTCGCACGTGATAGGCTTTTTAGTACCTGCGCAAACAGGGTTAAAACTCCTACAAAACTTGCAAGAATGACAAGGTTATTGTAGTATAAATGATTCAAGCAAGGTCGTTCTCCGCAGGGATTATTAAATAACTCGTAGCAACCAAATTCTAATTAATTATTGCAAAAGAGAAAGTTGAGATGTTTGATTTGAAGACCTTAAATTAAAAGGAATTTAACTAATAAAAATAAGGCAATATGCAAAATTAAAGCTAAGAGCAAGAGAAGAAGTTGTGTTTTTAGAAATCAAATTACTAAAGCACTAGGGATCCGCCGTCACCTTAACAATTCTATATAGTTCCCCCAATTACTTATGACCTATACATGCATATTTCGGAGGTTAGGTATTCCTAATATATGCCTACTTGGACCCCCAACATAGAGCGTATATCATACATGCAATCCGTCTGTGGTATTCAGATCGAATCTAAACATACATGACTCATTAAGTTCTGTGAAACCTTTTGAAAAACCATGCAACCCTTAAGACGTGGTATTCATCCTAAGTGAACTTGCACATATTAATCACGAGAAGCCTTCGTCAATTTCAGGGACCGACCTCCAACCAAAACTGCATCAAATTACTTTTCTAAACATCCTAATGGTGATCAAGCATCAAGACACTTAGATAGTTTAACCCAGTGACGAATAATTCGAAAACCTGCATGCATATAATCATAAGCAAATTGGACAGAAACTACATATTCTTGCTAAGGTTCGTGGCCTCACCCTAGCAAAAGAGAGTTAGTTACGCATGTTCACAATTGAAATCCAAGAAGATATCATTAAGAAGAAAAAGAATGAAAACACCTGAAAGTCGCGAAAATCCAAAACCCTAGCAATTGCTCCAAAAGCCAAAAAGAAGTAAAAAGGAAGTTTTCTAAATTGCTGTGAAAAGGAGTTTAAATACCTCCTAAAACCTAGCTACCCAATCCCCACAAGGAAACTAAGTTAAAATAAAATAAGACTAGGAAATAAAGTCCAAATTGGATTAGGAGAATCTGCCAATAATCTGGTCAGCCACGTTTTGGTCTCAAATCTCCTCCAAATATGGCCCAAGATAGCTCGTTTTAAAGATAAAAATATTCCGAACACTTCTCCTGAAGGCCACGAACCCATCCGAGGTCATCTTGGGCTCCAAAAACGCAATACAAGCCCAAAACGTCACTATTCCAGCACTGCACATCGCTCCTTCATTTATTCGCCAGGAAATCATCGCTTGGTGGAAAAATCTGATATTTTGATACGATCAAGCTAAGTGGCTCATGAACGTCCTCCAACTGGAATTACTCCAAAATTCGTCCATTTGATTATGTTTTGCTCCAGAGGAAGTCGAAAGTCCTATATTGGAAATATAATTCAAAGTATCAAAATTCTTCCAAAATATTAACCAAAATATACTAAGAATGAGGCTAAATATATAATATAAAATCGACTCATCAAAATACCCCCAAACTTAGCTTTTTGCTTGTCCTCAAGCAAAACAAGACTCAAACAAAATTAAAAACTTAACAAACTAGACATCTAGCTAACACTTTAACCAGAACAAAATTTCCACCTTCAAGTTGCAATCCATAGCAAATTTTAAAAACTAGAACATCTGTTCAATAGATTCAACTAATCCCACCACAGAGTCTAAGCTATTTAGAATCAATTAGAAAAGAATTCACAAACTTCCTTCGGTGTAAAGTGAACCATCATAGTTAAGGAAACTCGACTAAAACCTTTATCTCTCATCCTTTTTATTCTTCACACACTTTTTTTTTTTTTTTTTTTTTTTTTTTCAGTAACAGTAGCGGTTGTGCAATGTCGGTTCCCTTAAGCTTTCGATCCACCCCATGTAGCGAGCTTTAAGTCAATGACTCCCAAACCACTAAGGCTTTAGGGCACTAGGTGTAGAACACCCCTAAGGACTTATTAACTCAAGCTGGAAAGGCTACGAAACCAACTAACCACCCTGCCTCATGCCAAAACTCTACCGTTTGTCTCGAGAATCACTGCTGATTAGGCAGGACTGGCCCGGTTACTAACAAAGCTTTGGGTGAGGCAATTATTACTTGATAATACATACTAACTTTATTTATATAGAACAAAAATTAAAACACACTGGGACAAACAATAAGTATTTCAATCTCACTCCCCACAAACCATGTTGGTGTGATGTGCAAATTTCAAAGTACAATTCAAGAATTAGTGTCTAAACAATAATAAACAGAAAAGACTCTATTGTGGGACTAATCTTCACCATGTCCATTTGTTCTAATGTTTAAAATAATTTATGGATATGAACTTAAAAACGAAAATTTTAAACAAGACCCAACAAATTAAAAATCTAAATTTCTTTATTTTCCCACCCCCAAACTTAAATCACACGTTGTCCTCAAGGTGTGGAAAATAAATAGATGTGACAACAAAAATAAAGAAAATACCCTAAGAGAGAAAAATACATAAATAAATAAATAAAAATTAAAAAGAAATAAAGAAATAAAAACAATAAGAACAAAAAGCAAGAAAACGAACACACCTGGGAGGTTTCGAACGCAGGACCAGTAGCTGGGAATTGCCGAGCGCACTGACCAACACGGACAAGGGCAGACTTGTGTCAAGTCCAAGCAATTTCGACAACATAATTGGTGTAGCCGCAGCGGGTGTCATGTGGACAGATCTAATTGCATCTCTGTTGGTTGCGAGAAAACTGGAGGTTGTAGACCCATTCATCTCAACGCTCTCACTTCTTCAGTTCGCTCAGAAAACGCAGGTTTGCGCTCTCGCCCTTCTTCATTTTTCTCAAGAACGCAAGGGCCTTATCTCTCTGTGGGGTGGAATTATCTGATGCACTTGAATCTCTATATGTTTTTTTGAATTTCTTGACTCCTCAATTTCAGATATATCTCCATCCATGTCACCAGATGCTAACCTGTTCCAAGATGAAAGCAAGTTGAATCCGAACCAGAGTCCATTCTCCACCAGTAAGGACCCCAGATCGGTGCATCTTGTAGGTATGATTTCGAACCCTAGAATATAAATTACGCCATCTGTTTGATTCCCAACCCAAATTGGAAATGACACCAGCTATGGGATGCTCCACTTGAATTGTCAAAGAATTGGAATCCCATGTGGCCAAGCTTGAAGTTGAGATTGGTGACTTCAAAAAGCTGCTGGAGAAGAACGTTGTCTAATGGGATTTCGTCCAAAAAGAACATTGAGTCACCCAAGAACCACTTGACCACTAATCTTGCAAGGATGATTTCAAGATCCAATATCCATTCGAAGGTAAGATTAATTCCAGAATTTGTTTTGGGTCCTGATTTGGGAGCTGTGGTTGATGTATAGATGAGTGTGTATAATTTCGACATGTGCACAGTGTAGGAAAGTTGCAGATCCAAGAGACGGCAGTCAGCACACAAGCTCAAAGGACAAAACAGCACAAAGCCCTGAGGACCCCCAATCCGTGCATCTCATAGGTATAATTTCGAATCCCTGCAAATTTGTGTTGTTGGAAATTTGGTAGACTTGCTGCTGGGTGCAGGATTCCAGCCTAGGATTTTTCTGCATTTGATGTGTGCTGCTGAATGTTGTGTCGGTCCCTGTGTAGACTTGCTGCTGGGTGCAGGATTCCAGCCTAGGATTTTTCTGCATTTGATGTGTGCTGCTGAATGTTGTGTCTTTCCCAGTGTAGACTTGCTGCTGGGTGCAGGATTCCAGCATAGGATTTGTCTGCTTTTGATGTTGGCTGCTGATTGTTGTATCCTGCATTGAATCAATGATGTGTTATGAGTAGAAAGAGAATAAAAACATCTAGTTAAAGAAATTTTTTTTTTTTTTTTTTTTTTTTTTTTTTTTTTTTTTTGAATTAAAAGGAGTAAAGAGTATAGAAAAATTGGGTTGCCTCCCAATGAGCGCTTTATTTTAAGTCTGTAGCTAGACTTTGCAGAAGCCTGGTGGTCAAATCACTGGTTCCTTCAGAGTCAGTGACTCGCGTGCAATATCGAAGGGTGACTCCAAATATGGTTTCAGCCTGTGACCGTTCACTTTGAATGTGTTGCCATTAATTTCACTTGTAATATCAACCGCCCCATGAGGATAAACCTTAGTAACCAAATATGGGCCATTCCAACGAGACTTTAACTTCCCTGGAAACAACTTCAACCTTGAACTGAATAACAAAACTTTTTGCCCTGGATGAAAATTCTTTCTGAGAATCTGATTGTCATGAAATGCCTTGGTTTTTTCTTTGTAAATGCGCGAGCTCTCATAAGCATCATTACGAATTTCCTCAAGCTCATTAATCTGCAATTTACGTTTTTCTCCAGCAGAATCATAAGAAAAATTCAACTCTTTAATAGCCCAAAATGCCTTATGCTCTAGCTCCATAGGTAAATGACAAGCCTTACCATAAATCAGCCGAAATGGGGACATCCCAATTGGGCCTTTAAATGCTGTTCTGTACGCCCAGAGAGCATCACTCAATTTCAAACTCCAGTCTTTTCGAGTCGAGCTAACTGTTTTTTCAAGAATTCGCTTGATTTCTCTATTTGAAACTTCAACCTGTCCTGATGTTTGTGGATGATAAGGAGTAGCAACACGATGGGTGATCCCATACTTAGCTAGCAACGTAGCAAACGATCTATTGACAAAGTGCTTACCCCCATCACTTAGAATGACACGCGGTGTTCCAAATCGTGGAAAAATTACCCCCTGGAGGAATTTCAGAACAACTGATCCTTGATTGGTTGGTGCTGCAATTGCCTCGACCCATTTAGAAACATATTCAACAGCCACCAAAATATACTGATTGCCATGGGACATTGGGAATGGTCCCATGAAATCAATACCCCAAACATCAAACAATTCAACAACTAATATACTTTGTTGTGGCATTTCGTTTCTTTTGGACTGATTACCCACCCTTTGACAACGATCACAAGATCTACACCAACTATTAGCATCCCTGAAGAGAGTAGGCCAAAACAATCCACTCTGCAAGATTTTAGCTGCTGTCCGTTTAGGGCCAAAATGTCCCCCACAAGCATACTGATGTGCAAACTTTAAAACACTTTCATGCTCTTCTTCTGGAATACACCTGCGAATAACTTGGTCGGAACAATATTTGTATAAATATGGTTCATCCCAAAAATAATACTTTGCTTCTGCCAAAAATTTCTTTTTCTGCTGGAAAGTAAAATCTGGATGAAGTACCCCTCTAGCCAAATAATTAACTAAATCAGCAAACCATGGTGAAATGATATGGGCAGCAAACAGCTGTTCATCCGGAAAACTTTCATTTAAAGGCAGCAAGTCATCTTCAGCAGAAATTGGCACAATCAACCTGGACAAATGATCAGCCACAACATTTTCACTACCCTTCTTATCCCTGATTTCTAAGTCAAACTCTTGCAGTAAAAGAATCCAACGAATTAATCGAGGCTTAGCGTCTTTCTTCGACAACAAATACTTCAAAGCTGCATGATCTGTGTAAACAATCACCTTAGCCCCAACTAAGTAAGACCGAAATTTTTCTAATGCAAAAACAACTGCCAACAATTCCTTCTCTGTGGTCGCATAGTTTAGCTGTGCGTCATTGAGAGTTCGACTAGCATAATGAATGACTTGGGGAAGCTTATCTTTCCGCTGTCCAAGAACCGCTCCTACTGCGTAATCTGAAGCATCACACATCAATTCGAAAGGTAAACTCCAATTAGGTGCTGCAATAATGGGTGCTGTAGTGAGGAGTGTCTTTAACTTGTTGAAAGCCTCCAAACAAGCATCATCAAAGACAAAAGGAGCATCCTTAGCCAACAAATTACACAATGGTCGGCTAATCTTGGAGAAATCCTTGATAAACCGTCTGTAAAACCCAGCATGACCAAGAAAAGATCGAACACTTTTAACAGCTGTCGGTGGTGGCAGCTTTGCAATTACATCAATTTTGGCCTTATCAACCTCAATACCCCTGTTAGAAATCAAGTGGCCTAGGACAATCCCCTGCTTAACCATGAAATGACACTTTTCCCAATTTAAAACAAGGTTTGTCTTAATGCATCTGTCAAGAACTAAGGATAAATTGTTCAAACATTCATCAAAAGAATCCCCAAAAACAGAAAAGTCATCCATAAACACTTCAACTACCTGTTCAACCAATCCGGAAAATATGCTCATCATGCATCGTTGAAACGTTGCAGGAGCATTGCACAAACCAAAGGGCATTCTTCGATATGCAAAAGTCCCAAAAGGACATGTAAAGGTTGTCTTCTCTTGATCTTCAGGTGCAACTGGAATCTGGTTGTACCCTGAATATCCATCCAAGAAACAATAGAACGCACGACCAGCCAACCTTTCCAACATTTGATCAGTGAAAGGCAATGGAAAATGATCCTTTCTAGTGCCCGTATTGATCTTTCTGTAATCAACACACATACGCCACCCAGTAGTCAAACGTGTAGGCACAAGTTCATTATTGTCATTCTTCACAACTGTAATTCCAGAACGCTTGGGCACCACTTGAGTTGCACTAACCCACTTACTATCTGAAATGGGATAGATCATCCCAGCATCTAGAAGCTTCATAACCTCAGTACGAACAACTTCTTTCATAATTGGATTCAAACGACGTTGAGCATCAATGGTGGGCTTTACTCCATCTTCCATCAGAATTCGGTGCATGCAAATTGTAGGGCTGATCCCTTTAATGTCTGCTATAGTCCAACCGATTGCATCTTGATAATTTCTTAAAATACGCAGCAATTTTTCTTCTTCTGTTGATGATAAGTCAGCAGCTATAATAACTGGCAGCGAAGAATTTGCACCCAGATAAGCGTATTTCAAGTGTCCTGGCAGTACTTTTAAGTCCAGTTTAGGTGGCTGTACTTTAGAGGGCTGCAATGGTTTTTTCGGTTCCCCTAAACTCTCAAAAACGTGCCTCCAACGGGGGTGTAGAAAAGGAACACTTTCCAAAGCTGAAACATACTCAAAAACCTCTTCATCTTCAGTGTTTTTATTCTCCAACCCATGCAACACCTTTAACAATGGATCTGATGTCAAACGGGGCATAATTTCAGCATGCATTAAGCTGTCTAACATGTCAACACGCATACAATCTTGCACATCAGTTGGCCTTTTGGTTATTTCGAATAAACTGAAAACAACGGACTGATCTTGCACTCTAAGTGTAAGTGTTCCAGCCTCAACATCAATTAAGGTTCGAGCAGTAGCCATGAATGGACGCCCCAAAATAATCGGTGTTTGCATATCTTCATCCATATCCAAGACCACAAAATCTGCAGGAAGGTAGAGATTATCCACTTTAATAATGAGGTCTTCAATAATTCCCCTAGGGTAAGCAACTGAACGGTCCGCCAGTTGTAGAATAACTGATGTAGGCTTGATTTCTCCTTGTCCTAGTCTCTGAAAAACAGAAAAAGGCATTAAATTAATACTGGCACCCAAATCAATTAAAGCACGTTTAAAATTAGAATTTCCAATTGTGCATGAAATTGTAAAACTCCCTGGGTCTTGTTTCTTTGGAGGCAGTTTGTGTAATAAAACTGCGCTGCACTGTTCTGTAAGAATAACTTTTTCAAAATCCACGAGCTTCTTTTTCTTTGTGCAAACATCCTTTAAAAACTTGGCATAAGATGGAATGTTCTTAATTGCATCAATCAATGGGAGATTGATCTGAACTTTGGCCAACGTCTTCATAAAATCTGTCAACTGTTGATCTTTAACTTTGGGCTTCAACCTTTCGGGATAAGGCATTGGAGGCACATAAACACGTTCTGCAGTTTCTGCAGCAATTTTTGCACTGTTTTCAGATCTGCCCATAGACTCTGTAGAATCTGTAACAATATCAGATTCTGCAAAATTTCCTGAATCTGTTTGTGGCTGTGATGCTGCCTGCGAATTTCCAACACAAATTTCACCTCTATTGTCATAACTTTTACCCGAACGTAGAACTCGAACTGCCTTACAATCTGCGCCTCCCCTTGGATTATTTTCCGTTTGGCTAGGAAATGTACCTGGTGCTCTTTCTGAAACTTGGAATGCAATCTGCCCCATTTGTTTTTCTATGTTTTTCACTGTTGCCTGCAGATTTTGGAATTCTTGACTGGTGGCATTTGCTAATTTTTCAATTGCAACCTCCCAAGCAGCCTTAGGCGCAGCAGTTTGCTGTACCTGTTGTTGAAATTGTGGCCTTGCAGGTTGATCTCTGTCCCACTTAAAATTAGGATGATCTCTCCAACCCGGGTTGTAAACATTTGAATACGGGTCATATCGTGGACGCTGAAAGTTATTAAATGCATTAACTTGTTCCGCTGCAAATTCCGGATAAGCATCTTTATGCGGACAGCTCAAAAAATCATGGGTTGTCACATTGCAAATGCTACAGGCAGCTGGTAAAGGTTGCTGTACAGCAACCTGTGAACCTGGAATTCTTTGTAATAACATGTCAAATTTTGCATCAAATCTTTCAAGCTTTTTCTCCATTTTTTCAATTTGTGCCGACATATATGGAGAACCATTGGATATCTCAAAAACAGACCTTGATTGTGGCTGCTCAACTGCCCATTGCTGTGTATCTGCTGCCATTTTTTCAAATAATAAACAAGCCTCTTGTGCATTTTTATCCTTGTATGATCCTCCGCATGAAGCGTTGACAAGAGTTTTGGTTGTCATATTTAACCCTCTGAAAAATATATGCACTTGATCCGTACTGCTAATACTAGAATGTGGACATTTTCTATTCAACTCTTTAAACCGTTCCCACGCCTCATGAAACTCTTCATTTGGTTTTTGGGCAAAAGATAAAATTTGAGTTCTCATGTCGAGAGTCTTTGAAGCTGGATAATATTTGTTTAAGAATTTTTCACTGAGTTGGTTCCAAGTGCTAATGCTTCCAGATGGAAGTGTGAGGAGCCATCTCCTTGCTTGATCTTTCAATGTGTAAGGAAATAGACGAAGCTTAATAGATTCAGCTGAGAATCCTTTCACCAAAATATTCTTGCATCCCATTAAAAATTCTGCAATGTGCATGTTAGGATCATCGGTTGATAACCCATGAAATGTAGGTAGAATACTCAACATGTGATGCTTGATTTCGAATGTAGACCCTTCTTCCACTGCTGGATATGTAATGCAACCTGGTATGTTAGTGGCATGAGCTGTTAAAGAATTACCCAAAGGGTCACCAGCCTCTGGAATAACAAAAGCCATTGTTTCTGTACTGTGCAGGTCCTCAGAATATAAAGACTGCAGAAAAGTCCCTTGCAGTGAAGGAACCCGCAGCAAATTTTGCTCCCTGTGTCTCCTCCTTAAAGATTGCTCAGGTTCTGGATCAAACGGAAACAATTGCTGAACTGCTGAACGTGTGCTGACCATGCACAGATTGTAATCTGCACTGCCTTGCTGTGATCTGCAAAAATAAATAAAAACGAAATTATTTTTTTTTTTTTTTTTTTTTTTTTGTATGGTATATGCAATAATTAATGCAGAATCTGATTTGAACGAATTATTTTAAATAATCCCCGGCAACGGCGCCAATTTCTTGATAGGCTTTTTAGTACCTGCGCAAACAGGGTTAAAACTCCTACAAAACTTGCAAGAATGACAAGGTTATTGTAGTATAAATGATTCAAGCAAGGTCGTTCTCCGCAGGGATTATTAAATAACTCGTAGCAACCAAATTCTAATTAATTATTGCAAAAGAGAAAGTTGAGATGTTTGATTTGAAGACCTTAAATTAAAAGGAATTTAACTAATAAAAATAAGGCAATATGCAAAATTAAAGCTAAGAGCAAGAGAAGAAGTTGTGTTTTTAGAAATCAAATTACTAAAGCACTAGGGATCCGCCGTCACCTTAACAATTCTATATAGTTCCCCCAATTACTTATGACCTATACATGCATATTTCGGAGGTTAGGTATTCCTAATATATGCCTACTTGGACCCCCAACATAGAGCGTATATCATACATGCAATCCGTCTGTGGTATTCAGATCGAATCTAAACATACATGACTCATTAAGTTCTGTGAAACCTTTTGAAAAACCATGCAACCCTTAAGACGTGGTATTCATCCTAAGTGAACTTGCACATATTAATCACGAGAAGCCTTCGTCAATTTCAGGGACCGACCTCCAACCAAAACTGCATCAAATTACTTTTCTAAACATCCTAATGGTGATCAAGCATCAAGACACTTAGATAGTTTAACCCAGTGACGAATAATTCGAAAACCTGCATGCATATAATCATAAGCAAATTGGACAGAAACTACATATTCTTGCTAAGGTTCGTGGCCTCACCCTAGCAAAAGAGAGTTAGTTACGCATGTTCACAATTGAAATCCAAGAAGATATCATTAAGAAGAAAAAGAATGAAAACACCTGAAAGTCGCGAAAATCCAAAACCCTAGCAATTGCTCCAAAAGCCAAAAAGAAGTAAAAAGGAAGTTTTCTAAATTGCTGTGAAAAGGAGTTTAAATACCTCCTAAAACCTAGCTACCCAATCCCCACAAGGAAACTAAGTTAAAATAAAATAAGACTAGGAAATAAAGTCCAAATTGGATTAGGAGAATCTGCCAATAATCTGGTCAGCCACGTTTTGGTCTCAAATCTCCTCCAAATATGGCCCAAGATAGCTCGTTTTAAAGATAAAAATATTCCGAACACTTCTCCTGAAGGCCACGAACCCATCCGAGGTCATCTTGGGCTCCAAAAACGCAATACAAGCCCAAAACGTCACTATTCCAGCACTGCACATCGCTCCTTCATTTATTCGCCAGGAAATCATCGCTTGGTGGAAAAATCTGATATTTTGATACGATCAAGCTAAGTGGCTCATGAACGTCCTCCAACTGGAATTACTCCAAAATTCGTCCATTTGATTATGTTTTGCTCCAGAGGAAGTCGAAAGTCCTATATTGGAAATATAATTCAAAGTATCAAAATTCTTCCAAAATATTAACCAAAATATACTAAGAATGAGGCTAAATATATAATATAAAATCGACTCATCAGCACGTACGATAAATCAATTGGGAAGATGTTCACTTTGCGGGCAGCAGTTATGTGGACTGTGAATGTTTTTCTAGCATATGCAATGGTTTCTGGGTGGAGCACAAAGGGTTATATGGCATGTCCTATATGCAAGGAAGATGTAACTTCTGGTTGGCACGCTGGAAAAGTTTGTTACCTTGGCCATCGGCGATGGTTGCCATGGGACCACGAGTGGCAGGAAAAAGATAAAGAGTTCGACGGGAACACAGAGCATCGCCTCAGACCTAGAGAATGGTCCGGTGATGAGATCTTTGAATAGCTGAACCGTTTGGATTTTGCTCAGTTTCGGGAAAACAGTTAGTCGGACTAGACCTGCTACACATATGAACTGGACGCACAAGCCTATGTTTTTTAAGCTCCCTTATTGGCCGAACTTAAATTGAGGCACAATCTAGATGTGATGCATGTTGAGAAAAATGTACTCGACACATTGGTGGGCACGATTCTAGATATCGAGGGCAAGACAAAGGACACGATCAAAGCTCGTCTAGATTTGGAAAGAATGGACATATGAAGGGGTTTATGGATGAATAGGGACAGTGATAAAGCTAGAAGGGATATTGCATTCTTTTCTATGAAACCTAATGACAAAAAAGAGTTTCTAAAGTTTGTATCATCCTTAAAGTTTCCCGATGGGTATGCTTCTAATATCGCACGTTGCGTGAATGTTGACGGCGGTAAATTTACTGGACTTAGAAGCCAATCATGTTGTTGTCCAGATTTTTTTCCCAATTGACGGCAAAAACATTGCGAAAGACAGACATGTTTCAGTTGCGCCATGACATTGTCTAAGTCTTATGCAAGTTTGAGATGATATTCCCTCCAGCTTTCTTCATAAGTATGATGCATGTGATGGTTCACTTGTCAGAAGAGGCATTGCTTGCTGGTCCTGTCAACTATCGCTGGATGTATCCAATAGAAAGGTATATATAATCCTTATCGTTTGTGTATGCATCATTATCACAGGCTTGCTAGCCATTTCACTCTCTTCCCATTGAACACTTATAAAAATTTATGGCGCATCGCAAGCTTGCGCGACGAAGTAAGTGAATATTTGTCGCGCAAAGTATATAGAACACAAGCTTGCGCGACGAATGTAAATCCTCGTCGCGCAATATCGGCAGACCTTTCACCTCCTCTCTCCCCCTATAAACCCTAAACCCCAAATTTTGGCGAAATAACAACCTTAAGCGACGTTGTCCTTCTTTCGTCGTGCAAAATGCACAAACCCTAAAACCGAATCCCAATTTTTGGCGGACTGACAACATTGCGTGACGAAATAAGCCTTTGTTGCGTCGCGCAAAGTAAATTTAGATATCCTTGCGCGGCAGTGGTTAGTGTTTGTCGTGCAAAATCGCACAAACCCTAAACCCTAATCCCAAATTTTGGCGGACTCAAAACATATCTTTCGTCGCTCAAGATGCATTTAAACATTTTGCGCGATGCATTTTGTTCTTCGTCGCGCAAGATCGACTAAAATTTCAGAAACGTCACGACTGCCTCCTTCCTCAGTTTCCTATCTCAGAAC
Organism: Prunus armeniaca; assembly: GCA_903112645.1. Taxonomy (NCBI): domain Eukaryota; kingdom Viridiplantae; phylum Streptophyta; class Magnoliopsida; order Rosales; family Rosaceae; genus Prunus; species Prunus armeniaca. Next base: position 6,663,448 of record CAEKDK010000003.1, on the reverse strand, counting down.
CCTAAACCCTCTTCTCTCTCCGCCGTCACCTCAGCCATTACCCCGTCGGAACTTGGACCTTGCCGCCACAACCTTCGAACTCGAAGCTTCCCCGCCGTCACCTCAGCCACTACCCCGTCGGAATTGCCCTGTTTTTGCAGAGTCTTCTCCGGCGTGGTTCTCTCTCCTCTGGTCACTAATTTCAACAGCTGAGGTATGGTTTCTGGACTGTTTTTTGTGCTCTAGCTGATGATTGGGTAGGATTTTGGTAATTGTTAGTTTTGGTATTTAGAATTTAAATCCTAAGTTCGGCCGATTTTTAAATTTGGATTCCGGTCACTTCCGGCCATTTTTCGAGGTAGGTCCGAGAACAAAAGTGGCTTAAATTCATGTTTTCAACCTAGGGTAGGAACCTTGGCCCTTAGTTTTTAGAATTTTCCGGCGATTATTATCGCTTTGGACACCCATGCGTTGCCGGCGTGTGTGGTGGCGCGTAGGGTACTGTAGTAGTCGTGCATTGGGTCCCAGTGCACTCCCCTAGTTGTCACGAGCGCGTAGGTGTGTTCGAATTCGAATTTGGTTACTGTTTGAGTCTCTAACGGATTTTGCCTAATGTGTGATTTCCGAGTTTGATATGTTCGGACTGTTGGATTGAACTCAAACTCACGTATGTTGTACATTGTATTTCTAGGATCATGTAGGATTCAACGGATCGTGGATCGGAGTCCCGGATACTCCGAACTCGCAAACCCTAGGTCACGTATGCTGTACCTTTTATTAATTTGTATGTGTATTAATGAAATTGTAGTTAAATTTGTTATTTATTAATGTCATATTTCTTTGCAGCCAAGAAGAACACCCGAGGGCCGTGTCGGCAGTTGAAGATGGCGAAGGTCACCCGGGTGACCAACAATCGTATCAACATCGGATACGACGAGCGACATCGGGCTGCACCGAAGCCGGAGTTGCATAGCTCCTTGGCCAATGACATTGGTCACGTCGTGCATTCCCATTGCCCGATGCAATGGAAGTCTTGGAAGGTCATGCTCGACGAGATCAAGACTGAGGTGCGTGGCCAGTTGTCGGTATGGAAGTCTTGGAGGACCTCGACGACGAGTCGTTGGCAGTGGAAGAGCGACTTGCACCACCATTTTGAGGCTTTTGATGATCCGGAAGTCACTCTTCAAGAGGGTTGCCCGAAGGAGCTTGAGGGGCGGGAGGATAGTTGGGCGTGGCTCTGTGCTCATTTTCAGGCGCCCAATTTTGTGGTAATTTGTAATATGAATTTCAAATTTATTATAGATTTCTTACTAATGAATTTCTAATACGTTTTATTTTTTGTATAACAGAATAAAGCCAAAGTCAATAAGGGCAACAGGAAGAAGAAGACTTTTCTCCACCATTTAGGTTCCAGGCCCTTCTCATATAGGATGGATGCACGGCGGCGGGTAATAATAAATTAATATTAATTTAATTTTTAATATGTCATTATTCTTAATTTAATTTTTTTCGTACTAATATTTTTCTTCTCGTGTTCAATTTAGGAGGGGTCCAAATTCCCAGAGATCGACGTCTTTGGCGACGTTTATGTTCGACCTGGGAATGAGTTGGCCGAGTCCCTTCATGTAAATATTATTTAATTTTAATTCTTATGTTACGCATTCAAGTTTAAAGGTTATTATATGAATTTTTTAATTTATATTTGATGCTATGTTAAACAGACGACAATGGTGGAGAGGGGCCAGTTAGTTCTTCAGGAGTCCACCTCCTAACTTCCTCCTGATACTCCGATCGAGTCCGTGAATCCTCCACAGGATGCTGGGTTTCAGATCTTGACGGAGACATTGGATCAGACTCTCGGGATGAGGCCGGGAATATATTGTCGCGGGATGGGGAATGCACGACAGAGGGAACCTAGACCTCGGTCATCGTTGCAGGCAAACAGTCAGGTGACTGTTTTGATATCACGGGTGGCCGAGCTTAAGGGTCAGATGTCGGTGATTCTGCAGTCTCTCGCGCGGTCCGACATTCCAATCCTGAATTTTGGTGTGCCGACCTCCGAGCCCGTCCACCCCGAGCATCCCCACCAGACCACGACCCTTGTAAACCCCCAGCCCCAGACCTCCGAGCCGTATATGCCAGATGACCATGTAGATTTTGGAACATTATTTGATTAGTTTTTATTTACATAATTATTTTTTAAATATTTCTCTTGTTGTATACATTTATTATTATTTTTTTAATATAATAAATGTTTCTTTACAATTCATTTCTTTATTGCAATTTCATTTTATTACCCAAAAAAAAACCAAATTAATTTGTTTACCAAAAAAAAACGTAATATTAAATTTAAATAATATATTTAATTTTGTGAGATGAAACATTTCTCGTCGCGCAAGTTCAATTTTTAGAAAGAAAAAAACGTAAAAAAAAATTTAAATGCACTTAATTTCTTCTTGCGCGACGACGAATTTCGTCGTGCAAAAAATGTATGCACGACAACGACTTTTTCGTCGCGCAACATTGGGGACACGAAAGACGTTTCGTGGCGCAAATGTCTGCGACACGAAGACACTTTCGTCGCGCATTGTTGTCGTGATGAAAACACTTTCGTCGCGCAAAGGTTTGTGCGTAGAACATTAGTGTCGTCCCTAAACCTTTTCTGCAACGAAGGTGCTACGTCGCACAGATTTGAGCGACGGATGCAAAAAATTGGTCGCCCAAATTCTTTTTTCACGCTCTTTGCGCGACGGATTGTGCGCGACGAATTTTCTGTCGCGCATACGTATGTGTGACTGAATGTATCTTTGCGCGAAGAAATTCTCTTCGTCGCGCAAATAGTAAAAATGTAGTAGTGTAGGGCAATGTTTTAATGAAAATTATGGCACTAGTATCACTAAACCATTCGAGGCAGTCCACCACAATATGGGGTTTAAAAATGGGGCATGCTTGGAGGACTTTGGACTTGGGGAAATAATCACGCAAGGGAAAAAAGATTGTCCGATATCTGGAATTAGCTTGTAGTACTAGGTATTGTAAATTGGTACTCAATACCACTATCGGATCTATGTTGTACTAATAAAAATTGCATCCCTAAACGGATCTTTGTTGTAGCTATGTAACAAGTAATAAAATTTGATTTCTCTCTTATCTTTATGTGATAATAGTATATAGTTAAATATGTTGATGTGAATTAACCTAACAAATCACTGAGATTTATTTTCTAAGTTCATTAGGTGATTTATTTCATTTTCAGTATAGTAGACAATTCTTGTACAATTAAGAGATATTCTCCTATTTGATTCATGTATCTATTTCCTTGTAAAGCACATTTGTAAACCCATATATTCCTCCTTACAGAGAAGAATATAGTCATCCAAACATTCAAACCATATTCTTATTCTTAGCATCGCATCAAAGCGGTCGATCCTAGATCAAATTCCTAAACTCTCAAATCAAATCCCCTTATCAAATTCCTAAACACAAACCCATATCAAAATCTCATATAGTTATGCGATGCCAAACGAATTTCCCTCTCTCTCTCTCTCTCTCTCTCAAGGATCTTCCACCTCCAACCCTCGAATTGTCACAATTCAGAGTGACAACTCCCCACTCCTTGCTCAAGTTATCATGAATGAGACCAACTATGCGAATCGTCTCAAGTCATGAAGAGGCAGATTGTTGCACGCGAAAAAAATTGTTGCACGCGAAAAAATTGGGATACCTAATCAGTGCCATTCTGAATCCTGTTGAGACATCTCCAACCTACCACAAATAGTGTACGGAGAACTTTCAGGTCAAGGGATGGCTAATCAACTCCATGACTCCATAATTAATGGGTCTTTTTATCCGGTTAAGGACCACCAAAGAAATCTAGAATGCTGTAAAAAAAAAATTATTATATTTAAATATGACATCCAATAGATGACCATTTATATAAAAACTATTGTGGTGTTTTAAAAGACGACCAATTTTATAACACCGTCCTAGTAAAGTACCTAATACACCAATATGTCAGGTTGATTTTTAAAATTACGACGGTACCTTATTAGGACCGTCGTGTTTTTTAGGAGGCGCTAAACAAAAATTCACTTTAAGTTCGCGAGCGCGGCGGTTTTCAGAAAACACTCGCTCTCTCAAACACTGTACTATCTCAAAGTCTCTCACATCGATGAAGCACATCTCCCTCTCGTCATCCACCGAACTTGCCGAGATCGTTATCTCCGTCACGCCGTTCAGGACACCGAGTTCACCGAGATCACCATCTCCATCGTGTCGTTCAGTCCACCAAGCTCACCGCGTTCAGTCCACCGAACTCGCCTCGTTCGCCAAAATTTATTCTCTCCCTCTGAAAACGAACCAAGCTCAAGCACTAATTTGAAGGGAAAAACTACAAGTAATCTCTCTCCCTCTCTCTCTCTCTCTCTCTGTTTTCTTCTTCTTCTTCTTCTCCTTTTTTGATTTTTTTAATTTTAATTTTTTATGATTCATGAATGGATCAGTGAGGGTTTTAATGTCAGATCTGCTTATGATTGTCTCGCGAACACTTTGCAATGGGTATGTTTTATTATGTTTGGTTTATTATCAAAGAAACTGTGTATGTTTTATTTTGTTTGATTTAGGTTCTTCCAATAAAGATGCTGGTGAGTTGATTTAGGAATTAGGGTTTTGGGTATAAAAAGCTGGTATGAAATCCACACCATCGACTATTTTAGGGATTTTATATAGAATGGTAGTTTTCCATAATTCTATTTCACTATTCTGCAGGCTTTTTTTTTTTTTTTTTTTTTTTTTTTTTTTTATTTACTGTCATGATTAAGTTTCATTACAATGTGCAAATGCTGACCTACTTCTGCATATTTTGTAGCTTCAGCCCAGAGTGGACATGCAACTGGCGATGATTGGCAATAGGAGGTCTATCAAAAAGTGAGATGTCCTGACTTATTGTCCAATGAATGGATATAAGATTAAAAGAAATCCGGGTTTTATCTATTTGTGTATTTGATTATATATAGTTTTATTGTGAATGTAATGAGCTGCTTTAACACCAGAATGGCAATTAAATTCTTTAGTAGTAGAAAACAGGACATAGCAGGTAACAAAACCTAGGAGTACATTGTTTAGAAGAAATTGCCTTTTATATGTGACATAGGATTGAAAAGGGAACAGAAGGCAGGGTTTTAGAGGGATTGGCCACTTGAGCAGTTCTAAAGATTATATTCAAGCTTGATTAGTAGGAATGCTTGTAGTTGCTAGGATAACAGGACATAGCAGTAAGAACCTGTATGGTTAGACAATCAAATTTTCTGTTGTTTTCAGTAGAAATAAGATGAATTTCACATATTCTATATTATTAAAATAGAAGTTTAGGGCAGGTTTGGCTATCTTGGTAAGGATTATACTCGGGGTCTATTTTGGACTGTCAGTTGATGCTGGAGTAACACTCATCAATTGTAATAGACTATGAATATATGAGAAGCATTTTTTAGCAGTATAGGGAAAATAAATCTATATATTTTCAGAAGAAGGTAATTCCAAAAACGGGAGCTACTGTGCTATTACAGAATTCTAGTTAAGATTCCTTGTGGTTGCTGCTTTGGTAAACTACCAATCATCAGTTGTGAAGTTATTTGAAGCTCTCCCTACATTACATACAAGCATATATGAATTCATGGTTCCATGCACGATATCTTTTCTGTTGGCACTGTATTTTAAAGCATTGTGTAGAAAAACTTGAATAAGCGCATGTGCTAGTAAGAAACAATGAAATCTAGTGATAATTATGCCGTCTACAAGCATGTGGCTGCAATGTTCTTTCTAATCATCTTTGTCTTCCTGACTTGAATTTGCAGATCAAACTCATGAAGGAGATGTACTTGACTAAACTACATGAAATGCATTAAAAATATTGCTACTAAACTTGAGAAGGTATGTAATCACTTCTTTTCTTTCCTCATATTATTCGTTGTATGTCGGTAAATTCGAGTAGTTTTTGTGAATAAAACAACCAATTGTTTGTTGTTTGGGAATTGAAAGACATAGATTGAAACATGTTGTGAAGTCTTATTATTTTTGTTTTTTAAAATTTTGTCTATGTACAGGGGCAAGTAGGACAAGGATAAAAGGGAGAGGGTCCTCCTCCGTGTGTTGATTCAGAGATGAACTCAAGACCTCGTCTCATTGCTCACTTTGTTGAGCCTTCTCTGCGTGAGTCGCTACTGATTTGCTACATTGACTTCTTATTTTCTTTTTCTTTATTTTTATTTATGAAAAATTCCTATTTTATTTTTCAAAACATACTACTTAATTCCACAAAAAATAAATAAATAAAGAAGTGCTGTATTATTAGAGTGTAGGCCGTAGTAGCTTTATTTAAAATTTTGTTTTTGTTTTTCTGATTTAGTACAGGTTGCTGCTACAAGGAAGCTTACTCAGTGGTCAAGAAAGGTATTAGCATACAACTTTCTTTGCCTTGCTCCACTTGAGTCGTCACTTTGTCACAAAGCTTCAAGCATAGCATTTCAAGTTTTTTGACTTATTATTATCAAGTGTTTAATATTAGCATTATAATCTTTTGGCTTGATTCATAAGAAGGGACCTGTGAAATATATTTGGATAAGGTTTGTGTTTGTGGAGTTTGATGTTAATTTTGCAAGTCTTGTAGAAGGGACCTTTTGTTGCTGATATTGCTACGGTGGAGGGGAATACAATAACTTGGAAAATGTTTACGGAAGGCGGAGCTAACTCATACATCCAAGAACAAATTGATGAAGTTCGTATCAAATTAGTAGAATTTGTGAGCAACATGTAGCTCCTTTATTTCTAATTATAGGTAGGAAGTATGTATGTAATAGAATAAAGATTGGTTGACTATGTAATGACTATTAATCTTCAAGTTTTATGAAAGAAATAAATTTTGAATCATTATAATCTGTTTCCTAGTTAAAATCATTGTATGGAATCATAGAAAACAAAAGCTACAATGTAACAGCTTGGGAACTTATTAGACGACATATTTAAAGAAAATAAACGATAGTTTTACCGTCGTCTGTACATATAATCAACCACCGTTTTTAAATAATGTTGTCTTTACATACAATCAATGACGGTATTTAACAAAATACCGTCGTCTTTACCATATATAACGACGGGTTTCCAAAAAGCGTCCTCTTTACATCAAAACAACGACAGTTTTTCACAAAATAACGTTTTCTTTATAGACAAGCAAGGACGGTATTTAACAAAATACCGTCGTCTTTACCATAATAACGATGGTTTTCCAAAAAGCGTCGTCTGTACATAAAAATAATGACAGTTTTTGGAAAAACCGTCGTCTTTACAAGAAAATGACAATGGTTTTTAGGTAAAAACGTCGTCTTTACAGATTAACAACGACGGTGAAAAACCGTCGTAGTTTGACGTTCAAAAAACGTTGATCGATTTAACGATGGTTTTCAAAGCATCACAACGACGGTGGATTGCCGTCGTCTATTTCGTTTTTTGTAGTAGAATACTATGATGGCATAGATGAATCTTACCCTTTTTATTTGAACAGATGGATATTCACTATCAAGTAGAATGGTGCACCCATTCATACTTACTATAGCCAATTGCAGGGAATCTTTCAAGAAATTGACTATCAAAGTCCTATTCGCATGCACTGCATCGCCGACTTTACTACACACAAACAAAACTTGATCATCTTCGCGTCCACCATTTCCTTGTAGGCCTTGACCCTGAGTTTGATCAAGTTCAGGGGGAAATACTGTTATTATTTTGAAAGGTTTTTAAATTTTTAACGTTTTGATTTTGTTTTAATATTTTGGCTATTTTCTTTTATTTATTATAGGAGTTACAATTGTTTAAATTTTCAGTTTTTATTTTCTATTCATTGCCTTAATTTTTCTGGTTAAATATCTCTGGAGGTTACAAATATTGGATGCCTATAAAAGGCCACTCCTCCTTCACATTTCAACACACCACAATCAAATTTCTCTATTATCATATTATCATATATTCTCTACTTTCCATATTATTATTTTGGGTAACGGTTCTGTGACTTGGAGATTTCTATCGGACTGCGAACATGCTCATGGCGGACCTTAAGCCTGTGTATTGAGATCGTATCTTGGAATCCTTTAGACCGTAATTACTTGAACGTAAGGGGGCTACAAAGGCTTTAGACAACGTCTTTGACGTGCTTTCACTATACCACGCTTGCTTTCTTAATCTTAACTTTTATTTATTTATTTATTTGTCTCTTTAATTTTACTTTACTGTCAAAGCTTTATCTTATATATTATTTATATCTAAAGGTTTGAATAAGAATTTTACAAAAAAGGAAAAATACAATTTTTAATAACAATCTAAAGCCTTTGTATGTTAAAAAATTTCTTACCGTATTTGTTGTTGCTTTAAGTTTCAATTTTTTTTTCCTTCTTATAAAATTCAAAAAATAAAATAAAATAAAATAAAATAAAAGGGGAACATCTACACATTCTCAATCAAGGCAGCCACACGGTTTTTTTGTTTATAAAACATACACGAATTTTAAAAAATTAAAAAACTGAAAAGGTGAAAAGTTTCTTTAAATTGGTTGATACTTATTCTATCTTTATTAGCTTATTGACTGTGCCTCTTAAGCCTAAACGTTTCCAAACTCAAGGACATTAAAGTCCAACTTTACACAAGTCTTTTCAAACAAATATTATACAAATCTTTAACGTAAGCGAACAAATTAAGCACATCAGATTTTGTAACCGTTTTAAGACAAAATTGAAGTGAAATATCTTGTCATAAACTTGGCACGTTTTTTCTTTAAGTTATTGTTTGTTTACCAATTATTTGATTATTATTAAATCTCCATTATTACATTTATTATATGCCAAATTTGTTGCTTCTTTATTGCTTATTGGAACTGAGATGGATAGTGTAGAAACCAATAACGTTAAACCTGAAAACTTTAATGGGACAAATTTTAAGAGGTGGCAAAGACAACTTAAATATTGGTTAATTGTTTTCGGGTTAGTTTCTGCCTTAGAAAATCAAACCACACCTAATAAAACTATTGAAACCACTTCTAAAACTAAGGAGAAGATGACAAAAGAAGAACTAGAATATCATTACCATAACAGAATCCTTAGTGCTTTCTCTGATGATCTGTATGATGTTTATCAAGATAAAAAAAAATGCAAAAACTTAGTGGGATGAATTAGAAGTTGAATATGGGATAGAAGATGCGAGAATAGATCATTTTATAATCTCAAACTTTAATAACTATATGATGCTTGAGAATAAAACTGTAAGTGAACAAATTCATGAGTACCAAGATTTTTTAAGGAAAATAGAACTTAAGGGTACTAAGTTTAGTGAAGAGTTTAAAGTCTCTTGCCTCATTGATAAATTACCCACAAGTTGGTCAAATTTTGCAAAAACCCTTAGGCACAAACAAGGAGATTTAACCTTAACTCAAGTATTAAACTCCCTTAGGATTGAAGAGAAACATAGATCAAGTAACAAGCCTAAGGAAGAAAAGACAAACATAGATCAAGTAACAAGCCTAAGGAAGAAAAGACAAACGTGAACCTGGTGGAAAGTTCAAACAATAGGAATCGTTTCCAATCTAGAAGGAAATTTTTCAAGAGGACAAACATAAATTGCCAATCCAATCATAATCAATCGAAACCAAAATCGCCAGCACAATAGACCCCATAACAATTCCAATGGCAATATGTAAAGATACCGTCGCACAAGTATTTGGAATAGGAGGAGTGGAATTGAAGATGACATCTGGGAAGACTCTAACTCTCAAGGATGTGCGACATGTTCCTGACGTGAGGAGAAACTTTATCACTGGATAGTCCTTAGTAAAACAAGGATACAAAATTGTAGTGGAGTCGAATAAGATTGTTATTACTAGAAACAATGTCTTTATTGGAAAAGGATATGTTTGTGATGGATTGATCAAAATAAATGTAGTTTTTGAAGATAATAAAATTCTCCTCAAGTTGTTAATGTTGATTCTTGTAATGTATGGCATGGAAGGTTAGGACATGTAAGTTTGAGCAAAATCAAAAGGTTAATGGATCTTAAGCTAATCCTTAAGTCCAACGTAGACCTTAAGCACAAATGTGAAGTGTGTGTTCAAGCCAAACAAACTAAGAATTCTTTTGAACCTGTAGAGAGAAACACCCAAATCTTAGAGCTCATACATAGTGACGTGTGTGATTCAAATAAGTCTCCTACTAACAAGTACTTTGTGACAGATTGATGACCTTGTTGATGCTCTTTTTCGGAGAGGGTTAACTTAGAGAAAAGGAGGTTTGCCTTCGGCAGGGAAAAGGCCTGGACCTTCAATAAAGGCTAGCCTGCAGAAGACAAAATAGGAGAAGCAGTCGTTAAGCTTCGGACACCGGTGTGGTGCCGGCCGAAGGCTCTCCGATGCTTAAGTCAGCTAAGAGGGGTAACTTTAGCAGAATAATAGTAAAAGGTAAGAAAGTAGTTACCCTTTTTACTAGAGTACTGTTCCCTTTTTATAGGGAAGTGAAAGTGGGAGGTTTTGTGTAGATTTTCGATGTGGGACTTTGTACAAGTCGTTGTGGTGGTGACACGTGTCATGGAGATTAGGTTTAGCAGTTTGAGAGAATCGGCAGTCGGGAGCTTCGGCAGGTGTCTGGCACCTTGGAAAAGTGACTTCCTTCGGCAGGGGAGAAGGCGTGGCTGCCTTGGTGCTATTTGTTTTGAGGCTGGATATGCTCGGTTGATTATGGTGTAAACAGACTTCTCTAGGTATTGCCATATTTATCTTATTAAGACAAAAGATGAGGTGTTTGATAAACTCAAGATTTATAAAAGTGAGGTAGAAAATCAATTAGAGAAAAAGATTAAAAGATTCAGATCTGACAGAGGTGAGGAGTATACCCCAAATGAGCTTGGAGTGTTTTGTGAAGAACATGGAATTATACATGAAGAACATGGAATTATTTTCTATGGGAATTTACATTTTGGTGGGGCTGGTCTTCTACCACAATGCGTGCAGTTCCTTTTGTAGAAAGGAATTGAATTTTACATTGAAGTTTAAAATGGGTCTAGTTGATATGCTGGGTGATGTATATTAAGTTTACAACAGCATAGGGGAGCCATTGTGTCGCATCTGGAAATAAGATTCATTTACCCACTGCATGAACATATAATTGCTCAAGACAGTAGGCATAATTTCAAATGGAGATTGTCTGATCTTTTGCAAAGAGTCTGTCGGTGAATAGATATAACTGTTTTAATGCAAAAACAGTTACTTGGTGAATAGATGCATGCAACGGAATGACTATGTATGTATAGTTTATCGAAAAGAAACTTCGTTTGGCCTTATTGGAAAGTTTGTGTCTGGATCTGGAAAATAAGGTCATGGTGGAAAGATGCAAACCGTCAGATGCTAACTACAAAAAGACAATATTTCAATGTGTTTGTAACCAGTTTTGGTGAATGGACCAAAAATGGTCTAACGGGTTAATGGACCAAAAATGGTCTAACGGGTTAAAAGAATATTTTAAAAGGAAATCCAGGCTCATTAACATTTGTCTTTTCTTAAAGGGTCATCTTTTCTTAACGGGGTTTTTTGGAATAAATCGATCAGAAGGCCCCAATTGTAAAGGATCAAATCCTTATTTCGCACTTAAGGTTAAAAATCGATAAATATGTTTTCTAGGCCCACGTGAGAGGATGAAGGGGATTTTCACCATTAATGACGACTTGACCTCCTTCTCTCCCAGCAAGAAAGCAAGTCGTACAGAAGCCACCAAAACTAGAGAAAGATCAAATTGCCAGCCAGGCCGTCAAGTACAAAGGGGTCAAATCAAGAAAACTTCACAAAGAAAATTGACGGTTTCTGCCAGAAGCCTTCCATCATTCCCTCTATGAACCGGTTAAGAACAAACCAGCAGCTGACCTTGAACCACAAGCCAAAGGTCTTGTCGCAGTTTCCATCATTACAAGCTCCTTTCTCCTTTATAAATAAAGAAGGTCTACTCCAGAAGAAGAGGACTCTCTCTCTCTCCAAAATCAAACGCAACGTCTCAAAAAACACTTGAAAACTCTCAGATAGCAATATGCCTACTCTCTTTAGATAACTAGTCGACAACTCCTGCGTTTATCTCTCGTAGCTTTGTCATATTCATGGTATGATTTTCTTTTAAAAGTAATATGTTTCAATTCATGTAATCACTTAACTGGATTGAGAAATCTCCAGTCTCTCCTTCCTTACCTTGTAATTTGGATTTAAGGATAATTGATGGATTAATTGAAGAAGGTTATGTTATTTAGTCTCGTTTACGCCTAGATCGAGTATATGTTGCAGAAAAATCGTCTTAAATAAATTCACTTAATTACCTAAATATGAATTATGGACTATTTTAGTACATAAAATCAAATTCCCGCCTTTGTCCCGTTATAAAAGTCCAAAGAACTGACGTTCGGGCCCGAATGAAATAGTAACGATAGGAGGGATAGGAAGTTGAGTTGGGCCTGAATTATATCACTGGGCCTGAATTAACTATTAATCCTACCCGAGGACGATATAGATATTGAAACTGGTTGATAAAACCCAGATAGGGTCTTACTAACCACGATCTTGGTTTTTCTCTCTCTTACTTGTTCAGGTATCGCTCATACTTGTCAGGTTGACACTCGCGGAGGAAAGAATATTGAAGTCCTCTTAATTGAGGCGTAGAAAAGAATCAATCCAGGCCAGTACCCCCCTTGGAGCACAATGGCTTGAGAAGAAGTCTAGAAAAAGAAGCGCTATAGTTCCATCAGAACTAACCATTCATAAGCATCCATACCAGGTCTATTGGGCTGGTCATATATCCAATCGTGGCATGCCACGCAACACCACGAATCAGAGCTGAGAAGAGTTGACAGATAGGGCTTCGACCAGGCCAGATCTCTTTTGGCAAACTGATTCAACTTTCATTTTCTAGAAAAAAGAGATGGGCTGTTGAATTTCAGAAGTTTGCCAATTTGATTATTTCAAAATTAGAAGAGATATGTTCATATAAATGTGTATGAGCCTTTGGGTTAATATTGAGATATGCAATTGGCATATTGGATTACCTATAGAAATATTACAGAAATTTGGTTTTGCAAATTTTTCTGAAGAAGGGAAAGCAAGTCCTTGTGTTGTCTATATTTGACAAACACGATTGACGAATACTTTCGAGAAGTAGTGTTGAAATGACCAGAAACGTGGTATATTTCTGTCTTACAAAGACAACAACTGAAATGTGGGGGCAAAGGCCTATTTTGTAGAATTAAGTTTCTAATTGTGAGGCTTCAAACTACAATGTATTATATGAAGGGAGCCATAACAATTTCCATTAAATGGAAATGATGAGAACCCGAAAATGTGGGGTTTATTGCAAAATTGCACTAGACATAATTTGCAAAGTTCTTAAGGTATGAAAAATCATTGATAGTTTAATAGCAACCACAATTGTAAGAGAATTGTGGGGGTGGCTTAACTATCTTTGTAATCTCATATTCGTTTAAGAATGAAAAAGTAATTTGCAAGAGTTGAGTAACTTTTATTTTAAGGTATAGAAAGGTTAAAGACCCTACAAATACCTTAAATGCGGGGGAAATCTACCGAAGAGTTGGCAAATTACTGAGTAAGTTCCAACTAAACGTATGAATGACTTTTTGAAAAACAACTACTCTTGAATGAATATAATTTCATAAGATGGAATGTGCACACCCATGAACGAGATGGCTAAGTTTTCTAAAGCTCTCATGAATCCGGGAATTGTTCAGGACCAAAATGAACACAACTGTATGAACCATAATATATTAGGATTGGAGATGTGTGATTCCTATTGTCTTGGTTTACTACTACGGTAAATAGTTCAAGTTCATTATATCCACTGCGTCACCAAATAAATTTGATAGGTTTTCACTATGATAGGTTCAAATCCAAAAGACACCTCTTCAGATGCATCTCTTTTCCGCCAGTACTCTCAATTTTTCTTAGTTTTTTCATTCATGTGGGGGATTGTTGGAAATTATATATTATAATATTTATTAAATATTATAATATTTAATTTTAGTGTGTGAATGAAAACGGTTATTATGTTTAAATATGAAAAATTGCATAGCATACAAACCTGATGCAATTCAATTAGAGAAGTTGCATCTTCCCTTTTGCCTAGGTAGCGTCAATTAGTGAACAGCCACCATTGCTATTCCAAAAGGTCACTTGGGTTCTATATAAACCTAAGCTATATGACATTCCGGAGGTGTGTTGATAAGGAGTTTTCTCCACTCGTGCTATGTTAGAGTATCAGTCTTCAAGTTTCTTTCCTAAGTGTCTTGAGAGTACAAATATATAATTGGTGCGTTAGAGTCTTAAATTGAAGTGCTTCAATTTAGGATTATCGATTGTTGAATCTTGGGAGATGGACGCCTATAGAATTGCGAGCACAAGGGCAGAGGCGAAATCTGTCTTTAGGACATTGCAATTCTTGCAAGCCTCAATCACTAAAGTTGTTAGTATTTCTACTTGTATTTGTTGATTTACATTAATTTCATGTAAATTTATTATTGTATTTGATTATTACAATTCTGTTCAGAATTATTATTATCTTCAAATTCATATTTCTTATTGTACCGCCAACACCCCCAAAATTACACGCATGTTGTCAGTGCAAACATTGGTTTCCTATATAGCTGAACACTTTATATAGCGCAAAAATAAAATGCATCAATTTTCACCTCTTCGTATTTCAACAAACACATGCATCTTTGTGTAAAGTAAATATATACACATATGATGGAATGGAAAAAATAGGAAAAATCAGCAAATCAAAGCATAAAGGATTTCAAATTACTCTTTGCCCGATGGTTAGAAAGTAGCAGAGGTTCGTCTCTTATAGATCTCAAATATTTATGAAAATCTATGGTTAACCATCAAAAACCAGATTATCCTGATGTAGATCACATTCTGCCCCTATTTTCATTCAAAGGTTAGCAAAGAGCATGCCAATTTACCTAGTCTCTTGTCCTGAGGGAGACAAAGAGTTCACTAGGAATCACAACTCGCAGACCTTGACTCTCAACTGCTAAACTTGTAAAAATTGATTACTTGATGACACTAAATACTTTTTCACAAAACTAATCCCAATTAATCAAGAGGAAATTTTGTCATGCAGAAACATGATTCTCCTTTTAGGACCGACTACAACAAGCTCGCCGACTCCCCTTTCGTCTTAAGGCATAGAACCTAATCAATACGAGAAATACAAGAGCATACTAGGCATGCAGGTAGAATACTGTAAGTGTACATGGATTTTGTAATTTTCTTTTGGCTTCTCTTGACAATTTTGTAATAGGACAATCATTGTATTTTCTCAAGCTCTAGTTTAGATTAAGAATTACATCTCTAGGTGTTTTTATCTGGTTGCATTATGATGAACAACAATGTATTTGACAAAGGTAAGTTTTGCATTGCATTACATTGCATTAACTAAATTCCTGAAAATTATGACTAGCCATCTTTCTTTCGTATGACTAGTCAACTTTTTGTATTGTTTGTTTTCCAGCTCACTGTTTCCAGCTGGACCCTACCTTTTTTTTGTTGTCATATTCTGCGAAATTCTTTGCTGCCTTGTACGATTCTAACCTAGGAATTTTGGTGTAAAAACAAGTGCATTCCTCATTTGACAACCATCACTTTTGCAGGCAAGTTTTGGAAAGTTTCTTTGCAAACTTTCTTTTCTTCCTCAAGTGTAACCTTCATATTTTTCATCTTTGAGTTTTCCAAATTGTTTCTTTTTGAAAACTGCATTTGAAATATGAAAACCTCATCTTACTAGATCAAACACTCTCTCATATATATCTAGGTCAGATTCAAGATTGATTTCTTCAAGAGTATGGTTTATTGAAGAAATTGGCCATTCTGCTTTTGAATCCAAATTTCGTTCTTGTTGAGTTAGAGCTAGCCAGCTGGTGCCATGGGATGAAAGAGCTAAAGAAGGAGCTGCCATTGCCATAAAGACCTAAGATGATGGTTTTACTAAGCTGGAGAAGAAGATTGCACAAATGAGGTAAAGCTCATTTTCCTAAATAGACCTATGATTTCTTGAGCTTGCTAGTGTTTCTTTGTAAGAATCTTTTTGCTTAGTGGATTGCCTGGTCAGTTGATGACCAGTTTTTCCCAATGGTGGGTTTTTGGGTGAATCATTTCTGGTTTGCATCTCTGTAATTTTCTGGGTTTATGTTCTTGATAGTTGACTAGTCATCGCACGATGTTCATATATTTATGGGGGATTTTTCGCAGCTATGGTCCCTCAACTATACAGTAATTGCATTTGGGTCACTAAACTCAATTATTAGTTGCAAAGGTCACTCAACTATGTGTTTCGTTGCACCAGCAATCCTTCCGTCAAGTCCGTTAGTTTTTTCCGTTTAAAATGATGACGTGGCAAGATCTATCCAATTATTGATGGGCAAATGTGACTTTTCAGTTAGGATTATTTGTAGCAATGATCCCTCAACTATACTCGGAGCTACATTTTGATCACTTAACTCCAAAAAATAGTTATCGAGGTCACTCAATTAGGTGTTGTGTTGCACCATTAGTCCCTTCCGTTAGAGAGACTTGACCGTAGGGACTAACGGTGCAACGAAACACATAGTTGAGTGACCTTTGCAACTAATAATTGAGTTCAGTGACCCAAATGCAATTACAGGTATAGTTGCGGGACCATAGCTGCGAAAAACCCATTTCTGGGTTTGTGTTCTTGCGATTTCCTGCTGTTTGATGTTTACTTGATTATGATGTCTTCACACACTTCTGAGTGCCTAGGTTGTCACTAGTAATTCTTTAGGCTTGCAGGTACATCTTGGTATGCTCTGTGTATGTTCTCGGTTATGATAATTCATGTATGGTAGTTGACTAGTTATAAGAGTATCTGGTCAAGGTCTAAAGGGTGTGAAGTTTGTTGTGTCTTGCTTGATTATCATTTAAATTTACCCCTACATCACCTAAGTACTAATTTCACATACATTGATTTTGAGGAATGAAGTTTTCAATTCCTCATGTTTTACTTTCAAACAAGATAACATTAGGCTGAAGGAAAAGACTTATGTTGCTGGATTCAATCTTATTATTTATTCTTAACGAGTTGTCATCCTGATTTATGGTACAACAGAAAGTTGAATACAGCTATCCTTCTCAATGAAACCAACAAGGTCTGCAAGGTTCACATTAAAGCAATACCCGCTCCGTGTGGTGAACTCAGGTTACTTCTGAAATAATGACTAGAAAAGCCTGTCTTCTTAAGGAGTTTTAGTTGCACTGCGGTGAATCATCTCATCTAAAATCAATTAAAATCACACACAAAAGTAAGCAAAAGACTATTATAAACTAGGTATAGTGCTATTCTCCCACGCTTATGTCAACTATCTAATTCTAAATCAAGTTCTGAGATACATAAAAGGGACACCACCAAATCCTTTTGGGCCTAAATCATCATGTATCGGTGCTTCACTGAACACTGACACACAAACTTCGGAAGAAAAAACTAGTGTTGTTGTTCCAGCATCAAACCCAAAATACTTTTAAATTGTGCCCGTCAAATGTCTACTATAAAGGACTTCAAAGGAGGCGATTACAACCCAAGGCAGAGATTAGATTAAGCTAAAGCTGCTAGCTAGAGGGCTCTCAGCTGGGTGTCGTTACCTAGGTCAACCATCAGAGGTCAAGGACAGCCATTTATTAGGATTTAATTGGCAAAAGCAAGGTAAGACAATATGTTTTGAAGTACGTGTAGCGTACCGTTGAAAAACCAAAACTAATGCACTAATTTAATGGGATTTCTCATCATAATTCTATCTGACCAGGCAGCTAGCAATTATACAACAGTTGGAATTCCCCTAAGCCTAAAAGTTGTTTAATAACCTTTGTGTGACAGTGTGACAGCCATAATTGGGTTGTAGGTTTTGAATCCATAGATTTCTACAAAGTGAGGCTACAAAGCAATTCCATATCAGATGATAATTTATGATTCGATTACCATATCCGTTATATTCATTAATGGCGGGCAATTAACAGATTGACTAATAGGTCATAACCTAGTTGAATCAAATCTACCCAAAAAATAACCAAGGGAAACCTGTCTAACCGGGATATGGTTAAAAATTTATTTTGGAAACGTTCAGAGCACGCTGTTTGATTTTGGAGAGAGAGAGAGAGAGCTTGAGGAAGAAGCAAATGAATTCTTACACTCATTCACGCACACACTGTGCACAAAATAATCATTGGGAACAGAATATTCCCACATTACATCATCCAAATCTAGCCATCCATTCTTGTATTCTAAGATTACATCTTAGCTGTCCACTTGGACTGTAATCCAAGGCCTCACATTTAAATCTGTAAATTTAAACTAAATACAAATTAATGTCAGCTAAAACACTTAAATTTCAACACTCCCTTCTAAGTGTTTAGCTGAGATTACTCCAAGCTTTCTTCTCAGGTATTCAAAACGATCCTAGGCCAATGCCTTGGTAAAAATATATGCAGTTTGCTCTTCAGTCTTGCAGTATAACAAATCAATCTCTCCATTTTGCAAAGCATCTCGAATGAAATGAAATCTCCTGTTTCTATGCCTTATCTTATGATGATGCGCAGGATTCTTGGTTATGGCTATAGCTGAAGTATTATCACATATAATTGGAGTAGCACCAATCTGTTCTTCACCAAAATCTGAGAGAACAAATCTCAGCTAGATTGCTTGTGCAGTGGCTTCTGCTGCACTAACATATTCAGCATCTGCAGTGGATAGTGCAACACTGCTTTGCTTGACAGATGCCCAAGAAAATGCACCTGATCCAAGACTAAATGCATATCTAGATGTGCTTTTCATGTCATCCTCACTCCCTGACCAATCACTATCACAGTAGCCAATAAGCATTGTTTCTTTCCCTTTCTCATATGCTATACCATAATCAAGTGTGCCTTGAATGTATCTATGTACTCTCTTGGAAGTTCCTATATGTTTTTTGGTGGGACCATGCATAAATCTAGCCAAAAGACTTGCTGCAAACATGATATCTAGTCTTATTGCAGTCAAGTATAGCATGCTTCCAACTATCTGCCTATATACACTTTCATCAGCTTGATCACTCCTCTTATCCATCTTAGACAGTTTTCCATTCACTGCAAGAGGAGTAGCAACTGGTTTACAATCTTTGAAACCAAACTTATCCAGCAATGTCTTTGCATACTTTTTCTGATGTAAAAAGATGTAAGACTCAGTTTGTATCACACCTAACCTCAAAAAATGATGCAATAACCCAAAGTCAGTCATTTCATATTGTTTCATCATCTCCGTTTTGAACTCCATCATCAATTCTTTTGAACTTCCAATGTAAATAATATCATCCACATATAGAGAAACAATGAGTATTCCATTGTCTGTAGTCTTCACATACAATGTTGCTTCACTAGGACTTCTTTGAAAACCAGCCTTTGTGAAATAAGAGTTGATTTCTTCATACCAAGCTTTTGTTGCTTGCTTAATGCCATATAATGCCTTCTTGAGTCTATAAACTCTATCCTCCTTGTTCTTAATCATGAATCCAGGAGGTTGATCAACCTATACCTCCTATTAACCAACTCCTAAGTGTTGTTCTTCTATATCATTGCAATTTCATTCTCCATTTCTTTCTGTCATGACTCATCTTTGACAACTTCTTCAAATGTCTCAAGCTCAATGATGCACAGATTGCATCTTTCATATATTTCTGCAATATTTTTATATTTCAAAGGAGTGTGATCAATCTCTTGTGGACCTGAACCAATTTCAACAGGTTCTTCTTCTGAGATCTCTGCTTGAGTCAAACTAGCGTCATCAGTCTCCTTTTCTTTCTTAGTAAGCATATCAGTAAGTGGAATTGAGACACTGCATTCTTTTTGTGCATTCCAATTCCAGCTTGCTTCCTCATTCAATACTACATCTCTGGAAATAACCACTCTTCCAGATGCAATGTTATAAAGCCTGTAGCCTTTTTCACAGCTTCCATACCCTAGAGACACACATCTTGTGCTAGCTAGCTCGAACTCCTGTCTATGTTGATTTGGAACATGTGCATAGCACAAAGAACCAAGCACCCTTAAGTGCTTAATCCTTGCTTTCTACCACTATAGGCTTCAAATGGAGTCTTTTTGTCCAAAGCTTTAGTTGGACACCTATTTAGAATATATACTACAGTGTTAACAGCTTCAGCCCAAAACTCTTGTGGCATCTTCTTCTCAAACATCATACACTTAGCCATTTCCACAATAGTTTTGTTCTTTCTTTCAGCCACACCGTTATGCTGTGGTGAATATGCCACAGTGAGTTGCCTTTTCATTCCCATTGAATTCAACACCCATTTCTTCACATAACCTGTTGAATTCAATGGATGTATACTCTCCTCCTTTGTCACTTCTCAATTTCTTCAACTTATATCCACTTTGCAGTTCAACAATAGCCTTAAACCTCTTAAAGACATTGAATACTTCAGACTTGTATCTCAAAAAATAAATCCAGCACATCCGAGTACAATCATCTATAAAAGTGAGAAAGTACCTATTTCCTGCTTTTGTAACAGTCTGCATTGGACGACAAATGTCACTATGTATAAGTTCTAGAAGAGTTGATGCTCTAGTAGTAGCTTCCCTTGGAAATGCCTCCCTGCATTGTTTACCTAGAACACAACCCTCACATACTTCTTTAACTGCTTTGATTTCTGGTAAACCTACAAACATTTCTTGTTCCTGCATCAACTTCAAACTGCTCATGTTCAAATGTCCCAATCTCTTATGCCACATAGTTGTAAAGTGACATACACTTGCCTTGTAGGCAGTGTGTATTCCAGACTGCAATTTCATTGGAAAACTTTGATTTCCTCTCATTTGTACCTTTGCAACCATGTTGGAACATGAACTGTCATCATAGATTTCCACCTTATGATCTTCAAACACCAAGTAGTAGCCATCCTCCATCATTTGACCCACACTAAGTAAGTTTTTTTTTCAGTCCAGGCACCAGAATAACCTCCTTAATGTATCGCTTGCCTATTTTGGTTTCAACCACTAGATTTTCTTTACTAGTCACTTCAACAAGTTGTCCAGTACCCATTTCAACCTTAGCAGTCACATTCTTGTCAATATCAACAAGTAGATCCTCCTTACCTGTCATATAATTGCTACATCCACTATCTATATACCGTACATCCTTATATCCTTTTACACATGTATTAGATTTATTACTAGCATAAAACATAGTTGGTGTAGATTCTACCTGAGTGGCATACTTGAGCCGTTGCACTGGTTTCTTTGATTTCTCTGGTTTCTTACTATAGTAGTCCCTTGCAAGATGACCAAACTTGTCATAGTTGTAGCACTTTGGCTTGCCCTTAAATCAACACTCACCAAAATGCAATTTGTCACAGTGCTTGCAAGGATTTCTAGGACCATCAGTGGATTTGTTATCCCATTTTTTACCTTTTGCCTTCCAATTCTTTTGATCCTTAGTACTTTGATTTCCAGTGGGCTTATCTGATTTGGGATTCACACTAAGATTAGCAAATGCTCTCTCAGTTTTGTTTTCAGAATGCCTATCTAGCCTTAACTCAAAGCTCTTCAAAGAGGCTACCACTTCTTGTACCTCAATCACATCCAAATCCTTCGAATGTTCAATAACAGAACAAATAGAATCATAGGCTGATGGCAGACTAATTAACAACTTTTGAACAACTCGTTGTCTAGATAATTCCTCTCCATAGCTCCGCATTTGATTTATTATATCAAATGGTTTTGTAAGATAAACATAGAGTGATTCATCATCTTTCATTCTTGTATATTCAAACTCCCTACGAAAACCTTGTAATTTAACACTTCTAACCTGTTTATCAGCATGGAATTCTTGCATCAATATATCCCAAGCTCCTTTAGAGGTATCTTCGTGAGAGATCCGAGGAAAGATCCCATCGAAAACTGCTCCTTGAATCAGTCCCAGAGCTTTAGCATCCTTCATGAATACCTCTATGAGAGTCATCTTCCCAGCATCGCTTGATTCTTCTTTTTCTTTCTTCTTTGCATCGGATTCATCAGCTCCCTTTGAATCTGAGCACTCTACTCCCTTCTGAACAAACTCCCATAACCCATGAGATTTGAAAATGGTTTTTATTCTTATGCTCTAGAATTAATAATTCTTGCTGTTGAAAATCGGTGCTCTCAGCTCACCACCTCCAGACCCTGCCATGTTAGACACAAATCTCGCAAGCAATTTCTTCGATCTCAACTCATTTCCTACACAGATTCAAACGCCTAGAGTTAAGCAATCAAACCTGACTCTGAGGCCATGATAGATTTTGGAGAGAGAGAGAGAGAGAGAGAGAGAGAGAGAGAGAGAGAGAGAGAGCTTGAGGAAGAAGCAAATGAATTCTTACACTCATTCACGCAACTGTGCACATAATAGCCGTTGGGAACAAAATATTCCCATATTACATCATCCAAATCTAGCCATCCATTCTTCTATTCTAAGATTACATCTTAGCTGTCCACTTGGACTGTAATCCAAGGACTCACATTTAAATCTGTAAATTTAAACTAAATACAAATTAATGTCAGCTAAAGCACTTATATTTCAACACAAGCACCTATCAATAGAAATGGAATCACCAGGACTGCAAGTTTTTAAGAAAATCTGGGTTTGGGAATCACGAGGGTGCCAAACTGAAGAAAACTTGTAGTTCATGGATATGCGGTTTATGGGTGATTGCCCTTTGACTTTGTACCCAACAAGGGAATAGTTCATGGGGGTTTCCCTTGTTACCCGAAAAAAATAAAAAGATCCTAAGTTCAAGCTCACCTCTAGCATGTCTTTTTCAATGGATAACTAGCTAAACCATTCAATCTTTCTTCAATTACTTTTTTTTTCTTTTGCCGAAACCTCAATAATATATGCTCTGCTATAGGAACTCCTAAATAGATCATCCTTGTATTTTATTTCTTACCTTATTCAACTAGGTTAAGTTTTTGTTTTTTGTTTTTTCCTCTGAAACAACGAAGGATGGGAGCCATAGCTATTACCTGGTCCGCTGTTCCCCATAAGTTTTGGTAAGTTTCAACATGCAGTATACAAACAACATATTTATATGAATATTTTTCTTTTTTGATGATGAACGTATATACATGCTATGCTATGTCCCATGTGTGTGTTAGGTAGTTAATTATGTTGCACATTAATTGATCAAGTGTAGGTCATTTGTCAACACACCAAAAAAGTACAAGTCCTTTGATCAAGTGTACGTGAGATTTCTTTTTCATGAACTCTATTTAAAGGACTACTTTAATTATCTACAAACAAAAATTGAAAAAGACGACTTTGATGCCAAGTCCTTTTCCAGCTGAAACTCCATATTGATCAAGACAGTAGGATCTGTTTCATTAATTTAGGGTGTATATGAAAAACGTTAATGAAGAGTACTGCATGTATAGTTTTGGGTAGAAAATAATGACGAATAATGAAATGTTCACCAGAAGAAATTGAATGGTAAGAACTGATTTTAACAAGAATTGAATGGTAAGAAGAACTGACTTAATTAAGGTTTGTTAAACTTTCTCTTATTTTTTATCGTTTTCTCTCCACCTAAGATTTGTTTGGGTTTGTGAAATTTTTTATTGTGTTCTCTCCACCTATAGTTTTTGGGTTTGTGAAATTTTGATTATTCTCTCTATTGAGTTTAATGGCGTTTATGTGTACTTTCAAATTCAAATTCAAATTGTAGCCCCACGTATTAGGTGAGTTTCTCTCTAGAGCTTTCTAGGCGTTGCTAGCTAGGGTTTTACTAGGAGAGGCGAGATACGTAGACTTGAGGTTCCAATGGCCTTCTTCTTATGTTTATAGATATGATCTTAGTGGGACAGGGGGACTCTATTGGAGGCAAGGCTCCTTTTCTGGCTTGCGGTTGAGAAGGTAGGTTACCTCTGTAGACTGACGACCACTACACTTCATTTGGTGTAAAGTACTCACCTAATTCTCTAGGACATAGTATTGTTTTTTTTTAACTTGTTACTCCTTTTCCACATTAATAAAATACAATCGTTGTTGTATCAAAAAATAAATAAATAAAAACATAATTGTAAATATATATATGTAATATATTTGATGTTTCGGCCATTTTCATTACTTTGGCATGTATTGTGAGTTCAAATTTTTTTCTTATATATATATATATATATATATTGGTGAGAGACCCCAATACATGAAATCTTTGCTCAGTCATTGTAAGTCCCTAACGTGTATCAATCATCTACATACATTTGCTCATTATTATCTTCATTTTCAAACTATTATACATCATAATGAATGAATGGAGATTAGTTCTGTTGTTGGGCTTTGGCCCCAATAAAATAATACAAATATACAAATGCTGATGGAAAATTAAATTCATGAAGGAAATAAATAAGCGACTGATGCCTTTATTTTTTTAGCGGGAGGATTTTTGCGCACTATATTAACCAAATGTGTATACTCACCACCACTCTTAAAACTTGACACATGTCCCGAACTTCTCTGCCCCTTTTTAATTTCTTTCCCTTGCCCTCTCTCTCTTCTCTCTCCATCACTCAGTATCTCTCTCCCTCAGTTTAAATTTTGATGATAAACTTTTTGTGATCTTAATATGATTAGATTGATGAATGAAATTTAAATGCATATTAGTTCAGAAAAAAATGACACAATCTTCCCATCTTTCTTTTTGTTATTAGGAACCAACGTCAATCAAGTAAATATCTAATTGCTAATCGAATACTATAAAGAAGTTGCATATGCATGCAGATGGATTTCATACTAATGGAGTCTCCAGTTTCCTTTCACGATACTAATAGTAATTAATTAATAAACTAAAAAATTAAATATGATTACAAGGAAAGAAAGAGAAACTTTTTAATGCGAATGGAAATATTGAGGCGAAGAGTGAGAGAGGGAGAGATACAGAGTGTGGGGAAGAGGAGAGAGAGAAGAGGAGGGGGAGGGGGAGGAAAGAAATTAAAAAACGTGCGTAGCTTTTATTTATGGAAGTAGGTGACTTGTTTTCAGAAGAAAAGTTTGAAGGAGAGAGCAGGCTTTTCAGAGAAAAAAGAAGACAAGGTTGCTTTGAAGATATATTTGGACGTATTGCTTTAAAGAGTGTTAGAAAGACATATCAAGAAGAACTGCCGCGCCACTGAGGTGGCGTTGATCTGGGAAAGGCGATGAAGGGCGGTGGTCCAGTGTGACCGACAATTGAAGATTCTGATAGTCAATGCGTATCTGAAAGGGGTAATTAATCTTAAGTAATGAAAAATTGACGTGTCATATGACATGTAGTTATTGCCACATTCGTTGATGAGCAAAAGTTGATTCATAAATTAACATTATTTACTCCCAATATAAATAGTGATCACTCTCAATCTTCTCACTAGTACTCATTCAAGTTCCTTTTTTCTTTCTCTTCTTAACTACTCTTTTAGAGAGACATGGGAAACTCTACTCATGACTGTGTTGCGTCGTCCGGCGTGAAGAAAGGTCCATGGACTCCGGCAGAGGACCAAAAGCTCTTAGCGTGCGTTCAAAAACACGGTCATGGAAATTGGCAATCCTTGCCTCAGAAAGCTGGTCAATTTCTATAGCTAACTCTTCTTTCATAGCTTTCCAATCAATTACAATTTCTCAGCCTGTTTTGGCACTACAAAAAAAAGTGGCAATAGTCACCAACAATTGGTGACAAAATGGTGACTGTTGTGGGGGTTACTAAAGGCAACAATTACCATTTTTGACTTTTTTGGTGACTAAAAAGGCTTTTAGTCACATTTTTTGCTTTTTTTAGTGACTAAAGCCTTTAGTAACCCCCACAACAGTCACATTTTTTGCTTTTTTTGGTGACTAAAATGGTGACTGTTGCCACTTTTTTTTGTAGTGTGGGTAACATATATTTCTTTTTACGGGAGTTTTGCGTAACATATATATATATATATTTCTTTTTGGACATAGTCAATAAATGTTTTTTATTGGGGTCTGAAGTCAATAAATGTTAAGACTAGGGTTTTTCGGAACTTGGTCTGTTTTTAAAATAAATAAATAAAACCTATATAATGATAATAGGTCTTCAAAGATGTGGGAAGAGCTGCAGGCAGAGCCAGTCCATTGATTTTGGAGGCCCTGTGCGAATATGGATGCCGAGACCCTATATATACAAGTAGGAAAAAAAAATCCATATAGAAACAAAAATTTTTGACACGGGAAGAGCACATTCGGAAAGAGCTTCCTAGAAAAATTTCTTTAGTCACCCTTCCAAATCACAGAGCTGATAAATTGATTTTCCAATTTCAATGCTTGGTGAATTCTCATGTGAATAAGGGAGGGAGAAAAGAACTGTGATTTTGGGGAAAAAGCTAAAGCTTGGGTTTTTACAATCCAAAATTTGATGGAAGAGGGTGGTATACTTCTGTGATTGGCGATCCCATGAAGGAAGTTCAATGGGTAAAAACAATCCATATTGCGTGACTCATTAAGCACTGTTTGTATAATGTGGAGGCATCCTAGAGATGTTCTCATGCTCATCCTTATGACATTAGTTCTATATAATGTGACGTTAGGAAGGGAGTTATTCCTAAATGAGTTTCAAGCCGGCCAATCTCCCGCACGGTGCAGGTCACATGTACTCTTGGCGAACTCACCTAAGTGAAAGATGTCATGAAGCCGCGACTGTGAAAATTGGGCTAGCAACTCTCATGAGAATCAAGATTAGCGCATGGCCATAAATAGCGCTACCCTGCTTCCAAGTCTCAACCAATACTATGTGTGGGATACGTTGAAGTTTGGTCAAAGGTGCCGAGTCCAATACTGTGTACACTCAGGTTCCTCAAATGAACACTATCATCACTAAGTGAAGGTTCAAGCCTGGAAGGCACCTACACCTATTGCATAGTATTATGTTGCCCATATGTATATTTTCTTTATCTTTTGCTTTTCAAAGGTTTTTAAATTTTTAACGTTTTGATTTTGTTTTAATATTTTGGTTGTTTTCTTTTATTTATTATGGGAGTTACAATTGTTTAACTTTTCAGTTTTTATTTTCTATTCATTGCCTTAATTTTTCTGGTTAAATGTCTCTGGAGGTTACGAGTATTGGATGCCTATAAAAGGCCACTCCTCCTTCACATTTCAACACACCACAATCATATGTCTCTATTATCATATTTTCATATATTTTCTACTTTCCATATTATTATTTTGGGCCACGGTTCTGTGGCTTGGAGATTTCTATCCGACTGTAAACATTCTCATAGAAGACTTTAAGCCTGCGTATTGGGGTCGTATCTTGGAGTCCTGTAAACTGTCATTACCTGCACGTAAGGAGGCTACAAAGGCTTTAGGACAGCGTCTTTGACGTGCTTTCACTATACCTGGCTTGCTTTCTTAATCTTAACTTTTATTTATTTGCCTCTTTAATTTTACTTTACTGTTAAAGCTTTGTCTTATATATTATTTATATCTAAAGGTTTGAACAAGAATTTTACAAAAAAGGAAAAATACATACTATACCGTGAAACACTACGTGTTATGGGATGACGATCAAATCATAGCAAAAAACTCTACCAAGCAAGCAGGTCAGAGAGGCGACAGGCTCAGTAGCAGGAACAAAGATAAACGCAAGTCACACCCAAGAGGAGACTCTACGGCAGAAGAGAACTATACCAAGTTATCAGTCATCATACATCAAAGACGCCCACGATAAGCCTTGGGTAAAGAGACCTTCATCCTTGAAAGAGACCCGAACAAGAAGGATACCAAAAAAAAAGGTGCCTTTCATGGGATGCACAGACACAACACGAACAACTGCTTTGCTTGGAGAACGCACCTCGAAGAACTAGTGAGAGAAGGCCATTACACAGAGCAAAGAAAACCATTCAGCAGATCGAGGACTGCGATGCTGCTAAGGAACCTCCCCCGAAGGTTATAAGGATTAACACGATCCTTGACAACTTCGAGGAATCCAGGATGACTAGCAAAGAAAAGATGAGGAAGATTAAACAAGCCACTATTATCTCCCAAATCTCAACCAATCTCCCATCAGCACAAGACGATCCAATGATCGGCTTCCAAAAGAAAGATCTAATTGGTCTTGATATGCCACACAATGACGCCATCATTATCAGCATTCAAATCGCTCAAGCTATAATCGATCGAATCCATGCAGACGAAGGCAGTGCAGCCAATATCCTACAATTGGCAGTCATCCAGTAGATAGGCCTGGAGACGAAGATCAACAAATCGGCCAAGTCAATAACCGGCTTTAATGGCAGCAACTACGGTTACCGTAGACACAATAGACCTCAACGTCTATTCTTCACCAGTAATCAGCTCTTAAACCTTCATGGTCATTAACGAAGTCTCCCCATACAATGGCATTCTGGTCAGACCATGGAATGGCAAGATCAACTCCATGAAATCTGCCATGCATCAGAAAATCCGTTCCCCAATCCTTGGCACCAGAGTCAGCTAGATCAAGAGCGATCAGGTAATGGCAAGAAAATGCTCTGCTCAAGGGCTGAAAAAGAGCAAGCAAACCCAGTCCCTCCCTATGAATCAAGCAGATCTAAAGGGAGGAGGGCAAGTTGAGGTGAAAGCAAATCCCGTTCTTGATAGCCGAGCAAACCAGAAAGGAAAGGGAATAGTTACTCCCCAATAGCAATCAAAGAATCATGACTAAGTTGAGGGAATTCGTTCGGAGGTCTCTCCTGAAGAAGGATGGAAACCCGAAGAGGACGTTGAGCTAGTACCCTTTGAGAGATGCAAGGTGCGCCTGGAATTTCCTAAAGGAAATCTAGATTCCTATCCGTTTCCTATGGAAGACAGGATGGTTATACAATTGTCTATAAACAGCGTCTTTCGGGAGACGCGAGGCAATAACCAAAAAGTCCATCGGGAGCAACCTTTAAGAAGCGTCCTATCTGTTTCCTAAGGGAGACAAGATGGTCATATAAAAGCGTCCATCATGAGATGCATGACTTGCCCGAAGTCCCTCAATAGGGACCTAGGTTCTTGTCAGTTTCCTAAAGGATGCATGACAACCAAAGCATCCTGATGAATGAGTAGAAAAGCACCCTTCAAGTAAGCGGTAGGTAAACATTCAAACATCTAGCCGGTTACTCAAGCAGTTCACAAGGCAAATTGAAGTTTCCATAACAAAGTGACCAATCGGCCAAATTCAACAAAAAGAAGATGGTCAAACAAGAACAATTATTCTGAATAAGAAAGCAGACTATAAAAGCTGGAGAAACTAAATGAGTCTTCATCTACTCCGAGACGCTGGTAGGAGACCCTTGATCTGTAACTTCTTCGGCATCCACCTGATCAGCCACGCCTTCAGCATCTCCACCCGTCTGCTCTGCGACACTTGTCGCCATCTCATCAGCTGCCCCCTCATCTGCTCCATCCTCTTTGGCTACCTGCTCTTTAGCTCCCTATATGTTCGCAGCATTGACTTGCTCACTTTGAACAGGGAGCAAGTCAGGATAGAGTGCCTTGATGTCTTCATCTCCAATGGCTTAGAATGGAGCAATCTCCTTCATGCAGTCTAATTAGCCCAGCTTGTACGCATTTGTGATAGTTTCAAGCTTGGATTTTTTAGCAGACTTGTGATAGACGCCAAATCTAGCCAGAAGCTTGTCATAACTAGGAAAGATGTCTGCATTCTTGCGCTCAAGACGGAAGTAGGCATCTTTTTGACTAACCAAGTCAGCAGCAGAAGGGCTAAGTTCAGAATCCTTCTTTACAAGGGAACTCTTCAACTCAGATATCATCGCCCTCAATTTAGACGTCTTCTTTTCATAGGAGATCTGCTCGACCGAGAGCTTGCTACTTAAATCAGCATTCTTCTTCTCCAACTCACCGAGCTTAGCAGAAGACGGGGCAACAACGGATGAGTTCCAAATGGCTCAACAAAAAAATACTCATTTTCTTAAGCAAATGAATTGTTGCTTCTCTTTGTTTTTCCAAGTAAAGACTTGAAAAGGTATCTAAATCGTCAGCTTGTTGGATATGATCGACTAGCTTCACACAAGTAGACGAGCTTGGTATGAAGTTTATCTTCAATAGATCAGACACGCATGCATCCCCTGTAGGACTGGACTTGTCCACCTTGGGATCAGCCGATGGCGTTGAAAAGGAACCGTTCACCCAAGCATATAACTCTCTTGCCTTCTTAAAAGCCTCCATCCTCACCTCCAAAGGAATCAACAATTCACTGCTCGTGACTTGACAGTTGGATCGTGATGGTTGGGCGGATGAACAGACATCCCAGTTCGATCTCCATTCCTTGACTGGTGCAAACGACTCGAACCTCGGAGGGTAATATCAGCATCTCTTTACCTCTTAGTAAGTGAACTAGTTCGCGAGCAGACCACTTCACGGAGCAGATCATGGTTTTCGAACTCCTCAACATGAGGTTTAAGTGGAACGTTCTGCATATCAATCTTGTTGTTATTTGCGCCGACTAGGTGCTTAACCTTAGCATATGACAGGGAGCAGATCTTACTTGTGTCTTCTCAGCAGAAGCAAGCTTTGGCTTCTTCCTTAAAGAAGACATGTCTTTCGCTTGCGAAGAAGTAGCTTCATTTCTTGAAGACTTGATATCAGCCTTCCTTTTTTTAAGGGGATTAGGCAAAACACTCCTCCTATCTAGCAGGTAGATCATCAGAGTATGGACCATTCTGCTTCCATCTCTCGATACTGGCTAAATAGCCTGTGCCACTCACAAAACCTCGGGGGAATGTTCAGAGTCCAGACGACCTTATTCATGTCTAGCCCAAGTTCCAACCTCTTGTAGATGTTAATCACTACAAGCAGAAGACAAAAGTTAGGCAGTCACACTTCAAGAAATTCAAATAAAAAGGAAGCAGATCAAAACAATAATATGACGTGCCGTTGCAGTAGGTGATGGGAACAAGTGGACCATCGCCAGCATCGCCTTCCAACCGACCGTTGACTTCTAGCACATCGTCATGCCACACGTGATCTCATTGGCTAAAATTGTCAAACGACTTGGCATGGTAGATGCATACTTCTCGTACGCCTTATTTCAAAGAAGTAGAAAAACTCTCACACCCTCAACTCCAGCCTGGAAAAACGGCTCAAATTCTTAAAATACATGATCGCCCGAGAAACGTTGGACATACACTAACTCGGAGCACACTTCATGGCACATAACACCTCCTTAAAAAGCTTTGACAGCAAGAACATGAAGCCCAAGAAAAAATAAAAAGGACAGAATGTGATGATCCTAGCATCTAGATCATTCGCATCCACACAAGGCACATCAGCAGTCAAAGGCTCCATCAACTTAACATGCACGTCAAGGGATGGAGATCGAACTGGGACTGAGCTTCAAATGTCACACAGTGCAAGTTAGCCATAATCCTCTTCTTGTGCATTTTAGAACTTCCCCATAGATACAAAAGCACTTAAGAGCTCGGTGACCTGTTACCATCTTTAGAAGACATGATGACTAGACAACTGCAAGATGAAAAGAAAATTTTGCAAGTCAGAATACCAAAAACAAAACAAAAACAAAAACAAAAAACAAAAAAACCCAAATCATTAGCTTACAGCCCAAACAGCAAGCCCACAGCCCAAGCGGATGCAGCCCAAGTCGCATGGAGTAGCAAGTTCAAATCCACTCCCACTGCGCACAACAACCCAGGCCCAGCGACGCCTCCAGCCCATTCACTCCAGACCGAGCCTGCTACATAAAAAAATATATAAAAAAAAGGAATTGTTGCTTAGCCCAAACAGCCAACACCAGCCCAAGCTGCAATGCAGCCCAGACCAGCTCTAGCGCGCCACGCTGGCCCTCCAAGACACAGCCCAGGTACCCACCGCAGCAGCCAACAAGGTTGCGACGCCACCAGCCGGCCCTTCCGGCAACCACCACCACCGACCACCACTGCTCCCATTGTCTCCGACCACTAGTCATGACAACAACCAGCCGGGTCTCACCTAGCTGGTCCTCATCGCGGAAAAAGAAAATATGTAGAATTATATATATATATATATATATATATATATATACGTGCTTGACTTATCTTGAGATGCACGGAAACTCCTATCTTCAACACGCAATACAAATTCTCCAAGATCTCTCTCAAACTAGAAAGTAGAGAAGTAAAGTTTGAAATTTGTAGAAGAGCAAAAGGAGCCTTGTATTTATACAGGTTGGGCATCCTAGGTCAAGAGAGAATCGCAAGCCCATTCTGGGAACCCAAAAACAAATATTTTCGTGTCCAATCACAAGACGCCACGTGGATAAGAAGAATATCCCTTAGGTTAATTAATTGTGCCTATTTATTTGGCCAATTAATTAATACTAAAAATAGAGATAATATCTTAAATATGGGACATTACCTTTATTTAATAAGATAATACCACCAATTTAGATGTTATCGTAATTAAGAGATATTATCACCATCGAATTAGGAAATTTGATCCCAATCAAATTCCTAATGGACTAAATCTCTACAATTTGGGGAAAGAATAAACTCATTCCTAATAAGAGTTTTATTCTTTGCAAAACCCTATCCTCTGAGGCTCCTATAAATACATGGCTTCATTCATCATTCAAGATAATCCAATTTCTACCCGAGAAAACCCTACACACACACTCTCACGCCGCCCCTCTCTCCATTTTTTTTTCCACAAGGCTCCATCCTCCACACACTACTCCGGCCACCCGGTTCTCACCCTAGAGAAATCTCTGTATCCTTTTTTAGCTATTGTTTCACCTAGATTCAATCGAACTAACTTAGGTATCGGAGGGTCTTTGGACAACACCCTCTGGGTGTGGTCTATTTACTCCTGTCATTTTTACAGGAATCTAGGAAGAGAGAGAAGGAAATTCAAAGAGCAAAGGATCTAAAAGCGAATATTCTCCCGAGGGATTATTTGCACAAACAATTATCACATTCTTAGAGATATTTACGGTTTATTGCAGTGTGTGTCTATTTTTTTAAGTTGATGCAATTCTCCTTGATAATGAACATGAGTATTTTGTATGGTTTTGTCTATTAACTATGAATTAGAATATTATCATTTCATTTCGATATGTCTATTTTGTATAGAAATTTTTTTAACCTTATACACGTTGACCCCTGAAATGAAAATTCATGAATTCGTCACTGTACAATATACAAACAACATACATATTTATATGAATGTTTTTCTTTTTTGATGATGAACGTATATACATCCTCCTATGTCATGTCCCATGTGTGGTAGGTAGTTCATTATGGTGCACATTAATTGATCAAGTGTAAGTCATTTGTCCACACACATCAAACGGGCATGTCACACTTGACATTTCTTTTTCAAGAATTTTGATGCCACTGTCCTCCATTTCCAGCTGGCGGACAAAGACAAAAGGATCATGCTTTCGATGATGAAGAGCTGAAACTCCACAACGCTCTGCCACCAACACACAGTAGGATCTGTTTCAGTAATTTAGGGTGTATATGAAAAACGTTAATGAAAAGCACTGCATATGTACAGTTTTGGGTAGAAAATAATGACGAATACTGACATGTTCACCAGAAGAAATTGAATGGTAAGAAATGATTTTAACAAGAATTGAAATATACCCCACTGCTTTTTTCTTTTTTTTTAAATAATTAAGCGTGCATTTACCAGGCCAAATCCCCTACTACATTGCCCAGTTTTTTTGTACTAGTTACACTTCCTACCAGTAAAATCTTATTGCTATTCTCTCAACTAGGCCAAAGAAACAATATTGCCTTTCACCAGAAGAAAAAGATAACAATATTGATCATCCTACCAAAAAAGATAACAATTACGTTACCATAAACTCTAAACCCTAAATTCGGGCAGATAATTTATCTGTGAGAATCTTACGTTACCCGTCCTTTTTTATTTTTCTTTCTCCATGACTGACAAAAGAATGGTTGATTCCTAACTACTCGTTTGGAGTGGCCAGCCATCGTTGTGAAGAAAAGAAAAGCACATGCAAATTGCAATGCCTAGGTAAAGGAATTAGCAGAAACATTTGCAACTAGCTCCCATGTTTGTGGTACTGGAGATATTTAACCCAGCCAGCTTCATTGAGAGAAATTATTAGGTGAAACGGGGTAGAAGTGCTAAAAGGAAACCCAATCCCAGGTGATTTTCTAGCAGACGGTGCCAAGTGTGGTGGTGGCGTAGTCAGAAATTTTGGTACGGGAGTGATTTTTTGTTTTTGAATTTTGATAATCATGTTGTAAATTTGGATGTAAATTATTTGAAAACTCCAATAGCCAAATGGTAAACTCAAAAATAAAATCTCATGTAAGCTACCAAAAAGTTGAAAGGAAAGTTTATAATGGCTTGTTTGAGAGTGATTATGAAGAGGCCAATAATTACTTTTATGAAAAATCACTTCTCCTAATAATCACTTTAAATGATTTTAAGTGATTTTATGGAGAATCGTATAGGAGGTGTTTCTCCTAAAAATCACTTAAAATCACTAAAAGTGATTTTTTGGAAAAGCACATGGAAAATGCTTCTTTCCAAAAGTGATTATGGTCTGTTCAGAATCAAGCCCAATGTAAATGGTGAAATCATCGATAGAATATTTTAGGAAAGAACTTGGCTCTATAAATTTACTATTATTATTATTATTATTATTATTATTATTATTATTATTATAACATAAATTCTTAAAATCCTAGTCTTTTTCACCTATTTTTCTCTTTTTTCGGTAGACAAAACATACTTCCTCTTGGTCTTACAATCATGTTTGTGACTTTTGTTTATTCTCTTATTCTCAATATAATATATTATCAAGTTTCAATTGAGTTAACTCACTTAAATAAGGTTTGTTAAACTCTTATTTTTTATTGTTTTCTCTCTATCTATGGTTTGTTTGGGTTTGTGAATTTTTTTATTGTGTTCTCTCCACCTGTAGTTTTTGGGTTTGTGAAATTTTGATTATTCTCCCTATTGAGTTTAATGGCGTTTATGTATACTTTTCAAATTCAAATTCAAATTGTAGCCCACGTATTAGGTGAGTTTCTTTCTAGAGCTCTCTAGGCGTTGCTAGAGTTCTACTAGGAGAGACGAGATACGTGCAGACCTGAGGTTCCAACGGCCTTCTTTCTATGTTTACGGATATGACTTTAGAGGGATTAGGGGACTCTATCGGAGGCAAGGTTCCTTTTTCCGCTTGCGGTTGAGAAGGTAGGCTACCTTAGTAGACTGACGACCACTACGTTTCATTTGGTGTAAAGTACTCACCTAATCCTCTAGGATAGTATTGTTTTTTTGTACTTGTTACTACTTTTCCTCATTAATAAAATACTATCGTTGTTGTGTCAGAAAATAAAAATAAAAACATCATTGTAAATATATTTTTTATATATATGTAATATATTTGATATTTTGGCCCTTTTCATTACTTTGGCATGTATTGTGAGTTCAATTTTTTTTCTTTTGTATATATTTTTGTGAGAGAACCCAATACATAAAATCTTGGCTCAACCACTATCAGTCCCTACTCGAATAAATCATCTACACATATTTGCTCATGATTATCTTCATTTTCAAACTATTATACATCATAATGAATGAATGGAGATTAGTTTGTTGTTGGGCTTTGGCCCCAATAAAATAATACAAATATACGACCCAATAAAATAATACAAATATACGACCCAATAAAATAATACAAATATACGAATGCAGATGGAAAATTAAATTCAAGAAGGAAATAATTAAGCGGCTGTTGCCTCCGTCTGTACTTTTCGAGTGAGAGTATTTTTGCTCACCACATACTCACTATCACTCTTAAAGTTTGACACTTGTTCCCATGGTTAACTTCAGTTAATTTTTTGTGAAAATTAATTCTACTAATACGGAAACGTGGAATTGACTGCTAGACCTGATAGTTCAATAACACGGAAAGCTAAAACTGATTGTTCTTTTTTGGCAGCAGGGCCACCACTTTCGGCATTTGGAGATTCCTTAATTTGTTTATAATAACATCTGAGTGGGGACCTGGGACTGCACTGGTCCAATGCGCCTCCACCCCTGGTCCTGCATGCAAATCGAATACTATAAAGAAGTTGCATATGCATGCAGATGGGTTTCATACTAATGGAGTCTCCAGTTTCCTTTCACGATACTAACAGTAATAACTAAAAAATTAAATATGATTACAAGGAAAGAAAAAAAAAGAAACATGTAAATTGCAATATAGCTGATGATGTAAATTGCAATATTTCCATTCGGATTCTGGAAATCCGAATGGAAATATTGAGGCGAAGAGTGAGAGAGGGAGAGATACAGACTCTACCGAGTGTGGGGAAGAGGAGAGAGGAGAGAGAGAAGAGTCGGGGGAGGGGGAGGGGGAGGAAAGAAATTTCAAAGAAATAATTACGTTGTATTATATTATTTATGAATGTAGGTCACTTGTTTTCAGAAGAAAAGTTTCAAGGAGAGAAGGGTTTTCAGAGAAAGAAGAAGACATTCAATTTTAATACATATTATTATTAGAAATGTTTGTATGAGAAACAATCTGGGATTTCCACCAATTAAAGAGTTCTGATATATCCGTCAGGTTTTCACCAACACAAATTAAATACAGGTTTACAGTGTACTGTGGTACCTTCCTTGATGGAGCACAAGTACGGCTGTCGTCTACATCAGAGATTGAAAAAGACTTTAGATATCCTAGTGAGGGAGTCCAGATAATTTATTTGAATAATGAATTACAGCGGTAAAAAGACGTGTCATATGATGAGTAAAAGTTGATAAATAAAAGTTGGTGTCGTATCATGTAATATTATTTTAGTCCCAATATAAAATAGTGATCATTCTCGGTTGCAGGGATCAAATTCTTTCAGTCCAATTTTGGGTGGTCCGTGCCTATCTTATCACTCTCAATCTTCTCACTAGTACACGCATTGAAGTAGTATTCTCAATCTTCTCACTCTCAAAATCTTCTCACTAGTACACGCATTGAAGTAGTATTCTCAATCTTATTACTGTCAATCTTCTCACAAT
Organism: Prunus armeniaca; assembly: GCA_903112645.1. NCBI lineage: Eukaryota > Viridiplantae > Streptophyta > Magnoliopsida > Rosales > Rosaceae > Prunus > Prunus armeniaca. Next base: position 6,626,339 of record CAEKDK010000003.1, on the reverse strand, counting down.
CTTCTCACTAGTACATTGAAGTTCCTTTTTTCTTTCTCTTCTTAACTACTCTTTTAGAGACACATGGGAAAGTCTACTCATGACTGTGTTGCGTCCTCCGGCGTGAAGAAAGGTCTATGGACTCCAGCAGAGGACCAAAAGCTCTTAGCTTACGTTCAAAAACATGGTCATGGAAATTGGCAATCCTTGCCTCAGAGAGCTGGTCAATTTCTATAACTAACTCTTCTTTCATAGCTTTCCAATCAATTACAATTTCTCAGCCTGTTTTGGGTAACATATATTTCTTTTTACGGGAGTTTTGGGTAACATATATTTGTTAGCTCATATTTGGACACAGTCAATAAATATTTTTTTGACAAAAAGTCACTTTTGGTCTTTGTGGTTTATCACTTTTACCATGAAAGACTCTGTGATTTCAATTTGAACATTTTGGTCCCTGTAGTTTCAATTTGAACATTTTCGTCCTTGTAGTTTCAATTTGAAGCAATTTAAGGACAATCCTCAATTTCTGTCAAATTATTTTAGCTTTTGTTATGTGTGGAGGGGTAATTTAGTCAACAAATTATTAAAAAATTAATTCTTAAAAAAAAAACAATACAAAATGGAAAAATTAATAAATGAAAAATACAGCTTCTTCTTCCCTCCCTAGAAACTCTCTGCTGTATCTCTCGCTCTTTATTTCTCTACCACCTGATAGCTCCCTATCCCCAGCCCCATCCCTACTGACAACCCAACACCAGCACACCGACCCCCTTCATCCCTCTCTCTCTCTCTCTCTCTCTCTCTCTCTCTCTCCGATTTGGCCCTCCACCTCACCCCGCCGCAGCCCGCTAATCATCCCTCCACCATAACCTAAAACTAGATATTCTCCAATATACAGCTTTGTTCATCAATCGATTTTTAATAACTTGGAGATAGCTATAGATTTTACCCTTCCCAACTTCAAGTTCTGTTTCTCAAAAACACCATCAAATAAGCCATAATAAGTGAAAATAAAATTGAAATAAGAGTGGTTCTTGGTGGGTGGGCTAGGTTGGAGCCCCCTCTTTTTTTTGTTTTTTGTTTTTTTGCAGACTAGGGTTTTTTGGAACTTGGTCTGTTTTAAAAATAAATAAATAAAACATATATAATGATAATAGGTCTTCAAAGATGCGGGAAGAGCTGCAGGCTAAGATGGAGAAACTATCTACGACCTGATATTAAGAGGGGAAATTTCAGTTTGCAGGAAGACCAAACCATCATTCAACTTCATGCTCTTTTAGGCAACAGGTAATTGCATGACATGCAATATTTTGATTTATACGCATATATGCATTTTAGATAGTACTCTCATGTCTCATCCCAAGTACTCTAAATTCTCTTATTTTTCTTTCTGCCAAACTTCATCATAATATACTATCTATTAGAGAGTGTTTAGCCATTTTTATCAACGTATCGTCAAGAGGTGGAGTATGGTTTTCTGAGTCTTGGGCTATTGGGGTATATTTATGCATGTATGGTGTCAAGTCCGTTCTCCTCACCATGTAGCCCGTTCTCTTTGACTACAAGGTCGAGGAGAACATGCTTGACATCATGCATACATAAACATACCTGAAAAGCCCAAGATTCAAGAAACCATACTCCATCTCATGACGATATATCGATCAAAATGGCTATAACGAGACTCCATGTAATTGCTTATAAAACCTGGACAAACCTAGTAGTTTATTAATGAAAGTTCAACACATGTCATCACAAGCCGAGCAGTTGCATAGCCACCTAAGGACCACGGTGTGCCCAGGCCCCTTCTCCTATTTTTATTATTTTAAAATATTTTAACTTATATATGTGTATATTTGTTGTCTTTTGGACCTCAATCCAGTAAAATTTGTGACCCCAACTGATGTCATGGAGCTTTCTATGAATTTCTAGCTCCACCATTGAACCTAAGGTGTTACTATTACATGCTATACCAATTTACATTACCTAATATCATACACTAATCTATAATCAAGAATATAATATCGATTAAGCACCAGGTATATGAGAAATTTTGAACTGTACCAAACAATCTCCATATATTATACATAACAATTCTATATGCATATGTGTACACATTATATGTATGTTTGGGATGTGCTGCTCTTTTGTTAGGGTCATTTTGGACTTTTTTTTTATTTTATAAAAAAACTCACTTTAATTATGATACTGATATTGTGTTCCATGTATATGAGCTAGGTGGTCGGCTATTACTGCGCACTTACCAAAGAGAACAGACAATGAGGTCAAGAACTACTGGCACTCTCGTCTCAAGAAACGACTGGCCTTGAAAGGCTATGACCCTGTAACCCACAAGCCTAAGAATATCATCTTTGGCTTCGCCAGTGGTTCAACTGATGACCCAAAGACCGACTCAAACCTCAACCACATAGCTCAGTGGGAAAGTGTCAGGCTTCAAGCAGAAGCCAGATATGTGAGAGATTCAGAATTACACAAACAAGCTTATCATCCTTATAACAATAATGATATTTCTGCGGCTTCATCAACATTATTAGGTCATAATAAGGACTTTGGGCCGACTAATCAATTATTTGGACAAGATCATGTTAATTCATTTGGTAATCATCTTGCTGGTGATTTCGAGCCTCCGATAATATCTGCAATATCAAGCAATGGATCATCATTGATGGATTGTTTCTTTCATGAACCAGTAGGGCAATATTTTAATGAAAATTATGGCACTAGTATCACTAAACCATTCGCGGCAGTCCACCACAATATGGGGTTTAAAAATGAGGCATGCTTGGAGGACTTTGGTCTTTGGGAAATATTCATGCAAGGGAAAAAAGATTGTCCGATATCTGGAATTAGTATGTAGTACTAGGTATTATAAATTGGTACTCAATACCACTATCGGATCTATGTTGTACTATTCAAAATTGCATCCCTAAACGGACCGTTTAGGGTAACAAACAATAAAATTTTATTTCTCTCTTATCTTTATGTGATAGCAGTATATGGTTAAATATGTTGACATGAGTTAACCTAACAAATCACTGAGCTTTGTGCTTGTAGTATATGTGGTTAAATAATTAATTCACTTGTGTTATAATTCGTATATATTTATTAAATATTATATTCTAAAGCATAATTTGTCACTTATCCAAATTAGGGTCTGACCAAAGTAGACCCAATTTTGTTACATTTAAAATACTCTAGACAATAACCCACCTATTTTATTACATTTAAATAAAACCCAATTTTGAATTGGATGCCAAAGTGTTCACAAATTATGACATATTTACAAATCATATTATGAATTTAAAGGGGAAAACCCAAATTTGCTATCCAAATTATATTATGAATTAGTGCGTAACATCAATGATACTCTTACGCTAAGCCACACAATGATAAACTTGATTGGTAGGCTTTTGGGTGCCTATTCCATTTTCTCTTGCCAGTGCACTCGGCCCTTACACTTGAGTTTTGTACCAAGCACTCTAAATTAGAATTGTATGAAAAAAAAAAAAAAAAAAAAAACAAAAAATATAAACCTAAAGGCATTATTAAGGCTTCTGGATATATTATATTTATTTGTGATGTGATGATCGTAATACAGTTAAATATTAACCCAATCTGATTGAGGAGCGAGGCCGTCTAGAAGTATTTGTTTATGCTTGTGGAAACAGTGGTGAATGTAGATCTTAGCATGACAAGGATATTATACATTTTCCAATACAAGTAATATTGTACTTTAATTCAATCTAAATAATGGAAAAGGAAATTCGAGCTCGAGTGCAAAATAAAGAGCACATCCACTTTAACCAACTTGACTAAGTCCATGTTTGCATACTAAGTTTTCTCGAAGGTGGGCTGGAGTTTGGTCATCAAAAGATATTTCACAAGTGTTTGCTTTCCATGCAGGGCAGACGACTCCTTTTAAAGCGATCGAGACTTGTGATAGGCATTTAATATCTGATACAAGTTTTCCTAGTTGTTGAGGCAGACCCCAACACTAGTTACCTAACTTCTCTACTTTTAGGTCTCAGAGAAAACCTAAAATTTTTCTACTTTTGCCAATAATATCGAACACGTTTCAGAGACATTTAAAAGACAATTTGAGAGTTGAACGACTAAAATATTTTTTTTTTTTAAAGTTCAAGGGCCACATGTGGAGAAAAACTTCCCTTGCCAGGTAATGGTATCCAAACCCAATGGTAACACAAGGACAACTACCCCTCCAATCTCACTCTCTCTGCCCTCCAAATTCCTAAATTATGGACTGCTGTCGTGCTGCTATTTGTTTGGCATACCATTGAACTGGTATCCTTGTTCCAGGGAAGTCTTTCCCACAAAAGACTCACGCATTGTGCAGCCAACAGTCAAACTCTCACTGTAAGAAGAAGAAAAAAAGACGATAAATGTAGGACCTTTTGTGAAAGAAAAAGAGAAAGAGAGGGAGATAACAAGTTGAGAGAGGTGACTAAGTGAGGAAGATCATAGGTAATAATAAAATGGTTTAAATAAAAATTAAAACCAGTTTTAAAAAAACTCAGCTTCTTTTTTTAGGTTTTTACAAATAAGCCTATTTTAGCATGACATATTATACAAATACCCATATAAACTTATTTGGAGAGAAAAACTCAAAACTAGCCACTTGTTATTTTCTAATTAGTTCTTAGAAAATTTTAACCCACTAAGATCCAATAAATACAAAAATATAAGTTTTATCGAAAGTAGCCAAAATTTGCCCCCTACTTTCATAAATGTCAGTTTTTATAAAAACTTTCAAAAATAGCAGAAAACTCAGTTAAATAGATTAAAATACCCTCAAAACTAAAAACCCACATAAAACCTAAGAAGCAAAGTTACACCCAACAAGAAAAACAACTCAGCTCGAAACCATTGAATTTTGCAGCCATGGCGAGTACCAAAGGTCTAAGGATTATGACAGAGAGGTTGAGCTATTTAGATTTACTGCTTTTTAAAAACAAATGTATGTGGGATGTCATTTATGAGTAGTGACAATCCTAATTGCTAGTGGATATACTTCCACTGGTATCACTGTAAGGAAAAAAAAAAGCTACACCCAACAAGAAGACCTTAATATTACTTTGGCAGCAAAGCCTAGCTCTTGGGACGCAGTACAATTTGAACCAGTGTATGATGTGAGGATTTTGAAGGTTTACGACCTGTTTGTCTTTCAACCGGACCAAATCCATAGCATGATCTTGTCATTTTGTATGTTGTACTCCGAACTTTGTCATCTGCTTCTTGGTAAGCCAATAATAAGGTTGTAGTTTTGGCTTTTGGACTATGTTTCCATGGGCATCTTTGAAGTTTGAGGATCAAAACAAAAAGTTGGCTTATTTTTGGGGCAGCGTTTGTTTCTCGGGTGAGTTGGTTGAGTGCAATTGAGACCATGTTGGACCAGCATGTCGCACATGATGTAAATTTGATATTACCATATCTCTTTTTTATTTGGCGAAAAAAATATATATATTATGGAGTATCATCTCTAATTTTGAGTTAACCTCCCAAACACTTTTTTGCTTTTTAGGTTTGTTGAGGCCCAAAAATTCAGGGTTAGGCTCAAATAAATTCCCGGGCCAACGCAATGCCTTATTAAGAAAAGACCCGATTTGGAGCACCCGAAAGTTCGTCATTCATGCTCGCACGAGTCATGATTCACGTGTCATGCCAAATAAATATGCAATCTATCATGCTAAGATAGAGTTGAAATAAGCACTTGCTTTATGAGCCCAAGCTAATTATCCCATCAAGTGTCATATCCCTCTTCAAAGCGACAAAATTCAAGCACGCCAAGTGACATGCAATGCCAAGTGGAAAATCATTATTATTACACCTAGCCACACTACAAGCTTAAGTGGGCCCAAATCACGCAAAATGTCCAGGGCTTGCTTGAGTGGGTTGTGTTATGGATGGTAACGAGCTTTTATTAGGCCTATTGATGAGCCGAGAAATGGAAGTTTTGGGCTCCTTGGGAGCCCCAAAACTCAAGTCCATTTCTTGAGCCCAAATATGTGGGTAAGCATAAAGGAGAGAAAAAAGCCTAATACTCTAGAAGAGATGACCCAATACCTTAGGAAAAGCCCAGCCCAATACTTAATAAAATATCTAGCGTTGTGTTCAACCCTTGCCAAAGCTTCACAGCAGAGTCAACATGAAGCCATCGCAAAACCAAAGGAAATTCGTACGTGTAGGAGGAATACCCATTAGGCAAAAGCTCTATCCATACTCATTTCCCTTGCGAGCTCTAATAGGGAAACCAAGAAGAAAAGCATGTGGCACCTCATTCCCATGGAAGGTCCAGCCTCACAAAAACCTTTGAACTCCAAAGAGCCTGTGACCCATCCGCTCTGGTTAAAAGAAATTTCACCAAAAATTAGTGAATGGAAAGAGGCAAAGGAAAAGTGGGAATGGAGGATTGATAGAATTAGGGTTCTAAGTGCCTATAAAAGGGAGCTTCTTCTACACAGCAAAATCATCATCCAAAGTGAAACCAAGCTTTGTCAAGCAACTGGAAATTCACTCAAACCACACCCACTACTTCACTACTAGCTACAACCACATGCAGAGATCAAGCTTCATCTCTCATCCCAGAAACCTCTGTAATTTCAAGCCCCAATTCCTCCATCTCTTCCATTTTCTCTTATGGCAAAGTATTCCAGAGTCTAACAAAGTTTTTGTCAGGCTATCGGAAACTACTCAACACACCAATTATTTCTCCCATCTCTTTCGCTCTTCAACAAGCCATCTTAGAATCCTTTCCCCCCCTTTTCTTAGAACCCCTGTCTTTCATAAGAACTCACAACTCTCTCTTTGTTTATGCTAAACTCATGATTGTTTTGCTCCCATGCCACATGCCTCTCATGCCAAGCTAAGAATCTACCTGTAAGTAGTTGTTGTTTTTGTTGGTGAAGATAACCAGGATGCTTCCTAAGGCTTCACTACCCTTTCGAAGCATTCTTGGGGCATGATTCTTGAACTCAGATATGTAGGATTCTAGTAATACTGCAGGATGAGACTATTGGAATATTCCCAAGAAATCTCGGGAGAGGATAAGTTCTTGGACAGTCTTTCTGGAATGCCTATTCGCTTCACTTATGGCGATCTTAGCAGAGCAACTAAAAATTTCTCCAACAAAATTGGCCAAGGAGGGTTTGGTTCAGTCTACCTAGGTGTGCTTCCGGATGGCATCCAACTGGCTGTGAAAAAATTGGAGGGCGTTGGCCAGGGGAAGAAAGAGTTTAGAGCTGAACTCACTATTATTGGGAAAATTCGTCATGTCCATCTGGTCAAGCTTCAGAGGTTTCTGTGCAGAAGGGCCTCACAGACTTCTTGTTTATGAGTACAAGGGTAAAGGGTCTTTAGATAAATGGGTATTCATGAACAAAAAAAAGGATGAATCGTTAGATTGGAATACAAGATTCAGTATTGCCTTGGGGACAGCAAAGGGGTTGGCTTATCTCCATGAAGAGTGTGAAGAAAAGATTGTCCATTGTGATATAAAACCTGAAAATGTTCTTCTTGATGACAATTTTGTTGCCAAAGTTTCAGATTTTGGTTTGTCCAAGCTAATGAACCGGGAGGCATACGACGCTGAGGGGCACAAGAGGGTACCTTGCACCAGAGTGGATCACCAATTATGCCATATCCGAGAAGAGTGATGTATACAGTTATGTGATGGTCTTCCTTAAGATCATTGGTGGAAAGAGGAATTTGATCCAGGGGCAGTTCCTCGAAAGGCCACTTTAAGCTATTGAAAAAGGGAAATATGTAACAGTTCCTTGATCCAAACCTAGATGTTGATGAAAATGATGAAAGACACTACTACATTTTACACTTTGCGCGACGAAGAGAATTTCGTTGTGCAAAATACATTGTAGTCGCACAAATTTTAGCGCGACAGAAACTTCGTCGCGCAGAATCCGTCGCGCAAAGATCGTGAAGAAAGACTTTACGTGACGAAATTTTTTCATTGGTCGCGCAAAGGGACTTTGGGCGACGAAAAAATATTGGTCCCGCAAAGTGACTTTGAGCAACGAAACATATTGGTCGTGCAAAGTGACTTTGCGTGACAAAACATATTGGTCTCGCAAAGCAACTTTGCGCGACGAAAAAATATTGGTCGCTCAAAGTTTTGCGCGACGAAAAACATTGGTCGCGCAAAGTTTTGCGCAATGAAATTTAAAAAAATATATATATTCCCGCATCCTATTTTTGGTACCTGCCCAAATTTTTAGAGTTTTGCGCGATGAATACTAATGTCGGGCAAATATTTGTGTGACGAAATATTTTGGTTTTTGACTTTTTGTTTTATTATTATTTTAATATTAATTATTTCAAATTTTTACTTTTTAAATTTAATTTAATTGTATGATTTTTTTTGTTACTTTAATTTAAATTGATATTAATTTAATTATATTAATTTATTCAAATTTTTACTTTTTAAATTTAATTTAATTGTATGATTTTTTTGTTACTTTAATTTAAATTGATATTAATTTAATTATATTAATTTTTTCGAATTTTTACTTTTTAAATTTAATTTAATTGTATGATTTTTTTAATTACTTTAATTTAAATTGACATATTCAAAATAAAATTACATAGGAAAAATAGTGATCAAATTATCCAGTAAATATATATATATAATATTCAAAATGTACACATAAATTAACAAAGTCCAATAATAAAATCCTAATACAAGCGTATTGTGGTGGTAGTGGCGGAGGATATGTTTTGATAGCTTCCTAATCCTCAACTTTAGCCGTCAAAGTCTTGATGATTCCCTACAAAAAAAAAAAAATAACAACAAACAAACAAAAAAAGGGATAATCTCCCCTAAAATTGTTATACCACAAATCCAACCCAAACTCCAATCCATCCCCGCACAAACTCAAAACTAACTCCAAAAACACATATTAATGAAAAAAATTTAAAATTTGGAGAGAATATACCTTTTGGCAAGATTGAGAGTGAGTGAGAATGAGAGAGAGAAGTGAGTGGGAGAGAATTAGAGAAGATAGTGATAGAGAGATAAGAGAGTGAGTGAGAGTGAGAGATAGTGAAAAGAGAGATGAGAGAGTGAAGAGAGAGATGATGAGACATTAAGTGAGAAGAGTGAGTGTGAGAGAAATGGTGGGATTTGGGGAGAGGGAAAGAGAGAGGAGAGGTAAGAGAAAGACATTGAGAAAATGGTGGAGGAGTTATTTTCATTTTAAAAACCGTATCACTTTGCACGACAAAAATATTGGATTATTGGTCGCTCAATGTTTTGCGCGACGAAACATATTTGTTGCGCGAAGTTTTGCGCGACGAATACTGGAATATTGGTCGCGCAAAGTTTTGCGCGACGAATAACAGTATATTGGTCGCGCAAAGTCAAAAAATAAATAAAAAATCCCGCGTCCCATTTTTGGTACCCGCCCAAATTTTGAAATTTTGCGCAACGTAAAATATTGATCGCGCAAAGTCAAAAAATAAAAAAATCTCAGCTTCCCATTTTTGGTACCCGCCCAAATTTTGAAATTTTTTAGCGACGAAAAATATTGGAATATTGGTCGCTCAAAGTTTTGAGCGACGAAAAATATTGGTCGCACAAAGTCAAAAAAAAAAACAAATCCCCTCGTCCCATTTTTCGTACCCACCCAAATTTTGAAATTTTTGTGCGACGAAAAATATTGGAATATTGGTCGCGCAAAGTTTTGCGCGACGAAACATATTGGTCGCGCAAAGTAAAAAACAAACAAAAAATTCCGCATCCCATTTTTGGTACCCGCCCAAATTTTGAAATTTTTGCGCAATGAAAAATATTGGAATATTGGTCACTCAAAGTTTTGCGTGACGAAACATATTGGTCGGGCAAAGTAAAAAATAATAAAAAATCCCTGCTTCCCGTTTTTGGTACCCGCCCAAATTTTGAAAATTTTGCGCGACGAAAAATACATATTGGTCGTTCAAAGTCTAAAAAAATTCCCGCGTCCCATTTTTAGTACCAGGCCAAATTTTTGCGTGACGAAAAATATATATTGGTCGCGCAAATTCTAATTTTTTTTTAAAAAAAAATCCCGCGTCCCATTTTTTGTACCCGCCCAAATTTTTAGAGTTTTGCGTGGCGAACTGTTGGTCGCGCGAACTTTTGTGAGACAAAAAATTGGTTCGTAGCACGATATTTATAAAAATAATTGCTATGAGTAATAAAAAATAAAATTATTTTATTTGACGATTTAAAATATAAATAAGGTTAAAGCTACTTAATAAATGTATATACTATTCAATTTCTTAATTGTTATACGTACAAAATAAATAAATTTAAAGCTACTTAATAAGTAAATAAATATATATATATACACAAACCATTCAACGACCCAACCGTCAGACTTGTTTGTATATACTTCAAGATCGTATACCCCAAAAATCGCAAAAAATAAACATTTAGAGACCTAGTAACGGGACAAAAAATTTCAACGGTTATAAATGAAAAATCACGATTTAACGGTTATTTTAACTCCGATTTTGATGATTTTTTAGAGCTACACTCCTTGACCATATATGAATATAATGAACTAATTCAATCATCAATTTAAAATATTTACACAAGTGGATACCACAAAATCTTATGTTATATTTAACAAAAGTATAAATAAACTCTTAATTGTTAGTGAATATATTGTTTTGATGGCATACGCATTCTACGAAACTAGTTTCAATGATCCAACTGTCAAACTTGTTTGTTTATACTTTGAGATCATATACACCAAAAATCGGAAAAAAAAAACATTCAGAGATCAAGTAACGGGACAAAACTTTTCGACGGTTATAAATGAAAAATCACGATTTAACGGTTATTTTAACTCCGATTTTGATCATTTTTTTACAGATACACTACTTGACCCTATATGAATACAATGGACTAATTCGATCGTCAATTTAAAATATTTACACTAGTGGATACCATTAAATCTTATGTTATATTTAACAAAAGTATAAACAAACTCTTAATTGTTAGTGAATATATTGTTTTGATGGCATATGCATTCTACGAAACTAGTTTCAACGATCCAATCGTCAAACTTCTTTGTTTATATTTCGAGATCATATATGCCAAAAATTGGAAAAAATAAACATTCAGAGATCAAATAATGGGACAAAGCTTTTCGACGGTTATAAATGAAAATTCATGATTTAACGGTTATTTTAACTCCGATTTTGATGATTTTTTACAGCTACACTCTTTGACCCTATATGAATACAATGAACTAATTCGATCGTCGATTTAAAAAATATATTTTCTAACAAAAAAATTTAAAAAAAGAAATTTTATTTTATTTTATTTATTTTTATAAGGACTTTGCGCGACGAAGTTTATTGTTTTGTCGCGCAAAGTCACTTTGCGTGATGAATTGCTTTTCATCCCGCAAAGTTCTTTGTGTGACGAATTGTTTTTCATCGAACAAAGTGACTTTGAGTGACGAATTGTTTTTCGTCGCGCAAAATTTGGTCGCTCAAGACTTTGCGTGACGATGTATTGTCGTCACGCAAAATCACTTTGTGCGATAAAAAACAATTTGTCGCGCAAAGTGACTTTGTGCGATGAATAATTTTTCGTCTCGCAAAATGTGGTCGGGCAAGGGTGATTTTTTACTAGTGAGAGATGTAAGTGCAATTAAAGTTGCATTATTTATAAATTCTAGAACTTTAAATCTCATTCATTTAATAGCATGTTTACTAATATGCAATCGGGTTAAGATGAATTGAACGAATGAGCTTTGGATATAATGGATATAAATAAATAAAAATTTGAATTTCTCATGGGCTAGTTCTCAAGGAATTAGAATATCACCTTCCACTCAAGAGTTCAATTCCTCCAAAATCTTTGAGTTCTTGTCTTGTTGCCCGTAGATGGTTTTGAATGGTCGCTCAGGTATAAGTTGAACGTTTTGTCTTTAAAAATCTTGGCAGTAAATCATTTTCACCTCATTTTAACTACGGGTTGAAACAACACATCTAATCAGTTGAGGTGGCACTGCTACGTGCGAGTTTTTTGTCGAATATTGATACTTCAAAGTATCTTTGGATCGAAACTGCACAATTTGTTGACAATTAATAATAATCACTGCATTTTTCGAATAAAAAACATTATGTCTTGTCAGACATCCATCCTAAAAAAACGAAAACATACCTACGATGCATTTCAAGTTTAGGGTTTTTGTTTTTGCCTTTGAAACAACGATGGATGAGAGCTATAGCTATTAGCTGGTCCGCTGTTTCCCATTAAGTTTTGGTTAGTTTCAACATCAGATGCTATGTCCCATGTGTGGTAGGTAGTTAATTATGTTGCACATGAATTGATCAAGTGTATGTCATTTGTCCACACACAAAGAAAATGCATGTCACCTAAGATTTCTTTCACAAGTAAAAAATAATCCTTGCACGACCAAATTTTGCACAACGAAAAATTATTCATCACTTTGCGTGACGAAACTCAAAACTTCGTCATTCAAAACCTTGCGCGACAAAATTTTGTGCAACGAATTGTTTTTCGTCGCGCAAAGTCACTTTGGGCGACAAACTTTTGCGCGACGGCAATACATCGTCGCGCAAAGTCTTACGTGTCCACACTTTGTGCGATGTAAAACGTTTCGTCGCGCAAAGTGACTTTGCTCGACGAAAAAATAAATTTCGTCACGCAAAGTCCTTATAAAAATAAATAAAATAACAAATTTCTTTTTTAAAATCTTTGCATGGCGTAATCCAAACATTTCGTCGCCTAAACCAATTTATTTTTGTTTTTTATTTTGTATGCATAACACTTAAGAAATTAAAAGGTATATATATTTTTATTAAGTAGCTTTAAATTTATTATTTTAGATCGGATCGGATTTTTGTTAGAAAAATATATTATTGTTGTTCGGATTGGGTTTTTGTTAGAAAATATATTTTTTAAATTGACGATCGAATTAGTTCATTTATTCATATAGGGTCAAAGAGTGTAGCTGTAAAAAATCATCAAAATCGGAGTTAAAATAACCGTTAAATCGTGATTTTTCATTTATAACCGTCGAAAAGTTTTGTCTCATTACTTGATCTCTGAATGTTTATTTTTTCCGATTTTTGGCGTATATGATCTTGAAGTATAAACAAACAAGTTTGACAGTTGGATCGTTGGATCGTTGAAACTATTTTCGTAGAATGCATATGCCATCCAAACAATATATTCACTAACAATTAAGAGTTTATTTATACTTTTGTTAAATATAACATAAGATTTTGTGGTATCCACTAGTGTAAATATTTTAAATTGAAGATCAAATTTAGTCATTGTATTCATATATGGTAAAGGAGTGTAGCGGTAAAAATCATCAAAATCGGAGTTAAAATAACCGTTAAATCATGATTTTTCATTTATAACCGTCCAAAAGTTTTGTCCCGTTACTTGATCTCTGGATGTTTATTTTTTTCGATTTTTGGCGTATATGATCTCAAAGTATAAGTAAACAAGTTTGACGGTTGGATCGTTGAAACTAGTTTCGTAGAATGCGTATGCCATCAAAACAATATATTCACTAACGATTAAGAGTTTATTTATACTTTTGTTAAATATAACATAAGATTTTGTGGTATCCACTAGTGTAAATATTTTAAATTGACGATCGAATTAGTTTATTGTATTCATATAGGGTCAAGGAGTGTAGCTGTAAAAATTCATCAAAATCGGAGTTAAAATAACCGTTAAACGTGATTTTTCATTTATAACCGTTGAAATTTTTTGTCCCGTTATTAGGTCTCTGAATGTTTTTGTTTTTGCTATTTTTGGGGTATACGATCTTGAAGTATATACAAACAAGTCTGACGGTTGGATCATTGAACAGTGTGTGTGTATATATATATATATTTATTTACTTATTAAATAGCTTTAAATTTATTTATTTTGTATGTATAACAATTAAGAAATTGAATAGTATATACATTTATTAAGTAGCTTGAACCATATTTATATTTTAAATCGTAAAATAAAATTATTTTATATTTTATTATTCATAGCAATTATTTTTATAAATATCGTGCTACGAACCAATTTTTCGTCTATCAAAAGTTTGTGCGACCAACAATTCGTCGAGCAAAATTCTAAAAATTTGGGCGGGTACCAAAAATGGGACACAGGATTTTTTTTTTAAAATTTTTTTAGACTTTTGCGCGACCAATATATATTTTTCGTCGCGCAAAAATTTGGCCGGGTACCAAAAATGGGACGCGGGAATTTTTTTATATAATTTTTTTAGACTTTGCGTGACCAATATGTATTTTTCGCCGCGCAAAAATTTCAACATTTGGGCAGGTACCAAAAATGGGACGCGGGAATTTTTTATATATAATTTTTTTAGACTTTGCGCGACCAATATATATTTTTCGTCGCGCAAACATTTTAAAATTTGGGAGGGTACCAAAAATGGGACTTTATTTTTTTTACTTTGTGCGACCAATATATTTCGTCGCGCAAAGCGACTTTGCGCGACCAATAAAAAAATTCGTCGCGCAAAGTCTTTCTTCACGATCTTTGCGCGACGGTTTCTATCGTGCTGAAATTTGTGTGACTACAATGTATTTTGCGCGACGAAATTCTCTTCGTCGCACAAAGTGTAAAATGTAGTAGTGTTTGTCAAGAATTCTATTTAAAGGACTACTTTGATTATGTACAACTTTTACAAAAACTGAAAAAGGCGACCGGAAAATCACCACGTTGTCTTTGTGCCTTCTTTATTTCTACTTTGATAATGTACAAGTTTACATCTTATCACTAATTCTTTTACTGACTTAAGTTCCTTTTTTTCTCTCTCTTCTTAACTATACTCTTTCAGAGAGACATGGGAAAGTCTACTCACTGTGTTGCGTCGTCATCCGGCATGAAGAATGGTTCATGGACCCCAGAAGAGCCAAAAGCTCTTATTTTTCGTTCAAAAACATGGTCATGGAAAATGGGAATCCTTGCCCCAGAAAGCTAGCAAAGTTCTATATATTACTGATCATTTCTACTCTTCTTTCATAGGTTTCCAATCAATTACAATTTGACAGCTAATTGCATTACATACTTCTTATATTTTTGTTAACTTATATATTTGGACACACAATCAATATAAATGTTAACGGATAACCTTATATATTTTAAGACAGGGTTTTTTTGAACTTGGTCTGTTTTATAAATTAAAAAAACCATATATAATAATGATAACAGGTCTTCAAAAGATTCTGCAAGAGCTACAGGCTAAGATGGAGAAAAACTACCTACGACCTGATATTAAGAGAGGAAACTTCAGTTTGCAGGAAGACCAATCCATCATTCAACTTCATGCTCTTTTAGGCAACTGGTAAGAACAGTATATGCATTTTAGATAATAGTACTCTCATCCCAAGTATTCTCTCCAGATGTTCTCTTGTATTTTTTCTTTCTGATGACCAAACACAAATACAACAAAAGCTTCAAACTTCATCCTTATGTACTATAAAGAGAGCAATTGGCTGTTTATGGCCGTGCATAACATATATAGACACAAAATTCCAGGGAACTGCACTCCTTGGCGATCATCAAAATGACTAGTCACTAGTGAGGCTCCCTTCAATCGTTTATACAACTCATATATATCAACATAGTTAGTTACCGATGTATGACTTAAAACATGTTAGCACAATCCAAGGTGTTACAATACAATACCTGGTATCGGATGCTAATCTGGGTTTTCAGAGAACAAAAAAGTGATTTTATTTATTCAACAATAGATGGGTACAAGGCTTTATAGAGGACTAGGCTTATTGGCCTTGAACAACTAGAAATTGTTTACTAGGCTTATTGGCCTCTTCTCTCTTTTGTTCTCTGAAAACCCAACAAGTGGTATCAGAGCTGGTTCGATCGACTATGAGGTGCATGTGTGGAGAAACACAAATGCGCATTAAGGAGGAGTGTTAAAAAAAATAATGCTCATTTGTGTTCTACACAATTCTAGAGAAGTCAAGAGAATTCAAAAGATGGAGATGGCAATGCAAGAATATTCTAGAACAAGCTAGCAGAGGCTGAATGCTTATAGTAGTCCAAATTAAAATATCGACTAAGTACCAGGTGTATGATAAAATTTGAACTGTCATTAATTAAGAACAAAAACACTTATATCCAATGTACACCTTAGATGTATGTTTCGTATGTATAATTATTTTCTCTTAGGGTCATTTTGGATATATAAAACAAATAAATAAATAAAACTTTGGCTCCATTGGGATGGAGGTATATTTGAAAGTAATGATTTGGATTTGACAAAAAGGCTAAATCTACTAAAAGAACACTAGAAACATTAGATTCAATGTATTTGAAATAACAAAATGTAATACATTTGGAATGGATTTGAAATGACTGCAAGGAGTTATTTGAAATCCATTTGCTTTCTTAATTTATTTCGTATTCAAATGTTAGAGGCAATACATACATTGGAGGAAACAGAATGGCTTGCCCAAGAAACCAGATGGTCGTGGGTTCGAGTTCCGGAAACAGCCTCCACAAAAACAGGGGTATGGCTGCATGCATCTTGCTCTCCTCAAAGTCAAACCAGACATTACAGGAGCCTCATGCAGTGGGCTGTCTTTATTTTTTTGACATAGACATGCATATATACAGAATGTACATGCAAGAGAGAGAGGAGAGAAAGAAGGGAGAGGAACTTGTGTGTTGACGCTAGGTAATTACCGAGCCGAGCTGCCATATGAAATGCATACACTAGCGTAGAAGCCCGGCGTCTGCTCCTAGGGGACCCCCGGCTGACAAGACCCGCGTTTTACGGAGCCGCCCATACCATCTGTAACCAAACCCCATCCCATCAAGACAAGACCGTCGCCATACCTGCAGACTGGAAACCCACTCTGTCCGCTACACCCCGCCCCTCTCCGTTGCAGGGACAGAGCACCCAGACGATCATGCGTTGTGCGCTCACAGGTCCCATCTAAACCACTCACTGATGGAATTGATGGGACGCGGCTCGGCTCGGCTCCGAGCCGAGGCTCCCACCTTGTAAATGTTTTTAAAAGTAAGCACCCCCTATAAATAGAGGGGGATCCTTGTACTAAAGAGAGGGTCTTCTCCCACGCAAGAAGAGAAATACTGTGTTATCCATATAAAACATCCTTGGATTCAACATTGTGGATATTGCTTCTCTATTTATTTTGATACTTTCAAGGGAGACAAGAACATAACCAAGGGAGATTTCTGGGATTATACGAACTAGAAGAATGAAGATAAAGTGTGCAGTATTTAAATTTAAATCATATGATCTGAACTGTATTGCTAGGACAATGACCCTTTTTGTCTTCCCCCAAAAGTACACGCATGTTGTCAGTGCAAACATTGGTTTCCTATATAGCTGAACACTTATATAGCGCAAAAATAAAATGCATCAACTTTCACCTCTTCTTATTTTAACAAACACATGCATCATTGTATAAAGTAAATATATACACATATGACGGAATTGGAAAAATAGGAAATATCAGCAAATCAAAGCATAAAGGATTTCAAATTCAACTTAACACAATTTTCTAATTTTATGAATAACATAAAAGGTGTTAGAGAACCAAGTTCCTGTTTAAATGGTCAATCTTGGGTATAAGCACCATATGATATAGGCAAGAAAATATTTCAACCAGAAATACTCTTTTCCCGATGGTTAGAAAGTAGCAGAGGTTCGTCTCTTATAGATCTCAAATATTTATGAAACTCTATGGTTTCCCATCAAAAACCAGACAATCCTGATGTAGATCACATTCCCCCCCTATTTTCATTCAAAGGTTAGCAAAGAGCATGCCAATTTACCTAGTTTCTTGTCCTTAGGGACAAAGAGTTCACTAGGAATCACAACTCGCAGACCTTGATTCTCAACTGCTAAACAGGTAAAAATTGATTATTTGATGACACTAAATACTTTTTCACAAAATTAATCCCAATTAATCAAGAGGAAATTTTGTCATGCAGAAACAGGGTTCTCCTTTTAGGTCTGACTACAACAAGCTCACCGACTCCCCTTTCGTCATAAGGCATGGAACCTAATCAATACGAGAAATACAAGAGCATACTAGGCATGCAGGTAGAACATACATTGATTTTGACGAATGAAGTTTCTAATTCCTCATGTTTTACTTTCAAACAAGATGACATAAGGCAGAAGGAAAAGACTTATGTTGCTGGATTCAATCTTATTATTTATTCTTAACGAGTTGTTCATCCAGATTTATGGTACAGCAGAATGTTGAATACAGCTATCCTACTCAATGAAACCAATGAGGTCTGCAAGGTTCACATCTAAGCAATACCCTCTCCGTATGGTGAACTCAGGTTACTTCTGAAATAATGACTAGAAAAGCCTATCTTCTTAAGGAGTTTTAGTTATACTGCGGTGAATCATCTCATCTAAAATCCATTAAAATCACACACAAAAGTAAGCAAAAGACTCTTATAGACTAGGTATAGTGCTATTCTCCCACGCTTATGTCAACTATCTAATTCTAAATCAAGTTCTGAGATACATAAAAGGGACACGACCAAATCCTTTTGGGCCTAAATCATCAAGTATCGGTGTTTCACTGAACACTGATACAGAAACTTCGGAAGAAACAACTAGTGTTGTTGATCCAGCATCAAACCCAAAATACTTTTAGAGTGTGCCCGTCAAATGTCTACTATAAAGGACTTCTAAGGAGGCGATTATAACCCAAGGCAGAGATTAGTTTAAGCTAAAGCTGCTAGCTAGGGCTCTCAGCTGGGTGTCGTTCCCTAGGGCAACCATAAGTGGTCAAGGACAGCCATTTATTAGGATTTAATTGGCAAAAGCAGGGCAAGACAACATGTTTTGAAGTTCGTGTAGCATACTGTTGAAAAAAAAATTAGTGCACTAATTTAATGGGATTTCTCATCATAATTCTATCTGACCAGGCAGCTGTTGGTGTGTAATCCTTCAGCCGAGTTTTTGGAGCTAAAGGAATTGTGTCTGCTCTGTTTTTTTATTTCCTTTAGTTGTTTATTTTTCTTCAGCTTTATTGTGCACCCTTGGATCACAGTCCAAGTGTTTTAATCTCTAGCATAGGATTAAGTGACATGTGTAAGCATCTAATAGGATGCTAGAACTTGAGCTTATTGTAAATATGGTACAGGGAAGAATATCTCTTTTTTCTTCTCTCTGCCTATCGATTTATACCCAAACAGTAAATCTGATATGAATACACAGAAGCATTATTCATTTTCTGCAGAGCAACGTTCTCTCATTTCTTCTGTGCTTTTTCCCTTCTTTGCTCCCAAAATATCCAAAACATGAAATGCTGAAACTAAGAATTCTAACATGGTATCGCGAGCCAGTTCGATTGCTGAGCTGGGAGTGAATCTGTGGTTGAATCGGAAGGGTTTTGTTTGAGCTAGAACTTGAGCTCATCTGAAGATCGCGATTTCTCAAATCCAATGTCTAATATGGCAGGATCGAGTACCTCTGAGCTGCGAACTCCAATTTTCAATGGCGAAAATTATGAGTTCTGGAGTATCAGAATGAAAACTATTCTGAAATCTCATGGTTTATGGGATCTGGTCGAGAATGGGTTAAGTGACCTAGATCTGAAGAAGGAGAAAGAGGAGGCTGTAGACACTGAGAAGTCTATGGTGGTTCAGACTCTGATGAAGGATGCTCGTGCACTTGGATTGATCCAAAGTGCTGTTTCAGATCAGCTATTTCCAAGGATCGTGAATGAGGAAACTTCGAAGGGGGCTTGGGATATTCTGAAGCTGGAATTCAGAGGAGATAAACAGGTACGAAATGTCAAATTGCAAGGGCTGCGTAGGGAATTTGAATATACCCGCATGAAGGATAGTGAATCTTTATCTGTATATCTGGTTAGGTTGTTTGATATAGTAAATCATATGAAGAGTTATGGTGAGGAACTATCTAGAGAGAGAATTGTCCAGAAACTATTGTTTAGTTTACCTAAATCTTATGATTCTATCTGCTCTGTAATTGAACACTCTAAGGACCTTGAAACACTTGAGGTTCAAGAGGTTGTTGCTTCACTGAAGAGCTTTGAGCTCAGATTGGATAGACACACTGAGAATTCTACAGAAAAGGCCTTCACTAGTCTGAATGTTGGTAGGAAAAACCTTGACCCTAGTCTGAATGTTGGTAGGAAAAACCTTGAAAATTCTGCAGATCAAATATCTCAGAAAAATTGGAAATCCAACGATGGAAACAAAATGGCCTGCAAACATTGTGACAGATTTCATTATGGAAAATGTTGGTATGAAGGAAAACCTAAATGCCATGGTTGTGGGAAGCCTGGACATATGATCAGAGATTGCTATGGACACAAGAATGTGCAGAGAGTGAATTATGCAAATCAGGAGGAAGATTGTGGCACTTTGTTTTATGTGTGTAATGCTGCAACTGATGTGAAGGTAAATCACTCTTGGTATATTGACAGTGGTTGTAGTAACCACATGACAGGAGATGAGGGACTTTTGGTCAATATTCAAAGGAATTTGAGCTCTAAGGTGAAGATGGGAACTGGAGAAGTGGTCCCAGTTGCTGGAAAAGGGACTTTGGTGATAAAAACTAAGTTAGGCAAGAAGCACATTCATGAAGTAATGCTTGTACCTGGCCTTGAAGAAAATTTGCTTAGTGTTGGGCAAATGATGGAACATGGCTATCACCTTGTGTTTGGAGGAAATGTGGTGAGTGTTTATGACAATCAGTCACTAGAAAATCTGATTGTGAAGGTGCAGATGACAAATAACAGATGCTTTCCATTGACAATGATGCCTGCGAGTGAGTTGGTCCTAAAAGCAAGTGTCACACATTGCTTGCAGACATGGCATAAGAGGCTGGGGCATTTAAATGAAAGAAGTATAAAATTGCTTGAGAACCAAGGGATGGTTCATGGCTTACCTCACTTGGAGCAGAAGTCAGTCGTATGTGATGGTTGTATGCTTGGAAAACAGCATAGGGATTCTTTCCCTTTGGAATCCACTTGGAGAGCTTCAAACCCTTTGGAATTGGTTCACACAGACATCTGTGGACCAATGAAAACAGAATCATTATCTGGAAACAGGTACTTTCTACTGTTTACAGATGATTTTACTAGAATGTCATGGGTGTACTTCATCAGAAATAAGTCAAGTGCATTGGAATGTTTTAGAAAATTCAAAGCTATGACTGAGCTGCAAAGTGGGTATAAGATAAAAGGCTTGAGAAGTGACAGGGGTGGAGAGTTTCTATCTGGAGAATTCAACAAGTTTTGTGAGGAATCTGGTATTCAAAGGCAGCTAACTATGGCATATTCTCCACAGCAAAATGGAGTGGCCGAGAGGAAGAACAGGACAGTAGTGGAAATGGCCAAGTCCATGTTGCATGAGAAAGGTGTTCCCTATGAGTTTTGGGCAGAAGCTGTAAATACAGCAGTCTATCTGCTGAATAGATGTCCTACCAAGGCTCTTAACAAGATAACACCATTTGAAGCTTATACTGGCAGAAAACCAGGAATTGCACATTTAAAAATATTTGGATCTCCTTGTCATGTGCTTATTCCTTCAGCATTGAGGCATAAGCTTGAAGAAAACAGTCACAAGTGTATTTTTGTAGGCTATGGTCTCTGTGAAAAGGGATATAGGCTGTTTGATCCAAGTACTAGGAAGATAATTCTGTCCAGAGATGTGCAATTTGATGAAAATGGCTTATGGAAGTGGGAAAATACAAATGAAGAAGAAATGGTAGTCCCTTTGCCTACTGAGAATCAAAGCTGAACCAAGTCAAAGCTTGGATACATCACTGCAAATGGATGAAGAAGTCACATTACAAGCTGAACCAAGTCAAAGCTTGGATACACAAACTCAAATAGTTGAAGATACCACTCTGCAAGATGAAGGCATAGGTGAAAGTTCTCATTTCTTTGATCACACACCAAAGAAATGGAGAAGTGTAAGTGAAATCATGGCTAAGTGTAATGTGTGTATTGTGGAACCTGAAAATTATGAAGATGCAGCTCAAGATGAGTCATGGAGAAAGGCAATGGAAGCTGAACTGGAAATGATAGAAAAAAATGACACTTGGAAACTTGTCGAGAGACCATTTGCTAAACCTGTGATTGGTGTTAAGTGGGTCTACAAGACTAAACTGAATCTGGATGGTACTGTGCAGAAAAACAAGGCTCGTTTAGTGGCTAAAGGCTACTCACAAAAGCCCGGTATTGATTACAATGAGACTTTTGCCCCTGTGGCAAGGCTAGACACCATTAGGACTTTGATTGCTCTTGCTGCACATAAGGAATGGAGCTTGTATCAACTAGATGTGAAATCTGCATTTCTTAATGGAGTTTTAAAAGAGGAAGTATATGTGGAGCAACCACAAGGATTTGTAAAGAAGGATGAGGAAACAAAGGTATACAAGTTACACAAAGCTTTGTATGGTTTGAAGCAAGCACCAAGAGCTTGGTATGACGAGATTGATGCCTATTTCAACAAGGCCGGTTTCAAGAAAAGTCCAAGTGAGGCAACTTTATATGTTAAGGCAGAAGGTTCAGATGTTCTTATTGTTTCTCTATATGTTGATGACATAGTGTACACGGGTAGCAGCTCTCAAATGATTGAAGAATTTAGGAGAGATATGATGGAACACTATGAGATGACAGATTTGGGAGTATTACACCATTTTCTTGGAATGGGGGTGATTCAGTCTAAACAAAGGATTTTCTTGCATCAGAAGAAGTATGGACAGAAGCTGGTTGAAAAATTTGGTTTGAAAGATTGCAAAATAGTGGCTACACCACTTGCAATGAATGAGAAGTTAAGTAAGAATGATGGAAGTGAGGCTGCAGATGAAGGAGAATATAGACAGATTGTGGGCAGTTTGCTCTACTTGACTGCAACTAGGCCTGACATAATGTTCGCAGCTAGCCTCTTGGCAAGATTCATGCACAATCCCACCAAGAAACACATGGGAACTGCTAAAAGGGTATTGAGATACATTCAAGGAACAATAGACTTTGGAATTGTATTTGAGAAAGGAAAAGAAACTACTCTTATTGGCTATTGTGATAGTGATTGGGCAGGAAGTGAAGATGACATGAGGAGTACCTCAGGGTATGTTTTTACTATGGGATCGGGAGTGTTTTCGTGGGCTTCAATTAAGCAAAATACTGTTGCTTTGTCTACAGCAGAGGCAGAATATATAAGTGCTGCAGAGGCTACTTCTCAAGCAAAGTGGCTGAGATTTGTACTTGAAGATTTTGGAGAAGAACAGATTGAAGGAACACAGATAATGTGTGATAACACATCAGCAATTGCTATGGCAAAGAACCCTGTTTTCCACCAGAAGTCAAGGCACATTAACAGAAAGTTTCATTTCATTCGAGAAGCAATTCAAGCCAAGGAGATAGAACTTGTCTACTGCAGAACTGAGGAGCAAATTGCAGATATTCTGACTAAAGCTTTGCCTAAGGACAGGTTTGCATACTTAAGGGAATTACTTGGTGTTAAGTCGGCTAAAGGATTAGAAGGGAATGTTGGTGTGTAATCCTTCAGCCGAGTTTTTGGAGCTAAAGGAATTGTGTCTGCTCTGTTTTTTTATTTCCTTTAGTTGTTTATTTTTCTTCAGCTTTATTGTGCACCCTTGGATCACAGTCCAAGTGTTTTAATCTCTAGCATAGGATTAAGTGACATGTGTAAGCATCTAATAGGATGCTAGAACTTGAGCTTATTGTAAATATGGTACAGGGAAGAATATCTCTTTTTTTCTTCTCTCTGCCTATCGATTATACCCAAACAGTAAATCTGATATGAATACACAGAAGCATTATTCATTTTCTGCAGAGCAACGTTCTCTCATTTTCTTCTGTGCTTTTTCCCTTCTTTGCTCCCAAAATATCCAAAACATGAAATGCTGAAACTAAGAATTCTAATAGCAGCTAGCAATTATACATCAGTTGGAATTCCCCTAAGCCTAAAAGTTGTTTAATAACCTTTGTGTGACAGTGTAACAGCCATAATATTGGTTTGTAGGTTTTGAATCCATAGATTTCTATAAATGAGGCTACAAAAGCAATTCCACATCTACATGATTCGATTACCATATCGGTTATATTCATTAATGGCGGACAATTAACAGATTGACTAATCAGTCATAACCTAGTTGAATCAAATCTACCCAAAAAATAACAAAAGGAAAACTGTCGAACCGGGATATGGTTAAAATTTTATTTTGGATACATTCAAAGCAAGCACCTATCAATAGAAATGGAATCACAAGGAGTGTAAATTTTGAAGACAATCTGGGTTTGGGAATCACGAGGGTGCCAAATTGAAGAAAACTTATAGTTCATGGATATGCGGTTTATGGGTGATTGCCCTAAGACTTTGTACCCGACAAGGGAATAGTTCATGGGGGTTTCCCTTGTTACCCCAAAAAAAAATGGATCCGAAGTTCAAGCTCACATCTAGCAATTCTACCATACTTGTAAATGTGAAGGAAATCACCAAGATCTATCTAGAACAAATAATATTCGGCTACTATTTATTTCCCAAGACCTTCCAATTACTGAACTTATAGAATTTCATTTCTTTTATACAGAACTAGCTCCAACTTACTTCTAAGAGGATGAAGTTTTCGACGTATTAACAGAGATTCACACAAACTGCCAACAAAAATTACTTGATCTAAATTATGTAACCTTTAACAAAGTCCAGCTAGGGTTCCATACAGATAAAGCAGTTCCTATATCTTAGAGGACAAATTAAGCATTTTTACCTGGGAATACAACTTTGTTGAAATAATAAAAACAACACTAATAAATAAAAATACTGGACATATTTATATATATTTCTTGGCATATATGTGTTCGAGTAAAGTATTTCTCCAGAATATACTTCACCAAAAGAAGCTTTCCTATATTTTTCACCAACACTTTGTGGACAATCACCAAATTCAGTAAACACTTAACAAGAGACCAAAAATTTACAACAATAATCAGCACATGCCAAGTCAAGAGCCCATCCATAACTTACTGCCCTTATTTCGGCATCCATAACTTACTACCTTGAATTAGAAACTAATTTGCAAACAAATAAAATTTGGTTGAGTAAACAAAAAGAGTGCTAGAGAGAAGAGACCTTCTTCTTCCAAGCAGGAGGAGCTGAGAGCTCTACAAAAACCTCATCCACTTTGCTATCCATGTCTGCAACTGCAACCCACAGAGAATTCACACACACAGCCAAAACACCCCACCAAGCTCTCTCTCTCTCTCTCTCTCTCATGATCGTCGCCACCAAGTATTTTACTAAATGGATCGAGGCCGACCGTGGAACGATTTGTCTAGAGAAACATTATCTGCCAGTTTGGATGCCCTCAATTGTTGGTTATTGACAATAGCTCACAGTTCATTGGCAGGCCGATCACCGCCTTCTTTGCAAAATATGGCATCAATTTAACATCCCGACCCAAAATAAATATTAAGTTTTAAAAAATTCAGTAAAGGAAATTTTTTTTTACCCTTAAGGGTAAGGGTAAATTGGTCACTTTTATTTTGGAAAGGATTTTGGGGAATTGAGTTGTGCTGTTGTGTAGAGCTCGTCGATACGAGTTTGTGGACAGGCGGCACGCTCAATTCCGAGTTATATCGGCTATTTAAGGGTCTAAAAACAAAAAGGGCAATTTGGTCTTTTAGAAAAGAAAAAAAAAGTATGTTTTAAAAAACCAGAAACCAGGTTTTTACCCCCCAAAAACCCTCACGCCTTCTCTCTCTCCCCCGAATTTCTCTCTTTTCTCTCTCTCCTCCCAAGGGACGCCATGATTTCAGTCGGTGATTTCGTCACCATCCAGCGACCAAATCACACGAGACCACCACTAAAATTCTCCTCTCTCTCTCTCCTCTACCCAGTCCACCCTTTCTCCTAGCTCGAAAACCCGATTTGATCGACTGGTTTTAAGGCAATTTTCATTAGCCGTTTCCAGCGATTCCGGCAACGATTTTCGTCGACCAAGGTACGAATCTTCATGCTCTCCTTATGTTATAGTTGATGGTATGGTTGGTTAGGATCAATCTGGAGTCTTTAGAGTTCAATCTAAAACCTACGTTTTGAGCCGACTGTTGTGGTGTTTTCCGGCTAGCTCCGGCCACTTTTTGGCTAAGGTCCAAGACCGAAACTGACTTCCCCAGTTGTTGTGGTTCTGTAGGTATGGGTATTGACCAATAGTTTCAGATTTTTTTTATCACTAGAAATTACTCAAACACCCACGCACTGCCGACGAGTGTTGCAGTGAGTGGGACCCATTGTGGCAGCTCTTAAGGTTCCAAAATAATCCATATGTCGTCCCGAGCACAAAGGTATGCTCAGATTAGCGATAGGTTATTGTTTGACTATCAAACGAAATTTCACATATTAGGCGATATCCGGATTCGATAGGTCTGGACAATCCAATAGGTTTCATTTTAAAATATGTGGTTCCTCGTATCCTTAGGATGGTATAAGAATGCGTTGATCGGGAATCAGAGTCCCATATACCTCAATTCCAGGACTTTAGGGTTGGGTAATTAATAGCCGTCGGATTGTACGATCGAGAGTAATCTAATAGCTCGATCGAGACCAAACCCTCTGGACTTGTTGTTTGTTTTGAGTTGGACCTTTAGGAACTATCGATTTGGAAATCAGAGGTCGTTGTCCCCATGGGCCCGAATTGACCAAAAAGGGGGAAGTTGACCAAATCGTTGACCATGAACCTATTGAGACCGTCTTAACAAGAACTATGCATTAAAGTTCGTGTTCGAAAAATAATTTATAACATATCTCGATATTTCTTCAATAGGTGCTAGGGCTCCGACTAGCCAGCAGGCGGGACCCCCACTGGGCCATACCAGCTTAGATTTTCTGTGAGTGGACTTTGTTTTAAATAAGCATTGTTTTAAAGTATAAATTTCATGCATAAAAAGGGATTTTTAAATTTATATTTGTTTTTACTTGGATATGGGACATATTGGAAATTTATGCATGTTTGCATGCGGGAGTTGTAAGGGGTTTTATGGCACCATATGGAAGTAAAAAGGATTTGAAGTATTGATATGTGCATGCAGTATATATATATATATATATATATATATATATTGATGGTAGTTTTGATTTGGGTATATGCGTACCATAGTATGTACCTCCCCCATTACTTTTACTCTGGATGTTTATTTTTGACACGCAGTGTAACATCCCACATCGATCAACGGAGAGAGGGTGATGTGTCTTATATGTACATACCCGCTTCCATGTAGCATGAGGCCTTTTGGAAGCTCATTGGCTTTGGAGTCATGGGAACTTGGAAATTAAGCGAGTTGGGGCTAGAGCAATCCTAGGATGGGTGACCCACTGGGAAGTTGCTCGTGAGTTTCCAGAAACAAAATCGTGATGGCAAAGAGGGGGGCCCAAAGTGAACAATATCGTTCTACAATGGAGCCGATCCTAGGATATGACAATTTGGTATCAAAGCCACTTTGTCGTGTGGTGCGAGTGTGTCGACAAGGACATTAGGCCCTTAAGGGGGTAGATTGTAACATCCCCACATCGACCAACGGAGATGGGGTGATGTGCCTTATATGTACATACCTGCCTTCATCTAGCACAAGGCCTTTTGGGTGTTCACTGGCTTTAGAGTCATGGGACTCCTAAGTTAAGCGAGTTGGGGCTAGAGCAATCCTAGGATGGGTGACCCACTGGGAAGTTGCTCGTGAGTTTCCAGAAACAAAATCGTGATGGCAAAGAGGGGGGCCCAAAGTGAACAATATCGTTCTACAATGGAGCCGATCCTAGGATATGACAATTTGGTATCAAAGCCACTTTGTCGTGTGGTGCGAGTGTGTCGACAAGGACATTAGGCCCTTAAGGGGGTAGATTGTAACATCCCCACATCGACCAACGGAGATGGGGTGATGTGCCTTATATGTACATACCTGCCTTCATCTAGCACAAGGCCTTTTGGGTGTTCACTGGCTTTAGAGTCATGGGACTCCTAAGTTAAGCGAGTTGGGTCTAGAGCAATTCCAAAATGGGTGACCCATTGGGAAGTTGCTCGTGAGTTCCCAGAAACAAAACCATGATGGCAGATAGGGGGCTCAAAGCGAACAATATCGTGCTACGGCGAAGCCGATCCCGAAATGTGACACACAGTAACTTTTCAGAGGCGTGTCGAGAACCGAACACCCCTGACTGGGTGTACCGAAGGCCTTGACGAGTTTTGTCAGTGCGTATGACTTATTTCAGCCGCACGTGTCTGGGGAGCAATAGTCCCCCGATTAGACTGCTCATTCCCTAGCCACATGAGCATTAAGCATTATGTCATGTGGTTTAGTAAAACAATCCCCGCATTGGATTGTTTTCCCCTGGTACATAGCTATGGATGTCAATGCGTTTATCTGTACAAAAAGGGATTTATGGGATTAAACATGTTTTTAAATCAAGTACGTGTTTAAAGGTTTTACATGTATGGATTTCAGTTAAATATTTTCAAAAAGGTAGGGTTAGTATGTTTGTTATATATATATATATATATATATTTTTTAACTTTCTTTTTGTCCTCTAACATTTTTATAGTTTTGTGCCCTCCTGGGCCGTGATTTGAGGAGCTTAACAACCAAGACAAGAAACTCCCTATTCGCCTATCGTTGCCCTCGTATGACTTTCTTTTGTTACTTTCTACTTTTTTCGAACTTGTAAAATAACGAAATTCTTACTATGCTCTGAATACACCTATGTAAGGTTGGATTTGTGGCTAGATGCCATCTTTAAATTGTGTGTGCTGGCACTTGGGTACTTTTTTTGTGTTTTTATTGCATGCATAAATTTTGGGAATGTTCGTTTTACATGGGAGACTTTGTCGAAATTTCGATTGAAGTCTTGATCCTTTATCCTTCTCAAGCAGGAAAAATGTTTATTTTAGTAAATGGGCCCGGCATCCTATGGGGGACAAAAGGGAAGCAGGATTTGACACGAATTTCAAGAGAATTCAGCTCGAGTCTTATCAATCAAGCAGCACCTGTCCACCACGAGATTGTTAGAGTTTCGGTAATGCAAGTTTGTTTTGATTTGAATAAGCTCCTATTTTTCAGGAGCTAGTAGTTCAGTTTAGTTAGGAGTTGATCAGGTCAAGTACTTAGTTGCCACAGTCTTCGGGATGTGGAGACGTGGTTTGTTTTAATTTGTTTTTCAGTTGTAATGGCTATTTAAGCCAAACATGTTCCGTTAATAATTAGAGTATTATTTCACGATCTTTACAGCTTCTTAGAGCTAGGTCTTTGATACTCCAACAACTGGTATCAGAGCCCTTAACAGGGCCTGACTGTGAATACGAGAGTGAAACGAGAGATTGAGAGTTCTCTTGAAATGGCAGAAGGAAGCAGCACCTATGTGCCTAAGTTTGTGGGGCACTATGATCATTGGGCTGAGCTGATGGAGAATCTGCTTCGTTCCAAGGAGTATTGGAATGTTGTAGATCGCGGCGTCATGGTGAATGTCGCAGGGGAAGTACGGTCTTTCTCCTCAGTGGTGGCAGAAGGAAGTCAACCCACTGATGCTCAACGGAAGGAGCATGAAGACAACAAGCTGAAGGACTTGAAGGCAAAGAACCTTCTCTATCAAGCAATCGAACGAGATGTGCTTGAGACCATTCTTGACAGAAGCTCCTCAAAGGCAATCTGGGACTCCATGAAGCAAAAGTTTCAGGGTTCAACGCGGGTTAAAAGGGCACAACTGCAGTCTTTACGTTGTGATTTTGAAGTTCTTCGCATGAAGGAAGGAGAATCGGTGAATGCTTACTTTGCTCGTGTTTTATCCATAGCCAACAAAATGAAGGCTCATGGAGAGAATATGAGTCAAACAATGATCACGGAAAAAATCCTTCGATCAATGATTTCTAAGTTCAACTACGTAGTATGTTCGATTGAGGAGTCCAACAACATGACTACAATGACCATTGACGAACTTCAGAGCAGCCTTCTTGTGCATGAGCAAAGAATGAAGGGTCAAGGTGAGGAAGAGCAAGTCCTCAAGGTCACCCATGAAGACAAAACAGGAAGAGGTAGGGGACGAGGAGTTGGGAGAGGTGGACGTGGTAGAGGAAGACAAACCTTCAACAAAGCCACGGTTGAATGCTCCAAATGTCATAAACTTGGGCATTTTCAAAACGAGTGTCCTAGTTGGGAGAAGGGTGCCAATTATGCCGAGTTGGATGAGGAGGAAGAGCTTCTACTGATGGCTTACATTGAGGACAAGAATGCCAAGAGAGAAGGTGTTTGGTTCCTAGACTCAGGATGTTCTAACCACATGTCAGGAAGCAAGGATTGGTTCATAGAGATGGATGAGCAATTTAGACACTCAGTAAAGTTAGGCAACGGTGCAAGGATGACTGTGATGGGAAAAGGGAGCATTAAGCTTGAGACCGAAGGTTTAACCCAAGTGGTAAGAGATGTGTTTTACATTCCTGAGCTCAAGAATAATTTATTGAGCATTGGTCAACTTCAAGAGCGAGGACTTGCTATTGTCATGAAAGATAAGGCATGTAAAATATATCATCCTACGAGAGGTCTTATTATGCAAACTCTAATGGCAGCTAATAGGATGTTTGCTTTACTAGCCACTATGATTACTCAGCCTTCAAAATGTCTAATAGCAAGCACGGATGACTTATCAGACCTGTGGCATCGTCGTTATGGTCATGTGAACAACAAAAGCCTCAAAGTCTTAGAGAGCAAGCAACTTGTCAAAGGACTTCCCCAACTCAAAGCCATGAACAAAGCATGCACAGTGTGTCATCGTGGAAAACAACATCGAGCAGCCATTCCTAAGAAGAGTCAGTGGAGGGCTTCAAAGAAACTTCAGTTAGTTCATGCCAATTTGTGTGGTCCAATCACTCCAACTTCAAGCAGCCTAAAAAGGTATTTGTTGTGCTTTATCGACGATTTCAGTAGAAAAGCTTGGATTTATTTCTTAGCCGAGAAGAGTGAAACTTTTTCTATGTTCAAAGTATTTAAAAATATGGTTGAAAAAGAGTCTGGGTGTGATATATGTTGTTTGAGGAAAGATAGGGGAGGTGAGTTCACTTCCAAGGAGTTCAACGTGTTTTGTGTTGATCATGGCATTAAGAGACAACTCACTGCTGCCTATACTCCTCAACAGAACGGAGTGGCAGAACGTAAGAATCGAACTATATTAAACATGGTTCGATGCTTGCTTTCAGAGAAGGAGATGCCTAAACTTTTTTGGCCAGAAGCAGTTCGATGGGGATTGCATGTGTTAAATAGGAGTCTAACTGTGGCAATAAAAGGAAAGACTCCTGAAGAGTGTTGGAGTGGAAAAAAACCCAATGTCAAGTACTTCAAAGTTTTCGGCTGCATTGCTAACGTGCATATTCCTGACAAGAATAGAGCAAAGTTAGATGAGAAGAGTCATAAATGCGTGTTTCTTGGCATTAGTGAAGAATCTAAAGCCTATCGGCTTTATGATCCTACGGCTAAAAGGGTGATTGTTAGTAGGGATGTTGTGTTTGAAGAGAATGAGAGCTGGAATTGGAGGAGGAGTGATGAAGATGTGAGGAGTGATGTCTTTACTTGGGTAGATAGTGATGATGGGGAAATCAGTGACTATGATGAGGAAGAAGAAGAAGAAGAAGGTGAAGATGAGGAAGAACAAGTAGAAGGAGCTGATTCGGGTACAGAAGAGTTGGAAGGAGAAAATGATGCTGCTACACCAGAGGAGAGAGTTAGGAGAGCACCTCGATGGATGGAAGACTATGTTAGTGGATCCAATATGTTTTGATGAAGCAGTGAAAAAACAGAAATGGAGGAAAGCGATGGATTTGGAAATGGAAGCTATAGAAAAAAATAAGACATGGGAGCTTGTAAGTCTGCCGAAAGGGATGAAGAAAATTGGTGTCAAATGGGTTTTTAGAACAAAGTTGAATGAAAAGGGAGAAGTAGATAAATGCAAAGCACGTTTGGTAGTCAAAGGTTATGCTCAGAGGTATGGGATCGATTACAGCGAGGTTTTTGCACCTGTGGCTCGTTGGGACACCATAAGATTGATCTTAGCTCTAGCTGCGCAGAAAGGGTGGATTGTTTTCCAACTAGATGTCAAGAGTGCGTTTCTTCATGGGGAATTGAAAGAGGCAGTATACGTGGAGCAGCCAGAAGGCTATGTTCGTAAAGGAGAAGAGCATAAAGTCTTGAAGCTTAAGAAAGCTCTCTACGGCTTGAAACAGGCTCCAAGAGCCTGGTACAGTAGAATCGAAGGATTCTTCATGAAGGAGGGTTTTGAGAAATGCAGTCATGAGCACACATTGTTCCTCAAACATGAAGTTGGAGGTAAATTCTTAATTATTAGCCTCTATGTGGATGATTTAATTTATACAGGGAATGATGTGGAGCTATGTGAGAAGTTTAAGAAATCAATGAAGCTAGAGTTTGACATGAGTGATTTGGGGAAGATGAAGTACTTTCTAGGAGTTGAGGTTCAGCAGAGTTGTGAAGGGATACATTTATGCCAAAGGAAGTATGCTGGGGAGGTGTTGGAAAGGTTTGGAATGGAAGGCTGCAATCCCGTGAAAAACCCTATCGTGCCAGGCACGAAATTGGTGAAAGATGGTGGAGAAGTCAGTGTGAATTCAACCTTGTTCAAGCAGCTGATTGGCAGCTTGATGTACCTATCAGTCACTAGACCAGACATTGCATTTGTTGTTTGCATGTTAAGCAAGTTCATGGCAGATCCAAAAGTATCTCATATGGCAGCAGCAAAGCGGGTTCTCAGGTATGTGAAAGGGTCTGTGAACTTAGGAGTGTTTTATGGAAGGGGTGCTGAGAATTTGGGAATAATTTATGAGAAAAATTCTGAAGTTGTTCTTAAGGCCTATACCGACAGTGACTATGCTGGTGATACAGATGATAGAAGAAGCACTTCTGGATATGTGTTTCTTCTAAGTGGTGGTGCAGTTGCATGGAGCTCAAGAAAGCAACCAGTTGTGACCCTTTCTACCACCGAAGCAGAATATGTAGCTGCTGTGGCATGTGCTTGCCACAGTATCTGGATGAAAAGAGTACTCAACAGTCTCGGTTTCTCTTCATGTAAGTGTGTTAAGATTTTTTGTGATAATAGTTCAACTATCAAGTTATCAAAAATCCAGTTCTCCATGGAAGAACCAAACACATAGATGTGAGGTTCCACTTCTTACGTGATCTGGTCAAGGAAGGTGTTGTGGAGTTAGTTCATTGTGGTACTAGTGAGCAGGTAGCAGACATCATGACAAAGCCTTTGAAGTTAGAGTCGTTTGTGAAACTGCGTGATCTACTGGGAGTTCAAAGCATGAAGCTTATAAACTGACTTGCCTTCAGCTAGTGCAGTTTAGGGGAGGATATGTTAGAGTTTCGGTAATGCAAGTTTGTTTTTATTTGAATAAGCTCCTATTTTTCAGGAGCTAGTAGTTCAGTTTAGTTAGGAGTTGATCAAGTCAAGTACTTAGTTGCCACAGTCTTCGGGATGTGGAGACGTGGTTTGTTTTAATTTGTTTTTCAGTTGTAATGGCTATTTAAGCCAAACATGTTCCGTTAATAATTAGAGTATTATTTCACGATCTTTACAGCTTCTTAGAGCTAGGTCTTTGATACTCCAACAGAGATATCCATAAAATTATATTGAACTTCCTAAAGAAGAGATTAGAGGGCACTGAAGGGAAATGGGTAGATGAGCTCCCTAGAGTATTATAGGCTTATCGAACCACCAAGGGAAGATCAATTGGCGAAACCTCACTTTTCCTCGTCTATGAGATGACAGCAATCATCCCTCCTCACATCATTGTCCCCCTCCATAAACATTGAGGTTGGCAGTGTTGATCAGAACTCCAAACAAATGAAGCTCAAACTCGACCTACTCGAAGGAAAACGCGAGAGAGCCATTGTCCGAGTTGCCTCCTACCAGCATCAGTTGAAGCCTTACTAAGACAAAAGGACCAAAGTCAAACAATTTCAAATGAGCGACCTTGTCTTCAAAAAGACTATCATCATTGCACAAAGGCAAGGATCAAAGAAAATGAAACCCAATTAGGAAGGCCCATACAAGATTAGCCAGTTCAGAGGCAGAGGAAGCTATACACGTGACACCGTGGAAGGGAAAGAGATATCATAGCAACGGAATACCTGCCACCTCCAAAGATATTATCCATGACGCTTCCTCTTACCTACTCAGTTCCCAATAGATGACTGAGCCCTGCACATTTCTAAAGAAGAGAAGCAACTGTTGGAAATTGTGGGTTCTTTATTCAGTTATTTCCATTTCGAATAAAGCGATGTAAACTTATGAACATCAATGAAAGTTCAATTTCTCATTCCAGAATATGTCAAAAACAAAAAAGCAGTTGCCCATCAACAGAGTCCAAAGGGAAACTCAGGGTGACAACCAAAAGCATCATTCGGGAGACGTAAGGTGCACCGGGAATTTCCTATGGGAGATTCAAGTTCCTATCCGTTTCCTAAAGGAGACAAGATGGCCACTAAAAAGCATCCTTCGAGACACGTAACCCACAAGAATGGTCTTTCAAGAGAAGAATGGTGTTCTGGGGATTTTCTAAAGGAGATCTAGTTTCATATTCATTTCCTAAGGGAGGCAAGATAGTCATATAGTTGCCCATAAGTAGTGTCCTTCGGGAGACGCAGGGCGACAACTAAAAGCGTCATTCGGGAGACACAAGGTGCGCCGGGAATTTCCTAAAGGAGATCTAGGTTCCTATCCATTTCTTAAGGGAGACAGAATGGTCATACAGTTGCCCATAAGCAGGGTCTTTCCACAGCAAGTGACCAACCGGACAAGTTCAACAAAAAAAAGATGGTCTAACAAGAACATTTATTCTAAACAAGAAAGCATACTATAAAAACTGGAAAAAAAATAAATGAGTCTTCAAATACTTCGAGACGCTGCCAAAAGACCCCTGATTTGTAACTTCTTCGGCATCCACCTGATCAGCCAAGCCTTCAGTAGCGCCACTCGTCTGCTCCACAACACTTGCCACCATCTCATCAGTTGCCCTCTTCTCTGCTCCATCTTCTTCGACTACCGCCTCTTCAGCTGCCTGCTTTTTAGCTCCATCCATGTTTGTAGCATTGACTTGCTCACTTTGAACAGGGAGCAAATCAGGACAGAACACCTCGATGTCTTTATCTCCAATGGCATAGAATGGAGCAGTCTCCTTCGTGCAGTCCAAGTAGCCCAGCTTGTACACATCTATGATAGTTTCAAGCTTGGATTTTTTAGCAAACTTGTGATTTGCGCTAAATCTAGCCATTTTTTTCGACTAACCAAGTCAGCAGCAGAAGAGTTAAGTTCAGAATCCTTCTCTGCGAGGGAACTCTTCAACTCAAATATCAACGCCCTCAATTCAGACGTCTTCTTTTCACAACGGATCTGCTCGGTCGAGAGCTTGCTAGTCAAATTAGCATTCTTCTTCTCTCACTCGCTGAGCTGAGCAAAAAATGGGGCAACAACAAATGAGTTTCGACCAACAAAAAAAAACTACTCATTTTTTAAGCAAATGAACAGTTGCTTCTCTTTGTTTTTCCAAGGAAAGACTTCAAAAGGTATCTAAATCGCCAACTTGTTGGATATGATAGACTAGCTTCACATAGACGGGCTTGATATGAAGTTCATCTTCGGAGATCAGACACACATGCATCAGCTGTAAGACTGGACTTATCCACCTTGGAATCAGCCGATGGCGTTGAAGGAGAACCGTTTGCCCGAGCAGATGACTTTCTCTCCTTCTTAAAAGCCTTCATCCTCACCTCCAAATGAGTCAACAATGCTGAATCAACTCCACCCTTAACTGCTCATGACCCGACAGCTAGATCGTAATGGTTGGGCAGATGAGCAAACATCCCAGTTCGATCTACATTCCTTCACTGGTGCAGACGACTCGAACATCGGAGAGGAATATCAGCATCTCTTTGCCTCTCAGTAAGTGAACTGGTTCACAAGCGGACCACTTCACGGAGCATATCACAGTTTCGAACTCATCAACATGAGGCTTAAGTGGAACATTCCGCATACCGCCAATCCTGTTGTTGTCTAGGCCGACAAGGTGCTTAACCCTAGCATATGAAGGGGAGCAGATAGACCCGGCAATATTGGACACGACCCGTTAACACGACACGAATTCGCACGAAAATAACAGTATTTGGGTCGAGCGTAATGGGTCGGGTTGAAAACGAGTGGACCCGTTACTCACCCGTTAAGCTAACGGGTCGTGTCAGTATTATTCGCGAATCACCCGTTAACCCGTTAAGAGGAAGGGCATTTTTGTAATTTTCGTTATAAAATTAACCTAGATTGAATTGTATCATCTGTTTCGCTACCCTTCTTCCTTCTCACGCCGCTCTCTGCTGTCTCTTTCTCTCAAGAAAAACAAACACTCTCACGTTCTCTCTCTACATCCAAACCAAACCATCAACAACATCAACTACCTATCTTTCCTCTTCTCCACCGAAAAGGTATGAAAATCTCAAGTATTTAAGCGTTTTAATTTTCATTTATGAATTATATCAGTACCAAATTTGTACATAACAGAATCTGTCATTTATGAATTATACCTGTCTTTCCCTTCTCTGTCCACCGCCACCACCCTCTCCTCCTCCTCCGCCCCCAATTCTACTGCCAATGGACGGAGATGGTGTGGGAGCCAGTGTCTTAGAAAACGGTGGAGGGCTTACAGAGTGGACCAAGCTTATGAAAAGGAAAAAGGCAACATAGATCAGTAGTGTCCGAGCCATGTTTAATTAAACACTTTATGATACTTTCACATTTATGCATGGTTTGCATAGTATGATCTATTTATATAGGGCAAGGAGAGGAGCCGATTCAGTCCTTAATTGTTTAGTGGCTTCTGCCTATTTTATCAACTTGCTGCACTATGTTCTTTGTTTGATTTATTTTTATTATATCTCTAATTTGAGGTGTTTTCATTTAATAATTTGTTAAAAAATATTGTTATTTTTTAAATGGGTGAAACGGGTTAAGCGGGTGAAACGGGTGAAAAACGACCCATTAGCCATAACGGGTCGTGTCGTGTTATTCGCGAATTTGTGCGGGTCGTGTTTGGGTCTAGTGTTTCTGACCCGTTAAGCTAACGGGTCGTGTTCGTGTCAACCCGTTAAGATAACGGGTTGACACGAACACGACCCGTAACCCGCAAAAACGACCCGTTTGCCAGTTCTAGGAGCAGATCCTACTTGTGTCTTCTCAGCAGAAGTGAGCTTTGGCTTTTTCCTCAACGTAGACACGTCCTTCACTGGCAAAGAAGCAGCTTTATTTCTTGAAGACTTGATATCAGCCTTCCTTTTTTAGGGGGGTTCGGCAGACCACTCCTCCTTTCCAGCAGGCAGATCATCAGAGTATAGACCATTCTGCTTCCATCTCTCGATACTCGCTCAATAGCCAGCGTCACTCACGAAACCTCAGGGGAGTGTTCAGAGCTCGACCGACCTTATCCATGTCCAGCCCAAATTCCAACCTCTTTTAGATATCAATCACTGCAAGAAGAAGACAGAAGTTAGGCAGTCACACTTCAAGAAATTCAAATAAAAAAGAAGCATATCAAAACAATAATATGACGTACCGTTGCAGTAGGTAATGGGAACAGGTGGACCGTTGCCAACATCGCCTTTCAACCGACCGCTAACTTCTAGCACATCGTCATGCCACACATGATCTTATTGGCTAAAGTTGTCAAATAGCTTGGCATGGTAGATGCGAACTTGAGCATACTTCTCGTAGCGCCTCACTTCAAAGAAGTAGAAAAACTATCGCACCGTCAGCTCCAGCATGAAAAAACGGCTCAAATTCTCAAAACACATGATAACCCGATAAACTTTCGGCATACACTGACTCGGAGCACACTTCATGGGGCAGAAGACCTCCTTAAAAAGCTTTGATAGTGAGAACATGAAGCCTAAGGAAAAATAAAAAGGACGGAAGGTGATGATCCTCGCATCTGGATCATTTGCATCCACACAAGGCACATCGTTAGTCAAAGGCCCCATTAGCTTAACATGCACGCCAAGGAATGGAGATCGAACTGGGACTGAGCTTTAGATGTCACACAGTGCAGATTAGCCACAATCCTCTTCTTGTGCACTTTAGAACCATCCCACAAGTACAAAGGCACTTGAGAGCTCGATGACTTGCTACCATTTTTAGAAGTCATGATGACTAGACAAATAAAGAAAAAAAACGCCAACCAAAAAAAAAAAAAAAAAAAAAAGCCCAAGCCCACACCCTACAGTTGCATGGAGCAACAAGTGCAAATCCAGGCCCCGCTGCGCACGATAACCGTAACCTAAAAAAACAAAAGGAATTGTTTACGTGGCCCAAACAGCCAGCACCGACCCAAGCTGCAATGCAGCCCAGACCATCACTAGCACTACACGCTGGCCCTCCAAGACACAGCCCAGGTCCCCACTGCAGCAACCAACAAGGTTGCGACACAACCAGTCGGTCCCTCCGGCAGCCACCAGCGACCACCACTGCTCCCGTTGTCTCCGGCCGCTAGTCACGACGACTACCAACCGAGTCTCACCCAGCTGATCCTTGCCACGAAAAAGAAAAGACGAAGAATTAAAGAGATATATATATATATATATACGTGCTCGACTTATTGATATAACAATTGTTTCGTACATTTTTATTATCTTTCTCTTAGATTCTTGCTATGTTCTTGCCTGAGTTTAGTCCGTTTTTACTTAGTTTTGTGTTTTACTAGGTTTGAAGAGTAAAGATGGAAAAGCAAGAAAAATGAGCAATTTTGGAATTGAAATAAAGTGTGAAATCCTAGGAGCAGAATTTCCTGTGCAGATTAGTCAACTTGCAGAATATACTATACTTCCTTAGAGTAAACCAGATGTTGAGCCTTATATCGTTGGAAAGATATGGATGTTAGCTTTCTGTAGAATTTTACGATTCGTGATTCAGACGTGTGTGGAGAGAGTTGTGGCCGTTTTAGTACAGATAGTTCATGCAGAAAACAGGGTTCTCTTATGCTGGAGAGTTGGCAGGAGAGTCAAAGAGCTACTGCCATCATCAAGTTCTCGAGCATCATTACAATCCATAAGTTCTATTTTCTGTTTTCTAATTTTTCAATTATGTTTTCTTTGAACATGAGTAACTAAATTATTCTCTAGGGCAAGGATGACGCCCTAGCATGGATAGTTATGATTTTAATGTTATTTAATGAATTCTAAGTTTCTTTTAAATGAATATTTAATCACTATTTTAACTGTGCTATTTGTTTAAGTTCTTTGTCACCTTAGGGCTTTGCATCTAGTAAATTAGAAGATGAATGTGAGGCAGAACTCGCAATATAATTCAATTAGCTTCTTGTGATTAAGTGTGGTGAATTACATTATTGCTTGACGAAGAATAATAGTTTGCTTGGTTCTCTCGTTTTCTAGAACGTAATGAATCCAACTTGTTAAATTTATGCCTTAACCAGGATAAATTGCAGGATTGGGTATATAATCTTTGTCTGAACTAGAAAAGAATCTTACACTTAAGGAAAACTATGGTTTGAGTGCCTGAAAAGGACTTAGATACGAGAATTATCATCTAAACAATCGAAAGAATCTGTTGAATGCATTGAAATCTAACTTGGATTGCTTGTGGTTGATTCTAAAACCCTAGACCTTCATCGTTCTTTTTCAATCTTTAAAAGTCAACGTTTTAATTCTTAATTGCCTTGATTAATTTCTTGTTTGTTTCATAAACCTTCACAACAACAATCTCTAAAAATTTACTTGCATATCAGTTAGATTTAATTTAGGTATTCGAATATTAGATTAATTTGGAATCCTCGTGGGAACGATACTTAGACTTGTCAAACGCTATACTACATTATTTTTATGCACTTGCAAGGGCAGACCACTTACCTTGGGATGCACGGCAACTCCTCTCTTCGACATGCAATACAAATTCTCCAAGATCTCTCTCAAGCTAGAAAGTAGAGAAGTAAAGTTTGCAATTTGTAGAATAGCGAAGAGGAGCCCTATATTTATACAAGTTGGGCATCCTAGGTCAAGAGAGAATCGCAAGCCCATTTCTACTGGGAACCCAACAACAAATATTTTCGTCTCCAATCACAAGATGCTACGTGGATAAGAAGAATATCCCTTATGTTAATTAATTGAGCCTATTTATTTGGCCAATTAATTAATACTAAAAATAGAGATAATATCTTAAATATGGGACATTATCTTTACTTAATAAGATAATACCACCAATTTAGATGTTATCATAATTAAGAGATATTATCACCATCAAATTAGGAGATTTGATCCCAATCAAATCCTACAATTTGGGGAAATAATAAACTCATTCCTAATAAGAGTTTTATTCTTTGCAAAACCACAGCCTCTGAGGCTCCTATAAATACATGGCTTCATTCATCATTAAAGGTAATCCAATTTCTACCCGAGAAAACCTTACACACACACTCTCTCTCTCTCTCTCTCTCTCTCTCTCTCTCTCTCTCTCTCTTGCTTCCCCTCTCTCCATTTTTTTTCCCCACAAAGCTCCGTCCTCAACACACTGCTCCGGCCACCCGGTTCTCACCCTAAAGAAATCTCCGTACCCTTTTTTAACTATTGTTTCACCTAGATTCAATCAAACTAACTTAGGCATCGGAGGGTCTTTGGACAACATCATCCGGGTGTGGTCTATTTACTCTGGTCTTTTTTACAAGAATCGAGGAAGAGAGAGAAGGAAGTTCAAAGGGCAAAGGATCTAGAAGCGAATATTCTCCCGAGGGATTATTTGCACAAACAATTATCACATTCTTAGATATATTCATGGTTTATTGCAGTGTGTGTCTATTTTTTTAAGTTGATGCAATTCTCCTTGATA
This sequence comes from Prunus armeniaca, assembly GCA_903112645.1. NCBI lineage: Eukaryota > Viridiplantae > Streptophyta > Magnoliopsida > Rosales > Rosaceae > Prunus > Prunus armeniaca. The sequence continues at coordinate 6,585,370 of CAEKDK010000003.1, read as the reverse complement.
AGGAACATGAGTATTTTGTATGGTTTTATCTATTAATTATGAATTAGAATATTATCATTTTCATATTTTGTATAGAAATTGTTTTAACCTTTTACACATTGACCTTTGGAATGAAAATTCCTGAATTCGTCACTATGAAATATACAAACAACATACATATTTATATGCATGTGTCCCATGTATGGTAGGTAGTTAATTACGTTGCACATTAATTGATCAAGTGTACTATGTCATTTGTCGACACACATCAAACGGGCATGTCACACTTGACATTTCTTTTTCAAGAATTTTGATGCCCCTGTCCCAGTCCATTTCCAGCTGGCGGACAAAGATAATAAGATCATGCTTTCAAATCCATTGATGGAGAGCTGAAACTCCACAACGCTCCCATGCCACCAACACACAGTAGGATCTGTTTCATTAATTTAGGGTGTACATGAAAAACGTTAATGAACAATAATGCATATATACAGTTTTGGGTAGAAAATAATGACGAATACTGAAACGTTCACCAGAAGAAATTGAATGGTAAGAAATGATTTTGAAATATACCCCACTGCTTCTTTTTTTTAAAAAAAATAATAATAAAACGTGCATTTACCAGGCCAAATCCCCTCCCAGTTTTTTTTGTAATAGTTACGCTTCCTACCAGTAAAATCCTATCGCTATTCTCTCAACCAGGCCAAAGAAACAATGTTGCCTTTCACCAGAAGAAAAAAGATAACAATATTGATCATCCTACCAAAAAGGATAACAATATTATGTTACCATAAATTCTAAACCCTAAATCCGAGCAGATAATTTATCTGTGAGAATCTTACGTTACCTACCCTTCCTTTTTTATTTTTCTTTCTCCATGACTGACAAAAGAATGGCTGATTCCTAACTACTCGTTTGGAGTGGCCAGCCATCGTTGTGAAGAAAAGAAAGCACATGCAAATTGCAATGCCTAGATAAAGGAATTAGCAGAAACATTTGCAACTAGCTCCCATGTTTGTGGTACTGGAGATATTTAACCCAGCCAGCTTCATTGAGAGAAATTATTTGGTGAAACGGGGTAGAAGGGCTAAAAGGAAACCCAATCCTGGGTGATTTTCTAGCAGACGGTGCCTAGTGTGGTGGTGGCGTAGTCAGAAATTTTGTTACGGGAGTGATTTTTTGTTTCTGAATTTTGATAATCATGTTGTAAATTTGGATGGAAATTATTTGAAAACTCTGATAGCCAAATGGTAAACTCAAAAATAAAATCTCATGTAAGCTACCAAAAAGTTGAAAGGAAAGTTTATAATGGCTCGTTTTGGAGTGATTCTGGAGAAGCGTATAGGAGGTGCTTCTCCTCCAAATCAAATCACTAACGCCCCATTTGGTTCATGGAAAATGAGACTTGGGGATGGAAAATTAATTGATTTCCCATGTTTGGTAAGTCCAGGCATGAGAAATCGTTGCCCGGCCCATGGGAAAGTAGGGGGAAAGTGAAGTCATCCTTCCAACTTGGGTTTTGTTTTCCTTCCTCATGGGAAAGTTTGGGGAAATGAACCAACATTAAATACACATTTTTCATGACCATTTTGTCCCCATTAACGATTTAGAATTACAATATATCATTAAATGCATTCTTTTTTTATTTTAATTAATATGGGTATAATTGAAAATTTATACAAACTTTGTTTTCCATTCCTACTAAAAACAAACATAGGAAAGGAAATAAAGTGTTATCTCCCGATTACTTTCCCAGCATTACCAAACATGGGAAAAGAATCTTCCATTTCCTATCCCTTGGGAAATAACATGGGAAATGATCTCCCTTCAAATTCATTCCGTGAACCAAATGATGCCTAAAAGTGATTTTTTGGAAAAGCACGTGGGAAATGCTTCTTCCCAAAAGTGATTATGGCCTATCCAAAATCAAGCCCAATGTAAATGGTGGAATCATCGATAGAATATTTTAGGAAAAAACTTAGCTCCTTAAATTTACTATTTCTATTATTATTATTATTATTATTATTATTATTATTATTATTATTATTATTATTATTATTATTATTTTAAACACAATTTCTTAAAATCCAAGTCTTTTTCACCTATTTTTCTCTTTTTTCGGTAGACAAAACGTACTTCCTTTTGGTCTTCCTATCATGCTTGTGACTTTTGTTTATTCTCTTATTCTCAATATAATATATTATCAAGTTTCAATTGAGTTAACTTACTTAATTAAGGTTTGTTAAACTTTCTCTTATTTTTATTGTGTTCTCTCCACCCGTAGTTTTTGGGTTTGTGAAATTTTGAGTATTCTCCCTATTGAGTTTAATGGCGTTTATGTGTACTTTTCAAATTCAAATTCAAATTGTAGCCCCATGTATTAGGTGAGTTTCTCTCTAGAGCTCTCTAGATGTTGCTAGGGTTCTACTAGGAGAGGCGAGATACGTGCAGACTTGAGGTTCTGACGGCCTTCTTTCTATGTTTACGGATATGATCTTAGGTGGATGGGGGGGACTCTATTAGAGGCAAGGTTCCTTTTTTCGCTTGCGGTTGAGAAGATAGGCTACCTCGATAGACCGACAACCACTACGCTTTGTTTGATGTAGAGTACTCACCTAATTCTCTAGGACAGTATTGTTTTTTTGTACTTGTTACTATTTTTCCTCATTAATAAAATATTATCGTTGTTGTGTCAAAAATAAAATAAAAACATCATTGTAAATATTAAGAGCTACAAGCCTCTTAAGTGTAGGAGTAATATATTTGATATTGGCCATTTTCATTACTTTGGCATGTATTGTGAGTTCAATTTTTTTCTTTTATATATATTTTTGTGAAAGAATTCAATACATAAAATCTTGGCTCAACCACTAACGCGTATCAATCATCTACAGATATTTGCTCATGATTAACTATTATACATCATAATGAATGAATCGAGATTAGTTTTGTTGTTGGGCTTTGGCCCCAATAAAATAATACAAATATACGAATGCAGATGGAAAATTAAATTCATGAAGGAAATAATTAAGCAACTGATGCCTCCGTCTGTGCTTTTCGAGTGGGATGTATACTCATCAAAATTCTTAAAGTTTGACACTTGTCCCATGGTTAACTTCAGTTAATTTTATGTAAAAAATAAAAATAAAAGTCTATTAATTCTACTAATCAAACCAATAGAGAATCACATATATGAAAATTCATAAATAAAATTAAAAATACACCAACACAGATTAACAATTATACCAAAAGGATAGACAATTACATACTAAGCAAGAATAATCACAAAGGATGAACAAATACATACTTGAAGTTGATCAATTTAGCGAATATCTCTAAACTTTTTCCCTTCCGTAATCTGCACATGAATTCAATAGAAAGAGAGAGAGTCATAATAGGGACAGTTATAAAGTTAAAAGGCCAACCTTGTGGGAATGGAAGGAAACGTGGTATTGACTGCTAGACCCCACATGGTAAAATAATATATTATTCAATACCACGGAAAGCTAAAACTGGATTAAGTTCTTTTTACTGGATTGTTCTTTTTGGCTGCAGGCCCTTCACTTTCTGCATTTGGAGCTTCCTTGTGGGCCGTGGCAATGCATATAGTTATTTTGAGTGGGGACCTGGGAATGCACTGGTCCAATTTGCCCCCACCCATGGTCCTGCATGCTAATCGAATACTATAAAGAAGTTGCATATGCATGCAGATGGATTTCATACTAATGGAGTCTCCAGTTTCCTTTCACGATACTAATAGTAATTAACTAAAAAATTAAATATGATTACAAGGACAGAAAATGAAACATGTAAATTGCAGTAGAGCTGATGATGAAGAAGAAATTTTTTAATGCGGATTATGAAGAGTGAGAGAGGGACAGATACAGAGTGTGGGGAAGAGGAGAGAGGAGAGAAATTACAAAGACGTGCGTAGCGTTTGATTGGCAATACGTTATATTATATTATTTATGGATGTAGGTCACTTGTTCTCAGAAGAAAAGTTTCAAGGAGAGCAGGCTTTTCAGAGAAAGAAGAAGGCATTCAATTTTAATACATATTATTATTAGAGAAACAAATATATTTGAATTTAAGACATAAATGTAATAATATTATGTATTATTTTTCTTTAAAATAAATGTAATTTAATAAATGAGTTTTAAACTGAACAGGCCGTGTCAGCCCATTAAGCCTAATTATCTTGTTTCGACATGGCTCAAATATACAGATTGTGTCATATCGGGCCAATCCGCATGTCAAGTGATTAGTGTATATTAAAAGGAAATTTTTACATCCTTTTGGGAAAATAGAAAAATAGAAAAAAAGTTCTGACATATCCGATGGGTTTTCACCAACACAAAATTAAGAAAGTAAATTCTGAATCTTAAATTTTTTTATTTTTTTATTTTTGTTCAATAAATTCTGAATCTTAAATTAGATACAGGTTTACAGTATACGGTGGTACCTTCCCTGGAGCAGAAGTACGGATGTCCAGATAATTTATTTGAATAATGAATTACAGCGGTAAAAAGACGTGTTGCTTTTCAGGCTACACATTGGTCCACACAGTGGTGTTGATCTGACGAAGGCGATGAAACAAGGGCGTTGGTCCAGTCAGTGGGACCGACAATTGAAGATTGTGATAGTTAATGCATATCTGAAAATGGTAAATCTTAAGAAATTAAAAATTGACCATGAGTAAAAGTTGATAAATAAAATTTGGTGTGGTACCATTAACATTATTTTAGTCCCAATATAAAATAGTGATCGATCATTCTCGATTGCAGGGATCAAATTATTTCAGTCCAATTTTAGGTAGTCGATGCCCATCTTATCACTCTCAATCTTCTCACCAGTACACGCATTGAAGTAATATTCTCAATCTTATTACTCTCAAAATCTTCTCACTAGTACACGCATTGGAGTAGTACTTTCAATCTTATCACTCTCAAAATCTTCTCACTAGTACACGCATATCACTCTCAATCTTCTCACTAGTACATTGAAGTTCCTTTTTTCCTTCTCTTCTTAACTACTCTTTTAGAGACACATGGGAAAGTCTACTCACTGTGTTGCGTCGTCCGGCATGAAGAAAGGTCCATGGACTCCGGCAGAGGACCAAAAGCTCTTAGCTTACGTTCAAAAACATGGTCATGGAAATTGGCAATCCTTGCCTCAGAGAGCTGGTCAATTTCTATAACTAACTCTTCTTTCATAGCTTTCCAATCATTTACAATTTCACAGCTAATTTCATTGCATATTTCTCAGCCAGTTTTGGGTAACATATTTGGACACAGCAGATAAATATTTTTTTGGCAAAAAGTCACTTTGTGGAGGGATAATTTAGTCAATAAATTATTTAAAAATTAATTCTTTTAAATATAAACATTACAAAATCGAAAAATTAATAAATGAAAAATATATCTTCTTCTCCCCTCCCTAGAAGTCTTCGTCACTCTCTCATGTATCTCTCCCTCTTCATTATTTCTCCACCACCTGATAGCACCCTATCCCCACCCCCACCCCTAGCCATGACCCACCCCCAACTCCATCCCTAACGACAACCCAACACCAGCGCACCGACCCCCTTCATCCCTCTCTCTCTCTCTCTGATTTGGCCCTTCACCTCACCCCACCATAGCCCATTAATCATCCCTCCACCACCATCATAACGTAAAACTAGATATTCTTCAATATACAGCTTGGTTCATCAATCGATTTTTAATAACTTGGAGATAGCTATAGATTTTACCCTTCCCAACTTCAAGTTCTGTTTCTCAAAAACACCATCAAATAAGCCATAATAAGTGAAAATAAATTTGAAATAGGAGTAGAGTTCTTGGTGGCTGGGCTGGGTTGGAGCCTTTTTTTTTTTCTTTTTTTTTGCATACTAGGGTTTTTTGGAACTTGGTCTGTTTTAAAAATAAATAAATAAAACATATATAATGATAATAGGTCTTCAAAGATGCGGGAAGAGCTGCAGGCTAAGATGGAGAAACTACCTACGACCTGATATTAAGAGGGGAAATTTCAGTTTGCAGGAAGACCATACCATCATTCAACTTCATGCTCTTTTAGGCAACAGGTAAGTACATCACATGCAATATTTTGATTTATACGCATATATGCATTTTAGATGGTACTCTCATGTCTCATCCCAAGTACTCTGAATTCTCTCTTATTTTTCTTTCTGCCAAACTTTATCATAATATACTATCTACTAGAGAGTGTTTAGCCATTTTTATCGATGTATCATCATGAGGTGGAGTACGATTTCTTGAGTCTTGAGCTATTGGGGTATATTTATGCATGCGTAGTGTCAAGTCCGTTCTCCTCACCATGTAGCCCATTCTCCTCGACCACATGTATACATAAATATACCCCAAAAGTCCAAGACTCAAGAAACCATACCCCATCTTATGATGATATATTGATCAAAATGGCTATAACGAGACTCCATGTAATTGCTTATAAAACCTAGACAAACCTAGTAGTTTATTGATGAAAGTTCAACACATGTCATCACAAGCCGAGCAGTGGCAAAGCCACCTAAGGACCACCGTGCGCCCAGGCCCCCTCTCCTATTTTTTTTATTTTAAAATATATTTACTTATATACGTGTATATTTGTTGCGTTTTGGACCTCAATCCATTATAATTTTATTTGTTTTCTTTTAATTATTGTTTTAGATCTTTGAATTTTTTTTTTTTTTTTTTTTTTTTTTTTGTTTTTATTTATTTTATATAAAAAATCCTTAATTAAATTTAAATATTACAATAAATATTTTGATATTGCATTTGGAAAATCAAACTATAGTAATTTACAAATGTTTGATATTTTTTTTTTATATTGAAACAAGTTTAATAATTCATGATGTGATGCTTTCTTTATCGCAAGCAATTTTTATCTTGTCAAATTATATTTTTCAGTTTGAAATCAAAAGTCAAATATACAAAAATTATATACATATATAATTTTTTATTTTTTTTTAGTTATTGTTTTACTTGGTCCCTGAAAAACCTAGAATTATATAGAGTGAGCTTAGCTCCTTTAACAATGTTTCGACCAACTAAGATTAATCTTGAGAAGCCAAAAAACAAATATCATAATTTTATTCTTCATTAAAAAAAAAAACAGAATTTTATTTGTTTTCTTTTTATTATTGTTTTAAATCTGTTTTTTTGTTGCCAGATATTGTTATAAATCTTTGAATTGGGTTTCTTTGTAGCATTTATTTATCGTTTAGTTCAAAAATTCCAATTAAATTTAAATATTATAAGAATTATTTTTTAGTCCGACACAACACCAAACATAGGTCTTCACTATTTTTACAACCCAACTTCTTAGTTCGACGCAGCACTAAACGTAAGTCAGTACTTACTCTAGCTTATGCCAATCCGAGATAGTCCCAGGATTTAGTCAAGTCCGTCATGCCAAACAATCCCTCTATGTATGTTTGGGATGTGCTCCTCTTTTGTTAGGATCATTTTGGATATTTTTTTATTATAAAAAACTCGCTTTATTTATGATACTGATATTGTGTTCCATTTATATGAGCTAGGTGGTCGGCTATTACTGCGCACTTACCAAAGAGAACAGACAATGAAGTCAAGAACTACTGGCACTCTCGTCTCAAGAAACGACTGGCCTTGAAAGGCTACGACCCTGTAACCCACAAGCTTAAGACTACCATCTTTGGCTTCGCCAATGGTTCAACTGATGACCCAAAGACCAACTCAAACCTCAACCACATAGCTCAGTGGGAAAGTGCTAGGCTTCAAGCAGAAGCCAGATTTGTGAGAGATTCAGAATTACACAAACAAGCTTATCATCCTTATAACAATAATGATATTTTTGCTACCTCATCAATATTATTAGGTCATAATAAGGACTTTGGGCCGACTGATCAATTATTTGGACAAAACGCACCACAATGCCTCGACATATTGACAGCCTGGGAAAGCATCTTAATGTCAAATTACTCAACAGCTGCAGGCGGCCAAGATCATGTTAATTCATTTGTTAATCATCTTGCTGGTGATTTCGAGCCTCCGATAATATCTACAATATCAAGCAATGGATCATCATTGATGGATTGTTTCTTTCATGAACCAATAGGGCAATATTTTAATGAAAATTATGGCACTAGTATCACTAAACCATTTGCGGCAATCCACCACAATATGGGGTTTAAAAGTGGGGCATGCTTGGAGGACTTTGGACTTGGGGAAATAATCATGCAAGGGAAAAAAGATTGTCCGATATCTGGAATTAGTATGTAGTACTAGGTATTGTAAATTGGTACTCAATACCACTATCGGATCTATGTCGTAGCTTGGTAACATGCAATAAAATTTGATTTCTCTCTTATCTTTATGTGATAGCAGTATATGGTTAAATATGTTGACGTGAGTTAACGTAACAAATCACTGAGCTTTATGTGCTTGTAGTATATGTGGTTAAATAATTAATTCACTCGTGTTATAATTTGTATATATTTATTAAATATTATATTCTAAAGTATAATTTGTCACTTCTCCAAATTATATTATGAATTAGTGCGTAACATCAATGATACTCTTACACTAAGCCACACAATGACAAACTTGATTGGTAGGCTTTTGGGTGCCTATTCCATTTTCTCTTGCCAGTGCACTCGGCCTTTACACTTGAGTTTTGTACCAAGCACTCTAAATTAGAATTGTATAGGAAAAAAAAAAAAAAAAAAAAAAAAAAAAAAAAAAGGAAGGAGTTGCCCTTTGAAATAACAAGAAAACTTAGAAACAAAAAATATTACCTGAAGGCAATTAGGCTTTTGGATATATTTATTTATTAGTGATGTGATGATCATAATAGTGGTGAATGTAGATCTTAGCATGACAAGGATACTATACATTTTTCGATACAAGCGATATTCTACTTTAATTCAATTTAAATGACGGGAAAGGGAATTCGAGCTCGAGTGCAAAATAAATAGCTCATCCACTTTAACCAACTTGACTAAGTCCATATCTATATACTGAGTTCTCTTGAAGGTGGGCTGGAGTTTGGTCATCAAAAGATATTTCACTAGTGTTTGCTTTCCATGCAGGGCAGACGACTCCTTTTAAAGCGATTGAGACTAGTGAGAGGCATTTAATATCTGATACAAGTTTTCCTAGTTGTTGAGGCAGACCCCAACACTAGTCTTGGTTTACCTAACTTCTCTACTTTTAGGTCTCAGAGAAAACCTAAAGTTTTTCTACTTTTTGCAATAATATGGAACACGTTTCAGTGACATTTAAAAGACAATTTGAGAGGACCACATGTGGAGAAAAACTTCCATTGCCAGGTAATGGTATCCAAACCCAATAGTAACACAAGGACAACTACCCCTCCAATCTCTCTCTCTATCTGCCCTCCAAATTCCTAAATTATGGACAGCTGTCGTTGTTCTATTTGTTGGGCATACCATTGAACTGGTATCCTTGTTCCAGGGAAGTCTTTCCCACAAAAGACTCACGCATTGTGCAGCCAACAGTCAAACTCTCACTGTAAGAAGAAGAAAAAATGACGATAAATGTAGGACCTTTTGTGAAAGAAAAAGAGAAAGAGAGGGAGATAACAAGATGAGAGAGGTGACTAAGTGAGGAAGATAATAGGTAATAATAAAATGGTTTAAATAAAAATTAAAACCAGTTTTAAAAAAACTCAGCTTCTTTTTTTAGGTTTTTACAAATAAGCCTATTTTAGCATGACATATTATACAAATACCCATATAAACTTATTTGGAGAGAAAAACTCAAAACTATCCACTTGTCATTTTCTAATTAGTTCTTAGAAAATTTTAACACACTAAGATCCAATAAATAAATAAAATATAAGTTTTATCGAAAGTAGCCAAAATTTGCCCCCTACTTTTATAAATGTCAGTTTTTATAAAAACTTTCAAAAATAGCAGGAAACTCAGTTAAATAGATTAAAATACCCTCAAAACTAAAAACCCACATAAAACCTAAGAAGCAAAGTTACACCCAACAAGTAAAAAAACTAAGCTCGAAACCATTGAATTTTGCAGCCATGGCGAGCACCAAAGGTCTAAGGATTATGACAGAGAGGTTGAGCTATTTAGATTTACTGCTTTTTAAAAACAAATGTATGTGGGATGTCATTTATGAGTAGTGACAATCCTAATTGCTAGTGGATATACTTCCACTGGTATCACTGTAAGAAAAAGAAAAACAAAGCTACACCCAACAAGAAGACCTTAATATTACTTGGGACGCAGGACAATTTGAACCAGTGTATGATGTGAGGATTTTGAAGGTTTACAACCTGTTTGTCTTTCAACCGGACCAAATCCATAGCATGATCTTGTCATTTAATTGTATGTTGTACTCCGAACTTTGTCATCTGCTTCTTGGTAAGCCAATAATAAAGTTGTAGTTTTGGCTTCTGGACTATGTTTTCATGGGCATCTTTGAAGTTTGAGGATCAAAACAAAAAGTTGGCTTATTTGGGGGCAGCATTTGTTTCTCGAGTGAGTTGGTTGAGTGCAATTGAGACCATGTTGGACCAGCATGTCGCACATGATGTAAATTTGATATTACCATCTCTTTTTTATTTGGCGAAAAAAAAATATTCTGGAGTATCATCTCTAATTTTGAGTTAACCTCCCAAACACTTTTTTGCTTTTTAGGTTTATGTGGGTTTTAGTTTTTGGCTATTTTTTAAAGTTTTTATAAAAACTTATATTTATGAAAATATAGGGTAAATTTTAGGTAAATTTTGGCTAGTTTTGATAAAAACTCTTAGTTTTGGGTAAATCTATCCAAATATGCTTTATAAGAATTTTTGTATAATATGTCATGTTAGAATGGGCCTATTTGTGAAAAGTCCTTTTATTTTTATTTTATTGTCACTCTTTTAATAAAAGAACAACACTTTCCATTAAATAAATAAATGAATAAAATAACAGCACTGAAATTTTACAAGAAAACAAAAACTAAAAATGTTACCCGACCTTTATTAAAAGATGGATGTGTCAAGAAAATTTTCTTTTTATTTATTAATGTGACACACTTAAGATTTTATGTTTTAAGTATAAGATAACGCAAAATCTTGCACCCTAAATAATCGATTATGTCAATAAATAACGTGACTCGTCGAAAAATTGTCATTAAATCAAAACTTTAAAAAAATAAAAATAAAAATAATAAAAAAAAGTAGAAATGAAATTTTCTCAATGCGTCTCCATTCTCAGCATGATGTCTAGAGAGCAACTACCCAATTAACCTCAATAACATTAGAGATGAAAAAAATAAATTGATGTGGCTGTCCACCTCAGCTGCCACATAAGATGGTATAAAGATATGGTATACAAATGTGGTAAGAATAGCATTATTCAAAAAATAATAAATAAAGAAAATGATGGGAAAGTATACAAAAACCACACAGACCATGAGGACACGAATGCAAAGACAACTTTTTTCAACGAGTCACAACCATTGCATTAATGTTCACACCTACAATTTACAAAGACGGTTGAACATGTGCAATTTATACTTTTTACTTAGAAAAACAATGAAAAGGAGAAAAAGCAGAGCATGAGAGTTGTGGACAAATTGTGTACACACAGCAAAAACATAATTATATTACAATCTGCCCTGCCATTTCCTCTCTCTCCTTCACTCACTCTCTTGCAAACCGGGAGAAGCACATAGATTCGATCAATATTCCCATCAAGAACCCGCATCTGCAAATCCATTCGTTTCTGCTACCAAGAAATGTGGTCAGTCATATTCTTTTCTGCTGTGTTTTGCCTGGTTATAGATTTTCACACTGTCAGCAAAGAAACCCATCAATTATCAACAATGATTCTCTTACTTTTGTAGTTTGCTTGTTTTGAATTTTGTTGCTGTATTTGCTTTTCCTTTACATGCATAAGATATAGTTTGTGGTAGAAAAATTTTCTTCCTTGTTTGCTGTTTCACTCCATCTGACTGAACTTTATGAAATTAGACTACTTTATGTTCATACCTTTTTATAGGTTGAATCATTTTTCAACTTAAAGTTGATCTTTCTTTGCGTTTTTTTTTCTTTTCTTTTTTTGGTGTTAGGTGTATCAGTTCCCAGCAGTTCAATCTTAGCCATAGCCATACAGCTAAACACACAGAAATTTCCAGGGTCTCTGTTTTTCCCTTGTTTTAATATGGTTTTTCACATTAATTTACCGCAAGCCCTGAAATTGTGGTAAAGAACAATATTTCTGGACCCAGTTTAGGCAAGTCCAGGGAATTGGTGAAGTTAATTATGGCTTTGTTCCAATTGAGAACCTTGTGTTTATGTCTCCTCCTCCTTGTGTTCAAAACCTGCATAGCCGGCCAACAACATAAAGATCGGATTTATCCTGGGTTCCAGGCATCTCAGATGGATTGGAGTGATAATGGGGGGCTGTTCTTGCTATCCAACAACACTGCTTTCGCCTTAGGATTCTACCAAGCCCTTGATGTCAAGTTGTATTTACTAGTAGTCATTCACTTGGGCACTTCTAAAGTGGTCTGGACTGCTAATAGAGGCTCACTAATTTCAAATTCTGATAAGTTTGCCTTTGAAAAAAATGGGAACGCCTACTTGAGAAGCAGTAACGATTTGGTTTGGTCTACAAACACAACAGGAGAAGTAGTTCAGCCATGCAGTTGCAGGATTCAGGAAACTTGGTATTGCTTGGTGACAAAGGAAGCATTCTTTGGCAGAGTTTTAGCCATCCTACTGACACTCTTTTACCTGGCCAGGAGTTCTCAGAAGGAATGAAGCTCAAAAGTTTTCGCAATCGCAATAACGTGTCTCATTATCTTGAAATTCAGTCAGGGGAGCTGGTCTTATATGCAGGATATCAAATTCCACAAATCTATTGGTCCATGGCAGATGACAGCAGGAAAAGCAATAACAATGTCAGTGGCAAGATTCATTCTTTGTCTCTGGTGTTCAATTCATGGAATTTCTATGGTGCAAATGGATCCTTACTTTGGAAATTTGTCTTCTCTGACAATAAGGATCCAAATGCCTTCTGGGCTGCTGTTTTAGGATCTGATGGTATAATATCGTTCTATAATTTTCAAAAGGGAAAGTCTGTTGCTGCTGAAGCAACTAGGATCCCACAAAGTTCATGCAGCACTCCTGAGCCTTGTGACCCCTACTATGTGTGCTATTTTGAGAATTGGTGCCAATGCCCTTCACTTCTCACCTCACGCTTTAATTGCAAACCTCAAGCACTCCCAACCTGTAATACCTCCAAAAGTTCAGTAGAGCTCTTATACGTTGGTGAGAAGCTTGATTACTTTGCACTTGGTTTTAGCACACCCTCTCTGAAATCCAATCTGAGTTCCTGCAAAGAAGCTTGCCTTGGTGATTGTTCTTGCCTTGTGCTGTTCTTCGAAAACAGTTCTGGACATTGTTTTCTGTTTGACCGGGTAGGGAGTTTTGAACGCTCCGCTGCAAATTCTACTGGATACATCTCTTTTATGAAGTCCTTGAGGGATGGATTAAGCCCTGTAAAGGAAGGCAAGGGAAATAAAAGCAAGCGCATTTTGTTACTCATGGTCATTTCGGTTGCAACAATCTTGGTTATTGTTGGTCTAGTTTATGTAGGATTCTGGTACTACCGCAGGATGAGACTATTGGAATATTCCCAAGAAATCTTGGAAGAGGATAAGTTCTTGGACAGTCTTTCTGGAATGCCTATTCGCTTCACTTACGGTGATCTTAGCAGAGCAACTAAAAATTTCTCCAACAAAATTGGCCAAGGAGGGTTTGGTTCAGTCTACCTAGGTGTGCTTCCAGATGGCATCCAACTGGCCGTGAAAAAATTGGAGGGCGTTGGCCAGGGAAAGAAAGAGTTTAGAGCTGAAGTCACTATTATTGGGAAAATTCGTCATGTCCATCTGGTCAAGCTCAGAGGTTTCTGTGCAGAAGGGCCTCACAGACTTCTTGTTTATGAGTACATGGGTAAAGGGTCTTTAGATAAATGGATATTCATGAACAAGAACAACAAAAAGGATGAATCGTTAGATTGGAATACAAGATTCAGTATTGCCTTGGGGACAGCAAAGGGGTTGGCTTATCTCCATGAAGAGTGTGAAGAAAAGATTGTCCATTGTGATATAAAACCTGAAAATGTTCTTCTTGATGACAATTTTGTTGCCAAAGTTTCAGATTTTGGTTTGTCCAAGCTAATGAACCGGGAGGAGAGCGGTGTACATACGACGCTGAGGGGCACAAGAGGCTACCTTGCACCAGAATGGATCACCAATTATGCCATATCCGAGAAGAGTGATGTATACAGTTATGGGATGGTCTTGCTTGAGATCATTGGTGGAAAGAGGAATTTTGATCCAGGGGACAGTTCCGCGAAAGGCCACTTTCCTTCTTATGCCTTTAAGCTGTTGGAAGAGGGAAATATGAAACAGTTCCTTGATCCAAATCTAGATGTCGATGAAAATGATGAAAGAGTTTTAAGTGCAATTAAAGTTGCATTATGGTGTATTCAAGATGAGATGCAACTAAGACCCCCAAATGACTAAAGTTGTCCAAATGCTTGAAGGTCTTTGTACTTTACCCCCACCGCCGATATCCCCCTCTGTGTCAGACCCTCATTTTAGTTTCTTACAATGGAGCAGCAAAGATGCTACTTCATCATCAGGACTCAGTAATTACAACAGTGATATACTCATGTCAGACATTCGGCTTTCAGGGCCAAGATGATAGAAGAAAATTTTATGACTGGTGATGTTTGTAAGGGGTTTTAAGCTTTCCAGGATGAAAGGTAGTGTGTCAGCTTAAGCATTATTGATTGACGAAAAAAAAAGCTTATGTATTATTGACAGTTAAGGCCTTTATATAGCTGCTCATCAAGTTTTTAATTTTGAAGTTTCATGACATCTGGTTTTGTTATGGTTTTTGTTATGAATCTCAAAAACATGACTCTTCGTTACATGCTATGGCTAGTAGTTTTGATCCTATAGCAGCTCATAAGTGATATTTTAATGCTTCTTCAAGCTGGTTCATTCACATCTCCGAAGGAGTGATCCTTGTATGCTTGATCTGGCCTCCACAGATTCTAAGCTAGAAAAACATTGGGGTTTCTTTGTCCCAAAGATCCAAAATCAACACAAAACTGAAACTATCAACTAGTCGAATGCCCGTTTATCAGTCTTGCCACACATTTCACAGAGAGGTGTTGATTATATAATAAGGTTGATTATGAAGATCTGCATAGTTTGGGATCAAGGATATTGCAGCAGAATTCAAACTCTTGTTCCTTTGTTTTTCTTTATAATAAAAAATGGCAACATAATAAGTATCAATGCTGCCTCATTTTAGATACCTTAAACATCCAAGAGTCAAACTTTATGGAGAACACGGCAAAGAGGCCCATATAAGTTACTAATCCAGGAAAAACTGAACTTAGAAAGAACGAGGGATTTTGACAAAATTTAGAATATGTAAAGAGTATAGCCGCGCGGCTATACGCTTTAAAAATATTATGGAGTTAAAAAACTATGCAACATTTTGAAACGAATCAGTTGTCTTTTCTTTATTTTTTTCTTTTTTTGGGTAATGTGCGCCAAAATTAGGAAGAGGGATAAGGGTTTCATACATACAATGCCAATATGTCATAGGGATTCAACCCTGCTCGCAAACTTATCGATTGTCATCAAGCAAATTGTTGGATCTTTGTGATAATCTAGCAAACTGTTGCACGGTAATGATATTTGTGATAATCTAAAGAATTGCTTAGGCCACAAAATGGCAAAAATTTCATCATGAAGAAGCATCCTGATAATCAAAACAACCAAAGACTGCAGAGCACCATTGAGGTAATAACCTAGTATTCTGAAAATAAATCAAAAATCTCCAGGGCATAGGCTTTAAGTTCAGGACTTTTTTGGACCTAAAAAAATTGTTCAGGACTTTCCTGATTCATAAACCTGTTTGCCTTGATGTTCACCATATAGTTTTTTTACTTCTTTACCCACAAGAGGCACCAACCACCATTCAATGATTCAATGGTTCATTTATTGATAACATCTACTGTAGACGTAGAATATATAACTTCCATATTTATTAGATATGTAATCAATAATGAAATTAGTAGATGTTATAAAAGGGATCTCGAGCCTCTGCATTTAGAGATAGCGCATTTATCCGCATTTTATAAAATCTAGACCATTTAACTAATTCAATGTTTGTGAGTATGCCACATCAACTACAATAAGTTTGGTTCCTTTTTTTTTGGTTCCTAAAACTGACGGTGTTACTTTTATCGTCCTCTCCTTGAACTGCTCTTTACCTCTCCTCTGTCAACTCTTCTGACTTATCTTCCTTCCTTCTCTCATCTTTTAACAATTCATCACACCGCGACTTGGTATTGAACACATGACACATTAAAGTAGAAGAAGAAGCCAAAAGAAAAAAAAAACAAAGAAGAAAGATCAGGTTACAAAGAGTGAGAGAAAGAAGCAAGAGAGCGGTAGGCTGAACGGACGATAGAGATGGAGGGGTTTGTTTTTTTTTTTTTTTTTTTTTTTTTTTTTTTGTTGAAACTAAACAACAACAAATTTTTTTTTAAAGGAAACAAATCTATTGTAGCTGATGTGGCGTAGCTATAATCATTAGATTAGTTGAATGGTCCAAATTTTATGAAATGCGGGGTAAATATATTAACTCTAAATGCAGAGACTCGGGATTCTTGATGGAGATCCTCTTCTTGAATTTTATCTGCTAGAATTTACTTGTTTTTTCTCTTGCACACGCTACCTCACTAAATTCAATCTAAGAGATATAAGAAGAGAGAGAAAATCTAAACATATCATATGCTTTGCAAAGGTTTTTTCTTATCTTTTTACCCACATAGTGTTGGAGAACAATCAGTATAAAACCAAATAACATAATAATAACAAATTGAAATATGTTATATATATATATATAATCAAATCAATACAACAGGAGAATAAATTTATAGAACACTGACTTGGATTGATGATAGAGTCCTGCAAAGTTGCAATGTCCTTTAGACAGTATTTTCTCCTCTACCCTTGTGCTTGTAGTTCGATAAGAGTCTATCCACCAGAATTAAACTATCACAAATCAAAGCCTAAGCATTGTTCCTTTGATTTCTAGCAAACAATAATATGATTTTTCTCATAAAGTGCTTATGTGTGAGAATGATAATGTTGTTCAAAAATTGTTTTTTCTAGTTTGGATGAATTGTCAATATATAGAGGTTTGACACCTCTTCATCCAGTAGTTAAATTAACTGTTTAACATATTTGAATTTCAGATAATGATTTTATCTAAAAAATGAATTTCTAATTAATAAAAATAAATTGTTAATAAATCAACAAGACAAGTGTATTTTGCCTATACAAACTCCAACAGTGCGTTTGGATGAGGAAATTTAAAAATACGAAGGATTTCATAAATGACGGAATTTAAAATGACGGAAATTAATGTTCTAGAATTTGTAAAGTTTCTTGTTTTGGGGACTGATTTAAAACACAGAATTTAACCTTTATTTGTAAAGTCATCTTTTTTTAAAACTCAATATCTCTTGAGATTTTATAAATGACAACTTTTAGATAGAATTTAAAGTTGGGATTTATGATCTCCAAATTCCATGTTTTTTCCCACACGGAATTTCTAAATTTCTATGTTTTTTTATCCAAACACGGGAATTGGTTCATGTCAATTTAGAAATTCTGAGTTTTGTCAAAATTCCAAGTTTATTTTCCTTATCCAAACGCACCATAACACATAGTAGATATTTCCCATGTGGAGACAAGAAAAAATGGCCAACCGAATAATGGGCCAAAGTGTTGAGATAGAGAGAGAGAGAGAGAGAGAGAGAGTGTAGAATGCAAGATAGAAAAAGGTCCAAACTTTTCCTGACCGTGCAACCACCAAATGTAGTATAGCTAAATGATGACTTTATTCATCTGTGTCTGTGTGCCTCCATACCCAATAATTGGTAGATATCACATCAAAAAGAGAGACTATAAATGCAATAAGAAATAAATCAACCAATGAGGAGGAATGACAACAGCTAATAATCACCAACAGAAGAAAGACAAAGCTGTATTTATCAAGAGACCCACTTAACATAATATATGAAAAACTTTACGAACCACAAAGAAAGAATGTATCTGGAAACCCGCAGAAAGAGAAATAGATTTTATTTTGGTGCTCACAATACTCATGCCTTTGATATTTTATTAGGTCTTGGTCTCCCTCCACATCTTTTCTTCTATTTTTCTCCCTTTCCATCTTTTTCATTTCTATTATTATTTTGAGGTGAAGAGATGATCAGAGTTCCATTTAGTCAAAATCCAACAGCTCAAGTATTGAAAACATATCAGAAAGATTACTCGCACATCATGAGCACTGAGAAGGATGACCGGATATTTTTGTTGTCCTCATATGATGATGTTTTTTTTTCTGTGCAAAATTACAAAAGCAGTTCTTCCACTTGTTCTTACTTCCAATAAAATTCATGTAATATTGTAAACCTACCAAGCAAGAGTGAATACCACTTGGTTTTCAATTGAGTTCCAGTCTGCTCAAGGAGAAGGATGAAAAGACAAATGAGAAGCCCCCAAAAAGGAGAAAAAACTTAGTTGCAATGGGGACAATAAATAATGTTATTCCCGTTTCACGGAAGTCTTTCTTCCCCAAAAGAAACGGGATTGTTCCTTTTTCTTTTAAACATATAGAGCACTATTTTGCCATTCCGGTTTCATTGAAGTCTTTCTCCCCAAAAAGAAAAGGGGTTGTTCTTTTTTTCTTTTAAACATATAGAGCAGATTAGTAATAAATCAGAGGGATTAGCATAGAAGAAATATGTCACAGGGGCTTACAGATTATACATAGACCTTATCTTTTCTCTAATCACATAAACCTTTATTTCAATGATACAGAAGGAGGTCCAAAGAGTCTGCCTAGTCTTCTCTTATTGGAACAGAGCATATTAAAAGAGAGAAAAACTCAGGACCATGACCACCACAACATAATATATATGTATGGAATAAGAAACAGAAGGTAGCAATCATATATATATATATATATATATATATATAATAAGCTATTATGTTATTTCAACTATGTTACAAAAGTCACAGCTAATATATGTTATTTATCCTAGAAGACAGAGAGTTGTCTAAGAGGCTGCAGTTAAGGGAGAATTGTGAGGAGCTCCGTGGAAGAAATTGGACGAAGATGTGTGGCTGCGCTCGGTTTCATGTTTAACCCCTTGATTTTCTTCATCTTCTTCATCTTCTTCTTCTTCAGCATCCCAAAGGAATTCAGCATATGAAGCCATGACAAAACTGCAAAAGGATAGGAGTTGATACATTAGTTTAAACAATAACAAACACCAATAAGAAAATCCCTAACCGAGAAACAACAGAACAAGAGATCTCCTAGAATCCAAAACAACCCTACATATGTGATCATAAGTTACAGAACCCCCCGAGAGATATTCCATTACTAGTCAAAACATGTTGATTCATATGAAATTTACTCAAAATATGTTCATCCATGGACAGAAAAATTTGACCAAATGGAGCATGTTCTTAGTCACTCTTAAGAAAACAACCTCAGAAGATACTGCACTTTCAACCGAGATTATAAACAGTAGGAACTTCAAAAGATCGAACTTCGATTCATTCAGCCTAATTATGTTGTTTGTGATTAAAAGAAAAAGAAAAGAATCAAAGAAGAGCATATGTTAGAACACTATCCCAAAAATTTATACAGAGCTGTAAACCATGCTGTATAAGTTAGCCAATAACTATTTGATCAAACAGGAGTAATATAAGCTAAAGAAGAAAAAGGAACTAAATTCGATAAACCGCATATGAACAAGAAACTTTGATCAAAACAGGAACTTGTTTCTTACCAGTCGTCTGGGGAGGTTTTAACAGCTTGATCATAGTAATTCTCAGCTCGTTCAGCATCCTTCTGTGTTTTCCATATCATATCAGCATAGAGTGATAAGACATTGGCATCATTCGGGTTCGCCAAAATCGCTCTTCCACAGTACTCCTCTGCTTTAGCATAATCTCCTCGGACCTATTCCCATTATTGTTAATCAGAGAAACTCCAAATTGATCAAAGATCAAATCTTCACGAAATATATATATATATATATATATACTTACACATTTATATATGCGCATAACATATTGAATGAAAAAGACATTTGATCATTTACTTCTTCTTGATTGTTAATCTAACCAACCATGTAGTTTCTCAGACAGAAGCATAGCAATCTCCAAATAGTTATAGAATAACCCATTAATTAAGATGGCAATCTCCATTCTTTTGATCAGTTTTCTCAGAAACCAAACAGGAAACCATAATCCAAGAAAGTGGGAAGCTGCTAGCTAGCTGTGCTTTATTTTTATAACCACTTACCTCTTTCAGAAACTTTGCATAGTTCCCAAGTAAGAGGCCATTTCCCGGGTCAGCTTGAATCATCTTCTGATAATAAGCATCTGTGCTCCCACTCCCATGATTGTTACCCTCAAAGAAACCAGACCCCCCTCCATCTCCACCGTCCGATCCTTTCCCGCTACCACTACCACCACATATCTTACCACCATTACTTCCCGCACCACTACCCAAAACTAGTGTCTGCAAACCATCGTCTTCTTTCCCCACAGCAGAGTCTTCATCATCCATGAGCTTCGCACCCAAACCAGAGCTTGAGAACAACCTTTGGGTCGCAGATGAAGATATTGATCTGGGTTTTAGCTCTTCTTGTTCTTCAACATTCTTGGCCTTGGTTTTAGATTTCTTTCCAAGGCTTAGAGGTATGGGGTTCTTCTTTTTGGGCTTAGGTTGGCTTGGGATGTCTGCTTCTAACAAGACTTGGGTTGTTGTTTTCTTTGTTGGGTCGATTGAAGTTGAGTGAAAAGAAGATGATGATGACAAGGAAACTGACCTGGTTCTAGTGAGTAGTGGCTCTGGCTCTGGTGAGGAGTCTTTTGAGTGGGAAAGCCATGAGTTCAAGATCGGAGCTGAGGAGCTTCTAAGAAGCATGCTTACGGCTTAACAAAGGTACAACTAAAAAAGGTTCTTCAGATATATTATATATATAAAGGAAAGTAAAGAAGTGCGGACTGCAGAAATGGTGGGAAGAGGAGAGAGAGGGAGGGAAAACCTCACTCCCTTGGAACAGTAAACTGCTAAAGCACCTTTAAAAAGAATAAATATTCTCTACCACCATTGTTTTCATCATCACAAAAAAATAAAAATAAAAAGTTTTATTTACGAAGGCAATTTCCTTTTCTTTGAGATACCTATCATGTTTATGTTGTTAGACAATACGATATTTTTTTCGAGAAAAAGAAAAGAAAAGAAAATAAGGATATTTTCTCGTCAAATGGTATACATTGTATGGCTAAACATTTAGACAATAATTCATCAAGAAGGTATATAGTTTAGGTTAACAATATGAAAATATGACATATTAGGTTGTCTAATAAGACGACATTTCTACTATTTACAATTGTCTTTAACTAAAACCTTATGTGCAAGTGCAATGAGCAATTGGGCAAATTGGGAATCAAGTGGTAGGCGACAAAGATACAGCCGCTGCTGCAGCAGTTGATGGTTCATGAATCATGATAGTGTGGTGTGGTGTGGTGTCTTCACCGTATAAGCCCACGGGCAATGGCCAAAGTACACTAATTCGACCTCTGCCTAAGTTAACCAACATGCTGACTGCGACTTCACGTGAAGGGTAGGACTCACCACTGCCGTTTTATTCGATTCCTTTTCTGCTTTACGATTGGTGTGTGATTGGACGGTCCATATTTCGCTTTCGGAAGTGACCAAAATGATGTCGTTTTAGCTTTCTTTTTTCCCTCGTTTCCTCGTGTTGCGGCACTTGTGCAATTGCATGGATTGATCATTGATGGACCTTCTTAGTTGAAATTGAAAGAAAGAGAGAAAATTGGACTTGACTCCGCGGATATTTTTAAAGTTCTTTAGATGAATATAATGGTTAGCATTCTTTTAAATGCATGTAAATGCACTAATGCTAAATCTAGAGGCTCGGGATTCCTTGTATTATTATTAAAATTATACAGGGACTCTGTCAAGACCTGTAAGTTAATCGAATCCAACATGTCCACGCAGAAGCAGACTTCGTTGCAGATACCTTGGCAATGTAAGAACATGATCGCTCCCAACCTTCTATTTGGTCATCTAATTTTCCCTTTTCAGTGGTTTGTAAAGTTCTGTATGATTTTCGGCTTTTAGGAATGTAATTTGTTTTAGACTTCTAAATAATAATAATAATAATAATAATAATAATAAAGTTCTTGTATTATTAGTGAGAAAGGCAAATCAACATCAACACCTACAATCCCATGGCGCTTTTAGCTTGTTCTGGAGACAATGGCAAGCACTAAGCCAACCTCATTGAGTTTGGTTGATGATAAGCCAGAATGTAACCCAAGAATCATTCAACATATAAAACACCACGTGAAAAACCAAAAAGAAAAGAGAAACATAAGTGTACTAACCAACTCAACCATTCCAGTACTTCGAGGCAGACTGCGCAATAGCAATTTCATCAATAATTTTTACTACTTAAAGTGCAGGATACAATCAAGGGTTGAACTGTAACTCAGCATGTGTTGCCGCCGTTCGGGTGAGGACCATGAGGTGCCACCCGAACGTTCTCTGGGGACTATGTGATTGATACATGTCATATTCTGCACATTGCATTTCCATTTTCGGCCTAACCTCATGACAAATTATGTATGTACTATAATATCATGCACAAATAGGACATGACTGACAGACAAGAAGCACAAGCACATCAATGCATTTCCCGCGCCTATTTAGAGCTCTAGAACCTTACTTCACAAGAATAATGAGCTTCTCAAATTTGAACTACTGCAGTAATCGGGTAACAGGACTATAACATACATCGGAGGCATGATTAAACTCCCCGATGCAGTTTCTGCTTTCCCATTGCAGTTCTCTCTACCAATTTCGACAGTAACTTTCCAGAGTAACTCTATTGTCAAAGTTAATTCAAGAAACCTAAAAGGCTTTGCTACATTTGACTTGGTATATAATCTAAACCACACATCTCATCCCTAAGTTCTTGGTATACGATTGCATTTGATAGAAACTCAAAACGGATCTACTAAAATTTCCAGAAATTGCTTTCATGTGCATTAGGGGTTGGCCTGCCTAAAATAATGTATCTTCGGTGTGTTAGTTAAAACTCACATACAAGCCCATTGAGGACAAGAAAATCAAGGGCCGCTGCTTATTCATCCTTTGATAATTACAGCATTTGAAACTAAATTTTGTGTATGTCATCTAGCCCACTAGTACTTATCACAAGAAGTTGCTCCTCTTTTAATGTATAGGCTACTACTACCCATCCAGTCTATCATTATATACAAAAATGCTTACTGGGTCATTTTCTAAATCGTGAGCCCTTGTTTGGTCGACTCCTTTCATCCCATACAGAAGCCCAGAAGAAAAGAGACATCCAAAAAGAACAGCAAAAAAGATCTGCACTTTGTCCTGAAACTTGGAGAAAGATGCTACAAGACCTGTTTCAACAAAAAGGCAAAGGAGACCAGTGAGAGACTTTGGGTCAGCATTTTAGACAAACTGCACCTAAGCAAGGAAAAAACAGTGTCACAAGATTCTGACAAGCTTGAATAACTATAACATATGTGATAGACAAGTAGTTCTATGACCAGATGTGAACATGTATAAGCTTTGCAAAAGTGAACATGTAAAAGTATGCAAACAACATTACAAATTAGATATACATTTGTTAGGAGAAGAAAGGGAAGGCGAGAGTGGAGGTGTGGGAGTGAGTTTCCATCAACCAAGTATTTCATAATCCACAACTAATTGATTTACTTATTGCAACATATATACATCACCCAAATTCTCTACCTAGTTGCATTTATTTTCATTCAAAACATAACTCACTTGTTGGCTCTCTTTTGTGACCTTATCTTGTTCTGCCATCAGTGGCCTTATATACAAATGAAACCTCCATTCTTTCAATAAGCAGTACACGTACAATTCCATTTCTATCATTACTTTTTCTTTTAGAAATTATAACCGATCGCAATAACTTATAACCTAAACTACCATGCAGCTCAATCAAAAAAGTATTTATAAAAAATAGGCCCTGGACCCAAACTATTAACTCAAGCCTCAGATCTAGAAACCCAAACTCAAACTGTGAACCCAAAACCCAGACAAACCAAACACAACAGATGCGAGATTCATTCAGCTATTCTTTTCTCAAACAGAATGGTATCAAAGCTGCAGCCCAACGACAACTTTGAGTCACTCTTTGCGTCAATTTTCTTGAAGATTCTCAGTCTTTGTTCCCAAACAAACATGTCTTCCACTCAAACTTCAACTATTGCTATCAAATATCTGCAACCTCATTCCATCAAGATTAGATTCCACGAACTTTGAGACATGGAGATAACAGATGGAGTACTGGTAAAGTATTTGACCAAAGAGTGGCTGAATGAATCTGTCATTAATTAGGATTACAGCAATAGCCTCATTATTACAATGGCTTACAATCAGTTTCATCACCACAACTAATCTCAAATGAATATAGCCCTATAACTTATGATAATATTACAACGTACTTTAGTCACTCACTATAACCAACCTTAGGAAGCTAAGATTGATGCACTAAACCTTATGCTATCTATCCCTGGGACTCCTTACTCCGGATCAAACCGGCTCTATGAATTCAGAATCTAATTTTCATAGTATAAATAGGTTAGCCAAACAAGAATACAAGCCCCAAGACTTATATCTCATCTGTACAATCTAACATGTTGGTAAAATGTTATCGATTTATAGAAAAGATGGAAATGATGGTTGATAAGTGTAGGAATGTTAGTTTCAGCTTAAGGAATGGTACACTTTTACTACTCTAAACATCAAATAACACGCCAGGTAACATAAAAGTGCAAGTAAGACACTTGAAAAAAAATTGAACTTTTGCCAATTGCAATATACAAGCACAGAACCCCAGCTCAACAACCACAGCACAACACATAATAAGCAAATATCAATACCACAAATTTCATTCATTCTCATATATATATATATATATATATATATATTAACAATAACAAAATTGAACATCTTACTCTCAAAATTAACCCTAAGACCCCAATTACAATTCCAAATTTCAAATATAGCAGCTCAATTCCATGGAAACGAAACTATCGGGTCTTAATTCTACGAATTATAAGAAATATGAGTATGAGCAATACCTGTGAGGCTAGTGGAGTCAGATTCTGGGGGAGGCAGAGGCGGCCCGGAATTGGCGGCAAAGCAACGGCCGGGACTAGAAGGAAGAGCGACATATGGACGGCGGGGATGAAGCGGGAAGGGGGAGGAGCGATTGGAGGAGGCAGGAGGGGTGAAGTGATGGCGGGTGCAGGGGATTGAGAAGGAGAGGAGGAAGAGAGAGTTTGGGAGGGGGAGTGGTAAGTATGGTGTTGAGGGAAGGAGAGTTGCTGCCACTGCCATTTTTGGGAAGTTTGGGAATTTTGTTTGGTGTGAATTTTGAGCCAACTTTTATATTGGTGGCAGAGGCCTAACTGGGGCTTGGGGCTTCCTCACTATTGGGCTAAATTTCATTCTAAGTTTCAAACTTGAGGCCCAAAATAAAAACAATTATAACAATATTTTTTTTTCATCTCCCCCGTCGTAGATTACAGTAGTTTAGAATATCGTTTTGTAATTTAGAAAAAATAGGTATCTTGTTAACATTAGTGTCATATTATCAAATGATAAATTTTCACACACGAAAAAACACTAATGGGTAATGATTTTCCCACTTCAATTTTATTCACTTACACTCCTTTTTTAGTTATAAAATGGAGTATAAGTGGATAAAATTGGAGTGGGGAAATTACCACTCATAATTTTTAGGCCGTTCATAAATTATTCATGCAAAAGTTAGCAAAATGAAAAACCGATTAACCATTTCATTATCTTCAAAACTATTTCAATTTTAATCAACAACATTGTACTTATTTGTTTAAATTATAAAATAACATTGTAAGATGGGCCCGAATGAGTAATTTGTGTCACATTAAATAGTGGTGTGTGTTTAATACTTGGTCTATATCAAACATACAAACTATACCAATACTAAGTATACCATGATCTTGCTTACAAAACTTAACATTTGATCATTTACATATACATGGGCCAAACTTGAGTAATTAATACTTTGATGATGTTCCCAGTTTCAAGTACCATGACATTTCAAAGTGTGAATGTAGACAAAATGCTTACTTTTGAAGTGTTGTCTTTTCAATTGTACACTGTACACTGGTTGCTTTTATGAATTTTCATCAGCTGCTTAAAGCATGACATCTCACTGTTTTGGTACAAATAGTTAGGTGCATACATCTGAACCTTTTATTTTGGTAAAAAAGACTGTTAATATGGATATGACATACATGACATCAACACAGTGATGTACTGTTTTGTTAGTGCATGCAAACATCAGTTGCACAAGAATTCATGAAAACAGAAAAGAAAAAAAAAAGAAAGAAAGAGGAAGCCTGTAAAACAAAGCAGCAGCTGATACTGATAGATAGAAATTAATATATAATTAATCAGTATCTACAAACACATAACAGGTGCACAATGCACATCTAAATGATTGATTTCTAAACTCCTTCTTTTTTTCTTTTTTTTGAAGTCTTATCTTTTCAGAGCACACCATGCATGAGCTAGAGAGATCAGACCTCGACAGCTTAGGAAGAACAGAAGGTTCACCTAATAATAAGTATATATATGCTAGTTTATATAAAGGGACATGTGAAGAATAAGAGATCTCAAGGTTGAAATAGCTTATTTCCACATCTGCATTTCCATGAGAGCAAATAATAGCTGTCATCTTCTTCTCCATGAGATGACAAGCTGAAGCGCTTTGTTTTGTGAACTGGGATGACCAGAGTAGCAATGCAAGGCCTGCAATTCAAGCACTTGTTTTGACATCCAGGAGGCCTTGAACCCAAAACCATTTTGCTTTGCCTGAATTCATCATCATCACTCTCACTGTTGTTGCTTGAATGCAGAGAATCCACTGGCAATGTTCAAAGCAGAACCAAAACACAACATGAAAAATGAAGAATGCTAGCTACTTATTCAAAAGCCATAACTCAAATAATCTAAGTCTTGGTACTATCTAAATAATAAAAAACAGAAAACAGAACAAGAATTTTAATTAGAGAGGTTGGTTTTGAGGACAGTCAATGAATAAAACACAACCAATTTGAAGAACTCAATTTGTATTTTCAACTTTTAATGAGAACAGAAAGCTCCAAACACAAACAATTGAAAAACCCAATTTGTATTTTTCAACTTTCAATGAGAACAGCAGGCTCTAAACAGTCTTTTATTAAAGTGGGGTGGTTTAGTTTAGTTTTTTTTACCTGATTTGGGAAGCAGAATTGTAAGCAAAAAGATGGAAGCCACAGTGATTATTGCAACTTTGAGGCCATGTACATGGTAGCTTCTGCTTGCAGGAGCCATCAGATGATCAGTCTTTGAAGGATGATGATGCTTCTGATGTTTGTTACAGTGAAGAAAGGGGGATGATGCTGTGCAAGAAGCACAGGAGAAGAGAGGATTGGTGGTTGACTGAGGAAGAGGCTCAATTAATGGAAGCTATTTATATTATTTTAGACATGGTGGAAACAAATGCTGTTTCTTTTCCACACTACATTTCTCTGTAGCCCATGTCTTGCATGCACCAATAAAAAGACTTTGATTTTGTGGAAAATGTAATTTTTTTGGGTCATTTTGGGGACTGTTACCCCTGACACAAGGTTTTTAGTGAAGGAGTGAAGCGACTATTTGACGATCTTGGGATAGGCCACTCGGTTAATCGATTGTCTTGTAAGTGGAAACACTCATCCACCAAAATGCCCTTAATTAGCTTTTTTTTTCTTTTTCTATTTTTGCATATCTGAATTTTAAATTTTGATGCATAAATATTTATCTTAAAAAGACAAAAAAAATGAAATTTTCTTGGTCATTCTTAGTCATAGAAGCGTTTTTTAAAGAAGCACCGGTTATATGCTTCTTTAAGAAACTCTCCTAAGATCTTTTTCAAAAAGCACTTGCATTTCTTATGAGTATAAATACTTCCTAAAAACATTCTCCGAAACAAGCCCACCATTACTCTCATGTCTGATTCTTTATTGGTTTTTTAATTCTGCAAGGACCTATTTCCAGAATTATTACAAAATATTCGATGCAGCAAAAATGCTAGCTAGCTGCATTCAATTAATTATGGTATGGAATAATAGAAATAGTCCAAACACTTCCTACAGTCAATGGTTGTCTCTTTCTGTTTGGTGATTGAAAAAGCTGATTGGATTGCCCAATTTTTTACCATTTGTGGGTACGAGGGGAGAAGAGAAAACAAAGTAGAAGATGCGTATTTTGGATAACAACACTCAACAGTAATATCTTATGAAGTTTTATGTACACACATCATATATATGTCAGCAACAAAAGTATATACGCATCATATACAAATCCGTATATACAAGTATATATATATATTAATTATTATATATCTCGATTATGTATGTAATTTACAAATCTTTTTTTTGAAGAAAAAAAAGAGGATGCAACATGAGGACTTCCCAAAAAATTTACACATTTTTTTAACCTTTTATGCATGTATACAAATTGTACCACGGCGTCTTGATGTTCATCTCTCATTGGCTAGATGTTTCACTTCTATACGAGCAAGTAAAGAATCTCCATATTGATGACATCTTTGCCAAACATAAAACCAATGACTCACCCATAGTTAATATTGGAAAATGAAGTTGAAAACGAGAATGAGGATAACATATCTAATGGATGACTGACTGAGATTAAAATTCATGAGCTAATCCTTAACATCGCTATTAAGCGACCTTTAAACTAAGATTATAAACTTTTTTTTCAATACTATGGAAAACCCTGCAATCCAGAACCTTTAGTAAACTCAAATACATATGTAAATTATGTGTATCAGGAAAATTCAGATGATTTTGCGTTGGTTTCTTAAAGAAGCAAGTTGAAAATATATCAAACAAATCAAATCACCAAAAGAGAAAGTGCTTTTAACGGACTGTTTTAGAGCAGCGTGTAGGAGAATCCAAGTAATAACTGATCACTGCAATAGACAACGTGCAAGCTATAACTGACCTTGTAAACCCTCCAGATGCACACTTTGGTAAAAGCAAACACCAAACAGTTCTAAGATTTTTCACCAAAAAAAGTAGACACCAAACAGTTCTTAAGATTTAAGAAAGCTGGAGGACCTGAGGTTTTTCGTTGCCTTTTTACAGCTTTTAGACTTTACTTACACAACAAGAAGAAGGAAAATTAAGTACTGCCTCTTGGGAAACCTGCAATATTTAACCTTTTCTTTCTTCTATTTCAACCTTCTCACTTTTCCAAAGAACTTGTTTGAAAAACTTTGCCATCTTCTCTTATCCCCAAAACCTATAAAAGTAAGAAAAAAGAGAGAGAAGAAGAAGAAGCAACCATGTGAGTGTGACAAAAAAAACACCTCTATTCAATTTAGAAAATCCCTGCTCTTATAGCCTCAAGTTAAAAGAATGTTCCAAAAAAAACAAATTTTTTTTAGGGCATTTTCTATCGAGAGGGACAATAGTATACTAAACTCACACACACTACACGAAAGTTAAGACTCGAACACTAATATAATGATGAATTGGCAGTTAATTTTGCTGGTTTTCGATCAGCAAAATATATATAATTAAAGATTTTTCCCCTTGCAGCGTTGCAGCAACTACATATATGCAAAAGGACATTGTTCCTCATTAAATTCAAAACACCAATGAAAATGGTAAAGAAAGTGAATTGTTATTCTTGGTCAATTTTCCATAAATGGCAGTCTTACATGAATTGTACAAAGCACCAATTCGGGGCACATAATAGGTCTCCTTTCTCTCAGAGTTGGCCCCAAATGATCGGCGCGATTCTAGCTCCTCAAACAAATCTACCACTTTCTCCTTTTTGCTATAAGCTCTTCACTCTTGTACCCACATTTTGCACTTATAAATAAATATATATGGCATGATTCATGAAGGAGAAGACTCAAACATTGACAATATTGGGTGAGAGTAACTACGACTATATAATCCTTTATATATAAGATACTAAACTTGTCCACTACTAGGCGATGCATAGAGAAAACTCACATGTACTTGTTATGTACAATGAATTTTTCTTTATTTTAACATTACGTGACATCTCTTACATCGCATTAGAGAGATTCAGAAACATCCAGTTTATATAACCGGAATAGTCAAATTTTTCTCGTGACACACAACAGTAGAGATTATAATAACATCCTATATGTTAGGAGTACATAAGCTCAAAATTATGAAAGATGAACAAATAGAACACAATCATGTCAGTTTGGGATCAAAATATTTAGAGCAAAGTTTAGGGCCTTTACTATGATGTAATTGTCTTTCTATTCTCGTGGTATCCTTGACTTCGGATGTTTGTAATACTACACTGAACATAAAATTCAAGATTATAAAATGATTTATGCTTCTGTAACAAAAAAACATATATATTTTTTACCCTAAAAAGTAAAATGTAAGGAAGACAAGACAGATGCTATGTCTTTTCACATGTAGTTGTACTTGATACTGTTCAAATCACAAGCATAACGTCATTCGGGTTACTTTCTTTCATCTTTTTCTTTCTTTCTTTTTCTTTTTCGCGTTTTAATTTGAACAAGCAAAAGTGGCATTTGTCAAAGATTTTAAATTGGACCAGGAGACTTTTACGTTTCCAATTAAAGAAATTCTATTTCATTTACTCTTCCAAGGGTGATGTTCGTGTACAGAGTTGACACTCCTGGGCACCAGAGGATTTGTGTGTTCTTGAGGAAGCAAAAAGCTCTTTTGCAACAGCGGCTCAGTATCAATTTCGGCCTCCCACTTGTAACAGTGCGGCCTCTGTCAAAGCTTTCAAATTTTGCTCTTGATTGTATTGGTAGTTTTTGTTTTATTTGGGGGTATTATTATTATGTTGGGTTATTTACTTAAATAGTCATTAAATTTATACCTGAGTTATATTTTAGTCCCTTAACTAAATTATTTGTTCAAATGGTCCAACTAACTCGTTATTAATCGGTGCATTGGTTCTATCGTTGTATTCTATCAACATTACAGTCAAATATAGAAATAAAATAGTCTGGTTAAATAAAATAGTAAATAATTAAATACTAAAATCAAAAGAAAAAAAACCTATCTCCCTCTCCCACCTCCCAGCTCCAACGCCCCATCTCCTTCCCACAGCCCACCCTCCCTCCCCGTCCCCTATTCCTCTGTCCCTCTATCTTCCTCTATTTCTACCTTCAAACTTTTATTGGGGCTGCAAGGCTCTTGGTTTATTCAGAGAGAGAGAGCTCTCACCTCCTCACTTTGAAGGTGTGAAACAAAGATAGCAGAAACAAGTAGTGGATTTGCAGCATGAGTCTCTGGCCTTTTCCCCCACAAATAAAGAAAATTTTGTATTAATTTTGTATCTTTTATTTTTATTTTTTTAGTTGTTAAAAGTCTTATTTACTCCCACAAATGTAACATGTGCTCACATGACTAAATTTAACAAAAAATGTAACGGTATGACCAATGTACCTATTCATCAAGAGTTGATGGACCATTTGAACGAATAATTTAGTTGAAAGACCAAAATGCAACTCGAGTATAAGTTTAAGGACCATTTAAATAAATAACCTTTATTATGTTTTTCCTTGACCGTCACTTTAGATCATTTGTATGTTGTATATTAAATATATAAAATATAGCAATAGCTTGAGAGAAATCGAAACTCTATTTCGCTTTCAAGTATTTGAGCTACAAACTCCTTACACCTTAATGTTATTTTAACTATAGCTAACATCATTTCACCCCTCGAGTTTTGAGGTGATTTTCAATGTGTCACGAGGTTTCAATTTCATCAATTTACACCCTAAACGTTATTAAAAGTGACCAATTTACATCATCCGTTAAGTTGACTGTGGGATCAACATAATAGATGACATGAATATTGTGGGACCTACCTCTTGAATTGGCTGACCATCCCCTTACAAAAACCTTAAAATCAATTACATAAAATAATAAAATTCTCTCTCTCTCTCTCTCCCCCCCCCCCCCCCCCCCCCCCCCCCTTCTCCTTCTTTCTCACACATTAGGGGTGGCATTTTAGACCGAAAAACCGCAAAAACCAACCGACCAATTTACTGCAATGGAACCTCAATCGCGAGAAACCGAACCGCATTTACGGTATTTGATTTTCAAAACTTACGGTTACCGCAAACTGCGATTATATTTAATAAATAAAAAATTGCATTTTGTAGATAGCATTGGTCCTCAAACAACACAACGAGGTCCTTCAAATCCACTCACCACCACCAACACTTGAGTTTGTAACTTTAATTTGTAACATTGGTGCATTACATTTTCCTTTTAGTTTGTAACTTTAATTAACTTTGAATTGGATTTTTTCTTTGGGTTGTAACTTTAATTCATTTTGCATTACATTTTCCTTTTGGTTTGTAACTTTAAAGGATTTGGAATTGGAATGCTTGAGAAGTTGAGGTTGTAAATGCTTGAGAAGTTTAACTTTAATTGGAATGCTTGAAATTGTAACTTTAATTTTCTTTAGGTTGTGAATGCTTGAGAAATTGAAGAGGTTGTGAATTTATATATGCTTGAGAAGTTGAGGTTGTGAATTTATATTTTTGGGTTAAAGTATGCTTGAAATCAAAAGGCTGCAAAAGAAGCATCAAATCAAAATTAGGCATAAAATGTGGAAGATTGGATTTTTATGACACAAAAAGAACTTGGGGTTTTAAACCGCTAATTCACGGTAACCGACCGCTTTTTGCAGTTTACCAAACAATCGGCTTGTGATTTCAAAAATCATCATACCACAAATAGTCGGTCGGTTTGCGGTTTGGGCAAAAATTCGCGGTTACCGAACCGCAACCACCCCTAACCACGATGGTGCCTTTATCGGCTTTTGGAACCGCGGCCACCACGACTGCTGAAGCCAGAGCTGCGGCGGGGACGCCGAGCTTGTCTTAGAGGAAGTCGATGAGGATGCGATCCTCTTTGAGGGTGAGGCTGGAAATGTCAGGGCCGAGCTTCTCAAACTTCCCAGGGGCTGCGACGGCCGCTAAAGAACGGGGCTAGGGGCTTCTCGATCTTATTATTTCAGCTTGCCTCTCTTTATATTAAAGATTTATGTTAGTTGGTAGAACCAAAAACTAGATTAATGGTAGTTGTGATGTTGAAGCTAAAGAGGAGGCAACCATTGTTGTGGCGTGGATTTGAGTTTTGGGTCTGGGGTGGTGTTTGAGCTGGAGAGAGAGAGAGAGAGAGAGAGAGAGAGAGAGAGAGAGAGAGAGAGAGAGAGAGAGAGAGAGAGAGGTTGTTTGGGAGGCCAATGGTGATGTGGCTAGATAGGTTTTGTTTTAAATTAATTTTATTATTTTATGTAATTGATTTTCAGTTTAATTCGGCATAAGTCCAATTCTTATGACTGAATTTGGGTGCAATCCACACGCTTGTTGTTAGTAATTCAAGTCCTCTGACTTTTGTGCCATGTAGGATTACTTACCTTTTTTTAAGTTATGAGGTTTATATTTTATTTTCTTAATTTTTTAATTTATGTTGTGCTTCCAATTTTGCCCCTAAGATATAAATCAGGTAACCTGAAAATCAGCAAAATCGCGATTTGGATGTTAAACATTCCTCATATATCGACCCATCCAGCCCTGTTTAAATA
Source organism: Prunus armeniaca (assembly GCA_903112645.1). Lineage (NCBI taxonomy): Eukaryota > Viridiplantae > Streptophyta > Magnoliopsida > Rosales > Rosaceae > Prunus > Prunus armeniaca. Next base: position 6,551,479 of record CAEKDK010000003.1, on the reverse strand, counting down.
CAAACAAACCAAATTACAAAATAAGAAACCTTAATAACAAGAGCAAATACCTGTGCTCCAGATATATACACATTTGACTCACAATTTCAAGTATAATACATGACACAATGAAACTATGCACACAAATGATGATTACAGAAGTTGGGTTCAAAAGCTGCAGGTGAAAAAGGTCCTCCATCATTTATAGGTGAAATATGCACTATACCTACAGCCCCTATAAGTCGTATAGGTAATCTGAGACACTATACCTATACATAGATATATGCCACAGATATAAGTCGTATAGGTAATATGAGACACTATACCTATACCACATATATAAGTCGTATAGGTAAGCTGAGCCCCTGTAAAGTACCTGTGTCGTAGGTACACACTCAAGAGGTTTCATGTAGGTTAGGTTCTACGTGAAGTGAGAAAGACCCTAAACCCTAAACAATCACTGTCATTTCAGCCAAATGAAAGGCACACAGCGTGGGCATATAATGGGAGATTCTTGGTTAGAAGCTCATGAGAAATACAAGGACTATTGTGCAGCCTCTCTACTTGAGAGAAAGCTAGGGAAAGCTTCTGCTTCTTCTAAGCCAGAAGGGTTTAATTTCATTTCCTTTTGATCAACAGGATTTGGATAACAAGCTGCTCAAGGCATTCAATAAGGCTTTTCATGAAAGGTACAAGAAGCACTCTAATTGGGTCATATATGATGAAAGCTTGAGTACTGAAGTTGCTTTATCTAATGAATAGACATGAGAGAGATAGCAAAAAAACGCAAAATCCAAAGGCAATAGCCAATTTTTTTTTGCTAACAAACAACAATCTACAACGTTGACAATCTTAAATTGTTAATGAAGATTCAGAACAAAGAATGCACGGCAACTGAAATAGAGAATGGCAAACCAAAATACAGAATGTTGAGGATTTTCCGGCAATGTACCTACAACATAGGTACAGTTCCAGAGATTACCTACACAACAGGTTCTAGTTTAGGAAAACCCATAACCAATTTGCAGCAAAACCATTCACCAATTATTTGAGATATAAGATAAATTCATATTGAACGTACGATTCAGATTATCACCATGATATCTCAAACCATGTAAAAGTGAAAAGTTATTGTGCACAGATACAAACTATTCAACACTCAATTCATCACCCTTGCAATCGACAATTGCCCGAATCTCCCCTAAATACACCATAACCATGTCTTTTCTTTTCGTAAAGGGGATGCCAAAACAACCAACAGACTCTCAGAAAGCATCAGGCACAAAACGGAGCAGAAAAGTATGAACGTAATTAGAATGAGAGAATTTACCTGGGATACAGGAACTTCAACTGACGCCACAACTGATGATAATCCAAAAAATTCAAGTTATTCCATATGCAATATTGAATCATATGCAACCAAAAAATCTTCCCATTACGGAACCAAAAAATCAGTGAAAATTGGCAAAGACGGAGCATGACTTTTGGGATTTTTGCTATTTGGGGGCTCTAAGAGCATCTCCAACTGATGTGTCAAACGTGCCACATAGACATTTAATAGTTATAAATAACATCTAATATCACTCCAACCGATGTGTCAAAGCTGATGTGGAATGAAGTCTGGAGGTTGAGATGTTATTTTTGACATCCCAAAAGCAAGATGTCAAATGAATATTTTATTTTATTTTTCTTTTCTTTTATTTTTAACTAAAAATGAATCAACACTAAAATGTAATAAAATAATAATTTAATTTGACTTATCAGATGGAGTGTAAAGCTGTGTAAGATGTCAAATTGTCACATCAACCATCAAATTTAAATTTGATGTTTGGTATTTGACATCTCCCTTGGAGATGCTCTAAGATATGCGATTTGGATCTACCTCCTTTACTTTCCGTTTGTGTATAATAGCAGGAGTTGTAAATACATTAAAATTGCTAGCCAAACAATTTGCTTAGGTGGCTGCGTTACTGGGCTTTAGGACTGGAATTAATAGGTAACAAATACTGTCATGCAATCAAACTGCATTGTGAAATTGGACCCATATCTAAGAGCCCCTTTTTTTTAAAAGGAGATTGGTCAACCAATTCATGATGTGGGTCTTATAATATCCACGTCATCTATTCACGCCATCAATTAACATTTGACCAGACAGTCAACTTAATAGAAGATGTAAATTGATTATTTTTAATATTGTTAGGGTGTAAATTAATGAAATTAAAACCTCGTACCCCATATTAAAAATCACCCCAAAACTTGAGAGAGTGAAATGATGTTAGCTCTTTTAACTACGAACAAACGAATCAAAAGGGATTTTCTTTTCAATGACAAAAATCTCATCATTTGACTTCGGACCAATATTAAACTACAAGGACAAAAATGGGGATAAACTACATGGACCCATTAGTGTTATTTGACCTTAAAATAACTGAAAAGTTACGAAGTGAGTCAAGTGAGCTCTCCTCCTAAGCATGGCATGTTTAGTAGAGGAAGACTATAAATTGGATTACTATCATTTGTCCGAAAAAAATGAAATTGTCTATTACTATCATTTGTCCGAAAAAAATGAAATTGTCTTTTTGCGTTGTCGTCCAAGGGAGAGGGATTTTTCTCACAAACATATCCACCGTTGTGTAACATAACACGTTGGTGTTGCGTCGCTAAGTGCTGGTGGATTTCGAACCTGAAACTATTGATCTGTAAGTCAAGACTATTTTACTCAAACACTGTTACCGATGAATTTCAAATCTGAGATCACTGATCCACAAGTCAAGACTATTTTACACTAAACTAAACTCCATTGGCAGAAATTGCCTTCATTTTGAGGCTTCCGACAAATAGCCCAAAAATCACATGCCAAGAGGCCCAAAAAAATATAGTTTAGCCCAGTCAGCTAGCTTGACCAATCTGCACATTTGCAGAATTCTTCCTCACAAATTTGTATTTGTTATAAAATATAAAATTATGTTATGAAAAAGCAAATCGAAAAGAAATGCAACACAATTTTTTTTATTCATCTCTCATATTCAAGCATTAGATTTCATTCACATGGAAAGATCAACATCCATCTCAACATGAACAAATACATGCATAAACACACACATTATATATAAATATATAGAGCCTCAAAAGATCGACCAGATTCCCATCATTGTACGTTCACCTCCTTCACATCCTTCTTTGGCTTCTCAGTTCTAGGAATGGTGATGGTCAGAACCCCATCCTTCATCTCTGCCTTTATATCATCAACTTTGGCATCATCAGGCAGCTGGAGGGTGGTGTCATAGTAGCCATATCTCCAACCCTCCGATCCTTCTTCCTCCTCTTCTTTGTACTCTCCTTTGATTTCCAAAAACCCATCATGAACAATGATCTTCACATCCTCCTTCGCAAGCCCTGGCACATCATACTGCAGTTTGTAGCTGTCACTTTTCTCTTTGACACGCCCGGTGAGTGACCACGGTGATATGTTGAGGTTGTCAAGCAGCCTGTTTATGTTCTCTGTTGCTTGCACCAGTGCATTTCCAAGGCCCGAGGGAAAGAATTCTAAGAAGAAAAGAATATGTTAGCAAATTAATTCTCACTTTGAGCTTTGCTTGTTCAATAGTTTTAGTTAGAGTCACATTTGGGTCAAACTGAAAGTCGCGTCAAACTGTCAATCTGAATCACAGGTTTAAGAGTGCAAATAATCGATGATTCAGATTTATAGTCTGAAAATAATATACTATAATTAAATTGTACACTTGAACCTAATTAAATCATTAGGTTTAAACATGATAAAACAAGAGTCTAAAATGATCAAAGATCTAGATTATAAGGGAGTGAAAAAGTACCATAAAGGGCAGGAACGAAGTTTCTGTCACTGTCCCTCCAAAGTCCCCTCCTACGTTGCCTTCTAGGGAACAACCTAGACCTTTTACCTTGAGAAACAGCAACATCTTTGTTCTCTGATTTCTCACCAGACACCTTCTCATTAGCTTCTGTACTAAATCTCTTCACAATCTCATTGCCAACTCTGCCTCTGCTCTCAGCAACAGTCCTCTCATTAACACCATGCCCCAGCACAGAAGCAGCAGAAAAAGAAGCTGGAGAAAGCACCCTCCGGTGCAAGTTTTTCAAAGCGAAACGCGCCAAAGCCATTTCACAAACTTGGTTTTTGAGTCTCAAGAATTAGGGTTGTGTGTTTTTGTTGTAGGGCTGGTTTGGTTTGGATGATGTTGATGGAGAAAATGAAGGCGGATGGCTGTGAATTTAGAGAGGGTTTGTGCGTTGGGTGCTTTTAGTTTTGGACAATTGTAGAAAGGTCTGAGAAGTTCTGGTATGTCCTAGGTACAAGAGGACACGTCAGCAATTGAAGGTTGGTGATGTTCTTGATCCTTCTCAAACCTGCCAATGGATCAGATCGACTATGACCCACGAGGAATTTGTAGATTTTTCTTGAGGGAAATGCATCTAATGCCACGTCTTTTCACGTTGTTTACTTTGGTTTCTTTTGACATGTCACATTTACAGATTATATGGCATTTTTATCTATTTTTAATACAAACGATAATTTAAATTATAAGAGGATTTCTCAAACTATAAAAGTGTCATCATAAAAATGTCATAAGAATTCGAACATAAGAACATTAGTCTGCAAGTCAAATTTCTTTTTCACTAGGAAAGACCTTGTTAGCAATTATGTGGCATTTTTTTGTTTTCCACCAAATTGTGTAGCTTTCCAGTCATCCATTAGAAAATTAGGAAAAAGTTACCAAATGTAGAAAACTAAGAAATTTAGAAGGGTGGATGTGGCTGCTGCTTTTCACAAAAATCTCACGCAATGGAGACAACCATGTTAAACCACATATGCAAACATACACAAAAGAAGATTTTCTTTTTGTTCATTAGTACAAACTACAAAGGCTCATAATATTGTACGCCATCAAGCATGTGGTAAATCCTTATATTCATCTGTTTCTAAATATATTTCATTTTCGGTAAGGGAACCTATTTTTACCGTAAAGCTGATGTTCACCGCACAAACTCAAAAGACTAAGCACAAAATGCGGCATGTCAAATTATCACTGTGATGAAATTTTGCAAATAGAAGTCGAGAATTTTGCAAAACCGCCCACCGTGAATGGTGGCAGAAGCCAATCCTATAAATCAGTTTGAATGCAGTACATGGGCACATCTAAAAGGCCCGGGGAGTTAAAATCCAAGGAGAAGCAAGCAAAAAATGATGTTATAGTCAATGTACACGCCATGCTATCGCTTCCTAGTTGCTAGGAGGCAGTAAAAATGTCACAAATACTTGGATCAACTTCCGTAACTAGCCAACTTAAAAATCTCTAGTACCTCAGCTGCTCAATCGTACAACCCCTCTTGCTCCCAAACGTCGACAAGAAAATCTACCATTTCCTGTTAATATCAAGAGCAGCAAATAATTAGATAGTCTGTTTCCAAGGATTACAACAGGCCTGCAGAGGAAGAGAGACTCACAGGGAGAGGAATAGGCTGAGGGAAAGGCTTGTTACTCCCAAGTAAACTTTCATACGACGCATTCCAACTGCAAAGGCAGAACGATTTAACCATGCTGAGACAATGAGTGCTGACAAAGTACAGAAAGGTACTCATGAATACTCATTGCCTACTTTACAGAGAATGAAGTATGCAGTCAAAACACAATTTCCGACTTACCATGTGCAATGAAACTCGGACTGAAGAAACACAACATCGAAATTCTAACATTTATTGTTTTCTAATATAACAAATAAATATACTGTGAGAAAAAATTTCTTTTTGTCGGAAGTGAAAGACAGGTTGTTTGTATTCAATTGTCTATCAATTACAACAAAAATAGTGGATACCATGTATTAGGTTACGCCTTAAAAGCTAAATAGTTCTTTCTAGCGGATCTAAACATAAAAGGTCCACTAATCTTGAGTAGATAAAGGACAAAAGAAGCAACTTACCTTAATTTGGGTTCTCGAATTTGCTTTGCCGGGCTCTCAGACTTTTTATTCCCTACCCAACGCTGCCTAGTCTGGTTCCAGAGAAGAAGACCTGCAGCAGAGATCCCAAGTAAGATAACTTTAACAAGGCTCCACACACACACACATTTGCAAGGCAAGAAGAGCAATGGAAGAGAAAGATACGAATATAACAAAATGACTAGAACACAAAGTGATGTACGAGTCTTGAAATCATGGAAAATATATGAACTGTAAATTAAACCTTACAAGATCGTGTCTGCAAGGAGATCTAGTAGGCAAAAGTGCGAAACAAATTGGGAAACGGGCTGTTAGTAACACAAATTTTGATTGACTCCACTAAAGGTAACTATACTGCCAATGCAGCTCAGTCTTTAGGAATATCCATGAGGAGTCTGAATATGACCCACCTGATGGCGAGTTGATAAACCCAGTTTCCAATTTAACCATCTCAGACATATGCAAATGCAAATCCAACAAAGTTACTGAAACCTCAAATGGAACAAAGAACTTGCCATGATTTACAAACTCAGAAGGGGTGGTATTGCTGCCAGAGCCACCATGCGGATCAAGCGTCTGGTTTGTGCTGATTGATGACATGCTTCCTTGCGACTGAACTGCACTGTTGTCCATATCCCACGTGCTGGTGGTCCAGAAGTCCTCTGATATGCTTGGTTTATTTATTGTCTGACTTTCGTTTAATAATCCTTTTGGTGGCTCATTCACTGAATTTTTCAGTGTGGTCTTACCATGGCATGCTAGACAGCCACTGCTCTGTTACAAATCACATCTGATTCTGTTAGAAATCATGTATACTCGTATAATTTAACAATAACAACTAATACAAACTAAACATCAAATCCTATACAAAATCCTAGTCAAAGTCCAAGCAATAGTTTGGTAAAACCACCACCCTGAGAAAATTTCACCAATCAAAACTACAATTTTTTCCTTCGAAAAGATGAGAATCGCAATTGTCAATACAAAAGTAGTGTGACAAGTGAACCCTGAACAGAAAATTCCTTGAAAATAATTACAGAGGGGCTCAACATAAGCAGAAAACCACACAATGGCATCGCACTGACAGAATTCCAGCTCCTGGTGTCAGCACAAGTTATGAGTACTCAGCTAAACTTCTTAATCAGGATATGCTTTAAATCCAAATCCCAAAATCCAGTTTAACGAAGACCATTACGAAACAGCCCTATTAATAATAATCGGAGGTATGCATTAAATTAACCTCCTAATTCCAAAAGAAATGTTGAACCTTTGTCGCTTGGCATCTGAGGAATGTGAGCCTCTGCTTAAGGATACCTTACACAGAATTAAATCTAATTGAATTGACAATTTGATAGTTTTCTCTATCAAATCCAACAGTATACAATTCCCAATTTATCCTGTTTATTATTAGGCTAAGCTAAGTGGGTGAAATTCCTAGAAACTAAAATCCAAGTATAAACCCACAAATCCTATTTCCTATTCATAATTTCTCAACCCAACTATACAACCCATTTCCTCTTCTCCACCCAACAATCAAATCAATTATTGACACACAAAATTTAATCTAAATGAATTGACAATTTGATAGTTTTCTCTATCAAGTCCAACAGTATACAATTCCCAATTTATCCTGTTTACCTAACCATATACAATCATATTACTAGGCTAAGCTAAGTGGGTGAAATTCCTAGAAACTAAAATCCAAGTATAAACCCACAAATCCTATTTCCTATTCATAATTTCTCAACCCAACTTTACAACCCATTTCCTCTTCTCCACCCAACAATCAAATCAATTATTGACAAACAAACATAACGAATGAAGAAAACCCACATAAAGTCAAAACCAGATATCTCATTCATCCACACAATCTAATAAAATTTCACAACCCAGAAAAGGAATCAGAAAACTTACCCCATGCATGCAATACAGGAAATACCCAGAAAGCAATATCAGATCTACTGCGAGGATTTTCCCGGGAATGTAAAATCAATTCAGCAAAATCCGATGGAAAATTGATTACAGGAAAGAAAACCAGAGAGCCCTTCCTAAGAATCCAAACAAAAAACAAGAAAAATCGATCTCAATTCAACAACGAAACTCAACAAAACAATAAAGAACAACAGAGAGAGAGAGAGAGAGAAGTAAATCTTTGATGGCATAGAAACTGACCCGTGAGAAAATGTTTCTTTCTGTTATATTACTCTCGCCCTCTCGCTCTCAATCCTGAAATCAAATTCCAAAGGCATCCACTTCCTGAAGCAACGCCCAGAAGAAGAGATGGCCCTTTGGATTCTTTGAACTTTGCTTCTTCTTCTTCTTCTCTGGCAAATGGCAATTATTGGGAAGCGGAAGGGAAAGCTACGACTGAGATGGGAAGATTTATATAATGGGATTGGTTAGTGGTAAGCTTGGATTCTCACCATTTAATTATTTTGCGTGGGACTTATACCTTACCTGTTTTTACATTTTAGACCCTTGGTCAGTTACCCTTTTGTTTTTTGGTCAATCAGTTTCCCTTTTGTTTTCAGACAAAGAATTTTCTTAAAACCCAAAAAAGAAAAGAAAAAAGAAACAATCCATTTTCTTATAGGGATGAAAATTTAATAAATAGGAAATTACAGCTCCCTCCCCAACATTTTTCCCTCCAATGTCCACAGTTGTTTGGTGCTTTTCGAATGGCTAAAAGCACTTGTAACAGTGTTTATCAAGAAAGTGTAGAAGCGCTTATGGGTCATAGAAGCGTTTTTTCTTCAAGAAGCACTACTAATTGCTTTTTCAAGAAGCATATGAATTTTTTTATTAATGAAAATTCAAGATTTTGATAATAAAAGCGCTTTTGTTATAAGCGCTTATGAGCAGAAATAGTTCCTAAAGAAGCCATCTCAAAGGAGACCTAAAGGAGCACCGGTGTGTTGCTAGCCAATGACTCTTCGACACTCAAATTAGTAATTTTTGGAAGTGGTGTCAGTAATAGGGTGAAAATGGTTGTTGGGGCAATCTTGGTAATCTTGTAAATGACATTAGAAGACTTAGGCCATCTCCAGCCATGGGCTATATCCCAGATATAACCCTAAAATAATGCAAAACTCATCTCCAACCATGGGCTAAACAAAATTTTGGCCAAATTTGGAGGACCACATTTGGCCATTTAGCCCTCCAACCGGGCCACATGTAGCCCAGCTTTGGCCTAGGCCAAATTTTTTGTGGGCCCCATGCATGTGCTTTTAAATATTTTCAATTCACGTTGTTTAAGATAAAAAAGTATTGGTCATGACCATTGCAAGTCAGACCATTGAAAACCAATCTTTTTTTATTATTTTAAATGTGGTCACCTTTTTAAATGTCAATTCATGTAATTAAGAAAAAAATTATAAAAAATTATTAGTCTTGACCATTGGAGGTCAGACCATTAAAACCCATTATTTTTTAAATAAAATAAAAATTACATGTGGTCACCTTTTTAAATGTTTTCAAGTATTATTTTAAAAAAATTATAATTAAATTAAACAATATATAGTTGTGGAATGTATGAGTATTGTATCATAGTTTTTCTCAAAATAATAAAATATGAATGACCCTAAAATATAACAATGCATGGCTGGAGATGGAAAAATTTAACCCTACACTATTCTTTAAAAAATTAATATTTTGGAGGGCTAAATTTTTAGCCCTGGACTACATTTAGCCTTATGACTGGAGATGGCCTTAGAACCTGTTTAGGAATGCTTCTGAGAGGGGTAAAAGCAATTTTTGACAACCAAAAGCGCTTCTGACAGCATTTAGCAAAAAAGTTTAGAAGTGCTTTTGAATTATAGAAGCGCTTTCTGGAAAAACACATGTTATATCCTTCTTCAGGAAGCACTTCCAAGTGCTTTTCCAAGAAGCATTTGGATTTCTTATGAAAATTTTGCTATCTTTATGTACTTCTGTTGTTTCCAATCTCGAAGTAGCTTGGGAGTTGGTGCTCACATGATCTATGTTCAGCATTGGTCACTGATTCTTATGGATCATGTGGGTGGGATTCAAATGCATGGAGTTTTTATCAAAAATAGCAAAAATTTACCCCATACTTTCATAAGTGTCAGTTTTTATAAAACTTTCAAAAATAGCAAAAAACTCACCTAAAAATACTCAAATACCCTCAAAACTAAAACTCACATAAACCTAAAAAAGCAGAACATGGAAACATGCAATCTCTGTTTTCATTTGATTTCGAACATAAAAACTCCCCTATGTTAGTAACTATTGTCTATGTCATTGGGCTCGAAGCTTTGGTAGTATCTATTGTCGGCAGCCATGCTGATGTTATCACCCTTGGAGGCCACGCACAACTCTTCGTCAGCCATATATGGACTTCAAAGTTGCTAATTAGATTCCAATATGAACTTCAACATTGCGGAGATGGATCAATAACTCTACGAGTGCCTTGTTAAATATATAATACAAATATATGGCTTATTAGAGATAATTAAGTAATTAGATAATGGAGATGAAGGAGATCATAGAACAAAAGCTTTGCTCCAGCTCAATGTTGGGTGGATGCAGTACTCGTAGTACACTAGAACTCAATGCCACTTATAAATAATAACGGAGGGACTAGCTAGGAATCAAGTCATATTCATGGTTCAACTCCTCCAATGATATAACATGGCATCGAACCTTTGTTTTTATGTTTAAACTCAAATTGAAAACAGAGATTGCAGATTTTTCTTTTTAAGTTTTTGTGGGGTTTTACTTCTGAGGGCGTTTAAGTATTTTTAGATGAGTTTTTTGCTATTTTTGAAAGTTTTTATTAAAACTGACATTTATGAAAGTATCGGTAAATTTTGGCTATTTTTTATAAAAACTTAAATGCATGTGGTATGTTCTCACTCCTCTTATATTAAAAAGTATTTAAAAAAACAAAAGGGTTTCATAAAATAAAACAAAAACAAAAACAAAAGGGAGTGTAAGTGGAGAAATGGGTAGGGGGAAAATCAACACCCATATTTTATGGTTTACTATTAGCAATAACCCTCCTCTAGAGCAGCGTTCTCCATGTGTATCTTGTATTTGCCTTTCATATTAATGCATAAGAATTGGAGACTTGGGATTTTGACTGGTGGGGCCACACATGAGTAGAATATAATAGTAAATACATTACATTTATCTATCCAACTATGAGGTAGATTAGTCGTTATGTTGGTTAGAGCATCTAAAATCATGCTCTCTATTTTTTTAGAGAGCTACTAGGACTCATAAAACAATGCAGCATTAAATTATAGAGAATCACTAAGAGTCGCTCTCTCCTCAGATTTAGGAGCTCCTAGAAGTCTCCCCATTTTAGGAGGTAGACAGGGAGTATGGTTGGAATTATATTTTTCTAATTCCTCCCTAAAATTTGTCTAAGGAGGTGGCTTAGGGACCCATTGTGGAAGCTCTTATCCAATGGGTAATGCCATGCAGAATTTGAGCCAAACACTACAAAAATCATCAACTCAAGATCAATGACAAAACCTAGTAACAAACAACCTAAACAAATCAAATCAACATATAAAAATATAAACTATAGTGCAACACATAAAAATCAGTAGCCTAAAGAAATCAAAACAACAACTCAAATCAAAACGAAACATAATAAATTAAAAAATCAACAAAATAATACCAAAATTATAAACGAACAAGAGATTTAAAGTATTCATACCTATACAACAAATTCTACAAAAATCCCTAACCAAATAGCACCTCAATTTCAAATATGATAAATAAATAAAAAAGCTAAAGCAAAAACAAAAACTACATCAAAGAGTTGAAAAATCAACTTATAAAAACCGAAAAATAACTAGAAAATTCAAATAACAATTTGATCAAGAAAATACATACCTCAACAGCAGAAAAACTTAGCTTCACGTCAAAACATGAAAACTGCAATAGAAGAAGAAGTTCGAAAATTGCACTGCAGTTTCTAGAAAAACCAAAAGTTCTCATATTTAAGTGGGATTTTCAATTAAAAAAACGTAATCTTTCATGCTTCATTATTGAAAAACAAACTATATTTCATAATATAATATCTAATTATTAATGTTCATAAGATTCTACTTCCAATGCTAGGAAATAATAAAATAATTTAGCCAATTGTAATTAAATGAAAAATTCAATGTAGTGTTTGCCAAACTGCAACGTCGTGTATGTAAAACTGACATGCAGCACCTGTCAGAAAATTCACTGAACTATCTCTAACACAAGCAATCATAAACTGAATTCACACACAAACTTAGACCTCAAAATCAGTAATGTAGTTCATACCATAAACGTGAAATTAACAACTATATCTCCATTATAATTTGGTAGCCCAAAGTGTATTATTGAAGTGGTGGCAGTTTTTTGTCCACCTCTAAGTAGAACAGTAAAGAAAAAAATTCAAAAATAAACTCAGATTTGACAAAAAAAGTAGAAATATATGTTTAGGTAAAACTGATTCAATTCTATTCATCTCCATAATGAACTATTTATATGTTTACATAGGGTTTTACATGTTTAGCAAGGAAACAAAATAAACTAGGAAACAAAGTCCTAATTGTACAAGAATTAGTCAACTACACTAATTAGGAAATCACTTTCCTGAACCCATGCACACGCCAACACTCCCCCTTAAGTTGGAGCATAAATGTCACCAAGGTCCAACTTGCTCAGCATGTCCTAAAATACTCGGCTTGAAACTGCTTTCGTCAAGATATCTGCCAACTAATCTTCTGACTTTACAAATGGGAACTGAAGCGTCTTGTCTTCTAATCTTTCTTTGATGAAATGCCTATCCACTTCATCATGTTTCGTTCGATCATGTTGAACTGGATTATGAGCAATATTAATGGCCGCAATATTATCGCAATATAATTTCATGGGTTTTTTAGGCTTAAAACCTAACTCCGTTAGAACATGCTTAATCCATAACAACTCACAAACACCATGTGCCATACCTCTATATTCTGCCTCCGCACTTGATCTTGCAACAACATTTTGTTTCTTACTACGCCAAGTAACAAGGTTACCTCCTACAAAAGTAAAGTAACCTGAAGTGGATCGTCTGTCTGTTTGGGACCCAACCCAATCCGCATCTGTATACCCAATTACATCCAGATGTCCTTGCTTTGAATACATTAACCCTTTACCAGGAGTTGATTTCAAATATCTCAAGTTGCGATTCACTGCATCTCTATGAACTTCACTTGGAGAGTGCATAAACTGGCTTACAACACTCACAGCATATGCAATGCCCGGTCTCGTATGTGACAAATAAATTAACCTCCCAACTAGGCGCTGGTATTGCTCCTTGTTAGTTGGTTTATGATCAGTACACTCACCAAGCTTGTGATTTTCCTCCATAGGCTATTAACTGGTTTACACCCCAGCATCCCTGTTTCAGTTAATAAATCCATAACATATTTTCATTGAGACAAGAAGATACCTTGTTGTGATCTAGATACTTCTATCCCAAGAAAATACTTAAGTGTACCAAGATCTTTCATCTCAAACTCCTTAGATAAGTACTCTTGCAATGCTTTTCTTTCGTCAGGATCATCACCAGTTACGATCATATCATCAACATATACTATCAAAGCTGTAATTTTATTTTCCTTATGCTTCAAGAACAAAGTATGATCAAAATTACTTTGTTTATATCCGAATGCCCTCATAGACTTTGTCAACCGCCCAAACCATGCTCTAGGTGACTGCTTCAAACCATACAACGACTTCTTTAATTTGCACACGTAGTGTTTTGATTTGGAACTCAAGTTACATCCAGGCGGAGGATCCATATAAACTTCTTCTTCTAAATCACCATGTAAAAAGGCATTTTTGACATCGAATTGGTGTAATGGCCAATCCAAGTTTGCAGCAAGTGATATCAGGATTCGTACAGTATTGATTTTTGCTACTAGAGCAAACGTCTCCTGATAATCCACTCCATATCTCTGAGTATATCCTTTTGCCACCAATCGAGCTGTGTACCGTTCGATTGATCCATCTGCCTTCAACTTAATAGTATAAATCCATCTACAACCCACAGTTCGTTTGCCACTTGGGAGAGGAACAAGTTTCCATGTGGAATTCTTTTGAAGAGCTTGCATCTCATCACTCATTGCTTGTTTCCAGTTTGGATCCATCAAAGCCTCTTCTACACTGCTTGGTGTAGACAAAGAATCTAGTTGCTCGATCAACATGGCATATGGTGCGGACAATCTATGAGTGGAAACATGGTTGCTAATTAGGTACTTCACTTTAGCTTTGGGATCCGCTTCATATTGAATCTTCGGGATACCACAATTCTTACGAACAGGTAATTGGTATGGTTGTAGATGTATCTCATTAGATGGATCGTCTGAAAACAAATCAGTTAAATATAAATCTTCAACATCAATGTTCTGGGATGTTACTTGGGTTGTAGGTTCAGAAGACACCTCAGAAGATAATTGGTTAAATGGTACAAAAACTTCATAAACGGCATCAATACATCATTCTTCTCCCCCTGACCAGGTGACTGGGTTGTGGGTGAGGAGACCAACCGCGACCAGTCATCAAGACTTTCGTGCATAGTTTCTGGAGTGGTATCTGACGAGTTGGTTAGTGCATCTTGAACTGTTGGATGACATAACGACTCCAAAGTAACGAATCCTTCCAGGTCGAACTGATCATCAACAGTATTTGGACTCGCATGTGCCTAAACTCCCCCAGAAAAATATATTTCTTCTTCTCAAAAAACCACATCCATAGTGATGTAGAGCTTCTGAGTAGGTGGATGATAACAGCGATACCCTTTTTTCTGTTAGGCATAGCCAATAAACACGCACTTGAGTGCTCGAGGCTCCAACTTGTTGCGCTGATGTGTATAAAGGTGAACGAAAGTTACACATCCAAAGACTCGTGGCTCCAAATTGGGAGTGGAATGAAGAGCACAAAACTGACGAAAGGCTTGTAATGGTGTTTGGAAGTTCAAGACACTAGAGGGAACCCGATTAATAAGATACGCAGCAGAAAAAACTGCTTCTCCCCAAAAAGAACGAGGCATTTGAGCATCAAACAATGAAGCTCGAACCACTTCTAACAAATGACAATTTTTGCGTTATGCTACCCCATTTTGCTGAGGGGTATATGGACATGTTCGCTGATGTTCAATTCCATGAGCTTCTAAAAACTGACAAAGATCATGATTCACAAATTCACCCCCATTATCAGAACGAATGATCTTAATTTTTGCATGAAACTGAGTGTCTACCATCTTGTAAAACTGTTGAAATGCGGTACACAACTCCCCCTTGGTTTTTAAGAGAGAAATCCAAGTCATACCCGTGCAATCATCAATAAAGGTAACAAACCAATGAGCACCAGAAGGAGTAGAAATTGGAGCAAGAACCCAAACATCAGAATGAACAATTGCAAACAGCACTGTACTTTTATTCATACTCAAAGGGAAGGAAACTCTATGGCTTTTTGCTAGTTCACAAACATCACACTTAAAATTAAAATATGAAAGTTTACTAAACCATGAAGGAAACAACTTTTTAAGGTATCCAAAGGAGGCATGACCCAACCGTCTATGCCACAACCAAATAAAATTCTGATTTTTCTCGGTCGGATCTCCACTAGTCTTGAAGGCTTGAGAAATCCGAGTCTCACCACTTGGTGCCAAATCCAGAAAATACAGCTTGCCCCTTCTAGTACCATAACCAATTATCTTCCTTGTGAGGATGTCCTGAAAAATACAACAATTTGGCCAAAATGTTACAGTACAAAAAAAAGCATGAGTAATTTGCGCAACAGATAGCAAATTAAAATCCAATGACGGCACAACAAGTACTAAATCCAGGTGCAACGAATCTGTAAGGGATAAAGAACCTTCTCTAACAACAAGAGAGGAACTACTGTTAGCATTGGATACTACCGACTGTGAATATGGAGACAAAGATATGATTTTATTAGAATCACTTGTCATATGATCAGAGGCGCCTGAATCAATAACCCAAACATTACTGGTGGGTGAGGTGGAAGAAACATTCAATGCATAACCGGTTGTACCTGATGTAGCCATGGATGCAGATGCAGAAGTATGTTCATTTGATTTGTTGCCACTTACAGGGGGGTCTCTGGAGTACCAGAGGCTTGGAGTGCCTTATGACCACTTCTTTTATTCTTAGAATGATCTCACCAAGATGGAAAGCCAACTAATTCATAACAATGTTCACGAGTGTGCTTTGAACCACCACAATGAGTGCACTTGAAAACTGGTTTGTCCTTCACCCCCTGGGTCGAGGAACTCCCATAAGATGAAGGTGGTCCCTTGGAACGTTGAGCCACCATGACAGTAGCATCAAGATAGGCGGCAGCACCAATAAAATTGGCGCGTTGTTGTGCATCACGGCAAACATAAGCAAAACTTTGGTCGAGATCCAGTTTAGGTTCCTTGCGGAGGATTTCACTACGGACTTGATCAAATTCGGGATCCAATCCAAAAAGAAAATTATGAACTCGAAGACGGTTGAGTTTTTTCTGGTATGCATCAGTGTCAGCAGCGCACACCATAGATGGGGGGTCACGATGATCCAGTTCCTGAAAAAGACTCTGAAGCATGCTATAATATTTGGAAACAGGTTGGCCATTCTGTTTGAAGGTGAATGCCTTCCTGTTCAATTCGTAAACTTGAGATTCGTCAGAGCCATCATAGAATACTTTCTTGACAGCATCCCAAATCTCCTTGGCAGTGCGAAGACGAATAAAGCGGCCCATCAACTCAGGGGACATAGAATCAATTAACCAACCTTTGACTCGTAGATTTTCAGTTGTCCACGCATCAAAAGTAGGAGCAGATTCGACTGGCATAGCAATAGAGCCAGTAAGATAGCCCAACTTTCCACGGGTAGCAATTCGAATTTCCAGAGTTGAGACCAAAGAGCATAATTGGTCTCATTGAGAATAACTCCTGTAGGCAACGCAAAATTATCATTCTGGATGGTGACAATCTGTGGAACCGACGAAGTTGGAGGTTGTGCAGTGGAGGTCGAAGAACTATGCGGGAGAACAAGGGAAGCCTCGGGTGTTGTCATCGCAATGGAAATTGATGGTGTGGAAGTATGAACTCAATATAGGTTTGAATTCAATTAGAGGGTTTGGGATAAACAAGAAACCACCAGATCGTTGGCTCTGATACCAAGTAGAAATATATGTTTAGGTAAAACTGATTCAATTCTATTCATCTCCATAATGAACTATTTATATGTTTACATAGGGTTTTACAGGTTTAGCAAGGAAACAAAATAAACTAGGAAACAAAGTCCTAATTGTACAAGAATTAGTCAACTACACTAATTAGGAAATCACTTTCCTGAACCCAAGCACACGCCAACAAAAAATACATACCTCCTAATCAATGCAAGCTTCAATTCAAAAACCAGAAGAAATCCAAAACTTTCAACGAATTTCAAACGACCGCACACTAAAAGAACCTGAAATCACACAAAAAATTGAACAGAAAAATCACACTGATTTGCTGTATGAAATTGGAAGAAGAAATGGAAAAGAGAGGAATAGAGCTCGTGAAACGCAAACCAAAAGCTAAATGAATGAAGAGCACGTTTACTTGGATTTGTTTTTAGCTATATTTCAACCTTTTCTCCGACGGCTTTTGACGATTGAATTTCTCGAGTCTACTTTCCATGCTTTGACTACCTTCATCTAGTACAGAAGAAAAGAACAGATACGGCTTTTGACGGATGTTCTTAGGTTCAGTAGATGCTCATGCTTTAAAAGGATAAACCGATCCTTTCACCTAAAAAATTATACCGGCCCAACAAGGCTGACTTGCTGTTTAGCCTTTAAGAGCATTCCTAACCGATGTGCCAAAAGTGCCCTATAGACATTTAATGACTAGAAATAACATACATCACTCCAACCGAATTATCAAAGGTGATCTGAAATGAAGACTGAACTTCCAACCATTACTTTTGACATCCCAAAAATAAGACGTTAAATGAATATTTTATTATTTTTAGAAGATAGTTGGCTGTTACTTTTGACCAAACTTGGCACAATGGCATCAAAGGACTGAATAATACACCTAGTATATGAACTCAACTAAATCTTGTCCCAACCGATTGCGATTATATGACTCGTTTTGCTAAAACAGAGGGAATGGAGCTGCTAAGAGGGCAACAATAGAACCCGATTTGTTGGAAGAGAAGATTATGAAAAATCTGCTCAAAATTCCTTCCTTACTAACTAATCAGGAACCACAAGATTTAAAAGGCACCGTTTTATCTTTTGTTAATTTTTTTTTAAACATGCAATGATTCTCTAAACATTCACATGATCTAAATGTTTTTTTCGTTGTAAATAGGACGATCTGGAATATCTGGGGAAGGTGGTGGCTGGTTCCATTGTGGCTGCAGCTGTTAAGTATGGAAGCATAGGTTTTCCTGAGATAACCAGACCCAACTCCTGTCATTGTAGCCATTTTATTTTTGATCAAGCAGAGCCATGCATGCAGAGGGGCGAAGCTAGGATAGGAAAACCCTCGTGACAAGTTTCACTCACTTTTTCAGCCCTGTATTTCACCAATTTTGTGGAGCTGCTACAAGAATTCCAATGATTTCATCCACATCCATTTGAAAGCACTTCCTGTAACATCCATTTGGTCTACTTGAAAGAAAATTCAACTGCCATGCAAAAATCTTCAGCTGCTGAGATAAGAAAATCCCATATTACATGAAAATCATATATAAAAGCCAGTGCATTAGTGTAGCCAGTTGACCATGAGCAATGTGTCAGTCCTTTTGTGCTCAAGTTAGATTCCTCTCGTCATAGATTAGAGTAGTTTAGACTATCAAGAGTTTATGATTGAATTATTGGTTATACTGTACATATTATCTGATATTTCAAATCAGAGTGATATATATAACATCACAAAGATTATAATATAATATAACATCTCAATAGAGTTGATGATTGAATTATTGGGTATAATGTACATATTATCTGATATTTCAAATTAGAGTGATATATAACAACATCTCAACAGAGTTCATGATTGAATTATTGGCTATACATACATATTGGATATTATAATTATTTTCCCTACTTTGCAATGTACGCTCTTCCAACAAGATTATCTTCAAAGTGTGAACTCATATGAGACTTCTCTCTTTGCATGCCAGAAAATACCTTCAGGTGCTGACATAAGAAAATTAAAACCTTCTTCAACTTCAATAATTGTAGATAGAATAGATATAATTTATGCACAACATTCATCGTATAAGCAGTAGAGTACGTACCTGGAATTTGGAAATGGGGGTCGTCATCACAGATCTATGCCTGGCCAGGTAGGGCCAGTCCTAGCCCGAGACAATTTTTGAGAAATTTTTTAATACCTACATAACCCAAAGAATTTCAACCCATTAAAAATTTATATATATATATATATATATATATATCCTCTTAAAAAATATTTGCAAAATATAAAAATAAAAAATAAAAACATTCTCCAACGACTTTATATTTATCTTTACTTTACCCTCACTACATGTGAGTTTTTTTTAGAGTACTGCTATTTCCATACACCTGTCCTATTTTCCCACCCACCTTATTTTCAAAATTTCAAAGACAAATTTATCCCTTTGTAAAATGATTTATAAGAACTTATAGTAAAAAGGATATTTTAGAAATAATTAAAGTGTAGGGTAAATTTAATTTTTTATTATCTCTTAATCACTAAACAATTACCCATATATTTTTTTTCTATGTCCGACCCTCCGTCTTCCTCCTCCTCCCCTCACCCTTCTCTTCTCCTTGGAAATTCATTATATCTGCAATTCTCATTGGCGCCGCAAATCACATCAATACATTCATCATTCTCTCTCTACATCAATTCAAGTACTGCTGGATAATTCAAAAGGCTAATCCTATAGAAACCTTATATCCTCTTGAGACCATCTAAAAAATCCAACTAAACTCTTCCTGCAAATATGAAAAAATCTTTTCTTTCATCGTCACAACAAATATCTCAATAACTTTCCTAGTTGAAGTCTTAAAACAAATCAGTTCATGATAGGTTTTATAATTATTAGTTATTGTATTCCAAACACCCAGAACAATATAATTATCTAAATCAATTGTCTTCATATATAGATCTAGAAAATATAGAACACGAGTGAGGCATGAATCATGATGCAGCGGCAGTGAGAAATCCGATACAACTGCTATGGTGAAGAGGGGGAATGAGTCAGCGAGATGGGTTTAGAGGTGCCGGTGAGAAATCTGGCAATAATGGAAATTTTGTGGGAGGAGGAAGAAGAAAGAGGGAGATGGAAAGACTTTTTGGTAATTATTGCTTTAATTAGGATATAATAATAATAATAATTAAAAAAGACTTAACTGTATTAGATGAGTTGGCATACCACATAAGGTGGTTTATAAAGGGTATTTTAGGAATAATGGTGGGTGGAAAGATAGGATTGTCTTTTGTCAAATTTACATGGTGTGTAAGAAGATAAGGTGGGTGGGGAAATAGTACCGAGGGTGGAAATAGCAGCATTCTTGTTTTATTATCAGTTTGGTATTTGAGTAAATAGACATGGAGTTTCCCAAAGAAAAAACAAACATAAAGAAAAGAAGAAAATTTGTGATGATAAATGAATAATATAGATAGACATTAACAAAATGAAATCTTAATAGACATTACCAGAAGAAGATGTGGAAGCAGCACTTGGCGTCTCATCATCATCAGCTTGGTAAACTCCGTCTTTTTGTACAAATTCGAAACCAACTTTGATGTTTGGGATGTGAGAAATCTTGGGCCACTCTCCTCTGCCTTTTCGGCAACCTTGTGCAAGTGTTGGAGAGCAGTTGTAACCATCGATGACAAGCTCCTTGAGATGATGTGTATTTCGTAAGAAGTTGGGCAGCGTTCTTAGTACTCCGCAATTATAAATTTGTAAGGAAGAAAGGCAGGGCATTATTGTAATTGTCTTCTGAGAATCCTCTTCTTCACTCCACCCTGTCATTCCTTCCCACTCTTCCCACATGGGCATACTATAGAATTGAAGTGTTTTCAAACTTGGGAATAAAATAAGTGGTGATGAGGATGTTTGCGTTTCTATTGTTCCATCTATTCCCAAAAACTCAACTCCTACCTTTTTCACCCTGGACCAACTGACGATGTAGAATACTTCAAGGGACTCCAATCTCCCCAAAGGAGGCACAAACTCAACAAAGTTGCAATATTGAAGGGTAAGGCTTCTCAATTTGTTTAACGACGTCATCCAATGGGGCCGGAGTGTGGTGCCACTGTAGTGATAGATAGAGAAGGATTCCAGATTTGGAGGTGGTTGTAAGGCATTCAGTGTTTCTTCCTGGCTTGCCACAAGAGGAATCTCATCTGTTCCACCAAAGAAGAAGCGCAATTCCAGACTGACAAGGCAATTTTTGTTCACCAAATGCGCTTGCTCGGCCTGCCTCGCGTCCTTGAGATCCTCCAGAAATTCTATTTGGAAACTCCCACGAAGCTGGTCCATGTTTCCCAAATCACTTAACTCGAATAATGCTTCTTTGTTGTTATCAACGTCATCATTGCCACGGATGTAAACTTCATCTAGCGTTTGTAGACTTGTTAACCTTGCAATCCCCTTGGGCAACTTTAGACTACGACACCACCGAACATGAAGATGCTGCAAGTTAATCAGCTTTCCCATGCCTTCAGGTAATCTTTCAAGATTAGTGCACCTAATGAGTCTCAGGGTTTGCAAATTGATTAAATTACACACGGTATCTGGCAATTTCATCAAATCATCATTATCAGACAAATCAAGATACCTCAAATGTATCAATTCTCCAATCTCATTTGGAACTTCTTTCAAGGAGTTACGCCTCAGATTCAACGTTCTAAGGCATTTTACTTGTGAAATTAACTCTTGACCAAAACTAGTAATCTTTGAATCAAAAGTTGCAAGAGTCCGTAAATTCTTGCAGATGCACAAGGAACTCGAAATTAGTGGACCTTCGGGCGCAAACATTAATGTCAAATGACGAACCTTCTTATATCCATCAAACTCCATTATTCTCTTATTATTACCACCCTCAGCTTCCAAAACTAAGCATTCATTCTTAGTTAGAAATTGTAGAAAGTCATGCACAACATCATGCATCTTGCACCCTGTTATATTTCCAAGTTCATCTTCCTCAAATTCTTGAAAGAAAGAGCGCGTTACTAAGTTATTAAAGTATATTTCGCCTACCGCTTCTTTTTCTTTGTTTTCAATTGAATTAAGATAATTTTGTGACATCCACAATTCAATCAACTCATCTTTAGCAATCTCATAATCTTTTGGGAAAATAACGCAATACAAAAGACAACGTTTGATTGCCGGGGCCAAATCATAATAACTTAGTAACAATGGTTGGAAAACTTGTTCCTCAACCACATCTAACTTCCATATCTTACTATTCAAAACATCTTCCCATTCTTTCTTCGTTTTCTTATAGCGCATGAGACCACCCATTGTCTTTGCAAGAAGGGGCAGGCCCTTACACTTTTTGACAATTTCTTTACCAATAAATTCTAACACTTTAGACTCATTTTTTTCTCTATCAGCCAGTGCAATGTGATAGAACAATGCCCAACAATTTTCTTCACTCAACACCTCCAAATTGACCATATGATGTGCTCCCACCATCCTCGCAACTTCCTCTTTTCGTGTGGTCACCAATATTCTACTACCCACAGCCCCATTTTGTAAAGGTAGCTTTAATTGTTCCCACTTTCCATAGTCTTGGTTCCACACATCATCTAGGACAAGAAGGAACTTCTTGCCCTTAACAGACTCATGTATAATGGACTTTAGAGTTTGCAACTCATTTGATGTTGGGGTCTCTTTTGTCAAACCCTCAATGATGGCCTTGGCAATTTTGATCTCATCAAAAGGATCTGAGACACAAACCCATATTCTACTGTTGAAATGAGCTTGAACCTTTTCATCATTATAGGCAAGTTGGGCAAGAGTTGTCTTGCCAATTCCTCCCATCCCTATAATAGGGATGACAAGGCAGGTCTCCCCTCCTTGACCATTGCCACTCACCAACTTTTCTACTACTTTGTCCTTTTCGTCGACTCGACCAAATGTCTTATCAACGAAAGAAGAACTTTTTTGTCGTTCAATTTGTTCAATTCCTCTTTTCGCGGATTGAAAGTCATACTTTTGTCTTTCACTAGCAATCAGAGCTAATCTTTCATTTAGTTCTTTTATCTTCACAGCAATGTCATGACAAAGAACTACTTGACGGCCAAAACAAAACCAAGGGGCAGGAATGCAGAAACATACCTTCTTGATAGTACTAGTACTACCAGCATTACCAGCTTCTTGTTTCTGAATATGATGCTTCAGGATTTCAGTACTCCACTTGTCCAACACGTCGTCCATCTCATAGGATACATCCTTCAACCTCTCCAGCCATTGTCTCACGTCCACCTCCTTCACCTGCCTCTCCTCCGCATTCTCGAGCACAACTTCAATATCTTTGAAATTGCTGGTGAGTTTTGCCACTTCTTTCTTAACACCCACAACTAGTCTGACCTCTTGTTGGATGATTGAGGCCAACTGTTCTAGGAGCACGGAAATGAGTGCTTCAGCCATTTGTTTGCTCTAGAAATGGATTTCTAGTGGAAGAAAAAAGAAAGGGAAAAGGAAGAAATCTTTTAATGCAAATGATAGCAAGGTAGTCTTGGGAATTGTTGTAGGCATTCTCATTTCTCCCCAGCTAGTTTTATAATGTTGAGGCTGATGAAGAATGCTTGTAAGTCAATTCAGGCACCACGACGACAACAAACACACACTTGCCAATCAACACGAATAGAATTTATCTCTTCCCTAACTTGTTTGTTTCTTCTCTTTTAATTCCTTTCTTTTTTTTTAGTTCACTTATTCTTTTCTTGTTTGCCTGGGCAAGCTGACGTCAGTGTGACATCAACGGCCAATTTAAATACAAAAATAATTGGAAAAAAAAAACCAAAAAATTCAGAATTTTTTTTTCTATAAATGCCTAGCCATGTTCTTCACTTCTCACATCAAAATCCATACAAATTCCTCTCCTCATACCTCATGTGAATAGTAGTTGTCTTTGGGTTACCATGACAATGGATGATAATGCATCAGAAAAATTGATATGGCAAACACTATTCATGTGAATAGTAACTGCCTTTACCTCCCCATGCCGTTTGTTAATGAAGACTGCAGCTACCTAGTGTGAAGCTGGAAAGCAAAATCATAATGAAAACAAAATCGATGATATTAGAAAAATTAGTGATTAAGTTATAATAACAAATGATGTGAAGTCAACATCAGTACTTTTCTGAGAAAGAACCCAATGGTAACGCATGCATGTACGTTTACAAAAGCCTCACCAACTAATTGTAATACTCAGACAACAAATAACCATGATCACAAGAAATTCAATAAACCGCTCTGAAAATGAGATATACATGAACTAAAAAAATGAAATATTCATTCGCCCCTCTATCCTGCTTCAATGATATAAATCAGTAAATGCATGCATCAGGTGATTCTGTATCATCTCACAAATGTTAAATTACAAGTAGAACAAATAAAACATCTGCTACTGCACATTCAATGTCTTCACATGCTGGCAAGTTTGGGAAGGCGTTGGAAATTCTTGACGGCACGGCTCATCCAGTACCCTTTCTGGAAGAAAGAAGAAAATCTAGAGCCAAATTTTGGTCAACGATGAGTGTTAAGTTTGGAGTGGACCTCATAAACACTCCAGTATTAATACTTCCATGGGTCATTTTGATCTTCTTCCTACATAACCCAATGAATTTCAAACCATTAAGAATATATATATATATATATATATATTATATCCTCTTAAAAAATATGTGCAAAATATTTATATATAATAAAAAAAAGTAAAAACATTCTCCAACTACTGTATATTCCCCACCATCATCAGTTTGGTATTTGAATAAATAGACATGGAATTTCCCAAAGCAAAAACAAACATAAAGAAAAGAAGAAAATTTGTGATGATAAATGAATAATATAGATAGACATTAACAAAATGAAATCTTAATAGACATTACCAGAAGAAGATGTGGAAGCAGCACTTGGCGTCTCATCATCATCAGCTTGGTAAACTCCGTATTTTTGTACAAATTCTTTACCAACTTTGATGTTTGGGATGTGAGGAATCTTGGGCCACTCTCCTCTGCCTTTTCGGCAACCTTGTGCAAGAATCGGACAGGCATTGATGACCAACACCTTCAGTGGTGTATTTCGTAAGAAGTTGGGCAGTGTTTTAAGCGAAAGGCAACCAATCATTCGTAAGGAAGAAAGGCGGGGCATTATTGTAATTGTCTTTTGAGAATCCTCTTCTTCTTCACTCCACCCTGTCATTCCTTCCCACTCTTCCCACATGGGCATATCATTGAATTCAAGTCTTTTCAAACTTGGGAATAAAATAAGTGGTGATGAGGATGTTTGCGTTTCTATTGTTCCATCTATTCCCAAAAACTCAACTCCTACCTTTTTCACCCTGGACCAACTGACGATGCAGAGTACTTCAAGGGACTCCAATCTCCCCAAAGGAGGCACAAACTCAACAAACAGGAACATTCCGAGGGTAAGGCTTCTCAATTTGTTTAACGACGTCATCCAATGGGGCCGAAGTGTGGTGCCACAGTAGCCACCGATGGATAAGGATTCCAGATTTGGATGTGGTTGTAAGGCATTCACTATTTCTTCTTGGAATGTGGCAGAGGAGAAACTCAATTGCAGACTAACAAGGCAATTTTTGTTCACCAAATGCGCTTGCTCGGCCTGCCTCGCGTCCTTGAGATCCTCCAGAAATTCTATTCGGAAACTCCCACGAAGCTGGTCCATGTTTCTCAAATCACTTAACTCGAATAATGCTTCTTTGTTGTTATCAACGTCATCATTGCCACGGATGTAAACTTCATCTAGCGTTCGTAGACTTGTTAACCTTGCAATCCCCTTGGGCAACTTTAGACTACGACAATACTTGACATGAAGATGCTGCAAGTTAATCAGCTTTCCCATGCCTTCAGGTAATCTTTCAAGATTAGTGCACCAAATGAGTCTCAGGGTTTGCAAATTGATTAAATTACACACGATGTCTGGCAATTTCATCAAATCATCATTATCAGACAAATCAAGATACCTTAAATGTACCAATTCTCCAATCTCATCTGGAACTTCTTTCAAAAAGTTATCACTCAGATTCAACGTTCTAAGGCATTTTACTTGTGAAATTAACTCTCGACCAAAACTAGCAATCTTTGAATCAAAAGTTGCAAGAGTCCGTAAATTCTTGAAGTTGCACAAGGAACTTGGAATTAGTGGACCTTCGGGTGCAAACATTAATGTCAAATGACGAACTTTGTTATAACCATCAAACTCCATTATTCTCTTATTATTACCACCCTCAGCCTCAAAAACAAAGCATTCATTCTTAGTTAGAAATTGTAGAAAGTCATGCACAACATCATGCATCTTGCACCCCGTTATATTTCCAAGATCATCTTTCTCAAATTCTTGAAAGAAAGAGCGCATTACTAAGTTATCAAAGTACATTTCGCCTACCGCTTCTTTTTCTTTGTTTCCAACTGAATTAAGATAATTTTGTGACATCCACAACTCAATCAACTCATCCTTGACAATGTTATAATCTTTTGAGAAAATAACACAATACAAAAGACAACGTTTGATTGCCGGAGCTAAATCATAATAACTTAGTAAGAGTGGTTGGAAAACTTGTTTCTCAACCACCTCTAACTCCCATATCTTACTGTTCAAAACGTCTTCCCATTCTTTCATCGTTTTCTTGTAGCGCATGAGACCACCCAATGTCTTTGCAACAAGGGGTAGGCCCTTACACTTTTTGACAATTTCTTGACCAATGACTTCAAATGTTCTATATTCACTTATTTCCCTATCAACCAATGCTATGTGATAGAACAATTTACGACAGTTTTCATCACTCAACTCCTTCAAATTGATCGTATCAGCAGATGCTCTCATCATCATAGCAACATCCTCCTTTCTTGTGGTCACCAATATTCTACTACCCACAGCCCCATTTTGTAAAGCTAGTTTTAATGGTTCCCACTTTCTATAGTCTTCGTTCCACACATCATCTAGGACAAGAAGGAACTTCTTGCCCTCAATGGACTCATGTATAACTTCCAAGAGTGTTTGCAACACATTTGAAGTTGGGGTCTCTCTTTTCAGACTCTCAATGATGTCTTTGGCAATTTTGATCTCATCAAAAGGATCTGAGACGCAAACCCATATTCTATTGTTGAAATGGGCTTGAACTTGTTCATCATTATAGGCAAGTTGGGCAAGAGTTGTCTTGCCAATTCCTCCCATCCCTATAATAGGGATGACAAGGCAGGTCGCTCCTCCTTGACCACTCTCACTCAGCAACTTTTTCACTAATATTTCCTTTTCGTTGACTCGACCAAATGTCTTATCAACGAAAGAAGAACTTTTTTGTCGTTCAGTTTGTTCACTTCCTCTTTTCATGTATTGAAAGTTATAGTTTTGCCTTTCATTAGCAATCAGAGCTAATCTTTCATTTAGTTCTTTTATCTTCACAGCAATGTCACGACGAAGAATTACTTGACTGACTTGGCCAACACAAAACCAAGGGGCAGGAATGCAGAAACATACCTTCTTGGTAGTACTAGTACTACCAGCATTACCAGCTTCTTGTTTCTGAATTTGTTGTTTCAGGATTTCAGTACTCCACTCGTCCAACACGTCGTCCATCTCATAGGATACATCCTTCAAACTGTCCAGCCAGTATTTCACGTTCAGCTCCTTCACTTGCCTCTCCTCTGCATCCTCGAGCACAACTTGAATAGCTTTGAAATTGTGGGAGAGTTTTGCCACTTCTTTCTTAACACCCACAACGAGTGTGACCTCTTGTTCTACCTGTTTTTGGATGATCGAGGCCAACTGTTCTAGGAGCACGGAAATGAGTGCTTCAGCCATTTGTTTGCTCTAGAAATGGATTTCTAGTGGAAGAAAAAGAAAGGGAAAAGGAAGAAATCTTTTAATGCAAATGATAACAAGGTAGTGTTGGGAATTGTTGTAGGCATTCTCATTTCTCCCCAGCTAGTTTTATAATGTTGAGGCTGATGAAGAATGCTTGTAAGTCAATTCAGGCACCACGACGACAACAAACACACACTTGCCAATCAACACGAATAGAATTTATCTCTTCCCTAACTTGTTTGTTTCTTCTCTTTTAATTCCTTACTTTCTCTTTTAGTTTCCTTATTCTTTTCTTGTTTGCTTGGTCGAAGCATCCTCCAAACAACCTCTTATTCAAAAATTAAAAAAAATTGATGGCTTCTTATCTCCTAAGTGAAGCTGAAATCGACAAGTTGGCTTCTTATCTCCCGATAAGCTGAAATCGACAACTTGTTAACATTACAATCCCCTTGGGCTAGTTTTATAAGAACAAGACTGGAGAATGTTGCTTGTAAGCAAAAATCATAAAATTCAACAGTGGCAATTGGTATGGATTTGATACTGCTAATAACCATTTGGGTGAATTTGACCCTGCATACCTTAAAATTCACCCATATGGTTAAGAACTTCTTTGACCCATGTACAGCTCAACTTCCATCAAGTATAAATGTGCTCTCCCGAGGATTTTCCTTTTCAGTATTCCATTTCATGATAGAGGGGCAAAAGGGAGAATTCAAGTTGTAAGAGCAAACCCAATGATTGGGACTCTAAGAGCAGTTCACCCATCCCGTTTTTGCCAAAAGGGGGCCTAGGCTCTAAAAACAACCCCCATCAAGGAAAAATTGTCATGGCAAGATGTGGGCCCGATGAAACTATGCAAGTCCAAAGACAGGACTTGCCTGGGCAAGCTGACGTCAGTGTGACATCAACGGCCAATTTAAATACAAAAATAATTTGAAAAAAAAAAAACCAAAAAATTCAGAATTTTTTTTTCTATAAATGCCTAGCCATGTTCTTCACTTCTCACATCAAAATCCATACAAATTCCTCTCCTCATACCTCATGTGAATAGTAGTTGTCTTTGGGTTACCATGACAATGGATGATAATGCATCAGAAAAATTGATATGGCAAACACTATTCATGTGAATAGTAACTGCCTTTACCTCCCCATGCCGTTTGTTAATGAAGACTGCAGCTACCTAGTGTGAAGCTGGAAAGCAAAATCATAATGAAAACAAAATCGATGATATTAGAAAAATTAGTGATTAAGTTATAATAACAAATGATGTGAAGTCAACATCAGTACTTTTCTGAGAAAGAACCCAATGGTAACGCATGCATGTACGTTTACAAAAGCCTCACCAACTAATTGTAATACTCAGACAACAAATAACCATGATCACAAGAAATTCAATAAACCGCTCTGAAAATGAGATATACATGAACTAAAAAAATGAAATATTCATTCGCCCCTCTATCCTGCTTCAATGATATAAATCAGTAAATGCATGCATCAGGTGATTCTGTATCATCTCACAAATGTTAAATTACAAGTAGAACAAATAAAACATCTGCTACTGCACATTCAATGTCTTCACATGCTGGCAAGTTTGGGAAGGCGTTGGAAATTCTTGACGGCACGGCTCATCCAGTACCCTTTCTGGAAGAAAGAAGAAAATCTAGAGCCAAATTTTGGTAAACACACCAGACTAGAGGTTGTCTCTCAGCCATTTTAGAGCACTGTTTGCAACGGACCTGCATATTCCAAAGACTTTTTTGGTCAATTGCTTTGCATATGATGAGTACATTAATTAATGAAGAAAAGATAAAAGTAACTAGATACACATCTGAAGAACAGAATACTCTGCACATGAAAACAGACTCCATATATAATCTCGAGAGCTTAGAGTATGTGATAGGGAAGGGAAGCGACCCTAAAAACAAAGTTTCACTAAAGTTTATAAGAAAATGAGTTCGGGACTATCTATTCGGCTGTTGAAATGTCTAAACCACAACGCATAGTGATTAGAGCTAAGGTAGTGTGTGGTTGCTCTAACCAAAAAGTTGATACAAAATTAATGGGTGCATGGCCAATAATCTGGTGAGAGATCACAGGCTTCTGTGGTCCTTATTATTGCCCAGGCATCAACTGAGGACCTACATCACCAACCCCACTATCTGCCTGCCACACGTCCATTAGATATTGCAAATTAAGCTCAGCGTTACCAGCCACTCCCTTTCTTTTAAGCAAAAAGTTGAACAAAAATTAAACAAAAAACAACAAGGAAGTGTTTTTATTTTTTTTTATGTTTTTTTAATTAACAAGCAAAATTTCATTAATAAAAGGGTAAATAGAGAAGATGTAAAAGAAGAACACACCTTAAAAGAAGGTTCTTGCATACAATAAATCGGGAAAAATAAATTCAGTAACATAGTGAGTAATAAATATTACGAAATCAAGCCCAACTCACTCGGAGTTGACAGATAAAGAATCAAGATGATTC
This sequence comes from Prunus armeniaca, assembly GCA_903112645.1. Lineage (NCBI taxonomy): Eukaryota > Viridiplantae > Streptophyta > Magnoliopsida > Rosales > Rosaceae > Prunus > Prunus armeniaca. Next base: position 6,520,982 of record CAEKDK010000003.1, on the reverse strand, counting down.
TATTACGCACCAATGCTACAAATTGGAAGTGGTGTTCGTTGAACAAAATTATTCTCCAATACACTAGAGTTGGGTTGGTTTGGTCAACTTAGTTGGGCAGCTTAGGCTACTTGTAAAATCATCTCCATGGGGCCCCCTACGCCTCTGATTCAGTGGTCGAAAGAGCTCCCATGGGTTGCTTGTTGGCAGTCCTTCAAACTTGGAATTTTTCCTTTCTTTATTGATTGATTCACTTTCAAACTTGAGTTCGAACAAGTAATGTGGATGTGGTCCATTCTGAGTTTTGGATTCACACGGTTCATATTTTAACCTCAAGCCTATGAATGGGACTGATCGACAGTACAATTATTAGTTATTGTCATACTCAAAACAAGCACTTCTGGTGATCGTTAGGTTTAAATTCTTGACTGGAGGGGACACCAAAGCTTCCCCTTCTTCACAGGGAACGCGTGCAGTTGTTTATGTTTCATGTCATTAAAATTTTTAACACTAACTTGATCATATTGACGAGAAGTTGAATGACACTTGAGTTATAAATTCTTTACGATGAGTGCAGAGAAACAAATATCTAGCTAACATAAATGTTTTTAACGAGCAAAAATTGAGGGATTTGAACACTCGGGACCTCATCAAAAAGAAGGGTGAGGGTGTCTAAGATAACATCAATATACAACCATTTTATTTTCTAAATAATAATTTTCATTTTTATCAATTGTTTAGAAAAGGATTAGTTCTTAAATGAGTGTATGTAACCTGTTCTCTTATGAAGAATCCCAAAATTCAAAGCAAATAAGAAGAATAAATAAATAAAAGCCAATAATTTGTTGTAATAAACCAGAAACAAGAATTATACTCAAAAGATTTCTAAATTTGATTGGTAGAAAATAGAGAAGAAAAACAAAAAACCCTTGCCCAAATTTACTTATTTAATTGGACAAAAAAGTATTTACAACCACATTGGGTAGAAAGAAAGAAAACAAAAAAAAAAAAAAAAAAAAAAACAGAATTTACAACCACCTTCTGTCAACCAAGATCCCAAGAAACACCAGAAATTTCCAGAGGTCAATGAGAACACTGCATCCTTTGCACACGGTTCTTGAGAATTCCATTGTACAAAGCAATCCGATTCTCAGGAATTTCGTTTCTGCAACTTCTTCTCTCAACTTTGCTCTGCTTTCTCATCACCATTTCCTCTCCACCGCCAATTGGCGGCGCCTCAACATTTTCAGCAAAATGCACTTTCTTTTTCTTCCTCTCCCTCTTCTTATCACCTAAAGAAAAAAAAACCAAGAATCATAAAATCTTTGCCACAATTCTTCAAGAAAGGAAAAAAACCCCAGAAAAAGAAAGAATTAATAAGAGAAACAGAAACCCAAGTACCTGAACACAAGCAAGAACGCAGAGCAGTTTTCTTTGGATTTTTCTGGGAATTGTGGCTATCAGAAAGTTGGGTTGGTGGGAAAGTCTTCTGCCTAGAGAAAGCAAGGAAGACGAGAGTGCTTGAGACGGCCATGGCTGTGGCCAAGACCAGACCTTGAGAGCTCAGCATAGAAGACATGGTGGAACAACAAACACAGAAGAATTAGACAAGGAAAGGGAAGGAAGAGAGGGTTTCGGGCCACCGATCGAAGAGGATTTTTTATGTTTGCGTTGTGCGTACAAGTTACAGACGGACATGAACAGGCGGTCGCGGTTGGCATATATATGGACTCTGCTTTGTTGGATAAAAATGAAAAAGGAGGGGAATTTATGATAAAATAAATAACTGGAAATTGTTGACGTGGAAACAATAAATTAATTTTGGTAGTTAGGTTGTGGGGGTTATTTCACAGGCTTGAGCACTTTCTATGACTCATTTTGTTTAACGAGTTCGAATTTCCGAGCGGTTTTAAATTAAATTAAAGTAAAATATCATTTGTATAAAAATAAAGAAGGAAATTTGCGTTGTTATCCAACCGCTACAATCACCAAAATCTCCAATAATGGTGTTTTAGGTTTGAATGTTTAACCGCAACAACAACTCAGTTACTTAATACTTGTAATTTTCAGGTGAAGATCTTAGTTTTTTCTTTTTTTGAAGACTTTATATTATATTCCCTAAAATAAAATTTGTGAAAGTTTTTTTTTTTTAGTTAACAATAAAATAAACGTGAGCATCTGGAATTCTCTATTGCTTTCTGTATTTTCGAGGAAGGCAAAGGTAGAAGTGTTGGTTTTGGCTTTTAGTTTGGGTTGAGTGGTTTGGTTAACTGCGTTTTTCTAGACAAAATTAGAGAGAGGCCAAATGGGTCTTAGGGATGTAGTAAGCGGTCAACTTTTGTTGGACTTGTAGTGTGGACAAGGTGTTTGAAGGAGTACAAATATTGTTTGAAAAGCCAATTAAAAAATGTCATGTGGGGTTGGTTGATTGCTCTTCAAGCTTAAGATTCCTCTATGGCTACCATTACCCCTTTCCCAAAGGATAGTCCATAACTAAGTAAACACAATGCCACTCACGCGATAAGTTGTCACTTAAGTAGTTAAGAGTAATTACTTATGTATTCAAAGTTCTATTTTCAACATCCTTAGTCATTGAGTTTAGTGATAATAAATGACAACGGGCTATGGAATTGAAATTTTAAATTACCACTCTCATACAAGCAATTTAACGACGAACTCATCGAGTAAATATGATTTCGATATGTATATAAGCTTCAACATTATAATAATGGGGCGAACTCCATTGTGGGCCTCCAAATAGTTAATTACGATTATGAATCCAATTTTACCATGTAATCCTGCCTACAATCAGTCTCCACTTTAGAAAATATCCTGAATTTAAATCTCACGAGCAAAATTAGATAAAAAAATGTCTCACGTTGACATCATTCTAGTGGCAGCTTCTTTCTCCTACCAAATTTTGTAGTTTGAAGGTTGAATTTGATTGGCCACCACGTGTGAACACAGAGATTTGGAAGTCAATGATTTGGCCATGGTGACACGTGTCCTGCAATGGAAGCACCACCGCAACAGTACGATTTTCATGGTCCAACTGAAACTCCGCGTGCTTTTGTTGCATGTACGATTCGTCGAGAGAACCTGGAAGAAGCCGTGTATTTGCAGTCCAATCTGATTATGACCTCAATTTTCTTCTAGAACTTCTTTTTTCTTTCCCAAATTTTTTCTATAATCAAAAGAAATATTTACAAACGAGGTTACTGATAGATTCTTTTACAACAAAAAGTCCGGAAGTTATAAAAAAATAAAAATAATAAAATTTGGTGTGAGTTCGGAACATTATAATTAATTGATTACGGGCTCGTTTAAGAGTGATTCTAAATATAACAAAATCATTTTTGAAAAAAAAATCACTCTCCAGTGTCCGTTTAGCATTAATTATTTAGACTAAAAAGTGATTTTTGATTAAGTTTTTGAAGTACACACGGTTTGATAAAAGACGAGATAATTGCTTTTGGGATAAAATAGATGTCAGCGTCCTTGATTTTGGAAAGCAGCTCAAGGGTTGATTTTATTTCAGCTTTCGCCGAAAGCTAAACAAGGGCCAATGGTGTTTAATGAATTTTAATGAAGTGCCTATAATGTCCTTGTTAACTTTTCTAATTTACATCATATATCCCTCATCTTCTTCTAGCCCAGCACATTTCAACTATCCCTCATCTTCTTCTCACAGAGGCCGTCGCATTCTTCTAACAACCTTTCAAAGGTGAAAACCCTCTCAAACCTCCTGGGAATATTTTGATAAGGTAACAAATTGACAAAGCATTATTGCACACAACAAATTGAAAGCTTTGAATAATTTGATAGAGCAATGGAGGGTTTTTTGTCCCTAACTTCAAACAGTCAAAGAGAGGCATAAATCTCTCCATCTGCCACGAAGTCAAAGCGCAAGGTAGAGAGTGGATTATTTTTGGATGTTGTAGTCGGCGAGGGTGTGACCATCATGGAGCTGCTTGCTAGCAAAGATCGGCCTCTGCTGTTCTAACAGAATACTATTGGATCTTGACTTAGACATTGTTGACTGTGTGGGAGCTTTCAAGGTGTTGATTGTCAAGATCATAGTGGATCTGGGAGGGTGGGTCGGGCTGGAGAGAAACTCAGACATCACTTTTTGATATTTCCAGCCAATAACGCAATGATACGTAGGATAATTTTTTCACGTATCATTGTTTTATTGGCCAGAAATAGCAAAACATTGCTATTCATGTAAGTTTTTTTGATCGGACTGGCAGGGAGAGGGGTGCAGAGAGGGTGGGTTAATTTTGTTTTACTTTTTTAAATTTTTTTTAGGGTGTCTCTCAACAAAAATATTTAATAAAAGATTTGCACACTTGAAAGTGACAATGTATTGGAAAAAAAAAGTGAGAATTTTTTTTACACTTGAATAAAAAAATTTATTTCAACATCATACTTTTTTTAATTATTATACACAGCTTACAACTGTTTTACACAAACATTTATTAAACACTCTTAAATTGATTTTTTTATCAAAATCACTTTTAATATAAAGTTTACTAAATGTCAAACTACTTTTATTGACAGCTGATTTCTCTTACGTCAAATCCGAAAGTAATTATTTTCAAAGCACAATAATCCCAAAATGACACTAATGATTCTAGGTAGAAGTGATTCTCCATAAAGCACTTAAAACCACTTAAGCTAATTATTTAGAGAAGTGATTCTTCATAGAAGTGATTTTTGGCTTATCTAAAATCACTCACAAATGAGCTCTACAAATTGTTGTTATGGTGAATAGAAATTCTATTTTGTTTTCTAATAAAATTTCCGATTAATTTTCTCATAGAAATTACTAGTCCCCTTAAATTGGAGTTTGACGCTTGTCGTCTGTGTAAATATTTTTTAATTAGAAACTAGCCTCTCTACACACTCTTCCTCACTTGCAAAATTTTTTAATTTTATTTTAGAATTAAATTGGGTAATTGTGTTATATGATTAATTATCTGATTTTTCTTTTAATTTAATTTTTTAATATGAAAAAATATAAATTTACCGTATTATCCTTATTTAATTAATAATTTCAATTCTTAATGTTTGCCCTAACTCCTGACATTTTCTGTTATATTATGCGACAGTACATGTCTCACAATAAAGTGGAACCCCTCGAATCAGTATATTTGTTTTGGCTTTTGACCAAAAAAAAGAAGTTGAAATGTTCCATTTGCAGGAATTAGAACAAAGATTTCTTACGGACATAGCAACAAAGGAATTGTTAAAAAAATGAAACTAACGCTGAGCATGAGCACATTATAAACTGTGTAGGGCCAGATAAGAAAAGAAAAAAACCAAATAAGATACACACAAGAAAACATTGCTCATAAGTCACACAACAGTATTACCACATATCACTATAAAACCTGCTATGAACATCCTGCCATTAAAAACATCTATGCAGGTTGTGACACAGATACACTTATTAATCTACTATCACAAATAGTAGTGTTAAAACAAAAACAACATAAGTTTTTACTTTGACAAAACCAAGTGAAAAAAAGACACTCTTAAGTAGTAAGGATCGGAGGAAGGTAGTCAGACTTGGCACCTAGGACACGAGCCTTGGTGTCGGGGAAGAATTCACATCCTGGCAACTCGGTGACGGTTCCTTCGCTGGAAATGCCAATTGGATATCGGAGCAAGTGACCAGGCAAGTCATGATTAAGAGATTCACTTGAATACAGATCCCAGTATTTGTCAGCAATCTGGTTCACCTTGGTAACACATTCAACGCTTTCTGGCTGGAGGAACTTCTCGTCGAGCATGCCAAGGTGCTCGTACCATAGTGCCATGCGGAAACCATGGATCTGACCACGTGCTGGCTCCCTGACCGACAGATGATATGGTTGGTAGGCTCCCATGGCAATTTCAGAGTCCCTGGCACCATCCATTGATCTCTGGTTGATGTTGGCAGATCCAATAATGATGTACTCATCGTCAACTGCAAAAACAAAAGGGTGAGTCAATTATGTGATTTGTAATATTCAAGATAGGCAGAGTAAAATCAGCGTTGTTCTATGAAATACAACACTACGGTAGAAAGTTTCACAGATTTCTTTATAACAGACTATCTAATATTGTTATTGTACTGTATAATGATAAACGCCAGAAAATTGAAGAAGCTTCCTGGTGTTTGAATTAGGATCAAGAAGCAGGTAATGATAGCTACATTACCGACACTCAGAACAAGAAAACAAAAATTGCACATCACTTCCTACTATAAATCGTCCCCATAACCACCACAAACCAAGATAAATGTCAGATAAATTCTGAAGTTTGAACCAAGCACAAAAGTGAGTTCAGTAGAGAGTTGGGCTTAGTTCATGTGAATGGAGATGTTGGATCAGGAGCAACGTTAATGCTATAATAAATCCAAAGGAAAGATGTGTCAAAAGTGAGTTACATAAAGTTTATAATGGTGCGACTTACCTATCATCATCTTGGTATGAACATAAATCATGAAACGCCGGGCTTCCTGAGCTCTAATATAATCTGAATCTGGTTCTGGTCTCTCTGAGGGTTCATATTCTCCAGGCTTCTTCACCTCCCGGTTCCCAAGGCAGAAAAATGTCAAATAATTCCGAGGATCCTCCTCGATGCCTTGCTCTTTAAAACTGTTAAAAATATCTGAATACATCATATCCATAGTCCTCCTCTGCCAGTCTAATATTGCCTGAACAGATGCCGACTCTGGGATCCCCTCTGGCCACATTGGGACAACGACATAGACAGTAAACCTCTCTCCTTTTTGAATCTTGTCACAAATCTTAAGCGAAAGCTCCCTTGGAATTACATGCAAAGCGCCAATGTCCTCAGGCTTTATACCATCAGCTTCCCAGGCAAAAGAGCTACCAAGAAAGTACTGATTTTCAATATAAATGAAATTCTTTGCGCGTCGAATAGCATGGATATAAGCATCCTGAATGCTTCGGTCAATGATGTTATCCTTCCCACTAACAAGCCCAGCTCTGGCCGCATCTTCAGGTGTATCCGGGAAGCCAAAAGCAGCTCCTCCATCAATTGATCTGAATAACTGAACATTCCAAGTCTCATGGTCATCCGGATACATAACAGGAGAAGGGGGAATAATGACATTGTCTAGCTCTCTTAGCTGAACAAGTAGATCTTTACCACCTTGCTTTCTCCATCTCTGCTCGAAGTTAAACAAAACATCCCAAGCAATAGGCCCTTCTAGTCGAGAGTGAATATCATGCCAAGGTTCTCTTGGACCACCTTTTGTAATGGATGCACCAGTAAAATTTGGCTGATGGAAATCATCATGGTGTGCAGTATCCAATGTCCTGAAAATTGAATGGAAGGGGGTATCATATCTTCCATCACACAGATCAAGACCACCAACGAAACTCACAATTCTTCTCCTCTCTGATCCTCCATTTGGCATGTCATTGTCCACAACCACAATCTTCTGGTGATGAGTGAACATGGTAGAGATTTGTGCACCCTGAACAATGCTTCCACCACCATCAGGATTACGAGGGCATAAGACACAGTGCACGTCAGTATTCTGGAAGAATTGTGCAGTTTCTTCATCATGGGTTGCCATGAGTCCATCTTTTTTTAATAAACCAACGGAGGTTCTGTCATCCCAAACAAGCACAAGAACCCTAACACCTTCACTTGCTTTCTTTTTAAGCAATTCACCGATGGTGATGTCACCACCAGGCTTTGGCCTCCTTGAGTCCCTTACCAAGGAAATTTCAGTATACACTGACCAGCCAGTAATGTAGATCAGGTGTTTTGCATTAGAAATTGCATCAAAGATATCTTCCCAGCATCTGTGGGGCTCATAAAACTTGCCTCCAGCAAGAGGAATTTTAGGAATAAATTTATCGGGGATATGAGCATCTTGGTAAAGGTTAACCTTACATCCTTGTCTCTGTGAGAAAAAAGTAAATGGAACTCCAGGAAATTTAGGACTCCTAATACCCAGACCCCAACTGCGGTCCTTTGTAACATGGAAAAATTGTAGCTTCACATGTATCTTAGGATTTCCATGAACGGGTCTTTTCTTTTCGTCCAAAATCTCAGCCCACGTATCCACTTCTTCCCCCTCAACAAGATCATCAACAGGTACATATGCTCTTCCAATTAACGACGCCCCAATAGGATTAGACTCTTTGACAGTAAATATAACATTTGCAGCAACGTGGGCACAGTAAATGTGGAAAGACTCATACCACCTAGGATTAGAGGGTTCTTTCTCTATAACTCTGGTTCTACCAACCCTAGCCCTTTCCAGATCAACGGTTGCATAAAGTCTACTAACTCCTTTGCCAATACCAACAGTCTCCTCAATTTTTCCAGTAATCTGCACGGTAAAATTTCACGATAGAGATGTATGAAGGTCAGAACAAAAGATAAGCTACGTTTCTAATTTATCATGATCTTGTGACAAAGAACATCCTACAAGTAACTTCAAAAACTTCTACTAGAAAATGGACATCCTACAAGTAACTTCAAAAGCATCAAGTGGTTTGAAAGTTTACCAATAACAAAAGGAAAAAAAAAGCAGAAAGACTGATAATAGTTTTGAGTTACTTATATAAGAGTATCTGCAACTCCCATGAAAGAAAATGATATCCAAACTGATCAGATTTGTTAAGCAACACGTGTAAAATCCATGGAACGAAACAGACAAAATTGTCAACAACTATCATATGTGCCGCAAAGTGGAAGGGGGTGAGTAAAAACATCTAGCCTTTGCCCCAGCCAGCTGCCCATCCCAGTAGAATTCTAATTCACACTTTGCTGAAATGTATCATTCAAGTTACATCCACAACCAAGCTTCTCAGGCAATTATTGTTTACACTCAAGTTCTTTGGTGTTTTATCTAATAATAAAAATAAAAACCTCTTCATTGACCTCAAAACTTCAATTATTTTTCCTTATTTTTATTTATTTATAAATTTTATCTCCATCTGTGTGATTACATGAACAATGCTACCATACAGTCAACAGAAATGCCTACTTAAACAATATCACAAATGTCCTGGACTTCTATTTTATATCTAAATCCAAATGGACCCGGTTTCTCATTTTTTTCAGGAACACCATAGACCAAAAACAAACTCTTTTTATATACTGAAATAAATTTAGTGAACCATTCCTGCAACTTGCATGCTCACTATACATTCCAATGACCAGAACATACACGCGAACACGCGCGCATACACAATTATATGGTCATAAAATTATAAGATCACAGATTCACAAAAGATCTCAAATCACCATTATCAGCTCGGATCTAAACGATAAACAACAAATAAAAAAATTAAAATCATATAGCATATACCTTACGGAGGAGATTTCCACTACTACTATGCAGCTTATCAACCTCATAGATCGTAGCGTGAAGCGTTCCATGAAGCCATTGCTCCTGGGGCTCCGCCATTTCTCACCTACAGTCAATGATCAAACAAAAGAAACAAAACCCAATTCGTAATAAATCCCCAAACCACCAAATAACCATAAAAATGGAAACTTCACTCAAAACTAACCAGAAACCGATCAGATCACACAGAAAGAAATGTACCCAACAAATTCTTTTTGACTATATTGCAATGAGAATTAACGTTTATCCAAATGAATAGTGATTGAGAATACAATTATTAATCAGAGTTGGATGAGTTGGGAAGAACTCACTTTTGGTTTCACAGAGAGAGAGAGAGAGAGAGAGAGAGAGAGAGAGAGAGAGATCTGAGAGAGTGAAAGCAGAGCAAAGAAGAACAGAGGTGTGAATGTGATCCGGTATTGGCTCAACGTGTAGATATAAAAAAAAAGTTAGAAATTGATGCGCACTCTTCTTACACCCTCAGAAAGTGAAAAGTCCAAGAAAAGGAAGAAATAGAGATCCGCTAAATTAGCTTTTAAGGCAACCCGTGTAGAAAGATGAATGGTTCTTCTCTTTCATTTCCATGTATCCATGATTAGCTTTGTATGCAAGTCCCTTGTCATTTTTTAAATTGCAGTCATGCCCATTCACTTTTTGGTTCTTTTTCTTTATTCACTCCAATTTCAGACTGAAGTAAATGATTTTATGAAAATACTGAGTCTTATGATAAAGTTTGATAACCTTAATAGAATAGACCACTTTTTTTTATTTAAAATACAAGCGATAGTCCAACCAAAAAAAATACAAGTGATAATCTATGAAAGAAAAACCAACAAAGCATATCAAAACAGATTTTTCCAACTACAATAAAAGAAAAATTAGAAAACCCAACACTAGTTTGTAAATAAATATATCTTATATTTGTTAAGAACTCTGCAAAGATAAATTCTCTTAATCATTTCAGTTACAAATTATAAATTTGATTCTCTATGAGTGAGAAAAGTTAAAAGTTAAACTTTTTTAATTATTTGGAGAGTATTTCAAAATAATTTTGCTAATAAATTGCCGGCTTGGCCAATATTAGTTTATAATAAATTATTTCTGTCGATATTTGATAACGTGGTATTAATTGCATCTATGACTTCATCACCGCCCCATTCTTGGCCACGTGCATTCAGACTAGAGCAATCTATATTAATATATAAAATATACAAGTGTCAGAGAATATGACACATTTGGGAACATTCCGAGTTATTGGATACTATTAATATAGAGGCACAAGGAGGTGGAAATCCTTGAAGATGCAAGAAAGTTGCAACTCTGCTTAGTTTCTGGTGCACTCCGTCCGTTCGGCAAAAGGACTCGGCGAATTGACTCTGCCTTTGTTGTAGTGCGATGTGCGCTTCTCTTTTTCTTTTTCCTTTTTTCTTTTTTATTTTTAAAACTCTGGCCAAAACAATGTCGTTTTAAGCCAGAGGAAAAAATAATAGTGTCCTTATTATACGCGGAGGAGAATAAACTAACCGCTACCAGGGAAAAAAAAATGACATGGGACCAAAGATGAAGAAGAGTGAAGGGTGAGAAAGATAAGTGTGAGTGGGGTTTCAGAGGAGAGGGTTTTGCTTGGCATTTTTTCTTTTCTATAATTTTCCTAGAAAATAGGGCAGAGAAAGTTGCACCCAAAAAATAAACACAGAAGAATGACAGGTCCACCGGAGAGGATGAAGTTGATGTCCTTATTGTACACCGAAGAGAGGAAAGTTAAGAAACTAAACCTCTCCTGCTACTGTAAAAAGATCATTTGAGAGATTTTTTCGGTCCCCACCACACTAAGTCTTTTTTTTTTTTTTTTTTTTTTTTTTTTTTTTTTTTTTTTAAAAGAGAGACCATCTAAATCTTTACAAAACATTTTAGCTAAATATAAAACAAGTCTTTATAAAACATCATATTCATATCCTTTTTTTTAAATAGAGAATTCTAAGTCTTTATAAAAAAAAATTTCATCAATCAAGTTTTGTGTCTTTAAAAATTGCATCTCCGTTGAAAAATTCATGGGTCCGCCAGTGTACGCACACTATCACGGTAACATAAAGATTCGAACATGAGATTATTTGTCTACATATCAAAGTTATTTTCCATTGGGCTAGACCTCGTTAGTACCAACTTTTTCTTAGTCAAATGATATTGGGAGAAAATATTGGAATAGGTTGAAAAAACATATTGGGTGACATAATTTTTTCTTTTTGTTTTTGGGGTAGAGTATTAACCCTGGACTTCCTCTAAGAGTATCTCCAACGAGGGGTTGTATAATAAGGTATATGTTAAATATACACCTTTTATTATTGGAATCACCCTCAATGAGGACGTGTAAACCATTGTAAATTTGCATCACAACCGTGAGATGCAAATTTAAATGCACATGTACATCTTTTTTTACATCCCTTAGAGCATCCAAAGTGGAAGGGTGTATTTTCGGGGGTGTAAAGCCAGTTTTACATCCTCTTTACATCTCCGGGAGTTGTAAATGTGATTTTTGCTCCCGTTGGGAAGATATAAATCTAAAGATGTATAATTGATTTCTTTCACCTTTTCTGCTGTATGTCCCACTTTTGTCTACTTTTTCTTACATTTTCTCATGTAGGTCCCACCTGCAAGATATGTAAAAAAAGATGTACATGTGCATCTAAATTTGCATCTCATGGTGGTGATGCAAATTTACATTCGTTTATACCTCTCCATTGCAGGTGATTCCGATCACAAATGGTGTATATTTAACATACACCTCATTATACACCCTCTCACTGTGGATGCTCTTACAGGTGGGGCCTACATGAGAAAATGTGAACAAAAGTGAGCAAAAAAGTGCTAAATGAAACTCACTTGCCCAAGATGCCCAACTACAACGAAAACTTCATATGTGGCCCCATGCCTATAGAATGTCATCTCCCCAACGACTACATTGCAAAATTAAATGATGTAATTCATGTTTTTTTTCAAAAACAGCCAACAGCCAACAACTTTAGCCAATAGCTTTAATTTTTTCAAAATGAAATCAGGTCCAACAGTTCAAATTAAATGTACTTTACAATCCAACGGTTCTTTTTGGATGAAATCATATCTTCTCAGAATTTAAATATTTTTATATATATTTATTTGAAAAAATAAAATGAACCTAACACACACAAAATTAATTTCATAAAGTTAACACAAAAACGAATTAAGAAAAAAAAAAATCAGTTATACATATTTAGATTTACATCTTCCCCACTGGAGCAAAAACCACATTTACAACCCCTGGATGTGTAAAGGGGTTGTAAAAGTGGCTTTACATCCCTGAAATTACATCCTTCCACCATGAATGCTCTAACAAAATAAATGTTTTTTACAAAATATTTTCATAATGCAAACTTACACAAAATTACACCACCACGATGCTGATAAAACCCTTTATTGCAAACATTATTTAGTTTGTTCTCACTTATTTATGGTGTTTGTGCTAAAATAGTCATTTTTCACAACTTTTATTCTATAATAGTCCATGTCTCATATAGTGTCTCTTTGTTGTTCCTATAGTGCCTCTTTAATGTAAAGGGACTATTTTAGAATAGAAGTTGTGAAACAGGGTGATTTTAGCCAATTTCACTTTATATTTTGTCTATAATTCATGAGGAAAAAATGTTGGAAATATCTCCTCATAGTCACTCATTTGGTACATAATTTTATCATTTGGCCCAAATCTTAGCACATATTACACACCAGTTTTTTCCTCTTTTATTTATTCTTGTCAGAAATAGAGCTTGCACACAGAGGAAAATGCTCGTCATAACGTAATTAGTGGGGAAGGTCTGATTGTGGGCCCCTCTAATCATGGTATGTGTGGATAAGCATGGCCCACCTCGGAGTCCTCTCTAAAGTGCCCTTGCCACGTTTCTGTCGCTCTCACTTTCACATCCGGTTTGAGTTTGACTACAGACTACGCGGCTATTACGCGCTCTGCCGTCCGCACATAGTTTTTTGTAAATTTTTTAAATAGTAATATTTCTATTCCAATTTGAATATTTTTTTTAAAAAGTATTTCTAATCCTAAACCCTAACCATCTTTTTAAACATAATTACAATTTCATCAAGTTTTTTTTTGGGGTTAGTCTATGTAATGAGAGGGAAAATTGAAATGAGTTAATATTAGAATAACATCACTGGTTGGATCTATATAAAATTTAAAAAATGTTCATATTAAATTAAATATGTAAGTATAATTTTTCAGTTTTGTGAAGGGTCCAAATTTGAATTCCTGTCACAAAAACCGCACTAACAATTATTAAAGAGTTAAAAAAGAAGATAATATAGTATATTAGAGAGTTGAATGAAAACTTGAAAAAAAAAAAGTGTTTAACTGTTGTTTGAATGACTTAATGATGTCATTAACGACATAACGTTTGAATATAGACACGACGAAACTTCAGAATTATATATATTGTTATTTTATTGCTAGATTTTGAATGTTGTCACAATTTAATCCTTTGATGCAATTTAGATGTGAAACGCTAATGTTCATGTCATTTTCTTATTAAATGACATGACAATTACATGAAAATAAAAAAATATAACCCAGACTTGTGAGAAACAAGAGAAATCCGCGGTGGGTTCCTCCACTCTCCCGGTGTACATATATTACCACCGACCCATCCAACGACTACTAAATCATTACCACTCCCTGTCCTAGCTATGTTGTCGTCTTTTTGTTGTCGTTGTCGCAAACAATGGGCTTAAATAATTTTCCTTGTATTTCAATGTCTAGCTTTTTATTTTGAGTATCCATGTTGACATTTCATCTCTTTTAGCCATTTGTACATCAAATAAAATGTTTTACAATTTTGTTTAAACTCAGAAATAGAGTGTACGAGGTTAAAAGAGGTGTGTTAAAATCACTTGTAATATTTTATGATCGGAAAAAAAATCGTAAATTAAAGAGGGATGTGACACCATAATTGTATTCGTGAATCACTTTCTTACAATCAATTACACATTCTATGTGTCGTTTTTCATACATAAAAGAAGAAATTGAAAAACTTTTGATGACATTATTTTATATCTCATACATTTCTTTTTTTTTTTGTGTGTGACAAATATGGACTTCAACTTTGCCCAAATTGAGCAGCTTTCAAAGGTTGAACTGGAAATTGGAGTATAATGAATTTATGGCATGTTTATTTATCAGGAATGGGTATTGAAATGATTCTAATTCCTGCTTTTCCTATGCTTACTAACACATGAGTATTGGAATCATTACAATTCATGACTTCCACTGTGTTTATTAACACATAAGAAATAAAAGATTATGTGGGTTCCACTTTAAAATTTGTAATAGAATGTCCTCAAATTAGGTAATAGAATCAACTAGAGAAAGTAGTTGATCTGATTCCAATACCTTGATTCTCTTATCTAAATTCCCCAATTCATTGCTTCTTCCATTCTTGATATGTAAACATGCTTAATAGAATCAGTGTGATTCATTTAAAAAAAATTAATCACAGCGAAGTGAAGAAGACTGTAATGTTGGCAACCCGAAAGAGAAAGTTTGGGTTACCATGGGGATAGACAGTAAGACGTTATAGTAAACTCAACCAATCTTTTGCAAAGGGAAGCCCAAAACGATGTGTTGTACGTGGCCCATATCAATCTTTTCCTTCTTGTACGAAGCTTGAGCAATCAAAATCTAGCACAAGCTTTGCTTGGGCCAATCATGTTTCTTCTCATTCTCAATTACAAGCAAACAAGCCCTCAAAATTAGGCATCCTATGGTAATTCTCAAAAGTCAAATTTTACTTTGGAAATTGACTTCATATGATGCGTCTAATGGTAATTTTTCCTAATAAGTAGATAAGTTATAGATAATGTGTATTGAAAACTAATTAAATCTCTAATTTGGTGTTTCTTTTATGTTTAGCTTAAAAGATCAAGAAAATGGCAATTGGTTAGCCTCACTCAACGTCATTTGTGTTGGCCAGTTGACATGGAAAAGGGTGTGAAGATATCCAAGTCATAAAATAACAAAGGGAGATAAAGGATGTGCATGGAATCCAAGAAACATAAAGGCGATGGGTACTAAACTAAGTCATAAACTCCCTCACGAACTTGTCATGATATTTTACATGAATATCTCTCTCCTATATAAGCTGGTACCACCCCTTCAACTCTTCTCTCTCTCTCTCTTTTCTACCGAAGCTGGTTTTCGGGTTCTCTTCCACATCACCACCACTCTCTGTAGGCTGAGTTATTGTTCATGGAGTGAGACCTGCTGTAATAAGAAGTGACGTAGGCAACTGAACCATGAGCTAATAGAATTATGAGAGTGAGGATTCAAAGTGGGAGAGTGAGGGAAGTTGACACTTGACACTTCCTCAGTCTCATACTTTGAATTCAAACTCATAATTCTATTAGCTCATGGTTCAGTTGTAGTTGATACAACGAATTTCTCTCCTATATAAGCTGGTACCACCCCTTCAACTCTTCTTTCTCTCTCTCCTCTACCGAAGCTGGTTTTCGGGTTCTCCTTAAGGCACGGCAGTGGCCAATATGATCCCCGGCTGCCAGGACATGCACGTGCTTTTCCACATCACCACCACTCTCTGTAGAGAGTTATTGTTCTTGGAGTGTGGCGTAGGCATCCACCATCAAAGTGCCAATGGCAGCAACCAAGCCCAGTGAAGGGAAAAAAAGAAGGAAAAAGCACATTTCTCCTGTATGGAGTTGCAAAGAAACTACACCCAATCGAAGGTATTTCTTTTACACAAGATTCTTAGATTTAAGCTACATCATTTTATGCAAATTACAGAGAAAGAAAACACAAAACTTCAGAAAAAGAACCAAACAAATGGCCCAAAAAAGGAAATTAAAATTATAAGCATTAGCCTGCCTTGCCTACGCCCATATGGCTAACAAAGACATGCAGCCAGCCCCAAGAATAATAGATCATAAATTAGCCCCAAAGTGTTGGTTGAAAATGATGAATGAAATCTTTTTTTTTCTTTTTTACAAAGAAAGTCTTCTGGTTCAAGTCCCATGCATTCAAAAAATTGATGGAAGGCCAAGGCAGCTACTAAAGGTCTTATGGTGGCCAGACTTCCAGAAACACCTAAGGAAATTCCTATGATGACGGAGTGGACAACAATCCCCAACTCCAAAACCTGCAACAAAATAAAAACAAAACAATAGTACTTCACCACTAATTAACTAGTACTTGTAAGTAAATAAAACATAATGGATTAATTAATATTACCTGAGAAATTACTCTATGCCTAAGTAGTTTAGTTGTAGTTGAAAAGTGTCAACTGCAACTGAACTATGAACATGAGCAAGAGTTGCGTGAGTATGGACAAGCTCTTGAAGTTGATGCTCTTCCACATCACCACCATGAGCATGAGCACTTCAAGTGGTGTTGATGTGGACGAGCATCAACTTCAAATGCTTGTCCATACTTAGGCAACTCATGTTCATGCTCATGGTTCAGTTGCAGTTGACACTTCAACTACAATTGAACTTCTGAGACATAGAGTAATTTCCCATGTAATATTAATTAAGCCATTATGTTTTGTTTACTAAGTACTAGTTAATTAGTGGTGAAGTACTGATTGTTTTGTTTTTATTTTGTTGCAAGTTTTGGAGTTGGAGATTGTTGTCCATTCTGTTATTATAGGAATTTCTTTAGGTGTTTCTGAAAGTCCGGACATCATAAAGCCTCTAGTAGCTGCCTTGTCCTTCAATCAGTTTTATGAAGGCATAGGACTTGAACCAGAAGAGTTTATTTGTAAAAAAAAGAAGAAAAGAAAAAAGATTTTCATCATCATTTTCAACCAACACTTTGGGGCTAATTCTCTTCTTCCTGGGGCTAGCTGCCTGTCTTTGTTAGTGATATGGGCTTAGGCAAGGCACCCTAATGTTCATAATTTTTCTTTTCTTTTTTGGGGCCATTTGTTTGGTGTTCTTTTTTTGAAGTTTTGTGGTTTCTTTCTCCATAATTTGCTCTCAGAATCTTGTGTTAAAGAAATACATTCGATTGATGGTGTAGTTTCTTTGCAACTCCATACGGAGAAATGTGTTTTCTTTTTTCCTTATATACAGTCCAACTTTCATCTGAACCGTTAATCTAGTTGATTCCTCTCCCATGCATATGCATCAATGTCATGGACCGCCAATTCTTTTCTATACAGAAATTATTCTAGTTGAGAAATGCTGAGTAAGTTTCCCTTTGAGAAAGGATTTTTGGATCTTTCAGTTATGTCTTTTGGTTTCCTTTGTTTCTCATATTTGATTATCACGTTAGGACAATCTCAAAATCATTAATAAGCTTGAAGGAGCACAACTCTTGATGAATAGTTGTGACTTACATGAAAGGTTACCTCTTAATGAAGAGATGCAACCAAAGGAAAGCGGTGCTTTAAAGACTTTACATGCCAACTCAACTGCACTAGAATAGATACTTTATAAATAGAGGTTGTACATATGCATGAAAACATAACCTATATATACCATACCTCCATTGTTTTCTAGAGAAACTAATTTTTGCAGTTTCAATTTCTAATTCATCATTAGTGTGTTTGGGTTTGCGTTTGCCTTTGGGTGTGCAAGTATTAGTCAGGGCCTTTTTTTTGCTTTTTTTTTGGGTCGAAAGTGTTAGTCAGGGCGTAATTTGCATATCTCCTAAAGGTTGTGGGGTACAAATAAAGTCTGAAAGACAGTTACCTATGTGCCTTGAAACAATATTTTATCCTACCATAACCCACAAGAACTATACAACAAAAGTCAAATTTAGATAGCAATAGGGTTAATTGGTGATTTGGCCTTGAATTTCTACCTAACTTTTGATTTACACGTATTCTTTTTTTTTATTATAGAAAATTAAGGATATAAACTTCTTTTTTTCACCAATTTCCCTATTGCTATCTAAATTCTCAACATTTTATTTAATTTGCCGTTAAATATGAGGGCAAATTGGTAATTTCAATGTTAAAATAAAATAAAATAATTTGAAATTTGAAATAACAATGATAACAATAAAGTTGAAAAAAAAACCACCGCCACCCACCACTCTCTCTCTCTCTACAAGCCCTTCTTCCCCAAATCTTAGCCTCCTATGTCCTCCTCACAAATCACACCACCACCCATTCTCTCTCCCTTGACTTCTCTCTCTGCCCTCACTGCAACCAAAGCTCTAACACATCCCATACAACAACCACCATATATTTGAACAAAAAAAATTCCAGATGCACATATTTGAACAAAAAAAAGAAGAACAAATCTATTTGAGCAAAAACCGCACCAGGGAGGGGGGGGGGGGGGGGGGGGGGGGGGGGGGGGTGTGTGTGAGGGGGGGGGGGGGGGGTGTTTGTGGTGGTGGGCGAGCGAGATACAGGGAGGGAGAGAGTTGCGGGGAAGAGGAGAGAAAAAAGGAGGGGAAAAAAAGAATAAAAAGGGGGAAATGAGGAAAAAAGAGGGAGAGAGAATCGGGATGTGTGTTGTGAGTCCTTTTTCAATTTTATTTATTTATTCTCACATAAAAGTTAACAATAGGACATATGTCACTTTTCTAAAGTAGTTTATCCTTTATTGCAACTGTATGGGTAAAATTGAAAAAGTGGAAATTCATTAAAATGATAGGTATAGGCAGTAAGAAATTGAGTGCAAAATATCCCCACTCAATCGTATGATTTTAAAAAGAAAAAAGAAAAAAAAAGATTTTGATTTGTCCCTAGGAAAGCTAGTTTATAGTAGTAAAATCTAGTCTTTCTCTTTTTAGGTCGAAAGTAGTAAAATCTTACTTGCCCAAGGGTTAAAAACCCATTATGATCTGTGTACTGCGGATGCGATGCGATCAACTTAATTACACTCTTTGACTAGAAAGAAATTGGGTATGGCAAATTCTTTAACATTGGTTATGGGTTAAGCTACTTGCCTGACGTTGCAGATCCTCCACCTTTCAACCTCAACCAACCCAAAAGGCATATTTTGGGCCATCGTCAACCTCTCATAACTCAAAATTTCTTCTTCTAGTTGTCAGGACCAGTAAAATCTGTGGTTGGCAAATTGGTGCATAGCCTAACTTAGTCGACATGTGCTTTCTCAATGACTAATTGAGCTTATGCAGATTTTCGTGGTGCCTATGAACTTGCGTCAAAACCTCACTTTAATGTGTATCACGAACTAGTGTCTCTCTGGGTTTGGGTTGGGGTGGGGGGGGGGGGGGGTGGTGATCCTCATAGCTGAGCTGTTATTTTTGCTAATGAAATGTAATTATACATGTGTGCGTCAAAACCTCACTTTAATGTGTATCACGAACTAGTGGGTTGGGGTCCTCATGAGCTGAGCTGAGCTGTATTTTTGCTAATGAAATGTAATTATACATGTGTGCAATCAAATTCTTAATTACTACAACCACTACCTATATGTTTGGATTGGGATTGGGAGTAATGTTATCTTACAAGATAGTTCGTTATACTATATTGTCGGATTGCGACACGATTCATTATTGTTTGTATGTATAAGACAATGTTTGACCTAGTATATTACTCCTAGTACTGTATAGGTAGTGGTTAAATGTACATGATTGCAATTACATTGTAGTTAGCATTCGAGGATGGGTCGAGCTTGGACCGGACTATTGGGATAGACATTATTTTATGTTGGGTTGAGTCAGACTTGGGTTTCAATACCTTAGTCCAAGCTCATCCACATGAGCCGAGCTTTTTCAGGGTATTAGGCCGGGTTGGGGCCGCCCATGAAAATACTTTTTTTTTAAATTGAAAATGAAAATATAGTCAACTATATTCAGGCTTAATTTATTAATATTCAATTGGATATCACGGGTTCGGGCTGGTCCTTTTTGGCCTGCAGATCACAAGAAATTTTCAATATACATAGGACATGTGGAATTATTCTTCAAATTACTGCATTGCTTTATATAACATGTGGCTGGCTGCAGTGGAAATATTCCACATGTCCTTCGTCTATTGGATGGTACACCAGCCACGTGGTGTACCAAAAACACCCGAAAATTACTCACAAATCACGAGTTAAATAATGATCCCTAGTTGGGTAGGATTTGAAAAGAATAACAAGTTAGAGAGCATTGTGCATAATGAGTTGAAGAAAACATGTATTTTAATCCCTAAATATCCCTCCAAACCATGATGAAACCATTAAACACCAGTGTTTCTATGCAAGGGACGAAACTAAATTATTATTTTTCCATTCAATGCAACTAGCAATAGGTAGGCAATCTCAAATGACAAATAATTTAGCTTTCTTACCTATACTACATACTTCAAAAAGATTCAGAAGATAGATCCAAAAGTTGCCCGACTTTTTCCCACAAGTGTAGAGTTGTTATAAACATATGAATTGATGGTTTACAATTAACTCATGACAATTATTGAGTGCCCACTTTGGTGTAAGGTACAAAGCCGCTTTCAAAGATATGTGGAGCTAGCTAACAGCTGCTTCTGTAGTCTTCATCATGTAATAAAAACTACAATATATGCTTGCAAAATCTCCTAGAACCTAATAAAGTTGCAACTTATAATAGACTGATTCTTAGTTTTTTTGCACGTTAGCAACAAAATCTGCGATCAACATTCAATTTCTTTCTTATTTTTGGTACAAGTCGAGCTGTCCAAATGGGTCCCTCAAAAGCAAAAACTATGTCATATTTTTATAGATTTCACTCCTTAAGATAGGAGGACCATCCTTGTAAATTAAGAGCATGTTTAGAGCTGTCTGTGTAATAAATAAGTACTTTTGTTTATAAGCGTTTTAATTAGAAACATTACAAACTTCTATTAAAAATCCTATTACTCTTTGAAAAACCACTTAAAAGTGTTTTGTGAAAAACAGAAAAGCGCTTTTATAACATATAAATACTTTAATTAATTTTTTAGAAAATTTGACATAGATCCAAATTCTCATTTAAGAGTTGGACTTAATCTTTGGATTTTATGTCCAAATACTTTGACTTGAATGCCACATAAGATTACATTACTCTTTAAATTTTTTGATGTAATCATATATATTTTTTCTTTTAAAATCTATGTTTCTATTCCAATTATGCCCCTATGATTTAAATTGGGAAAGACTCATTTATATCATAATAATTAGCTAATTAATACATCTATTGACTCTTATTGCAATTCATAAAGGGGTAAAAAATTAATTTTTGGCCAATAATTACTATATTTGACCTTTTAAATAATTATGATTTGTGTTCTTGACTTATAGGTAACACGATTTATCACTAAGTTTTTTTCATTGCTAATAATAACACTATTTACCTGTATGTTAAGTACATAAATTCATGTGGGTGCTTGCCTTACTGTAATTGATTAAATTGTAGTTTATGCATATATTAGGTAAATATTATAAAGGAAAGAATTTAAATCAAGAAATTCAATTATAAGGAAAACAATGCATTAAATTTAGATTTCAATATGTTTTCCTTATTTACCTCGAAGGGTAAAATCCACACACACACCAAAAACAAAAAAACAAAAAAAACAAAAAAAGAAGTCAAAGGACCTACATCTAAAACAAAAAACTGAGCTAAATCTAATGACAACTAATCATTTTGGACCTAAATCTAAGAACCCATTTTACCAATCAATGTTAAAAATGCTCTTGGTTGTTAAAAAAAGGTTTTTGACCCTTTTACAAACAATGCTAAATATTAGGGCTGGGCTCAGTTTAGGTTGATTCAATTTTGGGCTCAACCCGAAACTGAACCGTAGGCTTCGGTTTGACTATTTTGAAAATCGAAACCAAATCATAATTGATGAAAACCGACCACTTCGGTTAACCGGACATGGTGATTTGGTTTGGTTCGGTTTCAGTTTTTTGGCTTTCTTAGAGAGAGAGAGAGAGAGAGAGAGAGAGAGAGAGAGAGGAAATAAAAGCAATGGAGAGGAGAAGAAGAAAAAAAAAATAGGGAGAGATGGAGAAGAAGAAGAGGAGAAAAAGAAAAGAGAGAGAAGAAGAAGAGGGAGACGGGGAGAGGGCGTGAAGACATATATAAGAAGAATGAGAAAATAAAAATAGAGAGAGGGACTGATAAAGACAAGACAAACGGAGAGATTGAGAGAGAAGAAAAAGAAAAGATTGAAACTATGTATTATATATATATATATATTTCTTACTTCAGTTTGGTTTGGTTAAACCGTAGGTTTGAATATTGCAAACCGTAGGTTTGAATATTGCAAACCGTACATCGAATCATATATTTCGGTTTGGTTTGGGTTCAAACCGATGACAAAAAAAAATTGAGAAAAAACCAAACCAACCCAACCCATCGGTTTGGTTTGGACAAATTGGCTAGATTTCGGGTCCAAATGCCCAGCCCTACTAAATATAATCCCCAAATCTCATTCTTATCCACACTAGTATAGTGTCAATATTAGTACTGAAACAAAGCCAGTGGAAGAAGCCAAATTTGGTTTGACTTTGTTTCGGTTGGGATTGTACTTACTCTTTTCAATTCGACCTCACAAAACAAAAACTAGAATCATCTAGCTTGTTTAGAGAAAAGAAAGAAAGAAGAAAAAAAGAAAAAGAAAAAGAAGAATTAAAAGTAGATGTTACAGTCTAGCTGTCCCTATGACGAGCTTATTATTTCATATTGAAAGCACAACTCCCACATTTTTTATTACACTGCTTCCATAAACTTCTCTCTCTCCCTCCCTCCCTCCCCAACTCCCTCCTCCCTCTGTTTCTCTCTCTCTCTCTCTGACAAAAATGGTACAATCAAAGAAGTTCAGAGGGGTCAGACAACGCCACTGGGGCTCCTGGGTTTCTGAGATTCGTCATCCATTACTGTACTCTCTGCTTCTCTTCTTCTCTTCTTCTCGTTTCCTACCAACCCCCCTCCACTAATTCCATTGCTGTTTTCTCAACAAACTATTCACCGTATACTTCCACTCTTTAAGAGCACAATTACATATATATATATATATATATATACATACTCCACAGCTCCTTTTTCTTTATATTTTGCTCATAAAGCTTACATATATATTTTCTAGTTCTTGATTCTATGTGTTTTTCAATTGTAAAAAAAGAGTCCCATTATAGCATGGTGGTGTCTTAATTACTTGTTTAGCGTATGGTCTTAATTTTGGGTTTTGGTTATAGGAAAAGACACAAGTACCAATTTAGCTTATAGATTTAGCATGAGTGACAAAGTTTGTTAGTTAATTATTATGGGTAGGTGTTCTAATTAAGGGCCTAATTAGGAAATGTGAAAGAAGTGTCAATTCATTGATTTGATTCTTAGTATCATTAATTAAAATTTTCTTTTCTTTTCTTTTTAAATTGCTAATGCAGGAAAAGAAGGGTATGGCTTGGGACATTTGAGACAGCTGAAGAGGCAGCAAGAGCATATGATGAGGCAGCTATTTTGATGAGTGGTCGAAATGCCAAAACAAACTTTCCAGTCCTCACAAATGAAGTGTCCAATGATCATAACAACAACAACAACAACTCTTCATCATCTTCTTCCTCAGCACTTTCAGCAATCCTCAGTGCCAAGCTTCGCAAGTGCTGCAAGTCCCCATCTCCTTCCCTCACCTGTCTGAGGCTTGATACTGAGAATTCCCACATTGGAGTCTGGCAAAAGGGTGCGGGGCCGCACTCTGATTCGAACTGGCTGATGATGGTTGAGCTGGACCAGAAGAGTTTGCAACCACCCCAGCCAGAAACTAGCACCTCTGTTTTGGACACAGAGGAAATGGCAGCAGGGCAGGACGGTGGGGATGATAGCGTGGATGACGAGGAAAGGGTTGCATTGCAGATGATAGAGGAACTTCTGAACAGAAATTGATAAAATTGGTACTTCGGTGTAATATGGTATAGTCCAATCAACATCACATGGAGGTTGATCACCAAAGTGTATTAGGAATTTCCATGTGCTTAGTCTTGTCAATTGATGCATTGGTATTTGTTTGGTTTGAAGTTAGGATTTGTTTCTTTCGTCAATAACGCCATGACACATGTGATAATATTTTCACGTGACATAGTATTATTGATCGGGGATGATAAAACAGTGTTATTCCCTTTGCAACTAAGTTTTTCTCTTACAAGACCCTCCATATATATATAGAGTATCACTTTAGAAACTATTTGGTTGGTGTTAGAAATAAGAAGAAGAAAAAATGAGAGGTATAAAATTAGTGTTTTATATGCAGTCGCAATATTTATTAAAATTAGGGTTTGCAAAGAGGATGTAATGATGTAATGATGTAATGATGTATGATAAATAAAAATTGATATTGATTGACTTGGTTTTGAGTTCTCCATCTCTCTGATCACTGATCAGCAAATATGTATTTGTTCTGTTGTGCATATAGATCTTTGTGAGGTCACAAATGAATTGCAATCCACAAATTAACATGTGATTTTATTTATTTATTTTTTAAAAAGCTCCAACATACATGGAAAGGTGATAAATGTTTGAAGAATATGCTAAAACTTCTTGTGGTTAATGTGGAAATAATATTATTAATGCTTGGCACGTGTTTAATTTAGAGCAACAACAACTAGATAGTGAGAGTTTGAGCTATAATTTTCCTTCTTAACAGTCTCATCTTTTGATGAAACGAAAGATAACTTCTTCTTTTTTTTTCTTTTTTTTTATATATATACAATGGAAAGGAATCACATCTTAACTTTATTAGCATAAATTTCATGATAATTAAAACGAGTTATATGACGCATGTGGTTTCTTATATAAATCCATATCGGTTGTAGTTGGCAGTTGGGTGCTATGCGTAAGTCCTTTCGATTCAAGGTTGTAGGTCTGTTTTGGCGTTGATGGTAAAAGTAGCCAATTTCTCTCTAAATTTTTGTTCACCAAAAAAAAAAAAAGGAGTTATATGATGCATGTGATTTACAACACTCTAGCTTACTTACCATAAATTCTTGTATCAGATGAGCACTAGTGTGTAGACTTTTCATGCTACAAAAAAAAGAAAGAAACAAATTGCATCAAAAATAAATTTACCTATTTCGTATGGCACGAATTAGAAGGTGGGTTTTTTGGGATAATAAGAGGATGGATTTTATTTTCGGCTGTTATGTGTATTTTCCACAAGAGATGTGAAAAGAGTACGGCTAATTCTATTAGAACTCAAAATACCATTTCTCTATAATAATAAATATTCTCATTATTTGTGTTTTCAATTCAAGAAAATAAAATTTAATCAACTAATAATGCTTTGGGTTGATAGCCATGGCCCACATGGTGTGCCATTGCAAATTGCAATACAATGGTCGCCAGTCAGAGAGAAGTAGAAGGAAGAGGAGGGAAGAAGAAGAGCTTTATTTTTTTGAGTTTTATGAATCGATCTTTCTTTTGTTTTTTTGTTTTTCTTTTTTATGAATCGATCTTGTCAAGCACGTTTATAAATTAAACGAAGTGCATGAGGGAGAATGGCCTTTATTTAGATATGCTGCATGTTAAAATTTGAGCAAGGTATATATGAAATGTCTCCTCAATGTCACGTGTTCAGGTAAAGCTTGGAAAGAATTGTAAATGGCTATTCTAGTATTAGAAATGAGACCTATTATGTTTTTTTTTTTACACTGACGATATTTGAATAATAGAGAATCGAACACAGAACATCAAGTGTAGAGATACATTTTAAATATTAAAGCTACAAGCCCCTTTATTATACTATTATAGTGTACGAGCAAGTTGATTTTTTATGTGAACATCGAAGAACAAACGTGTCACATTGACAAAGACACTTTGGGTTGTTATTCAACCGTGCACACCAAAGTTAAATCATTAGCAGGATTTGGACCAACCATTATAGGCTCTAATGAATATATTACGTAAAGTATATCATATTGTTGGCAAAATAGGATCTAATGAATATATTTATCACATAAAATTTAGATATAATCATCATAATAATCAAATGGGTATATAATTTCGAATGTTGTATATTTTTAACAGGAATAATCATTGAAGGGTGATGTTGAAAATGGAGGGTTATAAAATTATGAGACCAAAATGCACTTTGAGAATGGAAGATATTACTAGCATTCCTCCAACTAGTGATATATATTTGTTGGGACTTGGGAATATAAAATCTCATGTCAAGTACTTTAAATCTTTTATTTTAATATATAAAATGTTTCATACTCTTATATCTTGCACTCTAAATTTAGACATGTAAATATATTTAAAAAGATTAATAAAAGAAGTGCGAGATGACAAATTAGGCATGTAAATATATCATTTTTCATATATATAAATAAATACTTTTAACTATTTGAGCTATAATTTCATTGTGCATTGTCACATTCCTAAAGGATAATGATGTGAGTGTTGCACGTATATTTTCTCATATCAAATTAAAGTCATTAATGAAGCTCCAATCTTGTTGGCACTCTTTAAGGATACGCGTCTTTGAAGCTTTTCAGCATTTCAATGGAATTTGCTGGTGTTTGGAGTATCAAAACCCATGTGGTGGAGGTCCGTTAGGTTCTAGGACCATGAAAGGGCTTAACCCATTTGCATCTTTAACAGGACCACGAAATTTAAAAACCAATTCATTAAGCCAGGAACAGCCAAACCAACAGCCAGCTGGTTGTTCATCGATCTTTCATCCACAGTTTGTAAGTACTGCCACTTAAATGTTGCTTAGCTTTAGAGAGTGGAAGGCATTTGATTTTGCTAAGAGTTTAGGCAACTTTGTTTTTTTCGTAAGAAGTGGGCTTTGTTAGGGTTTAGTTTGCCTTCAAAAATATATATATATATATATATATATAATTTAGTAAATTTGGCTTACACCCTTCAAATTCAATTTGCCGTACCTAAAACCCTTCACTTTTTGTTCCTATAAATAATACCCAATTTGTATAAGTAAAAACCCATGACTAGGATTCAACTCACCAAGTTACCTAATTAAGCATAAAATTTGATTTATTGTACTTTTTAGATTCCAAAAATACCCCCAACTAAGCCATTATTGCATTTTGTATATTAATGTATGAATCAATATGGATGTAGGAATTAATTTTGAAACATTTTAAAAAAAAATTTTAACAATAAATTCAAATTTGGGTAATCGGTTTGTTTAATAAAATGTTTATGTTATTTTCTTTTTATGAATTATACATGACTAATAATCCACTTTATAATTGTTTATGAATAAAACTATACATACTAATTATGTTGAAAAAATAATGTACCTATTACTTGTTTGTTTTATGAAAAATATAATTTACCTAGTATGAAAAGTGTACATAATTATCTATTCTAATATACCTACATTATACGACATCCAATATACCTACATTAATTTTAATGTACTTACAATTAGGATTTAGGTATTATATGTCATCCAATGTACCTACCATTTGAATAATATACCTGCTACGAATAAAGTACCTATTATTTATCTAAATAATGTACCTATTTTTTATCTAAATAATGTAATTTATTTTTGTTCTATAAATAATATAGCCTTTTTTCTCTGAATAAAGTACCTATTATTTGTTGAATAATACTAGTCTTACCACATTTTTTATACCACATTTTCATACCACATGATGTGGCAGCTGATATGTACATATCACATCATGTAAAATACTAATTTCTGTTTTTCTAATTTTATTTATTAAAATACACTTCATTCATTTAATTGATATGGAATATGATATGGACATGCCACATCATGTGGTATAGAAATGTGGGATAAAAATATGGTAAGTGTAGCATTACTCTTATTTGTTTTATTAAAAGTAATTTTTTAAAATGAACCTATTTTCTCTCTCCAAATAACTTACCTATTTTTTTCCTCTAATAATGTACCTATTTTTCATAGGTACATTATTGGATATGTAATTTATTGGATACCTATATTTTATATGTATATATTTATATTATAATTTTCATAAGTACATTATTGGATATGTAATTTACAGATTTTTTTTTGTTTGCAATTTTAGGAGGCGAGATGTGAGAGGGAATGACAACTATAAGAAATGGGGTGATTGATATGCTATTAATAGGGAGTATATTAATTACAATTATGACAGTTAATGAAATGCTTGAAATAAATTATAAATAAAATATGAAGTTTAGTGGCAACGATGTAAAAACATAGAAATACTACGACCTCTTATATTCTACTGGTCATTTAAATTTGAAATTGGGTTTTACACATAGATTTATAGAGTGATGAGTATATGTCTAGGAAATAGAAAATGTATGGATCTATATTAGACAAGCCCTATATAATTTTATTTTATACAAGAGATATTCTATTTTAATCTAATTTAAATTACGAGAAGGGGAATTTGAACTCGGATGCAGAATGAGGAGCACATCCACTCTAGTCAACTTAGCTAAGCCCATGTATGCTTAATTTGCTTTTAAGAGCATTTCCACCCATTTGTCATAGTAAAAGACATCGCAAGGGCTGTTACTATTCACATGAATATTGCCTCCCCTAGCAATTATTTGGTTGGTTTTCCACTTATTGTCATGGCAACCTAAGGGCAACTACTATTCACATGAGACACGAGGAGAGGAATTTGTATAGAATTTTGGTGTCGAAAGTGAAGAATATGGCTAGGTATTTATAAATAAAAAATTCCATTTTTCTTTAATTTTTTTAAATTTAAATTAGTTGTTGACGTCACAATGACGTCAGCACTAAGTCATCTTGCCTTGGCAACAGCCTAGGCTGGTGGAGCCCAGCACTTGCCCTTGCAAGAATTGGGCACTGGAAACGGCATTGGGATCACCCAGGGGGCCTCTTGTCCGGGCTAGCCCCTCCCGCTGGAAATGCTCTAACAAGGGGAATTATGTATAAAAAGCAGGAAAAAGCCGAAATTCATAGAGGATCGATTCATTCCATTTTTGAAAGGGCTAACTTCCAACTTTTTATTTAATTTTTTTGATGAACAACTAGCTAGAAATGGCAAAAGACCTAAAGCATAGTAGCTCAATGGATCCAAATCCACAGAGAGAGTTCTTGCTTAGAGAAGAATAGAAGAAGCCAGTACATGAATGTACTCTCAATACAAAATCTCAAGGACCTATGAAAACATTGTAGCAAATAGCAACCTAAACAAAGAGTAGGCGTTAAATTATAAGCATGAAGAAAGCAAGCATAGCATGAGGCAATTTTGGTGGGCACTTGGAGCATGGAATTTTTTCACTTATTTGCAAGATCCTTCACTGTTGCACTTGCAGTAATAATCATCGTTCCGCATTATTCTGAAGCCTATCATGACGGTTGTGTGGGCTTTCTATACAATAATTTCTCGTTTATTATGACAATGGCTGGTGTTCACTCAAATCATTCTACAGGAACAATGATATTGAACAAGAGGCTTAATTAACGTACAAGGTTTTTAGGATGCATTTTAGATTCTACATTATCTAAAGTCATTGATGGAGTTCTAGGGTGGCTACATATGAATAATTATTGATTGAAAAAAAAACCTTTGGGTTTTCAATAAGAAAGTTGTTATTGGCACTCCAAAAAAGTTATCATCTAATCCTCCTAGATAACAAAATAAGGAGAAAATGCACCTAGAGGAGTACGTGATGACTTTTATGAAATGTCATTAACCTAGAGGTGTTGGTTAGTAGGAAAAGGGGTTTGAGAATGCAAAATCAATTATTATTGTTATTGTTTTTCATGTTTGGAAAAATTTATCTTGACTTACGGGACTGACTACTAAGGGAGAAAATGAAACCCTCCATTGAAAAATTCAAACAAAACCCATTTCCAAAATAGCAAGTGTATGACTACTCGGGTTCCATTTTCAATTCCTATTGGAAATCGATGCAAACATTAGTTATATTTTAAGTTTTTATAATTACATATTGCTAATTTAGGGCTGTAATGTAAAGAGAATAAAGTGACATTCTGTGGTTATTTTCTCAGCATGACCAAATACGGGAAAAAGAGTCTTCACTTTCCATCATCTGAGAAAGACAGGAGAATGATTTTCCATAAATTCCTTTCTGGAACCAAATGCCTTGAAAATCCCATAATTGTTCCTTATGATATATAGAACTTTCTGGTTATTTTGTCTCTAAAATTTAATTATATAATATATTTAGGCCATACTTATAACCTACACAATTGTCGTTCATGAGAAATCAGGCCATACTTAGCTTTTTATTATTATAAACTTATTCCTACTCAGTTTAGGCAAAAATAATGTGCTCAGGACGTGGTCCAGTTGTAATTATATTTAAGATACTGATAAAGCCCATTCCAGGAAGGCAAGCTATCAGTAGGTTAGGCCCACAATGCCATCATTTCTGTTTATATTTTCACACTAGAATTCAACGTCCTTTTGTTTTTTGTTGGATTATTTGTTTTTGTAATTCGAATGCTGCTCTTAATATCACATCCTATAATGCATGTAATTTAGATAGTTGATATCTTAAGGAGCTCGATATTTTTTGGGGAATTTTTGACATACTAAACCTTATGAATTGATATGTGTTTTTTTTTCTTTTCCGTTTTGTTATTATGAATCTATCAGACCTCTACGGCAATTGATCTAAAACATGAACTGTTTATCCATCACGTAACGTTAGGTGAACCTCATTCTTTTTTTAATAAGTAATATACTGAAATTTGTACTCCCATATCATTTAGTGAATATTTTATATGGCGCTTTTCATTTGGTACACAAAATCTCGTTTGGTTAAGTTTTAAGGGGTTGTTTTCATTTTCATAGAACAAAACACGGTAAGAACCTGTCCATAGGCCAAAAACAATGAGAATGTTTTCATAAAATGAAAACAAGTTCACATGTATTTGTAGAGAACAGAAAAAAGATGTTTTCATTCTCACTGGAAACGCTCAAAACATGGGAGGTTGAAAAAGAACAGCTCCCGCTGCTCACTGTCGTCAATCTCTCGCTTAATCTTCTCTCCTTATTAGATCAAAAAACAAAAATCTTATCTCCCCCTTGCTCACCCTTTTCTTCTCTCCCCATTTCTTGACCTAACGGCCATTACAAGCCAATAGAACCACAATTACCATCAAGACCACCACCCACACAGCAAACTGCCAAAAGAGAGAGAGAGAGAGAGAGAGAGAATATCAGGCCTTGGATGGGAAGGAAGAAGAAAAGAGAAAAGAGAGAAGAGGAAGAAAGAAAAAAAAACAAGGAATAGGCCTGGGAAGGAAGAAAAGAGAAAGGAGAGAAGAGGTAGAAAGAAAGGGACGGTGTTGGCTAAAAAAATAAAAATAAAAGAGATAAAGTGTTGTGAAACGTGTGTGTGTAGATGTAGCAAGACTTTTTGTGTATGCAATAGCAGATTGATGTAAGTGAAATAATGTTTTGGTGGGTGAAATGTTTTCACCTCCAATTCTTCTGCAAAGCATTAACTGCTTTGCTCTTGTAACTTTCTCTATAAAAGGGATCCTCAGTTGAAGAAGAAGATACACCGATCCAAAGAGAAAATAGAGAGAGAGAAAAGAGAGTGAAAGATTTAAGAGTTAGAAGAATTTTATCTGAGGGAGAAAGTTCTATCAGTGTATACCACAAGAGCAAATACCATTCCATGCCAATACTCAGTGGTACTTTCATATTCTGTCTATTTTATAACATGTTATCAACACGACAGTCTTTCTCCTTTACCTCTAAATTTTTCAAGTTAAACACTATGTGGTTATTTCTCTGTTTCCTCTTTGTCATATGTCTACTCTCACTTTACTATTACGACGACATGCAAACTTTCTTTTTTGTATGCTCAAAAATTTTAGCCCATGCACCATCTTCTTGAACTGGAGTGTCCTCAATCCTTTGTAACTCAAATGTCCATAGCGACAGTGCCATAAGTGTGCCAAATCCTGCGTGGAAGTGTAGAGACAAGCTGGCTTTGGAGATCGTGAATTTGCTAGCAACACAAACATCCGATTTGTTGTCATCTCGATCTATATTATGAGCCCTTTCTCTGGATGATAAATCTTGAGCTTTCCATATTGAATGAGAATTGTCAATCCTCTTTCTTGTAGTTGACCAATGCTTAGAAGGTTGTTTTTTAGTTCAGGCACAAAAAATACTTCACGAACAACATGTATAAAGCCACTTACTGTTAATCTTACGTTGCCTTTTCCCAATATAGCCATCCTTGTGTTATTTCCCAACTTTACCTTCTGCCTGAAGTCCTCGTTGAGATCACAGAACAAGCTTTTGTCACCACACATGTGGTTACTACATCCAGAATCTAGGAACCAGACATCTTCCCTTCGAGCACTCTTCATCTCCACATATGACATGAGCAACATCTCTTCTTCTTCTTCTCCTAATTCAGCGTAGTTGGCCTCCTTATCCCGGCTTGGACACTCATATTGAAAATGGCCAAGCTTGTGACATTTATAACATTCCACTGTTGCTTTATCATAGGACTGGCAGCCTCGCCCTCTTCCTCGCCCTCTGTATGCACCTTGATCGCGTCCTCTTGCACCAAACCTGTCTTTAGAGGTTACCTTGAGAGCTTGTTCTTCTCCTTTATGTCGCTGGAATTTCTGCTCATGAACAATCAGAGAACTCTGCAGTTCATCAATGAAAAGTTGATCGATGTCTTTAGACTCCTTGATTGAGCAAACAACATAATTAAACTTCTCACTCAATGATCTGAGAATCTTCTCCACCACTGTGACATCTTGCATCTGCTCTCCATATGTTCTCATCTTGTTGGCTACGAACAACACTCTTGAAAAATACTTAGAGACTTCTTCCCCAGCCTTCATCTCTAGAGTTTCAAACTCTCTGCGGAGAGCTTGTAGATGTGACCTCTTAACCCTAGCACTCCCTTCAAACTTCTTCTTCATAGACTCCCAAATTTGTTTGGAAGTATCCTTCACAAGAATGGTCTCCAATATCGTCTGATCGATTGCCTGAAAGAGATAATTTTTTACTTTCAGGTCTTTCAGCTTCAATTCATCGAGCCATTTCGCTGAGCTTCTGTCTGCGCCGCTCCACGCTCTGGCTCAACAAAGCCAGTCTCTATCAGCCCCCAATATTCCTTAGATCGTAGGAAATTCTCCATCAACATGCTCCAATGGTAATAGTGACCATCAAAGCGAGGGATGGCTGGCTACACGAAATTCCCTTCAGTTCTCATCTTCTTTGCTATTACAAGAACTCAAAGACTGCTGCTTTGATTTTGTCAGGCCCAGTGGGGCTCTGATACCAGAATGTTAAGAATCGGAATACAAATAACATAGTGCAACAGGTTTGGGAATGACTTCAGTCTTATTGAACAATCTAGGCTTATAAATAGCCTTTTACAAACTTAACAGAAAGAGAAAAACTAGCTCACGTTTTACAACAACGTGATAAGTGCAACTAAACAAGTACCTAAAAACTAGGATTTATTCAAACTGAATACAAAACCTTATCTGAATCCCTAACAGAAACCTAAACTTTCTCTTCACCTTGGTGGATGTATAGCTCAGGTAACTGCTTTGCATATACGAAACAAAAACATTACCTTTCTCTCTCTTTTGTTAGTAGACTAGCCATTAATTATGCATCTTAATTGATTCCTATAGTTCAATTAAACTCTGGATGACGTTAATTGATCAGATTTTTTTTTCATGTTCTTATTTTTTGTAGGCGAATTTCAAGTCTCGAGCAACTGCAGTCATGGCACTGTTCTTTCTCCCTTACAACTCCTATTGGAGTTGCAATCGGGATTGGAATATCGAACATATATACAGAAAACAGCCCAACACCCCTTGTGGTTGAAGGCGTTTTAAACGCAGCTTCAGCGGGTATTTTAATTTACATGTCGCTGGTCGATATGCTTGCGGCCGAGCTTATGAACTTAAAGCTGCAGAGCAATTTAAGGCTTCAGGTTGGGGCCAATTTATCAGTTCTTCTTGGGGCGGGGTGCATGTCATTATTAGCCATATGGGCTTAGGCATAGTCTCCATGTAGCCGAGAAATATGTATTTTCTTTTTTTGCCTTATATAATGGAAATTTCCGAAAAACTAATCGTTTCTATTGGAACAAGAGATATTTAGTAATATACCTATTTTTAGCACTAAAACTATAAATAAACTCTACACGATTTAATTTCCATAAACAAACCCAAAAAATAACAACTGACTCTATTGAATTTAATTTTGATTATTAAATTACTTTGATGCCATATTGAATGTTTTCGGCTTTTTTATGAGGTTTTGGGGTGTTTGTGTTAATAAATCAATGGCAGTTTTGTAATTTAAAAGAACTTAAAAACTTTTTTGTTATGTTGTAAATGAGCTTTAAGTGTGTTTCTAAAGTCCATTTCATATAGAGTTTTTTTTTATTTTATAATTTGGGCTCCTATATTGGGTATAATAGTGAATCTCTCTTTAGTCATATACCCATTTTTAACACTAAGGGCATGTTTACGTATCAGTAATGGAGAAACTAAGGAATCAGAGAATTTAGGAATCGGAGAACTACTGAATCGGTATGGGAAGAATCATTCTCATTAAGCTGTTTACTAAACATCTGGAATTAGCAATGGAATGGGATTGATTCCCATTGTTATTGTTTACTAATTTGCATGAATCAGAATCCAAATTAATTTTAGAATTATGGTAAAGTGATAAAGGGTATTTTTGGAAGTTATTAAGAGAAAACAGGAATGGGAATCGTATCGACTACTCCCCCCTAGTTGATCTGATTCCTAGTTTTGAGGGAATGTGATTACGGATTTTGAGGTGGGGCCCACTTATTTTTTCATTCCTGATTGCAAGTAAACGCAGGAGAAGTCAGGAATGGAAATCATTCTCTTTCCTCTCATTCCCATTACTGATACGTAAACATGCCCTAAAACTATAAATAAATCATACACTATTTAATTTCTATAAACAAACCCAAAAAATGTCCTATTAAATTTAATTTTGATTATTAAATTACTTTGATGCCCAATTGAGTGTTTTAAGTTTTTTTGTGAGGTTTTTGGGTTGAGTTTGTTTTAAGAAATCAATAACAGTTTTGTAATTTAAAAGAAGTTAAAAGTCTTTTGTTATGTTGTAAATGAGTTTTGGGTGTGTTTCTAAAGTCCATTTCATATAGGGTTTTTTATAATTTGAGCTCATATATTGGGTATAATAGTGAATTTCTCTTAAAACTATCACTTATATATATTAAAAATCTAGAAGGAAAAAAAAAGAAAAAAAAAAAGAAAATCGGCCTATTGGCCCAAGGGGAAAGGCTAAACAGAGAAGCCGAAATTACAAAACCAAAAAGGCCACAGCCCAGAAATACCCAGAATAAAAAAAAGGGCACCGAGGCAACAAGGGAACAACCAAATAGTAATAAGAAATAAAAATAAATAATAAGAACCCAGCTCAAAGATCTGCGTAGAAGAAGCAGAAGACCCCGAAAGCCAACCAAAGAAAACGATACCAACTCCCACCAAAACCAGCAACAGTAACGTTCCAATTCTGCAATATAGTCAGACTCAGATTGGTTTTGGAAAGCTTTGAATCGTATATAAAATTTGACCTTTTTCAAACAAGTTTATCGCATAATTGATAATTGTGGTTTACACTGATCCTACCTATTTGCTACTCAATTCTGCAAGCGAGCTATGATACTTGCAGTCTTGTTCGCCAACTCGGAAGGCAACATCCTAGTTGAACGGTAAGTGCGGATCTACATCTTCCGTTCTTTATTCAAAATGGTTTGAAATTTCTCCAACGTCATGAACTTGTAACTTTTGATTCTGTTTGTGGTGTTTTTGACTGAAAGTTATTAATTTTGGTATACCCTTTTGTGGGTTTAGTTAATCTAACTTGGAAATCTTACGACTTGGATCTGAATTGTGTTTTGGGTATTTCATTTCTGTATAGTTTGTCTTTTACTTTGTGTTTATGGTTTGAATCGGGTGGACTTTGTTTTTCTTCGATGGTTTTTTATTTTTCTTGAAATGGTTTAATTTGGAATCGCTGACATATAAATGGATAGCTTTCTGTTGTACAATATCCTATCAGATTAAGAAGTGAGAAGGATAGTTAACAATATACAACGATTCATGTATAGCATGGTGTGAAAATTATACAGCATTTGCTATAAAAGACCTCATCTTTCTGCTTCGTTGTATATTGTATATGCAATTGCTGTATGGAATGTATCGAGTACGAAAGAGCACTCTTGAGTTAATTGCTTTGACATTTTTGTGCATTTATGTTTCCTATATTTGAAGCATTGACTCCAGGGTTCTATGCTCATTGCAGTTTCAATGGAGTTCCTGCTGAAGAACGGCTGCATTGGCGATCTTTCCTAGTCAAACTAGGGGCAGAAAATCTTAGGGGTGTGAAAAATGAAGAGCTCCTTGTTGCTTGCCACAAGTATGTATACTTTTCTCTTTTTTCGTCCTGCACATTTAATGCTTAATGTCTATGTTGA
This sequence comes from Prunus armeniaca, assembly GCA_903112645.1. Taxonomy (NCBI): domain Eukaryota; kingdom Viridiplantae; phylum Streptophyta; class Magnoliopsida; order Rosales; family Rosaceae; genus Prunus; species Prunus armeniaca. The sequence continues at coordinate 6,484,182 of CAEKDK010000003.1, read as the reverse complement.
GATTGCCTTAGTTGTTCTAGTGTCATCACATACCTTGGGGATTGGATCCAAGAATTGAGCTGGAGCCTAAAATTTCCTCCAATGAGAATATAATGCTGGGGTATAATAAAACATATAAAAGTTTTGAAATTTTCTTTTGTCAAGGAAAGCTTTTTGGAATTAAGTCTTCAGCAAAGAACTCCCTTTTGCATTGAAGTTGTGACCTTCACAGAAATAATGCTATTCCTATTTTTAAATTAATAAAAAAAAAAAAAAAGTAAACTCAGAATCTGGTATCAGTTTACATTATTTGACTTGCATTGATGTATTATCAGGTCAGTTTACATTGTTTACACTGTGCTTGGGGATGTCAGCATCTATGTTGTGGGCAAGGATGAGTATGATGAACTAGCCTGTAAGTATTCATAACTCAGTTCAAGAATATGATGCTAGTTTATAGAAAGGGCAGGATGAAACTGTCAATCGAAAGCTAAAATTGCACTTCACTCTTGTTTGAGATTAGAGTTCTGAACCAGCAGTTTTCACATCCTTTTGATACCTTTTCAATCAGTAGTTTAGTTAGTTGCAACTAAGGTGAAAAGCTTTTCCCTTTTGCATGTGTAATTTTTGCATGCTTTCCAAAATAGATTCATGTTGTCAAATATCTTTATGATAGCAAGGTTCTCACCTATTACAGCCGGCCAGTGCTATAGTAGGAAAATTTATGCCATTTCTCTAAAGAAACAAGTAAAAAACAACTGCTATCTCTTTCCACACATCACTGAGTCACTGACTCTGCTTTAGTGCTTGGTGCAATTGGCCAAAGCTAGCACTTTTTTGAATGGAAAATTGACACCATCACTTACAGTAAACAAATTCAAAATGATACTCTCTTTGTGGTGCTTACTCTGACTGGCCAAATTGTAACAATTTCTTTTGGATGTGAGAGGTGTGCCGTGCTTTATTTTTTCTGGTTTTGCTTCTCTAACCTGGATGGATTCTTGCTAGTGTCAGAGGTGATCTTTGTGATAACATCAGCTGTGAAGGATGTATGTGGGAAGCCTCCAACTGAGCGCCTTTTCCTGGATAAGTATGGAAGAATTTGCTTGTGTCTGGATGAAATTGTTTGGAAGGTGAGGTGATGAATAAGTTTTAAATAATTAAAGCATTGTATTAAAAAAAAAACAAAAATTATTGTTGTTTGTTCATCCTTCACCAAAACATCCAACAAGTTAAATCATTTAGTATGGAATTCCTTTGATGGCTGCATCTTACGGCAACCATCCCAACAGCACAATGAAAATCATGTGGTAGAAGTTGCCCATAGTAGTCAGACCAACACCACTTTGGTACTATTTTAGTGGCAGGGTGGTGGAGGCTCACAATCATCCGAGACTAAATGTTAAATCACAGTTCCCGATTAGAATGGGAAATATGGAAATTTCCAACTTTCCTTTATAATTACATTACAAGCAAGCCTTACTTTTCTTTTAGTTTCGTTTTTTTATTTGGGTTGATAGGTTGATAGAAAGCTTTGCTTCTTATGCATTGTTTCATCTTCACATACTGACTTCATGTTACATGGCAATTCTATATTGCTGCCTAACATTTTGCTTTATAATGTTGAATTTTATCTTCTTTGACATCTGTTTTCCTATACTTTGCAGGGGTTGCTGGAGAATACGGAAAAAGATAGAATCAAGAGACTAATAAGGTTAAAACCTCCTACTGAGTTTTAAATCAAGCTTCCAAGTGAGCGTTGAACCAAAAGCTTCTTGTTGTAACAGCGGCACTGCTGAATTCATGCCCAGTATGTTGTTCAGGCTTTGTGACAGCCATAATGTTTTCAAACTTCTAGTGGAGATATTTTCTTGCATTTTCGGTGTGGAGAAGATAATAGGAAAATAGTAAATACCTGCATTTTTCGATATTCTGAACATAATGTTAAGTCAGTTCGTTGTTTTGAAATATGTTATACTACCTGCCTAACTAAAACAATGAATGTAGCAAGTAATGTAGCTATGGTAAACTTTTGCAGCAGAAGCCAAGATGGTTCTTGTGGCAGATTGCTGACCATATGTTTATGTTTCGCAGCTTTAAGCAATTGCTTGTTATTCAACTTTTTATCCACTGTCAATTCCAAAATTCTGAATTCCATATCATTGCAGATTTAATGAGGGATCATCAATTTATGTTTTGCAGCCAACTTTTTCTCAATAACTTGGGCTGGGGTTCGAACTTCAGAACTTTTTCATTATTTTGAAGAGAAATACCATTAAACTAAGTGTTAGTTGGTAATAAAACTTATTAGATATTTTTATACCAAAAGTTTAATAATCAGATTTTTACTCCATAAAATATTTGTAGTCTATAAAATAACCCTGGTTCCTGGCAAGCCATACATTGAGGCAGATTGTATAAAATAAAGGTCCTTAGCAGTTCAGCAACACATTGAGGCACCATTAAGGTTTCTAATTGAAAAGTGGTTACAAAAATAAGAGAATATTTTGCAAAAGTATATTCCTAATGACACTAATCATATAGATAGAAACAATTTTTCATGACCTTGAGCAATTTTTTGGGAGTTACCTTATGCTCTCGGATGCTTCAGGTGCATGTATTGATCATAAGGCAATGGAGACCACCCCAGTGGGTTTCCCAGGTCTCCCTGAGGTATCTGATGGAATGATTGTGGGCTTGGCATCTGATAAACGTTCCTATTTTGATGATTTTCTGTTGGAAGTTCATCATGCTAAGAGGTCGATCTTGGTCCCTTCTGCTTTGTCGATTAGGGGTTTAGATTAAGAAACAAGAAGATGACATTTAGTGCTTGTGTTGGCTTTGCTTTGACACTCACGGCCGGCTTTCTGCACTGTACAAAGAACTATGCACGCATAGGAGGTTTTTATTTGACAATCTTATGCTGTGGTGGGTTGTTATTTGCTGGGTTTATAGTGGTGCTTTGTTTTGTTTAGGGTTCACTGGTCGCGTCTGTGTTTTTTTTTCCTCTTTTGTTTAGTGTAGTGTTTCATTCTGTCTTCTGACTTGCAGCATGCTTCTCAATCTATGTGCTGCCCAACGGACTATGTTTCCTTTGCCAGTGTCAGTCTGCGGTGGTGTGCTCTCTAAAGGGTGTTCTTCGTTCGGGTTCTTATTTTTTGTTTTGTTTCTCCCGCTGTCTTGCCCCTTTGCAGATTTCCTCTTCTGAGTTGGTGTGCTTCCATGGGTTTCCTCTCTGTTTTCGTCTCCGTGATTTTCTTGGTGTGCTCTGTTGTGTCTCTGACCTTTTGTGCTGCGACGGATCCAGGAATTTTTCAACGGAGGTGCAATTCTTAAAAGCTAAAAGCTCCACAAAAAAATAAAAAATAAAAAATATGCATCTGACTTACTTTGTATTAGCATACTCAAGAAGAAAAAAGAACACAGGACTCTTGTGATGCACACACACTTTGAGTGATGTTAAATTGGTTTTTTATAAAGAGAATTTTCAATCCCACTTAAATAAGGAATTTCCAAAACCCAATTGAATAAGAGAAGTTTCAATTAAAACCTATGTAGGAATTATATAAGCCCCTTAGAATAGAAGCCCACGAATGCCCAGCAGTTTCTCCTTTTTTTATCTTTATTTTTTTAAAACCCTTATTTAAATTGGCTTATCCATGACCATGAACAAATGGCCCACGAATAGCCAGGTTTGTTTTCTTTAAACCCTTATCCACGAATGGCTAGGTTTTATTTTTTTTAAAGCAGCGCCTGGTCCAAAACGACGTCGTTTTGGCCAGGCAGTAAAAAAAAAAAAAAAAAAAAAAAGAAAAAAAGTCGCGCTGCACACAGCGCGCAGCAGCACAGCAGCCCTTCATTTGCACATTTCATCGAACACCTTCCGTGCATGAGCAGAGGTGCAACTTCAGCAGCTTCTATGGAGTTTTCCGACGACCGGAGGTGCGCCTGCACAGGTCCGCCACTACTTTGGTGTGCTCTGTAGTTCTTCTGCTGTACAATGAATGGACTATGAGTTCTTATAGAAGGCTTATTTTGACAGTTGGGATGCGTTGCAGTTCTCTCATGTGGGTCTACTCTATTGGTGCCTAGTATGGTTTTTTCTTACCGTTTTGGTTCTTGTAGCGGTCCAATATGGCATGGGTCGGACTCTCTTGTTAGTCCTTGACATGTGTGATACTCTTTCTTTGTATGGAGTTTGCCCATGTGATTTTTCCTAGGAAGATTTTAACGAGGCCATTGTATTTGTGTCGTTATTTGTATACCTTTTTTGGGTTATAAATTGATATATATTTTTGGTTACAATTGAATTCTTCTTCTTTTAAAAAAAAAATTCCCCTCTTAAAATGAAGGTTTCGCCAAAAAGTATAAGATCAACTCTTCAATGCCTACAAGGCCATAAACCAATGTGCATAACTAGAGAATAGATTGAACAGAAAGAAAAAGGGATGTGTTTAAATTAATAGATATATTCTTTTTTTTATTTTATAGATTTGTTTGTATTAATTATTTACTATGTTTATGTTTGTGTAATAAAATTATTAGATATGGCTTTTTTTGTTTTATAGAATGAAGGGAATTGTTTTTTTATGCTTTGCCAACATAACATACTAGAGTGTAAGAGTGTCCCGTGTCATATGAATTTATGAGTTCCACTCCCATATGTGTGACTTGTAAGACACAATATGTGAGACTATTGTCCATTTTAGTAAGTTCAGCCCCATCACATCAAACAATGGCCAAGACTTTTGACCATTTCTATGAGACACTATCTACCTAACAAAACAATCACATTTATTGTGTGTGTGAGAGAGAGAAATCCCCTTCATGTAGTTTAGACTATTATTTATACTAAAAAAAAAACCAATCACATTTATTTCACAACCTCAAAAAATGGATATTGAATGCCATTCATCTATTTTTCTCATCAAATGCCTACAAAGGGCGTGTGAGATAGAAAAGTTCTTTTAAGTCTGATTTTTCATTCATTTAAAGAGTCTACCCATTAAAAAAAAAATTACGAAGAGTTTCTTAAAGTTAGATAATTAGATTTTTCATTATCTGTTTTAATGTATGTGTGGCATAGAAATGCAATATTTTCTGCTGGATCAAAGAGATATTAGAGGAAACTAAAACGATTAAACTATCAACTTTAACTAGCATATTTGAGATAAAGCAAGATAATAAGAATAACGTGCGAGTTCAACTGCCTTTTCATCGGGTTTGTCAAGATAGTTTTGTAATATTTGCTTGGATGGTAAAGGTGGAAGAGATTTCAATCAACGTATAATAATTCAAATAGCCTTGATGACCTCGCATGTGTCGGCCCCCCTCTGCGAAGGTTTTCTTGCTTGGTGCTTTACTTTCCATGGCTTCCTTCAAATTCTCCAACAGTACCGTTCTCTTCTTTGGTATTGGTAGCTTCGTTTTACTTTAGCTCCTCCCTAACGTTCTGGCCCATCATATTTTTCTCTTTTTGTTTTAATGGGTTTGTTGTATATCTTTTCAATTCCAATGAGTTTTAGGGCAAATATTAGGACTGAATTTATCATTATAAATTGGATGTGATAATTCATAGTCAAAGATTATTATATGTTATGATATGCATTCAATGAAGCTATTTCATAAACAAGTTGAATATGTAATGATAATACTTAAGTGTTTGTTTATTAACAAAAAAAAAGTTTAGTACTTTGGGGCATAGTTGTTGTGATCTCATAAGACAAATTTGAAATTGTCAGCTTATCCACGTTTACAAGAAAACAAATTGTGTTGCGGATTATTTGGCAAATTGAAGCTAAAATCTAGACCTGGGAATTTGGTTCTTTGATGAGGCTCCTGATGGGTTAGCTCTCTGTTAGTGGATATTTTTCCTCAATATTTGACAAGATATTATTTTCATTTATTTTATTTTATTTTATAACTTAAATGCAAAGAAGTAAGTTTATTACCCTGACTAATTGACCTAACCCATCTGCCATTTATTTTTTCAATGTGAAGTGCTCAGCAAATTGGAGAAATCAGTTTTTGAATGTGGTTGGGCTGGAACTAGCCTTTCCATGTAAGGTGTGTAAATTGGAAACTATATGACTAATTCTATAACAAGTGTCGCCAAAAAAACAATGAAGGGTTAAAGTTCAGCCAAAGAAAAACAAGTGGCTGTTATGCCTGATACTTAATTGAGGTCCTGCCAGCCAAGCTACATTGGCAGACAACGAAAGGAAAATTTAAAGGACCAAAAGGTGTACATGTGTGCAGGTGTACACGTGGTGGCCTGCCCTGGATGGAACATTAAATGTTGTTTTTCCTTTTGGAACTGACCTCATTAATATACATTACTATGGCTGAAATTGTCCAGCTCCACCTGTGGCTGAAATTTCATATTATTTACTTACGAAAAACCAAAGGAGGAAATTTCATATTATTATGTAAATCCAACAGTGAATTAATTGTTGAGTGCACTGAATCTACTGTGGTTTCAACTAATACAACTGATGCTGTGTTAACAACATGACAAAGAAAAGAAGCAAGGGGTATAGCCCGATGAAAAAGGATTTTAACTTGCAGATAGTCTCATGTTCGAACCTCTTATTCATTTTGTAATTTAATCTATCGCTTGTATTAATAAAAATGACAAAGAAAGAAAAAAAGGAAATTTCATGTTAGTATGTAAATCCAACAGTGAATTAAGTTTTGAGTGCACTGAATCTACGGTGGTTTTCACCTAATACAAGTTACAACTAATGATTTGTTAGCAACATGACAAAGAGATTAATGCTTGAGAGAGAGAGAGCTCTAGTATATAAAGATGGCACCACGTTCTGTTCAGACTATATTGAAAAGGGTTAAGAGAAGACAAAAATGATGAAGGCTGTGAGTTTTCTGCTTCATTTTGCCTTCCTCTTCACCTTAACACAAGGCAGATCAATCATCCCACAGCCCCAACCTCTCAGATCCTTCAAGCTCAGCAATAACCAGGTATGATCAATTCATTTGGAAGCAATTCTTGATAAATAGATTTATATACAGAGACTTAAATTGTAGTATTGTACTGCGTGTAGAAAAACAGAAAAAAGAAGCAGAAATTTCTGCCCTGGGATTTTGCTGAAAAGACAAGATCCTTTGAAAGATCAAGTACCTAGGTGAAAAAAATTGATTCAAATCATTGATTTGTTTGCAAGTGGTGAATGTTATTGAACCAGAGAAAGAGGGCAATATATTGATTCTATATGAGAATTTAACTGTTATGGCCTCTCACAGTATGCAGGGAGCTGTTCCTACACAGTATCAATAAAGACTAGCTGTTCTTCACCCAGATACACACGAGATCAGATCAGTATTGCATTTGGTGATGCTTATGGCAATCAGGTACTTCAATTAGACATTGAAAAATTCATGTTCGGATATGTATTGTCCGGATTAACAGTCTAACAACGTAACATGGACAGTATATAATTCTACGTGCCAGCGTGATCACATTAGTGCAGCAATTACAACTAATATAATCCACAAAAGAAGATTATATATATTTCTGCATTATGGGTAATTAGTCATTTATCAATGTTATTTATGTCTCGGATGATGATCAGGTGTATGCACCCAGAATAGACGATCCATCTTCGAGGGCATTCGAGAGTTGCTCCACGGATACATTTCAGATTTCTGGGCCATGTGCGTACCAGATCTGTTATGTGTATCTCTATAGGAATGGATACGATGGGTGGAAAACACAGACAGTGACAATCTATGGTCATTACACCAAATCCGTCACATTTTATTACAACTCTTTTATTCCCAATGGAATTTGGTATGGGTTTAATCATTGTAATGGTGGTGCTTCAGCAGCGTTATCCACTTCAAGCATGTAGCCAGATGAGATAGGAGTGCAGCAGGACTCTTTGTTTTCAGGTCATTATTTTGGCTCTGGTTTGTAATGGTTTTGGTGCTTTGGCATTATCTGTTTGCCATCAGATTTTGCTTGTTATGGTTATTGGGGGTATGTAGAAAACAACCCAATGAATAAACTCTTTATTGATTTATTTTTGTTTTTTGATTTGGACAAGAGAAGATTCGAGCACATGACCTCAGGTGCGGTGCTTCTGAATTAAAGCGATTTACCCTCTTTTTCAGTTCAATAATAATTGGGCCTAACATTAGCGAAATCGACCATGGGCTCAAAATATAGCCTAAGCCTGCCGCTATTGAAAGCTTGGAGTGGGGAAGAATTTGGAGCCCACAATATTCACATCACCGCCTATAGTGGAAACATGTTGATGATAATATGTTTGACATTCAAAGAATGAGGCCTCCCATGTCTGTAAGTTGCACCCCACATGTGACATATCATATGTGGTCTATGGAGGAGGTGACCCCAGAGGAGAAAATTTCCTTTATAGACGTGTGGCTATGCAAATTAATCTTCTGTGTGTCTTGTCTTCTATCAAATTATTCTCAAAGTCCTGGCTTTTGGGATACAAATAGCCGAGAACTGAATCTAGGGCTGGGCAACTTAACCCGAAAACTGGCCAAATCGGGCGAACTTTTTCGGTTCGGTTTGGTCCGGTTTTTTTCTTCTACATATTTGAATTTTCGGTTGCACTGCACCCCTCTTATCCTCGCGCTACCCTTCTGACATGATTTTGAGTTTGAAATATCCATTCCTCGCAGTGACCATTACGTCCTTCAAAAATATCTCTAAATTCGCAACTAGGAGGGTACTTTCGTCCATTCATTAACGTCACGCTCCCTATATCTTCTCCCCTACCTTCGAATCCCAAGTCCACTCTTCCTCTCCTCCCGAACCCTAGATCCAGGGTTTATATCCATTCTCTCCGTTCTTCTCTCCCAAACATTTTCAATTTTCAATTTTTGTTATTATTGTTTTTGAATTTTCTCAGAGGCTTCGACACTCGTAGATCATTACTCTGAATCTCTCTTGCTCAGTGGAAGCTCAAAGGTATGCAATTTAAACTGTATCAAAGCAGTTCAACTAATTCTTAAAGCTTCTGATTCACAATTCTTAGAAACACCCTAACGCTCGAGCTCAAATTTTGTTGTGGTTCTATAGCATGGGTGAAATCAGAGACAACGATGGTTACGAAGAGGAGCTGGTCGATTATGAAGAGGAAGACCAAAATGCCCCCAACTCCGTCTCCGCCAAGCCCTCTGGTGATACTGTTAAAAAGTTAGTGTCTTGAACTTTTTCTTAATTTCGCATCTTCCATTTTACTATCACCAGTCAGTTGGGCTGTTTGCTTGTGTACGTATAGATATAAAAAAGTACTTTTTAATGTTGATTTTGGTTGGTTTGTGGTTCTGCTATTTGTACTGTTTTGTACTTTGCTTGGTCACTGTGAAAACTGAGGAAAAAAGTGGAGAAAGTAATTGTGGATTTGATTTGTTCGCTTCTTCAGAATGTTTTCATTTTTGGAATATAAGTTTACCCAAAAAAACAAGAGATTTTGTCAAATTTGACTTAGATGTCTTTATGGACAGAGACAGACCCAAATTCTTATAATAAAATAGAACCTAACAAATTCAGTTTCGTGCTTCTACAGTGCTTAAGTTTTTAAAAGATATGCTCGACCAAATAAGGTTAAACATTGTGATAAAACCTCACTGTAGTTTTTATTAAGTCCATCTTCTCACAAAAGAAAGGTGTTCCCGGTTAAGCTCCTCTTGGCATCACTGTGGTTATTGTGCGTAAAACTCTGGGGTTCAGTATTGTGATTTGATGGAATTGCATTTTTCATATTTTCTTATTGGAGGGTAATGCTTTCATGTGTATATTGCCTCTTCCTCTGTATGCTGTGATTCAACTACATCAAATTTGTTATGAGTTTTTGTTGATACATCTTGCTAATCTTCTACGCATTTCATATTTTCAGATTACATGAGGTTTTATTTGTTATGGATCCCTCAAATTTATTTATTTATTCTAAACTCCTATGTAATATGGTGCAGGGGCTATGTTGGCATCCACAGTTCAGGATTCAGAGACTTCCTGTTGAAACCAGAGCTTCTTCGAGCGATTGTGGATTCTGGATTCGAACATCCTTCAGAAGGCAAAGTTCCTCTCATTGTTATAATTATATATCTGTGTCAAGAGTCTGCTGGACTTCTGATTCTGTGGTCGGAAGAATTATGTTGCATAATTATGTGGCGTTGCATCTCATTTCTGCATTCCTGGTTACAAGTAGATGAATGAGTTCTTTTCATATATTTTTAGCTGTCGTAGTATTTCTATGCTATGCCACTTGGGTATTATCAATTCTTTGGATGGGTCTCTGAATTCTGAATTTCAATGCAGTATGTGTCTAGTATCTATACGTTGTCCATCTTTAAAGTTCTCGAGTGCAGGATTTCATTGGTCCGTTGTTTCATATCTGTTGGCTGTACCACATGAATTACTAACATAAATGTGTAATTTACATCTATAATGAATTATAGATGGTAAACGTTCTCTCATCAATTGATTTCTTTTACATGGAATGTGAGAATGGCAAGATTGTCCTTAATTGTTTAATCATCGTTTGTGGTTGACTATTTCTGAGTTTTCTATTTTTTCTATGTCCAGGTAATCACTAATTCCATATTCATGATTTCGGCAAGAAAACTGGTTTGGTAAACCTTTCCATTAAAAGGATCTGGAAGGTCATTTATACTTACTGAGGTTTCGTCCGGTACAATTTTGTTTGCTTCATCAGTTCAACATGAGTGCATCCCTCAAGCTATATTAGGAATGGATGTTATCTGTCAAGCAAAATCTGGGATGGGAAAGACCGCTGTCTTTGTTCTATCAACCCTTCAGCAAATAGATCCGGTTGCTGGTCAGGTTGCTGCTCTTATTCTTTGCCACACAAGAGAACTGGCTTACCAGGTATGCTCAATGAATTCATTATCAGTGTAGAGAACTCCGATTTCTAACTATTAAAATTCTGATATATGCATTATGTATGCATATATGTGTTGATGCACAAATGCATTTTGGATATGAAGCTGGTGCTGTTTTGGCCATACGATTCTATGTTGAGGTTCTGTTTAATGAAGCTACTATTATTATTTTTTGCTACAGATTTGTCATGAATTTGAGAGATTCAGTACCTATTTGCCGGACCTAAAGGTTGCAGTCTTCTATGGAGGTGTCAGTATCAAGGTTCACAAAGACTTGCTGAAAAATGAATGTCCTCACATTGTTGTTGGAACACCTGGGAGAATATTAGCTTTGGCAAGAGATAAAGAGCTTGGACTAAAGAATGTCAGACATTTTATTCTTGATGAATGTGATAAGATGCTTGAGTCACTTGGTAATTTTTTAAGATTAATCTTGTTAAAGGGGACTTCACCAGTATTTTTCTGTAATGAAAATTATTTTATGTTAAGTTTTATTTAATTTTCCGGTTCTTCCAATTTTTTCAGATATGAGGAGAGATGTGCAGGAGATCTTTAAGTTGACTCCTCATGACAAGCAAGTGATGATGTTTTCAGCAACACTAAGCAAAGAAATCCGCCCTGTTTGCAAGAAATTTATGCAAGATGTAATATTTGCTTAAACCTTAACATGAACTTACAAATAATCAGCTTCTTATGATTGTAGATTGTTTAAACCCTAATTTTATTTTATTTTGAAATTTGTATCAATATTTATAAAATTTGATCTATGGTGATGTTTGGTCTGGTTTGTTCAACTTTTTTGTGTGTGCTTATTATGGAGTATTGGAGGTGCAAGATTTGTGTTTTAATTCAATTTGTGATCATATTTGTTTGTTGCAGCCCATGGAAATTTATGTAGATGATGAGGCCAAATTGACACTTCATGGTCTCGTACAGGTATTTATGTAATGTGATTGATGAGCTTTTGTGTTGTTGGTTAACTGTGTCTTCCTTGCTCACCCTCATGCTCTCTCTCTCTGTGCAGCACTACATCAAATTGAGCGAACCTGAGAAAAACCGCAAGTTGACTGATCTTCTTGATGCATTGGATTTCAACCAAGTTGTTATTTTTGTAAAAAGTGTAAGCAGAGCAGCTGAGCTGAACAAATTACTTGCTGATTGTAACTTCCCATCTATCTGCATTCACTCTGGAATGCCTCAGGAAGAAAGGTGTGCATTTCATCCCCTTGAAATACAATAAATGAGAGAAAGCACCAATTTATTCTTTGCATATAGTATTGATAATGTATTCTGACAGTTGTTACCCTTCATTGTGCTTGCTTGTGTCCTGTGAGAATTTCATCAATTTTTGTTTTCAATATTGTTTTATATTGGTTTATGTTTGCTTTAGTGGAGTATTATGAGTGTTGCATTGATTTGGGTTGGTATCTTATGTTACATTTCGGGTGGGAGTAAGGTGTTTGTGTTTGCTTCCTGATTTCCCATTGTCTGATAAGCTAAGTGTACTACAATGTGAACTGTCAGATTTTATCCTCCTAATTGATGCAGATTTGATTTGTTAGCCTGAAGCAGGTTTATTTGTGCAGTTTATAATTTATTAGGCCTGGGCTATTTTTTTCTGTGTTTTTGAAAATACTAGGGTTGCTGCGAATGCAATATGATTTATAAATATAGATATGTTGATTATTTTTTAATCTATTTTTTCTATAGTGATCTGATGTTTCTGTAGTATTTACAATAACTAGTGGGAAATGGAGTTTTAGATATGGTTGAAGTTATTATAAGAGCGTGAGTTCTTGTAATAGAGTTAAGTTCATGTTAACATGCGTATAATAAATTTGATATCATATTCTAGTTCTTTAGAACTCCAATTGTAGTTTATAGTTAAAAAAACACTCATTAATGTCCTGCATTTACTTTCTGTCACCTACAACTACCAAGAATGGATCAGTCAGGAACTTTATTTTCAAAGATGTTGCAATGATCAACTCTCTTCAAATAACAGCCTTGTCCGGCTGACATCAATACTTAATCAATCTCCATCCAATTCTGAACTCACCTGCCTATTAGGATCCATCTTTGTTTACAGTGATTATCTGAGAAATTTCTGCAAGATGCATTTGGCTCCCAAGGATGTTATCTGTCAATGAAAAGCACATGAATGAAAAAAAATGGAACGGTTTAGAAAATACACTTGGAGCACCTCATCTTTTTGGCATTTCTCCAGTATGAGGTTGTTGCATATGGGCAGTTTAGCACTCAGCAATGCCAATGTGCAGATGATCCTTGTTTGGAACAAGAGTGGGTAGCTGGTTTTAGAAATTCAAAATGGAAAGAAAATGGCCATTGTTTTCTGCCTTTTTGCTGACAATTATCTCACTAAAGGTAGGTTGTCTGGTTTCATTGGTTTGCCTTTACTACTAAACTCGGGGAAGAATGGACTAACTATAGCATAGCAGCTGAAGTCCCTCAATCTAGATGATTCCTTTTTTGTCTTCTGTGAGAAGTCTTATTCATATTACCTAGGTTATCTAGCCCTCAAGTGACTCTTTGTTTCTTCTTCTTCTCTTCTTGACTTGCGAGTTATTTAGCCTCTTATTTTACACTCTGTATGATCTTGCTTTTCCGCATTTTAATGTCAGGAATGCATAGTATCAACTGATTTGGCATGGTTTTCCATTTGCAGGTTGAAACGTTACAAGAATTTCAAGGAGGGGCTTTCAAGGATTCTTGTGGCAACAGATTTAGTAGGAAGGGGAATTGATATCGAGCGTGTTAACATTGTTATTAATTATGACATGCCAGATTCTGCCGATACCTACTTACACAGGGTATTTGTTTTTCTTTTAACAATTTTGTTACTTGTCTTTGTGCATGGGTGAAGGTCGTCTCCCTAATCTCTAGCTGACTCCAGTGTTTCTTGTTTCTGTGCTTTGTTTCCTTCTTTCATAGGTTGGCAGAGCTGGTAGGTTTGGTACCAAGGGACTGGCAATTACATTTGTCTCTTCTGCATCAGACTCTGATGTTCTTAATCAGGTAATATATATATATATATATATATATTTCAGTACAAGCATTTCTTCTGCTTTTGCTATACCCTTTTCTTAAACCAAATTTCTTGTTTCAGGTCCAGTCAAGGTTTGAGGTGGACATAAAGGAGCTTCCGGAGCAAATTGATACTTCTACATACAGTAAGATAGCTTTTTTCACAAAATGTTAATATTTGCAGTATGGTAGTTTTAGAAACTAAATTGGAGAAGCTGGTTAGATAAACACTAGTCAACATGAAGAAGTACCATCTAATGATACCTGTTCATTCAATCAGTGGAGATGTATTTCTCTCTTAATTGATTCTTCAATCACGAAGAAGTCTTGTGGTTATCTTGCCTACTGCTAGAAGATGCATTTTATGTTTTTCGGAACTGCGTTTCCTTTTCTGGTTTGGTTGGTTTGCGCGCTTTGGTGGTTAAGATTGCATAGGGGTTATCTTTGCAACTCAGGATACAGTACAAATACTTATAGATGTTTCTGATTTATGCAGTGCAAGTATGATAGTTTTTTGAAGTGAACGACGAGCCTTGCAATTCAAAGGATGGTGGACTCTGGATCTGATCAGCCTCTAGTTTTTAGTTAATAGCATTTCTTTTGAATGTAGAATACTATCATGACAGAAGAGGATTAGAGTGCTTGTGATGATGTTTTTTTATATCCCCATTTAAGTCCAACTTTAGATTGATAGCGAGCAGAGAATTTGTAAGACTTAAGCCTTCAGCTGAATTTTGCTTATGATGGCAGTTTTAACGTCAGATTTCTATTCTCCCAAATTTCCCTTTATTAATCGCCTGTGTTTTTATTTTAGATATTAAAAAGAATTGGGTATTGGTTCATGTTTCGCCATCTTCACATCCCTATGGAATGATATATTATTATTATTTTTCAAGGACCTTTCTTATTGAGAGTGGTGATAACATACGAAATTTACACATACTATACGGTTATGGATGAGGAAGTAATCGTATGATATTGTAGTATGGCTCTTTTTATGGCATACGTGTGCATGATTTTGGTTAACAAAACTACAACACCGGGACCAAATAATTTTTTGTTTTTTTATAGTGTGAATTTTATTACACTGAAATGGAGGAAAATACAACTATCTCCAGTCCACATTTTTAAACAGAAGATTTTTACCGACATATTATACAATTCGTTAAAGAAAAAGTACATACATAACATAGCCCTCAAAATTCAAATGAGTTTGAGCAGCTAATCAACAACTTATTGCATATCAACAACTGCAAGCTATACTGAAGACGATTGCAGACTTACGTACGCGTGTGTATAGAGAAGATGAAGGCTTGGCTGGTCTAGGTCTCTCCTGTGATACTGTTGTTAGGGCCATACCTTATAGGACTTCGAGGCTTAGGTATTCTCGGAGTTTGAGGAGGCTTAGGTTTTCCAGGAGTTTTCTTTTTAGGATGCCTTCTTGCAGCCTGAACAAGAAGTTCGGGAATTTCTGCAAAATCAGCACCATGTGGAAGGGAAGAGCCAAGCTCAGAGGGAATGTGAGATTCAGGGACCAGAGAAGAAGGAACCTCTTCCGCACAGGCTTGCACTACAGCTAGGGCTACCACAAGTAAAATTATCAATGCCATTTTGATAAGCCTTAAATTTATGTGCCAACCTAATACACACACATATATGTGTGTGTGTGTGCGGGCGCGTGCTTGCCGAATATAATACTTATGAAATAGGTTATTGTTTCCCATGTCCTTCATGCATCAATTGCAGATGATCAATTGGATGTGTGCTAATATATTTATCAGATAATAGGATATATTATGTTGGGTAGGCGTATAAAATATATTTGTTATAATTTGGAAGAGGGAGGTTATTTTATTTATTTTCATATCCTTTCCAACTAACTTCGATTTCGAGTGACTTTTCTTCATGCCTTCCGTCACACCTCTTGCCTAAGGTTAAAATACGATTGCATTGCATATCTCTTAGAAGGTTAAAAGTTGTTTATGATTAGGAAATATGTTAACCTTCCGCTCATGATTAAGCCGATTTTTTTACTTGTTTTGATACAAACGATATTTGGGGAGGAATGAAATGAATCGAACCTAAAACCTCAAGTGCATGACAGTGCTTTAAACTACTTAAGCTACAAATCCCTTGCACTGACTTTTTATTTTATTTATTTTGAATTATGTCTGACACTCATCAACGAATGCATAACGGGCTAGCCTATGAGCTAGTCAGTCTTTAAGGTGATTTTGTTATAGCCTAGCCACTCCTCTAGATCTTTCTGACAAATTAATATATTTAGTAATTACTTATAGTTCATAAGTTTGTTTTGTTTCTGAATAAAAAAGAAGAAGGAAGTGAAACATTCCATATCGCGAGGAGAGGAAATATAAGTAATTACTTTTGTAGCAAATTATATATTGTTTGCTACTTCTATACAAATGGTTTTCCGGAGGAAGTGACGATATTTGATTTTCTGGCTTTCAGTCTTGCACTTCAATTTAATCTTAATTAGTGTTTTTTCGTTCAGATTACAAAAGAACACTTGGCCAAACAAATGGTTTGTCATTAGTAATATATAAACAAGAAAAGAGAGAAGAAATAAAAAGAAAAGAGAAAGGAGAAAGAAGAAAGAAATGACAAAGAAGAAAAATGAGAGAGAAGACAAAAATGACAAAGAAGAAACATAAAGAAAAGAAGAAACAAAAAGGAGAAAAGAGAGAGTGGAAGGAACGAGGAA
The DNA here is from genome assembly GCA_903112645.1 of Prunus armeniaca. Taxonomy (NCBI): domain Eukaryota; kingdom Viridiplantae; phylum Streptophyta; class Magnoliopsida; order Rosales; family Rosaceae; genus Prunus; species Prunus armeniaca. The sequence goes on along the minus strand of CAEKDK010000003.1, from coordinate 6,467,540 downwards.
CCCATTTTTAAGAGGAAGGAAGGAAAACAATGTTTCAAAGTTTTGATTGTGCTTAATGGATCAGTGGGCTAACGTGTGGAGAGTCTTGGGCTGATTTCTAACCTAGCCACCACCCCTGGTTCCGCCCTTGAGTACCACCCATACTTTCGACTAACAAAAGAGGCAACTTTACACAAACAAATCCCTCACACCAACAATAACAAAATTAAAATCATCATCCCAAATCGGGTACCATCGCCAACGCCGCTCACAAAATGACAAAAAAGGCCTCCTATGATGAAGCAAATGGGACTATTGAAATTCAGTATCATAGTTCTTTGCAAACTGATTGTTACATGTGCATTAAACTCCAGACCATATATAGATTGAGAACCACAACTCTAAGGCCAACTTCAACCCTGCTGAGAAGGCAAGCACACATTGCAGTTAAAAGTGTGTGCTAAACTATTCTCATAAATAAAATTTTATTTTAGAAAGGAAATCCTTTAGAATATGGTAACAATAGAAAAACGACTCCCAAGTTCTCAGAGAGACCATTCACGGGACGTTTTGGGACAATTATGCAACTAATCGCTTGTGACATAACAACTGTACAATTGGAAGTCTATAGAGAGACCAATCACGGGACGTTTTGTGACGATGATCAAGAATATCTAGCGTGCAGAGGCATATGCACATTGGGACAAGAGGGGTCGCATGACCCTTTGGAATGCCGGAAATTTTGCAGTGGACTCCATGAACAGCAGCGGAACAACTCCTTGTGTGCATACCAAGTGCTCGACGAAAGTCCTAGCCTATTTGCCTTGCTCTCCTGCATGCCATTTTTTTCAAAATGAGCCTGGCCAAACGACGTCGTTTGGTCCAAGGCTCAGTCAAATTTTTTTTTCATTGACATGGCCTCAAAATGACGTCGTTTTGGGCCAGATTTTTTTTTTTAAAAAAAGAAAGATAAACACTTACCCGACTCTCAGCACAGCACGTCCAAACAAGTAAAGCCGTGCGGCTATTTAAAAAATTATGAAATTTTTTAAAACCGGGTGTAGCCGTCCGGCTATACTATATATATAAAAGAGACCCGCATAGCCCCTAAGCGCCACGTGTTAAAAGAGTAAAGCCAAGCGTCTATATTATTTTCCAAAAAAAATAGGGAAAAATGCGTATAGCCGTGCGGCTATACTATTTTAAATTTTTTTTTAAAAATGGGTATATAGCCGCACGGCTGTACTATTTTGGCACATTACAACTTAAAAGTTCAGTAACTATATTATATTTTAATATAAATTTTTAAATATATATATTGTCCAATATAGATCTTTATATTTTCTATTTCCTAGACATATACCCATCACCCCATTTCTTTCGGTTGTCATTCCCTCTCACATATTGGCCCTTAAAATTAAACCAAACCAAAAAAAAAAAAAAAAAAAAAAAAATATACATATCCAATTAATGTACCTATGAAAAATATAAATATAAATATATTATTTAAATAAAATATAGGTATATTATTTACATAAAAAAAAAAAAAAAAAAAAAAAAAAAAATAAGTTACTTTGTAATTGAAATCTCTGTACATTTTTCATAAATTAAAAATAGGTACACAATAATTTATAGACAATATAGGTACATTATTTACTCGTAAGGTAAATTATTTTACAATATACCTATAAATGTGTATAGGTACATTATTTGGAGAGGAAAAATAGGTTCATTAAAAAAAAAAATTGGTACATTGTTTTACTAGGTACATTATTAGAGAAAAAAATAGGTACATTATTTGGAGAGAGAAAATAGGTTCATTAAAATATATATATATATATATATATTTCATAAAACAAACAATAAAAAAATGGTCAAATTGTTTTTCATAAAACAAATAATAGGTACTTTATTCAGGGAAAAAAGGGTACATTATTTAAAGAAAAAAAATAGGTACATTATTTAGAGAAAAAATAGGTTCATTTAAAAAAATAGTTTTCATAAAACAAACAATAAATAGATTATCAAGGGATCAAATTGAAAATTGGAGCGCACGCTCTTTTCCTCAGGAAATCATACAAGAGATCCTAATTAGTCTGATCAAATGTACTTCAGTCTGCTAGACATGGAGGTCCATGATCATAAACCGCAGCTTTATTCACCCCAATCTCAGCCCAACAGTGGACTTTGCTAACCAGAATGACATTGGCCTCCTACTCCACAGAATTTTTGGTAGCTGTAGCCTCACGTACTACCAAAACAAGGTCATTCACAAGGTAAAAGACGAGGTTCACTCTGTGCATCATGATAACCAGGCATTTGATGTGTACTCCAAGATTGAATTTCCAATTGCCGCAAAGAAAAACTTTGGGAATTCACATATTAATGTGTGGTTGGCACTTGTGATGTGCTAATTTGCCTTGCGGATAATATCGCCTCTTATGCTAATATGCTTACAACTTCTTTATATGGAACCCAACCATTAGAAAGTTGGTGACCCTTCCGAGGCCTGGTATTACCTTTCGGTCGCATGGTAAGAACAATGCTTCTTTTGGGATTGGTTTTGATGCTAGGACCAATGACTATAACGTTGTGCAACTTGTGACTTTATTGGAGGAAGATGAGCAGCCAACTCTAGCTGAGGTTTATTCCCTAGCCACGGGCACATGGTGCAATCTTGGTTGTGTTTCTCCTGCATCTCTAATAACAAAAACCGAAGCGGACGAAGAAGAAGCTTTAACAGAACCATCAAAGTTCATCTTGAGAAATGGGGGCTTGGGCGGAAGCCAGATTGGAGTAGTTTGGCCACGAGATCTCCCCGAATTAGTAGTTGATACAGAAGAAGTACTATGCCAGAAGAACTCAACACAAGCGCGAGCAACAACTGTCAAAATTTTTCTGGATGAGTGCATATACGTCAAAGATACAATGAGTTATGGACTCCCAAATTTGCCAACAAAAAGTAAGATTTTGGTCAAAGCTAGAGAAACTGTGATATGAGCATTGTAATTAGTTAAACAATTCATTAAGAAATCCTGAAAAGAACCTCCATAGCACGCTTTCATTATTAGAGAGGGCAATGCATGAAAAGTACGAATGAAATACATAATGCCCTAAACCCAATATGTATGTGTTTTATTAGGCAAAATTTGTAAAAAGTAAAAATGAAAAGTTTGGCAAAATATACAAGCTACAGAAAAATGAGGGGTCAAAATAGAAATAAGACTCCATTATGGCGATAAAAAGAAATTTCCGCATAAAATTGTTCACCGGAAAGCTTTTCCAATTCGTAAACCACCGGATCAACCAGAGATAAACCTTATTCAAGCTTTTTAATCAGGGACGGAGATTTAAATAGAGAAGAGAGATGCATTAGGGTTTCAGCCGATGCATTTCTTCTTCCACACTATTATGTACGGAAATGAATGTCCTAGAGGCTAGAAAGGGTTCTACTCCTTTCTTCTTCACTATTCTTCTCTAACGTCAGCTCCATTTCTTCGGCTATATGCTCATCAGGACCAAAAATTGTTAGTTCCTAAAGTTTCTCTTTCCTTTTTCTGTCAATTTCGAAAAATCGGCGCCTAGGAGCTAGGCGGCCGCCTAGGCGGTGCCTGGGCGGGTCGGATATTTTAAAAAAATAAAATGATGGGCTTGGCTTTAGTGTTAGTTTTTTTTTTATTCCCTGATGAGTTTGGAGTTTTGATTGATAGAGTAGAGATTGGGTTTGATTAGAAAATTATGCTCTCAAGGATTGTTCCCTAAAGTCAACTCAGCTCTCATGGAAACTCAATTTGTAGTGCTGTAACGTCGTTTGCCTGAAGTGCCTGATGCTTGATGTGCAGTCACTCCCGGTTCTTGTTATCTAACATGTTGATTTTGTTGCTCATCTGTAGGGCAGTAGCGTCCTATGCCTGAAGTGCCTGATGTTTCGTTGTATTTACTTGGCATGGAACTTGTTATTTGTAGCGCTGATATGTTTTTTTGTACTAGTTCTTGCACTATTTAGTCATCACCTTTTGAAAAACTTTCTATGGAAGTATCTAGTTACAACTTTCATTTGGCTTCGCAGTACGGAACTCTGCACCATTTGCTATTAACTCAACCCCCATTCAACATTCTTCTCAGTAATGAACACAGATTCTCCTTCAGTTGCCAAAACCTCCTCCTCGACAACCACCACCACCATCACCATGAGTAGCATGATCACTAGCTGTTGTGGCCAAAGCAACACCAGCTCCTGCCTTCTCAGTTGGTATAACTATTTGACTATGCAAGACATGGATAACATACAAGATATCACACAAAGGATACACGAATTCAAATTTGAAGCTTTTCCTTAGGAAATCATAAAAGACATCCTATGTTACTATGTAGGCTACCCGTTAAATCTTTGATCCATTGCACTTTAGTGTGCAAGACATGGATGTCAATGATCATGAACCAAAGCTTTATCCGCCACCACTTCAACCTAACAGTCGATTTTGCTAACCAAAATGACATTGACCTCCTCCTACTCCACCAAATTTTTGGTGAAGGCAGCACCTACCACCCCAACACGTACATTTGCGAGGTAAACGACGAGGTTCACTCTGTGCATTATGATAACCAGGCTTTTGATGTCTACTCCAAGATAGAATTTCCAATTGCTCCAAACCAAAAACTGCTCAATCCACATCTCCGTATGGTTGGGCCCTTTTAAAAAAAAATCTAAAAACTGGAGGCTATACTATTTATATATATATATATATATATATATTAAAAAAAGAGACCCGAGCAGCTCCTAGGCGCCACGTGTCAAAAGAGTAAAGCCAAGTGCCTATACTATTTTTCCAAAAAAAAAGAAAGGAAAAAACCGAGTGTAGCCGTCCGGCTATATTATTTTTATAAAAATAAACAAAAACCCGAGTATAGCCGTGCGGCTATACTATTTTGGCACATTACAACTTAAAAGTTCAGCCACTATATTATATTTTAATATAAAATTTTAAATATATATTATTTTTATTCAATAATGTGTGAGAATTTTGTGTATAATACTTGAATTGTGTGTCTTGTTGAAATTTTTGTAAAAAATACGTGTATATAAACACAAAAAATATATACGTATATATATAATACGAGTATTGTACGTTTGCTTTTCAAAGATTTGGGCCTTAGTTAGGGCTCTTGGGCTATGGAGAAATCTAATTAAAACACCCAAACAAAATAAATAATTTATTTTTTCGACGTCTATTGAACTTCAAGTACTTATTATTTATTAAGTCATTTGTGAAATCAGAAACATATTTAAATATTCATTAATGAAATAATAATTAAAACATAATTACTAATTAAACTATGGCCTTCTCTTAACCCAAATTGAGCCAGTAGATGAGCCACTTAGTTCCGTTTCCGCGGCTGTTAGATCACTTCCAACACCTCACAACTCACCAACAATCAGCGTACATCTTCCACAACGTTCCCTAAATTGGTTCACCACTCCCCCCGCTCCTGCAATATGGTCATAGCCTGCTGTGAATCAGAGGCAACAGTAAATCTAGAGAAACCAGCTGCTGACATCACCCTGAGACCCTCCCGAATTGCAGCCAGTTCAGTACCCAGAACCTCCAGCCCACACGGCTCATCTCCAGCAAAACTACAACGAAAGAACCCATTGTAATCACAAAAACAACCCCCCACACCTCTGGCTCGTCCACCCTTGCTAACAGCCCCATCACAGTTGAGGATAAAGGAATTTGCAGGTGGCTTGATCCAGCGAGCGTGACGGGGTACACGCACAACCACCGGCTTAGCATTAGGCTTTAAAATCAGCGTGCCACTCCAGTGCTTTCTCTACTCGCAGCTCCACAAGTTCCACGAGTTTCCCGTGCACAACTTCATTTCGTATATGCCATACATTCCGTAGACAGACAACAAATTGCTCCACCTCAACACAAGAAAAATTCTGAAAGTCAAGCTATAAACAATCGGCAAAACTGCCACCAGTAACCGAAAGCTTATGGAGAAAAGGAGAACATCGCCAAAACTTCCTACTTACATGACCATAGAGCATGCATCGTATCTTCACAAGAGAGGCCACAGCGCAAACAGCTGGGAGTCTGTAGCAGCTTCCTTAGAAATAAATTTTAGGCAGTTGGTAAAATATCGCAGCAAGCCTTCCACAGCATAATCTTGATCTTATTAGAAATATCCAAGCTCCATAACCGCTGCCAAAATACAGATCGGGTCCTAGGGTTGGAAACACCAACACCAGCACTACACGGATCCTCACATAACCGTAGGGCCACATGATAGCCTGATTTGACTGTATACTTCCCATTCTTGGTAAAAAAAACCAATACTGACCATCATCCAACTGAACCACTGATCCCAGAGTAATGGATTAAACCGCTTCACAATCCTCCCCATTCAAAGCTTGTTCGAGCATCGGTAAATCCCACCCTCCTGATGGCGTAATCAAGTCAGCCACCAATGCTTCCCCATTTAAACCTTTATTCAACAAAGGTCTGAAAGTGTTTGGTTTAGGTATCCACTTATCCTGGAACACCCGAATTGAAGCACCATTCCCCACTCTCCAAACGAGCCCCTCCTCAACAACTTCATGTCCCCAAAGAATGCCACACTAGGGATGGACAGGATCCCAACGTAGCATTTAGTAAATTGACATGAGGGAAATATCTAGCCTTCAATGTGCGAACCACCAGTGAACTAGGATTTTTCCATCAACCTCCAAGGCTACTTCGCCACCATTGCCTTATTAAAAGCCTCAAAATTCTTAAAACCCAACCCCCCCATACATTTAGGTTGATAGAGCTTACGCCAACAAAGCCAATGAATAACCTTCTCCCCGCTTTCCCCCACCAGTAATGTGCGATCATAGCTAAAATATCAGCGCGTAACTGAGTAGGCAATTGGAAAATGCCCATAGTATAAGTAGGTAAGGTCTGGCCCACGACCTTAATTAGAACTTCTTTACCCGCCGCAGATAATAACTTCCCATTCCAGGCATTGAGTTTCTTCCAAAGCATTTCACGAACATGGATAAACAACTTCGTCTTGTTTCTTCTAGTCATAGTCGGCAAGCTTAAGTACCGTTCATGGCAATCCACAATCCGTACTCCAAGCATAGCAGAGATCAATTGCTTCATAATCGGATCGATGTTCGGACTAAACGCAGCTGCCGATTTTTCAAAATTTATCCTCTGACCGGAAGCACGTTCATACAACCTCAATTGACTTATTCACTAATCCAAAAACAAAAACCCAAAAAGAAAAAAACAAAAAGAGGAGAGGGGAGGAGGTGCAGTAGCGCTTCTTCCTCCTCCCTCTCTATTGAATTAACTCAGAGAGACAATGGCTAGTTACTTTTAGTACTCAAACTAACTTTACCTCAACATATTATGTAGTGTCGTGCAAAGATTAGTTTTCGTTTTGATGAAAATGCAAAGATTAACTAATTACCTTCACCACCGAAATACAAAATTAAGATAACACCAAATGATAATTTTAGCTCCTGTAATTTGTTACGAGTTTCCCTTTTGTCATTGTAGATCCAATTTGGGCGATAGTAGCCAAGTACTTTCTAGATGTTGTAAGTTGAAGGACAACTTTAGAATTTTGTGTTTTTTCAGTTGTATGGACCAATTTTCCGTTACTACAAAATAGACGAAACTTCGAAAGAAAAAAGACTAGATGGGAGCCAAAAATTATCCTCGACTTTGATCATAGGCAAACGGTTATTTTTGGTCTTTGTAATTTATTGATTTTATGTCTTTGGTCTTCGTAGTTTCAATTTGTCAATTTAATCCTTATAGTTTTGAATCCGAGCAATTCTATTTTGTCAAATTATGTCAAGGGCTGATCCAACAGTTTCCCTGTGAATTTCTGTTGCCAAAATTGGCTAGTCGATTCCTATTAACAGCAATAGAAATTAGAATGGAGCATGTCATACTTTTCCTTTTCCTCACAGCTCGAAATCCAATCACAACAAATTTTCGGTGTTAATTACTATATCCGCAGCTTATGTCTAACTCAGGTACTGACGGCCTTAATTTCAAAATATAAAAATGTTGAATTTGAAAATGGAGAATAGTAATCATTAAGCGTATACGTTTATTAGTTATTACAAAATTTGGAGATATCTTTTTCCTCTCATAAATTCAATTCCAAGAAATTCTAGTACTTACAAGTAATGGTTATGGAATGAAATTGATTATAATAAGAAATGGGAAGTCGGGAATTGGAATTATTCTAATACCTATGTGTTATTAAATACAAGACTGTGATCAATTAGGAGGGATAGTTGATCCCATTCTTATTAATTGTTCATCCTATTCCCTTACTTAACATACGAAGAATTTGGGTTCAAAAAAAAGTCCTACCAATTAGGCCTAACTTATAGACCGCGAAGTTGCGCCCAAAAGAGTCAGATAATGCATGCACAACAAAGTTACGTCATACAATGCGACTAGCCACAATAAGGTATCGAACTCATCACAAATATATCATTCTCGCAATAATGTGAGTCGAACCTTAGACATCCTCCAATTAAATAGAGACAATTACAACTAGACCAAAAGCTAGGTTTCCTTCCTTTTTTTCTTTTTTCAAGAATGGAATTATGGAAGGCCATTAAGTCATGTCCACCGCACATCTATTAGCGGGAAAAACACATACCTTATTTAACTAACAACCCAACAAGACTCGTTCCTTGCCACCCAAAACCTATATCTCTCTCTTCTCCCTCAACCTAACTTGGTGCACATTTGCATCTGCACCTGCAACCCTCGCCAACACTGCCGGTGCAGTGTGTACCTCCTCCTCCCCAGCGCAGCACACATATACCGAATTTGATATAATATCTTCAAGAAAACCAAAAAAGAAAATGTATCCACCCGCGCCATACTATGCTCCACCTCCACCAGCGTATTACGCACCACCACTAATGCCGCCACCTCCAAAGCGGTACTCTCCGTGGCTGGTGCCGCTTATCTTTTTGGTGAATCTCGGGTTGTTCATATGGATCATGTATGAGAATAATTGCCCGTCTAAAATTTCAAAGGATCAATGCATGTTAGGCCAGTATTTGGATAGGTTCTCTTTCCAACCCTGGAAAGATAACCGCATGGTTGGTCCTACCCCTGAAACGTAAGGACACTCTCTCTCTCTCTCTCTCAATGTTTTCATTTGTTTATTTCTGTTCTCTTATTTTTCTATTTATGCTAATGGGATTACAAAACTTGTTATGAGGGTAATTAATGTGACGAAATTGAGATGGGTTTTGCAAATGTTAGAGAGCAATTATTTCCATGTAATTTGTCCTTTTCTTTTGGGAGGGGGAGGTGGAGGTTAAAAACCATAACCTATGAATTTCGATTACAATTAGGGGAAAGTAATTGATCTTAAGGACCTAAAGATTTCAAGTTATAATTGGAATTGGGTGAAAAGTTAGACAAAAGAAGGTAGCTAGGCTAATTGATTTGATAACCTATATGATATCCATCACTTAGGTTGTGATTGGAAGTGAAAGGAGATATCCATCACTTAAGTTGTGATTTTATAACCAACTACAACAAAACTTTCTAGAGTGAGGAAAAATGGAAAAGCAATACAAATTTAGCAACCATCCCTAATTCTCTCTCTCTCTCTCTCTCTCTCTCTTGTCTGTTCCCTAATTCTCAATTAGGCCATCTTTAATTAAGCTTCTACTAATTACTGACTGTACAAAACCTTAATCTATTTGCAGACTTCAAAGACTAGGAGGCCTTGATAGAAAACTAGTTGTGGATGGTGAACCATGGCGCCTTTTGTCCTCCATGTGGCTACATGCCGGGCTGATTCATCTGTTTGCCAACATGCTCAGCCTTGATTTTGTAGGACTTCGGCTTGAGCGGGACTTTGGATTTCGTAAGAAATTAACATTCATGATATAAATATATATACATTTTCTATGTTAAGGATGTTCTAAATTTAAGAAAAGTGCACACATCTCTCCTAGGGTAATCCAACAATGTAATTCAATGATTGAAACCGTCTATGTTTTAGGTTATCTTTAAAGGATTATCCTTTAAAAAAATCGTCCGATCTTGGTTTAGCCCTTGAATAGGATGTTTACAATTCAAGTAGTCAATTTTACATGATGAATGCTTAGCTAACTGTTGTGTGAACTGTTTGGATTTGGCAGACAGATTTGTATTCGTGTATGTGCTAGCTGGGTTAGGTGGAAATTTAGCGTCTTGCCTTAATATTATCAAACACGACTGGTCAAGCAAGACTATATCAGTTGGCGCATCTGGGGCAATTTTTGGATTGTTGGGAGCTTCCCTTTCTGAGCTCATCACAAACTGGACAGTCTATGACGATAAGGTAACGCCTCTTTTCTCTTTAGTTATTCCCCTTCTTTTCTGTAACTCTTAACTGGCACATAAACTCTAAGCTCAAAGTGCTGATATTGTGTTTGTATCCAAAACTACGTGGTTTCCTATTCGGGTTTTCCTTTAATTTCTTTTCAATATAAACTCTAAGCCCAGAGTGCTTAACCTAAATTTGGACAGAAGCACAATGTCACAAGAGCATAAGCAGAAGTCCTATTTCCCAACAGTTAAAAGTTCGGACTGCTTATATTTTCTGTTCCGATATTGTGTTCATATCCAAAACTACTTCGCTCTACACTTCCATTTAATTAGCTTTTCAATGCAAACTCAAAAGCCAGAATGCTTAACCTTAAATTCCAACACAACCACAATATCATCACAGGAACATAAGCAGAGATCCTATTTCCCACACCTAATCCAACCTCTTAATTTTCCTATTCAGTGCTCAACAATCATGATACTCATCCTCAATGCTGCCCTCAACTTGGCTATTGGGTTTCTACTTAAGATGGACAACTCAGGTCATGTAGGAGGACTCGTCACCGGATTTTTCCTCGGTTTTGTTCTTTTTGTGAAGCCTCAGTTTGGATATGTAAGCAGCAAGTACATTCCATCATACCATCAAGTCAAACGTACAGCAAGGCACAACTTCTGTCAATATTTTCTAGGGCTCCTTGCTTTGGTCGTGTTGGTTATTCTGTAAGTTACTAATTTCATTTTCTCTTTCGACAATCTGTTCAAGGTTAACCATTGAAAGTTAGCTATCCAGTCTCTGATTTAAAAAAAAAATTTCTTAATTTGCAGATATGGAGTTGGAGTTGGTAAGCTATTCAACATAAAGGAGATTAAAGAGCATCTGCCTGACAGCGTAAAAAACTATTGAGCTTGTATAGGTTTTGGGTAATGAACAAACCATAGTTTCTTGACGGTTCAACTGCATGTTCTTGAAGAATTGCAAGTATAACACAACAAAATATATACTTGCTTATGTACGCAAATCATATGTATGAACCGCATGCATATGTATCGTTGATGTATATAAATACCTGCCAATGTTCATATGTAAGTGTACATGAGAGAGATGATTGTGGGGATTTAAGAGAGGTCAGTATTTTGTGGATTGTGAGAGAGATGCTCAGATGAGTATTTCATAATTTTAGTAATCACAACAATTTTTTAGCGATCTTCTTTTGGTTTCAGAATTTTTTCTGCATTTTTCGGACTAAGCAACCCGAGCATTTTTCACAGAAATTTTATTAGATAATGATGAAGTCGATTTCATTCCATTTTAATGAAAGCAAAACTTAGGCTACAAAACAAAATTCATGATGTCTGCAGTTGCCAGTATGCATACCCTTTAGTATGGCAAGATTAGTATGTGCTAGTGAAAAATGTGCGGCGGTCATCGTGATGTACAAATCTCACGAGGAACCTACAACCATCCTGAAGAAAGAAAAAAAAATTGTAACTAGTGTACGATCTATTGCATCTTGCATCGATTCCAAGATACCCTTGAGTATGGCCTTAATTTCACATGACCAAGACACCCGATTTGACAAACACTTGGGGCATCTTGGCTTCACTGTGATATCATTTAAATCCCCATAATCAATATACATCCTTATTTTCTAACTAAAACAACTGGAGATGAAAAGGGTCTATTGCTGGTAGGCCGACTGCCAGGTGCCGGCACACAACATGCGTCATCATCACGACTCGACTTCTGTTCAGAGGTAAACCTTTGTGTTTGGTGAAAGACGATCAGAGTGAGACTGCAAAGAGAATGAGTAACAGACCGAGTAAAAATGATGAACTGTATTGATTATCACAAATGCCCTGTTTGCTGACAACATAATCACCAATACAACTAAGGCATGAAGCCAATCCTAACAGCCTAACCAGAAACTCCTATCAAATCCTAACACACTTATGTTGAGTCAGCTTCCTTATCATTTGGAACAAGTCATCATAGCTGGCAATCAACTGGTCAAAGTCAGTGGTTTGAGAATATGAAAATTTGTGGTAGAAGGCTGTGGCTGATGTGCCAAGTCCTGTAACAAATACTAAACTATATCCAGGTTCGTTTTGCTGGCACAATTTCTCAATGTAACAAGAATCTACAATGGGATAAGTTAGAGCGGTTGAGCACCAAGTACCACATCATAGAGATTCTTGGATGTAATTTTTAGCAAAAACCAATCGAACCGATCCAATTATCGTTAAGTATCATAAATTAGCACGTGGAAAATTATCGTTAAGTATCATAAAATTAGCACTTGGAAATTTTAAGTTTTAGTATGAAACAAGCTTATTTGTACATTTAAAAAAAATATATAAAATCTGAGAGAAACCGATGGAAACCACATTTCAATATGGATTGGTTTTTAACTTTTCATGAAAAATTAATTGAAAGCAGTTCAGAAGCATCATGCAGCATGGTCATTAATCATTCAGCTTCCTCTACGTAGCTAAAGTCAAACGTATTGTTTACTAATCCCAACCATTTTTTTTAATTTTCTCCCTTTTTTGTTACTTGTTCTGTTTGTTTTTTTTGTTGAAGAATGGAAGGTTATAACATAAAAGGGGCATAAAGTAATTTCCTCACATCTATTATCGGGGAGAGTTGCCAAACTTATCTACCACCCTAGCCAAACTTGATCCTTGCCACCCAAAGCCAAATATTTTTCTCTCGTCTATCTCTCCTCCTTGTAACTTGGTGGTGCACATTAGCATCTGCCACCGCAGCCAATAGTGCCGGTGCAGTGTGCACCCCTTCGCCTTCCTACCCGTGGCTGAAATGGGGAAGAGACCGCCATCCTCTGAAGACATGGAGAAGGGACGTGAAAAGGCTCGACCTTCCATGCCTCCGCCACACTTATGCCCCCCACCACCAAAGCCATGGGTGCCGTGGCTCGTGCCGATCATATTTGTGGCCAATGTAGCCGTGTTCATTTACACCATGTACGTCAATGACTGTCCATCAATCGACGAGAACAAGTGTATTCTTCCTTCTTTGAAGAGGTTCTCTTTCCAACCCTTCAAAGAAAACCCTCTCCTTGGTCCTGCCGGACTCACGTAAGAATTTCCTCTCTCCCTCTCTCTCAATGATTTCTATTTTCAGTTTATTTTCTTGTTTCGCAATAGAATTTATGAGGCTAATCTTTTCTTTTAATGTGTTTCATAATCCTTACCATTTTCTCTTCTCTCTTTTTTTTATTTTTATTTTTATTTTTTATTGTGGATGGTGGAGGTTTAAAATTAATAATCAACTGAGGTACGAGAGTGGAAAACAAACAGAACCATTTATATGGAGTTTGATTATGACTAAAGCATAACTCATTTGAGCAACCTACAAAATTGAAGGTGTATGGAAAATTAGAGCAACCTATAGAGTCGGCCTGTTGGCTAGCATTGTTAGAGGCTTGAGACTTGCTCAGAACATGAACATGCCATTCAATGCTCTGTTTGGTTCTGTACATTCATATACTTCCGTCTATGCAATCTCTTCGAATTTGAAAGAAAAAGAAGAATTTTCTTACTCAAAAAGGGCCAGTTCCAATTAATATTTGGATTCTTATGTCTTACTTAAGTAACCTAATCTCTCTAGCGTAGTGTCACATTCTCCCTTCTAGGTCTTGGCAACTTCACTGCCCATGATTCTATGCCACCCCAAAATGTAGGGACAGTGGATTTCAGCAGCCCGAGTCAAACACAGGAAATCTGTCCAGTTGCTCTGCCAATTTAGAAATCATTCCTACCGCAACTAGGCCAACTCTAAGCTACAACTTATTGCACATAGTCAGCATGCTCAATACATGAAAAACCTTGATCTAATTGCTACTGTTTGCAGTCTAAAAAAACTAGGAGCCCTTGAACGGCAACGAGTGGTGGAAGAGGGCGAAGGATGGCGCCTCTTGTCTTGCATGTGGCTTCATGCGGGAGTCGTTCACTTACTTGCCAATATGCTGAGCCTTTTATTCATAGGAATCCGGCTTGAGCAGGAATTTGGATTTAGTAAGAACTTAAGTTCAGGAGATTTTAAATCAGTTTTTACATGATCAGTGCATGCTAACCATTCTCCACTGTTTAAATTTGGCAGTCAGAATAGGACTCTTGTATGTGCTTGCGGGATTAGGTGGAAGTTTAGGATCGACTATGCATCTTATGAGAACCACAAGCCCGACTATATCAGTTGGTGCATCCGGAGCACTTTTTGGATTGTTGGGAGCCATGCTTTCTGAGCTTCTAATAAACTGGACAATCTACGTAAATAAGGTAACCTTTCTTTTCTCCTTCTCTGGCTTTCAATCACTCTTAACTGGTAAGTCAAAGAACCCACAACTATGCCCGTGAACCGCCATCAAATACAATCAATATGACCTCTAACATGTATGTGGCACTCACTGTTATATTGTAAGATCACATGTATGTTGTGAGAGCTAGACCATATATGGCAAGCTCATACAAATTTTAAGCACAACTATAATTATAAGCACATATCTATGAGGGATGCATCTAAGATCTAACTTTGCTATTCAGTGCACAGCGCTCCTGATACTCATTGTCGTCATTGCCCTGAATATGGCTGTCGGGTTTCTACCTAAAGTGGACAATTCAGCTCATATAGGAGGATTCCTTGCAGGATTTTTCCTTGGCTTTATTATTCTTGTTCGTCCTCAATACGGTTATATACGCCGTAAGCATCTTCCATCAACCTATGACGGCAAACATAAACCTAGGCACAAGGGCTATCAATATGTGCTAGGGATCGGTGCTCTTGTTATCTTAATTCTTGGGTAAGTTTCTTTCCTTTAGGCAATTCACTGAATACCAATGAAAATTAATCAACCTCCAGTCTCTGATTAAGTTTCATGTTTTTTCATTCATTGCAGATACACATATGGCTTTGGTAAGCTATATGGTCTTAAGGCAATGAAAAATCTGCCTTAAGTTCTAGAAATCAAATGAATATTCTTGAGAACTCAACTGCCTACTCAAGAATTTCAGGTAAAACACCACCTCCTCTACAAGACCCAAAAAAGAAAAAGAAAAACAGAACACACCACAAATTATACTTCCTTATATCAGAAAAGGCTGAAACACATGCATATCTAAAGTGAATCTAACTTTACTGCTGACGTATGGATGTATATTTGTGAATGTTTAGATGTTGTAAATGTATGTATATGTACGCTATGCATATATCTTGAAAACCAGACAACTAGAAGCTACTACAGATTTGAATACAGTTTGACATATGCTATATTCAAGTTACAGTGCTCCAACAGATATAGGAAATTAAGCTACATGAATGATCACTTTATACTAAGTTTGGCTTGAACACTGTTTCAGTATTATTTATTTGAATTCCGCAATTAGCAAAAGTTGTAGAATATACCACACACATATGTATACATGCAAACATATATATATATATATATATATATATATATGTATATCGTACGAAGTTACTGATAAATAATTTTTTATTCTTTCTTATCTGTAAAGAGTTCATATTGTCTTTAACGAGATGGTTGCTTACACCGATCATGCCAATGA
Organism: Prunus armeniaca; assembly: GCA_903112645.1. NCBI lineage: Eukaryota > Viridiplantae > Streptophyta > Magnoliopsida > Rosales > Rosaceae > Prunus > Prunus armeniaca. The sequence goes on along the minus strand of CAEKDK010000003.1, from coordinate 6,451,629 downwards.
CAAGCGAAATATGAAATTAGTAAATTATGAAACTTCCGTTGCTAATAGTCCTTGATTGAATTTCCTTTTGTTTTCGTCTGAGAATGAGCATAATGAGTTTAACACTAAACTTCAAGATGGTAAACAGGGCTGTGAGAAAGACATAAATACCTATATGGTATCACCCCAAATATACTCAAAACATACTTGCGGGTGTGCATGCACACTCACTTGACCACAAAAACAGGACCGACAAAGAGATTTTAGCACCGAGAGGAACAGCGTATAAGCAAAGACAGCAGGGAGTCTTCTAGGATAAGGAGGAGTAGATGAAGACAATGCTATGTTTTAGTCAAGGTAGCAATGTAGATGAGTTCTGTAATTTCTATTTCAGAATTTTTCTGCATTTTGATTAAACACCCCAAGCATTGTTGATGGAAGATGAGTTAGTCTCCCAATTCACATGCATACTGTACTTCTAGATGTCTTGTTAAAATTAAACTATATAGTAATCAACTTGAGAATGTCAATTAGACAACTCTGAAGGAAATTTTATTCTATTTAATGAAAGCAAAACTTAGCTTACAAAATCAAAATTCATCAGATCCGCACTTGCCAATATACATACCTTTAGTAGGAAAATTAAGTATTCTATTGCCTATAGCTCACATGCGTCTGAGCGACCAAAAATTGTGTAACGGTTGTTTGCAACATTGTCATATAGAAAATCCCGTATGAAACTGCATTCGTCAAGAAGAAATAAAGTCATGGAAACAGTTTATCATTGATTGCTTCTTTCATCAGTTTTAAATCTTAGCATACAAAAAATATAAAATAAGAAACAGGGAAGGACTTACAGAGGTACAAACTGTAGAAAGAATGCTAGCTGGGGGAAGGGTAAGTCTATGTATTCCATTATCTTCACAACAGCTTCTGACTTGATGAAGGATCTAAAATTCACCATGTCAGCTCTCATTTTTATTCATATAATCCCTTTATAAGATATATCTGCTACATTCTAAGTTATTTAAGATTAAAAAAATGTAAGCGGTTGGAAGCATCAAACCGAGAAAGTGTTTCACTGAAAATAAAATACGTTAAGTGAGAAATGACAACTATTTAGATGGAATTTAATGTCGGAATCATTTATCATAAAGTTAACTTGAAGATGGTAAACTTAACTTAGGCAGACTATGTTTGTAGCTTATTAAAAACTGCTCTTAATAAACACAAAAGTCATTGTAAATACCTATCCTGTTCAACAAAAACAACACTTGAAATATCATCCGGAGCTCTTCCGGACCTTCTTAGCAGTTTCTTCCCTGCTTCACTCTGGAGAGCTTCAAACCTTATTCTCCTGTCAGTGGTGGGTTAAACAAGAATAAGAAAACTGAAGATAAACCTCATAAGACACCAAAACATTTGCAGTCATGAAACATATGGATGACATATATCATAATTAGAGTCTACAAAAGATCAAAGGAGGAGGAGAATCGAACCTATTTCGATCATTATCACGCACGAACTTCACACCTCCATTACATAAGTTACAAACACCTGTAAAACAAAGATTAAGAAACGAAAATCGGCAATCATGTGATGAAGTTTAACCAAGTCCACATTGACCAATTGAACTTAACTCTTAACACATTTTCGTTTAGAACATATAAAGGACCATAAGAAGCATAGATAGATACACATAAACCACTAAAAACCACAAAACAAAATCATCTTACATATCAAATGTGTATAAATATCTATATTCTTTATTTTCCATTTTTACTTATTTTAAAGATGGCTTATAACGTATCAAATTAGGTTGCCTTTTAATGCAAAAATATCACTTTTTTAGGTGCATCATTCAACAACACAGAGAAATTATTTGTCCATAAAATGAAAAAACCAAACAACCCATAATATTAAAAGGGTTCTATTTACACCAAGCGCATGATAACATAACAATCAGATTATGTGCTAAAATGAACTGCTTTACCGTCAAATAACATGATGGGCCTCGTGTCATTTTCAAAGAAGCCTGAAGTTGCTTCGACCCAGTCCACTCTATCTCCTCGGGTTGGGGATACGGTAGCAAACGTAGTTAGCCTTCGTCTAACGTGCGCCGGCCGTGACAAGCTTACTCGTACGCACCCACCAGGAACCAGAAGCGCCATGAAAGCCGTTGGAAGCGAAGGAATTCAGACCCAAAAATATAAAAACACAAGGAAATTGTGAAATATGTTAGTGTATGAATTATTTTGACCTTGAAGAGGTGAGGTAATTACATGAAGTACCCTTTTGGCTAGAATGAGTTTTGTGTGTGTTGGGGATGTGAGAATGGCTTCTCTGTGATAGGAAGGAAAGTTATGGGGTACAAGGGTAAATGGACGCTCAATTTTACAAAATAGTTTTACGTGGCTTCACATTTGGGGTACCACGTGGAAGTTCACATACCATTGAGCCCTTGTGTTCTGTGTGTTTTTTTTTTGTGTTTTTTTTTTTTTTTGAGGCTCTTGTGTTAGATTTTTGTTTGTTGGACAAGAGCAAAGCTTTGGAAGGTTGACGTGGAACTTTGGTCAACGGAATGGAGTTGGTTAACTATAGTTTTGACTCAAAAATCTCATTTGGTGATTGTGCTTTTTAATTTTGCAATTTTGATCATTTTTTGTCTGATTTATTAGAAATATAATTTATGACTTCTGCTAATTGAATTTGTTATCTCCCCCGTTATGTCAAACTATAATATCAACATGAAATGACAAGCATTGCAGGAGAAAATTGATTCAATCAAGTATGATAGTTGACATCCTGAATTGTGCTAAAAAATTTACAGTGTTAAATTACTACTTAAGCCGTCGAATTCAAATTTAACATTTTACATTTCATATTTCCCTCGGAAACGATGACAACTCAAAAACACTTCATAGATAGGTTGAGTGAATAATTGGGTCAAAATATAAAGCTCGCCTTTTATTTAATCAATTACCAAGAAGAAAAATAGAACCTTAAAAACAGATAATATTTTCAACAATACCGACCGTGTATCAATATGGGAATTTGGTACTCAGAGTCAGCCTACACACATTTATTCATTCATCACTCTTGACAGACACTAATTTATAGGGAGTTTCACTAAAACACCCAAAATGGGGCTGAAATTATAAAAAAACTCAACACCCAAAACACTTTATAAACACACCCAAAACCCATCATTACACACACTCAAAACCCATTTATAAACACACCCAAAAAATATACAATTGTTGATTTTGGGTGTGTTTCTATGTTTAAATAGTGCTTGGGTTTTTTTTATAAATACATATCTAGGATTGGGTTTATTTATAAATTTGTATAATTTATATCCCAGGACATGCAAAGTCCACTCCTCTGAAAAAAAAACAAGCAAAAAGCTTTGAGTAGTTGTGAGTTGAATTCCTGACAATTGAGTTGATTGGGCAAAGAGTTCATTAATTGGCTACCTTCTTCTATTACCTACCTCATGTACTCACCATCAAATCAAATAAAAACTCTCCCCCTGCTTTTCTAGCTGAGAACTGAGGACAAAACACATTGCTAAAGCTTTGAAACACAGCTTGAAGCTTTTCAACTTCAAAAATGGCTTCTTTACACCGGAAAATTCATAACCGGCCAACATTTTCCACTAACACTCCCCATTTCTTAAAGATTATCTCGAAGGGTACTTGTAGACAGAGCAAATTTGTGAGCACCTCTCTCTCTCTCTCTCTCTCTCTCTCTCTCTCTAGAAATGTAGCTACTTTGCTCTTACATAGCTAGCTAGAGCCATTCACGCATAATGAGGAAGTTGTTTCCACAGATAGGCGTCCGTAGTTTCCTTCTGATTATGTTTTTGCTGAGATATAATGGTGTTTGCTCATGGTTGGTGTTTCCTAATTAACTGTTTTATGCCATGGAAACCTGTTAGAATTTAGATATGATATGCATGTACTCATAGCTAAATGTCAGTGCTTAATTCTAGAGACATTTATAGTACCTCTGGGACTTTGCCATCAGATTAAACCGAGTAAACACAGCTTTGTTCCATAAACTGGAGAAAAATCTTTGAAAAACATTTGAAGTTCAACAATGGGTGCTTTTCCGCACGAAATTGATGACTCACCAACATTTTCTGCTACTGTTTATATGGCTAGTGTTTTTTTCTCTTCTCTACGGCTAGTATTCATAATACATGTGTGTGCTGCTGCTTGAAGTGAAAAGCGAGAAATGAATCTACATTGATGTGGTAGTGAATTTTTATTTTTATTTTTTTGCTGCAGTAGCTATATGCTATATAGTTATTGAATCACTCATTTCTTAGCCGCAAAAGTATGGGATAATGTTTTTCACTTTATGATCTGTTACTTGACTGACACGTACTATGTTGCACAGAGGATTCCGAATAAGTTTTTGATGAAATATGGAAATGATTTATCAAATCCAGTATTTCTCAAGCTTCCAAGTGGTTCAGAATGGAAAATTGAACTCAGAAGATGGGAAGACAAGGCCTGGTTGGACAAGGGTTGGCCAAAGTTCTCTAAGTTTTACTCTCTAGACTACTGTCACTCGTTAGTTTTTGGCTATGAAAGGAAGTCCAAATTCTGCGTTCGCATATTTGACCGAAACTTCACAGAGATTGCCTATCCATTAACAACACCCGAGATGAAAGACACTGATGAAGTTGATGATTCTGAATCTGAATATGATGATGATTTTAGTGATGATTCTGAATCTGATTTTAGTGATGATTCTGTTGAAATCTTGGACAAATTTCTACCCCGCTCAAGAAAATCAAGTTCAAGTGGTATTAAAACAGAAACCAACATCAACTTCCACAATGCGGCTCCACATCTTAACTAGACCAAGAAAACACTCAACCTTATGAAATGATGCTTGAGAAGTCAATTAGAACTAAGAATTCTCATCTGTTGAAATCAGACATGAAAATTACAGCATATGTGTTTTGCTTTTTATCTTCAACTTTATTGCGTTTTCTCCCATTCTATTCTAACTTGTAATATCCTATTATTTTCTTTAACAGGAAAATCTGAGTTTCCTGCCAAAAGACATTGTGGTGGCAAGTCTACCACTCGAAGATTCATAAAACGAACTAGAAGTGCAAAAGTTATAGCTCTTCAGAGAGCTAAGGCTTTCAAATCTGACAAACCTTCTTTCATAGTTCCCATGACGCGATCTTATACCAATCGATCTTTTGTGGTAAGCTTTCAATAGACAACCGTGCTTGCCATCACAACTTCTGTTAACTTGTATTTATAGATCATACAGTAAGAAAAAGAACTAAGCAACTGTACTTCCACAGAGCACACTCATGGTACTCTCTCTTCAACATTTTCTTATTGTCTTTTCCTTGTTTTCCATTTAATTATTTTCAGTGGTTGCCATCCAATTTTTCCTTCCATATGACACGTCTTAGTAACAATTCTGGTAACGTTATGTTTCGGGTTTTGGATGGGAGAACTTGGTCTCTTGGATTGAAATGTGAAAGGGCAAAACCAAAAGCCAGATTCCAGTCTGGTTGGTTTAAATTTGCGCGAGACAATAATTTGAAAAGTGGTGATGTGTGTGTCTTTGTGTTGGTTGACGACATTAGAGTTACTTTTGAAGTTGTCATTTTCCGTGCCATAGAAGCTGCAAACACCTTGTCACCAGGTAAGTTGTCTTTCAATTTTTGAACTAATTCAATCGAAGCACCACAGAGATTAACTATCTGTCACCTTCATCTCTCTTTTTTATATGCCTACAGATGTTGATGGGGAACAAACAATGTCCGAGATGGAAGAAACTGATGAAGATTATGATTCTGTTGAACTCTTGGACTATTTTCCACCATGCCCGAAAACAAGGAAGAAATCTCCAATAGCACCACAGCCTAGCAAGAAAAACAGAACATGTTCGATTAGTACAGCAGAAAATAACATCAGAAGTGTTGGTGGCTCGTCTAGGAGTCAAAAATTCCTAAAACGAAGACATCAGGTTCCTAGGATGATGAATCCAGTTACGGAAAGCGGAACAGATAGAGCTCTTCAGAGAGCAAAGGCTTTCAGATCAGAATACCCTTCTTCCACGGTTGTTATGCATCCCTCATATATCCGTGCAGGTTATTTGGTAAGCTTTCTATAGAGACATTATGCACAACTTCTGCTAACTTCTATCTGCGCATGTCAGTGTGAAAAGAATAGCTAGAAAATTACATCATGAACACTCCAAAATTCTCAGTTTTAACCTGCTTCTCTTTCTCCTTTCAGCATATAGGAGCCAAGTTCATCAAGGAACATCTTCTTAACCGGGGTCATGAGAATGCCATCCTTCGTGTTTCGGATGGAAGAACTTGGCCTGTCTCATTAGGTAAACAAGGCAAAGGTATAGTCAGATTTCAGACTGGTTGGATGAAATTTGTGCAAGACAATCAGTTGGCAATCGGAGATGTGTGTGTCTTTGTGTTGACTAATGCCATCAAACGTTTAATTGATGTTGTCCTTTTCCGCGCTACAGAAGCCGCAAAGTGCACCTTGTCAGGTGAGTTATCTATTGGTTAATTTGTGAATTTGTGCTCCATTAGGGCTGCTCTGCTTAACACATGTGTTATCCTTCCCTCTTTTTGTTTTTGTTTTAGGGGAAGGCAATCGACGTCCGACGATCAGTTCAAGTCGAAAAATTAAAAGAGAAGCCTGATGGATGAAGCAATGGAAGCTGAATATTTTGTTATGAAACCACTAGTACTACCGAGTCCTATCTGAATATTGAAGGCAGAGGACGCCTGAAAATTTAAAGATGTTCTAACATAAGAACTGATATTACCAATATATGCTTATATATTTGTCTTCCATTGTTGTTTTGATTACCTTAGAAAGGGAACAATCTAAGAATCTCTTTTGTTATTTTGAATTTCAACTTCATCTTGAACAGTTCATTTTGAAAGGCATGAATCTAGGAGGTCTCTACATGACTGCAGCAGAGTTGAATGATGATGAAGTATACTTGTGCGGTTCAATTCACTCCTCCAATATTGCTTGTATTTAAAAAAAAACACTATCATAATATATCAAATCCTTTGGTTTTCAGACTAATGATGGGTTTCAAACTAATGGCTTGATAAATTAAATGGGTAGGAAGAGAAGAGACAAAGCAAAAGTTATGTTATTAATACTTCTCGTTTCACTGATTCAGAACCAGAACCAACCAGTAGAGCTTTACTTACTAAAAGAAGACTATGAACTTGACATGAACTTGATTACTCTCTGAATTTTTGTATTGATGGAGTTTCTTTACTTTTTCATGTGCTCTAAACACAAATGGGAAGTTGTTAATGTACATCAAATTCACTCAGATAATGAAGGGAACATGGAATTTATCTCTATCTATTTGGAAAACCTTTTAAAGAGGTTTCAAATCTCTAACACCATCTCCAAAGCTAAAGGGGCTAAATTCAAATTTTCACCCTTTAAAATACAAGTATTCATGTATTGCCCGAACTCAAACAGTTTTTTTTCCCCAACCCTCCAGACTCATCCTAGCCTTATTAAATTGTTTAAATATAGTTTAACTCTATTTTTTTTTAATTATTTATAGTGAAACTTTCTTGAGCTAATTTTTGTTCATAACTTCATGATTTATTTTTCCAAACATTTTAACCTAAAAAAATTAAAATTCGACAAACTTAATTTTATTTCAATTAAAATGAAAACTTGTAGGCCATTATCCCGTATGGCTTGAATTATTTTCTAATTTGGTGCCCATCTCCTCTTGTCTTCTTTCAATTATTTTTTGACTTTGTGCCCATCTCCTTTATCTCCTTCAACTTTTCCTTTCTTGGATTCTCTTCATTTCATCTATATCTCCGCATCTCTTCCTTGAATTATTATCTGACATGGTTCACATCCCACACTCCTCATCTTCTTGTGGTCTCTAATTCACACCTCTTTGGGGTTTTGGGGCCATATTGAAAAGGATAAAAAGGAGAATGAACAAAATTATCAAAGTGAGAAATGAAAAAAATTGATTTTGTTGGGTTATTTAACAAATGGATGGGTATTTATAGAGTTTGGGATGAGTTTTGGGGTTACATCTGATTTTGACTATTATTTTTTTTTCTCACTAGATTTGATTTTTGAACGTTGGATCTTATTTTATTTCCGTTGAAATTTAAGAATTAATCCTCGCCTTTGATCATATAGCCGTTGGAACAATTTGAAAAAAGAAAACAAAAGCAAGTTTTTATTGTGGCCATTTGATTTCAACGGTAATATTCATATTGCAATCCACGTGCCTATAGGGGTGGCTGACACAATGGGTCCACAAAACTGAAATGGCACGAGGTTCCACCAGATGTCAAGATGAAATCTCAGAGGTCCAAGCCCAAGCCACGAATTAGCGCCCAAGATTTCCCGAGGTCAATGTGCACGTGACAAAGGTCTCACAAGGAAAAAAAATCAAGGAGGTTGATGACGATTCATAATTTTCCAAAACGAGAGAAAATCAAGCAACCATAATATCTCCGCCGACGTGTTCTACGGATTTAGGGGGCCTCGAAAGGAAAGAATTTTAAAAGAGTTGACATTTGGCCATTCAATGGCCAGCCCATTGGCTAACGGACGCCCTATATAAACTTCACCAAACAAAGGCAGAAGACACGCATCATCAGACACACAAACCTATTTTTCATCTCGCACTTTTCTTTTCTTATACTTAGGATTTTACTTTTCAAGCACCTAGTGTGGCAAGTCCTTCCTTTCCTTAGTGTAAGTTTAAATTCTTGCAATTTACATTACCTTGTCATTTAAATTCAAGCTTATTTCAATCGCTTTCTTTTTCATTGTTATTGAATTTTCATTAAGTTTAAATTCAAGTTTAATTTAGTTTACCGTTCTTATCGTTCTTATTTCGTTCTTGTTTATATATCGCTTTAATCTATTTTATCGCACTTTAATTCTCGTCTTTACGTTATTTATTTTACGCACTTTACTTTACGCATTTATCTTTAAATTATATTTAAGTTTAAGCACCTTTACTTTACGCACTTGTTCTTTGTTTCATTACGTTTCACCTTCAATCTTCATCTCCACCCACTCCACATCATTGGTTGCTTACATAAAACTTTGACCCCGAGGTAGTGAAAGAACCTAGGCCGTGAGGAGGTTCCTTGCTTGGCCGAACAATCGTTTGATTAGAAGTTAGAAACGCAACATATCCAGCATACACTCACATTCCATCCAAGCCAAATTCGTGGCTTGGTGGTGGCATGCCCGACACTCGAAAAAAAGGACCAAAAGTTCCTTCCATCGGCCTACCCTGCCGAAAAGAGGGAAACAGGTGCGAAGAGGAAGAAGAATAAGAAGAAGGGTAGAGAGAGAGAGAGAGAGAGAGAGAGAGAGAGAGAGGAGAGAGAGAGAGGGGGGGGGGGGGGGAAGATATCAACACATTGAATGTGCAAAAATGAAAATGATATTGGTATTATAAATTAGTACCGCAATTACCGATTTGTTCAATGACCGACAAAACCGACCCATTCGGTTCGGTCAGTTTTGTTTGATTTTCAGAATAAAATGCCAAGCTTAGATGTAAATATCCGTTTTCTCTACTTATTCCTACCTTCCCTTGTATACTCGTTTAAATGTCAAGTCCCAGTTTAACTTATGATCCATGATTGTATGATGATTGTGATTATATATTATTGTATCATATAAAATCCTATGTCTTATTCCATTTTTCATGTATTGCATTATAATTTTCTAAAATCATTTTCTTGAGGAAAAAGTTTTAATGACAAATATCGGGTCTCCATGTATTCGACGAGCTTCCCGTTTACCGGGTAGAAGGCCAAATGGTAATAGCTTACTCAGCCTCGACCAACTCTCCCTTGTCATCCCATCTACTCAATTAAACATGTCACTAAGGGATGCAAAGTACAGTCAGGGTTTAGGGTTTTCCATTTTTCACAAACATTTTGGTTTCATAACAATTTAGCTGAGGCGCATAATGAACTTTCACTTAGGTACCTTCCCATCTGGGTTTTCTGAATATTTCAAGTTGGTCCATTCCCAACTTAGAAATGTTCATATAAATTGTGATACATTCGTTCCACGTAAGGAGTAAACCTCTGAAGACACCCCATAATTCAGCTTCAAGGATTTTACCACACCCCAAATTAGTAACAAAACCCTTGATCCATCCACCTGTAGAGTCCCTTATGATGCCTCTAGCACTAATAGATCCCATCTCACCCATACAACTGCCATCCACATTAATTTTAAAACAGCTAGCACAAGGAGGAGACCAATGTAACTTAAGAATTTGTTTGGAAGTCTTATAATTCCTGGAATAGTTAGCCACCAGCCACTCCCTAGTAAATTGAATGATTGGAATGTGAGGCCAAGGAGGAAGAGAAAAGTTGACATCAAACACTTTCTTACATCGCCATTTCCAACAAAACCACAGGGAGGCCAAGAACAGAGAGGACCAAGGGATACCTTGCTTGCAGCTGAAACTAGCCTTAATATTAATGAAAAGCCAGTCCTTAAAATCCATAGAGAAAGAGTGAGCAATTTGATTAGGAATACCAATGTAATTCCACATTCTAGCCGCATGACTACACCTGCGAAAAAGATGGTCCAAGGACTCCGTGGTAACGTTGCAACAAGGGCAATTAGGATTGGAAGCTAAGTTCCTTCTAACACGTTGGACATTGGTTAGGAGCTTACCATGAAACAGCAGCCAAACAAAGGTTTTTATCTTCGGAGGGACATGCAGCTTCCAAATAGTATCCCAATTCCGAGAATGATTAGTCTCCTCAGTAAACAAAGAGAGATAAGCCGTTTTCACTGAAAATTCACCATTGGAGGTAAGCTACCATATACAAGAGTCCACCTCAGTATGATTAAAACCTGCATGAATACAATGAATTTTCTACACCACATCCAAGGGGAGACAACCCAGAAGCCAATTGGTGTTCCAACCTTGCTCCGTGAGGAAATCACTCACAGTCCACTCAAGCAAATCATCAGAAAGAGAGATAGTGGCGAAATTCTCAAGAGGCCCACAACCTGCCCAATTATCTTTCCAAAATAAGATATTGTCACCATTACCAACTCTCCATTTAAGCCCTTTAGAGACAATTTGAGAACCAAATAAAATACCTCTCCAAGTACTAGAGCAATTAAGGAATTTGAGATTTGGGGCAGCAAGCAAACTTTGATCTTTTAGATACTTACCATTAAGAACTTGAGACCAAAGGCCTTGATCCTTTTGGACAATTTTCCAACCAGTCTTGGCAAGTAAAGCCTGGTTCATACAATGGGTCTTTTTACGCCTAGACCACCACAGCTCTTAGGTTGACAAACAGTGTCCCAATTAAAAAGGTGAATTTTAGTTTTATCACCAGTATAACCCCACAAAAAATTCCTGTTAAGCTTATCAAGCTGGTTGCAAGTAGACATGGGAAGATCAACAGTTTGCATAGTATAAATTGGAATAGCTGAGGTAACATCATGCAAGTAAGTTAATCTACTTGCCATAGATAAGGTGTGACTCTCCCAGGAAGCCAATCTACACTGCACTTTGTCAACAATCACAGCATAAGTATTAGGAGAGCAACAAATTCTGGATTTAACAAAATTAACTTGCTGACCCGAGGCACCACAAAATAAATCCAAACAATGCTTCATAAGCTTAGCTTGGTGGATAGAGGCTTCCCCAAATAAAATAAGGTCATCAGCAAAGAAGAGGTGGGATATAGCAGGACCATTTCTGGCAACCTTAACAGACTTCCAGGTTCCAGAGGAAACATGATCATTGATAATGTGGGAAAGTTTTTCCATGCACAGAACAAAGATGTAGGGGGCGAGGGGGTCACCTTGTCTGATCCCAACACTAGGAGAGAATCTTTCAGTAAGCTCACCATTGAGGATGGCCTGGTATCTGACAGATTTAATGCACTGCATGATAAGGACAAGTAATTTTCCTCTAATCCCAATTTCCCATAACACATCATAGATGAAATCCCAATGAAGTCTGTCATAAGCTTTGGAGAGGTCAATTTTCCAAGCAATGAAACCCTTCTTTCCTTTTGAGTTTCTAAATTTATGAAGAACCTCTTAAGCAACAATAATGTTATCAACAATCTGCCTGCCAGGGATGAAGCTAGCTTGAGCAAGACTGACAACCTTCTGCATGAGAGGCTTGAGCTTCTGAACAATGATCTTAGACACCACCTTGTACAAAGTATTACATAGGCTAATAGGCCTTAACTGAGCAACAGAGCTAGGACTAGCCACTTTAGAAACGAGGGTAATCAAAGTGTCATTTAAAGCATCAGGCATGGTAGCAGAGTTAAAACAACCAGCAATTAACTCATCAAAGGTACCTTGACAAAGATCCCAGAAATCATGGTAGAATTTAGCAGGGAAACCATCCGGCCCTAGGGCTTTAAAACTACCAATACTAAACAAACAATCCTTTATGACTTGAGGATTAATATCACAATTGAGATTACCCAACTCAGATGTCTCTAATCTAGGAAAAATCTGGGGGAGATCAGCATTAGAGTACCTCATAGTTTGAGCTGCAAAAAGAGTCTTGAAATAATCAACAATGATATTTTCCATTTCTTTTTATCATTAGTCCACGTACCTTGAGCATTAGTAAGGCCTTCTAGTTTGTTCCTTCTTCTACGAATAATGGTAGACATGTGGAAAAACTTGGTATTACGGTCCCCTTCTTTAAGCCAAGTGTTCCTTGATTTCTACAGCCAAAAAAGTTCTTCTTGGTCAAGTAAAGCTTGGTAATCACTGGCAAACTCTTTTTCTAAGTCAACCAGAAAAGGAGAGTGTCGTCTGCATAAAGCTTTTTGGATACCGCCAATTCTAGCCAACAACTTTTTCTTATTACGAAACAAACACCCAAACACATCCTTATTCCAATCAGCAAGAGCTTTAGAAAGGTCTTGAGTTTTTTGAAGGATATTTCCAATATAGTTAGCCCATTTATCAACCATAAAGCTCCGAAAAGTAGGGTGCAAGAGCCACATGGCTTGAAATCTAAAAGGCTTGACATTAGCACTAGGGAGATGAGATGACTGAAGGCTTATCAGCAGGGGGCAATGATCAGACTTGGCCCTAGGTAGATGTTTGACAAAGGCCTCAGGAAATTTATGTCTCCAATCAATGTTGGAAAGACCACAATCCAATCTTTCCCAAGTAAGGACATCATTTTCATTTTTTCTACACCAAGTAAACTGAGCACCAATAAAGCCAAGATCAATCAATTGATTTCTATCAATCCATTCAACAAGCCCACTCCCATGAGAAATAGGATTACCACCACATTTTTCAGAAGTATCTACCAATTCATTGAAATCCCCATCAATCATCCAAGGAAGGTTCGAACTTGAAGCAATCCCATCCAAATAACTCCATAGTTGGCTTCGAATGCCCGGGCAGGGGTGTGCATACACCGCAGTAAAAAGCCAATCAATGTGATTCATTTTAATTAGAGTTATAATAGACTACCTAGAGTAGGCAACTATATCAATGCAAGATACATTCTCATTCCAAAGCATCCAAAGACCCCCTGAAAAACCATTAGCGTCGACTACATGATACTTAGAAAACCCAAGTTTCTTAATAACATTGAGGGCGGTGTTGCCACTAATTCTAGGCTCCAAAATGACAAGCATCTCAATCTTGTGGATTTTAACTAGATCTTTCATAATTCCAGGGAATTTTTTACTCCCTGCACCTCTAACATTCCAAACCATAATCATGATGATGGGAAAAAAGGTAATAAGAGCGTTTGAGGTAACAACCTCGTTGACTGGAAGAGTTCAATTACCAAAGTAGAAGCAGCACCAAAAACTCCATTTTTAACATCTAGCATAGCTTTTTTTAGTATAGCAGCATTCAAATTAATGGTAATATGAGGGACATAGTTATCCCCATGGTCATCATCCATCTCATCTGCAGGAATATCATCCATTTTATCTTCAGAAGGGCCTGGGTCATGAGGCTCAACCTCAGGTAAAATAGGAGGAATAAACTTACCAGAGTTAGGAGAGAGCTTCGATTTCAAACTTGCCACAACGTCTCCCAACGTGGCTTCTTGAAAATCAATACTCCTGACTTGAAATCCTGTCGATTTTCCAGACGCAACACCTTTTAATTTTCTCTTAGAATCAGAACGAGCAACCAAGCTAACTTTGCAAGTGGAGGCACAAGAATTATTGTTCTCAAAACCAATATGGGTATTTTTCACTACACCATCATTCGAGATATCACCCAGAGCCTGGTGAGATTTACCTTTAGACTTATTCTGACCCTTAGACTTGGAAGGTTTAGTATACCCATTTTTTGGCTCAATCTGCAATTGGGTTACATCCTCAATAACCTCATTCCGAATAGAAACATGAGCTTCAACTCTGTTATTAGAATTATCTAAGGCCTCAAACCTTGACCCAGAAGGGTAAGCACCTCGTTCATCTTGAACCTCATTTTTCTTTGGAGTAATCTTTTTAGCCTTTGAGTCAACACTAGCCTTAAAAGGCTTTCTACCCTTCCTATTTTGGACCAAGCTCCAAGGTCCTATCAAGGTGTTCTTAGCCTCATGGGGATCCATCTGAAGCTTAATAGAAGAGCTTGCCTCATTAACAGGGAGGGGAGAACCACTCAGGACCACTTCATCCATGGGTTGGATAATATTGTGGACATTATCAGTATGAGGAGCCTTAATCACCGAGGGGCAAACATTTTTATTGTGACCATAATACCCACAAGTAAAGCACACCAAATGAATGCCTTCATATTCCAAGCCATACCAGTTATCCTCCACTTGAACAAAAGCTTTCAGAGGTTGGGTTAAGTCTATCTCAACACACACCCTTGCATATTTCCCACGAACCTGGGGAACAGTATTGGAGTCAACCTTGAATGTGGTGCCCAGTAAATCCCCAATACGGAGCATGGCCTCAGGACGGAACCATTCAACATGAAGACCAATAATACGAATCCACACAGTCATCCTTGTCACTTGTTCCACCAGAGGGTCAAAACCAGGCTTCCAGCGTTGCATAACTAGGTATTGCCTAGTAATTACCCATGGACCTCCACACAAAATTACTTTCATGTCCTCTTCAAGCACAAATCTCACAATAAAGAAGCCATTTTCTAGATCAATTAGCTTCCAAGGACCCTTAATCATACCCCATCTATGTTGCAAACGAGCAAGGACAAAATTATACGTGTGGGACTTACCCATAAGCTTGATGATGATGGAGGTTCGCCAAGGCCGGTAGAGTCGTTCTTTAACATGTTCAGAAAACTTAATGCTTGGGCCTATTTCACCTTTTGACACAATAAAATCTTCAGCCTCAATTGTGATTTTATCATCCTCCATCCTTGTAAGCCCAAGTCGGGTAGAGCCATGCCCACCTTGTTTCAAAACTGAATCTCTAAAATTCAAAATCACAAGAGGATGAGAGCCAAAACCCACATCAATCACCATATCTCCAGACGAGCTAAGATCTGGCTCAGTAGTTCGAATCTGTTTCATTCCCACTGCTTCCAGCTTGCTCTCTGGCTAGAGAGCATTGAAAACAAATGTTGGCGGAGTCACCGTCGTTACAGGTGGTAGTAGAGAGAACTCACTGGAAAAAATTGCCGCGTGAGGCGCATTCTCTTCATCGCGTGTCGCGTGTGGCGTTTCAAGCTGCATCGTGACGAGTAATTTGGTTGGTTTTTTTCCGTCCCGTCTCATCTTGATTTGGCTATACTTGTATGTAGCCACCCTCCACATGACAGCCTAAAACTTTTCCTTTCTAGATGCACCCTGCCCTTTATGAGTATTTCTTCTCCCAAAAATGTTCTGAGCTTAAGTGCTAATGTGGTATGAGGGAAAGGATTTCTTGTCCGCTTAGCTTATTCTTTGGCCTACCCCATTTCTGGTCTAAGAAATCTTTGGTGAATTTCTCTTACAATCTTGTGCGCAGAGCAAGCAAAGCAATGGGCAGCTGCTTGTCAATCTCCTTATCATGCGATGCCATTGTCTCACGCTGCTAGGATTCCGTTTTTGAAAGAGTACGGTATGTACGCAATTTCTAAGAAAACCTTCAAGCTCTCACAACTTATTTACAAGAACTCAGGTCTTCAAAGAATGATGTGCAGAGACAGGTTGAGCTTGTAGAGCGGCAACCGCGATTAAAGCGAACAAAGCAGGTAAATAACTGGATTTTAAATGTGGAGGCTCTTGAGACTGAAATTAACGAAGTTATTGTAAGCCATAGCACTCAAGAAATTGTGAAATTATGCTGCAGAGGTTACTGCTCCAAGAACTACATATCCAGCTACAAGTATGGAAAAAAAGTTGCTAGAAAGTTGGTGGAAGTGGAGGCTTTGCAAAGCAAGGGAGTTTTTGAAGAGGTGGTAGCAGAAAGCTTAACTACAGCTCTAGTCGATGTGATACCTAGTGAGCCAACAGTGGGCATGGAGCCAATTTTTTATGAGGTTTGGAGACACGTTGAAGATGAACAAGTGGGAATGATTGGCTTATATGGAATGGGAGGGGTGGGGAAGACCACCCTCCTTACCCAGATCCATAACAACTTCAACCGCACTCGTAGTGATTTCAATCTTGTGATCTGGATTGTGGTATCCAAGGGCCACAAAATTGAAGTTATTCAAGATAAGATTGGTGAAAAGATTGGGATGTCTAGTGCTGAATGGAAGCATAAAGAGCAGCGTGAAAAAGCTAAAGACATCTTCGGAATCTTGAACACAAAGAAGTTTTTGTTATTAATGGATGATTTAGGGAAGCGGGTTGAATTAACCAAAGTAGGGGTTCCAACTCCTGATAGTCGGAACAAGTTCAAGATAGTTTTCACAACTTGCTCTGAGGGGGTATGTAGTCATATGGATGCCCAGAAGAAGATTAAGGTGGGGTGTTTGACTTGGGACAAAGCATGAAACTTGTTTCAGGAGAAGGTTGGGAAAGAAACACTTCTTCTTCATACAGATATCCCCAAGCATGCTGAAGATGTGGCGAAGGAGTGTGGCGGTTTGCCACTGGCACTCATCACAGTGGGCAGGGTCATGGCCTGCAAGAAAACACCCCAAGAGTGGAAGCATGCAGTTCTAGTCCTGAGAAGATTTTCCTCTGAGTTTTCAGAAATGGAAGATAAGGTATTCCTTCTTTTAAAATTCAGTTACGATAATTTACCAAGTCAGAAAGTTAGATCATGTTTCTTATATTGTGCTCTGCTTCCGAAAGATTTTGTTATACTTAAAGATGACTTGGTATATTTTGGATGTGTGAGGAGGATGTATTAGATGAATATGGTAATGTAGAGGAAGCCAAAAATAAGAGTTACCATATCATAGGAACTCTTCTTACCTCATGTTTGTTGGAAGATGAAGGAAATTCAGTAAAAATGCATGATGTAATTTGTGACATGGCATTGTGGTTAGCTTGTGACCTTGGGAAAGAAGGTGAGAACATCCTTGTGGATACAGGTGCTTATCATGCACCAAATGTTGTGAAATGGAAGAACGCGAAAAGGGTTTCATTGATGGGTAGTAGTGGTATCATATCTCTAGATGAAACACCAAGATCTCCCAATCTGTTGACCTTATTTCTCATAGGAAGATTTTTAAAGAGGATTGTGGATGACTTCTTTGATTTCATGCCTACGCTACGAGTTCTGGATTTATCTGAAAATTTCAATATAACTCAACTGCCAACTGGAGTTGCAAAGCTCGTTTCATTACAACATCTGAATTTGTGCAGTACAGGCATAAAATGGTTGCCGGTGGAGTTAGCAGCATGTGCACGCCTAAAGTATTTGAACTTAGAGTTTACATATAGTCTTGATTATGTTCCACCAAATATATTATCAAATTTCCCGAGGCTTAAAGTTTTGAGAATACTACAATGTGGTTCTTCTAACTGATTTTTTTTTTTATAATGAGAAAACCATGATAGACGAATTGCAGGGTTTGAAACACCTTGACGTCTTGTCTTTAACAGTCGTAGGAGGTACCTCTTGTTTCCAGAATTTGGACAGCCACCACATATTAGTGACTTGCACTCTAACTTTATGCCTCATGGGCAAGGATTTCTGGAACCCTTCAATCTATCTTGATTTATCACCTCTGGTGATGGCAAATATGAAATACCTTGATACCCTTCAAATTAAAAATATGGCGGATGTGTACTCTATGTGGATACCACGTCTGGAAAATCCGAATTGTTTCCTTGGTCTTCAGTTCGTAGAAGTAGTACGTTGCACGAATCTCAAGAACCTGGAATGGCTCGTTCTTGCTCCAAATCTCATCCACTTGTATGTATATGGCTGCTTTGAAATGACTACAATACTCGGTTTGAACACAACGGAAACTACCCCACTTGCGAAACTCACTGTTTTGCTTTTGGGCGCACTACCCCACTTGCGGAGAATATGCGAAAATCCCTTGCCCGTTCCATTTCTGAAGGAAATCCGTTTATTTGGATTTCCAGTGTTCACTAGGCTGCCTCTCAACTCTAGCAACGCTCAAACAAGTAATCTCATTATTGAAGGAGAGGAAAAGTGGTGGAATAGCTTAGAGTAGGAAGAAAAGATTGGGCTGTTTAGTGGTGTATGGAAGCATAAAGAGCAGCATGAAAAAGCTGAGGACATCTTCAAAATCTTGAACACAAAGAAGTTTGTGTTATTAATGGATGATTTATGGGAGCCGGTTGAATTAACCAAAGTAGGGGTTCCAGCTCCTGACAGTCGGAACAGATTCAAGATAGTTTTCACAACTCGCTCTGAGGAGGTATATGGTCATATGGATGCCCATAAGAAGATTAAGTTGGGGTGTTTGACTTGGGACAAAGCATGGAACTTGTTTCAGGAGAAGGTTGGGAAAGAAACACTTCTTCTTCATCCAGATATCCCCGAGCATGCTGAAATTGTGGCGAAAAAGTGTGGCAGTTTGCCACTGGCACTCATCACAGTGGGCAGGGTCATGGCCTGCAAGAAAACACCCCAAGAGTGGAAGCATGCAGTTCAAGTCCTGAGAAGACTTGCCTCCGGGTTTTCAGGAATGGGAGATAAGGTATTCCCTCTTTTAAAATTCAGTTACGATAATTTACCAAGTCAGAAAGTTAGATCATGTTTCTTATACTCTGCTCTGTTTCCGGAAGATTTTGTTATACTTAAAGATGACTTGGTATGTTTTTGGATGTGTGAGGATATATTAGATGAATATGGTAATGTAGAGGAAGCCAAAAATGAGAGTTACCATATCATAGGAACTCTTCTTACCTCATGTTTGTTGGAAGATTAAGGAGATTCAGTAAAAATGCATGATGTAATTCGTGACATGGCATTGTGGTTAGCTTGTGACCTTGGGAAAGAAGGCGAGAGCATCCTTGTGGATACAAATGCTTATTATGCACCAAATGTTGCGAAATGGAAGAACACGAAAAGGGTTTCATTGATGGGTAGTGGTATCAAATCTCTAGATGAAATACCAAGATCTCCCAATCTGTTGACCTTATTTCTCAGAGGAACTTTTTTAGAGAGGATTGTGGATGATTTCTTTGATTTCATGCCTACGCTACGAGTTCTGGATTTGTCTCAAAATGTCTTTATAACTCAACTGCCAACTGGAGTTGCAAATCTAGTTTCATTACAACATCTGAATTTGTCCTATGCATGCATAAAATGGTTGCCGGTGGAGTTAGCAGCATGTGCACGCCTAAAGTATTTGAACTTAGAGCATACACTTCTGCTTGATTATGTTCCACCAAATATATTATCAAATTTCCCGCCGCTTAAAGTTTTGAGAATACTAGATTGTGGTTCTTCTAACCGAGTTTTTTTTTATAATGAAAAAACCATGATAGACGAACTGCAGGGTTTGAAACACCTTGACGTCTTGTCTTTGACGAAAGGAGATACCTCTTGTTTCCGGAATTTGGACAGCCACCACATATTAGTGACTTGTACTCTAACTTTATGCCTCAATGGCGAGGATTACATGAACCCTTCAAGCTATTTTGATTTATCATATGTGGCGATGGCAAATATGAAATACCTTGATACCCTTCAAATTAAATATATGGTGGATGTGTACTCTACGTGGATAACATATCTGGAAAATCCGAATTGCTTCCTTGGTCTTCAATTCATAGTAGTAGTAAATTGCACGAATCTTAAGAACCTGGAATGGCTCGTTTTTGCTCCAAATCTCATCCGCTTGCATGTATATCGCTGCTCTAAAATGACGAGAATACTCGGTTTGAACACAACGAAAACTACCACATTTGCAAAACTCACTGTTTTGTGTTTGAGCAGACTACCCCTGCTTCAGACCTGTAAGTGAGGAGGGGCTTCCCTGATATGTCCGTTCACCAGTTTAATTGGATGCATCTTTTTACTCCAATAGCATTTAAGGCAATGTATTATAGTCCGGCTCTGTACATGATGTCTGAACTTTAATAATTACATGATTGTCAATATGTTATTGCTAATGTATTGATATTATTATCGCCAACAAATCGTTCCGACATGTTGATGGTTCTGGTTAATTTTACAACAAGAGGTCTCGATGTATGGATTTTGACACAACAAGAGGTCTCGAGGTAAGTTTAATTTGCTAATGTTTCCATGTTATAAGTTTGGTAATATGAGATGTTATATTGTTAGTATATTTCCCTTTATTAATCCAACCCAACTAATGTAATGAAGAAACAGTGGTTTGTCAATTAAAATTTATTCTTTTGTGATAATGGATAAAATATAAATAAAAGGAATTTATTCATTAAAATATGTATGACCCATTGCCAGAGAATACATGAGACAAATATAACAACTGTGGCCATCCAATTTCAATAGGGAGACTAATGACTTGTTCACATGGAATCATTTCTTGTTCTTATATAATCAATAATGCTGAAGCTAAAGAAAGTTGACCTGCTTGCCAATTCTTTGCCCCATATCTTGAATCCGGCGACAACAGGCATCAACTAAAGCGAATTTCCTAATGCTGATAAAGATTTCAAAGATCTCTCTGACATTGAAAGCCAACCTTTCAAGAAACCCAGAACTTCTGAAGTTGTATTGATCTCTGCGATTCCCATGGCGCAGAATAAAACGTTGCCTTGTAATTTCAAAACCAGACTTTGCAATAACTTCAAAATGGGTAATTGCCATTATGGGCAGAGATGTTGTTTTGCCCATGGAATCAGTGATCTCCGCAAGACTAGGCGTAATTGGCAAGGACTGGAAACTGAGGAGGGCTTCAAGGCCAGGACTTGTGATCATAGAAGAACTTCTAATGATGTATGCAGATTGTTCTTGAATGGGGGAAAATGCACATATGGAGACAAATGCCGCTATCCTCATCATGTAACTCCTGAAAACATCAGAGAGAAGTCAGCGATAAGCATTTCAACTACTGGGGCTCACATTGGTGGTTCTGGTCAATTTTACAGCAAGAGGTCTTTGGGTATAGATTTTGACTCTACTAAAAGTTTAATTTGTTGAAAATGTTGATTATTTCGGGTCCAGCATATGGTAGCTTTGCTGATGTTTACTTGCTATAAGTTTGGTCATACGAATATTTTACATGTTATATTCTTAGCATATTTCACCTTTATTAATCCAACTACTGTAATGAAGTAACATTGGTGTGCCAAAATTAAAATTTATTATTAGTCATAGCATGCTCGGGGGATATTGGTCTAATGGAATGCATGATTGGGGGTGTGAAAAATACACATGCCTTTTTTTTATTTATAGAAATTCGGAGGACGTTAACTTATGGTGGTGTGACAAACTAGGGATTTTGAAAACTACATATATATATATATATATACACCCCTATCTCTCTCTAAATTTACATTGACAATTTTGTATGTATTTTGGTTGTATTTAATTATTCTGGTAACTCTCTCGCCATAAACTGCTGCTACACTGCAGCCACACAATACAAAAGCTCACACCTACACTGCAGCCACACAATACAAAAGCTCACACGTCACCTTCTAAATGCCATAGTTGACTTAACTTACAGCCTGTAAAGTCTTCCTGTAAGTGACGTTATTGTTAGAAAGATTAAAAATAATATATAAATTCACATTGACAATTTTCCTGTAAGATATGTATTTTGGTTGTATTTAATTATTCTGGTAACTCTCTCGCCATAAACTGCGGCTACACTGCAGCCACACAATACAAAAGCTCACACGTCACCTTCTAAATGCCATAGTTGACTTTAAAGACTGTAAAGTATTCCTGTAAGTAACATTATTGTTATAAAGATTAAGAAATCATTGGTGAATCTCTTACAATCTTGTGCACAAAGCAAGCAAAGCAATGGGTAGTGTCTTGTCAATCTCCTTATCATGCGATGCCATTGTTTCACGTTGCTGGGATTCCGTTTTTAAAAGAGAACCGTATGTACGTAAGCTCCAAGAAAACCTTCAAGCTCTCTCAACTTCTTTACAAGAACTCAAGTCTTTAAAGAATGATGTGCAGAGAGAGGTTGAGATTGCAGAGCGACAGCCGCGATTAAGGCGGTTAGAGCGGGTAAATAACTGGATTTTAAGCGTGGAGGCTCTTGAGACTGAAATGAACGAAGTTATTGAAAGCCATAGCACTCAAGAAATTGAGAAATTATGCTGCGGAGGTTACTGCCCCAAGAACTACAGATCCAGCTACAAGTATGGAAAAAAAGTTGCTAGAAAGTTGGTGGAAGTGGAGGCTTTGAAAAGAAAGGGAGTTTTTGAAGAGGTGGCAGCAGAAAGCTTACCTACAACTCTAGTTGATGTGAGACCTAGTGAGACAACAGTGGGCATGGAGCCGATTTTTAATCTGGTTTGGAGACACGTTGAAGAAGAACAAGTGGGAATGATTGGCCTATATGGAATGGGAGGGGTGGGGAAGACCACCCTCCTTACCCAGATCCATAACAACTTCAACTGCGCTCGTAATGATTTCAATCTTGTGATCTGGATTGTGGTATCCAAGGGCCACAAAATTGAAGTTATTCAAGATAAGATTGGTGAAAAGATTGGGCTGTTTAGTGGTGTATGGAAGCGTAAAAAGCAGCATGAAAAAGCTGAAGACATCTTCAGAATCTTGAACACAAAGAAGTTTGTGTTATTAATGGATGATTTATGGGAGCCAGTTGAATTAACCAAAGTAGGGGTTCCAGCTCCTAACAGTCGGAACAAGTTCAAGATAGTTTTCACAACTCGCTCTGAGGAGGTATGTGGTCATATGGATGCCCATAAGAAGATTAAGGTGGGGTGTTTGACTTGGGACAAAGCATGGAACTTGTTTCAGGAGAAGGTTGGGAAAGAAACACTTCTTCTTCATCCAGATATCCCCAAGCATGCTGAAATTGTGGCGAAAGAGTGTGGCGGTTTGCCACTGGCACTCATCACAGTGGGCAGGGTCATGGCCTGTAAGAAAACACCCCAAGAGTGGAAGCATGCAGTTCAAGTCCTGAGAAGACTTGCCTCCAGGTTTTCAGGAATGGGAGATAAGGTATTCCCTCTTTTAAAATTCAGTTACGATAATTTACCAAGTCAAAAAGTTAGATCATGTTTCTTATACTGTGCTCTGTTTCCGGAAGATTTTGTTATACTTAAAGATGACTTGGTATATTTTTGGATGTGTGAGGATATATTAGATGAATATGGTAATGTAGAGGAAGCCAAAAATGAGAGTTACCATATCATAGGAACTCTTCTTGCCTCATGTTTGTTGGAAGATGAAGGAGATTCAGTAAAAATGCATGATGTAATTCGTGACATGGCATTGTGGTTAGCTTGTGACCTTGGGAAAGAAGGCGAGAGCATCCTTGTGGATACAGGTGCTTATCATGCCCCAAATGTTGCGAAATGGAAGAACGTGAAAAGGGTTTCATTGACGGGTAGTGGTATCAAATCTCTAGATGAAACACCAAGATCTCCCAATCTGTTGACCTTATTTCTCAGAGGAACTTTTTTAGAAAGGATTGTGAATGACTTCTTTGATTTCATGCCTACGCTACAAGTTCTGGATTTGTCTCAAAATGTCTTTATAACTCAACTGCCAACTGGAGTTGCAAATCTAGTTTCATTACAACATCTGAATTTGTCCTATACATGCATAAAATGGTTGCCGATGGAGTTAGCAGTATGTGCACGCCTAAAGTATTTGAACTTTGAGCATACACTTCTGCTTGATTATGTTCCACCAAATATATTATCAAATTTCCCGCTACTTAAAGTTTTGAGAATACTAGATTGTGGTTCTTCTAACCGAGTTTTTTTTTATAATGAAAAAACCATGATAGACGAACTGCAGGGTTTGAAACACCTTGACGTCTTGTCTTTGACAGTAGGAGATACCTCTTGTTTCCGGAATTTGGACATCCACCACATATTAGTGACTTGCACTCTAACTTTATGCCTCAATGGCGAGGATTACGTGAACCCTTCAAGCTATTTTGATTTATCAGATGTGGCGATGGTAAATATGAAATACCTTGATACCCTTCAAATTAAACATATGGTGGATGTGTACTCTACGTGGATAACACGTCTGGAAAATCCGGATTGCTTCCTTGGTCTTCAGTTCATAGTAGTAGTAAATTGCACGAATCTCAAGAACCTGGAATGGCTCGTTTTTGCTCCAAATCTCATCCGCTTGCATGTATATCGCTGCTGTAAAATGACGAGAATACTCGGTTTGAACACAACGGAAACTACCCCATTTGCAAAACTCACTGTTTTGTGTTTGAGCAGACTACCCCACTTGTGGAGAATATGTGAAAATCCCTTGCCCGTTCCATTTTTAAAGAAAATCCTTATATATGGATGTCCAATGCTCACTAGGCTACCTCTCAACTCTAGCAGTGCTCAAACAAGTAATCTCATTATTGAAGGAGAGGAAAAGTGGTGGAATAGCTTAGAGTGGGAGGACCAAGCGGCTCAAAATGCTTTTCTTCCCTGCTTTAGACCTGTAAGTGAGGAGGGGCTTCCCTGATATGTCCGTTCACCAGTTTAATTGGATGCATCTTTTTACTCCAATAGCATTTAAGGCAATGTATTATAGTCCGGCTTTGTACATGATGTCTGAACTTTAATAATTACATGATTGTCAATATGTTATTGCTAATGTATTGATATTATTATCGCCAACAAATCGTTCCGACATGTTGATGGTTCTGGTTAATTTTACAACAAGAGGTCTCGATGTATGGATTTTGACACAACAAGAGGTCTCGAGGTAAGTTTAATTTCCTAATGTTTCCATGTTATAAGTTTGGTAATATGAGATGTTATATTGTTAGTATATTTCCCTTTATTAATCCAACCCAACTAATGTAATGAAGAAACAGTGGTTTGTCAATTAAAATTTATTCTTTTGTGATAATGGATAAAATATAAATAAAAGGAATTTATTCATTAAAATATGTATGACCCATTGCCAGAGAATACATGAGACAAATATAACAACTGTGGCCATCCAATTTCAATAGGGAGACTAATGACTTGTTCACATGGAATCATTTCTTGTTCTTATGTAATTAATAATGCTGAAGCTAAAGAAAGTTGACCCAATAATTATTAATTTGAACAAGCATGATAAGCAATATCCAATATTGAAATTGGCCAGAATAGTTTATAAACTATATTACTTTATATTATCAATTAATTCAAGCGCAGAGAACCACAACAAAGATCAAAACCTGTTTGATTACTCCATTGAATTATTTGTTATACTTGTGGATGTGGGAGGAAGTTTTGGATTAGTATAGTAGTGTTTTCGAAGCAAAATTTGAGACATCTTGAATCCCATACAATTTGGGATTATCCTAATCTGGAGCAACTGAAGATTAAATGTGTCGGCCGATGAGCATATAATGATCTTCATAACTCAGTGATGACAAACCAGAGTTTCACCATTTAACATTCGAAAGATGCAAAAATCTCAAGGACCTGAATGTGGAAAAATAGATTAAACCATTTGCAAATATACGAGATTGTATTGCCATTTTTATATCTATATCTCAATGTATACAACTGATATTTTCTCCACGAGCTTCCCATTTACCTGGCAGAAGGCCTAATGGTAAGAGCATACTCAGCCTCGACCCACTTTCCCTTGTCATCCCATCTACTCAATTAAACATGTCATTAATGGATGCAAAATACAGTCAGGGTTTAGGGTTTTCCATTTTTCACAAACATTTTGGTTTCATAACAATCTAGCTGAGGCGCATAATGTTTAGAACTTTCACTTAGGTACCTTCTCATCTGGGTTTTCTGAATATTTCAATTTGGTCCATTCCCAACTTAGAAATGTTCATCTGGATTGTGATACATTGCGAATTTGCAAACATTGAAACAGAATGGCTCTCATTTCTTGATTGATACCCACTGATTTGTTCTGAATTTGCACCTGGGTTTTCTTGAATTTCAGCTCCAACTATGTCTCGAGCATAGTTTTCTTCTGGGTTCTTTGACATTTCAACAAACAGTTTGAGCTCCAACTTGGTTTTAAGTTCTGTTCTGTACCAACATGAGCGATTCTGGACCTACTTGCCAATTCTTTGCCCCATATCTTGAATCCGGTGACAACAGGCATCAACTAAAGCCTGAATTTCCTAATGCTGATAAAGATTTCAAAGATCTCTCTGACATTGAAAGCCAACCTTTCAAGAAACCCAGAACTTCTGAAGTTGTATTGATCTCTGCGATTCCCATGGCGCAGAATAATTTGTTGCCTTGTAATTTCAAAACCA
Organism: Prunus armeniaca; assembly: GCA_903112645.1. Classification (NCBI taxonomy): domain Eukaryota; kingdom Viridiplantae; phylum Streptophyta; class Magnoliopsida; order Rosales; family Rosaceae; genus Prunus; species Prunus armeniaca. The sequence continues at coordinate 6,424,852 of CAEKDK010000003.1, read as the reverse complement.
GACTTTGCAATAACTTCAAAATGGGTAATTGCCATTATGGGCAGAGCTGTTGTTTTGCCCATGGAATCAGTGATCTCCGCAAGACTAGGCGTAATTGGCAAGGACTGGAAACTGAGGAGGGCTTCAAGACCAGGACTTATGATCATAGAAGAACTTCTAATGATGTATGCAGATTGTTCTCTAGTGGGGGAAAATGCTCATATGGAGACAAATGCCTCTATCCTCATCATGTAACTCCTGAAAACATTGGTGAACTCAAAAAATCTTACCTTCTTCATCATTGTCTCTTTCTTCCATGTTTATATGCCTTTCATTAAAGCTTTTGTTGCTGTACCAACCAGAACTCAGAAGAATATCTAATAAGATTATTGGGAGTGTATGAGGCGAGAGAGAGAGAGACGACGACGATGAGATTGAAGAAGACGAGAGGTTGCGTGTTATTTTTAGGGTTTAGAAAAGGGCCTGGGCAAGAGAGAAGGGCCTGGGCTTCAAAAAATACAACACTAAATGGATTTTGTATTATGAAATCACTAAAGTAACCACTAATAAGTAACAAATAATAATTTAATAATTTAATATTTTAAATCAAAAAAATATTATACTATTTGTTTAATATAAAATTTATATATCCTTTTGTTTTTCAGGATTTTGGTATAAATTTATAATTTATAATACTAAATAATTTATTTAAAAAAAACATAGGCACTCGCATAGGCTCCGATTACTCCTCTAGGCGCTAGTTCCATGCCTAATGCCCCCTTAATTCCCTTTTGTTTGTGTTCATAATTAACTAAAAATTAGTTGCATTGCATTGCATGACATTTAGATTTAACTTTTCTGGTATAATTTTTCTCAAAACTGTAAACAAATAAGCAATTTCGTCAGTTCTCAATTGATTGTGCAGTGGCTATATGTCTCCGGAGTATGCCATAGATGGGATGTTTTCCAAAAAATCTAATGGCTATAGCTTCGGGTTCTTGCAATTGGAGATTATTTGTGGCAAAAAGAATACCAGCTATATTGGGGTCAAAATCTCTACAGACCCTTTGGTTTCCCAAATGATGAAGGGTTAAACACTTTTTATTTATTTTTAACAAAACCAAGAGAGAACAAGAGAGAAATAAGAAAGAAAGTGGAAGGAGAAAGAGAGACAGCTACGTAAGAGAGAACAAGAGAAGAAAAATGAAGAAGAAAGAGAAGGAAAGAATCATGTATAAAACATTTTGGGGAGGGCCGGCCCCGAAAATTGTTGTAAAGTCTTTGAGTGGAGCCCACATTTGGAAATAATGAAGAACATCATGATGAAAGTGTTGTGGAAGTGGAATCCACGTATTTTGGTTGTACTTAATTACTCTCTCACCATAAACTGCTGCTATTTAATTTTCTGTACTGCAGCCGCAAAATATAAAAGCTCCCACATTACCTTACAGCCTGTAAAGTAAAGCAATGGCTAAAGTCTTCCTGTAAGTGAATTATTGTTAGAAAGATTAAGAAATCTTTGGTGAATTTCTCTTACAATCTTGTGCGCAGAGCGGCGGAGCAAGCAAAGCAATGGGTAGCTGCTTGTCAATCTCCTTATCATGCAATGACATTGTTTCACGCTACTGGGATTCCATTTTTGAAAGAGTACGGTATGTACGTAAGCTCCAAGAAAACCTTCAAGCTCTCACAACTAATTTACAAGAACTCAAGTCTTTAAAGGATGATGTGCAAAGAAAGGTTGAGCTTGCAGAGCGGCAACCGCGATTAAAGCGAATAATTGGATTTTAAGTGTGGAGGCTCTTGAGACTGGAATTAACAAAGTTATTGTAAGCCATAGAACTCAAGAAATTGAGAAATTTTGCTGCGGAGGTTACTGCTCCAAGAACTACAGATCCAGCTACAAGTATGGAAAAAAAGTTGCTAGAAAGTTGGTGGAAGTGGAGGCTTTGAAAAGCAATGGAGTTTTTGAAGAAGTGGCAGCAGAAAGCTTACCTACAGCTCTAGTCGATGTGATACCTAATGAGCCAACAGTGGGCATGGGGCCGATTTTTGATTAGGTTTGGAGACACGTTGAAGATGAACAAGTGGGAATGATTGGCTTATATGGAATGGGAGGGGTGGGGAAGACCACCCTCCTTACCCAGATCCATAACAACTTCAACCTCACTCGTAATGATTTCAATCTTGTGATCTGGATTGTTGTATCCAAGGGCCACAAAATTGAAGTTATTCAAGATAAGATTGGTGAAAAGATTGGGTTGTCTATTGGTGAATGGAAGCATAAAGAGCAGCATGAAAAAGCTAAAGACATCTTCGGAATCTTGAACACAAAGAAGTTTGTGTTATTTATGGATGATTTATGGGAGCGGGTTGAATTAACCAAAGTAGGGGTTCCAGTTCCTGACAGTCGGAACAAGTTCAAGATAGTTTTCACAACTCGCTCTGAGGGTGTATATGGTCATATGGGTGCCCAGAAGAAGATTAATGTGGAGTGTTTGACTTGGGACAAAGCATGGAACTTGTTTCAGGAGAAGGTTGGGAAAGAAACACTACTTCTTCATCCAGATATCCCCAAGCATGCTGAAGATATGGCGAAGGAGTGTGGCCGTTTGCCACTGGCACTCATCACAGTGGGCAAGGTCATGGCCTGCAAGAAAACACCAGAAGAGTGGAAGCATGCAGGTCAAGTCCTGAAAGAACTTGCCTCCGAGTTTTCAGGAATGGAAGAAAAGGTATTCTCTCCTTTGAAATTCAGTTACGATAATTTACCAAGTCCGAAAGTTAAATCATGTTTCTTATACTGTGCTCTGTTTCTGGAAGATTTTGTTATACGTAAAGATGACTTGGTATATTATTGGATGTGTGAGGATATATTAGCTGAATATGGTAAAGTAGAGAAAGCCAAAAATGAGAGTTACAATATCATAAGAACTCTTATTACCTCATGTATGTTGGAAGAAGAAGGAGATTCAGTAAAAATGCATGATGTAATTCGTGACATGGCATTGTGGTCAGCTTGTGACCTTGGGAAAGAAGGCGAGAACATCCTTGTGGATACAGGTGCTTATGATGTTGCGAAATGGAAGAACGCAAAAAGGGTTTCATTGATGGGTGGTGGTACCAAATCTCTAGATGAAACACCAAGATCTCCCAATCTATTGACCTTATTTCTCAGAGGAAGTTTATTAGAGAGGATTGTGGATGGCTTCTTTGGTTTCATGCCTACGCTACGAGTTCTGGATTTGTCTGAAAATTACTCTATAACTCAACTGCCAACTGGAATTGCAAATCTAGTTTCATTACAACATCTGAATTTGTCCTGTACAGGCATAAAACGGTTCCCGATGGAGTTAGCAGCATGTGCATGCCTAAAGTATTTGAACTTAGAGTATACACGTAGTCTTGATTATGTTCCACCAAATATATTATCAAATTTCCCGAGGCTTAAAGTTTTGAGAATACTAGATTGTGGTTCTTCTAACCGAGTTTTTTTTGACAATGAGAAAACCATGATAGAAGAACTGCAGGGTTTGAAACACCTTGACGTCTTGTCTTTGACAGTAGGAGGTACCTCTTGTTTCCAGAATTTGGACAGCCACCACATATTAGTGACTTGCACTCTAACTTTATGCCTCAACGGGACCCATTCAAGCTATCTTGATTTATCAGATGTGGCGATGGCAAATATGAAATACCTATTCAAGCTTCTGATTAAAGATATGGTGGATGTGTACTCTACGTGGATAACACGTCTGAAAAATCTGAATTGCTTCCTTGGTCTTCAGTTCGTAGTAGTAGGAAATTGCACGAATCTCAAGAACCTGGAATGGCTCGTTTTTGCTCCAAATCTCATCAACTTGGGTGTATATGACTGCTCTAAAATGACAAGAATACTCGGTTTGAACACAACGGAAACTACCCCATTTGCAAAACTCACTGTTTTGCTTTTGATCTCACTACCCCAGTTGTGGTGAATATGCGAAAATCCCTTGCCCGTTCCATTTCTGAAGAAAATCATTGTAGTTCGATGTCCAGTGCTCACTAGGCTGCCTCTTAACTCTAGCAGTGCTCAAACAAGTAATCTCATTATTAAAGGAGAGGAAGAATGGTAGAATGACTTAGAGTGGGAGGACCAAGCGGCTCGAAATGCTTTTCTTCCCTACTTCAGACCCTTAATGTAAGTGAGGAGGGGCTTCCCTGATATGTCCGTTCACCAGTTTAATTAAAATATGTTTGACCCATTGCCAGAGAATACATGAGACATATATAATATAATATTCGATGTTTCAATTTATTATTATTATTTTTTGCTGATAGCGCAATTGGTCTATTTAAATAATGGCAAAAGAAAAAGTAATTGGTCTATTTTTTTTATAAAAAAAAACACTATCATAATATATCATATCTTAATAAATGATTTTATAGGTTGGGCACCTGGAATTATTAGTTCTACAATTTGTAAATGTTGTTCTGTCGGAGTCAAAGCATAGAATCACTTCAACCAAGTAATCGGCTGTTCTTATCGCGCTTAATTAGGAGTTGTGCTTGATTAGTTGTTTCTCTATACTGGCAGTTTCAATTTCACCAAACTTCTTGTTTGGCTCAAACTTGGCATCCTCAAAGATTTTACTAACCTTATACCTTCTGTAAGGATTTAAGGACTGGTTGAATTTTGTACACTTTCCATGTTTATTCCACTGGTGAGCCCAAAATCGTTCATATATCTGTCGGAAAAAGCACCCTTGGCCAAGATTTTTATCAAGTCAGATGACAAATTCTACATCTGTGCAATATGAAAAATAAATTTTGTAACACTAAAATGAGAATAAAAATTATATGTACGACACCTTATCCATCTTAAAATCGGCATTAGGATGCTACTGACACACTTTTCGGGTATGAGTTTTCCCGAATTTAGACTTGGCCAAAGGCCGTGAATTGTAAAGAGTTTTGATGGGATTTCAGTGCATGAGACCTCTTCTTCAAGGTGGCACAAACACCACGTTACCGTTGCTGCCTAAATTGAAAAGACTAGTAATAAGAAGCTTTTGCTAAAAATATTAGGCATAAGAAGAAGATAATGGAAATGGGTATGATGATTCGTAATATCAAAGAAGGAGATTGAGAAGCAATTTAAAACTCTAACACCAAAGAAAGATCGATATTATTGAAATATGAACTTGTCACGCAATGTAGTATCACCTATTTATAATGAAACTTTTGTGCAACATGTCATGTGGGATTACTTCACCTAATTTGAGCAACATGTCATTTGGTCCACAGAAGGTAGAGAGTATATGTGTAAAGTTTGCTACATCATTTTGCTGATATGGTACGTCTTCATTGGTTAAAATCTTTTCATTCCATTTAGTGACTTCCCCTATTAAAATATAATTTTTTGTATACTTATTTTCCCATAATAAATTTATTTTCCTTCACAAATAAGATTTAGTTTTCTTTTTTGCTGCAGAACAAAAATAACTTGTTAAATTGTTTTTGTAAAAGAAAAAATTAAACATTAACAGAGAACAAAATAAAAGAAACGGCTTCTGAAGAACACGAAGAAACGGCCCTTTCATAGTACGGCCTATTGTAGTTCTCTCAGACAAGCAAAAGGGAGAAGAAGAAGAAGGAGGAGGAGGTGGTAAGAGGAAAAGAGAGAGAAGAAATGGATTGGATCGGTGAGACCGTGGACTCTATCAAATCCCTTCAGATCCGGCAGGTCCTCACCCAGGCCGTCAGTCTCGGTTCGAAAACCCTTAAACCCACTGTTTCCCTCTCTCTATTTTTCTCGTTCTGGGTCGTATTCTTAGGAATTTATACTTTCTATTATCTATTTGAGTAATGAGAGTTTCTTTACTCTCTTTTTTCATGTGCTCTAAAGAGAAATGGTAAGTTGTTAATGTACATAACCTTCATTTTGGGCATTTGAGCAGTGTCTTTTCTATTTTGTTTTTAAAGTACATAACCTTCATTTTGTACTGATCATTACAAAAATGGCACCCATTATCGGTAGCCATTTGTAGTGATGAACCAGAGGCAGTTATGATATCCTGCAGAACCAATCTAGAGTCATGAATTGCTGATTGTTCACATTCATCAATGTCCCTTTTGATTGACTAAGAGATGCTCAATATTGTGGGATGTGCAATGATTCTCAGAAAACTAAACTCTGAGTCGTATCATTGTTTTACAGAACTAATGAAGCTTTGTGGCTATATGGCAGTGGAATCTAGAAGTGTGCAGAATTCGAGGACTTCTTCTACAAGTATGTCAAAACTTAGGATGGGAATTGGGGCTACTTATCATAAACAAGTGCAGGGTATGGAATGCAACTTCAAGTGGAACGAACTCGAGAAAATGAGTCGCATCTATGCTGATTGGATTGAAGATATCCCCCTTGTACATGGCTCATCAAGCAAAGCGGAGTGCTGATTGAGTTTAGGGATTTCAGTCGTTACTTTGCTTTTGTAAAGACGTATTTTCTTTTTACAAGTGTGGTGTGTCAAATGGATGTAACTAGCAGAAAATTGGTTCGTGTAGTGTGAACTGACTTGAAAATGTTATTTGCAAGTAACTCTCAGAGAATGCTCCTTAGCTATGTGTATGTGTGTTCTTGGTTGTGTGTGTATGAATCTGATTGTGGCTGCTCAAAACCTACCGTATGTGTTTGCTGTTGTGTTAGACTCTAGTTAATTCCAGTTGGTAAATTTGTAGAAAATCAGTAATGAGGAATGGTTAAAAATATTCCGTCATCTGTAGTATAGTGTAGCTTTGCTTACCAGTAAAAGTACGTTAAAAAATATCGAAAGTTCAAAACTCTACTCCTCAATCTGTTTGTTTTTCTATAATTGGAGGGCCATGGCCGTCGCCCTCAGGGCCGGCCCTGAAAATTGTTGTAAAGTCTTTGAGTGGAGCCCACATTTGGAAATAGTGAATGTCATTCATCTATTTTTCTCATCAAATGTCTACAAAGGGCGCGTGATATAGAAAAGTTCTTTTAAGTCTGACTTTTCTTTCATTAAAAATGGATATATATATATTAAAAATCTAGAAGGAAAAAATAAAAATAAAAATTCAGCCTATTGGCCCAAGGCTAAACCGAGAAGCCGAAATTACAAAACCAAAAGGCCCCAGCCCAGAAATACCAACCAAAAAAAAACAGGGCACCGAGGCAACAGGGGATCAACCAAATAATAATAAGAAATGAAAATAAATAATAAGAAACCAGCTCAAAGATCTGCGCAGGAGCAGAAGACCCCGAAAGCCAACCAAAGAAAAGATACCAACTCCCACCAAAACCAGCAACCGGAACGTTTCAATTCTGCACACAGATTGGTTTTGGAAAGCTTTGAATCGTATAGAAAATTTGACCTTTTTCGAGCTATGATACTTGCAGTCTTGTTCGCCAACTCGGAAGGCAACATCCTAGTTGAACGGTAAGTGCGGATCTACATCTTCCGTTCTTTATTCAAAATGGTTTCACGCTACACCTACACAATATAATATATAAAGCTCCCACGTTACCTTACAGCCTGTAAAGTAAAGCAAATGGCTAAAGTCTTCCTGTTTCTACACTGCAGCCAGACAATATAAAAGCTCCCACGCCACCTTCTAAAACGCCATAGTTGACTTACAGCCTGGAAGTGAATTATTGTTAGAAAGATTAAGAAATCTTTGGTGAATTTCTCTTACAATCTTGTGCGCAGAGCAAGCTAAGCAATGGGTAGCTGCTTGTCAATCTCCTTATCATGCGATGACATGGTTTCATGCTGCTGGGATTCCGTTTTTGAAAGAGTACGGTATGTACGTAACCTCCAAGAAAACCTTCAAGCTCTCTCAACTTCTTTACAAGAACTCAAGGCTTTAAAGGATGATGTGCAAAGAAAGGTTGACCTTGCAGAGCGGCAACCGCGATTAAAGCGGTTAGAGCAGGTAAATAACTGGATTTTAAGTGCGGAGGCTCTTGAGACTGAAATTAACAAAGTTATTATAAGCCATAGCACTCAAGAAATTGAGAAATTATGCTGCGGAGGTTACTGCTCCAAGAACTACAGATCTAGCTACAAGTATGGAAAAAAAGTTGCTAAGAAGTTGCTGGAAGTGGAGGCTTTGAAAAGCAAGGGAGTTTTTGAAGAGGTGGCAGCAGAAAGCTTACCTACAGCTCTAGTTGATGTGATACCTAGTGAGCCAACAGTGGGCATGGAGCCGATTTTTTATCAGGTTTGGAGTCACCTTGAAGATGAACAAGTGGGAATGATTGGCTTATATGGAATGGGAGGGGTAGGGAAGACCACCCTCCTTACCCAAATCCATAACAATTTCAACCGCATTCGTAATGATTTCAATCTTGTGATCTGGATTGTGGTATCCAAGGGCCACAAAATTGAAGTTATTCAAGATAAGATTGGTGAAAAGATTGGGCTGTCTAGTGGTGAATGGAAGCATAAAGAGCAGTGTGAAAAAGCTAAAGACATCTTCGGAATCTTGAACACAAAGAAGTTTGTGTTATTAATGGATGATTTATGGGAGCCGGTTGAATTAACCGAAGTAGGGGTTCCAGCTCCTGACAGTCGGAACAAGTTCAAGATAGTTTTCACAACTCGCTCTGAGGAGGTATGTGGTCAGATGGATGCCCAGAAGAAGATTAAGGTGGGGTGTTTGACTTGGGAAAAAGCATGGAACTTGTTTCAGGAGAAGGTTGGGAAAGAAACACTTCTTCTTCATCCAGATATCCCCGAGCATGCTGAAATTGTGGCGAAGGAGTGTGGTGGTTTGCCATTGGCACTCATCACAGTGGGCAAGGTCATGGCCTGCAAGAAAACACCCCAAGAGTGGAAGCATGCAGTTCAAGTCCTGAGAAGAGTTGCCTCCGAGTTTTCAGGAATGGGAGATAAGGTATTTCCCTCTTTTAAAATTCAGTTACGATAATTTACCAAGTCAGAAAGTTAGATCATGTTTTTTATATTGTGCTCTATTTCCAGAAGATTTTGTTATACTTAAAGATGACTTGGTATATTTTTGGATGTGTGAGGAGGATATATTAGATGAATATGGTAATGTAGAGGAAGCCAAAAATGAGAGTTACCATATCATAGGAACTCTTCTTACCTCATGTTTGTTGGAAGATGAAGGAGATTCAGTAAAAATGCATGATGTAATTCGTGACATGGCATTGTGGTTAGCTTGGAAAGAAGGCGAGAACATCCTTGTGGATACAGGTGCATATCATGCACCACATGTTGCGAAATGGTGGAACGCGAAAAGGGTTTCATTGATGGGTAGTGGTATCAAATCTCTAGATGAAACACCAAGATCTCCCAATCTGTTGACCTTATTTCTCAGAGGAAGATTTTTAAAGAGGATTGTGGATGACTTCTTTGATTTCATGCCTACGCTACGAGTTCTGGATTTGTCTGAAAATAACTTTATAACTCAACTGCCAACTGGAGTTGCAAATCTAGTTTCATTACAACATCTGAATTTGTCCAAAACAGGCATAAAACGGTTGCCGGTGGAGTTAGCAGCATGTGCACGCCTAAAGCATTTGAACTTAGAGTATACATATGATCTTGATTATGTTCCACCAAATATATTATCAAATTTCCCGAGGCTTAAAGTTTTGAGAATACTATATTGTGGTTCTTCTAACCGAGTTTTTTTTTATAATGAGAAAACCATGATAGACGAACTGCAGGGTTTGAAACACCTTGACGTCTTGTCTTTGACAGTAGGAGGTACCTCTTGTTTCCGGAATTTGGACAGTCACCACATATTAGTGACTTGCACTCTAACTTTATGCCTCATGGGCGAGAACCCTTCAAGCTATCTTGATTTATCAGATGTGGCGATGGCAAATATGAAATACCTTGATACCCTTCTAATTAAACGTAAGGTGGATGTGTACTCTATGTCGATAACACGTCTGGAAAATCCGAATTGCTTCCTTGGTCTTCAATTCGTAGTAGTAGTAAATTGCACGAATCTCAAGAACCTGGAATGGCTTGTTTTTGCTCCAAATCTCATCCACTTGGAGGTATATGGCTGCTCTAAAATGACGAGAATACTCAGTTTGGACACAACGGAAACTACCCCATTTGCAAAACTCACTGTTTTGCGTTTGAGCGCACTACCCCAGTTGTGGAGAATATGCGAAAATCCCTTGCCCGTTCCATTTCTGAAGGAAAATCCATATATCTGGTTGTCCAGTGCTCACTAGGCTGCCTCTCAACTCTAGCAGTGCTCAAACAAGTAATCTCATTATTGAAGGACAGGAAGAGTGGTGGAATGGCTTAGAGTGGGAGGACCAAGCGGCTCGAAATGCTTTTCTTCCCTGCTTCAGACCCTGTAAGTGAGGAGAGGCTTCCCTAAAATGTTCGTTCACCAGTTTAATTTGATACATCTTTTTATTCCAATAGCATTTAAGGCAATGTATTATAGTCTGGCTGTGTACATGATGTCAGAACTTTAATAATTACATGATTGTCAATATGTTATCACTAATGTATTGATATTATTATCGCCAATAAATCGTTCCAACATGTTGATGATTCTGTTAATTTTACAAGAAGAGGTCTTGAGGTTTGAATTTTGACACAACAAGAGGTCTCGAGGTAAGTAGTTTAATTTGCTAATGTTTCCATGTTATAAGTTTGGTAATATGAGATTTTATATTGTTAGTATATTTCCCTTTATTAATCCAACCCAACTAATGTAATGAAGAGAAACAGTGGTTTGTCAATTAAAATTTATTCTTTTGTGATAATGGATAAAATATAAATAAAAAGAATTTATTCATTAAAATATGTATGACCCATTGCCAGAGAATACATGAGACAATATAACAACTGTGGCCATCCAATTTCAATAGGGAGACTAATGACTTGTTCACATTGAATATGCGAAAATCCCTTGCCCGTCTATTTCTGAAGAAAATCATTATAGTTCGATGTCCAGTGCTCACTAGGCTGCCTCTCAACTCTAACAGTGCTCAAACAAGTAATCTCATTATTAAAGGAGAGGAAGAGTGGTGGAATGGCTTAGAGTGGGAGGACCAAGCGGCTCGAAATGCTTTTCTTCTCTGCTTCAGACCCTTAATGTAAGTGAGGATGGGCTTTCCTGATACGTCCGTTCACCAGTTTAATTAAAATATGTATGACCCATTGCTAGAGAATACATGAGACATATATAATAATATTGGATGTTTCAATTTATTATTATTATTTTTTATAATAGCGCAATTGGTCTATTTAAATAATGGCAAAAGAAAAAGTAATTGGTCTATTTTAAAAAAAAACACTATCATAATATATCATATCTTAATAATGATTTATCGGTTGGGCACCTGGATTATTAGTTCTACAATTTGTAAATGTTGTTCCGTCGGAGTCAAAGCTAGAATCACTTCAACCAAGTAATCGGCTGTTCTTATCGCGCTTAATTAGGAGTTGTGCTTGAGTAGTTGTTTCTCTATACTGGCAGTTTCAATTTCACCAAACTTCTTGTTCGGCTCAAACTTGGCATCCTCAAAGATTTTACTAACCTTATACCCTATGTAAGGATTTAAGGACTGGTTGAATTTGTACACTTTCCATGTTTATTCCACTGGTGAGCCTAAAATCATTCATATATCTGTCGGAAAAAGCACCCTTGGCCAAGTTTTTATCAAGTCAGATGACAAATTCTGCATCTGTGCAATATTAAAAATAATTTTGTAACACTAAAATGAGAATAAAATTATATGTACGACACCTTGTCCATCTTAAAATCAGCATCAAGATGCTACTGACACACTTTTCGGGTATGAGTTTTCCCGAATTTAGACTTGGCCAAAGGCCGTGAATTGTAAAGAGTTTTGATAGGATTTCAGTGCACGAGACCTCTTCTTCAAGCTGGCACAGACACCACGTTGCCGTTGCTGCCTAAATTGAAAAGGCTAGTAATAAGAAGCTTTTGCTGAAAATATTAGGCATAAGAAGAAGATAATGAAAATGGGTATGATGATTCGTAATATCAAAGAAGGAGATTCAGAAGCAATTTGAAACTCTAACACCAAAGAAAGATCGATATTATTGAAATATGAACTTGTCAACAATGTAGTATCACATATTTATAATGAAAGTTTTGAGCAACATGTCATGTGGGACTACTTCACCTAATTTGAGCAACATGTCATTTGGTCCACAGAAGGTAGAGAGTATATGTGTAAAGTTTGCTACATCATTTTGCTGATATGGTACGTCTTCATTGGTTAATATCTTTTCATTCCATTTAGTGACTTCCCTATGAAAATATAATTTTTTGTATATTATTTTCCCATAATAAATTTATTTTCCTTCACAAATAAAATTTAGTTTTCTTTTTTGCTGCAGAACAAAAATAACTTGTTAAATTGTTTTTTTTAAAGAAAAAAATTAAACAATAACAGAGAACAAACTAAAAGAAACGGCTTCTGAAGAACACGAGAAGAAGAACGGCCTTTTAGTAGGCCTATTGTAGTTCTCTCAGACAAGCAAAAGGGAGAGAAGAAGAAGAAGAAGGAGGGGTAAGAGGCAAAGAGAGAGAAGAAATGGATTGGATCGGTGAGACCGTGGACTCTATCAAATCCCTTCAGATCCGGCAGGTCCTCACCCAGGCCGTCAGTCTCGGTTCGAAAACCCTTAAACCCACTGTTTCCCTCTCTCTATTTTTCTCGTTCTGGGTCGTATTCTTAGGAATTTATACTTTCTATTATCTATTTGGGTAATGAGAAAATGTGGGTAGGCATCAAAATGTGATGTTTTCAACGTTTACTTTTCATTGTTTTTTCTCCAGGCGGTTTTGGAGAGTAAAGCTTGAAACTTTACTGAGCTTAGTGATAATTATAGGGTATTATTAAAAAATAAATAATGTGAATGAATTGTTTGGGGACTTTATTAGATTAACTAATGCTAATTTGGTTACTTGGTAGTGGTTCTAATTTGTGGCTGCTGATTTAAATTTAAGATGTGCTTCTTCTTCTTTTTCATTTGGTGTTGAAATTTTATGATTAGTAGTCAATTTCGAAATCGCACTCCTTTATCATACTTGGATTTTGGAAGAGTGATCAATTGTTGTGGTTTTCATAACTTGTCTGCAAATACTTAAATGGGTGTTGTCTGATTTCTGTTTCAGGTATGATTGTTACATCTGCTCTTATAATATGGAAGGCATTGATGTGCGTTACCGGCAGTGAATCTCCTGTTGTTGTTGTTTTGTCTGGAAGTATGGAACCCGGTTTCAAGAGGGTGAGATAGAATAGTGCATGAAGGCATCAATGGTTTAGTACCAAATAATATTTTGATCAAAGTAGTTTTGTCGTGCCTTTTGATTTGTCTAGTTATTAGTTTAATTCACTTTGGCTAATTTATACTTTTATCATAAAAGAAGATTGTGCAGGCTCAACATATTGATAGAAGAGAGAAGAAAAGTTCTCCCTTCTCTTATGTTACTGTATCTTCTTTGAGAAAACAATCTTGATACTCCTATTTGTTGTACCTGGATTTATCTCTTTAGCAATGTCGTTTCTCAATCTATATATATGTTTCTTTGGCCGCTGAACTAATTATAAGAATGAATATGTTTTGCAGGGGGATATTTTGTTCTTGCACATGAGTAAAGAGCCCATTCGTGCAGGAGAAATTGTTGTTTTTAATGTTGATGTAAGTGCCTTTATTTATTTTTTACTCTGTTATATTGTAAATTTATCTTTTTATGTTTGGTAATTGTCAGGCTTGTTTTAGTATTCATTCTGATTTCTTTCCTAAATACATTTTAATAATCTCCATGTCTTGCATTTTGGCTTAATGTGTTGTGAACTTGTAATGATAAAGAGCAGATACTAGTGAGACATTATTTCGTGATGGATTTGAACATTTTTCAGTCTTTGTTGTTTTTGTTTGATGATGAATTACCGTACAACCCACTCTTCTTTAAAAATAAATCCCAATCCTCTGGCATTTAAACCTTTGAGGGTTTCAATATACATTGTTTTCCTATTTTGTCAACTAGCATGTTTTTAGGGCCTGTGAGAGCTGTAATTGGGAACTTTCATTGGAACCTCTAAGTATTTGTACAAAGGGCTGAAAGTTTTCAGTTGTAATCTCAAGAACAAATATTGGAATTTTCTTCTTTCTAATAATTTCTTTCCCAACATTCTAATTAATATGTCAATGGAAGCTGTGTGTTCCGTTAGGTAGTAAGTAGTAGCACTTTTTATTTTATTTTATAAATAAATAAAAATATTTATTTATTGATTCAGTATGCATCTTGTCAATAATGTGATGTAGGAATTAGTAGAGTGCCACTATTTGCTGGTGATGTATTCTCCTTATTGAGAAGTACATGCTAATATGTCCTCCTTTCCTTTGTCAATTTTCTCCAGGGCCGTGAAATTCCAATTGTCCATCGTGTCATTAAGGTAAATAATAGACCTTTTGATGTTGCTAAATCATGTTGACTTTTGGCCTTTGAAATGAGGTGGTGAGTTTTATCTTTGAGCTTCATGAAAGGAATAATGAATTATGGAGGAGAATATAGGACTCTAATCAGATTTTGTGGACAAGGTTCAGGCATCTGTCTATAAGCATTTGATATTGTATCTGCAGGAAAAATTATGTAGGAGCAAAAGAATCAAAATTATACTCACAGATTAGGTTATTCCTTCACCACATTATGGTTTAAAGGATGGTAATGTTATCATTCTTTCATGACATACACCTTGGACCTATTAGGTTAGTTGGAGAGGAAACATAAAACGAGATCGTGATGTTCTCGAAAGGACCATACTAAATAAGGAGTAAGGTTCACATGCCTGATGTAGATTTAGCCTCTTCCTTTTTCTTTTTTCAGAATCAGTTCACTAAAATCACCTGGGGTCCAGTGAGCAGTAATCATCAATTGTTTTTGCAGGTTCATGAACGAGAAGATACTGGAGAAGTTGATGTCCTTACAAAAGGTACCAGTTTCTGGTGTATATGTAAATAGTTGTTTTGCGTGATATAATCCCTCAAGTCTTGATCAATTAAACTCTCCCAAGATGTGTCATACTTCATATTTTTGCTCTTACCTCAGTATTTCTTCTGTTTCAAATATGCTGCTGATAGTTATGTTTGTTTCCTGCTACATGGCTTCTTACTCAAGTGTTCACCCCAAATCTATGTTGTGTCCTCAGGAGATAACAATTATGGGGATGACAGGCTTCTGTATGCTCATGGTCAGCTGTGGCTTCAACGGCATCATATCATGGGTAGAGCTGTGGGGTAAGAACTCTAAGTATTGCCTCCCTTTTCGTTTCATATGAAAAAAGAAAATAAGAGTATTGCCTCCATTTTATTTTTGGGTATTTTCCACGTATTGAACATCGGCAACTTTCGTATTGTGCTGCTGGGACAAAATTTCGAGCTTTAGTTTTAAGCTTTTTTTCTTTCTTTTCTCTACCGAATTATCTACCCCTCGTAATTCAACTTTTGGTTGTTCCAGTGCACTGAAAATGGAGCCATCCAAAATTATTTGAGAAACAAAATACTGTTTTTTCTGTTCCCTTTTTCTTACAAAGAGAAGTAAGTTGCATGCCTCTTATCACAAATTTAATCACTTTGTAATCATTTTCAGGTTTTTACCTTATGTTGGCTGGGTAACAATTATCATGACTGAAAAGCCTATTATTAAGGTTTGTTTCTCTCCCAGAAAAGTTTCAGAAAACATGCAGAGACAGATGATTTTATTCATATCAGGAAGTAATCCCTTCTGTTTCTTTTGTTCAGTATATTCTAATTGGCGCATTGGGGTTGCTTGTTATAACATCAAAGGACTAACTGAAGCAAACTCCGGGGGTGGTCAATCAGAAAAAGAACCGTTCTGTCAATTGCCAGAAGTTCTCATCCTCCCCTTCGCATCTGCTAAATTTCTTATTGTATGCTACATTTTTATATGATAGATGACAGCAGATTAGTTGGTTAATGTTTTAATTTTTATTTAAAGTTTCTCCTTTGTTGAACCAAAATTTTGCTGAGAACTTGGCCGTTCAAACCTTACTGTCTACACGCCCCATATACGGAGTAATTTTCAGCAAGACTGTAACACTACCCTGTCCTGTTACTAATTTACCAATGTTATATAACCAGTGTGCTATACTATGCGCGAAAGTTTAAGTCTGTAGATTAATAACATCATGTGTCAGTATTCTTTCTCACAACCCTCCTCCAACCAAAAAAGGTTAGTTCCACAACGTATAATAAAGCGAGCCATCTTGCAAGGGGATTGTAACTAAAGTAATTAAAAGCCGTCTTGCAACAGTAATTCTTTTTGCAATATTACTTGTAGAGTAATGTAGGATTACCACATTTTTCATACCACAATTGTACCACCTCTATTAGAGAGGTGGTACAATTGTGGTATGAAAAATGTGGTAAGCTTAGCATTTTTGATTACTTGATAATATATATATATATATATATATATCTATATATATATATAAGCGAGCAATCTTTTGGGTTACTTGCTTCCAATTATCAGACAACATGTGCGACATAAATATGTAACAAGGATTTGATCAAGCATCCAGGCATTTTACCATTGGAAATACAAATGCAACGTATAAACAGTGTTTTTAGTATCAATATATAAAATTAAATTTTGTTTTTATCACGGTATTGAAAAGTATTTTTCTATGTTTCCAATAATAATTTTCCTGTCCATTCTTTGAAATAATAGACTAAATCCCAAAATAAAAAAATTTGATCCTTTAACCAATCCCCTCAAAATGTATTTCAGCACTCCACGCTTCCTTACCATGGACCTGCACTCTGTGCCATCACAGAGTCCACAAAGTAAACCTAACTAAAACCCCCCAAAAACCCCACAGAGCTTTCGCTTAGATCCACAATGCTAAAACTCCTCGCTCTCTCTCTTATAAATCTTCCTTCGCTCAATCAGCTATTATCCAACCCTTCATTCGCAGTCTCCACCAATCGAAGAACATACTTGTATGCCTGTATTTCTTCTGTTAATTTAATTTGATTGTAGTTTTACGTTTCTGGGTCTTTGTTTTGGCACATGGGCATTGAAGCTTCTCTCAGGTGCCTAAATCTTGATTTTAGCTAATTGGCGTGTTCTAGTTCGAGAAAATTTGAAGAACATACATGATAAAGTCTCTGGTTTTAGTCATTGGGTGTTCTAATTTCTGGGTTTTGTTCAACTTGTGAAGTGGGCAGTGGATATATGTTCATAATGGTTTGTTTAGAATCTTGATATTGATGGATGGGTATGTATCAATCTGAGGAAGCTCCTAAAACATGCTCTCTCTGCGAACCAGTCGCAGATTTTGTCATGCCGCCATTGCCGTAACTTCGAATGGTTGTCCTGCAGCTGTGTCAAATCACGTTTTTGATACAAAACCTTTGGAAGAACCTGCCCTCGTTAAGCTTAAAGCCGAGAGAGACCCCGAAAAGCTATTCCACCTGTTTAAGGCCAACGCTCACAATACGCTTGTCATTGAGAACCGATTTGCATTCGAAGATACGGTGTCTAGGCTAGCTGGAGCTCGAAGGTTTGATTACATTGAACATTTGCTTGAGCATCAGAAGACTCTTCCTCAAGGTCGGCGAGAAGGGTTCATTATGAGGATTATAACATTGTATGGTAAGGCTGGGATGACTAAGCATGCTATTGATACTTTTTGTGATATGCATTTATATGGTTGTTGTAGGACTGTTAAATCCTTCAACGCTGCACTCAAAGTTTTGACACAAACCCATGATTTAGGAGCCATTGAGGCATTTCTGAACGAGGTTCCACAGAAGTTTGACATTGAAGTGGACGTATTTTCAGTTAATATTCTTATCAAGGCTTTTTGTGAAATGGGAATTTTGGTTAAAGCATATCGGATCATGGTAGAGATGGAAAAGTTGGGAATAAGACCAGATGTCATTACATATACCACACTGATGTCAGCATTTTATAAGGAAAACTGGTGCGAGATTGGTAATGGTTTGTGGAATCTTATGGTGCTGAAGAGGTGTTTGCCTAATCTTGCAACTTTCAATGTTAGAATCCAGTATTTGGTTAACAGAAGACGAGCATGGGAAGCTAACAAATTGATGGGTTTGATGCAGAATGTTGGGATAACACCTGATGAGGTCACATATAATTTGGTGATCAAAGGGTTTTTCCAGGCCGGGTATCTTGAAATGGCCAAAAGGGTGTATTCTGCTCTACATGGAAAGGGATACAAGCCAAATATCAAAATTTATCAGACCATGATTCATTATCTTTGTAAAGGAGGGGATTTTGATTTGGCATATACTATGTGTAAAGACTGCATGCAAAAGAATTGGTATCCGAATGTGGATACCATTCATACATTGCTTGAAGGCCTAAAGAGGGGCAAGCAGCTTGGTAAGGCTAAGGCAAGCATGATGTTGGTTCGGAAAAGGGTGCCTCCATTTTCTTCAAAACAATTGGGGGATTTACAAACCATACTGAACAAGAGTTGAATTAAGATGAGGGACTGGAAAACTGAAAAGTGGTAGATTATGTAACTGGACAGCTCAACAAGAGCTGGTATCTTTTTGCCCCACTCATTTGTAAATTTGCAGAACAATTTACATGAATTTTTTTAATCATACGAAAAGAACATCCTCATTTCTTCAATAATTTGTAGTACCACCTCAATTTAAATGGAGCTCTGAATGGACAGCTATCACCCAAATTTGTTGTAAGTTCATTCTGCAACGGCTCCCCTCTAATGCTGTAGTCAGCTCTTCTTTTCAGCTGTTGGGTCATTAGCTTCTATGATTTTGATTGTTTGTTCAATGCTTTCAGCTTTGGTGGTGCAGAACAGAAGGGCCAGGGAATAATGGCAAAGTCCTACCCATTAGATATCATTAAATGCATATTTCGGTAATTTCAAATAATTTGAATAATGATGAAACAAGTGTTTATTTATTTATTTATTAGTATTACATCCATCTAAATCAAATTCCTTTTATTATAATTAAAGACCTTACAAGTACGAAACTTGTTATTTAAAAGTAACACATAAGGATATAAGATGGCCGATGGTCAGAGTGATGGTTAGTTTATAGACATTGGATGCTTGACAATTAGTTGGTCATAATTAGTAGCTGTGGTGGTTTTAAACGACTAACTCTGCAAAATTGGGAATGGTGTTCTTATGTCTCAAACTTGCCAGATCTTCTTGACCATTTTACCCAATTTCTTTAATGGACCGGAGGTAAGGTTAACATATAGGGATTATTCTTTTACAGAATGTATATACAAAACCTTTTGATGATTAACAAAGTACATGCTGAATGGATGGTAGGTAATGTTTAGGCATACAGAGCAAAATGATAAGTTATCTGATGTGACTGGGGGGTTGCTGCAGCATACTCTAAACGAGGAAGATAGAGAATAGGATATGCACATTTGTATATGATATGTACACACTAATGAACATATACTGGGTCAAATGTTGCTTACACACTAATGAATATCTATGCTAATTTAAAGGTTGTCTATGTGTCCCCATGCATGGTTTTCATATAGTGTGAGGTCAGCACACAGCTAGCGTTTGCCTTACTTTTTTTTTTTTTTTTTTTTTTTTTTTTTTTTTTTTTTTTTTTTTTCTGACTGAGTGGTAGTGTATATCTCTTGTTAGATGGACTGAAATCTGGATTGTGAAAAGATCGAGTGTCAGTTCCAGAAAAAAAGAAGAGAGGATTCAGTTGCGGTACTTATTTAAACAACTTAGTTTATATGTCTGCAGTCCATGGTTTGGAGTCTGACTCCAGAAGAACTAGAGCTTTTATTCTTATGAATGGGGCGTTTTTTGCTTGAGATGTTTTTGTTCTTGTATCGCTATTTGCCTTTAGGAAATTTTCTGAAGTCCTCCAATCCAAGTTCTAATGCACACTTTTAGGTTACTCTCTAGTAAAGATTTATCTGTATTGTTGAGTGTTTTAAAAGGTTAACCATATCATTTAGCCTGTCTTTCATGGGAGGAACAGGGTAAAAAACTTATTTGAAAAAGAAAAGGAGGAGGAACCTGATGAAAGCATAACGTGATGTTCCTTTTGAGATATTTCTTCATAAGAAATCCATTAAAAAAAAAATTCTCATAATAACTTGCAGGGCTAATTGGATAGACTTTCGTTGCATATAAATTCTGATTTGGTATCAGTATAATGTTTTTCTCACCTTCCCACAATATAATCAAATATTTATTCAGCTATATTTTACAGAAAATCCTCAAACATCTTCTTCCTCCCTGCCTCAAGGTGCACTTTCTTCAGGTAAGGATAATAAATCTGTCAGTGGGCCCAACATCAAGAACTTCCTTTTATTATAGATAGCTTGACGCTTTTTTTATCTGGTGTAGTTGTGTGTGTGTGTGTGTGCTCTTTCTTTTGTTGTGTGTATGTCTTTGATATATTTTCGACTAAAAAAAATGTCTTTCATATATTGCTTTCCTTGCCTTTCTGATTTGGTGGGGGTGTGTATGTGCGTACATTTGTGTGTCTCAGTCTGTATGAACAGCTGGTTAAAGTGAATATTATTGGGGGGTCATTTGGTCGAGAATTGATGTCACATGTGTAACAGTTCTTCAGCAGCAAAGTGATTGCTAGATGTGTTTCTTTATATTTTAAGGTATATTGGATTATGTCTCTGATCAGAATGTTGGCTTAAACTGTTCTGTGGCAAGGGAAAGTGGAACGCACCAAGGTGGGAGTTGATTCATTACGCTTCATTTGGTACATTTGGAGGAAAAAAGAAGAAGTTGAGTTGCTGCGTCATGAGCTGGAGCTTGTCCTGCCTAAGTTATTGTGGTGTGTTTCCTTTGCTTAGATAGCAGATCTTTCTTCAGCTCTTGGAATTCTTGTGTTGGAGGAGTTTTAGTGATTGCTCTGCAGTTTCAGATGGTTTAACCATTAACCACCACTCTCGATAGGTGAGAACAGGCTTGCTATTGACTGCTCAACCTCGATTCTTAAATACTGGCGCTGCCTAGGAAGTTAAGTAGCATTTTGTCTATGATAGAGCTTTCCAGTTGTAAATTAACTGATATGGAGCTCTCTCTCTTGTTGGTTCTTGCCTATGCCATTCTTGGAAATAAATCGTCTTCTAGACAAAGGCGTGTTGCTGGTATAAATTTGTTTTTGTTCCAAATTGTGGACTTGACTTAGAGCTACCCATAGAGTTTCGATGACATTCATCTAAATGAGAAGTATTTGATTGGTGATGCCTGATAGCAACCCCAGCTCGAATATACCCAAAATGACCCTTCCTTCAACAAGGCTTTCGTATAATTTAATAGCCTCTCCTTTACCTTGTATGTTATGGGGTTAGGAAGATGGGAAAGAAAAGTGACAGATAATGCCAGTAGATGAAGGCAAAACCAACTTCCCAATCAAAGACCAATTTTGCAGTTTTGAGACTTGGAATAACTAATCCATCCAGCCAGGAAACAGGAGGGGATTGAGTCTCGTATCTCGTTTGGTTTGCGAAATAGTTCTTTTGGAAATATAATTCCTTCATTAATTTTTACTTAGTAAATATTAAATGTCAACTGGCAGCGAGCTCATGCTTGCTGAGAGTGTTTTTTACCACGTGAATTGCAGGCTCATTGTTTGGCGAGTGTTTAAAAAGTTAAAGGGCTCGTTTGATAATTATTTTGTTTTGTTTTTTTGTTAGAAATAGAGAAAAAACATATACAAGAAGCGAGAAATATGGAAGAAATACATTTAAAATGGTACATAAAATGGAAACGATTTTAAGTGATTTTCTTTTTCAAGTACTTTCCCTTCTATCTCTAGCTAAAAGAGTATAAGCGGAAAACTAAAACCGAAATTACCTTAAATATGAACTTCATGGTAACAAAATACTTACTGAACTCTCAACACTGTAAAAATGGTGTCGTCGTTTAGAGCACGAAACGACAATAGAATACTGTCGACTTGACCCTTTTTGGGACCTTCAAAATAAAAAGCCATGGTAATCAAATCAATCTTGGCGCTTTTTTTGTTCAAGCAAATGCGTGCACTGATTCTGACTGTAATCTTCTTCTATAAGAAGAACACCACCTCCAAACCCTCAAGGAGCTCCAAACTTGTTCAGACTCTCACATGTCGAAGACCCTTCTGTCTCGCATCAAACCCATCCACAACCCGAAGCCCGCTTCTTTATCTTCTTCTTCACCACCCCACATCAAGAGGCTAGTCAATGACACCATCCAAATCCTCAGAGCCGACGACCAGTGGGAGCAATCTCTTGCAACCCAATTCTCCGAAACCGAAACGCTTGTTTCCGACGTTGCCCATTTCGTTTTGGACCGAATACATGATGTAGAATTGGGTTTGAAGTTCTTTGATTGGGCTTTTAAGCGACCCTATTGCTGCTCTCCAGATGGGTTTGCGTACTCTTCGCTTTTGAAGCTTTTGGCGAGGTTTAGAGTGCTTTCGGAGATTGAATTGGTAATGGAACAAATGAAATTTGAAGAAGTAAAGCCGACCATTGATGCGTTGAGTTTTGTAATTCGCGCATATGCAGATTCTGGGCTCGTTGATAAGGCTCTTGAATTTTATTGTTTTGTAGTTAAAGTGTATGATTGTGTTCCGGATGTTTTTGCGTGCAATACATTGCTAAACGTGCTTGTAAAGAATCGGAGAGTTGATGTTGCACGCCGGGTGTATGATGAAATGGCTGAGAAAGGTGGTGGTGATCATTTATGTATGGATAACTATAGTACTTGTATCATGGTGAAGGGTTTGTGTAAGGCAGGGAAAGTTGAGGAAGGTAGAAAGTTGATTGAGGATAGGTGGGGAGAGAGTTGTGTACCAAATGTTGTTTTTTACAATACACTTATTGATGGATATTGTAAGAAAGGTGATGTCGAAAATGCTAATTGGCTTTTTAAAGAGTTGAAGTTGAAGGGGTTTTTGCCCACGTTGGAAACTTATGGAGCTATGATAAATGGGTACTGCAAAGAAGGAAACTTCAAAGCGATTGATCGACTTTTGATGGAAATGAAGGAGAGAGGCTTGACTATCAATGTTAAAGTACATAATAGTATTGTTGACACTAGATGTAAACACAGTAGCTCGGCTAAAGGAGTGGAGTCTGTAACAATGATGATTGAGTGTGGTTGTGAGCCAGATATTACGACCTACAATATTTTGATTAATAGTTCATGTAAGGATGGGAAGGTTGAGGAAGCTGAGCAGTTTTTAAACAATGCAATGGAAAGGGGATTGGTGCCAAATAAGTTTAGTTATACTCCTCTTTTTCATGTCTATTTCAGAAAAGGGGAACACTGTAGGGCATTGGATATATTTACTAAGATAACTGAAAGGGGACACAAACCTGATTTGGTTTCTTATGGAGCTCTCATCCATGGACTTGTTGTTTCTGGGGAAGTTGATACTGCATTGACAGTCCTAGACAGAATGATGGAAAATGGAGTTGTGCCTGATGCTGGCATTTTCAATGTTTTGATGAGTGGCCTTTGCAAGAGAGGGAGGCTTTCTACTGCCAAGCTGCTGCTTGATCAGATGCTTAACCAAAATATACCACCAGATGCATTTGTTTATGCCACTCTGGTAGATGGGTTAATCAGAAATGGAGACCTTGACGAGGCAAAGAAACTATTTGGGTTAACAATTGACAAGGGTCTAGGCCCTGGTGTTGTGGGGTACAATGCCATGATTAAGGGTTTCTGCAAATTTGGAATGATGAAGGATGCACTGTCATGCTTTAAAAAAATGAGGGAAGTGCATCATCATCATCCTGATGAGTTCACTTATTCAACAATAATTGATGGGTATGTCAAACAGCATAACTTGGATGCTGCCCTGAATTTTTTTGAACTGATGATCAAACAGGGATGCAAGCCAAATGTGGTCACGTACACCTCCTTGATATATGGGTTTTTCCACAAGGGAGATTCCTGTGGAGCTGTAAAAACTTTCAGAGAGATGCAATCTTGTGGTATGGAGCCAAATGTAGTCACATACAGCATACTTATTGGAAACTTTTGCAAGGAAGGTAAACTTGCAAAAGCAGTCTCCTTTTTTGAACTAATGCTGAAGAACAAGTGCATTCCTAATGATGTTACCTTCCATTATCTGGTCAATGGGTTCACAAATAATGAACCTGGTGCAATTTTGGAGGAAGTGCATGAGTCTCAAGAAAATGAGAAATCTATTTTTCTGGGTTTTTTTGGAAGGATGATATCAGATGGTTGGTCTCAGAAGGCTGCTGTTTATAGTTCCATTAACATTTGCCTTTGCCATAATGGGATGGTTAAAACTGCATTACAGTTGTGTGATAAGTTTGTAAATAAGGGTATCTTTCTAGATTCTGTTTCTTTTGCTGGTCTGCTTTATGGTATTTGCTTGGAAGGAAGATCCAAGGAATGGAAGAATATCATCTCTTTTGACTTGAAGGACCAGGAACTCCAAACTTCTTTAAAGTACTCGCTCATATTAGATGATTACTTACATCAAGGAAGACCATCTGAAGCTACACTTGTTCTGCAGTCATTGGTTGAAGAATTTAAGTCTCAAGACCAAGAAGTGGCTCTTACAGACATAAAAACATAGAGGAAGAACATCGTCTTTGTTTTTGTTTTTGTTTTTTTGGCAAATGAGTTGTCAGTTGAGGTAAGCTAGAGCTACAACGGAAGTCACTTTTCCACTGCATGATACATTGAGTGGTTACATAACATAAATGAGGGTCATTTAGACATTTTGTGGACATGGTGACTTGATAAATCCATCATAAGAATTGGGTCTCGAGGATCCAAAAGAGTTTCTATGACTCTATATACAAATCTTTTGGTAAGGGTATTCTTAACAGACCAAACACTTTGGACTTACGAGCCAAAGGTTGCTTTCTTTGATCATAGATTAATCCTACATTATGGTGTTTGTGAATGCAGTTTGGTGACGCTCAAGTACAAATAGTTCAGTATAATTGTAGATTAGCGTTAATTATTACGTACGAAAGCAATCATGCATGTCAGCAGGATATTGGATCAAACGTGACTTTCTTTTTGAGGTATGTAACAAACGCAGTGTGTCTGTTGTGATCTTTTCTGTTTTTCTTTTTACTATTTCTGTTTTTCTTTTAGGCAAATAATGCGATTTTGGTTGTGATAGTGTTAACAGTATGCTCCTCTTTTTCAGTTGCCAGGCTAGGAAGGATTATGGTCAATTCTACTGCAGGGTGGTGAAGCCATAAAGGAAGTGGTTTCAGAGGTTAGTTTTACGTCAGTTACATATACACTGTTTTTCCTTTTGTTTTGAGTGTATGTTAACTTGTTAATTGCCCCGATAAGCAAATTGTACACAAACAATTGCATCATGTAAATTGTTATAATGCTTAGGAATTTAAGTTAAAGCATTCATTTGTGCTCAAACACTAGGTCAGTGTGTAATTTAAAGGAACAATAAAATGAAAAAGAATTGGTTCTTTATTGATGATGTATATGAGCCTTGGATGCCTTTGACTTTGAGTAAGAAATTTTACTAAAAAGTCCAGAAAGCATTGAATTTGATATCTGATCGAGCAACTTGAGTTACTGTCAATTCACAAGATAGATTTTAGATGCTTCAGCACTGACGAAAAAGTGTGAAATTATTTGTAGTAGGTTTTTTATTATCTTTATTCAGATTAAGAAGTTTTGACAATTAGAACCTCAAAAGTATTTAGTTTGAGGCATCACACTGATGCAGTTAATCCCAGTTTCTTGATAAGGCTCTGTGTTTAGCTCAAGATTAGGTGAAATGTTCCCATCTTTGACCTAGATTTCCTGAATTTTCACGCAACTTTGTTGAGTGCCTAACAGAAAAAGAAAAACAAGCAATAAGAATTACATTAAAAAAACCATGCCTGCTATAGCATTGGACATGGTTAAGCTTTAGGTCATCCATGTCCAGCTTGCGAAACCCATGATGCACACAAAGGACATAATAATAATAAACAACAACAATTCATCACTGCAATTTCTGGTGTCATCAATGTTTTGGCCTGATAATGATACCTTTGACGATTAGCCCACTTTTCCAGTGTCCACCATGTTCATAAAGATCAAAGCAAACTTCTCCAGCCTCTCCTTCCTTGGCCTCAAAACGGCTACCAACAAGCTCTATCCATTGGTCTTTGGCCTAGATTTCCTGAATTTTCAAGCAACTTTTTCCATCTGTGAGTTTTATCAAGAGTGTAATAGGGAGTTCCCATCCATACCCTCCATTTGTTAATTTAACCATGTATGCAATCTCATAAACAACTCCTGATGACATCTCTGACATCTTAAATTGTCCTCTCACATTTAGCCAGCACATATCCAACACTTTGACTACCTCGATGTTATCAATATCACTGCGAAAATTATTCGAACATATAAGTACTTACTACTAATTACCAATGGAATTCATTTTTCCTAATTCGAAATTCCATTATAAGCTTATTTAAGAGACACTCTTGTGGAGCCCATCCATATTGTATTTTCATAATCTGAACTGTCTATTTTTTAGGTATTTCTTCAAAGATCATTCATGCCTAAAATTTGGGTCTGAGCTGACAGCTTCAAGGCCTGCTTACAAAATTTGGGCATGATCCAATTCCAGTTGGTGATACAATGTTATATATATTTTTAAAGTTTATTACAACCCTGCTAGCTACTACATTTTGTGATGACTTTTCTCATCGAACTCTAATCAGTTTTAACTTGAAAAGCCTCCTTATTTTGAGAAGCTAAGGAGAGCCTTATCTTAAGATCCAGTCAAGTACTAAAAACCAATTTAAATTCATGAGAGAGTAATGTTTAACAACTTCAAGATGCTGGATCCAGTCAAGTAATCAAACGAATTAAAATTGATGACATATTTTGAGAGCAAAGTCTAACAAATTGCGATCATGTACATCTTTATTATGTTAGAATTTATTTTAACCATTACATGAAGTTGGTGAAATGATTTTCTTCTCATTTGGGAGTGATTTTGGGCAGGGGGAAGCACCTTCCATTTGCTAGTCCATAAAATATATATGGAGAAGTGATTCTCCATAGAAGTGATTACTGGTCTATCTAGAATTACTCCTAAACGAGCCTAAGATTGGCTTTGACTGAAATGGTTTTCACCCTCATTACTTGAGTAATTGATTATATACACAGCAGAACAATGGAAACAATTAATAGATATACACATACATATGGGCAATGATTTAGGAATTCTTAGAATCATAATTAATCAATAGTCATCAAGGAAGAGTGATTTGTGGATCATTCTGGGGTTGACTTTGGACGAGAAGATCTCAAAGCCTGCTCTCCTGCTTAAGAAAGATAGGGCGTAATCAAACATGATCTCAATGGGTTTAATATATTTTTGAAATTTATTACATTTCTTTGATAACTTTTCTCGTTATTTAATCAGTTTCTTAATCACCTCTTGGATGTTAGTTAAGATCCAGCCAAGGACTCAAACAATATTTAAAATTAAGAGAGAGCAACATTTAACAACTTCTAGATGCTAAGATCCAGTCAACTTACTCAAAC
Source organism: Prunus armeniaca (assembly GCA_903112645.1). Classification (NCBI taxonomy): domain Eukaryota; kingdom Viridiplantae; phylum Streptophyta; class Magnoliopsida; order Rosales; family Rosaceae; genus Prunus; species Prunus armeniaca. Next base: position 6,397,299 of record CAEKDK010000003.1, on the reverse strand, counting down.
CAATTAAAATTAATTTTTCCCCTATTACTTGACTTTGTTTCTTTTAATGATTTTTCTGATGATTTCAAAACCCTCACATCTTATTTGTGCATGCATATGCTTTGTGTGGTGTGGCTTGTGGTGAAATCTCTTCCTCCTCTTACAAGACAAGTAAGAACTCATTAAGGATGCATCATCATCAGTTGACATGCATCATCGTTCGTCGCGACACCACGGGGATGATGCTCCTAGTTGCCACCTTCCTCGCCGCCTCGACCGTCCACGCAAGCCCTCCAACTCCTTCCCCGAACAGCTACACCTTGGCGCTCCACAAGGCTCTGATGTTCTTCAACGCCCAGCGATCAGGAAAACTCAGACCATAGCCATGTGTCGTGGAGGGGTGACTCTTGCCTGACAGATGGCAAGCCCTCCGCCACCGGTTCTCCGACGAGTGATCTTGTGGGCGGCTATTACGATGCCGGAAATGCCATCAAGTTCAACTTCCCTGCTTCCTTCGCCATGACCATGCTCAGCTGGAGCGTTATTGAATACAATGCGAAATACGAAGCTGCTGAAGAACTCACCCACATTAAAGACGTCATCAAATGGGGCACCGATTACTTCCTCAAGACCTTCAACAATTCAGCTGATACCATTGACAGGATCGTTTCCCAGGTATACATATATAGCACTAAACTTTCTTCCTCTTTTTAAAACTAATTTGCTGTGTATTTTGATAGGTTGGTTTGGGGAACACGGATGGAGGAAAAGACACAACTCCTAACGATATATATTGCTGGATGCGTCCTGAAGATATAGATTACACGCGTCCCGTGACCGAATGCCGCGCTTGCTCTGATCTTGCTGCGGAAATGGCTGCCTCCCTAGCCGCTGCATCCATTGTTTTCAAAGACAACAGAGCCTACTCAAAAAAGCTCGTCCATGGAGCCAAAACACTCTTCAAATTTTCAAGGGATGTGAGAGGCCGTTATAGTTCTGGTAGCTCGGATGCAGCATTCTTCTATAATTCCACCAGTTACTGGGACGAATACGTATGGGCCAGCACGTGGTTATACTATGCCACAGGCAATTCCTCTTATCTTCAGTTGGCAACAACACCTGCTCTTGCCAAACATGCTACCTTCTCCCAGGCGCCTAATCAATACTGGCCTAATCATGGAGTATTGAGTTGGGACAACAAGCTTGTTGGTGCTCAGGTACATATTATCTATATATAATAAGTGGTGTTCATGTTTCAATATGTTATGTTGATGCAATTTATGATTAGTACTCTTTTATTTAGGTGCTTCTGACCCGTTTGAGGCTATTCTTGAATCCTGGGTACCCATACGAAACAACTTTGAGGAGATTTCACAACGAGACCAACACAATCATGTGCTCATACCTACCAGCTTTCACAATCTTTAACAGAACAAGAGGGGGCTTGATCCAATTGAATCGTGGACATCTTCGAAGGCCGCGACCTCTTGAGTATGTAGTCAATGCAGCCTTCTTAGCCACTGTCTACAGTGATTATCTTGAAGCTGCAGATAGCACCAAACCAGCAGGGTTGCATTGTGGACCCAACTTCTTCTCTGTTGATGTCCTGCGTGATTTTGCTAAAACCCAAATTGATTACATCCTTGGTAAAAATCCACAGAAAATGAGCTATGTTGTGGGCTTTGGTAACCATTTTCCGAAACATGTCCACCATAGAGGCGCATCTATTCCTAAGAAGAAGATTAAATACAGTTGTAAAGGGGGGTGGAAATGGAGGGGCAGTTTAAAGCCAAACCCATATACAATTGTTGGTGCCATGGTTGCTGGTCCGGACAAACACGACGGCTTCCATGATGTTCGTGCTAATTACAATTACACCGAGCCTACTCTTGTGGGAAATGCAGGTTTAGTGGCAGCTCTTGTTGCTTTGTCAGGAGATCGAACAACTGATGGGATTGACAAAAACACCATGTTCTCTGCAATTCCTCCCATGTTTCCAACTCCACCACCTCCTCCTCCATCAGCATCAAAACCATGAGAGATGTCGAAGCCGTTATTGTTCATGTTCTCAATGTGTCATTTTTAAGTTCTACACTGTGAGAGTAGTTTGAATTTGAAGTAGCCTTTACCTCAATATATATTTATAACTATGCAAACATGACTATGCAAGACATGCGGTGCAGGAAAACAAATTATACCCTCAAGATAAGTACGATCAGCAGCATATATATGTAGCTTTGAAATTTGATAGTTTTGTTACCCTAGACCATAGGGGAATGAATAGCTAGGAGCTAGTAAAACAGAGAATGAAAGATATAGTACATTTGAAATTATCTGCATGCAAGAAATTATTTGAAATTCATTTGTTTTATTCCTTTTTTTCTTGTTCAAAATCTTTGCATACATGATTTACCAAAAAAACATATTTGCATACATGGATTATCTATATATATAAAGCAAAAGGCAGAGAATGGTGAAACATTCAAAATACTAGAAAATGTCATTGGTTAATCCAAACATTAAGAATTAAAACTATTAATTAAATGAGGATAATATGGTAAATTCACCTTTTATATTTAAAAATTAAAATTAAAAGAAAAATAAAAAAAAACCTCTCGCAGGTGCGGAAGCGAGTGAGTGCAAAGAGGCTAGTAATAGTCTATGCAAATAATTTTCCATTATAATGTCATCTAAGTACATTATAACCTAACCATGGTATAACCAAGTACTCATACCAAGCATCAAAGTCTTCTTTTACACCAAACTCTGGCTAATTAAGGATATCACCCATTCCTAGTTGTAGTTTGTTTAACCATAATTAATGATAAGATTTCAAACCCATAATACAACGTTAGAGCTCTGATACCAAGTTAAAATAATATTGAACCTGTAAAGCATAGGTTGTCAAAGAATTGGCCAACGATGTATATGTAGATCTTGCGTAGAGTTGGCATACAGTCAATATCTCCTTTTTAATTTTAATTTTAATTTTTTTGACCAAGAGTTGGTGTCTGTCTACATTGATGAACATATTGATCCTACCAAATTCCAGGGTTGGAGAGACAGGCATCCAGAAAGGTTCTTGTATAGTACATTAGTAATAGCAATTACACAAATGAATTGAGGGAAAAAAAAACAACAGGAAGGAAGCAAAGACCAAATTGGGATCTGAAATCATAATTTGAACTCACAAAAGCAATCAGGCAAAGCAGATCCTCTCCCCATGGCAAAATCATCTCTGTGGGCCTTCCATAGAGCGTTCATCAATTCCTTCCCTCTCAAACCTTGAAAAGTGAATTCTGCAAAAGCTCTTCTGCTTAAGAAAAGAGTCTTGTACAAGCCATTAAAAGCTCTCATTGCTGCAACCATCTTATCCATATTTCCAAAATACGTTGCTATATACGAATCGCTGTTAATAGACACATAGTAATCCAATGCAGCTTTCGTGTTCCCATGCATGCTTTTGAAATCCTCACCACTAAGAAGGCTAGACTTGGTAAATACATTGGTGTAAACAGATGTTAATCCTTCAATTTCCATCAGACCGTCCCCAGCAGCCAGATAAATGTTCGTGCTTGTTGGGATGGAAAGCACTTTAAGTATGAAGGCTGTCTCATTAGGTGTAAGAGGGCATTTCCCTCGTTTCCTCCAAATTTGGGCCACCTCTCCAGTCCATGGTTTTCTATCCCCCCGTGCTGCTTCAATGGCTTCCATGGAGACAGAAGAAAGGTCTGGGTATTCGCATTGACTGTAAGCTACCATATCAGGCTCAAAACGAAGGTGAAGTGATAGAAAAGGTTTAGGTATGGCTTCAAGAAGCTCGGAGGCTTTCTTCTCCAGGGATTTGGTGAGGCGTAATGCACTGTAACAAGCTTGACAAAGGGAAGCTTTTGCATACTGAGGATACCTACAAAGTACAGAAGACAAAACGGTATCAGTGTACTTTAAAGATCAGCAGTTGTAAGATCCGAAAGCTATGTATATCCTTTTCAGTCATGAAACTACAAATGTTTATTCAGATTAATAAATAAATAATAACCAAGAATAAGGCCTGTTTGGTTTACAACCCAAAAATTTTTTTTTCCATTTCTTTTTTGGCTTTTTTTTAAAACAAGGCATTCAATAAATCTTTATATATATGTATACATAAGAATAACAAAGGAGCCTTTGACAGACTGTTTCATATAGACCTAAAAATAACCGAAATTTTGAAAAAGCCAAAAAAAAAAGTTGTTTCAACATTTTGTAAAACATTGTATCCAAAGAGACTCAAAACATCCGACCTCAAGTACAAAGTCACCACGTGAATCTGTAAACCAGAACATGGGCCTAGATCCCAAAACTCCGAACCAAACACTAAGCCCTAGACAACAGATCACTAACTCAAGCCCTAAACCTAGCACTCTGAACCTTGGATCTAGGAGGGCCTTTTCCCAAACACCAGAGCCAGGCTCGTATCCCATACCACTGACCTTGGACTCAAGTACCAAACTTCAAACTCCGGCCCCTAGCCGTGAACCTAAGTCCAAAATAAAGAATGCATGCCCAAGCAAGGCTTCATGCCTAGAAAAAAATCTCAAAACCAAACCGAAAGCCTAAGAATGAATCTCAAACCGTAGACTTCGGGCCCTAGCCGTGAACCTGAGTCCAAAATAAAGAATGCATGCCCAAGAAAGGCTTCATACCTCCAAAAAAATCTCAAAACCAAACCGAAAGCCTAAGAATGAATCTCAAACCTTAGACTTCGGCTTAGACTGAGCATCAAAACCCAAACACAAATCCAAGACCCCACACCTAGTCTTCTGCCCAGGATCTTCACCTAATACCCAACCCCCATATCTGGACCAAGTCTTGGAGCCCCGGATCCTAAACCTAGTCAAAACCACATCCCTGAGCCAAAAGTGACAGACCTCAACCCATAACCCAAGTAGCAGACCCCAGACTTGAACCCAGGCCCGAAACCACAGCCACAGAACCCAAGCCCCAAAACCGAGTCTTCTAACCCAAAGCCACACATTTTGGACGTGACCATAGCCCCAAATGTATGCCTCACTGAGCCCTATATTGAGGATTCATAAGCCAATACCAACTAAATGGAATTTGAAAACGATTTCGTATTAATACCAAACTTGTTTCCATATATTTAAAAGACTGAGAATCCCACCGATTTTTTTGCATAGTATCTTAATTTTGAATTACGAATCAAACAGGCCGCTATTCATATTGAATCAAATTTCATATCCAATGTGACGATAATAAGCATCTTACACATTACAGATTTATCAAGAAACTTTTCTATATGCTAACAACCCTAACACAAACTAACCAACATTTTCAAGTTGACTTTTACACCTTGATGGTAAGTTTTTGACCACATTTATTGGCCTTTACCAAAAATTTGGTACCTATTCACAGTACCAAGTCTTCCAATGTAATTTCCAAACACCCAAATATAAGAACAGAAACGAATAATGTTGAAATACCTATCCCTTCTTTGGCTCATTGCTGGCGTGATTGAAATATAATGATGCTCTAGTAGCGACGGAAGAACACTTTCAATGTAATCAAATTGGCCTTTGCGTTTGCTGCAATCTACATGGAAGGGTTCTTTTGATGAAATATCGGACGGCAACTCTTTCACAACTTTGATGAAGCCATTCATCTGTTGAATGAAGTAGTCAACATCAAAGACATCTGCAAAACCACTGATGTGAAACCAAAGCGTTACATGAGGATACTGCTTGGACAAGCAAAATTAAAAAAACATATTCTTTTAAATGAGTGGAGTAGCCATATATTCTCCATATGAGATCATTACCATAATCAATATTTAGGTATAGCAAAAGCCATTCTGTTCAGTTTGATAGATAAAGTAATTAATTGTCTTTGCCTCAAGACATTGAAGGTGGGTCCCATAGTTTATCAGAATTTCAAGAACCAGAGGAGGTGATATTCCACCAGTCCCATGGAAATGATATGCAAAACACCAATTACCTTGATTCATTCCAATAAGCAGCCACCTCAAACTTTGGCAAAACCAGGGTTGCATTTAAAAGACGGGCAATACCAACACCATCACATAACTGCACTCCACATAAATAATTTGTCATACTTGGCAAACTGGCTGCTTAAAGTCAAGCAATTTTAAAACAATTAATGAGATTCTTCAATCACTTACATCTCTTCTCATCTGATTAAGGCCACCATAGCAATCCACCCGAATGAATCCATTACTCTTTGATGGTAGAGCTGCAGCATTTTAACAAAAAACCAATGCAATTGTCTGCAATGATAGTCAATTACGATTGACTCAGAATATCAAAACTATGCAGTAACCTCATCTCAATCCTAATTCTATTCCCATCACAGCAAAATACCATAAATTTTTTAAAATTTTGTGGTGTCCACATTTTCATATAACAAACAAAGCCCAAATAAAATCTATAAAACTAAAGAGTTCTCAATACCCGAAACACCACAAATCATTCTGGGGTAACATTTCAAATATTTTAATTTCAGCACGCAGATATTACTTGCTTTCTCTAGTTTGTCATTGTTCAATTTAAAAGCATTATTTGCCCCAATTTGCCAAAATAAAAAATAAAAAATCTAAGTAACCCAACGGCGGGCTAACTTAACAGGAAGGGAAAGGCAAGGAAGCAAAATTAGCCGGAATTACCAGTGAGGTGTCCTTTTAGCCACCACTTGCAAGGTCTCCATTCTACCATCCTCTCAACACTCCATACATCCAACTTGTTCCTGCATTCACAAAGTCAACCAGATATTTATGGTTTACGCAGTTTTTGGTTCCCAAATAATGGCAAAGTCACTTCAAACTATGCCCAAATTGCGTTGTAATTTTCTTTTCTCACATTTTAACAGCAACCAAACATGGAGGACACGATTGAAAATAACAAGGAAAAAAAAAAGACAAATCTTTATTTAATAAATGAATGGTTTTTGCATATAAATCGTACACATATCCAATGAACTAAAAATATATGTATATATTATACACATATATGCATAAGAGAACTCTTGAAGATCTAAGATTTCCTCCAATTTCTTCACCACTAAAACTATTCAACAAATTAAAGATGAAAGAACAAAGAATGGTAAGAATAAGAAGCAGAGGAAGAACTTATAAACACATACATGGGTGAAGTGAGAAAGAGAGGGGCTTTGTAGAGAGGCGAAGTAGGCGATAAGAGAAGCACGGCGAGGATGAGAGAGAGAGTGAGGACCCCTATGGTGAAGATGGGCTTCACTGAAATCACCACCATCTCATTTCTCAGCAGCTAAATCGATCTGAATATTTGTCTGATGACCCAAAACGAGCGGAGAAGAAGAAGCTCACTGTGGATTGTCTATCTTCTCATTGCTGTAAGATCGAGAATATATTAGAGTCGGTGATTTGGAACGTGGACCGGACCGGATTGCACACCGGTTTTCTACGGTTATTGTTTTCTCAGTTGTGCCTTTGATCAAAAGGTTGAAAGGGCATAACTGTAATTAATCCATCATTATTCAAACTTCGGTGCAAAGGAGCACACTGGCCCGAACAACTGGCATGAAAAATTAACAATAATCAATGTCAAATACAAAATGTTATATTTGAATTTGATGACTTGAGTGACAATTTCGTACTCCATAAAAATTTTTACTCCACTTTAAATGTGAAATAGCATTTTTGTTATGAAAAGTTTTCCACAAAGGCAAGCAAAGACAACATGAGAGAGGCACGCGCATCAAACAAATGGGGAATTCTGAATGGACATTTTGGAAAAGACCAAAAGAAAAGAGAAAATTTTTAAAAGAAGCCAAAATGGACAAAAATGCCCTTATTTATTTTTAGATTTCCTAAGGAATCCAATACATTTGTATGTCTTTGGTTTGAAAGTAAAGGGGTTTTTCTGTCTTTTTTGAAATTGTTTTGACATTTTCCAAAAGTGAATTTTTTTTGTGGCTAAAACCTAAATTTACTAATTCGTGAAAACGTACCCTTCCTCTTTACACATGAAGAACTTTTAGACTTGGCCTTTTTTTAAAGATATAGAAGCATAATAATCACTCCCTAAACAACTAAAGAAAAGTTGCAAACAGTGAAAATAATTCCCAGTACAAGCTCGGATGACATAACTAACCACAACAACAATCATCTTTTCTCTTCTCTCTCAAGACTTGTTTTGTGTTCTTAACAAGTGCTATGAAGTTTGAACTCATAATCCCCTCTAATAAAATAGAGACTAAAATGCCACTAGGGTTCTTAGTTATTGGCAATTATAATTTGGAGCTGAATCCATTCTGTTCAAATCAATTACTTTTCTTCAGTCAGAAGATTTGAAATTAAATGTCAGAAGGTTGCTTGTTATTGCATATTAAAGAAAGAGAAAAATAAAAATCTTACAGGCAATCCTCCTTCCAACATATACATGTAGGAAGGTTTGCTTATTCTTACACATTAAAGAGGTAGAAAAAAAAAAAAAAAAAAACACAAAAAAAACAAAAAACAGTCATCTCAGTCTTCCAACCCTCTAAAACAAGATACATCCATCACCAGGAAAATTAAAAGGAAAAAAAAAAGGCTGTAATTCTTTTACCATCATGTTGGTTTTTCCATCCAGCTTCACTTACCTGCAAGTCAATTATATAGAGCCTTTAGCAAACTTATAACTGTTTGGCTTAATTTGTATCAAGCAAGCAAAGTATATATATATACACACTAATTAACTATCAACTAGAAGAAAATAAATTAAGGATCCAAATAGATGTACCGCCACTTGCGCAGCACCCAGGAAGACGATACCGAGGTGCTCATGATGAGGTTCTTTTGGTAGATGGCTTAATTTCCCTATCAGCAATGCCTTCAACCTTGGGCAAATCACCATCTTCCTTCTCACACTGTTCTATCAGTGAAGGGCAGCTTTGGATAGACAGATGCTGGAGGGAGGTTGGCAAGCCATCCCCTGGCAATGACTGGAGTGCTTGGCAATCTTCGATGTAAAGATCATGGAGGGAGGTAAGATTCTTGAGCACGTCAGGGGCCCCAAATGACTCGAGGCTCGCGCATGAGCTAATGATCAAAACTTGAAGAGAGATTGGGAGCCCTTCAACTGGCAGTGTCACAAGCTTAGGACACTTCTGGATGGAGAGAAGTTGAAGAGAGGTGAAGCCGTTGAACAATGTCCTGTTTTCTTGGTTGGTTAGATGCTCAAGATCTCCACAATTACTGATGTACAGCGCTTTGAGTCCTGGGAGACTAGGCCATTTTGGAAGGCAGATGAAATTTGAGATGTTTGAAACCGCCAAGGAGTATAAACTCCCGGTGCCAGGTATCATACTCACTAGTGTTTCATCAGGACAAGCATCCAATGCTAAAACCTGAAGCCTCCCCGAGCAGCGTTGGTCAGGTAAGGCTCTCAACGACATGCATCCACTTAATTCCAGTTTCTGTGGGCAGAGGTTTCTTGGCAGCGAACGCAGCTCGGGGCAGTTGATAATATTCACTTCCAAGAGAGAGAGAGAGGAATTTAGGTGTCTAGTTACCCCTTGGACAACATAAACTAGTGTTACTTCCGGCCAGTGCTTCAGCACAGGATTGTCAACAAGTTTTACGAACATTGCTCTGCTGAATGGAACGGTCTCCAGTGATGCGCACTTTGTGATCTTTAGAACACGCAGATTTGGAAAGAGGCGAGGCATTTTCATCAGCTTCGGGCAGTTGCTTATCTTTAACGTTGAGAGCGATTCGAGCACCTCTTCTTGCCATTCCTCCAACTCCAGCATATTTTTGAGACCAAGTTCTACAAGGTTGGGCAGCTCTCCAAGAGTGAGGATTTTGATTCTTGTGCAACCATTCAAAGAAATATTAACCAAATTCCGAAGCTGTCCATGTTTCATCCAATTTGGAAAGTCAGTGCCCCTGTAGTGACATATTTGGAGCTCTTTGAGCCTTGAGTAAGGTTGCAGGTCTTCGAGTACCTGCTTAGCAGCGGCTTCATCTTGCAAATTAACGTCAGATGTGTTGCTGCTCCATTCATATACTACTTTTTGAATCATTTCTTTTCCTTTCAAGTTAGCCTCCACTGCATTCTCTGAATTTTCCAGCTTTGAGATGTGCAGTGTTCCTGTAAGGTATTCCATTTTCTTCAATTCTTCAAGTTTGTATCCAGTATCCCTGCCAACCTGAAATTGTTTTATGGGGGTTAAATGGGAGCATAAGGAGCAACAACAAAAGAAGAGAAATGAAAAAGGGAAAGCCAACCTGAAATTTGTGTAAATTGTGCAAACTGGTTAGACACCCCATGCCTTGTGGAAATGCGGATGCCTTGTACCAGAACATTTCATCCAGCTCCAGATGCCTCAACTTGACAAGATTTTTGAGCTTCTTTGGCAAACTGAGAAGCCAAGGGCAACCCAAAAGTTTCAATGTCTCCAAATTGTAGAGCTTGCATACAGATTCTGGAAGCTTTTTTATTTCAGTTTTTGATAAATCAAGGTAGTGCAAAAGCTTCAACTTTTCAATTGAATCTGGCAGCTTGAGAAGTGTGCTTGAACTCAAGTCTAGCACGCGCATATACGTAAGTGAATCGAATATCTCATATTGCGCTTTCCCAAAGGTTCTCAAGTGCTGAACAGGAAATAAAAGTGTGCGCAGCTTGTTCGATCTGCTGATGATCTCTATAGTAGGCTGCTCAACATCTTTTGAAAGAAGTGATACATGACGAGATTTTTCATCAACTCTTGGCTCTAAACTTTTCGTATCTGTCACTTGGCAACAAAAAGGACTGGAAACTGTTTGTGCAAAGTCATGGATAAGATCATGCATCTTATATTTTCCGTCATCCTTGCCTTGGGTTAAGCTTTCAAAGAAGAACCTGTCTGACAGCTCCTTGAAGTATGCTCTTCCTATGTCTTCTGTCCTCTGTCTGTTATGAGGTCGAATAAATGCTTCTGCCATCCACAATTTGACCAATTCATTCTTTTCATAAACATGAGCTTTTGGAAACAGGGAACAGAACGCAAAGCACTGCTTGTGATCAGGCGAAGGCAGATGGTTATAACTCAATCTAAGAACTGGTTGTATCTTATCCTCTTTTACTTCCAATGCTTCACTTCTCATGATATGTTTCCACTCATCCACAGTTTTCCCACGTAGCAGACCTCCCATTTGTTTTACTGCCAAAGGCAAACCACTGCATTTTCTTACAATTTCTTTTCCATATACTTTTAACTCTTCAACATCACTATGTGCAAAACTACCCTCTTTGAATGCAATCTCTGCGAACAATGACCACGATTCATTATCATCCAAACATTGCAAATAATAAGGGGCTTTTGAACCCTTAATATTTGCAACATCTGAAATCCGACTAGTCACCAGAACCTTACTTCCCCTGCCCCCTAGATTTAAGACATCCAATAGTGGCTGCAATTCCACATGATTATAATTCCATAAATCATCTAGGACAAGTATAAAGCGTTTTCGGGTCAGGATGTCTTGAACACGGGTTTGTAGTTGGGCATAGGAGAGGTTGTTGACATCATGGCCAATATTTTTTTCAGACATGTGAGAAACCACTATTTCTCTGAAAATGCTCTTCATGTCAAAGTGGTTTGTTACACAAACCCAAGTTTTAATCTTAAAATAATTTTCAACCTTCTCATCGTGATAGATAAGTTGGGCAAGAGTTGTTTTACCTAATCCTCCCATCCCTACAATGGGAACAAAAGAAAGATCGCCCCCATCACTGGCTTCTTCATCTGGTATTAGCAGTTCTATAATCTTTTTTTTATCCTCTTCCCTGCTAACAACTAGATTGTTTGAAAGAGAACCAGTTTGTTGTGGTTGTAAACTACTTTGACTTCTAGACGTAGGGTTCCCAATGATGGTTTTATAGCACTGTCCATTTTGTAAAAGCTCACTTATTTCTGCTTTAATTTCTTTCAACTTGCGCAATTGGCGCTGCTGAAATAAAAAGTTGGAAGTGTTGAATGGGAGATGAAGTTTTCGTACCTGCTTCTTTATCTTCCACTGGTGATATTCTGTTGCCCAACAGTCAATCAAATCCTCCGCATCATAAGCTACAACTTGAAGCTTTACGAGCCAATTCTTCATGCCGGTAGAATTAGAAGAATTGAGTTGAGTAAGCAACTGCTGAATGTCTGTTAACGTGCTCTCTAGCTTTTTTATGTCATCCTTGACATGAATGAATGCAAAAAACTCCGCTGTAGCAAGAGAAGACAATTTTTCCAGTGCAATGCTCACGGCAGGACTTACAAGGGTTGTGATAACTGTTTCTGCCATGTTGCTTGCTAGCTTGCTATTTGCTTCCAAAGTAGAAAACCCAGAGCAACAAATGGAAGAGAAAGATGATTGAAAGAAAGGAAACAATAAGCTAGTATGGCCTAAGGCCTGAAGAGCATCCCAGGCTGCCTTCCTTTCTTGAATGAAAGAGAGGCAGAGCAAACATGGCCTGCAGGCTGCTTTAATTCTATATGCATGTTTGTGCGCTTATTTATAGAGGAAATCATCAGGAGGGATTTCGCTCTACTTCTTCACACAGCTCTAGGGTCAGGGTCAAGTTCCAATTTTTTTTAGTTAAAATAAAAAAAAAAAAAAAAAAAAAAAAATTATAAGTTTCAACTATCTAACATTTGACTCCTAATGTTGAATAAGAATCATAGAGTTCTTAGTCTCCTAGGATTCCCATTAAAATATATGTGAAATTGTAGTTTTTAGAAAAGTTGCATGATTTGATTAGACTATTATGATTAAACTGGATAATTAACGATTTTTCTTTGGACGGGTAAATGGTAATGTGGATATGAAACTTGTGTAGAACAATTTGTGAATTGGTTAACGTTTTAAGTAAAGAGTGACAGATGATGAACGTTCTCCAATTATTGAAGTACATTGCAAGGTGGTCGAGAATCTTGTTGGGCATCCTCCTTGTAGGGTAGAGATCAGCTTATCCCAATAGTTAAACTATCATGAATTAGTAGAAAACTGTACATCTGTTATGTCTGAGTCCCAAAATTAAAGCTTGTTTAAATCCCCACACTATTATTTTATTTAAAATATATACTTTAAACACTACCTACAAATTAAGTCCACCCCAAATAATAATCCACTTCAACTAGCAAACAAAGAACAAAAGTTATATGCCACGGGTTTTCTAGAAACATCAAACATTGCTCATGGAATTAATTTTTCTTGCTGAATGAGTCAATTTTTTGAACCATATAGAAAAGTATATATCCCAATTTCAAAAAATTGACTCAGGTAGCTTAAACCAACTACCAGAAACATCAACATTGCATTCATTGCTCATTGAATTAATTTTCTTGCTGAATGAGTCAATTTTTTTAACCATATAGAAATTTCTTTTTTTTTTTTTTTTTTTTTTTTTTTTTTTTTTTTTTTTTTTTTTTTTTTTTTTTTTTTTTTTTTTTTTTTTTTTTTTTTTTTTTTTTTTTTTTTTTTTTTTTTTTTTTTTTTTTTTTTTTTTTTTTTTTTTTTTTTTTTTTTTTTTTTTTTTTTTTTTTTTTTTTTTTTTTTTTTTTTTTTTTTTTTTTTTTTTTTTTTTTTTTTTTTTTTTTTTTTTTTTTTTTTTTTTTTTTTTTTTTTTTTTTTTTTTTTTTTTTTTTTTTTTTTTTTTTTTTTTTTTTTTTTTTTTTTTTTTTTTTTTTTTTTTTTTTTTTTTTTTTTTTTTTTTTTTTTTTTTTTTTTTTTTTTTTTTTTTTTTTTTTTTTTTTTTTTTTTTTTTTTTTTTTTCTCTGATTGATGAACATAACATAGAGAAATTGAATGGCTCATGCAAGTCTGAACACAATAATAATAGAGTGCTGCTATTTCCACCCACCTGTCTTATTTTTTCACCCACCGTATTTTCTCACCCGCCACATAAATTTTAAAAAAACACAATCCTATTTTTACACCCACCAATATTCCTAAAATACCCTTATAATTATTACCTCATTTCCTCTCTCCTTTATTCTCTCTGCTCATGTCTTTTCTCTCTCTCTGACGACACATCTCTCTTATTTTTCTCTATCTTATTTTCCATCTCTCACACTCCATCTCTGTCTCTATCTCTCATGTTTACTGAATTAAAACAGTTTTTTGCTGTAATTTTTATTTTTATTTTTGTAAATATGGATTCTGTGAATATAATCACATTTATGCTCTTAGCTTTCTACTATTGTAAATAAACTTTTTTTCCAGAGTTATCCAAGGACCAAAAATCTATTGAACTTTGCAATAAAAAAAATATAAAACGCTCATTCTTAAGACATGAGAATGTCAAAGAGTACAAAGCCAAACAGATAAGGGAAAAAACAACAGTACTCGCCTTCTTCGCCTTCTCATGAGCAAGGAGTCGTATTCTTGTGTCTGTCAAACGATAGGGTTACTTGAGAACTGAGAAGTCTGCCTTTTTTTTTTCCTCTTTCTTTTTCCTTAAGTTCTTTTAAGTCATTTTACAATAGGGTTAAATTTTTCTTTAAAAGTTTAAATATAAAGTGGGTGGGAAAATAGGACAGGTGGGTGAAAATAGCAGCACTCTAATAATATATTGATGGGCTGGCGTTTGGTGATACACTTGGGAGGGAGACTTAGGCAGTTGATTGGTTTGAATAAGCCCTAGATTAAGAAATCGGAGATGAGAGATAATGCCCAGAAAGTAGAGATTTTTGGCATGCCCAATTGACCCAAACGCTCCTTTGCTGGGTCTCATAGAGAGAGACCTCAAGAACAAGGCCTTTGATTTTGGGAGCTCTCTCTCCCTGCAACCAAAAAAACCACCATTGTTCCTCTGTTTCGCAGCGACGCGCCACCCCACCAACCCCCAAAAAAAAAACAAAACATGACTGCCCCCTCCCACAACCCACCAACCTAGCCACTCTAGCCACCCCAACCACCACCAGCCACTCTAGGAACGCGCGGCACGTGATGGGGAACATTAGGGTTTTGCGGCATATGGACGACGAAGAGAGGTTAGCGAAGAGAGTAGCGGGGCCGTACGATCTCGTGATGGGTTCCAAATCTGGATTTCCAAACATGGAGGCAGATCGGGGTTGATTGGGGATGGAGGTGCGTCGGGGGTGGGAGAGAGACAGAGAGACAGAGAGGGGCGGGGTGGTGCTGCTGATGTTGGGCAGGAGCTTGTGGCAAGGGGTGGGGTTGTGGGTCTGCATTGTTCACTTTTGAGGTGGGTGGTTATGGCTGTCACTGCCCGGCGGGGGTTGGGTAAAGAGATCTAATAATTAAAAAATTATTTTTATTTATTTTTAATTTAATATTAAAAAATATTTTTTAATTAATGAAATTGACAGAATTAAAGCATATGACCTGATTTGCTAACAGCTGTAAATACGGTGACCAAAATCAAAAAATTGAAATTTCGATGACCAAAATTTAATTAGACCATAACCCCTATGACTAAAAATGCAATTACCCCTAAAGTAAATGGATATGAAAGATTCAACAGCACACTTACATAACTTATGAGGCTGAAAGTTTGTTGGGATTGATAAAATCCTGTGTTCTTTTTTCCACTGATTATTTCTAGAAGAACCACACCGAAACTAAACACATCTTATTTCACTGAGAAAGTTCCATCTAATGCATACTCCGGAGACATGTAACCACTGCATCACAAATTATGATAACAGTCAATAAATTTGTGCTACAATGTATGAAGCATCCAAACTAAAAATTAAACCGTCTGCACAAAACTTACTAAGTTCCGACTACTGTGTTTGTGTTAGACTCAGTTTCTTTGCCTCCAACAATCCTTGCCAAGCCAAAGTCAGATATTTTGGGGGTTCATCTCCTCATCTAAGAGAATGTTGCTGGTTTTCAAATCTCTGTGAATGATCCTCAATCTGGAATCTTGATGAAGATAAAGAAGTCCTCGAGCGATTCCCAAAATGATGTTAAAGCGCATCTCCCAATTGAGAAAGATGCTTTTTGTATGATCTGGCAAACTTTGCATTATCCATTAGAGAAACTTGGGAGCTCTGGTATTCAAGAAACCATATATCATGCAGTATAAAAATAGGGAGTTTCACTAAAACACCCAAAATGGGGGTTGAAATTATAAAAAAACCCAAATACTGTTTAAACATATAAACACACCCAAAACCCATCATTATACACACTCAAAACCCATTTATAAACACACCCAAAAAGTTGACTTTGGGATTGATTTTGGGTGTGTTTCTATGTTTAAATAGTGCTTGGGTTTTTTTATAAATACATGTCTAGAATTTGGCTTATTTATAAATTTATTGAAATGAGGACTAGGAACAAACCAAATATAAAGAAGTCTAAGCTTTTGTTGGGCATGTACTCATAGAGTAAAATTTTTTCTTCTCCTTTGATACAATATCCTTTAAGCCTAACAAGGTTTCGGTGTTGAAGTTTGGCAATCAGCACCACCTCATTTTTAAATTCCTGTAAGCCTTGTCCTGAAGCCCTTGATAACCTCTTTACCGCGATCTCTTGATCTCCAAGAAACTTGCCCTGGAAAAAAAAATCCCCTTTCATCAATTTACAACTAACCAGAATACATGATCATTAATGATAAACAATTTTCTAGGAACAATAACACAACACATAAGTGTTGCTAAGGTGCACTACTACAAAAAAGGAAAAACACGACGGTAAATCACCGTCGTGTATTATGTTTTCAAATGGTCGTGGAATCCACCGACATCTTTTCCATAACCAAACCACGACGGTGAATAACCGTCGTTGTTAAAACAAAAAACGTCATCAAAAAATAAAAACCGACGTCTTTGTGCTGCAAAAAGACATAAAAAAAAGGGTCGAGGATGAGAATAGACGACCAACTCCAACAAAAAAACGTCGTTAAAAAGGAAACAGATGACATATATTAACAGAACATGGCCGCAAGATAAACATACAACGACGAGAACTTAAACTTGACGCCGTTAAAAAAATATTTAACGACAAATATAAATACGACGTCTTTACAATAATAATAGACGACGTTATTGACACCTACTACGTCACAACATTTCCCACAACCGTCGTAAAATAAATTTTCCACTTCGATTTTTCTATGAATTATGACGTGGAAATAGATCTCAGGGTCATTACTTACGACGCATGTATTTACAGAGACGACGTTGAATTGATAAATAACGTCGGTTTCAAATAAATGAGAGCCGTATTACAGAATTTATACGTCATATTTTGAAAATAAACGACGTGGAAAAAATGATGGGGTCATTAATTACGACACAGTAATTTATAAGGACGACGTTGTCGTCTATATACAACGTCGGTACCATGAAAAAGACCGTCGTGTTTAATAATTTATACGTCTTCATTTAAAAAATTGACGTCGTCTAATGCATATATCTTAACGTCGACAAGTTTAATGGACTTCAAATACCGTCGTAAAATAAATTTTCCACTTCGATTTTTCTACGAATTATGACGTGGAAATAGATGTCAGGTTCATTAATTACGACGTATGTATTTACTGAGACGACGTTGAAATGAATAAACAACGTCGGTTCCAAATAAATGAGAGCCGTATTACAGAATTTATGCGTCATATTTTGAAAATAAACGACGTGGAAAAAATGATGGGGTCATTAATTACGACACAGTAATTTATGAGGACGACGTTGTCGTTTATATACAACGTCGGTACCATGAAAAAGACCGTCGTGTTTAATAATTTATACGTCTTTATTAAAAAATTAACGTCGTCTAATTCATAAATCTTAACGTCGACAAATTTAATGGATTTCAAATACCGTCGTGAATTCATCCTTTTCCACTTCGTTTATGAAAGAACATGCGACGTGGTAAATTCATGACGACGTCGTCTTTTGTAACGTTCAGGTTAAAGTTCTCGTCTTTTAGACGTCGGTGTTATGGGATTGGAGACGTGTTATATTGAATTACATGGCGGTTCTTTATCAAAACCGTCGTGTTTGTAATCTGGAACCAGTAATTTTTGTACTGATTGTTTTGTGGCCAAAACCTGTATAATGAAAGTGAAGAAATCACATTACAATATATTACAAAATTAATGTCATACACTGCCAATTACATAAAGCATCATTCAACCCATATATCTTCACACCCATCTCGAATATTTTGACTCCCTAACTCAACCACCACTTCATCAAATGTGTCAACATTTGGCATCCCCCTAGTAAATGGCTCACACTCAATTCTCACATCACCTAAGACATCATCACCAATAACATCATTATATTCTCTATTAGGCATTGATAACACTACCGACCAACCACGATGCATCGGGTCGTCAACAAAAAATACTTGTTTGACTTGAGAAGCCAAAACAAATTGGTCATTCCTATGTCCAATTTTACTCAAATCTACAAGGGTAAATCCAAGTTCGTCCACTACAAGACCAGAAGTATTATCAATCCAATCACACCTAAAGACTGGGATTGTAAACTTTTGGTAGTCAAGGTCCCAAATTTCTTGAATGACACCATAGAAACCCATATTTGAGATAATTGGGTTTTTATCCTTGGCACTAGCAACTTGCATAGTATGTGCAAGTAAATAAACTCCACTATTTTGAGTTGTCCGCACATCATCTTGTGCCTTGATGTTGAATTTAATACCTTTAATGAGATAGCTCCTATATAATGGCACTGCCATGTTTGGACCAGCTGCTAGCCACCTTAAATTTTCTGATACGCCATGATTGTCTTCCTCATTAAGTTCACTTTGAACCTGCAAATTAATCATAACTTAATTCAATCTCACACAGGAAGAAGAAAATTAAAAGTCCAATATGTTATTCAATAACATATACCTTGAAGCGTAGCCATTGAATGAAAGTGCTATTGTGCTTATCCTGCAGCCACTTTGTTCTCTTTCTAAATTTTGGATAAGCGGTCTGGATGTGGATCATATGTTGCCTACATGACACACAAAATTCAAGTATTACGATCCCAAACATATAAGATAAACATAAGAAATAATTTAAAATGGAAACTTAAAGAATAAAACTCATACGTACTCGATATAAGGTAGGACTTCCTCCGTATTCTCCAAGACATATAGATGTGCTTGGTTCAACAGGTCCCGATCAACTACGCTCACTGTGCAACCTGATAATGGCTTTGAAACTCCCATCTTTTGGCTTGAAGGCACTCCAACTGTACTAACATCAGATAAATGCTCGGTACAAAACTCTACAGCTTCTTCAGCTATATACCGCTCAGCAATGCAACCTTCGGGACGAGTACGATTCTGAACATACCCCTTTAGCACTTTCATATATCTTTCAAACGGATACATCCATCTAAAATATACTGGCCCACACAGACGAACTTCTCTGACAAGATGTACTACTAGATGAACCATGATATCAAAGAATGAAGGGGGAAAGTACTTCTCAAGCAAACACAAAGTAACTACTACATCTTCTTCCAACTTATCTAGCTTGGAAACATCAACAGTCTTTGCACATATAGCATTGAAGAAGAAGCACAAACGAGTTATTGCATACCTTGCAGGCTTCTCCAAAACAGAACGAATTGCCACAGGGAGCAATTGTTGCATTAAGGTATGACAATCATGTGATTTAAGGCCAAGAAGTCTTGAATCTTGTAAAGATACAAGATTTTTATATTTGAAGAATAACCTTCAGGGACCTTCATACCATAGAAAGAATTGCAAACCTCTCTCTTCTCTGCTCTTGACAAATTCCAAGGCCCGGGAGGCAAACGAGTACGTCTTTCTCCATACTCGGGTTGCAAATCAATTTTGACCCCCATGTTCAATAAATCTAATCGAGCAGCAATCCCATCTTTATTTTTTCCAGGGATCTCCAGCAATGTACCAATGATACTATCGCAAACGTTCTTCTCAATGTGCATAACATCTAGGACATGCCTCACAGGAAGGTATTTCCAATACTCGAGATCAAAGAATATTGATTTCTTCTTCCAACAAACTCTGTCACCATCTTCAACCATATGCAGCACTTCTTCTCCGGTTAATGGCTCAGGAGGCGTGCCATATTCAGGTTTCCCATTAAAAGCTGCACGTTGCCTCCTATATGGATGATTGATCGGTAACCATTTTCTATGCCCAATGTAACAAATTTTGTGGCCATTTTTCAACCTGTGACTAGGTGTATCATCGCCGCATATTGGACAAGCTTTATATCCTTTAACAACACAACCAGATAAGTTTCCATAGGCGGGGAAATCATTAATTGTCCACATTAATGCAGCTCTGAGTGTAAAGTATTCTCCATTATGTGCATCATACACTCCTCCAATCCCATCCCACAAAGATTTTAAATCATCAATCAAAGGCTCCAAGTAGACGTCTATATCATTTCCGGGCTGTTTAGGACCGGAAATCAATAAGGTCAACATCATGAACTTTCGTTTCATGCACAGCCATGGAGGGAGATTATATGTAACTAAGATAACTGGCCAGCAACTATATCTGCTACTTAGAGAACTGTGGGGATTGAATCCATCAGATGAAAGAGCCAATCTCAAGTTTCTCGGCTCATTACCAAACTCGGGCCATTTATCATCAAGAAGTTTCCAAGACGGGGAATCCGCTGGATGAGACATATAACCGTCAATTGATTTTCTAGCAGCATGCCAAGTCAAACTCTTAGCGGTCTCATGTGATCGAAACATCCTTTTAAACCTTGGAATTGGAGGAAAATACCACACCACCTTCGCTGGCACACCCTCTTTCAAGATTGAATCTTTGCCTTCCTTCCACCTTGAGATACCACAATTAGGACAATGAGTTAAATCCTCATACTCCTTCCTATACAAGATGCAATCATTGGGGCATGCGTGCATTTTCTCATAACTCAGCCCCAATGCACACAAAGTCTTTTTTGCCTCATACATAGAGGCCGGTATTGTATTTCCGTCTGGAAGCAAATCGCCTTGAAGTATCAATAATTCTGTAAAACAGACATCACTCATCCCATATTTTGCCTTCAAATTATACAACTTCACTAATGCCGATAACTTCGTGTACTTTCTACAACCAGGGTACAATGGTTGATCTCCATCCCCAATCACATTGGCAAACTCATAAGGATCAGATCCAAAATCACCAAAATCATTATCATCCATCTCTATTTCTTCAGACACAAAACTGTACCTACTATGGTCATCATCTTCTTCAACATTTCTACTAGCATTAGTAGCTGCTTCCCAAGGTTCTCCGTGAAATGTCCAATTCTTATAGCTTTGGTCAACTCCATTAAAGTATAAGTGATCCCTTATAATTCCAACCCCAAACAATTTCAAATTAACACATTTAACACATGGACAACGGATATGTGTGGTAGTTAGAAGATTTTCTACAGAAAAGTTCAAAAATGCTTCCACCCCTAACTCATATGCCTTCGATCTTCTATCCGAGTGCATCCATGACTTATCCATCTCCGACACTATACCCTATTATATATAATAAAGTGAAAAGACAAGCAATGACCATCACTATAGCAGATTACATAAAGTCTAATAGCAAGTAATATACAACAGAGACGACGGTTTTTAAACAAAAACAGACGTATTTGACATATATAGACGACGGATTTTACGTCGTCTAATTGTAACCACGACGGTAGTTAAATAACACCGTCGTGTATAAGTAATAAAAACGACGGTTTAAAGTAAAAAACCGTCGTCGTATGCCTGAAAACGCGTCGATATCCAGTTATTTTCAAGATCCCAAAACCCTATTAAGAACACAACATAGACATGAAACCAAGCAAGAAACCAACATATACATGAAACCAACATATACTAAGCATGAAAACAATAAATCCATTCCCAATTCAACATGACAGAGAGTGATTAAAAGATCCGACAAAATGAAATCCATTCCATATTCAACATAACAGAGAGTGATCAAGAAAACATTAAACAGAAAATCCATGAACCCATACCTCCAACAACATTATTAACAGATCGCAAAACATATACCTAAAACCCTTTAACAAAACACCGTAATATATCATTCAATGAATTTACAAGGGGAAGAGAGGGTTTGTACTTACAGGTTGGCAGAGCTCACAGATTATGACCAAATTGGATTTGACACAGCCTGGCCCAACTTTGAATTAGAGATGAAGTGAGAGAGCGAAATGTTATGTTGCGCGAAATCAGAAAATTTTAGGGTTCAGGGTTAGAAGTATAAAAATAAGAGCCAAATCTGAAAATTTTAGGTCCCGCGAATATTTTAAGAAAGCGCGCTTTTTAAAACATCGACCGAAAATACAAGCGTCGTTAAAATTGAACATTAAAGATGACGCTTATTACATTAAGGACGTCGTGGTAAAACTATGTACCACGCAAAATCAAAAAAGGCGTTAAAACTATGAAAAACCACGGCGGGGGTTAAGTAACTAACGACGTTGTAAACAATAATAAACGACTAACAGGTAAACAAAACGTCGTTTAAAAAAGAAACCACGTCGGATTTTTCACCATACGACGTAAACTCAATATTCCACGACTCAATCACCGTCGTTAAAAGTAATACCCTAAACTTTAAAACCATAAATTATATATGTGTAAAATTTAATTTTATAAAATTGTTTATGGTTTTACATCCTAATAAATAACAAGCATAAACCCTAAACCCCAAAAATTATACTTTATCCATAAACCCTAATAAATAACAACCCTAAACCCCAAACCCTAAACCCTAAACCCTAAACCATCAAACTATATAAGTGATGCTATGACTCATAAAAACAATTTTATTTTGGTTGGTCATTTTAAACTTTCATTACACAAACTGCATTTTTTTGGGGTTTAGGGGGAAGAAAATATATCAATGACTTCATAGGAGTTGAAGTTGAATTTTTTGAATTTATTTTAAATTTATTTTTAAAATTTTGAATTAAAAATAATAAAATATTCTTATATCAACAACAAACCACGGCGGGGGTTAAGTAACTAACGACGTTGTAAACAATAATAAACGACTAACAGGTAAACAAAACGTCGTTTAAAAAAGAAACCACGTCGTATTTTTCACCATACGACGTAAACTCAATATTCCACGACTCAATCACCGTCGTTAAAAGTAATACCCTAAACTTTAAAACCATAAATTATATATTTGTAAAATTTAATTTTATAAAATTGTTTATGGTTTTACATCCTAATAAATAACAAGCATAAACCCTAAACCCCAAAAATTATACTTTATCCATAAACCCTAATAAATAACAACCCTAAACCCCAAACCCTAAAACCTAAACCCTAAACCATCAAACTATATAAGTGATGCTATGACTCATAAAAACAATTTTATTTTGGTTGGTCATTTTAAACTTTCATTACACAAACTGCATTTTTTGGGGTTTAGGGGGAAGAAAATATATCAAGACTTCATAGGAGTTGAAGTTGAATTTTTTGAATTTATTTTAAATTTATTTTTAAAATTTTGAATTAAATTTTTTTTTTTTTTTTTTTTTTTTTTTTTTTTTTTTTTTTTTTTTTTTTTTTTTTTTTTTTTTTTTTTTTTTTTTTTTTTTTTTTTTTTTTTTTTTTTTTTTTTTTTTTTTTTTTTTTTTTTTTTTTTTTTTTTTTTTTTTTTTTTTTTTTTTTTTTTTTTTTTTTTTTTTTTTTTTTTTTTTTTTTTTTTTTTTTTTTTTTTTTTTTTTTTTTTTTTTTTTTTTTTTTTTTTTTTTTTTTTTTTTTTTTTTTTTTTTTTTTTTTTTTTTTTTTTTTTTTTTTTTTTTTTTTTTTTTTTTTTTTTTTTTTTTTTTTTTTTTTTTTTTTTTTTTTTTTTTTTTTTTTTTTTTTTTTTTTTTTTTTTTTTTTTTTTTTTTTTTTTTTTTTTTTATTACAACCAAAGAAACAAAGGGCCGGTGTAGGGGGGGAGTGCCGAAGGATCCTTGAGATGGGATCGCTTGGGGGAAGTGGAAAGGTGTTGCGTGGGTGGACAAAACTTGGGCGGTGGGCCAAAGGAAGTTGGGGGGGCGAAACCTAAGGGCCGGTGTTAGAGCTACGACGGAGCACAAAAAAAAAATTGGAAGGAAATGCATTGTATGAGGGGTTTAACTCATTTAAGTTAATTATATAGCGAGCTAACAAAGACTTGAGAGTGTAGAAAATATGTAATAATTAATGAAGGAGGATTAAACACACCATAATCATATAATGATTTACTACAATATTTTACTTTATACATTACATGATAAGATACATGAGTGACTTAGTACCACATAGAGTTCCTATAAAGTTTAAGTTTGAGTTATTTACACTAACATTCCTTGAGGTTTTCCCTTTTTTTGCAAAACTCCTTGAGATTTTAGAAATTACAAGAACACCCCTTGAAGTTTTAAATTGTTTTCACAACACTCATTTTCATTGATTTTTCATCCAAAGATTAATGATTTTATTATTAAAAAAATTCTCTAAATGACAAAGTTGGCCTTTGAGATTAGATTGCATATACTTCATTGAGATTCATTTTGTCAATTGCATAAGTTTTTTTTCCAATGAAATCATCAATTTTTGGACCAACAATCAATGAAAATGAGTTTTGTGAAAACAAACTGAAACCTCAGGAGGGTGTTTGTGTAGTTTTTGAGATATGATGAGGGTTTTTGGAAAACACAAGAAGTCTCAAGGGATGTTTTAGTGTAAATAACTCTTCAAATTTTTCATTGTCTTCGTCATCTCAATATTATCAATGTTATAGTCATACTTTGGCCAAATGTTACTGAAGTATGCGAGAAATTATCGACGCCGATATTTTCCGATATAATTGATACTTATACGATATACACATGGATATGTTCAAAAATATCCTAAACTCGAAAAAACGATAATATCCTCGATATTTTATTGATATTATCGAGATTTTAGTCCTTGGTTAAACCAACTATCCAGCATCATATTAATCATTAGGTTACACAAACTTGTGTCTCACTAATCTCTACTTTGGTTTTGGTCCTTCTGGTATTTTAAAAGTCACTTGAATTGAAAATGTCTCAATTTGGTGGAGCCTAGTTAATTCGACGTAGTTCATCAACATGAATATGCCAACTTGGTACCAAAATATAAAATTTGAAAGGTCATTGATAATGTTGATCCTCAAATTTACACAAGTCATGCGATCCAGACCTCACACCAACCATATTAATTAAAATTTCACTTTCAAATTCGAGAATTGTTGAATGAGGATACCATCAAGTTTCTTTGACGGAATTATGATGTGAAGGGCAAGTGTAAGGGTAAATTGGACCTTCTAGATTTTACTCTTGTGGATTTTATTCTTGTAGCTTCCTAAAGGTTCAAATTCGAGAACTGTTTGATATCGTGAAGTTTTTTTAATAGAATTATCACGAGAAGGGCATGTGTACGTGTAAATTCGACTTATGGCACGTTTTTACTTATAAAATAATGGAAATTAGAAGAAAGTAAATGATTTCCATTCATGACTTTTCGCTTATTTACTTACACAAGGAATCATTTAATACATGTCTCTCACCTAAAAATCATTCATCAAAATGGGAATTATTTGACCTATCTCATTTCTTCTTATTCCTATTACTTAAAAGTAAGCATACCAGGTCTAAGTACCTCACACACGTACACCACACGTGCTAATTCCGTTGAACGGTAATTGTTACCCTGGAATTGGATTAATAAGTAAACTATGAAAAAGTGAAAAACTATAGTATTAAAGTAAGGTAAAACTTGACCCAAACTACGAAAATGGTTATTTGGCCTTTATAAAAACTATATGAAACTCAGCTCCTTCCAATTCCAAACTGGTAGGTTGTAATAGTTTTAGAGAAGCCGAGCAGGTGAGGTCAGTTCTTCCCTCTCTCTGACACTGGTGAAACAATTTGATCATGACGGATTCTGCGAAAGGCGAATTCCAGGAGTTCAAGAAAGTGGTGAGCCTAATTATATATATAATTACCAGACAATTGCAAGGTGCTTATCGTTTAACTTGTTTTCCCTTTTCTTTTAATCATTGTGCATGCAGAAAGTATGGGTTGAGAAGAAATCTAGATGCATGACGTTGTACGCAAGATGGTTAGATGTCACTTGGGGTTTCCCTCCATACTGGGTTTGGAATTGTTACAAAGAAATGAGGTACGCATCATATTATCTATCCATGTCTTATTCGGGGCACAATTTGAATTATATATTACTATCATCATAGATTTTTGTTATTAATTAAGCACGGTAAAATGGTGATTAACTATTCGTTTGATTCACAGTGAAGACAACGTTGAGGTAGTCAAGCTAATGTCTGTATGCTGGGTGAATGTGAGAGGACAATTCAAAATGTCAGAGCTCTCAGCAGGAGTTGTGTATGAGATTGCATACAGAGTCAAACTAACAAATGGAGCATTTGGATGGGAACTTCCTGTAACTGTTAAGATCAGATTCCCAGACGGACGGGAGCAAAAGCGGCAATATAGTCTGTTTCAGAAGCCGAGAGGGGAGTGGATTGAGCTTAGTGGTGGTAGTTTTGAGGTTAAGGGAGAAGAAAATGGAGAGGTGTGGTTTGATCTTTGTCAACATGGGGGGCACTGGAAGAAGGGGCTTATCATCCAAGGTATCATCATCAAGCCGGCTGAAAAGATTGACTAGACGGCCATTATTTGGTTATCAGAAATAAAAGATACAAGTGTAGGATTTTTTTGTTGCTGATCATTGCTAGCTGAAGTCTTTCTCCAATGGCTCTGGCAGGGATTTGTTGTACATGTAATACTATCTCTTTCTTTTTCTTTATTCTTTTGGGTTATATGCATCCTAACTTTTTAACCATATGACCGAATAGGATTTACAATCTTGGTAAGATGCTTAGTGGCCTAAACAGAACTTGGATTTGATGATGTCTAAACCTACAAGCCTAAATGTAGTAGGATTATGAATCTCCCAAACAGCTGGAACTAAGATGAATAAGATTACGTCTAATCGTAATGCTATGATCACCAACTTACTTAACAATTTATGTGGTACATGAGATGGCAACTTATGTCATTTGTCACGTAATTACTTAATCAAAGAATTAAAATTAAACCATTTATATAAAAACTAAATAACCACAAGTCAACGCCTCTATCCTCCCCAGATCTGCCATGGCCTCACTTGGTTTCCGTCCCCACACCCTATATCGCTTTCCTTAATCACCAACACTCTATCTTTTCCTCCTCATAACCCATACCCCCTAAATACTTATTTTTTTCATCAGTCTCCATGCTCTATTGGGTTCATGATTTATCATGTTGTGTTGGTACAAAAAAAGCAGATTAATTTCACTGAAGGTGTAAAACAACAAGTTTGAGTTCTTCGAAGTAATTTAGATGCCCTCTTCCCCTTGATCCGTACCCCTCTCATCTGTCTTCTTTTTTTCTTTTTTTTATGGCCTGCAAGAGTTTTTTTAAGATATAGGTTTTTTTTTGTTGGATGACTTTAGATATAGTTCCTTACGTGTATTTTGAATACAAAGAACATAAACAATAAATCAATTTGTCCCCAAAAAATATTCCATAATAAATGAAAATCGAGAAACTCAATTAGACAGTAGAGGAGTAAGTAACTAACCCTTCAGATAACAACCCATAATCTTTTCAAGATTTCTCCAATCATATGATGCCAATGTCAATATCTGCAGTAACATAAAACACATGACGATGATCAAAATGCAGTTACCTTAGCCATGTAGCCGTGCAAAGTATTTAATGATGTGTAATTAAAAAGAACTAAATAAATAAAACCAGTGCCATCTGAATTCCCCAGCCCCAGGGAATTAAAATTATTCACATTTTTATGCAGCCAAATATCATGAATATGCAATACCAAATTGATGTTTTAGCAATGGACCGAGCATCAGAAGATGTATAACTGCCAGTAGGCAGTAACACTACCCACCAACCACACAACTGAGAAAACAGTAACTAGTATTACTTACTAACAGAGGCATGGAAACCAATAATTTGCTTCTCCCAGTTATGGTTTCACACCACCTGATTATCAATTCTAAGGATATAGTCCTGGTTAAGTAACTAACTGGGGTATTACTTAACCAGGACTATGCAAGAGCACGATTCTATACAGATAGACAAATAGAGTAGCATGAAGCGGGGACTACACCTGACAGTTCATCCGGAGAGCTCTCTTCAGACTCAGGAAACTGAGTCATGCAGATCCCGCCAGTCCCAAATACCCAGCCTTTTGTTTTATCAATCACTTTCATTGTCAGTATGCTCACTTCTAGATGTTACATAAGTTTTATTACCTCTCATCAAGTTTGCCATCTCTAGTATTGAACAAGAAGTGCTTTGTTCCATCTTACTTGCAAGTATCTCAGTATGCTCGAGGAACCCTAAGCCCCTGAGCCGGTTCCTCAACATCTCAACGGTAGAAGAGTATGGTGGTATACCTTCATCGATCATTATCTCAAAGTATTTACAAGCCTCCTCTAGCTTATGTTTTTTCTTGCACAAGCCGTGGATCATTACAGAATATGTTGAAACAGAAGGATAAAATCCCATCTCCCCCATACTCTCCCAAACTTCCGTTGCCCGATCAAATCTTCCTATCCTAATCAACAACTTTAGCACCATATTATAAGTATGTCTATCTGGCTTGCAGTTATCTTTTTTCATTCTATATAACAACCTAAGAGCCCTGTTAACCTCGCAATGATCACAATGATAAGCTTGGATTGCATTGTAACTCCACGCATCCGGCATAACTCCACTCTCAATCATCTCATCCAAAAGTTGGTAAGCCTCTTCCACCTTGTCATTCTTACACAGTTTCTTGATAATACAATTGTAAGAATACACATTAGGCAAAAGATTATATCTCTTCATCCTGTCAAGCACCCTAAAAACTGAATGAATGTCATTGGCTTCACAATATGCACGAATGAAAATCGAATAAGTACAAGCATCCGGGTCAGTTCCATTTGACCCCATCTCCCGGAATATCTTATAGGCCTCATCAACTTTCCCACCTTACACAAAGCTTCCAAATAACTATTATATGCAGGCACATCCACCAAACACATCAAATCATCCTAGTGGCAGGGTTTCATTTGCATCAAACCTTTTATGGGTGGCTTGTGTAATAATCTGTGGGTGGGTGGCAGCTGTGTGTGGGGTGTGCGGGAAACTGTGGTGTCTTTGGTATGGGGTGTGTGGCTGTAGGGATTGGGTGTGTGTTGCGTACGGGCGGCATCCGAATAAATAAACTCACCAAGGGCGCCCACGAAAACGAAACCCTACGAGAGAAGCGTACGGCACTGTCAACGCCAAACCCACGCGGAACGGGAGCCAAAAACTCCGGGGCAGACGGGACATCCGGCTGCATGGGATCAGAATGGAGGCTCAGACGGCAGCAAAGCAAAACCCTACTTACGCCAAAGCAACCAGCGAGTTAAACGTGCTCGAAGCTCACAGGAAGGAGCCGAACTGGGACACGCTAAAAGACGCCAGCAAACACTGCGGGGACAAGCGCACAAACCGTGGACCCCACTCACAACCCGTCTTGAACGGCGACTAAGAACACGCCCACAACACAGGGCAATGGCGATGCGACTGCCCCAAGCTACAATACAAAAGGTGATTGGGGCGGGCCAAAACGGGGGCCGAAACCCCGGAGGGGGGTTTGTGGGTCGGGGTGGGGCGTCACAACATAAATACCGGGTGCCCCTTGGGAGTCGGCAGATTGTCTATCCCGAGCACCGGGGGGAGAACCGGCAACCAGGGGCGGGAGAGGGGTAACACACCAGGGTGGGAAGCGCCAAGTCGGGTGAGGTTTCTGGTGGTCGCGGGGAAAGAGCGTGGAGCGCACCAGTGGGGGTAGGTGAGGGGGCTGGTTTGGGGAAGGAAGAAGAGAAGGATTGTACTGAGTGCTTTGGTTTTATGGAGGGTGAGCAGAAGAAGTGGGAAGATCGTAGAAGGTTTTGGGGTTAAGAGGGAGAGACCTTAGGGACTTTTGAGAGTGTTAGTAATGGATTTGGTTGTTGATAAACAAAGGCTGGGCCATATCGGAAATGAGCACGGTGCAGTTAAGTCAGGGGTCAAAAGCACGGCCTAGCGCCGCATCATGATGTCGCGGGGAGTTAGCCTTGTCAAGACAAGTTACTCTCGCGGTCGGTGTACGACTTTTGGGGCGGTAGAGCCTACCAAGAGGGTAAATAAAACCGAGCATAAAATGCGAAAACATGGCGGAAAGTGTCCGCGACGACTAACACCAAAAATTGGCAAAAATACAGACACGTTACCACTTTATCATGCCAGAGAAACGACACGTAAGATCTACAAAATCATATAAACATCTTCTTTCTCAAGCATGCAAATCGGGCCCCCCACATTACACCTCAACTACCATCCTCCAATAGTCGTCTGTGGCGTCAATGGCGAGTCCAGCGACGTATAAGCCGACCACGTACAGGGGGTGTGGAGAACCCACATATCCCGGCGCTGATTGGGGGACACACGCGGCCCGGGACGAGTGCGGGGCCGTTCCTCTGGGTGTGCGATGGCCGAGGTATATACGCGACGCTATACAGGGGCCAACGGGTGAGAGGTGGGAGAATAGGAAGCCGCACAGACTTAGCGGAGGGCGGGGGGGAAAAAATCGCTGCACGCGAACGGGCCCGGGGGGAGGGGGCGGGGAACGTATAGCCGTCCGGAAGGGTGAACGAAAGAAAAACAAATGTAGACCGATCCTCCTGTGTTTGGAAAACACAATGATAACATAAAAAACATATATTGTGGGGAAGATGGAACGTGAGAATAAAAATAAAGTCAGATTGATCAGGGACGCGAGAAGGTTTATGGGAATAGGAAGGCCATAGCAAACAGGGGTGAGAGGCGGAAGGTGACTGTGTGTGACGAAGTGCAGAGAGGAGGAAAGGCAAAGGTCAGGGACGGAGGCGACCGGTACCAAGGGCAAGTGCAAAGAGTACAGCCGGGAATTGACGCGAGAGGAGGCCCGCACCAGGCCCCCGGGGTAAGAGCGGGAGGCAAGCCGAACAGAGGCCGCACCGGGCATGTGGCAAGCAGGAACAGGGTAACTGGTGCAGGGGGGGTCGGTGGTCAGCGGGGAACCAGCAGGGAACGGGAGCAAAGACGGAAGAAACGAGGGTGAAGGGTGGGGGTAAACATCGGGGGGAGGGGGACGGGTTGGGGATCGGGGGGTGGGTTCGGGGGGTGCGGCGGGGGCGAGAGGCGGGAAAACGGCAGAACAATATCAAGACGGGGAAGGAACTAGTTGGAAGGGAGTAAAACTAGACCGGTTGGTGGATCCGCCAACGCTGTAAGGGGAAGATGAAGCAGAGTTAAGGAGGGAACGGGGGGGGAGGAAGTGTGAAAAGGGCAGAAAGCAAAGGAACAGGGTTGGGCGGAAGGGCACGGCAGAAAGAGGCCCAAATCTGCCAACAAAGGAGGGGGGGGGGTGCCCGAAAACAGGACATAAGGGAGAACAACCAACGTTCGGCGCAAGCCCAAACCAAGAGCAATGACAAAACGAACAATCCAACAATAATCGAAACGTAGGGTACTTGTAAAGTGCATAGTTGGGTCGGGACAATACTAAAATAAAAACGGGTGCGCAAACGACGGGGGTGAACGGTGAACATGGGCACGGCAAAGGGAAGAAACAAGCCAAAACCCAGATACAACAATACATTACAACAAAAAGAGAACACAAGCCCTGGAAGGAGATTCTTGCAATACAGATTGTAACAACACCAACTAAGCTCAAGTATTACAAGATAGTTAGAAAATAAATATACAACTTTAAACCCAGCTAACAAGGAGTTACAGATGATGAGGATCCTATTTCTGCAGCAACCAGTGCTTAAGAGAGATCAAGACAGAGAACAAACTCTCAAACTTCATGGGACAGGAAATACCCCAAGAGTGGAGGGCATTACCGCTCAACTTCCACCAGGATATTCCAAAGAATATCACAGCATCTCCTAATCCCCCTTGATCCCCAAGCACAATAAAAGAAGATCCACCAAAATCAGCAGCTCCACCTCCAAAACAGAGAGACTGACACTAGATCTACCACACAAGTAGTAGATCTAGCAAGATCAGCCAAAAACCAGCCCCAAAAGACTGGGAAACAAACCCTCAAGAAAAGAGGGAAGAAACAAACCCTTGCAACAGCAAGGAGCAGACAAAACCCCCTCCGCAACATAACAAGCTTAGTATAGAAACATATGGTTTCAGGTCTTGCCAAATAGCTTATTACCAATCAAATGGGAAATTAATCTAAACTTTTAAATAACTTTAGGGTCAATTACACTTGGCATGTCCCATCTTTTTCACGAAACAGATAGCCCCACACCCCACCCACTCCTAAGACAAAACGGAAGACAAAAGTTATAAGCATACAACAAATGCCTTTCCCATAACATATTCTATTCTTGGATAATATATTTTGCAAAAAATTTATTACCATAATCAAGTTTAGGGTACATAATTCAAGCTAAACACACTCTAAGAGGAACCTCAAACAAGGAATTTCTTTCAGCTTGGCTCCTCAGCACCTGCAATTTCCCTCTCCTCAGCTGCAGCGGCCATCAAATCATCAAAGTTTTCCGACTTCCCAAGTATGATCTCAATCTAAACCAAAAGAAAATAACAATAAATACATATAAACAAAATGGAACACAAGGTTATTTCTTATTTAGGGGACAGGGAAGACAAGACTCAATTGCTTGTCATGGATGTGGGGTGTAAAGTTCTATACTTTCTTGAGTTGGAAGCCCTCGCAAAATGGTAGAACTCTTGTTGAGATGACCTCAGAAAACAAGATTATACTCTAATGAAGTACACTAAATGGATATGAAGATAAATTTTGAAAAGAA
This sequence comes from Prunus armeniaca, assembly GCA_903112645.1. NCBI lineage: Eukaryota > Viridiplantae > Streptophyta > Magnoliopsida > Rosales > Rosaceae > Prunus > Prunus armeniaca. The sequence continues at coordinate 6,364,433 of CAEKDK010000003.1, read as the reverse complement.
CCCAGGAAATTTGCTAAATGGTCAAAAAGTAACTGCAAAGGAAAATAACCATATAAAGTTCATATGAAATGATAACACTATTGGTGCACTAAACTTTTAACCTCCATGTAGGAACCTGTACCAGGACAGATAGCCCAAGAATATAAATCCACACTTATTATCATGAATCAGACCAATCAAGTAGGGCAACAATAATTGCAAAAGGATCTCTCCATGCAAAACTCCAACGTTTCATTAACATAAACATTAAGTCATTCTTTTTAACAGACCTAAGCTAGACATATTTCAAGACAAGATTCAAAAAACATTTTAATAGAAATAAAACTTCAAATACCTTGGCTTTCTGGACTGGTCTCCCTCTAGAATCATCCTTTATGTCAACAGTTGATGTCATGATTTCTGCATTGATATTCAAGAATATATAAATTGAATAATGATAGTAGCTTTGCAGAAAGATATAAAAGTAGATAGAAGCCTCACTTTTCTCAACGGCCAGCCCATTGTTTTTCAGAATTTCTGCAATTGTAACAACAGTGGCAATAGCTGCAGTGGTACAATGAGAATTAATCTGCGAATTAGCATTCATACTAAAGGAATCCAAACTATAATAAAACACTACAATATTCAATGCAACTTTAGCTCCCTCAAACTATAGAATTGCCTAAGTTTCAATATTCTTAGTTAGAAGTTTGTTTCGCGGAATCACATTCATTTCCCATGTTTGATAAGTGCACACAGGAGGGGAGGTTCCCATTCCTATTGGTGTCCAAACCCCATAAAATGGGGTTTTGCATTCCCAAAAGGAGCAGGCAGGTCTACTGGCTTAAACTTAATAATAAATTACAATAACAACAATGAACCTATTTATGCCTTCTAAAAACATTAAAGAATTTCATTGGTTTCATAAAACTATCTACCCTCCCAACGTTGCCAAATAATGAAATGGAGCTTACTGTCATGGGTTTCTATAAACCCATGGAACAGTAATGGCTATGGGATTCTTGGAATCCCATTCTGCAAAGCAGATGGCACCTTAGAGCAACCCCTCTACTTGTTAACTAAGCACTTGTCCATTTGTCCCTTCCAACTACCAATTAGAACAATTTTACTACAAGCCTTTGTTTTCCGACTAAAAGTTTGTTCTCTTTCTATAAGTATATATTGAAATAGTAAGGACATATTTACTTGAAAATTGTAATAATCATCAGATTAAACATGAGCAAAGAAACCTAAGCAATAACCAAACTGGACCAACAAACAAGAGAACTTCTTCATCCTCGCCCACTGGAACATGTATGCAAGAGTCTACACTCTAGAAATTGTGAAACATGTCAATATTTTATTCAAATTCTCACTACTAGAAACAGAGTTATTATGACATAATGGCTCTTGACAAACTTTCTCTTTCCAATGCTAAACAAATGTAACATCCACACTATAGATCCCAGCTTTAATTCACTATGACCAACAGACATCAAACAACAGGAATGTTAGCTTGTGCATAGAAACCACAACAGGAATGTGAACTTGTTTAATAATATAGATGAACCCAAAGAACACCCATACAAATGACCTAACATTAAGTTTCATTAGTTATCCAGAACTTAGTTAGGAACGTCAACAGTTCTGTGATTTTAGCATCATGTCGAAGAACATATTAATAAGGCACACACTAGCACACGCACAGAGATCCACACACACACAGTCGTAAGTTTTAGAGCTTAATGAGATGGAAACAGCTCAATGATTTCATACCCATTCCTAAAGCAGAGAGCTCCACTTCATTGTACTGTTGCATATACCTCTGCAAAACAATCAATTGACAGAAACATGATGAATACAAATAATAAAAGAACTGATAAGAATAAATTATTAATCCCAAAACACTTAAAGAAGAGGGAAAAAAAAAAACTGCTTCGTTTATGTCAACCAAAAACATTCTATTTCCAGGTAAAGATTAATTTTGCAAGTTAACCAACAAACTCGAATTTCAGCAGAAGCCAGGCATTATTAAAAAGAAAGAAGAGAAAACCCAGAACCAATTTAGGCATACAAGCATATCTACACATGTACGCGTATGTAAATATCCGTACAAAGACAAAGAATTAAGAACAGGGTTGGGAGAAGGGTTTACCTTGGCAAGATTAACATAGAAGAAGAGGGGCTTTTTGGTATTCGAGACCTGAATTCGGTTCTTCTTGTGTGAATCTGCGATGATGATGTTGTTCACACCCTCAGTAATCTCCTCCATTGCAGTGAGCCAATTAAGTGAACAGCTTCCAAAACCCTAACCCTAAATCCCCTTTTTATCAGTCTCTCGGTTTTTTCTCTTTCTAAAATTGATTGCTCATATATATATGGGCCTAAGGTACCAAGAAGTGGTTCGGTCCGAAACGATAAGGATACAAGCATTTCAAGCAAGTCAGTACCCACGGTACAATACTTCAAAGCACACAGTTTTTTTTTTTTTTTTTTTTTTTTTTTTTTTTTTTTTTTTTTGGGTTTGGGTATCATTTTGGACACAAATTTCAATCTCGATTCTCACTGAACTTTAAAAAACTAAAACCTTGAAATATATACACACAAAAAAGATCATTTTGTCATAATATTATAGGAGTTTTGTTTATACTCTTCTCTTATTTAATTTCTTTGGGTAAATTGGAAGTCCTCACCTATTTGAAATTTTTTGAAGTGACCGTGGCACTTTAACACAAAAAATTATAAAATGTGTATTTATTTATTAACTTTATGTTTTTTGGTTAAGGAAATACCAACGATGTCGGTCACTCATACAATGTGATTCGGCATCAAAAAATTTATCATACGTAAATTTAAAAGAGGTTCTTATTTTTTCCATAAAAGAGTTCTTATTTGTTGCTATGAAAGAGTTTCTTATCTTTAACATTCAAGTTGCAGTAGCATAAACCATAAATCTACAACCATAATTGGAACTGGCAACAAATATTGCATATAACAAAAATAAATACCAATCATCGAATATTGTATCACAAATCAGGCCACAAAAAACTTGCATCACAAATTTAAAAGGATAAAAGTAAAAGTAGAATTATTCACAACGCTCCTTAAATTTGTTGCTAAGATTTATGTGTTTAATGACAAATGATCCACTAGTGTAGTGGTTTAGAGTAATTACTCCCTTAGTCAAGGTTCTAGGTTCGAGTATTAGCATCCGTATAGTATATGTGAATTTAGTATATGTTGAGACCCAAAAAATACATGGTTGGGCCCGAATAAATTATCAGCCCAAAACGACGATCCATTAGAAAAAAGCGTAAAGCAGAGTGCACCGAAACCTACCACATGCGAATTACAGTGCACGTGCCACGCTATATAAATAAATTCGCTCGGGGTTGAGATAAAATATACCGTGTTTACAGGCCCATACAAAAATAAGCATCGCAGGACGATAAATTAAAACATGCCAAGCAATGTGTCATGCCAAGCACGAAATCATTATCGCACACCCAATCACACTACAAGCCTAAGTGGGCCCAAGCCACTCAAAAAAATCGGGGCTTGCTTGAGTGGGTTGTGGTATAGACGGTAATTAATCAACATGAGGCCCATTGATGGGCCGAGAAATGGAAAGTCTCGGGTTGCTTGGGAGCCTCGAGGCTCAAGCCCATTTCTTAGGCCCAAACATGTGGGTAAGCACAAGAGAGAAAATTAGCCCAAAAGCTCAAGCAAAATAACCTAACCAAGAAATAACCCAACCAAAAATAAGACCAATGTTTCACAAAAAGCCCATTTGCTTAGGAAACCACCTTGGCCCTTATAAATCCCAAAACAGCCCACAAAAGCTTCAGTTCTTTTGAAAAACAGAGAACACGTGAAGGAGGAGGTTGGCAGACTCATCAAGCAAAGCTGCTAGGAGCAAGTTCCAAGCCAGAGACGCCCAAAGAACCAAGGAATGCTGGCATGTACGCTGTCAAAAGCACCCCTTGGACCAGCATATATTTTCAATTCATTTCCTTCATCAGATTTAGCCAAGGCAGAGGGAAGGAAAGAAGAAAAAACAGTAACCAAGAAGGGAAGCTCCCACTGCACAGCTGCGGGAAAGGGGGACATTGAGCTCCCAAATCTCCTGAATTCGAGCAAATAAACAGAGGCAATTTTTGCCAAGATAGGGAAGTCAGAGAAGAGGAGGAGAAACGAGGAAAAAGTTTAGCCAAAATAAGTAGAAGCCATTAGGGTTTCTTGAAGAATGGTGATTTCCAGCAGCTATAAATTGAGGTTTCCCCTACCCAACAAAGGCAACTCAAATTCAGGGAGCAAGCTTTCTCTCTAACTTACAAAAATCTAACTACCTCGTGCACTGTTCACCTTCTTCTCCAATTTGTTTTTCTGGCAGCTGCCAGAAGAACTCTGCCTTCCTTTTTCCTCTTTCTCCAGTCAAAATTCCTCACAAAACACCTCATTCCTTACCTTAATGCTTTCTTTTCTCATAAATCAAGCCTAACCTCTCTCTTAGTGCTAAACTTATGTTGGTTTTGCTCTCATGCCACATGTCACTCATGCTGAGCTAAAAGACTATCTGAAAGCATGCCAAAATTATCTGTAAGTCACCATTATTTTGATCAGTGAAGGTAGCCAAAATATCTCCTAAGGTTTTGCTACCCTTTCGAGGTATTTTGGAGCTTAATTTTTGAACCCAGGCAAAAGAGGACAATCTCCTCAGTCCGCCCTTTTACAGCAGCCCAGCCCATTAGCCGCAAGAAGAAAAAGTCCCCAACAGTATACTATCACATCTCTCAATAGGAAAGGTCCTTAAAAATAAATTATGTGTTTAATTATAGAAGCAAAAATCGCATTACACAACACCTAAGTCATAAAACATTAATTAGCCTAGTATTTAACCATGTCTGTCAAGATTATGTACGTTAATTATTAAGATTTTCTTTCAACTGTTCAATTAAACTTTGAAAATTATTTATGAATAATATATAATATTTTTGGGGAAATTGGTTATGTGTAACTCTTACTTCATTTAACTTCTTGTTTATAATATGTGAAATAATTAATGCAATTATTGAAGTAACAACATTTCAACCGTCGAAGTTTGGGGTCATTCTTAATATGGCCCCCATAGGTTGGATGGTTGGTCCTATAATGACACAGCGTTGAGTTGGTGGAATTTTGGCCCATGTTCACTTCCTGTCTGGGCTTGGCTCGTGGTGTTACTGGATCCTTCGAGAGAGAGGGTCGCTTTATGGGCCTGGCAGCCATTCCCTATATCGGTTGGGCTTTGGATGATGTTAGGGTTTAGATTTTTAGTGTCTGGATGGAGTCCAACTACTTCCTCAAGTGGTCTGGGCCTAAGTTATTTTTGGGCTCTTATGAATGAGAATATGACAGCCCAAACTGAGAGCATTACCCAAGTGGGCAAACTGGTCTGCAACCAAATTCTTTTCCTTGGTAAAATAGGTCATATAGTAAGCCCAGTCATGGCAAATTAACTCATGAGGCATTCTATAGTGAGGGCAATATATATGGCCTTTAAGTGAGATTCTATCTCTTAAACGTACAATCATCCTAATCAATTTGATCCAACAGTTAAGAAATATGACCTTACCTAAAGACCATATATAAGACCCTCACTATAAAATTCTTGATCAACTCCTTATACTACTTCATAAGACTGAAAAGAGGGTGGCTCTCTTGAGTCTTTGAAGCCTTCATCCCAAGAAATAGTTAGCCCTTAAAACAGACCCTCAAGGCCTAAAGCACACTCGTCTCTGTTGAGACATAAAAAGAAAGAACCTTTTGAGAGCTTTTGTTTGAGAAATCATACTGTCAACCAACCACAGAGCAAGCAAAACACCTTTCTGTTTATTTATTTTTTCTTCCTCTCTCTTTCTGGTTTAAGATATTTATTCTTGCAAGAAGTCTACCAGCTAGCTGGTTTGCACCTGAGAAAGAACTAATTAATATTTTTCTAATATTTGCAAATTGCATGCGCATGCTGCACTTGGTGCGTTATTAATGTATAAGCTGTAGAACAGTGGTGCAGGTTGACAAGGATTAGCAAGCAAAAACTGAGGGCTCTATCGTGCGTGCCAAAGCATGGTCACTTTCAGTCCCAGCATGTGTGTACGAATTTACCAACTCTGATTAAATTTTATAAACTTTACAAGCTTTAGGACAAGGTTATCATAATTCATAATGTTGGTTGCTTTCGACATTACACCTGTGACCAGTTTGCACTGCTCCACTGGAGTACGTTTTTGGACATGTTGCCAAGTCTTAAATAAATTATCATACCTACTTACAAAAATAATATAACTCTATCAAGTACTGAGAAAAATTCGGTGACTTCATTAAATAATCAAAGAAGTATAACCCGGGGGTAAAATCTGACCCCGATTAGATAAAGTACTTGTTGATATAGTACTTTAGTCTATGTTAACAAGTAATCAAAATCAGGGATGGACCCAGCATTTTAAAATATGGTGGGCTAAATTTACTTTACTGGACTATTAGATTTTTTAAGTTCAGTTAAACTGTTAAAGGAGGCTTATGAAATTGATCATAAATATATATATATATTTAATTTGAGAAGATATCATTTTTATTTTCTTTGTTTAAAAGGCCTATTTTACACTAACAATGCCAGCAACTTTTCATCATATATGCTTAAACATTAACACTAACTATAAGAAAAGAAAAAACCTAACCTGAGCTACCAAGTTGTATATAGCATAGGTCCGTCCCTGACCAAAATAATAGACGTAAGTTAGGTTAGTTGGTTAGGGCAAAGAGTCCGTTTCCTTGCACTTAAGTTCGAATTTCCTTTTGATAGAGTATTAGAATAAATGTAAGTGCCACTACAAAGTTAACTTTGCATATAGATTTTAAAAACTAATCAGGTAAACTTTTCTTATATATAAATTAAAGTAGCAAGAAATCTTTAAGATATATTAACCCAAAAGGATAAAAGTTAATCTTGTGCGAATACAAGATTAGTGGGTGGTGAGTACCAATAAATGGTTCGTTAAATTGGACTTGGATTGAGACTCTCTCTTTTACTGTTGTCTTAGTCCGATATGGCATGATATGTCTCCTCCTATCACATATAGCGATTGAAATAAACCCGTTTGGTGTCTAATATTGGAGGAGAAAATCAAAATAGAGGTGAATGACTTTTCATGTTGGGCAGATTAGGAAGGATTAGTTATAAGTTGTTGTGATCCTACTATTTTATGAGGGTTAGATTGAATAAGTTTTCTTCAAGAGTTATCATTATCCATCTTCTATCTTCAACTGGATTAAAAATAAAAATAAAAAATAAAAAAATTCATTTCTTCCTTAAACATGCTTTAAATATATAAAGTATCCAATCCGATGTCACGAAACATGCCCATCCGATAGTTTGATCGAGAACACTTTCCTATATTTTAGTTGAAATTCTATACCAGAAAAAAATCGGAGCCTCGAAGCGGATACCTACCTTACTTGAATATTCCCAGAAGTGGTCTTGCCTATGTAATTAAAAACTCATAGTCAACACTACAAAATTTTACATCATGCCAAAACATGTGTTTTTTTTCTCTCTCTGGTTTTGTTTTTTCACATACGTTTGACATGCTAACTGGATAAGCTCCACGACATACTCACTCATATTAAACCCGCTCAACAACATTAATATATGAATCACAAAAGTGTCACCGCAAGGATTCCAAAACACAAAGCTGCGCCCTACCAAAATTTAAAACAATTAATAACCCACAACACAAGTATAAAATAAACGTGAAATGCATGCAGATCATTTTCTTTATGCTTTAATTTCTGTTTAATTAATAGATAATTAATTTGGGTGCTTTATTATTTGTGCAACCCATTGTTGTCGCATAAAGCCGGTGATATTATTTTATGTAGAGGCAAGTAGGCCACATGCACTTTATGTGTGCCCGCGTGGTGATGTCAGAGACAGAGAAAAGGGAGGGGCGGCTGCAGTTGTCTCTACTGTAAAATTTTAGTGGAGTTTTAGTAGAAGAAGGTGATTGATCCACTTACGATCCTTTTCAGAAAAGAAGAATGAGTAGAGATTCATGTTGCGTAAGCAAATGAGATTTGAGGTGTATATATATATATATATATATATATATATATATATATGAAATATATGCCGACAGAACCATAATCTTCAACATGACATTTGAGGAAATTTGTTGGCGTGAATCAACTATTTCTACTACGAATAGATTTTGTAATTAATGTATTTTATTGTAATTACTTAATTTGAGTAAAATTTGAAGATTTTGTATATATATTCTTTTATTTTTGAATCAGGTTCCAACTAATAAGGAGAGATACCAGAGGTCGGTTGGGAGATTAATCTATTTATCACTTACACGTCTTGACATTGCCTATGCGGTAAGTGTTGCTAGCCAATTTATGCATTCACCTACTGAGGATCATATGGCTGCTGTGATATGTATTCTGAGTTACTTAACGTCTGCTTCTGGAAGGGGTTTATTACTTAAAAAGCATGGTCACTTGGATCTAGAAGGTTACACTGGTGTAGATTATATAGGGAACATTACATATAAGTGTTCTACATCACGTTACTTCACCTTTGTTGGAAATAACTTAGTTACTTGGCATTGCAAGAAACAAAATGTTGTATCTCGGTTTTTTGCAGAGTGTGAGTACATAGGGATTGCCCAAGGGATTTGTGAAATACTATGGTTGAGGTGGTTACTTACTGAAATTGGGTTTAAACAGAGAACTGCTACAAAGCTCCATTGTGATAGCAATGTGCATTTGATATAGCTAACAATCAGGTGCAATATGATCGGACTAAACATGTAGACATTTATCACCGTTTCATTAAGGAGAAGATGGAGCATAAGTTAATTGATAGACCATTTGTGTCTTGTTCGGAGAAGTGTGCAGATATATGTTGACCCATGTTATGTCAAAGTGATGATTCGAAGGCTCACTTGACAAGTACGGTATTACCGATATCTATGCACCAACTTGAAGGGGAGTGTTTGCATCAGCCAGCTATTCCTTTTAGGAATAGATTTTGTAATTATTTGTATTTTATTGTAATTACCTAATAGTAGATATTGTACATATTTCTTATTTGTATTATCTCTGTATGTAAGTATATATCTCCCTCCTCAAGAGAAGAATAAATATATCAATTTATCCCTAATTACTTTTGAGTTGGCATCCTATTTCCTATTCCAATACAAGTGATACTATGGATAGTGAAATCGAACCTATGACCTTAGGTGCCGAGTAAATTTTCTTCACCACTTGACTTGAATTATAAGTCCATTTTATCTCCACTTTACACTTCAGGTAAACATAATTACAGATTATATTAGGGTCATGAGGCCTTATTTAGGGATATATAAAATTAATTTTCCATCCCCTTGAGGTATTTTCCACTTGCGTCATTTGAAACAGCGGGATCCAACCTAACCTCCTGTGATGCATGCATGTTCCCTCAACATGTTGCCAGCTGACTCAAAAATCTTATCAACTATTTTACGGTTCATGTTGATTATGTTTTTGTCACTTCTTCTTGCTACACCTACATAGTCTACACTTTTTCTACAAAAGGATGGCCGACTTGACAGTCACTTAGAAACCTGGAATAAAATCGAGTAATTTTGATTTGAAACCATCATGTTCCATTGAAAATTCAACAAAAACAACTATGCATAATGGATGCCTTGTCAACCGAACCTAATTGGGAGTTAGCCTCGTGATCAAGTTTTGTATTATGCGAGAAAATCATGCTAATTGGTAGCAAATTTTTTTAATTAAACAAATATACATGAACCATAATATGGTTTTTATACAAGTCATAGTAGGTGGAGAGTGACATATAGGTTTGGTTTATACACAAGAAATCGTAATTTTAAATTTTAGTTTATAAGATAGGCCGATAAGCTTTGCTCTTTCTCAAAACAAATGGAATTATGACACACTTGTCAGTTTCAGCCAAGCTTTTGCTCTTAAAATCCAAGCTCATCTCAAACCTTACTCGAAATAATGTGTATACCAAAAATGGCCTGGTTTTTGCTTAGTTTCTTTTTTAGTTTTAACTTGATTTGATTGCACTGATAAAGTTTTTCTTTGACTAAAATAAACAAAGTTACAAAAGTTTATTATGTATTTTGAAACAATACTGTTCATCATCAATTAGAGATACAAGTGGTAATTTTCTATCAATTAAATTTAGAAAAGATTGATTATTGATTATGTAATAATCCAGTTGTTTCCTACCAGGTCCCTTGTTGTCTACTTTCAATTCTCTTCTCATTTCGGAGCTCTATGGCCAAGGACACAGAAAGTCACATGGACCACTCCTAGGAAATTTGAAATAAAAACACCATCAAGTTCCAACTTTTGTGATCAACTTGAAAACCTAGTTGGTGGTCCAAATGGCGACACTTCATATCCACAGTACTCCAAAATGGAAATACACAACAACGTATGCAAGTTAGAGACTGTGTTCATGCCCAACTTGTGAATCTAAATCAGTGGGTGGAGTTCCAGTCACATCCAACTGAATGTCACATGTTTAAAAGTTAGCAAAGAGAGTTTCGATTGGCCTTCCAATTTTCGTTAATTATCATCCCATTTTTCTTGAGCCAGAAAAAACTTAATTTGGTTGAATTTATTTATGTCGTCCAATTAATGAGTGAATATCATATTAGATTCCTGTTACGCGGCATATTGCCACCCCTTTTACTTACTCATGTGTTTTTCTATTTAGACCTAAAATAGATATAAAAAATAAAGGGACATTTTGGAAAAAGCAAAAGGAGAGAGAAATTTTTTAAAAGAAGCAAAAATGGACAAAAATGCCCTTATTTATTTTTAGATTTCCTAAGGAATCCAATACATTTGCATGTCTTTAATTTGAAAGTTGAGCGGTTTTTTTGTCTTTTTTGAAAAAGCTTTGGCTTTTTTCAAAAGTGAAATTTTTTTTATGTCTAAAACCTAAAAAACCTGAAAAAAAAAGTGTTTAGAATAACTCTTTGCAAATCACACAACCTCTTTTAACGAGGTCAGACTAAGAGCATCTCCAACAACTTTGAAATGCTAAAATAAGTGAGTCACATTCTCAAAATCCTCTTCAAAAATCTTGTCAAATTCAGTCATCAAAGCTGCAATCTCTTTATATTAAAAGAAGTTCAGTTACTATGAGAGTACGTACAAGATACCATTAATTGGGTGACTCATAATAACAAGCTAATATTTAATATAGTAATATTTATCTCCACTTCATTTAAAGATGTGTTGAATTCGCCTATCATTATTGAGGAAGAAAGAAAGTTGACTGTTCAATTCACATGTTTTAAATTTACACAAACTTGTACTAAAGCCAAATAGATAAATAAAAATTAAATAAAAAATATAATGTGGCAAACCAACAGAGACCAACATCCCCCAGCAAGATCAATTTTGTCATTTATCCATGCATGATCCGATTCGTTTCAACTTTTTTTCTCGCTTTAGAAATTGACACCCAAATGAAGACTCTAGAAAGAAACCCATTTCAATTTTCCACTGAGAAGTGGGACCAGCACGAAAGCTCCTCACCCAATAATATATTTCACCAAGAATAATAATAAAATATTGGGCTCCTTACGTGCCCGGGACCCATATATTTGTTGTCTCTATAGTGCTCGTGATCCCAGTCATCAGCAACGTGGAATCTACGTGTTAGAGTCATGGCTATCCGACACGTTGCATGGATGGACACGTGGCAGCCATGAAGCTCCGTCAACTTCCTTATATAAAGAGAGGTCCCCTTTTCTTTCGGTGACAACCTGAACTTCCTCAAAGATTTTCTAAGATTTTCGTCTCTCCATTTTCGTTGTTTTTTTTTATTTTCATTTTCTGTATTGTAGTTTTTTTTTTTTTTTTTTTTTTTTTTTTTTTTTTTTTATCATCTCATCAACACCATGAAGGAAACCATGGGAAACCCTCTGCATCTGAAATCTTTGAACCACATCTCACTCATCTGCCGATCGGTTGAGCAATCCATTGATTTTTACCAGAATGTTCTTGGGTTTGTCCCAATCAGGAGGCCTGGATCTTTTAATTTTGATGGTGCATGGTAAGTTTCACTAGTAATTAATGAACTCGGGTTGATGGGAATTATTTTTTATTATTTTATTTTAAAATAAATTATTATTTTTGGTTTAAATCTTTATGAGGTTTTGATAATGAATGCAAGTTTATTTTGTGTGTTGTAGGCTATTTGGATATGGGATTGGAATTCATCTTTTGCAATCTGAGGACCCGGAGAGCATGCCCAAGAAAACTGAGATTAATCCCAAGGATAATCATATTTCTTTCCAGGTAATTATGTTTTTTTAATTAAAAAAATCCATATAGATAGCTTTGAATTCTTCTGGGATTTAAATTCCCTTGTTTTTGAGTACGACTTGATAATCTTTGTATTTGGAGCTTATCTTAAATTCATATTGTTTGCTTCTAGTGTTTTCTAACCTTGGTTTCTCCACTTCTTCATTTTTCAATGATTTCCTTTTCAATGGCCAAAAATAATATTTATTATATTATATATATGTTTCTAAATTCTTTTGGGTCCTAATGAGCAGAAAGGCTTCCATGAAACGGGAATATCATTATTTTGTTATTCCAAACAAATAATATTGTCGACACAAGTGACAACACTTTCACGTAACATAATATTATTGATCGAGTATAACAAAATAGCGCTATCACGTTGCAACTTATGAGGACAAAAATACAACTAAATAACGTAGACGAAGACAATAAGGCTGGCTCCAGCTGACAAGTAACGTCTGCAATTTAACTTATTACCTAATGTGCCACTTTCAATCTGATCAATTATTATTAGGTTCTTATTCGACAACGCATGCCTAACATGCCAAAGAGTCAATATTATACGACTATTACTTAAAAACACAAATCATCCTAAGATTTGTCTTGGATTTGATAGATACGATGAGAGAAGATATGAGATCATTGATGTGCTTTCCTGTGTATTATTGCAACTTATTTTTAACGTGTCATGTCTTAGTGTGAGAGCATGGGGGCTGTGGAGAAGAAACTCAAGGAGATGGAGCTCAAGTACAAGCGATCCATGGTGGAGGAAGGTGGCATCCACGTCGATCAATTGTTCTTCCACGACCCGGATGGCTTCATGATCGAAATATGCGACTGCGACAACCTCCCAGTGATCCCCATCGCCGGGGAGATAGCCCGGTCATGCTCCCTCGTAAATCTGCCTTTGTTGCAGCAGCAGCAGCAGCAGCTAAGATTGTTGCAGCAATAGATGTGCGGGCTAATTGTTTGTGCCAATAAGATTTATGAGAGGAAGAGGAAGGAAGAAACTACTACTACTAAGTCGATTTGTGCTCTATGCGTCATTATTATGTGGCTTTTGTAATAGCACTTTAATTAATGTTGAGAAATGAAAATCTTCATCCAAATTAAAGGTGGTTTGTTTTTGGCTCTCAAGTGTGGGAATCTTCTGAGCTGGCCTGCATGTATTTTGTGTTGAGTTGAGTTTGGGATGGAGATATTTGGGTTACTTTGAAGAGAACACTTCAATTATCTTTTTATGGTGATGGCATCATCAGATGTTGTCGTGTTCTGAGAGGTAGGACTTGGTTCCTGTCCTTTTTAGCAATATAATATAGTAATATTTGATTGAGCTTTTGTACTTGGTTTGATTATATATTTTTTCATATTCAGCTTTGCAGTACTCTGTTTCTGAATTCGGCCCTACTACAACTCATTTGTTGAGAAGAAGTTCAATCAAGTTGATTCTACAAATCATTTAATTTTTTTTAAATAAAGAAGTGATAGTATTTTATTGATAAAAGAGGAATGGAAATTAAGTACAAAGTCACCAAATATGGATAATTTTTTTTTCAATGATCAAACGAAACAAGAAGTTCAATTGATCTGAAGAGAATCACGCACAACCCATAAATTGATTAAAATCCCTAATTCAGCAACCAAAAGCACACATATTCAAATCGACAATACAAATCCGTCGGTAGAAATGGAAGATTCATATTGAAAGTCGAAAATTAGAGAGAAATAAAACTAACAAACGATAACAAACTCCTAAAGAGTTCTTGAAAATTATTATACAAACAAATTAAGAAGTAGGATCACCACTCCACATTCTTCCGGGTAACCCAAAGAGAGCCATAGCTCCATACAACTAGACTCATAGTGTCGTACTATCTCGAACACAACGCAACCCGACATTTTCCTGTTATTGCAACTCTAAATTCATGTTGAAGACTGATAACTGGAGTCAAATCTTTGTGTATGTGGGCCAAAAGACGACAACTATCACTACTTCTTACAGTCTGTTTCACACCACAAAATAAAATAACAAAGCAAAATAAAAGAAAAAAAAGGGGATAAAAAGAGGATGAGAGGAGAGAAAGGCCGCGGAGGGGTCGGCTAGAGTTCTTTTTTCTTAGGGTTTTGTAAGGGAGGTTTTTTCTCCTAACTTTGTGATTTTTTTAATTAAAAAAACAATGATAAAAAGGTACTAAAGGGACACGACCTACTTTACTCACTCACTCCACTCATTCACATCTTTTCAACTTTCACGAAGATAAAAAGGGAGAGTACTTGTTCTTTTCAATCCACCAAATCAATCGATGCTCGCTAATTACCTTTCACTTAACTTTATTGTTCTTTCAGATCAAGCTGAAAATGCAGTCGCACGATGGATACCGACTGGTCTTTATGAGAGAGCAATGCCTCAAGTGACCATTGAGCATGGCGAATAATTTACGAGTCTGCTTAAATTATAACATTTTAAATTTTAGACGGTATAAACTTTAAATTTACCTAATATTCTATAATTTATGTGAACTTAAAACACACACCAATATTGGTGTGCCACGTGTTCTGGCATCATCACGCACCATAATTTTTCCTATCCAACAAACCACTCAAAGGATCTACAATGTGTAAATCTAAACTTCTTGTTTTTCATTTAATATTTGTTTCGTTAATTTTATTATTGGATAAAGTTGTAGTTAAAAAAGTTATAGGGGTGGATGTGAGCCGTAATTGAGTGGGAATAACGTCACATGGTTAGTGTTTTAGTATTTTTTTTTTTTTTTTTTTTTTTTTTTTTTTGGAGAAAAAACATGTCATTTCATGAAAACCTATGAAAGAATGGCAACTTAAAAGGGTGTATTTAATTAGGATTGTATACGATTTTGAAAGATTTTTTTTAAGTGACAGATTTCCTGGAATTGTATAACTCCTATAGGTTTTACTCGGATTTTTAATAAACTTGTATAGGCTTTTATTATAGACTCCATACTTTTGTATGAACTTTTGTTATAGATTCAAATATCATAGACTTCCCAATACTATTTTCTTTTATCACTCTTTCTTCCCAACACTATTTTCTTTAAACCATCTTGACCTAGCCACTAGTCGACCATCCCTTCTTCTTCTTTTTTTTCCCAAAATCTTCCTCTACTTGTGTGCACAACAATGAATTTCCCTTTGAAATTTCCATGAGTTGGAAACTTTCATACCTAAACAATGAATTTCCCTTTGATTTTGTTCACAAACAGTAAACTCTTTGTCCAAAAATTCAATTTGAAAAAAAACAACCCTTTGTCCAAAAAGCAAGGGCCCTATCATCTGGTAGTGTTATGGGTGACAGAAATATATCTCAACCTTCCGCCGCCTTGACGTTGGCTTCACGTCGAGATGATCTCTAGGGGAAGTTATCGGAGATTGAGAAATCTCTAGCTGAGCTTTCCGCCCAGCAACTCCAATTGGTTGATTTGAAGAAATCACTAATGGAGGAGCTTTGCTTAATACAGGACGCTTGTAACCACCCAAGGTCAGTGCATGGCTTAGTGCATTGTTTGCCAAACGATGGAAAAATTTCTAACACAGAGAGAAGAAAAAAAAACACGTCGTATGAAATCTTTGGGGTGGAGGTTGGACTTATGTTGGCCTTTATTATTTATACCTAAACCCTATAAATTCTCCAAACTCCAACACTTAATTAAATCCTTTCAATTCTATCTCCTTTTGAATGCAAGTAAATTTATTTGGACTTTTTCCAAGTCCTAATTGAATACACCCAAACTGTTATAGACTTTTTAAAAGTTTGTATAAATCCAAATTGAATACACTTGGATTTTTAAAATCTTTTTAAACGCTCTTGAATCCTAAATGAATACACCTCCTCATAATTTGGGAGACAAATGAATATATATCCTACTTTGGATTTATACGCTAACATTGAGAGTTTTTATGTGTGTCAATATTATTAAGGTAGTTTTATTCCTTTTAACTATGTTATTTGAGTGTTATTAGGCACTATTATTATTTGTATAAAAAACTTATGAAAAGGAACTTGTAGCTCCAATGATAGTGAGTATTTCTACCACGCGCAAGTTTATAGTTCAAATCGCTTCTCTACATTTGACCTCCTTTGTATGTAACCCAAAAAGAGGCAAAATTTCTAATGAACCTTGCGAACAAACCTTCTATCTATTATAATGAGGCCCCGTTGCAATTTTGGGCTTAAGATTGATGCATGTAAAAAGTAAAAGAGGCCGAACGGGCGCTTGCCAACGTCAAGGCGGCGTGAATAATACTTTTCTGAAAAAGAAAAGTCATATGGTTTATATTTGCCAAGACATTGCTTCTTTAAGCTTTCTAGAAATCAGAGTTTTACGGAAAAATTTATTGGGTTGGAAAATGGGTCTGACTACATATTCTTTGCTGCCATCCACAATCCTTGCAGATCCCATACATCCTGCACAGAAACTGCAGATGCCTTTTGATTGGAGTCCACAGCCTCATGATACCCGTTAATCAGCACTACGTCTCACAAGATAAGACAAGTCAAAATTTGCATCTTCACCTTAAATGAGAAGTAAGAAAAGAAAAAACAGAGAGACCAGGTGTTTGTTTTTGAGGGAATAGAGGCTTAAGAATAGTTAAAATTCGCCCGGACTGACAAATTGTGGCTCTTCAATAGATATGATTGAAGAAACAAAACCATATCTAGGGTTAAATTCGAAATGAAAGATATGGGATTGGTATCTTATGCTTTTTGGAATATTACGAATTCGAACCTCTATATTTAGCATCGATGTATTTATTTATATCAATGCAACTATCTAAAGAAAATCTTTAAAAGATAAGATTGCAAGCCAATTAGCTACCTAGCTAATGATTTCTTACATCATCAGGATCATGTGTGAGATCTAGGACTATATATGATCATGATGACAAATGACTTCACTATGTGTGTATTTGATGTATGAGGTACACCATAACATTGGTGTACTAGCATACACATAACTAAAGGGTCTGATAAGATGTAGAACGTATCATAAGAGTTGTAAACTATCAATAGGGCCAAAGGGAATACATTTTTATCATGAAAGGATAAAGACTATATAGGTTACAACTTCCTAGAGAGGATATGATCAACGTTTACAAAAGAGGATACACGTCGTGGTGACAATACATCTATAGATATCTCATGTTTAGTTTTAAGGAATGAGAGAACTCATGAATTGGGGAATTTAAGAATAAGTGAATAAGAAATTGGAATCAGATCAACTACTTCCCTTAGTTTATTTGATTTTCTTAGGTGTAAGTAAATGCGGGGAAAGTAAGGAATTGGAATCATTCCAATACCCATGTGCTAGTAAACCCAGAAAAATAATAATAATAATAATTTGAATGATTCTGATATCCATTACTCAAACATGCCAATAGTGTGCCTTCTTCCCCTTGACATTATCACATATATGGAGATAAACAATCTAACCACATTAAGAAATTGATCTTACATATGTGTCCCCATGCAAAGTTACAAAAGCCAATACATTGGGAGAAACTAGTTTTCATTTCAAGATCTAAATTTTTACGCATCTGAATTAGGATAATGCTATCCATATATCCAGCGCAGGGTGCCATAAGTCAACATGCATGTGCTCTGTTTTTTTTTGGGGTGACATGCATGTGCCGTTTTGTCTTTTTTGGTTAGTCCCAAAAAATTTGGGCTCTCATTTGCCAAAGGACATAAGACATGAAATGAAATTTCTGACTATGAGAAAGATTAGCCTTGATCAGTTGGTTTTGCCTTTAATTAGAGGTTTGCTTAAGATAATTAATTTGACAAACTCTCCATAACCCCACTATTACCACCTAGAAGCACTTTTAAGTTTTAATGCCTAACACCTGCCAGAAGCGCGATTTTAATTTTTCCAAAAGCAATCCCAAACATTGTTTCATATGCTTATCCCTCTAAAACTTCATATCCGGTGGGAACAAGCAAGTGATCAAGCAACAAGAACAAATAAATAAACAGTCTCATATATAATTTAATACGTGCATAACATTATGACAATATAGTGCAAGTAAAGAATGGAGGAAGAGTACATCAGTTAGAGGCCCCTTGCAAGCATTTGCTCATAATTCTCAATCGACTCAAGCCTTTGGATCAAAAGCTGCTTCCTGAACTTCTTGATGAACGCCTCTGCGCTTTCGTTGATGTCTTCAGTTGACTTCCTCTCTAGCTTATTCTTTGGTGCTTCCTCTTTGCCATTTTCCATAGCATGAGACCTGGAAGCTCCAACTTTCTCCACTCTAAAGCTTTTGGCTTCGTCTTTCTCGTCGACAATTACCGGAGACATGGTGCTCTTCTTCATGGTTGCTGCTTCTCTTCAGTTTTCTCCAATCCAAGAACTGTTCACAAAAGATGAGCTTTCTGAGCTCCTTTGCTTCCATATTTATAAGGGAAACAAAGTGCTACAATTTATTATATTCTTTTTTTTCTTCTATTTTTTTAGCAAGATGCTAATTAATAAAAGACCCTCTTCTAAGTTAAAAGTTACCCAAAAAAATACAAAAAGGATAATGTCAATTATTTCTCCATGATCAGTTTAAGATTTCAAGCTTCTGACTTTCTAGTTTGGTCAAGGAAATACAACTAAGAAGTTTATATTGATATTGAAAGCGGCAGTTGGTTTTCTTTCAATAAAATTTGGCAGGTATTCTCTTGTGTCATTGAATTTTTAAAAGGGGTTTGGCTTAATCATATAGATGCGAAAATTGACCATCTTCCCTGTAAAGATTTGATGTATGTATTTATTTTGTTGTTATTAAGCTACACGCATGTGAGTGGACCTTTGAAATAATTTGCGGCTTAAGTCAAGGGTTGTTAAGGCCGAAAGATGCCTTATTATTAGGCGCCATAATTGTTGAATCAAGAAATTATGTAATACCTTGGGATGCAATCATGCGTTTGTTTCTCCTCTCCTTTCTTTCTGTATTATTGGATCAAGTAGAAAGAGGAGGGAGGAAGAAGCTTCGTGACTCATGACTTGTTGTAATAAAGAATAGTATGGCATCTGTACCTAACTCTGCCCATCTATGGAGGTACGCAGGATGCACACGTTGTGTGTAAGAATAATAATAAAATTGCCAACGGGTCTAGTTCAGTGGAAAATGCTTTGATTTGCATACTGGTGATCTCAGGCTCAAACTTCCATGACACATTGGTGGTGTGTACATGAGAAAACCCGGCCGCTCCTCCATTATCAAAATAAAAAATGAAATTTAAGAAGTACATTGCACATGCCTGCGATTAATTGAGAAGGTAGGTATGGCAGGTTGGCATCCATATGATATGGGTGACCTAAATAAACCTTAGGGATGGCAAAGGAGTGGGTTTGGATCAGATGGAAGTGACAAGAGAATACATTTTTGCTTTAGGAAGGCCAAAGGGAAACAAATAAGAACAAAGCCAAAGGAAGAAGAAACAAAAGCATTATTACGCTGGTGGACCAAAAAACACAGAGAACAAGATAGGAGATGAGGATTTAGTCGATTTGGTTTGGATAAAGGCATTTGACCAATTCTTTTTTCAGGAAGATAAGATAGAAAAATTCTTAACCGGAGCATCTTATCTAACAAATACTTTGAGGTGAATTTCAAAACTTGGGTTTGATAGGAGAATAAGCACATTTCAATGACTTCATACAAAATAAAATGCATGAAGAGATATTAACACAAGACCTTATCAAGCACATTACATATTCCTTGTGTATATCTATCACATATGTACAACCATCAAATGTCGGAATTGATCACTGTTATATCAATGTTTTCTCACGGTGCTATGTCAAAAAAAATTATGCAATTTTTGAGCTCATCGCCATATATTTTTGTTCTCTAATCACACTCATGCACATGTACACAATTTCTTTTCCAAACATGTATACATTATTCCAAGTCCATTTGGTGATCAGTTTGGTTCTATCATTTTCCTTTGTAAGTTACTAAGAAAATCTTATGTATTTTCTTACATATATAAAAGGGAAGTTCATATCGCTATTTTTTTTTTTGGGTCTGAAAGATAATTCCATTAAAAGAGGAAAAGAACACAATGGCAGTTACACAAAGGTAGGCTCAAAACAATAAGCCCAGCAAAGCAACACACATAGCCCATAGGCCTGCCCCCAAAACCAAACAAAGCCCAAAACCAGGCATAAATGCCATCAAGAATTCTACAGTGAGGGCCTTATATATGGTCTTTAGGTGAGACCTTATTTCTTAACCGTTGGAACAAATTAGTTAACCGTTGAATCAAATTGGTTAGCCTGATCTAATGATTAAGATATAGAACCACAATTAAGGGCCATATATAAAGCCCTCAATATAGAATGACTTGCCAACAAGAATTCTATAGCGAGAGCCTTATATATGACCACCTAAAGCATAGGTTTTGTCAAACCTAGCCTAAGCACACCAGATGTAAGGACAAGGCCGACGACACTACGGTCAATATTGAGGCAGGACACTGTCACCACACAAAAAGCACAACGTTACACATAAGACTCACAAGTTTGCCACCATGACCCAAACTCTCCCCAAAACACATATACACAACATCACAAGGACAACCACTCGAGGTTCACTAGCTTTATCGAACCCAAACCCGCCTATGCACCATAGAGTACACAGTAACCCGAACTCGCATATATTTAAAGAATATAGCCGCTCGAATAGGCAAGACAAGTATAAGTTATCTTTTATTTTTTATTTTTTGGGCAAATATAAGTTATCTTTGTTGACAAGGTTTAAAATACCATTTAATTTAATACACTTCTAGTAACAACCTAAAGCCCAAAGAATCAAACACCAAGAAACCAAAAGGGAGGTGGTGCAAGCATCACAAACACTATGAGGATGGAGGATGATATATCAATTTTTACATTTACAATAGTCATAAGAAAGCCTTGAAATATATATATGATTAACTCTCTAATTTCGCGAACGGGAGTAACTATTTGTGATAAAAAGCCTTGAAAAACAGAAGAAGAAAAGAATATGCTTGGTGTGAACACCACTTTCGTTGTCGTTAAGTGCCAGAGCGACGACAACATGCATTCTGTCGTTTGATTTAAGCAGCGGACGACACCATCTCCTTCCCAACTTCCTTAAACCCTGTCCTGCAAATCCAGACTACGGCTATGGAAACCATATACCGATTCTCACTTCGTCTCGCCCCGATATCTTTCGCCGAAAAATGCCTCCAACCCAGATCAATCACCCCGATATTTCGGAAAACCCGAATACACTTTTCGAACCCCGGACCTCTAAACCCGGAACCGGCCTTTAACACACATTTCCCGACCCGGAAAAGCTACAGCTCAGGCTCTTCTCCAGTTGCCAAAGCGGGTTGGCTTCTGGGTCTGGGAGAGAAGAAGAAAAGCACGAGCTTGCCCGATATAGTGAAAGCGGGTGACCCGGTTTTGCACGAACCGGCCCGAGATGTTGAGCCAGGGGATATTGGGTCGGAGAGGATCCAGAAGATAATTGATGATATGGTGAAGGTGATGAGGAAGGCTCCTGGGGTCGGTCTTGCTGCTCCGCAAATTGGAATTCCCTTGAGGGTCAGTTTTGGGGTTTTCAGTTTAGTTTTTTCACCTTAATGGCTCAATTTTTGATAGTTCTTTCTCTGTTTTATCATTTGTTTTTGTTTGGCTGCTGAGAAAATTCGGTGAAGAAGCAAAATTGTAGCTTTCTTTTTTCCCCTTGTGTTGGTTTCTGGGAAGGGTTAACTTTAAACAGTAGATAGACCTTTTAAATAGTCAAATCTTAGTTCAATTCAAGCTACATTGCTGAATTTACTGATGTCAATATTATGTTTTTTTTACAAGTAACTGTTTTTATTTTAGTGCAACTTATTGCTTAGCTTGTAACTTGTATATGGGTAATGGGGGTTGTGGATTGTTACAATAACAAGAGTCTTTAATTCTTGTTGAAGATTAAAATTTGATCAGTCCCTTTAATGAAATCCTTGCATTTAACAAAACAACTTCTTAATTCAGGTAACAAAAATTTCTTTCTCATCTCTGCAGATAATAGTTTTGGAAGATACAAAGGAATATATTAGTTATGCACGCAAGGAAGAGACTGCCGCTCAAGATAGACGGCCTTTTGATCTTTTGGTATGTTAATAATGCGTGTGAGAGTGAACATCCTCATAACATATTAATTCTTAGCAGTGAAAAGGTTTCACTTGACCAGTACAACTTATTTTTGTTGTTTTTGATGCAGGTGATTCTTAACCCAAAGCTTCAAAAGAAGAGCAACAGGACTGCAGTATTCTTTGAAGGGTGCTTAAGGTAAGGGACACAACTGGTTTTCTTTGTTGGCCAGAAACGAGCTAAATCTATAATTAAGTTTGGAACATAAGGTCAATGAATCATCCCCATTGAGGAGAACAGAGTCTTCCTTGATGCCCTATTCTTCCTTGATGCCCTATTCTTCCTTGAGTCCCTGGATTACAGAATTATATCTAGTTCACAAACTGATAGGAAACATGATGCTATTGCATTATCAACATTCCTCATTTTGTAAATAGTTTTAATCTCAATGGTTGAAATTTTAAAACTAGGAATTGCAAGAGACTACAAAAGACCACACCAAATGATGAGCAATATATGCATTGTGTTATTAAGTTATTCAGTAGTTTCTTTTGGCAATCACCGTTTTCTTTGCGGATCTCCATCATTGGGACATAGCAAAACGAACATAGGATCATCATCTTGGTATCCTTGTTTCTTTTGTTTGTGTAGGGTGCTCAACTTACTTAAGAAATATTTGCACGTGAGTTAGACCTTGATGATGATGTCCATGAAAATTCAAATTATCTAAGGTTGGTAATTTCTTATTTCACCGTGATGTTTTGCAGTGTTGATGGATTCAGAGCAGTGGTGGAGCGAAACCTTGATGTTGAGGTTTCAGGTTTTGATCGAAATGGCCAGCCTATCAAAATAAGTGCTTCAGGTTGGCAGGCTCGGATTTTGCAGCATGAGTGTGATCATTTGGAGGGAACTCTTTATGTGGATAAGATGGTCCCTAGAACGTTTAGAACTGTTGAAAACTTGGATTTACCTCTTGCTGAGGGGTGCCCCAAGCTTGGAGGTCGCTAGCTTATAGCTATGGCTATGGAAAGGCACTCCAGTTTACAAAATGCAAAGGTAAAGCTGTCATATGCGATACTGAGAATTTGTATGCAATTGATTCTGGTCTCTTTTAGTGCAAATGACTGTTGGAGATCAATTTATGATTTCAAAATAGATGTGAAATTTTGTGCAATCTTCTAATATATTGGAAATGGCTTACTATTGGACATCAATTTATATATACTAGCCTCTCTGCACGCACTTCCACGCATGTGAAAGGCCTTTCTTCAATCACGCAATGCCACCAACCATGTTCCGATGGCCATTCATTGGTCCTTGCTTGTGAATCATCGTTTCTGTGCCATGCAGAATTGGCTCTGTGGAAAAAGAAATAAAAGAAATCAGTGTAATTATCTAAAAGTGCTTCCTGCTGATATCTGATCCTAATGTTAAATTGGATTACTCATACATGTATCTGTGTGTGTCATATGTTAATGTTAATCATGTTACCATTCTCAGTCCAAATTGAAATATCATTATAGTTGTACTTGGTACTCATATGTGCAGTGTTGTAATGCTTGATTTATAGGTCAAATGAGAGTTTATTGCTTGAAATGACAATTTTATGTGTACCTGATGAGCACATGAATAATATTAGACGAAAATTTCGATTGAGATTGAGATTGGTAACAGTAAAATTTCGTCACCGCATTTAGCATATGACCCACACCACAAGAATGAGTTGTGGAACTTGGATTATGGGCATAAATCTATATTCAATAAAGTGTTGGAACACTTAATCTAGATAAGGGGACTTGGTACTAATTTCTTAGAGAAATAATTTTGCATATGCTAGTCAAAATCTATGCCATTAAGAAATAAATATCGGTCACCATGTAATGTGCACTAATAAGGAGACCAGTGGTCTCAGAATCCCCGTAGCACCTTGATAGTGTGTAAGTGTGAGAAATACCCTCTCTCTTAGAGTTTAGATTATCGCTTCTATTATAAACAAAAAACCAAACAAAGCAAGAATCTCACTAACTAGGGCAACCCCTCGTAAAGCAGAGGCCTCAGGGGAATTGAGAAGTGCAACACCAACGATGAGGCCCATTAAAAAAGCAATCTTTGCAAAGTTCATCTTCTATGATGGCAAAAAAACCTAATTAGCTAAGAAGCACTATTTTGAAAAGCTCTTACTACAAGTGCTATTGGATGAAATAAAACCACGGCAACTCTTGTTATATATAGAATTTTTCTGAGACAGGGAGATTTGAGTAAATTACAGTGCCAAACAAAATAGTCTAATAATATTAAATACTGCATGAGCAGTGTTAAAAATCACATTTCACTCAGTTTTTATTGATAATTTTCAGAAGATTTAAGCCCTCAAAATCCCCTGTAATAATGTTATATAATATGGCGCATTGCGGTGACTCTTCAATATTTCTTGAGTTTTCTAATAAAAAAGCAAAACTAACCTATTGCTAAGAGCATCTCCAAGGGAGATGTCAAATACCAAACATCAAATTTAAATTTGTGGTTGATATGGCAATTTGACATTTACACAGTTTTACACTCCACCCGATATGTCAAATAAATAATTATTGTAATAGTCAAATCATTTAAGATAAAGAAGAAAAAAATATAAAAAGGAAAATAATAAATGAAAGTAACAGCCAACTATCTTTTAAAATAATAAAATATTCATTTGACATATTGCTTTTGGGATGTCAAAAATAGCATCTCAACCTTCGGCCTTCATTCCACATCAGCTTTGACACATCGATTGGAGTGATGTGAGATGTTATTTCTAGCCGTTAAATGTCTATGTGGCACTTTTGACACATCGGTTGGAGATGCTCTAAGCATATATAAAGGCTTCGACCAAAGAACGATAAAAGAAAAAAAAATTAAAGGCAAAGAAGGAATCTCAAGTGGAGGAGAGCATAGGAAGTTTATAAGTTTCTTAAAAATTACACGAACACCCCTTAGGTCTTAAATTGTTTTCACAAAACCCATTTCCATTGATTTTTAGTCCAAAACTTAATAATTTTATATACAAAATTTCTTCAAATGACAAAGTTAGCCTTTAAGATTAGATTGCACATACATTCGTTGAGATTAATTTTGTTATTTGCAAAAGTTTTTATGTACGAAATCATCAAATTTTTGGATGTAGAATCAATGAAAAAAGGTTTTGTGAAAACAAATTGAAACCTCAAGAGATGTTTTGTAATTTTTAAAACCTTAAGGGGTTTTGTGAAAATACTGAAAACCTCAGGCAGAGTTTGTGTAAATAACTCAATTAAGAATCTACAAGGAATGGACTCGAACTTGAGTGCGAAGGAGGGGACCTGACAAATTAGCCTAACTTACATAATGCATTAATTTGATTATTATGTTTTACCATTCAATGTTTACCCAACTCCTTCCTCATGTTTCAGTTTACCCAACTTCCTTTGCCTTTTATTTTACAAAATTAAACTCTTCTTTCTCAGTTGTCATCGGTTCGGTGCTTTTTTAGGTATTCTTTTGTTTCTTTAAATTGTAAATATCATCAGGAAGTTCAGTTGGCCATTCCCAAACTATTCCATTCTCAAAATTTGTAAACACTTTTTCTCTCTTTTCGTGCGAATAAATAAACCAGTTGCACATTTCATCATAAGCTTCTTAACCATGAACATTGCAGAACATACCATAGAACCAAAACAGGCAACACACAAACGAATAATAAAAAAAATATACCCCTCCGAAAGTTTATTTATTTATTTACAATATACATAAATATGTAGAAATAAAGTTTATTAGAGTCATAAGATAAAATATGTACCATTTATGTCAACGCATGGATATCATCAAGGTCTCTTTTCTTCAAACATATTTGTTATAGTGGGATGTACAAGGAAAAAATGCTTCAAGGATCCCATATTCCTTCAAGAACAAGAAGGATTCCAAAAAATAAAAATAAAATCCAATTTATAAGCTATATAGGTAGATATTTACCACAAATTCTATTGGGTTGCCCTTCCTCCATAGTTCAGATTGGCTAACCTCTGTGAATGAATGGTCTGTGGATTGACTTTCCGCTTCATGAAGTTTTCACTACTCGAAAAACTCGAAAAGCAAGCGGGTGGGTCGACTGAACCTGAACTTGAGCCCTGAGCTTCCCAGCAAAGAGATCTTGTAATTCCCCCAATGGATGATTGAAGTTGAATATCTTCTAAATATAATCCTTCACATGGAGAGTCATCACTGCAAGCAAAACTTATTGCTTCTTCTGTAGCAGAAGTCCCTTTAACATGCACGAAGGATATATTCTCCACCTTTACTGCTGAACTCTGCATTTTCTCAGGATTCGGATGTTAGTATATTTTACATTGGATAGCTCAAAAAATATATGATGAGGGAGTAGTATCTAACGCTCTTTGTTTTGCCTGGACAATTAAGAACCCTCTCCATGCTAAGTATGATAAGAATTCCATACCTGATTTAGACATGGCAGCCAAGAGTCGCAGTAATATTGATCTATTATTATCGGATTTGATACATTGTCCATCAACACATTCCGGAATGCAATGTTAGAGGCAAAACCACTACCTCCCTGATGGTGTCAGAAAAACCAATTTCAATCAACTACATATTAGTTCAGATCAAGAGAAAAGAAAAGGAGAAAAAAGAAAAAAGGTACATATGCCTCGTGTGTGCATGTGAACAGAGAACTTAGAGAAGAAAATTACCTGCCATGTTTTGATCCTCACTCCATTGTCCGTGTTAGACAATAATGCTGCATCAACCAATACATCATGCACGTGTGACCAAGAGTTTGACTTTCCCAAGCTTCCAATGCTTAAGAAGGCATTTGAAAATTAGTAAGGTGTACGTATGATTCCCAGAGTGAAGCCTAAATGAAAGTAAATATTTACCTTATGCCATGACCAGGGCCACAAGCAATATTTATAATCCGGATTCGTGAAGAATTGCTGACTATTGAAATGCAGTCATCTCCTGGATTGAGTATAAGAATTTGATGTAAGATAATGAATGAGTTACAACTTACAATGCATATAGATATGCAAACTGGCACAAAAATCAACATCTAATTGCTAAAGGTAACAAGTAACAACCTTTTCTGCAACAACTCGAAAAAAAAAGATATAGTTCTAGGATCAAGAACACTGAATAGATTTAAATTTAGCAACAGTTTCCTTGGATAACTGACCTGTTCTTATTATGCTGTTCTTGACTTCAACGCCCCTTGATGCACTAATGTGGATTCCATCAGTATTGGGACTAACAGCAGGGGCCATCACCCTGAGATTGGATGCCACTACCCGCATACAGTTAGTGAATGCCATGTGCATTTGTTGACTATTGACAATCATAAGATCCTTGACCTTCAAATTCTTACACCTATGGAATGTAACAGCCTGGAATGTATTTAATATCCCAAATTAAGGCTACGAAACCATCAGAGACAAGAAACTTTCTCAAGTGAAATAACGGAAGTAAAATGAAAACAATATGAGAAGAAACGAAACACTGCTTGCTCATAAAATAAGAAAGCACTAACCGTTGGAGCATGTCGACATGGCTGCCACAAACAAGTTCAAGCTAGTTTTAGACAGATGCAGGTAGAATCGTCTTTAAATGAAACATAAGTTTACAGGGTCAAGAGAGCAATACATTTGTTGAGTTGGTCTTGCAAGACCGAGTCCACCACTCCTGTCCCATCCCATTGATTCTCCCTCCCCCTTCTAGGGTAAGGTGGTTCACTCCATGGAAATAAAGCCACTTACGTGGATTCAAACCAATCCAAGCATCCGGATCTTTGGGAGCAACAATGGTACCAGAGATCTATTAAGACATGCAGTCTTTTAAAGTGAATGCAGATATTTTTGAATGACAAATATCAACTGAACAATAGATACATTATCATCTAAATACTACTAATTAGAAGGGATGTAAGAGAATTGAATCATACCATTAAAGTAACCTTTGATCTACACGGTCCAGCAATATCGACAGGGTGGACAAGGTAAGTGCTTCCAACAGGAATTACAATTCTCATACGCATGGGCAATGAACAAGCTATCTCCCAAGCATTTTTGAAAGCCTGAAGGGAATGGGAAAAAATATCATTCCTGGACACGGGACTTCACTAATAGGTTTGTGCAAAATAATGCACAAGAATGGGGCCTGCTAAATTCTCACAAAATGAGGCTCCATAGCTATCTCATCAAGCATAAACGGCTGTCGATGTCCTACATAAGTTATTTATTAAGTGATTTAATTCTGCAGCAAACTTTGAATATCTGGGGATTTAATACCAAATTTCTTAAGTTAATCATGGTTCTACAAAATGAGCACAATTCAATTTCAGTTCAATTCACAATTCTACCTACCCACATAGACAATGAATTGTAATCACTCAGTTAATAAATTGACCATTGAAACAACACTAAAGTAGCAATGTCATCATTCTTATACCCAAAATTAGAATTTCCAAAACCAGAGAAAAGGAAAGAAAATGGAGACATAATTAGTAGATGATCAATATATACACATTAAAAGCTCAGCACAGAAAGAACTGAAATTTGTTACCTTAGAGTCATCAGTGATGCCATCTCCTTTTGCACCAAAATCACCAACAAAAAGAACCCTCTTGGATTTGGGTCGGGTTCTGGTCGACCCGGATTGTGGGAGCTGTAAGAAAGAGTCAAAATCTTCTCCATTTGCAGTATTTGAGCTACCCAGCAGAAAGAGCATGTGAATAAGAACAATTATACATTTTGAAGCAGTTGGGCAAGATCCAATGCTTCTCATTGTGTCAGAACATGGCAGACAGATCTGAAGATTTCCATCAATCTTAATAGCCCAGAAAGACACTAATGTAAGTTTTAATTTAATTACTCAAAAATGGAAGTGTCGGTCTTTGTTTATCGGATTATAAAAAAATAACAAAAAATAAAAAGTCGCAGGTTAATTTTTTATATATAAATGATGGTCCTTTTTGTTAGTATCTTTTTTTCTCTTTCTTTTTTAAATTATGTCGGCTTTGAATTTCTCCTTGATGAAATGTCAATCAACATGAACATCTTAGGTCATGTTGTGCGGGAGTGTGCAATATCAACGACAGACAACCCAATTATCACAGGAACCATGCTTTGGCAATCAGATATTCTCATTTTGATTGGGCTCAAATAACGGGCTTAACCCACGGGTTGGCCCAAATTGATATAGGATTCATCTTCAACTGAACATTAATTCATCGTCGACTCTCTCGTCTGCAGCTCCCATGGCTTCCACTTCCCGCAACACTGGCCTGCTATAGAAAGTGCTGCAACTCTCTCTCTCTCTCTCTCTCTCTCTCTCTCTCTCTCTCAGATTTCGACTCTGTCTTTACTGTCTTTCCTGGAGAATCCATTGAAGAGTTCCGATAACACTAAACTAGCGTTCACACCAAAGAAGCCACTGAGCAAGAGATTAGAATCTAGGAAGTTGAATTGGAAGCTTCCATTCAGGCCCTGGAGGTTTGTTATTTTTGCTTTGATTTCAGTTGTTACTTTTGTGCCTTCTTGGTTGATTTAATGTAGTTTTTTTTTCTTCCTGAATTAATTGTATTTGCCTGTTGTTTTTATGTTGTGAAATAGTGTAATTACTGATAATGTGGATGCAATTACTTAATTTTAAAAAAAAATCTAATTCACATTTAAGCATGATATTCCATAAGAATGTGGATGATTTGGGTAGTGCTTACTTTTATTGGTAATTTTAGAGATGGGTAAAAATGAATCAAGGAATCATGTGCTTTGCCTATCAATTCACACAAGGCAGGAAAAAAATTGACATTATAAAGCAAGCTGATCAAAATCATCTTTAACAGGCTTTCCTATGGTTAATGAATTTACTTCAAGGAATGTTCTTCCCATTGCTCTTCAGGAAAGCACTGGTCAAAAATACTCAATACAAAAGCTCCCAATAGTTATATTTGGAGACGATAATTGGTACCGTGAAATACACACTGGCTGCACCACTATATAAACAGTTTAGGCTCCATACCTGTTTTGTTTTAATTCAAGTGACACAGGAAACTATCTTGATTTCTGTAGGTTAGCATTGTGTCCCCACAATGCGCATTCATCGTTGATTTAATTCTGTTGATACCATACTATCCTATATCGCCTGTTAATATGTCCTGTTCATTAACAAACATGAAACATTTGCCTCACTCTATAATTTTAGTTTGAGATTGGAAGTCATAGATCTGTAATAGATGTATAATGCTCTGTAGCTATCTTGTGCTCTGAACTATATTGTTTTGCTCTTTTCTTATTAGAGCTTTATTGGAACTATTCAAGTGGGTGCTCTTTTGCATGCTTGTTATTCTTTTTCGTGTTACAAACATAAGACTGCTATTATTTTTTCTTCAGGTTGGAATCTTGAAACAGATTTGATTGCTTTTCGGTGCTTATGGGGGCAGATCAATTGTGTTTTATAACTGGTGCTGCTCCATGAGCATCATTCAGAATGCTTAGGCTGATATATCAAAATTTCAAGTGGTTTTAGGACTTATCTTACAGTCTATGGCCACTGCCTTCCAAAAGTGATTGCAGTTATTTCATCTTTCATTGTTTTCCTTCTTTCTTATTTGTTTTTATTTTTTTATTTTTTAAATTTTATTTAAAAATAATTCTAATTCTTGTGTATCACCCAAGGTTTCAGGCTGCTCAGGAGTGCATGCGCCTTGGACTACAAAATAGAGATATGTGCCTTGGACTATGAAAGTTGCATAGTCCAAAACTTAAAACCAATGCCAAAATTTTCATGTGTGCTTATTCTCTCTGTCCACTCCTAAGAAAACTCAAACCTATTACCTCTGTCCTATTTCACTTCTGTCCCAGGAACTACCATTCCCTCCCTTTTAACTACTTTTTTAACTCTTGCTCTTCTTTTTCAGACCTTAAGTGCATCCATGCTCTAATCTTCCAACATGGATCCAACCAAAACCTTCTCCTCTCCACAAAGCTTGTTACTTTGGCATCTTCCATGGCCCCTACCATGGACTATGCACGAAAACTGTTCGACACAATACCCGAAAGGGATGCATTTCTTTGGAACACTTTGATCAGGGGTTATGCTGATCGGGGTCCTTGCCATGAAGCCATAGTTTTGTACAGAAACATGCATCACAGTGGGTTGTCCCCTGATAACTATACTTTCCCTTTTGTGGTTCGCTCCTGCACAGTGCAGTTGGCTTTGAGGGAAGGGAAAGAAGTGCATTGTAACATTATTAAATATGGGTTTCATTCAGATGTGTTTGTTCAGAGCTCTTTGGTCAGTATGTATGCACAAAGCGGTGAAACTTTGAACTCAGAGATTGTTTTCAGTGACATGATTGTGAAGAACATAGTTTCTTGGACTGCGATGATAGCAGGCTATGTGCAAAATGGGTTCTATAAAGAAGGGTTATCTGTTTTGCGAGATATGGTTACTTCAGGGACCCAACCAAATGTGGTTACACTGGTCAGCATCCTCCCTGCTTGTGCTAGTTTAAAATTTTTGGATTTAGGAAAACTAATCCATGGTTGCGGAATTAAAGTTGGTGTTGACTCAGATATGGCACTCATGAATGCTTTGATTGCATTTTATGGTAAGTGTGGGAATCTTGACACGGCAAGATCTTTATTCAAAGGGATGGTAGTAAGAAACCTGGTCTCGTGGAATGCAATGATCGCGGCTTATGAACAGAACAATGCAGGGACTGATTCAATAAAGCTCTTTCGTAGGATGCAAACTGAAAATGTAGAGTATGATTATATCACAATAGTCACTGTTATTTCAGCCTGTGCTAGCTTGGGTGCACTGAACACTGGTAGATGGTTGCATGAGCTGGCTCGAATGAAAGGCTTTGGAACCAATGCTTCAATCACAAATGCACTCATTGACATGTATGCTAAGTGCGGGAATATAGACCTGGCCAAGGATGTATTTCAGGGATTGCCTCATAAAAGTGTTGTGTCCTGGACATCTATAATAGGGGCATGTGCATCTCATGGTCATGGGGATGATGCTCTTGTGCTTTTCTCTATGATGAAAGAACAGGGTACTAAACCAAATAGTTTCACTTTCACTGCTGTTTTGACTGCTTGTAGGCATGCGGGTCTAGTAGAAGAAGGGAGAAAGCACTTTGAGAGCATGATTAAAGACTACTCGATCTCCCCTGGTGTAGAGCACTATGCTTGTATGGTTGATCTTCTTGGTCGTGCTGGTTGCTTGCTTGAGGCATATAAGTTTATTGAGACGATGCCGGTTGAGCCAGATGCAGGTGTGTGGGGAGCTTTACTAAGTGCTTGCAGGATACATGGCAATGTTGAGCTAGCCGAACTTGTGGCAGGCTGCCTATCCCGTTTAGATACTCAAAACTGTTACATCCTACGTTCTTATGTCAAATATATACGCTGAAGCTAGTAGGTGGAAAGACAAAGCTAGGTTGAGGAACTTGATGAGAAAAAAGTTGTTGAAAAAGTTACCTGGGCAAAGTTTTGTTGAGGTAAATTGAAGATTTTATGCCTTTCTTTCAGGTTCAAGATCTCCGGCATCTTGTCTGACTTAAATTAATTGGGTTTTTTTCATCACTAAAGATCCCAGTCATATTTTTTATGAAACAAAATAAAATTACAAAGATCCCGAGGAATTCCAATATTCCGAATTTATTTAACAGCTATAGAAGCCAGAAAATTAGAAAATCAAACAGATGGTTGTGCAAATTCATGCCCTTCAGCATATGAAGCGGACTGTATATGTGTAGAAACGTGTTTTTAATTAAATTCTTAAAGAAACAATTTTGCATGAGCTAATCTTATGAGAATATTACTATAACGGTACATTAAGCCAATTACACATTGCCATATGAGGAAGTATAAACAACCAGTAGTCCATAATTGACTTGAGATACATCTCAAATCTAAGGCATGAAACAATTAAATGTGCCTTTAATAATACTTAGATGCTACAAACTACAGATTAACGTGAGAAAACCAAGAATCTCACTAGTTGGTGTAGCCTCATATAACTCGCGTGCAGAGGCCTCATAAGAGTTGTGAAGTGCAATGGTAATAGCCAGAGATATGAGAAAAACAAGCCTTTGCAAAGTTCATGTTTTATGACAACAAAAGAAAGTCCAAGACAAACGACTAGGGAAGCACTATTTTGAAGACTTTTTATTATAGCTAAAATGCTTTTGGAAGGTGGTTCATTTATACTCTAATGCAAAACTAACTAATCCAACAATTAATTCATAATGCTCAAGGACTATTTAATTACTTATCTAACATCCCATCAAATTTTTTGTGGTACATGTAAGGTAATCGAGTCTTAATTGTAATATTATCAGGAATTTTTTTGGAATAAATATTAAAAACGGAAATAAAAACCAGCGTATAGCAGGGCGGAGATACTAGCCGCGCGGCTATACTATTTGCTTAAACAAAGAAAAAAAAAAGACCTAGTATGGCCGCACGGTCGTACTATTAATTAGAAAAATAATAATTTTGGCTAGTTACAACTGAAAATTTTGGCCATTTACAATAATTTATTTTAATATTTTAGTATATTTTATTTTTCATCAATAATATGTTAAAATTATGTGTATAATAAGTGAAGTTTGTGTGTATTATTGAAAATTTTGTAAAATAAACGTGTATTAAACATGAAAAACATACGTTATTTTATGTTTGCTTTTTATAAAATTAAAAAAAAAAAGTGAATTTTACCGAGTCTTTAAAAAAAAACGGAGTATAGCCTCTTGACTATACTCTTAATTTGAAAACAACTAAAAAGTGATGAAAACAACTAAAAAGCTTAATTTCCTTCGTACATGATTGAGATTTCCTGAAGAACCCCATACTTAAGTTTCACTCATAACCAATCAAACTAAAATAAAATAAAATTCATATCACAAATATTCCATCGTTTTTGCTCCCCTTCTTTGTTGTCTAAACCTTTTACATCGTTTTTGCTATCCTAATTCCACCGGAATCTACGTTTACCAAGCCCTTGCTCTAAGATTAGTACTCTTTCTCAACGGTTTACCAAAACCGCCACAAAAGCCGCATGCAGAGACCTTTGGCGACGGAGGTTCGATAGCTGGCGTGACCTTCCCAGTCCTGTAGCCACGTCCCCCACCGTTGGACCTGCTTCTACTGACGGTGTTGATGGGTTTAGGTGCCCGAACTCCCTCTATAATGTCAACGTTCTCTTGGTCTTGTCGTGCTCTTCCTCCTCCTTCTTTTAGCAGCGGTGCTACTTTGTCTACAAGCTCTAGGTGCCTGTCATCCCACACAAACCCTGAAGAGCCTTGCCTCCTAAATGACACCGAAGATCTTTGCAACCCAGCCATTGCCTCTGAGCTCTGTGTTTCTCTGTAGATCCTTGCAACTTTATTGAGGTCGATATTTTATAAGACTAACTTGAATAATTTTGAATCTAGGACATAAACAAGATGTTATGTGCCTGGCTTTTCTCAAGTATTTATATGAAGTGGAGATCCCAAACACTGGGTGCAATAGAAAAGGTCATAAAATTGCAGCTCAGTTATTTCCCGTTTCTTCTAAAAAATAAAGGGCAAGTCAGTCAATATTGTATGTTTTCTTCATTATTGTAATTATTAAAAAATTATTTAACTCAAAACTTTCCTTTATTTTTTATTTGTTAACTCATGTATTAAAAGTTTGTCATTAACTTGTACGATAAGTTTATATATATTTTTAATGAATTTATAAAAGTATTAGGATTATATCTTGTATAATAATATGGTCAAACAAAATTACCATATCTTTTAATTTTATATTATTAATGATAATAAGGACGTGACGGAATTTTGTTTGTCCACAGCGGCTGACCTAGCTTGGTCGTCAAGACCGCCTTGTTTTGATGCCGTGTTCAATCATTAGGAGTTTTTTAAGTGTATGACTTCATTTTTGGCGCCAACTAATCAATGATTAATTAATGTTTAATTTATATGAATGATGAAGACGATATATATATATTTGTGATAAGATGAATATTGAATCATGGCTAAGATCATATGGATGAGCTTGGCTTTCTATTCTCTATTACCACTGCCTTCCAAATGTGATCGCAGTTTTATTTCATCTTTCCTTGTTTTACTTCTTTCTTACTTGTTTTTTCTTTTATAAAAAAGAATTCTAATTCTTGTGTCTGACCCAACGTGTCAGGCTGCTCAGGAGTGGATATGCCTTGGACTACAAAATAGAGATATGTGCCTTGGACAATGAAAGTGGCATATATATACATATCCCAATACTTAAAACCAATGGTTAATTTCGATTTAGTACCTTGAACTTTAATCTTAAGACACGTTTGTCCTTGCATTCTCAATTTTAATGATTACATACCTTAAGCTTTTCAATTTTTTGCAATTTGGTTTTGACGTTAACTCTAACATCAAAATTTCCGTTATTGCTTGTCTGACATGCATGGGTCTCACCTATTCACTTATTTCAATGCCAGTTGAAGAATATTTTTGGGTAATTGGTGTCTTCCCTCCTATAAAGAACACATTACACACATTAATACCAAACCTTTTTTTTTAGTTATAACAAAATACTCTTCAACTGACATTGAAATAAGTGAATAGGTACTCAGGCTTGTCGCGCAAACAATTAACAAAGATGTCGACAATGAAGTTAATGACGGAACCAAATTGCACAAAATTGAAAAGCTTAGGGATTGCAATCATTAAAATTGAGAATATAGGATCAAACGTGCCTTAAAAGTAAGAGTTCATGATACTAAATTGAAATTAACAATAAGAACAATGCCGAAATTTGTGACAGTTCGTGATCGATGGCCGCATCCAGCACATCAGTTTGTTAAAGAAGACCTCATCCAAAATGCTAACACTTTGCACATTTTCTTCTGTGGAAAAAAAAATATATATGTGCAAAGAAATCAATTTTAGAGAATTTATTTCAACAAAAAATATGTTTTTAATTAAATTCTTAAAGAAACAATTTTGCACAAGCTAGTCTTATGAGAAGAACTTTTATGTAACGAGAATATCACTATGACGGTATATTAAGCCAATTACGCGTTGTCATGTGGGAAAGTATAAACACCTAGCAGTTCATGATTGACTTGAGATACCTCTCAAATTTAGGGCATAACGCAATTAAATGTGCCTTTAAGAGCACCTCCACCCCAAAGGGCAAGGGCAAGGCAAGATAAGGTTTGTCACTATTCACGTGAATAGTGGCAACTCTTGCATTTTTTGTTTCCACCCCAAAGGGCAAGGGCAAGGTTAATTACTATTCACATGAGATATTAGGACATGAATTTGTATAGAGTTTTTTGTGTGGGAAGTAAAGAATATGGCTAGGTATTTATAAATAAAAAAATAGAATTTTTAGTTTTTTTTATAATTTTTTTTGGGTTCATTGTGTCATTTTGCCCAGGCAGCAGCTCGGGCTGAATTTGCAGTGGGCATGCTTGGGCTCGTGGGACCCAACCCTTGCCCAACCTAGACCTTGCGCGTTGAAAGGGGTTTTGGGGCCTGGGATTGCCTTTTGCTCGGACTGGACCCAAGCGCTGGAGGTGCTCTAATGAATGCTTAGATGGTATAAACTACAAATTAACGTGACAAACCAAGAATCTCACTAGTTGGTGTAGCCTCATATAACTCGCGTGCAGAGGCCTCATAAGAGTTGTGAAGTGCAATGGTAATAGCCAGCCACGGATATGACAAAAAAGGCCCTCGCAAAGTTCATGATTTATGGCAACAAAAGAAAATCCAAGACAAACGATAAGGATTTAAAGATCTTTTTAATAGCTAATGCAAATCCAACTAATTCAACAATTAATTCATAATGCTCAAGCACTATTTAATTACTTATTTTCCATCCCATCAACTTTTTTGTAATATTATGAGGATTATTATTATTATTATTATTATTATTATTATAGCCCAATGTGTTTGGTGAACTACGGTTTAGTTTTCCATGACTTTGAACAATAAGATATTAAACACAGAAATAACCTTCTTTTACCATAAAAGAGAAAAAATCTAAACCCTTTTTATAACTTTTTTTAAATATCTTTGGCACCCAAAATTTTATTTCCTTTTGTCTTTCATGTCTCGTTTTAGCTACTATTTAAAATATAATTTGGATTTATAATTGGAGTTTTGAAACGGTTTCATTGTCATAGGTTATGTTCAGACCTTTAGATTTTACAATAAGGATATTTGTTGAAATGTCACATGAACTTATACATTAGTTTCAATTTGTCACCTGAACAAAAAATTTAAGCGAAATGTCACATGAATTTTTCAAAATCTATAATTTGTCATCTGATTTTAACATCATCCAATTTTCCATCCATAATTAAGGGTATTTTAGTCTTTTCATTTTTCATTACACAAGCCTTTCCTACCAAACATTAAAAAAATTAAAAAATGCATTTTTTTCCATCCCCTGTCGTCTCTCTATTCTCCCTCCCTCCCCAACCACACATTCCCTCTCCACTGTTTATTTTCTCCCTCCAAGACCTGAGCATAGAAGGGATGGGCTGCCATATCTGCCAAGTTGCAATCAAAACCACATTGATAGAAAAATGAATAAGTGATTCTTGTAAATTCTTTTGCAAACTAAATGAAATAAGAAACTGCAAAGGAGATTTAAAAGGTAAAGCAATCAATGTGCTGGATCACCTTGATGGAGCAGTGACATAGTAGGCAAGACCACCAACTGGATCACCTAAATGAAATATTTAGACTCCTGCCACTTCCCCAACAAATTCACGAAGAAATTCCTACCATACCTCCTGTAACTATACAGAGAAATAGAGGAGAGGGGAGTGTTTTTTTTTTTTTTTTTTTTTTTTTTGGGGGGGTGTGGTTTTGATTGCAGCTTGGCAGATATGGCAGCCCATCCCTTCCATGCTTCAGGTCTTGGGGGGAGAAAAAAAACACAGAGGAGAGGAGAGGTGTGGTTGGGGAGGGAGGGAGAATAGAGAGAGACGACAGGAGGATGGAAAAAAAATGCATTTTTGAATCTTTTAATGTTTGGTAGGGAAGGCTTGTATAATGATTTTTATTTTATTTTTAAACACTCTAAAAATAAAAAGACTAAAATACCCATTATGAATGGAAAATTGGATGATGTTAAAGTCAAATGACAAATTATAGATTTTGAAAAGTTCAGGTGATTTCATTCTTCAATTAAAATTTTAAATTTTTTTTTTTTTTTTTTTTTTTTTTTGACAAATTGAAACTAAGGTATAAATTCATGTGACATTTCAACAAATATCCCTTTACAATAACTTAAATTAGAGTCCTCACATGATCTAACATAAAATAAAAATTCTAAACTTTTAAGTATATGCGCAAGT
The DNA here is from genome assembly GCA_903112645.1 of Prunus armeniaca. Classification (NCBI taxonomy): domain Eukaryota; kingdom Viridiplantae; phylum Streptophyta; class Magnoliopsida; order Rosales; family Rosaceae; genus Prunus; species Prunus armeniaca. Next base: position 6,325,545 of record CAEKDK010000003.1, on the reverse strand, counting down.
ATCATATTAATTTTTAATTTTTATTTTGAACCAATTATGGTTTTAGCGGTTACTTTAAAAATCCAAATAAAAAAGCCGCGAAAACCCAAAACCCGAAATAGATAAAAGATTTTCACTTTCTCAATTTTTATCTCCCACGCCTAATCTTACACTGATCGGCACCATCCCTCGTCCCGCTCATCCCTTCCTTCGACGACAGACACATCCAATAAACACCAGAATGCGCTTCCAGGCTTCTAATTAGAGTAAGCACCAGCCCATAAGAAGCCCAAGGATTATAATTCATGGTCGCCAACTCTTGAAGCAGTGAGTTCCGAATCTTCTGCTTCTTTGAATTTTGTGGGTTGCAGTTGGGTTTCAGTTACTGGATGTGGATTTCCCTCTTTTATTTTCTTCTAAATTTTAAATTCTTTTCGGGGATTAATCTCTCTCTCTCTCTCTCTCTCTCTCTCTCTCCTCTCTCTCTCTCTCTCTCTCTCTCTCTCTCTCTCGCTCTCTCAAAATAGATGCTCATTGAGCAACCCACAATCTAAAAGTGGGATCTTTACTTCTCAATCTCAAAACCCATTAATTAATTTTAAAAAATTATTCAAAACCTCTGCCTGTGGTGAGTTTTTGACCTGGGTTAATTGGGTACTTTAGGGTCTCAATTTTATGTGCCTACCTGTTTGATGAAATGTTTCAATGAATGCAGGTCTTTTAGGGAGCACTCATTTCGATCGCCTCATTTTTATGATGTATGGAACAAAAGCCATCCAACTGGTCAAAGAAATTGCAAATGGCGAAAAGGGGCAGCTCACGCCTTTCAGTGTACAGAGAGAACTGCCCTGTTTCAAATTTTTATCCGAATTTCCCTAATTTCTATCTGTTTTTGTCAAGTTATATGTCGTATCCTCTAATTTGATATATCTTGGCTTCATCTTGTAGAGTGATGTATTTAGTGAAGTAATTGCAGAATGTAGTCAACACTTTGCTGACCTTCGATCCTTGATAAGGTAACACAATTTTGAGTTTTTCCTATTGTAATTGGTTTTTTTTTTTTCATTTGCATTCCACAGCAGCAAATCACATGATCAATCTCACCTGAGATGATGAAGTCGTTCAGATTACCTGGTGTTGTGGTTGTGCTGGTGCTATAACTAAGGGGACTTTTCTGTTGTTTAATAGCTTTCGCAAATCATTTTCAACATTGAGCATCTAATATGTCAGTTAGTAATTATTTATGTTTATGTGGTCCCTGAAAGTCTTCCAGTCAACACAATATATTGCACGTTTTACTTCCATATGTCTAAATCACAGATGATGATTTCTGTAAATGACTTCCTGTAACAATGTTTTATGATTACCTCATGTAACTCAGGCTTTATTGTATGCCTAGTCAATTTAATATATTCTTTCTTTGAAATTTTTTGTTTTCCTAACTTTACAACTTACTGGAAAAAAAAAATCTGTGCCAGTCAAGACATTCAGACAATGAATATGACATTTACAATTTACGACATTGCAAGTCATTTTTTCATTACACTGTTTTGTTGATTGGTGCATTACTTTGTTGAGCCAGTCTTTAACATTTTTCAGCGTGGACTTAGGTTGTCCCAAGATACAGAGTTGGATTACAAATCATGTTGTAATAGGGGCATTTTGGCACTTGCCTCAAGAATTCAGTTATAGTGTCATATATTTGGTTTTGAGAACTCCCGTTTCATGTATTGATTAAAACTGTGCATCTCTTTGCTTTCTGTCTACAATTCCATATGCATGATATATCTTTTGGCTTGAATGCTCAATCAACTCACATATGACTTGATGTTGCAACAGAAAAATGCAGGAAGCAGGATTAGATGTCGAAACAACTAAGGATGAGGACCACTATGGGCAGCTCATTCACCACCTCTCTTTAGTTCGCAATAAACGCTGCTTGATGGCATATATGTAATGTTTTTATCTGTTGTGTTATTATATGATTATGCTTCGTTGTAGTTGGTATATTTTAAGTTCACATGGTTCTTATAAACATGCAGGTACAACCGAGCAGAAATTTTACGAAATCTGGTATGGAAGGTCGGGTCTGACATTCCAGAAGAAATTCAAGAGAAGCTTAGTCACTCAGAGAAAGAGTACTTTAAGAAACATTCAGAAGCTTTAAAATCATATATGTCGAGAGTGGTTCTCGAGTTGGCAGTGGTAATCTCTCTCTATATACTCGCAATTAAACTTCATAGTAAAATAAACACATAGGTTATCGAGTCCTTCTCTTTGATATTTAGATGTTTGTGAATTACAACTAAGATGGGTTGCTGATTCAATGGGCATGTTCATAATTGGAATGATTCAAGCTGGATGACTGTTTGTTGTTAAAAACTGGAAAGTACTGTACTTTAATTGAGTGGCACAATGGAGATGTTATAATGAAAATGATTTGAGAAACTTGACTCTTGGTTATTAATGACAGAAGTTTCATTATCATTCTGAGTTCTTGTGTTTTCCAGGATATGGTGCCCCCAAAAGATCCCTACATCAAGGTGAGAGTACTCGATGACATGGGTGAAGTAGAATTACCAAGCGATAATACAGCCAATTTTGCTCGTCACTCCATGCATTTTCTTAAACGAACTGATGCTGAGAAATATATTTCACTGGTATGTTTCATTTACATGACAGCTTGATCCTCATCCACTTCGGTTTGTTAAAATCCTTGCTCTCTAACTACTATCCTGGACTAATAGGGCAAGATGGAGGAGCTCACAGGCTGATTTAATTGGCTCAATCTGCTAAACAGTTCCTCGGACTCCGTACTATGCTGTATACTATTCTGTATACTATTGTATCATGTTCAGTTTGTGGTTAAATTAATAACTGTTTTCTTAATTTATCCTTAATAATGTAGCTTTCCGACTATATTAGCATAAACATGTCGTGTGTGGCAGTTCCCTGCACAAATTATGTTAATGAAGTTGACGGTTTAAGTGCTTAGATTTTACTTATACGTCTTTGACGAATGCATATTATTGGTTAATTTGGGTCAACTTCTATGATGAGTGCAACTTTACTGTGCTTAGAGTTATTGTCTAACACTTTCAGATACAGAAACAATACATGGTAGCAGATCATTTGGTTGATTTGGGTTCAAAGTCTGAGTTAAATAATGTTAAACCAATTAGCCCTTAATTAAGAACCTTTTAGTTCACTTATCTTACGGCTATATTGACTTGCTTAAACATTATAAACCAAGTGGCCTACTTCTGTCTCTGTTTTTGGCATGGTTAAATTGCTTCTGCTTGAGATATCGCATCTCACTTTCTTTGATTGTAGTTCACTTAATGCTTGAAGTATAAGCTTTTCCTCTGCATAAAACTGAGAATATTTAAAAAGTAACAATGGCATAATGCCAAAAGATGAAATCGATAAACATTAGGATCTCTAATTTTGTAGATTCTAGTTGAATTCAGATTCCAAATTTACTGAGATTCAATCAGGCTTTCAGTTTGATCGAGGCCATCTTCCAAATTGAGAAAAGTGGACTGCCGATCATATAAATACATTTCAAAATTGATGGAGTCCGGATTGAACTAAATACTTTGATTGACATGTAAATCTCAATGCAAGATCTTGTAATTTCCACTGAAGAAGCTGCAAGATTATGACCTTTTGTGTCTACGACTACTGCTACCACTGCTGCTGCTGCTACCTGATTTTGAGCCCTCAGATACACAAGCATCAACAGCTCCTAAAATCTGACCTTCAAATTTATGGCCTTTAAGGGAAGCCCTTATCTTCCTAACCACTTGCTTTTTCATCACTCTGCGCTCTGCCGTAGAAAGGTGCTTACACTTATCTATGCCCTTCAGAAATCCAAGCAAGGTTTCCCCAGACCCCGCACTAGCCTTTTCTATTTTCACAAGCTTCTCCACCACTAGCAAAGAAAACATGAGCTCTATGCAGGATTTGTTTCCGAGCTCCACAATATCTAAGAAGCACCGCATGTTCACTTCCCGGGTCTTCATTGATTTGCTCTCCAGTGATTGAACCATCCTCTCTATGAGACCCATCTTAAGGATTTGGTTCAAAACGAGAGCGCCACCACTTCCAAAAAGCATCTGGTGTAGTGCTGTGTAGGCTGCATCCTGCAATTCTGCAATGCTGCAATGCATCATCTTAACTAGTTTGGGTACAATATCATACTCTAGAAACTTTTTAATGCAGGGTTCTCCACCAGAGCAAGCTAGCTTCGTCAATAGAAAAGCAGATTGAGAAATCATTGAATTTTGTTCATACTGTCCGGGCTGCAAGAGTTCGGAAAGCCGTTTGATTAGTGGACTTTTTGTAATCATGTCTCTGAATCCTGGTTCTCCTGCTTTCTCCACAACTGGTATGAGATCTTGCATTGCCTCCAATACCATCTCGTTATCTCTGTCTAGTACCTTATGAATGACATCTTCAAAAGTTTGCGACTTCGGTAGAAGGGGCACATTTTGATCTTTCAAAGCAAATCTTTCCAAATAATGTCTAGCTTGCCATGGCAAAACGTTTAGATTTGTGGGTTCAAGAGACCTTAACACATGAGGGCCTCCCAACTCATAAAATGCCTTCAATGCAACTATGGCATGATGTTGAGCTACTTCAGATCCATTCGCAAGGAGCAAAAGAAGATTCTTATCAATCTCAAAAGCAAGCATTCTCTCGACGGCTTTCGATTTCCCAGATTTGGTTAACGACATCAATATGGTAAACATGCTCTCATGCCATTCCTCAGCAGTTGGAGAGAGCAAATTGGCCAAACGACTGAATGGAATGCTCCAGAGCACCTTCTCGACTGTGTTTGGGCTTCCGAATTCTGCAAGCTTTGCGAGGACAATTGAAATATCTGTTTGGATCAAAGGGTCCTCACAAGTTTCTAAGATTATTGTCAACTTGCTGACTGCACCAGTAGCTTCAAGGGATGGAAAATAATTGCAATAATCATTCTTGCTAAATACAGTGGTGATGGCCTGTGCAGATACAGCAATCAGACTCTGTGATTCTGTAGAGATCAGGTCTGCAGTCCTAGGACCCAATAAGCTACTAAAGCTTGCTCTACTTTCTTCAAGTTCAGAAATGGATTTGCTAGCCATTAGAGCCTGGATAGAGGCCTTTAATGTGATAATCACCTGCTTTTCCTCAAAAGCATTGAGGAAATGCACTATTTTCTTTTCAGCAAAACTTTTTACTTTCTCTTTCCCAAATATAAGAAGCCAAGGGCAGATGAATGCAGTTTCTTCAGGTGTGGATTCATTTAGTAGTATCTCCACCGAATCGTTTGACTTGCTACCAAGGTACAGAGCCACCATGTCATGTACCAAGTATAAGGGATCTGTATCGATTTTCATAAGCAAAGAGCCTTCAACAAGCTTGCATACTATGAGAGGGAACAAGGTCTCCTGCCCAAGAACTGACCAGACAGCCTCAACACAAGCTTCTGGTACAGGTTCTACCCATGAAAGAGCCGATAGAGCAATGAAGAGCTTTCGAGAGTCTCCAGGCATTGCATCTAGACTGAACTCAAAGGACCCAAAAATGGTTACTGCATTCTCAGCTTCTTTTTCGTTCACATACGATACAGGACCGGGTGCACATGTAGCGAAGGTGGATAAGTTGGTGATGGCCTGTGCCCATTTATCAGCTCTCATTTCTTTTCTGAGAGCCTTTCCCATAACAGCAACTGTCAGAGGGTGGTGGCCACAATGCTCTAGTAAGCTTTCCGCTACATGCTACATATAGAATAAGAACATTCCAACAAATAAGTGAAGAAAAACTGGAAAATTGATGGAAGAGCACATAAAGAACGTGGATGCATCTGAGGCTTAATCAATGTTATTCAACTACATCTCCACCTTTTACAAATACGACTGCAGGCTTGACTATAAGATCATGTAAAATCTCTATAGGAACCACACAGAAAACATATATGCATCAACAATATAATGGCTGAAAAATTGTGACAATGCAATTTAGTAATTTTGCAGAAATAGAATTGTAGCGTAATGTGATTCATACCGGTAACTCTTCTTTGCCTAGGAGGCTATGGTAGAGAAGAACTTCCATGCTTATCTCCTTTATGTCGTCTTTGCTTAGTTCCACCTTTTCAGCTTCTGTTATTTCATAGACAGCTTCATTTCTTGTTGTGACAAGGTACTTGCAATCATTATCATATAACTTTGCAAATCTCTCAATGATATCCTGCTCCCATACATCATCGAGAAGAATAAGAATGCTCTTCCCATACAAGGCTTGTTGAAGCAAACAACCAATATATTCAAGGTCTCCAGAACATTCATCCTTAATCTTCTTCCAAAATCCGATCTGCACCAGAAATTTACACAGTTTTCTTGCCAAGCGCCTCTGGTATTCACCTATACTTCTGTTGCAAGCAGCTCTACTGCACCATTGGCCAAAAGCAAGTTCAACTGCACCATCCATGAATTTCTCTGGAGGATCAGAAGCTACTTGACGAGCCAAAAAAGACTTCCCAATACCAGATAGCCCAACAATTAGAATGACTCGATGAGAACCATCTTGTTCCAGTAAATCCCTCACAAAATAACATTTACTCGAAACTGGGTAGCCTTGTTCGGTCTTGATTTTCAGTTGAACTGAGGTGTCTTGTGCAGTTGATTCTATTGCTTTCTCAACATGGTGAACCATTGTTTGAGAATCAAGCCACCAATTCAAGTCATCCCTTATTGAGTTTACTAGTCTCTCAAGTGGATCTCCAGCCATAGAAGTCCAAACTACCTTAGCTATGTTCTTAACCTTATTTTTTGACACCATTCTCCTGGCCTTGCTGATATTTGGACGTAGGCGTTCTATCAGGGAATTCAAGCTTTGGATTTGGTAATCTAATTGAGGATTATGAAGCTTGTTGACATGTTTTTGCTTAATTCGGCGACTCAAGTTTTCAAGATCACAGACAAATTCCTCTAAGCTCCGAATTCTCTTTGGAGCTTCATCGAAATTTCTAGATGCTTGTTCTAATGCAGATATAGCACTTACCATGCTTGAAACTATCTGTGTTGCAGAAGCAATAACTTGCAGAGCATCCATTGCTACTCAAAACCGTATGCTACCAAATTCTACATGTATTTTGTCAACTAAATACACATTCCCACAGAAGGATTCCCAGTGATCAATGAGATGTTAGAGGTTCCTTAACCTTATTTCTGATCATTGGGAACACATTCTCACCGAACTTTACTGACTTTTCCAACCGTCTATCTAGAGACTCTGTGAGGCAATTGATTCAAGGAGCACACTCAATCAGCAAACAATTGAGACGAAATATCCTTCACAGATTAAATCAAGATTCATTTAGGGAAAAGAAATGTCTTTGACTGATGCTTGCCAAACTGATCCATCAAATTTAACCAAATTGCAATCAGACAACATAATAGATAAACCTGGGACTTCAAATCCACATCTTTTTGCACCAACTCCCATTAATTCCAGAGCATAAGCAATAAGAATAAAGAAAGCAACCAAAATCCATGAAAGAATAAAAACCCAGTTTTCATTTGAAGGAAATGAATGAACTTTCAATCCCCCAAACCATCCAAAACTATCAATTCCAGTTCATTAAGCTCTTAGAGTCAAAACCCAGTTTCAAAACCAGCAAAATAAACAAGCAAGCACTTTGAACATTCAAGAATTTTTTTAACAATAAAGCATGCACTAAATTAAGTAAAACTTGAGAAAGACAATACTATTACCTTTTGAAGGCTTTGAATTGAAGAATGAAGATGTTAATGGTAACAATAATACCAAAATAGTGAATGGTGAATTAGCTTGAGATCTATTTAACATATCCAACTCTGTTCGTCAAAGAGCACAAATTTAAAAATAAAAATAAGTGTCAAGGAAGATGATGCACGAAGGAGACTCCTGCGCCAGATTCCAGGAAGTAAACTTCAACACTTCTACAGTTCAGAAGTCAACTCAACTGCACTTTCCTAAAGAATGATTCTTTGATGAAATTTCAGTGGGGAAAGTTGCAACTTTGTTTTTTTTTTTTTTTTTTTTTTTTTTTTTTTTAGTTTGTTTTAAGGTTTATATATAAAAAAATTTCGCTTTTGAAAAAAGCCAAAGCTTTTTCAAAAAAGACAAAAAAACCGCTAAACTTTCAAATCAAAGACATGCAAATATATTGAATTCCTTAGGAAATCTAAAAATAAATAAGGGCATTTTTTTTCCATTTTTGCTTCTTTTAAAATTTTTCTCTCTCCTTTTGCTTTTTCTAAAATGTCCCTTTTTTTTTTGGTCAGAAGTGGCAACTTTGGTTGCCAATGAAATTGCAGCTTGGCAGGTGGGAATGAGGGATTAGCATTTAGCAATCAGGCTTTGGTATGGGCATAGTGATCATCTTTGGTCTGGTTTTTATTCGAAAAGGGCCTTAGACTTTTCAACAAAGGCACATTTTGTCTTTCACTCTATTTACCAAATCATTTTGTCTTACTTTTAGCCACCTCTTGTAAGAGTATTTCCACCCAGTAGCCTAGTCCAGGCAAAAAGCTTCAAGGTTTCAAAATCCATTTCCAGCGTCCAATTTTTGTCAGGACTAGAGATAAGCTCCACCAATCTGGACAAGGCCTAAGGTCTGAGCTCCTGTCCGCTGGCTGTGACGAAGCGTACAAATTAATTTTTTTTTTCCTTTGGCACATGACGTACATGTGGGATCGCGCACGTCACGCATACCAACAGTAAAAAAATTGAATTTTAATTTGCTAACAGCTCTACAGTGGCACCAATTGCACCATGCCATTCCGCCCCTGCACCCAATGTCACAACATCTTCTAAAACAAATACTGGTATAATAATCTAATAAAAGGTTTGTCCACCACATAAGAACAATGGTTAAGATATCCGAAGCTTATTAAAAACAAAATGACATTAGCGATCCAGAATCCATGAATTTGCATGCACACTCCATGAGAATTGATGTAATGTAGAGGGCATTTAATCTAAATATAATACATGATGTATAAGATTATGTGAAGGCATTCAATTATATAAGATGGTTGCTTTGATTGAAAAATGAAATTATAATAAAATTAATGTCGCAGATGTGGATATAACAATAATAGTAATAATAATAATAATAATATAGATGGCCACATTTTTTTTTAATACAAGCGAGGGTGGTATTCTCACAAACACTGTCAATGTGTCATAGGAGCTCAAACCTGAGACCACTGGTTTGCAAGTTAATGTCCTTTTCCATTAAGCTAGACCCCGTAAGTATAGATGACCACTTTTGGCTAGATATGTTTGTAAACTTAATATTGGGCAAAACCATAAGAACCCAATACATGACCGAGATCTTGAACTTCATGATTTTCACAATAACATTACGCGGAAATTCAATTAGACTTAAATTACATACATACCTTGAATGATTAGTCTTCTACCATATCAAGATATTTGCCTTGAGCGATCCGTAGGCGAGCCGTCAGTGTGGAGGAAATAGATTTCTCTCTCTGGCCTTTTGCACGTTTAGAAAACCCTAATCCGTGTCTTCATCAGTGTACACATAAGATGGGTATGTGCACTATTATAGGCAGAGAGAGGACCCGTTTCCTAGTGAAGCCCATAATCAATTACCACCCATCACGGTAATAATAGGAAACTACTTCTCTTTATTTGACCAATATAATTATTCTGAATAATATTTATTAAACCAATTAAACAATTTATTTACCACATAGGTCACTTCATGTGGGCCACACAATATTTATAAAATATTCTTACATTCTCCCACTTGGCCCATATGATAAATTTACTTTATGGTTCAATAAATAAACATTAGGCGCGCGATACATTCAGAATAATCCTCACTTTCATATGGTCGACATAAATACCACATTTAAGCAAATGTCTAATGCGAGTCATGGCGGTTATGCATCAATAAGCGATACAGTCCCTTCCATGTACCACAACATTAGCAAATCGCCTAAAACAGTCCATAAGTGAGAAGTATCATAAAAGGTCCAATAATGTCTTTGTCAGAGACTACTCCTGTTATCATTCATCCAATCTCATTCATGTATACATATAAGGGAAAACAAGATATAACAGAAACATATTCAATTATTGAGCTCAGAGTGTCAAAATAAATAAACTGTCATTATGCAAACCACAACTTCATAAATACTATCATGGTTTATAACCAAGAACAGTCCTCTGAATATAACTATTAATGTCTTTGGCCAGAACCTTTTACTTGGTTTGCAAGCATAAGTTTTGTCTTTATAGACACTCTTTGTTTCTGAACCTCCTTAATGACAAGGTATTTAATTCCACTATGTTTAGCACTCTTAGAACACTTGTCATTCTTGGAGAAAAGGACAATTGCGGTATCAACATAAATTCTTAGCGGTGTGGCAATAAAACATAAACACCAAGTCCTAAGATTAAAACCCGCAACTTCAATTCATCAACTATGGCCTCAAAGCAAACCATATATGCATAATGAATTCTCATTGTACTGTTAATGTTCCAATTCACTCTTATGGGCATTGCATAATGCTAAACTTGTCCCCTTCCTGAATTGGAGCAGCATTAATGGATAAACATTATTCCATATCATGTCTCTTTAGAACACTTACAATATATGCTTAATGAAACAAACTTAACAATTCATGTGATCCATTCTAGAATATTTCAATTCCAATCACAAAAATTGTCTCATCCATATATTTCATTCAAGGTTCTTAGAGAAAAGCTTAATGGTTTCAACAATGAAAACCAAGACCAATACATAGCAAGCAAAATAGCATAAATATCCAAAATGAGAAATATAAACTTACTCCCACTGACCTTGAGATACATACAACAATTAATAGTGCTTTCATTAAAATTAAAATTAAAATTAAAATTATTATTTTATAATGAATTCTTCAGTTTACAAAGCATGTGTTTCTTTCAATAAAAGAAAAGTCCTCGGGTTCATTCATGCAGACTTCTCTATTAAACACTCATCTAATCTTTTATCTTTCACATCCATACAATGTAACTCTAATTCATAATGAGTTACAAATACCACTATATGATTCCAAGTGAGTCATTCTTAGAAACAAGTGAGAATGTCACTTTATAACATATACCGTCGTTCTTAGTAAAATCGTTGGCCAATAGTGTGTCTTTATATCCATCTATATTGCCATTGGAGTTGAATGTAGTCATGAAGACACTCTTACACACAACTCGTATTTTGCAGGCAAATCGATGAAATCACAAACTTCATTCTGGCAAATTAATTTCAACTCATCATTCACGGCATAAATCTATTTAGTAGAATCAATATATGTTTAACGACATGTGAAAATAAAATCAAAAACTTTCGTAACACTCACAGTCAGATTCTTGTAGATATACCAAATAATCACTTAGAGTAGCAGATACCAACATGCTTAATGTCTTGATATCATCTTAATGCTATTCTTTGTGGGTCTCTACTACACTTTCACCGGTGAAGTAGTCATAATGGAGTGATTAGTTATTTATTAATTTGTTATTCATTGTTGTTAAAACTGTTCACAATTGTAGGAATAACAATTTCATTATGAAGTACGCATGCAAAAATTTGCACACTAACTTTTCATAAAACCAATTTTCTTGGTTATCCACTCCCACTAATTTCACCATTTAAAATGAAACTGACGTTACTTATTTCAATAATCTCATACCCTGGTTAGGACAATAAAATCTATACCATTTGTACTTTTCTAGGTAACCAATAAGGTTATCAAAAAAACATTCTGAAGGTCCAATCCCTTCTCATGTGAACATTACATTCTTACTCCCACTAAGCAACCCAAAACATAATGGTGCCTTAAATTGGATTTCCTTACTTTCCGCAGTTCAAATAATTTCTTATTTGAAACTGCCTTAATAGGAACCCAATTAGCATAATAGTTGTAGTAAGAACATGTATCCATAATGGTATACGTAATGATAAATTACTTCACATACCCCTAACCAAAGGACATCGCATTATAAGGTGAACACATGTTTTATAAATAATTTCAATTGGCTAAAAATTTCTTATGGCATCTTTCTTGGTGTATTAAAATTGTTTTCCTTAATACAATCCACTTACACACCAATAAGAGATCAATAAAATATAGGTTCAGAAGAACCTCATTCCTTACTGATCCCTTAGTTCTTTCTCTGAACACATTACCAGTCATTTATGACATAAGAACATTAAATTTCAATTTGTCAAATAGCAGTCACTTCTAAATCAATCATGCAAAGTATCAAAAACATTTAAAGAAAAAAGTCATCATACTTTAATTTCGTAAATCATTAATAGAATACCATAATTAACAAAATAGGCATTCTTTAAGAGACTAAAACAGTCATCACCAACCTTTAAAGGATAAAACATTATTGCCAAATTCCAAACAAAATTCCAACTAGATTTGAAACAGTAAGAACATAATACGCTTTCAATAAATCTAAATCATGGCCATTAAATTGAATATATAATTCCAAAAAGTGAAATCAAAAGCAACTTTGCATTGAACTGTTAGAAACATGAATTTTAGCACATAATTTAATCCATCAAGCATCATATGAAAATTCATCTAAAAATTGATTCGAAACACATAAAAGCGGAAGACTTACCTTTCTTTTCGAATCATATTCTGTAAATGCTTCACCTTCTACATAGGTGAATTTCATTTTCCTTCTTCTTCATCTCAAGGACTTCAGTTTTGCCGCTAAATCAGTATGCTCAATAATACACTCATTCATGCTTCGCAAACCATCAAATTTCATGATGGTAAGGTCAACCAATATTGTCCATGTAATGGATTTGTTAGCAATTCTCAAGAATTCTTTAGCATTATTCACATTAATGGAGCATAGCCTTAATTTATATTGCAATATCTATTTATTTGCATAAACATAAAGCTCAATATGTTTGATCTTTTACAGGCTCTTTAATCCTCAAAGCTTTACCATAATAGCAATGAGTTTCTCATTTTGAAATGCCTAATCAAGACCTAGAACACTTTGGTGATACTGGACTTGTTCACAACAAAATGAGAAATTAAATCTAAACTAGATCAAACATAAGAGTGAAGCGAACTTGAAAGCGACATTGCAACATAATTTGTAATATGCTCAGAATACTAATGCTTTGAGTGACAAACACGTACAAACATATATAAGACTTATATAGTCTGACCATCAATAGACGTATCATCATAACTCTCCTTTGGGATAAACTATGACAGTACCAATAATTAACAATTATGATGCATCTATTTTACATTATTGGTAAATGTATATTCCTAGTTAGAAAAGCTTTGATATCTTTGGATATCCAAAACAAATCTAAATAAGACATATACAAGTTACCTCATTTATATCACCAATCATATGAATAGTGGATCCACCTTTGGGTGATCCATATATCTTATGAATGAGGAAAATCAATATACTCATGACGTTCGAACCTTAAAAACATTATAAGGTTCAACCTCATTTATATGCATCCTTAAATCACAAGTAATTGATTAATTATCATTTAATTTGATATTCAAGGAACATTCTAGCTTGGCCACTTTGGTGACTAACAAACCATTCATAATATGAACGTCAAATTAAATTAACAACTATATTAGTTAATCAATTACATAAGATTAACTAATACACTTTAATGATTAATCGATCATTAGATTAATTAATTTGATATTCAAGGAACGTTCTAGCTTGGCCACTTTGGTGACTAACAAACTATTCATAATATGAATGTCAAATTAAATTAACAGTTAATGGATTACATAAGATCAATTAATACACTTTAATGGTTAACCGATCATTAGATTAACCAATAAATATATGACCTTTTAACACAGTAGTGGGCAATAGACCTTTAGATTGCCTCGTTTCATAAGACAAAGTAGTAGTGGGCAATAGACCTTTAGATTGCCTCGCTTCATAAGACAAAGTACAGTGACAATGAAATACAATATGTTCAAATATATTTATATTATAATAACTTTAATTCACTGTACATGTCTACACCAGGATTATACCATGAGTTCATAAGTGGTCATATATTTAATAATACATCAATTCATTAAGATTTCCTCATAATAATATAAATTGACAGTAAAACTGGTATTATTTCTTCCTGTCAGCATCATAATTAATGAAATCATAATTTGCCAATTGACAGATTCGTTTTTCAATTTGAAAATAATCATATAGCCAAGTAAATGCATAGCCATTAGCACTCCAATTCAATTATGCAAAACTGACTGATATGTAACCAAAAGCACTTACACCGAGACATAATATGCTTTAATAACATCGTATATACAAATATATATTATATCTCTCTAATGCAATTAAAATACATAGTTGCAGGCACATCCATATGATTGCACGGTGAAGTGCATAGAGAAGCATGTTAAAACGACTTCATGGATACAGCACCAGAACCAAAGGGAAATAATATTCATAAGATTGACCATTCATATTGCCAACTAAATGAAAGTAATCCTTCTTGGTTTAATGGTACATATTTCATACGGCACAACCAATACATACATATATATGATTCAAATAAGTATAAATCAAATCGTAAAATTCATAATGGAAAATCATGAAAGTTCTTAACCATGCTCTGATACCACATGTAAACTTAATATTGGGCAAAACCATAAGAACCCAATACATGACCCGAAATCTTGAACTTCATGATTTTCACAATAACATTATGCGGAAATTCAATTAGACTTAAATTACATACATACCTTGAATGATTAGTCTTCTACCATATCAAGATATTTGCCTTGAGCGATCCGTAGGCGAGCCGTCAGTGTGGAGGAAATAGATTTCTCTCTCTGGCCTTTTGCACGTTTAGAAAACCCTAATCCGTGTCTTCATCAGTGTACACATAAGATGGGTATGTGCACTATTATAGGCAGAGAGAGGACCCGTTTCCTAGTGAAGCCCATAATCAATTACCACCCATCACGGTAATAATAGGAAACTACTTCTCTTTATTTGACCAATATAATTATTCTGAATAATATTTATTAAACCAATTAAACAATTTATTTACCACATAGGTCACTTCATGTGGGCCACACAATATTTATAAAATATTCTTACAATGTTATGATTATAATTTATATTTGAAAGAATTGTTAGTAATTTTCTCTCTTTAATGAAGTAAACAGTGCTACACATATGTACTATGGATCATCTTGGTACATCTCATTTTTCAAGATGTATATGATGAGGACCAAACTTGTATCCTGCTTGATTATCAACAAAAAATTTCCAGATTTTCAAATTCCGGAAATTTTGGGTGTCCTTTTTCTGATTTTTCATATCTTGGAAAAATACGTGTGTAGACAACTAACTTGAAAGAAATTTGAATGAAACAGGCCTAGCCATGAGGAGAGTCCACTGGTGCAATTAAGATTCCCTCAAGCCCACTTTATATATATTAGTCTAGGAAAGCCCCAAAAGAAAATGTCCAAACTTTTTTTTTTTCATGAGCCAATACAAATAAGCCCAAGTCAACTTTGAATATTTTGTCCACCCAACATATGTTTGGTGGAGTCATTCTATAGTAGGAGCCTTATATATAGCCCTTACGTGAGGTCTTATCTTTTAATCGTTAGATTAGACTAGCCAATTTAATCTAACAGCTAAATAATTTGATCCAACAATTAAGATATAGAACCTTACTTAAGGGCCATATATAAGGCTCTTACTATAAAATTCTTTATGTTTGGTGATGGCGAGGATTGTAACCTTTTGTTCTTATCTGATTTTTTTGTTTTTTTTTGGAGAGATTTGTTTGCTGAATTTTTTACTTGCAAAAGAAGGGAATGGGCGAAAAAGAGAGAAGTCACGTGCTCACAACATGTCTTATTTGATTAAAATATGAATGAGGGTACAAGATTAGGGTGTATAAGAACTCCTTTAATTTGCAAATTTCTCACTTTTTTCCCTCTAATTGAAAAACACCCTTCAACCCAAAACCATGCCCATTTATTTCCATCTCCAACTTCCCTCCAAACTACCATTCCTGACCAAAGATCTCTATACAAATAAATAGCCCCATCACTCCCTACACACTTTGTACTTCCCCAACTTCCCCTTTCCCCTAAAAATCTCATCTCCAATTCACTTGGCACCTTCTCAACCAAAACCCAAACGTCTCCCTCCCCAAGCTCCCATATACAAACTCCCAAAACACATGCTCCTCCGCCGACAATTGTCAAGCTCCCATTGCGCGAAACCAGCACGGCGAATTCCAGCTCGTCCGCCACTGGCACACTCAGCTCCCTCCACATGTTCGACTCAATCTCATATCCCATCAAGCTGTAGGCCCGGGCCGATGTCATCCAATACAAAACCCCATCACAATACACACTCTCCTTCGGGGTCCAAACTGTTAGCCTCACCGCAAATTCCATTGGCATGGACCCCACAATTCGCCACGTGTCGAGCTGCGGATCGTACATTTCTAATGTGGGCTCGTATGTGGCGCCCCCGCTGGATGCCTCGGACATCCCGCCTGCCACGTACACTCTAGAATTCAGAAATGAATTTCTTGCGAATGGAAGCGTTGAAAGGTGTACAACGCCGACAGCCGGGTTGGTCCTTCTGATGTTTAACGTTGGGAAGGGCTTGTACTGCCTAGTAAACGGGTTGCACATACCCAGCCGGAGAAATGTGGAGTTAGAGGGCCTCAGCAAGAGGAGGCTCTCAAGTGGGCCCACAGGCCTAACTGGGTCCGGCAAGAAATCCAACGGCAGCACATACCAATTGTTGTTGATGGGATTGAGGGCATAGCAGCAGAGGCCGTGGTTGTGCAGCGGCAAGGCTATGAACCAGGGAGGGTGAAAATTGTGCAGCAAAAATGGGCTCTTCGTGAGGCCATGAGGGTAGTGGTTATAAGTAGCTGTGGTGCAGGCACAGGCTTGCCAATGTCTGCATGTTGACTTGGCGCATGCAAAAGAGTCAGCAGAGAGGAAGGAGAAGATGTTGGTGAGCAGATCGGAGGGGAGGCTGCTCCACATAGCGAGAAGGAAAAATTTGTGGAATAGTAAAATTTGAAAGGTTCTGTAGAAATGTGGAGGATCTTATAGTTGCAATAATTGGAGGTGAATTATTTGAAGGGCATATATTGACGTGGGGATGCGTGACCCACATGAGATATCAAAGTATAAAACGTTATCTGATCTGGCCCACATGTGACAAGTTGCTTGATTGAGCCACCAAGGGACAAGAGAGACATCAATGAAATTGGACGATCTCTCTTCGCTTTTGGCTTCACTCTTTCTTGACAACCCCTTCTTATTCAATGATTTAATCAAGCACTAAACTATTATATTATATTATTAATTGTTAGTGGAGGCGGCTTGATACAAATTATGATATGTAAGTTAAGTTTCGTATCGGAGAATAAAATAATAATTTATATTTTAAATACAAGTAGTCTATTTTTAATTGTATCGAGACCTTTTAAGTTAAAATTTTGCATTTAGATGCCCATTGAGCCTAACCCAAAAGGACCTGTTAACACAACTGAGAGAAAATGACATTTATGATCCTTACACTCAACTAGGCACTTTCCATAAATTATATGGTTATTTGATTAGCTTAATTGGGCTGAAAGTGACAGATTTAATTGTTATAGTAACCAACCTTATAAAAATTGAGTTTGTGATGCCTATCATCAACCAACTCAATCAGAGAATAGGCTGCTTTCAACAATTAATTTTAAATAAGTGAGGAATTTGAAACTTGACTTCAATTTAATTTTTTTGGTAACTAATATGAAACTTAAGTTGATTAAGGTAACATGTGGCCTTCTTTAAATTAATCAAAAATATCTTTCATTATTCAAACGGTTTGTGATATAAGAGCATTTCCACTCATTTGTCATGATAAAAGACAAGGGTTGTTACTATTCACATGAATAGTGCCCTTCATAACAATTTTTTTTGTTGGTTTTCCACCCATTGCCATGGGAACCCAAAGGCAATCACTATTAACATGAGATATGAGGAGATGAATTTGTATAGAGTATTGATGTGGGAAACGAAGAATATGGCTAGATATTTATGAAAAAAAATTATGAATTTTTTGGTTTTTTTATTATTTTTATTTAAATTTTGTTGTTGTTACTGACATCATCATTGACGTCATAGCCTCTTAGGCAACAGTTCGGGCTGTTCTTGCCTTCGAGCCTGCCAGGTCTTGGTGGATCCCATGCCTTACCTGGGCTGTTTTGTATTACTGAAAACGACTTGAAGGGCCTAGGCCCCCTCTTGCCTGAGCTGGGGGGTGCAGTGAAACTGCTCTAATTGGACCATAACCATAGCCATAGGTGTTAATTAGTGTATGAAATGATTGTAATCTTCATCTTTTCTGCTCTCCATAAAAACTTTAAAATAAAATAGAATAAATTTTTTGAGATTAGTTACATGACTCAAAGAAGATGTGTTTCATGTTATTCAATGTGATTCATCCACATGTATGGTTTACTTCACTACATACGAATCAAATTAAAATATTTCTTATAGTATTAATAAGCGCATAAATAACTATCAATCGTTGAAGCATATAAATCAAACAATACATCAACAATTAATAGTTATTCGCTCACGTTGGCAACTATATGCTTATTCATCTTAAAAGACATAGTGCAACTTAAAAGGAATATCTTACCTGCTTATCAAAATTAGTAACTACCGCGTTAATCATGGCAATCACTTAATTGCTAAACTCAAGTACACATGGTTGATGCAACTTTCTTATATTGTATCAATAAAACGCCCACAATCACGGTCTTAATTAATTGATTTTTCCTGCATAGGGTCCCTTCACTCAAGTGTCAATGATCCTCTGTTTCTTTATGAAAGATCTGAAATTCTTTGTGCGATTGGTGCTGGAAGAAACATATATCTGTATCACATGCTTGGGGCTTCTCAATTTCCGGGAATTCGAACCAGGTGAACAAACATATCTGCATGACATGGTTGTCTTACTTGGGGGAGGCTTGTCTCTGTGGTCCTATGCTGATGATGAGCAAAGAAATGGCACCGGTGGGGATGCTCAGCATAAACTTTTGGGGGACTTTGGAAAAGACCAAAAAAGAGAGAATTTTTAAAATAAGTCAAAATGGACAAAATTGTCTTGATTTATTTTTGAATTTCCTAAGGAATCCTTTACATTTGCATGTTTTTGGTTTGAAAGTTGAGAAGTTT
Source organism: Prunus armeniaca (assembly GCA_903112645.1). Lineage (NCBI taxonomy): Eukaryota > Viridiplantae > Streptophyta > Magnoliopsida > Rosales > Rosaceae > Prunus > Prunus armeniaca. The sequence goes on along the minus strand of CAEKDK010000003.1, from coordinate 6,306,268 downwards.
TTCTGTCTTTTTTGAAAAAGTTTTAGCTTTTTTCAAAAGTGAAATTTTGTGTGTGGCTAAAACCTAAATTTACTTAAACTTTTATCCTCTTTTGCTTGTACTTGATGATGCTTTCCAATTAATGAAATCCATTGTGTTTGATAATAATAAAATAAAATTATTGACAAAGTAGGTTAGGTCCCTTGTATCCAAGTTTGAGTCTCCTTTATCATAAATTAGATTAATTTAGAATAATTTAGACTATAATTTATATTAAAAGAAAACACAGTTGACATATATCCCATCAGAAATACTCAAAAGACTTGTTTCTTTTACATAAATAGGCCCTCAATAAAGAGCACGAAAATGCTAATACTAATTCATGGGTTTTGTTAGATATGAGTTTATAATTGCATTGAAATAGGGCATTGATTTGCAGACTAGAGGCCTTAGATTCGAACTCTTATGACATTTTAATTGTGTGTAGGGGTAGGCATTCAAATCAGAAAATTGGAAAACAAAGCCAAATTGGACCCAAAAAATTGGAAACAACTGGGTTAACCAAAAATCGAATCAAGTTGACAAAAGATGAACCAACCAATTTGGTCCAGTTTCGATTCTAATTTTTGTATTGAAAAATCAGACCGGACCAAACCGGATCGACTGTGTATTTTTTAATAAAATATTTAACCCCAATGTTAAATTTCTGAACCCATAACTAATCTTTCTCCAAGCCTAACTCTAAATCACCTCTCTTTTCTAGGCCCAATCACCTCTATTTGCATAAAATTGGACCATTTTAAGCCCTAAAAATAAAATTTTAGTTAGATTTTGTAAAAAAAAATTTCAAACAAAATAAAGATTCCGGTCCAAAACTGGAGGGTTTTTTTGTCATACTTTTATGAATACAAAGTCAAAGCCCAAATTATTGAGTGTATTGACTAGTATTATAGGATGGGCTTTATGTATTATTAGAGCCCACTATAATGATAAGACAGTTTTTGTTTTTGAGTACATAACATAAGACAGATTTTTCAGAAAATCGAAAAAAAAAGGAGAAACTTAATGCGACCAAAAATAATTGTCACTAGGTCAATGTGCAGGGTGCACTCCGTTCCCACAGCGTCTTCCCCTTCCCTTCGTAATCTGTACGGATCCTCTGGGCAACCCATTAAAAAACTTCCTTGCCATGGCTTCTTCGAAGAAATGGGCAAGCATCATATCTTCCATTGCTTCATGTGTATATTTCCTTGTCATTATCCTTCAAGTTCCTCTTTTCAGGTAATTTCAGTTTTGTCTTATTATTCTCTCAATTTCAGTTTATTTTCCCTTTTTCTATAGAACATTACATGCCTAAAAGAGAAACACATTCAAAGGCCTGGGCTCTAATGACAAATTCTTCCTACATGTTGAGTTCATATGTTAGAAAATTTTACTTACTACCTAGTTTGCTTGTTACAATGAATATGGGCTCTCTTCTCTTTGCCCTAGTTTTAATGGGTTGGATATTATATGCAACAACAGATGTATTAAGTCATATACAAATCCATTATGAAACTGCTTTATTTTCATTTGTGAAATCTGGGTTGTGGGTTCTACTCATTCAGATATTTCTTTGGGTTACATTTGCACAAATGGCAAACTACCTACTGCAAAATGATCATAAAGAAATCATAACTAGCACAACCTTTTTTTTTATTTTTTTTGTTTATCAATTTCCTGAAGTGGGAACCATTTCAGAAATAGTAATCATTGATTTTTTCTTTTTCTATTTAAATTGTAATCATTAATTGATGTGGGAGTTAATATTAATTGCTAAAGTAAACAGGTTAAAATGGGAACAATACCTCTTCACTTGGTATTTGAAATCTTGGGATTTATTGCAGACATGTGCTTAGCCAAGTTGGCTAGAGTGGACGTGCTCCCCACTCTGCATCGGAGTTTGAATCCCTCTCCCTGTAGTTTAGATTAGTTTAAAATAGAATATTAAAAAAAAAAAAAAAAAAAAAAAAATATGGGATTTGGGATTTTGGTGGCTTTAGTACTTATGCCACTAAATTCTTCCTGCTTATCGTCATTCATCCTCTTCTTGATATGAAAATATGCTTCCATCCAAGAACTAACAAAAGGAAACAAACAATTATGTTAGGCATCCAATATATTTTCAACACTGAAACATATTGTTCTCCTTGCTCCACAGGGTCCCCTGCACAGCTGGAATATGCAGAACACCAATAGAGGTAACATCCTCACAGTTAATTGCATGTGAACTTTTCCCTTTAGTTGTAGTGAAAGCCTTACTTTACCCTGGGGCCTTTGCAAATGCATTGATAAAAAACAGACCAATCCCAAGCTATGATAGCTTGAAATTGTATAACTTCACCAATGTGAAGGCAGCTGATGCAATCTCTGAGCTCCAGCGCCTAGAGGTTAGTATATCCATAACAATCTCACTCAATATCCTGTGTTATATCTACCAAAACTTTATTGTATTTTAGTTTTAATAAGGTGAACTAAGTGGGGTTTATGTGTCTTATAGTATATATATTGTGATAATTAAACCATAGGTTCTTCTTCCAAATACTGATAAAAATGCAACAAGACAAGAATTTACAGCTATTTGGTAACTTTTTCTCCTATCATACCAGATAAGGAATAATGCAGTAATAGAGCATTTTGAATGAAGAGAAAAAAAAGGAAAAGAAAAAGAGTAAGTACATGATAGGTTAAATATTGTTCTAGTTTTTCTCACTATGGCCTGCACCAGGTTCTTGCTGGAAGCTACTTATCAGTGGCAGGAGCACTTCTAGGTCTCATTAAACCGGGGAGAATGAGCCTTTGCGGTATGCTTCTGATCATATGGGGCTTAGTTAGGGAGATCATTTTGAGAAAATCAACTAGCACAACTCATGTGTATATCTACCCTGCAATGTCAATTGCCCTGTTTTCTGCCTTCTTGTCTATAACAAAGGATGTAAGGAGGATAATTCGTAGTTGCAGACGTCCGCGGAATGTAAAAGCAAAACTGTTTTAAGCCTGCCTTCGAAATTCAGAATTTTTTTAAAATCTTCTTTCAGTTGTATCCTTCCTTTTTTCCCCCCATGAAAAGGACTACTTGATGTAAATGAGTCTTTATCTTTCTCTACTGTAAGTATAAAGAAAGGAACAGATTTGTTTCTATTGCATTCAGAAAGCAATTTTCCTGTTAAAAATGGATGAAATTACAGAATACATGGTGCCTGTGGACCAGATGCTGCCATGTCTTACTATATAAGCAAGGTTTTTGTGGTTAGAATCGCTTGGTGGGGTTTAGAGGCAATCATATGCACATGGCATTAAGTATAGACTTTGCAAAAGCATTTGGCAACCACTGTTGACCTTACTGATTAAAGAACCAATAATCTTTTTCTGGTTGATAATATTGTCTGGTTTCATGTGGGGAAACCAGAAAGGTGGTTAGGTGCTACTTTGTCCAAATAATGAAGTTCATTTCAAGTTGCAACTTGCAAGTATCCAATTTTTCTCAAGCAATTAGTTTAGGTGATTGAAACAAAACATAAAAAGAACAGAAAAATAAAGTTCAACGATGTTATTATTATTATTATTATTTTTTTGTGTAAACAGATTTCATTAATTTTTTTCTAACTTATTTACAAAAATGAAAAATTACAAGACTACAATCACGCATGCCAACCCGAACCCTCATCAGTTCATGCTTAAAGGAAGTTCCTCTCGTATGAGCCGGAAGAAAATCGCGATGTTAAAGCTTGATTCATGTTTTCTGAATCCAATTTTACTCTCTGTCTCCCCCCTGCCAAATCCTTCTCACGATCCCAAGGCTTCCACGGATGTTTCCCCACCCAGTCCTCCTCTCTCTGTTGTTTCTTGGATTTTCTCTTTGAACGCTTTGCAGTCTCCTCTTTGTGTTTTCGCAAAAGTGATTTTGATCGTTTTTCTTTATCGTATTTGTCTACCAAATCTCCATCTGAAACCTTCCTTTTCTTTTCCTCCGCATTTGAAGCAAAGGCTGCAGCCTCATTACTACTGTTAAATCTTGTCGATCGCCTGGGAGGCATACCGTGTTTCCTTTCGGATGGCAGCGTTGTCATCCACTCATCTCTTTTTGGTGCCACCTTAACATCCATCATGTCTGCTAGGAGCTCATCATCACCCTCCATGCATATTCCTTGTAACTTTCTCCACTGTGCAGACTCACGCATTGCCTTCAACTCAACCATAAATTTTTCGCGTTCCTCCTTTAGTTGAATTTTGTCATCCAGCACTTTCCTCTTATCTGGATCATGTAATTCTTTGAAAGCTTTGTTCAACTTAACAAATGCTTGTTGAGCTCGAGGATGCGAGCATTTATCAGGGTGCACCAAAAGAGACATCTTCCAGTACCTTTTCTTTTATATTCTCAGCTGACATATTTTGGTTGGCTCCTAAGATATCATATAAACTATCATCCGCAGAATCCATGATCCTTGTAACCTCTTCAAACCGCTCAGCTTCATTAGCTGATTCATTTTCAGCAACCACGGCAGGTGGTGGAGGTCCTATAAACACTATCTTCTTCCAACACAGCTTCTCTGAGCTCAGTCTGTGCTTCTGTCAGTTTGGCTGCAGCAGCAGCACCAAGTAACTCAGCTGATGGCAACGAAGGGCTAATTATCCTTCGTTTAGGACCAGTATCATCTTCCTCAATGCATCTGCTCGAGCTGCCGGCAGCAGGTCTGGCCATGCCGCAGCAGTGGCGCGCGATTGTAAAAAGAGAAGAGGAGAAGAAGAGATACAGAGAGCAGAGAAGAAAGAGAGAGGAAAGATAGCAGAGGGCGTTGAGAGAGTGACGAAGGAAGAAACACTAACAATTTAATTTAATTTAATTTTTATTTTGCTAAGAAACCTTTAATATTGTTGTTATAATAAGTAAAGAATATAAAAGAGAGAAATATTTGAGGGAATTGTGAAAGCGTTCTCCCCTTCCTCATAAACTCTTATTTATAGGGAATCAGGTGATTAGAGATGAGGCCATCTAATCTCCTAGTTATACATGGATTCCCATTTTAATATGGAAAAAGGATTTTAGCCTTTTTAGAAGCCACATTATTTATAATTACAATAACAATAAAACTTGTCCGTCCCAAAATTATATTAATTTAGTCTAAGATGGAGTGTGATAACATTGATAGAATTTTAATCCACTCTAATTTATCTTCCACATAAAAAAGTGTTATAAATTCACCACTTTTTTATTTGCATAAATTTCGTCTACATTAATAGAATCCACCTCTCAATATTTTTTTTCACCGAATTGAAAGAATCTCACAATCACAAACTGAAAGACGGACAAGAAGACTTTCATACTTGAGATGATGAAATGGACCCCCGGCCCCAGGATCAAGTTGCAAAACATGCACAGCCGCACAGCTAACGCAGACACGTGTTGTCTGAATACGTTAAATCATATTATTTGTTACAAAATCAGTGGCTTCCATTGGTTCAGGGACAAACAAGGCTTCATTTGTTTAAGGGCTGAACATGATGTAATGCCAACTTTGATACTGTTAGAGGCACAAACATTTGTCCCATTTGTTCCATTGATGAATTATGTCTTTCTTGTGGGGCCCCCCAAAGCAAATAGGTCCATTTGGTGATAACAATCCCCAAACCCTGGAAAACATGTACCTTGGTCTTTTGTTCTTCTTTGTAGCTGCCATCATAGAGAGAGAAATACAGAGATTTTTGGGGTTTTAGAGTCGGGTTTTGCCTTTCTCAGTTTAAGAAACAGAAAGGAGAGAGCCATGGATTTGCTTAGCCAGACTTGGTAGTTTCCTTGGGAGTAAGTAAGCTACAATTCAGTGATTGCATTTACTGCATAATTCTAAAACCAGATTCTGCTTTTTGGTGAAGTTTGAAATGTATACAGAATTATAAGCTTTTAGCAGTGATTTTGGACTTTTTGGTGTGGATTGATTGATGGAAGCAATGTCTTTGTGCACTTGGAAATATCCTTTCTGCAAATTGGGCTTTGTGAATACCCATAGAACCCTGTATAGGACAAGGTTGAATGTTGGTCTAGCTTTAAGTCCATCCCCAGTGCTCTTACACACAGATGGAAGTGGCAAGTTTCAAGAGTATAAGAAGGGTTCTGGTTCAAATACAGTTGGTATAATAGGAGGGTTATCTGTTAATTCTACTCTTAATTTTTTGAGAAACCTTGTTAACTGGAGTTCAAGAGATGGAGAAAGTTGTCCTCCTTTTGTTCTTTGCTCTGATCCTGCGTTGAATAAGGAGCTGTTATTGATTGAGAGACCTTCTTTTCCTTCTGTTAGCCGTAAAAATGAAGGTACAGAATTGGATCCTACTCTGATTGTGGAGAATTTGAGGAGTAAGAGGATTTATCTTGAAAATTCAGGATCTCGTTGCATCGTAATGCCTTGTCATATTTCACATTCTTGGCATGATCAAATTTCAGAGGGATGTTCTGTTCCTTTCCTTCACATGGGTGAGTGTGTTGCCAGGGAACTCAAGGAAGCAAAGTTGAAGCCACTTGAAGCTGGGAGTCCTTTGCAGATTGGAGTGCTTGCAACCTATGCAACTTTGAAAGCAGGATTCTATCAAGAGAAACTGCGGAATGAGGTAATTCGATTCTGCATATTTTCTTTCAGATTATCCATTCTTGTATAGGTGGGACATGGTCCTGGAAATGGTCAATCTGTTTATAACAGATGACCAATTCCCCAGGAAGAAAACAGATGTTTTATGCAGACATGTCAAATGATACTGCTGCAGAAGATCATGGTTTTGAGGGAATTGGATATCCAATGTAATTTAGGTTACATCACAAGAGAGATGAGCTTACTAGTTTTCTTAATAGGATTTTAGAAAGTTCACACACACACCATTCTTGGCCATTCTTTCTTTTTTTCTTTAGTGAAAACACTCCCCATTCTTTTGATTAATTAGGGTAATTTAGGTTTATATTAAGACTTTGTGTCATTTTGCTGAAAATTTTGATTGAAATGGAAACACTGAAATTTCAAATAGCATCCTGTTCTTGCCTGTGCCTGCTAAAGATGGCTATTTTGCAAGATGGTTATAACTGATACTGATTAGAATTGTACATTTTTATTGCTACATCATGTCATGGTATTCTTTTGACCACTCATTAAGTGCAGGGTTTTGAGGTTGTTCTGCCAGATAAAGCAACCATGGAACACACTGTAATCCCTGCTTTGGAAGCCTTAAACAGAAAGGACACAGAAGGGGCACAGAATCTCTTGAGGATTGCAGTCCAGGTTCTTCTAGTGAGGGCTGCTAACGCTGTAATTCTTGCCTCCGATGATCTGCAGGATCTTCTTCCCCCGGATGATCCTCTTCTTAAAAAATGCATTGACCCTATGGATGCATTGGCCTGGTCAACCATAAAATGGGCTCAATCTGCTAAAGAAGGTACATAAAAGAGAAAACAGTTCCTCCTACTTGAATCTTGATATTAATGTACAATATATTACTTCATCAATTAAATGTTGCCCCTGCATTCTTTTGTAGTGACTTTGTGAATTAAATGTTATTCGAATGACGAAAGAACTCTTTGAAGATTACCAATGAAAGAAGTAGCTCATACTAATCCTTTCATATTAATCCTTAATTTTATTAAAATGGCTCTGGTTAAACATGGTATTTGACCATACTGCCGCAAGGAAATGATGAAAATCCTAGATTTATATTGTGTGCCATCATGGTAAAAGCAAAACCCTTTACAAATCCAGCATCTATTTCAGCCTTAAAACTTCCTACTTTGACTTCTTAATTCTTTTTTGAAGATGGTCTTTAAAGATCCTACGATACGTCAAATAATGAGTAAAAATACAGGGGAGCAAGCTAGGATCACTATCTCCAGCAGGGCCTTTGCTATCCCAGAGCTTACTTTCTTTCCTGTTCTAAATTTCCTATTATGTTGTGGTAAAATCCAATATGCTATAGTGAGTTATGGTGGGTAAAAATGGTGAGGAAGGCAGCAAAGCAAGCAAGGGTGCAGGATTATTTAGAAATTGGTACTCTAGGGCCTTGAGATTGAAAGTCCTAAAAGGGTTGTATCCTCCACATTCAGACTTTCTGAAGCTAATTACATTTGCAGGAACTATGGACAAGACACTACATCTCATTGACATATATAACACACAATAACAATCTAGTCTAAATAAAATTGTTCTGTCGATTTTTCAATCATACATATAATTCTCATCCTTGTATATAGTCGATGAGAACTGTGGGTAGTGTTTAAAGCATTCAAGGAAACAAAATATCTGGTTCTTGTTTTACTGCAAAGACACACACACACACACATATATATATAGAATCTTTCGTTTCAGTAAGTAAAAATATCTACTGTTAATGATTCTTGCATCTGTTGTAGCAGGCTCCAAAGTAGCTTTCCACTTTAGCCATACATGTCACATAAAGAATAATAATGATTAAATTCGAATCAATTTTACGTCATCGTACGCTTTTGATTATAGGTTCCTGCATCTTTCCATATTGTAGATAATTAAGTTTATATCAATCCCGTGATATACATTTTCATATTTGTGTAAGGAATCTCAGTGAGGTTCACATGTATAAAGTCATTATTGTTATATGTTATTTCACACATGAATACAATCCTTATGTAACTTGCAAGGGTGGGCGCGGTCCGGTTTGGTTTTGTTTAGGACTAAAATCGTAAACTGAATCATTGTAACATAACGGTTTGGGTTAGTTCGGAGCAGGGCTCAAAATAGTAGCATAACCAAACCAGTCCATTTAGTGACTAGTTGAGTCAGTCATTACCCTTGCAACTAAATAAATATTCTATCCTCTTTTACTTATATCAAAGGGAACTCAATTGAACCAGTTGAGAAAACTTTTTATCATAGAAGACAGAAATTTTGAAAGATGTCTAGAGAAAGAGGCCTAGGGAAGCTTACCAGTTGCAAACTGGGTGCTCAAGGACTTTGTACAACCAAATTCTATATATACTAAAACCCAATGCAACTAAACACTGTAGCTAAGCACAATGAATTTACGAAAATGTCTTTATTTTAAACTGTTCAACCAGCTCCTTCTCTCCCTTTGCACAGTAAAATCGTGGTTTTGCCCTTTGGCTGATTGTTTTGTGTTTTTCCCGTTTTGCCCCCTCTTTCCTTTAGATCTAACTATGCAACTGTTTCTTCTTGAGAGGCATCTGGTTCGATTTCAACTGGCTGGTTCGACAACTTCAGGGGCAAAGATGGGAGATCGGTTCTTACACAAAAGGAAAACTCTTCCCTCTCACCATTTTTTTCTCCTTCAAACTCTCCTCTCTCTCCATGATTGGATTTCTTATAGGCCTGTAATTCAGCCGGATCGGATCGGAAATAGCCATTCCAATTTCCGTCCAACTTTTTTTCTCAAATCCCAGACCCAAAAATGGAACACCTCGCTGCTTCTTCCTTTCTCTTTTTGCCTTCTTCTGTGAGACCCACTCCGACGCCAACGCCATAGCCTCCACCACAATCAAACCTACCACAGCCTCCATCCACCATTCCTCCACCTAATAACTCAGCATTTTCACACAATATGAATTCAACATCTCCAAAGACAGGGCACAAGTATCACTGTCAAAGAGAACACAATTAAACCCAATCACTCAACCAACCAATCGAACCCAAAAAAAATAAGGAGAGTGGAGGAAGAAGAAGAGATAGAGGAGCCATGGAAGAGAGAGAGGAAAGAAAAAAAAAAGGTGCGGCGGCTGCAAATGAAAAAAAAAAGAAAAAAAAAGAAAAAAAAGAAGAAGTGTTACTTAGGGTTAAGAACGTGAGTATTGGAAGAGAGGGGGAAAATAAACAAATGAAATGAGGGTAAGTGGGAAATTGAGAAATTAAATAAAGAAAAGAAAGAGGATATATAAGTGGGAGATGGAACTTTTTTATTATTTATTTATTTATAATTTATAATTTTAACTTTTAATTTTATTTATTTAGCTCTTTACTTTTGTTTTTGAATTTCTGATAAAAAAAAGGTTTGAATGTGTGCAAGGAAGCTTAAGTCGGACTTTTGAGTTCTTTTTCTTTTTTTCTTTTTATTATTGTGCTAATTTTGACATACATGGATTTAGAATCTCTTCATCCAAATGAAGCCTTACTAGAGGGTGTACATATAACACGTATCTAAAGTGGTGGAAATATGAATGGGAGGTTGAGTTGTGTACATGATGGAAATTTTAAAAATAACATAATAGATTAAAAGTTTACAAAAGGAACTAATACTATTTGTTCATTCAATATCTTAATATGCTATACAATTGGAATACTATAATAGTCAAGCTCCAATGAATATATTTATATTATATGTGGTGTTTCATGTAATTAAAGTTTAAATGAAGATAGTTTAAAATTTTAAAATACATACAAACATAAAATACAAAATAGAATAGTATGATACTTCCCTACATATACCACATATGTAGTACGTTTTGATATAACAAGCACACATATGCATTTTTTGTTATATTCAAACAAGCACATTTGCCAAAAATATATACTCTTAAAGTTATAAACTATTATGTTTAATATTTTTTTTTGGCAAGGCCTATTTTTGTATATATATGAATATTTGTATGTGACCTAATAAATGAAACATATATAACACCTACACACTAAAAATAATGTAATTATCATAAGAAATTCGAAATTTTCTAGAAAACTTTGAAAAATTCAGATAAAAATGGGTTTGGTAAGCTTCAAAAAATTTTCGGATCGGAATTGCGGAATTTTCGGCATTTATCGGAAATATCGGATTAGGCATTTTCGGATATCGGATTTATCGGAGTCGGAGTTTTTTTGGGAAATATTCAGACCGGAATAAGTCGGAATTGGATTTTCCAATCCAACTTACACCCCTAATTTCTTAAAAAGCAAACTTGAAAACAAGAAGGTGGTTTGTATGTGCTGCCTCCCCGATTGGATCTTCATTGGAGCTCTCTCACAGCTCAATCATTCTTTACTTCGTGAATTCACACGTACGATTTGGCCCATCCAAATTTCATTGACAAATCTTATAACTTGACTTGGATTTTTTAATGATTTTTTTTATTTTAAAAAATATATATTATCTTTTCCACGTGTCATGACATTATTGGAGATGTGGAGCCCCCACTTACCTTCCACGTCAGCAATTTAACAGAGTTTATAACAGCACATACCATTTTTATTGTGTCATTCATGATCCTTAAGGTTAGTATGTGCGATCACAAATAGTCCTTGCCGTTAGGTTCCATCAAAAACTCCGTTAGTTTGCTGACGTGACATATATATATATATATATATATATATATATATATATACAGAGAGCTTCCATTGAGGGATCCCTCAAATAAGCTTATTTGAGGGACACCCCTTGTAGGGCCCACTCCAGATTGTATTTCACTAATCCAAACAGTCTATTTTGTAGATACACATTCAAAGATCATCTCTACAAAAAATCATTTAAATCCGATATCATTTGACCATTCAATTGAGTTATTGAAATTTTAGTACTTTCTTGAAGCACCGTGTTCATTGATTTTGTAGGATACAATTGGATGTCGAAACGGTTTCCGATTTGTCTAATTTTTTTGTAAGGATGATCTATGAATGAAGACCTAAAAAATAGATGGTTTGGATCATTGGAAAAAAAAATTGTAGGGTACCCTAAATGGCGTCCCTCAAATAAAATTATTTGAGGGATCCCTCAATAAAATGGGATTGTATATATATATATATATATATATAACAAAACATTCTTGAGGTTCACGCGCCTATCACAAATGGTCTTTAATTTTTTAATTTAAAATTTATAAAATTTTGGTTTTCTTTTTAAAATTATTTAAAAATATATATTGTATTTTAAATACAGGTGAAACTATCTTATTGGAGATGTGGGCTCCACATATATGCCACATCAACTAATTAATGGAGTTTTTAAAAAATCACTTAAAATTCATAAAACTTTAAAATGATAAAAACCAAGGGTCTAGAGTTCATAAATGGTCCTTGATGTCAAAATCCTTCTACAAATAAAACATGTTATTAGTATTTATTTTGTAACTTAAACTTGCTACATATTTTCATAACTTTATATTAGGGGTGGTTGCGGTTCGGTAACCACGAATTTTTACTCAAACAGCAAACCGACCGACTATTTGCGGTTTGGTGATTTTTGAAACCGCATTGCGGTAAATTGCAAAATGCAGTCGGTTACCTCGAATTAGCGGTTTAAAACCGCAAGTTCTCAAGCATTCACAAAAATATAAAATCACAACCTAAATAAATAAATACACAACCTCAATTTCTCAAGCATATATAAATTCACAATCTCCTCAACTTCTCAAGCATTCAAAATCTAAGAAAATTAAAGTTACAATTCCAAGCATTCTAATTAAAGTTAAACTTCTCAAGCATTTCAATTCCAAATTCTTTAAAGTTACAAACTAAAAGGAAAATGCAAAGCAAAATGAATTAAAGTTACAACCAAAAAGAAAAATCCAATTCAAAGTTAATTAAAGTTACAAACTAAAAGGAAAATGCAATGCACCAATGTTACAAATTAAAGTTACAAACTCAAGTGTTGGTGGTGAGTGGATTTGAAGAACCCCGTTGTGTTGTTTGAGCACCAATGTTATCTACAAATAAAACAACATAGTTTAGTACATTTTATTATAAGAAGAAGCGTAAATAACATTAGCATAAATAAACTAATTACTTACAAGTTGTCATATGTTCCATTTCCTTGTATAATTCAACCTCATTATCCGTGCGGCTATACTTTGCGGTTTGCGGTAACTGCAAGTTTTGAAAATCAAATACTGCAACCGCAACCGCAAATGCAGTTCTGTTCTTAATACCGCAAATGCGATTCGGTTTACCCCGATTGCGGTTTCATTGCGGTAAATTGTCGGTTGGTTTTTGCGGTTTTTCAGTTTAAAATGCCACCCCTACTTTATATACATTTCAGACAGTTTTAAACCCCCAGCATTGCTCAGTGTCACGGGATGACTTTTTCGGAGTCTTCCTTTCGTGCGGCCTTAGACTTGATCGCCTCTCGAACAAGCTAAGTCAGCCTCCTTCCTACAACACAAGATCGAACCAAGCAAAGAACAATTGCAAGAGCAAGAACAGTAAGAATGCTTAACAGAGTTTGGGAGAATATATGCTTGTATTGCTACTCAAATGCTTTACAAGTTGTGAGGTGAGGATACACAATGTGTCATCCCCCTTATATACTGTCCCTATCCCACCTACTACCACAGTAGGTGGCTAAGATACAATGTCACCTACCAATGTCTACCAACTACTGTCACCAACTGTAGTCTACCAACTATTGTCACCAACTGTAGTCTACCAACTACTATACAACGAATCTGGACGTGGGGCTAAGAGGTCTAGCATGATCAATCCAACGGGTTGGGCCTTGAACATGCGGGCCGTGACATTCTCCCCCACCTAATCCGGAGACGTCCTCGTCGCCGAGGTAGATCCTTCTCGTTCGAATGCTTCGATGATGTCTTTGTACTTCCACAAAGACTCTTCTTTCTCCCAGTTGCCTTCGGAATCTGGCAGGCCCTTCCATTTGACAAAGTACTCAAAGTACCTCGGTACACCCTTGCGTCGCACTTCTCGCTTGGCCATGATGCACTCAACCTCCTTGTCAAATGAAGTCACCATCAAAGGTGGAGCTCGTTGAGACTCTCCACGACTTGGCTCCTCGGGGTCGGCATGGTAGGGCTTGAGATTGCTCACGTGGAACACCGGATGAATCTTCAATCGGGGTGGTAGTTCCACACGGTAAGCAGCTCTTCCCACTGATCGGATGATAGGAAATGGGCCCTCATATCTCCTCAACAACGCCTTGTGTAACTTTCTAGTGGACTTGTGTTGAGAGGGGTTGAGCTTCACAAAGACCATATCACCTGGTTGGAACACAACATCTCGCCTATGCTTGTCCGCCCATTTCTTCATCTTCCGAGTTGCCTTCTCCAATTGAGCCCGAGCCAGCTCATTAGTCACCTGCCACTCCTTGGCTGTCTTGTATGCAGCTGGGCTACTCCCCGTGTAGCCTGACACCACTGTGTTCGGTGTCATAGGTTGTTGTCCTGTTGCCAACTCGAAAGGACTTGACCCTGTTGACTCCGACCGCTGCAAGTTGTATGAGAACTGAGCAACATCCAACAACTTTGCCCAATCTCGCTGGTTGGCACTCACATAATGCCTCAAGTATAGCTCCAACAATGCGTTCACCCGTTCCGTCTGACCATCTGTCTGTGGGTGAAAGCTGGTAGAGAAGTTCAATTGTGACCCAAGTAGCCTGAAGAGCTCCGTCCAAAGTTTACCAGTAAAGCGAGTGTCGCGGTCACTGATAATACTCTTGGGAATTCCCCAATACTTCACCACATGCTTAATAAACAAGCGTGCAGCTTCCTCCGCATTGCAGTCCGCTGGTGCAGGGATGAAGGTAGCATACTTGGTGAACCTGTCGACCACCACCAAAATTGAGCCACACCCTTCTGACTTGGGTAGACTCACAATGAAGTCCATGGACAAACTCTCCCATGGTCTGGCTGGAACAGGAAGTGGCTCTAGCAACCCACCCGGCTGCTTCTGCAATGTCTTGTCTTGTTGGCATACAAGACAAGTCCGCACGAACGAGTCTACATCCTCCCGCATCTGTGGCCAATAGTAAGCTTCACTCATCAAGGCTAACGTCCGATGAGTGCCTGGATGTCCCGCCCACTTCGAGTCATGACACTCCTTCAGTAGCTCTCGCCTCAGATTGTCCCACCTTGGAACATAGATCCTCTTCCCTGTTGCATAAAGAACACCATCATCGAGCCAAAATCTCCTTGTCTTCCCATCTTTGACAAGCTCCAACAGACTTTTGGCTTGAGGATCATGCAACAAGCCCTCTCGTATCCTCTGCATGAGAGAACTCTGGGGTTGTACAACAGCTGCAAGTGCGGCCTTCCTGCTTAGGGCATCAGCAACGACATTTGTCTTCCCTTGCTTGTACTCCAGTTTGTAGTCGAACTCCGCCAAGAAGTCTTGCCACCTAGCCTGCTTGGGTGACAACTTCTGTTGAGACTGAAAGTAGCTTGTGGCAACATTGTCAGTCTTGACCACGAACTGAGAACCCAGCAAGTAGTGCCTCCAAGTCCGCAAGCAATGCACTACGGCTGTCATCTCCTTCTCTTGAACTGTATACCTCCGCTCCGTGTCATTGAGCTTCCGACTCTCGAAAGCCAATGGGTGTCCATCCTGCATGAGTACACCACCAATAGCAAAATCTGATGCATCAGTGTGTACCTCAAACGGTTTGCTAAGATCAGGAAGTCTCAGCACGGGTTCCTCCATAAGTGCCCTCTTCAACTCATCGAAGGCATGCTGGCATCGGGTTGTCCACTCCCACGCCTTGTTCTTCTTAAGCAAATCCGTCAAGGGGGCGGCAATGGCTGAATATCCCTTGATGAACCTGCGATAGTAGTTGACCAACCCAAGGAAAGACCGCAACTCAGGTACCTTGGTTGGTGGCTCCCATTCTTGAATGGCTCGCACCTTGCCCTCCTCCATGAGCAATTGACCTCCCCGTATCTTGTGACCAAGGAACTCTACCTCTTCTTGGACAAATGAGCACTTCTCCCTCTTCACATACAGCTCGTTCTCCCTCAGAACTTGGAAGACTTTCTGCAAGTGCTCAAGATGCTCCTCTAGGGAATTGCTATACACCACAATATCATCGATGTAAACCACAACAAACTTGTCCAAGAAAGGATGGAATACCTTGTTCATAAAAGTGCAAAAGGTTGCAGGGGCGTTAGTCAAGCCAAACGGCATGACAAGGAACTCGTAAGACCCATATCTCGTCACACATGCGGTCTTTGGTTCATCTCCCGGTGCGATCCTCACTTGATAGTATCCTGAGCGCAGGTCCAACTTGGTGAAGTACCTAGCTCCTCCCAACTGATCAAACAAATCTGCAATCAAAGGGATTGGATACTTGTTTTTGATGGTCACCTTGTTTAGCGCCCTATAGTCGATGCACAACCTCAGCGTTCCCTCCCTCTTCTTCTGGAAAAGAACTGGGGCACCATAAGGGGCCTTGGACGGTTGGATGTACCCAGCGTCCAACAATTGCTTCAACTGCTTCCTCAATTCCTC
This sequence comes from Prunus armeniaca, assembly GCA_903112645.1. Classification (NCBI taxonomy): domain Eukaryota; kingdom Viridiplantae; phylum Streptophyta; class Magnoliopsida; order Rosales; family Rosaceae; genus Prunus; species Prunus armeniaca. The sequence continues at coordinate 6,290,075 of CAEKDK010000003.1, read as the reverse complement.
CAACTCAGGAGGTGCCATCCGGTACGGCGCTTGGCAGGGGGTTTGGCACCTGGTTCCAACTCAATGGCATGATCCACCTCTCTCCTAGGTGGTAAGGTTTTGGGCAACTCCTTGGGCATGACATCTGCAAACTCCTTAAGGATTGCCTCCACAGCTTTCGGGACGGGTTGGACTTCCTTCTGAACTATCCATCTTCATAGTTGCAAGGAACGTCGGTTCGCCCTTCTTCCAAGACTTGGAAAATTGCATGGCTGACAAAAGCTTCGTCTCGCCTTGTTGCCTCACCACTGGCACCATGCATGGCATTGCTCCACCCTGTGCAATGCACATAGTATTGTAAAATGGAATGGGGAATGCCTTTACCTTGTCCATGAACTCCATTCCAAGCACGACATCGTAGTCATCCATTGAGATCACGGAGAAGTCAGCTACTCCCTTCCAAGTGGCAATGTGTAGCTCCACACCATGAGCTACTCCATCAATCGGTTTGGCAGTTGAATTCACCGTCTTCATACTGCCTGCTTCCTTCGAGACTCGACACCCAAGTCTCTTTGCTTCCTGCACGGACATAAAGTTGTGCGAGGCACCTGTATCCACCAGGCAACGGGTTGTCTTACCATTCACCATGGCATCGACGAACATCACACCTTTGGCTTGAACCTGTGGTTGAGCTCCTTTGGCATGAAGGGCATTGAAGCGGTGAATGGCCCCCATTCCTGCTTCCCTCTCGGCCTCCTCTTCCTTCTCTCGGTTCATGGCATTCAAGGCTTTCTTTTGCGGACAATCCCGCATCATGTGCGCTCCATCGCACAAGTAGCAAGCTAGCTTCGACTTGTCTTTCCCCTTGTCACCTTTGTCATTCTTCTTCCCGGATGACTTGTGACCGTCAGACTTGTCCCCAGCCTTGCTACCCTCTTTTGGCTTGTTGTCTCCCCCACCGGATCCACTGCTATCTTTCTTTCCTTTGAACTTGGAGTCGCCTTGATCCTTCCTCTTGAACTCAACAAGAGACTCAGCTGCAGCAATCGCCTCTGACAAGGTTTGGACATGTCTCCTTTGTAACTCCAGCTTGGCCCAATTCTGTAGGCCACTCATGAAGTACATGAGCTTGTCTTCATCCGTCATGCTAGGCACCTCGAACAATAGGTTGGTGAACATGGCGACATAGTCCTTCACGTTCCCAGTTTGCTTCAACCATCTCAGCTTCTCCTTTGCCTCATACTTGGCATTCTCTGGATAGAAATGCAACATAATATCCTTCTTAAAATCATCCCAAGTCTCAAGTGTAAACGTACCTTGTTCGATCTCCATAGATCGACGACGCCACCACATGAGAGCATTGTCGGTGAGAAACAACGTTGCCGTGTTGATCTTGGGCTCATCATCCTCGAGCTTCAGATACTTGAAATACCTTTCGATATTCCACAGAAATGTGTCTAGCTCCTTCGCCTCCCTCTTCCCATTATAGGATTTGGGCTTGAAAGAATCTAACACCTTGGGTTCCTTCGGAGTCCGGGTCTTGTTCAAGACAGCTTCCTTGCACAAAGCCCAATCTCCCTTCACATCCTTCACCTCCTCACGAAGCGAAGTAAGCTCCGCTAAGAAGTGATCCATCTTGGTTTGGACATCTAGCCGCATGCTGTCCAGTGCGGAGTTGAGGGCTCCTTGGAATTGGCCTTGAAGCTCATCCACCACAGCTTCGAAGCCACCCTTCGTAAGGACGTCCTCCTCGAGTCGCTGATCGAACTCGACCACGGCAATCTCCATCTTAGAAAGCCGCTTCTCCATCATGGCTACAACATCTCTAGATCGTTCCCTCTTTGATTTGCCCCCACGATCCATATTGACCTTGGACAGATCAGTCTCCACATCGGATCCGCTCTTCGACATGTTTCTTCGAATGATTCGAGCTTTCGCTCTGATACCAACTGTCACGGGATGACTTTTTCGGAGTCTTCCTTTCGTGCGGCCTTAGACTTGATCGCCTCTCGAACAAGCTAAGTCAGCCTCCTTCCTACAACACAAGATCGAACCAAGCAAAGAACAATCGCAAGAGCAAGAACAGTAAGAATGCTTAACAGAGTTTGGGAGAATATATGCTTGTATTGCTACTCAAATGCTTTACAAGTTGTGAGGTGAGGATACACAATGTGTCATCCCCCTTATATACTGTCCCTATCCCACCTACCACCACAGTAGGTGGCTAAGATACAATGTCACCTACCAATGTCTACCAACTACTGTCACCAACTGTAGTCTACCAACTATTGTCACCAACTGTAGTCTACCAACTACTATACAACGAATCTGGACGTGGGGCTAAGAGGTCTAGCATGATCAATCCAACGGGTTGGGCCTTGAACATGCGGGCCGTGACATCAGGCACCTTTGCTGGTTATATATATACTAAAACTGATCCCAGAATCACTGTTCCTAGACTGTAGCTTAGGAATAGTGAAGTGACGGTTTTGCCCCCGCTTAAGTGATGGTCTGCTTTCTTGAGTTGACTTATGAGCAGTGAATTAGCCGTTTTGCCCTCCAGCCCTGTTCTCTTCTCTTCGTTGGAGTCGCTGAAAGAAGGAAAACCTCTTCCCCTTCATCGCAGCCCTCTCTCTCTCTCTTCCTTTCTCTCCTCCGCTGCGAACGTTTCCTTCGCCCAGAAAACCCAATTCCATCATCTTTTTCTCACTGTGAGAACTGAAGCTGTGTTGGGGCTTCAATTGGTGGCTATGGGTGTGGCCGTGAAGAACCCATCTGCAACGGCGTCGTTTGGGGTCCCAAAGACATCCCCATGGCGCGGCTCAGTTGGTGGAGGTACTGGGTTGATGATTGAGTGTTCGTCGAGGCCACAGAAGAAGGCCACTGCGCATCACAGGAAGACTCGGCCTCGCAAAACGCAGCCATGGGACGTGAAACGCAAGCCCACTGTGTACACTCCTCTGCCTCCTCTCCCTGCCGACTGGACATTGGTCTCTTCTGCAGATGAAGCTTCATCTTCTTCCCCAAAAGAGCCACCCACTACTGAGTAGAACTTGGTTTGCCCAATTCGGGTTATTATTATTATGTTTTGTTTTGGTTTTGTTTTTGGAGCTTTGGACATTTGAAGCTTTTGTGCATGTTGGGTTCTGGTTGACCAATTATTATCATTTTGCTTCGTCCTGCTTCTTTATATCTGCCTATGTAATTTGGGTTGGGTTGGTTTCTGGATTTGTGAATTAATTGAGGTTTGATGTTTGGCTTTGGTGGCAGATGTGAAGGAGGCTGCGTCAGAGGCATCCCCTCGAAATGCCCGGTTGAATTGGAGACGTATGTATTCTTTTCTTTTTTTCTTTTTTTTTCCTTCAAAATTGAAGTCTCCACTTTGCTGAATAAAGGCTCCTCTTGGCTTTAGTGTTTCATTTCGATGAATTTTGGGCTCTCACATGTGTCTGCGAAATTGCTAACCTTTCTTTTGTATTGGGGTTCCAATTTTCCAGGTGATAAGTTTTTCCTCTTTTTTTTTTTATTTTTAATATTTACTCTCATGTCTGTGTCCAAAACATTTTTTATATATTACGTTTTGTGCAATGTACAGATATATTATAGGAATAGAAGATGAATCTGTCTTTTCAACAAACAGCAAGAGTTACATATTCTGCGAGTACTTTACTCCACCAGTTTTAGAATGAATTTTTTTATTATAAACATATATCTTTTTAAACTCAACATTTAGTTTTGAATTTTCCAATGAAAATGACACAATTTTTGGTACAGTTTTCTTCCGATAATTGGAGTAGGCAAGTAGCAAAGGATAAACTACCAAAATCGAAGGTAGGTTAGGGGAACCCAAATTATTGTAAAATTTGATTGGTAAAGATTTAAGGGTATGTTAGATTGACAATGAAAAAAGGAAAGATAAATTACAGAGAAATGGGTGGCACGAGTGGTCTTAATTGTTGCATGTCGTCCTTATATGTGCGTATTCTGTCTGTAATTCTCTATTCATGATTGATTTGATTATCTATTTTTATCCTCTGGGTTTGTTGGGATGTTAATAAAGTTTTGTGCTTTTGCAAAATATTGGTTCATCCTTCCAATTTTTATGATATGAATGTGTCCTATAGTATGCGTATTTTAGAATTTTAGATTTCTTATTTGACGATTTATGAGCTGAAATGGGATGTGCCACAATTTGGTACATACATGCCGCCACTAATCTGTGGTTTGATTTGATATTTGTGGAAGTTTTGCAACTCATTTATAGATTCGTACATACGGACCTTTAAGAATGAAAATTTCCTTTTATGGCAACCCATAACAAATACCAATGTAGCTTGCAGGGCTTGGATTGTGCATCGAGTACTGAAGAGCTTGGATTGTGCAGCAAGTACTGAAGTTGTTGTGGCACTGGAACACCAAGGAGTTTGTAAGTGAAAGGAGCTGCCAGCAAAGGGCTAATCTTCTACAAGTGGTGACTCAGTTTTTTGTTTTTTGTATGCTCAATGATTCTTTGGCACTTCTTACTTTGGCATTTAATTAACTACCATACATTTGATTTGTGGTGATATTTTGCTGATTCTGTTTATTTGCTTTCTCGGGAAACAGAGGAAGAGAAAGGAAAAGTAAAAAATGGGCATCTAACATTCAAAAACTTTTTTGCTCTTATTCTCTGTTTTAGAAACACTTGCTTTGGTCTCTAACAAAAGCAATCAATTCCTCAATTGTTGTTAGGTTCACCCTAAATTGTGTAATGATCTATTGTTGTTAATATTTGCTTTTTATTTATTTATTTTTGTCTTCATATGTTTTTATACTGATTTTGTGTAATATTTACTGATTTGGTGATGTCATGTTAGAGATGTTCAAAGTTTGAACACTACCTCCATTATCTGAATTGCAATTGCGAATTTTAATTCTTCTCTCTTTCTAAGTTTGAACACTACCTCTATTATTTGGAATTGATTAAGATTCATTTTTGTGTCTGTAGTTTGGCTAACTTTTTCTTTGGGAGTATTAAACTTGCAAAACAAAGATGCCATTATTTAGATCTCCATGTCTATATAAACAGTACCATCTTTCCTACATATTTTCACGACTTTGTATACATTTCACACGGTTTTAAAACCTGCAGCATCGCGCGGGCACCATTGCTAGTGTACAACTGTAGACACCATCCACTAGAGTTCTAATGCAGAGCTCCATACATGTTGAGTAGGCTGGGTACTCTGATGATTCCTTCATGCATCTGTTCACACATCGTTCCCCGCAAGCATAAACTTTCTTGTTTATCGGACTCATAGGAGCCTGATCAGGAGATGGTGCAAGAGCTGAAATTGGGAAGTACTTATTCTGTCATCATTATCATCAGCATCAGCATCAGCTAGAACACTTGTTGCCAAACACACTATTAACACTACCAGTATCACCAAACCTCTTCGTACAACCATTCCACCCATTTGCTCCCAACTCAAGTTCTATACTTTTGAAATTCAATGTTGTGTTGTCATTTTGAAGTTTTACTCTAGTTGTTTTATAGGGTCTGTAATAATAATAATCCTTGAATTAATCGAATATTTTATGTATATTGTAATTTGTTATTGTCATTGATTTTGATTTTTCAAGCAAATATTTTCTGTTGAAGTTACCCTCTGCTGGTAAAGTTGGGGTAATATATGTTTTCATAAGTAAAATTTCAACTGGCTTTTGAGCATTCAAGGAAAAGTATTGTAACAGACGAAAAGACCAACAATTGAAGCTAGAGCTCGGAAGGTGGCTGCGAATATTTCTAAATGAAAGTTATTTGTTGAAATATATTAGGAGCAATCCAAGTTGTCCATTAATCATTCTCCAGATTTCATTTCTCTCTTGGGCTTGGCAAATAAAATCAAGGGGCAAATGTCACATTATCTCTTGCAAATTTATAACAATGATTCCAACCATCTATCATATCATATTCATAGATCACTCTCGCAAAAAAGAAGAATTTTTTTAACCCTTTAAAACATTTAATTGTGACCAACAAAATAGACAAACAAGACTCTTCAAGAAAACAATAAAATAAGAACCACTCAATTGAGTGTTGGCGATAATAATATCAATACATTAGTGATAACATATTGACAATCATGTAATTATTAAAGTTCGGACGTCATGTACAGAGTCGGACTATATACATTGCCTTAAATGCTATTGGAATAAAAAGATGTATCCAATAAATGGTGAACAGACATTTCAAGGAAGCCCCTTCTCACTCATAGGGTCTGAAGCAGTAGCCCCTCCTCACTTACAGGTCTGAAGCAGGGAAGAAAACATTTCGAGCTGCTTGGTTCTCCCACTCTAAGCCATTCCACCACTTTTCCTCTCCTTCAATAATGAGATTACTTGTTTGAGCACTGCTAGAGTTGAGAGGCAGCCTAGTGAGCATTGGAAATCCAGCTATAAGGATTTTCTTCAGAAATGGAACGGGCAAGGGATTTTCGCATATTCTCCACAAGTGGGGGTAGGTCGCCCAAACGCAAAACAGTGAGTTTTGCAAATGGGGTAGTTTCCATTGTGTTCAAACCGAGTATTCTCGTCATTTTAGAGCAGCCACGTACATGCAAGTGGATGAGATTTGGAGCAAAAACGAGCCATTCCAGGTTCTTGAGATTCGTGCAATGTACTACTTCTACGAACTGAAGACCAAGGAAGCAATTCGGATTTTCCAGACGTGTTATCCACGTAGAGTACACATCCGCCATATGTTTAATTTGAAGGGTATCAAGGTATTTCATATTTGCCAACGCCAAAGGCGATAAATAAAGATAGCTTGAAAGGTTTCCCGCAATCCTTGCCCTTGAGGCATAAAGTTAGAGTGCAAGTCACTAATATGTGGTGGCTGTCCAAATTCCAGAAACAAGAGGTACCTCCTACTGTCAAAGACAAGACGTCAAGGTGTTTCAAACCCTGCAGTTCGTCTATCATGGTTTTCTCATTATAAAAAAAACTCGGTTAGAAGAACCACAATCTAGTATTCTCAAAACTTTAAGCCTCGGGAAATTTGATAATATATTTGGTGGAACATAATCAAGATAATATGTATACTCTAAGTTCAAATACTTTAGGCGTGCACATGCTGCTAACTCCACCGACAACCATTTTATGACTGTATTGGACAAATTCAGATGTTGTAATGAAACTAGATTTGCAAACTCCAGTTGGCAGTTGAGTTATAAGGAAATTTTCAGACAAATCCAGAACTCGTAGCGTAGGCATGAAATCAAAGAAGTCATCCACAATCCTCTTTAAAGAACTTCCTCTGAGAAATAAGGTCAACAGATTGGGAGATCTTGGTGTTTCATCTAGAGATGTGATACCACTACTCATCAATGAAACCCTTTTCGCATTCTTCCATTTCGCAACATTTGGTGCACCTGTATCCACAAGGATGTTCTCGCCTTCTTTCCCAAGGTCACAAGCTAACCACAATGCCATGTCCCGAATTACATCATGCATTTTTACTGAATCTCCTTCATCTTCCAACAAACATGAGGTAAGAAGAGTTCCTATGATATGGTAACTCTCATTTTTGGCTTCCTCTACATTACCATATTCATCTAATATATCCTCACACATCCAAAAATATACCAAGTCATCTTTAAGTATAAAAATCTTCCGGAAACAGAGCACAGTTTAAGAAACATGATCTAACTTTTTGATTTGGTAAATTATCGTAACTGAATTTTAAAAGAGGGAATACCTTATCTCCCATTCCTGAAAACTCGGAGGCAAATCTTCTCAGGACTTGAACTGCATGCTTCCACTCTTGGGGTGTTTTCTTGCAGGCCATGACCCTGCCCACTGTGATGAGTGCCAGTGGCAAACCGCCACACTCGTTCGCCACAATTTCAGCAAGCTTGGGGATATCTGGATGAAGAAGAAGTGTTTCTTTCCCAACTTTCTCCTGAAACAAGTTCCATGCTTTGTCCCAAGTCAAACACCCCACCTTAATCTTCTTCTGGGCATCCATATGACCACATACCTCCTCGGAGCGAGTTGTGAAAACTATCTTGAACTTATTCCTACTGTCATGAGCTGGAACCTCTACTTTGGTTAATTCAACCGGCTCCCATAAATCATCCATTAATAACGCAAACTTCTTTGTGTTCAAGATTCTGAAGATGTCTTCAGTTTTTTCATGCTGCTCTTTAAGCTTCCATACATCACTAGATAGCCCAATCTTTCACCAATCTTATCTTGAAAAACTTCAATTTTGTGGCCCTTGGATACCACAATCCAGATCACACGATTGAAATCATTACGAGTGCGGTTGAAGTTGTTATGTATCTGGGTAAGGAGGGTGGTCTTCCCCACCCCTCCCATTCCATATAAGCCAATCATTCCCACTTGTTCATCTTCAATGTGTCTCCAAACTTGATCAAAAATCGGCTCCATGCCCACTGTTGGCTCACTAGGTATCACATTGACTAGAGCTGTAGGTAAGCTTTCTGCTGCCACCTCTTCAAAAACTCCCTTGCTTTTCAAATCCTCCACTTCCACCAACTTTCTAGCAACTTTTTTCCCATACTTGTATTTGGATATGTAGTTCTTGGGGCAGTAACCTCCGCAGCATAATTTCTCAATTACTTGAGTGCTATGGCTTACAAAACTTCGTTCATTTCAGTCTCAAAAGCCTCCACGCTTAAAATCCAGTTATGCACCCTCTCTAACCGCTTTAATTGCGGCTGCCGCTCTGCAAGCTCAACCTCTCTCTGCACATCATTCTTTAAAGACTTGAGTTCTTGTAAAGATGTTGTGAGAGCTTGAAGGTTTTCTTGGAGCTTACGTACATACGGTTCTCTTTTAAAAACGGAATCCCAGCAGCGTGAAACAATGGCATCGCATGATAAGGAGATTGACAAGACGCTACCCATTGCTTTGCTTGCTCTGCGCACAAGATTGTAAGAGAAATTCAGCAAAGATTTCTTAGATCGGAAATGTGGTAGGCCAAAGAATAAGCTAAGCAGACAAGAAAAAATCCTCTCTCATACCACATTAGCACTTAAGCTCAGAACATTTTTGGGAGAAGAAAGACTCACGAAGGGCGAGCTGCGTTTAGAAAGGAAAAGTTTTAGGCTATCATGTGGAGGGTGGCTACATACAAGTATAGCCAAATCAAGATGAGACGGGACGGACGGTCAGAGGCAGCAGCGGGACTACCATAGGAAAGCCCGCCCCTGCTAGCTAACATAGAAAGAAATAGATTCCTGTGTAGCGATAGTCTCTATGTGAATCTCTTCCCGACCAGGCCAGGCCGAATTGGGCCGTTCTAACAATAATGTCACTTACAGGAAGACTTTGCAGGCTGAAAGTCAACTATGGAATTTAGAAGGTGACGTGGGAGCTTTTGTATTGTATGGCTGCAGACTGCAGTGTAGCCTGTAGAGAAAATATCTGTAAATTAAATAGCAGCAGTTTATGGCGAGAGAGTTTCTTTCCCTAGTTCTGTTTTCCCCTGTTTTCCTCCTTGTCATGAAAATGAAACCCGCAAATTATAGAAAAACAAACAGATTGAGGCGCAGTCAAAAACCTTTGCATTCAGTAAAGTTTTGAACTCTCGATATTTTTAACATACTTTTACTGGTAAGCAAAGCTACACTACACTACAGATGACGGAAAAATTGAAAAAAAAAAAAGTGCTGTTCTGCTACCATGGAACCATGGAAACAGTAGGAACAAGAGCATAAGAATTTGAAACACTGACCAATAAATGCAAAGAGCATAGTTATCCAATGTTGCTGAGAACAACATTTAAAGAAACACCAACCATTCCTCATTACTAATTTTCTACAAATTTAACAACTGGAATTAAATAGAGTCTAACACAACAGCAAACACATAAGGTAGATTTTGAGCAGCCACAAATCAGATTCATACACACACAACCAAGAACACACATACACATAGCTAAGGAGCATTCTCTGAGAGTTACTTGCAAATAACATTTTCAAGTCAGTTCACACTACACGAACCAATTTTCTGCTAGTTACATCCATTTGACACACCACACTTGTAAAAAGAAAACATGTCTTTACAAAAGCAAAGTAACGACTGAAATCCCTAAACTCAATCAGCACTCCGCTTTGCTTGATGAGCCATGTACAAGGGGGATATCTTCAATCCAATCAGCATAGATGCGACTCATTTTCTCGAGTTCGTTCCACTTGAAGTTGCATTCCATACCTGCACTTGTTTATGATAAGTAGCCCCAATTCCCATCCTACGTTTTGACATACTTGTAGAAGAAGTCCTCGAATTCTGCACACTTCTAGATTCTACTGCCATATAACCACAAATCTTCATTAGTTCTGTAAAACAATGATACGACTCAGAGTTTAGTTTTCTGAGAATCATTGCACATCCCACAATATTGAGCATCTCTTAGTCAATCAAAAGGGACATTGATGAATGTGAACAATCAGCAATTCATGACTCTAGATTGGTTCTGCAGGATATCATAACTGCCTCTGGTTCATCACTACAAATGGCTACCAATAATGGGTGCCATTTTTGTAATGATCATTACAAAATGAAGGTTATGTACTTTAAAAACAAAATAGAAAAGATACTGCTCAAATGCCCAAAATGAAGGTTATGCACATTAACAACTTACCATTTCTCTTTAGAGCACATGAAAAAAAAAGTAAAGAAACTCTGTCAATACAACAACAACAAAAATTTAAGAGGAGTAATCAAGTTCATGTCAAACATTCGATGCATCAATCAGACAACCAGGCACTGAAAGACTATATCTCTCTCCATAAACTTATAAACCAACTTGCAGCAAGAGCAAAAACCTTATAAGGCCACTATGAAATCATACATATCTAATATCAATTTCCTTGGAGAAGCCTGGTCACCTTCTAAATAAGAATTGAGAAAATTGCAACAGCATTATGAATACCATCACCAATCATGCATTCCAAATACCAAGTCCATTAGACCAATATCCCCAGGGTGCCTCTTCTGACATAATGAACCAGTGAAACGAAACTAGAGTTCTTATGGGCCATGACTCATGAGAAATCAATTGATCCTCTCACAATGGGCCAGACATACTTTAATGAAGTCAAGCAACCAATTTGTTTTCATGTTCTAGGCAAAATAAGTAAAATAAACAATTTCCTATGTCCCTTACACGATAAGCAATGACTAATAATAAATTTTAATTTTAATTTTGGCACACCAATGTTATTTCATTACATTAGTTGTTTTAATAAAGGTGAAATATACTAAGAATATAACATGTAAAATATTCATATGACCAAACTTATAGCAAGTAAACATCAGCAGAACTATGATATGCACGAAAAAATATACTGGACCCAAAATAATCCACATTTTTAACAAATTAAACTTTTAGTAGAGTCAAAATCCGTACCCAAAGACCTCTTGCTGTAAAATTTGAGCCCCAGAAGTTGAAATGCTTATCGCTGACTTCTCTCTGATGTTTTCAGGAGTTACATGGTGAGGATAGCGGCATTTGTCTCCATATGTGCATTTTCCCCCATTAAAGAACAATCTGCATACATCATTAGAAGTTCTTCCACGATCATAAGTCCTGGCCTTGAAGCCCTCCTCAGTTTCCAGTCCTTGCCAATTACGCCAAGTCTTGCGGAGATCACTGATTCCATGGGCAAAACAACATCTCTGCCCATAATAGCAATTACCCATTTTGAAGTTATTGCAAAGTCTGGTTTTGAAATTACAAGGCAACATTTTATTCTGCGCCATGGGAATCGTAGAGATCAATACGACTTCAGAAGTTTTGGGTTTCTTGAAAGGATGACTTTCAATGTCAGAGTGATCTTTGAAATCTTTATCAGCATTAGGAAATTCAGGCTTTAGTTGATGCCTGTTGTAACCGGATTCAAGATATGGGGCAAAGAATTGGCATGTAGGTCCAGAATCGCTCATGTTGGTACAGAACTTGAAACCAAGTTGGAGGTCAAACTGTTTGTTGAAATGTCAAAGAACCCAGAAGAAAACTAAGCTCCAGACATAGTTGGAGCTGAAATTCAAGAAAACCCAGGTGCAATTTCAGAACAACTGAGTGGGTATCAATCAAGAAATGAGAGCCATTCTGTTTCAATGTTTGCAAATTCGCAATGTATCACAATCCAGATGAACATTTCTAAGTTGGGAACGGACCTAATTGAAATATTCAGAAAACCCAGATGAGAAGGTACCTAAGTGAAAGTTCATTATGCGCCTCAGCTAAATTGTTATGAAACCAAAATGTTTGTGAAAAATGGAAAACCCTAAACCCTTACTGTATTTTGCATCCATTAGTGATATGTTTAATTGAGTAGATGGGATGACAAGGGAGAGTGGGTCGAGGATGAGTATGCTATTACCATTTGGCATTCTGCCGGTAACGGGAAGCTCGTCGAGTACATGGAGACCCGATATTTTTGTCATTAAAACTTTTCCTCAAGAAAATGATTTTAGAAAATTATAATGCAATACATGAAAAATGGAATAAGACATAGGATTTTATATGAAACAATAATATAATCACAATCATCATACAATCATGGATCATAAGTTAAACTGGGACTTGACATTTATAAACAAGGGAAAGTAGGAATAAGTAGAGAAAACAGATATTTACATCTAAGCTTGGCATTTTATTATGAAAAACAAACAAACTGACCGAATCGAATGGGTCGGTTTTGTCAGTCATGGAGCAAATCGGTAATTGCGGTACTAATTTATAATACCAATATCATTTTCATTTTTGCACATTCAATGTGTCGATCTCTTCCCTCTTTTTTGTCTCGTATCTCTCTCTCTCTCTCTCTCTCTCCTCTCTCTCTCTCTCTCCTCTCTCTCTCTCTCTCTCTCTCTCTCTCTCTCTCTCTCCTTCTTTTTCTTCCTTTTCGCACATGTTTCCCTCTTTTCGGCCGGGTAGGCTCACGGAAGGAACTTTTGGTCTTTCTTCTTTTTTGAGTGCCGGACGTGCCACCACCAAGCCACGAATTTGGCTTGGATGGAATGTGTATGTTGGATATGTCGTGCTTCTAACTTCTAATCAAGCGATTGTTCGGCCAAGCAAGGAACCTCCTCACGACCTAGGTTCTTTCACTACCTCGGGGTCAAGGTTTTATGTGAGCAACCAAATAATGTGGAGTGGATGGAGATGAAGATTGAAGGTGAAATGTAATGAAACAAAGAACAAGTGAGTAAAGCAAAGGTGCTTAAACTTAAATATAATTTAAAGATAAATGCGTAAAGTAAAGTGCGTAAAATAAATAACGTAAAGACGAGAATTAAAGTGCGATAAATAAACAAGAACAAAATAAGAACGATAAGAACGGTAAACTAAATTAAACTTGAATTTAAACTTAATAAAAAACAAAGCGATTGAAATAAACTTGAATTTAAATGACAAGGTAATGTAAATTGCAATAATTTAAACTTACACTAAGGAAAGGAAGGACTTGCTACACTAGGTGCTTGAAAAGTAAAATCCTAAGTCTAAGAAAAGAAAAGTGTGAGACCAAAAATAGGTTTGTGTGTATGATGATGTGTGTCTTCTGCCTTCGTTTGGTGAAGTTTATATAGGGCGTCCGTTAGCCCGTGGGCTGGCAATTCAATGGCCAAATGTCAACTCTTCTAAAATTCTTTCCTTTCGAGGCCCCCTAAATCCGTAGATACGTCGGCGGAGATATTATGGTTGCTTGATTTTCTCTTGATTTGGAAAATTCCGAATCGTCATCAACCTCCTTGATTTCTTTCCTTGTGAGACCTTTGTCACGCCCCTGGGGGCACATGGATTGCAATATGAATATTGCCGTTGAAATCAAATGGCCACAATTAAAACTTGCTTTTGTTTTCTTTTTTCAAATTGTTCCAACGACTATATGATTAAAGGCGAGGATTAATTCTTAAATTTCAACGGAAATAAAATAGATCCAACGTTCAAAAATCAAATCCAGTGGGAAAAAAATAATTAAATGGTAAAAATCAGATGTAACCCAAAAACTCATCCCAAACTCTATAAATACCCATCCATTTGTTAAATAACCCACCAAAATCAATTTTTTTCATTTCTCACTTTGATAATTATGTTCATTCTCCTTTTAATCCTATTCAATATGGCCCCAAAACCCCAAAGAGGTGTGAATTGGAGACCACAAGAAGATGAGGCTTTATGTAGAGTGTGGGATGTGAACCATGTCAGATAATAATTCAAGGAAGAGATGAGGAGATATAGATGAAATGAAGAGAATCCAAGAAAGGAAAAGCTGAAGGAGATAAAGGAGATGGGCACAAAGTCAAAAAATAATTGAAAGAAGACAAGAGGAGATGGACACCAAATCAGAAAATAATTCAAGCCATATAGGATAATGGCCTACAAGTTTTCATTTTCATTGAAATAAAATTAAGTTTGTTGAATTTTAATTTTTTTAAGGTTAAAAGAAAAATAAATCATGAAGTTAAATAACAAAAAAACAAAAAAAAAAAAAAAAAAAAAAAAAAAAATAAAAAAAAAAAAAAACTATTTTTAAAGGGTGAAAATTTGGATTTAGGCCCTTTAGCATTGGAGATGGTGGTAGAGATTTGAAACCTCTTTAAAAGGTTTTCCAAATATATAGAGATAAATTCCGTGTTATCTTGCCGAAAGATCAGTGACTAAACCCTTCATTAACAACTTCTCATTTGTGTTTAGAGCACATGAAAAAGTAAAGAAACTCCATCAATACAAAAATTCAGAGAGTAATCAAGTTTATGTCAAGTTCATAGTCTTCTTCTTTAAGTAAAGCTCTACTGGTTGGTTCTGGTCCTGAATTTTTTGGTAATGAATCAGTGAAACGAGAAGTATTAATATTTTTCAATTTTATACAGAAGTATTAATTAATTACATAACTTTTGCTTTGTCTCTTCTCTTCCTACCCATTTAATTTATCAAGCCAATTGGAAACCCGTCATTAGTTCAAAGTTACATGTTACTTTTTCTTTTGCCATTATTTAAATAGACCAATTGCGCTATTAACAAAAAATAATAATAATAAATTGAAACATCCAATATTATATTATATATGTCTAATGTATTCTCTTTGGCAATAGGTCAGACATATTTTAATGAATAACTTTTTTTTATTTATATTTGATCCATTATCACAAAAGAAGTAATTTTAATTGATAAACCACTGTTTCTTCATTACATTAGTAGGGTTGGATTAATAGTAACAATATAACATCTCATATTACCAAACTTATAACATGGAAACATTAGCAAATTAAACTTACGCTGGATCCAAAAAACTAATCAACATTTTCTACCGTTTAAACTTAGTTGTGTCAAAATCCATAATCGAGACATCTTTCACCCCTAGGAGGGGCGGTTCTATTAACTTATACACCTGAATCATTAGCTGCAACTCACTTAAAGGTCTGAAGCAGGGAAGAAAAACATTTCGAGCCGCTTGGTCCTCCCATTCTAAGCCATTCCACCACTTTTCCTCTCCTTCAATAATGAGATTACTTGTTTGAGCACTGCTGGAGTTGAGAGGCAGCCTAGTGAGCACTGGACATCTAGATATAAGGATTTTCTTCAGAAATGGAACGGGCAAGGGATTTTTGCATATTCTCCACAAGCAGGGTAGGTCATCCAAACGCAAAATAGTGAGTTTTGCAAATGGGGTAGTTTCCGTTGTGTTTAAACCGAGTATTCCCGTCATTTTAGAGCAGCACTCTACATGCAAGTGGCTGAGATTTGGAGCAAAAATGAGCCATTCCAGGTTCTTGAGATTCGTGCAATTTCTTACTTGTACGAACTGAAGACCAAGGAAGCAATTCTGATTTTCCAGACGTGTTATCCACGTAGAGTACACATCCACCACATGTTTAATTTGAAGGGTATCAAGGTATTTCATATTAGCCATCGCCACATCTGATAAATCAAGATAGCTTGATGGGTTCTCGTAATCCTCGCCCGTGAGGCATAAAGTTAGAGTGCAAGTCACTAATATGTGGTGGCTGTCCAAATTCTGGAAACAAGAGGTACCTCTTACGACTGTCAAAGACAAGACGTCAAGGTGTTTCAAACCCTGCAGTTCGTTTATCATGGTTTTCTCATTATAAAAAAAAACTCGGTTAGAAGAACCACAATCTAGTATTCTCAAAACTTTTAGCAGCGGGAAACTTGATAATAAATTTGGTGGAACATAATCAAGCCTACGTGTATACTCTAAGTTCAAATACTTTAGGCTTGCACATTTTGCTAACTCCACTGGCAACCATTTTATGCCTGTTTTGGACAAATTCAGATGTTGTAATGAAACTAGATTTGCAACTCCAGTTGGCAGTTGAGTTATAAGGAAATTTTCAGACAAATCCAGAACTCGTAGCGTAGGCATGAAATCAAAGAAGTCATCCACAATCCTCTTTAAAAATCTTCCTCTGAGAAATAAGGTCAACAAATTGGGAGATCTTGGTGTTTCATCTAGAGATATGATACCATTACTACCCATCAATGAAACCCTTTTCGCGTTCTTCCATTTCGCAATATTTGGTGCATGATAAGCACATGTATCCACAAGGATGTTCTCGCCTTCTTTCCCAAGGTCACGAGCTAACCACAATGCCATGTCACGAATTACATCATGCATTTTTACTGAATCTCCTTCATCTTCCAACAAACATGAGGTAAGAAGAATTCCTATGATATGATAACTCTCATTTTTGGCTTCCTCTACATTACCATATTCATCTAATATATCCTCACACATCCAAAAATATACCAAGTCATCTTTAAGTATAACAAAATCTTCCGGAAACAGAGCACAGTATAAGAAACATGATCTAACTTTCTGACTTGGTAAATTATCGTAACTGAATTTTAAAAGAGGGAATACCTTATCTCCCATTCCTGAAAACTTGGAGGCAAATCTTCTCAGGACTTGAACTGCATGCTTCCACTCTTGGGTGTTTTCTTGCAGGCCATGACCCTGCCCACTGTGATGAGTGCCAGTGGCAAACCGTCACACTCCTTCGCCACAATTTCAGCTTGCTCGGGGATACCTGGATGAAGAAGAAGTGTTTCTTTCCCAACCTTCTCCTGAAACAAGTTCCATGCTTTGTCCCAAGTCAAACACCCCACCTTAATCCTCTTCTGGGCATCCATATGACCACATACCTCCTCGGAGCGAGTTGTGAAAACTATTTTGAACTTGTTCCGACTGTCAGGAGCTGGAACCCCTACATTGGTTAATTCAACCGGCTCCCATAAATCATCCATTAATAACACAAACTTCTTTGTGTTCAAGATTCTGAAGATGTCTTCTGCTTTTTCACGCTGCTCTTTAAGCTTCCATACACCACTAGACAGCCCAATATTTTCACCAATCTTATCTTGAATAACTTCAATTTTGTGGCCCTTGGATACCACAATCCAGATCACAAGATTGAAATCATTACGAGTGCGGTTGAAGTTGTTATGGATCTGGGTAAGGAGGGTGGTCTTCCCCACCCCTCCCATTCCATATAAGCCAATAATTCCCACTTGCTCATCTTCAACGTGTCTCCAAACTTGATAAAAAATCGGCTCCATGCCAACTGTTGGCTCACTAGGTATCGCATCGACTAGAGCCGTAGGTAAGCTTTCGGCTGCCACCTCTTCAAAAACTCCCTTGCTTTTCAAAGCCTCCACTTCCACCAACTTTCTAGCAACTTTTTTTCCATACCTGTAGCTGGATCTGTAGTTCTTGGAGCAGTAACCTCCGCAGCATAATTTCTGAATTTCTTGAGTTCTATGGCTTACAATAACTTCGTTAATTCCAGTCTCAAGAGCCTCCACGCTTAAAATCCAGTTATTTACCTGCTCTAACCGCTTTAATCTTGGCTGCCGCTCTGCAAGCTCAACCTTTCTTTGCACATCATTCTTTAAAGACTTGAGTTCTTGTAAAGAAGTTGTGAGAGCTTGAAGGTTTTCTTGAAGCTTACGTACATACGGTTCTCTTCCAAAAACGGAATCCCAGCAGCGTGAAACAATGTCATCGCCTGATAAGTTGATTGCCAAGGCGCTACCCATTGCTTTGCTTGCTCTGCGCACAAGATTGTAAGAGAAATTCACCAAAGATTTCTTAATCTTTCTAACAACAATTCACTTACAGGAAGACCTTAGTATTGGAGACCGAGACACCATGAGCAGTCAATTAAGTTTTGAATAGGAGTAGTGAGTGGGGAAAAGCAAACAAGTCATTGTACAAAGTCACAGACGTTAGATGAACTGTATAATGATGTCTCCGTCACATCAATTATCAAGTAAATCGTGAACGTTTACATGTGAATTGTTACAACTACAATCTATTGCATGGGGACAAAAATTATTAATTGTATTAGATACACATTCTCCACCCAAATTATGACATGTATTACGTTCACAACACAAGATTTGGGGTTTGATATTTCCATATGTTCGTACTGAGCACGTGAATGTATAAAAGAAAATTAATACGAGTGCAAAATACAACATCAACATGTCATGTGATATATTAGATACAGGCCCGCCCTTATAATAGGGTGGATCAATATTCAAATGAAAACCATAATCTCCACATCCACCTCTACAAGTTTATATTGGGTTGGGTTTACTTAATAGGAAAAATAGCTAAATACACTCTACTGGGCGAGAAATTTTTATATGTTCCGGGTACACCACGTGGCTGGTGTACCATCCAATAAACAAATAGTATAATATTTTTTTGATTTAAAATATTAAAATATTAAATTGTTATTTGTTACTTATTAGTGGTTACTTTAGTGATTTCATAATGCAAAATCCATTTAATGTTGTATTTTTTGAAGCCCAGGCCTTTCTCTCCTGCCCATGCCCTTTTCTAAACCTCTCATCTTCTTCAATGTCATCGTCGTCTCTCTCTCTCGCCTCATACACTCCCAATAATCTTATTAGATATTCTTCTGAGTTCTGGGTGGTACAGCAACAAAAGCTTTACTAAAAGGCATATAAACATGGAAGAAAGAGACAATGATGAAGAATGTAAGATTTTCACACAACTATCCGGATCCCCTGGGCTATCTGAGTTCTGGGGGACGCACTATTGCTTTGAATTTTGTGACTGAATGAATCTATCCAAATCTTTATGTAGCCATCACTAGCAATGTAGTCAAGTTCGATCTGTTAGGTTTGCTATGGTCACACATCACAACAAAAGCATGATTACTCATATGAATGCCCTAAGAACCATGAAAATGAAATTATAAAGCTGTCCGGAGGACTATAAGCTGATTATGGGTGCACTTGGATTGAAATTAAGCTTTAGAATCGGGTTTTCTATTTTTTTTTAAAAAAGAAATAGTGTAGCCGGGCGGCTATACTCCTTTTTTCAAATTTATTTACAGTATAGCCACGCGGCTATACTAATTTTTTTTTAAAAAGAAATAGTATAGCCGCGAAACTAAACCAAAAAAACCAATCACAATCAATCACTAACCTGAGAAGAAGATTTCATGATCTTCCCTCTCTTGGCAAATTCCAAAACAGCTCCACAAAATTAGCGTTAATTAATCATGATATTGACGGGTCTATATACCGTTGGCAAGGACAACGTCTCTGTAAAAGAAGACATTTTCTGATTACCCAAAAAAAGAGAAGACAATAGAATGAAATTCTATCTGCTTTTAATATGGAAATGAGACAAAAGGCTAAGGAAGATTACCTCTTAAAAAGAATGAAATTGATCGGTCAAACAGGACAAGTATCCTTGGACACACCAAATGCAATTCAATTTGTGCTCTCGGTGTGCAGAATGCTGCTTAAACGCACAGAAAGACAATGTGGGAAAATGAGAAAATGAAGCTCACTTTTATAATATGCATTCCCAACAGCACTTCATCCCTCCCAATTTAAGTTTTCTTCTGCAACAATAAACGATGAAATTGCAAGATCATATCAGAATATGTGGCCACTCAGATGTATATTGTATCAAACTATAAGTTCTAGCTAGACAAAGATATCAATTCAAAAGTCAGCCTTAGTGGCAACTGGGGAAGTCTCAGTTGTACATACGAAACTATATGCTAGGAGCAATGTTTTCAAAGGCGAGGCGTAGAGGCAACGCATTTTTAGTTGCACTTTGCGAGGCATAAGCGTTGAAACATTGAGGCGTAAGCCTTTTGAACATTAATTTATTTTAATAACAAAAATTTATAAATAATACAATACAACTAAATTGTAGAACTAATTCGTATTAAACCATAATAATCTATCAATTACAAGTAATAATTCTCATTTAAGCATAATAATTAATCCTCAAACATAATTTTAGGGTTATAGTATATATAGGTCCATGTTAAAATATTTATAATTTTTTTTAAAAATAATTTATTTTTTAAAAAAAGGTAAGAACAGCATTGGGGGAGTCAAACCAAAAAAAAACATTTAAAAAATAAACGAAAATGGAATGTTAAAAGTTAAAACGTGCGTTTAACTTAAAACCAATGTTGAAAGAAACCAAAACCTCAAAACGACGTTGTTTTGAAGAAAACCTATTAAAAAAAATTCACCCAACTTCATCTTCTCTCGCATCTCTCCGCCTCCACCACCTCCCCATCTCTCTCTACCTCCATCCTCTCTCATCTTTCTCTGCCTCCATCATCTCCTCTTGCACGCCCTTGAAATAAGGTGAGCCCAGCACCAGCTACAAAGAAAAGAAGAAAAATTCAAAGATACCTCTGACGAGTAGAGAAAAAGCCGTTGCCGCCACTGGTTGGGTCGAGAAGAGTAGAGAAGCGGCCACCCCTAACGTTTAGGGTGAACTCGCGGCGGTGTTCTCCCGCCTAGCGCCTAGGAGCGCCTAGGAGCCGCTTAGGCGGCTGCCTAGCGACTAGGCGCCTAGGTCTATTTTTCAGAGTTTCTTCTTCTTTTTTTGCGGTGAGTGGTGAAGAGATAAGAAAACAAGTAAAAAGGGCATGAAAGATGAAGAAAGATTAATAAAATAAAAACAAAAAATTATTTTTAATTTTACTCAACAATTATTTGATATTAATTTGTCATTACGAGCCCTTAACTGTCATATGAATCATCAGATTTTTGACTGGCATTGGCCTAATGCATGAAAGCACTTGTGATAATAAGAGTAGAACGGAATTGTGTCTGTGCTTAATATGGAGGAGACATAAAGCCAAGGAAGAACCGAGCCGGTGGGTGTTGAGTTTTCTGCATGTTTTTAAAATACCATTGCAAAAGTAACAACACCCTATGTATGAGCCTAATCATACCAAGACTGTGTTATATTAAATCTGGAAAGAATGGCTTCAAAGGAAAAACACATCAGTTGGCCAAACTTACAGTAAAAAGGGAGTGAAGTGAAGACAAGTGAAAGAGAATGGAGCATCAAGCTCACAACACCCTTCTTGACATGGAGTCTCTCATCTTGCATTGCATGAGAGAAAAAATTATAGACAGAGAGCACATAGATGCAATGCAGCCATACCATGCACCTTGCAAATCAATAATGAGGTGAAAATGGAGATTGGGAGTTTTGAACCCTAAAGCAACTGACAATATCACCAACCTAAGTCGGTGGAAAATACGAGATACATATACATGACAGTCCTGCTTTAGAGCACTTCCACCAGTTAGCCCCTTGCCATGGCAAGGGGAGCCCTAGGGCAGCTACTATTCATGTGAATAGTGGCTGCCCTACCCCCCTTAGCAAAGTGTGTTTCCAGTAGTTTAGGCTTGCCATGACAAATACTATTCATTTTTTTGTTTTTTTTTCACAACTTTGTTTACTTAAACAATTAATTTGGATAATATTTTCGGATAAGATTTTTGGGTTCCTACATATGAAAAATCATTTTCTCAAGGTTTTTAGCGGAGGTGCAATATTGACTAAGTATGAAAAATGGTTTTTCGGAATAATCATTTTCTCAAGATAATTTTTGGCGGCTTTTATTCCTTACACATCAAATAAGAAAACTTGATTTTATGGGATTTTAATATGAAGTATATATTCACTTAATGAGCCATCATTTTTAGCCTAAATCGTATTTTGCACTAAAACCGATTTTTCATATTTTGATTTGGTGGGAATTTGATTTTCTAGTATTTTTATTTGAATCCAAAGGGGGTACTTCCTTATTTACATTGTAAACTTAAGTAAATGGAGTAATATAAAAATAAATAAAAGTAAAAGGACAAAGACATTTACTTAAATGTTGAAAATGGAAATAAGGTATAGAGAGAAAAAATAATAATAATAAAAAGAAGAAATAATTTTTTGGTATTTTTTTCAATTTTTTATTACAAAATATTGGCTGCTGGTGTTAAAAGTGAAGAGTATTGGTTGGTATTTATAGAAAAAAATTTCAGTATTTTTTGGGTATTTTTTGCATTTTATACATTTTTTTATTGGGCAAAGGGAGCACTGTAGCGGGCACTGTAGCGCGATGACGTCAGATTGCCCTCGGGCTGGCGCTCGGGCCAGCCCAGGTAGCTGGACCCCACTCCTTGCCCTGGCAGATCTTTGTTGCTGGAAACCCCATTTTGGGTTTGCCCCCCCCCAACCCTCCCCTTGGGCCCTTTGTTGGAAATGCTCTTAGAGCATCTCCAGCGCCATACCCAAACTGGGGGAAAGGCTGTCCTGGCGAGCCCAAGACACCTCCAGCGCAGCAGATGCAGCCTGGTTTCATGGTGGGTTCCACCAGCCCGGGCAGGCCCAAGGGCAAATTCAGCCCGAGCTGCTACTAGGGCAAACTGATGCAATTCTGACGTCATAATGACGTCAGCAATCCAAAATAAAATAAAAATAAAATAAAATAAAAAAATAAAAAAAATACCAAAAATTCCAGAATTTTTTTAAATAAATACCTAGGCATATTCTTTACTTCCCACACCAAAAACTATATACAAATTCATCTCCTCATATCTCATATGAATAGTATTTGCCTTAGACTTGCCCTAGACTTAGCTCTCATGGGTGGAACCACAAATGCAAAAGCTGACACTATTCACGTGAATAGTGACAGCCTTTGCTTGCCCTTGCCTTAGACTTAGCCCTTGTGGGTGGAAGTGCTCTTATATGCAAACTAAATGTATAATTTTAAAGTATAAAATTCCAAGTTTTGGTTCAATTTTAAAAGAGGTTTTAATTACTTACATTACTTCATATACAGATCTAAGTACATACATGAGAACTATAACTGGAGCTTGTGAGAAGTTCACTTTCATATCTAAGTACATACAAAACAAGACAATTGCATTTGACCAAGAAGCTTTGTTAAGAGTACATTTGGATACCCCCAAATTCACCAAGAATCTTTGTTAAGAGTTCATTTGGATAGGGGCAGCAAGTTGAACTGGGGAACAGAAGCCTAAAAGGTTCCTTTTGTGAAAAGTGAAGGGACAAATTTTGATTCCCATGGTCAGCAAGTTTGTGATTTTGATAGGGTGGTGATCATCTTCACTGTTAATGAGCTGGCTCTATTTTAGAAGCGACCCATGTACAGTAAAGGAGACGCTTTCTATTGAAATTCAAAAATGTTTAGAAGTTCTCTAATGTGGAAACCATTTTTCAGTTTTCCCAAATTTTTTATAGAATTAGTATAGCAACGCGACTCTACTATTTTTAAAAACAATAAAAAACGGAGTATGGCCGCTCGGCTATGCTATTTACATAAATAAATAAATAAAAAGAGAACCCGCCACGAGCCACGAGTCAAAATAGGTATAGCCGGCCGGCTATAATATTTTTAATCATTAATAAAACCGAGTAAGGCCGAACGGCTATACTATTTATATATAAAAATGACCCACCTATTCAAAATACGTGTAGCCGCACGGCTATACTATTAATTGAAAAAAAACACAAGAAGAGCTGGCCGGCGATCCTGTTTATTTATATAAAAAGAGAACCCGCGGAAAAATAGGAGCCACGTGTCGAAAATAGTATAGCCGCCCGGCTATACTATTTTTAGAATCACCGACTATATCCGCCTGGCTATACCATTTGTGAAAAAGGGACCCGTCTATCGGTAAGGCGTCCACGTGTCAAAATAAGTATAGCCAGCCTGCTATACTATTTTTATTAAAAAAAATTTTAAAACCGAGTATAGCCACCTGGCGATACCTTTAAAATATTCTATTTATTTAGTACACGTACGTCTTTTTCAATAATTTGAGTATGGGGCGCCAAGAAGGGAGGTAAGGCTCTATTTTGATGATTCCAACTTTTGCTTTTGAAATTTCGGAACTTTCTCAGTCCAGGGACCAAAAGGACGAAAAGTAAAGTTTGGTCTTAGTTCAGGGACCATTGCTACAATTTTGCCTCATATATATATGTTTTCAAAATCCGTAGTTTGTCACACCACTGCAGATCACCCCATTTCAAGGGTATTTCAGTATTTTTCATAATAATAAAAATTCTAAAATAAAAGATGGAAATTATAAGGAACTTAAAAAAAATAAGGGAAAACTGAAATTAATATATATTATAACATAATATAGAAAATATAGAAAAACAATCAGATTGAGGCACAGTCAAAAACCCTACACTACACTACAGATGACGCAATAATTGAAAAAAAGAAACATCATAAAGCACCAGCTTTGTGGAGCAACTTGCTCAACTTCTTGGACGACCTGTTACAAATAGCATGTCTGCTGGCCTATCCATTCTGAGGTTCATCATATCTTAAAGCACTCTGCATTTCCCTCATCACTTCTGCATCCAAAAAATGGCATGATGATAAAGAGATGAACAACCGCGTCGTCGTAATTTTAATTCCATAGAAAAGGAATATTGGGAAAGTACAGATGCATCAAGAATTTGGCAGCAATAGAAGCTATATTGTGCTGTTCTACTACCATGGAACCATGGAAACAGTAGGAACAAGAGCATAAGAATTTGAAACACTGAACAATAAATGCAAAGAGCATAGTTATCAAATGTTGCTGAGAACAACATTTAAAGAAACACCAACCATTCCTCATTACTCATTTTCTACAAATTTACCAACTGGAATTAGCTAGAGTCTAACACAACAGCAAACACATACAGTAGATTTTGAGCAGCCACAAATCAGATTCGTACACACACAACCAAGAACACACATAGCGAAGGAGCATTCTCTGAAAGTTACTTGCAAATAAAATTTTCAAGTCAGTTCACACTACGCGAACCAATTTTCTGCTAGTTACATCCATTTGACACACCACATCTTGTAAAAAGAAAACATGCCTTTACAAAAAGCAAAGTAACGACTGAAATCCCTGGATAACAGAGATAGGGGAAAATCAAGATATAAGAAAACCCTCTTTGTAGGGACTTAGGTTTGCTGGTTTTCTGGTCGAGTTGGATTCTCCTGATTCAGAAGAGTTGGAGTCATACGAAGCATCTTCTGATTATTAAGCCATAAGCCATGTATCGAGATCAAACGTCAATCCCGCACTTGTTCAACAAAACTAAGGTGTTAGATCTAGGAAAACACAACAAACTTCCTATCTGTACAGGAAGAATACAGAACTACTCTCTTCCTTTACACATATCAAACCAAACTCGATCAGCACTCCGCTTTGCTTGATGAGCCATGTACAAGGGGGATATCTTCAATCCAATCAGCATAGATGCGACTCATTTTCTCTAGTTCGTTCCACTTGAAGTTGCATTCCCT
This sequence comes from Prunus armeniaca, assembly GCA_903112645.1. Taxonomy (NCBI): domain Eukaryota; kingdom Viridiplantae; phylum Streptophyta; class Magnoliopsida; order Rosales; family Rosaceae; genus Prunus; species Prunus armeniaca. The sequence continues at coordinate 6,264,416 of CAEKDK010000003.1, read as the reverse complement.
ACCCTGCAGTTGTTTGTGATAAGTAGCCCCAATTCCCATCCTACGTTTTGACATAATTGTAGAAGAATTCCTCGAATTCTGCACACTTCCAGATTCCACTGCCATATAGCCACAAAGCTTCATTAGTTCCGTAAAACAATGATACGACTCAGAGTTCAGTTTTCTGAGAATCATTGCACATCCCACAACATTGAGCATCTCTTAGTCAATCAAAAGGGACATTGATGAATGTGAACAATCAGCAATTCATGACTCTAGATTGGTTCTGCAGGATATCATAACGGCCTCTGGTTCATCACTACAAATGGCTACCGATAATGGGTGCCATTTTTGTAATGATCAGTACAAAATGAAGGTTATGTACTTTAAAAACAAAATAGAAAAGACACTGCTCAAATGCCCAAAATGAAGGTTATGTACATTAACAACTTACCATTCCTCTTTAGAGCACAAAAAAAAAAAAAAAAAAAAAAAAAAAAATAAAAAGTAAAAATACAACAACAAACAACAACAAAAATTTAAGAGAAGAGTAATCAAGTTCATGTCAAACATTCGATGCATCAAGCAGACAACCAGGCACTGAAAGCCTATATCTCTCTCCATAAACTTATAAACCAACTTGCAGCAAGAGCAAAAACCTTATAAGGCCACTATGAAATCATACATATCTAATATCAATTTCCTTGGAGAAGCCTGGTCACCTTCTAAATAAGAATTGAGAAAATTGCAACAGCATTATGAATACCATCACCAATCATGCATTCCAAATACCAAGTCCATTAGACCAATATCCCCAGGGTGCCTCTTCTGACATAATGAACCAGTGAAACGAAACTAGAGTTCTTATGGGCCATGACTCATGAGAAATCAATTGATCTTCTCACAATGGGCCAGACATACTTTAATGAAGTCAAGCAACCAATTTGTTTCCTTACACGATAAGCTATGACTAATAATAATTTTTAATTTTGGCACACCAATGTTACTTCATTACATTAGTTGGATTAATAAAGGTGAAATATACTAAGAATATAACATGTAAAATATTCATATGACCAACCTTATAGCGAGTAAACATCAGCAAAACTATGATACGCACGAAAAAAATATGCTGGACCCAAAATAATCAACATTTCCAATAAAGTAAACTTTTAGTAGAGTCAAAATCCATACCCAAAGACCTCTTGCTGTAAAATTGACCAGAACCACCAATGTGAGCCCCAGTAGTTCAAATACTTATCGCTGACTTCTCTCTGATGTTTTCAGGAGTTACATGATGAGGATAGCGGCATTTGTCTCCGTATGTGCAGTTTCCCCCATTAAAGAACAATCTGCATACATCATTAGAAGTTCTTCTATGATCACAAGTCCTGGCCTTGAAGCCCTCCTCAGTTTCCAGTCCTTGCCAATTACGCCAAGTCTTGCGGAGATCACTAATTCCATGGGCAAAACAACATCCCTGCCCATAATGGCAATTACCCATTTTGAAGTTATTGCAAAGTCTGGTTTTGAAATTACAAGGCAACGTTTTATTCTGCGCCATGGGAATCGCAGAGATCAATACAACTTCAGAAGTTCTGGGTTTCTTGAAAGGTTGGCTTTCAATGTCAGAGAGATCTTTGAAATCTTTATCAGCATTGGGAAATTCAGGCTTTAGTTGATACCTGTTGTCGCCGGATTCAAGATATGGGGCAAAGAATTGGCAAGTAGGTCCATAATCGCTCATTTTGGTACAGAACAGAACTTAAAACCAAGTTGGAGCTCTAACTGTTTGTTGAAATGTCGAAGAACCCAGAAGAAAACTATGCTCGAGACATAGTTGGAGCTGAAATTCAAGAAAACCCAGGTGCAATTTCAGAACAAATGAGTGGGTATCAATCAAGAAATGAGAGCCATTCTGTTTCAATGTTTGCAAATTCGCAATGTATCGCAATCCAGATGAACATTTCTAAGTTGGGAATGGACGGAATGGACCAAATTGAAATATTCAGAAAACCCAGATGAGAAGGTACCTAAGTGAAAGTTCATTATGCGCCTCAGCTAAATTGTTATGAAACCAAAATGTTGGTGAAAAGTGGAAAACCCTAAACCCAGACTGTATTTTGGATCCCTTAGTGACATGTTTAATTGAGTAGATGGGATGACAAGGGAGAGTTGGTCGAGGCTGAGTATGCTATTCCCATTTGGCCTTCTGCCAGGTAAACGGGAAGGTCGTCGAGTACATAGAAAATTATAATGCAATACATGAAAAATGGAATAAGACGTAGGATTTTTTGTAAACCGCATATCCTTCTCGTATAATGTATAGCCTAGATTTGGATTGAGGTCAGGATCTATACTAGATCTTCCGGTTTGGGATGCTCTCGGTAGGAGACTTGCACACTTTGAACAGCTATCAGAACAAGAGCGAACTGAGGTTAGTCCCAGTTGAACTCCCTTCAATGGTTAAGTCAAAAGTGGTTGTAAGGTGGAGAGAGTGGATGTATGGTTTGCAAGATGAGAATATTTATTACCTACGTCCAGAGATAGGTGAAGAGTATTTATAGGGGGAGAAGGAGAGATAAAGATACTTAAGGAGGAGATATTTATCCTCCTTCCCCTTGGTAGGATTAGACCACATTAAATGACCTATTTCTGATCACCATACTATCTGGCAAGGATTGTGTGACGAAGTGACATGTGGCTTTGGATGGGAGGTATATTAAATGATCTCTCTTCATCACCAGTCTGTTCACTCTGAGATCAAAAGGTAAGGCGACACCTGGTCTTGGATGGAATGTACATTAACTTATCTATCTCACTTGCCAGGCTGTCTTACCAAAGGGGCGGAGTGTTTGACTCGAGAGGGGTCTAATCATGCATGTGGACCATTAATGCATCTTTGGTTGAACATAGCACCAGAGTGGTCGGGTCGGTGTTCAAATACCCGAGAGCTAAATCGACCTTTATTCCTTTGGATATTGGGTGGGAGGTCTTTTATCGACCCTCGGGGGTACCAAGTATGATCGGGTCGGTATTAAAGGTAACCCAGCCCAACTACGGCCACGTGACGTTCTCTAATAGGTTCAGCTCACAGTGATGGTATGAGGCATTAACAATTTTATATGATACAGTAATATATATTCACAATCATCATACAATCATGGATCATAAGTTAAACTAGGACTTGAAATTTATAAACGAGTATACAAGGGAAGGAATAAGTAGAGAAAACGGATATTTACATCTAAGCTTGGCATTTTATTATGAAAAACAAACAAACTGATCGAACCGAATTGGTCGGTTTTGTCGGTCATGGAGCAAATCGGTAATTGCAGTACTAATTTACAATACCAATAGCATTTTCATTTTTGCACATTCAATGTGTCAATCTCTTCCTTTTTTTTGTCTCGTGTTTCTCTCTCTCTCTCTCTCTCTCTCTCTCTCTCTCTCTCTCTCTCTCTCTCTCTCTCTCTCTCTCTCTCTCTCCTTCTTCTTCTTCTTCTTCTTCCTCTTCGCACCATATCCAGACAATGCTGCCAAGCTTCAAACCCCACACGACAGCCACTGCTTCATATCGCACCAGATCTCTCTTTGTCGACAACCTCTAGTTCCATTATAGCCACTGCTTTATATAGCGACAATGTCATCCCAAACTGATGGCCTCCCACCAAAATTGAAATAGTCGATAATCGATTGTCGGCGGATTCCTTTTTGGCCATAACGTAGCTTCTTAGTCAATACTTGGTTTTGTCGTTTCAGTTCGGTTACTGAACCGAAACTACCCATGTTTACATCCATGCCCAGATAAAGTGGGGACACACAGGGCGACTAGGAAGATATTGTAATTTCTAATAGGAATGAGACATGCTTAATTATTAGGAGTGAGGGTGTAGGGGACTTTTTCCTCCAGCAGCTGCAAATGGGCTGGGCTGCTGTAAAAAGGGCAGACTGATGAAATTGTCCCCTTTACCTGAGTTTGAAAATTAAGCCCCAAAATACCTCGAAAGGGCAGTAGGGCCTTAGGAAGTATTTTGGTTACCTTCACCAACCAAAATAATGGCAGCTTACAAATAATTTATGCATGCTTACAGATAAAATTTTAAGCTTGGCATGAGAGGCATGTGACATGGGAGCAAAATCAACATGAGTTTAGCACTAAGAGGAAATTTAGGCTTTCTTAGAGGGAAAAAGGGAAGTGTTAAGGTGAGAAAAGAGAGATTTTGTAGGATATTTGGCTAGGAAGAGAGAAATGAAGAACAATGCTCTTCTGGCAGCTTGACAGATACTCTGTTTGCCAGAAGAGAAGAATGGAGAAGATAGTGAACAGTGCACGAGACTGCTGGGTTTTTGCAAGTTAGAGAGAAAGCTTGCTCTCCAGGCGTGGGTTGTTTTTGTTGGGTAGAAGAGGCCTCATTTTATAGGCGCTGAAAATCATCCCTTCCCAAGAAACCCTAATGGTTTCTACCCATTTTGGCTAAGCTTTTCCCTTCCTTTCTCTTCTCCTCCCCTGGCTTTTCCTATCTTGGTGAAATTTCCTCTGTTTATTAGCACAAAATCAGGAACTTTGGGAGCTCAAGGCCCCATTTTCCTGCAGCTGTCTCAGTGACAGATTTCCATTCCCAGCCATTTCTTTTATTGCTTTCTTCTCTCTTTTCCAAGGCCAAGTCTGATGGGAAAAGGAGTTGGGAAATATATGCTGGTTCGAATGGTGTTTCTGGCAGCTCGCAGGCTAATATTCTTTGGTTCCTTGAATGTTTCTTGCTTGGAACTTGCTCCCCCCATGTCTGGAGGTTTTGTTTAATGAACCTGCAGACCTTCTCTACGTGGCTTCTATTTTTCCAGCAAAGGGCTGAGGCTTTTGTGGGCTTATTGTGAAGCTTTGTATGGGCCAAGGTGGTTCATTAAATAAGTGGGCTATTTTGTTAAATATTGGGCTTTTGAGTCAATAGGCTATTTGGGCTATTTGGGCTATTTCTTTTCCTCTTGTGCTCACCCACATGTTTGGGTCTAAGAAATGGGCTTGAGTCTCGAGGCTCCCAAGCAACCCGAGACTTTCCATTTCTCGGCCCATCAATGGGCCTTATGTTGATTTATTACCATCCATACCACAACCCACTCAAGCAAGCCCCGGGCATTCGAGTGGCTTGGGCCCATTTAGGCTTGTAGCGTGGTTGGGTGTGTAATAATGATTTCCTGCTTGGCATGGCATGGCATGTCGCTTGGCATGGCACATCGCTTGGCATGCTTTTTATTATGCTTGATGGGATAATTAGCATGGATTTGCAGGGCCGATATATTCTAGCATGACGAATTATTTATTTAGCATGGCATGTGGATTGCAACTCGCATGTGGCGGGTTTTTGTGTACTCCGCTTTACGCCTTTCCTTGATAAAGTGTCATTTTGGGCCGATAATTTATTCGGGCCCGACCGTGGATTTTTTGGGCCTCAACAGAGGGGAAGTCATAAAATAGGGCACCTAAGAATAGGAAAATTAAGGAATTGGAATCATATTAACTACCCCTTAGTTGATCATTTTTTAATTTACAAAGTATTTAATTACATATTTTAATATAAAACCCACACAATGTTTTATTCATAACGGGTTAGTAAATATAAGGGATGAAAATATATTTAAATTATAAATAAATAAAAGCTTTCTCAATCCAAAACTAACAACGGAAATGACTTTAAAAAGTGCACAAATGATGCATGAACTTATCCAGTTTATGTTGTTACCACCTAAACTAATTTTTTTTACAATTAACTACTTAAATTTTACTGTAACATCCCACATCGACTAATGGAGAGAGGGTGATGTGCTTTATATGTACATGCCCGCCTCCATCTAGCACGAGGTCTTTTGGGAGCTCACTGGCTTCGGAGTCGGGGGAACTCTGAAGTTAAGTGAGTTAAGGCTAGAGCAATTCCAGAATGGGTGACCCACTGGGAAGTTGCTCGTGAGTTCCTAGAAACAAAATCGTGAGGGCAGAAAGGGAGGGCCCAAAGCGAACAATATCGTGCTACGATGGAGCCGATCCCGAGATGTGACAATTTGGTATTAGAGCCATTTTTCCGTGTGGTGCGAGTGTGCCGACGAGAACGTCGAGCCCTTAAGGGGAGTGGATTGTAACATCCAACATCGACCAACGGAGAGGGGGTGATGTGCCTCATAAGTACATGTCCGCCTCCATCTAGCACGAGGCTTTTTGGGAGCTTACTGGCTTCGGAGTCGGGAGAACTCCGAAGTTAAGCGAGTTGAGGTTAGAGCAATTCCAGGATGGGTGACCCACTGAGAAGTTGCTCGTGAGTTCCCAGAAACAAAACCGTGAAGGCAAAGAGGGGGGCTCAAAGTGAACAATATCATGCTACGGTGAAACCGATCCCAGGATGTGACATTTACATTGCATTACAATTTGACACCTTTGTCCACTTTCATCACCTTTTTGTTAAATAATGGCACATGAAAATCATGAAGGCTCTTTTTCAATAGCATTCTTGTCATTTCCCGCAACTAGCAGGGTTCATAAGAACATTTTTAGACAAAGAAAGTCGAAGTTTGCTCAAATTGAACTGAATCGGTCTAAACCGATTCGTATCTCAGTTTTGTCTTGGAAGAGCTGGTTCAAACCAAATTGGACAGGTCATGTTAATTTTATTTATTTTGTATAACCAAATCTATTAATAAGCACACACAAAATATCTAAAATCGCATTAGTAGCCCCAAGTAATATCTAGACCTTTTAGCTCAATTAATACCAAAATGACAACTCTAACCTTCTTCTTTGTCTTTTAATGAACTATAACCTTCTTGTTGTGCCTCTTTCTTTCTCTCTTTTCCACATTGTTCTTTCTCTCTTCTTTGACATGAACCTGCTTCACTAGGCACTCATGATTTTGCTTATAGGCTCATGTTTATGCTATATTCCCCAAAAAGCATCTTTCTAAGGATCCAAGTGCCCACACATATATGGCACTTCACCTTTCCCTTCCCAAGGGATGTGGGATTGCTCACTGATCTTCCCCCTTCTCGCCTTGAATCCTTTAGGGCTCATAGTTCTTACCATTTACCTACTTGGGGCCCAGCGTCGTTGCTAGTATACTTTCAATCCGGGTCTAGCTCTAATACCATTTTATCCTGACCTTGCTTCACTAGCAAGATATTGTTTGCTTGGGTTCTAGGCCCTAGTAGTTTTGTTATTTGGCATAAGCTTATGTTATGTTGCCCAAAATGCCTTGCTAGGAAGTCAGGTGCCCACACATATATGGCACTTCACCTTTCTCTCCCCGAGCAATGTGGGATTGCTCACTAATCTCGCCCATTCTCCATTTCCATCCTTCACAGCCCACAAGTCTAGGTGTACCAACGAGAATGTCGGGCCCAAATGGTGCCAATTGCTTGAGTGAGGAAAGGTGAAGTACCTTATATGTGAAAATTTCCTTTCCCCTAGTAAGACGTGTTTTGGGCTTCAAAGCCCAAGAACAAATACGCGTGTATGAGGCCCAAAGCGAACAATATTTTGCAAAGCGAGTAGGATGTGTCATTCTTCCTCTTTCTATCTTCTTCCTTTTTCTTTTCCCTTATACTCGATTCAACAAATCAATGGCTCACCACTGTCACCTCTTTATAGCATCTCATCTTCCTAAACCAAAAATCAGGCAACCCGAACCAGAATAGTATTAGTTTAGATTTGTTCGGTTTCCTTAGACATTGGTTTGAAAATCGATTTGAACCAAACCATATGTAAGTTTTAGTTTCAGTTCAAATTTTAGGGGTAAACCAAGCCGAACCGAACCATACCCACCTCTAAAATAACCTATTCAAAGAGTCCAGACTCGAGACTTATGACCAATCTTGGGACCCGGAACATAGTCTGGCGCCCTCAAACACCGAATCTTGCATTATATGCCTTCTTTATTCTTGGACTACACATCATGAATGATTAAACGAAAAAGAAACACAATAGCATATTTGACTATGTTAGTAGATTTTCTCCATTAAAGAACACAATCAGATATAGCAATCAAACTCGAAATGGTAATTAGATTAAATAAAATGAAAAATGTAGAAAAATTCATACATTTTTCATGGAGAAGAAATTTGACTTATTTAGGTTGTGAGATCTAAGAGAGACGAGGTAGGCAATAAGATCCGAGAGAAAGATAAAGAGGAGGCGATGAAATCGGAGAGAGTGAATGTGAGAGTTGAAGAGGTCAATTGGTCCCTCTAAGAAAAGTGAGATCTATCCAAGAGTGGAGAGTTAAAAGTAAAACAAAAATGAAAAACTGAAAACAATTTTAAATAACTTTAAAAAAAAATAGCCTAATTTTGAAATCAGTTTTCTTTTTGTCAAGAAAAATAGTTACCAAAAATGTTTTCATTATTAAATTTTCATAAAAGAGTGGCGATTTTCACACACATATTTTGTATATTGGCACTTCTTTCTTTGGTTTTTAATGCCTTAATTTTCTTATCTGGATAACAAAACGTCTCTAGAGTTTACAAAACTAGTTTTTTTTTTTTTTTTTTTTTTTTTTTTTTTTTTTTTTTTTATGCATGGGACCACGAATGACACAAAACAAAAATGCAAGCTGATAGTTTCGTGAACCTCAAAGACGTTTTGTGATTACAAATATTAAAAAAAACCTTATTATTTATATTCAATTATTGGGATTTTATCACGACTAGTCCCTGAATTTTTTAAAGATTCCTCATTTTAGTCCTCAAACTTTCAAATTAATTAATATACCCCTTATTCTTTTGGTCGACATATCAATTTGATCCCACTCGTCGCATTACATCAAAACCTTTGTTAAAGTTGCGCACTTGATGGCTCGCACTAACTTTAAAGGGGTGTTTTTGTCAAAAAGTACTATATATCCACCCAAAAATTTTAAAAAATATGAACCTCGCGTCTTATGCTCAACAACGTGAATTTTGTTGTCTCCTTTGTATATAAGCTATATTTTGACGGAAATACTCCTTTGTAGTTGGTGAAGTGACCAATTTTAATAAAAGTTTTTACAGATTGCAACAATATGGATAATATTGAAATGTAAACACAAAAGATTAAGCACCATATTGATTGATTCGAAAATTCAAGGACTAAAATGAAAACTTCAAGAAAAATGTTCAAGAACTAATTATTTAAGTATAAAAATCAGGGGAGGAATGCAAGGGTACAAACTAGAAGGGTGAACATCGTCACCCAAAAAAACCAAGGGAAATAAGAAATAAAAAGGTAAAAACGAAATGATTACCAAAGTTCGGCTATTAACTAAAGTTGTAAAATTACTTTATACACTTCCTTGACTTACAAATTTCTTTTCTTTTGTTGTTTTTTTTATTTAAAAATTTAGACCTTCGCTTGCATTGAAAAAGAAAAGTTCCATAGATTCGCAACACATACCTACATAAGTTCTCTACCACATCCAACACAAAATAACCTGACCAACAACCAGCCCACAGAAAACCGCCCTTATTCAGATCTAACTTCATTAATTACATCTTTCAGCCTGTATGTTTAGAAGAGGTATAGTCTTTGCAATCACATATCAGATTAACTCAGCTAGTTCTTCATAAAAGCTACTAGAAAAACTAAACAATCATATCCTTCTTCAATCGGCTGTAAAGGCGAAAACGAAGCTAATTGAGACATGGGAATTGATTGTGTTAAAAAAAAAGTCACAAAATTTCATGCCAAGATGTAACACTATATTATGTCCCTTCATGTAAATAAAGTTGTGCAAGGCTAACTCTGCAACAACATTGTACAAAAAACACAGTACACACTGCATATAAAAAATTGCTGGCAAAATATTACTGTTAAAGAAAGTAGGAACCGAACAAATAAAAGAAAACTAGAACAAAACTGCTTCCTTTATTTTTCAATACAAGAATGAAAAACCAATCTATCTACTGAAGTTTCTTAATCCCAGGAAATGAGGGGAGAACTGCAATGAGAGCATCACCATATCCAACGGGATCTGTTAAGAAAAAATAGATTAGATGAGAACTTCTACCAGTGGTATCAACAAAATCCTGCAGACAAAGAACTGAAACATAGCCAAACATACCGCCATCTTCTCGTAGTATCTTGATGACCTCCCCAGATACATCAGACTTGGAAAGAAACAATGAGTGAGTCAAACACTATGTTAAATATAAAGGACAACAGCTGGGAAGAGAAGAGAAATCAAACTGCCTCTCTCAACTGACACATACCTCAATTGGAAGCTCTCCACCAAGCTGTTCTATGTAGCAAATCACTTGGCCTTCCTTCACTATTTGCTTCTGTTATGTAAAAATTCAAAAATCAGAAGAATCAGTTAAAACACTAAGCATGGAAAAATGTTAGATTTTTTCAATGATACAATCGAGCAAAGTATTTAGGGTGTAGGCAAGAGGAAATTTTTTTATTTATTTTAGTCCTTGCGAGACTCTATTTTGTGATTGCCTAATATACTAGAGTTTCTTATTCATATTGTGATAAAAAAATATTTTTGAATTAAAAAAATTGTTTTAATTTCATCTGTTTTTTCCATGTTTTACATCACTAAGCTCACATGGATTATTGATGGCTCACAAGTAACAGCATAATGAACCTAGACTAAGCCGAGAAATAAACAAGCTAACAAGTACATTGACGGAGACAAAAAGTCCAAAATGAAGCACGAGAAATCAAATTTGAGTCCCAAATCCCAACAAGACATCCCTACATCCTGACTGTGTGCCAGCCAAGTATTTCCATTAATGCCTTTAAGGAAGCAGGAAATTCAACAATTCTTTCGTTAAAATTAACAAATTAGCTGAAAAATATGTACCTCTTTACATGATGGCGGAGCACGCTTCCCCTTTATCGTTCGTGATCTCCTAAATAACCCCACCTGCACCATTGGTTGTTTTAGTGTCCAGATTTTATAAAATGACAGAAACATTTAATTTGAGTTCTTACTCGTGGAGAATGAATTAACACCAAGCCATCATCTGCAGCTCTATCTAGCAATGTCTGGATATTCCTTGAAGAATGTTCTTGTCTAATGATAGCTAAAGATTGTGTAGGAACTGAACCATTCGAAGCAGGTGCTTCAGCAGTTGCATTCACACTAACAGGAGCAGGACTTGGGGGAGGTAGAGTGCTAATTTTTTCAGTCAACTCCCTCAGCACATGTAACCGAAATCCACCGATCTGATTATATGGTTGGAATGTGTGAAATTAATAATAGAGAGAATGGAAGATAAATCAGTAGCATCCCATACTAATAGGAAGCATAAAGGAAATAGGGAGGGGTTGTGAATGGAATATTTATTAGTTGTTAAAAATGAAAAACTTACAATTCATAATATAAGCACCATTAAGAAAAACAGTCTTGCTTACTTTTAATTCGAACTCAGCAACTGAAGTTGTATCGCATATTGTTGTGACCAAAGATTCTATCTGCAAACCAAAGTAACCAAAAGACATGTTTTAAACTCATAAAAACGCTTTAGCATTAAGTGAGGACATACATGCGTTTGTGGGTAAATGTAAAGAGAAAATTTTAAGACGAAAAGTTTGTTGGCCTAGTAATAATTAGGGAATTGCATGGCAAGGTTAACAGAAGTAAATTTGAACAGAAGGAAATTTTATTGAGGAATTTTACAAGAAACATAGATAAAATCAGTCAATATTTTCCTCAAATATGAGCTTGAAAGAAAATAGGGTGTGCATGTATTAAGATAATAGTTAAGGAAACAAAAATGTAGAGGAATTTCACAAACATTATAGGGACATTTCACGATACCATCCAGGTCTATAACAAAAAGACCTAGCAATACATATTTTCAAGTCTAAATGAATTAAAGTTGTCTTCTCTTTTTCAAATTTGAAGTACCATAAAGCATGATTTTGCAATGTACAATAACAATAGCAGGATTACCCACAAGCAGTGATGAAAATAAAATGTATGCAACTTGTGATTTATAGTATTCTACCAATAACCTATTTTTCCATCCCTCTTTTTCAACACAAACCAAAGAAAATAAACTTGTGTATTTGAATGCAACTATTCAAGAAATCTAACACATGAAAAAACTGCAGAGGTTGCACGAGATTTTTTTTCTTTCTAAAAATGTAAATTTGAAGTGTAGGGATGTGCTCTTTAAAGACGGTGATTATAACCATCTTATGACACCCTAGAAATAGAGAACTCGGACATCTACATGGTGCATAAAAAATTGGCATGATACAAGAAAAGAAGGAATTTACATTTTTCTCTCTGTCTTACCATTTGATAAACAGAAAGAATAACCAAGCAAAAATACTTCTTGGATCATAATTCCTCCAAAAGTAAAACTCCAAGAAACAACCATTACTACATTCACAACTCCACTAATCTTTAAAGATGTGCCAAAGGGAGAAAAGGGGCATAGAATTAATAAGGGTCCCTAATTATTAGTGAACTTACCTCGTCAAAATTTGGAATGAGCTGGTTTGTCGAACCAGAATCTCTACTCTCTGCAGGACCATCTTCTAAACTTGTAGTAGCTGTTACATCATCAACAGAATGATGATATGAGATAGACTATATGTTACAGGACCAGATATTATCATGTTGACATAATACTAACATTTACAAATCAATGAAACTTACTATTTCGTCACTCAATACTGGACAAGAATCACAAAAGTTTTGGCCTTGCAAATCCCAAGATAATGCCTACTTAACTTTTAATCACAGGACATATTAAAGATTACCAAATATGACTTAATAGGTTTCAGGACCTACATAAAATTTTGGGATTGGCAATAGCATACCATAAATGAATAGGTCAGTAATTTGGATTTATTAGACAAAGATAAACAAACTTCATTCATCATTTCAACACTGAATTAAACAATATAATAGGAAGAATACAAGATTGTAAAATTTCATATAAAGAAAATTGGCGTATGTACCTAGACAATGTAACCTTAGAACAATGGCTTATTTACCTTTACAAAAATATTTTGTAAAGTGGATAGAAATGCACTAGTAAATCTACCCAGATTCTCAAGCAATCAACTTCCATGTCATTTTCACTTCAGTTTCACAAAATTTACTAAGCTTAAAAGAAAAATTATCATATAATAGCATGTGTATATTTATACACATGCATCAGTGAGAAGTCATATAATCCAACAAACTTGATGTTTTGAGTGCCGATAATCAAATTCCAGATTTGACGTATTACTGAGGGAGGACAAGCAAACAAATACATCAACAAAAAGAACTTACGCAGGGTTTCTAAAGATGGACCACTGTGTGCACGTAATACTTTGTCTGGTCGTCTTGACATTGACAAACATGAGTACAATTGTGGTTTTTGCCCTGTCCAAGTTTTTAGACCAGATGATTGTAGAATCCCGACTCTTGTTCTACCGAAGTTCAAGTTTGTAATTTTGGCATTCAATGTCCCTAGGCTACCTGCCACCCAAATCATATCACAAATGACTAATAATAATAAGAAGAAATTCCTTCTTTTCTATTTCATTTTCATTTGGTATGCATTCATGCTTCTGTACATGAATAAATAAGAATCAGCGGGAATAGACAAGCTTTATATAAGAAATGATAAAATCTACTGGACACGAAGCAGACTATAAGACCCTCAAATTAACTTTCAAGTAGAATCTAATAATGCACTACACTTGTAACATAGATGCTTGAGGTCAGTTTCTCTTCTCCTTCTTTATCTTCCTTCATTAGTTTTTACCATTTACTTACCAGTTACCACTAGGAACCAGAACAATTAAATTCAAGAATTTAGATTCACAAGGGAGTAAGTGCAATGTTTCAAACATGCAATAATTACTGCTGCAGCAACATGGTTAACCTTTTTTCATGAGCTGTGCCAAAAACTTCAATGGCTATAAGCAACAAAACCCTGTAATCCCAACCCCAAATTCCTAACTATAACCATAAATCAATTTACCAAATACCCATTTCCCCATAATCAAAATAATGAATATAGACATGTATAATTCACAACAAGAAGTAAAATCAGATTTCTCAAGTATATGTGTATCTGTGTGAAGGAGAGAGAGACTCACAGGAAGCCATGAAGATGCTTGAGCCTTGTGGGTGGGGGGGAGAGAGAATGAAGAAAGTGGCTAGAAGCTTGCAGAAACTTCACAGAGAAAAATCCAATTTGAAATGTCAGTGCAAACTCAGCAGAAGGCAGAAGAAGAAGAAGAAGAAGAAGGCAGAGAGTTGAGGCGGTGAGAGCCGAGCGAGATACACGGCCGTTAAGTTCCAGAAATGACAATGGAATATTGGGACCAGTTAACCACTAACCAAACATACAGCTGGAAACTGGATTAGTACCTCTGGCGAACCAGCCCAAGCCCAAATCTTGTTTTTCCTCAAAATCTATGCCTTTTTATTTTAATTTCTTGTCATTTTTATGTGAATATATAAAATAACAGAGGTAGAACTAGAAACATTGAATTGTTTTTTTTAAGATTGAAATTCTTTCCGGAAATATGTTGATCCGATCAGTGTCGGTCCTCGAACCTATGACTTGCTAAGTTTTAGTTATATCACAAAGGCAACAAATCTACGAAACCAGAATATTGAAATTATGTTTTGTTTTCAAATTTATAGACATGTTTGGTGTGCCAACAACAAGTGTAAAGTGCTTTTCTAGTTTAAATCGGATCCAAATTGATTTAGCTGGTTTTTGTTTATCTCCAAATTATGTTTTACAAGTTTTGGAATGCTCAACAAACTTTCACCTACTTCTTGGAAATGTCTTTTATCAATCCAATCTAAGGGGCATGACTTTCAATTCTTAACTTTTATTTTATTGTAATGTGCCTGCTTTCTGATTACTTTTTTCTTTTTTCCTTTTTTTTGTGTCAAAGATTAATTGTTGGATTTGTGTTGTACACAACTTTTCTTTTTCTTTTTTTCTCTTTTTCTTTTTTTGGGGTGCGCAGTACTGCAAGATTTTGTAAAATCTGCAGGCCTGAAAATGTTTTCCAAGAGGCCCTCCATTGGACTTCGCTTCGATCAAGCCCATACCATTTCTACTTTTCATTTTGGGGTCAAGTGATTAAGCTGAAGTACCATCAATAAGATTACACAAAAAGCAAGCATTATAAGTTACAGAGGATGAGATAATGAGGCCATCTCCATCCAGTCATGGGCTATAGGCTCAATAGAGCGTTACAATTTAGTCCTTTAAAATATTATTATTTTAACGAGTAGTATTTTTTTTCATCTTCGGTCATGCAGGGCTATATGTTAAGGCTTTTCATATTTTATTATTTTGAGAAAAACTATAGTACAACACTTATATATTCCACTACTATATATTTGTTTAAATTAATTAAACTACTATTTAGAGACAATATTCCAAATATGACACGTGTACGTTGATAAGCATTTATAAACAGTGTGGAATGAAAATTGTGAGAAATGTGGAATGAAATGAGTGTGAAAATTTTTGAAGAAATTTGGAGCTATTTATAGACATAGTATAAGTTTATTTTATTTTAGAAAGCCTATAATAATGGCTATTTTGAAAATATTCCTGCATTTCAAAAGGTTATGACCTCCCAACGATCATAATCAATTTTTAAAATTTTTTTCAAAAAAATGAATTTTATATACATTTAAACGTTATAAGAAGGAATAAAAAATAACATTCCAAAAGGTTCTGACCGTTATATATATATATATATGAAGAAAAAAAAACAACCTTTTGGAATGTTAAAAAATGAATTTCAATACATTTAAAACGTTATATGAAAAAGAAAAAAAAATTGTAACTTCTAACTAACGTTAGTGCGCCTTTAATATCAACCCTTAGATTGCAGTTGCACGAAATGTTCCCTTGATCACACCCACACGTGACACTTCCTCTTGTTGGGCAACACATGTGCCCAGTTCACACAAAAATTTTGACATGGGCTACAAATAGCCTAGTTGGAGGTCTAAAAGGCTAAATGTGGCCCTCAAAATTTGGTTTTTTTTTTTTTTTTTTGCCCCGGGAGGATTTTGCATGTTTTAAGAGCTAAATATGGCCTATGTTTCGTCATTGTTGTCGCCTTGCCATCATCATCTCCTCAATCGCCGCAATCGTCGTCTACGCCACCATCGATGTCGTTGTTTAGGATTTAGGGTTTGGACTTGGGATTTTTGATCTTTTGCTTCAATTATGTGTTTCTCTTCAAATTTTAGTTGATTTGAGGAATGTATTTTAAGTTTTGATGATTAATTTATCTTTTGTTACTATTTTAGTTATGGTTCTCATTTTTGTTTAACAATGTATTTGTATGACAGAGTATTAACAAGATAGTTCCATGACAAAGTATTAACAATGTACTTTTATGAAAAAGTATTAACAATGCACTTCCATGACATATGAAAAACGTTAAAAAAAATTTAATGTTAAAAAAATGAATTTCAATACATTTAAAACGTTATATGAAAAGAAAAAAAAATTTGTAACTTCTAACTAACGTTGGCGCACCTTTAATATCAACCCTTGGATTGTAGTTGTATGAGATGTTCCCATGATCAAACCCACACGTGATACTTCCTCGTGTTGGTCAACACATGTGCCCAGTCCAGACAAAATTTTGACATCGGCTACAAATAGCCTAGTTAGAGGACTAAAAGGCTAAATGTGGCCCTTACTTTTTGGCATTGTGGGTTGGCAATTTTTTTTTTTTTTTTTTTTTTTTTTTTTTTTGGCCATGGAGATGGATTTTGCATGTTTTAAGAGCTAAATATGGCCTATGTTTCGTCGTCATTGTCGCCTCGCCGTCATCGTCTCCTCAGCCGCCGCAATCATCGTCTTCGCCGCCATTGATGTCGTTGTTTAGGATTTAGGGTTTGGACTTGGGATTTTTGATCTTTTGCTTCAATTATGTGTTTCTCTTCGAATTTTAGTTGATTTGAGGAATGTATTTTAAGTTTTGATCATCATTTTATCTTTTGTTACTATTTTAGTTATGGTTCTTATTTTTGTTTAACAATGTATTTGTATGACAGAGTATTAACAAGATAGTTCCATGACAAAGTATTAACAATGTACTTCTATGAAAGAGTATTAACAATGTACTTCTATGACAGAGTATTAACAAAGCTTATTTATGTACATGCCCCATGTGTTTTCAAACTTGTCTCATATTATCACATGTGTTTGCAAACGTCTCAAAGTACCACCCAACCTTTTAAAAACCGTCTCACGTTATCCGTTCCGTCAATTTTTTAGACGTTCCGTGACGAACGTTGGGCCCCACTTCATTTTAACCTTTAACCTCTTCGAATAAGGGTTTCTCAGTTCTAAGAAAGGGGGAAATTGGGTGAGAAGGGGAAATTGGAGAATAGGGCTTAGGGTTTGTGAAAATCTTAGGTTGGCTTCGATTTTGGGAGAATCTGGAGAAGAAATCATTGTTTGGCGTTACACTTTAAGGCTAGAAAGTGCGAAAATGGTGGTGCTTAGAGAATCTGGAGGTTATCAACCCATATGTAAATGGACCCATTCTCACTCGATTTTCCTGATTTTGGCATATACATTGAACTGCTGTTAGGGTTTTTTTTTGTTTTTTGAAAACTTTTTGACTCTGTGCTGTCTTGGTGTGATCATCGTGTGGTCCTTGCGTGTTTCTAGTCTAGTGTGTTGCTGGAGTTTTTATTTTATTTTTTCATATTCTTTTTTACTCTGTGCTAGCCCCAATACACCTTATGTGGTACTTGTGTGTTCCTTGTATTATCCTTGTGTGGTCTTTGTTTTGTCTTTGTTACCTTTGTCCATTTGTTAAGTGAATCTTCCTCTTACACAGATAAAGATGCTGATGAGGTTGTCACATTTAAGTTTTTCCATGGAGGTAAATTAGTTAAAAAAAATAGAAATGACAGTGAATGGTCTTATTTGGGTGATGAAGTCAATTGGTTTGATTATGTTAGAGTTCTTTGGAATGGCTAAAGATTTGGGATATGATGATGGGTATGATGTGAGTTTTTATGGTGAAGAGTTTGGAACTGGTAGACTCATTCAATTAATATCATATAGTACACTTTTAGCTTGTATGAGCACGATACCTAAAAGTAATAGTAGGGTGATAGTTTTGTACTTGAAAGTAGTGAGCCTGAATTCAAGCCCAGTGGGGAATGATAGCAGTGATCAAGAATATTCTTGTTCTGAGGATGATGATAGCAGTGATCCAGACTTTGAAAACAGTGACTATGCACAGAATGATGAAGAGATGGACTTATTGAAGAATGATGATAAGTGGTTTGAAGGTTATGTGGATCATAGTTGCATTGACAATGATCTTAATGCAGAGGAAAATGATGAGTCAGACAATGGAGAAGAGTCACCTATAATGACCATAACAAAATAAGAGTAGTATGTGAAGAGGGCTGTCTTTTTGTTATCCATGCTTCAAGTGTTAGTGGTAGCACTTACCTGCAGGTGAAAACCTTTAATCTTACACATGTTTGTTGTAATGGGACTAAAAATATACATGCCACTGCTGGGAAGAGGAAAGTTGCCAGGGAAAAAATTGCAGTAAGTTCCACGGTTTCAACTATGTTTTCACCAATCAAAATTTCATATTATGTAAACTTCTAATTATTATTTGTTTTAGGTAAGAAGGAGAGATGGTGAAGACCAAAGTAGCGGACAACAGAGTATGCAATTAAGGCAAGAGAAACAAGCATGCGGTTCCTAAGGGCCTTCTCAATCCCAGGCATCTGAAGTAGCTGATGCTTCTCAATCCCAACCATCTCAAGCAGCTGAACCTGCCAAACTATCTCGAGTACAACAACGTAGAAGGAGGATGAAAGATCAACAGAGGAGTCAGTTTGTCAAAGATCCTTTTTTTTCATCCTTGAATGTTGTGGAAGACTTTAATGATCCTGACATGGTTGTTGGTTTGTGGGATTATTGATGTCTGTTATGGTTGGAACTTGTTTTGGTTGGAACCTGTATAGTTGGTGTCTGTTATGGTTGGAACCTGTTTTGGTTTGTGCATATATTCCAAAGGCTGTTATGGTTGGAACTTGTTTTGGAACCTGTTTTGGTTTGTGCTCATATTTGATTTGTGGGATTATTAATGTCTGTTATGGAAAATTGACCATTCAGTATGTCACCATTTGTAACCTCTAAACAAGTTACCATTCATATCACAAAACAAACTGAAATAGCATTACATTACTTAACTAACTAGCATTACATTCATGTCACCATTTGTAACCTCTAAACAAGTTACCATTCATATCACCATTTGTAACCTCTAAACAAATTACAATGAACAAACTTAACTAGCATTACATTACATTACACCAAATTACATTACATTACACTAACATAACTACTGCCAAAGTGCCTTATATTAGATTAGCATTTGTTCTCAAATTAAATTTGCCCACTAAACTACTTCCAAAGTGCCTTACATTACATTAACATTTTTTCTCAAATTACAGTGCCCACTAAACTACTGCCAAAGTGTCTAATTCATCTTCATGGCAAACACCACCAACCAGGAAAGCAATATAGCAGCCCACAATATTTTTGACTTTGCTCGAATCTTTGCATTTTCCTTCTCCACCCTATCAATCTTCCTCAGCAAACCAGGTATCAAAGACTTTGAATGCTCACGCATTTCTGCATCAAACCACTGAAAAAATCTACATCCTTTTTCTCCATTTCCCTGTATCAATCAAGAACAACGACTGAAAATTTCCTAATAAAATGACTAAAAATTTCATCAATGACTGACAATTTCATCAATAAGAACTCTATCAATTTGTGATGCCCAAAACAATGGACTGAAAATTTGATCTTAAACATGCTTACCTTTGACTTTGGGCAGAGTAGAAATCTCCGCCCTGGGTTTGAACTGGTCCAAGAAGTCTGCATCCGTGCTAACTTCCCACAATGACACCATTAGGCATGCCTTGCTTCTCCTTGCTTCTCTCCTGTTTCCATCAACCCAAATCTTCTACTCCACAATCTCCCAATTTCAAACTCCACCTCAGAGTTTTATAAACCCCTAATTTCTTCTCCAGCTTCTCCCAAAATCGAAGCCAACCTCAGATTTTCACAAACCCTAAGCCCTCTTCTCCAATTTCCCCTTCTCACCCAATTTCCCCCTTTCTTAGAACTAAAAAACCCTTATTCGAAGAGGTTAAAGGTTAAAACAAAGAGGGGCCCAACGTTCGTAACTGAACGTCTAAAAAACTGACAGAATGGGTAAGGTGAGACGGTTTTTAAAAGGTTGGGGGGTACTTTAAGACGTTTGCAAACACATGTGGTAATCTGAGACAAGTTTGAAAGCACATGGGGCATGTACATAAATAAGCCTATTAACAATGTACTTCTATGACATAGTAATATTAACAAGATGGTTCTATGACATCGTAGTATTAACAAGATAGTTCTATGACATAGTATTAACAATGTACTTCTATGAAGAGCCCCCGCTTGGTTTTCACAATTTTTTTTTAAATATGAGCTGGGCTTATTTTGCGTTTTTTTTTTGGTTGAATTTTTTGTGTTGGCTTTTTTTTTAAAGTTAATTAGTGGCAATTATGTAATTTATAGGAACTTCAACACCCATTTCTTATGTAGTAAATTAGTTTTGGATGTATTTCTAAAGTGCATTCCATGTGGAGTTCTTTTTTTATTTATTATTATTATTTTAAATTTCAGCCCCTATTTTGAGTATAATAGTGAAGCTCCCAACAAAGCATGGGATAGAAAGGCCTTCAATTGGTACGTACCCCATCGGTGTCTTTGATACTTATGGTTTTTTTCTTGCAAACCACCCTACTGATTCATATTCAATTGGTTAAGTGCTACCCCAAACGCGAAGCTTTGAAACGTTTTTTTGGCATCAACACTTATTAACTAATTGAAAACAATTTGCAAATTAGTTAACCTATAACCGACCATGCAAAGTAGCAATATGCTCTTACACCACAATACATTTAATTCAAAATTCTATCCAACCTTCCATGGTATGAAGGAGAAGTTTATTATAAATTTTATAGAAATTTGTATATTTTCAAGCACTCGATATTTTTTTTCAACCCCAAATTTTTCTTTTTAAATCGTCAATATCAACATATAATACCTTAAAATCAACCAACCATTCCGACCATAAAGAAAAAAAAGACACAGCCTTCTGTCCAATGCTTGTCTATATAGCTATATCATTGAATCATTGACAATCTTCTGCTTTTGACGAAGAGATAATATACTAAAAGGAATGCTTTACCTTCTCTATACTACATGCAATGCCTATTTAATTTAATTCTCACACACACTGTCAATGTGTCATATACTAAAAAGAATGCTTTATTTACTTTTTATTTATTATTTATAGAACCATAGTTATATGCACAAACATGTCAAGTATTGAAAATGATGATAAGGATACACCTTGAGCAAAAATACTTTTTATTGGGGCCGGATTGACACGCGATGAAACTAGTAATACTTGTAACTAGCCAATTAGAATGAGATTTGACTAATATTATTGAAGACAAATTTGAATAACATAAAGCTGGCCTAAAAGGATGACAAGAATCTTGCTGCTTAAAGCATTGATAATGGAGTGCTATAAGAGCAAGACACATATACTTGTATGAATATGTATCACTTTTGAATCCACCATATACACATACTTTTAAAAGTACAAACCAGGTCAATGAAGGGAATCCAATGTGGCCATGTAAGCAAAAGAAATAGTGAAAATTATTAAATTAAATATCTGTTCATTTTAGGGATGATTGAATAAAGCAAAGGAGAAGGAGAGCATAAAAATAAGTGCAAATGAACAAAATGAAAGTAATTACAAAAAATGTCATCCGTTCACGTAATTTATAATCTTTAAGTCGTGACGTGATCGCTCATTAATCGTTTTAATTTCATCAAACAAGAATAGCTTACAAATATTAAAATAAGAATTGGCTTAGTAGAATTGTTTTGTGTTTCTTTTGGCTTCGGTGAAATTTGATATTGCATCTTGTACTTATCAGTTACCAGAATGCATGGTTGCTTTCTTTGATATCGATAATGCTTAGTGGAATTCATCACTTTTGCCTCAAGCAAGCTCCTTTTTAAAGTGAAACTACTCATATCTGACCAAATTTTCCTTTTGCATATATATATTTGCTAAAGCTCCAATGGTGTTCCTTTTAAGTTTTCATTTGGATAATACATTTAGCAGCCTTTAGTGTGGATATTCTAATATTGATGAGTACGGAGTGAGTGAGTCACAGAGAGAGAGAGAGAGAGAGAGAGCATCTTATAATGAAGTTGGTGCACATCGTTTCAAGTAATGAAAAGAAAAAGGAATCATTCATTTCAGAAACCAGGCACATTACAATAATTAAATAAAAGGTTTAACACAAATGACAATAATGGGGAAATTAAAAAGCACCAAAATTACATTGATTAATTTAATTCTTATGGGAAACCTAACAAAATGCTAGGCATATATGTAGCTTATGTGGACATGGGTTCTTATGTGCCATGTTTCACCATGAAAAACCCCTAGAGCTAGCAACTCAAAGGAATAGGGAAGGAAAAACTGGTCATGATGATATCGTCTCTCTCGCTCATCAGCAATGCCTGCAATAAAATAAATAAACATATGAGATCGTGAATTGATATTGAAACTGAGCAAGATCTAAAAATCATTGGTGTTAGTTTGGAACAACAAATGACAGCGTAAAAACCTACCCAAAATTAGTTAAATCCTGTCTAGTATGAGTCTCTTGGGGCATTGCATCTAAAACATTCCATTCTGCTAGCAAAGTTGTGTTCGTTGCAACCCAACCTGTCCCAAAAAAAGAAGATAGAGATTAGTTTACGGATGGAATGTTACAAATAGATATAAATGGGAGGAAAACGAGAACCATACTCTACTTTCTATACGTGTGAAGAAATAGTTTTATTAGAATGAATCGAACTCTTAACATATCTTAATTTTAAGCCACCCACTTACTTAATTTTTGAAAAGAAAAAGACAGATTCGTAAAGTATTTAACTTGAAAAAGCAGTCAAAGAAATAGGAATATTTTCAGTACGTAAGTACTTTTTCGGTCAGATTTTCAATTTTATTTTTTGGTCAGATTTTCAATATTTAATGAGCACCTAAACTAGCTGAATATACATCTTGACAAAGCAAGCTGTAGCCAAACCAAAAGCAAGATTGTGTCCAAATTATCCAGGACCAACTTTTGTTGATACTGAAAATATATCCCAAATTATTTGTAGCTAAACACATTACACGTATTAATTGTAACATATATACACACATATGCATATTCCTGAATTTATCACCTGGTACAAATCCAATCTCCAGATTTCCATCCAGGTCGGGCACCGCCGCCAGCACCGCCACCAAGTCCTAACCCGAAACCCCGAGAGCGTGGCATGTCAGAGTCAAAGCCGCCTCCGCCTCCACCAGCGGCAGAGTCATCCTTGAAAGCACCACATTTGAAGCAGCTGGAGCGGCTGGCAAAATTGTGCGCCCCACAGTTGGCAGCAGCGCAGTACCAGTCGCCAGGCCTAACATCTGAGCCGGTACTCATGAAGCCGAATGAAGATCCTCCTCCTCCTCTTCCACCAAACCCCCCAAAGTCCACGCCGGACTTGGAATCTCCACAGCGTTGGCATGAGTCACGCCTCTGGAAGTTGAGGTGCTGGCATGACCTGCAGTTCCAATCTCCTGGCCTGCTCATCTTTTGATCTGCATTAATATTTTTTTTTAAATGTTTCAGAAATGGTATTTTAATTAATAAGTTTCTGAAATTTAAAATAAAGTCGCTTTTTATTTTATAGATATTCCTATGTGGAAGCTACAGTGCTATGCATGAGAGATGTGGTAGCCCTTAGTATCAATAACTTACTTTATCCTAAAGCCACCTAGTTTCAAACATAAACACGATATCAGCACGATTTATTATGAACTTACTTCGCTATAAACAAATTAAGAAATTAAATGCATCGAAAATGTTCATTATTCATACATAAAACTAAATTGAAACAAAAGAGAAGCCAGAAATCAAGATTCAGAAGGAAAGAAATTTTTAGAAAAAGCATTGTGAGAGAGAGAAGAGAAGAGAAATAACCTTAAGAAAATGTAAGGATCAATCTTCTTCAGTATTGGATAAGTTGGAGAAGAAAGAAGGGGATAATGGTGAAGTGATGAGCCATGCAGGCAGGGAGTGGTTATATATATACAAAGTGAGGCCACAGAAAAAGGGAATAAATGGAGGGCCGTGTACTACTTTTTCGTATTCTTCAATTAGCAACCTTGATAAATGGAATCAGAGAAATCTAAAGGAAGAAAAAGAGAAGGGGAACTCGATATTCCACGATTCCAAAGAGAGGATATTTTGAATTTTGAATATGTACTTTGTTTACTGGCCCTCTTTCAATTTAGGGTTTTGTTTTTTTTTTTTTTTTTTTTTTTTTTTTTTTTATATATTTATTTATTTTGACGTGAGAATAATGCATGCATGTACACACTAGTACTATATACTACTATTCATGCTGGTAACCCACTTTCACATTTGCTTCTTTCTTGAGATTAGTTTGTAATTTATTTCATTACTGATCACATCTCTTACGAAAATGAGATTTTTGCAAAGATGTATATAATTGAAGTATATATGAGACTAGATCAAACATATATATATGCGAGAGTGAAAATGAAGAGATCTAGATCGTTATTGTAGGACAAGTTAATAATTACTTCCAATATCCAAAGGCAAAACATATACAAGCATGCAATGAAAAGAATAGCAGATCATAGTGAAAATGTAACCTGAAATTAAAAGTCACAAGTTTTCACACAACCAATATGATGGCTAGTTAGATAGCCCGCCATCTTTAAGATTAATTGAAGTGATTAGGCTGACCAAAGGGAACAATCTGATTCAGCCTTGCAGGTCTAGCACGCTAGCCCAACAATTCAAGACCCACAAAAAGAAAATACAGATTCTGTAACCTAATTTCACTACAAATCTACCAATCAAACAAACCATGAACCTAGAAAGGCCCTTTGACCATGGCATTAATTGGGACCCCCTTTACTTCATTAATATGGCATATCAAATTGAGCTGCCACGAACTATATATGTTTGGGATTTTTGTAGAAATGTTACTTGAATTTATACCTCAATTTTAATTTGTCACCTTAAAGAAAAATTTAGGAGAAATGTCATCTTAATTTTTCAAAACTCATTATTTGTCATCTGACTTTAACACCATCCATTTTTAATGGGATTTTAGTCTTTCCATTTTCAAAAAAAGAAATAAAGAAAAAATAGACATCTCTCTCCCTTTCTCACCCACCCCAACCGCACCTGCCCCCAAAACACATCGCACTGGACCCCCCTCCCCCTCTTCTCTCTCTCTGTCTCTCTCTCTGAGCATGGAAATGAAAAAATACCAAAAAGAAAAAAGAAGAAGAAAAAGGTGGACTCTGTTTGGGTGGGCTGAGGGAATTTTTGTGTGGAGGGTAGCTGTTTCATGGTAGATAGAGGAGGAAGGGGTTGTGAGGAGGGAATGGGGAATGGATTTCAAGGTGAGCGGGATTGGTTGGAGTCGCTAGTGACTCACAAGAGATGAGGGAACGTGAGATTTTTTTTTTTCCATTTTAATTGTTTAAAAGATATCTATAAATAATAATAATAATAATAATTTTTCCATTTTTAAAATACCCTAAAAATGAATGGAAAATTAGATGGTGTTAAATTGAGATGACAAATCATGGATTTTGAAAAAATTAAGGTAACATTTCTCTTAAATTTTTTTTTAAAGTGACAAATTGAAACTATGGTATAAGTTCATGTGACATTTCTACAAAAATCTATATATATATATATATATATAAGTGTAACAAAATAACAGCCCCCCAGAAAAAGAGAAAAAAAATAGAAACCCACAGATGGATGAATGTAATTGGACAATGTGGAATTCTAATCAGCATCTCCTTCCATGAAATAGATATTCCCTAAACATAAAGCTCTTAGCAGGGCCACTTGTTATCTTAATTGTATCCATCAAAGGCCCAAGGGGGGTCTAGTCTCTGTCAATTTTACTTTGAGAATCAGCAGATTGACAGTCAATTTATTGGAAAAATTGCTCTTGCTTTACAAATTTGAATATTCCTTTATTCCTATTACGTTTCATAATTACAGACAGCTCAAGTGGAGTTAAACAATACCCAACTTTCTAAATGTGGCAAGACCACCCATTGGAACATTAAAAATAGCATAGAATTATCGTTGTAATTGAAATTTTTATTACCACAATAGAAATTCTCGTAGCTAGTATATCTATCCTCAAAGAAAATGCCAACTACAATCATTCACATGCGCGTAGATAATTATCGACTGAATAACGTATATATGTTAGACTCAGATATTATTTGGGGTTATTACTTGACGGAATTTTGGTGTTTCTTTTCCTTTTTCTTTAATTGTATTGATGGGAATAGTATCTTGAAGAGAGAAACTCAAAAGGGAGAAAAATGATAAAACCAAAAACAGAAAAAGAAGCAAAATGGTGAGTTTCAATAAAGGAAGCTGAAGCTGATGATGGAATAACAAGTCTTCGAGGTGTTGTTCATTTTGACCATCTTTCTTTTTTTTCCTTTTTCTTTTCTTCGCTGCGGCTGCTATTCCAATATTTCTCTCTCTCTCTCTCTCTCTTAAAAAAGAACTGCACATAAGGAGAGATCTGGCCTCCATTCTCTTGGAGAAGGGTAAAGGGGAAGAGAGGCAAACTGTAAAGAAGCAAAGAGAAGTGGGCAGCTGATGATTCGATTCTCTCTCCTCGGGAATCGTTTCCATGCATGAATGACTACGACTAACTTATATTTTCTTGGTACCTTTCTTTTTTGTGTATCCTACTCTCGTCAATAATATTAATTCCTCAGGCTGAATTTGTTGAATTCCTTTTCCTCTTTAAAAAAACCAAACCCTAATAAAAGGAGATAGGTTAATTACTCCCACTTTATCCTTTTGCTATCTTCTTTTTTTCAATACAAGCTCCGTTGTCGTTCTGCTATCTTTTTGTATATATATAGCAAATGCTCTTAATCACTTTACCTACAAGTCCTTTGTCGTTTTGTTATCTTCTTATATACATAGCAAATGCTCATAATATCTTACGAGTTTGACCAAAATCCTTTTTATTCCAAGTCATAATTATTCCAAATTGTAAGTTATAAATCATCCTAAATATTACCCTAATAAGTCCAAATACCTTCTATATAAATTGTAAGTTAAACCAAGCAAATTTGTTGTGTGGCTTTGATGGTTGAAATGGGGTTTTGTAATTGTTGTTTTGAGAGTGATTTTCTTTCACCATTACAACATTGCGCTTGGATTCGGATATATCCTTCTTTGGTCATGTTATTGAGTTTAGGGTCATTGTGTTCAGCGTATTGCGTAGTTTGAACACTTGAGTCTAAAGACCTACCTGAATTATATTGCTTCAGAACCGTGATTCTATTGGCTAATCAATAATATATATTACTTGTTTTTACGCGTACAACGATCTGTATAGTCAATTTGTATGACTAAAACGTAATAAATTCCCAAAACTCTACTAATATGTAAACTTGTGGTCACGCAATACGTTCAATTTCATGGTGACTTGCACACCCGAAGAAGAAAAGGAAAAATACACGAACGAACATAAGAAAGGCAATGGAGAGAATCCCGTGGACCTTCAAAAGGTGCACTCTTAACAAATTTGTTCAAATCCCAAATGCCATATATAAAACCACAATTGAATTCCATTTAACTTCTCATTATACCTGCATACACCATACAGGTTGCGCCTACACCAGATGCAAATTTCAAAACACATTTCATACATGGCGCAATCCATTTTAGCAAAACTAGTTTATGTAAACCAACACGCTCAAGCTAATCTACAACGTGCACACCAGAGGATTGCTTTGAGATTGCATTATGATCCTTTTCGGCTTCGACTACCAGAACCAGCTAGACCTCTCGCACTGATTGATTCAGTTGGACTAAACAAGTCCCTGTGACCTAACGGAGTACTTCCTCGGGGTACAGGCGACGAAACTTGACGAGGCGACGAAATTTGACGAGGCGATGGAACTTGACGAGGAGATCCTGAACTTTGCTCGCTTGCTCTATGTGTCTCGGTCTCCAAATTCTTCACTTCTTCAGTGAGCATTGCTAACTGTTTCAGCAAAGGCCATCCATCCATAAATATAGTTAGCATGAGAAAGATACTCTGTTAGAATGTTACAAACTAGGAACTAAAAGAAATGAAATTTGGGGCCTCCATCAGAATCTCTTGTGCATGGCCAAGGGCCAAAGTCATCAAATGTAATTTCATAAAGTCATTCAGTCTGAATGCTACATGAAGAATATAAGCCAGATGACGGAACGGGAAGATCTAGGGTGTAGAAGAAGTATGTCCAGGTTGAAATTTTAAAATGGCTCAACCTCAACATTGAACTTTAAATCAATCTAATTCCATTAAAATTCCATCAAACTTGAAAATCTTTTGAGATCAACAAACCATCCTTACTATCTACAAATGGCATGGTTATATACCCGAATTTCATTCTCTCTTAACCGACACTGCAGTGCATTTATGGCAGGACTTAAACTGCAAAAAATTTAAAAATTGGAAGAAAGTCAGTAAAACATTAAAAACCAAAACGCCAGGCATAAAGAACTAACAGAGAGGTGGGCAAACAACTCACCAATATTCAATTAATTTGCACATGGAAGCCTGGTACATTGATGTGTGATGTATGTAAGTAAGTGGATGCACTTTCCCATCCCTAAGCAAAACCAAAACCAATTAGAAAGAATCAACAATGAGTTGATCAACATGAAGCGATGACATATCAATGGATCACCTCATATTTTGTGAGATAGCTTGGTTATATGCTGCTCGCTCCTCTTCATACAGTACTCGTTGCAATTCCGTAAATGACAATAATGGTGAATCGAGTTTAATAAGAGACGAGGTCGGTAAAACATGGAGAGGAACTTCTTTCCTGACATACTCGGCACCACTAAGAGAAAAAAGATAAAAAAGTACATTTAGGATTAGAAATTCAAAATTGTGTTTTGTGAATCCAGAATGGAATTGGACGTTGTTTATTCATTCATTAATGGATAACTGTGGATGTTTTTATAATTTTACTCTACTCTTTTGTGTGGGATTGAAAATATAGACCTTAAAATCAAATAAATGTACAAGAAAATACAGTGATATAGACCTAAATGACTCATCCAGCAAACGCAAAATTTTTACTCAAACTAACATTTATGTTTTAACAAACAAGCCCACAGCTCCACATAAACAAGAAAGTTCTCGGAGCTTTATTGAATCACGCTCAATGCCTTCTTATAAAAACAACATAAATGCACCCAAGACTTGTATACCATATCTCAACTGCAATTTGATGCATGAAAACATCCAGGAATTTTACATGAGTGAGAGAAGAGAGATGTGTAAATTGAATACACAGAAGACAACATTACATCAACCATAAATAACAGTGAGGGATCAAGGAAGGATCAGGAATAAAGGGGAAAAACATTATTCTGCCAGGGAACCAACAAAAAAAATAAAAATACTAGGCCATTTCTCAAGTGTCTTGCTTTTAGACAAAGGCAATGGATTTACAGCAAGAAGGCACAGATTTATGAACCAATGAGATATGGGCATTTTCTCATTTCTTTTCGAGGAAATATATGCAGCCACAGAAATGCTGTTAACTCTGCTGCCAGACATAAATGCTAACTGTTTTGAATTTATTCTTTAATTAGCGAAGCTATTACTCGTGTTAAAACACTTATAACATGTACCAAGTCCACAATTTACACAATGAAAATAGAAATAGAAACTGTGTGGATAGAGTACAAAGTCATGCATACCTCATATCCAAATTCGAACGGTGCATTGCTTCTTGCATGCTCTCTGACATATCCATGTGATCTATATCGGCAATGATGATGTCTGAAGTGTTAGTGTGGTGGTTTCCTCCAATTCTTTCTTTTTCTAGATGATTTGCATCAGCATTAGCAAACAAAAGCCCCAGGTCTGAAGATCGTCCCCCACCCTAAGCAAATCACCCATAATTTACGCATGGCATAAAGCAAGCAGCATGAAAACAGTATCCTCTAGACAAGCAAATATGCAACAAGAAACTGTCACTACTAGAATTGAGCTCCTATTCAGTAAGACACATCCTGTGACTTCAGGCACTAACAAAGCAATCAGGGCAAGAAACTACTGAGTTACTTAGCACACAAACTCAGTACCAATGCTTTCTTTTTCTTTTTCCTTTTTCTTGTTTCTTCTTTTGTTTTCCCTTTTTGTCTTTTTTACAAACTGTCATTACCAGGGTGGTCATATAATCTGGTAGGCTATATGCCTGCTTCCATGACTCATATGATGAAATTTGAGATGATGACTGAGTATATTGGGAAAAAGTAGCTGGAACAAGCTAGATCCTTCCAAAGCTATATGATAGTTCGTACATGTATTCCAGATAATATTTCTTATGTACATGCTTCATGGAGACGACAATCTAAAGTAATTTTTGCCATTATCCTACTAGCCAACATGCACACAAGTCAAAACGAGTTTGAATGAAACACCACCTAAGGAAAATTATCAGCAATTCACTATTATGTATGGGTAATATGGGCGCACAACAAAGACCCTCTCTCAAAAAACACTGGTTGCGTCCTCATAAAGAGGCAGCCATTTTACCTAGCTGCTCTTTTGATAAATATTTATCCTACGAATACTCCAATTAACCTCAATATCTTTTTTTACGTACAACTATTAAAAAAAAAAAAAAAAAAAAAACATATGATTTTAAATAAGTGTCAAAGGTAGGTGAGCACATTGTGTATGTCCGTTCATATATTTGCTTAACCCGCTTAACATAGTTAATTACCAAGCCCACTCAGTCCATCAATTATAATTAAAATATATATTGACAATTGCATATTGATCAAAATGAAATTTTGCCATTTAAAC
The DNA here is from genome assembly GCA_903112645.1 of Prunus armeniaca. Taxonomy (NCBI): domain Eukaryota; kingdom Viridiplantae; phylum Streptophyta; class Magnoliopsida; order Rosales; family Rosaceae; genus Prunus; species Prunus armeniaca. The sequence continues at coordinate 6,233,384 of CAEKDK010000003.1, read as the reverse complement.
ATCACTGCTGTGGAAATATGAATTAATGGACGGATGGATGCACAGGCAATTAGGTATCTGCATAAAGGCTAAGTTTTGAACTTACATGGAAGGAAAGAAACTTATGAGTTTCATCATTCACAATACATCAAGATATCAAAACAATATATATGATCAATAGTCAAACATTTACTCAGTAAAACAAGTAGCAAGACACAGATTTGTAATCAGCTATCATGAAAACTAACTGGTATTAGGGCTCTGCCGCCAGGATCAATTAACATTGTTTTAATTTCCTCTTTTTTTGCAATTTTATTAGAAATTTGGGATGGATATAGTACCTTTATAGTTCCAGAAGTTCTTGAATCAGCTGTGTCTTGTTCAGGACACTCTGCTCTAAAGGATCTTGCAGGTTCATTTTCAGAGGTACTTAAAGACGATTCAACTTCTATAACTGGACTTTTATTTACAGGAGATAAAGATATAGGTCTTGACATGTGATGCTGCTTCCCATCTGAGGACTGAAAAGCAATTACTTGGATTCGTCCGACCTGAAAATACCAAGTATGACTAAAGAACATAGTCACAAGAAAAATCATTTATATCTGCAGAAGAATCCCCACTACTTTGCAAATACCATGCATAATGCAAACCTTGTTTATATCTTCACTAAAACAGGAAAATATAAGCCCAATGAACCCAGAATCTAGAAGTTGATACATTGCCTGTGTCCGCACATCTGCAAAAAGTAGAACACAGCTGTAATACCAACTCGAGCAACTGATTATGATAGCATGTCTAACAAATAACAATATCATCTGGTCCAAACAGCACGATACATACTGACACACATATATATATCAATCATACTCATGGGCCACAGATAAAACCATATTTTCACACACATCTTCAACTTTTCGATCTTTACCATCTAACAGTTGAAAATGTAAGCGGCAACAAAAAAATAATCCTTGATTGCTCTACTGGAAACATTAGCTTGCTACATAATGCACAAGGAGTGTCCTTTAATCTCTCTGGCTAACTGTAAAGTCTCCTCCTTTATTAACTCTTTTTTTGTTCCTTTTTTGTCTGGTCTTACAGTTATATGGATACATGTTTGGGGACTCTGAGATGGAAAACAGAGAGAAAGTTGAAGGATGGGTTTCTAAGATTTGGCAGTCTTTAATTTGATAAGAAATGTCCAAAAGTAAAATTTAATGCAAAAGCATGATAAACGATCACAGCTTGAATTATTGGCTACTTTGGCTGCTAACTTCACATTCCATTTATTTGTGTTTTGTAATCCAGGTTAAAACAAGACAAAATTCCACAACCCCGAAATCCACCATAACTTTCCATCCAGTCAAAGCATTTTATAGGCCCTACATTTTCTCCCTCTGGCACAGTATGTGCAGACTCATACTTATAAATCCTGGAAACTTACAAACTAAATATACACCATATAAGAGGTGATTGATGATCCATGAATGTATCCAGGTTTCTACCAATTAACTTTTTATATTTTCCAAAGAAGAACTCCCAGATTCATGAGTATAACAATCCCAAGTAATCTGATAAGCTATATAACTAAACTCTACTTATGATAGCCCCACCTCATGAAATTGAAGAATGAATGTGATAATGACAGAAAGCAGGGGTAATTACATAACACTCACCAACATGGGAAGGAAGAACCGTAATATGAGGATGCGAATGGTACCACCCAATCACCCTAGTTGTTCTTCCTGTTGACGTTGTCATTCTGTGCTATAGAGTTAATTACACAGTATCATAAAAAAATCCTCAAAAGTAAAGAAGAAAAACAGATGCGGAGCATGGAAATACCATGAGCCACTACAACTATGACAGCTATATAACTAAAGAATGTAAATGTTGAACCAACTGAACGTATTCCCAAATTTCCAGCCCACCTAAAATTCAAACCCCCAGCTCATGAGGATGCATTCACAAATTTTTTTTTTTCTTTTGAGTGGCATGATTTAGATTGCTGAACAAAAATAGCTTTGTTTTTTTTAATGAATTTATATCACAATTTTAAAGCCGAGGCAGTGTTGAAAACTATGTTAAAAACAAACAAATCCTAATAAACTAAATAAGTACAGCACAACCTAACGATATAATTTTTTGTGACTGACGTCATACTGTGTAGTTTAAGCAAGCATGGGTTTACATGGCAAGGGATCCAAGTAATAGAAGTTCAGTTGGGAGAAAATTCACCAAACAATAACAATCAAAGCTTATTGTGAAAACCTAAAGTGCTTCCCTTAAAGCAGAGCACTTTCAAAAATATCAACTGTAATGTTTACTATGGGGGATCATGAGAGAAATTAGAACCAGTTTTTCTCTTTCAACAATATTTATTCTCTAAATAGGGATGTTAAGAACCCATTTTTGGTTTTTTCCTTTTGTAATGAAAACATAAAAAGATTAATTTTCAAATATTTATAAAAAAATAAAGCATCAAGGATATTTCGGCCTGGGCTGATGCAGCAGCCAACTGCTCAGGATTAGTCTCCACACGGTCCTTCCTCCGATCAGATCGTGTTTGAGGTGATGCTCCCCAAATTAGTGCAGTCACACCCCCATTTACAGAGTTCTGAAATTCCCAACATCATTGGGGGAAGAAAATGTTATGACTACAAGAAAGCGATACAAAATTAAGGTATAAACAGAGAGCCAGACAAAGCGGATAAATCCAAATTATAATAAAATCATTGTATAAATCATAACCAAATTCAGTTGTCCATATATCTATCACCTTCAGCAAATGGCTTCACAAAAGAAAAAAAAATTATAAAAACTTCTCACTTTCAGAAGATTGCCAAACATGCAATTATTTCTCTTCCACATCTTAATGAGTAACAATTAATAAGGCCAAGCCCCTGGGAACTTCCACTTAAGCACCAAACCACCAAAACACTTGCCAAAAAAATATTAATAAAAAAAGAAGCACCAAAACACCAACAGAACAGGTGAAACAAGAAACTGTGCAAGCTTGTCTAGATTCCTTGTATGCACCTGGGTCTGACAAGAGTGAATGGAATTACAGTGCTTTTCGAGGAAAGGGATCTTAGAGTGCAAAAACAAAGACCCTGCAGCAACATATTGAAGGAACCATTGAGTCTCAACTCATTATCAATGAGATATTGGAAATTGGCAACCAGAAATGGTGCTGGATGTGAAATTTGTACTGGAACACTGAATCAACTAGCCTAATACAAAACAACACCAATTTTATGCATCACTGCAAGTATTTAAATCCCAAGAGCAGGCAAGAACATCATGCACAGGTATAAAAGATGAGTTAGCATGTTGATTTGCTAGAAAAACAAGGCTGATGCTTCCTTTTATTTCTGTGTAAATGTTCTATTTCTGTATGAGTGTTCTAACGTTTGTCATATGCCCTGAATAAGCCTTCCCAAATAGAGCCCATGGAGCAATTTTATAATGTAGCTAAAATTTCAAATTTCATCTGGACTTAGCAAAGTTCCTAGCTGAATAGAAATTAAAAGAATAACCAAATGAATGATAGTTATTAGCGAAGAAAATATAACAACGCTGACAAAGCACAGTATTCTAAAATCAAGTTCAAGTAAGCATATCAAACAATTTGCATTTGAACACATGTACTCAGTGGTTTTTAATAATTATGAAACCCAGAGTAAACTTATTAAAGTACCAATCGAATTAGAGGAAACCCCGAGAACTAGTCTAGTTAGCAAGGAACATTAATATGCCAAATTCGAAATCTAAACTGACCCAAAATTCGAAGAAAAAACAACTAAGCTCGTTAAACCTAACCTTTCTAAACCATTTCAGAAAACAACCCCAAATACCCAAACCATTCCAGCTCTACATTTACTCCAATCATCAAACCGATCAAGCAATTTCAACAGCCGTACAGTAAGAAAACCTAATACATGCATAACATAAGTAGAAGCCAAAGAATTTGAAGATGGAAATGGCGGAGAGTGTACCTCAATATCACCAAGAAGGAGGCCCATGATCTCCTCGGTCTCGGTGGACAATGCATGAGTGAGACATGTCAACCAAACGTCCTCGGACATTTTCACACCCGTTAAAGACATTCTTCTCGCTCTCTTTCTCTCTCTAAAAATTGTGGCTTTCTCTCTCTACTTTCTGGCTCTGCAACCAGAGGAGGAAGAAGAAGTGAAAAACGAGAGAAATTGATTCCCAACTTTTTCGAGGTTGCAAACGCAGTGCCTCGTTATACCCTGGGTTGTGTTGTTATTAGAAGATCTCTGGCTCTTTTGGGGGCAGTGATTTGGTACGCTAAGTTCTAGATTGTAATTATGGTACTCATCTAAATCGGGTTGAATAGCTTTTGATTTTGATATGCTGATGTCATTTTAATCTGACTTTCGTTTTTAATTTCTTGGTGAGGTAGGTGGTGGTGGTGGGCATGGCTCAAAAATATTTTCTTTCACATCTGTCGCATATTTTAGTCCACACTTGGTGCATTTTGATGACTTATGCGTTGTGATTTACTTCCACAGTTATGATAGAGCATTAATTCGAATCTGAATTTAGATTATAGAATAATATCACTGGACTGAAAACTAGTTAATCACTTTTTATTAGAGTTTACATGTCATATGGGAATTTAAATTTTTATTAATCTAAAGTCCTCTTTAAGTCTTGTGCAAGAAAAAAACTTAACATAATAGTAACACTTTGTTATCTTTGTTTCTCTGCGTGATTTTTGAGTTAGGCCCAGTTTGGGATTGCTGTCACTTTTAAAAAAAGTTGCTTCTGCTGTGCTTTGAAAATAATTAGCTGTAAAGTAAAGCAGCTCCGTGTTTGGTAAACAATATTTTTAAAGTGCTGTTAGTACAAAAAGCAATGTCAAAACCGTTTGGTAAGTTTTAATATAAAATTGTTGTAACTGTGAATAATGACTAAAATAGACATGATGTTAAAAGTGTTATGTAGTAATCATGTGGTAGTAGTGGTACTAATGGAATGGAGGTGGTGGTGGTAGGGATGGCGCTTGTGGAGGTGGTGGTGGTGACAACATGGTGGTGGAGGTGGCAGCATGGTGGTGGTGGTTGTGGAGGTGGTGGTGGATGTGAAGGTTTTGAAGGACGTGGTGGTTGTGGTGGTGGTGGTGGTGGTGGTGGTGGTGGTGGTGGTGGTGGTGGAGGTGGAGGAGGTGAAGGTGGAGTTGGTGGAGTTGGTGGTGGTGGTGGTTGTGGTGGAGGTGGAAGTGAAGGTGGTGGTGGTGGCGGCGGTGGCGATGGCGGTGGTTGTGGAGGTCGTGAATGTGGTGGTGTAAGTGGTGGAGTTGGATGTGGAAGTGGAGGTGGTGTTATTTTTAAAAATAAATGATGGTATTTTGGGAATTAAAAAAATTCATTAAAGGTTCATCTCTGCTTCTTTTGAAAGCAGCTTTGAAAAGCAACTCATAGCCTGCTTTTAAAAGCTGCTGTCAAAAGGCCACTGCTTTTAAAATAATCGAGATATTTTATTTTTACCAAACACCTAAAACTGCTTAACTTTAAAGTGAAGCAGGTTTTTGGCGAAAAAAAGCAATCCCAAACGGGGCCTTAGTCTGTTTATATGAGAAGAAGAAATGTAAAAGATATATTTTAAGTTTTTTTCATATAAAATTACCCAGATACTCTTTACAAGTTATTTATTAATTGACTTCAACGAATTTCACACATGAACACATGGACACACATAACTTCAATGAGTCATTAATATATCAACTTGTTCGTGTTTTTTATTTATCAAACACCGATATTCATTAAAATAAAATAAAATCAGCAGACCGAGGGGTTTACCTCAATGGTGAGGTCCCTCCCCCTTCCCCACCTTGGTCACCTCTTCGAATCTAAGGATAAGCGCCCCCTTCTCTAATGCAATGTATCTATCGCTAATTCTCAACAAAAAAAATTCAACCATACATCAAAGACGTGTACAATACACAAATCTCTACTTGACTAAAAACAACAACCCGAAAGAACAGCAAAAGATCAAGAGAGATGAAGAACGAGGGCAAAAATAGGACGAAGATAGAGGGGGGTTTTTTTTTTTTTTTTTTTTTTTTTTTTCTTTTGCTTTTAACAGTAGCAGTGAGATGAGAAAATGAAGCTAGACATGTCCTTCTAATGTACAAAGTTTGAAGTAAAAATGGGTTTTACTTTAAAGAAACAATTATTCAAAGTTAAATTAACTAAATTTTGGCTAGCATTACTGGAGATGCTTTACATAAATCTTATGTTGACACATCAGATTTATAAAAAATAATAATAACAAAAGTTCTATTTGCACTCCTCTTGCAGAGTGCAAAATTAGAATTAATTGTATCACAATTATTGATCATATTTTTTTTCGGAAAACCCTACATAAGATTTTTTTGTGCGAGATGTATTAGCTAGCAGTATATGGTATATATGGCACGACTCTTTTACCGTTAAATAGTAAAAATAGAGATTAGAGAAAATTTAAAGAGACAAAAATAAGGATATGAGAACCACACTCTTTTTTCTTTTCTTAACATTAATCCATTTTCACAACACTCTTAACAAAGAAGGAATATGGATGTCTTCTTTTATTTACCAAAAACCAAAACACAAAGGGAAAAAAATACAATATGTTGCATCTGAAAGAAAACAAAACATAGCCATTTCCACAGCGGAGGGCTAATTGCCATGACACCACGTCATCGAAACTTTAGATGCGAGTGAAGGCAGAGCCTAGTATTATTGAAGAAAGCACTTCAAATCCTTGGGTTGTTTGGGTTAATGCTTGGGTTGCTTGGGTTGATGCTTGGGTTCATGTTTGCATTGCTTGGGTTACTGTTGGGGTCGCTTGGGTTGTTCATTCCCAAAGTGCTCTTAACCGCTTCAGCTGCTCCTTGAGCCATGTTTTTCACTTGCTCACTTGTCTGCAATCAAACACACTTGTAACATACATATATATACAAGAATATAGTTATATTAATCATATTCCCAGTTTGTCATTTTGTATTTATTACATTAATGTTTTTTACAATAATGATATTTTAATTTATTTTAATGTATAGAGAATGAGTCAAACTCGAGTGCAAAAGGACATACACACTACCTTGACTAACTGACCTAACTCACATTTACATTAGATAAATGTTTTAATATAATAAAAAGTGAATTTGGAGTACTGAAAGATAATCATAGAGTGAGGTTGATTTGGACTAGCTTTTTTCTCACTAATTAGAGTAATGAGATGATACTAATTGAATTGGCTTATATGTTTGATTAAATTCTGAGTAACTTCTTATACTACATATATTTAAGAACAAAAATCATTGAAATAATAAGGAAAGGGGAGGAAGTGATTGCCTGTTGAAGGAGATGGGTGGCTTGGTCCTTGATGTCTTGGGCAGTGTGAGATGCATTTGATGCCTTGTCCTGGGCAGACTGAGATACATTTGATGCCTTGTCCTGAGCAGATTGAGATACATTTGATGCCTTGTTCTGGACAGACTGAGATACATTTGATGCCTTGTCTTGAGCAGATTGAGATGCATTTGATGCCTTGTTCTGGACAGACTGAGATGCATTTGATGCCTTATTCTGGACAGATTGAGACATATCTGATGCCTGGTTTAGGAACTCATCTTTCTTTACCTGCACAAATTAATTAGATCAGGAAAATATTTATAAAAAAAACATGGATTAACTTGATGGGATAAAAAATTGATTACAAAACACCAACCCTAATTTCATATTATTACAAAATTAATCACAGTTATAACTTGCCTGAGCTTGACCAGTCAACTCGCCTGCCTTGTGACTCAAATCCTGATTTTGGTGGCTTGCCATTTTTGTACTTGATTTTGTTTCTTCAATCAAATTGACTCAAATTTCAAAGTAAGAATGCACAATGCAAAGCTCTTCCATTTGAAGAGTATATATAGATTCTCAAAGTCTCCTATTCTTTGCCACTTCAAAGTTTCCTACCCCATTTTTTGGCGTTTAATCAGTAGCACGGATGGCATGTATTGATAGGGGACTGTTTCAAACAGGTTTGCTTAGTCAAGAAAGAGAGTCCCTTGGCATAGGCTCCGGGAGGATTAATTAAGCTTAATTACCATAAGAAATTAATGGCTTATTTTCTTGTTGGCCTTGTGCAAATTATACTAGTTGTTTGAGTATTTTTCTGATTATTGTAGTATTTTTCTTTCAAATGATAACTGCTCTCATATGTGTAACATATTAAACAACATATAAGGAAACACTCATGTGAAGTAGTGGAAGGAAAAGACTCTAATCTTTTTATTAAAAGAAAATACTTTATTGAATTGAAATTAAACATTTTAACCCAATTTTAACATATTAAGAAAATTATCCAAACGAGGTCTAGTCCAGTGGAAAAAAGGGTCTTGACTTGCAGACTAGAGGTTTTAGGTTCAAACCCCATGACATCTTGGTTGTGTGTGTGTGAGAAACCCTCCCTCCCTTGTAATTTAGACTATCACTTGTACTAAAATAAATAAATTATTAACTGGTGATCTCGAAATTATTTAACCCAAATTACAGGTTTCTTGCTATTTTTGTTTTTGGCCAACAGTATTCTCGAAACAGACCTCTATTAGAGAGATAATCATCAATGTGGTCAATAAATAGGGTACAAATAGCACCATCCTTGTCGATATTATTTAACAAGCAAATTGAACCTAGTTCCTAAATAATCTCATATGGATCACTAATTTTTATTTTTTTATACAAACGATATTGAGAGAAGAAGGAATTGAACTTAAGATCTAAGATGTAAGAGTAAATATGTTCTTAACCAGTTGAGTTACAAACCTCTTACCTCCCACTAAAAATTATTGCAATGAATGTTTTTTTTTTTTTTTTTTTTTTTTTTTTTTTTTTTTTTTTTTTTATTTTTTTTTTTTTTTTTTTTTATTTATTGCAATAAAGATGTAATTATTTACAAGTTTTTGTAAAATTTATTTTAAAGAAAAAAGAAATAAACAATCGTGGTAAAACCCTCCACATCCAACACTTGCATGCCAGAGTTTCAGAAAGCAAAGCACGTGTCATACGACGTGTCAACAACGTGGACACATGTTGACCAGCCAGCCCACATGAGAATGCTATATATACCATGCATACTGCCACCGTTCCTTCTCATCAGCATATATCTCAAAGTTGGAAGACGCACACAATTTTGATAAACTCTAAATCCATCGCTCTTATTCACTTTTTTAGAAGGCAAAAATGGCATCCCAGAAGCAGAGCTACGGAGCTGGTGAAGCCAAGGGCCAAGCTGAGGTATTTACCTAGTTTTCTGTTATTGTTTGTACTTTGATATCGCGTGTTATGTTATCAGATTGTTAGTTTTCTATTATTGTTTGTATTTTGTTACCGTGTGTTATGTTATTAAAATGTGAATAGGACTTCGTTTTTTAAGTGAAATTTTATCTTCACTTGTGTTGTTCAAATTGAATTTCTGAAACATCAAGTGTGAAAATACAAAGAGAGTATTTTTGTGAATGTGTAGTAGTGACTGTCGTGTATGTTATATGATCAGACGGTTAATTTGACTGTTTTGAGTGAAATTCTGCGTTCACTGTGTGGTTGATAATGATTTTTTGAAACATCAAGTACATACAAAGGGAATATTTTTGTGTATACTTAGAAGCAGTAGTGATGACCCAACGGTCTCTTTCTCAATGGGAAAAAGTCCTTGACTTATAGATAAATGATCTCATCTTCGAACCTCTCATGGTACTACATCTCGGTAGTGCGTGAGAAATATATTTCCCATTTATAGTTCAGACTACCGCTTTTATTATTTATAAAAATAAAACAAGAAAAAGTAGTGATGCAATATTCATTGTGATTTTATGGTTTTACCCTTGGTCTCTCAGGAAAAGGCTGGCCAGATGATGGGCTCAATAGGGGAGAGGGCCCAAGAAGGAAGGGACAAGGCCCAAGACACAACCCAAGCAACAAGGGACAAGACATCCGAGACAGGCCAAGCAGCCAAGGACAAAACCCAGGGAGCTACCTACCAAGTCAAAGACAAGGCCGCAGAGAAGGCAGAGGCTGCAAAACAGAGGGCAGAAGAAGCAGCCCGGAAGGCCAGAGAGACAGCCGAGCATGGCAAAGAGAAAACCAGTGGGGTACTGCAGCAGACTGGAGAACAGATGAAGCACATGGCTCAGGGTGCTGCTGATGCTGTGAAAAGCACTTTTGGGATGGCCAAGAATGATGAGGAGAAAGTTGAAACTGGGCTTTCTGATAAGAAGGCTGGCACTGGCACTGGAACTTGAACTGACGGGCTATAAATATTAGTAATTTATAGGATTTTATGAGTTAGTGGCAAAGAAAAATTGTTTGTTTGGTTAAATTTCAGGTGGTGTTGGTTTGATATATGGTGTGTTGTTTTTACGTTGGGCATGTTTCAGAAGTCCTGTGCTTCCCTCTCGCTGAGTTGGGATTAATGTCGTATGGTTTTCCAGTTATATATATGAATAACAAGTTTATAACGAAGTCTGGGGTTTTAACTCAGTGGGACAAGCCAGCTAGTGATTTTGCAGTTCCATTCCTCATGGCACCGCTGTGTGAAAGTATTTACCGCTTCCCTTCCTAACCATGGCAAAAAGAAAAGAAAAAAGTTTATGACGATTTAAGTATATGGTAAAATTGGTTCAATGATCCACTTCATCAAGCAGACCTTAATTCAAACACTGAAACGCAGACAGCTACGTTTAATGCCCCATCTCGAATGTATATAGCTATATTTGAGCGCTGTAGTTTTACTGCAATAAACAATCATGTAAACCATGCACCTTTGGGTGAAGAGGGCACGTGGTTAAACAAATAGAAATTTGTCACATGCATGCCATCTTGTTAAATGGACTCTACTATTCAATCAATCGAGTTTTTTTTTTTAAAAAGACTTTTCCAGTGATATCATAATCCAAGGATAGTATATTAAACTCACATATACTGTATTATGGATATTAGAACTTGAATTCAGGACAGGAGGAACAATTACTCCAAATTACTACACTAGTGAGTCATTTACAATCGAGAATTCTTAAATCGGTGTTACAAGTTCCATCTATTTATTTACAGTTATTAAACTGCAAAATTTATGATTATATATCGTTGTGGTGTTAAAAGTCTCACTTATTTATTTATTAATATTTAAACTTTAAAATATAAGATTATCGTCCATTAATATTCACTAATACTAAATCGATCACACCAAAATTTACTATTCAATCAAGTTTCAACTAGAGTAGGTACAGCCCAATACATATCAATGCAAATCCTCTTGGAAGTCATAAACCGAAGAGCCAAAAAGGAAAAGAACCGAAGCAGCTCTTTAAAACAAACAAATACCCCTAAACCTTAGTACAGAAGATGGCACCACGTGGCACATGACGTGTCAACGAAGCATGACACGTGTTGACTACCCAGCGCCACACTTGCAACCGCTATACCTATACGGTGCACTGTTGACTGTTTCTGTTCCTTAATATTACCACAGTGCAAACTTGGACAAGCATTCTTATCTTTCATTCATTGTTTTGGAGAGGCAAAGGCAAAGAATATGGCGTCCCATGATCAGCAGCAGAGACAGAGCTACAGAGCTGATGACGAAGCCAAGGGCCAAGCTCAGGTACCGTACCCACACCCACCCACAAATATTAGGGTCGGCTTAGCCTTCTAGTCTCGTTTGGTTCATGGGAAAAGAGGCTTGAGGTCTCATGTTGGTAAGTCTAGGCATGTGAAATCATTGCCTTGCACATTGAAAAATAGAAAGGAAAGTGAAGTCATCCTCCGCCCTTTGGTTTTGTTTTCCTCCTTATAGGAAAGTTTAGGAAAATGTGCCAACATTAAATACATATTTTTCATGATTATATTGTCCTCATTAACAATTTAGAATTACAATATAGCATTAAATGCATTTTTTATTTATTTCACATAGGTATAATTTGAAAATTAAACCAACTTTGTTTTACACTCCTACCCAAACCAAACATGTGAAAGGAAATAAAGTTTTATTTTATTTATTTATTACTTTTCCAGGATTACCAAACATGGGAAAGAAATCTCCATTTCCTATTCCTTAGAACATGACATGGAAAGTGATTTTCCCTCACATCCGCTCTGTGAACCAAATGGGACCCCTAGGTAGTAGGTTTAATTAGTTATGAAATTATAGGTTAGGGGTTAGACCAAATATGGGAGATATTTTGGGGTAGGTTGTAGGACACTCCAGCCCCAGATCACCTAAGCATCATTTGTACACGTTTACTTATAAGTAATGGGAATTTAAAAAAAAAGGTGATTTTCATTCCTGACTTCCTCTGCTTTTACTTACACATAAATTATTAAATATGATGGTTCCACCAAAAAATCCTTAATGAAATTCCTTAAGGAAGTGGAATCAAATCAACTATCCACTCATAGTTGATTTGATTCCCATTCTTTGTTTATCCAATTCCATTTTTCTTCATACCCATTGCTGGCAAGTAAACATATATATTTACCTTTTCAGTGAACTTATAATGCACTTATGCCTTCAATAAAAGGATCATGAGTTGCTTTGATTAGTAGTACAGTTAATCTAGTCTTTAGTTTAACAGCTTTTCTACAAAATATAATATAGAATTAACATGTTCATTAGATACCATAACACATGTTTCGCAGGAAAGTATCGGCCAGGAGATGGGCTCAGTAGAGGACAAGGCCCAAGAAGTAGGGGACTCGATCTACGACGCGATACAAGAGGCAAAGGAAGTAGTCAAGCAGAAGGCCTCAGAGGCAGCCCAGAAACCCCAAGACGCAGCCCACTACAGCAAGGACAAGACTGGCATGCATGGACAAGGAGGATGATGTGTATTATCACAGAGAGAGAGAGAGAGAGAGAGAGAGAGAGAGAGAGAGGGGTTGGGTATGGGCTTGATTACAAAATCTGGTGGCATGGTTTATTATGGGTTTTGAAGCCCAATAGGCGGTGGTACTCTTATAATTTAGTTTGGATTTTCTAATGAAGCTTGGGCTAGGCTTCTGTTGGTGGTAAATTGGTAATGTTGAATATCGTTTTGTTTTTGAAAATGGACTTTGGGTTTTTCAATTGAATTTCTAGAGGGTTGAGTTTTCTGCAATTTCAAGCCCATTATTGGTTCTGAAAATAAAGCTCCCATAAATCAAAGTATATCATCGACATCACTTTTTTGTTCTTCCATATCTCATTCTTAGGGTTAACTGTTGATTTTTTCTTTGAACTTGTACATAATTTTTATTTACTTTCTATCTTTTTTTTTAATAGAAAATTAAGGATCTCAATTGTTGATTTTTTCTCTGAACTTGTACATAATTTTTGATTTACTTTCTATCTTTTTTTTAATAATCTTAATTATTGGTTTTAGTCAATTTTCCGTACCGTTAGATTCGCTCACATTTCATCTAGTTAGTGTTAAGAATGGTCACATGCTTTGCATGTGACACTTAAATAATTATAAAATAATGTTATAAAACAATAAAGAAAAAGATTTCCCAGCCGTATCCCGCTCCCACCAATCCCCCCATCCCACCATCATCCCTTGGCCACCCCACCGTAGTCTCCCAGCTCTAGCACCCCTTTTCGCCCAAAAAACCACCTTAACCCCTTGAATTCCTTAGTCCACCCAACACCCAAGCCGTGTAATATCCACATCATGCTACTTAACCCACAACCTCCACCCGATCTGCCCATGGGAGAAGAGAGAGAGAGAGACACACACATACTGGGGGACCCAATAATTTTTTAGCGGAGGTACAATTTTGAAAAGTTAAAAACTCTTTGTGGATTGAACAACTAAGACTTTTTACCTAGATTGACCTTAGGTCCCTTCATGCATTCATATCATACATGAAAAATTGTTCTATGTAAAAATATTGACTAAGTATGAAAAATGGTTTTTCGGAATAATCATTTTCTCAAGATAATTTTTGGCGGCTTTTTTCCTTACACATTAAATAACTTGATTTTATGGGATTTTATTATGAAGTATATATTGACTTAATGAGCTATCATTTTTAGCCTAAATCGTATTTTGCACTCAAACCAATTTTTCAAATTTTGATTCGGGGGGAATTTGATTTTCTAGTATTTTTCTTTGAATCAAATGGGGGGTACTTCCTTATTTACATTGTAAACTTAAGTAACATTACTTAAATGTTGAAGATGGAAATAATGAGCAAAGAGGCAATTTCAAGCACCAACAATGGTTTTTCTGGCAAGGGGATGTGCAGCTGCACCTCTTTGCTCCTTAACAAGTCCGCTAGTGCGCACACACACACAGATAAACAAAGATGCCGTGCTTGTGGGTTATGGAATGCTATATTTTTCTGAATCTTTGTTGTGATTTATGGTTGGGTATGATTTGTATTAAGTTTAATTACAAGTTGTGGGTTTGATTTTGGTGGTAGGGGTAACAATGAGGAAGATGTGGCTGGGTGGGTGGTCTTAGGTTGGACTGTTGAGAAGTTTTGGGAGGGGGGGAGCTACGGGGAGGGTGGGTTCAGGAAAAAAGTGGTCAGATCAAGGGAAGGGCAACGACAAAGGGATGGAGGTGGTTGAGTGGTGGGGAAAAGGGAAAAAAGGGGCTGAAGGGTTTTTAATTATTATAATTTTATGTTTTTGCTTTAATTTTTTCCTTAAAATTTTAATTATTGTTAAGGTGCAAAAATGACCAAATTGCCCTTAAATAGCCTCACATGCTTGGCAGGGGGTAAATCGAATGGGGGGGAATTGGCTAAAAATAATAATTAAGGTCCTTAATTTTCTAAAAAAAAAAGGATAAGGGTAAATCGAAAGTTAGGTACAAGTTCAACGGCAAATCAACAGTTAATCTCTCAGTCTTATTCTCATTTTGATTCTTGTAAGAGCACTTTCACCCATCCCATTTTTCCAAGGGGCCTAGGCTCCAAAAAAAAACCCCATAGAGGAAAAGTTGTCATGGCAAGAAGTGGGCTCAAGAAACTAAGCAAGCCTAAAGGCAAGACTTGCCTGGGCTATTACCTGAGCAAGTTGACATCAGCGGCCAATTTAAATACAAAAAAATTAAAATTAAAAAAACCAACAATTTAGAAATTTTTTTGATAAATACCTAGCCATGTTCTTCATTTCCCATACCAAAATTCTCTTCTCATATCTCATGTAAATAGTGGTTGCCCTTGGGTTGCCATGACAATAGATGGGAATGCATCAAAAAATTGCTAAGGCAGTCACTATTCACATGAATAATGTTTGCCCTTACTTGTCTTTACCCTTCGCCATAGCACAATGGGGTGGAATTACTCTAACCTTGCACCCTCTAGAGTCAAGGTCTCACATTGACCATTGGTCTTACCAGTCAACATAGCAAAAATCAGAGGAACACTTTATAGGAGACTGGCCC
The DNA here is from genome assembly GCA_903112645.1 of Prunus armeniaca. Lineage (NCBI taxonomy): Eukaryota > Viridiplantae > Streptophyta > Magnoliopsida > Rosales > Rosaceae > Prunus > Prunus armeniaca. The sequence goes on along the minus strand of CAEKDK010000003.1, from coordinate 6,217,966 downwards.
AACCTGGAAGAATTATACTAAAAATCCCCGCGGGGGCGGGTCACCCTTGGGTCCTGAACCTTAACAATGGGAGATTTCGGGGCCAAATGGGTATTGGTACGGGGATCCCCAAACTTGAAAAATCCCCGATGGGTATGGGGAGGGGATGGTATTGGCGTCCCTATCACCAAACTCGACCCGAAAATATATATATTTATATTTAAATAAATATATATAATTATATAATTATAATATTTATGTTTAACCCTAAGTTAACCTCCCTATTCTAATTCTTCCTAATCTTCTTTGGAATTTCATATTGAAGTGATTTTGAATAGTTGAATTGAACTTTATAGTTAATTTGGATGTGTTGAATGATAAATTAAAATGAAACTTAATGTTAAAATGTATGATAAATTTTTTTTTATGCAAAAAAAATTTCTAGGATTCGGGCTGGGTATGGGGGATAGTCCCCCGACGGCGACAACGACTGGGATTCCTCAAAACCTATTAAACGGAGATGAGTTCGAGGATGGGGCGGGGATGGAGAGCAGGGACAGAGATGGTATTGTCATATTCGGCGCCTACCCGACCCATTGCCATCCCTAGGGGGGTTGGTTATGAGATAAAAGTTAGAAATTCACTTATGTAATAGAGTCGATCCCCTAAGGTATTGAGCAGTGGTGTAGAATCAGATCCCAAAGATAGTAAGTCTTTTCCTTCAAGATATGGCCATTGAAAAAAAATAAAAATTCTTCCACACGAAGAATTAGCAATCTCCTCAAGGCCACATTCTCTAAAATTAAGGCGCCCATCCCAAAATTAAAATTCGGGCACATGTACAAAAATATAAACAAAGTAAGGATCGAGTTTGTAGCCCAACTAATTAAAGAATATAACTTGTGTTCAGTTCCATCCTTCCATAATATCATTCTTATAAAGACAATATATATGTATAAACTATTGAAATTTTTAAAAGATTTTAAAAAATTTACCGTTTTGATTTGTTTAATTATTTATTATGAGGGTTATAAATATTTAATTTTCAGTTTTTATTTCTATATTGAATGCCTTAATTTTCTAATTTAATGTATTGGAGGTTACATGTTCTTGGATGCCTATAAAAGGTCATTCCTCCTTTACATTTGATGACGAGCACATAACCCAAATAAGACCACAATACCACATACCACAATCACCACCACAATATGATTCTCTCATTTTCTACCTTTCATACTTTCTCTACTTATATTATTATTTTTGGGTAACGGTTCTATGACTTGGAGACCTATATCCTACTGTGAACGTGCTCATAGCTGAACTTGAGCCTGTGTATTGGGAATCGTATTTTGTAGTACTGTAGACCGTCAGTACCTACATGTAGGGAGGCTACAAATGCTTGAGGATAACGTCTTTGATGCGCTTCACCATACCAGACTTGCTTTCATAATCTTAATTTATTTTACTTTTATTTACATATTATTTGTTTATTTAGTTTTACTTTACCTTAAAAGACTTTTCAATTTATTTATATATTATTTATATTTTAAAGAGTTTTGCTTTTGATTTTTACAGAACGAGGAAAACTTTAATTTTAATAACAATCTAAAACATTTGTATGTTTGTTGATGTCTAAAATTGGATCCAACTTAGATAGATGAAGAGTGGTGTCTTTGGCAGGACTAGGGTGCTTGTTGACCTTCGATCAAAAGGTTTTCCTGCATAATAAGGGTGGAAGAAGCAATCATCAAGCTTCGGGTACCGGTCGAAGGCTCTCCGATGCTTGAGTCAACAAATGAAGGGTACACAATAATTTTAGCAGAGTAACAGTAAATGGTAAAAAGTCGTCACCTCATTTTAGGGACTTATGCCCCTTTTATGGAGAAGTAAAAGTGGGAGTTTGCGTAAAGTTTCGATGTGGGACGACACTTGTCTTAGGCTTTAGGTTCTGTAGTTGAGAGCTTTAGCATTCATTTTCAAAAGGCAGTTGCCACATCGGAGGGAGATGTGTTTGATGGTGTCATCAGTGTATTACCTTGGGTAGGTTGTGAGTCTGTCCGTGCTACAACCCCCAATGCCAAATGTACTTGATTGATTATGGTATAAATAGTAGTCCTCCAAGTTGCCAATCAAGAAGTGGCTTATGGGTTGGGAACTTGTAAAATGTCGAATAATCAAACTAAGTGGTCCAGCATGACAAGTGTCATAGGCAAACCCCCAAGTTTGCAAGCTAAGAGTCATTTAGGCACACAGGTAACTGGTCATAATTTGAAGGATGAAGTTGAGATGGACAGTGGTTGGATTGGTACGTTGTGCATGAGTCGTGCAGGAATCCCCTAAGCGATTGTCATGAAGCTTGCCGATCGATAGGCGTGACATCATGCACGGGTTGTGCGCAAGTCTCATATGCAATCAGCACGGAGCATGCCGATCGGAAGGTGTGACATCATGCACGGGTTCGTACACAAGTCACCTAGAGGGTCGTAATTACATCTTGGTCTTATCAATACCGATGCCGTACAAACACAAATCGGCCTAAGTTACATGGTCTTGATGCAACCACACCAGCCTTTCAGCTTTACTTATATAGACGTGTAACAGTAGCAACTCGGTCTAACTCAGGTGCCTGCAACATAACATTTCAGCCAAGTCCACTTGGTTGTAACGCAACAAGTCGGCCCAATTACTTCGGTCGTGTCTCACGTGCAACTTCGACCAGTGCAGTCTCTTGGTTCACAGTTGCAACCTAGTCTACTCAAGGTGGCCGTCCCACAACGACAATTTGGCTAACTCCAGACAACCGTACCACAACAACAGGGTGGCCAGTCCTTTGTGGCCATATAGCAAACACGACCTGACTCAATTCATATGTCAGTGGTAGCAACACATCCTAGACCAATACATGTCACAGGTCAATGGTTGCAACTCGGCCAAGGAAAAGTGGCCGCACCTTACGTCAACCTAGCCCGTCTCAAGTAGCAAGGTTTCAGATATCGGTCGAGCTACCTCATGTGGCCAAGCCAATAATACAAGTCGCCTAACTGCCAAGGCCACAGGTGCTCATCGTGTAAGAAGAAGAACATGTCCAACAACCTCTACCTACAAGGATCGAGCTACTTATTCAAGCGCTCCTAATGAAAGTTGTATAGTGTATGATCAAATAAGTCATAGCCCAATAGCGGTCGGAGGCGCCGAGATACATCAACCATCTTCGCTTGAAATCGATTGCACTTCACTCCCTCGGAACTATCGCTTACCCGAATTCATATTATTTTTCGCGGATGGGCATACATCTTCAATTGAGGATATTGGCCGTTTTATGGCCCAATGAGGTAAAGCAGACTCCAACGCCCAAAAACTTCGGCTGTTAGTCCATTCCTTAACCTACAACATTATGTTAGTTCATCAATCTCTTACCAAATTCGGTTTGAGATTGGCCCAACATGGAAAAATTCTTTTATGAATACTTTTACCAAACAAACTGGGAGATTATCGTGGTCAAACTTGCAAGGATGAGCCAAATGTCGGCGAATCTCTTCGTGATTAACTATAATGGTTCAATAAGTGTAGGAATTGGTGGCAAACCAATCTGCCTGAGTAGGAATTCGTCAAGATGGCGAAAAAAGGTTTGGAGTTCAAATACCTGAAGAGTTATGGGTCCAAAGGTCCTCGCATCACAACATTGACCCCTTAATCTCAAGAAAATAGCAACATTATAGGAAAATCATCAACTCATTACAGAAATGAGGAAAGTTAGTTAGCATGATATTCCCCATGTTCAGGAGTTTGAGCCCCCTACTCCTATTATCACGGCTTTGTCTAAATAATAAATCAAGAAACCCCTATGTCACTCCTAGGAATAAATTTTACATACTCCATGTTCATCTCAAACAGTTTAATTATGCATGTTAATTAGATAATCACTACTTTTAATACAATTCTAACACTCTTTCATAATGTTGCAATTTCATGAGGATGTCTGGCTTCTCATTCTCAATAATATTTTTATACTTATACTTTCAAGATTCACAATGCCTTGCCGTTTCAATAAATTCTACTATAAATTACCATGACTCAAATTAATCTCTTACCTCTGTTTCTAGTCTATGCTCTGCTTCCCCACTAAGCTGTGCCTCCAACTGAAGAACGTGTGCATCATAAGTGTTGGAAGATAGGCACCTTGAGGGAGTAAAGAGCTCTTGTGTTCGTGCAATTCTATGAGGATGTTTGGCTTCTCATTCTCAATAATATTTTTATACTTATATTTTCCAGATTCACAATGCCTTGCCGTTTCAATAAATTCTACTGCAAATTACCATGACTCAAATTAATCTCTTACCTCTGTTTCCAATCTATGCTTTGCTTCCCCACTAAGTTGTGCCTCCAACTGAAGAAGAACGTGTGCATCATAACCATCGCAATTTTCTCCCAAGATTGAAAACCTAAATGTGTAGATCATTAAATCCACACAAATACCTAAAAACATAAGTTAAAAACATATAACATTAACAGAAGAAACTCACGATTCAATTATGTTTTGCATGATATGAAATTCTAGGGCTCTGTAGAAGTTGTAGGTCTCCAATGGCAAGCTGACAGTATATATTTTCAAAGAAGATGAAAAGTATATGGCAGAGAGGAAGTAAAACTCCGTGTCTTTCACCAATTTGTGAATTACATTTGCATTTGAAATTTGTTTCTCTGTGAGCTCGAATTATCTAGCTCATGACACAAAATGGTCATCTTGGCTTTCAAAATAAAATATTGTCTACTTTCCATTAGCTTATATACATCACCATACATGTAGCAAACTCCCACAATACGCCCACATTGGGCCACATCATAAGTGTTGGAAGATGGATACCTTGAGGGAGTAAGGAACTATTATGTTCGTGCAATTCTATGAGGATGTCTGGCTTCTCATTCTCAATAATATTTTTATACTTATACTTTCTAGATTCACAATGCCCTGCCATCTCAATAAATTCTACTGTAAAAGACAATGACTCCAATTAATCTATTACCTATGTTTCCAATCTATGCTTTGCTTCCCCACTAAGTTGTGCCTCCAACTGAAGAAGAATGTGTGTATGATAATCATCGCAATTTTCTCCCAGGATTGAAACCTAAATATGTAGATCATTAAATCCACATAAATACCTAAAAACAGAAGTTAAAAACATATAATATTAACAGAAGAAACTTACGATTCAATTTTGTTTTGCATGATATGAAATTCTAGGGCTCTGTAGAAGTTGTAGGTCTCCAATGGCAAGCTGACAGTATACATTTTCAATGAAGATGAAAAGTATATGGCAGAGAGAAAGTAGAACTCAGTGTCTTTCACCAATTTGTGAATTACATTTGCATTTGCAATTTGTTCCTTTGTGAACTCAAATTGTCTAGCTCATGACCAAAAATGGTCATCTTGGCTCTCAAAATAAAATATTAAGTCTCCTTTCCATTAGCTTATATACATCACCATACATGTAGCAAACTCCCACAATACACCCACATTGGGCTGCATCATAAGTGTTGGAAGATGGAAACATTGAGGGAGTAAGGAACTCTTGTGTTCGTGCAATTCTATGAGGATGTCTGGCTTCTCATCCTCAATAATATTTTTATACTTATACCTTCTAGATTCACAATGCCCTTCCGTTTCAATAAATTATATTGTAAAATCCAATGACTTAAATTAATCTATTACCTATGTTTCCAATCTATGCTTTGCTTCTCCACTAAGTTGTGCCTCCAATTGAAGAAGAATATGTGCATGATAACCATCGCAATTTTCTTCCATGATTGAAAACCTAAATATGCAGATCATTATATCTACACAAATACCTAAAAACAGAAGTTAAAAACATATAACATTAAGAGAAGAAACTTACGATTCAATTATGTTTTGCATGATATGAAATTCTAGGGCTCTGTAGAAGTTGTAGGACTCCAATGGCAAGCTGACCGTATACATTTTCAATGAAGATGAAAAGTATATGGCAGAGAGGGAAGTAGAACTCAGTGTCTTTCACCAATTTGTGAATTACATTTGCATTTGTAATTTGTTTCTCTGTGAGCTCGAATTGTCTAGCTCATGACCAAAAATGGTCATCTTGGCTCTCAAAACAAAATACTCAGTCTATTTTCTGTTAGCTTATATACATCACCATACATGTAGCAAACTCCCATAATCACATTGGGCCGCATCATAAGTGTTGGAAGATGGATACCTTGAGGGAGTAAGGAACTCTTGTGTTCGTGTAATTATATGAGGATGTTTGGCTTCTCATTCTCAATAATATTCTTATACTTATACTTTCCATATTCACAATGTTTTGCCGTTTCAATAAATTCTACTGTAAAATACAATGACTCAAATTAATCTATTACCTATGTTTCCAATCTATGTTTTGCTTCCCCACTAAGTTGTGCCTCCAACTGAAGAAGAATGTGTGCATGATAACCATCGCAATTTTCTCCTAGGATTGAAAACCTAAATATGTAGATCATTAAATCCACACAAATACCTAAAAACATAAGTTAAAAACATATAACATTAATAGAAGAAACTCACGATTCAATTATGTTTTGCATGATATGAAATTCTAGGGCTATGTAGAAGTTGTAGGTCTCCAATGGCAAGCTGGTAGTATACATTTTCAATGAAAATGAAGAGTAGATGGCAGAGAGGAAGTAGAACTTAGTGTCTTTCACCAATTTGTGAATTACATTTGCATTTGCAATTTGTTCCTCTGTGAGCTCGAATTGTCTAGCTCGTGACTAAAATGGTCATCTTGGCTCTCAAAATAAAATATTCAGTCTCCTTTCCATTAGCTTATATGCATCATCGTACAAGTAGCAAACTCCCACAATACGCCCACATTGGGCCGCAACCCAAAACGAAAACGGCCAAGAAAACAGGAAATTGAAAACTTCTAAGGCACAGCTGCCGCCACTGCAAGAAACAAGAAGCGACAAACGGACAAGGAGAGATGGTTTGTAACGTTTCCCATGGCCAACTCTGATAGGTCCGCCCTTCCTCTCAATGACCAAACTCCTCCCAATACCTACAACACCAATGACCAAAATCCTCTGTCCATCATCAACAACCAAACCCATCAACCTCCACTTGTTGTTTCCACCATCATTACCATCAAATTGACTCACTCCAACTACCCATTGTGGTTGGTTCAAATTTCTCCAATTCTTCATAGTCATGATTTTTTTGGGTACGTTGATGGCACAATCCTTTGTCCTCCCAAATTCCTTCCTGGTACTGCCGAAAGTGTCGTCAACCCTTCTTATCTCTCTTGGGTCCAGCAAGACCAGAGAATATTGAGTTAGATAAACAACTCACTCGGCCTTTCAAGTCACTGTTAGGGCTGCATATGCCAGGGACACTCCAATTACGTATGAGGCCTTGGAGGCTCTCTTACTCGATGCTGAGTGTCGTCAAGGTGAACATGCACAACCACAAGTTGATCCGACCATAGGAGTTTTTGCATTTGCTGCTGCTCATGGTCGTGGAGGTCGAGGAAAATCGTTTGGGAGAGGTTTTACCCCAAACCGCAATAGCAGTCCCAATTCTGGTGGCCGAGGTCAATTCCGACCAAATTTTAATTTTCAGTGTAATGGTACTTCTGGTGATGCTTTCTCTTATACTGTTTCATACAGTCGCTGTCAGATTTGTGGAAATAATAGGCATCAGGCCCTTGATTGTTTTACCCACATGAACATGACCTATGAGGGTAGGGTTCATACTCGTTGTCTCTCTGCTATGGCATCTCAGTCCAACACCAACCCTTACCCAAATGCCAACACTTGGTTGATTGACACAGGTGCAAACTCTCATATTACTTCTGATCTTAGCACCTTGAACAACCCTCAAAAGTACAATGGTAATAATCAAGTGGGAGGCATAGGTAGTGATTCTAGACTTACTATTACTCATACTGGGACTGTTGATTTTCATACACCTTCCTCTAACTTTCAATTAAATAATGTTTTGCGATGTCCTACAGCTTCTTCCAGTTTACTTTCTATTCATCAATTTACTATAGATAACAATTGCTGCTTTCTCATTTATGTTGATTTCTTTATGATAAAGGACTTCAAAACCTAGAGGACACTTTTCTGAGGGAGATGTGAAAATGGGCTCTATCCGCTACGCTCTAGACCACCTTTATCATTTCAAGATTTGGCGGCATCCATTGGCACTCGTGTTTATGCTCAAACTTGGCACTCATGCTTGGGGCATCCTGTAGTACCAATAATCAAATTTTTAATTTAGAATAAGAAAATACCTTATTGTGGGTCTTCTTAGTTTGCTTTTTGCCATTCTTGTCTGTTAGCAAAAAGTTCTAAATTACCATTTCATACTCCATCGTCTTAGTCTGAATTTCCTTTGCAACTTGTACACTTTGATGTATGGAGTTCTCCTATTAGTTCAATCAATAGATTTTGATATTATCTTATGTTTGTTGATGATTTTTCACGATACACATGGCTTTATCCAATGAAAAATAAATATGAGGTTCATGGTATTTTTGTTCAGTTTAAAACATATGTTGAAAATTTGCTTTCTTCCAAAATCAAGTCTTTGTAGTTTGATGAAGGAGGGTAATACACTAAAACAGCTTTAAAACAGTTCAACGCTTCTCATGGCATTCATCAACGCTTCTCATGTCCTAAGCATCCGGAACATAATGGGTTAACAGAGCGAAAACACCATCATCTAGTTGAATCTTTTAACTCACTCACATATGCCTTTAAAATATTGGGTAGAGGCTTTTAAGACTTCTGTTTATCTCATAAATTGTTTGCCAACACGAGTCTTAGAACAAAAATCTCCTTATGAGAAGTTATTCCACACCTTTCCGAATTATGATTTCATTCGAGTTTTTGGGTGTACTTGTTTCCCTCTTATGTGTCCATATAACAAAAACAAACTTGAAGCTTGCTCTAAGTCTTGTGTGTTCATGGGATATTCATTAAATCATCTTGGTTATCAATGTTTTGACCTCAGTACAGGACGAACTTACATATTAAGACATGTGTTGTTTGATGAAGAGACATTTCCATTCAAAATTCTCACATCTACTCGGCATAACAGTCTTTCAAACCCAGGTGACTCTTCTCCATCTCTCAGTTTTGCATTTTCTGTTTTATCTAATCCTAATGTTCTAGCACTAAATTCTACTTCGCAGCCTCATATAAGCCCAAAATAGTGAGCCCATTCTGTTAACAGCCACAACTTCCAATTTGCAGCCCACTTCTCAGCTTCACAACTTAGCAATACCTCCTTTACCCTCATCAAAAATGCCTCATACACCAGAACTAGCTTTCACCGTCTCAAATACCTCTACTCTAAACACTACTGTGCAATCCCTTGGTCCCATCATTGAACCACAACCGATCTCAGTTTTTCATTCAGTAGTTCCAAGTTGTATTGATGCAAGCAATTATGAAGAAGCTCTACCAATGTGCATGGTTACTCGATCACAAACTGACCATCTAAAACCAAATCCCAAATATGCGATGCATTTAGTGGTTGATGTCTCTGAGGTTGAATCCACATGTTTTAGCAAAGCAGTGAAGCAAGAGGCATGGCGTTAGGCCATGGCTACAGAATTTAGTGCCCTCCAGCGTTGCGGAACTTGGGTATTGGTTCCAACTACTTCTCACATGAATATCTTACCCAATTAATGGGTGTACAAGATAAAGAGGAAATTTGATGGTTCGATTGAGAGGTTTAAAGCTCGTTTGGTTGCTAATGAGTTCCATCAACAAGAGGGTCTCGATTATACAAAGACTTTCAGTCCTGTGGTAAAGCATACAACCATTCGGATGGTTCTGAGTCTGGCAATTTCGAATAAGTGGTCGGTACGACAATTAGACGTATAAAATGCTTTTCTTCATGGTTTTTTAAGTGAAGATGTTTTCATGCGGCAGTCGCAGGGATTTGTTGATCCACAATATCCAAATCATGTTTGCATATTGCAGAGGTCTCTATACGGGCTTAAACAAGCTCTAAGAGCTTGGTTTCAGAGGTTTAGTGACTACTTGCTTGTTCTTGGCTTTCAAAAGTCTAAATGTGATTATTCTCTATTTATATATAATCATGATGGTGTTTATTTGGTGCTGCTAATCTACGTTGATGATATTTTGTTAACTGGAAATAGTTTGCCTCAGATTATGAACTTAATTCAGACTTTGGGTAAGCTATTCTCCATGAAGGACCTTGGGCCCCTTAATTACTTTTTGGGAATTGAAGTTACTTATAATGGTGATTGTGTTCACTTGACACAAGCTAAGTATGCAACTGATTATTGGTACGCACTGGATTTACATATTGTAAGCCTTTGTCCACTCCATGTGCCTCTGGTCAAAAGTTGAGTATGCATTATGGTGAACCTCTTTGTGATCGTACTGAGTACAGGCAAGTTGTTGGTGCTTGCAGTATTTAACAATTACCCGACCTGATCTTTCCTACTATGTCAATCAAGTATGCCAATTTATGCATTCTCCAACCACAACTCACGGGCAAGAGGTAAAGCGCATTCTCAGGTATCTGAAATTCACTTTTGATCATGGTTTATAGTATAAACCAGGTCCGGTGCAATTGAGTGCTTATTTTGATGCTGATTACGCTAGAGATCCTGATTCACGGCATTCTACTGGTGGCTATTTCATTTTCTTAGGCTTCAATCTTATTTCATGGAGCTCAAAGAAGCAGAAGACTGTTTCTAGATCAAGTATAGAAGCCGAATATCGTCAGCTTGCATATACAGTCGCATAATTATCATGGTTGCGTTCCTTGTTTCATGATTTGTCTCTTTTGTTGCCACCACCAATTATCTAGTGTAACAATGTTTCTTCTATCTCATTGGCGTCCAATCCGGTTTTTCATTCACGAACGAAACATTTGGAGGTTGATTATCATTATGTTAGGGAAAAGTAGTGAGGGGTGAGCTGGTTGTAAACTATATTTGTTCTCAAGACCATACTGCAGATTTATTTACCAAAGGTCTTAGTTTGTCTTGTTTTCGTACATTGGTTCTCAAGCTACTTGTTCTTTAACGTTCACTCAGCTTGCGGGGGGATGTTAGACCAAGTCCAAGTCATGAGCAGATTGTTATTGATAAGTCAGTTGTGGATTTGAATTTGAATAGTTGATATGCTGATAATGTTATTTTATTATTGAGCTGATCCCTTGTTTATTGGAACAACTCTTGTATTTTGAATTGTAAGTTATCAATACAATAATATAAATATGTGCTTACACCAGAGTTACTGGGGTAGCCTTTTCTCCCATTTCCTAAGTCTTTCAGTATTGCCTTACCTTTTTTCCCTTCCAAACATTTAAGTAAATGTCTTGTCTTTTTACTTTAATTTGTTTTTATATTACCCCATTTACTTAAGTTTACAATGTAAATAAGGAAGTACCCCCCATTTGAATTCAATTAAAAATACTAGAAAATCAAATTCCCAAAAAATCAAAATATGGAAATCCAATTTTAGAGTATGAAAATCCATACTTAAATTGTATCTTATACTAAAATTGGATTTTCATATTTTGATTTGTTGTGAATTTTATTTTCTAGTATTTTTATTTGAATCCAAATAGGGAGTACTTCCTTATTTACATTGTCTTAAATAAATGGAGTACTATAAAAACAAATTAAACTAAAAGACAAGACATTTACTTAAATGTTTAGAATGGAAAAAAGGCAATATAAGGAAAAACCAAAACCGAAACAAGGTAACCACAAGGTGTGGTATGGTTGGCACCTCCAGTTGTCAAACTGTTTGGTGTCTCAATAGCAGGGATTCGAAACCAGTAGCAAACTTTATGGCCAGAGGGTTTGGCCAAAAATAAAACAAGGTAACCACAAGATGTCGTGCTGTTAGAAAACTACCACCTCCAGCTGGCGAACTATTTAGTGCCTCAATCGTAAAGGTTCGAAACCATTTGGGAGCACTTTGTGGCCAAGGCAAGCCGAACCCCAAGCGGGGATTAATCCTACCCTTCGAGTGTGGGGACAACTCGTGATATTTACCAAAAAAACAAAAATAAAATGAACTAGGTTGGGGCGGGTCCATGAGCTGGCCTTGTTGGACTGAGTCGAGAGCGAATCGGAGGTTTTAAAACATAATTCCAATTCGTACCCAATCTTAAAACAAACTAGGCTGAATGAGCCTAAACATCATATCAAACCGAGCTATCCACTTTGACCCGCGGGCCGCTAGCCATATGATGACCTCTAAGTTCTATTGCTTAAATATATCACATTTGTTGGGTTACATATAGACGAAAAGGTCAAAAGGGTTTTATTAGTTACAGGTATGTTATACTCTATATTTTAACCCATACTTGTTATACTTTATACTAATTAGTGAAACCTATGAGGGAAAATTTCATATCTTTGGTTGAGCTTGGGAAAATTTTTTCCCCCACCTAAGAAAGTATTTAATGTAACTTTTTAGGATTAGCTTACCCTTGTTATAATTCTCTAATACCACTTTTGATCTTTTTGGAAAAACTTTTCTTATTCTTTTTTCTTTAACCTACGATTTTTCAAAGGTTACATTTGGTGATCTTTAGAGCATCTCCAAAGGAGATGTCAAATGGAAAATGTGGAATTTGAATTTGAAGTCTTATGTGTTAATTTGACACTTCATGAAAAAATTTAACTACATTCGAAATGCCAAATATCATATTATTTTATTTTATTTTAACAAACAAATGGGGCTCATTTGATGCATAAAGTTTTAAAAGAGAGTGAATAATGGAGTCCATGACTAAAAAATATATTTAAAAAATATTTGACATCAAACTTTTTGATATGTTATTTCTGACATATATCTATTCCAGCCCTCAAATTCATGTATGATTTGACCATTCGATTAGAGCAACTTTAACATTTAATTTTTGTTATTTTATATCCATGTGACAATTTTACATATTGATTGAAGATAGGTTACATTTGCAACTTTATTAGCTTGCTTATTGGTCTGACACAAAACTGGCTGCTCAAAGTCAAAGGAATATGGCTGGTGGGTTTTTTTTTTTTTTTTTTTTTTGTTTGTAACCAAGAGGATCCCCAGTGGCATGGAAATAGACAAATAAAATGCAATAGTGTTGGCTCCATTGAAGAGAAGCAAACTACCGACACTCAAAATGTTGTTGTACTTACAAATGGATCTTCATATGGAGGGCAGGAGAGGCCCCTGAAAATAATCAAGCATGCCGTTTATGTTGGCAACCACTCCCATGAGGTTACAAAAGCTTAACTAAGGCAAATTAGTTTATTTTCTTCTTTTTTTTAAGGAATATTTCATTGGATCTGATCTTTTTTATGTAATGTAAGAGAAAAAAATTGTTAAAGCATTAATAAATTTTAATTAAAAATGGGAATGGAAACTAATTAGTGCTTTACCAATTTTTTATTCCCCTAACTATAAGAAAGAGGAGATCATATGAAAATGTAACCAATTCTTTCCTTTCCTTGAGTCATTGGCCATGATCAGCCGGGAGTTTCGGGTTTAATACTTATATTTTAGCAACAAATCCAATAAATGTAGGCGTGGTGCTTGGTGTGTTGATTTTTTTTCCGGAAAGGAAGTGTGTGCGAGTTGTTTATTTCAAGAATAACAAATTATACATGGGAATGGAAAAAAAAATGGTCTTTCCCAATCCTCATTTCCTAGCATTCCCAAACTTGGAAATGAACATCCTCCATTCCCATCTTCTGAAATTAGACATGGAAGTTCATTCCCAAGAAGTTCAATAAAATTCCCCTTCAAATCCTTTTGGTTAGAATTAAAGAGTTTTAATTACTCCAACATTATGGATTTAAATTGTCATGATTCATGTCCAGGTTCTTGTAGATTGCAGCGGAGATCACATACCAAACAAACAATATCGGTGCAATGCAACATTGGTTTTGACTATTTATCTTCAAGATTCATCCAAATTTTAAAGCGTATTTTACCTTTTCTTCTTTTTTTTTTTTTTTTTTTTTTTTTTTTTTTTTTTTAATCTTCTTCGAATCTTCCAACTTTCAACCCTTCAAACTTAAAACAACCAAATAAAGCTTTCTGTTGAGTTGGGCCAATTTGTATGAGTGCACCTAGTATTCCTGTCCCACCTCCACCTGGTTCTCAGTTTGCACCCATGCAAGCTTATATCCCCCTTCCTGTTCCTCCACCTGCAATACAAATGATGCCACCACCACCACCACCACCTCCACCTCCACCTCAGAGAGCCCCTTCTCCGCTTCCAGAAGAACTTGCACCAAAGCGCCAGGAAGCTTGATGATTCTATGCTTATTCCAGAAGATCAGTTTCTGGCACAGCAGCCAGTGTAGGGACCTGTTCGCATCACAATATCCGTCCCCAATGTTGATGAAGGTAATCGGAAGGGACAAGTGTTGGAGATTAAAGTGCAGTCTTTATCCGAAACTGTTGGGAGTCTCAAAGAAAAAATTTCTGGGGAGATCCAGCTTCCTGCAAACAAGCAGAAACTGAGTGGAAAAGCTGGTTTTCTCAAGGACAATATGTCGCTTGCATATTCCAATGTTGGAGCAGGAGAAACACTAACTCTTTCATTAAGAGAGCGCGGTGGAAGAAAGAGATGAACAGATTATCTGACCAGGACGATTAAGGTTCTTGGTGGAATTTACTTGTTACCATGAGAATATATGCAATATATCATGTAGGATTTTCTGAACATAATATTATTTATTTCGAGTTATTTTCAATGCAAATTTTGTTGATGAAATATTTTGCTCTTGGTGAATACTTGATATCATACAAAGTATTTGATAGATGTTCCAAATTCATGTCGATGCTTCTAGCTCTTATACAAATTAACAAATAAAAACATGCACTTTATTCTTGTGTTCGTCATTGGATAATTCCCACTTATTTTCACATATTAGCTTACTAATTTCTTTTCCATTCAAGTAGTTATGTGCTGATTCTTAATTTGATTTGAATTTGATGGGGCAGGTTCTTCTCTAACACATGGAGTGAGCAAAGATGATAATAACAAACTTGGGGTGGGCGGTGGGCACACCATTCCCAGGGATTAGCCCAGGGGGCTTTGAACAATGTAGACCTTTATGTCAAGTTTCATACTCTCCAAAACCCATGGCAATTTTGGATAGTTATGCTGAAAAATAATGGAAAAAGGCACCTCCTTTCAGTCCAGGAAAGTTTCCTTGCGTTGGGAGTTGCTGCGTACTTTCCAAATTCTTCTTTCTTTCTCAGCTAATCCTATCTTCTCTTTTCCTCTCCCCCTCTCTTTCTCCCTACTTCCTTAACTAGTCCTTACAATTAAATTTTCTAGTCATCATTACCATTTGTCTCACATATACTGGACTTCATGTGCCAAGTTTTAATATCTTGTATTTTTGAAAACTCATGTTTTTTTTTAAAGAATCATACTTTTTGAATTTATTTTTTTGAGTAGGATACCAGTGATGTCTATGATGGGATTGTTGCGTTTCTTTGATGTTCGGGTGTTCTATGTTGTATGGTTTTCAGAATGAGATGGGAATGTTGTTTGTATATTTGGTTCTTTTATTTCCGACGTGGAATAATACTCTCGTGCATATTTGCTTTTGATTTGCTCAATATGGATTTTGTAAATTAAAAAAAATGATACCCATTAGTATACTTCCTATATCTATTCACTGAAAACCCAATGGCTCCTGTCTGTTCGTTCTAGAATTATTTCTAAGCATACGGCTGAAAATTAAGTAAATTTTTTCCCAGTATTTGTATCTATCTATATATATAAAACAAAAGGCAGAAAATGATGAAACATTCAAAATACTAGAAAATACCATTGGTTAATTCAAACATTAAGCATTGAAATTATTAATTAAATGATGATAATATAGTAAATACACAGTTTTTTTTCATATTGAAAAAAATTAAAATTTAAAACAAAATCATATAATAAGTCCTACTTTTATGGAACATAACTACTCATGTTATCTTTTCTTAATTCTAAAAATAAAATAAAAAATAAAAAATAAAACCAATTGGCAAGTATTGAAAAAGTATCTTTGATACTCTTTTTGATTACAAATCTAAAGAATATCATTGAGACAAAAAAAAAACTGCTTTCAATTCACACTTTTACAAAAGTGAAGGCTAAGTTCTAAGGCATAATATTTCAACTTACGTATATGCTTTTCTTAGGTTGTTTTGAGTGTAAGTTGTGCTTTTCCTCAAAAGAAAAGGAGCAAAACAGATTGATTAGCTTGGACGAATTGCGATATCATCTTGAACTATCTCTAACTATTGAAGTTCTTTTACAGAATGGAAACTCCCATGATTTACTCTCGTCGGTGTGCATAATGTCTCAATGTAAAAGCTGCATTAAATGCCCAAAAATCACATATTTCAAATAACTCAGGGTCTTAAGTTCAATTTCTTCCTCTCCCAATATTATTTGTTTCAAAAATAAATTGGGTTCATCAATGAGGGGAATTTTGGAAATTGTATCCACTATTTAAGCAAATTTAGACTTTTAGCATTTTTTTTTCTTTTCCTCTTAGGATTTTGAAATCTACCCATTCAAGGTCTCTTAACGCTATAACCCACTTGAGTAGTTCTAGAATCTTACTCGTGTATGCTCGAGGCTCCCTCAAGTGGTTAAAATGTTGGAAGCCTAAAAAATAAGTGGCTAAAAAGCTTTAGAGCATTTAAAAGTTGACTATTTTTCAAAAAATTTCATCATCCTTTGTTTTTCTTTGAAGTATAAATGATAGTCTACATTACAGATGAGAGAGATTTCTCACACTTACAGAATGATAATGTCATGGGGATTCGAACCTGAGACATATAATCTACAATTTAAGGCTTTTTTTTATTGGACTAAATTAGATCTCGTGAGGTTTTTTCCTTCTTCCTAAAATTGAAAGAGAGGATATCGGGTCGGATATTTTAGAATGCCAGAGTCCGGCCCAGGAGGTTTTGAAATTTCGCATCGTTCTATGCTGGCTAGCACCGGACCAACTTTTGTGCATTTAAAATGTAACCGTTCAGTTAGGCCTTGTCCAATTTACTATTAAGTTCTAGTGGGTACAGGAATTAACAGGGGCATAATAGTCGTTTCACATATCTATCATGTGGAAGGCGCTGCGCGTCTCTCTGTCTATATATACAGCTTACACGC
Organism: Prunus armeniaca; assembly: GCA_903112645.1. Classification (NCBI taxonomy): domain Eukaryota; kingdom Viridiplantae; phylum Streptophyta; class Magnoliopsida; order Rosales; family Rosaceae; genus Prunus; species Prunus armeniaca. The sequence goes on along the minus strand of CAEKDK010000003.1, from coordinate 6,200,793 downwards.
CCTTAGCTTTACAATTTTGGTCAGAAACGCTGTCATCTTCCTTTGAAGTTTCCCAAGTCTCTCAACAAGAAAGACCCTCCGGTAAAATTCTTAACCCTATAAATCTGTACAGTTTGCAGCGATCTGGTTCTTCGATGATGATTTTTAGATCGTAACTCTTTCTGGATCTTGATCGATTCGTTGTTTGGCTTCGAAACACTGGAAAGTTTGAATTTTTAGCGTCAAGATTGTCAATTCTTGTAATTGATCTCTCTCTTTTTTTTTTTGTTCTTCTAAATTTTATATTGCTAGTTTGTTTTGTTTGGATTCATAGATTTAGAGAACATGGTGCGTTTTTTTCACTTTAGATATATAATGGTCAACGATATATATTGAATGGCCAACGGGTGGCTTTGAGGGTAAGGATATTGCGTATTACAAATTCATCTTGAAGATAGAAAAGAAAAATTAGTAATTTCATAGGAAGTCTAGGAATTGAACTAAAACTACAAGCTAGGTTGAGTTTCTTTGGCATCTTTTCATAATTTTTTTTTACCAAGTATGTGGCTAAGTGGTATATGTAGGATTGTGGTTGATGGGCATATTTGCTTGAAATTGTTTGTGTAGATATGTACTTGGTTTGTAGTTAAACCTAGATAAATTTTAGACATTTAGGATTGATCGGTTATGCAATCCATAGTGCTAGTTTGTACCAGATTGATTGATTATTTGTTATGTAGAGTCGATTTGTATGTGTTTGCTTATTGAGATATAGAGATTAAGGACCCATGTAGTCCTGTCAAAAAGGCAGAGGACCATGCTCCATGAGATTCGCACGTATATATCCATATTGTGTGACACTAAAAGCTGAAATCCAGTTGAAGTCTTTAAATATGTGTGTATATTAGCACATAAATGCTGGAAATTATTATTATTTTATTAAGAGTTTTGTGATAAGCATATAGATGATATAGTTTGTTAAAATTTATTTGAATCCTATGGGATATTTAGGACGATATTCAGGAACTATTCTCTAGCTGTTACTCTTGATATTCCTAATAAAGGCCTTTCTACCTTTGTCATCTGACTAGAATCTAGCTCCCACATAGCTCAATCTTTGTTTATGGGTAAACCCCAACTGAGAATTTGAGTAACCATTGATTACTTAACAGTATTAGGCTTTTAGATGATTGAAAGGCTTAAAGTAGTTTATGTTTCATATCTATAGGAAAGGGATTTTAGCTACAATTTTCTTTATAGAGCCTGTATTAGTTTATCACACCCAAGTGATGTTAAACATATGTATTAGAGGGATAATGATGTTGCAAAAACATTAGTGTTGGTAAAGGTTTAACGATGTTGGAATGCAACAGTAGGAGTTTATGGCACGTGCGTCTGGAGGTCGGGGTTATGTTGCCCCATTGTGGCCTGGAGGTCATGGACTCATGGGTTTCAAACGAGAAACAGTGTCTCCGCAAGCTTTGGTAGGCTGCGTGCATTTGACCCCCATCAGACCCTGCAATGGCAGTACCTTGGTGCAGTGTGCTGCACATTTTGTGCAGGTTTCTTGGAACTACCTAGTAATGATTAATTGGTGTTCATGATTAAGGTTTTGCTTTCTATTGTGGTGTTGAAGTTATAATAAAGGTGTGGACAGAGATTTGTAATAGGTCTGTTGTCTGGTTATGCTCAAATGTTTTGTATCAGTATTTTGTGGCATATCAATTATGATTATCCCTGCACTTTGAAACCGAGATATATAATCATGTGCATGCACACAAGCGCACATCTATTATCACACCCAAAATATAGCACTTTGTTCTGTTGAAGTATGGTAAATTCTGGGTTTCCTAATGCGCAGTCTCATTTCTTTTCGCTCTTTCATAACATACATGATAGAGTTATTTCCAAAGTTTTATTTGGTTATACTTGTGCTTACTAATGTTATGTGTTGAAAATAGTAGGTTTTAGTATTCTGTGGTGGCATCTTAACTTCAAAAATGCCTAAGGTTAGAAGAGCTAGTTCCTTGTCTCTTGATCGATCTAGGGCTTCTCCTTATCCTTGCACCTCTGATGATTCTGAGCCATACAACCTGAAAAATCCCTTGGAAAGCAAGGAGAATGTAAAAGAGTGGGAAGAAGCTAGGTGCCCCATCTGCATTGAACACCCACACAATGCTGTTCTTTTAAAGTGTTCCTCTCATGAGAAAGGCTGCAGGCCTTTCATGTGCAATACAAGCTACCGGCACTCAAATTGCCTTGACCAGTTTTGTAAGTCATCTCTGCCTTGCTGCTCTACCCCAATGTTGCAAGAACTTCCTCTCACAATCACAACCTCTCACAGTGCTAACGAGGAACAGTCGTCGCTTGGGCAAACCAGCCCCTGTGGGAGTCAATTGGAACCAAAGCCAGTTTGCCCTCTTTGTCGGGGAGAAATCTATGGATATGTTGTTGTTGAGGCTGCTCGTCACTACATGAATTGTAAAGTGAGGAATTGCTCTTCTGAGACATGTGACTTTAACGGGACTTATTCAGAACTGAGGAAGCATGCCAGGTCTCAACACCCTTCTGTCCGGCCATCAGAGGTGGATCCAAATCGACATAGCGATTGGGTAAGGTTGGAGCGTGAAAGGGACTTGGAAGATGTCCTTAGCTTGGTCCAACAAGGACCTGCAGAAGATATTGTTGATGAGGAATCCGGAGAGTTCAGTTCCTGGATGACTAACCTTTTCTCTGCTATGTTTCGTTCTCTTGAGGTCATGCTGGTTACTCGTTTGATGGATTCTTCTAGTGGCTCTTCAAGTGGCAGAGAGCAGACACATAACCGCAGATCAGGAAGAATGCCCAGGGCTCATTATGACAATGATTCCATTTCTGTGACAAGACGGAGCAACATTTTATCAGATAGTACATCTCGTCCCAGAGGTCTGCGTTGGCGAGCACCCAATAATGATGTGGAGATTAGTCGTGCTCCTAGATGGAGCCAAAATTCCTTGTCAGGTGAGAGTGGTCATGCTTCTAGATGGAGCAATAATTTCATATCAGAGCCTAATAGCCGTGCTCCTAGATGGAGCAACAACTCTTTATCAGACGAGACTAACCGGGCCCGTAGATGGGGCAACAACTCCTTATCAGAGGAGACCAGCCGTGCCCCTGGTTGGGGCAACAACTCCTTACCAGAGGAGGCTAGCCGTGCCCCCCCTAGATGGAGCAATACTTCTGTACCTGAAAATGCACCCCGTCCCAGGGGGCTGCGATGGCGAAATCAAAGATGGCCAACTTACAACAACAGGCGGTGACTGCAGCCCATTGTTGCTGAGAGTAGCTCACACAAAAGACTATTGTCAAGATTTTCTGTAAGTTTCTTTTTTAGCAGAATTATTGTCATTTTCCAATGTTGTCTTCCTCATCATTCTTCCCTTTTTACCTTTTCAGAGTACGTCTCTGATCAGGTTGCGAGCCATGACCAAGTGGAAGTATTGAATGACAAAAGCTTCAAGCTTCATTTTGTTGAAAAAGTATTGTAAGGAAGCATGAAGTTTTATTTTGTCCGGACAATGGACGGCTGCAGGAACTTTATTGTTTTTCTGAGCTTTCTTTTTTTGATTCATTGTTAGCTTATGTTAAGCATAGTTGAGTACTTTATAGATAATCGTTTTGGTTTATGAGGATGACTCTATTTCCTTTTGTACAAACCTTGTGGTTTTTACTATACATTAAATTTAGATAATTCAGATAAACATGTGCAGGTTTTTATCCATAATAATATGAATAATAAAAATGAACTTAGCATCCAAATCTCTACAGACAGGTTTTTGAATGACAACATAAAATATGGGAAAGGAATTGGGAAATTAATTGAGCAAATATGAGAAAACGTTTTTAAATTAAGGAGAAAATCACAAATATTTTTCAATGTGACGCAATTTCGAAACTCAATTTGGCACAATTACAAAAGTTAGATATGATAGAAACAAACTGTATGGACTGATATGATGAAGTAAATGTAAGATGAGTGTGTATATATATATAGTTTTCAAAGTTCTCCCTTTATTTTTTTTATTTTGACAAAGCGGTATTTTACACTAATTTAATGTACACGGAGGGAGAACGAACACACAGCTTTCACCAACTGCCCTAACCCACATTTGCGGTTCTCCTTCATTCTTAATTTGGGTAAAACTTCGAAGTAGCATTAACTTTCACCCCCAAAATAAAATTTCACTGAGAGGTATAATAATGTGTAACAAATTGGGTTCAAATAAATAGCCCACGCGGCCAGACCCAACAAAAACCGCAAACATTTCGAACTTTGTAGATCGAATCGACGGTGCCAAGTGTCACTCGCACTCGAACAAACGGACCGTTTCACTGGGTTCCTTCTTCCTTCTCTCCTCAGCCTGCTTGCGCGGTTCCACCTCTCCTCTTCTGCAGGTAAATCGATAAAGTTTCTGACATTGCTTCGGTTTCCGGCTAAGCAAGCACGGTTGCATATTAAGTTTTATGAAGAGGAATGAATGGTATTGTAGAAAGCTTTAAACTTAACATTATGCGACTGATGGCATGTTCTTGGCTCACAGAATGGCAAGGTCGCTTTCAAAGTTGCTCTGCAAGGGAATTTCATTTTCAGGCTCGGCTGCTCGTTCTGCCATAATTGTAAGACTTTTATCAGTTTTCCACATTTGGGTAGTTTTGCTAGTACTAGTAGACTAGTTGCACTTAATAGAAAGAAAAACTCAAGAGCGTTGAGAATGTAGTTCGAATGAAATTTTGATATTACCTGTGATGGGACATATGTTTCAGTGGGGAAATAGGTAATGGCATTATATATGTTTTCAGCATACTTATTGCTTGAGCATTGTTCTCTTGGTAGAAACTTTAAATCTCAAACACTGGTCTTGTGGATTTTTGTTACTGTTTGAATGTATGGTCTAGATTGAGAGTTTGATCACATGAAACATTAGGTAGTTTGGGAAGAGAATATTAACCCATATTACACATTCTGTATTTTTTCATTCTTGACTGGATCATGTGTGGCCATACGTACGTGTGTATTAATCCAGGCCATCTTTTGAATTTGTGCTTCATCTATACTTCACACTTACCAATGATAGCAGTTAATGTTTTTTTTTTCTTTAAACTGGTAGCAGGCTCCTGGATCCTTTTATATCAATGGAATGAGATACTCGACCACAGTGCCGAATGAGCCTGACACACATGATGATTTTAAGCCCACTAATAAGCTGGAGAATTCTGGCCTTACATTGAAGGACCTTGTTGAACAGGTAGAGATATGCCAACTGAATCTTCTTAATATAGCTCTTTATTTCCCCTTTGTCGTCCAGACCAAAGATCATTGTTCTTTGAGTTAAATGATTCTAATCCGCTTCTGTAGGATGTCAAGGACAATCCTGTAATGCTTTATATGAAAGGAGTGCCTGATCTTCCTCAATGTGGCTTCAGCTCACTTGCAGTAAGAGTGTTAAAACAATACAGTGAGTTCCGAGTCATTTCATACTCCAACTCTGATTTGTGGTTTTCTTGAGTTAATTTAGCAATAAAGTCTATGTATGTGCAAACACAAATAACTAAAATAAAACCATAGTGATATCCATAGTCTTCATGATTGTTCATATTTACCATCACAGTGAGGCGCTTTTAGTTAAATATAGCCATCTAAGTGGCTTGCCAATTTCGAACATATGCATACAGGTGCATATAATGTTTCCTGCATAATAGAGTATCAGTTTTCCATCTAAATATGTGATGCACCTAACTCAATCAGAAATATCAACACTGGCTAAAAAACACAACGGAACAATGAAGTATAATACTGTTTTGGGTGAAATGACTAACAGATTGCATTAGTTTGTCCATTCAAGTTTACTTCTTGGGTGAATTATGCTTATAACAAGCTCTTATTTGCTCTACGTTTAAAGTGTCACTGGAAATTTAACTCAATGGGCAGTTCAACTTGAAGGTATGAAAAAACTGGTCATATGTTTTTGGGACTGGGGAGTATAACTTACGGTTATGAAGAAACATTATTACTTCAAATTATCAAGTTACTAAATTGTGCTTGCAAGTGGTCTATTGTACTTCTGCTGAAACTTAACTTCTGATAATGATTATACATTGCTGCAAATTATTTTCTTATGATAATTCGGTACCTTTCAGATGTTCCTTTGGGTGCTAGGAATATCTTGGAAGATCCTGAACTGAAAAGTGCTGTAAAAGCCTTCAGGTAAGTTGATTCTTTGTGGTATATTAGTAACATCTACAAGTTTGAGACCAAAATTATTTCAAATTTTGTTGCTTATCCAGAGACAGAACTGTTGGTTTATGTTGGCCTCCCAAATTTTAAAGTATTTGATTTCGAGCTGATTTCTTAATCTTTCTTTTTCCCTATGAAGCCACTGGCCAACGTTTCCGCAGATATTCATCAAGGGGGAGTTCATTGGAGGGTCAGATATTATTCTCAATATGCATCAGGTTAGTCCTTATAAATTCAGTTATTCTTGTTTTAAGGCAATGCATAGCTTTAATGATGTGGTGTATCCTGTGTAGACTGGTGAGCTCAAGAAAAAGCTTCAGGATATTTCAGCCAATCAAAAGAAATCTGAATAAGTTGTTGAATTTGAAGTGCAGATGACATTTCATCCATGTGACATCAAGTTTAATAAGTGTCTCTTTCATCCGCAATGCATTACATAGTGTTCATGTGAGATTTGTTTTGATTGAATTTCTCTATTCATTTAGGGGTGTGCCTAAAATCCCCCTTTCACTATGGAGAAACAATTGGAATTGTGGACATTTTTTTTTGGAATAAAATCTGTTTTTTGTTTTGCTTTTTAAGAATTGGAAATAAACAGTTCAGCAGAATATATATCAATTAAAAATCGGTTCGTTGCTTTGGAAAAAACACTCCAGCAACTTCTGAAGGTGTGGATGGAATATGATGAAGCTGAATAGGCCAACACCTGTCTTTATTGGATTAAAGAATAACGTTTCAACACCTATCATTCCAAATCAAGACTATTGTAGAATGCAAAGCAATTGAACCAATTTCATTGATTTATATCATTCCAAACTCTACATAGACAAAAGCAGTGTGGGGAAAAGGAAAATCTCAACTTACATTTTCCCACTAGCTCCCCTTCTCACTCTAAGGTACACAAAACTGCAGGTTGCTATCTGATGATATGATAATTGCCTATCAGTCACACCATGATAATTTAAAGGACAAATATACTTTCCAACTATCAGAGAGACAACATGAACTAAGCTGCAAATACACCTGTGATAACTGGAAGACTTTGTTACATGGATTATATTTTAACCAACAAATTGCAGTTCTGGTCCATGATTCGCAAATTGTAGCGTAACTATTTTCCAACTTCTTGAGGAGGGTTCCAAACTGAGCAAGTTGATTTAACACATTGCAATGCAAAAAGTAATCTTTTACTCTGAAAAATTTGGCAAAGTTTGTAGCAGCATTGCCACGATTTTCATTTCCCTGAGCTTGCTGAACATAAATATCGAAGCATATATTCATTGGAAGAACATGTATCTGCCAAATCCCGATGTGTTCTGGTTATTGCCTTCTGCAAGGATTTTAAAGCAGGAAGCAGCTGCCGAAAATTTTGTTGAATAGAGTTACCATGAGCTTTGCAGAGCTCCTACAAGACAAACAATAGCAAACCATTGGTGAGATCTTCATACAGAAACAATGCTGCTGTAACAGGTATACAGAATCTAAACTGAGCAGAATTGGAAACTGTTAAAAATACCTGACACCACCGAAGTATGAACTCCAAATGTGGGCAACTCTCTAAAAGATCTGCAAATGCCTCAATTAACCTTTGCAAATATCTGTAAGGGATTGATGCGGCGACAGCAGGGATGTCTATTGGATTAACAGTGAAAATACATTTTTTAATTAGACTGTCTTCATTTAATCGTAGACTAAGGATCAAAGCTTTGCTCAATTGGTCTTCGTTGAGTGCTGCATCAACTGCCTGTAATGTAATCAGAATTAGTATGGAAAAAAAAAATTTGATTGTAGAAATGCTATCAAAAGAAAGAAAAAAATTGCCATTTTCTTAAATGAAGTTTCAATTTTTATCAGAAAAAAAAGAATATCAAAGTTCAAAAAGTTTGACATTTAATTGGAGCAATTGTGGTATTATGGTGCGGATACTGAGTGTAAAGAACAAAAAAATTCAAATGTTTACTGGGTCAACTGAGTAGAGGGCATTATTGAGCAAATTAAAGGTCTAAATAGAAATACCCTATAACTAAACAAAGACAAAAGGAAATTGATTAGTTGTCTTAATGTCATTTCAGTTATGCCCTATGCTACATTTGCAAGGGTAAAATGTTGATCGACTTTGTTTCTTTCAATATTTTAGTTCTATCATAAGCAATGACATTTGCATGAAGTTTGTAATATTCCAAAGTTTCACCAAGTACCTCAGGTGTGACATCTATGTCAAGATCAGTTGGGTCAAAGATAAAGGAATCATCAATTGAATAAACTAGAACCCCCTCCGTTGTTGCTGCTGAGAAACTCCGACCAGTGGGGGCGATTCTTAAGGATTTTGTTCTAACAATCGGCCTTCCACGGTTAGGCATGGATCCTGGTAAATCATAACCTAACTTTCCCCGGGTTTGTTTGTCAATACCTTCTTCTGTATCACTGTTATCATCATCAATTAAATCCAATGGGCCAGCATCTGTCATATTCTTTGAGTTTAAGAAGTCAAGCACTCCGTCCAAAGATAGATTGTGAGTTATTTGAAACCTCCGCAGCAATACCTGTGAAAATAAATTGGGAGTTTCACTAAAACACCCAAAATGGGGGCTGAAATTATAAAAAAACCCAACACTCAAAATACTTTATAAACACACCCAAAACCCATCATTATACACACTCAAAACCCATTTATAAATACACCCAAAAAATATACAATTGTTGATTTTAGGGTTGATTTTGGGTGTGTTTCTATGTTTAAATAGTGTTTGGGTTTTTTTTTATAAATACATGTCTAGGATTGGGTTTATTTATAAATTTGTAAAATAAATTCACTACATCAATACGCATACATAGAACATGTGAAGTTTGGAAATAAACAAGCAGAGGAGTTACGTTACTAGATTCGGAGAAAAGACCATGGAAGGCGGACTAATGCTATACATCCTAACTTTCCTTTTACCAACTTACATGGCATTCTCACATTGGATTCCACAAAATTGTTGTTTTTATCAATGCAATGATGTATGCGCCACATAGAATGGGAAAAACATTGGGAGAAAAAGTCAGGATAACTAGCATTTTCCTAAGGACAAATAAAGTGTAGAAAATTGATGTTGAAACAAGTTGACTGTAACAGCTTCTGGGAGAGATAAATTCTACCAAAGAACAAATGCATACACGATGTAGCATTCAAAAGCAAGAAACAAGCATAAGAAAGTATGAAAAAAGCAGGCTACTATTTCAAAAATGACATACGACGAGGGGCTTAAAAGTCATTTGGACCTTGAAAGCAATGGAGGTATTCTGGCAACCACTTCCTTTCATGGGGGCACTTGCCAAGAAGTGGAAAGTTGTGCAGCCCTAATCAATGTTTTTGTTACATGTTTGACCTTCTGAATATGCGACTTATAAGTGGAGAAATATATTCATTGGTACACTGGCCAAGGGGTGGGGAGTTGTACAGCTCTTATCAAAACTCTCATCACATGTTTGATCCTCTCTTCTGAACATCCAACTTGAACTTCAGAGAAATCCATTCAACTCTGTTCCACATTTGAAACATGTGTATTCCCCTCCCCTCCCCCCTCCCCTCTACCCTCTCCCCTCTCACTATTCTCAATATATCAGGTATGAGGTTCAAAGCCTTAAAAACTGCATAAAAAACACTATGCAGACCTGCTCTCCTCAATTTTCTGAATTTATTAACATCTAGTGTTTTCAACAGGCCTGATAAAATCTACAGTGTATTTTTCATTGAGCCACTCTAGACACCAATTTATAATCTATTCACCAAGATAAAATGAAAGAAGATTAAGAAGAAAGTGTAGATCAAAAGTAAGCTTATAAGAAATGGCTACATTTGAAATCCAGATAGAAATCATGGTGAGCCTTACATCCATGTGGTGAAAAGGTTGCATACGGACAGGGGAAGAAAATCACAACAAATAACCTACAAGCTTTCAATATATCATTTTGTTGGCTAAAGTCAATAAATTTAGTGTAAACAACAATTGCTTATGTAAGAATGGGTGAAAGCTTGTAATCCAACCATGAATGAACATATATCCCATGCTTTTCCATGCAGTTTCTTCAAAGAATAAAAAAGGAGCAAAAGATGTGTGCATATAAATCAATGTTAAGGTCTTGTTGTTCCAGCGGCAGAAAAGTTTGAGGTATGTTATAGAGTGAGAAGCAAGCTCTTCAAAGCTTGACCATGTAAGAAACTAACCTGATCCGCAACATCATACATGCAGATATATTTGCTACTTCCTCCAGCTAATATGTAACTCCCATCAGCTGAATAACATAAGGTTGTGAAGAATTTTCCTGAACTTGAGTTGGCAGCTGATCTACGATCTGTCATAAGACGACCTCCAGAAATATCCCTGCGACCCTCAATGGTATACATTAATAAACCATCAATTGGGTCCCAGAAATGAATTTGACCATCCAATGTGCTGCTAGCCAACTGCTTTCCATCTGGGCGGTACACCACTGTAAGAACATCATGCGTATGAGAAAATGTTTCAACTGCACCTTTTCCATCAAAAACATCCCACAACCGAACTGTTCTGTCCCATGATGATGAAGCTAGAATTGCCTACATGTGGAAGAAAAACAACAACTATCAAACCAAACATGTCAATAGACTTTTGGTTGAATACATGAAAAGATAAAAACAAAGTTTCTCTGAGCAACTTTGTGAGAGGACCTGAATGGTTAGAATATTTCAGCGGTTTGATCAAATCTAACCACTTTAAACAAATGGTCCAACTACTGAAATCTCCCAAGGGCTCATAGGCACTCAAAAAGAGTCACAGGTGAGCAGATTCAATTGAATGGTGGTGCATTACACCAAATACATAAGGAAAACGCCCCAAATCATAAATAGAAACCAACTTAATTTTACACAGTATAGGCATCTACAATAACCAGACTTAGGAATACAGGAGCATAGGCATCTATACTAAACAAGCAACCAACCAAATGTAATATGAGTAAACTCACATTTGTAGGAGAAAACATCAAACCATGAACAGGACCTTCATGACCACTAAGAATGTCCAACAAACGGCCTGTCTTCATCGACCAAACAAAGATCTAGAGTACAGAACATTAAGAAAAATCAGGGAACAGCAATTAAAATGAACCATTAAAGTAAAAAAAATATTTTAAAAAAAACTAGGAGAAAGGGGGAAAAACACCTCTAAGGAATCAAGAGTTCCAGCACAAATCACTTCACCGCTCTGATCTGCTGCCAGTGAAACAAATTGCCTAGATTCAGGGGTGGTAAATGTTCTAAAATTTCGGTAACGGAACAAATCCCATGCACGAACAGTCCCATCCAGAGATGCACTTAGGAGACTATGGCTGTTAGCCATAAAGTGGAGTGCAGTGATTGCATTAGTGTGCTCAGAGAATGTTATAAAGCAGAAGCCTGAAGAAACAGTCCAAACCTGCACAAACCAAACAGTAAGCTCTCTGGATGTGATATCAATCCATAACTGCATTATGTCCAAAATATTACCTAATAATCTGCACATTGGCAAGTTGAATGTAAATATGAAGGCGCAACATGCATGAGAAATGCCAATAATTAATTCATTGTCACAAACTATGTATGATAACTGGGCACAATAGGAAATAGTACATCATATACCCACCAAACTGTCACGCATTACTGGACTCAGTAGACAATTCTAGAATACAGATATGGCCAATGACCATTTGGTCTAGTGTCACCTAGTCTCCACTTTGTTGGAGCCAGTCCTGAGTTCAAATCTCATGATGACTGTTTAATACGAGAATGATAAGACTAGAATGAGGTAATACATAGTCATCATAACAAGTAATACGGACCTTCAGTACAAAAGCAATCATTAAAAACAAAAAAGTAACATTGAGTTGCATCTTTCATGGTCAGTTTTGAATGCATGAATGGTATCCATTCTATTTTACAGACATTACATTTCTTTCGAAATCATATGAATCTGCCAAAGATAGCTAACAAATTAACCTCATCCCTTAATCATAAAAGTTTAAAACATGTAGCTAATATGCTTGAACTAAAAATTTGCATTGTACCACACAAGCATTATCCTCTAATTAAAAAGCTTCAGGTTTTAAAAACTCACATACCTTGACTTTGTTATCATCTGCTCCAGTGGCTAACAGTAGTGAATCTGGCGAATAAGCAAGACAATTCACATCGAAGTAATGTCCTTGCTGCTTCAATATATAACTCTCTGACTTCCACTCCCACACAAGCAACTGTCCAAGTTTCGCACACCCAAATGTCAGCCAATTTCCAAGCTCGTTAAAAACTGCGGTTGTAATTTTCTCTCTTGATATCGACAACAAGTGAAAGCACACAAAATCAGGCATTTGATACAACCCAAATACACCATTTGAGAACCCCACAACCAACATATTAAGTCCCCTATGATAATCACACGCTGTCAACTTCGCCTGGGCCTGCATAAAATTGTCCTTCCTCAACAACTCCCATTTCCTGTTTAGCAAATACCCACCTTCTTCATCCAAGTTACCACCTCTGCCCTCATACCCCTTCCTCTTTTTAATATCGCCACTACCAACACCTTCCACTGTACCATCACCATCCCTATCTGGTGTACCCGGAGAGGGCGGCTCCGTAACATCCATTCCATCAAACTCACCATCATTGCCACTCAAACCCCAACTAAAAATATAACAATCCCGTGTAACTGTATAAACATTGCATACCTTATTGGTGTTCTTATCAATACCAAAAAACACACCCACAACTGTATCTCTATGACCCAAAAACATAAATGGCTTCTTCTTAAACACACCAAATTTCAATTTTTTCATACAAAACAATCTCGCAGTCAAATCTTTCGACCCGGCAAGCAAATAACTTGAGTCCGGACTCCATTCCAATGACACAACCTTATCGTCACAATCAGCAAAAGTCCTAACCAATTCAAATGGGAAAAACTCTTTCTTGAAACCAGGAGACCGCCAAATTTGAACCAACTTACCAGTGGCCACAGCTATATGCGCCCCGTCAGGGCTGAATTTGATGGCATTGACGGCGTTTTTGAAAGAAATGCGGTGAAGCACCACACGCTGCCGGAGGTTGATGAATTGGCATCTGTGATTCTCGTCGACGGTGAGGAGAAACACGCCGTCCGGCGAGGCGGCGATTCGGGTGATGTTGGAGGAAGATTGGACGGGTAGGGTTATGGTTTGGGATTTGATGAGGTCGGTGACGGAGACTCTGTTACCGACCGGTGAGATTAGCTCGGTGTTGTTGGTGATTATGGCGTTGCCTCCTCTGTATGGAGCTCCGAGGAGGTTCTGGAACCTGTAGTTCATTTCTTTTTCACAGTTAGGTTGCGCAGAGAAAACGCAGGAAAGTACAACGGATTGAATTAGGCAAAATTTTCTCGGCAACCAAACACGGTCGGTGGAAGAACGTTGAGGAGTTTTTAGTCTGTAAAGACACGCTAGGGTTTATCTAGGGTTTAACTAAAGGGACACTCACAATTTTGAACCTCTAGTTTGGGGCTACTTTTCATTTTCATTTTTATTTTGGTCCCCACAGTTTTGGTTTTTACAATCAAGTCCAATTCACTTTCTATGTCCATTAGGCCCGGCCGTCCCGTTTAGAGTTGGCCCATTTAATAATAGGTCATTTCGGGCCTGCTCATTTAGAGAAATCATCAATGTCTGCTCAAGTCCACATGGGCTCGGGTCGTGCTTGTGCCGGGCCGATATGGGCCCACACCAAATTTGACTTATGTGTTGCATTTTTTTGTAATTTTTTTACTACATCATTTAAAGCTCTTTTACAATTATGTATATACTAATAATATTTATAATTTGTTAAGAAAAAGAGGTCAATAACTTTATTTAAAATACATTTAAATAGAAAATGGCTAAATTATTGTTTGAGTTTTAAAGAAAACATTACATTTTAATATATATTTTTAAAGAAAAAAATATATACTTGAATTTAAGATATAAATGTAATAATATATTATTTTTCTTTGAAAAAGTATAATTTAATAAATGGGCTTTAAATGGACCGGCTTGTTGGATTTACACGGCCCCTGACGAGCCATGGCCTGACCCAGCCCATTAGACCTAATTATCTCGTCCCGACATGGCTCAAAAATACAAGTCGTACCATGTCGGGCCTTATTTAAACGGATCTTTCTTGTGCCGTATTGGGCTGCCTTGATCCGTTTGACACCTCTCCATTCTCCTATTAAGTACAATTTTCATTTTCATTGTTAGCAATTAAAAATAAATATTTATCCTTTATAACTTGAATCATTTTCCATGTCCAAATCACTCAAAATCTCTTTTCATAGAACATAGTTAATGTCCATACCTATTAACAATATATATATATATATATAAAGTTAAAGTAGTTTTCATAAACATAACGTGTTATTTATTGGTTAAAATTTAAGGAGTTTCACTAAAACACCAAAAATGGGGGCTGAAATTATAAAAAAAACCCAACACCCAAAACACTTTATAAACACACTCAAAACCCATCATTACACACACTCAAAATCCATTGATAAACACACCCAAAAAATATACAATTGTTGATTTTGGGTGTGTTTCTATGTTTAAATAGTGTTTGGATTTTTTTATAAATACATGTCTAAGATTGAGTTTATTTATAAATTTGTATAAAATTTATTGTGGAAATGAAGATTTGTTAAAGCTCATATTGTGTCAACTTACTCGACCCAATTACACGTATCATATGTATGAATTTTTTTTTCAATACATGTGATGGTCTAAATTTTATTGGGGATGAAAGTTTCTCACACACACACACTATCAAAGTCCCATAAAAATTCGAATATAGGACAATTGATCTGCAAATGAAAATCCTTTTCCATTATCAAAGTAGATTTTAAACACATACAAAATCAGTATTATAACCCCAAGCATCACATTGGAGTTTTGTAACATAATTGACACAATTTGATTTGGACCTAATTGCTAACATCAATTAACTTTAGGGACGAAAAATGTAAAGCCCCTAATTCAGTACAAGTTAGGCCTTAAGGCCCAGGAACTTTATGACCAAAATTATGGATTAGCCCAAAAACCCAGAGGCCAATTCATGAATGAAAAACACGTGGAGGAGAGAGAGAGACAGCGAGTACAAGGAAAGGAAGGGGTTCCGAAGTAGCGTACGGCGCTTTTTTCCCGCTCGGTTGGTTGTTCAAAAAGCGTGGGTACGAGGATGATGACATTGACTTCTTGATCCACTGCTCTGCTTCTTCTAGTCTCGTAGTCACTTTCTCGAGAAAATCCCCACCAATAATTTTCTCTCACTTTCTAGGAAACAGCCTTTGCCGATTCTTCTTCTCGACAAAATGGATCGTACTCCTGAAGCCAATCGGATCGCCGCCACCAAGTCATCATCCATTTCCTCGTCTCCGGCTGTGCAAGTAGGAACTGACTCTTTCGTTTTTACTCCAATTTTAGGGTTTCGACCTTCAATGGGCCTTAGCAGTTTTGGGATTTGTTAAGAGAATTTTGGGGTTTCACCTTTCAGTAAAGTTTTTGTTTTTTAGTTTTGGTTGAAGAGAGAGAGGGAAAAGAAGTAGGGGAAATGGGAAATGAGAGAGAAAAACTATAATAAAAGAACTTGAGAGTTCAATGTTTTGTGGTTGGAGACAGTTGTGAATAGTTTACTCAAGCAAGTTCATAGGATGTCAAAAATTTTGGGGATAACCTTTTTGTTTTGTTTAAAAAGCTAAAATTGTTCTAGGCAAATGTTGTCTGTTAATGTTAGAAATGATGTTTTTCTTTGACTTATTGAATAATGGAGCTAGGTTTCTTATCTGTGTTTATTTAAATTGTAGGAGTCTCCTTTCTCCAATTTCCTTAGCAATCTCTCTCCTTTAAATACAGCGACGACAGCCAGTTATACACAAACATTGTTGGGAACTAATTTGCCGACACCGCCAGTTGTGTTTACATCTCCTCATATTAATCTACAGCGAGAAACCAGTTTCTTGGAAAGGTGTGAGACGTTTAACTAATTTCATGAGTTTCTTGCGTTCTGATTGCGTCGATTTATGATACTGCACTAGATTATTTATTCCCCCATTTGGTTTAATCTCTTGTTTCCTAACTCAATCAACCAGGTAACTTTTTTTTTACTCTTCATTAGAAATATTTTTCCTAAATGTTTACAGGGATGATATAGTTGAAGCAGGTTCAGAGGTATACAAAGAATGTAACACAAATATAGTCCAGATTCAGAATCCAAGTTTTGAGGAGGTTCAGTTGTGCAGTCCTTCAGGTTGTGTTGATGAATATCTGGCTGACCCTGTGGAGGTAGACTCTACACGTTCTGCTGATTTGCGCTCGCAACGAACTAATGAAGTCCCTCGGTTGTTACACAGTGGTTTTTCTCCTGGCAAAGAATCCAATACCGAAGTTTGTGATATTATGTTTGGTAGCCCAGAGAATGAAGCCGTTTTATTATCAGATCAAGCTGAAAAGGATCTGCCTTTAAGTTCACTTGAAATGAGTCAAGCTGCAATCAATCAGAGGGATGGTAAGAAGACTGAAGAGCTCTCAAGGTTTATATTTGAAAAAGTCAGGGAGTCTGATGTAAATTCATGTCTTGTTTCCAGAGCACAAAATTGTGGAGAGAATGCAGCTAAGGTGAATGTGGGTATTTTGGTACATTTTACAGTTTAACATGAAATTATGAACATTCTGTTTAATGATCAAGCTGGAGGTTATTTGTTTATTTTTTAAAATGTTGGTTTCTCTCAATGTTAAGTTGCAGAGGGCAGGTTGTCAATATGATGAAAAAAATGCTAGTAGTCAGTCACGCGAAGATTCAAATGAGCGCAAGCAAAGAGTACAAAAAGGATTGGTTAAGGTATAAATCATATAAAAGATATCTTTTCTTAGTTGGCTCATGATCAATAATGTTGTACTATGTTGATATTTTATCTTTGGAAGTTTTTCATGTCAAAAGTAATGTTCCTCATTTGCAGCAGTGGAAGAATTTGTATATATAATTATACATGTCCGTATATAAACTTCTCCTTTCTAGGCCAATAGTTAGAGATTGACATTTTCTTATTAAACTCTTCTTTTACACTCATTATATCGCCTATTGCTCATTTATGCGTCACTCACACATAAGTAAGCAACTCTATGTATGTAATGCAAACGAATTACTCACACATGCAATTGAATAATTTCTGTATTCAAATGAAGGAGGGTGGTCAAAATGAACGTGGTATACGTAGGCATCTTCAATTTGAGGCTGCAAAAGTGTATAAGTTCACTGTCCTTGGTAACAGTGAGAGTCCTAATAGCCTGACACATGATGCTACCAATTCAAGGTCACCATCTATTCTAACAAACTTGAAGAGTCTAGCTTCCTCTCATTTCGATAACAGAGCCTCAAGCAGTCTGCAGGATGTGAGCTGTGACACCTCACAATTCCCTTCCTCCCCCTATGAGTCATTTACATCAGCCCAAATTGATGTAAACTCTACCACCTCCGCTCCCATCCATTCTGGTATTGGTTTACATCTGAATCACATTTCTAGATCTACATCCTTGAGCTCTGATATCTTTTCAAGCAAGAAATCAACTGGGTATCTGAGTACGCCAGAGCAGATGCTAGAGCATGGCAGCAACAACATAGCAACGAACTCAAGTAGTATCTTGACCTCAGCTGTATCTGGAAAAATTTATGTTTATGTGGCCAGTAGTCAGCAGGAAAGCCAAGCTGTTACTGAAGCTAATTCTTTCACTTTTCATTCTACGGATACTATGAAGCCTCCATGTCATTCTATGCTCGTTGACCAGGAGGCAGCTCCTTGTGAGGTGGGTATGTCTGCTTCACAGGAGACTGATGAGGTTGAGGAGTTAAACCAACTGAGCCCTAAAAGGAAAAGGCAAGTACAACATTATCAGTGTATTAATCTTCATTTTTATTTTTGCATGGCTCACCTAATATGCTGTTTGAAATGCATTTAGGAGGAGAGATGCATACATGAGTGAGGGCTGCAAACGTTGCAACTGTAGGAGGTCTAAGTGCTTGAAACTGTAAGTGAATGCAAGCAAATAGCACCCATTTTTGTTTTGAAACATTGGAATGCATATCATACATTAGGAAAAATGGACTATCAATTCTTCTTCTAGACTTCAGTTTTTGTTAACCATTTCCCTATAGAACCTTGATGCAAAAGCATCTCAGTTGACCTTATAAACAACAAATTTCCCATGGTAACTTGTGGACAAATAAGTACATACAATTCACCATTCATTCTTGCAGTTTGTCTCAGCTTGTTCTTCATCATTGGCAGTTATTGTGAGTGCTTTGCAGCTGGCGTTTATTGTGTGGATTCTTGTGCATGTGTAAACTGCTATAACAAGCCTGAGTTTGAGGACACAGTTCTTGATATACGTCAGCAAATTGAAGCTCGTAATCCACTTGCATTTACTCCAAAAGTTGTCGACAATTCCATTGATTCTTCGCCCAACTTTACGGTAATCCTTGTCAAAGTATATATCTTGTTCTTTTATGTCTCTCATTTGGAAGCATTTTGAGCATAAGAACTCCACAGGAAGAACAGGACTTGACGACCCCATCCTCGGCCAGGCACAAGAGAGGTTGCAATTGCAAGAAGTCAAAGTGTCTGAAAAGATACTGTGAATGCTTCCAGGTTTATATGTACATTTATATCTACTGCTTGTAATATCAGAAAAATGGTGTTCCTCAAAGAATTCTGGTTCCCCCTCCCAAACTGTTTCACACATTATAGAATTTCTAAAATTAACACGATATGGATTTTCATAATTTCAATTAAATGAGTCAGAAAAGCAACAAGTTCATTGGAAAAGATTTGGATTAGGAAGTTGGTTAGTGTTGATATGTCCTCGACTTATCTGGATTTGACATATCTGTTTTTTCTTTTGCTCCTTTCCCAAGGCTAAAGTTGGATGTTCCAGCGCGTGTCGATGTGAGGGTTGCAAAAATACGTTTGGCGTTACTCCAGGTTATGGTTCTCTTTGTTTGTAATGATTCTGTGTTCTTTATTTATTCATTTTTTAATATAAATTTTAATATATTTTCTATGACCACCGTGTTTCAGCACCAAAGAAAATGAAACAACAGAACTTTATACACACACATGTTTATATATACAAAATTTCTCTTATATGGACGTCTGAAGTTTCTTTTGCGGTTTCTTCAGCTTCTCCCTTTTTTATCTGCTAGCAAATCAAATCACTGCACAGCTATCATACAGTTCAGTTGATGAATAGCAATTATACAGCTTGAAATCACTTTTATAATGTTTTACATTTTTGTTTCAACAAATTCATTGACAGGTGCCTGAGAATTCGAAATCCTCAATATATTTTTAAGTTGTCTTTTTGTACTCGTGTGCTTCAACGAGCAGCAGTACACATAGATTATTGTTATTTTAGTCTTTTCTTGAGGCATCGTGTTCATTTATTTTGTTGCTAGCAATTAGATGCCGTAATGATTTTCAAATTTTCTGATTTTTTGCAACGATGATCTATGAATGAAGACTTGAAAAATAGACAATTTGGATTGTTGAAAAAAATTTTGTAGGGTCCTAAAGGGTGTCCCTCAGATAAAATTATTTGAGGGATCCTCAATGAAAAGAAGGGCACGATAATTTAGGAAAGAGAGAGGAGAGAGAATGTAAAATATTAAATGTGAAAGTGTTGTGGTAATCACAATTCATTATTATAATAGATGCAATCTGAACCATTGAATGTGCTAATCTAACACCCTAAAATTTGTGTCCCTCGATACAGACCCTAAATATATATATATATATTTATATATCCTCAAATAAGCTTATTTGAGGGACACCCTTGAATCCTATATCATTTGACCACTCGATTAAATTATTGAAATTTTAGTACTTTCTTGAAGCACCGTGTTCATTGATTTTGTAGGATACAATGAGATCTCAACGGTTTCCGATTTTTCTAATTTTTTTGCAAGGATGATCTTTGAGTGAAGACCTAAAAAATAGATGGTTTGAATCGTTGAAAAAAATTCGTAGGGTATCCTAAAGGGTGTCTCTCAAATAAAATTATTTGAGGGATCCCTCTATATATATATATATATATAGAGAGAGAGAGAGAGAGAGAGAGAGAGAGAGAGAGAGAGAGTCTTAGATATCTTATACTAAGACATGCAGTGCTATTAAATTTTGCTCCTTTCAATCAGTGAGCTTTCAATAGGTTAGTAAGCATGCACGAAAGCATTCACAGAATGGTAAATTTTATGAAACGAATATTTAACATTTCATTAGGATGGTTTCATTTTTGTTCGTTTAATCCTTCACTGATAGGGACTTCTTACTTTTCCATGTTGCTACAATTACAGAACCAGTATATAACAGAGCTAAAAGGTGGGCATCCCACCCTGCTGAGAAGCTGGATAATGTGAAGGGTGCTATTGCTTGCATCAAGGCCCCGGGTATCATTCATTACTCACCGACATGGGAAGGAATTTCTGATATAAGCAAGCTTACACCTTTGTCACATCCTTGCTCACGCACAGCGTTTTCTTCAGCTTCATCAAGTAACTCTGCAAAAATTCCACAAGCCCAGTTGCCATCAAGTCAGCTTCAGCCATCAGGTACTGGCCACTTTCACTGGGGCTGTTCAGCCGTCATTGTTACCCCGGAATTATCTGAAGGCAAGGGTCCCAATGATCTCAATTCTGATGGTGCAGGTGCACATTATGACATACCCTATGATGATACACCTGAGATACTCGAGGAAACTTCTAACCCCACCAAGGTTGTAAAGGCTAGCTCACCAAATCAGAAACGTGTGTCACCTCCACAATCCCGATCCCGGTTAAGAGAAAGATCTCCAACAGGCTTGAGAAGTGGCCGCAAATTCATTTTGCAGGCTATGCCTTCTTTCCCTCCTCTTACACCGCACCGTAATTCCAAAGAAGGCACTAATGAAATTGAGAATGATGATAAATAATCTGCCAACAAGAACATTTGGACAACACACAAGGAGTTGGGCAAGGCATGACTCAGATAGCTTTCACATCTGATTGTAGAAAATCTGCATACAACTGTCTTCTGCAGGACACCATCCATCGATCTGCTTCCAACTTTACAAGCTCAGTGAGAGAATGCTTCTGTATTTCCAGAAGTTTGGTAAGCCTTGTTGCAAAAGGCAGTGCTAATTGTTGGCCTTCATTGTAATACCATTGCAAAAGTTTTGTAATATCAAGTGTAATTGTCATTTAAAGATTTAGTCCTTGGATTATTTTACAGCTTTTTTTTCTTTTTTCTTTTTGGTGTCTCTGTACTGTAATCCTGTAGATATATAAAGTCTATAATCTTTACTGGCGCTTCTTTCACAGGTGTTAGAATTTTGGTTCGGTTCCTCAACCGACGTGCTTTAGTAGATGAAATGGTTGTATTTGAAGTCAAATAACTAACAATCTTAGTTTCCTTTCTTATAATTCCTACCTGAGTTGCAAACTTACAATTACTATGTTGCTGCATCCTTCCTCCACTATTAAGTATGAGCAAGATGTATACTTTCAGTATGAGAGAGAGAGAGAGAGAGAGAGTAGAACTCCACTAATTATTAATAATAAAATCACATAAATGAATGCCAAAATAAAATACATCCAAAACTAAATCACCACTACCTCTACATCCTCCAAGTGGAACATAAAAGCACACCCAAAACTTTATTTGTAGGAAAGACAGAATACGAAAGGGAATTAGAAAGGTCAATTTAGCTATACCATATACTCCATGCCCCATTTTGTATAGCACCTACTTGTACATGGGCGTTTCTCACTCATTATTGTTAGCTACTACTCCCTCACTATCTCCAATTAGACACTGTCAGATTTATGAGCGGTACCCCTCAAGCCCCAGCCTTGCAGATAGCCAACTGGAGACTTCATTCATCTCTTTAGGGATAGTGTAATGACCAAGCCTGCAAAGTCGAACCAAAAATCTGCTTAAATTTCATCCATTACATTTGACCCCGAACAAGAGCAATAAATATATGAAGAGATTGTTCTAGATAATTTTGCTAATAGAAAATTAATCCTTACCCATCAAGGGGTTTGAACGTAAGGTATCGGAATCCTGCTGAATTCAAGGAGTTGACTGATTTCTCTCCATATTTGTAAGGAACTACATCATCATCTACAATGGCACAAAAGGATAAAAGGGTCAAAGAGGTTCCACTAATCCAGCAAAGATTTATAACTTCTTCACATACCGGTTACCATAACATATCATCTTAGAACCACCTAAAATGTACAACAACCCAATGGAGAATAGTTCCGAAAATTATTTCTGCAAATGTGCAAGAATTGTAACGCAAAACGGGGTTTTGGGCATGATTCTTTTTTAACATCTTTCTAAACAAGATTTCAAATTCTATTTTCTCTTTTTTACAAAGGTTTCAAATTCTATCTGGCTAATAATGTTGTTGCACCAGTAGACATCAGTTTCAAGAAGTACAAGTGAACCAGAAAGCTAAGCTGAAGCTCCAAATAAATTATCAACCCTCTATGACTTATCAGTCATTAAAGCCACAAAGATGCTACTATCCATAAAAACTGGATTGAGTCTCACATATTGATTGTTAAAATTCTTCAGTGCAACACACTAGCTTCTGGTGTGTGACATATCAAGTGGTTTAGAAACCTTTCAAATTTTTGCAAATGCAATATTGGCAAAAGGTTATACAGAGACATACTTTTTCCATGACATTGCAAAATGGGTAATGATGCGGCACGCCTTGCAGCCTCATGTGACCCTTCAATTTTGTTCCGTAAGGTCCTGCACAAACCTTTAAACTATCAAACATGGGAGTCTTTGAATATTGATACTCAGTTCAACAGGTACCATAAAAAATAGAGCAGATGCCAGATGGACTGTTCTGGAAATGCATATGTTTAATGTTTACAATTATTAGATAAAAAAGGCCCATCTAGTTTTACTCGTATTTCAGGTGGAACATTATAAGAAAACAGTTGGGCAAAGACATCAAATACTAATCTCTTTCACAGGTTTCAGGAAAAACGTTAACTGCAAGAGTGAGTTGGTTAACGAAGGCTCTATACAAAGTCATACCTTGCTCCTGGAAGCCAACCGCTTAGTCCAACAACTGCCCTCAGATTGAGAGGGTATGGGTTTCCATTTCCATACCTACCTGCAGCATAACAAGTTGCAGAATAAAGGGCCATCGCAGCACCCATACTAAAGCCTCCAATACCGACTTTAACTGCCACAAGAAAATGTGACAGGCTATTCAAATTTCAGCAGTAAAAACAATCAACATAACACATCATTTAATTCTTGCCTCAGAATTTGCTATTCTATAGTATAAGATGCTAAACTTAACTTTGGGAAACATGAAATGGTGTTAGACTTAACCCTGAAAGCTGAAGAGGGAATAGCATAGCATGCAAATGAAAAATAGAAACTTTGATTTCAGATGGTCTGTAAAAAGGCAAAGTGGCGAAGCTTATAATAAATTTAGAATGTGTTTGCAAAAATTTGATGATTGGCTATAAGGTGGAATTCTTGTTGCTTGGGAAATTTTCTTGAAATATTGTGCAGGTTTTAACAAAGATGATTCATAAGAAGTGTAAGAAAAAAAAATCCGAGGAAGTTAATCATTTTGAAGTAGTTTATCCTTGAAAGTACCATCAGCTGGCTCAGTTGACAACAAGTTCGCAATATGTGCTGCTGAAGCATCTAAACTCTCCCAATCATCTGGACCATCGTCTGAAAGCTCTCCCATTTCAAACCCTGATAAAGAATCACATAATTCAGAAGATTATTTTCAACACCAAAGCATTACAAGAGCTTGCCTTATGAGAATATAAACTGTAGAGGTATGACCTTCTACGATCGAATGCACCTAAAGTTTTAATTTAAACATAATCTTACAGGCAGTGCAAGGAAATCCACCGAGTATAGCCACAGGACGGGTAGGAGCAGTTGGGCAGATCCACTTAATCTGTTTCATATTTGTATATTAAAAAGTTAATTTACTCACAGGTTGTACAAAGTGGTGACATGTGCATGTGTGAATGGAAATACAAATCCTCAAGCTTACAAATAATTGGGGACACATATATGCTTACATTTGGAAGAGGAAGAGATTCCAAGAGCTGAGAAGCGCTGTAGCCAGAAGGAGTAGAACATGAGACATATAAGTCTTAGAATATCCATCAGGAAGACAATTCAATTGCTAAAACTAAGACTGAAATTGCAGGTGGAGCCTGTGCAGCTCTTTTGAACTTGACAGATATTATGTCATCTGCTTAACATTTTTTTTACCTAGGTAAACTGGGACCACACTAGTTGGGAAAGCAGCAACACAAGCAAAGAAACCACAAATGTGGTAATACTTGTCCAGAATTGTTTTGAGGATAAAAGGAACAGAACCAGTTTAATACTTAGGAATTTGAAGAAAAATCCATACTTACTATGCATATTTGTTACCAAAGTGCATTTCTAGTTCCCCACTTGGAGAACAAACTAAACTAGTGGTCCCCCAGTCATGACTCTGGCATATACTATTTCCAAATCAAGGCTTCCCAAATTAAGCTTAGCATCAATCAGACAAGAAGTGAAAGGGACAAACAATCATATCATTTAATCTCACGGTGCTGCTGCTCTCTTAATCGAATTTATTCGAATAAGAACCTCACTGAAAAGATGCTCAGTATTGAAAAGATAAAATATGGACCCCTCCTCTCTGAATCAAATTATAGAGCAGGCAGAGGTGTTGACATTCCTGAACACGTTTCTTTTTCTTGTATATGAAACCAAAAGTCCATCCTTCCAGTACAAGACAGTACATGATATAAAAGAGAAGGAATGGGGAATTGCATCAACTGATGATGAGAAGTCAGGGCATAAACAACAAATATAGACAAAATATATCATTGTTGAGTTCTCACAAAACTTTCTTATGATAGAAGTTAACTACTCAGTTATGAACTTAACTATTTAACTATGAAGAATGGTATTCCCACAGCTGAGTATACAAATTATATGCTATTCATATTTCCATCTCTCATGGGCTAAAATATTAGTAGGACTTCAAGAGAAGGTCTTTCAGAGACAGAAGCAACAACAATGTATGAAATAATCACACAAATCACAAAAAAAAAAACCACCCCCCCAACCCAAAAAAAAAAAAAAAAAAAAAAAAAAAAAAAAAAAAAAAAAAAAAAAAAAAATAAAAAAAAATAAAAGAAAAACCATTATCCCCATTATCCCCATGTAGCCCAGACCTATTGTGGCTTGATGCTTTCCTTTGGGCCTCACCACATGTGTCCTACCGAACTCAAGTGTTCTTTTGGCAGTTCTGCTACCTGAATTGTCACAAAAAGTGGCTACTCAGCAACGATACAAGTTTAAGCTGGAACAATTAATCAGGGATTCTGCAAGTTAACCATAATAACTCTTTTTCCCCTCTCTTTTGTCTAAGATGTCAACCGAGAAAATCGCCACTTATTCACTAGTAGCAATCATTAGTAAGAACAAAACACTTTAAAAGTTAAAAAGACAACGAACATCAGACACTAAGTTGCCTAATTGAAGGAAATATAGTAAAAAACTAACCACTCTCACAGCAGTCAGAAAGAGTTCCAGAAACTAATAGCTATAGACTTAAACAAATTGAGACAATGAAAGGTGCTATGCTAGGGAAGAAACAAACCAGAACACATATTGGAATGGGAATAGCTCATCTTTGCGTTTCAGGTAACTGTGCTAAACAGGCCGCCTATTGCAATGAGTTAGAAGAAGGTACTGCAATGTAGAAAACCCAGAATGATAATGTGTATTTATAGGCAAATGGGCAGTGAGAAAATGGAATAAAACATGTGTGAATATGCATCACTATGAATGAGAAGTGTGCATACCAGCTACACACTGCGCCAAAAACCGCCTAGAAAGTTAAAAAGAAAGAAGCATCAATGAAAAGGAGAGGTAATGAAAAGGACAAAAGCAGGATAGCAGAGAGAATCCAAGCCAGAGTAGAGCACATTCATCCCTTCCTTAGAGCTCTTGCAACATAGACAGACAGATAGAGAGAGAAAGAGAGATGGGGAGAAAGAATCTATGCTTGTGGACAGTGGCCAGAAAATAAAGCAAACCCAGCAGCAACAACAAAAACTGAAAAGAATATTACTGAAAACAAGAAAGAATAATCTAAGTTTGTAAAAGAAAATATCTTTTCTCAATCATTAGTTAATGAATTTTTCATGATTGATGGATACCCATTAACCAGAAGGAAAGTTTATAGTGTCCAATTTCTTTTTTGTATTACATTCTAGTGTATAATTTCTCTTTATGATAAACAAGTGGAAAATCTCAACTGTGGAAAAAGAACCAAGAAACTGAAGCAGGGTCCGAGAACTGAGAGAACTGGGTTCCAGCCTCCAGGTTCTCTCTCTCTCTCACTTCTGTTTTCCCTTTTTAAAGCTTAAATTTCTAATTGTATATACATATATTGATACCAAGACATATATAATATACTTTAATAACTTATATTTTCAAAAAGATTTTTTGTGCATAGATCACCAACCTGGATTTGTTATATGGAAGAGAGAGACAACGGCAAAAGTGTGTGAACTTTTTTCTTTCCTTGCATCTCCTTTCTTACTTTCTTGCTCCCCACTACAAAAACCGCCCTACCTTTCGAAAGCTTTGTCTGTTTATATTCGTAGAGACGCCAAAAACCTTAGACCTCTTTACCAGCAAATTTCTATTTACACCCAGTATCTTTTTTTTTCTTTTTTTTGGTTGAACAAAAGTTTAGTAGGAGATTGAATACTCTCACCATTAGCATCAGAGTATACCTACAACCTCAAGCCGAAAGGATTTACGCGTGACACCCAATCGCCAGCTACCACCGGTATGGATTTAAGTAGGAAATTATAGATCGCGCATTAATGAAGATTGCTAGTAGCAAGATTCGAACATTGGTGGGGCTACACACAATGAAGGGACCTTACCAACTGAATCAACTCTCATTGGTATTTACACCCAGCATCTTTATGAGTTCACCTTAGTGTTTTTTTTTTTTAAAAAAAAAAAAAAAAAAAAAAAAAAAAAAAAAAAAATTCTGGTATTCATAATTCAACAAAAAAAAGCCACTACTCACAAAGAGCCATTATAATAACGATCTAACATCAAAATTAAGACAATCTGGTGCGCATCCACTAACGATCACGAAGAATCAAAGAAAATCTTGCAAAGGCATCCCAACTAAGATTGCAAACTCAGAATAATCAAAAAGAGATAAACCTTGAAAAAATTAAGCCATAAAAATACAAATAAAACTCTCGCAAATGAGAGATGAAAAACTCTCACAAAATGAGAGGTAAAAACTACATAAAGAACCCAAAGAGTTTCTATGACTTATTCCAAATATAAAGAAACCACAAACATAAAGAGTCACCTCAGTGTTTAAATTTTTTTTTTTAAATCCAATCTTAGTGTGAATCAAATAATTAGTTTTTTTTTTATAAACAAAATGTATCTCATCACATGTTCCAATAGTGGCGCAACGGGTGGGCGGTGAAGATGCGGTGGGGGCATGGCGGCTCGGTCATGTCGTGTTTTTTGAGAAATGATTAGAATTTTAATTAGAAAGTGAAATGTACTTAGAATATAGGGTGTACTTAGAATACGGAATGAACTCAAATATTGGGTTTACATAAAATAAAAAAACTCTTAACAAATAAACATTTGTAGGAAAATTAGGGTTAGCCATGAAACAGATGTTAAGAAGCAATTACCAAACAAATTTTGAATTGGGGACTTTACCCAATTGAGTATTTGCTAAATCCATTAATAAGTAATTGACAGACAATGCTACACTTATCAACTTTTGTTGTTCTCAACTAATATATGGGTGGCATCATCTTCTTGGGATCTATAACATGTTAGTTCTTTAATGTAATAATGTACACAAAAGATGGAGAAAAATTTGGGGTAGGAAGCATTTTCCCTGAGTCATGACTAAATGGTGATACAAAGATTTTCCTAAAGTTGAGATCATTTCAATGTATTTTGTAATAATTTTTATGCTTACTTTTAATATGGGATACAAAATAGGTTCAATATAGTTGGAATTAAAATATATTTTAGTCCTACTTTAACTTCAAATGCTGTCATCCATTTACACAAGTTTTATTTTATTTTATTTTATTTAAACAACTATTATCCAAATTATTTTGTGGATGTCACTCAAAAAAAGTGGCAGAGGAATAAATACTGTTCTCTGAATGGGATAAATTTTGATAAGAAGCAGCACCAATTATTTACTAAGAGGCTCCATAGCCAATAGATTAGGGTTCAATCAAGGCCCATTGTGCACCACTATGTTTGGCTACACCTATAAGATGCAGCCTTCATGCAACATGGTAGTGTGCAACCAGGTTCCTTCCACTTCGTCTCTTCTTTTTTATCTTTTCTTTACTTGCCATTGTGGAAAATTTTCTGCCAATTTGGCTCTCATCCCCTTTTTAATTATTTTTATTTTCCTTTTATGGTGTAATGGAGATTACAATACACAAGATATACCAACTCTTTTTTTAACTATTATCTTAACTCTGATGATTTCAGATTCATACAATTATGTACTCATGTAGAACCCACTCCATATAAGAGTTGGAGTGAGAGTCGAAATTTACTTGTGCGTATACTATTACTCCATCCATAGATTATAATAATAACTAAAACAATTTAGGTTCTACCTAAACTAATAGTGACATGAAATTATTGATAATTGTATATGTCAGAATCAAATTTACACCCATCAATTTTTTCTAAAATTATTATTGGCAGTCTAAAAATATTATCCTACACTCATCTCTTATAAAGTATAGGTCCGAAATTACACTATTAGGAGTGTATGATGGCTTTTCTAAAGTACCAATAATAGTTTGTTTTTAACTATTGTTATTTATCGATCAATAATTATCGTTTATGAGATTTGAATTCGACAGCTCTTTCAACAAAGTAGAAACTGAGTACTAGTAAACCAAATGATCATTGACAATATTCATCAACTATTCAATTATCAGCGAACGTCTCATATCTCAAAGAGATTGACTAAACATCTTTGGAAATACTACTAACACGACAAATTGTAGTAAATGATGGCATCTAATCTCTTTGAGAAGTCAACATGCATTTGGACATGTTTTCCCTCCTTTATGGAAAAATATACATTATTAGGACCACACCTTTTACATTGTCAACCCCCTCCTTTTCCCACACTCAATAGAAGAGGAATCATTGTGATGAATTAGAAAATGGGTTTATACTTAACTGTGGGATTTGTTTAAAACAGACAACAATATGCTGTTGGCACTACTCTCTTATTGGAGATTAATTAATTCACTTCATTGTAGATTTTTATTAAAGGAGGCAATGGTTTAAGTTGGCACTTTTTTAATTTTGTACAAAGTATCTGAGTAAACTATGTGTATATAAAATTTGGAGGCTGTGTTAATAGGGTCTAGCTCAGTGAAAAAAGACTTTGACTTGTATACCAAAGTTCTCAGGTTCGAACTCACATAACATCATTTGTGTTTGTATATATGTGAAATCCCCCTCCCCTTTAAGTTAAACTATCGCTTGTACTTATTACAAAAATGAAAAAGAAGAATTTGGAGGCTGCAACTTTCGAACTTTTAGAAACCAATGCGGCTCACAACAGGTTACTATGTTTGTTTCTTTCCTTGGCAAAGCTGGAAGGCACATACAAAAGTCTAATCTACAGGGTGACATGAAGGGTTCTTAATGAACTTGAACATATACATGTTATGTATAAAGTGCAAAGCATTAATTATATTGCATATATAGGCAAGAAGCAGGTTCTCCTCTATTGACTAGACATTTAGGAATTGTGAACCATACCATTTCTTTAAAGTAGAGCAACCTATACTCGTTTTTATATGTTTGTTAGGTAAGTTGATAACTATTTGTAGTAGGGACATTTATTCTTTACTTTGTTAGAAGAGATTCTGAGTTATAATCTAATTTGTTTTACGGGCAATGATACTTCTTGTTATTGAGTGGCAGTACAAAACCAAAGAAAAAAAGAGAGGAACAAACGAGAATGCACACCAGCTAGAAGTGGTGATGCTCATCGCCTTTAATTGGCGATGAGCAAATCTATCCTCTTTTTTCTTCCCGTACCATCTAATATACGAGTCTTAACTTTTGTCGCTAGATGAAGAAAGCCCTTGGACTAATTCATTCATTCATATTGGTGAAGTAATGAATATAACAAGAAAAAAGGCTAACAATTAGCTCTTAATTTAGCTTTGTTTGCTTTCGAATATTATAAAATATCCTAAATTCGAATCTTTCATCTCTTCAATTGATATTTAAATTAAGAATAAAAGGCTTGTTAGATATGATGTGCAATAGAGATTGGAAAGGTTTTAATGTAACAAAAATAAAGGTAGGAAGGAGAGAGGTGCTTTACATCCAAAACAATTCAATTCGATCATTATGGCCATGGGGTCATCTTCCAGCCATATTACAATCCAAAAAAATGTTTACTTCTCAAATCAACCCATTGATAGCATCTTTTTATTTTTAATGTATAAATTAAAGTTACTTTTACGTACAAATTGAAATGATGCTGTAAAATTTCCATGATTCACATTTTATTTTTAAGGATTTATTTATTTATTTATTTTATGCTTTTGCCATATAGCACTGTTTTTTAAGTGGATCCCAAAAATAGTAGACCAAGTTGATGAATAAATTATAGCAAATCTTAGATCCCCTTTCGAGGAAGAAAACACACTCAATGATATATAGCTTTCAAAATGAGTTGATTCATAGAATCAACACGATCAGTAATATTCTTCTCATTATTATAGCAATAATGATGAGTGTTATCCAGAAAAGAAATACTAAATCTTCAAACAAACTTGATTATCAAGTGTTTTGGTGGCTGAGCCATCATCAAACACTCATTAAGGGTTTGATTTCTGGATATTGCTTGCCGTCCTTCTTGCGAATCAGTTTGACACATATGAAAAAATAATTCATAAAAAACACACACAAAAAACTTATACACACATATCACACTGTTATTGGCAGGAATGTAGTAACTCCTACTTACATGGTAATTGAAGTATTTTCTTTTGTGAATTATTGGTCTAGTTAGTACTTTTCTTTTCACTATTTGAAGATATCCCAAATTTAAATACCTCGTTTCCAAGTTATCGAAACTAGAGAGTGATCCTAACTACGCCCTTACCAACACTTTGACTTGTGTTACAATTTGGTGGCATGTTATGTTGTTGCTACAATACTCAATTATGTTGTTGATACCTCACCTGCGATTGCATTTTGGACCTTTGCATTTGGCAGCAATGCTTTACCTTGATAGTTACTCATAATTAAGTCAATGTTTGATGTCCTTAATTATGGCTTTTCTTTTTTCTTTTCTTTTTTTACTTCTGACAATTTATAATATACAATACGTGTCCATATATATATATATATATATATAAAAATGTGTGATCGTCACACCGAAAAATTCATTATAATTCAGATCCTCTCAGATGTATAAATAAAAAAATAAAAGCAGTATCTTCAAATCATATATATCGCTGTCAAAAATGAAAGAATGTTGGTTTGCGTACGTCCAAATTTTTTTTGTCATGCATTTGTCACTCCGTTGAGTCATTTTTCTGAGCAGAATAAATGCTAATTTGATTCTTTAATCATTATTGGTAAGATTGTGATGTGAGGCCTTTGAATCAATCCCTTTTTTATTCCCATTCCATCGTTCCTTCATTTCGAAAAGTTTTCTCCTATTTTTGTCTTGTATTAGCATTGTTTAGTAATTATCTTGTACAAAATTATATAGTGTTACAAATGAACTAAAATTATGTAGTGTTAAAGTTTGGTGTTAATGATTCTACACATGTTATAATTTGAGTGGATTCGTAACATCACGTTAACAAGTCACGTTAGTACCGTGCAATGAATATTTATAGAAAAGAAATGGAAACATGGAAGTAAGTAGCCAAGAGAAAACCGACTCATGTATTTTAACCAAAAAGCAATGGATGAATTAGGTAAGCATCATCGCCTTCGGAGCTTTTACAAAGCTTTTGCATTACTCTAGTTAGTCACAGTTTCATGTGTTCATATTAAAAAGGTGGAATAATTCGGTGTTTATTTAAAGGGGTGAGAGAAGAAGAAGGTAAAGAAGATAAAACAAACCTTTCTATTTTGGATTGAAAGTTTCTTCAACAAGGATTTTTTAGAACTAATAAGCAACTATATATATTTTTTGTTATTTGCACCACGATCGTCGGTCCATCTAAGGTTAAAAGCGAAGTTAAACAAACTTTGGTAATACTTCTTTGTGTGTAGAATGCATCAGTTTGAGTAAAATAAATAAAATTGAAAAATTAATGCACTTCAAAAACTTATGCCAATAATAGTAGGCTTTACGCCCTGTTTATGATTGTAGCGGGCTTTGTGTCTTTTTATGTTGTCTGTTTTTGGGTTCACTATATCATGTAATTGGCTTTAGCTTTCTATATTATTGAAACTTGATTCCGACAAAAAAAAACCAAAAACAAAAAAAGGACAGAGCCACCTAAGGATCAGGATAATATCTCTCTTTCTCCTAGGAAAATCATGTTTCCCATTTCCTTCACGCTTCCTCCTCTAGAAGTCTGGCTATGCAACTGATAGGGATATAAATAAAAAAAGAAATATTTAGTCATATACCTATTCTTAGCCCTAATGATATAGATCAACTCTACATCATTTAATTTTTATAAAACAAATTCAAAAAAATAATAGCTAGCCATATTGAATTTAGTTTTGATTATTAAATTACTTTGATACCCTATTGAGTGTTCTGAGTTTTTTTATGAGGTTTTGAGGGTGGGCTGGTTTAAAGAAATCGATGACAGTTTTGTAATTCATAAGAAGTTAGAAACCTCTTTGTTATGTTGAGAATGGACTTTGGGTGTATTTCTGAAATCAATTTCATATAAAGTTTTTTTTTATAATTTAGCTCATATATTGGGTATAATAGTGAATCTCCAAACAAACCGAAAAACCACTTTAGTCTCACTGTTGGCTACTTCAACTTCAGCAAAAACCCAAAAGGAAAAAGGCGATTTGGGTTGAAGCTGGCCGATGGGCTTCATTGTCACACAGCCCAGCTTGTTTTCTGGCTAATCATTTACAAAACCATGTGTTCCCCTGGTTAGCATTTGCACCTGAAATCAAAGCCTCAAATGACTTGCCAGGTTGAGCGAAAGAACCAACAGGCCCAGGCCTCAGCCTCTGGCGCCAATCTAGGTCAATGAGAACAGAAATGCTATAATAATGGGGTTGTGGGTGGAGGAGTTCAATCCCACTATCCAACCAAAAAGAGAAAATATTGGACTTCAACTTTTTTAATGATTGAATAGTTGGATTGAATCCCTCATTGTAGAAGCTCCCGAGCCCATGAGAATGCTCTTTACACATAATTTTCTTCTTGGGGGTTTTTTGGGGGTAAATAAAAATTTTATAACGGAAAAAGGGAAACAAAAACACAAACAAAGAACAGAGGTTGATTTGCCGCTGCATACAGCATTGATTATGGAAGATACGAGGTATGAGCGGTAGTCATACGACCACGATGAACAAGTGGAGAGGTGATGCTTAAGTTGAAATAAAATGCAGAGACGGTTCTACCATTCCCGGGGGAAAAGAATCAACAGGCAGTACCCATCCATTATTTGGCAATGCATAGAAGGACATCCTTACAAGATCCTTAGTGTTCCAAAAGGTACCCACCCTGTGTCTAAATTATCACAGAGAATCTATCTCAGATGTTGCAAAAGCAACAACACCAAAAAAGAAAAAGAAACTAAGGCCAATCAACCAAACAAAAACAAAAGGCTTCCAATTTTGAAAGTTAAGGTTGCAGCGTATACTGGATATTGTCTCTCCACCTCCCCTGAATTTATTCCATGGAATAGTTTCAGGCTGCAAATCAGTGATGGTCATGGTCATCACTGTGGTCTGGAGATCCACCAGGTCCTACCACTTCAAGCTGTTAAGAATCAAATGAAATAGATTAGGTCAATTCTGCACAGCTGAAAGCAAATGGGCACGTACAATGCAAAATGATATAAAGCATTATGATCCAACATTTTAAGATCATATAAATAAATATATCTCAAGTCTGAACTCCAATAGGATATGACTGGAAGCATTTCGTCTGCAACCTGTGTTGCATGAAGGTCATGGACCAAAATACTACTCCAGTTATGCCAACCATGGTAGCTATGAGCCTATGGGCACTGGGCTCGACAACTCTTCTGTATCTAGGGCTACCATCTCCATGACATCAGCTGTACATGGAATTCCAGTCCCCAGACCCATCTTGCACATGCATGTGTCATCATGTAAATCCACATCCCATTGGATCTTAATCCAAATAGACATAAAATTCCATATCTTGATATGGATTCACTTCCATCCAGTCCAGAACAGGGAGCCGTAATAAATCTTCGCATCAAATTAAGCCTCCACTTACCACAAAGTACTGTGTGCAGACTGGACATTCATGCGGCTCGTCTTTAGTCAGCCAAAACCACACAACATCATGCTCATCCTCTGCAATTAAAATACCAACAAAAAGAAGCAAAAACTGATATCAATTTAATTTAGAAGAAATTTCTACACATGAATCAGTGAACAAGCATACATCCACATGCACAAAGAAAAAGAGAAGGAGAAGATAAGAAGTACCCACCGCCTTCACCACCAGGGCATCCAACTATTCTCCTGTCGTAATAGGACTTGATAACTGCAGGTGCTTCCTAAAGCCAAAAATACATACATAAGAATTTCATTTGTTTCTTTTTTCGTTTATAACAAAATTAGGAGCAAGCATACACATGAAATCATTAGGGGCATTGGTAAAAACCAAAAGCAAATTCATCCTTCTCCCTCACTGAAAGTAGGTTAAGAACATCACAATTACCAATCTAAAGATAGGGATGCAATTTGATTTATTTCAGTTTCCATCCACCAAGAACCAAAACCAGATTTTTTATTTTTTATTTTTCAATTTTTCTTCAGACTAGAACAATTCTCATTTTCTCACCGTAGAACTAGACAAATGGCTAAGGAACCAAGCCAGCAAAACCAACATAATAGCAACTGGTGTAACAATTCTCACACTTCATATCACAAATGGAAAAAGTTGCATCAATACCAAAACAAAGGTCAAGATAATAGACAACAGAACCACGCAAAACCAAACAATCAATAGAGCATAAAAGGGTCGCACACACTTTAATCAAATCGCAACCTGTAAAACAGCACATCAAAGCCAAACAATCATTTCTTCTGGTATTCAAAGGTTGTCAGGATTTCGTGCATCCCAAACAAGTTTGAAAAAGCTCATTGCACAATACAACCCAACTTTTTTTTTTGGGATACCCAGAAATCTACCAATCCGCTTCGCAGACACAGCTCTGAAACTGGGGCCTCACGCTGAACCCCACAATCTTCAGGAGACAGGAAACACTAGCACATAGCTACACAGGTATCTTTGAGGGCTTTGAACCTCAGACCACATGGGAGCAAACCATGGGCCTGACCATTCCAACTAAACCCATGTTGGTGTCCTAACTTATCTTATAATTACAACACTCTTCTTTGTATGAAGATATTTTGCAAACAACTACCTACATCCAGATAACAAAATCCTAGAACACTCATTTGCATGGTTCCCCAAACCAGACTAGACCAGCCAGTCCGGTCCAACCTCATCTTGTTCAGATTCAGCTCTAAAACTGGAATTGAAGTAAAATGACTTCTTTCCTTATACTTATTTAAAAAATGCTTTAAACTGTAGATTTTGAACTTTGAACCGAAACTCTATTGGTCCATTTAAGCCACTGCCATGTTTAATGCTCTGTGGTTCCAGTTTTTAACTTTTCAAATTATCTCCTTAATTCAACCCACAGCTATGTACATTGTACATGACAATGTTTTGTTATTTACAAAAGTAAATAAATTAATATGTAGAGACAATTCCAATACAAATCATGAAAATTAACACTAACAAATATGCTTCTCTACTTTTTTTCTAATAAAAGAGTATGCTTAAATTAAAAACACCAAGTATTAAATTAATTTTCATAAAATTAAAGTACCTTCCTTTTCCCAAAGTAGCATCTAGCCTCTCTATCTTGCAGTTTCATGACTTGCTAGTCAGAAAATATGCTAGAATGCTCAATTGGGTGAAATTGTTTAATTAGATTGTGCTACTTTGAAATCCCATGGTATTTTTTGTTCCAGTTTTCAGTACATTGTACATTTGAAGGAAGTGTCAAGCACAACCAATATACAAATAACAACTCTATAAACGTCATAGAACCCAAAAAGAAATTCCTAAATCTTACAGGAATTTCATTGAAAAATAAAAGCTTCCACATGATATATTTCTAGCTAACCCTCAGATTACATA
Source organism: Prunus armeniaca (assembly GCA_903112645.1). NCBI lineage: Eukaryota > Viridiplantae > Streptophyta > Magnoliopsida > Rosales > Rosaceae > Prunus > Prunus armeniaca. The sequence goes on along the minus strand of CAEKDK010000003.1, from coordinate 6,163,970 downwards.
GCAGAAGGCTACACAAATTGAGCAAACAAACAACTTTTGAAACCACTATGCATGAGTAATAAATCAGATCACACTGACCTTTGTGCCAAAAGGACCAACAGGATGGTTGATTTCCAGAACATCCCTTCCCTGAGGAAAAAGAACAAGAAAATGCCCAAAGAAAATAAATGATCACATATTCGTTGCTGAAATGACACTGGAAAGTGAGTATAGATTGTCAATTAGAATTCAACTGAGCTACAATAACCGATAACAAAGTTCCTACCTATCTCATTTTCATTTCCCACATTTTCTCATCAGTCAATCACAGGGTATAATATGTATAAAAAAAATAGAAAAAGCGTTACCTCAAGTTCAGCTTCAAGCTCCTCTCGCTCGTGGCCAGTGGCAATGGGCATTACCTCCTCAACCTTCTTCACACCAGGTTTTGCTAAGACAAAACACAAAAATAGAAATCACGCTTATCGGAAAAAGATCTGAGAGAGGAAATAGCGTTTGCGATGAGAAGGAAGAGAGTACCAGCATCGGAGGTGGTGCTGAAGTAGCAAGGAAGGAGAGGAAGGGGCTTGTGGAGGAGACAGCGGGCAGGTACCGTGGCCGATCGGCATGGAGCCGAGGCGCTGTTGGCGGCTAGGGTTAGGGCCTTGAGCTGAGATGAAGAGAGCAGTCGCCGCCACATGGTTTGATATTCTCTTTCCTTTTTCTGAGCTGAGTGTGTTCTGATGTCAGACCGCCCCTTCGTTGTTGGAGATGAAGAGATGAGATCTCTTGATCTCTTCTTTTTTTTTCTGTCTGTTTCTCGAGGAAATGGAAATGGGAAATTAGTTTAGGGATGGGAAAATGGTGGGAGGCTGTGTGGGATTTTGGGTTGGGGAGTCAAAGAGGGCTCGGGTTTGTCTCTGGAGGAGAGGGTGGCGATGATGGGGCCAATGCGGGTAGGGATTTCACCTCGCACTTGGCAGGTGGGTACGCACGTGCTGAAATTTGCCAATTTTAGATGGCAATTACCTTCTTTTCTTTTTCTTTTTACTTTGTATTTGGACCATTGTTTAGGTCTCCTAATAATAATTGCTCATTTCAAATCCCACTAATATGCAGTTAGAGCACGTGCTCGTGGGTGATTGTCATATGTTAATGCAATGCGTTTCATGGAATATAACGATACGTGCTCATAAATGGTTGTTAAATATTGATGCAATGCATTTCATAAAATATAATAATACATGAACGATTGAAATTGACTGTCGTATCACGCATTGATTACCAATGACATTGACTATAGTTGTAATGAAGTGGTGGTATATTTATAAACAAAAAGCTGGATTAAATCAACCGGTTAATAAAACGACCAGTTTAAGGAATTTTATATGGTTTGATCTCTGGTCCTTTTTCGGCTGAAAACACAATAATGAGAAAATTTGTAGTCACATATCAACTTCCTGATTGTGGATCACAAAATGGGATGCCATTTTCAACAAGAGAAAATGAGAATTAAATCATTGAAGTTAGAGCATCCAGAATGGAAAAATGGGGTATGGTAAGGATAGATCAAAGCGTTTGATCCCGTAACGTACCAAAAGAAAAACACGAAAGTTCAATCTGCATCAAACTATTTGGCAAAAAGACAAAAGTCCTGAGCATCAAACTAATTTCAAGGAGAGAATATGTTTCAGCTGCATTTTGAGTTTGCAATATCAGAAAAATATTCAGTCAATAATTAATGGAGCACAAGCAGCTATGTACAATATATGTCTAAAATAACAACAGAGTTGATGATAGAGCAAGGCTGCAATGCGGCAATGCAGAATTACAAAGCATAGGCCACATGATGCTGCTGGGGTCATTGAAAGAGACACCAAGTTTTAAAAGTTAGAAGGCTAGCACCAAATAATCATTAATCATGCTTGATTAACCATGACCCTGGCTGTCAGCAACTACATTCAGTTGATGTTCCTACAATTAGATGGCTCTACTTGTGCGACTCATTGTGCCATCGACTCACCGCCGTCCATCGGTCCCAGAACTGCCAAGCAAAACAGAAGAGCTTTGGAGTTAGCCATCAGCCAATTAGCTTTCTTTGCCGTTTATTTTCGACCTCTGGCTTTTGGTCTTCCTCCAGTTTCCTCCTCAAGTTTCTTAGATCTTCCGCGCTCACCATGCCACTCATCTTCTGGTTCAATGCATATGCTTCAGCCATTCTCCTCCTGCAATCCTTGCTTGCAGAATCGTGGGCAACCACTGAAATGGAATAGGTGGAAAGTAAGTAAACAAAGTATTACAATGGCATAATTAATCCAGTCAACTAGAGACTCTGTTTCTAAACTGATTCAAACTTCAGAGCTCAGCACTGTCTTTCACTTATTAGGCCTCTAATATCACTCCACAACCATAAGAATAAAATCTCAGCAAGAGTTGCAGCATGACATTGCATCATTGGTCGGTTCCCAAGCCCAAAATTTCACCTTTCATCCCCCAAACATCGCAGAATACTACTCACTCCACATTCGTTCCCAGAAAGGAAAAAATACAGGACTAATTGAACTGCAGTAGAGCATTGTACACATACGCATATACAGAAATGCACAAAAGCATGTACAGACACATTACTCTGCATAACAGAGTAAGACAGACATGTTCCGGGAGTCCATAGTTCAGACATAACCTGTCATATTGACCTCTAGTTTAAGCACTGATCATAACGCATAACAGAAGATTAACTAATACAGACAGAACTGACCTGGCTTTGGATAATCTCTTCCAATTATGCACTTTGCCTTGTTTTGAATGCTTAGAGGAGCCGTCCATGGCTCATAAATGTACTCCTTTGGCATATCTGCTAAACCAAATTTGGTTATACATTTCATGCAAGAGAGTGAACCCAGCACAAAGAATATGATAGAAATGAAGGGAACATAAGCCTACCTTTAAGTACGGGGAGAAAATGTCTAATGTAATCACCATTTGGGTCGTACTTCTTTCCAAATGAGATTGGGGAGTAGATACGGTTATACTGGTTAGAATGGAAATCATTCAAATATAAAAATCTTCATCAAGGGGTCACTTAACGTCAATGCAAAAGCATAAATATTCAGATTCGAATATCATGAATCTGAGCACCCAGATCACACAAAGAAACCTACTTCATTAGCTGTAAGAAAGACCAAATTGTAAACCATAATTTATGCCCTTATAAACATTTATATATAAATTAAACCAAAAAATCATTCACATTTAATGTTAAGAAGAAAGCTAGCCATAAGAATCCCAACTCATTTATCCAAATAAACAAAAATCATCATGATTAGCATATTGTTATAGATCCATGTTGAAGTCAACAGGGATTGCCAATCATATATCAATCAAGTGCCAAATTGGAAGAACCCATTTGTGGCTTTGAGGCTGAGATGCCACTGATATGCAAATCTATGAGAACTAACAAATGACTAGTGGTAGAAGCTTCAGACCTGGTAGAAAAATGATGAGCACGATAGCCATAGCCAGTTTCCATTATTAATTGCCCAATCTGAATCAATCAGAAGCCTCTCAAAAACATCACGCCCTTTTTCCCAGTGAACAAACTATCAGCAGAAATAATTAGCTTTAGGAAAGAACAATATTAGGAAACTGAAAAAAAAAGTTGCTGGTACGGAAGAGTAGCGAAATCCTTACCAGATCACCACGAGTTAAAAAACATGCAACACAGTGTCGTGCAAGATGGTGCATCCAACCCCACATGCGGAGCTACAACAGATACCATGTATGGGCTTCAAATAGAATGCTAAAGTGAATATGATATTGAATATAAAGTGCCTGGCTTGATTGGAACAGCATGAAATTAAAATAACCATATCCAAGTAGTAGAAGGATGATATCATGCCACAGAACTAACCTGGGTCATGATGGCATCAATCCAAGGGAATCCTGTTCTAGCCTCCCTCCAAGCCACCAGCAGTTCATCATCATCATTCCAAGGTATCTACACGAATTTTCAGTCAACAAAGGTTTATTACATATATGGTAGCTAACAGATGCGCCATCTACGTCAGTTTCATAAAGATCAAGTTTATCTTTTTTTTATATTAATTCTCACGATATGTGATAAACTTTACTGCTGAAAACTGCAGTTATTTTAACTACTAACAAGAAATATTAAAGATTTGTCGCTGACACACATGCAAAAAAAATAAACTACAGTGCTTCTGATAGATACCCTATCTTCTAGATTTGGCATTCTCTCTCATGCACCTTCATGTATAAATATCAGTTGCTAAAGACAGTATCCTAATATACGGTAAAAACAATTTCTCAACAATATAGAAAAGGATAAGTGAATTTATAGAAGCTAATAGAATTCCAACTTACGCCATGAGTTTACCTGCTTGCATATTTTGTTTCCCCTCATCCGATCAAAACTAGGAGTGCCAAATGCTACCGTGTAGAAAAAGTCTCGCCATAACAACTAAACAGGTTGAGACAATCTTTCAAATTGCTACATCTAGAATGAAGAATTCTCCAATATACAATATAACTGGTTTAGGCTGACTGACCTGTCCAGCAAGAGATACCGGAGGTACTGTATGCGTTTTGACATTTTTATATAAATCTTTAAGGCATATGTAGAAGTATCTGGAAGAGAGACAACCAAACTACCAAAGAGACCAAAAAAATGGTGAACACAATGAAACAAGCAGACAAAAAATACAGCCAAAATTTCTTTTAATTAAACCCACTTTCAAATAAGGTGATAAAACAGTTGTCGCTGGCTTCAGAAACACAGATGGATCACCCTTAGGTTTTTCGAATTTGGCCACCCACTCCTACAACACCAATGAAAGAACTGTAAGACTTAAACACCAACATTGCATGCTAATGAGTTGAAACTGAGGCACAGACCAATGTAATTTACAACAAAATCCACATGAGTAATAGGCAGCCATGAACCAGGTAAAATTATCAAGATCAAAGGGGAGAATGTTGGTTCATGATAGCAAGAGGCAGCAATATCACAGGTGTAGAGCCTAATAAAACTTCAATACATAATTCTGCCTTGCACCTTGTTTTCAATTGATTCTCTTAACCTCTTCAAGGCTTCTGTTTCACCACCTCTAAAAGGAGACAATTCATCCTGCATAAAAGTGTTTTGTTATAAATAAATAAAAAGAGTACTAACAACAAGGAACAATGCAGAAAACGTTCCTCCAAACCTGTTGAGTCTCTTCATAGCCAAGTTCTTCGACCATTGGAACTTCTGAAATATTGCAATTTCCAGTATTCCCAACCGGAGGAAGTGAAGAAAGTGTAATAGAAAGTGGGGACGATGCCCATGAGGGCTCTCCAGCAAGCTTCAGAAATGATTGATAACTCAAAGGTGGCTTTCCCCCATTCTTTTTTGACATCCAGTAACATAAACAATAATCAGTAGTAGAGAACAGGGGAAAACAAAACTCAAATCCATCACACAAGCATGTAACAAATATCTCAACCATAAAACAATAACAAACTACTTCATAAACTTACCTTCCGTATAATATCTGCGGGATTGAAGAGTGTGTGACTTACAGGACTGTAAATCTCAATGCCAGCCGTAGAGGCATAGCTCTGTCAAAACAAACAAAACAAAACCTCTTCCTTTTAGCACATCTTTAGTTAACAGCACCTTAAAGTAACCCATTAAGATTTTAGCACGATAATTATATGCTCAAATTAAGTAAGTTCACCATTTTTGTTAAAGGTTCAAGCTTTTCAAACCTAACTTTACATGGGCATCAAAAAATCATTACCAATTACAAGAATCTAAAGCTGCATACCTTGACTTTAACATCTAAAGCTTGATAATATGGTTCTGTATCATACTCAAAGCAGAGCTTTTTCACATCCCACTGCTCCAAACCAAAACCCCAAAATTAAAAAGCTGAAAAATGTAACGAATTATGAGACTACAAGAAAAGAGAGGGAGAGTTAATTTACCTCCTTCAGGCAACGAATGAGTACCTCGCTGGGCTCGCCTTTGAGCACCAACAATCTGGACCCGAGCCTCTTGAGGTTCAAATCCAAATCCCTAAGGCTCTCGAGCAGAAACTGAATCCGGTTCAAACCGGCTTTGGATGACCCGGGTGAGAATGCTTCCGGGTCGGGCTTCATGTAATGCGGGTCAACCACGAAGACCGGGTAGAGAAAATTGGAGCCTTTGGAGGCGTACTCGAGAGCAGGGTTGTCGTGGATCCTCAGGCCCTTCCGGAACCACATGAGAGAACCCGAACCCGATGACATTGTTGGGTTTGGATACTGAGACACGAGAGAGAGAGAGAGACCAGAGAGAGGGTTTAAACCGTCTGTATGGTTCGCGCGCTTTAATGGTTGATTGGAAGGAAGCGAGGGGTGTCTGGCTAACATGCCCGGTGAGTGTAGGTTAAGGAAGAAATGTGGGCATTTGATAAGCTAATCTACGATTTGCGCATGATGCGTATTTTAGAAGGATGTTCTTCACAACATATTATAACGGTCAACAAGGCGCCACGTAGGTCTTGTTAAAAAGCGAGACTGGTCCACAGGGTGCCACGTTGTTCATTCTTTTAGTAATTTCAACTCGAATAATTTTATGAAACAATAAATAATAAAAGAGTAATGCTATTTAGGCACACAAGATTGACCATATTTGCTGACCACTTTATGTGACTGCTAAGAGCATCTCCAAGGGAGATGTCAAATACCAAACATCAAATTTAAATTTGATGGCTGATGTGGCAATTTAACATCTTACATAGTTTTACACTCCATTTGATATGTCAAATTAAATTATTACTTTATTACATTTTAGTGTTGATTCATTTTTAATTAATAAGAAAAGAAAAGAAAAAATAATAAAATATTCATTTGACATCTTGCTTTTGGGATGTCAAAAATAACATCTCAACCTCCAGTCTTCATTCTACATCAGCTTTGACATATCGGTTGGAGTGATGTGAGATGTTATTTTTAGCTGTTAAATGTCTATGTGGCACGTTTGACACATCGGTTGGAGATGCTCTAATGTGGTCATGTCAATTAATGAATATTGTCACGTAGTTTTTTTTTCTTCTTTTTTTAATAAGTACTAAAATAGAAATTAAAAGTGAAATTAAAAATTAAAAAACCCTAAGCGTCCTTGGACTCTTCATCTCCAACGCTCCCATTTTTCCTCCATCAAATCTACCCATCCTCATCCTCCATTGTTGCTGAGATTTGGAGTTTTCTCAATAAAAACGAAATAAAAAAAACCCTAACGTCTGTAGCCTCACGTCGTTCTCTACTCTGTCTCTCTTATGCCCTTCCTTCCTCCTCCAAATATATCCATCCTCATCCTCCATTGTTGTTGTGAGAGTTGGAGTTTTTTAATAAAAAAGAAATTAGCGTCCCTAGGCTACTGCCAGTAAGAACAATTTGGGTGGGTTGAAGAATGGAGAGGTTTACTTGTCAATTAATCTCCAAAAGCCTGTTTCACAAAGGGGTTGAAGGTTGAGGTACACACTCAATTTTTAGTGTAGTTAATTCCTTTCACAATGGAACAATAATGGAGGATGGGAATGGGTCGATTTGATGGAAGAAGGGAGTGCAGGAGAAGAAACGTAGAGACACATGGTTTTTTAATTTCTTTTTTATTGAGAAAACTCCAAATCTCAGCAACAATGGAGGAAAGGGATAGGTAGATTTGATGGAGGAAGAAGGGAGCAATGGAGACAAGTCCAAGGACATTTTTTTTTAATTTTTTTTAATTTCACTTTTATTTTTTAATTTTAATAATTATTAAAAAGATTAAATAAATAAAAATAAAATTTACATAGCAATATTCATTAATTGACATGGCATGACCACATTAGATGCCACATAAGGTGGTCAGCAAATGTGGTCAATTTTGTGTGTCTAAATAGAATTACTCTTAATAAAAATTAATATTTCGGGGAGTCAAAAACCCGTTAATTTGAAGAGACATTTTAAATTATTTAATTTATTTAGATCTTAAATTTTAATGAACTTTTTTTCGTTTTCAGCAATTCATGAAAGAATAAATCAAGGGAAAATCTATGAATATACCAGCTATAAGAAAATAACTCATGCTAGTCAATATAGTCTGTGATACCAACTTCTCTCACCTCAACCCAAAGTTTAATGTAAACTCGAATTAAGACGTTTAATTATAGGATCTAAAATTCATAACTAAAATGTGAAGAACATTAAAATAATTAAGTAAATATTTCATATAGAACTTTATCGTATGAATTGGCTTCAATATCCAATTGATATTGATTTTTAATATTGTTTACTTGCAAACGATGTCTTACTACCATTTGATTATGAAGGAAATGCTGCCAGAAACTAGGTCTAGTGTGCTCCAAGTAAAGTGGACGTCTATCTATAGTGTGATCAAAGTTGATCACTAACTCTTTAAACTTAACCATTAAATTTTGCATGCATGCAGGAGATGTGAGATGGCAAACAAGATAAAGGCTAGCAAAATAAGATTTTATCTTAATGGAACCAAGCTTCTATCCCATCGTTGGTTTGATAGTAGTGGCTAAGATCAAAACAAATTTATAACACCAAACTAATCCTTTACTTGGAGGAGTTATCTACGTTACTTGTTCAAAAAATGTGGGAACGGACTTGCTAAATATTAAGCTACTACAAAGTATATTATTATTATACACAGAAACATTTAAATATGATTAAAATATGTGAAAGGCTAATGTAAAATTTGTAAAATATGATACTTATTATCATGAACTGTTAATAAAATATGTAATTTCCAAATATTTGCCGTGCAAGTGTTAGTCGACTAGTGACTAAGTGGTTGTGTGTTGTTAATACAAGTAGGTCTCACAATGTATTAACAGTTCACAATCACTTAATAATAATTTTATATAATGCATTAACCACTCATAGTCAATCACTCGTGAGCAATGCAAGTGTTAATCGATGCGTGTTGCAAATGAATATCGCAATACATTAATAGCTCATAGTTATTCTCCGGCAAATAGAGAAATGATATTGTCGTATAGGTCTCCAAATTTTGACGTATAACTAATGTCATATTAGTTTAAGAGAATGGTAGTTTGTGTTGGCGTGACTTGTGGATATTGACTTACTTTCCTTACACACCAAGAATTCCTATTATAATTATAATTGATTTACTTTAATTCTTGATTTCCTATTGTAAATAGATTTAGGAATTTATTATTTACTTGCCCATTCAGGTTTCGTTGTATTATAAATATGACCTCCTACAAGGAGAAGAATACACAGAAAATTCCCACAAACAAATATTCTCTCATAGTTTTCATATTTTAGCATGGTATCAGAGCGGCGATCTTGGAATTGCTGACTCTAGTTTCACACCCCCGCCACCGCTATGGGGGTTGGTGATTTTTTCATCCCTCATGGAGGTAGCACCACCGACTCCTTCTCTCATTCTCAACCAACCATAGCCGAGTTGAGTGCCCAGATGACTCAGCTCCTACAGATGCAGACCTTGGCCCCGAATCTAATCCTGAATCAGGATCCTCTTTTGACGACCCCGACCCCGACCCTGACCCCGACTATGACGACGACGATGACCTCGACTCTGACTCCGACTCCGACAACGACCTCGACCCCCACTCCGATGATGACTCCAACCCCGACCCCGAATTTGTCTTTGATTCAGACCCCGATCCCGACTTCGACTCCGACTCCGACTCCGACTCAGGCTCAGATCCCGATCCGAATTCCTACTAAACCTGTATCCTATACATCTTCCGCTGCACAGATTATGACTTCTCGACTAACGACCCCGACACATGGACCAGATTGCGAATATTGTGGTGATCCAAGACACACTCGTGAGACTTGTTTTAAATTGCATGGCTATCCCGATTGGTGGGCTACTCTTAAAGATCGAGGACAACGCAATACGACCAGTAATGGTACTGGTTATGGATTCCATACTTCCGCTAAGATTGATTCAAGGAGTTGGATAATTGATTCCGGTGCAACTGATCATATGACGTTTGATCCTGATGATTTTCTGAATACTACACAACCTCGACGAACCTGTATTGCAAATGCCAATGGTGTTACTTATCCTGTGACAGGGGCTGGCACTGTTGCACTCTCATCCTCTCTCACACTGTCTAATACTTTACTTGTTCCATCTTTATCCACTAAATTGTTGTCCGTTAGTCAGCTTACTGAACAATTGAATTGTTGTGTACTCATTTACCCGAGTTTTTGTTTGCTTCAGGATATTCACACTAAGGAGATTCTTGGTCGTGGTACTAAGAGAGGGGGGCTATATTATGTTGATGACTTCAGTCCTGGCATGGCTAACAGTGTGACGCATCCCTTTGATAGCAAACAAAAGCAAATCTGGTTGTGGCACCGTCGATTGGGACATCCGTCTTTTAGTTATATGAAGCATCTTATACCAGATTTATTCTCAGGTTTCAAGGACTCCGACTTCACATGTGACACTTGTATTTTGGCCAAGAGTCACCGTGTGCCCTACCCGTTGAGTACGAACAAGTGTACTACTCCATTTACGTTAATTCACTCTGATGTCTGGGGACCTTCACCTATCACTGCTCCTTCTGGTGTTCGATGGTTTGTCACGTTCATAGATGATTGTACACGGATGACATGGTTTTATTTGCTAAAGAATAAAAACGAAGTGTTTTCCCGGTTTCAGTCCTTCCACAAACAGATGAAAACTCAGTTTAATGCTCAAATCCAGATTCTTCGCTCCGACAATGGTGGAGAATTTGTCAATCATGACTTTCAGACTTACTTCCAACAACATGGATTTATCCATGAGACGACTTGTCCTCAGACACCGCAACAAAATGGTGTTGCTGAACGAAAGAATCGACATCTTCTTGAAACCGCTCGAGCACTTTTGATTGGCGCTCATGTTCCTCGCCATCACTGGGATGATGCTATTGTCACTGCAGTTCACCTAATCAACCGCATGCCTTCTGGTGTATTGAACTTTAAAACTCCCTTACAGGTGCTTGCGCAACACAAACCTCTGCCCTCTGTTTTGGTACTCACACCCCGAATATTTGGATGTGTGGCTTTCGTTCATCTCCACAAAAATCAACGTAGCAAACTTGATCCCTGTGCGCTTCGTTGTGTTTTTGTGGGTTATGCCACTCATCAGAAAGGCTACCGTTGTTATCACCCTCCTACCCGACGTACCTATGTCACTTTGGATGTGACCTTTCTGGAATCTGAGCTGTTCTTCCATGACCCATCATCCAATTCTACGCTTCAGGGGGAGATACGAAGTGAAGAGCAGAATTGGAGCAACTTGGAAAACGAAGAAATTCTCCTATGTACAAAAATGATTGATCATCCTGAGTCTGGAGCACAAGATTACTCTATGCCGAAAAGCGACCAATCGCCCATTCATAGCGATCAATTACCTGACCCACCTGATCCATACGAAGATATTTCTGATCCGAGTCTCACACCTACAGACAATACAGAACAACAAGATGAAGACCCCCCCTCTAACTCAACAGTACCAACAGACCAATCTCCTGAGAATATCCTTGAGGTAACTACTCCTACTAGACTTGTGCATTTAGAGGATAAAACTATTGGATATCAATTACCTTTCAGGCAAAATCGTGGGAAGCCACCAAACCGCTATTCACCTGATATTGGCAAAACATCCAAGTATCCAATTGCAAATCATGTATCCACTGAGAAGCTGTCTGAACCACTCAAGGCTTTTGTGCATCAGTTGTCTGCTATCCATATTCCAACCAAGGTCTCTGAAGCATTGAAAGATCCTAAGTGGGTCCAAGCTATAAAAGAGGAGATGAAAGCTCTTGAGAAAAATCAGACTTGGACATTGGAGACTATACCACGAGGAAAAAAGACTATCGGATGTAGATGGGTGTTTACTATAAAACACAATGCAGATGGATCTATCGAGCGATACAAGGCAAGACTTGTGGCAAAAGGGTACACACAGACCTATGGTATAGACTATGAAGAAACCTTTGCTCCAGTTGCAAAGTTAAACACCGTCAGAGTCTTATTGTCCCTTGCAGCTAATTTGGATTGGCCACTACACCAGTTTGATGTAAAGAATGCTTTTCTACATGGCGAACTCACGGAGGAGGTGTACATGGACATTCCTCCTGGTTATAATACTACTCAGACTGGAACAGTTTGCAGGTTACGAAAAGCATTGTATGGGTTGAAACAGTCACCACGTGCATGGTTTGGACGGTTCACCATGGCAATGAAGAACAATGGTTTCAAACAGTGCAACTCCGATCATACTCTGTTCTTGAAACATCGGAAAGGGAAGGTAACAGCATTAATAATTTATGTTGATGATATGATTATTACTGGGAATGATAAACAGGAAATATCACAGCTACAAGACTATCTGGCTACAGAGTTTGAAATGAAGGATCTAGGTGGACTCAAGTATTTCTTGGGAATTGAGGTGGCTCGATCGCAACAAGGCATATTTCTCTCTCAAAGGAAATATGTCTTGGACTTGTTGACAGACACAGGAATGCTAGATTGCAAACCTGCGGACACTCCTATTGTTCAGAATCATCATCTTGGAGAATATCCGGATCAAGTTCCAACTAACAAAGAAAGATACCAAAGGTTAGTGGGAAGATTGATCTATTTGTCACATACTCGACCAGACATTGCTTATGCAGTGAGCGTTGTCAGTCAATTTATGCACTCTCCAAGTGAAGACCACATGAATGCAGTTCTTCGGATACTTAGATATTTGAAGTCTGCACCTGGAAAAGGACTTATGTTCTCAAAGCATGGTCATCTAAATATTGATGGTTATTCAGATGCAGATTGGGCAGGTAATGTAACAGATAGAAAATCCACATCGGGTTACTTCACATTCGTGGGAGGTAATTTGGTGACATGGAGGAGCAAGAAACAGAATGTAGTAGCTTTATCCAGTGCAGAAGCCGAGTTCAGAGGCATGACTAAAGGGATTTGTGAACTTCTTTGGTTAAGAAAGTTGCTTACTGAACTTGGGTATAAACCTACATCTACAATGAATCTCTTTTGTGACAACAAGGCTGCTATAGCCATTGCACAGAATCCGGTTCAGCATGATCGTACTAAACATGTTGAGGTGGATCGACACTTCATCAAACAGAAGCTTGAGGCTAAAGTGTTTCAGTTTCCTTTTGTGAAATCCGAGGATCAATTGGCGGATATTTTGACAAAGGCGATTTCCAGTAAAGCATTCCACAATTCACTGGATCAGTTGGGCATTGGCGACATCTATGCACCAACGTGAGGGGGAGTGTTGGCTTGACTTGTGGATATTGACTTACTTTCCTTACACACCAAGAATTCCTATTATAATTATAATTGATTTACTTTAATTCTTGATTTCCTATTGTAAATAGATTTAGGAATTTATTATTTACTTGCCCATTCAGGTTTCGTTGTATTATAAATATGACCTCCTACAAGGAGAAGAATACACAGAAAATTCCCACAAACAAATATTCTCTCATAGTTTTCATATTTTAGCAGTTTGAACATATTTAAATGGTTAAGAGTATATTGCATGTTCAGATTAATGAGTTTGAGGGTTAGATCATAACATGGACTAATATCACATTAGTAAAAAAAAAAAAAAAAAAAAAAAAAAAAAAAACAAGTTTGCTAGTTAGAGACCTCGATCGTTTCATTTGATAAAAAGGATGGGTACATACATATATAGATAAAAACTCATATAATCAAACTCGTATTAAACATCTACCTCCGCTATTACAAGAAAGTAATAAAAAAAAACCATAAAACCCCCTGTATAACATAAGCATATATAATTTAATCAGCTAACAAACCAAAAGCAACCACATAAATTCCCCTATCAGGCATTACATCAAACACTTCGTCTGCGAACGCTGAGCAACTTCACGTCATCGATCACCGGACCACACATAGACCCAGAGTGGTCAGCTGACATGGTGTAAAAGGAGCTGAGGAACATGACCCTGGTGTGCGTCTCCACGGCAGTGAACAAGAGCCTCGCGCGCTTGAACCCACCTTTGCCTATGGACTCGTACGGGACCTTGAGAGTGTCTTTGCCGGCAAACGCCTCCACGACCAGCGACCCTTCGCAGGCGTTTTTGGAGTCTCCGACGGAGAATGTGAGAGCGTAGAGGCGGCCGGGCTTGGTGAAGACGACTTGGGCTAATGCGCTTTCTTTGCCGGCGACGAGCTCTATCGCTCTTTGGCCCTCCGGGACGGCGAAGTGAGTTGAGTCAATGTACTTGACGGCCTTGAGCGATTCGATTATCCAGCCTGGTAGTGGGCTGTGGTCGTCTTCTATGTGGGGTGGGATTAGGACCCCCCACGATGTATTGGGGAACACATAGGGCCCTTCTTCAAAGTCGCCATTTTTCAACAAGTTGGCTGCGAAAGGAAAAATAAACAAAGTGGGTCATAATAAATCAAAAGAAATATGAGAAATATGTGACTATATTTTCTTACCTCTAGTGCGTTTAGGAGGAGCCAAGACCTTCAAAGCAACAGAATCAATAAGAGGGCCACAAGCTGCATCATCCTCCGCACCTGGGTTATGGATCCTAAACTCAAGCTCATCAGAGTCTGCATTAAAACCCCATGCATAAGAATCCCATCCATTGCTGCTGTACATGGTCTGGATCGGGAAGATCCCCCAGTCATTCTTCTCAAGGTTGGGGTTGATTGAGACGTTCAATGTCTCCTCCTGTCCACACGTTCGAGCTGCACTGAATGTGACAGAGTAAAACCTGCCTTTTGTGACCTTGATCTTCTGCTTGATCGAGGCCTCTTTGCCGAGCCTCACTGCAAAGCCACCCTCAGGCACAACCAGCAACATGTCACCTTGTTTTTGCCCTGATTTTATGTACTCAACGTAGCCTGAGACTTCCCAGTTGGGAATGGCATTAGGCTGGGTCACTAATGTGCCCTTGAGGTCTGATTTCTTTGGGCCGTACTCGAAGTTGCCGTTCGGTAATAAGCCTGAAATAAATAGGGTAACTGTTCATATGTATGCATTCCTTTAAAAAGTTAATTGATGTCATGCACCTCAGCTCCTATATTCGAATTTTTCCGTCTCTAATATCGATGGTATTATAAAATTAAAATAAATTAATTGATGCCACGTGATCATCATGTGTTGTGTTGACCGACCATGTGATGTGATGACTAAAGAGAGACATGGGTTATGGGCTAGCTACATGTACCAATTAATAGATGCGAGGCAAGGGACTTATGTATATCATAATTCAGCCAGATCCATAACATGGCTTACACAATCCCCGTCTAGCTTGAGTTAGGTGACAAAATTCGACATGTTACTGGGTTTTTGGACTTTTTGACACTGCCAATAATATACCATCACAAATATATAATTATTGGCATTTAGCCAGCTCATTTTAGCTTGCTTTCTACTAGTTTCTATACCCAATCAAATAAAATAAGTTGTGATATGATATGGTCATTGGGCATTGGGCAATGTGCAATACCATCACCTATTTGGCCAACACTAAAAAAAATAATCTAAAACTATATTTGTTAGTTACATAGTTGGTTTTATTTAAAATACGGCGTGTATGAAACTTATTGCACCTTAAATTAGTATTTTATTATTTCAAAATACTCACTTGAGGATATATATAAAAGTAAAATCTATATATAATAGGTTGGCCCAAAATAAATTCCAACTCTAAGAGATTAGTAAATGTATTCATATTCAAGTGAAGCTCCTATGATAGAAAGTGATAGACAATAATATATATGGCACATGTAGCAGCACCGCTATAAAAGATTTGGTTGTCACATGGTGATGAGCTTAATGATAAATAATTTATCAAATTAAGGTGGTCCACATATTTGGGTGTTGATCAAATCTGTCAATGTCCTGTGGGGACAAAATCCTTATCTAGCAATTGTCTAGTGCCCAAAATTAGATAGTGTTAGGGCTCGTTTGGGAGTGGTTTTAGTCCTTTGAGAATCATTTATGTAGAGAAGTACCTCCCACTTAAAGTGATTATGAAGAAGTGATTATTGCCCTATCCGAAATCATTTTCAAATGAACCCTTATATAAAATGGGTCGTATAAGGATGTATACTCATATACACTTCGTTTCAGATAAGTTATACTCTCGAGTAGTGGATTTGAACTAAGCACACGAACTAAATGCAAATTTAAATACTACAGCACTTGACAATAAAAAAAAGTCTTTAAGCTTTAAATACTAGATAGCTAAGCGATGAGATTGTATGATGGGCAAAATCGTAAAAAATAGCCAAGAATCTATACTCGATGTGATCATGCAAAATACCAAACACATGCAAGAAACTGTGTGACATGTATGTTAACCTTTCGAGCATATAACAGGTTTGTGGAAGGGTATTTTGGTCATCAATGAATTAAATATAGCTTCAGAATACGATGAAAACGATAGTACCGCCAGCTAGATTTTCATGTGCAAAAAAGATATGGCAAGTCTTCTTATTTTATACAAACCGATATTGAAGGAGGGATATTCAAACCTATAATCCCGAGTGCAGGTACATACTCTTAACTATTTGAGCTATAAACTCGTACTTTTTTCTCGCTAAAGTAGATAAAATATTTGAAATTAGAACATTTTTCGATATTTAAAAGTGAAATACAAGTACAATAACTGAATTGGCAAAAATTTTGAGTTAAAATAGCCGGAAATGTATGGGAGAGAAATATGCATATGCCCCCACAAAGACTTTTTCTTGAGCAATGACATTTTCATACAAAAGCAGAAGTATATTATTATAGGACCAGACCAGACTAGTAAGAAATATATTAATGAAAACAACCTCCTCATGGAGCTGAAGAGGATCTGAATTTGTTACAGAGACCAAGATCAATTAAAAACAACCGATCTTCAATATTTATGGCAGCCACCTCTACGTATGAGCTCTAAGAAACTACGAAACAAAACAAACACCAAAAAGAAAAAAAAACTACAATATCAAGTAGATCGATGAGGCTGCTACATGATATTTGTACGTGTTTGAGGTTACCAATTTCAAAAACACATATATATTTTCCAGGATGATCTCATTTACGAAAAAAATGAGAGCACCTTTCTAAACACTAACTACACTGTAAATCTGTTCAATGATCGGAACCGTCTATAATAATACGTGATAAAAAACCGTAGCTAGAATTACGAGAGCTTACCATCTGTGTCGAGTGATAAGGTTGTGTGGCAATTAGCTGCACACAAGAGAACTAACAGCAGGGTGCTGAGCTTGTTATACATGGTGGTTCGGAGCCAGAGAGAGAGAGTCAGAGAATTAGAGAGTGTTTTTTTTTGTGTGTGAGAGAGAGGGAGAGAGGGTTCGAAGGTGAATTGGGTTTGAGATCAGAAGGGAGTGAGCAGTGGTTTATATACTGCTTGGTGTTGTGAGAGTGCCACTGAAGTTGGACTAAACCACATTAATGCCATTGTTGGAAATTTTGGAACTATATAATAAAATCCTTAGCAAAGCATCACCTTCCTCGAAACTCAAAATCTTTATATTACGAAACTCTTGTTTTATTTGGTCCAAAGAAAACCTACCGGCCAGGGCAATCTTGCACAAAGAGACAAGCATCAAACCAGACAGACACAAAATTTTTATAGTTCTCTACAATTAGTAGGTGTTACGATTATTTGTGATTGATTGGTTGGGATCAGATTTAGAAAGCCAAAAAAAAAGGGAAGATTGGTTGGAAAAATCTAAATCCAAGAGTATCCCAATATAAGTCACCGATGAAATTTTCTTTCTCAGCTAATAGGAGAGCGTGATGAAATGAGTTAAAATTAAGATAATTTACGAATTCTTTTTTTATGTAATAATAATAACGAATCAAATCGCATTACGTATTTATAAAACAGTAGCGACGTTCAAATAAACACCTAGGTTCAAACACATTTTTTGGCCAAAATTCGATCTAATTTTTAACCAATCATGCGAGAAATGAACACTTATCCACATAAAAAGTTAATGATAATAATAATAAACTCTTGTTGAGTGTAACCAGAGATGTTGTTCTGGCAATTTTAATTCCACGGCTCAAAGAATTTAGGAATTTCTTGGTTAAAGTAAACTACTGACACGTACTATTAATTAAGAATGCTAATAATATTTTTGCCTGAAATCACTCAAAGATTTAGAAAATTCCGATCCTTAACTTGGGATTTCAGGCACAATCTTCCGGGGGAGGCTCTAGTCTCTAGACAAGCAATTCAAAATCCATGTGTTTTGCAAATGAATTTGCTTATACGATGTCGGTTTGAGGGTGACTCGTATATAAAACTATATGATATATGATCCCAAACCAACTTTGAATCTTAGCATGCAAAGCCACATGGCTGCGGTGGAAACGGTTCATGTTTTGGTATTTTAGAGAATTTGGATGGACCTTCACAGAAGGTGACTGCAGTATAAAAAGACTAAATTACCCTTCATCCATTATATGGATTTAAGCAGTTACGCTTGTACCTAAGGTCATGACTATAGACAAAAAGACCAAATTACCCTTCATTCGTTATATGGATTTGACCAAACTCGTGCATTTGACATCCTGTTCGAATCCCTCCTCTCCAATATATCGCTTATATAAAAAGGAAAAAAATAAATAAAAAAAATCAGACCCATTATTTGTTCTTCTTTTTAAATTTGTAGCTCGTGGGAACAATAGAAAAACATCATAATCAAACAAATGCCCATTACATAATCAATCAAAATTCAAGAGGGTTTTGGGAAATCTTTTAACTCATCAGATCTTGTATATCCTTTTGGCAAGTGGAAACCCATGTGCAAAATGGCATCTTGATTGAGTGTGTTTTCATTTTCTTAATGCAATTACCAGCCAAATTATTACTTTATCAGTTTTCCTTTTGCTTCTGTTCTTCTGTGGTCGGCAATAATTTTCTAGTTTATTATGGCATCTGTTGGATGGTGAAGGTTGGGAGAGGAGGACGTGCAATATGGATGGGCATAAATGACTATATGTGGGCAAGTTTGGGGTACAATCAACATGGATGCATGTGTAGTGAAGCGTGTTACAATCAACTCAAATGATCAGGCTGTATGTGGTGAAGTAGACTGAAGGAGACTTGTGATTCGAGCTCAAACAACTGTATTGTTAAGAAAATGTAGGACAATGGCCTTCTCAAAATATTAGGTTTGTAAGTTGTAGTATTATTAGTGTCAATCTCCAATCTAAAACTCAAAATAAAAAATTTGGGTCCAAATTGATGGAGGGTAAAACGTTTTTTTTTTTTGCTCCAATGGTTTGGATTAAATTTTTTTAGGCCGTCTCTATGTTCTCTTAGCGTACGAGTAGTATGTCTTTTGACTTCAGTAGTTGGGTTTGGTCATATGACCTAGGGAAAATGCTATGAAGATCATATTATTATATCACATTGTGTATCAACCCTCTAATAAAATGACCTACTTGTATTAGTGACCTTACCTTTATTTGTGATGTGGTACAATAACATAGTCTTCCTAGCATCACTCAAAACCTAGATATAGGTTTGGTAACTTATTTTGAGGTGTTTGACTCCAAACTCTTCGGGCTATTGAAGAGTGATTTTGACTCAAATCTCCATTTGGGTTTATGGTGTTTTGAGCATGGATTGATGATGATGGCCTAGGAAGATTAGAGAACACGTGTCACCTTATGGACTTGAAGATAACAATAACACCTCAAGCTAGCTTAGGTGTATATGCATAGAAAAACTTGCATGAAACGGGGATATCACCTTTTTACTATTTAAGGCCAGTCACAGACTGACACATGGAAAAGTGATCACGCATGACATAACGTGATTGGTTGTGAATGACAAAATAATGTTATCCTCGTTTCATGTAAGCAGCGGCGAACCCATGAATTTTTCAGATGAGGTGCAATTCTTAAAAGCTAAAAGCATATAAAAAGAAAAAGAAAAAAAAGACAACTAAATCTTTATAATTTAAACAAAATAACTGTATAATTAAAACAAAATAAGGGTTTTAAATTGGTTTTTTATAAAGAGAATTCTCAATCACACTTAAATAAGGAATTCCCAAAGCCCAATTGAATAAAGAAAAGTTCCAATTAAAACCCAATTAGGTAGGAATTATAAAAGCCCTTTAGAAGCCCACGAATGGCCCAATAGTTTCCCATTTTTTAAATCTTTTATTATTATTTATTATTTTTTTTATAAAGCAGCGTTTGGTCCAAAATGACGTCGTTTTGGCCAGCGCCTTTTTATTTTATTTTATAAATATATATAATAAAAAAATTTTATTTTTAAATTTTAATAAATAAATAAAAAGGAGGTTGCACTGCGTGCAGCTCAGTAGCACAATTCACTTGCACATTTCATCGAACAGCTTCCATGCATAAGCAGAAGTGCAACTTCAGCTGCTTTTATGGAGTTTTCCAGCGACCAGAGGTGCAGGTGCACCTCCTTGCACCTACACAGGTCCGCCACTGTATGTAAGTGTTTCTCGTATATAAGGCATGGACATGTAGTTATGATGGGCCTTAATGTAATTGGGCCAATGGGCCACCAATGTAATTGGGCCAATGGGCCACCAATGGTCCTTAGCATAAGAACTCTCCAAAATAATTGTTTGACTTTACCTCAAAGGTCACTATGTCTATATGTCCCCATCTTCACTGTGGATTTCGGTGGACAAAATTGATACAAAAATAAATAAAATGTCGGAAACCTGCTATAAAACATGTAAATTATGTGTCAAATTTCTGCAAACTCCGAAACCAACCAATAATGCATCAAGTGTAACACATCAACTTTGTTATGAAGTTTATTTTTGACCTTTTCACAAATGAGCTTATTTGTAAAAATTTATTTAACCAAATTTGCATAAAATGCAGCGTTATGCACGACGGCGACACTACACTAACAAAACTTTGAATCTTAAATACAGTGTGTAGAATACATTTTCTTTGTTCAGACTCCATTTTGTAATTTTTTTTTCTGGTCGGTAAACAAATTATATCAAATATTGTATCACTTGTTGACATATCTCCAAAACTCGTAAAAAAATATTGCTTCCTCTCCTTTTAATTATCAGCAACCCCACCCCATTTTACATATTCCGTTAATATTGGAGATATTTAAAAACTTCCAGCATTTCACTTGTAAAATATAAATACTCTAAATCGCTTAAGCTATAAACTTTTTGCGTTTATCTAAATTGTAAAAACTTCCAGCTTTTCACTTGTAAAATATAAATGCTCTCAATTGTTTGAGCTACAAACTCTTTGCGTCCGTCTAAATTAAATATAAGCAAATTTTAGTAGACTACAAAGATCTGATGCTTTCCAATATTTTCACAGAATCATCAAAATTGAACTTCAAAAATCGTGACGGAGGAAGAGGTTTCCAATCATCAAATTCAACATTAATTTCCATTACCATCCAGATCCAACAAAAAACTTACAAAACTATAAAAATAAAAAAAAATAAAAAAAGAGAGAGAGAAAAGATCCAAGATCCAAGATCCGAGATCCGAATTCCAAATTACGAAATCACAAAATCAATATATTTTCTGATTTTCATTTCGACAAATTTCAATATGCCAAGTGGCTAAATTGCCAAAGGCAAGGACTAAGTAAGTAGAAGCCATCCTAATATCGCCGGAGAACATCAACCGCCTTCGCTCCGGCATCACCATCTTCTTTTCTTTTCGCTACTGGTCTGATAAATCAGAGGCGAGCCGAGACGCGATGGCCGAGTGGTACATGATATCGTGGAATGCCGAAGTCTCCAGGGTCTTCTTCCGGAGATGCTTCGCCTTCTCTTCCGTGAAGCACCCCAGCGCGAATCTGGACCCGGGTCGGGCAGGGTCGCTCTCAGAAATTGGATCGTTGTTGCGGGAGTTTAGCGCCAGATCAGCGGTGATGTATTCTGCCGGGTCCGACGACCAGCCGAAGAGCGGGGTCCACCAGCTAGAGGAAGAGGGCTTGAGGCGATTCGGGTCGGGTCGCTGGGATCCGGAGGCGTTGGGACGGATCGAAACGGGTCTGAAAGACGTGAGAGGAGTTGCCATGGCGATGGTAGATCACAGATTCACAATGCAGTGTATGCAGAAGGAGGAAGACAGAGAAGGGTTTTAGAGATGATGGAAATATAGAAACTGTGGGAGAGAGAGGTGCAGTGGCTTTTTGGTTTTTGATGGTTTTGAACGTTTGACAGAGATGACTGATTTCATCCTCTACGGCCTTGACTTCCATATCTAGGTGAAGCTCTTGCATTGAGTGTTTGTACTCGAAGGTATTTTTGTCCTTGCAGAAAGTAACTATGGGTATAATGGGAAATAAAGTACAACAAAATAACGGGATTTGGATGGGTAGATTATGAAATGGGGTTTTAGGTGATGGGAGCTTGGTGAGGGAAGTGGATAAGATCGGACACGTGGGAGGACGTGGAGGGATTGAGTGGTCTATTTTTCCTATTTTTTATTGTTTACAAGTGTACTTTTTATGGTCTTTTTTGACTTTCAACTTGAAGGGGGCCTCTGATGTGGCTGGTGGTTGGATCTTTTGTGCACTTTCTGAAGATAAAGGCCGAAGGGGGACCTGGCGGGGTGAACAGTATGAGATATTTTCGAAGCAATTGCCCAATGGGCTTTAAGAGGATTCAACAAAGCCCAATTTGTACCCAATGGGCTTTGAGAGAATTCTTCTTGGGGATTGGGAGGGAATTTAGAATTAAAATAAAATCACTCAAAATTGTAATGTCTTAAAACATTAAGTATTCCACGTCATCTACTGATTGGAGAGATTATTTTCAACGTTGATTTAATGGGAAGAATATATATATATATATATATTTTAATATTTGGGAGGAATGAGAAGAAATTTGGTGGGTCCCACTTCAAACCACAAAGACCAAATCTCATTTTCATTTTCCAATTTGGTATAGCTTTTGATACTAAATTTGACACTAAGAACTTTCTGGAGCATCGAAAATGACAATTTTATTTAAAAGATATTTTTATTTATTAAGATGGGCGATAACATAATAAATTTATAAATTACAAATAAATTACAAGAATATATTAATAATTTTGATTGAAAAAAGTTAATATCATTAATATTAGTTTTTTCTTATTTTATAAATTTACTATTATTCACGAGATTTGAACTCATGTCTTTTTGAAAATGTGAAAATAATGTCAGTACATCAAGTAATAATTAACTAATTTTTATAATAAGTTTTTTTTTCTTCAGAATAACAGAGTTAATTTTGATTAAAAAAGAATCATCGAGTTAACATTACTAATTAGTTTTTAAAACCACTTTATTTTAAAAAAATTGGACCTCAAAAACGAGTCTTATTGAAATGGTGACGAATCTAGAGACGTCGTTTTGATTTGTTTGGAAACCAAGCCAGGACGCACCGTTTAGTACTTCAGTGGTCGTAGCCACGCAATCTCATCCATTCCCTGTTGAAACTCTCTCTTCACTTGGAGCCCTCACTTCCGCGCCATCCACAGCTCTCTGCTTGTGCGCCCACAGCGCCATCCATCGCTGCGCTGCTCTGCTTAGCTCAGCTCAGCTCCACCAAAATTTTCTCACCGTAATCCCTCTCTCTCCTTCGTTAGGGTTTCACAAATTCATTTTCCTAATTTTATTTAAAATTTTCTTAATTTCTCATACTTTAGCTTTGCTGTTCCGTTGCTAGGGTTCTTTGAGCACTGGGTTCGCGGTTCGTATCGCATATCAGGTAATTTTACTTTTGGTCCTTTCCGTCCTTTGGTTTCAATTCACCTTGTCTGTGTTAATTTATCATTGGAAATGTAACATGCCATCAAAGACTCTTTGTTTTCACCTACTAATTGAGATACTTGAGTTTGATGCCATTTTCTTCTATCTTCAAGCTTCTGTTAGCTTCTCTCTTTGATATATATATATATATATATATGTATGTATGTGGGTGTGTGTGTTTTTGTAGGTTAAGGATGTCCTTATTGTAAGAAAAGTGCACACATCCTTCCTAGGGCTACGCTACCCAACAATTTATTTCAACAATCCGAACCGTCTATATTTTAGGTTATCTTAAGGTTACCCTTCAAAAAATCATCCAGATTGAAAGTTTTTTAGTCTTAAAAAATGTGCAGAAAAACGCCGTTTGTTAGATAACTTTGAATCGTAAATGTGGATAATTAAATGTCTAAAAAGTTTCTGATAGCTTTTTTGTTTTTTTTTTTTTTTTTTTTTTTTTTTTTTTGCATAATCGTTGAAAGAGAACCTAAAAACTGAATGGTTCCGATCATTGGTTTACAACCCATAAATAGGAGAATAGGGACATTCTTACTATAGAAAGCCTATATATAAATATTTCTATGTTTACTTTCAAATGATTTATTTGAAACTATATTTGCATCCGTTGCATCCCACATGTATATTATATTATCATTTTCTTTACTGTTTTGGTTGTTCATTTCCTTAAATCTTTCATTTCTGGTGTGTGTAATGTTTAGTTGTATTAGTGTAGCCCTTGAGGCCTATAAAGTGAATGCATTCTTATCTACTGCTGCCACCAATCTCAAGAAAACGAAAACAAACATTTCTTCGTAAGATACAAAAGGGGTTGGTTTGAGATCATTTTCATAAGTTAATTAAACCCAGTGATGATATGGAGTTTTATGCTATGTGTCAGAGATAAAATGTGAAGAGATTCACGAAGAAGGTAAAAGAACATCTTTAGAGGAATTGATGGAGTAACTCAATTTGGCTGATTAAAGATAATATGTACGAAGTTTAAGATATAGAGTAGGGTAACAAGTAGTCTATCTTAGAATGAATTTGGAGTGGCGCTATAGCCATCCCAAACCATATTTGCATTCGCTATGGCCCAGTTTTTACAAAAATAAAAAAATTACAGTTTTATCTCTATGTGAAATTAACTAAAACAATAATTCATTAAAAAGCCTGACTTTTTGAAAATAAAACATTGAAGGAGTGGCCCCTGTTTCCAGGGAAACCCCATGTCTCGGGCGCGGGTATCCACCATGGCATGACCATTTCATTAATTTCCAAAACACCTTTGTGCCAGAAGAGTTTTGCCACATTATGCCATCAAATGTACTGTTCTAATAATTGAATTTTCAATATTGTTATTCTGATATAGCTGTCCAAGAATTACTTCATATAATTTATGTAAACTTCAATATTTTGCATTGGTTCTCTAATTTCTTTCATCACTCCAAGGTGCGGTATCCAGGAAATATGGTTGTTTGTCACCCATGACTGGTAGCGCCAAGTAATGTGCCCACCACCAGTAGTGTGCAATAGAGGATGAAAAAAAGCTAATGGGGGTCGGGCAGTGCCCATGGCCACTGTCTTTCTTATTTAGTGAGCATTGGGGTTAGGGCTAGGGAAAAGGGAAGAATAAGAAGCAGGGGTAATTTAGGATTAACGGGGGGTGAGATGAATGGATTAGTATCCTTTTTAAAATTTGAACGGGGCTGAGTATATGGAGAGGGTGGGGATATAGGATTTGAGGGTGGCAACAGTGCCACTCTAAAGTTGTAAGTTTAAGAATTACAATTCATAGTTCTAAGAGATCATGAATACAATCAAAACGGATACTGGACACAATGAGAAACAACATTGAAAGGGAAATATAACAAATGTTAACCATTTTTACAAGGTGGGCCCAAAAAGAAGCCCGGTGAATAAAATATAACAAAGCTCAATGAGAGGAAGGGATAGCTTGACCAACTTTTAAAAATAGTAATATAATAATAACAAACGAGGCATTAAATACTTGTAATAAACTTCAAAGATGAGATAAGAAGGGAAGAATGTAGTGAGAGAGAGGCTCTTTATATCTGGGCCTCGAGTAGGTTGACTAGTCCTCCTTCGGTTCTTCTATCTCCATTCACTGTGTAATCAGTTTCTCATTTATTTATTTATTTACAATTTCTCTAAATAGTAGTTTATTGAACTATTTTTTCAGTGTTAGCCCCAACTATGTTTGGATTGAACTACTTGAATATCCCTGATATATGTGTGTGTGTTTGTGCTCAGTGCTCACAGAAAGTTAACTAAATGGCAATAATACCGTCTGGAAGTACATGGGTTGCTCAATGGGGTATTCGTCCTCAGACTATGCTAAGGCCCTGTGCCATGAATAAGATGCTCACATCCCAATGCTGGTAAGTTTCTGTTTTTTTACATTTAAGAGCCTTATGAACAACATTCACTCCAGTTATAATGTTCTGATTATACTCCTATTATATCACGAACAGTTTAGACTATCATTTAGAATTAGAATAAAACACCAGTACCTGTTGACGTTTTCTCTATATATGCTATATCTGTGCCTCTGGTTTATTTGGTTTCAAATTTTAAATTAAAGCACATCTGCTTAACATGCTACCAACATCTCTTAGATTTTTATATAGTATTAGTTTAAGGATCATCTTGAATGCAGTGTTACAAGCAAAATAGGCCATTTGGGGGCACCGAGTTCAAGCTTCTTCTCTCGGGATTCCTTGAATGCTCTATTCTGTGCAGGCCCATCTCAAACTTCACATCGCAGTAGGGGAGCGAGATTCATAGTTAGAGCAGATTCTGTGAGTATAACAAACATTGGTTTTACTTACCTTTACTTCCTTGAATAAAGAAGCTTAATTGAATGAGTGCTCATTAACCGTTTCACAATTGATCTAAACTCATTCTCACATCCAGGATTTTTATTCTGTTCTTGGGGTCTCAAGAAATGCGAGTAAATCAGAAATCAAAAGCGGTATCTACACTTCTATTTTCTTTCTTCTTTTGTTTTTTTTTTAATTTTCCTAAAACTATTGTCAGTGTATTGTTTCTGTTGCTTTTATATGCTTTCTTATTATTTGCTAATTTGTATTTTTGCTATAATTTTATAACCAGTCATTTTTGTTGATTTGAGATTTGATCTGTTTATAGAGAAAACTGCTTCCATTATGATATTCAGTTGTTAATTCTCCCTTAGCCTTGCATGTTTATTTCATTTTTTCTGCACATCCGATACATGGGCAAAATTTCTTCAAGGAAATTTCTCTGCTGTACATTGCATGTATACAGTATACAGTCCATCCATTTCAGCAAGACTCCTTGTCCTTGGTATCCAGGCATCCAAGACTGAAAATTTTGAAATATAATATGAAACCCTCTACTGTGTGAGGATTGTATTGTATTGTGAAAAAGTCAGGGCCACTTCTTGAATGTATACATTCATAGATATAAACTTAGTGATTTCAGTAGTCTCACGTCATTACTTTCATCAACCTCTTTTAGCAGCTAATCTCATGATTTTTCCCTTGCGGGGCTGAAGAAACAACCGATAGGATGCTATTGGAGGTAGTTGGACTATTAGTTTCCTGAAGTCATAGGAAGTTTTGCCCCCTCAAATAGCAGGGGGTTCAACTGAATAATTTGACCTGATGTAACTTGATTGTGCACCTTTGGCAGAATATTTCCACTTGCTTTTCTATGATATATTACTTTGCTCTA
The DNA here is from genome assembly GCA_903112645.1 of Prunus armeniaca. Classification (NCBI taxonomy): domain Eukaryota; kingdom Viridiplantae; phylum Streptophyta; class Magnoliopsida; order Rosales; family Rosaceae; genus Prunus; species Prunus armeniaca. The sequence goes on along the minus strand of CAEKDK010000003.1, from coordinate 6,136,411 downwards.
TATATTCTAATATATACTTTCTCCAATCTCCACCCTCTCTGAATTTTGGGATAAGGTGAAAAACAACTCATGTCACTAGATTTGGTACTTACGCATTTTAAGAATAACAATGCCATCTTCCAGCTAAGGCGTGTGTTTTAAAGTTTTTTGTGGGATTTCATATTGTCATTATGAATGAATTTCTATAACAGAAATACAAAGTAACCCTTGGTATAGGAACCTAATATGTGAAATGCTTTGGTTTGGTACAGATCAGAAAATAAAACTAAGCTTCTATCTTTTTGGATGTTTAAAGCATCCAGTGTGATGTTCGTTTGCTTGAAAGGTTTAATACATTAGGATGTGTGGCTTGAATTAATCATGGTTTGTGCTTTTTTGGTTTGATTATGTGTTTTTTTTTCCTTCTAGATTTTATCATCCTCTAATTTCTCTTCTGTATACTTTTCACATTTCAGCTTACCGGAAGCTTGCAAGAAGTTTTCACCCAGATGTAAACAAGTGAGTCAGTATTGCCAACTTAATTTTGAATAATAGTATCTACCAGTTTCTTTTCCCATAAATTCACTTTCTATCTTTTATCCTGCGTGTATGCATGTGCACATGCATACGAACCCATGTGTGTTGTGTTTTGTCCTATGAAAAAACTAATCTCAGCTGTGTTATGTTGTGATTGAATGTTGAGCCAGATTGTTATGTTAGTGATCTATCAGCATGGTCCATAGAATTTGATGGTAGTATGTTTGAAGGTTTATGGTTAGTTTATTTTTCATTATATACAACTGTAGCATACCAACAGAAATAAGTGCAAATCGAAGGCCATGAAGAATATTCTCCCAAACTGTTGGCTATATTCATATCCTTTATAACATGTCAATAGTGGTACAGCTTTAAGAGAAAAAAGCTGCTTGTAGGATATAGGTTCATACCTTGGCTTTGGGATTTTAGTAACTTGTGATTTAAATCTTAGGGTTGTCGAAGGAGATGCATAAGGGCTTTGCTAGAGCAAATTAGGGTTTGGATGAATGTATGTAAAGTGGAAAAATGAGTTGGATTTGAAAAGGGCAGCTTGCTAGAAATCCACTTGCAGTAGCTAATTTCTTGGGGCTATGTGGCTGTTTCAAAATTGGTAGACCTGAATCTGATCAAAATGCATCTGGTTCCTTATCTCACCACCCAGGTTAAAGTGACTGGGTGAGTTTAGATTAGTCAGTTTTCATGGGCTGTGTCGTAAGCGGGGTTTGGTAAGATGAACACTAGAAAAGGACACAAAAGCTTGATTGAAGCATTGAGGCTGAGTTGAACCTCTCTAGCTCTTGATGGTCATATATTCAAATTATATTTTTGCCAAAATGGTGAAACCTTTTCTGTCCTATAAAAAATGCCCAACTTTCTAGCTGTCCCTCTTGAGGAAATTTTTTTCAGCACTACCTATGGTTCTTTTCCAAACGAATATTCTCTCAAATATAGGTATTAATCGAACTATCAAATTATGTACATATATGTGTTTTGGATGTCTCATGTCTGGATTTTTGGAAGTTCATGTGTTGGGCCACCTTGTCTTAATGTCAAGACGTGCAAACCTGTCCACAAGTTATTGGAGTTGGCACATTAGTTTTTCCCTTTTTGTCACTATTGAAGAGATAGAAGTAAAACTGTTCTAGTGGGGTAGCTGAAGTCAGAATTTTCCTCTTATGAAGTTTGATATATATCACCGGTGTATATCTGTTTTGCGAGTGGAATTGTTTTTTTCGAGTCTTTCCTTTATTTCCCTTCTAGCTTAGCTTTAGTTTATACCAATCTATTAGGTAAATGCTGTCTGTTTTCATTTTGTGGGAATTATTCTTTTCTATGTTGCAGAGAACCAGGGGCAGAAACAAAATTCAAGGAAATTAGCAATGCATATGAGGTAAAAGCATGGTTTTATTATGCATCATTGACCCGGTGGCTGTTGTAGTCGTTATTTTAATTATTTAATCTTTGTAGGTCTTGTCTGATGATGAAAAACGATCACTATATGACAAATATGGAGAGGCTGGACTTAAAGGTGCTGGTATGGGTAGTGGGGTAAGTACCTCTCCAATCTTGATTGGGTAAAGATAGTTTTATTCATTGTATCTTTACTTTCTTACAGTGGGATGGTTAACTGTAATATTTCAGGATTTCAGCAATCCGTTTGATCTGTTTGAGTCACTATTTGAGGGCATGGGTGGTATGGGTGGGATGGGCGGAATGGGTGGAATGGGGGGAAGAGGTTCTAGGAGTCGAGCGGTTGATGGACAAGACGAATATTATAATCTTGTCTTGAACTTCAAGGAAGCAGTTTTTGGGGTCGAAAAGGAGATTGAGATTAGCCGGTTGGAGAGCTGCGGGACTTGCAATGGTTCAGGTGCTAAACCAGGCACCAAGCCATCCAGATGCAGCACATGTGGTGGGCAAGGTCAGGTTGTTCAATCAGCGAGGACTCCTTTAGGTGTCTTCCAGCAGGTCATGACATGCTCTTCATGTGGTGGGTCTGGGGAAACATCCATCCCCTGCAACACTTGCTCTGGGGATAGTCGGGTGAGGAGGACGAAGCGGATCAGTCTTAAAGTTCCAGCTGGTGTGGACTCTGGAAGCCGTTTAAGAGTCCGAAATGAAGGTAATGCTGGAAGGCGGGGCGGGTCTCCTGGTGACCTATTTGTTATTATAGAAGTTATCCCAGACCCTGTCCTCAAACGGGATGATACCAACATTTTGTACACCTGCAAGGTGTCGTATATTGATGCAATTTTGGGGACTACAATTAAGGTTCCAACAGTTGACGGCATGGTTGATTTGAAGATTCCAGCTGGGACCCAACCAAACACGACCCTTGTGATGGCCAAGAAAGGTGTTCCGCTTTTAAACAAGAGCAACATGAGAGGTGATCAGCTGGTCCGTGTGCAGGTTGAAATCCCAAAGAGATTGAGCAATGATGAGAAGAAGCTCATCGAGGAACTTGCGAGTCTAAGCAAGGGCAAGGCCACAAGCCGGAGATAATTTTTTTGTGGTTCTTTGTTTCATCCATATAGTGCTGACCCCGTCAGTTTACATTCTTCTTTGTTGGTGCATCTTTTTGGCCTTGATGCGCATTATGGAATTCATCAATTTTGAATTAGTTTGGGAAGGGGATCATATCTGTAGTCGTAGGTTAAATTATCTGGTGATAGTGTGTCAGCTCTAGGGAGGGGACCTAAAGGAGGTACAAAAGAAATAAGACATCTTTTCTCATAATATATGCATTTAAACTTGATGTTAATTGTTGCCTTATTCTTTGGGATCAAACAGAAATCGTATGATATAATTGTCTTTTTTCTTCTTTTGACGGTTGTTTTATATCCCATTACTTCCAAGCATGCTTCCGACACTAGCTTATGTGCATGATGCTCGGTTACTGAAATTTCTTTGAAGTGTTAAAACTTCAATTTTTGTGAAGCGGTAACATTGATTCGAGTCAACACACCCATGTACTAAGTGAATCACGGCCTCTACATTTAGGGACTGCATTTACCCGCATTTGAGAGAATCTTGAACATTCATTAAATTTAATGAGTAGAAGTAAGTCATGTCACATATATATTCTTTTCTCGCAAAACACTCTTGCAGCTAACTAACGGCATCAATTTTCCATCTATTTTGGGTGAAAACTTTATTCTTCCTCTAATGAACAAAATCGAGTCTCTACTGTAAAATATTGTACATTTATATGCATTCGGAAAAAAACTTAAACAACCGAGTAATCCAACATTGTTCACCAAGCGCCGTCAACACTGGATTTTGTTTCTTATTCTTCTCTCTCTCTCTCTCTCTCTCTCTCTCTCTCTCGTAACACACCGTTTCTAACTTTCCCTAATTTTTCCTCTCTTTTTTTCTTCATTCTGTGTTCCTTTGTTTATTTACAATAAATTCTTCTTCTTCTTTTTTATAGCAGAATTTGCAATAAATCCAGAGAAGAATTTTTCTTCAACCACATTGTTACCCATATTTATGAGTTCTTCAATATGAAAGAACAAATCTTCAGTGAGTTGAGCATCAGAGTATAGTTGATCAAAGAAAAGATAAATTTTTCAGGAAGAATATGTATTTGAACCAAATTAATTTTGGTTGAGTATCAGGTTGTGGAGAGCCCGTTGATGAAAAAATGGCTTTGGCCCTTCGTTTTATGAGGTGTCCTCGATCTAGCGATTGAGACACGAAACACCAGTGGTGAAACCTATATACAAAATGAGAAAATACGTTATGAAGAATCCTCCTCCCGTTTTCGGTTCTCCTGCACAATGCTTCTTCCAGCGTCGTGAGGGCTCTGTTTCTCCAGCTTCTTTCTCAGCTTGGAGAATTCCCCAACAATTACACCACTTTTCGCCGTAAAAGGCAAGTTTCGCTTCTCACTTAACCAAACAGCTTTCTCTTCCGACACTAGGTGGGCATGACTAGCCGTTGAGGAAGGAAGTCTATCGCAGTGAGTGGCGTGGAATTGACTGAACAAAGCAAAACATCAAATCTAATAAGTCTGATAAGCCTTCAAGAAGTCGTCAACTCTCTCTCTCTGCCAGCTAATACAAGGGTAAGAGGCTTGCCATTATCCGACATGTTACCTCCACTCTAAAAGGCCCTGTGTAATGCAAAGGAATCGTTATGGCTAAGACCAAAGGGCACACCTTGATCGAGCCCAAACTATTGTCTAACTCGATGCGACGTGTAGAGCACAGAGACCTCCTAGTGATCGTCATCTAGTGTGAGCAAAGGGAGACATGCAACAAGGCATCTTTTCTCAAATGACGACCTTGTGCCGTCACCGCAGGAGCCTCAACATTAGCCTTCTCCCCATAGCTTAAGAATTCTTGTGAGAACCCTGTCATAGGTGAAGAGCCAGTGCCAGAAGTTACCCGGCGATCCCGCGTCTGTATCCAGATGTTGCATAGAGAGGGGCTTGTATCCGGCTGTTCCTTAATTTTTTTCAATACCCCTGTGATATCAGCAAGGGTTGGTCAGACTAGGTTGATCACGAACTAATGGACCTATCTACATCTTACGCAGGACAGAGGTGTTGGATGCCATTTTTCTTTCCAAGACGTGCGACATTCAAATCGAAGCAAAGATGCTTCATCACGTGGTTAGGAGGTGGAGTACCAGGACGCATAACCTTGTTTGTTCATATGGGGAATTTACCCCTATGCTTGAGGATGTGGCCAATATTTTCCACCTCCCTATTTGTGGAAGTCAAGACCCTTTCAATATTGCTCTAACTTCAGAGGACATGGAGTAGCTCGAGATTTTGCGGAAGGGCAGCCTGACCTCTCCCAGCACCTCTTTCAAGTTTAGCAACTGGATACAATATGTTCTCACTCCCTTTTTCTGCAGCTATTTTTATAGGAGCAACTCAAAGGGTTAGATGTGTTCCCACTCCCTTATTCACGAGTTAGGCTAATTGTTGACTCTGGCAAGGGCTCCTATACATCGGACATGCTTCCTCTGATTTGCAAAGGGTCTAAGCGAATACAAAGGAAATGTCAAAATTTCTTAGGGCTGCTAAACAGTGTCGAGAACTTTATTTTCTGCTCTTATGTGCTTGGGTTGGGGAGATTTCACTAAAGATGATTGAATGGAAGAAAGTGAAGAAAAATATAAGAGAAGACTTGATAAAATTGGGGGTTCTAGTGCCTATAAAAGAAGGCACCTCCTACCCAGCAAAACAACCATCCAAAAAGCGCGACCAAGCATTCGTCAGGCTACTGGAAGATCTACTTAAGCCACCCATCCTTTTATCCTCATATCTCCTCTTACTCTGAACCTTTGTTTCCCATAAGAAATTCAATCTCTCTCTATTGCTAAACTCATGAAGACTTAGCTCCCATGCCACAAGCTTCTCAGGCCAAGCTATAATACTAATTTGTCACAGTTGACTGCCTTGTTGGTAAAAGGAACCGAAGTGCTTCCTAAGGCTCCACAAACCTTTCTAAGCACTCTTGGGGCCTGATTCTTGAACTCAGGCACAAAGGCAACTTCATATGTTCGCTCTTTACAGCAGCCCAAGCTCATTTACAGTTGTTGGAAAAAAAAAGCCCCTACACTCTCAAATACGGGTAAATGCAGAGGCTCAGGATCCGTAGTTAGTCTCCAAATGTACAGAAGGGCTCCTTTACATGCATGAAGTATGATCAGTCAACAAAAGAAGGTATTTCACACATGCAACACTTAATATATGGCAACACAAATAACATAAAGGATGTGCTAATTACAGTACAAGATCTGATTCCTCAAGACAACATCCATAAGCCGCAAAATACTCATACTGCAGAATCTCACAACTGACTACTTTAACTGCTACCCGGAAAAAGGCAAAAAGAAAAAAGAAAAAAAGAAAAGATAGATGATCAGCATCGGAACATGAAAACACCAGTAAAACCTTCAAGAGAATAGATGGCCCAAGACCAAATCAAAACTTGCGACCAGCAACACCGGAATCCCGCATCTCCCACGATGGTCTACTCTCTTTGGCAATATCATTCTTGATTGCTCGTTCAATTGGTTTAATGGCAAAGAAATACTATTAACAGGAAAAGAGAAATGAAAATAGTTAATTAGTCCTTGCATCAATAGAGAGAAAAAAGAACTCCAGGTATAAAGTATGTACAAGCTCACCTGGATTATTAAGATCAGAGGAATTAAAAACTTTCCTTTCTCATTAGGGTTTGGCCCGTCAATCAACTTTTTGTCAACATAGATGGACTTGCTGCCACTCAAGATGACTTCTGTGATTGTTTGGACTAAATGAGGTATCCAAGCAGTTCCATTTGGAAGAACCTGTTACCAAAGGACAACCAACAAAAAGATGGAATAATAAATAACTGAACTTCAGAGGAACGACTAAAACATGACATAAGGAAAATGACTAACCTTTTCATCACCTTCATTCTTGTTACATCTCCCGCTGTTCTCAACCAAAACAACAGGAATACTTGAAGCCTAAGAGAATACAGGAAAACTATATCACTCAGTATTATATAAGGATGGATTCAAAATTTAAGTCATAAATCAAATTCATCAAACTCACAAGAAACTCATGGAACCCAGTTAATGTGAACAAGACTACTCTTCATTGACAAAGGGAAAATAAAAATGTTGAATCAAAAGATCTAGTTTTCTTGATTTTTTTCATTTGTAGTTTGTACTTGCATCCATAACAGTACAGTATTTCATGTCCCAATGTAAATCCCATCGAACTACCCTCTTGTTAAGTAATATCTGTCAAACATGAACATAACACATAATTCAGAATAACTTAATTGAAGATTTTAGAGTTAGGACCTTCCTATGGGACAGGCATGCATATCTTACAACATTTTGAGACACAAAACCTATCACATTCATCTAATCTCCATCTTAGAGCATAGACCACATACACAAAACAAAAACAAAAACAAAAATAAACATGGTGTCCAAATCATATTCTTAGCAACCTGGCATAACCATGTCAGCATTACAGCATGACTGCTTTGCTCTTTTTCAGAGCAATGACCAACTAAGAGAATATCCTAGGATTTACTTGCACTAAATAACGGAAATGTTCATATCTTTATTTTCTTCCAAACACATGTAACAAAGAAATGTTTTATACCTGTCTAGTTTCAAATATTAATTAAAATCCTTGCCCCATAAACCATGATTTTGAAGTATTTATCTTCGCCATTTGAAGCTTATCTATTATCACAAAGCATGAACTCCCCTCCGCATGCTTCATCACCTTTCTATTAGGAGTCTAAGCAGGGACACAAGTTCCTATCTAATGCCTTTACCAAATAAGAAAATGCCCAATACAACAGAAAAAAAAATTGAGCTAAAAACAAAGACTAAACTTGGGAGGAAGAGATTGCTCACCTGTGCATCCTGTTTTTTTAACCCAGCACCAAGACGAACAACTTTTAGAAGAGCTTCAGATCTTTTGGAGACAAACTCTTCATAAGGCAAACCATCTGGTGGTGAGAGCTGAGCATGTGTCAGGACAACCAAAGCCCTATTCCATATTCCTTTACCAAAACTATCCGTTATGGCTTTGACAACCTCCTTATCCAAGTTATCCACCCGATATGCATCCAATCGATCCACATAGAGTAGCACATCTATGGTCTTGTTCAGAAGGAAACTGCTCAAACAAACCAACAACAGAACTAATAGTCCATTAGAATTATTAAATAAATTCTTGAAGAAGAGCCAGACACACATCTCTCAAGAGACTGAAAAATTTACAAATACATACAGCAAAAAATAACCTTTTTATATTATTAAGTGCCATGTCATTAACATATCCTCCCTCTATAAGCCCAGGGGTGTCAATGATGTTCAATGTAAACCCTGCCCTTGAACGTGAAACCATCACAGCTCTTGTTCCTTCAGACTAGACAAAAACAATAAAAAAAAACATTCCAAGTGTATTTACAAAGGCAAGGTGAAGAAACCACTCATCAGACTAAAAACGAGAGCAAGAGCACACCTGAAAAGGACTTATAGAAACAGCCCTTTCACCAATGAGTGAATTGACAGTGGATGATTTTCCAACTCCACCTTTCCCCATCACAAGAATGGTCAAACTGTTCACATTCTACACCCACACCACACAAGAATAAACAAATTTAAAATAGAATTACAACAAAATAACACTGAATTATAAAATAAGAATAAAGTATGTAATTAACATAACAAAGAAAAAGGAACCTCTTGCTTCAGTTTTCCCAGCAATTCAAGCAACTTAGTCTGGGTGGCAGGTGCGAAGCTATTTATTCCAGCCCATTCTCTAATTATCTGGGATGCCATGACTCAATTTCCAAACTAGCTCTCTGTAAATAAAAAGAAAACAAAAATAAATACTGCAACAAACACTTTTTTTCATTTTTGCTTTTTTGTTTTAGGTACATTAGAGTATTTCAGGTTGCAGATAGAGAAAGTGAGTACTTTGAAAACAAAACCCTAATGCAGAATGGTTGAGAGAACTTACTGACCCTTCAATTCCCAAAACAACTAAGTCAAAAGGCTAAGTCTCATCCCTTAATTCGATTTTAGCAAAAGGATTTTAGTGGCTGTAAACTTTTGGGGTTCAAAACAGTCATCACCGAAATTGAATAACAATTTTATCAACAAGTTCCCAAATTTTTTTGCAGTGGTTCCAACCCCAGTCATCACCAAAACCAATGAATACAATTTGCAGTTAGCTTGGAAGTGTAAAAATGATGAGAAGTTCTTTTATGAAGCAATTCCGGCAAAGGACTTACATATTCTATCGAGGATTAAACAACCTAGGACATTCCTTGTAAACCCACACGAATTGAAAATCAGAAAAACCCACCAAAGAACCAAACCCAAACGCAATTTACACAGAAACCCAGATATCATAATCGAACATGCTCTGTGGTTGAGATGGGTGATGAGTTTTAGGGCTGAAAGCAATGTAAAAATTTAAATTTAAAGCAAAAACCTGAAAAAGATAGAGACTTTACTTACCCGTTTGTCTGTGCTAAGATGTGGGAGCCAGAGATAGAGAGAAACGAGTAAGGGAGAGCGAGAGAGAGAGAGAGGGTTAGGGCGGTAAGGATAAGTCAAGTACCTTGTTGCACACTTGCAATTTGTAATTTTTAGATAAAGAAAATTTTATAAAAGAAAAAAAGGAAAGAGTAACATAATATGTGTCGTTTCCTATAATTCTATTGTCGTTCGTTGGGCTCCATTTTTTTATTTTTTAGGTATGGATGGAATTATTATTCTTTTAACTCTTTATTTCTACGTGAATGAATGGCTTTTGGTCCTTAAGAAAACAGAACCAATAAGGTCTTGGTTTTGATTGCTTTGTGTGTTTACTCCTTAATAGGATTTTTGGTTGGGGTTTACATCTTGATATTGTTTCTGATCATTTGCAGTTTGGCGATTAAATTTGTAATTAGAAAAAGGGGGAATTGAACTTTGGTGTAAAGGCGGATGTAAGCACTTTTTTTTTCTTTTTTGTATAGGAGTTACTCTCTTGGTATGCTGATCATTTTATCCCCACTTGAATGGTTGATATTGTGTTTCTGTTGAACTTCTACATTGGAGAATATTTTTCAACCCTAATTGACCCAAAAAGTCGCTCCAATACTGGTAACAAAAAGATGTGTACTAAAATTAAACTTGAGAAACAATCTCAAGTGCTATTTAAGGTGTTTGAACTATTTTATACATGGAAATTGGCTGCAAACCATCAAACTCCATCCCCATGCATGTTGAATTGGTTATAATATGTGAATGTGATAGCAACCAATTCAAATTAACCTGAACAATAACTAACCTGCAGTTAATCTTCTTTTCTATCTTTCACCTACACACAAACACTAACAGTGACTCAGACAAAAACAAAAACACTAACAGTGACAATTTGGTTCAGCCTACGCCTACTCTTCTGCTACTGGTATGCTACTCAATCCTCAAATCTCATGCCTACATTATCTTCATGTCTCGTTCCTTTCATCGCCGATCCGACTCATCTTTCACTCTTTTTGGCCAATTATTTCAGGGTAAATCTGCAAAAGCACAAAGAGACAGCACATATGATATGAGCATATCACCTTCCCTGCACTCATTCAAATTAATACGTAAATGAAATTTGTACTACCATTTTCGTTTAGATATGATATGAACCATTACACTGAAATTGCTTTGAGATCCACTAGGCCTAGTCCTCAAGTCAATAAGTTTTAGGGTGAAAAGTTATTGATAATCTACCTGACCACGTCTCTCTTCACTGAAGCTGGCTTTGATCTTCAGCTCCCCTCTGCTGGTTGTTAACTCGTCTAATATCTCAGCATCACACATCTCCATTCCATCATCTTCGTTAGAAGTTTCTAACTCCTAATGAATAGAATTACATTTGTTCAGATTGATGGGACAAAGGTAAAATAAGGATGATGATCATAAAACTTGTTCATATTGACAAAAGGTGGAAGGTAAATATTGGAAGACAGTAGATATTGCATACCCTGGGAAGACTGAGAGAACGTTTTGGAGCACCAGCGACTTCCTCCCATTCAGCTGAGTCCATTTCCTGCAAGTGATGTGGTTGAAAGAATCTGGGGAGGAGATGCTGTCTTATTATTATGAGAAGGAAGAATGGCAAGGGGAACAAAATGCCGGCTACAGGGATCCATGTCACCCCGAAACAGACCAAGAAGTATACAAGCTGGAAGAGTGTAAATATGGCTATGTATTTGAATGGCACCGACTCCACAAAGGAAGCATGACCACCTTCCAAGACCCTGCCAACATGATCACAACCGAATTAGTGAATATGAGTGGGAAGTAAAACTCACAAATATTGGAAATATTGGTAACAATTGTAAAGAGTTTGGAAATCCTAACATTCAGTATGTTGATTTTGTTAAACATGGTAGTGGGAAACTTATGAATCTAAACTCCACCTCCAAATGTTTCTGGATTTAATTTCATTTATTGACTCCAAGTTCCCTTACAAAATAAGAGTTTTGTTCTCATATGCTGAAATAATAATTGTTAATATTGTGTCTAAACTGTGATCCAAAATGTTAATGGACCATCATGCTGCTTACTTAAGAAGAAGATTTACTTACTTGTACCGCCGGCTAGGGGTGATGAAGAGAAGTAACAGCCTTTCCCAGAATTGGTTCCCTGGAAGACTGTCAATGGCCATGTAAGCAAAGTATCCCCACAGAACTGATTTTGGTATCTTCTTGATGGCTGGCATAGCAAAAACTGATGCTGCCACAAGAAGCGACTGTAACAGATTGCTCACTCTCTGCTCTTTAACTCGGACAGGCAGGTAATCATCAATGTGCTTCTCAGGATCAAATGCATCCTTTGCATTATCCCCTTTATTTTCACTTTTCATAACTGCCTCCTTCAAATCTTCCAGCTCTTTAACTTGTGATGTAGGCTGCGATAGAAACCGTTCAGCTCTTTAACTATCTTTCTTCTCTCTTTTTGTTTCCCCAACTAACATTACCAGTTAAACTCGAAGTTCTTTACTTTTCATATAATTAAGGGAGGTGTGAAGTGTATACGCATGCATCTATAGATAGATATCAATTGCCAATGTAATGCTAACTTGTTGGAGAATTTCAATGAAAGCATGTTCAAATTGAGAAATTTACTGTAGTCGAGTTGTCCATCTCTATGAACACAGCTTGCAATTTTCCATAGATTTCAGAGTTGCTAGCTTTCTGCTTTATACTTTCCTTAGCACTCTTCACCATTTTCTTTCGAATCAACTGCATATAGATTAGATGAATTAAGTATCTAATTTTGCTGGATGGCTAGCAAGAAAGTTGAGAATTTTCATTGACATTCATTCACTACACTCACCTGCCTCTTGAGAACAGCAAGGCTCTTAGTGTGCATCGGTGACTGTGGCAGGACCCCGTTAGAAGGAGGAAGCCCAATCAATCCACAAAGCAGTGTCTGGGACCAATTTTTCATGAAAGAGAAAAAGTATTAATTCTTGCTTGAATGTGACAGAAACAAACCTTCATTGATCTTAATATGGTTGTGACACATACCATAAGTCCCAGCAACAACATATCATAATGGTATGCAGAAGGCTTCTTTAGATTGAATTCCTGTTGTTGTGCCAGCTGCGAAGCGACACTATGGTCAAAAAAGTAAAGTCCCGCTACCATCACAGCAGGTATAATAGCAGCAAAGACGTATGCAGGAGGAACCTTCCCCATATCCTGCAACAGATAATGAAAGGAAATACTTTAAACTGCAAAAAATTACAAAAACAACTGCAAAGACTTGATTACTACATTAAGTCTTAGGTCGAAAGCTCAGGTAAACAAAGAGCTTAAACAACAAAATTACAAAATATTAGTTTACCTTCATGACAGTCCAATGGTGTAAAGATGCAGACTCCCAAGCCAGAGGGCTGTAGAGCCTTCTGGGAATATCTGAGGGAACATTGCGTGGTACACTGAATGACAGCGCAGTCCACAGTAGCACCATTAAAGGAACACCATAATCTGCAATGAAACTTCTGAACCTCCCTGGACAACAAAGAAAATATCTTCAAATTCCCCCCCAAAAAAAATTTAATCCTTAAAATAAGAACCAAGTCTCTCAAAAATGTTCTTCACAAACCTGTTGCATACCACCATGACCTTGCTTTTCTGCTCTTCAGAGCAGTATATAGGAGGCCAAAAGTAAATATGACCCCCAGCAGTCCATTTGTGTAAAGCCACGGAAATTGATGTGTCTCTTTCTTTGAATCTTCACCTTTGGGAATTTTGAACTCACTCACTATACCCTTCCATTGAAACGTGAACCTCATGTTAGTTTTCTTTCCATCAGCTGTATTAGATCCAAAATGATCTTATGTTCTATGTGAGACTTACCTTGATAGCCTCTTGAATAAACAAGACAGAAATCAACATGCCAAAAAGTTCGCCTGCAATCCTCGTGAACTTGTTGATTATATCACAAGCATTGAATATTGCAAGAAGAACTAGAAAAAGAGCTGTCCAGACGCAAACCCTGTAAAATTCAGCTCCATAAGGTGAAAATTTATATCGCCTTGCATTACGACTAAGAACATGTATCTTAAAGTTCTGAAACTATAAAACGTTGATTTTTCCATTACCATCCAACCCAAGCCAAATACAACTCGCGTCCCAAATCTTTCCTTCCTTTTGCAAAGTTGTACAAGTAGGTATACATGATGACAGTGGGTTCTGCAACTCCTAAAATCAAGAGAGGTTGCCCACCTAGAATTGAGTGTATTATACCACAAATAGCAGTAGAGGCCAGGGTTTCCACTGTGCTCAAGCTTCCATCTACACAATAAAAAGCCAAGTGAGTTGAAAACCATCAAATGTGTATGTGTCTGTATTATGCATGTTGACATATGGTCAGTCACATACATAAATGATGGAGAATAGGAGCATCCAGTTCATCGTGCTCCAACTCAGACTTTGTGTTTTTCAGTAAGATATATGCCATCTACACATCATATGAGAAATATTGACAAACCTGTATCTCTGCTCAGTTGCTCGCCAAAAGCTATAACAGGAAGAGCTGAAGCAAAGAAGATGTAGGCAGTTGGGGCCAAAATCCTAGCACAATTCAAAGACCAAAAAAGATAAAAAGAGTGAATTAAATCCAAAAACTTTGATTGCAATTGTGCCAAGTAAAATACATAGGAAATCAGTTACCCGATTCCTGAACGAAAACCTGAAGTCCAATCTTGTTTATAGCACAATGCTCTTCCTTTGACATCTTTTGCAATTCCCCTGAATGGAGCTTTGAAGCTCTCCATTTCTGATATAAAAAAATCCAATATATTCCTTAAAAAGACAACTTGAAGAGACTATTTTTTGAAACATTAATTGGGTTGATGGGCAAATCACAAACTCACAGGGCACACAATCTGTGTCTGGTAAGCAAGAAAATAAAGGATTTGGCAAACATGGAAAAGGCCTATTTTTCAATTGTTGTGGTTTTTCTCTTTGACAGTGAAAAAAAGAATATCAAGATAGTTTTTCTTGGCCTGCTAAACTGAAAAAGATGGTTGTATTTGGCTCAGTTGAATAAAGTTTTCTCGTTCAAAAACTCTCCTGATTTTTTCTTCTTCCCTGCATGCATTTTCCTTGCAACCAAACAGAGCATGAACAATAAAATTCTTTCCTTATTCTCACATACATGAATCCAAGACAAGAACCCTTGAAAACCCGCGATTTCATTAGCCTTGAATAGTCAAAACTCTATCAGAACAAGGAAAAAGGGAAAGGAAAAGCACCATTTATTACAATCATGCAATGAATTGAAAGAAACCCAAGAAGGAAAAAAGAAGCCACACATTTACAGACAACAAATAGTTTTCATTTCTTAAAGAAGAAGAAGAAGAAGAAGACGAGAGAGAGAGAGAGAGAGAGAGAGAGAGATGCACCGGAGAGCTTCACCGGCCGGAGTGTTGGGTGGAGATTAAATTGATCAGAAAAATGAGAAGTGTGTGGCTGTCCCACGTGTAATGTGTATTTGGATGAATATGATGAGTGTGAATTGTATGAATATGAACATATGAATGTGTTTAGAGGATTTTCTTTGAGCTACGTTGTTGTTCACTTGGGCGAGTTTATAGTAATGGAGGAGGAGAGAGAAGCAAAGTCCACGTCGTCTTCAAAAGACCCGCCAGAGAGTAGTATGCGGATTCTGCTCTGCCGTGCACCTTCATTTCCATTTCGACTTTTGCTTTGTTTTTTTTCTACCCAATTAATAATAATAATAATAATCCAACCAAAATATGAAAATAACAACTAATATTATTACTTTCACACTTCAGTGTTTAACATCTGGAAAAAGAACATCCACCAATTCACTTGACGACCTATTCATTTTGACTTCTGTAATTAATTTATGTGCAATAATAATTGCAGTGCACTGTGCACAAGAACGGGATGTTTGTGTATTACAATTTCACAATATTAATTGCTAATTAGTGTGTGTGATCTCGGGAATATAAATGTGAATTTGGCTTACGAGACAATAAATACGTATTGTACATTCAAGTATTATTTTAGGGAGCTGATTTCCCCACTCCTCTTTTCTCCACTTACACTCCCTTTTGCTTTTTAATACTTTTAATCAATTTTGTTATTTCTCTTTTCTATTCTATTATTACCCTACATTAATTTGTTTTTTACTTCATTTTTATATTATTTCTTTTTCTTTGTACTTAATTTTGCAATTTATACTTAATTTTTAGTATTAAAGGGAAAAAAAAACTTAATTTCTTACTCGATTAAAGGAAAAAAAAAACTGAAAATGAAGTGCAAGTTGAAAAATTAAGTATAAAGAAAAAGAACTAATATAAAAGTGAAGTAAAATGAAATTAATGTAGGGTAAGGGTAGAATAGGAAAGAAAAAGAACAAAATTGATTAAAAAGTATTTAAAAGCAAAATTGAGTGTAAGTGGAGAAAAGGAGAGTGGGGAAATCATATCCCATTTTATTTGATCAATGGTTTTTTTATTTATAATTATTTATCAAATATAAATTTCGTTAGATAAACTTCAACAACACAATCAAAGATATCAAGAAGACTAGGGGCTCGTTTGGTACACCGTATTAGACTCTAGATATGAGTAAATAGTTCATGTCAGGTGTTTGGTGTCAATTTGTATTATTTAATTATCTGACTATTTTATACGGGTTGAGCTTTTAATACTCTCCTTACCTGACTAACTAATACAACTCACACACCCCGGTTTAGATAATATACACTTAATTATACAAGGTTGTTCTCTCTCTCTCCTCTCTCTCTCTCCTCTCTCTCTCTCTCTCTCTCTCTCTCTCTCTCTCTCTCTCTCTCTCTCTATATTTCCTCTTTTATTAAATCTTTGTGGATATTAGGTTATGAGTTTTTTCTTTGACTTTTTTTTCTTGCTGTATTGGAACAATACATGTGGCTGCGTATCCAACTCAATAATCAAATAATTAAATAATCATCAAGCGGCTGTGTATCAAACTCAATACATGCTGCTAAGTTTTTCTTGCCTTTTTTTCTTTATGTATTTCATCTTCTCCAGGTATCCAACTCAATAATCAAATTATCATCCTAAGCCAGCGATTAGAACAATACTTGCGGCTATGTTTTTCTTGCTGTATTTAAAAATAAACAAAAATTTTGGTGCTTTGTTGGTTTGTTTTCTGGTTATTTCCGTGTTGCTACTGCTGGTTGTTGATTCTCTTCTTGCCTGTTTTCGTTGGGCTTTAATATATTATCTTTTTTTCTTAATCATATATATATATATATATATGCAAATTATATTGTCTATATTTCCACTTAAATTATCAAAGAATTTTTTGTAAAAAATAGTATGATCCGATGTTATGTGGAATAGCACTAAACACAATATAACTTAGTTAGACTATTTATCCAGAACAACACCAAACCCCTTATACTATTATGGATAAACAATCAGTATTCTCCAAAACAGATTAATACTATCCGATAGAAATTAGTCAGTACAATTCGACGTACCAAACGAAACACTAAAGTATCAAATCCCCAAAGGGCAACAAACTAACATGTTAAAAACAAAACTAAGGCAGACAAAAGCCGCACTAAAACTACTAGCTCACATCACCACAATTAACCATAAGCCCAAACAAAGTCTACATACTCAACATAACTGAAACCCTAAAGCAACCCATGAACCTAAACGAACCCTGTCACCACCACCTAAAGAAGTGTCGTCGCATCCGTAACAGATATGGGGAAAACATTGTTTCCAGCGATCTACCTAAGTATAAGAGTGAACAAATAAACGAAAACAACTACCTTGACAAAGAACAATTTGGTGATTTGCAGCAACCTTCATAAAAAACAATGTATACCAAAATTTAGAGAACATAAGCAATGTTAAAGACCAGGTTTTGGGAGAAGGATTTGTTTGAGAATGCCTAAAAAGGGTGATGGGGAACTTCAATCTGAGCATGGCTCAGAAGAAATCACCACAATGAGCTTCTCATTCAAAATGCCCCAGTGGACTTATTCACTAACCAAAAGAAATAGTAAATTTAGCTTTTCCTCTTGAAACTCATTTTTTCTTACTTAGAACCCATCATGTTATTTTTCTGTGAATAAAACCTTAACTTTTATAAGAAAAACCTAATGACTAGGATCCAACTAAGCCAATTACCTAATTAATCTACAAATCTAATTTATTGTAATTTTTAGATTCCAAAATACCCTTCATTGCAGTTTACCTTTTCTCAATTAATTGTGTTGATTTCTTTTTCTCTTTTTTTATTATTATTTAATGAACAACGATAGGATTTTATTAATAAGGAAAATGAGTAACAAGTACAAAAACTACACTATGTCCTAGAGGATTAGGCGAGTACTCTACGCCAAATGAAGCGTAGTGGTCGTCTGCTACCAAAGTAGTGTACCTTCTCAATCGTAAGTGAGAAAAGGAACATTGCCTTCGATAGAGTCTCACACGTCTCCCTAAGAGCATGTCCGTAAAAACTACAAGTTACAATCCTCAAATAAGAGATCGACAATAAAATCCGATGATTCCTCGAACCAACTAACAAAGTTACCAATGTGAGCAGCAAACTTGGCTATACAATGAGCCACACCATTGGCGTTTCAATGGATATGGGTAAAACCTTCTCCAGTGATCTGAGCCAACATAGTCTTCGTATCTCCCACAATTGGCCCTAAGATAAATCGATCAATAGACAAACTGCGAATTGATGACACAATCTGAAGAGCATCACTCTCAAGAAACATTCAAAAAACCCCTTTCAACCACCAATGAAATGCCCATGCGGGTTGCAAGAGCTTCAACACGAGCTGCCAAAAAAACATTCTCGACTGCCATCGCACAGCCAGTAGCAAACTCTCTATCTGAGTCACGAACCACAACACCAAGGCCCCCCACGGAGCTTCCAGGACGCCAAGCACCATCAACATTAACCTTCAGGCATCACTGATGAGGCTTCACCCACTAGACAGACCCTTGAGAGGGTTAGGTATGATAAAGTAATACATTCACAAAACACCCAACAACCCAAGGAAAAAGAGCAAACTACTCAAGACACCCAACATCTGTGCATTACAGCTCATTTGAAGACTAAAGAGCCAGCTCACTCCATGTTAACGTTGAGAGGATATGGATGAATATAGCATATTCCATTTATGTATACTTATTCTAGAGACTTCTTGTATATGAAAAATATACACACATTATAAATATACACAATATGTAAAGAGAAATATTGAGGCAATGAATATAAAATTCTAGTTGAGCAATCTTCTTCCTTTTTCAGAAAACTTCAACCCTTCTTTCTTGTCTCCATAAAGGAATATATCCCTTCTAGTATAATTTCTAACATGGTATTAGTGCCCTAATACCCAATGGTTCTTCTCCTACTCTTCTAGTTCTCTCCTTTCTTTCCAGCATCCTTTTTTTTTCACCTTTTTCAAAAGTTTTTCCTTTTCCCTCATCTATGGACGCCCCCCAAGACACTATCAATCCATTTTCTGACCTCCTCATCATCTTCTTCCACTGCTTCTTCTCCCCGCTACCCACCTATTGTTGCCCAAAACATTTCTTCCCTTGTTCCTGTAAAATTATCCCAAGAAAACTACCTCTTATGGAAGGAACTCTTCCTCCCAGTCCTCCAAAGCTATGACCTGTTGTCTATCATTGATGGATCTGAGCTTTGTCCTCCTCAATATCTAACCACCCAAGAAGGCTCACTCACTTCCACTACAAATCCTGCTTTTGTCCAATGGATAAAACAAGACCGTCACTGCAAAATCTAGATAAATTCATCCCTTTCTGAAAATATCCTCCCTTATACTGTTGGTTCATCCACTTCACGTGAGCTGTGGCTTACCCTTGAAAAACAATTCTCTGCTACCACCAGGTCCTATCTCCTTCAACTTAAGGCCAAAATTCAAACTCTCAAGAGAGGTTCTTTAAGCATGGTGGAATACCTTAGCTAGTGAAAGTCACGGCTGATAGCTTAGTTGCAGCTGGCCCTCCTTTAGATGACATAGACTTTGTGGCCTATGTCTTAAATGGTCTCCCATATGATTATGATTCCTTTGCTACCTCCATTAGGGTTTGATCTGAACCTCTTACCTCTGACGAACTTCATGCCCTTCTTTTGAGTGAAGAAATTGCCCTCAACTCAAGACTCATCTCCTTCTCTGAGCCTACAGCTCATGCCTTTCAAACATCCCTTTCCTCACAACCTCACATTTCTAAAACCAACTCCAACAATCGTTATTCCAACCAAGCTCGCCCCTTTTCCAACTCTTCTCACCCTAACCCAAATCCAAACTCTCGCAACCTTCAACAACCATTTCGTTTTTCCAGACCTCAACACATATCCCATCCTAACCCCAACCATAATCCTAACCCCACTCGATCATTTTTTTCGTCCAAACAATTATTCCACTCCAAGAATTGTTTGCCAAATGTGCAACAAACCAGGCCATGGGGCTCTCACATGCAAAAATTGTCTTAACAGCTCCTGTTAAAGCCACTTTCCCTCTCCTATAACCTTTCACCTTCCCACTCCACAGCTCCCTCTTACCCATCTGCCTCATACACCTCCACAAACCCATCTCCCTCTTACTACTTGATATGCTGATTCTGGAGCCACAAATCACATCACTAATGATCTCAGCAACCTCTTTATTCATTATGCATACACTGGTCCAGAGAAAGTCAATATTGTCAATGGTGACAGCTTAGCTATTTAGAACACAGGTAATGCCACTCTTTACTCTCCAACCTCCACCTTTCATATGCAAAACATTCTTCACACTCCTAAAGCTACATACAATTTACTCTCTGTTTATAAGTTTACAAATGATAATCTATGTGATCTAACCTTCACCCCTTTCTCATGTATCATTAAGGATCATCTCTCGGGGAAAATACTTTTTCAAGGCCCTACTGAAGAAAGTCTCTACCCCATCCACCTCTCCAAAAGCAAGCCTTTTCTTTTCTATCTCAGCACCACCACTGCATCCTATTCTCTTTGGCACAAACGTCTTGGCCATCCCAGTGCAAATGTTCTTCATCACATTCTCTCATCCAACAAGCTTCATGTTCACGGCAAACTCTCCCATCTTCCATTCTGCTCAGATTGCTCTCTAGGAAAACACAAATGATTACCTTTTTCTCATTCTAAATGTAATTCTCAGTTTCCACTTCAATTAATACATTCAGACCTTCAGGGCCCTGCCCCACAGGCATCCTTTTTTTGTTACAAATATTATGTTATTTTTGTGGATCGGTCACGTTTCTCTTGGTTATATCATTTTCAAATCAAAGCAGACACATTAAAAGCATTTCATATTTTTAAGTTGCAAGTTGAAAACCTTTTCAAACATAAAATATGCACTCTCAGAAGTGATAATGGTGGAGAATTCACCAGTCATGCTTTCAAAAACTTTCTTAACTCACATGGCATTTCCCAACAATTTTCTTGCCCACATACTCCACAGCAAAACGGTTTGGCTAAATGAAAGCATAGGCATATCATTGAGCTCACTCAAACACT
Source organism: Prunus armeniaca (assembly GCA_903112645.1). Taxonomy (NCBI): domain Eukaryota; kingdom Viridiplantae; phylum Streptophyta; class Magnoliopsida; order Rosales; family Rosaceae; genus Prunus; species Prunus armeniaca. The sequence continues at coordinate 6,115,313 of CAEKDK010000003.1, read as the reverse complement.
TTTTGCTCAATCAAATCTTCCTCTTAGCTATTGGGTTGAAATATCTCAGACGACGGTATATCTACTTAATAAAATGTCGTCATCTGTTTTAAACAAAGTCTCACCTCTTCAAAAACTCTTCAATTGTCAACCATATTATCATTTCATGAAGGCTTATGGCTGTTCATGCTACCATTGGTTGAAACCATACACTTCACATAAGCTTTCTTTTCGAAGCTTAAAATGTGTCTTCATAGGGTATGGACTTCAACACAAAGGATACAGATGCTTAGACCCAACTACAGGCAAAGTTTACATTTCTAGACATGTTATCTTTGATGAAACCACATTTCCTTTTCATCATCATTATCATTCCTACATCACCAATGGTGTTCCTAACTCCCTCATATCTCTTTACTTCCCCACCACAAACTCATCCCACAAATAGCCCCCTACCTCCCCTAAACTCTCCTCCACTTACCACAATATCTCATCATATTCCCTACAACCCACACCATGTCTTCAAACTCAATAGATCACTTTATGGGCTGAAGCAATCTCCTAGAGCTTGGTATGAGGAGCTCTACCATTGCTTGTTGGGTATTGGCTTTCATTCATCCACTGTTGACTCTTCCTTATTCATCAAAGCTGATGCAATTCTCACTATCATTCTAGTATACAGGAAATTCATCAACATCTTGCACTCACCTCATCAACACCCTTCCAAGTTCTCTATGAAAAACCTCGATGATCTTCATTACTTTCTTGGCATTGAGGCCCATCGCACCCCCACTTCTATCTTTCTCTCCCAAACAAAATATATTATAGATCTCCTTACCAAAACAAAAATGCTTGATGCCAAGCCTTGTTCCACTTCTTCCTCAACCATTAAGCTTGACACAACCTCTGGTGACCTTATTCAAGATCCTGCCCCCTATCGTTCCCTTGTAGGGGCTCTACAATATCTTAAATAGACTCGCCCTAACATTGCATTCTCAGTGAATCAAGTCTGCCAACATATGCATCAACCAAGAACTCCTCACCTCACTACCGCCAAACGCATCTTGCGATATCTTAAAGGTACACCACAACAAGGCCTATCTTTCACCAAAGGTTCCATAACTCTCACAGCTTTTTCAGATGCTGACTGAGCAGGTTGTCCAATTGATAGACGATCCACCACTGGTTATTGTGTTTTCCTTGGCACTAACCTTCTCTCTTGGAGTGCAAAGAAACAAACCTCCATTGCACGCTTCTCTATCGAAAGTGAGTATCGTGCCCTCTCTCACACAACTGCTGAAATCACATGGTTGTGTTCTTTGCTCAAGGATCTTCACTTCTTCCTCCTCAAACCTCCTCTCTTGCTTTGCGATAATGTTAGTACTCTTGCCCTCTCTCAAAATCCCATATTTCATGCTTGCACTAAACACATTGAGATCGATTATCACTACGTTCGTCAACTTGTCACAAGTAACTCCATTTCCATTAGTCATGTCTCCTCTCACCACCAAGTTGCTGACATCTTTACCAAAACTTACCAAAGGCCCAATTTCAACATCATTGTTTCAAGCTCATAACTGCTTCACTGCTGCTTAGCTTGAGGGGGGATGATAAAGTAATACATTCACAAGAACTCCTCACCTCACTACCGCCAAACGTATCTTGCGATATGTTAAAGGTACACCACAACAAGGCCTATCTTTCACCAAAGGTTCCATAACTCTCACAGCTTTTTCAGATGCTAACTGGGCAGGTTGTCCAATTGATAGACGATCCACCACTGGTTATTGTGTTTTCCTTGGCACTAACCTTCTCTCTTGGAGTGCAAAGAAACAAACCTCCATTGCACGCTTCTCTATCGAAAGTGAGTATCGTGCCCTCTCTCACATAGCTACTGAAATCACATGGTTATGTTCTTTGCTCAAGGATCTTCACTGCTTCCTCCTCAAACCTCCTCTCTTGCTTTGCGATATTGTTAGTACTCTTGCCCTCTCTCAAAATCCCATATTTCATGCTTGCACTAAACACATTGAGATCGATTATCACTACGTTCGTCAACTTGTCACAAGTAACTCCATTTCCATTAGTCATGTCTCCTCTCACCACCAAGTTGCTGACATCTTTACCAAAACTTGCCAAAGGCCCAATTTCAACATCATTGTTTCAAGCTCATAGCTGCTTCACTGCTGCTTAGCTTGAGGGGGGATGATAAAGTAATACATTCACAAGACACCTAACAGCCCAAGGAAAAAGAGCAAACTACTCAAGACACCCAGCAGCTGTGCACTACAGCTCATTTGAAGACTAAAGAGCCAGCTCACTCCATGCTAACGTTGAGATGATATGGATGAATACAACATATTCCATTTCTGTATACTTATTCTAGAGACTTCTTATATAGGACAAATATACACACATTATAAATATGCACAATATGTAATGAGAAATATTGAGGCAATGAATATAAAATTCTAGCTGAGCAATCTTCTTCCTTTTTCAGAAAACTTCAGTCCTTCTTTCTTGTCTCCATAAAGGAATATATCCCTTCTAGTATAATTTCTAACAAGGTAGACTTGGGTTGACGGGTATTAACCTTTAAGAACTCAAGTTGGCAAGTGAGAGCGTTGTTACACACTTATACTCTCCTAAACTGGTTTGGTGTAAATTAATATTTACTTTTTTCAACTAATTTGGTGTAATTTAATGTTTTTTTTTCAACCAGTGACAATTTAATGTTCTTATGTGTTTCTTTTACAATCAATTTAGTTTCTCTATGTTCTTTGGGCGGTGGATTTTTTATTTTTTGGCAATATATTCAATTTTCATTCCATCAATTGTCACCAATTCTCTTTAATTCAAATTTCGTTTATAGATTAATGTACGCATTCTTTTAAATTTAAAATTATTATGTACCTATTTAAATTGTATTTTTTAAAATAATTAAATCATTGTACTTAAAAATATAGGTAAATTAATATACATAGTCTTAGCAAAGAACAAAAATAATTCTAGGTAAATAATTTACTTATATAATCTAGGTAAATTAGGGGCCCGAAAAATATAGGTGCATCTATATATATAAAGCAAAAGCTAGAGAATAGTTAAACATTCAAAATATCAGAAAATGTCATTGGTTAATACAAAGAATTGAAATTATTAATTAAATGATGATAATATGGTAAATTCATACTTTTTCATATTTAAAAAATTAAAATTAAAAGAAAATCCAGATAATGGATCCTATTTTTATGGAAAACAATTCATTATCTTTTTTAATTCTAAAATAAATTTTAAATTAAAAAATAAAAATAAAAATAAAAAATAAAAACCTCTCGCAGGCGCAGAAGCGCATGCAGAGAGGCTAATATAGATAAATAGTGAACCTATATAATATAAATGTAAATAATGTACCTATCTTAGTTTATAAAATACCTATACAATCTAATTCAATAATTTACGTATATGCATTACTAGTAATTATTTACCCATGTATTGCCCTATTTTGTAAATAATTTCTCTGAACAATCTGATTAAATATTAATATAACTACAAAATATTTGACAAAAGAAATATACCTACAAAACACAGGTGAATTACCTAGTAAATTATTTACTATGTATCCCTATAATTTTCCAACGGACAATTATCTAATCAATATATAAATGCTAAAAATCATAGGTGCCCAAATAATAGGTATTAAATATAAATGCTAAAAACCAAGGAATTTTTATTTTATTTTTATGGGAATGCTATGAGAACGTTACAGTGTTGACAAGTATGAAGATGGCATAAATTGTAAATGTTTTCTATTATTAGGACAACTATTAACTACATTCAAATTTGGGTTTTAAAAAAAAATAAAGGTTGAAAGATAGGTGAGTTAAGTCTAGAATATAAGAGTTAAAAGAGCCTATGTTTTATGGTGCGTTTGGATGGGGGAAATAAACTTGGGATTTTAACAAAACTCGGAATTTCTAAATTGCCATGAACCAATTCCGGTATTTGGATAAAAAAACATAAAAACTTAGAAATTCCGCGTGGAAAAAAACATGGAATTTGGAGATCATAAATCCCAAGTCTAAATTCTATCTAAAAGTCGTCATTTCTAAAGTCCCAAGAGAGATTGAGTTTTAAAAAAAGATAACTTTACAATTAAAGGTTAAATTCTGTGTTTTAAATCAATCACCCAAACAAAAAACTTTACAAATTATAGAACATTAATTTCCCTCATTTTAAATTCCGTTATTTATGAAATCCTTTGTGCTTTTAAATTTTCTCATCCAAACGCACTGTTAAGAAATAATAAAGTGGTATTTCCCAGTTACTTCACCAACATTAGCAAACATGGTAAATACCACTTTATTATTTCCTCTTCTTCCATTTCTCATCCTTTAGGAAATGGCATGAGAAATGATTTATCATCAATTTTTTTTTCTATGAACCAAACGGGGCCTACAAGTATAAAATATCAATGAGTATATGAGGGAAACATCATTAAAGCCAGAAAAGATGTAGCAGACCTAACCCCAATTACAAGTAGACCTGTTAATGGAATGGATTTTGATTTGAATCTGGTGTAATTAATAGGAGATAGGTTGGACTTCTGAATCCGATAATCCAAGTACAATTCGAATCCGATAATCCAATTATGAATGGATCCATATATGGATTATAGTTGATCTGATCTGATAATAATCTGATCTGACTTAGTATGAAGTATAATTTAGTTTTTATATTCTTAATATTAATATTTTATATGTGTAAATGAGTAATTTTAGTTTTATATGCACTAAGAATACACTTAAAACTAATTTTATGATAAAATATCAAAATTTGATATAAAAGGTAGATAAATACAATAAAAGAACGAGACTACTAATGAAATTTTGATTTTTTGTACATCTCAAAATAAATCCAATAATAATCCAATTCTTAACATATATGGATTGATAGGTGTAGTCCGATAGTCCAGATACGATTTGAATTCGATAATTCAATTATAAATGAATTCATATTTGAATTCAGGTATGTCTTATCCGAATCCAATACGTATACACCCCTAATTACAAGCATCCTCAATTTAAACATCATTATAAAAATAAAAAAAATCATATTATTTCCCATATGTATACAATTGAAACGCTTACTAATTAGGGAGTTTCACTAAAACATCCAAAATGGGGGCTGAAATTATAAAAAAACCCAACACCCAAAACACTTTATAAACACACCCAAAACTCATCATTACACACACTCAAAACCCATTTATAAACACACCCAAAAAATATACAATTGTTGATTTTGGGTGTGTTTCTATGTTTAAATAGTGCTTGGGTTTTTTTATAAATACATGTCTAGGATTGAGTTTATTTATAAATTTGTATACTAATTAATCCTACGACAATCCAATAAGTCAACTTCCCTTGATTTAGAGATTTTTGGGCAATAATTTTTTCCATTTTACAAGTTGGGCTTCCTTGTATTGTCATATTCCCACTAGCTTCTGTTGATTCGTGAACTCCATTGTCCTTATCTAAGGATTTAGATGGAATCACCAAAGTTAGGAGCTCCTGAGATGGCTCCACTTATTGAAGAAGAAGAAGAAAAGAAAAGAAAAAAAAAAAAAAAAAAAATTTTAAAACGAACTGTAATTGTGGACCTAATTGGCTTGGACTATCTCCATCACTATCATATCAAATGCTGTCTTAGTCATTTAGTTGTATTCAACGGACCTATATATATTTTTGAAGTTCCAATGTGAAAATATTGTGGAGTTATATTTTTATCAAAACTAATGTCGACGTGGAGAAAGACCATTTACATACCTCATTTTTCGAACTCACACCTCACCCATAGACAAAAGGAAAAAAAAACAAAAAAAGGGTCAGCCATTTGCTACCTAATTACCTAAACTTCTCTTTCATATGTATTAAAATTCACTTTCGTGACAGAAGGAAAAAATAGGAAGAAGATTATGATCATATGGCATGCATGATGCACCACCACTTGACTTGATCAGCAAGAACATTCAAAGAAAGTGATGTTTGCGGAGGCACAGAGCATCCTTGTCATGTCATGTCATGTCAATTTCTAAAGAAATAACAAAAGAGATGTTAATGCTTTGGGTGTATGCATCTGCAAGCTGGCAAGTTCAAAAGGCAAATTAGAAGTAAAAGACTGGTTTTGGAGCTGGTGCAACAGACATCACCAAAACTTGCGTATATATGATTTCTTCTTAGAAGAATGGAGGAGGTAAGGCTGAGAGAAAAAAAAAGGTTCTTGCATCACATGATTTATGTGTCCATTAAATTGGGATTGACTTTTAAATTTCAAAAAGTTTTCATGTTTTGGGTTGGCAAAATAGTGCATTGAAAACTTGCTTTATTTTGAGGTGGCATCATCTTTTGTGTTTTTCGAATTTGATATATTTACTAACAAAGTGAAGAAAAAAAGTTTTTCTATTTAAACACGACACTTTTCTTTATTTATCCCAATATTTAAATCATTATACTCTTAAAATTTTCCTATTTGGGATTTGACCCTCTGCTATTTGGAATTTAAAAAAATAATAATAAAATAAAAACTAGTAAAGTATGACCACCACCTTATTTTCCCATTTTGAAATATGGAATTGGAATATGAAATTATATTGTATATAATATTAATTTGTTAGGTGGATCAAATTGACATATAATTTTGATTTTTTGTAGTAAGATGTTCTGGTTGCCTTTTGTTCATGTGTTTACTAATACCATCTCCAGTAGGATATTTATCCATCCTTCTTCCTAATTGATTCTTAACTTTTAAAAAATAATGATGCTACACATTTGACAACATTGTTTTTATCTCTTTAAAGAATGTGAGGTTGAGTTGAACTTAGAATGGTGAGGGGCAAGATAGCGGGGGTGTGGGGTATGAGGTTGATGAGCTTTTTATTTTTATTTTATTGCTGAGTGTATATTTAGGGGTAGTTTGGGAAGAAAGTGAGGTTTTCTTAGAAATTGTGAATATTTAAATTAGAAGTTGAGGCGAACTTAGAATATGAGGTGAATAAAAAGACGTGCGGGATTTAAATAGAAAAGCTCAAGAAATATATACTATAGATAATGATAAATGATGAATAGATGAAAAAAAAAAAAAATAAAAAATTTTTTTTTTTTATCTGTAAAAAAAAAAAAAAAAAAAAAAAAAAAAAAAAAAAAAATAATTTTTTTCTTTCAAAATATGTGGTCACATTTGAGTGGAAGATGCATCAACTGACGTGGTATATCCGTATTATATAATTGCTCATATTATGAAGTACAAACTAGAGGAGTAAGTACCAATTAACATTTAGTTTTTTTATTTATTTATAATAAATACAAACAATATTGAGGGAGGAGGAAATTGAACCTATAAGATACATAGGATAAGTACTCCTAACAACTTGAGTTACAAACCCCTTTCTAATTAATATTTAGTTTAATGATATATTTCTTCACAATGTTAAAAGATCTCCCACGTTTTAAAAATATAAAATAAAATAATAATAATAATAATAATAATAAACTAGTGGAGTAATTGCGGATTTCTAATAATAGCCGCTGGATTCAATGAATGGCTGGGATTTGTTTGAAAAGCCAAACTGATTTCGCCAAAGAAGCATCTTGCTTTGCCTTCCCTCAGTGGGTCTTTCCTTGTTTTCACTATTGCTTCATAATTTACCCTCTTTTGCTTTATTCTTGTGCGAAAATTGGAATTGCTTTTCCTATTTTCCAACGTACTGTCCTTTTTTTTTGGAATTTTCCGAAAAAGAACTGGTGCGGGCCAATTGAGAGTCACCACTCAGAAGTAGACTGATTTGGGGAAGAAAAGAAATGGGTCTTCAGTTGGTGGGATGGATCAAGAAATGACCAAATAAAAGGTTGTGTTTTAGTACCAATCCCAACCATTCATTGAGCATCAGATCCCATTAATTTGATCACATAAATAGGTAAGTGTTACTTTTCCCATTTTCCAAAGCCTGCTTTTTGCAAAATAGTCTTCCAAAGGGAAACATCCGGGAAAAAACTAGACCAATGCCACTTGAATTACAGGTCAGCTGACAAAGCCTGCTTTTTGCACGTAACTCACACGTGACACTCATTTGAAGGGTAATTTTATGTTCGAAATATCGATAGAATTTTGAAAAATAAAGATGAAATTAGTCATAGTTGGCACATTGAAACAAAATTCTTATTCAGCGCAAATTGATTCAGTTTCTTTTCGGGTGTCAAATTGCAACAAGGCTTATAGTTAAGGTAACATTGGTGTAACTTTCCCAACCGTTTAACCCTAAACCCATGAAGCAACTTTGAGTGAAAATCTATGTGCCCTATAGCGAAGGTTTGCAACTGTCTACCCTGTAGGCTGTAGCAATATGGGGAAGACAGATGAGACCAAGAAGCAACCATCTGGCACACATAAATGTGTAAAAATGAATATGATTATATGACAAGAAAAGAAAAACTCAAAAGTGAATCCTGTCAACATGACAATGCAAAATTAGCAGATTAGCCATGAATGGCAAATGGGTATATTTAGGCATCAGAATGCTCTCATCTTGTAGTGAACAAAGTTGTTGCACAAGTGAACCATATCACATGAATTTGATACTAACATATCCTTCAAAGGTTACAAAAATTAGGTATGATATGACTGACAGATTTACACAAACCTCAAGTGTACGTTGTCAGGAAATTACACAAAAATTATATGTGGGCAGGACCTTCTAAGCTGTCCAATTTTGGGGCACCCCTTGTCTGAATCTACTGTAATCCACAAAAACACAATTTTCTCCTGCAAAAATATGACCAATAAATTAGTATTATCAATAAACAGCCACACAAAAATAATTTCTGCTAAGGATGTGAAAGCTTACCAAATGTATCAATGAAATGCAACGCCTAGCTAATTACAAATTAGTTATAGCTTTCCTAGCTTCTCTAATCTCCTCCATTTGTTTCTGCAGATTTTAGAAAAATAAACTATAAAGAACCATTCCCTAATATTTGTGAGACATGCACATATATAATGTGTAAAGTCCTCAATTCGTGAACAATGATTAGGAAAATCTGAAGCACCTCATATAAATTCTTCCAGCATGCATCTGACTTTTCCTGTTGTAAACACCATTCCAGAGCCATATCGTACTCAATTGTATTAGGTTGGGAACAGTGTGATGTTGATACTGCGTTTCTCTACAAACGAAACAAGAAGAAACACTCAAAGAAAAAATCTATATGATCAAATACAGTAAGCTTCTATGAAGGGATCCCCTAAATAGGGTTAATGGAGAACCGCATTGTTGTTGTTGGGTGCACTCTACATGTGCCCAACAAACATTGAAATGATCACAATGTAATCCAAAAGCAAAAAATAACTCAGAAAGATTACCATCCCTTCACGTTTACTTTGAAGCCTGACTTTGGCAATGCTCAGATGTCCAACAAATCTGGCTGTTTTGTCAGGCCCTTTTAGACTTCTTCTGATACCTATGACAGGTCTGAAAATGCAAAGCCATATATACTATAAGATCATCTTGAGTGGAATTAAATCATTTCATAATTTGTACCAATTTAAATGCTTTAAGAAACAAAATCCCTGAGTGATAGAAGGAAAAACGACTATCACATACCTTTTACATTTAATTGTTTGAAATCGCTTTTATCCATAGCAGTAACTAATTTGCATTTGATACTTTTTACAATGCTATTACGCTAGTGATTCTCATCACCCATGCTAATTTAAAATTTGTCTTTTTTCACCTAGAAACTAAATTACTAAAGTTCACAACATAATTACATGTAATTTTGAACACTCCAACCAAAAAGAAAAGAAAAGAGAAATAAGCATGCTTCATGACTGTATAATGAAAGGTAATAAACTACCTCCAATTTCCCGAAACCAGGCATCTCCCGTTTAATTCAGATATTACACGGTCAGCAGTAATCTTTGACTTGAATATAACAAAAGCCTTGCCTATAAGGCCATGATAAGATAAATGTAATTAGTCCACAAATAAGTTTCAGCTTCAAATACAATGGCATTAATGATCTACCACCAAATAAAACATGCAATGCAATCATTTGAAAAATAAGTAAAGATCCCCAAAAAGCTGTTGTACCATATTGCGGAGTAGAAAAAGTACTGTATTGTATCATTTTTGCCTCAACCTTTTCGCGAAATGCTTTCCAAACTAGAGCCTGGGAAGAAAAAACGATGTAGATTAAACAGAATGTCTAACACTAGGCCAGACTACTTTGGCCCTATAACTTCTTTTTCTTACTTCATTCAGGGTAGTTGATTCCCATATAGGGCATGTTTGGCGATGCTTTTGGAATTTCTAAAGGCGCTTTGACAGCATTTGGCATGATCACTTAAGATGTTTGTAGGTTATAAAGCACTTTGTAGTGCTCTCTAGAGAAGCACCCAATAGGTGCTCCAAGAAGCTTTTCCAAGTTCATTTCCAAGAAGCACTTAGTATCTTAATAAAAAAGTTATGTGCTTCCTGCAAAAGCACTTACGAGGAGATGTGCTTCCTACAAAAGCATCTTCAAAGAGGCCCCTAATTTGGTGGTGATGGAGTATAGATCCTTTTATGTGAGAATTTAAAATGATATAATGCAGCTTAGAATAAACTGGTTTTCATTTGCATCAGCATTTCAATGAATTTCTTTAAATATCCTATAAACTTTTATTTTATATGCACCAGGAAATACTACCTCTACTTCTGATGATGCATAGGATGGATCCAGATTGTCTAGTAAAACCAAATGGCCTGCATCTTGAGCTCTCTGCAGTTTTTCCTCCCAAGACTGCAAAATTGGAAATGGATGGTTAAGACTTCCATATGCCTAGTAAACCTGACTTTTCTTTTGCCTTTTATGTTGGTTACTTATTAATAAACCTTCATATAGAAGAAGGGTACATGTGGAGAACAAGAGTAGAAGGGAGAGAGGGAGGCAGCCAGGTATTAAAGCTTTGGTTTTGGGAGGACTACTGTCCAGAACTCCTCATCCTCCATTCCACAGTTAATTTTAATTCTATGCTAATAAAAGATAATACTTTCCTTTTACCCATAAGTTGAAAGACAAATGTATTTGTACCTTTACTTTATTTGAGTATTCACAGAACATAAATGAGCAATGAATAAATCAAGAAATCTAAACAATACACAAAAATTGATTCCAGAAACCATATTTAGAACAATGTATACTAGTATACAAAGACAAAGCTTGAGCATATTGGCGCTTTAAAAACTGAGTGTCTAAAGAAAATTTAGAGATGGAACCTTATTAAGAGTTCAAAGTTAGTATAAAAACATTTTCTTTGAACTTAAGTTAATGAGGATGTTGAGAATGATAGGGATGATTTGATAAGACAAAAAAAATTAAAATTGACCTTCCTTAGGAACTATTCTAATTTGGTGTTACCTGCAACTCAGCCAATTGACACATGGTTTCTCTTTATTGTTTTATAATTTCAACTTTTACTTTATCTTGCAAAATTCAACCATTAATTTGTACAACCAATCAAACAACAATTGGGAAAGTCTACGAAAGATATTGAGGAATAGAAACTCACTGGTTGCTTGAACCAACTTCTTTTATCCTGCATTTAAAATAAAATAAAAAACAATTAAAGTCAGAACATTAACCAAAACAGAACTTGTGAACAGCTTGTGTAAATGTGTGTTTGGAGTCATACTCAGTTACCTGTTTATCTTCTAAAGTTCTAATGAATAGACAAAATAGGAACACGAAAATGAAATTATAGTAAAATCAAGAACATAGATCAAACTCAATATGTTAAAAATATAATGAACATTTCCAAGATAGAAAAGTAGGAAAGGAGGAAAATGTAGCTAACAATACTTAGACTTACAATATCTGGCTTCTTTCTAGAAGCATCCCCCTTAGTGAAAGCTACACCATCTGGCTTCTTTCTAGAAGTATCCCCCTTAGTGAAAGCTACACAATCTGATGCACTTATATGTGGTTGATCAACAAATCTAACTTTGTGTCTTTCTTTATCTTGACCGTGTGATATTCTAGCAGACTGAGTCCCATTTCCATCAAGAGCAAGTTTAAGTCTTAACATCTCATTTGAAGCACATCCTTGCTCCCCAATACCAACCATTGACTCTTTCGATTCTGGACACGACAAAAAAAATCATATTTACATCTAATCAGTCAAATTGCACATGCAGAGGTGGAATTCTCAGAAATAACCTCTCACTACAGGGCCTATTCAGCTGCTGGACTTACTATTTTTAACTGGAGAGGCCTTCGCTTCGTCCAATTCTAACTTGGAAGGCACATTTGATGGTCCAGCTGGGTCTGTCAAATTTGTCTGGAACTTGGGGAGCCTGAAGAGCTGTTGATTGTTTCTCTTGTTAAAAAAGCACTCCACTGCATTGCAATCAAAATATTTGAAGACCATGATAGATATTAATGTCCACTAAGAAAAAAAGAAAATATAAGAAAGGTTATAGTAGTTGTCATTGGGAGACATGAGTACATGGTAAACATTACACTGTTGTAAATAGTGCTCTCAAAACTTTAAATAAATATATCCTCAGTTTTGTTTTAAAGAAATTCAATCTGATATTTAAACAGTTATTAAATGCACTTCAGGTCGTTTTTGAATCTCTTCAGCTTTCACTACATAGTTCCATAGACCTTGCATGACATGTAGCCAATTTTCATCAGGATCTCTCGCATCAGTTTGCTTTAATTGATATCATATCAAGAGAGTAATAAATGTTTTGATTTGTTTGGAGGATGAATCTCAATATTATTTGGTTAGAAATTAATTCTCGAGGCCATTATCTTTGTTTATACAAGAAAGAAGTAAATACACGGTAGCACATCTTCTACAAGTGTCTTTTCATCTCTCTCAACTACTACCTAATCTGTCAACAAGTTACTCAGTTTTACTGCACATTGCCTTATGACAACATGGGTTTGAAAGTGACAGTAGCATCCTGAAGCCCTGATGAATTTTCTAAAATTTTAGCAGAGAAGCCATGATGAAGTTTCTTAAGTTTTCCTTATCTAGCTGCTCAAATTTTCTTAATTCTACATGAAGCCGTGATGAGTAACTAATGAGCATGCATAAAAGTGTTCTACTTTAAACCTAAACTATGGCAACTCTCGACAGTAGCCTGTTTAAGTCCCAGAACAATAGGAAAAAACTGCTACAGATCAATAAATGATAGAAAATACTCACAAAATCGAGTGGCAATTTCTCAATTCTTAGAGAACAGGGTAAACGTGTCTAATTGAAATTTAACATCCTATATCTGTTAAAAGCGGCTATACCAGAAAGCACTCCACTGACAACTTCCAGATGCAGATGACTGACCTTTAATTCCACTTATTTCATCTGGAAAGTTCTCCAATATTTGGCGCTTTCCTACATCAAAATTATGAGAGAAAATGTAACTAGCCATTCTCAACTCTTCTTCAGATGGCTGAGGATTCCTCACATCCTTTGATGTGCAGACAACATTGCATTTTTGAACTATTGCTTCCTGAAATTTGTATTTGAAAACTTGTCATGTGAAAGGATTTTAACATAAACATGAGGACGCCTTGTTAACTATTATGCATGCAGGAAAAGACTTATAGAACTTCAGAGAAAGTTTGGTATTCTATAAAGCTTTCAATTGAAATAGGAAAACACTAATACATTGATCTACAGGAAGTAGGCTCATTACTGTCATGGAAATGAAAAGGAAAATTATTTAACCATATAAACATTTATTTCATTGGCACTGTCCTATGGATACATCATGCATGGAAGGATCATTTAAACTTCCATGTCTACTAGTTTATAACACGCACGTTAACTAACAACTTCCGTTACCGGATATAGATATGTTAAATTACTCCACACCAGCAATGCATGAACACCACCTTATCCAATGACTATGCAGTCATACTAAATGATCAGTCCTCTTTTCTATAGCTCACCTCATACCAAACTAAAGATTAGTCCTTTTTCCTATAAGAACCACAAATTCTATTAACAAAGAAACATCAAATCCAGGTTAAAATCCTCAAGCAAAAACACATATTATTTCAAATTAAAATCACAATGAATGACACTAAAAAGAATATCACTAAGATATTTAGACAAAGATGCCCGTAGAGAAGCTAAGAAAACATATTATTCTTCAACTCCTCTTTCTTTTTAATTAACACTGAATAACCATGCAATAGACACTACTTCAATGAGGGGTGAGAATATAAACTTGACATGATTAAATTTATCTCTAATTGAACCTAAATTACCAGAGGATTGACATTGGAGAGGCCTTGACCCACACCAGAAGCTAAAAGTATCTCGTTCCGGCATGGTTTCCAATCACCCAAAAAGTTATGTATATCCGGGGGACGAAAAAACCACACAACCTTTATCTTCTTTTCATGGTCCTCTGTGTCATATATTTCCACAAGCTTACCGATATCAGTCTCACAACATCCACTTCTGTAAAAATGTACACAATCATACAGCGAGTATTCCATGCCTTCCAAAGTGAATGACTCGTAGAACTGGACACGTTCCACTTCCCCAACTCCACCTTTCTTACCCCAGTTAAAATAATCATCTTCCATATTTGTCTCTTCCAACCCTACCATTGTTTCTTAGCCCATCCAATAGTCTTTGAGAACCTAATATTAAGAAAACAGTAAATTACTTTATCATCTATGAGCATAGTAGAATTTCAAACCAGAGAAGCAAAATAAACCTAAAAAAATACTGTAAGCTGTAGTCAGAAAACAAAATGGATCACAGCTCAGCAGGCAGAATCAAATATTTTGGTTTCTGACTACAGCTCACAAAACTGTAGTCAGAATCAAAATATTGTAAGCTGTTGTTGCAACAAACCCTTTTACAAAGTTTTGACCCAAGAATCAAAAGGCAGCTCCAAGATCACTAATACAAGTTTAGAGGTTTACAAATTCCAGATCCTCCTGTGTGTTCCATAACTCATCTACCAATGTCGCCTTTAGTTGAAGAGATTTGCTAGGAAAAAGCAGAACGCTGAGTAAAAACCCACCACTAACATTCCCACAAACAAAAAAAAAAAAAAAAAAAAAAAAAAAAAAACACATTTCCATACACAAAAAAGAGACATTGATTGGGTGCTAATTCAACTTAGGCGAAAATACATGAGCAGCACGACGGATTCTAGGGTAAACAAAGCACAATGTGAAACAGAGCATCCATGAAAAAAGAAAATTTTGAAGAAAAAATAAGAAGAAGAAATGCATACAAAAGAAGAGAAAACGAAAAGACAAACCCCTCTGGGTACTATGTGAAAGCAAAAAAGAAAAAGAAAAAGAAAAAGTTGAAAACCTCATGAGCCGGCCACAAACAAAAGTTGAGCTAGCTCTTGTTGAAAACTTGGAGAACAAGTTTATAATGAGATACATACCTCAAATATTGATGATCAAAGAAACGAGAGAAACGCCATTTTCGATTTTGCTTGCAGTCAAGGGTTTCAGTGTGTTGGTTTTGAGTAAAGAAAGAAAGAAAGTTCCAGAGAGAGAGAGAGAGAGAAGAGGAGGAGGAGTAGAAACAACTTAATATGTTGCAGGAAATGCTAACCTGGTGAGGAAAAGAAAAAAACAGTACGAAAACAACTTAATATGCCGCAAGGAATGCTAACGTGCGCCGGTTGCGTTCGGCGCATCCACCCTGCAATCAGTTACCTCCATTTCTTTGAACGAGGCATGTACTGCGAGAATTGCTGAAGTGAGGGCGCGAAGGGAAACGACGGAGACAGAGGTCGTCCATGTCTCACGCGGTTGTTACTGAATTGACCTCACTCTCTTGTCCTTTTTCTTTTGTAAAGAGCGTTGGGAATGTGAAGTGTTGCACGCGCCTAGGATGTGATTATTTGTGGGTTGCATGTAGGTCTTAGGTTTCACGTACAGACTGTACTGTTATAATAGCGATTTTGAAGGCAAGCGACTGATTTTTATTTTTATTTTATACAAATGATATTTAGGAAGATGAATAGAACCTAGAACATCATGTGCATAAAGTAAAGTAACCTAAAACATTATGTGCATAAAGTAAATATAATCACTTGAGCTACAACTATAAGCGCCCTCGTATTCAAAAGCAAGTGATTGTTTACGTTTTTCAAATGGAAATAGATATTAAATAATGAATTAATTACATTTTTGGACACTGAAATTTGGTTCGAAATCAAATTTGGTCACCGTAATTTTAATTTTGGAAAAAAATATTTGAAGCTTCATGGTTATGAAGCTTTTGGAGGTTTATGATCATAGAGATGAAGGTTGGGCATGGCGATGCATTGGTTTGCGGGACGGTTTGGCTTTTCCACTTATTTCTTTTCCTTTGTTTGTTGTTTTTTATAATGTGGGTTGGTGTTTTGAGTTTTGTTGGGTTTTGTTGTGACTTTTTGGTTTGTGCTTGTTTTAAGAAATGTAGTTTTTTTTTTCTTTCCATATTTAAGAAATGTAGTTTCACTTTTATAATTTATAGGAAGTTCGAGTCTTGTTTGATTTGTTATAAATAAACTTTCAGTATGTTTCTAAAGTCTGTTAATACCTTACTAAACAAATTTCCGAATTAGCTTATTTTGCTTGCATACATTGGAGGTGCATTCAAGACACTAATTGATGCCTTAATAATTTGCTTATCAATTAACGTTTGATGTGAGAAAGATGAAGCGGGTGTGCACCCTTACATCCTATTTGATTCGCATATTGAAATTCCTAGAAATGAAATTATAATGTCTAATCCTATGATATAAGAATGGTAAAAGTTCATTCCCATGTTTGGAAACTATGAGAAATAAGGCCAGGAAATGTCATTTTCTCTCATTCCCATGTCTGTTTGTGCAATATTAAAAAGTTCTTCAATTTTCCAACAATACCCTTGATGGGAAGTTCCTACCCATAAGTTAGGTTTTTCATTCCCAATGGTGCGTTTACCAAACAAGGGAATGCAATTTCATACTTATTCCCAATGTCCTAAACCATGAACCAAATAGGCTGTTAGTTTTAATTCAAATATTCAAATTGCGTGACTTATTTGGAACATAATTTCTTGTAATAGTATGGGTAAATTGTCATTTTTCATTGGCCAAAAAAATGTCATTTTTCCACTTCACAATTTCCTGATTGTCAATTTTTTCCTTAATCTTTTTATCTTCCCTCAAAATTTAAGTTCCAAACTTTGTTAAATAAGCCAATGTGAGGTTTACCGTTAGTGTGCATTTGGTTCATAGGAAATGGGGTTGGGATATGGGAAAATAGGAGGAACTAAGGCCAACATTAAATGTATCTTTTTCACAACCATTTTATTCCCATTAAAATTTAGAATTACAATATATCATTAAATGTATTATTATTTAGTTCATATTACTTCTAACATTGATAATTAAATAAATTTTGTTTTACATTCCTACATAAATCATATATGGAACAAGAAATAAAGTGGTATTTCTTAGTTAGTTTCCCATCATTATCAAATATGGGAAATGAATATTTCTTGTTTTTTTGTCAAAAAAATGAATATTTCATTTCTCATCCTTGAGAAAAAGACATGAAAAAATGATTTCCCATCAAATACTTTCCGCAAACCAAACGGGACTTAGTTTTTTAGAATTCCATCCAAATAATTGTCAAAATGATTTCTCATCCCCTCGTTATAGCATTTCCGCAAGTTCACCTGGCGCAAGCTCTAGTTGGCCTCACCCCCCACACTCAACCCGAGGGCTTTAACCACACAACACCTTGTTTTGAAAGATATTTATTGAGTAAATTTAGGTCTTAGCCAAAAATTTATTGCCTATAACGTGATTTACAACCACCATTTTCAATCATAGGTTAATACCAACTTAAAATTCAATCCTAGATTTTCAATAACCATTTACAATCCTAGGTAAATTGTATATCATATATTCACAATGTAGGGTATAATACATATAAATTTATTTGTAGTCCTTTTTTCAATAGTACGTGAAAAATGCAGATAAAATACCCAAATAATGCATGTATTATTTCAAAATATTAAAAGAAAGTGTATAATAGGAAAATAACAGGGCGGCCATCCCACATTTTGGCCTTAGGCTGCTTACAAATAATAGGAAAATGGCATAGCATCTCTCCAAACATACTCAGTCAAAGAGAGAAACATTTTGATCAAAACTTTCATACTAAATTCTTCAACATGGAAAGCGGCATCAAACATCTTTAAGTTAGTCATTGTAGAGTTTTTTTATTTTTATTTTATTTTTAAGACAAGTCATGGCAGAGTTGAGTAATTACTGGTAGGCTTGCATTAGGGAACCACCAAGCAAACTTTCCCTTTTTGGCTTATTGATAGCCAATCAATTTTATAGCAACGTAATTACATTGCCTCCCATGTTTGAAAAAGAGTTTAAAGTAACCACCAAGAGTGACCCAGTGGTTTGTCCGCCATTTGGGTAAGGCTATGGGGTTCAACTGGGTTTGCTCTCCAATTCGAGTCTCAACTGTTGCAACATCTAGTGGCCAACGGCAGGCTTAGTTTTGCAAGTGGGGATTAGTTGAGATGCGCGCAAGCTGGCCCGGACACCTCATGGTACTTACCCCAAAAAAAAAAGGTTGAAAGTAGCAACATCTCAAAATCCGCCCAAAATTTATATGGCTCAACTTGCACTATAAAAGCTCGAGGTTAAATTTGAGTTAACCCAGTAAGACGCAATTAATAAATTAAAGTGATTCTTATCAAACCATTCATTAACATGCTCAACCCGTTTAATAAACAGATCGTGTCAACTAGTCACATTTATCCACCGATTTGAAGTATAACCCCAAATGTTTAAAATACATGTTTTTCAATCTCTCTAAAGTAATCTTTTGTGACTAGGAAGTACCTTCTCACACAAGAAATGCGCTTACTTGAGCGCCACCTATAATTGGCAAGCACTGTCTATGTCCACCAGATCAGCAACCATTCAGTGGTGCTCACCGCCGTCTATTTTCAGGTACATCAGATTGAAGCTGATAGGCAAGCACGGCTGTTGTCCCTTGGAGCAGCAGCTCAATGGTGTTCGCTCCCAACTATTTTTAGGTGCAGCAGTTTGCTGGTGATCGGCAAGCACTGCCTGTATCCAGATGACCAACAACTGTTCAGTGGTGCTCATCACGGCCGTCTATTTTTAGGGTCAGCAGTTGGATGGTGTTTGGCAAGTAGCGAGGATCATCCAGCTGACCAGTAACCGTTCAGTGGTGCTCACCGCCGTCTATTTTTAGATGCAGCAGTTGGATGGCGATTGGCATCATCCTCTATTTTTAGGTGCCCAAGTGAACGCAGCTGTCTCACACCAGAGCAAACACACACAAAATAGGTCACAAATGGAACTCTTATATCACCTTACAAGAACCCAAAAACAGCCCCTTATCCCTATAATTCTTGAACTCGTCCTGCAGGATCTCCAGAAAACAAAAACTGCAAAGAAAAATAAGATTACCAATACCACCCATGGGAACTCATCAATTTTTTAACGTTTCATTGGTTGCAAAAAGGCACATAGAATTTGATTTTACAGGCCTTCTCGGTGGTTTTTGTGCGTGTTGGGCACAGAGACCTGACAATTCAGATGACTTGTGGAACAACACCATATGCTTAAATTCAGGGATTCAACTATTTGGATAAATGTACAAATATATGATGCTATCTTCAACCCACTTGAGTGGGAAATGACAAGTACTGATCAAACAACAATAGATTAATAAAATAAAATAAATAAAAGCATTTCGAAAGGAGAAAAAAAAATGGAATAAAAGGATATGAAGATTACAAGTGATGAGCTCTAAAACCCTAAAGAATGTAGGTATGGGTAAGGCTCCAAACTAACACATCAAAAATACCAAGAAGAAGAGATAACCTTACTCTCTTCTTTTGGACTAAATTGCTTAACAAGAAAACAGAGAATAAAAAAAAGGTAAGAAAAACAAAAACCTACAATAGATGAAAACCCTAATTAGAAGTTAAAAAGAAGGTACACTATTGGCTATGCATGTCTTGTTTGCTTAAGAGTCTGCTTAAGAAGGGTGATATTGCAGCAAGTAATGCCTTGGGACACTCTTCATGAGGAAGATGGCCACATCCGGATATCGCAACCAGTCTCTGCATACACCAAAACCCGATTAGATCAAATTCAAATGTGATCATAATTCATGTTAGAAGTCTAAATACTAATGGTGAAACACATGATTATGTCCACAACTTGATAGTAAAAAGCCAGAACTTACAGAATTTACAAGTTTGGAAGCCATAGCTTGAGAAGATTTAAGAGAGACAAGAGCATCCTCAGCCCCTGCTATGACCAACACTGGCATGTCTTCAACTGCCTTCAGCAATGATTCTGCATTTTTCGGTGAAAGAAATGTTTCATATGACAGTCTACCTATCTCATGCAGTGCTTCGTCCCATCCTTCTACACATAGAGGGGCCTGATGCAACCAAAAGAAAAGAAAAAAAAACAGATCAAACAAATGATTACCAAAATTTGAGTTCACAATCACAAATTAATGAAATATACGCAACATGTATCCAAAGCTGTGCTGCATACAACCTAATCTCTCTCCCAAAACTTAATATGCTTAAGGAAAAGTCAAAGTTTATGTGAAAAGATGTTTCCATTAAATTATACAAAAATCAAGAATGAGTTTTGATCTGCAGAAATGGGAGGAGGAAACATCAACAGAACTTTCCATTGTGACATTCAGAAATTCTTAGTGCCCAAAGGTTATTTAATCTTAACTTAGACCTTAAAATTTAGGAATTGTCTTAACTTAGACCTTAAAATTGCCAGGACCTTATCTTAACTTAGACCTTAAAATTTCCATTCATGCATTCAGGAAATTGACTTAACTTAGACATCAAAGTTCCTTTCAAATTTTCTGTAAACTTGACTAATTTTACACATATCCAGGGCATACCTTGTAAAGGCTCAAAACGTCCATTGTTAACTTTGTAGCATCATACCAGGCGCGCCTATTCACCACTTGAGTAATTTCTGTTCGCAGTAAAGGGCGAACCAAGTGCTTTTTCCCAAGTGAAGTTCTCAAGAGTATCCTCGCAAAAGCAGGCACCACTTCTCTTGACAAGCTGACATTTAACAGTACTACGCCTTTAATTATAACCTGAATTACATAATAAAAAACACAGTATAACAAAGATGTTATGAAACTTAAAATTAAGAGAAGGAAAAAAGAAAAAGACAAACATCTACGGGTAGTTTGCATGGTGTGAGCATATGCAAAGGAGAAGCAGCATCCCCACTCCAATAAGGGGTAATAACAATATCTTTATCACTTCCTATGCTATCTTCAAGCACGAAATCGAGAAATGTAGCATCTTCATGTTCACATAAAGATTTAGTATGAGTCCTACTTAACTCTACCATTGGCTACATGTACACTTGGTGTGGAAGTCTTTGTGTAACTACATATACCAAGGGCATAGTCTTATGAAACTGCCACTGTTTCACTACTAACTAATATGGGTGCAAATAACTCAATTTCACATGTAAGAAGAGTTAACAAGCATATCAGGGTCCCATTAGTTTAAAGATGTACGCTAAGGAAACTAAGAAGGGATACTCACGTTGAAAGAATTCACTGATGCTTGTACTTTTTGTGCAGCCATCAAAGCTAGAAGACCTCCATCATCGTGACCAACAAGCACCACTGAAGAAAACCCCATCTCAGAGCAGAACGAAAGAAGCAGGTCAACCTGACAGAGTAGGTTCAACAAATTCAGACCATTATAAAATCTAAAAGGAAAACATGAAGAATACATATGGGGAAGGGACCAAATGAAAAATTAAGCAGACATGACAGCATTGCAGGATCATGTTCAATTAAGTGCCCATGTTGGAAACGCAATTTCAGTAGGATCAACCAAGAGGATATACTAGATAAACAGTACTTTGAAAGCATGACAGTACATCTAGAGCAAGGAAGAGCCACTTCAAATACAGAGGGTGGTACACTAGCTCTCAGCTGGTCTGCCTAGTGTTGCAAGATGATATTCAAATGGATCTCTTGACCCAGACCAATCAGTAGACAGTATTAGTCTGCATTTCTACAGCAACACCACCGGTTTACTCTAGATATAAGCAAACTAGATACTACATGCCACTGTATCAAGGTATTGTATGTTCCCCTACCCATTTTTCGTTTCCTTAATAGGTGTTATCTCTTCCCATTTCTTAAGAGGAAGGAATTAGAATCTAACCCCAGAACAGCCTTATTTTGGGAGTTGGGAGCCTCTTCTGGACAGGCACCCAAAACAAGGGGAAAAGTATATGGAAGTTATAGAAGAGTAACTAAAAGGGGTAGCCAATTACCTGAGATTCAAGTGTATAAGGGTTAGGCATTTCTTTATCCTCCCAATCTTCCCGTCGTAGCCTTGAGGTTAGGCCCCAACCGGGGCGATCAAAAGCAGCAACCGTACAACCAACTTGCCGAGCCAGGGTCCCCATCACATGCCTCCATGAGAAGACTCCTCCCCCAAACCCATGGACTAAAACAATACCAAACTGACCACTACCTTCCATGTCTTTATTTAGAGTACCAGAACTTAATTTACTACCCTCATCCTCTTCACCAGCATTGGACAATCTCAAGACAGGAATCTCTTCAGAAAGAACAGGAGATATTGTAGAACCATCCAATAAAGGTACAAAGAGAGATGAGCCATGAAATTGATTGCTGTAGCTCCTATGGAGATGGTTTTGGCCTTTCGATAACAAACTTAAGGGATGCCTATCTAGTTTTGGCCTCCCCATGACTGTTTTTGGGGAGCTGCAGCTGAGACTGGGTTCCAAAAATGCAATGGATGACAAGGAACGAGGTGGTGAACCAGGAAAGCTAAGCTTGTAATGAAGAGTAAGCCCCCGGCACATAATGAATAAGCTATCAATATCTGTAATTACTCTGACTGGGAGTTCCCCTTCATCTCGAGCTGTAGAAAAAGGCTTACGCCTCATTTCACTGTCACTTTTTGGGGTTTTTCCTCCCGAAGGAGTGGGAGATCTTGGGACCTTCTGATAGCCAGAGAAGACAGTTTTGCATGAAAGGACCTGTCATTTTGAAAAACAAAGCAGTTCGTTATAAACTACTAGAAGTTAAAGTAATCATTACTATAGAAGCAAATGCAACAAGCAGTAGAAGAACCCTGTTAGAGAGCATAATGATTCCATACAGTGCTAGAGCACAATCAATAGTTTATAAAAACTTACATTATCCATTTAAATTTCACATTTCAATCAAGGCAAAGTTGAAAACAGTGACATAGAAACACAATTCACAGAACACATAACCCTTATATTACAAATAAGAAAATTTGAATGTGAAATCAAGGGAGTTAAAAAGAAACCTTATGCAAACTTACAGCTTCTGGATCAACTCGGTGAAACATGAGCTTTCTCCTTGCTCTGCAGCTTGTTCTATAAGCAACCACAGTATGTCCAAGGGCAAAGACTACTGATGAGAGAAACAAGACAGGCATTCCCCATGACTTCTTTAAATGGAGCTTCTGCCTTGAGAGGGAAGACGAAGCTTCAGCCTCTATTTGAGAATTTACAGTGAAAAGACAAGCTTTAACTGAAAGAAGAAGAATTGAGATAAAGGAACAGAAAGTCACAGTTCCAAGGTATGGACCGTGTGAGAGAGCAGGGCCATCGCACATGGAATACACACCTGCAATCATGAAACTATACATGAGCACATTTGTAATATACTCAAATTTAATAAAACATTTGAAATAACTATCACAAAAAGGAAGGTTCATTCATATTACTACTCTGTTCATCACGTTCTATTAGTAAGGTCATAGAGACATCATTAAAAGAGAAGATTGGGTTTCAAGCATTCAGACCAACATAAAACACAAAATCCTAAGAACCCTTTTGTATGGTTACTGAGAAAACTTAGCTACAATTTATAAATAAATAAATAAAAGAAAAAGGATTTTATGCATCGCAGAAAAATTGAAAACTCAACTAAACTAAGTCAAATACTTAGATAAAGCTAGATTAAGTTGGATGCTTCATGTTTGTTTCTCACATCCACCAGAAACTGATATTTGGCAACTTGTTAGCAAACATAGGAAGTGTAAGTTCAAAACTTTTGAAATTGCATGGCACTGACTACATGTTCATTTCATTCATATGTAAGTCCACAGAGTACGTAGGGACTGACTACATGCTCATTTCATTCATGTGTAAGTCCACAGAGTACATAGGGACTGTCGGAAGCCGAAAAATCCAACTTGTGCACATGATTTACTGAGAAAACTTATGAAATTATGAATCTTACGGAAACTTATTATTTGGGACCACCAAACCAAAAACCTCCACTTATTTGGCTGATTTTTCTTTTACATTGTCCAAGTTATCAGATCAACAAAAAAACATTAGAAGTTTCATTTGCTTGCCTCTTGTTGTACAAATTTTGCTCAAGTAATCTCTGATTATTAAGGAACAAAAACCATAATAAAATAAGCTTGCTTTAAAAAAAAATTATATATCACTTTTTTCATCAAAGCTCAGAGTAATAACATAAATTATCAAATTTCTCTCTTTCATCAACTATCAAGCTTGAAACAATAGAAAAATGAAGAAAATACTTGGACGAATGCAAATCATTGCCTCAAGAATTTCCCTTCCAAATAGATATTTGAAGAGAGAAAAAAAATATAGCACTCGAATATGAAAAAAAAAAAAAAAAAATTGAGCTTAAAAAAGAGGGAGTAAGATAAGGTACATACAGGTAATGATGAGAGATCTGATAAAGGAAACAAGAGGAATATCGGTGAGCGAGCTCTTGAAGGCGTATCGATGCAAATGCTCTTTGAATCCGTAGCACGTTACGCACGTGAAGCTCGAAATCAACACGCACGGCACCAACATGTCCCCTATCGCCACCAGCACCGGGAGCGACGACACCAGCAGCGACGCCACCATCGCCACCATGAAGAACACAGTCCGTACGCATCTGCGAACCTTCTCCAAGAAGTAACCCCCCTTCGCCATAGCTACAGCAGCCGCAATGATCCAACGGCCCTCGCTTTCTCTCCTCTAATTATATACAACGAACAGATGAAATCAAATGCACTGATCGGACGGTCCTGAAATACTTTTTTTCTTTTTTTGGTTTTTGTGTTTATGTCGAGCTCCTCATAGAGCTCACTGAAACTGAAACCCTAGCCAAATACGATAGCGTCAGATTAAGCGGCGGCGGAGGCGGCGGCGTTGGATTTTCCGCCATTTTCCGGCGAGTCTGAGGGCGAAATGGTAAATTTACAATGGTAGCTGTGGAGCCAACGCGGACGCCATGGACGATATCCAAATTGGTGCACAAAAAAGGCTAGGGTTTTGAAACGAAGAGACAGAGAGATTGAGCGCTTTTGAAATGAATCAAAGGCTCTTCGGTGTGGTGTTTTTTGTTTTTTTTTGTTTTCTGAAGCGTTATACTCTCTCGTCTCTTTCTCTTGTCGCTTCTCTTTCTTTTTCTTCTTCTTCTTCCTCTCTCTCCTCCTCTCTTCTCTCTCTCTCTCTCTCTCTCTGTGTATTTGATTTAAATTCATTCATTAATTTTTTGATTTTTTTTTTTATTATTTATTTTTTTGAATAAGAGGTGGTGGTGGTGGGCCTCTTTGTTTTCATCGTTAATCAAATCGAACTGTATTTTTCAGAATTCTTTTTTCTTCGTTAATTGGAATAATTCAGCCTGTTGCACATCTGGCAGGTCCCTTTTTTCTTGTTGACGAAACTACCCCTGTGTTCGGGATACAATTCTTTCTACTTTTGTGTGACCAAACTACCCTTTTTTTCTTTCTTTCTTTTTTTCTGTAGGTAAAAAACTAGTGAACGAAAAAACAGCTACAAGCACAACAGTAAACCCAACCAAAAGCGAACACAAAAGTAAAAGTAAAATCCTCCATGCCGCTAGCTCAAGCTTGCATCCGCACAAAATAGCTTTTACATGACTCATTTACTTTTCCATATTCTCCTTTTTCCCTGATCAACACTTTCTATATTCTGTAAGTATTTAGTCTTACTGTTTGAGATAAGATTTTATAATTGTGATGAATTTGTAGACCTACTCACCTAATATAGATCATGAATTCCAAAAAGTACAAAGATGTGGGTTCAAGGTCTTCCTTTTCAAGTTTTTTTCCTTTTTCGTAACAACTTCCCTGACAAGTTTCTTTTTTCCCTCTATTTGGATAAGAACTTATTTGAAAAGTTTTTTATTTTTGTTAAGAACTTACTTGAGAAGTTGAGTCTTTTTTGTTTTTTTTAAATACAAGCAATACTCTAAACTATAAGAGGAGATGGGTTTTCTCACACACACACTATCGAGCTGTCATGGCAATTCAAATATAAAATTACTGGTCTGCAAGTTAAGGCACTTTTTCATTGAGCTAGATCCCGCTGGCCAAGTTGAAACTCTAGTATCACTCAAATGAATCATGTGTAATTTCAGAATCTTCTTGTGTAATCATAAAATGCTGCGACTTAAAGGCCCAACTAATTCCTCACAACGCTTAAACACCCAGACAAGAGTGTGGAATGAATATCTTTTTGGATACAAAAATATAAGGAAAATGATAGGTACTAGGTTCAACTTATTATAATTTTATAATCTATAAACCAAAATCTAGCTTCACTTGAAATAGTTTAACATTATATAAAAATAAAATCGAAATTTAAAACACCAAAACCCGACTTAGAAATAAATTTTTTAAATAATTGGAAAAATAAAATTATTAAAATTTTAAAAAATTAAAGGCACACGACTTCATTAATTGAGGGACAAAGTGGGAAATGAGAGGAATTTGGGCGAGTAGTTGGCAACTTGGGTATTTTTTTTTGCTGGGCGCGAAACTCAAGAACGTGACCGTTAGACGGTGGACTGTAGAGCATCGTGGTCGGGACCAGAAATCTAAAAACACCACAACCCTCAAAACACCCCCCCCACTCGCCCCTCCACGTCACGTCACTCTCGCTCCCCCCTCCTACCCTATGGTATTAAAGAAAAGCCCTCCACTAGGCCCCATCTTGTCCCTCTGCCTGCTCCTCCCGCCCGCCACGTGGCATTCCGGGATAGCCTTGTCGAAACGGCACTGTTTCAGTTTAATTTAATTTAGCACCATTCTTCTCCGAAATGAGAAATACTGGTATGTCACAAAGATAGTACTCATCTAATTGCATTTTATTATGTGAAATTTTTATCATGCATGAGAGAATGTGACTGACGAAACAATATTATTCCCGTATCATACAAGTTTTTCCCCTCTGACATCTATCTAATTGCATTTTATTATGTGAAATTTTTATAACACATGATAAAATGTGATTGACGAAACAATATTATTCCCGTGTCATACAAGTTTTTCCCCCTCGGACACCCGAAAACCAAAACGTTTCGAGCTTGTTTTTATCGGATTCTTTATGGGCGCAAGAGTCCAAGGGAAGCGTTAGTATGTTTGCAGAGGGAGGTAACTACTATTACTAAGCACGTCAGCCACCAGCTTTTACTTTTCCTTATTTTTTTGTCGACTTTCAACTTACAAGTTACAACTACATGACATGCTCCCCACATCAACATGAAAGCGATTCTTTGAATATAATTTAAAATAATTGGTTAATAAAATTTAAATTTAATTGGTGGATTATCTAGATAATCTCCTTGTGCTTTCTTTTTCAAATTAACATGGATGGTTAGTTGGAAAAAGAAAAAGCATTCAAGAGATAATATGCTTTCTTTTCAATCAAACCCTCTCTCAAAGATATTGGATGACATGCTGATTCAACATGTGTTTGTCTGGTAGGGGGAAAATCAAATTGTGATAATTATTACACAACATTATTTTCACATCCATAATTATGCTATATTTGAGCTATACTATAAGCTCCTTTTTCTTTTCTTTTTTCAATAAGTCGTTCCTACTTACCAGCCAATCGCACTTTAATTTTGTACTTAAAGAGTTACTTTTGCGTATTTGTCAAACTGTAATTTGTATAAATGAAAATAGCCGAATCGTCATTCTTTTTACAATGTATTAGCTATAAGTAACTTACAATTTGGGATTATTATGAGAAGATTTGAAAGTAGTTTTGTTTAATCCCCTAGTTGAAAAGTAGGTGGGTTAATGTACTTAAAAAACACAGAATTACAAATCTCAATGAAAGAATAATACAATTTGGAAAACTTAAACAAAAGACTGGCATTAGATCTAAAAGCTGACAGGAAAATTTTGAAATGTGGAAACATAAGAAGCAAAAGATTAAACAACTTATCACCCCCAAAAAAAATTAATTAAAAATAATTAATGAAGAGTCAATAGACCATGTCACAATTTCGCAAAGGGATGAATGTACTGATCTTTGACTTTACAACTGCAACGCCGGTCAAGGTGCGATTCCATAAGCTTCGAATGTGCATATATTATATATATAAACTAATTAATAATTAATTTGTTTTTATTTATTTATACATATATTAACAGAGAGGTTGTGTATGAAACAAGAAAATGGAGGTCAAGGCCTCCCCACAAATGGTGAAGAATTATAAATAAATAAGAAAAAGTAATATTTTTAAATTGCGAAATGGCCCGACTGTTCCAAGTTGTAATGCACCAAGACACCCAATCTCTTTTGAAAAGCTATCTATCATTAGCTACTTTAAACACTAACCCCTACAAAAAAATTTAAAATATAAAAAAGAATATTTTTTCAAGTACAAAAATATTTATTCCTCTATTGGGCAATAAGAATGCTTGGCATAACTCTGTTAAGGCTTTGTTGGATAAAATAGAACCTGTAATTTTTTAAGTTTCATGGTCTAAATAGTGTGATCAAGTAGCAAATTTTCTAGCAAAATATGCCTTTATCATGTTTCAATTTTAATATATTTTGGGTAAATACAAGCGATAGTCTAAATTATAAGGCATATGAGAGTTTCTCACATATAGACTATTAAGGTGTCATGGGAGTTCGAACTTAAGACCACTGTTATGCAAGTAAATGTCTTTTTCCACTGAGTAGACCCCGTTGGCCACATTCTGTCATTCTTGAGAATTCACTCTTAAATGAAAAAATAAGAGGTGAAAAGAGTGAGAGTCTAATTTTTATTATGGATGTGAAGAGAGTATTTTATCATTTTGAAGTATGAGAGACAAATAGGGTGAGAATCAAACTCTTATCATGAATGTAAAATATGTACTTTGTCGTTGAAACTATAACGATATATAAAATAAGAGTTAGACGCAAAGAGAGTGGAGAATCAAACTCTTATGATGAATACAAAATATGTACTTTTATAAGAAGCAGCCACACACCTTATCAGTCTCCAAATAAAGTTAATCAAATTGCCCTAGTTTAGTGTTTGTGCTTAATTCTCATCTTATTTGTATGTAGTTTGAATTCTTTGATGAGCGAGAAAGCAATGAATCTTTTTCTCTCACTGGAGCATGGGACAGAAGGGAGGGGACTTGGACATGAAAATGGGACATAAAGGAAGATGCAAAAGCATGAAATTTGAGTCATCCTGTCACTCCAATTAAGGTGCTGATGTGTGGCTGGGCCCCTTCCATGTCACTTTCCAAGCAGAAAATTGGGCAAACAGATTCCTAAAATTTAAGGGATATGAAAGAATCACTTTTTCTCTGTCTCTGAAAAATTGTGTGGAGGGAGGGGAAACTTTCACAATGGAATGCTTTGCCTCCTGTTGTCCTCCTCTCCAACCAACCAGGCTAGCAAAGAAATATCATGTGGACCAGTAGGTCCACTACCAATCATCATATTAAAAAATTAAAAAATAAATAAATAAATAAATAAAATTCAAGTAAAAATGAGTTGTAAAATTCTTGTTTTGGTGAAAATTTTGCATGATCATGTGCAGAAGATCACAGAATCTGATCATACTAATTAAATACAATTCATTAACCCAAAAAAAAAACTGTCAATAATCTATCAGTGCAGGCACCAACCTACCATGATTTGGTGTCAATTGCTTAACCGTTCAATTAATAAGATTTGTTATATGTACTACATTTACTCATCGCGTCTTACAACATATGAAGTCTTACAAATGCATTTCAAAAGTAACTTTTCTCGCACTTACGAATGCATTAAAGAGTATATATATTATAGAAAACTCCTTTTTTTTTCGAGTGCATATGTCACTTACCTGAGCAAGTTGAAGAATTGGGTGGCCTACAAATGGTGTACAATTCCTACGTGATTTGATTTGATGAAATTTTTAGGGATGGTTTGTTTTGGTTTTATTTATGGACAGGTTAATGATGGGCAATTAGATTCTTAATATGTGGCCGTTTCAGTGTCAAAATCAAGTATTTGAAAGTTGAAGCATCCTAGTGGACATTAATGGAAATTGAATGGATGATAACATGGAAAGGGAGATTGATGATCTATTATTATACATATAAATTATTTGAAGATTTTTTTTTATTTTATGAAACATTAATTGAAGATTGATATATTTTTCTTAAGTTCGGAGAATTTGGGTTTTTTTTTAGCATAAGTGATTGAGAGAAGGGGGTTTACACAAAGGCCAAAAGTCACTTTTGGTCTCTGTAGTTTGGCACTTCAATCACTTTTGACCCTATAGTTTCAATTAAGTCAATTTTACCATTGTAGTTTCGTATTTATAGTAATTCAAGGACATGTTAGTATTATAGTCAATTTCTTTCACAATACAAGGGCAATTTGTCAACCCAAAACCCTTGAGCGTAAAAGCTTGTCTGAAATTCTCCCCATTTCATATTAGGGTTCGAAATTCAACCACTAATCCTAATTTTTGAAGGACCCTAAACCCAAATGACCAATTTCAAGGATTTTGGGTTGACGAAATTGCCCCTTGCACCGTCAAAGAAATTGACAAAAATACTAACTTGTCATTGAATTGCTACAAGTACAAAATTACAAGGTCAAAATTAACGGAATTAAAACTACATGGTCAAAAGTGGTTGAAGTGCCAAACTATAGGGACCAAAAGTCACTTTTAGCCTTACACAAATATTCATAAAGTGCCCGAGGGTTCCGAACCTCTGACCATTTCTTATTTTTTTTGAGAGAGATGATTGATATATTTTTCTTAAGCTTGGAGATTAATTGGTGAAGTTAACTTAAAAAAGGATAGGTGATGAATCCTTTCTTTTAGTATATGTTTGTTAATTATTTCAATATTGAATATTTGGTTGGAGATTGAAAGGACAGAGAGTTGAATGAAGTAGACAACTTAGACACGTGAGAATCTTAGATACCTATATATTCACCTGTTGGACTATCCTCTCCGATGGTTTTTTTTGTTTTTTTGTTGAGAAAATAGCATGGTATTACAATTATTTATTTTCATTCTTAAGAACTAATTGTAGAATGAATGTATAATTTTCAAAGTTCGTATTTCAAATGACGTGACATTGTTTTATTTAATGATATATGCATATATTATGAATCTCATTTATTTACAAGGTCAATTCACAGAGCAGTGAGAAATTGAACGTATAATTTTCAAAGCTCGTATTTCAAATGACGTGACATTGCTTCATTTAATGATATATGCATATATTATGAACCTCGTTTATTTACAAGGTCAATTCACATAGAAGTGAGAAATCGAAATAATTTCAGTATTCATTTTAGGTAAATAATCAAAATGAGGCATGAAATGACCAGCTAGTACCATTATTCCTTTGCAACTAGCTAGACAGGAGGACCCCAAATAATTAATTTCATCCTCTAACCAACAGTATGTTTGATTTGAATCCCAATTCTTCTGTTAAAAAAATCCTCTCACCCTCCATTTATTTTTCTTTTCTTTTTGTTAGTTTTCTATTTTGCCACCTACTTTGGTTGGCTATGTAAACTGTAAAGAATCCAAAATGCAGGCAGCTTCTCCCTCCATAGGAATCTGTGTTTAATGTTTACTGGTCCCTTCTTTCTCTGGACTTTTGCAGCCACCAACTCTCAAAAGAAAAGAAACCCACAACAAAACAAGAAAAAGTTACAAGTATTCTTTACCCCCTTGGGGTTTTTTCCTTTTGATCTGACACTGATTATAACTTCCCATAAAAAATTATTACCTTTCCCAATCAAATTCTAGGAGGAAGAAAGTCCAACTTCCTACCTTTTTTTTTATTTTTTTTATTTTTTTTGGGAGTTGGAAACAATGGCAATATCTCAAATTCATAAATTTTTATTTTTATTTTTGTTATCACTATAATATAATTAAGCTTAGCTGCCTAAACG
The DNA here is from genome assembly GCA_903112645.1 of Prunus armeniaca. Taxonomy (NCBI): domain Eukaryota; kingdom Viridiplantae; phylum Streptophyta; class Magnoliopsida; order Rosales; family Rosaceae; genus Prunus; species Prunus armeniaca. The sequence continues at coordinate 6,082,990 of CAEKDK010000003.1, read as the reverse complement.
TTTGTTTGTCAATTTCGTCGCCCTGAGAGTCATCATTTTTGTCACAATGTAGCCGTTACATTTGAAAGTTTGAATTCTAGAAGATTGATGACAGTTAGATGCATAAGAGTTTCAATTTCAGTGGGACATGTATGTGAAAGTGATCTTGATGGGATAATTAGCCTCCTCAATATTTTTGTAGTCGGCTTTATTATCATAAGAAATAAAGAAGAACAAAAAAAAAAGTATTAAAGTGATAAGTTTTGCTACATGCCTATACATATGCAATGAGTAATTTAGAGATATCATATTTTTATCCCCTTAATTCATCATATTTATGTCACATTTGATGTGTTTTTCAAATTTGTTATTATGATAAAGTGTTCTCTTTTCTTATCAGTAAGGCAAAGGAATTTGAATTTAAAATCTTTTTCAACATGGAAAGAATATGGTTTATTGTGCATAATATTGTGATTTGATGTGTGAAACTAAAATAATGTGACATATATCTTTCTTTGTTTTTTTTTTAGTGGTAAATACCATGAGGTGTAGAACCAAAATAATGCCTTCAAGCCATTGAGGCACCAGGCAGTCCGCAGCTGGAGGTGGCAGTTTGCCAACCGCACCACACCTTATAGTCGACATATATCTTTCATTATCATAGAGAAAGGACTGGTTTTTCTAGCTTTTTTTTTGTTTTTTGTAATAAGCAGCTGAAAATATACTTATAAGAGTTTCAAAAAAATTAAATTTACATGCTTATTATTACCTTAAATTTTCTTAGGAAAAAAAAAAAAAAAAAAAAAAAAAAAAAAAAAAACTAAATGCTTCATTTTTAAGACCCAAAAAAAAACTTCTAAACGAATCCTAAAATTAACTGAGTACACCATACTATTTTATTGAATTACTAATTTACCCTAATATAAAATGACAAAAAAAGATATTGAATTATGAAACAAATACAAGTTTAATAAGTACACCATACTCACCATATTCAGCCCTAATCAAACTTAGAAAAGTTTTTGTATTGCTTGGTTCCAATAAAAGGATTTGTCAATATGTTTTAGTACAAAGATCTTGTTTCAAGTACCACCCAATGAGCTATATAGATTTTCTCATTGAATTCTGTCGTTCAAGATGAGTGATGATGAATGAGATGGTGTTCCGAAAGAATCCTTTGAGTTTGACCCTGCTTCTTTGCCCACCAATCTTGATGAAAACCATTGATTTGAATCTAATGGTTTGTCCCGTGAGTTAAAGTGAACGCGAACCTGTAATGGGTTATGGGAGAGTATGCACGGCTGAGAAATAAGATAATTATGAAGAGAAACTTCAATGAACATATCTCCAAAAAAGGCAAATAGCAACATAGATAAAAATAAACAAATAAAATATAATTTTATTGTCTTATTGGAAATTAAAATTATGCACACTTTGATTTCCTTATAACTCAGTTTGTTTCTTGTGTGCATGTGCACTAAAACACCGTTGAAAAGAGAAGTAAGATGATGAGCTTTGAATTGAAGGAGTCAGCAAATCTACTCCCATTATAGCTCATGAAATTAAAGATTTTGATGCAAACCCAAAATCTGAAAAGAGGGAACGAATTCATGTAAAAAAAGAAACATGATTTAGGATTGGAATTAGGGTGTTGTGTGATAGATTGTATTATGGTGTATTAGGGGTATTTTTGATAGTTAAATAGGCTGTACTTAGTTAATTTTACATTTTAATTAAAATATTAGGGTGTACTTAGATCATATGGTGTACTCAGTCATATGGTGTACTCAGTTAATTTTAAGGTTCGTTTAGCAGCACTTAAGAAAAAATAACTTGTATGACCTATTGAAGTCGTCTTTTATGCGTAATAGAAATATACTTGAGATCAAGTTTTGTATGCGTAATAGGTTTTAATGTGCAGACAAGAATGAGTCAGAAAAATGAAAAGTGTACAGTCAATTTTTATACCCCATGAATAAGTCATGGAATACGCTTGTTGGTTTCGATAACACAGTCCTAATCATAGTTAAATAAGAGAAAATGATGGGTGTGAATGCTTAATTGTAGTTAACAAAAAGTTTTAATGGTAAAGCACTCATCTCTACATACCACGATAAGTGCTCGATTCTCAGTCTCTTTCTCTTTTAGGAACAATACTTTTCAATGCAACATAATAGAAGAACTTGATTTAAACATGAAAATAATAAGGTAGGTTGATCATACATACTTGACATGAATTTCATAAAAATACGATCACTAACACGATTAAACATATCGTTTTAGTGTCAAATAACAATAATAATGATTTTGGCACAAGAAACTCGTTTTAGACTTTAACTAGTACTATACAAAGAAGAAAAAAAAAGTGAATAATTTTTTCCTAGGGAGTACCATTGTTAAACAACTGCTATCCAACATGCTCTCATATCATGTTATACAATTACTAACTCGAAAAAAAGAATTGGCCAACAATGTATATTAAGCTTGCATAATCTATGTAGGTCAACAAGAACTCAACCCAAATAAACGAGTCGGAATGGTGTTGAATCATATAACGCGATTAATTAAACTTGCGATGTTAGAATTGATTAGTAGTTCACACAAACTAACCCAAAGAGAGAAGAAAAGAAAAAAAAATCAACAACAACAACAACATGACACAACCTAACTTGATTCTCACCCCTATACCTTATCGTGAACAAGTAGAAAATATAGAAACCTAGGGATTAATTGCACCTCCAAAGATTCCCCAAAATAAAGGCTGAGGCTTCCCTTGGGGGCCCGAAGCATCACCGTCCATCATCAAGATCACAATTTAAATGTAGCTCTAAAGCTTGATTAAGTAAGGACATTTATGGTGTCCAACAAGCTCTATCCTCTTCCACACACACAAAAAGAACATGTGGTTTGGTGTCATTTTCTTTCTTTTTCGGAAATCTTAGAAAAGGGATGTGTTGCAATGACACAAAGAATTCCCTTGAAGTAACCGAAATTGCAAGAGGACAAGTAAATGAGTTGGTTGTTGGAGGGTTAATTTTGTGCTACTATTGCTTCGCTGGATTTAAGCCATTTGTGCCTTTGGTGATAATACAAGTCCAAATCCAGTGAAAGATGCATATTCCAACAGAGAATGTTTCAAGGAAAGGGGGAGGTTCTAGATGGAGAGGGTAGTTGTATCTGTTTGCTTTCTTGTCTTCATTGTCTTCAGTCTTTTAACAAAATCTGGTATGAAGGAGGGAAGAGTTGGTGGATCTCATAATCAATTTTTTGTTGAAATAATGGCATCTTTGATATTATAAATTCAAAACTACTGTTTTTTTCAATTGTTAATCGACGGGGGATTCAAATTTGGGACACCTTTTAATATCGCAGAACATAAATATCACTAAATCAATAGCTAGCTGAACGAGACTAGTGTTTCATTTGTAAACTAAATTATGAAAATTTTCAACACATATCCATTTAGAAATAGTAATTCTGAAATATACATCAAAATATGATTTATGGGATTTGAAATTGAGACTTACTTTAACCAAGTGGAAATGGGTTACTACTAGCAGCCCCAATCTCTTGGACCACATAGGTGAGTGAGTGAACTGTTAAATTTAATTTACATCCAACGGTGAGTGACCACAAATCTCTTAGAACCCTATAGTCCAAGACATCGGGACTGTTACGACTAGACCAAACTTTTATTGACATAAGCTCTTTGACTCTTTAAATTTACAAGTTTTGGGGTATCTCTCCCACACTCACGTAGTGTGTTGGAAATGTAACTGCGTGATCAACAAATTCTGTCATGAAGCTAAAGTATTTTCAAATTGTTTGGATTGCTCGCTAAAATAAAAAGAAAGACAGAAATCTTGGTTGGTTTTCTGGCCCAGTTTGGTCCAAATGTCAAGTGGGATGAGCTGTATCCACCCTTATGGCAGTTTTGCTGATTATGTAGCCTAGTCGCTCTTTTCCCAGCTTTGGGCCGTAAGTCAAGGCGAGATGAGAAATCCACACGTCTGAATATGAGAAGTCGTAGATAGAGCAGCACTAGTAGTAAGGGTTAAATACTTTTTTTTTCACTGAATTTTACATGAAAATTCAATTTGATCATTGAGAAAAAAATGTAGCCAAATTGATAACTGTGTTTTCCAAAGTTTACAATTTATAGGCATTCCGTAATCTTCCATAAAGTGTAACTTTTATTTTTATTTTTTTTACGAAACACATGCAATCTTCTTCCTCTAACTTAACAAGTTAGGTTATATTTTGCTATTAGGGTTAAACAAATTAGGGGAAATCTAATCACCTTGATTATATGTCTCCTTGCCATCCAAATCATAATACGGTTCTTATTCAATCAATTCAGACTTCAATATAGCATCCAATATGTGACCTTATACACAATTTTTATGTCAACCCAAGATTTCCCTCAATTTGTTAAATCCTAATAGCACAAATTACCCTAACTTGTTGAGTTAGAGGAAGAAGACTGAATGTGCTTCCTAAAAAAATAACAATTGCACTTAACGGAAGATAATGGAATGTTGTAAATTGTAAACTTTGGGAAACACATGGACCAATTTGGCTAAAAAAAATTTCTCCATGACCAAATTAAATTTTTGTATAAAACTCAGTGACCAAAAAGACCCTAGTAGTAATGCAATTGTTTGTATCAAATTTGGTTTGCTAAAAGAAGTGAATCTCAAATAGATGGGGGCAGTTGTGCAATTTCCAAACTGTAGTCAACCACATAGAGTATTTCACTTATTGGAAATTGAAACGTTGTTGCTTTTGGCGGGGACAGATTCAGAATTTCAAAATGGGGTGGCTAAATTTACTTTACGTGAAGGGGTTTGAAAGGGTGTCATGGGGAGGCTCGGGTGGGCTATATTACAGATTTTGGGCTAGAAAAAAAATCCTACTTGGGCTATAGCTCATGTTAGGTAGACCATTGGTCCGTCCCTGTGCTTTGGTTCACACATACACACACAAGTACAGTGCACCTAAGCTAAGCCCATTAGGTACCCATAACCATACCTAACCTAATTTGCAGACCGTTGAAATTCTGCTTTGAACCATGTTTATAAAGAGAATCGTATTATCTCAACTTACTACGTGTTGCAGCTCCTCTGCAATAGAAAATATAAACTAATGTCAATTAGAGAGATGGTACAATATATAGTCAGAGTTAGAGATGATACAAATAGTAATATTCGAGCACATAAACATAAACTAGCTGCTGATGGGTTAGTTGCCATCACCATTTGGGCTACACTAGATGTAGGGATGTTCTGGGTTGTTTTTGGTTAGTTTTTCATTGGCTCTAAGCCCATCTTTACATTGACATTGACGTAGTTAATTTGTCACATATATGGTAAGGTAGTTGGTGAGGCCAAAACTGACCACTCCAAGCATGATTAGTGCCCTAGACTCCTAGTTGCGCACTCAGACATATCCGAATAAAATAATGAATAATGCACAAGCTACAAACTAATATAGTGTTTGCCTCCAAAATTGCCCATAAAAAGTTAATATAAAATCATGCACTAAACAAATTTAAATAATTTAAAATAAAAAATAAAAAAAACAGTTCACAAGTCAACACCATTCTAATAGCGGTGGACTCCACCAAAATTACTTTGCCAACCCTAAGATTTCTGGTGACCTCATCATAAAACTACATAAAACTTTTTCTAACATGAGTTGTAGGGGTAAATGCGTGTACAATAATTTTATAATGAGGGCCTGATATATGATGCTTAGGTGAGGTCTTATCTCTTAATCTTTGGATCAAATTTGTCAACCGTTAAATTAAATTGGTTAGTATGATCCAACGGTTAAGAGATAGAACCTCACTTAAGAGTCATATATAAGGTCCTCACTATAGAATGACTCAATACGTGTAACTACTTAAGCTACAAACCCTTAAAAATTTGGGATTTTGTTACAAACGACGGATTAGCATGGGAGTAAATAGTAAGGATCATGGGCCATGGAATGGAGCCTCCCAAAACGGGCCCATGGGCCGAATCTAATCTCAATTGTAATATCTATTCCTTTTTTGGTCGAAAATATCTATCCCCATCCTACAAAGGCTTTTATTCACTTGTGTATGAACCAAAATTGAAAGATACAATGACGTGTTTCTCAACAAAATACGGGGACTCGGGGAGATTACGTGTTGGACTGCGCGCCTTCACCTGTCGAGGTAGGTGGTATGGTCCGTCTAAACCCTTTTCGCCACGTGACCAAACCCTTTACCCAATCACCGCCGATCATTATATTATGGACCCCACATTTAACTTGCGCCCGTCCACCGCAAGTTGAACATGTTGGGACCCACCCATTGCAATGGAGCAAGTTGTTTTGGCGAAGCGGCAAGCCTCGCTGGCTCGTGGCTTTCAACAACCATAATAAAATAATAATATACATGTGAGTGATACTATGTGTCTCGTGGCATGATTGATCATGCTCTCTCTTTAATAAAGTTTTTATAATTTTGGACCTTCCGGTGCAAAGCTGGGGGTGCTGCTGACTGCTGCTTAATATCAAGATAATGTTAAAACATGGGATTTGCAAAAATATTATATGTCTCGTGTAGAAATTGTTTTGGGCCGTTCAATTTGAATTGTATATAATAATATATGTGCTGGTACGCATAAGCTCTAGTTAAAAATATGGCAGCAATTATTGGTTTTTTAACCCGAGACCACACTCGAATTCGAACTTGAGACCATTTTGCGTCATGTTGTTTCTCCTCCTTTATAATTATGTACGGAGGAACTTTAGATAATCTTGTACGCTCTTTATTTGTATGAGCGTAGACAATCGTGAAAGATGACCTTTTGAAGTACCAAAATCATCTCCCTTGTATACATTAACAAGCTTCGAAACATTCTGAGTATATCTGATGCTCTTAATCATTGGGTTTAATTTGTCCCTTCCTTGGAACAGTGAGAGCAAACTGTACTTTACAGCGATTGAGTTTTGGTCCCTAAAAGTTGCTTACAATATGCATGTGTGTGACTAAGTAGGTGCTCTTGTTGGTGCAAACGTGCAGCTACCTCACAACTTCATTGTCTTTATGTATGCCCATTCATTTGGTATGAAAAAAATGTGGAATTTCAGCATAAACGTGACCAAGTTGAACTTTTTTTGGGGACGAAGAAACAAAAATACAATCAAGATTCCTTAAGATTCTTATATTCCTGCGATTATATGTAAATATTAAAGAGTTTCAGTTAAGGGATTCCTCAAATAAGCTTATTTGAGGGAAACCCTTGTCGGGCTCACTATGCATTGTATTTCACTAATCCAAACAATCTATTTTATAGATATTCATTCAAGGATCATATCTACAAAAAAATCACTTGAATCCGATATCATTTGATCACTCAATTGAATTACTGAAATTTGAGTACTTTCTTGAAGCACCGTGTTTATTAATTTTGTATGACACAATTAGATGTCGAAAGGATTTCCGATTTGTCTAATTTTTTGCAAGGATGATCTATGAATATGGACTTAAAATATATAGATGATTTGGATCATTGAAAAAAAAATTGTTGTTGGCCCTAAAGGGTGTCTAATATAAATATATATATATATATATTAGCTTTAAGGAGATGGAAAGCATAAAATTAGCATACTAAATACAAATATTATGCACACATATACTTCTTTCAATTCAGAATCTTGCTTCACGATAGACGTGTTATACATGAAGAATCTGTAAGCCTTCCATGAGCATATTGAGCTTGAATATGCCTATATGCACAAATATACTTCTTTCAAATCAGAATCTTGCAAGAAACACACACGACTCTCTTAAGCAAGCAGAACAGTTGCCGGAAAGCAAAAATATAATGAAATTTGACTGTTGGTGGTGTGTGATTTTGACTAAACTATTTTTTTGAAAAGAAATTGTATGATTCCACTAACGATAATGACCCGTGATTTCAAAACCTTGATAGGGTTCTAGCTATCAAGTGGATGCTAAGAATCAGGTTAAGGGTTAATCCTTGTGGTTAGTTCGGATTTTCAATTTGATCCACGCGTTTTTTAATTGGTCAATTTAGCCCATGTGTTTACTATGTTAGTCGTTTTGACAATTTCCTTCTATTTTTGCCCCACACACGTGGTTCATATATAATAACTCACACATAGGCAAAATTGACCAAATTGGTCAAATTCAAGACTGGTGGACTAAAATAAAGATTCCAACAAAATACTAGAATATGAAAACCAAGTCATCGCCAATAAAGCGCCTTTTTGTGTGTGGAAATTTACATAAATATATATGAATGGAAAAATAGAAATGCTATGCTGCTAAAAAAATGCTATGTTTGTTTGTTTGTTTTAATTATATATATATATATATATTTTGTTCGAGATTTGGGGGTGGTTAAGTTGATCTTTACTGTACTCATCTCACATGCATGCTACTTGAGTCCCATATTTATGATAGTAAAAATTCAGTTTAATTTCGTTATATGCGATGGTAAGAGAGGACGAATAAAATCGACTACAATAACTTAAATGAAGAGAAAAATGTTCGTAGCCACATTTGATACAAACTCACCAAAAAAATACTAATAGATATCTTGAAATTCACCATTGAAGATGTCAAACCTGAAGATTCAGTAGTGGTAAATAAAACATAAGGAGACATGTATAATTAGTTATTTTTTTTTTTTTTTTTTTTTTTTTTTTTTTAATATTTTTAAAATATTAAATTGGGTTCTCTTAGGAAAAAGTGAAATTCTTTTGAGTTTATTATAATTAAAATAAATAAATAATTGAATATATATATATATAGTAACTGTAACGCGACCTTAAATAAAATAGAAAGGTCAGATATAGATATATTTAATTGGATTATAAGCATGATGCATGGAATCAAGAAATTCAATGTACTCATCTCTTTTACTAAACAGTGAATATAAAATTTTCCCATAACAAGTTTTATAGTTAAACATCTAATATAAAATTCTTCCATAACAAGTTTATATAAACAGTGAATATAATTTTTTTTTAAACTATGTGTTGTAAAGCTAAGTTTTTAGAGATATTTAATGATATACCCATTCTTAGTACTAATATTATAGATAAATCCTACACCATTGAATTCCTATAAACAAACCCAAAAAATGACAACTGTCCTTATTGAATTTAATATTTATTATTAAATTACTTTGATGCCCTATTAAGTGTTTTGAGTATTTTTATGAGATTTTAGGATTGAGTTTGTTTTAAGAAATTGATGACAGTTTTGTAATTTATAAAAAGTTAAAAACCTATTTGTTATGTTATAAATGGGCTTTGAGTGTGTTTCTAAAGTCCATTTCATATAGTGTATTTTTATAATTTGAATCCCTATATTGGGTATGATAGTGAATCTCTCAAGTTTGTATACATCGGTCACTCATACTACCAACAATATGTCATTCAATCAATTATCAAACTATATGTTTCACACTACCAACAATATGTCATTCAATCAATTATCAAACTGTATGTTTCACATTGTAGAATATATGTTTAATAGAAATGAGATCCGCATGTTGGTAGGCTCCATTTTTATTAGAGATGCGATTGTTCTAACATTACTCTTGATTGAAATCCTAATTTTCTTCTTCCTTCATCTAGTAGACCCACCAACCTACCGTTCAACAATATTCGAGGCAATTAGCGATTTGGGCACTAACTCGACCCAAATTGCAGGGTGCCCATGTTGCTAAATAATATATATTAAATTTCATTGTAGAAAATATCTTTTTTGAGATAAAGACAATATATTGCATTTATAATTCAAGTATAAAGGCCGTTAGCCACAAGAGTTGGTACAAATAGAGATAACCACTCCCTCCGTTTGGATGAAGGAATTGAAAATTACATATAATTCTAAAATGACTTAATTTAGATTTCCATCATTTCAATTTCTGACAATTGATGATTTTAGTATTTGAATTTATGTATGTTGAATTTGTAAATGGCAGTATGGAAATTGTGAAATAACGCCTATTTTAATAAATTTCGTGCTTAAGTTACCAAACAAGGGAATTGTTAATTTCTCCTTTTAAATTCCCGATTTTGAGCTAAATTTCGAATTATTTTCCTTCAACCAAACAAAGGGAGGTTATTACAAATATGAAAGTGTAGTAACCACAAATGGCTAATCCAAATACGGAAGACTCCACCGACAACATTAGGCGCACAAGTGTACCTTCACAAATAGCCATAGAGGACAAAGATTCGGAGAACTCCACCGGCAATATTAAGTTCACAAATGTACCTTCATAAATAGCCATAGAAATTCCGACAAATAGCAAATACCTATTTGCACATAGGTCATACAAATCTATTATTATAATTCAAATATCTTCATCTTAGATGTAAACAACCAGTTTTTTTTATTTTATAGAGTTGATGAATTAAAATATAATTTATGGCTCCAATTTGAAAAACCACTACTCCAGATGATTCAAGCCACGAGCCAACCATAGGAGGGACGGACGGCGGAAGCACACATCATCAATGAATGATTTCACATCCCACGAATTTATAACCCCACATGTAACTTTCAGAGGCCTCCAAAGTATCAAAAAGTGAAAAATATCTCGAGGGTTTTTTCTGTTTCAGTTTTGGCCAAACTCAGGGGCGTTTTGGTCGTCTTACAAAGCAGGTGCATTTTGGTCAATGTACTTGCACAGGAATCATTCTTCGGCTAACTTGTCTTGTGGGATGCTTTTTAGACTGCCCGACTGTCTCTGACCCATCCATTTTCCGTATTTGCCTCCAGTCACGGTTTCACTTCCTTTTGTGTTAAATGTGTTTGTTAAAAAAAAAAAAAAAAAAAAAAAAAAAAAAAAAAAAAAAAACTTGTTAACTTGTTAATGGAGTTATTGATTTTGTGGGTTAGGAACAGATTGAGAGAAATTAAGCTCTGCACTTGCTTGAAACCCTTTTTTGATTAACATTTCAGGCTGGGAAAAAAAATCTCTAGAGTTTTTGTTTTTCCTTTCTAAACCTTTGAAAGGGGCTGTTTAGTTTGTTTTCTTCATTTGGTATAAATAGATATTTGTATCAACCCTTTACACTCTCTCTGAAAATCAAATCTTTTTTCTTCAGCCACCTTATCTTCCTCACTTCCCTTATCTGTGTCTCTCTTCATGTTCTTCTCTTGAAAAAACCTACTTCTGGATTTTCTTGAAGGGACCTAAGAGAGACATGGATGCTGTTTTGCAGACCAAAGGGCTTCTCTCCCTGCCTTTAAACCCCAAGACCAGAGCGTTTCAATCTTCTCTGGGCTTAAAGCAAAGATCTTTCTCCACAAAACCCAAAATCCCAACTGGGTTATCTTTGTCGTCAAATGGGTTACAGAAATTTCAAGGCTTTGTCTCAAAGACTCATGGGTTTGGCACAAAAGAGAGGAACTTGTTCATCTGCAGGGCTGAAGCTGCTGCTGCTGCTGCTGATGGGCAGCCAGCATTTGGGGAAACTGAGCAGCCCAAGTTCTTCGGTATTGAGGCTGTAACCCTCAAGAAGATTGTTCCACTTGGGTTGATGTTCTTTTGTATCTTGTTCAATTACACAATCCTCAGGGACACAAAGGATGTGTTGGTTGTAACAGCTAAAGGGAGTAGTGCAGAGATTATACCCTTTTTAAAGACCTGGGTGAACCTGCCTATGGCTGTTGGCTTCATGCTGTTGTACACAAAATTGTCTAATGTGTTGTCTAAGAAGGCTCTCTTCTACACTGTTATGCTTCCATTTATCGCCTTTTTCGGGGCATTTGGATTTGTCTTGTATCCTCTCAGCAATTATATCCACCCAGAAGCGCTTGCTGATAGCCTGCTCAACACTCTTGGTCCAAGGTTCCTTGGTCCACTCGCAATCTTGAGGATATGGAGCTTTTGTTTGTTCTATGTCATGGCTGAATTGTGGGGGAGTGTGGTGGTTTCTGTGCTTTTCTGGGGTTTTGCCAATCAGGTAATTTCCTTGTCGTGTGATTCATGTCTGCATAATCGGGATTTGATTGCTTGCCAATCAGGAATATAATTTTAAAGATGAGTTGATGTTTATTTAATGATTTGATTCCTTGTGTACCCATACACGTTTTCTGGATTGGTTATCATTTTTTCCAGTCTCAGTTTCTTAACATATGGTTGGTACATATGTTGTTTGTTTTATAGATACTGTTTAAAACGAGGAGTTATTTAAAACCTATATATGTCTGTATACTGTGTCAGTTTATAAAAAATGGAAGTGAAATGTGTTTTGAGATTGGAATTGGAGGCTTGATTTTTCTCAGTTATCCGATTGTGAATGGTGCTCTGTTCATCCTTATTAATTAAACAGGAAAAAATTGATCTCGCTTTTTAGATGGCTTTCTCTTCTATTTGCCACAGCAGACTGGACAAGGATTAACTTTCGCCTTAAAAGGTGCTTGCTTTTGAAGCATGTGTTATATCTTGTGATATGAATGATTCATATCAAAACTTATTTTTCCTATTTGTAACGACCCCATTTGAGTTGAATCGTATGCCAAGATATGGATTCTTATAGAATACAAGAAATGATCGCTGAAGTTTTCATTAGTCTGAATTTAAGGTCTTCGCCTTAATGTTAGTGACTGGAACTTAAATAAATAATGTTGCATGGATTTTATGCAGATAACTACCGTTGACGAAGCAAAAAGATTCTACCCCCTTTTTGGACTGGGAGCGAATGTTGCTCTTATTTTCTCAGGCAGAACAGTGAAGTATTTCTCTAATTTGAGGAAAAATTTGGGTCCTGGAGTTGATGGTTGGGCCCTGTCCTTAAAGGGGATGATGAGCATTGTTGTGTTGATGGGGTTCACAATCTGTTTCCTGTACTGGTGGGTAAACAATTATGTTCCTCTTCCCACCCGAAGCAAGAAGAAGAAGGTAATCTTCCGCAACAAGACTATCTTGTTAATCGTATTTGAATTGTGTTGATACGTTAGCTGCCTGAATCTGTTCAATTTTGGGCCCTTCTGTTCATATTAGTCTGTTCTGTTTATCTGCATTACTTCTTATCATGGCACCATCTGTTAATACGTTGCTGGGAAGTTGAAAAAATAACATAATTTTGTTTACTATCTTATTGTGGTCACTGATCACTGGTCATTGTTGAAGCGACCTGAATCCCATACCAATATTTTTATAATTGGCCAATTTCGTATTCTCTTAAGTTTGGTTAACAGGGTGCTGAAATGAATTCGCAATGCTTGAAAGCTATGTTGGTCACTGGTCATATATATTGAAGAAAGCTTGTGATTTCCGGTTTATCACAAAATTATGAACTTTAGTTGAATATGATGGATGGCATCTTTTTTAACTTCTATTTACGTTGCAGGAGAAGCCCAAAATGGGGACAATGGAGAGCTTGAAATTTTTGGTGTCTTCAAGATACATCAGAGATCTTGCCACTTTGGTGGTTGCATATGGTATTAGCATCAACCTTGTGGAGGTTACATGGAAATCAAAGCTCAAAGCTCAGGTATGCCTTAGCTGGGTGACTTAATCTTTGTCTATGTTATGAATTACTAATTGATAATCCTCACTCTTCTTGTTCCACTGTGAGTTGTGCAGTTTCCAAGCCCGAATGAGTACTCTTCTTTTATGGGTGACTTCTCAACTGCCACTGGAATAGCAACTTTCACAATGATGTTGCTCAGTCAAGTTATATTCGAAAAATATGGATGGGGAGTTGCTGCGAAGATCACACCTACAGTTCTACTTCTGACTGGAGTTGGTTTCTTCTCTCTGATCTTGTTTGGGGGTCCACTTTCACCTGCTATTACGAGCCTTGGGATGACTCCACTTCTTGCAGCTGTATATGTGGGTGCTTTGCAAAACATTTTCAGCAAGAGTGCCAAGTACAGCTTGTTTGATCCATGCAAAGAAATGGCATACATTCCCTTGGATGAGGACACCAAGGTTTGGACTCATACTCACAACTCAGTGTTTTAGATTTTGGCTTAACCAGTAGTTTAGGGAGATTTTAATTAGGGACCCTCTTTAAAGGAGAGGTTGCAGTCATCTTGGAATCATATTTATCAGCAAAAGCCTCGAGTTTTCTAATTTGAGTTTCATTTTGAGCCCTTTCGTGTTTACGTTCCTTGTCAACTTCTTGCTGTAGGTTAAAGGAAAGGCAGCCATTGATGTTGTCTGCAACCCATTGGGGAAGTCTGGTGGTGCTCTGATTCAGCAGTTTATGATTTTGACCTTCGGGTCACTTGCAAACTCAACACCTTACCTTGGAGGTATACTTCTGCTGATTGTTCTTGCATGGCTGGGAGCAGCCAGGTCTCTAGACACCCAATTTACTGCATTGCGACGGGAAGAAGAGCTCGAGAAGGAGATGGAAAGAGCGGCAGTCAAGATCCCAGTAGTGGCTCAAGAGGGAAGTGGGAACGGTTCTCTTGCCAGCGATTCAGTGCTGAACCCAACAGCAGGAGACAGCGGTTCCTCTGGACCTCCCCGCAACATATAATGTTTCTGGTTTAATCGCCAGATGGGAAGACCAAATAGGGTTGATGAGAAGCAATATTGGTGAAGTCTTGGTGGTAGGATCTTAGTTTGCTTTAAAAATAAGCATGCTTATGACTTCTTCTAAGTCCAGTTTTTTCATAGATATTGAAATTACCTTCAGTTTAGTTAGTTTTCAGTTCCTATATTTTGTAGAATTAGATTGAATTTACACCAATGGAATAAACCTAGTTGATTCATTATTACAAATATATTCCTGTTGCAAATGGGACATAATGTGACATCAAATTTGGGCAGGAGTGAGAGGGGCAGATTTTGATTTAACAGACTAAATTTTCTCTTATAAATTTCTTTACTACAAATCTCTCAGGAAAAATTACATTTTTTTTCCTTTCTATCAAAGAGAGATTTAAATTTTGGAATTTCTTTCGACATTAAAAAGGAAAATACCACCAGACTAGGCTAGACTAAATTAGCTAATTAGCATTTGATATTTTGCCCCTCACCGACCCCCGGCCTGCTACGCTGGAAGGTGATAACAGCGTCAAATTTTATTAATGAAATAATTTATAATAATAGAAAAAATCTAGGGTGTTGGGATTTTAGTCATTTTCAAATTATTATTTTTTAAATAAAAAGGTATGGTGATGACTTGCGGGACTTGGACTGCTCGAATCCATACAAAATCTCCACCAAGGGTGTTCCCCCTTGCGGATACTTTGCTCTGGGGACGAACGTTTTGTATGAGAGTTCAAAATTGCTAACACCTAAGAGCCGTTTGATTCGTACAATCAACTTCTTGGGGATAAAACTCCCATATCTAATAGATGTCTAGGATTGGGTTTATTTATAAATTTGTATATCTAATATCATGAACTGAAAATGAAATGAAAATGAAAGATGTACATTCATGTATTTGAGAACGCTGAGAAATGAAGATGATGACAACAAATTAAATTTGCTATTAAATTTTTTTTGAAAGAATTCGATTCAATGTATTTGAAATAACTAGATGTAATACATTTAAAATGACCATATACGCAAGGAGTAATTTGAAATGCATTTGTTTTCGTCATTTCTTTCTTATTCAAAAATGTTGACATACATGAATTGTAGTAGTCTAATATTACAATTTAATTTTATATGTCTAAATCCTTTGATTTGGAATCCTTCCATCCAAATGGGACCATTATTTCTATTTATTAAAAATTTCCAAGAGTGCACATACCAAACATGGGAATGCAATTTCATACATATTCTCAAACTTCTGAACTTTGAACCAGACACATAATGAATTGTTTAGGAATGAATGCCATGTCTATTTCCCTGGAGGCAAGAATGGAAGATTATCATTTCCATATCTGGAAATGCTGGGAAATGATCACTAGGAAAGACCTTTTATTTCTATTCCCATTTTTGGTTTGTATAGTATTAACATGTTTGGTATTAGATTCCTAAAAAAGTATTTACCAAACATGAGAATGACTTCTCATACCCATTTCCAACCTTATAAACCTTGGACCAAACATAGAGCATGACCATTGTGGGAGCTCATTGGAGTCAAATTGGGCTCCACAACCGGAGGAACCCAACAACAATGTTATGGAGCAAATGGGCTGTTTTTCGCGGGGAGTCATCCAACATTACTAATTCTAGAGTTGAAAATTCAAATTGACTCCATTCTTGACCCTTCTACATTGTTCGATCTGGATATTAAACAGCGACGATTCTTGGCCCATTGCCTTTACTTAATGGGCTTCTCTCTACGTTGTTCTATCAATATAACGGCGCTCTAAGACTGTGTTCGGTGACTAAGATTGAATTGGATTGAAAATAAAAATACTAATTTAATGATGTGTTTTGTACTACAGATGATTAAGGGGTTCGATTAATTGAAACGTGCTATTAGATGATTTAGTAGGATTAAACATAATCCAAGCCAACTTAATCCCAACCTTTCAATAGGATTCATAATTCTACTACATTAGGCCCTAGACATAATCTAATTCATGTTGTTTTTAAGCCACAAAACATTTGACTGAAATTATAAATCCTATCAAACTACATAATCAAACTCATCAAAACAGGTCCTAACGGAAATATTTTGGCCTTGGGCTAGCATGAACCAAGTGGGCCCATACCAAACAACAGTGGGGCCCGCGCACCCAGACGGGCCAGAGCTGCAGCTGGTGTTGGGAGGGCAGCAGCTAGCTATAGCTACCATCCAAAGTTAGGAACAAGAATGGAAGTTCACGTGCTGGTTGTTGTGCAAAATACAAGAACAAGAATACGAAATTGGCTCATACATTCGGCAGCAATATCCCATCACCTTCTTATTTTGTATCCACATTTCTCATTATTCTCGAGGTGATGTTGATTTTTTCCTCTTCTCACATCTTTTTCTTTTCCAACAATTAGGCAATCTAAGTTGTTGAATCTCCAAAATTCACAAAAAGTTTCATCTTCTTTTTGGGAGAAACGGTAGTTGTATGTATGTGTTGTATTTATCGACTGCATTGCTGATCATATATTTTTATGGAAGTGAAACATGCTCATGTTCTAAATAGATAAGTCATATCTCCAAGTGCATATATGGCACAAAATAATGGCATTGTCGTCAAGTCGGTAGATACTCCTCATAGTTTTACCATGTCCATGCCCAAATTGTTAGAGAGAGAGAGAGAGAGAGAGAGAGAGAGAGAGAGAGAGAGAGAGTTTTGTTAGGAGTCTCTTTCAATCTTGGGTGGTGTTATAATGAATTTTTGTTCTCCATGCCAGAGAATGAGACGTTGCCTGTCATAGGCAAGGATTATTTCACTATTTTGCATTTATAACACTTGTCTTCTCTCTCTCTCTCTCTCTCTCTCTCTCTCTCCCCCTCCTCCTCCTCCTCTCTTTTTCTCTCTCTTTTATCCATGCATCTTCCTCCTCACCCATCCATCCAGCCATCCATCTCTTACACTACACTGGAGTACTATACTATGCCATTACTTAAATCTAAAGCCACCCATGTCCTTTTCTCTTGACCTTTCACCCAACTCAAGGGCATTATCGATATTTCAACTCCATGCCAACACCAAAAATTACTTTCACCCTCTGTCATGTAAAAGTGTAACTAAATGAACCATATATAACACCCCACAACTGCCCCTTCCATTTACCCGTTGCACCCGAAAAAAAAAAGCAATGTCGAAAAACCAAGATTTGCAAGAATCCGTCACTTTCCCCGGAAAACCCTCCCCATTTGCGGCCGAATGCTGGTTCGATGACGCATGTATCCTCGACATGGACTACTTTGTCAAAACCCTAGCCGGCATCAAAGCCAAAGGCGTACGTCCCGACCTCATCGGCTCCATAATCACCCACTACGCCTCCAAATGGCTCCCGGACCTCTCCGGCGAAGCCCTCTCCGACCAAAGAAGCCTAATTAGCTTACAGTCCTCCCCGGAATCCGTCACCGCCTTGTGGATGCGAAAACGCTTCTTCGTCGAAACCCTAGTCGGCGTCCTCCCCCCGGAGAAGGACTCCATCCCATGCAACTTCCTCCTCCGCCTCCTACGCACCGCCAACATGGTTGCGGTGGAGGCCACGTACCGCGCCGAGCTAGAAAAGAGGATATCGTGGCAGCTGGACCAAGCCTTGTTGAAGGAGCTCATGATACCTTCTTTTAGTCACACGTGCAGTACTTTGCTGGACGTTGAGCTTGTGATTAGGTTGGTGAAGAGGTTTGCGAACTTGGATGAGACTGCTAAGAGCGGAGCTGCCATGGTCAAGGTGGCAAAGCTTGTGGATTGTTATCTTGCTGAAGCCGCCATGGATACATGTTTGAGCTTGAATGAGTTTGCGGCGCTTGCTGGAGCTGTGCCTAGCCACGCCCGTGCCACGGATGATGGGTTGTACAGAGCCATTGATACTTATCTCAAAGTAAGGTCTATGGTATTTAATGGATTTAATTGCCTAATTAGTTGACAATTAATTGGGATAAATGTGAATTAATTAGGTAAAAAAATGTTGCAGCATGAGTATACATATATTTTATCGAAAAGAACATGGTACATGAAGAAGACTTAAGAAACAATCTTAAGTCTTATCATGTCGGTCCTGAGGACATGGCTGTCTTGTCACCACCAGCAAAGATATCTGAGAAGGGTCTAGGTGGCTTCTCTCATAGGACTAGTAAATTGACATAAATGCCCTTTGTTTTGGGTAGGAAATGGCCGGCCCTAAAGCTTTCTGCATTTGGTTTTTCTGTTGTTCAGTAGTGAGCATGAGTAAAAAGGTGCATATTTGTATGATTGAATTATTTTTTAGGTCCAATTGAAGCATCCTACCCTTGACTCAGTATCAAGCACTTTTATATTCTAACATTTAGAGCTTTTAAGTGGAGGAAAATGTTCTATCACTAAATTGTTCGATATATTACATTGCAAAATTAGAAAGTGGATTCTTATTTGAATGTATGATCTAAATCAATAATCTGATGACATAATATAACATTTTATGTTATCAAAATTACCTATGGTATGCTACCTACAGAAACTTGGGTTGATGTGAAACATGGATATCTAATCTAACCATTATTCAAAAGTTTAATATATAACTTCCATCATGGCAGGCACATCCTGGAGTATCCAAGCAAGATCGAAAGAGTCTTTGTAGGCTAATCGACTGTCGAAAGCTCTCCCCAGAGGCATCTCTCCATGCTGCACAAAACGAACGCCTGCCTGTCCGGGCAGTGATCCAAGTCCTCTTCTCAGAGCAAAACAAGCTTCACAGGCAAATTGATTGGAGTGGCTCGTTCAGTACCAGCACCAGAAGCCCAAACCCCTTTCTTGACGCCCCAGCTCGGTGCTTCTCGAAGCGCGAAATGAATGCGATGCAAATGGAGATAAGGAAATTGAAAGAAGAGGTGCTCAGGCTTCAAAGCCAGTGCAGTTCCATGCAAGTGCAGGCAGAGAGGAAAGAGAAAAAGAAAGCTGGGATTTTCAAGTGGACTAGGAATTTAGGGATAATGCCTTCGTTTAGGACTACGGGTGTGGTGAAGATTAATGAGGGTGGAGATGGGGATGTTGAGTATGGGAAACAAACGCCTATGGATATGAAGACCAGGTTGGCTAGAGCTAGAGCTACTCCAAAGTGGAGAAACTCTTTATCTTAGGGTAGAGGATTGATGGTCTTTTTTTTTCCCCCTTCTTCTTTCTAATGTGTTGTTAAATGTGTTGGAACCTGAGAAGTAATAAAACTGATCAAAGTGATCTCTAATTAATAAGTTCATGTAACATATCTCATTCAACTCCGCTATGAAGGGAGGAAGGATCTGATTTAGGCATTGGATCTTCTGTCAAAGAAGTGTTTTTGTCCAAGTCAGTTCACTGAATAAAAAATGTAAGGCAATAAGTGACTCCAATTAGAAGTCATTTCTTCCTCACAAGTTGAAGTGGGTAAATCAACATTTGAGACAAGATATCAACCTTCTATATTATATTCTGGTTTTTTTTTCTCTTTCAAAAAAACAAAAGACTACTATTGCTTTGTAACAGCATCCATCTCAAAGGAACAAAGGAGATGTGTTAGTTGCCATGTCGTCATGAAATAACAAAGAGTCACTCTAACTGAAGGCTAGAATATGTCAAAGTTAACATCTCATAAAGCTTGATGTCAAAAATATTACTTCAAAATTTTTACTAAATGTTAAATTGCCACCGAAGCTATCAATCCAAATTTAACATTTGCATTTAACATCTACCTTTACAGATGCTAACTCTTATTGTAGGTGCAAAGATAAATACTTTCTTTCATTGGAGTTAACTCCTATATATATAATTTTTTATTATAAAAATTTCTCTTGAAATTGGGGGTTAATAACTTTTTTCTCATCCTAATAACAAGTTGTCTTTGTGAGTAAACACATTTCAAATTTGACTTGTGCACCTCAACCTCAACTTATTAGGAGAATAATATCTTATTCATAAGAGCCAAACTAAAGTTGTTTTAGTCAAAGTACATGTGGTGGTGTGTATCTCATCCTTGTTAGATTCGTGCTGCTTTTAAGCTCAGCTTAGTCAGTGACAATTGCAGCTTAACACTTGAAGATAACTTGCATAAAGACTCTTTTCTTTCTATAATTTGTGTTAGTTTGCATAAATTGTGGCAGTTTAAGTTAGTTAAACAGACAACGAAAGATAATATTTCTTGTCCATTAAAAAAAAATATACAGTCCCATTATCCATTAACCGTTAAACCTCATGCAAAACCCTCTGGGAAGACAATGCCCTCAGAGTCCGAAAATGGCAGTTTCAGCTCAAAGCTCTCAAATTCCTCACACCCAACACCTTCCTAATCCTCAATTCCCCAAGACCCACAAGCTCGAAACCATTGGTTTCTCTCACAAGCTCCAAACCCACCAAATTTCCTTTAGAAAAACCCAAGAAATGACAGTCTGCAGCACTTCCTCTATCTCCACACAGAACCCAAACTCCGATTTGAACGAGCTTTGCCGCCATGGGAACCTTGAAAAAGCTCTGAAGCTCTTGGATTCAATGCAGGAGCTTCAAATTAAAGTGGAAGAGGATGCTTACATTGCTTTGGTTAGGCTGTGTGAGTGGAAGAGAACACACGAGGAAGGAGCTCGTGTGTACTCTTATGTATCGAATTCCACGACCCTTTTGAGTGTTAAGCTTGGTAATGCCTTGTTGAGCATGTTTGTGAGGTTTGGTAATTTGGTTGATGCTTGGTATGTGTTTGGGAGAATGGGGGAGAGGGACGTGTTTTCTTGGAATGTTTTGGTTGGTGGGTATGCGAAAGCTGGGTTCTTTGATGAGGCTTTGAATTTGTATCACAGAATGTTGTGGGTTGGGATTGTGCCTGATGTGTATACATTTCCTTGTGTTCTTAGGACTTGTGGGGGCGTCCCGGACTTGGCGAGGGGAAGGGAGATTCATGTACACGTGATTAGATTTGGGTTTGAGTCGGATGTTGATGTGGTTAATGCTTTGATTACAATGTATGTAAAATGCAGTGCCGTTGGTAGTGCACGGATGTTGTTTGATAGAATGGCTAGGAGGGATAGGATCTCGTGGAATGCTATGATTTCAGGGTATTTTGAAAATGGAGAATTTTTGGAAGGATTGAGATTGTTTCTCATGATGCTTGAATCTTCAGTTTATCCGGATTTGATGACTATGACTAGCTTGATATCTGCTTGTGAGCTTCTTGGTGACCGTAAGTTAGGGAGGGAAATCCATGGTTTTGTCATGAGAACAGAGTTTGCGGAGGATGTTTCAGTGTGCAATGCTTTAATTCAGATGTATTCAATCATTGGGCATTTTGAGGAAGCAGAAAAAGTTTTTTCTAGAATGGAATATAAAGATGTGGTGTCATGGACATCAATGATTTCGTGTTATGGTAATAATGCACTGCCTGACAAGGCCGTGGAAACCTACGGAATGATGGAGCGAGAGGGTATCATGCCAGATGAAATAACCATAGCCAGTGTTCTATCTGCTTGCGCTTGTTTAGGGCATTTAGATATGGGTATGAAGCTTCATGAGCTTGCTTACAGAACTGGGTTCATATCATATGTGATAGTTGCCAATACGCTCATTGATATGTATTCTAAGTGTAAATGCGTTGATAAGGCTTTGGAAGTGTTCCATGGCATCCCAGGAAAGAATGTCATATCTTGGACTTCAATCATACTTGGCCTTCGGATCAACAATCGGTGCTTTGAGGCTTTGATTTTCTTTCGGCAAATGAAACTCAGTCTAAAACCAAATTCTGTTACCTTGGTTTCTGTCCTGTCTGCTTGTGCTAGAATAGGAGCTTTGATGTGTGGAAAGGAAATTCATGCCCATGCATTAAGGACTGGTGTAGCATTTGATGGTCATTTACCTAATGCGCTTCTAGACATGTATGTAAGGTGTGGAAGGATGGGGTCTGCATGGAACCAGTTTAACTATAACAAAAAGGATGTTGCAGCATGGAATATCCTTCTAACTGGCTATGCACAGAGGGGGCAAGGAAGGCATGCCATCGAGCTATTTGACCGTATGGTTGAGTCCCATGTAGATCCAGATGAGATCACATTTATTTCATTGTTATGTGCTTGTAGTAGGTCTGGCATGGTTGGCGAAGGTTTGGAGTATTTTAGAAGCATGAAACTTAATTATTCCATCACACCTAATCTCAAGCACTATGCTTGCGTTGTTGATCTACTTGGTTGTGCTGGGCAATTGGATGATGCTCACGAGTTTATACAGAAGATGCCTATAAATCCAGATCCAGCTATATGGGGAGCTTTGTTGAATGCATGCATGATCCACAAGCAGGTTGAACTTGGTGAACTTGCAGCTCATCAAATTTTAAAAATGGATACAGAAAGTGTTGGGTATTATGTACTTATCTGTAATCTCTATGCTCAATGCGGTAAGTGGGAAGAAGTTGCAATAGTAAGAAAGATGATGAGGAAAAGTGGCCTGACTGTAGATCCTGGGTGCAGTTGGGTGGAAGTAAAGGGGAAGGTTCATGCTTTCCTAAGTGGTGATAATTTCCACCCTCAAACAAAGGAACTAAATGCAGTTATGGAGGGATTTTATGAGAAAATGAGATCAGTGGGATTCAGAGAGCCCGAAAGCAGTCCTACAGATGAAGTTGAAGCTTCAAAAGCTGAGATTTTTTGTGGACACAGTGAGAGACTAGCAGTTGCATTTGGGCTCATTAATACAGCTCCTGGGATGCCAATATGGGTGACTAAGAACCTTTACATGTGCCAAAGCTGCCACAATACTATCAAATTTATCTCTAAGGTTGTGCGTCGGGAGATTTCTGTAAGAGATACTGAAAAGTTTCACCATTTTAAGGATGGCTCCTGCACTTGTGGGGATGAAGGTTACTGGGGAAGCTCCAATAAATGAGCTGCCGAAGGAATCTTAGAGAACGGTGGAGTAGAATTCAGAAATGACAACTTCTGGCTCATGCTAAACATCTAGTAGTGAGGCTGCAGATTGTTGATTATCTCCTTAATTTCAAAGTCTACTTAAATGCTAAGCAAATTGGCGGAAAGATGATGTGCGACATATATCACAAGAGAGGAAGTAGCTACTTTTCTGCTCTGTCATTACAATCAACTGGAAAAAAAATGATTGGAATTTTGTGAGGCCCTTTCAATAGAAATTTTGTTAGTACTACACTCCGCAGGGCATTGTTATCTCATAACAGTTGTTTGTATGGTGTAATTTTATCATACATGATTTCCTTGTAAAGTAAGTAATCGTTTATAAAATTGTAAATTTCAAATACAGTGTTATGTTGGATCTTATCTTTTCTCATCATTTTGCAACATAATTTATGCTTTATCACTACTATTTTGGAGCAACCTAATAAGCCTGAAATATACTAGCAGCCTAACAGATAATGTACTTATCTTTGCAATAAGCATGGATTACAAGCTGTGCCCATCTCCGATATGAAGGTTGGAATGGACATGCAATGGATTTATTGGCATGTGAGAGTCCTATATTATTAATATCTCCATGGCCCTGTTTATCTCAAATGCAATAATAATTCTGAACTTGGATTTGTTTTCTGCAGATTTGGTGACTTCAATTCGACTTTCATGTATGGCCTAAAAACTAATTCAACTTCCGGAATTGTGCATGACATGCGTAGTTTAACAGATCTATTCCATTTGACAGAGCTCCTGGTAATGTCTAATGTCTCGGTATCAATTCTGGTATTCTTGTTTTTTCATTCAATTCCTTGCAGAGGACATTTGAGATGAGTTTACAAACCAAGATCTTGCAAGAAACTTGAATAGGACCATTCTTTAAGGAAATAGAGAACACAAATTTTAGCAGAGTGAAAGAAAAGGAAACTGAATATTTCTAGTAAAACAACAAGCTGTTATAGCGTCTCACACAAATCAATCTTATACACAAATCAAAGACAATAAAAGAATAGCCAAGCTTGACACAGTTATTCAAAGCTTAAGGCATGTTGCCTTTGCTTAGACTCTAATGGAAAAAATATATATATACCTAAGGAAAAAATTATAGTAAAAACAATGGAGAAGGAAAAGAATCAATACACATTTCCAATGATACACAAGAGGAACTGAACTTTTGTTCACAATTTCACTGCTTTCTTGATTGTCTTCATGGATGACTTTAAAAAGTTGTTTTCTGTAGCATAGCTCTCCTCATCATCACTAGTTACCATGGGCTTCTTTCGTATGCAGTCGACACCCTTTTTCATGCCCAATATTATAGACGGAGACGATGGAATTCGTCGAAAGGCTCTGGCACTCTCAGACCTTGCAAGTTTTCTTTCCTTTCCATTACTCTGATCCCTTCTTTCCTTCCCTTCGAAACTCTTCCTGCTAACAACTCCCCTAACAGGAGTACCCAGTTCATGTGCATTGCCATCCTTCTCTTGGACAATTGACTGCCGCTTTTCGTCATTAACCGGCACACCTTTTTTGACAACTGCTTCGGGACGCTTCAGATTCTTGACCTCCTGTGGATACTTCAAATTCATTTTTCTGATTATATCACCAGTCTTGTCTATTTCACTTTCATTTTCATTCTGAGGACCCAACTCTTCTGGAGAACTGTCTAACAGAATTTGAAGCCACTTCTCTACATTCCCCTTCCCACGCTGTTTCCTGCTTTCTTCATCCTCCTCAATATCTGGTTCTCGAAGGACAGGAAATTGAAATTTGTGATTCCTCTCTTCTATTTCCAGTGTCCTCATTTTATTCTCTATTAAGTTCTCATCCTCTAATGCATCAATGTACCTGGCCTTCTCCTCAAGGTTGTCAATAGACAATCGTTTTGTGGGTCTTTCCAGTTCCTCATTTAGCTCTATTTGCCTATCTTCTTCACTCTGCGATAAAGCAGCAATAGATGCCTTCTGTTCTTCCTCTAGAAACACTCTTAGTTCCTTGTGTAAAACTGTTCTTGGCTTGCTTGCTGGTAGATAAAGAACTGTCTTACTTTCTCTCTCCTCAGCTAAGGCATCATCCATTCTTGATCTCTTCCTTGCTTGTTCCCACTCAGGCCTTATCTGTGTCTCAAGCTCATCTCTTTGTTTGTATTTCTTATGAAGTTCTTTCTCCGAGGCATCACATATTGCCTTTTGTGCCTCAAGTCTTGCCATGAGTGCGCTACTTGCAGCCTGGTTCAGTCTCAACTGCTCTTTATAAATGACAGACCTTAAGCCAAAAAAAGGAAAAGGAAAAAGGTCACCAGTCTGAAAAAAACTATATTCAGAAAAAAACAAAACAAAAAAGAAAAGGAAAATCTTCTACACAGACTCTTGTTTAACAATCTTACTGGTGCATAGCATCTCGAATCATCTTTTCGAGCGTAGTCCTATATGATGATTGTGCCTCTGCTAGCCGCCGGCACTTCTCTGCTCTTCTCCTACGCTTTATCAATGTCAGTTCCAAGTTTTGAATGGTGAGCTTTTCCTCTTCGTTTTTTTGCCTCAATTCATTCACTTCATCATCCAGATTTTGTATCTCTCCCTGCATCTTTGCAGTTTGTTCTCTTTGTTTTAAGGAATCTCTTGCCATGACAATGGCTTGGTGTGGGTTTGTAATGAAGTTCGGGTTCTCATTTTCGTTCGAAACAATATGCTTCCCTTTTCTTGCAGCTAATCAATCCAAAAAAAAAAAAAAAAAAAAAAAAAAAAAAAATTTTATTTTACACACTATGTGACACCCTCATCACCCGTCATTACTACATATACACAAAAAATGTTTAGTTGTTGTATAAGCACTGACCAATTGCGGGAGAGTATGGCTGTATCTGCTTATTGTAGTCCAGGGATTTCAAAACAGATGAAGAGCCATATGACTCCCTTCGAGATACCACAATGGCAGCCGGAGCCAGGCCCATATGCTCTTTAGATTCCACGTAATGTTGCGGAAAAGAATGAGAATCTACATTCTGTGAAGAATTGAGTTCCTCATTTTCCCCTTCAGAGAAGAGAAATGAGAATGCTCTGTGCCTGCCAATGTTGTGAAAGGACACAGTTTGTCACAACTCAATGTTTTTTTAATAGAAAAGCAAGTAGGAATAGAAATATGAAGTAAACCCACCTGAAATCTGAGTTGGAAGAAGCAAATATGGATAAGAACTGGTTCACTGATATGCCCAACTGAAAATCCCACCATGGAATGAGAAATTCTAGCATATTATGCTTCTTCTTGCAGGCTTGCCATTGTAGTATCCTCAAATTGCTTGGGACAGTCAATCCTCCCCCTAGATTTTCAGCAAAAGACCACAGGTTACAAATGAGAGAGAGAGAGAGAGAGAGAGAGAGAGAGAGAGAGAGAGAGAGAGAGAGTCATATACTTGAGCAAGGAAACCAATGATCTATGTCCCAAGCAAGGGGAGAAGCAGAATCAGCATGGTAATACAGAACATTGCCATACGGATCGACTCGAATTACTGCAGGATCAAAGCCAGCATTCCTGAAATTCAATGTAAGCAGAAAAAAATAAGTAAAAAAGTATCATAATTGAATTCTCCAGTTTGCTCATGTCATGTTGAAGGTTTATGGAGCAAAATTAAGAGGGTTACCCAAGGTGGTTGAGCTGCTTCCACAACAGACTAACAAAAATCTTGGGCCTGGTAGTAGGTTTTGCTTTCGGGTCAATAATGGGAAACATCTGCTCAAAATCTCTCGCTCTCAAATCCTGAAAACCAAATTATATCACAAAAACCAGCATTCACAGAATGAAAAAACATTAAAGAAAACCAATTACTGCAAACACATTTAAAAGCACCCAAAAAAAAGAAAGAATGCTCTTAGAACAAAACATGGGGCATCCAAAACATAGTTCAATTTCAATTACCAAATTTAAAGTAAATCCGATGACCTTTCATAATTCCAGACAAAAACCCTCAAATTCTGGATGAAACCTATGACAATCCGATAAACATTTATACGATAGATCTTCCGACCAATTATCAGAGAAACAAATAAATTGAACATGGTAATGTTTAATTCTCTGCACATATAACTTTCCTGAGCTGAATTTTTCCAGTTTCAAAAACCAAAATCAGCTTATATGCTAAAGCCCAATTTTCAATTTTCTCCCTCTATGTCTTTGACTTTCCAGGGAAGCGAACAGAAAGTTAGAAACGATCATATCTCTTACCTCCTGTTGCTGCAGACAGTAAGGCATGAAAGTGAAAGGAGGGCCATGGCTGTAAGGTCCAGCACTGCGATCACGGCAGAGCTTCGCGTAGGCTTTTGGGTACCCAAGACCATCATCGATTGCCATTTCATCTGCTGTGAATGAGTAATCGAAAGCCATTGTTCTTCACTTGGATGCACAGAACAGAAACAGGGGAAGCAGGGGGATTTTGGTTTAGCTGAAGATACAAGTTAACGGTCACATTGGTTTTTTTGTGTTTTAAAAAGATTTAAGACTTTCAAATTTGGGCTGACACGTGAGCAAAACGGTAGGGCGGTGGTGTAACGGCTAGATATGGCCTGGTCCACAGTGATTATGATAATTAAATCTTTATAGCAAAGTCTTGGCCACTTCCATCTACCTTGGATTTTATTTGATGAAAGTATTTTTGGACCTATTTGTTTTGGACGAATTTGATAGAAAGTTATCACCAATTCAATAACACAATGTTGATTATAATTCAAAATGGAAGTGGGTGGCAAAAGGAAGAAACAAACAATCTGACTTCGGGTGTATGTGTAAATACATTTAATCACTCGTATAACTAAAAAGAAAATAATTCTAGTCTTCGGTGTGAAAATAATTTCAAACGATGCTTCATAGTACAAGTAAAAGACTTGTGCTCCTTTAATCATGAACTTTTTTTTCCCAGTGATTAGGTGGAATACGTTGAATGGAAAACTTGAGGGTCAATTCTCTTGTTCAAATCAAAAGAAATAAAGAAGCAATCATTTCCTTCATCATTCCAAGTTTGAACAAACAAATCAACACACCCTTAAAAGCCAGCAGAAAGCCCCTCGTGTGCGCATCCAATATAATTGTTCCACAAGGCCCCGCAAAAATAAGGGGCATAGCTACTAGTGTTCTTGTAATTAAGTAAAGATTAAAAAAGAGAGTAGGTAATTAGTCTTTCAATTTGTAATGATACGGCTTATTAGTAAATTACAATGCTCGGATTAAAGTCAATTTTGTTAGTTTACATATTTCACTCAAAAGTTCCCAAGTTTTTTTGCTCAAGCATATGCTATTTTGGTATCTGTATTCAAACCGTGTTCTCTAATACATAGATTTCGGGCTCGTTTGGGACTGTTTCTCTAGGAAATACTTATGCTCATAAGCGCTTCTAACAAAAGCACTTTTATTATAAAAATCTTGAATTTTCTTAAAAAATTAAAGTGCTTCATGGAAAAGCACATGGGAGTGCTTCATGAAGAATCACATAGTAGGTGCTTCTCCAGGAAGCGCTTTTATGACCCAGAAGCGCTTCTAAACTTTTCTGCCAAACGCTGTCAGAAGCGCTTTTAGTTATCAGAAAATGCTTTTGGCTCTTTCAAAAGCACTCTCAAATAGGCCATTCATTTCTCTAGTTAACTTGTAGACCAATGTGATTTACTATTTACTATAGCTAATTAGTTGTTGAAAGTGTTTTTATAAAAAGTTCTTCTACTAGACGACATGGTATGAATGTCACGGATCTGTGTGGAAGTGTTTTTATAGGAAACACTTCTGCTCATGAGAAAAACTATCCGCTATTGATGAATAGTTGATTCTTTGATTCCTGCCAAAGATTGTTGGATGCAACCGGTGTTCCAATTGTCAAAATCTTTTTCTTGCTCACAAAAACGAACTCTATAACTCATTTGAGCTACTTCTATAATATGATGATTCGAATTGTTCTTTGTATTTCCTCATTTAAGAATGATATCTTTAAGGAAAAAAAAATTCAAATATGATATCATTAAGTCATTTGCGATGATTGTAATTATTTAAGAGTTTATCAATTTCATATTAAATAAAATTTTTGTAGCCAAATTTTCTTGTGATTGGATTAGATGACCTGTAAAACTCATCAAGTGTATGACAAATGGACTCCATTCAAGGAAGATTTTCCAGATCTGACGTAGGGTAGGTACCCTGTTTGGTCCAAGAAAGTCAAGAAAAGTGAAAGTGATGGTGAATTTGACCCATGTCTTGGAATCAAAGTCTATAACCAAGCAAAGAAATAGTTTTAGTTTTACTACCAACACTTCTTTCTCTAAAATTATAAAACATTTACACACATTATCCAAACAACTAAATGAGTAGATATCATCAAGGGGAAATTAATCTTTGGAGTACAACCATATAAATCTATCTATATAAAGCAAAGATAGAGAATGGTAAAACATTCAAACTACTAGAAAATACTATTGGTTAATGCAAACATTAAGAATTGAAATTATTAATTAAATGAGGATAATATGATAAATTCACACTTTTTCATATTAAAAAAATTAAAATAAAAAGAAAAATCAGATAATGGATCTTATTTTTATGGAACCCAACTATCCATTATCTTTTTTAATTCTAAAATATATATTTATATATATTTTAAAAAAGCCTCTCATAAGTGCGGAAGCACGTGCGAGAACCGAACATTTTGAAATTTTTTTGAAAAAATTGGTTTTGGCTTGAACTAGCTAGTTCAATTCTTGATTTTTGTCACTTAAAAATCGAAATAAACCGATTATATGATGTCATTATCAGCCCATATATTGATATATCACAGTCTCACCCTCCCTTATCTCCTTCACAGCCTCAACCTCCCTCATATCTCTCACGATCTAACAACCTCCATCCACGCATCCAACGTCGTCATCCACTGTCTTTTTGCAAATTTCAGTAAAACAAGTCCAGTTCATTGCCTTAACGACTCTATCAAGTGTCGTATTCATTGCCTTAGTCTTGTGCAAATGTCTCTAAAAAGAATCGCGTACGACTCCATTTATAATGTGTAATTTGGCTTCTCACTATTATTGTACAAAATCATTGAGGCAAAGATAACAATGCCACGTACCACAAGAACATCAAAACTCTATATCATCTGACAAAAGTGGGGAGTAAAATAATTAAAAAAAAAAAAAAAAAAAAAAAAAAAAAAAAAAAACATATATCTTTTATATACAAACTTTGAATCTCGAATCTCCTTGATTAAAAGAAACAAGGATCAAGTAAAGTCTCAATAAAAATTTCCTCTTTTTTGTTTTTTGTTTTAAATATTTAATTTAATTTAATTTAATTAGTATTGATTGATTTATTGTTTATTTTATGCAAACGATATTGAAGACAAGGAATTTGAACACAAAATTTTGGAGTAGATAATTACTCTTAACCATTTGAGCTAAAAACCGCTTGCTTTAAATTTTCATTAAATACATGCTTTTAATAATAATAATAATAATCAGAAAGAGGTTAAATATATAATTTTTCTTTCTTTTATATCCGAATATTTTTGTTATTATTGTTTTACAGGATTAAGAACTTAATAGTGGCCTAAACCCATTTGTAAACAGGTTATTTCGGTGGCTAATCCTAATCATACTCATTTATTTAGGTATGCCAAGAAATTTTTAATAATAAAGTACTCTCATCTCAACATCTATGCTGACAAAAAAAAAAAACTTATTCTTCACTTTAATGAAATTGGACCGATTCCATCATAGATGCTCGGAGCCTCTGCATTTAGAATACGTGAATTTATCTGTATTTCGTGAAATTTAACCGAACCTCCACATTTAGAATTCGCGCATTTACCTGCATTTCATGAAATCTAGTCACTCACAAAAGCCTTAATAGAAGACAGTACGTACTAGTGCAAAGGCAGTGAAAAACTCCGATACTTGTAAGTTCTTGTCAAATCGATATCACAAAAGCCTTGAAAAGGAAGATTGTGCAAGTGGAGTCTGCCTTTGGAGAGTGACTTCTCTCTAGTTGCAAATTCTCTACCCATGTAGTGATTAGGAGAGAGATAAAGAGAGGGCGCACCATATCAAGGATAAGGAACCATTTCTCCTCCTTTTGGCCTTTTCTTGAAAATTTATGGCTATAGATTAGCCTAACGACATCCTCAATTAGTGTAGTTGTTTCCTAAGTAACCCACCGCAGAATAACCATGTAAGGATCATTAGTACTGATTCTATGAAGTCTTCTGTTAGTATATGGTAGAGCATAATTGAGGTCAAAACTCAATGAAAAATTGTCACGTCATTTAGTAAACAACTTAAGTAAAAATATGTAGCACTACCCATATTGATCACTTGGTTTAATCTATTTTTAAGTTAAATTTTGACTGAAGCAATAGTATTTTTCTTTTCTTATGAAAAGTTCTAGTTTTTCTTTTTAATACAAGTGATAATCTATTCTAAATTAATCTAATTTACGAGAAAGTGAATTCGAACTTGAGTGCAAAGGCAACTCCACGTCTGTAGGAAAGTTCTAATTTTAGTTCTAAAAATCATACCCAACTTCCAAAGTCCTTGTTATTTAGGATAAAATGAACATGGTAGCAGACTTCCTAGTTCCTAGGATAAAATTCAGCATGCACCACAATTAGACATTTCAAATTTTCATATATAGTTAAGGTAGTTTGCATGGATATTTTGTATACACCACCAACTTAAAGTAACTACACTATAACACTACTATCTCCCTCCCCTCCCCCTGCCCACCTCCTCCCCAACTCCACCATGGAAGAAGCCCCCTCACTCTCCACCACCACCACAAGCCCTCTCCTCCTCCACGAGCGGTGGCGCCACCACCTCCGCCTCAAAACCACGCTCTGTGCCGAGCTCTCCGGCGCAGTGGGTGACCTCGGCACCTACATCCCCATCATCCTGGCCCTCACCCTCGTCTCCCACCTCGACCTCAGCACCACCCTCATCTTCACCGCCCTTTATAACTTCACCACCGGCCTCCTCTTCGGCATCCCCATGCCCGTCCAGCCCATGAAGTCCATCGCTGCCGTCGCAATTTCCGAGTCCCCCCACCTCTCCCTCCCCCAAATCGCCGCCGCTGGTCTGTCCACCGGCGGCGTCCTCCTCCTCCTCGGGGCCACCGGCTTCATGTCCTTCCTCTACCGTTTCCTCCCCTTCCCCGTCGTCCGCGGCGTCCAGCTCTCTCAAGGCCTCTCCTTTGCCTTCACCGCCGTTAAGTACATCCGCTTCAATCAAGACCTCGCCGCCTCCAAATCCACCTCCCCTCGGCCCTGGCTCGGCCTCGACGGCCTCCTCCTCGCCCTCTCTTCCCTTCTCTTCATCGTCCTCGCCACCGGAGCCGGCGACGACGATCACACTCACAATCTCAGCACTGAAAACATAATCAATCGTCGCCGATCACCACGACTTAATCAACGGCTGAAAGTTTTATCCCAAATTCCTGCAGCTCTTGTAGTTTTCTTATTTGGGCTGATTTTGTGCTTCTTCCGCGACATTTCAATCTTGGGCGATCTCAAATTTGGGCCCTCTAAGATAACCTTGTTGAAGATTACATGGGAAGATTGGAAAATTGGGTTTGTTCGCGGAGCAATTCCCCAAATCCCACTGTCAATCTTAAACTCTGTGATCGCCGTCTGCAAATTATCCGGTGATCTGTTTCCAGACAGGGAGGCGTCAGCGAGGACGGTTTCGATCAGCGTAGGGGTCATGAACTTCGTCGGGTGTTGGTTCGGGGCAATGCCTGTGTGCCATGGAGCTGGAGGGCTTGCTGGACAGTACAGATTTGGAGGGAGGAGCGGGGCTTCGGTTGTGTTTTTGGGGATTGGGAAGTTGGTTTTGGCTCTGCTGTTTGGGAACTCATTTGTGAGTATTCTGAACCAGTTTCCGATTGGGATTCTTGGGGTGCTCTTGCTTTTTGCTGGGATTGAATTGGCTATGGCTTCCAAGGATATGAACTCAAAGGAGGAGTCTTTTGTGATGTTGGTTTGTGCTGCGGTTTCTTTGACTGGTTCTAGCTCTGCCTTGGGTTTTGGGTGTGGGATTTTGTTGTTTTTGTTGCTCAAATTGAGGGAGTTGGAGTTTTCTAGAGTTGGGTTTCTGAAATCTAAGTCAGAAGAATCATCCAAAGATGATGAAGCTACTAGCTTGATCCCTTGAGGTTTTGGGTTGGCCTGTTTTTGGTTCAAGTTAAAGGTGCTTGCTTGGTAGTACTCCGTGCAAATACTGCAATGAGAGTTGGCTACATATATTATGTTGTTTATTGAGCAGAGATAAATTAATGATACAATAAAAAAGAGAAGATGTAATCATGTAAAGCCTATATGAGATAAGCATAGCTTTTACATTAGTGCTATTTATCTTCTCAATCTCGAAAGAGGTTCCAAAAATTGAATCTCTTCCTTAATTATTCACACACAAAAAGTTTAAAGTTGGTCGATCTAACATTTAAGTCAACAAATCATTTGCTTAAGCATTTCCGCATGATTTTAGTTGTCATGTGAATTAAATAACCCCATGTCTCCTAAATGAACTGTGATAGATGTGTTCTATTGAACAGTAGTGCCCAAAAATATAGCATAATAAATGAATATTTACGTTCTTTTCTGTCCTGGTTTTTTTTGGTTTGAATTGAATAA
Source organism: Prunus armeniaca (assembly GCA_903112645.1). Lineage (NCBI taxonomy): Eukaryota > Viridiplantae > Streptophyta > Magnoliopsida > Rosales > Rosaceae > Prunus > Prunus armeniaca. The sequence continues at coordinate 6,048,909 of CAEKDK010000003.1, read as the reverse complement.
TATGAGATATTGGGGAACAAGGTGGTCAAGTGTGACAATATGTAAAATTTAGGTGGTTTATTGTAGTATCAAAAGCAACAAATAATTGTTCAAAAAATAATAATAATTAAAGGGTGCTTAATTTCCCACTCTCCTTTTGTTCATTTATACTCCCCCTTGTTTTTAAAAAAATACTTTTTACTATAATATACAAGGGAGTGTAAGTGGACAAAAGATGAGTGAGAATATACAATTTCCAACAAAAGAAGTGTAAGTAGACAAAAGAGGAGTGGAAAAATCAGCTTCCATTATTAAAATGAATTTTTTATTATATATATATTTATAAAGCAAAAGGCAGATAATGATGAAACATTCAAAATACAAGAAAATGCCTTTGGTTAATCCAAATATTAAGAATTGAAATTATTAATTAAATGAGGATAATATGGTAAATTCACATTTTTTCATATTTTAAAAAATAAAATTAAAAGAAAATTTAGATAATGGATCATAATTTTATAGAACACAACTACCCATTATTATTTTTAATTCTAAAATAAATAAAATTTATAAAAAAATAAAAAAAAACCTCTCGTAGGAGCGGAAGCGCGTGTGAAGAGGCTAGTAATAGTAAAATAAAAAGGTTTAAAAGGTTAGCAACAATGGCGAGCATCTATGATACATGACAATTGAATCTTTGGATATAATAATTCATAAGATACAAGATTGGGTTAGGCACTTTCATAAGTACTCCTTGTTTGCAAAAATACTCTTAGGCTCTGTTTGGTTCACATAATGGATTTGAGGGTAAATAACATTCCATGTTATTTTTTAAGGGATGAGAAATGGAAGATTCATTTATCATGTTTGGTAATGCTAGGAAAGTAACCGAGAGATATTACTTTATTTCTTTTCCCATGTTTATTTTGAGTAGGAATGAAAAATAAAATTTGTACAAATTTTCAATTATACCCATATATTAAATTAAATAAAAAAATACATTTAATGATATATTGTAACCCTGAGTCATGCGAATTAAATAACCCCAAGTCTCCTAAATGAACTGTGATGGATGTGTTCTAGTGAACAATGGTGCCTAAAAAATATAGCATAATAAATGAATATTTACGTTCTTTTTTTGTCATTTTCTTTTTGGTTTGAATTGAATAATATGAGATATTGGAGAAAATTAACTGATTATTATAAACATACGTGGCTTGCCATGTAGAAAAAGACTTGACTTGTGGCGGATAGAGCCCTCCGTTGAGCTTGCTCTAAGAAAGTAAAGAAGTTATGTTATTCTGCTTAAGGGATTTTCGAAAATGAAAGCAAAGAACAAATACATATCATAAATTGAAGAACAAATAAAGTACAAATTATAACAAACGGCCAATCCCAATATTACTATAATAATTACTAAAATAAATAAATAAATAAAGAATAACTAATTTAGACTAGGAAAACAGAAAGCAATTCATCTTTCATTAAAGAAACCATATTCAGTTGCAGAAAATTAAAGTAATTTCAAAAAGGTTTTCCCTGTTTGTGTCATCTTCAAATTGCAAGATGTTTTTTTGACAGAAACTAGGCTAAATACCAAATCTAAAACTAATATGAGCTCCCAAGTTTCTTTTTCATCAATTTACATCCTATGGTTTCAAATTTGACCAATTTAAGCCGTCCGTTAAATTGACCGTTTGGTTAGACGTTAACTGATTACGTATACACTGTGGGATACACCAATTCTAAATAAAATTTACATCAAATATATAAAATAACATAAAAATAAAATAAAAAGCTTTAGAAAAACCTACCCAGCTCCCTTCACTGTTGTTTGTTGATCAACCCAGGCCCACCCTCTCTCGCCGGCGCCTAACCCCCTTCCCTGCCCAAAATTCCCAACCCCTCTCGCCGAAGTAGTCTCTTCAGAAAGTCATAAGCTTCTCACTTTGTAAAGCTTTTATTTGATTAGGGCTCAGGAGCTCAAATCTGAAAACTGCAATTATTTTTGTTAGAAACTGAATTGGTTTTTGGGTGCAAGACTATTTGGATAACCACATGCTCTCTTGGTAAATCCCAATTCTCAAATCGCAATTAAAGTGCACTTTCTGTCCTCATGTGTAACTGGTCACTTGTCTGTAATGAATGACAAAGGTTGTTTGATTTACGGAATGAATTTAAAGTGAAATTATTTTCCATGTCATTTTCCAAGGATAAGAAATGAAAGATTCATTTCCCACATTTGGTAATGCTGGGAAAGTAATCAGGAACCAGGAACCAGGAACCAGGAACTTATTCCTTTCCCATGTTTGTTTTGAGCAGAGATAGAAAACAAAGTTTGTATAAATTTTCAATTATACCCATATTAAATCAAATAAAAAAAAGAGAATACATTTAATGATTTATTGTAATTCTAAATTGTTAATGGGGGATAAAATGGTTATGAAAAATATTTATTTAATATTGACTCATTTTCTCAAACTTTCTCGTGAGGAGGGAAAACAAAACCCAAGTTAGGAGGGTAGCTTCACTTTCCTCTTTATTTTCCCATGAGCCAGACAATAATTTTCCCATACTTGAATTTACAAAACATGAGAAAACAATTGATTTTCCATTCTCAAGTTTCCTTTTCCATGAACCAAACGGGGCTAAAGCAGCCATTAGAGGCCCCACATCCCTCCTTGATATCTTAAACCCTCGCGCTCCTTAGCTCCACCAAACAGAGTCAAACACCTTCCATTGGGCATCCGTGGCTGGGTAGGTTTTGTTATACTTTTTATTTTTATTTTTATGTTATTTATATATTTGATGTAATTTTTTTAAAAGAATTGGTGGGTCCGACAGTGTACACGGTTGTTTTGTCGTTACCCCTAAACCCACCTAAAACCCAATATCATCCTTCGCGGGTTGCTAAACCCAAAATCAAAAGTCGGCATCGTTCGTTCTCCAACACCTCCACGAACCAAAAGCCCCCTTCTTCATCTTCTTCTGCAGTTTCTCAATTCAGCATGGCAACCCTATCACAAGCTCAGGCCGTCAAGTCGCTCAACAAATCCCCCGGACGCCGCCGTTTTGTCGTAAGCTTGCTCTTTGTTCTTTTTACTTCAGTTTTCTTTTTAAAGAATTTCATGATGATATTTGGTGGGTTTTTATGTGCAGTTCAAGAGCTTCTCTCAGAGACTAGAAGAAGTTGAAATTGATGTATTCCGAAGTCTTGATAAAGTTAAATCAGAGCCGCAAGCGGGCTCTACGTTTTTCCGGGACTGCCTCGTAGAATGGAGGGTATGTGCCTATTTTTCATATGATTTTTCTCCTATTTTTAATCATTTATTGTTTTTTATTTTCTTGTTTGTGATTGTTGGTGCTGATTTTTGTTGTAGGAATTGAACACGGCTGAGGATTTCATCGCTTTCTATGAGCAAATGACGCCATTGGTCCAAACATTGCCTTTGGTGTTGTTGCACAAGGAAACCATAATCTCAGAACTTCTTTCTAGATTACAGATGAAGGCAAGGTTGTCGCTTGAGCCCATTCTCAGGTATGCTAACTTATTTGACGCCAACCCTTTTGAGATATCTGATTGTATCTTTGGATTTTTTAATTTCCGAGAGTGGAGCTTTTCTTTTTCTTTTTAAAATTAGCTATGTTTGTGAGCAGGTTAATTGCAGCCCTGTCTAGAGATCTCCTAGAGGACTTTATCCCGTGAGTTTCCTCAGCCTTTAGAATGAATTTAATTTATAGCTGCTGGTGTTTTGTTGTTTTTACTTCCTTAATTGGTCATGATGTCTGTTGGTTATTCGAGACGACTCTTTCAGTCTCTTGAAGAATTGCATCATGACCTTTTGTTCTGGTTGAACATATTTATTGTCACTTATGTGGGTTTCTGTCAGCTTCTTGCCAAGGATTGCTGACTCTCTAGTGTGTCTCCTAGAAAGTGGTGCTGATAGGGAGCCAGAGACCATTGAGCAGGTCCAATTTTAGTTTTGTTGATTTCCTCTTTGCTCTTATTGGGGTTTACATGTAATTGTACATGAACTCACGGTTTGCGGTGTTTTTTGTGCAGATCTTTACATCGTGGTCATCTATTATGATGTACTTGCAAAAATATCTTGTACAAAAGCTTGTGCATGTTCTAAAGTAAGTACTTGGTATGGATTTTCAGTGTGTCAAAGCAAAATGGAGGCTTTTATTTTATACAAAATAAGCCCTTTTTAACTTTCACAGTGGTGATGAGAATATTTATGTGGTATATATGTGTGCATATAGGGTTACTGTAAAATTGAGATATTATCCAAAAGATTACATCCAAGAATTTATGGCAGAGGGGATGTCATTCTTGCTGAGAAATGCACCTTTTGAGCAGCTTAAAGAAGGTATACCTTGCCATATTTTATATTTTCAATTTTCGCCGTCTGAATTTGTTGACTAGGGGGAAACATAGATTATCTCTATACGAGTCCCTTGAAGCATGCCTTATTTTGAATGTGTTCAGGACTTTTTGTTTCATGGATTAAAAATGATGCAGTTTTCTTTTGTTTTTTAACTGACTCTTCATCTCATGCTTAACATGGCGACAATTATCATCTAGATGCTTGTTTGTTTTTTCCCCATGTATTCTGTCAATGATGGATAATAATGTGTAGTTTCTATTTTGATATGCACTACATGTGATGGAAGACTGACCTTCTTTATGACTTTATGAAAATATTTTAATCCAATCACTTGTAGCTGAAGATATAGTTTTAGTGTAGATAACAATAAATTGTTGGCCATATGCGTGTTATGTTGAATTAAGTTTCTTTCACAGAAATTGATAAATTTTCCTCATCATTGAATTGCTGCAGGTGTCAAAAAGGTCATGTTTGAAGTTGTGAAGAAATCAATACCTGTCAGAAAATGTGGAGTCAGTGCTTTACTATATTTTGTCATGCGAGGGACCTCATCAAGGTTCCATTCTAAAGCCGAGCAAGTGTTGCATTTATTGATGGACGACTTGATACTTGGTATTGGTGAAAATATCAGCAAAGGTAAGCTTATTCAGTGGAAAGCTTGTTGACTGTGCTTTTACCTATAATTATATCATATTAAAAGGAGTATTTTTACTATATTCATATTTCATACGTGAAAATTGTATACTATAATTTAAGGTTCATCCGATACTTATTCAAGAGTACTTGAATATGTTTGTGATTTTGGCTTGGCTTAAATGTGAAGTGCAATACAAATTAAAGGTTATGAAAGAACGATTGGTTGGTTTAAGAGAAAATTGGTAGTAATTCTAATTATATGTATGTTCGTGTTTACCTTTTCATTTGTTTATTTGTCAAATAATTGCAACCACACATTTTAGGAGTCCACAAATTGTATTAGATTTTCTGGTGAGATGCATGATCCTCCTCTAGTAGTTGATAATTTTGGATTTTCCTGGATTCTCTACTGTTTAGTGAATCCAAAGGTGCTCAGTCTATTGACTGTATTGTTATCTCTTTAATTTGTATTTGATGTAGAATGCATCAATTTGTTAAATGAAATATTAATGATTGATCTTATTGCAGTAAGTAATATTTTGGGAGTTCTATTGATTTTGTTTGTCTCTGACTCTCCCTCTCTCTCTCTCTCTCTCTCCCTCTCAATGCTGCAGGTTCAGACACTGTTGTTGAAGTCTTAATTTCTGCATTACAAAGATTATGTGATGACTTGGACTCCAAGGAGTTGAACTTAATGTTCAATATCTTATATCAGGAAATAACTGACTGTGTGATTAATGGAGGTGTTGAACGTTTAAGCCCCCTGTTGTTATTGCTTGTTTCTACCATTCAAGTTAAGAATGGCCAAAGGGTTTCCGGTGAGTGATAGTGTTTTTGTTTTCTGATTCGTTTATTTTACTATTAAGCATTCATTTCTTTAGTAATGATGTGTTTGTCTGCTCCTTGTGCTACCAATTGTAACATTTGACAGATTACCAACAAATGCTTGAAATTGTGGGTTTGCTTGTGCGGACATTTGTCATGCCTTCTGGCATTACAATGGCAAAGGAACATTCATCTGATGTTGTGGATAAGGTTTTGCAGTTAATGCTCAGTATTCTTAGTGGACTGCACAGTTACAATGATATGTCAACCATATCTAGTTGTTCATTGCAATGGGCTCCTGTATTTGATCTAAAGAACTCAAGGTGCTGCCTTGAACGAAATCCTTGTGCTTCTGATGTTTTTGTTTTTTGTTTTTTTCTTCTGGATTAGCTTGTTTGACATAGTTGAAGCTTGTTTGACATAGTTGAGTCCTGCTGTTACAGTTTGTTAGGTTTTATTCGACAACTATTACAAAAGGATGTTTGCGTACTAGATATCTTCAGAGTTAACATTTTAAGGTAAGATCGATTTTTTTTTTCCTAGAGTCTTTCTGTATTATTATCTATTATGTGGCTTTTAACTTTTTCAATTGAATTTTCAGGGCCATGAATGATTTAATAGAAACTTCACAGGAAGATGTAATTTATTTGTTACTCACCTTCGGTGAAAAACTACAAATGGAAACCCAAAGCTTGACCTTCTTAGATAGAACACGTGAAGGAGTTCCAAGGATTCAAGGTTTTATGCGTGGGGCTATCAGCAATTGGGTTGGGGTTTTAAAGGGTATTGTAGATGGGGATTCATCATCCACTTTAATTCATGAAGCTGACTTGGCCCTGCTGTGGGGTGTCATTAACTGCTTTCCACAAATAGCAGAATCTGAAGAAGATTTTTCATTGTTGATGGATTTGATAGATGCAGATGATCAAATACTGATGATTGAAGCTGGTACACTACCACATCTTTTGTAATTTAACCTATGGTTCTTTGCTTGATAATTTTTTGATGCCATGTTGCTTTATGCCTAGAAAAACTTGTAGACTTATATATATATATATGCAACATTAACCTATGGTTTCACCACATTTTAAAATCTGTAGCAGAATCTCTATTTTGGTGGTTTATTAGAATGATTTGCATCCTTATATGTATCAGTATTTTCTTATTTTCACCACATTTTTTTTTGTCCGAATGAATATGATATTTGAACTGTTGGACTGGCTGAGTCAAATATGTTTTTGAAGTATTTATCGAAGGTTTTCAGACCATTTTCTCGGCCTTGACATTTTTTTTTCATATTGTACTCTTGCAGACAATATTGCAGGTTTTCCTAAACACACTTGGGAGAGCTTAATTGGTGCTACCTTAAATTCCTATTACAAACTTACTCGTGGTAAAAAATCTGAGCTTGATGAAACAAGCAGATTTTTGCATCTTGGAAAAAGACACAAATCATGTCCACAAGTGTTGGTTGCTGTTGCTGATTTTTTGGATTCCGTGTACGGGTATGAATATCTGTGTAATGTAGATTTTCCCCCTTTTTAGAGTTAATTGTGTATAAAAGCATGCATTCACATAACCTCCTGCTATTACAAATACTAGGCCTGTTGTGGAAGGAGACACCAAGTCTAGAACTTATCATCCAGAACTACAGGCAGATAAAGCCATAGATGCTTTGGACATATTTGCTGATAATTTGTGCCACTCAGACAGAGGGATTCGTGCTTCAACTCTTAGAATATTGTGCCACTATGAAACTCTAAATTGCAATATTTGCACAGAGGATGAGCCAGTTGCGAAGAAAATGAGAACTGAAGTTTCTCCTACTTGTCATGTGGATAATCAAGGCTTTAATGTATGCTTCTGTTTCTTCATGTTATGCTTGTTAGAAGTTAATATTCTCTGTATGAAATTCCATACTGATTTTCAAATATCAGGTTCTTCCGCTCCTCCTCTCAATCGAGTCAACTCTGCTTTCAATTTCTACCAGTAGGAAAGTTACTCTATTGATTTCTAGAATACAGATGGGCCTCTCCGCTGGAAGAATAGCTGAAGCTTATCTGCCCCTTGTTTTGAATGGGGTGATTGGTATCTTCCATAACCGGTTTAGTTATCTTTGGAATCCTACATCAGAGTGTCTTGCAGTTCTGATTAGCCAAATTACTGGACTTGTATGGGAGAGATTTGTTCATTATTTTGAACAATGCCTATCGAGATTTCAAGTGTCTTTTGATCAAGTTGATGAAGTAAATTCTAAGTTGACCAACAAGTCAAGTGGTATGTCACAACTTGATTCTTTCTGTTATGTGTATTAACCACAATGAATATCTGGACTCTTATGGTCATTTTGTTAGGCTTCTTCCTGGGTTGGTTTTCACCTTTCTTTCAGGAAATTCTCTTTATCTAGGATAAAAAAAGGGGAAGGTTTTTTTGATACTAATAAGTGGGTTGTGCGATATTGATAAGGATCTACTTCATTTTTTTTTCTTTTTTGAGTAATATTGGACCTTTGAAGTTTTCTTTATATTGTTTGGACTTGGACATGATCCCTTTGGATAGCTAGCATAGTCCCACATTGCAGGGGTAGTTTTGGGCTTTATGGTATATGAGCACCCTTTCTTTATAAACTGGTTTTCCTGGATCAGTTCTACCCATGTGTTAACATGGTATGCACAGAAAAGTTGGGCTGGGTTGTCTCTCCCCTCATTTGGAGGTGGATAGCCTTGGCGCTTAAGGGGAGTGTTCGAATAGTCTTACATTGCCTAGGTATATTTAAGATGTTTATTGTGCAGTGTATAAACACATGGACACACTTTTGTAATCGGTTTTCAAGGATGACTTCTGTCCATCAGTTTCTCATATATATATAGTTGTTCTCTTGGATGCTCAGTCTTATCCTGTTTCTGTTTTGCAGATTTGGTTGAAGGCTTTAATTTGTGTATTACTTCCAAGTCTGATAGTACGCCTTCTGCAGCAGTATTATCTTCTTTGCTTCAGTCTTTACAAAGAATTCCAACTATAATTGAATCTAAGTCTCGTCAGATTCTACCTTTGTTTTTAAAGTTTCTGGGCTACAATTGCAAAGACTTTAAAAGGTGATTGTCAGTTGGCATTATATTTGTTACTGAATACTTGTTCTTGGGTATTTTGAACTTTGAACAGCCTTAGTGAAAATATTTTTTTTTGGGCTCATTCACCTTTATTTTGTGACTGCAGCATCGGGTCTTTCAATCCAAGTGTTTGTAAAGGCAAAGAGTGGAAAGGTGTCCTCAAAGAATGGTTAAACCTGCTGAAACTGATGAACAACCTTAAGTCCTTCTATCAGAATCAGTTTCTTAAAGAGGTCTTACAAAATAGGTTGGTGCAAATTTCATATATATAATTTCCAATTTTTGACCCTTTGTTTGACCAATTAATTTTCTCCTGGGTGCCAGGCTTTTGGATGAAAATGATGCTGAAATACAGACGAAGGTTCTTGATTGCCTGTTAATCTGGAAAGATGATTTCCTGCTCCCATATAGTCAACGATTGAAAAACCTAGCCAGCTTCCATAATTTGAGAGAAGAATTAACAACATGGAGTTTATCCAGAGAGTCTAATCTAATTGAAGAAGAGCACAGACCTGACCTTGTGCCTATGGTTATCCGTCTTCTGATGCCCAAAGTTCGCAAATTGAAGAAACATGCTTCTCAGAAGGTATGTTCAGTTTTAACTTGTGATATCGTTTATCTTAATCATTCTTGGACCTGTGGTTCTCAAAAATATGTTCTATTATGTTTACATACATGTATATATTTGTATAATGTATCATATGTAGAAGGTCTTCTATAAAAGAGGTTCTGCATAGAAGGGGCTGTGTGTGGTTGTACACAGGCCTTTTTGATGAAGAAGGGGAAGCTCCTAGGGAAGCAAATCCCTTCATCAGAATTAAATGATCAGTTCACACCTTGTGGGTCTCTTGAGGAGAATCTTGTGTATGATTAGATCAATATTAGGATTGAACGAATTGATTTGTTAGTAAAACTTAGTCTTCTTAAACAACACTTAGCACCTAACTTCACAAAAATTTAGTTTTTTCCTTTTGGCTTAGCCATGGGGTGTCTGAGACTGGGCCGCTGAAAGGGTCTCATAGTCTTGCATAATTCGTTCAAGCTTAGGTGTAACTGAAAAGATTATGGTAGGTTTGGTCTGAATGTGCAAGAGGAATGAATAAACAAATAAGTATCATCAGTGATATACCTACAAGGCAACAAAACCTCTCAAACATCTAAATGTGAGACCGCCATCAGTTCATTTCCATAGTTTCCCTTGGAGGGATGTATGTGGTGTTTAGAATGTTAGGGAAGTTAGATGAGTGTGTAACTTGGGCTTCAATGTTTCAAAAGCCTCTTGGTTGAGAATAGTTCAGAACCGGGGTAAAAGAATATATTGTGGGAAAGATAAACATACCCTTGATAAACAAGATTGCTTGTATGAATTTTAAGAACTTATGGGCAGATAATTTAAAAAATGATATGAGGTTGTCATGTACCTTAAGGACTAAGGGTCCAACTTTCTCTTGATTGGCCTGGGATCAAACTGCACTAGATGAGTATTTTATGTAATTTCATAAACCCACACTAGCACGCACATGTACACACACAAAAGAAGTATTTGCATATTTGTACTCAAATTTCATGGCCATGGGTACATAATCTGTTTTCTCCCTTGACATGTCTTATTTTTGTTATAATTGTACTATTTTATGAATTATATGTTTAATTGATGCGTTATGGGTTGATTTTACATTCCCAGATGCTTCACTAGAATGCATGTTCATTCGTTTCGGTTTATTTTATTGATAATTCCATAAAAATTTGGAATGCCAATATTTCCAGCATTTTGCATCATTATTGCAGTTTAAACGTATGACACACTTTTCATATCTCTGTGTATTTTTTTCTGCGTCAGCTTTCAAGAGTAAATCATCGGAAGGCAGTTCTTGGTTTCATAGCTCAAGTTGAAGTTGAAAAGCTTCCTCTTTTCTTTGTGCTGTTAATAAAGCCCTTGCAAATTGTTTCAAAGGGAAGTGACGGTGCTGCAAGCTGGTTTTGGACCTTGCCAAACAGTTCTTTGGCTGAATTTCAAGCATTGGATTTCTTAAAATATTTCACTTTGAGCAATATATCAGCCCTATCTTGGAAGAAAAGATCTGGTTTTCTGCATGTGATTGAAGATATCCTTGGAGTTTTTGATGCATCACGTGTTGGTCCCTTTCTTGATTTTCTAATGGGGTGTGTCGTTCGGATATTAGGAAGCTGCAGTTTAGGTCTTGATGTGGCAAAAGGCAATGGATCTTCAGTTGAAAATTATCCGGATGTGGACCTTACTTTGCTTGGAAAAGATAGTGCAGTGGAAAATAATGTTCTGGTAATACTTCATTTGCCTATTTATTTTTAGAAGAACAAATACTTGATTAAATAATTGTTAGTGAATTATGCAGTGTCTGGTCATGGACAAGATTTCCACCATCTTGACAGTAAATTGAGTTACATGGCATATGAAACATAATTTCTTTTGGCTGTAAATTGAGTTAACAATTAGTTAACAATTTCATTGTAATTTACTGAGCAATTTATGGTCTATGTGCAGATCTCCACAACTTTGAGGCAGTTCAAGGATTTGAGGTCTTTATGTCTGAAAATTGTATCCTTTGTTCTCAATAAGTATGAAGATCATGAATTTAGTTGCGAGTTCTGGGACCTATTCTTCATGTCAGTCAAGCCTTTAATTGATGGTTTCAAGCAGGAGGGACCCAGCGGCCAGAAACCTAGTTCACTATTCTCTTGTTTTCTTGCTCTGTCTAGAAGCCAAAAACTTGTACCACTACTGTATAGGGAACAAAAACTTGTTCCTGATATACTCTCAATTCTAACCGTCACGTCAGCATCTGAAGCTATTATATCTTGTGTTCTTAAGTTTGTTGAGAACCTTTTGAATCTTGATCACGAGTTGGATGATGAAGATAGTGCTGTAAAAAGAGTTATACTCCCGAACCTTGAAGCACTTATTGATAGCCTGCATAGTCTTTTTCACAGTAATAATGCTGCCAAGAGGTAATAATGGGGTCATTTTCTGTGTACACGGACACACATAAGCAAAACTACAAAGCAGTGGTGCCTCCTCCATGATGTGCTTGCTATGAGACGTTTTACTTTATTTGAGTATATCTGCAGCGAATTCCTTTGAAGTATTTGCTTTTCTTGCATTGAACTCAACCTTCTTGGTGTTTCTTTTCCCCCTTGTGTGACACAATTGATGCTTTTGTGTGGCTTACAGGAATACATTTCGAAATCCACCCTAGTTTTGAGCATTTAGAAGTATCTATGTTAGTTATAGGCAGCCGACTTGCTATTTTTCATTAATGCTTATAACATCTTAAGAGTTAAGACTCTCATCATTACATTAACTCTACAATGTTTGATTGCTGCATGTATGTGCTTCGATGTTCAGTTAAGCTTATGAATTTTTTGTGGCTTATTTACTGTTTCACACCCTAGAACTCGAGCTCGCTCTCACTTAACCACCCGGAACTCAAATTTCCTTACTTTACCCCTCATTCTCCCACTCCGTCTCAAATGTTACCCTCTCCCCTCAGCGCCATCTCTCTCTCTCTCTCTCTCTCTCTCTATGCCTCTCTCACCCCTCCCCAACCCAACCCCTATCTCACCCCTTCCCCCTCCCCCTCTTCTCTTTTCTCTCTTCTCTCTTCTCTCCCATCCCTTCCCCATACCCAACCCCTAGCGCACCTTCATCGCACCCCACCCCTTCTCTCCCTATGCCTCTCTCTCTATCTCTCTCACTCTCACTCTCACTCTCCCTGCCTCTCTCTTCTCCCCTCTACCCTTCCCAGACCCAACCCCCACCCTAGACCTAACCCTCCATGGAATTACTCAACACACCCAAATCACAACCACTCAAATCTTAAAAAAAATCTCCTCGACAGCCACTCCACATAGAGAGTGAGAGTGGGAGAAAGAGGCACAAAGAAGAAAGAAGATGGGAGGGGTGGGGTAGGATGGGGGTTGGGGAGGGGAGAGGAGAGAGAGGCAGAGAGAGAGAAGAGCGCGGTAGAGGGAGAGGAGGGGTGGGTTGCGATGGAGGTGCACTATGGGTTGGGTTTGGGGAGAGAGAGAGAGAGAGAGAGAGGGTGGGGCACTGTGGGTTGGGTTTGAGGAGAGAGAGAAAGAGAGGCAGAGAGAAGAGAGAAGATAGAGGGGCTAAAATTACTAGAATGCCCATGCCACCTCAGCTCATTTAACGGTTTTATGGACGGAAGTGGTAAAGTGAGAAGATTTCAACAATTTTAGGGATTCATGGGGTAAAGTGAGGAAATTTGAGTTCCGGGTGGTTAAGTGAGAGCGAGCTCGAGTTCCAGGGAGTGAAACAGTAAATAAGCCAATTTTTTTTATATTAAGGACATAGCAATTTGGAAACTTGAATAACATTGTTTTATTGTTAAATGAATATCCATGAAATAGATTATAGGTTGAGTACAAATTATGAGTCCCATTATACAACGTGCTTGAAACTTTTTACATACGGTTCCATATGCAGAATCCTATGCTTTCTTTTGATAACCAAACGGACTATCTTTTCAAATAGTTTGTTTCACTTTCGTTTACTGGATGGAGTTTTTGGGATGCTGTTTTCAGACAGATGTCTTTTCTGTGATGCTAAGTTGGCTACCACCATGTGTTATCTGTTAGTTTCTTTATTAGTATTAAGATGAAGGTAGATTAAGAATAGTAGCATTCCCCAGCGTTCATTTTGAATATTTATTGAACTTCCATGAGATAAACTTTGTTGATCATTTCTTAGCATTAAGCATGATGATTGATGAATCTTCTTGTTTCTGCCGACCTTGATAGGATTGACAGCCTTAGCCCCCATTTTTCTGATTTACGTATTAGCCTTTAAACCACATTTCTCATCTATATTCCACACTGATAATTTCCTGTTGAAAGTATTTTGTGGAAAAGAAAGGATGTCATCTTATATGCCATGTTTGTCACTTGCTATTTTACTGCCAGGAAATTGTTTAAACGCCCAGGAGACACAGAAACAAGAATTTTCAAATTTTTACCAAAGTATATAAAGAGTACAGTGCCAGCCAGGAAATTTGTGGATATATTGCTTCCAGTTTTAGCAAATGGAACTCAAAATTCAGGTAATTATATCTTGAATAATCTCGTACTTAATGAAGGATTTCCACGTCATATACTTAAAGTCTTCTGTTCACCTTGCAGATTTTTGTTTTGAAGTGGTGCAAGTAATTCGTGATATTGTTCCAGTATTGGGGAGTGAGATTACAAATAAAATTCTTAATGCAGTATCTCCACTACTTACTTCTACTGATCTAGATAAACGTGTTTTTATATGCGATCTTCTGGATGCTGTTGCTAGAGTAGACCCTTCTGTTCACTTTGTGGTACTGGGTGAACCCCTTTTTATCTCTCTTTTATTAGAATTTCATTGGCTTTGTAATTTTGTATTTTGTCATTATTTTCTCGTAACTCTTCAAAGGAATGCAGGCAAAACTTGTCCAGGACTTGAATGCAACCTCTAATACAGAATTGGGTAGCCTGGATTATGATAATGTTGTCAATGCTTATGAAAAGATCAGTGTTGATATCTTCTATACAATTCGAGAGGATCATGCATTGGTCATTTTGTCTCATTGTGTCTATGACATGTCATCTGAAGAATTAATCTTGAGGCACAGTGCTTACAAGTCATTGCGTTCATTTGTTGAATTTGCTGCCCTAATACTTGGCCAAGTAGTGAACAACCACTGTGAAATGCCTGATATGCCTGACAAGATGTTGGCCTCGGATGATTGTTATTGGACAAGAGCTTGCATTCAGAGAATAACAAGCAAGTTTCTTTTGAACCATATGGGTAATGCTTTGAAGAGAGGAACTTCTATTAGAAAGGTAATAATTTTGTTTTTATCTTCCTGCAGGACTGACTGTATATCAATGCCAATTAAAGACACAACATCCTTTAAATACATTAACAGACCATGCACATTCTATAACTAGAACTTTTCAAAGAGTTAGTGCCGATGTAATCTTGGACAAATATTATGAAATGTGTTAAAAATTCATTGCAATAATAATGGCTAAGTTAATGGCCAAAAACAAAAACAATGCCTAAATAAATTACTGGCAAAAAAAATAAAAATAAAAAATCAGAGCTGTTGCAACTCCAAGATACACTTCTTTCTACACCCTCTTTATGATTGACTGGTGTGGTTTCAGGAATGGGTTGATTTACTAAGAGAAATGGTGTTAAAACTCCCAGAAGTGGCAAATCTGGGTTCATTGAAGGCTCTTTGCGATGAAGATGCTGAAATAGATTTTTTCAACAATATCGTTCACTTACAGGTGAAGTTTTGCATCATAACTATGGTCATTTTTTCTTAATTAAAACTTGTGATATTCTTTTTAAAAATCAACCGCTGATCAATTCAGAGGAAATGTTTGTCTTGAAAAGGAGTGATGAATCTCCTCACATATTTACTTTTCTTTGTGCAGAAACATAGGAGAGCAAGGGCACTGTCACGCTTTAGGAATGTTATCAGCTCCAGCTATATGCCAGAGGTTATTTTTCTCTCTGTTATTTTTCCCTCAAAAAATAATTTGGTGATTTGTTTCACTTCTCAGAGTTTTCAACCGAGTCACTAAAATCTACTTTGCTGATATCACATCCAGGGCATCACAAAGAAAGTGTTTGTACCCCTCTTTTTCAATATGTTGCTGGAGGAGCATGAAGGAAAAGGTGAACATGTAAAAAATGTCTGCATAGAGGCCCTTGCTTCAATTTCCAGTCACATGGAATGGAATTCATACTACTCATTGTTGATGAGATGCTTTAATGAGATGATCAAGAATCCTAATAAACAAAAGCTCCTTCTGCGGCTCATCTGTTCTATTTTGGACCAGTTTCACTTTTCAGATGCCAAAGACTCTTTGGATAATGTTTCCAACACAGGGACCACTGATTCTGGCACTTCAATCTTGCGTAGATGTAGTACTGTTTCGGCAAATGAAATACAGACATGCCTTCAAAAAGTTGTGCTTCCTAAGATACATAAGTTACTGAGTGATTCTGAGAAGGTCAATGCTAACATCAATCTTGCTGCACTGAGAGTATTAAGGTTGCTCCCAGGAGATGTAATGGACTCGCAGCTTCCTAGCATTGTTCATCGAATTTCAAATTTTTTGAAGAATCGATTAGAAAGCATCCGTGAAGAAGCTAGGTCCGCTTTGGCCGCTTGTTTGAAGGAGCTGGGGCTGGAATACTTACATTTTATAGTCAAGGTTTTGCGAAGTACATTGAAACGGGGATATGAGTTACATGTGTTGGGATACACACTGAACTTTATTTTGTCAAAGTTTCTTGTCACTCCAATCAGTGGGAAATTGGACTACTGTTTAGAAGATCTCCTTTATATTGTACAGAATGACATTCTTGGAGATGTTGCTGAGGAAAAAGATGTTGAAAAGATTGCTTCCAAGATGAAAGAAACTAAGAAGCAGAAGTCTTTTGAAACCCTGAGATTGATTGCTCAAAGCATAACATTCAAAAGCCACGCCTTGAAGCTTCTATCCCCTGTTACTGCTCAATTTGAGAAACATTTGACACCAAAAACCAAGTCAAAATTGGAAAGTATGTTAACTCACATAGCAGCTGGTATTGAATACAATCCAACTGTTGATCAGACTGACCTATTTATATTTGTATATGGTCTGATTGAAGATGGAATAAATGAAGAAAATGGCCAGGGTGAGAATTTGTTTATTTCACGGTTAAATGGACGCCGTCGAAATGATATGACTGGAAAAGCTGTTTCGTCAGGCTGTGTTGCAGGTGCTAAATCAGTATGTTCACATCTTATTTCAGTGTTTGCTCTTGGGATATTTCAGAAGCGCATAAAGAATTTGAAATTGGGAAATAACGATGCACAAATGTTGTCAATGTTAGATCCGTTCGTCTTACTGTTAGGGAAGTGCTTGAGCTCCAAGTATGAAGATGTTGTATCTGCATCACTTAGATGCCTCACCCCACTTGTCAGGTTGCCTTTGCCTGCCATCGAATCTCAGGCAGATAATATTAAAGCTGCACTGTTTGGTATTGCTGAAAGTTCAGTTAATACTGGCAGCTCTCTAATGCAGTCATGTCTGAGGTTGTTGACTGTACTTTTGCGCGGCACCAAAATCACTCTGTCATCTGATCAGCTACATCTGTTGATTCAGCTTCCATTGTTTGTTGATCTTGAGAAGAATCCCTCCTTTGTTGCTCTTTCACTTCTAAAGGCAATTGTTAACCGCAAGCTAGTTGTTCCTGAGATATATGATCTTGTAACTAGAGTTGCAGAATTGATGGTAACAAGCCAAGTAGAACCAATTCGTCACAAATGTAGCAAGATTTTATTGCAATTCTTACTTGATTATCGTCTCTCTGAAAAACGCTTGCAACAGCATTTAGATTTTCTGCTGTCAAATCTGAGGTGAGTGCCTAGTAGTGCCTTCGAAAACTTCGTCTTTCCTTATTGTTTTGTTTAATGATGGCTTGACTCTTTTCACAGGTATGAGCATTCGAGTGGAAGAAAATCTGTGCTTGACATGCTCCACACAATTATTGTTAAATTTCCAAAAGGCGTTGTAGATGAGCAATCCCAGACTTTTTTTGTCCATTTGGTGGTTTGCTTGGCTAATGATCAAGATAATGAAGTTCGTTCCTTGGCTGGTGCAGCTATAAAATGTCTCACCGGCTATATAAGCCTACATTCATTTCGTTCCATTCTTGAGTACAGCCTATCTTGGTATTTGGGTACGAAACAACAACTGTGGAGTGCTGCAGCACAGGTAAATTTTTTTCATTTATTTCTCAAGTTTAAAGTTGTTTAGCCTTCTTATTTGAATGATGTGATTTCTTACTCTTCTCCCTTGTACTGTGTCGTGATTATAGTTCTCCACCAATTGTAGAGAATGATTAGCTTCCAAGAATATCAAAATTTAGGTATATGTAAGGTTGTTATCTAGACAAAAAGTAATCTTGGAAGTTGACTGAATTTTATATGTATTTTTTAAAGAACTTTTTCAGTATGCTAATGTTATTAGCACTTTTAAATGAATGTGGTTGGTGTGCTGGGGGAGTCTAACTGATACAATATGCCCAATGCTCTATGCCATATATCCCAAAGCTCCCTCAAATTTTGCCATCTGGAGTTTGTTAAATAAGAAAAGAATGTGGAGATAAAGTCACTTTGCCTGAAGTTTCATATTTGGAGTGCATACTGTATGTCAGAAAGCATGTAGTCTTAATGGGTGACGCATTTCCTGAGTGATGTGGGATCTGATTAATGTTTACAAAAATTGGATCTGCATTGTTCTTTGTCTCTCTTTGTGCTATCTCATGTTTTAGCGTCAAACGTTGTAATCCTAATTTTGAGGAGATTATCATAGTTGTTTTTTCCAAATCCTTTATCATAGCTTTATACCGACTCTGCTTTCTGTGGTTCATTCACATTTCTCTTGGTTAATGCCTTATGTCTATTTGATAGGTTTTGGGATTACTGGTTGAAGTCATGGAGAAAGGATTTCACAAACATATCAACAAAATATTGCCAGTTGAAGTCATGGAGAAAGAATTTCATAAGCATATCAACATAATATTACCAGTGACTAAATGTATCTTACAGTCTACCATCAATGTAGTCTCTGATGGGCAACTAGATTTTTCTAATGAAACTAACATTCCTTTATGGAAGGAGGCTTATTATTCGTTAGTGATGCTGGAGAAAATGCTGCATCAGTTCCATGGTCTATGCTTTGATAGGGATCTTGAGGTATGTTATTAGTTATCACATCATAAAATATTGCAATGACTTATGGTATTTCAAAAATCCCTCAAACGAATTGTAACTTTATAATATAGTAATTTAGAAATAGGTAGTCCAGAAGTTCTATATGTCAAATATGCCATCCTTCATCATAAAATATTAGAAAAGATGATCATAATAGATAAACTTATATTCATAATCTGGGCATTGAAGATGTTCTAATCCCTTTTTCTCTGTTGTAACTGTTCCATTCTTTTGAATTTAGGATATATGGGAAGCAATTTGTGAATTACTGCTGCATCCACACATGTGGTTACGTTGCATTTCCAGTCGCCTCGTAGCTTTCTACTTTGCTGCTGTCACAGAGGCGTGCTCTAAAAATCATGAAAAACCATTTGGGACTTACTATCTTATTAGACCAAGTAGACTTTTCATGATAGCTGTTTATCTCTGCTGCCAAATGAAGACACAGCTTGTTGATGATACTGCCAGTCATCTGATTACACAAAATCTTGTGTCCACTATTTGTGGGGTGCATTCGTTGGTGGGACAAACAGAGTGTGCAGATCCCACCCAGTTCTGGTCCACCCTTGAACAGCATGAGCAGGGCTGTTTTCTTAAAGCTTTTGAGTTGCTCGATGCTAGAAAAGGAAGGATCATGTTTTTATCTCTTACCTCTGGAATATGCGACAAAAATAATGAAAGCCCCTCTAAGAATATTCGGTACTTGCTTGTCTCCAGCCTGCTCAAAAAAATGGGAAAAATTGCCCTTCAAATGGAGGCTATTCAGGTTTGTCCCAAAGGATGATTTCTTAGACTTTCTATTTATTATTATTATTATTTTATAGATATTTTGGAACATTTCTTGGCATAGGAGCATTTTTTTAAAATTTGGTCTTATTCACTAAACTAGCTTTTACTATTGGTGACATTGTAATTCTCTAGTATGTATTTTTTTTCGGATAAAAATCAGTGTAATTGTTCCATGCAGATGAAAATTGTCTTTGATAGTTTTGGAAAAATTTCATCCGAAATAAGTCAGGAAGACTGCCTGCTTCATGCCTCTGAAATCTTGTTGCCCTTGTATAAAGTTTGCGAAGGATTTTCTGGGAGAGTGATTCCTGGTGAGTTTTCTGTCTCACTATTTCCCCATGTTACCATTTTAATTGCATGCAGTAGAAGTATCTAGAAAGTTGGTCCTGCATATCCTAAAAGCTATAGGCTCTCGCTGCATCGATAAATAGCTTGCATTCGGGCTCTTTGCATGCCATATCTGCATCCCTCTGCGACAATCCTAGTACAGCTAGAACACAACAAATTATTGGTATGGATCCTATTTTACGTGGCCTTTTTATGAAACATTGCATTGATGAGGGCTCAGGTGTTTGAACTATTAATTTTTCAGTCAAAGTGGAAGAGTATACATCCACTTTGGTTTCTGCTAAGGAAGGCCATTTTATAAATTTGCTTCAAAAATAAAAATTGAGTTACCTGTGAAACCTTTGTTTCAAACTTTATTTATATTTGAGTAGTTATTTTTGGTTGAATTCTTGAGTGGTTTAATATCATGAAATGTCAAAACAATCTTTATCTACTATATTGAATAGAATAAGATGGCTCCCTATCTCATGTTCCTATTGTTTATCTATATTTTGAAGTGCCATCTGACAAGTTGCCATCTCATGGTCTTGTATTGTCTACCAGAAAATATGAAGCAATTAGCGCAAGAAATTTCTGAACGTGTACGAAATAAACTAGGCGTACAAAATTATGTACTGGTTTACAATGACATCCGGAAGAATCTCAAGGCAAAGAGGGATAAGAGGAAACATGAAGAAAAGCGCATGGCTGTTACCGATCCTATGCGAAATGCAAAGAGAAAATTGAGGATTGCGGAGAAGCATCGTGCCAACAAGAAAAGGAAGATGATGACAACGAAAATGGGGAGATGGACGCATTCCAAGTCAAAGTAGATGTTGCAAAAAGCCAACGCACTTCTTGGACCACTCTCACTCTGGTGAATTTTTTGCTTGGTCATTAGGCTGCTACGATAGGACGCTACTTTGGTTGAGAGATTAATTTTTGTAACGGCTCTAGTTCTGTTAATATAAGTTATCATTACAGTTTTGCTTAGGTAGAATCTATTTTTGTTTTTGTTTTTATAAGTGAGCACAGGATAGGGATATCATAGGATGTAAATACCATTTCAAGATGTGCAGACGTGATGCTGAAACTGGCAGCATTTATAGTATTGTATATTTCTGTTGGTTATGACTGTTTCATAGCCTCAGTATCCTCTTGTTACAGTATCAATTGTGGGACCGACTCTCTCTCTCTCTCTCTCTCTCTCTCTCTCTCTCTCTCTCTCTCTCTATACAAGCCATAGATTCTAATCTATAGTAAGAATGATGAAACTTGATTGCAAAGGGAGAAGCCTATTTCCCATCCGCCTTTTAATAAACATGTTAAAGACAAGTTTACCCGGGTGTAAAACGACCTTTGAAGACCTACGAAAAAATATTTAAAAAGAATCCTCTCCCGGCAGCGTAAGCTATACACACCTGAAACTTACTAGGCTCACCAAAGAAAATATCTTTGTCAGAACATTCAATGGAATCTTTATATTTAATTAATTATCTGTTCTTTTGGTAAATTGTAATGAAATATTTTTGTTATCTAATAAAGTATGGATGCTAGTTTTCTTGTTCTCCACTCTTCATGCAGGGCTCAGGGCCGTCGTCCTTCCAGCCCTTCACCTCATAAATAGACAACAAAACCTTAAACCCTACACACTCAAAACCTTCTGTCCTCCTCTCTCCCTCTCTATACCCTGTTCTCTGTCTGTGTTTTCGAAGCAGAGAGAGCCATGGCCACCGCTGCTTTGCTCCGTTCCTTACGACGCCGTGATGTAGCTTCAGCCTCCCTCTCTGCCTACCGCTCCGTAAGTGTCACATTCTCTTCAACTTCCATACAATCCTTATTCTTTATAAGCTCTACACTCCATTTTTCTCTGTTTGATCTGTTTTTTTAATTTTTAATTTTATAGTTGTTATTATTATTATATTCTCTGCTCGTTCTGGGAGTCTTTGTTTTTGGTGTTTCAAGCAAATAGAAAAATGGATAAAGTATAAACAACTTTGGATGGATATCACTTTGTATTATATCTATCTATCACATGCTGATATCTAATTTTTTTTCATTTTTTTTGTTCTTTTCTCTGTTTGATATCTATGGGTGCTTCTCTTATATTCGGTTGATTTATTTACCTGTCTTTTTTCTCATTGTTAAGTTTGTCTGATATTACTGATACTTAGGACGTGGATTAGTTTCGTTTTGTTTTCAATTTCAATTAGTTTGTGTTAGGGGCATTATTGTTGCGTAGCTTGATAGTCTTGGATAAATAAAATGAGTTTGGTCAAGGTGGGCTTTTGATTTCATGCGCTTCCATCTAATTGTATTTTGACAAATATGGCGGTTTCGCTTTAGATTTTGACAAATATAATTCATGGATTATCGTAAATTTTTCTTACATATATGTATACGACATTGCATGGATGAGCTTTTAGTTATGAATAAAAAGGCATGCGATGGTATATATTTATTGTGTTTTGAGCTTCAGCAAAGCAATGAAACTTAGCTGTTTGTTGTTTGTTTGTTCTTTTGTGCAAAAGTTGACTAGCACTGCCAAGCCATCAAGTTTGGGTCACAAATGGGCAAGCTTGGCAAGACCTTTCAGGTAATTTGGATTTGCATAGTCGATTTAGTTAACTATATCAACAATTTTTGTTTCTATAAAAACTTTTGGTTTCTGTTTTGTCTTGTTTATTGATTACATGTTCTGCTTTAAACAGTTCTAGACCTGCTGGGAATGATATAATTGGGATTGACTTGGGCACAACAAACTCATGTGTTGCTGTGATGGAGGGAAAGGTAAAGCTACTGACACCTTCTCTGACAGAAATCATGATTTAAGCTTCTTGTGTGTTAGTTTTCTGTCTAACAAATGGTGATATGATCAATGATCACAGAATCCCAAAGTTATTGAGAACTCCGAAGGAGCTCGGACCACTCCATCAGTAGTTGCCCTAAACCAGAAAGGAGAACTACTTGTTGGTACTCCAGCAAAACGTCAAGCTGTCACCAACCCGACGAACACGGTTTCTGGAACCAAGCGTCTGATTGGTAGACACTTTGACGATGCCCAAACACAAAAGGAAATGAAGATGGTTCCATACAAGATAGTCAAAGCTCCAAATGGAGATGCATGGGTTGAAGTCAATGGACAGCAGTATGCCCCAGGCCAAATTGGAGCTTTTGTTCTGACAAAGATGAAAGAAACTGCGGAGGCTTACCTTGGAAAGACTGTGTCGAGAGCTGTGATCACAGTTCCAGCTTATTTCAATGATGCCCAGAGACAAGCAACAAAGGATGCCGGAAGAATTGCAGGTCTAAGTGTAGAGAGAATCATAAATGAGCCCACTGCTGCTGCACTTTCCTATGGTATGAACAACAAGGAAGGCCTAATAGCTGTATTCGATCTTGGTGGCGGAACATTTGATGTGTCCATATTGGAGATCTCAAATGGTGTTTTTGAGGTATGCATCGTTTGCACATTCAGTTATGTCCTATTGCTTTTCCTTATTTTGGAAGATTTCATTAAGAACTCTATCTTATGTAGGTGAAAGCAACAAATGGAGACACATTCTTGGGAGGAGAGGATTTTGACAATGCTTTGCTGGACTTCTTAGTGAGCGAATTCAAGAGAACTGATGGGCTTGATCTTACAAAAGATAGGCTTGCCTTGCAGAGGCTTCGGGAGGCAGCGGAGAAAGCTAAGATTGAGCTTTCATCTTCATCTGAAACTGAGATAAACCTGCCCTTCATCACAGCTGATGCTTCAGGTGCTAAGCATCTGAACATCACACTGACCAGATCAAAATTCGAAAGTTTGGTAAATCACCTGATTGAGAGGACAAAGTTCCCATGTAAGAATTGCTTGAAGGATGCTAACATGTCTATTAAGGATGTGGATGAGGTCCTTCTTGTGGGAGGTATGAGTCGTGTTCCCAAAGTGCAAGAGGTGGTTGCAGAAATATTTGGAAAGAGCCCAAGCAAAGGAGTCAATCCTGATGAAGCCGTTGCCTTGGGAGCAGCCATCCAAGGTGGTATTCTTCGTGGTGATGTTAAGGAGTTGCTTCTTCTGGATGTTACTCCTCTATCACTAGGTATTGAAACATTAGGCGGTATCTTCTCCAGGCTCATTGCGAGAAACACTACAATTCCAACAAAGAAGAGTCAGGTCAGTCCTCAAGAAATGTTGAAAAAGATTTACATTGATTACTTGATGGATGGTCTTGTTAAATTTTATACCATAACGGCACATGTTTCTCAACTGTTTGCATCTTACCTTTTTGTCATGGATTTTGCAGGTGTTTTCCACAGCAGCTGACAACCAAACCCAGGTTGGTATCAAGGTGCTACAAGGGGAGCGTGAAATGGCTTCTGACAACAAGCTCCTTGGAGAGTTTGAGCTTCAAGGCATCCCGCCAGCACCAAGGGGCATGTCTCAGATTGAAGTTACATTTGATATTGATGCTAATGGTATTGTCACCGTTTCTGCAAGGGACAAAGGCACTGGTAAGGAGCAACATGTTACCATACGCTCGTCTGCTGGGTCTACGGAGGAGGAAATTCAGAGGATGGTCAAAGACGCCGAGCTGCATGCTCAAAGGGATCAGGAAAGGAAAGCTCTGGTTGATATAAAAAACAATGCAGACACGACCATCTACAGCATTGAAAAGAGCTTAAGTGAGTATCGGGACAAGGTTCCCAGCGAAATCGCTAAAGAAATTGAGGATGCAGTTGCTGATCTAAGAAAGGCAACCGGAGGGGACAATGCCGATGAAATTAAGTCAAAGCTTGATGCAGCAAACAAAGCTGTCTCAAAGATTGGGGAGCATATGTCACGTGGTTCCGGAGGTAACTCTTCATCTGGAGGTTCACAGGATGGTGGAGAACAAGCTCCTGGGGCAGAGTACCAAGAAATGAAGAACTGAATGTGCTGAAGATGAGTTTCTAAATTTTTATATGCAATGCATGCTCCTATATAGCCTCACTTCTTTTGGTTTTTGTATCTAAGGCTTTGGGAGTTCATGATCCACATTTGAAGGGCCAAAAAAAGAAGGCTTTTTCCTTGAAAGTACAAAAACAATTAGAAAGAGGTTCTAAAAGTGTCTAGAATTATAAAAATAAAAACCTCAAGAAAACATGGTATACTTTCCAACAAGACAACATAAATTTAGCAACAAAAAAAGAAAACAAGAACAAGGGCACAAAACAAAGACAAAAGGATGGTGATTTTTCCTTTCCTTCTAATCCAACTTGGCAGTTTTGTCAACTAACAATCCACGCGACCCAAGAGTCCGTTTGACCCACATATACTTCATTTTTATTTTCTTGATCAATTTTCATCACTTTTAAAAATGCAATACAATAATGTCCATTTCGATTTATTTTTTGCCAAAGTGTTTTTGTTTTTTTTAGTACAAGTGATGGTCTAAATTAGAGAAGAGGGAGTTTCTCACACATACGCAACAAAGATGTCATGGAGGTTCGAATCTTATCTGCAGGTCAAAGTCTTTTTTCACTGGACTAGACTCCATTGACATTTTTTTACCAAAGTTAAAAGAGAGGACGGAAATTCACACACATGGGTACATGAGGACTTGAACCAGAATCCCTTAGGGCAGACTTATAAAGGCACAAGGAGGTGCTGACATCGTTTAGACCAAGTTTAAAAAAAAAAGAAAAAAAAAGGGAAAGTTGGACTGTGTTTTGTGGGCTTTAATAAGCATTCTAGGGTCTGCTTAATAAATGATAAAAGGCTTTTAAAAAATAGCTTCAACCTCTAGTGCTTTTTGTTTGTATTAGTAATGAAAATATAATGCGACATTTTCATGATATATCACCTCCAGCTGACGAGCTACCAAGTGCCTCAATGATAGGGGTTCGAAACTTGTTGGAAGCACTTTGTGGTCAAGAGCATATGGAACCCCAAGCGGGGATTAATCCCATCTTCCGAGTATGGGGACACCTCGTGGTATTTACAAAAATCTCATTGACAACAATTGTAGGTTATTTGTAATGTTATTTTTTTCTATAACTTATGAATGACATTGGTATTGTTTAAATTATAAGGATATTTAGTTGTCAATTTTTATTTAATAAAGCTTTTAGCCTTTTAAAATTGCACATAAGCTAAATTTTTTTTGGATCCGCCAACGCGTAGGAGCACACCAGTTGGATTTTTTATTATTTATTATTGAGAAAGTTTGGAGTGGTAGGTACCCTATTAAGAAAATAAATGGAATTTCTTACAAATTTAGAACAATATTTTTATATATATGAATTTAGAACAATATTGAGAAAGTATGGAGTGGCTTGTTTTAGGAGTTGACCGTTATTTCTAGAAAAGAAATATCTTCGAAGTCGTCTTACACGCACTTGTAGAGTAGTGGGAAAAAATTCACCAAAAGCTTCAGAAAACACCAGAAACAGCTCGACTTCAGATTCACTCTTCCTCTTCTCTCTTTCCTACGCAAGATCCAATCAAGTCCAGCTTACTCTCTCTCTCTCTCTCTCTCTCTCTCTCTCTCTCTCTCTCTCTCGCTGAAGCCCAAGATCCAAGTTTCAGAAAGTGGGGTTCACCTTCACAATAATCCATTATCCATGCAAGAGGGGATAGATTCAGGTTTGTGTTCCTTACTTCAAATGTTTGGTAGAATATAAACATTACCCAGGGAAGTATAGGCTTGAGATTGACCCTTTCAAGAAAATTGTTTTGTGTTCTAATTTTGTTCATTGACCTCTGTGGATGAAATGTGGTAACTAAAGTCTCTGTCTTGTGGGGTGAGTACTGTGTAGGATTTTGAGATTGAATATTTGGGTGTTGAAATTTTCTTTAGTTCAGTTTTTGGGCAGCTGAATAAAATTTAAAACTTTTGAGATCATGAAGATTGCATCTTTGGTGGTTGTGGTTTGGAGTGTGTATGGCTTGTTGAGTTTGGGGTTCACATATCCATACCATGTAGAACCAGAATTTGATTTTATGAGTGGAAGAAGTGAAACCCCTGTTACCTATAACTATGATCGAATAGATGAAGTGAAGAAAGAATGTGGTTTTGTTCTTTCTTCTGCTTCTGAACTGAAAGCTGAAAATAATAAGGTGTATAGCATAAAAGAGGAGCTACTTTTTGTTAATGGGGACTGGAGGCAGGAGGTGGGTAATGCCCCAATCATACCATTTGATGATAGAGAAGTCCCAACAGAGTCGTGGGGTAATCGTACTACATCGAACTTGGTATCATTTTGGGTTACGGATGTTGATCGTGCCCATCGATCCAAGAAGTCTGTAAGTGTTAGTGGGTTCATGATTTTGGGCATTACTAAAGATGGTGGCTTTGCAGATTATGGGTACCAAGGAAATTCTGAATTCCAGATATGGCCTGGCCATTCTCAAATCCCAATTTCCTTCCAAGGGATTTACACTGAATCAAAGAAAAATGGTGGGGAAAGAGTAATGTGTTTGTTGGGGAGTACAATGTTACCTTCTCGGGACTCTGATTCTGCTAACCCTTGGGAGTGGTTGAAGGCTTCTCGGGAGTCTGATCCTCCTCTTTCTCAAGATGATCAAATTCTACTTGTTCTTCACTATCCAATGACTTTCACGTTGACAAATAGGTCTATCCAAGGAGAATTAAGAAGTTTAAATTCAAAGTCAAACTCAAAGTATTTTGATGTGGTTCACATTTCATCGCAGTTGGGAAAGTCTGCAGCTTACGATTTTGGATCTGAAAAAATAGTGTCAAGAGCATGTGATCCATACCCTTACAATGATAGCTTGATCTATGGTGGCGTTAGCATCTATAAAGGTCCTTCTATTTGTGAAATCCTTGAAGAAAGTGCAAGGGACCAAGCTTTCACTGTTTTGCCAAACTGGAGATGCAATGCCACTGATGATTTTTGCAGTAAGCTGGGTCCATTTGTGGCTGATGAAGAGATTAAGGCGTCAGATGGAAGCTTTAAAGGTGTTAAACTTTTTATGCAGAATATCAAGTGTGAACAAAAAAATGACCAGGGAAATGCCAGTTCAGCAAGGGTTTCAGCTGTGTTTAGAGCTGCTTCTCCACTAGAGAATCAGTATACCGCAGCAAAGAGATCTGGGCTTAACAACATGACTGTTGCTGCTGAGGGAATATGGAAATCTACCAGTGGGCAGCTTTGCATGGCTGGTTGCCTTGGACTTGTTGATGTGGAAGGGAGTCGATGCAATAGTCGGATCTGTTTGTACATACCTGTCTCTTTTTCCATAAAGCAACGAAGCATTATTTATGGAAGTTTATCCAGCACCAATAACAGTGGTGCATCATTCTTTCCTCTCTCGTTTGAAAAGCTAGTGCAGCCTACGGAGTTGTGGAATTATTTAAGAACCTCCCATCCATACTACAGGTACACAAAAATTGATTCAGCTGCTGTTGTCTTGGAAAAAAATGAGGCCTTTAGTGTTGGAACTGTCATCAAGAAATCATTGCTGAATTTTCCCAAACTGGAAGACACAGAAGCTTTTCAAGTCAGTCTTTCTCTTCTCTCAGAAGATCTAACCCTTCATGTGTCTGCATTTCCTGATCCAATGCGAAATGCTCAGCCTCCTAGAACAGATATTCAGATGGAGATTCTCTCTGTTGGCCCCTTGTTTGGGCGCTATTGGTCTCCACAAAATAGTTCCACTGTAGAAGAGGAGACTCCTTACCGCACGAAGGCTGAATACACTGAAAAGCAGCTCCTTCTGAATGTATCAGCACAACTTACCATCTCTGGGAAAGCTTTTAGCAATTTCTCTGTGCTTTTCTTGGAGGGTCTGTATGACCCACATGTTGGAAAGATGTATCTAGTTGGTTGCAGGGATGTTCGAGCCTCGTGGAAGATCTTGTATGAGAGCATGGATCTTGAGGCTGGGCTTGATTGTTTAATTGAGGTGGTTGTGTCTTATCCTCCAACTACATCTAGATGGTTAGTCAATCCGACTGCAAGTATCTCGATAGCCAGCCAAAGGAATGAAG
This sequence comes from Prunus armeniaca, assembly GCA_903112645.1. Taxonomy (NCBI): domain Eukaryota; kingdom Viridiplantae; phylum Streptophyta; class Magnoliopsida; order Rosales; family Rosaceae; genus Prunus; species Prunus armeniaca. Next base: position 6,020,071 of record CAEKDK010000003.1, on the reverse strand, counting down.
ATGACCCCCTTTACTTTAGTACAGTCAAGCTCCAAACTCTTCCGATTATGTACAGGAAACAACGGGAAGACATTCTCTCTCGTCGGGGTATTGAGGGAATCCTCAGGATTTTGACTCTTTCCCTGGCAATATCTGGCATTTTAAGCCAACTGTTTTACATCAGACATAATGTTGATTCCGTGCCTTACATGTCTCTAGTCATGCTAGGTATACAAGCCATTGGGTATAGCATTCCTCTGGTCACAGGTGCTGAAGCGCTTTTCAAGAAGATATCTTCTGAATCCTATGAAACATCTTCATATGACCTTGACAACAGTCAGTGGTTCCATATAATTGATTACACAGTAAAGTTTCTTGTGATGGTCTCATTATTACTGACTTTAAGGCTTTGTCAGAAGGTTTGGAAATCCCGAATCAGATTACTAACACAAACTCCTCTTGAACCACATCGTGTCCCTAGTGATAAGCGGGTGCTTCTGACTACCTTGACAATACATTTTATTGGCTATATAATTGTTCTTGTCATTCATAGTATGAACACCAGCAGAAGATCTATTCGGACAAAAAGCTACAGAATCGCTAGAGCAAATTCTCATGCAATGTGGGAATGGGAAACTGAGCTAGAGGAGTATGTCGGTCTTGTTCAAGATTTTTTCCTTCTCCCACAAATCATTGGCAACGTTGTGTGGCAGATTGATTGTAAACCACTTAGAAAGTTTTATTTCTTCACGATTACACTGGTCAGACTTTTCCCTCACATTTATGATTATGTGAGAGCTCCTGTGCTCAATCCTTACTTTGCCGAGGACTACGAGCTTGTCAACCCAACTACGGACTTTTACTCCAAGTTTGGGGATATTGCCATACCTGTTACAGCAATTATCCTTGCAGGTGTGGTCTATGCTCAGCAAAGGTGGAGTTATGAGAAACTCAGCCAAACTCTTATTGTGGGGCAATGTAGGCTTCTTCCATTGGGATCCAAAATGTATGAGAGGTTGCCTTCAAGTTCCAAAGCATTTGAAGCTGAGCTTGTTTCTGGTGTCAGTGGTAATGCTAGACATGAGAATGAGAAAGAGGATGATGATGTAGAATGATGTGGAAAACTCTTTAAAATTAACATACAGAAAAAGTGTTGTAAACATATATGCGCAGTGTTACTTTGATGTTTGTTCTCACTTATGAGATGTTGATGTTGGCTTCTAAGAGAATTGTAGCAAGAACTAAATTATCCTGCAATTTTTTTTTCTTTCTTTTATCTTTTGCTGCTATAGATGTTCATTCCTTGGTTACAGTCTCATTCAGAAGGATTAAACTGTTCTAGGGTACTAGCCCCCTCTCTCCCAAAAAACACTCCTAGAGTTGTATTCACTTTGAGGGTCCCATCGCCCCTCTTCTTTTCCTTCCATCTCCTCTTCCCCCATTTTCAAAGACAGAAGGTTTCCCTATTTGTCTTCGTTTTGTTATGATTTTCCTCCAACCATCACAGGTGATTGTGTCTCGACGTTGGATCTTTATGTGTGTTTCGGCGTTAGATCTCCACAACCATCCTTTTTGCGGTTTCTTTATGTTTAGAATAAGTTGCAAAGATTCTTTGAGTTCTCTATATAGTTTTCACCTCTCCTTTTGTGAGAGCTTTTCACCTCTCCTTTGTGAGAGTTTTTCACCTCTCTTTTGTGAGAGTTTTTCACCTTTCCTTTGTGAGAGCTTTTCATCTCTCCTTTGTGAGAGTTTTATTTGTATTGTTATGGCTTGAATTTGTCAAGCTTTATCTTTTTTTGATTATTTTGAGTTTGCAATCTTAGTTGGGATGTCTATGCCAGAATTTCTTCGATCCTGCATGATCGTTAGTGGAGGCGCACCAGAGTGTCTTTTAATGTTAGACCACTTCGTTACTATAATGACTCTTTATGGCTAGTTTGTATTGGCCATTTGTGGTTAGTGTCGTTTTTGGCTAACCTATGAATGCAATCCCATAATTTCTCAAGAAAAAAAAAACACTTCTAGGGTAATTGTTTGGGTTCAAATGGTACCATCCAAATATGTGAAAATCAATAATCTCAGTCACTAAATCCGTTTCCAAATTTTATACAATAACTGACAAGTTGCAGAGGGACTCAAGGAATGATTCACTTTTTAAAATTTATTTTTAAAATAATAATTTTGATTTATTTATAGATCAACTGCATGAAACTTCCCAAGCTATGAAGTCAATGTTAAATTGGCCATTATCTTTTGAAGGTTACAAGTTCATACCTAAACTCAAGGCCCGTTTGGTGATCATTTTGTTTTTAGTTTTTGGTTTTGATTCCTTTAGTTAAAGATAGAAGAAAAATATATAGGATTAATTACAGTTTAGTACCATGTGGTTATACCTTTAAGACATGTTAGTCCCTATCTTTTCAATTTTAACAATCACATACCCCGGTCTTTTAAATTTGTTACAATGTGGTTCCACCATTAGGTTTCCGTCAGATCTCTCTATTAGTTGCTTGTGTAGCACTATAGGTCCCACATTTTTTTTATTTTTTAAATATAAATATGAATATATATATATATATATCTCTCTCTCTCTCTCTCTTTCCTTCCTTCCAATTTCTTCCTCCCAATTCCTCCCGATTTCTTCCCCTGATGATGGCGTCAGGGAAGTTGAGTTCGGAGGGGATGGAGATGAGGGGATGGTGGTTGAACTCGGAGAGGAGCGAGTCGACCTAGGAGGTGAGGTCGGATGGGTTGTAGTGAACTGCGTTAGAGGCGAGCTGGGAGAGGTCATTGGGGGAGCTGACCATGACGGTCTTGAGGCACTCGAGGGGCTGAGTGACATGTAGGTCGGCGGAGCGGACCTTGTAGCTGGCATCAGCCAAATGGCCTTCGATTCTGGGTTCGTTGCAGAGAGAGAGAGATATATATATATTTTGGTTTTTAATATTCATATTTTAATCCATTTAAAATTAAAAATTTTGAAATATGTGGGACCCATAGTGCCACGTAAACAACTAACAAAGAGATCCGACAGAAACCCTAACGGCGGAATCACATTGTAACAAATTTAAAAGACCGGGGTATGTGATTGTTAAAATTGAAAATATAGGGATTAACGTGTCTTAAGGGGATAACCACAGGGCACTAAACTATAATTAACCCAAATATATAACATGAAGGATGAAAGAGGGATGAGTAGGGGTCGCCCTAAGAGCACTTCCGCCCATTTGTCATGGCAAAAGGTAAGGGCACTTGCTGTTCACGTGAATAGTGTCTACCCTAACAATTTTTTATGCATTCCCACTTATTGCCATAGCAACCTAAGGATAACCACTGTATACATGAGATAGGGGGAAATGAATTTGTATGGAGTTTTGGTGTGGGAAGCGACGAGCATGACTAGGCATTTATAGAAAAAAAATTCTAAATTTTTTGGTTTTTTTTTCCTTTTCTTTCAATTATTTTTGTATTTAAATTGACTGTTGATGAAGTCACACTGACCTCATGAGGGCAGCTTGCCCAGGCAAGTCTTGCCTTTAGGCTCGGGCTTGGTGGAGCCCACCTCTTACCAGGGGTGGATCTCATCGTTGGAATGAGTTTTGGTAGCCTAAGGGGCCTTTTGCCTGAGCTAGGCATGCCGCTGGAAGTGCTTTAAGAGCATCTCCACCCATAAAGGCTAAGGCTAAGGCAAGGCAAGGGCTGCCACTATTCACATGAATAGTGGCAGCCTTGCCATTTGTGGTTCCACCCCAAAAGGCTAAGGCTAAGGCAATTACTATTCATTGTACTTCATTTCCTATATATATATATATTTTTTTTTATACTTTAAACCATTAATTTGATAAGCTTTTTAGATTATATTTTCGGTTGTCACGTGTCACTATTTATTATAAAATTATCACTAAAAATTTAAGATAAAATTTTTCGGATAAAATTTTCAAATAAAAAATTTTCGGATAAAATTTTCGGTTGCCATGTGTCCATATTTATTATAAAATTCACATCTCACTCATCATACAATTGAAATACCTATTCACTCATCATACAATTAAAATATTCTCGGTCCTCATAGTCCGACACAATGGAATACAATAACAACTCTATCATTGGCGGAGGCGGTTCCACTGGATTACGACGTGGGGGAGTATTTTCCTTCGGAGGACGTAATAGTGCCATTATTTCTGACATGGAACGCACCACTGGAACCAACTGTGGGCATTGTTCACTTGAGGAGCCATGTGTAATGGTTTTCCTCTTTTTTGTTTTCCCTTGAATAATCTATTAAAAAAAAAGGAAATTGGAAATGCAAGAAATATATATATATATATATATATGCTACTCTTACCACATTTGTATACCACATTCTCATACCACCTTATGTGGTAGCTGAGGTGGACAGCCACATCAATAAAATAATTTAATATTTTCTTTTCTTTTATGGTTTATTCCAGTATTTGTTTTTCTAATTGCCTTAATTAAAATGCACTTCATTGATTTAATTGATGTGGCATATAAAATGGACATGCCACATCATGTGGTATAGAAATGTTGGATAAAAATGTAATAAATGTAGCATTACTCATATATATATATAATGACATTAAATTGAATAAAACAACAAATTTTTTTTTTACCTCGTCGCCAAGATTTTGACCTCTTTGAATGTTTGTCCACGAGTCTCCGGCTTTGATGGAAGAGACTATTTGTATTTTTGCACAAATGAAATTTTGTAGTAGAAAAATTGGTGTGGAAAGTGAAAAATATTGGAATGAGATGAATTTGTATGAAGATTTGGTGTGAAAAGTGAATAATATTGGTAGGTATTTATAGAAAAAATTTCCAGAATTTTTTGATATTTAAAAAAAAATTTGATATATAATTTTTCAAAATTTTAAAGCTAAAAATTGGACAGCTATTGGATTGGGCAAGATTTTTTGATCAGAGGCTCCAAGAGAAGCCACGTGGCTTATAACCGTTGGGCTATGTGGGCTGGTGGGTCAGCGTTGACGTCAGTGGCTGATTTTCAAATTCTTTTATTGTTGGCGCGTGTAAAAATTATGCACTATAAAAAAACGATATAAAAATTATGTTAAGCCCAATTATGCACTCTAAAATTAAGAAGAGAGACCCACTTATTCATTAAATTCGTAGTCCGAGCCAATTCACCTAGTTGAATAGAAAAAAAAAAAAAAAAAAAAAAAAAAAAAAATCCAATTTCCACATGTTTGACACTCTAAAGTTGGCCACAAAAATAAAAACCTATGAAAGAAACTTCCTAATGCCAAACACTTTTTTGCTTTATCAGTTCTTTCTCAATGATTCAATGAGGGCCGAAGTCCAAATTGTTTAACAAACATGGTGATTGATGATTTCTTTTCTTTCATGTTTTGTTTTTTGGGATTTGGGTCTAGAATTTCATGTTTTGTTCAATTATTGAATTAAAAGTCAAACCTATACCTCATCTGGTCTTCTTGTTTAGTTATTTAGGTAAGTGGTCCTTGTAGCCTGCAGGGGCACACCGGATTAACTACAAGTTTATTCATTTGTCCAGCTAATCTCATGCCTATATGTACGAGGACATCAGGTCCACTTAGAGAAATTTCGAGCATATACTAGGGAAGGAGACTTTTTATGCCTCAAATCAAATTCACAAACAAGGAAAAGCGAATTATTGCATTAACTTTTTTTTTTTTATTGTTATAGGACGGAAAGATGGGTGTGGCTGGTCTTGGTGGTTGGTGTGGTGTGGGTGGCTGCTGGTATTTCAAGTTTTTTATTTTATTGTTTGATTTTCTTTTTTTATTACATTGAGAGAAAAGAAACTCTGGGGTTTCGATCCTGGATGCCAAGCAGGTAGGAAGGGGGAAGGCCACAACCATTGTGATAGCCCTGCTCGACAATTTTATTGTTCATGATTTGTTTAGCTTACTTTAGTATTTTTAATTTGAATTTCTTATAATAAATTGATAAAATTATAAAATTGGCTGAATTGAAGAGTTGACAAAAAGGAAAGTACAATTAATAAATGAGAATGGGGATAGATAAGAGACTTTCAAATTTATGTGCATAACGTGCAGGTAGATCGTTAGTAATCATATTTTCTTTAGATCTGTTATGGATGTGGTGGTGGGTGTAACTGCGACGTCGCTTCTTCAGGTGGTGGTGGTGGTGGTGGTAGGGTTCGTTTAGACTCATAGGTTTTTATTTTTTGGGTTGAGAAAAGATGGTATTTCATTCAACCGAAAGGAACATTACATTGTAAGAACTAGCATGTTAATGACGGTCTCGTTAAAACCTTCCCAGAATATTTCCATTTCAAAACATCTCTATTTTCTAGCCCCAATATTTCTCTTTGTATGAAATTAGATAATTTGTTAATTTTCAAGCAAAATAAAATAAAATTTTAGTTGAAATTTGTATAAAAAAATAATTTGAAAATAATAATAATAATCGAGTTCAAAACCAAACCGAATCGGAATCGATTCAACCAAAACAGGACAGTTTTATAATTTTTTATTATTAAAATTGGATAAAACTGAACTGGATAAATAGTACCGATTTTGATTCTAATTTGAGACGAAAACGGGTCCAAACCGGACCATGCATACCCCTAGTTACATGTGATGTGATAATATTGAGTTTTAGTACAATTTATATTAGTTCCTTGTATGACTCTTCAACTGGCATCCAATTTAAAATACCAATCATTTTTGTATTTAAAATAAAAAAGTATTGAGTATAATATTTAATCTCTAGGATCTCATATTTATATCCACACATGGCCAACGAGGATTTAGTCCAGACCATTGACTTGAAGATCGAACTTTCATAACACTTTAGTATTGTATGTGAGAAACCTCAATTCCCTTGAAGTTTTTAATTTGCAAATTCGAACTCCCACCTTAATAATATGTGTATGAGAAATCCACCCTGTAGTGCTTGTATTAAAAAAGATATCCACATATAATCTTTAATATATTTTGATACTTTTGAGCACCCGAAGCAAAGTCACCGACCAACCTCCTCATGGACTATTTATTATACGCTAGTTTTCATATTATATATTGCATGCATGGAATGGTGTACTCATGAGATATTTTATTTGCTCCGAGTCTCTTAATAAAAAATAAATAAAAACACCAACAATGAAGTTATGTTGACAACTCCGGTTGATAATAAAGAAAATTTGGTACAGGTTTTGGCGTAATTGCAATTTGATCAATGTATTCAGCTTTGTATATAATACATAACATGTGAAAATTGTCTCCCGAACAAACAATAAGAACAACGTATGACATATTCAAAATGCCACTTTGGTAACTTTCACCGCAATTTTAGTGTAAAATTAAACAAACTATTTTGTTTTTGACTTTGTTATTTAAGGTGAGACCCTTGGTTTCTCTCTAGAAGCTTAATAAGAACCATAACATGCAAGTTACATGACCACCTCAAATTATTAGTCATCCTACAATAAAATAATCCACTAACCTTAGGCCTTGTTTGGTTCACAAAATGGATTTGAGGAGAAATTACTTCCCATGTCATTTCTTAAGGGAACATAAATTGAAGATTGCTTTCCCATGTTTGGTAATGCTGAGAAAGTAATTGGGAGATATCACTTTATTTCCTTTCCCATGTTTGTTTTGAGTATGAAAGGAAAACAAAGTTGTTATAATTTTTCAATTATACCCCATATTAAATTATATAAAAAAAAATGCATTTAATGATATATTGTAATTCTAAATTATAAATAAGGACAAAATGGTCATGAACAATGCGCATTTAATGTTGGCTCATTTTCCCAAACTTTCCCATGAGGAGGGAAAACAAAACTCAAGGGAGGAGGAGCCTACTTTCCCATGTGTCAAGCAAGCATTTCCCATATTTAGACTTACCATTCCATCCCCAAGCCTCCTTTCATATAAACCAAACGGGGTCTTATAGTAGCGGTCACACTTAATTACTACAAGAAGTTGATATTCCATCCTTCATACTGATGGAGTTTCAAGTATTTAAAAAAGACTTATTAAGGTCCACCATTAAGTTTTGAAAACCTATTATTACATGGTTTTAATTGATAATAAAATTCTTGATGTGATCATCGGGTTGTTGTGCTATTTACAATGAATATTAAACTACTGTAGTAAAATCATATTGATAAAATATTGTTAATAGCTTGCATCTTTGTAGGAAGTCTTTCTTTTTATTTTTTCAAATCTTTCTTAGAAGACCAAAGAAGATTAAAGAAAGAAATGAAATCCAAAGTATATATTCATTTCCCCGCCAATTTTGGAACATGAAAGACTTAACATGGTACACTTCCCTCTCTCTCTCTCTACACGCATTATATATACACATGATATATTTATATATATATATCACAGTGTCTTTCCTCTACCTTATTTGAACAGAGGAAGCTAGTCTGACAAGAACCCTTCAATATTTCAAGTCTCTGACAGCCTTGAATTTCAAAGGTTCATATTTGATTAAAAAAAAAAAAAAAAAAAAAAAAAAAAAAAAAAAAAAAAAACTGGGTTTTTGTGGTGCTAAGTGGACTATATTTGCAGAATGAATCTCTGCAATGTCAGAGAATGATTTGCTGCAATTTGTGGATTTGAAGCAATCTTTGGATTTTATTTTCTTTCCTTGTGTATTATTTCTAAACTCTTCCTGGAATCATAGATGTTTTATAATGCAAATTGTGTTAGTTTGGTTCCCTTGGTTAAAGTAGTTTGTGAAAGAAATTAGTCTGTGTTTAATTTGGTGGGTTTGGGTTGCTTTTGCTATTACAACAACAATATTCTTCATTTTCAGGTTGAAAATTGAAATGGAGAGTGGTGATCATTATAGAGCCGGCAATAGTCTCCAATTAGGCAGTTCTTTGAGATGGAGGAACAATGGTGTGGAAGCTTTCTCAAGGTCTTTGTGTGACGAAGACGAAGAAGAAGCTCTTAAATGGGCAGCACTTGAGAAGCTTCCTACTTATAATCGTATGAAGAAAGGCATACTCATTATGCCCGCTGGTGAAGCAAGTGAAATTGACATACCAAATCTTGGTTTTCAAGAAAGAAAAGAATTGATTGGGAGATTTCTGAAAGGTTCTGAAGAGGACAATGAGAGGTTCTTGTTGAAGATCAAAAACCGTATCGATAGGTAATAAGTTCCTCCTTATCTGATATTTTACTGTGTCATGCCAATCAATGAAAACCTGTTCTCTACTGTTCTTATTTATTCAGTTAGTTATAAAGAGAAGCATCCTATGTAGGTTCAGATTCCAGTTAAGTCCAACCTCCTAAAATCCTAATTTAGGACACATGAACGACGCATATTGTCGCGTCATTTAACATGTGGATGATGTGGACCTTGTACTATGAAAGTTTTGAGCATCCTATCCAAAACCAATTGACAACTGATGGAGAAGCTCATGATCTTATAAACATGAATGTAGGACTTGCATTTCTCGGTTTGGGATAGGACTTTGAACAACTTGACATCAGTATTCAAGCCTAGCTAGTTTCAACTTGGCTCTCCAGACAGGGTTCACCTCAAGCCTAATTTTATTGGAGTTTCAAATATTTAATTTGCTTCATTCAAGTCTACTTTTCAACTTTAAATCTTGCATTAATTTACAAGGGAGGAGTATGCTTCTGGTATTTGGGCTTTGATAGCAGGTCTGGCCTCTTTACTTTCCACCTGAGGGTGTTGAAGAAAATAATTCTAAGTTTGTTAGATATGGCCCTTTATATGAACGAATATACTTAAATTCTGTATGTACATAATATCTTAAGTTTTTGGATTCATTCTCTTGGTAGCCCAGTAGGGGAAGTATAAAAATTTGAATGTTTCATTCAATGGAACTCCTTTGATGGACTATTGGTGTTTCCTGAATACTTTTCAGAGTAGGAATTGATCTTCCAACAATTGAAGTTCGATTTGAGAATCTAAATGTAGAAGGAGAAGCTTATGTAGGAAGCAGAGCTTTGCCTACACTCTTTAACTTCATCGTTAACATACTCGAGGTAACGTTGCAGCAGAATATAATAATTGAAGCAGAGATCTGCATGCTGATTTTGATTTATTAACCTTTCAGTGATCTCACAGTTTAATCACTTTTTCCATTGATCTTAAAGGGCTTCTTGAATGGTCTCCATATTCTTTCAAGTAGAAAGACGCATTTGTCTATCCTCCACAATGTTAGTGGAATCATAAAGCCTAGCAGGTGAGCAAAGGACTAGTTTGCCTTCTTTTACTGCCTCACTTTCAAAGAAAAGGCAAAAGATATTTCGGTACCCAGTTATCATTTGTTGTGCATGCATTTTTCAGAATGACATTGCTATTGGGTCCTCCAAGTTCTGGCAAGACCACACTCTTACAGGCTTTAGCTGGAAAGCTCGATCTAGATCTAAAGGTGCAAAGGATTCTCAAACAGCTTTAAAGTTTTTGTATAATCGCTTTTCAGAAAAAGATATCAGTAAAATCTGAATGCTCTCATAACTAATTTGAAGACCAAATGTTATGCCTCAGCTTTCTGGAAGGGTGACTTATAATGGCCATGAAATGAATGAATTTCTACCCCAAAAAACTGCTGCCTACATCAGTCAACATGATCTACACATTGGAGAAATGACTGTAAGGGAAACCTTGGCCTTTTCTGCAAGATGCCAGGGGGTTGGGACGCGCTATGGTTAGTTCATTCGTGGAACTGCTTTTCTTTTCCTTCCACATTGGTTTTTAGGGTACACTCTATAATAAGATTTATATATATGTAAAGCACTGACTCATTTTCATTTTGGCCATCTGCAGATATGCTTGCAGAGCTGTCCAGAAGAGAGAAAGCTGCTAATATCAAGCCTGATCCAGACATTGATGTCTTCATGAAGGTGAGAAAAAACTACTTTCTATTGTTGATCACAAAAACTTACACACACAATCTATACCTTTGAGAATTCATGAGATTTTGTTTTTCCTGTACTTTCCCTTCTGGTGGAAATCATACCAAGGAATTTTTAAAGTAACTGAAAGTTCCAAAACTGGAAATTGGTAATAATAGCTGGTATTTTTGCCTGCTTCATATAATTCGAAATGGATTTGAAATTTCTATATACAAGGAATCATTTGAACTTTATTAGTTTTCTTCCATTTCTTTGTATTCAAATCTTGACATATTTGGATTGTGTAGTCTAAACAAACAATTAAACCTTATATTGTTATCTGAGTCCCAAGATTCGGAACTAGTCCATCCAAATCGGCCCTAAGTCAATTCTTTCATGGTGTGACAATTCATGTGGTTCTAATACAATTGGCTTCTGCCATTGTAGGCAATAGCCACAGAAGGACAGGAGGTGAATGTAGTGACAGATTACATTCTAAAGGTAAACAATACCGAGAAGCTACCTTTGATCTTATAAGAGTCCTTTCAGAAATCACTACACAATTTTTTCAAAATCAATTATAAGCAAGTCATTTTTATTAATAGATTCTGGGACTGGAAGTCTGTGCTGATACCAAAGTAGGGAATGACATGTTAAGAGGTATCTCAGGAGGACAAAGAAAACGTGTTACAACGGGTAAACAAAATCAATCAATAGTTTATTGAAGATCATCAAATTGTTCTAATCTGCATACACGATTATAGGCTTTACTTAAAAAATTTATTTACAGGTGAGATGCTTGTTGGACCTGCAAAGGTACTGTTCATGGATGAGATATCTACTGGTTTGGACAGCTCGACAACATTTCAAATTGTGAATTCAATCAAGCAATACATTCACATTCTTAATGGAACGGCTGTCATCACACTCCTCCAGCCAGCACCAGAGACTTATGAGCTTTTTGATGATATTATCCTCCTCTCGGATGGCTGGATTGTGTACCAGGGTCCCCTTGAACATGTGCTTGATTTTTTTGAATCTATGGGCTTTAAATGTCCTGAGAGGAAAGGCATTGCTGACTTCCTACAAGAGGTAGCTAGCTGTACTAAATGATGCACATTACATGTGGAATCTCATATCTTCTATTGCATGCTTAATGAAATTTGTTTTAGGTGACATCAAGTAAAGATCAGGAACAGTATTGGGCATGCAAAGATGAACCATATAGTTTCGTTACAGTCAAGGAATTTTCCGAAGCATTCCAATCATACCATGTGGGACAGAAACTTAGAGATGAACTGTCAATTCCATTTGACAAGAGAAAAAACCACCCAGCAGCTTTGACAACCAAAGAATATGGTCTTAAAATGGGAGAACTGTTGAAAGTTTGCTTCTCAAGAGAATATTTGCTAATAAAGAGGAATTCCTTTGTCTACATCTTCAAGCTGGCACAAGTAGATTTTAATAATATACATTTTAGTTCTTGATTTATATTTTGGGAAGTATCTATTTCTTAGTTTGTTTCTTTTTCCTGCTTCTAGCTGGCACTTATGGCTCTGATTACGATGACACTCTTCCTACGAACTGAGATGCCCCGTGGTTCAGTAGATGATGGAGGAGTTTATATGGGTGCTTTGTTCTCCATAGTGGTCAGGATTATGTTTAATGGGATGCCAGAGCTTGCAATGACCATTCTCAAGCTTCCCATCTTTTACAAGCAAAGGGACCTCTTCTTCTATCCTGCATGGGCATATGCTCTTCCAACATGGATTCTCAAGATCCCTATGACATTTGTAGAAATAGCAGTTTGGGTGTTTATTACATATTATGTGATTGGATTCGACCCTAATATTGAACGGTAAACAAGTAAATATTAATATATAATAACTAACTTGTTTGCTATGCATACCAATCTTTGATGCATGGTCTTGCATATGCTGCAGGTTTCTTAGGCAATATCTACTGCTGCTACTTGTTAACCAGATGGCTTCTGCGTTATTCCGTTTAATTGCAGCAATGTGTAGGAATTTGATTGTTGCGAACACGGTGGGGTCATTCTCGTTGCTCACACTTTCTACGTTGGGAGGCTTCGTGCTTTCTAGAGGTACAAACAACATAATAACATAACATATGGGAAAACAACATTCTTCTGATAACTTCATTGCTTAATTATATGATGCTTCTTTTGTTCCTTAATGTGACAGATGATGTTAAAAAGTGGTGGGTTTGGGGTTACTGGATTTCGCCTATGATGTACGCTCAAAATGCAATAGCAGTTAATGAGTTACTTGGTGAAAGTTGGAGACATGTAATTTTTTTGAAAATCATATTGTTCTTTGTTCCTTCAAGATCTTTTCTATAATTAGTGTTTCTTCATACTCATCTGATGTCTGTCTCAATTTCATTTTTATAAAAGGGACTTCCAAACTCAACAGTATCTCTGGGAATTGAAGTTTTAAAGTCCCGCGGGTTCTTTCCTCATGCATGCTGGTATTGGATAGGTGTTGGGGCAATGACTGGATTTGTATTACTATTCAATATTTGTTACATTGTAGCTCTCTCCAAGCTAAATCGTATGTATCTGTACGTTATCCACTTCAATTTTTTATGAATTAGGAAGATTATCTTTTAATGTGTCAAATAAATCATTATATATGCAGCACTTGCGAAACCTCAGGTTGTAAAATTAGAAGATCAAAGCAATGAACATGATGGCAGAATAGAGAGAACTAGTCAATTACCGCGCAGTCAAAATAGCTCAAGTCAACGAACCAAGACAGGTGTTAAATCTCATCCATAATGAGCACCTCCCAAGGTTTTGTGTGTATTTTTGTATTTCTTATGGTGCTATTATTAGATGACATTTAAATTTTAATTGGAATGCAGACAGTAAAGATGAAAGTGCAAAAGAAATTGCAGTTGAGTCTGTTCGTAACGGGAGGAGAGGGATGGTTCTTCCATTTGAACAACATTCCATCACATTCAATGAAATTACATACTCAGTTGACATGCCACAGGTTTTGATTTTTGAAATCAACTACACTCTTTTAATTTGTTTTGTTAAGTTAACTTAAAAACATGATATCCAACGGAGTTTGAACATACAGGAAATGAAGATCCAAGGTGTCCTAGAGGACAAATTAATGCTTCTGAAGGGTGTGAGTGGTGCTTTCAGGCCAGGTGTTTTGACAGCTCTGATGGGAGTGAGTGGTGCTGGTAAAACCACTCTCATGGATGTACTGGCGGGTAGGAAAACTGGTGGATATATTGAAGGGGACATCAAAATTTCGGGCTACCCCAAGAAGCAAGAAACCTTTGCCCGGATTTCTGGATACTGTGAGCAAAATGACATCCACTCCCCTCATGTTACTGTCTATGAGTCATTGCTTTACTCAGCATGGCTTCGTTTGCCACCTGAAGTCGAGTCTGAAACCAGAAAGGTTAGAATGATAATATCTAAAACCAGAATCTGTTTCAGGGTTGATGTTTAGTGAACAACACAAATTAAGTCAAAGTTTAGCTTATTCATCTTTTCTAATATTAATGAACTTGAGGATATATTCTTATGGCATAGCTTTTGCTCAGGTAATAATTAAGACTTCTAGACAATTATATAAATTATTAGGGAACATCAAAGACTTCTGGTATTCAAAGACTTTGTTCATAATTGCTAAACTAAACTACATTGAATAATCTTATACACACTGTATGTAATGATCAGTGAAGGTTTAATCATGTAATAAACCAAACCAAGAAATATTTAAAAAAAAATACAGAAAAAAAAAAGGAGAGGAAAGAGAATTAGGCTTTGATAAACAGTCTAGCTATAATCTGAACAATTTCTTAATTTGGTAAACAATCTAGCTATAATCCATTTGTCTCTAGTAATAAACTACCCATGAAGCTGTAAAAAGGTAACTTGACATACCTGGAAAGAGAGAATCAATGTTCTTATTTTGTTTTTCCTCTTAATTATTGATATACAAGTCAATCAGAGAGAGCTTAAAAGACAAACTTGAACCTAGAAAGACTACAGATATATAAGTGAAAAACCACTCTTACTTTTTCTTGTCAAATCCTTGCTTTTAATTCAAACGACTGTTAGTTGCTTTTTAAATAAAAAAAAAAAAAAAAAATAAAAGAATGATGCTTTACATTCTTTTGGTCTGGAGAAAAAAAAAATACTATTGAACATGCTCAATAGAAAGAAGCCTATCATAGAGATTATATAACATGGCCCCCATATGAAGAAGTTTGACTTGATCACTTCAAGGGGCTTGCATATTTTCTGGCTATCATGATGTTGATTTGTAATTATATGAAGTTCTTTTGCAGATGTTCATTGAGGAAGTGATGGAACTTGTAGAACTGACACGGTTGAGGCAAGCGCTTGTTGGGTTGCCTGGTGTGAGTGGTCTCTCAACTGAGCAGCGCAAGAGGCTAACCATTGCAGTTGAGCTAGTAGCAAACCCCTCGATAATATTCATGGATGAGCCAACTTCAGGGTTAGATGCAAGAGCTGCTGCAATCGTCATGAGAACAGTTAGGAACACCGTGGATACTGGAAGAACAGTTGTTTGCACCATCCACCAGCCCAGCATTGACATATTTGAAGCTTTTGATGAGGTGAGAAATTTTAAGTGGTGGAAGACTAGCTGTTTCTTTAGGTTCTCTCTTCTCATATATTTGAGATTGATGAATGTGAGTGTGAATGCAGCTACTCCTACTGAAGCGCGGAGGAGAAGAAATATTTGTTGGGCCATTGGGTCACCATTCTTGCCATCTAATCAAGTATTTTGAGGTAGGGTGTGTCACGGATCACAGAGACATCCAGCACTGAATACTTTAAATTCTTCCTTCCCTCCTATGTCATGGTTGCTGTATATTAACATGACTTTCTTTAATCAAGGGAATTGAAGGAGTAAGTAAAATAAAAGATGGTTATAACCCAGCAACTTGGATGTTGGAACTTACAACCTCAGCAGAAGAACTAGCTTTGGGGATTGATTTTGCCCAAGTTTACAAAAATTCAAAACTATTCAGGTCTGTTAGTTGATGTCACTGCTACATTGCAAACACAGTTCACTGCCTTTTCGATAGCAAGATGCTGAAACCTCCTTAACATGTTTATGTATCATAAATTAGTTGCTGAAACTTTTGCTTGGCATAATATGTTTCAGGACAAACAAGAAACTTATTAAAGACTTTAGCAAACCTGCACCTTCTTCAAAGGACCTCCATTTTCCTACTCAATATTCGCAATCATTTCTCACCCAATCCATGGTTTGCTTATGGAAACAACATTGGTCCTATTGGCGCAACCCATTATACACTGCAGTAAGACTTCTCTTTACAACTTTCATGGCGTTGCTGTTGGGGACAATGTTCTGGAACCTCGGCTCCCAAATGTAAGTTGGTACAAGGAAACAAAGAAATTAGTTTGGTGAAATCATTAGATTATTTTGTTTTTGTGTTTTCTCATTTTTCGTGTATTCAAATTCACTCTGTCTTATGAGATGCAGGAAAAGGCAACAAGATCTGTTCAATGCAATGGGCTCCATGTACATTGCTGTTTTCTTCCTTGGGGTCCAAAATGCTACATCAGTGCAGCCTGTAGTTGCTATTGAAAGAACAGTCTTCTACAGAGAAAAGGCTGCAGGGATGTATTCAGCCTTGGCATATGCATTGGCACAGGTGAAATGGATCTTATATTGTCAATTTTTCAATCACCAAATTTGGTTCTCTATATATCATAATTCAATTTCTATCTTGTCACAGGTTTTGATTGAGCTCCCATATATTTTAGTACAAACTGTGGTCTATGGAGTCATAATTTATAAGATGATCGGGTTTGAGTTGACTCTTGTCAAATTCTTTTGGTATCTATTCTTTATGTACTTCACATTGTTGTACTTCACATTTTCTGGTATGATGATTGTGGCTGTGTCACCAAATCATCACATTGCTTCTATTGTGACCTATGCATCTTATGGACTGTGGAACCTCTTTTCAGGATTCATTGTCCCACGACCGGTAAGTGTTGCTTAATTGTTATGTATTCGAATAAGTTTTCAGCATATTTTTACCAATATTGTTCCTTTTGTCTTTTTCATTTTCCTACCGGCCAACAACAGAGGATTCCTATATGGTGGAGATGGTACTACTGGGCATGTCCTGTGGCTTGGACCTTGTATGGATTGGTTGCTTCTCAGTTTGGAGACCTAAACGATACGATCGACAATGGACAAACAGTCAAACAATTTTTGGGTGATTACTTTGGTTTCAGACATGATTTTGTGGTAGTAGTTGCAGCAGGGCATGTAGGGTTTACAGTGCTCTTTGGATTCATCTTTTCCGTTTCGGTTATGGCGTTTAATTTCCAAACACGATAGATATTATTTTTCCTACTTGTATAGGAAAGTTTTAGAAACGCATCAAGTCCTTGTAGTCCTTTACCAATTACATGTTCCATAAAACTGCTGAATATTGTCCATGCTAGTTCCTTTATGCTCAGAGAATCAGTAAACCAAGCTCAGTGGTTTAAGGTTTCCTAATTTTCATCAACCCCTAAGAAATTGGAAATGTTATGCACTTTCAGCCAAGCCTAGAAAAGCAAAAGCTCATCTATATTTGGACCAGCTTTGCTGAAGCCAGATGTACAAATCTGAAATTTGATTGGCAAGCATGATTTTGGATTTTATGTCTAAAGTTCTTGGACAAGAAACTTTTGAAGTCTGCATTTTAGTTAGTTCTTGTTTTGGTTTTTTCTTTCTTGTGTTCCACATTGAAATCATCCACAAACCTACTGACAGATGTGAAAGAGTTAAAGCTAATATAAGACCTAGACCTGCCCAACGAAGAATATATATATATATTTTCTTGATTTTATGGTGACATCAGTACATGATGTTACCAATCCACCCTTGTTATAACCATGTTTATACTTTATGTGAAACTCTAATGTATTTATATTCATGGGTGGAACCAGGAATTTTTCGGCGGGTACTTAGCTAAATTTTTTAGCTTAAGATCTAATGATTTCATAGCTCCATTGACTAATTTTCATCTCCATCGATATTGTCTGCAAGTTCTTTTTTAATGTAGACAGTCATAGAATCTTCTAAAAACTCATTCTTGCAGTTTGAATCCGTTAAAATTTCTTGGCATCAACCAGATAACCTTCACAAATACAAAGTGCAAAAATATAAAAATAATTAAGTTCCATATATATATATATATATTGGTGGTAAACACAAGAACAATAGAATTAGGTTAACATACTGTTCTGTTTTGAAAGTCTCTTCCCACTTGTGAATTCCAATTACTTTATACGTCTAGAATTTTGGGTTGAAGGACTTGCGAGGATTTTTATTGAATCCAATGTTAAAAGCTTTCGCTTTTTTGGGGTGAAAAAAAAGGATAATTCATTAAAAACTTCCAAAGGGGTTTAGAGAAGAATACAAATAAACTAAAAAAATAATAATATTTCCCTAATGATTTGTAGTTGATGTTGGCCATATAGGTTTTTTTTTTGCTCTCAAAAACCTTTTGCCAAAGGCGATTAAAAAAAATACAAATTTATAAATAAACCCAATCCTAGACATGTATTTATAAAAAAACCCAAGCACTATTTAAACATAGAAACACACCCAAAATCTACCTCAAAGTCAACTTTTTGGGTGTGTTTATAAATGGGTTTTGAGTGTGTGTAATGATGGGTTTTGGGTGTGTTTATAAAGTGTTTTGGGTGTTGGGTTTTTTTTATAATTTCAACCTCCATTTTGGGTGTTTTAGTGAAACTCCCTAAAAAAAAAGACAGCAGACTTTGCTAGTGAGCCAAACTTGTTGTAATGGGCCATATAGATGTAGGTTTATTATCATTTTTTTTCTTCAAAACTTACCTAGACTATAGCCCACCACAACCTTTGTTTATATTCACAGCTAACAACAGTAGTAGATCCAGGATTCGAAAGTCAGCCATGCGAAATTTACATTGAAAACTCGACGGTACTAGTGAATTCCATTAATAAACATAGAAAAATACACCTAATCAATAGACGTAATGAGCATTACCATCAAATGCATCTTTATACATAAATAAAAGCTGATGAAAAAAAAACAAAAAACAAGAAGTAAATGCAATGCAACACAAACATAATAACATAAGCTTACCCACAAATATTAATATATCATCAACATATAACAAAAACTCATACTATACAACTCATTTTCAAATCCTTAAAATTAATAATAAGAAGACTAAAAACCCAATTCAGAGAGAGAGAGAGAGAGAGAGAGAGAGAGAGAGAGAGAGAGAGAGAGAGAGAGAGAGAGAGAGAGAGAGAGAGAGAGAGAGAGAGAATTATATAATGAGGGCCTTATATATGGCCCTTAGAGCAAGTCCAGTGGATAGCTGAGCCCAAGGATGGGGGGAAAAAAAAAGATGTTTCCAGCGGTCAGCCCAGGCCCGGGGGGAGGTGTAGGACCCACCAACTCGGTCTGGCCCGAAAGCAGCTTCAGCTCGAGGTCCAAAACGAGGGATGTGCTGACGTCAGTGCACAATACCTGCTACAGTACCCCGCTACAGTACCCATTGAATTGATTTTTTTCTGTTGCCACGTGGCGTCGTCTGGGCTCTCCGATTTGATTTTTTCCTCCAATCCAACGACAGCCAATTTTTTTGCAATAAAATATTGGAAAAAATTCAGAAATTTTTTTTAAAAATACCCAAAAATTAATGAATTTTTTTTCTATAAATACCAGCCAATTTTTTTTTAATTTATCTGAAATTTGAAATTGAAAATTTTATCCGATTATGAGATATGAAAAGTATTGACACGTAGGAACCCGAAAATCTTATCCGAAAATATTATCCAAATTAATTATTGAGGTAAAAAAAAGTTGTGAAAAAAATAAAAAAATGAATAGTAATTGCCCTTTGCCATGACAACGGGTGGAAACGGAAAATACTATTTGCAAGGGCAATTACTATTCATGTGAATAGTGTCTGCCCTAATTCCCCATTTGTCATGGCTAAGAGCATCTCCACCCACAAGGGCTAAGTCTAAGGCAAGGGCAAGCAAGGGCTGCCACTATTCACGTGAATAGTGTCAGCCTTTGCATTTGTGGTTCCACCCATGAGGGCAAAGTCTAAGGCAAGTCTAAGGCAATTACTATTCATTGTACTTTATTTCCTATTTGTTTATACTTTAAACTATTAATTTTGATAAGCTTTTTAGATTATATTTTTGGTTGTCACGTGTCACTATTTATTATAAAATTTTCATTTAAAATTTAAGATAACATTTTTCGAATAAAATTTTCAAATAAAATTTTTGGATAAAATTTTTCGAATAACATTTTTGGTTTTGCCTTGACTAATCTATTAAAAAAAAAGAAATTGGAAATGCAAGAAATATATATATAAAAAAGACATTAAATTGAATTTTTTTTTTTTTTTTTTTTTTTTTTTCCAAGCCAATTTTAGATGTTGTGAATTGATTGATGTGAAAATATTGAAGAAGGAGATTGAAGTTTTTATGAAGATTTGGTGTAGAAAGTGAATAAAATGGTTAGGTATTTATAGGGAAAAAATACAGAATTTTTTGGTATTTAAAAAAAAAATTCAGAATTTTTCAGAATTTTTTCGAATTTTTTTCGAATTTTTTAAAAAAAAAAAAAAAAAAAAAAAATAAATTTACTGTGCGCTGACGTCAGCGTGATGCCGCGCTGACGTCACAAAACTCGGGCTTCAGCCCAGGCAGAAGTTGCCCTTGGGCTTGCTCGGGCTGATGGGACCCACCACGAAACCAGGCTGCTTCTCTTGCGCTGGAGCCATCTCGGGCTCGCCAGGGGGCCCTTTCCCCCAGTTTGGGTCCTGCGCTGGACATGCTCTAAGGACAAATGAGTGGAGTTGCTCTTAGGTGAGGTCTTATCTCTTATTCGTTGGATCAAATTAGTTAGTCTAATCCAATGATTAAAAGATAGGACCTTACCTAAGAGCTATATAAGACTCTCACTATAGAATGACTCATAGAAAGAATTCATAAAACGGAATTGGCTGCCCGCCCTGCCCTCCACGTAGGTCAGCCCATGGCTGGCAAGTGCTGCAATAACAAGAAATAATCCAGAAGCCATGTGATTAACAAGTAAAGAATCAAAGGTCAACTTGCAGATGCATGACATAATCACCTATTCACATATGACATGGTAGGTGACGGAATATGACATAGTAGGTGACGGAATATGACATATTGCAACTTCCATGGATGGGATGGGCTTGAGGAACAATCCAGGAAGTGAAAATGCTAGACAGCCAGGGAAGAACATGAAGCCCTTTGCATGTAAAACCAAGAAGCTTGACAAATGGTCAAACAGAGCTCTGCCATTCATCTAAACATGAACAAGGCAACGTTGAAAAGTAGAAAAAATGACCCTATCCATTGAATCTCGGTCCAGTAGAAAGTCTCAAGTTTGAATTCCCCTCGCACTTTGGCTAAAATAAAAAGTTATTAGAAAATAAGGCATGATTAGGAATGCTTTTGAAGGAAGCATTTTTTTCGTGAAGCCTCGAGTGAATTTACTTTTTAAAGTAAATATTTTTTATGCTATTCATGTATTTGTATTTTTTATTATTTTGGTAATTGGAACAAGGACCGGTGTAATTAAGAACTGGACCCATAAGGGACCGGCAAATCATGAGAGATTTTGTTGTGAGGTTGCCAAATTTTGGTGTATGGTTGGTGTAACTTGTTGCGGCCTTGTGTTGCATGCCATTGCCTAACATGAACATCAAGGTCGGCCAGCCAGAGGACTTTCTGCCGAAATATAGATAGGGAAAAAATAGGACATTAAATGGGCAAACTCTACTCGGGGAGGAGATTTTCCGTGTCTCAACAACCTAAAATTTCAATTTATTCATTAATTAGGCACCTTTCTGCGGTTGTACCTATGGCCTAAAAAAATTTATTACGTAAAACGACATATCGGCTAAAAATATATAGTTGTAGGGTATACCACCAACTGACTTGTCAAGGTTAGTTGTAGGGTTTACCACCAGCCCAGCCTACAATATTGAAAGAAATTGTAGTGAGATATTGTGAGGTTGCAAATTTGTTCAATGCATCTCAAATTGAGTGTATATAGATCCAAACTGCTACTTTAATGTGGTCATTTTCACCACAATTTGACTTGCAAAACCCTAGGATTTTGTTTTGACTTTATTGACCCTTGGTTTCTCTTTCAGGAGAAGATTTGTTTTTGGGTTTCTCTTTAACGAAAAGCTTTGTTTGTTTGTTTGTTTTGTTTTGTTTTGACACAAGTGATCAATTAGGAAGGGAGGGATTGAACATGAGTGTATAAATAACTGCTATTAACTATTTGACTTACAAATCCCTTGTTAATTACAAGAACTTAATTAATATAGAATCGCCAACCACTAATGATAGAGTAGTGACCATATACATTTAATTAGCAATATAGCAATTTGGTTTTTCCCATCCTACCATGCTCATACGTTTTCAAACTTGATTTTTCTTCATTACAATGGTTATTGATGCAGATAAGGAGACATTAAAGTTTATGGTGCATTTGGCTTTTAATAAGTTCCATGAATTTGGAATAGTTTGGCTTTAATAAATTCCATGTACTTGGAATACTTAGAGTTCTCAATGTATCTAAATTAATGGGGTTCATTAATTTGGGTACTAGTTCAATGTATGGGGGTGAGAGATTTAAATACTTGTATGCATAGACTTCTCAAATCAATTGTTGAGAACTGAAATTGAAAAACAAAGAGAGTGTTCTTTTATCTTTGCTCATAATCTGGGTATTCTTAAAATTAACGAGTTTGAGTATTTTATCCTATCTTTTATGCCAAGTTTCGGGTATTCTTAGACTAAACGGGGCTTGGTGGTTCGTGGTTCATGTTTTTCAACATCCTTACTTGAGTGCCGCTGCATCAGTTATGTTATGAAATAATCTGATATGTTATATTGTCAAATTATCAATGTGCACAATTAGAATCCAACTGGAAATTTATTGAAATACACAGTTTGGCAAGGGACTAATATTTTGTAAATTACTGTAGCATTATTAACGGTTTGACTGATAAAATATTTTGGTTTTTGTTTTTTTGGCTTTTAGAGCAAGTCTAGAGCCCCACCCAAACTGGGTGAAAGGCTGCCAGGGCGAGCCCGAGATGGCTCTAACGCAGGAGATGCAGCCCAGTTTCGTGGTGGGTCCCTCCAGCCCGAGGAAGCCCAAGGGCAAGTCTTGCCTGGGCTGAAGCCCGAGTCTGGTGACGTCAGCGCTGGCGTCACGCTGACGCCAGCGCAAGGTAAATCAATTTTTTTTACTGTTGGCCCGTGAATTACACGCGCCAACGGTAAAAAAATTGATTACCTTGCGCTGGCGTCAGCGTTGGCAAACTCCAACGGTAAAGTGCCACGTGTCGCGACAGGGGCGCTTCGATGCTTTTTTCCAAAAATCCGACGGTCCTCGTTTTTTTGGCTAAAAAAATTGCAAAAAAAATCAAAAAAATTCTGATTTTTTTTTATAAAAAAAATTTATATTTTTTCCATATAAATACCTAACCATTTTATTCACTTTTCACACCAAATCTTCATAAAAACTCATCTCCTTCCAATATTTTTCACTTTCCACACCAAATTTTCTACTACAAAATTTCATTTGTGCAAAAATACAAATGTCATCTTCCATCGAAGCCGGAGGGTCATGGACAAATGTTCGAAGAGGTCAAAATCTTGGCAAAGAGGTAAAAAAATAATAATAATTTCCGTTTTATTCAATTTAATGTCTTTATATATATATATATTTCTTGCATTTCCAATTTCTTTTTTTTAATAGATTAGTCAAGGCAAAACAAAAAAAAGGAAAACCATTACACATGGCTCCTCAAGTGAACAATGCCCGCAGTCAGTTCCAGTGGTGCGTTCCGTGTCAGAAATAATGGCACTATTACGTCATCCGAAGGAAAATACTCCCTCACGTTGTGATCCGGTGGAACCGCCTCCGCCAATGATGGAGTTGTCCTTGTATTCCATTGTGTCGGACTATGAGGACCAAGAATATTTCAATTGTATGATGAGTGAGTAGGTTTTTCAATTGTATGATGAGTGAGATGTTAATTTTATAATAAATATGGACACGTGGTAACCGAAAATTTTATTTGAAAATTTTATCTTAAATTTTAAGTGAAAATTTTATAATAAATAGTGACACGTGACAACCGAAAATATAATCTAAAAAGCTTATCAAAATTAATGGTTTAAAGTATAAAAAAAAATAGGAAATAAAGTACAATGAATAGTAATTGCCTTAGACTTGCCCTAGACTTTGCCCTTCATGGGTGGAACCACAAATGCAAAGGCTGACACTATTCATGTGAATAGTAGCAGCATTTGCTTGCCCTTACCTTAGACTTAGCTCTTGTGGGTGGAGATGCTCTTAGTGAATGTACAATAACAAGAGGCAAAGGACATATGAAAGGAAAAGGAAAATCCGAAAGTATTTCCGTATTTCGGCGCCAAGTTTGAGTTCACATGAAACATAAAGGAAAATCAATACGAGATTGAACATGTTTTGCACGTGAGGACCAAACATTTTCAAACCAATCACCCATTGGCATGTTTGAAAGTTTTTTTTTATAAACAAAGAACAAAAAACTTTCCGACATGGCGATGCAGGATAGGCTTGGGTACTGCCACGGTGACATCTCGTTACATTTAAGTTCTTCTTAGTTTCCCCACAACATGCATTAATTGCTTCTCTCTCCTCCGAGGTGTCAAATTTTGGACGGTGGAGATAATTTGTTTGAGCAAATTTCATATTGTTGTTTAAATTGAACACGGTTCAGATTCGAGTAGTTTTGGAAATGAGATTTGACTTCCTTTCTTTGTGTATTTATTGTCTTCACATATGCTTTTACAGTATAAATTGTATTGTACTAGCGTGAAGAAAGCATACAGAGCAAAACCAACACTTGTTTTTCTAGTGGGGTTTGGCTAGAAGTTTTCCAAGGGCCAATTTCTGTTCTTTTCTTCTGAATTCAAAATATTGGCTCCATTGGTGAAAGTTAGAGCTTCTGTGCTTAACTTGGTGGGTTTTTGTTGAAATGGAGGGTGGTGATATTTACAGAGCTGGCAACACTCTCCAGTTAGGCAGTTCTATGAGATGGAGGAACAATGGTGTGGAAGTTTTTTCGAGGTCTTCGCGTGAAGAAGACGACGAAGCAGCTCTTAAATGGGCAGCACTGCAGAAGCTTCCTACTTATAATCGTTTGAGGAAAGGTATACTGACTTCGCCGGCTGGCGAGGCTAGTGAAGTTGATATACCAAATCTTGGCTTTCAAGAAAGAAAGGAATTGATTGAGAGGTTTCTGAAAGGTGCTGAAGAGGACAATGAGAGGTTCTTGTTGAAGCTCAAGAATCGTATCGATAGGTAATAAGAAAGCTATGAAAACAAACAGGTTTACTATGTTCTTCTCATAAAAATTCAGTTTAGCTATGAAAAGAATTATTCTTTGTAGGTTTAGGAACATAGATAAACCGACATGCTTTATACCTTTATGTCCTTTTGTTTTGCATTTATTGTTTGAGTTCATTTTGGTGTAAGTGCCTTTCCGACAGAAAAAAGAAAAGATAAACCAACATGAGGGAAAGATGTTCCAATTCCAGTTACAACCTCCTAAAAAAAATCCAAATTTACGATGAAACTCCGGTGTTGGATTCCGTAGTGGTGGAAAAAAGCTGTGTGATCAGCATTTGCTTTTGGAATTTAAAGTTTGTTTTATGCTTTTTAATTGAACTTTCTTTGATGGGTTGCTATTTCTTGAATATTTTCAGAGTTGGAATTGGTCTTCCGACAATTGAAGTTCGATATGAGCATCTAAACGTAGAAGCCGAAGCTTTTGTAGGAAGCAGGGCTTTGCCTACACTCTTTAACTTCATCGTTAACATGTTCGAGGTAATGATGCAGCAGAAGTTTATGTAGGAAGAATCTCTGCACGCAGAGGTTGATGTTTTTGGTTTAATGATTTTTTAGTGATATTGTCCTCAAAGTTTAATTAGTTTTTTCCATTGATTTTGAAGGGCATCTTGAATCGTCTCCATATTCTTTCAAGTAGGAAGACACATTTGTCTATCCTCCACAGTGTTAGTGGAATCATAAAGCCTAGCAGGTGAGAAAAGGGCTAGTTTGTCTTCTTTTACCTTCCTCACTTTTAGAAGAAAAAAAGAAAATGATATTTGGTCACCTAGTTATCATTTGTTTTGTGTGCTTCTTTTAGAATGACATTGCTATTGGGTCCTCCAAGTTCTGGCAAGACCACGCTGTTGTTGGCTTTGGCAGGAAAGCTTGATCCAGACCTAAAGGTGCAAAGGAATCTCATTAATACCTTTAAATCTTTATCCAATTGGTTTTTGGAAAAATTTGAACGATCTCATAACTAATTTGAAGACCAAATGTTATGCCTCAGCTTTCTGGAAGGGTGACTTATAATGGCCATGAAATGAATGAATTTGTACCCCAAAAAACTGCTGCTTACATCAGTCAACATGATCTTCATGTTGGAGAAATGACTGTAAGGGAAACCTTGGCCTTTTCTGCAAGATGCCAAGGGGTCGGAACACGCTATGGTTAGCTCATTCGTGGAACTGTTTTTCTTTTCATTCCATATCTATTTTTGGGGAACACTCAAAAAGGATTTAGATATATGTAAAGCAATGACTCGTTTTCATTTTGGTCATCTGTAGATATGCTTTCAGAGTTGTGCAGAAGAGAGAAAGCAGCTAATATCAAGCCTGATCCAGACATTGATGTCTTCATGAAGGTGAGGAAAAAAAGCTACTGTCCATTGTTGAACACACACATGCACACACAGAGGCAGAGTGTATAGCATGGACTTGGTTATTTTGTGAGAAGAACATGGATTTAACTTCTCCGAAATGATACGCATTACATAGAAGCATTAACTTTCAGGATTCATGGATTCTGTTTTCCCCGACCTTCCCTTCTGGTGGAAATTATGCCATGGAAACTTTACAGTAACTGAAAGTTATAATTTTGCTTGCTTGCTTCATATTACCTAAGTGAATAAATTTATATAAATTTATTGACTTTTTTCGAGTCAAGAATACTTGCTTTATTGGCTTCTGATATTGTAGGCCATAGCAACCGAAGGGCAGGAGGTGAATGTAGTGACAGATTACATTCTAAAGGTAAAAAACACCGAGAACTTTACCTTTGATCATAAGAGTCCTTTCAGAAAGCACTAGAGAATTTTCTAAACACAGTTATATCCAAGTCATTTTTATTAACAGATTCTTGGACTGGAAGTCTGTGCTGATACCATAGTAGGGGACGAAATGTTAAGAGGCATCTCTGGAGGACAAAGAAAGCGTGTTACAACAGGTAAAGAAATTCAACAACTAATGTAATGCACATCATCAAATTGTTCTTGTCTGCATACATTACTGATTTTTAGTATTTTAAAAATTTTATGTACAGGTGAGATGCTTGTTGGACCAGCAAATGCATTGTTCATGGACGAGATATCAACTGGTTTGGACAGCTCGACAACATTTCAAATTGTGAATTCCATCAAGCAATACATTCGCATTCTTAATGGAACGGCTGTCATCTCACTCCTCCAGCCAGCACCAGAGACTTATGAGCTCTTTGATGATATTATCCTCCTTTCGGATGGCCAGATTGTGTACCAGGGATCTCGTGAACATGTGCTTGAGTTTTTTGAATCTATGGGCTTTAAATGTCCTGAGCGGAAAGGCATTGCTGACTTCCTACAAGAGGTAGCTAGGTGTATTTATATAATTTTATGTTCTCTCCTATTTATCATAGGTTGGTGTAGTACATGATGAAAATTACATGTGGAGTCACCTATCTCATTCTATGCATCGTTAAAATTTGCCATAGGTGACATCAAGGAAAGATCAGGAGCAGTATTGGGCATGCAAAGATGAGCCTTATAGATTCATTACAGTCAAAGAATTTAACGAGGCATTCCAATCATTCCATGTGGGACAGAAAATAGGAGATGAACTGTCAATTCCATTTGACAAGAGTAAAAACCACCCAGCAGCCTTGACAACCAAGGAGTATGGTCTTAAAAAGGGAGAACTGTTGAAAGCTTGCTTTTCAAGAGAATATTTGCTAGCAAAGAGGAATTCCTTTGTCTACATCTTCAAGCTGATCCAAGTAAGTTCTAATTATATATATTTTAGTTCTTGATTTAATATTTTGGACAGAAGTTTTATAATTTGTAATAATCCTTTTTCCTGCTTCTAGCTGACAGTTATGGCTCTGATTTCCATGACACTCTTCATACGAACCAAGATGTCCCATGATTCAGTAAATGATGGAGGAGTTTACGCTGGCGCTTTGTTCTTCACCGTGGTCATGGTTATGTTTAATGGGATGTCAGAGCTTCCCATGACCATCATAAAGCTTCCTGTATTTTATAAGCAAAGGGACCTCTTCTTCTACCCAGCATGGACATATGCTCTTCCAACATGGATTCTCAAGATCCCTATAACAATTGTAGAAGTAGCACTTTGGGTGTTCACTACCTACTATGTGATTGGATTTGATCCAAGTATAGAACGGTAAATAAGTAAAAAACATCATAACTCACATGTTTGTCATGCATACCAATCCTTGATGCATGGTTTTTTGCGCATGCTGCAGGTTGCTTAGGCAATATCTACTGCTGATACTTGTTAGCCAGATGGCTTCTGCATTATTCCGTTTAATTGCAGCAGCGTGTAGGAACTTGGTTCTTGCTAACACCTTGGGTTCATTCGCATTGCTCATATTGTTTACATTGGGTGGCTTCGTGCTTTCTAGAGGTACCAGCAATGTTAAGACATAAGTTATTCATGGGAAAGAATTTCTTCTCATAATTTCATTGCAGCTAATATGATGCTTCTTGCATTCCTTAATTTCACAGATAATATTAGAAAGTGGTGGATTTGGGGTTACTGGATTTCGCCTATGATGTACAGTCAGAATGCAGTAGTAGTTAATGAATTCCTTGGGAAGAATTGGAGACATGTAATTTATTGAAAATCATCTTGTATTTGTTACTTCAAAATCATTTATATAATTTTGTGTTTCTTTCTTCAAACTCATCTGATGTCTGAATTTACTTTCCTATAAAAGGTACTCCCAAACTCGACAGTGCCTCTAGGAGTTGAAGTTTTAAAGTCTCGTGGGTTCTTTCCATATGCATACTGGTATTGGATAGGTGTTGGGGCAATGGCTGGATTTGTTTTACTATTCAACAGTTGCTACATTGTGGCTCTCTCCTACCTAAACCGTGGGTATATCTACCTTATCCATCCACTTAATCATTTTACAAATTGAGATTATCTACTAATGTACCAAAAACTTATTATGCAGCACTGGGGAGGCCTCAGGCTGTTAAATCAGAAGATTCCCAAAGCAATGAAAATGATGGCAGAACCGAGAGAACGGGCATATTACCACGCAATCAAAATAGCTCAAGTGAACGTTCCAAGACAGGTGCTAAATCTCATCCATAATGTGCACCTGAGCACCTTCCAAGGTTGTCTTATGTTACTGCCCTTAGGTGACAACTAATTTTAATTGGCATGCAGAGAGTAAGGGTCAAAATAGGACAGAAGTTTCTCTCCAGACTAATCATAACACGAAAAGAGGGATGGTTCTTCCATTTGAACCCCATTCCATCACCTTCGATGAAATTATTTACTCAGTTGACATGCCACAGGTAACTTCAAACCAAAAATGAGTACAATTCCAAAAGTTTCATTCCGAAATCAAGTACCCTGTTTTAGTTTGTTTTGTTAGGTTACTTCCAAAACGACTACATCCAACAAAGTATGAACCTGCAGGAAATGAAGATCCAAGGTGTCATGGAGGACAAATTAGTGCTTCTGAAGGGTGTGAGTGGTGCTTTCAGGCCAGGTGTTTTAACAGCTTTGATGGGAGTAAGTGGTGCTGGTAAAACCACTCTCATGGATGTACTGGCGGGTAGGAAAACTGGTGGATATATTGAAGGGGACGTCAAAATTTCGGGCTACCCAAAGAAGCAGGAAACCTTTGCCCGGATTTCTGGGTACTGTGAGCAAAATGACATCCATTCCCCTCATGTAACTGTCCATGAGTCTTTGATCTACTCGGCATGGCTTCGTTTGCCACCAGAAGTCAAGTCCGAAACCAGAAAGGTTAGTATGATAATATCTAAAACCAGAATCTGTTTCAGGGTTTATGATTTGTGAACAATCCCAAACAAGTCAAAATTGGGTTGTCAAATTCACCTTATTCATTTTTCCTAACATTAAATTTCTGGTAATCACATGCCAAGGTATGTAAAAAGAACTGTGCAAATCATTTAGTAAATCTAACAAAGAAATATGAAAAAAAGCAAATATAGCAAATATAAAAAAGCAAACACAACTTTATGTGATTCAAAAAACTTGCTATGTCTAGGGCGGACATGATACAAAAGTAGGCCTAATAGGAGAAAATCACAAATGGCCTTTTCTTGATTTTTTATATCAATGGAAAGAAGCCTTTTAAAGAAAGTATGCAACTTGATCATAAGTGGCTTGCACATTTACTTGGCTATCGTGATTTTAATTTCTAATTCTGAAATTCTTCTAAAGATGTTCATTGAGGAAGTGATGGAACTTGTGGAACTCACCTCATTGAGGCAAGCACTTGTTGGGCTGCCTGGAGTGAATGGCCTCTCAACTGAGCAGCGCAAAAGGCTAACCATTGCCGTTGAGCTAGTAGCGAACCCCTCGATAATATTCATGGATGAGCCAACTTCAGGGTTGGATGCAAGAGCTGCTGCAATTGTCATGAGAACAGTTAGGAACACAGTGGATACTGGCAGAACAGTTGTTTGCACCATCCACCAGCCCAGCATTGACATATTTGAAGCTTTTGATGAGGTGAGAAATGTTAATAGATTGGAATCTAGTGGTTCTTTTAGGTTCTTTCTCATATAAATATGCATGACGAATAAGAATGTGATTGCAGCTACTCCTACTGAAGCGTGGAGGACAAGAAATATATGTAGGGCCATTGGGTCGTCACTCTTGCCATCTAATTAAGTATTTTGAGGTAGGATGTTATGGACCACATATCAAGATGGATTTGGGACTACTTGTCTTTTTCGTGCTTAGATCGTGTTTATGTCTAAAACTATGTCGTTTCGGATTTATATTGAAAAGTAACTAAAAACATAGTTTTAAAAATAAGAACTATATATAAGAACCAAAAATACAAGTAGAGGATCCTATTTCCATAAATATATCCAACATTGAATGTTTTTTTATTCTTCCTTCACTATATTATACATGGTTTGCTGTGAATTAACATTATTTTTTTTGAATCAAGGGAATCAAAGGAGTAAGTAAAATAAAAGACGGTTATAATCCAGCAACTTGGATGTTGGAAGTTACAACATCAGCACAGGAATTAGATTTGAAGATTGATTTTGCCCAAGTTTACAAAACTTCAGAGCTATACAGGTCTGTTACTTGATATGTCACTGCTACATTGTAAGATAGCTTACCACCTATAAAGGAAAAAATGCTGGAACATCCCTTCCCATGTTTATTTATTTTAAATCAGTAGCTGAAATCTTTGCCTGGCATAATATGGTTCAGGAGAAACAAGCAACTTATTAAAGACTTTAGCACACCTGCTCCTACTTCAAAGGACCTCTATTTCCCTACTCAATACGCGCAATCGTTTCTCATCCAAACCCTTGCTTGCTTATGGAAACAACATTGGTCATATTGGCGCAATCCATTATACACAGCTGTAAAATTTCTCTTCACAATTGTCATAGCATTGATGTTTGGGACGATTTTCTGGAAGCTCGGCTCCAAAACGTAAGTAAGGACATGGAAACAAAAAATTGAGTTGGTGAAATTCATCAGGATTATTATTATTTTATTTTTCACTTTTCCTGTATTGAAATTTACTGTGTATTATGAGATACAGGAAAAGGCAACAAGATCTGTTCAATGCAATGGGATCTATGTATACTGCTGTTCTCTTCCTTGGGGTCCAAAACGCTACATCTGTGCAGCCTGTAGTTGCTGTTGAAAGAACTGTCTTCTATAGAGAAAAGGCGGCAGGGATGTATTCAGCCTTGCCATATGCATTTGCACAGGTGAAATGATTCTTAGATTGTCAACTGTTTCAATCACCGAATTTAATTCTCTCTCTCTCTCTCTCTCTCTCTCTCTCTCTCTCTATATATATATATACACATGTATTATTCAACTTCTTTCTTGTCACAGGTTTTGATTGAGCTTCCATATATTTTAGTACAAAGTGTGGTCTATGGAGTCATAATTTATACGTTGATCGGATTTGAGATGACTCTGGTCAAATTCTTCTGGTATCTATTCTTTATGTACTTCACATTGTTGTACTTCACACTTTATGGCATGATGACTGTGGCTGTGACACCAAACCAACACATTGCTTCTATTGTTTCCTCTGCATTTTATGCAATGTGGAACCTCTTTTCAGGATTCATTGTCCCACGACCGGTAAGTGTTGCTTAATTAGTGTTCTGGATTAGAATAAGTTTTCAGCATATACATGCCCAAATTACTAATTGTTCCTTTTGTCAATTTTATTTTACTACCTGGCCAAGAACAGAGGATTCCTATATGGTGGAGATGGTATTACTGGGCATGTCCTGTGGCTTGGACGTTGTATGGATTGGTTGCATCACAGTTTGGCGATCTGAACCACGTGCTCGACAATGGTGAAACTGTCAAACAATTTTTGGGTGATTACTTTGGTTTCAAGCATGATTTTGTGGGAGTGGTTGCAACGGTACATGTTGGGATTACAGTGCTCTTTGGATTCATCTTTGCCTTCTCTATTAGGGCGTTTAATTTCCAAACTCGATAGACGTTTCTTTTCGTAATTTGTAAATGACAAATTTAGACTGCTAAAACAATAAACCTATTGAGTCATTGTAATTCCTTGTCAAACAAGAAACGTAGCAAGTCATTGCAGGAACTATGTACCATGCTATGGTTTAAGGTTTCTTAATTTTCAGCAACCCCTGAAATATAGAAAACTTATGCAGAAATCAGGCCAAACCAAGAAAAGCAATGGCAACCAATGTCTCAGTACACAAAGCATGCTTTGGTAAGTACTTGTAAGGGTTAGGATTTTTGCACTGAGTTTTGCAGCTTTGCTTAAGCCATATGTATAAAAGTGAAATTTGATTGGTATGCCCAATATTGGATAATTATGTCTCAAATTCTTGGCCAAAATTTTATAAAGTTTTTACATTTTTGTTAGTATGTTTGGGGGTTTTCTTTTGTGTGCACCAAAGGTTGAAATCATCTCAAACCTAGTCAAAATGGATTCCACATGTTCTTTTGATTTGCTTGTGCAAGAAAATAAATTTTACATATTGAATGGGGAGATAAGAGGCATGGAGATATGAAATTTTGGTTTCCAGTCCATATAGGCCATAAAAAAGAGAATTTGACAACTCCGATGGGGGCGCTCTTAGCTAGAAATGATTTCTACTAATGAATAAAGATACATTGATAAGAACTTTCATCTACCTACGATTGTATACATACTACAAATCCTATGTAAATTGACAGACTGATAATAACTTTCATCTATCTATCAGTGCAGTGATGGTTATAACCTGTAACATCCAATGTAAATATGGAAACCCACTTTCTACCGCTTTTGGAAATTGAAAACCTTAATGGAAATGGCAAAAATTAATCCAAAGAGAACCACAAATGCAGCAACAACACCTGCCACTACTCCTAGAAAATCATGTTTGAAGCCAAAATAATCTTTCAAAAACTGTTTAACTGTTTCACCATTGTCAAGCACGTCGTCTATATCTCCATATTGTGATGCAACCAGTCCATACAAGGTCCAAGCAACTGGACATATCCAATAATACCACATCCACCACACAGGAATTCGCTGTCATTAGCCAGGCACAGTTTCATTAGCATTGAGCTATGCTCGAAACAAATGTGGCATTTAAGAGGAACTAGTTATATGAAGGCAGTACTTACAGTTCGTGGGACAACAAATCCTGAAAACAGGTTCCACACTCCGTAAAATGCAGAGGAAATTATAGTAGCTATGTGGTAATTTGGTGTCACGGCCACAGCCATCATCCCATAAAATGTGAAATATAACAATGAGAAGTACATGAAGTATAGGTACCAAAAGAATTTAGCAGCGGTCCACTCATGTCCCATCATTGAATACACTATGACAGCATATGCCACAGTTTGTGCAAAAATGTATGGAAGCTCAATTATAATCTGCAGAAAACATGGACGTTGCTTATAGAAACATATGTGCATATTGGCTCATTATGAGATAAAGTGTGACAGTTGTGTAAATTGATTACCTGCGACAAGGCATATGCTAAGGGTGAATACATTCCAGCCGCTTTTTCTCTGTAGAAGACAGTTCGTTCAACTGAAACTACTGGTTGCACACTACTAGCATTTTGGACTCCAATGAATTGAACAGCACAATACATACAACCCATTGCATTAAACAGGTCCTGCTGATTTTTCCTACAATTTTTATAATAATGTGTTTATATGTAGATAGAAATTACGATAGGTTGAACTTTCATTCAAGAATCAGTCGATGTAGCTTACGTTTTGGAGCCAAGGTCCCAGAACATTGTGCCAAACATGAGGGCTATGATAGTTGTGAACAAAAATCTTACAGCAGTATACGGTGGATTGCGCCAATAGGACAATCTTTGTTTCCAAAAGCATGCCATGTACTGAGAAAAGAATGACTGAGAGTATCTAGATGGGAAATGGAGGTCTCTGGAATCAGGAGGAGGTATGCTTAGTTGTCTAATAAGTTCTTTGTTTCTCCTGAAACACAAGCCAAACAATTGTACAACTTCATATCATATTCTAACTATGTAATCGTTATTACCCTGACGAGGCTGGATGAATACAAAATTCCAAATAATTAGATGTGTTTTACAGCCTTGCACTGCTGTCAGTCGTGCATTTACAAAAGTACCTACCGATACAGTTCAGAATTTTTGTACACTTTGGAAAAATCAACCCCTAAAGCCTTTTCTTGTGCTGAAGAGCTAACTTCCAACATCCAAGTTGCAGGGTTGTAACCATCTATAATTTTACGGACTCCTTGGACGTCCTATATGAATTGTAACTTCCATGTCACTAAAAGCATGTGGATTAACACTAAAACTTATTGTTCCATTGCATATTTATCATTAAGACATACCTCAAAATACTTGACCAAATCACAAGAATGGTAACCTAAAGGCCCTACATAGATCTCTTCCCCTCCACGCTTCATCAACAATAGCTGGAACCTCATGTTCATTGTATTACTGTTAGATAAAAAAGTAAACCATGGGAATATGTAACTTTAATGATATTCCAAAATTTCTCACCTCATCAAAAGCTTCAAATATGTCAATGCTTGGCTGATGAATTGTGCAAACAACTGTTCTTCCAGTGTCCACAGTGTTCCTAACTGTTCTCATGACAATTGCAGCAGCTCTGGCATCCAGCCCCGAAGTTGGCTCATCCATGAATATTATGGAGGGGTTTGCCACTAGTTCAACAGCAATTGTGAGCCTCTTCCGTTGCTCAGTGGAGAGACCATTCACACCCGGCAATCCAACAAGCGCTTGCCTCAAAGGCTTTAGTTCCACAAGCTCCATCACTTCTTCCACAAACATCTGCAATTACTTAGCATTTAGAATTGCTATAGCTGATGAATACTTAAGGTCCTAGTTGAGTTATGAAGCTATCCTTCATTATCCAGATAAAAGAGGGTTTGAGGCATCAACCTTTCTTGTTGAAGAATTGACTTCAGGTGGTAGGCGGAGCCAAGCAGAAAAAAGCAAAGACTCATAGACAGTAACATAAGGAGAATGGATATCATTTTGTTCACAATACCCTGAAATTCGAGCAAATGTTTCTTGTTTTTTGGGGTATCCAGAAATTTTGATCTCACCCTGAATATAACCCCCAGTTTTCCTACCAGCTAGAACGTCCATCAAAGTGGTTTTACCAGCACCACTAACACCCATCAGAGCTGTGAGGACGCCAGGCCTGAAAGCACCACTCACACCCTTTAGGAGCACCAACTTATCCTCACTGACACCTTGATTCTTCATTTCCTGCAAGTTGAATTAAAATAGTATGTTTCATTTAACATGACTGTGCTGTTGTAAAAAAGCCAAGACAACAAACAACTTGAATCCTAAAAGTTTAGCGTTGTTAGTTACCTGAGGCATATCAACAGAGTACACAATGTCATCAAAAGTGAGTGATTGCTGTTGAAAGGGAAGAGTCATTCCTTTTTTCTTATTTGAATTGATCTCGGTCCCAGCCTTGTCCCCTGCATATCAGTTAAATGTATTTAGCTTATGAAAGGATGAATTTATAACGTCATAAACTTCTCAATGACATGGCTAACTTTCAAGCATTGTCACCTGCATTTTCAGCTGTTGCATCTTGTTCATTGTTTGAGACTCTTCTGATTGACTAGCCTGAGCCTTGTCATAAGCTGCAAAATTATTTGAACAATGTTAACACATAGGCTCTCACTTTTCAAGTTATGAATTCAAGGGAAGGTACCCACAGTCGAGGTAAGTGAGGGCAAAAACATAAGCCAAGTTGAATAGTAGCATAAATCCTATGAGCGCCCCAACTCCTATCCAATACCAGTATTCGTGTGGAAAGAATCCTCTAGACTTCAAAAATACAATTCCCAATGGTTGTGCTGTATTTGGAAGAACCTTTCAGATGGAAGAAGTTCAGGCGTTAGAGAGATTACAAGACAATCACAGAAATATTGTTTTACATGGCTAAACCAATAGCTTACATGCTTCCAGCTGTGCCCGAGGAACTCGTTTACTGCTACTGCGTTCTGCCCGTACATCAGTGGCGATATCCAGTAAGCCCATTTCCACCATTTTTTTATATCCACTGCAACAAAGAAAAGTGAAAGAAAGAAGGTTTATGGGGACTTTCTTGTGAGGTAAGTTTAGTTTGATGTCAAACTCAAATCATACCTCGTGACAGAACAAAGCCACCATTCACAAAAAGTACCAGTAGTGCAAATGACCCAAATGTGCTAGCAACAATCATATTCCTACCAAGCGCTGCAAGAAGTCGAAATAATCCAGAAGCCATTTGATGAACTAGTACGAATATAAGGTATTGTCTAAACAACCTGCACATGCATAGATTAACAGAACAGAAAGTGAAAAAAAATGTGAACAAATGTTTCCTACACATCTACAAATCCAGGTATATATAATTACCTATTCACATTTGGATCGAAACCAATGACATAGTAGGTGACGAAAACCCAAATTGCAACTTCTACAAATGAGATCGGGATCTTGAGGAACCATCCAGGAAGAGCATATGCCCAGGCAGGGAAGAACATGAGGTCCCTTTGCTTGTAAAAAACAGGAAGTTTGGAAATGGTCAAACTGAGCTCTGCCATTCCGTTAAACATGACCATTATCAAACCGAAAAATAAGGCACCAGAGAAAATGCCTCCGTCAGTTATTGAATCTCGGTGCATCTTTGTCCGCAGGAAGAGTGTCATTGTGATTATTGCCATTACTATAAGCTGTTAGAACAAAGAAGATTAAGGAATTATAGATGCATGACAATGTATTGTATATAGTTCAACTAAATACTAAAATAGATTTATCACCCACTTGAGCAAACTTGAATACGTAGACAAATGAGTTCCTCTTCATTAGCAAGTATTCTCTTGACATGCAGGCTTTGAAGAGGTCTTTCTTTCCAACGCCATATTTTTGGGGTGCCAAAATGTCTGCACTCTGTTTGCTCTTGTCATATGGAATAGCAAGCTCCTCATTAATCCTCTTTCCCACATGGAATGACTGGAATGCATCCGAAAATTCCTTGACTGTGACAAATCTGTAAGTCTCATCCCTATTAGCCCAATATTGCTCCTGATCTTTCTCTGAGGTCACCTACAGAAATTAATCAATTATGCAAAAAGATTATATTAAGGATATGGGTTGGGCACACAAATTTAAGGGATCAATAACATATTTATAGGCTTCTAACAAAGGAAATAAAGTGGAGTTTACACTTACTTCTTGCAAGAAATCTGCCACTCCTTTTCTTTCAGGACACTTGAAGCCTAAAGACTCAAAAAACTCTAGCACATGTTCACGGGGCCCCTGATACACAATCTGACCATCAGAGAGGAGTATAATGTCATCAAAAAGTTCATAAGTTTCTGGTGGTGGCTGGAGGAGAGCAATAACAGCAGTGCCATTGAGAATGCGAATGAATTGCCTTAGCGAGTTCACAATTTGAAAAGTTGTTGAGCTATCCAAACCAGTAGATATCTCATCCATGAACAGAACCTTTGCTGGTCCAACCAGCATCTCACCTGCAATGCAATCGACAGAGATATTCAGATAAATACATTTTATTCAAAAATAAAAATGTGTGATGATTTACCTGTTGTGACGCGCTTTCTTTGACCACCCGAAATACCCCTTAGCATTGCATCCCCAACCATGGTGTCTGCACATATGTCTAGTCCCAAAATCTGCAAGTGGAGAGCAAAGTTATTTATCAATTGTTTAAATTGGATTGTTTTTTAAAGCAATTAATGAAGACAGATTGTCATATACCTTCAGAACATAATCTGTGACAACACTTGATTTCTGCCCTTCTATAGATGCTGCCTGGAGCATTGGAAACACCAAAAATTAGTTTTAATCGGCTGATTATAAAAACTGAAGATTTACTCATGCTAGATATCTTGAAATACATTTTAGCTACTATGAATATGGACACATAGCTAGTCATAACCAAAATCCCAAAAAAACAGATTCATCTAGCTTCTGTTTTCCACCTTCATGAAGACATCAATATCAGGATCAGGCTGAATATTTTGTGCTTTCTCTCTCCTTGACAATTCTGCCAACCATTCTGCAGATGACCATATAATAATTGTTCATGATTCTTGAAAGTTGGAAATAGAAAAAATTGGACTGAATTCTGGTAAATGAACTATGAGACCATAATTAAAACTAACCATGACGGGCTCCGATCCCCTGGCATCTAGAAGAGAAGGCCAAGGTTTCTCTTACAGTCATTTCAGGATTATGGATATCATGCTGACTGATATAGGCAGCAGCTCTCCAGGGTGCAGATTCATTCATGTCAAGGCCATTGTATGTCACCTTCCCAGAGAACTGTATGACAAGTTCAAATGTTTATCAATTCTACTGAAGCTAATTAGCTGAACACAGAGCCTGGTTTCTATTGATGAAAATCCATGAACAGCTAAAGCTCTAGAGCCACCCTTACCTTTACATCGAGAGGAAGCTTCCCTGCGAGGGCCAACAGCAGTGTGGTCCTTCCAGAGCTTGGAGGACCTAAAAGCAATGTTATTCTTTAAAATTCACACCAGCCCCAAAACCATAACAACCAAAAAATTAGTAACAAAATTTGGGGTTAAAAGCTAAAAATGTCATTTCAAGTTTAGGGTCAGAGTCTGCATTCTCACCTGCTAGGCCTAATGATTCCACTAAGATCACCAAGGATAGACAATTTTTTCTTCCTACTTTTAAGCAAGTGGAGACTGGTCAAGAAACCCTGAAAAAAAAATTAAATAAAAGGAGGACAATGTTAATCAGGAAAAATTAGGATATGAGTGTTTAATTAGTACAACAAGAAGAAGTAATCTTGACTGATTTCATTTGATTGCAGGTTTACCTCCAAAAAATAATGTAAAAGTTAAAGAACGAAGGCAACGCCCTTTTCCTACATGAGCTTCTGCCTCAATGTTGACATGCTCATATCTGACTTCCAGTGTTGGAACTTCCACTCCAACTCTGACAAATATCCCAAGAAAGATGTTAAAAAACTAGTTAAATCACCAACAACATACAAAAAAAAAAAAAAAAAAAAAAAAAAAAAAAAAAAATCCAAATAATAGCATTCCCACATAATGTGGTTCATTATGTAGTTTCTTTCGCAGATTCGAAAACAAGAGTTACTCTAGAGGGAATTGGTGGAAAATG
This sequence comes from Prunus armeniaca, assembly GCA_903112645.1. Lineage (NCBI taxonomy): Eukaryota > Viridiplantae > Streptophyta > Magnoliopsida > Rosales > Rosaceae > Prunus > Prunus armeniaca. Next base: position 5,980,078 of record CAEKDK010000003.1, on the reverse strand, counting down.
GCTTAATACAAATTGATAGAAGCGAAAAGATTGTGTTGTTATAGGTATCAATCCACAGTAACTGGTACATAGTTTCGATATTCTTTTGAATACTGACCAAATATATATATATATATATAAAGAACTGGTACCAGCTAATCACTCTTCATTGATTACCTATCGAGACGCTCCCTGAGCCTCATTAAGAACTTCTCGTTCCCGGTTTCAGCATCTCTCACCAACCTCTCAATCAAATTATGCCTTTCTTGGAATCCAAGTTTACGTACATCGACCTCATTGGCCTCACCACGTGAAGAAGTGAGTAAACCTTTCTTTAAACGATTGAATGTGGGAAGTCTTTCAAGTGCGGCCCACATGAGATCGTCTTCATCATTTTCATGGTTGGAAGTCATAGACGTCCTTGAGAAAACTTCCATTCCATTGTCCGTCCAAATTGAAGAACCGTTTGCTTGTAAACTCTGACCGGCTTCATAAAGATTTCTTGTGTCCATGGCAAACTAAACTATAATGTATCAATTTAAGAATATAAGAAAGAAAAAGAAGGTAAACTAACAACTCTAAGCTAAATGCCAACTTTTCTTGAATCCAACATGCCAAGTCTTAAGCAAAGTGTATATATTTCAAGAAGAGAAATAATTGGTCCTTCTGCATGTTGAAAATCCAGACAACTTTAGTTTCAAAAGATTTTCAGAAGATTTTTCTTATTAGAATATATGTCTCCATAGTTGGAAAGAGAAAGAAAAACAGAGTGAGATGTTACCGCCTTTTGTCTCGCTTTGCAGATAAGTGGTGCCCGTGTAGGGAACTATTCTTTTGCCTTTTTTCCAGAAAGGATGCCACCTTCTTCTTAGGACGCATGAATTTAAACCAGTAACAACAACAACAAAAATAATCAAGCATTTTTCTTTTTGTGTTGAAAATAACATTGAAGCATTTCATCAAACACATACCATACCACAAACTTGGTTGCTCTCTTGTCGGATCATATATGAATGTGGACCATTCATTAAGTTCATTCTTGCATGATATGTATAGTTGCAACCTAAGCATTTTATGTTGTCAGACTGTCTAGTAAAACAACACATCGAATAGATTATCGTTGGATTCCAAATCATACACCCCAATGTCATTCGTGTGTAGTACCCTATAGCCTTGACTTTTCCAATTTTTATTTTTTTTCAAATGAGTAGGTGATATCATAATAATCGAAAATTCTGATATGGAGAAGCACAAGTCAACCCACCGACAATTGTACTTTGTTGTTTGCTCATAGTTAACGAAGGGACCAAACAACCTAACAATATCTACGGGCCTGGTAAAACCAGTTCACCAAGGCCGACACGATTCTGTTGGATTAAATTGGGCCAAAAAGCCATTTTGGGCTCAGCTTGATATACATATCAACCGAGAACAAAAACAAAGAAGAAAAGAAGGGACTAAAATATTCTAGACATATTCTACTTTATTTTTCCAGAAAACTCAATACTTTAACTCATATGTAATCTTAACTCAACTCGTCTATTTAGATAATCTAGACGTACATTATACTTAGAGGTACATTAAGAAATTACTTTGTAAAGCACTTTTAAAATGGGATGTCAGTGGGTTATAGTTTAGTTGGTTAAGCTCTCCCATCTTTACCCATGTGGACAGAAACTCCCAAACACCCAATTAATATTTGTGTAAAACCCCCATTCCCCAATTTCTTGTACTAAAAAAACAAAAAGGGATGTCACTGATTTTTATTTTTTATTTAATTCAAGAGAAGGGAAAGCTAAGAATAAAATTTGTTCTATATACTTTACTAACCATATTTCTGACTTTTTTTTTTTCAAAATATCCATTAGATTGCATGAGTTTGGCAAAAATAAAAACAAAAACAAAAACTTGCACATGTTGAATTTGAAATTCAATTATAGAATTAAAGAGTTACCTTTGTATTAAGTTCAACCCCTTTGTGTCCGCAATCTTGAATCATGGGGATTTACAAGGTCGTGCTAACAGATAAACCTCAACTTGCTTATAATTATTATTTAAAAAAAAAATTCATTAAATAAACTTAAACAATATAATCAAAGACATCACCATGACATCTAAAGTACCAATCACAAAAGTACAACAAACTAACATGCTAAAAAAACTAAATCATACCAAAAAGCGCACTAAAACTACTAGCTCACATTACCACAATTAAGCATAATCTCAAACAAATCCCACAAACTCAATATAGCCAAAACCCTAAAGCATCCCAGGAGCATAAATGAACCCCACCACCACCACATGAAGAAGCGTCGTCACAGCCACACCTACCATCGCATAAAATGTTGAAGCGGGAACAAAATCCATAACAGATCTGGGTAAAACTTGGTTTCCAGCGATCTACATGCGCATAGGAGTGAACAAATAAACCAAAACAATAACCCTAACAAAGAACAATTAGGTGATTTGCATCAATCTCCGTCAAATACAATGTATAACCAAATTTAGAGAACATGAGCACTGTTAGAGAGTGGGTTTTGGGAGAAGGATTTGATTGAGGAAATAGCTCAAAATAGGTAATAAGGAACTTCAATTTGAGCATGGTGCAGAAGAAATCACCACAAGGGGCTTTTTATTCAAAATGCCCCAGTGGCCTTATTCACTAACCCAAAGAAAAAGACAAGAGCGGAGGGGAGAAGGGGCATTGATGTTTCTTCCTCCTTCCCCCTCTACAGAGTTTTTCTTTAGAACTCAATATACCTATCATTTATTGATGTATTGTATAATATCCTTGTGTAAGAGTCTATATGGTTAGAGTTTGTTTTTTTAATGATCTAGGGGATTTAGGATGTTATAGTGTAAAATTCACTGCATTTCAGTTCCAACCATCCTCATTATGTCGCTTGAATCCCATTATCTCGTATGAAGAATTCTGTTTTGCCCATAAAAATTGAAAAGTTATGATTAATCAATATAACATTGATAGTGTGCCAATATTATTGTTTCTAATAAAATGTCTCAATGTGTTATCGATACATTTCCTTGACATCGATGAAATTTTGATTCATATATCGATATGTATATATATAAGAGAGAGAGCTTTCATTTAGGGACACCCTTGTAGGCCCACCCCGCATTGTATTTCACTAATCCAAACTATCTATTTTATTGATATTCATTCAAAGATCATCTCTACAAAAGATCACTTGAATCCGATATCATTTAACTACTCAATTAATTATTGAAATTTAAGTATTTTCTTGAAGCACCGTGTTCATTGATTTTGTTGGTCTCAATTAGATGCCTTAATAATTTTCAAATTGCATGAATTTTTGCAAGGATGATCTATGAATGAAGATGTAAAAAATAGAAGTTTTTTATCGTTGAAAAAAATTTCGTAGGGCACTCTAAAGGGTGTCCCTCAAATAAAATTATTTGACGAATTTCTCAATAAAAGGGAAATATATATATATATATATGTATATGTATGCACGGATGTACAATGAAATAACATGGAGAGTTTTCTTTTATGTATAATTCATTACTCAAACAAAAAAAAATTCTACTTAAAGCGTGATCAAATCTACTGGTCTGGCATCACATTCATTATCACTTATGATACATATGTATATATACTATAGAGGAGGGGATTTCTCACACATACACAACCAAGATGTCATAGAGGTTTGAATTTAAGACTTCTAGTTTACAAATCAATGTTTTTTTCACTGGGCTAGACCCGGTTGACTTATGATCTTCACAATTGACAACAATATATAGATAGAGAACAAAATCACAAAATCACAAATGAAATAAAATCTAATAATGTTTCACCTACTCTTACATATTCATCCAAGAACCAAATCTTGATCTGCAATAAAATTTAAATAAACACATGCATGCAGTACAAAATACGAAAAGGCTTCGATGTTGCTTAAACTAAGAGTGGTCCTAGCGTTTAATTAGGACCACAATTGCTCATATAAGGTCTTTTTCTACAGGATGCCTGAAATCCATATAGTGTTCATTTGATGTGATGTATTCAACTTGCAAATTTAATAGGTTGAAGTTGACATTGTAGCATTACAAAATGAGACGTGTTTATTGTACATAAAAATTCATATTTAATTTCATATTATTATTAAAACTTCTGTTAGTCAATTAGTGCTTATATATTATTGTTTAATACGACAATAATTAATGTAGTATGGGATACTTTGCTGACAGATTAAAGCTCCAAAAACAAAAAAATATGGCAAGTATGTTGAAGCCCTAAACTTAAAAGATCTTAGGGCTTCATATTTCTTTTGATCCCGATCATCTAGTGGAAAGGATTTTGAACATCAAGTACATAAATTATTGTATGGTACTGAAACACGGTCAGATATAAGTAATGTTTATGCGAAAAGAATATTCAACACTAGTCTCTCCACCTATCAAACTTTTTTAGATTGGAAAGAAAATCACAAACAATCATACACTGCATTATTATTCATAAAATAATTTAACTTGAAAGCTCTTCAGAAGAGATGTGATTTACCAACTAAATATATTCTTTAAACTATGGTCCAGATAATAAATATATCCTCGGCTCGTAATGCCGAAAGGTTTACTTGATAATTAATTGGTTGTCCTATGCCATCCAAAAAGATTTAAAATAAAAATAATAATAATGGTGGTCCTGTATTTTTTTTTCTTTTCAAAAAGTGGTCCTAAATTAATATAGTACCTTAATTATCTTTTAAAAAAAATTATACTAAATTAATCTCTACGATAATTATCTTGCAAATTCAAAATTCAGGATGATAATATATGAAAGCATTATTGGTCACATATCGACAGAACATATGTAATCGATCGTACCTTTGTTTATGGGTGTGGATATCCTTGTCCATGGCCAATACGAATTGACTCGTATCTAGCTAACTCCAGGATATGACATATGAGAACAGAATTATGATATGTTTGAACAATATTCTTTCGACATTAATTTCATCTCAATAACGCAGCATGAAAAAACAAAACAAAAACAATTATTAAATTGTGTGTATGATGAAGAGAGACATCTGCATATGGATGACAAGAATAATGCTTTGATCTCGTCATCATGGAATTACATGTCAATTGCAGAACTGAAAGACAAAGGGAAAAGATTAACCCCAAAAAAAAAATACAAAATGGAAAAGATATACATGTTGATTATAGATGATATCATCCATGACTACACTTTTAAAAAAAATATTGTATGTATATAAAGAGAGCTTTTAGTTAAGGGATTTTTCAAATAACCTTATTTGAGGGATATTTGTGGGACTTATTTATATTGTATTTTCATAATCTGAACTGTCTATTTTTTAGGTATTCTTTTAAAGATCATCCTACAAAAAAAAAAAAAAAAAAAAAAAAAAAAAAAAAAAAAAATCTCGAAATCATTTGAAAACCAAATCTTTTGAATCGACTGATTATATTATTTTAGTGTTTTTCTTAAACCACCGGATTGCATTTCATTCGGATTTTGCTTTAAATCAGGATTAGTATGGCTTATGGGAATTGGCATATATGTAAATATCGTTTTTCTTAAGAATTTTGTTTATGAGAAAACAATTTCATAACACAAATCTTTCTATGGTTAATTAACAGAATGCTCTCCATATTAACTTGAAACAACAGTGGTCTCTTTATGATCAGCTGGAACGTTCATCCAGTACTTACAAGGGACTGCACGCATGACATGACACACCAAGATCAAGCTTATGTCACAAGGGCGATTCCGTGCACAGGGCAGGTTGGTTGCCTGCCCAGCTCAAATTTTTTTTAATTTTAAAATACCTACATATGTTATAAGCATAGCCTAAAATTTAAAAATTAAAAATGAACCCTACACACATGCTGTCCATCCAAGTGGCCTCATATCTTCTCTCTCCTCCTCTTTTGGCTATACCACATCAACTTGTTTCTCTCTCTCTTAGCTACACAACATCAACAACTTCTTTCTCCTTCGGTTTTATATATATATATATATAATTATAGTTATAATTTAAAATTGAGTATTCTAGGGTTTAATTAGGGATGAAAGAGAGTTTGCCAATAATATCGATAATGCATCAAAAATTGAGGAATTTAAGAGTTCTAAGCATCGCACGGTTAAATTTTAGATTTAAAATAGTTTTGTTTTATTTTGCATTGCATTTAGTTTTAGTTTTAGTTTTTGCATATGTGGAACTTTTATTTATGGATATAGATGCATTTGAGGGTAAGGCTCATTACGTCCTCCTTGACTAGGTGTATCGTTTTATGTTTATTAATGAAATTCACTCCTACCGTTGAGTTTAGTATGTAAGTTTTGCTCAACTGACTTTCGAATCCTAGAACTGCCACTGTTATGTCATATGTTTCTACACACTCAGAGCCCTACGTGTTCTATAAACTGGATGACTAGTTTTTATTTCTTATACACATGTCATCTTCAAACTCTTGGGGTTAGCCCAAGTGGCGTGGGAGGGTGAGAAAATGTGATTAATTAGGTCTAAGTATGTCAAGGGTTTGATCATTCTAGTGCAATTAAAAAACTCACATGTCATCTTTTAACTGGACTTTCTGCTAATACATTGGGTATATATGACTTTGCATAATATCCCCTTATCCATTCCCGTTGCAAATGCTACAATGGACAGCACACAAGAAAGTATAAATCTGAAACCACTACTATATTCCTTGTCAACTTCTGAACATTTTAAACTATAGCATTTTATTGACCAGGATGGAACAGAAAAGATCATTGCAATCATAATCATAATAATACTATAATTAAGGTTTCAATGTCCAAAAAGTACCGAATCTAAAATGAAATTCTGAAACCGTCAACCTTCTACTACCGATCAGGTTGTTTCTGCCTTCCCTACATCACCTGATTTTTTGTCTTGTTGGCACATTTGCACCAATAAACTATTGTGATCTGGAAATAGGAACATTAACCAACTCGACGATTAATATTAATCTCTCAAAACTGGTAAGTGAAAAAACACTAAGCAAAAACATGGGTTCTGAAGGCCAGCCAAAGCTCCCTGTCTTAGATTTTTCTAAGGAAGCTCTGAAGCCTGGCACCAACTCATGGCTGTTGGCATGCAAAGATGTTCGACAAGCACTTGAAGAATTTGGCTGTTTCGTAGTATTGTATGACAAAATCTCTCCAGAATTTCGAAATGCGTTTTTGGGTGCTCTACAAGAATTATTTGATCTCCCTACTAAGACCAAAATGACAAACAAATATGAAAAGCCCTTAAATGGGTATGTTGGACAAATTCCCAAGCTTCCTCTCCATGAAAGCTTGGGCATTGACAATGCAACAAATTTGGTAGAGACTCAAAAGTTCACAAAGCTCATGTGGCCTGGTGGAAATGATAAGTTCTGGTAATATTTTTAACCTTCCTTGTAATTTTTGAGTGTCCCTATACACAATACTAATTGTTTGCAATCGTCTTCACTCTTTTTTTTTTGTGGTAATTAAGTGAAAGTGCATATTCGTTTGCGAAAGTGGCAGAGGAGTTGGACCAAATGGTGACTAGAATGATATTTGAGAGCTATGGGGTGGAGAAGTACTATGACTCTTATATTGGGTCCATCTCCTATCTTCTTCGACTCTTGAAAAATAGATCACCCCAAGAAAATGAGCCTAGCCTTGGCTTCGTGGCTCATACTGACAAGAGCTTCACAACCATACTTTATCAGAATAACCATGTGAATGCTCTGGAGGTTGAAACAAGAAGCCATGAATGGATTAGGGTTGAGTTTCCACCTTCATCCTTCATAGTCATGGCCGGTGATGCACTAATGGTAGGTCCTCGATCGATTAATTTTGGTTTTTCTTTTCCTGGTGTGTTGTAATCTCAGACTGTAAATCTGAACCATTGAACAATATTCTTGTTCAGATGTGCAGTCTAGTTTGATAAGATATTGCATAATCAATACCATCTTATTGTTTTTAATGAAATGGTTTGCTTGTTTAGGCATGGAGCAATGACAGAATATTATCTCCGAACCATCGAGTTATTATGAGTGGGAATGAAACAAGATACTCCCTGGCACAATTTGCATTTAGTGACGGAGAGATACATGTGCCCGAAGAGCTTGCCGATGAAGAACACCCCTTACGCTACAAGTCGTTCGATCATCCTGGACTGCTACGTTTCTTTCGCAGTGATGATCGTTTGAACTCAAACAGTGCTATAAAAGCCTACTGTGGTGTTTGAAATGAACCTGTAGCTAATAAGAATGTTTGCTAGGCATGTGTGTGCTGTGTGTTAATTTCAAGGCTTGGTTTGTGGGTTGTTTAATTGTACTAGAGTCATTTCTGTAATGCTCTGTTTCTGCTATGTTACCTTGTGGTTTACTGATCATGTGAAAATAAAAATTATAAATAGATTGTATCTCCTAAGAGCAATCTTCTTATGTTGTATGTTAGTTGTCGATTTACAGATCTAAAGTACTTAAAAGTCTTATTGTCTTATCAAAGATATCTTTCAATCGATTTTATACATCCAAATACGAACGGGAAACCAAACGAATCTAAGCAGTTTGGTTTGATTTTTACATTGAAACAAATGTAATCTTGGTCTGAACCGAACCAAATCGCAATTATGCTACCAATTTGAGACCAAAATTCAAATTAATCAGAATACAGTGATATTTCATCGGTTCATTGTTCTTCGATTTGAGACCTGAACTAAACCAAATCGTACCGTACTCACACCTACAAAAGTACTAGTTTGATTGGCAATTTCATAATCAGTGGTCCTCATAGAGAGTGTGTAACATGCCAATCTAATTACAATAATAAAACGTTATCCTTTAAAATTATATAATTTTCTATTTCTTATAGAGATCATGGTTGATCTATCATTATTCAGATTTGGTGGAAATTTATTAAGGTTGGAATTTATCACATATTCAACCTCATACTGTTTATTGAAAGAAGATCTTCAACCTCAAACTTCAACCTTACTGAAAACTAGTCCCTGGGGATTTTAATACTATGGTGATGATAATATATGTAATATATCGAATTTGTCTCTTCTATATTGGTTGCTTTCTGCATGTTGACCCCAAATGCAATATATTAACGTCACCCGTACAGTTTGTGACTATTTTATTCCCGTTAATTTTTAATGTACAAATATAACTGGGACATTATCAAAATTAAATTAATACAAATAGCAACCCAGAATAATTGATCAGGTCTAGAAATTTAAAGTCTCAATCAAGTACTAAAAATTCAGTTTGTTAGAGTGTTCACTATGCATGGGGTCCTATGTTCAGATCACTTTAGGTTCTTTGATTTAGGTGAAACCACTCTGGGTATAAGGAGTTTGTAGCTCGATTTGGTTAAAGAGAATTAACTACGCATCCGAGACTGTGTTCAAATCACTCTAGGTAATTCTCTGATCAATTTGAGTGAAACCACTTGGACTACAAGCCCTTGCATAAACAAATTGGGTTACATATACTGACTAGTATTCACACAAATAGCACCAAGTAACTCTATCCAAATAGAAACGATGCGATTGCCACCAAATTTATCTATCAAAAGATAGCACCAAGACATATATTTTATGATTTTATGGTTAAATTAATATTTCTAAATAAGTTCAGACTGTCTCATTACGACATCACTGCATCAATCGAACCTCTATAAGTCACAACAATATCAGTGCATTAATTCCCCAAACTATCTACCTAGTTCAGAAAAGATTGCTGACATATAATGGGGTCAGAAACTCAGCCTAAGCTTCCTGTTATAGATTTATCAAATGAAAACTTGAAGCCTGGAACAGAGGCATGGGTCTTGGCAAGCAAGCACGTCAAGTACGCACTAGAGGAGTATGGCTGCTTTGAAGCTGTTTTCCATAAAGTTCCTTTGCAGCTCCGCAACTCCATCTTTTCTGTGGTTGAAGATCTATTTGATCTTCCCATAGAAACTAAAAGGCAGCAAACCAGTGAGAGGCCTTACCACAGCTACTTTGGCCAATATTCATTCCTTCCTCTCTATGAATCCTTGGGAGTCGATAATCCAACAACTGTTGAAGGAGCTCAAGGCTTCACAAAAATTATGTGGCCCGCTGGAAATGACCATTTTTGGTATAGTTTGATTGGTTACTACTTTTTTACTATTACACTGAATTTTCGAACACATTCGTATAACAAGTAACCTGATCAATGGTCAATATTCACAGTCTTGCAACATAAACATCTTATATGTTGCTCGACGACAGTCTGGCTGGCAAGAACATATTTCCACACACACACACACATATATATATATATATTATATGCTTAATATTGTATCTCTTTGTTCTTTGAATTAGTGAAAGTGCTCAATCCTTCTCAAAGCTGGTGGCAGAGTTGGATCAAATGGTGACAAGAATGGTGTTTGATATTTATGGTGTGGAGAGGCTATATGATTCTCACATGGCATCAACCACTTACCTTTTTAGATGCTTTAAATATAGAGAACAGAAGGAGAATGAAACCAATGTGGGGCTGCGTCCTCACAAAGACAAGACCTTCACATCCATACTTCATCAAAGTCAGGTGCATGGTTTGCAGGTTAGATCAAAGGATGGTCAGTGGATCGAAGCGGAGCCTTCACCTTCATCTTTTCTAGTCATGGCAGGCGATGCACTCATGGTAGGTCATTTTCTAAATTTCAAGCAGTAAAAGGGTGATGGATAGAGCTCTTATTTATTTATTTTTTAATTTCGTTTTATTAATTTTGTTTTTACTTGGCAAACCCCAATTATATATATGCCTGAATTTTTTTCTTTCTTTATTTTCACTTGTTAGGCATGGAGCAATGACAGAGTACGCTCTTGTGACCACCAAGTCATCATGAAAGAGAACAAAACCAGATATTCCCTGGGACTATTCTCTTTCAATAGTGGGATTCTAGAAGTACCTGAAGAGCTAACAGATGATCAACATCCCTTGCTGTATAAGCCATTTGATCATTTCGGTTTCCTTCGTTTCGATCAAACACCAGAGGCAAAGAAATCAGAGTGTCCTATCAAAGCCTACTGTGGTGTTTGAGATCTCTTTTGATCATGAGGGACCACTGTTACCTTACTATTGCATAATAACTCCATTTGGAATGCTACCTAGCATAATCCTTATGTATATCAAAGTATGTGTGGGTTTCTTGCTACGTCTCTAGTATGTAATGTTGTTCTGTGAAGGTTGTGAATCTTAGTTTCTTTCTTGATTTGCTTTCTATTGAATAAATAAAGTTAAGGTGACATATAGTAGTGTTATTAATTATAACTCAAATAGAATTACGGTTACGAATAATTCAGTATTTTCTATTCTTCTCACAATGAGGTATTTATAGTGATACAAATACAAGCCTATCTTGGAAAGGAAAAAGAAAATAAATACAATATGGTATTCCTATAATTACACATAAATACAAAATCAATTACAATAAAGATGAATCATTGAATTGATTCACGCCAATACCCCCACTCAAAATGGTGCATAAATGTTGCAGATACCCAGCTTGACAAGTGAAGTAGTAAAGCCTTCATTTGATACGGCCTTGGTCAACATATTAGCCAATTGTTCAGTAGTCTTAACATACAAAACTGCAATAATCTTCTCTTTCAATTTCTCATAAATAAAGTTCCAATCAATTTTCACATGTTTTGTTCTATCATGTTGAACTGGATTTTTTGCAATCTTGATTGCTGACTGATTATCACAATACAACGTCATAGAACTCTCAGTAGGAAAACCCAGCACCCTCATAATCCTTTTCAACCATAGCAATTCACAAATACCTTTCACCATAGCTCGATACTCAGCTTATGCACTAGACAAAGATACAACTTTCTGCTTTTTACTCCTCCACGTAACTAGATTACCTCCTACAAATGTAAAATAACTAGATGTAGATCTCCTTCTATCCTTCTTTGCTGCCCAATCTGAGTATGTATATCCCATACCGTCTACATGCCCATGCTTGAAAAACATTAGACCCTTTCTTGGTGCAGACTTCAAATACCTTAAAATTCGTACTACCACATCCATATGTCGTATACTTGGATTATGCATGAATCTACTTACAACACTTACTGCATATGCAATATCAGGTTTGGTGTGAGATAAATAAATCAAATGACCAACCAATCTTTCATATCATCCCTTATCAGTCAAACTTGATCTGGACATTCTTTCAAACCATGATTTTGTTCAATATGAGTACCAATGGGCTCACATCTAACCCTCTCTCTCTCTCTCTCTCTCCTCTCTCTCTCTCTCTCTCTCTCTCTCTCTCTCTCAAAATTTATCAAGACACCCAACCCTAAAACCCATTGTCTCTCTCTCTCCTCTCAAAATGTATCAAGACACCCAACCCCAAAACCCATCTCCCTCCTCTTCCGGAGAATCCAGTCGAACCACCACTGTCACTTTCACATCACCAAAAAAATCACCCCTACGACTCACACATGCCTCGATTTCTTTATGGCCATCCTTTACAACGTTCCTAGATTCAACCTCCACCCCAAATTCATATCTGCATTTTGAATTCTGTTAGGAATGAATTTTGATTTTGTTTCTCTTTGAATTTGGATGGGTTCAATCCAACTATGGGGGTTGGGTTCTTTTATGTGTGTGCATCGATGGAGATAGAGGGAAAGAGACACACAGAGAGAAAGGAAGAGAGAGAGAGAGAGAAAGAGACACACAGAGAGAAAGGAAGAGAGAGAGAGAGAGAGATAGAAAGAGAGGACTGGGTTTGTGTTTGCAGTGACAAAGAGAAAGTGAAAGAGATGGGGAGAGAGAAAGGAAGAGAAAGATAGAGTTGGGATGAAGGGGAATGGTGTGGGGCTGAGGGAGAAGTCAAGGGACAGGACAGGTAGGTGTGGCAATTTCGAGCACGACCAGTTACATGACTCGAAAGCCATACGAGAATTTAGCGAGTTCAACCTGCACGATTAAAATTCTGGTCATTTTCGGGTCAACCCGCCAACCCGCTAAAATACCTATGTAATTTGCCAACCCGCTAAAATACCAGTGTAACCCGCCAACCCACTAACCCGTTTATTTGTTTATTCTTCATTTTTCTAATTTTTTTTTAATGTCTTTTAGTTTCTACCACTTAGCGGGTCAACTCGACATGAATCGAAACCCGCACAAGAACTTAATGGGTCAACCTGTGCATGACACATTTATTAAACAGGTCAAGTTTAGGTTGAGCATTCCTGACACGTATATAATCTTGACATGACACGACATTACCCATTGCCAACCCTAGGGACAGGGGTGGGTGGGTTTGTTTTAATTTTTTAAAAATTTTTATATTATATTATTGTTTTAAATATTCAATTTTAAGGTTTTTAAATAATTTAAGAAATCAAGATTTTTTTATATTAGTTTTTTAGCCCACGTGGCGTCCACATAAAAATAAAAACCTGACATATATTTGACACATAAGCATTTAACGGAAAAACTAACAAATTCACTAACGAATGATGCATTTTGAAAGGTTCTGTAAAGTTGGAATACTGGTCAAACGAGTCTTTAAAGGTTGGGTATGAGCTTGTAATGGCCTCTATAGGTTGGGAGATTTACTGTAGTTAATCCTAAAGTTTTTTAGGGATTGGTTGGTTAGTGGGTGGGTCCCACAGTATATATGTCAGCATCTAACGTTTGACCAAGCAGTCAACTTGACGGAAAGTTTAAATTAGTCAAATTTGAAAATCATGGAGTGTAAAATGATGAAATTGAAATTCGAGGCCCATATTGACAATGACCTCAAACTTTCAGGGGCTCTAGTGATATTAGCCCAAAATTCTAAATGTTTAATAGCCGGCCAGCTTGTCTGAGTTTTGGGCCTATCTTTCTCAAGTCTGACAGCTTCTTCTTCATCTTCTTCTCCATGCCTTCTTCAAGGTAAAAACTCTGTCATCATTCCCAAGTCACTCACATGCACTTATATTGCTGCTTCCTTAATTTTCTGAGCAGTTGCTGTGTTGTTTTTGCTCAATCTCATTGAATCTATGTTTAATTTTGGTTCTTATGATCCCTAGCTTTTCATTTGGAGCCCCAAAACTTAAACCTGTTGAATTCTCAATTATTTTTAATTCTTTGCATTCTACATATCTAGGACTGGTAGATGGATGCTTAATTTGAATTATTTTCCACCATCTTGACCTAGCATTTGTATATACTCTAGATTTCCTAGTGTTCAATTACCCTTAGTGAGTAGCTCATGATTCGTGTGTAGGACTTCACTGATTAGATATGAATATTAATAATTAGAGATGATTAGGATTGGCACATTTCGAATTCAATAATGAATAAATAAATTTTTAGTGTTAAATTACTAACCAATTTTGGATTAGTATATATGTTGACTAACTGCACACAATTATAAGATACCATTTTCCAACTTGTCCATGTAAAACAAGCACCAGCAACTTAGATTTTATCATTTTATAGCTGAATTTGTGTAAGCTTAGTATGCCCAATTGTCTCATTAGCGAATAGTGATTTCTGACAGAATGGGATCAGAGACTCAGCAAAGGTTCCTGTGGTGGATTTATCAAGTGAAGACTTGAAGCCTGGAACAGAGGGATGGCTCTTGGCGTGCAAACAAGTCAAGTATGCCCTAGAAAAGTATGGCTGCTTTGAAGTTGTTTATCATAAAGTTCCTTTGGAACTTCACAACTCCATTTTTTCCGTGCTTGAAGATCTGTTTGATCTTCCACTAGAAACTAAAATGCAGAAGACCAGTGATAAGCCTTACCACAGTTATATCGGCCAACGTTCTTTCATTCCACTCTATGAATCCTTGGCCGTGGATAATCCAACAACTCTAGAAGGAGCTCAAGACTTCACAAGAGTCATGTGGCCTGCAGGAAATGACTCTTTTTGGTATAGTTTGATATTGGTAACTCATTTTAAATTTGTATTTGTGTTGAGAAATGCACATTCAGATTAATTTGGTAAATGGTCTAGTTCACAGTCTAACAACATAACAGTCTAACGGTAAAACAATTCTGCCCCACACAAACACATATATATATATTGTGCCTAACATGATGTAACTCTTTGTTGTGTGAATTAGTGAAAGTGCTCATTCCTACTCCAAGCTGGTGGCAGAATTGGATCAAATGGTGACAAGAATGGTGTTTGACATTTATGGCGTGGAGAGGCTTTATGACTCTCACATGGCATCAACCACATACCTGCTTAGATGCACTAAATATAGAACACAGAAGATGAATGAGACTAATTTGGGAGCGGCTGCTCACACAGACAAGAATTTTACATCCATTCTTCATGAAAATCAGGTCAATGGTTTGCAGATAAAAACAAAGGATGGTCAGTGGATTGATGTGGATCTTTCACCTTCAACTTTTCTATTCATGGCAGGTGATCCATTCATGGTACGTCACTTTCACATTTTATGTAATTCTAGCTTGGATTGCTATCAGACCTTCCATAATTTTCAGATAAACTTAAGATATTATTGACTTAAAGGGTTCAAATTTGTGCCAAAAGAATTAGAAGGCCCATTTGGATGGAGTGATTGTAAATTTAAATCTAAGGTTTTAGATGCCATTATAGGGGAAAATTGTAAAATTACACTACTATAACTCATGTATGCCTAGATTTGAAGTAATATGGAAATGAAAGAAAAAACAAATGGATTCCAAATCATCTAGTTATTTCAAATGCATTCCATCTAATGTTTTATAGTTTTTGTTTAGCAAATTTAGCCCTCTAGTAAAATCCAAATTCTTTCTTTCAAATGCCTCCATTCAAACGGAGCCGACTTATGAAATGACACAGTTGTGTTTGTCACAGATGCTGTATGATTAGTTTTGTATAAAAATAATAAGCTTCAATTTCAATCCCAATTATATGCCTCAATGACTCTTTTGCTTTTTCTCTTTTTTATTTCTTTGTTGTAGGCATGGAGTAACAACAGAGTGCGCTCTTGTGAACACCAAGTCATCATGAAAGAGAACAAAACCAGGTATTCCCTGGCATTCTTCTCCTGGCAAAGTGGGATTTTGCAAGTACCTGAAGAGCTTGTTGACGACAATCACCCCTTGATGTATAAGCCATTTGATCATCTCGATTTCGTCCGTTTACAACAATCCGGGGCGACAAAGAAATGTGAAAATGCTATCAAAGCTTACTGTGGTCTCTAAGATATATCTCTTTTGATCTAGAGGGACCATGGCATAATAATATTCCATAGATTAATGCCGCGCTAGCGTAGTGTTTATGTATCAAAGTATGTATATGTGGGCTCCTTGCTACTTCTCTTCTACATTGTAATGTTGTGCTTTGAAGGTTGTTGATCGCAGTTCTTCTCTCCTTATGCTGAATAAATAAACAAAATTAAAGTGTAGCTCTTTCTAAGCCAAGTTGTACTCATGGGTTCTGATAAGGAGGCATTAAAGTTTATGGAACATTGGGATCGAAGGCATTAATAAAATGCTTGGACGTTTTGTTTTGGCTCTTAATAAATTCCATGTATGTGGAATAACTAGATTTATTTGGCTAACATGTGTTTGGAATAGCTGGAGTCGTCATTATTTGAATGGGGTTTAATGTATTTGGATTAATGGGGTTAATTAATTTAGATGCTAGTTCAATATATCGGATGAGAGATTAAGTCTTTAAATACTGTATGTTCAGACATCTCAAGGCAGTTATTGAAACTTTAAATTGAAATTAAAGAGTGTTTTCTCATCTTTTGCTCATAATCTGGGTATTCTTAAAATCAACACGTTTGAGTTGCAAGAATCTGGGTATTCATAATCTGGGTATTCTTAAAATCAACACGTTTGAGTTGCTCATAATCTGGGTATTCATAATCTGGGTATTCTCATAATAGTGAATATATACCCATAAAAGAGTAATGAATAATTTGATTTTTATGATTTGAAAACTCATCATGGACTTGTAATGTTGTTGCTTCAATGAATTACAAATTATAATATTATCGTTTCGTTTGTATGGATCTTTTTTGTCTAAAAAATAGACTTTTACACGTCGACTCCTGGGAGAGAAGTTCTTGGACCTTCCACTGATCTCTATTAATTGTTTTTCCCTACTTTTAGTAAATTTCCACTGAGAGAATTGATTTGGACTATTCTCATGTGGGATGCTACAATGTCAACAGCATCTCCATGACATACGCCACTTATGCCTTTCGTGTTGCATTTCATCAAATTTTGTTTTCTTCGTTATTGATCTAACAGAAGTGTCCAAAAAAGATGTTCAACATATCTGTTGGGGTTGTTGGCCTCAAGCCATGATTCGCAGTAAATTTAATCTCATTTGGTAAAAATGATTCGAGAATCTTTTGTGACAAAACCTCACACTATTGAAAATAAATAGTTAAGTTTGAGTCAACTTTATCTCGGTCACATTTATATATAACAATCAATATTCTAGGCATGATCTTAATCAGAGAAGATTAAATCTGAATTTGTTTCGTTTTCAATTACAATAGTCCACTTTCATTCATTGATAGCTCTAACATTTAAAAATATCTATCTCTAATATAAAAATGACAACTAAAAAAGAGGAGAGGTTACCAAGAAGGCCTTTAGCCTACGCTTAGTTCCTCCTCGAAGGCATGCATATGACTTTTGCAACATGTTATTTTAAAAAGGGGTTCTTAGATATAGATTTATTTTCTTAACAGAAAAAATATATAGATCCATTTTCGTTAGTGCACATTGGATGCAGTCCACATCCTTCCTCTTCCCAATTGAGGTCCCTCCCAACCAACTGTGGGGCCAGGTAAGCAGACCTTGTAGCCACTATATTTGATATATGAGTTATTTACATTAACACTCTCTGCGGTTTTCAATGTTTTAAGAAAATTCATAAGGTTTCAAAAATTATACGAACACCCCTTGAGATTTCAAAGTTTTTGACAAACCCCTTTTCATTGATTGTTCATTTAAAAATTGATGATTTTGTATTAAAAAAAGCCTAGGCAAATGAAAAAATTAATCTCGATATGTGTATGTACAAGCTAATCTCAAAGACTAACTTTGTCATTTTGGAGAAATTTCTCATATAAAATTATCAATCTCTAGACCAAAACTCAACGGAAAGGGTTTGATGACATGGATTCAAAACTTGTTAAATTCAATATTCATCTATTGCAACATACACATGGAAATTATATTATTAATCTTTGTTTGTCAGCGTGACATATCACATCCCCTTACATTTCAATCGTCTAAATTGTATAATAAATAGGCCAATTAAGTCGAGAAAGCTCATCTAAAACTCAAGGCAAAACAGCTTCCTTTTTCCCTCTCTATCAACAACCAGCATATCACAATGGGCTCAGAAACCCCTCTCAGACTTCCCGTCATAGATTTCTCGAACCAAAGCCTAACTCCAGGCACCACAGAGTGGAACGCAGTGAGAGCTCAAGTCCACAATGCACTCGAAGAGTATGGTTGCTTCGAGGCATTGTTCACCAAAGTCCCTTCACACATTCGAAAGTCCATATTTCAATCAATTGAAGAGCTTCTCGACCTCCCTTTGCAAACCAAATTAAAAATTGTTTCGAGAAAACCTTTCCGTGGCTATGCCGGGCAGTCAGCCGTGATGCCACTATATGAGAGCATGCCGATTGATGGTGCCAACGTCTATGAACAAGTTCAAAGCTTGGCAAACACCTTGTGGCCTCAAGGAAACCCAAGCTTCTGGTTCATAACACATTAACTCTTCCTCCTAATTAACAATTTCGTAGTCGTATATGCGTATTATAATTTCATAGGGAAAATGTTATGATTTTATGAGACAATTTGACATGTTATGTTACTAGGATGTCTACCATATATAATTCAAATTAGCAATACGCCAAAACAATACATATCAGATTTCTGGTCTGAGAACATTAGCGTTAATTTCATATTCTAATATTTGGTGTTCATACTTTTATATTTTTGTGGCAGCAAAAGTATACAATCCTTCACGGAGAAAGTTTCAGAATTGGATCAGATCATCAGGATGATGATTCTGGAGAGCTTGGGCCTTGAGAAGTACTTGGAGGAACACCTAAACTCGACCGACTATCTTCTTCGAGTGATGAAATATAAGGTGCCTCAAACCAACGAGACTAAGTTAGGGATACCCCCTCACACAGACAAGAACATTGTCACCATTTTGTACCAAAACCAAGTCGATGGGTTAGAAGTGCAAACCAAAGATGGCAAATGGATCAATGTCAAGCCTTCATCAGACTCTTTCATCGTCTTGATCGGCGAGTCACTCCACGTGAGTTGCTTCGCTTCCTTCCAATTCGATTTACATGCACATTAAATCCTTTAGAAATTAACGTTCATATTATGGTGATGTTGTAGGCATGGACAAATGGTAGGCTGCATTCTCCCATTCATAGGGTTATGATGAATGGAAATGAGGCTAGGTACTCAACTGGATTGTTCTCCGCCCCTAAGGAAGGCTACATAATAAAAGCCCCAAACGAGGTTGTGGATGAAGAGCACCCTTTGCTTTTTAAGCCCTATGAACATGCTCAATTTATGGCGTTCTGTAATTCAGAGGCCGGCCAGAGAGGTCTTTTTCCTTTGAAGACTTTCTGTGGTGTCCAAGACTTGACCTTGTCTACTTAGCTTGGCAAATTACAATTTCAATACATCTATCTTTGTATAATAAGTGGCAATATTGTAATAATGCATCTATTGTATTGACTATCATTGTATAATAAGTGGCAATATTGTAATAATGCATCTATTGTATTGACTATCTTTGTATAATAAGTGGCAACACTGTAATAATGCATCTATTGTATTATGTTATCTATGGTATGGTTGACTATCAACTCTCCTCTTACCATTTTCTTTGTGGCCACGGGCCACCCTGTCTTCTCCAGTATTGAGCTTTAACTCACACTAATGGAAATAAATAGTTATGTATATGGACCATCAATATTCTAGGCATATGGTCCTAATCAGAGTAGATTATATCTGAATATGTTTCCATTTCATTTCCAGTATATATATTGTCCACGCTCATTCATTGATAGCTCTAACATTTAACAATGTATATCTCTAACATAAAAATGACAACTAAGTCAACGGGGTATAGCCCAGTGAAAAAGAGTATTGGCTTGTCGACTGGAGGTTCGAACCCTCATAGCACTTTGGTAGTATGTGTGCGTGAGAAATCCTCCTCCCCCTCTAGTTTAGACTATCACTTATACTTTAAAAAAATTGACAACTAAAAATAAAAAATAGAGAGATTACTAAGCGGGTTAGCCTACGCTTAGTTCCTCCCTTTGCTCAAAGGCATGAATCTTTTTGCAGTTGTTTGTAGCATTATGTTTTTAAAAAGTGATGATTGTACGGTTCTTCCATCTTGAATTTTTATACGTATCTTTGGCTATAATATTATCAATTATATAAATAGGCGGCCTAGTCAACTCTTCAAAACTCAACTCAAAGCAGCTTCCTCTTTCCATTTCTATCAACCAAAACCAGCATATCACTATGGGCTCATCAGAAACCCCTCTCAAGCTTCCCATCACAGATTTTTCCAAGCAAGCCCTCACTCTAGGCTCCAAAGAGTGGGAAACAGTGAGAACCCAAGTCCACAATGCACTGGAAGAGTATGGTTGCTTCGAAGCTTTGTTTTACAAAGTCCCTCAACACTTTCGAAAGTCCATATTTCAATCAATGGAAGAACTTTTCAATCTCACTTTACAAACCAAAATGCAGAATGTTTCCAAAAAAACCCTACCTTGGCTATGTTGGCCACCCCATGGTGGCACTATATATGAGAGCATGGGGGTTGATGTTGTCAACGTCTATGAACAAGTTCAAAGCTTGATAAACACCTTGTGGCCTCAAGGAAACCCAAGCTTCTGGTTCATAAACCATTCAAATTAACAATTTCTTAGTCATACATTCGCATTAATTTCATAGGAAATATTTTTCATTTATCATATAATCTGACATGTTGTGTTACTTTCAATCATTAATCAGGCTTAGTGTATAGGCTAAATCCAAACCAATCAAATAATCAACCCGCCATGGACAAGAAATCAGCCGGCTGAGAAGAAAGAAAAGAGGAAGAGAGGAGGAGGAAAAAGAATAAAAAAGAGGGGGAGATATTAAACAGACGAGATTTTATGGATGAAAAATTCTTGGTTCCGCCATTGCCTACAAATAGATGAAAAATTGACGAAATTTTATGGAATGACAAAATTAGAACACATTAAGAGTTTGGAGAACCAAAATGAAATTCGGGTATAAGTTTATGGATCATTACAGTTTAAAGCCCAAAAAAAAACAAAGAAATTAACGTTCATATTTTGGTGATGTTTTCGGCATGGACAAACGGTAGACTGCATTCTCCATATCATAGAGCGATGATGAGTGGAAATGAGGCTAGGTACTCAACTGGATTGTTCTCTGTCCCTAAGGAAGGGTACATAATAAAAGCCCCAGATGAGGTTGTGGATGAAGAGCACCCTTTGATCATGCTCAATTTCTTGACTTCTGTAATTCAGATGCTGGCAAGAGAGCTCCCTCTGCTTTGAAGGCTTATTGTGGTGTCCATGATCTGGCCTTGTCTACTTAGCTTGGCACATTACAATTTCAATAAATCTCTTTCTTTCTTTATACTCAGCCTTTTGCTTTATATATATAGATGATAATGTAGCAATATTGTAAATAATGTATGATGTTATATATGGTTCATTTATCTGTACTTTTATATGAAGCACCCACCCACCCCCATTTTTTTAAAAGTAAATACTATGAGGTGTCCCCACACCCAAAAAGTGGGATTAATCCCCAAATAGGATTAGGGTTGCCCTAGTCACAAAGTACTCCCAACTAGTTTCGAACCCTAGCTAGTTAGGCACCAGGCAGTCCGCCAGCTGGATGTGGCATTTGCCAACTACACCCCCCTCCACTTTTATGGCTAAATAAACTACTCTTTTCCCCAATTTTAAATTTTTATTTCGTATTTCTTATATTTCATTATCTAATGCGCATATTTTGTTTTCTAATATACACATGGTGTTTCCTTTTTATCCATTTTTGAAAATTAATGAGGCTGTCCGCAAAAGAGTAAAATTTTTGAAACCAAACAAGCCAACCAAAAAAAAATTAAAAGGTGCGCCGTTGCCGGGGATCGAACCCGGGTCGTCCGCGTGACAGGCGGAAATACTTACCACTATACTACAACGACTTTTGTTCTCAAGTCATCATATGTAGAGACTTTCTACGACAACAACCTGGTACTAGTCATGATGTTTTGGACTGGTTGATCATCTTAACAAGAATGGCCGCTTTTTCTTTTTTTTTCTTTTTTGGTTGGAAGTATGATCTACAAGTTATATATAAATTTTCTTTAACATAAGTAATGATATAATTCATTAAATATCATCACCTCCTAAAGTATATATATTATTCTAAGCTATTTGGCAATATCACTAGGAAGCAAAACTGTGTTGTTGATCAAATCACTTTGTCGATCCATTAATTTTCAGTGTCCAAATATTTGAACTTAAACTTAGTTGTTAGTTTTGCGTGTCGTGTCGTATGTCATCCGTTTACTCATATAATAAATATTACCAAACAATTATACAGACATCTGATAATACGATAAACTATTTCAAACACATAGAAAATGCTCAAAAATATTTACAAAAATTCACACATAGGAAGAATGAGTTGTAGACTAAAAGATGTTAAAATTAAAAATTAAAAAAACCAAAGTAACATTTTTTTGGCGAATGAACACCGACTCACCCTCTTATAATTTAGACTATTGCTTATATTCAAGAACACCTACTCACCCTCTTATATTTTAGACTATTGCTTATATTCAAGAACACCGAGTATCTAAATCTTGGGTGTAGTTTTGCAGGGTCTAATTGTGGGCCTTATGGAAAATGATGCACACCTTGAGTACATATTGGCCCAAAACTAGAAAAGATAGTAGAGCTAGTCCAAGGATACTTGGGCTCAGCTTAAGCAGCATAGTGGGCCTTTAATTTCTCAAATTACTTCCTTTGGATGGGCTTATGGCTCCAATAGGCCAGCCATGGCCGCTGCTTTTTTCTTTTTTTTTTTTTTTTTTTTTTTTTTTTTTTTTTTTTTTTTTTTTTTTGGGAAATATAGCAAATTACAATAGGCAATCTCGGTGTTCAATTTTGGATACCAAGCAGGGGAGAGGGGGAGGGCCACAGTCATTGTGGTAACCCGGCATTGGCAGCCATGGTTGTTTTTACATAAACGTATATATGAATTTTTTTTCCTTGGATCTTAATAATTTTTTTTTTTAATACAAGCGATAATCTAAATTATAGGGAAGTGAGATTTCTTATACACACACACAACTATGATGTCGTGGGGATTCAAACCTAAGACTTATGGTCTGCAAATCAATGTCCTTTTACATTAGATTAGATCCCGTTGGCTAAAAAGTTAAACTTTAATAAAACGATTTGGAAATAATAATAAAAAAGTAACTTATTTTACGAATTTAAATTATTGATTTTGCATTTGCCACAGGCATCATCTCTTCTGATAATTGCCTTCCCCAGCTGTTTCATGCACGCCTGCGACTTTAGATTTTTTGTTGTAGACCTGCCGGTTTGTAGTGATGCTTGCTAGTTGAAACTTAGAAAAGCTCTTCAACTTCATATGCGTCATCCATTTATGTATAATGTATGGACCATCAATATTCTAGACATGGTCCTAATCAGAGAAGATTATATCTGAATTTGTTTCATTTTCAATTCCAGTATATATTCTGTGACCAAAATAATAATAATAATTAAAACGCAAATAGACAAACAAATTGAAAACGAGGACCACAAATGAAATGTTTTGAAAATATTAAATATATGTATATAATTAACATATGTATGTCCTTTTGCAAATATGAAAATTCAAACATTTTCGTGTTATGGTATGTGACGTTTCAAAATTGAGGACCACACTTTTCAATGACATTTTACCTAATCACGCTTTTGATTGTCTATAATATATATTATTATGAAAAAAAATCATGCAAACTGAAAAGTATTAAAACATATAATTCAGACCGACAAAATAGACGAACACATTGCTTCAAAAAAAGACTATAATAACAACTATTTAATTGAGTGGTCAAATGGTTTCTAAGGGATTTTTTTTTTTTTTTTTTTTTTTTTTTTTTTTTTTTGGGGGGAAGATAGTCTTTGAGGGAATATCTAAAAACTAGAGAGTTCGAATTACTGAAATTCAATGTGTAGTGGGGCCTACTAGGGTGTCTCTCAAATAAACTTATTTGAGCAATCCTTCAATTAAAGCTCTATGTTTTATATATATATATATATATATATATATATATATATATATACAGTCCCCTTATATTAAGGGATCCCTCAAATAATTTTATTTGAGGGATGCCCTTTAGGGTACCCTACAATTTTTTTTCCAATGATCCAAACCATCTATTTTTTAGGTCTTCATTCATAAATCATCCTTACAAAAAAAAATTAGATAAATCGAAAACCGTTTCGACATTCAATTGGATCATACAAAATCAATGAACACAGTGCTTCAAGAAAGTACAAAAATTTCAATAACTCAATTGAATGGTCAAATGATATCGGATTCAAATGATTTTTTGTAGAGATGATCTTTGAATGTGTATCTACAAAATAGACAGTTTGGATTAGTGAAATACAATCCGGAGTGGGCCCTATAAGGGGTGTCCCTCAAATAAGTTATTTGAGGGATCCCTCAATGGAAACTCTAAATATATATATATATATATACATATAATGAAAAGAAAAAAAAACTTCACTATCACCGATGTATATTTTCCTTGTGAATGAAATATAAAGGGTGTGTGTATGCGCGCCAGTTTCATCTAAGTTTTTCTTATATACCTAACACATATATCATGTTTGTGTTGAAATTTCAAAAAATAAAAGTGGAGGCATATTATTGTGACTGTTTAGGTAGGCTGACTTGAAATTTTTTTCATATTTGTCACTTCTACTTATTTAGTTTCAAAAGTCAATTTCAACCTAAATTTAAACTATGAAAGGCATGGGACTAGTCCACATACAAAATTGGCTTCGAAAAACGAGTCATTATTCGGTGTGGTTGTTACACAATCATTCTTGGGTTAATGGTTTTATTAGTCCCCCAATTTTGACCGGATTTGCATTTGAGTACCTCAATTTCCAAAATGGTACCCGTGGTCCTTTAACTTTAGTTTCGTTTGAACAACTAGTCCCACCATTACCTCTGTCAATTTTTTTGGTTAAAATTAGGGATAGATGGGTCTTTTCATGTTAGTTTTGAGGGGCAAAAAAGACTTTTAGATTCTCTCAGAGAACTAGGAAAAACCTTTGGGCGAAGTCTTAGGGTGGTTCTGGTGGAGCCAAAGTACAGTCATGTCGAACTTTGTTCGGCTTGGGAACAACCCTCGCATCTGCCAGCGCCTATATGAACCTCCCTCAGCCCCCTTCATACTCGCAGCCACAACAGAGAGAGAGAGAGAGAGAGAGAGAGAGAGAGAGAAAATGGGCGGGTGGGCAATCGATGTGCACGGCGACGTTGGTGTGGATCCCAATCTCTCAATGGAGTGTCAGGAACAGGCCAAACAACTCCCCACTCGCTGCCTCAATCTCAGCATCTCTGCTCTTCGTTCCGATCTCGCCGCCATTGATGTTGTTGAGCTTGTTGTACGTCCCTCTCTCTCCACATTTCAATTCTCATCAAATCCCATACTTTTTTTTTTGCCATTCTTTAATCCGTTTGATTTTTAAAAAAAATCTCATTTCTTGTGTTTGCGTTGTGGGTTTTCTCTGTAACCAAACATGTCCCGAGAATTTTCCTTCTGGATTGGGATTGGAATTGGTGTTGTTGCAGCTACTACTAATTGTGGTGGTGAAGAAATGAAAATATTGCCACCTAATTTGCCTTTGCCGATGCCATTGACAAGGTTTCGAGGGCATCCTCCTGGTGCTGCTTTGTTCGGATTGGGAACAACCCTCGCACTCGTCAAACACACTTGCCCCGCCACCACTGGGTTATTCATCTCAATCATCATCTATATATATATATATATTTGTTGTAATTTCAATATGAAAACTGAACAGTGGTTGATTGGTTGGTGCGCTCTCTCCTCTACTAAGAGGAATGAATGATTTTCTTGGCTAGATTTGTTGGAGAAAATGATTCTAGAATTGATTATGGATTTTGGTAGGGAAGGCAAGTTGCAGAAGGGGGATAATAAAACTAACCTGAAAAGACCCATCTACCCTTAAATTTAACGAAAAAATTGACAGAAGTAACGATGAGACTAGTTGTCCAAACGAAACTAAAGTTCAAGGACCACGAGTACCATTTTGGAAATTGAGGTACTCAAATGCAAATTCGGTCAAAGTTGGGGGACTAATAAAACCATTAACCCATCATTCTTTCTTCACCCTTCTTTTTTTTTTGCCAAATATTTCTTCCTCCAGTCATTTCTCTCATATATTCTCTCTTTATCTCTAACATTAAAACGATAACTACAAATAAAAATGAAGAGGTTACCAAGTGGACCCTTAACCTGCACCTAGTTCTTTATTTTTTTAACAGCTGACAATGTCATTTTGTAACATTATCTTGTTTTAAAAAGTGATGATTGTGCGGTGCCTCCTTCCAAATACTTCTTAAATATTTCTTTGAACTCCCATCAAATATACCCTTATAATCTTTGTGTTGTAAGCGTGACATATCACATCCCCTTACATTTCAATCGTCTAAATTGTATAAATAGGCAAATTAAGTCGAGACTTGAAAGCTCATCTAAAACTAGAGGCAACACAGCTTCCTTTTTTAGCCTCTATCAACCAAACCAGCATACCACAATGGGCTCAGAAACACCTCTCAAACTTCCCGTAATAGATTTTTCCAACCAAAGCCTAACTCCAGGCACCACAGAATGGAACGCAGTGAGAGCCCAAGTCCACAATGCACTCGAAGAGTATGGTTGCTTCGAGGCATTGTTTAACAAAGTCCCTTCACACATTCGAAAGTCCATATTTCCATCAATTGAAGAGCTTTTCGACCTCCCTTTGCAAACCAAATTGCAAAATGTTTCCAAGAAACCCTACCATGGCTATGTTGGGCAGTACCCCATGGTGCCCCTCTACGAGAGCATGGGGGTTGATGGTGCCAACGTCTACGAACAAGTTCAAAGCTTGACAAACACCTTGTGGCCTCAAGGAAACCCAAGCTTTTGGTTCATAACATTAATTCTTTCTCCTATTTAACAATTTCATTGTCGAATATATTCTAATTTTATCTTATCAGACAGTCTGACATGTTATGTTACTAGAATGTTAATTTGAATTATTGATGAAGTATATTTTATTATGTGATTCAGATTATCAGTCTAACAATACATATAGCATATCAAATGTCTAGTAAGACAACGTTACCATTAATTTCATAATCAAATATTTGGAGCTAAATTTTTTTTTTTTTTTTTTTTTGGTTGCAGCAAAACTATACAATCCTTCTCGAAGCAAGTTTCAGAGTTGGATCAAATCATCAGGAGGATGATTCTGGAGAGCTTGGGGCTTGAGAAGTACTTGGAGGAACACCTAGAATCAACCAACTACCTTCTTCGAGTGATGAAATATAAGGGACCTCAAACCAACGAGACTAAGTTGGGGCTAAATGCTCACACAGACAAGAACATTGTCACCATTTTGTACCAAAACCAAGTTGATGGGTTAGAAGTACAAAACAAAGATGGCAAATGGATCAATGTCAAGCCTTCACCGGACTCTTTCATCGCAATGATCGGCGATTCCCTCTACGTAAGTTGCTTCACTTCCTCCCAATTCAATGTTCATGCACATTAATTCCTCTAGAAATTAGTAAGTTCGAAGAAAAATAATAATGTTCATATTGTGCTGGTTCTGTAGGCATGGACAAATGGGAGGCTGCATTCTCCATATCATAGGGTTATGATGAGTGGAAATGAGGCTAGGTACTCAACTGGATTGTTCTCTATCCCTAAAGAAGGCTACATAATAAAAGCCCCAGAGGAGGTTGTGGATGAAGAGCACCCTTTGCTTTTTAAGCCCTTTGATCATGTTCAATTTCTTGGGTTCTATTATTCAGAGGCTGGGCAGAGAGCTCACTCTGCTTTGAAGACTTATTGTGGTGTCCAAGACTTTGCCTTTTCTAATTAGCAAATTGCAATTTCAATCAATCTCTTTCTTTGTGCAATATGTGTTCTCAAAAAAAAAATGTGGGAGTATGTAATAATGTATAT
The DNA here is from genome assembly GCA_903112645.1 of Prunus armeniaca. Classification (NCBI taxonomy): domain Eukaryota; kingdom Viridiplantae; phylum Streptophyta; class Magnoliopsida; order Rosales; family Rosaceae; genus Prunus; species Prunus armeniaca. The sequence goes on along the minus strand of CAEKDK010000003.1, from coordinate 5,951,752 downwards.
CTATTGTACTATTTTATCTATGGTTGATCTATCTGTACTGTTGGCTTTTAGCACAATTTTGTTTTGGGAGTTTCACTAAAACACCCAAAATGGGGGCTGAAATTATAAAAAAACTCAACACCCAAAACACTTTATAAACACACCCAAAACTCATCATTACACACACTCAAAACTTATTTATAAACACCCCCAAAAAATATACAATTGTTGATTTTGGATGTATTTCTATGTTTAAATAGTGCTTGGGTTTTTGTATAAATACATGTCTAGGATTGAGTTTATTTATAAATTTGTATTTTGTTTTTCCACAATCTATATATTTAAAAATAATAAGAAACTATATTCTCAAAATAATAAAACATAAAAAATAAAAAAGACGCCGTTGCCGGGGATCGAACCCGGGTCGTCCGCGTGACAGGCGGAAATACTTACCACTATACTACAACGACTTTGTTGGCAAGGGGTTTTACACGTGATGGTTTAGTATGCAGCAATAAGCCTGCGACTTGTTTCGATATTCGTCCAAGCTCCAGTTAATTATTGGGAAGATATCTTTTGGACTAGTTAATCATAAGAATGGTCGCATCTTTTTCTTGAAAGTATGATCTACAAGATACTTGTAGATCAATTTTGCTATGTTCTTATTCTATAAAAAATATCAAGCATAATACAAAGAAAACACCTACTAATACCATGAAAATTTATATTAAAAGCGTATTTCACAAAGATAACATGTCACTATCGTGTGTTATGAATGAATATTGAGCCGGCCAATAAGGCTCGATCTAAGTGTAATTTTTCATATACGTTATATATATAATACAAACAATATTGGAGGAGGGGAGAATCGAACCTAGGACCTCAGACTCAAGAAAAAATATTTTCTAACGATGTAAACTACAAAGTCCCTTGCTTCATGTATGTTATCTTGTCGTACATGATTTTGTCAAATTTAATTGTAAGCCCTATGGACCACGATGCATGCCTTGAGTACATCTCGGGGCTAGACCTATATTCATGTCTAGTTTATGTTTGTGTTTCTGGGCTTCGGCCACATCAAACAAAAATACTGACGATTCCACAGGCCTCACGGCTACACAGGATAGCTCTTTCAAGTATACTTGGGTACATCTAAAACCCCTAAAAAATAAAAACAGAATTGGACTGGAGTGGGCCTAGAGTAATACTAGAGACTCGAATCCAAAATTTAGTGTGATAGTTGATGCCTCTTGTTGAACAAAGAAATTTCACCCCAAAAAAAATCATGGGTTTGGATAAGTTCAACAACGTTGGGTGGGCCTGGTCCTCACACTATACTTGTTTTCAAAACAAGTTTCAAACACCCAGGAAATCAAATTGTTCCTAATCTTATGCCTAAAGAAAAGGAAGGGATCATCCATTCAATAAATAAGGGAAAAGGATAATCTGATAAAGGGGAGGAGGAATCCAATTTGAATGTGAATTATTCCATCTCGAATCTCTCTCGCAAGGACTATAAAAAGGAGGAGACAACTGGGAGGTGGAGCAGGAAAAAAACCGAAAGCCACAAAGGTAGAGAAGGACAATCGTGAGGCTGCAGAGGAAAAATGAGGCTCAACACTTCTACTCCCTGCGAAGACAGAAGCAGTCAGATACATATGTTGCATCTGCAACAAGGCTCCTCTCTTGAAGTCTCCCATGATTGGGTATAAAACCCACAAATCAAATTTTGGGGCGGCATCCCTTGCATCAAAATTTCTTGAATGCTCAATCCATCATTGGGTAATAAACCCTGAAATCAAAGCATTGGGTTTTGCACCTCATAAACAAAGCTTGGGTATTTCACCCTAAAAACAAATATGGGTTTTCACCCTGAAAACAAGTTTGGGTATTGCACCCTAGAAATAAAAGCCTGGGTGTTTCACCCTCAATCAAGGCTTTAGGTTTCACACCCTAAAAAATCATGGACACAAAATCCATCATAGGTGTGCAACCCTTAATCAAATACTCTAAATGATATATCCATTTTGGTTATAAAACTCATACACTGAGTTCTTTGGATGACGGATCCATTTTGGGTACAAAACTCATGAACAAAACCATTGGGGGTCTAATCTCGTAGCAAATAAAAATGGGTTATACCTAAGCCTTCGGAGAATCCGATCAACTCTCTCCCTCTCTAATAAAAAAACAAAAAACAAAAGCCCACTAATTTCTTTAAGTGTGCTGCTCCGGAACGAAAACAAAAAGAAATCAGTTGTTTGCACATAGACAGAACCAAAAGAAAAGGCGAAGTCAGCAAACAAAAAAAAGTTTGGAGGAGAGGCCATGCACAGTCCACGTCTTGCTTGAAGTAGGAAAAAAGAAAAGGAAGCCAGTGGATTGGACAATGACAATAAGAAAAATGGACAAAACCATTCAATTTTTCCCATAGGTCATCTACCCATGCAAATTTCAATGAGATTGAGTTTAAATCTCTCAAACACAAATTCTCAATTAGTGGGCCACACTTACCCATTAATTTCAAATTTTTCTCATGGGTCATCTACCTATAAAAATTTCAACATCTCCAAATTATCTCGAAGACACAAATTCTTAATTAGTGGGCCACACTTACCCATTAATTTTCAAATCAATTTGGAACTACGTCGGTTTGATCCCATCAAGAGTACGTAGGCAGTCTAGCATCCCATTAGATGGAACCGCAACCAAATTTGAATCCCTGGTTTATTCCAACCAAATTCGCCCAAACACTTTTCCAAATGCAAATGTCAATTGTAGAAAATTAGTTGGTTCATCAAAATTGCTCATTATTTTTCATGGACATTGACATTAAGAAAAATGGTACAAAACCATCCAATTTTTCACATGGGTCATCTACCCACGCAAATTTCAATGAGATGAAATTTAAATCTATCAAACACAAGTTCTCGATTAGTGGGTCACACTTACCCATTAATTTCCAATTTTTCTCATGGGTCATTTACCTATGAAAATTTCAACATCTCCAAATTGTCTCAAAGACACAAATTCTTAATTCGTGGGCCACATTTACCTATTAATTTCCAAATCAATTTGGAACTATGTCGGTTTGATCCCATCAAGGGTACGTAGGCAGTCTAGCATCCCATTAGACACAACCGCAACCAAATTTGAATCCCTGGTTCATTCTAACCAAATTCGCCCAAACACTTTCCCAAATGCAAATGCCAATTGTAGAAAATTAGTGGGACCATCAAAATTGCTCACTATTTTTCATGGAAATTGACATTAAGAAAAATTGTACAAAACCATCCAATTTTTCACATTAGTCATCTACCCATGCAAATTTCAATGAGATGAAATTTAAATCTCTCAAACACAAATTCTCAATTAGTGGGCCACACTTACCCATTAATTTTAAACTTTTCTCATGAGCCATCTACCTATGAAAATTTCAACATCTCCAAATTGTCTCAAAGACACAAATTCTTAATTAGTGGGCCACACTTACCCATTAATTTCCAAATCAATTTGCAACTACGTCGGTTTGATCTCATCAAGGGTACGTAGGCAGTCTAGCATCACATTAGACGCAACCGCAACCAAATTTAAATTCCTGGTTTATTCTAACCAAATTCGCCCAAACACTTTCCCAAATGCAAATGTCAATTGTAGAAAATTAGTGGGTTCTACAAAATTGCTCATTATTTTTCATGGACATTGACATTAAGAAAAATGGTACAAAACCATCCAATTTTTCACATGTGTCATCTACCCATGCAAATTTCAATGAGATGAAATTTAAATCTCTCAAACATAAATTCTCAATTAATGGGTCATACTTACTTACCCATTAATTTCCAATTTTTCTCATGGGTCATCTACCTATGAAAATTTCAACATCTCCAAATTGTCTCAAAAACACAAATTCTAATTAGTGGGCCACACTTACCTATTAATTTCCAAATCAATTTGGAACTACGTCGGTTTGATTCTATCAAGGGCACGTAGGCAGTCTAGCATCCTATTAAACGTAACCGCAACCAAATTTGAATCCCTAGTTTATTCTAACCAAATTCGCCCAAACACTTTCCCAAATACAAATGTCAATTGTAGAAAATTAGTGGGTTCGTCAAAATTGCTCATTATTTTTCATGAACATTGACATTAAGAAAAATGGTACAAAACCATCCAATTTTTCACTTGGGTTATCTACCCATGCAAATTTCAATGAGATGAAATTTAAATCCCTCAAACACAAATTCTCAATTAGTGGGCCACACTTACCCATTAATTTCCAATTTTTCTCATGGGTAATCTACCTATGAAAATTTCAACATCTCCAAATTGTCTCAAAGACTCAAATTCTTAATTAGTGGGCCACACTTACTCATTAATTTCCAAATCAATTTGGAACTACATCGGTTTGATCCCATCAAGGGTACGTAGGCAGTCTAGCATCTCATTAGACGCAACCGCAACCAAATTTGAATTCCTTGTTTATTCTAACCAAATTTGCCCAAATACTTTCCCAAATTCAAATGTCAATTGTAGAAAATTAGTGGGTTCATCAAAATTGCTCATTATTTTTCATGGACATTGACATTAAGAAAAATGGTGCAAAACCATCCTTCACATGGGTCATCTACCCATGCAAATTTCAAAGAGATGAAATTTAAATCTCTCAAACACAAATTCTCAATTAGTGGGCCACACTTACCCATTAATTTCCAATTCTTCTCATGGGTCATCTACCTATGAAAATTTCAACATCTTCAAATTGTCTAAAGACACAAATTCTTAATTAGTGGGCCACACTTACCCATTAATTTCCAAATTAATTTGGAACTACGTCGGTTTGATCCCATCAAGGGTACGTAGGCAGTCTAGCATCCCGTTAGACACAACCGCAACCAAATTTGAATCCCTAGTTTATTCTAACCAAATTCACCCAAACACTTTACCAAATGCAAATGTCAATTGTAGAAAATTAGTGGGTTCCTCAAAATTGCTCATTATTTTTCATGGACGTTGACATTAAGAAAAATGGTACAAAACCATCCAATTTTTCATAGGTTCATCTACCCATGCAAATTTCAATGAAATTAAATTCAAATATCTCAAACACAAATTCTCAGTTAGTGGGCCACACTTACCCATTAATTTCCAATTTTTCCCATGGGTCATTTACCTATGAAAATTTCAACATCTCCAAATTGTCTTAAAGATACAAATTCTTAATTAGTGTGACAGGACTCAAGCCAAATTCCACTTTGGAATATGGACCGAACCCTGTGCGTGTCCAACACCTGGCAGGTGCCGAGCACACTTAATCAAATTGCCTTTCTAACTAAATTCAAAATTTCTTTTGGGTTTGACTTCTGCCAAGAATTCGGCAGAGTCTCCCCTTTAAATTGCTCATTTCCCAAACTTTTTCACCTGTACAAGCAAGCAATTTAAATATCCACAATCATTCAGCAAGTATAATAATAGAATTCATGCAACCAAACATCAAAACTTTATGGCCTCATGCCTTACAGAAATCCTAAGGCAATTTCAGAGCAAGCTAATTCAGTAATTTACAAAAATAGAGTAGTTGCAAGAGAACATCCTACAGAGAGGAAAAGGAGGAGTGATGAGTGGTGACCACCCTATAGTGGTGCTCTAGTACACGACTACTGCCTGGGGGGGCAAAATATTTAAAAGTATGAGTGGACAAAATAAAGTTTTGGAAAATAGAATATTACCATACTAACCCCATTGTTAAAACCATTTGAAAATCCAATTATATCCATGTTCTATATTCGTACAGGAATTAAGACATGCATATTTATATACATATAATTAATCATGCAAACAATCAAATCATTAAAACCTTTTGAAAGCATTATAAAGCATATTTCCTTTCCACCTAGGTGTACCAATCAAATATCCGTCAATTCCATGACACTATATTTATTTCCCACATTATACCATCAATTCCAAGTCTCACATAAGCGACACATCCTCGCAGGCCTCGGAAACACAAAGTCACTCGAGCCGCATTCCTCGCAAGACTCAGGGGATACTTGGTCAACTTGAGCAGTATCCTCGCTCCTCATAATCCGGATATCCCTAATACTCGTGAGGCAACTGTCAAACGCACCCTAACTCAACCGAAGGCAACTAGAATGTCCATGGACATCATTATAACCGAAGGCAACACTTTGGGTACCTATGGTGGTTTAAAAACATTTCTTGGAAAATTATAATTCTATTTCTCATTAAATTCTAAAATCATGTTATCATTTCCTTTTCTACCTTAAAAGCCATTCACGTTTAAACATAAATAGAATTTAATAAAAAATATTTGCAATCAAACTAATTGCTTGGAAAGCAAAACCATAATAATTCATTCCAGAGAAATAATAAAACTTTTATTGCATAAAATTCATTTATAAAACAAAAGTCCACTCACTGAGCGTCCGAGTTAGCCTAGCCCTTCGAGGGTCCTTTATGCAGGTTCAATGAAGCCTGAGTACCTACTTAAGCAATTAAAATTTTTAATTAACAAAATAGCTCAACCATAGATATTTAATGAAAATCCTGACCCCTGGCCTCAAAAGTGCGTGTACAAAACTTACGAAGGTTCCTATGCCCATTTTCAACATTTATGATAGGTGAAATGGTCTAAAAAGACCCGAGGATAAATAAGGGATTAAATTTCCATATTGGTCATTCCGGTCCCCGTGGTGTCCACTACCTCTGATTACCAATCCCACAGTTCCTATAAGTTCAACACATTTTACTAAACATGCCCTGCAAGTTTGGTATGAATCAAACGATCGGATTGCTCATGATCGTACGGTCGGACGGTTACTGTTTACCTAAACTTTAAATTATTCAATCGGAGTATCCGGGACTCCGATTCTAGATCTGCGAATTTCTACACGATCCTAGAGGTGCCTAGATCAACATATTTGAAAATAAAGTCAATCCAACAGTCCAAACATATCAAACCCGGATAACACCTAATATGCGATATCCGATCGATAGTCAAACGGTAACCAAATTGAAATCCGAGCATACCGTCATGCTCGGGACGACATAAGGATCATTTTAGGACCAAAGCCCAACCTTGACATCTCGCCGACACGCCGCCACCCCGAGTGGGTGTGTAGAGAAATTTTCTGACGATCCGAAAACCCCAAACCGCCGGCCAATATTCATACCTACATATTAAGCACGTCAATGGAAGTAACTTTATACCTTTATACCTTGGCTAGAAGATTAATTCCACCGTTAAACCCTTCGAACGAACGATTTCCTCTTTGAAAAACCAAGAAAGTTTTGGTTTTGGATTTGACAATTTCTACTTGAAATTAGGTCGGGTCTTTGCGGAAAGTCACATAGGGGAGGTAAGGGAGTGTTTTGGATGTGATTGCAGGGCTTGGGGTGGCCGGAGTTGGCCGAAAAACTCGTTGAAAATGACGGTTTCTGGACATGCTGATTTTTGCTTGAGTTTTCGTTCAAATTTGGGTTCATTTCTTTTGGATTTGGGTATGGAATTTGGTATAGATAGATAGAGGAGAGAGAGAGACTAAGACAACGGGACCAGTTTTGTTGCCGAAGAAGCCGAACGTGGCCGGAATCGTGGCCAAAACCGCTGGGGTTGCAGCGGCTAAATAGGGGAGGGAGAGTGGTTCACGCATGGGAGGAGAGAGAGAGGTTTCGGGTTTTTAAAAAATATCCATTTTCGAAATAATTATGATTTTGCCACTAGACCATTTTTAATCGTAACTTCTTCGTTACAACTCCGATTTGAGCTCACTACGTGTCCACAGACTCATCTCGACATGCTCTACGCACTGGTACCACCCTAATCCCCATATTTTTTCTCGAACAAAAAATCAACTTTTAACCTATTAAAAAATTCCCGGGATAAAATCGTCTTTTACTTGAATAAATTAATAATTTAAAAATCAATCTAGGATCGGGTTATTACATAGTGGGCCACACTTACCCATCAATTTCCAAATCTTAATTTGAATAGAATCTCTGGTTTATTCTTAACCAAATTCGCCATAAACACAATTCCATATCGAATCCCTGGTTTATTCAGCTAAATTCACTCAAACCGATAAACCCAACCCAAATTCCACTTTGAAATCTGAACAAAACTCTATGCGTACCCGACATCTGGTAGGTGTAGGGCACACCTGACCAAATTGCCATTCTAACTAAAATTCACAATGTTTTACAATTGACTTCTGCTAAAATTCGGCATAGTCTCCCTTGTAAATTGCTCGTTTCCCAAACTTTTTCACCTGTATAAGAAGCAATTTAAATATTCACAACCGTTCAACATGCACAATAATAGAATTCATGCAACCAATCATCAAATCTTCATGACCTCAGGCCTCTTTATACCAAATAAATCGTTTTGCCATCTGTAACTGATATCAACTTTTAGAACAACATGAATATGTTATCAAATTTTAGAGTAATCTAACTGAACAACTTTTCTTTCATTTATTCTTGCGGTTGCACCTTGTAACTCTAGGTTGCCTACATACACTTACCAAGGGATCAAACCACACGTAGTTCTTTCTTCAAATCCATAAGTCAATTTATATTTTACTTGCATAAATTATATATTAAAACAACCAAATTCATAAAACCCTTTTAATTCTTCCTTCAAAACTCACATAAGGCTCATGTATGCAAATGAAGAACAAAACCATTCATTCTTCCAATTTCCAACACAAATTATAATTATATAAATGTACTTAATCAAATAAATCGGAAAACCCTCATGACTACTTCAAATCAATCTACTGAAATTCAAGCAAGAGCTATTGATTTCAAAACATGTCCCGATCCAATTCGAAAATAAGGAATATTCCCTAATCAGAGTGTGAGTCATACCATAGTCATAAGAATGAAATCCTACAACTATGATATGAAGAGAAAAAGAGCCACATATAAAAACAAATTTACTTAAAGACACAGAACCAGAGTTGACTACTTACAAAAGTTAAATACACAAATCGATAACAAAAACCTAGTTGCTTGGTTGAAACTCGCTTCCTCAAACTTCGCCTTGAATCCTGCACAATCTATTAGGGTATGAGCATTCTAATGCCCAGTAGAATACTGTCAAACCCCTCAAGGTCAGCTATCAAAGTTAATCATAGTGCCAAGTATCAAACAACACAAGATATATAAGTTATGCAATCAGACCAAATAAATAAATTTGCATATGCAGTGATGCCATAAACTCACTCCCTTCTAATTCCACTAATTCATATCTTAGGGTAACAAGCATGCATGTCCCAAACCATGCGTTTTACCACTGTGGCCCCGAATACCCAAAAATATGAACTAGCGCTCATCAGTCCCTTAACCCAGTTTTCTTTTGTTTACGAGTTTCTCAACTTTCACTTTTCATTAAAGGCCCTGCTCTCATCACCTCAATATATTCAAGCAATGCTCTCGTCACTTGAATTCATTCCACATTTTTATTTACTTAGATATATCTAAAGCCTTCTCCTACCCCTTAGATATACCTCAAACGACACACACACACACACCCCAAACATCACTGTCTTTATGATGCGTATGTAATGCAGCGCAATCATCATTTATCTGTGCGGAATAATAATACAAATAATAACAATAATATTTCAATCTTCATCACATGAATAATAATATTCACCCAACGTCAAAATAATATCCATAGAGAAACATCAATAAATATTCACATAACATCAAATAATATTCATTGAGTAAAGCAACAATAATATTCATATTTATAATATCATATATAAGCACCAAGATTAAAAGTGATATAGCCCAATCATCGGGAAATCAGGAAACCCTACCTCATGTCCAAGAAGCTAAAATGAAGAAATTACCCTTCGGAGGTTGCCGGGTTCTCTCCCATTCCTAGATTTGAAAAATAAATAACATAAATAAAGTTAGAAAATCAAATTTTTTTTAAAACATTTTTCTCTCCTAATATAGAGAGTGCACCCCACTCTCTAAGCTAAACCCCTCAAAATAACCCAAAACCTATACCATCGGACTCATATCGAAAAATCGAGTTAAATGGACTAAAAATATGGTGTCGGAGGCTGCCGAAACAACCACCACACGCCGCCACTCAACAAAGCCGCGAGTGGGCTTGTTTCCGGTTACTGTTCATCGTCTTCAAAAAAATCTTGCAACTTCCTCTGTTTTCCAGATTAAATCTGAGATTTTGTGATACATTTTGATCAACCAAACGTTAACGAAAATGGGCAAACTTATAGTGGTTTTGAAGCTTAATACCTCTAGTTTCTAACCCACCAAACAACACTGAAAACGGAGCTAAACGAAGGAGAAAACCAGCTCCAAAATTGGACTCACGACTGGTTTTCTTCAGAAAACATATTTTTTTCCAGACTTTGCACATGTGTTTGACCTATCAAAACTCAACCAAATTTGACGAAATTAATTTTTTGTTCCTTGCCATGTATAGTTTAAAACCCAATAATTGAATTCCTCAAACACTCAGAGTATTGGGAGAAAAAGGAAGCCAAAGTGAGGCTCACGAGCTGCAAATTTCCATAAAATGACAATTTCCAAATTTGGTTCAAAGTTGTTTCCAACCTTTCTAACATCCCCAGATTGTTCCTAAGGCTGCCAAAAACTCTTCTAAACTTCATACCTATCATAGAACTCATCAAAAACCCAAAATGAAACCAAATTCAACAACACCCATACTTGAAAAATTGCTCTATGCACCCAACCCGAAAATAAAGGTTCAAACTCTTCCAATTCAATTTTTCCTCACACTCATATGGCTCAAATTATTCTTTAAGAGACTAAAATCACACAATCACAAGGTTAAAACCAAATTTTTTCGAAATTGACTCACCTCATAGAATTTTTTTCTTTCCTTCCTCCAATTCTCCTCTTCCTCACCCAAATTCCATTTCTTTCATCCCTAATCTTATCTTGGGTTATAAAATTAATATCCTTAGACTAGGTGACTCACCTTCAATAGATGAACAACTTATCCCAAAATCAGATTTTGAAGAGAAAGTAAGAGGAAAATGGGGGAAGAATGAATGTTTGGCCTACACGTTGCTTCTTCTTCTTCTTCTTTTTTTTTTTTTTTTTTTTTTTTTTTTTTTTTTTTTTTTTTTTTTTATAAATTATTAATTAAATAAATTTTTTAATATTATTATTAAATCTTCTTCTTTTTTTTTCTTAGTTGTTACAGAACAATCTTTCATCCCTCACATATGTGTGTGTGTGTGTATATATATAAATATATATAGCTTATCACTTAAGAGAATAGTAGTGAATTGTATAAAATCCTTAAAACTTGTAAACCTTTATTCCTTGTCTCATAAAATCAGAAAAATTGATATTAAAACCTTTGCACATAAATACCAAAATAAAATCCTCAATTTTAGTTTAAAATATTTCAAAACTTAAATACTCTCCACATAGGCGTACTGTAACATCCCACATCAACCAACGGAGAGGGGGTGATGTGCCTTATATGTCCATGCCCGCCTCCATCTAGCACGAGGTATTTTGCGAGATCACTGGCTTTGGAGTCATGGGAACTCCGAAGTTAACCGAGTTGGGGCTAGAGCAATCCCAAAATGGGTGACCTACTGGGAAGTTGCTCTTTAATTCTCAAAAACAAAACCGTGAGGGCAGATAGGGGGGCCCAAAGCGGACAATATCGTGCTACGACCGAGCCGATCCCGGGATATGACACATAGCCTCATTTATGATCCGTCAATTCCATTAATATTGTCAATTTCAATATTAATCCATCAATTACAACATTATTCCATCAATTCTAGTAATAATCTGTCAATTACTTGTGTCACATAATGCGACACCTCCTTACAGGTCTCGGAAACACAAAGTTACACGAGTCGCATTCCTCGCAACGCCTCAGAGAGACAAAGTCAACCGAGCCGCAATCCTCGCAAGACTCGGGGGACATTTAGTCAACCTAAGTCGCATTCCTCGCAAGGCCTCGGAGGCACAAAGTCAACCGAGCCACAATCCTCGCAATACTCAAGGGACATTTAGTCAACCTGAGCCGCATTCCTCGCAAGGCCTCGGAGACACAAAGTCAACCGAGCTGCAATCCTCGCACCACACGGTTTAGGCGTCTCTGAAACTCGTGGGGTACTCCTTTGGTGGGTTTGAAAACCATACTCCACAAATCCATATTTCAAATCTTTTTCCTTAACTTTCAGAAAATTAGTTCTCAACTTCCTTTGAATTTACACCACATACTGTTGAGAACTAGTGCCCATAGTTCATCATTTCCAAACCACTGAGTATATATATTTATATATATAATTATATACGTGTAGTTAGATATGTTTTTAGTTATTTAACTAGTCTATTATTCACATCGAAAACAGATTAACAAGTCATTCCCAACTTTTCACCACCAAACTCAAAATAATATCCTTAGAAAGCAAAAGTGGTTACATAATATCTCATAAACATTTGAACAATCCAATATCACTCAGACATATACTTATATAATTCTCATAACAATAATAAATAATTAAGTAACAAGATAAACTTTGAATATCATACCACCCAAGAATATCATAAAACACTATAAGATAAACTCATAATTCAAACATAATCAAAACAGTTCACAGACAGTGAAGCCTCGTTTACACGGTCATTCTAGCACTACTCGAAGGGCAATACTATTTCAAATGACTCACGGTCAATCGATGGTCAAACTTTCTAAATTGGATCAACCGGGTCCATGGGGCCCACGACCTCCCATTTCCAAACCAAGAGTTCCTACGGGTTCAACAAGGTTTACTAAACTTGTCATACAAATTTGGTCAAAATGGAACGGTTAGATCACCAACAATTGCACAATCGGACGGTTAACGTTTATCTAAACTTTAAATTATTGAACCGGAGTATCCGGGGCTCCGATTCTCGATCCATGAATTCCTATATGATCCAAGGGATGCCTAGATCAACATATTTTAAATTGAGATCGATCCAACGGTCTGAACATATAGAACCTGGATAACACCTAATATGCGATATCCGATCGACACTCAAACGATAACCAAATTCATATCCGAGCATACCTCGTGCTCGAAACAACATGAGGATGATTTCAAGACTCTAGGACCGGCCAAAAAGTGGCCCACCCAATGCCATACACACCGGCAACGCGTGAGTGTCCAAAGCGATTCTAGTGATCGAAAAATCTCCAAACCGCCAATTAAGAATTGTACCTACATGATCAGCACATAGAGTGGACCACCTTTTGTTCTTGGACCTACCCCAAAAAGTATACGGAAGTGGCCGGAATCGGAGGCCGAAACTGGCCAAAACTTCCCTTTATGTCTCAAAACGCAGAAATTTCTAATAAATTCGAAGAAAATGGTGGCCGGAGGTGTCCGAACGAGCTCCGGGAATTTCTCACAAAAACCGGCCGATTTTCTGCAAAATATGGTGGCTACGGCAACTGTCATTGTCTGGGAAGATGCTAAAGAAAGAGAGGATAAGACGGTGGTTCTTTTGGCGCCGGTGCCGGCGCAAGTGGCGTCCAAAGTTGGGTGCTGTGGCCTCCAAAGTTGTCGAGTGAACAGTACCTGGGGGGGGGAGAGAGAGAGAGAGAGAGAGAGAGAGAGAGAGAGAGAAAGAGAAATTTTGGTTTTAAAAACCAATTTCGAGAATATTACGGTTCTGCCACTGGAGTATTTCTGGTCGCAACTTTTTCGTTACAACTCCGATTTGAGCCCATTACGTGTCTATGGACTCATCTCGGTATGATATACACAATAGTGCCATTCAATTCCCCATAATCTTTCTCGAACAAAAAGTCAACTTTAAGCCCATTAAAATATTCTCGTGAAAAAATTATCTTTTATGTGATTATTTTTTTAATTAAATATTAATTTGGGATCGGGTTATTACACAAACACTTCTCAATACAATTCAAATCCAAATTTCCTTACAATGAGTCATTTATTCATTGCAATTCATTGAACTACGAATGACTTGATTATTACAAGAGATACGTAGGCATCTTGAGGTTCGACTTAGGGGCAGCCACAAAACCAAATACACACATTCTGTTTCTTTATGATAGAATCAAAAGGCGTTCCCTTGAAGCAATGGATTGTAATTAAGAGATACGGCGTCTCGAATGGTTCAAATCTAAAATAATAAAACCCCGTTATTTATTTAGTGGTGGTGAAATTATGTTGGGAGGTTCACATTTTTCTTCAACACCTCTATAATTATTGGTGGGGTAATCAACGAACTTAGGCGCTTTTAAAAAAAAAAAATAAGTGCTCAGTTGCTAATTGTTGAGTTAATCAGGGTTGTACAGAGAGTTTCCATTGAGGGATCCTTCAAATAAGCTTATTTGAGGGACACCCTTGTAGGGCTCACTCTGTATTATAGTTCACTAATCCAAACCGTCTATTGTGTAGATATTCATTCAAAGATCATCTCTACAAAAAATCAATTTAATCCGATATTATTTGACAGCTCAATTAAATTATTGAAATTTAAGTACTTTCTTGAAGCATCATGTTCATTGATTTTATTGGTCTCAATTAGATGCCTTAATAATTTTCAATTTACATGATTTTTTGCAAGGATGATCTGAATGAAGATGTGAAAAATAGATGATTTGGATCGTTGAACAAAATTTCATAAGAGACCCTAAAAGGTGTCTCTCAAATAAAATTATTTAAAGAATCCCTCAATAAAAGAGGACTGCATGATTATATATATATATATATATATATATATAAATGCTAGAGCTGGGCTTAGATGGGTGGACTAGAGAGTCAAAATGCAAAAGTTTAAAGGGTATATGTAGTAGATAATTGTGATGCATTGTAAATCAGGTCAGATGCAGCCCTCAAGGCAACTTCAACATAATTAAACCTGCCCTTCTTTATAAGATGGTTGGTTATAAGGAATGCTAGCAACCTTCTCTCTAACCTTCTCTTTTGAACCTTCTCCATTTTTTGCTTGATATGTGTCATTCTCCTTAGACTTAAAATATTGTCATTAATATATTATACAAGCTAACTTTTACTTTCCAAGTTTACCCTTATTAAATGCATTCAATTTATCCACACACAAAAAATTTACAACTTTCTTACGATCTTATTAACTTTCTCAACAAAAAATAAATAAATAAAGTCCAAAGGAGAAGGTTAGAAAGAAGGTTACTAACATTCATCTTATAAATTTTTTTATGATCTATTAGTCACCATTGAGCCATTGACCATGAAAATTTGCAATCATCAACCGTGGTGACATCAAAATTGAATGGCTCTCATCAGTTTGAAAAAATAATTAAATTACCTTATCGCAACTTGAATCTAGTCTGAAACTCTGAATGCGCACAGATTTTCATAGACTAATAATGATCTGCTTTCTTTTCATCCCTCTTTCATTTGTATTCATTTGCCTTATTTTAAAATTCTTAAATTGAGAGGTCTCCCTTTTGTTCATGTTCTCTCTCTCTCTTCATGCAAATCTTCTTAGATTCTGAGTACCAACTGGCAGAAGAATCACATCCTGTTGATGCATCCTTTTCAGTTGAAGTAAAATCAATCATACCATCGATTCTACATTTATTTATGAGTGTGTCTTCTCTTGATTTAAATAAAGTGACTACCCCCTTCTGGATTCGGGGTTATTTCAATCATACTCATTGATATATTAGCTTGATGATTTTGAGGTGTAAAAGTTTTTTAATCATTGGAAAAGACATTAGTGTGTGCATTGCAATTATCTTCTTGGCATTGGCCTGCTGTTGGCTTGTAATCCTCTAGAAAAAGCGAAAATAGCTAGTCAACAATTTGATCTACGGAATCTCGATCAATCACAATCTAGACTATTTTATTATAAAAATAAAAGTTTACGCACATATGTCAAATTAAAATTTGTCTCCGATGATAAATTATTTCTTTGAAATAAAGAGCCAAGCATTTTTCAACAAAAACTTACACTCATGAATACACACACGGAAAGAACTATATTAGACGTTTTATTTGACGCATATCATGGAGTTTACTTCACTTAATAATCCACACTTGTCCATAGTGTCAATGTCACAACAATAACTAGCATCTTCTCATGATATTAATAACCTTAATTAAAACATATTGCCTTGCACCTCTAAACTACAAATTCCTAATCAACACATTTGAGTTGTTATTTCCGCCTCCACACACAAAAATAATTGTATATCGCTTTCTATGTATCTTTCTCATCACACGACACGAGCGTTGTGTAATATAAAATATAAAGAAAGGGGTATATACAACATGTAATATAGAAGATTCTTTCTTACACACAAAATAAGATTCCCAATAGGAAACAGTAAATATTGATTTAAGTAGAGGCTAAAGTCATGTGATAGTTAAACCTATATGACCTGAAAATCGTGCATGATGGTACATTGATGGTATAGCAATGAATTTTAGTGAAACTTCATATTCATAAAGTCTTAGATTAAGATTTAACCAGCTAATCCATGATTTGATTTGAATGCAAAATAGACAAGCATAATCATTTTGCTTTGACAAACAAGCAGCAAAGCATACGTTGTTTCTACCTGAGTATTATGCAGTGGTGAAGCTAGAAGCTAATCTGTGGAGGGGCCAGTACTAAAAATGCAAGATTATATAGAGTTATATTTTAACTAATATTGTAATTGATGCTTAAGAAGTAGATAGGGTTTTCATGGAGTTTTGGGGGCATGGCTATGGCAGGCCTGCATGTGGCTCTGCCCCTGGTATTGTGAGGAGTGAACATAAGTACTACGGCATTCTAATAATTATTAATTGTACTCGGTACGAATCTTTCATCAATCATTTTGTAAGTTTAAGAAGATCTCCAATAGTAGTAGTAAATAAAACTCTTCAAATTGAAGTTTGTTAACCTACGGGGCAATTTGAAAAGCCTTATTTGCTACTTGAATAAGCTCCAACAAACTCTTCAATTCAATTAATGCAATATCTTGAAAAAGTACGAAAAATATGAAAACATGTGAAAAATGTCTATGTATTTATTATATGAAAAGCAAAAATGCATGTTTTAACATTTTCAAAGTAAGTTTTGTTTTTCCAAGGTACAATTAAATGTTTAAAGAGCTAAAGTCAATTTACCAGCCTTGAAGAGAGAGAAAGAAATAACAGCTTTAACGACTGAGATTGAAGAGGCTGTTGCACAATGGAAAGAGCCACCGGTTTATCTCTCCATCGAATCATATTAGCCAAAGGTGTGCATTCATGAGCCCATGCTAAAGTTTCAATCAATTCCTACCAAAGAGTTTTTCTGATGTGGCTCACTTATTTTAGAATTTCAAAGTTGTTAAAGTGGTTGTTGGAGATGCTCTTAGAGTAAAAACTGCCCCATCCCATGAAGACAGTGGAATATACAAGGTTGTAGGGTTTTCTATGATCTAGTGGTCTTATTACGTTGAAAGCCAGTGACGAATTCCAGAAATCTTTCTTTATTTGCCACCCTTAAGAAAAATAGGGCTGCTAGAGCATTTCTAATGGGCAGCGTAAATGTTGTGGATCCACCGGTATTCATAGTTTAAAAGTTAAATCTATGTATTGTTAGTGATTGCTTTGATTGGTTTCTCATTAATCCGTCAGCAGTTAGGCTTATCAAGTAAAACCCAAACTAGGTTATCCATAACAAACAGGGTTTCTTATTGGCTATAAATATTTGTGGATCAAAATAGCTAAGTGAGATATATTATGAAGTTGCAGTGTCCTATATATGCACAACTGTACAAACTAGTTTAATGGAGAAAGGGTGAGAGGAAACAAACAAACAGCTCCCTAATCAAAGACGCGAGAAAAAATAAAATAGAAGAAACCAAGTCGTAAAGGTAAAAAAACTGCCTCAATATATATCCCACGAACATGATAGGGAGAGGACCAATTGCTTAGGGTTAAATGTCAGCCAATGCCAAGAAGCACGTGGTGTGGTGGCAGAGGGCAATGCCATGAGCTCCATTCAACTCAGAGGACAGTTTTAGCGCATAGAAATGCCTGACAAAATACATAGACTATGTCCTCACAAAATAATTTGGCATTCTGATTTTATTGAAATCAATCACAGAAAGTGAATCACTATGCGACAACTTTGGCCTGATATTCTTCACGATCAACATTACAATCATTGCTTCATAGCCTCATGTTTTATTTTTTAACTTATTATCGATTTGTGGGTAACAATTAGTGGGGTTTTTTTGCCTTTATACAAGCGATATTAAACGAGAGAAAAATTGAATACGAAACCTCGAATGTAAAGATAATTGCTCGTACTGGAATTACAAGCCCGTTTCATGGATGGGGTTTTTTAGTCCCATTAAATTTTCGAAGCTCCATCTAAGCACTTTATTTATTTATTTAGAACCATGTTTTATTCATTGGAAGGGATAACCCCTTGTATCCGGGGCAAAAAGATGTCGGTTTATGTGTCTCTTATTGGAACATTCAAATTGGTCGATTTTCCCTCTATCTCTTTCAAAACCAAGGACAAAAGACACCAGCAGCCAGCAGGGACTCCTTGTTTGTATCCCCTTTGCATGATTTGAATTAATATATTTGATATAATTGCTTTGGCTCTTGGACAATTTTTTTTATCTTTTATTTGTCATTTTTCCATTGAAATGTATTGTCTAAATTTTTTTGTCTTGGAATGATCCAAGGAATTAGAGTCCCCAAAAACATGGGCAGCCAATTGCAAAATAATTTTACACCAAAAAGAGTATTTACATAGAATTTTTTGGTAGCAAAAGGAAATTTTATTTATCTACCCGACTTTTACGCTGTTGTGATCACTTACATCAACTAATGCATTTAGAGGAGCACAAAGGCGGACAGATGAAAGTGCCTTATTGAAATGCTTTGCCTTTGTGCCAAGGTACTCATTCCAAGTAATTGGCCGGTAGAGAGGAGGCTGACTTGGGCCTAGTAATTTTGATAAGGGTGAGATTTGGACACTGTCTGGGGGTCCGTATAAGTAAGCGATGGATAAACGGTGTCTGCTCCGGTTCACCACTGCCCGATGAAGGACACTTGGGTACAACCCGTTAGATAATATATGGATGAGATCACCGACGTTGACCACGAGAGCACCGGGCAATGGCGGAACCGTGACCCACCCGGTGCCCTCCCGGAGGACTTGCAAGCCACTAGTGTTGTTTTGGTAAAGGATTGTGAGGAGGGTAGAATCCGTATGCGCTGCCAAACCCATGGCCCGATCCGGGTCTGGGCAAGCCGGGTACGAATTCAATTGTAAGGCAGCGGATGCATCTCTGAAGTCACCTTTTGGCCCAGCCCATTTGACATCTTCCATGGATATGCCTAGTGAGCCAAGCATGAGCCACATCAGCCTCCCGGCAAGCCTTTTCATCTCCTTCTCATATTCTTCAATAATATTACTGAAAAAACAAGCAAAATCAAAATCAAAACACTGTTGAATACATAACAAACAAGGATGCTATTATGATGGATGGTTAGCAAAGTAAACATTCATAACAAGTAGATTTTTAATCTTTTGGATATTTCCACAAACCAAATCTTCTCCGTGGGTCCATGGCTCTCATTGTAATCTTTTGCAACTAGCGTTTTGTAAAGAAAATGGGTCTTCTGCCTACATGGCCATTGGCCATAGTACTTTCACCATCCAAAAACCAAAAACCCCAACAATTTTTTTTTATATAAAAAAATAAAAAAAATAAAAAATACTAATAAAATATTAAGAATGAGTTATTGAATTAATGTGATTAAATTAGTACCAGAATTTGTTGTAATCTTGGGGCCAAAGTTGACGAAAATGGTCAAGTGGAGAGCCAAAAATAGTGAAGCCCTCAGACCACATGAGCTTCTGAAAAAACGAAGATATCCGAGCAAAGCCATAGCCGGAAATGCCGTCCGGCGATCGAGCCGCCTTGAGCTTCTGCTGAACCGGCAGAGAGAAAAGGCTTCTGCCAGCAGATTCAATGTTGTCAAGAAGCTTGCTCGGGATGCCATGGTTGGTGACTTGGAAGACACCCCAAGTTCGACATGCATGGCCTGTGAGCTTAAGGGCATTGGGGTCAGAGAGATCAATGACTGGAACAGAGTCTTGCTCTGCCCCAAATGAGCCCGGAGAAGAAGGGTACTGGTCATCGTTTTGGCTCCATGCATAGGAGTCTGGAAGCTCCTGCAATGAGCTGAAATCTGGGTGCTTCAGTTGGAGATTGAGAGGGTGGGATTTGAAGGCATCAGAGAGTCTTGCAGGCATGGTGGTGGTGGTGGTGGAGATATAAGTTCGTTGATCAAAAGGGTTTGTTTTGAATTGGAGAAAATTACAGCAGAGAGAAGATGGGTTTTGTGTTTGTGTGGTTAGAAGAAAATTAAGGGTGTGCTGAGGATTTTTGGAGGAGATGTGGTTAGAAACAAGTATAATGGTGGAAGTACTTGTTGTTTGAAAACATAGGATGGTGATATAAAAGAAAGATAAGGTTTAGGGAGTTTATATAGAGATGGCGGACAAGATAGCGACAACTTGGCCAAGTCCCCCCTCCACCCCAAAACAAAGTTATATCTCGGAAAAGTATATAAAACCAAAAATAAAAATAAAAATTTACATGTATTTTAGAAGGTTCGTGAATTTTAAGTTCATGTATTAATTCCTTTTTGGGGTGTTTTTTTTTGGTCTTCCTTTGTGGACAGTTCATGTAATTGCCTTAATGGATTATTGTGCACTTGTGTGAAATAGGGATAACACAATTTCGCTATTCTCGAGCAATCAAAACATGCAATACGTGATAAATTTTTCATGTGGCAGTCTGTGATTAGTTGAAGATAGCAAAACATTGTTATCCCTACTTCATACAAATTTTTCCGGTTTTTCGGGTGTGAGAGGGTAATGTTTTGGTTTGGAGAGGGCGGTCGTTTTGTTTGAAGGATGCATGTTGAGCTGCGCATTTGGACAAGGGAAAGAACAAAAATGAAAAGGACCATCTTGGCCTCTACAACTATGAAAGTGTAGTGTAAACAATAAAACCGAATGAGGGGATTTTAAGACATCTTAACTTAAAACCCTCTCAAAACCAAAAGGAGTTTCGGTGAAAAGAGGACACTCCCACTCTCCATGTGCCTTTGTCTTGTCCTCAAGTAGAAAAACATCTAAATCAACGAACCTCCTCCCCCAATCTTGGTCCTCATCTCTATTCACTACACAACAGCCCTTTCTTTTGGGTCGTATATGACCAAATTACCCTTTTTGAAATTGATGAAATTTTCTATTGTGTCTATGGTGGCTAGGGGACCCAATATGTTGTGCTTTTAGAATTCTCTTTATCATTAAGGCATTGACAAGTTAAGTGGGAGCTCCTTGATAAGTAGTAGTTATTGTTCAGATGAAACATAACAAATGATATTAATTTTTATCAGTCCCGATCTCTTGGTCCAAGAGATCGAGGCTGTAATTTTTATTTATGATTAAAGTTTAGATTGTACATGTTATGTTTTTGTTTAAAAAATGTTGTCGGCAAGGGTGGAGCCAGAATTCAATGTTTTAGAAATTAACATATACGATAACACTTTGACATGACATAACATTATTAATTAAAAATTACAAAATAATATTATCCCGGTTACAGCTAAGTTTTTCTCCATCCTCCTCTGCCCCTCATTGTGAGTAAGTCATCTTAGTGGCCCTGGTCCCCATCAGCCTTGGGTTGTCAGTTACTCATCTTACAACAGGACAAAGAAGTCTCCATCTGAATTTTTTCCTTGTGGAGGGGCAATTGTGTCTGCTAAAATAAAAATAAAGGTTGAGATGAAATGAGTGGTCTAATGGTTTTTTCACTTATATAATAATTGGTCATTTCCAAGAAAAGTAGTAAAGTTTCTTTTGGTTTTTGCGGTTAGATTTGTAGGTGTTTGTCCTATACGACCCCAATTGGGGCTCCTAAAAATCCATCACCTTTAATGCTAACGAACATTTTTAGAGGTGTGTTCCAAAACATTGCCTAATAGGTCGTTTGGTTTCTTACTTTTCCTACCCCGGACAACAAGTTGGGAAAACTTCTTATTATTTTCTTTTTGTTTTTCTTTTTTGTGGTTGCCCTGGCATGGGCAGTGGCCACACTAATAAATCATGATTTTTTTTTAATTATGATGTCATATATGAGTCATGCACCCCAACCCCATCTGGCCATGTATAATGTCTCATTAGATATGACCATCAATATCATACATGGGACATGTGCTCGTGAGACACCCACAACAACACATGCATATTCTCATTCCACATGCATGTGCAGTTCACGTGCTACAACATGCCTAGGTCGGGTCGTTATACGACGGTTTCCAAATTCTCACATTCACCAACCTAGCTAACCCATCTCACGCCATTTCAATAACAATTGATTCTATTTGCATGTCAAATTTTATCCTCTTTGTGGCTTGTGAATTTTGTATGATATTCGCCACTTAGCAATTTGACACTTATAAAGGACCTTAACTTGCAAATCAATAGTTTCAAGTTCGAATCCTCATAATACATACTCGAGTAGTGTGTGCGTGAGAAACTCTTATCCTTTTAAAATGGTTATAAGAATGTTTACCCAACGGCTATACATCAAATATGTATGTATGTATGCATGCATGTATCTATGTTAGATTGAAACATGCCGGAACAACTTAACTAGCAAGAGTTCTTTTTGTTTTTTTTGGCCTGAAAGTAGCAATAATTCCTTGAGAGTTGAAAATGTGCATACAAACTTCTATTTTTAGCAAAAGGTTGTATGCATGAGAAGTGGTACAAGTACAGTGAGCAGAAGTATTCCAATTTACAACGCTTTTTGTTTTTAATATATATTAGGCTGATGCATCCATCCACCATCGTTAGAATTCTTACAACAGCAGAAAGCTGTAAAATCAACTTTTTGTTGTGTTCCTAGGCTCCTAGTCCTACCTTCTGTACACAAACAGTCTCAAAAGAAGCCAGACGTCTTCTCTGCTTTTTAAATTTCTTTCTTTTTGTACAAAATGGGAGATCGGTCAGATTATATTATATATAATGAGGACATCATTTTCCTCCTATCAATTATGTTTTTTTTAATCACTCTTAATTAGTGTAAATAACAAAGGAAGACTTTCACATTTGTGGTCTATTTACTATTTCGTAATGAAAATCAAAATAAGGAGTTTGAGTTCATATTACGAATTACTTATGTGTTTATTTCATATAAAGGAATGAAAAGGCAAGCGGAGTCTACACAATGCAATTGCAAGGACAATGCAAGCACATGTCATAAGAAAATCTAGGCTCTGATACCATGTTATAATATGAGAGAATATTGTTTGTGAGAATTTTCTGTGCCTAAATCGGGTTTGGGGTCTGTTTCTGGTTTTGTTGATGTATTTTCACGAACTAGGCCATCTAAGAGGCCAATTCTGTGTGGGTTGGTTGAGGAGGAGAAGTGCGTTCGGTGGTGCTACCTTCATGGGTGAGTAAAAAATCGTCATTCCCCATTATGGCGGCCCGGGTTCAAAACAAGAGTCATGGGTTTGTGTCTCTCTGTATGACATGGAGAATGCTAACAACTTTCTCTCTAACCTCCTCCTTTTTTAGCTTGACATGTGTCATTCTCCTTACACTTAAAATAATGTCATTAATATATTATACAAGCTAACATTGCTTTCCAAGTTTACCCTTATTAAATGTATTCAATTTATCCAAAAAAATTCACAACTTTCTTACCATTTTATTAATTTTTTTAACGTCAAATTTTTTTTAAATTTGCTTTACTTCTCATTCATTTATTTTTTCCTTTTTTTTTTTTTTTTTTTTTTTTTTAACATAAAGGGTTTAGATAGAAGAGAAAAAAGTCCTTAACAATACCATCTGGTGTAACTTGACCAGCCAAATATTCATGCACGTATGAGGTCCATAAAATTATAATTTCTCTGTTACATATAGTAGATATGCACCTTAATTAATACAAATATATTAGTAATAAACACAAATAAATCATATATGACAATCTTAACTACCATTGGGGTGCTTACAAATGTGAATGACTTTTTTTTTTTCTCCAAATGAGAAGGTTAGAGAGAAGGTTGCTGACATTCCCTAACATGACATTATATGTATGTAGATTTTCATGTCATGTGTCTCTCTGTATGTTTGGGGTTGTGTGTGGTTTTGTATATGCACAGGTCCTATATATGTACATGTTTGTCTCTAGCTAGAGAGAGAGAGAGAGAGAGAGAGAGAGAGATTCCATAAATTATAATTTCTCTGTTACATATAGTAGATATGCACCTTAATTAATACAAATATATTAGTAATAAACACAAATAAATCACATATGACAATCTTAACTACCATTGGGGTGCTTACAGATGTGAATGAATTTTTTTTTTCTTTCTCCAAAGGAGAAGGTTAAAGAGAAGGTTGCTGGCATTTCCCAACATGGCATTATATGTATGAAGATTCTCATTTCATGTGTCTCTCTGTATGTATGGGGTTGAGTGTGGTTTTGTATGTGCATAGGTCCTATATATGTACATGTTTGTCTCTAACTAGAGAGAGAGAGAGAGACAGAGAGATTTACACCTTACACCTAGCCATAGGTATAGAGTAGGTGAGAATTTTCGTTAAGCTTTCACATTCTCACAAACAACAATTGATTTTAAGACTCCGTTGTCCCCAATTGAGTAAGCAAATTTTGTTCAGTGTTGATGCTTTGTATTTGTATGATTGAAAGCTCCAAGAGTTTGCAAGCAACTATTGAATATGGAGGACTAGATTTGCAACTGCCCCCACACCCTACTCAACTTTTGGCATATAAAATGTATCACGAAAGCAAGATGCTCTTTGCTTCAATCTTTGTTGGGATATAGCATCTTGTTTTTCCATTATTTTTCTGGTCTTGGTTAGTATATTAATTAAAGCTGACATGTTCTCTTTCCATTATTTTGTTAAAGTTTTCATTAAATAATAAAAAGGTATCCTTTTAAGGAGCATCTTTCAACAATCGGTTTGTCTTAATGGAAACCATTTAACCAGTAAGATAAACAATAAGACAACTGAGTGCAATATTTCTTAGTTCTCTCGTGTCGTGTGAGATAAGATGGTTACTTTCTGTGATGATGAGGATTTCAGAGCATCAGACAAACTACTTTTAAAATGGATTTCGGGGCAGAAAAAAACATTATAATTCAATGAGTACACAAAAGAATAATGCTAAGTAGCCGTCACACATTGGTTAACATGTCTCTGATATCATAAAAAAAGTTGAGGTTTTCCGGATGCTCTTTCGCATCCTCATATATACAAGTAGACAATGAGTTGGATCCAAAGACTACTTATTTTTCCATTAGTGAGATAGGTTCTTTCTGTGGGTATAAAATGATGAATGTCTAAGCTCATACATAGCCACTAAAATCCCATTACCAAACTCAGTTGATTTCGATTGCCATTATAGGTTTGGTTGTACTTCTTTCTATGACCTAAAAATGGCAATCCAATAAGACATGAAGAGGTATCATAGAGGAGATTGGAAGGAGGTGTTGCACGTGTCCTGATGGAGTTGGACCGTCCTAGTGATTCGGGTAAAATCAATCAAGTACGACCTAAGCAAAAGGAATATACTTGACTTTAGTAAATTGGGGAGTCAAATTTGTTTCTAAATCTGGAATTTGGATCGAGATATATTTGTCCTTCAATCAATCAATAAAAGTTTAGTTAACTTTTGAATGCATCACACATGTACGTTAATGTTCAAATATGATCATGGTTGTGCTTAAAATTGGCTCAAATATTTCAAAATTTAGCTTGGCTTGTATGTGCTATGAGTCAAGTTTGAGTTTGAGTTTGAGTTTGATTGATTTGATTTGGCTCAGCTCGTATGCAATGTCAAGCTCTCAAAGCTTCAATCTTGGTACGAATCAACTCAACACTAGTCGATTCGACTAGACTTATAAGAATTAATGAATTTGAGAAAATTATAGCATATATAAATATATAATTATGAGAAGATGGATTCGAATTTGGGTGCAACATGGCAGGTTCATTAGCCTCTGGCCCACACATGCTTAATGAAATGAGTTTGAATCAAGCTGAAAACGAGTTGAATGTGATACAAACCCAAATAATATCGAATCAATGTACAACCCTAGCTAGTTTACCCTACTTATGGAAGCAGGTAGGCTTTGCCTTCTTCCCCTAGCTGACTAAATGGAAGGATCTGATCTCTTTTCTGTTCGAGGGTGAAGTTTGGTGACATTGGTCTACAACCATTAGGGCTTGTACGCTTAAATTCCTATTTACAGCCTATGTGCTTGAAAAGGCTACTATTAGATGGCTTGGTCAATTTAGGCACCTGTAGCAATCAGTAACATACGCAATCACCTAGCTACTTGGTTGGACTTACGTGTCACAAGATATACATACACACATTATTAAAAAATTGCTGTCGTATAGATAAGATTTTTCTTAAGGCAATCTAGAAGATATTGAATATGGAATATATATATATATATATATATGTAGATTTTTTTTTAAGGGAAGAGGGGAGACTATCCTATCTCAGGATCATGACATATCAAGGTCTCTTTGAGGACTTATAGAGGGGGTCTTAACCCCCTTTTTAAGTTTTTACAGATTACCCATCAAGAGGAATTGTCGACAGTGAAACTCAATTATGATAGGAGCTTCTTTATTACGCCAACAATTATGATAAATTGCTAGCTTTGTTAATGAGGCAACGGCTATAATCCTTTCTTTTACCTCCACAACCACAGTATAAATTATTTTCGATACTTTCTCTTAATTATTAGCAAATTCTAAAATTAAATATTTTATTTTGGATGATATTAGTTTTGTTGTACATTTCACTCAGAAATTCTATCAATAATATCATAAATGTTGACATTTAATTAGTATACATTGCGTGCACACTGACAAGAATGAGAAGATCATGCAAGAAAATGGAGACTTTTTGGGGGACAACATGCCATGATTAGTTTTTTTAGTGTATTATATAGTTTACTGCACTTGGGGTCGCTTTTTTCCTTTTCATATCCCAAACTCTCTTACCAACACACATGGTGTAGCAGCAAACCAATGGAAAAACACCAAGAACAAGGTGAAGATAGAATGGAATATTAAAACAAGGTGGCTGCCCCTTTCTCTTATCATATCTGTCCTCTACACATATACATACACATATATAATATGGGTCACAGTATTTTGACGCATCAAATGTCATCTTCTTCAGTCTTCTCCACTACATTTGAGTTTGGAAGTTAGTATATATCAACCTTCCACTCTTGACAGATTGCCATATTGGTATCATATATGTTGGATTTTTGCTTTTTCCCTTTTGACTATAAAGTATTCTTCTTTCCACAGAAATAAAAAAATCTTCTTCTTCTTTTTTTCTTTTTTTCGGTTAAAAAATAATAATAATGAATCTCCCTAATAATGACTTGCAGATGAATCGAGACGTAGGGGTGTGGGCAATCTCACCATTCGCAATTGCAGCGTTATCTTTATACAGAGGTGCTAAAAGCCGGAAAGGTAAATCATGCCTTTGTGCCATTCATTTTCCTTTCTCTTACGTCGGATGGAGAGCTGAAGGGGTAACTCACCTTCATTTTCATTGCACTCAATTGTATAAATTTGCCAGGATTTATATGATCCGGACATTTTGGGTACCAGTGCTTCTTGTCTTCATTTCACTATTGCGGCTGTATGGTGAAGTACTAAATATATAGCCAATAACTATAAAAAAAAAAAATTCCCAAAAATTTGGGCTTACATGTATTTAAAAATTATGGTTTGGTATAATACGGTCACGTATTACGATATGAGTGGATATTTGTTGATATATCCAAAATTATAATTCCAATATTCACTTATAGTATAATATGTAGTACCACAAAATTTCCTATATATCCTACCTTTGTAGAGAAGGGAAAAAGTTTCTAAAATATTTTTTCAGAATTGAGTAGAACATTGAGATATTTACATTAATGTTGTTAAATAAACTGATTAATGATGTTATCAAATATAATTTTTTTAAAATACACGTAGACAGAGAAAATTGTGCAATGTTTCCATGCATGTTCAAAAGAAACAATGAGCTGCAAACTATACTTATATAACTATATTGTTGATCATTAATTAAAACTTTTATGTGAAAAAGAAAATATATATATGAAAAATCTCTGACCTGAAAATCCCAAATTGTGCATAGAGAGAGAGAGATTCTGTTAAAGTGTAAGATCTAAAGCTGCAGAAAATAATTGAGATTCCTACTAGAGAAAGATAATATTATATATTGAAATAAAAAATTAAAAAGAAGAAAGAAATTTATTATTATAATTAACATTCATCCTTTTCTTCTCTCTCTTCTCTAAGTTGAGCAGTGGAAACAATGTTACTCGTTTCTTCTTTTGGATTTCAAGCATTTGATGATTAAAAGAATGATCATAAGGAAAGGATATATATGCTGAGTAAGCAAGAAATAGAACAAAATAAGAAAATAAGCAGTTGCAATAAAGCAAACTAAAATTGTTTAGGCCGGTTGGATAATCATTTCAATTTTAGTTTTTAGTTTTTATTTTTTATGCTAGAGCATAGAAGAAAATGAGAGTCAGAATGGGAGTAAGGATAAGATTGAGAGGGAAGGATGGAAGGGAAGGATGGGAAGGATTGTTTTCACTTTTGTTACTTCTCCCTCGCATCGTCCCCTCTCAATTTCATCTCCACTTTTATTCTCACTTCCGTTCTTTCTTTTTTTCCTCTATACTACAGCTAAAAAAAATAAAAATAAAAACTAAAATTGAAATAGTTATTAAACATTCGCTTAAGATTTTGATTACATTTACCAAGTAAAGAAGTGGACAAAACAATTGATTGATGGAGCTAAGAATTCAACCAGATCAATCTAGAAAATATTAGCGACAGGAACAAGTGGCCACATGAGTTTGCAGTGCCCTAACCATGCACATCGCATAATTGAAATTTAGTTTTATGTATTATGGAATTTTTATCGCATTGTGCTGACAATGGACCCAGATAATAAAGCTGCAAATCGTACGGGTCTAAACATGTTCCCATGGTAAGAAAGGTTTCTTACAATATTACTTGACTTTTACAACATGCTACTTTGTGTTATTGATCTTCAAGAAAGTTATCACGACTTGATAAAATTATCCATATAGTACTTTTATTTTTGGTCTAGAGATAGTGCATTAAATACGCTCTCAAATCCAAATCCAAACCCGAACCCTAAATTTCTGCGCTAAAACAAAGGGGGAGGTGGTCTCGGCCTCTCCTCCTCTCTCCCTCCTCTTTTCTTCCTCCTTACCTCTCTTCTTTCTCCTCTTCCCTTTCAACCCCTCGCAGCGACTGCAGTGGTGGTGGCTGTGACAGATATGTGTGTTTTATTTATTTATTTATTTTAAAGTTAGTGGTTTCAACCCCTTAGTGGTTATTTTATTTGTATTGCTCTTGTGGCGTAATTTATGAATGTTATCTCCCTACCATTTGACCTTAAAAAAATTTTAAAAAATAAAATTATCAAGATAAGAAAAGATTAATTTTTGGAAAGAAAACAAAATTGCCCCAAAACTTTCCTAAATTGATATCGGAACATGCAAGTTTGCATGATCCTTCCCATTTTGGAGAGAATTCATCCTCAAAATTCAATTTCTTTGGTGATCCAAGATTATGCTCTACTTCAAATGAACTCATTCTGGACTTTTAGATTTGAAAATAAGCACCAAACAAGATAATTTTAAACAAAAATAATAAAAATTGGTTTTATACTTGTCTATTCTAAACACCATGCATGGTTTTATGGTTGCCTTCAAACACCAAAGCAGTCGATTTAGTAAGTCTTCCATTTCTTTAGATTTGAGACAATGAAAATATGATTATGGGTTTTGTCAGTTCCAGAACAATATCATTTTGGGTTTACCTCACAAAAGCCAAGTAGCCACATAATTTATTACCAATCATATATATATTAAGCAATTGAAAGTACCAGCACGTAATCTAGTTCAGACATGAACAGGAATTGTTGGGACCATGAAAGATGACAACTAGAAAAAAAAAAAACAAAAAAAAAAAAAAAAAAAAAAAAAACAAGCCATACAATTATAAGCAATTTGGATCAACATATATAATGCAGAGCAACCTTTCTTGAGCACATGCAATTGTTCTCTAGTTAACAAGGCAACAAAATCTATGAACTGTCCCTGCTCTTGTACTCTCTCTGTCTCTTATAAATTCTTTGCTCTCCTTTCCCCTTATTATTATTATTGCAACATTAGGTACTACTAAATCCACCCTTCTCTTCTCGGGGATAGGTTTCGGGTTCAAATCTTTGAGAGTTCATGAGATACAATAATACATGGAGATCATTTATTTTATAATTAATTGGCTCTTAAATAATAGACTTTATTTTGATCCAATATATATATATATATATATATGTGTGTGTGTGTACTCCAAAATATTAAACAAAAAAGTACAGAATAAAAATCATGGCCACCATCTGAACATGACATTATATAATTGTACATGTTGTCTTCTCGTCCTACGTTTGCTTCCATGTCAAATCCATGTTAGAATGATTGATATCAACAGGATAATGGTTACTGTACCCAAACAAAAAAAAAAAAAAAAAAAAAAAAAAAAAAAGTATCATAAAAAATAAGTAAAAAAAAAAAAAAATAAAAACTAAAATAAATACTTCAAAATATAGTTGACGGAAACAATTCCCCATTAGATAGGGTAGGGAAGGGGAGACAATCGAACTTGAAACCTCTTTCAACACTGGAAACAAAAGTACTACTAAACGAAAAACTAGTTGGTTATAGAAAGAATCATTGGGCTTAGATGAACTTCAGCATATACAATGGACTTATCCAACCCAAAAAAGCTGGCTCAAGGATATGAAAGTCAACCAGCAGGACCAGGCAAAAGCCCATTGGCCCAATTAAGTCCATTCAAAGTTAGAGGGTATATGATAATAGGAAAAAATTTCTTATCAAACAACATAATATCATGTTATGTTGTTAAATTATAAATCTAGATCATTGGCCATGCATACATGTAGAATCTTGTTTGAATGTATTCAAATGTTTAGTGTAGACATCTTGCGGTCTGGAAATATTCTTTACATTCAAACAAGGGTTCCACATGACATGTTAATGATCAAGTAAAAGAACATTACCTCATGGTAATTTTCTTTTAATTAATGTTAATCATTTTTTCAGTGCTTAAAACTGTATAAATGTACACCTACATGATATACGGTTTCTTTGAGAGATACGAGTACTTGACGATTCCGGCGAATTGAATCCCTTGCTCTTGCAATCTCCTCCAAGATAACCTAAAATACGGTTTAGAAAAGAACAAAGTGACTGTAAAGATAAAGTAAAAATAATGATAATAAGCTGCAAGAAAACTGTGAATAAAGTTAATAAAATTAACTCTCTAGACTGTTTGATAAATATAATTGATAGCTTACATGGTTTAAAGCATGCGAAGCTTGGCACATCCAACAAGTTCCATGAGCCTTGAGGGCATTGGCATGCGTATCCACTTCCATTGGTTACGCAGGTTCCATCACCACACCAAACAAGAGCACAGCCTGGAAATTAATTTTCATTGTTAATGCATGAAAAAGAAAGTGAAAGTATTTATGCATGGTAAACGAATAAAAATGTGATATGTATAGCATTACTTGTTTTCAGTCTTTTCGAAGTGAAAATGTATTTATGCATGGTAAACGAATAATTTTGCTATATCACCTTTTGGCGGAATCAGAGGAGCAGGTGGTGCGGGTGGTGAGGGAGATTCATCACACTGGAAATTAATCGTGCCTGCAAATAATCATCATATATGAAACCAATTATTGTGTCTCTATATATTAAAAGAATAATCAAAGTGGAAATTCAATTGTGGCATGGAGGGTGAATTTCTGAACCTACTTCTCTGGTATCTAGAGCATCCGCAATTCTAATTTACCTATAGTAAAAGTAGCAATATTCCAAAAATAAGGCAGATAAAAAGTCCATGCTGAAATGGTTTATTTTGTCAGTGGATTGCCATTCCATAATTAGGAGAAGAGTAAAAAGGGAAAATTATGTTAGTAACTTGTGATTAAAAAATAAAGGGAGTTTATTTTTCCATTATTTTTTTCATTTACTTACATTCTCTTTGTTGGAAATTATATATTATAGTAAAAAAAAATTATTAAAAAACAAAATGGAGTGTAAGTGGACAAAAAGAAAGTGAGTGAGAAAATCAGCACCAAAAAAAAATCTCTAATTTTTATAGAAATAAAAGTATACATTAAATTATATAATAAACCATGCTAGTTCATAGCTCAATTGACTAATTTCCAATAATAATAATAATAATAATAATAATAATAAATTCTTTGAATACAAGCGATATTGGGTGAGGGAAAATGATCTTTATTATTTGAGCTAAAACCATATATTATCAAAATGAAAATATGTTCACCAACATAATTAAAAGTTTACCTATTTTAATATGTATTTTTATTATTGTCATGCAACTAATTTCATAAAAAAAAATTTGATTTTTTTTTACTTTACAGGTTAATACATACTGAATTATATATGAAAGAAGGTAAATATATAAGTTTAATATTTTTTTATCCCAAAAACCTGACTGGGGATGTAGCCCTTGTGGTAATTCCGCCCATGTTCACATGTCGATTGAAGCAATGACAAAAAAATTATTTATCTTTTTGTATTTAACCAAATCACAATCTTCTTGTAATTAGCGTCCTTTTACTATTTTAATGCCAACAAAATTGTGATAGCCGATTGATTATATTATATTACAGCTAGCCTGCCCCTGTAATATTTGCAAAGTGCCAGATTACAGTTACAGTACCAAAAATTCACATAAATAAGGTGACTATATGATCAACTTTCTCTTATTAGAAAACATGGTTTGCTAAGTTGTAAATCAACATTGTTAGTTAGAAGAAAAAAATTACGCTTAAATGTATGATTTGGATTCACATTTTGACAATTCAACACACGTAATATCTTTCAAAAAAATATTCTTATGACATAATTTTCCTTCAAAACTACGTGTAAATTTGGATCGACCAATGAATGTAGCAACTGTTTTAAACATTGATACATAATGGTCATTCATTTATACATTAAACTAACACTTAAAAGGGCCTTGATTTGCAATGCAGATCAAAGGTCCCAGATTCGAATTCCCCATGGCATCTTGGTTGTGCGTGTGTGATTACCGCTTGTACTAGACAAAAAAAAACTAAAACTAAAACTTAAAAGGCAACTTAATTTATCTCTTGAGTATTTACATTTTTTCTATACAAGCGATATTTGGGAATGGAGAATTGAACTTAGAATCTTGAATATAAGGATAAATGCTTCTAAACACTTGAATGGCAGGCATTTACATTTGAGAGAGAGAGAGAGAGAGAGAGAGAGAGAGAGAGAGAGA
Source organism: Prunus armeniaca (assembly GCA_903112645.1). Taxonomy (NCBI): domain Eukaryota; kingdom Viridiplantae; phylum Streptophyta; class Magnoliopsida; order Rosales; family Rosaceae; genus Prunus; species Prunus armeniaca. The sequence goes on along the minus strand of CAEKDK010000003.1, from coordinate 5,918,224 downwards.
GAGAGAGACTCACAGTTTGGAACACAAGTGGGGAGGGTCAATAGACCAACGTGAATCTTTATCCAACCAGGATTGCATTCACAGTCAAAACCAAGCAGTGTCTCATTAGAAGCCTTGCATACTCCTTCCCCACAATTTATATACTGACATTCAATATCTGCCATGCATGCCACATTATCATCACCATCACAACAAAAATTAAATATCAAACAAAAACACCATTTGCTCAAAACCCAAATCCAACTTAAACCCAATAATACAAATTTGAATTAAAATCTATATACATCAAATCAAACCAAGTTAATTAATTTCAAGGGCAAATAGGTTGCTATCTATTTTACCTCCTAGTGAGTTTGGTGAACTCAACTGTGTGGAAATGATTGTAGTAGGATACAAGGTGAAGAGGGCAAGGAGAAGAAGAAAAGAAATGAGATTGAGATTGAAATTGAAGGCTCCCATGATCTTTGGTGTGAGATGAGACAAGGTTGGTAGGTTGGTGGAGCAACTTAATTAAATTGGAAACAGCATTTTTATTTATAAAGGTGGTTTAGTGTTGTGGTTGTGGCAATATGCTCCCTCAAAATGCACCCATATTGCCGCCTTTTTTCTGTTTCACACTCTTTTTTTTTATTTGTCTATGAAAAGCCAGCTTGGGGCATTGGCTCACCACCAAAGACATTTTTTTCTTAACTCGATTCTTTTGTTTTAGGTTTCAAAACGCAGCCAAATTTTTAGGTCCGTCCAGCCAAGGAACTTTAGCCGTCCCAATCAATTGATGCAACCAAGTGCTCAAACTCGGAAGATGGGTTCGAGGAACAGGTGTCTTAGAAAAACAAAACAAATCAAAACCAAACCCCTTCAGATCCGATCAAGTAGCGTTGTCAATCCATTCATGTTATAATATATATGTATATCTATTCATTGATATTGCACCCTGGATCCATGAAGTATCAACCACGTCGTCCATCAATCAATCCATATTATGACACGTGGATTAGTAACACGTGGCACTGTACCTTCCCTTCCCGCCTAAAATATTTCCCTGCTTGTAGGCCATTTTGGCTTCGGAATTGGCCCATGAAAAATGTTCTGACGATAGCACATACATTCAATCATAAGGACGTTGTATCATTCTCTTACTGAATGTCAAATTATAAATCATTGAATGAAATTTGCAGTGTATTAGTAGTATGAAGCAGATTATATACTCATGCACGGTTACAGATACAAAATGGCACAACACTATGACACCTTTCCAACACTTGGAATGCACAAATAAATTTATGCCTAAATACAAAGGAAAAGATCAAGGAAAACAAGACACAATCACTCAGAAACTCGACCATGCAGTGCATCAATTTATCACCTACAATATGCGCTGATAAGATCTATCCTGATCCAAATTCGTTAAACCATTTCTCATGCCGTTCAATATCAGCTTGAGAAACACTCCGCTGGACCTTCCGCAAGGCTTCTTCAAAGTCACACATGGCAACGGGATCCTTTGAGATATCATCCTTGGACATGCTCTTAATCTCTTCACGCGTCTTTCCAGCTATTTTGCGCCTCATCCCATTCAGGGAAGCATCCCGGCAAACATTTGTGAGATCATCACCACTATATCCCTCTGTTCTGCGAGCCACATCATCAATATCTACGTCCTGAGCCACCTGATGCAGATAAATAGGAATAATTAGAAGCAATTTCCACACAAACCTTGGAAATAAACATAACATTTGTTTATTTTTTTATAATAACATGTATGAGAAAAATTTACTCGCTCAAATTACGGTTTGACTACAAAAACATAACAATAATACAATATTCGTAGTCAGTTGTTACCTCGACAGATTTCAAATTTATCCGAATAAGTGCTTTACGGCTCTCAAAATTTGGTAGGGGAATATATATACGCTTCTCCAGCCTCCTCCTGAATGAGTAACACTAGGTTAGATACATCAAGAGCGAACAGGTGCAGTCCATTGGCAAGATGCAATATACACACAGCTGACCACATCAACTCTTAATAACTCAAATTTGAAGGCTAGGAGACTGAAACATAAATACAACAAAATAAGGGCCAACCTGAGTGCCTCATCTATGTCCCATGGAAAGTTAGTAGCGGCCAGAACCATCACTATTTTACGAGTACCATCTTCATTTGTGCCAGTATTGTTGACCCCATCTACCTGAACTAGAAGTTCAGATTTCACCCTTCTGGATGACTCATGCTCCCCTGATGCCCTAGAGAAATTGAGGTTTTGAATTTGGGTCAACGCAAGAAAAGATACCTCATGCATATGTAAGTTTTCCACGAATATAACATACATGCAATAACATCTGAGAAGTTAATTAAGATATTGATGTAAAACTAGATTAAAATCTTACCCCCGGGAATTGCAAAGTGAATCAATTTCATCAATGAATATTGTACTCGGCGCATAAGCTCTTGCAAGATCAAATAAGCACCGTACCATACGTTCACTCTCTCCACGCCATTTTGAAGCTAAAGTAGCAGACGAGACATTGAAAAAAGTTGTTCCACACTCAGTAGCAACAGCTTTAGCAAGTAACGTCTTCCCAGTTCCAGGAGGACCGAACATAAGAACACCCTTCCATGGCCTCCTAATTCCCTGCAAGCAAAGAAGCAATAAGTTCAATCTGAAGAATGGACCACCTGGATAGAGACATTTCAGCATGTAGAATAAGAATCAATTACTTCACTGAAATGCAGAAATGTGAAGTAGATACAAATTAAAGCCTGCTTTTTCAAAGTACAGATGTGAACACTATTTGGGTCATACTAATGTAACTACTTTCATTTGGATTCGTTTAAATGTCGTCAAATATATTCCATAACAACAACAACCATACAAAAAGTAGCTACACAATTCAAAGTAAGATCCTAAGGAAGTGCAGCTTGTTAACGAAACTTAAGTGATAACATAGGAAAGATCGCATGCAAATAGCCATGTACCCAAGATACCATTATCATAATTGAGTTTCAATTCAACAATACCTGAAAATATTCAGGCATCCACAAAGGAAGCACAACAGCTTCCTCTAGAAGCCTTTTTGCTTCAGTCAAACCAGCAACATCATCCCATCTCACTCCAGGACTGGTTTCCAGCACATCCCTTTCAAGCATTTCAGCCAAATCAGGATCCGGTCCCTCATACTGTGACCTCTTTGACTTTCCATCTTCAGCATCACCATTCTAAAAATTTCAAAAACAAATCAGTCTGCAGGACAATGAAAGATACTGAAACTATAGATTCAAACTTTGATGCTAAAAACTACGACACCAGGTCATAGTTTTCCATCACCTCGCAAAAAGGAAATATGAAGCAAATGATATCAAGACAAAAGTTTTTAGCACACCATAATTAACTAGTGATGGGTATTTGAATAATGAAGATTACAGCTTTATTGATAGAACTTACCGCTGAATCTGCCTTGCTAGATTTGCCGGAACCAGTGCCTTTCTTTCCAGTAGTAGATGTTCGAACCGCTGAGTTAGACCTACTTGATCCACCAGCCTTTGTACCACGGCCAGGTGTGCCTGTTCTTGTTGCAGAGCCACGAGCCCAAGTTGCATCTTGTGGTGACTTCCTCATACCACCTGGGCCAGCCTTTCCAGGTCTTCTACCTGTAGTGTCCCGACTTGGTGGCCTCCACACATCAGGATCATCCATGGGCAAACCAGAGGAAGTTGGGTATTCATCTAAGGGTTGAAAAACAAATGACGACTTAGCATGAATTGGAGGCGACGAAGGGCGTCGGCCCAAGGGACTTTCCTTAAATGCTCTTCTCTCTGCATCTAATTGTTTCACAACCTCTGCCTCCTCGGTAAGTGCTTTCTTTACATTCATCCATTTCGAGCGAATCAACGGATCATCAAGCGTGTTTAGGTGCCTGGAAGCAAATAAGATATTCAAATCTCTGCCAAGTAAACTTAGGGAGGAACAATAATCACAAAACTAATGCTATAAATCATAGAACTCCAATGATACATTCAAAACAGATCATAGTCTGGCAAAGGGCCATCACGCTGTTTTGGTAGAATATAGCACCTACAAAAACTTCTACAAAGAAATTTTTTAACCCTATTAATCTTTGGATGCTATTTGATAATGAGAACTGGGAAAACATCATCCTCTCCACTCTTCCCCAGTTGTCATGTAAATGAATACACATAAAAAAAAATCCAAAGCATATTCTTGTCAGGGCAAATCAACTGCACCCCTTGCAGTAGGCATATGGAATCCTCCCAACCCTTTCCCAAATAGTTTTCTTGCACAACTCAAACCCCTTGTGGATTAATAAAAGCGAAAATCATAACCTTATAAAGTTAATTTTTTGCTCAATCTAGTTCAAATTTAATCATTTTATAAAAGTTGTTTCTTAGCTCAAATAGTTCAAATGTGAAAACATTGAAATTGTGCATATGTTGCAATCTCATGGTTTAGGAAAGCTCTATATAGTTCAATCATGTTTGTAATCTCTACTTCATCAATTAATTCATGGTTTCCGACACCCTGAAAGTAGATAGTCAGTTCCTTCAGAATGCGATAGTAATAATCAGTAGGACTAATTCTTTTCTCATTTGTTCATTTTCATATACAAATCAGAAAAATAAAAGTAAAGGGCCTCTGGCACTCATTAACAAAAATTTCCTTCGAAGAATGCCCAAAAATTCTCTTTCCACCTCCAACACTTTCAATTATCACAAAACAAGCAAAAAGAATGGACATTTTCCCGGAAGATTGGTTATCCATTGAAAAGATATAGGAAAATGTAGCTAGAAAAACCAAATCTTGAGGTCCGCATGAATCAAACAGAGACCCAAAAATGCAATTCCATATACGCTCAAATTTCAAAAGAATGACCAACCAAAACCTAGAAATTTGCACACATATCCGAGACAGATAAAATTGTAACGAAAAGGGCAAAAGGAAAGAACACAAAAATTAAAATAAAAAAAAAGAAATGTACTTGTTGATCTGAGCAATGCCACCATCAAAGAAGATCAAGGAGGTATCGTAGAGCCCTTCCATTGCGTACTCTCTCGCCAGCTTCAGGTGGTCTTGCAGACCCACCAGAGTTGGCCCCACCATTCTCTCTCTTTCACTCTCTCGCTCGCTAGCTCTGATTTCTAGGGTTCCGCACAATTAGGGTTCATGTACTGAGGAAGAAGAAGCTCAAACTCGAACTCAACAGTTTCTCTCTTTAGAACCCTCTGTCTTTCTCTAGGACGATGAAGCAGCCCAGGGAGCTTTTGACGTCGCCGTTTAAACGTTTCCAGGTGGGGGAGGAGGGGAATTATGCTTTGTGAATTGACCAAATTGTCCTTGGTATTTAGTCGTTACGTGGTTGGGCTATGTTGGTGTGTGAGATTGGTTGTGGTTGTTGTTGAGTATGTAGGGCCCGCCCAACCGAAGTTTGAACACAAAAGCTTGTTCAGTAAAAAAAAAATGGGCCCACAATGACCCAACTCAATACCCGTTTCATGATTTCTACTTATTTTCTTTCTTTTTGCTTTTTCCTTTTTCTTCTTTTTTTAATTTTTTGAAGAGGAATGGTGGCAATTGGCAAACTCATTATTAAATATTTCAAATTAAGGTTTCTTTCTTGTTCCCCCACCCACCCTTGTGTCAAAAAGGAAAAAATAAGTTTCTTTTTCTTTCCATTTGTTTAACTTATCGATAACTTCTACCAAATGTTAAATCTTATAACTTCAGTAGTAGAGTACTTATAACACACTCATCGCAACTAGGGGAGAGAATAAATGAGTATGGCTGCCTAACCTTCATCAATCTAGTTCATGGTTTTTTAAGTATTGGATTACGAATTGTAATGTGAACACCACCTACTTTTCAATTTCGTTTGTGTTAGCAGACACTGGGGAAGTCATGAGTTGAAAATACCCATGTGTATGTGTTAGAGGAAGTCAAGAATTACAATAATTATAATACCCATCCTAGTAAATAAACATATCAACAGAAAACACAATCATTCTCAAAGAAACCTTATTTTGGTGTTAGCATGAAAGAGTTTAGACTAATAGAGGCACAACTTATGATAGAACTACACAGCTTACTATTGTAACACAGTCAAAATTGTCTACCATACATACAGAAGCAACCAGGGCTGTGGTAGCTTCTACTTTCATTCTGGGAATTTGACACAATTTTTCAAAATGATTGTTTCCAATGCAGAAATAGTTCGAACAAAAGGAAAAGAAATATACGACCATATATATGTGAACATTTGAACCATGTATTGCATGTATTTTAAAGATCAATGTGTACAATAACAATACAAGCACATGTTAGAACTTAGGCATTGCCTACTTCATTGAAATTACTCTAACTCTTTTGCTGGCAGCAGACCCTCCATTATTCTAAAGAACCAGTTTCAAACTTGTGTAAACTGGCAAATAGACTTCCATTTTCAATGTTGAATTAAATGCAATAGTTAAAGTTACTGAACCATTCCATCGCTGATCAATTCTTCTAACCCTCTCCTCAGCCTTTCTGCGGCAGCTTTGCAGTCATCCTCTAGCAAGCCACCAAAGGAGATTCTCACATTTCCTGGGCACCCACATGCACTTCCGGGGATCACCACCACCCCATGCCTGTGAGCAAGCCAGTGAACAAATTTATTGTCATCTACATATTTGTCCGGAAGCTTTGCCCACAAGTATATAGCACCTTCTCCACCTTTAACAGCATCTTTTCCGAGAGGGGAGAGCGCTTCTAGAACAATATTTTTATTCTTGACAAGACCTTTCACTCGTTCAGTGACCCATTCGGGTCCCATTTCCAATGAGTGGAGCGCAAGGTGCTGTGAAATTATTGACGCACAGATGGGAATGTTATCTTGAACTTTGAGGAGTTGGGTAGCAAAACCCTCTACTTCTGATGGGTATGCTATCTGCATAAATTCATCAATTGGCTTGAATCAGCAATGCTTACTCATGCATATATATGTTATCAAATATTTAGTTCAAAGAGAACAACCTTGACCATTTCAAGATCGATCAAAACTTCTATGACTCATGTTCATGCAAGGAAATGTCAAAAATATTTGATTGGTTAAATGGCTATTTGATAAGGTGATTGCCCATAAATGACCTTTTGACTCTTGTTGATTTAGCTGATTTTCTTTGTCAGAATACACTACCACAAGAAACTTGAAGGTAATTATCAGCTAGCAAGATGCAAGCTCTATACCTTACTGAATGAAAGCAAAACTCAAATTTGTTTTCAAACCAGCTCTATCAACTTAACAAGCATAAGAGATAAAAAGTATTTCTTACGTATCCAACTCGCCATCCCATCATCCCATAAGCTTTCGAGAAGGAAAAAATGTTGACTATGTGATTTCCCTCCACACATGTGTGTTTCAAATCATCATACATAAAATACCTGCAAAATCAAACTTTAAAACCCACATGTACTCTTGGATGCTTCAGAAGCAAACATTTAACACATTAATTCTTCAATCAAAAGCAGTTAGCAATCCGACAACTGATGAAAAGGAAAAAAGAAAAAGATGTTTCTTTGAATACACTCAAGAGTACTCAGGTAAATAAGTCATCAATTTGGTATATATGTCATTCTTGATGGACCCAATCTAGTGCAAATGGAATGTATTAAAACCTATTTACACATTAACATTTTGAACTCAGTGGACTTCAACTATTAATATAAGTGTATATAGGTACTAGGCAATATAACCGAGACAAACTAACCTCTGCTGAAGCAAAGGGCAAACTCACATAACTGCTATTCAAGAAAGTTATGGACTGACATTGCTGTGGGTCCATAATGTAGAGAGATTATAAAAGGCTTTCTTCAAAGAACTTTGATAAGGACAGAGAAATCTGTAGGCTCCCCCTTTTTAAAGCTACAGTAACCTATTCAAATGCTCAGTTGGACACACTGCCCAATTAAGGTTTTCTAAACAGTATTCCTGTCACTTTTGTAAATCCATTTTCCCTGGCATCCAAACATCTCAATCCAATTATAGGCAAAAAGTCATCTGAGTAAACATTCACTTCAGTAAAGCTCAGAATCTTTAAACTTGGAGATATTCAAAAGATGTCAGGGGGAGAAGACCAAATGGTTCAGGTTATTTTTATTTTCAATAGAATGGAAGAATCAAACCAACTTACAGCCTCTTCCTTCTTTTGCTATTCTATTTTATTTCATCTTTTGCTTTCCTTCAGTACTATAATGGATCTCAGCCCCAATCTTCACATATCTTTACATAATTCCTCGTACAAAAACTCCAGATCAATTTGCATGCTAATCAAATTAGAAAAAAACTTGAATGTAGTATGCAGTTCACAATGTGAAACTTTTTTAATAGTCAGTGAAGTTTCATGGACAAAAACAGATGCAAGGATCACCATCATTGTTGCCATGAAATCAACTGAGATTTTGATCAGAGTAACTTCCATTCCTCCTAAAAGGGAACCCACAGGCAATGTTATGTGTGTGCCCTGAGATTTATACCAATGAATACACCCATGTTTGAACATGGACCAAATTCTAGATGAGAATCATATAAATCCATGTCATCAAGTCAGCAAAATAATGACTTAAGAACATATTATTGCAGCATTTCCAATCAGATAAAATTTAATACACTTACTCGTATGTATTATCCACAACAAGCCATGATCCAGCGTCTCTACAAATATCTGAAATCCTCTACTCACAAAGAGAGGAAAGAAAATAAGAAAAGCATATAGAATATCTCTAAGAAACCAAACAGTTTATTCACTCAATCAACACAACAAACTTTTTTGTATGCATACACAATCACAACTGCAAACTCTTTTGTACATAGACACGAATTGAGAGAGAGAGAGAGAGAGACCTTAAGAAGAGGGTCCGGAATATAGGTTCCACTTGGGTTGCCAGGATTAACAACCGTAACAAGTTTTGGGGTTGGCTTTGTTTCCGATAACGTTTTCTCCAACCAGTCTGAAATAACAAAGTAGTATATATGATATAAAGAAAGAATATTTACTGGACATACTCTACAGTCAATCACATTGCTTTATCTCAAATTCCACAAACATATTAATTCTCCAATCCACCTGGTAGAGAATTTGTGTGCCCCTTTTAATTCGTTCAATTTTAATCTAACATCGAGCACAAGCCCACCTATTTATGGGGAATCAATAGAAGATGCAACTTATATGTATAATGTACCTTAATTATGCATAGAAGCAATCAGACAATCCAATGCATGACAAATGATCCAAGTTGTAACTATCATGCCTGCCCCAGCACGTCCAAGATGGACTGTTGGAATGCACCAATAATTTATCACGAACCTAATGTAATATGTTATGATACTTTAGCAGTCTCAATATAAGTGATTAGACAGGGGAACTAAATATATGCAGCAGTCACAATTTATCATGCAATGACAACAGAAGATAACAAGCCTTTTTACTTGATTCGACCAATGGCAAACATTACACCCTTTCTGATACTGTGTGCTTATATTTATATCCAGATAGAAAGAGTAGAAATATCATTTGATGGAAGTTCAAAAATGTTGTCATTCTTTTATGTCCCTCTGCAATGAGAAGTTCATTAAGCTTCTCACCTGCATCTGGGTAAAGTGTCTCTGGGTGGCCAGGACCCACCAATATATTAGTGACGCCGGTCATCTGGAAGGACATGTAGGCATTGAAGTAGTATGGTGCAAACATAACCACAGAGTCCCCGGAATCACACAATGTAAGAACAAGGTTCACAAATGCCTGCATTGAAATTGTTACAAAGTTATCCCAGATTTCTTGAAATGAGTTCTGTAAAACTCAATATTTGTTGTCATATTCAAAAGGCTGAGCAACTAGAGATCAAAATAAATTGCAAAGATGACCATAATGTATGATTTTTTTAAGGTTATGTGTCTGAATCAGATGGTGCTACAGCTGCAAATATGAAATTCACCGGGCAACACAATTTTCCAGAGAAATATTTTATTTTTATCCTAATAGGTGCTAATCACTCGAAGTTTAGCAGGGAAGTTTCGGCTGCTAAGTTGCACAAATTATAAAACAAATAATTTGCCTTTCCAAACTTAACTTTGGTTTCTTTTCAAGATAAAGATATTTGTTCTTTTTTTATATGCAAATACACAACATAAAATAAATGATAATCACCTGATTTGCACCTGAAGTAACCATCACTGAAGATTTGTACAACTTATTTTCATTATGCAACTGCAAAATAAAGAAGGAAAAAAAAAAGAGATGACAAAAGATGTTATAAATTTGTAGTTGCATTGTCATATTTTCAAAAATATTGATCTCAGACAAAGACAACAATCCTTGGCATAGTCCCTAAAGGGTAATTGTTAATAATGACATATAAAACAGAATATGACAAGCCATGTATTATTCGAATATAACATTGAACAGAGAACCCCAAGTATCTCAACCGTATTAAGAGATTAAAATCGATCATAATTAGGAGAAACACTGAACTATTTCTAATCATACCTTTTTTACCAATGCCTCCCTGAGTTCAAGTATACCTTCATCAAAACCGTAACGACTAATTGAAGGCTCCCATACAAGTTCTTTCACCTTATCCAAAGCCTGTTTGGGTGGTTGCCAGTGAACTACTCCCTACAGCACATTTCAACCAAAGAACATTTAAGCCTATTTTCCAAACCTAACTAAGGGATAGAGAACACATAAAATAAGCAGTGATGCAAGAAAACTCCAATGTGATGAACAAATTCAAACTGCTTTTTAGAACATCCGTCATGCATATAATGCAACCCTCCGTTAAAAAATAGATAAATAAAAATAACATAAACAAGTTAGCAGATTTGGCAAAATATAGATTAAAAAATTGGTCAGGAATTTGGTGAACATAAATTAACATATAACAAAATAGAGTGTTTTATTTCATTAAGTTAGCAAGTTGGCTCATGTTTGACAATTGGAACGGACTGGCTCCAATTAGTCATGATTTCAGAGATATGTTATTTGGTTCTCTATAATAGTTTTCAACTTGAAAGATGCATGTTTCAATTATTAAATCTTGGCACAAAAACTACTATAGGAAAAGGTTGCAATTCTTCTCTCATTTTGTGTTTCTTAAAAAGTATTTACAGCCAGAAAAGTAAACCAGATATGCACACACAAACAGCTTGTTCACCCTTTAGGTGCATAGCTTCCTAGTCAAACACTCATTCTAACATGAATTATCAAATGCCTCTTTTGTATCACATTCATCGTTTCCAGCAATCAGAATCAGCACCAAACACGCCCTCACCCTCAAAGAACAAACTAAACGGTTTTCATTGTCCAATAACTTGGGTTTACCATTTATCTCGACGCCAAAACCAAATAAAAAATCATTTTCACTTCTCAATGCCTCCATGGTTACAGCAAAACATAAAACCAATCAAAATGAGATTTTAGTCCTTGGGATAAGAGAAACAAACCTGGGCCAGTGACACAGCATTCTTGGCTCCTCGAAACAATTGTTGTATCTGCAAAAACAACTACCATTTTCACCAAAACATATACTTTGGAACTACACCACAAACAATTCACACCCAAAGAAGAAGACCCAAAATTTGGAGATAAAACAGATTTAGTTCAAAGAATTACAACAAACCCAGTTGGAGTTTTTGCCTGAATACCTGAACCATGATCGGCATCTCAGTCTCCACAGCCCTCTTTGCAAGTTTTCCATATGAACCCATCTCGCCAACCAAACCCAACCCTCACAAATGATCTCCAAAATATAGCTATGCAACCCAATTATTGACCCTCCTCAAAACCCAAATTCTGAAACTTTCCCAGAAGACAATGAAGAGAAGAAGAGATAAAAATAAACGCTTTTTGTTTTTTTGCTTCAAGGATAAGACCTCCACCTACCCAAAAAGCTTCCACCCTCACAACGTTTGGCACTTCTCTATCAATACATTAACAAAGTAGGTAACGTTTATCAGCTAAGAGAGGAGACCATGTCTGCACGCGTCAACAACCCCAATTGCGTATTATAATTCCTCTCTCTGCATAATAAACAGTCCGAAAAAGATAAGGCAATTATACCAAACGCTTTTCTTTTACTTTTATTTCTTTTTCTTTTCTCTGTTCACTTTCAGAAAACAGATACTGAGTTGCGCATGGTATTTTTGGTACGTTTCTTTGACTTGCTTTTGTCTCCTGCTTGATGAATAATCTCATTTTCTTTTACCTTTTAGCTCTGCCGGAAAAGAAATCCACCGTTTTCACTTTTGCCTGGATGGACTTTAGTTAGGCAAATAAAATAAAATAAAAGCTCTTTCTTTTTCTGTATTTAAATTTCATTTTTGAACCAGAGTAAACCAGAAGAAGAAAAAAAAACCCCAGAATGAGCAAACTGACAAAGCTGAATTATCTCAAATGGAAAATTATAGAATGGGAAGTAAATTATTTTTGAAGTTTATGACCATTTTTTTATGATTGTGATGTGGAATCTCCGAAAATTATGCTTACATTTACCAATTTTTTATCTTCTGTTTTATTTAATGCGGTTGGGTCAAGTGTCGAAAACAGAGTAGCAGAAACAGGGGATCTACAAGACTTGGAGTTCCCATATTTTTGAAAGACCCATTTTCTGCACCAGAATTTGGAGAATAGCAAGCAAAATAAAACATCTTATTTAGAAATTTCAAGGAAAAGACTTTTCCTGATTTGCTACGGAATTAGAGCCCCTCAAAATGACACAGCATGGTTTTTAATTTTTGCCTGCAAGAGATTCTCTATCACAGACTCTCGCCATCTTTTACTTGCAAAATGCAGAGAAAAATGGAGTTTTTTAAATATAAAAAACTGGCATCTTCGAATCAGAGCTTTTAGGAGGCTTTGGTGTGATGTTCTATTCTGCAATAATATGTCCTCTTGATCTAGAGTCCGTATTGTATTTATTTTTATTGTACTTTAAATTTATTTTGTGCGAAGCGCCCTCTCAATTATGTAATTTGCAAAGTTATTCTCCTTTTGTTTTCCCAAATTTTCAACTTTACTAGTATGTTTAGTTTAGTTATCTGAAATGAGCATCATGATTATTCTGCTTCTTGACTTCCATCACATTTACTGATTTACACAATTCATGTCTTTCATATTTCATATAAGTAAACATATCATATGGTTCATATGGAGTTATGTCTAAGTTATCGAATACTTGATAACTACTCTCTAAACATGTCTAAATTGTCCAAGAAATTTTTTTAAATATTTTTTTAGGATGAGTAGAGTTTATTTAGATGTGTATTCGGTATGATTTATTATGTTTTACAAAGATTTATAATTGTTGATGCCCAAAAATGGATGATTATTGATGGGACCAAAATAATGATGTCTTGCCTTTGGTCGTGGACCTCCTTAGTGCAAGGAGGGTGAGACCTTGGCACTAGTGTGGTATCGGTCGAAGACTCTCTTATCCTTAAGTTAGCTATGTATAGAGTGAGTAGGTTATTTGGTAGAATAAGGTTACAATAGCCAAATTACTATTATTTTGTGCATTTGGGCAAATGCCCTATTTATAGAGGAGATATGAGGGGAACCTTGAGGTAATATTTCGATGTGAGACTTGTGGGCATCACTTGTGGGGCTGCCATGTGCCCTTGGTCTTAGGAGGGCCTTTGTTGGTCTTGATCAGCAATTGAACTTGCCGATGCTTGTTGTTTTTGGTCTCTTGGTACCAAAGAGGCTGATCAAATACGATACAAACAATAATTTAACATATGAAAATTATGGATTTTTATTAAAGGCATATTAGTGAAACTACATTGCAATAGTGTTGTGAGGGTCATGCGCAACTATTGTACAACAACGCAACTGCGAAATCAGCGAGTGTTGTTGTCAATTGCTAAGCATTATCCTATAAACCTTTTCTGTGTTTATGAGGTCAAGCAAGCTGAAACATAAACATGTGGAGAATAAAGAATATAGCAGCTTTTACATGTTGTAATGGTGATGATGAAAAAGACAAGAAAAAGTTTACAATGAGAAAATAAATTTTGTAACCCAATGCATATGGACCTACTCTTATTCTTCTATCTTATTCTCTCTCTTTTTCTTTTTTTTTCAAGAGTCAACAATTTGGCATAGTCATTTTCATCATTATGGCTAACAATGGTTGCTGAAAAAGGTAATAATACCTATATGTGCACATTCTTCCTCAATTCCTCATTTCTGTATTGAGACCTAAGAATGATCGTTTCCTATATGTGCTAATTAATTCCAAAATTTCTACTAGACAGTCTTAAAAGGTAACCAAAGAGAGGAGGATGAAGAATAAGCAGAATAATGGACATTGTCCTACATATTACTATGTTGATCTTGAAGTCATTGACTGCAATACAAGCATTAGAACTCATTGCAAAGTAAAATTGTGATCTTTAACTGTAATTTCGGTTGAGTTGGGCTACTCCTGCCTTTAGTGGGATTAGCCCATACTTTACCTAGTTACAAGATTTTTTGGCCTATAAGGTTGAACAAACATGGATGGGTCCTAACCATGTGCTAACAATTATCTCTGCATATTAAGGTGGATTTCTACATTCGGCTTGTATATCCATCATATTTTACCACATAGAACTTGAGAGGACAAGCAAGCAACCTTATTTTGGTATAATGGACTAAGTAGTTGCAAAAGAGTTAATAACAACTATCTATGCACCTTTTTCATTTCTGTATTCAGATATGAGAATGATCGTTTCCTATATATGCTAATTAATTCCAAACTTCCTACTAAACTATCATATAAGGTAAACAAATATAGGGGGAAGATTAAGAAGCTGAAGAATGGACATTAGCCTTCATATTACTTTGTTGATCTTTAATTGCAGTACAAGCATCAAAAGCATCCATTGTGAAGCCAAATTGTGGTATTTGACTGTAAATTGGCCTAGTCGAGACAATCTAGCTTGCAGTAGGGTTAGCCTAGGCTCTACCTAGTCACAGGCTTTTTTGGCCCTTAGGTTGAACAAACAGGGTCAGGCCCACCCTACCTTGAATTGGTTAAACCCATGCCTGAACAACTATCTCTACATATCTAGCTGGCTTTCTACATTCGGCATGTATATCCATCACATTTTACCACATAAAATTTGAGAGGACGAGCAAGCAACCTTCTTTTGGTATAATGGACTAAGTAGTTGCAGAAGAGTTAATAACAACCATCTTTGCACATTCTTCATCAGTTCCTCATTTTTGTCATGAGAATGATCGTTTCCTATATATGCTAATTGATTCTAAATTTCCTCCTAGAGTGTTATAGAAGGTAACCAATTCGAGGAGGAAGAAGAAGAAGTAAAATAATGAACATTGTCCTTCATATTACTCTATTAAGCTTGTGGTCTTTGACTACAGTACAAGCATCGGAAGCACCCATTGCAAAGCCAAATTGTTGTTTTTTACTGTAAAATGGGCCTAGCCAAGCAATTCAAACCTTGAGTGGGGTTAGCCGAGGCCTTACCTAGGCAAGGGTTTTTCTGGTCCTTAGGGTTGAATGGACATGGTCGAGCCCACCCTATCTTAAATAGGATAAGCTCATGCCTTAACAACATTATTTGCATATCTAGTCAGCTGTCTACATTTTCCATGTATATCTGTTACATTTTACCATATAAAACTTGAAAGGACAAGCAAGCAACCTTCTTTTTATATAATGGACTAAGTAGAAGAAGAAGAAGGTAATAACAACTATCTATGCACATTCTTCATATGTTCCTCATTTATATATTGAGACATGAGAATGATCATTTCCAATTTATGCTAATTAATTCCAAACTTCCTACCATATCATCATAGAAGGTAACCAAAGAAAGGTGGAAGAAGAAGATGCAAACGAATAGACATTGTCCTTCATAATACGATGCTCTTCTTGTGGTCATTGATTGTAGTACAAGAATTAGAACCATGCATTGCAAAGCCAAATTGTGGTCTTCGAGTGCAAAATGGGCCGAGCTGAACCAGTCTAACATTGAGTGGGGTTAGCCTAGGCTCTACCTAGTTACGAGTTTTTTGGCCTTTAAGGTTGAAGGGACAGGGTCAGGCCAACCCTATCTTAATTAGGCTAAGCCCATGCCCTAACAACTATCTCTGCATATCCAGTTGGCTTTCTACATTCGGCTTCTATTCTCAAGCAACATTTCTTTTTGTATAATGGACTAAGTAGCTGCAAAATACGGTAATAACAACTGTCTGTGCAGCTTCTTCATAAGTTCCTCATTTATGTATTGAGACCTGAGAATGATTGTTTTCTATATATGCTAATTAATTTCAAACTTCCTACTAGATTGTCATAGAAAGTAACCAAAGAGAGAATGAAGAAGGAGAAGCAAAAGAGTGGACATTGTCCTTTATATTACTATGTTGATCATGTGGTCTTTGACTGCAATACAAGCATTAGAAGCACCCATTGCAAAGCCAAATTGTGGTATTTGACTGTAAAATGGGCAGAGTTGGGCTAGTCTAGCCTTAAGTGGGGTTAGCATATGCTCTACCTAGCCACATACTTTTTTGGCTTAGGGTTGAACATACTGGGTCAGGCCCATCCTATCTTAAATAGGGAACTGAAGTTGGCCCGTAGATCAAGAGCTCTGCCCTACATTATCTTTAACCAACTTCAGGTTTTGATGTGGACTATCTGCAATAGCTTAATCGGTAATTTAAAAAAAAAGAAAAAAAAGAAAAGAAAATTGTATTTCCTCTATTGTCATGGGGAACGGGGGTGTTGGTTTGGATCAGTGGGTCCTAAAAATTGTTTGTATCATTTTCTTCATTTAAAAAATATATATTATTCATATTTTAATCAATTTAAAATTAAAAAAAGTGAAAATGTGAGACCCATAATGCCACGTAGGTAACTAATGGGGAGATCTGACAGAGATTTTAACGGTGGAACCATATTGTAACAAATTTAAATATTTATTCTTGTCAATTTCATCATTTTCAATTCAAAATTTTTTTTTAATTTTTAATTTTTTAAATATTGGTAAGACATTCCGTCTTTTCTTTGCCTAGCATCATCTCCTTCTTTCTTGTCTCTCTCTCTCTCTCCCTTTTCTTCCCCCTACTTCATTTCAGTGTCTTGGTGGAGTCAATAAATTCGCACCGAGAAACTGACGAACTGACTCAAGTTAAACTTAAAACATTTACAATCCACCCAACTTAATTATCTCTTAATTTGCCAATGGGGTTTAGCTCAGTGGAAATGATTTTTTGACTTGTAGATCAATGGTCTCATATTCGAACTCTCATGACACATTAACAATATGTGTGAGAAAATCTCACACCCCCAATATCGCTTGTATTAAAAATTTAAAAACAAAACTATTTACTTACTTCAAATTTAGCATGAAGATGTCCACCGGGAACTCTCCTTTGTAGTTTGTTTATTCGTCACTGGAAAGCAAGAGCCATCCATTCAAAAGGTCACGTTCTTGTGAGTTCCAAGTTTCAAGTGGGATTTGATTGGAATGTGAAGCCAACCCTTCAATTATTAGCATAACATGCTTAATTTAAAATAAGAAGAGCTAGTTGTTCCCTTCATGTGGGGGTCCATTTCAGCTTCAACTGTTAAGAAATCTGCCACAAAAACAGGAAGAAGAAAAACAAACAAAAAAAAAGCTGCAAGATCACGTGTTAATTGTAATCAATTTCCCATCAAAATCAAAAGCATGGTTTGGTTTCAAAATTCAAAACCTAATCCCCCCTCCACTCCATCAACTCAGTTTGAATTTGGATCGAGTGAGATGAATCTCAGGCACATAATCTGGAAACAATATGTATTTCATCATTATCATTACATCATCACCATGTGTCGCAAGGATCACTATGGGACTCAACGGATTTTATATATAGAAAATAATGAATGGGAATATACATCAGATGTGAGGAAATTACTTATATAATATTTTAATTAATCTTGGTTGTCATTTTAAAGAATAATAATTTGGTAATGATGTCGCACGATCTGTGATTAATATAGTTTAATTTTGAGGTTTTCTCTACCACCCCTTTCATCGGACATATAGTTTCTAAGGTTCTAATATGCTGACCCAAAAAAAAATAAATGAGAAGAAGATATGTCGACCCTTTTATTATTGCACGGCCCAATTCAAGGTTGCGTTGCTACTAATGAGGCAATCAACGAAAAACTTGTATTTTTTTCACTTGAATATATATACAGAAATTTGCTATGTTCGGACATTATTACTGTGTGGATGTCATGTTTATTTTTTATCCTTTCTTGTTTTTCTCTCTATTTACAATGATATCCGCATTTAACGTGCGAACATCCGTATAAAAATAACTATATATATTTATTCAAGTTAAATGAGTTGGCACCTCCTTTGGTGGGGTGTCTTTTTTCTTTCTTTATTTTGACCTTGTTTTATTCTTTTTAAAAGAAAAAATTGGGTTGTTTTGATGTTATTTTCTTATTCAACAAATGTAAACAAAGACCATTCAGATTTTTAATTATTATTATCGTTTAAGGGTATGGGAAATTTGGATTAGTCTACTTTTAAGCCTAAACATAAGATTAAGAAGTCTCATTTTCTTATACACAGTAGATCCGAAGTGCATGTATTGGGTGGGGGATCTCGTCCCCTCAAATATAAAAATATAAAAATTGTGGAGTCTTTTGTTATTTGGTCGTCGCCAGTCGTAGATTCTAAAGGATAAACAAACTTAAATAATACACCATAAAAAATAATTCTCTGCTCTTTCTCACATTCTCAACATCCCTGAATCTAAACAAGCTAACTTTAAATTTGAATGCTTTATGAAATTTTCAAGCATGTAAGCCACAAAAAGTTGAAACTTTCAAGTAATGAAAAATAAATGATTTTTTTAATACAAGCGATAGTCTAAACTAAAGAGAATGAGAATTTCTCTCACACACACACACAAAATTAAGATGCAATGTGGGTTCGAATATGACAAAGCTATTTTTCATTGATTAGACTCCATTGGCAAATGATATTTTGAATGAGAGATAAACATGAAATCTAAATGATATGCGTCTAAATTGTTTGATAAATCTAATCTAGGGTTTGAGTATTGTTAAGAAAAAGAAGTATGTGACAATGGGTTATGGTTTATTCAGTAATTATATCAGAAATTGGTGTGCATATTAGTAATTGGTGGTTTAAATAAAGGTAACTTATTATTATTATTAATACAAGTGATAGTTTAATTACTCTAAATTAATCTAATCTACGAGGAAGGAGACTTGAACTCGAGTGTAATGGGGTAGACTCACTGCCCTGACCAACTGACCTGATCTAGGTATGCAAAATAGGAGATGCTTCAAGAGTAGTTGATTGGGTAATACAGACCACACATTCATTTTTTCTTTATCAAGCAGGATGAGAGATTCGAAAAGTCGTACGTTTCTGAACTTGAGCATATGTCTTTTTGTTTTAATTTTGAAACTTGAGGTTGAGAAGAGAATGGCTGCATTTGCCTATCAAATCTTTCCAGAAATATTACAGCAAATCTTTTCCTTTTAGAATGAACCAACAAATGTATCTAGTTTTAAAAAATTTATTAAACACAAATTGTGAGCTCTTAATTGGTGTAAGATTCAAATCATTTATCGGCTGCATTGCAACTGATAATAAAATCCTAACAAAATTCTCATGCAGATGCAGAAGATTTCGTCTACCAAGGGCATTATAGGAATTTCAAGTATCCTCCATGCAACGTGCCAAGCAAAACGATGCCACAGACAAACCCAAACCTTCTACTCAGACCTCACAATGACCAAAAACTCCCTTCAAACTCCAAATACATAGGAACAAGTCAAACTTTACCAAAGTTGAAAATGTATGTATCTTCCAATTTACCAAAACAAATAAATAAATAAAAATAAAACAAAAACAGTAAATATAATTTGAAAACCTCAAGAGGCTACCAGATTTCACGGTCAATTCAATAAAAAAAATAAATAAAAAAAATTAAACAAAGCCAACAGCACACTCAATGAACTGTCCTTTAACCTTTCCTGGTCAAACAGTCAACACCATTACAAAAAAGCTATTAATTTTATATATATTATTAAATCAGTTTTTTCATTTCCATTTTAATTTTCCATTAACATTAACCAAGCAACAACCTTTCACTGCTTTTCTGTGTCAGAGTTTCAAATTGTGGCCCATCCCGCTCGCTCACACTCCCCCCCCCCCCCCCTCTCTCTCTCTCTCTCTCTCTCTCTCTCTCTCTAAGCTCACAGAGCTCTTCTCTCACCTCCTATATCTGGAGGTCTTGGAGCTTGGAGGAGAGAAATTCAGGACAATCTTTCAGCCCAACAATGCAATGTGTGCGTCTATACGCATCAAAATCTGCGTATGTAATCATGGGCTTTTAAAATTTTTTTGGTTTAGTTCTAGTGACAAATCGATTAGGGTTCGTGGGTTTTGTTGCTATTTTTGAAATTCTTCAACTTTTGGCTCGTTTGAGATGGTTCTGTGTACCAATGTATGCTTGGTTAATGAGAAAATGTGGGAAAGAAAAAGGAAATGGATAAATTTTCAAGAATCTTTCTTTATCTTTTTGGGTGAATATTTGAATGATAATGAAAAATAGCTCCACTTTAACTGAAGCTGGATTTCTCTACTTTTATTTTGTTTCTTCTTCTTCTTCCTCAAAATGAAAAATTTCCAAAGTAGGTCGTATTTCCTTTTGTCTTCTCCCATTTTATTGGGGATCAAACATGTCAAGGTCTCAAATTTCTGTGTTAAATTTGGAGATTCTGAAATTTCAAAAAATGGGCTCAAAGCAGAAATGATTTTTACCCGGAAGAGCTCAGCTTGATTGCTGAGAATTTGTGGGTAAAGAAAACGAGCTCAGTTTTTGAGTCCTTTGATGACTTTTGGTCCCACTTCCATCTGATCTGAGTAGCTAAAATTTGAAACTTTCAAATTCTAGTTTGTTTTCTCAGAAACGATTTTGTGGGTTTGACATTTTTTGGCTATGTCTTCATGCTTTTCCCTGGATTTCCCTTACAATTCATAGCTTGATTAGTGTGCCCAATGTACTACTAGTCTGAATGAATTACCAAAAAATGGGGTGTTAAGAATTTTTTATTTTACTTTACAGCTGCTTTCACCCTTTGAACTTACCATCGGCATTTTTTTTTTCTGTATGATATCCATTGAACAACAAATTTTCTGTGTTTTCGAAACATCTTGAAATGAACCCACTTTGACATGAAAGTTTTGCAGATTTTTCTGAACATGTCTATCATTTGAATAGAAATTTGGGTATAAGCTGAAGCAAGTCTTTTCCATTGATCTGTATTATGACAAAAAATGGTCAATTTAATGACTCTCCATGTAATTTGGTACTTTGGGAGTTTGCTCAGAAATATTATTTGCGACGTGACTTCTACTGATCATTCAAATATTTCTTATAGCCTGTTATAGATGCGATCTTGTGTAGTATATGAATAACATTATTTCGTCTGTCTATCAGATTTCAAAGTCCATACAGTTTTCTATGAGTAACTTTATATCCACCATCATAGTGTACTGTTCAACTGCACTAAAAAAGGTGCTCAGTCCATTTACAATCTTACATGCTTATCATGGTTTTCAATTACACGGGGGCCTCAGTTTGAAGTTGCATTACAATTTACAACATACCTGGAGATCTTCATAGAAATGCCATATTTCCTGATTTCTTGATCTGTATATCGGTAGTTGCTTACTAATTATGCAGCTTCTTCTTTAATTTACTCGGCCCTGGTTTTGTTGCAGGTCACATTGACTGGTTCGATTTGATGTGGTGTTCTGCTTGTCTCTCATGTCTGCAAACATGAAGAGAGAAAATATGGTCACCTCCAATGTTCGAGAGCTTCCTGGAAGAATAACACGTGCTCGAGCTGCTGCACTTCATACATCTGGACAAATGCCCCCAATAAAACCACCCACACAACAGAGCCAGAAGCAGGCTGTGCGAACAAATCCAAAAAGAGCTGCCACGGATGAGAACAGTACAAAAGCTGCTGGTAATGCATGTATGCAACGTAAGAGGAGGGCTGTGCTTCAGGATGTGACCAATGCTTGCTGTAAACCTTCATATGGGAGCTGCTTCAATGCAACCAAAATTCAGGTCAATGTGCTGTTAGTTAGATTTTTCATAAAGGTTGTGCAAATACAATAATACGCTTGGTTTATGCAGATGTACTGCTAAGATTAGTTGCCCGAATGTTAAGCAAATTTAGAAGACTGAGGGAAAGAGATAGTTTGCAATTCTTTTGATTGTTCATAACATGATTAAGACTGAGGGAAGGATTTCCACAAATATAATTTCCACTGTTCAGTGTCTTCCTTGTTACGTAATATATATGTAGATATATATATATATATATTGTCATGAAAGCTTTACTTTCTTTTTATCCCTCAAGATTCTGAATACTGCCTCTTATTTTGCTGAATGCAGGTTAAGAACAGCAAGCCAGCTAAAAAGGGTCAGGCAAAGCTGACGAAAATGGTCCCTTCTGTTGCAGTAACGGAGGCTGTGCAGGGAATTGTAAAACCAGAACTAACATCCGACTTACATTCAATTAATTTGGAAGATGGAAACATGCTTATGTGGTCAACTAAGGATGTGAAAGATGTTCATCAGTCAGAAAATCAGAGTTCTGGATCTGGAGTGGCTTCAAAAGTCCAAAGCCCTTCAAATAAAGGTTTGCCATTTCTTTAGTTCTCTCTTCCGAACAGCATACAAGCTCAAGTTGAAATGAGAGATAGGAGCTTGTATATCAATGTATGGCAGCTTTGAGGAATGAAATATGTCTACCCTTACCTTTGTCCACTTTTCCATTCTACCTACCCATAATGTACAAAGGATAATAGGCTGAGAAACATCATGAGTGAAATTCAATGTTCTGATTAGCTGTAATTTGGAACCATAATTCAGTAGTTCTTATGTAGTGCAGAGCTCAATGGCGATATGAGCTTAGAAGGTTTAATCTGAGGAGGTTCAAATATCTGGTTGTTTCTCTTATCAGCAATGAGGCCATATGCAGTACCGACGTGAATGAATAACATATCATACATATGTTTACAGTAAATTCAAATCCAACTCTAAAAGCTTAAACAAATACAGACTATTCATGAAAATTATAACTGACTTGGTTTCACTAAATTACAAGCTGAAGATTTATGAGAGGACAGAAATAGGTGTTGAAAATCATATTAAACTATTTTGGTTCCAACATGATTCCAAAATAAGCATTCTGCAAATCTTTTCCTCTTCTAATATTATGCTTCTCCGTGTCCAAACGTTATATGACCCTTTTTTATTCTTAAGACAGTTGATCCATGCCATTGCAATACAATGCTTTTCTTACCTACTTTGAGTGCTGGATGCCAAATGCTAATGTTTCTTTTAAGGATTTTCTATGGCTTTAGTATGCAGTCGTTTGTGACCTTTAGTATTAAATTGTGCAGCACATGATGGTAGCCTTTCAGTGGACATGGTTACATCGAGCAACCAACATATTGTTAACATTGATGCAGATTACAAGGATCCTCAATTGTGTAGCCTCTATGCCCCTGATATCTACAACCATTTACGTGTTGCAGAGGTTTGTGCTGTTTGATGTTATTTAATATGTACAGAAGTTCCTTTCTAGTAGTACCAGTATTTTTGTTTTGCTATACTTTACAGTGTATAATTAATCAGTTAGATACCAGTGCTACTCAGTAATGGACAAGATGATGATGTGTATTGAATTGTCTAGTTTAACAAGCATAACTACCTCAAATCACAATGATGTAGTGCAACTTAAGAGGCATCTGAATATCTGATTTATGATTCCCGATATGTTGTATAATACTATTTTTCAGCCTTCTCTATCCATGACAACATTATTTTGTTTAGAGGAATGTCTAGTGAAGGTTAAAACCGTTTTTCTTCTTCCAGCCTTTTTATTTTTGTGACCGATCAGCCATAAAGAATGTCAGAACCTGTTTCTTTCCATACTGTCCAACAGATGCAAAAGGGACATGACTGGATTCTTATAAAAACTTTAAATAACAAATGACTACTATGTTAGAGGCTGTTGGAAGTGAACATGTTGCATTCAAGTGGCACGGGTTGCAACTACATCTTTAATACCAAAAACATGTATAGCAAATTTCTGTTTCTTATGTCCAAGTCTGATAATTACTCAGATGGACTGCCTTTATTAAGTTGTATCCGGAAGTGAACTTGTATATATCTCATCTTTATAAAGGAACAAAGGATTCTCGTAAAGGATTCCATTTTGAGGCTACTCCTTTTTTGGTCTGTCCAAGATTTTTCTCATATGATGCTGTTGTTCTGGTATGCATACTAGTCTGTCATGAGTTTTTACTAATTAAAAACATAACTCATTGTTTGACAGTGAATGATAATGCAATACTAAGCTACACTGCTATATGGTCGTGCTATTCCTTGTGCAAGCAAAAATAAAAAACCTATTCTTTTTGCACTCATTTTGTTTCCAGCACAGAGAGTGCAATCAGTGCTGGTTCCTACTTCAGGGTTCTAAACTATGAGCTTTCATCTTTCTATCATCTCTTCCTCTGTGTGACAATTGGCTACAAAATTTTGTTTTGACAGCTTGACCGAAGGCCAAATGCTACTTTTATGGAAACGATACAGCAAGATATCACCAAAAGTATGAGAGGGATTTTAATTGATTGGCTTGTAGAGGTTTGCATGGTTCCTTTACCTATTAGTTCTAATTTCATAGTTACATAGCTCATGTATCTGATTAAGTAGGAAAATATAGGTTGTAGTTTATGTAGCTATGTGATGTCCCTTTATATTAGTGAGGATATTCCTGTTGTTTTGTACCATGTAGAATATATTCATATTGGATATTTCAAATTCATCTTTATGGATTGAACTGAGAATTTCAGTCTTCATACAATGCAAGTTAATCTTGGTCAAAACTTTGTATCTTGCTCCGGAATTTGCCCCACATTGTGTCTTTATCAGAATGGGATGAACATATGCTAGTATTATATCAATGGCATTTATGTCACCCTTCCTCTTGATTTATCAAGGATAACCCTAATAGTTGTATAATGAAAAGGAACAAGTTCCCTGTTGCATATACTGCAAGTTTTTGGCTCAATAATTGTCTAATGAAATACTGAAAGGTAACTGAGGACTGTTTTCTAACGGTCTTTTTCAAATTATGGCTGGTTTTTGTCCTCTGATGTAAAGTTAAACATCCCTTACAATGCCTATGATTTCACTTTTAGAATCATGTTATGAAGTGTTCAGAATTAAATGAGAAGGCATGTTTAGACTTATACCTGATATTGCTACCCTGCTTCTAAGATTGTTTTGTCTCTGTTTTATATTGTAATTTTTCTTCACTGATGACTTGCTCAATCACATTTATATACAACTTGCACAATAAGTCTTATATTCTAAAGAAGAGCTGTACATAGTGATGCTTCTTATTTTTCTGTTCAATGATGAAATGCTCTATTGTGCTTTACATAAAATGTGTGAATACTAATAGAAGTAATTTGATCCAAATAATCTTTGGTTTCAGGTGTCAGAGGAATATAAGTTGGTGGCTGATACGCTTTACCTCACAGTCTATCTCATCGATTGGTTTCTCTGTCATAATTACACTGAAAGGACTAGACTTCAATTGCTTGGCATCACTTGCATGCTGATTGCCTCGTAAGCTTTCATACCTATAGTAGGGTTAACTGCATTACTTGATTAGAACTTATGATGTAGAGCCATTAACAGGGTATTTTAGTTGTCAAAACTATGGATTAGGCGGATTCTCTGGTAATAATACAATGATCAAATCACTTAAATCTTGATAATTGTGATTTTATCTGATGCAATGTCTCTGTTATGGGTAAGTCCAGATCTTAGCAGTTGAAAAGATGGAAACATAAATAAGTCCAATATTTTCTGTCGCTGTTTGATGTTGAGAAGTGAATGTACAACGTTGTTGGTTTTCTTTAGATCCTTGGTCACTCAGAAGTCAGAAGGAATTTGTATTGAAATTTCCCAACATGCTTTATCAACGGAATATGCTTGGCGTGGACACATTTGGGCAACAATTGACTTGGCTAGTGCAATTTTGAATAATATTCATTAATATTGTATCACCTTAAATTCCAGATTAGTTTCTTATTGCCTGTTTCCTTTCGATCAAGGACCATTAAATGGGGAAGAAGAAACCTTCACCAAAAGACCACATGATTGTTTTGTATGGACATCATCTGAGTTTACCGACACAATAAGATTAATCTTTAATTGTTGAAGATTTAAAGACTATTAGGATCCGATAAATTTAATTCAGTTATGAATCTCTTGCAAGTGATTGTAGTTAGAAGTTTCAAGGGTTCATTCAAATGCATTTTACAGAACATAGTATCTATCAGAATCTTGTTTAATGTGATTGCTAATGTGGTTCTCTTCCCTGTTTATTATTTTTAAGGAAATATGAAGAAATTTGTGCACCGCGTGTGGAAGAACTTTGTTTCATGACAGACAACACTTACTCGAAAGAGGAGGTATGTGATTACCCGTTTTTATTCCAATAGACTGGTTAGATTACTATGAGTTTAAGTACTGATGAGAAAAATCTTAAGAGTTAGTCCTTTGATTTCTAAAAAGTACATGCTTGCTAGGGGATGCTCCTAAACTAGTATGATGTCTGCCTCTGCACATAAATAGATGAGATGAAAATGAGGAGTTTACGAACTCAAAGAGAGTAATTTCATTTTAAGCGTTCTTTTGTCACCCTGTTATAAATGCAAAGAAGGCAGGATGCCTTTTATTTCCCTGTCATGGGTCTGAAGTTTTATGAAAAAAAAATCTTTAACTGCGCTCCTCTCTCTCTCTCTATACTGAAAACTGGAAACCTGAGGTACTTGTATGTTTATGTTAGTGACATCCTTAAGGTTCTAATTTATTCTCGCCTGTTAAAATTCTTTTTATTGCCTTCCTGAATAAATAAAAATGGCAGGTATTGAAAATGGAGAGTCAAGTATTGAAGTATTTTGGCTTTCAACTTTTTGCACCAACAACTAAAACTTTCCTCAGGTACATCTGCCATATGGTATCAGTTTCCTTTATTGATAGTTTCAATATGCTATTGAATATTGCTAATGCGCATTCATTTTCAGGAGATTTCTTCGAGCAGCACAAGCTTCTTATAAGGTAACTTCATTAGTTAAAGTTTCTTTTGGCCTTGGTTTGCAGATACTATGCTCTTTTTGTTTTGACCTCCGGTTTGAAGAACGACTTACATATGTAATAACAAAATTTTTGCAGACTCCTAGCCTTGAACTGGAGTACTTGGCCAATTATCTTGCTGAACTAACTTTGGTTGACTATAGCTTCTTGAATTTCCTTCCTTCCGTCATTGCTGCATCAGCTGTTTTTCTTTCCAAATGGAGCTTAGATCAGTCCAGCCATCCATGGGTTTGTCTTTTCTTCCTTGGCGTTTCACTATTTTCTTCTGCATGTTGATTATATACTGGAAATATGACTTCAGTTGTAACTCTAACAGAGTCCAATACTAGAACACTATACCCGTTACACGCCATTGGATTTGAAGATCGCGGTTCTTGCTCTGCAAGATTTACAGTTGAACACCAATGGTTGTCCTCTGAGTGCTGTACGCATGAAGTATAGGCACCAAAAGGTATCAAAGAGCAAGAGTATAAAGAAACTGCTGTTTACTGTAAACCTTTCTAAAATCGGTAGAATTTTTTCATTATACCACAACTGGAACACTATGTGAATTTTCTATTAATGAGGTGGTTTTCGTTGTGGCAGTTTAAATCCGTAGCGGGTTTGTCATCCCCAAAACTCCTTGAAACACTATTTTGAAGATGATTTCAAGTGACAGCTAACAGAGACTGAGACATGTACACTTTCCGGACAGAAGTTACCTCTGGATTTTGTCAATCACCACTCCATGAGGTTGTACTTGATGTGCCACCTTAATCCTGTCTCCATTCCATTTATATTCATTTTGTCCAATTTCTTAATTCTTGTTTATAGATTTTCTGACCTGGTTTTGTGCTTGATCCAACCTGTGTCTTTGTAAAATTGACCTAGGGATGTCTGGCCACTTAAGTATTAAACTTGGTTACATGAATTGTTAATAGTCATTATGTTCAGTTTAAACTAGCTCTTAATCAGGCCCTGACCACAATTTAATTAAGTTGTAATGAGTGAAATGTAACTTTTTCCAGGCAAAGCTTTTAATCTAATGAATCAGATTTATTTGCAGTTGTCTTGTGATTGTGGCTCATTACTCTTCTTATGATGAACTTTTAAGTTTCTTCTCGTTTTCCATTGCCCTTTTCCCCCCTTAATTAGTGCTCCTTGCAAACAAACAAAAAAAAAAAAAATAACTAGCTCCTTACAGATTTGTGAGATAGCTTCTTCGAAACATGCTTAAGCTTCGCCTTAGAGTGATGAACGGTACTACGTGAAATGACATAACCACCCAAATCAGGCCTCCATGAAGTACTCAACCTTCCGCTATAAGAACATGAGCTGAACAAAAACATTGCGAGTAGCCTGCAACCAAGAGACATCACTAAAGTCGCAGATGACCAAACTAGATCAAGGTTTCATTTCGAAAATCTGTAATAATAAGGTTGCCAAATGTTGGGTTTCTGAATATATGATATCCATTTAGGTCGAAACCTACCCTTTTGGTCTTTTAAACAATTATTAAATTACAAAGCGCTTGTAGCTCAAATTGTTAAAAAATATTTATCTTTGCAACTAAAGTTCTAAGTTCGATTTCCCCTTTTTAAATCTCGATTGTATAACAAAACTACCGAAAAAAAAACCTACTACTCTTATTCATTTTTGGATTTCCTAAGGAATTCTTTACATTTTGCATGTCTTTGATTTGAAAGTTAAGAGATTTTTCTGTTTTTTTTGAAAACTTGGGCTTTTTTCAAAAGTAAAAATTTTTGTGTGACTAAAACCTAAATTTACTTTAAATTTATCCATTTGTCACCCTGCAGGTAATAAAATATTAATTTTGAAGTGGTGGATGTATACAATTTTTGCTTTTTCATATATCCACTACAAAAGAATTGGATTTTACGACCCAAAAAAGAGAGAAAACAGTGATAAGTATGGGTAGTTTAGTACTTTCCAACAAACAAGATTTTGTGTATCGTTACCCTCGTTACCGCATACAGAACTACCATGACCATTGGTTATATCTCCTGCACAGCTTTGGGAAAACATCATCAACAGAGATAGCGAGAGAGATGAAAATGGCGGCCTTGAATATCTTATCTCAGCCATGGCCACCTACGCCCTCTCTCTCTGTTTCTAATTGTTATTATTCTTTCTGTAATACTAGTAAGTCCAATAGTAGTAATAAATCACATTCTTTGTCTCATTCTTATCACTTCTCTCTCCTCTCTTCTCTCTATGGATCAACTAGACCATACCCATCATCTAAGCTCTCTGCAATGCCTACCCATTTCTCAAAGTCTGGTAATTTTTCTATTTCCAGATATAATTTCATTTACTTCTCCATTTGCTTTGCTTGCTACTCAATGTGAATTTGATTCTTGTTACATACATTTATCCTGCATTCGATAATTGCTCAGGAAGAGTAAGAATCTGATCAAAATAGAAAGCAAAATGGAAAAAAAAAAGAATGGGAAGTTTGGAGATTTATTAAAGTCTCATGCTTTGTCCCTCATGGGATAGCTGAATGGTTTAAAGGGTCCAATTTTCCCATGCCAGACCCGGTTCAAGCTGCAGTACGTAGTTGTTCTTGGGTAATTTTAGGAAAAAATAAAAGTATTATGATTTTAAGGGTTCATAAGAAAACGGGACAAAAACATTGTAGAAAGTTAAGATAGATTCTTGCAATATGCATATATTCTTCAGCTTTTAGTGCCAGAAGTACTGGTTAACATGTATAAAGTTATTTAGATGCAATGTTGAATACTTCTGGTTAAATGGCATCAATGGAGTACTCAATAGGATAAGTCCTGACACTTGAGTATCCTAAGAGCAGGCCGTAGATATCATGAAACTGGAGCAACAATTTTGAGCCCTTGTCAATGAAGTTTTGAAATATCAAAGTCCACATTGTTGCGGTATCTTCGGAATAAAAACTGTATTTACTGGAAGCAAATTAGCATGCAATCCATACACTACTGAAAAGCAACTGTTCTCTTTTTGGAGGTTCGTACATAAGATATTGGCATTTTAGGGAAGAGTGTTTGATTGGTCACAATTTACTAAAGCCGTATGGATGGATTCCTTCAATTCTTTAGAGCTGTGAGCTTATTTGTCCTTTCTCTTAGGGAGCTTGTTTAACTAATTGCAGTTGGACATTTGTAATGTCTCCTCATCTCTCCATTTTTGGGGTCTAGCCTTCTTATTAAAAAATTTATGCATCTTCCATTGGTTGAAAGCTGGTCCTCTTCCTCACAAATCCCATCTCTTTCATGGGTTGAACCGATAACTTGCTCTTGTGAAAAAGGAGAGGAACCACTTTGTTTGAAAGTACTGGTCAACTAACAGAAATTTACAACTAAGGCTTATACCTCAGTTACTTGAGGTGGATCAACTTAGCTGCTTTTTTTCGCCTTGTAGGACATCATTTCTTTCCTCATGACCCCTGCCTGTGTTATTTACTATTGTGCTTTCTTTATGCTTACTCAGATACAAGTACAATCTTCTTATTAAGGCTAAATATCGCTTCTTATTAGAGCTAAATATCTTCTCCTATCCACTTTCTAGCTTATTGATCGCCTGTATGTTGAATAACTGATTTGGAAACTTAACTAACCTTACTGCAGTTTTAGGGCTTAGAATTTTTACATTTATGTCTTGCACTATCTTTAGTTATATTCTGAATCTATTTCCATGGGGAATCTTTTCCTTTAACTTAACAAAAATAGAAGGAAAAAGCCCTTTTGTTCATTGGTGATCATATAGAATACGGATATAGGTTCGCAGATATATATACCATGCAAAATATTTTTAATATATAGTAATGGGTGAAGCTGAATAGTCTGAATATGGTCTATATCGTGGCTGCAATTGGAAGTTGATCACAGCAAGACTGTTCTTCACCTCTTTTCTCTTTCAGGGATTCTTCTTGCAGGCAGTGGATGTTCCTGGATGCAAGACAATTCTATGCGTCACAACAATGCTGCCGGCAGTGAATGTGGGCAGGGCCAATTGTATTCTGTGTTTCCTACACAGCCTGCAGAAGTTTCTTCTGTGCAGGACCTTTTTAGCTTTATATGCTCAGGTCCATTGATAAACAAATTGGGTCTGACCCCAGAAGCAGTGGCTGAGTGCATTGACAAATGGTTGTCCTATGGGTTGCACCTCTGTCGGCTGTTTCAGCTCAATGAATTGTATCTGACGGAGCCTCAAAAAGTTAGGCTTTATCACTACTATATTCCGGTATTTTTTTGGTGTGATGATCAGATTTCTCAGCACAGATCCTTGTACAAAGATGGAGAAGATATACCTCCTCTAGTGGTACATCATTTCTACTCCAATTATCCCCTCTTTTTTTGTACTCTTAAGTTTCTGTATTGGGTTGAATTCTATTGGCATTTGAAAAGGTATATCTGTCTCCAGAAATGATTGCCTCTATGAAGAGCGATTGGTGCCATTGTTTATTTTTAGTTTTTGTTTCGTCTTATGGTGCTGATTTTTGGTCTGTGATGCAGATTGGTTTTAGTGCACCACAAGGTTGTGGAAAGACTACACTTGTGTTTGCTCTTAATTATCTATTCCAAATTACGGGCCGGTAAGCTATGAGAAACTGATACTCTAGATGATTCATAGAAAGATAACGGGATTTGGTATTGCTGACAATATGTTAAAATATCAGGAAGTCTGCCTCAATATCCATTGATGACTTTTATTTGACGGCAGAGGGTCAGGTATTTTTTAGGAAATTTGTGGCACATTTTTCTTTAATTTTTTTTTTGTCTGATGCGATATTGTATTATTTGTAGGCCAAACTACGAGAAGCAAATCCAGGAAATGCACTTTTAGAGGTAGCGATCAACATATGTTCCAAGTAATTCAACTTAAGACAGTAAACAAGTTGATTGTAACCCATTAGAAACTGAACATGCTTTCTGATGCAGGACGCATATGACCTAAATTTATTAGTTTCCTAATGTATTTGTTAGTTTCCTAGATTCTCTAGTTTTCCCAATTCTAGTAGGATTTCTACTTTTCCAGATTTCCAGATTTTATAGTTTTAAGTTTTCTATTTTATTTGGGTTAGGATTTCTGTTTACGCAAGGGATTTTTATCATGTTATGTCTAGGTTTTAGTTTTCTATAAATAACCCCATGTAGTTCTTTAAAATTCAGATTTGAATGTTGAGTAAACCTTTTCCTAGAACTCTCTGATTTCGTCCCTTCGATCTATATTTCTTCTCCTCGATCTCCGATATTCTTCTTTGTTCTACTGTTTCTGTCCTTTATCTTGTCTTTTCGATCTCTATTTCTTCTCCTCGGTCTCTTATATTCTTCTATGTTCTATTGTTAATTGCTTAATCTAACACCTACGGGCTGTACTACATCACTTTCTTATCAATAACACTGTCTATTCTTTTATTTCTCGTGGCTTGTAGTTACGTGGAAATGCAGGGAGTCATGATCTTACATTCTCTGTTGAAACCCTGTCTGATCTAAGCAAATTGAGTAAAGAAGGTGATTCTCCTTCATTCATTTTCCTCTGCTATAAATGCATGCCTGTTTCATAACTATCCACATCTAAATTGTTCAGGTATGAAGATGAAGCTTCCCCGATATGATAAGGTGCACAACAGTGAAATTTTGCTTTTCTTATTATTATTATTTTTTCCATCAACCAGTTTTTAGCTCAAAGTGGCTCTTTATAACTTGTTTCATGTTGCAGTCTGCTTACAATGGAAAGGGTGACAGGGCTGATCCGTCAACATGGCCAGAAGTTGAAGGGCCACTTACAGTAAGTCTGTAAGAGGATTTTCTGTAATGTCTGGCAATCAGTGGGCTTAGGTTGATGCAAATTGGGGGGCTGATACTGTATGGCCCATGTAGCAACCTGATTATATGAAGATAGATGTTTGAACATATCAAGAATCAAGATCTCACAAATGCTATGTTGAAGTGTTTTTTAGAAGTAATAATAGGGTTTGGATGTGAAATCAATAGGTCAAACCCAAAGGTAATTAGTTAGGTGGTTTCAGTAAGCTTTGTACAAAATTCTGGAAAGAGTATTTCACCTCGCAATTTCTGTGTTTTGGCTGGTTATGCAGGTTGTTCTATTTGAAGGTTGGATGCTTGGTTTCAAACCCCTTCCTGTGGAAGTTGTCAAAGCAGTTGATCCGCAGGTTAGAGGACTGGAAATATATTGTGGGACTTTGTTGATATTACTTGCGCCCAGTACAAATTCATTAATTATTTTAGTTCTATTACAGACAGTTACAGTTCTAATGTGAATTTTTCATTAAACAGCTGGAGACAGTAAATAAAATCTTGAAGCTTATTATGATGCATGGTATAAGTTCATCAAAGCATGGATAATTATCAAGATCAAGGATCCGAGCTGTGTGTACCAGTGGCGTTTGCAGGTGGGGTTTCATGTTTACATCTCGTGCAACCAAAATGCAGTGTTTCTCTTTTTAAGTACTTTTTCTCATTGTCATTGCTTAATTAACAAGTGTTTCCCTGAACTTGCAGGCAGAGATTGCCATGAGAGAGGCAGGGAACCCTGGAATGTCTGATGACGAGGTTGCTAGTCTATCTATATTTGTATCTTATAAACTGCCTGCTGAACCTGCAGTAGGTTCCATAACCTGAAACTGATGCTTTTTGAGAGCTTGTTTTGCAGGTAAAAGATTTTGTTTCACGGTACTTGCCAGCATACAATGCTTACCTTCCCACCCTTTACTCGGAAGGACCAGAAGGGTCGGACCCAAAGCGCCTCATCCTCATAGAAATTGATGAGGGAAGGAACCCTATCCTTGGAAACTAGGTGACTATGAGCCATTAAAGTCCAATTTTGATATATTGGAGATGTCATTTGCTTGTTAGAGAAGCATCATGTAATGGGGAAAAATGTCAATGTAAAAATGTAATGTGAAGTGTAACTTTACTCGAATGAAAAGAATCATATTTTATGATTCACATAATAACTCATGATTTTCCTCATACAATCAATAGCACATATATTGAAGTATAGAGATCTAAGGGCAGCAACAGCAGACGCCGTTTAAGCAAGGTTCACAAGTCTTATAGCAGCAACAGCAGCAGAAAAATGCAAACAAACTGCAACATAAAATGCAATCCAATCATAAGTAATGCATAAGATGAAGATTATGGAGGAAATTGGAAGTGAAGATTAATGATAAACAAACCAAGAATAGAAGGAGCCTTTCTCCTCCTTGCGCTTCTGGACCTGATCACAGCATGACATCCTTTGTGTAGGTGGTGCACCAGCCATTGTTTTTCTTCGATAAGAAGCTGTAGAAGAACATTTCAAAGGAACCACGAATTGGTATATATATATAGGCAGCAAAGGAAAAAAAGATGGCCTTTGCTTAAAGCTAATACAGTTTTCTCACTGCCAAATTTATTATGGTTGTTAGTAGAGCATAGAAATGGATGAAAGCTTCTTTGTCTTGGCTCTCTTTGATGACCCATGATAATGAATTTTTGCAATTGAATCTCCATCTCTCAACCAATCACATAATGGTCCTCCAGCCATGAGAAAAAACTTCTGCCACCTGCTGCCACATGGAAGCTTTAAATGTGCAATTAGAGCAGAAATATGTAACTATCTGTATCCAACATTTTTTTCTTTTTTCTTTATAGAGCACTGCATGATGAGTGATAGGTCTCATGAGTCTCATGACCCATTCAGTGGCTCCTCATTTTGCAAAACATAAAATCATTTATTTCTTTCTTTTTTTTTTTTTTTTTTTTTTTTTTTTTTTTTTTTTTTTTTTTTCCTTTTTTTTTTTTTTTCTTTTATACTTGGTTCTCCCCCCCCCCCCTCTTTTTATAAAAAAAATAAAAAAAAACAAATCATAGTTTGACAAATATAAAATAATAAAAATCTAAAAAAAAAAATTAAGAAAAAATATCAAACTGACATTAGCAGGAATGTAGGAGTTCCTACTTATGGAAAAGGAGGGAAGTATTTCCCTTTTTTTCCTCAGTGAATTGCAGATGTCCTGTACTTTTCCTGAAAGGCATCTGTGCTTGGGATATTGCTTGCATGTTGCGATTTCTTTCATCTTACAGAAGCAGCTTGGTAATGAAATCTAGTAAAGCATTTTGACTTTGCTGCTTTGTGGAACAAAATCTTGTGGTGCGTAGAGTGAAAAAATGATGCTCTGGGAAACAGATTGGGTTATGAAGGATAAAAATTGGGCTTTTTTTTGGGTTTACAAGTAAGCCAATGGGTCTCTATTCTGCCCATTTTGCCTCAAGATTTTGGGAATTCAAATCTAATTATATCCCAGTTGTCAAACCGATGGATATGAGATACGACCTCTAATTGTTGATTGTATCTAGATGTTTTTTCTACATTTACAAAAAAAAAAAAAAAAAAAAAAATAAATAAAACAAAAAAAAAAAAAAAAAAAAGGAAGTAAGGAAGAATAATATAATGGCATCTGAAAGCAATATCAAAACTGAATATGCAGAAAGAGAAAATTTGTCTTACCATACATCAAAACTTACTGTGTATATCTAAGTATGGAATCCAAGAAAAAACTGTGATGAACCCAAAAATGGGGAGAAAAAGCCTACAACATCAAGTGCATTCAATACCAAAATGGAAAAATGCAACTTATAGAGAATCATAGATCGATCTCTTATTCTTGTCAACTTTTCTATCTAATCAAAACCCCCCAACCAACAAGAAAAAGCCTCTGTACATGCATATATTTTTTTCATTCATTCATTCAGTCTCTTTATCATATGTAGAAGGCATGTCTTTCAACTCGTGCTTGTGGATTTTGGAGGTGTCCTTGGAGCTAATCCAACTGCCTCAGAGCTTTTCATCAACCGGAGCCGCTTGCATGATTCCACAAACATTCTGTTCAAAGACAAAAAGGAAAAGATTGATGTTAAGTAAATATGCACGATCTAGTAAAACAAAGAAAAATTAAAATCCCCAGGCATATACATTTGGCCGAAAATTTTCGCATACAATCTGTTGTCAGATTATGAATAAGAACCATTAACGTTTGGGTGTGCGGTCTTAATTCACAGTCTAATAACATTGCGGGGAGACATGGTTAGGATTTATTTGAAATCTTACTTCCATGGTACATCTCCTACAAGCATCCAATCCCCATCTCTGTCCTCATAAGTTGGTACATACTCCACTCCATTTGCAGGGTCCATGAGCTTTCTCTCATTCAAATAATTACCTGCATCAACAGTAAACATCAACCATTAACTCCTGACATGAAAATTATGACATAGGTTTTTAACTTTTACAAAGAAGATCAAATCTAGAAGAGATATGATGAGATAAGATACATACGGATGGTCAAGAAGGAGAACATGTCCTCAAGAGCACCCAACAGCTGCTGATAGCTATTGTACATCTCAAGATCCACTTTGCGCAGATATGGAGCTCCATCTACTGCCACTTTCACGTACTTGCAAGTCTTCATCAAGTTCTTCCTTGCCACTCTCACTGGCGGCCACCCCACCACTTGTGACCTGAAATATTCACACAGAACTTCCATCAAACACATTGTAAACTTAAAAATCAAAGAAAACCCATTTCAGTTTTCTCGTAATTGTACCCAAAAAAAAATGAGGACCATGAAAACTAAGGAAACCCCACTTCAAATTTCATATAATTTTACTAAAAAATAAAAAAAAACATGTTGACCATCAAACTTCAGTTTTCATATAATTATAATTTCATATAATTTCATCAAACACATTGTAAACTCAAAGGTTAAAGAAAACCCATTTCAATTCTCACTTAGTTTAGCAAAATTAAAATAAATAAAAAATCATGTGGGCAGTCTTACTTTGCTGCTGGAGGCTTATGAGTTTTGGCCCCATCACCATCAGCACAATCTTGATCACAACATTCAACCCCTGATCTTGACGACGATGAGCTTGAGCTCCCAAGACTAAGATCAATGGTCTCTGAAAATCCACGCTTAGACCCCGAGCCAGGCAACCCCAAGGTCAACTTGGTATCGTCGTAGTTCAAGCCGGCCGGCGTCTGCTGCTCATTTTCCGGTGACATGTTTCGAATGCTTTGCATTGCTTTGCTTGGAAATTTGATGGACCAACAACTTTAGCCGACTCTCCGTGCATTGCAGCTTATATATAATGTTGAGGGGGGGAGAATGTGGCCGGCAAAATGATTCGGCCAGTGGGTAGATGACACGTGGCTCGGAAAGAGCGGCTGTGATTCGTCCATGTTGGTGGTAGTAGTGTGTGACGGAAGCGTGTGGGTTGTGATTTCTATGCTTGAATGAAGCTGAAAGCTTTGGGGCCCCCCTGTCGGTCCAATTCCGACCTGGTCAATTTTTATTATTTATTATTTATTGTTTAGTTTATTTTATTTATTTTTTAATACTGCTAATTCGTATAATATACAATACCAATGGCTACTAAGCAGTATAAATGTGTAACCGGCGGTAAATAATTCATAGTAAAATATTTGTTTTGCTAGAGTTTAAAGCTTGTTTGAGAGTGATTCTGAATATGTCCGAATCGTTTCTTGCGAGAATCATCTCCCATGCAATTCTCCATATAATTACTTTAAGATTTTAAGTGATTCTGAGAATAAGTACCACTTATATGCTTCTCCATAAAATCATTTAGAATCACTTGAAGTGATTATTTAGAGAAGTGATTCTCCATAGAAACGCTTTTTGTTCTATTTAATATATATGCGCTTAGTAGTTTAATAAGCTATTTTTGTCATATAATGTAAGTTAGTGACAAGAAAGAAAAACCAAGCAACCTACTTAAAATTAAGATTGGCTTTACAAAGTCTCTCTTGTGTGTGTAGATTGGAATTAAAAAAAAATTAATAAAATGCTTGGTTTTTTTTCTTTATTTTCAATCAAAGAGACACTTGTGTATGACTTATTGCTTTTGGCTGCTAATAAAGGTATTCGTCAATTTTCGGTGGAAGGGGGGATTCCAAACTGGGGGCTTGTTCCATGGTCGACACATCAAATTTATTTGTTAACGTTTTAATGTTGTGCAGTTTCGATATATTTTTAGTAGATTTGTGTCATCCTAGTTCTAGTTGTCATGTTTTGGATCACGCTTTCCTTGCTTGTGCAGTACCTGCTTTTAATAATATAAAAGGCAGTGCAAACAAGTGTTACATCAAAATATTAAACGGTGGGTGAACGCCTAAACGAACAAGGAAATAAAAAAGTTTAAGAAAAAATTGGCTATTCTCACTACCAGCGTCAAGGCGTACTCACAATCAATCTATCGATTGATCCGCAAATTCTTGCTCGTTTCTAATTAAAAGTTTCTAAAATAAAAGCTAAAAATAATATTTTCTAAATAAGTAGAAAATCACATAAAACTATATAAATATGGAATCATTGGTTTGATATTGGTTACAATTCATTTGATCGATTCTTTTAATTTTGGCCGGTGCTTTGCAAACATTCCCATGCATTGAAATTCCTATAAAATTTCAAATTCAAAAGGCTTCCAATATTTTATTATTTATATTTTTGTTTTTTCTAATTAGCTTAGACACGAAATATTTTTGCAGCTCAAAAGAAATCTCTCCGCTCCTTCCTCTGTAGAACACAAACAAGACCTACTGATCCACTAGAAGATGAAGGAAGCCGTGAACAGAGAGGAAAGGCAAGCCATCAATGCCCGCGTGGGGCCAAGCAGGACCCACATGCCGTGGTTCTTGTCTACAGGTCAACTTTATGCAACTTTCCATGTGGGGCCCCAAAATGACTTGAACTCGAGAGTTTAGAGCTCTGGGACCCACCTAACATTTTTCATGTGAACGTGTTTGCTTGTCGATAGCCGACACGTGTGCAGTTCCACAGGTTTCCGCCCGCGGTTTACAGTTGATATTCGGTTTGCTCAGACCGGGATCTCCGGGCCTCCTGTCTGGCCTTCCCCTTCTGGTATCATCCATTTATTTATTCATTTTATTTCAAATAATAAAGAAATTGCCCAACTGTTTGACTTGCACTTAATATTTCCACTAAGAATTTTATTTAATAAAAACTACCAACCTAATATTTAAATCAACAACCACCTATATTCATTCTTTTTAAAACCACAACCGTAGTTACCCATTTGTAAAATGACTTCTATAAATTTAGGGATTGAGGTCATAACCCACCTATTCTACCGTTTGACCCAAAAAAAAACAAAAAACCTCTAAAAGGTCCATAAAATCAAAATATTAGACTAAAATATATATCCAGTCCGTCAAACACAACTTGATTCTCTCTATACCTCAATTACTAATAATTAGCAAAGAGAATTTGCTTGAATGAATACTTAAAGAGTATTTTAGGAATAATGGTGGGTGGAAAGAGATGATTGTGTTTTTTCAAATTTACATGGTGGGTGAGAAGATAAGTTGGGTAGCTAAATAGGACGGGGGTGGAAATAGCGTCACTCTAATTATATAGTCAATATCTTATGGTATTACAATATTCATGTCTCATGAAATTTGTTTTGTTAGATCGATAATTTGTTGCTGAGCATCTCGTTTTCTAATATGAATTAATGTTGAAGATATTTGACAGTCTAATCATTAAATCTTGTATGGAGTATCATACCCGCTACAAGAATTTTTTTGTTGAAAAAAATCAACGAGTAGCAGAATTTGAAAAAATAATGCAGAATACTATACAATTGCAGTCGACCAAATGATGAAAGGGAGAAAAAGAAGAAGAAAGTGCATGCCTAAAGAAGTTCTCTCGTTATAGTGGGGCATCTCAACTTGTCTATCCAATTTGATTTTTCCAGAGAAACCCATCTGTATTGAATTGTCTTTGTTGAAACGGAGCCAGCAAAGTCGAAAGTTCATGTCCCCAAGTAGAAGGTAGGCAGCAGATGTAGCAAGAGATACCACTTAGTGGACCCCTATTTCTTATTATGAAAATTTTGATTTTCATGCTCTCCATGATAGCAATACCTCATTCACATGGAGCTTCTTTGAAACAGCTAGATAGCTTCTTTATGTGGTTAGCCAAAGGGGCAAACACGTATGTGGTAGGGCATACATCAATTGGTATATGTACATATATGCCTTGTCATCATGAAAATTAGGTATTATCTATTCTATATATATATATATATTAATGAAAAAGGGTTTTGTGAAAATATTAACTCTTCTGTGAATGGAAAGACTAGTGTACATAAAATACATTTGGAAGCTGACAAAGAAAAAAGCCACTAATCTCATATGTTTCACCATCAATGGGGTGTTAATTAGTTGAATTGGCCCATATTTTTAGTGTGTTCCCAAGTGGTTTCGTGTGTATGAGTTTTCTCCCCTCCCCCTTTCTAATTTGGCCAAAAAAACAAAAACAAAAACAAAAACAATCTCATATGTTTCACCCAATACTAGAACTTTCTTAATTTTTATAAGACAGATTCTTTCGCAAGGAATTGGTAATTTCCTATCATTCCCAAGAATCCAAAGTTGGGTGGTTCAAAATTCTTCCATCCCCATTAGATGACAATTTAGCCCCTGTAAAATTATGATATTTACAATATGTTGACTGAGAAGATACCCCAATACGACGTTCTTCAGAATCTAACTCAGTGAGAAGAACTGAAATGAGGTGATCAGAGTTTAGAATTGATATTAGTTTACAAATTAAGAATTTGGGAATAAGGAATTGGAATCAGATCAACTACGGTATTTGATTATAGATTTTACCACGGAATTCTCATAATTTTTTTATTTTATTTCATATGTGTAAGTAAACGTAGGAGAAGTAAAGAATTAGAATCATTTTATTAATAACCATGTGTTAGTAAACACATGAGAAAAAAGGAACATGAATGATTCTGATACCTATTACTGATAAGTAAACATGCCATAAATTTTGGACCTTATGTAATGTACCAAATCATACTCTTTGTTTTGAGTCATCTAAGGCTAAATTCGAGGAAGGCAGATTTGTAGAGTTAGAAGTCAGAAAAATTCATGCATAATCTG
This sequence comes from Prunus armeniaca, assembly GCA_903112645.1. NCBI lineage: Eukaryota > Viridiplantae > Streptophyta > Magnoliopsida > Rosales > Rosaceae > Prunus > Prunus armeniaca. The sequence continues at coordinate 5,876,967 of CAEKDK010000003.1, read as the reverse complement.
CAAAATTTGCTTAGGATCATGGGGGGTTGATTAAATTTTTCGAATGAAGATAAATTAAGATAGGGGGGCAACTTGACCCAAAACAATGTTATGGATCTCATTGATAATATCTAAATTAAGATTAAATGTTGGATTTATATTATAAATAGTAAATGCTACATATGCACCAAACTATCGGGACATGTGTGAATGCAGATGAGACCAAAAAGATTCTGTACCTGGAATTATGCTATGCACTAATCATGTGCCTAAGAATCACACAATTAATGTATATGCATGCAAAGAATATGAGAACATGACTTTTTTTCTCTAGAAGTTCTCCACTTGTTAATTTTCTTTGTAGTTTAAAGTCAAGAGATGAGAAAATTTGATGTTTAGCATGTCTCCTAGATTTAGCTGACAAGTTTGTTGATTTCGTTAAAGTACTGTATTAAATTCAAATTCCTGATGATATAGCGCACTAGTGTGTGTGGAACATAACAAGGGAAGAAGCAAATGAAATAGGCAAAATTGTACTATAACAACCTAGGTGGCATGTTGCCTACCCATTTGCCTCATGAAAAAAGTTGGTCACTTTAAGAGACTAGACAATGCAAGTCTACAAACCATTATTATAGTATTTATTTTTATCTCGTACATTCATTATTATATTTTATAGAAAGTAAGTGAGAGAGTGGAGATGATATTTTATTATAAAAAGCAAGTGGGGCCCAATATATCTCTTCACTTTGAAGTAGGCAATATTGCCTTGTTTGAGAGAGTAAATATATTTTGCCTATCCATTTGCCTCTTCCCTTGGAGAATGAAAATGCTGATGTGGCAAGGCAAATGAGGTTTACCTACTCTTTTGCCTCTTCCCTTAGAGATGCTCTAACTAAACCAAATGTTAATTGGTTCATAGCTAGCTTAAATACTTCTATTTATAAGTATTTTAAAATAATTTTTATTATTTTATCAAGGGAAAATAGGGATTCTTTCATTATGTTTCACTCTTTAATATAGATTTTAACTTATTGGCCAACTTGCTTAACCCACGCCTACGAACTTAAGCACATTGTTTGATTAAGTACAAGGGTGCTTCTATTTGAACCCTCATTTTCTTTTATTTTTTATTTTGGCAAGACCCTCATTTTCTTTGATAAATTGATCAAGTTCTATTTAGCCTCTGAAAGCACTTCCAACGGGAAGCCCCAACCCTAGCAAGAGCCCCCCACTAAAGGCAAGACTTGATTGGGCAAGCAGGCCTAATGCTAACATCATCAGCCAATTCAAATAAATAACAAAAAAAAATTGAAAAAAAAAAGGAAAAAATACCAAAAATTTCAGAATTTTTATATATAATAAATACCTAGCCATATTCTTCACTTCCCACACCAAAATTCTATACAAATTCTTCTCCTCATATCTCATGTCAATAGTGGTTATCCTTGGGTTGCTATGGCAATGAGTGGAAAACCAATGCAAGAGCAAGCACTATTCACATGAATAGTAACAGCCATTGCCTCCTCTTGCCTTTTACCATGACAAATAGATGGAAATGCTCTAAAATTAGGCTGAAAAAGTCTCTCTTTGGGGGATAATGGATTTACTTTAATGCCGTTCACAAAAACCACCAGCCATTCTAAACCATGTAAAAAGTGATTAACTTTACCCTTAATTTCAAATGAATAATACAACAGCAGTGCGCAGTTACATCATTTTTCTTGTTCCCTTGCCTTCCTTTTCAAACGAATAACCCTACCGCAGAAGACACTTTGGTCCACCCCTTTTTGATTTCACAAGTCTCATCAGAGTTGTGATTAACAGACAATGTAGTCAAAATCTGCGGTATATGGTCATTACTGGGGGTGACAATTTCCAACATAACCCGTTAAACGACTCGAAATCTGCACAGAAAATTAGATGATTAATCCGCACAATTAAAATTGTGAGTCAAATTCAAGTTAATAAATTCAGATCAAATTCGAATCAACCCATCATGACATATTTAATAAACAATTGGGTTTTCAGTCAAACCCGCCAACCCACAAAATGACCTACTTAACCCGTTTATTGTTTAATTTTAAATTATTATTATTATTAATAAATATGTGACGTGCATATATTGATCTGTTCTATTCTATTCCACCGTGAACCCTACTAAGGTAGTGGATTTAAACCCACCCAAATGAAAATTCTACCCAACTTTTTAACTTATTTTTTTTTTTGAATAGCCAATGAGATCTAGTCCAGTGGAAAATGCTCTTAACTTGCATATTAGTAATTTCAGGTTTAAACCCCCATAACACCGTAATGGTAGCGTGTGTGAGAAACCCCTTCTCTTGTTATTTAGACTATCGATTGTACTAAAAAAGGGTTTTGATTAGGTTTTGTGTAAACAGATTACTTGTTAAACATGTGACATGTTCAATAATTTGTTAAACAGGTTACCTATTTTGGACCTAACCTAAAACGACTCCAACCCGACGATACGACTCATTGCCACTCCCTAGTCATGTTTAATTACTAATGAAAGTAATTAAATGATCAACAATAAAGAAGGGATATGTTTGGTTTTAGACTCGATTCATTAGCATATGGGCCTGTTCTGTGCTGCTCATAGGTAAACTCGTGATATATTAATAAGAAAGGTAATTGTGTGCTCGTTACTACATGGGAGGTGGAATCTATGTACTATAGATGTTGTGGATTCCTATGTTGTTAAGCTTGGACGGTTAATTACTTGTGTTAGAATAGTTGGGCTTTTCTTTGATGGATGGGAACCTAACTTAACATATATATATAGCATAGTTGTATCTCAGGTTCGTATCGGAGGTTGTATATGGATTCTTGAAAGGAAGGAACAGAGAAAAGTTTAGGTGCTTAACATTAACATATTTGAGCGAGAACTAGAATTCATCATTAAACTGGAGCACCAAGAAACTAGTAAAAAAATACAATGGAATGAACTGTCGTTTTAAACACATATATGAAGGAAATGATGAAGGTGGAGGAAAATGATCTCCCCTTAATTTCTAGTGCCTTAAACCAATCTTAACATCTCAAAGTTTCACGTTTGTATTTAAAACAAGAGCTTTCTGCTTAAAGCCAGCAATTAACTACTGATTATATGAAGAAAGAAAAAAAAAAAGCATACATATCATGACATGAGGAAATCAAATGCAGTCAAATCGATCTCCATTTTTGACTTCTTCTGGGAAGAGATTATATAGGATCATCTTTCATAGTTGCCTTGAGGAAGCCCTTGGGCTGCAGTCCAAATCCCTTGGCATCCGATCTCTTCATGATCCTCAGCCTCTTGCATGACTCAGTAAACATCCTGCAAATGACAAATATAAGTTATTGGATTATTTACTTCAATTTTTTTGTTTTGGTTTATACCAATTTGATATAATTCAAATAAGATCCTCTAATTCAAAATCGATTAGTTATGGGTGGAGAGATCCAGGGCTGTAGGTAAATACATATGTATATATGATGAATTATCATGATGCTACAAACAAAATGAATGATGTTATAGACTAGTCTCATGATCATGATGTGAGTTCCGCGTGACCCTATAATATCACGAGCCTTAATTTTGTGAAAGGTGTTAAAAGTTAAGGAAACTATTGAGATCTAAATCATTTTTTATTTATATTTAAGTAACAATAAACACTTTCACGACTTTTTGTTGTTGTTGGAGCAAATGCTACAACTTATAAGAGTACAAAAGATAACAAAGACACTATCCGAAACCCAAATGTGAGTGGCAGGGACACTTCCACGACTTACTCATTCATGATCAAGTACAAGATCTTAAGATAAACTATGAACAGTCATATCATATAATTATATATAAACTACATATCCTTCATATGTTTTTTTTTCCTTTTTATTTTCTCCAATTGGTATGTGGTACAATTTTTCGACTTTGGAAATGTGGTAAAATAAAAGTACCTTTTATTCTCTCCTCAAAATAATGCACTGCCATGACTATGCGGTATGGTGTCAAAGGACATTTTGGTATTATTGTCCCCGACATCATTATATGAAATGCTTGTGTCGGTAGTATGGCTATGGGTCCAACGTAAGATATTCGAATAATGTGAGAAACTACGGAAGGACACTAATATAATTCTATGTCTCTTATATCTTTATCAAATCGACAAAATTAATAGCATGCATGCCTAATTAGTGCCGGATTTGTGGACTTGTGTTAATTAACCCTTTACACTTTACGACTAATTAGCAACCAATTTTGACCCTCTAAGAATTGATTCATGATTTGTCATACAATTAGTAAAGATCTCATTATTAGATGAACATTATACGCATCTGCATACATTTCTAAACCAATTCTAATTTTATACAAATGATAATTTATTTTAACATAATCTAAATTATAGAGAGGGAAATTCGAATTCGGATCGAGGAGGTTTGCTCTAACCAGCATGTCTGCACTACTTAATTTAACATGAAAGGTGTTTAGTCTCCCCCTTTATAAATTTTTTAAGTCTTTCGCTTAGTCAACATGGAGACTTGACTCAATTAGGTCATCAATTGACTCGTGTCAATTGGGTTAGGGAGAGATTTTTCTCTTCTCGAAGGTTGTATCTGAACTTTTGCATCTCGGACATCTAACACCTCCGCTTGTTCGTTAGACTTTTATAAAAAATTTAAAATTGAGCAATGTCAAAACAAATAAAGAATTCATTTCCATATGTCTAACTAGAATTTTAGTGCACATACGTGGGATCAAAATAGTAAAGAAGCTTGGTTTGAAACACTTACTCCCAAGGGACGTCTCCCACTAGCATCCAGTCTCCATCTTTGTCTTCATAAATAGGAGCAAATTCGCAGTTCTCTGCATCCTTCAACACCTCGCCTGTCAACGCATACACAAAATTTTAATACCATTTTCTTTAGTTGTTTTTCTTTTTGAATTTGTGATGCTTTATGTGTTCATATAATATTTTTTGGACAATACTTTCCTCCTTACCCATAAGGAGGAACTCTTCCTTACCTTCTATTGTGGCTCAATCACAAAGTGACATGTGTCCTCTTTTTCCGAATTATCAAAGCGAATTTTTTTTTATAACTTTTATTGAAACCTTAGCTTTTTACCAAAACAAAAAAACAAAGGGCCACAAAGACTTAATTTTGACTGAGGAAGGAAAATTCTTATTTTTTTTAAAAAGGTTGAGAAAAATCAAAATAAAAAAAAATTTGGGATTTTTGTTTTTTTGTTTTTGTAAAAAAATAAGGGCTTAGTAAAAATGGAAGGAAAAAAAAACTGTTTTGACAATTAAAAAATAGAGGACACATGTCACTTTGTGGTTAAACCACAATAGAAGGTAAGGAGGGAAGTATTGTCCATATATTTTTTTTCTTCTTAAATTGAAGAAATCAGCTTCTTTTACCACATTTATTTTTTCAGAGCACAACTCATTTGACATATCTGATTATATATATACAAAAGTGTGGTATAAAAAAAAATTAAGATAGTGTTACTTCTGAGTATTTTGATCTTCTCTTCATATAAATATCTTAGAGTCTGTTTGGTATTTAATTTGAATCCAACTTTTCAAACTCAAAAACAAAATTTGAGTGCAAAACAATGAAAACCTTTTTAGTAGTCCTATTTTTAAAAACTCAAACTCAAGAACAACTAAAAAAAACACCCCAACTATTAGAAACAAAAAATATATGTTTTTTCAGTTTTTTTTTAACAACCCACAAGTTCTCAAAATTTTAAAATTTGAAAACAGTTTTCAAGTTGCATACCAAAGAAGTTTTTGAATCTTAAAAATAGATTTAAGAACTTCTTTTTTTTAAGAAAAATCTAAGTTTTTGAGTTCGCTATTTGAATAGAATACCAAACGCCCCATTAATGTTTTCCCATAAAATTTCTATATGTATAAGTTTAGTTTCATGCTATAAGAGCTTAACATTTAAAACTTTAAACAGTAAAGACCAATTTAAATATTACTACTCACCGATGCCAAAACAACCAAATAGCTTCTCCAATGCCACAGCAAGATCTGCGTACTGGTTGTGTATGCTCAAGTCAATTTTACGAAGAAAGGGAGCTCCATCCATGCTAACCTTGACATACATTTTGGACGTCTCATTTAAGCTATTAATCTTCCTCCGGTAAGAACACACCGGAGGCCACCCCACAACTTGGTTCTTCGTTTCGCTTTTCCGGTCGTCATCACCGGATGTGCTATTATTATGTCCATCTCCGCCAGCAATCTCTGAAAAAACCCTTTTCTTCTCGTTTTTGTCCACCAATATTGGACCACTGGATAGCCCCAGCCTCAGCTCTGTGATTTCAAGCCCTAAACCTTCTTTGGCCATTTGGGTTTTGATAGTTTTGAGCAATTTTGTTTGTGTTGCTTTGCTTTTTTCTTGATCAACTGTTGATTGGTGGGAGATTGGGGTTTTTTGTGTGTACAGTTTTAAGTGACTAAAAGCAAGTTCTTATATTAGGATGGAGAAGTTTAGAGAGGACATGGTGGGAGCAATGACAGGTCAACTAGGGCTTAGTTGGTCGGTCACATGAGAGGCAGAAGTGGGGGATATGTGCTCCCTACAAACACTAATAAAGGCCGGCACCATAAGGTGGATATGGGACAGATCCTAAGGCTGTTGGTGCTTGGTGATATGGTGGGATCGGATCTTCACCGTTTGATCTTTTGACTTGGGACCGGTCATGTGATTTCCTTGATTATGGTCGTGCTTGCCTAATTTCTTGCTGATTGTTGGGGTCTTATTTTAGAGAAGGGGCTGGGATATATGGCTGTATCATGAAACATGGGAGTACGTTTTGCAACATATATGATCATTATTCATGCCATTCATCATGCATGTACGCATGAGTACTAGTGAATCATGGTGCATGTTACATACATAATTATGGCTGCTGGCTAGAATTATGTACCTATTTGTGTTAGTATATGTATGAATATAATTGCCTGTGCATGCATTGATCCGCATGATGGCATGATGGTAAATGGATATGTGAACATATATATACCAGCTGTAATTATAAAAATAACCAAGAGGCTTTCAATTTGCAAAGGTGTCACAACCAATGCTTTGCTAGGAAGAGAGTATGTGCGACTATTTATGGAGAGAGACTTTCATACGACGAGTGCAATGATACGTGAGATAATTTTTTCATGTGTCATTGTATTATTGGCTGAAAATAGCAAAATAGTGTTATTCATGTTGCATATGATGTGACAGTACGACACATTTTAATTAAAGATGATATGTATGCAAAATTTAATCACCAATTTTAAACACATGTCATCTTTTACTGTATTGTAATTCTCACTGCCACGTGCCAAGAATAATGAGGAGTGGTGTGGTCTGGTTTGGATCAATTTTACCTCCAAACTGTGACCATTTAATCCACCGTTGAGCGGTACAGTTTGATTCGGTCTGACTGGTTACCTAACTTTCAATTAACCCCTTATCTTATTTTTTTAATAAAGAAAATTAAGGATATGATATTTTTTTTTGTTAATATCGTCAACATTTCATTTAATTTGCTGTTAAATATGAGGACAAATTGGTCATTTCATATGCTAAAAATAATTAAATAATTTAAAATAAAATAATATGAAATATAAAATGAAAAAATCATTTTAATAAACAAATGGTGGGCGCCCACCCCCTCCACCTCCTCTCTCTCTCTCTCTCTCTCTCTTCAATTTTTGCCTCATGAGTCAGAAAAGGGAGGTGGCGACAATGGAAGGAGGGAAGCAGGTGGGGAAAGTGGTGGTCTGGTTACGGGGGAAGAAAACAGAGGAGAAGGCAGGCACAAATAGGCCTAGGTTTGTGGGTGGGGATAGGGTTTTCATTTTTGTTTTTGTTATCTTTTTCTTCAATTTTTTTTTCATATTTTTATTTTTAATGATTTAACAAAAAATTGGATGAAATATTGAGGATTTAGACGACAAGGAAAACTTATGTGAACCTCTCTTGGAACAACATGTAGTCAGAGCCAAACATATGAACCAATATATTAGGGTTGGTATAACCTCTCTCATGTAGGATGGTATAGTTTTTTTGTGGATACACTAAATAGACTTTTTATCGTTAGTGTAGCATGTTCTAGTCAATGGCTAAGCCACAGAGGCGCAAGGAGGACCTGCACCTCCACTCACCGAAAAATCGTTTGGAGAGGTTTGAATCTGCCATTATGCTGGTGGCCACCATGTTTTGACCGAACAAATGGTGATGCGCTGCTGCGAGGTGATGAAATCTCCAAATCGAGATAGAGAAGGAGAGTAGAGGGGAGAAGAAGATGAAGAGGAGAACAAGAGGAGAGATGAAACGACTGGGAAAGAAAAGGGAGATTGATGACAGGAGAAAAAAAATGTGTTAGGGTTTTTTATTTATAATATTTATTATGCTGTAAGTAATTAAATACCATTGTTATACGAAAGTTATACAAGAAGCTTACTTGCTCCAGTGGCATGGGGAGTTGTTTGAAACATGAAGGTTTGGGTGTTGGGCGGAAACATTCCAAGACCTTGTCGTTGATGGACTATGCAACGACACACACACAAACCCCTTTGAGAAAAAACACACGTACACCGAAATGAGAAAACAAACACACAATAACACAAATATTTATAGAGGTTCGGCCTCGTGCCTACGTCCTGTTAGTGATCCACCTGAGAAATTCACTAGTATGTAAGAACAACTTTGGTTACAACTTAAACCCTCTTAACTCTCACAAGAATCCTAGCTCTCTTTTCTCTCACCCTTTGCTCAAACCCTTGAGATGCCCTTGAAAACACCCTTGAATTCCCTTGTCATTAACCTAGCCCCTAAAAGTCCTATTTATAATGTATAGGACTTTTGCTACAAGTTAACTAGGAATAGGAAACTAAAACCCTATTAAATTAAGCTAGAAAATCAAAAAAATAATAGGAAAACCAAGTTAAGCACCCCAAAAACGCCAAAACACATTCAACACTATTCACGCAACCGACCGGTCGCTTGGAGAAATTCACGACTTCGCTGTTCTCTGTCAAAACCGACCGATCTCCCGACTTTTCTCCTTTGCTGCAACACCTTGCTATGGTCGCTTTCTTCTTCCTCCTACATCCTATGGTGAGCCAATCTTCAACAGTTTGAAACCCTCTAAAAAGTCCTGACTCCGCCACAGATTCTAGTGGACATAGCTCGACAAACCCCAATTGGGCTTGGCCACATAATTCAGTTCGTTGCTTTATCCATATTTGGATAGAACCAAAGCATTTAACAATTAAGTGCCTTAAAATTTATAAATACAAAACGAAAAAAGTTACTAGTTTGAGCACCATTTGTATGGATTACATGCATGTGATGGGAGCCACACCTCCCATGTTGATGGTTTATTCAAGACATAGGGCAAACAAGAGGACTAATTAAAAGGATGTACGACACTCTGTATATCCAGCATTTGTTGTTGCCATAAATTTTTTGCATGTTATGTGTTGGGAACCAAAAGATAATCGTACTGGGAACCAGAGTCACGATAAAGTAGTTCAATGGGTGCTTCTGCTGAACCCTCAAACAAAGTCTCAAAGAGGGCCCAGCTAGCTAACTGTAAACAACCTGTCTGGCTGAAATTTGCTAAGCTAGTCAATTTGTTTTAAGTTTGGCATTCATTTGTGACCCGATGTGCTTTTATATTGTTCCCAAATGTCGTCTTGCACACCTTGGTTCTATTCTCCTGCATAGATTAGAAGGACTTTGAGTTCATGTTCCACGAAGAAGATCAATTTGACTATTCATTTAGAATTTCCATTATTTGATAAGACCATTTTTTCTTTTTTTACTAAGCTCATGTTAGATTAATTGGATTTTGATTTTGGTCCTTTTGGTTAAGTGCGTTATTATGACTATATATATATAGAATCCCCTTCTATTGAGGGATCCCTCAAATAATTTTATTTGAGGGACGCCCTTTAGGGTACTCTACAATTTTTTTTCTCAATGATCCAAACAATTTATTTTTTAGGTCTTCATTCATAGATCATCCTTACAAAAAATTGGACAAATCGGAAACCGTTTCGACATCCAATTGTATCTTACAAAATCAATGAACACGGTGCTTCAAGAAAGTACTAAAATTTCAATAACTCAATTGAGTGGTCAAATGATATCGGATTCAAGTGATTTTTTGTAGAGATGATCTTTGAATGAGTATCTACAAAATAGACGGTTTGGATTAGTGAAATACAATCCGAAGTGGGGCCTACAAGAGGTGTCCCTTAATGGAAGCTATATATATATATTAAACAACTTTGTAATCCAAAATAATGTATCTAACAAAGAATGACTACGTAATCAAAGTCTAATCTAAAATCGGAATTATAAAAATAAATCCCAAGTGGTCATTGAACTTTTTAAAGACAAAAAAATCATTTTTGGTTCCTGTAGTTTATTATTATTTTTATCATTAAAGTCCATGTAGTTTCATCAATTTGATCAATTTTGTTCTTGTATAGTTTGAATTCCAAGCAATCTAAATATAATTAATCCCTAATTTATATCAAATTACTCTAATTTCTTTTCACATATAGAGGCATTTTGGTCCAATCTTGCAGCCCCTCCCCAACCTCTCCCACAACCACCCCAGCAGCCCCTCCTGTAGGTTACTTCAACTCTCAAGTCTCAAAGTCCCTTATGTCCAATCTTGTGACTTTTTTTAGTCTTAATCTTGAGATTTTGTTTTTGGGAATTTGGGTTCATGAGAAGAGGTTTTGGGCAATGCATGGAATTAGGGTTGGAGTTTGATGAGAGAGGGGGGATTGCCCCTCAATGTGAATAGAAATTAGAATAATTTAATAGAAATTGGGGATTGTCCTTGAATTGCTTAAAATTCAAACTACAAGGACAAAATTGATCAAATTGAAACCACTAGGGACTTTAGTGGTAAGAATGGTAAATTATAGGGACCAAAAGTGATTTTTTCCCCTTTTGAAAGTCCACATTTTAGTTCTCAAACTCTCTAATCAATAAATGTGGTCTTTCATTTTTTGGTCTACACATCTATTTGGTCCCTACTGTCACATTTTCAACAAAATTTTGAATAAAATTGGCCACATGTCATGGTGTGACCAACTTTAAAGGAATATTATCATCTAAATATAGCTCATTTTAGTCCTAAATTTGACATTTTTTGCTCAACAAGTTCTGTTCTCTCCAATTAGGGTTTCACATTGGGGTCCACATCAAGTAGAGCATATTGCTTTGTTGAGCAAAATACGTGAGATTTACTTTGTGTCATGGGTGGATAGGTTGTATTTTGACAAAAGAACCCCTTCAAAGTTAGTTAAGTGGCCAATTTTAACGAAAATTTTGATGGAATGCGATAAGAGGGACTAAACTGATGTGTGGACCAAAAAATTAAAGATTGCATTATTAATTTGAAAGTTTGATGACTCAAAATGAAGACTTGTGAAAAGTTCATCGACTATTAATTGGTGATAAAAACCCTTAAAAAATCATCTTATCTGAGGGTGACAATCTAATTTTCTAACATAATTTACCTGGACAATTTAGAAAGAAAAATTATTGGTGAATTATCTTGGGACTACTGCTAGGGTCAAGGTCACCACGAATTCATTCTTCATACCAAATAATGTAGATGTCTTTATTGATTCAAATCTCGGGTACTATTCTTCGGCTCATGTAATTTTAACAATACGTAAAATATTGATACATCATTTAGTGAATAAGTTTGAAGAATAAATTTGGTAAGTTTATAACAAGTATATTGAAAGGTGAAGAAAAAGAAACGTCAATTTGGGTCAATGAAGCTTTTTTTTTTTGGGGTCAATGCTCTAATGAATCTATTCTTGCACATGTTGAGTCAAAATTTAGCAAATATAATCATCAACGGTCCTACAAACTGCAGACAACGATATATATATATATATATATGAGATCATATATATGAAATCAATAAAAAATTACAACTGAAAAAAATAAACACAATCTAGAGATTCTACATCAATAAGACCATGGGATGACCTCCCCTAGAAAGAAAATTGATACTTAAATCATCTAGTTCTTAATTAGCAGCTCTATTATTAAGCTGTTAATTATTATCCTAATTAACATCACATAATCATTAGAAAATCTAATATATTTCAAGTTCCTTCACATAATTAATGCCTAATTATATCCTTTAAAAGATTGTTGTATCAGAATGATCGGGTATATAGCTTCAGTTTGAAGTCTAATTACGGAATGGTGTATGGTTGATGTTGGACCAAATCAAAGAGAGCCTAAAACACTTTTAGTACATTGCATATGACGCATGTGCATGGACATCGATCTCTTAAACTGATTTCTCCTACAATAATAATTGGGATAATGGGAAGAGAGACAAAGACTTAATTAAACCAACAAAACTAATAGAATAATGCATTGTCCGATCGTTAGGGTTACAATAACTTAACAACAGAAGACATTCTAGCACATGCTCCTCTTATTCAGCACATTTTGTCCAAAATTTAATTAGGTCTCTAAAGAAATTCCACGAGCCCTAAATACCTAATGTCGAAATTACTTCCCACACCCACTGAATCATGAGGCTATAATTGTTTGTAAGCTTAATGATTATGATCCTAATTGATAACAAGCGAGGGGAGATTCGAACACAAGGCTTCAAGTGCATGGGTAACTACTCTTAATTACTTGCGTTACAAACCCCTTGCTATTTGGTTCTGATTTTGTACCTATAGTATTACACAAGTGTGTCATTTTTTGGGGTTTAAGAGTTAAAAAATGACGATAACATGCTCTAATACCATATTAAAATGTGAACATCCAACCCAAAATCAATTCGAAATGAGTGGAGAGGCCCAAGATTATTTAAACTATGGGAGAGCTTCTATAATGAGGGGTTATAACGAGGGTATTCAACAATCTCATAACAACTCTGCACTTGATCAGACGGCTATTAAGGACTCCCTCATTATAACCTAACCTATCATTAAAGTACTAGACAAAACTCTAATTCCCCGATGTTGGCGTCGTTTAAGCTTGACATGTGGACAATATATATTGGGTGGCATGAAAGCATGACGGCCGTTGGGGCTCAACACGTGGATAACGTGCTCTGATACCATATTAGAATACGAGTATCCAATCTAAAATTATTTGGCAATAGGTGGAGAGCCCAATTTAAAAAAAAATATTATTTCAAAGCTTCCATCCTCTAATGCGGATGTGTGTCGTAACGGCTTTAGGTCAGCACTTTCAGACGCCACTGCCTCTAATGCTTAACTGAAGACAAGAAGAAAATGAAAGGTAACCTGGACAATTGCACATGAAAGTCACGGAGGCCTCAAGTCCTCATAACATTTCACCTACTAGTGAATGAGAACCATATTCTATACAAACACATGCATTTCGCCCTCTATCAAATGTGAAAGACTATTGTAAAAGAAACGTCGTATATAGAGATACATCGTTGAAAAGAATTATTGTATATAAAGATATATACATCCGTTGTATGCAAAAATTATTAATCCTCGGTACAGTTGACCTCTTCAAAGCCCTTAATAATTTTGAAAAAAGTGAAGTGCTTGATTCCAGCCATGCATATGTTTCGTTGTGTTTGGCAAGGCAATATCCCCACAAAGAGGCACACGTGAAGGACTTGTCTCCGGCACATAACATTAGTTTTGGTTGATATAAAATATAACTCCAAAACACACTGAACCCAACCATACACAGATTTGCCTTCCAGGAGATCAGTACTGCAGGGTTGGAACTTGGGTGAACATGCACTTCCTCTTCATGCATGTGGTCTCATATATCCTGGAGGAAAGCAAGAAGGGCCATGGCCCCGAAGATTTAAATTTTTTTTAAAATCCGTATAATATTATATTGTTAAAAAGTAAATGTAAAAATGTTGTCCACCATAACAATATGCACTTGGATCTCCCAAATACAATATCTGGTTCCCGCATTAAATATTTAGCTCCTGTCGAATAAAATAGTTTGTACCAAGTAGCTCTCGAACCGCTAATTTCTCTTTTCAATATTGAAAGAACATAGTTGAAATTTTTTTTTCTAACAAATTGGGTGATGAGCATTCATGGTTTTAACGTTCATGTATTGTGTTAAATTTTTATTTTTTGGGTAGTGTTCATTAAATTTGTGAAATTTATTTCAGTTTATCCTTCTAACAACGGGCAATTGACCTTATTCATTTTTCATGCTGAAATTCTACTGTGATTTTTTTAAGGTCCTTTTTTTTTTAACGGGACTGATAAGAGCCTTCTCTATAATTTTTTTCCTTCATTCAAAAACGTGTAGCAACTTTTTGTTTCGAATGAATAAGCTCCATTACCAAGTGGCAACAACACGATCGAAATGGACGAAATAGAGGTCACAATATAATGGGCAGGCCTATGGAGCCTTTAACAACTTTCTATTAGGTATCGGCCCACCAAACATTAAGTTAAAACTTCAAATAACCTTCTTACTTTAAATTCCTCATTAAAGCCTTCTCGTAAACAATAAGATATCAGGTAAATGACCCATAATATTATAGATATGGGAGTCATTCTATAGTAAGGACCTTATATATGGTCCCTAGGTAAGATTATATTTCTTAACCGTTGGATCAAGTTAATCAATTTAATCCAACAATTAACTAATTTGATCCAGGAAGACCTTATAGAATTCTTGATAGATATGGACCCCATCTGGTTTCTTTGTTGTTGATGGAAGATATTGAAGTTGTGCTGGAAGTTTATGGGTATTAAGATGGTCCATTGATTTGATATCACTTGATGAATATATGGCCATCAACTTAAATAAATACAGATGAAAGTACTTATGTATTTATAACTAAAAGCACACAGGTAAAAGATAAGATATTTATGCCAAAAGTAGTAAAAAAACTTGCATGCCTCGGAAATATATGATCATCAACTTAAATAAATACTGCTGAAAGTACTTATATATTTAACTAAAAACACATAAGTAAAAGATAGGATATTTATGCCAAAAGTAGTAGAAAAACTTGCATGTCTCGAGAATATATGGCCATCAACTTAAATAAATATTGTTGAAAGTACTTATGTATTTAACTAAAAGCACATAAGTAAAAGATAAGATATTTATGCCAAAAGTAGTAGAAAAACTTGCATGTCTCGGGAATAACACTGTTTCGCTATCTCTAATCAACCAAGTTCTTCTACCAAGCCCACATGGTGGAATGTAATTGAATAGAAATAGCAAAATAGTGTTATCCCCATGAGATTCAAATTCTTCTTGGGAGTTGTATATTAAGCTATTATGTTTGCGACTCGAGCTGCTTGGGATTAGCAAAAAGTCCTTAATCACTCCCAAAATTTCTGATGCATAAAAATAAAATGTTACACTATTTTGATATAAATTTGCATCACTTAAAATCTGCTAACCCTTTTGGGTCTGCCATTTCTTACTAGTTTGTTAATTGTTTCGATTTGCCCAGTTATGGAAGAAAGTTATCAAGTTTGAAGTGATGCATTCTGTACAAGCTCTTGGCTTATTTCCAAGTAAAATATACTCGAAAAACGTAGTACATTTATTAAAAACCAGTTGCATATATCAGGATATAAGCGACTGCGGGTAGCAGTTATTCAATAAAACTTAGTACAATTAGAAACTAGTTACATATAATATTAGGGTTCCATCAAGTGCAAGTAGCAATTATTATTTTCTCCACAATACGTTATGTACATCCATTTGTTGCTGGAATCTTCAGTGTGCTAAAAAAGCCATCACATAATTGGCTTCCACAAGGTCCTTGCCCTCAAAACTTTCGACCCTGTCTCGAGGCGAAGCAAGTGATCAAACTCTACCCCTTGGTTATGAGTGGAGTCACCTGTTCCATCTCTAGCAACTGCAGTCAGAGACTGCACCACGCTGTCCCTCCGACACTCACTTCGATACTCCAAAGTCATAGACGAAAGCTCATGAGTCTCCAGCACTGAGAAGGGAATGCTCTGAAACCATGATCATGAATTTCCAATTAGAAGAGAGTATTTTTGAAACAATTAATATATGTGTGTGTATATATATATATATATGAACATGAACTATAAGTTATGAACAAGTAGCCCCGGAAAAGGATTCACCTCGAAAACCCAGTCTATGTATTTTGCATGGCTCACGTGCTGATTGACATCCAAATCACTCCAACCAGGCTTCTGCGATTTTAAGATGATAAGAATGTGTCAGTCAATTGCTTCAAGAACAAAAAAAAATGTTTCAATGTCTTTATGTTTTAAGCATAAGATATACTTACTGCTACAGATGTTTGAAAATAGTTTCTAGCATCAATATCCAATCGTCCTAGTTTAGCATTTTTGATGTCAATGAGAGGATCAGAATCCATGAGAGCAGATCTTAACTCATCTGTGATTTCTGCTGTAACTTTAGAAAATTTCCTTGTCTTCATGTGCATCATCATATAAAGACTGCATATAGGACCAATGTCAAACCAGAGCCAAAAAGACAAAAAATAAAGATAGTATTGCATTTGAGAATCTTAGTTTGGATCCCAACCCGGTTGCTCGAATTAAGATCTCTCTGGTGCTGTAATCACGAAAGATCCAATCCCGGAACAGACCATTGTTTCCTGATGCACCAGTCCAGGTATCTATTTGAATTACATCGGCCCTTCAAACACAGAACAGAACTGATTGATGAAAAATAATTTCTACAAATTAAGTTCCAAACATAGAAGTTAAAATGGATGTTCATATACATATATCTGAATGAAAGAAAAAAAAAAAGATGTTAAGAGTAGTAGAGGTTATAAACAATGAAAGGCTAGCTATATAAACAAATAATATTCAAAGTTTACCAAGAAGGATATTTTTCCACTACAGTCTGCAATTTACACAGCACCCATACTAGGCCTCTTTTGCTCATTTCTGGTGTCGAACCAAAACCACCAGCATAGAGCCCAACACTCCTGCAATGCTGAATTGATGTTTCCTACACATACAAAAGCCATGAAGAACTAGCTACATATAAAGCATTAGTTTTAGCACACTACTTATGCTATCTTTTAATAAAGATAAAGAAATCCAAAACCTACCTGTAAGCGTTCCATCAAGCACCCTATGGTTGCTTTGCCATTAGGGCCTAAATCATATGATCTAATTGAAAAGTTCTGTTGAAAAACAAGCCCCCCCTGCCCCAATTTTCCACCAAAAGTGTCATAAACCCCGTCCAACTTCCTCGATTCCCAGTTCAAATGTTGTGGTATTTTCCTAGCAGCTGCTGCGGGTGTGACAGTTTTATCATCATCTTGTTTGGGGGAAGTGATGACATTTTCTTTGGGAAAGACCTTTGCTTGAAAATTAATAGCAGGTGCAGAATTAGGCTTACTTTGACTAGAGCCATAATTTGTTCCTCCACAACATGATATTGATTTATTTGTAGGAAGGGTTGATAGCAACCTTGGCATGGGGAGTGTTGGTGGAGCAGATGTAAGCACCATTGTGATATTCAAGCAAATCAGATCAAATTCTAATCTGCCAAAACAAAAAATGTGAAAATATATGATGGGTTATGAGCAAACAAATTACTAATGCACACTCAACCATGAAAGCATTTTCATACCATCAACAAGCTTATATAGAAGTTCATGGGGTGAGTGAGTGAGGTGAGATTACTTACAATCCATGCTGTTATTGTTGGGCGCTCATCATGTAGCCTGCCAAACAACTTATAGCCTTAAGCCCACTTTTTATGAATATGCTACCAAATCACCTCGTAGTCTTACATGTCAGATTTTAATTATAAATACAACTTCAAAGGCGCATTTCACTATATTTTTAATATTAAAATGGTCCCTTCTCTATTGTAGGATTAACTAACAATTTTTGGTTCATAATTCTCAACAGTTATTTTGTATATTGACTGTTCTGTGACCTTCCATGAATACCAAACAACACTCCTCTAGTGGGCTCAATACCCTATAGCTTTTGTTCTTTTTTATATTCCTTTAGTTCAGCGTGGCGGCAATGACCCTACTTATTCCTTTTTATCACTCACAACACTTTTAAATATAATTTACCAAACACTTCACTATTTTATTTCATAACTAATTATTCTCGCAGTACGACAAAAATAGTTTTTATTTTTTATTTTTTATAAACATAGCAATACCAAGGGAGATTTTATTGGCACCCCATTATTTGCTCTTTGCAATCCATACTAATTTTAAACATGAATAATTTATCTAACCCTTGTACATAATTACCGTTAAGGACAAAAAGCATTTATAATAAAAATGAAATTTGCTCACTACACCACATATATTCCTGCAACCCTAGTTAAACTTTTTTCTCAAACCATCATGTTTCTACAACCCTAATGAGGTTTATATGCTTATATTGGTGAAAAAATATATTGTATTTATTCATGAAAGGTGAGATTGAAGTTAGAGAGACTTCGAATGAGGTATAGTGAAGTTACAGAGGCTTCGAATGAGGTATGAGTTTATTTTTTGGAGTTTTTCAAGCTTAGGATGTCATGATGGTTCGCTGGTTGCGTTCAGCACACCAGTACCGAACATGATAGGTAAATTCGGTGGGATGTCATCGAAACATTGCACCTATTTCGGTGGTGTTTGACCGGCCGTTAACTTCAGATGCTGTGGAGATCCACCATAATATGGAACGGTGTTCGGTGGTGTATTATCGAATTTTTGCCTACAATTCAGTGCCAACGAATCGAAATATATTTATTTTTTCAGTAACTTATTGTCGTCCACAAATTTAATGTAAGCTATTTTGACCTTACTCCCATTGAAGGAACAAAAACAAGGTGACGCCTTTAAAATAGATGACACATCATCCAATGTGTGGTCATCTAACCAAAAGGCATGTGAAAGATGTTCGTTTCGGGATGCCGTCTCTCAACGAAGGTGGATACAACAATCTTATATGAATTCCGATAAGAACACCTAATAAGTTGCTATAATCCAAACCTCTGAATGTACTATTTGAATATACCATTATTTGGATTAGCCCACCAATTTCACTAACGAAGGGTAAATGTCTTCGACATGCACCTAAGGTGCTCACATTCCTAATTAAAAACAATATTAAGTACAAACTTAATAACGAATTTGGTAGATGATCACTGAAACAAGAAATGAATTCAAGGAAACAAAAAACGAATTCAGTAGACTATCACTAAAAAACAGAAACATATTCGGTGGACTACCACTAAAAAACAGAAACAGATTCGATGCACTATTACTGAAAACATAAACACATTCGATGGATAGTCACTGAAAAAGGAAAATAAATTCGGTGGACTACCACTGAACAAGGTAACGATTTTAGTGGGGTTTACACAGGTAAGTTAAGAAATGGGGTTTATGAGGGCAATCTAGGAAGAAAAATGAGGTGTAGTGAGTAATTTCAAAATTTACCAAAATTTAGTAGTGTAAGGAGAATATGAGGTGCAAAGGGCAAATTTTGGGGTGCCAATAAAACTACCCCAATATCAAACGCTTAGAGACATATTTGCATGAGTTATATAATCAATTTTTTCAAGTTTGGCATTCATTTGTAACCCGATATGCTTTTATATTGTTCCCAAATGTCGTCTTGCACACCTTGGTTCTATTCTCCTGCATAGATTACAAAGACTTTGAATTCATGTTCCACGAAGAAGATCAGTTTGACTATTCATTTAGAATTTCCATTAATGGATAAGACTATTTTTTCTTTTTTCTTTTTTACTAAGCTCATGTTAGATTAATTGGATTTTGATTTTGGTCCTTTTGGTTAAGTGCATTATTATGACTATATACGTAGGTACATATATAAAATATTAAACAACTTTGTAATCCAAAATAATGTATCTAACAAAGAATGACTACATAATCAAAGCCTAAATATAAAATCGGAATGATAAAAATAAATTTAAAAATTTCGCAAGTGGTCATTGAACTTTTTAAAGACAAAAAATCATTTTTGGTTCTTGTAGTTTATTATTTTTATAATTAAGATCCATGTAGTTTCATCAATTTGATCAATTTTGTTCCTGTAATTTGAATTCCAAGCAATCTAAATATAATTAACCCCTAATTTATATCAAATTACTCTAATTTCTTTTCACATATGGGGGCATTTTGGTCCAATCTTGCAGCCCTTCCCCAAACTCTCCCACAACCACCCTAGCAGCCCCTCATGTAGGTTTCTTCAACTCTTAAGTCTCAAAGTCCCTTATATCCAATCTTGTGACCTTTTATAGTGTTAATCTCGAGATTTTATTTTTGGGAATTTGGGTCCATGAGAAGAGGTTTTGGCCAATGCATGGAATTAGGGTTGGAGTTTGATGAGAGAGGGGGCATTGCCCTTCAATGGGAACAGAAATTAGAATAATTTAATAGAAATTGGGATTGTCCATGAATTGCTTAAAATTCAAACTATAAGGACAAAATTGATCAAATTGACCACAAGGGACTTTAGTGGTAAGAGTTGTAAACTATAGGGACCAAAAGTGACTTTCCACCCCTTTGAAAGTCCTCATTTTAGTTCTCAAGCTCTCAAATCAATAAATGTGGTCCTTTATTTTTGGTCTACACATCTATTTGGTCCCAACTGGCGCATTTCGACAAAATGTGCAAAAAATTGGTCACATGTCATGGTGTGACCAACTTTAAAGGAGTATGATCATCTAAATATAGCTTATTTTAGTCCGAAATCTGACATTTTTTGCTCCACAAGTTATATTCTCTCCAACTAAGGTTTCACATTGGGGTCCACATCAAGCTAAGCATATTGCTTTGTTGAGCAAAATATGTGAGACTTACTTTGTTTCATGGGTGGATAGGTTGCATTTTGACAAAAGAACCCCGTCAAAGTTGGTTAAGTGACCAATTTTAATGAAAATTTTGATGGAATGCGATAAGAGGGATTAAGCTGAGCATATTGCTTTGTTGAGCAAACAAATTACTTATGCACACTCAATCATGAAAGCATTTTCATACCATCAACAAACTTGAATATAAGTTCATGGGGTGAGTGAGTGAGGTGAGATTACTTACAATCCATGCTGTTATTGTTGGGCTCTCATCATGTACCCTGCCAAACAACTTATAGCCTTAACTTAAGCCCACTTTTTATGAGTATACTACCAAATCACCCCGTAGTGCTTACATGCCATATTTTAATTATAAATACAACTTCAAAGGCGCATTTCACTATACTTTTAGTATTAAAATGGTCCCTTCTCTATTGTAGGATTAACTAACAATTTTTGGTTCATAATTCTCAACAGTTATTTGTATATTGACTGTTCTGTGACCTTCCCTAAACACCAAACAACACTCCTCTAGTGGGCTCAATACCCTATAGCTTTTGTTCTTTTTTATATTTCTTGAGTTCATTATGGCGACAATGACCACACTTATTCTTTTTTATCACTCACAACACTTCTAAATACAATTTACCAAACACTTCACTATTTTATTTCATATAACTGATTATTCTCGCAGTACGACATAAATAATTTTATTTTTTATTTTTTTATAAACATAGCAATACCAAACACTTAAGAGACATATTTGCAAGAGTTATATCAATTTGTTTTAAGTTTGGCATTCATTTGTGACCCGATGTGCTTTTATATTGTTCCCAAATATCGTCTTGCACACCTTGGTTCTATTCTCCGGCATAGATTAGAAGGACTTTGAGTTCATGTTCCACGAAGAAGATCAGTTTGACTATTCATTTAGAATTTCCATTCTTTGTTAGGACTATTTTTTCTTTTTTTACTAAGCTCATGTTAGATTTGTTGAACCCAAGGATATTTTATATGGATAACACAGTATTTATTTTAGTGTGGGTCTTTAAGTCCTTTTTTTCCTTATTGTTCTGGAAAAAAGAGCCTCCCCTCTAGTACAAGGATCCCTTTCTATTTATAGGGGGCGTTCGTTGTTGAAAGATATTTTACAAGTTGGGTACCTCGGCTCGGAGCCGAGCCGTATACGTCCCATCAGTTCTGTCAGCGAGCGGCTTAGATGGGGCCTGTGAGTGTCCGATTCATGATGGTATGCGTGCTCTATCCCTGCAATGGAGGGGGGCGGGGTGTTGCGGACAGAGTGGGTCTCCAGTCTGTAGGCATGGTGACGATCGTGTCTTGATGGGATGGGGTCTTGTCACGGACGGTATGGGCGGCTCCGTTTATCGCGGGTCTTGGTAGGAGGGGGTCCCCCAGGAGCCGAGGCCGAGCTTTATGCTAGCATATATATTCTTTGGGCAGCTCGGCTTGGTAATTACCGAGCGTCAACAAGATTAATTGGATTTTGATTTTGGTCCTTTTGGTTAAGTGCGTTATTATGACTATACACGAAGGTATAAATATAAAATATTAAACAACTTTGTATTCCAAAATAATGTATCTAACAAAGAATGACTACGTAATCAAAGCCTAATAAAAAATCGGAATTATAAAAATAAATTTAAAAAATTTCGCAAGTGGTCATTGAAGTTTTTAAAGACAAAAATCATTTTTGGTTCATGTAGTTTATTATTTTTTTATAATTAAAGTCCATGTAGTTTCATCAATTTGATCAATTTTCTTCTTGTCGTTCGAATTCCAAGCAATCTAAATATAATTAACCCCTAATTTATATCAAATTACTCTAATTTCTCACATATAGGGGCATTTTGGTCCAATCTTGTAGCCCCTCCCCGGCCTCTCCCACAACTACCCCAGCAGCCCCTCCCGTAGGTTTCTTCAACTCTCAAGTCTCAAAGTCCCTTATGTCCAATCTTGTGACCTTTTTTAGTGTTAATCTCGAGATTTTGTTTTGGGAATTTGGGTCCATGAGAAGAGGTTTTAGGCAATGCATGGAATTAGGGTTGGAGTTTGATGAGAGAGGGGGTATTGCCCTTCAATGGGAACAAAAATTAGAATAATTTAATAGAAATTGGGGATTGTCCTTGAATTGCTTAAAATTCAAACTATAAGGACAAAATTAATCAAATCAACCACAAGGGACTTTAGTGGTAAGAGTTGTAAACTATAAGGACCAAAAGTGACTTTTCCCCCCTTTAAAAGTCCTCATTTTAGTTCTCGAACTCTCAAATCAATAAATGTGGTCCTTTATTTTTTGGTATGCACATCTATTTGGTCCCAACTGTCGCATTTCGACAAAATGTTGAAAAAAATTGGTCACCCGTCATGGTGTGACCAACTTTAAAGGAGTATTATCATCTAAATATAGCTTATTTTAGTCCTAAATCTGACATTTTTTGCTCCACAAGTTATATTCTCTCCAACTACGGTTTCACATTGGGGTCCACATCAAGTTGAGCATATTGCTTTGTTGAGCAAAATACGTGATACTTACTTTGTTTTATGGGTGGATAGGTTGTATTTTGACAAAAGAACCCCTTCAAAGTTGGTTAAGTGGCCAATTTTAATGAAAATTTTGATGGAATGCGAAAAGAGGGACTAAGCTGAGCATATTGCTTTGTTGAGCAAACAAATTACTTATGCACACTCAATCATGAAAGCATTTTCATACCATCAACAAACTTGAATATAAGTTCATGGGGTGAGTGAGTGAGGTGAGATTACTTACAATCCATGCTGTTATTGTTGGGCGCTCATCATGTACCCTGCCAATCAACTTATAGCCTTAAGCCCACTTTTTATGAATATGCTACCAAATCACCTCGTAGTGCTTACATGCCATATTTTAATTAAAAATACAACTTAAAAGGCGCGTTTCACTATATTTTTAGTATTAAAATGGTCCCTTCTCTAACAGTTTAGGATTAACTAACAATTTTTGGTTCAGAATTCTCAACAGTTATTTTGTATATTGACTGTTCTGTGCCCTTCCCTAAACACCAAACAACACTCCTCTAGTGGGCTCAATACCCTATAGCTTTTGTTCTTTTTTATATTCCTTTAGTTTAGCATGGCGGCAATGACCCTACTTATTCCTTTTTATCACTCACAACACTTTTAAATACAATTTATCAAACACTTCACTATTTTATTTCATAACTGATTATTCTCGCAATACGACATAAATAGTTTTTATTTTTTATTTTTTATAAACATAGCAATACCAAACGGTTAGAGACATATTTGCATGAGTTATATAATCAATTTTTTTCAAGTTTGGCATTCATTTGTGACCCGATGTGCTTTTATATTGTTCCCAAATGTCGTCTTGCACACCTTGGTTCTATTCTCCTGCATAGATTAGAAGGACTGAGTTCATGTTCCACGAAGAAGATCAGTTTGACTATTCATTTAGAATTTCCATTATTTGATAAGACTATTTTTTCTTTTTTTACTAAGCTCATGTTAGATTAATTGGATTTGATTTTAGTCCTTTTGGTTAAGTGCGTTATTATGAGTATACACGAAGGTATAAATATAAAATATTAAACAACTTTGTAATCCAAAATAATGTATCTAACAAAGAATGACTACATAATCAAAGCCTAATCTAAAATCGGAATTATAAAAATAAATTTAAAAAATTTCGCAAGTGGTCATTGAACTTTTTAAAGACAAATCATTTTTTATTCCTATAGTTTATTATTATTTTATCATTAAAGTCCATGTAGTTTCATCAATTTGATCAATTTTCTTCTTGTAGTTTGAATTCCAAGCAATCTAAATATAATTAATCCCTAATTTATATCAAATTACTCTAATTTCTTTTCACATATAGGGGCATTTTGGTCCAATCTTGCAGCCCCTCCCCAACCTCTCCCACATCCACCCCAGCAGCCTCTCCTGTAGGTTTCTTCAACTCTCAAGTCTCAAAGTCCCTTATGTCCAATCTTGTGACTTTTTTTAGTCTTAATCTCGAGATTTTGTTTTTGGGAATTTGGGTTCATGAGAAGAGGTTTTGGGCAATGCATGGAATTAGGGTTGGAGTTTGATGAGAGAGGGGGGATTGCCCCTCAATGTGAATAGAAATTAGAATAATTTAATAGAAATTGGGGATTGTCCTTGAATTGCTTAAAATTCAAACTACAAGGACAAAATTGATCAAATTAAAACCATTAGGGACTTTAGTGGTGAGAATGGTAAATTATAGGGACCAAAAGTGATTTTTTTCCCTTTTAAAAGTCATCATTTTAGTTTTCAAACTCTCAAATCAATAAATGGTCCTTCATTTTTTGGTCTACACATCTATCTGGTCCCAACTGTCACATTTTCGACAAAATTTTGAATAAAAATGGCCACATGTCATGGTGTGACCAACTTTAAAGGAATATTGTCATCTAAATATAGCTCATTTTAGTCCTAAATCTGATATTTTTTGTGTAACAACCCGGTCCTTAATTAATATTTAATTATTAATTTATTCCAGCAAAAGACCATTATACCCTATAATATTTTAGTGGTTTAAAAGTTGACGTTTTGACCGGGAAAGAATTTGGAGATTTCAGTTATACCGTTGCGTAGAGCGCAGCAAGATGAGTCCGTAGACATGTAGTGGACTCAAATCGGAGTTGTAACGAAGGAGTTACGAGCAAAAGAACTTCAGTGGCATAACCGTAAATATCTCGAACTTCAGTTTTTATAAACCCAGAATCTTCTGGATTCGGGAGGGAAACGAGCCGACTTTCTGAGCTGATTCCTCTCAGCTCCGACCCCCGATTCAGGCAATATCAGTGCCAAATGAACCACGAAACTTCCCTCTTCCAACCCTAGCCCTTCACCGCCACGATCCGTCGCCATAGTCGCCGGAAACAGCCACGAAACAGGCGGCGCTGGACAGTTTTTGACAGAACTTCCAAGCTTTCTTTCTCCGTCGTCCGGCCACCAAATCGGACGAGTGAGGTATGGTTTTCTAGCTATTTTTCATGCTCTAGCTGCTAGTTTGGTAGGATTTCAGAAATTTCTAGCGTAAATAGCTCGATTTACGTGTTAGGTTTCAGCCGGTTTTCGGGTCACTGTTGCGGCCACTTCCGGCCAATTTTTGGGGTAGGTCCAAGAACAAAAGTGGTTCCAAATAGGGTGTTTTAACTAGGATAGGAGTCTTGAGCTGAGATGTTGAGATTTTCCAGCGAAGCGTTATAGCTTCGAGCAACCAGCGCTGCCAGCGCGTGAGCATCAGGGTAGGGACCACAGTCAGTCCTAGAATAATCTCCTAGTCCTCACGAGCGCGTAGGATTTCGCGGATCTTAATTCGGATAACATTTGAACCCCGAACAGATCTCGCCTAGTATGCGATTTCCGGGTTCTATACGTTTGAACCGTTGGATCGTAGTCATTTTCAAGTATGTTGATCTAGGTATTTCCAGGATCGTATGGTAATTGACGGATCGTAAAACGGAGTCCCGGATACTCCAGAAATGTCAGCCCTAGAGTATGTTTTACGGATAATTAAACCAGTTACAAAATAACGAACCAGTTGCAGGTCAATAACAGAGGAAAGAACTACGTGTGGCTTGATCCCTCAGTAAGGGTACGTAGGCAGCCTACAGTTGTCAGGTGCAGCCACGAGTTAGGCCCCCAGAGTTTGTGTTATCGTTTTCAAGGCATTTTGATCATTTACGACCCACAGATACCAGGTGTCAGTTTTAAATAGGTTTCGACCTGGATTCCAATGTGGAAATTGGGTCAGGTCATTTCATTTTGCTCCACAAGTTATATTCTCTCCAATTAGGATTTCACATTAGGGTCCACATGAAGCGGAGCATATTGCTTTGTTGAGCAAAATACGTGATATTTACTTTGTTTCATGGGTGGATAGGTTGTATTTTGACTAAAAAGAAAAACCCCTTCAAAGAGTCAAATAATATGGGTAGAATATTTTTGAAGTTGTATTTCATTCTCCAAAAGAAGTTGTTTATAGTTCAAGGATGTAATCCTAGTAGGGTCAAATTAGGAAACAAGATAAAATCGTAAGTACACAATATCTGTACCAAAGGAAAGAAATATAATCCTAATAAATTAGGAAATAAATTTCCTAATTAAGCTAGGATCTCGCTGACAGAAAATTGGTTAAGTGGCCAATTTTAACGAAAATTTTGATGGAATGCAATAAGAGGGACTAAACTGATGTGTGGACCAGAAAATTAAGGACCGCATTATTAATTTGAAAGTTTGATGACTCAAATGAAGACTTGTGAAAAGTTCATCGACTTTTAGTTGGTGATAAAAACCATTAAAAAAATCATCTTATATGAGGGTGACAATCTAATTTTCTAACATAATTACCTGGACCATTTAGAAAGAAAAATTATTGGTGAATTATCTTGGGACTACTGCTAGGGTCAAGGTCACCACGAATTCATTCTTCATACCAAATAATATAGATGTGTTTATTGATTCAAATCTCGGGTACTATTCTTCGGCTCATGTATTTCTAACAATAAATAAAATACTGATACATCATTTGGTGAATAAGTTTAAAGAATAAATTTGGTGAGTTTAGCGTTATTGATTATATTGATTATAAATAAAATACTAACACAATCTAGAGATTCTACATAAAAAAGACCATGGGATGACTCCCCCCAGAAAGAAAATTGATATAATCATTAGAAACTCTAATATATTTCAAGCTCCTTCATATAATTAATGCCTAATTATATCCTTTAAAAGATTGTTGTATCAGAATGATCGGGTATATAGCTTCCGTTTGAAGTCTAATTATGGAATGGGTGTATGGTTGTTGTTGGACCAAATCAAAGAGAGCCTAAAACACTTTACTACATTGCATATGACGCATGTGGTCTCATATATCCTGGAGGAAAGCAAGGAGGGCCATGTCCCCGAAGATTTTAAAAATATTTAAAATCCCTATAATATTATATTGTTAAAAAGTAAATTTAAAAATGTTGTCCACCATAACAATATATGCACTTGGATCTCCCAAATAAAATATCTGATTTCCGCGTTAAATATATAGCTTCCATCGAATAAAATAGTTTGTACCAAGTAGCTCTCGAATCATTATTAATATTTCTCTTAGAAGAACAGTCGAAATTTGTTTTTCTCTTGCAAATTGAGTGATGAGTATTCATGGTTTTAACGTTCATGCATTGTGTTAAATTTCTATTTTTTGGATAGTGTTCATTGAATTTGTGAAATTTATTTCGGTTTATCCTTCTTTTGCATGCTGTCTAACAACGGGCAATTTACCTTATTCATTTTTCATGCTGAAATTCTACTTTGATTTTTGATTTTTATTTTTTAATGGGACTGATAAGAGCCCCCCTCTATAATTTTTTTCCTTCATTCAAAAAAGTCATTAGCCAAGAAAGCCCAAGTCAGTCTGTCCCTCAACCGATGTCAGATCTTCTCTCTCAATCGAGGGAAAATCCAAACTGATTGACCCTCTATCCCTCCGCTCATGCCCACCGCTCAGGCCCATTCACTTGGGACCCCTACAATAAAAGGAAAAATGATCCTTCTCTCAATTGCCCGTGCCTGTAACTTTGCAATAAATTCTATATACTAAAGCTAATGGCTGTGTTCCGGGCAGGACCTGATAACCATCAGTTTCACTTGGGACTTACTGTTTGGAAAAAGGACTCACTGTTTGGACACCAAGAGAGAAAACCAACAAGCAACTTGGAGAATAAAAAGAAAGGAAAAGAAGGAACTGAAAACTTCTACTCAGAAGCTTAAACCAGCCACTTGGGCGGGGATGAGTAGCAGACTAGATGAGGCTGCAAAAGAAGGTCTTGCAGGAATATGTCTCTGGGATTGACCAGGGGTTGGCAACTGCTGTAATTGGACTGTTGACTTTTGTGGGGGCTGATTCCCAAAGCTTATTTACAAAGTGTGGTCTTTTGGGCTCTTATGGAGGGCTTGAAAATTAGTCTAATAATAGTGAATTATACCCAGAGTTCCCAGTCAATATATTTATAAGAAAAAATGGAGTCTTAAAACTTTTCAGTCGATCGCACATGTTAAAACAATTGAACAAGTATATGCCTTAAGTAAAGAACATGAAACATGTCAGTTGCTTAATCTTGAGTCTATAAGAAAACACAAGTCTGATGGAAACAACTTCCTCCATATTGGCCTAGTACAAGTTGCAGTCAAGCCACTTACCAGATTAGGTTTAAAAACCTCTGTCTGTTTGTGTTTAAGAGATGCCAGATTCACTAACTTCAGTGACAGTACGCTAGAATTAATTGAATCCAGTCTTTGTAATGGTCTTGTCCATTTTGATTGTTACCCAAATTTCACTGTAAGCCTTAGTGATCCCCATGTTTGAGGAACGCGTACATTGGCTTCAGGCTTGCTGCTTTGAATTAACAGAGTGTGGCCTTTTGGGCTCTTATGGAGGGCTTGAAAATTCATATTCGTTCCTGTAAATTTCTTATTGAAACCGATGCCTCTGATATATATATCTTTTGCCCTATAGCTATATGCATTTTGAAATTGGCTTTTGCCCAGTTATGGAAGAAAGCTATCAAGTTTGATGCATTCTGTACAAGCTCTTGGCTTATTTCCAAGCAAAGTATACTCGAAAAACGTAGTACATTTATTAAAAACCAGTTGCACATATCAGGATACAAGCGACTGCGGGTAGCAGTTATTCAATAAAACATAGTACAATTAGAAACTAGTTACATATAATATTAGGGTTACATCCATTTGTTGCTGGAATCTTCAGTGTGCTCAAAAAGCCATCACATCTTGGCCTCCACACGGTCCTTGCCCTGAGAACTTCAGACCCTGTCTCGAGGCGAAGCAAGTGATCAAACTCTACCCCTTGGTTATGAGTGGAGTCACCTGTTCCATCTCTAGCAACTGCAGTCAGAGACTGCACCGCGCTGTCCCTCTGACACTCTCTTCGATACTCCAACCTCAAAGATGAAAGCTCATGAGTCTCCAGCACTGAGAAGGGAATGCTCTGAAACCATGATCATGAATTTCCAATTAGAAGAGAGTATTTTTGAAACATTTAATATATGTATATATATATATATATGAACATGAACTATAAGTTATGAACAAGTAGCCCTGGAAAAGGATTCACCTCGAAAACCCAGTCTATGTATTTTGCATGGCTCACGTGCTGATTGACATCCAAATCACTCCAACCAGGCTTCTGCGATTTTAAGATGATAAGCATGTGTTAGTCAATTGCTTCAAGAACAAAAAACAATGTTTCAATGTCTCCATGTTTTAAGCATAAGATATACTTACTGCTACAGATGTTTGAAAGTAGTTTCTAGCATCAATATCCAATCGTCCTAGTTTAGCATTTTTGATGTCAATGAGAGGATCAGAATCCATGAGAGTAGATCTTAACTCATCTGTGATTTCTGCTGTAACTTTAGAAAATTTCCTTGTCTTCATGTGCATCAGCATGAAAAGACTGCATAGGACCAATATCAAACCACAGCCGAAAAAACAAAAATAAAGAGATATATGCATTTGAGAATCTTAGTTTGGATCCCAACCCCGTTGCTCGAACCAAGATCTCTCCTGTCATGTAATCACGAAAGATCCAATCCCGGAACAGACCATTGTTTCCTGATGCACCAGTCCGGGTGTCTATTTGAATAACTTCAGCCCTTCGAACACAGAACACAACATTATTGTTTGATGAAAATAATTTCCACAAATTAAGTTCCAAATATAGAAGTTAAACTGGCTGTTCATAAGATGTTAAGAGTAGTACTAGTAGAGGAACTTAAAAACAATGAAAGGCTAGCTATATAAACAAATAATATTCCTAGTTTACCAAGAAGGATATTTTTCCACTACAGTCTGCAATTTACACATCACCCATACTAGGCCTCTTTTGGTCATCTCTGCTGTCGAACCCAAACCACCAGCATAGACCCCAAGACTCCTACAATGCTGAACTGAAGTTTCCTATACATACAAAAGCCATGAAGAACTAGTCACATATAAAGCATTAGTTTTAGCACATTACTTATGCTATCTTTTAATACAGATAAAGAAATCCAAAACCTACCTGTAAGCGTTCCATCAAGCACCCTATGGTTGCTTTGCCATCAGGGCCTAAATCATATGATCTAATTGAGAAGTTCTGTTGAAAAACAAGGCCCCCCTGCCCCAATTTTCCACCAAAAGTATCATAAACCCCGTCGAACTTCCTCGATTCCCAGTTCAAATGTTGTGGTATTTTCTTAGCAGCTGCTGCGGGTGTGACAGTTTTATCATCATCTTGTTTGGGGGAAGTGATGACATTTTCTTTGGGAAAGACCTTTGCTTGAAAATTAATAGCAGGTGCAGAATTAGGCTTACTTTGAGTAGAGCCATAATTTGTTCCTCCACAACATGCTATTGATTTATTTTTAGGGATGGTTGATAGCAACCTTGGCATGGGGAGTGTTGGTGGAGCAGATGTAAGCAACATTGTGATATTCAAGCAAATCAGATCAAATTCTAATCTGCCAAAACAAAAAATGTGAAAATATATGATGGGTTATGAGCAAACAAATTACTTATGCACACTCAACCATGAAAGCATTTTCATACCATCAACAAGCTTATATAGAAGTTCATGGGGTGAGTGAGTGAGGTGAGATTACTTATTGTTGGGCGCTTATCATGTAGCCTGCCAAACAACTTATAGCCTTAAGCCCACTTTTTATGAATATGCTACCAAATCACCTCATGGTGCTTACATTCCAAATTTTAATTATAAATACAACTTAAAAGGCGCATTCACTATATTTTTAATATCAAAATGGTCCCTTCTCTAATGTAGGATTAACTACCAATTTTTTAGTCATAATTCTCAACAGTTATTTTGTATATTGATCGTTCTGTGACCTTCCCTAAACACCAAACAACACTCCTCTAGTGGGCTCAATACCCTATAGCTTTTGTTCTTTCTTATGTTCCTTTAGTTCAGCATGGCGACAATGACCCTACTTATTCCTTTTTATCACTCACAACACTTTTAAATACAATTTACCAAATACTTCACTATTTTATTTTATAACTGATTATTCTCATAGTACGACAGAAATAATTTTTATTTATTTATAAACATAGCAATACCAAACGCTTAGAGACATATTTGCATGAGTTGTATAATCTGCCAACCTTCTTGCCGGCACGCTTCGTACGTTTGGCGGCCAAAGACCCAAAACAAGGACATATCTATCAATTAACCTACATTCCCGGGTCTTGCTCCAAGGAGGCCCTCATCTAAGAACTGAATAACTGCAAGGAAGTCCTCAGCTAAACTTATAATCATAATCAAATATAAACAGAGACTTCTTAATATAAAGTTTAAAATAAAAAACTTGGCTTCTTTTAACTTACAACACATGTATTAAAATGAGAATATCCAACTCAAAATCAATTGGTAATGGATGAAGTGGCCCAAAATCTTTTAAAACTATAAAACAAGGCTGATGGGGGATTCACTCTCAACAAATAAGTTCTTGTGTCTAATGTCGGGGGTACCTTGACTCAACTGGTAGAAGACCTTGACTCGGTTGATGCCTATCAAGCCAAGGGAGTCTCATTTGTCATGCTACGTAGCCCCAGAGGTCACCTCATTAGATAACTTATTTTTGTCCCATAAATTAATACCACAAGACTTGTGGGTCTTTTCGTTTTATTCGTTTATTTATTGACGTTATAAATAACAACCTCATTGTCTATCTAGGCCTTTTGGAGTTGGGTTTTCCACCTTGACCTTAGATTAGAGTTGGGTTCCACCTTGACCTTGGAGTGGAGTTGCTTGACCCCGACCTCGGCTTGGATTTTAGACCACACCTAAACAGATTTTTATCAAACATGAGAACAATAGATAGCTATTTACCAATGTGATCTTCATGTTGCAGGAAATCTTTATTCAAGGTTGAGCCAAAGTGATATTCATGTTGGAGACCCACCCCCATATACCTTCTTATTCACGTTGGTGACCCAACCCTATATACCATTTTCTCTTCTTCATCTTGAAGGAATATATACAAGATTACTTTTTATAAAAATAAACACATCACTTTCTTTTTCTTTCTTTTTTTGTCAATAAAGAATTGGAGATTCAAACTTGAGACATCTTTCAACAATAGAAGGAAAAAAGAAGTATTACTAAACAAAAATTATTAGTTGGTCAAATAAATACTTTTTTATATTTTTTTTGTTGTTGAATTTTTAAACTTATTATTTTTTTGTCAACTCATAACATAAATGGTAAAAACAAATATATATATTAACAAGTTGTTATCAAATATTAAAACAACTTTAATAAATAAGAGTAATTATTAAAAAAAAATAATATAAAGGAAAGACATTGAAATCAACTTATTAGAGCATTTCCAGCAATGCAGGCAAAACTTGGGCTGGGGGGTGGACCCAAAATTGCATTTCTAGTAACAAAAATGGCCCGGGCAGATGGTGGGACCCAGAAGACTGGGCTGGCCTGATGGCGAGGCGAGCCCGAGTTTTGGTGTTGACGTCACGACGACGTGCACGCGCCAATGTTAAAAACAAATTTGAATGCGCTGCTACAGTGCCACCAACTGCTCTGCCACATGTCGAACTCTAGACTCTCCGATCATAATTTTTCCTCCAATCCAACGACGGCCAATTTTTGTGAAATAAAAAAATGAAAAAAAATACCAAAAAATTACTGAATTTTTTTTCTATAAATACCAACCAATACTCAATATGAATTTGAAATTTATCTGAAATTCGAAACCGAAAATCTTATTCGATATGAATAGTATTGACACGTAGGAACCTAAAAATCTTATCCGAAAATATTATCCAAATTAATTGTTTAGGTAAAAAAAGTTGTGAAAAAAAAGAAAAAAGAATAGTATTTGTCATGGCAAAGGATAATTGCTGGAAACACACATTGCTTTTTACAATGGCAGCCACTATTCACGTGAATAGTAGCTGCCCTAATCCACACAAATAAAATCTAGTCCATGGCTGCACCTAGGCACCACCCTAGGCTGCCTACGTACCCCTTGAGAGGGATCAAGCCACATGTAGTTCTTTCCCAATATGGTATAACAACCCTTACTTCATCTATCTAATAACCACATAATCTCCCCATACGCCGGAAATTCCAACGCCACGTATGGGGTCTGTCAACACGCCGGATAACCTACGCCACATGCGACCTCAACATAATATCACAATATCTCCCCATACGCCGGTACTACCAACGCCACATATGGGGTCTGTTCGCACGCCAGATAACCTATGACACGTGGGACCTCAACATCATATCACATAATCTCCCCATAGGCCGGAACTACCAACACCACGTATGGGGTCTGTCAACACGCTGGATAACATACGCCACGAGCGACCTCAACATAATATCACAATATCTCCCCATACGCCAGTACTACCAATGACATGTATGGGGTCTGTCTGCACGCCGGATAGCCTACGACATGTGGGACCTCAACATAATATCACATAATCTCCCCATACGCCGGAACTACCAACGCCACGTATGGGGTCTGTCATCACACAGGAAAATCCTACGACACGTGTGACCTCATCATCTCATAGTACAGGATGGTACTTACACCGTGTAATCAAACATCTTTATCGTATAAATATATAATAATTCCTAATAATCCAAAAGCCTCAACCATAACATAGCATCCGATAATTCCCCAATTAAAGACAATAAATTAATATCCTAAATCCACATAATCCACATAACTCCACAACGCTCAAGACCTGTCACTAGGGGCATTATAATCCTCCTAGGAAAGTAAGACTACCTCAGAAGACTCAAGGTTAACCAAGGGTCAAACTACTCAAACTTGGTCAAACGGGCCCATGGGGCCCATGACCTCCAAATTCCGATCCGAAAGTTCCTATAGGTTCTACAAGGCTTAGGACACAAGTCCTGCAAGTTTGGTCCAGATCGGATGGCCGGATCGCTCACGATCGCACGATCGAACGGCTACTATAACCCTAGCCCTAGGGTTGGCATTTTCGGAGTATCCGGGACTCCGTTTTACGATCCGTCGAATCCTACATGATCCTAAGGATGTCCAAATTAACCTATAATAAACTCAAGACCATCAAACGGTCCAAACCTAGCAAACCCGGATAACGCGTAATAGGCGATATCCGTTCGAGACTCAAACGATATTCAAATTGAAATCCGAGCACACCTATGCACTCGTGAGGACCAGGAGATCACATCGGGACCCAAAGCCCTTTTTCTACAGTGCCCATGCGCCGCCAGCGCATGGGTGTCCAAAACGATAACCCATCGTCGGAAAAACCCAAAATCACGACTCAAGACTCCTACCCTAGGTGTAACACCCTATTTGGAGTCACTTTTGTTCCTGGGCATACCTCAAAAACTGACCGGAAGTGGCCGAAATCTCATCCCGAAATTCGGTTGATATCCAATTCGAAAATCAGACATCCTAGGCTAAGAATTGATGCAATTCTACCCAACCATCAATTAGATTATGAAGAAAGAATGAATTTCCATACCTTGATCGAAGCCTGTGAAGTTTTGAGCGAGATCGGCGTTTCTCTTCCTTTTTCCAACGAAATCACGGCGGCTGGCGGCGGGACCTGGCTGGGGTTGGAAGATGACGGCGGCCCGATCATTTTGGTACCAGCCCCGTCAACTTTGGTGGCCGGATGACCGAACGGCGGGCCAAAACATGGCTGGCTATAGTGGTCGTCAAGAGAGAGAGAGAGAGATCAGATTTTATCAAACCCTTTTTGCCAAAATTACGGTTATGCCACTGAAGGTATTTTGATCGTATCTCTCTCGTTACAACTCCAATTCGAGCCCACTACGTGTCTACAAACTCATTTCGCCGTGCTCTACGCAACGGTACAGTCGAAATTCCCAAATTTCTTCCCAGTCAAAAAGTCAACTTTAAACCTAATAAAATATTCTAGAGGCAAAATGGTCTTTCATCATGTCTAATTAATAATTAAACATTTATTTAGGACCGGGTCGTTACAAATAGCCCCGATCTCTTGGACCACAGGGGTACAAGAGATTTGTGGTCACCCACCATTGGATGTTAATCTAACGGTTCAAAAAAGTTTCTTAAAAGGAGTGCAAGAGTGAGTGAACCGTTGAATTTACATCCAACGGTGAGTGACCACAAATCTCTTGAACCCTTATAGTCCAAGAGATCGGGACATTAGAACAAATTTCATTTAGTATGTTTTACATGGGTAGTCGCTAATAAATTGCATTATTCATCGTCTGAACTATAAATTGCATTATACTCGCTATCATCACTTTCAGTCTCCCAATCCTCCTCCTCATCACTTTCGTTGTTCGGGCCCACTGGAACTTCGTATCGCGGAAGATCACCGAGGTCAATTGTAATTGACTGAATCGGTATTTCGATTGAAGACACTCCTTGAAGCTGAAACGGTTCTTGTATAACATTTGTACTATGACGTTGGTCAGTGACGTTGTCGACGTCGTTGTCAGTTGGATTTAGTTATGGTATAGCATACACGTTCCTCTGATCTATCTGCTGAGCAACTTTTCAACCGCTTCCAGCTTTAGGGTCATCTAGATACACAATCTGTCTTGCCATGTTTGTCAAAATGTAAGGGTCGTCATGATACCAAGTTCTGTTAATGTTCACTAATAGTAAGCCATGGTCTATTTTAGCACTTCCCTGCTTATTTGGGTTTGTATCAAACCATCGATACTTAAACATGATCACTCGGTATCGGTCTTTGTAAAGCAATTACACGACAGTTATAAGTTTGCCATAGAAATCAATGTCCGTACTTTCGCCTCCACCTGGGAGATGGACACCGCTGTTTTGCGTACACAACTTGTCATCTTGTGTAGTCCCCAAAAACTTGACGCCATTAACATGGCAACCCGAAAAGAATTCAGCGCAAATCGGGCAGAATGCCAAGTTATATAACTCTTCACTATAAGAGGGTGAATTCGATGATTTCAACTTATTCACCTAATATTATACAAAAACATTCACATGTTAGTTTGATAACATTAAATAATACAATATATATATATCAAATACAAAACACTTATAACAAATGTGATGGATGTTCTCGCTTCATCATCTCTTCATACTCATCTAAGTATGCCATTATCTCATCACAATTGTTAAGTATGAACCAATGCGCTACCTCCATGTCATTTATGGAAAACGACTCTCCTTGTACAGGATCTCCAAAGGGGCGTGCGCTTTGGGCAAAAACAGAAAGTTTCTCATTTCTCACACCTCCGTCATTATTGTGCTGAGGATGATTTAAAGTCATGTCCACATCTTTTAAATACATTCCACAGAAAGTAAGCGACTTATATTGAACCCAAGCCTCTATAATTGATCCTTCGGGCTTCGCCCTGTTGCGTATAGTTTTTTTCAGTTCTCCGAGAAACCTGCCAAAATAAAACGAAACGATACAAATTAGCGAGTGTGGGATAAGGATGCATAAACAAATGATGAGGATTATATACCTTTCTATTGGATACATCCAGCGATAGTTGACAGGATCAGCAAGCAATGCCTCTTCTGGCAAGTGAGCCATCACGTGGATCATACTTGTGAAGAAAGCTAGAGGGAATATCATCTCGAACTTGCATAGGACTTGGACAATATCATGGCGCAACTGATTAATATCTATCTTTCCCAATGTTTTTACCGTCAATTGGGAAAAAAATCTGGACAACAACATGATTGGTTTCACTACATCTTCTAGCAAAAGGTGTCGAATACCCACATGAAGTAGGTGTTGCATAAACACATGGCAGTCATGGCTTTTTAGTCTAGTAAATTTACCCCTCGTCAACATTCACGCAACGCGCGATATTAGAAGCATACCCATCAAGAAACTTTACAGACGATACAAACTTTAGAAAATCTTTTTTGTCATTCGGTTTCATGGAAAAAAATGCCAAATCCCTTCTAGCTTTATCACCGTCCCTGTTCATCCATAAACCTCTTCACATGCCCATTCTTTCCAAATCAAGACGAGATTTGATCGTGTCCTTTGTCTTACCCTCGATATCTAGAATCGTGCACATCAATGTGTCAAAGACATTTTTCTCAACATGCATAACGTTGAGATTGTGCCTCAATTTTAGTTTCGATCAATATGGGAGCTCAAAAAACATAGGCTTGTGCGTCCAGTTCAAATGTGTAGAAGGTCTGGTCCAAGTAACTATTTTCTCGAATGGAGAAAAATCCAAACGGTTAAGCTATTCCAAGATCTCATCACCGAACCATTCTCTAGGTCTGAGGCGATGCTTTGTGTTCCCGTCAAACTCTTTATCCTTTTCCCGCCACTCGTGGTCCCATGGCAACCATCTCCGATGACCAAGATAACAAACTTTTCCCGCTTGCCAACCAGAAGTTACATCTTCCTTGCATACAGGGCATGCCATATAACCCTTTGTGCTCCACCTAGAAACCATTGCATATGCGGAAAAATCTTTCACAGTCCACATAACTGCTGCCCGCAAAGTGAACATCTTCCAAGTGGATTTATTGTACGTGCGCACACCGTTTGTCCATAAATCCTTGAGCTCATCAACCAACGGCCTTAAGTAAACATCGATTAACTTGCCAGGATCCTCAGTTATCAAAACAGTCATCATCATGTATTCTTTTTTCATGCATTTTCAAGGTTGCAAATTATATGGGAATACAAAAATCAGCCCAAGTGTTGAAGTGTTGGTTTAGAACCCCATACGGATTGAATCCATCAGTGGCAAGTCCCAATCTAACATTTCGGGGATCAGCAGCAAACTCGGGGAATGTTCGATCGAACTCTTTCTATGCCTCCTCATCTGCAGGATGCCGCATCACATCGTCGTCTACCCGTTTTTCCTTATGTCATCTCATGTCTGTAGCAGTATGAGTCGACATATACAATCGTTGTAGCCTAGGTTTCAAGGGCAGATAACGCATGACTTTTTGTGGGATCTTAGTCGTTTTATTCTGAGATGTCATCTTGAACCT
This sequence comes from Prunus armeniaca, assembly GCA_903112645.1. NCBI lineage: Eukaryota > Viridiplantae > Streptophyta > Magnoliopsida > Rosales > Rosaceae > Prunus > Prunus armeniaca. The sequence goes on along the minus strand of CAEKDK010000003.1, from coordinate 5,838,040 downwards.
CGACTCTTTGCATATAGGGCATGTATCCAATGTTTCATACTCTTTGTATAATAACATGCAATTGTTTTTGCAAACATGAATTTTTTTCATAACCCAATCCAAGACCATTCAACACCTTTTGCGCTTGTCTATAGTCTTTCGACAAACAATTGTTCGTCGGAAGCATTCTCTTGAAAACCCCTAAAAAGTAATCGAAACACAGGTTCGACATACGATACTTTATTTTTCCATGCATTAGCTAATGGCCGTGAGAACAGAAAAGCTCTCGCACTCCAGGTATAACTCTTGGTTTGCATTTTGTAACAGTTGTTCAGATTGTTCGAACTCCGCACTGTCCGTTGGGGTAGGCACGTCATCTTCCCCTTCCTGATTGATGTTGGTCAATGCAAATGGAAAAGCATCATTTATAATATCCATGACTTGTTCATTAGGATCCACAATAGGTTCAACATTGTCCACTCTTGTGGCATTTGAAGGCAAAACATTGTCTAATTGTTCCCCGTGAAGGTTCCAAATGTTATATGTCTCAATCATTCCATTCCTTACTAAATGAAATCCAACATTTTCAATTGTCTCCCACAGCGTGTCGTTACACCCCCTACAAGGACAACGGATTCTAGTTGCACCCGGGTTGTGTCTACGTGCAAACTCAATAAAATCCTCGATTCCATCCAAGTATTCATCTGCACATCTATTCGGGTTCTGTATCCACCTTCTGCTCATAATTTCTGAAACCACAATCACAACACAATAATCACAACAACTTCATACGAAGTTATAATGTCACCTTATGCCTCCGGTAAGGGCCATATCCCATTCGGAAACGCATAGTCCTGTCACGTAACTACGGCTACATGAGATTAGATTTCGACGTCGATGAATTTCAGCAGCATCTCGATACAGTTCTTGAGGTGAGCATAGGTATAAATACCTACATACCACCCCAAGAACATACCGAGATGACATCGAAATCTCAACAATCGAAACCTAATCTTGTAGCCATAGATTACGTGACAACACTATGCATTACCAAACTGTCCAAATAATGGGACAATTCAAGAATTAATTGGACCATAGTCATGCTTTACGCATCCATGCACGAAATCAACTAATCTCAAACGGGAAACTAAGTGTTATTAAAAAATAATAGTAAAAGTACTAAGTTAATTTCAATTAACTTCGTACATCACAACACATTGTACTACGTCACACACAATTTAACAACATAATATAAATATAATTTCACAACAAAAAATATAAATATAACAAACTAAGTCCAACATAATGTAATTAATTTAATATAAAATGAATAAAATACCTTCTCAATCATTCTACACAATCGCTAATTACAAATATCTATAATGAGAACAAAATTAATAGCGTTAGTATGAATTTACATTAATACTTTTAAACAAACGACAAATAATACTTACCCAATGAGCGTATTGAATTCCCAGCAGAGGCAGCAGCACAGACATAGAGAGGTTCCAAATTTTTTTTGCATTCTATCTCTGCAATGGCAGAATCTAGAGATGTAGATGAAGGATTTTGCGCGACGAAACAACATTTTCGTTGCGAAAACTATTGTCGTGCAAAACCATTTTTTCATCGCATAAAATAACTTTTTTCGTCACGCAAGAACCTGTCAACATCGGGCTTTTGCGCGACGAAATTTCTGATTCGTCGCGCAAAATCTAAACGGCGTCGCGTGTAACACCCCGACCCCAATTTATCCCATGTTTTAATTTATTTAAGTGGAATTGAGAAATTACCCGTGGGATAGGGGTATTTTAGTCATTTTCTTATCCGGAAGGAATTTGGGAATTCCGGATGTACCGTTGCGTAGAGTACGGCGAGATGAGTTCATAGACACGTAGTGGGCTCGAATCGGAGTTGTAACGAGAGAGATATGATCAAAAGAAGCTCAGTGGCATAATCGTAAATATTTGGAAAATGGATTTTTGGTTAAAAGACGGAATTGCCCCCGTCTCTCTCACACTCTCTCTCTCCCGCGCGTCGCTCTCTCTCTCCTCTGGTTCGCGACAGCCACCGTGGCCGACCACGTTTTGGCCGGCCGTTCGCTCGTCCGGCCACCAAAGTTGACGGGGCCGGTACCAAAATGACCGGGCCGCCGTCCTCTTCCTACCCCGGCCAGGTCCCGTCGCCAGCCGCCGTGGTTTCGCCGGAAAACGAGGAGAAAAGCTCCGGTTTTGACAGAAAATTCGCCGGCTTCGTTCTCCGTCGTCCGGCCGCCATTTTTGGCGATCAAGGTATGGAAATTCATCCCTTCTGCATGATCTAGCTGATGGTTGGGTAGGATTGTATCGATTTTGAGCCTAGATTATCTGATTTTCGAGTTAGGGTTCGGCCGGATTTCGGGATGAGATTCCGGCCACTTCCGGTCAGTTTTTGGGGTACGTCCAAGAACAAAAGTGACTCCAAATTAGGTGTATTACCTAGGGTAGGAGTCTGGGCTCACGATTTGGAAGTTTTCCGGCGATGGGTATCGCTTTGGACACCCACGCGCTGCCGGCGCGTGTGGCGGCGCTTGGGCACTGTAGCTGAGGGGCATTTTTGTCCCATTGTGATCCTCTTGATGTCACGAGCGCGCAGGTGTGCTCGGATCTCAATTTGGATATCGTTAGAGTCCCGAACGGATATCGCATATCGCGTATTTTCCGGGTTCGCTGGGTTTGGACCGTTGGATGGTCCTGATATTATAATATGTTGATCTAGGTATTACCAGGATCGTGTAGGATTCGACGGATCGTAAAACGGAGTCCCGGATACTCCAGAAATGCCAACCCTAGGGTTAGGGTTTTAGTAACCGTCCAATTGGGTGATCGTGAGCGATCCGACCGTCCGATCTGGACCAAACTTGCAGGACTTGTGTCCTAGAGCCTATAGAACCTATAGGAACTTTCGGATCGGAATTTGGAGGTTGTGGGCCCCGCAGGCCCGTTTGACTTCAGGTTGACCGTGAGACTTCCGAGATAGTCTTACCTTTATTTGAGGGTTAGAATGACCTTAGTGACAGGTCTTGAGCGTTGTTGAGTAAAATGGATATTATGGGTTTAGGATATAGATTGGTAAATTTAAATGGTGGGAGTTTATGGAATGTTTTATTGGTTGATGTTATTGTATGATTTATTTAATTAATTGTGTGGAGGTATAATGATATATATAAGGAGATTGAATATTAGTTTACAGTGCTATACGCACTACCCCACGTACCCCTCATATTGTGATTATGCTCAGGCCCAAGTGACAGTAAGATGGCTGGTGAGAATGTAGCCAGGCCCAGTGTGAGGTCTTTGGATTAGCCGGCGTGTTGACAGGCCCCGTACGTGGCCGGGTACGTCCCGACGTATGAGTGGGAGATATGGTGGTATGATGGCTGGTGAGAATGTAGCCAGGCCCAGTGTGAGGTCGCACGCGTCTTTGGATTAGCCGGCGTGTTGACAGACCCCGTACGTGGCCGGGTACGTCCCGACGTATGAGTGGGAGATATGATGGTATGATGGCTGGTGAGAATGTAGCCAGGCCCAGTGTGAGGTCGCACGTGTCTTTGGATTAGCCGGCGTGTTGACAGACCCCGTACGTGGCCGGGTACGTCCCGACGTATGAGTGGGAGATATGATGGTATGATGGCTGGTGAGAATGTAGCCAGGCCCAGTGTGAGGTCGCACGCGTCTTTGGATTAGCCGGCGTGTTGACAGACCCCGTACGTGGCCGGGTACGTCCCGACGTATGAGTGGGAGATATGATGGTATGATGGCTGGTGAGAATGTAGCCAGGCCCAGTGTGAGGTCGCACGCGTCTTTGGATTAGCCGGCGTGTTGACAGGCCCCGTACGTGGCCGGGTACGTCCCGACGTATGAGTGGGTGATATGATGGTATAAGGGCTGGTGAGAATGTAGCCAGGCCCAGTGTGAGGTCGCACGCGTCTTTGGATTAGCCGGCGTGTTGACAGGCCCCGTACGTGGCCGGGTACGTCCCGACGTATGAGTGGGTGATATGATGGTATAAGGGCTGGTGAGAATGTAGCCAGGCCCAGTGTGAGGTCGCACGCGTCTTTGGATTAGCCGGCGTGTTGACAGGCCCCGTACGTGGCCGGGTACGTCCCGACGTATGAGTGGGTGATATGATGGTATAATGGCTGGTGAGAATGTGGCCAGGCCCAGTGTGAGGTCGCACGCGTCTTTGGATTAGCCGGCGTGTAGACAGACCCCGTACGAGGCCGGGTGCGTCCCGTCGTATGAGTGGGAGATATGATAGTATGATGGCTGGTGAGAATGTAGCCAGGCCAAAGAGAACAGTATGATGGCTGGTGAGAATGTAGCCAGGCCCAGTGAGAGGTCGCACGCGTCTTTGGATTAGCCGGCGTGTAGACAGACCCCGTACGAGGCCGGGTGCGTCCCGTCGTATGAGGGGAGCTATGTGATTATGTTTGGTGTGTTGTGATGGATAAACCCGAGAATGTATGAATTTATATGGATGGAATGGTTTATTTGACATTTGGAGCCAGGATTGATAGGAAAGAGCTACGTGTGGCTTGATCCCTTAGTAGGGTACGTAGGCAGCCTGGGATAGTGCCTAGGTGCAGCCACGACTTAGACACCACTTAGGTGGTTTTATCGTGTATGATGCGGACCTCGTGGTTGGTCCCGAAACTTGGTTGAATTGAGACTGGTCCGGTGGACTTAGTGAGCGAAGGTGTGCATAGTTAGATTTTGAATTGGTTCTGTGCATGTTTGATGCATGGAGTTATTTTAAAAGTAGTGTGAGTACTTCTGCTAGAATCATTTGAAGGTCGGAGGCCATTTATGTAAATTGCATGAGATTATATTGTGCGTGCTGCTGGTTGGGATATAATATGCGTTTTATGCAGGTGGAAATTTTGGTGAATGTTCAATTTACAGGGGAGACTCTGCCGAAATTTCGGTAGGAAGTCTCGTGCCCTTAATCCTCTCTGGTAAAAGAGGACATAGATTTAAGGAGTGAACCCGGCATGGGGGCGATGCCGGGGTCTCCGCAGGGTTCGTCTCGGGTTTCGGGAAATTCGGGGTGGGTCCTGTCATCGCGCATACCCAAATTTCCGTTGCACAAGAATGTGCCGACATCAAACGTTACACGACGAATTTTATTTCCGTCGCGCAAAAAAAAAGATATCGCACGTCTTTCTGTCCACCTTTACGCGACGAAATTCGAAACCGTCGCGCCAGGATATCGTCACGCTAATGTTTGGCGCCAAAAAAAATAAACCCGGGTTTTTCTTCCCCACTTTGCGCGACGACTCATTTGTTTGTCGTGCTAAGTTTCTTTGCGCGACCAAAAGTTTCGTCACGCATGTTTTCGTCTGTTTGCGCGACGAATTTTTGTTTTCGTTGCTGTAGTGTACTTTGCGCGATGATTTTTCTTTCGTCGCACAAATAGTAAAATGTAGTAGTGATTAATGGGTGGCAACCCTCAAATTATTTTCTTGGATGAAGAATCCATATTGGGTGGCAACCCTCAAATCATTTTGTTGGATGATAAATCCACATAGGGTGGCAACCCTCAAATAAAAGTCTTGGATGGTAAATCCATAATGGGTGGTGTGGGAGCAAAATATCTCACCCTAGGTCAAATAAATAGGCCAATCAATTTGGGAATTATTTGACCTAATTGGGAGTTACCTAACCTAATTGGGAATTACCTAACCTAATTGGGAGTGACTTGAATTAATTGGGAGGTTATATAATTCAAATTGAATGTATTTGATCATCGCCTTAATTGGGGATTTGGTTAAATCCCTAATCCCTAAATACATCAACCTCACCAACTACACCAACCCCACCAATCTCGCCGAGCCCCCCAATAAATACTTGGCTACGCACAAAGATTGAGGTACGTCTGAATTCATACTCAAACTCTGCATAAGCTATCTCTCACAAACTCTAGCTGCCATATTTTTTCTCTCTCTCACACAAGGCTCCAGCCACCACACACGGCTTCAGTCACCCAGTTTTCCTTGAAACACCCTACCTAACTTAGGCATCGAAGTGCCTTTGGCCAACACTCTCCGGGTGTGGTCCTTTTACTCCGATTTGTTTTGCAGGGAGAAAAAGAAGCAGAGAAGACGAAGGAATCTTATGCAAATATTCTAGTGGGACGAAAATGGCTACCACAGGTGGCAACCCTTAAATCATGAACAGCAAATCCATGAGAGGATTCCTGTTCAACAAAGCTCTGCCGAGCAAAAGGAAATCCTTTGAAACAGAAATGGTGTTTTGGGGGTTAATTCCAAAATGTACAAAAAAAAGAGAGTGTGAATTACCTCTTGGACTCTCTGACCACTCCTCTCCATCTCTACTTGAGAAAGCCTTTATTTTTCTCTCTGAGCAAACTACATAAAAAAAAAATTGAAAAGGATGTTAGTCATGAAGAAAATAATAGGCAGAAAAAAAAAAAAAAAAAAAAAAAAAAAAAAAAAAAAAAAAAAGAAAAAAAGAAAGAAGAAGAAGGGGGCCTTGTTTTTTCTGTCACAACCTCTCTCCCTCCCTCTCTTGGATGATCCTCTTGTTGGGCACACAATCACAACAGACAGGAAAAAAATTAAAGCAGGAAAACAGCCCCGTTTCAGGAGGAGGGCTTGGTGTTGTTTGCATATAGACGCAACAGACTAAAAAAAATGGACTTGCAGCCATGTTTTGAATTCTTGGCTTGGTGTTGCATATAATAACAACAAACAAAAAAAGATAGCCACCGAGAAAAAAAGGAAAGAAAGTGGTTGTACGCCACTTCGTGGGTGTTGCTGGGTTAAAAGGAGAGAAAGGTGCCAGCCGAAAGAAAACATAGGTATAAAAAAGACAAAAGGAAAAGAAGCAGAACTTGGGAAGGGCCACATTGGGGTAGCCAATGCATTGAATGCCCCATCTGTTTGTTTTTTAGAAAACACCCAAAATACAGGGCATGATGTATGACAATATATATAAAAAAAAGGTTTGCTACAGTCATAAAAAAGAAGAAGAAAAGTCAACAAGCAAAAGAAAAAAAAAAGGGAAGTGGTTGTATGCCTCTTTGTTTAATTTGCATATTGTTTCACTCTTCCCGACCGGGGCGGCCTTCGGAAGGAACTTTTGGTCCTTCTTCTTTGGAGTGCGGGGCATGCCACCACCAAGCCCCGAATTTGGGCTTGAGTGGAATGAAAATAGATGGATGTGTTGCACTTCTAACTTCTGACCAAACGATTGATCAGCCAAGCAAGGAATCTCCTCTTGGCCTAGATTGTTTCACTTCCTCAGGCTCGAGGATAGTTAGGTTTCGTATGGATGTTTTTGTGATTTTTATGGTTAAAGTAAAAATAATGCAATTAAACTAAATATGTGTATAAACGTAGACAAGAATTGAAGTGCGATATAATAAATCAAAGCGATAAATAAAGGAAGAACGAAATGAAAGCGATAAGAACGACAAGAACGATAAAATAAAATAGACTTGAAATTAAACTTAATTGAAGTGCGATAACAATGAAAATTAAAGTAATATAAATAAACTTGAATTTAAATGACAAGAAATATAAATTGAAACAAGAATTTAAATGACAAGAAAAATGTAAACTTACACTAGAAATATGAAGAACTCACTACACTAGGTGCTTGAAAAATAAAATCCTCACTACACTAGTTGCTTGAAAAATAAAATCCTAATTCTAGGAAAAGAAAAGTGCGATACGAAAAATAAGTTTGTTTGTCTGATGTTGTGTGTCAGATGTCTTCATCGAGCAAGGTTTATATAGGGCACTCGTTAGCCCATGTGCTGGCTATTGAATGGCCAAAGGTCAACTTTTTTAAAACTTCTTTCCTTTCAAGGCCCCCCTAAATCTGTAGGATTGCATTGAGATATTCTGACATGCTTGATTCTTTCTTGCTTTGGAACACTCTGAGTTACTATAAGAAATCCCTTGATTTCTTTCCTTGTGAGGCCTTTGTCACGTGCATATAATCCTCCGAGAATCTTGGGCTTGAAATTGGTGGCTTGAGCTAAGACCTTTAATCTCTTGACATAACATGAGGGTGCCCTTCATGATCTTTGAATTCTTGGAGCTCTAAAATTGGCCCGCCGAGAAACCTAATTCAATCCTTATATTCTTTCATATATATACACACATATATATATATATATATTAAATTGCGCGTATGGGCCCCTTGGTTATTGAAGTCACCAAGCATGAATTTTACATGCATGAATATCAACTTCCCTATGCATACTTAGCTGGGCCAACAGCTTGGGCCTTACGATTTGTGTATATATATATATATATACAGAGAGCTTCCATTGAGGGATCCCTCAAGTAAGCTTATTTGAGGGATACCCCTTGTAGGGCCCACTCCGGATTGTATTTTACTAATCCAAACCGTCTATTTTATAGATACACATTCAAAGATCATCTCTACAAAAATTAACTTGAATCCGATATCATTTGATCATTCAATTGAGTTATTGAAATTTTAGTACTTTCTTGAAGCACCGTGTTCATTGATTTTGTATGACACAATTGGATGTCGAAACGGTTTCCGATTTGTCTAATTTTTTGTAAGGATGATCTATGAATGAAAACCTAAAAAATAGATGGTTTGGATCATTGGAAAAAAAATTGTAGGGTACCCTAAAGGGCGTCCCTCAAATAATTTTTATTTGAGGGATAGAAGGGGTATATAGATATATATTATATACCAACAGCTTGAAATTTGATATATATACATATGTGGCTGGCCCTTTGGTTATTAAAGTCTAATATATATATATATATGTGGCTGGGCTAACAGCTCGAAATTTCATATATAGATATATATTTTAGACTTTAACTTCCAAACCCTACAACCTGACTTCGACCGCAACAATTTTAACATTCCAAACCAACAACATTTGGCCGCCACCCCTTAGCCCAAGAGCCCAGCCGTGCTTCCCTTGGCGCAAAAACCCGGCCGACATTATTTCAACTTCTCCAACATTTTCGGCTGCAAGAACCTCAGCAATCCCGACCGCCCAACAAACCCGGTCACGCCCAGCCGTCTTGCAAGCCCCGGATTTTCTGACAGTGACCAACCGCATCTCGTAGCTCTGTGATTCAAGCCCCGCGGCGACTCCAACCACCAAACTCGGCCGGTATACTCCAGTCATAAAACCGGGCAGCATTCTTCAACCAAGCCTGAGCGCAGCCCGGTTATATTCTCTTCGCAAGCCCTCCAAACTCCGGCCGTAATTTTCAACAGCCCCAAACACATATGGATGAAGTCTGAAGGGTAGGCTAACATGAAGGAAAATATGTCAGTTTCGGAGAAGGGGTAAACTGTGACCCAAAAAGAGAAGTTGTACCTTGCAGAGTTTTTTTTTCAAGAAGGTCTGACAGTGAGGCATTAAAAAAAACTGATGATACGAAGATTGAGCCAGAGTGAGTCTGGTACTCCAAATTTTCTATCATATGGTTAATGGATTAATTTATAAATCTTCATAGCTATATTTGGGTCCAAATACAAATGTCAATTGTAGAAAATTAGTGGGTTCATAAAAATTGCTCATTATTTTTCTTGGATATTGACAATAGGAAAAATGGTACAAAACCATCCAATCTTTCTCATGGGTTATCTACCCATGTAAATTTCAATGAGATTAATCTCTCAAATACAAATTCTCAATTAGTGGGCCACACTTACCCATTAATTTCCAGTCTTTCCCATAGGTTATTCATCTATGAAAATCTTCAAATCGTCTCAAAGACGCAAACTCTAAATTATTAGGCCCACACTTACCCATTAATTTCTAAAATTTGGAACTACGATGGTTTGATCCCATCAAGGGTACGTAGGCAGTCTAACATCTCAATAGACGCAACCGCAACCAAATTTAAATCATTGGTTACATTAACCAAATTCCCACAAATCAAATACCCACCTTTACACAAATCATTTCCAAACTACGTTGGTTTGATCCATTTGAAAGGGTACGTAGGCAATCTAGAGATTCAATCTAGATGCAACCATCCCAAACACAATTCCATATCGAATCCCTGGTTCATTCAACAAAATTCACTCTAACACTCCTCAATCAAATTCATTCAAATTCCTCCATTTGCGATGAGTCATTTATTCATCACGAATCTTTGAACTACGAGTGGCTTGATTCCCGCAAGGGATACGTAGGCATCCTGAGGTTGGACTTGGGAGCAGCCGCAAAACCAAACACATACGTTCTGTTTCTTTATGATGGTATCAAAGGGTTTTCCCTTGTAGCAAGAGATTGTAATTAAGAGACTTGAGTCTCAAATGGGTCGAACCTAAAATAATAAAATCCCATTAATTAATTAATGGTGGTGAAATTATGTTGGAAGGTTCACATTTTTCCTTCAACACCATTCAGCAGCAATCCAAACCAAGCCCTTAGTTTAACTTCTAGTTTGACTTTTCAAGGTTTACCCAAAACTACTGAAAGAAAATTAAATGATTGATTAGTATATAAACCACCAAGCCCTTAGTTTAAAGAAATCAACCAACAATACGTTCCTTGGCTTTAGTTTTAAATCGTTGCTTGGCTTTGGGTGTGTACATTGCCCCACCACATTTTGAACATATAGGTGCGGATGAGGCAAGCACTAATGCCTTCTTCTTTTTTCTTCTTTTTTCTTCTTTTTTCTTGTGTCAAAGTTTGGAAGGGAGAATGGGAGGTGATCTGCAAACAAATGTTCTTAACATTGAATTATGGACCCGCTTGCCAAGTATTAATGCTTTTGGCCAACCAAAATTTTTTCAAGGTAAATTACTCAAATGATCCTCAAACTTATACCAATTTACATTTTAGTTCCTCAATTAAATTATTCGTGCAAATGGTCGATCAACTCTATATTATTAGCTCTATTGGTCATACTGTTACATTCTGTCAATATTTCCATTAAATATGGAGGCAAATTGGTCATTTCGTCCATCAACTCTCTCTCTTCTTCCTCCCAATATGACTGTTGGGTTTCTTCTTCTTCTTCCTCCCAATCTAACGGCTAGGTTTCTTCTTCTTCTTCTTCTTCTTCTTATTCTTCTTCCTCCCAATCTAATGGCTGGGTAGCATGGGGCATCAACTCCACCTCCACCAAGATGATTGGGGCACAGATCCTCTGTAACATCCCACATTGACTAATGGAGAGGGGGTGATGTGCCTTATATGTACATGCCCACCTTCATCTAGCACAAGGCCTTTTGGGAGCTCACTGGCTTTGGAGTCATGGGAATTCTGAAGTTAAGCGAGTTGGGGCTAGAGCAATCTCAGGAGTCACCCATTGGGAAGTTGCTCGTGAGTTTCCAGAAACAAAACCGTAGGGCAGAAAGGGAGTGGGTTCAGGGGTAAAAAAATAAAAGAGTAGAGGTGGGGTGGGGGATTTGTATGGGAGTGGAGGGTGGTCATGGGTGACTTAGGATTTTTTATTATTATATTTTTTCTCATTTTCTTCAATTTTTTCTAATTTTGTATTTATTTTAACCTTATTTTTATTTGTTAATTATAAAAAGTCATATTGACCCTAAAATTTGGTTAAATCTAACAAAAAATTAGATGGTGGGATCAATGTAGCGAATAATATAGAGTTAATGGACCATTTAAACGAACAATTTAATTGAGGGACCAAAATTTAAATCAGGTATAAGTTTAACGAGCATTTGAGTAATTTACCATTTCCAACTAGGATCAATTAGTATTGTCCAATATATTCTTAGAACTAAGCTTAAAACCAGCGATTTTACACCTTACACCCTTCCATGTCAATAAAGGCCCACTTATTATAGCATAAATCAATTAACCTAAGAAAAAAAACTACTGAACACACTACAAGAAAAACAGGTATTAGTGGCCACCCACTTGGTCACAGTAACTACCCTTTTTGGTCACTGAATGCAATCAGTGTCCAAATATTGGTGGTCATTGGGTGGTCACTAGAAGCTCGTCACAAATTCCATTTAGTTGCCAATGTCAACTATTGGTCACTACAACACAAAGAATTAGTGGCTATCCATGTCTGGTCACTAATAAAAACACTATTAGGGACCACAAATTTGGTCACTAAAGGGCTACAATTTGGTCACCAAAACATGCATTTTGGTCACTGAAACTGCGTCACGTGCCCGCATTAGTGACCAATGGTCACTAGTGTTTTTCAAAAAATTGGTAACTAATTAGGTTTACCTCTCCATGTTCTTTATTTATTGTATTACAATATGAAATCACAATTAATTTCTTTTAAACAGTGTTGTAGATAAAATTAATAGCATCGAATAATTCATTGCATTCAAAAGCAATCCATATATCTAACATTCTTCCAACAAATTCACAAGATGTCTCAAAAACAAAATGCTACATGTTTAAGTTCAACCTAAATGTCAAGTGATTCCCAAAAACAAATAACATAAGATTCATCACTAATAGATTGTCTTCTGCCCTTTATCCATCAGACCTGCATCAAACGAAGAATAATGTCAGTTCTTACTTGGAATGCACTAAACCGGGAATTGACTAAATGCAATAATAATTAAACTCAAGAGCTAGCTAGCACATCTCTAATTAATTAGTTGCTTAAATTTTATCTGTCACTTGTCTGAAGTAACTGGAAATTAGGAACTCATTGATGATAAAGTCAAGGATAACTGGAAATTAGGAAATTAGTATATTGTGCAGTTTGCAAAAATTGTATACTAGTAAGATGAGAGTTATAAGCTAACCTCATTGATGATGAAGTCGAGGATAACTGCTATAGCAATCTTTTTACTAGTACACTGATCAAAGTAACAAAATTAGATAAGACATTAGCTTTTACTACACTAGGCCCCATCCACATCCACATTCAAATCTACCTTGAAAAAATTATCTGGGAATATTGAGACAGCGACTCAATGCTGTCAACTTGTATTTGGATACTGGTCAAGATATGTTTCCAACTGCCCTGTTGCTGCCAAGATAAGACCTAGAATTGCAATGTCACAGATGTCAAATGAAGTACAGAGACTTAATGACTTGATAGAGCATCACTGAATGTAAATGGGAATTGTAAAGAGACAATACGTAATGTACTTCGAAACAAGCATGGCCCAAGTTCTATATCAAACACTAGAGATACAGCAGAGAAACATGGTAATTCAAAGATGCATGTTGCAGCATATACATGTCTCCCAGTAGTAACAGGAAATGTGAGTATATGACATCTAAAGCTCACTTGTTTGTACTAGTACCTAAAAAGAGAGATGAGGGCTTCCTAGGCCGTGATTTAAATTCTGGATGAAATTGCACTCCTACATAGAATGGATGGCTTGGAAGCTCTAAAATCTGCATAACAGAAAAGTAACACAAATCATGTAAAAAGTCAAATATTCAAATTCAATCCTTTTCAGTAAATGGTAAGAAAGGATTGTGTGCAACTATAACCAAGTAAATTCTGACAAATGCTCACTACAAGTGAGCATAAGACCAGCAGAAAACCCACTTGCTTGGTCAGAAGTGGCTAGACGTGAGGATTACTGAGCTGGAACTATACTATGGTACCTGTCCTACTTGGTTAGGGCTCTCCATAAATTTGTTGAGGTTTTCATATTTGTAAAAACTCAAACTCTGCTTGTTTTGGCTTTTGCTGAACCAAATTTGTAACGAGAGAAATCTTGTTTTGAATGACTTATTTCTCTTAAGTATGAACTGGAAGTTCTGATTCATAGCTGGCCTCTTCTATGGCTTGAATGAGCTTTTGGTTGCTTCAGTTTGTTTGAAGGTTCTCAAAGATCAAGTGATCATTTTGAGTTTTGTTTTTGGTTGATTTTTGGTTGTTTGATTTGATCGTCCTTTGCTATGTTCACCCTTCCTTATATTTATAGGGAATGCTAAAATAAGATTTCTAATCTTTTAATAATGGGCGGCAAAAAATCCTCAAAAGATCTTCCATTTTTATATGCAAAGGAAAAAATGGGGTTTTATCAATTCTGGCATATGATCTCTCAATAGTTAGTTCCTATGGCAATCACTTCCCTGTATTTTTGAAAGGAAACCTAACCCTTCTTCCAATTTAATTGCCCTCTGTAAGAGCTCAAACTGTGATTGTTAGTTTGATTTTCTAGTTTTGAACAACTTCTTGTTTCCTGCTTATCTTTTTTATAGAAAACATAGCCTTTGTATCCTTGAAAGATGGTGCCTTCTTTTGGAGCATAAACAATATCTCTAAATATATAAAAGGGTTTTGATCTTCTGGTGGCAGAGATTCAGAGATGTCCCTTCCTTTCACTTGCCCTTGTCAACTCCTTATCAACCCAATTGAAATTGTTGACTTTTCTAAGTTAGAAAAAATCACGTGGGTCTGTTTCTTTTGGGCTTCTTCTTCTCTTTTAATCACGCCAATCCCATTTTGAGTTTTCTGGAGCTATGGGCTGATTGCTTTTCTTTTTCGAGGCCCAAGTTTTGTTTGCCATATTTTGATAGATCCTGGCTGATCCTTCTTGGATTTTAGGCCTTCGATTCCTATTCATTTGCAAAGTCCAGATTTGGGCCATGTGGCTTGCTTTGTTATTCTGGGCTCTTCAGTGTTGTGCTGGGTGCGTAGGATTTTGGCCCAAACAGTAGTATTATTTGTCATTAAATTCACTGTATTTGTGACCATTATGGATGTGGTCACAAGGAAATTGGTCACTATTGACCTTTTTTATTGTAGTGACACGTCCCTCATTCGCCTTTTATTAATATAATAGAAGGTGAGGCCGGCTCATCTGTGCGTTCACTAAACATACTCAAAAGGGCTTTCTTTGAATACAAGTATGCAATCTTCCCTTAAACATCTCTTCCTGTCTATTAAAGTTTTGAATTTGTCTAAGATCAATTAGGAAATCAAATACATATATTTATTATCAATGCCAAAACCATATAGTATAGAAATAGAGATTTCGACAACCCATTAAAAAAGCAAGATGTTGAAAATTGAAACAAGAGGTTTCAATAGCATACAAGTTGTATGATACACATAGCCATTCAATTTTATATTTTTGAAAATTGAAATATGTTAGTATTGTTGTTGTTGTAAGTGTGGTGCTATTACTTTCATTGTTGACCATTGAATTTCGATCAATTATGTCACAAGAGAAATTGAATAGCTTAGTTTTGTTCTCCATTAAAAAGGATATGGTAGAAACACTTGATTATGTAAAGTTAATTGATACTTTTGAATCAAAAAAATGCAGGTGATATTTAAGTGATATTTTGATGCATATTATTAAGTGTTTGTATAAATTACACTTTATTTGTTTCTTTTATGATACATTTGTGAATTTGAATTCGTATAATTTTTTTTTAACTTACCCAAAAAATAATCACATAATATACATATAAAGTAGAAGGCCCCATTTATGTTATTCACCTAGGGCCTCCAAAACGTAGGACAGCCGCTGCACATGTATGTGTGCATTAATTAACTACATGCATGTTTGTTAGGCTAGTTATAGATGATGTATTATAAAAAGAATGAAGGGTGAAAGGTCCAAGAGTACTCTAACGGAGACGAATCTTCATTCTTGTGATTTCTGGTCATTGGGAGATCTCAGAACCTCCTTCAATGCCCTCTATGGAAAAAGCTCTTAAGTTTGATAGGTGGGTTAAAGAAGCTCTCCTCAATGGAAGGTATGATGATGTGAACCACTGCTTAAAGAGAGGGCCCCATGCCAAAATGGCTCACCCCAATCTCGAGCATTTTTACCCATTATTGGTGGCAGTAGAGGCTGCTGTGCAAAGGCAAAAGCAAAACAAAGACAAAACCAATTCATCATCATAGTTTATTCCAACTACCAATTCATGTGCACAACCACCTAATATGTACTAGTTTCATAAATTCGAGGAAATTATGGCAGTGGAAAGGGGTTATTGAAAAGTTTTTTCGAGACTGATTCTCTCAAGATCTTTTCAACTTTTTTATCGGCTGGCTGAGGCCATTGGGAAGTTTTTATCCATGTCCACCATATTGCTAATGGAATTACTCCTTTTACAATTGTGTCTTTTGTACTATTTTTTCCTATTGATCTAATAAATTTTGTTTCCCTCTTTTCCCGGATGGAAGGAACTTATGGTCCTTCTTCTCTTGGATTGCATAGGCGTGCCACCACCAAACCACTGATTGGCTTGAATGGGAAAAGTTGGATTGTTGTGTTCGAGCTTTTGACTTCTAACCAGCTGGTTGATCGACCAAGCAAGGAACCTCCTTTTAGCCTAGGTTCTTTCACTTTCTCGGGTCGAGGATGATTAGGTTTCGTATGAGTATTTTAGTTTTTTGTTTTTTGTTTTTTTTTGGAATTAATGATAATTATGCAAATTAAATTAAAAGACGATTAAACTAAATAACAAGAAATTAAATGTAAAACTAAGATCGAAGCAACAATAAACATAAATTTAAGTAAGAATGAAACAAGAACAATATGAACGATAAAGGCAATAAAATAAAGCAATATGAAATTAAATTAAACTTGAAGCAAAGCCGATAACAATTAAAAGTAAAGCAATAAACTTGAATCTTAAAACAACGTAATGAAAAATGCAAGAAATTAAACTTACACTAACGAAAGCGAAGAACTGATCTAGTCTACTTGCTTGGAAGATAAAAACCCAATCTAATGATAGAAAAGTGAAAGACAAAAAGTAAGTTCGTGTGTCTGATATTGTTGGGGGTACCTTGACTTAGCTGGTGGAAGACTATGTTGGCTTGCGCATTAGGAAACAGATTCTGATCGACACCCATTGTAGCTTTCTCTGGAAATTTCAAAATCTTTCAATCAATGAGGTCCTACACAACATTTCTGAAAACAAGGCAATTGTTAGTCGCATGAGACCATACATTATGCCACTTTCAAAATGTCTTATTTCTAAGTTCATTAGCCGATGGAATATCATGACCATTAGACAATTATATCATTTTTTTTTCATTTAAAAGTTAGTCTAAGATTAGTTCGGCTTTCGAAATGTCAAAGGTATAGAACTTGGTTCCGACTCCCTTTTGTGAGGTTTTGCTAAATTTAGCAATGTGGACCGTCGTCGGCCTCTGATCCTTGGAGGCTTTGGACAAAGCCTTATGTACGTGTAGTCTGCTGACCACGATTTCAGCCAAGTATACCTCATTTGATTCTTCTTCTTCCTCTAGGAAGACTTCCTCGTCTCTTTCCTCCGAGTCCACGTTCACTACATGGATAGTCGTGGTTCTAGATATGGAAGGCTTTGGGAGATCTCTATAAAATGTCAGCCGAGATGTCGACCCATTCTTTTGTAGTTCCTCATTCAAAAGAGCTTTATATCGATCCACCTGAAGTAAGAGGTCATAAATGTCATGGAACTTAATACCCTCGAACTTCTTCCGGAGGTCTAGCAACAACCCACCCTGGGAAAACTTTGCAAACTCATTGTTCGCGCTAAATTTGAACAGATAAGAGTTTAGGCTAACTTACAAGTGTGCTGATGGTTGAGGATTGGAGTGACCTTCTTCCGTGATGTCTGAAGGTTTGAGCAGGGGCTGGATCCGAACTTAGGAGGGGATACCGGTGTGGTACCTGCCGAAGGCACTCCGATGCCAAAGTCAGTAACTAAGAGCGATTCTATTGACAGGGAAGCACTTAGTCCAGTCAGAAAGTCTTACCACTTGGCTGGGCCAAAGGGCTCTATTTATAGAGAGCATTTGCAATGCTCTTAACACTTAGTTTCGATGTGGGACTCGTGGGAGTGTCTTCGGAGATCGACACGTGCTCTGACAGGTTCTAGCAGAAGTTCCGAGGTAATATGACAGAATTGGATTGACGTGATGATTGGTCGCTCGGCAGACCATGCCGAAGGTTAGCGAAGGGACTAATGATGCGTAATCGACCCCCTGAATCGGTACAGCGTGCCGAAAGAACATTCGGTATGGCCCGGTTGAGCTGGTCTCGGCTTTGAGGGTGTTCCACGTGTCACTACGTGAGTGGGCGGTCAGACATGGTACAAACAGTAGTCCCCCCAAGTTTCCGATCGAGGAGGGACTTCTTAGTTGAGGACTTGCTTGTCCCTGAGCTCCGGCATTCTAACCCGAGAACGAGCGTCTGTCGTTTGTAAGCCGGTGATGATCATATAGTCCCCCAAGTCCCCAAGCTAAGAGGTTGGTTTGAAGATTGGAAGGGAACGACAAGAAGAGGTTGGTTTGCCGAAGGTGGTTGAACGACACGAGAGGTGAGTGAAAACCTGACCATGCGTGCCTGCCGTTCGGCACGAGAGGTGAGTAAAAACTCGACCCGTTCGTGCCTGCCATTCGGCACGAGAGGTGAGTGAAAACTCGACCCGTGCCTGCCTGCCGTATGCTGGGAAAGGTGTGCTCTGTCTCAAAAAGGAGAAGAATGGAGAAGTCGAAACGTTCGAAGTGTAGGCGCAAGTGGGGAGGTGAGGGCGGTTGGGCTCCCCTATGCATGGGTGACACGTGTCGGCAACACTGCGAAGACTTGTGACGTTTCGGTTCCCGATGCTAGGCTCGTCCTATAAATTGAAGGAAGAGGCGGTAAGAGGAGGTACTTGAGGTTCTGAGAGCAAACGGAGCTTGTGAGAGGCGATTTCCGGTAAGTGCATTGCGGCATTGTGGGCGATTTCTGGCGAGGGTTTGCGAAGGCATAGCGATTTCCGGCGGCTTCCACCACCGTGCAAAACAAGATATGGTAATGTTTTCCAGCCCAACATGAATCAAATGCTGGTATATTTGCATGAACATGTATGAACACGGAAGAACATGTAAGAACATAGATGATCATAGATGAACATCAGCTCTTGGGCTCTAGGATAGGGGTTTGATTCGAGCATGTCGTTTAGTTTTGCTTTGCTTTTGTTTGTAGATGTCAGACACCGAATCAGACTATAGTCGTAGCCCAAGAGCATTTGATGGAGAATCGGCATCGGAGAGCTCGACCGCAGGGCTTGATAGTGCCAATTTCGAGGAGACCGAGGGAGGAGAAGTGCCGGAGGTGTCCACCGATACGGGGAGCACATCGAGTGTGGAAGTAGAGGGGGTTGACGACGCCCACCCATCGACATCTGGTCGTCGAATGGAAGAGGCCGAGGCCGATGTGCCGGTTGCCGATCCTAGGGAAGGCGTGCGGACGGTGGTCACCGATCGACAAAGGATACTGATGGCGAAGCCAAAGGACCTTGTGTTCGGGGTGGACCACCTAGAGCCGAGCGTCTTGACCGAGGTGGAGGTGGCGAAGATCCGAGCCTTGTACAACATTCCGGAATTGGTAAAGATGCGGATCCTAGGGTCGTTGGAATCGTTGAGCAATCCGAAGGGAGAGGTGGTCTTCTTCACGGATGTCTTCAAGCACGGGCTTAGGCTGCCGCTAAGACATTCAGTACAGAAGATCCTGGCAGCAATCGGCTACGCCCCTGGGCAGTTTAATCCAAATTTTTGGATTACACTCTTGGGGACGGTCACGGCCTTCGGCATAGCTGGTGAGGGGGAGTCGAGCTATGAGCAATTCGCCTATCTGTATAGTGTGACGAGGGCGAAGAGCGCCGATCAGAGGGGTGGGTGCAGTCGAACTATTTGTCGACGGGGCAGAGGGGGCACTTCGTAGTTGCGGTGCCGACCTCGCAGAAGACCTGGCGTCGGCGTCGGGTGTTGGTGTCCGGAGCTTGGGAATCGGCGCCGGAAGTGATTGTGGAGAGGCATATCCGCACTTCCTTCCAAACAGTCGGTAGGCCCATGGGGTGCCGTTCAGAAGCAATAGAGCCATTTTCATATATATATATATATATATATATATTTTTACCTAAGCTAACTGGAGGTTGTATTTTTGTGTTTCAGTGTCCTTGAAACGGCCGATCTCTACGAAGAGGGAGATAGAAGTGATCAAGCGCGTTCGGTCAAGAATATCTAAGGAGGGTCGTATGCACAAGGCTCTGCTACAAGAACCTATTCAAAGCGGGTCTGATCAGCGAGCTGGAGTACCTCCGAAGGAGGAAGGAAGCGTTCCGGAGCTGTGCTTGCGATCGGCGTTCGTCAATGAGATCCAGATTGAGGTCGAGCTACTGTTCATTCTGCTGAGGGTCGTAAGATGCCGTTCGGCATGTGGGCGCATGTACTTCTACCGGTATGATAGCTTCGGTACCGAAGGCTAGGGAGAACGGTGTCTCACCAGTTGACCTTCGGTAAGAGGTATTGATGGCCCATAGTGTTTCTGGTACTATGGTAGGCCAATTGCCTTTGGCGGCTCCCAGCTTCTTCTTCAATGTTTTCTTGATGATCTTGTTGATAGCTTCTACCTGCCCATTGGATTGCAGATGTGCCAGAGATGCAAAGAAGATGCTGATGTTGAAACGGGAGCAGAGATGCCAAAACCGTGAGCAGTTGAATTGCTTGCCGTTGTCCGTTACGATGGCGTTTGGTAGGCCGGATCGGCATAGGATGTTTTTCCATACAAAGTGTTCGATCTTAGCTGCCGTTATTGTTGTGAGGGCCTTGGCCTCAGTCCATTTGGTAAAGTAATCGACGGCTACGACTGCGAATTTAAGCTGACCTGTGCCTTGTGGCATTGGGCCGATGTGATCGAGTCCCCGTTGGGCAAATGGCCACGGGCTAGTCATCGAACTGAGTGGTTCGGCAGGGACTTTCGATACAGATCTGAAACGTTGGCACGGATCGCACCTTTGCACAATCTGGGTGGTGTCAGCGTGGAGAGTTGGCCAATAATAGCCTTTCCGAACGGCCTTGAAGGCCAAGGATCGGGATCCCAAGTGGTCACCATACGCGCCTTTGTGAATCTCACGTAAGATGTAGTCTCCTTGTTGTGGTGTAACTCATCTCAGCAACGGCAGGGAGTAGCTGCGCCGATAGAGGATGCCTTGCAACAGAAGGTAGCGAGCCGATCATCGTCGTACTGCCTTTGCTTCAGCTTTGTCAGTTGCTAGGGTGCCGTTGGTGAGGTGGGCATAAATCGGGTCCATCCAACTAGGGTCCTGACGGACGGTGTTGACATTGGCTTCGGTCGTGCTCCACCGAACGAGAACTTCTATGGGGACGTGGCGTCCGACACAGTCGTCGATTGCCGAAGCGAGCCTAGAGAGAGCATCGGCGTGGCTGTTCTCAGATCTGGGGATCTGGCGGATGTAGTAGGTTTTGAACTGTTTGAGCAATCGGCGGGTCTGCGCGAGATAGGTAGCCATGTATTCGTCTTTTGCTGCGAATTCGGTGATTACCTGGTTGACGACGAGTTGGGAGTCGCTACATATCATCAGCCATTTGGCACCTGAGCTTTAGGCAAGCCGAAGGCCTGCTAGGAGCGCCTTGTATTCGGCCTCGTTGTTGGAAGCACGAAATTTAAAGCGGATAGCATATTCGATTGTGGTGTCATCCGGAGTCTTGAGGACTAGGCCTATGCCGCTGCCCTGCCAATTAGATGAGCCGTCCACGTATAATGTCTAGTGAGGGCTGTTTTGATCAAATGTATTGGTTGAATCTACAGATGCCGAAGGTGGTGCCGTGACAGGGTTGATTGGTTGACCGTCGTTGGTTGGAAGTGTGAATTCTGAGATGAAATCGACCACGGCCTATCCTTTTTCAAAAGGCCGATGGTGATACCTGATGTCGAACTCGCCAAGCTCGATGGCCCATTTGATCAGTCGTCCTGATGTCTCTGGCTTCTGCAAGACTTGTCGTAGGGGTTGATTGGTTAATACGTCGATGCTGTGAGCCTGAAAGTAGGGCCAAAGTTTGCGCGCAGAGAGGACGAGAGCTTAGGCCAACTGTTCAAGTTGGGGGTACCGTTGCTCTGCGTCCTATAATGCATGGCTCATATAAAAGATGGGGAGCTCAATGCCGTTCGGTCGACGAATGAGCACGGAACTCAGGGCCGATGCTGAGACCGAGAGATAGATGATGAGGTCTTCTCCGGGAAGAGGGGTGGACAGCAGAGGAGCTCTGCTCATGTAGACTTTCAGATCTTCGAACGCTCGGTCACATTCGAAAGTCCAATCGACCTGCCGTTTGCTCCCTTTGAGAGCTTTGAAGAAAGGGGCGCACCGATCGGTGGCTTTTGATATGAAACGGGCCAAGGCGGTGACTCGCATATCGATGAGTGCTCGGATCTTCTCGGGGTTGGCCTCAATCCCCCTTTGGCTGATCATGAAGCCCAGGAATTTGTCGGAAGAGACGCTGAAGGCGCACTTGCTTGGCTTCATGCGCATGTTGTATTTTTTTAGCTTGCCGAACATGAGTGAGAGGTTTCGAAGATGATCGCCGGCAGTTCGACTTTTGACTAGCATATCGTCTACGTAGACTTCCATTGAAGTGCCAATGAGTTCAGCAAAGATTTTGTTGACCAGTCACTGATATGTAGCTCCAACATTCTTTAGGCCGAACGGCATGACGTTGTAGCAATAAAACCCTCTGTCGGTAATGAATGTCGTATGCTCACGATGTGTAGGATGCATGAAAATCTGGTTGTAGCCGGAGTAGGCGTCCATGAAGCTGAGGAGCTCATGCCCAGCCGTGGCGTCCACCAGTTGGTCAATTCTTGGTAATGGAAATCTATCCTTCAGACATGCTTTATTCAGATTGGTGTAATCCTGATACATTCGCCAGGCGCCGCTGGATTTCTTCACCAAGACTGAGTTGGCGAGCCAAATAGGGTAGGTGCCTTCGTGGATGAAGCCGATTGCCTGAAGCTTGTCTACTTCGGTCTTCATGGCCTCGTATCGTTCGGCGTCATAGGATCGCCTCTTATGTCGGACCGGCTTGAAAGAAGGGGAGATGCTGAGCTTGTGGCTGATGACGTCCAGGGAGATCCCAGGCATATCGTTGTAAAACCAAGTGAAAACTTCCGAATTGGCCCTTAGAAAGGTAATGAAGTCGGTTCGGAGAGACGAACTGAGGGAAGTGCTGATTCAGACCTACTGATCCTGTGTGTCGGAGATGGAGATCGTTTCGAGCTCTTCGGTAGGTTGAGCTTGCGGCGTGACGTTGTCGTCCCGGGGGTCATCCGGACTTTCGGTCCCTCCTTTGCCATTCGGCATGCTTGGGCGGGTAACGGCCAGTGTTTCGAGCGGCCTTTGCCCTGACGTCCAGGTTGTTGGTTCCGCCGTGGATGACACGTAGCATATCCGTGCCATCAATTGGTTCCCCCGAACCTGACCGACTCCTGAGTGTATTGGGAATTTAAGCAGCATCATATGTGGTGACAAAATGGCTTTCATTCGGGTGAGGGGGGCCTATCGATGATGGCGTTGTATGCGGTCGGACAGTTGACTACCAGGAAGTGAGTGTAGATGAAAGCCCTTCTAGAGCCGGAGCCGACAGCAAGGGGAAGCTGGATGCTCTCGATTGGCTCGACCACATCGCCCGAGAAGCTTAGAAGAGGAGTGATCTCCTTGTTGAGGCTTTGATGGTCAATTCCGAGGCCGTTGAAAACATCGGCAAAGAGTACGTTGACCGAGCTTCCGGTGTCGATGAGGATTCGGCCTACGTCGAAATCGGCAATGTCTGCTCGAATGATCATGGGATCAGAGTAGGGGAAGATGATGCCCTTCTCTTCTTCTTCGGAAAAGGTGATGGGTTCCCATCCGAATCGCCGAATTTTGCGGTTGCGCTCCTCAGTGAGGCTGAAGACCTAAGGGTGCTGAACGGCACGTACGTAACTCTTGACGGACCGACGGCTGCAGTCAGCGATCGGTGTACTGCCCCTGATCATGTTGATCTGTCGATTGCCCTGGTGCTCGGGACCCGATTGTGTACTCATATACTGGTCTAGTTTGCCCTCGCTAATCAGTTTTTCAACGATCCTTCGGAGGGCGATGCAGGACTCGGTATCATGGTCGTTGTATTGGTGGTATCGGCAGAAGACTCCTGTATCCTTATCAACTTGCCGAGGGAGCTTCCGAAGGCTTGGCTTCGAAATCATCTGATTTTTGACCATGAGGACATGTTCGTAGGTCAAGTTAAGAATGGTGAAGACCTCCGGTGGTCGATCGCTGTTGGTGCTTCGGAAGTTTCGGCCACCTGACTTCTTATTGCGCTTGCCTCTGTCTTGCTGACCCTGGAACAAGTCCCTTCGCTTATCCCCCGTCGTGCAAGGTGCGGGCACAGTGGGTGTCGTTCGGTAGGGAGCTTGATTAGTGGTCTGGTGTGGCGGGAAACGATCATAGGTGGATGCCGAAGGCTGACTTGTGCTTGTCGTCTGGCCAGGAGATGCCGAAGGCATTCCTTTAGAGTTGAAGTGTTCGGCCTTGGCGTGAATGGCTGCCTGCTTCATAAGTTCTCCATAGGTGGTCTAATTGCTGTTGTGTACTAGGTAGTGAAATTGGGAGGCTCGGAGACCACTTTTGAAGGCGTCGAAGGGTGCTCGGTCGTCGGTTTCTGGACACCGAGAATACTCGTGGCCGAATCTAGCTGCGTACTCCCGAATGGGCTCACTGTCTCCTTGCTGAATGGTGTAGAGGTCGTCGACAGAGTATAGACGATCGGTCTGTATCATAAAATGATTGAGGAAATTTTGTTTCAACTGGTTGAAAGAGTCTACCGTACTTGGTTCCAGCCGATAAAACCAATTCAGAGCTGCCCCGGCCAAGATAGATGGAAACAACAGGCATTGGCCTTCATCGGTGAGTCCCTTGCAACCCAAGGCCGATTGAAATGTGTGAATGTGGGTGACGGGGTCTTCCACTCCCGAGTAGAATGAGATTCAGAGGGCTTGTACCTCTTTTTCAGGTCGGTCGAATAGGATTCGGCTGGTGAATGGTCCCGATTGTACCTTTCCCCAGGTTGGTGTCCAGATCTGATTTTCCTTTTCTTTGATCCGATTGACTTTTTGAAGGAGGAGGTGGATTGTAGGATCGGTAGGAGGGAGGTTGGTCCAAAAGGGTTCTGCCGTTTGGGGGTCGGTTGGGAGGCGACCCTCATGTCCTTGTGCCTTGTGGCCCGCCGTCGGACGTTCTTGCCGCCCATGGTTCCTTCTGGCTGATCCGGATGTCGTCGACTGGCGTGAGAGTGTCGTGCCGAGGGAGGTCGGAATGTAGTCAGATTCGTCTGTCTCCTCTAAGTCGATCACGTCGTACCTCCGTCGAATGGGAGATTTTGGTCCGAGTACGTCCAGATGCCGATCGTTGAGTTTTGCTTGGACGGGAATCGGTGATGTCTGCCGTTCCCGTCACGGCAGTCGGAGTAAACTTGGTATTCCCGGTGGTGCTCTGCCGAAGTTGGCACGAACAGTCTTCGGGAGGCGGACGGTTCACCCTGGGCTAGCTGCTTCCTAGCCTTTCGATCGTTAGGCCTTGGTACGCTCTTCAGTGATCGTTCCTGCCAAAGCTGCGTGGTTTGTTCCAAACCGTCCTGCAGTTGGGCTGACTGTGATTGTTGCTCGTGAAGCTGTTTCTGGGTGTCATCCAGTTTGGAGGAGAGGATATTGTTGTGCTCTTGCAGGGCTTCCATCCTATCTTCCAGGGTGCTTTGTCGACCAGGCATCTCCACTCGGGGTGTGCCGGGTGGCACAGCAGGGTTCTCTCGGTCGGCGAGGCCGAGGATGGGACCGTCGGCCACAAGGGGTGAAGGCGGGTTCATAGTTTAGAAGTAAAAGGTAGATATGGGCTGATTGTCAATCAGCTTCCCACAGACGGCGCCAATCTGTGCACCCTGAATCTGAACATATAAGAGTTTAGGCTAACTTACAAATATGCTGATGGTTGATGATTGGAGTGACCTTCTTCCGTGATGTCCGAAGGTTTGAGCAGGAGCTGGATCCGAACTGAGGAAGGGATATCGGTGTGGTACCTATCGAAGGCACTCCAATGCCAAAGTTAGTAACTAAGAGCGATTCTATTAACAGTGGAAGCACTTAGTCCAGTCAGAAAGTCTTACCACTTGGCTAGGCCAAGGGGCTCTATTTATAGGGAGCATTTGTGATGCTTTTAGCACTTAGTTTCGATGTGGGACTCGTGGGAGTGTCTTCGGAGATCGACACGTGCTCTGACAGGTTCTGGCAGAAGTTCCGAGGTAATCTGACATAATTGGATTGACGTGATGGTTGGTCGCTCGGCAGACCATGCCGAAGGTTAGCGAAAGGATTGATGGTGCGTAATTGACCTCCTAAATCGGTACAGCGTGCTGAAAGAACATTCGGTATGGCCTGGTTGAGCTGGTCTCGGCTTTGAGGGTGTTCCACATGTCACGACGTGAGTGGGCGGTCAGACATGGTACAAACACTCATGTTCTGGCATGTTGACTGTACATGTGGCCCTTACTTCTATGAAGTTCCCCAAGTATTCTTGGACTAACTCATTTGATCCTTGGCGCATCTTAGCCAAATTGGCCATCAAAACCTCTGAATACGGCAAATAAAATTGTTCATAGAAGATTTGCTCCCTGGTCTGCCAATTTGGAACGAAGTTCTGATGACGTTTGATATACCATGAAAAAGCAGCTCCTTTGAGGGTACTCTGGAATAGCCTTAATTTAAAGGCCTCGTGATGTCCAATTTCTGCACATTGAGCTGTGAATCGGCCAATATGCTCCACGGTTAACTGAAGTCCGTCTCTTGAAAACAATGCAAAATTCAAAATTTTAAATCCTCGTGGAAATTCCTCTTGATCAAAATGCTTCGAATAGGGCCTTCGGTAAACTATTCTACCAATCCTCCTAGCACGAGGCACCATATCTTGGATCATCTATTCGATCGATCGCTTGGTTTCCTAGTAGTTGATTATTCAAGTGTGCATTCCCACCAAGATTATTCCATCAATTGATTCCGGCGAATTGGTTGATATGAGGTCCAACGAAGTTGACTCCTGCCCCCTAGTGGGCTTGTGGGCGGAATTGGTTATATGGTGGGAATCTTTGAAATTAGTTGGCAGTCGCATATGGGTTACTAACCATTAGCAGAATATTGACCACTAGGGCTGGGTTGCTCCAAGCTAGTGGATTCAGTTGAGGCGGATTTGCACCAAAGATGTTTGGTTGGTCCTCCACCTGAGGCCCCGCCACTAGCACTCCATTCGGAACCACTTGATTCCCGTTTTAGTCATTTTGTTAGCTTAGCAATCGATCAAACCTCTCATTTATCTAAGAAGTTTGGGTAGCTATGGTTTAAGCCATGTCTTGCATCCGTTGATGGTTGAGTTGGTTTGATGTCTTCATTGCTCGGATGAGTTGTTGGATCTCCAATAAAGTGGCCAACTTTGGCCTTAAGACTGGTCCTCCAACGACTTTCGTAACATCTTTGACCACCATGTGGTTGGGGTCGATGGTCGTGGCTCAACCAATGCCATTTTGGCCTTGTTGACCGTTCAGAACAATTTGTGATTGAGTGTTCATGGGAAGTGAACCCTCCATGCTTGTCTCTGATGTCGAATGACGTCTACACTCTTCAAACTCTTAATCTCTTTTGGGATTCCTCATAGTGTTTACCACCATACGGAACCTAGTAGTTCCACTGAGCGTGCCAAATTATATTTCCCTCTTTTCGGGCAAAGTGGCCGACGGAAGGAACTTTTGGTCATTCTTCTCTTGGATTGCGTAGGCGTGCCATTATCAAGCCACTGATTGGCTTGAATGGAAAAAGTTGGATTGTTGTGTTTGTGCTTCTAACTTCTAACCAGCTGATTGATCGGCCAAGTAATGAACCTAATCTTGGCCTGGGTTCTTTCACTTCCTCAAGGTCGAGGATGATTTAATGGGTATTTTAGTTTTTTTTTTGGGATTTAATGATAATGATGCAAATTAAATTAAAAGACAATCAAACTAAATAACAAGAAAGTGAATGTACAAATAAGATCGAAGCAACAATAAATGTAAATTTAAGTAAGAATGAAACAAGAATGATATGAACAATAAAGGCGATAAAATAAAGCAATCTGAAATTAAATTAAACTTAAAGCAAAGTCAATAACAATTAAAAGGAAACCAACAAACTTGAATCTTAAAACAACGTAATGGAAAATGCAAGGGAGATAAAAACCTAGTCTAAGGATAGAAAAGTGAAAGACAAAAAGTAAGTTCTTGTGTCTAATGTCGGGGTAACTTGACTCGGTTGATGCCTATGAAGCCAAGGGAGTCTCATTTGTCATGCTACGTAGCCCCAGAGGTCACCTCATTAGATAACTTATTTTTGTCCCATAAATTACAAGACTTGTGGGTCTTTTCGTTTTATTCATTTATTTATTGACGTTATAAATAACAACCTCCTTGTCTATCTATCCACCTTGACCTTAGATTGGAGTTGGGTTCCACCTTGACCTTGGAGTGGAGTTGCTTGACCCCGACCTCGGCTTGGATTTTAGACCACACCTAAACAGATTTTTATCAAACATGAGAACAATAGATAGCTATATACCAATGTGATCTTCATGTTGCAGGAAATCTTTATTCAAGGTTGGGCCAAAGTGATATTCATGTTGGAGACCCACCCCTATATACCTTCTTATTCACGTTGGTGACCCAACCCTATATACCATTTTCTCTTCTTCATCTTGAAGGAATATATACAAGATTACTTTTTATAAAAATAAACACATCACTTTCTTTTTCTTTTCTTTTTTTGTCATTAAAGAATTGGAGATTCAAACTTGAGACATCTTTCAACAATAGAAGGAAAAAAGAAGTATTACTAAACAAAAATTATTAGTTGGTCAAATAAATACTTTTTTATATTTTTTTTGTTGTTTAATTTTTAAACTTGTTATTTTTTTGTCAACTTATAACATAAATGGTAAAAACAAATATATATTAACAAGTTGTTATAAAATATTAAAACAACTTTAATAAATAAGAGTAATTATAAAAATAAAAATAATTAATATAAAGAAAAGACATTGAAATCAACTTCTTAGAGCACTTCCAGCAGTGCAGGCAAAGCTCGGGTTTTGTTGGTGGTGGGGGGGGCGTTTGGCCCAAAATCGCGTTTCTAGCAACAAAAAATGGCCTGAGCAGATGGTGGGACCCAAAAGACTGGGCTGTCTTGAGGATGAGGCAAGCCCGAGTTTTGGTGATGACGTCACGACAACGTGCATGCGCCAACGTTAAAAAAAAAAAAATTTGAACACGCCACCAATTGCTCTGCCACATGTCGCACTCTCGACTCTCTGATCAGAATTTTTCCTTCAATCCAACAGCAGCCAATTTTTGTGCAATTAAAAAATAAAATCAAAATCAAAATTTTTTTTTTAAATACCAAAAAATTACTGAATTTTTTTTCTATAAATACCAACCAATACTTGATATGAATTTGAAATTTATCTGAAATTTGAACCGAAAATTTTATTCGATATGAATAGTATTGACACGTAGGAACCCAAAAATCTTATCCGAAAATATTATCCAAATTAATTGTTTAGGTAAAAAAAGAGTTGTGAAAAAAAAAATAGTATTTGCCATGGCGAAGGGCAACTGCTGGAAACATACATTGCTTTTTGCAAGGGCAACTACTATTCATGTGAATAGTAGCTGTCCTAGTTCCCCTTTGCCATGACAAATAGCAAACTGCTGGAAGTGCTCTTATGCGCACACAACGCACTCTCCCACAGAGTTTGTGAGTAAAATATGTGTACTGATTTTAATTATAATTAGTTATAATTTTTGCACGACCAAAAAAAGCCATTTATATTTTTTGCATCTAAATATTATAATAAATTGGACAAGTAAGCGAGTTGACTTGAGTTTGGTAGCAGACTGGAGCTTCGATTTTTGACTCGTGAGTCGTGACAAGCCCGAGTTGTAGTCGATTTTAGTGGGATTTGGTATGGCGTGTCCAACCATACCAAGTGAATTTCAACCGTCCATCAAAGACAACAACATGATGACATCAGTGTCCACAATCCAACGGTGCAAAAATTCATATCGCTCACTGCCACAGCTCAGCTTTGATCTCGACGTTTACTCTCTCTCTCACTCTCTCTCTCTCTCTCTTTCTATGATGAGTTTGCGTGAGCAATGGAGCAAAAAAGCTGACGTTATATTTTTTTTTATCTCGAGAAAACTGAAAATCTGAGAGAAAAATAGAAGACATGGGAAGAAAGTAAGCTCTAAAGCTGGTCGCCTGACTGTGATACTCATTGCATCTTATATTATCAGGTATAATCTAGATGAATCTGCTACGATTTTCTTCTTCTTTCATTTATTTTTCATCATCGTTTTTGGGTTGTGGGTTTTGTTTTCTGTGAAATATTGTTATATCTTGCTTAATTGGAAGGATTGTTAGTGGGTTTTAAGCTTTTCGTGGGGTTGATATCATTGCTTGATTTGATCGTTTTGGGATGGTCAACTTGGGAAATTTCTTATCTTTAGTGTAATTTAGTGTGTGAATTGAGTGTATATGAAGTTTTTGAGACATGGGTTTTGCTTCTATGCTTGACATATGTCTTTGATATTCTGAAATTGGATTTATTTTGCTTTTCCACTATGTGGGTCTCTGAGTTTTGAGGCTGTTGTGTATTGACTTGTGTTGTAGTACTGGTTTGAGAACTAAGAAATTAGTTGAAAATGTAATGCATATCCGATCAACTTATACTTGCCCATAATCACCCACATAAGGATGTTTGATAGCAAATCTTTAGTTTTTTATGATATCTGTTGGATAGATTTATTCACCTTCCACTTGTCTGGTTTTATCTTTTTGTTGAAACATGGTTTTGTTTGTTATGTATCTCGCTCCCATTCTTGTTTCTGTATAGTGGTGATCTCCCCAAAAATTTGAGGTGTAAATTAGTAATGTATGAACAACAACTAGTCTGTTTGGTTATGTGATCCTGATCATCTTTTTGGTGGACTGGCATTGCTCATTTACCAATTTTGTGATATTGCAATCCTGCTCTCCTGCATTTTACTTTTCTCTTTTAAAAATGCTTTAAATGTAGCATTGTTCAATTTGTGTTTTATAGAAATGATTTTAAAAACCTAATTATAGTTCTGATTCTGTTGCAGCTTACATATGAATAGAAATAAATTATTTGAATCATTTAGCTTCAGACAGTGTTGAAAGTAAAGAAGGAGGAGGATTTGTAGATAAAGTGAAAGTTAAGTATAATCTATGCATCCTCACCTTCCAATTTGGTTGGCGGACTTAGATGGATGTTCCCTCTCCAGAACCAAATAGTGATGCTCAAAGTGACCAATTTCCTTTGCTATTAGAGCAGATGGAAAGCCCTAACGATCATGTGCACATAATTGATGTAACAAGGAATCGTGATACTTCAGCAAGTTCATCTAGTGATGACCAACCTCCTAGAGTGGACTTGCCTCAGCATGAAGACAGACCATCAGCTAGTACACATGCCCCCACCTATCAAGCTGCTTCATCCTCAAACAGATTAAATTCTAGGAATTCGTCATTTATGAGGAGAGGTGATGGGTACAGTCGTCGCCGAAGAAGCCCTTTGAATTCAGGGTTATGGATTTCTGTTGAGCTTGTTGTCACTGTGAGTCAGATTATAGCATCTATTGTTGTTTTGTCATTGTCGACAAATGAAAATCCACAAGCCCCTTTGTTTGCATGGGTTGTGGGTTATGCATCAGGTTGTGTTGCAACACTTCCTATTCTTTACTGGAGGTTCCGTAACCGCAACAGAGGTGCTGAGCAAGAATCCATTCAATCGCATCAAGGGTCTTCTGAAAGCAATCCTCCTGAACCAATGTCTTATACAGCTATTTCAATTTCTCAAGCATCTGATGAAGAAAACAATCGCACCTCAGAAACAGTCACAAATAACCCTCAAATTGCAGGACCCTTAAGTGCAAGGTTTTTCAATTTTTCCCTCATTTTTCCGTTTTATGTTTTAATTGATGGGTGATGTATTGCATTTTACTTGATATCATCAGCTGTAAAGTTTCCTGGTGTGGTTGCTTTTAGGGGAATGGATTTGGTTTAATTCATTAATTTGTGTTTGTTCTGATAATTACACACGCACACACACCCTTTCATAACTACACTAAGATTTGTAGTCCTATTTGCTACAACAAACAATTTAAATGTTATCTTCAAGTTTTAAGCATCTTTTTCTTTTCTTTTTGTGTTTCCCTACATTTTACACATGATTTATAGATGGTGTAGTGAAGTGAAGAAGCTGGTTCTATTTTGCAGACTTAATGGGTTAGTGGATCATTTCAAGATGGCCTTAGATTGCTTTTTTGCAGTCTGGTTTGTGGTAGGCAATGTGTGGATTTTTGGAGGTCACTCTTCTCCCTCTGATGCTCCAA
This sequence comes from Prunus armeniaca, assembly GCA_903112645.1. Taxonomy (NCBI): domain Eukaryota; kingdom Viridiplantae; phylum Streptophyta; class Magnoliopsida; order Rosales; family Rosaceae; genus Prunus; species Prunus armeniaca. The sequence continues at coordinate 5,805,828 of CAEKDK010000003.1, read as the reverse complement.
AATTGTACAGGTACCTCTTAATGACATAATGTTTAATTTATACTGGTTATTGAGTCATCTAACGTTTTCTGGGTTTCTCATAGGTTATGCATAGTGTTCCTAACCTTTAGTTGTATCGGATATGCCATGCCATTCATACTATGTGCAACAATTTGTTGCTGCCTGCCCTGCATCATCTCTGTCCTGGGATTTCGAGGGGATTTTTCTCAGACTAGAGGAGCCACTGTGGAATCAATTAATGCTCTCCCAACCTACAAATTCAAGTTAAAGGAAAATGAGACCAATAATGATCACGAGTGCAACCTGGATAGTGAAGGTGGGCTCTTGGCTGCAGGGACAGAAAAGGAGCGCGCAATATCAGGAGAAGATGCGGTGAGTAGGTTCTGTGCCTGCTGAGTTCCTGGTCTTGAAATTAAGCAACACTTAACCAAATTTGGATTCTCACACCAACTTTCACCATCAAGTTCAGGAAACTGTACCTAACAGAAAATTAAAATTCATGCTCCTTCTGCATAGCTTGCTGGTAGAAGTTGCTTTTATGTTGAATATGAAGTATTCATGTTGAGAACATCCCTTTCTCATAACAGTTTCTGTTTCTGTATCCAGATATCACTTCATTTTTCCAGTGCTTTAAGGAAGACGCTGCCACGACATCCCTCAATATTTGATTAACTTGCCTCATTACTTATTAGGCTAGCTGGATGCATCTAGTATTGGAACAAATAGAATTTGAATTGCTATAATCTGAACATAATATTAATGAAAATATAAAACACAGTCGATGTTGATACTGGTTAATTGGCTGTGATAATTTTTTGGGTTAGCTAAAACTATTAAGTTATATTGTGGATTAATTGGTTATCTATAACAGTACGTTTATTATGGGAAACAAAGGGTTTATGTAGAGTAATAAATTATCTAAACTACCTGGTGCCTGTTTATATAACTTTCCTTCCTCATTATTAAAATATTGGTCATCTGTAACTTTCTTTTCTGAATCAACTACCTGGTGCCTGTTTATATATTACTAAATTGTTGCAAAGTAGAAGTAACAATGAGACAATTTCCAAAATTTTCATTTGATTGATGTGCTTTTCTCCTTCAATATGGTGCAGGTTTGTTGTATTTGCTTGGCAAAGTATGCAGATGAGGATGAGCTAAGAGAGCTACCATGTTTACATGTCTTTCACGTGGAGTGCGTTGACAAATGGTTGAAAATCAATGCATCATGTCCCCTCTGTAAAAGTGAGGTTGGAGAGAGCAGCAGTGCCTCGCCATTGGCCAGAGACTCGGACCAGCAGTAGAGTGAGGGAGATGGGCTCAGCTGATGACATTGTATATGAAAGCACAGGCTTTATTCTGAATTCTCAAATGGTCAAACCCCAATTGGGGTGGTTCGTCGAAGTGCAAAAAATTCCATATTGTTTCACAGAAGAGCCTTTGACGGGTATCTTGTCTCAGGTTCTGTCATGGGGACACGCGGTTCAGTATATCTGTAAATTTCATATGTACTACTCAAATATACAGGTGAGTTTTGTACCTTGTCCTGTACTCTTTTTGTTTGGTGGGCACATTCATGGAGCCCTTGCTATGGAAGGAAAAAATGATAAACATGTCTCATGTCCAAACTACACTCCCTGCAAGTAAACCTTGTCACCTAAGAAGCAATTTTATCTAAATTCAATTCCGTTCGGGTTCTGATATTGAGCTGCCAACATTTGAACATGCCAGGATGTTCAAATGCCTGATACATTAGTTTTTGGCTTTCTTATTTAAAAGTTAAAACTGATGCATACTGAGGTTTAGAAATTTGAAATATCCACTACTTTTGTGACCACAAGATTCAGAATGATGGTCGATTGATTCTTGAAGGAATCATATGTAGACCAATTCCCAGACCGTTCAAAATATGATACAATTTAGGAGTTTTTTGGTTTTATTTATTATTATTAATTTTTTATGACCAGAACTGCTAACCTAAAGACACCGAACAAATGGCATTTCCAAAGACATGCTTGCAAACGTGGTAAGGTCCGTGTTTAAACATCCGACATGAAAGATTTTCTATATGCGTAAACTAGGAGAAATAGAGGAAATTAAGAATCATAGTAAATTTTTCGGTCAGAAGAATTACAATAATTTAAGTATCCACAATTGTCGTCATTCAATATTTGATGTGCTTTTCTCTTTCAATATGGTGCAGACTTCTTGTATTTGATTGGCCAAGTCTGCAGATGAGGTTGAGCTAAGAGAGCTACCGTATTTACATGCTTTCATGTGGAGTGCGTTGACAAATGGTTGAAAAATCAATGCATAACCCCGCCCCCCCCCCAAACCACCCCCCCCCCCCCCCCCCCCCCCCCCCCCGAAAAGTGAAAAGGTGGGAAAACAATGGGCTTGTAACTCAAGTGGTTAAGAGAATCTACTCATGCACTCGAGGTCCTGTATTTGAATAATTCATCCCCCAATATCGCTTGCGTCAAATGAAAAGGAAAAAATTTTGAGGTTGAAGTGAGCATCAATGTATCACCATTTCAGACCATCTGCCTGCCTTGTACATCCCATTTGTGTCTACAACACTCATCTCCAACCGTAGCAGTGTCTCACCAATGCGAGAATCCGCCTTGTAACCGGTTGTATATCCCCTATATCGACAAAGTGTGCTATATGCACAAGTAGGCTTGGGCGTGGATCGATTCGGAACAGTAGAAGACTCTTCCGTTAACCAAATCAAAGACTTCGGTAGACCATTTTCTCTTCCGTTAACCAAACCAAAGATTTCAGTAGACTTCAAATCGATTAACCTAATATTCGATTCGGATTGGTCAGTATGCCCGTAGTACCGTAATATAAACATACTAATAAAAATACAATTTATAATACTTTACATAACATAAGTTCTTGAACAAATACACCAAATTATCCTTGTAAAATATAAAAATTCAATAGTCTAATTCATCCAAGTATGAAATCAAATAACTTAGTCACTATATCATTCAATATGTACTCAAGATGTATTAGGAGTCACTTGTGTTTGTTGTTTGAACCTTTGAGTGTTCTTTTTATTGAATTCTCTACATTTATGTAAATGATTTTGACATTTGTTCCGTGAAGAGTTCTTTAGTTTTTCATGCTGAATCCAAGCATATAAAGAACATAAAATTTGGATCAACAGTTAGAAAGTTACAGGTCAAAAACGGAACAAATGTTGAAACTGGAAAACTTAGGAAGTTCATAAATTCCTCTCTGACCAAACATTACTACAATACCTAGGTAAGTGATACAATGGTGATAAAGAAGTGATACAATGATGGTAAAGCAGTGAAAATGGTGATAAATTAGTGATACAATGGTGATAAAAGAGTGATACAAAATGCTAATTGTATTTATCTTTGGTTTCTTGTTTTGTATTTAAATAATAAAATAAGAATAAATATCAGATTGGTACGTGTTTCCGTCGGGTTAGGAATTTTGTTTCTGTTAACCAAACCAAATATTTCGGTACAGATCGGATCAGAATAATTAAAATTAAAAAATAATTATTTAACCAAACCAAACCAAACCGTTGATACGATACAGTCGGTATGCAGGATACAGTCGGTATGCGGATAATTCGGTATGAGATGCCCACCCCTATGCACAAGGGCATACACAACCAGCGATAGCTAAAATTCTCTCCCTGCTATTGGCCAGATACCAACATTGTTCCAGACATGATAAAATACAACCGGAGTTCTCTTCTCACCTTGGCCTAAATTATTAGCCACAATTTCGACCCAAAAGAGACAAAAATAAAGATTGTTAACCCAAAGGTGATACCACAAAGACATGCTTGCAGGCAACCCGGTAAGATCCGAGTTTAAATTTGAGTTCAGCTTATAACGATTAAACTAGTATAAGTTCCAACAAGAATTTGAAATGAAAACAAGAGCTCGGAAAAAAGTAAAGGAATTCAAAAGGCAATGATCCCAAGGAGCTTAATTGAAAAAATAAAATAAAATTTGTTCGGTCTCATGGCCTGTATGTCACAAACCACCAACGCTGGAATCCATGGCAAAAATTTTCAAATAATCTAGGGTTTATACATAATAATGAAGTCAATGAAATGGGAAAAGTACAACATGCTCCGGTATCTATTCTGACCGGATCTAAAACCAGTGCCAAAAAAAATGATATTCTGTAGCTCCTCCCTCAACCTATTAGTAAGATCAAATTTAGGCGCACATCCCCAATAAGTAACCTCACCTAAGATCCTCACAAAAATGTGAGCAAATTCAAAAAGAACGAAAATAAACCCTAGAGTCACAATGGAAAAGTAGATTATACACATTTTCAGATTCACAATTGGAAAGGCAGAACTGGTGGGAAAAGTAAACCTGATCTCAAAAGGAAACCATAACTTTGTGCACAAAACCCCAGCATAGTTCTCTTCAACGAGCTGCAACCTATTTGCTGGGCATATGTTTCTGACCTGCAGCTTGGTTTTGGGATTCATCAATCAAACATGGTGAACTTGCAAGTTTCCTTGGCTAATGTTTCTCTTCAACTTTATGGTTGCATGGTGAGGTCTTTAAATGCCTCTAATTTCCCATTTACTGCGATTGAATCTGCACTTTGCCCACCTTCTGAGTGGTTCGCACTTCCATTTTGGTTGTATGCTGAGTTGGGTACTGCAGAGCTACGATTCCCTTCAAAGAACGTAGAGTAAGGGAAGTACTCAGCACATCGCTCTTTCCATCCTACAAAAGAACTAGAGAATTATAGGAGCCCATATCTTGAACCAGATGAACATATTACTGATTCGCATATTCTTAAATTGGATGAAGACATGTAAAAAGCTACACAAAATCCCAGCAGTCTTCACAGTTCCCTAAGGACCTTTTTTCCCCAAACAAAAAAGGTGTCATCTTTGCAACATGGACTACCCAGAAGGAGAAAATCACTAAGAAAACAAGCACAGGTAGCATATTTTGTCAATAGCAAATGGAAACTAGAGCATCATGAACTGGAGCAATCCAAGACACCATCTATACTGTTATCTCCAAATTTGTGAGAGCAAACCCAGCTTTTAATATACAAACATAAATAGGCTAAAATATGCCAACAAACGTACAACTGCTTTTAACATTCTGTTGAATATAAAAAGAACAGAAATAGACTCTAGCTACTTTACTTACTCAGAGCAGCCGCAGGGTCAACAATTATTGTTTCAAGGAGTTTGTTGACAGTAATGCAATCTTTGAGTTTCCACTCTTTGACAGGTCCAAGTGCTCCACTTCTAATTTGATGCATGCAGACATTTAAGAACAATCACTCTTACAGACATGTAAACCAATTTTACAATTTTCGAAGGCAATTTAGAAGTAGGAAGTGGAACAGGGCATTACTTGGGCACCATATTGTTGGTTGACTCTTCAATTAATTTAATAGCCTCAGATTTCTTTTCTGGTTCCATAGTATATAGCATTTCTGCAACTGCAGCTCTATGCATCAAGGAATCTGCAGAAAAAACAAAACACAAAAACAACAAAAGACGTAAGGAAAACGAATGCTTATGCATTTTTCTTTTACAGTGATAATCCTAAAAGTCACCTTGATGTTTCTCCAAGAAATTCTTGTTTGCCTCAATTAAAGACTTCCCTTGCAATTGACTAGATAAAAATAAAAAATAAAAAGATGTTTGGTAAGTGAAATTAAAATTGTCAAACACATACAGGAGCATGAGAGAGAGCGAGAGAGAGAGAGAGCGGGAGAGAGAGAGAGAAACAGAGAGCAAAGTGCACGTTAAAAGAGAACCTGATCAATGGGCGCTCTGCTTCCAACACACTCCAAATGAGTTTCTCATTATCAGTCACAGGAGCAGGCATGGAGCCAACTTTATGGAAGAATTTAATCTGCAATACATGAAATCTTACAATAGGGCCTACAGAAAGATCACAACATACACACCAACACACAAACAAGCAAGCAGACACTAAACAAGTAAAAATACCAAGGAGCGATGTGAATCTGGGTGGTCAGCATTCAACCTCAGAAGCTGCTTCAAAGCCTATAGTTAAGAAAAAAAATTAATTTAAAAAAAGCTGTGATAAATCAAAAGAAAGTTTAACTATAACAAACGTCTGTAAAATCTTGCGAAGTGATTTAACTAACAAACATGAAATTCCATTTCTGACAGACTGCTCTTTGTTAGAGATGAAAAAGTAACAAGAACAAATTCTAAGTATTCCTTTTGTCGTTGTTTCTGACAGATGTCTTCGGTATCAATATTTGTGACAAATCTTTGCTTTAACTCTTTGAACCAATAAACAAAATGGGAGTGCTTCAAGGAAATCAAACTTAATGAGAAACATCTCACTCAACATTTGAACAAATTTTTACCTGAAAGGCAAGCAAAATCTTCTGCTTTCTCATATTTACTTCAAAAGAAAGCAAGTGTGTCACTAAGGACTCGGGCGAGTTCTTCTGAAGCAGCTTCAAGTACTTTGTAGCTTCTAACATTGGATCCTCAACCTGTGTAAATATGTAACAGCGTAAGAGAGACAGGATAATGCCATTTACTCTATGCCCGTACAGCAGTTAGAAACGTGAAGCGAAGGGGTAAGAAGCAATCGGGAATAGAAAAAATAACCTGCAACAACTTCTCCCCATGTGGATCTGGATCAACAGGCTTTACATGTCGTTTCCCAGACTTAGATACACCACTCACACTAGATTCTTCATTTTTTCCCTCTGCCTCCTAAAAGAAAGCTAAACATTAGAATGAGGAAAAAATGCTAACAACCCCAAGCAACACAAACAAAATACAATACTTTCTTAGCTCGTGCTTCCGCCTTTCTCTGCTTTTGCCTCATTTTCTTTTTTTGAGAAGGGAGCAACTTAGACATCTCATCATCTTCTTCAGAGGTAGATTTCAAAGGAGAATCATACAGCTTCAAATAGCATCTGCAAGTCAAATACAACCATAAGTATGAGTGTGGGTCAATATTTAAATAACTGCATATAGCTTTATTGCAAAGTGACAAACATAACACAATATTATTTGGATGCAGTAGTGAAAATTGGACAGATTAATTATCCTCTTTCACCTAAAATTTTTCTAGGGGGCCCTTTAAAAATAAAAGATAATACGACTTTATTTGTGATAACGGAATCAAAAGAACAATGTTCAGTCAGGCCTTCTTTCCACTTTTGAAGCAACTTATGCGATAATCAGTAATGCAAAAACACAACCACTTTTACAGCCAACAATATATATACAAAATCCTCAGAGTTTACCTAATCTGAGAGCACGTTCAATGAAACAAGAAATCAAGGAATACAAGTCACAAACTAATGTTAAAAAGTATAACAATAATAATAAACACACAAACTCCAAAAGTATCTATACTCATTACAACTTACTTCACAGTTCTAATGAAAATACTTCACCTGATTGCACCAACTGCAGCTTTGTGAAAATATGCATGTGAATGCAACCGATCTTGAAATCTAAGCATTTCCACATAGGCACGTAGAGTCATTTTCCTTAAGCAATAAGAATGGAAGTCAAACTGATCTTCTGTAATATCAGCATAGTGCTTCTCCACGGCTAAAAATTTTTTCAGAGCTCGTCCAAGATCACCTTGGCGGTAATAACTCTCACCAGAAGCAAGTTCATACCTTCAAAAGGACAACATAAAACATTAAGCATTCCTCACCAAAAGTGATATTTTATGAAAGCAGTAAACAAAATCGATACACACCACATGCACTGCATATCATGAAGGTTGTTGTGCTGATCACCATCTTTTGTGAACAATACAGCAGTTTTTTCTGCCAAAGGAACCTAACAAAGGAGGGAAAAAGCATGTAGAAACACAATCAGTATAGGGAAGAAATAGAGAAGAAAGCAACACAAATCAAAATCTAATTTCACATTAAAAATGCATAGAAAGTGTGCGGCCTATATAGTTTTGTTTTTTTTGGTCTAAGTATGGCATTACTTGTCTTGTTTTAGGTGGTTTGGTTCGGCTGGACCCCTTGTCCACCCCCTTTTGCAATGTGTTCCCTCTTTCTATGAAGTTTTTTTTCTATTAAAAAATAACAAAGTAAGAAAGGAGATTAAAACCTGATCAGCCTGCAGCATACGCTTAACACAGTCACTGTTTATATAGCGATCTGCAAGATCCATACATCTAGCTTCATCTGCCAATGCAGCAGCAGCAGGCAAATCACCAGCATGCTTCAAAACCCGGCTCTGCGAACATAACACATGTGAGAACTATTTTTTTGGTACAAAATGAAAGCTTTCCAACAATCCATGTAAAACATCATTCAGTTTAAATAATCCACTATTTTTCTACATACGTCCAAGACAGAATATAATGAGAAAAACATAATTACCCAAGGACGCTAATTTGGATAATTAAAACTAACATTAATGCAAAATATAAATTAAAAAATTACAACCTAAGGAAGAAAATTTAGACGGTCTGCATAAGGCCTTGCTTGTGGACTTCCAATATGGCGGGGGAAAGATTTTTATTTAATGCATTCCAACAAACCACATAGGAAAATACCAGAATACAGCACTTATTGTTTGACCTTTCGATAATGACGCATGTCAGAAGTTATCAAGGCTTCCATTATCTCAGTACCAGGTTCTTACACGTTACACTGAATCTCATTTGTGCAGCACTTTAAAAATTTAATTGAAAATTCAAAAGGAAAAAAAAAATATGCTTATGTACTAATTCCCATTGCTTATATGCATTACTTCAATAAACAATATCAATCTTGACATCTCTATGGTTTGCACACATTGTTATATTTCGCAAGAGAAAACATAGAATAGCAACACTTCAGGAAACTAATTATTTAAAGCCATGGAAAGGGAAATCAGAAGAGAGCATAAACAGAACAAGCTGATAAACTTAGTAATATGTATCAAACCAACCTTGGCAGAGTATAAATCAATCACAGTTGGAGTGTGCTCCATGGCCTCATCAATTTTAGATAAAGCAATGTCATATTGGCCTCGTCTATCATAATGCTGCATCAGCACAGAATCCATTAGTACATGTGAATTCAGATAAATAAGGATGGAAGGAGAAGAAGCACCAAAGAAAAATAAAAATAAAAACCATATAGTCGAAGAATGACAGTCAACCTGAGCCAACAAAAACAAGGCCCACAAAAGTGTTGAAGGGGGCTCCTTCTCTGCCCTGCATTCAAGATGAAAAACAACAGCACATAAATCAATACTAAAAGAATTCAAAGGCACAAATACAACTAAATTCATGAAATATATTAGAAAGTGTTGGTTATAATTTTTCTTTTAGGAAAGGATAAATAAGAAATGGGAAAACTAAAACAAACAAAAATACCCTGGATCACTAAAAGTAGAGAATTGGAATGAAAAGGTATCTCATTTATGATTGAGTGATCCCAGATCACAGTTTGTTAGGGTAATATGGTATTCATTGTATTGTGATAACTATGGTCTACTACCCAAGTAATAAGCGCAACTGACTGATAAGGCACAGAGTTCAAATAGTATCCTCTTAGCACATGTAAAAGCCTTGCCAGTACAGACAGAAAAACACCTCAAGAAAGGATGGCCCAAAAATACATAATGTTCATTGCATAACTCCTATTTTCCAACAAGTGAAGCGAAAACTAAATCAGCTTCCAAATCTATATATTTAGAAAGCCAACATCCCTTTGGTCTCTAAATTTATCGTTCTTTAAAACTGGTATGCTGTTATCCGAGCCTTCAAAATATAATTTCTGATATGCAATCTAACCAAAGCATAACTCTTCAAGCTTATTCTTCTCAAATCATAATGGAACAAGTAAAGAAAAAAGTGGCCATCTAATATGGGTGGAGTTCATGTGGGACCAGTATTAAAAAGAGAACACCGAAAAGAAACATCTGTGATTCCATTTAGCTAAACTTGCATGAGAATTTATTGACTGGTTTTCATTCTTTATTCTAAACAAGGCATCATTGGCACATAGGGGAGCATCAACACGTACTGGTTTTATATCACACATAATTTTTTACAATCGTATATTACCTCCCAGGGTATCGGCCAGTCATCCTAATTGAATGTTCCAACTCAAGAATAAGCTGTTCCAGAATGTCTGCCTGGACAAGAGTTTCCAAAGTAAAAATTTCAAAACCCAATGAGTTAATGATTCCACAAAAAATACCATTCAGTTTCATAAGATAAACAAATCCAAACAATAATACCAAATGATTAATAAGGATGATAAGAATTACCTTTCCAGGGTGATCATACAAAGGAGAAAGATCGGAGAATAATGAAGGAACTCCCTAGAAGCATCAACAAGATCAGTCAATTTAAGTTGAACACCAAAAATCAGGCAGACTGATAAGAATTGTATGCAAATGACCCTAAATACCTTGGTAAGAAGGGGCCTGATATAATTATCTGCTGCTTCTCGAAACTTGTCACCTTGTAAAAAATCAAGTGGTATTCTCTGATGGAAGAGAAGGGAAACCAAAGAAAAGTTATAAGATATGCTATGAAATCTTCAGCATGCACCTTAGACTAACAACAAAAACAGCAGCAGCAGCAGCAGCAAAGATGATAAAGTCCCCTTATCCTCTTATGTAGTAAACTATAATATCCTTCCCAACCAAGAAGGTACCAATGGAGTCACATCAAAAATCACACTGATCGTTCATCTCTCTTTGCCATGAGAACAAAACAATAAATAAATTCTATTATGACCTTCCACATTTTCCGACGTAAAAAGGTACTCAGAACACATGATACCATTGCATCACCAAAAAGAAACTCTAAAATAATTCCCAACAACAGCAAAAAAGTTCCCTTGGTTCTTTTCTAGATATCCCAATTTCCAGCAATACAACAAAATGAAGATGCAAAAACACTACTTCCTACATTGCAAAAAGCATCACAGAACAAGGTTTCTGTCAGAGTTCAGAATCACCAGATAATCTAGAGTGCTATTATTGCCCAAAAGAATGAGCAACTTTAATAAATGATAATCACTAACATGCTTTAGAGGTGACAGAGAGAATGAAGAATAACATGCAAAGGATAAATGCTGGACATAAGTTATATACCACATAAATCTAGGACACCCTAAATAAAACTATAAACATAAATTGATGGAAAATGTTACCTTAGCAGCAGACGACCAACTGTATTTCTGCCCAAGTGATTTGTATAAGGCATCTAACCGTTCAATTTCATCAGGTGAATACTGGGCATTCTCAGCATACAGCACAAGACATTTTTGCAGGCCTTGATAATATCTGAGCATTGAAAAAGCAACTACAATAAACTCACCTTAAACAATAAGGGAATACGTGCATGCACGCACAAATAAGAGAGAGAGAGAGAGTGTGTGTGAGTGTGCGCACGCACACACACGCGGGACAGAGAGAGAGAGATTACATAATACATGGTAATACTAAACTTAGTATACAAAATTAAAGAAGTTAAAAGCAGAAAAGATGAACACAATCATGAGATGACCAAGGTCACAACCCATTGATTCACTTAATCAATAAAGCTTTAGTCCTAGGATAGCATATGATCAACAATATTATTGTCCAAAAACAATGAAGAAAAACCAACCACCGTTCTCTATAATCTCAACTCAAATTAAGCACATCTCCATTCCCTCAAAAAAAAATTCTTGCAGATCCTCCAATTTTTGAAAAAAGAAATTAAAAACCATCTCTGTAAACGTGGAAAGTGAAAAAAGAAAATTACCTATAATTGTCAGGATTCATGGAAAGCAATATCCTATACAATTCAGCACCTTCTTCCAGGTGATCAAGCTTCACCAAAAGAGAAACTTCTTGTTCTTTATAATCTAACTTATCAACCTAGAAAAGGCATCAACAAAGAATGGTAAGTACCATAGGATCCTAATAGTCAAAGCATAAATTTAAACAGCCCATATTGACCAGAAAATTGAAATACACACTTACAATTTTTGTCTCTTTCTTGTGCAATTCCTCAAGAGCTCTCTCAATTAAGTTGCATTCCTCTAACAATGAAATCTGCAGACATTAATACGCAACAACCATCAAAAAATTATGAGGTAGCTACTAAAATATAACATTAATTTGCATCAACTAACAATTAGAAAGGTCTTGTACCACAACAAGTTAATGGAGTCATGGCTGAAAGAATTATAAAGAACTAGGGATGATTATGTAAAAGGAGATAAGCCAAATTTTCAGTTATTCCCATCTTGAGCAATGGCACCATTTCCCACCACAACAAAAAGTTTTGTAAATCACTGTACAAAGCCATATCATAAAGATTTACTTTAAAAAATGATAATTAAAACGTTATGGCTATTATTAAACAAATCATTTTAATGGCACTGTTACCAGTGAACAGAAAGTACTTCAGATAAAAGTATTTTTACTTGTGGTATACTAGCTCAGTACTAATGAAAACTTGATCTAGCAAATCCAGCTTCCCCAACTTTATCTTCCAATTTCAGCCTTTAAGTTCTGTTGATTCTTCCCATGGCATATCCAAACTTCTAAATATATTCATGGGTTAATCATTTTATTAGTCCCTGAACTTAGACCTAATTTGCATTTGAGTCCCTCAATTTCCAAAATTGTTCCCGTGGTCCTTCAACTTCAGTTTTGTTAGGACAAATGGTCCTGCCATTAATTTTGTTAACTTATCTGTTAAATGCAGGGGCAAAATGGTATTTTTGTATTAAATTGATTAAAATATGAATAAAAAATTAAAAAATTAAAATTAAACTCTCTCTCTCCCTCTCTATTCCGATTTCTACTCCCCCAAAAACTTGATTTTTCTTTTTTCTTTTTTGGTTTTTTATTTGATTTTCTTTTATTGTTATTTTAAAGATATGATTTTTTATTCTTTTTTTTATATATAAAAATACCATTTTGCCCCTGCATTTAACAGAAAAAGTTAACAAAATTGACGGCAGGACCATTTGTCCGAACGAAAGTGAAGTTAAAGGACCAAGGGAACGATTTTGGAAATTGAGGGACTCAAATGCAAATCGGGTCTAAGTTCAGGGACTAATAAAACGATTAACCCTATATTCATCGCATATATCTAACATAAACTATACGATTGCAACAAAAAAAAACTACTTATGCGAATTACTTAAAGACCTCCGAAGAATCAATTTATTTCGAACCAAAGTTGATCTAACCAAAGTAACTCATGAGTTCCAACATGCTTGACAGTATGAAGCCTGAATAAAAATCATAAAAGAATACATTCAAGTTTATGTTTTCTAGACTAGAACAGTAACCTATTAGGAACTCGGCAAAAGTGTCTAATAAGTGCAAGGGGTATCTGAACAAAAGCTTTATATTAAAGGGCAAAGCTCCACTCTATTTGTATAAGAAATGGGGATGTACAAGTATTTGATCCAGACTGTTCAATGTACACTGCCCCTGTACTGGAAGCAGACCCCCCATGGGTCCCAGATGGCTCCAGATTAAACAGGCGTTCTCCATTTTGTACTGCAAATGGAGAGTTGAGCTTATATGAAAAACATCAATGAAAAATACCTTATATAAAAGCATCTCCCCATGCTCACAGCGCTCATTATCTGGAGGATAATCATCTTCTAGTGTCCCTTCATATGCTTCGAGAATTTCAACAGCTTTTAAAGCACTAATAGATAACAAGAACATTCATTTAGCGTAGTACTCGTTACAGAATTTAACAAATCACAGGTTAGATCATACTTTGCATTTAAATGCTGGGCAACAGCAAAGCCAATCCAATTCATGCGATGATTTGGTTTCAAAGTCAGAAGTTGTTGTCTTGTCTCAACAAAACCAGTCAAATCCCGCATTTGAGCCTGACACATGATTGGTAAATGCGTCAGTAGCTGATTGAAATTTGTTTATAAATAAATCAAGTATAAAAGTTTGTATAGATCGCAATAGAAAAGAAAGAAATGTAACAAAAGCATCATAACCATAGTAACAAAACAAGTGAACCTAGTGCAAAGTGTACATGAGCAGGGAAAAAAAACCCCAGAAAGACTTGAGAGTCAAAGGAACATCCATAACTTCAACACCCAGGTCCTGAAAAACTTTTGAAGCTGTTGTTAACCTGTAAGGTGGACTCATCCTATATAGGTGAAACAGGTGGGAAAGATTTACTGCAATTTCATACTTCAAATAGATTATTATACAGGAGTATTGACTAGATGCCTCATACACTACCAGAACACTAATATTAGCTATCAGAATATTTTCTTATATCAATTCCCTTTTCTGCAAGTCTGATAGACCCCAGGCGAAATATCATCTACTATTAAAATAAATACATAAATATTTAAGTACATAATTTTATTATATTTCATATATATTTCTATGTATATTATATATTTTACATAAATAATTAATGGTACCTATAATAAATAAATTAGAAATTAGTTAACAAACATTTCATATTATGACGTTGTAGGGCAATCAGAAGATAGAATAACGTGGTTCCATGGACCACCTTACAGTGTCGTAAACTCCTAATAGCTAGAAAATAAAAATGCAAATTACATAAGTCTAAATGAGCCTATAATTACTGCCCACTTTCTAAACAAGTGTGCCATATTTCAAACGACCAGGATCTGCAGTCTATATAACATAGAGGTGAATCCCCAGCACTTCAACTTAGTTCTCAATGAAATGTAGCACAAAATCTTTTTGGTGGTAGAGACCTGAGACCCATAAGAAAGATGGATTTGATTTTAAGCGCAAGGTAGGAATAGGCAATGGCAGATAGCCAAATTCAACATACTGCGAACCATCTCTCCAATAGTAGCCAAACAGATGTGTGCTGTTTAGCCATTTCCAATGTTGACTTCCATTTGCAACCCATTATTGGTGTCAAAAATGTATAACCTCTAGTTATGCATTTCCCTTTCTCCTCACATACACCCATGTGTCCAAATCTCATCCAAGTTATACCAAGTTTAATTCACAACTTTAGTTACAGGCCTGTTAGAGCAATGAGGTCACAAGATTTGGAGACTTTCTCTTCTAAGCTATCTCAAACATAAAGTCACTCTTTATATATAATCTTTTAATTCTTCATAAGTCAGACTTTATGATATCCTCCAAAAAAGTACTGTGACAAATGACATCACAACTCAATGACTCTAAATAAACATGAAATGGTATACATGCTGGCAGAAAATGCCCTTGAACCCTGTCAATTTACCAGAAAAGCATAAACATCCAATACTGTTACCACAAGGACTAACAGTAAATATTAGCATTAGCATACCAAGACACTCTTAATACATAACATTTCATTTTCAAACCATACAAGAAGCCATGCTGCAATTGATAGATTGCAAAATGTGAAGTCATTCGACAATGTCAGACACTGATAAATCACAATGTCATGTTTACCTTTTTCTTAGGCAAGACTACTGTCTTCTTGTGCGCAAAATTTATAAGAATTATTCAACAGACATTTACTTGGTTACAAGCTTTAAGTGGCATCTAACGCATACCTGTAAGAGTGACAGGTCACGTAATATTTCAATATTGTCTGGATCTATCCTCAGCGCATTTCTGTAGCATTTTATGGCCTCCCTGTATTCTCTGTCTGACCGATAAAGTAGACCATAAACATGCCAGCAAACATGACTTTTGAGGTCATTCTGGGAAAACAAAGATAAAAAAGTAAGCCAGACAAATTACAAAGCCTTAGCAATTATCTTGGAAACAATACTAAAATATCAAAAGAGTTAAAACAACATCCTGACCTTTAATCCAATCCTGACAAGTTCATATGCTTCGGATTTGCGGTCCATGCAATTTAATGTCAACCCCTTCATCGACAAAGTTTCTGCCAAGGTCACAAGATTTGCATTCAAGATGACTAAGCAGTCTACCATAAACAAAAACAGCAAATAAAATCAACTACCAACTCAAGAAACACCATAAGTAGTATATCACAAGGAAACCACAGCAAATTGGGGGAAAAGAAACAAGGAAACTTTTGGGTGGACAAGTAAAGTATCATAGCCCCAATAGAAACAAAACATATCAAATAAAAGCACCCTAAACACATCACCATCTCCAATATCTTCAGCTTCATGGGCCGTGCTACAAATTCATAAGGATTACTACTAATTAATAATATTTTTTGACAAGGCAGACAACAGTATCATCATTACATATTCCACATCAGAGGAATCCTACACAATGGATAACCTAACTAATGACATCAATATCCACAAGATGATGGTGACAACGACTATATCACCAGGATCATGGTTTCAGTATCAGTCTTAATTTTCTGAGAAGTGCTAATTATCTTAGTCTAAATGTAAGTGTTTGTAAATATGGGATAGATAATAGAGCATTTCAAGTGGTTAAGCAATCATATTTTGAGCTCAAGAATTTCCACCATCCCACACTTTCATTTAAGTTGTACTGGTTCCCTATCTTTCCAGAACAGTACTCTGTCATATCACTTGTTCTACCAGATTTGCCCATTTTTCAGAAATTACCTTAAAAAAAACTCCCATGAAGAATCTCATGCCCTCTTCTTCCTTTAAAATATGCTTTTTAGAAGGGAAAAATGGAAGGTTGGAATCATGGAATTGAGTGGAAGAGGGATACACAACCCCTTCAGGCCCACACATTTGTACGAATTGGGGGAATATGTGTGGGTGCCTGCGCTCGTGAGAGAGTGGTGAAACCAAAACAAAAAATCTCCTTGCGGTTTAAATATATAGAAAAACAGAAACCTCTAGGATATCTCTCCCTCCTCTTATCTTTCCACTCTACCGAACGACTCAAGGCATGAAAATTCCACCCTCCCTCATTTTCCATCCCACCTAGCAATCATAGTATTAAGCTTCTATGCATTCTCACGTGCTTCATATCTTTATTGTGTAGTTAAACAAATAAAACATTAAACAAGTCAACGAAAATGTCCAAATACGAGTCAACATCAAAATTTACTTGGGCCAAAAGATAAGCACTTCTAAATTAAACATTACATTTAGTAAAGGCTATAACCATACCTCCATGGTCTGGAAACTTTTTCAATATGGCATCTGCTGCCTTCAGTCCCTTCTTATATTGTTTGGTTTCATATGATTTCTGCCATGATGTAAACAAGAAAAAACAGGTTCGAATTAGTCGTAGCAAAAAGATTTCTGACACTAAGAATTTGTGATAAGTACATTACAAGAGATACAGATCACATTGCCAATTACTATCACCATATCAATATAATAATAGACACCAACAAGACCCGGTAGCATAATCATATTTCAACTAGAAAAGTCAAACAGCTCAATTAAAAATAAGCTCTGGTAATAACTTGGATACTAAATCTCATCAATGCACCCAGCAAAAGAAATTTACTTAGAATCTTTATGATGTATTTCTTTCTTCTACCGAGGCAGCTCATTTGATGAAAAAGAAAAAAGGTAAAATTTTAAGAGGATTGTTTGATACAGTCAACAATACTATCTCAGAAGTTAACTGTCTGCAATGTAGTCATGGTAGTGTCAACCTCAGTTAAAGTTACAGTAAAATGCTCGCAATCCAAATTACGAATCTGGCATCAGAATCAGCACCATATAAATGAGACATATTGTTATTAAACCAATTTCAACTCAACGAACAAGGGCATCACAGAGCGTTGAAGTGTACACTGTACAACTCTCAATAAGCTTAAGAATGCACTACCATAGCACAACAAATTACCAGAAAAAGGAGTGTGTTCAAATTAGCTTCTCTTACTAATTTTTGTGTACATAATAATCACTACCCAGTTCAAAATTTCACTTCTCAATCACTTTCTTCTGCTCAAACACTAAATCATAATACCCGATGCAGTACCAAAGTTTAAACCTTTACACTCACTAAAACCGAAGAAAACAAACACAACTTAAATTGTTATGCTTCCTTAGCGATAAAACCAAAAAATTCAACTAAGCTAACGAAATTACAGAATACCCAGTAGACTTGACCATTCATTTTATTTAAAATCCCCAACATCAATCACAAAGAACCCCAATTACTACACTTTACTCAAGTTCTCTAATTTCTGAGCAAAAGAGAAAGAAGTATACAATCAAAGCATAGAATCGGACACAAAATCTAGGGTTTTGCTTCTTTTTACTTTTCCGTGATTGTGTTAGTGAGAATAAGTTATCTAACTTGGATCCTAGTGATTATCAGTAAGAGAAAGAGAGGAATCGGAGCTTACGACGATGAGCTTGAAGAGGTTGGCCTCTTTGGGGGGGAGTGAGGCACCCATTGTTGAAGAGAAAGAGAGAGAGTTTCAAGTCCAAGAGCGCTTGAAGAGGTCTCCGAGAGTGTGTTTTTGTGGTGAAGAGCTGCGTTCGGAGAGAGAGGAGAAAATGGTGGCGTTTATCTGCTGCAACCCTACTGTGAAGGAGAAAAGCAAAGAGAGAGAATATAATAAGACCTCGAAGTTCTTGGGATTTTTCCTTCTTCTTTTTTTCTTTTTTCTTTTTTTTTGGGTAAGAGCGGTTTAGGAGTTTCTATGTCCGCGTGTGAAATGAAGACTAATGCCTTTTGTTATTTTTCTTTTTCTTTTCTTTTTTTTTTTTTTTTTTTTTTTTTTTTTTTTTTTTAGAGGATTATTTTCCTTTTTTTTCTTTTTTCTTTTTGTATTTTTTTACTTTGCCTTTTCATTCTTTCTTCTAATTAGGGGTGAGCGCAATGTCGGGTCACCATACCCAATTTGACCCTACCCACCCCTACATAGAAAAATGTATACGAGTTTTAAAAATGAAGTTGTTAAGTCACATACATACACTATCAAACCATGTATACCAATTTGTCCCCAAAAAAAAAAACTATGTATACCAATGAAATTCTCCTAGGATGATTGATAAATGGATGACAAATGATATTAATACAAAAAACTTGTAAAATCACAAAAGACAAAGAACTGAAACATGGTCACATTTGACATAGCTCATAATTTAAAGTTTGGCATCATGCATTTTCATACAGTATGGTAGATTGTTTTGAAATTGTCATGTTTAATTTTTTATTTTTTTAATAAACCGTCGTATTTAATATTTGTGTTTGAATCCCAATATAGTTACGTATAATTTGATAATTAGAATATATAAAATTTAAAACAAAATTAAAAAGAAAAAAACTAAACCTTTAATAGTTTAATTTGAATCCTAAATTGTTGAAACCGATCAACTCAACCCAATTACAAGAGATGTCGGGGTGATTTGGGTTGGCCTAATAATGAGAAGGTATTGAACTCAAGAAATCATAAATTGCTATGTATGGGTTGAGTTACGGGGTGGGACCAAAAGGTACCCAACCTAACCTTGTATCGACCCCTACTTCTAATTTATGTACAAAGTAAGTTTGGATGAGGGAAATAAACTTGGGATTTTGACAAAACTCAAAATTTCTAAATTGACATGAATCAATTCCCGTGTTTGGATAAATAAATTTAAAAAAATTTAGAAATTTCGCGTGAGAAAAAACATGGAATTTGGAGATCATAAATCTCAACTTTAAATTTTATCTAAAAGTCATCATTTCTAAAATCCCAAGAGATATTGAATTTTAAAAAAAGATAACTTTACAAATAAATGTTAAATTCCGTGTTTTAAATCAGTCACCCAAACAAGAAACTTTACAAATTCTAGAACATTAATTTCCGTCATTTTAAATTCCGTCATGGCTAAATTATTGAAATGCCCCTGTAACTCAATTTCAGTCTTAGTTTCCCCCCTGAAACTCTAAGTGTCTCACTTTCCCCTATGAAACTCCACATATTGTCTCACTTTGCCTAGATTCCATCCAGCCTTAACAGAAGTCGTCAAACTTGCACAAGTGAGGCCCATGTGCATTTCTTCTGGGTTCTTTTGTCCCTGGCAAAACGGAGCCACAGTCACTTGCTCTGTTTTATGTGGCACCTCAAGAACCTCACTAATTCCGTGAACCGAAAGCCAGCCATTGTGATACACTTCCGGCAAAATGATCGACACACCATTGAGCATCAACACGTCTTGGGATCGAGTGATATTGTTTGTAAACCCCATCAGATTAGTCCTCAACACCGGCCCATCATTGAAACTCACCAAATCGCTCCACAAAAGCCTGCAGGGCACCACATGGCGATGAAATATGGAGGACTGCTCACTCAAGTTCCCAACTCAGTTCATCAAGACTTGGTCAAATGGAGCAAACACAGTCATCATGGTCTAGTACTTGAAGAAAACCCATGAAATTGCATTTCAAGAAGCGAAGCCATAACGGAGCACCCTTTCGACCTCAGCGCATTCCAAGAACCTGTCAATTCAGAAAATTATCAACGACCCATGATCGAAAATTAGGGAAACAATGATGGGGACATTGTTGAGTGAGACTATGGGGTCGTAGGCCAAAGTGGTGACGGAGAGAGAGAGGTCAAAGAGTAAAGTTGAGATCTTGGCTCCGTAAGGCAGGGACTTTAGGGATCAGAGAGAGAAATAAAAAGGGATAATGTGGAATTGCAGGAGGTTCAACGGTGGTTGACCGGAGTGAGAGAAGGGGTCTTCTGTGGGGGTGAAGATGGTGAAAGAATGAGACTGGGAGGAGATGAGGGTTTGAGAGGCGAGGTCGAGGGTCAGAGCCATGGAGGTGTAGCCAAAATCTGAAAGGATTTCGGATGCGTTGACGAGGGTTTGGGTGGTGAGGGCGGAGGAGATAGAGAAAGAGAACTGAGAGGATGATGAGAGAGAGAATGAGTTGGGCTGCTGCCATTGTTGGAGGTTGTTCTTCATTTCTTGGAGTTTGGAGAAGGGTTTGGTTTTGCAAATGAGTTTGGGTGTAGTTGCAAATTCAGAGAGTATTTGAATTTGTAAGGGAAGGTTGTTTTTTGTGGGTTAAGATTTGACGACTTCTGTTAGGGCTGGATGGAATCTACGCAAACTGAGACAATATATGGAGTTTCATAGGGGAAAGTGAGACACTTAGAGTTTCAGGGGGGAAATTGAAATTGAATTTGAGTTACAGGGGGCATTTCAATAATTTAGCCTTCCGTCATTCATGAAATCTTTCGTACTTTTAAATTTCCTCATCTAAACGCACTATAAAATCTCATACCATTTTTATACAAATGAAATTGGGACACGAAGTTATGCATGTCAACCCACAAGATGAAAAATGTCGAGATAAAGTTTGGATCAATCTGCCAAGAGCCAATTAATAAACGAATAACTTCCAAGTAAATCCATCAAGTGCCAATTCCGTTTACAATCCAAGACATTTAATTCATTTAACTTTATTTGTTTATTTTTATTGAGTTAAAAATTATATGTTTAACATTACATTTATGTTTTTTAAATAAAAATTGTGTATTATGACAAGTTTTTTTTAATATGAATGTTGATAACAATAAATATTTAATCCATTAGTTCATGATTTGGAGGGTTGATTGTGAAGTCTTCAACAATATTGTTTAGTCTTCAACAATATTGTTTCTTCTTCCTTTTTCCCTTGATCAGAAACATAGAAATTGACTTTATAAACTTGAAGAAGCAGTAACTAAACCTAAGGAGCTTAATAATATGTCTTAAAACTAAGCCCTCCTCTCTATCCACCTCCTAAGAACCGTTAAGGAGATGGTGTTCAAAAAAGAGCCAAATTGTATTGTTTCAGAAGTTATAAGAGAAAACAAACAACAATGTGAAGAAAAAAAATATTTTTAGATAACTTAGAACCTTTAAACCTTCTACTCTTTTGTATGTGAGGTAAAATACATCTAGGCTGAGCTAGGCTACACCATGGTGCTAGTGGTCGGGCTATGCCAGACCACAGTGTTAGTGGTTGGGCTGGGCCAAACCACATCGTTAATGGTCAGGCTAGCCTCGAGCCTGGTCGCCATATATTTTTCCACCCTTACCCATGTGGACTTGTGGGCCCATTTGAGCTCAGCCTCAGTATATATGAGTTTGATTTACGTGGTGTTCACTCAAAAGACTTCTAATTCCAAAGAAGTTTGGATGTTTCGGGATCACCAAGATGCCAATCTGAACGGAGTCTTAGTCCGAGGAGGGTTAGGTTGTTCTGGAGTCCTAGTTCGAGGATATATGGTTTGCTCTAAAGTCCCACTCCGAGAAATATTAGGTCGTCTGGGATTATATAAAAGGCTAAGACCATCCTCTATGAAAGGTATGCAATTCTAAGCATTGTAACCTATTATGCAATTTTACTTTCAAACACTCAACTAACTTAAGCATCGGAGGGTCCTTGCCCGACACCACACCGGTGTCACCCACTGAAGCTATCTTGTTTTACAGGTTCTGAAGGATGACTTGGTTGGTCATGTTGACTTAGTTCGGAAGAATTGTTTGACCTTTATCTCGAAGAGGTCATCTTCTGTTAAACCAATTTTAGGCATCAACAATTTGGCACCGTCTATGGGAATCGACTTTTTGTTGATTTTCATCTAAATTTTTAGACAACAATCATTTGGTTGACACCATGAGTCAAGAGTCCAGCCAAGACAAACTCGTCACCCTTACTGTGCTTAAGAAGGGGAGGAAGAAATCCAATCGCCTAACTAACATCGAGACCTACCTGAAGGAGATGAGGAAAGACATTAACAAACTTCGTGATAAGAACAAGGAGGTTGGAGAAGAATCCGAGAAAACCCATACAAGAAGACAATGAAGGCTAGAAGAGTGGCACCAAGAACATGGAGATTCTCAATGCTACGGACCCCAACGCGGAGGCAAACTTCAATGTAAGGGACATGATGATGAAGAGGGTGAGAGCCATCCCCGATCTCCTAATGGAACGAACCGTGAGAAGCTGCAAACTTTCAAGCCTAGCCCTTACGACTTATTCTTTAGTTTCTCTTGCATGTCAGCCGAAAGCCAGAAGGAATATCTTGACTAAAGGGATTTGCTTGAGACAAAGAAAGCTCAATATCGCGATCGTGAAGTCAATCATGATCGTGATCGGGAAGTCGATCAGTCTGAAGTTCGCCCTAATGCAGATGAGCATGCTGGAGAAAGTAGAATTTTGGAAGCCATGAAGTGGATGCAAAATGAGATGGATTAGAAGCTGGAAGTCTGCCTAACAGGCCTTGAGCGTGAGCAAGGTCCAGGACTTCTTGACCTAGCCATGACAACTAACACCCTACCATTCACTAGGGACATCATTGAATTCAAGCTCCCAAAGGATTTCAAACAACCCATGATGCAACTCTATGATGGGACCACCGATCTAGTGGACTTCCTGAACAACTTCAGTTACTGGATGAACGTGAAGAATGCCAGGGATACCATGAAATGTCGAGCTTTTCCTCTGCTATTAGAAGTATCAGCTAAGGATTGGTTCAAGTCCTTAAAGTCGGACTCTATCAACTCATTTGACCTATTCAAACAGAGTTTCGTGAACCAATTTCTATTTGCCTCAAAAAAAAGATACCCACCTAACTACCTCCTCAGCATCAGGCATGGTCATAAGGAGAAGTTGCCAGACTACATCAACCATTTCAATCGAGAAGTAATTAGCATCCCTAGTTGCTCCAAAGTTACGACCTATACTGCCCTTCTAACTGGGTTCCAAATATGACCTTTTTTGTTCCATGTCAATAAGTTTCCAACTTAGAGTTATGAGGATCTGGTGTCCAAGGCATATCGTCATGCCATAGTTGAGGAGATGACATATGATACACTAGAAGGGAAGGATCCGTCGCAGTCTGGTGTAGGAGATAAATGGAGAGAAGATCATAATGATGTACACGAAAAGCCAGACTACAAGAAAGGAAGATTTGAGAATTCTAGACGAGGTGGTCCTCTCAGCTCAGACTCTTATGATATGCTCCAACTTCCAACCCCGAATGGAAGGTTTGACCCACCTATCTGCAAAACCCCATATACACCGTGTATTAGACCGTCAACCAATCATACAAAGGTGCACTAATTAAAAACATGTTGATCTACATGACATGCAATTGCTCACCTGCTCGACGGAAGCAAGTTTGAACTCGAGCACCAAAGCCCAAATCACCCTCTCTAAACTCCCAATTCCCTGTAGCAAAGGCATACTTGTTTTTCCAAGCTTTCTTTGAAGGGTTATTTGTTATCAAGGCACCTCTTATATTCATGAAAGCACAAACATACCATCACCCTGTGCTACCTGGATGCTTCTTCAGACAATATTGGTTTGCGAACTGAGCAAAGAAAGGCTCACCAAGCCCTAGTTACTTCCATAACACATGCATGCTCAACTAGGCTATATAGACATTTGGGTTGATTTGCATGAGAGCCAACCCTAAGGTTCTAAGGAATTTATGGACATACGGGTAGAGGGGCAACCTGAACCCACACAAAAAGAACCCTGGGTGTATCAAGACCGAGCCATTTGGGGGCTGACTTGCCTTATCATTCTTCCTAAGCAACCTCAACTCTATTGTGTCTGGGATCCCATACTCCAACCGCAAATTCTCAAGCTCACCCTTGGTCATCTCATTTTTTACCTTATAAACGCTATATTGACCTATTCTCTCTGCGACCACCTTGTTTTCCATATTTACCTCATCATCAACAAGACCGTCATCTCCTCCTACTGGCTTGGCTTCTTCATCCTCATCGCCCCATTCGCTTTCGTCTCTCGGATCCCAATGTCTTTCCCAATTCTCAATTCCAAATCGTGAACTACCAAATTCAGACATCTACGCGACACATCTCATGTTCTAGAATGGGGACTTACCCAACTCAGATGGCGAGGTTCCTTTCTTTTATATTCTGACCCCGTCGATAGATCATGATGAGCTCTCATACCCCTTGCTTGTGTCTACCTGCACTAATAAACCTATCATTCAATCATGACGAAAATGATATGGACAGACCAATATGACAAAACTAAGGACGAGCCACACGATGCAGCAACATATATTGGATTTTGTGACTATTTAAAATTCTATTTTTTCACTTGGCCTTTGCAGCAAGGTATATGAGGGTTCATATGAAGCACATGGCAGTAGCCCAGCAACTCACATCCATATATTTGGGTCATACCCACACACCAAAAAAAAACAAGAGAGAGAGAGGAACAAGAGATACCAAGATCTCAACAGCACAGGTGCGCTATGTCAACAATTTAAGGTACAATGGGTTTTAAGGAAAAAAAATGTGGAACAAAGCCTTGTCCCAAAGACTAATTCCATGACATAGTCACATAAAGAGGGACAAAACCCCAAACTTTTTTCAACATATCAAGACACATGGCCTCCTAGTATCACAAGGTAGTGAACTATTTGGTTTATGTTTACTTCAACAGATATATTCATAACAAAGAAAGGCAGTCAAAAATTCATAAAATTCTCCATGTTTCCATATGTCTGGGGACTTTTTCCTTGTGTTTTAGTCATCACACCTACCTATTTGGGTATTGGTTCTCATACATGGGTTGCACACCAATATACCAAACCCATGGGTTTCTATCAACATATTGGCCGTGAGTTTTCAAATATAGGTCATGTTCATAAAGTCCACCATGGTTAAGTATTGCGAACTTGGCCCATATAAATATGAGATGTTGCCATAGAGTTCATCAAGTTCACACAATCCATGCGTGGTTACAATTCATCACATATATATATATATATATATGATGAACTGTGTTCTTTTATATATACATATAAGAACACATCGATTTCCTACAAAATGTCACTGGAGTAGGCATGAAGTTTCACACATTGTCAATTCATATATGGCCTCTACCAAAACAGCAACAAATGATTAAACAGCAAGAAGACAAGCATGCGTCCAAATAAAAAATAAATAAAAGGGAAAGTATGGATCTCTTTTTACAAAATAAAAGGTGGGGTGGTGATGAGATCTTACCCCCTGGATGTATTGGCGTGGCTTGTATCGAATCTCAGGCCTTGTCTTTCCACTACAACGTCACTCTCCCATTCCTTTCTTCTCCAAATAACAACTAGGTTGGGGGGTGGTATGTTTGCATTTTTTGCTTTGTATTTTCGTGGGCTGACCCCAGCTCTTGGGTTGTTCTCATTTCAAAAATGAGGCTTTGTCTTGGAAAGCTCAATTCTAGTTCTCCACCAATCCCTACTTGCCATGTGGCGTCCCTACCATTGGATATTTTTAAGCATCATCTTTTGTTATTCTCAAAGACACGCCAAGTTTGAAATCAAATATCAGCTGTACAATTAAAACTAAAATAATTGTACGCAAGCAGCCACACGGTAGTTAATGTGAGACAAGGCAAGCATCAGGTTTTATTATTCTCTTTCACGCTAAATTCTTACTCTCTCCGCCACTAACCAAGTCATTTTGCCAAGCTCATTTTTTGTGGAAACTTGGGGGACTCTTGGTGCCGATCTGTGACATGGGGGAATATTAAAAAATTATTTTATAACTTAATACAGCTAGCTCGGCCAAATTATTAAAATACAACTCCCCACACAAAACTCTTTTGTCTGGGGAATTGGGGGACTTTTGTTTGTGAGGTAAATTACCTCTAGGCCAAGCTAGGCTACACCATGGTGTTAGTGGTCAAGCTGGGCCAGACCATGGTGTTATGGGTCGAGCTGGGCCAGACCACTGTGTTAGTGGTCGAGCTAGGCCAGACCACAGTGTTAGTGGTCGGGCTAGGCCAGACCACAGTGTTAGTGGTCGGGCTAGGCTCGAGCCTGGTCACCATATATTTTTCCACCCTGACCCGTGTGGACTTGTGGGCCCATTTGAGCTCAGCCTCGGTGTACATGAGTTTGATTTATGTGGTGTTCACTCAAATGACTTCTAATCCCAAAGAAGTTGGGATGTTTCGGGATCACCAAGACGCCAATCTGAACGGAGTCCTAGTTTGAGGAGGGTTAGGTTGTTCTGGAGTTCTAGTTCGAGGATAGATGGTTTGCTCTAAAGTCCCACTCTTAGAAGGATTAGGTCGTCTGGGATGATATAAAAGGCTAAGGCCATCCTCCGTGAAAGGTATGCAATTCTAAGCACTAGAACCTATTGTGCAATTTTACTCTTAAACACTCAATTGACTTAAGCATCGGAGGGTCCTTGGCCGGCACCACACCGGTGTCACCCACTGAAGCAATCTTGTTTTAGAGGTTCTGGATGACAACTTGGTTGGTCACGCTGACCTAGTCCGGAAGAATTGTCTTACCTCGATCTCGAAGAGGGCATCTTCTGTTGAACCAATTTTAGGCATCAACATATTTTTTTTTTTGGTTGCTACATAAAGGAAAGAAAGAGAAAAATAAAACTGCTAACATAACATGCTGGAAGCAGGATCAAACCCCAACCCTTTTGTTGTGCTGAAGCGTCAACCAATACGTACAAAACTGTGAGTGCAAACAAACAACAATAAGCAAGAGACAAAGATAGCAAACCAAACAACAATAAGAACACCAAGATTTATACTGGTTCGGCTTTATACACCTACTTCCAATTTGGAGGCGACAGAGCAATCCATTGTAATAAAATGAGAGCAATACAAAGTGTTTTCACTCAAGAAAACCCAAACCCCAAATACACCCAAGCTCACACACTCAAACAATCAGAAGAGAAACCAACACTAATATAATATGTATCTAGTAACAAAAACAATTAGAGATACTAATTTATTCTCTCTTGGCCGATTGGCTTTCTTGCAATTTTCTCTTCCTCACACAAAAGTGCAGCAACTGGAACTATCTCAAAGACTCTCATTGAATAACTCACAACAAGATAGGCTATTCTTCAACTTAGGTTGCCCACCCTTATTTGTCCAACACCTCATTTGCACTAATAATAGTTGTACCAACCCCAAGTGGCTTCTCAGACAAGCCATTTCAATTAGTTGACAGCCAATCCAAATTAAAGGTGATGTGGCAAATATAAAACCACACAATACAAAAGGTGATGGGTTTTAATGTTGAGCTAATAAGTCAATAATCTCCACCTTGGCTCAAGCATTGAATTGAGCTCCCAAAGTAGAACACCCAACTGTAGCCTCTCAATCCCCTAATGGACAATTAACAAATTTTACAAATGCCAATCAAGTCTAAGCCATGCTTAAACTTGAGCAAACCAACTTTCTTTGTCAACATATCCTCAGGATTATCAGCCGTTCCAATCTTCTAAAGAGGAATATCTTCCTCATCCACAATCTCAAGAACAAAATGGAACCTCACATCAATGTGTTTCGTCCTTGGATGATGAATTTGATTCTTTGCTAAATGAATGACACTTTGACTATCACAATTAACATCCACATGGTCCTGTAGGACCCCCTAAGTCATCAAGCAACCTTTGAAGCCAAATAGCTTCCTTAATAGCCTATGTTATCCCCATGCATTCAATATCTCACCCTCTCAAACCCTAAAAGCTCCAAACCTCCCAACCTCCACCACACCTCTTCGTCGATGCTAACCACCACCACCTTGTACCACCATCCGCCTGCCACCTTATTTTTCAACTGCAAGTGAGCAAAATTGATTTTTATAAATTTATAATGATAATATATATTGTTGATATTGATATTTTTTTTATGGAATGAAATTTATGGATATGATAATGTGGATTGATTGAGTTTATAATTGATTGACACTTTGGATTGATTGAGTATATTGAATATTGATTGCTATGATAACTTGGTATATTGAATATTGACTATTGATTGATATGATAATTTGGTATATTGAATATTTGTAGTGGGTTATTGACATTTTCATATTCATATGATGATTTGGATAAAAATTAATAATTGATTGAACTAATTGATGTGTAGATTTATGGAACGATTCTTTAAAAGAAAATTATCCACGAATAGTCCTTCTCCATCTAATCCGGGTAGTTCAAGTGCAAGACCAATTGAAGTAGATGAGATATTGGCTAATCTTCAGGCATACCTTGGACTTAGAACTCGAATGATGAATTATAGTCCTAATATTCGAGATGAGATCCAAAGAGCATATCTACAAAAAAAGATCTTGTTAACCTATAAGTCATAGATTCCACAAACTAATCAATCAGGAATTAATAGACACTTCATTGCCCAATGGTTTGATGAGTTTGATTGGTTGGAATATAGTATATATAGCTAAAGATGCTATGTTTTGTCTTCATTGTTATCTCTTTAAACCTAATTTTGATCAAGTGGGTGGTGACACATTCACTAGGGTAGGCTTTAATAATTGGAAGAAGGGAGAGGAAAGATTTAACCTTCATGTTGGACCGATTGACAACCAAGCAAGAGAAGTTGCTTACAATTTGATGCATCAAACTACACACATTGAAATAGTTGTGATCAAGAAAACAAACCAACCTCGCACGGTTTATCGCACTTACTTGAATGCATCACTCAAATGCATTAGGTATTTGTTGTGACAATGTCTTTCTTTTCGTGGTCATGATGGAAGCTACGCTTCAAGTAAGAAGGTGAATTATTTAGAGCTCTTGCAATTTCTTGCGGATCATGATGAAAAAGTTAAGAGTGTTGTGTTATAACAGAATGAGTTGCAACCGCTTCAGTGGAGAGGGCATTTTTGGGGATGAATATTATAAATAAATCCACTTCACAACAGAGTGGGAGATCATTGGTTGAATGATAGCTTAATTGTTTACATTGAGAGATATGTTTTTGCTTGTATTGATAACAAAACTATAATGCAATGTTTTTAAAAACTGAAAACTCGTCATGGACAATTGTAAATTGTATTATTGGTTTTGCCATGAATTATGAATGGAAGTACGATCTTTCTATTTTTTTTTAGTATTATTTTCTTTGTAGAAAATTTTCAGAACTTTTACACTATGACCTCTTGGCCACAGAATCCTGGATCCGCCAGTGGTTGCCATATTCCATTTTGTTTACAAAACAAGGTGAAGCTATTGTGCATTCAATATAGGAGAGAGACAAGAACTAAGTGCATCATATAGGCTTAAATATATTTACAACTAGCGTGTTTTCTTTTTATTTTGTTTACTTGACTTGCAAGAAAATAACAAAACCTACCATTGAAAGTTTTCTTGATACGAAAAAAATAAATTTTCGTGATGGTTCTTATTTATGAGAATGCTTCTCTTAGGTTGGTGTTTTCGTGCTGGTCTCATAGCGTAGCTTGGACAATCAAAGCCACATCAGACAAACTAATTCTTAAACTGAGAATGCTTGCCCTCAAGGTGGCATATGTCTTTCCAGCATGGGGCAATTGGTATCGTATGAGAGAGCAGCGCCTTGGAAAGTGTTGAATAAAGAGGAGACAGCTCACTGCATGTGTCTACATTATTTAATGACCTCTATTTACTCTGGTGCATTTTTTGCATTTCCCTTTTCATAAAAGCTTGGATCAAATTCAAAACTTATATATGAAAAATGTTATTAGTTTGATAGAAAAAAATTTAATTGGAAAAAGGTGTTGCACATGCGAAAGAGCTAAAGAGCTTGAAGGAATGGGGTTCGTTTGAGAGTGCTTATGAAAAGACTAAAAACACTTTCTGACAACCGAAAGCGCTTTTGACAGTGTTTGGCAGAAAAGTCTAGAAGTACTTATGAGTTATAGAAGCGCTTTCGGGAGAAGCACTCCCAAGTGCATTAATTTCTAGGAAGCACTCCAAAGTGCATTTCTAAGAAGCAATCCCAAGTGCATTTCTAAGAAGTACTTTGATTTTTTATGAAAATTTCAACATCTTTATAATAAAAGCACTTTTGTTAGAAGCACTTATGAGCAGAAGTGTTTCCTAGAGAACTCAACCTTAGTAGAATCTAGGAAGCTGTAAAACTCAACCTTTCCTTTTTTCTTTCTCACCAAAAATCAAAATTTGAAAGTTTACATGTTTTAGATATGATTTGAATTTTGATGGTGTATTCTTACTTTTTTTTAAGTTAAATTTATATTTATACAACAAATGATATAAGTACCAAATCAAATCAAATATACGAATCCACAATTGCTTCTTTTGAACCAAATCAAATATACGTCAAAATCAAATTAATGCTTCTTTTGGCTTTAAATAATTCATTGGTTATGAATAGGGCTGGGCACAGTCCGGTTCGGTCCAATTCAGAATTCTAACCAAAACCAAAACTGACACTGTTCATCCAGTCTGGTCCGGTTCAGTTTTAAAAAAAAACAATGGAAAAACCAGACCAAGCTGAACTGGCTGGTCCGGTCCGGTTTTCCGATTTGGGCCAGTTTACTGTTTTTCTTTTTAAAATTTTAAATTCTGTCTGTGTTGGGCTTTAGTAGCATATAAGGCCCTATTTCACATTCCTGTAAAAATTGGGCCTAAACTTAAATAATTTATAGGGCCATCCAATCCAAACATACAAAACATGGTTATCCAATCCAAACATACAATCTTATGAATTATACAACCCAACGTAAAAATTGAAAATTAAATTACAGACCAAATTAGAAGTTCGAAACATAAGCCAAAAATTAAAACATAACACCAATGAAGGCTTCACATATTAAATGATCACTGGAACGTAGGACTTGAGTTGGTAGTTCCCAGTACACTTGTAAGATCTACAAATAAAAACATAAACACATCAAATTGGTCCATCCCTCTTTTGATATTTAAAAATCAGCACCTAATTATTTATCAATACAAAAATCAGCAGCATACCCTAATATCAACATACAGCAGCAATAAACTAATAAAGAGAGAGAGAGAGAGAGAGATTTAACTGAAAGTCTAAAGTACAAGAACAATATCTACACAAATATTTGAAATATATAAATACCAGCAACAGAGTGTCAACTATTTATATATGACAACATTATTTAGATCAAATGCTTCCTTACTCACCAAATAAAGGATAAATCCCAAATCTGGTGGCTTGTTAGGGTAAATTGTACTTCGAAACAGAAAAGCTGCAGGAAATAGTACAGCGAAATAGTTTTTATTCTTATCATATCATCGTTAATTTTTTTAATTGTTTTAGTTTTCCATGCATTGCAATAGTCATTAACATTCACAAAAAATAAGCCACTACAATTTCTAATAACTATTTTCGGGTATTGTTATTCATCATTCAAGAGGTAAAAAGGTGCAAATAATTGGATTCCACCACAATACGCTCAGGCGTATATGTGTAGCATTGAAGTTAAAAGGAGTGCATTGATCTGTAAAATTTTCACTGATACATCTAAGAAGCCAAATTTGAAGGCATGCAAACAACACTGAGCAAAATTATGAAAACAAAATAAGCGAAACTGAAGTTACATAATCAAAACAAGAAAACAGTGAGACAATGTCTTGCTGAATTACTTCACATTTCAAGCATCAAGTACAAACTGGCAGTGCGAAAGGTATTTAGAAAACCAAGAACAAGGCATACCGTTCCACACTGACGATAGGATTCCTTCAGCTGCCCCAGGATGTTATAATGTCTATCTGTGCCTGTAGCATAGTCAAGGTCTTTCCCTAGCTTCTGGAACTCATTCCTACATTTAGCATGAATAAATTGTTTTGAGATGCACAGATTTGAACAAAATCAACATAAAGCCATTAATTAAACAAGTAACAATAAATAAGAAGCAATAAACTAATTAAGCATCCACCACATTCAAATATTAATTAATCATCACTACCTCCTGGTCAAAACTTTGCTAAAGCTGACTCGACATTCTTGTGCATCTTTGATTGAAATTTGAAATCTGCACAAAACAAAGCAAACATCTGTAAGCTCATTGAACTTAATGTGGATTAATTTAATATTTTAATGACCAATTAAGCTTGTAATTAGCTAGGCAAGGAGCAATAACGCAAATCTAAAAGTGCTAACAAAAGAGCCATAGATTGTGTCTGTTGCATGTGAAAGCAGCAAACTCGGGTTTTAAAGCAAAGAATCGTTCGTACCCCTAGAAGCCAAGCACAAGGCACTGGAGATCAATATTCCTAATCATAATCACAGGAAAATAGTCCCCCAAATTTGTGCTCAGACAACAAGATTTCCAAATCACAAAAAATTACGAACACATCCAAAATAGCAAGCAAACAGAGAGAGAAGCGGAAGATCATGACTTACTTGAGGTGTGCGCTGCGTGATTTTCGTTGTCGACGGCAAGGAGCGGCGGCGTGGTCTGCTGCGTCTGAGAGAAGAGAAGCAGACAGAGAGAGAGAAGGAGAAGAGGAGACTGAGGGAAACCTAATTTGCATAAACTTAAGGGGCCTGTTTCGTTGTAATCAGATATGGCCAGTTCTATTCTAACAAAATAGAACTGGCCTAATAAAAAATATTTTTTATATTGTATATTATATAATATATTTAAAAATATATATTAAATACTGGACCGGTCTAGTCCAGTGCTGTCTTCTGTAAAATCGGAACTGAAATCGGTTTGAACCAGTCCAGTCTAGTCCGATTTTGTTGACTTTTTAGTCAACTCGGTTTTTTCTGATTTTTTTTTATCCGGTCCGATTCAGTTTTCCAGTTTTCCGGTTCATATGCCCACCCCTAGTTATGAAAGAAGCTAAGTAAGTGGGCCGGTATTTGAAACACTACAAGTACTTGAAATAGTTCCTCCACTCGACATAGTTTGCGAGGAAGATGTCCATGTCTTCACCAACAAGTGTTTCAAATTCTTGATAGCTATATTGACATATATTCAGCAAAGTTGAAGCATCAAAGCCAATATCAAGGTGAAAAAAAATACTAATTAAAGATCAAACTACTCACCTCCACATGTCTCATATCTATTCCATCTTTTCATCAATCTCTCTTATTACTGAAGTTATTTCTCTATATGTAGAGAAATGGCGAGAAGCTTGACTTAAGAGCAGTGTGTCGGCACTATATAGAGAGTGAGAGAGTTAATAACCTTGTGTACTAGGAGTGCAAGCCGAGATCGTCTGATGACATTGTTCGTAGTGAAGAGAACACAGTCTCCATGTAGCGTCTGGGTTGTGTCGTGGGTTGCGAGGGACAAGGTGGGGTCAACAAAAAAACCCAGCCAATTTCAGGTGGATAGATTAGGGCTTGTGTTGTTTTCGGTAGGTGTGGGTGTTGTGTGGATGAATGGGAGTGTCGTGAGAGTGGGTGGGTGGGTGCGGTGATGCCAGTTGTGAGGTAAAGTGTGAGTCTGGTAGGGGGGCGGTGCCAGTGTGTAGTTACTGGGTCTTGATTCGGGTCAGGGTCGGGGGGGGGGGGGGGGGGGGGGGGGGGGTAATCGTTATCTTGATTGTTTGTGGTAACTCAGGGTGGTCTCAAGTTTGAGGTGTAGCTGTGTTTGTGAAGACCGCTTAAAAAACGAGATGGCAACAAAGAAACCGCACCATGCTAGAAAAGGGCGAGGACAAGAGCAATGACGACAGGCCCACTGTTGAAGAGTAAGGAGGCGATTGGGAGGAGAGACGTACGTCATCGAGTCGTTCAAGGGGGGGAGGCGGGGGGAGGAGAGAAGTAAGCGAGGGCGTGGATAACCGAACATGGTCATCGCCATATCTATCTGTCATATTTAATATTATTTCATTTAAACCCCCTTTTTCTTTCATTTTTTTCTAACCATATTAATCAGTGCAGTTAACTACTAAAGGACACCCATTAGAAAACATATACCTATGTGACATCATCATTATAGAACTTCGCTTCTTCATCTTTTGAGATGTTGGGCCTTGATTTGGTTTCTCTACTCTTTCAAGTGAGTTGAGATGTTTTTGTTATCTTATTTCGTTTTTTAAAAATCTTTTGCAGCAAAAAAAAAGGGACAAATCTGTTATAGCGATAGTACGTTTTGGTTGGACAGCCATACTTGAGTACAACTTTTGTTACTATTCCTTGAAATTCTCTAACAAAAGAAGAACAAAAAAAGATTCAATGTGAGACATAAAGCAAAAATACACATTATTCTATACTTTTAGGCAACTTACAACATTTAAACCCTATACCTGTTTTTTTTTCTGCGTTGTTGCTACGAAAAGGAAAAAGAGAGAAAAATAAAACTGACCTAACATGCAGGAAGCAGACTCGAACACCCACCCATTTGTTAAAGAAAAGGAACACAAAACCAACTCAACCAAACGACTCTTGTCTATATATGTAACCATGACAATTCAAGGCATATATATATATATATAGATTTTCTATTTAAACTCCACACTTCTCTTAGTTCACCTCATGTTCTAAGTTCGCCCCAACTTTTAATTTAAAATTTCACAATTTCAAAGAAAACCCCATTATCTTCCCAAACTACCCTTAAATACACCCCAAGCTGAAAAAATTAGAAATAAAATAAATACATTGCAGTTGCTACATTTTGCACTAGGAGTGGGCCATCTGATCGACCATCAATGGAGAATACATTGCAGCTTTTATCAGAGTGGAAGAGCAACAAGAAAAATAACCCAACTATTGAAGCAGCAGTAGCAGGATTATGATTTTAGATGCATACTGGAATTCCCAAAGTGACAATAATATTACTATTCCCAGCAAAAAAAAATACAAACAAATGGAACCCCAAATCTGAAATTTAATACTTTCTAGAGAAAGAAAACAGCTTTACCAAAACATCAGGTATAAAAAAAAACAAACAAACAAAAAACAAATAAAATCAATCAACAGTCAAGCAATCAACAAAGGGAAGAGAATAAGATCATTACAGCCAAACAATCAACAAGTCTTTCCATAAGCTCCCACGCAGATTTTAAAGAGGCATGCTCGTCAATGTTCTACGTCTCTGGCAATACGATGTAGAAGAGTTTGTATTTTTCTAAAATTTAATATGAAGAGTAGTGAGGTGTGTGTATAGATGTACTAGGATTAAGTATTAAGTTGGATGGTTTTTTTTGTCTTTTTGCACAATAATAAAACTTAATGATTTAAGTATTGGGGTGAACTAAGAGAAGTGTGGGGTTTAAATAGAAATTCTCTCTCTCTCTCTCTCTCTCTCTCTCTCTCTCTCTCTCTCTCTCTATATATATATATATATTCTACCCAAAAAAAAAAGTAACTAAAATGAGCTACTTGTTTTTATTTTATTGATAGTGATATTAGAAAAGCAAAAACTAATTTAATTTTTGGGACAATTCAACAAACATTTGGGTGGCTCGGATAAAAATACTTGGTGTCCAAGTCTTTTGTAAGCCAATGAGGGATCGATCTTAGTATAATTCAGTTGAGTGTACTATACCAGCTACTCCAATAAATTCAATTTGATTCAATTTGATTTCTTTTTCAAGTTGTTGAACTATCATATGAAGTTTCAAACCAGTAGAAGAGCTTCAGCAAAGACTCAAAATACAATAAATACCATCCCATGTCTTTTCCTTCATAGCTAAAAGCTCATCCATGCAATGAAATAAAAATCCCACCTTGACCAAACTCATTTTTTTTAATCGAAGACTGTCAAGCTATGCAACAATAATGCCCCTAACACAAACTTATCGAAATTGACAACAAAACGAAACTAATCCACGTCCTAAGTGTAAGTAATATCAGACAAACGTAACAATCAGAAAAATTACAGGTAAATAAAATCAACCAAATTTAGGAGGAGCACCCATAGATATCAAACAGAGAAAAGAATCAAAATAATAATAATAATAGATATCAGTATATGATAGATATAGATATAAGATACAAAGTGATATCCATCCAAAGTTGTCTATACTTTATCCATTTTTCTATTTGCTTGAAACACAAAAAACAAAAACTCCCAGAACAAGCAGAGAATATAATAATAATAAAAACTACAAAAACAGATCAAACAGAGAAAAATGGAGTGTGGAGCTTATTAAGAAGAATATAGTAAATTTGGCTTACACCCTTCAAATTCAACTTACCTTACCTGGGTAAACTTGTCTTTAACATTTTATTAAAAGTCGGATGGGAAATAGGCTTCTCCCTTTGCAATCAAGTTTCATCATTCTTACTATAGCTTAGAATCTATGGATTGTAGAGAGAGAGAGAGAGAGAGAGAGAGAGAGAGAGAGAGAGAGTCCCAGAATTGATACTGTAACTGAGGCTATGAAACAGTCAACCAACAGAAATATACAATACTATATATGCTGCCAGTTTCAGCATCACGTCTGCACATCTTGAAATGGTATTTACATCCTATGATATCCCTATCCTGTTCTGACTTATAAAAAAAAACAAACAAATAGATTCTACCTAAGCAAAACTGTAATGATAACTTATATTAACAGAACTAGAACCGTTACAAAAATTAATCTCTCAACCGAAGTAGCATCCTATCGTAGCCACCTAATGACCAAAGCAGAAAATTCACCAGAGTGAGTGTGGTCCAAGAAGTGCATTGGCTTTTTGCAACATCTACTTTGACTTGGAATGCGTCCATCTCCCCATTTTCATTGTCATCATCTTCCTTTTCTTGTTGGCACGATGCTTCTCCGCAATCCTCAATTTTCTCTTTGCATTTCGCATAGGATCAGTAACAGCCATGCGCTTTTCTTCATGTTTCCTCTTATCCCTCTTTGCCTTGAGATTCTTCCGGATGTCATTGTAAACCAGTACATAATTTTGTACGCCTAGTTTATTTCGTACACGTTCAGAAATTTCTTGTGCTAATTGCTTCATATTTTCTGGAAGACAAGATACGACCATGAGATAGCAACTTGTCAGATGGCACTTCAAAATATAGATAAACAATAGGAACATGAGATAGGGAGCTATCTTATTCTATTCAATATAGTAGATAAAGATAGTTTTGACATTTCGTGATATTAAACCACTCATGAATTCAACCAAAAATAAATACTCAAATATAAATAAAGTTTGAAACAAAGGTTTCACAGGTAACTCAATTTTGATTTTTGAAGCAAATTTATAAAATGGCCTTCCTTAGCAGAAACCAAAGTGGATATATACTCTTCCACTTTGACTGAAAAATTAATAGTGAGCCCTCATCAATGCAATGTTGCATAAAAAGGCCACGTACAAAAGGATCCATACCAATAATTTGTTGTGTTCTAGCTGTACTAGGATCGTCGCAGAGGGATGCAGATATGGCATGCAAAGAGCCCGAATGCAAGCTATTTATTGAGGCAGCGAGAGCCTATAGCTTTTAGGATATGCTGGACCAACTTTCTAGATACTTCTACTGTATGCAATTAAAATGGCAACATGGGGAAATAGTGAGACAGAAAACTCACCAGGAATCACTCTCCCAGAAAATCCTTCGCAAACTTTATACAAGGGCAGCAAGATTTCAGAGGCATGAAGCAGGCAGTCTTCCTGACTTATTTCGGATGAAATTTTTCCAAAACTATCAAAGACAATTTTCATCTGCATGGAACAATTACACTGATTTTTACCCCAAAAAAAATACATACTAGAGAATTACAATGTCACCAATAGTAATAGCTATTTTAGTGAATAAGACCAAATTTTTTTAAAAAAAACAAAAATTTCAAAAAAAAAAAAAAAAAAAAAAAAAAGTTAATAAAAAGAAATCAATCCTCTGGGACAAACCTGGAATAGCCTCCATTTGAAGGGCAATTTTTCCCATTTTTTTGAGCAGGCTGGAGACAAGCAAGTACCGAATATTCTTAGAGGGGCTTTCATTATTTTTGTCGCATATTCCAGAGGTAAGAGATAAAAACATGATCCTTCCTTTTCTAGCATCGAGCAACTCAAAAGCTTTAAGAAAACAGCCCTGCTCATGCTGTTCAAGGGTGGACCAGAACTGGGTGGGATCTGCACACTCTGTTTGTCCCACCAACGAATGCACCCCACAAATAGTGGACACAAGATTTTGTGTAATCAAATTACTTGCAGCATCATCAACAAGCTGTGTCTTCATTTGGCAGCAGAGATAAACGGCTATCATGAAAAGTCTACTTGGTCTAATAAGATAGTAAGTCCCAAATGGTTTTTCATGATTTTTAGCGCATGCCTCTGTGACAGCAGCAAAGTAGAAAGCTATGAGGCGACTGGAAATGCAACGTAACCACATGTGTGGATGCAGCAGTAATTCACAAATTGCTTCCCATATATCCTATATTTAAGCAAAAGAATGGAACAGTTACAACAGAGAAAAAGAGATTAGAACATCTTCAATGCCCAGATTATGAATATAAGTTTATCTATTATGATCATCTTTTCTAATATTTTCTGGACTACCTATTTCTAAATTACCATATTGTAAAGTTACAATTCGTTTGAGGGATTTTTGAAATACCATTAGTCATTGCAATGTTTTATGATGTGTTAACTAATGACATACCTCAAGATCCCTATCAAAGCATAGACCATGGAACTGATGCAGCATTTTCTCCAGCATCACTAATGAATAATATGCCTCCTTCCATAAAGGAATGTTAGTTTCATTAGAAAAATCTAGTTGCCCATCAGTGACTGCATTGATGGTAGACTGTAAGATACATTTAGTCACTGGTAATATTCTGTTGATATGCTTATGAAATTCTTTCTCCATGACTTCAACTGGCAATATCTTGTTGATATGCTTGTGAAATCCTTTCTCCATGACTTCAACCAGTAATCCCAAAACCTATCAAATAGACATAAGACATTAACCAAGAGAAATGTGAATGAACCACAAGCAGAGTCGGTATAAAGCTATGATAAAGGATTTGGAAAACAACTATGATAATCTCCTCAAAATTAGGATTACAACATTTGACACTAAAACATGAGACAGCACAAACAGAGACAAAGAACAATGCAGATCCAATTTTTGTAGACATTAATCAGATCCCACATCACTCAGGAAAACACATGCATCACCCATTAAGACTACATGCTTTCTGACATACAGTATGCACTCCAAATATGAAACTTCAGGCAAAGTGACTTTGTCTCCACATTCTTTTCTTATTTAACAAACTCCCGATGGCAAAATTTGAGAGAGCTTTGGGATATATGGCATAGAGCATTGGGCATATTGTATCAGTTAGACTCCCCCAGCACACCAACCACATTCGTTTAAAAGTGCTAATAACATTAGCATACTGAAAAAGTTCTTAAAAAAATACATATAAAATTCAGTCAACTTCCAAGATTACTTTTTGTCTAGATAACAACCTTACATATACCTAAATTGTGATATTCTTGAAAGCTAATTCTTCTCTACAATTGGTGGAGAACTATAATCATGACACAGTACACGGAAGAAGAGTAAGAAATCACATCATTCAAATAAGAAGGCTAAATAACTTTAAACTTGAGAAAAAAATGAAAAAAATGTACCTGTGCCCCAGCACTCCACAGTTGTTGCTTTGCACCCAAATACCAAGATAGGCTGTACTCAAGAATGGAACGAAATGAATGTAGGCTTATATAGCCAGTGAGACATTTTATAGCTGCACCAGCCAAGGAACGAACTTCATTATCTTGATCATTAGCCAAGCAAACCACCAAATGGACAAAAAATGTCTGGGATTGCTCATCCACAACGCCTTTTGGAAATTTAACAATAATTGTGTGGAGCATGTCAAGCACGGATTTTCTTCCACTCGAATGCTCATACCTGTGAAAAGAGTCAAGCCATCATTAAACAAAACAATAAGGAAAGAAAAAGTTTTCTAAGGCACTACTAGGCACTCACCTCAGATTTGACAGCAGAAAATCTAAATGCTGTTGCAAGCGTTTTTCAGAGAGACGATAATCAAGTAAGAATTGCAATAAAATCTTGCTACATTTGTGACGAATTGGTTCTACTTGGCTCGTTACCATCAATTCTGCAACTCTAGTTACAAGATCATAAATCTCAGGAACAACTAGCTTGCGGTTAACAATTGCCTTTAGAAGTGAAAGAGCAACAAAGGAGGGATTCTTCTCAAGATCAACAAACAGTGGAAGCTGAATCAACAGATGTAGCTGATCAGATGACAGAGTGATTTTGGTGCCGCGCAAAAGTACAGTCAACAACCTCAGACATGACTGCATTAGAGAGCTGCCAGTATTAACTGAACTTTCAGCAATACCAAACAGTGCGGCCTTAATATTATCTGCCTGAGATTCGATGGC
The DNA here is from genome assembly GCA_903112645.1 of Prunus armeniaca. Classification (NCBI taxonomy): domain Eukaryota; kingdom Viridiplantae; phylum Streptophyta; class Magnoliopsida; order Rosales; family Rosaceae; genus Prunus; species Prunus armeniaca. The sequence goes on along the minus strand of CAEKDK010000003.1, from coordinate 5,764,889 downwards.
AGGCAAAGGCAACCTGACAAGTGGGGTGAGGCATCTAAGTGATGCAGATACGACATCTTCATACTTGGAGTTCAAGCACTTACCTAACAGTAAGACGAACGGATCTAACATTGACAACATTTGTGCATCATTATTTCCCAATTTCAAATTCTTTATGCGCTTCTGAAATATCCCAAGAGCAAACACTGAAATAAGATGTGAACATACTGATTTAGCACCTGCAACACAGCCTGACGAAACAGCTTTTCCAGTCAAATCATTTCGACGGCGTCCATTTACCCGTGTAATAAACAAATTCTCACCCTGGCCATTTTCTTCATTTATTCCATCTTCAATCAGACCATATACAAATATAAATAGGTCAGTCTGATCAACAGTTGGATTGTATTCAATACCAGCCGCTATGTGAGTTAACATACTTTCCAATTTTGTCTTGGTTTTTGGTGTCAAATGTTTCTCGAATTGAGCAGTAACAGGGGATAGAAGTTTCAAGGCGTGGCTTTTGAATGTTATGCTTTGAGCAATCAATCTCAGGGTTTCAAAAGACTTCTGCTTCTTAGTTTCTTTCATCTTGGAAGCAATCTTTTCAACATCTTTTTCCTCAGCAACGTCTCCAAGAATGTCATTCTGTACAATATAAAGGAGATCTTCCAAACAGTAGTCCAATTTCCCACTAATTGGAGTGACAAGAAACTTTGACAAAATAAAGTTCAGTGTGTATCCCAACACATGTAACTCATATCCCCGTTTCAATGTACTTCGCAAAACCTTGACTATAAAATGTAAGTATTCCAGCCCCAGCTCCTTCAAACAAGCAGCCAAAGCGGACCTAGCTTCTTCACGGATGCTTTCTAATCGATTCTTCAAAAAATTTGAAATTCGATGAACAATGCTAGGAAGCTGTGAGTCCATTACATCTCCCGGTAGCAACCTTAATACTCTCAGTGCAGCAAGATTGATGTTAGCATTGACCTTCTCAGAATCACTCAGTAACTTATGTATCTTAGGAAGCACAACTTTTTGAAGGCATGTCTGTATTTCATTTGCCAAAACAGAACTACTACATCTACGCAAGATTGACGTGCCAGAATCAGTGGTCCCTGTGTTGGAAACATTATCCAAAGAGTCGTCGGCATCTGAAAAGTGAAACTGGTCCAAGATAGAACAGATGAGCCTCAGAAGGAGCTTTTGTTTATTAGGATTCTTGATCATCTCATTAAAGCATCTCATCAACAATGTGTAGTATGAATTCCATTCCATGTGACTGGAAATTGAAGCAAGGGCCTCTATGCAGACATTTTTTACATGTTCTCCTTTTCCTTCATGCTCCTCCAGCAACATATTGAAAAAGAGGGGTACAAACACTTTCTTTGTGATGCCCTGGATGTGATATCAGCAAATTAGATTTTAGTGACTCGGTTGAAAACTCTGAGAAGTGAAACAAATCACCAAATTATTTTTTGAGGAAATAAAAACAGAGAGAAAAATAACCTCTGGCATATAGCTGGCATTGATAACATTCCTAAAGCGTGACAAAGCCCTTGCTCTCCTATGTTTCTGCACAAAGAAGAGTAAATATGTGAGGAGACTCATCACTCCTTTTCAAGACAAACATTTCCTCTGAATTGATCAGCAGTTGATTTTTAAAAAGAATATAACATGTTTTAATTAAAAAAAAATGACCACAGATGTGTTAATTAAGAATATAACATGTTTTAATTAACATGTTTTAAAAAGAATATAGCATGATGCAAAACTTCACCTGTAAGTGAACGATATTGTTGAAAAAATCAATTTCAGCATCTTCATCACAAAGAGCCTTCAATGAACCCAGATTTGCCACTTCTGGGAGTTTTAACACCATTTCTCTTAGTAAATCAATCCATTCCTGAAACCCCACCAGTCAATCATAAAGAGGGTGAAGTACAGAAAGAAGTGTATCTTGGAGTTGCAACAAATCAGATTTTAATTTTTTTTGCCAGTAATTTAGGCATTTTTTTTGTTTTTGGCCATTAACTTAGGCATTATTATTGCAATGAATTTTTAACACACTGCTCAACATTTGTCCTATATTAGATCGGCACTGACTCTTTGAAAAGTTCTAGTTACACATGCATGTGCATGGTCTGGTAATGTATTTACAGGATGTTGTGTGATAGTGCAGATTTGACTTCGTGTTTAATTGGCATTGATATACCGTCAGTCCTGCAGGAAGATAAGAACAAACTTATTACCTTTCTAATAGAAGTTCCTCTCTTCAAAGCATTACCCATATGGTTCAAAAGAAACTTGCTTGTTATTCTCTGAATGCATGCTCTTGTCCAATAACAATTATCAGAGGCCAACATCTTGTCAGGCATATCAGGCATTTCACAGTGGTTGTTCACTACTTGGCCAAGTATGAGGGCAGCAAATTCAACAAATGAACGCAATGACTTGTAAGCACTGTGCCTCAAGATTAATTCTTCAGATGACATGTCATAGACACAATGAGACAAAATGACCAATGCATGATCCTCTCGAATTGTATAGAATATATCAACACTGATCTTTTCATAAGCATTGACAACATTGTCATAATCCAGGCTACCCAATTCTGTATTAGAGGTTGCATTCAAGTCCTGGACAAGTTTTGCCTGCATTCCTTTGAAGAGTTATGAGAAAATAATGACAATTTAAAATTACAAAGCCAATGAAATTCTAATAAAAGAGAGATAAAGAGGGGTTCACACAGTACCACAAAGTGAACAGAAGGGTCTACTCTAGCAACAGCATCCAGAAGATCACAGATAAAAACACGCTTATCTAGATCAGTAGAAGTAAGTAGGGGAGATACTGCATTAAGAATTTTATTTGTAATCTCACTCCCCAATACTGGAACAATATCACGAATTACTTGCACCACTTCAAAACAAAAATCTGCAAAGTAAACAGAAGACTTTAAGTATCTGAGGTGGAAATCCTTCATTAAGTATGAAAGCTGAGATTTTTCAAGATATAATTACCTGAATTTTGAGTTCCATTTGCTAAAACTGGAAGCAATATATCCACAAATTTCCTGGCTGGCACTGCACTTTTTATATACTTCGGTAAAAATTTGAAAATTCTTGTTTCTGCGTCTCCTGGATGTTTAAACAATTTCCTGGCAGTAAAATAGCATGTGACAAACAGGAAATTATCAGTGCAGAATATAGATGAGAAATGTGGTTTAAGGTTAATACGGAAATCAGAAAAATGGAGGCTAAGGTTGTCAATCCCATCAAGGTCAAACAAGAAGATTCGTCAATCATCATGCTTAATGATAAGAAATGATCAACAAAGTTTATCTCATGGACATTCAATAAATATTCAAAATGAACGCTGGGGAATGCTACTATTCTTAATCTACCTTCATCTTAATACTAATAAAGAAACTAACAGATAACACATGGTGGTAGCCAACTTAGCATCAATTAGGCATCATCACAGAAATCCAGTAAACGAAATGAAACAAACTATTTGAAAAGATAGTCCTTTTGGTTATCAGAAGAAAGCATAGCAAGGGATTCCGCATATCGAACCGTATGTAAAAAGTTTCAAGCACATTGTATAATGGGACCCATAATTTGTACTCAACCTACAATCTATTTCTTGGCTATTCATTTAACAACAGAACAATGTTAATCAAGTTTGCAAATTGCTGTGTCCTTACTAAATTTTTTTTTCATCAGCTTAACTGAACATCGAAGCACATACATGCAACAATCACACATTGTAGAGTTAATGTAACGATAAGAGTCTTAACTCTTAAGATGTTATAAGCATTAACGAAAAATAGCAAGTCAGCTGCCAATAACTAGCATAGATACTTCTAAATGCTCAAAACTAGGGTGGATTTGCAAATGTAATCCTGTAAGCCGCACGAAAGCATCCATTGTGTCATACAAGGGAAAAGAAACACCAAGAAGGTTGAGTTCAATGCAAGAAAAGCAAATACTTCAAAGGAATTCTCTGCAGATATACTCAAATAAAGCAAAATGTCTCATAGCATGCACATCAAGGTGGCATCACTGCTTAGTGTTGTGCATGTGTGTCCATGTACACAGAAAATGACCCCATTATTACCTCTTGGCAGCATTATTACTGTGAAAAAGACTATGCAGGCTATCAATAAGTGCTTCAAGGTTCGGGAGTATAACTCTTTTTACAGCACTATCTTCATCATCCAACTCGTGATCAAGATTCAAAAGGTTCTCAACAAACTTAAGAACGCAAGATACAATAGCTTCAGATGCTGACGTGACGGTTAGAATTGAAAGTATATCAGGAACAAGTTTTTGTTCCCTATACAGTAGTGGTACAAGTTTTTGGCTTCTAGACAGAGCAAGAAAACAAGAGAATAGTGAACTAGGTTTCTGGCCGCTGGGTCCCTCCTGCTTGAAACCATCAATTAAAGGCTTGCATGACATGAAGAATAAGTCCCAGAACTCGCAACTAAATTCATGATCTTCATACTTATTGAGAACAAAGGATACAATTTTCAGACATAATGACCTCAAATCCTTAACTGCCTCAAAGTTGTGGAGATCTGCACATAGACCATAAATTGCTCAGCAAAATTACAAAGAAATTGTTAACTAATTGTTAACTCAATTTACAGCCAAAAGAAATTATGTTTCATATGCCATGTAACTCAATTTACTGTCAAGATGGACATCTTGTCCATGACCAGACACTGTAATTCACTAACTATTATTTAATAAAGTGTTTGTTTCTTCTAAAAGTAAATAGACAAATGAAGTATTACCAAAACATTATTTTCCACTGCACTGTCTTTTCCAAGCAAAGTAAGGTCCACATCTGGATAATTTTCAACCGAAGATCCATTGCCTTTTGCCACATCAAGACTTAAACTGCAGCTTCCTAATATTCGAACGACACACCCCATTAGAAAATCAAGAAAGGGGCCAACACGCGATGCATCAAAAACTCCAAGGATATCTTCAATCACATGAAGAAAACCAGATCTTTTCTTCCAAGATAGGGCTGATATATTGCTCAAAGTGAAATATTTTAAGAAATCCAATGCTTGAAATTCAGCCAAGGAACCGTTTGGCAAGGTCCAAAACCAGCTTGCAGCACCGTCACTTCCCATTGAAACAATTTGCAAGGGCTTTATTAACAACACAAAGAAAAGAGGAAGCTTTTCAACTTCAACTTGAGCTATGAAACTAAGAACTGCCTTCCGATGATTTACTCTTGAAAGCTGAGAAAGATATGAAATGTGTCATCCGTGGTAATTTAAACTGCAATAATGATGAAAAATGCTGGAAATATTGGCATTCAAAATTTATGGAATTATCAATAAAATAAACCGAAACAAATGAACATGTATTCTAGTGAAGCATTTGGGAATGTAAACATATAATTCATAAAATAGTACAATTATAACAACAATAAGACACGTCAAGGGGAGAAACAGTTTATGTACACACGGGCATGAAATTTGAGTACGAATATGCAAAAACTTCTTTTTTGTGTGTGCATGTGCGTGCTAGTGTGGGTATGTGTGTGTGTGTGTGTGTGTGTGTTTATGAAATTACATAAAATACTCATCTAGTCCAGTTTGATCTCAGGCAAAACATGAGAAAGTTGGACCCTTAGTCCTTAGGTAAATGACAACCTCATAACATATTTTTAAATTATCTGCCCATAAGTTCTTAAAAATTCATACTAACAATCTTGTTTATCAAGGGCGTGTTTATCTTTCCCACAATATGTTCTTTTACCCCGGTTCTGAACTGTTCTCAACCAAGAGGCTTTCGAAATATTGAAGCCCAAGTTACAAACTCATCTAACTTCCCTAGCATTCTAAACACCACATACATCCCTCCAAGGGGAAACTATGGAAATGAACTGATGGTGGTCTCACATTTAGATGTTTGAGAGGATTTGTTGCCTTGTAGGTATATCACTGATGATACTTATACGTTTATTCATTTCCTTTGCACATTCAGATCAAACCTGCCATAATCTTTTACGTTAGACCTAAGCTTGAAGGAATTATGCAAGAGTATGAGGACACCATGGCTAAGCCAAAACGAATAAACTAAATTTTTGTAAAGTTAGGCGCTAAGTGCTGTTTAAGAAGACTATGTTTTACTAACAAATCAATTTGTTCAATCCTAATATTTACCTAATCATACACAAGATTCTCCTCGAGAGACCCACAAGGTGTGAACTGATCATTTAATTCTGATGAAGGCCTTCTTTATAGAAGACCTTCTACATATGATACATTATACAAATATATACATGTATGTAAACATAATAGAACATATTTTTGAGAACCACAGGTCCAAGAATGATTAAGATAAACGATATCACAAGTTAAACTGAACATACCTTCTGAGAAGCATGTTTCTTCAATTTGCGAACTTTGGGCATCAGAAGACGGATAACCATAGGCACAAGGTCAGGTCTGTGTTCTTCTTCAATTAGATTAGACTCTTTGGATAAACTCCATGTTGTTAATTCTTCTCTCAAATTATGGAAGCTGGCTAGGTTTTTCAATTGTTGACTATATGGGAGCAGGAAATCATCTTTCCAGATTAACAGGCAATCAAGAACCCTTGTCTGTATTTCAGCATCATTTTCATCCAAAAGCCTGGCACCCAGGAGAAAATTAATCGGTTAAATAAAGGGTCAAAAATTGGAAATTATATATATGAAATTTGCACCAACCTATTTTGTAAGACCTCTTTAAGAAACTGATTCTGATAGAAGGACTTCAGGTTGTGCATCAGTTTCAGCAGGTTTAACCATTCTTTGAGGACACCTTTCCACTCTTTGCCTTTACAAACACTCGGATTGAAAGACCCAATGCTGCAGTCACAAAATAAAGGCAAATGAGCCCACAAAAATATTTTGACTAAAGGCTATACAAAATTCAAAATACCCAAGAACAAGTATTCAGTAAAAAGTATAATGCCAACTGACAATCACCTTTTAAAGTCTTTGCAATTGTAGCCCAGAAACTTTAAAAACAAAGGTATAATCTGACGGGACTTGGATTCAATTATGGTTGGAATTCTTTGTAAAGATTGAAGCAAAGAAGATAATACTGCTGCAGAAGGCGTACTATCAGACTTGGAAGTAATGCACAAATTAAAGCCTTCAACCAGATCTGCAAAACAGAAACAGACTGATCATCGAAGAGAACAACTTTGTAGCCATTCAGTGAAAGTGTATTCACATTTCAAATATATACATACAAGAAACTGATGGGCAGAAGTCATCCTTGAAAACCGATTACAAAAGCATGTCCATGTGTTTATACACTACACAATAAACATCTTAAATACACCTAGGCAATGTGAGACTATTCGAACACTCCCCCTAAGCGCCAAGGCTAGTCAGCTATACACCTCCAAACAAGGGGAGAGACAACACAGCCCAACTTTCCTGTGCATACCACGTTAACCAATGGGTAGAACTGATCCAGGAAAACCAGTTTATAAAGAAAGAGTGCTCATGTACCAGGAAGCCCAAAACTACCCCTGCGATGTGGGACTATGCTGGCTATCCAAAGGGATCATGTCCAACCAATGCAAAAGAAAAGGTCAAAGGTCCAATATAAAAAAAAAAAAAAAAACAAAAAAAAAAAAAAAAAAAAAAAAAATTATCAATATCACACAACCCACTTAGTATAAAAAAAAAAAAAAAAAAAAAAAAAAAAACCCGTTTTTTATCCTAGACAGAGAGAATTTCCAGAAAAAAAGGTGAAAAACCAACCCCGGAAGAAGCCTAACAAAATGACCATAGGATAATTATTCATTGTGGATTAAAACAACATAACAGAAAGAATCAAGTTGTGACATACCACTTGACTTGTTGGACAACTTAGAATTTACTTCCTCAACTTGATCAAAAGACGCTTGAAATCTCGATAGGCATTGTTCAAAATAATGAACTAATCTCTCCCATACAAGTCCAGTATTTTGGCTAATCAGAACTGCAAGGCACTCCGATGTAGGATTCCAAAGATAACTAAACCGGTTATGGAAGATACCAATCATCCCATTCAAAACAAGGGGCAGATAAGCTTCAGCTATTCTTCCAGCGGAGATGCCCATCTGTATTCTAGAAATCAATAGAGTAACTTTCCTACTGGTAGAAATTGAAAGCGGAGTTGACTCGATTGAGAGAAGGAGTGGAAGAACCTGATATTTGAACCAAAATCAGTACGGAATTTCGTATATAGAATATTAAATTCTAACAAGCATAACATGAAGAAACAGAAGCATACATTAAAGCCTTGGTTATCCACATGACAAGTAGGAGAAACTTCAGTTCTCATTTTCTTCGCAACTGGCTCATCCTCTGTGCAAATATTGCAATTTAGAGTTTCATAATGGCACAATATTCTAAGAGTTGAAGCACGAATCCCTCTGTCTGAGTGGCACAAATTATCAGCAAATATGTCCAAAGCATCTATGGCTTTATCCGCTTGTAGTTCTGGATGATAAGTTCTAGACTTGGTGTCTCCTTCCATAATAGGCCTAATATTTGAAATAGCAGGAGGTTATGTGAACGCATGGTTTTATACACAATTAACGGGGGGGGGGGGGGGGAAAACTAAACATTACACGAATATTCATACCCATACACGGAATCCAAAAAATCAGCAACAGCAACCAACACTTGTGGACATGATTTGTGTCTATTTCCAAGATGCAAAAATCTGCTTGTTTCGTCAAGCTCAGATTTTTTACCACGAGCAAGTTTGCAATAGGAATTTAAGGAAGCACCAATTAGGCTCTCCCAAGTGTGTTTAGGAAAACCTGCAATATTCTCTGCAAGAGTACCATATGAAAAAAATGTCAAGCCCGAGAAAATGGTCCAGTCATATCTGAAAACCTTCAATAAATACTACAAAAACATATTTGACTCAGCCAGTCCAACAGTTCAAAATATCATATTCATTCAGACAAAAAAAAAATGTGGTGAAAATAAGAAAACACTGATACATATAACAATGCAAGCATTCTAATTAACCGCCAGAAGAGAGATCCTGCTACAGATTTTAAAATGTGGTGAAATCATAGGTTAATGTTGCATATATATATAAGTCTACAAGTTTTTCTAAACATAAAGCAACATGGCATCAAAAAATTATCAAGCAAAGAAACCATAGGTTAAATTACAAAAGATGAGGTAGTGTACCTGCTTCAATCATCAGAATTTGATCATCTGCATCCATCAAATCCATCAACAGCGAAAAATCTTCTTTGGATTCTGCTATTTGTGGAAAGCAGTTAATGACTCCCCACAGCAGGGCCAAGTCAGCTTCATGAATTAAAGTGGATGATGAATCCCCATTTACAATACCCTTTAAAAGCCCAACCCAATTGCTGATAGACCCACGCATAAAACCTTGAATCCTTGGAACTCCTTCACGTGTTCTATCTAAGAAGGTCAAGCTTTGGGTTTCCATTTGTAGTTTTTCATTGAAGGTGAGTAACAAATAAATTACATCTTCCTGTGAAGTTTCTAATAAATCATTCATGGCCCTGAAAATTCAATTGAAAAAAGTTAAAAGCCTCATAATAGATAATAATACAGAAACACTCTAGGAAAAAAAAAAATCGATTGTACCTTAAAATGTTAACTGCGAAGATATCTAGTATGCAAACGTCCTTTTGTAAAAGTTGCCGAATAAAACCTAACAAGCTGTAACAGCAGGACTCAACAATGTCAAACAAACTGATCCAGAAAAAAGAAAAAGAAAAGGGAAAGACAGAAACAAAAAACATCAGAAGCACAAAGATTTCGTTCAAGGCAGCACCTTGAGTTCTTTAGATCAAATACAGGAGCCCATTGCAATGAACAACTAGATATGGTTGACATATCATCGTAACTGTGCAGTCCACTAAGAATACAGAGCATTAACTGCAAAACCTTATCCACAACATCAGATGAATGTTCCTCTGCCATTGTAATGCCAGAAGGCATGATAAATGTCCGCACAAGCAAACCCACAATTTCAAGCATTTGTTGGTAATCTGTCAAATGTTACAGTCGGTAGAACAAGGAAAAGACAAACATATCATTACGAAAGAAATGAATGCTTGATAGTAAAATAAACGAGTCAGCAAACAAAAACACTGTTTCACTCACCAGAAACCTTTTGGCCATTCTTGACTTGAACAGTAGAAACAAGCAATGACAACAGGCAGCTTAAACGTTCAACACCTCCATTAATTACAGAGTCAGTTATTTCCTGATATAAGCAATTGAACATTAAGTTCAACTCCTTGGAGTCCAAGTCATCACATAATCTTTGTAATGCAGAAATTAAGACTTCAACAACAGTGTCTGAACCTGCAGCATTTAGAGAGAGAGAGAGTCAGAGACAAACAAAATCAATAGAACTCCCAAAAATATTACTTACTGCAATAAGATCAATCATTAATATTTCATTTAACATAACGATGCATTCTACATAAAATACAAACTAAAGAGATAACAATAAGGTCAATAGACTGAGCACCCTTGAATCCACTTAACAGTAGAGAATCCAGGAAAATCCAAAATGATCAACTACTAGAGGAGGATCATACATCTCACCACAAAATCTAATACAATTTGTGGACTCCTAAAATGCATGGTTGCAATTATTCAACAAAATAAACAAATGAAAAGGTAAACACGAACATACATATAATTTAGAAATACTACCAATTTTCTCTTAAACCAACCAATCGTTCTTTCAAAACCTTTAAATTGTATTTGCACTTCACACTTAAGCCAAGCCAAAATCACAAACATATTCAAGTGCTCTTGGATAAGTACCGGATGAACCTTAAATGATGGTATACAATTTTCACGGATGAAATATGAATTAGTACAAGTAGTCATTTTAATACGATACAACTATATGTAAAAGCAGTCAACAACTGAATAACCTTACCCTGGCTGAAGTTTTCACCAATACCAAGTATCAAGTCATCCATCAATAAATGCAACACTTGCTCAGCTTTAGAATGGAACCTTGATGAGGTCCCTTGCATGACAAAATATAGTAAAGCACTGACTCCATATTTTCTGACAGGTATTGATTTCTGCACAACTTCAAACATGATCTGTTTGACACCTGCACCAATTCAATGAAGCGGAAAATTTATCAATTGCCGTGAAAGAAACTTAATTGAACATAACACTAGTATATATGGCATATGGCCAACAATTTCTAGTTATCTAAACTAAAACTATATCTTCAGCTACAAGAGACTGGATTAAAATATTTTTAAAAAGACATAAAGAAGGTCACTCTTCCATCAGATGTAGTGCATCTCAAATTAGAAACTACACATTATTATCCATCATTGACAAAATACACGGGGGAAAAAACAAACAAGCATCTAGATGATAATTGTCGTGTAGAAATAAAAAGTTCTAAACACATTCAAAATAAGGCATGCTTCAAGGGGACTAGTATAGAAAAAATCATATGTTTCCCCCTAGTCAACAAATTCAAAATGCGAAAACTGAAAAAATAAAATATGGCAAGGTTTACCTTTTTTAAGCTGCTCAAAAGGTGCATTTCTCAGCAAGAATGACATCCCCTCTGCCATAAATTCTTGGATGTAATCTTTTGGATAATATCTCAAATTTACAGTAACACTACAAGATATATATATATATCATAAGAAAAGAGAACATGAACAGAACGAGAGTAGTACATGGATGCCCACATGCAGTGAATATTGTAAGTATGGTCGTAGCATGTAAACATAGACATTTAGAAACCACCCATCTCCTTCACTTTGTAACATGCAGTGCATATTATAGGTATGGTCATACAACCTGTAAGATCAATTTCAGAGAATGACCGAACTAAACTATTGCATGCAGAGGATGTAAACTATTGCATGCAGCGGTTCATTCACATTCCACCAAATTGAATGCAACGGTATTCACAGTTTATTTCCAAACTTATGGTGGAAATTGGAATACAATCATTAGATATTCATATAAATTGAGCCAAAGAAAACTCAATACCAAAAGTTATCCTTAAAATAAGAAGAAAAGAAACATACTATTGAAGCCTGATTGGCTTTTTTTTTTAATAAACCAGAAATTTGTCACATGAATATTCTTATCATCTTTCTGAAAGTTAAAACGGGCTTATTTTGTACAAAATCTTGTGCACGTTCTAAAGTAAGAGACAAACAAAATCAATAGAACTCCCAAAAATATTACTTACTGCAATAAGATCAATCATTAATATTTCATTTAACATATCGATGCAGTCTACATAAAATACAAATTAAACAGATAACAATAAGTTCACTAGACTGAGCACCTTCGGATCCACTTAACAGTAGAGAATCCAGGAAAGTTAAAAAAGGGCTTATTTGTCTAAAATAAAAGCCTCCAGTTTGCTTTAACACATTGAAAATCAAAAGAACAAAAATGATACCAAGTACTTACTTTAGAACATGCACAAGCTTTTGTACAAGATATTTTTGCAAGTACATCATAATAGATGACCAAGATGTGAAGATCTGCACACAAAAACACCGCAAACTGTGAGTTCATGTAAAATTACATGTAAACCCCAATAAGAATAATGAGGAAATAAACAAAAATAAAATTGGACCTGCTCAATGGCCTCTGGCTCCCTATCGGCACCACATTCTAGGAGAGACACAAGAGAGTCAGCAATCCTTGGCAAGAACCTGGCAGAAACCCACACAAGTGAAAAAAAACAAAAAAACACGTGCAACTAGAGCAAAGGGTCATGATGTAATTCTTCAAGAGACTGAAAGAGCCGTCTCGAATAACTAGCAGACATCATGACCAATTAAGGATGTAAAAACAACAAACCACCAGCAGCTATAAATTAAATTCTTTCTAAAGGCTGAGGAAACTCACGGGATAAAGTCCTCTAGGAGATCTCTACACAGGACTGCAATTAACCTGCTCACAAACATAGATAATTTGAAAATGAAAAACAAAAGCTCCACTCTCAGAAATTAAAAACTCCAAAGATACAATCAGATATCTCAAAAGGGTTGGCATCAAATAAGTTACCATACCTGAGAATGGGTTCAAGCGACAACCTTGCTTTCATCTGTAATCTAGAAAGGAGTTCTGAGATTATGGTTTCCTTATGCAACAACACCAAAGGCAATGTTTGGACCAATGGCGTCATTTGCTCATAGAAAGCGATGAAATCTTCAGCCGTGTTCAATTCCTACAACAAAAATCAGCACCAACAATCACAAACAAGAAAAGAAAATACAAAAAAAAGCTTTAAAATTGGAGAAATATCTTATGAAAAATAGACACATACCCTCCATTCTACGAGGCAGTCCCGGAAAAACGTAGAGCCCGCTTGCGGCTCTGATTTAACTTTATCAAGGCTTCGGAATACATCAACTTCAACTTCTTCTAGTCTCTGAGAGAAGCTCTTGAACTGCACATAAAAACCCACCAAATAATAATCATGAAATTCTTTAAAAAGAAAACTGAAGTAAAAAGAACAAAGAGCAAGAAGCTTCAGAATCAGCTTACGACAAAACGGCGGCGTCCTGGGGATTTGTTGAGCGACTTGACGGCCTGAGCTTGTGATGGGGTTGCCATGTTGAATTGAGAAACTGCAGAAAAAGATGAAGAAGGCTTTTGGAGAATGAACGATTAGGCCTAAAACCCTAAACCACAGCAACAAAGTCTCAATCAACCTCATAAACAAATATAAAACGGAGGACCCGTGGTACATTATACCCAATAAACAGAGGACACGTGATACATTTATATATAAAAACAATTATAAAAACGATTATAAAAATTAATTATATATACATATACAAGAAGTTAAAGACTTATAAATAAATTTACCAAATATAAATTTCTGGAAACTAGTTGATCTAATGATTTACAGGATTTTATTTATCGATTTTTTATAATCAATATTTTTTATTTATGTATTTTAAAATATTTATATTAAAATTTATAATATTTAAAAAGACCACGTGAATTTAACAAATTATGAGTTTAAAAAATCCAATGACTTAATATACCACATCAGCTAAATAAGTTCTGGTTTTGTTTTTATCAGCCAAAAATCCAATGCGCTAACTGCAATTCTGCTAATAACCTCAGCCCTTCTTGAACTTCATGAAGAATCACCAGTACAAAAGGATAGATGCCCATAGTCAAGAGAATCAAAGCTAATAAAAATATGAAGTTGGGTTAATTCTTTCTACCATGCGCATTGAGCAAAATTCCACACAGAAAAAACAGAAATTAAGAAAGAGAAACTGCATATAATTAATATGAAGTATGTGGTGGTGGGTATAAGGGAACAAGACGATTGATGTTGGGTTGGTTCTGCTGCATGTGCACGTGAGAGGATCTGTTTTTTACTTAGAGCACTTCCACCAGTTAGCCCCTTGCCATGGCAAGGGGAGCCCTAGGGCAGCTACTATTCATGTGAATAGTGGCTGCCCTACCCCCCCTTAGAGCATTTCCACCAGTTAGCCCCTTGCCATGGCAAGGGGAGCCCTAGGGCAGTTACTATTCACGTGAATAGTGGCTGCCCTAGCTCCCCCCAGCAAATGTGTGTTTCCAGCAGTTAGCCCCTTGCCATGGCAAATACTATTCATTTTTTTGTTTTTTTCACAACTTTGTTTATTTAAACAATTAATTTGGATAATATTTTCGGATAAGATTTTTGGGTTCCTACGTGTCAATTCTAGATGAATCGGATAAGATTTTCGGTTTCAAATTTCAGATAAATTTCAGATAAATTTCAAATTTCAGATACATTTCAAAATTCAAATTTGAGATAAATTCAAAATTTGAATTTCAGATACATTTCGAAATTCAAATTCCAGATAAATTACCAATTCCAAATTTCATTTGAATTTCAAATTTCAGATAAGATTTTCATCCTCTAAAATTGCGCCACGTGTCATCTCTATCTGTCTAAATTTTTCTATAAAACCAGAGGCTCAGCTCATACCTCCCACACCATATCTTCTCAAATAAATAAAAAATTACAATGAAATGAAAGGCAAGCAAACTAATTTAATGGTACAATGAAATGAAAGGCAAACAAACTAATTTAATGGTACAATGAAATGAAAGGCAAGCAAACTAACTTAATTGTTTTGATCATTTAACCAATCCGTGTTGCTAGGTCCATCGTCACGAAAAAGTCTTCGTCTCATAACATCCCTTCGTTCTAGCTTCCAATATTGTTTTGTGTCAGGGGACATATGGGTTGTATCCATGGCCATTGTTTCCCGATCCTTATTTTCAATCTTTTCTTGTCGTGCATACTCCCTTTCTTGGCGTGCATACTCCCTTTGTTGGCGTACATACTCCCTTTCTTTTGCATTTTCTACATCAATTGCCCTATCGTGCTCTTGTTGTTTCATGTCCATTTCAATTCTCATGGCTTGCATCCTTGAAAGTTCCTCCAAAAATTTAGATGATGACTTGGTAGAATTACTCCCTCTCTTCGCCTTCGCCGCCTTCCTCCCAATAGGCCTCGGCTCCTTTTCGATAGGTGAGTCTTGACTCATCGGGGAATCCATAGGTGAATCCGATGCCGGTGTCTCATAGAGTGGCGTCTCGTTCAAGACTACCGTCGGACCCGTTGGAATAATTTGGAATTTCTTACAATTCTTCACCACCTCCCAACAATGGGTATGGTTGAAGCTTTTTTTTCCTTGCCCAGTAGCACCAAAAAACATTTGTGCTTGTATAGTCTATAAAAAAAAATAGGAATGCAAGAAACTTTAAAAATTATTGGCAATTCAACAAGTATAAAAAAAAATAATGGAAATACAAGAAACCTTAACAATTTATTAGAAATGAAAAACAAAATTTAAATATTGCAACAAACATTCATATTAATATTGGAAATACAAGAAATAGGAATGCAAGAAACTTTAAAAATTATTGGCAATTCAACAAGTATAAAAAAATAATAATGGAAATACAAGAAACCTTAACAATTTATTAGAAATGAAAAACAAAATTTAAATATTGCAACAAACATTCATATTAATATTGGAAATACAAGAAATATTAACAAAATATATAAATTGCAAGAAATATTTAAATTAACTTTAATATGACATAGAAATTAATAAAACAAAAATTACAAATAATTTACCTCACTGGTAAGGTTTTCCCCGCTTCTATGGTTGTCCATCGCCTTTGCCAAGGCATCCCTCCATTTCGCCAACTCTTTGTTAAGAATTTTCCACCTACTAGATAGTGCTTGATCTGTACGGGTCGTACCAATTACCCTTTCACAAAAATCCTGATGAATTTTTTTCCACATATGACAGAATTTCATCTCATTGCCCGATACGGGACAATGACTAATGTGGAGCCAAGACTCACACAAGCTAACATCTTCCATGACACTCCATGCCCCTCCGGTTTCACTAGAAGAACCCATAAATTTTTCTAGAAAAATTCAACTTGAAAGTGAAAAAAATTTAGACTAGAAAGTGAATAATGGTAGAATGAGAAGAAAATGTATGAAGAGGTGGTGTTAAAAGTGAAGAGTATTTGTTGGTATTTATAGGAAAAAACATCAGTATTTTTTGGGTATTTTTTCAAATTTTTTCCGATTTTTTTTTCATTTTTTTTCATTATTTTTTGGCCAGATTGAACAGCTGCCGTTGGATTGCTGGAAGAACTTCATCGGAGCGCCAGCGCATCGCCACGTGGAAGAGAGCCGTTGGGTGCAACTTCCGATTTTTTTTTTCATTTTTTTATTCGCGAAAAATGAGAAGCGTTGGATTTTGAACAACTTTGATCGGACAGCTTCAGTGCGCGCCACGTGGAATAGATCCGTTGGCGGGGCACTGTAGCGGGCGCGTCAAATTTTTTTTAATGTTGGCGCGTGCGTTGCACGCGCCAACGTTAAAAAAATTTAAACAGCTGCGCTGACGTCGTCGTGACGTCAGCGCGCTGACGTAGGCCCAAAACTCGTTTTGCTCCTCGGGCTGGACCTGCCCGAGGGCTAGCCCAGGCAATTTTTTTTTCTGGGGCCCACACCTTGCCCTGGCAGCTTTTGCTTGCTGGAAACATGTTTTTCCCCCAGCCCCCCCCCAGCCCTCCCCCCAGCCTGCTTGCTGGAAATGCTCTTAGCAAAGTGTGTTTCCAGCAGTTTAGGCTTGCCATGGTAAATACTATTCATTTTTTTGTTTTTTTTCACAACTTTGTTTACTTAAACAATTAATTTGGATAATATTTTCGGATAAGATTTTTGGGTTCCTACATATGAAAAATCATTTTCTCAAGATTTTTAGCGGAGGTGCAATATTGACTAAGTATGAAAAATGGTTTTTCGGAATAATAATTTTCTCAAGATAATTTTTGGCGGCTTTTATTCCTTACACATCAAATAAGAAAACTTGATTTTATGGGATTTTAATATAAAGTATATATTCACTTAATGAGCCATCATTTTTAGCCTAAATCGTATTTTGCACTAAAACCGATTTTTCATATTTTGATTTGGTGGGAATTTGATTTTCTAGTATTTTTATTTGAATCCAAATGGGGGGTACTTCCTTATTTACATTGTAAACTTAAGTAAATGGAGTAATATAAAAATAAATAAAAGTAAAAGGACAAAGACATTTACTTAAATGTTGAAAATGGAAATAAGGTATAGAGAGAAAAAAAAAAAAGTAATTTTTTGGTATTTTTTTCAATTTTTTATTACAAAAATATTGGCTACTGGTGTTAAAAGTGAAGAATATTGGTTGGTATTTATAGAAAAAAATTTCAGTATTTTTTGGGTATTTTTTACATTTTTTTCATTTTTTTATTGGGCAAAGGGGGCACTGTAGCGCGCTGACGTCAGATTGCCCTCGGGCCAGCCCAGGTAGCTGGGCCCCACTCCTTGCCCTGGCAGATCTTTGTTGCTGGAAACCCCATTTTGGGTTTGCCCCCCCCCCCCCCCCCCCCCCCCCCCCTTGGGCCCTTTGCTTTGGAAATGCTCTTAAGGAAGAGGGTGTCTTTGAATAATATTATTCCATATTGTTAACTCCATAGTCTACCTACTCATCCATAATTCTCTCTCAAAAAAGAAGAAAATCAATGAGTTTGAGATTTTACGAAAATTTGTTGTGATGGAGATTTTACACAAAACGTGTGGCAACCAAAAGAAGCCTGAGAGGGAATCAGATTTGCTTTGGCTACCGTATCCCATCCTTAACCAATATATATATATATATATATATAGGCCGGGCCAGTACCTGGTATCAGAGCCTAAAGTCCTTAGAAGAGTTGTTAGTTTGAAGGTTTTTTGTCAAGTTTTCTTTACTCACTAGTCATCGAATTGTCTAGCTGTCAGATAGGCTCGTTAGCCATTGCCAGAGAGGCGTAAGGCGTTGAAGAGACCTAGGCAGGGACTAGCAACCTTGAATTAGGAAGAGAACAGAAGGAAAGCGTAAAACCTAGACTATTAAAATGGCAAGCCTTAGAAGAATCTTGTCTACCCGTTCTTCTGGAGATGCAGGCGCTAGTAGCAGTTCTAGCCGTAGAACCCTAAGGGTAAAAAACTCTCAAGAAATAACCATGCGAGACGTAGAACCTTGTCCAACTAGGATATACCCAAAGCACTCATCATTGATATCTACTATAAAGGATCTTTCAAATTTAGATTTGATTATGCAATAAAAACTGTTGAAAAAACCATATCTGTCATTGATAAAAATGACAGTTTCCAACTATTTACTCAGCGTCAAATCGACCAGCATCTGGATAGAAAATATAACTATTTGCACATAGGCTTGGTGCAAGTAGCGGTGAAACCACTTACCGGAACAGGATTGCCCAGTTCAATCTTGCGATGTGTAAGAGATGGAAGACATAGATAGTTCACAGATTCCTTGTTAGGAATAGTCGAGTCAACCTTAGGGGAAGGCCCAATATATTTTATAGTAAATTGAGCTTAGACCCATAAAATTCATTTTAAATCACCTATAACCCTTTTCTTTAGTTTTCTATGTAAAATACCCAATTTTTCAAATAATACCCGATGACTAAGATCCAACTAAACAAGTTACCTAATATAACTTAAAATTTGATTTATTGTATTTTTCGGATTCCAAAACTACCCCTATTTGTAAGTTAATGTATTATGGGAGGTGTAACTAATAACACTCGTTGAATTTGGAAATATCTCCAAATAACTATAATGGATGTAAGAACTAATTTAGAAACTTATTTGAAATTAAATATTAAATTCCACATTAAAGTATTAGTAATCTATTTTTGAATTAATGGTGTTTTCATTCTATGAATTACGACTAGTAATCTATTTACAGTATTAATAATTTAAATTCAATATTAAATTTAGTAATTAATATTGTTTTCTTTTATGAATTATACGACCAGTATTCATTTTTATTATAGTTTTATGAATAATAGTGTACATTTTAATTATGTTGAAAAATAATTTGATAATCTATTTATTATTATTTTTAAACATTTTTTTTAATGAACCAATTTTTTCTCCAAATATTGTACCTATTTTTTTTTCTTTATTACTTGTTTTATAAAAAATAATTTGATCATCTTTTTATTGTTTGTTTTATGAAAACAATTTTTTTTAAATGAGCCTATTTTTTCTCTCAAAATAATGTACCTATTTTATTTTCTCTAATAATGTACCTTTTTTTTTCCTAAATAATGTACCTAGTATAATGAACTTTTTTTTTCTTCTAAGTAATGTACCTATTTTTAATTTATAAAAAAGTGCATAAATTTCAATTATACAACGTACTTATTTTCTATAAATTATTGTGTACCTATTTTTAATTCATGAAAAATGTATGGAAATTTCAATTACAAAGTAATTGACTTATTTTTGTTAATTTTTTTTTGGTAAATAATATACCTATATTTTTATACGTATATATTTATATTTATATTTTTCATATGTACATTATTTGATATGTAATTTACATTTTTTTTTTGTTGCAATTTTAAGGGGCCATATGTTAGAGGGAATGGCAACCAAAATAAATGGGGTGATTGAGATGCTATTAATATGGAGTTTTAATTACAATTATGGCAATTAATGAAATGCTTGGAATAAGTTATAAATAAAATATGAAGTCTGATGGCAAGGATGTAAAAACATAGGAACACTACAACCTCTTATATCCTATTGGTCATTTAAGTTTGAAATTGGGTTTTACACATAGATTTATAGAATGATGGGTATATGTATAGGAAATAGAAATTGTAGAGACCTATATTGGACAAGCCCTATATTTTAACTGTTTTCCCAACTTTTCTGTTGCACTTTCTGATATAAATGTCTTAAAATCCTTAACGTTGAATATTCAAACTCAGGGTTATGATATGGAACCAAGATCCCAAAATCTAGCCATCATTTATAGGGTTTCATATAAGGTTATGAACATTGTTTGTCCCAAAGCTAAAGCATTAGACAGTAAATGTGAAACTACCTTATTCCAAACCAATCTTGAAAAGTCAAATGTGGCCGTCCCAAAAATGATAAAGTGGAGTGATATAACTCTGCCAGAAAAATGGATCTTGGATGAAGTAGCTCCAAAAAGGCCCCTTGAAAATCAGGAGCCTACATGGATCTTGCAATTTGCTGATGGAGAGGTAGAAATACAATTTTCTAGTGCTAGAAGAACTAGGATTGATTTGGCACCCTTTAGATCTAACATAGAACCACACAGATCGAGCACCTCCTCTGATAGAGCTTATGACCTAGAACTTGAAAGAATGGTTCTAGCAGGACTTAGGAGAACTCAAGAACAAATACAGAGGCCAGCCTATAGGTTCGAACAAACCATTCCAGACTTAGGTTTCAGAAGAAATCCTCATCAACCTGAACCAACATTTTCAGATGTAGAATTTGAAATAAATATGATAAAATCTTTTGAAATAGAACACGAAAAGATTAAAAGAGATTATTTGAGTATTGAAAATGTTGATAAAAGAATTTGGTTTGAAACAACTTTTAGGAAAGATAGGCAAGACCATCTCTGGAAAGCCCACACCGCTTTCATAAAATAAAAGAAATTCAACAGTTTTTTCATTGCGTGGTTAGATTGGTGTGCTAAAAAGTATGACATCCTTGAATATAGGAATAATATAGAAATGATAGGAAGCCCTTTCTCGACTTATACTTCCAAAGATGGGAAGTTAATCAATACATCCACCCAAAATGGTGATTAAACAAAAGGATGTAATTGCAGCTTCCTACAAAGAAACCACTTTCCTTGAAGATAGTGCCAATAATTTTCGCACAGCTAGTAAAGAAGATGTAGGTGCTGTCATTCAGTAGAATAAATACACCAACCTGTTTTTGCAACCTTTAGTAAAGCAAGTTACTAGGATTGAAACATCTGTTTCAATGGGGGAACAAAAATCTGAACCAGGACCCTCAGAAACCAAAAGAAATAGAGAAGTAAGTCAAGCGTTCTTTAAACCACCTCCTGCCTTAGATAATAAACATTTTAAGATGGGAAGAACCTTATCTGAATACGAAAACTTTGTTGACGTCTTGGCCAAAAGGTTATCAGGGTTAAATTTGTCAGATAAAAGAAAGGGTCATCAAGTGTCAGTTCTCACTGAAGGAGAAATAGATAACTTGGAAACAATGTTTAAGCAAGAGCAACCTGAAATTAATAGGTTAATGACTAAAAAGAGATTTACGCAAACTGCTAAGACTAAAAACTACTACCCTAGACCCACACCAGTTGATTTACAGTTTGAGGAAGATGGAATGTGGAATTCCGCTCAATATGACGGAAGTTCCATAGTGGAGTGGAATATTGATGGTCTGACAAAATACCATATCATTAATACAATGAAACATATGATGATGTACGCTATAGCCTCTAAGATAAAAGGAAATGGAGATAGGAGGGTGGCTGAAACCATTATTGTCGGCTTTGTCGATCAATTGAAAGGATGGTGGGATTTCCACCTAAGCGACTCGACTAGGACCCAAATCTTAAACGTTCAAGTGGCCATTGGCCAGCAGAGTGTACAGGATCCAACAACTGGAGTCATTAAAAGTGAAAACGTTTACCAGGAAGATGCGGTAAATTCACTGATTTACACCATCACTCTACATTTTGTAGGAACTATAGAATTGCAGCATGATAGGTCTAGAGAACTCCTAATGAATCTTAAATGTCCAACCCTGTCCCATTTTAGATGGTATAAGGATGTATTTTACTCTAAGGTGTTTACAAGACAAGACTATAATGTTGATTTTTGGAAAGAGAAATTTCTTTCTGGATTACCAATTCTATTCGCTGAAAAGGTTAGGAATAGAATTAAAGATAAAAATGGTGGTGTCATTCCTTATGGGTCATATACCTATGGGGAATTATCCTCTTAGATCTACGCAGAAGGATTAGCTTTTCGCACATACATGAAATTAAAGAAACAGCTTGATAAGCAGAAAACTCTAGGAAGAAAAGAATTAGGAGACTTCTGTGAACAATTTGGTTTTGAACCAGTGAAATCTTATTCACATAAACCACATAAAAAGGGAAAGAAATTTGGGGGGGGCGTAAGACTAAGAAGTATGAAAAATACGAGTCTAAGTTTGAGCCTAAGAAACCATATAGAACCTTTAAGAAAAAGAAATACGCAGGGGAAACTAGTAAGAAGGCTAGTAAAGGAAAGAAAGGTGCGGTCCCAACATGCTACAAGTGTGGAAAAATAGGACACTATAAATCCGAATGTAAAATGAAGGATAAAATCAGTAACTTAAGCATTAGCGAAGAACTTAAGCAGCAACTTTGCCAAATAATGCTTAATTCCTCTCATTCTGAGCAGGATAGTGATAACGAACTAGCTCAGCTAGAAAATGAAGAATTATTTGAATATGATACTGAAACTAGTTCAGATAGTGAAAATGAGTGCGCTTGTCAATTTAATGATCTCAAAATATGTGTTTTAACCAAAGAAGAAAGTCTAATAATAGACTTAATTGACAAAATAGAAGATCCATATAAAAAGAAAGTAGCGCTAGAAAGCTATATCTCATTAGCTAGAGCAGAACCAAGTAACCCGCAACCAGTTGAAAACTATAGCTTTAAAACTATAGTAAACAGGATTAATGACAAAATTCACAGGAAAGAACCTACTCTCAATGATCTTCAGTGCGAAGTTCATGATGTGAAAGAAGAACTTAGAGAGTTAAAAAATAGGGTTAGAATTCTAGAACTTTATCGCCCTTTTTCGGAAAAAGATACAGAAGAAAAATAAGAACAATTAGAATTTGAAAATCTAATGGAAAAATTTCAAGAAAAGATAGAACCTGTGAGAAAAGAATCCCTACAAGAAGAGCAGGTTAATACCATGAAATTCATTAATAGCATAGATAAAGTGATAGCTCAGACTGTTGTGATTGATAGAACTTATACATTTATAGTTGAAGGGCTAATAGATACAGGAGCCAATCTTAACTGTATAAATGAGGGAGTGGTACCTACTAGGTATTTTAAGAAAACTACCCAGGTGGGAATTCAATTTAAATTGCCTAACGCTGTTGTGTTCAATCAGGGTATTTGTTTTGAAACTCCTTTTGTTCTGGTGAAAGGTTTAAACCAGTCTCTTATATTAGGAACGCCATTCATTAATATGCTTTATCCTTTTTTTGTTTCAGAAGAAGGAATTAGAACTGAGGTAGAAGGTCAACCTATAATCTTTAGGTTTTCTCAACCACCAAAGGATAAGTATATTAATGAAATTCAAGAAAAAATAAAAAGAAAATAAAACTATTTGTACCATTTGAAAGA
Source organism: Prunus armeniaca (assembly GCA_903112645.1). Classification (NCBI taxonomy): domain Eukaryota; kingdom Viridiplantae; phylum Streptophyta; class Magnoliopsida; order Rosales; family Rosaceae; genus Prunus; species Prunus armeniaca. The sequence goes on along the minus strand of CAEKDK010000003.1, from coordinate 5,741,067 downwards.
AGAAATGTAGCATAAGAGAATAGAAGAGCAGCTACAAAATAGCAAGATAAAAGATAAAATTGATGAAATCCAAAAGATGTTCGAAAGTCAAGTTTGTGCTGAAATACCCAATGCCTTTTGGAATAGAAAAAGGCATATAATTGAATTACCCTATGAGCCTGATTTTGATGAAAAGAAAATCCCAACCAAAGCCAAGCCAATTCAAATGAATGCTAGGCTTATGGAAATTTGTAAATCCGAAAAACAAGATTTATTAAATAAGAAGTTAATAAGGAAAAGCTTATCTCCTTGGAGCTGTTTCGCTTTTTATGTCGAAAACGCAACTGAATTAGAAATAGGAGTACCAAGATTGGTGATAAATTACAAACCTCTACATAAAGCCTTGAAATGGGTTAGAAATCCGATGCCTAATAAGAAGGATCTTTTGGATAGACTAAATAAGGCAGTCATTTTTTCAAAATTCAACATGAAATCAGGATATTGGCAAATCCAGATCGCAGAAAAGGACAAGTACAAAACAGCTTTTAATGTTCCCTTTGGACATTACGAATGGAACATTCTACCTTTTGGATTGAAAAATGCTCCTTCTGAATTTCAAAATATTATGAATGATATATTTAATCCTTACACTGCTTTCACCATTGTTTATATTGATGATGTTTTAGTCTATTCTAATTCTTTGGAACATCACTTTAAACATCTGAATATTTCTTGAAAGTTGTGAAACATGCAAGATTAGTAGTGTCGGCAAAGAAAATGAAACTATTTTCTTCAAAAGTTCGCTTTTTGGGACATAATATTAATGAGGCACTAATAGTTCCGATTGATCGAGCAATATCCTTTGCTGATAAGTTCCCTGATTAAATTAGGGACAAGCAACAGTTACAAAGGTTCTTAGGAAGTCTCAATTACATAAAAGATTTTTATAAAGACCTAGCTCATGATTCAAAATTATTATATCAAAGGTTGAAAAAGAACCCAGTTCCTTGGTCTGATGAACACACTAAAGCTGTTAGGAGATTGAAAGTAAAAGTCAAAGAACTTCCTTGTTTAGCTTTAGCCAACCCAGAAGCCTTTAAAATCGTAGAAACCGATGCTTCAGAAGTAGGATATGGGGGAATCTTAAAACAAAAAGTTGATAACTCAGAACAATTGGTTAGGTTCACCTCTGGAGTCTGGAAACCAACTCAAAAGAACTATTCTACTGTTAAGAAAGAAATGCTAGCCATCGTCCATGCTGTCTCTAAATTTGAAAGTGATCTTTTAAATAAGAAATTTTTAATAAGAGTGGATTGCAAGGCTACCAAAGACATTTTATTTAAGGATGTTAAAAATCTAGCATCTAAACAAATTTTTGCAAGATGGCAAGGAATTCTTTCTGCTTTCGATTTTGATATTGAATTTATAAAACGTCAAACTAATGCACTCTCAGACTTTTTAACTAGAGAATTTTTGCAAGGTGAGAACCAGAAGTTCAAGCCAGATGACTCCAAGTAAGAGCTCCTAAGCTCTTATCAAGTCATCCCCTAATAATCCAAAGCCTCTGATGATTTCTTCTCGATACAATATGGGCAAGGAGAAGTAGATCGCTGAAAATCCTTTTCGTGAGTATATGAATATGTCAGTTGCAATCATTGAAATGAATGATTTAGATAAACGCTCAAATTTGCTGGCTGAAAAATATTTAAGGGATAATCTTCCTCCCTTGAATAAGCCTCGAATTTTCTATGAAACTGTTCTACTTGAAACTAAGTATGTTAACATCGTCCATCGTCATAGGGGTGAAAATGCTAACACCATAGCATTTTCTAAAATTCAAATTTTAAATGTCATTTCCCTGGAAGAATGGGGCCCTAGCCCTGAAAGGGCCAAAAGATTTATTCATCCTGAAATTAGGCCATATTCTTATATTTTCTGGGATTATAAAAAGGCATGGGAATATGTGTTATGTTTTCAAAATCAAAATTATTCCCATACTTGGTTTATCTAGTTCAAGCTTAGAGCTCTGAAAGAACTCCCTAATTGATTCAAGAGCTTTTTTCTAATTTGGGGTCCTACTTTGGAATACCTTCCTCCTGAAATTAAGGAATCTTTTCAAATGAAATTTTGTAAATGGAATAAAAACCATCCTAATCAAAGGACCTTATTCATGTGGTTCATGATAATGTATGAACTACCATGGATATTAAAATGGGAGTATGTTATTTCAGAGGATGTTGATGAAGAATGAACTTATATTCCTAATCTAGTCCTAAGTATCTTAATCAGATGGTGGGATAAATTCACTAGGGATCACCTGGCTCCCACCAAGATCATCCCAGCTCTTATCCCATCTCCCGATTCTGCTGCTACTCAGCCTTTGGTCACTTCTTCTGATTTAAGTGTTTCCCAAAGGTTACAACTGTTGATAGATCAGCCAGGATCATCATCCTCTAAAGAAGACTTCAAAAAGAAAGTCCTCGAGATTCTTGATCTGGACGACGAATCTATGGCCTCAGCATCTGCCACCCAACCTTAAGATGAGATGGACCCCTTTGCCAATGAAGACATGCTGGACAATTTCCATCTAGAGCTTTATAGTGGGCCTCAGTAATTTTCTGTCTGATATAAAGACAACTTGAAAAACTGTAATTTTATGCTTTCCTATAGTTTTGTTCGGTTAAAGCAAGATTCTCCTGCTTTAACTCAGATTTTTCTTTTGTAAAAGTGTGCTTTTTCCTTTTTGGCTTTTGCGGGAAAATTCAGCGAAGATTCTCAAAGTGAAGATGTTGCTCTACTGTAGGCTGCTTTGTGATTTCTTGTCTTTATTTGACACGACAACAGCCCCGAGGCTTTAAAAGGAGGACCTCTCCTCAATTGTAGAGCACCGAAAAAATCATCGCCTCCATAAATAAACTTTGTACGTTTGAGTGTTTTGAGTGCTTGAGTGTCTTAGTGTTTTTTCCAAGTGCTGCTTCTGTGAAGCTTCTACTAAGCACTACTACTCTTCTGCATTTATGTAAGTTTGCTAAATATTAATGTTATCGTTTATATCGTTTTTAGTTTCATTATATTCTTATCCCTGGTTTTGGCTTTGCATGTTTGAATTTATGATAATTATCTTGTTTATTCTCTACGTCTCTACACTACCTTCCGCGCATAAATTAAAGCCAAAAATCGATTAAAAATTTGCTCTTAAGAGGCCGGGCTAGTACCTGGTATCAGAGCCTAAAGTCCCTAGAAGAGTTGTTAGTTTGAAGGTTTTTTGTCAAGTTTCCTTTACTCACTAGTCATCGAGTTGTCTAGCTGTCGGATAGGCTCGTTAGCCATTGCCAGAGAGGTGTAAGGCGTTGAAGAGACCTAGGCAGGGACTAGCAACCTTGAATTAGGAGGAGAACAGAAGGAAAGCATAAAACCTAGACTATTAAAATGGCAAGCCTTAGAAGAATCTTGTCTACCTGTTCTTCTGGAGATGCAGGCGCTAGTAGCAGTTCTAGAGAGATATATCGAAGGATCTTTATGTCCTATGTGCAGCTGCTATAGCAAAGCCTCTTTGAGGCATTTCGTCGAACAAATGGTGGAAACCAACGTCATAGGGCATATTTCGGCCTCTCCAAGTGTTGGTCCTTTTTTTCCTCGTTCCTTTGGGTAGAGTCTTTTTGGGAACGGAGCGGGAGAGAGGAAGAGGTTGGGTCAACACCAATACCCCAATTGGATCTCTGGCTCGTGAGAAGACTAGTTCAATTTCTAACAAAGTTGAAAGTTTGATCAGGTTGAGAAAAGCGGGCGAGCACGAGCTGGGCCCTGATGGCTTGCTTCTTTTGGCCTGATTGTAGTTTGCGTAGGCATACCACTATTGGGGATGACACCAGCCCAATAGACCTAGTATATGTGATGTAGAATGTTTTGTTTGATGGATTTGCGCTTGTTCTGGACCTCTAATCAAGCCATTGTTCTCCAAAGGGGGTACTGACTCAGATGAGTTCTTTTCTATGCCTCTATTAAGAGGACTTCAATATTCTTTCAATTGTGCGTTTATAGCTTGGCAAATGCGAATAGTACCTAGCCAAACAGAAAAACCAATGTTAGGGTCAATGCTCCCTTGATTGGGCTCAAAAACCTAATTCGATTCAAGATAACCCCAAATTGGGTAAGGACTTATTAATTCAGGCCCAATGGTATGATTCGAGCCTTGACAAACCCTTATTTTGGGGCTAATGAAGCCCTATTATGACCTAGAACCCTCATTTTGGGCTTGTCTAGTAATGAACAGTTGTAACAAAAGATTCAAATATATAAAAAAATGCAGGAAAGTAAGATACGAAAAAGATAAATGACATGAATGCAAAGTATGATTAAGGTAAATTGTGGAGAGAATAAAGTTCCAGAAGTTGGAGATTTCTCTATCCAACTCCAGCATGATAACAAGATAGAATGAAAAATTTATCCATTTAGCTATTTTTAAAGAAAGTTACAATATTGAAGAGATTGGAGATTTCTCTTATCCAATCTGTACAGGTTTAAGATGTTTAAAAGGAAACTAGACTGACTATTTAAACAAGAATCATACCATGAAGGTGGCAAAGCAATAAAAGATAAACGCAGGATTTGTCAACTGGTTATCCGGGCAGCAAGTTGGCTATTTGAAAATCTTGAAGTTTTGTTCAAGTGTTTACAAGACGTCGCGTCTGATGTTGGAGAGAGAGTCCCCGAGTGCTACGATTGAGCCTCTATATTTATAGGTAGAAATTCTTTAACAATGACAGTGAAGGCTGGAAGATAACACTTGAGTCCAAAGTCAACTGCCAATTTTTCCTCGTGAGTCGATCCATAGCCAGGAGAAAGGATATCTCATATAAAAACACCGGTTTCAAGGGATATCCCTCTGATTTGTCATCCTTTTACAGTTGAAAAACCAGTCAGAAGACGGTTCCTCTTGGTTTTGGCGTAAATTAGCTAGCCTTTTTTCTTGCTGAGAGACGGCGGTCAAGTCATTATTAATGGCGAAAACCCGTCTTCATAAAGTCATGTGAGTCAACGGGTAACGGTTACTTACTTTCCTAACTTTAATATGGGTTAAGGCTAAGGCTTTTTGAGGTATGGGCTTTTGAGGGGATTTCACCAATTTACAGCCTAAATACGGAAAAGCCCTTGATGTTAATTTCAAAAGAAAGAAATTGGTCTGGGCCTCATGTAACTTCATTTAAATAAAAAACCAAATTTGGTCAATTTTCCAAATATGGTACAAACATCACCCCGTACTTAGTGCTTGTAGTTCTTTTGAATTATAAGAATAATTCAAATAATTAGTTAATTATTAACTAATTGGGTTTAATTTAAATCACAGAGCCCAAGACGTGTACAGAAAACGAATGTATTATTGGAAAAAAAAACGTACCTACGTGTATAATACAAGTATTAAACGTGAAAATGTAAATTCTTTATAGGCTTAAGTTCTACAGTGCCCCTTGAAACATTGGTCAATTCTCACTTTATCCCTTGAAAGTTAAAGTGACCCACTTTGCCCCATTGACAAAGGTTTGATGTTCCACATTGGCCCTACCGTTAACTCCATCCAAAAGTCTGTTAAGTTTGATGACGTGATAGGGGTATTTTAGTAATTTCGTGCACCTAGGTTTTTTAATTACTTAAAAAAAAAATTAAAATATAAACATAAAAAAAAAAAAAAAAAATATTAAAAAAAAAAAAACCAAAAAACAACACCCTTTCTCCCTCAATCGCATTCTCAATGGCCTCCTTAACAAGGTGAGCCAAACCCATTGGTGGCCTAGTTGTTATTAGTTGCAGGATGAGCACCCCAAGTGAAAATATATCAGATTTTGTTCCAGCATGCCCTTTTTTTTTTTTTTTTTTTTTTTTTTTTTTTTTTTTTTGCAGAGAGGGGTAGAGAAGAGGAGTTAAGGGAGAGGGGAACATCAATGTTGCTGGGGGTGGGGGAAGATTGGGACGCCCTTCCTTCTCTGTCCTTGTAACCCCCCCACCCCCCTTCCCTATGCACCAGAAACCCAGAGCCCCCCCCCAACCCGCAACCCACCCTTCTCCCTATGCAGAACTTGGAAAGCCATCATCCCCCACTCGCAACCATCCCTCTCTGTGTAGAACCCAGAACCTATATTTTCTTCCTTCCCATTTCTCTCGAAATAAATATGGTTTTTTTAAATTAATGTAGTCCTCTATATTATCTTTCTTTTTAATGTGAAATAAAAAAAATTTCTATTTTTTTCTTTTAATTTTTCTTTTGGTTTTTATTTTAGTTTTTGTATTTGTAGATATAAATGCATTTGAGGGTAAGGCTTATTACGTCTCCTCTCACTATGTAATTTTTTTTTAATGTTTATTAATGAAATTCACTCGTTTCGTCAAGTTTGTTATATAAGTTTTGCCTGGTCGGCTTTTGAATCCTGGAACCGCCACTGCCTGCAACCCACCCCCCTCCCTGAGCATAACTCAAAAAACCCATCACCCCCCCCCCCTCCCCCAGTAACCCATTCTCCCTAGGCAGAACCTCGGCAAAAATCAAAACAACCCAAAAATAAAAAAAACCCACCCCTGGGCAAAAATCGAAACAACCCATCCATCCCAAAAATCAAAAGAACAACCCTCCCTCTGTTTTTTCTACCCCACTCCCACAGAACCCCAACCTCCATACCCATTAATCAGCTTTCAAGTTTCACGCCTCCCATCCCAAAAAACAAAACAACGAAAAGAGAGAGAGAGAGAGAGAGAGGAGAGAGAGAGAGAGAGAGAGAGAGGAGAGAGAGAGAGAGAGAAATCAATTTTTTAAAGTTTTAAATTTTATGTTTGTATTTTAATTTTTTAAAGTAATTATTATTATTTTTAATCCATGATGGAGGTGGGCTCCACTTTGCCACATTACCCACTCAAATTTGTGAATAAAAAACGTAGGTGCACAAAATTACTAAAACACCCCTGCCACGTCATCAAACTTAACGGATTTTTGGATGGAATCAACGGTATGGGGCACTGTGGAACATCAAACCTTGGTCAAGGGGGCAAAGTGAGTCACTTTAACTTCCAGGAGGTAAAGTGAGAATTGACCAATATTTCAAGGTGCACTGTAGCAATTAAGCCTTCTTTATATGGGTAATAACTTTGGCAAAGTGAAAAAATCAAAGGGGACAATAGAGGCTCGAGTAATGGCCTAAACTACTCTTATTGATAAAAGAAAATCGGGGAAAAAAATTATATAAAAAAAGGGATCCATATATATAGTATAGCCGCTAGGCTATACTATTTATAAATACATAAAAAAGGCCCACCTAGTGCCTAGGCGTTAAGTTAAATTAACGTAGGAGAAAATTTTGAGATAACCTAATATAATACTCCTCCTCCCCCTCTCTAGTGAATGACAAAAAATAAAAAATAAAAAATAAAGGTAGATTCCGATATTTGCACAAAAATTGGTCACATTTTCATGGGTGGCAAAGTCAAAGTACTAGACTTGTAGCTGAAACAAGTGAAACGTTATTTCTATAAGCATGGGACATAGGAAGATGGCCTGTAGGACTCTTTGTCAATTTGGGTGGCTTAATTTGCACATAAATAATGAAGCTCTATATCTCTTCGTCAACTTTTGCCTCCATGAATTTCTCTCATCTTTTTACGGAGTTGACAAGTCAATTATGATATCTAAAAAAATTGAACAAAGTCAAGGTTCAAGTCTTCCCTCGCAAATGGTGGCATTCTTTCTGGAAGAAAGAAAAAAATTATAGTAGAATGTCAAAATACAAGTTGCAGCAACGTCTAATTGCAACCCAAAGGCAAAGTAGTAGAAAAATCAACCCTCCAATTCAAATAACGCGATCTCAGACCCTTGAAACCTATATATATACACAGCTCAGCAAAGCAAGTTTTTGTTATTTTCTTTTTCTCTGGCTAATATCAATGGCAGGTGAGTGTATGAGGTCTGCTCTGGTGACCCTCTTCATCTTTGCCATGGTACTCTCTCCTATTTTGACCCCTGAGGCAGCTCGATTCACTTTTCCAGGTAAATAATTCCACCACCAATTTTACTATAGTAGCCAGCTGCTCCATTTTTAACCCTGCAAGCTTTTGGTATTTAGGGGATTAATTGTTGATTTTGTATTTTGTTTCAGATACAACTCCTATATGTCCTGATTGTGTATGCTGCGCACCTCCCCCACCAGGCTATTGCTGCGATTGTAATTGTGCTTCACCAATTAAAACTCACACCGATGAGTAAGGGTCCCCATGATATACATGTACAACCAAATTTGTATGATAATGGAAAACAGTGTATATATTTATATATATACAGGGTGATTACTGTGTATATTTTTCCAACCTCCCTAATCCAAGATTACAAACGTTAGCCAAACACAAGAAATAACAATATTGAGAGAAGAAAGAAAACAAATCAAAGCACATCCCATTCTGTTGGAGGGAAATTAGTAGAAGTTTGATGGATAATGTTTTGGTGTTATGTCACGGCACTAACAACCCACTACGCATGCATCGATGTTGTTCTCACCTTAATCACATAAGCCCAATGGACCTTAAGGTATGAAGTTTAAACTCAAAATACGTCGATGCAATTAGAAATTGTCCATTTATATTTGAATTATAAATTATTGTTGCTTTTCTCCGATACAAGAGTTACACATTATGACTTGTATCAAGTCAACTACACCAAAATATAATATAGCAGGGGCTCAGGCCCAAATTAAAACTCGGGGACACCTACTCGTAAACAAATCGGGACTAAGCTCAAAGCTCATAAACCAAACACTTTTTTGATGACTCCTAATGTGAGAAACCAAAAACAAAACCAAAAACTCAAGAGAAATTTGAAGTGAATTTTGAGGAAGATTTTGATATATACACCAAAATTAGGTGAAAATTATGTACATTTTTTAATATATATTATTTTAATTCAATAATATGTGAAAATTATGTGTAAAAATGTGAATTTTGTGTGTACTCTTGAAAATTTTGTAAAAAAACTCGTGTATTAAACATGAAAAATATGTAACTTGTACAATACAAGTATTGTACTTTTGCTTCTTAAAAAACTTGTATTTTACCGAGTCTATAAGATGTATTATTGAAAAATACATACATGTGTGTATAATACGAGTATTAAACGTAAAAAATGCTAAATTTTTCATATGGATAATGCTCAGATAATGGGAAAATAGATACTCAGATAATGCTCTAAACTACTTTTATCAATAAAAGAAAAAAATTTATTTATATTTAAAAAAAAAAAAAAAAAAAAAAAAAAAAAAAAAAAAAAGATATATACATATATATATATATAGTCTAGCAGGGCGGCTATACTACTTTTTAAAAAATTTACCACATTAACGCCGGTCGGCTATACTTTTTTAAAATAAAAAATACCCGGGTATAGCCGTTTGCTATACTATTTTCAAAAATACCAGGTCAAGAAGGCAACCACAGTATAGCCGCGCGGCTATACGATTTTTTTAAAAAAAATTGCCACAGGAAAGCCGGTCGGCTATACTGTTTAAAAAAAAAAATACACAGGTATAGCCGCCCGGCTATACTATTTTCAAAAATACCAGGTAGAAGGCAACCCACTGTATAGCCGCGCGGCTACACTATTTTTTTTACCGTAAAGCCGGTCGGCTATACGTTTTATAAAAAAAATAAAAAATACCCGGGTATAGCCTCCGGGCGGTACTATTTTCAAAAATACCAGGTTAAAAAGGCAACCCACAGTATAGCCGTGCGGCTATACGATTTATAAAAAAAGATAGTATAGCCGCGCGGCTATACTATTTAATATATTATTTAAAAAATACCCTCCTTGTTGCATTAGTTTATACTTTATTGCTATTAATTGGCTAGTTTCAACATATTCAAAGCGGATATTGAAGAGAGAAATTTCACAGTAAATCAATCTGTGAATTCAATTTTTTTCTTCTTCTTTTTTTGTGGGAATGTTTGCCTTTGGAGGAACAACAATCAATATTATTCTAATAATTTAATTAAACAATTAAATTACACAAGAAATAGAATAATTAAATTAAATATGACATTAAATTAAAAGCTTATTGTTCTTGCAGATAGAGGCTTGCATAATTGCAATGTCCATGAATCAGAATTTCACCCCTACTTGGTGCTTTTAGTTCTTTCCTACTCGGTGCTTGTAGTTCTTTTGAATTTTAAAAATAATTCAAGCCACCTAGAATGATTTTTTGTATATAATCCAAGTCATTCTTCTGAAACGATATTTTGTACATGATGCAAGTCATTCTTCTGGAACACTCTTTTGTACATAAAACATGTCGTTCTTATGGAACGATTTCTTGCATGCCATTGTTCCGGAATGGTCTTATCTTCCCATTTTGTCATCACTGAAGAGGAGGTCCAAAAGCTTTCACCTATTAGAAGCAAAATACCAAAATACTAATAGTAGTAAAAGTATGAAATAACACAAGTATTGCTTAGGGTAAGAAAACTTTGCTCCAAGATTCTTCAAACTCGGATTTTCTTAGTAAATAAACTAGAACCCCTGATGATCTAGTTATATCCCTATAGTCCCTTGTGATCACGGGAGACGTGATAAGGGGTAGTCTTGCTTCTAAAAGAGATGATCATAGATAGTCTAGCTTCTCAAACACATTAAGTGTACACTTATAGAAAAAACAATTTGATATTTCATCTTTCAATAAGCAAATTAGATCTCTTAGATAGTCACCGAGAATTCTTTTTCCTTGTTTTGTGTTGTAGCCCTCTGAGTCAGCATCTCCCTCTATAGCATACCACAATCCACCAATGCTTCAGTCTCCATCCCTAGTAAGTCTCTCTTTGGTATAAGTATGGTCTTGTGTAGTAATTTCATGAGAGATAGACAATGAAATGGTGGTACGTGTTTATTTGGATTGTCTTTTTTTTAACCCTTTCTTCTCTTCTATATAACTCAATTGATTTTTGGGAGAGGATTCGTGCTGTAAAAGTAAATAGAGAAAGTATGGGAGGGGTAAGAGTAGTTCTCAATAGCTCAAGATTCAAAAGTATCTTATTCATATTTAGTGCCTACTATTCATAGGCATAGGAAATACATCACCATTTACAACCCTTATGTAGTGGGTTACAAAGCATAATTACAAATGATAGATATAGTCTTTAGTGCATAGTTTACAACCCTATAATGATAGGAATTACAATAGACTTATGGTGGGCATCCATAACCTTTGAGTTTACAACACTTTTAGTCTTTTACCACTTTATTCTTATGAAATTATGTGCTCTCCACCTTGCACCCGAGTTCAAATACTCCTCTCCGTAATTTAGATTCGTTCAAAGTAGATTATCGCTTGTATGAAAAATAAAATTTGTGGTTTTTATTAATTTAGTTAATCAAGGGTATATTTTTAAAATTTTAAAATTTCAACGGTTAAGACTTTTCTTTCTTTATTTTTAGTACAAGCGATAGTCTAAACTAGAGGGGAGGGAGGTTTCTCACATACGCGCACACAATTGATGCCATGGGCGTTCGAACCTGAGACATTTGGTCTGCAAGTCAATGCCCTTTTCCACTGGACAAGACCCCATTGATTTTTCTTCCTTTATATATAGATTTGCCTATAAACATAAAATATTGATTTTCTTTGTTTGTTTGATTCATTTTTTGTCGAGTCAATCAATACAAACTTCAACATTTTTGTTCATTGGAACTCCAACTGCAAAGGACACTAATAAAAGCTTGGACAACGATTTGCATTAGTTTCTTGGTTTCCTACCATTAAAGGGTTCTCCTATAAACCACGCCTTGCAATCATCCATCTTTGCTCAATTCAATTTGGTCGACCTCTTCAATTGGAGGCAACATACGTTACCTTGTTCAGCGGGTGTAGATCTGAATTTTTAGATTAGCAATATTGGGTGTTATATGATCTTCTAAGCTTCCATTTTCGCGATTATGTAACTAACAGTCTCGTGCTTTAACCACAACTACTTACGCAAAACTATCCATCTCTTCTTTTAAAAAAATAAAAAATTTATGCAAAAAATTTACTGTCGGTTTATCTTCAACACAGAGAAAATACTCAGCATTTGGGGATCTTAGAAGCAACAACATTCTTATATGCAAGGTCTATTTCCTCTTCTGTCATCTCAATTGTTTCATCACTGTCGTATCCTGCTGTACCACTGGATATGGCTTCAGTTCTCCCACTGTCCCTCTCTTGTCTTTCAGTCTTTGGCTTCTTCTTCTTTGACGGGTCATCACCTAAATTCTTAAGTTCCACCTCGTAAATTCGTTTACACTCCATTACCTGTCTGCAAAGATCTTCCTTGGATACTGCTGCAGACTCATTTCTCGTGCCCTCGAGCTTTGCCAACTCTTCGACTACACGAGGAATGAAATTCCACTGCTCAGTTATTTGCCGGATATCCTGCACACACCAAAAATAAAAAAAATAAAAAAATTGTTTACCGCATTGACTAATTCCCTTCAAATGGTGAAGGGAAACAATTGATAAATGTTTCCAACTGTAAATTGAGTTCCTGTTCCCTTTCTTTTTTCACATGAGTGGGTGGAGGTGGAACCAAAGTATGCAAGAACTAAGTTTAAAATTACTTCAAAAAGACCAAAGTGTGTTTCTGTAGGAATACCTGCTTTTGTTCAAGAGAATCTATTGCATCTTGTAAACAAGTTAAAATCCCTTCAGCTGCTATTTGGTTTATCTCATCTGGCTCTGGCTGTAAGAGGTAGTAGAGCACAACAAAGATCAGCTTTATTCAGGAGGTACGGCAAGTCTTGTATACAATCGAAAGAGGCAAATTTCAAAAACACAAAATTTTACACCTCTGAACCACTAGTATCAATGGGTTGAGAAGAAGACAACTAGAAGTTATAATTGTGAGTTTACACAAGCTTCAGCATCTAAAAAATATTGTTTTCAACTCCAGCAGAACAAAACAAAAAGAGAACCAGCAGACTCACTGTCGACAATACAAAAACAAAATGATATTTTCAGGAAATACACAAACACAGACGCACAAAAGTAGAATGCCAACAACCTTTTCTTCTTGACTCTCTAGCCATGAAATTGTCTTATTCAAATCGTCAACTGCCCACTTCTTCACTTTAGAAGGAGAAAAGCACTCCTTAACAGAATTAGAAGCTTTAATCTGCTAAACATATGCACAAGAAACATAACAGCATTGGTATATAGAGAAATGCCGCTGTCATAAATCTAAAAAGTTGACGAAGGAAAAACTGAAAACACAGTTTGACATTATTTGTTTATATATTTATAGGACATTTTAACGCTAGCCTAGTCAAAAAATACCTTTGGATTTGATGATGCAGTTGGTTTTGATGGTGAATCTCCATCTTGCTTCTTCGATTTTCTAGGTTGGGATGCCTTTTTGTCTGCAGACAGTCACTTAAGCATGGATTGACCGTACATACAACAACAATAAAAATCTAAGACCACATGGTGACCAACCAAGACATCCTAAATGAGATTTGAGGAGTTAAACTTAACATGAGGCATTAAAAACTTCAATAACATAAACAATGAAAATAATTTAAAACAAATGAAAAATGAATACAAGAATGCATTTTGTTGTACAGAATTGTCACATATAACAGATACCCTTGCTAAAAACGTTAAATGCCAACACACACGCACAATTCCTTTACCTTGGCTGTTGTCATGGGAAACACTGCTTTTACGCCAGGGTTTTCCAGCATTCATAAGGTAACTTTCAATATCAACAAGCTTCTTCTGTGTGTAACACTCTGATATCCAATCCTAATATGAACAAACAAGATACCATTAGATAATTACAAAGATTAAATTACCATTCCTAAAATAATTGCTGAAGCATCAGTGTTGCGTTTATTAGAGAAAACTAATTGCCCTTTTTTCATGAGATTGGACTTGTATAAGACAGCATATGTTAAGCTAATCAAACCACAATATCAGAACAGAGAACATAGTAACTTAAGTGAAACTTACAGCAACAACTAACAATACAAGTCAATATCTGAAGATAAATTATCTTTTGGGACAAGATAATAATACTACAGAATATGTAATGAGTGCATGCCACAGTTCAAAGCATATACCGTAGAAGTTTTACTTTAGCTTCAAGCTAATTTTCCTTAAAAATTGTCTTTACGGGGCATAAGTTACCAACAAGTGCTTATATAAAAAAGTCAAAAGGCCAGGAAATTGTCACTTAATTGATTGTAGCCTGCCTTAAGTTATGAACCATCAGTGTTGACTAAAACAATGATTCCATATGGAAGCAAAATTAAATATCATACACAAGACAATTGTATATATTTGAAACAAAAATATGAACCTTTGAAACTATAGTTCCACAATCTGCCTCAACTTGTCGAAACTTTGGGGTGTTTGGAAATGCACAAACCAAGAGACTGCAATCTGAGTTCCAGTCAGGCTGATATTCTGCTCCCATTTCCAAGGCCTGTGACCGCAGAATGCTGCGCTCAGGATTAACAAACCCAGACAGTACAAACACTACTCCTTCCTGGGCAGATAACAACTATGATATTAGCCTAACATTGTCACGTTACGTGACATATTGAAAATGCAACTTGGTGAATCTTATTCCATACTATCCAGTACCATAAGTTTGGAAAATTTTGTGGTTCCCGAACTGGATGCACCTCCACGCCCTTTGGCTAGCCTGGGCTTTGCACCCTCGTCACTCTCCTCACATTCACCAGCCCGAGTTGGTTTCTTTCCAACAGACTCACTCTCATTGTCTCTTGAACTCATCCATGAAGGAAGGTTTCGCTTCCCAGCATTATTGGAACCATCACCCTGGCTTGTTTTCGAATGAGACATGACCACTCAAATGCCCCAGATGCTTCTAATCAAAAGCTATGCACAATGGACAGGTACCCAGAGAGGCTAGCAGTAAAAATCATCACGGTTTCCACAAGCTCCACCATGACATATGCCTACAAACGATAACATTACTGAATTACTCACAAATTGTTACAAATTCTAAGCATATCAAACAAGCCAAAGAAAGTTAAACAATCTTGAGGGTTGGCAGTTCATGTAGTATGAGACAGCATGAAATCAATTAAAATTTTCAATTCACAACACAGTGAGAGGAATTTAGATAATTACAGAGAAAGGAAAATTCTTGCATCACCGGTGAAAATTATAGGAGAAGAAAAGAAACTTGATGAACGAAATGGGCGTTCTTGAGTTTTACCGTTGCGTTTGGGGAAAAAAAGGTAAACCCTAATAGCAGGAAGAAAGTAATTACAGACTGAAATTACTTACTGTTAGCTTCTCTTTCACTTGGAGGGCACTGGAATGGTTCGAACTAAGTCCATTAAGAAATTGGGGTTTTGCTTTGGATTTTCCTCAGCTGCTTTGTATTTGTTGCTGTACTGTGTTTAGTGGTTTTGTGCTACGACCCCAATACTTTGGAGTATTTGCGTCTGGGCCTCCACTTTTTTTAATTCTTTTAGGAAAATGCATGCGAATAATCTATTTTGGCGAAAATAGCACTCATTTTCAAGCAATATAATTATAGACACCAATATCAACCTTTTTGTAATTTATTTCTTGAAACTATTAATCATCAATTTATTCATGTAATTATTCTTAAAAAGGCCTTTGGAATATGCTTCATTTTTTGGTATTTATTGGCCACATATGAATACTTAACATACATAATAGTATTTTTCCGACTCTTAGGCCATCTCCAGTCATATGACTAAATATAGTTCATGGCTAAAAATTTAGCCCTTCAAAATATTAATTTTTTAAACAATAGTGTAGGGTTAAATTTTTCCATCTTCAGCCATGAAGGGCTATATTTTAAGGTCCTTCATATTTTATTATTTTGAGAAAAACTATGGTACAACACATCCATTCAACAACTATGTATTGTTTAATTTAATTAAACTACTATTTAGAGACAATATTCCATGACCAAGAATTTTTTATAATTTTTTTAAAACAACATTTGAAAACATTTGAAAAGGTGACTACATTTTTTTTTAAGGATGGGTTTCAATGGTTTGACATCCAACGGTCATGACTAATAATTTTGTATAATTTTTTTACAAATTGAAAACATTTTAAAAGGCTTATATATATATATATATATATCCAGCTAACATCATCAATGTAAAGCACATACATGGAGCCCACAAAAAATTCGGCCTAGGACTAGGCCAAAGCTGGGCTAAATGTGGCCCGGTTAGAGGACTAAATGGCCAAATGTGGCCCTCTAAATTTAGCCAAAATTTTGTTTAGCCCATGGTGGAGATGGGTTTTGCATTATTTTAGGGCTATATTTGGGATATAGCCTATGGCTGGAGATGGCCTTATGGTAAGATATATTTGGCAATCATTTTCTCAATTTTCAAGTTATACCGTCAGTCATACTTTTTGAGATAGTTAATAAACACTTCAATGGGAATGTTTGAGGTGATTCGTTATAACTCCGATTGCAAGTTAGTAAACATACTGTAAATTTCATTTTTATTTGATGGATGGTGGAAAGGGTTCAAGATCAACCACCACATTGATATTTGGAACTTTTTTTTATATATTAAACAACTAATTATTTGGCATAAATCTAATTATTTATGAGACAATAATGAAAAAGTTCTTATTTTTTGTCTGAAATTTTATTACATGTCTAAAATTTAAACCACTTTAGTCACATTAATGCTTTCCTGCATTTTAAGTAGCAGTGCAAATCCTTGAGCATGAATCCACACAAGTCTCTACTTTTCCTCCATCTGACAAAAAATAAAAAATAATTAGCACATAAACCAACATGAAAGCACACTCTTGCACATATACACAAATCTATATAAATATTCACTTACTATGATTATCTTTGGTGCTTATATTGTTGCATAAAGAAGTAGCACAACCAAGCTTGCAGAAGTGTTTGGGGTATGTTTGGGTGTCCAAAGAAGAAGGATGGAAAATGCATTTTCTCAAGCAATGGCCACCACAATAGATAGGGTCTTTTTTCTCAGGGAAACATGTAGCAAAGCATACTTCATAGCAGTCTTTGAATTTAGAAGCTGTGGACTGTCCCATGAGCAATCCAAGCACCAAGGAAACTATCACTATAGCCCTAACTCTCTTTGCCTCCATTTTGCTTCTATCAAACACCTTTGTATTGTATGAATGTTTGATGTGACAAGATTTCTGTCATCCTAAAAGAGTTTAGATATGAAAGATTTCTGTCATTCCAAATGTGAAACTTCAAATGTATCACTACAAGGATAAAAGAAATAGAATACCTCTAGAAATGCAATGATATATATGGATAAAAGAAGAAATAGAATTCTTTGGAAATGCAATTATGTTTGGAATAAAAGAAGAAATATAATATTTTGAAAATTCAATTATGTAGTATTTCACTCGAACACACCTTAAGGTTTTTATTTGGATGGATGAATTTGAAATAAATGATTTGGATTTGACAACAAGATTAACTTTGCTTATAAAAACAATAACCACATTAGATTATTGAAATGACTATATGCAAAGAATCATTTGAAATCCATTTGTTTTTTCTTCCTTTTTTCCTTGTCCACATCTTGGCATAGGTGGACTGTAATAGCCTAAATAAGCGATTTTACCTTATAATGTCATCTAAATCCATATAGGCCCCATTTGATTCATGAGAAATAAGGCTTGGGGATGAGAAATTAATTGCTTTTCCATGTTTGATAAGTCCATGCATGGGACATGGTTGCCTGACACATAGGAAAGTAAGGGGGAAAGTGAAGCCCTCCTCCCAACTTGGGTTTTGTTTTCCCTCATCATAGGAAAGTTTGGGAAAATGAACCAAAATTAAATGTACATTTTTAATGACCATTTTGTTCTCATTAACAATTTAGAATTACAGACAAAGTCCTAATAAAAAATGAAACCCTAACCGCACTCTGGTCCCCTTTCTCCTTGCCGACAACCAACCGCAGGGAAGCTAAGGGAGGAGGTAGCCATTGCTCCTCCTCCCCTCAGCCCATCTTCCCTTTCCTCTCCTCATCTCCCATTCTTTTTCTCCCATCTTTTCCCTTCCTCTTATCCCATCTTCTCCTCCCATTTCTCAACCCACATAGTCTAGATCTATTTGGATCTAGGTCTGTTTGTTTTGTTTGATTGTTTTTGCAGTGTTCTAGGTAGATGGTGTTGTCTTTGTCTAGACAATGGTGACAGTAGTGACGTTGGATTATGTCTCTTCTTGGGAGAGTTGTGATACTGGTGGCTAATGTTTTGCCTCTGTTCCAATAGCAATGGCAGCAGAGACGTTGGTGGTAGTTGTTGGGATGTAGTGCTCTTCTCTACTTTGCGGCGAGCAAAGAACAATGCTTGGTTATAGGAGGTTTTCTTTGTCCGGTTCTGAGTTGAAGTGAAGTGCTTCTCAAGGGTTCTTTTACTATTGTTTATGTGGTGATGCTAGATTGTGTCTCTCCTTGGGAGAGTTGTGATACCTGGTGGCTAATGTTTTATCTCCGTTTCAACGGCGGCGGCAACAGCGATGTTGGTGGTAGTTGTTGGGATATGGTGCTCTTCTCTACTTTGTGCTGACCAAAGAACTATGCTTGATCATAAGAGGTTTTCTTTGTTCGGTTCTAAGTTGAAGTGGAGTGCTTCTCAAGGGTCCTTTTACTGTTGTTTATGTGTTCCTCTTGCGTGTTCTCTCCTGGTCTCTTCTATGGTATGCCTTGCAATTTGTGTGGGTGCTAAAGGACTATGATTTTGCTCATAGAAGGCTTCTTTTGACAGTTAGAGGTCTATGTGTTAGTTTTCATTTTTTATTTGTTCTTTTATTGTAATGGTTCAAAGTGACTTGAATCGGATTCTCTTGTTAGTCTATGACATGTGTGATACTCTTTTCTCCCTTGAGGTTTGTCCCATGAGGTTGTCCTATGAAGGTTTTAACGAGGCCACTATATCATGTCGTTCTTTGTACTTCTTTGGTTCTATGAATGAATTCTATTTCTCAAAACAATTTAGAATTACAATATATCATTAAATACATTCTTTTTTTTATTTGATTTAATATGGGTATAATTGGAAAATTATACAAATTTTGTTTTCCATTCCTACTCAAAACAAACATGGGAAATGAAATAAAGTGAAATCTCCTTATTACTCTCATGACATTACCGAACGTGGAAAATGAATATTCTATTTCTCATCCCTTGGGAAATGACATGGGAAGTGATTTCTCCTCAAATCCATTCCGTGAACCAAATTGGGTCATATGGATGTGGAATCCCTCCATCCAAATGGAGACTAAGGTTACAAATATTATTGATTTACTTTCATCTAGTCTCTCAAACTTGCAAAACCAAAAAAGTTCCCTTCTAGTGAAAAGAACAAACAAACAAACAAACAAAAACAAAAAAACCGATTAGCGTTTGGTCTAGTGATTATTGTTTTCACTTTATTGAAGAGATCTTAAATTTGACTCACATGAGTGCAAGGATAACATATCCATATCTAATCCTGGCAAGCCCAACTTTGTTGTTTGTGCATTAATTCATTGTTAAAATATCTTTGTAAATATTCTATGGTTTGTAAAAAAGAAAAAAAAGAAATTAAGGACGTATATTGTTTATCTAAAAAAATTTTGTAATGCAAGGGGTTTGTAGCTGAAGTGGTTAAGAGTATTTATAATATATACTTGAAGTCTTAAGTTCAATTTCCCCTTCTTGCATATATAAACATAGATTATTATAGTCAGTAAATTGAACTTAGGACTTCACCAATTACTTGAAGGTCTAATCCGGCCAAGTTTCCCCATGATAGATTTGTGCCCACTGAATTTCATCGGGAGAGTTTTAAAAAAAAATTTTAACCTAGTATCTTTAAGTCAATAAATTTTATTTTTAGTATTTAAATAATATTTTAGCCTTATTTAAGTACTTTCATTAGTAATTATATTTTAATTATTATTTATTTAGTGAATAATTAGTATTAAATATTTTAATTAACTTCATAAATTATATTACTTGATAAATAGTAATTTATATAATATTTTTTCTTTAATAAAATAATTATATACTAATTATTCACTAAGTAAATAATAATTAAAACATAAGAACTAATTAAAGTAATTAAAAAAGAGAAATCTAGATTATGCTATTTAAAGCGTCTAGCCGCATACGTTTAAAATATTCTATTTATAGAGTATAGCCGTGTGACTATATGACCACTTGTTAAAATCTACCTCAAGGCACACTCAAGTATAGGGTTAGGTCCAATTATGTCGTACAAACCGTATATTGGGATCGAAACCCTAATCGTAAAACCCTAAGTGGAGTTACATGAGTATCCGAACCTATTCGAGTCATAACTCTTACACAATACAAAAACAATTGTGTGAATTTTAGATCAAGCCAAAGTAGTAAGAGAAAAAGTATGATTACCAAAAATGAGAATAGAGACCCAGGAATAGCCAATCATTTGCATACCTCATGTAAAATATTCTATTTATAGAGTATACCCACGCGGCTATACCCAGTTGTCCCCAATTTTTAAAAGAGATAGTATAGCCGGTCGTTCCCAATTTTTTACAGAAATAGGCTATACCTGGTTTTCCAAATTTTTTAAAGAAACGGCTATACTCGATTTCCCCCCTTATTTTTAACGGAATAGTATAGCCGCTCGGCTATACCATGTTTCTCCAATTTTTTTAACTCTATTTATTACTTCATTAGTAACCTCTTGCCTCTCCTACAGAATAGTAACTGCACACCGCACAATACAGTACGCGAACCGGTTGGGGTTTTCCCGCCATCAGAGCTCAACCTCAAGCCCCTCTCTTTCTCTTTCGCTCTCTCTCTAATTGGGAAAGATGAAACACAGCGTTTCGACTACGCAATCGCTGAATTGAAGATGGTGTTTGTGATTTCTTGATGACGATGAGATATGTCTTTGTTGGATTACGAGTGTAGACGCCGTCGCCCCAATACGGTGCGTTTCATCAATTGGGCCCATTCGCCATATAAGGCTATCATGTACCTCCTTATGTTTTCTTGGGCCGGGTAGGCACACATGCTTGAAATAAATGAGAAATATTTTTGAAATTTGCACCAAAATGTGCATATATTCCCTAAACTTTTTCTTTCAACAATGGGCGAGGAGAGAAGCTTCGAGCTTGAAACATCTTTTAATTTTACAAAGAGAAAAAACCCTAAAGTAAGAGTTAGTTGATATATACTTCATAAGGTTCAAACTATGATCGATATGGGCTGTGTGTGTACAGTTCCAAAGGTTCAAATTTGTAGAAAATTGATGTATGTTCAAATAAAGATGGCAAAACACAGATATGGAAAGCACAACCCAAATAAGATTAAAAGGAAGTAATGCTTGATAAGTAAATTCTAATTTAATTTACAGATAGAAGCACAACAAATTCAGGGTAACCAACCATATTTGGTTGTGCTAGAAATTTCCAAGCTACAAGAATAATAAAAAGAAAAATAGTTTGCAGTGATTAATTACATACGACAAAGGGCATGCAGGCAAATATGCAGACAATAGTAACATATTAAAATCACCATATAGTAGTTTGTCATTTGTTTTCTTACCAACCCAACTCTAATTGTGCATGAAAACAATGGAAAGTAGACTAAATTAGCTTAATTAGCAAGGTAAAATCCTTATAACCCTTTAGGCCTTGTTTGGTATCCTAATAAAAAAAGTAAACTAAAAAACTATGATTCTTTTTTAAAAACATGAGTTTTCAAATAGTAATTTTAAGATCTAAAAACTTGTTTGGTATTGAACTCCAAACTATTTTTAAGGTCTAACAAAAATTGAAATTAAAATCAGAAAATCAAAAACCCTAATCCCCAAATTGAAATTAACAAAAGAAAAGGAAAAAGATATGAGGCATAAACCCTATCAATTTTGGTGGAGAGAGAGAGAGAGAGAGAGAGAGAGGAGAAAAAATACTATAAAACCTCACCTTTTTTTTTTCTTAAATAGTAGGGGTGTTTTTGAATTTTTTTTGGGTTTGAGTTTTTAAAATGGGCCTACCAAAAGTTTTTGGGGCAAATATGTTTTTGAGTTTATAAAATTGGATCCAAGTAGGATACCAAACGAGCCCTTAGTAATCCGGTTGGAATTTGGTGAAGGACTTATAGCTCAAGTGATTTATGAGCATTTACCCCAATATTTGAGATCCTAGGTTCGATTTCCCTCTCCCTATAAAAATCCAGTTGGGATTTGAGTTGTCATAGCTGATCACTCAACTTTGTCACACCACTGTTAGATGCATGAACGAAACGGGAGAGATTAATTGCAGCAGAGTCAAATTCAAAAACAAAGAAACTGAAGAGCTTTTCCTAATGATGACAAATTGACAATTGGGTTTGAAACCCTGACTCAAGCCATGCATATGCTGCCTTAAACCACAAAAATAAAAATAAAAATAATTTGGGTTTTGTACAAAACCCAAATAAATTTTAGATTCCAAAATATATTTCACAAAATCTGATGCTATCCAACTCATTAACCAAAAGCTTGAGCCAACTTTATATCCCTCTTTAACTCTCAATTAAATCCCAATTTCTTTGCTTTCCCTCACCCTCAATTGCTTCTGTTTGGTTCATTTTCAGTGAGAAAAAGCAATCATGGAAAATAGGCATCAGAGGAGAAAATGTGATGAGACCTATGAAATGACCCCATACTTTCCAGCCAGCAGGTACAGTGAGTTCCAAAATGCTCATAAGATCTTTGGTGTGAGCAACATCCAAAAGATCAGGGCCATGGCTGCACCTGATCAAAGACAGGCAGCTGCTGAAAGCATTCTCAAGGAAGGGAATGCATGGAAAGTTATAGACACAATCAGCTGTAATGAAGCTATCAAACTAATAGGTAGCAATATCAAGCTATACAAGCAATACCTCAAGGAAATGGCTTTGCATGTGTCGCTTAAGACATGCAGGTTTCTTAAAAGTAGCACCGCATTCTTGGCAAGTATTGGATTTTTCCCTCTCTCCTTCCCCATCCCCATCAGCCTCTTTGGCCATTTCCATCTCTTCTTGGAACAAAAGTAACCAAATTATAAGTAAAAATTAATATAATCAATCTGAAGACAACACAGCTTCAGATTTTTTTTAAAATACAAAAACCCAATTCATAAAAATTCATAATTGGACCAAAATTAAAAAGGAGGACTGAAACAATCAGCTTCTTTTTGGACCTGCAGATGCCACAGTACTCACAATAATATCGCAGCGAATAAAGACTTTAAAACTCAGGTTTTCTTTAAAGTCAGGAAAAAAATAAAAATAAAAATAAAAATAAAAATAAAATAAAAAAAGACCCGCCTAGGCGCCCGCCTAGGCCGATTTTTACTTTTATTTTTTCGAACCCGCTCTCATGGGCTGCAGCAGCGGCATTCATCAACTCTCACAGACTCGTTGACTCTCTAGCCTTCCGTTTTACAGCCAAAGCTTTTCTCGCTTTCCCCCAAGGCGCTTACGACGTGGTTCCCAGTTCGTTCCAACCAGAAAGCTTTTCACGAAGTTGTCACTTGTCGCACTGCATCAGTCTCAGCGTTCGATAATGTCTTCACTTGGGACGACTTCGTTACAATATCCAAACCGGTTAAGATCTCAGGGGCTACTCGGAAAAGATCAAAATCTGCAATCGCGCTTTCCTTGGTAAGTTATACAATACATTTTCTCAGCTGCCAAACAGAAACAGACCAATTGTTCGTTTATCTCTCCACAGTCCACTCCACATTTTATTGAAACTGCTTGCAGGAATCGCACTCTGAGTTCCTTCCCTCTGAAATTGAGGACCATTCACAAAGGGTAAGCTCAAATTCCTTGAATTCAAATACCCGTTTCATGCTCAGATATAGCACTGAATAATTTTCCCAAATCTCTAGTTTTTGCTGAGAATTTACGTAATTTCAAGGACGTGTTTACTTTCCCACCAGAAAATTCAAACTCTAATGGCGGTTTCATTCATCGCTGAGCAGAGGACGAGAGCTGTGGGAGATGTAATCAAAAGCTTAGGGGAAGAACATAGTCCAGGTATAAGGAATGAACTACGGTTTGTTTCTGCGATGTGCACCACCTTTTTTTATTATTATTTTTTTATAACCTTGGTCAAGGTGATTAAACAATGAATTATAATCAATTTTTTATGCATCTCTAGCAAGTCATTTTGGCTATATTAATCTGTATGATGAATGGATTAATTGGTGCTATATATGTATCTGGCAATGCCTGTACTGTACGTAGTTTGTTATTAGATCGACATGGAGGTGTGTGAAAGGGCTTGATAATGAGGTTTTGGAGGTGACACTGTGTGCGCTATAGTGTTGGCTAGAGAGGAATATAAGATTTTTTGTAGGGTTTGAAATTTCAGTGGTAGCATTTGTTGGCGTGACTTGTGGATATTGACTTACTTTCCTTACACACCAAGAATTCCTATTATAATTATAATTGATTTACTTTAATTCTTGATTTCCTATTGTAAATAGATTTAGAATTTATTATTTACTTGCCCATTCAGGTTTCGTTGTATTATAACTCCTACAAGGAGAAGAATACATAAAAAATTCCCACAAATAAATATTCTCTAATAGTTTTCATATTTTAGCATGGTATCAGAGCTAGGTCGCTTTTTCAATGGTCACATAGGAAGGAAGCCAGCTAACTCTTTTATTGTTGTTCATTTGATTTGCTTGCAACTTTTCATTTTAAACATTTTTTATGTACTTCTTGTTGGAATAGGCTTATGGAGTGCACATGAATGACTATGTTGAGAAGGATGGGAAGAAGTTTCTATGGATAGCGAAGAGAAGTCAACAGAAACCCACTTATATAATATATATATCCAGGGATGCTTGATCATCTAGTTGCTGGTGGATTGGTTTGTAACGAGCTTTCATCTCACTTTAAGGCATTTTAGTTTCTATTCTATCAATATTTAGGCTGTCAGTGCTCAGTGGGAGCTTGCTTGAATAGTTTGCTTTTGGTATCTAGAGCCTCCAGACCTTGATGAAATAACATGGGCATTCCCCGACCCCGAAATAGATGGATTTACATCACATGTTCCTAAATTAGACGGCTCTGGTGCACTTTAATGTCAATGTAATTGGTGAAACTACTTGACCCAAGAACTGGCTGGATTTTATGGTTGTAATCTGAGGCAACTAGAAGAGCAAGGGGTCCTTCCTTGCCCGATATTTAGTGGTCTACTTTAAGCATTACAAATGCAATTGGCAGGGATGTTTTGTTTTACTATGATTTAAAACTTCCTGAGAGTTTCACGCCTAAGAATCAAGGTAGGACCCTTGGAGCTTAGCTTTTACCTAAAATAGTTGTGAACTTTGCCTTCAGCTTCGTCATTTTTCACCTTTCATTTTATCCTAAACCATCTGCAATTTTCCCCTTATTGAACAGATGGAGAGGCGGAGAGCTTCAAGTTTATCCCTGTAACGCATGTTGCAAACATCATATGAAGGACACGCTTCTCCAAGCCAAATTGCTCTCCTGCAATCTTTAATTTCCTGAAACTACATTCTTCTGCCAATTTATAGGAAGGAATCTTGAGCATATTAACGAATCTTGTCATTTTTCCTAAGTGCATATGCAACTCTAGAGAAATACTTCTGTGTCAAGTAGAGTGAAAAGGGAGGACCCTTTCCAAGACCTTGAAGAGCTTCATTAGCCCACTCCACCACTGCAACACAACATTGAATCACCAACAACAACAAAACAAAAAGGCAAACCATAATAATTAACAGTAGTCTCCCTATAAATTGTGGCTTTAGCTTCCACTTCCACCACCAACAAACTTCGAGAATAAAAGAGTTGAATTTATAATAAAAAAAACAAAGAAAAGTGAGGAGCAATGGATGCTAGTCTGTTCAGGGCTGTGGTTTTGATGAGCATGCTTGTGCTTGCAATAGCTCAATCTGATATTAATCCCTCTTATACCAATGCGGTTCCAAATGGCAACACTCTTGGTCAAGTTGATGATGTCTCTGATCCTTCCAATACAAATCATATGGTTCCAAATGGTCATCTTATTCCTTGTGGTTTACGATGTGCTAGAAAATGCATGTTGAGCCCAATATGCCTTTGCATGATTAAATGCAAGCAATCATGGAAAATAGGGATCAGGGTGCAGCTCAAAACCATGCTTCTGCATCCTGCAAGCATCAGAGGAGAAAATGTGATGAGACCTGTGAAATGGCCGCATACTTTCCAGCCAGCAGGTACAGTGAGTTCCAAAATGCTCATAAGATCTTTGGTGTGAGCAACATCCAAAAGATCATGGCCATGGCTGCACCTGATCAAAGACAGGCAGCTGCTGAAGCATTCTCAGGGAAGGGAATGCAAGGAAAAATGATCCTGTGCATGGTTGTCTTGGCATTATCAGAAGTCTCAATGCCCAAATTCAGTGACTTGAAAGAGAACTCCATATTATGAAATAGCACCTAGAACTTTGCAAGGAGAAGGAAGAACTTGCTGGGGAAAAAAACCAATCAAAAGAAGAAGACTTGCAGCATGATCAATCTGATGGTCTCAATTTCCCATCACCAATCCTCCCTGATCGGGTAAGACTATGATCTTAATTTTTCTCTGCCGCCTGTTTTTTTTTTTTTTTTATATAAAAAACGTATAGCCGATCGGCTTGACCCCGCATTTTTATTTTATTTTTTCAAGAAATAGTATAGCCGGCCGGCTATACTCGGTTGCCTAATTTTTTAGCCAAATATTATAGCCGCTCGGCTATACTCGCTTTTTATTTTGTCTAAAGAAATCGTATAGCCGAGCGGCTATACTCTGTTTTTAATTTTCTTAAAAGAAATAGTATAGCCGGACTGCTAAACTCTGTTGAACACCTTCCCTCAATCATTAGCCGAAGGATCATCCTCGTTGTGGAGTTCTTTCACATGCCTCCTCATGTTATCTTGGGAAAAACATGATTTAAGAGTTTCTCTTGGTGCTGAAGAAGACGATTTAAGAGTTTCTCTTGGTGCTGAAAAAAGAACTCGGATTTCTTTTAAGTCAAGAAAAAAAAGTTTTTTTATTATTTATTAAATAAAAAAATAAAAAATAAAAAACCCCGCCTAGACCGCCTAGGCCGATTTTTTCGACTGCAGCAGCGGCATTCCTCAGCTCTCACAGACTCATCGACTCTCTGGCCTTCCGTTTTACTGCCAAAGCTTTTTGCGCTTTCCCCAAGGTACTTACGATGTCGTTCCCAGTTCGTTCCAACCAACAAGCTTTTCACAAAGTTGTCACTTGTCGTACTGCATCAGTCTCAGCCTCCGATGATGTCTTCACTTGGGACGATGTCGTTAGGATATCCGAACCGGTTCAGATCTCAGAGGCTACTCGGAAAAGATCAAAATCTGCAATCGCGCTTTCCTTGGTAAGTTATACAATACATTTTCTCAGCTGCCAAACAGAAACAGACCAATTGTTCGTTTATCTCTCCACAGTCCACTCCACATTTTATTGAAACTGCTTGCAGGAATCGCACTCTGAGTTCCTTCCCTTTGAAATTGAGGACCATTCACAAAGGGTAAGCTCAAATTCCTTGAATTCAAATACCCGTTTCATGCTCAGATATAGCACTGAATAATTTTCCCAAATCTCTAGTTTTGCTGAAAATTTACGTAGTTTCAAGGACGTGTTTACTTTCCCACCAGAAAATTCAAACTCTAATGGCGGTTTCATTCATCGCTGAGCAGAGGACGAGAGCTGTGGGAGATGTAATCAAAAGCTTAAGGGAAGAACATAGTCCAGGTATAAGGAATGAACTACGGTTTGTTTCTGTGATGTACGCCACCTTTTTTTTGTTTTTTACCTTGGTCTAGGTGAGATTAAACAGTGAATTATAATCAATTTTTGATGCATCTCAAGCAAGTCATTTTGGATATATTAATCTGTATGATGAATTGCAACTGGCTCATTGGATTAATCCTGAGAGTTTTACGCCTAAGAATCAAGGTAGGATCCTTGGAGCTTAGCTTTTACCTAAAATAGTTGTGAACTTTGCCTTCAGCTTCGTCATTTTTCACCTTTCATTTCATCCTAAACCATCTGCAATTTTCGCTTTTATTACAGATGGAGAGGTGGAGAGCTTCAAGTTGATCTCTGTGACGCATGTTGCAAACATCATATGAAGAACACGATTTTTCAAGCCAAATTGCTCTCTTGTCATCATTGATTTCCTGAAACTACATTCTTCTGCCAATTTATAGGAAGGAATCTTGAGCATATTAACAAACCTGATCCTTGTCCACCAAATAGCCCACACACCTTCGGCAATATCATTCCAAAAAGACGGTCTTAGGTTAGGGAGATGCGATATTCAGTTTCCGTCACACCAGTTAACTGGATTTGGACAAGTACATAATGATTACAAATGTTATTTTCAGAACAGGGGAGCTACTAGGAAATAAAACCTATCAAAAGGAATGCAACCACATGATGAAAGAAACGAAAAAGCAGAAACTCCAGACTCACTGTGGATAGTTGATTGTCATTTTTCCCAAGTGCAGATGCAACTCTGGAGAATACTTTTGTGTCAAGTAGAGTGAAAAGGGGGGTACCATTTCCAAACCTTGAAGAGCTTCATCTGCCCAATCCACCACTGCAGCACAACAATGAATCACCATTAACAACCAAACAAAAAGGCAAACCACAATAATAATAACTCATCCAATCCAAACACATATACCAGAAATAGTAACACACACGCACATAAACACATAAATTCATTATTAAATACAAACATACACTGCTACATACAATACACATATTTACAGTATTACCTGAAGACACAGCTCCATCTCCACCAGAAAATATACCAGTAGACTGCAACTGGTTGGCTACTTTATTAGCTTCCTTCGCATTAGCCCATGCACAGACATGACGCCCAGTCTTCTCATGCTTGTTGGCAAATCTCATGCCACAACCCGAAAAGCTACAGACAAGAAGGTTTACGTTCAATGTGTACTGCCTCGACATGTTGATGGAGATTTGATTTCTGCAAACTTATAAGCAAAATCACAAAAGGAAACAATAAAATAAAAAAAATAAAAACTAACAATGGCAGGGTTTCTCCAATTGTTTATTAAATCGCGGCTACACTCGTTTTTCAAAAAACATTTAAAGAAATCGTATAGCCGTACGGCTATAATCGGTTTTTTCTAATTTTTTTTTAAGAAATAGTATCGCCGCACGGTCATACTCTGTTTTTTCAATTTTTTAAATGAAATAGTATAGCCGTACCGCTATAATTTGTTTATTCTTTTTTTTTTTAAGAAATAGTATAGCCGCACGGCCATACTCTGTTTTTTAATTTTTTAAATAAAATATTATAGCCGTGCGGCTATATTCGGTTTTGTAATTCTTCACACAGAGATAGTATAGCCGTGCGGCTATACTCTGTTTTTTACTAATTTTTAAGAAGTATAGCCTGCGGCGTTACTCAACTCTTTATTTTTTCTTAATAAATAATATAGCCGCGTGGCGATACTCTTTTTAAAAAAAAATAATAATAATAATACACATGCCTTTATGAGATTTTTTCTTATTTTTTTTAAAAAGAAATAGTATAGCCGCGCGGCTCTTGTTTTTATTATTAATATATAGTATAGCCGCCATGGATGTACGATTTATTAAAAAAAATTAAAAAAAGGACCAAACATTTCCAACAACCCGCTTGGCTAACTACCGTCAACTGGATATCATCGATATTCAAATTGATTTTGAACCAAACTCCATTGGCTGAAAATGTAATTAACCCATAATTATTTATCCAACAACTGCTATTCAGGCACCCCATATATATATAGGTAACTTCACGTTAATAATTGTAGAAACCTTACGAGAACTACCGATCGTAATTTTTCATATGAAGTTATTTTTCTCCAGTGTTCGTGTAATTGCTGAAAAATTGAGTGCGTGCCAGCGCAAATAACTTTTTTACACGGACACGAGTAGTCGGGCCGCGGACGGTCCAAAAATAAAAAATAAAAAATAAAAAAAACCCTGCTCCCTCCCGCTCAACTTTTCGAATCGTTGTGTGAGTCTTCTTCTCTTTCTCTCTCTTAGGGTTCTCTCCTGAAACTTGACATGTGAGATGAACGAGGTTCAGAGCTCCGACCCAGTGGACCCGCTGCAGGGTTACACAGGCCTCGCCGTCTTCCCAAATAGCGGGAAAATCTTACCGGACAATTCCAAGCCCTACGACATCGGCAACGACCTCCAAACCATCCATACTCAACTCAAGTCCGCGGTACCTACTCTCGCTCTATCTCCGTTCTCATTTCTCACCCACTTTCTTCTTATACTTTTCAAAATTGGAATTTGAGTTTAATTTTGTTCCGGTCAGATTGTTTTTTTTCTCTCTCTAAATGTCTGATCTATGAAGTGCAGGATGGTTTGTTACTGTGTAGTTATGAATCTTCTATTTTTCTTTTTTGAGGTGGAGGGTTCAATGTCTAGTTGACTGAGCTTAATGTAACTATTTTGATCTGGGTTCTTAAATGAAGGCTATAATCCTGTTTGGTTGCTGAGAAAACGAATGAAAAGCAGATAAATGCATATAAGTCTAAACTTTTGACACCTCGTTTGGCACTTGGAATTTGGGAAAGCTGAAAACTGTAATAAAAAATTGTGATCCTTCGATTATTCCTTTCGGATTTTGGGGATACTAATTTTGGAAAGCTCATAATACCATTTTTTTTAATGATTTGATTTGATTTGTTAAAATTCAACAAGCAGGCCGAGAACCAAGGGGTTTGTCATTACTGAACTTATAGCTTAGTATCTCACATACAGTGCGGAACTGACTCTATAAGTACAACATATGTTCTTTGCTTTCAAGTTTTGTCTCAAATAAAGTCATTCTATGTTCTGCCGTAGAGTCAATGACATGGTACACACTGTAGTTCAATCACTGGGTGGGAAGCAATCATAGTTAATAATATATTCTGCTTTTTCAGGCCTTACAACAGAGTCCAACTAAACTTAAAGATCAGGCGAAAAACATTGTAAGTGGTACTTCGGAAATTCCGAAGTCTGTTAATCCACAAGCATTGAAACAGAAAGATGCAGCTGTTCCTGAAATGGCTGAAGAAAATCCCCGACAGCAAAGACGAGCCTTGGGTCGTAAACGGGCTCGTTTCTCTGTGAAGCCTAATTCCAGGTAAAGCTTATGGTTGCTGCTCTATTTTCTTAAGTACTCTTACTCTTTTAAAGATACAGGTTGATGTTTCTTATACTCAATTTGCAGTCAACCTGCTATGAGTCTGCTACCACCTTTGGATATCAAAAACTTGAAAGACACTGAGGAATTATGGACAGCCTATGAAAGGCATGAGAGTAAGTTGCACTCCCTCTGTATTTCTGAATCTATACTACAAACCCTTGAGCAACTGTAAACTTTTACTGCTTTCTGATTGGTGCACAGATGCTAAAAAAGAAATAGAGAAGCAGATGGGTGGTGCTGTGTTGGATGCAGATCAGCAAAATCCAACCCCGATTAAACGGAGCCGTCAACCAGGAATTTTGGGGTAAAATTTGTTTACCGGCCTAAAATAAATACTTTCATCTATTCCTTCAATATGCCTGCATTAGCGTGCACCATCCTTTTTCCTATTTGTGGTGTAAGACAGCATTTTTGTTGATAACACAGGAGGTCAGCTAAATATAAGCCTCTCTATCCATCGACTGATGCTGAAACTAGTGAGAATGGTGAAACCTCTCAAGATATGCTTGAAACAAGCATTCACAGTCCATTGAATCACAGCTCACAAGCAGAAAACAAAGATGTTGCATTGGAGGAGGTGGATTTGGCTGGTAAGCAATTCCTGTTAAAGAGAAAAGGTCTTTTAGCATCTACTGTGTGAATTAATAGTTTTCCCTGTTATCTCCCTTTTCCCTTTTCCTGTCGTGCATTTTTTTTACTCCCCACCCCTCCTATTATTCCTTCCTGATGGCATGATAACTGTAATCTTCACAGGTGCAACAGCTAAGGCAGATAAAGAACTGGGTGAAATTTTACATGACCTGCTGTCTAAAAATTGTGAAGATCTAGAAGGGGATGGGGCGGTCAGTCTTTTACAGGAGCACTTGAAGATCAAGCCTATTAAAATGAAGAAATTAAGCCTCCCAGAATTCCCAAGTATCCGCAAGGTTGATTATAGGTCTTCAAGAACAACCTTGCCAAAGCCTACAAATGTCTTGACAGACATAGATAACTTGGTTAAAGGGATGCGCAGTAAAACACCTGCTAAGCGCAAACAGGGGGCAGAAGGGTCTATTCATTTAGCTTCTCCAACACCACCAAAGAGCCCTTTTGCTTCAATTTCGGCCCTAAAGAAGAGGATTTTACAGTCAAATCCATCAAGCGATCCATTTTCAGCTGATGATATTGATAGGTTTCTAGAGACAAATCCTTCTTTAGTTGAGAATGGCAACAAACAATCTGAGCTGGTTGACATAAGAGAGCAGGCGACCGTTTCTGATGAGTTGAAGTTAATTAAACAAACTGATAATTTTGAAGTCCCGACAGGTTCACCTGAAGTGGCTATTGAAGAATTCAGTCATGCATTTGAAAGATCTATGAGTGAAGATTCAAGTAAACATGGTGAGAGTATTGATGTTGGCTCAAGTAGATCTCATCTTGAAATGGAGGATAACATTGGAAGCAACAATATGGATAACAGGGTTATGGATGGTACATTAAGTAGGCCTGATGCTGACACAGATACTTGGGAAAATGGGGCCAATGATGGGGACAAGGTCAATTTACCTTTTGGCTTCTTTATGTTTTATTTTCAGAACTGTAAATGTTTGCTGATTTTGTGATGTATTATGACGAGATACAGTTGGAAGACACACCGGAGGAAGCACTGGATAGCGCAGAGCCTGAACTTAATGTGTCAGTGTCAACTTTGGAAAAGTCGAACGGCACTCAGAATGAATTAGGTATGAGCTGCTTGTACTACATGAGAAATACTTGTGTAGTGTGCAATCAACTAAAATCTCATATCAGAGCTTCAATTGCATTTATTTGCCACTAGACTCTGCAATGTTCCGCATCTACCATAAGTATCCAGACCCACCAGTTATGATATCAGGGACTGAAAAAAACTTGTAAAACTAATTGAACCCAGTTACCAGTTCATATTGGAGATGAAATTTCACAGAGCCCACCAGTTAAACTAAGTCCTGCTTGTTGAAATCTGCTTCTAGTGTCTCAATACATGTGTTTAACATCAGAAATTTGATTTTTCTTTGCTAACATTAAATTGTTTTTGATAACTTCTATTCTAACTACCTTTGCTTGCCATTTCTTATTTCTCCAATAGATCAATTACATTCAACAGAAGTTGAGGAGCATCCAACAGATGATCTCTCCAGAAACCTAGACACTGGTCCAGAGACACACAACGAGGTTACTAATTACCAGGCTATTTTCCTTTGCCATTCTGTCATGTTATTTGGTGGTTCTCACAATTTTTTAATACCTTTTGACACATTCTAGCATTTCTGTAGTGGTCACACAGAACTTCCATCGTATTATATCATCACTGTCGTTATCGTTGTCATCAATTGTTTTTATATAAATAACAAAGCTCTATTCTCAAGTTTGGCAATTTTTGAGAAGCAGTGATGTTCTTAAGTTTCTTTAAGGTATCCATTCATCTGTACTTATGCGGGCCAAATATGGCCCAACAGTGGTATACAGTGTACCCATCTACTTTAAGTTCGTAGTTTTCCACCTGGTAGGTAGTCTGATGTTAAAGGTTACTTTTGAATTCGTGTTGGACAATATAAGCCCATTCTGGCCTTCTTTAATAATGGGTGTGGATGAATCAGAATTATCAAGAAATCAGTAGAGACTCAGTTTGCATGTGGCTGAGTGTAAACAGAATATGATAGAAGTATTTGCCCTTGAAATCTGACTTACTTGAACTATAATGTCCAGAAGCTTGTTGCTTGCTTTTTAAGCTAGGATTTCTCTTCGTTATTTTTTCTTTCTCAAATAGTCTTTTTATCATAACTAATTTTATATTTATGTTTCTTGTAAAACAGAGAATACAAGAGCATTCTGGAGCATCATTGAATAAACAGATCAAAGCAAACTCACGTCCACGCAGAAAGCAGAAGAGTCAAGAAGTTTCTAAAAGGCATAGTCGAGCAGGTGTTTACTCAGGCAATCTGACACTACTCATTTTACTACTTCTCTGCTGCCGGTTTACTGCTTATTTCTCTAATATATCAATTACATTCAGCAGCAGTTGATGAGGATCCAGCGGATGGTCGGTCCAGAAACCTAGACAGTGGTTCAGAGACACACAATGAGGTTACTTATTTCTAGGCTGTTTTCCTTTGTCATTATTTCATGTTATTTGGTGGTTGTCATGATTTATTTGATATCTTTGTCACATTCTAGCATTTGTGCAGTGTTCACAGAATTTCCATCAATTTTAATCATCACTGTCAGTATCATCATCATCATCATCATCGATTGTTTTATCAAAATTACAAGTTGTGCTTGTCACTATATCCTGAAGTTTGGCAATTTTTGAAGAGCAGTGATGTTCTGAAGTTTGTTTAAGCAGTCCATTCATTCATACTTATGTGGAGCAAACATGGCTTATGGGTGGCATACAATTTTACATTTATGTTTCTTGTGAAACAGATAATGCAAGAGCCTTCTGGAGCATCATTGAATCAACAGATCAAAGCAAACTCGCCTCAGCAAAGAAAATGGAAGAGTAAAGAAGTTTCTAAAAGGCAAAGTCTAGCAGGTACTCATGCAATTCTGACAATATACTGATATTATGCTGCTGCTTGGTTACTACTAGTATTAATATTTAATTTTCTATTGGAATTTTGTACCTATATTGTTTTCCTAGGGGCTGGTACATTGTGGCAATCTGGGGTAAGGCGAAGCACGAGGATCAAGACTAGACCTTTGGAGTTTTGGAAAGGGGAACGGTTGTTATTTGGACGTATACACGAGAGTGAGTACTTTGTGTGCATTTATTTGGATGAGAAATTCCTTTTATGTCATGATTATATCGCCCACCTATCTATCCACAAAGTTTAAGTATTTCCTAGGTTCCTTGTATGGATCACAGCCAGAATGCTCTTTGTTTTCATTTCTATGTTACTAGCCCTCTCCCATGTATCTGATTGCCTTTGTAAACACGAGTGAAACAAATTAATTGCATTGGATCTTGCAGGTCTGCCAACAGTAATTGGGATGAAGTACGCCTCTCCAGGAAAGGGTGACGGAAAAGCCCCTCTGAAGGTGAAGTCCTTTGTGTCTGATAAATACAAAGAGCTTGTTGAGCTAGCAGCTTTGCATTGAGTTGGCTATATCACTGAAGAATTTGAGATTTGAGATATGCAATGGCTTTCCTTGTTCGTTCCATCCCTAGGAACGGTTTTTCGTTTTAAGAAGTATTCACCAAAGTGGAAGGCCTATCTTGTGAGTAATTAGTAAAGACTATTGTGGTAAATTAACCTTGCTGACTATTGTAGAAATTTAGTCTCTGAGGATTCCATGATGATCAATATATGAAAGGTGATTCTCATTGAAGTCTTTGGAAAGATCCTTTTTTTCTTCTTGATATTCTCTCTTTCTGTGTTCTTGTCAAAACGAAAATTCCATAGAAAATGCTATAAGAGAACAGCCTTCTAATTCAAAGGTTATGGAAAGACCTTAACTCTATTTTGTATCTTATCATTGACAAGGGTTTGAATTGGGTTTCCAGTCCTTTTCCGTAAGTTAATTAGTCTTGAAGGTGGTTCCCATTGAGTGTTGCTATTTCTTTCTTCACATGCGTACAGATTGACCTAGGTTTCGTGTATCTCCATGGAATCGGAAGCTCCCGCAATGCCTTTCTTTTTCCCTTTTTGGGTCTCTAAACGACAATAACTTTCTTGATTGAACCACATTATTAGCAACATGTAAGGGTTCTTTTCTCTTACTTCCTACCAAATGATAGCAACCTTTGCAATTTAAGAAAGATATGCATATTCAACGAACAAAGTCTCTGCGGGTCCCGTATTCAATCTAAATGGCTTGAAATTTAGTTGAACAAAATAACTGGGACATTTGATTCAAAGTAACTTGTTTGAACGGCTTGCACTTTAGTTGAAAAAAGAATTGTGACGTTTGGTTCAAAGAAACTTCGGAATTTCTGAAGTGTTATTTATTTATTTATTTTTCTGGTGGCTAGAGGCGCAACAAAGTGCTTCTTCAAACCCTAAATCCTAATTCAAACTACTTTACTCCCTCTTGACCTACTTATGTATAAATGTTGCCATTTCTCCAAGGTGTTGCAATTATCAAAGACAATAGAATTTGTTTCCAGAGACGAAGTCATGGCATCGGAAGATAACTTCCATTTCAGAAGTCAAAAGTCATATTGTGGGTCTTCCCAGTGGTTCACGCCACTTGAATTTTCAGGACAAGCAAACACTGTGGATCAATTAGCAGTCAATCTGACCCCAGAAATATATATATATATATATATATATATATATAGCAGTCAATATGTCAGCGTTGCAGGTTTTGTCACATGTCAATCTGTGATAAGCTAAGTGCTTACGTCAACATTGTTCATATTAATCAAACTCCAGACTTCCACATTGACAGACCACTGGATAATACCGTTACTTGTGCTACCTTAAAATAAAGTCACTAATAAATTCATTCAGCACACAACTTTTGAAAAGTGTAATAACAAACTGCTTATTTTGACACAATCATCTTTCTCCCTTTGACATTTGAAATTCAGTTTTCCGTTTTGAGTATTGTATGGTATTACTGTAGCGCTTGGCGCTATCGGTTAGAAAATTAGTGTAGCGATGCCTACTTGTTCGGGTCCGTATCACATGTCATCTCATGATTCAAATCGTACATCTTTTAGGTCATTATTAGTTAATTTTCACCCTTGTATTTAGTCTTCATTTTATTAGAGAATGAGAACTTAAATTCAATTCCCATAAAGGATAGTTGTTGATTTAGGAAGCGAGCCAGAGAGGGTAAGACTAGAGCCCTTACCATGAGAGTGATATTCATTTTTTGCTGATGACAACTCGCTTATTCAAATAATTGATCCAAAAATTAAAAGGATTGTGTCATGGAATCAGAGTGACTTTGAAGGCAAGTTAGATTTGCCTCTCAAAACACATGTTGAAATCGAACCTCTGCACAAAAGGAGCACAGATGAGAAACATCATGAGCAAGTTGTCGAAGGCTCCAAAAAGGAGTGAAGCACCAGTTCTGGACTGAGTCAACCCACAATTAGATTAAGGCACCCTTCGGAGATGGAATAAGCAAACCATCTCTTAAAGCTAAATCCACTAGTGTTGAACAATCTGTAAACGCTTGCTCTTTTATTTATTTATTTATTTTGGTTGTTTATTATTATAACAGAAAACGGTGGCTCTATGACAAGCCGAAAATATATATAAATCGTTACTTCAGCTTGATGTCTTTATCAGATTTAACCTTGACACACTCGCAGACTATATATATATACCATGTGCTTGCTGGTTTTATAGTGCTTAGAAACGCATTATTTTTAGGGAGTTTCACTAAAACACCAAAAATGGGGGCTGAAATTATAAAAAAACTCAACACTCAAAACACTTTATAAACACACCCAAAACCCATCATTACACACACTCAAAACCCATTTATAAACACACCCAAAAAATATACAATTGTTGATTTTGGGTGTATTTCTATGTTTAAATAGTGTTTGGGTTTTTTTATAAATACATGTCTAGGATTGGGTTTATTTATAAATTTGTATTATTTTTATAATATTGAGGCCAAAACTGACCTGAATCTTTAAATTTGTAGGCTGCTTTGCCCGCCACTGCATGTTGTTTCTTGAAAGAGATGCATTGGATACAATTTTTATATGTTATATTAGGATAGTTTTGGAGTATATGATGTCCTTATTTAAAAAATTAACGGAGGAAATTTTTCTTAGGTCAATCGTACAATTATTGTACTACAGTGCGTAGTTCAACGATCGAAATTGTCTATAATTTTAGATATTTGCATAAAAATATCGATATTGGAAAGTATATGCTTATCTAAAATGTTCAAAAACCCCCCAATCCGTTTGATTACAACCCGAAAATAACATACCCTTATTTTCCCTCACTAAATGTCTTTAAAAAATGACATTCATCTATTTCAGCTTATATTAAGAATCCACTTAAAAAAAGGTATATAGTGATATAAGGTCGTACGTCCATTAATTGTGTTCCCTAGATAAATAAATGGACCCATCAATCATGAAACATAAGCATGCTCGGGTCCGCATAATTGCTTTCCCACAACCAATTAGAAGATAAAGAGATAGTGCCCTACACAACTCATGCAAGTCTTGTCCAAGCCATTTACATGATTGCACCATTTTCTTAGAGTTAAATATTAGTTTATGTCGTGAACGAAATCTAGTCTAATTAAAAAGACATTGTAGAATAGTGATCTCAAGTTTAAACGTCCATAATATTTTGGTAGTGTGTATGAGAAACCTAAAGGTTGAACTAGAATTATAATGTTGGGGTGGAATGCCGAAATAGAAAATACGACTATATCAAATATATAAGTATTCAAGAGTTGCATATTACAGCTAAATATTACTAACTCAATTATAATTTGTTTTAGAAAATTGGGGGGCAGGCCACTCATTGCCTAGAAGTGGCTCCGTCACCCCTCTACTTCTTCTCAAATCTTGATAAAATATGCTACGATCAATCGTTTATAATTTTATAATTATTTTGTGATATTCAAATTTGGTCAATAATTATAAATCAACTGACTTTAGCAAAATCCTACCTCAATATTAGGAGTAATAACTTCAATCGCTCATAAAACATGGTATAGTCCTCTACCAATTGATGCCAAATATAGTTAAACAAAAGTAAATTAGTGTAAACTTGTGTGTATATACACAAGTAAAAATATAAAAAAAGATGGTCCCACAAAGTACTAATAATTCATTATTATCTTTTTGCGTGTTTTTCACTAAAGGATAAACTAAAGAATTAGCGGAAGTCGGTGATTAAAACAGGTAATTAGATTAGATCTTGTATAAAAAAAGTTATTATATTTGATTTTGATTGATTACCCAAAAGATGATTAAAACACGTAATATACATAACGAAAATTGGCGGCCTCTTCTCTGAGGAAAAAACAAATGAAATAAAATAATTTAAGGCCATAAATCAGAATGACACTGACTGAGATAGTCTAATCCAATGGTCTCATAATTACCCCATTTTTGTGGCAACACCATATGGAGGCTGGGGTTTCCATCACAAGATCTGACCCAGACCACTTATACCATATAGTTTCAGATTGAACATCATACTATAATTTACTATGCAATTTACAAAACCAACAATATTAAACGTCACACATTTGTGTTATAGATCTTCATTTCAGTCAAAAATATACTCTTTTTATGAGGAGTGAGATCGAGAGAAAAATGCATTGCACTCGTAACACGAAAGTTTTTCTCTGTCATATTGACGAAAGACGGTTCATATGTACATGACTCTATTTAATCAATTTATAGTTGGTTGGTTTGAAAACCTAATTGTATTTAGATTGCTTTACAAAACTTCATAAAGCGAAGCATGCACATGGGTTTGTACAAAATAGTGGGCATCATTCGGGGAAGGAAGAGGCTCCTCACTTTCTTCAAAGTTATCATAATTCTTATGCACATGGTTTTGTAACCAATTCATGAAAACCTTCCTCGACTGGAAATTAGCACTCATCACACTTTTCAAAGCTTTCATAATTCTTTCTGAATTATTCTTATGCCTTGGAATATACGAAACCAACTCGACGTGGCATTATTTATCTCTAGTTAATTGAATAAGAATTTATGTTTGGTTCACATGAATATAAGAACGATGTGTATTTATAAAATCGATTTATCTTGTTTATTATCATTGATTACTGCGCAAGTTTTGATCAAATTCATAGGCGCAATTGATTACATATAAACATTCAGATGATTTTGTTGCACAGATGTGGGATGGCTTAACTAATAAGTGAGTTCTTAATTAGCTTTTTCTTTTTCTTTAGGTGCACTTTGGAAATGCTTTCATTTGACTTCATTGACTCTTTGGTGCAACTTGGGAGTATTATAACATAAAAAGAAAAAAGAAAACAAAGTCCGGCAGTTGTAATACGAATGCATGTATACAAGCATACTTTTGCCATATCATAATCAATTTAGCAAAAGTAATCTGTGTACTTTGATAATAATGACCATCGTTAATGATATTGGTCCGGATTAAGTTATAAGAGTACTAACACATTTGTCAATATAGCTTAGTTGGTTGAGTTCTTCCAACTCCACTCATGTGGGGAGAGGTTCGAAATTCCCAAGCACTAAATGATATTTATGTAAACCTCTCTCCCTCAATCACTTGTACTAAACAAAAAGAGTATTCATGTATCAATTTTCCACACGTTTTTTTAGTGACATGCAAATTTAAGTTAACTTTTTTCAATTTTGATAATGAAATTGAAAGTGACGTAAGATCTCTAAGTTGGGCCCAAAAAAGATCATCCATTTTTTAGCACTGACAGTTTATGATTTCTCTTGTTGGCATGCATTTCTTCTTTTGTACAATAAACATGAACTCTTTTGAGCAAAGTCGGATTATGATTTCTCTTGTTGGCATTTCTTCTTTCCGCACATGGCAATGGCATCACATGCTTTAAATATTTGTCAATCAAGAAAAATGTGCAGATTACGTTAAAGACACACCGACTGTGACAACCCAATTTACAAAACAAACCCCACAGTCTTCTTCTATTTGTATAAATAAATAATCAAAGAAAGGGAGAATAATGACAATTCATTGATGATAAATCAAATGAGAAACTGCTGGCAAACAGAGTCCGTTACTGCCGGGAACGTGAACATCGGCAAAAACAAGGCGCTGTTAATTGTCTCCCCCCCTGTCTCAATCAACCAATCAAATTTCAGCATCACCAAAACCTTCTCTCTTTTTTTTTTTCTCTCTGCTTGAAAGCAACAAAGCATCACCCAAACCTTCTAGACCTTCATTACCTGAAAAAAAAAACACCATTCAAGGCAAATACTTATTTATTTATTATTTTTTGTTATAACAATAAAATAGTGCCCATAGAAGGAAACATGAAACACTGGCAGCTAGGAGACCCTTCTTCTATTTCTTGCATAGGAATCGAACACTGCCTTCAAAATTATAAAAGCCCCTTCTGAGCAGTCCCCGGAGCTCAAATTCAAAAACCCATCTCTCAGAATTCATAAAATCTCTCTCAGAATTCAAAAACCCAAGACTCTGTTTTTGTTTGATACCAATTTTTGTACCATGGTTCTGATTTCTGGTCTGCCTGACGATATAGCCTATGATTGTCTAATTCGTATCCAATATGATCAGTTCCCAGC
This sequence comes from Prunus armeniaca, assembly GCA_903112645.1. Taxonomy (NCBI): domain Eukaryota; kingdom Viridiplantae; phylum Streptophyta; class Magnoliopsida; order Rosales; family Rosaceae; genus Prunus; species Prunus armeniaca. The sequence goes on along the minus strand of CAEKDK010000003.1, from coordinate 5,699,580 downwards.
TATGGCATCGGTTTGTAAGGGTTGGAAGGCTGAGGTTGAGCTGCCGGAGTTTCATCGGCTTAGGAAGGCTGGCGGCCATAGCCAAAAACTCATTGTGATGGTTCAATCACATGTTGTCTCAAATCATGGTGTTGGTGTCTTCAAGTGCCCGGATAGCCCGGTTTACCGGCTCACTCTTTGTGAACCGGATTTGGGTAATTGGTCCGAGTTACCGCCGCTTGCCTGTTTTGCTACTGGGCTACCCATGTTTTGCCAACTGACAGCGGTCGGGTCGGATTTAGTCCTGATCGGGGGTTTGGATCCGATGACATGGACCATCTCGAATTCCGTGTTTGTCTACAACTTTGTGTCTGCCACGTGGAGGCGTGGAGCTGATATGCCAGGTGGTGCTCGGATTTTCTTTGGATGCTCGTCGGATTCTGATCGGATGGTGTTCGTTGCGGGTGGACATGACGATGAGAAGAATGCGTTGAGATCGGCAATAGCATATGACGTGGCGAAAGATGAGTGGATTTCATTACCTGACATGGCAAGAGAACGCGACGAATGTAAGGCAATTTTCCAGCATGGCAAGCTCCATGTCATCGGTGGCTATTGTACAGAAATGCAAGGCCGTTTCGAAAGCAGCACCGAAACATTCAATTTCTCCACATGGCAGTGGGAACAAGTACAAGACGACTTCTTGCTAGTCGCCACGTGTCCAAGGACGTGCGTGGACGGTGATGACGAGACAATGTACATGTGTCGTGGCGGTGATGTGGTGAAACATAGACGCGGAACATGGACATTCGTGGCGAAGCTGCCAGGTCAGGTGCGCAATCCAGCTTGTGTGACAGCGTGGCAGGGCAAAGTATTAGTGATTGGATGTGCAGGGTTTGGGGAGCCCCACATGGCTTACATGCTACATTTGGACAATTACACATGGACAAAACTAGAAACCCCTCACAAGTACTCTGGTCATGTTCAATCAAGTTGTCATTTGGAGATTTAAGTCTCAGCATCCAACTATCATTACTTGTAGATTTAGCTGCAAACATGTCTTGTTTGGGTCATATTTTTGTGTTAGATATACAGAGAGCATTAATACAAAGGCCTTCAGCTGTGTGTATAAATAAAGAAACATATTTTAGCCATTGTCGCTGCACATCACTCTTTTTTCTGCAGTCATCAAGATTCAAGTAGATGAATTATTTTGCATAACTCCTAGTCAAACCATGTGCTATGGCTCGTGGAATTTAACCTTTTTTTCACTAACGTTATTGGAACGAAATTTGGAAGGGAATGTCGATGCCCATTTTATCTGAAGTCAACCCTGAATTTAAATTTGTATGTGCAGGGTAGAAGATATGCAGGTTAAACCTAGTTGACTTGGAAACTTGTTAGGAGATAAAATATAGATGATTTTGATTATGAGATCACATTGTACCAGTGGTTCACTTAAAAGAATTATCTAAAAGTCGCATGACTCACGTAGGTTTAATGTTAAGTTTATTTGCAAATGATTTATTAGTGTAGTGGTTTGAAATAATTGCTCCCGCATAATATTAATTCTAAATTGACCTTGAGTTACCAAATGGAAAAAACTTGCTGGAGAAGAGAAAAAAGTTCGGGCCGCAGAGATAAGGAAGCATGAGCAATCGTGTTTCCCAAGTGGCAAAGTTAGCCGGGAAGTTTCCTGATTGCGGCTGGAAAAAGTGACCACTTTAAAACATGTGGGTTTAGTCATCATATAATCTATGTTCATATAATCCTAGTTTAACAAAAACAATTCATAGATTAGTAGGAGAAAAGAAAGTGCGAAATGAAATAATTGAATTAAACTAATGATAACCAAAGTTAGCATCTTAACAACGCATGTTTATTTAATTAAGCACCAAGAATATTCTGCATGCTACGTTGGTTTTGGGGTGTAACTTCAACTTTCTTCATAGTATCAGAGCGAGTTAGTTCATGTGTGCAAGCCCAACAACCACACGTGCTCTATGTCACTCAATATGTGTTGTCTATGTATTAGACTTGAAAATTCGCCACATATGCAGAGTCGTGTACAATGCCGACTCTAAACATAGGCGCGGGGTGCGACAGCCGGGGCCACAGTTCAAAGGAGGCTCCAAATTTTTTACTAATCTTAGGCATGCTTTTGTATTTTTTTAATAACAGAGGGGCGGCTAATAAAAATCTAAAGCAACTCTTTGTTGTTACTCTTTTTTTCGGTCGGAGAGTACCTCTTCATTTCTGTTGTTCTATGTCTCCTCCTTTTTTTTTCTTTTTCTTCTTCTTGTTTTTTTTCTTCTTCTTGTTTTCTTGAACATCTCTCAGTATTTCTTCTTCTCTTTTGTTCTTCAATCTCTCACTAAAAAGCTCTTCTTTTTTTTTCTCTTCTGAAATTTCTCTTCTTCCGTCAAATAAAAAATGTATCTTCTTCAGAAATTACTCGAACCCTTTTGTCAAACCATTTTTTTTCTACTCAAACCACATCAATATTTACCTTCCCAGTCTTCTTTTACATGGAACAAGCCATTGATTTCTCAGTTCTTGTTCCCTCCAATCTATTACATTGAACAAACCCTATCTATTTCACCAGGATCTCTCCAAGGTGGAGAGTGAAATTCCTTCCTATAAGCATAAATTAGGTTTTATTCCTCTTTGTTTGCTATTTAAAATTATTATTTTTTAAATCTTCGTGGTACTTTTGGTTTATTTATTATTGATTGTGTTAAAAAAAATTATGACAAAAAAATCAGATAAAAAAAATGCCTCATTTAATATATGGCACCTGGCCACCAAAATTTCAGGGCCAGCCCTGATCGTGTAAGAATGTGAAGGTGAAAATGTTACACATTGGAAATTTGAGAAAGCTAACAAGGGCTTATAAGGTGTTATACTCTAATCCTTAGCCATTTTAGCTAAAATGAGGGAAAAACACAGCTCCAGTAGACTTGCTATCTAACTCTCTATTTTAGAGAACTCCCTATTTAAGTTGGTGGCTCTCTACATTTGGAGAGGAGGAGAGAGAAATTGAGTTTTCCCCATTTCTTCCTCTTCTCTCTCCCTAGGCACACAACCCTCTCTCACCTCTTAATTTTTGATTTTTTTAATAAACTTTTAATTTAGAGAGGATGAGAGAGAAATAATAAAATATTAAAGATTAGCCAAAGTAGAGAACATTGTTGTAGGAAACTACTTTTAAGTAGTTTGCTATAATGGCTTTCAAGCTATCTTAGTTAAAATTTGGCTAAAATTTGGAGACTCTCCTAGAGATGCTTAGGCTACTCCCCTATTGCCAATTGGTTGTGGGGTGAAACCTCAACTTCCTTCATGTTATAATTATTATTAGAAAATTAGATTCTCATTTTTTAATGATATCTAATTTTCATTAAGCACAATTATTAGATTGAATTGATTTTCTTCCTTCATGTTGGCATATTATTACTAAAGTGTGAACATGTACATATGTACATTATTGGTTGTAGGCATATTAAGATTAAATTATGTAGCTAAAAAATTGTACTAGCGTTATTTATTCTTACTTTAATAATAATAGTAATGTACCTATGGATACATAAATTTTACAGATGCTAAGCATAAAAATATAATCACATAATTCATTTGTATTCTTCTTAAGATACAAATAGAAAATTAAACACTATTAAAATTTAACTGAGCAAAATTTTGATACAAATGCTCTCCTCACGAAAGATCCTGAGCTCGAATCCTAACATCCTGTAGTGTGTGAGTGTTTATCACCTTTCTCAATAGGAGAGGTCCCAAAAAAAATACTAAGCAAATACTGCTTAATATATTTTAAACCACCGCCGTCCAATTTTGAAACTTTTCCAAGTTGAGCTTTTGTGACAAAGTGAACGCCTGCATAGGACACATAATTTCAAACTTAATTATAGTCTAAGGAGGATACACTACCAATTGCGAAGGACCCATAGTTTGCATAAGCTATATAAACAAGGACATCTGACTCTGCAAAGTCATCTTAGACACATCTCTTTGCTCTTTCAGTCTTTTGTTCTCTTCATTCTTCAACATCCTCACTCAAAACCACCGCTTTGGTATTTGTTTTGTCATGGAGCACCGGCTACTCCCGGGTATACCCGATGAGATTGGCCAAGAATGCATATTTCGTGTACCGTAACACTACTTGTCACAAGTTGCATCTGTGTGAAAGGATTGGAAGGCGGAGGTTGAGCCACCGGAGTTTCTCCTGCTGAGCAAAGCCGCCGGTTATAGCCAACCCATCGTTGTAATGGCACCAGCACGGGTTAACATGAACCTGGATGCTAGAAACCCAAAATATCATACTCTGCCGGATTACAGGCTCTCACTTTTTGAACCCAAAACAGCAAGTTGGGCTGAGCTGCCACTGATGATCTCTGGGATTCGTAATGGGCTGCCCAGGTTTTGCCAATTGAATGGGGTCGGGTCAGATTTGGTTGTGATGGGCGGGTGGGATCCAAACACTAGGGAAGTGTCCAATGTTGTGTAGATTTACAATTTTGTTCCAGCCACTTGGCGGCAAGGACATGCCAGGTGTCAAGAGGTCATTTTTTGGAGATTGCACTAAAATGCAAGGCCAATTCCAAACAAGTGCCGAGACCCCTTGATGTAGACACTACCAATTGGGATCACGTCAAGGAGGCTAGCCTCGCGGCTATTCTATTTATAACATATTAAACGGAAAAAAATACATATCTGTTTTATTCAGAATTTTTTTGACAAATTACAACTTAAAAGTTCGGCCACTATATAATATTTTAATATAATATACTTAAAATTTTAAGATATATTATTTTTATTCAATAATATGTGAGAATTATTTGTATAATACGTGAATTTTATGTATTGTATTGAAAAGTTTGCAAAAAAATATGTGTATTAAACATGAAAAATACGTATATTGTATGTTTGCTTTTTAAAAAGCTTGAATTTACCAAGTCTTGAAAACGTGTACAGAACACTGATGTATTATTGAAAAATACGTACATATGTGTATAATAGATTAGTAAACATGAAAGTGGTAAATTCTTTATACGGATAATAACTCTGGAAAAGTAAAAAATGAAAAGGGGACAATAGAGACTTGAGTATTAGCAAAATAATAATGGATAATGCTCTAAACTACATTTATTGATAAACGAAAACGGGGGAAAATTTTTTAAGGAAAAAAAGGATCCTCAAAATATATAGATATAAAGAGTATAACCGCTCGGCTATACTATTTTAAAAAATTTAGAAAAACATCGAGTATAGCTGGGCAGCGATACTATTTATAAAATACTAAACAGGAAAAAATACGTACGTGTTTTATTTGGAAATTTTTTGGCAAATTACAACTTAAAAGTTTGGTCACTATATAATATTTTAATATAATATATTAAAATTTTAAGATATATTATTTTTCTTCAATAATATGTGAGAATTATTTGTATAATATGTGAATTTTGTGTATCTTATTGGGAATTTTGTAAAAAATAAGTGTTTTAAATATGAAAAATACATACGTACATGTACAGTACGAGTATTATATGTTTGCTTTTTAAAAAGCTTGAATTTTACCGAGGCTTTAAGACGTGTACAAAACATGAATGTGTTATTGAAAAATACGTATGTATGTGTATAATAGATTATTGAACGTGAAAGTGGTAAATTCTTTATACAGGTAATAACTTTAAAAAAGTAAAAAATGAAGAGGGGATAATAGAGACTCAGGTATTAGCAAAATAGTAATGGATAATGCTCTAAGCTACTCTTATTGATAAATGAAAAAAAAAAAAAAAAAAGAAAAAAAAAAAAAAAAAAAAAAAAAAAAAAAAAAAAAAAAAATATATATATATAGCGTATAGCCGCTTGGCTATACTATTAAAAAACATTAGAAAAAAATCGAGTATAGCCGTGCGGCAATACTGTTTTTAAGAAAATTAATAGAACCAGGTATAGCCGGTTGGCTATACTATTTTTAAGAAATATTAATAAAACCGAATATAGCCAGGCTATACTAGTTTAAAAACAAAATAAAGAAAAAAGGGAAATGCACGTACATACTCACAAACCAGAAATCTTAATCAAGAATACTCACTTTGCAAATATTAACCACAAATACTCACTTCCTCATGTGAAAGTACTAAACTGCCCTTCATATAAATAGATATTATATTGACCATGTATCCTTCTCTGAAACCCAATTCCTCCCAACTCTTCTTTCCTCTCTCGCAGTCCTCTGTCATCCCCATCGCACATCTAGAACGGCGAATCAATTCATAGCATTATAGCACATTTGGAAGAAAGGCATAACGCAAGAAGATCGTTTTCAAAATTTCTAGAGAATGGTAATGACAATCTTCTCTCTTCTAAATCCCTAGTTTTCTTGTTTTTCTTTTTATGTACTTTTATTTCATTATTTTGTCAAAATAAGTAATTTAAGTTTGCAAAATTAAGTCGTTAGGGTTCCTAATATTACAACTCATATTCAACTCAAAACTTTTGCATTTGTTGTCTTCAGATTTATTTGTTCCTAACTCTGTGATAATTTTATTTTTTTTTCCAACGAGTTACATAATTAGTAAGCCACCACATGACCCACCCAACTACAGAGATTGATCACCAATTGCAAGTAATTAATTGGGTTTCAGTTGCTGGCATTCTTTATTTGTGAATATTGGTCCTTTTTCTAGAGAACTTTGATAGTTTTGTGTTGATTCCCACAGTATCATGGGTCCAATGTTATATCCTTCTACCCGGTATGTAAGTCTTAATTTGTGTCTTTGTGTCTTATTCAAAATGCTATAAAATTATAATAAAGTTTGGACATACTGGTTGTCGATGGACTTTGCTGAGTTGATTTTTGCAAAAATAGTTGTGAGTAATGTCCAATTATAAATAATGAAATTTGCTAAGTTTTTTATGAAGCTTCCAAATTATATTGTCCAATTTCTAAATAATGATCAACTTTCGTTGATGAAGTTTCCAAATAATGTCCAATAATATTGTAGTTGGTCATTCCCTTAATAGATTATACACATCATACTTGATAGTAACTGATCTTTAGGAATTTTTATGCACTTTCTATTTTCATTTTGTAGGTTATCTAGGTGAGTGTAGAGCTAAAGTTGCAGAGCTATCAAATTTGGTCGTCTAGTAAGTGATTAATGTTTAGGATATTACGAATTCCCATAGTTTCATAGTCATCGATGACAATTGATACGGAAAACTATATTTTGATTCTCAATTTTCATTTGCTTGAGTTGGTTTTATGGATGTGGCCAGTTAACTTCGTATGATATAGAAACCAAGGGGTGTACAATGCTCATAGTATGAAGTTTGAATGGTTTGATTGTGTTGGCCGTAGGAATTTCATATGTAAGAGGGCATGAATGTCTTGTGAGAAGAACTGTAATTTATGTACGAAGCTTTGGTCATACAATACCAAATGTTATAAACTAAATTATTCCAGGGAAATTGACTTACGTAGTCACTAAAGATAAACCTTAATCAGAAATAATCACTTTATAAAACTTAACCACAAATACTCACTTTCTAACTTGAAAGTACCAAATTACCCTCCATATAAATACTTCAATATTCACCCTCTCAAAAATTTATTTCTGATCTGAACCCAACTCTCTAGCTCTTCTCTCCTTGCCGCACGTAGAGCAGCTGAGACCAGCACCTTAATTCAAGAGGAGACCACGCCCACCCCTCAAAAGCCTACACAAAGAAGAAACATAAGAAATAGAAAAGGACGCATCAACAACAGCAACCCGCTAGACCCGTTGCCACCAGGTGCTCTCTTCTGATCCTTTGTCCCTTTGAGTTCTAAGCTAATTTTCCCCTTCTTTAATACCCAGGAATCATTTTGCAAAGTAACACAACAAATAAAAATCAAATCTTGATTTTCTTTAGCATAGAAATAGGTAAGTTAGGTCAGTTTTTGCTTCAATTTTGATTTTTAGGGGTTTGGCTTCTAATCCTGTTTGTTTGAAAGGAAAGGAAATAAGTTTTTGGAAAAAATTTCACGAGCAAATAATTTGCAATTTGAGAGTAAAAGGACTGTTTTTTATGTAATTCATTCTATTTTGAATTTTGAAATAGGTTTCATAGCTCACTTTATACACCATACAAGTTCACCAATTCTGCATTGGTTTCATTGCTTTTGGCTTTTTGAACACTCTCGAGAGTGCACTAGTAAGGGTGATGAAGAATTTTATAGGTTGCTTCCAGACCAATGCATGGCTTTGTTTTGTAATTGCCAATATATATGTATATATGCCAATAAATTTGATGGTATGCAACCCTTGTTTGTAATTTTGAGTTTTAAGATATTTGTCCCCTTCTTCAATACCCATAAAGCATTTTGCACAAAATAACACGAAACATAAAAATCAGATCTTAAGTTTGTCTAGCCTAGAAATAGGTTAGTGAGGTTAGTTTTTCCCTCAATTTAGATGCTTAAGTGTGAAATTTTAGGTCTTTGAATTGGATTTGACTGACATTCTGGGTTAGGTTAGTTTTGCTAAGAACTTAAGTTTTCTATTTTGATTTCTAATTTGGTAATGTAAAGAAATGAGTATACCTTATGATGGGGATGCAAATAGATTGATTTATTGATGTTATTTGCAGAAATGGAGACTGTTGGCATATTGGTATTCTACAATGGAAGCTGGGTTCACAAGGATAACATTGAGAGTTATGAAGGTGGCGAGGCTAAAGGCATAATAGTATCACGGAACGTAACCTTTTCTGAGCTTGTTGACCGCATTTATAAGATCACGAATGCAGATCTCAACAAATATAGTCTCACACTGAAGTATTCAGTTCCTCTATCATCATCTGCCTATAAGCACCTAAAGGTTGAAGACAATGATGACGTTCAATATTTTCTGAAGTACAGCACGGACGTTATGACCTCTAGAGTAACCCCTTTATTAGCAACCCTCAAAGTTATAGAAGGACATGGTATTCATGGCTGCAATGGCATTGTAAGCATTGGGAATAGCAATGCTCCCCTTGCAGTTGTTGTGAGAGATAGGAATGAGGTAATTGGGGATAGTGGAACTGAAAATGGTGTAACTGGTTTTAATTGGAAAGATTGGGTTGAAGATGTTAATTTTGAATGTGTTGAAAACATAGTCGCAGATTTTTGTGTACCTAGGAATGAAGAGGAAGCGTACTCTGCACCAAACGTGCATCCTCATCGAGAAAGCAATTTCCAAGCCTCCATGGTGCAGGTTACACAAGTGCAATATGAAAATCCGCAACAATCAAGTTGGACTCAAATGGATACAAGCCAGGTTCATTTGGTGCATGGTAAGAGTGTGGAAGATATTGATTATGGTGGAGGTCTTTCTTGCATAAATTGGGAAGCAAATTTTAAGGTTGGACGAGTTTTTCCAAATAAGATTGCCCTTATAAAAACCTTATGTTTAGCAGCAGTCAGAGGCCACTTTCGATTTAGAACAGTCCAATCTGGGAAACGTAGGTTGTGTGTTCGTTGTTGGCAACTTCCTTGCCCTTGGCGACTTCGGGCATATAAAGTTGGATTACATGAGTTTAGGGTTGTTAAATACGATCCATTTCATGATTGTGATCTAAGGTATCTTAGTAGTCACCATCCTCAAGCTAGTACAGGATTGTTGTCTGACTCTGTGAAACGCAGATTCAAGGATTCTCGCACCATTTATACTGCAGGTGATATCATCAAAGATGTGCGACAAAATTTTGGTGTGACCATAAGCTACTCTAAAGCTTGGAGAAGCCGAGAGTTAGCTTTAAAGATAATTAGAGGGTCTGCAGAAGAATCATATGCTCTTCTCCCTTCCTATTGTTATGAATTGGAGCGTACAAATCCTGGAACTTTGACATACATTGAGACTGATGTAGCCAACCACTTTTTATATTTTTTTATGTCAATTGGTGCATGCATAAGAGGATTTAAGTGCTCAATGCGTCCTGTGATTGCTGTTGATGCTACCCATTTGAAGTGCAAGTACAAAGGTGTTTTGTTTGTTGCCACCGCATTTGACGGAAATCGTAATATATATCCTCTTGCCTTTGGGATTGGAGATTTAGAGACGGATGCGGCTTGGGAGTGGTTTTTCACAAAACTACATTGTGCAATTGGTGATTGCTCGAATCTTGTTGTCATATCTGATCGAAATCTTAGCATAGAAAATGGGTTGAAAAGAGTTTTTCCTGAGGCAGCACATGGTGTTTGCTTTTATCACTTGAAGGGCAATATGAAAGCCTCATTTAAGTTGAAGAAGCGGGATCCGATATTGGGGTTTTTTGTGCGGGCGGCTAAGTCTTACCGTCTAGCAGAGTTCAATCGTTATTTCTCCATGATAAACAATGAGCGAGTGCAAACTTATCTAGTACGTGCAGGGCTCCATAAGTGGTCTCGAGCCCATTGTGATGGACGACGATATAATGTCATGACAACTAATATTGCAGAGTCCATTAATTCAGTTCTTCGTTTTGCAAGGATGCTTCCGGTGGTACACTTGATCGAGAAAATTAGGAATATGCTTCAGAATTGGTTTAGTCAACGTCGAGATTTGTCAATGAAATGTAAATCTATGTTGTGCCCTGATTTAGGTGAAAAGAAGTTGAGGAAAAGATTAGACGCTGCTTCGAGGATGAATGTGGTTAAAATCAATGATATGGAGTATAATGTGCTTGATGGTGATATGAACGGTCTCGTGCACTTGCAAAACTATAGTTGTACGTGTAGGAAGTTTGACTTAGAGCAACTCCCGTGCAAGCATGCTATTGCGGTATGTCGGCACTTGAAATTGAACCCATACTCATTTGCCTCTTCGTATTACACTCGAGCTACATGGGCAGCTGCATATGCTGAATCCATTTATCCTGTACCACCTCAAGGGACATGGGTTATTCCCGAAAATGTCCAAAATGTAAATCTCCTCCCTCCTATTTCAAAGGTTATGCCGGGCCGTCGTAAGACGCAAAGAATACCTTCTAAAGGAGAGGACTCGCGAGAAAGAAAATGCTCAAGGTGCGGTGTGAAGGGCCACTATCGAAGTACATGCAAAGATGCTATTCCCGTCACTAACAAGAAGCAGATCATTTAGATATTACAATTGTTTAGTTTGTATGTCTTATTCCATTAAGTGGTGATATTTGCTACCTAACTTTATGTAAAATTTGTGTTCCTAACATGTCGCTATTTTTGTTTTTGGAAATAGGTATCCTTATAGGTACCCAATTGTATAGATCATGATGCAGCTATTTATAACATTTATTGAATGTGTATGTATGATGTTTATGTGCATGATTGGTGTAGACACGTAAAGCAGGTGGCTAGAAATTTGAATTAAACTGTGGTGCAATACAAGGGCAGTGGAATAAAGGGGCAATACAAAGAATTCATAGTCTAACTACAATTTGTTTGCCAAGACATACATTAAGAAAAAAAAAAGTGCTAAGACTGCAATAGAGCAACGATAGGAACACAATAAAAGGGCAATAAGAAGGCAATACGTAAACCTGGAAGTCCAACTTTAGCTCTATAATTGTAAAGACAGAGGTGAAAAAAGAGTTAAAACAGCAATAGAGGTACAATAGGAAAGCAATATAAGGGCAATAAGAAGGCAATACTTAAACTTAATAGTCTTTCAACTTTGTAATTGCAAAGACAGAGGTGAAAAACAATGTGCTAAAACAACAATAGAGGAGCAATAGGAACACAATAAAAGGGCAATAAGAAGGCAATACGTAAACCTGGAAATCCAACTTTAGCTCTATAATTGTAAAGACAGAGGTGAAAAAAGAGTTAAAACAGCTATAGAGGTACAATAGGAAAGCAATATAAGGGCAATAAGAAGGCAATACTTAAACTTAATAGTCTTTCAACTTTGTAATTGCAAAGACAGAGGTGAAAAACAATGTGCTAAAACAACAATAGAGGAGCAATAGGAACACAATAAAAGGGCAATAAGAAGGCAATACGTAAACCTGGAATTCCAACTTCAGCTCTATAATTGTCAAGACAGAGGTGAAAAAAGAGTTAAGACAACAATAGAGGTACGATAGGAAAGCAATATAAGGGCAATAAGAAGGCAATACTTAAACTTGATAGTCTTTCAACTCTATAATTGCAAAGACAACAATAGAGGAGCAATAGGAACACAATAAAAGGGCAATAAGAAGGCAATACGTAAACCTGGAAGTCCAACTTCAGCTCTATAATTGTCAAGACAGAGGTGAAAAAAGAGTTAAGACAACAATAGAGGTACGATAGGAAAGCAATATAAGGGCAATAAGAAGGCAATACTTAAACTTGATAGTCTTTCAACTCTATAATTGCAAAGACAACAATAGAGGAGTAATAGGAACACAATAAAAGAGCAATAAGAAGGCAATACGTAAACCTAAGTCCAATTTTAACTCTATAATTGCAAAGAGAGGTGAAAAACAAAGTGCTAAGAAGGCAATACGTAAACCTCTTAGTCCAACTTTAGCTTTGTAATTGTCAAGACAGAGGTGGAAAAATAATTAAGACAACAATAGAGGCATAATAAGAAAGCGCAATACATAAACTTGAGTTTACATTGCGAGGCTACTTATTAGCTAAACATATACAGATGCAGTTTCTCTATCCACTCTAGTTTCATGGTTACTAATTCATGAAACCACAACTAATAAATAAGGAATAGCTGATCACATCAAAGCACAACTAATATCCAATTCCACTCCTATTACAACAATGTTTATGTGGTGAAATAAAACTGGTGGCGCATCTTCATTTCTCAAGCCATCTTCTAACCGTGAAGAAACCAGTAGCTTTTGTCCAATCTCGAACCTCCAAGTGATGAGCTGTGTTATGAAGGTGATATTCTCTTGCATGTGTAGTTCCCCACTCCCCATTTCTGCAACATTCCCAATTACTTTTTATTCACCAAAGTATGACAACAAAACTAAAGATTCAGAAAAGTGCAAGTATAAACATTAAGTTAAAGTATGTGACTCTCTCACATTTGTAATTGGAATCATTTAGTTTCTAACATTTGTTATTGTATTACCAAAGCTTCCTACATAAATTACAATTCTTCTCACAAGACATTCATGCCCTATTACATACGAAATTCCTAGACTAATTGGCAAGGAGCTTCCTAACCTAGAACACCAACAAGAGAAAATCGCAAAAAGTGGAACACATAAAGCACAAAGAAATTGTCAAACAAAATAAGAGGCACAGAACCAGACATCAAAACACCTCAAAGGGTGAACTTAATCAATATAACCAAACAGCATCCATAACAGTAATACACAGAACAATAATGGGGTAATGTGGAATTGTTTGACTCAAGAAGCTCCACATGTAATTTATAAGCTTCCTAAAGAAGGCAATAGTGAACAGAACAACCAAAATTTTCTGAAGCAGTATATATCAGGGGAGGTCTACTTAATGCTCTTGCAATACTTCAAATTTTGGTCAAGGATCTCATGAAGATACCTATTTTCAGCTTTCCCATGTTCTGATAAATAATAAAATCAATCGCAACAAGACCTATTTGCATCCATATCAGGTTTTGATAAGGCAAATGCAACAATTTCGAATTCAAAATTCATACACTTCATATAAGGAATTTCAGCAGAAAACATATCCGGAAGCATATTAAGAATCACTATATCAATACTCAACAGAAACCCACATGATACGAACTGAAAAATACAAAAGACTATCATACCTCAACCATTAGAGAAAACCACAATTTCACATCTCAAAACACTAGCATACCTCAACCATTAGCAACACTAAACAAACCTCAACAAAAACTCCAACAGCTCGTTAGTCAGAAAGAGAAAATTAACTCCCTTTCGCAAAGCCCAAAACACTATTAACGAAAATCATATTTTGTCAAACACTCAAAATCCTATATCAGCACCACTCAAATTCCCATATAGAAACACCACAATTAAGCAATTAAAGCATAACACTCCATACGCATGTATACATATATAAACATATATATATATATATATAGAGAGAGAGAGAGAGAGAGAGAGAGAGAGAGAGAGAGAGAGAGAGAGAGAGAGAGAGGGAGAGGGAGGGGGAGAGAGAAAAATGGCGCCCATGAATGCCCCACCAGTGGAGTCTCCGCCAAACTTGAGAAGGCAGACAGCAGGGCCATTGTAGGAGGCGGGGAGGGTTTGAAGAAGTAGGGTTAGGGTTAAGGTTTGGATTGGTAATGAGCTTAGTGTCGGTGTCCGGGTCAGACTTTGGAGAATCCACCGACGTCATCGCCATGGCCGTTACTCTCTCTGTTTTCTATGAAGTCATGGCTGAGCAAGATTTGGGAGAGTGCGAGAGAGGGGAGGAGTTGGGTTTCAGAAAATGAATTTTTGAGGGGATAAAGGGTCAATACAAATGTATTTATATGGAGGGCAATTGGGTACTTTCATGTTACAAAGTGAGTATTTCTGATTGAAATTTATAAAGTGAATATATTTGATTATGGTTTATGTTTTGTGATTATCCAAGTCAATTTCCCAAGAAAAAACCGAGTATAGCCGGATGAAAAACCTCGACCCAGCCTAGTGAATGGAACATGCTGTAATGTAAAAAGTGTAAAGCTGCGCGGATATATGATTTTTATAAACAGAGTAGCCGCGCGGCTATACGATTTATAAATAAAAAAGTCGGCCCGCCTCTTGAGTAGGTGACCACGTGCCAAATTTAGTATAGCCGCGCGGCTATACAGTTTTAAAAGCAAAATTAATAAGTATAGCCGTCCAGCTATACGTTTAAAAAACCGAGTATAGCCCGCCGGCTATAATATTTTTTTTAACAATACAGTTTGGCCTCAATTATATTAACACAACGAGATTGAGAAACAAACACTACCTCTTTGCTCCGAGACCGACTTCCAAAACCCGGTGGAATTATCGATCCAAGGCACACTGAGTATAAACAGAACTGAACCCAGAATTGCAGTGAAGTAAACTTTTTTTTTGGTTGATCAAGAAACAACCGGCCACGTGGCAAAAGCTTGGTCACTCCCCAAGTACAACCGCAAGATCCTGACCGTAGAAAAGGGAAGCGTAGAGTTCAAACAGTGATGGAAGAAGCAGAAGAAGGACGATTCTTTGCATGCTATCTGTTGAGCTCTCGCAGCCCCCGCTACAAATGCCACACCTATATTGGGTACCTTCCATCTTCCCCTAATTATTTTTATTTTATTTTTTCAAATTCCCAATCTGTTGAGAATAATAAGATCAATCTTGATTTGAACATTTTCGATCTGAAATTCTTTAAAGTTTGAGACTTTCTTGTAGAGCTTGGAGTAATAAGAGAGCCCACTTGAACTCTGTGCCTTTGTTTGTGCTTATTTGGGTGATTCTGATACAGATTCACAAGTTGAGCCCACAAGATCACCGCCAATTGGATTAGAAGAGAATGAATCTGTTGATCCCATTTGATGATCTTTTTTTATCTTTTTGTTTGTGCTCATCTTCTTTTCTTCTTTATCTTGTGACCCCCACGCTTGAAATTTGTTGCCTTAATCCCAACCCTATCGTTCTTCCTCATCCGACAAATGACGGAATCAAAATCGTAACTACGTTGATTGTAGTCATTCTTGGGACCATCGAAAAGACTATATTCATCTAGTAGCCACCCTGTGTGGTCCTCGTAGCGAAACTCTCTTTCGGCCAATGGGGTTTGGGTTGGGATTTCCAGAGACCTTTTCAACCAATTTGGAGGATTCAGTTTCGCTCCAAGTACCCCCGTTGCCAACCCTTCGATCCACCCGCTTTGGGGTTAACTTCTTGAGCTTGGAGATGAAGTACAAGTCTGTATCAACCAGTTGCGGCTCTCCGTATTTTTTCCAAATCTCCGAAGAGATTGCGGGCATGGAAGATATTGTTGTATAGCGACATGAACGGCTTGCTCTCTACCAAAAACTTGTAGAGAAAGGAACTCACAATCTCTTCATCGGTGGGGCTGAAACGAAAAACCTAACGGCACAAGAGACTCTTCCATTGCTTGATGCTGCTAATTAACGAACAAAAGAAAAGAGAGACTAGAAGAGAATTCAACTTTCAAGTGAAGTTTTTTTTGTCTGAATTTCTCTCTGTGTTGTTGCGAACAAAGAGCTCTCACTCACTGCTATTTATAAGTTTCCTTCGCGAGCATCTCACTCACGGAATGTGGAAACTCTTTTTATTTTATTTTATTTTTAATTTGAGAGAAATTTGGAGAGTCGGTTGTGGTAATTAAAAAAGTAGTGCCTGTGAACTTTTAACTTTGAGATCCAACGGCCCAGATAATAGGAACGTTGAGATCCAACGGCATATTGTGCGAGAGTTAATATGGGGGAGAGAGAAAGAGAGAGAGATCATGTCCGAATAATAGTTAGTGGGGGAGAGAGTGATAAATTCCATCTTTGTTTTATTTGTTTTTTGTGTGCTGCTGCTTCAATTTTTGTTGTTGAATAATTTTTATTTAATGTTGTTGTTGTACACGCATGCATTTTAAGTGAAATAAAATTGTGTTTGTAGAATTTTGATTTTTTTTAAATTTATTTTAATTTTTTCAGAAAAATAAATCACAAAGGTGTGAGTAAAAATTAACTCCAAAAAAAATCACAACAAAAAGTTAAGAGTTAAATCATTTTAAAGCAATTTAATAAAATTTGGGGAAAAAACTATTTCATGAGGTAGGATAATTTGATTTGAGATCATCTTAAATGCTTAGGATTTCATATTCTCGTATTGCTTGCAAATAAATTAATAGAATTGGCTCTCATATTTCATAATCTCTGTTTCATCATCATTACATTTATCTAATGTCATAATTATCTGATGTTTCTTTATTATTATTTCAAAACTCCTTCCTTGATGTCAAACTTCTGATTTTTTTTCTTGACAAGTTTAAGAACATAAGCAACTAATCTTGTTAGCATGTATGGGTTAGACCATTTAGATAAGGCAGTGTGCCCACCCCTTTCACTGAGTATAGCTGTGTAGCTATACTATTTTTTATTTATTTATAAAAAAAGAAAAGAAAAGAGTATAGCCGGGCACCCATATGATTTATATATATAAAATAGTAATAAAAAAGGAGAACCTGCCTAGCGAATAGGCGGCCACGTGTCAAATTAAGTATAGCTACGCGGTTCTTCTAGTTTTTAAAGAAATATTAATAACACCGAGTATAGTCGCACGCTATGCTATTTAAAAAAAAAAATAAAGAAAAAATCGAGTATAGCCGAGCGACTTTACGATTTATTTATGTTTTTTAAAAAAGGGGTCCCGCTTCTCAATTTGGCGACGACGTGTCAAATAAGTATAGCCATGTGGCTATACTACTTTTTTAAATAAACATTAATAAAACCGAGTATAGTCGTGCGGCTATACTATTTATAAAATACTAAATGGGAAAAAATACGTACGTGTTTTATTCGGCAAATTTTTGGCAAATTACAACTTAAAAGTTCAGCCACTATATCATATTTTAAAATAATTTATTTAAATTTTTTAATATATATTATTTTTATTCAATAATATGTGAGAATTATTTGTATAATATGTGAATTTTGTGTCTTATTGAAAATTGGGAGTTTCACTAAAACACCCAAAATGGGGGCTGAAATTATAAAAAAACACAACACCCAAAACACTTTATAAACACACCCAAAACCCATCATTACACACACTCAAAACCCATTTATAAACACACCCAAAAAATATACAATTGTTGATTTTGGGTGTGTTTCTATGTTTAAATAGTGCTTGGATTTTTTTATAAATACATGTCTAGGATTGGGTTTATTTATAAATTTGTATTGAAAATTTTGTAAAAAGTACGTGTATTAAACATTAAAAATATGTATGTACATGTACAATACGAGTATTGCATTTTGTTTTTTTTTTTTTTTTTTTTTTTTTTTTTTTAAATTAATCAGAATTTAGAGACTTGTACAGAACACGAATTTATTATTGAAAAATATGTACGTACATGTATAATATATTATTGAATGTGAAAGTGGTAAATAAAAAAAATAAAAAAAAGGAATAATAGAGACTCGGTTACTAGCAAAATAGTAATGGATAATGCTCTAAACTACTCTTATTGAAAAAATTAAAAAGAAAAAAAGGATCCTCAAAGTATATATATGTATATATATATATATATATATATAAAGAGGCTATACTATAAAAATAAATTAGGAAAAAAAATCGAGTATAGCCGCTGGGCTGTACTATGTTTTAAAAAAAAAAACCTGAGTATAGCCGGGCAGCTAGTCTAGTTTTTTTTTTTGGCCTAGCGAATAGGCAGCCACATGTCAAAATAAGTATAGCCACGTGGCTTTTTAAAAACCTTAAATTTTACCGAGCCTTTAAGATGTTTACAGAACACAGATGTATTATTGAAAAATAAGTATGTACGTTTATAATAGATTATTGAACGCGAAAGTGTTAAATTCTTTTTACAGGTAATAACTCTGAAAAAGTGAAAAATGAAAAAGGGATAATAGAGACTCGGGCACTAGCAAAATAGTAATGGATAATGCTCTAAATTACTCTTATCGATAAATGAAAAATCGGGTAAAAAATAAAAGGATCCACAAAAAATATATATAAACCGTATAGCCGGGGGGCTATACTATTAAAAAAAAGGATAAAAAATCGAATATAGCTGCGGAGTTATACTATTTTTAAGAAACATTACTAAAACCGAGTATAGCTGCTCGGCTATATTTGAATAGCTACAATTAGACGAGTGTAGGTACCTGAGGAGTACAGAGGTCATGTTGAGTCAGGCTGTTATTTGGAGATATAAATTCTGGACTGAGTGTTTAGTAAAACAACTTTAAAAAAAATTTATAAATCGATAATGAGAGGAGGGAATCGAAACCAATACATCGGTAGATGGATAAATGCGCTTAACCATTTGACATTATCACACGAACAAAGCATTCAGCTTCATGTTTAAACTAATAACCTTTGAATCAATAAAAAACATTTCCTACGCTTCGTCAAGAAAATCTCAAACTTGGCATCTATAATATCATTTGGCCGGAGCAACATAATTCCCATACTCACAGCACCCTCTAAATTTGAGAAGAAATAAACGAATGAGAATGTCTCAAATGAGAGACGTTATTTGGGTCTCATGCACTTGAGAAGAACGTCTACAAATCTCTTGTACATGTGCCGCTTTAAGTACATCCTCTCTACTTTCTCTCTTCCTTTCAATCCCATTTGCTTCCTTCCATTTGGGCTTTTAAGCAAAAACCGGATATTTTCAGCGAGGACACGAGTTCCGGGATGCCCAACAGGATGAAGCAGACCTGTTACATTGTGTTCAACAATCTCTGTTGTGCCTCCAGCTTCTGTTCCAAGCACCTGCTCCATAAAATGACATCATTCATTTGATTCTATTCAAGGTCCCGTGCACAAAAAACCTAAAGCAGAATGGAAAGAAGTTGCATTCGAGAGTTGAACTCGTAGAAAATAGGAATGATATTGTACAGACGACAGATAGTAATGCCATTTTGTTTCAAACAGGTATTAATTATGTACTTCTACATGGTTCATGTTGTTTAAGAGGAAAAAAAAGGGGAAAGGCATACAATGCTAATCTGCACAAACAATCACTGGTTTTTCATCATTGCAGCCAATTCAAATTCTATTTCTAATGAAGGATACTTTCACTTAATCCTGATAACCATGTTTATGAAGATGAGCTCCCATCTCCCTATAAATACAGGTTTACTGATCTCAATAGGAGACTTTTTTTATTATAGTTTTTTTGGAGTTTGATCTACATTGTTGTTAATTGTAATGACTCATGCTACTGCAGAAGGTGGACAGAAAAGAAAGATTATGCCACACAATAGTCATGTAGCATGTCTTTGCATATGTAGGTTCAGTTAGCGAGACTAAATGTCATCAGTATAACTATCATCCTAGTGGGCCTTAAGATGAGGAATAAAATCAAGTCAGATGTCATACCGGAAGACCGAATGCCATGGCTTCAATTGTCACTCTCCCAAAAGTTTCTCCCAGTCCCTGTACACCATTTTACATATAGTGTTATTTCCAAATAATATAGGATAATGAGTTAAATGAGTACAAGCATAAATCAAGATTATAAATTCAACTGAAATGAGAAGTGGGGTTACAAACACAAAAAATTAGATTACCAAGAACGGAATCCATGCTTTAAACAGAACAATAGCATTTGTTGGTATGCATACATGCATTATCCCAGATGAAATCTACTAGGGGGTTGAACCAATAATTTTGCAGTTGGATTACAAGAGCCGGGTATTATTATTATTATTATTATTTTTTGTGTATTTTTTTTCTTGACAAGATCATTGGATTGATATCTACAATAGAATTCATGAATTTTCAATACAGAAGAAAAGTCTGAATACTTGAGAGCAGTCCTTGCCAATACTACAAGGCATATCAAACTTGTGCACACAGTGGAGTGCACACAAGCTGCTCCATGTTCAATATTTTTCTTTTTGCAATGACCTTATATTAAAAAAAAACAAAATCAATCTTCAGAGAGATCGCAAAATCAACCTTATTCTATCAACAATTGTATGACATGATTCATGATCACCTGATTTGTTCTCAGTTAATACCGCCAAAGATACCATCTTCTCATGTGGAAAAGGAAGTTCCATGTGTCTGTCCTCATTTGTGTTACATCTTAAAAAATTAGACTGACAAAAGATTTTTATTCAAACAAGCAATACTACCATACATAGTGTGCTTCTGTTATGACATGGGGCTCCACCATTTAAAAGCGTAAAATCACAGTTGAATTTTTTTCTTTCCCCTATTTGAGCATTATATATAATTAATTTAAGAAGCAAAAAACCATAGCTTTTCTCTATGCACTCATCATAAATAAGAGCACTTAAGACTAAGAAGATGGATCACCTGAGAGTTCATGACATAAACATCAGCTGCAGAGTATAATGCAGCTACACGTGTGGTTGCCGGAGTCCACAACACTGACTTTGACATGTTTGAATGCTGAGATAGGAATCCTAAAAGTTCTTTGACATAAAGCACCTTATTGCTCTTAGATCCAACAGAACCAATAAGAAATTTAACGGACTGTTCCAGTGTTCCTCCATTATCCGACAACACTTTCCTCTTATGAGTGACATTGAAGGTCAAATCACCTGTATCATCAAAAGAGGTATAGAGACTACGTAACTGCAATTTTTTTTTCTGGGGTTCATTCAACTGGACATCAGATTCGTTGGACAGCGGTAATTCATTTGATGATACACCATCATCATTCAACTCTTGAAACAAAGCTCTCAAGTGATGTTTTCTAGCCAAGGCAGAGCGGGCTTGGCGTTTACGTACTGGGTTTTTTATCTTAGAATTATATTTCAGAGGTTCTTCAATCACCAAGCGTGCTGATTCAAGAAGCAAGAGCTGCCCCTTTCCAGGGTTTATACTGCTCAGAGACATCACAAGCATATCATTGTCTGTTAACCCCATTTCCTTTCTGACTGAATCTCGCAATAACTGCCTTTTCTCGAGCATCTTCTCAGTACTAGAAGATGGAGTATTAAGTGAACAACCTATGCCAGCTACAAAGGCCAGCTCATCATTAATAGAGAGTGGTACAACTGCAGGCTGAGACCTCAGCTTAATCTTTTCTTCTTCGCACCAATCTAGCCATTGTTTAGACTGTGATTCTGATAGAAAAGCCAGCATTTTCACTCTGTTAAGCACAACCTTCGCCCGATCAAAGTATTCTCTCCGGTTTTCCATGATCCACCAAGCAATTTGACTTGCACCAGCTGGAAAATGATCCATGTATTGATCTGAAATAAAACGTTTATTGTCTATTAGTATTGTAGTATACCATGATGCATGCAAACGAAGTCAAAGAAAATCAGCTTCACACTTAATAGCTAAGATGATTGTCACTTAGTTTAACAGAAATTTTAATGACAAGAAAAAACCAATAGAAAATAAAGTGTTAAAAGAAGGAAACCATGTAGATACAAATTAGAAATTACAAATGGAATACTGACTGGAAATTTATATCTGATGCATCCCAGAGAAAAATGGAGGTACAGCTGATTAGTTAATATTATGCACTTTAAACTCTTTGAGATCAGCAAATGCACTGAATTTAAATTTTACAAATTACATTAACGGATTTTTGGAAAATGGTTCTCACCAATCCATGATGCACACACTGCTGACCCGGCGATGACTAGATCTGCCTTCATGGCAGTTTTGAAGCTTTGTTCTACTTTGTCCTCAAGCACCTTGATTCTTCTCCTTGCTAGCTCTGGCATCAAGCCACCCTTCTTGCTAAGAACTACAGCAGAAACCGTGGCTCCACAGCTCAAAAGCTCTGTTGCCAGCTCCATCATAGAAAGTGGGGCCCCAGTCATTGAAAGTTCATGGAATATTAATAGAAATCTCCTAGACCAAACAAGACGTGCAAAGTCCCCCTTCCTGTCACAGGTTCCAGACCGCGTTTTAGGACTCCATTCCAAAGTTCTATCTTCTAGAAAGCCAAATGGACCAACAAGCATCCCATAAGAAGTATTTGTCTTAGGAATGTCCAGTTCCTGCTCCTCTGTCTCATGGCCCTCAACCTCCACTGTTTTCTTCTGCTTACCATGCACTTTACCACGTAGACTACGAGCTGATTTTTTACTCCTCTTCTTTGAACTTGCGCTTCGACGAGATGAAACTCCATTCTCCTTTTTTGTCAAAACCACATCTATCCTTTTACCAGCTTTTACCTGATTTTGGTTGGTCTCATTCTTAACTGCCATAGAACTATCACTGGCAAGCAAATCTCTCCTCGCATTCTGTTCAGTGTCTGAGTTTCCATTGCTTGCTTTATTTCCAAACCCCAAGAAGTTCTCCTTGTTGCTATGAGCCCAACTGGACTGAAAATAAAATCCAAGATAAGCCCAAAGGGTAATCAATAACAACCAAAACAATAACCGATTGCTCCGAAACCACTGCACACCTCCGCTGCTTCTAGCTTCTCTCCTTGGAGTTCGGCTTGAATTCAATCTCCGAAATGAAGGAGAATTTCGCGGACTTGATCTTCCTGACAATGTAGACTTAAAACTTCCACTTCCCCTCGATGACTTATAATCTCCCCTACTGCTTTCCTCCATTGGTTTGTTTAACTATTCTATGTCACCAAAAAGCTCAAACCACATTATTTGAAGAACATCTATCACTCAATTTGGTAGCAAGGCCTCTAAGAACACTGCAACTGGTTAACCTCTTACAGTGCTTTGAGTTGCTGCAACAATTAAGAATAAATAAAATTCATTATCCATAAATAGAATCAGAAAACCCTTGTTCAATCATTGAGAATACTTTTTTTTTTCTTTCTCTTTTCCTAAAATAGATTCCGGAGTCAAATCAGTTGTTCGAATCTTTCTTTATGATCTTAAATAGCTCAAAGATTCAACTTTTAATTTGTCTGAGCGCTATTTGGCGTTCTGAGCAATCAAACAGAATAACTGCATTCAGCATTCTATGTTAAACCAAAATATAAAAACCTCACAGATTCATCCATCGTTATTTTAGCATCCATACATAGCTATCTATGAAGCTTGTACCATTGAAAAACTTAGTTTTCCCTACTAAAAAATAACACAGGAAAAAAAAAATCAAGACCCAAAATTTCATTTTAAAATTTTTTGTATTCTACCTTTCCAGCATTGTATTCGCAATGAAACACAGCCAAACAAAGAAAGAAACCACTCGGGCTTAAAACTTATTGAGAAAGATCAACTAACTTTTTTGTATTCATTTTCTTTCCCTCCATTTTCTCGGAAGCGACTCCAAGAACTGAACCAAACCACCCAAAGACTCGCAGATCAACACTTAACCAAGATATAATGCAATTTTTTCAAAGCTCATTCATCGTCAAACCTCACAAAGAAAATTAAAAAGATTTCAATCTTTGCTGTTTTCTGTTTTTACAAGATTCACTGATTCAGTTATCAACTATGAACTTCAGGGCTGAGAGATAACTTACATGGATTTATCGCATGCTCTGCCCTCTGAAGCTGAGACTTCAAGATCTCCAAGTTCTTGAGAGAAAAATATAGAAGTTGCAGAGAGAGAGAGAGTCAGTGAGTGAGTGAAAATGGAATGGTTAAAAGGTTTTAGAGAGAGAGAGAGCGTTATTATGTCTGAACTCTAAATTTCAACAGATTTTGATGGCACGTGCGAGTCAACCCGTGTAAACGGATTTAGAAGCAAGTCTGGTGTGATTCCCTGCGGCAACGACTATTCTACGAACATGCGTTCGTGTCCAACGACTGCACGATCGATCGCTTCGGGCCACGTGGACCAGCCTGCTTAGACAGATGTTTCGAGATTATTGAAGTTGACCTGCTTTGAAGAAAATTGTAGGCTGGAGGTCCCATGGTGGCGTCGGTGGGTCTCACAGCCAATCCTGGCCCTGCGATTTATATTGTCATTTCTGATTATTTAATTTCTTTTTGAACCCAATGCTGACCCCACAAGACTTAATTTTTTATTTTATCTTAGTGTTGTATTGTTGTTATTTTTAATAAATAAAAGGCTTATTATCACAAAACGTACCTAACGTTTGCAAAACTATCAAATTGCATCATTAAAGTTTTTTTGTATCACTTATGATCTCTAATGTTAATATGAGTACTCTTAAGTAGTCCATCTGTTAAAAAAATGTTAAATCCCCAATTTTACGATGGATATAATCGTCAACTCCTATTGTATCATCAACCTCCACCTATTCTACATCTGTGTCTTGCTCATAGTCACTATTTAAGAACTCCGTATTATCTTCTTCACTCTCTTCATTTTCACTAGCATTCCCAGCTCTTTCCCTATAAAGTCATCTTCTTCCCTACTTCAAGCTGGCAGGGACAAGATTTCAAGCATGTTAGGGCAAGTTCTTCCTGCCAATCGCTCATCTCTTACTTCCTATAAGGATCAATCTGTGTCATTGAAGTGTTCAAATAATCAATTCCGAAATGAGAAAAAGCCGCTTATTTGTGAGAGGGAAACTCTGCAATGTCAAGATAGTAAAGTATTTGGTTTTCCTGGCAAAAATGAGAAACGAGGCGAAGAATTGATAACACCTCACTCTGCAAAAAGGTGTAAATTAAGCACAGATCATGATTCAGTACATCATATTGAATTTCTAATAAGCATTCATCTCTTGCAAAAGATTATGATTCATATGGTGGTTTTCCCAATATTAATCTGAGAAGTGAGAGTTCACATATATATGAAAGTTCAAGTGCACAAAATGCTCAAGTTGGTTCATCATTGCTGGGTAAAGACAAGAGGGTCATACAACAGGGAGATGCTGAGTTTCTGAGTAACAAAAACAAAAGTGCAATATTCATCCCTGTGCTTTCTGCTGATAAGGAAACCAGAGGATCTGAGTGTTGGCGTGACTTGTGGATATTGACTTACTTTCCTTACACACCAAGAATTCCTATTATTATTGTAATTGATTTACTTTAATTCCTGATTTCCTACTGTAAATAGATTTAGGAATTTATTATTTACTTGCCCATTCAGGTTTCGTTGTATGATAAATATGACCTCCTACAAGAAGAAGAATACACAGAAAATTCCCATAAACAAATATTCTCTCATAGTTTTCATATTTTAGCATGGTATCAGAGCGGCGATCTTGGAATTACTGACTCTAGTTTCACACCCCCGCCACCGCTATGAGGGTTGATGATTTTTTCATCCCTCATGGAGGTAGCACCACCGACTCCTTTTCTCCTTCTCAACCAACCATAGCCGAGTTGAGTGCCCAGATGGCTCAGCTCCTATAGATGCAGACTTTGGCCCCAAATTTGATCCTGAATCGGGACCCTCTTTTGACGACCTCGACCTCGACCTCGACCCCGACCCCGACTATGACGACGACGATCACCCCGACCCCGACTCCGACAACGACCTCGACCCCCACTCCGATGATGACTTCGACTTCGACCCCGACCTCGAATTTGTCTTTGATTCAGACCCCGATTCCGACTTCAACTCCGACTCCGACCCCGACTCAGGCTCAGATCCCGATCCAAATTCCTACTAAACCGGTATCCTATACATCTTCCACTGCACAAATTATGACTTGTCGACTAACGATCCCGACACATGGACCCGATTGTGAATATTGTGGTGATCCGAGACACACTCATGAGACTTGTTTTAAATTGCATGGTTATCCCGATTGGTGGGCTACTCTTAAAGATTGAGGACAACGCAATACGACCAGTAATGGTACTGGTTATGGATTCCATACATTCGCTAAGATTGATTCCAGGGGCTGGATAATTGATTCCGGTGCAACTGATCATATGACGTTTGATCCTGATGATTTTCTTCATACTACACAACCTCGACGAACTTGTATTGCAAATGTCAATGGAGTTACTTATCTTGTGACAGGGGCTGACACTATTGAACTCTCATTCTCTCTCTCACTGTCTAATACTTTACTTGTTCCTTCTTTATCCAATAAATTGTTGTCAGTTAGTCAGCTTACTGAACAATTGAATTGTTGTGTACTCATTTACCTGAGTTTTTGTTTGCTTCAAGATATTCACACTAAGAAGATTCTTGGTCGTGGTACTAAGAGAGGAGGGCTATATTATGTAGATGACTTCAGTCACGGCGTGGCTAATAATGTGACGCATCCCTTTGATAGCAAACAACAACAAATCTGGTTGTGGCACCGTCGATTGGGACATCCGTCTTTTAGTTATATGAAGCATCTTATATCAGATTTATTCTCAGGTTTCAAGGACTCCGACTTCACATGTGATACTTGTATTTTGGCCAAGAGTCACCGTGTGCCCTACCCGTTGAGTACGAACAAGTGTACTACTCCATTTACATTAATTCACTATGATGTATGGGGACCTTCACCTATCACTGCTCCTTCTGGTGTTCTATGGTTTGTCACATTCATAGATGATTGTACACGGATGACATGGCTTTATTTGCTGAAGAATAAAAATGAAGTATTTTCCCGTTTTCAGTCATTCCACAAACAGATGAAGACTCAGTTTAATGCTCAAATCCAGATTCTTCGCTCAGACAATGGTGGAGAATTTGTCAATTATGACTTTCAGACTTACTTCTAACAACATGGAATTATCCATGAGACGACTTGTCCATAGACACTACAACGTTGCTGAACGAAAGAATCAACATCTTCTTGAAACCGCCCGAGCACTTCTGATTGGCGCTCATGTTCCTCACCATCACTAGGATGATGCTATTGTCACCATAGTTCACCTGATCAACCGCATGCTTTCTGGTTTATTGACCTT
The DNA here is from genome assembly GCA_903112645.1 of Prunus armeniaca. Lineage (NCBI taxonomy): Eukaryota > Viridiplantae > Streptophyta > Magnoliopsida > Rosales > Rosaceae > Prunus > Prunus armeniaca. Next base: position 5,672,230 of record CAEKDK010000003.1, on the reverse strand, counting down.
TAAAACTCCCTTATAGGTGCTTGCGCAACACAAACCTCTGCCCTCTGTTTTGGTACTCACAACCCGAATATTTGGATGTGTGGCTTTCGTTCATCTCTACAAAAATCAACGTAGCAAACTTGATCCCTGTGCGCTTCGTTGTGTTTTTGTGGGTTATGCCACTCATTAGAAAGGATACCGTTGCTATCACCCTCCTACCCGACGTACCTATGTCACTTTGGATATGACCTTTCTGGAATATTAGTTGTTCTTCCATTACCCATCATCCAATTCTACGCTTCAGGAGGAGATACGAAGTGAAGAGCAGAATTGGAGCAACTTAGAAAACGAAGAAATTCTCCTATGTATAGAAATGATCGATCGTCCTGAGTCTGGAGCATGAGATTATTCTCTGCCGACAAGCGATCAATCGCTCATTCATAGCGATCAATTGCCTGACCCACCTGATCCATGCGAAGATATTTCTGATCCGAGTCTCACACCTACAGACAATACAAAACAACAAGATGAAGACCCCCTCTCTAACTCAACAGTACCAACAGACCAATCTCCTGAGAATATCCTTGAGGTAACTACTCCTACTAGACTTGTGCATTTAAAGGATAAAACTATTGGATATCAATTACCTTTTAGGCAAAATCGTGGGAAGCCACCAAACCGTTATTCACCTGATATTGGCAAGACATCTAAGTATCCAATTGCAAATCATGTATCCACTGAGAAGCTGTCTGAACCACTCAAGGCTTTTGTGCATCAGTTGTCTACTATCCATATTCCAACCAAGATTTCTGAAGCATTGAAAGATCCTAAGTGGGTCCAAGCTATAAAAGAGGAGATGAAAGCTCTTGAGAAAAATCAGACTTGGACATTGGAGATTATACCACGAGGAAAAAAGACTATCGGATGTAGATAAGTGTTTACTATAAAACACAATGTAGGTGGATCTATCAAGCGATACAAGGCAAGACTTGTGGCAAAAGGGTACACACAGACCTATGATATAGACTATGAAGAAACCTTTTCTCCAGTTGCAAAGTTAAACACCGTCAGAGTCTTATTGTCCCTTGCAACTAATTTGGATTGGCCACTACACCAGTTTGATGTAAAGAATGCTTTTCTACATGGCGAACTCACGGATGAGGTGTACATGGACATTCCTCTTGGATATAATACTACTTAGATTGGAACAGTTTGCAAGTTACGAAAAGCATTGTATGGATTGAAACAGTCACCACGTGCATGGTTTAGACGGTTCACCATGGCAATGAAGAACAATGATTTCAAACAGTGCAACTCAGATCGTACTCTATTCTTGAAACATCGAAAAGGGAAGATAACAATATTAATAATCTATGTTGATGATATGATTATTAGTGGGAATGATAAACAGGAAATATCATAACTACAAGACTATTTGGCTATTGAGTTTTAGATGAAGGATCTAGGTGGACTCAAGTATTTCTTGGGAATTGAGGTGGCTCGATCACAGCAAGGTATATTTCTCTCTCAAATGAAATATGTCCTGGACTTGTTGACAGACACATGAATGCTAGATTGCAAACCTGCAGACACTCCTATTGTTCAGAATCATCATCTTGGAGAATATCCGGATCAAGTTCCAACTAATAAAGAAAGATACCAATGGTTAGTGGGAAGATTGATCCATTTGTCACATACTCAACCATACATTGCTTATGCGGTGAGCGTTGTCAGTCAATTTATGCACTCTCCAAGTAAAGACCACATGAATGCAGTTCTTCGGATACTTAGATATTTGAAGTCTGCACTTGGAAAAGGACTTATGTTCTCAAAACATGGTCATCTAAATATTGATGGTTATTCAGATGCAGATTGGACAGGTAATGTAACAGATAGAAAATCCACATCGGGTTACTTCACATTCGTGAGAGGTAATTTGGTGACATGGAGAAGCAAGAAACAGAATGTAGTAGCTTTATCTAGTCCAGAAGCCGAGTTTAGAGGCATGACTAAAGGGATTTGTGAACTTCTTTGGTTAAGAAAGTTGCTTACTGAACTTGGGTATAAACCTACATCCACAATGAATCTCTTTAATGACAACAAGGCTGCTATAGCCATTGCACAGAATCCAGTTTAGCATGATCGTACTAAACATGTTGAGGTGAATCGACACTTCATCAAACAGAAGCTTGAGGCTAAAGTGTTTCAGTTTCCTTTTGTGAAATCCGAGGATCAATTGGCGGATATTTTGACAAAGGCGATTTCCAGTAAAGTATTCCACAATTCACTGGATCAGTTGGGCATTGGCGACATCTATGCACCAACGTGAGGAGAAGTGTTGGCGTGACTTGTTGATATTGACTTACTTTCCTTACACACCAAAAATTCCTATTATAATTGTAATTGATTTACTTTAATTTCTGATTTCCTACTGTAAATAGATTTATGAATTTATTATTTACTTGCCCATTCAGGTTTCGTTGTATGATAAATATGACCTCCTACAAGGAGAAGAATACACAGAAAATTCCCATAAACAAATATTCTCTCATAGTTTTTATATTTTAGCACTGAGTTTCTAGTTCAGGTGAGCATTCTGATGATGTAAATGCTTTTTCTCATGGGCCATGGCTGGAAAGCAATATAAACTATTGATTTGTGTTAATGCATGCTTTTATTCAAAGGACCATTGAGAAGGAAATTGATAGGGGATGGCTCATAATGCATATAAAATCTGTTTAACATGTTTGCCAGAAACAACTTAAGCTGACGTGCTTCTTGTTGCTTTAGACACATTCTGTTGTATTTACAGGTTGGTCTGCATGATGCTTAATTATTTCTTTGTTTGCATTGTTTAGGATATTTTAGAACTTGTTACCCTGAATGGGATAATAAAGGATTTACCCGGGGACAGAAAATGATGCAAAAAACTGTCTTCTGATCTACTGTCATGATAATAGTTAAAAATGTTTACTCCTCGGGAAGATTATAGACTTGTTGCATGAGTCACAGGCAGTAATTATTTGTTTATTTCCTGGGGCAGTTTGGTGGGGTCACTACAATGGGCTGAGGGAGGCCATGAAGTAGATGAAGAGAGTGAAGAAGATGATACGGAGTTCTTCGATAGTGTATATGAGCAAGTCATAGATGCAGAAGATGTGGAGGTTGATGATACAATGGGAGTTGACGATTATATCCCTCATAAAATTGGGAATTTAACAGTTTTTTTAACAAAGAGACTATTTAAGAGCACTCATATTAACGGTAGAGATCATGAGTGATTAAAAAACCTTTAAGGATGCAATCTAATAGTTTCGCAAACATCAGGGACGTTTTGTGATAATAAATCTAAATAAAATCTTGCAAGTATTATGCAAGTCGTGGCAAGTGTTCGTATTTTTGGCCTATGCATGTTTTGTTTGATCCCAAACAATCCCTGCAAATTTGTTTGGGTATATCGAACCTATAGGTATATGTTTGGGTATATCGAATCTAGAATGTCGGATGCAAGTTATTCAATCAAACTTAGAAAATTCAACGTTAGATACAAAAAACCATCAATTTGAAATTATTATCACTCCCCATCATGAAAATTATGCTGTGCTGCATTGAACATCCTTTGACATGCAAAAGAGCACTTCAAATTTCAAACTTCTGGTAAAATACAAAATACAATAAGAAGAAAAAAAAGAAGAAAGAAAACTGATTAATTAAACATATGATTAATTCACCCATCATAGCAACACTGAATACAGCATTGGTAGTTCAATGATCAAGAGAAAACTCTAGCTTTCAATATTCATGAAGGTTGCAGTTCCTCAACTAAACAAAGGAAAGCCCAATACAAGAGGAAAGTACCCCTCAAAGCCGGGAAAAACTACCAAGGTCAACTTAACAATGTAAATATAAAAAATACCATGTATAGAAATAAAAGAACACTTCTAGAAACCCCACCGAGAAACACTGCCGCTGCACAATAAGTCTTGTACTTTTTTTTTTTTCAATTTTCTTTATCTAGTAGTTTATGAGGAAGCCCGTCTACGTTTCTCACAAGCTTTTCAATGAAGAAGCAAACCACAAGAAAACCTGAAAACAGCAAAGTTGCAACAATCGTCAATGCCAATTCGCAAGGACAAAAAGATGTTAAAGTTTCTTTCTCTAAAACAAATTCCTACCGAACATTTAAACAAGGAACTGCCACCCGTCAAGCCACAATATTGATCTTAAAGTGAGTGCAGCATGAGCAGGTGTTTGTCATTCATAACTGCAAAAACAAAGTGAGGGGGTAAGGGAAACAGCGTAGAGAGACAGATAAGCATACAACTGAATTAATATTTGCAGTAAAAAATGACTAAAAGAAAAATAGGAATTTTAGTTTTCAGATTGTCCAAGTACAGATAAAAAGAAAAACACAATGGTGGTTGGATTGTGTGATTCTTCAACACTACACATACATGAAATCTAATTCTTCTTCTGCAGATGCAAATGATCACCTCAAAAATTGCCCAGATGAAAGGAGGGAGGCAATCCGTTATGAAATCTCCCTTTTTTTTAAAATAAATAAAATGTCATTACTTTTGGAAGAAATTTGGGCATAATATACAGTTTGCTCATTTCAGATGCGAACACCGGTCAAAAAAATAAAGCATGGCAAAGTCTTCTCCATATAAAATTATCAGTTTGATTTGCCAAACAGTAAAAACCATAGAAAACCAAATACCAAGACTGAGTACCTAAGATATCTTTGAACGCATCGGCCCAAAGTGCTCCATAACATAGGCTGAAGATCACAAAGGGCTTAGACGAAGGCCTGCAGCACCATATGATCACAACTTATAACTTTGTCACACCCGAAATAGCAGAAAAGTTAAATTCGGGCAAAGATAGAACCTTTATCAACTTATTCAAACAAGCTCCGTATTATTTTGAAGTACTTCACTGGCCACATTCATCTGTGAATACCTGCAAGTATCAAAAGAAAATAAATTCAAATCACAACAAAAGGCAGAAATACATAGCATGAACCCCACCACTCTAACCCAACACTGGATCAGGAGGGAGCAATTCTGGAAAGGAAAAAAATTTGTTCTTGATAACATCATAGTGACTTGCCTACGAGGCTTATTTTGTCGCTGCCCATACTCATCGCCCACAATTTCTGTACAGGAAAAACCTTATGTTAGTCTACCACACTGTAAAAATAATAGAGTATTTAACAGCCAACCCAAGGGGCCAAGAGTAATAACAAAGGTGAGAAGCAAAACTAAAGATAAGGTAATGTCATACCAGGCTTTTGTGAAGGCTTCCATTCGTTATTGGTTTTATTTGCATTATTCTCTTTGCTGAAAAACAACACACAAAAATTTAGAAAGGTACATAAGGATATTTTCTTTAAGAAATAAATAAAAAATAAGATCTCCCGACCATGTGGAAGTAAAAAGAACCCCTTAAACAATTATTTCAACTTGAACAAGGGAAGTTTAAATGAATGAATAAATATATAAATACAAAAAAGACAATTCTTAAACAAAGCAAGAAAAAAGACAACACATCATATTGAAAGTGAAAAATTTAACAAGCTAAGCTTAACGTGACAATAAGCAGGTTATGATACAGGATAGAACATTATCTCAGAATCATAAATAGTCAAAGAGACGACCATACTACCAACCTTAAGGAACCCACAGAAGATGTTTGTCCCGAAGGGCGAGAATGATAAGAACCATCAACAGAGATATAGGGTGGACAATATGTTGCCCCCATAGCTCCTGCAGCACCCGCCAACACAGGCAACCTAAAAAGATTAAAGTAATTACCACCACAGTAAAAAAAGAAAAAAAAAAAAAAAAAAAAAACCCATTAGAAGAGAAAAGACATGGCATGGAACTCCATCCTCCTAACATTTGGGTAATAAAGAGCTTGCAGATATTTTAGCAGGACGGATATGAGTAGTTCCTTTAAACAATGCAAATCCTTGCAGGAATGAAATACAACAGGAAAGATATTTAATCTAATTCCCTTTACAGTAGACAATAATTCCTCATGCAAAGTTTCCAACCACTATGTGAGCTAGACACAGACTTCCCATAAACAAGAAGATCTAAAAGAAGACGATGCCAAATAAAGAACCTATACTGGCATATTAAAATAATTACCATACCATGTCATTTCAGGATTTCCTAAACCAAGTTGTGGCTGAGCAACGTATCCAGGGAATGCCATGCCAACAGCAGGAACTCCCATACCCCCAGGATGCTGTCCCCCAAATTGCATAACTGCACAATCATCCAACCAGATGCAATCTCAAATTATATTCTACTCAATGCTTAAATATTAGAAAAAGAACCAAGCTAATATGCAATATCATGTAGTCTGCATATTCTAGCTAATGACAGTCCCCATCAATAAACAGTTCAGAAAAGCAGTGGTTGTCAAAGCCTATAATTGTGGTGTAATACACCACGGGGAAAATATTAACGATTAGCTTAGCAATATGTTTTTTCCCCTAAAATTTACACTTAAATTTCAACAATTAAGGGTCCATAAATATATGATTTCATAGAAATTGAGAACAGAAAAGGCAATGCAATAAAAATACCAGGCAAAAAGGCTGGAGTTGCAGGAAAGTTCTGATCTCCATGAGCGGATCCCATAACCTGAGCTCCACCATAAGTAAGAGTGCTCCTTCCACTACCTTGAACACTGCCTTTTCCCTTTGCAATCAGGGCACCTTTAGATTTACTTGAATCTGAAGGTGATTCAACTTCTCCAGATTCGAAGGAGTTTGGTGACATAGTTGTTTTGGGTGGAGAGGAAGTTCCAGATCCACTTCCAGGACGCTGTCCCAACTGCTGAGCAGAAGCTTGTACAGCCAATTGAGATCGACTTGGAACAGGATTGCGATGAACTGCATGGTGATGCGTTGTTGACTGAGAAGCTCTTGTCATTTGATTTTGAGACACGGCAGGTTGATAGCTCATCTGTCCTGGGATAACACTCCTTCCATGAACCCTGGACTGAGGAGCTTGAGTAGTATTGGCAAATGATGACCCAGAAGATGGCATTTGTAAGTTGGTCAACGTCTTCCCAGCTGGATTGACGGAGTCATCAATATAAAGCTTGTTCACACCAACAGATTCAGCTATATTCTTCCCTCGCAGCAGCGGATTGGTTTGTGGAACATGGAAACTGTCCTGCACTACAGATGACCGAACATTCCTCCTACCACTCCCAGCCTGTACATCCCGTTTTTGGGTCAGAGAGATGTCTTTATTGTTACTGGAAGAGCCTGATGGGTAAAAAGGAGGAGAAAAGTAATTCAAGCTTGATGCAAAGACATTTTTCCTAGCAGGAACAGGGTCAGATTCTGCATTTGATGTGGAAATAAATGTTCGTTCTGAATTTGTCTGCATGTTTTTCTCAACAGGCTTTCCAGATCTGAAAATAAGAACAATGTGACAGATGATTACAAACAAATCATGAATTGGATGCAGACATGATTAGTGCCATGAAAACAACTTGTACTCACTGTTTGTTTTGTGTTGGGGGTGTCTGTCTGTTATTCCTGAAAGCAGGTTCATACCTTCTGGGCCCTCTCCCTCTCACACCCTTGGGTACCTGTCTCTGATTATTATTGTCAAATTCTTTAGACCTGTTGCCTCTGTTAAACCCACGATCAACACCTCGGTTTCTTCCACGACCTACATGAGGACCCTTAGAAGGTTTCTTTCCCTGAGGTGTACATCAGAAAGTCAGGTCAAAGATGGATAAAGATATTTCGTACAGAATATTATGCAGAATGACCATCTATACAACCATTACCTCTTCGTTGTGCCTTTCATGCAAAGTTATCTCCTCAAACTTATCATGCCCCCATTTCCTTTCATCTTTGGACTCCCACAACTTCCTTCCACCATGTGTTCGTCTATTAAGAGAAAAAAATATCAAATTATTGCATTGATACACACCATAACTAGACCCAAAAAAACAAAACAAAAAAGAATGGCAGGCAACTCAAAACTGGAAAATTTTAATTAAAAGGTTAAAACTAAAATACTATAGTTGGCATTGGTAGCTCGATGGGATACCACAAGGAAAAAGCAATTCTGTCCATCCAGATTTTCATTTCATTTTAATCTTACACAGATTAGAAACTGATGCACAAAAACTTCTTCAATTTTAATAATAATAGTATGTACAGTATGAAGTAAAAATGATAAACTAGTGTATGACACAGCAGTGGTGGTGAGAAATTGTGGTATTTTTCTCTTTTGGTTATCCCAGTCTACAACCCGACTAATCCGGAGGAGCATGTGTAGACAATCCAATTGCAATGGCTGGGCCAAACAAAGGGAGGTGGCCCCAAACAAGACCTACGCTTCTAGTGGCACTCATCTCAGCCCGTCCAACAGCAGGACTAACCGCTATAAGTTGTGAGCAATTGTGGAGTTAATATAATGTTGCCACGTGAGACAATATAACTAGGCATATCATGCACAGTAAAAGAATGGATAGACCAAGAGCAGATTCAAAGTGATTAACGCTAACTTGCAACAGACCAGCCACTGATTTTAGGCATCATATCTTATTGAAATGGGACAAAAACATTTTCTAGTTACAAAATTTACAGCCCAACAAGAGTAGGGATGACACTTTGTTGCCCACATCCATCGAATGCAAGCACAGACGAAGTTTAAGGACAACTAAATCTGAGCAAATATTCCGCTAACCCGTCCCATAGTTCAATTTTTATATTAAGAAAAAAAACCAAAAATCATCAGAGTTAAAAACACACAACATATATGTGCGTAACTATCACTTTGGCCTATCCAATACTACAGCTCGAATAAACTAACATTAATTAACATAAAACAATTCATATGAGCATAAGAAAAAGTAGCCAAATGGGTAAGTGGCATAAAATGAATCCTGAGGGAAACCACTAGCACAGCTGCACAAGTTTACTTCCATATATTCCTACAACTCCCATCTGCCAAACTACAACTACATTCATATGGACGGAAACTACGACCAAAAAACATAAACCATACCTGTGCCGACCAACAGCATTGTCCCTGAAGCGGTCATCATGCATATAAAAAGCCCCAGCTGTGGGCACTGCAAATGGCTCGTTCTCCTTCTTCTCCTCCTCTTCTGCCGCTTGAGTTTCTGCATTCTCATCGACGGACTCTTCCACAGACCTCCGCCCATCACCGTCCGATTCCTTCACCGCCAAAACCTCAATCCTGCCACCCGTCTCACCTTCCCGGCCTCTCTCCTGATCGCCTTCCAAGTCCTCCTGTTCCAAAACTTCATCTTCACCCTGTTCTTCTTCATCAATCTCCTCTTCCTCTTCTAGGCCTAATTCTTCTTCGTCATCATCGTACTCAGCAGCCCCACCCTGGTCGTCCGATTCATCGGAGTGAATCCCAGCCCTCGGATCCTCCCCCGGCTTCTCTCTCACCTCTCCTTCACCTTCCTCATCATCGCTCGCCGCTGCCCTCCTCCGCATCGCCAGAGATCGCTTTGCTTCCTCTGGATCACTCTCATAGTCCACATCTTCCTCACCCACCGAAGCCATCAATTCAACTCCAACACAACAAAAACCCTAAATCCCCAAGCTTCTGCAATCCAATAAAATCTCAAAAAGCCCTTTAAAAAAAAAAATCAAACTTCCCTACAAAAACAAAACACCAACCACACAAAAAACTTCACTCAGATAAAACCCAAACTTGCTCCAAAGCTAAACACGAATTCGACCAAATAAAGACAAAAGCCCTCAATCGAAACCCGTAAAACCCAAAAATTCGCGGGAATCAAACGCCAAATATGTACATTCTGGCAAAGCTGAAACCCTAGGAGCTCAAATTGAACATAAACTAGGGCTTTTATTTGGGATAGGGATATTACTCGTGAAAACCCTAGAGAGAGATTTTGGGGATTTTGGATGATGCCGTCAGAAATTGAAAGAGGAAAGACTTGGGGAGGAGTTAAAGATTTCGATGAGCAAAATAATTACGGAAATATCTGAGACAATGAATTAGTTGCTCAGGGGTATTTTGGGAAATTCGGGAGTTTTCAAGAGAGAAGTGAGACGTCAGAGACTCAGACGTGAGGGGCAATTCCGAAACTAAACGGATTAGTGTGAAGTTAGATTCTGTCACATGTGGATTCACTTACGTTTGGTAGGTACTCTCCACAGCTTCTGCCATTTTCATATCTGGATCCAAATTATACACATATATATTTTCTCTTTTAATTTTTTTTAACATTAAATTTTTCTTTTTAAAAAATTAACGATAATCATATTTCATAGATGGATTCGGTTGTGTCATGCTCTATGTCATATTTCATATTGGTGTAGAGATGCTCGCCTAATCTTGTAGGATTTAGTTCGGTTTTTGTATTTTTATCATTCCTACTCGTCAATAAAATACTATCACTTTTGTATCAGAAAAAAAAAATTTCTAATGTCATATTGGTTGGAATAAATGTCAATATTTACCTTAGTTTTTTCAGCTTCTTCTCATAAGGGCTCAAAACTTCTGATTTTGGATACTTCACATGAAGTGACATTGAACACCATCCTTCTCACAATCTCTTTAATACCTATAGACATAGAGCATGGGCATTGGCTGTAGAGGAAAATTCCAGATGTTTAACCTTATTCTCTCTCCCCGAAGTTTAAAATTTTACCTCTGACAGGTATAGCCGCGCGGCTATACGGTTTACAGGGAAAAAAAAGAGGACCCGCCTTGCGATTGGGCACGTGTCAAAACAAGTATGTACTATTTTTTTTAAAAGAAAAATTATCATAGTAACGCTGCGCGGCTATACTATTTTGTAAAAATAAAGAAATACCCGAGTATAGCCGCCCGGCTATACTGTTTGAAAAATATCCGACAAAAAAAGGCGACCCACGTGTCCATAGCCACTCGGATCTACTGTGTAAATATAGTTTATTTAAAAGGTATAGCCGCACGGCTATATGAAATAAAATGAGAAAAAGGTGCTCTCCTAGTTGCATTAGTTTATACTTGATCGATAGTTCTAATATTCTAGTTTCGGAAACGCACAATATTCTAGTATATTGTGACAACAGAATTGAGCCCCATAATTCATACGACTGTTTAGAGTGGCCTATTAATTCTTGAGGTACATAATACATACAGTCCCTTCAATTACTTATGATACAATTAGCCTTCGTGACTAACACTGCCATACCCAAAATAAAAGAAAATAAAAAAAGAAAAAAAGAAAAAAATACCATGCACTTGTGGTGTGGGAGTTGGAATAAATCTTCCGCAACCAACATATGCACTAAAACCTTTACCCAGTACTTTTGCCCATCAAATCAGGAGCACATCTAGGACTAAGCATTGGATTTGTTCGTATGTCGATCAATCTTGGGCAACCCACGATACTCTTTGCATGACCTAAAGAAGGAGGAGAAGGCGAAAACTGAATGCAAATCTGCGGGAAGAGAGACTGAAACCAGGGCTCAGTCCATTGGACTTGTGGCAATTGGGTACTATTCAGCGACAACAAAAATGCATATGTTGAAATAATGGGATGCAAAAAGAACAAACAATTGTCAATGAGAGTCTCAAACTTCCGCATATAATATGATATAATTTTCTACTTTTGCAGATCCTCCCTCTACTTAATTTCTTCCCTCAGAAAAGAAGCTCAGCTAACAGAGATTGGGTTTCGATTCGAATAGAATATTATGAGAGTTGAAAATAAAACAATTAAGAATATATATTAGTTCTGACATGCATATATATATTGGATGTCCAATTCATATTTAGTGTTTTGGTGTAAATGTCACACAAGGAATTGGTTAAAAGGGAGTCAAATTAAAGACAGTCTTTAATTTTATTCCCCACAAGGTTTTGTCTTTGTTAGTTTAAGGGAGAAGAGGTTTAGAGAATGGTTGGCAGTTTAGGGTTTAGGACAATAGCTTGATGTGGAATAGAAAACTTTTTGAAAGAGTAACGAGGTAATTTTATTTGAATGGAGGATGAAAGTTACAAAGCTTTAGAGACTTAGTTTGGATACAGGGCAGCTTGTAGTTTTCAGCTTTTCTTGCTTGATTACATAAGTGGGCTGCTTGCATATTTATAGAGTTGCTAAACCAACTCTCTAAGTTGGCAAATAACTAGTCAAGTCGGTTGTTGCACAGTAACCGACTTTCTAAAGTGTTTTCAGCCACTAGTTGTCCTATAAATCTAGAGTTATCTAGTTACAATACATTATATAATTAGTAGGATGTTTCTAGTGTAAAGCCGACTTTAACTTGTCAACTTCTCTCAATTTTTCTAGATTATTCTATATTATTCAAGACACAAGTGCGCATTAATTTTAACAGTATTAAAGGATATACTTGAGTTCTAGGGGATATCCTGCTGCAGCTTTCTAAAATCATGACATGTTTCTGCCAAAACCACATAAAACCCTAAAAACTCGTACACGTTGAGGAGTCTGAACTTCCTAGCTAATAGATTTGTCCTGAAATTTAGATGCAACTGTCAAAATAAAGGTTTTGGGGTAATCGTCTGAATTCCCAAGAGTGTGATCTTGGTGATCATAATATAATTTTATGGAAAATAAAAATAAAAGAATCAGTATGTTGCTTCAAATAAATAATAGAACTATATATACGTGTGTGTGTGTGTGTATCCATCACATGAGTTGAATTCATGATTGCAGCCTCGAGTGTTTTCTCGAACAAAATCAACTTTTGTTAGGTCCATTTGGCTGGTCCTGAAAGCAATGAAGGTGACATTACCAAGTAGAAGAAAAAGATAGATTGAGAACATGCTCTGAATCTTCCTTCTTTTATATTTATAATGCTTTCCATATTTTCTTCTCAAGATTTTCAACAATGACTGGCTTATATTGTTTCACGTCCTAGCAAGCTACTAAAACTGCATGTTTGTTAAACCACAGTGACTCATTAGTTGATGTAATTAAGCAAGAACCCGAGTCAACAACGAATTAGAGAATTAATTTCTCAGTTATGGTACTGATTAGCACTGAGAAGTTGATTAATTACAGTCACATTTTTTTAAAATCAGCTCCATGAAGAAGTCTGTACGGCTAAAGTTTTTGTACCATGAAAAAGTGGGACAGGATTTGTGGATAAAGTTACACAAACGAAAGCATTGTTCCTTAGATATGCTTCCTCCGGGTTAGCATAAATAACGGTCTCTCCGGTGCATCTCTCTGCAACTTTCAACTTTGGTTGTGCAGTTAGATCAATTACAGGGCAAAGTTTCCTCTGGCATGTGGCCACTTATAATTATAAATGCTTCCGGCCGAGCCTCAGTGAGCAAAGCCTTGCATTATTCTTGTAGTGTGCTTTATGCCAAAGGAGATTTGCTCGGCAATTCTTCCGCACTGGTCTTTTGCTCGCTCTGGGGAATAAGGCGGTGCCAGTGCAATCACAATTGGTCAATTTTAGTTAGTGTTTTTTTTCTTCTTCTTTTAAATCCAGGAGAATTCTTGTGGTGTCAATATTTTTTCTTATTTTGGTTTTCGTTACTGGGAGGCCCCAAATGTCTCAACCATCTCATCATCACCGTCTAATTCCATATCTTGATGATCACAGTAGTGATTGCTGTGACGAGGTGTTTCTTGCAATGTCAAAAACGTGGAAGAATTTCGATGACAGAATGGTGTCTTGTGGATTGTTTGGCTCACTGCCTCTACCATAGGCATAGCCCTTTCTGCCTTCCGGTGTGATTGTGCTGTTGTTGTGCAGAGGCCAAACAAGGCAGTAACATGTGTTTTAAAAAAAAAAAAAAAAAAAAAAACACAGAAAAAAAAAACAACGAAGATACTACGATGGATCTCTTACCACCATACAATTCAAATTTAACATATATGTAATTGACGCGTTCTCACAACATGACAATAGGTTTTTAAATTTTTATTTATTTATATATCGGTATCTATAAATGATTTTTGTTGGACGTAGACTCTTGTTTTTATTTTTATTTTAATAGACTATTGTTTTATGTATTTGTGGCTTTAAAATGAAGTAGCTGTGTTTTGAATATTTTTTTTTCTTTTTTACTTGAAAAAGATAAAAAGTGAAGGAAAATACATAAATACATAAAAGCTAAAAGTGAGAAAATATTTAAATTTGTTTCTACTTTTTAGTTTTAGGCTTTTAGCCTATCTTTTATGAATTAGTTGAGGCCATTTTTGGGATATTTCTCGTATGTCTCTCACTGGGTGGTAGTTGTCTTCACTTAATTGAAGAAAGACTTAAAATTCAATTCACATGAATACGAGGATGATACTTTCAACAGAATTGAACCCCATAATTCATATGACTGTTTTAGAGTGGCCTATTAATTCTTGAGGTACATACAGTCCCTCCAATTACTTATGATACAATTAGCCTTCTTGACTAACACAGCCATACCCAAAAGAAAAGAAAAGAAAAAAGAAAAAAGACCATGCACTTGTGGTGTGGGAGTAGGAATAAATCTTCCGCAACCAACATGTGCACCAAAACCTTTACTGAGTACTTTTGCCTATCAAATCAGGAGCACATCTAAGAGAAAGCATTGGATTTTTTTTCGTATGTCGATCAATCTTGGGCAACCCACGATACTCTTTGCATGACCTAAAGAAGAAGAAGGCGAAAACTGAATACAAACCTGCAGGAAGAGAGACTGAAACCAGGGCTCCAAACTGAGTTATCCCAATCCTTGAAGATTCAAACATCTTAAAGGTCATAACTCTTCAGACGTTTATTTAGATGATTCCATCTATTTTTCGAGTATTCATTCATAGATCATCTCTGCAAAAAATAAGACAAATTGAAAGTTGTTAAGACATCTAGTTGTGACCAACAAAATATACAAACACAATGCTTCAAGAAAACAATATAAAATAACAACCATTTAATATTGAGTGTAAGAGCATAACCAGGAATTTTTCGACAGGTGGGCTAGCTAAACTTTTTAGCTTAAAATCTAATGATAATTTTTAACTTACAATTTCTATATATTTTCTAGAAATAAAAGTACACATTAAATTATGTAAACCCACGCTAGTTCATAGCCCTATGAACTAATTTCCAATAAATTTAGCATATAACTAATACAAATTAAATGCAACAAAAGGTTAACACAAAAACAAAGGAGAAAACCACCAAATAACCACAAAAATAGACTTAAGAAAAATAATATTTCCCTATTATTATTTTTTTATTTTTTTTACCTTTTTTTTTTTTTTTTTTTCTTTTTTGATATATATAAAAAAATATATATATCATATAAGAAAGGGAAAATACCAAGAAGACCACAAAACGAGGTCCCCAACCACAAGTGGAAACTGCAAGTTAATGGGCTAAATAGGTTTAATTTTATTTTTCTTCAAAAACCTTACATGAGCTAAAAAATTTCTTCAAAAAGCTACCTGGGTTGTAGCCCAGTGTAGTCTTGTATGTAGTTTTGCTCATGATTGAGTGGTCAAATGGAATTCTAGTGATTTTTTGTAGAGATGAACATTGAAAGGATACTTGAAAAAAAGACGGTTCGAATGATCGAAATACAATACGAATGACCCTACAAGAGTGTCCCTCAAAATGAAAGGGACTATTTTTTTCAAGTCCATAAGAAATCAATAAAACTACCTTAATAGTCCTGAAATACTTCAACATACCGAGTCTTTATAAATAGGGACGGAAATTTTAGGTTTGATTGGTTGTGATATATCTTGTGTTGTGAGCCAGAGACAAAAAATGGATAAGAAGGGAGTGATGTCTTTAGCGATCATCGCTTTCTTGGTGTTGGGGCAGTCCAACAGTACTAGAGCTATTGAGAATCCACTGTGTTATGCCCAATGCCTCACTTGTCTCTACGGTGGCCCATTGGCGACCGTTATATGCAGCGGTTTTTGCGCCGCAAACTGCATGTCGGCAAGTCCTTCATTACGCAGTGTCCCAAAAGACAATCACTACTTCTGCAAGCTTGGTTGTGCTTCTTCCTTGTGTGCCAGTTTCATCACTAGAGAAAACCCAGGTATATGGTACTTCTAGGGTTTCAAGCCCTCCACTAGTCTCTTTTGCACAGATTTATTTAACTTTCTTTCAATTCATCTGAGTTCTCTTTTGCGTGCAGAGATTGCGAAAGTGGGTGGCTGTGCCGAGTCTTGCTCAGAGAAATGCACCATGATGAATACCTTACCACCTAATTAGAACAAGGATTAGGGGGGATTTGGTTAATTAATTATGATGTTATATATACTTTCACAAAAGAGTGAAGTTTCTGCCAAGATATATGTAAGCTAATTTTAAAATAAAAATATATGGAAGATAAATATTACTCTCATATGGATTGTTATAGTGTGTTTGCAATTCTATTGTCTTGAATTTTGTGTGGGTGAAAGAACAACGGATTCATAATACAATCCTTGAACCAATTAAGCCCAATATTGTGGGAAAAAAAATTGTTTAGGCCCTTGTCATACCACCTCATCGTGCCAAAAAAACTGTGTAGCTCTATGGCATACCACGTCATCATCTGGTATGACAAATCCTTGAGAAACAGAATTTTGAATTTGTCCAAGGCCCCGTTTGGTTCATAGGAAAGGAGGTTTGGGAATGAGAATTCAATTGTTTTCCCATGTTTAGTAAGTCCAGGCATGAGAAATGGTTGTCTGGCACATAGGAAATTAGAGGAGGAAGGGGGGGGGGAAGTGAAGCCTTCCTCTTAACTTGGGTTTTGTTTTCCCTCATCATGGGAAAATTTGGGAAAATGAGCCAACATTCAATGCATAATTTTCATGACTATTTTGTCCCTATGAACAATTTATAATTACAACGTATCATTAAATGCATTTTTTTTATTTGATTTAATATGGGTATAATTGGAAAATTATACAAACTTTATTTTCCATTCATACTCAAAACAAACATAAAAAAGGAAACAAAGTGAAATCTCCCGGTTACTTTCCCAACATTATCAAACGCGGGAAAAGAATCTTTCATTCTAATTCCTTGGGAAATGACACGGGAAGTGATTTTCCCTCAAATTCATTTCGTGAACCAAACGGGGCCCAAATGTTTTTCTTTGGATGGCTAGACCCACCACCCATCATAAAGAAATGGCAAGATTTTTAAGATAAAAAGAGGTATTTTTATGTTGTAATTAGGATGATGTAGTCATTAAATAGTGCAACTAGTGCATTCCAAAGACAGGAAAATTGCATACCCAGGGTCCACCCAAGAGTTTGAGGTTTCTCCTTCATGAGTAAGAGTTTCAAACTTTTAGGCTCCGTACTTATTGTCAATTAATTTTGAGTTGGATGCTCGAATCCTTCATTCTCAAGCTTTTAACATGCGAATTAAATGGGCTCTCAAAGCCTTTCTCTTCTCCTCGTACGTCCTTGTAGTTTATCATGATCACTATTTGACTAAAACACACGTACTTTTTCTGTCCCGTATTTATGTATACTAAATTAAAGCTTGCTCAGTATGGCCTATCTAATTTGGGGAGGGGCACACCCATTGACTTACCATCCCATGCACATCATTCACTTATGTCTGAGTCACGGTTAATCTTCGACAATCCACATGTTACATGTACAGATCACTTGTGTACTATTACCACTAGATGTATAACAATGCATGTGGGCTTACATACGTATACGAAGGCTTACGCATTATTCAACTAAAACTAAATTTTAAAAAAAATAAAAAAACCCAATCTCTATAAATAGGAGTTCTATAGCTAGCCAGAGCCTAGAGAGCTGCTATTTAGGTTTGAATTATATTATTTGTGACATCTTCTTCTTCTTCTTATTACTTGTGTTGAGCATAGAGATCTAGGGTTAAACTAAAAAAAATGGAGAAGAAGGGAGTGAATATGGGAGCAGCCATGGCTTCCTTGGTGGTGTTGGTCACGTTGATAGGGCGGTCCACTGCTGTCGACAATCCTGACTGCTACGCCAGCTGCCTCCCTAAGTGTGTCAAAGGTAGCGTGTTTGGCACCATCACGTGCGCCGGCACGTGCATAGCACAATGCTTGGCCAGCAGCCCTTCTTTACTCAGTGTACCCAAAGACGATCACTACTTTTGTAAGCTTGGATGTGCTTCTTCCATGTGTGCCAGTTTGATCAATACAGAAAACCCAGGTAGCTAGCCACTCTTTTTTAGTATTTTTATTACTTTTATGGATTTAACTTCTTTTAACTTGAGTTCTCTTTTGCACGCAGAGATGGGGGAAGTGGGCGACTGTGTGGATTCTTGCTCAGAGAAATGCAGCATAAGTAGTACCTTGTTACCACATAACTAAGAAGGATTTGGTTTCTTAATTATATATATACTTTCACAAATGTATGAAGTCTGCCCATATGATGTAAGGCTGAGTTAGAAATAAAAAATAACAATCTTATGTGTTACTCGTGCAATTTGTGGTTGAGCGACTAAACTAACATCTTGATGGAGTGAATTGTAGAAAAAACTATAGGTAGAAATGATTGATATTTCACAGATAAAGGTCTAGTATCAATAAATAAATACATATACAATAATATAAATGGATTAATAATATCACGTAGCGATTTGACGGTCAAACCAAAAAAATTCTCCATTTGAACACGTTATAGTTCAGAAAATAATTTGCATTAATAACATTAATTCCCGTAAAAGTGGTAAAATTAGGCATGACCTTATTAAAAAGTTAAAAAGACAGTTGAACTAAGAGTATGCAATCGTACTTTATGCACAGATGAAAATGTATATATGGGATAGTTTGTCTTAAATCCTATAAGGTATTGAATTTTCTTGTGCTAGGGGTTTAATTTTGTAATTTCAGTTTCCGAATTATAAATAATAATAAAAAAACTAAAAAAAACTTGAGACTAGAGCATATGTTAATTGATGCAAAAGCAATCTTCCTCCCAAATTAATTATAAAAAAAAACACACAGAAAATGTGTAGACAACACTGGTCAAGATTGCATGTCACCAAAGATTGGTTAGATTGTTAAGCAGCCTTGTTAAGACTCAGTCTGCTATCTTAGGGCAGAAGTTAAATATATAAGTACATTTTGTTTTATCATCAAGTATATATATAAATAAGTACATTTGTAACAACACTTGTGCTACTCATTCAACAAACTAATAGAAAAAATAAAGACAAAAATTTTCTCAATCTTTTTTCTCTCTTTTCTTTCTATTCTTACGATGATAACCGGATGAGACATTAAAATTTTATACAAACACAAACCATATTTTCCATACACCGGTATGTGTAACAATAGAGGAAAAATTTTCGAATATGTACAAATATATTGTTCATTGAATTATTGGCTAGACTTACACTAATTATTTTTTATTTAGTGATTTTTCTCTTTCCAATAAAATAATAATAATTTTAAATAACTCTTCTCTTATTAGTAAAATAAACAAAATTTGCTGAACTCACCGTGTTATCATATTTGCATGGTATGACAATCCTGAGAAGTACTCTTTTCTTAGTCCTAATTTATTTGATATTTTCTTTTTTCTCACTAAAATCACACGTATTATTGCCTTATCAAATCAAGCGCACTCATTGACTTATAAGCCAACATAACAAACCACATGTACACCATTCACTTATTATGATCCCATACACGTACACTAACACCATCCTCTTATGTTTGTGTTTAACTGAACTCCTCTACTCCTTCTTCTTCCTTTTCGAGAAAGAAGACTTAAAGTCTAGAGAGAGGCAAGACGAGAGTCGAACTCTAACAACGCATGTGGAATTGTACTCTATATTAGCAAGACCTCACAAATATATATATATATATATATATATATAAAACTCAAATTGTATAAATAGGGGTAAAGAAGTGCATCCTCATGCTATCTAGGTTTTGAATAATTTTTCTGATAGATTTTATTGTGCAAAGCTAGAGAGAGAGAGAGAGAGAAAGAGAGGCTTAAGAAAACTTTGTTAGAAAATGGAGAATAGAGTTATGTGTTTAGTGATGGGTTACTTGGTGTTAGGGTTTCTGGTGGCGCAGAGCAGTGCTATTGAAAATCCAGGATGCTACGGCAATTGCGTGGATAAATGTAAGAAAAGCAAAGGTCTTTTTGGGCTTGCCGCATGTGGCGTTATATGCATAGCTGAATGTGCATTCGACAGTCCTTCTTTACATAGCGTCCCCAAAAACGATCACTACTTCTGCAAGCTTGGATGTGCTTCTTCCTTGTGTGCCAGTTTATTGGATCAAGAAAACCCAGGTACAAATAATTTTCAAGCCCAAATCATCCTCCATTTAGGTCAAAATCGAATAAAATGATTTAGTTATCAACCCCTGAAGTTAGATTTGATTTTGATTTTGGTCTTTCATTAATTAAGTAGATTATACATTCATATATATGCATTCGTATGCACGTTGCATCTATCTACGTGTATAATTATAATCGTATACCTATTAATGAAAATCAAAATCTAATCTAATATATGAGCTTAGTGAAAAAAAAAATTAAAAAAAAAACCTATCGTATTAAAGAATGAGAATTCTAATGCCCCCTTTCTTTCATATAAGTTGGAAGAGTTTACACTTTGGTTCAAACAATTACAACCACATCTCTAATGTTTTACATTAATTAGGCAGCAGTAAGGTCATATGTCTACCTATTCTTTGGACAGTTTGATGACGTGGCAAAAAAAAAAGAAAAAGAAAGAAGACCTAACATACGTCATCAAACCATAAAACGAAGTTACCAATTTGACCTTAATTAAAAACAAAATAAATTGCATGGGTCAAAATTGTAATTTGACCTAATTTGTTTGCTTCTTTTAACATGAGTTTTTATTTTATTTTTTGGGCCAAATAACATGAGTTATCTTTCGCGTGCAGATACTGAGAAAGTGGGCGGCTGTGTAGATTCTTGCTCAGACAGATGCGCCACGAATACCTTCTTACCACCTAATGAGAATTAGGGTTTAGCTAATCATATTATGTAAGGCTAAATTTGAAACTAAAATAATGAATTATGAATGATATATTATTTTGGACTGGCTCTGCTTCCAAAACTAGCTCTTATCTAAATGTTCACGGGTTGGCACGCTTCATAGTTTAAGTCTTTAATTTAAATCGAAAGAAAAAAAAAGAAGAAAAAAAGAAAAAAGAAAAAAAGAAATGATCTAAAACGCTCTTGTATTATTTGTAAGTGGTCACATGGAAGGAATGGAAAGTTTGCACAGGGCCTGAAGGTAAGATGGATTAAAAGGAGGTCATGTGAGTTAGGCCTGCCCCAAGGGCGATAGTCATGGGCCCCAAATTTGGGGGCCTCAAAATTCATATATGCTCTACATGGCCATGTTTGGTGCGCCTTACTGAACTGGACTGAGTTAGATAGCACTAGAAATCCATGTTTGGTAATAGAAGAGACTAACTTAAATGAGGCTATAGTCCAACAGTGAAGAAAACACCTCACTCGCTCCTCTAATATACTAAGCCTAAAAAGTAGTTCACTAAATAGCACGTTCGCTAAATAGAACATGCGAGTCCAACACCTCTCTTTAAAAAATATCATAAATTTATTTGTTGTCTTTTTATTATTGCTGGGTTGGTTTGTTTTTTTTTTTTTTTTTTTTTTTTTTTTTTTTTTTTATTTATTTTTTTAGGTCAATTTTTTTATTTTATAATTAAAATTAAATTTTACAAGAATTATTTTGATATTGCATTTGGAAAATCAAACTATAATAATTTACAAATGTCTGATATTCTTTTGATATTGAAACAAGTTTAATAATTCATGATGTGTTGCTTTTTTTTTATCGCAAGCAATTTTTACCTTGTTAAATTATATTTTTCAGTTTGAAGTCAAAAGTCTAATATACAAAAAATTATACATATATATTTTTTAATTATTGTTTTACTTGGTCCATGAAAAACCTAGAATTATATAGAGTGAGCTTAGCTCCTTAGCTCCATAAAATAAAATAAAATTGTAGTAGTCTTGGGGCAAGGCTAGGAAGCAACTAAGATTAATCTTGAGAAGCCAAAAAAAAATAAAAAAATAAAAATTTTATTTGTTTTCTTTTTATTATTGTTTCAAATATTTGAATTGGGTTTCTTTGCATAATTTATTTATTTATAGGTCAAAATTCTTAATTAAATTTAAATATTACAATAATTATTTTTTAGTATAAAAGAGAAAGACCTCATTTTAATTTATGTTCCGAGCCACCGAAAAGTCAGGAGAGGCTATAGAGGACTCCAATCTGTAACTTATTGAAGTCCTAATGTGTGGTATTAATTAGAACACTCACGGATTTATATTTATTGTATAGTATTAATAAATAAATAAAATATAGGTGTTAATAATATGAGTGATTTGTTAATAATTAGTGTCACTGAAAAAATCACTTCCCTACTGGTCTTCTACCTTCCCTTGTTGCGTTTGTAAACTGAATTTCTTTAGAATTGCTCTGTTATCGCCTATGTTAGGGTTGGATGTAAGGCCAAAAGCCTATTCTGTAAACTGTGTGCTATTGTATTGTGCATGCTGCTGGTTGGGAATATTTATTGTGTTTTGACAAGTTAAAATTTTTGGGAAAAAAATCTGTTTTTCAAGAGAGACTGTCGAAATTTCGATAAAAAGTCTCGAGCATCTTTTCTTTTATTTGAAAAGAAAGATATTGTTAATAAGTGGGCCCGGCATCAATATAATGTTAGAAAAATCACAGAATTCGTCACAGATTCTGAAAAATTCGGGGGGTCGTGTCAAACAATTATGCCAACATAGTTACCTGGCTGCTGTCTCTACCGGTTCTATCCAGACTGTCTACATATAAACCAAGCCATTATAAATAGGGGTAGAGACGTGCTCTGCCATTTAGCTATAAGTTTCATTTGTCATTTCTTGGTTCGGTCGGCAGAGAGAATTAGATCGATGGATAAGAAGGAATTGAGGTCACTGGCGGTCGCTTATTTGGTGCTGGGGATGATGCTTGTGGGTCAGTCCACTGCTTCTTTCGAAAGCTGCTATGGGAGCTGCTTCATCCTCTGTGTCATCATTCCTAACAACACGGTTGGCTCATGCACCCTTGAATGCTTGAAAGATTGCATCATACCAAACCCTCCTTTAGGTCAGAGTAATATCCAAAACCACAATCACTATAACTTCTGCAAGCTTGGATGTGCTTCTACCTTGTGTTCCAATTTCAGCACTAAACAAAACCCAGGTACGAAATCATTCTTCCTTATCACCGGTTGTATATGTAATCGTATGTTTGTTAATGAAAGAGATAGACACATAATTATATACAACTGATTGCAGGCTAAAATGAAAATTCCACTTCCCTTGTCGTCTATGGATTTAATTTATTTGTTCTTTCTTCATGTTTATTTGTTTTAATTTGGGTTATTTTTCTGAGTGTAGAGGTAGAGAAAGTGAGCGGCTGCGTGGATTCCTGCTCAGGGAGATGTAAAACCAAGAATACCTCACCGCCTAAGAAGAATTAGGGATGATTACTTTTATAAGTAAATGTTTATTCTTGATAAACTAATCATATTATGGGAGGCTAATTTAGTATTAAAAACCAAGCAATATATAAACATAGTTTGTGGCCTTATTTGTATGATATGATTTGCCTTGGACTGGCTCTCTTCTATTTGAAAAGTGTTATCTATAATGTTCACGGGTTCGCATTTGAATTTTGAACCCGTGATGATATGGACCTTTGAATTATTGTTTTCTTTTGGCCCCCCAAAATACTGAATTCACCGACATCCTGAGAAAAAAACAACACACCGCCAAAATAGTGACAGTGTGGAATATTACAAAATGATAGCATGTGAGGATGCAGAGCTTCCAAAAGCTTCCAAAAGCATTAGTAATTTTATAATCATATTGTGTTGATAGTTCAGCACAAATGGTGCTCAGATTGAATATTTGATTAAACCCAATTGCATTCTTAAATACAAGGGTGATAAATCCACTTCCTTGCTGAGTAGGCCGTCTACGTGACACATCTCGAGTGACGAGGCATTGCTGAGTAGGCCGTCCACGTGACACCTTCGTCAATGCATGTCAAGAAACATTGATAGCCTCTTTGTTTTTTCAATTGCTTACTCTAAAAGAGTCTAGAACGGTGAAAAGGCAACCCCTACTCAAATATTAATATTAAAATATTTAAACAACCTTGCCCTCATACTTATATACAGAAGACACGCTCAGTCTCTTACATTACTAGCATGTTTACTAATCTATAATTGGCTTAGGAGGAATTGAATTGAGGAGAAGTTGGATTGAGGAGAATTAGATTCCAGATTCCAATTGAAGTTGTTTACTAAACTAAATGGATTGAGAGGAGTTAGATTCTGGATTCCTATTGAAGTTGTTTATTAAATCGTATGGAATTGTGGTAGGAGTGGTACTAATTACTAAAATGTCCTCATTGCTAAGTTAAAGTAGATAACAAATTTGGAATTTTCAAAATTGTGCGAGGATATAATGGGTAAAAAGGATGAATTCTTAATTGGTTAGTTCTCTAGGAATTAGAATACCATCTCCCACCCAAGAAAATTCCTCCAAAATCAAGAATTCAATTCCTAATTTTGTGTGGACCCCACTTACTTTTCAATTCCTTGATGTGAAATAAACGCAGGAATCCTCCATATGTGAAATTCAATTTTTGATGAGAATTCCAATTTCTAATTAGTAGATACACCATACATGTAATTAAGCTAGACTGTAATTATTTTGACTTTTCTTAATTCCCCATCTTGTGTACTAAATTAAAGCAATATATAGAGATTAGGCTCATTATTGTGGCGATGATCAGATTATGGAGTGTGGTAATTATTGTTGCTGTTTTAGCTTCTGCTGCTGCTGCTGCTGCATCAAAAGGACAAGGTGATGATAAAATCTCTGCGAATCCGTGGATCGTTCCCTTCATATTATCTTATGATCATGACAGTTTGATTCCTGTGAAAGAAGCATGCTGCCATAAAATGTGTTTTCTTCAGTGTGAGAAATGTGGAATGACTGTGGATGTGGAGTCAACAGAGTGTAATGATACTTGTATGGCTAGTTGCTTGGATGGTGTTTTCAAATGCCCTCCTATAATATGATTTTGGTTGGGGCTACATAATTATATGATATAATGGTTCGTTTTCTTTTCTTAAATGTAATAATCTGGTGATGAACTAGACGAAAGCTGATCTGTGTTTCAATACGTCGCAAATACATAGATCTCATGACTTTGTTCTGTTGATTATTAAATTAGCATGGACTATCCGTTCCCAAACCTCTAATTCCAGAGCCAAACATGTTGTTGTAGGAAAAAATAGGGTTCTACTTGTTATATTTATTTGCATAGACAATTCAGAAACAATTGATGCATTTCCATGTTTAAATCTACCGCATACTTACAATCATACACAATGATAAATTCACATGTTATTGGTTAGAAAAATCTGAAAAATTGGCATGATGCCCAACTTTGCTTCCACTAAGCCCATATCCTATATAGTGTTTAAAAAGTGTTGGTGTTTATAAATCATGGAATGGAAACCATTCCCTTCCTATACAAACTCTAAAACATATTTTAGGTGGGATTTATTGTAATACTAACAACCAAAAGAGAAAAAAAAAAAAAAAAAAAAAAAAAAAAAAAACCTAAGCTTTTGGGCAAGGGCGGAACTACATGTAAGCTCAACTAGGCTCCAGCCCAATGTTGTTTTTCCGCTTTCCGCATATAGGCTTAGTTTGACTAGCCAAATTAGGGTATATCAAATACTAGCCCACCACCTTAGGTGGAAATAAGCACATAATGATGCTTATCAAAGAGTTTTTCCGTATTTATAGGATTGTGATCCATCTTCTTGTATGATTTGGAAAGATATAATCTCTTTTTGTGTATGGAATTGGTTTCCTAATCTATTAAGAAAAATATAACGAGTTAAAGAGCGAAAACCAGCCAAATACAAATATACCCATTTTTAGCACAAATAATATAGATAAACCATACACAATTTAATTTCTATAAACAAACAACAACAAAAACCCAAAAAATGATAGCTGTCCCTGTTGAATTTAATTTTGATTATTAAATTACTTTAATGTCCTATAGAGTTACAACCAAAAAAAGCTCAAAAGAGACTGAGTGCTATCAATCCCTTTTGACTTCTTTAGGGACTGAAAAAAGTGCATATTGTAGTATTAGGGATTGATATATATTAGTATTTTTTAAATGGGTCCTCTACTGACAAATGTCACTAAATTTATCAGATAAAAAGGACTAATAAATATATTTTAGGAATATAAATTAAGATATAAAATGTGCTTATCAACAACCATAAAATACCATTAATTAAGCTCCTCCTCCTTGACTTGGTGTAGTCACCATTTGCTTCAAGGGGCAGCTCATCTTCAAGTCTTTTTCCATCCAAAATTTTCCAAGATAGTAAGACAAATTGTACCTGATGTCAATTGTAGTAAAAACTAATGGTACGAACAGAATTCAAGTTTATAATTTTACAGTTTTCTAAACGAAACTAAATTTAATAGAAGGATGTTATGTCGCATTCTTACATGAAAATACATATGTACCTGACCCCAAAATGTATTCTTCCCACCTGACAAAACAATTATTGTTACCAATGATTGGCAGTGAAGGATTAAAACACATGGCTTGTAGTTGTAGTCTGTAAAGTTTAGGCATTTTGGAATATCGCAAAAGATTGTCATGTAGAGCACTTGTGCCCTTGTTATATGAAATTTATGAATTGCCTCAACATCCATGTGTACCACAAACTCTTTTATATTAAAGAAAATTAAAATTAAAAGAAAAAAAAATCAAATAATAGATTTTATTTTTATAGAACACAACTACCTATTATCTATTTTAATTCTAAAATAAATTTAACAATTTTTTTTTTTAAAACCTCTCTCAAACGCGGAATCGCATGCGGAGAAACTAATCTGTGCCTTATTTGTTTAACTTATTGAAATAATTAGTTACAAAATTTATTAATCCGTCCCTAATAACATTCAATAGAGACTGTTTTTATTATCAGTCCCTAATAACCTTTAATAGAGACTGTTTTTATTATCAGTCCCTAATAACCTTTAATAGAGACTGTTTTATTTGTCTCTAATAAAGGGGTCCCTATCAAGCGTTTTTCTAACAGTGAATTTTGGGTTTTTTTAATGAGTTTTTAAGGTTGGGCTTGATTTATTTCATGTAGGGTTTTTAAAAAAAAAATTAGGGCACATATATTAGGTATAATAGTGAATCTCCCAAGAAAAAACTGTATATTTGATATGGATTCCGAGCCTCTGCTTTTAGCATCAGTACATTTACACGCATTTAAAAGAATACAAACCATTATATTAATCTAATGATTTTATTAAGTCACCGTCAGCAAACTTGTATTTGTTGGCTTCGCGCAAATCTTGCGGCCTGATGCTCCGGGCCGAGGGGATGTGCGTCAACATGTGACGTCCTTCTTTTGGATGCAGTGCGGTTGTGCGCGGGCGTGCCAGCACGGTCTACCGTGCGTCGAGATGGTGGTGAGGTTCGGGTAGAAGATGGTTAAATGATGCGTCTGTTTTGCGTTCTACTCCTAATCAAACGATTGTGGCCGAGAGAGGAACTGATCTCGGCCATCAGGTTCACGGCCTGAGCTACAAGGCCGTTTAGTGGTGGTGTTGGTGGCGGGTTTTAGGCGGTGCTCCGGCGCGTTGCTCAGAGAGCGACGGTCGTATGATATATGGGGTGAATGAGATGATAACAGAGATGGTGCTCCGGCACCTTGAAAATCAAGGGTCGTATGATATATTGATGAATGAGTTTTCCTTACAATCTATCACTACTCCTAGGAAAGCAAATAAATGTATTGAAAGTGCATTACAGGAAAATATAATTTGCTCAGTGGGAGGCTTTTGGTTTGGTATTTGAACCCTTTGAATGTAGTCCTGAGCTTAGTATTTATGGGAGAAGTCCTGGAGGGACAATCGAGGCTGAAAAGACTTGCGTGGTGGAGCCTGATCGGGGCAAGTGGGTAGTCAAATCGGCATTTGGGATCGTGAAGCATGGTGGTGTGACCCCCATAAATCTCGGTAAATCTCGGCCACCGCCCTGATCGTGGGTTTTACCCCTTTGGCCGTGGGAACGCATTTAATGCCTTGGTCTGGTGGTTGGTGATCCGACCTTAAGTCGTAAGATTACTTGTGAGAATGTCTGCGCCTAACCACCCTAATTTCCATCACCAAATTCTGACTTCAGTCACTTCCCTCATTCCCTTGTGCATTAAATGCTTCTTACTATTAGTGGGTTTGCTGTGAAAGTCAGAGACATTACTTCATTAAATGGGGCGTGGGACCCTGAGACCATGTGGCGATTTAACCACAGTTTCTTCGGCCGTGTCTTTTACGGCCTTCGGCTTCGGCCTTCAATACTGTGGTCGTGAGGCCGAGAGAATTCTGCCTTTGCAGCTTTTCTTTTGTTTTTAGGAAGGCGAAATGCTTAACGAAACGGTATGCGCCACGACCAAGAGGAAATCCCTTCAATCAGTGTATGACCGTGATTTATTAGGCACAAACAGTATTAAACTAAAAGCTAATTATTTACAACTTATTATTTCCCTAGTAAGCTGCAACCCACCCCCCCTTCCTTCCTCCCTCACTCCTTCTCTCCCCACTCTCTCCCTTCGTCCCTCCCTCTCTCCCTAACCCACACTGCCAGCCATGGTTGCCACTTCCGTCTCCCTTCCTCCTCAATCATGGAGTGAGGAAGAGATGAATTTTTCATTTATGATTTTGCAGGTTTAATTTTGAAGTTGAGAAAATAGTATTAAAGATAAGAATTTGATATTTTCAGTCCCTAGGCTTTGTTTAGAGCCACTTATCCCAAATAGGTAGGGAGGGAGGATGAGAGGGGGAAAGGGAGAGAGAGAAGGAGAGAAGGAGAAAAGAAGGGAGGGAGACAGAGGTTGCAGCCATGGTTGGCGGTGTGTGAGGTAGGGTGTGGTTGCGACTTACTGGGGAAATAATAAGGTGCAACTAATTAGTTTTTATTACAAGTTTGCTGACGTGGATATATTAAAATCATTAAATTAATTTAATGGTTTACATTTTTTTGAATGTGTGTAAATGCATCGATGCTAAATGCAGAGGCTCGGAATTCATTTGATGGTTAAATTTTTCGGCCACATTTAGATTTTTTATTTTCGGGTTATTTTATTAATATTGGGTGTATCCAATTCTAACTTTTAAAATTTTTATAGAGTTAAGAAGTCTGAAGGTATTCAATTATGACTTTTAAATAGTATTTAAAAGTTGGACACTGCTTCCCTCCTTACCTGGAAGGAGGAATTCCTACTTCCTGCAAATATTGTAGGCGCATTGAGGTTCTCAATTTTTAATTTCTGGTGTTATACTAATGTCAATGTTTTTGTATTTTTACTAGCCTTTCTGCATGGGCGTGCTAGAGGCATTTTCTTAATCACACGCGACTTAACAGTTTTTTTTTCTTTTATCGAGCGTAAATTGTTGAGACAAACATCTAGAAAATACGGGCAATAAAGAAAAACTTTGAAGATAGCTATCTAAAAAAATACAATTACAAAAAACTAAAAAGATTTTGAAGTCACGCATAGCGCTCGTGATTAAAAAAGGCGCGCGTGCAGAGAGGCTAGTATTATATAATTAGAATTAACTATTGTATTTATCATAGCAATTGTATTTCTGTGCATTGTTTTTGTAGAGCTGCAATAGAAGTCGGCAGCTAAAGTAAAAAGATGCTGAGCAAATCGATCTTACTAATAAGTTACAGAAAGATGGTGGCATACCTACAATTGGTAATAAAGTAACCTACAATTGGTTGGTACAGTACATGAAGCAATTCTACCACAGCATCCCAAAAAAAGGAACCAAAACAGATTTTAGAGGTATATTAAATCAAACGATAGAAGTATAGTATAATCAAGCATACCTTTAAATCCCTTGGTTTGATCTCAGAGAGTGAATAATCTTCATGACCAAAACAGAAGCATAATAGAATCAAGCATACCTTCAAATTCCGGGAATGAATCTTCATAAGCAAAAAAGAATGAGGCATATTAATATAATATACATGTGTAAAAGCACAAATTTAAAATTTAAATAAAGAGAGAAAAGGATGAGTAAAAAACAGAGCAATAGATGAGTATCAAGCAAGAGGTAGCAAAATAGAGGCCAAGTAGAGGATAACCAAACTCCCTATATCAAAATAGTCAAACAATATGTGTAGAATATTTTTCAAGTAGTATTCCAGTCTCCGAAAGGAGATATTTATAATACAGAATTACAAACCCTAGTAGAGTTATACTAGGAAATAAGATAAAGTCCTAATTACATAATATCTATACAAAAGGAAACAAATAGAATCCTAATATACTAGGAAGTAAATCTCCTAATTGCACTAGGATCTCGCTAACAATCTCCCTCAAGTTGGAGCAAAGATGTCACGTATGCTCAACTTGTCAAGCGAGTTGAGGAAGATACTGGTCGAAACAGCTTTTGTAAGGCCATCTCCAGCCATGGGCTATATCCCAAATATAGCCCTAAAATAATGCAAAACCCATCCCCAACCGTGGGCTAAATAAAATTTTGGCCAAATTTGGAGAGCCACATTTGGCATTTTAGCCCTCCAACCGGGCCAAATGTAGCCCAGCTTTGGCCTAGGTCAAATTCATAGTGGGTCCCACCATGTGCTTTTCAACCACCAAACATTAAAGCACCTCCTACTTCCCTTTCTCAAAATAATAAAATATGAAGGATCCTAAAATATAGCCCTGCATGGCTAGAGATGGAAAAATTTAGCCCTGCACTATTCTTCAAAAAATTAATATTTTGGGGGGCGAAATTTGTAGCCCTGGACTACATTAAGCCTTATGGCTGGAGATGGCCTAAGATCATTGGGTAACTGATATTCAGAACTTATGAATGGGAAGGAAACAATCTTCGCATCCAACTTCTCTTTAATGAAATTTCAATCAACATCCACATGTTTTGTACGATCATGTTGCACTGGGTTTTGGGCAATTGCAATTGCAGCCTTGTTGTCATAATATAAATCCATGGGTTTCTGTGGCCCAAAACCAAGATCTCTCAACAATCTCCTCAACCATAGTAGCTCACATACACCTTGGGCCTGGTCCCACAATCCCCTAACAGCTGATAAGTCCATAAATATACTCATTTATGTACTCTTTTTACTTAGGTTTTGTAAGAGAATTAGATTTAAAAAGGGCTTACTACTTTACTTTTCTGATTTTCAGCTTCTCTGCGCTCTTAGAAGGTTTTTAAGGAAAAATCAACTTTTTGGAGGAATTTTAGCGTAAGGCCAATTGGAGATGAAAGCTAACATCTTGAAGTTCAATCTCTGATTTTTCTAGAATTTTCTACCGAGCCAATTGGTACAGTATTACAAGTGAAGTTAGCCCAAGTGCAGGCAAGACAGTTTCGTACATGTTACGTGAATGTGAAGAAACGGAAGCCTTCCCGAATTTTCCAAGTTACGTGCTATATATGGTTGGAAAGATAAGACATTTATCTTTCTAAAATATATTTTTAATGATTTTTCTACAAGGCCGAAGATCCCCAAATCGTGTGACAATTGGGCTGAGCTGTATTTCCCTCTGGAGTTAGGAATTGTGATTTTTACTTTCCTATTTGGATTCCTTTTTTACCAAGACTTCTTGGACGACTCTCAGTCAATTTTAGGGTTTATAACTTTGATATAAGTGATATAAAAGGCCAGCCAAGGCCCCGATACAAGGGATTCACGTCCAAAAGGGATCAACCGCATAAGAGGAGAAAGCTGCCAACGAGTTCTTTCTTTTCCCTTCTTCTTTTAAGTTTCAGTTCCTATGTATTTATTTTTGAGTTCATCCAAGAGCATGAGTAACTAATTTCTTGTTAGTTAGGGCTTAATCTTGAAGCCCTAAACATGATTTCAATTCTATAAACAAGTTTGAATGGATTTTCAGTTTCTACAAGCGTGATGATTTCGGTTTCTCTATGTTATGTGAATTCTGATATTTTGTTTCTTTGAGTAGCTAACTTTGAAGCATGTATTGGAATTAAATTGTTGTAGAACATAGGTCAATTGCCATATTGAATGTGTTCTTGTTTGCAACGAATAATTGGGTTAAGAACTAGTTATGAGAAATCGATTCTTGAATTCCTAATAACAAATGCCATGTTTTAGGGTTTTTGTGACACTCATATTCTCTTTGATCTTAATGGATTCTTAATTGTTAATTTGAGTAAATGCCATACTATATTTCAATTAAGAATACACGTATTGATGTAAATGTCATACACTTTACATGCACTTAAGAGAGAATCATACAACTCGAGTCAAATGCCATGATCTTGTTGTGAGTGTCGTCATCATATGCTTGCTAGAAATTGATTATCTATTGTTGTTTATGGATTGATTGATTGGTTAGAGGTGGATAGTGAGTCCTAGCTATTGTTCTTGATTGATTATAAACCAATTTCTCTTAAACTCTAATTTAAATTCTGTTTTGTTTTATTCACAAAATCAAATCAAACCCCCCTTGGTGTTGGCGTGTGTGTGGAAGTCCTTGTGTTTTCGTTGCGTGACATTGATAAACATCTCTCTAGATTACAATCTCTGTGGGAATGACCCTTGCTTGCTTACTATACTATCATTTGATTTGTGCACTTGCAAGGTTTAAATATTGTTGTTAAAAATTACCAACAACAGCCCTCAAGCTCGTCTGCAACCTACTTGGCCATCCCAATGGAAAGTTCAATCTCTCTGTCTTCTACACGGCTGCGTTTTGGCTCCACCACAACCACCCCGAGACACTATTGTGCAACCTAGCACCTTTTGTCCGGTCCTTCGGGGCTTTTTCCACCTCAATGAACATTGTGTACCACATCCTTCGAGAAGGCCAAGACATTTACAAGACTACTCCTCGTCGGGGCTACAACCGTTATCAATTGTTGCACAAGGATGTTAAGCGGTACAAGCATGATCGCGATTATCAATTGTTGCAGACCAGGTTTCGGATCTTTTGGCCGAGATATTCAAGTCTGATATGGAGAAATTGAATTCAAGGAGGCGGCTTAGGAGCAAAACAAAAACAGCAAATTGAAGCAATTATCTAAATCTAATAATGAGGGACAGAATAACCTTGGCCGCATGCGATATGCATTATGCCTTGTCAAACTACGGCAGGTTGGCCAACCTTGAGAAGCCATTATGCTCTGATACCATATGTAAGTTCTATTTCACATGTAATCTATAAGTACTAACCTTGGGAAGCCATTAGAGCAAGCACAACAATAGCAGCAAAAACACACGGACTGGCCTTGGGCTTCCTCTCTTTATGCACTCTAAATCTCTCTTGTATGGGTAGGAATATGAGTCTGTTTTCTGTGCATGAGAGTGGGGACCGAAGCCTTAGTTTTATAGGTGAGAGCCTTAAGGTTCCTAGCCCATAAAGGAATCCTTAAAGCTTATCCTTATCACCACATGAATCCATAGCCTAATATAATAGATATTCCACAAGTGAGATAGAGCTTCAACTCTATCAAACTTATCCGTGTATACCCAGCTTATCTCTCCCTTGTATCCCTGATCAAATTGGACTCCTAAATAGATGCAAACTCAAATAGAGTTCTTACATTCTCCCACTTGAGTGAAACATCTATTTAAGACTCTTCCTTAAAAATCAAGGATCAAAACCTTATGTGCACAGTTTGGAAAGACAGCTTGATAACAATATCTATATCAAACTCATTGTCAATATTACCAACTTAAAGGACTACAGACACGATAACCATTACATGGTATCATCCACCTATAATCACAGCAAGCAGTAACATACACATAGAGTGCCAACAAGCTATGTCCAACATCACATGATGAATGATCTAATCTTTGAAGTTATTCATTCACCACACGAATGGTCCTCTTTATGATCAATATATTTATACACATGATCTTACCTGTGGCTTAAATTGTTTTACAACTTAAACTTTAAACTGTAATCATATTGCAAAATCAATGAAACTGAATCAATATTCATTTAAGAATCCAAACTGTCCAGAATAATTTAACCAGATGACAAGACAAAAACACTAGCTCAAATAACAAACAAAAACTTAAACAAATAGGTGAAATGTGAACAAGTCATCAACTCCCACTAGACCAAAGAATCTTCGAAACTGGACAATAACCCCATATTGGTCACATGCCTATGAAAAGCATTGTTTGGAATTGCTTTATTTAAGGGATCTGCTATCATTTCTGTAGTGTTGATATAATCAACAGTCGTTAAGCCCTCTCGAACCTTTTCTCTTACTAGCAAATGCTTCACTTTCATATGCTTGAGTCCAGCAGACCTTTTATTGCTCTTGCAAAAGAACACTGCTCCTTTATCGTCACAAAACAGCTGAATAGGCTTCTCTATAGAATCAACTACTTTTAGGTCTTGTATGAAATTCTTCAACCACATGGCATGTGAAGTAGCTTCATAACACGCCAAGTACTCAGCAAACATGGTAGATGTAGCTATAGATGGTTGTTTTGCACTCTTCCAAGCAACTGCACCTCCTCCCATCATGAACACAAAACTGGAAGTCGATTGGGAAGTATCTTTGCATCCTGCAAAATCTGAATCTGTGTAACCAACCAACTCCAAGCTATCTGTTCTTTTGTAAACTAACATATGTCCTTTTGTTCTTTGCATATATCTCAACACTTTCTTTGCAGCCTTCCAATGTGCAATGCCCAGATCAGATTGATACCTGCCTAATACACTAATGGAAAATGCTAGATCAGGTCGTGTGCACACCTGTGCATACATGATACTGTCTACTACCGAAGCATATGGTTTGTCCTTCATTTCTGCCCTTTCTACATCATTCTTTGGACAGTCTTCTTTGCTTAGTTTGTCTCCCTTTGAAACAGGAACCTCAGCTCCATTACTTTGAAGCATGTTAAATTTCTTCAACACCTTCTCAATATATGCCTTTTGCGACAAACCTAGCAGTCCCTTTTCTCTATCTCTGTGAATTTCGATTCCTAATACATATGATGCTTTTCCAAGGTCATTCATCTCAAAATTCATGGAAAGAAAATTCTTAGTATCATGTAAAAGACTTTCATCACTACTAACAAGCAAGATGTCATCTACATAAAGAACTAGAAAAATGAATTTACTCCCACTGAATTTTAAGTATATGCACTCATCTAATCTGTTTTCGACAAAACCATTTGAAGTAATGATCTTGTCAAACTTGAGATACCATTGTCTAGAGGCTTGCTTCAAACCATAAATTGATTTCTTCAATTTACATACCAAATGTTCACTGCCTTCTTCTATAAAACCCTCAGGTTGTAACATGAAAATTTCTTCACTCAAATCTCCATTGAGAAAGGCTGTTTTCACATCCATTTGATGTAAAAACAAATCAAAATGAGCCACAAGTGTCATTATGATCCTAAAAGCATCCTTGGTTGAAACTGGTGAGAAAGTTTCATTGTAGTCTACTCCTTCTTGTTGGTGAACCCCTTGGCCGCTAACCTTGCTTTGTGTCTCTCAATGTTACCCTTAGAATCTTTCTTGGTTTTGAACACCCACTTACAACCAATCGGTTTAATTCCTTGTCTTGGCTCAACTAGCTCCCAAACATTGTTGCTTTTCATGGATTCCAACTCAGATTGCATGGCTTCAATCCACTTCTCAGAGTATTCACTAGACATAGCATGTTTATAATTTGATGGGTCCTCAAATTCAATACCGTCAAAATCAGCTTCATTCTCTTCCCCATTCAAATCCTCCATGTCTTGATCATGAATCACAGGTTCAGTTGATGCATTAATTTGAGAAGACATTTGATTTAATGGTAAAGGCAACACTGGATTTGTGACATTTACAGGTTCAGCTCCTATCTCTCCTTCTTCTTCAAAGACAAAGTCTTTGTTAACTCCTTCATTGTCATCGTGCTCTATAAACCTTGCCTTGCCTGTCTCTACAACTCTATTCACGTAATTAGGACAGTAGAATCGAAAACCTTTTGATCTGTCAGCATATCCAATAAATCTGCAGCTCACTGTTTTTGGATCAAGTTTAGCAAGCTCAAGATTATAGACTTTGGCTTCAGCTCTACAACCCCAAACGTGTAAGTGATTAAGGCTAGGTTTTCTCTTATTCCACAACTCAAAAGGAGTCTTAGGAACTGACTTGCTTGGACATCTATTCAGAATGTAATTTGTAGTTTTGATTGCATCACCCCACAAAAATTTTGGAAGATCAGTGTTGCCAATCATGCTTCTCACCATGTCCTTTAAAGTTCTATTTCTTCTTTTTGAAACTCCATTCTCTTGAGGTGTTCCAGGGTTTGTGTATTGAGCAATGATTCCACAATCTTGTAGAAAACGTGCCAATGGTGAAGGATGCCTACCTTGCTCATCGTACTTGCCATAATACTCTCCACCCCTATCTGACCTTAAAACTTTAATCTTTAATTCTAATTGATTTTCTACTTCAGTTTTGAAGACTTTAAAAACTTCAAAAGCACTAGACTTGTTCTGGATTAGATAGATGTAACAAAACCTAGAGAAATCATCAATGAAGGTGATGAAATACCTATGACCTTCTATGGTTGGAACTGGAAAAGGGCCACAGATATCTGTGTGAATAATTTCAAGAAGATTTTGGCTTCGAGTGGAACCTAATTTTCTTGAGTTGGTCATTTTTCCTTTAATGCATTCAATGCTCTCTTCAAAATCTGAAAATCTAAGGGAGGAAGGATTTGTTCTTTCACAAGGTATTGCATTCTTTTCGTAGACACATGGCCTAGCCTTTTATGCCATAGCCTTGCTGAATTTTCATTGTTTTGAGATCGTTTTTGACCTATGGAATCAATAGCAAAAACATTGTTTGAACTGGAACAGTTTAGCTTAAAGAGACCATCAACTAGAACACCATTGCCAACTTCACTTTTATTAAAATTCAAATTGAATCCTACCTCAGAAAAAACAAAAATAAAATTCTCCCTAACCAATCTGGAAACTGAAATCAAATTCCTTCTCATGGAAGGTACATAAGCAACATCTTTTAAAACTAAAGAAAATCCTGAAACTAGTTGAAGTTGGACTGATCCTATAGCAAGAACTGCCACCTTCTTGCCATTTCCTACTAGACATGGTCATGATCTCTACTTGGTTGCTCTGGCTTATAAAGTCCTGCAAAGAATTGGCAATGTGGATTGATGAACCAGTATCAATCCACCAAGAATTAGAAGGTATATTGACAGAACTAGACTCGAAACAAACTGAAACAGAATTTGAATTACCTTTAGTCTTCTTTTTCTCTACCCAATGCTTGTACTTATGACACTCCCTCTTAAGATGACCTGCCATTTCACAGAAATAGCACTTAAAGACATTGGTTTTGTTAACCGCTAAAGCATTGGAACCTTTGGGTGGAGAGTTAGCTTTAGTGTTGTCCTTATTGGCAGCAGCAGATGAGTTTGGCTTAGGATGGTGTCTTTTTGGAGCATTGGTTGTGAGATGGACTGTGTTCACTTCTTTCTCCTTCTTCATTCTTGCCTCTTCTTGAACAGAAACTGAAATCAGTTCATTGAGGCTCAATTTGTCCTTTTAAGCATTGTAGATCACCTTTAGTTGAGCAAACTAAGAAGGAAGAAAATTTAATGCAAGGTGAACTAGAAAAGGGTCAGCTATAGGGATCTCCAGAGCTTTCAGCTTGCTTGCAACTTCTATCATGCTTAAAAGATAAACCCTCACGTCCTCAACACCATCATACTTCATGGTTGCAAGTTTGGTCATCAAGGTTCCAGTTTCTGCCTTCTCGGATTCTTTAAACTTCAGTCCTATGGCCTCCAAAAAATCCTTAGCATTCTCAGATTCAGTGATGCCACCACAAATAGTTTTTGTCATGGATTTCCTCATGACAAGTAGGCATATCCTATTTGACTTCTCCCACCTCTCGAGTTTCTGCTTCTGTTCAGCATTGCTATTGCTAGTGACCTCAGGTTTCTCTTCTCTCAGCGCTAAGTCGTGATCTAGAAGACCTAGAACTATCTCTAAGTCTCTCTTCCACTTCTTAAAATTGCTACCAGTCAGTGATTCAGTTGAATTGATAGCAGAGGGATTCACAACTGAAAACATAGAATTTTGCAATACAATTAATCTTTACCCCAAAAACTTTATGCACATATGACACACATCTGTGGATAGTATATCAAAAGGCCTTTAATTTCCTTCACAAGTTCAGCAACATGAACTGTTGTGATTTTCCTTTATCAAAACAATTTACTTTCTGTGGACAGTAATGCTTGATCACTCACAACAGCTAATGAACTCTCTTGTTCTATCATGGAGAACAAACAATTGAAGTTCACACTTGTAAACAGATAAAACCAACTACTGTACCCTATGACACAATTTTGCCATTGATACTTTGAGATGATATGAAACAATCAATTAATACTCATCTGTGGACTAAGTAATAACAAAATATTTTCTATCAAAACATGGCAACACTTTATGGGATGTTATTCTTTATGCGGAATCATAACATATTTTATTAAGGAAAACCATATTTGATCTCTTTTATCCTAAGCATACTTCTATCAAATTTTGAAACAACAAACATCACAACATAGTTCAGGATCTCGAAACAAAATGAAAGATTGATTTATTAATATGGCATGCCTGAAACAATTTTAAATCAACACAGAACAAATATGCATGTTTCTCAATTTTATCTTGTTTAGACCTATAGATGCATATGACCGCTCTAATACCACATGTAAGTTCTATTTCACATGTAATCTATAAGTACTAACCTCGAGAAGCCATTAGAGCAAGCACATCAATAGCAGCAAAAACACACGGACTGGCCTTGGTCTTCCTCTCTCTATGCACTCTAAATCTCTCCCGTATGGGTAGGAATATGAGTCTGTTTTCTGTGCATGAAAGTGGGGACCGAAGCCTTAGTTTTATAGGTGAGAGCCTTAAGGTTCCTAGCCCATAAAGGAATCCTTAAAGCTTATCCTTATCACCACATGAATCCATAGCCTAATATAATAGATATTCCACAAGTGAGATAGAGCTTCAACTCTATCAAACTTATCCGTGTATACCCAGCTTATCTCTCCCTTGTATCCCTGATCAGATTGGACTCCTAAATAGATGCGAACTCAAATAGAGTTCTTACAGTACAAGCATGATCGCGATTATCAATTGTTGCAGACCAGGTTTCGGATCTTTTGGCTGAGATATTCAAGTCTGATATGGAGAAATTGAATTCAAGGAGGCGGCTTAGGAGCAAAACAAAAACAGCAAATTGAAGCAATTATCTGAATCTAATAATGAGGGACAGAATAACCTTGGTCGCATGCGATATGCATTATGCCTTGTCAAACTACGGCAGGTTGGCCAACCCCGACTACAACATCATCTTGCTGCTTGAAAGCATTGCCAGGAAGTTTTTCCCGCCAGAAGAATATCACAAATTAGAATTAGATGGAGGTCATGGTAAAGGAAAACGGGCCAAGGCCAAATATGCCTACAGGGTCATGGTCAAGCGGCTCAAGGATGAGGTTTTGCCCTCCTTGGAAAAGGCCTACTTTGCCTAGGGTCATCCACCAGACGAGGCCAGTGCTGTTGAGGCCTATTTGGAGAAGGTGAAAGCCAGCTGCTGCTGCTGCAGTGGCAGTGCTGGCAAGATTTCGTCCTCCTAGTCCTTGGGTTAGGAATTTTTACGTCGGTTTTCAATAAAGGTGTGCCATGTTAAAACATTCAGACGTCAGTATTTTAAAAAAACTGTCGTCGGACATTGTCCAAGGTGCTTTTTTTACCATTTACACGTCGGTTCTTGCAAGAGACGGATGTGGAACATCTTTAAAAAGGCGGTTTTTTCTTCCATTACGACGTGGAAACTATTATAAGCGACAGTCATTCCACACACGTGTCGTGGTTAATACATTTTACGTCAATTACTGTGTCATTTTTGACATGTAATACACTTTATATGTCTCTTCTTTTCTGTAAACGTCGTCTAAGTTTGTCGAAGTTTTCTTTTTGGTTGGTTTTTTTATATATTTTAGATGACAGATTTTTTATTTGGGGAGCATAGTATATATTAACCATGAAGGTTTCTACTTTATACAAGGCGGTATTCCTTCAAATGTAGACGTGGATAAGGTTTTTTTTTACGTCAGGTTTTATGTATTTCTTGACATATAACATTCTTTAGACATCTTCGTTTTTCTAAACCGTCGTCTAATTTTGTCGAAGTTTTCCTTTTATGCTATTTATATATCAATTAGACACCGATTTTAGTTTTGTTATGACGTTGAATGACATAACGACGTGGTTATTTGCCGTCGTCGTTTTATGTATTAAAAGATGGCAGTTGATTTCACGACGGATTGAAATCCTTCTAGACGACGGTGGATTCCCGTTGTCTTCAATTTTTGTAGTAGTGTAAATACAAAGCTGCAAATGCCTTTGTATCAAGTTAAAGTTGGACAGCCAATGGGTTCTACCACAATGGTGGAGACTTCCCCTTTCCCCCCACGGCACCCCCGTTCGAAACCCCATGTGTGCACATTGGTGCTTGAGCCCCCATCCCCTTAGAGTAGCCTATCGTTTTATCAACAACAACAACAACAACAAAAAAAAAAAAAAAAAAAAAGGAAAAAGGTCGGACAGAGTGGTGGTCCATTAATTTGTTGGTAACGTACTAATATATGGACAAGAAAGATTCATATTTGGACAACTACATGCAGAAATGAGCATAGAAAGACGACCAGATATCAAAGACTTGGTGCAAAGTTTTCCAATTAGCTGAATGGACGCAAATTTCACATCAATTATTTTCAATACCTGAATGAAAGATGCGCTACCTAACAAAATGGGTGTCCATTAATTTATTGGTAACATACTAATATACAGACAAGAAAGATTTATATTTGAGCAACTGCACACATAAATGAGCATAGAAAGACGACCAGACATCAAAGACTTGGTGCAAAGTTTTCCAATTAGCTGAATAGACGCAAATTTCACATCAATTATTTTCAATACCTGAATGAAAGACGCAGCTACCTAACAAAGTGGTGTCCATTAATTTGTTGGTAACATACTAATAAATGGACCAGATTCATATTTGGACAACTACACGCATAAATGAGCATAGAAATATCAAAGACTTGGTGCAAAGTTTTCCAATTAGCTGAATAGATGCAAGCTTCACGTCAATTTTCAATACCTGAATGAAAGACGCAGCTACCTAACAATTCTTTGATAATAGTTAGTGGTGCGATAAGCAATTCTTTTCTTGCAACTTCTCTGGACCAGTTTGATGACTCCGCCAATGTTCCATTTCATTTGCTTGAATTTATCTTGGGCAAACATCTCTGCATTTTCAATAAATTTGCTTAAAGTTACTCTTTTGTTGGTTTTGGTAACAAACAAACCCTGAAAAAGATTGGAAAGACACCACTAATGAGACGGAGAAATATTAAGCCAAGGAAAAACTATTTAATAAATAAATCCATATAAATAGTTTGCTTTTTATCACAAAACGTCCTTAACATTTGCGAAACTATCAGATTGCATCCTTAAAGTTTTTTTGTATCCTCATGGTCCCTAACGTTAATATGGGTGTTCTTAAATAGGCAATCTGTCCAAAAAACTGTTAAATCCAGGGATATAATAGTCAAATCAATCCCTTTTGACCTCTTCAATGCCTCATCAACTCACAGTTTTAGCGACGAAAAATTTGAAGAATACCGTCGCAGAAAATTTTTAGCCACGAAAAATCTGATGAACATCCGTCGCTAAAAACCTTTGGTGACAAAAAAGCTTCAACTTTCTGGGCAAAATAGCAGCTGGGTTTTTGGGTTTTAGGTCCTTTTTTGAGCTTCAAATCGTCCTATGACTTAGAATGTAAAACAATTTCATAGAACTGATGTATAAATTAAATAAATAAACTGCAATACATCATATGATCATATGCAGGGGCACGCAGCAAGATGAATTCCTTCAGGTGAGGACAGAGGCGGAGCCACAGTGGGGTCGTCGGGGTCGGACGACCTCTTGGAAGCCATGGAAATAGCCTTGGAGGTCCCTTGGAGCTGCTGGCGCGACCTCTTGGAGCTGCACACCATGTGGTCGACGGAATGCTTGAAAGAAGAAAACAGAACAGCTGAAGAAGAAGGAGGCGAGGCTGCTGGCGCGCATCTTTTTTTTTAAAACAACCTGGGCAAAACGACGTCGTTTTGGCCCAGGGAATATTTTTAAATGACCTGGCCAAAACGACGTCGTTTTGGGCCAGGTCTAAATAAAAAAGATAATGACCAGCGTATCCTCCAGCCTCTCCTTCTCCACAAATCCGATTCCTCCATTCCAAAACCCCCAATTTTCTCCCAATTTTCTTTTGTTACTGCTTCTCCAATCTATCCTTATTTCCATTTCAACATTTAAGTAAATGTCTTTGTCCTTTTACTTTTATTTATTTTTATATTACTCAATTTACTTAAGTTTACAATGTAAATAAGGAAGTACCCCCTATTTGGATTCAAATAAAATACTAGAAAATCAAATTCTCACCAAATCAAAATATGAAAATTCGGTTTTAGTGCAAAATATGATTTAGGCTAAAAATGATGGCTCATTAAGTCAATATATGCTTCATACTAAAATCCCATAAAATCAAGTTTTCTTATTTGATATGTAGAGAATAAAAGCCGCCAAAATTATTTTGAGAAAATGATTATTCCGAAAAAACCATTTTTCATACTTAGTCAGTATTGCACCTCCGCTAAAAAAATTCTGGATCCGTCTGTGAGACACTATAATTGAAGTCAAAGCAAAATGGCAAATTGCTATCTATTGGCCTCTGGACCATCACAAAGCATTCTTGCCCCCAGTAATAACAAAGTTTACACTTTAATATCTATCCGAAGCTGCAACTTCTGCCACTCTTGCGCCTCAGCTTGTGCATGCATTCATTTTTTTTTTTTTTTTTTTTTTTTTTTTTTAAAAATTAAACTTAGGCAGTTTAATTAAGGAATTTAGGGTAACTACATAATCTCCTCTCTCCTCCCTCCCTTTTCTATGTGATCTCAATTAAAATGATGTCTCAAGTTTATGTGTTTAGTGCGTAAGTGAAGTATTAGAGATGTTTATCGCACTAATTTCCAATAACAATGTGAGTTTTTATTTTCATTTTTTTGCATATGTAGAATATATATGTTGATTCCATCCTAAATTTTTTTTGGGACTTTTACACTAAGACCCCTTGTGTTTCGATTCCTGGCTCCGCCACTGGGTGAGGAGGAACCAGCTGGACCTTATTCATGCAACCTCGGATCATGCTTTGCTGCTTGATCATCAATCAGTACAAAAAGAAAAAAACAAAACTACATATGTTGGTTTGGTTGTGTATTAAATTTCTGGTTTCTTGGTAAATTTGAACCTAGACATTGCCAAGATATGTGGTCGCAATCCAATCATTGACAGAACTGATAATCGAACACAGCCAATGAGGATTTGAACTTTGAAAAACTGTTCTATTTTATTGATGCCATAATTGTTGAGTAAGTATATGTATGCTATAAACTCCATATGAATGCCGTTTAGTATAATTAACAACAACCAAAAAAAAAAAAAAAAAAAAACAGAAATAATTGAATGGTAAATAAAGTTAGTTATAGAAAATGTTTGAATATAAGACTCTGGTTATGCACAAGAAAAGGAAATGGAAATATCCTGTGAATGGAGTTCATATATAAGAGAAAGGTTAACAACTAGAATAACATATATCTCATTTTGGACAATTATTCCAAGGATTGATTTGACGATTATATCCCTAGATTTAACAGTTTTTTTGACAAATGGGACTATTTAAGAGCACTTATATTAAGGTTAAGGATGCAATCTGATAGTTTTGCAAACGTCAGGGATATTTTGCGATAAAAAGCCTAAATAGTTTTCAGTTTTTTTTTTTTGGTATCTTCTTCGTGCCTTCCAA
The DNA here is from genome assembly GCA_903112645.1 of Prunus armeniaca. Classification (NCBI taxonomy): domain Eukaryota; kingdom Viridiplantae; phylum Streptophyta; class Magnoliopsida; order Rosales; family Rosaceae; genus Prunus; species Prunus armeniaca. The sequence goes on along the minus strand of CAEKDK010000003.1, from coordinate 5,628,185 downwards.
TTTACTTGCTTTGTTGCTCAAAATTAAATAAAATGTGTTGACTGCACATCTGAGCCTAGTTGTATAATATTTTGTATGGCAAAAGAAGGTTACAAAATAGGAGGGCTATTTAAGTTAAATTGGGAACACAACAAAGAGGGTAATTCTGAAAACCCCAGCAAAGAGCACTCTTTTCCATTCCATTTTCTTTAGAATTTTGGGTCCCACAGCTTGCTCTAGCAAGCATGGTCCGCTGGAAGCGCTTCCCTGGGCTAGGGCCCTGTCCTGCCCCGGGCTGGAGGCAACGGATGGAAGGGCTCTAAGGCCTATCAAATTCTTAAGGGTGGTGGAGACAAAGTGAAAAGACAAGCAAAACCTTGGAGAAGCAGATGGGAAGAATTAATGAGAGCGTGAAGAAAGGGGCAAAAGTCAAGAACGATTTTAATGGTAAATTTATGAGTACTCGTTCATTAATTTGGACAACTTGATTAGTACATGTTGCTGGTAACAAGTGGAACTCAAATTAGCAATTAAGGTGCCCATTTTAACATACAAAAATGCCTATTTACCAGCACCAAAGACGGCTAGGGATGGCAATGGGTCAAATCGGGGGTGGGTATGTCATCCCATCCCCATCCCCGTTAAGCTTTTTTCCCCCCATCCCCGCCTTCATACCCGCAATATTCATATCGGGGATTCTCCATCCCCATCTTTGTTGGGGAATGGGTTCCCTGACCCGCCCCATTAGGGAAGAAAAAACTAATATATAATTACTTTGTTGAAAGAAAAAAAAAAACGTACTAAGGCAAGATAATGAATATAAATAATACAATATATGAATGTTTATATATGTATTGGAAGTTAACTACATAAATAAGTATTATGGCTTAAGATTTGTATAAATTATAATATAATAATATAAAATATAAAACTTAGTCGGCACAATCACTTTAATAGCATATTTATATATACTATAATATATATTTATATACCTCATCAATATATATATATATATATATATATTCTAAACAGGGAGGGTTCGGGTTGGGGATTAAAATATCATCCCCGCCCTTCGCAAAACACTATACCCAAAAAATTCCCCGTATCCGTCCCCATACCCCCTTTTGTCCTTCATACCCGACCCATTAGGGTCAAATCCCTGCGAAGACCATTACCCGCGGGGAAAATTGTCATCCCTAAAGACGGCCAAAAGTCAAAGACTTGGTGCAAAATTTTTCCAATTAAAATGAACAAAACCAAAAAAAAAAAAAAAAAAAAAAAAAAAAAAAAAAACATCATGGTGTAGCAGGCCTTCACCCTCAATGTCAATTATCAGCACTTCAAATTGGTGTAGAAGCTAGCTAACATTGGGACCTACACCTGTGTGACAATGGGACACCCAATCGTTACATTGGCTAGACTTCTGTTGTTTCCTTAGGCCGTAACACTTTATGAGGCACAGTCAAGGGCGGAACTACCCTATGGGCTACAGTAGGCTGTAGCCTAAGGAGGCTTTGGGATTAAATAATTACTACATCTCTAGACCACAATTAATCATATTACACAAACACTCGTTCTTTTACTGACCTATTGTTTACACAAACACTCATTCTTTTATTTGGTCATCAATGACCTGTTTGTTTACACAATCCAAGAAGCAGAAAACCCAGAACCTAGTATGAAAGTGATATAAAAATAAATGTTATGTATGCGACTGAGACGAAAAAAATTTGATGTATCAAAGCTGAAAGTCGGTAAACTTCAACGTAGTAAAATAAAAATGATCCATAATATGAAAAAGACACACATAATGTATTTTCATAATAAAAAATTAAAAGATATTTTTTTTGGCACAATACTGTCTGATAAAGCATATTTTGTTTTTAAATGTAATAGCTAATTTATATATACAATGGGCATTCTTAGGATGCAGTCCTTTTTCATGTTTTGAATCCAAATTGCGAATACAAAGCGGCATGCTATGCTTTTCATTAGGCCTGGGCACGGATCGGTTCGGAATGGTAGAAGGCTTCCGTTAACCAATCCAAAAACTTCAGTAGACTTCATATCGGTTTACCTATTATTCGGTTCGGATTGGTTTGGTACGCCGGTAGTACCATAATAAAAACATACTAATAAAAATACAATTTATAATACTTTCACATAACATAAGTTCTTCAACAAATACACCAAATTATCCTTGTAAAATATAAAAATTCAATAGTCTAATTCATCCAAGTATGAAATCAAATAACTTAGTCATCATTCAATATATACTCAAGATGTATTGGGAGCCACTTGTGTTTGTTGTTTGAACATTTGAGTGTTATTTTTACTGAATTCTCTACATTTATGTAAATGATTTTGACATTTGTTCTGCGTTGGGTTCTTTAGTCTTTCATGCTCTATCCAACCATATAAAGAACATAAAATTTGAATCAACAGTTGGAAAGTTACAAGTAAAAAACAGGACAAAGGTCGAAACTGGAAAACATAGGAAATTCATAAATTCCTCTCTGACCAAAAAGTGCTACAGTACCTGGGTGATAAAGAAGTGATATAATGGTGATAAAGCAGTGATAGAATGGTGATAAAGAAGTGATACATCAGTGATAAAGGAGTGATACAAAATGTTTATTGTATTTATCTTTGATTTCTTGTTTTGTATTCAAATAATAGAATAAGTATAAATATCGGATCGGTACAGGTTTCCGTCGAGTTAGGAATATTGTTTCCGTTAACCAAACCAAATATCTTGATACGGATCGGATTGAAATAATTAAAATTAAAAAATAATTATTTAACAAAGGCAAGGCCTACCAAATGCTGAAGGGTATAGAGACAAAGTGAAAAGACAAGCAAAACCGTGCAGAAAGCAGATGAGAAGAATTAATGCTGAAGGGTATGGAAACATAAAGTGAAAAGACAAGCAAAACCGTGTAGAAAGCAGATGAAAAGATTTAATGAGAGAGTGTGAAGAACGATTTTAGTGGTCTGCATACTTGTCCCTGCGTGTTCAATATTTGGACAACTTGATTAGTACAGGTGGGAGGTAACAGGTGCAACCTATTTTAACACCCATAAATGCCTACGTCAATTATCAAACACTTCACCCTCAATAATGTCAATTATCAAAAATTCAAATTGGTGTAGCAGCTAGCTAACAATGGGACCTACACCTGTGTGACAATGGGACAACTATCGTCAAACCTTACAATGATGCTTGGTTATCTTTAAAGATGATAAATTACTATTCATTAAGCTCGTAATAAATATCAACATATCAAGTATAAAATATTGCTCACAACTGTTTCATCACATAGCTATATACTTCAGATTTTTAAAGAAAGATGGGTTGGTTGTCATGGTTGTGCCTCCTCTTCCTGCTCTCTACTACTTGTCAATTGAACTGTACTTGTTCATCATCTAACTCTTCCTCTTCTCTTTCTTCAGGGCATTTATGCCATCCCGACGACAACTCTGCTTTGCTTCAATTCAAGAAATCCTTTTCTATTGATACCTCTCGTGAATGTGAATTACTTAATGTAACAACTTTTTATTCTAATAGTAAAATTTCTTGGCAGAAAGGCAAGGATTGTTGCGCATGGAGTGGAGTTACTTGTGAAAAGATGACTGGTCATGTGATCGGTCTCAACCTTGGTTTTGGTGGGCTTCAAGGCAATATCCATTCCAATAGCAGCTTATTCTCTCTTGGCCATCTCAAGAGGCTAGACCTCTCTTATAATGATTTCAGAGGTTCCCCAATTTCGTCCAAATTTGGTGGCTTTGTAAGTATGACTCACCTTGACCTCTCTCACTCCAATTTCAGTGGCCCAATCCCTTCCGAAATTTCCCACCTTTCCAACTTGGTTTCGCTCAATCTCTCGCATGCTGCTATGACACTAGATACTTTTAGCTTGAACAGAATTGTTCAAAACCTAACCAATCTTAGGGAGCTTGATCTGGCCCTTGTTGATATGTCATCAGTGCTACTTGATTCCTTCAAGAATCTCTCTTCTTCTCTGACAACTCTTAGACTCAATTATTGCCACTTGCAAGGAAACTTCCCAGAAAGCATTTTCCATCGACCAAACCTTCGAGTACTAAACTTAGGCTTCAACAAAAACCTCACAGGTTATTTCCCCAAGTCTAACTGGAATAGTGCCCTCGAGGTGCTGCATCTCTCTAATACTAGTATTTTAGTAGATTGGCATCATCTGACAAGAAATTTCAACTCTTTGAGAGGTTTGTATCTCAGGAATTGCAGTTTTGTAGGATCATATCTTGCATTTCTTGGTAACCTCACACAAATCATGCAGTTGGACCTCTCGTCTAACAGTTTCGGTGGCCAAATCCCATGGTCATTCTTTTTAAACTTTGAGAGCCTCGTTTATTTGGATCTTAGTAACAACAATTATGTTGGTTACTTTCCAGAAGTTGATAGCAACTCAACACCGATCTCTTCTTTATACGATTTTTCAAAACAACAACTGGTGGGTCCTATTCCTCGACACTTAACCGAGCTCTGTTTATATGGGAACCAACTCAACGGAACAATACCATCTTGGTTAGGTAGTTTGCCATCATTGGAGTGGTTAGACCTCGGAAGTAACCAACTCAGCGGTAATATCATTGAGTTCCAATCTCGTTCTTTAAGAGGCGTTTTATTAAATGATAACAAGCTGCATGGCCCAATTCCAAGATCAATCTATGAACTCGTGAACCTTAGATGGCTTTTTCTGTCATCCAATAACTTGGGTGGAGATTTGGAGTTTGAAAAGTTTTCCAAACTCAGAAGTCTCATTGGGCTTAATCTTTCCTTTAATCATCTATCCTTGAGCTTCAACCATTTGAATAACAACACCTGGCCTCAACTTTGGTTACTAGATTTGTCGTCTTGTAACATGAGAGAGTTCCCATACTTTCTAAGAACCTCACAAAATTTGAACAGATTATACCTTTCCCACAACCGAATCCAAGCCGACATTCCCAAATGGTTGTTGGATTTGGGGAAAGATTCATTGATTTATTTGGATCTTTCTCACAACTTTTTGACTGGCACTGTAAGACAACTTCAGTGGAAGAAACTACAGTATCTTGACCTTCACAACAATTCGCTCCAAGGAGAGCTTCCAATTCCACCACCTTCCACATATTACTTTTTCATATCAGACAATCAATTCACTGGAGAGATGCCTCCGACTATCTGCAGCATGAGTATGCTTCGAATCCTTGATTTGTCTAATAATAGATTGAGTGGTAAAATTCATCAGTGCATAGGGAACTTCAGTCAGAGTCTCTCTGTTTTGGATCTACAAAATAATAAATTTCATGGTGTGATTCCTGGAACATTTTCTAAGGGAAACGTTTTGAGAAATCTTAATCTTAATGGAAATCAGTTGGAAGGGTCATTACCGCAATCTTTGCTCACATGTACAGAGTTGGAAGTTCTAGATCTTGGAAACAACAAAATTCAAGATACATTCCCAAATTGGCTGGAATCTCTTCCGAAGTTGCAAGTTCTCATCTTGAGGTCTAACAAATTCCACGGTGACATAGGCAATCCGAATACTAAGTTTCCATTCCAAAGATTGCATATCATGGACCTCTCTTACAATCGGTTTAGCGGTCTATTGCCAACAAAATATTTTGAACATTTGACGACCATGATAAACTCGCAAGAACATGGACTGAAATATATGGGAGAGGGCTACTATCAGGATACAGTGGTAGTGACAATTAAAGGCATCAAATTTGAAATGGAAAAGATCCTGACGTTCTTCACAACTATTGATTTCTCAAACAACACTTTCAGAGGAGATATTTCAAGTGTAATTAGTAAGCTTAAATCATTGAATGGGCTTAACTTTTCTCATAATGAGCTTACAGGTACAATTCCACCATCATTTGGCGAAATGAGCAATCTTGAATGGTTAGATCTGTCTTCAAACAAACTTGTTGGTGATATTCCGGAGCAATTGACAAATTTGACGTCACTATCAAAGTTCAATGTTTCAAAAAATCAACTTGCGGGGCCCATACCTCATGGCAAGCAATTTGATACATTTGAAAATGATTCATATAGTGGAAATACAGGATTGTGTGGATTGCCACTTTCTAAAACATGCAGTGCACATCAATCACCGCCACCGTCATTCCAACAAGAGGATGATTTGGAGCATGGGAATGGTTTTGATTGGAAGGTAGTGTTGATGGGGTATGCATCTGGTGTGGTAATTGGAATATCCGTGGGATATCTTGTACTCTCTAATGGAAAACCAAATTGGCTTGTGAAAGTGGTATGAAGAAAGCAACATCGTCGAACTGTGGAAATCACACCATGACGTGCTTGAAGAAACTGTTCAAAAAATTTATATATTTTCATATTGTATATCATTTTCATTTCTTATGAATATTGTATTATGTCAAAGTGCTAATAAATATGCATGAATTCCAAAAGGGGATCGTCTTTACTTTTGTCAAAGTGGCAATTGCTTATGCATCTTGTAATTTGTCAAGTTGACAAATCAATTCAATCAGTACACAAGTAATTTACCTCAACTACTTTATGTACTCCCATAAATCGTCTCGTTCTAGAAAGTAAAAGGAAGGGAAAAGAATATTGTTAAATCAGTAGAGTAAATAGGATGCAAGTAGTATTCCGCAACTGAAAACTTTGACCATATAATATACAAATTCTGAAGACTATGACCATATAATTGACAATATATTTTTGGTTGTTGGAGACTATGACCACATAATTGACAATGCCGAAGTTCCCTATAGTATTTGTTGGTTAGGTCGAAATGAAAGTTTCAATGGTCGACAATGTAAGATGATGTTTTACTCTGTATGTGATGAGAAATAATTCGATGCTGTGTTATCTAGATGGCCATAAACATAAACGAGATCAACATAAAAATAAAAACATGAACAAGTTTCAGTCCAAAATGAAATGGCCGAACTGCATTTTTGGTCTCGATATAGTTTTACTTTTTTTTTTTTATACAAGCGAAGTTAACTACTCTTAATCACTTGCATATAGTTCGGAAGGTGAAATGCCTTGATGTTATTATTAGTAAAATCACTTATGGAAAATACTTTCCCTCCTTACCATGTAAGTATGAACTCTTAAATTCCTACCAATAGCAGTGTGACATATGTTCATAAATTTTTATTTTTGTGTTTTTAATGAATTATTTTTGCATATGTGTTAAATTGTGATTCGCAGGAAGGAGCAATATCTCCTTACAGGTAGAGGCAAGTAGTATCCATCACTTAGAGCCAGTTTGGCATTGCTATTTTGTAAATATAATTAATTTCAGATTTGTTGTAAGAAAAATCAGCTGTGAATTAAAGTAGTTTGCCTTTTGGTAAACTGAATACTAAAATTGATGTTAGTACAAAATTAAGTTTCTAAGAGCATCTCCAAGGGAAATGTCAAATAAAAAACATCAAATTTGTATTTGACGGCCTATGTGGTAATTTAACATTATGGACAACTTCTTACTCCACTTGAACCGTTAAATAAAATTATTATTTTATTAAAGAATAAATGAAAAACAATGAAAATATGGTAAGAGAAAACCATATGCAACCTTGAAAACGTCATTTTTATTTTATACGCAGCAGGTGGGGCCCATTTATTAAAAAATTGTCGATAATTGAAATAACGTCTTTGTTTCTCGCTGTCAAATTGCCGCTGATTCACAATACGTTATTTACACGTCGGATATAGCACTTCGGGTGGATATGAGTCAGCCACCTTTTCTAGCCGTTTAGCACTCCACCTAGCTTTTGACAAATATATTTCTTAACCATCACACCCAAAAAATTGTTTCGATCATAAAATAAACAAAATATTATGTTGAAAGTTAAATATTTGTCCTTTAATGCTCTAAACTATTTGTCTTTGAAGTACCATGTTCCAAATCATATATCATTCACCCAAATGCCCCAGAAAACGATTCAGAGGAGAAAGTCAAGAAAATTCAGAAGAATAAAAAAAACATAAACATCAAGAATAATTACGGCAAAAAAAGGTACAAAACGTACTTGAAGAGTGAAAAAAAGCACACCCACCAAGGTATTTATTTATTTAATAATTGAAGATAGAGTGGAATGATAAACGAGTTAACAGACAAAAAAGAAGTGGACAGAATGGGTGAATTAAAGATTGAATGGAATGAAGGGATATGTGACGTAAATTGTAAAGAGACATAAGGATAGTATAGGTATTATAAAAATATTCATTAACCCACACCGGTTACCCACTTCTCCAAACTGCTGTATGTGGCAGCGATTTCCTCCAAAAAGCAGGTTTTTTCTCCTTAACCAAAATGTATGGATATTCAAAACTATAAAAGAAAGTGATTATAGCTCAAAATAAGTAAAGTTAAACGGGCACTTGTTATATGTTGTACTTTGTGAAGTTTGAGATGGAACTTACGTCAAATGTCGTGGATAAGTTTAGATCTTTTTTTCTTTACTAAGTGATTTTGAAGGGGTTGAAAAACTCTGTTTCTTATTATTATTTATATTTTTTCTGGATTGAACCCCTTTGGTTTTTTTCTTTTTCTTTTTAAGTTAATTTGCATTCTTCGTAAAAAAAATTTCCAGGTAGATTTCTCCCTTGGTAATCAAGGAAAGGATTCTTTTCTAGCTAAGATATTTTTTTTTCCCTAGTTTTGATGCATTTTCCATAAGAGCATGTCCAGCGCAATGAAGTAACCCGGGCAAAAGGCCCCCCAAAGCCCAGTTTTGCACTCCAGCGCAGCAACTGCAGCCTGGGCAAGCCCTGGGTCCCACCAGCCCGGGCAGGCCCAAGGGCAAGTTCTGCCTGGGCTTCAGCCCGAGTTTGTGACATCAGCGCTGACATCATGCTGACATCAGCGCACGGAAATTCAAATTTTTTTTACTGTTGTGCCACGTGTCGCGACAGGGACACTCCGATCGTTTTTTTTTCCAGAAATCCGACGGTCCTCGTTTTTTTGGCTTAAAAAATTGCAAAAAAATTCGAAAAAATTCTGAAATTTTTTTAAAAAAATACCAAAAAATTCTGTATTTTTTCCCTATAAAATACCTAACCATTTTATTTTCTTTCCACACCAAATCTTCATACAATTCTTCTTTATCCAATATTTTTTAGTCTCCACTCACATTATTCACTTTCCACACCAAATCTTCATTCAATTCTTCTACATCCAATATTTTTTTATCCAAAAATTTAATTACAAAAGATTATCAAAATTAATGGTTTAAAGTATAAAAAAATAGGAAATGAAGTACAATGAATAGTATTTGCCTTTGACTTGCCCTAGACCTTGCCCTCATGGGTGGAGTTGCAAATGGCAAGGCTGACACTATTCACGTGAATAGTGGCAGCCCTTGCTTGCCCTTGCCTTAGACTTAGCCCTTGTGGGTGGAGATGCTCTAAGGTTCGAATGGGGACGTTTTATTCAATTTTATGCTTCAACATAGAGCTAGTTATAGGCTTTAAGCCCGCCATTGTACCCCAAAAGAAAGAGCCCACCATTGTAACTAAACGAAGGTTTTGTGTTCGGCTAAAAAGTCTACCACGTTGTGGCCAAGAGAAATGGAAAATTAACATTGGGATTTTGCAGTACATTTCTAGAGGAAGAGGATTTCTATTTTGCACTCAAACTGGTCTTTGGACATCCATTGAATTTTTGTCCAAATGAAAAATGGGGACGTGACAATTGAACTCGCTAATGAGGCTCTAACAAATTTGAAAAATATTATTTATCTAAAAAATTAGTTACAGAGTTTCTTCATATTTTGATTGAAGTCATATGCAATATGGTCTCACATAGCAAGTTCTCTTCAATTCAATTAAGGGATGATTGCCAGCTAACCACCGAAACTTTGTCATGATCATAAAAAATATAATAAAATAAAAACTACATGCCTAGTTCAATTTTAAATTTGCTTCAGATTTTACAATGGGTGGGTTCCAACGAGAAAGAGGTGAAAGAGAGGAAGGGAGAAGTATGTGCTGAGATTCTTATCATTTTGTTCACCATTCTCTATATATTTTTTTTTTTTTTTTTTTTTCTTTTTTTTTGTGGTGGGGGGAGTGAAAGTAGTAAACAAAAAAAAAGAAAAAAAGAAAGAAGGGGGGGGGAGGCTACCATCTAGGGGCTAGGACATACCAAAAAAGACTTACAGAGGAGAGTCTTCTCTCATTTTTTTGGGTTTTACAAATTACCTACCAAGAGGAATTGTCGCCATCCGGACTCGAACCTAGGCCTTAAAGCGCCGTTTGGTTCATGGGAAAGGAGGCTTGGGAATGGAAATTTAATTGCTTTCCCATGTTTAGTAAGTCCAGGCATGGAAAATGGTTGCCTGGCGCATGAGAAAGTAGAGGGGAAAGTGAAACCCTCCTTTCAACTTGGGTTTTGTTTTCCCTCCTCATGAAAAAGTTTGGGAAAATGAGCCAACATTCAATGCACAATTTTCATGACTATTTTGTCCCCATGAACAATTTAGAATTACAATTTATCATTAAATTGTAACCAGGTGACTCAATAAGAAGCCTACTTCTGATGCACAATAAGAAGCCCACTTCCACAGATGCCATTGGTGGCCAATGCCACTTTCCAACTCAATGGCTTGCAAAGTTCTATCCTTTCCATTTTTCACCAGGGCTTCAATTGAAGGAAACTGATCAAGTCCTCCAAATACGCACAAAGTTGCAGCTCTCCATGGCTACCAAAATGTTAATATGTATCAGGACAGGAACACGAAACCTAAAATAAAGTATTAATCTCATATTTTCAGAACTTCTCTTACCTGTCCTGCAGATCGGCAAAGGTGACATGCCTCTTCCAGTCTTCCAGCTCTTAAAAGAGTCCAGACATCTTCCAAAAGAGATTCATCTTGTTTCTGTAGGAGTAAAATTGTCAAAACGTTATCTGAGACGAGCATACATGCATAAAAATATACACAAGCCCCTTTAGGGAACAGTCTTCAACATGGAAAAAAGTACAAGTCAAACACTTACGTTAAAAGTAGATTTGTAAATCCCTAGCCGGAAAAAAGGTGAGGATTGGAGCCCAGTATATAGTTAATTGACTCTGACTTGACAACACCTGTCCCCTTTAATACAAAAATAATGTAAACCTAGATACTATTTTTGGAAGACTAATTTGTGTTGTGTTGCAGCACAAAGGCACGCATACTGCATTTGTTAAAACTCCACAGAATCTAAAGTACTTTCCATAATTTTAAATGCAATTTCCAGACAACAGACAAGACAGAAGGTTCATATTCTTATAAGAAAATATACAATGCTGGTAATCTTCTACTTACAACTTGATATTCTTTCCATTATACTATGGTGTCTTCCCTACGTGTTCACCTGGTCAAATGTAAGTTCTGTAATCATGATAGTAAAAGTATATTATTCCTCTGATTGGTGTTTGTGTCTGTGTTTGTACACCTGGTTGCATATTCATGGGTACTACAAAATATTCATGGGTTTTGTTATTCTTCCGTGGTGTTTTCTTCGTTCTCCCTTTAGTTGATCTTTGATTCTCCGCCTATCTCAAGGACTATGTTTTCATAGGAGGTTTCTTTGTTAGTGTTGAGATGAGACGACGTGCTTGGGGCTTTTTTCTTTTCTTTTCTTTTCTGGCCTGTTTGTAGGGTTAGTCTCTTCTTTGTGTTGTTTCTTGCATATTTCTCTTTTGTCATCGCCAATTGCTATTGGAGGTGGCCGAAGATGGTGTGCTTAGTGGATGTTTTCTTTCTTCTTGGCGTATTGCGTTCTTTGTCGGATGCTCTCAATGTCTTGTGGTTGTGCAAATGATTATGATTTCGTAGCAGGACTCTTGTGACAATTGGATTGTGTTGTAGTGTTCTCGTCAGAGGTCTATGTGTCAATTTGCTATTTTATTTTATCTTGCTCTAGCATTGGTCTCGCATGACTGTTTCAAACTCTCTTGTTAGTCCATGAAATGTGTGGTACTCTTTCCTAACCTATGGTTTGTCCCTTGAGAAGATTTTAACAATGCCATTGTTTCATATTGTTCTTTGTACGCTACTTTGATTCTATGAATAAATTCCATTTCTAAAAATAAAAAAAAATAAAAACACACACATGCCATTTTCAAATGTTAAAATCTATCCACCCAAGGAAAATTAGAACCAATGAATCTTAGTTAAATAGTAATATTTTTCTTCAAGATCTAAGAAGATGTCTCAAATAAAATTCATAATTCCTCGTTAAAATAAAATTAAACATATGACCTATGAAAATAGTCTTCAGACCAAAAAGAAAATTACAACAAAATAGGGTGCTTTCAGTTAATATTTTGGCCATATTCAAGAAAACAACCTATTTCATTTGCCTGTAAAGAGGAAAAAGTGAGCCATGCTGGCTCTGAGTCTGACCCAGAAAAATAAAAAATTAGATAAACAAAATTAACTGGGCTAACTTCCCAGAGAGGCAAGTAGTTCATATTAATGATTAATCTAACCATGAAATTTTTTAATATCCGACTGACCCAGCAGTTTAACACATATCGCATATCACGGAACCAACTATAAAACTGTGTCAAGCATTCAACATCCCAGACAGCTTAACGCAGTTTGACTGAACCTAAGATTTGATCCCGAATGAGTTTTCAAAGACTAGGCTGAAATTAAACTACAACAAAATGGACAGGACTCTATAACTCTGCTACAAAAGGGCTTAGGGACTGCCGGACTCTGAAACGACTTTCTTTTCTTCTCAAAAGGGTAAAGGACAGCAACTGGAACAAACTTACGACAGGAAATAGAACTTGCTGAGCATCGGCATGAGCCACCATTTCAATCATCAGAAGCCTTGGGAGAATTTTCAGGAGTCTTCATAGCCGTCGATGCCTTACCTTTATCTTTATGTGCTGTAACAGCGGTGCAAAATTCCTCAACTATAGAACCATCCTTGAATTTCAAAGCAAAGGTGGAAAGCCCATCCTTCTTTTCGTCGATGCTGTTCATGCAGGCAAATGTTACACCTTTCTTCTCCATATTTGTCAGCTTCATGTCTGGGTACAGACTAGCATTCAGAATTACCTTTCTAATTCCCTTGAGTCTCATAACAAGTCTCGCCTTTTCAGTCCCAGATTCAGATACATTAACCTTCAGATCTCCCTTACCACGTTCTTTCCAGCCTCCATCAATAAATTCAAATAATGCAGCATCAGCATTGAAAACCGCTTTCTCATTTTCTTCTCCAGTCTCAACCGCAACCTCTTGCATTGGCGGGAAACCACCACCATCACTCTTAGGTACAACTGGAGCCCCTGATGTGCCAAATTTTGAAGAATTTCCATTATTCGAGAGACCAAGACCAGAAGGCTGATCATTATTTGATCCAAAGAGTGAACCAGAGCCAGTACCCAATGTGGAACCATCCTTTGAAATAAGCCCAAAAGAAAAGGTGGAAGTGGAAAACCCAGTTCCAGAAAGATTTGTGAAGGCATTTTGACTACTCGAAAGCTGTTGGAATGAGCTCAAAGAAGTACCTTCCGGACTTGGATCTACATTTTCGTTTTTGTTATCTTTGTTATCTTCATTTTCAGTCTTCTCCTCATTTTCAGTCTCACCCTCATTTGTATTATTTTCTCCCACAGCTGGTTCATGTACAACCTCAGGTTCTGTTGCTTCACCTGAAACTTCAGTGTTCTCCTTCACAACATTCTCCTTATCAGCAGCTGATTCAGCACCAACCTGCTCAACCTTGCTTTCTGACTGCTTATTCTCCTCATCTGAAACCCTTACCTCACTGGCAGGTTGTGCAGCAGCTGTAACTTCAGCAGGGACTGTGCTTGCTTCTGTTGGAGGAACCAACCGTATACCAGCAAAAGGATTGGAAGTAGGACCAGATGCTGGCTGCTGGCGGCGAACCTTAACAATTCTTCGGGTTGCCAGCACCTCCTCACTGGCCCTCTTGAAAGTTCCGGTCTCTTCTTCAAGAGCATCTTCTTCGTCATCAAGGCCTGGGTTATCTCGAGAGAGTTCCCTTCCAGCAGCTCGCTTCTTAGAAGGTGGAACGGCATTTTCCGAATCCGCCATTGAAAAATGAACCGAGAGAGTTAAATTAAAGAATCAGTCCCTCAACTGTTTGGAAAGCCAATATCTGAAAATCATTCAAAAATTATACTTTTTTGCAGAGCCAAGATAATCAGACAAACAAGGATGTTATTACTACCAAATGCAGAGAAAACTTAATAGGCAAATCCATTAGAGGGACAAACAGCACTGATTAACACAACCACGAATTGCAATACACCAGGTCTAATCAAAGAACCCTTCACATAATAAAGAATCTTAAATATGAACTATTAATCAGACAAACAAGGATGTTAAACTCAGATTATTATTACTACCAAATGCAGAGAAAACTTAATAGGCAAATCCATGCGAGGGACAAACAGCACTGATTAACACAACCACGAATTGCAATACGCCAGGTCTAATCAAAGAACCCTTCACATAATAAAGAATCTTAAATAGGAACTATTAATGAAAAAATCCGCTACTGTCTATCTCTGTCAGTCAGAAGAGATCTTCAAAACATACAACCAGAAATACAAAAAAAAAAAAAAAAAAAAAAAAAAAAAAAAAAAAAAAAAAAAAAAAGGACAACCAACTCCCCGACCAAAAGTGTAAGGAAAGGTTACATTCCATATCACCTAAAAAGTCGACCAAATTTGTCTTACAAAACATCAAACCTTGATTTCCCCCCATAATGGACTATACAAAATGTGATAAGTTTTTCCACAAATTTAACTAAAAATATTACAACTAAGTACAAAACAATGCATTTTCTTATCCACTATTGTTCATCACATGCATAGACACAGAACAGAAAAGGCAAATTGAAAGTTAATAAGTACACCAGAAAACATAAGTCAGATACGAATCCTAGATATGTTTAACTCTAATTTTTTATAAAAAGAAATCAAGGCAATTGAACACACAGTCCCCCTCTCCCACCTCTCAAAATAGAAAGAAAAATTACCATCAAGGCAAAAATGACTATGGAGACCTAAAGAGCATAAACTTTGTAAAACCAATACCACAAATAAATCAATAAATTAATATATAATAGGGGTGAGAGAATGCTAATAAAAGAATATACAGTACTTAACTGTTAGGAGTGGAGAAGTCAAGAGTAGAACTAATAACAAGAATCTACAGCGCTTAAATGAATAATTAATGGGGTCGTTCCAAAAAATTTTTTAAAAAAAAAGAGTTTGTAGAAAACCCTAAGTTCAATAGCACCAGCTGAGTGTGTTTCAGAATACCATGAACAACGATTGAAACTTCTCTTTTATTTTCCGTCAGATTTTCTAATCTTTCACTAATTTCCTCAGACACCAAAGGAGGGTTAACAGCTAAAACCCTACTTTCCCAGCAAAATCCGAAAAATCTAACGAACTGGGTCATCATGATTCAAAGAAAAAACTATTCAACCAAATCAAGAAAAACACAAGCAACCTAAAAAAAACATAACCCAGAAAACGATAAACAAGTTGCATAACCCACCAAAATAAAATAAAATATAACCAAATATCATGAAAATATGAAACTATATCAGAAGCCCAAGATATTATTCAGTGACTGAGTTTCAAACAAAAATTGAAAACGAGAAATGGAGAATGGGCTTGGACTTACCGACAAGCAAAGAGGCGCAGACGCGGCAGCAGAAGCAGAACCTAGAGAGAGATCCAGAAATTAATGGCTGGTTTTTTGAAATTGTGATCTTTTGGGTTTTGGGTTGCGTATGTAGAATGTAATTGAGAAATTGATTGGTAAAGATTTGGATATGGAAGAGTTTAAGGGTTTCTTCCCCTTTTTGATTGAGCTATGAAGGGGTTTTAATGGTGTGCGTACAGATATTAAAACGACGATACAATTTCTTACATATGGATTTATAGGATTTACATGTAATTTAGGTCATTTTGTGACACGTGGCGTTTAGGGTCGGAAAACCCATTGAAATTGGGCTTCCGGAAAATTCTGGCCCGGAATCAGCATGTCAAGTCAATGAAGCTCTAAAATTTGTCCTCTCTCAAGTTTTTTTTTTTTTTTTTTTTTTTTTTTCCCCAAAATCGAAAATTCTCAAACTATTATTATATTCTATTTACAAAGTGGTCTAATACTGTGACGTCCCTAACATGACCCTATACGAAAACTTTTGAACGCCAAATTTCTTTTTCCTCACACATATAGATCGGACCTAAGTTATTAGTAAAAAAAATTAGGAGTTATCTAATTTGGTAGCTACATCGCAATGATAAGCCTATTATGAGGGAGGTGAAGAAGTTATTTTAAATTTCTATTAATAATCGTCGCAGATGAAAAACCAAATTGTTATTTCAAATTCACCTAATTTGGAATCATTCATGCACTGAATTTTTGTTTATTTATTTGGATGATCTTTGATTTATTTATTTATTTATTTTTAAAGTGAACCTTTGGGGAACAAGATGCTACAATCGCCGACAATTTTCAAAGAAAGTGAACTATAAAGATTAGATGCTTAAAATGCTGGTAAAAAGTTCAGTTGCACCTTTCAAATTAATGGGGTCCACTCCACGTGCATGAAATTTAAACACGATTAAGGGAAAAAAAATTTAATCAAATATCATTTTGTTCTTTCGTTTTCTTTTTTTTCTTCTTGTTCATGGGATTATTATGGCAACCAAAAAGTAGGTAAGCTAACCAACGTTGCGGCAAAGTTGGTGTAATGCTAAAAATGTATATACTCTTTATGAATAATACACGTTTACAATCAGTCACATAAAAGAATTCAATTCCCAAAACACACAAAAAGAGTCGAGGGGAACCAAATATCTAAAATTTGATGAATGGAAAAGGGGGTGGACCTCATCCCTAAGCTCAATTCTTTCTACATTCACAATGGGACAAGAAAATTGTATGATGGGAAGATGGCCTCAAAGAATATGTTAAAAGCTGCAATTGAAAGAGCAAACTAACTAAAGCTACCAAACTATATGTTGTGCCCCATGACAAACTATAACTTGGTTACAAGCCACACCACCGGGTATCAGAGACAGCCGATCCGTTACATCCCTCTTTGGCAGCCTCTTGCAGGAGACCTGTCAGCGGGGAAAAAAAAAAAAAAAAAAAAAAAAAAAAAAAAAACAAGATGGGGGGGGGGAGGGAAAAAAACAAAAAAAAAAAAGGAGACCATAGACCATAAAGGTATTGACGGGTATTGACACCAGTACCAATTATTGCTGAACATAACAGCTTTGTCATATGAATACAGAGTTGCTTGGAATTCGGTCAGCCTTAAGGAACTGTTTGCTAAAAGCAATTATATCATGACAGATGATAATATTTATATACCTAATGGAACTGTTTTATTCTTACCCATCAGAAATAAAAACGGGTAGGGCACACAGGACATAAGACCATAAGAATGGTTTAGATGAATTATTTGTCATGCCAGATCTGAAGTTATTTTAGTGCCAATTTTTGTAACACGTATTTGCTATGTACAATTTAAAACAATCTTTCAGACACTTTTTTCTTGATTAATGACAGTAATGAATTAATCCCCCCCTACAAAATAGCACTTTTATGTTCACTTTGGAACAGAAAAGTGCAGGGTGTCTGGCTTCTTAAATGCAAAAATGTGAGATTCAGTCTGTGTTATATGCCCGACCTAGCCTGTTCATAGAGTGAGTTCATCTAGCAGAGAATTGAAAACTATGATTATACACCGTCTGATTGCATGTCCCAGTAATGAATCTTTTCTTACCTCTGTAAAGGATCCATACAGCTGGACCAGCAGTCTTCGTCAGACCTAGTGACGTGGTGTAAGCACTGCCAACAGTAAAAGATGAAAGGATTAGGATGCAAAAAAAAAACAATCTGACTAGAGAACTAAGCAAACACAAGCAAAGAAACAAATGCCTTCGTTCCCACTATTAAACTCCTCAGAACATATAACAGCTAATAGAGAGACCAAAAATCCTCACATGGTTCTACCAGATTGCAAAAAGCAAAACCACCAAGTTTCAGCATATACAAGTTAATTATCAGAAAGGATGAGAAAAGAATGTTTCGAAGAAAGCCAATACTGCAATCAAACAAGAAGAAAGCCAATACTGCAATCAAACAAGCAGAAAGCCAATACTGCAATCAAACAAGCAGAAAGCCAAAACAGCAATAGAAAACAACTAAGCTACACAAAAGCAATGACAAAGTAAAAAAGGCTCCACAAAATCCAATTTGTCTCTTGGTTTAAGTAGTAGATCACAGTTGTGCCTACTGCTTATTGGGGAATTTTTGGTCTCTAACAACTCAGATGTTAGATTCGTTTCCTAGTCTTTCTCTTTGTATTTCCCCAAACACAAAGGACAGACATTTCTTTTTCATTAAGTTTTTCTTACTTAAGAACCCAAAAAACTTTATGGCACCGCTTGCAATCAAATGTTCAAAACTCGGTTGCAGTTATTCCACAGGGAAAAACTAATTGCAACAATAACCATAACTAGAAAAATAAACACAGCTCACTGATATAATGCTGAGGCATTTCCCATAGATGGAACACCCATTCATCAGCATTAGCAGTAGATATTGTATGCACAATGTTTATTAAAATTATTTAAAATCTCCAATAGAAGTTAGTAGAGTGAGTGTTATAAGTAGTGAAATCAGAAAGTTGTCAGAATGGGAGTCAGAGATGGCACTTTAGAATCAATTAATCACCAGAGACAAAATTGGATTTTCACACTGGCCCAACCAATAGCTTTTTAGGCTGACGAGGTTCCTTCATTATTCGTACCCCACTCTTCGTCAGCCTCGTTACCATTAATGAGTACAGCACCATCCGTAGAATCAGCATCCACCACAACAGCCTCCTCCTGGCTCCCTTCTTCTCCATACTGCTCCTCGGCAGTCTGTTCCTCGGCAGTTTGTTCCCCATTCTGTTCAGAAACCTATAGATGGAACAGATCAAAAGGGCAAATGAAGCACAAGTGTTTAAAACCCAATTCATAAAATAAAAAGCAAAGAGAATGTTAACAATAATATGGTTTCACTTTACATCAATAAAAACAACATCAGCTTCACAAATACATCTAGAAGTTAGAAGACCTGACTTTGTATCAATCATACAGAACAAACATTAAACGAGGTTAACAAAAAGTAGTCAAACATGTTGACCGCATAAAAGAGAAACAATATCCATTAGAAGACAGGCAGGAAATCAGAATATCTTATCATGCAAATATCAACCAGCCAAAACAAATTGTTTATGGGAAAGAAAACCTCCAACTAAAATAAAGTTGGCATCCATTGTATACCTCATGATTTGCTTCCCCATTTTCAAGAGGTTCCTCCTCATCCACTTGCAGGTTCCGGAAAGCCTCCACAAGGGTGATGTGTGCTTTATCAACATGGTTTACATACTCCTCTGCAGGAGGATAAACACCCCTAAAAAAAAAATCAAAAGAGAACAGTTAATACAAAGCCATACAAAGTCGATATAATAAACCATGACTAAGAGCAACTAACATCCTGAGGGAAAAGTTGTTAAGCCAAAAGAGAACATTTGATAGGAAGATCTCGAGAAACTTGTGCCAAGTCAAATGATAGTAGTTTACAGCTTGCAAGAACACATTCAACACATGTACACACACACACACACACACACACAATGTGCAGAGGTACCTTGTCTCTGCAGCTCTAGATTCAACAGAAAGAGCAACTTGCCAATCGTCAAACAAATTAGGATACTCTTCAGGATCAGCCAAAGACTCAGCAGCTTTTGGATTAACCTGCAGGTAAACATTGAATCACAATAAAAGCTCCTACATTACCAGGAAAGGATAAATAAGTGCATGCACATATATGCACCCAATGCTTTTGCATACGTAAATAATTGCACTATGAATCTGTGCATGCATGTTTTCCTCTCCGTGTGTGTTGTATCTTCTAATAAGAGTAGCAAAAGTCTATCTTCCCAGAAGTGTTAGTTTTCTCAAAGGTTTGTGATAAGACTTTCACAAGCCGAGGTGGGCAGCAATGCAATGTATTATACTCTAGCATAACAGCATAACTATATGAAATTATTGCCTATTCGTGTGACTCCATTATTTACAATGGCACACTATATCAAAAACAGAAAGGATCGTAAAGAAATCACAGTAGAAAAACTGAATACTGTGAAAGACACATACAGAACAACAAGGAATAACAAATCAATCAAAGCCAAAAGATGCAACAAATCCACTATGGAGGAAGTTAATCAACATGGATGTTTGTGGAAATGAATTTCGAAAGCTGGAAACAATAAAACCGATTCTGGTGAAAGTTTCTAGAGATATGAGTTTTAAAATGAGTCGAGAACTTTTCTTTAACTTTGAAAAGTAGAATTGCCACCTGAAATTTCCTACAAAGAATATACACATAAAAGAGATTGTTGCCTATATATTTTCAATAGAAATGTTCAAAATTCTAAATAAATAAATATAAAAAACCTCAGTTGTATGCCACCGTGACTATGATATGTGATATCTCTAACAGATAATATGAGACTGCCACATGGACAACCAGCCCATCATAACTATTGTACCTAACAAAACAATGCTATGAGTTTTCTATACAAAGTTGTCATTTCTAAATTTCTTACATCAAATTAAGCCAAATAAGAAATTCAGGCATGAGATCGGAGTGTCTAAAATAAGACATGCACAGAAATGTCCTAAAATGTCACCTTGCTCAGGTCTTTTCTCCAAATAGCTACTATCTCTGAGACCTTTCCTGGAAGATAAGATCGAGCCATCAAAGCAGCTTCAGGTATCCGGTTGCTGCAAAGAGGATGCTCCATTAATCATTAATTTTAAAAAGCATGATTCATGCAGTCATACTTCAATGAAACAAATAGGGAATTACCTTGCAACCAGCAACTCAAGGCACTCTTCCAATCGACCCAACATGAACAAACAAAGGAATGCAACATTGTTCTTCCCTTGTTCTTTAGCAAGGGTTGCGAGTTTTGCTATTCCTTCAGCATCCCCAAGAGAAGAATAGAGCAGTAATAAACCACTCAGGTCCATGGCATGCTTTAAACATTCCTCAGCCATGTCTAACTGCAACAATGTAATATAGACGAAGAGATGAAATCAATTCGATGGTTAAAGATACCAGGGGAAATATCAACAGGACGATAAATGTGGTTGTGGGTAAGGGTTCAATATGCGTATCAAGTGAGTGAGAATAAATAAACAACATACCTTTCCAGTAGACATAGCTAATTCACCTAACTGCTTCCATTTAGACTCACTTTGCACCTCTGTGGCAATTTCCTGCGAGAAACAACGTGAGTGAATGCTTGGGAAATAACCACATCATTTATTATAAGACCACAAAAAATATAAATCCTCAAGTAAACAGAACCTCCCAAGCTAGTTTGTCTCCTTGTACTTACCTTTGCAATTTCTAATCTACCAAGCTGTATGGCTAGCTCAAATCTGTAATCAGGATCTGTGGCCACTTCAAGTGCTTCCTCTATCATACCCCGTGATTCCAAGAAACGAGCCACGCTACAAGTACAGAAAATTATCCATTAGGATATAAGCAATCATTCACTTATCAAACATTACTTTTCAATTTATGACCAATGAAAAACAGAATGGAATACAATATTCAACTTAAAAGAGAAATGTTATATAATATGGGGTTTTAAGGTTCAATGGTCCGTGAACTTTGACCCGATTCGCATTTTGGTACCTCAATTTCCAAAATTGTTCCCATGGTCCTTCAACTTTAGTTTCGTCAGGACAAATGGTCTTGCCGTCAGTTTTTGTTAAATTTTTCTGCTAAATTTGAGCATGTGCATGGCACATGGTGTACTGTTGAGGGTCAAAATCGGAAATTGATTCACTCCTGGGAGAAAAACCTCCCTATCACAGGGGTTCCGCAGTCAGCATCCCACGTCAGATCTGAGGAATCTGTTTCGTTTTTTTTTCCTTCAAATTTTATTAGTATTGGGGGATTTTGGAAATTTAGAAATAGTGCGGCTGAGAGAGAGACACTGTTGGGTTCAGGATCTGTCATGGAGTGTGGTTTGGGGGAGAAAATTTCCGGTGTCACCCTCTCTCCTAAAGATCTGAGGAATCTCTCTCCATATTGAGCCATTCCATTATCACTTTTTCATCTTCAATTTAAATATATTAGGGAAAAAAAGGGGAGAAATCAATAGGTGATGAAGGAGTGACTGAAGAGAGAGAGTAACGGAGTTGCATAATTTTTACGAACTGAAAAACAAGAATGGAGGAGAGGGATGGATGTGGAGAGAGGAGGAAGAAAATGGGTGCAGAAATTAAAAATATCACAAAAATACCATTTTGCCCCTGCATTTAACATAAAAGATAACAAAATTGACGGCAGGTTGAAGGACCCACGGGAACGATTTTGACACCGGAAATTGAGGGACCAAATGCGAATCAGGTCAAAGTTGAGGGACCATTAGACCAAAAACCCATGTTAAGATCTCCAATTTGAAATGAGACTTTTGCATTTAAATTCGAAACTAAATAAATAAAAATTCAACGGAAGTATATTGAAGTCCAATATAATCAGCATAGGGAAAGAAACAGTACAGATATGGTAAATTTGTCTATAAAGAACTTTTCCAAAAATCAGCAAAGCATATTACTATTAAATTCATTAGCAGCAGGTGGAGGGCAAATTTGTGGCATCAGAAGCACCAAGTGACAATTTAGAAACCTCAAATTAAAATTATACAACTGTAAAGAATTTAATAAAGAAATTATTTCCATATGCTTCTAGGTGACCCGTTTTGTAAAATTCTTTATGCTCCTAGGGAAATAATTTCTCGTCGGTGTGTCGACTCACTTTCCCCCGTGTCCTATTTTCAAATTTACATGGTGGGTGGGAAGATAAGGTGGGTGGGGAAATAGGACACGGGGGTGGAAATAGCCAGATATACTATAGTACACCAGAAATAAAGGGCAATTTGATCTCATTATGCCAAATTCAGAAACTAATAGGTACCTGTTATGATGCTCTTTAGGAATTGAAGGTAAAACTTCATTCGCCCTTTCAAGGTCTCCACGCATCACAAGAGTCTTATATTCGATCAAACTCAGAAGTAGTGTGTACCCTATTACACTGCAAATGTAAAATTAAACAAAGACACATTTAAGTTGCTAAATGATGAAGATAACGGTCATGACTTCCAATAACACAAACCAAAAGTACACTTACTTGAACTCTTTGTCTATCAGATACACCCGACTTTGATTGGCAAGATAACCCAACAAGTACATTGGTCGGTCTAAATGGAACATTGTGGTTACCTAAAATAAGAGTCAAAATTTATTCACCTTGATGCAAATATTAAATCTTTGCAACTTATGAGGATATAAATACTTTTTTGTTTTCACACCGGGAGCTCTTAATCTTAACAATATTTATGTTATGAAAAAATATGAAAATAAAAAAATCTTGTTAACATTTGCAGACCCAAAATGAACAGTACACAATACCTCGCCACCAACACAGTAATTAAGCCTCCAGGCGGAGTTGTTGTAAATGAAACAATCCCCAACCCATAAACCAGTCCTGACACGTTCATTCATTTCATGGAGAAGCTCAAATGCATCTTCAACACCTTGTTCATCTACAGGTCTTCCACTATCTAAATAAGAAGAGACTATGTCCCGCTGCACCATTATCATATGAAATCACATAAAGATGAATGATGAGAGCTTAAGAAACAATAGGGGAAAGAAGAATCCAACTAGTGAAGATGCTTACATTGTACTTCAGAATATAGAACGATGTGTCACTGGCAATAGCCACTAAATCACCACTATCAGCCCAATAGAGATTCTGACATTTTCAAAAGAAATTTGAATTAAAGAAAAATGAAAATAGCAATTATTAGGCTATTTGATGGAGTTAGGGACTCACTTTCACATTTACATCAATTCGCCGAATCAACCTGCATTCAGCCCAATCATAAAAGCATATGAAATCATTTGAGCACATCGCCAATAAAGTTCCCCCATGAATATGTTCAACCGAAAATGTAGGTCGAATACTCCTCTTCTCCTGAAATATGACACTTCCATTAAAATAAACTCAAGTCCTCTAACAGTTAGTTTTTAACACCTAGAATCTAGTAATGGATCTAAAACCCCAGAAGAACTATAACTAAGATGCTGAAATTAATGTAACATTAACAGTATAAAGAAATTTCAAGTGGCACAGAATTGACAGCTAGCATTAATATATTCAAGCAGAACATTTTGATATAACAAAGATGGAAAAAAAAAAGGAACCCAACCCCAATATGTTGTCCTTTAACAAATAAGACTAAGAAAAATTAAACCAATTTCCAGCAGGAAACTACTTTTGTTCTGTATTGGACTTTTACCATGAAGACTACATACTGTAGGGGTCAATAAACCAAAAAATAAACAAACCTGGAAGTTTTTGGTGAAAATCTTAATCTTAGATGTGCTCTCTCTAACAGCATATTCTCCATCAGATGACCAAGCAAATTCCAAAGCAGAACCAAATGACCGATTTCTCCAGGCCAAAGCAGTATATATAATGTACTCTCCATCTCCACAAACAACAACAAACCTCCCATTGGGATTATGCTTTAAGCTCTGTAAACAAAAATTGATCAGGAAGATATCAGCCAATGTATGTATAGCAGACCCACACAATTTATTAAAGAGAAGTCTACATCCTATGGACATGTTTTACACCTCAATGCCTTTTTAATCTGCAAATGAAATCCCAGAGACAAATATTAGTGGATCCAGGACCCATTTCTCTATAAAATTCTTTGGACTCCTCAAATAATTCAATTACAAAGTGTCCATCCACAGCTAAACACAAATCTTTCTCGTTGACTACTAAAAACCTTTACTTCTCTTATAACAAGAATATGAAATCACTTTATCTGAAGCAAATTGGAGGATAATTAAAAAGAAGAATCAAAGAGCCAGACCTGAGGGTAAAGATCACATGTACCCAACTCCTTAACGGCCAAAGGCAATCTCTCTCCATCGGTAACCTATGTAGCAAAGCAAACATAAAACAAGTGATGTAAACAAACAAAGAGGAAGGGGAGTTAGGCAAAGGAAATGAGTCAATCTGAATGAGCTCATACCTCAAAATCAGCTCCCACACTCTTAATGTTCACAGTTTGAATTTCATTATGCTTAGCCCAAATGATCTTTCCACTATTGTCCATACTTGCAACAGGTACTTCACGCCCAAGTTTTACCATAATGGTTCCTTCATCATACCCAATTACAACCCTGCACAAGTTGATGAGAAGAAGAAAAACATCTTAGGTACAGCTTTTTTTATAGGGCATCACAAATGCAGCTTTGAAACATACTCCACAACTTAACTGAATCCATTTTCCCACAAACTTGTCATGATGTCTGATTCTCAAGGAAATTAACAACCTAAGACTTAATTGTAAGGAGACAAAAGATGCACTTTTTTCATGAATGCAAGCAAATCTATATATATATATATATATATGAATTCTTTTCTCTTTTTCTGTAAACTTCACAGTAAATTGACAGAGTTTCAAGAAGAAGGTTATGTATTTATGAATTTAGAACAGCTTGACACAGTTCTAATATCTATCGGTAAATTGCATTGAATAGAGAAATGCAAAGAATGTTTAAGGTGCAAAGAGAACTATAAAACTCACCGCCTTGAACTCTTCATGTATCCAATAGCCCAAACTCTTTCAAGCCCATAATTCAATGTTGTCTCAAGCCTGTAGATGCCCACACAATTATCCAAGGCCTCAATATTCGATGATTTGAAAATAGAGAAAATAATTCTAAAATATAACATTTAAAAGTAAAATAAATTTCAAAAACAAAATTGTAAGGAACCAAAAAAAAAAATGAACGACTACCCAAAAGATATAACATCCTAGGACGAAGATGCAGAAAACAGCAAAAGTAATTACCTGTAAGTAGTTGAATGCCATATTCGAATGTTCCATCCTCAGACCCTGTTATTATTATAGGAAGTTCAGGATGAAAACATACAGCAGAAACATTGTGTGTATGGCCGTCAAGTGTCTGGACACAACTTTGGTTTGATAGTCCCACACCTGCTCGTACAGGATTATGCGTGAATTTTTCCAAATCACCACAGATATATAATAAATAAAAAATTGAAGAAAAAGGATAACTTAAGGGAGACCTTAGCAGTGTGATCATCAGAACCAGTAATTAGATAAGGCTTATCACCACCCGTAAAGTAATCAACACAATTTACTCCTTTCTGATGGGCATCCAATGTAAAATTTGGGTCTGGGGAACCTAGATTCCAAATCTGGGGAAAAACAAAAAACCAGTAGCATAGTTAGCACCATTACACAAAAAGTGTTGTATGCAAGAAATCCCCCAGAACATGCCATGTATACCTTTATGGTGCGATCAAGTGATGCACTTGCGAATGTGTTGGTATCTTTTGGATTAAATGTCACTTGCATGACATAATGGGAATGTCCTTCAAATATCTGCGTGCAAACCCAACCCTTGTCCCAATCCCAGAGCTTGATAAGCATATCATCAGATGATGACAGCACATATGGGAGTGTTGGATGGACAGCAACACACCTAATGTAGTCTGTATGTGCCTCAAATACTTTAACTTTATCCATTGTATTGTAATTGTATACACGAATGAACATGTCATCAGCTCCAGCAACAACCCATTGCTTGCGTGCGATAAATTGGCTGACCTAACTGCAGGCCAATGACTTAGACATTAAAGCATGATAATTATCTTATTGGGGAAAATGCCAGAAAGAAATGTCTATCACGCATAAAAGAAATGCAAACAGGTAAAGTAGCATCTCATAAAATACCTGGTAACTCTGTGACCTCAAAAGACTTAGCCATGGTCTGAAACAGTAACAAGAAGATTCAAGTTAGCATATGCTTACCTAACCATTTAAAGAACCTAAAATTTCAAAGCTAGCTATAAGTTTAAGACAACTCTCAGAGGAAGGAACACCAAATATTTGTTTTTCTTTGATAGCATGATAGCATAAAATATACTGTACAAAACCATACTTGTTATGAGATGCATCAGAAGTTAACTGTAAGGATTCAGCAGACCGAAAGACAACCAGCCGAAGAGAAGAACAATGACAAACCCAGTCTTATCATCACTCAGGGTTAAAAAGCTATATTAGAAAATGTTATTATTTTGTATATTTGTATTATTTATGCCAATCAAAGCATTCTATGAGTTGAACATCCACTCTACTGGGTGTCAAAAAGAATTTTTCGAAATAAAATTAAAATATAAGTTATGTATTTAGAGAGAAGATTTGTCAAATGATCAACATAAGCATAAATTGACAGTAGCCATCTATGCTCAATGTCTAAGAGTACATCTGATCAGAAAGAGAAAAAAAGAATTCCATTGTACACAAATCCTGTCTTTGGACAGTCAATCAGTAAATCACTAATTGCTTCCTCGCCCTTAGTTAGGGTTTGGTTCATCTAATCAGTTAATAAATTTGGTACAAGTGAGGTCCTCTTTGTATCTAAAGTGATCAAGGCTTCAGTACAGTGGCTTAAATTTAGCAAAAAACCTCATACATTATCTTCTGGTTGTACAAGTTCCATCACTTCACTTCTAGCAATCACACTTAGGACCAAAAGACTTGTTTTTATCATGTCTTAACAAATGAAGCTAGCCATACAGTCCACAGAGTTCAATTGTCATAGTGCAACAATGCCTCTTAAGATAGTTGCACATGCCAGTAAATGTTAAGATCAAATTTTGCATGTAGTTAGCAATGGATCATAGTTATAACAATATAAAAAGAGTCATCATGATCATCATTCAATTACTTGATATCCAAACAGCAAAGATGGCTTTTATCAAAAGGCACCATATATTTCACTCCATTTTCAGAAATGATTTCAGTACTACTTGATTGTGGAAATGCTACTTGTAGTATTATATAGATCATACCTGTGTCTGGTAGTTCCAAATACACACAGTTCCTGAATATAAACTCGCCAAAATCCTGCAGTAAAGTGTCATTCAACAAATTAGTAATTCATCAAGTTTTCTCCATCATTTCAGAGATACAATCTCATTGTTACTAAAAATATGTGGTAAAACACAAAAAATACAGTTGCACCAAAACAACTTGGATCCTATCCTAACTAAGTGGCAAGAGAACCAAAGTGCTTTCACCCACTTCTAATGCAATTTTTTACTATAATTAGTCTTTTTATACAATTACCTAATAAGACAAAGCTTGAAATTTGAAAAAACAAAAAAAAGAATAAGAATCCCTATTGCAGCCATGTCACCCCATCCCATGGGTGCTGCCTCCTGCAAAATGCAGCCATATCCTTTGTCTGACACTGCTACATCAATAACCAACCATCAATTGCATAGCTTATCATTTCACCAAATTCTAGGATGCTAGTAGCAAGCGCATTCCCAAATTAAAAGGTTTACAAAGAAAAAAGAAATATGACAGACATCAGGAAGAGGAGCTGGGATGCATGGCATTGCTCAAATTACATTTTTATGAACAATTTTAACAGAATACTAATGAGCAAGACTAGTGAAATGAAGGTAATGCATTTACCATGGCTCTGTTGGATGTAGATCCACAGATTTTACTCTCTCTGATCTTTGAGCAAGTTTTCTCTGAACCAGAAGATTAGAATTAGACTACTTGTCACACAATTCAGGATATAACTATTAAGATCGAGATCCGATCCACACAGAGAAGATAGATTAAAGGAATTCAATAAAACGCACCTTGATTTCCAGTCTGAGAGGCTGTTAATGCATTGAAAAAGCAAAGAAAACCAATCAGTGCCAAATTGATACACCAAATCTTAAATTAATTTATTTACTAGGATTTCTTTTTGGATAGAGAAAGTAGATAACTGAGAATCGAAATTTGATCATATTGAACAGAAGATCTCGACGAAATTCACGTTATGCTCAGTTTGGTTGCGAAGAAAGGAAATAAAAATAAGATGGAAATTAAGAAAACATCGAATTCCAAGCAACCAAACAAAGCCTAATACATTGCAACGCCCTCACTGAAATTGATGCATTTAGTCCAGCAATGAGGGATTGGCACCAAATCAAAACGGATTTGAATCAGATCTAAGATGCAGCCTAATGTGACAACGTTCAGGGAAGCCGGAAGAGATCAGAGACTCACCATTTTCGCAGAGTTCCGGCCGAGATCACAGTCAGAGAAACCCTAGCGATCCAGGTGATCCGAGCACAGAGAGGGAAGAAGAAGAGAGGGATGGGAGGGAGAGAGATTTTGGTCTTGTGCGCATGTGGAGAGAGCTCTTTTTCTGTAAATACGACGAGATCAAGCAAAGCGTTGCTGTTAAGTGAGTAATTTTACGATAGTGCCACTGGTGGGGCAAAGCCGGTTCTTGGTGTCTGATCGTACAGTTTCTGATGATCTTGGAACGTGGATTGATGAACGGTGGAGATTTGTCGATTGGTAGCTCTTTTGGTGTGAAATGTGAACAATGTGATGTCATCTGTGGCGTTGACGTGGATTCCAAGCTGGCACATATGGGCTCACGGTCTCGGTTATCCCGTTTAGAAAATGGGAAAAGGATTAAAATTCATTAAGCATACGGCCCATTAGCTGCTGGACTTTTGGCCACCGGACTTCATTGAAATCACCCATCCCAACTAAGTGTGCCCCGTCACCCAAAAAGTCTAACCCAGTAAAAAAAGATATAAATTACAGGTATTGAAAAGATATTCCTTCTATGTGCACCATCTCTAGCCGTCAACCTCTCTTCCCCATCTTCCATCTTTCTTCCTCTTCCGTCAACCTCTCTTCTCATCAAATAATGTGTCAATGTATACGTCAATAATTTACTTATTAGTAAGGCACTTTTTCTCTCTATAGTTTGCCACTTTACCATTTTGGGTACATGTTGTTTCAATTTGATCAATTTGTCTCTGTAGTTTCCAATTCCGAGCAATTCAAAGACAACCGTTAATTTCTGTCAAAACTCTCTCACTTCCATAGTTATTGAACATGTGCACCTCACATGGAGAGGCAATTTGGTCCAATCTTGCCATCTATAGGGGTCTGCCAAGAATTCTTTTGGGGGATTATTTTTGGGCTTAGGGTTCTTCAAAAGTTTTGATTTATGGGTTTGGATTTGGTTCAATTGTTGATAGAGGGTTCAAATTGAGGGCAAGTAGATAGTTCATATCACGTTCAGATGATGAAGGTAAGAAATTTATGACACGAAAATTATAGATTTCTTACCTCAATGACAGCCCCGACAACCACCTCAATCATAGATTTATTTAAATTAGAAACCTCTCAATATTTTCTTATTCAACAATATATTGTCTGCTATTACAAATACCAGTTGAGTCTTTTATTCATTATGCTTATACAAATACTAGTTGGCAGCATAAACTTCTCAGCAGTTTTCTGAGCATAAATTCGCACAACCATCTAGCTTTTCTGCATGTTACAAATCAAGCAATTTCATAAGAATCCACTTTGAACACAAGAAAAAAAAAAAAAAAAAAAAAAAAAAAAAACATGTTTGCACATCAGCGTTAATTTTATCCACAGGATAAATAACAACATAATCTCCACCCAAAAATAAAAAAGATGGATATGGAATTCATGTCCCATTTGTGATTTTGGATATTGAGGTGATCGTATTTGATATGCCTGTAACGTACCAGGGCTGAGGTTGGTGCAGATGGAAGTTGTGCAACCAAGAATATTGCAGTAGTAGAGAGGGTCTGGGAGCGTCTTCTTACAAGCTTTCAAACACAATCCGGTACAAATTGTGCTGGCTTTAACACCATGACAGAAGAGCATGCATTTGAGCAGGCACGTTATCAACTGAGCCTGCACTTGACTCACCGAAAACACGATCATCATCATGAGCCATGACGATGAGTACTGCTTGCACAAGTCTCCTGGAACCCTTTCCTTCCATATTGCTCTTTATATCCCTTACTTCTTTCTTGAAATTTTGAGGTGCATGTAGAAGGTGAAACAATCCTTGAATTTATAGGCCTCAGTCTTAGCCATGAAAAGAAAAAGGGTGAAATTAATTTGTAGATCCTTGAGTAATAAGCTAGACCATGAATCCAATTCATGCATAGATTTTATTATGAACTACATATATATATATATATATATATATATTTTATTGCGAGAACAGATTGACATTTAATATACCAGGGTCTGCTTTCATTAATGGCAATTTCTGGTTCTCTTTAGCATACGGTAAGCGTCCTCTCTTGACATATGTTGTGGACAAGAGAGAGAATTCTTGTATGTTTTTCATGCAGATCTTGCTTTTAATACATTTGAGAGTTCTAATCTCAGTCGTTAAAACTTCTGGTTGAGACCCTTTGGATTTGAGGTTGGAATTTCCTACAGTCCTGTCTAGCCTTCTGTCTTTTTGCTTGTATGGCAAGATTTCTATTATTTTCAACAAATTTATTCAGCACCAGTAAACAGCAGTCACCAACTACTTTCTGGGAAGAACATAAAGGGTTTTATTACTGGCAATTATATATGTATTTCACAGAATCTATCTGCACCAGTGTAATTTGTTAAAGAACACATATAACATTCCATTTCGATTGATCCTTACAACATGTTCCCTCATGGGATATACTACAAAACACAAAAAGATAAGTTTTTTTTGC
The DNA here is from genome assembly GCA_903112645.1 of Prunus armeniaca. Classification (NCBI taxonomy): domain Eukaryota; kingdom Viridiplantae; phylum Streptophyta; class Magnoliopsida; order Rosales; family Rosaceae; genus Prunus; species Prunus armeniaca. The sequence continues at coordinate 5,596,427 of CAEKDK010000003.1, read as the reverse complement.
AAATCATACAACAGTAATAGCAGGAACAGCAAGTTTTAAGTGAAATTAATTATTCCTTTAGTCTAATTACTTTGGAGAAACACAGTACAAATCGCGCAGCATTCGATGTCTTTATTCCTTCAAACCTTTCCTTCTGAGCTTGGAGGTCAACAGAATCCCAAGTATGAGAGCCATTCATTTTAACCACAATGGTTCCTTTGTCAAAACCAAATGCAACCCTGTAGGAGGCAAGGAAAGCATATTTTGATAAATATGCTGGTAAAACAATGCAATAAAACAAATCCTAACAAGCTAAGGGCAACAAATTGAGAGTCCTTTGCCACATTTACATGCTTGTATATCAAACGGTTACTCGAAAAATCATCCTCTCAGATACACATCTTAACCCACAAGAAAGAACAAAAAAGAAACTTACTTGTTTGATCCTTTCAGCTGTCCAATGGCCCATACTCTTTCAAGACCATAGTTCAATTTGTTCTCTAGCCTGTGATACAACAAGAATCGTTTACAACATGAATTTCCATCAAAGCAATGCAATAGCAAGAATTAAACAGAAAACTGAGTCAATTTAATTTGTAATGTAAGTAGTTTGGATCAGAAGTTACCTAAAAGTGGTTGCATTCCATATGTGAATGTTCCCATCCTCAGAAACTGTAATTATTATGGGAAGTTCAGCATGAACACATACAGCTGTTACATTGTGCTCATGACCTTCTAGAGTTTGCACACAACTTTTGGTTTCAATGTCCCATACCTGTTGCCAAAAAAATTTACAAATAAAATTCAAATTAGTATGACACACATACGCATCATAATCGTACGCTGTACATATAGAGCTGCTGATAACCAGCATTTGGTCCCAAACCTTAGCAGTAAAGTCATCAGAGCCACTCAATAGATATGGTTTATCCCCGCCACTGAAGTAATCAATGCAATTAACTCCTTTTGAGTGGCCATCTAAGGTAAACTCTGCTGTAGGAGAACCAATGTTCCATATCTACAATGAAACAGGACATTGTAAAAATTTAAGTGTCACAAAGGTCATGACACCAGAAATATTGCAGTTAAGTAATTTGCAACAAATTAACAGTGCCTTCAATACCTTAATGGTGCCATCAAGTGATGCACTAGCAAAAGTATTGGTGTCTTTCGGATTAAATGCCACTTGCATCACATAGTGCGAATGCCCCTCGAAGATCTGAGTACATGACCAATCCTTCTCCCAATCCCAAAGCTTTATAACCTTGTCATCAGAACATGACAACAGATATGGTAGAGTGGGATGGATAGCAACACTCCTGATAAAGTCTGTGTGTGCTTCATATTCTTTGATCTTTTCCATCGTATTATAGTTGTATATGCGAATGTACTTGTCATCAGCCGCCGTTACAATCCAGTTTTCACGTGCTACAAACTTGGCTGACCTCACTGCAAACGCAAAAATAGATGTTAAATACAAATTCATGACCAGTTGGCAACATCAAGAACAAATGAAAGAAAATCATGTACCTGGTGACTCAGTGACCTTGAAGGACTTCTCCATGGTCTGGACCAGTAAATTAAGTTAGCCCCATCCGGAAGATTTATTGAAAGGCACGAAAATCCCAAATCGGGTAATTAGGAGTTTGATATTAATGGTGAAAGTAACAATGGCTCACCTGTGACTGGTAGTTCCAGATACAAACAGTTCCTGAATACAAACTTACTAGAATCCTGCATGGAAATCATTACAAGATAAGAATATGAAAATAGGAGATGCGGAAGGCATTACAGAATTGTCAAGGAGGTAGATTATTACCATGGCTCAGTTGGATGTTGATCCACAGATTTAACCCTTTCTGAGTTTTGAGCAAATTCTTTCTGGTCAAATTAATACAACAGCTTAGAATCAAAATTGAAACACGTCTTACTTCCATAAAATTAAATTATTAATAATTTTTTTTAAAGGGAATAGCTATACCTCAATAGTTAGTGAAAGAGGCTGCTTCTCATCAAATCATACAGAAACAAGCAACCAGTAAAAATTTGTCAGTTGCAAAATTGAAACAAAAATGTGTTAGTCCAATAATTATAAGATGGTATATAAATGTGTTTTCTCTAATATTTTTTTCGTGACAAGGACATACGGGCTCGAGTATTCCCTACCCGTCAAAAAAAAAACTTAAGGGGAAGACTCATAACATGATGGAACACAACATTGAGGCAGACAATTGAGCAAAAAACAAGTACTAACAAATATATGACTGATAAACTCACCATTTTTGGAGAATAGCAGGAAGGATATAATGATTAATATGCAAAATTGGTTGTGATGACTTGAGCGATATTGAAGATGAGATATATGACCTCTTTTTATAGCAAGGCATTCTAAAAGCATAATTACCAGCTAAGGAAAATGCTGTCCATATGCCATACTAAAAGTCAAAGACCCATATCCCTATGTTGTCATCAAGTGTGTTAGATGCCGTCCATTCATTTTATACATTATAATTGACGGTACAGATCAAGTTTCAGTAACCTTATGTTGTCACCAAGTGTGTTTGATGCCGTCCGTTCATTCTATGCATTGTAATTGACGGTACAGATCAAGTTTCAATAACCTTCCTTTGACCGTGTAACAGGGGACAAAATTAAGGTCAATTGGCAATCATCACAAAGGATACATTTTGAAACTTCAACACGTCGAATAGAACTTCATGTCTTGAAAGCTGTTGCAAATTTCTGCCTTGTATTTGTCATTCTCGTGAGAAGGTGGGAGGAACCAGTGTGTATATAATGCATTTATCTATAACATTATTATTAAAATAACTTACACTTTTTTGGAAATCACCAAGCAATATTAGTAGTAGATTTACAAATGAATTAACAATGGATTAGTGTAACGTTGATTAGTATAGGTTCTGATTAATGAGAATTAGTAAATAATAACAATGGAATTCAATTCCATTCATGTGTTGATTTTATATGGTTAGTAAACAACTTAATTGGAATGATTCTTTTCATACCGATTCACTAGAGTTTTTATCAAAAATAGCCCAAATTTAACCCCCAAATTCATAAATGTTAGTTTTTTTAAATACTTTCAAATATAGCCAAAAACTCATTTAAATTGATCCAAATGCCCTCTAAATTATAACTCAATTACACCTAAAAGCTAAAACCCAAAATAACATGAGCACAAAAACAAGATTGGCTTCGTCAACTTAATCATGCCTATGAATCCTATTATAAAAATGACAATGTAATTACCAAAAAGAAGAAGAAAAGTAACAGCCGATGTTTTCATAAATCCAAGCAATAAAAATCATCTCTGCTACTATGGCTTGATTCGTGGGTTTGGGAGTTTTTTACAATAAAAAAAGTTAAAGTCAATTTCTTGACATGATAATTTTTAATTGAGAAAAAAAGTTGAACTTTTTTGCAAAATTCGTATCATAAATACTGCTAGTCTGCATATGATATGGGGGTTAAACTTTCTTGCAAACCATCATATGTGCTACTGCCTTCCCTCAGCACAAGAGGTCTAGAAAAATTGCAAGGCCCTCGTTGTTCATAGACTATCTTCCCACAACACAAACTTGCCTATATTAACTTTGCTTTCCATTAAGGGTGATTGGCGAGGGGCAGTGTCCTTGTGTTTGAGGGTAGGCTTGGTGGAGAGTGAGGCTTGTGCTCAGTAGCTTACGGCTTGGAAGAGCATGCTTTTTGGTTAGGTTTTAATTTATAGGGCATTTGGGTCAATTTAAGGGGGTTTTTGGCTATATTTGAAAGTTTTTAAAAAAATTAACATTTATGAATTTGAGGGTTAAATTTTGGCTATTTTTGTATAAAAACTCGATTCACTACTCCTGATTCCTAAATTTCTCGATTCTTTGCATTGGGGTTGCTTTACATTTTCTTAATTATTGATTAAAAAAAATGTTTACTAATCAGGGTCGACCTGAAAATTCGAAGGCCCGAGACACATCACTAAAATGACACCGTTCGCACAGCATTCTTGTATTTCACATATGGAACAATGAAGTATTTAGGTTATGAGCTTGATAAACTGTAGAATTTTCTTTTTTTACTTTGGGCAATTTTTATTTTATTTTAAAATTAATCTTCAAAAAGCAGAATTAATATATATGTAATATATAGGGATGTGTAAATTTAGGGGCCTGAGAATTAGGTATATAAACTGGAAGTGCGAACATTAATTTCCTTATCATATTGTACACATATACATGTACTTATGATATTGAGTTCCATATTAATAATAATCTAAACCAAAAGAAGTTGTAATAATGAATTTGAAATTGAGGTTACGAAGAGATAAACACACAAATTTTGTCAGAAATCAAAGCCCTAGTGCTAGGATTTTGATTTAGATAGTTGTGTCCTTGTGGAGCAAAAGTTTACAGAACTACAAGCATTGAGTAGGGGCGAAATTCTGCTCCAAGGACATTGTAATTCTGCAAGCCTTCATCTGCCAGAGCACTCAGTTTTTAATTTACTACCATATTTAATTTCATTATTCTATTTTTTGTTTTATTTAATTATTTAATTTAATTATCAGAATAATATTGATTGTTGTTCCTCCAACAAGTTTCACTCGAGAGAACAAGTTAGATCAAAGGCAAACAATCCCACACAAAAAAGAAGAAAAAATTGAACTTTCATATTGATTTACTGTGAAATTTCTCTCTTCAATATCTGCTTTGGATATGTTGAAACTAGTCAATTAATCCATATATATAAAGTAAAATGCAGAGAATGGTGAAACATTCAAAATGGCAGAGGATAATATGGTAAATTCACACTTTTTCATATTAAAAAAATTAAAATTAAAAGAAAAATAAGATAATAGATCCTATTTTTATGGAACACAACTACCCATTATCTTTTTTAATTCTAAAATAAATTTAAATTTTTTTAAAAAAAGCTTCTAGCAGGCGCGGAAGCACATGCAGAGAGGCTAGTATAAATTATATATAAAGCAAAAGGCAAAGTATGGTAAAACATTCAAAATACTAGAAAATGCCTTTGGTTAATGCAAACATTAAGAAATGAAATTATTAATTAAATGAGGATAATATGGTAAATTCACAACTTTTCATATTAACCAAAAAAATTAAAATTAAAAGAAAAATCCATATAATGAATCTTATGTTTATGAAACACAACTATCCATTATATTTTTTAATTCTAAAATAAATTTAAAAAAAAATTTTAAAAAGCCTCTCCCAAATGTGAAAGCACGTACGGAGAGGCTAGTATCAATTAAGTATAAACTAATGCAACAAGGAGGGTAATTTTTTTTTTAAATAAACGGTATAGCCGGGTGGCTATACTACGGTATTTATTCTTTACAAAGAGTATAGCCGCACGGCTATACTCTAGGATGTTTTTCAAAATAGTATGGCCGTTCGGCTATACTTGTTTTGACCCGTGGTAATCGCTAGGATCGCTGGGAGGGTACTTTTTTCAAATAAAAGGTCTGTGTATTTTATTTTTTTTTAAATCGTATAGCCGTGCGGCTATACGTTTGGATATTTTATGTTTTGAAAAATAGATAGCCGCGCGGATTTCCTACGGTAATTTTTTTTTAAAAAATAGTATTGGCTGGGCCTTTTTTCTCATATAAATTATATAGCCGCTGGGCTATACTTTCGCGTATTTTTCAGAGTAGCTATACTCGGTATTCCCTTCTTAAATTGAGAAAGCAAAGACTCGTAACATGATGGAACACAACATTTAAGGGAGACAATTGGGAAAGCAAAGAAAACCAATCATCCGCTACCAATACTCCGGTTCCGGATATAGTATTCCAAAACGCCTCAAACCTAGCGATGCACATATCTGGGGTAGGCGAAAAAACAGTTGAACTGGAGGACCGAAACGAGAAAAACTGAAGAAAAATAAAATGTCACCCTTGGCTCAAACACCAAACCAGACTGTTGATCAATTCGACTTATGGGTTTTACATCATATTAGCGATTTGTACTAAACCAAACAATTATATATATTTCTTTAGTACAAATGTCAAAGTATTTTTATCAAAGCAAAACTATTCATGTTTGCACAGCAGCGTTAATTTTATCAACAGGATTAATAACAACATAATCTCCACCCAAAAATAAAAAAGATGGATATGGAAATTCATGTCCCATTTGTGATTTTGGATATTGGGGTGATCATATTTGATATGATGAGGTTGGCGCAGATTGAAGTGTGCAACCAATTGCAGTAGTAGAGAGGGTGTGGGAGCGTCTTCTTACAAGCTTTCAAACGCCATGACAGAGGAGCATCATTTGAGCATGCACGTACCAGGGCTAAGCATCCTCTCTTGAATATGTTGTGGACAAGAGAGAACATCCTTGTATGTTTTTCATGCAGATCTCGCATTTGAGAGTTCTAATCTTAGTCTTTAAAACTTCTGGTTGAGACCCTTTGGATTTGAGGTTGGAATTTCCTACAGTCCTGTCTAGCCTTCCGTCTTTTTCCTTGTATAGCAAGATTTCTATTATTTTCAACCAATTTATTCAGCACCAGTAAACAGCAGTCACCAACTACGTACTTTCTGGGAAGAACATAAAGGGTTTTATTACTGGTAATTATATATGTATTTTACAGAATCTATCTGCACACATATAACATTCCATTTCGATTGATCCTTACAACATGTTCCCTCATGGGATATACTACAAAACACACAAAGATAAGTTTTATCTGCAAATCATACAACAGTAAAAGCAGGAGCAGCAAGTTTTAAGTGAAATTAATTATTCCTTTAGTCTAATTACTTCGGAGAACACAGTACAAATCGCGCAGCATTCGATGTCTTTATTCCTTCAACCTTTCCTTCTAAGCTTGGAGGTCAACAGAATCCCAAGTATGAGAGCCATTCATTTTAACCACAATGGTTCCTTTGTCAAAACCAAATGCAACCCCTGTAGGAGGCAAGGAAAGCATATTTTGATAAATATGCTGGTAAAACAATGCAATAAAACAAATCCTAAAAAGCTAAGGGCAACAAATTGAGAGTCCTTTGCCACATTTACATGCTTGTATATCAAACGGTTACTCGGAAAATCATCCTCTCAGATACACATCTTAACCCACAAGAAATAACAAAAAAGAAACTTACTTGTTTGATCCCTTCAGCTGTCCAATGGCCCATACTCTTTCAAGACCATAGTTCAATTTGTTCTCTAGCCTGTGATACAACAAGAATCGTTTACAACATGAATTTTGATGAAAGCGATGCAATAGCAAGAATTAAACAGAAAACTGAGTCAATTTAATTTGTAATGTAAGTAGTTTGGATCAGAAGTTACCTAAAAGTGGTTGCATTCCATATGTGAACGTTCCCATCCTCAGAAACTGTAATTATTATGGGAAGCTCAGTATGAACACATACAGCTGTTACATTGTGCTCATGACCTTCTAGAGTTTGCACACAACTTTTGGTTTCAATGTCCCATACCTGTTGCCAACGAATAAAATTCAAATTATTATGGCACACATATGCATCATAATCGTACGCTGTACATATAGAGCTAAACAGAGAGCTGATAACCAGCATTTGGTCCTAAACCTTAGCAGTAAAGTCATCAGAGCCACTCAATAGATATGGTTTATCCCCGCGACTGAAGTAATCAATGCAATTAACTCCTTTTGAGTGTCCATCTAAGGCAAACTCTGCAGTAGGAGAACCAATGTTCCATATCTGCAATGAAACGGGACATTGTAAAAATTTAAGTGTCACAAAGGTCATGACACCAGAAATATTGCAATTAAGTAATTTGCAACAAATTAACAGTGCCTTCAATACCTTAATGGTGCCATCAAGCGATGCACTAGCAAAAGTATTGGTGTCTTTCGGATTAAATGCCACTTGCATCACGTAGTGCGAATGCCCCTCAAAGAGCTGAATACATGACCAATCCTTCTCCCAATCCCAAAGCTTTATAACCTTGTCATCAGAACATGACAACAGATATGGTAGAGTGGGATGGATAGCAACAGTCCTGATAAAGTCTGTGTGTGCTTCATATTCTTTGATCTTTTCCACCGTATCATAGTTGTATACGCGAATGTATTTGTCATCAGATGCGGTGACAATCCAGTTTTCACGTGCTATGAACTTGGCTGACCTCACTGCTAGCGCAAAAACAGATGTTAAATACAAAGTCATGACCAGTTGGCAACATCAAGAACAAATGAAAGAAAATATGTACCTGGTGACTCAGTGACCTTGAAGGACTTCTCCGTGGTCTGGACCAGCAAAATTAAGTTAGCCCCATCCGGAAGATTTATTGAAAGCATGAAAATCCCGAATCGGATAATTAGGAGTTTGATATTAATGGTGAAAGTAACAATGGCTCACCTGTGACTGGTAGTTCCAGATACAAACAGTTCCTGAATACAAACTTACTAGAATCCTGCATGGAAATCATTACATGATAAGAATATGAAAATCAAAGTTAGGAGATGCAGAAGGCATTACAGAATTGTCAAGAAGGAAGAAAATTACCATGGCTCAGTTGGATGTTGATCCACAGATTTAACCCTTTCTGAGTTTTGAGCAAATTCTTTCTGGTCCAGAAATTATTACAACAGCTTAGAATCAACCTTGAAACACGTCTTATTTCCATAAAATTTAAAAAGAAAAAGGGAATAGCCGTACCTCAATAGTTAGTGAAAGAGGCTGCTTCCCACCAAATCATACAGAAACAAGCAACAAGTAAAAATTGGTCAGTTGCAAAATTGAAACAAAAATGTGTTAGTCCAATAATTTCAAGACTGATAACATGATGGAACACAACATTAAGACAGATAATTGAGCAAAAAACAAGTACTAAATATATGACTGATAGACTCACCATTTTTGGTGAATTGCAAGAAGGATATAAAATGATTAATATGCAAAATTGGTTGTGATGACTTGAGCGATTTGAAGATGAGATATATGACCTCTTTTTATATCATGGCATTCTAAGGAAAATGCTGTTCATTTGTCAATGCTAAAGAATCAAGTCAAAGACCTCCCTATGTTGTCACCAAGTGTGTTAGATGCCGTCCGTTCATTTTATACATTATAATTGACGGTACAAATCAAGTTTCAATAACCTTTCTTTGACCGTGTAACATATGGGTTGGCAAATCATCACAAAGCTTAGCTTTTGAAACTTCAACACGTCGCAATTGCATGCGTCTGCCTTATATTTGTCACTATCGTGAGAAGGTGGGAGGAACCAGCTAGTGTGTATATTATATATATGCATTTATCTAATAACATTATTATTAAAATAACTTATACTTTTTGGAAATCACCAAAGAATATTAGTAGTTGATTTACAAATTAATTAACAATGGATTAGTGTAACGTGGATTAGTATGGGTTCTGATTAATGAGAATTAGTAATAATAACAATGGAATTCAATTCCATTCATATGTTGATTCCATATGGTTAATGAACAACTTAATGAGAATGATTCTTCCCGTACCGATTCAATACTCCAAATTTCTAAATTTCTAGATTCTTTGCATTGGAGTTGCTTTGCATTTTTTAATTATTGATAAAAAAATGTTTACTAATCAAGGTCGACCTGAAAATTCAAAGGCCCGAGACACATCACTAAAATGACTGATAGACTCACCTGTAGAATATTTTTTTACTTTGGGCAATTTTAATTTTTTTAATTAATCTTCAAAAAGCAGAATTAATATATATGTAATATATAGGGATGTGTAAATTTAGGAGCCTGAGAATTAGGTATATAAACTGGAAGTGCGAACATTAATTTCCTTATCATATTGTACACGTATACATGTACTTATGATATGAGTTCCATATTAATAATAATCTAAACCAAAAGTAGTTGTAATCATGAATTTGAAATTGAGGTTACTAAGCGATAAACACACAAATTTTGCCAGAAATCAAAGTCCTAGTGCTAGGATTTTGATTTAGATAGTTGTATCCTTGTGGAGGGCCATACTTTTTTTTGACACCTAATCGCTAGGATCGCTAGGAGGGTACTTTTTTAAAATAAAAGGAATAGCCGTGGTATTTCTTTTTTTCATAAATAGTATAGCCGTGCGGCTATACGTTTGGATATTTTATTTTAAAAAATTATAGCCGAACGGCCTACTACTACGGTATTTTTTTTTTTTTTTTTTTTTTTTTTTTATAGGTTGGTAGAATTTTTTCAGAAATTTAGTATATAGCCGGGGGGCTATACTCGGTATTCCCCTCTTAAAATTGCGAAAGCAAAGACTCATAACATAACATGATGGAACACAACATTTAAGGGAGACAATTGAGAAAGCAAAGAAAACCAATCAGTGCCAAATTGATACACCAAATCTTAAATTGAGAAAGCAAAGAAAACCAATCATCAGCTACCAATACTCCGGTTCCGGATATGGTATTCCAAAACGCCTCAATCCTGGTAGGCCTATGAAACCAAGAGATGCACATATATGGGGTAGGCGAAAAAACAGTTGAACTGAAGGAAAAAAAAATCTCAACCATGGCTCAAACACCAAACCAAACTGTTGATCAGTTTTACACATGGGTCTTACATCATATTAGCGATTTGTACTAAACCGAACAATTATATATTTCTTTAATACAAATGTCAAAATATTTTTATCAAAGAAAAACTATTCATGTTTGCACATCAGCGTTAATTTTATCAAAGACCATTTAATCAACAGGATTAATAATCCACCCAAAAAAAAAAGATGGATACGGAAATTCATGTCCCATTTGTGATTTTGGGATATTGAGGTGATCATATTTGATATGCATGTGACGTACGAGGGCTGAGGTTGGTGCAGATGGCAGTTGTGCAACCAAGATTGCAGTAGTAGGGAGGTTCTGGGAGCGTCTTCTTACAAGCTTTCAAACACAAGCCTGGACAAATTGTGCTGGCTGTAACACCATGACAGAGGAGCATGCATTTGAGCATGCACATTTTCGACTGAGTCTGCACTTGACTCACCGAAAACACGTTCATCCTCATGACGATGAGTACTGCTTGCACAATGGAACCCTTTCCTTCCATATTGCTCTTTATATCCCTTATTTCCTTCTTGAAATTTTGAGGTGCATGTAGAAGGTAAAACAATCCTTGAATTTATAGGCCTCAGTCTTAGCCATGAAAAGAAAAATTAATTTGTAGATCCTTGAGTAATAAGCCAGACCATGACTCCAATTCATGCATAGATTTTATTATGAACTGCGTATATATCTTATTGCTAGAACATATTGACGTTTAATATACCAGGTTCTGCTTTCATTAATGGCATTTTCTGGTTCTCTTTATCATATGCAAGCGTCCTCTCTTGACATATGTTGTGGACAAGAAAGAGCCTTCTTGTATGTTCTTCATGCAGATCTTGCTTTTAATACATTTGAGAGTTCTAATCTTAGTCTTTAAAACTTCTGGTTGAGACCCTTTGGATTTGAGGTTGGAATTTCCTACAGTCCTGTCTAACCTTCCGTCTTTTTCCTTGTATGGCAAGATTTCTATTATTTTCACCAAATTTATTCAGCACCAGTAAACAGCAGTCACAAACTACTTTCTGGGAAGAACATAAAGGGTTTAATTACTGGTAATTATATATGTATTTTACAGAATCTATCTGCACCAGTGTAATTTGTTAAAGAACACATATAACATTCCATTTCGATTGATCCTTACAACATGTTCCCTCATGGGATATACTACATAACACACAAAGATAAGTTTTATCTGCAAATCATACAACAGTAAAAGCAGGAGCAGCAAGTTTTAAGTGAAATTAATTATTCCTTTAGTCTAATTACTTCGGAGAACACAGTGCAAATCGCACAGCATTCGATGTCTTTATTCCTTCAACCTTTCCTTCTAAGCTTGGAGGTCAACAGAATCCCAAGTATGAGAGCCATTCATTTTAACCACAATGGTTCCTTTGTCAAAACCAAATGCAACCCTGTAGGAGGCAAGGAAAGCATATTTTGATAAATATGCTGGTAAAACAATGCAATAAAACAAATCCTAAAAAGCTAAGGGCAACAAATTGAGAGTCCTTTGCCACATTTACATGCTTGTATATCAAACGGTTACTCGGAAAAACATCCTCTCAGATACACATCTTAACCCACAAGAAATAACAAAAAAGAAACTTACTTGTTTGATCCCTTCAGCTGTCCAATGGCCCATACTCTTTCAAGACCATAGTTCAATTTGTTCTCTAGCCTGTGATACAACAAGAATCGTTTACAACATGAATTTTGATGAAAGCGATGCAATAGCAAGAATTAAACAGAAAACTGAGTCAATTTAATTTGTAATGTAAGTAGTTTGGATCAGAAGTTACCTAAAAGTGGTTGCATTCCATATGTGAATGTTCCCATCCTCAGAAACTGTAATTATTATGGGAAGCTCAGCATGAACACATACAGCTGTTACATTGTGCTCATGACCTTCTAGAGTTTGCACACAACTTTTGGTTTCAATGTCCCATACCTGTTGCCAAAAAAATTTACAAATAAAATTCAAATTAGTATGACACACATACGCATCATAATCGTACGCTGTACATATAGAGCTAAACAGAAAGCTGATAACCAGCATTTGGTCCCAAACCTTAGCAGTAAAGTAATCAGAGCCACTCAATAGATATGGTTTATCCCCGCGACTGAAGTAATCAATGCAATTAACTCCTTTTGGGTGGCCATCTAAGGTAAACTCTGCGGATGGAGAACCAATGTTCCATATCTACAATGAAACGGGACATTGTAAAAATTTAAGTGTCACAAAGGTCATGACACCAGAAATATTGCAGTTAAGTAATTTGCAACAAATTAACAGTGCCTTCAATACCTTAATGGTGCCATCAAGCGATGCACTAGCAAAAGTATTGGTGTCTTTTGGATTAAATGCCACTTGCATCACATAGTGCGAATGCCCCTCGAAGATCTGAGTACATGACCAATCCTTCTCCCAATCCCAAAGCTTTATAACCTTGTCATCAGAACATGACAACAGATATGGTAGAGTGGGATGGACAGCAACACTCCTGATAAAGTCTGTGTGTGCTTCATATTCTTTGATCTCTTCCATCGTATTATAGTTGTATATGCGAATGTACTTGTCATCAGCCGCCGTTACAATCCAGTTTTCACGTGCTACAAACTTGGCTGACCTCACTGCAAACGCAAAAACAGATGTCAAATAAAAGTCATGACCAGTTTGCAACATCAAGAACAAATGAAAGAAAATCATGTACCTGGTGACTCAGTGACCTTGAAGGACTTCTCCATGGTCTGGACCAGTAAAATTAAGTTAGCCCCATCCGGAAGATTTATTGAAAGGCACGAAAATCCCGAATCGGATAATTAGGAGTTTGATATTAATGGTGAAAGTAACAATGGCTCACCTGTGACTGGTAGTTCCAGATACAAACAGTTCCTGAATACAAACTTACTAGAATCCTGCATGGAAATTATTACATGATAAGAATATGAAAATCGAAGTTAGGAGATGCAGAAGGCATTACAGAATTGTCAAGGAGGTAGAATATTACCATGGCTCAGTTGGATGTTGATCCACAGATTTAACCCTTTCTGAGTTTTGAGCAAATTCTTTCTGGTCCAGAAATTAATACAACAGCTTAGAATCAAAATTGAAACACGTCTTATTTCCATAAAATTAAATTTTTTTTAAAAAAAAAGGGAATAGCTATACCTCAATAGTTAGTGAAAGAGGCTGTTTCCCATCAAATCATACAGAAACAAGCAACCAGTAAAAATTTGTCAGTTGCAAAATTTAAAAAAAAATGTGTTAGTCGAATAATTATAAGATGGTACATAAATGTGCTTTCTCTAATATTTTTTTCGTGACAGGGACATACGGGCTCAAGTATTCCCTCCTTAAAAAAAAAAAAAAAAAAAAAAAAAAAAAAAAATAAAAAAAGAAGGAGGGGAGGGGAAGACACTGATGGAGACACAACATTACAGGCAGACATTGGGCAGCAAAAAACAAGTACTAATAAATATATGACTGATAAACTCACCATTTTTGGAGAATAGCAGGAAGGATATATAATGATTAATATGCAAAATTGGTTGTGATTACTTGAGCGATATTGAAGATGAGATATATGACCTCTTTTTATAGCATGGCATTCTAAATGCCTAATTACCAGCTAAGGAAAATGCTGAAGAGTCAGGTCAATGACCCATATCCTTATGTTGTCACCAAGTGTATTAGATGCCGTCCGTTCATATTATACATTATAATTGACGGTACAGATCAAGTTTCAATAACCTTCTTTTGACCGTGTAGAATAGAACTTCATGTCTTGAAAGCTGTTGCAAATTGCAATTGCAAGCATCTGCCTTATATTTGTCATTATCACGAGAAGGCGGGAGGAACCACCTTCTCATGATAATTATTGACAAAAACTGTTTACTAATCAGGACCGATCCTGAAAATTCGAAGGCCCGAGACACATCATTAAAATGACACCTTAGAGTTCTCACAGCATTCGTGCAATTTTAACTAAATAATAAATAAATTAATTTGATATTGGGTTCCATATTAGTTATCTAAACCAAAAGAACTTCTAATAATGAATTTGAAATTGAGGTTACTAAGTACAAATTAATTTTTTCTTTTTACTTTTAGATAATCATACTATGACAATAATTTTTTTCTTTTCTTTTCAAGGGTCTGTCACTCAAGATGTGCAAATAAACTTACTTGTAATAGGGATAACATTGTTTTGCTATTCCCGGCCAATAACCCAAGGACACATAGAAAAGTTATTCTACGTGTTATTGCGTTCTAGCAAAAAATATTATTCCCATTGAATGAGAGTTTCTCTCAAATATATGCCTTCCATTCAGCCCGACCCAAATCAAATGATGGGTCCAAAGATCACTTGGCTCATGGGCAAACAAGACTGGGGTCAAATGAAATCAGGACAAAGGCCTTCCCCAACGAATCTTATGGGCTAAAAGGCTTAAAACCGGGCTTGGGGAAGGGAATTTTGACAACCCAAAGCAATGATAACGTGTGGCCCCTTTACTCATCTTCTCAACTTAAAACTCATTCATCTTCTTCGCCAAAAAACCCTCAACGAAACCCTAACCCTAACCCACACCACATTATTATTACTTCCAAGGTCTCAATTACAATGAAGGTTTTTTTTCTTAACAAATGGATGCTAAAATAATTTTCTTCAATTGAGTTATGAGTTGCGAATTACAAATTTGAGTGAAGTAATTTTTTTATGGTATGCTACTGAGAAAAGTTGTAAAACATTTGAGTTATTAAGTGTATATATGTTATACCAATGTTGGAAGATGTCTCAAGTTCATTTATCTCCTCCATCATTTATCAAATCAATGGGTATGAATAGCATTTGGTGATTCACATATTTGCGAGAAGTTACTGCCCATGTATGTCTTTCAGATGGAAGAATATCCATGGAATCTTCGTAAGCACACAAAGAACTTAAACTCATTATGTCGAGTTCTTTCTCTAATTAAATACCAGAATTTAACTAATATTAATCCTGAAAAAGGTAAGGAAAGGGAGCACAGAGACAACTAAAGTGCTATTGCAATCATTATGAGAAACTGAGCACAATATATGAGTAAAGAGAAAGCAGCTGTGCTATGCACCTCTAATAAAAAGAAAGCTGCTGCTGCTTTGCACAAATATTAAATCTTACATTATAACCAATCCTCAAACACCTATGTCCCTACTCTGATCCCTAGGCCATGTTTCGTGGCTCATATTGAATTGGACTATTTCAAATAAATTGGGCAAATGTCCTTATCGCTATTTGGTGAGCTTATAAATGTTGAGATTAGACTTATTAAATTAGATAAAAATTCAACACATTATGTCTTGCAAATCCCAACTAGAGGGGTGAGAGTCTGGCTTGGACCAACTCCAATTCAAGTCCAAACCAAGTCAATGAACGAGGCCTCTTGGAGATGCCGCAAAGATCTGGACGAAATGAGAGGCCTTCTGCGTTGAAGCTAGGGAACCTAGGGCCAAATTGATCGGTAACTGAATCAGTTAACCAAAAGATGTTGAGTTTACCTTGGGGGCGATAAGAATTTATCACCCCCAATGTCCCTGACAACTAGGGTTTCCATTATAATGATCACTTTTCAAAGTCCACGAGCATAACAAGAATATCCAACAACCAGAAAATCAACCTATATGTTTTTGTTTTCTTCTTTTTGTTGTAAGTACTTCCATTCTCCACCAATCCATGTAGTGTGGTACTCAATTGATTTCACGCAATAAACTGGTCTATATATAACAAAGTTTTGGTTACAAATATATAGGAGCATAGGTTTTGAATCGGATTCTAGGGCTGTAGTGCCTTCACCACTATGATGTTTTATGGTAGGAAATGCACAAGCTCAAATTGATCAACGCTTCAAGATCCACCAAATTTGACATGGGGAAGTTGGGTGGTGGTGGACCAGCTGATGTACTATAAAGAATACATAAATTAAAACCAGTCGATCCACCCAAAGTATGATTAAAACCTTGAAAGAAGCGTTCTATGGAAGATCGAAATGGAATGGTATATTCCAAGAATAAACCCTTCCACTCACCGCCTCTTCTCGATGTACTCAATTGATCCCAAAAAAAAAGCCCCAAATTCAGCAATTGGAACAACCATTTTGATTGCGTTTTGCATTTGTATTGGCGCTCTGCTGATTTCATAATGCTATAAATGGAAAAGTTGGGAGGACCATTTTGGTTTTTTGGGTCATTATTGGAGAACTCAGTGAAGAGAATTCGGTTTCTGTAATTCACTGGAATACGTGTGCTCTGAACCAGTGGAATTCGTAGTGTTCAGGCATTGCTGCAATATTGGATCCTGAATGACATTGACATATTCAACTGGCCACATTGAAAGTGCTTGGCATGGTGGAGCAAATTATAAACGTGTGGGGATCGCATTACGTTGCCCTAACGCAACGTGTTTGATTGATTTTTTTTATTTTTATTTTTGCTGATATTTGCTTCTGTTGATTGATGTTTGGTTTATCTGAATTAAAGTTCGGATAACGACCTAAGTTTAAATTGTTCGGGAACTAGTGCTCTGATCACCATGTTAGACAACCATTAACCTCAAAAACTTATAAACTGCTTATTAGTTTTTAAAACAGCTTGAAAGCAGTGAAATGCTTGGAAGCTTGGGCAAATCTATTTTTATTAGATTAGAAAGAACCAAACCGTGGACCTATTACAATCCTAACACGTTTGCAAAACCCAGTATGTAGAAGACTCTATATTACTGTAAGGATGCACGCACCTGCTACCAAATATACTAGACATAACATATGGTCATTGGAAGTGCACAGATGTCTTCTCATGGGGTTTGCCAATGGCTGTTTTACTGTTTCGGGCTTTTTGAAAAGCTTTTAAATTAATTAATACAATATTTTCTTTATAATCATTCATGTTTATCCGGTGGATTAGGTCTAGAACCTAATCATCAAATAGCAATAATGATCATATTAGGAAGACCCACACACACTCTTTTTGGATAATCTGGTGGAGCTTTCTTTTCCTTTGGAAGGGCATGGCTCAGCATTATGTGCTGCACAAGGTTTACTTCGTTTGACTCCAAACCAAAATGACACATGGAAGTTTCTTGGCCATGTCAAATTGGCACTCAGCTCCCCAAAACTGCATATATGACCGGCTAGCACTTGTTACACAACCATTAGAGCTGAAACCGGGATACCGGTTGGAGATTTCAAACTCACACTTTTTAAAAATCTGAATTCCGACACTAAATTCTTAAAACTAATGAATCAACAACGTATATTAAGTTAGGTAACAATTTTTACATACAACATGTTTGGTGCATTAATACATATATAGCAATGCAAAGTGTAGCTAGCTATAAACACATTGCTTGGAAATCAAACTCCTCGAAAAACCTTTAGACAAGACCAAAAAGTGTTACCCGAATGTTGTGGCCTTTCTGCTCATTTGAATATATCCAAAGCAACTTGTCCTTCCTTGCTCTAGTAATAAAGTACCCACCAAAATCATCAATTATTTTTTTCTGAAAAAAAAATAGAAACGTAACCCCAGAAAAGAATCAGTTCCTGTATACATATATCAAGCAAGGGTACTGACGTGTGTTGCAACCAGGACCCTAGAAACTGACCCACAATTCAAGAACTCTGCTAGTGCTGGCTCACCATGTGTACCTATCAAATCTTTTCAAAGCTAAAAAAATAATATTCTCTTTTATCTAAAAGGGAAAAAAAAACAATAACAACAAAAACTGCCCAATATAAAGAGGGAAAATTGTGGTATAAACTGGTCCATCAATTGTGGCCACGATCACCAACAAGTACTCTGCTTAAAATGACATACCATATTCTTACCAAACAAAAAAATAAAAAAGTTGACATATTCTATTGATGAGCTGAACTTTTAGAGTCCATTTTTGAAAAGCAATCAAATACATCTGCACTTCGCCGCGTACAAGAAATATGGTTCTGTTATGTCTTCTGTCCCTCCATGCTTCCATTATTTGTGAGGCAGGAAAAAGAATCGTAGCTAACTCACTCTATTATTGAGCAGACGTCCGTCCAGAGGACTGCAAGTCAAAAATATTCTCTCTTGGGTTTGATCTAATAATATTAGTGGTTGAAGATATTATGTTGTGGGAAGGCCAATCACACCACGTTCAACAGCAGAAACTTTTGACTCCAAGAGGATTCTGCTATGTGAGGATCTGAGCTAGAAGAAGATGGGATTAGACAAGTGCCATTCAGATCTATTGTTTTTTTCTTGCGGGTATAATGTGAGGAGTTGTTTCTCCTACAAGGATGCATGTTGTCATTTAAAACAAAAATAAAAATAATAACGGTTACATTACGTGACATGTATATACTTTTCTCAATGTTGAAAGAGATTCCAAGTTTGAATTCCTTTCATAGCTAACCCACCTTCAATCGGGCTAGAAGTTTCACTTGAGTAGTTACCTTCACCACAAGTCTATTCCATGTTGAACCACCACGTGCTCTCAAGCTGGATTTGGCTTTGATTTGTTGCACAACATCTATACTAACGTGAACCCATTGCCCTGATATTGTCCCATACTTAACGACTTTAGTCCAACCTATGGTGTGTTGAAGAATATAAGTCCTACTTCGGAAACTTGACTAAATAAAATAAAATATATAATGAATAGTTATACTGTTAATATTACCGAGACCTTTTGTGATAAAACCTCATATTTACTAGGCTTTATAGGTGGTTAAGTTAAGAATAATATCGATATTGCTAGTAGTGGACCACTAGCTCATCTCTTTGAAATTTAACATGGTATCAGAGCAGATTAATTGACTAGGCCTGAATTACTGGACCTTTTCCCTTACCCCTTACCCAACATGTGGTGTTCACGTGTTGGGCTTGAATGGTTGACTCCAATGTGAACTTAACTCCACGTGTGGCCCACTATGTAGTGGTCCCACATGAGGGGGCGTGTTGAAGAATATAAGTCCCACATGGAAACTTGACTAAATAAAATAAAATATATAATAAATGGCACCACTCCTAATATCACCGAGGCCTTTTGTGATAAAACCCCACGCATACTAGGCTTTGTAAGTGGCTAAGTTGGGGACAATATCAGTGTTGCTAGTGGTGGGTCACATGTCCGTCTCTTTGAAATTTAACATGGTATTAGAACAAGTTGATTGACTGGCCTTGAATTAGGCCTTTACCCTTACCCAATATGTGGTGTTCACATGTTGGGCTTGAATGTTTCCCCCTACCCCTTACCCAATACATGGTGTTCACGTATTGGGCTTGAATGATTGACTTTGATGTGGACTTGACTCCACGTGTGGGCCACTATGTGGTGGTCCCACATGAGGGGAAGTGTTAAAGAATATAAGTCACACATCAGAAACTTGACCAAATAAAATACAATATATAATGTATGGTTTCACTACTAAGAGCCCTTCCATTCTTTGCCTCCAGCCCGGGCAGGATAAGGCCTAAGGCTAGGGAAGCGATTCCAGCGGGCCACGCTTGCCAGGGCAAGCTGTGGGACCCACGCAACCGAGCCAGCCCGTAGGCCAAACTAGAGATGACGTCAGCAACAAATTTTTTTTTTAAAAAAAAATCTAAAAAAATACTAAAAATTTCATAATTTTTTAAAAAATAAATACTTAGTCATATTCTTCACTTCCCACACCAAAACTCTATACCAATTCCTTTACTCATATCTCATGTGAATAGTGGTTGTCATGGTAATGGGTTGAAACACCACAACCTTTTGTAATGGCTGCCACTATTCACGTGAATAGTAACAACCATTGCCTTGCCCTTGACTTTTGTCATGGCAAATGGGTGGAAGTGCTCTAATATCATAAAGGCCATTTAGGATAAAATCCCACACTTACTGGGTTTTGCAGATGGTTAAGTTGGGGATAATATCGGTGTTGCTAGTAGTAGGCCGCTAGCCCGTCTCTCTGAAATTTAATATGGATTAGACCCAATGAACCCACTCAGTGACTCAGGTGTGAGGTTTTATCTTAAAATGCATCGATGGTAGTAATAGTGAGCTATGTACTTTTACATTTTAGATTGTTATGTTACTTTTCCAATATGTCGGGTTATGTTCATAACATCCATGACTTATATCAAGCCACAAAAGTCCAACATGTAACACCAAGTGGGCATGTCACATGATTACACACAATAGTCATTTCACCCCACAATGGAGTCTCATAATTCAAACCCTGTAATTTTTAAATACTCATTTACAGATTATCCGTACAAAGAATTAGTGAAATTGAAAATTATTTATCATAATTTGATACCACATTGCAGAAGTGGACTTCACAATGTAGTCCCTACCTTTCTCAAAACTAGGGCATTCTCATTACGGAATTCTCTATGACATATGTCATAAGGAATGCCACGCCAAACTCGTCATAGAAAAGGAAAGCTACAAACTCATGAGCCAACTAAAACCAAAAATTGTAAATGTGAAAAAACCAAAGTTATAACTCATGAGTACATTTATCTTTCCTTTATAACAAAGATTAATCATGGAAATGCCTACTAAATCTAACTTCTTGTCTATCTCAACCTGCACGCTTCAATACAAAGATCACAGTAGAATATCTATACCAATCGAAAGGAAGATTCTTTTTCTGTGAAAATTTATTTTCTAGGCAAAAAGTAGATTCCCCCCAAAAAATATTCATAAGCTCCATCGAGAAGTATTTGTGATATGAACTTTCCGTGACAGTGATTTCAATTAAGCACTTTCTAAAGCCACTTTTTAATACCCTTTACGATATCATATAGAAATACAAATTGACCATAAACAAACCGCAAAGATCCTCCTAACCTTATTGTTGAGATCATGGTCTCATTTTTTTAAAACCACTTTTTTGAAAAGCGATCCAGATGGCATCCATGGATTGGTGGAATTCAACCCGATTATACTGGCAGGCATGCACTGCTTAATTAATTGGGCACGTTAATATCTCAAATGTTATATAAGTTATAATTAAGCTCCTAATCCATAAAGATTTGGCCTAACAATTTCAGAAAGATTTTCAGAAGGTTTGATTATTGATGGTAGGTTTGTTGACTCATTTGGTCAAAGAAGACGGGCTTCGTCTTGTGAGTTCAAATCCTACAAAGCAAAGCACTTTTTTTTTTTTTGCGTCAGTGTTTGGTTACTTCCCAACACATTCAGTTGAACTGGTGAAAAGAAGTGTACTCATCGTACAACTAAGCTTTGTCATTTAAGTTTCTCAGAGAAAAGCTAAAAAAGGGCTGTTTTTTATTCCACAATCCATTCATGTAAGGAGGAAAGCAAAGCTATTGATAGTGGGGAAAGAGCTAGTGGCAAATTCAGTTCACTGCGACGTTATGCGACGATACTGCTAATATTTCGTCTATAATTTCCATCATCGCTTTCTTTTATCTCTTATTTTTGGCCAAGTATCTCTTATTTTTGGCCAAGTAGTTGTGTCTGATGGTAATACTACGTGATAATATCGTTACAAAATTTACGAAAATTATACTATGATTCAACATTTTGAATCTCTCTCTAAACTCTTAAACAAAAAAGTTACAAATCCATTAAGTTTTTCTTTACAATGGAA
The DNA here is from genome assembly GCA_903112645.1 of Prunus armeniaca. Lineage (NCBI taxonomy): Eukaryota > Viridiplantae > Streptophyta > Magnoliopsida > Rosales > Rosaceae > Prunus > Prunus armeniaca. The sequence goes on along the minus strand of CAEKDK010000003.1, from coordinate 5,574,255 downwards.
ATATAAGTCCTTTTATGAGATAGATTTTGTCTCATCTGATGCATTAATCAAATTGATGTTGATCTCAGATACATATGTACATATCATTTTCCAACACTCCTTTACGAGAAATGGGGGCTTTAATTGTTGAAGCTTATAATGTCAGCAGTAGAGCACTTTACTTATATATACGAGTTTGAGCACTTTATTTATTTACAGTAAGAGTTCGATTCCGGCCTCTTTTTTTCCTTCAAAAATAAGAGAGCGTAATTTAGTTTTTAAGGTAAGAATATCTTTATGTGAAATTCGAGTTTCCTTTTTTCTTGTTTCTGAACTCTAGAAGTGCACTTAAATATTTCCTAAATTTTCCTATATACAAAAAAAATTATTTCCTAAGTTTGCTGGTTCCACTAAAAATGATTGAATATTGAATGAAAACTCACTACAAAAAAACAAGTGGCAATAGTCATCATTATTTGGTGACATTTGCTAGGGTGACTAAAGGCTTTAGTCACCAAATCACCAAAAAAGGCCTTTTTGGTGACTGAAGCCTTCAGTCACCCCAACAAATGTCACCAAATGCCATAGATGGACCCAAGATTTCAAACTTGACTGGGCTAAATTTTAACATATATAAATATACTAAGTAGATAGAAAACTCGACAATATGATGTAATTTCATTGATAACAACATATAATAATACACCTAGTCAAGGGGGGAAATAAACAATTTTTTCTACTTCTATTTCTTTTTTTCCACTGGCTATGCATTCTTTTTTTCTCTCGTTTTTTTCCCTATGTGTAGAGATGTGCAACTTTCCTTCTCTCCATTTTATTCTCCACACGCAGTGCAAGGGATTCCTTGGGATGGTAGGTTATTCAATTGGCTGAGCTATAATTTCTTTATGGGCTGGAAAAAAAAAGCCATCTGAGCTATCGCCTAGCTTAGCCGTGCCTATGGTCCATTTTTGCAAATGTCACCAAATAATGGTGGTTGTTGCCACTTATTTTTTTATTTTTTATTTTGTAGTGATTGAGTACCTTTGGGTTATTAAAAAAATGAATTTCATATTTTTAAGTACTTTTATTGTTTAAGTGGATTCCAATGAGTGGTGACCATTTTTTGCATCTCTTGAGTAGATTCAGTAGAGTAATGACTCTTTTATTTCTCTTATCCCTTGGTGCGGTGATGAATTAAGTGAATAGTTGTACAGTTCATTAACTCTTCGTCTCCATTTTTCTAGCATCATAATCAAAGCTTAATTCATGAATTGATTTCTTAATTGGACTTTTATAGGCTTAATCACTTTTTGCATTTGTGGTATTGACATCCTTTTCAATTAATTCCCTCTCCTTAACAGAAGTTAAAAAATGTTTGTGTGAGTAAATTGGTTTTGATTCATGCATGACCAAGGGCGGAATTAGAAAACAAATTCTAGAGGAATCAAGAGTGTCAATAGCTTGATTGGGTAGCCATTACATAAATCTTTTGCAAATTCTTCTATGAATTACTAAAAATATCTTTAATTAACAAAAAACCAAATGTAAGTCAGTACAAGTCTGCATGCGGCTCCGTCACCGTGTAATAATATAAGAAACTTTGATAAAGGTGCGTATAATTGAGTTAGTATATGTTGACTTAATGGTGTGAAGACCTAAGAGGGGTCTAGTTCTTTCAACTCTTGTTCTTGTGTTGTTTCAACATCTTTTGTATCTTTGAATGTTGATGTTTCTTTATAATGTAAGTAAAGATTGAAGAAAATAGAAAAAAGTGTAGAGAAAAAGTAGAGAGGATGTGAAATAAGATATATCGTCGATTGTTGAATGTTGATGTAACGCTATAAGTAAAAAGAAATTGAATAAAATATATAAAAAGTAGAGAGAAAAGTAGAGAGGAAAAAAAAGTGTATTGAAAAAAAAAAGTTGGAATGGAAATTTGGAATCACTTTGAACTCGTGTAACTTTAGCATCAATTGGGTGGACTCGTTTGATTTGCAAATATGGTTAGTGAGTTGGTCAAGACAGTGTGTCCGCTTCTTTGCACTCGAGTTCGAATTTCAACATTAGAATTTAGGATTTGAAATTTATATTAAGAAGATAATTAATGGAAGCTTAAAAAGTTAGATTAGAACCACCATACCGTCTGAGGAACTCCTACCAAGCAAGAAAAGTTGAATTCATCTACATCATGAACCGAATCTCAAATCTGGCATGAGGTGGAGTGGCCAAACAAATTGGACAGCTGCCAAATTTAGTTGCGGGAGGGAATCATAAACCTGACGTTCAAGTTCATTTAAGCATGAAAACCTTGTGCGTGATAAACCAAATGTTAATATGAGCTATTAAAAAGAAAAATGATGTACTCATAAAATTTGAATTGATACCCTCTAATATTTTTCATGCTTTCACAAAATCTCCTTAAATTTCAGAAATTACATTAACATCCTCTAAGATTTCAAGTTGTTTTCATAAAACTCGTCTAGTTAAAAAATTCTCGCGTCACTTAAAAAAAAATTCTTCAAATGACAAATTTATATCCTTGGAATTAATTATATGGGCACCTTTTGAAATTGATCGTGCTTTCACTTAACCCCTTGTGGTTTGAGAAATTACAATAAGACTCCATGAGGTTTTAACATGCTTTTATATAACCCCCTTAATTGCAAAAGGACGTGAAATAATTTGTTAAAAAATAAAAATAAAAATCTCACGAAGCTAAAATGATATTGTTTAGCATAATATCCCTATTTTACATGCTAATAAACAATGTCATCTTTCTATTTTCTTTTTAAAATATATTGCTAATCTTGATAAGAACCTAAAAAACAAAGGGAACGTTCCTTTTAAGTTTTTTATGGGGATTAAAATTCTGGTGAAGATTGTGTCAATCTGTGGTTGTTGAGAAAGTGAGAATTAATTTGAAAATCCATTTTTAAATCACAAACAATAGACAAATAAAATAAAAAAAATTAGATTTAGAAATATTTTCAAACAATGATATTTAATCAATTTCATTTGTTGTGACGGTAATACAACAATATCCATCTAACTTCTTCCCTTTCTTCTTCTAATTAAATTCTAGCAGCTCTCTCCCTCCGTGAGTCTTAAAGGCAAACTCTATAGAGGGGGGAGGAGAAGAAGCATCATTGTCCCTCCTTCCCTCCTCTCTTCTCGTTTGTTCCCTCTAGGTTAGTGAATAAGTCCAATGTGGCATTTTGAATAAAAATCCCATTGTGGTGTTTTTTTCTAAGCCATGCTTAGATTGAAGTTCACCATCACCCTTTTTAGTCTATGTTCTCAATCAAATCATTCTACTAAAACCCGCTTTCTAACGTCGTTCATGTTCTCTAAATTTTATTCTACATCGTTTTTGACAGAGGTTGCTGCAAATCACCCAATTGTTCTTTAGCATGGTTGTTGTTTTCGTTTATTAGTTCGCTCTTATGTGCAAGTAGATCGCTGGAAATCATATTTTCCTCATATATGTTACAGGTGTGGTGGTGGTGTGTGGCCGCGACAGAGCTTCTTCAGGGGGTGGTGGTAGGATTCGTTTAGGCTCATGGGTTGTTTTAGGGTTTTGGTTATGTTGGGTTTGTGGGCTTTGTTTGAGCTTATGATTAATTGTGGTGATGTGCGCTAGTAGTTTTAGCGCGGCTTTTGTCCGCTTTAAAGAGATGGTTATGTGAAAATATGAGTAAACCTCAAGGGTGTGAGTGTAATTTAATCTTTGAGGTTAAATTTATCATTTAGATAATTTTTTTAGAATAATGCTACTCTTACCACATTTGTATACCACATTCTCATACCACCTTATTTGGCAGCTGAGGTGGACAGCCACATCAATTAAAATGATTTAATATTTTCTTTTCCTTTATGGTTTATTCCAGTATTTGTTTTTCTAATTGCCTTAATTAAAATGCACTTCATTGATTTAATTGATGTGGCATATAAAATGGACATGCCACATCATGTGGTATAGAAATGTGGGATAAAAATGTGGTAAGTATAGCATTACTCATTTTTTTATAGAGTTTTTCTATTTAAACCTTGTATTTCTCTTTGTTCATCCCAATACTTAAATCATTAAGTTGTTAAGTTTTATTATTGTGTAAAAAGAGAAAAAGGTCATTCAACGCAATACTTAACCCTAGTACATCTATACACACACCCTACACACTCCACCACTCTTCATATTAAGTTTTAGTAAAATACATACTCCTCTACTTCTTATTGCTAGATTACTCTTCTCTTTTAAAGATGTAGATTATTGAGGAGCCTACCTTTTTCGAAGTTGTGTGGGGTTTAACTAGAAAATTCTTTTATTTATTTATTTATTTTTTACTGGTGTGTATTTAAAGGTAGTTTGGGAAAATAGTGGGGTTTTCTTATAAATTATGAAAATTTGAATAAGAAGTTGAGATGAACTTAGAACATAGGATGAACAAAGAAAAGTGTGGGGTTTAAATAGAAATTTTTTTTTATGACATCACCAATTTTAGGATGAAAAAATAATAGAGTGGATTTTGTGAAAACTATTTGAAACTTCATAGATTTTAGTGAGGTAAGGTATGAAGGAGGACAAATAGAGTAATGTTTATCTGCTTTACCATAATTGGCCACATTCGGCTTACTTTCAGAAAATAAATGATAATAAATTTTGCTGATTTTTAATTACAAAACAGATATAATAAAATAAATTGGCATTCATAAGAAATGCAATATGTTCTTCATATTTATTGAATTTTTGTCTTCAACTAAATAATTTCTTTTAATAATAAAAAAAGAATCTTAATTCTAATTCTAAGGCACGAGACATTGACCCATGGACTTTCATGTAATAAGTTGTTCACTGTTTAGTTAAATCATTTGATGTGTTTGAAGTCAATATATTTCCACGTTTCGGCAATTAAAAAAGAAGAAGAGAGAATCTTCGTTCTTTTAATATATATATATTCTTCTATATATATAAAGCAAAATGCAGAGAATGGTGAAACATTTAAAATACCAGAAGTTTACTGGTATAATTTAATTTTAAAAGCAGTCAGCTTGTAAACATGCGAAAGGGATATCTCATAGGCCTTATTAATACTAGCCTTTTTAAAGAATAGGCAGAGCACTAAAAAACATTCTCTGCCAAGATTTTGCAAAAAAGAAAAAAAAAGAAACTACACACGGTACAATTGTGAAAAAAGAAAAAAAAAGAAACTGCTAAGATGGACTTCTAGAAAAATACGGGCAATAAAAGGAAAACTTTTAAGATGACGATATATCACACGCACACGATTAAAATATGAAACTGTTGAAACGGACATCTATATAAATATAATTGTGAAAAAATATTTACAAAACTTTGTAAGTCGCACGTAGCGCGCGTGATTAAAAAAAAGCATCTCACATGAGCAGAAGCGCGTGCAGAGAGACTAATATGAAATTGTTGAAACAGACATCTATATAAATACAATTGCAAAGAAATAGAAACAAAAATTTGTAAGTTGCTCGCATATGTGTGAACACAAAAATTTGAAACCAAAGAAAGTAAGGCCTATGAGATATCTCATAAGAGAACGAAAGGGATATCTCATTTCAAAAGACACACAAACGGAAGTTTAAAGAGTAGGCCTATGAGATATCCCTTTCGCATGTTTAAAGAGTAGCCTTTTCAAAATTTTGTAAACATGCTCTGCCTATGAGGTATCTCATCTTTATTGGCTAGTATTATATGAAATAACCCTTTTTAAACCAACCCTTTTTTTTCTTTTGTCTTTTTTCTTCAGATCGTGGCTTCCATTAAAAGTTTTCATTGAAATTTAATTTTTCTAGTGTAACTTTTTTTAAGTACCGAGAGAGCATTCGTGCGCCACATCCGTGGCTCACTCTCTCCCTTGTAGTTGGAATCTCGGAAAATCAAGGATTTTTATTTCTTTTATTCCAAGTTTTGTTTTTTTTTGGAGACCTTTTTATTTGTTGCCAAAGTTAGTAAAAAGGAGGGGGGAAACTCACACACACGAGTACAATGAGAGTTTGAATTCATGACTACTTAGGAGCACACCAAAGATTTGGGTCAATCCAACTAACATCCCATTGGACTAAGACTAATATTTTGAGTGTGAACTCTTTTTGCTTTTGGTGAGAAGTTTGACCCTTATTTTTAAGGGAGGTTCACTATTATACCCAATATAAGGGCCCAAATTATATATAATAAAAAATACGTTAAATGGACTTTAGAAACACACCCAAAGCTCATTTACAACATAACAAAGAGGCTTCGAACTTCCTATAAATTACAAAATTGCCATCGATTTCTTAAAACAAGCCCAACTTCAGAACCTCATAAAAAAAAACTCAAAACACTCAATAGGGCACCAAAGTAATTTAATAATCAAAATTAAATTCAATATGGTCATCTTTCATTTTTTTAGGTTTTTTTTTGTTTGTTTTTCTATATATATAAAGCAAAAAGCAGAGAATGGTGAAACATTCAAAATACCATAAAATGCATTTGGTTAATGCAAACATTAAGAATTGAAATTATGAATTAAATGAGGATAATATGGTAAATTCACACTTTTTCATACTAAAAAAAATTTAAATTAAAAGAAAATTCATATAATGGATCCTATTTTTATGGAACATAACTACCCATTATCTTTTTAAATTCTAAAATAAATTAAAATTTTTTTAAAACAGGACTCTCTCAGGCGCGGAAGCGCGTGCGAAGAGGCTAGTAGAAATTAAATGCTGTAGGATTTATCTATATCATTAGTGCAAAGAATGGGTAAACTCAAACACCCAAAGAAAAAAAACACGAACACAAATAAAATGACCAAACTGTCCTCAGGCAGGAAAACAACAACTGTGATAACTGCCATCCTCCTGACACTTGCCACCCTCTCTCTACTCTGTTCGTGCCTATCCCATTTCAAAAGCTCTATAAATACGAACTCACACTGTCATTTTATTTCAACTTCAAAACTTCAAGGTGGCCTTTTTTGTGTGAACTTTGAGGGGGTGATCTTTATAAGAATTTCAGAAATGGGGGTAAATTCTAACAGAGTGGAAGACCTTCCCTACCATGAAACCACAATCAGAATCCCAACAGAAGCAATGCCACCCCTTGAAATTCACAGTGTTTGCCTCCCTCCAAAACAGACCACCTTGCAAAAACTCAAGCACAGGCTTGGTGAGATCTTTTTCCCAGATAACCCACTTCACAGATTCAAGAACCAGACTTGGTTCACAAAACTTCTTCTGGGTCTTCAGTTCTTCTTCCCCATCTTCCAGTGGGGCCCTGAGTATAATGTCAAGCTTCTCAAGTCTGATATCATCTCTGGCCTCACTATTGCCAGCCTTGCAATTCCTCAGGTATCTACACAATTCATGAATCTCTCTCTCTCTCTCTCTCTCTCTCTCTCTCTCTCATATGGTAATCGTGTTTTGTCATTTACTGCAATTCAATGGACTAAAGAAGTCAGGTTGTGTGCTCTGCATACTGTTTGTATGTCATTAATTAAGAGGTGGTTTGTATGTCACTATGTTATATTCAAGTGCATATGTTTTTTGTTTTTAACCTTCTTTCATTTGACTGGAATTTAATTTCTTTCCATTTTCCAATATGGTAATGTTGGTTTTGGATAACTACAAATTAAAAGACAACTCATAGTTTTGGTGATCTGACTTAGACCTCTGTTTTCTGATATTGCAGGGCATCAGTTATGCAAAGCTTGCAAGTTTGCCTCCAATTGTTGGGCTATGTTAGTAACTACATCACACTGAATTAATCTCTATCTTAGATGAATTAACATATAATTAATTGATTAATTAGCCCTAATTGTTTCTTTTTATTATTATTATTTGGGATTCATGCAGACTCAAGCTTTGTGCCTCCCCTGATATATTCTGTGCTGGGGAGTTCTAGGCATCTTGCTGTTGGGCCAGTTTCAATAGCTTCCTTAGTTATGGGATCAATGTTAAGCGAGGCTGTTTCTAGCACTGAGGAGCCAATTCTTTATCTCAAATTGGCTTTCACAGCCACCTGTTTTGCTGGCCTTTTCCAGGCTTCTCTGGGTCTGCTAAGGTATTCAGTTTGAGAAATGAAACTCACAACTTACCCAACAGCTTTTACTACCCGCCCTTCACTGTTTTTTAAATAAAATTTAAAACTACCTTTTATTGAACAAAATAAGTCTAAAAATGTGTCCGGCTCTAATAAAGAATATGTGGAAGCTGTTACATAACGGCTGACACCACTACTGTTGTACTAGAGCCGGACGCATTGCATCGAAGATGCCTAACATTTTTTTTATGGATGATCTTACAGGTTAGGGTTTATAATCGATTTTCTCTCAAAGGCAACTCTGATTGGGTTCATGGCGGGTGCTTCAGTCATTGTGATCTTGCAACAACTGAAAGGGTTGCTTGGAATTGTCCACTTCACCACCAAAATGCAATTCTTTTCTGTCATGTCCTCCATTTTCAACCACAGAGGAGAGGTAACTTGCTTTAGCAAAAGCAATCAACTTGTTCTTTTCTCTTTATATTTTATTATAATTAACACCAACCCCTATGGGCAACAGCAGCAACATCATGGAATAAAAATCAATGAAGGTCCTATTTGTTGGCACTCTTATTAATGCTTTGGGGAAAAATAGATTACTTTGAGTTTTTCTAACGAAAGGATATATACTTTCTCATTGCTATCAAAAGGTTTCAAATATATATCAAATCATATAGAATTGGTAGGTATATATAGATGGCGCTTTATTGTAACCAAGCAGGTGCCTACCCTTTTCTGTTTTATAATTGGAGAATCTGTCACTTGCTTACTTTATGTCTCCAAATGCATTAGTTGGAAAATTTGAGGTCAATTTTGTACATTTGAAGAGATGCATCCCAAAAAACATTCCCAAATAAAAGTATCACCGTGTAAATCACTTTATAAGAAAGCACTTTCAAACGAGTCCTTTTTTTTTTTAATTGTTATTTATAAAATTATTGGTTTGATGTGTGCAGTGGTCATGGCAAACCATTGTAATGGGCTTCATCTTCCTGGTGTTTCTATTCACAACAAGACATATTGTAAGAACTACATCACTTACAAGAATTTGTCATCCTCATTAAATTATAATTTTTCTAATTATTTTTATTTGGCTACAGAGCAAAACAAAACCAAAACTCTTTTGGGTTGCAGCAGCTGCTCCATTAACATCAGTTATCATTTCCACAGTTCTAGTCTTCTTCCTCAGTTCAAAAAATCCTCATATCTCAGTTGTAAGAACTCATCTCTAAGTTTGGTGATTTTAGTGATATTCTAAACCTATTTTCTTCTCTCTAAATTGAATGTTTATATGTAACAGATTGGCCATTTGCCAAAGGGTCTTAACCCACCTTCATCAAACATGCTATATTTCAATGGCCCTTTCCTTGCTCTTGCTATCAAAACTGGGATCATAACTGGGATCTTGTCTCTCACAGTAAGACACAAATTTTTGGAGCTTTCAAAACTTCAAGACTTTTGCTAATCTGGGTTATTAATCAAGCACATCTTTCTTACATTTTTTAGGAAGGGGTTGCTGTGGGAAGAACATTTGCAGCTCTTAAAAACTACCAAGTTGATGGAAACAAAGAAATGATGGCTATTGGGCTCATGAACATCTGCGGTTCTTGCTCTTCATGCTATGTTACCACAGGTGAAGATCCTTCTAATCTTATTTGACCTTAAAGCAATGCAAAGCAACAACTAAAACCATGTTTTCTTTACTTTCAGGTTCATTCTCTAGATCTGCAGTAAACTACAATGCTGGAGCAAAAACAGTAGTTTCAAACATTATCATGGCGTCAGCTGTGCTTGTGACTCTGCTGTTTCTGATGCCACTGTTCTACTATACCCCCAATGTTATCTTGGCAGCCATCATCATCACCGCTGTGAGCGGGACTGATCGACTACCAAGCTGCATACCGGTTGTGGAAAGTTGACAAACTCGACTTCTTGGCCTGCATGTGCTCCTTCTTCGGCGTTCTTTTCATTTCCGTCCCACTTGGTCTTGCAATTGCGGTAAGATAGATTTCCTAATTTCAAGCTTTCTTGCATTTGTGTTTCAAGTGTTCAGGCAACCAAAAACCTTAGATTTTTATCATCACATCATCCTAGATTATTGTCTATATCAGGTTTTCCTTTTCGTATACGATGTTTCCCTACTTTCAGTCTCTAAAATCTTGGCTGTACAATTCAGGTTGGGGTATCAATTTTCAAGATATTGCTTCATGTCACCAGGCCAAACACTATGGTTCTAGGAAATATTCCAAGAACACAAACATTCCAGAATCTCAATAGATACAGAGAAGCTTTAAGGATCCCTTCTTTTCTCATACTAGCGGTTGAGGCACCCATCTACTTTGCAAATACAACTTACCTACAAGAAAGGTCAGTTCACATGTTTGCACTCACTATTCTATCTAAACTCTATTCTGTCTGGCCGAGTTTCGAAGGAAATAGTACAGATATGAGCAGCATCTTCTTGGTAGGGTTATCTGATTTATGAATTTTGCTACGTACAGGATATTAAGATGGGTTCGGGAGGAAGAAGAGAGGATCAAAGCAAGCAATGAGAGCACTTTAAAATGTATAATTTTGGACATGACAGGTATGTTGTTTATGAATTTTTTTTGGTTAGTCTTGTCTCAGTTATGTAACAATGTGGTTGCAAATGTGTTTTTGTGCGTCTTGCTCACAGTTTTACATCTTCTTCTCAGCTGTGACAGCCATAGACACTAGTGGTACCGACATGATGTTTGAACTCAGAAAGATGCTGGATAAAAGATCACTTCAGGTAAGAACTATCCAAATTTTACCTTAAGTTCTGAAATTCCAGTGAGTTAGTGGTAGCCATTTTTCATATCTTGTTCTTATGGGTGCTTGTTACTACTCTCCTAGCTTGTGTTGGCAAATCCTGTGGGAACTGTGATGGAAAAGCTACAACAATCAAAAACTTTGGAGTCGTTTGGATTGAATGGAGTCTATCTTACAGTCGGCGAAGCTGTAGCTGACATTTCATCAGCTTGGAAGGCTCAACCATGACTTCCTAAAGGGCTTCAGTTGGACAATGGAATGATAAGTATATAGGGATATGACTAACTCTGCATTGCCTCAGCAGTCTAGGAAGAGCTCTAGTGAGGCCAGCGGTTTTTCTTTTCTTTCTTTTCTTTTCTTCCCTTTTTGTTGGGAATCCAAGGCAAAGAATCATTTCGTTTTGAATTAAGAATTTTGAAGTTTTGGTCCAAGTTCTTCAATCTTAACAATAAGATATTATGAGCGCTAAACTGCTTGGGTATATACAAATGGGATGCAGGAATTTAGAAGTAAAATCAGATTTAAAAAGGTAACAATACATAGGTCCAGTCACAGTATCTGATCTTGATGAGAGTTCAAGATTCCAGTTCTAGATCTATGTAGACAATGGTTGGGAAAGATGGTATTTGGGAAAAGAGATCCCTGTTATGTAACATATATATAGGGTAAATTACTCAGATGATCCTCAAACTTATACTCGATTTACATTTTGGTTCATCAATTAAATTATTCGTTCAAATGGTCCATCAACTCTATATTATTCGCTCCATTGGTCATATCGTTACATTATGTCAATATTTCCGTTAAATATGAGGGCAAATTAGTCATTATTTACCCTAAAATTAGGTTAAATCTAACAGAAAATTAGATGATAGGACCATTTGAGCGAATAATATAGAGTTGATGGACCATTTGAACGAATAATTTAGTTGAGGGACCAAATGTAAATCAAGTATAAATTTGAGGACAATTTGAGTAATTTACCATATATATATATATATATATATATTCTAATCAGTAAAAGGAAAGAGGAAAGGAACATAAATAAATAAAAAGAGGAAACAAAGCCACATCATTAATCAATTGACCAAATTTATTCACAAATTTATTCTGAAACAAAAATATACGGATGTGTTTGTTTTGAGGGATCGGGGCTCTACATTTCCGTGTTTGGTAAATACTAGTTTAGTTTGGGCTTCATTTCGAGTAATTTTAAGGTGACCGTAACACGCAGCGATAGTAATCCACTCATATTATAAAGTACTAACCTCTCCGCAAACGCTTCCACACATGCAAGAGGCTTTTTTTAAAAAAAAAAGATTAAAATTTATTTTAGAATTAAAAAATAATAATGAGTAGTTGTGTTCCATAAAAATGAGATCCATTATCTTATTTTTCTTTTAATTTTAATTAATTTAATTAAAAAAATGTAAATTTATCATATTATCCTAATTTAATTAATACTTTTAATTCTTAATATTTGCATTAACCAATGGTATTTTCTGGTATTTTAAATGTTTTACCATTATCAGCCTATTACTTTATATACATAGATAAACTCCTACCCCACCCATGTGAATTAGTAACAGTAAAAGCCAGTATTCGATTCCAAGGCCGCGAACAGAGAATATATGATGCGCTAATAACCACACTAGCAAATGTTATGCAAGGGTACACTAGAAGACTTTTATGCCAGGCAACAACAATGGTGGTGCACAGAGAGTCAGCTTTATGAAAAGATCACGATCCTTACTGATATTGAGCTTGGGGTTGAAAAATGCAGTGCATGAGTTGACTGGAAAATATGGTCCCTACAAAGACTGCATATGAGCACATGCATCAGGAAGAAAGCTTATGTCTACTACTGCAATAGATTGGCGGAACCACTCACTGAAATCCAATTTCTTTTCAATGCTTTGAAGCCAATCATCCGAAGGCCACTTCAACTGACCCCCAAAATATCTCCTCTAAAACGAAGAATTGGCAGGACTCTAATATTCTAGCCAACCCTCGAGCACTAATGGCAAGAATGACAGGAAACTTTTCTCTTAAACTACCACAAAAATGGTGAATTCATCCACTTTAATATTCCATTTTAGCATGCAAGTTCAAAGTCGATGGACTGCTATGAGAAAGCAATTTTACATTGGATCATTTGATTTCTCAATACAAAGATGTCTATCTTTCAATAGACCAGTAGGTCGAAATCATTCACCAAATTAACCCATAGCGTGTCCAACTTGGGAAGGTTTCCTAATTCAGATGTATCAAATGTATTCTTTACTTGTAATATACATAATTCTCAGATAAAACTTTCTTCCAGTATAACAATTTCCTGATGTGAACTAGAGAAGCTATGACAATTCAGCGGTATGGAGTATTTACAACAAAAGACATAATGAGAGAGAGAGAGAGAGAGAGAGAGAGAGAGAGAGAGAGTTATCACAAGGAGTTATAGAAACAACAACCAGGAAATAAACTAGACAATTATAATTTACAAGACATGTATTTCAGCCCTACACGTCCCTGTCAATTGAGCTGACTCTTGTTCAATTAAACTCAAGATTGAGCAATATTAAAAGCATTTCTGTATGAAAATTTCAGTTTGCTGATCCTACAACAGAGTCTGACCACACAAAATGATTACCAATTCATAACAGTAATTGAAACCATTCAGCTTATAATAAAAAATAGGAATAATGAAACTGAATTGACATGGCGTATTTATAAAAATAAATTTTAAAAAAAAAGGGGGGACAATGATATCAGAAGCACAGTAAGCATTGCTCTACTTAAAACCACCTAAAATTGTACATTAAGATTCTCCTAACACAATGCATACCTAGTCTCATGTGCTCAAACCTCCATCATTTAAAGCACTGTGTCAAACTTTACACTTGTTCTCAGGTAACTGCCACCAGCATAGACAAAAGAAACCATGGAATAAGGTGGTTGATCTCATCACAGATTGAATGGGTATTCATGAGCTTAACCCAGAAGCTCCTCCAAAGCAATGAAAAAAATAGCCACTAAACCCCACAAGAATGCGTGTTCTTGCCTGTCGTGTTTCTCGTCAGTCAAACATCTGCACGGGGATAGTTCCAAATTAATTTTGTAGATATAGTGATGTCAGCAGAGAGGAAAAGAGGCAATCATCCAAAATCATCCAATCCCTTTGCCCAATTCTTAATTCTACATATAAAGTTTTTACCAATTGAAGCATAACCCATAATACTAAATAACTATCTTAGGATCAAAGGTCTGATAAATCCATGAGGGTCCAACGTTGACAATCACCCAGAAAATACAAGATCAGCCAAAATTATATACATGAATGTCAAAGTCTAAATCCCAGTGTATTTTTGGTGTGAAAGGTCCTCTTGCACATGTCAGTAAGCAGGCATTTTAGGGCAGAGAATCAGTATAAGCATTTTCTTTTCATCTAGGCATAAACAGAGATTTTTTATAAAAAAAAATGAAAAAACTAACAAATACGAAGAACGAACTGCAAGTTCCTGAAGCATACACTCAAAGTTGCAGAAATGCATAAAGACACTGTGTACCAAATGAAATACTTGACAAACAACAAGATTGGCCCCAAAATAAATTTATGGGTTTCTTCACAACATAGCCTGCTTGCACAGGCCCATCGGAAAACCAACCCTTTTCATTTAAAAAAAATGTTAGAAAATTAACCTGTTTTGGACTTGAAAGAACCAAGATAGGGTCGATGTGCGTCAAGATGTGGATCAAGACCTCCTATTCCTATCTCAACCCACATCTTGACTATGGCACGACCTTGACACGACCATCCAAAAGAGGTTAGTTTTCTAATTTTTTTTAAGCATTAGTTTTGTATGTAGTCTATGTAAATAGGTTCTTTTTTAGAACCCAAACTTTAACCAAATGAAAGTTCAGCAAGGCAGCAACTATCATACAAACAGTAAAACACAAGAATTTTATGTTAGGTACTTCTAGCTAGTTAGTTAACGTATTAAAGGGGGAATGAATTTTACTTGAACGAAATCGTGTTATAGGGATCTCCTTCAGTTCACGTTTAATACAGAGATATTCACCCAGCAGAGCCATCACTGCAATTCCAGTACCATTCACAACCCACCATGTTATTGAGGAGGCCAACCCCCATAAGAAATGCATATAAAGAGATGTACAATGTAGACAGTGGCTGAAAATCTAAGCACTTCTTTGCCCTCTCAATCAGAAGAAGCAGATATCCAGCGCTGTAAACAATAAGACAGCCAAGTTATGTAAACTCTTGTTCGACCAGAGAAAAAGATAGATTTATCTTAAGTCTTGAAGTTGGCATTTTGAATTCTGTGTTAACAATTCACAAACACCTCTCTTCTTTTTTTTTTTTTTTTTTTTTTTTTTTTCTTTATAAGTCACAATTCACAGAAGCATAATGAGCTCTGCATTTATAAACAGAAAATAAAAATAAATTTACAATGGATTCCCACTTTATGTTCTTACAATAAAAACTAAATTAGAGGCATACACCCAACCAGATGGAAAACACAACAAAATCAAATTGAACTGCAATTGAAAAGAGAAGTAGAATGGGATTCTCACCCTGCAAGTGCACTGAGCATAAACGAAGCAATGACGCACCACCCAGTGACCGTGGAGACAGTGAGAGTAGCAAAGTCAAAGAAATACACGAGGCTCATTCGGGACACGCGAGTCCCAACAAGAATTGACAAGAAGAACCCAAGAGTGAGATAGTACAAACATTGAAGGCACACAATTTGGACAACAATGAGCCAAGGGTCCCATACCAATGTACCATAGAACATTGTCTACTACAATAACCTATTGCCAATTTGCCACACAACCAGAGCTCCTTAAAACTCTCAAATCACTCAGACTTCTCCCAAAGCATGAAATACCTACACATCAAGTGCTCGCAACAATCAAAGCTAAACCCAAGTTCGCAATTTTAGAACAACGAGAGCCACACCCTTTGCACCCTCTGAGCTATACAGTGGTTCCCAATTGCCCAATGCTTAATCCGCAAGCTTGAAACCAAAAATCAATCTGATTTCATGAAAATTCAGGACTCTGCTCTAATATTCGTGTCACTGAAACGGGAGTTGAAACCCATGTCGAACATAAATTTGGATCTGAATACAACGAAACTAGAATCCAGGGAACCTTCCCAGTAGAAAAATAACGAAAGAGTTGAAAATTTTCTCAAGAAAATTAGAAATAGAATACCTATTTGGGATTTGTACGAAATCAAACGTCTGCTGGAAGATTCAATTTGAAATCGAACAAAAGGAATTGTGTAAGGAGAACAAGAATTGGAAAACCTAGATCGGGAAGGATGCAGATGAAGAAGCTGACCGTTGAGAGATCGACGATGAAAATTGCAGAATCTCTCTGAGGAAGCTCTTGTTTTGCAGTGTGTATGTGTTTATCTGTTTAAGGAATAATGATATATTCGTCTGTGGAGAAGATGCGAGCCATTGCCTAACGCATGAGACCAGAGAGAATGCTGCAATTCTTCTTTCCCCTTTTTTATTTAAAAATAAATAAATATATATTCTTTCTAAATTCCTTTTGGTCTTCCTTTCCTTTTCTCCTCTTTTTTTTTTTTTTTTTTTTTTTTTTTTTTTTTTTTTTGGGTGTTTCCATAACCATGATACGATAAATATATTTTATTATCACTATAAATCCCTGACAAGAAATTGTATAATTCAACTACTCTTACAAAAGGCAGTAAGCAATTATGCATGTTTTTTCTAATTTGATTTTCTTAATTTTATTTAAATTGATTACTTCTACTAGAGTATGACCAGTTTCTTAAGTTTTTGGATCAAATCATAAACATACTTTTAATTTTCGTATAATGCAAACATATGGAATTCAAGAATCAGATTGTCTCCAATACTCAGTCCACATGAATAAACATGTTATAATACACGTTTTGGCCATTAATCAATTTAATTTCTATTAATTTATAATGATTTTTCAGTTTAATAATTTTTAATTTATAAAATATTTATAAATATATATTGTTTAATTCATGTGGCAGCCACGTCATAAATTTAACAGAAATTTTAACGAAACCTCATGTTAGGACCATTTTGATGTGTAAGGCGTAACATAAAAGACTAATAATGTTAGTAAAAAACATAAAAGATGACAGGGGATAATTTGACAAACCTCATAGACAATTTGTGATAAAAACTCAACATAATATTATATTTAGAGAGTATAACATTTAAAAATTTAAAAATTAAAATAGTTATAAAAAAAATAAAAATTAAAAAGTACCCCATTATAGTCGCGCGGTAATACAATTTACTTAAAAAAAGACCCTGGTATCGCCGTGCGGCTATACTATTTTTTAAACTCCTATTATAGCCGAGCGCCTATACTTTAAAAAAAATACAATAGTATAGCCGATCGGCTGTACTATTTATTTTTTTTTAAAACCGACCCTAGTGTAACCGCGCTAAAGGGACACCAATAGAGCTAAAAGGGGCCCCGCGTATAGCCGTGCGGCTATACTATTTTTTAAAGGGACCTTAGTATAGCCGTCCGGCCGTACTATTTGTCTATAAAAGGGAGCCTAGTATAGCCGCGCGGCTATACTATTTCTTTGTAGAAAAAGGGCCCCAGTATAGCTGTGCGGCTATACTATTTATAAACAAAATGAAAAACAAAGGAATTTCTTCCTCGATCGGCGGCTTACTTACTGCCCGGCGAAATCACACAGAACAGCAAGTTCCTAGTTTAGGGTTTTTCTTAGCATTTGTTCAGACAATCTGATCGCAGAGAAGAGCAAATAACTTTTTTTAAGAAGAAGATAACCAAATCGCTCAAGGTAAGCTTTCCTTTTTCTCCTGCTTTTTTCATTTTTTCATTTTCGCTTTAGAAAATGAAAAATATTGGTGCTTGACTAATAAGATGAACCAATATCAAGCTAAGTTTACAATTATCAAAATCGTCACTGTCTATAAGTTTTTTTGGTGAATTCTATTCCTTTTTATTTTTTTTTTCTTTTTTTCCAGTTTATAGGTTGTGAGGGACATGACCCATACTTCTTATCTCACAGTTGGCAAGGCTTTGTAAGAATTCTGAACTCTTGATCTTCATACCTTTTTATTTACTTGTTTCCTGGAGATGCGTCCCTGCGTCAGTTTGGATTGCTGAGAAATTGAGGAAAAGGAAGAGAAATAAAACATAAAATTCGTGTCTTTTTGGTTTTTATGTCCCGAAATTCAAACTTCTGCATTTTCTAAAAAATAAATAAAATGAATTGTAAAGTATGGTTGGTTTCAGAAATGGTAATAGAGTGCATTTGCTTCTCTAGGAATTTTGGAGCAGGAGTGGTGCGAAGGTCATTGAACTTTCATTTGAACTTTCCCCACAAATTTTTTATCAGGAGGATTCAAATGGCAAATAATAATCACACATGTAGCCTAAGAGGTGGCAAGGAGGATTCAAGAGGTGCCTTGGTTGTTCTTGAAGGATTGGATCGTTGTGGGAAGACTACACAGTCCACTAGACTAGTTGCAAACTTGGAGAAGTTAGGGCATTCAGCTGAATTGTGGCGGTTTCCTGACAGAACTACTAGTGTTGGGCAAATGATATCTTCTTATCTTTCCAACAAATCACAACTGGATGATCATACAATCCATCTACTCTTTAGCGCCAACCGTTGGGAGAAGAGGTTTGTTGTGTTATTCTTTGCAACATGATATACTCTGCTTATGAGGTTTTCTATAACAGGGAAGAGAAATTGCACTTATTCTGATTGTTGTTTTAGTTTTTAATCGATGTCAGGGCAATGCGTATGGTGATATTTCCTTTTTAATGATTGACTTGTGTAACAGTCCGGTTTAAGAACCTAATATAATTCAGCTTCTGTTTTGAGTTGAGAAACCAATGCAGCATAGGGATCAATAAAATGTGTAAATGAAATCATAAGCACATATGTAAGCAGTAGTGCGGAAACAAGTGATTGATATTTTTGTTTCTGTAGGCTTCTAGTCTTTATGGGCATTCATTGTTTTTACAGATCCGGGTGCTTGTTTACATCAAATGTGTCAGTAACCTCATGTATTCCGCAGTTAGATTTCTCAGGTCCCTGGCTACAATCTATAAACATGAGACCAATGTATGGTTGCAGGATGTAGTAAATAGGCGAGAAAATAGAATTTGTTTCTTCGTCTTTGTCCAGTATTTTTTGTGCCACAGAAATTCGGATTTTATTAAATTAAATAAACTTAAAAATCTTAGTATTTCAACAATGCCTACTTTAGAAAAGAGATATTTTGAGGTGTTTCCATGTTATGTTTAACTTACAAGTTAAACTGAAACACCTAGTGAGTAAGGGCAGAGTACATGTTTCCTTAGTTTGGGTTTCCATTCTTGGATGAAGAATGAGGTTGTCACAAATCATTGTACTACTGTACTAAATAATCTATAATGTTCTGCAGATCATTGATGGAAAGCAAATTGAAAGTGGAATCACCCTTGTTGTTGACCGTTATTCTTATTCAGGGGTGGCCTTTTCATCTGCCAAGGGGCTTGATATTGAGTGGTGCAAGGTGATGAAATGCTTTTTTCTTTTTACCCCTAATGTTGTTTATCTTCTCTATCTGATGGAATTTAAAAACAACGAAGTGTACTTTTGTAGGCTCCGGAGATTGGGTTATTGGCTCCAGATCTTGTAGTGTGCCTTGACATACCACCTGAAGTAAGTAGTCATTCTAATGTTTGCAGTGAATAGTAGGGAAGAAAAGCATGATGACTTAACCCATATCTTCTGAGACCCAATTTTTCACATTTAATAGCTTATATGGTCTGACATATCAAAAGAAATTTCCGGGATACGCATTAATTTTGCACAGTTAATAGCTTCTCAAAATAAAGAAACAATATTGACCAAAAAAAGAAGAAATAAAGAAACAATGTATAATGTTGGCCCTTTATGCCTTTATATAACTGCTGAAATTTTAAGGTGCTTATGCTTATGCCCATATCTTTTTCCCTATTTTGAACTGAAATTATAAATGTCAGAAAGCTGCTGAAAGAGGAGGCTACGGAGGTGAGAGATATGAGCAGCTTGAGTTTCAAAAGAAGGTTGGCCAAAACTATCAGGTCCTCCGTGGTCCCACTTGGAAGGTAGTTCATTCATCCATTCTTAAATTGCAATAAAGAACTCAGAGATTGGCTTAAGGTTATGATGCAATTTTTAACGCAAATTTTAATTTGGTACTAGAAAGAACAGTATTGAATCTATTTTTCCTGTGGTGGCAATTAAATAGAAAATTGAATGGTTGTTCATAAAAAAGAATAAAATGAAGTGACTCAGACAAGAGCATAGATGGAGGTGTAATGCCAAACCCAATTTCTTTTCCTGATATCACATTTTCTTCTGTTTTCCGACAAATGCTAATCGGAATATATAACATCTATGCCGGCCGGACTGCCATTATCTGATGATTGTGTACACATTTTATGTTGAAGTGATGCTGTAAGTTCGTAGTAATTTTATATTAACCAAATTCAGGCTCATTGCAGTGCCTGTTCAAACTTTAATCATGAAACAACTAAGCCTAGCCTCAACACTGTCAAAAAAAACTTTGGTTTGCATTTGAAGCATATTTTTTTTCTGGGTGAGTTGAGTTACTTGGCTATCGTAATTCTTTTCCCTGATGCAGATCATAGATGCTTGTTTGCCGATGGAGGACGTTGAGGAACAGTTGCAAGAGATGGTATTGCATTGTGTAAAAACATGCCAAGAAGGGAAACCCCTCTCATGTCTCTGGTCTTGTTAATTTTCTGGGGGAGACGCATGTATCTTTCCAGGGTTGAATGCATGTATACTAGTGAGCTATGCCGATTGTTATCTTTCGAGTATTTCATCACTGATTGTAACTTGATAAATCTTGCATTTCAAAATTAGATTCAGTTTTTCTTATCCATTAACACTAAAAAACAGGACTTATCTTATTAATGGATCACACTAAGCTTTTGACTGAAATAGATGAGATTGCAAATTTGCTTGCTTGAATGAATTTGATTGTAAACGTGACAGTTTTTGGTGAAGGAACTACAAATTTAGCCATGAGGACACGAATATAAACTACTAACCACAAAAATAAAGCAAATAAGCTGCAGCGCTGGTAAGTTCTTACACGAGGCAATCTACTTCCAGAAATAATTGCAAGAGAGCAAGAAGCCCCAAAAGTACAATCAATGGATCAAATTTTGATCCGAATTTGATGTAATTAGTAGGAGATGGATTTGGTGACATAATCCGATAATCCGATTATATTTCATATCCGTTAACCCGTTACGTTAATGGAACAAATTTGGTTCTTATCTAATCCGATCCGATATGATATGATATAACATATATTTCATTTTATTTTATTTTTACTTAATATATATATATATATATATATATGTAACACTCTTGTGAATTTTTTAAATAAATAAAAATATTTTTCAATTATTTGTATATGTCAAGAATTCGGATCCAAGATTGGCTAATTCAACAAATCATATATGGATCTAGTTGTCTTAGATTGGATCGGGTTGGAAATTTTTAAATCTAGTCGAGACGTATTTCAAGTGCTCCACTCCATCTCCGACTGGTTTAGGGTTTACAGGCCTATTCATCACTAGATCAAGATTAGAAGATTGAACGTACGATAGTGCTAGCTACCTCCCTTCTTGCTTTCCCCTTCACTTTATGCCATGTGTAGTGGAAGTTCAAAATTTTAAATAAATAAAAAAACTGCAAGAGGGATAATTAACCCTTATTTAACTTTTTTATTTCAAAACAAACAGCTCGTTGTTGTTCAAAATAATAATATATAACAGAAAACGTTAAACTCTCACAGGAAGACCGCATAGCGCAGTGGATTAGCGCGTTTGACTTCGGATCAAAAGGTCGTGGGTTCGACTCCCACTGTGGTCGCACAAAATTCTTTTTGTGTCTTGGAGGAGATCAATCTCCAAAAGCACTTTAAAAAAAATCTCAAAACTAACTTTTATTTCCAATATTATTATGTGTATCTCCATTTACCACCCATTTTTATTCTAATATGATTCATTTGTGGATTTAATTGTTTCCAAGAGATTTTATTCAGCACCTCAACAAGCACAATGCAGCAGCAGCAGTTTGTAAATTTTCTAAAAGCGGGGTGTCCATGTTCTGTATCTTTTTCACATTTTTTGAGCTTTTTTTCCTGAAATTTTTTTTTTTTTTTTTTTTTTTTTTTTTTTTGATTTTGCAGTCATCGCATAAATGTTGGATCGATGCCGAATTACTGTTTCTTATTGATGTCAAAGTAGGCAACAAGAAAAAGGATCATGCATCCGGTAAACAGGGTTGTGTATGGACTTTCAGTGTCAAACTCAGATAGCCTAAGAACTCAGTGGCGAAATGATAGCTGTTAGGAAAACTTTCTATGATAGTTATGAATACAGACTTGTAGGAAAATATATACTAAACTTCAGATTTGATACTATACACTGAGCATGTACAAGGGAAGCACATTCATACTCAAGAACTGTTACATACAATCATTTTTCACCCCCAGTGTCCTATTTCTATAACACTATGATAGTGGGAAAATTCTGAAGTCAGAGAAGAAAAAAGCCAAAGAACATGATGCTTTGAAGGATGATGACACATGACTCAATATGGCAATCAAAAGTAGTTCACTGTCTTATTCAGCAGCCTTTCTCCTCCTACCGCTTTTCTTTGCAGTAACAGTGACGGGCACTTCAGCCTTGCCTTCCGGTGGTTGCTGATTACTTTTCCTTGCAGTGACAGTGACAGGTGCTTCAGTCTCGCGTTTAGGCAGTTGCTGATTATTTACAAGATCTTTCAACGAATTTATTTGACTACGTAGCCGCAATATTTCGCCTTTGGCAGATGCCAATTCCTCTTCAAGCTTCTTTGTTTTCTTCTCCAGACTATCCCTTTCCTCACCAAGTCTCATGGCAAGATTATGGACATCTTCCATGTTTTCTCGGGCCTCTTTGGATGCATTCTTTTTCTCTGTAAGAGACTTGTAAAGCACCTCTTTCTCATCTTCAAGGTTAGAAATTAGAGAATTAGCCCTCTCTAAATCTTTGGAAAGTAACAATGCATTTCGGTTCATCTCATCCAGTGATTTGGTAGCCTCGTCCAGGTCTATTTCAAGAGATTTCCGGGACTCCTTGTCCTTCGAAATCTGCTTCTCCAGAGTTTTAACTTCCTTTTTTAAAGAAGAAACTAGTTCTTTTTCTTCGTTCAGATCATTAGAAGCTCTTTCAGCTTTTTTATAGACATCAACCAATTCCCCTTGCAGGCTATCACGATTTTCTGCAACAGATGCTAGTTCATGAGACACAACTTGCAGCTCCTCTTTTGTTTTCTTCAGAAGTTCTTTTGCTGCAGCAAGCTCACTAGCAAACACGTCACTACTTACTGTAGCCTCATCAAGGCTCCTCTGCAGTGATTCCCTAACTCCAGCAAACTCAGCCTGAACCCCAGAGATCTCAGCCTCAAGTTCTGTGCACAAAGTTTTTGCCTGCTTTAATTGAATTTCCAGATTTGAAGCTTCATTTCTTGATTTTCCAAGAGCTTCATGAGTGATATGGAGCTCATGTTTCAGATTTGTTTCATTGTTCAATTGTTTATCCAGCATTTCCCTCAAGTTTTCCTTCTCTTGGGTCAAATCCGCAATTATTTTTTTGTTTCTACTTGTGTCAGACAGAACAAGTTCAAGCCTTTCCTTTAGCTGCTTCAGTTCCTCTTCTTTTTCTCCCAAAAGCTTGACATCCAAAGCTGCCTTTTGTCCGGAGGATGTTTTTAGATTATTGTATTCCTCCTGAATAGCATCAAACTTCCTCTTCAAATCATTTTTCCCAGAAGTTATAGAACTTACTGTTGCATTCAATTGATCCAGAGCGGCATTCTTCAATTCTAATTCCTTTGATCTTTCAGGAGTTCATCTTTCAATTTTTGAATATTTGATAGTGCATTGGCTAGTTCATCCCTTGTTCGCTTGTTGGTAGTTTTCAAGTCATTCAACTCCAAATCCTTTTCAGCAAGAGAAGAGCCAAGATTTTGAATATTCGTTTCTCTATCCTCGAGTTCTAAATTGAGCACATTAATCCTTCCCTGTAAGACTTCAATTGAGTTGATCTTTTCCTTCAAATTTTCCTCAAGTGCTATTTTTTCTTCCCCAGCCTTTGAAAGGTTGGTTTCAAGACTATCAATTTGAATTTTAAGCTCGTCAATCAATCTCTTCTCACCATTGAGCTCCTTTCCTAAGCCTGCAATTGTACTATTTGCAGAATTTAGTTGGTCCATTAGAGATTTCTGCTCTTCCATTGCTCTTGTGAGTTGTTTGCTCCATTCTTCTTGTTCATTCAGTAGCTTTGATTCAAAGTTCCTTTCCAATGAAATGATAGCAGCTTCCTTTTCTTTCAGCTTGGTCTTTATCTGTGCACATGGGTAAAATCAGACAAAGCATCTAAAAGTACATTCTTGCAACGAATTGCAAAAACAAAATTAAAGGAATATGATTTTATAAGGTCAGAATAGGTTATTAATTGGTAGAACTTTAGGAAGCATTTGAGAATAGAAGAAATGAGGAAAAAGATTAAACGATAAACATTATCTTTGTTGTACACTTTTTGATGTTCCTTTTTAAAGGTACTAGGCTCCTTCAGTGTCTGTGCTATCTCAGCATGTAAAGAAAGCTTTACTGTGGAACATAGGGACTTACAGATTCTACTGTTGCATCAGTGGCTTTCTTTTCTGCCCAAGCCAATCCATAGAGTGCTCCAAGAATACCAGAACTGAAAATACCAAGGCCATTCAGGAGAGACAAAACGGGATTTGATGGTGCATTTATTTCAGATGGCTGTTCAATGAATTCCACACATTAGAACATTAAGCTAATCAATTTATAAAATAAAAATAAAATATATTAATTGGGATAAAGTGAATCTAGTAGACATTCAGACCTCTGCTTTTTTCCTCTCCTCCGGGTTTTTGAGCTCACTTTCTCCTGAAAAAATAAAGGAACAAATGCATAAACCAATCATGAATGAACTGAGACGGAAATGGGTTACAAAGGATAGTAATTATAGCAAGGAACACCAGTCCATGTTAAGAAAAGAGTACATTTTAAGAATCTTCATCACAATACAAAAAGATGTTTAAAAAAATATTATTAGCTCAAATCAAAAAGATCTGCACATCATTATGCATCTCAATTGTGTGCTTTTAGGGGGTCAAAAGTATGCTTCGTGGGCTCCCTTGCTAAAACTCTGTTTTTCTGCATCCTTTTGCCTGATAATATCTTTGGGATGGCAACATGATGAACAAGGAATAAAAAATCAAATGTAAATGTACTATCCACATACGTTGGACACTTGAGGTGAAAAATATCTTTTAGGCCCATTAATTCCCCACGTAAACTTCAAACAGGAAAAAATGTAATAAAATTGGGGCATCGCATATGGATTTGCTACTTGTATTCCCTTTTGCCCTGATGACTTAGTACAGGACCTGTCCCGGAATAAGCTGCAAAGTTATGCAAGTCCTGCTGCTATCTTGAGTTGCTAAAAGAAGGAACTGATGTGCAGAAGTTAGTCTGGCATTAAACCTTACACAAAGGAGCCCTATTGTGGGTAGAACTTACTCCAACAAAACCAGCTTGTAAAAGACTGGCGCTCAAGTGCTTATAAAGCACTTTTGTGCCCGACATCCTAGTCTACCTGTCTGTTGACTGGAACAACAACCTGATGGTATCATTTCCTTCCTATGAGGCGACTTTCACTCACATACGACCTACCAGTAACTAATGACTTGATATTATACCCATACATAATACCAAAGTGCATTTTAATCCAACCTAGAGGGATAGGTCGCCCCTTCTGTGGACTTTAGCCACATTTCATGGTGGGATACTCTAATACCAAAGTACTCATGGGTAGAACTTTGCCCTACAGAACGATTACGTAAGGGAAGGGTGCCCAAGAGTTTATAAGCTATCTTATACCATCGTCCTGTGTAGACATAGGTGATTCATTCAATGCATAAGCAATGTACACTTAACTTGTACCTAAGTAATCAGACAAACTTGGCCGAGAAAACAAAAGGCAATCAGACTATTACTTATGTTTACAAATGGATACTTCCTGCAATCCCATTTTAATATGGTGCTATTGCAAAGGACGTACACCATGACCATCCCGGACTCTTAGTATTGCCTAATCACTCTCAGTTCTTAACTTCACTTCCAGCATATTAATCAGCATCTCTTAAACATAAAACTGCATTATAATGCATTGACAGAAGTTTGAGTGACCAGTCATTAAAGCATACATATATATAAATTTAATAATAACTGTGATAAATTGCACAAAGAAATAAATATAAATTGCCAATAAAAGTCAGAGACTAAAGAAAAATCTAAAAAAGACTAAGTTCCATGTTCAAATGCAATGAACCATTTGAAACAAACCCAAACCTTTACAATGACAAACTATAATACACCTAAAAAGATTTTATCTTAGAAAACCCATTACAACGAAAACAATTTACAAAACCCATCTCCCCAAATTCTTGAACTCCCATCCTACCAGGAAGAAAACAATCAATTTTGAAAAGCACAAGAAAAGTTAAACTTACTGGTGGCCAAGCCTTCAAGAGCATTAGCCCTGAGTTGCAAGAACGGAAGAACTGAAATACCCACCAACATAATAGCCCTCCTCTTGCAAGAAACGGCGTCGTTTGGGTCCTCTTGGCGCAGAGACGCCATTGGCAGAGCTCTCCTTCTCTTGGCCTCTGCAGTTCTTGAGGAGGAATACACGAAAAAGGGGTGAGAAGAAGAGGGAAAACGAGAGAGGGAGAGAGGAGAGTGTAAAAAGCAAGAGCTCCCCATCACAAAGCCCATTGCTTTTTCCTTGATTGATTTCTTTGGTTGAGATAAGGAATAGAGTTAAGCGCTCAGAGCTTTGCTCTTTTTGCTCTATTTTCAACTTTCAGTTTCAGTTAGCGTTCACATGGCTGATGGTGAAAGATTCATAAGCATCCAAGTTTCATGGTGGTTTGTTCTTTTATTTATTTAATTAATTTTATTACTAGAGATATCCTCCTTTTGAAATTTTATGTGGAGGTAGTAAAATGGTACTGTGTTACAACAATTTCTCTGTTAGGGCACACAGTCCAGACTTGCCTTACATTTATTTAAAATAAATCTTACATAGAATGAATCGAGTAAATTCATGTTAGTCTTCATGTGCAAAATAAGCCCCTTAAAGGAAATTCAATTTCTATCAATTTTTCATATCAGGTAAAAAAGTTATAATCAACCATATAAATGAGTGATTATAATACGGTCATGTGGTATATTTTGTATATATTTTATAATATAAGTTGATATTTAGTGATACTATTCCCTAAAAAATAGAAAATAAATCATATCGTCCACCCATATTATGACATGTGTACAAAATATACCATGTGGTCATACGTATTCAATAATTTCTCCACATAAAGAAGCATAAAATTCTAATTCCTAAACATATATGTGATTGGCTCTGACACAATGCAAGTGAATCATCACTTGAGACATTTGAGGACATAAAATTTGGTTTTCTTTTCCAGACAATCAAAATTAAGCTTTTAATCTTGTTAGTTAAACTTGTTCTTGTTGCTATAATACATTAATTGTTGCTATTTAAACTTGTTCCCATTTTAAGTACAATAAAGCTCTTAATTTTTGTGTGTGGCTGATTGTTGAAGTTTTTAACCTTTAAAGCATGCAAGAAAATTATGTAGAGTGTTCCTTGTTTTTTTTTCTTTCTTTTATATATATATATATATATATATATATGTATGTATATAGGTGATATCAGGAGGAAGATGACAATCAAACACATAACTTTTAGTGCATGAATAAACGTTCTTAATCACTTGAATTACAAACTCCTATCCTTACTCATTTTATTTCTATTTTCATAAAGCATGCCACAATTTACATAGTTTTTGTAATTACAATGATATTGTCAATTCCTATCAGTAAATAATTGTTTTAGTTTTTTTTTCCTTTTTCAGAAAAAGTAGAAACTGACAGCATTGCGTGAGAATGCAGTCAAGACAAGTTTTTGTCGTGTTGAGAACCATTTTTGAAATGTTCTACTACACTACACTAGTGCCTAGCTCTCTGCTTCAGAGTCAAATTCGCGTTAGGAGGATCATGCCCTTGTGTCCTCTGCAGCACTTTCAACCAATGGGAACATGCCATTGCCAAGAAAGAAAATGTGGCTTTTATCATGAACTTGTGTATGTTTTGTTGCCACGTCTAAGGTGTTTGTGATCTTCAACTCCACAGCAACCATTAAAATGAGAAATTGTAATGCCCACTCAGGCAGAATATGTTCTTTCATCAGTAAAATCTGTGGTCAGATTTACCATACTCTGACACCAGTAAAATCTAGGGTGGGGGCAATCCTTCTGATTTTAGAAGTCCAAGTGATTTGATGATTGAAATATATTAGACTGGCAATATTTTGATCCCACGAGCAGCAATAATTTTTGCAAAACTTAGAAACCAAAGTAACATGATTTGTTTACACCATATTTACGAACATGATGAGCTTAACCAATGGCTTAAGCTAGACTTCAGTTGTAAGAAATTTGTAACTCAAGTGGTTAAGAGCATTTATCCTTTCATACGAGGTTCTAAGTTCACTTCCCCATTCCTCTAATATCACTTGTATGAAAAAAGACACAAAAAAAAAAAAAAAAAAAAAAAAAAAAAAAAAAACAAAAAACTAGTTTGAATGTGGGAATATCTATCTGCGATCAAGAATTATGTCGTTGAAAAATGTGTGGATGCAAATGCTTACTTTGGCATGATTGTACGCTTGTCAGAGGGATGCTAGTCCTACACATTGTACATCTGGGTTATCAGAGGAATTTTTGTAATGATACAAACACGAATATGGTTCTTGATGTAAATTCTTCATTTGAAAGTTAAAGATTGGCTTGGGCCAACATGAACCTGATTGTCAGAAACGATAGACAGAAAGCAAAGATTTCTAACACAAAGGATGGGGTTGGTTAAGATGTACCAGGAGGAGAAGGCCCTTGCTGCAGCAAATAAATTAAACGCCTTATTGGAAAACATTAACTGGCAGCAGTGAATCCCAAATGCACAGTATATTCTCACCACATCATAACATAGATTTTGAAGATTAAATGTGTGTTCTTGAGAGCTATAGTACAGTAAAAGCATAGTTCAAACATACTAAGCTGACTGTAATACCATCTGCCACAACTCAGGGGTATATTGGCCGCATCGAAGCGTTACCTGAAAATGATCAATTACTAAAAATCGCTTAAACAACGCTGATTAACTTAATGCACAAACCGTGTGGGAGTACACAGAAAAGCACACACAAACTGGAATATAACAATCTGTGACCTTTCCATGATATAAGTTGTCAAAGATAAAACATCATATATATACCTCAAGAAATAATGAGAAGTAAATGGTAAGGTGTTATTTAAATATCCCGTGCACTCACTAATGAGTTCAGCAGGTCCAAAGGGTTTCTTAGATGAACACTTAATTGCAGCGAATTAGGAAACAATAAGAAAAAAACTGATGGTCAGGGCGTTCAGCCACTTGAAATCCATCAGCTCAAAATGATAGACAGCAAGACCTATGACTATTCTATGTCCTCACAATGCATGCCCAATAAGAAGAGATCTTCATGGTAGCTTTCAGAAGAGCTACCTGCAGAATTATCACAAGTACTTTCTATTTCCCCTTCAGCAAAAATCTTCTCCGAATGACAATCGAAACTACAAAATGCTTTCTCACCTCTGCAAAAAATCAGAGAAAACCTCAGCCTCCATAGTAAAAGGGGAGTTGAGTGAAAATTGCAAACAGATGTTTGAAACAAACCTGCACATGTACATTTCTTCTCCTTCCAAGTTCTTCTTGCAGGTGTAACAGAATCTCAACGCTTCATCCCAATGCTCATTTGCCAATCTGTCCTGGTACTTAGCCACTCGAGGTGATTCTATCCAGAGTTTTGCTTCATCAAAATTGTTTAACTCATTTGTGTGACATTCCAAAATACAGTCCCCAAAAATATGAGTTGTCTTAGGTTTTGGACCATGAGAAATTATACAGGTATAATCCTCAGACAGTTCTATCTCTCTTGCAGAGATAGAGGATGCATATTGATGAGTAGAGGCAATGGGTACTGGAAGTGAACTGGGTTTGAAACCCACTGAATTTTCTACTTGGAAACTTCTGCCTAAAACTAAAGATGAACTCAAAGTTTTATCCACTGAATCAAGACTTTTGAACCTCAAGTTTGGATCATACATAGAGCCACTTTGTGAGGAACCACTGGAGTTCAACAAGAATGATGCAATGTTTTCAGATGGTTCAGATTCCAAAGGACGTCCCACACTCCCAAAGAAACCATTCACTTGGTCTGCTTGGTGTTCGGGATCGAGAGTTATGTAGTTCCTATTTAAAGATTTGGACTTGATGGGACAATCGTCTGAATCATAATAAATCTTTGAGGAGTTAGAGACGTTAGTTTTCACCTGTGATCCAAAAATTATATTCTTCCTCTTTGGTGAACCAATAATTTCACTAGTTGCTTTAGTTTCATCACTGAGTGAATTGACAATGCCGAGGCCTTCTATACTACAATCCCATTTCGTTTGATTTCCATTTTGGGACGATGGTCTACCAGACTTAAGACTAAATGGGTTGCTAAGATTGTAAAGAACTCTGAAATCTAGAGGAGATGGAGGACTCCTAACTGAGTCAGAATCTGATGAACCTTTATTACCAAACCCTGTAAAGAAACCAGGAATACTGAAAAGTGAGTTGCTTGTATGTTTCAGGCTTAACATATTAGAATAAGTCATTAGATCATCGCGCACAAACTTTTTGCACGTGACATGCTTATCTTCCTCTGTAATATTCTAAACAGCTCACTTCTCTTAAGAGGAACCAGCAATTCCTTACTGTAAATCGATGGTAGTAACCACTAAATTCTGGAGTAGGTTGGGAAAAAGGTAAATCCTAAGTTCAAAACCTGTCATATGAAAAAACAAACCAACACTGTAACCAATGAGTGAAGAAGCAGGTTGTGAGCAACATTGACCATCCACCTAGCTACACAAATGATAAAGCTTGAGTGCACATTATGGATAATAGGAAGTGGAAATGCATCTTGTAAGCACTGATACGAAAAGAAAAGAACAAATGAGAAGATAATTGTCCAAAAAATAATTTCCAGTGGAATAATTAGGAGTACAATCGAATAAAATCAACTGGACATAATCAGAGGAAAGAAGGGTAAACCATGAGCACGCATCAATGAACCATTATACAGGCAGGCAGGGAAAATCAAGGGCAACCCAAATAAGAAATTTTGTTGACACATTCAGAAATAAATGTAAAAACATGGATTGGATTGATGATCAAGATTAAAAATTTCCCAAATGATAACTAATTAAAAATTTCAAACATCATAACTGATCAAAAATCCCAGAACAACCTAGAGAGTATAACTTAAATTACACACTCAAGAAGCTTAGAGACCAAACTAAGTGCAGAAATAAGTTAAATAAGTTAATTCATAGAACCCATTATAGAAAATTGTCTTCAATGTCCGGTCACAATAATATTAAAAGCAGATATAGATCCCTTTGATTTTCCCAAATAAATACATAAATTCGTTTAAAATTGCTCGGGGATGATAAAGAATTCAAAGGTACCCAAGAGATAAGTTGAAAATGCAGTCACAAATACGGCAAGTGCTTAATCCTTCAAAATGTATCAAAGGGTATCCATTATGATCAAAGTCTGAATATTTTGCACAACTGAAAGGCCGATACACGCATCCTAATGAACCTCAAGAACACTAAGTCACAGTAAACAACTGAAAAGTTAAAACAAAAAATCAAGACCCAGTTTTGAGGTCCCAAAAACCCAATCCATCAAAATTCAAATGGATCAATGAGACAGAAATACAGACCCATAGGAAATAGGAAAATGGTACGGAAAACCCACCTGGCTTTCTTCTCCGCAACTTCACTGATGAAGTTGAGACTACGAAAACAATCCACATAAAGCATAGATAGACAGTGAAAAAGTCTGTAACTTTAACTTGCCTTCACTTTTATAACTCATATGTTCCTTTCTTATATTGTATGCACTGAAAACCAGAGACAGGCTCTTCACTGAGAAGAAAACTGATACACTTCTCTATTTCTCTCTCATTCACACATACACACGATTAACAAAGGTTATGTATTGTATGCGGCTTGGTATAAAACTACGTATATTCTCAGTTTTGGACCTTTTGGAGTTATGGCAATGTGGCAGCATCTTCTGGTCTAAGAGTATCCACAGTAGGGGATGTATTTTCGAGGGTGTAAAACCACTTTTACATCCCCTTTACATCTCTGGGGGTGTAAATACGTTTTTTTTGCTCCAATAGGAAACGATGTAAAGCCACCTTTACATCTCATTTTCTTCATTTTTCCTCTCTTTTCTTGGGTGGGTCCCGCCTACAAAAGATGTAAAAATATATGCAAATGTGCATTTTATTTTACATCTCCATAGTGGTGATGTATGTTTACAACCTTTTACATCTCCCTATTGGAGATGATTCCGGTGACAAGGGGTGTATATTTAACATACACCCCCTTATACACCCTCTCATTGTAGATGCTCTAAATCTAATATTCTTTCTAAGTAGTTACTCATTTACAGTAAAATCTCTGGCCTTTGCCTTTTCCAGTTTGTGAAAAATAGAGGATATTTATTTGTTTGTTTAACTTGTCAAAATATGTGGTGCTTGAGGATAAGAATATGTAAATGAAGAATATATATGTTTAATTAACTTGTACAAATTTTGAGAAAACTTGTAAATTTTCAATTAAACTTTAATCCTAAAAAAGGAATGAACTTTTTTTTTCTTTATAATTAGTGCTTGTCACGCGCAGAGTTTTCAAATGATGTACTAAACTCTTATTCTATTATGGTTAAATTTAGTAGGATTATGAATCCAACCAAAAGGTTGGGACTAATAAGTTGGATTGAATTATGTCTAACTCTATCATATTTTATGTGTAGTATTGTAGGGGTCTTTTTATTCCAGCAACCTGACGAATGGGCTTGGGCTGCCGTAAAGAGAAACAGGTAAAGCCACCCCTTGTATTTGAGTTCAAGAACCAGGCTCCAAGAACGTTTTGAAAAGTTCGTCAGAACCTTAGAAAACACCTCGGGTATCTTTCACCAGTAAGCCAAATGCACGTGGTAAATTATTAATATGACTTGCTTGAGGAGCTTGTGGCATGGGAGCTAATCCTCACAAGTTTAGCAATTTGAGAGAGAGAGAGAGAGAGAGAGAGAGAGAGAGAGAGAGAGAGAGAAGCACGAACTTCTTACAGAGAGAAAAGATTCAGAATGGGGAAGAGGAAAATTAGGAGGATTTTTATCTCAGGAAGAAAGAAAATAATGGGAATAGAAGATAAGGTGTCTTTAGTAAATTTCCAGTCACTTGACAAAGCTTGGTCGCGCTCTGGATGATGGTGTTTTGCTAAGTAGAGGAAGCTCCCTTTTATAGGCACTTAGAACCCCTAATTTTATCTAACCTTCTTTTTCCTTTTCCTTCACTTCCTTCGATTCACTCATATTTGGTGAAATTTCCATAACCATAGTACCTGAGTAACAAGTCTTTTTGGGGTTCCAAGATTTTTACGCAGCTGGACCTCTCCATGTGGGTGAGGCGCCACCCACTTTTCTCCTTGGTTTTCATATTAGAGCTCGCAAAGGAAAAGGAGAATGGATGGAGCGTTTGCCTAATGTGTATTCCTCCTACACATATGAATTTTCTTTGGTTTTTGCAATAGCTTCTCGTTGACTCTGTTATGGAGCTTTAACAAGGACTGAACACGATGCTAGACATTTTATAAGGCGTTGGGCTGGGCATTTCATAAGGTATTGGGTCATTGGTGCTCTATTTCTAGCAGCCTATGAGTTTGGTTTCGTCAAGCTGCAGGAAGTAGTTCATTTGCTTTGTTTTTTGACAAGGTGTTGGATGCTTTAACTAATGTGGGATTTTCTAAGTGTTGCAGCAACCAATAGATATTCTCCTGAGGCATTGGATCACTTTTCTCTCTCTCATGCTTACCCATGTGCTTGGGCCCAAGAAATGGGCTTGAGTTTTAGTGCTCCCAAGTAGCCCAAAACTTCCATTCTCTGAACCCTCAATGGGCCTTATGAGTGCTCGTACCCATCCATACCACAACCTTCTCAGCAAACCCCAGATATTTACACGGCTTTGGCCCACTTAAGCTTGTAGCATGGCTTGGCATTAGAATAACAGTCCTTTTGCTTGGCATCACATGTTTATTTAGCATGTTTGTGCTTGAGTTCTATTATGCCGTAATAAGCTATGACCGAGCCAAGTAGCACTTGATAGGTCAGTAAGTGTGAATTTATAGAGCCGGTGCGTTTTGACCCTTTTGACGTGGCGAGTGCGTGTGTTTGCTTGGCGTGGCGTGTGGCCCATAACTCGTGCAGGTGCGTCCCACAGGTTCTCATATGTCCCAGTTGGGCTCCTTTTGCAATTAAATATTTGTGCTGGGCTAGGAATAAGTCTGGGCCCAACCTTTGGATTTTTGGATCTCAACAAGTACCAAACACATAATTGAATTAGTGTTATACTCTCCAATTCAATGTAAGTCAATGTAATCCAATGCAATTCAATGTAATAAAATACAATCAAAATCTACCTCATAATTCAATTCTTCATAGATGTTCTGAATCCAAGTTCTAACAATCAAATTCGGCCAACGGGTCTAGCACAGTAAAAAAAGACATTGCCTTGTAGATAAGTGGTCTTAGGTTCGAATATGATACATTGGTAGTGAACAGTGGTCTCAGGTTCGAACATGACACATTGATAGTGTTTGTGTGTGAGAAACCCCTTTACCATTATAGACTATCGCTTGTATTTAAAATAAAATAAAAAGAGGCTGAAAGTCACTTTCGGTCCCTGTAGTTTGACACTTCGACCAGTTTTGACCCTATAGTTTCAATTCCGTCAATTTTGTTCCTATAGTTTCGTATTTGTAGCAATTCAAGGACAAGTTAGTATTCCTAACAATTTCTTTGGCAGTGCAAGGGGCAATTTCGTCAACTCAAAATCCTTGAGCATAAAAGCTCGTTTGAATCTCCCATAGTTTCATATTAGGACTTGAAATTGGTCATTTGGGTTTAGTGTTCTTCAAAAATTGGGATTAGTAGTTGAATTTTGAGCCCTAATATGAAATGGGAAGAATTTTAGACAAGCTTTTACGCTCAAAGGTTTTGGGTTGATAAAATTGCCCCTTACATTGTTAAAGAAATTGACAAGGATACTAACATGTCCTTAAATTGCAACAAATATGAAACTACAATGGCAAAATTGACAGAATTGAAACTACATGGTCAAAAGTGATTGAAGTGCCGAACTACATGAACCAAAAATGACTTTTGCCCAAAAAAAAAATTTAAATTCATTAATAATTCCTTTACTCTTTTCCCTTTCTATCCCTACTTTTTGGTGCTCTTGAATTCCTTTTCTTTATTGCTAAAATTGAAAAAGAAACACAAACAAGTGCAACGTATCTCTCAAATCCTATTTCTTTTATGTATGTGGTGTGCATGGTACATCAGCTAATAATAAGGCCTTGTCTAACATAAACAAATAAAACAAAATAGTGACTCTAGAGCTTTGAGGACCCATCTACCAACTATCTATGTACGCAAGGGCACAACTCATGAAAGAATGTTTCTTTTTTCAAATTTAGGAATGATTGTCAATATTTATGGTTAAATTACTAACATATCATGTTAACACCACAACATATATGGATTTAGCCCCACTATACACCCGAATTCAAATCCCCCTTCTCGTAGTTTAAATTACATTAAAATATAATATCGTTTGTATAAAAAAAATTGTTAACATCACATAAAAATCTGCATTTGTATTTTTTTTAATTTGATAAACTAAAATATAAATATCATCTGGGTGTGAACTTTCCAAACTAGGACCCAGCTCAAACCAGCATCCACTAGGCCCAAAAAGCCCAGAAAGAAAAAAAAACGAAAAACAATAACGCATTAACGCATCTGTACCAAAGAAAAAAAGGAAGAAAATAAACAATAACGTACCAGGTGTGTGATATAGCAGTGCCAGTGACCCTCTTTTATCCCTAATTCTTTACTCTCTCTGCTTTCTTGTCTTTATTTTCCCATCTCAGTTCTCCTGGAAGGAGACACAATTAATTTCAACTTTGAGGAAATTTCGAGTTGAAGCTCTTTCAGAAGCTTCAATTTGTCTTGCGACTGAGGAAATTTTGAGAAAAGTTTCGATCTTTCAAGCCTGTAAAAACTTGTCCTTTGAGGTAAGATTTAAGGGCTTCATTTCTCGATTTTGAAACTGCTGGAGTTTGAATTGAGCTTAAGAATTAGGAAATTTTTGGAAAACGAATGGTGGGTTAGTTTTTGTTTTACTTTTCATGAGTTTAGAATGATAAATTTGGTGACTTTGTTAGGGTTTACTTACCAGTCTATTGAGCTAAGGGTATTGAATTCTCCGACAACGATTTTCACCATAAAAATAGGTTTCTTTTTAGAGAGATATTCATCGGGGTTCTGATGTTTTCGTGATTTTCTAAAACAAAATGCTGATTTGGAGCTAGTTTCAGTTTTTCTTTTTTCAAAAGAAATTTTTTGTAGATGATGGTGATGATAACAAAGGTTCATGAGCTTGGATGATTTGGGGTTTTGGTTATATGAAGGAGGAGAAGTTGTTGATTGGAATAAGAAGCTAGCTGAAAAAGGATAATGGTATGGATTTTGTTGGAGTTTAGCCCAATTGAAACGGAGAAACTGGTGGTTTGGAACTAGCAAGTAGGGTCTTACTGGTGTATCGTATTTGTGGTGGTTTTGTTGTTGTTAATCTTGAGTTCGTGTTGAAATGGATGACACCGAAGATGATGCAAGGTATCCTCCAAACCCATATGGTGTGAATCACCAGCAGGGTTATGGTTCTTCTCAAAGGCAGAAGCTTCCTGTTCGTAGTGGTCCATATTCTAGGCCAGTTGGCAGTCACTATGTTGATGATGAAGAGGACGATGAGGATGAAGAGGATGAAGAGTTGGGTGAGGAAGAAGAAGACAACAATGGTCAAAATGGTTATCCGTCTGTTCACAAAGATGTTGATGATGATGATGATGACGACGAAGATGATGGTGATGATGAGGAGGATGAGGAGGATGAAGATGATAATAAGAGCAAAGTTTATAATAGAATGATTGATGATGCTGATTTAAAAAAGCACCCAAAGAAGCGGAAGTTGAAGAATTTGATCTCAAGTTATGAATTTGCTCCTCGTCTACCAGCTCCTCCAGCTGCTGCACCCTCTGCTCCAAGACAATCAATTGGTGGCCGAAATTCGCTTACCGATTGGACCGAGCATGAGACATTTGTGTTACTAGATGCTTGGGGTGATCGGTTTCTTCAACGTGGAAAAAAGAGTCTTCGCTCTGAGGAGTGGCAAGAGGTAGCGGAGAAGGTTTCAGAGGTGTCAAAGATTGAAAGGACAGACACACAATGTCGCAATCGGTTGGATACCTTGAAGAAGAAGTACAAAAAGGAGAGGCTCAAGTTCGCAGAGACTGGTGGTGCTACTAGCAAGTGGGTCTATTTCAAGAAGATGGATATGTTAATGTCATCACCACAACAGCAATCTGGCCTCTCTTGTGGTTTGGACTCAGGGGAGTATGTTTTCATGAACCCTAGAGTGTATTTGAACCGTGCAAATGGGTTGGATGAGATGAGGGATAGTCCAGGAAATTCAGAATCTGCTGAGGGAGTGGATGATGATTCTGATGGGCTACCACCCAAGAAGAGAAGGTACGGAAGGGACAATGATGATCGGTGTTCCTTTAGATTGCTTGCTGATTCTATTCAGAAATTCAGTGACATATATGAGAAGATCGAAACTAGTAAAAGGCAGCAGATGGTAGAACTAGAGAAGATGAGGATGGATTTCCACAGGGACTTGGAAATGCAGAAAAGGCAGATTATGGAGAGAGCGCAGGCTGAGATTGCGAAAATACAGCAGGGTGATGACGAGGAGAATGATATCTCTGCCGAAAACGCTAGTGGGTGATATGAGTATCTATCTATAATGTCAACTAGTTATGTTAACTGCTAGCTGTTGTTGTAACAATTGGGGGCCTTTATCCCTTTCAATTTCTTTTATGGAAATAAGTTGTTGATGTTGTAGCAGATATGGTATTAGAAATATGAAAATTCGAATTACTATTGTATTGCCTAGTTCTGTTCCCTTTTGTTCCATGTTGATGGTCTTGTATGTATCCACTTGTGCTAGTGGTCTGTTTTCTATTTTGATTGCCTCTGCCAGCATTTTGAGCTGAAAATCATGAAGATGCAACAATATATACGTTTTAAGTTTTTTGACAGATCCATATACCTTGGTGCATGAGTTTTGTTTGTTTTGGTTTTGTTACAAAATGCAGAATCTAGTCTAAACTCATCCCTGAGTTCTCAACCATCTTTTAAAAGGAAATGACAATTACAACCTTATCCACCCATGATATTAAAAGGACATGAACGTTAATGCTGCAAGCGAGATTGGGGTGCTGCATCCGCATTGTCATGGGACTTGTGAAATCTAGTGCATTTGAAAAATAAAGAGTGAAACAACATTTAGAATTCATGAGGTGGAATGTATAGTTATAAGTCACTGATAATCAAATTTCCAATTGGGTACAATGAAACGCATCAGGATCAATTATGCCTTACAAATATAGGCGGTGAATGAACATGAGTTCATAACATTCTTTCATATTACTACAATTAACAGCTACTGCATTTCAGCACTGAATTTGTCCATCTCCTGCGTAAGTTACAATACATGAGGCAGTGCGAATTGTGTAGCAGAAGAGCAACCCTCATTCAAATCGTATTTACAAAGGTAACATTTGAATTGGGTTTTCTACAATCCACCGTCTTTATAATGATAAGTGGTTATTAGTGTTTTTCTTTTCTTTTCTTCCAGCAAATTCCAACTGGAAGATACTTGAAATTTGTAGGATATATGGCTGTGCCGCTAGCGCTTAATAGGGCGTATAACCTGCAGAAGAATCAGCATTTCATGAGTGAGTTAAGTATACAGCAGACGGTTTATAACAGCATTACTAAAAATTTGATTACTAGGACATAGTGAGTATCAATCACATAGCCCACATGCAATTAAGAAAAAAATTGTCATATGAACAGCTCAAAACATTAGCCCAAACATCGTAACTGATAATTATGCATGTGGTGTCAACTGATATTGCATACTTTCACAAGTTCATTTTTTGTTTTTCTACTTATTAGCAGGTCTTCAATCATCTAAATCAGAAACAGTCCTTAACCCTGGGTACTAGTGTAAGTAAAAGAAGAGAAACTATCTCATACCATATCCCTCTGAGGAAATCTTGCGAACATCATCAACCTTGCCAACCGCCTCAAGTATTGATGAGTAAGTGATGAGATCATATTGAAAACCTTTTGAATCCATCTCTTTCATCAGCTTTGCAGCCTCCTCGAGCATACCAGCTCGGCTGAGACAACCAAGAACAGTGTTATAAGAAACTGCATCTGGTTGAATCTTAGAATGCTTCATCTTGGAAAACATTTCCAAAGCCCGATTTGGTCCACCTGTCCTGGCCAAGCCATTTAAAATGATATTTTGTGAGTTTAGGTCTGGAATGCAACCATTTTCTTCCATTACTTTAAGCAAGGAATGCGCTTCATCCATCATGCTAGCCCTCACCATCCCTGACATGAGCGCATTATAAGCATACACATCTGGAGTGCATCCGAGTTTCTTCATCTCGTTAAAAAGATCCAAAGCTTCATCGAAACGCCCGCATTTCCCAAAATGTTTAATCATCACAGCATATACCCTAGCACTTGAACGCCCACAGTTTTCTTTCAATTCTTGAAATAACTCATTTGCAGCTTCATACCGCTTTGCTTTTCCAAGACTGTTGATCAGGCTGCAATAGGCAGCTGGACAAGGAGGAAACCCCTTTTCATCCATCTCCTCAAGAAGCAACAGAGCTTTCTCAACTCTATTTGTTTTGCAAAAACCATCAATAAGAATTGAATAGGTAAATGAGCTGGGAACAATGCCATTAACTTTCATCTTCTCAAACCATGAAGCAGCGTCAGAAGCTGGAGCTTTGGATTCAAATAAAGCTTTAATTATAGTGTTGTATGTCACCACATTAGGTGTGCAACGCAAAGAAACCATCTCGTTGAAAAGCTTAATAGCATCTTCTATACGACCTTCCTTTCCCAAAATGTTTATCAAATTGTTAATGAGCACGACATCAGGCTTACAACCCTCCCTCAGAAGGTTTTTGTATATAACACAAGCATCTTCAACCCTACCAGCTTTGCCAAGCCCCTTTATCAATTCAGTGTAGGTAAACACAGTAGGCGGACACCCCTTCTCTCTCATCTCCTGGGCCAGGTTTAAAGCTTTCTCAACTTTTCCCAACTTGAAAAAGATTGCCAACAGGGTAGTATAAATCTTTGCAGTTGGATGCAAACCATTATCCTTCATTTCATCAAACAACCTAATGGCAGAATCATCACGACCCAATTTCCCAAATGCCGATATTAGTGCACTATATGTAACTGTGTCTGGGAGACAGTTAACCTCATTACACATCTCATTATAGAGCTCATGGACCTTGTCATGATGACCTTCTTGCATCAGCATTAAGATCATGGAGTTGTAAGTGTTTGCTGTTGGTTTGCACTTGTGGCCTTTGATCTGGTAGAAGACAGATAGTGCCTTGTTTACCATCTTAGCCCTGCCTAAGATTCTTATGATTTCAGATAATTCAGCTGGCTCAATAACACATGTACTCCGAACCATTTCTTGGATGGTTTTCCACATTTCACCAACAACACCAGCCTCATCCAAGCAACGGATCAACGCCATGTATGTGGTTGAATCGTGTTCGAAATTCCTTCTCTTCCCAGCCCACTTGAAAAACTGAATCTTAACATTGACTTCAACATCAATTTTGAGAACCGCGAGAACCAATCGATGATCCACTCTCAACTTCAGCACTTCTAGGGCCTTTTCTGCATCAGGTCCCCATTTGAAAATTTTCAAAATCTTTGTGAACCTCTCATCCAACATCCTAACTGAAGGGTCCTTCCTTGACATATTCCTACTCATGGGGAAGTTTTGCACTTCTCCAGAAGCACGGGGCAACCGGAACATTTTAACTATCTCATTTTCTGCTAAGCCACAACATAACAACAGGTTAATATAGAAGAAATATCGGTATATTCAATCAAAACCATGCTAATACAGAAATACAAGTTGTTAAAAAGTACAGCATAACCTTGCCAACCAAATAAAAAACAAAACAGTCAAAGAAAACCCAATTGCAGAAATTGAATTGGAAACAAATGCTTGCTTCACATATTTAAGTTGAAATTGATACATAGAATAATGCGGCTTACCTGTTTGATTAAGTCTCTCAGAGAGATGAGGATAGGTTGATATTGATCGCTTTAAAGCAAACGATTTGGCAACCATTTTTGTCATAAGTAACGGGGATTTGCACATAAATTTACACCTCAGGCGGGCAAATTCCACTCATGCTAATTGCTAAAACAGTATGACGAATTGATTTTGGCCTTCAAAGGAAAATGATACGACAAAAGCATACCCCAACATTGTTCCTAGCCAGTTCGTCGTTGTCGTTTCAATAAGGAGAAGAAAGGAGATAGGGAAGA
This sequence comes from Prunus armeniaca, assembly GCA_903112645.1. Lineage (NCBI taxonomy): Eukaryota > Viridiplantae > Streptophyta > Magnoliopsida > Rosales > Rosaceae > Prunus > Prunus armeniaca. The sequence goes on along the minus strand of CAEKDK010000003.1, from coordinate 5,532,501 downwards.
GGGAAAACAGAGAAGAGAAGAAGTCCCTGCCAACAACTGTCGTTGCCGATGCCGCTGTCTACTTATAAGTGAAGTGAGAAGCTTTAGAAACTGTCATGTTTAATTTTGTGCGCTAAGTAGCTGATCCCGCGAGCTTGTGATTGATCAACCCCTTCTCCAATGCGAATTGAGTATTTGTAAGGTGAGTATTTTTTTACTAAGGTTTGTGTGTCATAATGAATACGTAAGTCAATTTTCGTAAGATAAAAGACATTATTTGAACATGATACCAAATTGAGGGATTTGGTGGACCAATTCATATATGACAAACACGCTTAACACGCTTAACACCGACAACAAAGAGTCTGACTTAGGCAAGGGACTTGTAGCTCCATCAATTTGATAAGAGCATTTACCCCTGCATCCGGGTCCTAGGTTTAATTCCCCTCTCCCCCAATATCGCTTGTAATAAAAAATGTATATATATGACTTAGTATCAGACACAAGAAACCCAACCTTTTACTAACTTGTCTTTTTTATTTATTTATCGATGAGGTGAGAGATTTGGACTTGAAATGTCTTTTCATATTGGGAAGAGAAATACCGCTATACCAAGAGGTAGTTGGTAGGCAACTGTCTAAGCTGGTACCATATGCAAAAGAAAGTTGCTTCAGTTTCCATATCTTAGTATGTGTCCCATGAATCCTTTTGTATGATTTATTTTAAGATTTCTATTAATATCAATATAAGTTATATAAACTTTTGTGTAAAAATTGTGAGACGATTGGAATAGTGTGGAAATAGAGAAAAATTTAACCTACTTTAATGTCAATTCTCAAGACCACTTAATGGCATAATTACTCGCCTGAAATGGGAGAGAGAAATACTAGATATGGGATACCCACGTCTTAATAAATACGTAGGATGTACAGAATACTAGCAATACTCATTTCAAGTAAGCAAAGGAAAGAGGACATGTTCGTTTTCGGTCAGTCGTTTTATCCTTTTATTTTTCATCATAATCATACCATTTTCTTTTATACAATGAGAATTACCAAAGCAATTTTAGACTTCATTTTAAACTGAATCATCTTTTCCCGCTTGGGAGAATTACTAATCTTTTTTGTTGTGTTTTCGAGCAACATATGGAACTAATCATATATCAAATCCGAGTAAAAATCACATTACATCACATCACCGGAGAATGTAAAAGTGACTTTACATCTCCATTGGAGATGCTCTAAAGCATAAGTCTTGCACCAAAGACGACCCTGATGCAAATGATCCTATGCCAACAACATATACTATCAACCTTGAAGCAAAAGATGTCCAGCCTGACCACATACATGAGAAACTCGGAAACAAAAGCGAGCAACCTTGTAAATTAATGAAATTTTAGAGAAAGATTTAAAACATGAAGAAAGAGTAGCAACAATGGCCGACGTGAAGACGACTTGAAAGGGAATTAGTCTCATTTCCCTACATAAAGAGCAGGGAAATGAAACCAAGGGTACATTTCTCTTGAAAACCATTATAAAAAAAATCCGGAATTCTAGAGACCAAATGTAACAATAATTAATTAAAACTGACAGACCACAAGCACAGAAAAGGCTTTACAGACTCCTAAAAAAGTATATCATTAAACACACCGCGGGCCTCTTCCCCTCTCTGAGAGTCCAAATTGTGTGCAAGGCTCAAATGAAAATGTTTTTACGCTTAGGAATCAAATCCTGCCACAAAAACCATAGAAAGGCAAATTACTCTACACAATTACGCAGAACTTTGGGGTGCTTCTGGCTTGTCTGTTTCCATTGGTTCTTCAGAAGCTTGTGGAACCTCATTGCTGCTGTCGGCAGGGTTCTCATTACTGCCGGCATTGGCATTTGCATCCCCGCCCTGAGGCTGGTGCTCATTTCCCTGAGGAGGTGGGGTTGGAGTTTCAGGAGCTGCTGGCTTGGCTGGTGCTGGTTTTGGTTTCGTCATTATGGGTCTACAGAACCTGTCCGTGCAAATAGATTGGGAAAAGATAACTACCAAGTCAGATATCACTGGGCCAAAAGACAATTGACTAGAGACAAACAACCAAATTCTAAGAAAAGACTTTGGCACTTCTACAGAAAGGTTCCAAAAGACTATGCAAGCCAACCAGTTTAAGAACACTAGCAAAAGAAAAAAAATTCATGAATGCAGAAACAATACCTGTCAAGTGCTTCAGCCTTCCGTCTCACATCAGCTGACAAGAGTACTGGGTTGGCATATTTTGGGAGCGAATCCTGTTGCTGTTTTTTCTCTCTTAACCAGGCCTCAGCTTCAACACACTCATTTAAGACCTATGTCACACAAAAAACACGAGTTGGAATGGAAGATATTGGTGGATGGGAAGAGATTGGGGGATGGGGAAGAGCTCAATGAGTCCATTACCTTCTGTTTATCAGAAATATCAATGTGTTCAAATTTTGCATCAGTCGACATTGCAGCTTCTCTGTAACTATTAATACAGTAACCAAGTTGATCGATCACAGTACCCCTCTCTGTGTGCTCCCTGTATCGCTCTTCAATTGGGTCACCTTGCTGCAATTTGATAAATCACCATCAATTTCAAACAATCAAACCAGTCGAATATAATACTTTAACATTGTTGCCCTCTTTTTAACAAATTAAACAAAACCAAACAGAGAAGGGCACAAAAAATCATTAGGAAAAAAAAAAATCCTAACCTTCTTTAGCTCCTCAAGCTTGGCAATGTAAACTCCTTTGGTTTCATCTTCACCATCTTCATAGAGCCAGTCCTCCACCTCCTGAAGTCTAGCAATAAACGCTTCCCTCTCTGGTTCGGTGACAAATTCCTGATATTTGTCATTGAGCTGGAGACACAAAAGAAAATTTTGAGTCGGTATATGAACAAGAAAAGAAAAGGAAAACCACAAAACATGCCATGAACATAGAAGAAGCAGACTACCTTGTTTCTCGTGTCATAGACATATGCCTCAACAGCATTTTTCTTGTCTTTTGTTTCTTCCATAACACGGTCTTGCAAGGCCATCTCAAACTCCTTCTCTATTGCCTTTTGCACATCTGATGGAGGCATCCCTCCATAAACTAACTCTACAACAGGAATGTTTGTTTTCTTTACCTTTCTCTTAGGAGCATCAGCCTGCATGGCATAAAAACATCAACAATGCAGCCAACCACTGAAATAAAACTAAATAAACCACTAATAACATTAAAAAGAACAGGAAGACTGTTTGTAATTCCAGGTAGGATTTGACACGCACAATCTATGACTTCTCTATAGGTCATATAAAATGCAGATTGCATGTGGAAGGAACGATCACAAAAATGTTAAATAGTACAACTCCTCTCAATATTTCAAAGAACATGGAAACTTAAATGTATTTCAACATGATGGAAACTCTAAATATTTCACAAAACATTAAATCCTTCATCCTTCTTAGTCCACACAAAAGTGAGTCAAATCAAATAACCAAACCCTACAATGTCAATATATACAGGGCTATTTGGCTACCTACCCCGAAGCTGAGGTCAAGAAGAAATAACAAATAACTCATGATTAACCAACATATGACGAAAGGAGAATATTACTGACCTTCGCATCTGTTTCCATCTGCACAGGCTTGTCTCCTGACTCAGGAACACCATTTTCAGCACCCGAGGCATCAGCAGTGCCCTTAGCATCTTGCATGTTCACATCAGTCTCATTGGTACTTGGGGGAGCCGCATCACTAGGGGCCTCATCAGTCTCCATCTTAGCGCCCTCCTTAGGTTGCTCTTTTGTGACAGGAACCTCAATTTCTTCTTCTTCCAAGAGCTAAAGCACATGTCAAGAAAAAACAAATGGACTTAAAATCAACCAGTGACGGCTAGAAGCACAAGATGTTTTTAACAAACTTACAGTTGCTGAGTCTACAGATACAATCCCATGCAGATTCAGGCGAGCTTTGACCTTCAGTTTTGCCCGCTCACCTTTAGTAGACTGGAAAGGACCAATCTGCACATATAAAGTATAAATGTAAATATAAAAATCTGGCAGATAACCTACTAGCCTTGAGACAAATTAGAGCATGCAAGTTTTAAGATCCACTCACCGTGTATGTGCTGATTTTTGCAGGTGCTTGCAAATCAGAAACATCGGCATACTGTACATCAACTGAAAACGTGCCCGATCTGTAAAATGTAAGAGCCTTGATACTTGGAATAGGATTTCCCTTGGGGAAAACAATAGTACTTTGGTTATTATCAGCTGCTCCATTCTGGGTGTCTGGACCAGAACCTTTCCATGACAAAGCAATTGTAAATGGGAAGCTCTCGTTCACCTTTAAATTAAATGGAGTAACATTAATTAAAAATAAATCAGCAAGGCAAACAAAGGTAACACATTAATTAAAAATAGAGATTAGTTCAACTAATGGAAACAAACACAAAGATTTTTACAAAGCATGAGTTTAACTCACCTGAAACTCTCTGACTTTGAATGTCGGACTAAGAATTGCGCATTGCAGAGCACAACCCCTGGCAACACACTCACTTGCATTCATAGTTCGCCTAGGCTCCTTTTTGAAGAAATCTGTCAATATCTTGATTATAGCAGGAACACGAGAGCCTGAACCAACAACCTCAACTGTATGAATATTCTCTATTGAAAGCTGTGCATCAAGAAGAGCCTTCTCCAAAGGCCCCTTCACACGTTCCAAAATAGGAACACTAATTTGTTCAAACTCATCACGCTTAATAAATCCCCTGACATCTTTCTCTTCCATTAAACACTCTATATTCAAAGGTGCCTCAGGATTTGCACTAAGCATCTTCTTCAGCTTCTCACAAGCAACCCGAAGACGAAGGCAGGCCCTTGCATTCTGAAAGACATCGATCTTGTACTCTTCCTTGAATTTTGCCGCAAAGTGGTGGAACAGTACTTCATCGAAATCCCTGCCGCCCAAAGACTGGTCAAAGGAATGAGCCAGTATTTTCAACTGCCCCTTCTTAAAACCAGCAATGCAGACTTGCATGCTAGCATGTCCAATATCAACGAAGGCAACATTCAATTGGTCATTTTCTGGTAAATCCGTCTTGTAAATACCATAAGCCAAAGCAGTCGCTGTAGTTTCGTGGAACAAGCGAAGAGGGTGCAAGCCAGCAATTGTTGCTGCATCCATAACAGCTCTTCTTTGGAGATCAGTGAAATAAACTGGAATCCCAATACAGCAATCAACAACAGCTGCATTAAGATTCTTCTCAGCTATGATTTTCAGATCAGAGAATAGCATTCCAAGAACTTGGGTAGGTGTAAATGTCCTCGATTCTCCCAAATATCGGGCATGAATCAACGGGTATCCATCAGGGCCTTCAGTAACAGCAAAAGGCAATGACTTGATATCCCTCTGCACAACAGGATCGGAGAATTGCCGACCAATTAAACGTTTAATCTGGGAAATTGTGTTCTTAGGGTTCATCAAGGATGAAGCAGCTCCTGCTGTCCCAATGAACCGCTGCTTGTCACCAAAACAAACAAGGGCTGGAGTTTCGCGTTTGGATTCATCATTAAGCACAACGTCAATACCCCTCTGCCTGGCCACGGCCACAATGCAGCTCTCATTGCCAAAATCAAATCCAACCACGCTCATCCTTGCAAAATCTTAAATCTGGAGAAAAATTAAGAAACCACATTCAGTAAACAACTGAAATTTTAAACAAGTTATATGCAGCCAGCTTCCACATCAGTAAACAGCTCAGCCAAAGCAGACTGATTGAAATCTACCATTCAATCACAAAAATATAGAAATTTTAACGAGTTCCACGGATGACTTGCATCACCATCGTCAGAGTGATTACAATATCAGAAACCAACAAAATGGCAGCTAAAGGAAACAAAATAAGATCAGATATTATACCTCTCCACAAATTTGGACTAAAAATATGTCCCACTCAAACTACATAGCATACATAATAGTAATCTTCATTGGACATTAAAGTTAATCAAACGCAATAGCAAATTCAAACCCACATTAATAACACAAGGAACCTATAAATCTTTCATCTAATTAAATACACAACCGTAAGTATATAACACAACCAAATTCAAACCCAACAATTATCAAATTTACAGCATCATTCAAATCAACATCTAGTTATACTGACCAAAATCCAGCTAAAGAGAACACAAAAACAACAGAGTAAGAAAAAAAAATTGAATCGATGCAGAAAAGCAAGCACTTCAACACTACAGCATCGACCAAGGAAAAACCCGGTCGAATGTTCAAATCGAGAAACAGAATCTAACAGATCTAAAAGCATTTTCAGAAAGAAAGATCTGATCTGATGCAAAAGCTAGGGTTTTGGAGACCGTACCTCGAAAGCAATCCACAGAGAGTCTGAGGTCGCGATGAGCAAGGGAGAGAGAAAGCGAGAGGGCTTTTGGGGTTTCTGGAAGTCTCTACGAAACGAGTTTATGAACAAACAGAGGAGGTTGCGAGCAGAAGAGGGTACTTAACAAAGAGACCTAAGGGCTGTGTAGAATTTTCACCTTTTATAATTTTCGATTTTTTTTTTTAATAGGTTGGTGTGGGAATTAGTGTTGGGTTTTATAAGGGAGAGTATGAGGTCAAGCGGTCCTAGACATCTCTAGAGAGATACTTGGTTCTTCTAGAAAGATCCTGCCACTTCCGAAGAGGGTGAAGAAGAATTTCCAAGTGGTTTATTTTTTATTTTTTTGGAGCGGTTTGAAGCATTTGGTTTGGTTTCGGCTTTTGGGTTATGGGCCTATTACTAGGGTTTGTTGTGCATTGGAGGCTTATGAACATGGGCTTTCTTATGACCAAAAATGAGAGTGGCAACCTTATATTCCGGAAATTGTATAATGAGGGGTATGTTGTGCGGGGTTATTTTATAGTTATCAGATCGATCTCATGGTTGAACTCGTTATGCTACAATCGGGTTGCAATTACCCGTTTTGAAAACAAGAAGAAAGATTTAACTATAGACAGATATGAAGAAGCAAAGAAATTTTACTGAATACAGTTGATCACGAATAGTTGGGCAAGTAGTGTTGATGAGGAATTAGCTTTTAAGAAAGTGTAGTAAATCTAGTTACATACTTGGCTGCAAGTTTATTTTTTTCCATGTCCCATATATTTTTTTTTAATGTTAAAGTATCTCATGCAACTTAGTTTTCAGAGTTGTACTATTGCAGTTAGTCATAAGAGTTGTTATTCATGCCTCCGTATTTGATTGCTATTGCAGTGAATTGTTTTGGTGTCCCCGCTGGTGGATGTTACCTTTTGTTTGCTACTGCAGGAAAAATTGGCATATTTTCTAATAAACGAGCTCAAGGATGTTCTAACCCAATTAGGCCTTTCAAAGCAAGGGAAGAAGCAGGTGAGGCGCCAGAAATACTGCTTTTGTGCTGCGATGTTACTTATTGGTCATGCTGCAAGTCTTCTTCTTTTGATTGGTTTTTTTTTGTCCCAACAAGTTCTTCCTTCTCCTTGCAAAGTTCTAGGTGCTGTTTCATAATATGGAGTTCTCTGTCAAGTCCCTGAATTTGGGCATTGAGACTTCTGATAATGCCAAGACCTGTGAGAATGCTGTTTCCTTGCATTCCCTTCCGTGAGAATGCTTTCAGCAGCTGCCTGTCTTTGATCAGGTGCAGCCATGGCCATGATCTTTTGGATGTTGCTCACACCAAAGATCTTATGAGCATTTTGGAACTCACTGTACCTGCTGGCTGGAAAGTATGGGGCCATTTCACAGGTCTCATCACATTTTCTCCTCTGATGCCTATTTTCCATGATTGCTTGTTCTCACTGAAAATGCACCAAACAGAAGCAATTGAGGGTGAGGAAAAGCAAAGAAATTGGGATTTAATTGAGAGTTAAAGAGGGATATAAAGTTGGCACAAGCTTTTGGTTAATGAGTTGGTTAGCGTCAGATTTTGTGAAATTTATTTTGGCATCACCTCTTATTTTCTTATGATTGCTCTGTTTTTTTTCCTCACTTGCTATATTTAATAAATTTGTATCTTTTTTTTGTTAATAATTTAATTCTTGTTTATATTTTGGGCAAAGGCTAATGCGAAGGAAGCTGATAAAGTAGCCAACCAGTTGCAGTCTACTGGTATATCTTCTGGTGGAGAAAGAGCTGCTTCTTCTTCAGGTGATACTGTAAATATGTGTATAGATGTATGTAGCAGTGTATGTTTGTATTTCATTACCCCCACTCTCTCTCTCTCTGGGGCTTCTGCGTTTTGGAGCGGCAAGAAGTTACTATTGAAGAGGTGACACGTAATAAACAGAGTATAGCCGCGCGGTTATACGATTTCTTAAAAAATTAAAAACCAGAGTTATAGCGAGAATAGCCGTGGCTATACTATTTCAGTGAACAAATTAGGAGAACCGAGTATAGCCGACCGGCTGTACTATTTCTTTTAAAAAAATTAGCATGAGAGGGACTGGGCGTCGTTTGTATACAATGTTGGATTTTGGGATGAGCATCTTTCCAGGCATTGCCACATTATGAGTTCATATGTGGGACATTATTGTTTTGAATTGCAGGGGGATTTTAAAGAGGCTGATGAGAAATTCCGGTCAAGGCCAAGGGGTGGCCATAAGAGGAAGTACCCCACTATAGAAATGCTTGTACGAAAAAGGGTGACTCCACCAGACCAATTGGGCCAGCAGCTGAGTACCTCTCCTGGTTGCTCTCACAAGAAGCTGAAGACGAGAATTGAGCCATGCCCTTGAAGTAAGTGATTGGACATATATCCACTACGTACGCTAACCTACTTAGAAGTTTGGGTGTCATGAATCTCAACACTAGATATGGAAATTGGGTGATGCTGTGAATCTGAACACTAAATATGCATAGCATTTCCGCATTCTTTTGGAGATAAGCATTCTTCTGTTTAGTTGAATGGTATTTATTAATACAATAGTCATTTTGCATTGGCTCAAAGTTGTGGAATGAGTGCTCTCTCTTCTTTTTGCTCAGTTTTGCCCACCACAAGTTTATGTAGAACAACTTTGTTCTGCTTGTTCAAACCTTGTGAATATATAGTTTTGGATTGTTTTGATAATTCAGAATGACTTTGAAAACTCATCCTTTTCAATAGAACTTTCAATTACTGTAAGTAGAAAAAAGAAATAGATTTAAATTTGGGTGGAATATTTGGTGCGTGGTATATAAATTCCAATAAATGGATGTATTTTTCATGGATGTGGTTTTCTTTCAGTATTTTGATTTGTGTTGTCAGCAAATGCACCGGCCACAGACCACGGGCCAAGCCAAACTTGGTCTTATGAAATTTGATAAAGAATTCGAACGGGGGAAAGGGACAGAATGTATGTGACATGTATGAGCCTCTGGATAGTACTTTCTTTAGGAAATTATATTGAGCATGAAATTCTTTGTAGCTCTAAGATAATTGTATGAATATATATTTCCAGTATGGAGTTTGTGATGCAATTAGAGTTCTCTGACAAACTAGCCATAATAATTTGCACGTTTCTGGTGGTTAAACAAATAGGATTGTCCTTGCTTGCTATTTCTTTTATCACCTACTGAGTACTGACCTCTATTTCTATTTACTGTCTTATGCTGTCAGAGTGAGATAGCGAAGTTACAAGACTTCGCTCAGGCTGCTTTTCGTGGGTATAATTCTCTGAACCGTATTCAAAGCCACATATTTCATAATGTTTATTACTCTAATGAAAATATACTAGTAAGTTATTGATTCTGTTGATTATGTGAATACCAAACCATTGCAGTGGAAGTGCTGATATGATATGCTTGAATGTGATTTTCATTTACTTGCAGGTTTGTGCTCCAACAGGAGCTGGCAAAACAAACATAGCTATGATTTCTTTTCTACATGTGGTATGCAAATGATTGGCTATTCCTGGGTCTCTATTCTCATTTTTGGTAATCATACTTTTTCTCTTACTACTTTGGCTTGATCTCAAATTCACACATTTGTTTTTGAATTGTGTAAGAGTTAATCTGGGTTAATTGCATAGTTAAAATGGCATGGGAATGGCTGTAATGTCATATGAGCTGGTATTGTATAGATTTTTCTGGGAGTTTTAGTGTGTTAAAGATATCAGCTTGCAAAATAAAGCAAGGATGTTTATATTTAAAAATGTTTGTCAGATGTCTGTTACAACTTACATGTTGCTTATGTAGTTTATGGTTGGTTGCAAAACATTTAGTTGCTTATGACCTTTTGTATACTTTTTAGTTGTTTTTTATTTTTATTTTTTACGTGCGTGGCAGGTGGAGTCTACACAGACAATGATACGCATTGTGGGCCTTTCAGCCACTTTACCGGACTATTTAGAGGGATTTTGGTCACCTGATGATATCTTTTATCTGTATTTGTTGGCCTTTAAATGCCGTACTCTGAAATCTATTCTGTTTATTTGTTAATGTGGATTATTCTTCTATAATCACCCAGGTTGCACAGTTTCTGAGAGTGAATCCAGAAGCAGGACTCTTCTTCTTTGATTCTAGTTATCGCCCTGTGCCCCTCGCACAGCAGTATATTGGTATTAGTGAGCACAATTTTACAGCCCGTATTGAATTGCAGAATGAGATATGCTACAAGAAGGTTTCTTTTTCCTTGGGCTCTCCTTTGTGTAATGTATGCATTAGAATGATTATTTAACTGATTGATACCTTTTTCTGCCAGGTTTTTGAATCACTCAGACAAGGTTATCAGGCAATGGTATTCGTTCCTTCTCGAAAGGACACAACAAAAACAGCTAAGAAATTGGTTTACCTTTATATTCCATCTTACTTTTGTGGGTTTCTATTTGGTTGAATTATTTTTTGGAAGTGTTAATAATAAATTAGTCATGCTGACTTCATAAATGAGGAAGCTTCAGTTGGTTGCTGATGCAATTGCATCAGCCGGACCCCATCGATTCCTTGCAAGTATTGATTTCAGCCATGGGAACTGCCTTGATCTTTGTATAATATGTTTCCTTTGGAGTATATGTGCCATTTGTTTTCTCTTATATTGTTTTTAGTTTTGGAGTTAATGATATTGCTCTGGTTCAAAAAGATAAAATTTATCAACAGAATATGACTTAAATGAAAAATAAATATATTAATGTACTAAAAAACTATGATCTATATTGATGAAGTAATCATTGGAAGTTTGATTTCACACATCTAACATAGAAACAGTGGCTTTCTCAGCAAGAAATAATAATAATAATAATAATAATAATAATAATAATAATAATAATAATAATAATAATAAAAGGGATGCAATTGGGCAGTACACCTTGAACATAAACCTTTTGTCTGTAGCTTTTTGGGTTGTGGCATGAGATTCGCAAACAAGCATGTGAGAGATTAGCATGAGAAGACTGGCGGTCATGTGTATGCATATATGAGTATTATTCTTAGATCATTCAATACCCTCATATGCTGGATTTTGGGATAAGCATCTTTCCAGGCAATGCCACATTATGAGTTCATATGTGGGACATTATTGCTTTGAATTGCAGGGGGATTTTAAAGAGGCTGATGAGAAATTCCGGTCAAGGCCAAGGGGTGGCCATAAGAGGAAGTACCCCACTATAGAAATGCTCGTACGAAAAAGGGTGACTCCACCAGACCAAATGGGCCAGGAGTTGAGTACCTCTCCTGGTTGCTCTCACAAGAAGCTGAAGACGAGATTTGAGCCATGCCCTTGAAGTAAGTGATTGGACATATCCACTAAGTACGCTAACCTACTTAGAAGTTTGGGTGTCATGAATCTCAACACTAGATATGGAAATTGGGTGATGCTGTGAATCTGAACACTAAATATGTATAGCATTTCTGTTTTTTTTTTTTGGAGATAAGCATTCTTCTGTTTAGTTTAATGTTATTTATTAATACAATAGTTGAACCACAACCTCTATCTGAACTCTGAAGAACAAATTTGTGCACTACTTGCCAAACCACCCATAACTTTTATGGGCTGGAACAGTCATTTTGCATTGGCTCAAAGTTGTGGAATGAGAATGAGTGCTCTCTCTTCTTTTTGCTCTCAGTTTTGCCCACCACAAGTTTATGTAGAACAACTTTGTTCTGCTTGTGAATATATAGTTTTGGATTGTTTTGATTAAGAATGACTTTGAAAACTCATCCTTTTCAATAGAACTTTCAATTACTGCAAGTAGAAAAAAGAAAGTTGAATAGCAGACTTATTTTAGAATGATGTCATACCAGTTTAGCAATAAATTGAATAGCAGACTTATTTTAGGTATTGCTCCTTCGAGAGTATATTCTTTCCCTCTATTATTATTATTGATGATGTTGGTGATGGCGGTAGGAGTGAAGAAGTTGTGTTTGTAACAGATTGAGATGAAGGAGTACAGGCCACAGACTATTGTTCTGCTTGCATCTGAACATGCAGATATTGTAGTTTAGAAAGAAGTTACATGTATGGCTAAAACCTAAATTTACTTAGTATATTATAAATATGCAAGAAAGAAATAAGGTCCACCGAGCAATATAAATAGTAATTGGAACAATATTTAAAGTATAGCCACGCTATAAAAGTATAAAATTAGTTTGTTTACTTTGAACTTCTTTAATTTAATATATGTAATTAAGTAATGTTGATGCTCTTTTTCGGAGAGGGTCAACTTAGAGAAAAAGGGGTTTGCCTTCAGCAGGGAAAGGGTCTGGGCCTTCAATAAAGGCTAGCCTGCAGAAGACAAAAATAGGGGAAGCAGTCGTCAAGTTCCGGGCACCGGTGTGGTGCCGGCCGAAGGCTCTCCGATGCTTAAGTCAGCTAAGAATGGTAACTTTTGCAGAGTAATAGTAAAAGGCAGAAAAGTAGTTACCCTTCTTACTAGGGTACTGTTCCCTTTTTATAGGGAAGTGAAAATGGGAGGTTGGTGTAGATTTCCGATGTGGGACTCTGTGCAAGTTGCCGCGGTGGTGACACGTGTCATGAGAATTAGGTTTAACAGTTTGTGAGCTTTGGCAGTCGGGAGTTTCGGCAGGTGCTTGGCACCTCGGAAGAGTGTCTTCCTTCGGCAAGAGAGAAGGCGTGTCTGCCTTGGTGCTAGTTGTTTTGAGACTGGATATGCTCGGTTGATTATGGTGTAAACAGTAGTCCCCCAAGTTCGCGGTCAAGAAGTGACTTCTGGGTTGGGAACTTGTAAGCTTTTGTGTGATCATGACCGAGCATTCCAGGTTCAGTGGGAGCCGTAGGGCAGTCCCTAGTCCCCCAAGTTGTCAAGCTAGAAGTGGCGTTAACACTTGGAAGGTATAAGAAAAGCTGTGTTAGCCTCAGTGTTTGTTGGTAGCTGGGTACCTTTAAAAGAAAAGTAGACTTGGGTTTTTGAAGCTTCAGGAAGAAAATCTGTGGGCCTTAGTGTTTATGACCCGGGTCCTGCCGTTTGGTAACCAAGTGATGATTTTGAGTAGAAAAGGCCTGGGTCCCAAAAGATTGGGCTGAAGCTTGAAAGAGAAAAGAATATGGGCTTCCATTTTTCCATTTTCCTAGCCCCCTTGCCATTCGGGGCCCTTTTTTTTTTTTTTTTTTTTTTTTTTTTTTTTTTTTTTGTGGTATGGGCTTGGGTAATTGGGGTTGGGCCATTGAGGCATCTGAATTTAGGGGCTGCCATGTAAAAAGTGGCCCAAGGTGAGCTGGGGCTTTGGAAAAAGAGAAAAAGGTAACAAGGGGCTGAGCCCGTGAGTTTAGTTGTGAGGCCTTGGCTATAGTAGGGTGCTAGGTTGAGATGAGGATTGGTGTGCCTCCTGTATTTAATTTTTATGAAACCTGCCGTTCGGCAAGCAGTGGCTAGGACCTTTGTGGAGCAAAAAGGCTGGGCTGTTTTGTTGGCTTAGGTAAGTGAAACGCTAGGTTTAGATTTTGTGGGGAAAGTATAAATGAGTTTCACTAGCCCTTGCCGTTCGGCAAGAGGTAGCTGGGACTTTTGTGGAGAAAAAAGGGGCTAGGCAAAAAGGCTGGGCAGCTCACGGTTTCAAGGGTATTTTTGAGCAAATCTTGGAGCATCCATTTTTAGTCCCCCATTTTCCTTCCACACAGCCCTTGCCGTTCGGCAAGGGTGTGTTTTGTTCTTGAGCTGGCTCGTGAGAGCTGGTTCTTGGAAGAAAAAGATCGGAGCAGGGCCCCTTGGCAGGTTGAGGCTACACGAGCTGGATCTCTTCGAGTCTCTGGTCTTTGGCAGTGCTTAGGTAGGTTCCTGTTGAATTCACCTCTTGAGTTGCTGAACCCTTGCCGAACGGCAAGGGTGGTGTGAGTGGGTTTTTGTGGTGGTCCTCAAAAGATTGGGTGGGCTGAGTCACATGAGCTGGTCGTGACTTGGAGCTAGGCATCTTGGCAAGAGGGGCCGGTCCAGTTTCGGCTCAGAGTTAGCGAGGCTGCGGCCACCTTGGCTCGGGTCGAGGTGAATATTTTAGTGAGTTTGTGAGCCTCCAAAAACCTGTTCACGGAGCCTGCCGTTCGGCAGGTTCCTGTTGGTTTGGCTCCTAGAAGGAGGATTGGGGCTGGTCTTTCGAAATAGAGCTGGGTTTGTTGGGGTGGGTGTCTTTGAGCATGTTTGTCGTGACTTTTGGAGCTTTAGAGCTGGGCTTGGGTGTCTTGATCAGTTTGGAGCTGGGACCCGTTGCAACCTTTTGGGTGTTTAGAGCAAATCATGGCTCCTCCGTTTTGTGCTAGTTTCAAGTCTTGAGCAGTTTTTACAGAAATTGCCGTTCGGCAAGGGCTTGGTTTCAGCGCAACCAAGCTTCGGCAAGCAAGGCAAGGTTCAGCTGACAAAGACTTGGTTTGGTGACCTGGAATCGTGACCTTGGTGGGCTGTTCTTCAGTTTGTGTTGGGGCTCTTGCCGTTTGGCAAGTGTAGAGAGGAAGGGAAGAAAATTGGAGCTGGGTCCGAGGTATTGGTGTTGTGGTTTCCCGGGTTTCTCGAGCTTGGGCTTCCATCTTGGGTTGCTGGCAGATTCGGCAAGCAGAGATTTGAAGGTGCCTTGAGCACTTTGGTTGAGCTGGGCACTCGGGTCACTTGAAGTCATTTTTACAAATTTGGAGCTAGGCTCCTTGAGAGTTTTGGGGCTGAAGCGCTGATCTCTGGGTCCTTGCAGCTGGGCTGTTTGGGCAGATTTGGCTAGCGGGTGCCTTTTTGAGGTGAGATGTTGTTCAAATTTTTTTATTTTTTATTTTCGTTGCTGCCCATCCCTTGCCGTTCGGCAAGTTGGCTAAGGCTTTATGTTTTGTAGGTGTCGGCAAAGTGGCTGAGGCACGGATCACCTAGAGCTGGGTCTTAAAAGTAAAACCGGATATTTAGAGAGGCTGGGCCCGTCCTTTGTGAAGCAGAGCTGGGCCTTGCGTGGCTGGGCTTTCCTTGAGAAATTTGGTGAGCCCTCGGATTTTTGTTGTTGTGATTTTTCGTTAAAATCCCCATTTGGTTTTGGATAGCCCTGGTGAGCTTGGGCTTCCAAGTAATAGTGTCGGGCTTAGGCATAAATAAAAATGATGGGGTTTGGGCCTTTAAGACCTAAGGCATGGATTGGGTTAGCTCGGGAGGCTGGGTGCCTTGATCAAATTTTTGGGTTGGGCAACTTGGAAAATTGTGATGACCTTCTTGTGCCTATGCCCGGGCCTCGCCGTTCGGCAAGGTCCTTGGCCCTTTTTTCTTTTTTTTTTTTTTTAAATCTGAAATTGCAAATGCTGTGTAGGTACTCTTGTAACCCTAGGGCCTAGGGTTTGGGAGGGAAGGTGAAAGGTTGCTAGGGTTTCTCTTGTAACCCTAGGGCCTTATAAATAGGAACTTGGAACTTGGAGTGACGTAGGCATCATACTTGGAGATTTTTTGAGAAAGATTGTCAGAAAGTGAGAAGGAGAGAAAGATTTCTGGTGAGATTTTGGTGGTGGTGCAAACAAGGTTAGACCTCATTTCCCTTGAATTCTCGAAATGAAATTCAACTTTTTGTATAAACATGTTGAAGAGTATGATGAACACCTTGAGCATGAGTATGAACATGTTGAATGTATGCATCTAGATCAAAAAGCATGTAGAGGCTGTCCAATTTTGTGTTTTTGTGCTTAGATCCTCTTTGCATGTGCATTAGTTCCTTTTTCTTGTTTCTGCATGTTGTAGATGTCTGAGAGTGAAGAGGCCAGTGAGTATGTTTGTTCTGAAGAGGAGAGTTCCCAGACAGATAGTTTTGTAGAAGGGCTTATAGAAGCTAGGATGGGAGTGCATGAGGGTGAGATGGCTGGGCCATCAGTAGAGTCTGGGTCAGAGGCATATAGGAAGATGCAGAAGAAGTATAAAGTGTTAGAAGCCAGTGTTGATCGGGTTCTAGCCTTGGCACATACACCGGAGGTGGGCTCGAGCAATCAGACATCACCATCAGAGTCTGTGGGTATAGCCATGGTTTCAGCTTCAGAGGGGGTGGACATCCGGGTTGGTGTTCCGTTGGGAAATCGGAATACACTCACAGAAGCCAAGTTGGTTGAGCTTCGGACAGATTATAGTGTGCCATCCTATGTGGGCCTGAGGCTACCTAGTGCTGCGGATGTAGTGAGATATCCTCCGGAGGGTTCAGTGATGATATTCACTGATATGTACCAGCATGGTCTCAGACTACCATTTCATCCTTGGGTGCAGATGATGCTGGCCAAGTTGGGGTATGCGCCGGGGCAATACAATCCCAACTTTTGGCTACTTCTGCATGGAGTTTACATTGCATGGTGGTTGGTTGGGTTGGGGGAGCCAACATTTGAGCAGTTTATGTACTTGTATTCGATCTCCAAGCAACAGGGGACCTTTGGCTGGGTACAAGCCAATTGCCGGAAGGCAAAGGAGAGAGGTTACTTTATTGGGCATAAGCCGAGTACGCAGAAGTCTTGGCGGAACAGGTGGTGCTTGGCCTATGGTGATTGGGAGTGTCCTCCAGGGAAGACCGTCTCCAGACATATTCCAACCCACTTCCAGTCGATAGGTCCTTAGCCCCATCCTTTAAGACTAGTTGTGTTGTAGTGTTTTGACGCTTGGGTCTTTATTTATGTTTTATTGTTTTGCTTGTGCAAGCATAAATGGCTAAGTTGATATCTGAACTGTGGTGCAGGTTCGGTGAAGTGGGGACCGATCTCCAAGGAGCGAGAAGACGAGGTTGAGAGAGTGAGGTCACTGTTGTCGGAGACCCAGCGTGAGCGTAGAAACTTAGTCACCCAGAAGAACCTGTACGAGTCCGGACTCTTGCAAGGGAGTAAGTACCTGGGTCACTGTTGTTGTTTGTCTTATGATTCATTTTGTAGTTGAAACTGACTTGGCTTTTGATGTGCAGTGGCAGGGATCATAAGGGGGAGCACGAAGGTGGCCATGGATCTGGATGATCCCGAGATGCAGAAACGGCTGAGGGAGTCTCGGGCCAAGAAGGCAGAGAAGGGAGGTGCCCAACAGGCTGCTGGGAGGCGTTCCAGAGATGAGGAGGGCCTAGTCTCTGATGTGCTGGGAAAGAAGAGAGCGCTGGAGGAAGCTCACCGGAGCGTGATGGGGACAGGGCCGAGGCTTCCTCCCTTTGACCCGCAGGCGCCGCCGAAGCTCCCCTTTGGTATGGATGATGTTTACGCCGAGGGGGTAGAGAAGGTGGACTTCTCTGGACTGCGTCGGCAGAAGAAGGAGGTGAACCTGGCCATGCATCGGCAGGAGGTTCCCTTGGTGAACGTCTTCCTGGAAGGCGTGAAGAGTGACCCAGAGGTTCTGGCGAGGACCCCGGCTACCTCCTATGCAGATCGGGCCCAGAAGACGCTCCTGACCCAGGCCTATGTAAGTTGGCTTGCCTTAAGACTTTGTTCATATAATTCGAATTTGCCTTGAACTGATAATGTTGTGTGTTGCAGGCTTATGGTGAGATGTACGTGAATATGGCCAAGGCAGATAAAGAGATCCAGAGGTTGAAGAGGCGCAATGAGATGGCCAAGGATAAGGTAGCGGAGGCGCAGGAGGCCATCCGAGAGAAGAACACCCTGGTGCTGCAGAAAGCGGCGATGGCCAAGGAGATGGAAGAGCTGAAGCGGTCGAGGGCCGAGGAGGTAGCTGCTGCCCGGGTCGAAGCGATCGAGTCGTTTCGGGGTTCGGATGAGCTGAGGAACTACATCATGGATCAGATGGTGGCGATGCAGCTGGGTTGGGAGGAGAGGGTGGCGATGTTCAACCCTTCAGTGGAGATTAACTTTGACACGAGTGGCGAGCCTCCCTCATCTAGTCGTACCACTGATGTCGTTCCAGAGCCAGAGCCAGAGCCAGCCATTACGGATGCTCCATCGACTGAGTCCTGAAGGCGTTGCTTTCTTTATGTATTCTAGCCTTTTAGTTTAAACATTTGATGTTTATTTTGGTTATGTATGAACATTTTGCCTTGCCTGGGGCAAGGTTATTTTGATGTGCTATGATATGAGACTTGTTGTCATTTGATATCAATTGTGCTTAGCAAAATGGGAACCATGTGATTGATGAAAATGAGCCAGGGTCAGGCGTTCATTAAATATGTGCCGGAAGGCAAAAAGTACAAGAGTTGGTTGAGTCAAGGCTCGAGACCAAAGTAGGAGAAAACATAATAGCCTAGAGTCTAGGTATGTTTACTTATAGTAGTACTTGAGGTGATCAGCATTCCAAGGATGAGGCAAGGTCTTGCCCTTGGTGTCACGAAGCTGATAAGTGCCGGGGCGGCAGACTTTGGTAACCTCATAAGGACCTTCCCATGTTGGGCCCAAGGTACCTTCAGTGGGATTCTTGGTGGCCAAGGAAACCTTGCGCATGACCTAGTCCCCCAGTTTGAAAGCACGGGCTTTGACTCGGGAGTCGTAGTACTTAGCGATGCGCTGTTTGTACGCGACATTGCGCATGTTGGACTGGTCACGAAGCTCGTCAATGAAGTCGAGGTTCAGGGCTAGCTGCTCGTCATTGGCCTCGGCCTCATAGGTGGAGGTGCGGTATGTGGGCTGGCCAATCTCCACTGGTGCCACTGCTTCGGTACCAAAGGAGAGAGAGAAAGGTGTTTCTCCTGTTGAGGTCCGGAAGGTGGTGCGATAAGACCAGAGAACTTCTGGGAGTAGCTCCGGCCAGCAACCTTTAGCTTTGTCAAGCTTAGTTTTTAGAGTTTTCTTGATGATCTTGTTCACAGCTTCCACCTGGCCATTAGATTGAGGATGGGCTGGGGAGGCGAAGCAAAGCTTTATCTTGAGGTTGGAACAAAATTGCTTGAACTTTGCGTTGTCAAATTGCCGGCCATTGTCTGTAACGATGGTGTTGGGGATGCCAAAGCGACAGACGATGTTTTGCCAAACAAAAGTTTCAATGCGGGCTGCAGTGATGGTGGCTAAGGCCTCAGCTTCAACCCACTTGGTGAAGTAGTCCACAGCTACAACTGCATACTTGACTTGGCCCTTGCCCTCAGGCATAGGTCCAATGAGGTCAAGTCCCCATTGGGCGAATGGCCAAGGACTGACCATGGCTGTCAATGGCTCGGCTGGAAGTTGTGGGATGTTGGCAATCGCTGACACTTATCGCACTTCTGGGTGAAGGTCTGGGCATCAGTGTGAAGTGATGGCCAAAAGTATCCCTGTCGGATGATCTTGTGTGCTAGGGAGCGAGCGCCAGAGTGGTTGCCACAGATACCCTCATGAATCTCTCTCAGGACATAGGTACCTTCCTCTGGGGTCAAGCACCGAAGGTAGGGGAGGCTGAAGCCGCGCCTGTATAGGGCGCCATTGATGATCAAGTATCGG
Organism: Prunus armeniaca; assembly: GCA_903112645.1. Classification (NCBI taxonomy): domain Eukaryota; kingdom Viridiplantae; phylum Streptophyta; class Magnoliopsida; order Rosales; family Rosaceae; genus Prunus; species Prunus armeniaca. Next base: position 5,512,748 of record CAEKDK010000003.1, on the reverse strand, counting down.
GCAGAACGATAGCGAACACGCCGCGCTTCAGCAGGATCAGCAGGTAGTGTCTGGTTCTGCAAGAACTGAGTGATGGGGTCCATCCATGTAGGGCTTTGATCAATGACACAAATGAGTGGTGCCCGTGTACTGGGCTGGTCCAAGAACTCGATGTGGATGTTTCGACCTATGCCCTGCTCCATCGCCGAGGCTAGCCTTGCCAATGCATCAGCATGACTGTTCTCAGAGCGTGGCACCTGGCCTATGAGATAAGCATTGAAAGTTGTAAGCAGGTGGCGGGTATGTTGGAGGTAGGCTGTCATGGAGATGTCCTTGGCCGTGAAGTCCTGGTTGACTTGGTGGACAACAAGCTGCGAGTCGCTGAATATTTGGATTTGCTTGGCGCCCATTTCCTTGGCTAGGCGAAGGCCGGCTAAGAGTGCTTCATATTCAGCCTCATTGTTGGAGGCGTGGAATTTGAAGCGGAGGGCGTACTCAAGGGCAACCTTGTCTGGGGATATGAGAACGAGGCCAGCTCCACATCCCTGGGCATTGGAAGAGCCATCCACATACAAGGTCCACAAGGGCTGAGTTAAGTCTAGGGAGCCGTTGCTGGCGACATGGACCTGGTTCGAGGTAGGAGTAGGCGTGATTGCAATCTGAGGACTGGCCAAAGTATGGGGTTCGGTGAATTCAGATATGAAATCAGCCACGGCCTGGCCCTTTGCAGCTTGGCGGGGTTTGTAGTGGATATCAAACTCACCAAGTTCAATGGCCCACTTGACTAACCTCCCAGAAGTCTCTGGCTTCTGCAACACTTGCCTGAGTGGTTGGTTGGTTAGGACATGGATGGTGTGAGCTTGAAAGTATGGCCGGAGGCGTCTAGCCGAAACCACCAGGGCGAAAGCAAGTTTCTCAATGTCTGGGTATCGAATCTCCGCATCTTGCAATCCTTTGCTCACATAGTGCACCGGATGCTCAGCACCTTCATGTGGTCGAATGAGCACTGAGCTAACCGCCGTAGCCGAGACAGAAAGGTAGATGGTGAGGACGTCCCCAGACTCAGGGGTTGACAATAAAGGGGCTCGGCTCATGTATGCCTTGAGCTCGCCGAATGCCTGGTCACATTCTGCAGTCCAGGTGATGTTGCGCTTGCTACCCTTAAGTGCCTTGAAGAATGGGGCGCAACGATCAGTGGCCTTAGAGATAAATCTGGTCAGGGCTGCGACACGCCCAGTAAGGCTCTGAATGTCCTTGACCGTCTTGGGTATCGTCATGTCCAAAATAGCCTGGATCTTCTCTGGGTTGGCCTCAATACCTCTTTGGCTGATCATAAAGCCAAGGAATTTGCCGGAGGCCACCCCAAATGCACACTTGGTGGGGTTGAGCCGCATCCTATACTGCTTCAAAATGGTGAACGTGGCAGAGAGGTTGGGGATGTGCTGGTCAGCAGTGCGACTCTTGACCAGCATGTCATCAACATAAACCTCCATGGTGTTGCCAATAAGTGGAGCGAAGATGCTATTCACCAGACGCTGATATGTAGCCCCGGCGTTCTTGAGGCCGAATGGCATGACTTTGTAGCAGTAAAGGCCACGGTCGGTGATGAAGGATGTATGAGCTTGGTCCTCAGGATGCATGAAGATCTGGTTGTACCCTGAGTAAGCATCCATGAAGCTGAGGAGGGCTTGGCCAGCTGTGGCGTCAACTAGCTGGTCAATGCGGGGTAGGGGGAAACTATCCTTTGGGCAGGCCCGGTTGAGATTTGTGTAGTCTACGCACATGCGCCAACCCTTCTTTAGTTTACGTACCATTACCACATTGGCTAGCCAGGTGGGATAATCCACCTCCTTGATGAAACCAATGGTGCTCAGCTTATCCACCTCCGCCTTCATGGCCTCATACCGCTCTGGGTCATAAGCACGACGCTTCTGCCGAACGGGTCGGACGACAGGATTAATGCTTAGCCTATGGGAGATGACGTCAGGTGATATGCCCGGCATGTCGTTGTAAGACCAAGCAAAGACTTCAGAGTTGAGGCGGAGGAAGGCAATAAGATCAGAGCGAAGCTCTTGTGAGAGGGAGGTGCCGATCCTGACCTGTCGATCCGGGATATCCTCATGGAGAGTGACCAGTTCAAGGTCCTCCACAGGTTCGGCCTGTTGGGTGGCAGATTCCTCCCTGGGGTCCTCTGGGCGCTCAGTGCCAGCTCGAGGTGGGGCTAGGGCCTGGGTTACTGCTAGGGCCTCACCCCTATGTTGGCGATTAGTAGACTTTACTGCTGAAGCATAGCAACTTCGGGCGCCCAGTTGATCACCGCGCGCAGTGCCCGTGCCATAGGGGGTAGGAAATTTCAACATTAACATATGTGTGGAAATGAAGACCTTCATCTGGGCCATGGCAGGGCGTCCCAGGATAACGTTGTAGGCTGTAGGGGCAGTCAATGATGAGGAAGGGAGTGGTGACCGTCGTTCGCTGGGGAGCTGCTCCAATAGAGATAGGGAGATGAATGCTCCCAATAGGCTGGACCACATCACCCGAAAAGCTCACCAGGGGTGTGACGCTTCGGTCGAGCAAATGAGATGGGACCTGGAGCTCATTGAAGGCATCAGCAAACATCACACTGACCGAGCTGCCAGTGTCTACCAATATGCGCCCAACGTCAAAGTTAGATATGTCGGCGCGGATAATGATTGGGTCATCATGAGGGAGGATAACGCCGCGCTCCTCCTCCTCGCAGAAGGTAATGGGGGCCCAGCCTGTTTTTTGTGTCTTCGGCAAGCGTCCCTGCTCAGTACTGAAGACCTGGTGCGCATAAGTAGAGCGGACATAATGTTTGATGGAGTTGTTGGAGGTGCCAGCCATGGTTGGGCCACCGCTGATGGTTGAGATCATGTTGATCTGCCGTTGGTGAGGGTTAGGTGGGAGGTTGTGCACGTATTTATCCAGCTTCCCCTCGCGAATAAGTCCCTCAATGATGTTGCGCAAGGCAACACAAGATTCGGTATCATGGCCACCGAACTGATGAAAGCGACAGAAGACTCCTGTGTTAGGCATAGGCTTGCTGCCTGGTTTCCGGGGTGGAGGCTGAGGTATGATAGGTGCCTCGTGCACTAGGACATTCTCATAGGTAGTGTTGAGGGTGGTGAAGACCTCGAACCTGGGTTTGGGTGAGAATGGGAGTGGGGCCCGGTCATTTGTCCTGGGGGGGTTGCTTCCACTAGACTGGTGGTGGTTCCCATGTCTGCCCCGCTTGTTATTGTTGAAGGTATGCTGGTAACTATCCTTCCTCTTGGGGTGTTGGGCACCCTGGGTGCTTGGTGCAGGGGCAGAATGTTGGGGTGGAGCTGGGATGGGTACCGAAGCAGGTGGAGGATCAGCAAAAGGATTATGCGCCGGGATGGCTGGGCTGCGCTTGGAGTTGAAGTACTCAGCCTTGGCATGAACTGCTGCTTGCTTCATCAGCTCGGCATATGTGTTCCAAGGGTTGCTGTGGACCAGGTACCGGAAGTTAGACTCTCGGAGGCCACTCTTGAAAGCACCGAAGGCGGCACGATCATCAGTATCTGGGCAGCGGGAGTATTCGTGGCTGAACCTGGCTGCATACTCCCGAAGGGGCTCATCCTCACCCTGTCTAAGCATGTATAGGTCGTCCGCAGAATAGAGGCGATCGGTCTGGATCATGAAATGGTCCAGGAAAGCCTGTTTCAGACTGTCAAATGTATTGATAGTGCGGGGGTTCAGCCTGTAAAACCAGTTCAGGGCCGCGCCACTGAGAGTGGAAGGGAAGAGGAGACACATGCCTTCGTCAGTGAGGCCCTTGCACCCCAAGGCAGACTGGAAAGAATGTATGTGGGTGAGAGGATCCTCTGTGCCAGTGTAGAAGGCGATGCGGAGTGGCTGGATGTCCTTCTCCTGGTGGTAATTAAGGATGCGTTCGGTAAAGGGCCCAGGTCGTGGCTTTGCCCAGAGAGGTTGGTGGTTGCGCTGATGTTCGCTCTCCAGGCGCCGGACTTTCTCGAAGAGAAGCCTCATTGCCGGGTCGGTATGAGGGAGAGTCTCGGGTGCTGGGGGTCTGGTGTGTGGGTGGCCATGGGCTGGGTAGAATTCTTCGAACGCCTCGGTGTGATAAGACTCGTAGTCTTCTGAGTAACCCTGGCCCCAGTTCTCTGAGTCCCCTATACCTTCTCCAAGGGGTAGTTGGGTAGGCTTTGGCGGGGGGCCCAGGTGTTTCATCTTTGGGTCTTGGAGATTAACAGAGATAAGATGGGGTTCCGTTTGACGGTCCAGGATACGGTCCCTGCAATCCCGGTAGACCTTTGTTGGTTCATGAGGCCGGTTCCTTGGTGGGGAAATGCGGAGAAGCCGCGACTTGGTCGTGTCCGGATAGAGGGGGCCTTTACCCTTGCTGGGCCTAGGCTGGGTTGGGACATTGTGGTGGGAGTGCTCCGGCTGGTTTGGCTGTGTACGCTCAGGTACCTGGGTAGGGCTGTGTTGGGAGCCTTGGGTCTGATTCATCTCCCAGTTACGCTTCAGTGTGCGGTAGTCATGCTCGAGCTCGACGTTCTTAGCATGAAGATTGTCATATTTCTCAGACATCTTGGTGACACTGGCGCGGAGGCTCCCATGGGGGATATGGTGCTGAGTCCCCTGGCTATCCTCAGTAGGCATAGCTGAGTGTGGGGTGAAGAAGAGGCGACGGGGCCGGATAGGAGAAGGAGCCAGCTGGGCTGGTAGAGAAAAAATGGGATTCAAGTATCGTTTCCCACAGACGGCGCCAAACTGTTGATGCTCTTTTTCGGAGAGGGTCAACTTAGAGAAAAAGGGGTTTGCCTTCAGCAGGGAAAGGGTCTGGGCCTTCAATAAAGGCTAGCCTGCAGAAGACAAAAATAGGGGAAGCAGTCGTCAAGCTCCGGGCACCGGTGTGGTGCCGGCCGAAGGCTCTCCGATGCTTAAGTCAGCTAAGAATGGTAACTTTTGCAGAGTAATAGTAAAAGGCAGAAAAGTAGTTACCCTTCTTACTAGGGTACTGTTCCCTTTTTATAGGGAAGTGAAAGTGGGAGGTTGGTGTAGATTTCCGATGTGGGACTCTGTGCAAGTTGCCGCGGTGGTGACACGTGTCATGAGAATTAGGTTTAACAGTTTGTGAGCTTTGGCAGTCGGGAGTTTCGGCAGGTGCTTGGCACCTCGGAAGAGTGTCTTCCTTCGGCAAGAGAGAAGGCGTGTCTGCCTTGGTGCTAGTTGTTTTGAGACTGGATATGCTCGGTTGATTATGGTGTAAACAAGTAATATCTTAGTCTTTTTTAATTACATTAATTAGTAATTATTTTGTGCGTGTGAATATTTAAATAATTTACTAATTTCATAAATTACTTAATAAATAGTAATTAATTATTTTATACAAAATTATTTGGGTGAATCTAAGTCTCGAACCAAAAACCCTAGCTTCCGAACTTGTTCCAAAATATTAACAAGTGGTAGTGTAGCCGCCGGCTATACTCTATAAATAGAATCCCTTTAAATAACATAATCTGGGTTTCTCTCTTTAATTACCTTAATTAGTTGTTATGTTTTAATTATTATTTACATAGTGAATAATTAGTATTTTATTATTTATTTATTAAAAAATTACTGTTTATCAAGTAATATAATTTATATAGTTAATTAAAATATTTAATACTAATTATTCACTAAAGAAATAATAATTAAATAAGGCCAAGATATTATTTAATTACTAAAAACAAAACTTAAAATAAAAATTTATTGACTTAAAGGTTTAATTTTAATTTTTTTTTAAACCTCTGACGAGCACAAATCTTTCCCGGCGACCTTTTATCGGATTAGACCTCTCCCGACAAAATTTCGTCGGCACAGGTAATGTTCGTCGGAACAGGTTTTCTTTCTTTTTTTAATATTTTAAGAGTATAGCCGAACGGCTATACTCTATAAATATAAATTATAACATTATAGCCGAACGGCTATACCCCATAGATAAAAATTTAAAAAGGTTAGCCGAGCGGCTATACTCTATAAATGTGAAAAGCATAGCTCTCCGACTCTCCGTTAGTTAACCCACACATCTCTCTCTAACTTTACAACTACGATTGATTTATATATCGTTGAACCATTGATTTATGACTTTGATATCAATCTTCGTATGAGTTTGTGGTCTCGTGTTTTGCAAGTGCGTAGTGATTTCTCTTCCATCAAGTTTGGTTGTATTTGGCACCCTAGTGTGCTTCATATCTTGTTGATAGCTTTTTAGGGGTTCTACTCACTCGGTGAATTTTACTTTTAGTCCAGACTTAAGCTTGAATTTATGTTCCTCCATTGATTTTATTTTGGCTGATGTCACGTCAGAGTATGCAATAGTTTACTAGGTTCTGTTCTGTGTTGGTTCTCTGAAAGTCAGTCTTAGCTTTTGATCTGCGGGGTGAGTTGGAATCTGGTTACATGCTTATGTGGTTTGAAATCTTACTCTTTTGTGAAAGTGATGAAGAGATTTGGTAGTGCATGGTTTTATTGCTTCTAGTTGTTGATACAATTTTAAACGAGGCTCTGTTGTCATTTGCAGGTTCTTGGCAGTATTTAATCTATTAAGATGATTCAAAATGGATTGTTGCTAAAGTTAAGTTCCTATTTGCATAATATTTTTGTTAAAGCTCAAGCAGAAGAACCATTTCATGTAATATTTATAGACATAACTGGATTCAGTTAGGTACTAGTATTAAAAAAATTTGTAAGTTGATCATCGGAGAAACGGATATCTTTTTCGAACAACAGAAAGTCCTAAAATTACGTTGTAGGACGAATATCATTATCTAAACTTCCCAAGGGAGTGAAATTTTTGTGAGTGTTCGTTATATCTTAACATTACCTCAATAATCCTTGTGATGGCAATGGAGTTGGCACCATTTTGTGTATAATTATACACAACATCCGAAAGAGTTAACTTGCATTTAATCATGCAAATGCAAAGGCATATTGGGGTCAACATGCATTTTCTAGCACATCGTAAACCACAAGGAATAAGATGACCATTTGGAACCACATGATTTGTATTGGAAGGATCAGAGACATCATCAACTTGACAAAGAGTGTTGCCATTTGGAACCGCATTGGTACAAGAGGGATTAATATCAGCTTGAGCTATTGCAAGCACAAGCATGCTCATCAAAACCACAGCCCTGAACAGACTAGCATCCATTGCTCCTCACTTTTCTTTGTTTTTTATTTTTTTTATTTTTATAAATTCAACTCTTTGATTCTCGAAGTTTGTTGGTGGTGGAAGTGGAAGCTAAAGCCACAATTTATAGGGAGACTACTGTTAATTATTGTGGTTTGCGTTTTTGTTTTGTTGTTGTTGGTGATTCAATGTTGTGTTGCAGTGGTGGAGTGGGCTAATGAAGCTCTTCAAGGTCTTGGAAAGGGTCCTCCCTTTTCACTCTACTTGACACAGAAGTATTTCCCTAGAGTTGCATATGCACTTAGGAAAAATGACAAGATTCGTTAACATGCTCAAGATTCCTTCCTAAAAATTGGCAGAAGAATGTAGTTTCAGGAAATCAAAGATTGCAGGAGAGAAATTTGGCTTGGAGAAGCGTGTCCTTCGTATGATGTTTGCAACATGCGTTACAGGGATAAACTTGAAGCTCTCCACCTCTCCATCTGTTCAGTAAGGGGAAAATTGCAGATGGTTTAGGATGAAATGAAAGGTGAAAAATGACGAAGCTGAAGGCAAAGTTCACAACTATTTTAGGTAAAAGCTAAGCTCCAAGGGTCCTACCTTGATTCTTAGGCGTGAAACTCTCAGGAAGTTTTAAATCATAGGAAAACAAAACATCCCTGACAATTGCATTTGTAATGCTTAAAGTAGACCACTAAATATCGGGCAAGGAAGGACCCCTTGCTCTTCTAGTTGCCTCAGATTACAACCATAAAATCCAGCCAGTTCTTGGGTCAAGTAGTTTCACCAATTACATTGACATTAAAGTGCACCAGAGCCGTCTAATTTAGGAACATGTGATGTAAATCCATCTATTTCGGGGTCGGGGAATGCCCATGTTATTTCATCAAGGTCTGGAGGCTCTAGATACCAAAAGCAAACTATTCAAGCAAGCTCCCACTGAGCACTAACAGCCTAAATACTGATAGAACAGAAACTAAATTGCCTTAAAACGAGATGAAAGCTCGTTACAAACCAGTCCACCAGCAACTAGATGATCAAGCATCCCTGGATATATATAATATAAGTGGTTTTATGTTGACTTCTCTTCGCTATATCCATAGAAACTTCTTCCCATCCTTCTCAACGTAGCCATTCATGTGCACTCCATAAGCCTATTCCAACAAGAAGTACACAAAAAAAGGTTAAAAATGAAAAGTTCCAAGAAAATCAAATGAACAACAATAAAAGAGTTAGCTGGCTTCCTTCCTACATGACCATTGAAAAAGCGACCAGACTCAATGATACCACTGAAGTTTCTAACCCTACAAAAACTCTTATATTCCTCTCTAGCCAACACTATAGCGCACACAGCGTCACCTCCAAAACCTCATTACCAAGCCCTTTCACAGAACCTCCATGTCGAGGCACTGCTAGATACATCCAAAATGACATGCTTGAGATGCATCAAAAATTGATTATGATTCACTGTTTAATCTCACCAAGACAAAAAAGGTAAAAGGTGGCGCACATCGCAGAAACAAACCGTAGTTCATTCCTTATACCTGGACTATGTTCTTCCCTTAAGCTTTTGATTACATCTCCCACAGCTCTCGTCCTCTGCTCAGCGATGAATGAAACCGCCATTAGAGTTTGAATTTTCTGGTGGGAAAGTAAACACGTCCTTGAAACTACGTAAATTCTCAGCAAAACTAGAGATTTGGGAAAATTATTCAGTGCTATATCTGAGCATGAAACGGGTATTTGAATTCAAGGAATTTGAGCTTACCCTTTGTGAATGGTCCTCAATTTCAAAGGGAAGGAACTCAGAGTGCGATTCCTGCAAGCAGTTTCAATAAAATGTGGAGTGGACTGTGGAGAGATAAACGAACAATTGGTCTGTTTCTGTTTGGCAGCTGAGAAAATGTATTGTATAACTTACCAAGGAAAGCGCGATTGCAGATTTTGATCTTTTCCGAGTAGCCCCTGAGATCTGAACCGGTTCGGATATCCTAACGACGTGGTCCCTCCCAAGTGAAGACATCATCGGAGGCTGAGACTGATGCAGTACGACAAGTGACAACTTTGTGAAAAGCTTTCTGGTTGGAACGAACTGGGAACGACATCGTAAGTGCCTTGGGGAAAGCGCAAAAAGCTTTGGCAGTAAAACGGAAGGCCAGAGAGTCGATGAGTCTGTGAGAGCTGAGGAATGCCGCTGCTGCAGTCGAAAAATCGGCCTAGGCGGTCTAGGCGGGTTTTTTTTTACTTTATTTTTTTATTTTATAATAATTAAAAAAAATTCTTTTTTTTCCCCGACTTTAAAGAAAACCGAGTTTTAAAGTCTTTATTCGTTGCGGCCAAACGGCTAGTTTTATTTTCATAACGTTTTTTATTTTTTATTTTTTTATTTTTTTATTTTTAAATCGCGTATAGCCGATCGGCCATACTATTTCTGTTAAAAAATTTCCAAAAACAGCCGGCGGCTATACTATTTCTTTTTCAGCACCAAGAGAAACTTTTAAATCGTCTTCTTCAGCACCAAGAGAAACTCTTTATGTGTCCGATTGAAAACTGTAATCGTGGGTTTGTTTTTCCCAAGATAACATGAGGAGGCATGTGAAAGAACTCCACAATGAGGATGATCCTTTGGCTAATGTTGGAGGTCAGAAGCTGCCTGTATGCCAGGATTGTGGAAAGGTGTTCAAAGCAGCGGAAGCATGAGAATTCTCATGGTAGCTTTCATTTCTGAAGTAGATCTTCTTTTTGTATTCTGCCGAGTATAGGTTGGCGGCTATACTATTTCTTTTTATTTTTTTTTAAAAGGGAAAAATCGGGTATAGCCGTCCGGCTATACTATCATGTGTGAGATAAGCATGAGAAGACTGGGCGTCATGTCTATGCGTATGTGAGTATTATTCTTAGATCATTCAATACCCTCGTCATAAGCATCTCTCCAGGCAATGCCACATTATAAGTTCATATGTGGGACATTATTGCTTTGAATTGCATGGGGAATTTTGAAGAGGCTGATGAGAAATTCCGATCAAGGCCAAGGGGTGGCCGCAAGAGGAAGTACCCCACTATAGAAATGCTCGTACGAAAAAGAGTGACTCCACCAGACCAATTGGACCAGGAGTGTGAGTACCTCTCCTGGTTGCTCTCACAAGAAGCTTAAGACGAGAATTGAGCCATGCCCTTGAAGTAAGTGATTGGACATATATCCACTACGTACGCTAACCTGCTTAGAGGGTGTCATGAATCTCAACACTAGATATGGAAATTGGGTGATGCTGTGAATCTGAACACTAAATATGTCTAGCATTTCTGTACTTTTTTTTTGGAGATAAGCATTCTTCTGTTTAGTTGAATGTTATTTATTAATACAATAGTTGTAAAAGGGAACCTTCATCAAAGGAAATCATCTCATCATCAACGCAATCATCTGCAATCTCTCATCAAAGTCAACCTTGATCTTTGCATTCCTGTCATAGCTGATCTGGATTGATTCTCTTCATCAATCCCATTGTATCTAGACAACCTGGATTGATTCTCTACATCAATCCTGTTATATTTACCTTATTTAGATATTATCAATTTGTATATAATAGTCATTCCGTGTATCAATCAGATATCAATGAAATATACTATTCATTCTTAATCTCTTTATGGTATCACAGCCCTAAGGCTCCAACGAGCATCCTCTGTTTTTTTTTTTCTCTTTCCTCTTCCAGCAGTCTATACTCATGGCTCCTCAATCCTCTGATATATCCACCCCAATCATCACCAACACCAACTCCAACACCATATCCTCCCTAATCACCATCAACGCTGCTGCACAACTTCCCGTCAAGCTTACCCCTACAAATTACCCATCTTGGCGTGCTCAGTTTAACGCCCTCCTTATTGGCTATGACCTCCTGGGCTATGTGGATGGTTCTTCTACATGCCCACCAGCCACTCCAGCCGCGCCTCGCGCCCTTTGGATTCGTCAGGACCAGCTGCTCCTCCATGCCATTCTTGCATCCGTATCACCGCAAGTAATATCCCTTATTGCCTCCGCCAAGACCTCCAAGGAGGCGTGGGACAAATTGCTCCACCTCTATGCTAGCAAAGCACGTGCTCGTGTCCTTGGTCTCAAGGAACGCCTTACTCTTATGCGTCGTGAGGATAAGCCTGTCTCTCAGTATTTGCAAGATGTTAAGGTTATCGCTGATGAACTTGCCATCATCGATGTCCCCCTTTCTGATGATGATCTTCTCCTTTACATTCTCAATGGTGTTGGTTCTGAATTTAAGGAGATCGCTGCTGTTGTTCGTTCCCGTGACACCTCTATCTCATTCGAAAATCTTCATGATAAGTTGGTTGAACATGAAGCTGCCCTTACACGTGCCGACGCTCCAGTTACCACACCTGTCATCACTGCTAATGTCACTCAAAGCTCCCAGCGAGCCCCCACCAACCGTGGCTCTCGCTCCCACACCCACAATCACAATCGTGGTTCTTCTAGCTTCCGCAACAATTACCGTGGTTCCTCTGAATCCACCTCGCCCTCAACCACTGACAACGGTCGTCGTTCAAACACAACTACTGGCACTGGTTATCGTGGCTATTGTCAATGGTGTGGTACACAAGGTCATAGTGCCAAACGTTGTCCCCAGCTTCAATCTGGCTCCCAAAGTCAGCCAGTGGTCAATTCCACCTACCATGGCCGCCACAATGCCTCTCCCACATGGTTGCTTGATTCCGGTGCTTCTCACCATGTTACCTCCAAAGTCACCAATCTCTCCGATGTCTCCACATATGCTGGCCCTGATGAAATAATTATTGGTAATGGTTCAGGTTTGGGTATAACTCATGTCGGTTCATCCTCTCTCACTACCCCCTCCTCCAAAACCTTTGCCTTATCTAATGTTCTTTGTGTTCCTTCCATTAAGCAAGATATTATTTCTATTTCCAAATTTAACAAACAAAATAATACGTCTATTGAACTTTTTCCTGATTTCTTTCATGTCAAGGATCTGAGCACGGGGGCGGTACTTCTTCAAGGCCCGAATAAGGACGATGTGTATGAGTGGTCCCCCCAATCCCTCCGTCAACCTCAGGCCATGGTGGGTGTGGTGGTCTCTCCAAATTTGTGGCACCGGCGTCTTGGTCACCCACATTCTAAAACTCTTCACCAAATTCTTCGTTCCTCTTCCATTCATGTGTCCTCCAAATTGTCTGAGTCTCTTTGTCATTCATGTCAATGTAATAAGAGCCATAGGCTCCCATTTGGTACTTCTTCCCTTCAAAGCAATGGTCCGTTAGAGCTCCTTTATAGTGATGTTTGGGGCCCTGCTCCTTATTCTTCCATTGATGGCTTTTCCTACTATCTTATTTTTGTTGATCATTTTACCAAGTACATATGGCTATATCCTCTCAAAAAAAATCAGATGTGTTCTCCACCTTCACCACCTTTAAAGCCCTTGTTGAAAATTATTTCAAAACTAAAATCATCACCTTATTTACTGATGGTGGAGGGGAATTTGTCAAACTCAAAAACTTTCTTTCTTCCGCTGGCATCTCTCATCTCATCACCCCACCACATACTCCACAACACAATGGTGTTGCCGAACGACGGCATCGTCATGTTGTCGAAACCGGTCTCACCCTTCTTCATCAAGCCTCATTACCTCTTTCCTATTGGTCATATGCGTTTCAAACTGCTGTCTACCTCATAAATCGAATGCCCACTCCCATCCTAAAAAATGTCTCACCATATCAACAACTCTTTCATCAACAGCCCAATTACTCACGTCTTCGTACCTTTGGATGTCTGTGTTTTCCATGGCTACGGCCTTACAACTCCAACAAGTTACTTCCTCGTTCCCGCGCGTGTCTTTTTCTTGGTTACTCCTCCAATCAAAGTGCCTACAAATGTCTTGATCTCTCATCCAATAAACTTTTTATCTCTCGTCATGTCCAATTTGATGAGTCCACTTTCCCTCTTGCTAGTGCCCATAATTCCACTTCTTCTGTCCCCTCTCCTACTTCCACCTCTTGGTTTCCTCCTGTTACTCTTATTCCTTTCCAAGCAGCCCCCATGCCACCACCATCGGCTACCACCTCCTCACCGACTGCACCATCCACATCGTCCTCCGCTGCCGCTTCTGCCTTGGAGCAGCTCTGCCCCCCTGCGCACATACCACCTCCAGCCCCTACTGTCTCTCCACTTCCGCCACAAAACCCACCCACCTCTAACCCACCTCATACTACTCTTACCCCTTCACAAACCATGACCCCAACCCATTTCCCTTCCAATCCGAACCCCACTGAACCAGACACCCAACCTCCCCAGCCATCCCCTATCCGTACCTACCTCAGAAACCCAAATAGACTCGTTCTTACCTTCCCAGCCCCTGACCCATCGCCTCCCCCACCATCTTCTATCTCACAACCCTTGGTTCCCGATCACCAAATGGTGACGCGTGCCAAAGCCGGTATTAGCAAGCCCAATCCTCGGTATGCTTTAGTCGCCACCAAACATCCCATACCCTCATCCGTTGAACCGACATGTGTTTCTCAGGCCATTAAAGATCCCCTTTGGCGAGCTGCCATGTCTACTGAGTTTAATGCGCTCATTAGCAATGGAACGTGGGAGCTTGTTCCATCTGACTCTACTCAGAATCTCATTGGTTGTAAATGGGTCTTTCGTATCAAACGACACCCAGATGGCACTATTGACAGGTACAAGGCCCGTTTGGTCGCCAAGGGCTTTCATCAGCGCCCCGGCGTCGATTTCTCAGAAACTTTTAGTCCAGTGGTTAAGCCCACCACCATCCGTGTTGTGTTGCATCTTGCCTTGTCTCATGGCTGGCCTATTCGTCAGTTGGATGTCAACAATGCCTTTCTTCATGGCACACTTAGTGACACTGTTTATATGTCACAACCCCCAGGTTTTGTTGATACCAACCTCCCATCTCATGTTTGTAAACTCCGAAAGGCTCTTTATGGCCTTAAGCAGGCACCTCGGGCATGGTACAAGGAATTGAGCTCCTTCTTGCTCTCACAAGGCTTCCGCAATGCTACCTCTGATGCCTCCCTATTTATTTCTACCTTTGGTAGCAATGTCATTTATTTCTTGGTTTATGTTGATGACCTTATTGTTACTGGCAACAATTCTTCTCTTGTAATGCAGTTCATTGCCACATTGGCTCGCCGGTTCTCTGTCAAAGACTTGGGGTCTCTTCATTACTTCCTTGGTGTTGAGGTTATTCCCACCACGACTGGTCTATTTCTCTCGCAACACCATTACATTCGTGATCTCCTACTCAAAGCCAAAATGGACGGTGCCAAGGAGGTCAGCACTCCATTATCTACTTCTGATAGTCTTGTGCTCAATGATGGGACTCCACCTACTGATGCTACTCGTTTTCGTCAAATCATTGGTGGTCTTCAGTATCTCAACCTCACACGCCCTGACATCTCTTTTGCCGTTAATAAGCTCTCTCAATTCATGCATAAGCCTTCGGAGTCTCACTGGCAGGCCCTCAAGCGTCTCCTTCGTTACTTGAAGGGCACCTTATACTTTGGTCTTCATTTGTCTCGTCGCTCATCTCATCGTCTCTATGCTTTCTCTGATGCCGATTGGGCCGGCAATCTTGATGACCGTAAGTCCACTACTGCCTATGTTGTTTATCTTGGTGGCAATCTCATCTCTTGGAGCTCTCGCAAGCAACGCTCTGTGGCCCGCTCTTCCACTGAAGCTGAATATCGAGCCATTGCTACCACCACTGCCGAAATTGCATGGATTCAATCCCTGTTACGTGAACTTGGCATTTCCCTTTCCGGTCCACCGCTCATTTCATGTGACAACATTGGAGCCACATTCTACTGTGCTAATCCTGTTCTCCATTCTTGCATGAAACATATTGATATTGATTTTCAGTTTGTCCGGGATCGCGTTAATAGTGGTCTTCTTCAAGTTTCACATGTTTCTACTGTTGACCAACTTGCCGACGCCCTCACCAAACCACTTCCACGTCTGCGTTTTCAGCTTCTCCGGTCCAAGATCGGTGTCTCCGATGGGACCACCGTCTTGCGGGGGCGTAAAAGGGAACCTTCATCAAAGGAAATCATCTCATCATCAACGCAATCATCTGCAATCTCTCATCAAAGTCAACCTTGATCTTTGCATTCCTGTCATAGCTAATCTGGATTGATTCTCTTCATCAATCCCATTGTATCTAGACAACCTGGATTGATTCTCTACATCAATCCTGTTATATTTACCTTATTTAGATATTATCAATTTGTATATAATAGTCATTCCGTGTATCAATCAGATATCAATGAAATATACTATTCATTCTTAATCTCTTTAAGTTGAACCACAACCTCTATCTGAACTCTGAAGAACAAATTTGTGCACTACTTGCCAAACCACAAGCAAACTATTCAAGCAAGCTCCCACTGAGCACTGACAGCCTAAATACAGATAGAATAGAAACTGAAATGCCTTAAAGTGAGATGAAAGCTCGTTACAAACCAATCCACCAGCAACTAGATGATCAAGCATCCCTGGATATATATTATATAAGTGGGTTTCTGTTGACTTCTCTTCGCTATCCATAGAAACTTCTTCCCATCCTTCTCAACATAGCCATTCATGTGCACTCCATAAGCCTATTCCAACGAGAAGTACACATAAAAAATGTTAAAAATGAAAAGTTGCAAGAAAATCAAATGAACAACAATAAAAGAGTAAGGCTTCCTTCCTATGTGACCATTGAAAAAGCGACCAGACTCAATGATACCACTGAAATTTCAAACCCTACAAAAAATCTTATATTCCTCTCTAGCCAACACTATAGCGCACACAGTGTCACCTCCAAAACCTCATTATCAAGCCCTTTCACACACCTCCATGTCGATCTAATAACAAACTACGTACAGTACAGGCATTGCTAGATACATATATAGCACCAATTAATCCATTCATCATACAGATTAATATAGCCAAAATGACTTGCTAGAGATGCATAAAAAATTGATTATAATTCATTGTTTAATCACCTTGACCAAGGTTATAAAAAATAATAATAAAAAAAGGTGGCGCACATCGCAGAAACAAACCGTAGTTCATTCCTTATACCTGGACTATGTTCTTCCCCTAAGCTTTTGATTACATCTCCCACAGCTCTCGTCCCGTGCTCATCGATGAATGAAACCGCCATTAGAGTTTGAATTTTCTGGTGGGAAAGTAAACACGTCCTTGAAACTACGTAAATTCTCAGCAAAACTATAGATTTGGGAAAATTATTCAGTGCTATATCTGAGCATGAAACGGGTATTTGAATTCAAGGAATTTGAGCTTACGCTTTGTGAATGGTCCTCAATTTCAAAGGGAAGAAACTCAGAGTGCGATTCCTGCAAGCAGTTTCAATAAAATGTGGAGTGGACTGTGGAGAGATAAACGAACAATTGGTCTGTTTCTGTTTGGCAGCTGAGAAAATGTATTGTATAACTTACCAAGGAAAGCGCGATTGCAGATTTTGATCTTTTCCGAGTAGCCCCTGAGATCTTAACCGGTTTGGATATAGTAACGAAGTCGTCCCAAGTGAAGACATTATCGAACGCTGAGACTGATGCAGTGCGACAAGTGACAACTTCGTGAAAAGCTTTCTGGTTGGAACGAACTGGGAACCACGTCGTAAGCGCCTTGGGGAAAGCGAGAAAAGCTTTGGCTGTAAAACGGAAGGCTAGAGAGTCGAAGAGTCTGTGAGAGTTGATGAATGCCGCTGCTGCAGCCCATGAGAGCGGGTTCGAAAAAATAAAAGTAAAAATCGGCCTAGGCGGGTCTTTTTTTATTTTATTTTTATTTTTATTTTTATTTTTTTCCTGACTTTAAAGAAAACCTGAGTTTTAAAGTCTTTATTCGCTGCGATATTATTGTGAGTACTGTGGCATCTGCAGGTCCAAAAAGAAGCTGATTGTTTCAGTCCTCCTTTTTAATTTTGGTCCAATTATGAATTTTTATGAATTGGATTTTTGTATTTTAAAAAAATCTGAAGCTGTGTTGTCTTCAGATTGATTATATTAATTTTTACTTATAATTTGGTTACTTTTGTTCCAAGAAGAGATGGAAATGGCCAAAGAGGCTGATGGGGATGGGGAAGGAGAGAGGGAAAAATCCAATACTTGCCAAGAATGCGGTGCTACTTATAAGAAACCTGCATGTCTTAAGCGACACATGCAAAGCCATTTCCTTGAGGTATTGCTTGTATAGCTTGATATTGCTACCTATTAGTTTGATAGCTTCATTACAGCTGATTGTGTCTATAACTTTCCATGCATTCCCTTCCTTGAGAATGCTTTCAGCAGCTGCCTGTCTTTGATCAGGTGCAGCCATGGCCCTGATCTTTTGGATGTTGCTCACACCAAAGATCTTATGAGCATTTTGGAACTCACTGTACCTGCTGGCTGGAAAGTATGGGGCCATTTCACAGGTCACATCACATTTTCTCCTCTGATGCCTATTTTCCATGATTGCTTGTTCTCACTTAAAATGAACCAAACAGAAGCAATTGAGGGTGAGGAAAAGCAAAGAAATTGGGATTTAATTGAGAGTTAAAGAGGGATATAAAGTTGGCTCAAGCTTATGATTGCTCTGTTTTGTTTTCTTCACTTGCTATATTTAATAAATTTGTCATCTTTTTTGTTAATAATTTAATTCTTGTTTATATTTTGGGCAGAGGCTAATGCAAAGGAAGCTGATAAAGTAGCCAACCAGTTGCGGTCTACTGGTATATCTTCTGGCGGAGATGGAGCTGCTTCTTCTTCAGGTAATACTGTAAATATGGGTATAGATGTATGTAGCAGTGTATGTTTGTATTTCATTACCCCCACTCTCTCTCTCTCTCAGGGTTGGTGGTGGCACTTCAGCACCTAAGCAAGAAGAAGTCAAGCGTCTTCCAGGCGGGAAGATTAAGAAAAAGGTGAGACTTTTAAAATTATTTGTTTTTGAGGACCTTTAGAATACAATGATTTAACCTTGGCATTGGCTTCCCTGTAGTAGAGGCAAGAAGTTACCATGGAAGTAATAAACAGAGTATTTCTTTTAAAAAATTGGAGAAACGGACTATTTCTTTAAAAAAATTAGGGGAAACCGAGTATAGCCACGCGTCTATGCTATTTCTTTGGAAAAAAATGCCGGGAGCGGCCATACTATTTCTTTAAAAAAAAAGGGTAAAGTCAAAGTATAGCCGCACGGCGATACTATACAAATTGGAAAAATCAAGTATAGCCGATTAGCTATACTATTTGTTGAAAAAATAAAAATAGGATAGCCGCGCGGCTATACGATTTCTTAAAACAAACATAGAAAAATAGTATAGCCGACCGGCAATACTATTTATGGAAATAAAATAGCCGATTAAAGCCGCACGGCTATACGAATTTTAAAATAAAATTAGAAACAACAGAGTATAGCCGCGCGGCTATACTATTTCTTTGGAAAAAAATAGAAAACCCGAGTATGGACGTCCGGCTATACTATTTCTTAAAAAAATATATATATAAAAACGAGTGAGTATATCCTGTTGGCTATACTATTTATTAAAAAAGATAAAATAAAATATCCGAGCAAAGGCACGCGGCTATTTATTATGAGTTCATATATGTGGGACATTATTGCTTTGAATTGCAGGGGTATTTTGAAGAGGCTGATGAGAAATTCCGGTGAAGGCCAAGGGTGGCCGTAAGAGGAAGTATTCCGTGTTGAGTCTGTCCAGCATAAATTTTGATTGTTTGGTATTTTATTGTGGTAATGATGTTATGCTCTTTTTCTTAGTTTATGAATTGACATTGCCTATTTACTTTTATGTCTTCGTTATAGCGACCATACAAAATGGTTATTTTACCATCCTGGTTTTCTGCATGTACTTAAATCTGAATTTTGAACTAAGATTGTTTCACTATGAGTCTATTACTTCCTTCATGGGTGAATTGCATCTCCATTTCCGATAAGAGGGTGAGACCTTGAAACTTCAACAAATTAATTTCTTTTTTCGAAAACAATCTCTGTCTAATTTTTGAGAGTTTGTTTCCTTATTTGCAATTGGTAGCAGTTACAAGTTATCTCTTTTATCTGCGGAACTCTCGCAGACAGAAGTATGTATGGGGTTAACATTTTATATCGTTGGAACTCTGCATCACATTACTACTGATACTTAATCTTCTCGTCTCTTGATTACTTTGAAGTAGTCGAATGCATAAATCTTGCAATTTCAAGCAGGAGGAAAACCATATATGCGTTCTTTATGTAGCAACCTTGTCTGTTTTGGTATTTCAGGGTGTGATTTTGTGTATTGGTTAAGAGTTAAGACTGCATGGACTGACATTTGCTTTCTTTTCTTCACAAATCAACATGATTTGCTCTCTCATGAAAAAAAAACCCATGGATTGTTTACATAGAAATTGCATTTGTAATGAGAGTTAATCCTCTAGCTTGGTGGTATTCTATGCTTGCAAATACCAGAAGGTTGGTCCACATGTTAGTAAATTCATTTGCAAAGGTCCTATTTGAAGGCATTATCGTGCTCATCTTAGAACAGATTCATTTGCAAGTCCTATCTGAAGGCATGCTACGCTTTAAGGTTTTGATCCAGTGACCAACCAATTTGAGCAGAGGGCAGCGCTTAATGCCAATCCACCTTGGATTTTAGTTTAGTTTGTGTGATAACAGGGCAGAGGGTAAGATATTAACCATTGTGGCTTACATATCACAAAGATAAAAAGATGAGTATAAGGTTTCTAAGAAATCTATTTGGATCAGGTTGGCATGATGTGGAGTGAAGCTTTTATAGAAGCATACTAGGATCCATCACAATCACATCCTTCATTATCCTTTGCATTGAAACCAAGCCTAAAATCTCTAGCCCTATTCAATGTGGGCCCATAACAAACCCAAGTTAGCCCCAATTTATAGCCCAAATTTACATTACAATCTTTCCTACATATTTTTCACGACTTTGTATAAATTTCACACTGTTTTAATATCCGCAGCATCACACTGGCAGAATTGCTAGTAAATACTATATTCTATCAAATTGGATCGGATTTAGCCAAATTCAAATTTGTTCCGTTAACTTAACGGGTTAACGGATTCGGAACATAATCCAATTATCAGATAAAATCACGAGGGTCATCTCCTATTAATTTCATCGGATTAAAATCACGCAAGCATGTATAATATATGACCGTTAATAGTAATACATATGAGGCTCACATATATAAATCACTATCCTTTGTAAAATTCTTCCGTATAGTCACTATCCAACAAATAAGGACTGATCTTTTAAGCTAGGCCCAATGTGCAGTCCAATTATACTCACTCAACTTCTGATTTGTGGTAAGGGAATAAGGAATATAGGGGGTGGATTGGGGGTGCTCTATCAGAGATAAGAGTTATTTTGATCGTTATACATAAGGAAGGTAGGCTACTTTGTTAGACTGATGCTTGAACTCTTATGTGTAGAGATGCTCGCCTAATCCTCTTCATCTTGAGTCATACCCTTGTTTTTGCACTTGTTGCTTTATTTAATGATATCTTATTGCTTTTCTTCAAAACCAATATAGAATGACTAGAAATTCCATCACATGTGATTCACATAAGAAAGGGGTTGAATTGATTCAACTTCAAAAAATTTATGAGATGTCTAGACCCACTTGAGTATCCTACTTCTTGTTTTATGGAAGAACTAAAATTTATACCATTCTAACTTTTATAATTTTTTTTTGGACTAAAAATATATAAAAAATTTATACCTCTCCTTAGATTAGAGACTATCACTTGTATAAAAAAGAAAAATAGCAAAAAAGGCAGGCACCAAGAAAGCAAAAAAAAAAAAAAAAAAAAAAAAAAAAAAAAGAAGAAAAGGCAGCACATACCCCGCACGTGTTACGCACGTGAAGAGACCCGTTCAGCCGAACAGAGCAAGATGGCGGGAAAATACGCAATCCTTCACTCTACCAGACTATATTTCCCCCACTAGCTTCTAGGGTTTGTAGATTTTACCTTTCCGACCGAAATCCTCAGTTTCTCGCGAATTTTTTTTTGCTATTTTTCTAGTTACCAGCGCCGGAGACTAAAGAGATGCCGACGTACAACATCAGAGGCATCGATGTGGATTTCCCATTCGAAGCCTACGATTGCCAGCTCATTTACATGGAGAAAGTCATCCAATCTCTCCAAGAAGTAGGCCTAATTTTTT
Source organism: Prunus armeniaca (assembly GCA_903112645.1). Lineage (NCBI taxonomy): Eukaryota > Viridiplantae > Streptophyta > Magnoliopsida > Rosales > Rosaceae > Prunus > Prunus armeniaca. The sequence continues at coordinate 5,491,352 of CAEKDK010000003.1, read as the reverse complement.
AAGTTCATTTCTTGCTATGAATACCACAAGTTGTTGTCCGTTTTTTCAAATTGTTTTTGTTATGGGGTATTCTTTGATATTCAGTTTGGTGCTTTTTAAGACGTGTATGTGATAGAGAAGTGTCTAGTTGAACGGATTTGGGGTCAAATTAAAGATTTTTTTTATAAGGGTAACTCCAATCATGTAAGATGTGTGTACTGAGCTTACATAAGCATACATTTGGATGATTTTGGAGTCAATCTTGAGAATGTTGTTGTTGGGTAACCTGATTTTGGTGCTCTAATAGCATGGATCCTCTTCATGTGGTGTTCTTCGTATTGGCTTTGGTCATAATTAATTTCTGTATGAATATTTTAAAGACTTATCAACATCATTATCATTGTTGTTGTTGTGGGAAGGCTTGCCCCAGTCAACCTGGTGGTTGGGAACAACCTATCCGGAAACAGGGGTATGGCTGCTTATGTCTTACCCTTTCTGGACTCCACGTTGGCCGTAGGTTTGCCTTCTTCGGATCAGTGGTTTAGTTTGTGACTTGTGTGCACATGTAAAATGCTGCAGAGAAGTAATGCACTGTTGGAGAGTCCCACTGGAACTGGAAAAACCCTTTGTCTTCTCTGTGCCACATTGGCCTGGAGGAAGAGTTTGGGTGTTTTCTCAACTGGTCCTAATGTCAAGATGAGTCTGATCACAGGAGAAAAATCAGGTGTTCCATTGTCACAGTCTGCGACAAAAGATCTTCCTACCATAATATATGCGTCCCGCACTCACAGCCAGATCCGGCAAGTAATTAAAGAGTTGAAAAGAAGCTCTTACAGGTCAGTTATGGTATGATTTTGCACTTATTCAATATTGGTTAAGCCTTGGATGTCATTATTACTATTGCTATTATCATTTGCTGTTTTTGTTGTTCACTTCATCCATTTCTTGTATTTATGCCATCTATTGATGCACAGCTCAAGTGTTATTTCCTGATATTGGGTTGCCACATAAATGAATGTCCCATGTGCCTTTTCATTTGTTCTTTTCTACTCAAAAGGATTATGCCAGTTTGCAATGTACCTCAAAAATTGCTGTTTGGGGACTTGTAATCTTAGCCATTCTTTTGTAGTTGTTATTACATTGTATTTTCATCTTTAAATAGTTGGTGCAATCTCAACAATGCTACATATGTTTTTGTTGCTTTTCTAGGTTGATGTTCTGTGTACATTGAAGCCTGTGTTATCTAACAAATGTTTGAGCTTGTGGAGCAACGTAAATGTTCATTAGCTGCATGTATATTTTTATCTTACCACCTAATGGCTACATATGATTTCTTGTCTGAAAGATTTTAACTTGCTTTCAAGTTATTGATAGTGTAACATATTCATTACTTAGACATAACGTAGAATTTCTGGCATCTATCTTGATACTGTAATTAGTTGAGTTGTTGGCGATTACCAGCTTGTTTGTTACAGTTGCGTTAGCAAATGTTGCAACTCTAATTATCAGCTGTGAAAATCAGTATTGACACCTAAATTTTTTAGGAATGAATTTATTTTCAGATGTTTTTGGTGGTGTGGAATTATTCTCTATTTGCCCAACGAATTGTTCTTTGTAGTTAGAGTTCTCTGTTTGTTTTCCGTTTGAATTGTAGAAATATAAGGAACTTAACTAATATTTGACAATATGCAGGCCGAAAATGGTAGTGTTGGGGTCTCGAGAACAATTATGCATTAATGAGGAAGTGAGTTTACTACGCGGAAGAACACAGACAAAGGCTTGCCATTTCCTCTGCCGGCGCACTAAGGAAACAAAGGATAAAAAGCGTCATTGTGCTCATTATTCTCGTGGTTCTGGTAAATATTGTGCTTGTTAGTGTACATAGTACATATACACTTATGTGGCTGTCCTTTCTTGTAACGTTAAGTTTTCTGAATTTTAGCACATGTTCGAAACAATTTTGTTTATGGAACTTATTCCCTGGGATACTTGGAAACATATTAGCCATTTTGAGTGTCACCATTATTTTACACGACAGGATAAGTGTGGTGTCCTTTCTTGTAATGTTAAGTTGTCTTGAGACTGATAGTCTTCATCATCAAAGCCCTCCCTCTCTCTCTCCCTCTCCCCCTATATATATGTATCTCTTTATATACCATAGATTTGACCTTGAAAATTCTCCCAAAATTAGCTGAATAAGATGACTATACAATTCTCCATTCCTCAAAAACCAAAAAAGTGTGGCATTGCTCTACTTTGTTATGAGCACTTAGTATTCAGTTGGATTTTTTGTGGTAAAAAACTTTTTTATGCTTGTTTCTCTTTCCCCAAATTCCTGATTTGTTCATGCTTTTTTATTGGCTTGTGTGCTTGAATGTGTGTGCCCCTGTAATCTCTGGAAGTGAATGTGCAGATGAGTTTTGAGTTATGAAATTGCTTTACCTAAATAAATCCAACTAGTTACTTATTAAAAATAACCTGGATGATGTTATTGATGATTGATCTGGTCAGGAAGGTTTAGGAATTTTTTTCCTGTGCCATCTACTGCAGTAACTCAACTGCTTCTTCATGGATTTTATTTTGATGTCATAGCATTTAAGAAAATCTAACGTTTATACTTGTTGGTTCTTCTATTGTAGGTTACTTAAAGAATAATCCTCATCTTGGAGATGAACCTATTGATATCGAGGATTTGGTGAATACTGGAAGAAAATTAGGGCCGTAGGTTCTTTTGTCTGTGTTCTTTCACTATAGTAAATGATAACTTAGAGCCCCCCTCTCCTCCTTCTATTTATTTTAACTTGTTACCATTTTCTTGTAGGTGTCCTTATTATTTATCGAGGGAACTCCATAAGGTTGTTGATATATTATTTGCACCTTATAACTATCTTATTGATCATGGGTATAGAAAATCGCTACAGATAGATTGGAAAAACAGTATTCTCATATTCGACGAAGCTCACAACCTGGTAAGAGATAAAATTTAGTGTTATTTTCGGGCAGGGAAAACTCCAATTTTTTGTAGATATCTGAAAACTATATATGCTGGTTTCTGAATATTGTATTCTTTGTTCTCTCATTGACTCTTGGGAGTTGCTCAACTTTGAAACAAATATTCACTTCATATTCATGCAGAATTAGTAAATTTAAATTATTACACAAGTTTGTTGCTTACATAACCTAAACACAATGCAGGAAAGCATATGTGCAGATGCAGCTTCCTTTGACTTGCCTTCTTGGCTTCTTACAGCTTGCAATTCTGAAGCGAAAAATTGTATTGACCTTTCTATAAAAAGAAGGGAAGAATCAACTGATAAATCACAGAATCCAGATGACTTTGCAATTCTCAGAGGTAAACCTAATTGGCCCATTCGTCAGTATTCAATTTTTACCAAACTTGCCATTTCTAATCAGTAGTATTCCATTGCATAGTCGCTATACTGGCGATGTTTTGTTAGGGAAAATTGCCTTTTAAAATCCTATTGCAGTGGTTTTGTTGTTTTGGTAAACCCCTTTACTTGACGTTCTCTTTAAGATAGCATATTTTTGTTATTCTTTTAGTCCTTTCTTTGTTATAAAACTTTGCCTGGTCACAAATTTTACAATTTAACAATGCATATTTTGCAGCGCTTCTTTTGAAGCTTGAGAAGCGTATTTCTGAAGTGCCTATCGAATCCAAGGAATTGGGATACACTAAGCCTGGGCCTTATATCTATGAACTCCTGGCTGAATTAAACATCACACAGGATACTGTCCCTAAGCTCATTAAAATACTTGAGGATGCTACTTTACTTATTGAGGAAGAAAATCAGAACAAGGCAAATCGAAGTGTCTGCCGGCTGGAAAGCATTAGTGACATGTTTAATTTAATTTTCAGAGATACAGACAATAACCATGCAAAATCCTATCGTGTAAGTTTGGATATTGGTCTGCTAGTTATTATCACCTGGGACTTTATCAGGAGCTTTCTTTACTTCAAATATTAATCTTAGTTGTTAGTTCATTATGCGTAATGAACTAATTGTTTGAATATGGAACACTTTCTGTTCATTTTAGGTTCATGTACAAGAAGTTGAAGCAGCTGCAATTGATGGTTTAAAGGGTAATTGGAGACCTATTTTTCTGATATTTTGAAGTGAGATTCATTGTTTCATGTAACTGTAGTAGATAAATTTTTGTGTTCTAATATTTATTGCATTATAAAAATATTAGAGCTGGGATCCTAATGGTGTCATGCACAGTCATTTAACTTGACATATAAAAGATTTTCTTTTGAATCCCATAAGGTGTTATAATGTTGTTGATAAAGATTAATGATCAAGCTTTTATTGACTTTTTACTTCTCTCCCCTTCGGTCCCTCCAAATCAATGGCTAAAGTGCATTCAAATAGAGGATTACCTAGTTTGAAATAAGGGATGAGGGATTTAGAACTCCAGTTTATAAGGCTACAAAGTAGAAAGCCAATGTGTCATACTTAGGTGATATTTTCAGTAAGGTGGATGTTGATATTCAAGAGTTGTTCTTTAGTTAAAGGGCATTATGCATGCTTGTTAGCTACATATTTGACTGTACTTATGCTTAGGAGAAACTTGGGGAGCAGATTTGGGCCCATGAGAGCTACATCTTAGATGGTAAAACTAAATTAGATCTCAAAATGGGTGGCTCTGCCCCTCTGGGGTTCAAATTTCAGGTCATTTCACAAGTCACTCTAACCAAGTCATACAACATGACTTCCCTAAATTATTCTAACTAATCCCAGATTAGCTCAGGAATGTATGTTCTCAGTTCCATGAATCTAGAACTGAGAGGTCTGGCCAGATGCAAGTGTAGTAGACAATACTAAGAGGGAGTGGAAGAGACACAAATATTCTAAGACATGATATTAGAAAGACATAGAGTTCCTCTTAATTTTTGAGCCCTCTGCTGGAATTGGTGAACAAACAATTTGGTGTATGCTATTCTATCCCTTGGGTTGTTGTATGCAGATGCTTACCTTGTATATAAAAGAAGCCTTAATTTAGACAAGGCAACAGCAGATGTAGACTTCAGTTGGGTTTATTGTCTTGTGATCAGCTTCCATTTCAATGAAGCCCACATATGTACTTAATTCTTGTTTGCTACAGAAACACCTTGTATTCTACAAGATCAATTTTAGGTGTTCTGAGAAGTATTTGACGATTTATGTGTTGTGATGATTATGAATCAGTGTCGGTAGTGGTATCTCTCATTAAACTTTCAGATTGTGAAGTGGAACACTAGGAGTTGGGAAAATCGAATGGATGATGAAAAAGAGATGACTTTTTTCAAGGATCATATGTATCCTGTTTTTGTCTTCTATGCAACCAAATAGAGGATCAGAGAGATTGGTTATGTGGGAGTGGAGAGCCATAAATGAGCTGATGAGTGTGTGGGGCTTGTCCTTTTTGCTGTAAATCAGCTGATTAGTTTGCTAGTCAGCTTTGTTTGTTATTGACTGAAAAAGCCTTGTTTGTTTTTTGTCTTATGAAGCTACCTCATTTGAACTCTGCACCAAGCATAGTAGCTTGATCTTTTTAAATTTTCATATTCATGACATGTGATTGATGACATTCTTTCCTGTGATATTGACAATGATATATTTATCCTTCTGGTTCTAGGTAAGGCATCTAGGACACTCAGCTGGTGGTGTTTTCATCCTGGAATTGCAATGGAAGAATTCGCCAAGATGAATGTGGGCTCCATTATACTGACATCTGGCACATTATCTCCCTTGGATTCATTTGCACAGGAATTGAAACTGTAAGTGGCTTTTGTGCAGTTTATTTTCCATTTGGTTTTAGTGTGGCTGCCTTAAATTCTTTTAAAGACAATGGTTTATTTGTGTCTCAGAGAGTTCCCTGTGCGGTTGGAAAACCCTCATGTTATTACCCCAAATCAGATATGGGCTGGAGTTGTACCAGCTGGACCTTCTGGTTTCTCTTTCAACTCCTCTTATAGAAATCGCGATTCTCTGGAGTACAAACGGGACCTTGGAAATGCCATTGGTACGTAATGTAATTGCTGGTAATAGTAAAATAAATTGGGATTTTAGTTGCCATTTAACATGCCACTGGTCTGGGTACCACCTATTTTGATAAATGCGAAAGGGTTAATAATTTCATTGAACCCCAGTTCCTCCAAAACACAAAATTTGCTTATTTCATATTTCAATCTTATTATTGGGATGAAATGTTTTATGAATTCATTGTACTCATGGGATTTTAGATTTGTCAAATACGTCACAGTGGTGCACAGTAATATGTGCATCAAAATTTTCTTGTATGCATCTGATGTGTAAATAGGGTCATATTAGGCTTAGACATTGACTATATAAGTTAAGTAGAAATTAAATTTGGATGATTTGCATTTGATGTGTTGATGATTTAGTCTCATAAGGTTCAAAAGTTGTGTCCTCTTGCTCTTGACATGGAGAGAAAGGTATTTTATTAGGAGACTTGCCTCCTGGACTCAACAGAGTACACATAAACACACCTGCAGCACGGTTGTGCGCATACACAGAAAGAACAAATAGGAAAGGCATAACCGAAAAGAAAAAAGAAGAATAAGCATACATAGATCTAAGATAAAATACTAAAAACCTCGTGTTACCCCTAAAAAACGGATGGTCCATGTGGTTTATTTCATGAGACTTTTATTTCCTATGGTTTCAGAAAGTGTAACACAGGGTGGTTTATTTGGACCCCCTTATTTGCTTGGTTAGCCCACCAAATTTCTCTCTTTTTTGTAATTTTATAATTCCAATTATTTAATTTTTTCCCCTAAAACAAACTGTTTCCCCTCCCCCTCCTCCCATTGTTCCTCTCCTCCCTCCTCCTTCCCTTGTCCTCTGTCCTCCACTCACTCCCTCTCTTTGGCGGCAGTGAGGTGCTTTCCAGTGCCTTGAACGTGGGGTTTTTTTAATTATAATTTTGATTAATAGAACTTTAGAAGCCAAAGAGGATAAAAAAAGGTTCTGGGCAGCTTTATGGGCATCAGTTTTAGCTGATATTAAGGATTATTCTTATTCTTCTATAATGTTGGATTTGTTAGCAGCTGTGAAGTAGATTAGTATGGTGAGCATGTTTTATTTTACATCCTTTTGAGTTGTACTTTCTTGTTTTTACTTGTTTTTTCCCAGATTCTTGATACCTTTTCCACTCTTTGTAATTAGCTTTCCTACTTTAATAAATTTATGTTTCTTTTCAAAACCAAAAAAAAAAAAAAAAAAAAAAAAAAAAAAAAAAAAAAAGGATAAAGGAAAAGATTAAGAAGAAAAAGAAAAATGAGAGAGGATGAATGAAAGATTAATTCAACCAAAATAATTTTGGTGGGCTATGTGAGGAAGTAAAGGGGTCTGTAAAGAATGAACCTGTACCATATTTTGTTAACAGCAAGCTGCAAATATACATAACCAGTTTATGCTGATGTCTTTGCAACTGTTGTTCTAAAGAAGAGAGAGAAGTTGGTTGCAGTCTGATGCAACAATTGTTGTAACAAGTTGTGATTGATTCTTCATCGGCTTTTTGTCAGTGATGACTTTTGCTTGTCAGTGACCTTGTTTTTTTAAATTCAAATTGCATAGTTTCATCTCTCTCTCTCTCTCTCTCTCCTGAAATTTATCCCCATGATATATCAAGATCATAAAACCTCTTACTACACCAACCACATGAATCTTTCACTGAACCAACCAAAACCCATCACTTGCACAGAATTTTTGGATATCCAAACCCAAAACCCACATCCCACCCAGCAACATTTTCCAGATAATGCTCCATACCAGCTGGCCACCCTTTTGTAAAACATGCTGGGAGATTGAAGAGAGAAAAGATGGTGGGAGTGGTAGTGGTGTTTCGAGCGAGAGAAGATGAATGGGTGAGGGGGAGGCAGTGGAGGTTGGAGTTGTCCTCTGTTAAAGTGCTAAAGTGTCCATTCCTCAATTACTTGTCATGGCAGAAGAAACCACTGGGCACAAACTAAACCCCAAGGATCATCTTTGTTTGGAAGCCCAAGGCATGGCACTGGATTTTGAATCTAAGCACCTAACTTTAAGGAAAATGGAGAGTGTCCAAATTGTAGACTGGTTATTATTGTTTATTACTTACGAAAAACGTAATGTTCTTTGACGTTCATGTTTCAGTCAATTTTGCTCGAATCGTTCCCGATGGATTGCTTGTATTCTTTCCGTCTTACTACATTTTGGACCAATGCATTGCCTGCTGGAAGAATACGGTAAGGAATCAAATAGATTCTGTGAAGAGGTCAAATTGGTTTGCTTTCATCTTATGACACATTATTTTCTACTTATGCAGAGCCATGCCAATTCAACTACAATATGGGAAAGAATCTCCAAACATAAGAAACCTATTGTAGAACCTAGACAATCTTCATTGTTTCTTTTGTCAATTGAGGTGACTGACATGACGTACAAACAATCAGCGATTTTTCTTATTTATAACTGTATAGTCTTCCCTCACATGTTCCCTCGATTATATTGTTGGCAGGACTATATGGCTAAGCTGAAGGACACCTCAGCTTCTGGTGCAGTATTTTTTGCTGTTTGCCGTGGTAAAGTATGTCTGATTCCTGACTTTTCAGAAATAGTCCAATTTTGTGCTCTGGAAGACTTCTTCATCTTGTGCTGATTGATGCATATTGACAGACATTTGTTATGAACATTTTTACTGTCATACAATAGGGGTTTTTGAAAATCTACGATATATACTTAATAAGCTGCTTCAAAACTAAACCTTTTTGTATTTGTCTGGCATCAATCTCGCCTTGTGATGCTTTAATGTGAGATTACTTGATAAGAGCATTTGAACTGCTTGATTTGCAATGGTTACCACGTTTTAAGTGGCTTCAAGAGGGTAAGTAAAGACTAGAGATGCTGAAAATATGCAAATTTTAGAGAGTCAATAAGTTGCACAAGGCATGCTTATTTTATGATCCTTTATTTGGTCATATTATGTGGCTCTTGTATCTCAATTAAGTCACAAGAAAACTGCCTTGAAATGTGTTATGATTCCCAAAGAAATACATCTCTTGTGCTGAACATACTCTTTTATGGCCTTTATTGCACTGTACTGACACACATGATAAGTGCACAAATTATGATTGACATTGCTATCAATGATAGTTCCAGACACTATCTGCTTTAGACTGCCTATGAGGCTAGAAAAGTAGAAATTAATGCTGAATTGCAGGATCTCCCCCGATTTCAAGAGGCATTCCTATCATAATGTTGATGAATTCTTTTGGTGCTTACCGACACTTTTATTCTACTACATGTATTTGCTCTAGACCTCTCTGAAATCTTAAGCTAGTGAATAATTTGTCAGGTAAGTGAAGGACTAGATTTTGCTGATCACGCTGGAAGGGCTGTAGTCATTACTGGTCTACCATTTGCCACAAGGAATGATCCTAAGGTTGACAATTCCCCCCATTTTTTCTTCTGATTACTTTTTATATGTGTGCATTATGAAAGTTGTGGCCGTTTTAAAAGGTTGAAGTTGTGACCAGTGATTTTGTGAAGCATTATACCTTTGATTATTGACACTGAGTCATGCTGGTAATTTGTGATTTTATCTTTGACTTTGCTTGACTGCTAGCATTGATTACAATTGTTGAACATAATATGGAAACTACTGCAAGTGCTTATTTACCTGAATCTACCTCTTAAATGTGATGCTGACTGAGTGAAATTATTGAGAGTTAGGCATTAGACAGAAATCTTCTGCACAAGTTTATTTACGGAAAGATGTGTTTAGTGAACATTCATTGTGAATAAATTACATATTTGTAAACATATCTAAACATACAGAACCTCGAATATGATTATGCGTGTATAACATTATTTTTCATAATAATACTTAGTAATTATCTAGATATTATCAGTTTGGCATATTCTCACTGTTTTCAATTCGTTACTGTGGTCTTGTTCAAATTTCCACTCATATGAGATGACAACATAAAACAGGTTCGTCTGAAACGTGAATACTTGGATCAGCAGGCATATTCCCAGAGGCAAGTATGTAAGGTAATGTCCAAATGTTTGATGTGAGATGCCACTTTAAAAAAAATTTCCTACTAATTTTATCAAAACACTGAAGTTGGAGGTTCTGACTGGAGAAGACTGGTACAATCAACAAGCATCACGAGCTGTAAATCAGGCTGTTGGACGTGTAATCCGTCATCGTCATGATTATGGAGCAATTATTTTTTGTGATGAAAGGTGTTTTTTCCCCGCTGCTATCTCACGACTTGCTGACAGCTTTCACTAAGATTTCATGTTATTTGCTTATCAGATATATTCTTAAAATGCATAATTTTGGTTTAGTGTGAGATCAACTTTACATTCTTTTTCAACCAGATGCTAGTTTCAAAATGTATCGTTGTAAGTAATTGTAAACTTATTGCTTTTCTTCCACCCATCCCCACTAAACATGTTGAGAATACAATAAAATTCTACTGTAATAGTTCTTTCTTGACTAAGCATAGTTCAAATATTACCTTTAACAATTTACTATATTTGACTTTAGTTTTCCAATTCCATAGATCACAAAATTTCAAGCTCTTTCTACAACCTGGCCTTTCTAGGGAAAAGGTAGAATTCATTTGAACTAGACTGGATTCTGAAACGATTTTTTCAATTTTTTGTTTTTATAGCGTTTACCAGAGATATGAAGCCACTTTGGACGATCTTTAATGTTTATGGGCCTTGCCCATTTTTTATTTTTTATTTGTAGATTGTTGTCAAACGCCATGTTGGATTTAGACTCACAAGCTTGTAGTTTTTAAAACTTTTCTGTTCTTAATATGTATTCCTCTAGAGATTTTTTGTTTTTTTTCTAAATATTGGTTTTGTTGAGAGTATTTGTCCCACATTTGAGAATGGAAGCCTTGCATAAGTGCTTTAAAAGATCTTGGGGCCTCTCCACCTGTTGCCAATTGGTTTTGGGTTGCATGCTCACTTTCTAATAGGTTTCTATAATCATTTATGGTTTAATTAGCAACACTGACCTCTTGACTTGTATGTGTATATGTACTTTGTTTAATTTTGGATTTATTAACAGGTTTGCACAGCCAAATCGTCAATCTCAAATATCGCTCTGGATACAACCTCATGTCAAGGTGCTTTCTATTTAGGAATAACCTTTTGATCTATATGAAAACTTTTGTACTTATACGTCCTTTTTCAGTGTTACTCTAAATTTGGGGATGTAATTTTTTCATTGACCCGTTTCTTTCGGGATGGAGGAGCTCGGGGTCCTACAAAGTTGAAGTTGTTACAAACTGAAAAATGGGGTAAGAATAGTGCGTTTAAAGAACAAATATCTGTTAGTTTTTTTCTCAATAACTGAGGCTTTTAACAATATGGTTAATGTTCCTATGAAAATCATGTTTGAAGGGCACATCACATATACATTCTTATCTCATTATAAGTACAAACTAAAACTTACTAGGCTCACAAGTTTTGTGTTATGACCAATGCTCTAATTGAACAGAAAAAGTTTCATGCTTTTGTCATGATGGGAAAACAAGTGCTTTGTTCAAACCATCTACGTGGTTTTGAAATTAGACAATTTCACTTGCAATTTAAGTGCGGAAATCCTATAAATGTATTGCCACATGCATCATTTGAATGGAAAGATTAGGTCGTAACCCCCCTTCCTGTGGGTGACCTTTCTAAATCCCTGATAAAGGATAAATAATCAAGCATTTGAAGAGATTTTTACACTAGCTTTCACAGTACCACTGGTTAATTTATATATTGTCTTTACATATTCTTTTCCACTGGCTTACACAATCACTGCATCATTCGTCAAACTCACCTTTCTGTCATACTTTTTCCTATAGATGCAATTTCTACATCAAATTCAGTACTTGATGAGCAGACAAATGAAGCCCCATTCGATCATAAACCATATTCTGTAGGTTCATCAACCTCAGTTCATGGTAGGTCTTTTCTCTCTTGCCTGCACGTTCTGCTTTTGTTCTCCTCTTTTAGCTCTAAATAATATTAACAAAATAGGCTCATGCACTGGCCTGCACTTAAATCAGCTTTGTTAATTATGAATTCTCTTCCCAGTAATAAGGCATCATGTAAACTTGCATTTTCTCTTAATTTGATTCAAAATCATTTACCATGTATATGCAAGGATGTAAAATGGAAATTGGTAATGCTCTTCGTTGCCTTACTGTTGTGCTTTTATCATCCTGGGATCTTCAACTGAATTTCCAAGTACCATTGCGTCTGATTTACCTTTTTTCATTTTATCTGCAAAGGATAAGTTGCAACACGTGACTAGAAAATCCAGAAGTTATTGTTGTGACATGGACTTAGAATATCTGTTAGCTTTTGGAATTTCTTAGATACTAATGTTTGGGGCCACAAAATTGCATAAATCACTTTGGGATGTAAAGCATCATTTTCTCATGTTTTGTGATGTGACTAACTTTTAATGCTGCAGCTTATGTTGATTTCCTTTATTCATTTTACAGGAACATCAGGGAAAATTTATGAGTTGAAAACTGAGCAACCACCAGAAAAACTTTATCTGGATAAATTTCTCCCTCTGGTAATTTTTAATTATTACCTCTGCAGACACTCATAGTTACGTCATAAGTTGTTTTATAGTGTGATATGCTTCTTAGTTATTTGTGCTTGCAGACAACAGCAGTCAGTCAAGACTGCCCTGTAAAGTCATCTTCTTCCCTACTTAAAGCTGGCAGGGACAAACTTTCAAGCCTGTTAGGGGAAGTTCTTCCTGCCAATCGCTCATCTCTTACTTCCTGTAAGGATCAGTCTGTGTCATTGAAGTGTTCAAATAATCTATTCAGAAATGAGAAAAGGCTGCTTATTTGTGAGAGGGAAACTCTGCAATGTCAAGATAGTAAAGTATTTGGTTTTCCTGGCAAAAATGAGAAACGAGGCGAAGAACTAATAACACCTTGCTCTGCAAAAAGGTGTAAATTAAGCACCGAGCATGACTCAGTACATCTTATTGACAACTCTAATAAGCATTCATCTCTTGCAAAAGATTCTGATTCATATGGTGGTTTTCCCAATATTAATCTGAGAAGTGAGAGTTCACATATATCTGACAGTTCAAGTTCACAAAATGCTCAAGTTGGTTCAGCATTGCTGCGTAAAGACAAGAGGATCATACAACAGGGAGATGCTGAGTTTCTGAGTAACAAAAACAAAAGTGCAATATCCATCCCTGTGCTTTCTGGTGATAAGGAAACCAGAGGATCTGAGTTTCTAGTTCAGGTGAGCATTCTGATGATGTAAATGCTTTTTTCTCATAGGCCATGGCTGGAAAGCAATATAAACTATTGATTTGTGTTAATGCATGCCTTTATTCAAAGGACCATTGAGAAGAAACTGATAGGGGATGGCTCATAATGCATATAAAATCTGTTTAACATGTTTTCCAGAAACAACTTAAGCTGACATGCTTCTTGTTGCTTTAGACTCGTTGTGTTATATTTACAGGTTGGTCTGCATGATGCTTAATTATTTCCTTGTTGCATTGTTTAGGATATTTTAGAACTTGTTACCCTGAATGGGATACTAAAGGATTTACCCAGGGACAGAAAATGATGCAGAAAACTGTCTTGTGATCTACTGTCATGATAATAGTTAAAAGTGTTTACTCCTCGGGAAGATTAGAGACTTGTTGCATGAGTCACAGGCAGTAATTACTTCTTCATTTCCTGGGGCAGTTTGGTGGGGTCACTGCAATGGGCTGAGGGAGGATGGTTGAAAAGTACATACTGAAGCCATGAAGTAGATTTAAAGGGTACTGAAGTTTACCCTATGTGGCTCTGTCCCAAAGAAAGAAAATTACAATATGTGGAATACTTACTAAGAACAGAGAAGAAAAAAAAAGGATACTGGCCATAAAAAAATAAAAAAATAAAAAGGAAAAAAAAGAGTTTCACACTTTTGAAACATCTTCCTTGAGTTTGAGAAACATAAATACATCAATAGTCTACCATTTGTTCACTATGACATTTCCAGAAATAACCCTCTCTTCTTCTAATGGCCTACCTGAATCCCTCATGTAAATTTGTTAATTCAGTAGCTAGGCATTTGAACTTTATAGAACTTTTCTGTCAGAATTTTGTTAGGTAGTGTTCCTTCTTGGGAATTACACAGTTTTCCTGTTAAATAGTTAGTGAACAACTTGGGGTTGTTGGATGTTTTCCTTATGCGTTACAGGTTGAAGAAAAACTTAGCACTTTGGAATATAGAGAATTTGTAAATTTGATGAAGGCACTTAAGTCCAAAGCTATGAAGATGAATGAAGTTTTACAATCCATTGCAAGCCTGTTTTCCGGACGAGAGAGGCTTCCTCTTCTTAAAAGGTAATTCTCCTATCTATACTTCATATACAGAATCATATTTTCTGCTTGGTGAGCATGAAAATGTGGTTCACCAATTGTTGTTTCAAAAACCAACGGCTAACATTTATTCCAAAAGAAAAGCTTTTTTAGAATTTGAATATGAGCTGTTGAATTTTGATGAATGGTTGGTGATCATGAGTAAAAGATCACAAATGTGTGTGTGTGTGTGTGTGTGTGTCTCTCTCTCTCTCTCTCTCTCTCTCTCTCTCTCTCTCTCTATGTATGTACATACACACACAAACACAGACTTTGAGTTTGACATATCATATTTCAGGTTCTCACTATTTCTCTGTCACAATTGTCAACAGATTTAAGGATTTTATCCCAGTAAAGTATCACTCTATGTATGAGCACTATTTTCAAACAAATGACGGGCTCTAGATATCCAAGGTAAGGAAATCTAGAATTCTTAAAGACCTGAATTATAATGTTTGCTGTGAATGAGATATAAACTTAACTATAGACCTTTCTCGACCCTTTGGCTAAGATGAAGCGCAATTTCTATATATGAAGGGAGAATATCTAGAAAATACACCTTATTAAGAAAGGAAAATACCACATTGTGGGACCATCCTATAATGTGGTCCAATGATCCAAATCATCTATTCATTTGGTTCATATTCACAATCTGGGAAGAGGACATCACACGCTCACATGAGTAGATTTAGTAATGACCCAAGTTAAGGGTCCACTGTGCATCCCAACCCCATATATCTATATACATCTTGTAAGCTTTTGTATGGTTTTCTTTGCCTCTTTTTGTATAAAGAATGCTAAGAATAAAGTTCTTATTTGATATCCTTGGTCCTCAAGCAAGTAGACTAGTAGTAGAAGAAATTAGGGAAAGTTATAATTCGATGTTACATCAAATTTAGGTTTCAGAATAATGTTTGCATTTGTTGAAATTATCATGAGATAAGTAATTTTACATAATTGTTTGTTGAATTTAGCTTTCAAAATAATTCGTTTATTTTTTGACATCCTGGAATGATAACTATACGAAAAAAAAAAAAAAAAAAAAAAAAATTAAAATAAAAAAAATAAAAATAAAAAAATAAAAAAAATTCAATATAAAAGTCCATATATACTTTATCTGGAACCATAAGATGCTCTAATTTGATAGGTTGATATCTACTTACATGTACTTAAAAATTATTTAAATTTTTTAAAAAAACCATCCTCCTAATGTAAGGTGTGAAAATTTAGATAGTTCAGATCGTGTTTTAAAAGATGAAATTTGTTGAGGTGCCTAGCTCTAATTTTCTGAATAAATTATTCTAATAAAATACTTGTCATGCAGGAAAATAAAACTCTTAAAAGGGTTTTTGTGTCTGGCTCCATAAAACTTCATGCATTTTCCTAGAGCAGTTGGGGACGTGTAAATACTTGTATCATTGTGGTTTACATGATAGAAAATGACAGTTTAGTGAATGAAGAAAGACAGAACGTCAAGTTCAGGGCCTCAGTATCTTTCCTGAAATATACAATTTATTAGTCACACCTTACTTTCTGATTGGTAGTTTTTGCTGGGCTTACCTGAATGTTAAAGCAGATAATTGTTGCCTCTTGCCATTCATATAAGAGAAGAACCTGCTTTTTAAGGTCAAGCTACTCTGGATTATCTCAATGATACTGGAGTTTAAGAAACTGCTCTATTTTATGTGAGGTCTCTTGGGCGTAGGAGACTTCGAAAGGATGCTCTGGATCATGAAGCTACAGTTTGTTTTGTGGTTGAATATAAAGCTACAGCCCTAATTGTACATGGATTATTAGTTGCAAAGGCAGCTTTCACTATTGCTTATTGGCTTCCGCAGCCTTTCATGATGAAGTGAGTTCAATTCAATATACAAGTGGCAAACTGCCACAGTGACCTGGGCGTTGTAAGTATGGCAGTGCCCGGGGACGGTACCGTCAAACATTCAAAGGGGACACATTCATTATTCTAATTCTGTAGCAATGTTGTTGTAGCTGCTGCTGCCAGTGACCTTGTTTATGTTGCCTTTAGAAAAGTTGGTTTTGGTTTTCAAGATCTATTTGAAATTTTGGCTATATAAAAATTCATTCTTGCTCTGCCTCACTTTGTATAATTAAAAGTCCTCGGTGAAGATATGGCATTGAATTTGGCTTCTCTGTAGTTTGAAGAAGATAGTACTTTGCAAGCTGTTGATGAAAGTCAAAATCAAGTCTGATGGAAACATTTGACCGAAAATGTATAAACCACCAACATTTCCAAATTACCCCTATCCAAAATTTCCTCCTTTTTTTTTTCCCCTTTTAGGGCCATAGTTAGAAACCACATAACTAGAAAAACATAAAAATCAATAATGTTGCATTGTGGCAAATCCAAAAAAGAATCTATATAACAGATAACACAGAAAATTTTATAGAAGGTCACTGCTTGGCTTCTTACATGTAAAAAGTTATTCTTCCTTATCGACAAACAATAGTTTGACACATGCAAAAATAACGCATTAAAAGTACAAAAAGAGAAGTTTATGCACGCATGCCAGATTGATTTGTCTGCAAAGAGGAATAACTCCTTACATATAAGAAACTAAAACATTTTTATTTCCGATATACACGTCTTTGGGTCACTATTTTTGTATAGGATTAATGGGGCAATTCTCTCCTTTAGCTGTTGGCATTATGAAATTATTGTTTCACATTATTGTACTATGCATACCATATCACTTTTACGTCACCCTTATATATTATATATATATATCATTGGCCCATCATACTACATACTAAAATAAAAGCTCCAAAAAATAATTAAATTAAAGGTCCTATATATCTGAGCTCCGGGGAACATGTAACAGACAAGACCTTATCAAATATCCATAAAATCTCACCAGAAACCACAAAAGTACAAAAATTAAACGATAAACAAAGTCTGTTCATTTTCTTGAAAGCTACATCATGTCTATAATACAAGCAAAGCATTTTGAATGTGAGCACTACCGAGAACAAAACCCAGAAAAAATTAACAATCTTAAAAATACATTAATATTTTCTGTATCACCAATCTTCATGTTCAAATACTCTGCTGAAATCCACGACCCCCTTTTTCTTGCATTTTCAAAATTTTGATGACGACGACGACCTCTCGGAACCCCTGTCCGAATTTTGACGCAAATCCACAATCAAATCCGAAAAGGCACTTAATATGAACCTGTAAGACTTCTTCTCGTTCAGGTTTAGGTAGCAAAACAGAAGCTCCTCCATGAAATTCCAATCAACCTTTGCATGATTTCGCAGACGGGATTCCACCATGTCCTGCATGGATCTTCGAAAATCGTGGTAGGGGCTCGGGGAGTAGGTCAAGACTGCGATGCAGTCGTTGGGAAGCGTGACGTCTTTTGCATGATCATTGTTATTAGAGTTCGACGTAGTGGCTGAGTCATTTAGGGTTGGAGTTGAGATTGAGCTTGAGCCTAAGTCTTCGGACGTCGTGGTGGTGCTTAGCCGAGCCTCCTCCATGACTGAGCTCGATGCTCGGCCAGGGGACACAAAGAACCGGTGAGAGCCACAAAGATCCACCGCGGGTGGATCGATATGGAATCGAGGGGATTCAAACAAAACCCCGCCTGAGCTTTCAGTGTCGTGATGCTCATCACGACTTTCTTTCAGGCGTAGAGTTTTATCCCAAAAGGCCTCAGTACGACGGACTTCTTTACCCCTTTTTTCACTTTCATCGTCTTCAACTTCGTCGTCGTCTTTCAGATAAAGTGACCTGAAATTCTCGAACAAAAACTGATCAATATCCGAGAGTGAGGCTGCATCATCGTTGTCGTTATGGGCTTCCTTTTGGCCACGATTGATGGCAAATGATAAGGTTTTTGGGTGCTTACAACCTGATCGGATCCATTTTCTGGAGGGAAACAGGATTTGTGGGGGTGGTTTCTTTACCTTGGAGAGGTAATCTCGGAGATACTTTTGGAGTTTCTTGGGCATTTTCTTTCTGAGGTTTTTGTGTGATGTGAATGCGATGGCTTTGAGTGAAAAAAGTTTGGAGGTGGAGTGGTTTATAAATAAACAAGCAAAGAAAGTAACATAAGATACAATTGTTTTTGGAAAACGGATGCATTAATTTAGATGGGAATTTTCAGATACTGGGGAGCAACATGGATGGAAATAATTGAACGTATGTGGATTTCTTAACTATTTTTCCGAGATTTTGACCATTTCTGAAAATTTTGGACATGGTAAACTATTTAGGACTGTTTTGGAAGCAACATGATGGGTTTGCTATAAACATCATAAATATGTTGTATAGCTGGGCTAACTTTTCGATGTGATCGTAGCACAATCGTAACACTACATCAATAAGTAATTTGTCTAAATTATAACACGTGCATATTTACCGATAAAAAAAATTGAATAAATAACTTAGCATATGTATTTTCACCACGTGTTATAACTTGAGTGGATTAATAACATCTCATCAGAATATTAGGTGGTGGTGCTATCACACTCAATAATCTAATGCTAAATCTAAGGACAATATGTGGGACATTAATAACGTCATTAGCTGGAGTTTTTGATTGAATGATAATAAATTGGGGTGATTAAATTACTTTATAAGTCAATTCATTTAATCTTGCGATTCTATAACCGTCCCTTTTGTTAATTTGAATATACATTCTCCAAGAGTATTGATTTTTTAATTTTCCAAAAGTGCTTTTAATTTCCATCTGTGTTGTTTTAGCTTTGTTTTTTCAAACTGCAAACAGTGTGGTTACATCACCATTCGGATCTGGGTTGACATTTACCCCCAATGATTTAGGTGCTTAATTGTATCCAGCTTTTACGGGTTCAACCATGGACTTCCTCTGTCTTTTTTTTTCTTTCTTCTTTTTTCTTTTTTTGGAAGTGGGACTTTCTCTGTCTAAAGAAACATGGAAAACCAAAAACTCTTGACTTGTAAATATTAGAATTCAAGTTTAACAGTTGTCAAACGATAGTATATATATATATTGGTCATACTAGTGTCTTTCTGTTATTATTATTATTTTTTATATAAAGGACGATATCATTTTATTGATAATAGGGGATAGAACAAGTACGAAGCAACTATATATGGTGTCAAATATGCATAAATTTCTTCTGTAATGAAACACAACAATAAGAATTGATCTGTAGAGAATCACACACAACTCACAAAGTGATTAAAATCTCTGATTCAGTAATCAAAAACACCCATACTCAAACCTAAAATACCAATTTGCCGCGTAATGACAGAAACGGCAAATTCATATTAAAAGGCGAAATGTAAATTCAAATAAAGTCTCTATATAGCTTAATTATTTTCTTATAAGAAACTTCTCCTATTACCGGTTGTATACAACCAGTGACACCTAAAATATTCTTCAGAATTACGAATTACATTATCTGCAATTACAACTTAAATAAATACGAATCAAAAACACGTATTGGGCGTTCTCTAGTGTCGCATGGTTGGTTTATTTTCTAATAAGCTTTTTAGTTCTTTTAATTATTTGTTCAGCATGTGCCAATTTAGATTTTTTTTTCTTAAGAATTGGTGTCGTTGGGTGTATTTATCAAAATTATTGGCTGTATTTTTACAGAGTCTATATCTTTATTTCATTTTTTTTAGGGATGTTGATATTGAATAAAACCATTTTTTTTTAAGAACATAAAACTATAAAGAATGCACCCAAAACACTACAAACCAATTGAAACGGACGCAATATTGAATAAAACCAAAGAATGATTTAACAACAATATTTATCTTTCTTTTTTTTATGTAAATAGAGTTACCCTCTTTCGACCCAAAAAATAAAGGAGTTAACCTCTTGACCAACAAAACGACATCGCAAAGGCATTGATCTCTAACGGAAATACCGACGGGCACGAACTCGTTTTGATAGGCCGAAAGGCTGAAAGGCAAGGCAATAGGCAGAGAAAGAATCCAATAATCAGTGGGAAGGAGATGGCAACGAACAACAACGCGAGCAGAGAAGAGAGAAGAAGAAGAATTGTAGAGAGAGAATCGGATCCATCACCGGCCGAATCCAATCTCTCCCGCCTCCCTCACCGCCACCATCGCCTTCATTACCACCACATGATCGCGCTCTGCACCCACATCGCATCAATGGTACCATTAATTATTTAAATTTTCTAATTGTTTAATTTAATTATTTAAATCCAAACCCTTTTCATGTTCTTAATTATGACTATGAAATCAGTTTATGTTTTTTTTTTTTTTTTTTTTTTTTTTTTTTTTTTTTTTTAATACCACATTTTTTGTTAATTTATTAAAATTAATTGGATATATATATATACATAATATATAATTTAATTTACACTATAGACAAATCTACAATTGGTGGCAAGTTGTCCCTCTTTTGGGTCTAATAAAAAATTTGTGCTCTGGGTTCGTTTGTCTTTGCCTTTGGGTTGGACAGACAAATTGGAGCAAACCATTATGCGATATAAAGGGTCTGGTTTGGTGGTTCGGTCTGGACTGGATTATTTCAATTAAATTAGACTATTGTCTTGTTCACCGTTTGGTGAAACTGTGAATGCTGGAACTAGACTTATTAAATCGAACAGGTATCTTACAAATCTGATCTAGAGGTTGATTTCATAAGGACTGCCTTAGACTCAATTCCAATCCAGTGTAGCGGAGCCACCGAGCAAGTTATTAGACATTTATCCCAACCGATGTGAAACTACTGTTACTATTTCATATGAAGTTTGAATAAATTATTGGGTGGTTTTCTTATCAATTTTCCTGGTTTGCAGCTGGTACTGAGGGTAAAGATGGCACCCCTGCAGATTCTACGTTGCTGAAAGTACATGGAGCTAGCAATGAAGACGTTTCAAGGCAAAACAATGCAGAGACTGGAAGCCAAGATGGACCTTCATCTTGTCAATGTGACATAACTACAAACACTTTGCAACCTCATGGTGTTGATGGCACCACCCAAGTTCAACCACAATTGGGCACATCAATAGTTCGAAAGGCACCGCCAACCGATACAGAACTTGCAATCACACATAGGAGGGCAAGGTTTTTCACTTCGAAACGATTAAACTCGTGCATTGTAGAATCGGAGAGCATGCGCATTTTCTGTGCTCTCATAATAGCATTCTTGGTAGTGTTGTCTTATGTTGATTATGCGTTGTTTGGAGTGAACTTGGTGAAGTCGGAGAGCGTTGTGGCCTCAAGGCCTCTGTACATTATACTGCTAACTGACGTAACAATTGTTCTGGCACGAATGATTCTCGTGAGACGAGAGGATGTAGAGGAAGAAAGAGTTGTAGTCCCTCAAGATGGACATAATTGGGTTGAGGCAGTCAAGCTCTTGGAGAGGGGTTTGGTGGTTTACCAAGCCATTCGTGGGGTTTTCATAGATTTTAGTGTTTATGTTGTAGTTGTTATATGTGGGCTTTCTTTGGTGTAGCCTTGGATATATCACTCCAACTGTGTCAAGAATTGTTTTCAAATCTACTTTAGTGTTATACAGAAAAGTGCTTCTTTCTAAACTTGTGCTTGTGACAGTTACTAAAATTTAGAACAGCCAGATTTCCTTGTATAATCAACAATTTAAATCGTTTACGTTTAGATGAAAGTCCAAACAGCAATGGTGCAGCTAAAGCTCACCAACCAGCTTCAAGAGCTCCTGAGTCCAGAGCTCTTTGTTAGGTGGGTGATTATAGCCATGAGGTAGATAAATATCTTTTAAAAAAGCACTGTTTGAGAGCAAACCATTCGCGATAAATAGGGCCTCGTTCGGTGGTTCTGCTTCGAATGAATTATTGAATTAAATTGGACTAATCATGTCCACTGTTTGGTGAACTTATAAATGCTAGAACTTGAATTATTAAATCGGTAAACATTCAAACATATTATGTTTCACAAGCCTCATCTAGAAGGTGAGACTCATAAGGACTGCCTTAGACTCAATTCCAATCCAATCCAGTCCAGCCAAACCACCAAACGAGTTCTTAGACATTTATCCCAACTAATGTGGGACAAATGCTCAACAAAAATGTGAAAATAATTGCTATCTAATAAAGGAGGAAACTACTGTTGCTATTTTTCATCACTTTCTTCAGCTACACGTACTCTGACCATCACAACTACCAAACCAGTAACGGTACCGTTAAAACAAGTTGCAAAATTGAAAGAACCAAAAAAAGAAAAAGAGATTTGATAATAAGAGTCTTTTTTGTTATATACTCAAAATAACTTCCTCTGAATTATGTCATGATAAGCTTTTGGGGCCTAATGGTTGTCTATGATCGAAACCTTCAACCCTCATCTCCATATGCCGGGTAGCGTTACACATGAAGGAGAGTTTTAGCTTAATATACATTGTTGACATTCCCCGATAACTCGAGCTTAGGGCGTACCTACGTAATGTCTAATATTATGTTCTGCCTTTAGTTTTAACAGCCAATTTTCTTGCTATTTATACATTTCTGTCAGCTGAAATGTAATAATGTGCATATAATCAACTGTTACTGTTTTGTGGTTGACTCTGTACTTCAGCACACAATTGGTTTAACCAATGCAGTACATCCTTACAGTAGTTCTCCAAATGTTGTTGTCAATTCAAGTTTCAACTGTTCAAAGCTTGTTTTGCCCCTACTAGTATTAGAACAGGAATTTATTTTAGATAGCCCTGTCCTTCCTTCCTTTTGTCGGTACAATAAAAGTCTCATATGATCTTATTCTGTTTGGGTTGCAGCCATGCTCATGCTCGTGAATATTAATTATTTGTTTTTCTTTATGGGTTTGATGCATGTACTATATTTTTAACCTTGGATTGTTTGTTTGTTTGTTTCTTGGTTGCATACACTCCTATCAGTTTCATACCTCCGTTAGTTTGTTCGTTAACTCTAATCTTTTATTAACCCATAACGTGACAGGGCTTGGGCTCACCATATATTTTTGAAGAGCACTATTTTGAGAGTTTGTCCAAGCCATCAGTGAGATTGTTTAGTTCCCTATAATTAGATCCCAATATAAATTGAATTTCAAATTTGTACATGTTGTAGCCCTTAGAGCCTCTCCAAAAGAGAAGAAAATTTCACTCTTTAAATCGTACCTTTTTGACTTACGTGACAATTTGTAGAGTCAAATTTCTCCGCAATTTGCACTGCTACAAACTTTTCAAGGTCGATTAGTTTTTTTAATAAATGAAGACTGAAAATTAGAAACTGAAAACTAAAATAGTTATCAAACGACGGGCCATTAGTTTCTAACTTCTGTTCAAGCTGGTTTTGCTGGTGTGGCTCACCAAATCAAGCACTCAAAATCAAATAGGCTATTAAAGATGCTCTTAGAGGCGTATAGCAGTTATTTATTTGTTCTCTAATAACCATTTTTTTTTTTATTTTTTTTTTTTTTTTTTTATTTAAACGAGTTTCTCATATAGATTATTGCAATAGTTAAAGTTCAAGCTTTTGAGAGAGGCAAAGTAGTTTATCTCTTTTGCAGATGAATTTAATATTTTGGTCGGATTTGATGAATATAGTTGAGTGAGTCTGGTAAATTGGATGGAACAGTATGCTTTAAGCATTTACCATCGTCACGCCCTTTAAGCTGCTGAGGATCAGCTTGGTGCCTGCTGCCCTTCAAAATCATAAATGAGTTGTTGTTCTTGTTATGAGACCAATTCAAGTCTTCAAGATATCCTTTGGACCATTTATGTACACCCTATGCACTTTGCCCAATAAAAGCATGCATGCTGAAAACGATAGGAGTGTGTGTAAATTGCATCCCTTTCTTCAGCTACACGTACTCTGATTCTCTCATCTACCGAACCAGTAACGGTGCCATTAAAACAAGTTGCAGAATTGAAAGCACAAAAGAAAAGAAGATTTCATAACATAAGAGTCTTTTTGCTACACTTAAAATAACTGCCTACGAATTATATCCTTGATCATTCATCTCCATCTGCTAAGAAGAGTTACACGTGAATTAGGGTTTAACTTGATATACATTGTTGACATATTTCTCGAGAATTCAAACTTATATGGGCCGTAGTTTCCAATATTATGTTATGCCTTTAGTTTTATCAGCCAATTTTCTAGTTCAGAAAACATACAATTGATTTCCAATTAAGACAGAACATATACTTAATTATAGTTATCCAAGTTTTGTTGTCAATTCAAGTCCCAACTGTTCAAAGCTGTATTGATTTTGAGATCTATACACACTGGCAGATGTGACAAATTGCATATGTATAGACGTGTTGACGCCATCAATGCTTAGAAACCCTACTTACTTTTGGTTTGAACAATTTTGAGAGAAGAAAATAATTTTCCTGAAATGAAACATGGGTCTGAGTGAGTAAGGACATCCCAATTCAAACAGTGACCCACTGGTCTTCCAACCTAAGTATGAAGCACATGCATGCTTGCTTATATCTACTTTTTGTACATGTATTAGATGGCAGTGGTCCACACTTTTTAATTGGAAGCAGCAAGGCATTTAATGGTTTTGTTTGTTTGGTTCCTGACTAAAAAGAAAAGTCATTCTGTCAGCAGCAGCAGTCCAAAAAAGCAGCTGTGGCTTTGCAATTGACGTGCAGACAGAAACGTACTCTACTGTATTATAATTCTACGCAGTTTCGTTTTAAATTTTTCAATAATTTAACTGGAAAAGGATAATAATTCCCAACTAATAACATATCCTGCTTTTTAAGATGCTGTTAACTTTGCAATTTCATGTGCTTTTTACACACAGAAAAAACAGGCCATGTAACTTTAGACACGGTTTCTCTGTTTTTCTCGTATGTTGTGCGCTCTCCCCTCATTGTTTCCTCTTTTGATGTAGTTTATCTTGATTGATCAGGAAAAAAGAAGAAGGAAGAGAAACTCTAGACAGAGAATAAGAAGAAGAAGATGAATACATTCCTGAAATTAATTAGTTCTAACAAAACAAGATATCACATAGCTAAACCTACTAACTAATTGCAGAAAAGGAAAGATAATCAGATATCAAGAAAAGAAAAACTACACAACTCCTATAACTAATTCTGAAGCTAATACGGTAATTAAATACTTTGAGAGAGAGAGAGAGAGAGAGAGAGAGAGAGAGAGAGAGAGAGAGAGAGAGCGGGGGGGGCAAAGCTAGCTGAACTCGGAAATCAAACACTAACCAACCAACCAACCATTCTGTTTTTCTTCCCATCAGCTGCCTACACTCTGAGTCTGATGGAAAGCCCTAGATGGAACAGCAAACCTAGCTGAGAAAGATCGAGAGAGGAAATCGGGGTCTGCCCACATCAAACCCTGATCGAAATTCTTCGAATACGTGTAAGGATCATAAGGAACATGGACTTGTTGAGCACTGGTTGAACAATCAAATAGCAACCTCTTCTTCTCTTTCTTTATTTTTCTCCACAACATTCTCCACCTAACTGGCACATGAACCTTGGATTGATCTCTAGTAATTGCCAATGCATTGAGGGAAACCATCTTCTTTACACAGATGTAGCTGAGGTCCATAATGTGAAGGGAAAGAGGAGCTCAAAGCTGGTCTTTAATTTTCAGAACAAGTTATAATAGAGGAGTGCATGCTGATTTCTACTGGGACTATTTATAGTGCAGGAGGGGGACACTCTCTGAGGCTTCCCTATCCCTATATTTATTATGTGTTTTGTGTTTGCCGTGAAACTTCAGCATCTCTATATACTATGTACAATAATTTACTTGAGCAGCATTACTTGGACTTTTCAACTAGAAAACAATAGAAATTCTTAACCCAGTGAACAAGAATTTACTGTCTTAGCAGTGAGCATCCAAAAGGATTCCCTTTGCTCAGAGCATTAAAGACATGTCTTTTGGAATGCTGGACTGGACTAGCCACTGAGTAAGTACCAAAGGGAAATGGAAGGCCCAATTGGCAATAAAGTTCTTTTATTAGCTGGGTCTGATATGATAGTTGTGTGGTTGCTTGGGCCAATACTTTTTTAATTTTAAATACAAGCGATATTTAAAGAGAGAGAATTCGAACACAAAACTTTAGGTGCAGGGATAACCGCTCAATCACCTTACAATGCTAAGTTTGTATCCTATCCTACCCAATTTGACCTAAGATTAGAATCCAAAAGTTTCGTAAGATTAGTGCTCCAACAAACTAGTTAAAGTGGTGATTTTGTGAATAGTCACTCAACATTTGCTGAGGAGGAGAGAGAAATTAGCATAAAGTTCAATCCTTCCATGGCTAACGAATCAAAGCAAATAAAAAAGCTTGTTTTACATATCCAAAATGCTCATCTCACCCCATTTCGGAAAGGGTTGAATAATTTTGTTTTCCTACAGTTATTTTACACACACAAATTGCCCTCCCCTCTCCAATACAATATCCCATTTCATAATCACACATGACATGCAGTCGGCATATATGCATGTTGCGAGTTGTGAATTTCACAGAGCCCCAAGTTTTCTCAGTGTGTAAATCATTGCATGGAGCAAACACCAAGCCCATGACCCATTGAAGCTTCTAGCTTGCTGCGCCCAACTTCATCACTACATTGCAAACACAAAACAAAGCAAACAAAATCTATAAATGCTGTTGCATATAAGAATTATTTTACGTATCTATGGTATCAGTAGCATAGTCAATGAAATATGCGTGACAATATTATTCCTACTTTAGCTTTTCGCATTTCCATTGTGAGTTTATGAAAAGTTTTAAAATGCTCATTTCAGTGTGACAAAAGCTAAATTGAGAGTGTCGAAATCACTACTTAATAGATAATAATTAACCTAACCACTTCAGGAGATCACATAATAAAACTACCCCAATTTGTTTGACCTACATAGTAAAAGAAGTTTGATCTTTGTGACACTAACTCGACTTATCTATTACTTGAGTTAAAAAGTAGCATAACGAGTTTATGTTAATCAGCTCTAATCCATTTAGATAATATTTTTGTATGGTATTTGAGTACCACACTATGCGGCAGATGAAATGTACATGCCATATCGATTAATGAATAAATCTCATTAGATGTTGGTTGTATGCATCTCTTGCTCACCTCGTAACAATTATGTCGCAAAATTGTCTGATTCACTGTGTTCACCATGACTTCACACGACACTCTTGCCTGCCAAGTTTCCCAACCAAATCACAAACATTACTTCCAAGTCTTTCTTTCTTTAACCATAAATCATTAACCAATCTCAACTTAAAACCTTAATTAATTTAATTAATTATACTCTACAAAACTAATTAAGCTTACGTACCTGCAAAGGGAACTCAAAGAACAGGAAGCCCAGCCGCCCGTGGACCTCCGTAACAGTATCAAACGGTACCTTTCCTTTAGCCAAGTCCTCGAGCAGGAGCACCACGTCAGAGAACACCCCGACCCCGTTGAATTCCACCTCCGCTTCCATGTAGGACGAACCAAACGCCCGCACGTGACCCCGCTGGAACGTCACGTGCCCCAGACTCCTCCCTCTGTACCCAACCGCCACCTCCAGCGCCTCGTAGTCCATTCTGTAAACGTCGCCGTTTCGGACCTTGATCGTCACTAACATGGACACGTCGATGGCCACGTGCGGCCGCGTGTGGACTTGGACTCTGTTAAGCCGCAGCCGTACGATCTTGAGGGAGGGATCGGACGGCCAGAAGAGGAACGCGGAGCAGCTGGCGGCTGCTAGGACTAATAGGAGAGTGAGGGCGAGGCAGATTGTACGACGTCGTCGTGGGAGGTGGGAGTGAGGAAGTGATGCTGGTGAAACGGCGTATTTCTGGTCGGAGAGTAATGGGATGTATTGAGGTGGTGGTGGTGGTTGTGAGTTGGGGGTATCCATGGGGGGTTTTTGTTGTGCGTGTGAAGTTGGGTTGGGAGATGGGTGGGTGTTTAGAGTATTTTTGGGTTTTGTTTGGATGCACTTTTGAGGGGTTTTGTTTGGATGCGGGGAAACTCCTGTGGGGTAGAGTTGTTGCTTCGTAGTTCCTACTTCCTAGTTATTTTCATATAGGACATGATGTAATTTTCTAACGTTCCTTTTATCATTGTCAGTGCTACAAGGTACCTTTTGTTTATGTTTCGTTTGAAAAAGGATTAGCAGCCTAATTCAAAAGCAAAAACGTTGGGTAACGGTCGGGAATAATATTATGGAGGATATTAAGCAATTTTTAGTTCAAGTAAATGTTAAAAAAAGTGTGTTTTGAACCTCGTCGTTACAATAGAACAACATATATGAGCGAGAGCGGGGTTTGCCCTATTGATTGGAATAGGGTTCATGGTTCAATTTGGTTAAATGAGATTTGCTCTATTGATTTGAAGTGGATTCAGTTTGAGAGTCACCTAGTCGTAATGAAAGTCTTATCACACTCGAAAAACGAGTTTTTATATAAAAAAATATCTAAAATTTACCTCATACTTTCATAAATGTCAATTTTTATAAAAACTTTTAAATATAGTCAAAAACTGAGTTAAATATACTCAAATGTCCTCAAAACAAAAGCCCACATAAACCTAAAAACTTAGAAAATAAATAAGACACCACCATCCTAGCCTATCCCAGTCGCCACCATTCCTCTCCTCTATTTCTTTCCTTCAACAACTCACCACCTTGTCAACCTCCAAGCCAAGCCACTTTCCCAACCTCAAGGCCCTGATTCCCTAAGTCACACCCACCACCCAAACTCCAATCCACCGCACCCATTTTAATCAACAAAGGTACTCCAGTTGTCATCAATGTTGTAAAACAAGAACCGCTCCAAAAATAAAAAAACTAAACTTGTTCAAGTAAAAACAAAAGGATTACAATCCAGAGTACAGTTTTGAAAATAATCCATAGCAAAATTGAAAATATCCTATATTGCTTAAGATGAGGTCTCCTTTCGCAATTACTCTCTTGTTTTTTCTTGATGCTGACTTCTTCAACTTCATAGAGAACCAAATTCATGTACACATCAAAACCAATGATTCAGCCTTCAATCAAGAGCCAAATCTAAATGTGAGCTTTACTTTGAAGGAACCAGAAAATAAAATTAATGGGTTGGATCATAATCCTCTGAACTTTGGTGCTCGCCATTGCTGCAAAATTCAATGGGTTTCGGGTCACAGACAAAGGTTCTAGTTGAAAAGACTTTGAAATCGAAGGAGCTTTTTTTTTTTTTTTTTTTTTTTTTTTTTTTTTTGTTGTTGTTGTAGGTGGTGCCCGATGTGCCCACTCACCTCACTTTTATCTAATAGGTTTTCCTTCTTAGGTTCATGTGGATTTTAGTTTTGAGGGAATTTGAGTCTATTTAACGAGTTTTTGGCTTCTTTTTTTTTAAGTTTTTATAAAAACTGACATTTATGAAAGTATGGGCTAAATTTTGGCTATTTTTTATATATAAAAACTCCCTGAAAAACACATTATTTTAACAAAAATCTTATGTTTAAACCCCGCACTTTTCTTTGTGATCACCTCATATTCTAAATTCACCCAACTTCTAATTCAAATTTTCACAATTTCTAAGAAAACCCCACTATCTTTCCAAAATATCCCTAAATACACACCTAGCAGAAAAAAAAAATAAAAAATAAAAAACACATCAACCTCACACCAGTGGCGGAGCCAGGATTTCACATTAGAGGGGGCCCTTCATAAACTTTGTCTTCTCTTCATAATTATCATGAATTTCATATTTTAAATTGGTTAAATACTAATATCATCATCTACACTATTAAAGACTTCAAATTTGATCATTTACATTCCAAAAGAGAAAATAAATAGAAAAACAAAAACAAAAAAGAGTTCATAAAGTGCAAGATTAAGGTACTCAACTCATACATTAAAATAAATGAGGAAAATAAAAAATTCATAAAGCTTTAAACAAAAGAGGAAGAGAAAAAAAGGTTAAAACTTCAGGAGTTTTTAGTGCAAATATCATAAACTAACCTAGAAGATTTAAGAGAGATGAGTAAAAGAGAGACAAGAAATTTTATGGTTAATTTGTAGACAAAAAGAACCTAATATATTATTTTATTGTGAAATAAATATGCTAAAACTAATATAATATATTATAATATTATATCATATATAATATACAAATAAATAAATAAATAATTGGAGTGGGGGCCTGGGACCACACTGGTCCCATGCTGGCTCCGCCACTGCCTCACCCCACACTCCACACCCTGCTATCTTGCCCCTTACCATGGATGAAGAAATGATTATGGTTGTGTGAATTTAGTTTTGTTGATTTGGCTGAATTTTGAGCTTGTATGGCTGAGAAGTTATGCAAATTTTTACAGTTTGATCCAGTTGTTCATATGTGCATTGTTGTGTTGTTCACTAAAATCCCTAATTTCGATGTTCCAAGGCATCAGGGTTTTGCCTGTACTCTTCCGTAGTCTGCTGCTGTAATCCATGTACAGCAGAAGACTGATTTAGCTAGCCTTATTGAGAATGTTGACAATTAGAACTTCAGCATGTTGGCAATTACAAGTTTTGGCCCTTGAATTGGTCATATCAGTTTATCTTTGCAGGTCCTTTTCTTTTGGTTTCTTTCACTAGAAGCAGTTGGGTTGTTGTTGTTCGTTCATAGTCTTGGCACTTGATGAAGAAAACAACTGAATATATGAACTCAAACTAAATCTGTTTCTATCAGATACATAGGTTCTAGTTGTCTATGGAGATAAATTGAGTCAAGTTTTGTTGTCTTCCCTAGGCCATGTTTTCAGGAATAAAATCTCACTCCACATCTGCTGGCACTTTCTCAAGCTATAGGGTGCAGAGGAGTTTGTATTTTTCTAAAACTTAATATGAAGAGTGGCGGGTGAGGTGTGCGTATAAATATACTGGGTTAAGTATTAAGTTGGATGACCTTTTTTGTCTTTTTACACAATAATAAAACTTATGAGCTTAATAATTTAAGTATTGGGGTGAACAAAGAAAAGTATGGGGTTTAAATAAAAAAGCTCTAAATAAATATATAAAACACAAAAAGGGGAAAGATGAAAGATATAGAAGAACTCGAATTAATGGAAACAATTGTTAAGAGTTCATGCGACATTCAGAATGAAAACAAACTAATCTCTTACTACGAGCATTGCTGAAACCTGAAAGATATTTAATAAGAAATATATATATATATATATATTTTTAAAGAGAGAGAGAAGAAAAGAAGTGGGGAAAAATGACAAGAAGATATTGGAAGTTGGAACATCAATTTGGAAGAGATGATGGAAGCAGTTGGTATCCTTTCATTATTTGTTGTAAGCCACCCTGGAAAAGAAAAAGTGTGAAATAACAAACACCCTTTTTCTTGACGAGGGCAACAAGGTGACAAGGGCAAAGGTATTCAACTTCTACTTTAAGGACAAGAAAACCAATGAAAACACCACCAAGGAAAGGCTAAAAATTATATTACCAACACCCTCTCTAATAATTAAGTTTGTAGTGAAGCGTTGCTCGAAGTGGATTAATTCTTTTGTGTGTTATTTTGGAGTTTTACCATATAAGAGGAAAGCACTAAGATAAAATTATTCAATTCTACAAAAATTGGATAAATCGATCTAGTTACTGTCCGAGAGTGATATGAAATAACTCTTATGTCACTCTTATTAGCTATCTAAACGCAATTCATCAAATTAAGTTCAACACATTATTGAATAGCACGAACGAACGTGACACGACCTAATAGACTAAGAACTAGTGGGTGACTCCTTGTGCTTAAAAAATTACAACAAAATAGACTAAATTTTGTGCTTGATTCTTATTGCAGTGAAGCGTTGCTCCAAGAAGAAAATTTAATTCTTCTATCTTTCCCTCCCTAGACCCATCCAGGACAGGAAGTGAAACAAAATGAACACCCTCTGCAAGTTGACCTTGGCTTATGTAGTATTTGGCACTTCTCTCTCTGTTCTTTAAATATTCTCT
The DNA here is from genome assembly GCA_903112645.1 of Prunus armeniaca. Classification (NCBI taxonomy): domain Eukaryota; kingdom Viridiplantae; phylum Streptophyta; class Magnoliopsida; order Rosales; family Rosaceae; genus Prunus; species Prunus armeniaca. Next base: position 5,459,074 of record CAEKDK010000003.1, on the reverse strand, counting down.
AATAATTTTTTTGTTTTCTGTTTATGTGTTAAGATCAAGAAATAATAACTTTTTTGTTTTCTATTCATCCATCAATTTTCTTTTTGTTTTTTCAGAGTGCATGATTTTGATAGCATAAGAGAAATAAAATATAACTTCGACCCAGCACATGAATTTTGGGTACAATGCAGAGAAATTCGTTCATATACAATATCTCCAATCTATGCAGCACCCAGTTAGTACTCAGTAGGTCCCATAATATCCAATGGACTCATATAATTAATAAGGCCATTGTGAAGCAGAAAAACTTATTTTTAACGGGGATAGCACTGTTTTGCTATTCCAATCAATAACACAATGAAACGTGAAAAAGTTATCTCATATGTCATTGCGTCATTGGTCAGATTTAGCAAAAAGTGCTATTTCCGTTGCATGAAAGTGTTATCCCAACCAATAACACAATGACATATTAAAATGTTATCTCACAGTTATTGCATAATTGATTGAAAATAGCAAACTGCTATACAGATTGCATAAAAGTCTTTCTCTAAAGTAAATATACATGGGCCCACAAGGAATGCTTTCTTCATTTTTTTCCAAAGCTTTCTTCATTAAGATTGGAGAAGTGCAACAAAACTACCAGTCAACAGATTACAGAACTACCAGTCCACTGCTGGGGATTGAGTGTTTTCTTTTCTTTGTCCAATTTCCAGTTCCATCTATTAATTTTCTATGAAAATTCACATACAACTTTTATGTCTCTTTGACAACAGCAACTTCTATTCTCTCTCTCTCTCTCTCTCTCTCTCTCTCTCTCTCTCTGTAAAGCCCTCTCTTTCCTTCAACTTTGGACAATTTTGATCAAGGTGGTCCAATGGCCAGGCCTGGCAACAAGATCATACAAGCCAAACTGGTGGGTATGTCTTGCCCTTTCTTATTTCCAATTCATTACTTTGAGTATTCTTTCTAATTTTATTTATTCTTTTCAATCCCTTAATAATCTGTGCAATAACCCTTTTAGCACTTTTGCTACTATAGGTTGGTGCCATAATCCGTTGCTCTAATTCCAATTGCTTAAGAGAAGAACCTTATTGTGTGTATTGCCTAGAATTCAAAATTTGATGTAAATTGTAGATATCCATTTTCTTTTTTCCAACTGCATGCCGGAAAAACTAAACCCCACAGAAGTGCTGATTTGAGGCTCCACCATTTTGAAATGCCCCAATTCATGATTTGCACCCCAAAAAAAGAAAAAGAAATAAGTACAAAGCAGTGTGGCAATTCAAACAGCAGACTTTATATCAGCATACACCAGCATTTGTAGGTGTGCCATTCTTACTCTAAGACTGTCCAGTAGTTTGTGTAGGAGCTGATCTCTTACCTGTATTTTGAGAAGCATAGACTCTCAGGTTGAATTAATAGCATATTAGGAGAACCTTTTGGCTTTTCTTGCATTACTTCCTTGATGAGAGCAGTGCTTACAAGTTGCGAGAATGTAGTACAATGTCGATTTTCATTTTTAATTAGTTGAATTGTCTCATAAAGACACAGCTCATTTCTACATTTCTTGAATGTTTCTTATTCAGGTGCTTCTAGGGGACATGGGAACTGGAAAAACCAGCTTGGTATTAAGATTTGTCAAAGGCCAGTTTTTTGATCACCAGGTTTTTGTTGACCTCTGTATTTTCAATAAAATCTTTCCTTTTTTCTTATTTATGTGAAATTTCACAACTGAGGATCTTGGTGCTTGTTTTCATGCAGGAACCAACAATAGGAGCAGCTTTCTTCACTCAGATACTGTCGTTAAGTGAAGCCACTGTGAAGTTTGATATATGGGACACAGCAGGACAAGAACGGTATCATAGCTTAGCTCCTATGTACTATCGTGGTGCAGCAGCTGCTGTAGTCGTGTATGACATCTCAAGCACGGTACCTATGAACCAAACTTCTTATGTTTTGTTCATTCATTCTAATGAATTCCACCCTCTCTTTCTTAAAATTTTAAAAGAGTATATGTGCTTGTGTAATGTATGCAACAGCTGATGACTGACTTATGATGTACGTATATCGGATTTAGCTCCCTTAAGTTGCCTATTTCCTGTTCGAGTATAGTAAACTAGCTTCACCTTTTTTTAATCCAGATTCCGAAGGTATATAATTATTAGGGTACTATTCTTTAGTGTCTAGATGAATATGATTGCAAGTTGTATGCTGTAAATTCTGATTTGAAGATTTGAAGGTGATGGCAGGTATTTTCAATTCAATACTCAGTTATACTATATTGCAATTATATATGGTTCACTGATTAGAATGTGCACTGGCCTCAGGATACGTTCACTCGAGCCAAAAAATGGGTTCAAGAATTGCAAAGGCAAGGTGAGACCATAGAAATTGAAAAGTTGTATTCTTACCATGTTTTTCCTTTCTAAACTCTGTGTTAAATATGGAAAACCAAGATACCAATTTACTCACACGGTTTCCCTATACGTATGTAATGTAGAAAGAGTTAAACAAACCAACCTTGCTTTTGCGTATCTCCTCCTTAGTTCCTATTCTCATCTGAAATTTTCAGGCTGTTTGTCACCTTTTCTGGTTTAAAATTGTATTATTTGTATCTTCAATCTGTGGCAGGCCCTGATACATCTTTTTTGCCTACCCTCTGCTGTCACAAATTGTGATTGCTTTTCTCTGGCTAGTACAATTTGAAACAGCCTGGTTTAGCTCTTTTCTTGCACATATGTCTGTGGACCCTATGTTATATATTAAAGTAATAAGTGTGTTTTGGGATGATTTTTCAGTTTTTGAAAAATAATTGGTATTTTCACTGTGCTTATTCTGGAATGACTTTTGTTCTTGAAATGAAACATGATGCATTGTTTATCACCCTTTCCAGGGAATTTAAGCTTAGTGATGGCGTTGGTGGCAAATAAGTGCGACTTGGAGGCGAAAAGAGAGGTCGAGAATGAGGTATTTGCAACAGCTTCTCCACAATTTCCCTTTCGCTCCTTCTTTCCATCTGCATGAGTGTGTAGTAAGATGAACTTATTTGCAGTCGTATTGACTATCAGATCTGGATGCACAATAACGTTTTGATGTTTGTTAGTTTGGAACTTGTATTTAAATTAAAGGTTTCGTGTTTTATTTTTCTTGTAATTGGATTGCAGGAAGGGGAGCAATTTGCTCAAGACAACGGGATGTTTTTCTTGGAAACATCAGCCAAAACTGCACAGAATATCAATGAGCTATTCCATGAAATAGGTAACTTTCAGAATTATTATCTGAAGATAAAATCTGGTTCGGTTACAACATTGTCTAAGGATAGGGTCATCACGAGGGAAATTTACTGTTTCAAACATTAGACATTGTTTTTGTAATCCAAATTCTATGCAAGTTGAATTGCAGCAAAGAAAAAATCGGCATGAGTCCAGACTTGTTCGCGTAGAGTTGTATCAATCATAATGACTTAGGACCATGTAGAATTGTTGGCATTCAGAAAATTTAATTTGTTTGGTCTAGCATGCTTCAGGTACAATGATAGTATTAACTTGAAGGTCTTCTGTTTTCTATTTTTCATTCTAACATTCAGAGTTCAGTGTTTAGAATTTCGGATGTGCAATGCTTACACATCATGTTCCTTTCCACCTATGCAGCAAAGAGATTAGCAAGAGCTTGCCCCTCAAAGCCTCCCGGAGTGAATCTAATCAACGAAACACGAGACAGAAGAAGAAAGTCATTTTGTTGCTTGGGGTGACGACCATGCACTGCGGCAGACTGTTTCTCGGAAGATCCCATTTTGCCTCTTATTGATTCAGGGGTTGTTTTCTTCAAAGTGTAAGAGGGTGTCTCAACAAATTGCTCACAGGAAATCAAAGAAGTACTTACCTTAAAGTGTTCAAAAGTTTAAGAACAAACTTGTAACATCTGTAAATTCGTATAAGCTCTGCAGAATATGAATATCCATGCTGCCTTTGATCATCTTATGTGACTTATGTTCGAAGAAACCATATGAAGCATAAATTGGAAATAGAGCCCTCACCAACAAAACACATATGATAGAACAAACAGAAATGAATAAATTTATTCAGCATATGACCTCATGATTTATTTCTTTGATACCGTATTTACGAAGATAAAAATGGTCCGCTATAATTAAATGAGAGAAATAGATAAAATTAACAAAAGACAAACAAAAACAAAAACCAAAAACAAAATGTTTGCCAAATTGGCCCCTAACTACCTCTTTATTGTTATAGAGTTGTTCTTCTTCTTCCTATTTGGAGGTTATTTAAACTAACACAACAACAGAAAAGCTTGCGCAAGCACGAAACCGAGGCAAGATGTGGAAATTGACTAAGCTTGATCTAAAGCTTGACTAAGATAGAAGATCCAATGCTTGAAGTAGAAGTTGGTTCCACCATACATGTTAGGTTGGATGGATCTGCTCATCTGTAAAAGGCTTATTCCTCTTTCTTTTTCTTCATCTTGTGTGAGTTTTGTAACCATCTATCCCTTTTATCTAAAAGATCTAGGTTGCCAACTTCTTTTCAAAATAAAAAGCTACGTAATTAAGGGATACCGGTTGTATACAAACATGTATCAATCTCGCTCGTTCCTAGTCATGTAAGGGATACCGGTTGTATACAAACATGTATCAATCTCGCTCGTTCCTAGTCATGTAACGTACTCGTATCTCATGCCCTCCAATGACCAATATGTCAAAGCTACGTGCCAACTTGACCTCTTTGCAGTTTTGAAGTATGTACTAGACTTTTAGACCACTGGATTCTTTCTTTGGAGGGAAGAAAGCTATGTAGTCCTGCTTCCATGATTCTCCAATACTCCTATTTCTTTCTGAAAGTACATAAATGTGGTGGCAAAACAAATCTAAAGGAGTGGCTTTATTTTATTTTTCAGAAATTAAAAAATAATAAATAAATAATTACAATTTCAACCTTCTACAAAATTAACAAAACGACGTGTACATGTGAGTGCAGCCATAGAGATAGAAGCAGCCATGACTGCATTGATTAAAAGCTTAAAATTTTGAATAAAGAAAACGTTTCTAAATTGTTAAAGGAATACAAAAAAATGGTCCTTCCTCAATATATAGGAATCAACTTCACGTATATGATTTTCAGGGCTTGTCCCATATGAAAATTGCAAAATCCTATAAGTTACTGATAGATACAAATTGACACTAGAATCAGGACAAAAATTATTAAAATGAAAACAAAAAACAAATGGGCAAATTATACATACAAACTTATTCTCTTGCTGAGCTCTGACTTGGACTATGGGGTGATCTAGGCCTCAAGCTTCTGTACATTTCTGAACATGAAGAAGCAAAATCCGACAATGCCCTAAACAGTTCCGGTAAGCGAGATTTAATACTTGCTACCGACTTCTCTCTCACCTGAAGGCATAGCCGTTCATAGGCTTCCTCCTCCTCTTCTAACCTCTTCTTCACTATTTCCACTGCAAACTGCTTTTCTGCAACCACATCATTTCGAGTGTGGCCTTCTGGCCCGTCTGGATCTATTTCGTCCGGAATGGTCTTGTGCATATTTTTATTGCACCAGTCTTCAAAATGTCTTTTCTTGCGGGCAAGCTCTTTCCGGGTTTCTTCACATTTGTCCTTCATTTTAATTTCATCCTCTTGGAGAGTCACTATAGTACTTATTACAGCACCAAAGTTATGTATAGCAGTTCTTGCGACATCATCTGGAAGTTTCTCTAGATGATCCTGCCACGTAAGGAGGAGTCCCTGAATGGGGGGTCTTTGAATTCTTGGTGGGGAAGAAACTTTTTCCTTCAAGCTGCTCTCAATAGGGATGAGATTGAGTTTTAACCAATTGTTGAGGGCCTTGATGTACACCTTTTGATAAGCCACAAGCTTCCCAATCTCAGAATGCCACCCTTGCACAACACCAAGCAGCTGGATTGTGCGCTCATGGTGGTGCTGACTTGTTTGCTTGGGACAATGGGAGGTGTCAAGAGACCTGAGGGCTGTTACCTTCTTTGATTGGGTCTCATGGTGCAATCGCATGATATCCCACATAGTAGCCATCCTGCAGTCCATTAATCATTTATTAGTGGTTTCAAATTGTACGTTTGAAGATAGATGCAAAATCCTACAAGAACAGTTCAGTGGTAAAGTCCCCAACTATCAAGAGCCTGGCCAGGCGTGTCCCTTTAAGTTGATTAACCAAAAGATAAATAAACTGGAGCACTAAAATCTAAAATCTACAGTACTTTAGGACACCATATCTAGGTTTCCTTATAGATATGAACAAACAAGATAATATTTTATAGGTCTTCATAAAGAAGGGTAGCACCATCAACTCATAAGATGGGAGGAAAGGAAATCTTATGTTGAATGCTCTCCAACACAGGAAATATGAATCAATTTTAATTGATTAGTGTACAACTCTCTAGTTCAAGATGTGAATAAACAAGTTACTTTTTTTTAGGTCTTCATAGAGAAGGGTAGCACTATCCACTCATACAATGAAAGGAAATGCTCTCCATCAATATATATATATATGTATTTGTGTGTATGAAAAGATGCTAATGTTCCTTTATTCATTTTTGTATTCAAAATTTAATTATAAGGCACCCTATTTTCTGCAAAACCTACTGAACCTTCTGCCAGAAACACCTCCTTGCAATATGCAGACGAGGTGTTTGAACTCATTATTTGCAATTATAAGGCACCTTATTTTCTCCAACTAATTATTTGCAATTTCATCCTATGACTCATTGTCCCCACCCATTAAACCACCTGCAAATCCTTAATCAACCCACAATATGCACCAATAGAATCTTGTTGTATATTATCAAATGAAAACTCACCCCTCGACAAGCTGAACAAGTTTTGGGTACAACTGTCCGTCTCGTAAAGAGTTTATCTCTGATACTGTTGAATCCATAGACTGCATGTCAACAATGTATCTTGTATGTAGATGACTTACGGCTGCTTTTGCTTTCTCCGATGCTTCAGAATTACCCCGTTTCTTAAGCCTGTTCAGCGAGGCAACCTTCTTTTGGTACTCAAATTTCATAAGCTCACCTGCCTATCCAACGATAGTCAATCCTAAGTCAGATTGAGTGCACAAGTAATGAATACTGATATCATTGCGGAAGAGTAGAAAAGTTCAAAGGACCACACTACAGCAAGAGCAAAAACAACAAAGACATTTTCATGAAATAGTGTAGAACAATGTAGTAATTAAACCAGAATATTGATATCAGTGGAGCCCTAAATAGTTAGAACCTTTAAGGCTTAGAACCTTTGAGACTTGAATGCGCAACCTCTCTATCTATTTCTCACACGGTTTCTCTATCACAGTGATAGCAAAACAAAACTGATTAAGTTTTTTTGTACCTTGACTTCGTCATATAGCTTTTTCTCCCATGCCAGCAACTTATCCAAGACTGTAGCATGAGTTTCATGCTCTTCTGAGTCGAACTCATCCTTGCCATCATCGACATTTGGAATTCCTTTAAAAGAACGATTCCATGTAATAACACGCATCACTCTTGCAGAGTGATCTATATGCCCTGCAAATGTAATCACAGTAATTGTAAACCAAACATCAGAAAACCACTCAAATATAACAAAACCCAACAACAGAACCACAGAACTATGATTGATTACCTCGATTATCAGCAAAATTCGAGTGATAGTGGAGCCTGGTGGCCTCCAACATCTTGGAAACATCATGGGCACTCTCTGAAGCCTTGAGAAAATGGTCATCAAGCTCTGCAAATATCTGCAACAAATTCACACTCCCTTTTAGCACCGGGACCTTGGCCTTCTTCAAGCTCTTCCCGACGGACCCACCGCCCACCTCATCCACCACCGGCAGCTGCGGCGCCACCACCACCTCCTCCTCCACTTTCGCGCTCCTCTCCACCTCCACCTCCTCCTCTTCATACTTCTCCACTCTCTCCGGCCTTTCTTCGAACACCTCCTCTTCTTCCTCATTCTCCACTATCCTTGGCCTCTCATCGTACACCTTCCGCTCAATCTCCTCGGCGTCGGCCAGCGTCGGGGCCGGCATGTCCTCCACTGAGAAAAAGTAGTCGTAAGGCGTGTCGCGGTGCTGCGGCAGCGGCGGTACCGTCCTGCTCTCCACCGAAACCGGCGGAGACGGAGAAGGCACCGGCGGCGGACCATCCAAATCGTGATCACCGTTTTCCACAACCCCTTTCTTGCTCCGGCTGCTCCTACTCCTCCGCCTCAAGCTCTCGCTACTCTCAATCACCTCATCGTCCTCGTCCTCGTCCCCCTCGATGATGGGCTTGGGCTTGGACTTGGTCCGTGGCTTGGGCAGGTCGGGTTTGATCTCCGGCATGCTGGCGGCTCGTTGGAGAGGAGAGGCGGAGAATTTGGGGAGTGGCGGAGGCGGAGGGGGGAGGTTGTCGACGAAAGGCGGCGGGGCGGGGACGACGACGGCGGCTGGGGCGGCGGCGGAGGCTAAGGGCTGGTGGGCCGGGTGCGGGGCCACGATTTCGCCCTGGGCGTAATCGCTTAAGGCGGCGCCGGTGTTCTTGAGGTAGATGGCGTAGGAGGAGTGGGCCGCCGCGAAGGCGTTGCGAGACGTCACCGATTCCTTCATGAACTGCTTCCGCTCTTTGCATCGGGATACTGCTTCTTCGTTCTCGATCTTCGACTGGGTGCAGCCCATGTTCGCTATTCAGCTGAAAACGAAGAATTGGGCGTGTAAGAACGAAGATGAGAGATGGAGATTTAGAGAGAGAGAGAGAGAGAGAGAGTGTGAAGGGTTGAAGAAGAAGCTTTTTTGGGTTAAGTTGAAGAAGAAGCTTGGAGCTTTTACTTTCGCGGCTGCGTCTGTGTCTGTCGGTCTGTCGTGTTCTTTCTGCTTTGGATTGGGAAAGAATAATGAGAAAATGGGACATCAGGACAACAGAAACGATTCGATTCTCAGGACAATAGAAACGGCGTCGTTCAGTTCTTGTTAAATGATTCCCATTTTTTTATTTTTTTATTTTAATTTTGGTATTTTGGTATTTTGGAGTGATGTGGTGTGAGGGAAAGGATCCAAAGAGAGGAGGGGACAAGGGGAAAGGGGTGTTGGGATTGGAGTTTGGATTTTTGGGGATGGGGGATTTTCAGATTACCAGTTGATTAAACAAAATTAAGAGGGGTTAAGAAGGTCAAACTCATAAGTTAGTGCAGCATTAAAAAAATAAAATTAACCCTAACCCAACCTAACCTAAATCAACCATTTGGTTAAATGTTTTACATTAAAAGAAGTGTAATTTTGAACAAATTCGAACCAAATATCAATCAGTTTGAATTAGTTTGATTTACTTTTTTACTTGTTTGGCACTCAACATTTACAAACATGTTAGGAATTCACGACATCCCTACTTTAACTTTTTCTTCAACAGAAGAAATATTATTTACGACATGAAGTGAAGGTACTAGATCCCTACTTTAGAAATGTTTTTTTTACTGTTTTGTAAGGAAAAAAAAAAAAAGGAAGTTATTTGAATTTGAGCATCCTTACTTAACAAGTTATGGGCACTAGTTTGCATCTGGTGTTTTAATTTCAAGTGTTTTGGTTTCTTTTTCTTCACATCATTGACTTGGCGCAAGGCCAAATCAATATGAACCCGATATAGCAGTAAAAGCAAGACGTGTAGGCGGATCGACTCATCAAGTTCCCATTGAAATAGGATCCACACAAGGAAAAGCACTTGCCATTCATTGGTTATTAGGGGCATCTCAAAAACGTCCAGGTCGAAATATGGTTTTCAAATTAAGTTCATCCCCCTCCCTCCCTCTATTATTAGTCCTTGGTGGATGAGGCTTTTCTTACGAAATTGTTATTGACACTCCAAAATGTTGATCATGCTCTCGCTGCTTTTCAGGTCCATATACACCCAGCCCTAGTTTTTATAAACAAATATGAACTATAGCTTATTTCTAAAAGCCCCTATCACGAAAAAGGTGGAAACAACCAATTAGCACCTTTGGTGACTATATGGATGGACTTTACAAGAAGAAGGCTTACAAGAATCCAGTCTCAGTGTTTACAATTTTGTTTTGTTATACTTAATCTGCCAAAGCTCAACATCAGTTCCTCTATCATACTCCCTCACATACTGAGGAATCTGTGTAATGTCTACGCATTTTCCCACAAAGCAAGGCATTGAACCATATTCAAGGGTTTCAGAATCTGCATCTTCCATTGAAAACCAAGTATAAGCCGTAAAGATAAAGCAAAAAAATAAGAAAAAATGAAGTAACAAGCTCATGATATGTATGGGTGCATCTTGATACACGAACAAGCTTACCCCCCTCTAACCGCAAAAAACTTCGGAAATGCGAGTAACCATTTGCAACAACATTGAGATCATCAAGACTGAAGTTGTAGCGTTTTTCCAATGCTAAGTACAACACCTGAGAAACAAAAAGCTAACTGCCATTTACTTGATCAACATCTAATGGATGAAAAGGAGTTTCTGAAAAAGATGAGGGACTGTCGAAAACATGGGAATGCGTCATCACCCTCATTGACACCTATTCTAATCATGATCAAGCTCACTTATGTACCCATGTAATGGTTGCTTCAAATCCTATACTTTTGATATATTAAAGGCAGAGAAAAAGGGCAAACAGGACAAATTCTCGGAATTCCGACCAGTCACGACACATCGCATCATCCTCATTTTATTTTAATATAGGACTTGTGCAACCCAGCATATTCATATCTCAATTATAAGTTTCTAAATGGAACCACTTTATACTTTATGTCTTACATAGAACATATTACGCTATTCATCCTTTCGGAAGTTTCGATGTAAGGATTCCTTTACTGTCACCCATGATACTTCTATTCTCCATCCCCGGAAATTCTAAGATTTTGGTTTGTACGTACCTTTTCTGAACCCGAAGACATTAATCTCTGTAAAGTGCTGAAAAACGCATCTGTCAGGTCATCACTGTAGATTACATCTGCAGCTACAAGCAAAGAAGCTTCCTGGGCTGCTTCGACTTCTGAAAAGGTCCAAGAATACCTAGGCAACATCATTAAAAACTGATTTATGTTTGCCAATAAATGATGTTAGGATATAACAAATAGTGTTAACTGTTAAGCTACACGATTGAGAACCCAGCAAAGGGAATGCACTAGCAACGTGATAAGGAATTATCCAAAATGAATATGTTGTTATTCTGCTAGTTTCTATAAGCAATCAAAGTAGATACGTAATTTTCACCTTTTACCCAGGGAGGATTCTTCTAGGGTCATTCTTGGGGGCCAGGGTTTCATCCAATCAAGTTCACGTACATGAACTGTAGCTCGATGACTGAACAGTTCAGAATTGAGGTCGACATTCTTAGCACAGTTGTCAAGGACCTCATTCCCATGGTCTGGCACAGAGGGCAACCTTATATTAATCACAAGTTTGAGTTGTATGACTCAAATAAGTAAATCCAACGTAACTATTCATGGAACTCATTAGTAAAAATCATATAATTCATTGAAAGATCAACTTTGATTCCAAAAACCTAGTAACATACACTGAAATGATCCAGCACCTGTTAAAAAGACATTTCTTCAAACCCTTGTTTGAAAAATACAATTAGAAAAACTTTCAAGGAACAAAAGGACATGAAACAATATTCAGTAAGTGCAAGGTCACTGTACCTGTTATAAAGACTGTTTTAGCAACACGTGCAAGTAATACACCCACCAACCCTGGTAAAGATAATGAATTCAAATTCCTGTCACTGAACATATAGTGATGTCTCAAATGATGGTCGTAAAAATCTTGAATGGATAATGAACTTGTAGCATTGATTCCCAAAACTGTTTGGTGGTATTTTCAGAAACAATCATGGTCAGATTTCTAACATTAGAGTGTTTTCCTCCCCCAAACTACAGTTCTCGAAAAATCATGTCGCTTTTCTTCATATTCTTCAAATTGCATTTGAATTTTCACATTTTAAAATTCCAATGGTATAGTTCAGCTATCCAAAATTTGAGGTATATATCATCTTTAGAATGCATGAATAAGCATCGAGTTAATTTAGAATGAATGTTAATGAATCAATGATTAACTGTAAGGAGCCAATTCCAGGACAGATACAATATAATCAGTTAAAATAAAGACAGTACTAATGATTATTGTACCTGTACCAGCACCAAGTTCTAATGCGACAGTTCCATCAAGTTCAGATGATGTAAACATCTTATGCAGCAAAAAATCAGATAATACAAGTTCTGCCCTCCACACCTGCGGGGGCAAGATGAGATTAGCGAGGGATACATTGCAAATAAACCAAACTTAAAAGCTAAAATTAAAAACCAACATCACAAAATTTACTTGCAAACCGACGCTTGGAATTGATGATGTGATATTATGCTGAATGCTCACGCTAGAACTCTGAGTAGATAATTCTGCACATTTTTGTGGAGAAAAAAACAACACAAAACCCCCAAATGATCTTCAAAAACAAATTACATTCTTCTTATCTTGATAAAAAAAAATTATTGGAAAAAACGAAATATGGTCTTTATTGTGTAAGAATTGCTGGTTTTGGTTAAGGGATAAAATTCAAAACAAATCAACCAGCAAGCACAAATGCACATGCCCATTCTAATGTACAACTAATCAAGTCTATCTGAAGGAGTAACCCAAACAAACAATCCCAACATGCTCATTGAGAAATTGGGTTGAGGTCTTTAAGATCATAAATGGAAGCAAAAAAAAGTTGTCAAAATAAAAACAAAAGCAGCATGTGTGAGTGGCAAATGGCAACTTACTGTTGCGTCTAGGGAGAAGAAGATCACCATCCTCGTCCAAGCTAAACATTTGATTTGTGGAAGCAGGTTCAACTTTGGAAGTCCCATTGTATCTTCTGGGCTCAAGTTCTATGAGTAAGTGATTGTGTTAGAGGCTTAAATCTTTCTTCTTCTTTTTTAATTGAATAAAACCTAAAAACAAAAGGGCAAAATTGAAACAGAGCAGAGGTTAGGGGAGATTGAATTCAGAACCAGGCGGGATGGAGAAGGTGAAGCGGGAAATGTGGGGTCCAGAGAAACCAGGTCGGCAGCCCAAGTGTACTTCACTCATCACCTGCTCTTCCTCCTGTGACTCTCCGCGGTTCATTTGCCCCATCGTCTCCAAAGACCCTTTCTCCATTGACACCAATCTTACTAAGAAACCAAACCCTAACCCTAATTGCAATGTTCCTCTTAGAAGCTAATCCCAATTCTGCGTCAAAACGCTGCGTTGTGCGTTTGCAAGCAAAGAACACTGAATAGGCAGCTAGCCCATCCGGAAAATTCTTAAGCAAACTGAGAAATCAAGTTGATACCTTTTTTTTTTTTTTTTTTTTTTTTTTTTTTTTATAGAAAAAAAAAGTTGATGCCTTTTTTGGTGTAGAAATACTTGAATACCATCACTTTTTGGAATTTTTTTTAAGCCCTTTTGAGGATTACTAAATCAATACATCCAATTCAATTATATCACATGAGTGTCAGTTCATGTTATTGTTGGGATCCAATATAAAAATAACTACAAAAATAAAGACTTAGACCCAGATTTATATCTAAAATATGTTGGATTCAGCCATGAAACTTGGATTTTTACAATGAAATATGATTAGTAAACTAATGAATGAATATTGATAGAGATATCAGACATGCACCACGTAATTTTTTTTTTACAAAGATACACTTCTAATGCTGCTGTCTTCTTCTATATTCCTCTAAGCGCTGCAATTCGAGCTGCCAGTTCATCATACTCCGGTAGTTTCGGGTGCACATGTGCATCTGGTTGCAAGGAATTGGTTCTGTCGTGCCTTTTCGGTGCCTCAATTGGAGATGTTGGCTCTGGTGGAAGAGATGATGCTCTGGCTGATGGAGCATCTCGATGAGATCTTCTGCTTCTGTTCGCAGATTCACCAGCATCATTGTCTACTTGACTTGGATTGCCCTTCATCTGTCTCGATTCATAGGGTGACTGTTTCTTACTGTAATGCATCAAAAGCCCATCCAGTACCCTCTCTTCTTCATCCCTTGGATCATTCCTGTCAAGATTCTCACGACCGGGTGGTGGTTTCAAGTTTTTCCTCCTAACTGATCTTGGTTTTGGATCATCTTCGCCAACTGAAACATCATTATGGTGATCTGTTTCAACATGGCTGTTTAACTTTGTGGGTTCCTCAAAGCTGCTTTCCTTTCTTTCAGGTTTTGGTTTGTAGTAAGGCGGAGGAGCAAATTTGGAGTAGAAGGGCATCTTGTTATCCGCTTCATCCCCTGATGTACTTCCTACTGAACTCGAACAATACTTTGGGGCGTCTTGGGATACATCTGTCGTTGTTTCATCTTCACTTCCTACTGATGCAGTATACTTTGTTCTGTGGCTCAATACGTCCCCAGCATCCTGGTTTTTTCTCTTTGGAAAAGAATTATCCCTACTTTCATGTGATTTCTGCATATCATCATCACTGTCGCCTGGAGACCCATATCTGCGCTGTCCCTGCGAAAAAGAGAAGAGACCATAAGAAGCATTAGAATATACACAATGCGGGAACAGAAAAACAGGATGGACGGAAATGTTTGGCATCTAAGAAAATTTGGAAGGTACAAAAGTCCACTCTTCAACATCTTTTCTCAAAGGTTAAATCGCCAAAGGCAGGGCCTGAGATAACGATTTGAGGTGACGTATACTGTGAATACATAAGCGGATATTATGGGCCAGATCACGCTATTTCCATTTGATTCTTTCCAGTACAAATAATTTTGTAACAATGATGTATAGGTAGACTTACTTGGTCAAGTGGAGATGGAGTATACAGTTTCTGTTCCAAAGCCTTTGAATCCCATTCAATTGAGAACTCTTGTGCTATGTCATGCAATAACTGAATCTTCATCTCCTTTGTAGGAGGCTTTGCCTTCAACCTCTCCACAAGCTAAACACAAACGATTAAGTGAGTATGCATTTTCTGAGTATAATTTAACTATGAACTTAAAGAGCAAGTAACAAGTTGTGAATTATTACCTCTTTATTCATAAAAGGTTCAAGGGAATTTCCATATCTTTCAGTAAACATATTTCTGAGGTCACGCAGTTCTGGCAAATCAGCAAATCGTGCTGCAGCGTACATCAAAGATGGAACAGCTTCCCTGCATTCCTCAGGACATTCGCTACAAAACAAAAAACAGATAAGAGAAGGTGGAAAAGTCTATCAAACTTATGATCAGAGACATGTATGGCATTGACAGTTAACGCTGCCAGTGAAAGCAAAGAATATTATTTCGGAAGCCACAAGTACCTCTGGTTTTGCATGAGAGAGAGATTATTTGAGATGCATCCAATAAAGTTCTCGGTTAATTCATAGCAGGCAGACATATTTTGCTCAACCAGAAGCCCCTCAGCCTGATTCACAAAAATAATGAAGAGTTAGGCATTGACTAAGATATAATGATTTGGACGCTTTGTGAGTGAACAACTGCTACAAGTATTCATGCAAAATGTAAATCATACACATTCAAGAAAGAAGATCAAAGGAAGAGTAAAAAAGATAAAAGATAAAAACAAGTACAAAAGACAAGGCACATAAATACATATAGGTGATTTTACCATTTCAATTGGCCAAAATTACTTGTTTCACATGCCCCACGCATATTCATCATGCGAAACAGATCATGCCACCCCTCCCCACATAGAAAGATTTATGATTAAAAAGAGGGCATAAAATGCATGACCAACATGAGGGTACATGTCATGCATGGATGAAACGTGTGAGGGCAAGCCATGGTGGTGGTGGTGACAACAAAACAGGGCCCCACAACCAGTTGTTTTAGCTAATGTATCAAGATTTGAGACAAAGAGCCGTGACATAGTCTCTCTGAATGGATGATGCATCAGATGGAAGCAACAATAACATGCCGCCATCACCGAAATTATGCACAAAATGCAAGCAAACAGAAAATCATCTATTTGTAAAGAAAAACAAAAAGGACAACAGAAAAAGTCTTGAGGCAGAGCATGAAAAAAAGCCTATTTTTCAGGCCACACAAGACCATAAAAAGCAACAAAAAGAGAAGAAAATAAAAAAAGATCAACAGAACGAGATGAACCAAAACCCAAGAACGAGATTAACCAGAAACATACCCTGCCATAGGCATTGATGTCAAGGCCACTCCTCAGAAGATCAGCAATATCATTCTTCAAATACTTCTGCACCGCGCTCCTCTTCTTCTTTATCGTCTCAAACCTCAACTTCGTGATCTTTATATCAGATTTGCTGCATCAAACAGACCCAAATTTAGAAACACAAGAAACAAAAAGCAATGAATTTTATAAATTAAAAAAATTAAAATTAAAAATTCGAGTTGCGTTTGTGCCAAACCATTTGGTGAAAAATTTCGGCTTTCTGAATCCCCTCAACATCTTGATCTCTGAGGACTCTGGAGATGCACAAAGCTGGTATAAAGAAAGATGAAAACCGGTTTCAAACCAAGCTTTAATGCAATGCAATGGGTTTTCTAAGAATGCAACAACAAGGTAAAGAATGACTGAGAGATTGAAAACTTGAGGCTCATCTCATCAAGTCACGCCAAGAATCAAATTCAAGAAAACCCAGAAGGAAAGCAAATGGGTATGTTTGGGATTGAAAGAAAGACAAGCACTTGAAGCAAGAAACCGAGAAACAATGGGGTTTTCAGCAATTTGGTTTCAAAATGTTGGGCAATTGGGTAGCAACAAAGCCTCTAATTTGGAAGCACCAAGAAGAACAGAGCTCAATAACCAAGAAACAGAGCTGCTATACACACACATATATAATATTTATATATATGTGTATGTATATATCTTTCCTAGGAAGAACCTCAACAGAGAAGGAGACGAAGAGTCAATGAACAACCTATATATACTGCCAGATTGAAGCTCTGAGAAAAAATAAAGAACGTGGGTTTTTGCCACGTGGCCTCTCTCTCTCTCTGTCTCCGTCTCCGTCTCTGAGAGCCTCCCGCTAAAAATATAATTATCGCGCTCTTTTTACGAAAGTCGCTACTAAAAGAGCGAAAATTACCTGTTTTTGCCTGTTGAGGATAACGAACATAGAAAGGGTATTTTTGGAATATAAGTTTAAATTTTTTTTCTTTTTGTTCGGGCCTATTAGTTAGGGTTTTGAAGCGGGCAGTAAATGTAAGTCCAATCGCAGGCAACCAAAGCGTCGAGAATTTAGCGTTTTATTACTGGATGGATTTGGTCCCAAATTTTTTTATTAAATATATTTTCTTCCATTTTTTTTTAAACTATTAATCCTTCTTAATTAAGTTAACAAATAATTATTGTTAACTTAATTACACAAAAATTAAAATTAGTTTTAGGGTAAAGACCAGATTTGGGGAAAGAGGCGGGCAATCAACTTGATTAGGTTAAATGTGTTCCTAAATTTATGAGATAAGAAGACAAAAATGGGTAGCAGCCTGTAATTAGCTGTCCCTGGCTTAACGGGCCTGCAAGGAATTCTTCAAGTATATCTGGCACATATTAAAAGGTTTGCAGCAGCCAAATATTAAGGTTTAACACCTAATCAAGGCACCATGTACAGACAGATATACCTAAACCTCAATACTCAAGTTGGCGGTTTTTCTAGGTTTTTGGTGAAAGGGGTAAGTTCACTCACTTACCCTCCAGTTGGAGAGGAACTTCCTTGCCCCGGTGTCACTGCTCTTTTCTTCTAGAATTTTGTTGCCCCGGATTTCTGCTTCTATTTTATGTGATTTGTAACATGAGAAGAGAGATAGAAAGGGAAAGACAGTGAAACCGGAGTAGGAAAGTAAAGTATTTTTCCTATAAGTTAGAATATAGCAGAAGTTAAATATTGTCATTGCTCGAATAAAAGTAACTTGTGGGTGTCTTTTGCACAATAAAGGTAGTTATTCACCACAATAGGGATAGTGTGGTTGACCATTATGCTATGTACAAGTTCAAGTTTGCCTCTTCAAGAGAATCTTTAGTCACCTAAAAGAGAACTATACTAGGATTTCCACCTAATTATGTGCATGAAAAGAAGAAAAAAAAAAAGTTACTTTGAAGTTTGAACCACGACTGGCTCACTATAGAATGGAGCAATAATGGAACAATCTTAAATATGTATACCATTGTTACACCAAAAAAACAAAAAACAAAAACAAACAAAAAAATCAACTTTGAGCACTATATGTGGTTTGTTGATATTTTGCAAGTATTTGTTCATTACGTACCTTATAATTTTGTATCGCATGAGAGAATAGGTTGTGACAAACATATCAGCGGAAAGTACGAATAAAAAAATTAACAGACGTTAAATCCAACAAAATGATAAACCAAAATCTTCTGTATCGAACATACTCTCAAAATTTCGATTACTGACGGAAAAAAGCTGAAAAATACAGTTCTAATTAAATAGGCCCTTTATGTAGGGCACGGCACCATACCCTAACTCAACTAGGAAACATAAAATTAACAAAGGAAACCTAATGGAATAAAAACATATTTTAAACTACAAGAAAATAAAATCAAAGACTTACCCAAAACCAAGCCCAAAATAGCCTTGATGAATTTTGGCTAACCTTTCCCTCCCACATTTGCTTTTCATTATTTTCAAACTAAGAATAAAAGAAAGTAAAATTCCATTGTATATTATATAAGCTTTGGGCATATAGTCTGCGTCCTCCTTAAGCATCCATTTGTCACTATCAGAATGTTGCGTGATGGAAGCGAAAGCGAGTCCAGAAGCCTTGTGACCCGGTGGAAAAGTAGTCAAGCTCGCTAGGACACAGCTGTGTGCAACATATCCCTGCTGGCACAGTGGCACGATATACTTATGACATGTCAGCATATTATCTCTTACTTAAATATAAATATTATTAATTTATAATCTACTTCATTAATTTATTTCTTGTCTCTGCTGCACTAAGTTCTAGCTCTTGTTACTTAATTTATTGAAATGAAATATATAGTTACTTTGTCACATAATAGGTTATTGCAAGATTTCTTAATTTTTTAATGTGCGTTTGTATTCTCACACGTCTTCTTATCTTACGTGTGAAAATTTCAATCCTAATACGAAAATCATTTAATTGAGCTTTACACACGAGTAAATATGTTTTGATAATATAATGTATACATCCAACCTAAAATCAATGCTAGCATCTAGCTCGTAAATATCTTTGTTTTATTAATTTATTTATTTCTATCCACGTAAGATTTATGTTGTTGATTAAGTTGAATTTTTGTTTGAATGTATAATTGGAATTAAGAGTTTTGAGAACATTACATGCTATCAATGGATTGAAAAGAAATGGTTGGTCTTTCTAGAAAAGAAAAAAAAAGTGAATCTTGTCGACCAAAAAAGAAAAGTTAATAAAAAGGAAGGCAAGCGGTATTTGTTTCAACTTTTAGTTGGAAAAAAGGTAACAACTTTGGTTTTGAGCAAGAATAATGGCAAGGGATAAACCAAGACTTTAGGGTAACAAAAAGTCGTCAAAATGATGCCGAATCATTGTGGTTAAAACAGGCTCAGTTACCTCAATTACATGCGACTTCTGAGGAAAAATTCATATATAAATTAGGTAGAATATAATGAGCAATGGGAATTCAATCTGAGATTTTTAGTCTATAAGAGCACTTCCACCCATAAGGGCTAAGTCTAAGGCAAGGGCTGCACTATTCACGTGAATAGTGTCAGCCTTTGCATTTGTGGTTTCACCCATGAGGGCAAAGTCTAAGGCAAGTCAAGGGCAAGAAAAAAAAATTATATATATGCAACAAAATATAAAATTGTTATGTATTTATAGGGAAAGTGAATAAAATTGTTATGTATTTATAGGGAAAACATCCATAATTTTTTGGTTTTTTTTTAAAAAAAAATTGAATTTTTTTATAATTTTTTAGATTTTTTTTTTGCTCGCTGACGTCAGCATAACATCAGCGCTGACGTCATCGCCCTCGGGCTGAAGCCCAGGCAAAATCTGCCCTTGGGCTTGCCCGGGCTGCAAGTGGTGCGCTGGAGTTGCATTGGGCTTGCCAGGGGGGCCTTTTGACCAGTTTGATAGCAGCGCTGAAACTGCTCTAAGTTAAGGCCTTTTTTCACTAGACTAAACCCGTAGACTTATTTGTCTACATAAATCTTGATAGATTAATATTTTTTATTTGATAATGTATAATTTTCACCTTCCTCCTCAACTCGAGGAAGTTCTTATATAATAGTAAGACCAAGACCATAAAGACCTAGAAAAAATAAATAAATAAATAAATAACTTTTTGAGTATCACAACCTACACTGGTCAATTTAAACCTAATTTGCAGGGCGAAAGATGATATGATTATACAAAGGTTAATAAACTATTATTGTTCTAATTATATAAAACACAAAGTCGTGGAATAAAACACACCATTGACCATTGGCACATTCGAACATGAATTCAGTTACATGCATTCAATATTCATAAGTTGAAATTGCTCTGACTGGTCACCATCATAGGGTCAACAATGATCAACGTCTTTTAGTTCCTTATAACGAACAACTGACAATAGCATTTCTCTATAATTAACGATTTCTTTTAGTGAAAGTCGAATGATTTTGTATTTAGGAATATAGAAAGATCGTAGCTTTTCTCTAGTAAGCTCTTACTTAACCAAAACATAAAACCCAAGAGCAGCTGGCAGTGAGTTGGTTGTTGTGATTGTTGCCAATAGAAAGAAAACACCGATTGATTCTCAGAAATAGCAGCTGGCAGGCGTAGAAACGTAAATGAGCTGGTTAGGGTTTTGCTATCACACTTTTTGACACTCTTTGAAAAGCAGCTTGGAAAATAAGTCGTTGGGTTTCTTGCACGCAAACTATCAACTTGTAGTTCCCAGCACTGTTGGAACTTCGACTTCAGCTGAGGCTGCTTATGCCACGTCAGATTTTGGCTTGTATGATTGGCGTAGCACCAAAAGACACTATCGTTGTCTTGAATTATATACTGGATGACAATGAGCATTTAATATAATTTAATTACATGGATGGATATAGCCACGTGGCATGTAGGGAATGATGACCACAACAAATTTTAATGGAGCAATCCACATCGGCCATGTCCTCATCACTCACTTTCTTCTTTAGTTAATTACCTACTTGTGTAGATGAATATCATTTTCTGTTATAATTAGGGATTAAAATAAACAGGTAGATGTAAATGACTTATAACTCAAGTAAAAGTAAACTCTTATGTAATGTATTGGTCAATAATGCAATGACACATGTGATAATTTTTTTACGTGTCATTGTGTTATTGACCGATAATAGCAAAATAGTCATATCTCCATTACATGTAAGTTTTTTTCTTTCTAATGATGGGGAATGTTCCTTGAGGGCATTCTCCATTCTTGAAAAAGCTTGGCTTGTTTGTTTGATGTTTTCGCTCCATTTGGAGTTGAGTTGGGTTCCATATGTAGCCACAAAATGAAGTAGTAATTGCATCTTTATATATGTTAGAAAATTTGTGACGGCTCATGAAAAAAAAGCTGCGATTACTCAAATTGAAATATAATATGCAAGAATGTTGTAGTTCAAGCAGTTACGAGTAGCCTACCTATATTTATGGGTTTTGTGCCCCACAATATCACTTATATAAAAAGAAACAGAACATATTATAATTATAATATGCATCTTTTGTCTCTCAATTGATTAATTTTTTTTATTGAATATGCGTATCACCAAACAAGTCTGCAACCCAATGTTATGGGAACCAATAATGGGATAGTTGGGCTTAGTTTTGGGCCCATCAGACCTGAGGGCCAGCCAATTTCGTTCATTTGTTTTTCTGCTTATCCTTGTACCCTATTTTTTACTTTAGTCATATGTATCTTAATTTCTTTACCATTTATGTTTATTTCTTTTCAACTATTTTTCAGTATTTCATAGGATCACTAGTCATATATTCCATCAACATGCCAGCCCATTGGGCTCAAGTATGTTGGACGAGGAATTGAAGGAAGAGGAGCATGATTTTTCATTTTGAGGAGATTAGAAGGGATAAGTTATAAGGTGTTGATGTTGATTCTATCATTTTGTGGGGACTATATGGGATAATTTTTTTTTCACGAGTATTCCATTTTCTACATTCAAATTGAACAAAATTTCTTTATTTCTTAATTCACCATACTTTATATGTAGGTATCTCCTATCCAATCAAATATCGTACTCTAAACGAGCTCTTAAGGTCGGCCATGGACATTAAATTTATTGGGACGGCCCAAATTCGATCCAATTTCGAGTCTTTGACTTGTTAGCTTAAAAGTGAATCATGGCAAACTTTGTTATTGTTTAGTGATGCCTTGATTGATGCCCTTCGAACTCAAAAATGCAAACACAACCTACATGTCATAGATAGAGGGTTAGTGGAAAGCCTACACCAACAAGATCACATATCGAAAGACTATAAAAATGGTATAGAATGAGGCTCAACCAAGCAAAATGTGCATATATCGCAAGGGAAAATTCCTGGGTTACTATTGCAATTCTTCAAAAGTAAATTCAACACTATATGTTGCTTGTCTCTACATTCGATCCCAATACCCTATTTTTGTGCACACAAAAAACCCCGATCACATTGGCCAACCCAAATGAGGTGCTACCAAAAGCATCTCAAAACGTTGATGAGAGAACTGAAAAGGCAATTTTCTTGAACAAGAAGGTACTCACGTCGAACCAATCGCTGTAATCGCTCCGAGTTGAAATTTCGGGGGAGAAGATCGCTGTGGTAGAGCAAGGTTGTGATGGTGGCTGCCGGCCGAGCTATCAGTGCCGTCACAAGCCTCACCAATGATCCAAGCATCAATTGCATTAGAGACTGCCACAAGTTTTAAGTTGCCACTAATTAATCAAACCACCACTAATTCTAAAATATACATGCAACTTAATTAGTGCATTATGAACCCGCCAATAAAAAACAGTGCTCGAATGAAAAATTAGATGACAAATATTACTAGGAATTTAATTCATCCAGCTTGACTGAAACATAATACTATGATTGCCAAAGTTGTAAACTTTGATTGAATGAAGGGGTTCTTTGCTCATATTATAAGTACAAATTAAAGAAAAAGACTGCATGCCAATCAAAGTTTTTACTACACAAAATGAGAGAGAGAGAGAGAGAGAGAATACCATGGTGATGGGCTGATCACGAGAGAAGAAGATGGGTTGACAAAGGATGAAGAATCAGTTGGAGAAGAGAGAGAATCTTGGTATTAAAGAAAGAGTTTATCCAATAAAAATTTAATTAAAAAAATGAGTCACAGACACTCAGAGAGAGAGAGAGAGAGAGAGATCCAGAGATGTGATTTGGATTTTACAATAAATAAAAATGTCACAATTTGAGGTGCTGTTGAGAGCTCCTGCCCTTCAATGGGGTTTATATGCCAAATGGTACAAGCTGAAAGTGACTGAGAAACCCAAGACAAATGTTCTGAAATCTGTGTGAGTTATTTGGCCTCCTGCTTTGGGTTTATCGACAACACCCCCTACAAAAAAGAAAAAGCCAACAGATTCACACAAAAGGGGTTTTTTTTTGGGTTTTGTTTGGTAAAAATGGATCTTTCGACAAAGTGAAAGCAATAACAAGAACAGAGCCAATTGTGGTCTTCTGCATCACAAATTCACAATAACCCTCTTTCTATAAAAGCAACTTTTAACTTGGGAAATAAGAAGAAAGCTTCTGAAACAAGTAAACTTGAAAACCAAGAAAGCAATCCTCTTAAACAAAATAAGGAACTAAATTCTTGCACAAGACTTAATGTCCTAATGTGTTGATTGTTAATTTATGAGCCAAGGAAGCCAATGCGGGATTAGCACACTGGTTGTGACCCTCCCCTTCCCCCCGCTTGGCACCCAGAATCGAAACTCAGAGTTTCTTTCCTCCCAAAATATTTATTTTTAAAAAAAAGAAAAAAAGGTTATGAGCCAATAAAGCAGTCTCTTTCTCTACTGCATCAGCCTTTTTGTTAATACCCTTTTTATATACATATATGAATACTAGTGTCATCAAACTCTTGTTTTTTCTTTTTTGGTCGGTCATCAAACTCTTTTAAAATTTAATCGCTCAAAAAAACAATGAGGTTCTTACATCACTTGATATACAAAAGTTTTGGAATTTTTTTTATGCTCATGCTAGATGAAGCATAAAATCTTGACTAAATACTAAAGAGACAAGAAATTTGCTGTAATAAATAGAGTTGATTCTAAGGAGTAAATGTAGATTTTGGGCAGTAGATTCATGGTAGTTTTTTTCTAACTTAGATCTAGATAGTTTGTATTGTTGTATAAATCCTCTCTATTTAGAGAATAAATCATCAACTAATAACCTCTGATGCCAAACTAAACACCTGCCTTTCGAGAAATTATAGTGTGGTGTCGTACCACGACATCCATATATATTTCTATTTAAAATTCGACATGTTTAAAATAAAAATAAAAATAAAAATATATTTTTTAGGGAAAAATAAAGGAATAAAATAAATACTAGAGTCATCAAACCCTTTTTCTTTTTTCTTTTTGGTCGGTCATTAAACTCTTTTTAAATTTAATCACTTAGTGCAGCAAATTGAGTGACAACTTATTTGTTTTTAAAAAAGCACTTGATATACAAAAATTTTAGAACTTTTTTTTTTATGCTTTTAAAAAAAAAAATTATGCTTATTGATTGGAATGTGGACTGTATATAAGTGCTCATACTTCCTCATCTGGTCTAAATACCAATCAAATAAGGAAAGAATGAACTGGATATTTACAAACAAAAAGAAAACAATAAAACTGACTATGATCCACGAGTGTCAGACCCCAGAAAGGTCAGCAACTAGAAAATTTTGCCAGCTAATTGGATTGGACTATATGCGTTGACTTGTTGACATTTGACTCTCTACCCCATTAGCCTAATTGATTGATAGCAAACTATTATTAGGCAATGACACAAACCTCCTAGGGGCAAAGCTTTCTTCACTCGGTCGCTAGGGAGAATTTCGAAATAACCCCTAAACATGAGTTACTTTCTATCTTAAAATTCTATGTAATATCAGAAGTTCATTCTTCGGTCTTGCTTGCCAAATAGGTTACTCAGTCTATAACGATTTATAAATCCCATGAAAGCCCAAATTTATTGTCCAAGTGGCTCATCCAAACCGTCGCGATCTCAGGCCTTTCGTCGAGCAATTGGTGTACGTCTTGGGGTCGCACACCAGCCAGCTATGGGTTCGCATGAGGACCTCCACATCTAAATTTTCGGCCGACATGTGGTCACATGACCACTCTTGTCCCTCCGCACGTCCGCCTCTGCAAACAGGCCCTCTAGGAATTCTAGTTCCTCATGAACATCCCGCCATTCACTCAATGGAAAAAGTTTGGTTCCTTAAAACAAGAGGAGCTACCCCTCACAACAAATGGAATTTTGACACTTTTAAAATTCTTTTTAATTTTTTTCTTTTTGAATTACTTCAATCCTTTTATCTTTTTGAATTTAACAAGTGTCAAAATCTCATTTGTTGTGATTATGTACTCCCCTCAATTTTAAGGAGCCAAGACATGCTGCTGTTTTTTTGGTAATCAGTTGGCTCCACTTCCTCCTCTTTTGATGGAAAATTTCATTTCATATAGTTCTTAAATTATATTCCCTTTAAAGTCAATTTATGAGGCTGCAATTTAAAAGTTGCTTTGACCTTTTTTTGTTTTTTTGTGGAGAGAGTTGTTTTGACTTTGAACTTTTATATCCTCAAGGCAAGGCTTATTGGCTTAACAAAGCCAAGGCTTGTACATGTAGGTTCATGGAAATCAATCTCATACTTCTTTGTATTCTGTGTTGCTGCTGCATAATCTTCATAGGGCCCTCTGACTCTCAAACTGATACTTTAGCACAAGGCCAACAGCTCAAGGATGGGATGCAGCTGTTTTCAGCTTCTGGGATTTTCAGGTTAGGATTCTTCAAGCCTGGAAATTCAAATACTTCTTACTTAGGAATATGGTACAACAGAAACAATGAAAAGGCAGCGTGGATCGCAAACCGAAACAATCCGATTCTTGAAAACTCTGGAGTTCTTACAATTGATCAGTATGGTAACTTGAAAATTTTATACAACATAGGAGATTCTATTGAGCTATATTCAGTTCATCAAGAAGCAGTAAATACTAGTGCTACTCTACTTGACAGTGGCAATTTTGTGCTCAGTGAGCTGAACCCTGATGGATCTATAAAACAGGAGTTGTGGCGAAGCTTTGATTATCCAACTGGCACACTTTTGCCAAAAATGAAACTGGGGTTTGACAGAAAAACTGGCCTCAATTGGACTCTAAATTCATGGAGAACTGATAATTTGCCTGCCATAGGGTCATTTACACTTGGTTTGGACCCTACTGGTTTAAAACAAATGGTCATATGGTGGAGAGGAAGCATCTACTGGACTAGTGGGCCTTGGAACAATGGGTGCTTCAGCTTCATGTATGAGTTTTGCAATTATTATAAGTACAACTTTAGCTACATATCAAATGGGAATGAAACATACTTCAGTTATTCAGTTGATAAAGGTACCACTATTTTCCCAAGGCTCATGCTAAGTGCAGGGGGTGAACTCAGGGGTTTTGGGATGGATTCCATGTTTACAGGAGTTTCATGTACATCTTCCACCAACTCTTCCTTGAAAGATGGGTGTGTTCAGCAGAAGCTTCCCGACTGCAGGAGTCCCAGTGAGAAATTCGTGTTGAAAATGGGTCTTATGTCTCGTGGTGGGATTAAGTTCCATGAAAATGAGAATCTCACTCTCATTGATTGTTGGGATGAGTGCTTCAAACTTTGTTCCTGTATTGCTTATGCTTCTGCAAATGATGATGGCACCGGCTGTGAGATTTGGACCAAAGGGACAACGTTCACACAAAACAACCTAGGTATCCTGAGAGAGATACACATCCTTGAATCTAAAGGTAACTAGTTTTCAATTTACGAGTTGAAGTCAAACTTCTTTTGATGAGAATTTTTTTAGTTTTCTTAGTAAAAAGTACTTGTTTCAAATAGATAAGCTGATCTTAATTACTTACAAACATGATTTTATAACAGAAATGGAACAAATAAGGAAAGAACAATCCTGGCCAGTTTGACATAACTAATGAAATCTATTTGTCAATGCAGTACGGCTGTGGTGGATATGGCTAACCATTTTGGTAGGAGGAACTGCTCTTTTCCCTCTACTCTGCTCCTGCTGCTATGTCCTGTGGAAACAATCCAAAGCAAGAGGTTCTCAGTCGCAAAGAATGACATACAATATCCTATTACATGAACTTGGTGAAGGAAGAAGACATCAGAAAGATGGGAAGACAAGCAATAATGAGTTGCAGATGTTCAGTTTTGAAACAGTAGCTCTTGCTACAAACTGTTTCTCAGCAGCAAATAAGCTAGGGGAGGGTGGTTTTGGACCTGTTTATAAGGTACAATATTTACATTAGAAAATGTTGTGTTTCATTAGTATATGTCGTTTTACAAATCCTGAGTTTTGTTTAAATTCCAAGTTTATTTTCTTGGTACAAGTACACCCTAAAAGAATCATAATTTCAGGGAAAATTACTTGATGGGCAAGAAGTAGCAATAAAGAGACTTGCAAGAAGCTCAGGACAAGGGCTGGTGGAATTCAAGAATGAAGCCATCCTTGTTGCCAAACTCCAGCACACTAATCTTGTGAGGCTTCTAGGATTCTGCATCCAGGGAGAAGAAAAAATATTGATCTATGAGTACATGCCTAACAAAAGCTTAGATTTCATCCTCTTTGGTAGGTCCTTGCCCATCACATCACTAGCAGATTTGCACATACATATCTGCTATTCCTAATTCTGGCACTGATATTCAATTACTTGATATTACATTTTACCCTGAGGCAGATGATCAGAGAAAGAATGTGTTAAATTGGAAGAAACGCTTCAGCGTCATAGAGGGGATTGCTCAAGGACTGATTTATCTTCATAAATATTCAAGACTAAAAGTGATTCACAGAGATTTAAAGGCCAGCAACATTTTACTTGACAAGGATCTGAACCCAAAAGTATCTGATTTTGGCATGGCTAGAATATTTGGTTTGAATGAGATGGAAGAAAACACAAATAGAGTTGTTGGGACATAGTAAGTACTGCATCCACAAATTTTACCTGTCTGTACTGTGCAATGTCCGCATTTTTCAACTGCTTAAGTTTCTTTTTTGTATTACTGCAGCGGTTATATGTCTCCGGAGTACGCCATGAAAGGCATTGTGTCCATAAAAACTGATGTGTTCAGCTTTGGAGTCCTACTGCTAGAGATTGTGAGTGGGAAGAAAAATAACAGTAACTATCATTTCGAGTATCAACTCAACCTCATTGGATATGTAAGTTCTCATAACTAAATATGGCTTATGTCCACAAGGTGATATTCTCTTGATGTCTGAGAAAAATCTCACTTAACCAATCATGCAAATCAACAATTTGGCAACATAACATAATAGATTATATGTCAAGAGAAAATTTTCATACAGCCATCAAGTCCTTCCCATTTGTATGCAACTGCTGAATTACATGCTCTTGTTTCATTCAGGCATGGCAGCTCTGGAATGAAGATAGAGGATTCGAGCTAGTAGACCCGGTGTTGGGTGAATCTTGCCCCATTACTGAAGTACTAAGATGCATTCATGTGGGTCTCTTGTGTGTACAAGATCATGCAGCAGACAGGCCAACAATGCCAGATGTTGTTTCCATGCTCTCAAATGAAAGCTTTCCATTACCACCACCAAAACAGCCAGCATATTTCCTAAATACAGTTAGGGCAGAGCGAGAGATGGCTGAAAATAAGTCTGAAATCTGCTCCAAAAATGATGTAACAATCTCAGTGATGGAAGCAAGGTAAATGCAGTAACTATGTAAATATGCGTGTGTGTGTGTGTGTGTGTGTTCAAGCACAATCGTGGTTCTTTCAAGAATTCATTTATCTGATGATCAAATACAATGAATAAAGGATGTGTAAATGAACAATCCATGATGAAGAGTTGGAAATCTTTTTTTATTTTTTTATTTTTTTTAATGTGCTTGTAAATTCAAGTAGAATATGATGGATTGAATGCGTTTGTATTCTTCTTCATCTTCTCTTTTTTACCTCTCTTTCTGTATCTTAATTTAGAAATAATAAATAAAGAATTGTGAAAGTAGTAATTAACAAACTTCTTCTTTTCTTAGTAGTTATATGACATATCAAAAAACCTCTTTGAATGACCTGTTTTTAGAGAAGAAATGTGATTTCCAACTGACCAATCTCTCAACCACAACAAAAATTACCCCAAAAAAGACACTCTCAATTAATTTTTAAAACAGGTAAAACTTGAATTAAATAATTTGTTTTTAACAAATTATCCCTCTAGTTTCTACAATTTCACAGAGGCAGAAAAACTAATAATGGTAAATTTATTCACCTTTCATATTTTTCGCCAACCAATTGACAAAATTGTACACCTTTTTTATAAAAGAAAAAAAGAAAAAATATATTTAAATAAATAATCTATATATATAAAGCAAAAGGCAGAGGATGGTGAAACATTCAAAATACTAGAAAATGCTCTTGGTTAATCCAAACATTAAGAAATAAAATTATTAATTAAATGAGGATAATATGGTAAATTCACACCTTTTCATATTTAAAAAAATTAAAATTAAAAGAAAAATCATATAATGAATTTTATTTTTTAGAAACACAACTACCTACCCATTATATTTTTTAATTCTAAAATAAATTTCATTTCATTTTTTTAAAAAGTTTTTCGCAGGTGCAAAAGTGAGTGCGAAGATGTTAGTAATAATATTAATAATAATAATAAGTGGAGGTAGATGACCAAAAGGATTGACTCATGCCAGATCCGAAAACAGGGGTTGACTCATGCACGTGAGAAGCACGTGCCAGTATCCATTATATAGAGATGATTTGTAAACCGGTCATAGCAAGGCTGTGCGTATTATTGCAGTAGGGTTGTCCTGGGAATTTCTCCTTCCTCTCAGATTCGACCCAAGCCTTTTGCCCTAGATCGCAGCCATGTCTTCCAAGCAAGGTACGTCGTTGACGATAAGAACCCTAGATTTTTTTAGATTCAATTTTCAATTCTGACTCTTATTTCGTGTCAATCAAAAAGTAAGGAAAAGAAACCCTAAAATTTTGTTAATTTTTTGGGGATGTTGGATTCAGAAATTAAACTTTTGTTCTTCTTTTAGGTGGAAAGGCAAAGCCTTTGAAGCAACCCAAGTCCGAGAAGAAAGACTACGATGAGGTATCGCTGATGATTGTTTAAATTGATTGTTGAATTTTAAAGTTGGAAGCTTTGGTGGTGGATTTTGTACTCAGGATCTTACTGATTACATAGAAAAGGAAATAATTGTAGTAATAGATCGGTTTAATTGTCTGGGTTTGATGTTGATCTGGTCTTAATATTAAGATGTTCTTGCGGTTGAAAAAGAAATTGAATTTTAAAATATCCCATATAATAGGTAGAAACAGGCTGCTTGATTTAATATTTTTCACAAAAGTTCAATAATTTGTTTGATGACCCAAGTAGCTGTTTACTTTTGGCGTATAAAAGAAGAAATTCTCTTTTTAGTATTAGATACCCAGGAAATCTCTTTGAGTAGCAGATGTTCAATGTTCAGCTAATAGCAGCATGGGTTACATTTGCCCCCAAGGAATCTTTTATGGTTAATTTTATGGCATTATGCCACACCACATGCTATGCTATCTCATGACTCCTGGCACTTTTATCTTGAATCCTTTATGCTTTGAATCTAGAACTGAAGGAGCTGTTCAAACTGCGTTTTTCCTAATTGTATTCCAGCTAAATTCTTCTTAAATGTTTATTCAAATATGTCCCTTGGACTAAGAATTTTATTTGCTACTTGCAGTCTGATTTGGCTAACCTTCAGAAGAAAAAAGATGAGGAAAAGGTCAGGATTTTTTTCGTTTCTTAGCATATCTTGGTTCCTTTATTTGGTTTTGAAAAATTATTGATTAAATTTTCGTTCTTGTCATGAACAGGCACTGAAGGAGCTTAGAGCCAAGGCACAACAGAAGGGATCTTTTGGAGGTGCTGGGCTCAAGAAAAGTGGGAAGAAATGAGAGGGTTATTAGAACCCCCTAGTTGGGGTGCAATATATCTTTCTTGGGCTGTAATTATAAACACTATTGTGTTGAAGTCTTTCAATTTATGTGATGGTCTAGTTTCTAATGTGCTGCTAGACGCATGAGTGACTTTCAGTGTGTAACAGTATGACTATGTCTAAATAAGTTAGTTGGAGTTTGCCTATCTTGAGCCATTCTGCGTTTTCTTTCTTAAGCTTTCTTTGCAGCATTATCTTCGTTTGCTCTGAATTTGTTGTCTCATGTGTCAGGCGCGGGAGGTTGGTTTTTTTATTTTATAAATAAATAAAAATTAGGGAGTTTCACTAAAACACCCAAAATGGGGGTTGAAATTATAAAAAAACCCAAGCACTATTTAAACATATAAACACACCCCAAACCCATCATTACATACACTCAAAACCCATTTATAAACACACCCAAAAAGTTGACTTTGGGGTTGATTTTGGGTGTGTTTCTATGTTTAAATAGTGCTTGGGTTTTTTTATAAATACATGTCTAGGATTGGGTTTATTTATAAATTTGTATAAAAATTATTGCAGTCCTTTTGCTCCAAATTTTAGAGTGGTCATGACAAAGGACAAGGACAAGTAAGGGCAGATACTATTCACAAGAATAGTGATTGTCTTAGCAATTTTTTATGCATTCCCATTCATTGTCATGGCAATGGAAGGGTAACCACTATTCACATGAGATATGAGGAGAGGAATATGTATGAATTTTGGTGTAGAAAGTGAAGGACATGGTTGGGTATTTATAGAAAAAAAATTCTGAATTTTTTCCCTTGTCTTTTTTTTTGCGGTGTTTAAATTGGTCTCGAACATCTGTATGATGTTAGCTTGCCTAGGCAAGTCTTGCCTTTGGATTTGCCCAATTTCATGGGACCACTTTATGCCATGGCAAAAGGTAATTGGTGCAAGTTATTTTTGGAGCCTAGGCCATGGCAAAAGGTTAAGGCTGGAAGTGCTCTAATTAAGGCTTAAAACTAAGTGGAAGCATATCGTTTTGGAAGTAATTTTGGGCCAAAATCACTTATGGGAAGAAACACCTCCCGTGCTTTTCCATAATTGTGATTTTAAGCGATTATGAGAATAAGCTTCTTCTTAAAATCACTTTAAAGTGATTCTTATGAAAGTGATTATTGGCCTATCTAGAATCATTCCCAAACAAGCCATAAATCACTTTTTAAGCAGCAGCTTCTCATTGAACGGCTATAGCCCTCTTATTTAAGAAAAGCAAAAGCACAGAACAGTATTATTTCGATTTGCTTATCAAAACAGCATTATATCTAAGTAATCAGGCAACAAGCATTATATTTTACTATTATTCCAAGAAAGTTGTTTCAAATAGTATATATCCATCTTTCGTTCTACCAAATAGTATCACATCCGCATATATCAGCCTCACTTGGGAAGCTTGAAATGCACAAAGCAGCAGCACAACAATGAAATATGCTCCACAAACTCCTCCGGTTCATTGCATAGCTACTGCTGCCCTGGGTCTTCTGGGTTCTCCTTGTCAGGATCTTCTTCTCCTTCTTCCTCCTCTTTCTTCTCTTCCTCTTCTTCATCTTCTTCCGGAGGATCCGCTGGCAGTGGAGGCGGTAATGGTGTTTTCATTGGGCTAAACTGGGGAAATATATCCGGTCTCCTCCCGGGCTTAGGTCGTTCCCACTCCTGCAATGCAAGCAAATGCACACAAGATGAGCAAAACTTAATGAGTGGACCTAGTTAAGAATCAAGTTCTAAAATTTACGGCATTGCCTCAGTGCCAGGTCAATTATAAACTCAGGTTACATGCAGCTTTGGACCTTGTATTCTGAACCCCAGTACACAAGTGTTTGCTTAATTAAACAACTTTTCTCTAAAACCATTTGAATGTTGATTTCTCATTAACTTGAGTATTGAGGAAGCTAAAAACCTCTCAAAGCCTTGGCCTAAGACACCACACCATTAATTCAACTTGAAACCTTGTGTATCATGAACTTAGAAATATTATGTTTTCTTTATCAAAAGAGAAAAAAAACACAAAGAAATATTATGTTTTGAGTCATATACTAATGCTGCAAATTACGACATCCAATTCAAGCAAGCTCCTTAAGCAACTACCCAATAAACAGGAACCCTCGTGCTGCTGAGCCCAACAAGATTGTGTGAAATGATTTCAAAATGAAAAATTCCGAGCATTATAAGCAAATACTGAGACAATAGAACAAATTATAGAAGCTTACAAAGCACATAACGTGTTTGACAAAATTACCCAGAGAGAGATATAGATGTCCAAGAAAAACTTACAATGGGGAAATCGAGAGGGGAGCGACGGGTCAACTTTTCTTCTTCGGGAGCCATCCGAACGACATGGCTTTGCCTCCGACGGTTGAGAAAGCTGATGGGTTTTGCGCGGAGAGCGATAGAGCAACCGGGATTGGGTTTATACTGGTATGGTCTAAAACTACACAAACAGGAAGAAGATGACGACGAAGAAGAAGAAGAAGAAGAAGGTGGTAATGGTGGAATTACGGCGGGGAAAGGCAGAGGCAGCGTCAGGCTCCGCAACGCCATTTGGGTCGGGACTTGATATTCGCTGCGCTCCTCCTACCAAGACTGGTTAATATTCTATCACCTGACTCTGAGTCTCCTGGCTGGGTGCAATTCGGCTAATAAGTCTGCCCCAACTCAAACCATCAATCCAAGCCCAACTCTAATTATGGGCTGGCTAAGTTGGAGAGTATTCCACACATTTACGAGCATGCAACCAGACATCCGTTCTCATCGTGCAAGAATTAAGAAGCCGTATTTCAGTACCATACAATAATTTCTTATGTCAAGCTCAATATCACTAAAAACCAAAGAAAATTGGGTTGCTAAAATAGGTTCATTCTCTTATTAACTAGTGTGGTAACATATGCCTAGGTTCGATCGATTAGTCGAATTGGGTCAGCCTTTGAACAAAATGTATGGCCTATGACCCGACTTGCAAGTCGTGGGTCAGCAGGTCTCTTGCACATTGTGGGCTGTGAACTTTGGGCCTCATCCCATGGCTTATGCATTTTTTGAGAATTTTTAAGATACACGTTTCAACGTTTGTAGTGGAAAATCTTTGGCCGGTGGAAATGTTCGTGATTGGGAAGGCACTCATTATTTCTACATTAGGCTTTTGAGGAGCAATAGTCTTTAATTTGTAACTGATTCACATCTTGGTAATTGAATTCGCAAAATGGTTGATGCAATCCCTTAACTCCACTTTCGTTAGTATCGTTGCTCATGTTGTTACATTTTCTGAGAAAAATAGTAATTTTCATGTTCTTTGTAATGGGCAAAACACCACCAACTTCACCTTCTTCCCAGCTACCTCGACCGCCACCCTCACCAGCCACAACAAAAGGAAAAGATAGAAAAAAGTTTTGGACACTTGAGGAGAAAGAATAAAACTTTTTTTCCCCACTAATTTAATGACCACCAGGTCCGAAAATTAATAATGCATATTCTCGTTACAAGAATTTTTTTTTTTTTTTTTTTTTTTTTTTGGGGGGATTTAGGCTAAGTTATTCATTGAGGACAGCGTTTCAGGTCATATATTTGATATTGTAATTGTCTCTAAGAGCAGTACAGTTTGTTCTACAAAGTTTTACAAATCATATTTACAACCTGATGTCCATTGCAGGGGAGCCCTTGAGCATGGGCGGGGAAGGCAGTTGCCTAGGGCTTCCAAATTGGAAGGGCCCCAATTTTTATAAACCTCTATATATGCATATATATGTTACTTTGTTTACTAACATATTTGTGTGTGTTTTTCTTTTTGATACAAACGATAATAAGGAGGGAATCGAACTAGAACCTCGGATGAATGAGTAAATGCTCTATAAGCCTTTTGCGTGCTTTTTTATTTTTATTCAAGTGACTAAACATATCATTAGTATCATTCCTACACGGGACTCCCATATGATCACGTATCATGATTCACAAACAACAAAACATTGAAAAGAAATCTGTGACGTTTCTGATCCAGATGATACGATTATATTATAAGCACCATGACTGATTGATCTGTTTATGTATAATCCAAAGGCAGAAAGAAATGGATGTGATGTCACCTTCTTCTGCCTACAAACAAACAAACAAACAAACGTGTATGCATTTGCAAACTTTCCTCCTTACAAAACCAAACACTCTGGCAATTGGCACATAAAGCCAAACATTCGTACAACCCACTTGTGCAATCTCTGTAAACTTTTCACATGTTATTATAGGAACCCATTTTTTTTTTTTTTTTTTTTTTTTTTTTTTTCATTTTCTTTTCTTTCTTGCAGCAGCGAACCACTTAAAATGGGTTATTGTGTCGTGAATCACCATCCCACAGAAGAAGTTGGTTGCTTAATGACACTAGGCTGAAAGCACTCAAACAAGACTCAGATGCCACGTGTGCACTACCCACTGGTACAGATGGCAGCCCCGCACTGCCTCTTTGAAAAGAAAGCATTGGCCGTTTCCTCTGCTAGGCTTAGGCAACACCCCCCACAAATTGGCAACCGGTGGCTTTTGTTTCGTTCCCTTGTGGAAAGCAAAGAGAGAAAAGTTCTTGGTTCAGAAGGTGAGGAAATTGAGAAGGCATAAGGATTTGAATTCTGTTTCCCTCAGTCATAGAGAAAGACACTTTTGTGGCATATTAATTCTTTGCAGCAAGTGAGAAAAAAGAGTTTTTTTTTTTTGCTCTTGTTGTTTTTGCTGTTGCTGCTGCTGCATATAGAAAACAGAGAACCCAGAAAGGAAATCCAAGTACCCTTTTTAGAATTGAATATGCTTTTGTATCTAAATTGGAACTTCCAGCTGAATTTGAGAGAAAGCAGAGAAGCCACACGCACAAAAGTTATAATTTTGGAACTTTGAACACACACAAACACAGAGACACAGAGACACAGATCCTATAATTTGAGCCTAGATTTGGAGTTTGGTGGCTTTGCAAGGAAAATCAAGAATTGGGTTTTGATCAGAAGAAAATAAGGTGGTGGAATCTGAGGTGTTTGGTGAATGGGAAAATGGATTTCTGGCCAGAGTTTCTTGCAAACAGTTGGGGGAGAGAATTTGTGGCTGGAGGCATTGGAGGCATGGCTGGTGTAGTCTCTGGTTATCCCCTTGACACTCTCCGTGTCTGGCAACAGAGTTCACCCTCCGGTTCTTCTGCCTTCAGCATGTTACGCAATGTCGTCTCTGCCCAAGGCCCTACTGCCCTCTACAGAGGCATGGCTGCACCCTTGGCATCTGTCACTTTTCAGGTTCTTCTTCTTTAAACTCTGTTTGTTGTAAATTCATCAATTTTGTTTCAATATTTTGTTTCTGTTTCTTTATGTTGATCACAAGATGTTTTTTTTTATGCGGATGTTTATGTTGATCCTTAGCTGCATAGGAAGATCAATTAGAATATCTTCTTCTTTTTTTTTCTTTTTTTTCTTTTTTTTTCCGTAATGGGAGGATTTAGAAATAGAGCCCTTATATCCCCAAATGTTTGAAAACAGTGATGACCGCCTATTCTTCACACTAGTCACCCACGTACTTTTTTCACTCCCAGCCAAAACTTTTACCCAAGTAGCCTTTCATGATAAGCATGGCCACCCCAAGCAATGGTCGATGCTAAGAGCATCTTCAAGAGAAGTGGCAAATGAAATAGGAAAGATTGTATTATAACAACCTAGGTGGCATGTTGCCTACCCATTTGCCTTAAGAAAAAAATTGGTCACTTCAAGGGACTAGGCAATGCAAGTCTACAAATCATTATTATATTATTTATTTTTATCTTTTACATTTACTATCATATTTTATAGAAAGTATGTGAGAGAGTGAAGATGATATTTTATTATAAAAAGCAAGTGGGGACCAATATACCTTTTCACTTTGAAGTAGGCAATATTGCCTTGTTGGGGAGAGTAGTTATAATTTGCGTACCTATTTGCCTCTTCCCTTGGAGCATGAAAATGTTGACGTAGCAAGACAAATGAAGTTTGCCTACTCTTTTGCCTCTTCTCTTGAAGATGCTTTAAGCATGACCTTGCTACTATGGTCTTGTCACTGTAGCTATGGCTGGACAACTAACCCAATTTACGCATCATCGATCCATAATATTGTTCATGTAAGAAAATGGTGTCAATTGAGTGTTACGTTATAAATAAATAAATAAAACAAAGATTAATTTAACGATTAGACTGACAAAAGAGCCAATAGTGCAAAGATTCGTAACTTCAAGGATTGTTTGTACCAATATATTTTTGTAAGACATCAACTGTGAAAAATGTAACTCACCCTTAAAAAAATTTATCAAAAGAGAAGTACTGAACAAAACAAAGCATGTTTGTTTCTAAAGATTTCTTCCAATTATGAGTCATTCAAATCCTAATTGCTGCTAAAGTGTTTGCAATAAAGTTTTAGTCTTTTTGTGAGGATGATGGTGGGAAAGTGGTTGGTGGGGTGGATGGTACGTTTTGCCATTTTATATAATGTCAGTATGCCATTTGAAACCTCTTTTTGAAATCATGGGAATTGCTTTTTGCGTCTCTTTTGGAGTGTCACGATCTATATAGGCACCATATATACATAATACATTGAACTTATCGACTCACATTTTAATACTGTTCTTGTTCAAATATATTTTCACAAACACACAAAAGAACAGTAATTCTTACTATTCTTTACTGACTGAAATGGATGCATTTCAATTGCTGGTAAACAGCTTTGAAATTCAGCTTCTTCTATCTGTAGCAACTCCAACTTTGTAGTTATAAAGTAGAAACTGAAATGCACAATTGCTTGCATTATAAGTAACAATATAACAATTGTTAACCAAAGCATAAATCATCCAGATCATCAAATTGATGTGCAACAGTTTTGCAAGAGTTTGGATCATTTCACCCCCGTGCTGACAAATTCTTTGTGCCTTGCAGAATGCCATGGTTTTCCAGATATACGCCATCCTCTCTCGAGCATTCGACTCATCTTTATCCCCCAAAGACCCTCCTTCTTACAAAGGTGTTGCTCTAGGAGGATTTGGTACAGGTGCTATACAGAGCCTAATTCTCAGCCCGGTAGAACTTATAAAAATCCGGCTTCAACTGCAAACCAATGATCAAAGCCGTGCAAAATCGAAACCCCATAAACTGCAGTCCCACAAAGGGCCTGTAGATGTTGCCAAGAGCATAATTAAAGCAGAAGGCTTAAGGGGAATATATAGAGGTCTAACCATCACTGTTCTGAGGGATGCACCTTCTCATTGCTTCTACTTCTGGACTTACGAGTATATGAGAGAGAAGCTTCATCCGGGCTGCAGAAGCACTGGCCAAGAGAGCTTGCAGACAATGTTGATGGCAGGAGGGCTAGCAGGAGTTGCCAGCTGGGTTTGTTGCTACCCTTTGGATGTTGTTAAAACCAGATTGCAGGCTGAAACTTCATACCGTCCACAGAAATATTACGGCATTGTTGATTGCTTCCGGAAGAGTGTAAAGGAGGATGGTTACGGCGTGCTCTGGCGAGGGCTAGGAACTGCGGTTGCTAGAGCTTTTCTGGTGAATGGAGCCATTTTTGCTGCTTATGAGGTTGCTCTGAGGTGTCTAATCAGCAATGGAAGCGGAACCATTCAAACAGAGAGTGCAATCTAGAAAACGTGTCTTCTGTAAAGCAATGGGGCTTATTTGCAACCCTTGATCTTGTCCTAAATTATCTTATCTTACTGATAATTTAGTGACAGAAGCCATTAAAAACAGGCAAGAATCCTGTATGATAATAGACCATTATTCTTGCTGCATTGCTTGCTTGATTGATTGATTGATTTATTCTCCAAAGAATATAAATATAAAATGTTATATGTTATGATTCAGTTGTAAAATAAAAATGACTTTATTCTGTGGTTATAGTTCATCTGACTTTCAACTATTAGCAACGACAATCTTTGAACATGCTGCAGGAGAAGAAGATTGAAACATTCAATGAAGGGTTCAATTTAACCAGTTTTTTAAAATAGAATAGCCAGTCGGCTATACTCAGGTTTTTAATTTAAAATTTACTAGGGTAATTTTTTTTAACAATAGTATAGCCGCGCGGCTATACATGTTATACACGTGTCTCATAACCGCTGGGCGGGATTTTATAGTATAGCCGCGCGGCTATACATTTTTAAAAAAATAAAAACAATATAGCGGATATACTCAGGGTTTTTATAGATATATAAAAGTATAGCCGCGCGGCCGTACTTGTTTTCTAGGCCTCTCCTTCTTTATTTATTTATAAATAGTATTTTGCTGAATAAAACACATACTTATTTTATTTGTTTTTTTTTTTCCGTTCCATATTTTACTAACTATGAAAGAATGTGAGAGGCAAAGATTAGCTTTTACTTGTTGTAACAAAAATGCAAGATGGTGATTTTGCAATCTCTTTGCCAACCATAACAACAATTTCAAACAAATATTTATGGGTATAGTAGTAAGAGAAGTAGTAGGATTCTTCATGTAAAGTATTGTTTGAAAAGTGAAGCAATTACCAGGAACACTCCAACTCATCATGCAATTCTCTACGACAAATAATGTTTGCAGTAACATAATTTAGTTTTTGTTGGTTTTGCAAGGCATTGCAAACATGTTTGAGTTTCCACATTGGAACACTATAGACTCATGAGTTCATGCACCCACTCTTTCTATCGTTCTCATCACGTGACATGATAAAGAAAGTGGATGTATGAATCGGTTTCCTGTATGTTTTTTACTGAACATAATTAGTTATGTGCTAGTGGTATGCACACTTGGTTAACAACGAAATTTCCAGTCAAAGCTTATTGTAACAGTTCAGGGAGTAAAAAAAACAAAACAAAACAAAACAAAAGCTAGGGACCAAAAATATATGCAAAAGATAGAGAATTAGGGGTAATTGAAGAATCTCAAAGCATATATATAGTGTGAAATCAAAATATGCTCTTTAAGTAGCTGTGTAATCCAGAGAATAAATATG
Source organism: Prunus armeniaca (assembly GCA_903112645.1). Classification (NCBI taxonomy): domain Eukaryota; kingdom Viridiplantae; phylum Streptophyta; class Magnoliopsida; order Rosales; family Rosaceae; genus Prunus; species Prunus armeniaca. The sequence goes on along the minus strand of CAEKDK010000003.1, from coordinate 5,418,916 downwards.
TCTGCTAGCTATTTACAAGGCAGGGATAAAGTTAGTAGACTCAACTGTATATACTCATCAATAATTTCCAAACTACTCCAAGCCACTGCTAATTTGCATACAAGGCCAAAACTTTGTAAAACCCACTTGCCAAAATCTCTGAAACTTTCAATGTTTGCTTATTGGGAACCCATAAATTATCAGCAGCCAGAGATTTCAGGTTTCAAATTTTTCTTTCTCTCTCTTTCTTTTTTTCCCCATCAACCAACCAAAAAAAATTGCTTGGATTTTGTACCCTTTTTTAACAACACCAAATCTAAGCCACTTTGCTTAGTATTATCAACCCAATCTAAAAAGGCAATCTTTACCCCCTTTTTAATCTCACACAACAAGATGGACTTAGACTGGGTGTAGATCACAACCCCCCAAGAAGTTTGGGAAAACACCAGGCTCAAACTCAATGCACCTAAAAATAGACCCGACTGTTACATCTGGACATAGTCCACGTGGCAGTAACCCAATGCCCCGCTGAAAAGGAGAAACGTTGCCCGTTTCTTTTCTTGAAATAGCAAACACTGGCCCTTTGTTTATGCTGTGTGGCAGCTTATAACCCAAAGAGAAAGATCAGTTTCTCTGTGGCTTACTCTGAAGCAAGGAATGAGAAAGACAAAACAGAGAGGGTGAAGATGACGAGCTTGGCCTCAACCTCTAACAACTCTCAAATACTCTAATTCATCCCATTTCATTCGCTCTAACATTTTTCCTCTGCTTTGATATGTCAAGAAGGACCAGACCGGCCTACGATTCGATTCGATCCAGAATGTGGTGATGGGTAGTCTATAAAAGGCAAAAACAAGACTTGGGTTTTGATCAAAAGATAGAGAAGAAGATTAGGAGTTGGTGGGTTAATTAGTTTCTTCTTAATAGTAGTGATTAAGATATTAATCAAGATTAAGAAAGATGAGTGGTTATATGGTAGATGGGAAACTGGATCATATGTGGCAAGATTTTCTTGCTTCAAGGTTTGGGAAAGAGTTTGTGGCAGGAGGGTGTGGAGGGATTGCTGGTGTGCTGTCTGGTTATCCACTTGACACTCTGAGAGTGAGGCAGCAGCATTCAAAGAGTGGTTCTGCTTTCAGCATACTTCGCAATGTCATCTCAGCTGAAGGCCCTACTGCCCTCTACAGAGGCATTGCTGCTCCCTTGGCCTCTGTCACTTTCCAGGTTTCTTCTTCTTTCTTTTTTTAACTCCAAGTTAAAGTTCCAGGAAATTTTAGTAAATATGTTTTTTTTATGTTTGTTTTTGAGGTCCGCCTGCATCCAAGGTCCTAGGTTCGATTCCTCCCAACTCAATATTGCTTGTAAAAATAAATAGATAAAAGTTTGTTTTTTAGGTAATTTTATGTAAGGACAAAGTTGGGATTAAAAGTTCTTCTTGAAAAAGAGTGGCTGTTTTAGATTTGTCACTATCTAGCTAGGGATAGATTTATTGAACTTATTCACTCATATTCTTTAATGTTCTTCGTGCTCTTTGCAATGCCGGAAGAGATTCAAGTTCGAACCTTTTTTCCTATAAATAAATATACAGAAAAAAACTATATATGCGACATTTACAATAACGATCCAATTTTGTGACAGTCAAAACTGTTTGTTGTCAGAAAGTAAAACTCAAATGCTTTTCTTGCATTATAAGCAACACTATAAGCATTGCGACCCAAGCATAAATGAATCATCTGACTTCAAACTTCGTTTGCAAATTTGGTAACAAACTTTTTGTGCATTGCAGAATGCCATGGTTTTCCAGATAAACTCCATTCTCTGTCGAGCATTTAACTCATCTGCTTCCACTAAAGACCCTGCTCCTTACAAAGCTGTTGCTCTAGGAGGATTTGCTACAGGTGCCGTTCAGAGCCTAATCCTCAGCCCCATAGAACTCGTAAAAATCCGGCTTCAACTGCAAAACATTCAAGCATATGCAAACGCAAAATCTCATCAACTGCAATCCCACAGAGGCCCTATAGATGTTGCCAAAGCCATCATGAAAGCCGAAGGCTTACGGGGAATATATCGTGGTCTAGGAATTACTGTTCTGAGGGATGCACCTTCATTTTGTTTCTACTTCTCGACTTATGAGTACATGAGAGAGAAGCTTCACCCGGGCTGCAGAAAGAGTGGCGAAGAAAGCATGCGAACAATGATGCTAGCAGGAGGGCTAGCCGGGGTAGCAAGTTGGCTGTTTGTTTATCCCTTGGATGTTGTAAAAACCAGATGGCAGGCTCAATCTGTATCCTCAAAATACAATGGCATAGTCGATTGCTTCCAGAAGAGCGTCAGAGAGGGAGGATACCGCGTGCTCTGGCGGGGACTGGGAACTGCGGTTGTTAGAGCGTTTCTGGTGAATGGAGCCATTTTTCCTGCTTATGAGATTGCTCTGAGGTTCCTACAAAGCAATGAAACCATTCCAGCAGTGAGTGCAATCTAGACAAGTTTTCTTTGCAAAATAATAGGGTTAGCTTGCAGCCAGTTTGTAGCCCTAAATTATCTGATGGATAATTTAGTGAAGATTAGATGGATGATTCAGTTTTAAAATAAAGTAAAACATGCCCTTTTTCCCTGGTGGAGTGTTCTATTCTGTTCTAATTTTGACCGAGATCTAGTTCTACTTTCTTTTCTTCTTTTCTTCCATGCCATAAGATGCAGTGAAGACAATCACATACACAACAATAGGACAAAGAAAATTCACCCTCCTCCATGATAGCCTAGAAAAGCATGCAGACCCATATTCTGAGTAACAGACAAAGACAGCTGCATTTACAAAAGATTTAAACCTGCAGAAATCTACAGGTTCAAACCATTCAATACTGTCCCCTGCATCAGCATTTACCATAGCTAGCAGCTGACAGCACCCATACCTTTCTGTTGCAATGAATATGCTAGCAGCCTGAACAATTCCAGATTCTCAACAGCTTGCTTAAATGGATCTCCAGGTTGGAGAAATTTTTATCCTGCAACCACCACATGACATCCTAATTCACCATTGGGATTGCTGTAAATTATACAACAGGAAGCCTAAGTATCTACTTGGTCTGCGCTGTGAGAATCATATCTACACCAAAAAAACCTTTGCACTTTACACATGATAAATGGGGAGGGGATTTGAACACAAAACCTTGAGTGCACAGGATACCTACTCTTAATCATTTGAGCTACAAGCCCCTTTGCACCTTTGCATCTGTGCATCTGTCCTCGTTACTGATGACCTTACATTCTGAACTATTCCCAGATTAACCCATAAGTTAATATCACTGTTCAACATTCTGTTATTCTCACAGAACAGAACAGTAAGTTAGTAAGACATGCCACCAAGAACTGCATCAGCTTCCAGCATCTGGGCTTCATTCAACAACTCAGTTTCTTAAAGCCTAAAAAAGGCATCAACACTTGAAATTGAAATTAAATCAAAACATAACTCATTTGGATTAACAAACTTATTCTCATTAACATCTCCAATAAGTACACCATTTAACCCTAATCATCATCACAGAGCGGGACAACAAATTATTCTCCATTCTCATATCTGCATTTTAACAAAATTGGCCTCAATAATACAACATGTTAAGCTAACAAAGTCACAACAAAGAGACAGATCCAAGTATAACCTCTATACTTCATTACATGATTATGTTTCCTAATCAAACACCTCCATGGCCACGACCAAAGTGTTCGATCCTGTCCTCACCGAGATCCAAACCCGCCATCAGACCCGACAACCCAGAACTCGTCTCCACCAACACATGCGGATCATTGTAGTTCCTAACCGCCTCAACAATGCCCCTCACCCGCTTGTACGGATCCGAACAGTTGAAAACATCCGACCCGACAAAAACTCCGTCGCACCCCAATTGCATCATCAACGCCGCGTCGGCCGGCGTCACAATGCCGCCGGAGGCGAATTGCACTACCGGAAGCCGACCCATTTGCTTGGTCTGCGCAACGAGGTCGTACGGCGCTTGAATTTCCTTCGAAAACGCGAAGACTTCGTCGTCGTCCATGTTGTTGAGCAGCCTTATCTGACCCATTACAGATCTCACGTTTTTTACAGCCATAGCTACATTTCCAGACCCAGATAGATCCCCTTGGGTTCTTACGATCGCCGCGCCTTCTCTCACTCTCCTCAACGCGTCTCCGAGGGTTTGGGCTCCGCAGACGAAAGGGGTCTGGAAATTGTGCTTGTTTATGAAATGGTCCTCGTCTGCTATCGCCAGATACTCGCTCTCGTCGATGTAATCGACGCCGATGGCTTCGAGGACCTGGGCCTCGACGAAATGGCCGACCCGGGATCGCGCCATGACGGGGATCGAAACGGCGCGTTTGATGTCCTTGACGAGAGCTGGGTCAGACATGCGCGAAATGCCTTGGGCGCGGGGTGGATCGGAGACGATGACGGAGCAAGCGCCGGCGTCCTCGGCAAGCTTGGCTTGGTCGGCGGTGGTGACCTCAAAAATGGCGCCGCCGCGGAGCATCTGGCCTAGGCCGACCTTGAGAGAATATGGGTTCTTCTTGGCGTCGGTGATTGCGCTGCCGCTGTAGATTGTGACCGCGCCGTCCTCTGCCGCCATTGAGATGTTTGTGAAAATGCCTGAACGAAACAAAAGGGCCAGAAGAGATTAGAGGTGCGATTTATGAATGATGGTTGGAGTTTTGGCTTGGCTTTGGGAGGTGGGGATTATGTAAATTTAGAGAGAACTGGAAGAGGATGAGGATTGAGGAAGAAGTTGGGGTCTGTGGGTCGTTCGGTCGTTCTTGAAGCTTCGGTGGAAGCTTCTTTCTTTCTGGGGTTGGTGGTGGTTGTTGAAGTTGGTCGGTGGCTTATAAAAATGTAGAAACTTCGGTTCCCTTCTAAATTTGCCAAGATTGAAGGCACCTTCTTGCATGGTGTGTGTCCTTGTTTGGTTCTGGAATATTAAATAATGTTTTGTCTCCTAATGATATAACTTTTTTTTTTAAGGGCTAACATTATTTTAACCCTCAAGATTTGGGTTATTCTTGAAATGGGCCATGCAGTTTTAATTTTGTTAATTTACACTTTAATATTTTAAAATTCAACAAATTTACATGTTCCATCAATTTGACCGTTTGGTCTTTTGTTAAGTATTGATATGGGGCAAACATGTAGTCCACTTTTTTAACTTAAGTGTAATAAAATATGTACCAAATAATATTAAAAAATTCTTTATTTTTAAAGTTAATTAAAATCAATTTTTTAAAACAAGGGCGAAAAAACATAATTAAAAAAACCCAACACTCTTAACAAACTCCCTACCCGTCACCAATCAACTCCAAACCCAGCATCTCCACCACCCCATCCTTCTTCTTCCTCCTCCTTCTTCTCTTCCACTATCCCTACATTTGTTCCCAACACCCATTTCTCCTTCAAACACCCACGCTCATCTCCACCCTTCAACTTCACCTCCTTAACCCGCCCTCTCTCTCTCTCTCTCTCTCTCTCTCTCTCTCTCTCTCTCTCTCTCTCTCTCTCTCTCACACACACACACACACACACACACAAATTAGCCAGCCCCACCCCCAAACCGTACGACTTGAACCCGACAGTGGTCCAACCCTTTGCCCCGACCCTGTACTCTTTAAACAATTGTTTACCAGATTGAACGATTTCCCATAATTTGAAAAACTCACCTTTTCGGAATTCGAATTTCTCGCGTGAGACTTAAACAAGTCATCACCAACATTTACTCCGCTCTGATAATTTGAGAACCCAACCACCCTAGAAGTACCGCCTCCAAGGGTGGACCTAAGCCTAGGCTAGAGTGGGCTCTAGCCTAGGGGAACATTTATAAAATATTAAACATGGTCTTACTATTGTAGGCTTATTCATACTCAACTAAATATTAGCCCATTGCACCAAATTAATATAGCCCGCACATGCATTGTTTTTCTTTTTTTAATAAACTAATAATAGCCCAATCTGAGTAAAGTAAATAATAGCTCAATCCTCTATTTAAAATAAGCCCACTCCTGAAGCATATAGAAAATAATAAACATCAATCCAAACCAATATAAATTTGATTAGAAGCAAAACTCACGATAAGGCTCTACAACTTGAGCTATTCTAATGGTACTGATATTGCACTACATCAAAAAATCAAAAAATTTCTTCTAGCCACCCAAAACGCCATATTTGAACCTTGAGAGCCTAGAGGAAATAGCTCTCCTCCTCTAAAAAATTGTACCAACTCATGTTCAGTGGGTTCTTCAATCTTGGTAAGTTATTTTTTTTATTTTATTTATTTTATTAATATTCAATATTAAATTCTAATAGTTGTTGTTAAGTTTTTATGATTTAGGGTTTGAGTGAAAATGTTTGGAGGTTGTTGATATATGTTTTATTTTTGCAACTTGAATTATTAATTAGCACATATGATTTTTGGTGTCTAGTATTTCTTGTTAGGATATCATGTCACATGATGATAATAGACCGGCAAAGAGAGGAAAAACTATTTACTCATTCTTCAAAAAAAGTAGTAATGATCCTCATAGCAGTGGCCTCCGATTAGCAGTGGCAAATGGCTTCACCAAGATCCTCATAGAAATGGATTCTCATATTGCTGTGAATCTATTCCAACAAAGGGATTCTCTATGTTTCCATCTTCTAACTGCTTTGCTCTCAAACTGTGGGAAGATGCTTAGACATTTTGAGAGTTGGAATATCCAGCATATTTTCAGAGAGAAGAATGGTTTGGTTGATTACCTTGCTAAATGGAGCCATAATCTAGACTTGGATATTCAGTTTTTTGTTTCAGCTCCTATCTGGGCTAGCTCTGCATTAGCTAATGATCTGTTGGGGGTCACTTGGGCCGTTTGATTTGTATTGGTTAGGCTTTTGGTTTTTGTTTTTTTTGTTTTTGGGTGGGGTTTGTCCCCCCCATTTTATCAAAAAGAAAAAAAGAAGTAGTAATGATAACAAGGATACACCTTCTGCATCTAAAGTTGATACTTTAATTCCTGTGGAACTTACTGAACTCAGATCTCATTAGGATTTTTGTTCGGATTTATCAAATATGTTTAATGCATCTTGTACAATTGTTGAGAACTTGATTAAGGATGGAGCCACTAATTCTATACGTGGGGGAAGCGACTGGTACATTCAAAGTGATGACATCTTACGAGTTCATAATATATCTCCTCTATAAAAATAATAATTTAGCCTACCCCTATAAAAATTCTTGGGTCCTCCATTGACCGTCACCTCCATAGCTCTTGAAATTCTTGTGTGGGTTGTTCGCAGATTGGCTGTACCCTTTGAATGAATCTTTTTGGCCAATCCCGGACTCTCTGTAACCTATAAAACCCGACCCGATTATGTTCCTGTCTTCGGCGTAGCTGCTGAACTTTGTTTGGTTGGCGTTGTCGGTTTTTCCGTAGCTGACAAACTTTGGAGTTATGGCTTTTTCAGCAACGATCTAGGTTTCGAGATGATAGGGTTTTAGAGGGAGGAGGCTGGGGGCAGGGATGGTTTCAGATCCGGGGTGCGATGAGTTTGGGAAAGGGGAAAGTAGGTTGTTTGCAGACAGTGGTTGTGAGGTGGTCTGGGTTGTTTGCATGCGGTGGTTGTGAGGTGGTTTGCATTGTTTATAGGAGATGGTTGTGAGGGGGTATGGGTTGAAAGAGAAGAGAGGGTTTGGTGGTGAGGTTGGTGACGACCTAAGGGGTTTGGTTGATATATATATATATATATATTTGTTTTAAATAATTGATTTTAATATTTTTAATTAACTAAAAAAGTAAAGAATTTTTTAATATAATTTTTTACATATATTATTACGCCTAAGTTAAAAAAGTGGACCCCACATTTGCCATCTCATCACTTAATAGAAGACCAAGTAGTCAAATTAACAGAACGTGTAAATTCGTCGAATTTTAAAACATTAGGGCGTAAATTGACAAAATAAAAACGCGTGGCAATACAAGAATGACCCCAAATCGTGAGGGTGTAAAATGATGTTATCCCTTTTTTTTACAAGCAATTGTGAAAAGGGGATTCATAACATATTATAGATATACTATGCATGCATATGTGTGATATCTCATTCCTAAATTAATATTTAATTCTTAAATTATTAGAGTAAAAGACAATTTTACCCTGAGAATATTTTAATGAGTTTAAAAATTGACTTTTTGTTTGGGGAAGAATTTGGGGAATTGAGTAGTATCGCTATATAGAGCGCGTCAATACGAGTTCGTAGACACATAGTGGGCTCAAATCGGAGTTTTAACGAAGAAGTTATGATCAATGGAAGTGCAGTGGCACAACCGTAAATATTTCAAAGTCAGTTTTAAAAAAAACCCAGAACAGCTTCTCACTCTCCTTCACGACCCGTTCTCTCTCCCTCACTACAACCAGAACTTTCGGCATTGATTTCAGCTTTGTCCGACTACCGTTTCTGACGAAACGACTTGCAAAATCTTTATCTCCTCCTCCTCTACCTGACCCACCCAATTTCCCCAATCAAAAGCCAGCGTAGCTCCGGTGAGAACTCGAGAAAGCTTCGGTTATTTTTTTAAAATTTTTCGGCGTCATTTTCGATGATTCTGGCCACCAAATTTGTCGATCCAGGCATGCTTTCTCATCCTTTCAACGTGACTTAGCTAATGGTTGAGTTGATTAGGATCGATTTTGAAGTTTTGAGGTTTGATTTATGACTTAAAGTTTTGACCGGTTTTCGGCTCGAATTTCCGGCAAGTTCCGGCCGCTTTTTGGTCGTGGCCCAAGAACAAAAGTTGTTCAACTAGTTGTCCTTATCACGTTGGGATAGGTATTTATGGGTGTTTGGAGAATTTTCCTGTCGCCGATGACGGTATGCTCGGATTCGAATTTGGTTATCGTTTGACGGTCGAACGGATTTTTACATATTAGGTGATATCCAGGTTCGATATGTTCGGACCATTGGATCGACTCCATTTCCAAATATGTTGATATCGGAATCTCTAGGATCGTGTAGAAACTCATGGACCGAGAATCGGAGTCTCGGATACTCCAAACCAATGATTCAAAGTTTACGTAAAATGGTGACCGTCGGATCGTGCGATCGGGAGCGATTCGACCGCTTGATCGAGACCAATCTCTCGGGACATGTTAAGTAGACCTTGTCGGAGGCTGTGGTCCCATAGAATTTGAATCCAATCCCAATTGCACCATAGAATTTGATGAGGGATTTTTAATAAAGGTGAAAAATATCTAAATACTTTCTATTTAGATCAAAACTTGCCAATATAGTCCCTAGTTTTTTTAGCAATTTTGCATATGATTTAATGTGGATCGAATTGTAGGCTTTAGAGCACTTCCACTAGTTTGTCCTTTACCATGGCAAGGTGGGGATATGGTAGCTACTATTCACATGAATAGTGGTTGCCCCTGCAAAAAGCAATGTGTGTTTCCACCCGTTGCCATGGAAAAGGGCAAATACTATTCTTTTTTTTTTGTTTTTTTACAAATTTTTTTACCTAAACAATTAATTTGGATAATATTTTCGGATTAGATTTCTGGGTTCGTACGTGTCAATATTTATTATAAAATTCATATCTCATAATCGGATTAAAATTTTAGAAATGATTTTCGGTTTCAAATTTCAAATTTCAAATACATTTCAAAATTCAAATTTCAGATAAGATTTTCACCCTTTAAAATTGCGCCAGTGGCTTTGCTTGATGAAAAATACAAGAGCCGCCATGGTTCAGAAGTTGACCGTGGCCCAAATGTGGACAGACATAGGCATTCTCGAGGTAAGAATCTTCTGAAAGATTATTTTATCCCAACTTCTCTGTACTATCATGTTCATTTTCGAGCGCAATATAGAATGCAACCCCATTTGTTCAATAAAGTCATGTATGATATTTGCAATTATGATGTATACTTTATTCAAAAGAAAAATGCTGCTTGGGTTTTGGGACTTCTTCTTGAGCAAAAGTTTATAGCTGTTATACGAATGTTGACATATGGTTCATCTGCTGATCATGTGGATAAGATTGCCATGATGAGGAAGTTCACTACTTTGGAGAGCTTGGTAAGATTTTGTGAGGCAATCAAAATTCTGTACACCAGGGACTACCTGCGCAGACCTACGCCCAGGGACTTGGTTGGGTGTGTAATAATGATTTTCTGCTTGGCATGACATGTCGCTTGGCATGACATATCGCTTGACATGCTTTTGATTATTATGTTTAACGGGATAATTAGCATAGATTTGTAGAGCTAATGCATTTTATAATCTTAATCTCGATTCCTAGAATGACAGATTATTTATTTGTCATGGCATGTGGAGTGTGCCTCGTGCATGGCGGACTTTTGTGTGCTCCAAGTCGGGTTTTTCTCAATAAGGTATTGCGCTGGGCCGGGGATCAATTTGGGCCAAGTCGTGGATTTTTTGGGCCTCAACAAAATCAAGAATATCATCTACTAGAATGGGTATTATCTAGCTGACGGCATCTACCCGAGGTGGACCACATTTGTGAAATCAATTCCCTATCCCCGATCCCAGATGCAAAAATTATTTGCTGCCTATTAAGAGGGTTACAGAAAATATGTGGAAATGTGCTTTGGTATCCTCCAAGCCCGGTGGGCTATTATGAGGGGTGCAGCGAGTCTGTTTAATGAGGAGGTGTTGAGGAGCATAATTATGACATGCATCATCCTCCATAACATGATTGTGGAGGATGAGTATGATTACGATGCTGCAGACGTGTACGAACCGGATCCCATGAACATGGCATTGACAAGAATTTATGAAAAACTCATGGGGCCAAATGGAGAATCAGTGCAGCATGAAGTGTTGGTTAGGGACGGTCGTTTCATGACCCATATGATTGATCGATATACGGAGATGGAATCGTCTTATATTTATGAACGACGTCAAGTTGACTTGATGAAGAAAATTTATTATGTTTATGTTTTATTTTTAGTTATGCTTTGTTGTGGTTTGTTTGTTTGTTTTTTTTTGAATGTTTTAGTTGTGGTTTGATTTTTATGTATGTAATGTTTTGAATAAAAATGTATTTTATTGAATGCTTTCTTTATTCACTCAAAGAAAACCAATACTTCATGCCCTTCCGGTTTCAATAGAAGAAGCCATAAGATGATAGAGAAAAATAAAAATTGAAAGTGAAAAAAATATTGAGTAGAAAGTGAAAAATAGTTGAAGGAGAAGAAAATGTATGAGGATTTGGTATTAAAAGTGAAGAGTGTTGGTTGGTATTTATAGAAAAAATATTCATCAATTTTGGGTTTTTTTTTAATAAAAAAAAAATCGAAGTGTTTTCATTATTTTATTGCAAAAAAATTGGCTACGATTGGATTGGAGGAAAAAAATCCGATCAGAGAGCCTAGACGACGCCATGTGGTTGCTAGCTATTGGCGGCTACTGTAGCACGCGCGTGGAATTTTTTTAAGGAAAATTAGGAATTAGACATAATTAACTTTAGTAATTTGGATTTGAGACATTAGGTATTTTGGTTTGGGTTTTAATACCCACAAAAGAATATGTATTTTGGATTAGGCCAAGGAGGAGGCTCAGATTCGTTAGCCCACCTTATATTAATCACTGAAAAGACAATTATACCCTTTTTATTAAAATATTTATTGGTCTCCATTTTTGATCAAATTAGATATATATATATATATATATCTCTCTCTCTCTCCGCAGCAACGATGACCACAGCCTTCACTTGCGGCTGGGATGGAATTCTCAAGCTGCTCATCCTTTCGGCCTTCACCGGTAACTCCAAGGTCTTCTAAATAAAAATGTTGACTGTAGAAAAACTTTGGGCCCAAATAAAATAGAACAGCTTCAATTACGAAAACTCCTTTTCCTTATAGGATTGAGAAAGATTTACCCCTTTTCCTAATAAGATTGAGAAAGATTTAGGCTATAAATAATAGCCGGGCACCTTTTATTTTCTACCTTGAGTGAGTGAGCAAGCCAATAGGAAATCAACTAGGTTTTGCTTCTGTGCAAACGTCAATTTCCATATTTGACGAAAGCTCTTGAGTTTCCAGTAACAAAGAGAGAGTTTTGTTGGGTTTGTGTTGTTTTCTTGAGATAGTTTGAATAGAGAATTATTGGTTCCTTAAGCCGCTCGGTGAAGGAAGTTTTGGGGTTGTATGGAAGGCTTTGCACAAGGTAACTGGTGAGATTGTTGCAATTAAGCAACTGAAGAATGAGGTATCGAGGTTGACTTCATGGGAGGAGTTTCTCCAAATGGCGGAAGTTGAGTCTCTGTCTCAGTTGAAGAACCACCCGAATATTGTCAATTTGAAACAAGCTTTCATGGAAGTTGATGGCACGGCTTCCCTTGTCTTTGAATTCATGGAGGGCAACGTATCTCAATTTATGCTTATAGCATTATATTTCTTTATTTTTCAGTAGGTGAAATTTTATACAGGTTATACATTGCAGTTTTGGAAACTACATTGCTGTTTTGGTAATTATAATTGGATTTTTGCTCTTTCCTTGGCCTTCAACCTCACCAATTTGAAGAGTAGAGGCTACCTAGATGAGGAATTAGGTGGGCAAGAGAAGAGTAGAACTACCCAAGAGAAAGGGAACACAAAATTGGACTTTTAGAAACTGGAAACTGCATTGCAGTTTTTATTTAATTACAATTTGATTTTTGTTCTTTCCTTCGCCTTCAACCTCACCAATTTGAAGAGTAAAGGCTACCCAGATGAGGAAAACCAAAACCAAAACCAGAAACTGAGATGCAGAAAACCAAAACCAGAAACTAAGATGAAGAATTGGCTTCGATCGTTGGTGGTCTTCGATGATCGTTGGTGGTCTGGAGGTTTCTGGAGGTGAAGATGAAGAGGTTTCTGGAGGTGAAGTTGAAAGGTCGCGCGAATGGGTTGTGATTCAATTTTGGTTTCGGTTGATGTCGTTTTGGTTCAGTTTTGGTTTGATGTCGTTTTTCAGCTTTGGTTTAAAACTAAATACTGAAAATGGCCTATGTTGTAATTTTCATATTTTGTAATGGTATTTTTGTTACATTTTGGTTTTTGGCCTTTTGCTAATTAGACTAAATTGTATTTCTTTCTACTAAATTAGTAAACTATATTATGGTTTAAAACTAAAGCTCCCTTTTTTTTAACACACACGCCAACGGTAAAAAAATTTCAAATGAGGGGGCTGACGTCAGCCCAAAACTCAGGCTCGCCTCCCCCTCAAGCTAGCCCAATCTCGTGGCCCTCACTTCCTGCCAGGTCCATCCCTTGCTACTGGAAACAATTTTTGGGCCCTCACCCCCCTGCCCTCCCTCTCCTCAGCATGAGTTGCTGGAACTGCTCTTAAAGTTTGACTCTAGTGATATGACACTTATCTCCCCCTCACATTTGGTTAAGCTAATTCTATTTCAAACAAAGAAGAAAAAACCTTCGATACTATAACTATAGCTTAATTGTAGCAATGGTCCCTGAACTATACATGTAGTTACATTTTCGTTCATTAACTCCAAAAATTTGGTCCTGAAATTAATGGCACCGTTTGTCCTTACCGTCAAGTGTCTCTTAAGTGTCGTCAATCTCAGGGGCAAATTTTGGAATGTTTGTACTTAACATGACGTTAACCCATATACAAAATGTTTGAATGAGTAAAGTGGAGATAAAGAAGAAGTAGAAATACATGGTTGAAAGTAACAGCTTAGTGATTGCCATTGGAGAGGAGCTTGAGCTACTCCAAAGTTAATGCCCTTCACAGAATAAATTGTTCGTCAGGACTCGGGAGGATGGTTGTTTGAGCGGCTGGACTGATCGTTTAGGTGGATGGGTTGAGAGGTTTGGGTGCACAAAGGTGTTATTAGTTGGATAAAAGTCTTATTTGCCTTTAAAAGTATCTCGATAAAACTAACAGAAGGATGAATGGTGCAACACAATATCCAATTAAGGGGACCTCCGTAACTATTTTTAAAATTAAGAAACGAAAATATAATTACAAGTATAGTTGAAGACCATTGCTACAATAGCCCTACAACTATCGGTGTGTTTTCTGTTTTTTAGGGGTAAAAATGTTATTGATGTTTTTTGGGTTGGGCCGTGAAGAGTCCAAACCCCAAGAAACAAACACAAAAAGTTGGAAGGGCATAAAAATGCGCCGAACAGCCCAGGTGGGTCCCAAAACTCCAACGCCATATAAGCATTTACCGCTGGTTTAATATCCGTACTATTCAAACTGCGCCGTCCGATCACCCACCAACTAAAAAAGCTTCCAAAATTTCGACACGTGGCACCGCAAGTCACAGAATTTGAATGAAATCGTCAAGCGCGCAACAAAAATACTGGGCCCCACCACGTGAGAAATGGCCCAGAGCATTCAAATACAGAAAACAGGACCCACCTGAGCCCAAAATTCAGGTCACGTGCCAAAATCTCCACTCGCACGTGCCAACTGTTTCTTAAAAAATTCAAAGCAATCTTTGCTTCTGCTATATCTTTGGGTTTACTCGGACCTCCATTAAAGTTCAGCTTATATATCACACCAGGAAAAAAGGAAAAAAAAAGGAAAAAAGAGAAGAAAAAAAGAGCCGAAGAGAAGCTGCAATACAAGCTTTGAAAAAGATCGAGATTTCATTCCAGAAGTAAATGGTCGAGATTTTTCTGTGTATTTGAAGAGAGAGAGAGGGGTTGAGTTCCCGATCTGAGTTTGTGATTGGAGGGTCCGATTGAGATTTGGATCGGGTGCAGAGAGAGAAAGAGAGATGAACGGGGTTGGGAGACAAGGGCAGAGATCTAGTGCGGCAGGGGTGCACCACCAACGACAGTACTCCGATAACTTCTTGGAGACTTCGTCCAATGGCAGGTGGCTTCAGTCAGCTGGTCTTCAACACCTTCAGTCTTCCAACTCCTCTGGTGCTCCTCCTCAGGTCTGTTTTTGCTTCCAAAGAAAACCCATCAAAGTTCAGTCGAAATGTTATAGCAAATTTGAATTTTAGGTACAATTTTGTCAGCATTTGTTGTTTACTGGTTGCTATTTTAATGGAAATTTTAAACTTTTAATGATTTTGGTGGTACCATTTTGATCAGACCCAGATGAGATTTTGAATCAAAAGTTCAAGCATTGAGCTTTATAGATCTGATGGTAATGTTTTGTATCTAAACCGTTTGATTGTTGGCTTTTTTGCATTCAAAGCAGGACTATGGCTTCTATGGTGGAGGTGGAGGAGGACCGGCTTCTAGAGTGTACCGGAACGCACAGAGAGGGTACAATGAGTTCTACGCAGAGGCGCCATCGACACCTCCTTACAATTCGCGGAGAAAGAGCGGCGAGGAGTCGCCCAATGAGTTCAGTCCTGGACTCTTGGATCTGCATTCCTTTGATACTGAGCTCATTCCTGACGTGGGTCTCTTTTCATTTCTAGTTACTCTTTCGTTGTTTTCTGTTTCTGTGTGGCCACCTTGGCCATCTCTGTATTTTACGGTCTATTGCAATAAAATTTGAGTTCTGTTATGATCCATATGTGTAAATGTGTTTCCGTGCCTAAGTTTTACCATTGATTTTTGATGTTGTAGTTCAGTTCATGAAATATTTCCTATTACGAACATTGTGATTATATGTTTCAATCACTTCTCTTATTTAAGCGGAGATCTTATACTTGCATTCACATTTGAACGAGTGAAATTAAATGCCTTTTGTTGTTGTTAATATACTAAACCTTGGTAGGCGTCTGCATTACTAATGTTTAGTTGCTGAGGTTTAGTGTCATATTTTTGTTGTTGACAACAGATATTTTGTTTTCCTCATTTTAGTTTCATTTTTGTATTTGATAAGAAATAGATGGATAGTCGTTCTAATTTTTTTTTGTATCTCATGTATAGATGCAAGTCACTGGGTTGTATGATGGTGCTTCTCTATATTATCCGTCTCGCGGTAGAAGCTTTGATGATTCCGAACCCTACATTTCAAACAAACAAACAGAAAGGGCTCGTGTACCAGAAAACAACCTCCTAAAAAGTTTTGCTGCAGACAAAGAGAAAGCTAGTTCTGTAGCAAAGATCAAAGTTGTGGTATGTTCTATCATAACATCATAATTAGTGCTTGTGATTTCCACTTTTTACCTGAAATGAATTCAAAAGCCCATGAAACCACCAGGAATTTTCTGATCCAAAGTTTGTAAACATTGTGAAGTTGCTTGATGTGGTAAAGGAAGAAATTGTTTGAACTTCATACTGAGTTAGGCTGTTACACTCCTTTTTTCTTTCCTAAGTTGGTTTATGATTGTATGAATGCAGGTGCGGAAGAGGCCGCTTAATAAAAAGGAGTTGGCAAAGAATGAGGAAGATATCATAGATACACTTTCCAACTCTGTAACAGTCCACGAGACTAAGCTCAAGGTAAATGTCACTTGGTGATGTGTTGGCATGATTACGGCTTACCAGAGAAAGATCTGTCTTCTGGTAAAAAAGACCAAAATGAAGAGCTGTCTCTTTTTTTGGCCAAGGGCATGATAAAAGTTATTTGTATAAGCATAATGATCAAAATTAAAGTCAGAAAATATAGATGATGCTTCGTGCCCTTTTTGTTTTTGGGCTGTCAAAAGATCCACTAGAAAAGGAACAATTATATATGCTTTAGAGGTAGGATGAACGAACTTTAACAGGTTTGGAAAAAAAAAAACGAACTTTAACAGGCAATATGTATCAAGCACCTATAAGAGAGATTAGAAAAATATCATCAGTACCCATAGTTGCTGCTCGTCATGTTGTGTGGAAATATTTGACATCCGTATTTCATTTGTAGTCTTGTTACGCATTGCATTAACCGATAATCTTTCATGAGTTTTCTTGTTTTTCCTTTCTCCTTGATTAACCTGATACTGAGCTCAATATTCTACTAGTACCAATGCTTTTATGTTTCTGAGTTCGTTCTCGACGTTCTGCAGGTTGACCTAACAGAATACATGGAAAAACATGAATTTGTGTTTGATGCAGTGCTGAATGAGGAAGTCTCAAATGATGAAGTACGTATATTGCTATTAAATGAATAACAGAAAACAAAAATTACAAAAACATATATAAATGTGGAATTATTGATTTATTATCACTAAGATTATATTTGAAACACGTCTCTCACTATGCTTTAGGCTACTTATCATACTGTTTTCATCCTGTATTTGTAGGTGTATCATGAGACTGTGGAGCCCATAGTTCCAATAATATTCCAGCGAACAAAGGCAACTTGTTTTGCATATGGACAAACTGGTTAGTGGCCGTCTCAAATCTATGGTTTTTTTAGAGACTTGTTGAACAACTCTGTATAATTTTACATGTAATATTATAGTATTTTTCCTTGTAGGTTCTACATCCTTATTCTTTATTTGATAAAAAGTAAATCATTCTGATAATGTTCCACCTGGATTATCTTACTCTACACACTTTAAGTTGATTACACTTCTTGATAGACCTACTCTGAGTATATTTTCCTACATTTAGTGTGGAGTGGTGTAAACTTCCTAACAATGCGAAGTAATTTAAAGAAGGAAAATTATTTTCCTTCATCATTACACACCCACAGAGACTCACATGCTTAAAATATGTGAAATTTTCCTCTCTCTATATGTAAATTGCTCATTTGTTTACATCAAAATCTCAAAGTAAAATGGCCTAAAATATTGAGGAAATGTCAACTAATACCATTTTATTATTTTTCACACTTGGGACTTTGATTGATGTCTTTTTGAGGCATTAAATATCTGGTAGATTTACTAATCAAAGTATGTTTCGGTTGTCTATTCAGGAAGTGGAAAAACATATACCATGAAACCATTGCCTCTTAAAGCATCACGAGACATCTTGAGGTTGATGCACCATACTTACCGTAGTCAGGGATTTCAGTTATTTGTGAGCTTCTTCGAAATATATGGGGGAAAACTTTTTGATCTCCTCAACGATCGAAAGTAAGCCATTCTATCCTTTATCCTCTAGTTAGTTTTAAGAGGTTTAAGATAACTTGAAACTTACAATTCAAATTCTACAGAAAGCTTTGCATGAGAGAAGACGGCAAACAACAAGTTTGTATTGTGGGTTTGCAAGAATACAGAGTGTCAGATGTGGAAACCATTAAGGAGCTGATTGAAAGAGGAAGTGCCACAAGAAGTACTGGTACAACTGGTGCAAATGAAGAATCCTCTCGTTCACATGCCATACTTCAGCTTGCTATTAAGAGGTCAGTTGATGGCAGTGAATCGAAGCCTCCCCGTCTTGTTGGCAAGTTATCCTTCATTGATCTTGCTGGAAGTGAACGTGGTGCAGATACTACAGATAATGACAAACAGACAAGGTATAGTTCATTCCATCTTCAATTAATTTTATCCCAGATGAAAGCCTATCACTTTTCATATCTGTGAATGTATGTATATAGTAGCATACTGCACCGGAAGTCACTGTTTAATATATTAGACTTAAGATATCTGTCTTCTCCTGTTTGTCTATATTGTTGGGGATGGTGGAAATGTTTATTTTTTACACATGTCACATCAGTCGAAGAAAAGTTTGGGATATAAGAAAGGGAAGTAATTTGGTGCTGGAGTTGAAGGTTGGTGAAAAAACATCGTAGCTCAAATCACATATAAGATTTAGATGCTCTTTTCTCAATATTTGGTGGATTGCTTCTAAAATAGCTGTTTTAAAAAAAATGATGCAGAATGGAAGGTGCTGAGATTAATAAGAGCTTACTTGCATTGAAGGAATGCATTAGAGCTCTTGACAATGACCAGGGTCATATTCCTTTCCGAGGAAGTAAATTAACTGAAGTTCTTAGGGATTCATTTGTTGGTGACTCCCGTACTGTGATGATATCATGCATATCACCAAGCTCCGGATCCTGCGAACATACTCTCAACACTTTAAGATATGCTGACAGGTAAAATGCATTTTTGTAGAAGTAAATTTCATGGTATATATATGTTACTCATTCATTCCCCTTCTAATGTTTTCTTGCTACTAAAATTACATTCTAGGGTGAAGAGCCTTTCGAAAGGGAGCAACCCTAAGAAGGATATGCTACCTTCAACCTTAAACCTCAAGGAACCAACAAATTTACCCTTACCTTCAGCTTTGCCCACTGCTTCTACCTTTGAGGTTGACACAAATGATACATGGCCTGTGCAAGTTGAAAAAGAGGAATTTGATGCTTCAGAAGAGCCCTATTATGAGGCCAAAACATTATGGAAGAGAAATGGGAAGCTAGAGCAGTACAATGTATCAGCTTCAGAGGACAAAGTTCGTAAGCCAAATGGTCAGACAAAATTGGAACTGCCAAAGTTTCGTTCAAGGAACTCAAATTCAGATGATGATTTAAATGCCCTGTTACAGGTAATAACAACAAAAGACTTAAGTACAAAGACATGATACAAATAGTTCAGAAAATGGTGTGGCAGAACAACTTGTGATATAAACTTTCTATAATTTCTACAGATAGGATTAACCAATACATAGAGTTATAAACCAGAGTTTTGTTAACGTGTAAAGCCTATGTTGCATGTTTCCAGGAGGAGGAAGATCTTGTAAGTGCTCATCGGAAACAAGTTGAGGACACTATGAATATTGTTAAAGAGGTATGCGATTTCAATTCATAATTGAGGCTTGAATGATTTTTTGTATAATTTTATGTTCCATATTTTAGCATGCAAGAGTGCAACTGGATGGGTTTCTTGAGTTTCTAAATGCAGATAGCCTGATGCATACCTTTTGATGATTTATTGTTTTCTTTAGATTTCCAAGCGTGTGGTGAGTTCTGGCAGACCTGATATACGCATGTATGAAGTTTTGACTTGTGTAACGCATTTGCAGGAGATGAATCTGTTGGTAGAAGCAGATCAACCAGGGAATCAGCTGGACGATTATGTTACTAGATTGAACGCAATTCTATCTCAGAAGGCTGCAGGCATTCTGCAATTGCAAACCCGTTTAGCTCATTTCCAGAAGCGTTTAAAAGAACATAATGTTCTTGTATCTTCTTCTGGTTACTGAATTCATGCGGAACTAGAGATTATATAGTTAGATCAAGTGGTGCTGCTCAACAAAATTTTATTGCAAGATGGTGTTCACAATAGCATAAAGGATTGGGTAATTCTTTTTTTCGTGAGATATAAGCGGAAGCATAATATGAAATTGGCATCTTATGTGGGTCATTTGTTGGGTATTTCTTCATGTAAACTCTACCAGGCCTCAGGGACTTGGAGTTTTCCTTGGACTGTCCAATTTTTATTTTACAGTGTACGATTTTTATGAGAATCGGATATCATTTTTTACTAGCCATTGTATGGATTCCCATGCTTCTGTAAAGTTCTGGACCCTTGTACGTTGATTAAAATTAATTGGACTGCTTAGTGCTTGTACCCGTCTTCTTCAGCAGGTTATACATACCAGATTTTCATGTTCTTCATCCTTCAAATTCTGCAGAATTTTTCATGTTTGTAATTCATAGTAACAATGACATCAAATTGTGTCAAGCTGGAGCTTCTTTCTCAAGTTATTTGGTTAATCTCAAGATCCATGACCCGTCTTGGGTCATTTCCTAATCCAGTAGTGACCCATTTGCTTCAAATTGATATCGCAACACACAACAACAAACTTTAAAACATAAGGGCGTTTTTGTCATTTCACATTCTATCTACCGGCTACCATGTTCGTTTAAAACCCTGCGAGGCTAACAAGTTGCAACTCTTTGATGTGGATTCTGCGTTTTCATCTCTCTGATGAACTCATTCGCTGAAAGACAGTACACTTTCTTGCAACATACGAGCTGCCTTCTCCCAAAGTACTTACCGGAGGCCCTTGCATCCTTTGCATCAGGGGATTTAGTGAAAGAGAAACTGTCAGCCTCTTTGGCATTCATTCTTGATGTAGAACAGCTCGCCGAGAAGGCAGAGGAGCAGTTGGAGCGCCGAAAGCGCAAAAGCACAATCCATTCTCTATGTTTGAGTTCGAGCTTCGATTTGGGCTCATGACCCGCAGTTTCCCACTCCTTTATTGTGTTTCTTGGGTGAAACCAAAACAACATAAAACATAAGATTGAAACTTTATTTTTATTTTCCCTTTGCTGATCTCAGGTTACCTGGAGGATTTCGTCATCTTTGATGATTACAGTAGAAATGTAGTTAATTCTGTTCCAAAGAAAGAAAGAAATGTAGTTAATTCTGTTCAATTGGATCACGGTTTGTCTGGTAGATTTATATAACTGGTATCCGGGCTCCGGCTGGTTTTGTAAGGTAATATCCCAAACTGGATGTCTGACTGATATGAATATTTACAAAAGTTGCTCATTGCTTTGTAGGTGTCTGCTCTTTCTCACAGCATTGGAGTGATACACTGCAGATTCTTCGAAAACTGTTTCTATAACTTCAGTGGTAGCCATGAGCCTGACCCATCTTTAAGATGTTGACTTCCTTCACCTCATGAGATCAACATGCAATAACAGTCAGAGTCTTCTGCAAGGTACATGAATTTTCTGACCAGTAGCTGATGGCTGGGGAAGGAACTTGGAATTGCATTTGCGCATATGCTTTTGATGCCTACTTGTTCCGGCAAGACTTTGCCATGGCAATGATCAAGCTTTCAGACCTCCAAGTCTTGACAACACCAATGGGTCAGATCCGGCTCAATTGTTCAAAAGTGGTGTGATGGATAGTTCCAAGTATTATATGCTTGATTTGTTTTTTTATTCTTGTTGTTTTCTCATAGTTTGAGTTTCCAGAATAGGACATGGCTCTAGATACTTGTCGAGACCTTAGAGATGGTTTTAAATTGTCTAAGAAGTCAGTTTAATTCCTCACTGTTCTAATTTTTTAAAAAAAAAAAAAAAAAAAAAAAATAAAATTCCTGATTCGACTAATTCAAGTTCATATTGAGCTGCAGTGAAACACTTATCTAATCACAGGGGAAAAGTAAATGCAGGTTTTCATTGATGAACAGGCTCTAATGTTGAGTGAGTGCAAAGATGCTTGAAAAGGAAATATCCTATACATGACATTTTGAAGCAAGTCATGGCTACAAATTATTGTTATTACAGAAAACCTGTGCTGCTTGCAATTAAGTATATTCATGGAAGAAGGCAACTAATGCCAGTGCCTATGGGGTCACAAGACAGACTCAAACAAACAGTATTGGATTCAGAAAGGTGTACAAGCCTTGCAAAGTGAAAATAAAAACCAAAACACACACACAAACAATGGGGAGTTACACACAAAGTGGAAAAGGAAACAAAATGGGGAAAGAACAACAGATCTATATGCACAAGGAATAAATCACCAACACATTCATCTACAACCTAATTGAGCCAAGTCTCTGTGATCCAAGTCTCCTCTTTGAATTGTTGATGTTGATAGACGCCGGTGGAACAGAGAAGTCCGAGTACATATCCAAGAAGAACTTATCAACAATGTCAACGTATACCGGACTTTTGAGGCGAGAGTAGTAATGAAGTGCCTCTTCTACATCCAGCACTTGTTCTACATCACTGGTATCCACCATTTCGAATTCCTTCATCCTTTTAGCTAAGCTTCCTCCATTCATGCTCAGCAAAGATGACTGAACTTCTTTTTTTCCCAGATGATGAGAACTTCCCATCTGCTTCTTTTGCTTTAATCCCCCTTCTTGTTTGCTCTTCTTAGGACTCTGCTTTGAAAAATCCAGAAAGCTCCCATTACATGCATCATCTTCCTTTGTTGGTTCTTTTGAAGCACTATCTCTCTTGTTTGCCTTATTTAGAGTAGACTCCCAGTCATCATAAAAATCAGTGTAGAACTGATCTGTTTGGTGATATTTCGGGTCTCTCCCACAATAGAAGGGATTGAAGGAAAGGGTTTTGGGCAATTTCTTGTATCCACCAAAGAAGAAGGACTTGAGGTTTCCAAGAGTTTTGTGAAAGAAGTTTTTGCTGTTATGAATGGTTTCTTGTAGCACCATTGCTGGCTCTACTAAAGTATAGCAAGGCTAGTTGTTCCTCTCTTTCCCTCACTGCCTCAGTCTACAAGAACAGACAAAACCCTAATCTGTTTTGGCTTCAAATCTGTCCTCTTCTGAAATTGCTTCAATGTAACAGATGAGAGAGATTAGACAGTTCAAGCTCCTTAAGATTCATAAACAATGAAATCTAAAGACAAAACTTACTTATGTTCTCTCTCTCTCTCTCTCTCAAGCTAGTGACTTAACTGATAACATGATCATAGATCAGAAGGCCTGGCTTATTAATTTATGACTTTGAGCAAATTAAAGTTTGTCAATAGTTTAATGGAGACACATTCAAGATATTCAAAAGACACCAAAAAGTAGATTACCAGATTGCGGACGTTGGGGTCCAATTATACCATTTTTTGTTTTTGACTAGTTGTTGTATAAAGTGCAGTGGCATTGATTAAGATGCAAAGCTAAAGCCTAAAGGCAGTGGTGCTGTAATTTAATAAGGTTAAAGGTAGTGGATTGGTGAACGCAAAAATTAATTGTTGTTAAAAACAAAACAAAAAAAATAAAAAATTGAATGTGTTGCCTAAATTTTGACCCATGTGGCCCATAGACCCCAATGGTCCTGTTTGATCATTAGAGATGTCTGCCCCACAGTCATAACTCATAACATAAGAAATTAATATGACATTGTGGGTGCCAAAACCATTCTAGAAGTACACACTAGCAGCAGGCCTTGTAGGTCAAGAGTCAACTAGTTCTGATTAGCAAAATAATTTGGGATTAGGTGCCCCTTAAAAACAAAATTAATTTGAATTAATTGGACTAATCACAATTCCCATTATATTAAAAGGAGCTGCCTGGTCCCCTTCTGCAAGGCTGCTGCCATGTTCTGCTGCTGATATCAGGATAAGGTGCATTTGGAATTCTGCACACTCAAGTCACTTTCTCACAATTGCCATTAAAAACAAACCTCCCTCCATCCTCATATACTTTAAAATCTGTTGCAGTTTGCAGAGGAATGGTAAATGGTAAATGATGTTAGCCTTGTTTATATAACTCAACGCACAAGATTGTGACTTCAGAATGACAAGTTAGGTCTGGTCATTAATGAGCCACCTTCCAGGCTGCAAGAAGACCCCAACTCTTCACAACTTCTGTAATCACATATGTTTAGGCTTGTTTTTGTGGCAGGGTTTTGCTTGTCTTATTTGTCAATTCAATGTAACTATTGTAGATCCTTCTTGAGAGAAGAATGAATCAGGAAGAATTTTTCCTCTTGACATCCAACCATTTCATCGTATCAAACGTATTATGAGATTATCACATCAAATCATTCTTTACAATCCTATCAAACATATACTTTTTTAATATTTGTATTTGCTTGTTTTCTTTTGTTTTGTTTCAGCACCACTACTACTCCTATAGCTGCTGAGGCCCACCCAACTAAAAAGAACATGAAAATACAACTAATGCATGGCTTTACCTGCATTATGCAATCAAGTGAATACATAGCTTTATAAGATTTACTGAGCTATAGATTCTTGCTTCTCTTCTCAATCTCAGCTACTTCCTCCAGATAACTTATTGCTGCAACCATCTCTTCTTGTTATGTTTGAAGAACTGATGCAACATTCTATGAACTTCACCATAATCAGTTGAAGCAACGAAGCGATCCTTTATCCACTGAGGAAGCTTGCTAGTTGGATGGCAAAAATTCCGTTTGGAGGAATCAGATGCGTACCGTGTGTCGACTAGTAAAATTGCTGCATAGTCATTTATATGCCGGATTGCTCTACCTAATACAGTCAAGGAAAAATCCCATGTCAAGACAATTGAATGAGAAACTGACTTCAAAATATGTTTATATCAGTAACAAAAAAGATGATCATAGAACTGCAGCTACATGGATGGCATACAAAAGGGGGCTGGCCAGCATTTGAAGAACTTGATAGTGAGAATATTTGGAGAATCATGTATGGATGGGCATTAGATTTCCTGGTTCCGCCTTAACCTTATTCTAGATTATTCATGCATAGTTTCAATAAAACATCTTTAAGGTTGGTCAGGCTTCATGTTTTTGAAAAATATTTAAAATTGTAAAACCACATACCAATGGACTGATTAACAGCTTTCATGCATAGATTCTCATAATATTCTTTTCCTCTGCGTCTGCAACTTCTGAGGACGTTAAACCCTGCATGTACTTCTTCACTGCACAGTTCATTACCAAGTGAAAGATTTGGTGTCTTAGTGGAATCTGAATCTCCCAACCCTTCAATATACTTCACCCTCTCCATTAACTCAATATCAGAAGGGCTAGCATAGGGCAGTCCAACCATGACTATACACCGGCCCATCCCATCACTTAAGTTGATGCCTTCTGATATCTTACCACCAACGACAGCAAGAAGCATTGCACCACTTTGAGAAGGATTTTCTTTCCGCTCCCCAGAAGACAATGTATCAATTGTTTCCTTGTATTCCTTGAGAACAGATTCTACATATGTATTCTTTCTAGGCTCTCTAAATAGACGCTTCTTCTTCTTAATCCTTTCAAGGATGCCTGAAGCCTCCCAGGCATCATAAACTTGCCCTTCATAATCAAATGAGGAGAAGAAGACAACAATTCCCTCAGGAACCACTGTCACCAAATTACAAAGCAATTGCCCTAGTTCCTGTATCTGTAAATCCAAGCCCATCAACTTAAATAGTCAGCCACCATGTATAATGAACACCAAAAAAAGCAATAAGCAGAAAAAGGGTGCAACTGTACTTGACATAAAAAATAATATTTCCACTGGGCTTGAACTGTGTATTATATTTTCAAAACAAAATATGAGAATTAATGGTGATAAATACAATAATGACATAGTAATGACTTCATCCGAAAATGCTCAAAAGAGAGTAGTTTCCATAAATATATTCAGATAAGATTGCAATATACTTGCCATGATTGATGACCTTCTGGAGCTGTAGCTAAAATCAAAAGTGTGACCAGAAGGGCCACGGGAAACTGCAACTGGCAAAATGCTCTCCGGGGGAACAATGTGACTACATGAAAAGAATTGCAACTGGCCCGGTGGTAACCAAGGGAAGAGTCGCTCCCTTGTTTCTTCTATAGGTTGCAGAGTTCCCCCAGCCAGTACCACGGAATGTGCTTGATCTACAATCTGTGTAAGGTTGAGAGTTAATGTTTCATAACTAGGACATGAATACTAGGCTATGAAAACAAGCTATGTCAGAATAAGCAATTTTTGGCAAACCTCAGAAAAAATCTTATCCCCAGTGAGCATAACATATTTTATATATCGTCCTTCCTCTCTAGAGCATGTTGTACTAGTCCTTGAGATGATAATCCTCCCATCACCATCTTTATTTGTCAGTGATAGCAAAAAATTTGCTAAAGCTTGGAAACTGGACAGAGTGCTTCCGTCTTCACCGCCACTAAGTGCCAAATTTTTTTGAAAGCTAGCTACTTTATCGCCATACCCACTAACCTGGCACACCAAGTACATTTTAACCTATAGATCATGGAAAGAGATGGGAAGAGTAGCACCAGGTAACAATATACAATGGGAAGAAGGATTCACCTTGTGCATGATGTTGCTTTCCTTTATATACTGAAGCAATTTGACCAAGTTGATGTTGTCTACATTGCAGGAAAATAAAAAATCATTAATGGCCATAGAGGAAGTAGACGTCCCACTTGCTCCAGAACCCTTTTCAGTATCACGGAAGGAATCTCCATAACTTCTATCATCTTTGTGAAACACTTGGCGGAAAGCCCGAGTGAGTACCATGAGAGTTTGGATATATCTACGATTACCAGGTCCCAATACATTGCAAAATCTTTCAAAGTACTTCTCGATGTGGCTGTGCACATCCTCCAGCTGTAAAGAAGTCAGGAGAACTGCTAAGATGTCAAATTACAATTTGTATCGAAAACCTATACTATCAACACCGGAAGCTTACTTGGTGGCACAAATTAAGGTTCTAACCTTGGACGGTGCTAACCTTACACTATACATAGTGAAGACTACAGAATGCTACATTATGTTAAAGTTGTCTTCTATTCTATCGTTGGATCAGATAATTTGATAGATTTAGACAAGCAGTCAGAAGCACCCAAACTAGTTATATGAATGAAAAAGAAAGATAATCCAGTAGCTTTCAAGTTATTAGCTCAATAAAAGCTCATAATTTGATTACCTGCGACAAAGTGATTCTTGAGTCATACATGCTGATTAAGGAGTCAGCAAGATTGTGAGCCTCATCTATAATAACGATATTATTCTTTAAATTGAGCCCAAGTGACTCGCGAGATGCTTTTGAAAGTAGAGATTGATACGGTAGAACCACCAGATCAGCAACAGTAACCATGCTTCGGGAGCCATAATATGGACAAGTCCTCATGTTTTTTCCAAGATGAACAAGATCTTCAATATCCAAGGCACCTTGTTGAGACATCATGCTCCTGAATTCCTTTTGTAGTTTATGTTTTCTAAGCATTGGGCAGCCACAAGAAGCCTTGTTCCTGCGAATCCTTCCTCCTGCACCCACATTCTGCAGATCAATATTATCATCAGTCAAGAGAAACCCTTAACACAGAATGAGCTGAGAATGCTGTAGATCATATGGACATATGGCGCTTGATGGCTGGTGACCTTTAAATCAAGAAGAAAAGATTGCACTTGAGCCAAGATGTATACTTAGTTTTAAAAATTATTAATCCATGCCCTGATATACATGGAGGTCATTTCATTATTGATAAGAAACAGACCACCAGATCCGTTAGGTCTGTTGACCCACTTAAGTACTTCCAATTTATTCTTAGCCAAGAGCTATATTCTTAAGAAATTGGTTGAACACATTGGTGCACGATCATATGTAGACAATTCAACATGATTAGATATTCACATTTACAAAAAAAAACCTATTCAATTAGATCATGTGTCTGTTCTGGCATTGGCATAAAGCATGCAGCACAGGGTAAAACAGGTCATCTGCTATATATCATGCATTTCTTATAAAAATAAATATATGATCATGCATTTCTTATGAAAAATATATATGGCCATGCATTTCTTATCAATAATGCATACGGACATGCATTTGTTACTTAGCTTAGCAGGCAAAGTGCAGATTTATCGTTGGGCATCCAAAGAGCCAGATGCTGGATTAGAGAGCTAGAACCATATAGTGATATCAAATAATGGTATATGGTGATAATTGAGTACATACTTCGACCACAGAATGTAAGGTTAAATGGTTCTAAAACTGAAGGGCTCGTACCAGACAAACAAATTATTTTTTCTCAAACAATATTGGGGGAAGAGGATTCGAACTCACAACCTCAAGTAGTCATGTGTAGGGGTAAATGAAATCAGATAGGCAAACCATAACAGAAGGATTGATTAGAAGGAATAAGCACTAATGATCTTTAGTTACAAAAATAATTAGATATCATCTATCTATCCAGAGAAATCCAATTCTGTAGTTGGACAAATGTCCCGAGGCCAGTAAAACAAATTAAATCAAGTGTATGAATTATAACTAATGAGACTTTAAATGGATATATTTGTTACCTTGATTTTGGAAACTTCCTTATTCTTGTTTCTTTGAAGTTCCAAACAGCGTTCATTAATGCGAGTTGAGTTTCCAAGTTTCAATACATCTGAAACCATGGCCCAGAAGAAGGTAAACGCCATTCAAATTGAAATCTAATAATTCAATGATATGTTCCATACCTTCGTTGATGCAGAAGTTCCTCCTAGAGCCCAAACAGACCACCTTCATCTCATTAGCAAAGACAGTCTTCTTTAACTCCTTTATGAACTGTGAAAGCTGTGAATGTGTTCGGCTACAAAAATAAACCTGCAGCTTCTCGCCCTCCTCATATTCATCATCACCAGACCCATCTTCTTCATCTTCCTCGCTTGATGAACTAAGGGAAACCCCAGCAACCTTCCTCTTTGACTTCCCACCACCCAGATTCCCTTCCTCTTCACTTTCATAATCTTCCACCAAAAAATCTTCATCACTCAACTCCACAGCATCATTGCTCATTTGCAAATTGTTTCCCTCTTTCTTTGTGCAAGGCTCCTCCTCAACACTCCGCGAGAACAAATCTCTACAATTTTCATGGTTCCTTCTCTTATCGACCCTTCGAAATCCAATCCCAAACTTCTCCTTCATTTTAGTCTTCATCTCCTCACTCTGCTTGTCTTTGTTAATGACAGCATTTCTCATCCAATCCGGTTCATCATCTGAGTCAACTTGACCATCTTTTGCACCATTACGATCAGATTCAATCCTATCTTCAGTCTTCTGTTGTTGCCTCCTATCAACCACCCATTGCAAAGCACTACAAATGATACTGAGAGTTTTTCCAGTCCCTATTGAAGTACAATAATTTCAAATCAAACCCAATAGAATAAGAAAAGGGAAGTTTTGGACAAAAAGTAGGGAAAAAAAGAAGGAAAAGTATTGAAATTAAAGTTTGTCGGTAATTGTAACTTCAAACTACTTCAACTCTAAAGTATGCAAATTCTTGTTTTTATTTGGTTCTCTCCATTGTCCTAGCAGTCAAAAATGCCTACAAGCAACCAAATCAAAAGGTTTTCCCATTCCTTTGAACTTGATAAACAGTAATAATCTTGAATCTTAGTTCATCTATGCCATAAATTAAAAAAAACTCTATGTGACAATAAGTGGTGGATGCCTAAAAAATGCAAGCATATAAAATGAGGGTTTTTCAATCAAAGTCGTAAGCTTGAATCTTCAATAATGGAGAAAAATATGCCTAAAAGGAAGAGTCCTATAGTATAGAGATTGAGCGGTGAGCTATGACTTGCCTGTGGGGCTTTCGAGCATGGAAAGACCTCCTTTGTTGAGAGAGTGATAGAGGGCGTTCATGAAATCGATCTGTATGGCGTAGGGTTTGTACGGAAATGCTGGAAAGTTTGGGGCTTCCTCCCCTTTTTCTTTTTTCTCTTCCATTTTCGTCTTCCTCTCTGCTTTTCTTCTTCGACTTTTTAGAGAGCTGGATTGCTTTGCTCTGGTAGCTCTCTCCCTCTCTCTCTCTCTCTACTCTCGAGCTCGACTCTGTAGACCTCTGTTTCGCGCGCTTTCACTTCACTCCCGCGAGGACCAAAAAATGGGCCTTTCCAATTGGGCCATTTTGTTTTAATTTTTTTTTAGGAAGAATTAGGCCATTTGTCTAATTAATTCCTCTTTTTTCTTTATTTAATTTTTTGTTAATGAAAATAAATTTTATCCTTACATACTTCACAATGTGATCTTCCAAAATAAATTTTGTATCACATATTTCACTTATTAATGAAACATGATCATGACCCAAGAAATTATAAGTGTGAATGATCATCTAAAGTAAACTTGGCAAATATATAATTAATTGACTAGATCAAGTTAACAATGAACGCATATTTTTCTTTTTGCTTTTTTTATACAAGTGATATTGGTAAGGGGAGATTCGAATATAAGACCTCGATTGCAAAGACTACTCTTAACAACTTGAGTTACGAGTCTTTTACACGTGTTTTGATTCTCAAGCCCAGCATTAAAAAAAATTCTTCTTTCTCCTTTGGTGTATTGGAGGCCAAAGGCCCAAAACAGAGGAAACAGGAAGACACATAGGCCACAGAGTCAGGCCCATATCTACACTCAAAGCCCAGGCCAACAAATACCATCATTATTCAGCTACGAAGTTCGACTTACCCTAAAACCCTCATTCGCTTTCATATATATATTCACCCTCTCCGCCGCTCACTTCTTTAGCCTGAACACCTCCATCTCACAAGCTAGGGTTTTCTCTGCGCTCCAATGGTACCTCTTTCTCACTCCTTTGCTCTCTATGTATTCTGTTATACTGGGTTTTGGTAGATCACCATGTTTACGTGAACTGATCGGGTTTTTTTTTTCTTCTGTGGGAATGAAACAAATGGACACAGGGGAAGGGAACAGGGAGTTTTGGTAAGAGGAGGAACAAGACCCACACCCTCTGCGTGAGGTGTGGACGTCGCAGCTTCCACTTGCAGAAGAGTCGCTGCTCGGCTTGTGCCTTTCCTGCTGCTCGCAAGAGGAAGTGTATGTCTTCAAACCACTTTTATTACCTACATAATCTATCTCTATTGGTCATAATATGAATCTGGTAGATGATTTGTTGATGTGCTTTGCATTTTTGTTGGGATTTTTGAATAACCAGAAAATGAATTTTTCATTTTGAAGATGATTTTCCAGGAAAATGTTTCCTTTTTATGATTTTTGCTTCTGGGTTTGTTTTTATGCTTTGTGTTGTTTTTTGTTGGTATTAAAAAAAAATAGACAACTGGAGTGTTAAGGCCATCCGAAGGAAGACCACTGGAACTGGAAGGATGAGGTATCTGCGCAATGTTCCTCGCAGATTCAAGAGTGGCTTCAGAGAAGGTATCAGTCAGATCATGTTTCTATTGTTAGATGTTGATGGCATTGCTCTATTTGTAGTTCTTCATTTGTTTGTTTTGTGCCTATATTGATTTTCTCATTTGTTTTTTGAACAGGTACTGAAGCTGCACCAAGGAAGAAGGGAGCAGCAGCAACTGCTTAAGCTTTCCAATGAGTGATTTTGAATGTCATTTGGGGTACCCAATTATAGCTTTAGAAAGCGATTTTATGAGTTTGGACAAGTTCTATATGAGCTTTGTTTTTGTTTTTGATGGATGTTATAACTTTTATTGTTTTAATTGGGATCTTCCTTTCCTTTTAATAGTAGTTGCTTTCAGTTTGTGACAAGAATGAATGAGCCTCATGTTGCCTTTTCTAATTATTGTTTTAATGATGTCTAAGATTTTGTTGGGTTTTGGTTGGTTTCTGGGACTAGACTGAGCAATGAGTTAGATTTTCTAGTTCATTATAGGTTATATTGGTTTTATGATATGTAAGTTTGCCCATGAATGCCAGGCTAACGACTTTAGTGATAGTCAAACTTAATTTACACGCACGACATTGTTCATATCCAGTTGGGTCATGGAATTAGTATGATATGATATGGAGATGTAGTTGTGTGCAGGGTTGCAGTCATAGTTACTGTCTTTTTGATTCAGATGCTGTCTACTATATAAATGCAGATATGCTTAATGTTAATGAGCTACGAACGCTAAAACTTGGGACGGAATAAACGTACCCGTAGATGTTTGCATGTGAATTGGTTCTGTAACTTCTGTTACTGTCAACTAGGTAGTGTGATTATGCAGGTTTAGTTTATTAACGTAGTGTTGATAAAAGCTACTTTGAATTTCGCCCTTCTCATATCATTGTGAAAAAGGACAGCATTGGTAAATGATTGGCTAAAAGTCACTTTTGGTCCCTGTAGTTTAGCACTTAAATTACCTTTGACCTTATACTTTCAATTTCGTCAATCTTGATCCTATAGATTCGTATTTGTAGCAATTCAAGGACAAGTTAGTATTTTTGTCAATTTCTTTGACGGTGCAATGGGCAATTTCATCAACCCAAAATCCTTGAGCATAAAAGCTCATATGAAACTCTCCTAATTTCATATTAGGGCATCAACTCAAAATCCTTGAGCATAAAAGCTCATCTGAAACTCTCCTAATTTCATATTAGGACTTTAAATTGGTCATTTGGTTTTAGGGTTCTTCAAAAATTGGAATTAGTTGTTGAATTTTGAGCCCTATTTTGAAATGGGGAGAATTTGAGACTAGTTTTTTCGCTCAAGAGTTTTGGGTTGATGAAATTGCTTTTTGCATTGTTAAAGTAATTGACAAGAACACTAATATGTCCTTGAATTGCTACAAATATAAAACTACAATGGCAAATTGACGAAATTGAAACTAAAGTGGTTGAAGTGTCAAATTATAATGACCAAAAGTGACTTTTGGCCTAAATGATTTAGCATCGCACTTTAATCAGTAGGATCTTGATTACATGAGTAAATGCTTCAAATCACTTGAGTTACAACTTAAGAGTCCCTTTCAACACCCCATTAGTTTGCTAAATCAGTTTTTTCCATGGGATTGTAAACTATGGTTTCATGGTGACCGTAAGAAATATTCGAAATGGTGCCTAAATATCCTCTTGTAATGAGGGTGTGCACAACATATTCATGTACCTTGCTGGTACTTGAATAAACGTCACTATTTTTTATGTGGAACATCTGAAATATGAAATTTCTTGATCTGTTAAGTCGGTGCAATAAATGTAAATGTCCATTTGGTCAAATGAGTAGTCGGAAAACTAAAGGAGATAAAAAAGATTGAGTCCTGAATCAGGCCGAAAAGAACAAAGAGTAGTTTCTGAATATGAGGTATTGTATATTTGCACTAATCTCAAGATTTACAATGAATTTCCTCAAGATGCTATAACTAAAGAGCTACTTACAAAATTCAGACAAGAATGACTTGATTCTCTTGATGCCAATACAAATGAAAGGCAACAAAGTCGGTTGCATAAAAACCAAACCAGACCACAGAATCGTGTTGCCAGGCTATGCTCCAAATGAGGAAGAAACTATGCAGAGCAATGGTTCTTACTTGATCTCAAAATCTATCGTGAAATAGAATGACCCGCTATTGCGCTTTAAACTCGCCAAATCTATGCTTTTCTTCATGCAACTGCTTAAACACATAATCCAGCTCTGGAAATGCCGACATAAGTAGCAGCTCCAGAAGGTCATAAGCCAGTTGTTTCAAACAAACAGATGACTATTCAAAGAAGAAAAGAAGCTGTTACAACTCTCTAAAAGAATCCAGATAAGAAAATACAAGAAGCATCCTTAACCTTCTAAAAAACAATAATTACCTGAAGAAAGTAATATAGATCCTTGGCGCATTTGTCATACTCTCTACTACCAACCAGACCGACAATAGCTGCAGGTGCATTATCTGCATTTAGAACCAGAAAATTTGAGCATGTTATTGACGGTCCCAATAGACACAGGTATGAATTAAATATACTGCTGCCAAATGCAGAAAATAATAGGGTTTTGCAGAACAAGGTAATACCAATCATTAGTCATAAACCAACTTTGCACGTCGATCTGCCTCCTGTTTCTGCTGCTCATCAAATCTAGGTGGTGATATTTCTGTAGGTTTCTGGCCCTGAGGTGAATTCTGTGCTTGGTTGGTGGATGGTGGTCTTCGCTTTGGATGCTTGGTTATAAATATTCCATCAGGCCATAGTATCTATCAAAGACAAGTAATCAATTAACACCAGCATCTAAGTCTTCCGTTTTAAAACTATCAGAGTTAATTTTCAATAGTAGCATTTTCAATTCTGGTTTGGGGTTTTTTTATTTTTAATCAAAGATAGAGAAAGGAAAATCGAAGAATAATAAAACGACATGATAACACAATGAGAAAATGGATATGGAACAGTCCATAAAATAAAAACCGAAACTATATTAAATTTTTTTGTTTTGTTTTAGTTTTATGTAGTTTTTCTTTTCTTGGTTTTAGTTTCACGTGATCTCCCTCATTTCTTCTTGATCATATCTCTCATATCTCACCCCTCTCCCTCTTCTATCCCATATATTTTTCCTCTCTAACTTCAAAATAACATAAAGTTATAAAACGAGCCCTCATTAAATCATTAATAGAATTCAAAATCAGCTTGCTAAGGGCCCTTTTTAATTTTACCTTTTTTTTTTTTTTTTTTTTTTTTTTTTTTTTTTTTTTTGGTTTTATTTTTTTTCAATCGAAATAAGGAACAAGAAAGATGATGGAGTGGGGAGGAGAGGAGTAAATACATATACAGTGTGTTTTCCAAATAAAAACTCTAAATAGTTTTCAATAGTTTTTAATTTTTTAGTTTAATAGTTTTAGTTCTATGCACTCTACTTCTTTTCTTATTCACCTCTCATCTCTCAACTTCATTTCTCCATTCTTCAAAACATTTCCCCTCTCTTTCTTTAACTGAAAACAAAAAACAAGAACCTTATCGAATGAAGCCTCTCAAGATTAGATGTGAGCCCACATAATCACTTAGCATTCCATATATTATAGAGCCCATCTCTCCCCTAAAACAAATGTTAAATTCTGTAGCATTGGCCACACAGCAAATGCCATCACCAACTTCTTTACATTTGAACTACGTCAGTTTTAAGCAATTCTCTTACATTCTATAAGTAAAATGCAATCTGCATTAATTTCCCTCGCCATGACAATAACTACAAACAGAATAAACTAACAAAATGCAAAAATAAACTTGTAAACCTTCTAAAGCACCTAATTTCAATCTATTAGACATAATAAATAAGTACATGTGAGCTTACAAAACTCATTGGACTAAAAGGAAGTAAATGGCGCCAAAACGTACCTGCTCAACTCGCTTGATCCCAGAAGCCACCACCCATCCCTTACGCAAAAGCTGGATTTTCTCTATTAACCAGTCATCAAAGGCATCACCCATCCCTAGCTGTAGTATTTGTTTGGCCACCCAGAAAGCCTTCCGCCTAAAGTTTCAGAAGATAAAAATGGCTCAACTCAATATCACAATGCAACATAAGGGCACAGTTCTGCAATCATATACAAAATACCTGATCCATCCACCATCTTGGAGCTGAAAAATGACATCCACCAAATCTAAGATAGGAACACTTAAATTTGGAGGCACCCACTGCATCAACCAAGTATGTGTTTAGCACATACAAGCCATATCGCATCATCGTTAAGTAAAATAATTCTAAAATTACTGCTATAAATCCTCTTCGAAGTCTAGAATCTCTAGAAATATCAGAAAATGAAACCTGAGAAAACAAATTGCGAGTTTTACCTCTGTAGGAAGGGTAGGGTCTGTATCAGTATCAACAAACAATTCAATTTCTTTTTCGTCTCTTCCTTGTATGGTCTTACCCAAGTTTGTGAGAGAAGATGCATCTTTTCTTCCTCTAGTATCTGAATCAGTGGCACCAAGTGACTTTCCAAAATCGTTACCAGAATTTTTGACTGGAGAAGAAGAGCCTTTTGTGTTCACTCTTAACCCATCTGCCACAACATTATTCTTCAATTGTAAAGCAGAATCCTTAACTCTGGTGCCTATAGGTTCCCTCTTCAAGGAAAACGGATCAGTCACAGGCCCACCAAAATTTGAAACCTGTTTACTCTTTTCAGATGGCTTATCATCTAGGTTAACTAGAAAATTCCAAATGAAAACGGGAAATTAGAATGAGTAAGAAAAAGGAAAAGCGACCAATAAATTCAAAACTAGGCATTTAACTGATTTACCTGACAGTGTTTTGATTATAGAAAAGGAATTTGTAAATACATAAGTCTGCATTTGAAAGATATAAAGTGATAAGTGCTCCTCCCAAATTTACGAACATCATAACCACCTCCCCTGTAATCAAAATCAGTAAGAAGAGAAAATTACTGAACCTGGGAGTCGACACTTAGGAAATCCCAAACTTCAATGGATCCTGAAACTGTTGGAAGCTGCATAAGCTCCTGAGAAACAACGATAAAAGTTAACAAATGATTAAAGGCTTAAGACAATATTATTCTTATCCAGAGCAGCAAGAAAAGGGGGATTGAGTTGTTAACCTTTACATATTTGTCAAGCAATATGCATCGTTCTTGAATGACAGCTAAATCCAAACCAGTTGACAGAAAATGCTTTGGAGGCAAATGTAGGTTGTACTCGGGAAACTCTTTTAGACGCCGATGTAGCTCCTCAAAATGACGAAATCTGTAGGGAGATACGCATAATGTTGAGTTACCAAAGCAAAGGTACAATGGAAAATATAGACCTCATCTTCTTGACATGTGAGAAAATTACAGAAGATATCACTAAAGGATGAAGCATAAATTTAGAGCACAATGTTACCACCTTCTTTTAATTGACCAACTATTATTATTTACATCAGTAACAGATATGGAATATACGGCAAATGTTTTTGAGTCACTCTTCACAATATTTGCACCCAATACCTGCAACAGAAAATGGGTTTACAACTTTGCATCTATGAACATATCAGAAAACAAAATTAAGCGTGCATAATCAAGACAAACTGGTAAGATCTAAGGTAAGTACCTCACATTTCAACTTGAAAAAAGAATCCACTGCCATAGAATTTTTCATGGAATTAAAAGTCAGACTTTGACTACCAGCAAAAGATAGAGAAGTTGCAGATGAAGAAGTGGCTGCCCCACTGTTAACTCTACCCAAACCTTCAATGTCAGAATCATCGCTGGAATCCTCAATGTTTACATGTCCTTTTGGTGAATTAAGTATGTCCTGTCCATCTCCAGACAAGAAGCTTGTTCTCTCAACCTCTTGCCAAACGGGTACTTTCTTATTGCTTGGTCTAGATCTTTTCTGGCCAGACTGGGCTTTAGGCAATCTTTGAAAGTGAAGATTTCCTTTACCAGTCCTTTTCGTAATAAGGCGTTCTGAATTTTCAAGTGGGTGATGAATGTGAGACAATGGCATATTTCTATTACTTTTACCATCCCAAACTTTAGTTCCAGGAGAATCAAGACCTGTTACACTGTCTGTCTCTTCATCTTCAGAAGTATAAGAAGTACTGCTTCCTGAATCAACCTCCTCCAACCGCATGTGGTTGTGTTCATCATCTCCTTGATATGAAGCAACTGGAGAGTGATTTGGTAAATTTTGAGCTCCAGGGTGGAAAGCATTTTCTACCTTCAACTGAGTGGTACATCCAGTGTGAGAAGTGCTTCTCTCAGAAAAATTGAGCTTAGATACAATTTCCTTGTCTTTGGGCCTAGATTTTTCCATAATATGGTCCACTGTAACTGACTTCCCTCCAGAAGACTGCTCAATTATCAGATTTTCACCTTCCTTCTTTTTGTAATTTCTCCCTTTTGCCCACATGTTTTCGAAATTTTCAGGAGCAAGGGCTTGAGTCTTTCTGCGAGACATTAGATCTAACATATGTCCCCATTCTCCTCCCGAGTGGTTCCGTTCTATACCTCTTTCAATGCTATTTTGGGAGTTCATTGGCAATGAGCTCCATGAACGGGAAGACTGAGTATCAACCTTAAGCAGTGGATCTTTTGATCCATTCGCATTTTCTGTCACAGGTGTCTCCACAGAAGTTCTGGATTGGCCGTTTTTTAATTGCACAAGTTCAACACCAGTAACAGAAGGATCTAAGAACCTAGAAAAGTGATCAGATGAAATCTTCGAAGGGCCCTCTGGTTTGGATCGAGATTCCTCTTGTACCGCAGTAACACTTTTGGCCTCAGTCATTTTTATGACCAACAATTCAATTCTTTCATTAATAAACCTATCACCAAAAAAGTAGAGGAGAAATGATACAGTAGTAATGCAGAAAGAAACATAAAGCAAACGAGAAGGAATGGATACCTTGGACTAGCCAAGTTTAAGACAGGTCGCATTACTGCACAAGCAAGAAGCTCTCTGACAATATAACGGAAGAGAGAGCACTGCAAATCTTCAGGCTTGAATGTAAAAGAAATAAGGCCATCCATCAGATGCTGCAAGACCTGCAGATGAATGGTACATAAAACATGGTCACCACAAATGAGAAAGCAGATAATATATAGAGGAACCATAACTTAATTTTTCCAGGTAAGAAAGATTTACAGATTGACTAAGCAAAAATTAAAGAGCAGAAAGTAAACAACCTTGTGCTCAGATTCTGCAGAAAATAAAGCAGGATGCAATTTGTTTGCAGCAGCCAAGACAAGTCTCAATTCCATATCTCGTTTTTCAATTGTCAGCAATCCTGATTGTTGTTTTTCAATCTTTGCTTGTGCTACGCGGAAAAGCTCCAAGTGAGTGCATATGAGATTAATAAGATCCCTGCACCATCATAAACATTAGATCTTCAGTAATCATTCAATTAGTCCTTTACAGCACCCTGTTGAACATGTTATTAACCAGAACCTTGTGAGAAGATCAATTAGATTTATATTCCTCATGCGTCCTGAAATTTCCCCAAGAACACCATTCACGATGCACGCCAGTTCTTCTGGACCTTGTCTATCTGGTGTTAGACGAGAATACCAAAGATCTGTCACAAACTCAGAAACCAGATGCCGGGTGAAGTGATCTATAGCTTCCTCAACAACAGGAGAATTGACTTTCCTTCTCCACTCGGATTTTTGACTAGTGTTAGGCCATTGAATAGGTTTTTTTTGGGAAGTAGCACTTGCCAAGGATGGTCTGCTGTTGTATGCTGCAGCTTTTCTTCGCATATCGTAATCTAGTGAGAAGTAACGAAGGATGACAATCAAGAAGGCAGCAGCAGGCAAGTTGATCCAGACAGAGGAGCTTGTCACTGAAATTAAAACAAGAACAATAAGCCACACCTCAAGGAAAGAAAAAACATGAACATCATAGACGGCAAGAAGGTCTGTTACCCTCCATCACAATGCTGGCTTCTAACACAAGTAATAAATAGTGGACACGAAACAACTGAAGCATGCCATCTACAACTAGATAGAACCAGAATACTAGATTTTCAAGGCCAAATATGTAACCCTTAACCTATAAAATTAAGATACATCATCAAGTGGGTGGTACTGGGAGATGAATAAAACTAACAAATTAGCTCAAGTAATTGCATGCACAAGGAAAAGGTGATCGCTTGCTTATTTGAATTGAAGTATGTTTTATTCAAAGCCTTGCCAACAAAATTAACAGGCGAAATAATAAATTAGATATTAAAGTAGTGGATACCAAAAGAGCTAATTAAACACCCCTCCCTCCCCCTCCCTCTGCTTAGCTCAATTAAAAAAGGTTCATATCTGTTTGCTGTGCAATGCACATTAACACAGTGATCATCACACAGACTATAATTCAACAATGCAAATTCAATCTGAAATTGATCATAAACAAAATTAAAACCCAATTTATACCCAATTGTAATAAGTCTTAAAACAAAACAAAAAACCCAGAAAAAAAAATAAAAAAAAATAAAAGGAGAGGAAGAGAACAAGAAGAGCTTACAAGACATGAGGTATGATAAGCCAATGACGCAAATGGCGAGAAAGACAATCCGCTTCTTGGCTTCCTCAACGAGGTCCCGGATGGGCACTTGCTGCCTCTGCGTGCTCATTTCCAATCAAACCCAGAAACCCAAATCAATTCCTCAATTAAGCAATACTAGTCTCTCGGATCATATCCACGGCAGGCTCGAATACCCAGAACAAATCCAATGGGTTGCATTACGAGGACACGGCGATCGACGAGTGAATGAGGACTGGTGTGTGTTTGGTTGCAAGGAAAATGAGAAATGGAAGTGACGGAAAGCAAGAGGCGAGAAAAGTAAGACGGTGATTCGAAGGCCTTGGGTTCAACGCGAGGACCGTTAGGTTTCGATGTTCATCTTTGCTTTGCTCTGCTCTGCTTGCGTGGGGCTTTTATTCTTTTTTGTTTTTCTCTTTTCTGTGTGCGTTTTTTTTTCCTTTCTTTGTTTCTTCTGTCACTTTCTCTTCTTACGCACTCGTTTTATTGTGATGTATATATGATGAGTCTTGCCTGTCAAGATGTGTTTTAGATTTCTGGGTTTGGGAATTTCAACTGCCACGACACTGTTGTCAAAAATATAGATTCTG
Organism: Prunus armeniaca; assembly: GCA_903112645.1. Taxonomy (NCBI): domain Eukaryota; kingdom Viridiplantae; phylum Streptophyta; class Magnoliopsida; order Rosales; family Rosaceae; genus Prunus; species Prunus armeniaca. The sequence goes on along the minus strand of CAEKDK010000003.1, from coordinate 5,378,413 downwards.
GGTTTCTGCGGGGTAAAACCATAAATTTAAATTCCTATCTTTTCCTAATATAAATTACATATCTCTATCTAACTGTAGAAATGGTTCTTGAATTTGTGCTCGATTCGCATTTTAGTCATTAAACATTCAATTCGCATTTTATGAGTAATAGTCCTTAAACTTATACATGGTGTACATTTTAGTCATCCAACTCGGATAGTAACTCTAATAATTCTCAACATCATCTTCTCTCTCACTAGTCTAGTCCAATCATCATAATTTGCTAAATTTTCCATCAAATCGAAGGGTAATATGGTTATTTTATATCGTTTTTACGTCCCACCATATTCCTCCCAAAATCATTGCGATTCTCGACAAATTCAAGGACCAAAATGCAAATCAGACACAAATTCAAGGACTATTACTCTTAAAAACCCATTATTTAAAAACCAATAATTATAATTTATTTTGATTTTGATTTTATAAAAAATAAATAAAAATCTCCTACAATTATATTAGTTACAACGTGATTATTTTCGATACAATTCATAGGTTGACAGGTTGGGTTATAGTGTCCACAAATGCTAGTCACATACCCCTAATAGAGCTGGTGGTATGCAAACGTGATATGCCCAGCAATGCTCCTCCTATCGTTCATTTCTTTGTTACCATAACAATTCAAATTTAGGATCTTTTTAAATTCATTATACATAATATAAACATTTTAGTTTGAGAGATAAAAATGTACAAAGTAAATGAGGTGATAAAATTGGGTATGAATGCGGTAAGAGAGCAATGAATTTAGTTAGCGTGTGTTATTTATGAATATTTTTAAGCAAGAGTTTGTACACCACAATCATACGCACAGCAAAAACTAGTCTTTCATAATGCGAGGCGTGAAAGGAAAAATCAACTTCAATATATATGGTCATCAATAATAATACAACCAAATTACTCCAAACTTTGTTCCGCTAATTAATGTCCTTTCAATCCCTATTCATTTTTGTCTGGTTGCCAGCTCCCCATTGTGAATTATGTTGTCCTTCGATTCAATTTTACTAAAGAAGTAATGTATCAAAATATAATATGGGTATAAAAAAAGAAAAAACAATAAACATATTATTTACATAAAATAAAATCCCTACGTTTACGAATCAAACTCTAGGAAAGGTTTCTGCTTTTATAATCGGAATATATTTCACTGTGTCTACAACACTCATCACGCTAATATACCAAAAAAATTAAAACTAGAGAAATAAAGGTACTTACACATGGCTTTCAAGTCGGCTAGATCGGCCCAATAACGAACCCTATGTCAATGGGTTTAAATATTTTCAATACAACTTCCAAATCGCATACTTGGTAATTGTTTACAAAAGAAAAGTAAAAGAGAAAATGACTGCCCGCATTTAATTATTTTTGGATTTACAAATTTTACATCACCATAGGGTAGGGATATAAGAATTTATCACATTTTTGGTGTTTTCATAGTAGTTCAGCTTGTTGAAGAATACACGAGTCCCACATCGGAAACTTAACAAAATAGAAAATCTCATATAATAAATGGTTTCACTCCTAATAATATTGAGGCATTTTGTATAAAATTGCATACCTGCTAAACAGGTGGTTAAGTTGATGACAATATCGATGTTGCTAGTGGTGGGTTAAGGGTCCGTCCCTATGAAATCTTAACACAGCTGTCCATTCGAAATTAATTTCCAATTGCCAGCATATAAATTGAACACGAAGTCTTTCCCTCCATCTCATCAAAGTAATGTCCCTATCTGTCCATAACGTACAGGTGGATAATTGCCTATGGTAGTAATTCCCATGCATGCCATGCATACACACTTTTCTTTTTTCTTTGTCGTTCTAATCAAATTGAATTATGTGCTGCGTTCTTATGTTTGTTGTTGAAACTTTTGAGTAAACAACATGTCACTAAAAATGAAACCCGTGGGCCATGCATGCTACTTTTGAGATTACCATGAGGGAACCATGCATGCTACAATTCCATTTCTATCTCAATTACCATAAGGGAACCATGCATAGTAAGTGAGATGTCAATAACTCTCGGGCGCTCGTAAGGGACTTGTAGTTTAATGGTTAGCATTTATTATGTTCTGAACTTGAGGTATTCGGTTTGATTTCTCTCTCTCTCTCATAATATCGCTTGTATAAATAAAAAAAACTCTTGACGCTTATGTGTTTGTGGCAGTGGGAGAGACCATAGATTGCTAATAATTGATCAACAGTAAGTAACCACTAAGGAAGATTTATCCCTTTCTCTTTAATTGAAATGAAGTAACCACAAGTAAACTATAAAGGTAGAAGAACAATTTATATAATATTTGTTGCTGACGACATTTCCTCTATCCAGTGAACAAGAATATGGCATTGAAATTCGTAAAAATATATCAATACGTTTTGTTGACAACAATGATGTCGACATATTATCTAGTATTATCAACAATCCAATCTTTTCATTAGAATTCGGGCGCCCTATGTCTATGTGCGGGGAAAATAATTGGAGAAGGTTCGAGTTCTCAATCTACACATCAATTTCTACATACATATAACTTGGAGATAGGGGTGTTTGTTCCTCAACGTGAAGTTGTGGTCAAACTTAAATTTTGGCACGATTAGCCAGGTGACTCATTTTGTAGATAAGACTTTGAATTTTGGGTGTAGAAGTTTTATGGACAAACTCAACCAACTTCGGAGTCGGGATCTCTATCTTTCATGACTCACAAACCATAGAAGCCCATGGGCTATATATTTTGGTTACAGCTAGGTAGGCTCACTTAGCCCAGCCCAGGAGTCGATATGCAAGTTGAATTCCGTAATAATAATAAAAAGATGTTATTGGCACTCCGAAATAATCATAATTTATCATTCTCATGCAATATTCAATAACAGCTTTCTATAAAAATGAGATCAAAGCGATAAAAAAATGAGTGCATATGACTATTTTGGAGTGTTAATAACAGCTTCCGATAAAAACATGACTTGCACACACTTCACTAGTAAGAACACTTTTCATTTGATCACTTGCTTATGACAGCATAGTATTAGTATGACAATGACTTACTTCGTGAGTCAGCGGCCTCATTTGCTTAGTGGTATAGTTATACGTGGATAATGGCCTTCCATTTGCATAAAATGACAGAAAAATGCCTTCCACGCCTATTAAAATTAGCAGAGGAATTTGTCAAATTATTCCTTCACACTCCTTCTAGCAGCAATAGCTAGCAAACCGAATATTTTTCAATTTCAATCGAGCTCTCCTAACTAATTACATATAAGAAATTAAAGAAATAAAAAGTTTATTATATTTCTGAAACCTCTCAGAGGTGGTGGTGGCACCTAAGGGTGTGCAAGTGGTGCCATCGCACAAGGCCCCTGATTTTTTAGAGCCACCGATTTTTTTTATGTGTATAATAATATATGTATATATTAACAAATATTATATATATATATATAGCGAGCAAATTTTTGACACAAAGACGTTTCTAGTTGTGTTGGTTTACAGGGCCTCAACTTCTATTTAGAGCACAAATTCAAAACCCGCTTTTGTAGATCATTAGTTTTTGTTTTTTTTTTTTTGGTTTTTTTTTTTTTTTTTTTTTTTTTTTTTTAACAATTAATAATCATAATAATAAAAAAGGAAAACACGTTATTTTCTATAAGTAATAATCACCTCTCTTGGCTCTCTTTTTTAATCCTTTGATAATTTTTTATTTATCAATTTCAAGGATTTCAACACAAAAAATTGACCAAAAAAATTCATAAATGTCACTCAAAAGCAAATAGTCATATTTAAATCTAAATTCAAATCAAATATGTATCTAAATTTCAATTTATATATACTAAATGCCTTACTTCATTATCATGTTGATTGGTTATATAATGAAAGATGACTTAATTTTTAATTTGTATGCTAATTGATGATGATTTTTACTTTAAGAAAATCTTGAGGCAATCTTGAGGATTTTTGCACAGTGCACTCGAGTTCGATTCACGTAAAAGACAATCTTGAGGCAACCCAATATAATACTCTCCCATTTCCCTCCCTATCGAATGACAAAAATAAAATAAAAAAGATCAAATTGCAAAAAGTAGTATAAAAATTATAGTTGAAAATTTATTACGTACATGACCAGTAAAATTTCTTTAAAGAACATAATCATATGCAAATGCGACCTATCTAGCAGCAAAATCACCATAATGACAATAAGGGTCAAATTAAAATTTTGGCTTGTTTTTTTGAAACTGATTGTTTTTGTTGAAAGATAAAAACTGCTATGCTATATGTCAATCACATAATGTTGCAACCACTATTTAAAGCAGCTTGTCCGATGTCAACACTAACATTCAATATCCCAGCTACTTTCACAACCACATACTGAAATAATAAATACCCGATCACAAGGAATTAGTCAATAATTATGTAGGCAAAGGTCATGCTCCCTATTCTTTATTTAAAATTTAGCTAAAAACACACAAAAGTTATTTTAGGAACTCTATAAAATTTGAACTCCAATCATACTCCCTAAGTTAGAAAGTCATAAATACTATAGTTATTTTTAATTCAATATGATTGGTTATCATCTCTATAAAAAAAAAATAGTTTGTATTAATTAAAAGTTTAAACCATGCATAAAACAAAACAACATTAAATTATAATGAGCCACTAGGAGTCCTTTCTCTCTTCTCAGATTTAGGAGTTCCGAGATGTCTTTTTATTTTAGGATGTGAACATGGAGCATGGTTGGAGTTGTATTTTTCCAATTCCTCCCTAAAATTTGTCTAAGTAGGTGATTTAGGGACCCCATTGTGGATGCTTTAGGTGCGAGTAATTATAGTGTACGTAGTATGAGAGTATGTCACATGATATAACTCGTTTGTTAGAATATATAAGTGGATATTTATTGATATTATATCATAAAAGTGGGAAATATTAACCATATCGCCCATCCATATTATAACACGTGGACACAGTAAAGCATACGTACAAGTGGGTTTTTGGCAAGTCATTAGACACAAACAAGTTTAAACACTTAAATCAATCTCAACCACATGATTTCATTGAAATAGATCCAACGACTAAACACCTCATTCCTCAAATGATGACATTGAATCTCTCAACTGCATGCATGCCACTATATATATCAATAAAATTAATACATAAATTAACTTGGAAATAGATAAAATAGACTTGAAGAAAATAGACTTACAGAAAATCTTGATTGAAAGATTTTATTGATCGATAATGCTCATGATTTATAGTGGTGGTTTTCTTGAGGGAGTCTCAGAGAAAACTTTGAAAACTGAGAAACTAAAAAATTACATTATGCTTTACTCTGGCCAAAAGCCGTTTATTTAAAGATCTAAACTACTGAAGTGTTGGTAGAATTGGATGCTTTGAATCTTTACTGTTGGAGCACGGGTCTTCTGCTTTTGCTTTAATCGGAGCTGTTATTCTTGATTTTGTCTTGTCTTTACGTTTGCTTTCTTTCATTTCTTTCACTTCTGCTTTTTTCCTTTATCAAGGAATATTGACTGTAGAGGCACGGGTCATGGGACTTCTTTCCTCTGGATTTTACTTTCACTTTTGCTTTAGTCTTCATTCATATCATAAGGGTCTTGGCTGTCTGGGTAGTCGGCACATCTGAATTTTTGAGTGGTATCTTTTTGACTTGATGGATTTGGTGTCTGACTGGAGGAGGAGGCTTGAGTGGAGAGGCTTGAATCATTAACTGCCTGGCTAATTCTTTTATTTCTGACTTGGATCTTCCTTCAAATGGGAGGGAAGAATGAGACGTGCCAGAGCAAGAGGGCTTTGGCTGTGGAACCTTGACTGAAAGGAATTTAGTATTGACTTGTTCAATAATTCTTTCTGACTTGAACTTATCCCACCATTTGATGAAGATCTATCTGGAGAGAATACGAGATTCCCAGTTGACTTGATATGACCATTTTAAAATCCAAGGAACTTTGTATTTGGCTATGAAGATTAAGAGTTTTAGGAAAAATTGATGCTCTTCCTTAAATTTCTATTTATTGGAAAAGTACATGACTGATTCTTTGAGATTGGGGGGAAGAATTGTTCACCCGTTTTATGTTTGTTCCTGTGATGGTAGGGCAAAGTTCCCCATTGCCTTGAAAACCATTGACTGGTTAACAAGTCAACTTTCTTTAGTGTGCAAGCGTGTCACTGTTAGCAATGAAAAATCCTAGCAGGTTTCTTAAAAATAGATAACTTGCGCCCCAAGTTACTGATTTCTAAATAAGCAATTGTGAATTTGGGTGAGGAATATCTCTCAAGTAAGTTCTTTTCTTGCCTCAGACTGGTGAAGACTTCACAATTTTTCACAATACAAAACTGGTAGTTCTGGCCTGAATAAATGATAAGATAGTGAACTGTTTTAAGCAGAAATACCTTTTACAAAACTCAAAAAGGGAAAACCAACTCGTAAAAAACAAAAAGAGGGCTTGACTTCCATTTCTGCCTGGATAGGTGCTTCTGATCCGGGCTGGATTGGGTATGCCTGTGCTGGATTGGACTGTCAATAACTTCAACTGTCAAGTTTCAGCTGTAAATCGATACCAACGTTTGAGTTTGGCAGAGCTTTAATCTATTTCAAGACCTGGAATGATTTTTGAACGGGCAGAATTGGGACCTCTTCAGTCTGGAATGGACAGAAGTGACTAGACTTGATGATTACTGAGTTGGAACTGCACTGTGGTACCTGTTCTGCTTGATCAGGGCTCTTCATAAATTTGTTGAGGTTTTCATATTTGTAAAACCCGAACTCTGCTTGATTTGGCTTATGCTGAACCAAATTTGTAACGAGAGAAATCTCGCTTTGAATTACTTATTTGTCTAAGTCTGAACTGGAGTTAGAAATTTTGAATTGTAACTGGTTTCTTTCTTGTGGCTCAATGAGCTTTTGGTTGCTTTAGTGTTTTGAAGGTTTTTGAGAGCAAGTGATCATTTTGAGTTTTGTCTTTGATTGATTTTTTTTGGCTGTCCCTTGATCTGTTCACCTCATCTCATATTTATAGAAAATGCTGGAGTGGGTTTCTTTAATCTTAAAAATGGGCTGCAGATTTTCTAAAAATCAAGATCTTTTTTATTTGATTTTTAAATATCAAAGAAAAGGGGAAGTTATCTGTTCTGTCATAGAAGAACCATCCATAATCAGTTTTCATGAATGTCTTTTCCTTGCTTTTTTTGAAAGAAAAACCAACTCTTCTTTGTTCCATGTTGTTCTTCGTAGAGAGAAAGAAAACAAGCTGCCATGATGGTCAGTTTGCTTTTCCTGTTTGAACAACTCCCTCTACTTATCTCTTGAAAACGTAGTTTGCTTATCTCTTGGAAAAACCACCTATTTGATGCAGAATTATATAGAAAGGGATTATGATCTTTTGGCTACAGAGTTTCAGAGAAGTCTTTTCTGTAATGACCTGCCTCCATTAATTCCAATCAACTTCTTTTGTAACTGGTTGAAATTGTTGACTTCTTAAAGTCAGATAATCACGTAGGTTTTCTTTGTGATCCAAGGCTGAGTGCGTAAATTTGCCCATAGTGGTATTTTGACCCTTTTATGTCTTGGGTAGAGAGCCGACAATTTTGATAAAACTGTCTTGGGTTTCTTTAATTTTGGGCTTCTCTCTATCCTCATTTAATCATGCCAAACCCAGTTTTTGAGTTTTGGGACCGTGGGCTGAGCAATTCGGGTGCGCTAGGCTTCCTTGGGTTTTTATGTAAAAAAAAAAAATTTCCTTGGGCTTAGGCTTTCTTGATTTTGGGCCCTCAATTCTAATTTAAAACGAAAAAAACCCAAACTGCTTGGGTCCTGAGTTTGCTTTGTTTGTTCTGGGCCTTCAGTGCTAGGCTGGGTGTGTAATTTTTGGCCCAATCGTAAGGGAAACGCTGGTGGCTGTTCAAAAATTGATATGGGCTTTTGATTATTTGGATTGGGTGTGCCAAATTAGGCCCAAATAAGAATTTCAAGAGTTGGGCCATGCTTTTCCCAACAGGAAGAAAACTAGTAAGGAAAAGGACTTTTGAATTTACTATCAAAGTTGACAAACCATGAATGACTAAAGTCCTCAGTTTGGTGGAGGAAAATGGTGTGTCAGGCTTCGATGTAGTCATAGTTGGAGTTAAGCGTCTTAAAAGAGTAAGGGTGTTCACCCTATTCAGTTTGACTGAGAATTTTTTGGATGTACATGGAGTGATAGAGAATGATATTTGGGTCATTTCTATCATAGATTGGTCTGGGTTTTGAGAAGAATATCTCGATAATATTTAAGTGACTTAGAAGGGTGTGGAGGTATGTAATGGAAATTGGGGGAAAAATAGGCTTTGGCTATTTTGACTGGGTTAGACAAGTAATTAAAACATGGTTCAATGAAGAAGAGGGTGTGATTGCTTTTTGGGAAATAAGGAGAGGATTTTTTGTGACTAACTGGAGAACAAGCAGGTGAGGGAGTTAAGACCTAAAATGGATCATAACTGGAAATAAGGGCTGACTGATAGTTGGGACGAATGTTATTGACTATGGATCCTAAAGTTGTGTACCTATTTGACACTTGAATGGGTGAATGTCCCGGATAAGGGATGACTTGGGAAGGTTGCTATGTTTTGACTGGGATCATTGATGTTGGGAGTTGTCTAACTTGTTGCTTGTCTTGTTGTTATGTTTGTTTTTCTGCCATTGTTTTTCCTGAAGAAATTCTCTGGTAAGGAAATCTGGGATGGAATTCTCACTACCTCTCAAATATTCAATATCAAAATAAAAAATGCTTAAAATAGCTTGCCAACGTGCAAAAATTTGTTTTGATGCAATATTTTGAACATTTTAGTCTAAAACATGTTTTGCACTTTTACAATCAACTCTGACAAAAAAATTTTGGTTTAATAGATCATCTTGGAATTTTGAAATGCATAATACTATAGATAAAATTTCTTTTTTAATAGTACTATAATTACGTTGTGACTATGTCCAAATTCCAGAATGGAATCGAACAATTTGCTCTGTTTGGTGTGGGTTGACTTTTTGTTTTAGGATACCTCCATAACCATTTTATGAGGCATCAGTTTCGACTATTTTGAAGGAATTGACATAAGGAATACCAAGACAGGGTAGTGTTTTGACATGAATTTTGATTTGCTTAACAATTTCTGTATGAACAGAAGTCCAAGGAGGAGGATTACTCTGGAGTCTATCAAATAAGGGTTTACATTGTTTTTGCAGATTTTGATAGAAATCAGAGACATAATTAAGAGATCCTAGGAACCTTTGAAGTTGACTTTTAGCAAGAATTTGATCTGGAAACTTATCAGCAAACTGGATGACCTGATCAATTGGGCTGATTTGTGACTGACAGATATTGAAACTAAGAAACCTAATATTGGTTTGGAATAGCTTGATCTTTTTTGCTGAGATAACTAAACCATTTCTCTTGACTATTTGAAGGAATTTATACAGATGTTTCCAATGTTGTTCTATTGACTAGGAGAAAATAAGGACATCATCAATATAAACTATATAGAAATCACTGAAAGGGTTGAATATTTCATTCATTATATTATGGAATTCACTAGGCGCATTTTTTAGACCAAAAGGCATGACATTCCATTCATAGTGACCAAAGGAGGTTACAAAAGCGGTTTTATATTTATCTGACTTTTGGATTTGAATTTGCCAAAATCCACTTTTCATATCAAATTTAGAGAAAATGATTGCTTTATCTAATCTATTAATTAGATCTCTCTTATTGGGGATCGGATATCTAATCCATTCTAATGCCTTTTTAAGGGATTTATAGTTGATGACTAATCTTGGGGCCCCTCTTTCTAATTCAGCATTTTTCTGAACATAAAAGGCTGGACAGGACCAAGGTGACTTGCTTTTACGGATTATCCCTTTTTGAAGTAGTTATGTAATTTCCTTTTTGCAAAATTCCATGACTTCTTGACTCATTTGGATTGGTCTTGCTTTAGTAGGAATATGTTTCTCATTAAAGGTTTTGACATAAGGAAGACTCACTACATGTTGTTTTCTATGCCAAAAGGCATTAGGTAGGTTGGAACAAACTTCTTGTTTTAACTTTTCTTCAAAAATTTTGACTTGTAGTTGCAAGTTTTTATTTGCAAGTTGTTGTTCAATTCTATTGAAGTTGATTTATTCTTTAAGTTGACTTGCTTGCTTTTAATTTGAATTAGTTTGACTGATTTAGAGACTGCATTTTTTTGAAGAGCTTTTAACACTTGTAATTCTGGCTTAGTTAAAAATTCAAATTTAACTTTTTCTCCCATATAGATTGAGGTGACTCTGGCGTATTCTACATTAAAAGGGTAGAGTAGGGCAATAAATGGTAATCCTAGAATGACTTCATCAGTTATGCCTTTGACTAAGACAAAGGATGTCTTAAAGCATATTTTATTTTGGCATAAATGGGCTTTAAGGATTTCATATTTGAGGTGCAGTGGTTTACCGGAGGTTGTTCCTAAGGATTCTTTTGATTTTATGTAATATTTAGTGGGAATTAATCCTTCTTGAATACAATTAAGGTCGGCTCCTGAGGTCAAATAAGGCTATTGTTTTTAGTTCAAAGTTGTTGATATAAATGCTGACTCTTGAATACCATTTTTGGAAACTTAATTGTTTGATTAAATTAATGGTTTTGTCAGTACTTGAATGTTCATCTTCATCTTCAAACTGTTTTTTACCTTTGTTGTTAGGTTCCATTTTTTCTAGTAGATTGATTAAGTCTTGTTTAATGTCAATATTATCACTTTGTAATTGTCGGTTGGATTGCTTCAACTCAGCGATTTCCTTTTTGATAGTTTTTTTACTTCAAGTTGTAAATCTTGTCATATTTAGGCTTTTTTGGGGGTGGGGGGGGGGGGGGGGGGTCGTATTGTTTTGACCAATGACTTTTCTTAGTTTGGTCATTTGGAATTTTATTAAGAGCTTGGAAATTCATATTAGTTCCTGTGACTTTATAATAAATTCTGTAGACTAAAGCTAGAGGTTGGGTACCTGGCAAGACTTTATACCCTGAAGTTTTAATGTTTAATGTTAGAGTTTTTAATATGTGAGGATCACTAAGGCTTACTATGAAGTATGGGTAACAGTCAAAGTGAATTGGACCATTAAACAAGCTTGACTCTATTATTCCTATGGTACTATCACTAAAGTTGGTAAATCTGGCATCACGTAGGCAAAGTAAAATAGAGGCATTTAGTCCTAACCCGGTAAGGGGTTTGACTGCTACTTGAACGAGGCCAATGTGAAGGAAATTGTTTCCATCACTCTTATGTTTCTTTATTGACTCAAGGTTTAATAATTGACATGTTTCGTGTTCTTTACTCAAGGCATAGACTTGTTCAACTGTTTTCACGTGGGTTGTACTTTTGAAACTTGAAAGTGACCATTTTTTCTTGTAAATTTAGACCATCTCCAACCATGAGGGTCAAACCCAAATTTTAGGATTATAGCCCCAAAAACCTTCTCCAACCATGTATAATGAGGGGTGGTAATTTGGGTCAGACTGAAATCTTGGGTGGAATTTGGCCCAACTTTCCAGTCCGGGTGGAATTTCTGTGGGCCCCAAGTCGAAGCCAACTTGTGCAGCATGTGAAGGAATGACAAGACAGAGCAAATTTGCTGGACACGTGGAAGGCTCACATCAAAGGGACGTTGGAATCCAACAGCTCCCTTTGAAAACCAATTATGCATCTACTTGTTCTTTTTTTAATTCTTTATATAATCTTTTGGAGCCTTTAAAAGCTGGCCACGTGTAAAGCAATGGGAACCAACTTTTTGTCATTTTTCAAGCTTTCTCAAATAGATATAAACAGCCCATATTTTTTTCAACTTGATTTTTAACGAGAAAAAGAAGATCCAATTATCAAAATTAAAATCAAATGGTTAAAATAATATTTGTAATTTATCTAAATGAGATCCCACTCTCAAACTATACAATCATTCTCATTTTAATTTCAAGCCAAAAAAAATTTTATGTTCATGGAATTTTAATTTTTTTAGATTAAAATGTTTAGAAAATTAATTCACGAATGTTGAAACAAAATTAATGTCAAGAAAAATTAATGACAAAAAAAATTTAAGCGTTAATCATTCTTAAACAATTTAATAAAGTTGCGGACTCAAATTATGAGTCCGCAAGGTTGGAGGAAAAAACAGTTTGAGTCCTAAAAATACATGAATAGTTGTATTTTGGAGGGTGAAAATTTGAGTTTAGCCCTAACATGGTTGGAGATGGTCTTATGTACTAGGGATTTTGGGGATATTCCAATCTTTATAGTCAATTTCATTACTAGTTTCATATTTTATTTCCGGGAGTTTACTAATATTGGCTCTAGAACTGCTACTGTTACAAGAGTTTGTTCTAAAAAGGCGACTCATTGGGACAAAGATTACTGGTTTTCTTACAAAGGGTAGGAAGGAAAGCTAAAAATTCTATAAATAGGTTCAAGGATTCATGAAAAAAATAGCTAGCAATCTAAACATGTCATCACCAGCAGATTCGCCTTTTTCGTACTACCAAGATTCCCCCCCTCCAACTCCTCCAGAATTTCAATATGAATCGACCCTGGCAACACACCTAAATTTAAATATGAATCTCTGCCACCGCCACCGCCATCATCGATACCTTCTGATGTATCCCACTATAGTTAGGACCATTAAACAAGCTTGACTCTATTATTCCTAGGGTACTATCACTAAGTTGGTAAATTTGGCATCATGTAGGAAAAGTAAAATAGAGGCATTTAGTCCTAACCCGATAAGGGGTTTGACTGCTACTTGAACGAGGCCCATGTGAAGGAAATTGTTTCCATCACTCTTATGTTTCTTTATTGACTCAAGGTTTAATAATTGACATGTTTCGTGTTCCTTACTTAAGGCATAGACTTGTTCGACTGTTTTCACATGGGTTGTACTTTTGAAACTTGAAAGTGACCATTTTTTCTTGTAAATTTATGTACTAGGGATTTTGGGGATATTCCAATCTTTATAGTCAATTTCATTACTAGTTTCATATTCTATTCCCATGAGTTTACTAATACTGGCTCTAGAACTGCTACTGTTACAAGAGTTTGTTCTAAAAAGGCGACTCATTGGGACAAAGATTACTGGTTTTCTTACAAAGGGTAGGAAGGAAAGCTAAAAATTCTATAAATAGGTTCAACGATTCATGAAAAAAATTGCTAACAATCTAAACATGTCATCACCAGCGGATTCGCCTTTTTCGTACCACCAAGATTCCCCCCCTCCAACTCCTCCAGCAATATGAATCGGCCCTGGCAACACCACCTGAATTTCAATATGACTCTCCGCCACTGCCACCGCCATCATCGATACCTTTTTGATGTATCCCACTATAGTTAGGACCATTAAACAAGCTTGACTCTATTATTCCTAGGGTACTATCACTAAAGTTGGTAAATTTGGCATCATGTAGGAAAAGTAAAATAGAGGCATTTAGTCCTAACCCAATAAGGGGTTTGACTGCTACTTGAATGAGGCCCATGTGAAGAAAATTGTTTCCATCACTCTTATGTTTCTTTATTGACTCAAGGTTTAATAATTGACATGTTTCGTGTTCCTTACTCAAGGCATAGACTTGTTCGACTGTTTTCACATGGGTTGTACTTTTGAAACTTGAAAGTGACCATTTTTTCTTGTAAATTTTTGTACTAGGGATTTTGGGGATATTCCAATCTTTATAGTCAATTTCATTACTAGTTTCGTATTCTATTTGTTCTTCATTTACTATTTCCGAGAGTTTATTAATACTGGCTCTAGAACTTCTACTGTTACAAGAGTTTGTTCTAAAAAGGCAACTCATTGGGACAAAGATTATTGGTTTTCTTATGAAGGGTAGGAAGGAAAGCTAAAAATTCTATAAACAGGTTCAAGGATTCCTGAAAAAAATAGCTAGCAATTTAAACATGTCATCACCAGCGGATTCGCCTTTTTCGTACTACCAAGATTTCTCCCCACCAACTCCTTCAGAATTTCAATATGAATTGGCCCTGGCAACACCACCTGAATCTCTGCCATCGCCATCGCCATTGCCATCATGGATACCTTCTAATGTAACCGACCCGGTATCGCCCTTGGGGAAAAGGAAAGTAGTATCGACGGGAACTTTGGTTGGAGTGATTGCGGGGTGTGTGATAGGTTTCATACTACTTGTGCTGGCTTTGTGGATTTTCATCGTCTGCTATAGGAGGAAGAGAAGCAAACGACATGATGTGGTGGAGATTTTCCACGGAGAGCCTCCACATGAACCCAAAGGTATGAGCGCATTTTGTTATATTTATATTGTCCTTAATTACCAATCCTCATTGCACCTAACAAGAATTTAGAGGCCTTGTTACCGAAATGATTTAATTGTAAAACGCACTTACATTTTCACATAATAATATAGAATTTAGTTTTTATATAATTGCAGATTGGATCATTCACTTCTTTTCATAATAAGACATCGTTTCGATCGGTGACAATACATAAATATTTAGAAAGTTTATCTCTGTACATGATGCCTTGTGTCTGATTTTCCATCCTTCAACATTACTTGTATTATTTTGTTCGAAATATTTCATATATCCTATTGATTTTAGTTAATACCTTTCTTTCCTTTTGCGTTCAAATTAATTTCCAATTCCCCTATCAACGAAAAAAATTAAATTAAGCAGGCAGGGAAACAGAATAAAATTAGAGTGAATTTTGATACGTAAATGGCTCAATCCGTTCCAAGTTTCAAGGAAAACAATCTACGTCTATTTCTTAATTTTTGGTAAGAAAAGTTATCAAAAAGGAAAAAAGAAAAAGAAAATCAAATCTGACCAAAAAAAGAAAAAGAAAATCAAACAGTTAGGAAAAGTTGACGTACCAAAGACGAAGTATAAACGGTCTCTTTCGATTTGGGGCCCACCGCGTTAGTCTTCCCTTCATTCTCCACCAACTACCACCCATGTGACTGTTCATTTCACTTTCAGACACCTTCTCTTCAAACGCAAAAAAAAAAAAAAAAAAAAAAAAAAAAAAAAAAATGCGAATTGCTTCAATCCCTCGGCTAACTTCGAACCTCGCCGGAAATGTCGGCGCCGTCTCCGGCGACCAACTCTACGTCACCTCTTCCTCCGGTGACTAACGCCACGTCACCACCTCCTCCGGCGACCAACGCCCCAGCGCCTACTACTCCTTCTCCTCCGGTCAACGCCACAACACCTCCCCCTCCCCCTCCCACAGCGCCCACCGAGTCTCCGCCGCCGCCGCCGCCGTCGCCGGGGAGTGGGACCTTGCCGACGAAAACGAATGTTGCGATTATAGTCGGGGTTGGGATTGGAGGGTTCAGTATGCTAGTTTTCGTGTCGATTTTCTTCTTTTTCTACAGAAGACGGAAGAGGCGGCAGCAAGGGAGGCCATATGAGTATCCACATGAACCTAAAAGTGAGCTTCCTTTTTTTGTTGTTCGAAAATTGAAATCTGAAAACTCGAATTTTCTTTTGGTTGGAAACTTTTGTTTATGTGAAGTTTGAAGTTTTGGTTTATTGAGTTTTGATATTAATTATATAGTGAATGTGGGTGCACTGCTTAAGTTTGCACATTGGAATTGAGTGAGTTGAATTTGCAATTTTTGAATTTGGTTATGGATTTCTTGAATTATTTCCTCTGAGTTCATTCACTGGGTTTCATGGCATGGAAATGTCTATAGACATCTGGTCTTTGCCCCTAATTAATTTGTGCAATTTATGTCCTTTGATTTCTCCAGATGATCAATTTAGTGGCCAACCTCAGCATTTGCAACAAAATTATACTCCTCCACTGGCAGACAAAGTAGAAATATATTCAAATCCTACTGATTTTCCAGCACCATCTTCAAGCAGTAGCAGCTTGAGCTCTGAGAAACCACCCTCAGGACAATCTCCTGGCATTGCCCTTGGATCATCGCAAATCACATTTACATATGAAGAGTTACTGATGGCAACAAATGGTTTCTCCAATGCCAATCTCCTTGGTCAAGGAGGATTTGGTTATGTCCATAAAGGAGTCCTTCCAAATGGGAAAGTGGTTGCAATTAAGCAGCTGAAAGCTGGGAGTGGACAAGGGGAGCGTGAATTCCAGGCAGAGATCGAGGTCATTAGTCGCGTCCATCACAGATATCTTGTTTCACTGGTTGGATACTGCATTAGCGGGGCCCAAAGGATGCTTATTTATGAGTTCGTTCCAAACAATACCTTGGAATTTCATCTGCATGGTATGTCTTTTCGTTGGTTATAGTTTGCTGCCTTTCTAAAATCACCAAAATGGAATGAAAGAAAAAGAACGGTTATGCTAGGATCTGGTTTTTATTCTGCATTTCATAGCAATGATTGGAATCTTATCAAAGAAAATCATTGCAGGAAAGGGGAGGCCAACTATGAATTGGCCAACAAGATTGAAAATTGCCCTAGGCTCTGCAAAAGGATTGGCATATCTCCATGAGGACTGTAAGCCTTCTTTGCACGCTAGTTTTTTGTGTTGCTAACCATAAGCAAAATTGTTGGTCATTGTTATCTGCCTTGGAAGTCACCCACTGTTGAACTATATCTCAGGTCAGCCCAAGATCATACACCGTGACATCAAGGCATCTAATATTCTTCTTGACCATAACTTTGAGGCAAAGGTAGATAGTAATAGCTTCCCCATTTTGATACGATTCTTTTTAAACTTTCAAATGCATCAAAGTTACAATGTTCTTCCTGGATAGTTGAGCCTAATTAAGGTAGCATTGTAATAGCTTCATGGTTCATTACCTAATCTCTTAATTAACCACTAATTCCAAACCGGTACCGGTAAAATTCGAAGACATGATGAATGATATGATAATAAATAACTACCGTAGATTTGTTTGTTTTGGTCATATCTACTTTCTTTTCTTAAAATGGAGGAAAAAAAAAGAGACAAGGAGATTCGCATTCATGTATGAGGGATAGTATTGTAAGTTCCTCACCAAAATTTTGATCCTTTTCCTGCCTTTTCAATTCTCCATGGCAAACTAAAGGAATGCATTGTAGTTGAATTGACTGGCTATCTGGATAACTTTAACTTAAAACATTCGAATCAGCACTGCTTAGCATTTGAACATGCAATTCCATCTTTAAGTCGGAATTCTTGAATGGTTTTTTAATTTGTTTTGAAATGCTCCTAAAATTAACTCGTATTGTGTATTGTATCTGATTTTTGTTCAGGTTGCAGATTTTGGACTTGCCAAGGTTTCTTTAGATACAGATACTCATGTCTCCACTAGGGTCATGGGAACTTTTGGGTAAGATCAATTGTCTGTATTAATTTACTCATAGCTTTACTGGTTCCATGAAGTCTATTTGTGGAGTGAAAATAAAACCATCTATTTTTGGGATATCATGGTTGATTTGCTAATATAGTTCCATTTTTGCTTGTTTGTAAATTTACCAAATGCAGTTACTTAGCTCCTGAATATGCATCTAGTGGAAAGCTCACTGAGAAGTCAGATGTCTTCTCATTTGGGGTTGTTCTATTGGAGCTGATAACTGGACGCCAACCAATTGATAAAACTCAATCTTTCACTGATGATAGCATGGTTGAGTGGGTGTGTAGACAATATCATCACTACTAATTTCTAGCATTTTATCAATTTGTTGTACTTGTAGTAGAGCTGTTTAATTGTGGCACCTGAACTTTACCATCATGTTTTTGTGGAGAACGAACTATAAAGCACACACCTTTGTTTAGATGCAGAGCGTAATCTCTCTCTCTCTCTCTCTCTCTCACACACACACACACACAAAAACACAGTTCTGTGGGATATTTCTTTGGTTTAGGGAAGTGGACAAGTCTTCTGTGTGACTAACAGTTTTTGTTTTCACCTATTGTAATGAAATCTTATTCATTGCAAGGCTTGAATGGCATGGGAAAGATGATGGACAATGTTATTGAATTTCAGGCAAGGCCTTTGCTTGCACAAGCATTGGAAACAGGCAACTTTGATGCTATTGTTGATGTAAGGTTGCAGAATGACTACAACACTGGTGAAATGGCTTGTATGCTTGCTTGCGCTGCTGCTTGCGTACGTCATTCTGGCCGACGTCGGCCACGAATGAGCCAGGTAATCTTTACAAAGTTCTGAAATTAGTTTGAGCTGTCAAAATAAGTCTAATAGTCTTGTTTTTAGCAACCGAATTGTTATAATTCAGTTGTCTTTATATGTGTATGGACTTAGAACCCCCTACAGAAGTGCTTTAAGTGGATCCTTATTTTCTTGTTTAGCAAGAGTCCAACAATGGTTAACTTTATTGCAAAGTGTTTTCCATTTTCCAATTCGATCCGATCCATTCATTCGTAGAGCTATTTACTTACTACTGTAGTCATGAGGTAATTTTTAAGTACGGCTTAAGAGCAGGTCCGTGCTCCCAGAGAGATGTGGGATTGTTGTGGATAACTTTGTGGAGAACAAAATTTGTTACCTTATTTAACGACAAAACTTGAGCAATACATGATTACACGTATACAACCCTAAATAACATGTTGATTATCTAAAGTACCCCTGAAATATAAAATTTGTACCATAGTCAACACCTATCTTAGTTCTGTTCAACACTCACAGCTTTTAAGAGAAGAGTTCAAGGGACTAGAAGTGACAGTGGTGGTCTAATCGACAGCAGCTGTCACTTGTTGATCTCCAGTGGGAGGTTTGAATCCGAAGTCCCTCGTGTTAGAGGATTGGTTTGGTTTCATTGAGTAAAAGAGTGCACAACCTGCCAACAGAACCAATCTAATCTGTTTCATGTTTGGTGAATCCAAACAGACACAGTTCAAAGTTCGAACCCACCTAGTTGTGTAAGATTGTGTGGGGTCGTTCTTAGTCAGATTTTCCGTTTCATTTATCTCTCCTATTACCTTGTATTTGTTCAGATTGTCAGTATGCCTACGAAATCCATTGATTCCATTTTGACTGTCCAATGCTGATTTGTGTTTTTACTTTGATATATATAAAAATTGTTCTGTATGTGGCATTTCGTTCTTAATCTTTGATTAAAAGCAGGTAGTTCGAGCTTTGGAAGGAAATCTTTCTCCAGATGAGTTAAATGAGGGAGTTATACCGGGTCACAGTACAATATACAGTTCCTACGGAAGCTCAGACTACAACACTGGTGAATACAAGGAAGACTTGCGGAAATTCAGAAAACTAGCATTAGAAAGCCAAGAGCAAGAACAAGGAACTAGTGGGATTAGTGGGCCTAGCAGTGAGTTTGATCAGCACCAATCTGCCTCTAGTGGTGAAGGCCAACAAACCTCCCAAGAGATTGAACTTGGGAAAACGAAGAAAAACACCCGTAATTTGAGTGAAAGCTCTTGACAACTGATCCCCCAAAACCTTGGAAAAACCAATTTCTCCTGTTCTACATCCGATATCCTTCCGAACTTTCCAGAATCACACACTATACTGTGTCACGTTTTCATGAAAAAACACTTCTGATGGTACATTCGGTAGATCAAATGTACATTTTTCAGCTAGATTAATGATTTTTGTGGGAGTCGCATGCTCAGTCGTTTGAAGAATTCGAGTGTTTCTATACCTCCCAAGAGTTTGATTGAAATGTCCATATGAAGAAATCTTTTTATATATATTGAAGTTAGGAACAATTAGGAGGAATAATTATGTATGTATTATGGTGGATTTTTCATTGTTAACGTTAACGGTTGGTTAGTGTTCAAATTTTGTTGAATCTGTACATGTGTTATTTGTTTTTAGTTTTTATTTTTTATTTTTTATGTGTATATCAAATAAACTCCAAGTCCGATTTTCATCTCTTTTATTGGAGACCAGGATGCCGTCCAATCAGGGTCTTCTTGTAGTCACCAACTCTCATCCATTATACAAGGTACAGATTGTTAAAATAGGATGAATTGCCAAAGGAAAAAGTAATTTATGCTTGTCAATAAATAAGAAAAATATTAAGTGGTAGTATTTTATTTTGTTTTTCTTTTGGGTGAATTGGTTCTATAACAAGGTTTTATAATCAAATCTTTATAAAAATAAAAGTAAAAGTTCAACATACTCCAAACGTGGGTTATGCTAGTGGGTCGGATAGTGAGTCTACCCATGTAGACTCAAATTTCGAGTCCTCCTTCCTTATTTTAAACGAAATTAGAATTATCTACTTCATAAAAATTCAATTGATTTGGCGAATTCTCCTATCCGTTTATTCTCTCCGCCATATATTTTACTTTTCCTATTCTCTTTGTACCATATAATAAGGGTTAATGACTAAAATGGTCCCCCAACTATTGCCCCAGTATCATTTTGGTTAACTAACTAAAATTTTCATTTGAACCGTCCTTCAACTTTTTATTTGGTATCAAAACGGTCCTACCGTTAAAGTCTGTCAATTTTATTGTTAAATTGAGGGGTAAAAAATGTCTCTATGAATTAAAATAGTAATTTATAATTAAAAATTAAAGGAAACTATTATAAAACTTAGAAAATTTTAAAAAATTGAATCTCACCAGCCACATGACTTTTTTTTCTTCGTGAGATTGACCTGACAATTAATACAAAAAAAATTCTCTATTGTTTAAATTAATTAAAAAAATTAAAATCAAATAAATATAAATATAAAATCCACCAACGTGGCTTTTTTTTTGTTGCCAACATGGCTTTTTTTTTGCCGACATGGACTTAAAAATTAATAATTTTTTTCCTCTATTGTTTAAATTAATTAAAAAATTTAAAATCATATAGATACAAAAAAATAAAAAATAAAAAATAAATTGTATATGGACAGTTTTACCCTTTAATTTAACAATAAAATTGACAGATTTTGACTATAAGATCATCTTGATACGAAATAAAAAGTTGAAGAACGGTTCAAATGAATATTTTAGTTGGTAAACCAAAATGATACTGGAGCAATAACTGAAGGATCATTTCAGTCATTAGTTCTAATAAGTAAAGATGTGGACGAAAGATGTGGAAGTCTTATTAATTCCAAATAAAGAAAACGAAGTTTCCAGAATTGATTCGAGTGACAAAAATGGGATATTCTCATTTTTCAGAAAGTCCAGACTTCATGTGTAAAATCAACCAAAAAGTATGGGTACTTTTGGTATAGTAGAAAGTCAGAAACAGTGCAATTTTGTCCAGGCTGTCACTATTCGGTTAGCTCTGCTCCCATCCCAACACCAATACCCGCTCTAGAATATCCTCTCTCTCCTCTCTCTCAAAACTTTCAAACACCAAATTCGAAGTTCGAAAAATTTCCCTTTTGTTTTTCTGGTCGCGCAAGCAAACCCTGATTTGAATTCTCTACGCCTTTGATCCATGGCTTCTCGTAGGCGCATGCTTCTGAAGGTCATTATCCTCGGCGACAGCGGGTAAGCTTCATCAGTTTCTTAATAATTGTTTGTTTATTTGCAAATCGAAGAATTAAAATTCTGAATCTCGTTGCTTGCTTATACAAATTAAAATTCACAATTTTGGTCAACTAGTTATATGTATTCTGATTTATTGGATAAAACAAGCTGTTGTATTTCTTTTGGTTAATAGTTCAATTTTGCTTGTAATTAATGCCAGGATTTAGACATTTATTTGTTGATGTTAAAAATGTGTTTCTATGCTGATCTATGTTTTGTTTAATTTTTATTTGGCAGGGTGGGGAAGACATCGCTGATGAATCAGTACCGTCCAAAATCTAGATCATGCATTTATTTTTCTTCAAATTCTGGATTTATTTTTTGTCGGTTTGGTAATTCATTATGTTTTCGAATTTTAGGTATGTGAATCGTAAGTTTAGTAATCAGTACAAGGCCACAATTGGAGCCGATTTTCTGACCAAGGAAGTTCAGTTTGAAGATAGGTTGTTCACGTTGCAGGTGAGAGATCTCTGAGCGTTCATGTGGTTTTATTATTTGACGAATGTTATTGAATAAAAGCCAAAATCCATGTTATGCAATGAATATTTGAACAATCATAATTGGTACCCCGAACTCTGTGGTCTGATTGGTTTGGTGTTGTTAACTCATTGTCACTTAGATTGTGACTTTTTAAATATTCTGCTTTCTTATTGAAAACCCCATTTGTTACTTTTGTAATTCTCGTTCAAAAAGTAGTTGCTTTCATTTGGTGTGGTTCATTTAATGTACCGAGGGGAGGAGAAATCCCAAGTTGAAAATTTAACTTAATTTTTGCTCTCTCAAGATCAAGAATGTTTTCTTTAGTGGACAGCTTATGATATTTGTATGGACAGTTGATCACTTTAAGTTCAGTGATGGCCGTTAAGGTACTAGATAAAAAGAAATTAATTATAATGGAAAAAGAAAGAATGGGAGATGAAATCTATGCTTTAGCAGTTGAAAAACTATTTGTTTCCATAAACAACATATACTGGAAAGAAACTGATTTGCTTCATGTTTGGGATATTATCTACCTACTTCTGTAGTATTGACACCCCTATCTAGAACATGCAGCATGTAGTGCAAAGTGACATGAAGCAAGTATTGATGTGAATGTCATGAAATAATTTGTAAGAGAACATTTGGGATTCATGAACGTGTAAATTAGAAGGTTTACATCTTTTATTCATTTTTGCAGATTTGGGATACTGCTGGGCAAGAGAGGTTTCAAAGTCTTGGTGTGGCTTTCTATCGTGGTGCAGATTGCTGTGTTCTTGTGTATGATGTGAATGTCATGAAATCATTTGAAAATCTTAACAACTGGAGGGAAGAATTTCTGATTCAGGTAATTACCATTAGATTGGCGTCTTAGATAATCACACATATTGAAACATTGACTGAAGTTACATTTTCTGGATTTGATGTTTAGGCCAGTCCATCAGACCCTGAAAACTTCCCATTTGTCGTGTTGGGGAACAAGATTGATGTTGATGGTGGAAATAGTCGAGTGGTATGTCATCTAGAATATGGAGGTTCTATGTTGTTGTAGGATGTATGTGCAGCTGTTCTTTTCTTATAGTGTGTGCATGTGGTTTTACTCTTTTGGCTGTAGGTTTCTGAAAAGAAAGCAAAGGCCTGGTGTGCTTCCAAGGGAAACATACCATACTTTGAGACCTCTGCAAAAGAGGGCTTTAATGTGGATGATGCCTTCCAGTGTATAGCCAAAAATGCACTGAAGAATGAACCTGAAGAAGAGATGTAAGTATTCTCTAGTCTCCCCTTTCGCCATGGATTTCTTCTTTTCAGTATTGAATTTAGTCCCTCATTCATGATTTAGTAAATATCTTATATAGCGCGGCCATAATTTGAGATAATTATCTGAATAGGTGAAGACAATTCTATAGTTGATCAATTTAAAGTATTTGGAAAAAAAATTATGTTATCAGTCAATTTATTTTTTGTCAAATGATGATGGTAGCTACAGAATAAGGATAGCAATTATCTTGTTTACTCTTATCCCATGAGTTGATATGGAGAAGTACCTCTTGGTTATAGTTGCTTTTGATAATGAGTAATTATAGTCAAGTGGTATTCCCTCGCCATGGAGGGATGAAATTTGTGTGGAGGGAGGCTACCTTTTTGTTTAACCTACTTTGGCCAATTAATTAATGACTAGAGATCATTTTGTTTCGATGACTTAATAACAAGCATGAATAATGGAGCTCAAACAGTCAACACAAACAAAAGCTTGGGAAGCATGTTGGAATGCTATGGTTTTGGATTGAATTATAATCCAATCCTTCTGTACTTGACCAACAAATTCTTTGGTCCATGGTGGCATGGTCAATAGTTCTGATCTTAGCATTCGTATTGGGAAGCTGATTACCATCACAAAAGTCAACAGGGATAAACAAAGTTTAGGTAGAAGTGCTTATCTTGAAGTAAGGGAGAGAAAGAAGAACAGGAAACTGTTCTTGACAGCTGGGGCCCATGATTTCTATTGTTTTTGGACCACAGTCCTCTCCAATTTAACTTGAAATGGGGTGGAACGGTCTTTAATATTAGCTGCCAGATCAAGATTGATGGTACTGCACATATCATGAAAGTGATGCTACTTTCTTGAAAAATTACTGCAGAATAGTTTGGTTTTGATTGCATAGCTATTATAAATGAACCAGCAAACTGTCCAACCAGAGAGAAGCTTGTGTGGGACCGTTATATGATGTCATCGTACTGATTTAGTGGGTCTAACCACTCAAAGGAAGTCATTTGTTAGAAAAAAGTGAAGTTCTTCATTTGAATGGCTTCCTTTGAATGGTTAGGCTCACCACATCAGCATGATGACGTGGTATGACGGTCCTACACAAGTTTTGCTTGTCCAATAGAATGTGGGCTGTGCGGTCAGAAATGAAAAGTTGCTTATGATTTCATTTCATGTTGGAAAATACGGTAGAACATCAAAGCTGCAAATTAGAAAAATATGGTTGAATGTAGTCCTTATGATTTCAGTTCCAGTCCTCTCTCAAACCAGGTTTTAGGTTTAACCTAAAGTTGATACAGTGTAAAACAAAGCAATTGCCACAAACAGAAACAAATGACTCCTTTATATTTAATGAACTTGTTATAAGCTGCCCTTCTCCCATTTTTCTTTTCCCTATCATGTGAATGTTAAATCAGTAGGAATACCCAATTTTTGATGCGGTTACTAATTAAACACTTTTGGCTTTTGTGTGTGGATGATGAAGATACCTTCCTGACACAATTGATGTTGCTGGTGGAGGGAGGCAGCAAAGATCAACTGGCTGTGAATGTTGAAAGAGTTGTTGAATGGGGCTTATTATGTGGATGGCAGAAAGCAATTATCGTCGACGATATTTGGTGATTGAGACTCAGTAATTTTAAAAGTTGATAATGTAGGGAAGGTTACAAATTTTTTATTTGTATTATAAGTTGGAAGAGTCATTTGTTTACTTTGTATTGTTTCTGTTTATATTTGATGGTTGTATTTCCCCTTCCATTTGTTTCTTCTGGGAAGATAATGGTTATTATCATTTACTGTAGCTCCTTCAAACTCAACATAAACTTATTTACACGTAGAACTGGGTCATTTTTGTGAAGTGCATGCTTAAAATCTCTTGAAGTTGGCTGTGCTGATACTTGGTAGATATCAGTTTCCAGAAAAACCCACTAAACAGTGATCAGTAATTTCTTTAATCATATAGCTTTGAACCTATGAAGGCCCATGAAATACTAGGTAGTTTTGGATTGAATTTAGACCCATAGGGTGTTTTTAGTGGAGATTATTTACATAACTACATACAATAATCTTTGAGGAATGTTAGCAACTTTTTCTCTAACCTTTTCTTTTAGACTTTCTCCTTTTTTTTTATGACATATGTCACTTTCTTTACACTAAAAACAATGTAAATAATGCATCAAATAAGATAACATTTGTTTCCAAATTTGCCCTTATTTTTTGTATTGATTTTAATGTTTCCTTAAATTTATTATCCAAATTTGTTACAACTTTCTTATCACCTTGTAAAAATTAAATAAGAAAAAACATTAGGTTTTTTTTTCTTTTTTGAAGGACTCCAACAAATAAGACTTACCTAAGTAATGGTTTTAAAAAAAATCAATAATCAAACTTATCGAATTAATGGTTTGAAAATGCAATCAATGAACTTCCTTAGAAGGACATCTTCTGTGTAAATAAAAAAAAAAAAAAAAAAAAAAAAAAAAAAAGAAAATAATATTTTTGTGAATTTTTTTTAAGGTCATTATTGTGTTTTTTTTAACGAAAAAAAAATGTTTTTCCTAAAAAAAAAGAAGACATTTTCTTTTAAAAAAAACAGATTTTTTTTAATTTTTTACATATGGTAAGAGAGTAAAAAAAATAAAAAAAAAAAAAAAATGAAGGAAAAAGTGGACAAATTAATAATTGTAAACTTGGAAAACAAAAAGGTGGTTTGTTTGATGTATTAATGTCATTCTTTTTAAGTGTATGAGAAGTGACACATGTCATGAGGAAAATGGAAAAGGTCCAAAAGAAAAGGTTAGAGAGAAGGTTACTAGCATTCCCCATCATTCAATGAAACAAACGCTAATAGTTAGTTCTTTCTCATGTGGAAATTTTTACATTTCTCACTTCTTCACATGCATATTGCATTTCCTTAACTGGTCTGTCAATTTTCTATTATGTCTAAACTTATTGATGTGTATGAGTTACTATCGTGTATTGGGGGAACAAACAAAAAGGAAGACAGATTAGTCAATGAAATAATGTATGGAATTCCATTTTTTCTTTATGTAATTTTCATATTAAATGACGAAGAAAATTCTAGAGGAAGATAGATTAGTCAATGAAATAATGTATAGAATTTCCGCTATTTCTTTATGTAATTTTCATCTTAAATGACGAAAAAAATTCTAGAGGAAGACAGATTAATCAATGAAATAATGTATGGAATTTCCGCTCTTTCTTTTTGTAATTTTTCATATTAAATGACTCAGAAAATTCTAGAGGAAGACAAATTAGTCTATGAAATAATCTATGAAATTTCTGCTCTTTCTTTATATAATTTTCATATTAAATTATGAAGAAAATTCTAAAGATAGGCTTATCAGAAAAGGATATACATGTGCTCATAAATGAAAAATTAAAATACATGTCTTCCTCCTTTGTTCTGAGGAGTTTGACAAAAGTGGGTGTTTATATGACTTTGAGGAAGGCTTTTACCAATCAATCGATGAAGACTAGAGGAAGACTTTTACCAATCAATCAATGAAGACTATAGGAAGTCTTAAATACCAATGAACGGCTCCTTTTTTGGTTGGGGGAACATGTGTATGGGTGTTAAAACTCATTGGAGAAAGACTAGAGGACTATACCACCTCATGTGGTAGATAATGTATCAATTTGCAAATAACTTTAGTAGCAAGTGGACTATACTAGCCACCTACAGCTTTAAGCCTGATCATACAGATAATGCTTGCATCCTTTGTTTTACTGCGACTGTTAGCACAAAGAAAGCCGATGCTTTCATTGCCTCTTCTACCTCCATGCGACATTGCTCTGTCGGGCTTTCTCCCATTGCAGAGAATTCCCCACTATTGCCTTCGGTAAGAGTATGAGCTGTGTCTTAGTTAGTGTGGTTGATCTTCCTAATTGCCTTAGTTAGCTTTGCCTTACCAACTACCTAATCAGACACAAGGCCCTTCCTCGGAGAAAGCAGAACTATATAAGACTTTTAACAGTTGTCACATATGATTATGTGTGTTAAACCCCTTTCAACGTTAACCCTAGAATTACACAGAGCAACAAGTATTATTTATTGAATTATCGAAACAGTACAATATTCTCAACAACTCATTCTTGATACAATAATTGCTTAATATAGCTGTAAGCTCTCATTAACCAATTCGGTTAGAAACTAATTTCTTAACTAATCAATTAACAAGCTGACTATGCCAACTCATCACTAATCCAACTCAGCAATGATGAAGGTTCCTAACAATGTGATAAGCCAATGTGACGTAGTGTTATTGATTAAATTATAGCCATCCCTACCACCTCATGTAAATCCCACAAGACTCCCATTCACAGAGGGAAAGAAAGTAGGGGGAATGCTAGAAACCTTCTCTCCAACCTTCTTTTTTGGACCTTCTTCATTTTCCTCATGACATGTGTCACTTTTTTTATACTAAAAACAATGTAATTAATGATCAAATAAGATAACATTTGTTTCCAAATTTACCCTTATTTTTTGTATTGATTTTAATGTTTCCTTAAACTTATTATCCAAATTTGTTACAACTTTCTTATCACCTTGTTAAAAAATTAAATAAGAAAAAACATTAGTTTTTCTTTTCTTTTTTGAAAGCTCCAATAAATAAGACTTACCTAATTAATGGTTTAGGAAAAAAAATAATCAATAATCAGACTTATCGAATTAATGGTTTGAAAATGCAATCAATGAACTTCCTTTTAAAACATACTTCCATAGAAGGATGTCTTTTGTCTGTATAAAAAAGGGATAAATCTTCTATGGATTTTTTTAAGGTCATTGTGTTTTTTTTTATAACCCAAAAAAAAAAGTTTTTCCTCTAAAAAAAATAGACATTTTCTTTTTAAAAATAGAATTTTTTAATTTTTTTTTTTACATATGATAAGAGAGTTGTAAGAAAAATGGGATAAATTGAAGGACAATACATTTAATAAGGATAAACTTGGAAAACAAAAGGTGGTTGTTTGATGTATTAATGTCATTATTTTAAGTGTATGAGAAGTGACACATATCATGAGGAATAGAGAGAATGTCCAAAAGAGAAGGTATTAGTATTCTCCATAATCTTTTGTCACCATTCAACAGTAAAAGTAAATTGCATGAAATCAAAATGGCTTGTTTTGTTGTGACTTGTAAGAGCATCTCCAACCGATGTGTTAAAAGTGCCACATAGACATTTAACGGCTAGAAATAACATCTCACATTACTCCAACCGATATGTCAAATCTGATGTGCAATGAAGGCTGGAGGTTGAGATGTTATTTTTGACATCCTAAAAGCAAGATGTCAAATGAATATTTTATTATTTTTAAAGATAGTTGATTGTTACTTTCATTTATTATTTTTCTTTTTATATTTTTTTCTTCTGTATCTTAAATGATTTGACTGTTACAATAATTATTTTATTTGACATATCGGGTGGAGTGTAAAACTGTGTAAATGTCAAATTACCACATCAACCATCAAATTTAAATTTGATGTTTGGTATTTGACATCTCCCTTGGAGATGCTCTAAGGCCTCGTATGCTGGCTTGATTTAGACTGATTAGAGTCGAGTTTATTACTCGTCGTACTCTTCCAAATAAGACTTGTAAAACACAATATATTCGATTTTTGTCAAATTTATTAAGTCTAATACCGACCTTTACTTGGATTTTTTTAAATTTATTTTTCTTCCATGCATTTTTTTTCCCCAAAAAAAAAAAAAAAAAAAAAAAAAAAAAAAAAGTGAGCAAGTAGTAGCTAACACGTAGCTTAACACACTAATATTCCTTCAGAGCGTGACACGTGTACCGCTGATAGCAGATATCTATGCGAAAAAGGGCAAAAGCGCATCATTCTTCAAGCAACCAAACAGAGTATTTTCTACATCGATCACTGCACTTCCTCTTCTTCTTCTTCGATTAGTTAGGGTTTTTGAGCGCGAAGCTTCCCCTCAAATCTTAACAATGGAGGCCACCGAGGAACAAGGAGCTGGCTTACTGCACCACATCCTCCCTCCGCGTCTCGAAGACGCAGGCCTCGAAGACTGCGCTCTCCCAGCGGACTCCATCAAAGAAGCCTTCCTCAAAGCCGCCACGGCCGTTAAGTCACGATCCACCTCGATCTTCACCGCCGACGAAGACGAAGAAGCCTTTGAGGATTGCATCAGTGACCCATGGCCTGACCTAAAGGTTCCCGCTGACGAGGTGGTCGGAGCTGGGCCTGAGACTCGGTCGCCGGGACCGTGCGGCGGCGATAAGGGTGGGTCGGTGGAGGTCGGTGGAGATGAAGTGGTGGTGAGCGGTGAGGAGGCGAAAGGGGATAAGGTGATTGTGGGAGGTGAAGATGTGAGAGAGGGTGGTGATAGGGCTTGTGTGGATGGGTTGGCTGGGTTGGAAATTGGAGGGAAGGGGAACAGCAAGGTGAGGAATGGTGATGGTGAAGGACCAATTTTGGTTGGAGGTTATGTTTGAAACCCTAATACTAGTTTTGTTTGGATTTTTTTTTTGGGGATTGTGTTAACTTCATGTTGTTTGTGGTTGTATTGTACAGTGTAATGAACTTTTACAAATTGACAATGTGAAGATGAGGTAAAATACACAAGCTTGTTGCAAGTGGTTTTAAGAAGGTTTGCATTTTATGCATCCATCACCATAACATGCTGCCTGCCTCCACATGAATTGATGCATTCCCAACTATAATAAGAAAATCTTTAGTGTTAATGAACAACTATTTTCTAATTTCATAACAAAAATATGATAATTTGTGTAGGAAAAAAATAAAAAATAAAAACTTGCATTACAATTTTTTTGATTAATTTATTTGAATGTGGATGGTGGCCGGGCGGCGCGGTGGTTAACGGCTGCCAGGGGCGGTAGTAGATATACGGATGGAGATGGAGTGATTGATTTTGATGAGTCTGTGAAACACATGGAGAACAGCTTTTGCGTCCAATTTTTTCATGTTTATGTTTGAAACTGGCTGAAGCTACTACTCATTAAAAATTCACAACCACAGTCCATAACCTTAGCTCTGAATTACAATTTACAACCAGCCCCTCTGTCTATCTTTGGCAACGAAACACAAGTCCTACTAGGAATACGAGTAGGTTTTAGTTACACATTCTTACTATTTTCTTGTTGCTGTGGGTAAAATAGTTTCCCTATTATTAAGGGATTTGTTTTCAGTTCTCCATATAATTAAAGAGTTCACTTCTCATCATCAATTACCATGAAAGCATTCTTCTCTGCATAACATAACGTCACATTCCATCCATACTTTGTTCTTATTATGTTCTCTGGTTTTGCCTTTTCCTTGCGTTTCCAAATCAAAGTTTGATAAGAATAATTCATTATCAATCATGTCCAGTTTTAAGTCTAATAAGAAGCCCTGTCGTAGGACCCCGGTTGATAGCTTCAGCTGTGGGGGATGGACAAGCCTTCCAATGCTTGTTTTTTTGATTCTGGATAAGTTATTAGAACCCATTGACCATGTTCGTTTTGCTGCTGTTTGCAAGCATTGTCGTTCTATGTCCGAACTCTATAATCATGCAACGCAACGGTGGCGCAATAAACAACTTCCCCCCATGCTCTTGATCCCAAAGCAGGACGACAACTACCGAAGGGTAGTGTACAGCATTTCTGAAGGAAGAATCTACAACAATATTCGACTGCAAGTGCCTTTTAGCAGGAGGTGTTGTGGCTCTAGCCATGGTTGGTTTGCCACATTAGATGTTGAGCAAAGACTTCCCGTGGTAGTACTCAGGAACCCTTTCACAAAAGCAAAGCCCATCTTTCTCCCTCCCTTGAGAACCATTATCTCACACGATGACCCCCCTTACCATGAGCAGTACGTTCGTAAGGTTATCTTGTCTGCTGATCCCACTATGAATCCGGAAAATTATGCGGTTGTAGCACTTTACGGTCGCTTTTTCATGTTGGCTTTCATCAAGGCAGGCCAAAACAATTGGACTTACCCCATCCCAAATGGTATATTTGATGATGTTATATTCTATAAAAGCAAAGTGTACGCACTTGAAACCTATGGAGAGATTGAGTCATTGGATGTTTTTAGCAGTGACTCGCCACGGCTAAAGCTACGCACACCTTATAAACCATTCCCATCTTGTAAATTTTTGCATGCATATCTTGTGGAATCAACTAAGGGAGACTTGTTGCATATCCTAAGATTTTATGCGTCAAGTGAGGGTCGTTTCAGGTATGATGCTAGGCGGCAGACTACACACTTCATCGTTTACAAGTGGGTGTATGAAGATGGAGGATCTATTGGGCACAAGGTTGAGGTGAAAAGCATTGGAGATGAGGCTCTGTTCGTGGGTGGCAATCACTCAATCTCTGTTTTAGCTTCAAAGTTTCCTGAATGCCAGCCAAATTCCATATATTACACCGATGATTATTTTTCAAATTGGCCAACATTACACAGTGATGAACCATTTGATATGGGTATCTTCAACTTGGAGGACGGAACCATCACACAACATTACTCTCCACACTCCAATTCTCAAAGAGCAATTTGGGTTGTGCCACCGTTTAATGGACTATGATGTATTTTGTTTGCCAAAAAATGTTCTTGGTTAATTCAAACATTAAAAATTGAAATTATTAATTAAATGAGGATAATATAGTAAATTCACATTTTTCTCATATTAAATCAAATTAAATAATAGGTCCTATTTTTATGGAACACAACTACCAATTATTTTTTTAATTCTAAAATAGAATTAAAATTTTTTTTTAAAAAAACCTTATTAAAAAAAAGCCTTATTAAAAAAAAGCCATAAATTGGGAAAATGGTTTCCGTATTCTTATAGGATTTGTTTTAGGTATTGTTAACTGATGCTCCTTATTATTAACGAGAGGAAGGAAGAAAAGGAGTAGAAAACTGATCCTCCATCTTATTAACTGAAAAAAAGTAGTTACTGTGCTTCTACATTTGTATTAACCTCTTTTTTGGTAGTTTATGTCTTTGTGGCTGATGGTCTTGGTGCCTAAATTACCAAACATCGCTTACTCTAAAAAAAAAATCCACTCAATTATCCATGACAAGTAAAATGTTGTAATTTTTTGCAGTAGACTGGCTATATAGAGCTCGTCTGATTCAATATAATGCATTATCTGAAAATCCATTTTCTCCACAAACATTTGCAATTGGTTTTCTAAATCATTTTCTGTAACATATTTAAGCTTCATATGAATCTTTATCTTCTCTATTTTTATAAGTTTATGCGAACCCAGAAGAAAAGTTACTCATTTGACTTGTAAAAACTTGGAAGCTTCAACACGAATTTCATTATGCTCAATTGAGATTTGTCGAGTCCAAGCCAACTCACCAAACAGGGCCTTAATGTTTTTACATCTGTGAGCAACTCGGGGCTCTATCAATGATGATAAATCTTCCCCTGGCTTTCTCACTTGGCCACTCTCTTACCGTTAGATCTTCAGTCAGGTAGACTCGCCACGCCATAAAGGCAGCTCTCTCTATAGACGATGGTAGTGTATTGTTGTCACCGGAGATGAGTAGAGGTATAACATGAATGATGTAGGATATTGGTGAATTGTAAGATTTAAGTAAATTATCGAAAACAAAAACAATGAAAAACAAAAAATAGAAGAATAAAAATGCCTTGGATTTTGGTGGTGTTGGCAGGTTTTTGTATTAGATAGGATCTTATATTCATGGAGATTCTAATTCATCAAAGATTTGATGAAATAATGCAAAAACTTCTCCCAAGGACTAGTAGTTTAAGTGGTTAAAGGTATTTTACCTTGCACTCTAAATCCTAGGTTCGATTCTCTCCTCCCGTAATATCGCTTGTATCAAAATAATGCAAAAACTTCTCTCCCTCACATTATCATCATGGGCAACATGTTATGGTGGATGTATACAATGTTTTTTTTTGTAAAGAGATATGTGTATGTCAACCCTTTGTTTTTGTACCTCGTTCTGTCGGTTGCTTAATTTTGCCGGAACCCATGATAAACAAATCATTGCAGCTCAATTTCCTGTCATTTAATTTGATTCAATCACTTGCTGATGATAGTGCTATTTTTTTTATGGAGATCGGTCATGGTTTGATCCAAAAGTCAAGTTTCCCTGCTCACAACTTGAGGGACCAATGCAGTTCATGGATCTATTCGCTTTATTAATTGGTGGGTTGTGTTGAGAAATAACCATCACACCCAATTATTATTATTTTTTTTTAAATTTTAATACAAGTAATAATTTATTTTAATTTTAATTTAATTTATAAATAAGAAAACTTGAAATTGAGTGCAAAATGACGTACTCACTGTACCCGCAACTAGTGTAACCCACGTTTACGCATCATATCCAGCTATGTTAGCTTTCCATAAAGAAAAGAAAAAGAAAAAGGCTAGTGTTGGTCAACATCTTGCCAAAATCATATGTATATCCAAAAACCGTTCACGTCAATCTGTATCTCTTGAGTCATGTTTTAGCGAAACATTTTTTCGACTTTTTAAACAAAGACATAATTTACTCCGGTGGACGATACCTTCAGGACCCAATAAAGCACAAAATGTCTGCCATATATGAAAAGCTAATTTTAAATTATAGAGGATAAAATCCTAGGAATGATTGGAATGATTTGCTAAACATTTCCCAGTGGACGAAAGCTATTTTATTTATGATTTTTTCTATTTAAACTCCGCACTTCTCTTTGATCACCATATATTCTAAGTTTATCAATTTTTAATTCAAATTTTCACAATTTCTAAGATAATCTCACTATCTTCCCAAATTGCCATAAAATACACACCCAATAGAAAAAATAAAAAATGAAAAATTCATCAACCTCACTTCTCACTATCTTGTCCCTCATCGCTCTAAGTTCACCTCAACCTCACATTACTTGAAGAGATAAAAATAATATTGTCAACTGTGTAGCAACATTATTTTATTATTTAGGGTTTGTAAAGAGAAAATGAGAGTATAGTAGGTTTATTAGATTTAGGGCTCGTTTGGGAGTGCTTCTCTAGGAAGTACTTTTGCTTATAAGCGCTTCTAACAAAAGCGCTTTTATTATAAAAATCTTGAATTTTTATAAAAAAATTAAAGTGCTTCATGAAAAAGCACTTGGAGTGCTTTCTGAAGAAGCACATAGCACGTGCTTCTCCAGGAAGCGCTTCTATGACCCAGAAGCGCTTCTAAACTTTTCTGCCAAACACTGTTAGAAACGCTTTTAGTTATCAGAAAACGCTTTTCACCCTTCCAAAAGCACTCCCAACAGGCCCTAAAAAAGAAGAATAATCTGACAATAAGGTGTAAAAAAATTTGTGTTTTTCTAAAACTTAATATGAAGAGTGGTGAGGTGTGTGGGGTGTGTTCATATATGTACAGGGTTAAATATTAAGTTGGACGACTCTTTTTTGTCTTTTTACACAATAATAAAATTTTTTAAAAAAAATGTGGGGTTTAAATAGAAAATTGTTTACTTATTATTGTCTGCAAGAGAAGCGGGCTTATGGTTTGAATGGGAATATTTTGAAGAAGCAAACAAAAGATTCATGAGATTTCCATTCCATTCCACCTTATATAGGAGAGAGAGAGAGAGAAAACGGAAGAGAGAGCCAGTGAGAGAAAGGCAGAAAGAGACGGTGAAGACAGATTTTGGACGCGAGAGAGAGAGAGAGGTAGAAAAAGACAGTCAAGACAGATTTTGGACGACAGACAGAGAGAGAGAGAGGGAGGCAGAGTGACAAAAACAGAGCTCCTTTCTGAAAGATTCTTGGTTCTTTTTGGCAAGAAGTTTCTTAGTACTTTCATGTCCAGGTGATACGCAGTTCTCTATAGCTATAAATTTAAAGTCACCGTCTTTATACAAATATAGAAAGCAAAGCTCACTCTACTTCTAGGTTTTGGCTAGCAACTCCATTTCCAGCTTAGAGAGTGAGGGACAGCAGCAACAAATAGGAACTCTGTTTTTACAGAGCTTTTGGTTTAAGGAAGTTTGATGTTCTGTAGGTTGGAGATATTAGATGGCTCAAGTTGGATTAGAATGGTGGAGTCTTAGGAGGAGGGCTGCAATGGTTGTGATTGGTTTTCTTCTAGCAGCTTCAGTAGTTGCTTCAGCACAAGAAACTTTGGAACAAGATGCTTCAAGTTACAGTGGGACTAATAAGTTTCAACCTGATTATTTCGACAGAGTGTTGAACTTTCTTTGGCAGCCGGGTCGATTGGGTTATGAGCATGTTTGGCCTGTAAGTCTTAACTTTCATTACCTTCTTGATGAGTTTGTCCTTCATGATATTTCTGATATGTCATTCCCATATTTTTCCTTCTAAAAAGAGCAGATTGCAACCTGAATTGCTTAGAAAATTGAATAGTTTGATCCTTTGATTGATTGTGGAACCATGGAAGTAGAGATGGTGCATGCTAGAACACCCTTTGTTTATTGTTTTAAAATGGTTCAACAAGACTTAAACTTTTGGCCGGTAACTGCTCAAAACTTGTCCAACTTATGATGTGGCAAAATCGGATATGCAGGAACTGAAATTCGACTGGAAAATTGTTGTCGGTACAGTAATTGGATTCATCGGTGCTGCTTTTGGGACTGTTGGTGGAGTTGGTGGAGGTGGAATTTTTGTTCCGATGCTCACTTTGATTATAGGATTTGATGAGAAATCTTCAACGGCAATATCGAAGTGTAAGTCATAGCTTGGTGTAGGCTAATTGGCCACCACACTTGATTTAGTACATAGTTTGGGCTATTTGGCCCTTCACGTAGATTGGTAAGCTTATTGGCTCCTCAACATAGCTTTGTTTGGGAGTTCTCTTTGTTAGACTCCACCTTGCTTCGTTGCATTGCATGCCTATTTATAGGCATTCTTTGCCGACACCAAGTCCACCGACTTGGCTTCTTTACTCCAGCCACAAGTGTGTGGCTTCATCTAGAATATTCTATATTGTACAATATTAATTTTGTGGGTATTGTTTAGCCATCATACTCCACCGCCATAGTCTAGCAACATGAGTGTTCTTGCTCTAGAGAGTTCTTCCAACTTCAATTCTCTTTGTCTAGCCGACATAGTATGTTCTCCACAACTCTAGAACCATCCTTGTATTCATGATTCTTCTAGAACTGTGTAGAACACAAATGGACATTATTTTTCGACACTTGATTATGCACCCCTAAGATCATTTCAGTAATTTAGAAACTGTATGCTACTTGAATGTTGATGCAATATTGAAATGAAACCTATTGGCCCCTCAACTGCTGTTTATAGAAATAAACATGATGAATTTATACTTCTGGTTCTGTTTTTATCCATGGAGGATGTAACCGA
This sequence comes from Prunus armeniaca, assembly GCA_903112645.1. NCBI lineage: Eukaryota > Viridiplantae > Streptophyta > Magnoliopsida > Rosales > Rosaceae > Prunus > Prunus armeniaca. The sequence continues at coordinate 5,341,879 of CAEKDK010000003.1, read as the reverse complement.
TCGCAATTTGAGATGCTTAATTTCAATTAGGTCCTTTGCTTTCCACCAAATGATGTGTGTGAGTGAGAGTGACGAAGGGAGAGAGGAAGGAAGAAAAGAAAAATGGCTACTGCTCTGCTTTCTTGGAGCAGAGGAATGTTTTCTTCTATTCCATTACAACCTCACGCACTTGGAGTGTGGAATATAACCGTTAGGCATCTGTAGCTGGATACCTTACATCACAAGGTGATCTCAGCCATTCATTTAGTTATCCAATAGGATCTTTACACTTGGCTATAAAATTAAGAAAACAAAAATGCTGTTTTAACTAACTCTTAACTCAGCTTAAGAGCTTATAATTCAACAGCAAACACACCTGAAAGCAGTTTGGCATGGTTCTCTCTGGTTGGACAGGTATGATCACTGGTGGAGCAGCTGCAAGTGTTTTCTACAATTTAAGGCTAAGGCATCCGACACTTGATCTGCCGATCATCGACTATGACCTAGCACTTCTTGTGCAACCAATGCTTATGCTTGGGATCAGTATTGGAGTTTCTTTCAATGTTATCTTTGCTGACTGGATGATCACAGTGTTGCTAATTATTTTTTTCTTAGGTAAGAATTATATGAAATTTCTCGTTCCATTTTAGGCAACTCGTTCAAGTCGTATTATGATGACCTCCTGCAGGCACATCAACGAAGGCATTCTTGAAGGGTGTTGAGGCATGGAACAGAGAAACTGTAATGAAACAGGTGGTCTCAAAATTTAGTCATTGGATTTATTTGTATATGTGGCTTCACTTAATCAAACCCTGCATTTCAGTTGACTAGTTTTTGAATTTTCAGGAGTTTGCCAGACTAATGCAGTCAGATGGTGAGTTTATCTATCATTCTGTCTTTGCTAGCAATGTTCCTTCACCTATCCAAATTTGGGCATCGAAACGAGGATTCGTTTCCAGTCTAATATTTAAGTACCTTTGATTCAGGTAATTCTAGTGACGAAGTTGAATACAGACCTCTAGCTAGTGGCCCAAACAATGTCATTCTATTAGGCACCAAGGAGTCTAAAAGAACAGAGGTATAATTTTTGCAGCCTGAATGTCCTTCCTTAGACACATGATTTTGGAGACTTGACTTATATAACCATCTCAGGTTTCTATTATTGAGAATGTTTACTGGGAGGAATTACTTCTTCTTGTTGCTGTCTGGGTCATAATACTTGCGTTGCAGATTGCTAAGGTCTGTATCCATTTCTATGTGGTTCATTTTCTTTAGAAACTTTCATGCATTGAAAACTCAGCTTGAAAACTTGTTTGTTGTGCACAGAATTACACCACAACTTGTTCAGCAGAATATTGGGTATTAAATCTCTTGCAGGTACCTTCCATGTCTTTTACAAGAAAAAACACTTACATTTTCCATTTGTTGCATAAGAAAATACAGTCCCCATTATGAGCTTGAATTATCGAGTCGTCGTTCAGTAGTTTTTTAATTTTTATTTTAGATCCCTGTGGCTTTCGGAGTATCTACGTATGAGGCAGTTAACCTGTACAAGGGGCGCAGAGTGATTGCATCCAAGGAAGAATCAGTCACAGATTGGAAAGTGCACCAGCTTGTTCTGTATTGTGCCTGTGGCATCATAGCTGGTATAGTTGGCGGATTGCTTGGTCTTGGTGGAGGGTTCATTCTGGGACCTCTCTTTCTTGAGCTGGGAATCCCACCTCAGGTGTACTGACATTTCTTTAATTTCCTCACATAATTCTAGCATTCAATCCCAGTAAGAAACAGGTCCCACCTTTCTCTTATAAGTTAAAAACAGCTCAAATTAGGTACACTTCCCACTACACTGTCTTCACAATTTCACTCAAGTGATAAGTGATAAGTGTTCCTATCTGTTAGAGATAAGTGGTCCTAAAATCATTTAAGAGACGCCAGCCCTTATTTTATAGAGATATTTAGTCATATACCCATTTTAGCACTAAAACTATAAATAAACCCTACACTATTTAATTTCTATAAACAAACCCAAAAAATGACAACTGGTCCCATTGAATTTAATTTTGATTATAAAATTACATTGATGCCCTATTGAGTGTTTTGGGCTTTTTTATGAGGTTTTTGGGTTGAGTTTGTTTTAAGAAATCAATGACAGTTTTGTAATTTAAAAGAAGTTAAAAGTTTTTTTGTTATGTTGTAAATGGGCTTTGGGTGTGTTTCTAAAATCCATTTCATATATGATTTTTTTTATTTTATAATTTGGACTCCTATATTTGGTATAATAGTGAATCTCCCCATTTTCTAATGATGTTGTTTCCATCCTGGCTCAATGGTTGAGAATTGTCGTGCAGGTATCTAGTGCAACTGCCACATTTGCAATGACGTTCTCTGCATCCATGTCCGTTGTTGAGTACTACCTACTCAAACGTTTTCCGGTCCCTTACGGTAACTTCTCTCATCCATTCAAGTTTCGGTTGATAAAACGTTGAATGGTAGGAATACAAGGTTTTCTTTGGCATTCAATAATTTGATGTCCTGGCTCTGGCTCTGGTCATTGTCAATTTATTTTTTGCAGCTGTCTACTTTGCTGTTATGTCCAGCCTGTCGGCCCTTGTAGGCCAACATGTAGTGAGAAGGGTGATCAGTGTATTAGGCAGAGCATCTATAATTATCTTCATTCTGGCCTCCACAATCTTTGTGAGTGCAATATCACTAGGTATGTGAACATTTTTGATTGATTTGCAGAAGAGATTACCTTATATTTGTCATGTCCCAATGATTTTGATTCTGGTTTCTTTTCAATGGATGCTTAATATTTTGTTTTTAACAGGTGGGGTTGGCATAGCAGATATGATTGGAAAGATAGAGCGCAAAGAATATATGGGATTTGAAAACATCTGCACTTAGCAGTGCTAGTTTTAGTGACTTCTGTCTTCACTTCCCCAATCTCAAGCTTTCTGGACCTACGAATTGGCTGGTCCTATAAGTTATCTCCAACTCTCTTTCCGGGAACAAAAGCAAGTGTTGACCTGTATTTGTTTTTGTTTTTTTTCAATATTATATAATCCAATGGGAAGGAAGAAGGTGTTGATAATTCATTAAGTTGTGGTCTATGATATGAATTAAATGTAAAGGAGGTGGGCATTGTGGTGTTAACAACTCTTTGACACTACAACCTTTATACCCTGGTTTAGGTTTAGGTTTAGGTTTAGGTTTGGGTTCAGGCTCAGGACAGGCATGTCCCACAGCTTGTGATCTAAGACTCTTGTCTGTCTTGTGTGGTGTGGTTTTGCTTGTCCAGTCAATTCTAGCTAACATCACGTGTTTTAAATAAATAAATAAATAAATAAGTACTTGTGAAGGGTTTGTACGTCCACATCATTTATTTATACCACGAGATCACGTGTTGAAAATAATAATCAAAAAATTATTGTAAAGGGATTGTACGTTCTCATAATTTATTTATACACTCGTGGTGTGTTTATTACCATAATTAGATTAGGAAGAATTGAATTGAGGAGGAGTTGGATTAATGAAGAGTTAGAATATTAAAGTTGTTTACTAAATTATGTGGAATTGGGGTAGGAATTGTATTGATTCCTTATAAGTTGTTTACTAGATTCTCATGAATCGGAATTGAAACTATTTGATTACTAAAATGCACTTGCTCTAAATAATTATTGGGTTAAAGTGGATGGAAAATTTAGAATTTTAAATTTGTGTGAGGATATAATGGGTAAAAAAGATGGATTCATGAAGGGCTAACTAGTTCTCCAAAAATTAGAATATCACCTCTCATCCAAGAGTCAAATTCCTCAAAAATCAGGGGTTAAATTCTTGAATTTTTGTGGGCCCCACTTACTTTTTTCGTTCCTCTATGCGAAGTAAACACATAAGTAATCCATAATCGGAATTTAACTTTTGATTCATCGATTTTGATGAAATCAGTACTTCCCTTGAAATATTACAGATAAATAAGTATACTAAACAGTAACAAGGTTTGTTGGAATATTAGTTTGAGATCCTATACTCTATTATTATTATTTATTATTACAAATGAGTTTTGTAATTAGTATTGAATCTTATGGCTTTGAAAGAAAGAAACAAAATCAAATAAATAAATAAAACACCAACACATGCCTGTGAATGACATTTTCACTCAAATTACCTACTTGTGTGCCATATATGTACAAATTACTCATAAAAACACAAATATATATAAAATACGTCAAATCATATAGTTGACGAGAAAGTAAGAGTTTCTTTTCTTAAGAAGTATTATAGCTCAGTGATAATAGTATTTATTTGCATATCAATGATTTCAAATTTGAACTCATGACACCTTCCCTTCTAAGTTTCGACCAAAAAAAAAAGTATGTATTTTATTTTTAACTAGAAAAATGAAATTTCTACCTAAAAAAACACGTGGATGGCCTTGAAACAGAAGGTCTGTGTGGCTACGGTGAGCACTGTTCAGTCCCCCCCACAATTATTGAAACCCCATCGAAAGCTAATTCAGATCACCAAAAACATATTTCGGCAATAATTGCTCAGGGATTACCATAAAGTCCAATTCAAAATTTAAGAGTAATATTGACTGAAGTGAACGACTTTTAATTTGCTATCATTATTTACCTTGGAAAAATAGCCATAATAAGTAACTAATGCAGATTTGGCTTCAATTTAATAAGTGTAATACAAGGGTTTTTTTTTATAATATAAATATTTTTAGTATGGAATGAGTCTATAATAAAAGAAGCTTTATTTATTATTATTAATTTTTTTTTATATAAGAATATTCTACTTTAATCTAATCTAAACTACGAGAAGAGATATTCAAATTTGGTTACATAGTTTATTTTTAAATCCTGAAAGAAGTTTAATTCTCAAAAATTTTGTTCGTGTAGAAACAAGGAAGGGGAGAGGGAGAGAGAGAGAGAGAGAGAGTAAATGATATGATTGACATAAGAGATCCATCCTATATATAATTATATGCCTGACATTACAGGGCCATAATAGAGTGAGTACGCTGAAGCAAGGTAGTGCTTTTTTGGTTTGACTCAGTTGAGCTACAGCTTCTTTTCCTTTTGTTTATTATTTATCTTTCTTTTTGGTTAGCTTCGTTCTCATATGGATATATGTCGGTGATCATGCACCCATTACTATTTATAGAATTTTATTAATGCATGCATTCGGGTTAACCTGCTTTATTTTATATAACTGGAAATTATTCCTTTTTTGTTTTCAGAGTTTTCATTACAAAGATTCAGACATAAATCTGCATCCATGGCTACAGAAGTTGTTGGAGCAGAATGGTCGGGTCTAAGGTGGACTGCAATATTGCTTGTGACTGGTTTTCTTGTACTTGCTTCAGCACAAGGAACCAGGTTGGAGCAAGATGATGCTTCTTCCAGATACATTAATGGGACTCAAAAGTTTCAATCTGATAATGATCTATTTACCAGAGTGTTCAACTTTCTATGGCAACAAGGTCCAGGATTATGGAGTTATGAGCATGTTTGGCCTGTAAGTCTAATTTTCATTTCCCTTATCAGATATTTTGAATTGTAAGTCCTATATTTTTCTTTACAGGAAAAGGTGTTTGTGGGTTATGATAAATTTATGAGTCTATGGAGTTTTTTTTTAAAATAAAAATATTTAAAGGCACTTTTTGCAGTGCTTTATTTATCAAAACATCATTTATCCAGCATATAATAAAGTCTCTATAAAGGAATTGTTACAGATGAACATGATTGTGTATGCTGTAGCTAGTCTCTGTTTTACACTCACAAAATCTAACACAAACACATAAAAAGATTCTTTTTTTTTTTTTTTTTTTTTTTTTTTGGGGTCTTAAGACCTACTCATATCCTCAAAGGGATAAGTAGGGGAATTCAACCCTCTTTGATAGCAAAGTTCAGCCCAAGAAAAATAACCAAACTCCAAAAGATTCTTTCAAGCAGGCACAAACTTACAAGAAGATACTTTTTGTGGACTATGGTGGTTTCTGATAGGGGTGTCTGGATTTTAATCTGAATCTGATTTGATATAGCTTACGATCCGAATTCGATTCTAAAGCTTGAAAAACCATGATAATGGTTGTGGAAGAGCAGCAGAAGCCTAGATATATAGTGCTTGCTAGAGCACCCTTGTTTAGTGCTTTAAAATAGTTCAAAAATTGCTTCTTATTTTTGTTTTTTTGTTATTGTTTTTGAGGGTGCAGTAAGTGTTCAAATCTTGACTTATTTATGATGTGGTGAAATTGGATATGCAGGAAATGAAATTGGGCTGGAAAATTGTGGTGGGTTCAGTAATTGGATTCTTTGGGGCTGCTTTTGGGACTGTTGGTGGAGTTGGTGGGGGTGGCATTTTTGTTCCAATGCTCACTCTGATTATTGGGTTTGATCAGAAATCATCAACAGCAATATCAAAGTGTAAGTCCCTTCTCACAGGTTTTGCCCTCTTTAACAGTTTTCAGCTGCAACAGAAGCCTCAAATTTTATTGCAGCGTTTATAAAATCCAATTGGGCACCCCCAAATATCATCCCAAGTCATGCTATTTGAAGTCTTGAGTGTTGATGCAATTATTCAACTTATGCATCAGTGTATACTTCTGGTTATGACCATTAGAAAAAACTATACTTCTAGTTCTCTTTTCCCTTCTTACATTTTAATAGTAGTATTTGACTATTTGTCTCAGTGAAAAGCTTAAACTGTTAAGAAATGTGCCAAACAATATATATCAAGCTAATACCATCTCTCGCATGCAACTCAATCCTGCACGTGGAGAGACCGAAAAATGCAGACAGATAGAAACATATGGGTCCTTTGTTGCTTTCACCGAATGAATCCATAAAAATGAACGCAATTTTGAATGCTTGTGCTGGTTGGTCAGGTATGATCACTGGTGCTGCATTTTCTTCTGTTGTCTACAATTTAAGGCTAAGGCATCCCACGCTTGAGCTGCCCCTCATCGACTATGACTTGGCGCTTCTTTTCCAACCAATGCTTGTGCTTGGGATCAGTATTGGAGTTGCTTTAAATGTGATATTGGCTGACTGGATGATTACTGTGTTACTAATTATTACTTTCATAGGTAAGAGTTATTTGAAACGAAATCTTTCATGCTTTTCTTGTTTCATCAATTGGACAACTTGTTTGAGTCGTATAGTGATGACATGCAGGGACATCAACTAGGGCATTCTTCAAGGGCATTGAGACGTGGAAGAAGGAAACTATAATGAAAGAGGTCACCTTAAGATGTGTTAGTTTGATTTGTAAATATGGCATAACTTAATCCATCCCCTGCATCTTGGCTCACTCTACTTTTCCAATTTTCAGGAGGCTGCTAGACGACAAATGCATTCGAATGGTGAGTTGATCTCTCAATCTCTCTTTGCTAGCAATGGTTTTTCATCTTTTGAACCAGTCTAACATATAGATATTTTTTTCATTCAGGGGATCCTAGGGAAGAAGTTGAATACAAACCTCTACCTGGTGGCCCAAGCATTGGCACTCCAACAGAAATCAGGGAACCTAAAAGAACAGAGGTACTAATCTTTGCAGTTTATATTTTCCATGAAGCATTTTAGAGGCTGACTTCTGTAACCTTCTCAGGTTCCTATCATTGAGAATCTTTACTGGAAGGAACTTCTAGTTCTTGTTGCTGTCTGGGTCATAATACTTGCATTGCAGATTTCTAAGGTATTTATCTACTATTTGGATGATTTTCTTTATAGGCTTATGATTTGGTACTTCCCTTTTTTGCTTTTATGCATTGAGTCAGACTGATGGGAAACTTGTTCGTTGTCACAGAATTATACCACAACTTGTTCAGCTGCATATTGGGCATTAAACCTCTTGCAGGTACCCTTCATGTCCCTTATCAGAAGAAAACATAAATCTTCACTTCCCATATTTCACGCTTCAAATACGACCCTCATTTGAGATTGAATTAATGAATTTTGGTTCAAAACCATGATGTTTTTTCTTGTTTTTCCTCAAATGAATTCTCAGATCCCTGTTGCTTTCTCAGTAACTACATATGAGGCAGTTAACCTGTACATGGGACGTAGAGTGATTACATCCAAGGGCGAATCGCGCACAGATTGGAAAGTGTACCAGCTTGTTCTTTATAGTGCCTGTGGCATCGTAGCTGGTATAGTTGGTGGATTGCTTGGTCTTGGTGGAGGGTTCATTTTGGGTCCTGTTTTTCTGGAGCTGGGAATCCCACCTCAGGTGAATTTTATACTTCTCTTTGATGTTAGTGAGTGGACTAATTGAGTTTGTGTTTATTGAATTTCCTTACATATAATCCAGCATTTAATTATCCCATTAAGAACAGTCATCTTTAAGGTAAAACAGCTGAATGAGAATGACCATCTTTCACTTTGCCTGTTACCACTGGCGAAGACGATATTTTAATGATAAGTGGTAATTATGTGCTATATACTTGTTTGTTTTCATGCCTGGCTCATTCTGTTTGAGAACTTTGATGCAGGTTTCAAGTGCCACAGCCACATTTGCCATGACATTTTCCGCCTCCATGTCTGTTATAGAGTACTACCTCCTACATCGTTTTCCAGTTCCTTACGGTAACCATCGTAGCCATTCAAGTTTCTGGTAAATTATAGAATGTTGAATGGTAGGAAGAGAAAACTTATTCCAATAATTTGAAGTTGGCTTTAGTCAGTGTTATTTGATTTGTCTTGCAGCTCTCTATCTTGCTGCTGTAGCCACCCTTTCTGCCGTTGTAGGGCAACATGTAGTGAGAAAGGTGGTCATGATTTTAGGGAGAGCATCTATAATTATCTTCATTCTGGCCTTCACAATCTTTGTGAGTGCAATATCATTAGGTATGTTTTCATTCATACATTATGTCAGTGATCATTTCCTGCCCATGAAATGGATTAGGGTATCTTTTTATTTTCCTCCATATGATTAATGGATGCTTAATGTGTTTTTAAACAGGTGGGGTTGGAATAGCAGATACGATTGAAAAGATTGAGCACAAAGACTATATGGGATTTGAAAACATCTGCACTTACGATGCCTAGTTTCAGTGACTTTCTGCTTCCACTTCCACCATCGCAAATTCCTTACCCTACCCTAAGCTTCAAGATTCCTCTGATTTGACAACAAAAGTTGGATCCTTTTTTGGACCAACTAAGCTGGCCCTACAAGTTATCACTAGCATGAGAGGGACGAGAAACGAACTGTCCTGAAATTCTTGAGCACCAATTCGGCTTGTACCTTTTGAGATTTGGAAAATAAATTTTATCAGTTGCTTTCCTAATGATTCATGGGATTTTATTATAATTTCCTTTCTTATAATAAAATAAATGGAAATTAGGGTATCTTTATATAGAATTTGAAGGATGATGAGGGCTAAAAACCTGAACAGGACATAGAATTTGAACCATCAAAAGCAACCTATACAAAATCAGCCAAAGTTGCTTTTGGCTTCCTATGGACAAAGATTCATCCTTCACGTTATGCACACAATGGACAAAACAGCTTCCCTTAATTATTTTCTACCTTATATCTCTATCACATCAAGCAAATATGAACGGGTTAGCTTTTTCTTGGTGCCTTTGACTAAAATTGGATTTTGTTTAAAGCAGTCTGTTGGACCACTGAGAAAATTAACAATGAGAACACATGAAAAATTGCATGCCGTATTCCAAGTAAGTTTCCATTAATATGGTGACACTCTAATCATTTCAACAAAATTGGAGTGGGGAGTTTTTATGTACTTCCATTGATTGGTACAATTGAATATCTTTTTTTGTGGAGGCAGCGCTTGGACAATTTGAAATAAAGACAACAAAAGGCGGAGCAATATTTGACATGTTAAAAGTATGATGTCATTAAATAATTTAACATGTTATGTTTTTAAACTGTAAATCGATATCATATCTGATAAGCGTTTAGATCAAATCCTTATCAAGATCTGATTGTAAAAAAATCCGGCCACATTTGGGTCTCGAGTTGTGCATGACATTGGGATGGCCTAGACATGGCCCAAACCAAATTGGGATGGGTCAAGCCCATCTACAGTCTTGATACATTTTGTCTGGTCTTGCATTTATCACACAATACAATACGTTATGTGGCATTTATCTTGTGGTTGTGACACTTGAGAATGAATTTGCTTTTTCTCATGGGTATCTAAAATCCAATTGATGAAGATTTTTCAAACAAACCAAGATTTGTGTTTCTTGTTCCCATTCTGTTGTCTTAACCTTGTACTATAATGACATGAGAATGAAAATAACACGAGCATTGAATTTGAGAAAATATCATTAGACCAAAAGGTGGTTAGTTCACACTTAGAATCTTAAAATAAAAAGGCTTGTGGAAGCAAGTGACCAAAATTTCAGCTTTCAATTTACCTTTTGTTTTATGGAATTTTTCTTTTTTTTTTTTTTTTTTTTTTTTTTTTTTTTTTTATATTTTTATTTTTATTTTTATATTTAATTTATTTATTTTTTACACTTACGGTAATAATTTACCAGAATTTTGGTGATGTGAACCAACTTGATGTGATGGGATGCTTGGAAGCAAGGAGAAGTCGGCCACTAAATTAAATGCCATTTAAACATCATGTTCTTCCATCTCCTTCACCTTTTACAAATAACAACTTCTAGCTAGATAAAAATAAATAAATAAACGCCAAAACACAAGCAATTAAACAAAGAACAATTAAGTTTCCCGTCCACCAAAAAAATAAAGTTCCAACCAAAACCATAGCCAGTGAAGACTGCCAGAAACAGCGTATACAAAGAAACAAGAAAAAAATGGTGGATGCATCACAGATATTGGTCAGTTGGTGTCTGCATAATGCTAGGCTAAGTGGGTTTCTATAACAAAGAAATTCAAGGTTAAAGTAATTTGATTCTTCATTTCATAATTTTTTTACATAGTCTTTTATGTTGCTACTTTTTTTTTCCTGATTTCATCAGAAAAATAGTTATCATGGCATGGGAAGCAGACGGGCAACTGGTAAGTTGAAAGTGGACGGGGTGTGTGTGTGAATCAGCAGACCTCAAGCTTGTTTTCATGCATGAAATTCTTGCATGCAATCTGAACTTGAAATGTCTTCTTGGCTGGGAGTGTTTGAGAGAGACTAGTCCACGGCTGGGCTACCACTATACTTTTGACAAAGAGAGAAAGTACCACTTTTGTGTACAGTTACAAGGAAAAATTCTGAACACAAGAATAGATTCCAAAATTGACTGCTTATGTCTAGAGATTAGTATTCCTCTTAACAGTACTTTGAAATTCTGCAGAACTTGGTAGAAGAACATGGTTTTGGTTTCAACCATGAGTATTTGTTAGAATAAATGTTCTGTTTCGATTGTTGGGTTTGAGGAGGAAGTTCTGAGGTATCCGATGGCGTCTCGGAGCGGATCAAATTGGTGGAGTCTGAGGTTGCTTGGAATGGTTTACCTTGTTTTAGCTTTAGTATTTGTTTCAGCACAAGAAATTTTGGAGCAGCAACCTTCAAGTCAGACTCTTGGGGAAGAGGTTGAATCTAATGACTTAATCCGAGCGTCCAATTTTCTTTCGCATCCTGATGGAGTGGTTTATAAGCATGTCTGGCCTGTAAGTCCAATTTCCATTAACTTTGTCAGATATATATATTTTTTTGGTGATTCTAGACTGATTGTGTGAAGCTGAACTGTTTGGCTGGTGAGAAAATGTTGCTTAAGAATGATTAAGTATGTAAAAAGTTTGGCCTATATATTTATGTATACTGTTTTACTTCTCAATCCTATTGTTCCCTCCGACCTTCCTCTGTTTTATCATCAAAGAAACAACTTCTCTGTTACCAATAGGCCAAAAAGCATGGACTCATTTGTTTTTCTCTTCTTAATAATAGATTTTAGAAGGTCTGGCACTCTAGATAGCTCTTACTGAGAAATGTTGTGGTGCATTATTCATTGAAATTGGGTCACAGGAAATGAGGTTTGGCTGGAAAATTGCTGTTGGAACGATAATTGGATTCCTGGGGGCAGCATTTGGGAGTGTAGGAGGTGTTGGTGGGGGTGGCTTTTTTGTTCCAATGCTCACCTTGATTATTGGCTTTGATCAGAAATCATCAACAGCAATATCAAAATGTAAGTACTTTCATCACAGCTTTTCCCCTTTTCACCTTCTGAGGAAGCCACCTCTTCTGAACTCAAATACATTAGTTTTATAAAATTCCAAAGAATTATAATAATAAGCAGGAAAATTGATTTTGCATGTTTCTGTGTGGTTGGTCAGGTATGATCACAAGTGGAGCAGCTGCAACTGTCTTCTACAATTTAAGGCTCAGGCATCCGACACTCGAGTTGCCCCTCATTGACTATGATCTTGCACTTCTGTTCCAACCAATGTTGGTGCTGGGGATCAGTATAGGAGTTTCTTTGAATGTTGTTCTTCCTGAATGGATGATCACAATCTTACTCATTATTGTTCTCTTAGGTAACACTTTTCTAAACTGCATCCTTCCCTGTTCACACTTGGACAACTTATTTATGTATATCTGCAGGCACATCAACTAAGTCGTTCTTCAGAGGCATTGAGACGTGGAAGAAAGAAACCATCACGAAAAAGGTAGTTTTAAAATTTGCTTGTTTTCTAGGCTGATTGTATGTTCTTCATCATGTTGTCCATCTAATACTGCACCTTGTTTCATTTCTTCAGAATTTGCTGGATGCTTCCAAAAGTTTGCAATCAAAAGGTGAGTTGGTCACTCATTTCTTCACTTTCTGGTATACGTCTGTCATCTATAGGTTTTCCAGGCTAACATGCTCCTTAACTAGATGCTGGCAGTGAAGACATAACTATCCCGGGAGGGGTAGGCAACGACACGACTGAAACCAAGAAACTAAAAGAAAGAAGGTTAGAATTTTCAAACTAAACTCTATGCATGGTTTTAGGGACTGACTTCTTCTGTGACCTTCCCAGGTTTCTATTCTTCGCAATGTTCGCTGGAGGCAACTTGGGGTCATAGTTATTGTCTGGATCATAATACTTGCATTGCAGATTGCTAAGGTTTCAATCAAGTACATATGATGTTGATTTTCCTTGATAGCTTATTTATTTGGAATTTCCCTAAGAAGTCAGATTAATAAGAAACTCATTTTTGCTGGCACAGAATTACGCGACGAAATGTTCAGTGGTATATTGGATATTAAATCTCTTACAGGTACATTCCATGCTGCTTGTATCAGGAAAGCTATCTTCCTTGTGGCTGGAAATGATGATTGTGAAATAAGAACCTAACCATATGGGAACTTTTTCTTCCTTCTTTTTGTTCAGATTCCGGTGACCGTGGGGATAACTTCATATGAGGCAGTTAAGCTATACAAGGGGAGCATAATAATTGAATCCAAGGGAGAAGGTGGTGCAAACTGGAGAGTGCACAAGCTTGTTTCTTATTGCGTCCTTGGCATAGTAGCTGGAATACTTGGTGGGTTGCTTGGTCTTGGTGGAGGGTTTATTATGGGCCCAGTCTTTTTGGAGATGGGAATTCCTCCTCAGGTACATTTCATGCTTCAACATTTGATAAGTTCTGCAGTTGAGTTTGTTTCCTTTGAAAGTTACAATTTTTTTATTAATTACAGTACAATTCACATTGTTTTCATTTCCTTTTTTGCACCCCTCAAAGGGTAAAAGCTATCCATCATAAACTTTCTAGGAAGTTACTGGACGCCTTTAAATCCTCCTTACATTTGCAGGTTTCAAGTGCCACAGCCACATTTATCATGACATTCTCTTCATCCATGTCTGTGGTAGAATACTACCTCCTAAAACGGTTTCCAATTCCATATGGTAAATTTCTTAACCTTTCAAGTTTCTGTGTCAATAAGTCTAGAAGATGATTTCTATCTTCAACTAAGTCATAAATGTTGGCTTTTATTTCATTGTGATTCTTCTGCAGCTCTCTACTTCGCTGCTGTTGCTACCGTTTCCGCGATCATGGGGCAATATTTAGTAGGAAAGGTGATCAAAGCATTAGGAAGAGCATCCTTGATCATCTTCATTCTGGCTTTCACAATATTTGTGAGTGCATTGACATTAGGTATGTGTCATTTTTACATATGTGTCCAGATCAAGATATGGATTTTCTGTTTTACATAGCTTTTGTTTGTGAACAGGTGGGGTTGGCATAGCAAACATGGTGAAAAAGATTGAGCACAAGGAAAACCTGGGGTTTGAGAAAATGTGCACTCAGAAATCCTAATCTTGTTAACTCTTCTCTTGACTTCCTTAACTCCCAGACCATCAAAATTCTTCACACTTCAAATCATGTTGCAATGATCATATGATTTAAGTGTGCCAACGGTAATGCTAAAGTCAAACTTCAATTTTCTGCTTTGCATTTGTTTATTATTTTTAAAATTGTTGGATATACTTGCTATTCAGATGCATAAACTTGTATTGACACAATTCTAGATATGGATGCATTTGACAAGGACAAGGTGAGGATGAAATTGACAAGTATTTGAATCACCGCATCACTACCTACAAGATACTGCTAATAAAAATCAGCCTATTCATTCATGCCAAATCTGTAGCTCAAGTTGTTAAGAGAAGCTACTCTTCCACCGAGTTTTTGGGTTTAAATACCCTTCCCAATATCGCTTGTATATGAAAAAAAAACAAAACAAAACAAAACAAAAGTAAAAGTAGGTGGTGACTTTTTTGCTAGTTTAAGTATCAAATTATGTAGACATAGGGTCTAGTCCAATAAAAAAATGCCTTGATTTGTAGATAAGTGGTCTCAAATTCGAAACCTTATGGCACCGTGGTAGAGTGTGTGTATGTATGAGAAATCTTCCTCCCTTTATAATTTAGACTATCACTTGTATTTAAAAAAAATATCAAATCACGCAATGTAAACTAAACTAATAATATGAACTTTATGTTTCTAGACAAAAAAATACATATACTTGAACTTTATGCAAGGGGCTTATACCACAAGTTGTCAAGAGTATTTACTCACGCACTTGAGGTACTAAGTTTGATTCTCACCTCATCCAATATCGCTGATTTTAAAAATAAAATAAAAAACTTATGAAAATTAATAAAATTAGCCAAAAGAATCAGTCGCTGCGCATCCTTTCCTCCCCTTTCAAACTAAAATTAGCATACCATGCTCAACATTTACCATTATAGAACTACAAGCAATTTGTGGTAGATAACAAAGGTTGTCATAAGCATTGCTAAATTCCCAGGCTGATTTTATATTTTTAGTGGAAGATAATACTACTCTAATATTTATTTTTATTTTTGCCTTAGAAAGAGGTTTATCGACATCATATACTAATTTGCTTGGTGATTGAGAAGATAAATAGGAAAAAATATGTGAATCTCAATAAGTTAGTGGTGGACAAAGGGATAGGATTAATGAGGAGGTGGATTGAGACATCTTTGGTGATGCTAACTTTTGCTGACTCACTCTTCAGTCAATCTAGGACATTCCATTCATATGCCACGTAGGTCTCACATTTTTGTGTTTTAAAGTTATTTTAAGGGTATTTTCAGACAATATATCCTAATCCTAGGATAAAACCAAAACCAAAACTACATTGAAAATTGAAATTAATTTGTCTTCCGAGTACAATTGGAGAGTACTAAATTGAAATTAATCCATCTTTTTAATATTGGAAACAATTCTAAGCGTAGATTTTAGAGGCATATCCAACTCCAAACTAGTTCTAAAGAAAGAAGGCTAAACTAAAAAAAAATAAAAACAAAACTGATAAGAACATCCACAAAACAAAAATAGTTTAGGCTAAACTCTGGTGAATACTTCACCAAAATCATTTTCCTGTTATTTTGGGTCCTTCTTTCTTCCCTTTGAGCCAGAAAATGTCACATAGGAAATTAATTCCAGAAAACAAACAGTAACAAAAGATTCCCAAAATAAAAAAATAAAAAAATGCTAAAAGCTAAAAGCTATATCACATTGCATTGCATAGAAAAACATTACAAAGCACTTGATCACAAAATAAAAGTCCCCACCCAGCATAGCCTAGCCTAAACATCACCATTGCAAAACCAACCCTGTTCAGGAAAACCAGAAAAACCCAAAAAAAGGGAAACAAAAAAGCAAACTGTACAGCCTTTCTGAATCTCCAACTTTTTTTCTTTTCTGCCAAACACTGCGTTAGCCTTTGGGTAAGGAGGAAGGAGAAGAGGCCCCTTTGAAGATGAGAAAGCTGAGACTCTCAAGTGTAAAGTAGATGAAGCTTCCTTTTGAATGAGTGAAGAAACACCCAAAGTTTGAGCCCACCACACATTGCCAACCGCCCCCATATCTCATGTCAAACTCCTGAAAAAAAATTAAAAAAATCCATCAATTAACCACAGAAAGAAAACAGAGGAAATTCTTCAATTATGTTAGTTTAGACAAAGTGGCAGAGAAAGTTTGTACCTTTTTTATGTGGGCAGCTATGGATCTGCAATCGAAGACGTCATAAAGATCCAGAGCTTGAGAAGCAGCAGCCATGGCCTGCATCTGCATCTTCACTGGCATGTCTGTGTCCTCCACGCAAGCTTTGCCTTCCAACATCTTTCTTCTCTTTGGCTCTCACTCTCTCTCTCTCTCTCTCTCTCGCTCTCTCTCTCTCTCTGTTTTTGTCCCTGGAGAAGAAAACCCAGTTGGGATTTTGTAGGATTTGGTAGTTCTTATCTTCAAGGAGGAAATGATTCTCTCTTGATTTTAATATGAATTTTCAGAGTGTGGCTATCAGAAATAGAAGAGGGAAAAAAATGGCACATGTTGCTGGAGGAGGTAGACAGAGATAAACACACGGCAGATTTTGCTGAAGCCCATAAAGGCAATTCCAACCTGGCACGTACTCCAATAAATATTGTTTTTCTCAGTCTTTTCTCCTCACTTTATGGACTCTCTTTGCCTTTATTCTATTTTTTTAATTATATAACCAGTACGGCTCTTGCCACGTTATGGACCATTTTAGTTTTTTTATGTTTGCTTTTTGGGTATGGATAAGATTGGAGGTTTGTGTATTGCTATTCGTATCATCTCAGTCTGACACTTCAAGATTTTGAGGTTTACGGATGATCCTAAATCAAGGTGAGACTTACTCGTGTTTGTGAATTTCATCACATATTTCCAAGATATTTGCTCAAGAAATTGAATTGATGTGTACTCATGTGTATGAATCTCATCTTATCATGTTTTCAAAAATTTCTGTTTTAACTTTTCGGATCGGAGTATTAAACTTAAAATATCTTCCAACATTATGAGGTAAGTTATCAGTAAAATCATTAACGGGCTTGATTCTAAATACTTTCCAATTTACTTACATGGTCCCAAAACCCTATTAAACATTTCCCCTCTTTATTTTTTGGTTCTTGATATAAACGATCTAAATTAGGGAAGAGGGATTCAAACTCATATGCAGAATGAGGAGTATAACCGCTCTAAATCCATATATGCAAACATTTCCCCTCTTAATACTATCAATAATAAGATAGATCAATTTAACAAGATTCATGCTTGGACTTTTTCTTTTCTGAAAATAAATAAGCTACATCATTTTTACAATTCCTTATTGACCTTTTTCAAATCGAATTCCATGATATATTTCCTTGATACCCTGATTTTGTTGCACAGTCTATTTACTTGGCTTTGACGTCTCTCTTATTTCAATTTTTATATGCACAGAATCACCCATAGTTGATTATGTGAATCGAGTCACTAACTTGCAATTTGCTCTCTCTTTACACCATCGAATCATTACATACTTTGAGAATATGTGTTGATGATATTTCACGTATATGGGGTGTTGATGTTGACATTTTTGTCATGGGGATTTTTAGGAGGTGATTTGATTTGATTCGAATATCATGTCGTTCGGCCTTGAAATATTTACAAGTCATGAAGGCGTTTATTATTATGATTTTCAATTCGAAGTTTTAGCTAAAATATGAGAAACTTAGAGAAAATATTTGTTTGTGAGAATTTTTTGTGTATTATTCTCCTTGTATGCGGTCATATTTATAATACAGTGGATCCTTAGTGGCCAAGTAAAATAATAAATTCTTATTTCTATTTACAGTAGGAAATTAAGAATTAAAGTAAATAAATTATAATTAATATGGGAATCCTTGGTGAGCAAGGAAAGTCAATGGTCCACAAGTTACGCCAATACTCCATCTCACGTTGGTGTATAGATGTCGCCAATGCCCAACTGGTCCAGTGAATTGTGGAATGCTCTACTGGAAATTTCCTTTGTTAAAATATCCACTAATTGATTCTCGGACTTCACGAAAGGAAACTGAATCACTTTAGCCTCAAGCTTCTGTTTGATGAAGTGTCGATCCACCGCAACATGTTTGATGCAATTATGTTGAACCGGATTTTGTTCAATAGCGATTGCAACCTTGTTGTCACAAAAAAGATTCATTGTGGATGTAGGTTCATACCTAAGTTCAGTAAGCAACTTCTTTAACCAAATGAGCTCACAAATTCCTTTAGTCCTACCTCTGAACTCGGCTTCTGCACTAGCTTTCTGTTTCATGCTCCTCTATGTCACAAAATTACCTCCCATGAATATGAAGTAACCAGATGTGGATCTTCTGTTTGTTACATTGCCTACCCAATCTCCATCTAAATACCCATCAACATTAAGATGACCACGTTATGAGAACGTAAGTCCTTTTCCTGGTGCATACTTCAAATATCTAAGTATCCAAAGAACTGCATTCATGTGGTCTTCACTTAGAGAATGCATATATTAACTGACGACGCTCACCACATAAGCAATATCTGGTCAGGTATGTGACAAATATATCAATCTTCCCACTAACCATTGGTATCTTTCTTTGTTAGTTGGAACTTAATCTAGGTATTCTCCAATATGATGATTTTGAACAATAGAAGTGTCCACAGGTTTGTAGTCTAGCATTCCTATGACTGTTAACAAGTCCAAGACATATTTCATTTGAAAGAGAAATATGCCTTGCTTTGATCAGGCCATCTCAATTCCCAAGAAATACTTGAGTCCACTTAGATTCTTCATTTCAAATTCAGTAGTTAGACTTGTAGCTAAGATATTTCATATTTATCATTCCCAGTAATAATCATAGAGTCAACATAAATTATTAAAGCAGTTACCTTCCCTTTTTGATGTTTCAAGAACATAGTATGATTTGAGTTACTCTATCTAAAACCATTGTTCTTCATCGCCATGGTTAACCGTCCAAACCATGCGCGCGGTGACTGTTTCAATACATACAATTCCTTTCGTAATTTGCATACTGTTCCAATCTTAGTTGTATTATATCAAGGAGGAATGCTCATATACACCTCCTCTGTGAGTTCTCCATGCAAGAAAGCATTCTTTACATCAAACTGGTGTAGTGACCAATCCAAATTAGCTGCAAGGGACAGTAAGACTCCGATGGTATTTAACTTTTCTACTGGAGCAAAGGTTTCTTCATAGTTTATATCGTAGGTTTGTGTGTATCATTTGGCCACAAGCCTACCTTGTATCGCTTGATAGATCCATCACCATTGTGTTTAATAGTAAACACCCATGTACATCCGACGGTCATTTTCCTTTTGGTAAAGGTTCCAGTCTCCAAGGCTAATTTTTCTCAAGAGCTTTCGTCTCTTCTTTTATAGCTTGAACCCACTTAGGGTCTTTCAATGCTTCATCAACCTTGGTTGGGATAAGGATAGCAGACAACCGATGCACAAAGCCTTGAGTGGTTTAGACAGTTTCTCGGTGGATACATGATTCGCAATTGGATACTTTGATGTCTTGCCAATATCTAGTGAATAACGATTTTGTGGCTTCCCACGATTGTACCGGAAAGGTAATTGATATCCAATACATTTATCCTCTAAATTCACAAGTGTAGTAGGAGTAGTTACCTCAAAGATATTCTCAGAAGATTGATCCGTTGGTACTGTTGAGTGAGAGGGATGGTCTTCAACTTGTTGCTATAGGTTGTTTCTAGGAGTGAGACTCAAATCAAAAGCAGATTTGCAGGGGTTAGGCGATAAATCATACGGAATGAATGATTGATCGGTTTGCGGCAAAGAAGAACATTGTGCTCCATGCTCGGGGCGATCAATCGTTGGTGTTGGACGAGAGATTGTTTCTTGGCAGAGAGAAGACCCATGCTCCAAACCTTGTGGCGATCTATCGTTAAAGGTAAGACGATTGATTGCTTTTGTGCAAATACAAATTTGTTCTTTTTCCAAGTTGCTCCAATTCTACTCTTCACTTCGTATCTCCCCCTGAAGCATATAATTGGATGCGGGATCTTGCAAGAACTTCACAAATTCCAGAAAGGTTATATCTAAAGTGACATACGTCTGGCAGGTGAGAGGGTGATAACATCGATAACCTTTCTTATAAGTGATCCAAAAAAAAAAAAAAAAAAAAAAAAAAAAAAAAAAAAAAAGAAACAATGATGATCAAGCTTGCTACGTTGATTTTTGTGGAGATGAACAAATGCCACACATCCAAAGATTCAGGGTGTGAGCACCAAAATAGAGCGCAGTGCCCGTGTTGCGAGAACACTTGTAGGGGAGTACGAAAGTTTAGGACCACAAATGGCATGCAGATGATCAAGTGAACGGCAGTGACGATAACAACATCCAGTGATGACGAGGAACATGAGCACCAATTCGAAGTGCTCAGGTTCTTTCCATAAGATGTGGATTCTTTTGTTTAGCAACACCATTTTGTTGTGGTGCGTGAAGACAAGTCGTCTCATGGATAATTCAATATTGGAAGTAAGTCTGAAAGTCATGATTGACAAATTCTCCACCATTGTCTGAGCGAAGAATCTATATTTTAGCATTTAACTAAGTTTGCATATGTTTGTGGAAGAATTGAAATAGTAAAAACACTTCATTTTTATTCTTCATCAAATAAAGCTATGTCATCTGTGTACAATCATTTACGAATTTGACAAACCATTGAACGCCTGAAGAAGTAGTGATAGGTGAAGGTCCCCAGACATCAAAATGAATTAGCGTAAACAGAGTAGTATACTTGCTCGTACTCAACGGATAGGGCACATGGTGACTCTCGGGCATAATACATGTATCACATTTGAAGTCGTAGTCTTTAAAATCTGAGAATAAATCTGGCAGAATATGTTTCATATAACTAAAAGACGAACGTACCAATTGACAGTGCCACAACTAGATTTGCTTTTGTTTGCTATTAGAGAGATGCGTCACATTGTTAGCCATATGTATGGGTCTTTTTCGTTCTAGCAGCCTGACGAATGGGCTGGGCTGTCGTAAGAAGCAAACTGATGACATTACCCCCTGTGTTTGAGTTCAAATATCAGACCCCAAGAATACTACGAAAGGGTAGCGGAGCCTTAGGAAACACCTTGGTTATCTTCACCAACAAAAAAGACAATTGCTTACAGGTAGATTCTTAGCTTGGCATGAGAAGTTTGTGGCATGGGAGCAAAACCATCATGAGTTTAGCATAAACAAAAAGAAGGCTGTGAATTCCTATGAGAAACATGGGTTTTAAGACAAGAGGGAATAGATTCTAAGAGGGTTTGTTGAAGAGAAAGAGAGATGGAGGTATGATGGTTGTGTTGAGCAGTTTCCGGCAACTTGACGAAAAGTCTATCAAGCTATGGAATGATTTAGTAGAAGAGAAAATGGGAGGAAATGAAGGAATATGGCACGAAATTGCAGAGGTTTCAAATATGAGAGATGAAGTTTGCTCTCTAAATGTGTGTTGTAGCTAGTGGTGAAGTAATGGGTGTGGTTTGAGTGAATTTCCAGTTGCTTAACAAAGCTTGGTCACACTCTGAATGATGATTTTGCTGGGTAGAAAAAGCCTCATTTTATAGGCGCTGGAAGCTCCTTCTTTCCAAGAAACTCTAATGGTTTATATCCAATTTTGCCAAGTTTTTCCTTTCCTATCTATTCTCTTCCTTTGACTCATCCTATTTGGTGAAATTCTCTCTGCCCAATCACACAAAAACAGGGTTTTGGGAGCTCTAGGCTTTAGCTATTTCAGTGGTGATTTCTTTTTTTTTCTTTTTTTTGCTATCATCTCTCCTCATTTCCTCCCCTATTTCATGGCAAGGTCTGCTCAATGAAGGAGATATATAACTTTGGCTGGTCTGAAGGCTACCTTTTCTCCTGCGCACGTCAATATCCTCTGGTTTCTTGAAGGATCTGCCTTGAGGTTTGTTTTTTCCCATGTGCTGAAGCCTCCCATTAGCTTACAAACATACACATTTTGGCTTTTTATCATGGTTCATGTTTCCAGCTAAGCGATGGAGACTGTAGATATTTTTCTTGGCTTGGTCGGGCCTTGCTAAAGCGATGAGTTAACCCATTAAGGACATGGGCTAATTTCCTTAAGTTATGGGCTAATTTTCTAGGGTATTTGGGCTTTTTTCTCTCTTTTATGCTTACCCAAATAATTGGGCTTGAGTTTTGGGGCTCCCAAGCAGCCCAAAATTTCCATTTCTCGGCTCATCAATGGGTCTCGTGAAAGCTCATTGCCATCCATACCACAACTCAATCAAGCAAGCCTCGGGCATTTGTGTGGCTTGGGCCCGCTTAACCTTGTAGCGTGGCTATGTGTGAAATAATGATTTCCTGCTTGGCATGGCATGTCCATTGGCATGCTTGAATTTTATCGTCTTTGAAAAGAGACATAATGCTTAACGAAATAATTAGCATGGGCTTGTAGAGCAAGTGCCTTTTATAGGCTCATTTTAATTCTTAGCATTATGGATTGCATATTTTATTTGGCATGGCACGTGGTCGTGGCTCGTGCAAGCATGCATGACGAATTTCGCGTGCTCTGAACTGAGTCTTTTCTTAATAAGGTGTCGCACTGGGCCAATAATTTATTTGGGCCAAACTCTGGATTTTTTGGGCCTCAACACCATGTTGTGACTAAAATAATTCACATAATAGAGACCCCATCGCTTAGTACCACGACCAAGAATCTCCTTAGTGTGAATATCTTAAAGTAAACAAAAACTTGAGTAAATTAGTACACAACAATTCAATTGTTCATTAATTTGACCAACATACGTCAATTTATTGGATGGAGATGAAACAAGTGAAATATTAGATAATGAGAGAGATGATGAGATATCAACAATGTCAGCCCCTATCACAGGATAAGTAACTCTATTAGCTTTAGCAATGCAAGTTCGTCTAGGTTGGATAGTATTCAAAAACTCATTAGGATCAAGCGTTATATGATCAGTTGCACCGGAATCAATTATTCAACCTATTGAATCACTCTTATTTGAAGTATGAAATCCATAACCAGTACCATTACTTGTAGTATCGTGTTGTGTTTAATCTTTTGGGTAGTATTAAAAAAATCATCAGGATCAAACGTCATATGATCAGTTGTATCGGAATCACTTATTCAGTTTGGGAATCACTCTTATCTAAAGTGTGGAATCCATAACCAGTACCATTACTAGCAGTATCACGTTGTGTTCAATCTTTAAGAGTAGCCCATCATTTGGGGTAGCCATGCAATTTGAAACAAGTCTCATGAGTGTGTCTCAGATCCCCACAGGATGCGCAATCTCTCCATGTGTCGGGGTCATTAGTCAGGAAGTCCTAATCTATGCAGCGGAAGATGCAAAGGATATAGGCTGAGTAGGAATCAGGATCAGAATCTAAGTCGGAGTCAGTATCTGGGTCGGAATCAGAGACATATTCGAGGTCTTGGTCTTTCTGGAAGTCAATTCTTCGAAGATCGTGGTCGAAATCAAGGTCTTGGTCGGGTCCTGAGTTAGGATCGAGTTTGGGGTCTGGTTATGCATCGTTAAGAATTGACCTAACTGAGCACTCAATTCGCCAAGGGTCGAGGTCTGATTCTGCATCTTTACAAACTGAGTCATCTGAGCACTCAATTTGGCTAAGGTCGAGTGAGAAGGAGAGGCGGGGTCGATGGTGCTACCTCCATGAGGAATGAAAAAATCATCCTCCCTTATGGTGGCGAGAGTTTGAAACTAGAGTTAACAATCTCAAGATCGATGCTCTGATACCATTCTAAAATATGAGAAATTATGAGAGAATATTTGTTTGTAGGAATTTTTTGTGAATTCCTCTCCTTGTAGGAGGTTATATTTATAAAGAAAAATTAGGTATTAGACATAACAATATTTACTAATTTGAATTTGAGACATAGAGTATTTTATGTTTTGGTTTTAACACTGAAGAATCAAATTTTATTTTGGATATGCCTAAAGAGGAGGCCCAGATTCGTTGGGCCTGTCTAAATTATAAAGGTAAAATGAAATTTTACCCTTTTGTTTAAAACTCGATCTTACCTCTCTCTCTCTCTCTCTCTCTCTCTCTCTCTCTCTCTCTCTCTCTCTCTCTCTCTCTCCATCAACGACGACACTCTCTCTCCCATCTTCCCTGTTCGCTCCATCGACGACGCGACGATGACCTTTCTTTCTCCTCTTCCTTCTTCGCTCAATCAACGATGATGACACCCGTTCTCTCTCCTCTTCCTTATTCGCTCCATCGATGATGGCACCCTCTCTCTCATCTTCCTTCTTCTCATGTTTTTCATCTAGTGAGGTATGTGTTTTCTAGATCATATTCTTATTTAAATTTTGTAGTTATGTTTTGGTTTAAGAAGTTGATTTTGAAGTATTTGATGTAGATTTTGTTCTCATTTTGCCGTTTGTGATAAGATTTGAGTTTGGAAGTGATTTTTTTGTTAGTGATATTATTGCTATTATGGGGATGCATGAGCTTAGTAAAAACGATAAGTGGACAGTCGCCCGTGCCCGTAAAATTCAACGTTTCTTGAGCCAGCCATTCCATGTTGCAGAGGTTTTCACTGGTGCCCCTGAAAAATACGTGGAGTTGAAAGAAAGCATTACCAGCTTCCAGGTATCCCTTCATCCTCTCTCCCTTTCTGTTCTGTTTGCATGTTTCCTCATTTCTAATATTGAAGTTTTGTTTATTATTTTCTCAATTACTGGTGGAATTTCTCTCTTGGAGAAACTATTAATTATATAGTTATGGTTTTCCATGATATTTTACTATAACAATTAATTATGTATGTTTTGAAATGATGGAGTCGTTAAAGTATTAACAGGATTATACGTTACAAGTGTAGTGAATCCATGAACTTTATATAAGTACCCTGCTACCCATATTTCTAGTATTGGACAAATCAGAGAAGGCAAAACTTCTTTCTTTAATTGTACAACAAGATCTTTGTTGTCCTACAAACTCCATCTAGTCCTCTCCTTCCAAAAGGAATACTATCTGGAGTAGATATCTACACTATTAGTCTGTACGTTGATAGTATATTGGTAACAATTGAATTGTTTCTTAGTTTCTGGAGCTGCTTCCTATTGTTGCAGCATTTCTTTTCATAATGGAAGAATAGAAAATTGTCTAATATGAAATGTAATCATAGATACTTGTTGGACCATCGAATTTATATATGTTGTAACATCCTACCCCGAAATTTAATTTAAATTTCAAATTTCTAAAGTGAAAGGATGACTTTAATTTTAAGGTTCTTTGGTATGTGAGAGTTTGTGATCAAATATATGTATGCACGTATGTAAGGTAATAATCTAATTTAGCTGCAACTTTTTGTTATAAAGCTCACTTACTATGCATTTGTCTTGATTTGGAAATGGTCACTATCATATAATATTTTAAGTAACATTTTGCAACCATCTAAGCTTTAGTTCAATGAAATTTTATACAGGTTATGCATTGTAGTTTTGCACAAACAACATTACAGTTTTGGAAACTGCATTGCAGTTTTCATTTAATTACAGTTGGATTTTTGCCATTTCCTTGGCCTTCAACCTCACCAATTTGAAGAATAGAGGCTACCCATATGAGGAATTGGGTAGGCAAGAGAAAAGTAGAACTACCCAAGAGCAAGGCAACTCAAAATTGGACATTGCTCGATATGAAGCTCTTCTCAAAAGTGGTGACCAAGTCACTTCTGTTCTTGAAGAGATGATCACCCTTGTAAGTTTTTGCTCCTCTCTCTCTCTCTCTCTCTCTCTCTGTGTAGATTGGTTGCAGAGAAATTGGTAGAGAAGGAAATGATGGATAATTTGGTATAAGGCTTAGTTGAGTCAAATTTTATATTAATTTCAGTTCATTTAAATACCTATTGTAAATGTGGAATTCATATGGTTTTCATCAATATGATGACATATATTGCTATGTATTAACTGCCCTATTGTCTAATTTTACTGAAATTAGATTATCAAGCTGTTTAGAAGTTGCTTGCGTTTCGTCTGCATATATCTCTTTTTGCTCTTTGTTTCAAAATCACGAGCCAACTAATGCTTTTGTCTGCATATATATCTTTTTGCTTTTTGTAGAAAACGGAAACTACAATGCAGAAAACGGAAACTGTATTACAGAAAATGAAAACTGCATTGCAAAAAACGGAACCTACAATGCAGAAAATAGAAACATGAATAACCTATTTTACATTCTAGGTGGTCTTCAATATGATTCCCCCTCTCCTAACATGTCTTGAATAAAATAAAAAAATTATTTTGTTTTGTTTAACTCTAGAGCTGAGCATTTTTGCCCAGACTCAGCATCGTGGTTTCCATTTTTGTATTGCTGTTTCCGTTCATGCAATACAATTTCCGTTTCAGCATTGCAGTTTCCGCTTCTACATTGTAGTTTTCGTTTCTGCTTCGCAATTTCCATTTTAGTACTTTCATCTTGGTTTTCCATTTTGGTTCCTCACTTATTAATATATTTATTTTTCCTCATACTCCGGAGTGTAGTTTTTGTTTGTAGTTTGCAGTTTTTGCATTTTTCATTGATTTACATCATTGATATCTACCTTGTTTTGAAATCCCACTTAAATATGAGAAGTTTTGGTTTTTCTAGAAACTGCAGTGCATTTTTCGATCTTCTTCTATTACATTATTCATGTTTTGATGTGAAGCTCAGTTTTTCTATTGTTGAGGTATGTATATTCGTGATCAAATTCTTATTTGAATTTTCTAGTTATTATTTGCTTTTTATAAGTGGATTTTTCAACTCTTTGATGTAATTTTTATTTTTTACTTTGGCTTTTATTTATTTATCAGATTTGGTTTGAGGTGCTATTTGGTTAGACATTTTTGTATAATTTTCTAGTACTTTCATATGTCTATTTTTTTCCCATACTCTGTAGTGCAATTTTTGCTACTATAAAATTAATTTTTGTTTTTTTTTAAAAAATTTACATAATTGATATCTACATTGTATTTTTGTTGCAGTTTTTGTTTTTATTTGCAGTTTTTGCGTGAATATGTGTTGAAATGATTTTTTTCTTTTTTAAACCTTTGATTGTTTATATAAATATTGTATAACTGAATAAATATTACAAAATCAAGTTTAGTGTAGTGGTTTGTGAGTGAGCCCTCCTCCTTTGAGGGTCAAGGTTTGAATTAAAGTAAATCAATTACAATAAATATGGGAATCCTTGGTGTAAAAGGAAAGTCAATAATCTACAGGTCATGCCAACAATTTTTTGTTAGTTGGAATTTTCAAACAAAATATATATGTATTATGGAGGAACTACAATGACAATTTGGAAAGTGTGTAACTTTATATAATTCAAAGGTTACAGAAAGATAACCAATATGTGGGCCCAAAAAAGAAAAAGATAACCCATGGAAGTGCTGGATGCAAAATATAAAAATTAGTGAGGCCCAAAAAAAAATAAAAAAAAAAGGATCTGAGGGCAGAAATTACATTTGTAGAAGAAGATTAGCCATTATGCATATTTAAGAAATGGTTAAATACGAATAAGTGTAGGCAATGTTCAACAGATCAGAGTGGCGCAGCGGAAGCGTGGTGGGCCCATAACCCACAGGTCCCAGGATCGAAACCTGGCTCTGATATAGGAGAAGGCTTCCAAACTCTCTTTTTTGTCTTTTTAGTTTTTGGATTTTTGGGCTTGCTATTGGACCTTTTTGCTTATAATTTACTCACTATTGGGCTTCTAGTCCGTTCACTATTAATAAACCTAATACTTACCAGCATCGATGATATTGTTTTCTTTTGTTGTTATTTTTTTTTCTTTCCAATTTGTAGTTGCTCCTCTAACATTACTTAAAAGGAAAAAATAAAATAGGCAAAGTAAATTTAAAAAATAAAAAATTAGTTTAGGAAATGAAGAATCTATTCGGTTCTTTTTATACTATTCGTATATGTATGCTCACTTTATCTGTAATCAGACGATGCATCTTTTTGCTAAGAATGTGTTTGTGTGTCTCAATTTTCAAATTAGGATAGAAGAAGACCTTTCCAATGTGCTAACTTATGATACCTAATTGAATGAAGTGTCTTTTGAACAAAGAAAAAAAAAACCAAACGTCTTGCCCTTAAATTGCCCAAAGAAGAAAATTCAAGTTCCAAATCACCTCCTTTCCTTTTCTCCTGTCTCACGAGTAGAGAAAACAATGACTTTTTCCCCATGCTTATTCACACCCACCCTTAGAACGCAAACCACGTGGCGAAGTGTAGGTGCTTGACTTTGTTGTGGTTATTATTATTATTGTTATTTTTTAAATATAAATAAAAAAAATTATTTTTGTGGTCTGTGTGGTTCACAAGTCACAGACCTCTTATGTCATGACAGGAATAGGATGAGAAAATTTATAACACACATACATAAACAAAACATTTTCCAAAGCACCACCAAAGAAAAGCATAAACGTAAATATTAAACATTTATATAAGGACAATCATGCAGATAAAATAAAATAAAATAAAAAGTCACAAGCACTAGGCTCCGAATCTTATTAGGTAGTTTGTCGAAACACCCATCAAAACAAATAATACCATTAGGAGCATCGTTGTCACATATCTACAGAAAACATATATAATCACAATTACATAATTAGACAATTATTTATGGGGTAATATAATAACAAGAAAATATGTTCTGCCGACACTTACTTGCCCAATTCACAACTGGTGGTGGCTAAAAAACAAAGTGTCAAGTGGGGGCATGCATAGCTTCTCATTGGTCGTTGAGTGCAAAAAGAAAAAGAAAAAGAAAGCTTCAGACTTGCTATCTTTGTTTTGCTTACATATGGAGGGAGAGAGAGAGACACAGCAGAGAGAAACAGACAGTGATTTATGGTGGCATTTGATACAATCTTGACTATTCTTTATCACCATCTCATCTGTTGAAGTAGTTCAATTGTGAAAATTCCATAAAGGGTTTTCAATTTTGTTCATTTTTCTTTCTAGTACACAGTTCAATTGGTCAACTTCTTCACTTTAGCATGGAAACCAGTTCATATCTTTCCAACCCTTTTCTGGGTTTCAGAGAACTTGCTCAAAGTCTGAAGTTCTGGTGAAATTCCATTCAATTTTTAGTGTTTTCTTGCTCCATCAACTAGTTTGTGAACTTGGTAATTTCCAAATTTGTGTTTTAAGCTTTTGGCACAGAGCCTTGTCTTGTAATTCCAATCCTGCATAGTTACTACTAGGAAATGCTGCATTCAACAAAATCTGAGTCTGATGTCACAAGCTTAGCTCCATCATCACCATCAAGGTCCCCAAAGGTACCTGTATACTATGTGCAGAGCCCTTCTAGGGACTCTCATGATGGAGACAAGTCCTCATCAATGCAGGCCACTCCAATCTACAACAACAGTCCCATGGAGTCACCCTCACACCCCTCCTTTGGCCGCCACTCAAGGAACTCCTCCGCGAGTCGATTCTCGGGGATTTTCAGGTCCTCTTCGGGTAGAAAAGGCGGTAGGAAGCAGAGGAATGACAAGGGGTGGCCAGAGTGTAAGGTGATTATGGAAGAAGGGGCTTATGATGATTTTGATAAGGGGCTCTCGCGGCGTGTGCAGGTCTGCATTGCTCTCCTTAGCTTTGTGATGTTGTTCACTATCTTCTGCTTGATTATATGGGGTGCAAGCAGGCCTTACAATGCAACGGTTGTAGTCAAGGTATGCTAATTTTACAACTTGTCATTGTCTAATATTTGTTCCAAATTTTCTATAGTATATATGTCTTTATCATCATTTGATACTGAATTTTGTCTAAGTTCTTATTCTGATGTTGAACAATGTGTTCCTTAGCCTTTTATAGTGTGAGACATGATGAAAAATGATTATTTGTAGAAATTGGACTCGTTGGTTTTCTATTTTCAAAATGCCCTTTATGATAAGTTGGTGTATTAGGCAAAAAAAGAAAAGTGTGTTGGGGTTCTAATTGAAGGATAATGTAGCATGAAGTGGGAATTTTGCTGTTGCAAACAGGATGAGATTGTTTTGGCCTAACGGAGGACTTGTGATTCTTGCAGAGCTTGGAAATTAGCAACTTCTATATTGGTGAGGGTTCAGATTTCAGTGGGGTTCCAACAAAGATGTTGACAGTGAATGGCTCATTAAGATTGAGTGTGCACAACTCTGCTTCAATGTTTGGAATTCATGTTAGCTCCGCACCTATCATTCTCGCCTACTCAGAGATTTCTGTGGCAACTGGCCAGGTTGGATTCTGTGCTCCATGAATACCATTTTCATGTCTAAGAAAATTGGTGATCAATCTGCTTAATCTTAAGGGTAAACTACCATTTTGGTTTCTGTTTCTCGACATTTGGGTTCCTGAAGTTTCAATTTGCCAATTTGCAAGGGACCTAAATGGTTTTCAGGTCAGAACACAGGAACCAAAATCGTAATTTACACCAGTAAGATGCTATGTTAACAAACAATGAAAGTTGTAGCATGTTGCACAAAATAGGCAAAAGAGCAAAGCATATTGAACCAACCCAATAAAGATCAATGGCTGTTCCATTGCCATTGGAACCTCTTGGTAAGTTTTAACTTTTGCTAACTTTGTTGTTGCAGTTGAAGAAATATTATCAGCCAAGAAAGAGTCTCCGAACGGTATCAGTGAACTTGCAAGGAACTAAGGTTCCTCTATACGGGGCTGGATCAAGTTTGAAATACACAAAGACTGGTGGGTTGGTTCCAATTCCATTGACCTTAAAGTTAGAAATCCGGTCTCGAGCGTTTGTGGTAGGGAAGCTAGTGAAAACGAAGCATCGAAGGCGAATCTCGTGCCCTTTGGTTCTGGATCCCACTGTTACCAAACCCATCAAGTTCAAGAAGAGTTCATGCACTTATGAGTGATGTCCTTTAGCATTGAGGTGCATACTTGCAGTATCTGTTACTCGTTGCTTGTGAAATTTCATGGAGCACAGAGTACTGCAATTTGAGTTGAGTTGCTCATTTTCGACAAGTTAAAATCTTCGCTTTCTTTTATGGCCTGATTAAAATCCCTACTTTGACAATTCCTGGCACTGGTTTAGTTGTGATCCTCTTTGAGGATTGTGCCAATGAATGTAAATAAGTTTGAATTTGTGTTATGCATGTTGTATTGTATGAACGATTTCAACGACAATGACGTTTTGGATGTGCAGCACAATGTTCTGAGTCATATAATTGGAGGGTCAAATCCTCTGCTCACCTCTTCTAGCTGATATCTTACTTTACGAGCATGTTTACGTATCAGTAATGGATGTGGAAGGAAAGGGAATGATTTCCATTCCTGACTTCTCCTGCGTTTACTTGCAATCATGAATGAAAAAATAAGTGGGCCCCACCTCAAAATCCATAATCACATTCCTTCAAAACTAGGAATTAGATCAACTAGGGGGAGTAGTTGATACGATTCCCATTCCTGTTTTCTCTTAATAACTTCCAAAAATACCCTTATCACTTTAACATAATTCTAAAATTAATTTGAATTCTGATTCATGCAAATTAGTAAACAATAACAATGAGAATCAATCTCATTCCATTGATAATTCCATATGTTTAGTAAACAACTTAATGGGAATGATTCTTCCCATATCGATTCAGTAGTTATCCGATTCCTAAATTCTTTGATTCCTTAGTTTCTCCATTACTGATACGTAAAGTCTTTTAACACTAAATCATAATCTCTAGGCGCTAAACCTTAAAGCAATCTCCTTTTAGACATAAGTACAATATTAATATGAGAATAGAAAAAGAAAACTGTTATTAGTACTTCAAAATAAATAGAATACTTTAGGTTGCAAATAACAGCTCCTAACATAAACGGAATATCGTAATTTCAACATTAATGATCATTAGTAATCTAGTATGTATTCTCACATTTGCTTAAAATGGTGAGCAAAAATATTTCCTTTCGAAAAACGATCTGAAGTTCCAGCATTTATTATTAATTTTGTGATTGCATTCAATTTTATCTACAAGAAGTGAATCGATGGAAGGGAAAGTCGTTATGGCAACAATTTCATAATGACTTTGCCATGGTCAACCTTATTTTGTACCTGAAAACATGGTTCGTAGTGGCTACCACGATAAGGATGTACAAGAAGCAATGAGAAATAGTTCATGCATGTTATATTCAAAATAAAATTACAATAAAAAGAGAATATTTGAGATTTTCTAAAATAACTAAAAATTGACAATTTCTTTTATTTATTCTAATAATATTACAAAAAGAAAAAAGAAAAATACAAAGGCAACAATTGCATCAATCAAGGCAGTGAAAGGCAGTAGCATCAATCAAGGGAATTGGACATTACCTTTCTATTATATTTGACTGACACTAGATATTAAAGACCTTCCTTCATTTTCATCTTCATGTTACACAGACCCCCTTCTCAGTTCTCTCTCTGATCTAAAAGCTTCTCACAAAGACCCTGTCTTTTACACCATAGGTCTCATTCAAGATCCACAAGAACCGCACTTCCCTCTGAAAAATTCTGATAAACCCATTGCTCAACACCATGTTTAGACCAAAACCCACTTCAAGATTGATCCTTTTAACCCTCACCCTTCTCCTATTAGTCAATTTCCTAACTTCCATCAAAGCCTCTGAACCCACCACAGATGAAAATGAAGATGGTGAATTGGAGGAGCTATTGGCATTGGATGAACAAGTGGAACAAGAAGACGAGCAAGAAGGTTCCAGTGCCAGTGTGAGGTCCTCAGAGGCAGAGGTGTTAACCAAAGCCCAGAGGATTGTTCTTGAGCTTAACCATGACAACACAAAGAGGGTCATTGAAGGGCATGAGTTTGTTCTGGTTCTTGGGTATGCCCCTTGGTGCTCTAGGAGCGCTGAGCTTATGCCTCAGTTTGCTGAGGCTGCAACTTCATTGAAAGAATTGGGAAGCCCCCTTTTGTTGGCTAAGCTTGATGCCGAGCGGCATCCGAAAACGGCGTCGTCTCTTGAGATCAAAGGGTTCCCTACTCTGCTTCTGTTTGTCAATGGCACCTCTCAAGTGTACACCGGTGGCTTTTCTGCGTAAGTAGCCCTCAAATTGGTCAAACTGTTTAATTGAAATATTTTATGTGAATCTTTGTTGTTTTGTGGTCAGTGAGATGATAAAATATAACTCAGCAGAAAATTTCTGTGCCTTATGTGCTTGTTATTGTCCTTATAGTGTGTTTGACTTGAACAATTTTTAATCATTTCTGTGCAGCATGAATATAATGTACGTATGTGTTTGAATATATACATCAACTGAGTTGTGCATTTCCATTAATGTTCTTGTTGGGAAAATTTTGATTCAGGGAAGAAATAGTGATTTGGGCAAGGAAGAAAACTGGTGAACCTGTTATTAGGATAAGCTCAGTGACAGAGGCGGAAGAGTTTCTCAAAAAGCACCATATATTTGTTGTTGGTCTGTTTGAAAAATTTGAGGTTGGTGCACGTTTATTGTTTTCAAGATTTTCTTAGAATGCTACACAAGAAAAACTGTCAACCTGATTTTGAATCTGGGGTTAGAATGAGGCCTCTGCCTTGATTGAATATTTGTTTGGACAGTATTTATATTCTTGGGCTTATATGTTTGTTCTGAAATTATTCAGGGGCCTGACTACGAAGAATTTGTAAAAGCAGCAGCAGCGGACAATGCAATCCAGTTTGTAGGAGTAAGCAACATCGAGGTTGCTAAAGTTCTCATTCCAAATGTAAAACCAACTAATGTTTTCCTTGGAATTGTGAAAAGTGAGCCAGAAAGATATACTTCATATGGTGAGTTGGTGAATGAGTAAAACTTATCTGTTACCAACACAATTTTTCTCTCAGAAAAGCTTGTTATTTGTAGTTCAATTTTATTCTTGTTGTATTTGTGCTTTGTGTAATTTATATCTCCTTTTTTTCCAAGGTGATGAAATTTATTGTTTTCCTGCTTGCTTGTTCAACTTGGTCAATATGTGATTTTTGCTCCTTTTTTTTTAATTAAATGAAGTTTATATTCTGTGAACAATAAGTAGACATATTTTTGAGTTACGGACTTATTCTAACATATTCATGAATTTGTTTGGTTTTGCAGAAGGGACCTTTGAAACGGACAAAATTTTGCAGTTTCTAGACTATAACAAGCTTCCATTGGTTAACAAACTGACTGAAACAAATTCCGCCAGAGTTTACTCCAGCCCTATTAAACTTCAGGTTGCTGTTTCTTCCAATACATCATATCTTTTTTAAGCTTCAATCATAAATTGTATTATTATTATATATATGTCTACATCTTTTTGTTGAATTATTGTTTTACCATGTACCTTGTTGCAGATGAAAATTTGAAGTCTGGACAATATTAAACGAAAAAGGTCATTGAAAATAAATAAATAAGAAACAACAATCATGTGTACAATACTCAAAATTATAAATTGAACTAGTACACTTGGTACACAATTAAGAGCCAAGTTTGGACTTCTGAATTAGATTATTTGACAAACAGTAATCAAAAGCTACATTAAGATCTTCCAAACATGTGGAACTGTTCATCTCCCTTCTAGATTCTGGAATTCAAGATACTCAAAATGACAATTTGCAGTTTTCTGTCATTCAATGTAAATCATATGTCAAAATAATATTTGTGGACGTACATTAACTTTTAAGGGTTACACTTTTCTTGAAGCTCAGTATAAATCACAATTTGGAAATGCGAAAGCATACTTGCAAGGTTATTTTGTTTAATGACTCTCTTTCATTATTGCCTAGGTTCTTGTCTTTGCAGAGGCAGATGACTTTACGAAATTTCTTGAGCCCCTTCAAGATGTTGCTAGACAGTTCAAGTCAAAGGTACTCAAATGCACTAAATGTTGAAGCTATTGGGTGAACTGGTTAAACCTACTAATGATTTTTCCTTTGTCATTCTCTTGATCCAGATACTGTTTATATATATAGACAATACAGATGAAAACCTTGCTAAGCCGTACTTAACATTATTTGGGCTTGAAGAATCAAATAGTACTGTGGTCAGTTTCCCACATCTGAACTAGATGTTGACTATGAGTTCATGTTCTTTGTCAAATAAGCTTTTAATAAGGCTATAACTAATCAGGTTTTGTATGTGCTCTGAACAGGTGACTGCTTTTGATATCAGCGTCAACTCTAAATATTTATTAGAGTCAGATCCAACACCAAGCAATATCAAAGTAACAATTTCTCATGTTGTGAATTTTCCTTGTGAAGAATATCTACCTAGGCCACTAAAATTCTGAATTGGCTTTTGTAGGAGTTCTGCTCAGGGCTTCTGCATGGTACTCTATCTTCACACTTCAAATCGCAACCAATACCGGATAATGTGAGTCCCCTCCCTTCCTCCTCAAAGGTTTTTGGGATCAGTGATGATAACTTAATCTTGGAATCCTATCTTAGTTTCTTTTCTATTAGGATACTTTTGGACAATAGTTGCATGATTGGTTCTCTGTGTGTTACATTATCCTTCAGCCAAAAAGTTTATGTTATTCACTGAGCTGGTGAACTGTGAACCAACCAAAACTGTAGTGTGGTGTTTAACATAGCCATTAAGAACAAATATGAAGGCACTTCTTGTAAACTTATAGTTCTATAACATAAAGTATTGTCTAAATCAGCCAATAAATCTGGGAGATGCGTCACATTTTTATGAATTTTTTAAATATATGCTATATCACATATTTTGATCTCACTTACTTACATTTGCGAAAATTGCAGACAAATGAAACTGTCCAGAGCATTGTAGGAAAGACATTTGATGACAAGGTTTTGAATAGTCACAAGAATGTTCTACTAGAGGTATGTGTGTTTCTCCCTTCTACTTCTGCTCACTTGATCACATCTAAGCGGAAGTTCCTCATGTTTGAAAAAGAAAAGTATGTAATAGTGTTTCTGTTATATGTAATTATGCACTGTTATGTTAGGATTTGTCTTGCTTATCAAACAAAATATGAAATATGGAATATGGAATATCAGTGCTGTTAGTTTGGCTGAGCTATGTTATGATTGTATTCTTTGATATTCTTTACTATATGAGCATGTACATTGTACATTGATACAGGTACTGCACCTATTTTTCCCGAAAAAGAAGCCATTGCATAGCAGACAAAAAACCACTGAAAATACAAAGAATTGTAGAATTCATCATATTTTTGTACTAGTAATCTCGAGTTCCATTGGTCAAGATACATAGAAGAAACCACTTCTTTAAAACAAAGAATTATGGAATTCAATAATAACCTTGATCTCCATATGATAGCGGTGACGGTGAGCCAATTTTTTGAATATACGTAACTTTATACCCCACCCAACTTCCAGAATTTTTTAAATCTTAATTGGTGTTGAGGTTTCAGAATTTTCTTTAGAGAGACTATTTTGACTATGCCCATGGAATATTTATCATCATTGTGAAACAGGTGTTCACACCATGGTGCATCAACTGCGAGACCACTAGCAAACACGTTGAGAAGTTGGCTAAGCACTTTAAAGGTTTGGATAATCTAGTCTTCGCAAGAATAGATGTTTCTGCAAATGAACATCCAAAACTGCAAGTAAGTGTTATTTTTGGGATCATGTTTTGGTTATCAATATTGGATAAAACCTAGCTTTTCATGTAATCCATGACCTTGGACATTGGATAAGCATTAAGGAGATACAGACATGAACTTACTCTCATCCTGTGTTCATAGCATCTTAGAGCATAGGGAGGGCTAGTTATGAATATGCCTTTGTTTCAAGCACTTCCTATAGCATTTACTTATGTCCTGTTAGAGCATTTAGAGTTCCGGTCATCTTCTTTGTTTCAGTAGCTTGATAAGTCCTGGCTGTGAATCCTTGTTTGGTCCTCTGAAAATAGTGAGGCATTGTACATATAGGCAGAGGGTGTCAATTTCCAAACAATTTAATATGGCAGAAATGTCATCAATGAGAACCAACTCCAAGTCTCTAACCATGAAGTTTTCAGTTGATGAGATGCTAGAGTGATGATTTTGAAATCTATCTCAGTTATTATTGTTTGTTATTGCAGGTAAACGACTATCCAACACTCTTATTTTACACAGCCAATGATAAAGCCAATCCGGTAATTAGTCATTACACATCCCGGTTTTTCTGTTATATTCCAATCTGTAGAGCCATCTTATGCAAGAAATGTTTTCCACTGTGCAGATCAAACTTTCCACAAAATCCAGCTTGAAGGACCTGGCCACAACTATCAACAAACATTTGAAAGCGAAAGATAATGTTGCTAAAGAAAAAGATAATGTCCCTAAAGATGAGTTATAGATACATATACTGGTTGGTATACCGAGAGTTCGAGATAGGATATGATACTGATTACTGCGTGATTTATAACTAGAATACTGAGGAAGAGACCTTTTTTTTATCTTTTTTATTTTTATTTTTAATGGTCTGTAGGGAGACGTTAGGCATGTGGAATTGGTATATACACTCCCTTGTTAAGGCTTCTAGCTTTTCTGTGAAGCATTATCTATGTAGACTTGACAATTTTGTCCTCACAAAATTAGCTGCCTAGCTAAAGGTGCATATTTATTCACTTACAGTCAACAGGGATTTTACTCTCGCAATTCCTTTTTTGTGGCTAGTTCATCGCACGGTGCAAATGATAATTTTCAAGAGAAAAAAGTTCAAATTAGTATCTCAATCCATATTTGATTTGTTAAGCCATTAAAGAGAAAATTCTGCTTAAGGTTGCATTTAGCAATTCTCGATTAGAAGGTTTCCAATTAAGGGTAAAATGTACTGATTCATGCTTCAATGAATTAACGAGAAATTTCAATCAGTTGTTTCACCAAGACTCATTTCCAATCCTAGAAACAGCCATCTCTTTTTGTCTGATAGAAACAATTATTGAAGAAGACATTTGTGGTCAATGGACGACATGTTCAGATACTACAAGTACTAAACCACTGGTGTCAACAATGGTTTCTTCAAGAAGTGAGCCTCAAGATTCTCAACCACGAGGTCAGCCATGACATTGCGAGTTTCTACCGTGCCGCTTCCCACATGAGGCAAGAGCACCACATTCTCAAGTCCAAACAGCTGCTCGGGAACTTCTGGTTCCTTCTCATAAACATCGAGCCCCGCCCCACCTAACCGGCCTTCTACCAGAGCAGACACCAACTCAGCTTCATCAACATGAGGGCCTCTCCCAATGTTGATGAGAACACCCTTCGGACCCAAAGCATCAATGACTTCCCGGTTGACAATGTGGCGGGTCTCTTCAGTTAATGGGCATGCAACAACTAGAACATCACAGTTGGAGGCCAACTCCACAACACTTGGGTAGTATTTGTACTTCGGCTCTGGTTTTGCAGTTCTGGAGTAGTAAGCGATTGGGCAGCTAAAAGCCTCAGCTCTCTTTGCAACTGCTTTTCCTATTCTTCCCAGACCGATGATGCCAACAGTTTTTCCAGTGAACTGAAAAGGAAGGACAACTATTAAAACAAAGACACTATCAAGAAAGAAATGTTTTAGGCAGACTTTTCCCTAGCTCGTAGTTACTAATTCACTACTAACTCTATTTCAGGCCCAAGAAAGGGAAAGAGAAAGGGAAAAAAGGCTATTTGTTCTACATTCCTATAAATAAATATATAAAAAAGCTGTTTGTTCTATCAATTGATAAACTCGACATTTCAAATTAAAGCTACATCTGTCTCCAACTTTAAAATGGTAGACATAATGAAAAGCGGTAAAGAACCCAAAATATCAACATGTCACAAAATTATTACATTCGAACTACCATAATAACAACACATCTTGATAATCTTGATTTCATGAAAGGACTTCGTATCTTATGCTATCATGTGCATAGCACATAAGCAGCTTATATAAAAGTGGCAAAACTCCTTGAAACCTACAGGGAAGCAGTTTATACATGAAAGACAGAGGAGCAAAAGCAATTACACAGAATATTGAGAAATAGCAAAGTCCACGATATTGCCAATGAGATGACACAAGAACCACACACAGGAAAACAATAAATCGAAAAATGCGTAATTCAACAGGCATTGACATTTGCACATAAAACAGATTAAAAATAACCATGTTTGGTTACCATTGAAAGTATTATACAGGATGGAAGTGAATTTTGTTACTAAATTTTCAAATGCATTACTGTAAAATTGGAAACAATACGAAAAGTTTCAATAGATACACCAAGCCCGATGAGCAAAGCAGCTAGTAAGCAAGCATTTTTCAACCAAAGAAATAGAATGCGATGAACACTCCATAAACACAAAGGGTTCACAGATGCGCATATACATACAATAATGAGAAACAAACAATCAACAGCCGCAAGCTTTCCTCATTACATCTACAGAAGAACCTATTCAAATAAGAATCAGAAACAAACAATCAATATCGAATACCATCTCACCCTCTTTCCCTTTAATGGGTATGGGTTGATGTCATCCTAAATACATCAGTACAAGAGTTGCTTTCAGTACAGACAACAACACTTGAAGACATCTTTCAGCCTGTACTTAAACTGACTGCTAATCTGCAGAAGCACTATTATTTCATGCCTTTAAATTCTAAACTCAGTAAAGAACATCAAATCCAGGACTTCACATCTTGTGCTTAGCAACAAAGCTTTATCATCAATTCAACTGGTCGATACCAGTATCACGTTTCTTATTTCTTTCAAACAATTCGGTTTTCTTTTTTTGGGGTAAATTTTTACCATAAACTCAAACTGGGTATTCCACCAAACCCAACAAATAACAAAACACAATTACAAAATTTTACTCTTTAAACCTAGACACAAATCACAAAAACCATAATCAATAACTTGAGACCAAAAGAAAAAAAGAAAAACAAACCAAAATAAAAAAAAAAAAAAAAAAAAGCATAACCAAGTCCAAAAACAGAGAAAAGACACAACCTTGGTGGTCAAGTTGTAGTCACCCTTATTCCACTGCCCGCTCCTCACATACCGATCACACTCACAGAGCCTTCTCAGCACAGCCAACGTCAACCCAATAGCAAGGTCCGCCACGTCATCGGTCAAAACATCGGGCGTGTTGGTGACCCGAATACCCTTTTCCCTGCACTTGTTCAAATCGACCTTATCGACCCCGACGCTGAAACAGGCCACGATCTCCAGCTTCGGCAATTTCTCGATGAGCTCAGCGTCCGCTCCGTTCCCTGCATTACCGACGAAGGCTCGGATGGAGCCGGAATGGTCCTTGAGGAACTGGGTTTTTTGAGGGACGGTCCAGAGCTTCAAGAGGTTGAAGCGCTTCTCAAGCTCTTGCTGTAAGTATAAGGACATTGGGGCTGGCATGAGAACGCCTATGGACTCCATTGTTGGATTTTCGGTACTGGGTTTCGATTGGTGGCACCCAAAACGGTGGGAAAGGTTGGGATTTGTGGACTGGTAGTGGTGGACGGTTGTTTGTTGTTGTGTGGTGTTCAGAGAGGAGGACCAGTGGAAGGGAAGAAATGGAGTGAAATGTCGACGTCTCGTTGGATGAACGCAGATTGAAATTAGCTTACAACCAAAACCAAGCGTGTTGTAGCGACCGGCCATGTTTGATTTAAAAAAATAAGATAAATTATATTAATAGAATAATGCTTTTTTTTTTTACAAATTTATAAATAAACCCAATCCTAGACATGTATTTATAAAAAAACCCAAACACTATTTAAACATAGAAACACACCCAAAACCCATCATTACACACACTCAAAACCCATTTATAAACACACCCAAAAAGTTGACTTTGTGGTTGATTTTGGGTGTGTTTCTATGTTTAAATAGTGCTTGAATTTTTTTATAAATACATGTCTAGGATTAGGTTTATTTATAAATTTGTATTTTTTTTTTTGGGTCTGAAAATAAAGCAATTTTGTTTTGCTAAATAATTAAAAGTTTATTTTGTTAATCATTAATGTGATATATATATATATATATATAAAGCAAGGGCGCTTCTCCATTGTGAAGTCACACAATGCGGATTTGTTACGGAATTGAATTTTTGACCCTTAAGTAAAAAAAAGAGCCAATTAGCTAGAAGAGAGAAGAAGAAAAAAATCACCAGATGACAAGAGAGAAGAAAACTGGAGAAGAGAAAGAAGGAAAAAAGAGAGAAGGAAAGGAAAGAAAAAAGAAAGAGGAGAGAGGAGTTAACTCGCACGGTCAAAAATTTAATTCCGTAACAAATCCGCATTTTGGGACTTCCACACATTTTGGGACTTCGCAATGGAGAAGCATACATAAAGCAAAAGTCACAGAATGGTTAAACATTCAAAAGACAGAAAATCATTACAAAGAAAAAATTCAAAACACAATTTCATTTTAAAGGAAGAAAAACGTAAAACAGTAGCTTATATTTAAATACAAATAATTAGAAAGCAAAAAGTAAATAAAACTCTATGTTTAACAAGATTCTCCATAATTTGATCAAAAAAACAAGATTCTCTGAAAAAGAAGTGACACGAGTATGAGTCTGAATCGAGAGGCTAGTTTACTGCAAAAATGGGCTGGCAGAGTAAAGGGAGTTGGTGGAAATGGAAACTTCAGCAAAAGACAAGAGAACATGAACTGTAGTGTAGGTATTTTTAAGGCAAGTAGAAGATGCTATCCTTTGAAACTATGCTAACATGGTAATTATGTTTGATTTGAGATGCATTTTGTGTGGGCCTTGTACGTTTTGTGTTTGCGTTGGTTCTTT
Organism: Prunus armeniaca; assembly: GCA_903112645.1. Lineage (NCBI taxonomy): Eukaryota > Viridiplantae > Streptophyta > Magnoliopsida > Rosales > Rosaceae > Prunus > Prunus armeniaca. Next base: position 5,299,924 of record CAEKDK010000003.1, on the reverse strand, counting down.
ATTGCTCTGGGTTTTTTTGAGTTGGTTTCTAGATTGGGATTTTGTATCTCTTGTTGTAACTCTTTCAGAAAAAAATAATTTACTTCTTATGAACTTATAAGGGGAAAAGATACTTCTATCAATGAACATTTCCAACCCCCTAACCTTCTTTTTTTTTCTTCTTTTTTTTTTGTTTTTTTATTTGTGTTTCCATAAAAATTTAAAATTTGATAATTTCCTTTTTATCAAGCCTACCAACCTCGAGTGCAAGGGTAATTTCATCACTTTAATTCTCTTCTTTCTCTCCTCTCATCTCTTATTTCTCTCTTTTTAGGGCATTTTGAAATTACAGACTCTTCATAGGGTAAAGGAGATCTTGCCGATTGAGGGTATCCACCACTTAATGGATACTTCAGATTGTTGTACTCGTTGGATGTTCCAAGCACTTGCAAGTGAAGGATGAAATCCCTCATTCTTCAAAACACACAAGAACCTGCAAGTGAAGCATACAAAGCTTGTTAAGGAGCCATCCCAACTACTTCCATTGCGGAAATTGCAATAATTGAATCAAATGGATGCAATCAATCTCTAGTCAAGCAGAAGCGAATCTGCACTTTAATTACCAAGATTCTTTGCCAACTCTTGAAAAAATGGTCATGGATTGAAGAAGTTTTGGTACCAGAACAAGACAATGAAGCCTTCAATCAACTTTACCTTCAAATACTCTGTTAAACGACTGGTGTCAACAATGGTTTGTTCGAAAAGTGAGCCTCAAGATTCCCAATCACAAGGTCAGCCATGGCAGTGTCAGTTTGTACAGTGTCACTTCCTACATGAGGCAAGAGTACCGCATTCTCAAGCTCAAACAACTGCTCAGGTACTTCTGGTTCATTTTCATAAACATCAAGTCCAGCACCACGTAACCGACCTTCTAGCAGAGCAGAGACCAGCTCAGGTTCATCAACATGAGGACCCCTCCCAATGTTAATGAGAACACCCTTTGGGCCCAAAGCATCAATGACTTCACGATTAATAATGTGACGGGTCTCTTCAGTTAATGCGCACACAACAACCAGAATATCACAGTTCGAGGCCAACTCCACAACACTAGGATAGTATTTGTACTTCAACTCTGGTTTTTCTGTTCTGGAGTGGTAAGAGATTGGGCAGCTAAAAGCCTCAGCTCTCTTGGCAACTGCTTTGCCAATTCTTCCCAGACCGAGGATGCCAACTGTTTTTCCAGTGAACTGTAAATGACAGGAGAGCTATTAGAACGCGGAAACAAAGATACTATATGGATGAAAAGTCAGGAAGAGAATAAAAAAAGGAAACAAAAAAAAGAAGCCATTTGTTTTAGTAACTTATGAACTTGACTTATCACATTAAAGGCACAACTATCTCCAGCTTTTAAAAGTTCAAATGTCAAGTACTTGTAACCTAACCATTAGATTCAAACTACCCTAAGAAAACACATCGTTAGCATCCTGTCATGGTTTTAAGAAAGGAATTCATACCTTTATGCTGTCATTTGCTTGATTACTATATCGTGCAGCATTTTATGCATGAAAGACAAAGCACCAAAAGCAATTACACAATATTGAGCAATACCCAGTCTACGATAATGGCAATTAAACAAACACCACACAGCGGAACACATTAAATAGAAAATGACCAACTCAGCCAAAATCAATTCACATCTGTACAGAAAACAGAGAAACAAACACCAAGGCTTCCTTGTTCAAGAAATTTTGTCACTGTTGAAAAAAGTTTTGCATTCTCTTTTATAATATCATACACACAAACAATGTAGAGTGCACTGAACACGCACTACAAGAAAGACATCAATCACTGCATCATAGAAGAACAAACAATTACTACCATCTCACCTCCTTTCTTTGCTTGTCATCCGAAATACATCACCACAACAAAGTTGTTTTCAATAAAAGTTCAGGAAAATAAGACACGTTACGGCAACAGCAATTGGAAACAACATTCAGTAGTGTTTGCCTGACTGCTAATTTGGGCAAGAATCACTCGTTCTTGCCCTCGAACATTAAATTGAGAATAGAACATCAAAATCCACTACTTTGTTCTTAACAGCATAGCCTTATCAAGAATCACCCATTTAACTTTTCAATATCAGTATCAGGTTTATGACCAAAAAAATAAAAAAAATATCAGTATCAGGTTTATTATTCTTTCCCTTTTGGTTCAACAATTGGTAAACTTTCTTTACCATAATCTCCAATTTCAGTAAACCAACATTAGAAATTGGTTGCCAATGCACAAGCAAAGCAAAGCAAAACAAAATCAACCCAATAATAAGCAATAAAAATTATGTCTAAAATACTAAGAAAAAGCAAACCTTGGTGGTCAACTTGTAGTCACCCTTCTTCCACTGCCCACTCCTCAGATACCGATCACTCTCACAGAGCCTTCTCAACACAGCCAACGCCAACCCAATAGCAAGGTCCGCCACGTCATCGGTCAAAACATCGGGCGTGTTGGTGACCCGAATACCCTTTTCCCTGCACTTGTTCAAATCGACCTTATCGATCCCAACGCTGAAACTGGCCACGATCTCCAGCTTCGGCAAAGTCTCGATGAGCTCGGCGTCCGCTCCGTTCCCTGCATTACCGACGACGGCTCGGATGGAGCCGGAATGGTCCTTGAGGAACTGGGTTTTTTGAGGGACGGTCCAGAGCTTCAAGAGGTTGAAGCGCTTCTCGAGCTCTTGCTCTAAATATGGGGACATTGGAACTGGCATGAGCACGCCTATGGAGTCCATTGTTGGATTTTGAGTATTGGGTTTTGATTGGTTTTGAGTTTTGTGGCCCCCAAAACGCTTGGAAAAGGTTGTGATTTGTGAACTGAGAGTGAGTCGGTGACTGTCTGACTGGTAGTTATGGGGGGTGGCTCCTAATTCTGCGGTGGTCCCGCGAGGACGACAATGTAAACGTCGACGTATTGTCTAAAGGGAGAGAGCATACAAATAAATAGAGTTATTTTCAGATATTTCACAAAACCCTATGAGGTTTCAGAAAATACATGAACACTCCTTGAGTTTTTAAATTATTTTCATAAAAATCTTTTCGTTGATTGTTCATCCAAAATTTGATGATTTAATTTTAAAAACTTGTGCAAATGACAAAATCAACATCAATGAATGCATGTGCAATCTAATTCCAAAGACTTTGTCATTTGGAGAAATTTTTCTATCTAAAATCATCAATCTTTAGATGAAAAATCAACGAAAATGGTTTTGTGAAAATAATTTAAAACCTCAGGAGGTACCAGTGTAATTTCCCAAATCTCATAAGGTTTTGTGAAAAATCTTAAAGCCTCAGGAGATGTTAATGTAAATAACTCCACAAAATTACAACCAAGTGAGTAAGTAAATTACAATAAAGCGAATTAATAAATAAAATAAAGTCCAAATTACTTTTCTTTAACCTTGTACAATAAAATATTGTGAGAGACGTATGAAGCCAAGCATATACATAGATAACTTCTTTTTTTCATTGTAGCACTATAATGATCAAACAATTGATGCTTGGTTGAAATTGTCAAATCCAATGGTTTTCCATCAATTTTTATGCTTGTATTTATTACATGAGACAAGCAAGTTCAATAAAATAGACAAAATTTGATGACTTAGTCCAACATATGGCCAACTACATTTGGATGGACACAATTGAAAACTTGAGTTAAAAAGGAAGGAAAGTTTGTGATTTGACTTAAGTAAAAACCTAACCTCTTGTTGACCGAGAAAAAAAAACCTCTTGACTCGCCCTCACACATGTATTTTATATTTATTTATATATATTTTTGACATAAATCTTTATTTTTTTAAATATATTATTTTTGTGTATTTGTCCATTTAAAAATGTAATTCTATTTTGGATTTTTTTCTTTCTTAAATAAGGATATTTTTGAGTTATTTGGAAGGGTATTTCGCTTGGTATGGACTTTAGAGATTACCAGCTTATTTATGGTCAATGTCAATGCACAAAAAAAATGCTCTAGCGAAGTTATTTTAATTATATAGGTGTTCTTATTTCCAACCGCAGGATCAAATGAACGGCTCTGATTTGAGGAAGACCCATCTGAAGAAGAGACTAGAGAAAGGGAGAGATAACACACGCCTCACTCATTTTTTTCTTCGCACAATCGATGAGAACACAATCCGAGAAAATTGAGCAAAGCTTTGCGTTCTCAAGGTTAGGGGATTTTATTTTGTTGCTTAAAGTTCTTCTGCACTAACTAGATTTTTTTTTAAGGCTTCCTATTTTGGATGTTAAGGCTTTTGTTTGTTGATTCCAATGAATCTAAGGTCAGTGTTTCTTGTTATTATTATTATTTTTTTAAAATTTTGTAGTTTCAAGTTTCTGAATTTCTTGGGTTTTTCAGATTTTGTATATCAGAGCCTCTGGTAATTTCTAGCTGCAAATTTTTTTTTTTTTTTTTTTTTTTTTTTTTTTTTCCTTACTTATTTCTTGTGCTGGTCAAAGTTCTGATCTTGGTTATATTTTTTGTTTATTTGTTTGGTATTTTGTATATGGAATCATTAATTGCTAAGATGCAACCAATTATCAACCTGAAATAGATGGGTTTGGTTATACTGGAATTCTGTTGTTTAGTATTTGAATTGGGTAATTCTAAGCTTTGAGAAAATAATTTGGATTGAAGAAATTTTAGAAGTATATATATATATATATATATATATATATTGAATAATCTATCTGAATAATTTATCTTTCCAACAATGGATTCAGATTTTGATATTCTTTGATAGTATCAAATGCAGTTTCAATTTCTTTATATGAAACCATCAAATTTGAATTTGTTTGGGTCCAGATTGTATGATTTTTAATGATTTTGATGGCTGACCTTGTGTCTGAATCCTTTTTTGATCTCCCTATGTTACCATGCTCAGATAACCTTCGAAGATTGAGGAGTTCAGAGACGAGACTTGTTGCTTGTACAATAAGATTTGAAAGAGCAGAGGGAGAGGAGATAATGTCAAGTGGCCGAAACACCCATTGGTGTTACAATTGCAGGCGCCCGGTTCGTCTGCAAGGGCGAGATGCAGTTTGCCCAAGCTGCGATGGAGGATTTATTCAAGAACTCGATGATATGGTTCATGTCAGTCCACTGGATTTCTTTGGACTGGACAATGATGATGATCATGACAGGAGATTTGGGTTCATGGAAGCTTTCTCAGCCTGGCAGCAATCGACAGACAGAAGACGTAGCGATATCAGGGGAAGATCAGATGTAGTTCCTGAACGTAACCCGGCATTTACTCCTCTGTTGATCTTTGGTGGCCAAATTCCTTTTCGACTGTCTGGGAATGGTGCATTCGAAGCTTTTTTCAATGGCTCTCCTGGAATAAGTGTGACGCGGGGTAACGTGGGGGATTATTTTGTAGGTCCTGGCTTGGAAGAACTGTTTGAGCAACTTTCAGCTAATGACCGGCGAGGCCCTCCTCCAGCATCCAGAGTTTCAATTGATGCAATGCCTACTATTAAGATCGCAAATAGGCATCTTCGTTCTGATTCACACTGCCCTGTTTGCAAAGACAAGTTTGAGCTTGGATCTGAAGCAAGGCAAATGCCCTGTAACCATCTATATCACACAGATTGTATTGTACCATGGCTAGTCCAACACAACTCATGCCCTGTTTGCCGCCAAGAACTGCCTCTGCAGGGAGCCGCAAGTGGTGGTAGCTCGAATGGTCGAAGTAGAGGCAGTAGTTTTGGTAGCAATACTAATGGAAGGGAGGGTGGTAGAGAAAACCAAGGAAGGAGAAATCCGTTCTCTTATTTGTGGCCATTTCGCTCATCTGGTGCCAGCTCTAGCTCTAGCCATACCCATACCCATACCCATACCCATAACCCGACAGCCGAAAGTAGCTCATCGACTATGCGTGAAAACAATAATCAGATGGGCTATTCAGGATGGCCATTTGATTACTGAGGTTATAAAGTTCACATTACTGTTTGCTTTCCTCTTGGATCAGAATGTAGAGCTGCCAATTGAACTAAGCAAATTGCTTGTGGTGAGTGCGGGTTTGAGACCCTGTTTTAGTGTTCCAGTATGTTGTTAAAAGGTGCATGATGGTCTTTTGGTGTTTAATATGCCTCTCTTTCTATGTAAATGACTATTTCCTTCTTTTGTGAACTGCTGTATTTCTAAGTTGTTCTTGGCTTCCTTTGTATGCTTCATACTCGCTGTCTTGGTCGGTGTAAAATTTTTACCATAGGAGGTTTTAATCATTTTGTTAATCCCACATAAGAGTCATTAGTGTAATTTACTATGAAGGATATGGAAATTGATGGAGACTTCAGAAAAAAGAAAACTAAGCATGAATTGGAATAGATCATAAGAACACATAAAAATTGGTTTTAACGTTTATCCATTAGTACTTCAAACTTTTTCTTTTTACTGAGATCAAAACCTTAGACTTAGCTATATGATAAATCAAGAAAATCTTAATCAATTTTGATTGGAATAAGAAGAAACTTGTGATCCAACTTGCAGTCGATGTAATGCTGAATTTTAGTCCTCCCAAATCAAAGGTGCACGGTTCCGAAACCAACCCGGCCAAATATTCAATTGCATGAATAATATTTTTCTACAAAGTAGAGAAAAATACCACTAGATTAACAACGTCGGTCGATATATTATTCATAGATATTTTCTTTTAAAAAAATATTATTCATAGATATTATATGCTGTTTTAATGTCTTTATTATATAAACAAAAATGCAGTATTCATAAATATTGGAGAATTGATAATGAAGTTCTTATAAAGAAGTAGTTGGGAGTAGAGAAGATGAACAAATTTTTTTTTCTGTCTGTCTGTCTTTCTTTCTTTCTCTCTCATATAAAATGAAATAAATATTCTATGGAGGGAGGAGCTGATATTGACCTACCAGAACCATCCACTTCATGAGGAGAGAGAGAGAGAGCTGGTAAATTAGAAATGCACCTCTGTCTTACCGGGATTTTAGCTCTCCTTGACCTCCACATTTAAACCTCAACCATCCAATTCATGCAAACCTCAAAAAGCCAAAGCTAAAACCTCCCAACACAACAGAAAGAATAGTTTTGTTTCCTCATTTCTCACAACATGCACCCCACGTTCCACCAACCCAACTGATATCAAAAAAAGAAAAGAAATTAACTAACCCCAAAAACCCATCAATCTCAAAACCAATCACCTCCGCATTTTTGTCAAAACTTGCCAATTTCTCAAGAAACAAGAGCACACAAAAAAACATCATCAACCACAAGAACAACAACATCAGCAACAAAAAACAACAACGACAACAGCTCTGTTTCTCAATCATTTACAAGTTCTCACCCGCAAGAACTTGAGTAACAGACAAAATAGATCCCTCTCCTCCCCTCCCTCCTGCCAATAGATTGAGCAGCACTCATGCCTTGTTCTCGCTTGTTCATTCTATAAAGGTTTTTCTCAAAAAGTTGAGAATGGTCCGAGCACTTGAAGAAGAAGAAGATAATTACAAGTCAAGATTGTATCATTTCAAAGGGATGCATGAGAATACAGGAAGGCATACCAAGAGTTTGAGCGTTGAGAGCGCTACCGCGTTAGAGTTTCAGGACGATGATAAGAAGGGTTCAAGAAGTAATGGAGCTCAAGGCTCCAAGTCACGGTTGAGCAAAGAAGAAGCCGAAGCCAGAGAAAAGCAACAACAGACAGGTGAGCTTGTCACCACCATAATTGTTGTTGTTAGTTTGAATAAATCGCTCAGCTGGTCCTGCAGAATTTGCCAGCATACATATCTTTATTTGAATTATAATTATTTGGCTTGTTGGGTTTGATTCAGATATGGAGCAGATGAAGGAGAGGTTTGCCAAATTGCTTTTGGGAGAAGATATGTCTGGTGGAGGAAAGGGTGTTTCGTCAGCTTTGGCATTGTCGAATGCTATTACAAACCTTGCCGGTATGCATACTTTTCGTCTATTTTGTGTAAATGTGGTACAAATAGTTTTATTATAATTGTTATGACAGCAAAATATATCTGGAAAGATTATACATTAGTTTAAGGTGAATGTAGGAATTGTGAAATGCAGCTATTTCAGATTTCATATTATTTTTAGACTCAGATGGTGGCATTGACATATTAATGTTGGTTTTTGATTTTGAATGTCCAACTATATTGGCCTTTTTCTTACAAATTATATAGTATGCACTATTGAAAAGGCTGATTTGTTAGATTTCCAGTTCGCATAACAATCATGTTACTCTTCCAAATGCATTGCAGCTTCTGTTTTTGGAGAACAAACTCGCCTAGAACCCATGTCCGCAGACAGGAAAAAGAGGTGGAGAAAAGAAATAGATTGGTTATTATGTGTGAGTGATTACATAGTTGAATTTGTTCCTTCACAACAGAAATCCAAGGATGGAAGCAATATGGAGGTACAATCTCTTCCCTTCTCCTCTCTCTCTTTCACACACATACACACATGGGCGCATGGCGCAACATTTCACATCTTGATGAGAGTTTGCATGTTTTGGTTTAATAGATAATGGTGACTCGGCAACGAACAGATCTTCACATGAACATTCCTGCCCTGCGAAAGCTTGATGCAATGCTTATTGTAAGTAATTATGTGCTTGCTAAAATTCTTTTCCATTTTCCATAACATATGATTTCATGTCCTGTGTGTACAATGGATTATATTGCTCTGACAAAATTTATAATAATCAGGACTGTCTAGATAATTTCATAGACAAGCAAGAGTTCTATTATGTATCCAAAGATGCTGATGAGAATGAGAAAGGAAATGCAAAGAGAAAAGATGACAAATGGTGGCTACCTACTCCTAAAGTTCCGCCGAATGGTTTATCAGAAGCGGCAAGAAAATTTTTGCAGTATCAAAAAGATTGTGTCAACCAAGTGCTTAAAGCAGCAATGGCCATAAATGCTCAAGTTCTATCAGAAATGGAAATTCCCGAGAACTACATTGAATCCCTCCCGAAGGTAAAGAAAGATAGAACTAATCTCATTGCAATGTTACAGGCCACTTTTGAGCCTTGATGAGTTCTCTTACCACTTTATGAAAATGAGATGGTTTATTGGTTTTATGCAGAATGGAAGGGCAAGTCTTGGTGATTCGATCTATCGGAGCATTACAGTTGAATTCTTTGATCCTGACCAATTTCTTTGCAGCATGGACTTATCATCAGAGCACAAAATACTGGACCTCAAGAACAAAATGGAGGCTTCCATGGTAATATGGAAAAGAAAGATGAACCAAAAAGATGGGAAATCAGGTTGGGGCTCAGCCGTGAGCTTGGAAAAGAGAGAGCTCTTTGAAGAGAGAGCAGAGACCATCTTACTCCTCCTCAAGCAGAGGTTCCCTGGAATCCCTCAATCTTCACTAGACATCAGTAAAATCCAATACAACGCGGTAAGACATAATTCATATCCCTTAAATCTTGAAGAATTACTCCACCCCCTAATTGCAGAATCAAAAAGTTAATGCAAGCTTATTGGCAATGTAACAGAACATACCACATAATATATTCTATTCTGTTTGTAGAAGTGTTGTTTGGGAAAAATTATTTCTTGTAATATTTGATCATGCTCTATGAACTTACATAAAGGCTTTTTCTTGGCTTTATAGAATGTTGGACAGGCTATTCTTGAGAGCTATTCAAGAATACTAGAAAGCTTGGCCTTCACAGTCTTGTCCCGGATTGAAGATGTACTATACGCTGATTATGCTTCTCAGAATCCATCACATGTAGCATGTAAAAGGAACAATTTAGGAGAATCTACACCAGTTGCAACTTCTCCAGATAGGTCCACAAAAGAAGAGAATTCCGGGACAGAGACACCCGGTTCAATGACACTGTCGGATTTCATGGGTTGGGGATTGGATCAAGCTGACACTGAGGCACAAAAGGACCTAGATGCTACAGATGAAGGCAAAGACTTCTGTGAGGTTAAGCATCCACATATGCAGAAGATTGCCAACATAGTCACCAACAAGAAGATTTCCTATCTAGATAACTTGGGTGGATTGAGAAGTCCAACGGCACGCCACTAACAGCATTGACAGGAGAAAAATCAAAGGAGTTTGAGCAAAAAGAGAGAGAGAAAAGGAGAAACAAAATGAGAGAGACGCAGCGATGTAAAGAGCAAGAAAGCCTAGCTTTCAAATGTAAATTTCAGCACTCATTGGCATCCTTGGAGTTGTCATCACTTATTTTCATTCAATTCCTTCCTTTTGTACATAGGGAAGAATGAGAAAACCCAATGGGGTGCATATGAAGCATTTTGCACATTGTTTCTTCTTCTGTAGAAGAAATGGCTTTGTAGACTGACTGAAAATATAAATTTGATGACTTCTCTTAGACATATGTTCATGTTTTTTTCCTTGCCCATTTGTACTCTAAATCCTCCAGACTGTTTGCAATATTTTCTACCAATTTTCATCATGTTTTGAAGATTTCAGACTTCACTGATCATAGACCACAAAATATGATGATATCATGATCTTAAAACATAAAAGCAGTAGTGCCCCAAATTGCACTTGAAAGAAATATCTTTGAATAATTGTCAAGTGAGGGGGTCTTAATTCTGCATTAGACATACTTACAAGTACAAAATAGAGAAGCAATTACATACACATGATGAAAAGCTTTGAAAAGATGGAAAATCCCAAATGCAATTAGATCTTGCCACGTGGGCCTAGCTTGGGTGGAAGTTGTGGGCCCTTCTTGATGGGTAGAATGTCATCTGAAGCAGTGGCACTAAGGTAAGCAATGGTGGAAGCACCTCCCAAGATCAGGAACTTGAGCAACAAGCCTCTCTTGGTGAATGGAGCAGCAAATGTCTCAAAGAACTTGCTCTGCATAAATATTAGCATTTCATAGCCATTGGCAAGCTTAAATTAGATGATGACTTGGTCAAATAACTGAACCAACTTGGGTTACATATTCAACTGTTAATTATTAGCTTGGGTTAGAAAATAATTGGGAAATATTGGACCAACATGACCTAGATTAACATATACATGATATTTGATTATATAGCACATGCTATAACATTAGAGACAAATATAAAGTTTAATGTGTCAGGATTTCCACTAAAAATAATAATAGAAAAGAAAACTGCTTTTGAAATAAGCTGTTTAAGTTCTATAAAATTTTGCTTCTGTCAACAACAGCTTTCATAGCTCAGTTGGTTAGAGCACCCGTTTAGTAAGCGGGAGGTCTTGAGTTCAACTCTCAATGAAAGCATTATTGTTTTTTTTTTTTTTTTTTTTTTTTTGTTTTTCTGTTTTTTTTTTTTCTTTCTAATTTTAAGTACATTATTTACATACATTCAAAGAATTTAGGGTAGTTAGCAACGGAACCTGAAGAGGGTTGTAGGGTGAGGGTGCATCTGAGCCGTACAAGTCCCACTTCCCGGTAGTGTTGCCCAGATCCTCAAGGTCAAAGTAGACACTTTTGTCTCCATACTTGGCCACCACAGCACCACTCCTATTTACCCAACACACCCAGTAAACTTATAATTAAACACACCCATTACAAATTTACAAGCTCATGGAAAATATATAGAACCTTTTCTTCTAGCACTTACCTGATGTTTTTGGGTCTGAGGGTCTGGCGGGTGGGCTTGACAGAGAGCTTGGTTCCAGTGAAGGAACTTCCGGCAAGGCTATTGATGGTGGCTGGTTGAACAGCTGCTAAGGTTGCCAGAGATGCCATGGCCAAATAATTTGGTCTGCTCTGAGTCTCTGGCTAGCTAATTTTATTTTTCTTTTGTTCTTGTTTCAGTTGGGTTATGGAGGATGAGGAGCTGAGTGTGTTTGGGTTTTTGATCTTTTGCATGGATCTGAGCATGACACGTGGTCAGATGGGTTTTGTTTAGAGGATATTGAACTTCACTTGCATGCTGCCACGTGGAGTGGATGCTGGATAAGCCTATCCTTGTTGATCATATTCAGAAATCTCGCTAGAGCACACTATTATTAGTGGTAATTTTGTTTTGTTATGTTCTTTGTCTATAGAGAAAATAATAAAAGGGAGTTTCACTAAAACACCCAAAATAGGAGTTGAAATTATAAAAAAACCCAAGCACTATTTAAACATATAAACACACCAAAAACCCATCATTACACACACTCAAAACCCATTTATAAACACACCCAAAAAGTTGACTTTTGGGTTGATTTTGGATGTGTTTCTATGTTTAAATAGTGCTTGGGTTTTTTTTTATAAATACATGTCTAGGATTGGGTTTATTTATAAATTTGTAATAATAAAAATGATAATCATAAGACGGGATATGTGAGTTAGAATAGTTGTTTAGAGTATTGTGTCTGTATTCGAGTTTGAATTTCCCTTAGTTTAATGACTTTACTTTACTTTTTGTTCATAAGTTAAACTCACGCTTTAAGAATAATTAAAATAGATAATATAATTGGAGGAAAAGATATTAAAGGTCGTTAGCCAAAATAACTTTAAAATTTATATAGAAAAAGGTCACACTTGGAAAAATTAATCTCAATTAAAATTTTTAATTGAATATCAAAATTAAAACAAGAAGTCAAATTTGAGATATTGTGATTATTTTATTTTATAGAAAATATTGTATTCGTTTATTTATTTTAACATAGTTGAATGATTAAAAGTTTTTCAATTTGAGTGTGTCATATTTGAATGATTAGTAAGTTTTTTCAATTTGACTAGCTATTAATACATTGATTTTTCTTTTCCAATGTAAAAGATTAATTAAATTCGAATCCCCTCTTATAGAAATATTAAAACACAAAGATTCTCTTTCTCTTTATTTATTTATCATCCATGGAATATATTGACTTAAAACATATTAATATGAACTTCGCCAAAGGAGGAAAAACTAATAATGGACTTGATAGTTTAGATTATCGCCTCTTTCAATAGAAAATGTCTTTAAAAAAAAATTTATATTATAACTAAACATTGTCCCCAATGTTAAGAGAAGAAAACATGCAACACCAAAGTTAAGGAAGGAAGCAGAAAAAAATTAAACTAAAAGAAAAGAAAAGAAACAAGAAAAAGAAGAGGGCTTCTGGGGTTTATTGGCTCTAGCTCCATAAAGAGAAATTGATGAGTCATGATGCTCTTGTGTACAAGGCAAACCACCCTCAAACTTGGTGTGAGATAGGGTGGGCATTGAGACCGGAAAATCGGAACACCGAGCCGCACTGGACAGAAAAAACTAGAAAAAAACCGTGTTGATTAAAAAGTCAACAAACCAACACCGAACTAGACTGGACCAAATCAAACTGATTTCGGTACTGATTTCACACCTTACAAAACTGGACCTGATCGGACCGACTGTGTATTTTTTAAATATTTAAGTATAATACTAAAGTTCTAATCCCATATCTAATATTTCCCCAAGCCCAACTTCAAAGCACCTCTATTTTCTAGGCTCAATCATCTCTCTTTGCATGAAATTAGATCATTTGTGAATTTTGAAGCCCAAAATATAAATTTTAGTTGGAATTTGTAAAATAATAATAATAATAATTGATAATAATTGAAAAATATACAAAAAAATTCAGTCAAAAACCGGAAACCGCACTGTAATTGGTTTAAACTGAACCTACCGATTTCATAAAAAAAATTTCACCAAAATCGGACCGAACCACACCAATTGAATAGTACCAATTCCGGTGTGAGGTAGAAATTGAACCAAACCAGGCCACGCCCACCCCTAGTGTAAGATAGCAGCCTTTGAAGACAACAACATCAGTAAAAGGTGCTACAAGGATAGCAGCAGAAGAGCAAAAATTGCCGAAGTGCAGCAACAAGACCAATGTCCCAAATAAATTGTTTTGTCAAAAATTGGCCCCAAAACCAGTTCCCACAAGTGTAGTATGTTATGTAGAAAATATCTATGCAGGATGTTGGCCTCTAAAATCTTCAAAGAAAAATGGGACCCCTCAAACCTCATCAAAAAGGAACAACAAGGTCTAATTGAGGTTTGTAGACTACACTTTTCCACTTTCTTCACATTCATGGCTATAAACCCACTGGAATAGCTTTGAATAGGTAAAAGAACATTATTGGCAGCTGAAATTTGATGAATTGAGCTATTCATCCCACATCACATTAAAGGTAGGCAAACGGTAGAGAAAGATTAATTGTGTCGGGTATGCGGTCGTTACATGTTTGTTACATGATTTGTTTCTTGATTGCATTTATCTTTTTAGTTTACGAGGATTTAACGAAGATGAAAACTGTTGGAATGCAGGGGTTGTGGAAAGAAGTTGCCTTGTAGCTCTCATAATGTGATCAAAGTACTAATCAAACGTGGCTAATTAATCGGTGACCAAAACGCATCACACTCAACTATGTCTAGCTAGACCCCCATGTGTGTTGGAAGGTTTTTTAAGTGATGACCATTTTAGTTTTACGAAATAATAGGTTATAGTAAGCTTAAAATTAGCAATCTCAGATCCTTTTCAACTAAACTTTGATAATGATATGAGAAAACTTAGTGTAAAAAGCGTTAATTTATGAATAAAAAATGTTGAATTTTTTCTTTCTTTTTTTTTAAAAAAAAAAAAAAAAAAAAAAAAAAGAAAAAAGAAAAGTTAGGAAATGCCAACCACCATGGTGAAGAGACTATTCATCATGATGGTATGATCATGTTCTTCAAAGTCTGTTTCTGCAAGAATTGAATTAAATATCACTTATATGGGATTGTGATAGTTACTATATGTTGAATATAGTCTATGTACTGCAACTTGTATAGGTTTATATTGAACAATATTCATACAAATGTATCAAGGATTTCCATTATTAAATGGGCTATTGGAGGAAATTAAATTTGATGTTTAGCCATTCCTCGAGCCATTCATGAGAACCTTCACCATATATTTTGCCTGCAGTGGGTGGCATTTTAGTCTAGAGTCTAGTTTTTTCAAAACTCAGGAAATGTTATAAGTATGTGTAAGTAATAGCTAGGTGAGTGAAAGTCGTCTCAAAGGCCAGTCCAAGACTTGCCCTCCCCTGCAGAATCACCCTTCGCTGTAGACTCACCCTCTCCTTAGTCTGAATCTCATGTCACGCCTTCAGCTGCAGAGCCTCCAGCTGCTTCCGTACTGGATGTTGCTCCTGCCATGTCTACTTATATTATTCTATTTCGTGTTCTCTTGCGTGAATTGTGTTTTCCCTTTTGCTGCCCATCATTATTCACTGTGATAACTTGAATACCACGTACATGGCAGCCAAAATATGTTTTAAAAGTATGTGTATTATATATAATGGTCCATATATTCTTCTTAGGAATGTTAGTGTTTTCAGATTCAAGCTGGGTTTTGTGTAGGTCTGTTAGAGAGAAAAAAAGAAAGACGAAAAATGCCATTATGAATAACTGCTCTGCTTGCTCACGAAATCAGTGAGCAAGCCTTTTGTATATTCTCTATGTAAGAAAATGAGCTCACATGGTGAGTACTACAGACTGTTAGCTATGAGCTGGATTCACACAAATATCAGTGAATCTCAGCCATCCATCTATCTTAATTCTAGCTCTTGACTATTTCAATCTTTACATGTTTGTAGCCTTACACTTATCATTCTTAGGACTAAGTGAGTACACAATTAACACTCTAGGCTTAAAAAGAAATCCGACTCACAACTTACAATTCTACACTCCCTTTTAATTTTTGAGCTGATTTCACACAAAGCTTGTCTCTGAGATAGCAGAATCGATCTTTAGCCAATGAATTTGTGAAGATATTTGCCAGCTGCTCATTTGTAGGACAGTAAATCAAGTTAATGATTCCTTCTTGCAAAGCATCCTTAATGAAGTGATACCTTCGATCAATATACTTAGTTTTCTGGTGAAACACAGGGTTCTTTGTGATAGCAATAGCAGCTGTGTTGTCACAATGAAGTGGTGTAGCTTCAGCTTGAAATTCACCAAAGTCTTCCAAAACAAACCTGAGCCAAATTGCTTGTGCAGTTGCTTCTGAAGCACTGATGTATTTTGCCTATGCCGTAGAAAGAGCAACACAATTCCGTTTGACTGATGCCTAAGCAAAAACACCACTGCCAAAAGAGAAAGCATACCCTGAAGTGCTCTTATTGTCATTCACTGAGCCACTCCAGTCACTATCACAGTAGCCAATTAACATTGCATTCCTCCCTTTCACATACTCCAGCCCATAATCAAGTGTCCCTTGAATATATCTGAGAACTCTTTTAGCAGTCCCATAATGCTTATTAGTAGGACAATGCATAAATCTAGCAAGTAGACTAGATGCATACATTATATCGGGTCTTGTAGCTGTGAGGTATAGCAAGCTTCCCACAATCTTCCTATATTGCTCTTCATTAGTTGGACCACTTCCATCTTCTTTGCTTAACTTCTCAGTTGTAACCAAAGGTATAGAGACTGGTTTGCATTCATGTAGTCCAAACTTGCTCAACAAAGCTGCTGCATATTTCTTTTGGTGAAGGAAAATGTTAGTGTGAGTTTGAATGACTCCCATTCCTAAGAAATGATGTAAGAGCCCCAAGTCTGTCATTTCATATTTCACCATCATGTCTTGTTTGAACTCCTCTAACATTGACTGAGAACTCCCTGTATAGACAATGTCATCTACATAAATGGACACTATTAGAATTTCTGCTTCTCCTCTGGTTTTGGTATAGAGAGTGGCCTCACTTTGACTCTTGGTAAATCCACATTGGGCAAAGTATGTGTCAATCTCACCGTACCAAGCTCTTGGTGCCTGTTTTAGACCATAGAGAGCTTTATGAAGCTTATACACCCTATCTTCACTCCCCTTGACCACAAATCCATTCGGTTAATCTACATACACCTCATCTTCCAAGACACCATTTAGAAAAGCAGATTTGACATCTAGATGATACAATTTCCAATTCTTTTGTGCTACCAATGCAACTAATGTGCGGATTGTATCAAGTTTAGCCACTGGTGCAAAGGTCTCATTGTAGTCAATACCTGATTTTTTAGCATAGCCTTTGGCAACCAGCCGTGCCTTGTTCTTCTATACTGATCCATCAAGGTTCAGCTTAGTTTTGAACACCCACTTAACTCCAATTATCGGTTTATCGGCTGGTCTGTCCACCAGCTCCCATGTTGAATTCTTCTCAATCATTGACAATTCATCATTTATTGCTTTCATCCAAGACTCATCCTTAGCAGCTTCATCAAATTTTTCTGGTTCCATGATGCAAAGATTGCATTGAGCTAGAACATCATCCAGATTTCTCCATTTTAATGGAGTGTGATCATAAGCTTGAGTATTTCTCATGCTGCTGCTTATATCACTTGTTCTTGGAGTTTGAAGGTGATCATGACTTCTAGAAGGTGTCACTTGTGATAAATCATTCGGCAGATCAGCTTGCTCTTCATGATTGATCACACTTCCTTGTTTATCAGACATTTGTATCAAATCCCAAGTTGCATTCTCATCAAACACAACATCCCTTGAGAGTAGAATCTTCTTAGTAGCAGGATCATACACTCTATAACCTTTTTCACAGATTGCATATCCCACAAAAATACTCTTGGTGCTTTTTGCATCTAACTTCTGCCTCACTTCACTTGGTATGTGTACATAACATAAGCAGCCAAATATTTTGAGATGAGCCAAGCCTGGTTTTCTCCCACTATATGCCTCAAATGGTGTTTTATCTCCAAGTGCTTTAGTAGGGCACCTATTTAGCAAGTAGACAGCTGTATGTACAGCTTCTGCCCACAGATAATAAGGCAATCCTTTCTCATGAAGCATTGCTTTTGCCATTTCCACCACAGTCCTATTTTTCCTCTCCACTACTCCATTTTGTTGTGGAGTATAGGCCATAGAGAGTTGTCTTTGGATCCCTTCAACCTCACATAGCTTGTTGAATTCACTAGATGTGAACTCTCCTCCTCTATCACTTCTCAAACACTTCACATTAAAGCCACTTTGCAATTCTACCATTGACTTGAATTTTTGAAAACAATTCAGTGCATCATATTTGTATCTGAGAAAATAGACCCAAACCATTCTTGAAAAATCATCAATAAGGAGCATGAAGTACTTGTTTCCAGCAATGGATTCATTTTGCATAGGTCTACACAAATCCACATGAACTAGCTCAAGAGGATTGCTACCCATTCTCGATACTGCTTTCCAAACTGACATCCATCACAAACTCCATCAACCTTTTCCATGAATGGCAGTCCATGCACCATATCCTTCTCTTTGAGTTGACTTAGTCCTTTTAAATGTAAATGACCCAACCTTTTGTGCCATGTCCAAGTAGAATTAGATATACTTGCCTTTAATGCAATATGATCATTAGGTAATAGTGCCAAGGGATAACACCTATTCCTTTTCATCTCTACTTTGATTACAAGACACTTTAGTGAAGGACCTTCAAAGATGCTGCACATTTTTCCTCCAAATGCTAGGTAGTAACCGTGTTCATCCATTTGGCCCACACTTAGTAAATTTTCTTTCAACCCGGGAAGATACGTCACTTCCTTGATATACTTTCTGCCTTTGGTAGTATCAATTGCCAATGTGCCCATTCCAGCTACATTCACAAGCTCACCATTTGGCATTTGCACCTTGCCTACCACATTTGTTCTAATATCTGTCAGCAAACTCCCATTTCCAGTCATGTGGTTGCTACACCCACTATCTATATACCATTCTCCAGTAACATTTGTGGCAGGAATGGTATTGTTGGCATATAATAGGTTTCCAGTCACTTCCATTTGGTTTGCACAGTTTGCTTTCTGCACATTCTTGCTTGTAGTACACTCCTTAGCCAAATGTCCAAATTTATCACAATTGTAACACTTAGGCTTTCCCTTGTATCTGCACTCACCAAAGTGGAATTTAGAACACACTTTGCACTGTGGTTTTGAACCTTCTTGACCCACTGTTGAGTTCTGTGCAAAATTGGTGTGTTGAGACTTGGAGTTTGATTCCCATGGTTTGCCTTTCGGATTCCAATTCTTCTGAGACTTAGATTGACCAGATTGATAGCCTCCCTTGTTCTGGCTTTTGGAATTCACAGAAAAGGAGGCAAATGCCTTCTCAACAGTATCAGTATTATGTAGCTCAAATCGTTGCTCTTGACTCTTTAGAATGGCAATGACTTCCTGCAAATCTATTGTTTCCAGACTCTTTGTATTCTCAATCACCAGACAAATAGGATCATAAACCTTCTTTAAGCTAATTAGAACCTTCTGAACAAACCTTTCATTAGAAGGGATTCACCATACGTTTTCATTTGATTAATCAACTCATTCAAACGAGTAAGGTATACAGACAGAGATTCATTTTCATGCATCCTAGTATACTCAAACTCACGTCTAAGATTTTGAAGCTTTACTGACCTGACATGGTCACCACCATGATATTCTCCATATAGCAGATTCCATGCCATTTTAGCTTAATCAACACTAGCAATGCGAGGGAAGATCTGATCAGAGACAGAGTTCTGAATAATCCCCAAAGCCTTTGCATCCTTCATAAGAATCGCAACCATCTTCTCATCATCTTCCTCTGCAGATGTTTCCTCAGCTACCTCCTTCTTCTTCGATTCCGAAATCGTAATTCCTTTCTCCACCAGAGCCCACAACCCATATGACTTGAAGATGGTTATCATCTTGATTCTCCAGAACTCATAGTTCTCACCGGAGAAGATCGGAGTTCTTACTTCTGAACCTCCAGATCTAGACATTGCTAATCTCAGATAACCACCACCAACTCATTTTAGATATCAAATGAGCTTCAATTGATCGTCACGAGCTTGAGTGAGCACCGATTTAGCTTGATTTCACAGATTTGAAAAACGCCCAGATTCAATTGATCAAACTTGGCTCTGAGGCCATGTTAGTGTTTTCAAATTCAAGCTGGGTTTTGTGTAGGTCTGTTAGAGAGAAAAAAAGAAAGACGAAAAATGCCATTATGAATAACTGCTCTGCTTGCTCACGAAATCAGTGAGCAAGCCTTTTGTATATTCTCTATGTAAGAAAATGAGCTCACATGGTGAGTACTACAGACCGTTAGCTATGAGCTGGATTCACACAAGCAACAGTGAATCTCAGCCATCTATCTGTCTTAATTCTAGCTCTTGACTATTTCAGTCTTTACATGTTTGTAGCCTTACACTTGTCATTCTTAGGACTAAGTGAGTACACAATTAACAAGGAATACTTAATTGATGGTTGTGTAAAATGTGGATTAATTGGATGCAGTTACGCCATGATATCATTTGTGGCATCCACAATCAGGGGCGCCCATCACCATCAACATGTTAATCATGGAGTTCGGTCTCATTCAACGCCTGGAAAAGTTTTTGATATGCTGAATGGATTTGGAACAGTAGCATTTGCTTTTGCAGGGCATAGTGTGGCCTTGGAGATTCAAGCCACAATCCCTTCACCTCCAGAGAAGCCATCAAAAGTTGCCATGTGGAAAGGTATTGTGGTTGCTTACATCATCGTGCCATTTTGCTATCTTGCTGTTGCAATCTCTGGCTTATGGGCTTTTGGCAATGTTGTAGAAGATGATGTTTTCATCTCACTGGAGAAAACTAATTGGCTCGTTGCATTGGCCAACATTATGTTGTTCTTTCACGTTATAGGAAGCTATCAGGTAAAGCAAAACTGTTGCATGAATTCAAATTAATTAGAAGATGTATTATATAGACTAAAGAAATTGTGAAAATTAAATCATTTGCTAATGGATTTCTTTTTCTGTTTTGTATTCAGATCTTTTGGATGCCTGTGTTTGATGTGATTGAGTCATATTTAGTAAGAAATTTAGGTTTCAAACCCGGCGACCTTTACACCTCATTGGTCATAGTTTGTACGTACGTAAGTACCATTTCAATTTATACAAAACTACTCGTATCACATTCATAGGTAATGTATTGTTAAGTAAGACTAAATTGCATACATGAGTCTCTCGTACATCTTATCACTAGTGAAAAATATTAATGTGATCAACAATGTAATCAGTAAATGTGATACATATTATTATATTGTTACTCTTTTATTTTATATATTACAATTTCTTTATTTGTAACTATATTAGTTTTGGAATTTGACTCCAATTTCCTATTGCAACTTGAAAAAAATTGATTGTTTTGAATATCCACTTATCTTTGTTAATTAATCATATATTTTCTCTTATTACCCATTTTCTAAAATTAAAAACAGGTTTTCTATGACATAGGCACCAAATTAAAGTATTGATTATAGCCATTCTTCATTTGTGCTAATTCTATGTACTTGTCATATGTCGGGCATCTTCCATGTCCTGATATTTGATTTTGTTTGTAATGTTTGTCCAGTCTTCGCAGGATTTATTGCAATGTGCATTCCATTTTATGATGTACTCTTCGACATCATATTATGTGAGTCAATAATAAATATTAATTCGAGATGATGATTTAGGCACTCTACATCTCACATCTGCAATACTCTACTACTCACAAATGAAAAGTGCATGAGGTATTTAATGGTGATTTCAGAATACCAAAATCATCACCGTGCATATATCAGATATACACTTTACAACACAAAAGATAATCTATGCTGAAGTTCGCTAAGTAATTTCACATTAGTTAATGATTGTATTTAGTTATCTTGATCATGATATTTAGTAAATACGATAAAATTTGGTGAATTTGGTGCATATCAATGGGCGGATCCACATAGGGGCAAGAGGGGTCAATTGACCCCTGCAAGCCTGGAATCTACCATTGGAGGCGAAGATGTTGACCCCTGCAAATTGCCCACAAACTGCTTGGTATCTTTGTCCTTTTACTTTTATTTATTTTTATATTACTCTATTTACTTAAGTTTACAATGTAAATAAGGAAGTACCCCCCATTTGGATTCAAATAAAAATACTAGAAAATCAAATTCCCACCAAATCAAAATATGAAAAATCGATTTTAGTGCAAAATACAATTTAGGCTAAAAATGATGGCTCATTAAGTCAATATATACTTCATAATAAAATCTCATAAAATCAAGTTTTCTTATTTGATGTGTAAGGAATAAAAGCCGCCAAAAATTATCTTGAGAAAATGATTATTCCGAAAAATCATTTTTTATACTTAGCCAATATTTTTACATAAAACAATTTTTCATGTATGATATAAATGCATGAGGGGACCTAATAAGGCCAATCTAGGTAAAAAGCCTTAGATGTTTAATCCACAAAGAGTTTTACATGAATAACCTAACTCTTATGTATTGAAGAAATATTTGCTTGAATAAGCTCCCCCAAGACAGTACTCATGAGGGTTCAAAGTTTGAGAACTACAGCCCAAAAGAAATACAGATAAAGCTGAAAATCAAAACGACGATGAACCTCAAAAATGACGTGTGGTTTGCAGATGCAAAACTCCACAACATGTAATTCTTTTTCTTTTATGTTATGTATTCTTGTTTTTGGAGTTTTGGAAGACAAAAACAAGAATGCAATGTTGGATTCGAACTCAGTCTTATTTTCAATTAGAATTCATTATTTTATTTCAGCAAAATTTTAAATTGTTGCTTTTGAAGGTGTTGAAGTTTATTCAAGTCTTCATGAGTGTGTATTTTAGGGTTTGAAGTTTATTTTTCTTACTCTTTTCTGTTGTCGAATGGTAACTTTAAAATTTAGACTCTTGGCATGAGAATTTCTTTGGCTCTACATGGGAGTTGAGGTATAGTGTGTGAGCTTGATGTTATCATTGGACCTCTCCATATTTTTATGAAGAATTTGTAGTTAGTGTATTTGTATTGTATTGTATTGGCCCTTGGGAATATTGTATTTGTAGCATTTGTAGCTAACGGCCCTTATATCTAAATTATGAATGCAATATTTCAACATTGGCAAAAAAACAAAATGGTTACTTTAAAGTTTAAGGTACTAAATAACTTTTTATTTTATTTGACTCAAATCACAAACTTTAGACTTGCAACTCGGAACTATGTACTGTAGATTTTTTAATTTATAAAAAAAATTAGTTATATTTCAAAATAAATAAATAAGTAAAGTGTTATATAGTCCAACAATTTTAAAAAATTAGATATTAACTCAAAAATTCAAGCATTCATGGAAAAAGCCATGGGTTTTTTTAAGATCAATTAGGCTCATTTTTTTGGGGTTATATCAAAATTCGAATGAATGAAGTGTCAGCTGATTTTCTGAACAAGATAGGTTTCCCAATGCTCATTTTACTCCCAATAATATCTCTTTGTTATTTTTTTTTACCAAAAAAACTCCATTCATTTTGAAATTAATTGGACAATTACCATTTATAATACAAACCTACCCTTTCCTTCCCCAATGTCTCTCACACCCTTCCACCAAAAGAAAAAAAACTCTACACACCACTTAAATTTAAATTTCTTCTCCTTCAACGTTGGTGGTTCTCTCCTTCTTCTTTTTGCCCCATTTGTGTACCTAGGTAGCAGGGGTTTATGTAACTACGTACTTACCAATAAGGTTCGAGTGTTGAGTTAGTCTACCTATTAAAGGGGAATGATTCGTGAGTTTTTTTGCATATATAAGTATACTAATTATGTCTTCCTATTAATATAAGGTAACACAAAATTTATGTCAAATATAAGAAGTTATAGATCTGGAGTCCTATATTGGTTTTCACTGTGGACTTATGCCGATGATGAAAAACCAATCGGTGGAGGGCAGTGCGAAGGCATGAAAATAGTAATGAATTAGTTGCTTTAACAAAAAGAGAATAAAATTAAAACATAACTGACACATAAGTAATTGATGTGGCATGTGTAAGTTAGATACCACATAAGGTGGTATAAAAATACCGTATAGAAATATAGAAAATATGATAAGAGTAGAATTTCCAATAAATTTTGCATAGCTGCATTTCGTGCTTGTATTTACTACACATTTGCATGTACCCGTTTGTAATTTAATATGGCCTTGTGATCCTAGGCATCTTATCTATTTGTATATATATATATATATATATATATATATATATATAAAGCAAAAAACAGAGAATGGTGAACAGGGATGGATCCAAGATTTCAAATTAGGATGGACTAAATTTACATTACGCACAAACCTATTAAGAAGATAGAAAACTCGACAGTACGAGTGAATTTCATTGATCACAAAAAATATATCCTAATCAAGAGGACATAATGAGCTTTACCCCATAAAATTCATCTAGTACATATCTCTTTTTTGTTTTCTACGGGCAGGGGGGGTGTGAAGTGAAAGACAATTTATTTTCTATCAAAAAATAAAATAGGGGTATTTTCGACCAAAAAATGGGGGTTTAGCCTTTGGCCCTTTTTGTACCCAAAAAAAAATAAAAAAGGTGAAGGCTTAGGGTTGAGGTAACTGACCCTGACTTATATATTAATATTTCTAGTGCAAAATTGCAACCAAAAAAGAAAAAAGAAATAAAAAACGAGTGACCATATATTTTTGTTATTTTCAGTGTGATGTGCTCAGTGGAAAGTCGTAGGCTCATAACAGTGGAGCACCCAAGGGGCGCACAACCAATAAAAGAGTGCAATGCATGGTGCACGGTTGTCTATTCGCTGGGCTGGGTGTATTAGTTAAGGTTGAAAAAAGACAAAGTCGCTTAGGCTATAGCCCAAGTTAGCTAAAGGGTAGGTTCGTTCCTGATGGTGAAACATTCAAAATACTAAAAAATGTCCTTGGTTAATGCAAACATTAATAATTGAAATTATTAATTAAATGAGGATGATATGGTAAATTTACACTTTTTCATATTAAAAAATTAAAATTAAAAGAAAAATATGATAATGGATCCACTTTCGAATTTTAAATAGTATAGCCGAACGGCTAGACTTAATAAATATACAAATTTATCTAAAAAGTATAGCCGTGCTGCTATACTGTTTAAATATTTCAATACATGTCAAGAGTATAGCCGCACATTGGGTGAGGAGAGAAAGGGAGAGTCAATGAAAAACAGAAAGAAACATGTGTCTTTTTTAAGGAGGCCACATCATGTGTTGAGAGGCCATATCATGTGTTGAGGAATGACTTCTAATATATCAAGAGCCAAGCATATTGTCCTAGTTTAAATGATTGATTGGATGTTCACATTCTAATGTTATTATAGAAGGTTATCTACGTGTTGATCCCCACAACTACATGTGTCACTTAATAATGTATTGTTCACTGTTTAGTTCGAGTGGCGCCATATGCGAAGGGGCATGTTAAGAGTATTATCCTATATTGGAAATGAAAGCTTTGCCTTAATATTTTTAAGAATCATCCTAAGATTAACCTTTTTATCCACTACCAATTGATTTTGAACTGAAAACACACATTATATTAATCTTAACTAGTATAATATTTTTAGGAATAATCTTAATTATTTTTTACTTCATTGGCAATTATAGCACCACTTTGATCCAACCCTCTTTATTTTAACGAAATCACTAAAAACATCATGAAGATGCTCAAAACAAAACATATGCGGTGAGCACTAATTACAATGGATCCAGATTTCACGCCAAAAGAAATTTGGGAATTTTATAATCGCATCCGTACAAATTAATCCTCCTCAAGGTTTAAAAGATAACAGGCACGAGAATTGGCAATTTCAGTCAAGCTAGACACAATGAGGCATGGGAGCATTGATGTTCACTAAATTGCAACGAACAAAGCATAAGCACATGATCGATCACTAGACTTGGACACACCTGCATATCATGCATGTTATGAGCAAACTAATGCAGGCCTCGTCGTCCAGGATCATCCAGCCAGCGGAGCCTCACTGCTGTAGATGATGCAAGCATCCGAGATGTACGTCTGTCGTAAACAACAACACGCTAAAAAAAAAAATTAGAACCAACATGGGACGGAGTAGAACTAGAGTGAGATCTAGTTAGACCAAAATACAAATTTTGCTGTTACATGTGGATTACTTGGCCCGGCAGTCGAACTCAAGAATTTCTTGCAAGCACAAAATCAACATATGTGGGCTAAATAAACAGAATATTTACTAGACCTATTTTCATGTAGGTTTTTGGGTCTGAAATGTTTGGAGAGTTGAGTCTCAAATTAACTTTAGATTTTAATTTAGAATTTTATAATATTGAAAAAATGAATATTACTAACACCAAGAGCTAGTTCATATAAGTTTCAAATTTAAACATGAATGGCATGAAAATTATGTGTCCAAAAACCATTTTCTTATTTTTTGGGTGTACATAGAAAAATTCAATAGAGAAACCCAAAATTCCTAAAATCCCAATCCAGAAGATAGAGTGGAGAGAGACACCACCTCATCCCATCCCTCTTATCCTTTCCTGCCTTTTTTTACCCAAAAACTCCAAACTCGAACATCAAACCAAAGAAAATGTCACTCACAGCTTCGCTTCTCCACCTTTCTCCCAAGCTCTCCACCCAATTCCTCCATGGCTCCTCCACCCCTCTCTCTCCTCTCTCCAAACCTACTTCCTCTCTCTCCTTCCCAACCCTTCAACGCCACTCTTTCCTCCCTCCCGTTAGAGCCCTGAAGTACCTTCAAGGCCGAGTCGTCTGCTCCACAAGCGACAAGACCGTCGCCGTTGAGGTCACTCGCCTGGCCCCACACCCGAAGTACAAGAGGAGGGTGAGGAAGAAGAAGAAGTACCAGGCTCACGACCCAGAGAACCAGTTCCAGGTTGGGGACGTTGTGCAGCTTGAAAAAAGCAGACCCATTAGCAAGACCAAGACTTTCATTGCTGTTCCGCTTCCTGCCAAGAATGTGAAGAGCAAGTCTGGTGAAGAAGATGCGTCCAAAGAGCTTGGGATTACTTTGGAGTCTCAGCAGGTTTAGAGTGCGGTCCATGTTGCTGTTTGATTGTTCATTTTGTGATTTGGAATGAGAATTTGTGTAATTTGGTCGAAAATGATTCAATGCTTAAGCTTTTGTTGCATGGAATTAGTGTAATTTTAATGGGTTTTTGGTAATGGATTTCATATTAACTTATTTAACTGATTTTGTTCTAATTCTGGTGTTATGGGTTTCGTTATACTTCTAGATTGAATTGTGTGGATTTAGCTTTCCATGAATTTGGTTTGGATTGGGAATTGAAGAATCCGCAAATCTAATGTAGGTAGTGTTCAGTGAATTTGGATTAATGCATACATGAGAGTAGGAAAGTGTGAGGAATGTGAGTAAAAGAAGGCATGAATGTGATCGTTTGTGGGTTTAAATTCGTTGTAAAACTATGAAAGAATTTTTCTTGCTTGCTGAATTTAATGTGGAAATTGGTACTCCTATTGGGTTGGAGTAATTGTGTTTTACAGGGTAAATTTAAGGTGATATATGCTCTTGACACAAAAAGAAGTTTGTATTAGTCAAATATTGGGGAAAATTAGAACTTTTGCTACTATCTGATTTCTCTAGCTGTAGTCTCTTGAGTTAATACCATCAGAGTGGTCTTTTGATTACCTTGAATCACATTGGTTAATACTACAAGTGAGCAACTGACACTAATCCTTGGAGTTGATCATCACCCTATGCTGTCAGGAGGAACTTGGAACAGCTGGTTGACAATATGCCCGTAAGTGGTGGTTGTTAGTATTTGCAATGTAGGGTTTTATTTAGTTTTCAGGTTTGGTTTCTCAACTGGAAGAAATTTAGCATTTGAGTGATTGTTATAGTCATAGGGGGTGATTTTCCTCTTAATCGTTGTTGTTACTTGTGTTTCCATGAGCAAGTCCGAGCTATATTCTTGTCAAGTTAGAAACCTTGTGAGGCTGGGACCTTTTGCTAGAACATGTTCTGTTTTCACTACATATGGTTTTTGGATTATTTACTTGCCATGACCGATAAATATGAGATAAACATAGACTAAGTATTGAGGAGATGCCATTAAACTACTAGCTGGTTTCATTAAGCTGAATAGATGTAAATTGTAAGTTTGTTTGTCCAGGAAATGCTATTTTATGGAATTTGAAACAAAGATTGGATGTTTAAAGTGCTGATACTTAATTACTGAAGTATGAAGTCTGGTGTATAAAAGGGGACTGAAATAGTTGGAAGTAAAACTTTTCATTCCTTTTTCTTTTTTAATCTGACAAATTGCATGAAATTGACTGACAAGGAAGTGCATAATCGCTGATGTTGCTGCAAATGAGTCTTTTGTGATTCTTGTTGTGTAAAGTTCAAGTGTTGCCATTCAGTGAAGAATGATCATAATGCTGAAAGTCTATATGTAGAAATAAATTATTGAGCTAGTTGATAGAAGTAAAGAAGGGTATCTCCAATCTCTCATCTTTGTGGGGACTGCTGCATCTTCAATGACAGCATGATGTAGGCGGTCAATTTGTCAGTAGTAATCCAATGCCAGTTAGAGTTGAAGTAAATTACATCTGACTTGTAACATGTGCTACTTTCTTTAACCTTAAGGTAAATGATGGTTTACCATGGTGACTGATAGTGTTAAGCCAACAAGAATCACCATGGTGACTGATAGTATTCTGCAGGATATTATCTGCTGTAATGCATGGTATGGCCTTATCTGAACCATTTCAGATGGTAAGAATGCAATACCAATTAACTTTAAGCAAATTTCACATTGATAAATAGTTCTGTACATGGAAATTTGTAAAACTATAAAGATTATAAATCAAATCTTGCCAGAATACTGATGTAGACTTGCCTCCCAGTACAAGTCACCCATTCCAACCAAAACGAATGAAACAAACTCACAAAACATATGCTAAAACCACTGGTAATTCCAAAAAGAAGAAAGAAAACCCTATGTTTAACTGTTAACTATGTCTAGCTAATTAATAAAGTGGTGGTGATCAGCCATCCTCACACTGCAAGCTTGTTTTAATATTTCTCAAGGTACATGATATAAGGGTGTTGACAGACTCCACAGATTCCATAGTTAGTTTGGCTGTAGGAGAGGAATTAGTTAAGACTTGAAATGCTGCTGTCAGCAAAGTTCCTCCTTCACTGCTTCTGTCTTCTTGCCTGGAAGTGATGACCATAGGCCTTGACTCCAGCCCGTCTGGAAGAATTGAGAACCCGGAAGGCAATATGGCAATGTTGCTTGCGTCACATCCGGTCATCACGGACTGCATGCCAGTGATATCCACCGGAGCATAGACCACCATGGACTCATAAGAATTTATGCAGGTATCTTGCAGTATCCACATGCTGTTCTCTTTTGATTTCATCGTCTGAAAGATTGGAATTCCAAAATATATTAGCAAAAATTATGAATATTTTGCATTAGAAATATGAGGCTTATTAACTTGTGCGTGAAGAACGAGAACCCACTTGGATAGTAACAGCATTGCCACGATCTTGTCCTTTGGATAGGTTGGCAATTGTTTGAGCTGGGCCTCCATTTAACATAATGTCCCACTAGCAATTAGAGAGCAAAAAACTGTCAAACATTATCCTAACAATTAAAATGATTATTGATTAGTACAGTTGTATTGTAAACAGAGCCATCTTTGCTAACCTCATTCCTGCGAGTCTCATCTCTTAAGAAATCGAAGAGGACGTAAGGACAGACAGGCAACCATACTGAAGAAACTGCACACAAGATCACGCC
This sequence comes from Prunus armeniaca, assembly GCA_903112645.1. Lineage (NCBI taxonomy): Eukaryota > Viridiplantae > Streptophyta > Magnoliopsida > Rosales > Rosaceae > Prunus > Prunus armeniaca. The sequence continues at coordinate 5,270,348 of CAEKDK010000003.1, read as the reverse complement.
GAGAGGTTCTCCAGGGTCATTCAAGTTCTTCCTGGAGGCAATCCTTATGTCATCACCTGTCTTGCTTGAGATCTTAGTCCAGGTATGATAGCTTGATGCTCCGATTGCACGACAAAAACTCCATGTCATTCTTTGTGCCAATTTTAATATGCTTTTTCTTCCAGCCAGGGTGGCTACACCTAATATTCAGTAATCAGTATCAAGCATTTGATTAGAGACTATATGTCCCCTGCTGCAGCGATTCTGTATGTGTTTGAATTCTGTTTAACTTGGACATACCAGTTGAATCCTTCATAGGAACATTGGTTGCCATGAAAAAAACGAGCCGTTCGCATTGCAGTTGTAGCGTTGCAACCCAATGTCTTGCACCGAATGCTAGACCGCTGTTGACAATAGTGCGGTACATGGTCTGAATTGTGCTTTTCTGGCATTCTAAGTGTTCTACCCAGATTACCTGTAGACCATTATTAGATCATTATAAACCTTGTTTGCACCACTGAATATTTATGCATGGCTCTATCATTTTCACCTCTGTGTTTCTGTTTTCATTTTTGTGTAGTTTCCATTCCCTGGCCAAAGTCAATTGTCAAAACAAAACCAATACTCATGTAGGTACTTCATCTAAAATTCTGATGTCCCAAAATTCACACTCGGGGGAGTCTAGGTTCTTGAAATGCAGTCAATGAATGAATTGAAAATCTCACCAAAGGATGCCGATCTAATGTTATGTTCTATGCACACAAGATTAAAATATTGACATTTGCTAAACATATCTCAATACCTTGCAATGGCCATTTGATTTGTCCTCAATGATGCAACCAGAGGGACGCTTTCTGCATTTCACCAACGATGCATCGATGTTATCTTCAACTTTGTCAATCGAAACATCTACGATAGCCCATTGCTCAGCACTCAGTTGCTTGCAGCATCGAACAAAGTACACTTCTCTTGTGGGAACTAATGGTGTAAGCATTTGAAGCTCTGCAAACATCTGCAACCACACTCAACTATCAAACATCTGCAAAAGGCTTTGATCTATGCTGCAGGCAGACTGATCTTACGTATTCATGTCAAAAACGAACTTTGCAGCTCATCCAAATGAAAGAAAATGGGTTTCTATGTTTATGGAGAAAAGGAAACAAAAAAGGGCATAATTCTGCAGCTTACCAATTGTACAGCACCATTTCTATTGTCTCCTTCACCATTGCTGATAACATCTACAGTGGCTGCCTTCGAGATCATGCACGGAAACATTTCCTTCCATTGATTCTGCAGATCAAAATCATAATATTAAAGGTATTAGCTAGCAATTCTTGTACCTACAAGGCAATAAGACTTGGCATGATATAAGATTTCAGCTTCATGCATACAAGAGGTGCTAGTGTGTACCACATCCATGAAACTCTGAACCAGCCGCGGCATATCCACAAACACCACCCCTGTCTCTCTGGAGGCCTCGATGGATCTCTTCGGCCTCCCATTTCCAGGAATTTCAATGTTGAACTCTTTGATGTACTCATCATAGTTAAGTATTTCGCGGCCAGTCTCCACACTCCGAACCCAGAGTGGTTCCCCTGCAGTGGCCATCTTCTTAAGCTCCTCCATAGCTTGATTCACTATCTCCATAATCCTCGACTTCTCTAGACCAAAAATTCCAGTATAGAAGTCCAAAGAGCTTCTGTTCTCCTGGTCATGCCCAGAAGAACATGAAGGAGAGGATGTCCCAGGAGGATTTTTCACAAGAGCTGCTCTGAGTTTTTCAACCTACATATTATATATTGGATCGACTTAGTCACTTCCAAACATGTGACATGTACAATATTAACTCGAGCATTTTACAAAATTCGAACCTCGGATTTAAGTCTGGCATTTTCGATTCGCAGTTGTTGCTCTTCGGTCGTGAGGCTGGCATCTCTGCTAGTGGTTGCAGTGCCACAGTTGGGGCAACAAGATTTGTTTATTTGCTCCCTCATTGCCTTGTTCTCATCTCTGAGTTTCTCCATTTCTCCTTTCAACAAAGAGTTCTCATGGCGCTCTTGTATGGCCTGTGAAAAAGAACCAACCATCCCATTCTTCGTTACAAATTATTTAAAAGAATAAGAAGCAACACTGTCAATAGAAATGATCAGAAAATGAAATTAAGTACCTTGATTTGGGTTCGACGATTTTGGAACCAAAACTTGACCTGCCTTGGAGCAAGGCCTAATTGCTTGCTCAGCTGCTGCCTCTGCTTCTCATCTGGATGGGGCGACTCTTTGAATAGCCTGCAGAAGTTTCATCATGTAAGAGGCAGGATGTTCATTGACAATATAGGAACACATCGCATGCAGATCATACTGATTATTTGTAATTGAAATCAACTAATTTGGATTAAGGAAATTAATTAGTGGTTTTAGTTTTCTTCTTTGCTGTAGAGAGAGATAACTACTTGCATATAAAACAAGAGCAAAAAGGGGAGTCATTTAAAAGATTGAGTCATCTTTGGATCTTTGTAGTACATCGTACATGATAAAGTTATCTTTTTTGTTCATAAAGCTGCATGCCTTGTGTGGCATGAAAACTAAAAAGAATTAACGCCGACCAATCCCAAAACCATGTGCATTATTCAAATTCCAATAAGTCATATCCAATTTCCAACAAAACATGGAATTTTGAAAAGAAAAATAAAATAAAAACTCTACTATGAATAACTAAGTGTTCAAATTTGAAATAAAAGAGCTAAATTGAAGAAAAGAGAGAAGGACTTGAAGTTCATATGATTAACTTTGCACTTATGTGTTGTGCTCGATTCTCTCTCTTAATATCGCTTGTATTGTAAACGTAACAAATAGGAAAAAGAGAGGGAATAGGGAATTTACGCTTCCATTTCTCGGATTTGCTCCGTGGTGTGCCTGTGGTACTTCTTTCTCTTCTTCTTCTTATTCTTGTTGTCTCCATCACCATCATCTTCATCATGCTCTCCTTCTCCATCGAATTCGTCTTCCGATCTTGACCTCGCGGGCCCCGAGTTCTCACTACTAATTTCTGCCGTGTCTTCTCTCCGGCGGACACTGCCCGCGCCTCCGCTGCCCTCGTCTCCTTCCTCCACTTCCCTGCTAGCCGCCGCCGCTTCTCCAGCATCACGAAAAATCCCAGCCTTCAAAACCCAAATACAAAAAACAAAAAAGAATGTTATTTAACACAAACATGTAAAGGAAATGGATGAGAAGAAATGAAAAGGGTTGTGAAGAAGAATGAATGGTACGTACAAGGCTGAGGGAGAGGGCTGGGGAGGCAAAGAAGTCCTTGGTGCGAGAAGTTGGTGGATTGTTAGACATGTCCACGCCCATGGCAAGCTTGGTGCATGCTATAATATAGATGTTAAGAGTTTTCTACTAGAACTTGTGACCAACGGGTTTGTTTTATGGGATGCCAAGGGTGGCTACCTAGCTAACTGCAGCTCAAGGAGAGAGAGAGAGAGAGAGAGAGAGAGAGGTGCGGGTGTAGCTGATTTAAGGATATAAAACAAAATGAAGTGAAAGAGTTGCTTTTTTTCCTTCTTTTTTATTTTTTTTTGCTGTTGGGATGGGAGGGATTTTGATTTGAGAGAGAGAGAAAGAAGGCCGGTAGGGGTTGACTGTTAGATATTCTTTTGTAGAGGAGGAAGTGTGAAGTGTGAGAGAACTCAACTACCTTGACTTGAAGCAGTTGAGTCCAACGCCTCAACGGTATTTTCTGTTTCCTGTCTTTCATCATATATTAGCTAGCTAGCGGCTTATAAGAGCCTTTTAGGTTTGGGCTTAGGTGGGCGGGCTCAAATATATATATTTAAATTTATTTATCCATACATGTTTTCAGACCAGTTAATCAAAATAGTGTGTCCGCTATTTTGCATTCGAATTCCATTTCCTCCATTGCTTTGTAAAAGAAAAAATGGATGTATTTATTTTTCCATCTATGACGCCAAAATGACAAATCAACCACCATCTCCTATATATTCAACTTTCAATGGCACAACAAAGGCAGCAATGAAGGATGAAATCATGAAAGGGTTTTAAATTGGATCCCACTAGCTCTCTCAATACAAATATGAACCAGGAGAAAGTAATATACGTGTTAAATTATTGTGGCTTTGAGACTCATATTTTTCCCCTTTCAGGTCTCAAGCTCAAATCAAAAAAAAAAAAAAAAAATCACTTGTCATTTGAGCATAAATATGCCCAAAAGAGAAATATAAGTGGTAGATGCTAGGTGGAGTTTGGTGCTCACACTTCTCCTCTTTTAGGTCTTCAAACCTCAAATCTCTTTCCATGTGCCATCATAGCTCATAACCATCCAACATAATGAGATTAAGAAAAGATTATTCTAGATTCAATTCTCTTACTTAACAAGAAAAGGTTTAACTTCAATATTTTATAAGACTTTAAAGACTCCAAAGAGCTCTTGCTTATTATGATATCTTATGACATTAATTGCTCTACCTAATAACCTTGTTAACCACAATTTTCAAGAGGGCATTGCATAAGATAGATCAAATAACTCTTTTTGAGTTGTGAAGAATGAATCTCTAGCAATCTGAGGCGTTGCTCAAATTGAATGAATTTCATCAACAATTTTTGTGTCGTATGATTGGTTTTCTTTTGTATTTTCCGATCGCATTTATATTGTATTGCGCTTGTTCTTTCTAGTAGATTAAAGACCCGATTTCCTGATAGAATGGATGACATGTCCATTAATAATTCCATATCGTCAAGCTTAACTCAGCTTCTACACACTTGTTTGAACTACGAGAGTCTCAATATTATAAAGATGGTTGCTCTTCTTTATTCCAGTAATTAGCACCTAATGGTCATCATCTTCACCATTGAGCAAGTTATTTTGGATTCAATCGAGCAAACATCAACCAGCTCACTTATTCCTTTCTTCACTACATTCATATACCTACAATAACATTTCTTGTCACCAAAATATATACTATAATGTCAACTTGTCCTACAAGGTAATTAGTTAATATTAGATATTCATGTGAAGAAATTTTTAACAAAAATAATACATCTCAAGTCTTTTTCTTCTAATGTTGCTTCCTAAACCAAAATTACATGCATTCTCCCCATTGTGGCGGTCGTATAAAATGAGAGTGTGAAAACCGTCGACCATAACTAATTAAAATAATAGAAACCATATAACATTTTCCTATAATTGTTTTTCTTTTTAGAAGTTGGTTGAGAGGAGGAAGGAACAAAGAAAGTAGAAGAGCCATGAGCTCAGCTTAGCCAAGCCACATAGAAGAAGACAAGAAAAGAAGCTGCAGCTAACGAACAGTAAGGTCAAAACTTACAGTCAGAAGTCATGAACAACCAGCACATGGCGATGCTAGTAGACTGAGCTTTTTTGTGCTATCCAATCCTCTCTCTCTTTTTTTTGTGCCCTTTTTAAATTGTTTTTTATTTATTATATTAATATTTTATTTATTTTGTTTGTGTCTTTATGTCATTTAAAAGGCCGAAAGGAGTGAATGCAATTAATGAATTTGGGTCCAAGCTTTTCGAATTATTTAAGAAACAGAAAAACACTCCCAACTTCAAAAGCCCCGACGGATGGACGGATGGACGGATGGATCAATGACAGAACACAACGGCTCTTCGGTCAAATGCCCTATTCTTGTTATGCTCTTGGACCTCATGGGAAATAGACAACACTCTCTCACATGAGACAGGCAATTTTTGTGTCCTTAAAAATCTATTTTGATTTTCTAATCAAAATCTAATTATTACAATTAGAAAATGATATTATTAAAGTTTTTGAAAAGTGACATTTGCCCACCAAGTAAGAAATAGGAAAATTATGATAAATGCTTTTTAAAAATAATTTATCATTATTTTTGGATTGTGGGAAGGATTTCTTTCGTTATACATACTTATTTTTTTGTTACATTGGAGGAAAGAAATTCTATTGGGGTTTGATCCTGGGTGCCATGGAGGGGAGGGGGAATCCATCACCACTCTGGTGGGAACCCATTGGCGTTACACATACTGCTTTCATTTATATTAAAAGTGAAAAAAGAAAAGAAAAAGAAAAGAAAAAAAAAAGGCTACTCCCTCTATCCCTACAACTTTTGGAAGAAACAAAGGAAAAGTAGACTTTGCAAGGGATTAAGGGAAAACCGAAAGTCCTAAGCAACAAGGTAACCCCCGGTCCCTGAGGACCAACACATTCCAGTTTAATACTAAACTTACAATTGGTAACTCCAATTTAAAAGGTAAAGTACTACTTTTTTTTCTTTTTTTTATAAACGATATTAGTAAAAAGGAGATCCGAACACAGAACCTCAAATGTAGGAATAAGTAAATAAAGTAATACATTTAGTTTTACAGTAGATTCCACTATAAAAAAATTTACTTGGTTCATAAATAAATAAATAAAACCACTAAGTTTGGGTTGAGCTAGCAGTGTACTTGAGTGATGTATCCCAAATTTCAGACTGAATTCATTATTTATAAAATATTAGGTGGCATGCAGGTTGAAGTAGATGATCTATTGGTTCTTGATACTTGCTGTCATACAGCACAAGACAACATTGGTTTGATGCAGTCAATCAAAATTCACAAATCACAATGTGAGCTTGTAGCTTTCTTTTTTCTTCCATCAACACCCCATTGACCTTAGGTTGTGCATAAGAGAAATCTTGATTAAATTTCAAGCTCCAGGCATTTATTTTTTATTTTTCCCCAAATAAAATAAAATAAAAGTCACCAGCACCATTATGAGCCATCACAATCCATAATTATAGTTTTGGTGCCATATGGGTTATGATTAAGCTCATCTGCAATTCAAATCGTCAAATTATATAATGTCCTTCATGTCCTCACAATTCTCCTCTGAATATTGGTAGTTTGGAACGGTAGATAGTTTGTAGCAATCACATGATTCTTATAAAAACAAATTTAAAAAAACTGTATTTCTTGGCCTGAGGTTCCTTTTGGAATTTCTCTCTCTCCACTTTTTCCCTCTCTCTTTCGTCCTGCACTGCCTTGTCCTTTTTAAGATCCATTGAGGAAAGCAAATAAAAGGAAGACACCAAAAACAACCCACAAGAAAGTGGCATCTTTGGCTTTGCTTTGCTTTGCTTTACCTTTGATTTGAAGTAATTTTGGCTTTCTTGTGAAACAAGTTTTGGTGTCACTCACAACACATAATTTTTTTTTTTTTTTTTTTTTTTTTTTTTTTTTTATTTGGAAAAGCAAGGCAAAGATGAAGCAGCTTTGATAAAATTGAGGTGGGGGAAGACCTGAAATGATGCAGTCCACAAAAAGATTCAAAAGAAAAGAGGGAAAGCCATACAAACAAGAAAAGGTTGTCAAAGAAGAATATTAAACTTGCTTAGAGAAAGTATTAACAATCTTATGTCCTGTTCCAAATCACTGTTTCCTTCAACTTTGGTTTACTTGTTCCTTGTATAAACATCTCATCATTTATTATACAAATTACAATAGAGATTAGTTATTCCGTTTCCTGCTTAAATATCATTATCGCATTCACTTTACGAAAACTCAAAGACTAAAAGATGCTTGTTTTCATCATACAATTGCATATGTCACTACAAGAAGAGAAGAATCATAGAGATTAGTCTACATAAAAAAGATAATATATCAAAGATGGCAGCCAGTAGATGTTTTACACTGTAAACATGTTCCAAATCAGGTTGAATTTCATTAAACAATCACCACATGTTGTTAAACCGGATATGAGCCACCTTGGAAAAACGGTAATATATTCTAGTAAAATCAAAGAAATACAGCTAAATCGCCTACCTCTCGCCATCATATGGAATTCTATGGTCCAACAATTCCTAGGTTCAAGACTATCATTCATCAGAAAGAACTTGCTCAGAACATCCATGAACATCTTCCAATATAGTAATTTAAGTCACCTAAGACCAATAACATGGCATTTAGTCATAAATTTCAGATCACCAAGCAAACTCATGCACCGAGTAGCACTTGGTTTGTTCATATTTCTCTTCTCCATGTTGGAAGAGGTTCCAAATTCTAATCTCCCCTACCCTCGTAATAAAAAATAAAAAATAAAAAATAAAAAATAAAAACTAACACGACACGCAATTCGCATGGCGGCAGACACTCCATGACACGTAAAAAGACCATCCACCTTGGGATGTGGTCTCATTGAAAATTGGGTCAAATAAGGATGCCACGCCACTCAATCTTGGCACTAGCATGAAGCTCATACGATCCTGCAGAGAAAGCAGACTTCCTATCCAACCCTTGAGTGGCAGTTAGCTATTGAAGAGTAGATGAGATGGTGGTCTTGGAAGTCAGGTGAAAAGCTACCACCTAGTAGCGCCAAGCAAAACTGAATAGATTAAACAGAAATGAAATAAATGCTATGGACATTTTGTGGAGTATGTTCTTCAGAATAGATTTGATGAGTCTCTGAACAATTCTATGTAATTCATTAATGAACGCCCGAGGATAACACTGAGGCAATATATGATTCCAAAAACAAAAATAGATCCTCCACCACAATTTGTCCCTTCTTAGTAATTAGACTCCTAAATAAATTTAGATTCATGAGTGCTGAAACTGGAGATTAGGTGAGCAAAAACTTTTCCCCGCGGATCATTGTTACTCTCTGCAATATTAACCATTATCCAGTCCACTTACAGATCAAACCAAAGTGATTGTTAACTCAACAACTTAGAAATTGTTATCATTTATCTCCAGTTAAAATTGCACGTTAGAATTTTATGCAAAGCCTATATCAACCAGCCACCATAGTATTCAGTTCTATCAGAGAAGCAAGTCTTTTCAGAAAATCCCTTTCATCAAGGTAGAGTCATTGGGATATGGACTAACTAATTCTGGAATTGTTGTCAACTTTTCAACTAGAATACGTTTAAACTAAAAAAATCAAAATGGAGAGATTAGTCATGCCAGATATTCCTAAACTCAGCATGATCAGGTATGGTCAGATTAATCATTTCAAGCAGGCTAAATGTTAGGCAAAACCCTCACACTATCCAGACAACTATGTCATTAAATATACAGAATTGGATCACAAATGAATGCCAATCATTATAGTCGAATGGTTGGTTATTGGTTTGGAAAATTAGCCTTTTCCCTAACAATTTGATGGTTCACATCAATCAAAAAGAAAGGATAAAATCAACTACCAGTCTACAACTAACTCAAATGCTGATCCAATGCATGCATGCCATATTTTTCACAATATCCAACATGAAGTTAATGGAGCCATAGACATAGTCATCAATTAAACGTGCAATGCACATTTTATTCAATTGACTGATCACCTACAGTTTCATTCAGGGCAATTGTTCATAAAGGAACTATAAGCAAAAAAAGAAACAATCTGCAGAAAGAAGAACTCAGAGTACACTAGAAGAATAATGCAAATAGAGAACTATTGCAACTTTATTCAATGAAAATTTGTAAATTCTTGACCAAGGCAGACAGGATGTGCTCACAAAATGCAATAAGATTACCTAGTGCAAAATTTATAAGGAAAAGCTTAGAACTTGTAAGTTGTAATGTCCCAAAATCAACACTGAATTCACTTGAAAAACCCTATGAACTACCCTAATTTCTTTTTTTCGTTTTTTGGGTGAGAAATAAAGGGGCTTTATTGATATGATATAAATACAGAACACACAAAAGTGCCAATCTACCTATAGGAAAAGAGACTAACCTGCAATTGTTGACTGCAAATTCGACCTTGGTGTCAATTGCCTTCCACCAGAAAAGCTAGGGCTTCAATTGGGTCTTTCTATCAGATCTTCTGGGTTGAACAATTACCTAGCAATAGGCAATTTACACAAATCAGGATTTATAAATATTTAAAATTCGAAAGTACCAGAACAAGAAAATGCAGGCAAGGAAAAATGGAGCGAGGAAAAATCAAAGCTTCGAACTCCCACTAATCGTCACCAATTTAACTGAGCGATTAGGTGATGGAAGGATTTTTGAAATTTTTGAGTGATTAGGGTTTTCTACATAACCGTTAGTTAGATTGGGGAAAAGATGTTGGCGGCAGAAATTGACCGTCGTCTAAAGGCTCGCGGAATTTGGCCAAGGAATTTATTGGGCTTTGGTCCAGTCTAATGGGCCGTACACCCACCTTCGCTCCTAAAATGTTTTAGTGTTGTTTTTCTGGACACCTATATTATTATTTCAATATTCTTTGGACACCCAAACTTGATTTTAAAACTTCGAAATATACTCCTCATTTAATTTATTCAGCACATTACTTGGACACCAACATGTATACTTTCCAGACCCTGAAACTAAAACCTATTGTGATATGGTGAGGGATTCGAACACATAACCTAAGTTGTATTTAGTTTAGTTTAATTTTGGTTTGAAACTATTAATTAGCACTTTTTGGTTTAAAACTATTTCACATGGCCTAAGTTTAATTGTACATGAATCAGAGGAAACAAAAAAAAAGAAAAGGGAAATACATGTTGCAATCTCATATTTCACATGGCCTAAGTTTAATTTATTAATTTATTTTTTTGACTTGAAAATTAATAAATTATTTAATTTCATATAAAAATAAATATTAAAGCTAGAAAAGAGAGATGTTTTGAAATTGAACTTGGATAAATATTAGTTATGAGATTAAAAATATAGCATTGAATATAAATAAATATTAAAATTTATATTTTTTTTAATTTGACTGGTTCGGTTTTTGAAGACATAGAACAAGATCCAAAACCGGTCCGGTTCGTTTTTGACAAGTTGTTGACTTTTTGGTCAACTCGATTTTTTTCTGTTTTTTTCGGTGCGGTTCGGCTTGGATTTCCAGTTTGCTAGTTTGAATGCCCACCCCTATTTTCGCCAATATAAGCATATAAACCTTGTTAGGATTGTAGAAATAGGATGGTTTGAGAAATAAGTCTGACTAGGGTTGAAGGAACGTATGTGGGGTGTAGTGAGTAAATTTAATTTTTAATTTAAATATTTTTTGTCCTTACAATAATTATATACAAGGGTAAAATAGGTTGTTCATGTTTAAAATTAGTGTGGGGTCAAAAGAGAAGACTATGGAGTTACAATAAAATCACCCTTGGGGAAACAATCGTCGTTACTTCTTGTTCCTCTGTTTCTTATGGTATTTCGGCTGCACAACTAAAGTAAGCAAGACCTTGCTCCATACCTCCTACCTCTATCTCTAGAGGTTCAATTAGTGGTAGATGAATTTTTCTATATATCAACCACCAAGGAAAGGTGAATGGAAAGAAGAGAGGCGCATGAGTCCGGAAATATTTGCACAAAAGGGAGTGTATATATACTATATGAATTTTTCTATATATTAATACTATAACTTGCTAAAAATTTGCACAAAAGTGTTTGTGGTGGCGTTGGCTTTCCAACGTTAATAGAGGTGCATGAGTTCGATTCTCATTAAAGCCAATCTATTCGCTTTTTTATATATTATTTTTTATTATAACAAGTTAACAACAAACTTAACATAATTATAAAATTTATATATTATTTTTTATTATAACAAGTTAACAACAAATTTTACATAATTTTAAAATTTAAAACAAAAACACACCTTTAAAATATATATATATATATATATATATATTCCCCTCTAAGAAAGTACTTTCTTCGTTCAAAACCAAAAAAAAAACTTCATGGTTTCTTCTTTCCCTTAAACTCTGATTTTCTAGTAAGTAATTATCATCATCAATCCTTTGACAATTTTTGTTATTCTTTCAATTTCAAGAATTTTAACACCAAAAAGTGAAAACCCTAATTCCTAAATTCATAAAGACCACTCAAAATCAAATAATCAGGATTCAAATCTCATTTCAAATTTAGGTATATATCTAAATTTCAATCTATCTATTACATGACTTATTTTATTAAATTATTATCATGATGATGATTGGTTATATGAGAATATGGTTTTTAGAAATATTTATCTATTTCTTGCTAGGGTTTTCTTCCAGGTTAGAGGGTTTTAGAATTTTTCTTTGTAATCTAAACATGCGACCTACTAGAAAATAAGTTTTTGGATATACAAAACGAATTAGAAAAAGAAAAATCGAGGAATTGACTCAATCTCAAAGAGGAGCTCTTGAATCTTGATAGATTCATTGTTAAAGAATCACATGCTTCAATTGATGAAAATATTTCCAATAAACAAGAAGAAGATGATGTTGAGGAATTGCAAGATATTGAAAAAATATATGGATGAATGTGTTGGTAATGCTGAGAAGAATGAGAATGACGACAATGAAAATGTTGATATTGATAATCACAATGAAGCTGTTGAACAGGTACTCTTTAATTTGTGATTGCCAATTTTTTTTCCTATTAAACACAAATAGCTTATAGGAGGTAGAAAGGGGCCTTATAGGGGCACAAGGAGCTTATTTTTGTACCAAACATACTAAAATTTAACTTTATCAAATGGAAACATTTAAATTTTTATGAATTTGATTTTTAAATGAATTTGATTTTTGATTGTCATTACATGTTTATTGATGGAGACTTTTAGTTATAAAAAAATTGTTTATGACATTAAGTTATGGAAAATTTGTATTTAAGTTTCGCACAGGGTCCTCAAAATCTCAAGGACGGCCCTGTGAAGTGGGTTAGTTTTGGTAATTGGATTTGTGACACCTAGCCACGATTTGTATAAATTCCTTTTTGGGTGCTGATGAGCGGAATATGAATGTATTGACCGAAAAAGCTTTTCTTATTTTCCATACGAATATCTTGGCATCAAAATTTAATATATCACACTAGTAATTGCGATTTATATCTCCTTAATTTGGGCTTTTGGTTCTCTCTTTGGCAGCATAATTTTAGTTTCTTTTGCTTTGTTACAGAATTTATACTCTCTCTTAAAATGGTTTTTGTCACATACTTGTTTCTTTCCTAGTCTTTATATGACGAAATTGAGCTTTTCATGTTCGAGTTCTCTACGTCCAACTGGCTGCTGGTGTATTTTGTCAAGCCATGCTGGGATTCTTTCTGGCTAACATATATAATTCCAAGATGCTTGTTGATACAAATCTGGTTTGTTGGTACTTAGAGTTAGCTTCAAGGCCATGCTGCCCTGAAACCCGTTGTTTTGTGGAAACTAGTCTCTATGACTGCTACTGTACCTGCTTATAATCAAACTTGTGGTATTTTACTTATCTAGAATCGATCACCATGATCGATATATTATCACTCAAATTACTGATATGGTTTTTTTCGAAAACTTGCACTCGACTATAGCGTGCCTTTGTTTTTAAAGAGTAGTCTGGCCCTTAGTAGCTTGATGTGAGCCGTTTCTGGCCTGAGAGTCCTAGTCTAGGCGATAATGAGTTTTTCTCAAAAGTGTGTGAGGTATATTGGTCCCTCTAGTCTTGTGTTTTGTTATCAGATCCTGATGGCTATGTTTCCAGACGATGATGGAATACTATCCATATGAGGATAGTCTAGATCTAGATTAGCGACCTGACCATAGAACTACTACGGTGGGACTTCTAATTGCTCAACATGAACCACCTCAAACTGTTATCAAGGAATTCTTGCATTTTGTATGGAATAACATAAGAGCAGTTAAAGTCACTAAAGCAAATGAGAATGTCAACAGGTTATCACTATTAGGAGGTGGAACCAGGAGAACTTTGGTACCCAATTAAAAAATGGCACCTTGACACAAGCTGTCAACAGGGTATGCGAACCCCAATTCCTTTAGGTGAATGCCCGTTGGATATTCTTTGATTTAACGTTGAACATGAACTCAAATATGTAGAATCACGATTTTACACCTTTATAATCCAAGATAATGTTATAAAGACTTTGTAGTAATTTTCGGTGTATTTTTCTGATTTTTTTAATTAACTTTTTTATGAATTTTTAAACATAAATTTGATAAAAGTATAAAACTGACACGTGGCGCAATGACAAGAGGACAGCCATCAGACACATTGAATGCGTCTCATTCAGCTTCCGCCATGTGTCGCCCCATACGATTTAATATTATTTTTCTAGGATTTAACTTATAAAATTGATAATAAATTAAATAAAAATCCAAAAATTACACTGAATATTCATTGTCACATTATCTAAGCCTTAAAACTCCAAAAATATAATTTTTACTCATAAAAATTGAAAATGATAACAAAAACTCAACTTTCTTTTAAAACAAACCAAAACATTAAATTATGTTCTATAACATAACACTCTTATTCTTTAATTTAACAATTAACATGAACTCAAAAATTTGGAATCATGATTTTAGACCATTTTAATTGAATACAATGTCATCAGTAGTTTGTAACAATTTCGGTGTTTTTTTTTTTTTTTTTTTTTTTTTTTTTTTTTTAATTTAATTTATTTATTTACCACAGTTTTTAAAATTTCTCCATTTATACTTTGAACAGCAATATCCCTCAAAAACCCAAACTTTCCCTAAAGTTACCCTATGGCCTCTTCTTTCCCTAAAGTTTTGTATGGACTGAAGGATGTTATATGTTAAGGATAACATATTTTAATCAATCATCAAAGCCATAAACCAACAAGGATAAATTTCAGTGTGTGACTTAGAATTTCCAATCAAGTTTCTAACAGAAAAAGAAGACACAGAAGACATCAACTAAACGTAAGCTGAGACTCCATAAGGAAACAGTACAATTTGCAAGCAAGTACATAAAAGTATAAGGATATGATCATATGTAGTGGAAGATAATTCAAGAACTGATCAGCATATGTATACTCCCAAGCTTCTGCCAAGGTTTGGACCTGAAATTGAGGCAAGATCAGGGCAAAAGTCAACCATAGCTAGCATGGAATAGAGACGCTAGAGTCAAGGAATACATCACTTATAACAAAGAAAAGTAAAGGTGAGACTTTGATAAGCGTAGAAAATGGCTGGTCCTTCTGAAGTAGCAAGAGGCCTTGAGACGCAAAGCAAGAGAATAAGAGTAGAGGGACCTCAGCTGTTGGTTGAGAGGTTTAAATAGGGAGGTGGTCACAATTTTTGGTCAGTTATCTTTTTTCTTTTATAAGAAAATTTGGTCTTTGTTTTAAAGATGATGTGTCAATTTAAAATTCCTTAGATTAAATTTTAATGAGGACATGGAGAAAGAAGAAACAAAGGTTAAATTTTTATACTTTTAAATACAAATAGAGAAAGAAAAAACAATTTAACCTTAGGCTAATCTAAGGTTAAATTGTTATACTTTTAGACACAAATAGAGAAAGAAGAAACAAATGCGCATGTCTACCATAAATAAAAAAGAAAGAAAGGCAGATGATAATTGAAGGAAACTTTTTGGACCTACTGAATTTTCCCTACTATGAATGAGATTCTTTTGACCTGCCAATTTTTCCTCTACTACTTATATTTACTTTACTTTCTCCATTGTGTCTCACATTCACCACACTACAACAAAATGTGGCTTTAGTGACGATTTTTTTACCGAGGAACTACTTTTCTCGTAGTAGCATCCCTTTAGCAAGGAAAACGTTATTTTCTCACAGAATGTGACCGAAATTCATTTCCAAATTGGACCAAGCTATAGCAACGAATAGTTTATTCTTCGCGCAAAGTGTAGCGGGAATTTTTTACAATTCCCTCCAAACCTATAGCGACCAACAATATATAATCCTCACAATAGAAGCCTTTTAAGGAGGAATGGATGTCCTCACAGTATGTCTCCCTCATTATTTTCACCATTTATTTCATCGCTAAAAACGTAGCGGGAATTTTTGACATTTCCCTCCAAACCTATTGCAACAAACAATATATAATCCCCACAATAGAAGCCTTTTAACGAGGAACTAATTTCCTCGCAGTATGTCTCCCATATTATTTTCACCATTTATGACATGTGGCCGTATAGGATGACAACACGTGTCTTTTTCCTTTGTATTTATTGTGTTTTAATTTTAAACAATTTATAAGAAATTAAATAAAAATTAGAAAATGCACCGAAAATTACTAGAGACTCCTTACAACATAATGTTCGATTATGGAGATCTAAATCATGATTTTGCATATTTTAATTCATGAGAATCTTTGGATGAAAGAAACAAGAGTGCATGTGATAGGATGCTTTTATTTGTTTATGAACAAAGTTGAATTTTTATTATTGTTTTCTATTTTTATAATTAATTTTTATAATTTTACAACTTTAAATAGAGGAGAATATCACAATGAGTTCCAACAACATATATGTGCTCAAAAGTATTATTAATTTGTTGAAAATCAATATTTTTTTTATATCACATTAACATATTAATGTGGGAAAATAATAATACCTAAAATTCATCCATATTTAGTAATGATATCAAATGCACGTCTTTACTCAATTAAATTTTCGGTGTGACGGTACACATCTCTCATATGTCATTTTGACAAGGCTGGTATAATGTTATAAACCCAACTCAAACCTTTTCCAAAATCTCACTTAGCCATAAGGGCCACAGGGCCCAAGAGGTAGTTTCGAGAAATTTTCTTGTAGTTTTGAAACTAGAGCCCAGAGTGGGGGTTCCAAAAAATTTCTCCATATAATTGATTTTTTTCCGTTGAAACGATCATGAAATATATACGTAATTGATAATTAGTTTCCAAAATAATTGGTAAAAAGAAGTTTACATACTTTGAAAATTATTTTAAATTGTTTAAAATGTATTTTTATTTTTATTTTTACAAAAATGTTTTTAAAATAGTTTACATACTTTGAAAAAGAACTACCATATAACAATTCACCCCAACAAACAATGCTCTATCTCCAATGGTGAAGGGTGGTGTCGTTCTGACTTGTCCTAATGGGGTTGAGGGTCAGTAATTGTGCAATCTTGTTTTACCCAAGCATATTCACTGCCTCCTTGTATCTTGTAGAACAAGAAAGCTGGATGGTTCATACCAGTTAAGACCATTACTGTGAGAGATTTCCCATGACATTTATCTTCCTCTGCTGAGGACAAGGCTGCACATTTAAATGGAACATTGGCATCCCACTGTGGTAGGTCCAACTTGAGGCTCCTAATTGGGTCCCACACACAATATTGAAGAGGATTGTGAGATGCTTTGGCAATGAGTAAGCCATTTGTGGACCCAACAAGGCGGTGTGATGAATTCTGATGATGTTGCTTCCTTGGGTCCCAGAAGAAGTTATTTGTGAAGGGTGTGGTTTGCCAATTTTTGAGGGAATAAGTGTAGAAGTCTGGGATTAAGATGACTCTTGGGATCGCATTGCCTTGTGCTGACCTCCATGACTTGGACACACCTTGAAAACTCATGTTTTGCATTATAGTTGAGTCCTTTTGGCTTAATAAGTTGACAAGCTGTGGTGGAAGACATGGCCATGACTTGGTCAATCTGCCTTCTTTGTTACTTGAACCACGCTTCTTCTTCCTCATCTTCTTCTCACTCACACTTTCAGCCATCATGAAGTTTTGCTGTGTGTTTATAAGAGAGAGTGTTACCTCATTAAAATTTAATCTAAGGAATTTTAATAACGTGACCTCTAAAATTTATATTTTTTAAAAGCTCTGAGAATTTGAAAACAACAAAGAGTATGTTATATACAATTCTCATTTTCTTTTTCTTTTTGTTATAATTCTCATTTTCCTCATTGGTTTGCTTTGCTATGCTTGGTTTTGTGTATTTTACCGAGTCTTTAAGATGTGTACGGAAAACGGAAGTATTCTAGAAAAATACGTAGTACCTATATAATACGATTATTAAACAGTAGAATGCTAATTAGGATACATAATTTGTAGAGGATGCTGGTTGCAGCTACATCGGATGTCCCATGTCTAAATAGATGTTTATTATGAACATGTGACCGATGCAGTTGATTGGCATGCATTTTGCATTAAATATTTTTGGGCTCTATTTAGTCTCTTTTAAACTCAGACTACTCGGTTTAATTGTTTCTAGAAATATTATATCAAATTTATTAAGTTTAGTATTCTAGGTTTTCCTCGTTCAATCCTAATCGGACAATTTTATAAATTTTTTTGTTAAAATCGGACCAAACCGAACCGGATAAATAGTACCAGTTTCGGTTCCAATTTAAGGCGAAAATCGACCATAACCGGATCATGCCCACCCCTAACTACCACGGCACGAAATGCTAATTAGTGAGAAGTAGGAAATTAAGACCTTTAATTACCGCTTTGCTTTTACTTTCAAGTAGGAAATTAAGACCGTTAATTACCGCTTTACTTTTACTTTTATTCTTTTTAAAAGAAGATCAATATGTATTGTATAGTAGTTAGAACTTGTTGTACCATGACAGAACAAAACTAGAGATTGTTTAATATTGATATTGAGTATGATTGAGGGTTTCTTTTTTTTCTTTCAATTTAATAAGCAAGCACTTGAAGGTGTCTTTGTTGTAGAACGGGCTTGTATTATAACATAAATTAAAAGAATAAATATCTCACTTAGTTAATTATAACCAAATTTGGAATAAATATCGTTTATGAAGTGATTGAATTCTTGATTGTCAACCAAAAGTTTTCTTTCTTTGCATAACTAAGTTGATGAATTTCGTCCAAAATAGGCAACATAACATGTAATTTGATCCAAAGTCATA
Source organism: Prunus armeniaca (assembly GCA_903112645.1). Lineage (NCBI taxonomy): Eukaryota > Viridiplantae > Streptophyta > Magnoliopsida > Rosales > Rosaceae > Prunus > Prunus armeniaca. Next base: position 5,251,774 of record CAEKDK010000003.1, on the reverse strand, counting down.
GCTGGGGTCAAAGTTGGCCCAACTTGGTTCAACACTCTAGCCCAAAAATTATAAACCTCTTTATTCGACTTTAATAAAACTTATATATTCTAGCAAATATGTTGGAATTAAGTGACATATTTATTCTTTTAATTTAATTTATTCTTTTATTCAGCTGCATAAAAAATATATATGATGAAGAGGAAATCCTAATAAAAGTGCATAAAAAAATACCAACAAAAATATTTGAAGACAATAATAAAATAAAGTTTCATTTCATTTCATTGAAGTTGAAGAACAGAAACGCTAATCCACCAGAAACTAGATATATAGTTGGGTGTCTACTAGATAGATGCAGAAGCTTTCGAGTCTCGACCGAAAAAAAGATAGATGCAGAAGCTCTAACTATGCCGGGGCTGCTTGGCCTGCCACTGCCGCCTCTCCCTATGTCGCCGTCGCCGCCGCTCCCTCTGTGGCCGCCGCCGCCGCTCCCTCTGCGGCCGCCACCGCCGCCGTTGCCTCTGTCGCCACCGCTGCCGCTCTTGCTCTCTCTATCATTGCTGCTGCCGCTGCCGCTACCGCTCCCGCTGTCACTATCGCTACCGCAGCCGTTCCCGCTCCCAGGAGCCCGAGCAGTCCTGGAGCAGCAGGGGCTGCTTGGCTTGCTCTCGCTGCCGCAGCTGCAGCCGCATCTCTCTTTTCCCTTTCGTTCTGGGCTCTGGCCATAATACAACATGAGCCTGCCGTCACAGTCAAAGACAAGCAGGTGAACACAGCAGCCCCCCAAACAGATACAATGGTCGTGGTTTTCCAATCATCTAGGAATTGAACCGCCCGATTCAATTTCTCGAATATCTGAGGCACGTCTGAGTTTAATGTCTCAACCACTTCAGGGCTCAAAGCCTGGTTGAGTCTCTCAACGGCCTCAGGTATCTCAAGACTCAAGGTATTCCAGATTCTCTTCATCTCTCTCTCTTCTCTTTGTTCTTTCCATGGCTTATATCTTGTTGATTTCTGGATTGATAGGGAGCAGGGAGCCTGCTGGAGTCGAAATAACCAGAGTAACAGAAGGAGCAGAGCGCATGATGGTTACTGGAAATGGTATGAATTTGTAATTGGCTTTTGAAAAAAAATATATATATTATAATTACTTAAAATAGTATAGTAAGATATAAATGCCAGATAAAGTAAAATTAAATGAATTTGGCTTACAGACTTCCGAAGCAAGTAAGCAACAAACTCCCTCAGCAGCAATTGATGGTGGAAGAGGACAAGGGCATCTTGGAGGGGTTGGCTGGTCTTTGCAATCGGTTGGAAAATATTATCTGTCAGACTTTAGACAAGGTTTCTACAATTTTGCTATGCGGGGTCGTCATCTCGATGCCTACTCGGCATACAAGCGTGTGGCGTCGAAGGACCATATCAAAGCTTATGATAGAGAAGAAAGTTCAGGTACATCTTCTTGTACTGGTTATATATTACTATTTAGAAGTTTCATTAGTCTTTGATAATTTGGTTTGAAGTGCAAACGTACTACCATAAATGGTACTCACTCGGGGCTGATTCCTTGTATGGGTTTTAGTAGGTCTAGTGAATGAAAAAGGTATTGGAAACCCTTCATGGAGACGCTTTTTGCCTCATATATGCTTGTGGCAACTCTTTATTCATTCTTATTTGGCTACCATCTCGGGTTCGTCCCTAATGCTGAAACTCAGATTTCCTTTTCTGTTTTTCTTATTTAGATGTTTTTCTAACTTATATATAGCATACTCTTTGTTGTTTTTGGTAATGCAGAGTGGTTAATGAGACACTAGATAGCATTTCTATGGACCTTGGTTTCAGTGGGAATCCCTTGGCTAAGGGTAATTAGTGTTATTGGCTCTTCTCTTAGCTAAATGGATTTCATAATTTGATCTCATGTCTTCTATCTCAATGAAGGTCTAGTAGTGAGTACATGTTTAGGGGATGCTTTTTTTGGATCTATATTTAGTGGATGGATTCTAGATGGAGTTGGGCATCGAAGGGCATTCCAGCTGTGTGCATTGCCAATGATAATCGGTGCATCAATGAGGTAATTTGTTATGAAAATTTCAAGCATGCATAATGTGCCTTTCCCAACTGGGAAATATAAAGAACTTAAATGGATTCGTCACACTGTGGAATTGTGGGGAAAGAAAATAGAACAAAGACTAATCAAAGGATCAAGTGTCATATAACCAATTTGGATTTATGCCACTAGGGAGGGAATTTACTTATGACCACCAAAATAAAATCATTAGGGTTTGTGACCACCCGAAAACTGTAAAACTGACGCAAAAGATAATACTTGCCAGAATGAATTTTCCATTAAGCAATAGGTGAGATTTATACAAGAAAGTTTCCTAGAATCAGGAGGCTATCTCTACAATCTAGCAATATAAAAGAGGTAAGAATATATACAGCTAATCAATCAATTACAGCTTTCCTATTCTATCAAAGCAATCCCTAAACTGTAGCTAAGTCAATGATTCTCAACACTCCCCCTCAAGTTGGAGAGTGGATGTCAAGAACTCCCAACTTGCCCAACATGCTGGTGAAAGCATCTTTACCCAAAGGTTTAGTGAACACATCTGCTATCTGTTGTGCAGAAGCAATGTATTTAGTGACAATTGAACCCTCCTGAATCTTATCTCTGATAAAGTGGCAGTCCATCTCTATATGCCTAGTGCGTTCATGGAACACAGGATTGGCGGCTATGTGTAAGGCCGCTGTGTTGTCGCAATGAAGTGTTGCTGCCTCTGGATGTGACAACTGTAGGTCTTGTAACAAGCTTCGCAACCAAGAGAGTTCACAACAAGTACCTGCCATGGCTCGATATTCTGCCTCCGCGGAAGAGAGAGACACAGTTTTCTGTCTCTTTGTCCTCCAAGAAATCAGTGAGTTCCCTAAAAAGACACAGTAGCCAGTGGTGGATCTCCTAGTGGTAGGACAGCCAGCCCAATCAGAATCACAATAGGCACTCAACTTTAAATTATTTTGAGCTGGAAAGAAAAGGCCTTGTCCTGGGGTATTCTTAAGATATTTCAAGATGCGAAGTGCCGCTTCCATATGTGGCTTCCGAGGTTCATGCATGAACCTGCTAAGGACCTGAACAGCGTATGTGATGTCGGGCCTTGTGATAGTTAAGTAGATTAGACGATCCACCAACCTCCTGTATTTAGCTGGGTCTGCAAGCAAATCACCTGCATCTGACAATTTGAGATTTTGTTCCATAGGGAAACAAACAGGTTGTGCTCCTAGTGATCCACCAACCTCCTTTGTGAGATGCTAATGCCCTTAGTTGAGCGAGATACATCAATACCCAAAAACAATTTGAGGTCACCTAGATCTTTGATGCGAAACCGGGTATGAAGGAACTGTTTGAGAGAATTAATAGCAGCCATGTCGTTACCTGTAATCAATATATCATCTACATAAATTAAGAGAGCAGTGAATGATTTCCCTCTTTTGCATGTAAACAAGGAATAGTCCGCTTTGGATTGGATGTAACCGGCAACTTGAATGGCTTCAGAGAACTTAGCAAACCATTGTCGAGAAGCCTGCTTAAGACCATACAACGACTTGTTGAGGCGACATACCCAATTCTCCCCCTGTCGCTGAAGACCAGGAGATGGAGTCTGATAAACAGAGTACACAATCATAGGTGCAAATACACAGCAAATCCAATGCATACAATCTCCAGCTTAGCAATATTCTAGAAGAGAAGGAACTTACTAGTCATATATCCATCCTACACCTGTCATCATCTCCATATTCTTTGTAACCAATTCTATTCCAGATTATTCTTTTCAAGTGTATATAAACAGTGGTATTCTCACTGTACAAGAATGAATGAAATATACAATTCCAACCTTTCTTTTACTCTGTTCTTAATTCTTCACATGGTATCAGCCGCCTAAAACCCTACGGTACTATCCTATGGCCTCCTCTGACTCTCTACCTCCTCCTTCCTCTTCTTCCTCCTCTTCTTCCTCCTCTTCCTCTCTCTCTCCTTTTTCGGCTTCTGCCATTCCCTCCCACCACATCGCCACTCTCATCCCTGTCAAACTCAACAGAGATAACTATCTTATCTGGAAATCCCTCTTCACTCCCATTCTGCAGAATGCTGACCTCTATGGCCTTCTTGATGGTTCTGACCAATGCCCACCCCTATTTCTTTCTACCCTTGAATCTAATTCCGCTTATTCTACATGGGTTGCCAGAGATCGTACCTGCAAAATTTGGCTCCATGCTGCCATCTCTGAGTCTGTTCTCCCTTATACAGTCGGTTGCTCCTCCGCCAAATCTCTCTGGGACAACCTCAAGAAACGCTTCTCTGCCATCACTCGCTCTCATATCCTTCAGCTTAAGGGTCAGCTCCAAACCCTGAAAAAGAGATCTGACCCGATGATGCTCTATCTTGAAAAAATCAAGGCTCTTGCCGACGGTCTAGCCGCCGCCGGGGCTCCCCTTGCCGATCTTGACCTTATTGCTCACATTCTTCGTGGCCTCCCACCTGAGTATGACTCTTTTGGTACTTCGATCAGAGTCCGCTCTGACCCCATCGACCCTGATGCTCTTCATGGTCTCCTGATTAGTGAAGAGATTGAAATTCTACAACGTGACACCCTAAATCCCATTTCTAACTCATCTGCCCCTTTTCAGGCCTTTCATACCTCTGTTCATTTCAGGCCCACCTCTTCCCGCCCTTCTCCCGGCCCAAATCCTCCCAAATACACGTCCAACCCACCTCTCCTACCCACCCCATCTACTCCACCTTACCTCTCTCAGCCCAATACCTTTTCCCACTCATCCCACAATCGCTTCCGTCAAACCCCTAAAATCAGATGTCAAATTTGCAACAAACCCAACCACACCGCCATCGAATGTCGCCATCGCTCCAACTTCGCCTATCAAGGCCGCTCCCCTCCTGCTCGCTTCACTGCCATGACTGCTACCCACTCTCCTCCCCCCTCCAGCTCCCTCTGGTATGCAGATACTGGTGCAACCAACCATGTCACTCCTGACCTTCACAATCTCTCTCACCAGCTCCCCTATCAAGGCAATGACAAAGTCCTCGTTGGCAGTGGTGAAGGTTTACCGATTGCCAATACTGGTTCCTCCACAGCCTCTGCTTCTTCTTCCTCTATTAAATTGAACAATATTTTACATGTCCCTCGCATTACTCAAAATCTGTTATCTGTGCATCACTTTGTTTGTGATAACCACTGCATACTAATGTTCACTCCTTTTGAATGTCTTGTGAAGGATCTAGCCTCGGGACGCCTTCTCTATTTTTCCCAAGTCTCCACCTACAGCAATATTCTAGAAGAGAAGGAACTTACTAGTCATATATCCATCCTACACCTGTCATCATCTCCATATTCTTTGTAACCAATTCTATTCCAGATTATTCTTTTCAAGTGTATATAAACAGTGGTATTCTCACTGTACAAGAATGAATGAAATATACAATTCCAACCTTTCTTTTACTCTGTTCTTAATTCTTCATAGAGTCATATAAATTTCTTCATAGAGATCACCATGAAGGAAGGCGTTGTGAACATCAAGCTGGTGGATAGACCAGGAGTGAGCGGCAGCAACCGCAAGGAGACAACGAACTGTAATCATCTTGGCCGTGGGAGAAAAGGTGTCATGATAATCCAAGCCTTCAGTCTGAGTGTAGCCCTTGGCAACTAAGCGGGCCTTATACCACTCAATGGACCCGTCAGAACGATGCTTGATCTTGTAAACCCACTTGCAACTAATAGGCGTTTTCCCTGGTGGAAGAGAGGTGAGAGTCCAAGTCTGGTTGGGCGCCAAGGCTTGGAGTTCAGAATCCATGGCCTGTTGCCAATTAGGGTCAGTGGCAGCTTCTGCATAAGTAGGAGGCTCCACGTGGCGACTTATTTGAGTAATAAAGGCAAGGTGGGCAGGTGAGTATCGATGATAAGAAAGAAAATTGCACAAAGGATAACGAGTACCTGAAGTGTGACTTGGAGACGAGAACGCCGATTGGGATGCGGGCGGTAGCGTGACCTGAGAACACACGTAATCCTTGAGATGCCCAAGTGGTACCCGGTGGCGTTCAGACTTACGACAAGGTGACGGATCGGTTGGAGGTGAGGATGTATGGTCAGGTGGGAAGCTTGGAGCAGTTGGGGAGTTTGTGAGAGATGACTCAGGTTCTGGTTCAATGGGCAAGTTGGAATTAAGTGACATATTTATTCTTTTAATTTAATTTATTCTTTTATTCAGCCGCATAAAAAAAATATATGATGAAGAGGAAATCCTAATAAAAGCGCATAAAAAAATACCAACAAAAATATCTGAAGACAATAATAAAATAAAGTTTCATTTCATTTCATTGAAGTTGAAGAACAGAAACGCTAATCCACCAGAAACTAGATATATAGTTGGGTGTCTACTAGATAGATGCAGATGCTTTCGAGTCTCGACCGAAAAAAAAGATAGATGTAGAAGCTCTAACTATGTCGGGGCTGCTTGGCCTGCCACCTCCGCCTTTCCCTATGTCGCCGCCGCCGCTGCCTTTGTCGCCGCCGCTGCCGCTCTTGCTCTCTCTATCATTGCCACTGCCGCTGCCGCTCCCACTGTCACTATCGCTACCGCAGCCGTTCTCGCTCCCAGGAGCCCGAGCAGTCCTGGAGCAACAAGGGCTGCTTGGCCTGCTTGGCCTGCTCTCGCTGCCGCAACTGCAGCCGCAGCTCTCTTTTTCCTTTCGTTCTGGGCTCTGGCCATAATACAACATGAGCCTGCCGTCACAGTCAAAGACAAGCAGGTGAACACAGCAGCCCCCCAAACAGATACAATGGTCGTGGTTTTCCAATCATCTAGGAATTGAACCGCCCGATTCAATTTCTCGAATATCTGAGGCACGTCTGAGTTCAATGTCTCAACCACTTCAGGGCTCAAAGCCTAGTTGAGTCTCTCAACGGCCTCAGGTATCTCAAGACTCAAGGTATTCCAGATTCTCTTCATCTCTCTCTCTTCTCTTTGTTCTTTCCATGCCTTATATCTTGTTGATTTCTGGATTGATAGGGAGCAGGGAGCCTGCTGGAGCCGAAATAACCAGAGTAACAGAAGGAGCAGAGCGCATGATGGTTACTGGAAATGGTATGAATTTGTAATTGGCTTTTGAAAAAAAAATATATATTATAATTACTTAAAATAGTATAGTAAGATATAAATGCCAGATAAAGTAAAATTAAATGAATTTGGCTTACAGACTTCCGAAGCAAGTAAGCAACAAACTCCCTCAGCAGCAATTGATGGTGGAAGAGGACAAGGGCATCTTGGAGGGGTTGGCTGGTCTTAACCACAAACACACATTTATATCAACTCTTACTTCCACTGCGATGTCAGGACCCCCTACGATGCACTCCATCCTTGTAGACTCACAGATGCATGCAGTCACTCCTGCTGAACCAGCTACTCGGGCTCATGCTTTTATCGCCACCACCAAAGGTTCTGCTTTTCATACGTCATCTTCAGAGCTCACATGAATTATTCACTCGGGTGCTATGGATCACATGACATTTGATCCTGGCCAACTTATTAGTCACAAACCAACCATTTTGTCAGTGGTGTCGAATGCTAATAGTACTCATTCCCTTGTGGTTGGGGAGGGCACTCTATGATTCTTTGAAGTTTATGTTTTGACTTGTTCAATGATCTTGAAGTTAATAGTTTGAATTCTTGAAGTTCATGTTTTGATTTTTTGACATTCATGTTTTGACTTGTTTCAATGTTCTTGAAATTCATGTTTCAAATTCTTGAAGTTCATGTTTTGATTTTTTGAAGTTCATATTTTGACTTGTTTCAATATTCTTGAAGTTCATGTTTTGATTGCTTAAAGTTCAAGTTTTGAATTCTTGAAGTTGTTGTTTTGATTTTTTGAAATTAATGTTTTGACTTGTTGCAATGTTGCAGAAGCTCTAACATCCAACGATGGGTGCTTCCTCAGGGGACTACTTCGGGGCAACTTGGCCTGCCACCTCTACCACAGCCGCAGCGGAAATCGTTCCTTTTAATTTCTTGCTTGGTAAGGAGCAAGCAGTAAGGAGCACGTAGTAGGGATAATTAAGATTTTTTGTTCTCACTTGGCGCTTTGTACTATGTTGTTCTCTCTTGACCCGAATTAACCCAAATGGGGAAACGACCATCGTTACCTAGTTCCAATGTTATTTCGGGTGCACAGCTGAAACAAGCAACAGCTTGCTCCCTACTTCCTATCTCTATATATAGAGGTTTTATTACTCGAAGATAAAAAAATTTATATATCAATCAACATGAAAGATGAATAGAAAGAAGGGTAAAAGAGAGAAGGGAAAAAGAAAAAATGAATGGTGTGAGACAGGTTTGAAGATACTCAGGGGTGATTTACCTGAATTGGTGGGAAAAATCCAAGAGATTGTCCAATTTGTGGATAATTGGAAGATGATGACTCTATATACTGTTGGGGTTAGCTTAGCATCCTCTGTTGTGTCGGCTGCGTTTTATTGCCAGAGTACAAAGGCAAAGAGTGGTTGCAGCAGCAACAGTGCAAGCAACACAAGAAGGATGGGTTGCTTGGCTTGCTCTCATTGTCGCAGATTTTTTTCCCTTGCATTATGTGCTTGGCCATATTAAAACAGGACCATGTTGTCACACCGAATGACAACATGCTAATCGCAGCAACCCCTACAACAACTACAATAGTCGTCGTTTTTCAATTCTCTATGAATTGGACAGACCGACTGAATTTCTCAAACATTTAAGGGACATCAGAACTCAAAGCCTGGTTGAATTCGCAACCGCCTCAGGTAACTCAGAACTCAAAGTTTTTTTATACTTTGTTCATTTCTTTCCCTTCAATCTCTCTCTCACTCCTTTATCTTTGTTCTTCCCGTTCATTTTGTGATTTATATATTTTTAATTTCTTGATTGGTAAGGAGCAAGCAATAAGGAGCACATAGTAGGGATACTTGGGTTTTTGTGTTCTCTTTTGGCACTCTGTTCTGTTTTATTCTTTCTTCATGCTTCGATCTATTAAATACGATGTTGTTGTTTATGTTATGTTGCTTCTTTGTTGTGTGTTTATGTTTGCTTCTTCGTTTTGTGGTTTTGGAAAAAAGAGACAATTTATATTTTAAGAGTGATGTGATGATTGCATGTTAAACTTTAAGTTTATTATTTGTAATCGACATATGAGTACCTCTGTTATAGCTGTCTTGCTTTGCTTAATTTCTCTGATCGCATATGCATATCCTTTGGTATGTTTTCTTTACTCTCTCTCTCTCTCTCTCTCTCTCTCTCTCTCTCTCTCTTATTTGATTTATATTTTATGTTTTGAATTCTTGATGTGTATGTTTGGATTTTTTTTAAGTTCATATTTTGACTTGTTTCAATGCTCTTGAAGTTTATGTTTTAAAGTTCATGTTTTGAATTCTTAAAGATCATGTCTTAATTTTTTGAAGTTCATGGTTTGGTTTAGGGGAAACGACCCGAATTAACCCAATAAGGGAAATAACCCAAATTGACCCGATTGGTGAAACAACCCGAATTAACCTAATTGGGGAAACGACCATCGTTAACTTGTTCCTTTGTTATTTCGAGTGAACAGCTGAAGCAAGCAAGAGCTTGTTTCCTACCTCCTTCCTCCACCTATAGAGATTTTATTACTCGAAGATGAAAAATTTTATATATCAACAAAGAGGAAAGATGAATAAAGAAGAGTAAAAGAGAGAAGGGAAAGAGAAAAAATGAATGGTGTGAGACAGGTTTGGAAAACACTCAGGGGTGATTTACTTGAGTTGATGGGAAAAATCCATGATAATTAGGTTTTTTGGTTCTCTCTTCGATCTATTAAATATGATGTTGTTGTTTATGTTATGTTGCTTCTTCGTTGTGTATTTATGTTATGTTGCTTCTTCGTTGTGTGTTTATGTTATGTTGCTTCTTCATTGTGTATTTATGTTTGCTTCTTCGTTCTGTGGTTTCGGAAAAAAGTGAGAATTTATATTTTAAGAGTGATGTGATGATCGCATATAAATCTTTAAGTTTATTATTTGTAATTGACATATGACTACCTCTGTTATAGCAGTCTTGCTTTGCTTAATTTTCTCTGATTACATATGCATGTCCTCTGGTATGTTTTCCTTACTCTCTCTCTCTCTCTCTCTCTCTCTCTCTCTCTCTCTCTTTATTTATATTTTATGTTTTGAATTCTTGAAGTTTTTGTTTCGATTTTTTGAAGGTCATGTTCTGATTTGTTTCAATGCTCTTGAAGTTCATGTTTTGAATTCTTAAAGTTCATGTTTGGAAATATTGAAGTTCATGTTTTTATTTTTTTGAAGTTCATGGTTTGATTTTGGGGAAACAACCTAAACTAACCCAATTGAGGAAATGACCCGATTGGGAAAACGACCCGAATTGACCCAATTGAGGAAACGACCATCGTTACCTTGTTCCTCTGTTATTTCGAGTGCACAGCTGAAGTGAGCAAGAGCTTGATTTTTTGAAGTTCATGGTTTGATTTAGGGGAAACAACCTGAATTAACCCGATTTAGGAAATGACCCGAATTAACCTAATTGGAGAAACGAACATCATTACCTTGTTCCTCTATTACTTCGGGTGCACAGCTGAAGCAAGCAAGAGCTTGCTGCATACCTCATACCTCTCAACCTATAGAAGTTTTATTACTCAAAGATGAAAATTTTTATATATCAACAAACAAGAAAGATAAATAGAAAGAAGGGTAAAAGAGAGAAGGGAAAGAGAAAAAATGAATGGTGTGAGACAAGTTTGGAAGACACTCAGGTGTGATTTACCTGAGTTGGTGAGAAAAATCCATGAGATTGTCCATATTAAAACAAGACGATGTTGTCACACCAAACGACAACAAGTTAATCGCACTAGCCCTATAATCACTACAATAGTCGTTGAGTTGCAACACTATCACGAGTTGCAAACCCTTAATTAGCTACCTTTTCCGCCTCTATAATGAGCCATGTTGCAATATTGTAAGTGATTAGAAAACAAAAAAGAGAACATTAAAACACAATACCAAAAATTATTAAGCAAGCAAAAACTAATCAATGCTCTATTTGGTTACTAAGTGAAAACACAGGAACATGAAGAAAAAAAAATTCACAATAAAATTCTTTAAGTTTACTTTCTTTGACATTTATAACTTACTATCCTATTTTTAGTAATTCTAATATATATATATATATATATTCTTTTTTCACAAGCAAATTACCAAATGATTCCATTTTCGGTAAAAACATCGCAATCATCATGCGCTATGCTTTTGTTACTTAATTCTGGTTATTTCGACTCCAATAGGTGAACGTGCTCCCTAGTGCTTGATGCTTCCAAACAATCAAGAAGTTTAAAATATATAAGCCACAAAATGAATTGGAAGAACAAAGAGGAGAGAGAGAGAGAGAGATTGAAGGGAAAGAAATGAAAAGCATTTGGAAAATTTTGAGTTGTGAGATACCTGAGGCGGGTGAGAGATTCAACCAGGCTTTAAGTCCTGAGGTGGTTGTGAAATTCTATTCTGAGTTGCCTGAGATGTTTAAGAAATTTAATAAGGCTATGCAATTCATAGAGGAATGGAAAAACATGACCATTTTATTTGTTTTTTTGGGTGGGGGGGGGGGGGGGGGGGGGGGGGGGGGGGATTACCTTGTTGTCTTTCACTGTGACGTCATGCTCCTCTTATAGTTTGGCTAGAGCAATAATTGCAAGGGAAAAGAGAGCGGCCAAGGCAAAAAGATCTACGACTGCTGCAGCGAGAGCAAGCCAAGCAGCCCTTGTTACTCCAGGAATGCTCTTGAAGTTCATGTTTTAAATTCTTGAAGTTCATGTTTTGAATTCTTAAAGTTCATGTCTTAATTTTTTGAAGTTCATGTTTTGACTTGTTTCAATGCTCTTGAAGTTCATGTTTTGATTTTTTGAAGTTCATGTTTTGACTTGTTGCAATTCTTTTGAAGTTCATGTGTTGAATTCTTGAAGTTCATGTTTTGATTTCTTGAAGTTTATGTTTTGATTTCTTGAAGTTCATGTTTTGATTTCTTGAAATTCATGTTTTGATTTCTTAAAATTTATGTTTTGATTTCTTGAAGTTCATGTTTTAATTTCTTGAAGTTCATGTTTTGAATTCTTGAAGTTCATGTTTTGAATTCTCGAAGTTCATATCTTGTATTTTTTGAAGTTTATGTTTCGATTTGTTGCAATGGTCTTGAAGTTCATGTTTTGATCTCTTATTTGGTTGATTTTTCTTATCATGAGCTAATTTTTCTTTCAAGAAATGCATGACTTATGTTTTTTTCCCCTAAAAGTTATTAACTTATAATTTCTAATGTTATACAAATTGTATTTGCCCATGTATATCTAAGGTCGAGGACTGTTCCTCTCTCGGTCACAATCATTTTAAAAAGTCAATATCAAAAAGTGCATCCATTACCCATCACCAAATTGTACTAATGATCATTTCAGGCATCGACATTAGCATGTCTTTGATTGGTGGATTGTTAGGCAACCCGGTTACCATCCGATCGTGCGATCGAGACCAAACTCTTGGGACATGTTTAGTAAACTCTGTTAGACTTATAGATACATTCGGAATAGAAATCCGAGGTCATGGGTCCCACGGGCCCAATTTATCAATATGGGAAGTTTGACTGCTCGGTTGACCCCAAGTCTTCCGGGGCTATCTCGTCCTTCGGGAAGTAATAAAATGACATTTTAAATGAGATTTGATTTAGAACTTGGCTGATTTGGTTTATTGAAATTTGATATATGTTTTGACTATTGATTTTATCATAATGTGATATGGGTTTTCCAAGTATTATTATTGTTTTTATGGTTATTATTAAAATATAGGGATTGGGTGATATGGGGTTTGATTAGGAAAGTATTTTATTGATTATGGAGACTATAAATTTATAATATGGTTTATTTTGTGATTTATGGTATTTTATGGATTTATCATAGTTTATTTTGATGTTTGGAGTTTATGAATATTTTGGGTTGTGGAATTTATGTTTTTGAGAGATTATTTTCTATACTATGAATAAATATTCTGGTCTTTTGGAATATTGAGAATTTGAAAAAAAAATTTGAATTAAGGGAGGGTTTATTATCTTATATTATATATATGGGTTTGTGAATTGCACCATCATATGTATCTTCTCTTATTCGATATGGATGATAATCACACATGCATTGAGGTATTTTCCGACGTGTGAGATGTTGATGACCCGGGCACCTTTGCCGGGGTGTGTCGTAGGCCTTGACTGGCATTCCGCGCCCGTAAGACTTGTTTTAGCTGCACATGTATTGAAGATTCTACCATGCGTGTCTAGGGAGCAATAGTCCTCCGGTTAGACTGCTCACTCCCTAACCACATGAGTATTGAGGATTCTGCCATGTGGTCTAGTAAAACAATCATTGTGTTGGATTGTTTCCCCCCCGATACATGATGTGCACTATGATATGTGCCTCCTTTGTTTTTTATACTTGATATGTTAGACACGTAGTAACTCTTTGGAGGTGTGTCGAGATACCGGGCACCCTTGACTAGGTGTACCAAAGGCCTTGACTGGCAGTCTGCGCGCGTAGGAGGGATATTCAGCCGCACGTGTATTGAGAATTCTACCGTGCGTGTCTGGGGAGCAATAGTCCCTTAATTGGACTACTCATTCCCTAACCACATGAGTATTGAGGATTATGCCTTGTGATCTAGTTAAAACAATCCCCCGGTTGGATTGTTTTCCTTTGATACATGATGATGGTATGAGGTGTGTGTATATATATATATACACACACGTGGGAAAATTTGTGGATCGACTAAACTAAGCTTAAGTTTAGAACCATGATTCCCACTAGCATAAATGATTTAATCATCAACATTGAATTCAATATTTCTTTATTTCTTTATTTTTATTTTGTTTAATACAAGCGATTGGAGAGGGATTTCACACAAATATTAATTAGGTGCCTAAGCTTTCCAACCACTACCATGAATTGGAGGATGGTGCATTAAAAATAGTGCAGCACCACGTTAAGAAGACAAGAGTTATGCAAATTGTTTTAAACATGAAACCACTTAATCCATATGAGTCTAATTTTATTTTATCAGTAAACATAGAACTGTCACTTATCTTACGTGGGCTTGACTTTCTTACTTTAGCTATTTTCATTCAATCATTTCTAGATCTCTGTAATTTCTAGATATATGATGACCTCTAAAGAAAAGAAAAGAAAATGTAATTACAAAAAACCCAAAATCAAAAATTAAAAAGAAAAAAAACAGCCCTTAAAATAAATCAACTTACTAGCGTCAAAAGGTTTGCTATAAATTGTGCTTTCATGTAGTCTGTTCAAACTCAAATAATATTTTTTATTTGAGAAAGTATTACAAAAACTTCAATATGCAATTTAAGTATTAAATAATATGAAATAGCATCCCGTACAAATATTCCATATGTTCCAACAGGGATCGAGTTTCACATCAAATAACCATTCCGTTGCCACCATAACATTTGTAACCTACCACCACATCTGCCATGCAATGAAACAAAAAAAAGCTAAGCAATTACTACAAGCAAAAAGGCAAAAAAACATAATAGTAAAAATCCAAAACAGAGGATGGTGTAAAAAGTTACAACAAAATACATTTTAAAGTGAGGTTTACAAAGTCTTAATCATATTCCTACATGGTTATATGGAATTAGGTATTAAAAACATCACAAATATATATTATTGTTCTCGTATCAATGTAATTAGATTCAAGACTTTTACTAACGAAATAAACACAATTACCACTACACCAAATGCTAATTAGTTAAAAGTAGGAAATTAAGACCGTTAATTACCCCTTTACTTATAAAAAAAAACTTGTTGTACCAGTTCTAACATGACAGAACAAAACTAGATTTGTTTAATATTGATATTGAGTACGATTGAGGGTTTCTTTTTGGGAAATACACGTAGATGATCACTTTGCCCCAAGCCCAACTTTCATTCACAAATGATCAATTTACAAATCTTATTCACATATAAGAATGGACTGAATTAGAATGGACTATGAATTGTTGTTTGTGGAGGGTTTCATAGAATGGTTGAAAACTTTTGGAATGTGAGAGCATGCTCTTAATTGTACTCGAAATTAAACGAAAATCGAGTGTGTGAGTATCATGAACTTGAACTAGAACACCTAATTTTAGGAACTGTTTAGTAGAAAGCTCCTGAGTTCATTGAACTCTTGTTCGATGAAAGTGCATGATCATTATAAATTCTTTGCTAGTTTGCCTGGTAATATGCTATAAGCTCATCGTTGTTGTGGGTTATGGTTCTTATTTTACTATACAATGGTTTCATTATATGGGCAGGAACTGGGATGAAGATTGTGAAAGTAAAATATTGTTTTTCTTGCTTACCAATCTCTGGTTCTAACTTTTGTGTGTGTTACACCTTAAATATTAATATATAGTCTCCTTAGTATGAAAGGCAACATAGGAAATTTGGAATGAGATTGTTGTTTCCTTGACTTAGTATAGTTAAAGTAGGAGTTAAGAACAAAGAATGTAAGCTAAAAAGTAAACTCTGGCAATCAAACAAGTAGGTTTCATAGAAACGTAGTTTGTTATAGCTAATCTACTCCCCTAGTTTAACGAATGATGTATTGTGTTTTGTCCTTGTCATATGTTCTTCATTTAAAGAGAGATTGTGGAATATTAGTTTCATAGTATTTTGTCAGTTTTATTTATTTATTGTTTCATTGTCTTCTTCTGGGTAGAGTTCACCTTGAGGACTACACAAGTGACTACACTGCTCAAGTTCTGTTGGGGTACTGCATGGTTTATATATTTATGCAGACTTTCATGATCACTAGTACTGTATTCATGTCCTTGCTTGCTGGTTCCCGTTTGGGGTTTCAAAGGTGTAGCTTTGGTGGTTTTCAATGCCATTGCTAGTGCATCTTTTTGTTATTTCTTGTCAAAGTTGATAGGGAGGCACATTGTCTTCTCTCTTTGGCCTGACAAGGTGTAGTTTTTCCAAAACCAGGTAAATTCAAATGTCTCCATATCTCTCATTGATACTAACTTCAAAAATAGGAGTGAGTCATTTATTTTTTCTTCTAGGAGGCTAAAAGAAGATAGGGACTTTTGAACTACATGTTGTTTCTGCCATTGACTCCCGTCTTGCCAAACACGTTTATTAATCTTGCTTCACCAATAGTGGATGTACCCTATCATATTTTCTTCCTGACAACCGTAATTGGTCTGATAACAACTGGTTATGTCACTGTCAGGGTATATGTCTTTCACTTCTATGAAAATTTTGGGTTAAATTATGAAGTTCAATTGTGGTCTCAGACATCACAAGGAATTATCAGAACTCTACTCAAATCATGAAGGGTTCTATGCTCAAATGACCCAAAATAAAAATCATTATGCAAAAACAGATATGATTGTTATTTTTTGAATAGAGGAAGATCATTATACCTCAACTTTTACAAAAGCCTCTCCGCCCATTCCTTGCTCGAGGGTATTTTGACGATATAGGAGTGTAAAATGTGATTCCATTAAGGACGTCACGTCCTTTTTGTAATATGTTGTAGATTATGAATATATAGTGGGAATGTGGAGTTTTTGTATTGCCATTATATTGCCCCTTATTGCATTTGTATTGTATTGTATTGCCATTGTGTGTTGTTGTATTGCTTGATTATTGTACTTATATTTGTTTCTTATCGCCTGTTTTTCCAAGTATATCTTGTGAATGAACTTATAAGGATATTTTGTAAAAGAAAACGCTTGATTGTATAAGGTTTTTTTGTAACAGAAAATGCTAGATCATTATTCATTATCATATAAATAAGGTACAACAAGCACCATATATGTATCTCTTCAATATGATTGATTTGTGTTCAGCTATTGGTGTAAGAATGTGATTCCATTATTGTTTTTTTATAAATCAAACTCATAGTTGCTTTCCCTGCAACAAATTATATTAATTAAGAAAACCAACCCAAAATCAAGGCTTCACTCCATTTTAATGTCACGTAGATTATGAAGTGGTAACAAACATGAAATACGAAAGCAATACGAAAGCAATAAAAAAGCAATAAAGTGATAATAGACAAGCAATACAAAAGCAATAAAAATTCAATAAACAAGTTGGGCGCTTCTTCTCTTTTCCTTGTGCAATCTGAAAAGAAAAGGGGAAAGGCACAGAAATTGTCAAGACAAAACTGCATAAAGAAACAAAAAGTGATTATATCAGACATTTCCCCTTACATTTTTTCTTCCAATGATATACATGCCCTGCGAAATTGTAGGCATTCTTGACACTGAAAGTAGTAGAGGCATGCATCATTTTGCAAACACAATGATGAGATTGAGAATTTTCCACCTTATTATAATGGAATTTTAAATTATAGGTACAAAATTCTATACTAATAATGATAACCACCCCAAGCTAAGGACGGCTCGGCATAAATTAATACTTCTTCAGTCAGACTATGGCATTATATATATCCCTTGAAATACAATATACAAATTGCTGGCTCAAAAAAGAGTAACAAAATTTTGATTCCAAATCCAGCATTTCAGTACAATGCTGGAGGAAGTTGCAACAAATTGATGACTGTAAGTCTGCGTCCATCTTGAAGATGAAATTCTTTCTACCATCTTGCTTTTTGATAGTCACCCACCCTTCTCTAAAAAAAAGTTCGTCTTTCCTCTGCAGGAAAAAAGAAAGAAAAAACAAGATCAAGATCAAGATGCCAAACTAAGTGGTAGGACATTAAGCTAATGACTGGCCATCTCTATCCCACAAACTTTGATAGGACCGGAGCTTAAGTTCCCTGGAGTTTCCCGCAAGTTTATATTTCACATGGTCAATAGTTAAAAACAGAGAAAGCTTCTCTCTAAGTTTCCCTATACTCCCCCTTAAACAATCTCATCTCCCTCCACAGAGTTATCTAATATAGGATGTGCACCAATTTTGACTGGTCTAGCCCCACTGCTACAGATAGAGACCTTAGGCACTTTGCGCGTTCTCAATTCCGGCAGAAGCCGAACAAAAGGAGAACATGATAGAAGAGCCTTTAGCATTGCATTGAGAAAGCACAAATTCCCTGAATTGATTAAACCACGAGGCAACAAGACCGTAGAAACTAACATTATTTCACATTAAATGAGTTGCAACAATAAAGGGTCAATAGATATGGTTTTATATGGAGGGCAATTAGGTAATTTCAAGTCCCAAATTGATTATATGTGAATAAGATTTGTAAAATGATCATTTATCTTGATTTCTTGATTTCTTGAAACTGAAAATAAAAAGGAAAGGGAAATACGTGTAAATAGATTTCTTGATTAATAAAAATTCATTTACAAAGAGTTATTGTTGGAAATAGATTCTTATTTCCTTCTTATTTTATTATTATTTGTATTTTAATAAACTATTGTTTTACACATTTGTCTATTTATTAATGAAGCAGTTGTGCCTTCCATAAATATTTTAAAAAAAAAAAAAGTTTAAAAATTGAGCGGTGCCTAGAGCACTATCAATCTTATTCATAAGTTACAGAAGCTTTTGGTCTTGTTTTCAGTCATCTGATACTTTCGGACTTCAAAGGGGAAATCCATTTCTCTGAATTTTTAGTTTTTCTTTTCTTATTTGCGCAAATTTTGTTGGAGTTTTCTTCAGGTAGCATGGCGTCCATTATTGCAAGCTTGCCTCCACCACTATTGGCCGCCCATGGTGGAAATAATACCTTCTTCAGAGCTCTTCCAAAACTCCCAGTTTCTTCCATTAGAGGTGAGCCTCCTCAGAGATACCGAAGCTGCTCTTTCTTTGAAATTTGAGTTGTAGTTAAACTACTCTGTTTTATTTGAGAGAGTTTCTGCTTTATTTGTTTGTTATTTTATTTTCTTTAAAAAAAGTTATTCTATTTGATGAACTGAGTTTAAATAATAATCAATTTTATGTTGAGGGTGTCTGTTTGGTTGTTTTCAGTGAAGTGTCAAGTTGAAAATCAGCTAGTTTAGTTTAAAATTGGGGCAATCTGGTCAAAGTTCTCTGTTTCCATGTTACATGGAGGAAGGATTTGTTGAATTATGGTATTTGACTATAAGATTTAAAGGGATTGGAAAACTCAGATAAGCTAGCTAATGCAATATAAGATATCAATTTCTGTAATGAAATTTATAGAAGAAGAAGAAGAAGAAGAAGAAAAAATTAGGTCAACAGAAGTAATTTTAGTGGAACTTCCCAACAATTTAGAATAGAAACTCTGTAGGGAATTGATTGAAGTAAACAATTGAATCCGAAACACCAGGTTTAAGTTATCAGAATTTTTTGGGGTTGATGATTATGTGTCTGAGTGTCATATCAAATGCAATTTGACATGCACATATTCCATACCTTGGCTGCATTGTTGTCTCATATTAGGTGCATAATTTTCTTACATTGCAGAGAGACAGAATCGTGCTTCTGTTGTGGTGAAGGCTACTGGGGAAAGCTCGGAGTCTTCGAACTCCCTTAGTATTGTAAAATCTGTTCAGAATGTCGTAAGCTCTTTCCCTCTGTGTTCTTGTAATCACATCTTCTTTATGTCTGGTTTGTGTTTATTCAATCAAAAAAGCGTTTTTTGGCAAAATCAAATCATGGTATGCTTGGGTGAGCTTGGATCTTTATGCAATATTTCCCTTCTTCTTTCCTTTCCTCTAATGGTTTTCAATTGTGTGTGAAGTTCATAGCTTCCTCCTTTATTAAATTGCAAGAAAGGGTGTTTGTTTCTCACCTATGAGATAATTGACTGCGATATGTTCCGCTAATAAGCTAAGAATTAATAGTTTTCAACGTTTTTTTGGTCTTGGTCGGTCGGTGTCTGTTTTTTTTTTTTTTTTTTTTTTTTTTTTTTTTTTTTTTTTTTTTTTCCACATTCTCTTATTTTTCATAGTTTAATGACAAGTTAATTTTGGTTTCTTTTAAATGTCAGTCTCGATATTTTCTTTGATCTTGCCTATGATTTGAAAACAGTGGGATAACTCAGAAGATCGGCCAGGTCTTGTTGGTTTGGGGTTTGCAGCTGTAGTTGCATTTTGGGCGTCATCGAATCTGATTTCAGTAATTTCTGGACCTCTCTCTTCTTTACGTTGTTAACAGGAAATGATTTACTCAAATAAACAAGAGTTGTTGCAACTGTAGATAGGATCGATCTTATATGTACTAATACCGACTAGAATCATCTGGGTTTCTTTACTAACCCATTTTTCAGATACCTTGGGGTTGTGTTGAGAAATCAAATTCAAAGTTTCCACACCTAGTGATATTGCTCCAACATAGGATAGATTTTTTAAGAAGACAACCAACACAGTAGTTTAGAGCAATTGCATTTGTCTACATCTTATGGTATTATTTGCAGATTTTTTAACTTTGCCACACACATACACTGTTTTCATCAGTGAACTGACTTTCAGCTTCTTGACCAAAAAAAGAAAAAAGAAAAAAAAGACTTTCAGCTTAGCAGGAGTTCTGACGGTTTAATGCCCCTCCTCCCTGTTTATGTGTATAGGCCATTGACAAGTTGCCGCTTATCCCAAGTGTGCTAGAATTTGTTGGAATACTTTATTCTTCGGTAAGTATGTGTTACATGTATGATGTAGTTGGTTGCTAAGGATGCTCAAACAGGAGAAAGTTTTTATTTAAGTTTTCCTTCGGTCATAATTGTTGTCCTGGCAAATGCAGTAGGGCAACTTTCACATATGTAATCTTTATTTACTCTGTTCACACTTACCTCTTGTTTCATTCAAATATTAACTTGCCTCTCTCTCTCTCTGTATTTGTTTCAGTGGTTTATATATCGATATCTCTTATTCAAGCCTGATCGGTGAGAGAAAATCCGATGACTTACAATTTTATTTTGCTTTGAAATTAAGAAAGATTACCTCATGCATGACTTTTAGATTTAGATGGTGCAACCAAATCTTTGTGTAACTTCAGTTGTAATACAAGCAGATGCTGTTCAGTTGAGTGTGTTCATAGTTTTCTACTAGGAACTCACCTGGATTTTCTTCTTTTGTCCACAGGGAAGAGTTTTTCCAAATCGTGAACAAATCCATATCAGATATCTTGGGCCAGTGAATTTCTAATCAATCCCAACTGAAATTGTGGCAGATGTGTAATTCCAGATATGAGAATGTATTTTGGGGAAGGGATTGACAGGAAGTGGGTGGAGTGAAAGAGCAATTTGTACAACATCTGCTCACATTTTAATGTGGTGCATAATTTCCTTCTCTCTCTTGGTTTCCATCTTTCATTGGAGAACCCTACTTGAAGTTGACCCAGAAAGCACATCCTCTCATCTGGTCACCAAAAAAATAGAATTAAAACCAAGTAGCTTAGCGTGATTTAATCTGGAACCAAGTGCATGAACCATTTGAGCCTTAACAAATTATGGTAAATGATAATGTAATTATGAAGGGTAACATATTCAGAAGAAGAAAAGCATTGAAAATTCAGTTATTAATAAGAGAACTTGTTTTCCAAGTCCTTCATAATCGTTTCTCAGCAGCTGCTCTTGTATCTCCTCACCTTTCATCATTTGAATTTTCAACTAGCAAATCAAGCTTCTCATCTATACACATCTTGGGTGAGCCTTGTCCCAACAAGAAATGCATGTATCTCTCATCTTTTACCTCATGTTGATCACAAAAACTAATCCGCGGGGAAAATTACCATTTCTATGAGTGGGAACATGAAGAGAGACTAGTGGTGGAGCTTGTAGCTCAAGGTGGTTAAGAACAATTACCCTTCTATGCTATGGTTTGTATAAAATTAAAAAAGAAAAGAAAAAAGGAACTGCATAATATAAAAAATTAGTTGGGTTTTTTTATGCGATTTTTTTGGTTGGGTTAACTTATAAATATTTTGGGATTAAGTAATGGCACCCGAAAGTAACTTATTTTTAGCATGCTAGGACAACAAACGACGTCGTACGCTTTTCATCGTACTCGGCACTTAAAATTCACTTCACAGAGCAGTCAGAATTCGGATCAACCCCCCATTGTCCGTCTCTTTCCACAAAACCACTCTCTAATTTCACCCTTCGTGAAACCAACCGCGAATCTCACTGAAGCCTCCTTCTTCAGCTCAAAAAGCATACGCCATGATTTGAATCACCAGGAATTAATCGGACCACCCCAACCAGGTTCATTTCTCTTTTGCCTTTTTCTGATTCGACCTATTTGGAGTCGGATCTCGATCAGTTTTCAAATTTGATTTCAGTTTATGGTTGGTTCTTATAATTGAATTTGAATTGAATCCGATTCGGTGTTTGTTTAAAGAATGGCGTGGTTCAGTGGGAAAGTCTCTTTGGGGAACTTTCCCGATCTCGCTGGGGCCGTGAATAAGCTCCAGGAGAGCGTCAAGAACATCGAGAAGAATTTCGATAGCGCCCTTGGGTTCGAAGAAAAAGAGAAGGCCGAATCCGGTAATGAAGGTACTTCTCAAGCTCACACATTGTTCATATGTTTTTTTTGTGGTAATGATAATTATAATGATATTATTACTGGGTATGAGAATGAGCTACATTTTATGCTTCATGAAGTAAAACGGCTGAGCAACTCAAATTGGTTTACACAGCCAAGGCGAAAGGAAAATACTAATTTTGGAGCTTATATATGGTGGTTATACAAGTTTCAGTTTCTGTTAGTTGTAAATCATGATTTCCTTAGCGTATTTAATTGCATTTTGTTTCTAGTTTCGGGTAGAACAGAGTTTTCAATGATAGGATTTATTTGGAAAAAGGAATTCTGGTAGTTATGCTGTGTTCTGTATTTTTGCATGAAAGTTGAAAGTAAGATGTCCCCTCTATATGTGTGACAGCTTCAGGATTATGGCCTTCGTCTACTGAAAGGAAATTGCTATTTGATCCTGTTATGTCCTTTATGGGACAAACAAATGAGGGAAGTAGTGTTGATTCATCACAGAAAGCTGAGTCTTCAGAGCATCCGCCAAAGGTTGACAAATCATCAGGGGAATCTGAATCTCCACAAAAACCATCTACTGTTGAGGCAAAGGAAGGGGTCAAAACAGAAACTTTACAACACTCTTCAACTGAACAGATGGCTGATAAGGAGGAAACTGAAGTTGTCAAGGAAGAAACAGATGATAAGCATGCTGTGACGGTGGAGGAAACAAAGACTCTGGTAGCAGAGCCTGAAAAATCTGAATCTGAACCATCTTCACTGCCAGTTGAGCCCTTTGAACTCACTGTTAAGAATGATGGCCCATCAGAATCAGTGGATTCTCAAGATGACAACAAGATTTCAGTAGTGGGACCCTCAGTAAATCCAGAAACATTGCAGGGTAAGTCAGGAGCTGTTGAAGTAGATCAAGTTGAGGAGGGTCATACTGTTCTTCTTTGTGAGGCACATGATGTTGATGTGCATGAGACTGTGGATGAACAAAGGACACAAGTAGAGCAGAAGGATGGACATATGACTCAGGCTGGAGAGATTGTTGAAACAGTTGCTATGGTTGAAGGTGAGACTCCAACTGATAGCCAGCCTGGAGGTTTGACTGAGCCCTCCAGTTTACACTCTGCTACTACTGAGGAAATTCATACATCTTCTACCAATCAACCACCGGGTGTAAATCCTTCTGATGATGCTTCGGATGCGGTTTCTGAATCGGCTTCAAAAGAACATAATGCCATTGTTGAGGAACCTGAAGTTGAGCAACAAGCTGATGATAATGAAGCTGATGTTCAAGATCAACATCTGAGCTCAGGGGAAAATGTGTCTGACTCTTCAGTGATTGAATTGGAGAAGGTGAAGATGGAGATGAAGATGATGGAAGCTGCATTGCAAGGTGCTGCAAGACAGGCCCAGGTACATGATGAATGATTAGGTAGCATCTTATTTGAGAGCTCATAAGATCACAACCGTTTATTATTATCCCTGTTCATTTAGTGGAACACTTGAGACAATACTACTGAACTTCTTGACTGGATTTCTTTAATTTAGTAGCGCTGTCTACATATATCGGAGGTTTATGAAGGTTGCTTAGTTAACCCGAACACCTTTCCTCTTGCAGATGGTGTGTGTCTGTTGATTTAGGAAAATAGAAACATTTTGTATTTCTGTATATGGTAATTAAGTTAAAGTAGCAACAAATACAAGAGAAGAATTATTATACTCTTTCTTCGTTGTGGATCTCTCGGGGTGCAGTTGTGTTACATTGTATGTATATCTACAGTTCTGAATGTCTGATATATTTGATTCCTTTTCCAGGCAAAAGCTGATGAGATTGCAAAGTTTATGAACGAAAATGAGCAATTAAAATCTGCGATCGAGGATTTGAAGGTATGCATTTTGTAATATTTTTATACCTTCATTTGAGTAGATAAAATAATGACTTGATCATGCATGTTTTACTTTGATTTTTCACTCTTGGTGTATAATGCACTTGTATTTGCAACCATCTTCCATTTATAACCCAGCATATAGGCAAATCAAGGAAATTCTTATAAGGAGGTAGTTGCCCCCATGTCTTGTCACTGAATGAAGCATCTGTGGAGAATTGTTGGATGAAAATATCTTTGCTATATTCATGCTACTTCCTCTTGTGGGTGGTTTATGTTGAGTTAATATTTAAATTTTAAAATGAATTCTTCTTTCAATTTTGATTTCAATGTTTTCTTCAAAATTGTTTGTGTGTAAATGTAAAATAAAGGCATAGATTCTAATTTGACTATTCATTTTGCACAAAAGCATTCCTGATGCTTGATCTTTGTCAGTGTAACAATCATGTTATGGAATTATAAGTTTGCACATACAATTTGATGGTTGTCTCATTATATGTTTCATGTTTTGGAAAATTTCTGGTATTTCTTGAAACCAACCATGGTTGACTAGTTCACATTCTCATTATCATTTTTTTTTTCTTTCCCAATTTGCTTTATCAGCCATATAGTATTGTAATTTTAATAATTATTTTTCTTATAGATGTTCACATATTAACTGGTGAAAATAATTGAACAGAGAAAATCCAATGACGCAGAAGTCGAGTCACTGCGAGAGGAATACCATCAAAGGGTTGCAACACTTGAAAGGAAGGTAGGTCTTCTCATAAAGTCTTGTTTATAATCGTGCTTGGATTGATCTAGGTGTTATATGTGCCCCGTTATGTTTGTGATGAAATTGGTACTTGTCTATTTTTAATTCAGCTCCTGATAATTGGAGGGGCTATGCCAACTTATGATTGCAGGTGTATGCTCTTACTAAGGAAAGGGACACGCTTCGGCGGGAGCAGAATAAGAAAAGTGATGCAGCTGCTCTTCTGAAGGAAAAGGATGAAATAATTAATCAAGTTATGGCTGAAGGTGTCTTTCTGTCCCTGTCTGTCTCTGTTTCTCTTGAGATGCTCAATATGTTCTACATATTTTGTGCCTCATAGTGTATTTCAACCTAGCCAATGTTCTATTGTGGATGCAAGGAGGGTTTCTTTATGCAATCATATCAATAATTATGGAAATTCCTTCATTTATGCATTTTTATGTACCAGGTGAAGAGCTTTCAAAAAAGCAGGCTGCTCAAGAAGGACAGATTAGGAAATTAAGGGCTCAGGTATGCTAGCTGGTTTATTCATTGTCTGATTTTGTCATTCTTTAATCCTTTCACTGCTAGGTATTCTTATCTTGTTTCTGTGAATACTAGATCAGAGAGTTTGAAGAAGAGAAGAAGGGGTTGATTACTAAACTTCAGGTATTCATTTTTGTTAGAATCCTTAAAATTGTGGTTCTCTGATTTAGTTTGATAAAGACAACTCTTTCAGTCATCAGAAAATTTGAAATGACATTGCAGTTACAGCACATAAATTGATGAAGCACTTGTTTTCCTTTTTTTCTCAAAGCTGCTTGGCCGAAAGCTTCCATATTGGATAATGGATTATCCCACAAAGGATTTCTTGATCGTATTTCTGTTTTTATGTCACCTGCTTTCTTAGTAGTCAATTTCATAATATCTTAAAACAGTCAACTATTTAACCCCAGGAACATTATTATAATAGTTTATATGTTGTCTTACAAGCATATTCTAATTTAAATATCTAGAGGAACTACTGCCAAGGATATTATACATATGGTTAATAAATTTACATCTACTGAATTGGCCTGTGGTGCAAAATGCCTTTCATTACTAATATGTAAGTTTGTGGTTTACCTTCAGGTAGAAGAAAATAAAGTGGAGAGTATCAAGAGGGACAAGACGGCTACAGAAAAATTGCTGCAGGAAACTATAGAAAAGCACCAAACAGAACTCGCAGCACAGAAAGAGTATTATACTAATGCTTTGGCTGTTGCCAAGGAGGCAGAAGCGATGGCAGAGGCACGTGCCAACAGTGAAGCCAGATCTGAGCTTGAGAGTCGTCTAAGAGAGTCTGAGGAACGGGAAGCTATGCTAGTTCAGGCACTTGAAGAATTACGACAAACGCTGACTAGAACGGAGCAGCAGGTTTTTTATTCGAGTATTGTAATTGTTGGTTAATTTAGCTGACCTGCCAAAAGTGATGGCCTAAATGATCTATCTATTGGTTTTCAGGCAGTATTTAGAGAAGACATGCTTCGCCGGGACATTGAGGATCTTCAGAGACGTTATCAAGTCCGTAAAGCTTTCTTTGATTGTCATTAAACCAATTTTTCATTCTTTTTTTATATTTCTTTTTTTGTTCCAATTGTTGCAAATATCTTGCAATTTATTTGACTTAGTTGTTGTTTTCTTCAGGCAAGTGAGCGGCGATGTGAGGAATTGATTACACAAGTACCGGAATCTACCAGGCCTCTTCTTAGGCAGATTGAAGCTATGCAGGTGAATGCATATTCCAATGCTTTTTATTTTAGATTACTTCAATGCATTTTTTGGAAATATTCTCAGGATTTTTGTGCACTTTGGATGCTGGTCTTTAATTTACTTGACTCAATCCTATGGAGTTGATTTCAGTTTTGATTGTTTCCATGGTAACAGGAAACAACTTCAAGAAGGGCAGAAGCTTGGGCAGCTGTTGAGAGGTCTCTTAACTCTCGGCTCCAGGTTTGTGGAATGTCTTAGCAGTTATGGTTTTAATTTGAAATTGTACATATCATTGATCTTTTACTGCTTCTATAGGAAGCAGAGGCCAAAGCTGCGGCTGCTGAGGAAGGGGAGCGATCTGTGAATGAACGCTTGTCTCAAACCTTATCTCGAATTAATGTTCTTGAGGCTCAGGTTGGCTTTTTATTGGTTGTATCATTTGAAACTATCAATTATCACTATCATTTTATTAACTTAAACCAGATATACACTTCAGATTTCATGTCTTCGAGCTGAACAATCCCAGTTAAGTAAGTCTCTTGAAAAGGAGAGACAGAGAGCAGCTGAAAATAGGCAGGAGTACCTTGCAGCAAAGGAGGAAGCTGATACTCAAGAAGGCCGTGCAAACCAGCTTGAAGAAGAAATTAGGGAACTCAGGCGAAAACATAAGCAAGAGTTACAAGATGCATTGATGCATAGGGAACTGCTACAGCAGGTGGTGCTTTGGGTTCCTTCATAAATTTTTATTTAAATTTATCAGTGTCAGTCTACTATATTTTAATTCCCCGAAACCTGGGCTCTCACCTCCTATTTATTTGTCGGGTTGTTAAGTGAAGTTACCTTTTCCTTTAATATTTGTATTAGCAAGAGTTGATTTGAAGATCTGAAGTAAGGAGTAAGGCAATTGAAAAGGACGAAACAGTTGATAGAAAACTTCTCTGAGCATATCCAAAATTGAATTCCTTATTGAAAATATACAACATTAGTGATCATTAGCTTTCCTGAATTGAGTTTTTGATTTTGACAGGAGGTAGAAAAGGAGAAAGCTGCTAGGTTGGATTTGGAAAGGACATCTCGTGCGCATTCTACTACTGTATCTGATCAAAGTGCTATAACAAGGCACAATTCAGCTTTGGAGAATGGTATGATACTTTGGTTTATGTTACATCTGTTTTGATTGTCTGTCGTATATGCTATACATTTTGTAACTTTTAACAGGAAGCTTGAGCCGAAAACTTTCAAGTGCTAGCAGCCTGGGGAGCATGGAGGAAAGCTATTTTCTGCAAGCATCTTTGGACTCATCCAATAGTTTTTCTGAGAGGAGAAATGCTGGGGAGGCAACCATGAGCCCTTACTATATGAAGAGCATGACACCTAGTGCTTTTGAAGCTTCCCTTCGCCAGAAGGAGGGTGAACTTGCATCTTACATGTCTCGTTTGGTATGAATTACTTTCTGAGCTCCTCATTTACAAAAATTTAATTCTACATTACTTTTAGTGTTTGCTATGGTATTAAGTATTCCCTATTTGAGCTCTACTTAGAGCTGCTATTGTTGAAACTTGAAAGTAAAGCGTTATGTTTTCAAAAATTAAAAACTAAAGGATCTATCATGGACTTTTGAGTCCCTTACAATATTTATTGCTGTGTTTTACCTGAGACGTTTTTCATCAATGTTACTCAGGCATCCATGGAATCTATTCGCGATTCTCTTGCTGAGGAGTTAGTCAAAATGACAGAACAGGTTGAGTTTCAATCTGTAATAATACTTTTGTGTAGGTATCTTGTTTATAATTGAGCTTGAAATTGATTACATTGCTACAGTGTGAAAAGTTACGGGCAGAGGCTGGCATGTTACCTAGCATACGAGCAGAGCTAGATGCACTAAGGAGGCGGCACTCTGCTGCACTGGAGCTAATGGGCGAACGTGATGAGGAGGTACATTTAAGTTTCCAGTTGGAATTCTTTTGATATGATAGTTAATCATTGATCTATGAATGTTGTGTACATGAGGCGTGTGTATTGAAATTATAAGAGAGAGAGAGAGAGAGAGAGAGAGTGACTTTTTCTGTATAGAATTTTAATTTATCCGTAAAAATCAGACAGCCTGCATAGGCAAACTTTCGACAGGCGGAGGATTTATCTAATCTGCCTTCATATTTGTTTGCCATGCTATTTTCTTTGTCTGGAGAAACCATCATCACTTTTCGAGTTTAAAATACTTAATATTAGTCGACTTGAACCAAGTTCTGTTAACATGTATGACTAGTTGATCCAAAGTGAATAATTTCCCTTATTTGTCATTTTCCAATTTGTTCTATTTATCTACTCTATTTGGAATGCACAAAAATCGCCATTTTATGTCAAATCCTGATTTCAAAGTGGCTCTCCATGTGTCTGTCTAGCTGGAGGAACTTCGTGCGGATATTGTAGACTTGAAGGAGATGTACAGAGAGCAAGTAAACTTGCTTGTGAACAAGGTAAAATTTTGCCTAGAAAAGCCTGAGTAATTTTTTTCCCTAAAAGCTCATGACTTTCCCCTTCAAATGTCATACAATTATATCTTTGCATGTATATCTACAGATCCAGATAATGAGTTCATCAGTTGGAGCCTAACCATACTTTATAGTACTCGTCTTCGAATTCATGAAGTTCATGGTATATAACTAAATTTATATCTCATATTGTATACATACTGATGGCAATTGCTTGTTGAAGATTTATGTTTGGATTCTGGGTCTCCCAAAGTTTTTCTTGGCCTAAGAGTTTGGGTAGCAACTATTGAAAGGATATATTATATGCCCGCCCTTGTTAAACATGTATGTAATTCGGGGAGATTGTTGTATAGCATGAATCCTGCTGTCACAATTTTATTTTTTTTTTCCAGGTTATAAGGTTTCAAGTTTTGTTTTATTTGATTTACTTTATTAATGAAATGAATTCATTTTTAAAAAAAAATCCTTTTTCTCTAAGAATCATTTCTAATTTTCTAGTAATTTTATTTCCTATGGTTCACCTTGCTTAAAAAATTCAAATCGTTCTGGCCGGAGAGAAAAAATTCAAATCGAAACAGTGAAGGTCACATATTTACTGAGACTAGAAGCCCATTTTCGTGTGAATTTGGGTCTGGGGAAAATGTTCCCGCGGTTTTATTTGAGTACTCAAGTTGGGCCATGTTTGGTGCAGGGAATTTGAGGAGGGTGCTAAAACTCACCTACAAAGAGCTCATTTCGCATCCTTCTTGGATCCAATATTATAAACTCAAAAATAGATTTTAAGGTCATGCTACAAAAGGTTCATTGTTAAAAACCTGAATTCATAATAAACTCAAAAACACTCCATTATTGAAAACAAAAAAAGGTGAGATTTTATAATCTCTCTCTCTCTCTCTACCAAATAAATTTTTAGATCCTAAAATCAATATTTAAAAACTCATGTTTAATAATAATAATAATAATAATGAATTTTGAGTAGAATACCAAACAAGCCCTAAATGTTTACTCTTTTTCTTGTTTCAATATTTGATAATACTTATTTTAACTTGAGAAGGAAGATGTGAGTTGCGCCAATTGGCCAGCAGTGAGTATGATTCATACATTCAAGTTTGAGTTTCTCTCCTCGTAGATTAAATTAATTTAGAGTCATTTAGACTATTGTTTATATATTAAAAAAATAAAAAGTTGAAAAGAAAAGAAATGGAGAGTAAAGTGAGGGTAAAATAAGAATTGTTCTTTTTGATTTATCAAAAAAGAAGGGGAGAATGGTGGGTATGTGTCAATAAGAATGCTACGTTATCTATCTCTACCATGTCTTCGTTTGTTTTTTTTCTTGTGGGGTAAATAATCATGTCTGTTTTAATGTTGGCTAAACACCATTAAATCCTTGTAACCAAAAAAAACACACCATTAAATCCTATCATTATTTGCTTCATCACGGTGAAACACGTGTTACTTACAAGTCACAAGTCACACGTCAGAATTCATGAGTCATGTGTTTGTTATTTGTGCACCATTCCATTCCATATGCTACGTTTTGATTGTGAAATGCCAACAACGGGTCCACGACCAGATCCATTTAATTTCATAAAAAATAATAAAAATTATAACAATAATATTAATAGGCAACTTCACCAACCATAGAATGAGTAAAAAAAATGAAACCAATTTCAATGATGACGCCAGGTTTGTCAAACTACATCAATCAACATTTAGACAGAGATATAGCACCAAATGAAACAAAATAGAAATTTTACCCAATTAACTCCATAACTATTTGAGATGTGAATTAAATTAGTTGTCCGAGATAGTATATCTGTCCAATTGTATTAGCAACTTACTCGTTAAAATTTAAAGCGGTTTTGTAGTATGTTTATATTTAGACAAATGAAACATGAGTTATCAATATTAATTGAGCAACATACATTACCACCTCTGACAAATATGGAGTACCAAAGTGTGACAAATATATTTACCATATTGTATGTTAGCATATTTTGATAAAAAAGAAGAAGAATAATTAGCTGTTTTGTGGGAAGTGGCAACACGGCATTGGAGGAACTAGATTTGTCTCTGAGACCTTCAAAACACAAGATCCATATTTCCCGCAACAATTGCGTTGCGTTGCGCACACGTGTTGGTCTCAGAGAGCTCATTCTGGTTTTTTCTTTTTCTTTTTTTAAGTTTGTTGTGTGCCGTGCCGTAGTAGAGACTGTAGAAGCGGCTGCTTCACTTTGCGTAATCACTAAACAAGTGGAAAATCCATGTGCATGTGGAAAAATAATTAAACAAAAGCATATAGTACGCCCCCTGGCGCACGTTAGCATGAGCCCCAGTGTCCCTTCTCTCTTCTCTCTCCCCGAATATACAGGGGACGGTTTCGAAATGCTCGCTTAGATTTCCTTGTCTTCAGTCACACAGCTGACACTGACGCATAACACACAGTGAATCAGCTTTTCATCTCACCACCCCCGGCGCATTTTAGCCTCCGTCTCCTCCATCTTCTTCGATCTCTCTCTCTATTGAATTGTATCAGATCGTTTTCAGCCTCTGCATTTTACACAGGTACTCAATTTCTCTCTCTCTCTCTCTCCTATGTAAATGCATGTGTACATGTATATTTGCAACTTTTTTTTTATAGTTAGAGTTGGATTCAGCAGAATCAGGAATAAGTGTTTGTTTTTTTTAAGATTCTGTCTGCCGAGTCAAGCTGAAAATTCTCTATCTGTACTGTTTATTATTTTAATTTATTTGAAGAAGTTTTCCCATTGCTGGCCGTATAAGACTGCGCCGTTTTTCATTTGAAGCACAATTTTCCTCTAAGGCAAATGATCTCTCTGCATTTGATCCCGTTCTCACATTTCCGTCCAATTTCCAAACTTTTCGCTAAAAAATATACATATATGATGTGCATGCCTATACACGTTTGTTTGTATTTGTGTTGTTGAAATCTTGTTCGACGATTTACTGGATCTGATATAAAAAATGTTCTATGACTGAAGTCTATACTGTGATTTTTGTGTTAATCTGGCAATGCCGCTTTTGGTGTTCTAGATTGGTTAGTAAAATGAAAATAAATAGTACAGAAGTTCGGAATGGATCGAATTACAAATGAAGAAAAAAGAAAAATACTGAACTGGTTAGAAATTAATTGGTCAGTGTTGGCTGGTCTTTGCAGTCGGCTGCAGAACATTATCTGTCAGACTTTAGACAAGGTTTCTACAATTTTGCTATGCGGGGTCGTCATCTCGATGCCTACTCAGCATACAAGCGTGTGGCGTCGAAGGACCATATCAATGCTTATGATAGAGAAGAAGGTTCAGGTACATCTGGATTGCTCTCTTACTAATTTTATATTTTAGTTTTCCTATATCTGGGGTATTACACTGCTTTAGCGTTTTCTCTATTTACTTTGGGATTGGAAGTTCCTGTATTGGTTGTATATTACTATTTAGAAGTTTCTTTAGTGTTTGATAATTTGGTTTGAAGTGCAAACATACTACCATAAATGGTACTCACTTGGGGCTGATTCCTTGTATGGGTTTTAGTAGGTCTAGTAAATGCAAAAGGTATTGGAAACCCTTCATGGAGACGCTCTTTGCCGCATATGCTTGTGGCAACTCTTTCTTCATTCTTATTTGGCTACCATCTTGGGTTCGTCCCTAATCCTGAAACTCAGATTTCCTTTTCTGTTTTTCTTATTTATATGTTTTGCTACCTTATATAGCATACTCTTTGTTGTTTTTGCTAATGCAGAGTGGTTAATGAGACACTAGATAGCATTTCTATGGACCTTGGTTTCAGTGGGAATCCCTTGGCTAAGGGTAATTAGTGTTATTGGCTCTTCTCATAGCTAAATGGATTTCATAATTTGATCTCATATCTTCTATCTCAATGAAGGTCTAGTAGTGAGTACCTGTTTAGGGGCTGCTTTTTTTGGATCTATATTTAGTGGATGGATTCTAGATGGAGTTGGGCATCGAAGGGCATTCCAGCTGTGTGCATTGCCGATGATAATCGGTGCATCAATGAGGTAATTTGTTATGAAAATTGCAGGCATGTATAATGTGCCTTTCCCAAATGGGAAATATAAAGAACTTAAATGGATTCGTCACACTGTGGAATTGTGGGGAAAGGAAATAGAACAGCGACTAATCAAAGGATCAAGTGTCATATAACCAATTTGGATTTATGCCGCTAGGGAGGGAATTTACTTATGTCCACCAAAATCAAATCATTAGGGTTTGTGACCACCCGAAAACCCCTAAACAAATTACTGAGAATGAAATCATGAATTACTCATGACCACCTTTTCCGTGATCCAACTTTTTCATGCTTTTCCTTCTTATACCTTGCACTCAAAGGTGTCCAGATAAACAAAACCATAGCTTCCTTGCTTCAACTACTCTTATGACCACCAGAAAAAAATAACCAAGGTTTATGACCACTGTGAACCTTAAACCTTAAACAAAATACTCAGAATAATCATGTCCTTTTACATGATCCAAAGTTACATGTTTCCTCCTTATACCTCTCGCTATAAGTTTTGCAGATAAACAAAAATATCACTTACCAAAAGAAAAGTTTCTTTTACTGCTTTACATCTATCACAATTAGGGAATGCTGCATGTCACATACTCCTCTGGTAGCTGAAGTATATGAGTCTTAAACAATTTTAATGTGATTTTCAGTGCAACAACCAAAAGTCTATGGGGCATGCTTTTAGGGAGGATATTTGTTGGAACTGGGATGGGCATTGGCCCACCTGTTGCTGCTATCTATGTGTCAGAGGTATAAGAAATTATCCTTGTTGTTTTCTCTGCAACTGTCAATTGAAATTGCTTAGTCTCCATTTGATCTTAAATATTTAAGCATGCTCTGTTCACTTGAGCAGATTTCACCAGCTTTTGTAAGGGGTACTTTTGGGAGCTTCACACAAATTGCGACATGTCTTGGACTTATGGGATCTCTCTTTATTGGACTCCCAGCCAAGGATATAGTGGGTTGGTAAGATAAATCTCATGGGATCACAATATTCCCGAAAACTTTTTATTTCAAGTTTTCATCTATTATTTCTTATGTTACGCATCTTATTTATTTTCCAATAGTTATCTAAAGAGCACTATTTTCTATCAACATGATTGATGCTTAGGTGGCGGGTTTGTTTTTGGGTATCTACTGTTCCTGCTGCAGTACTTGCTGTTTGCATGGAGTTCTGTGCAGAGAGTCCTCAGTGGCTTTTCAAGGTTATATGCTCTCATTTCTTAATCACCAATCTTTAAAACAGTTGGTCAAGTTAGTGTCTTGTGTTCAGTTCAGTATAACTTTTCCTATTTGTTGGTCTTGAATTGGTTGAGATCTCTGCAGCTTTAGGGGCATTGGATTTTGACATGTAAATACTAAGTAAAAAGTTTGTTATTTACTGCTGTCTAAGGAATTAATATATGTATGTATATTTGGTATGAATGTACCTTTTGTCTAGTATAATTCATTTGATTATCATGTACGTCATCTCCTAATCCAGTTTGTATATAAATCTGGAGTGATCTGATTGATAATTGTGTTTCGTAATCCAGTTCTGGCTCAAAGGTGATATGAAGTTAACTTCCTTCTTTTATTTTTCCTTCTCTTTCTCTATTGTTTCCAGTAGAGAGAAGGTTCATTTTCTCTTTTATATGAAAAGTTGGATGTTAGTGCTAAAATTATATGTTGGTGCAACAGGCTTCAATCTTTCTTTCTTGTTTTTTTTTTCTCCCTGTTTTTTCTCCCATATATGCATGCCTTTTGGTGATATTATACAAGGATTATAAGAGCTGTGATAATTGTTCACCTGCTAATACTAGGTATGAGTAAGATATAATGCGTTTCATTTTATTTTTGACCCATTGAAGGCTATTTATTAACATTTATGCTAACAGTTTTTCCTGACTTGGTTCAGAGAGGAAGAGGCACTGAAGCTGAAGCTGAATTTGAGAAACTCTTAGGAGCAGCACATGTTAAATTTGCAATAGCAGAATTGTCAAAGTCTGACAGAGGGGATGAACTTGAGGCAGTAAAGTTCTCAGAGCTACTGTATGGCCGACATTTCAAAAGTATATTTTTAATTCACATTAATATATGATTTATTTAGATTTGACATATGTGCTTCCTTCTGCATGATTACCTTATCGCCTTCATATTTTGCAGTGGTTTTCATTGGGTCTACCATTTTTGCTTTACAACAGCTATCAGGCATAAATGCTGTATTTTATTTCTCTTCGACTGTCTTTAAAAGCTTTGGGGTCCCTTCAGATCTGGCAAACATATGTGTTGGGATCGCGAATCTATCAGGTATGGTTGGGTTTACTCTCAAGCATTTTATTTTTGCATCTTTGAGATTATGCTTATTTGTTTCCTCATGTATTCATTGTACTATTATTTTTATCTTTCGGTTGATTTCTTTATGCTATTCTAGGGTCAGTTGTTGCAATGATCTTGATGGATAAGCTTGGAAGAAAGGTGCTTCTTCTTGGAAGTTTTTCTGGAATGGTAAGCTCCTAAAAACACTGAATATTTTATGCAAACTTTTGAGCTGAAATATTGGTATCAGAACTGTCAGTTATGTCTGTTCTGTGGTATCTGTCTTACCAATATTGCATTTCCTCCTACTTAGGTTTTTCCTTTTTGTTTGCATTAAATAAACTAGAAAACTGACATTATATTACGTTTTATGCATTTCTTGGTTTAGGCAGTGGCAATGGGTCTTCAAGTAACTGGAGCAAGTTCTTATGCATCGGGATCTGGAGCATTGAGTCTATCGGTTGGTGGCATGCTGCTGTGAGTAGTCAATCCTCTTCAACCTTGTTTTAGAGAAGACAGAAAACTAAGTTATAATATGTAAAGATAAAATAAAGAAGAAAACCCTGCCAGGTTATGGCAGCACATTGAATAGTTTTGGAATCTTTGAAATCGGTCTTTCACTGGGATGATTAAAAATGTAAACATGAATGCAAGTTGGTAAGCCATTCTATTTTCTAGATTCAAACCTAATTCCACATGATATAATAAAAGTTTAACATGATTGAGTGAAATATCATATAATAATGCTATACACAATTTCAGCATAAACTATTCAGTTTATTAATTTGATCATTGTGCATGCACATTTACAATTCCCCATGCTATCTTTACATGACTCTGAAATTATAAAGCAAATATGCATAGAAGCTTTTTTTGATTTGTAAATTTCCACTCTTTATTATCAAATGGATTATGCAGGTTTGTCTTGATGTTTTCTCTTGGAGCTGGTCCAGTGCCCAGTCTCCTCCTGTCAGAAATTCTTCCGGGGCGTATCAGGGCGAAGGCAATGTCGGTTTGCATGGCTGTCCATTGGGTAATTGTCTTCTATAGTTCTTCCATATATCGCTTGTTTTCACCTTTTATTTTCTTGATTGTGGGAGTTGACATATGACTTGTCTACCAAACATATTTTTACGAACTTGATATCCGATAAAACTTTTTACTCGATGACCATTCAATCTATAAAAGCAATAATTTTATCTACAGTGGCTCTAGTATTTTAGACATAAAATTCCTTCTCGTCATAATTAAATCACTAGTGGTTAAAAAATTTTGAACTTCATGACCCTTATTGACCAGGATGAGTTTCTAGGTATTCCAACTTAATTTTTTATAATTTTGAAGCTGTCTCAAAAAAGAACAGGTTATGTTGTAAAAATGTGAAAAATAGGGATTCTACTGAAATTCAGTTTTTTTTTTTTTTTTTTTTTTTTTTTAAGCGAAGAAGGATTTCATTCTCCAATTTATTAATTTTAATGACATCCAACTAATAAATTTGGTGCCTACGACAGGTGATCAATTTCTTTGTTGGTCTATTGTTTTTACCCTTGCTGGAGCAAATCGGGCCAATAGTTCTGTATACAATCTTTGCTACGTTTTGTTTATTGGCTGTGATTTTTGTGAAGAGAAATGTAGTGGAAACGAAAGGAAAGTCACTACAAGAAATTGAAATTGCACTTATTCCACCTCAGTGAAGGTATTTATTTTTGTTATTTTTATTTTTGGTTAGGTTTCTTTATTTTTGTTACACCAATCTTGTTGCATATGTTGACTCTACCAATTTTTTCTTTTTAAGTTGAACAAAAGGTGTTTGTTTAGTTTAGTTTCATAATAGATGCTGGTAACTTGAAAGTTGTCTTTTTATTTATATTTATTTTTCATATTAACTGAATACTAATTCTGTAAACGGTTTCCCAAATATCACATACTCTAATATTTTTAAGAAATGATCATAAAAATATTCCATTTTGAGGGGTAGCTCTTGAATCTAAAGGAACATAGTTCCTGGTTGCTTATTTGCAGCCAAATTTTGACCCTTTCATCAAAAACTAATTCAACTAAGTTAACCAGGGGGTAAGCTCAACTGATCAACTAGCAAGAGGACCTAAATAAGTGCCTCAAGAATCATAAGTCCAGAGTTTGAAATCCAACTAGTGTCATAAGCTCATTGGGGCTACCTCTATGATCTGACATGGCTCAACAATTAGCGGTTGCTTGTACAGATGGTGTGGCATGAGGAATTAATTAGATGTTAGTATGCACAGGGTAATAATTTAAAAACATACTAAACAGCATATAATATGTGTATGCATGCGTCATTGAAAAATACTCATATTATCTATGTACCTTTTCAATTAGGGAGAAGTTTATTTAAAAAAAAATCTCTTGAAATTTATTTACAAGG
Source organism: Prunus armeniaca (assembly GCA_903112645.1). Taxonomy (NCBI): domain Eukaryota; kingdom Viridiplantae; phylum Streptophyta; class Magnoliopsida; order Rosales; family Rosaceae; genus Prunus; species Prunus armeniaca. Next base: position 5,213,665 of record CAEKDK010000003.1, on the reverse strand, counting down.
CACAAATAGCTTACCTTGATTTAATGCGTTGAATTATTGTCTTAGGAACAATACTGTTGCTGTATTTTTAAACCTTTTTTTTTCATTGCATATCATATTATGCACTTATGTACTGAACTTATATTCTTGTTGTTTCATATCTTTTAGCCAAAAAAAATCATCCTATTTTCAGAATTGTGTGGTGCAGTTACCTTAATATCTTATTATTTGATTTATCTGGGAATGACTAATTAAAGACCAGTTTTCGCTTTGTTTGCTCGTCTCTGTAGGTTCAACAAAACTAGATTACTCTTTACACAAAGCTGAAGTTTCTTTTCTAATCATGGAACCCAAGACTCACTGTTGCCCATAATGTATTGCCATGCTCGCTGAGTTGAGTTTCCAATTAATGTTGTTCCTTCATATCCTCAAATATCTCATTCTTTTCTGAGATTAAGAACATGTGGCTTTCTAAAAAACTGTAAAGTTTATGTAGCTTCGATTTTTTTTCGTTTCGTTTCCTTCTCCATTTTGACTTTCAGAATAGTTTTGTTTAATCTTAAATTACTCCCCATTCTTATTTCAAATAGATGATGGTCACAGAAAGTTGGCAAGTTCTACCAGGAGTCTGGGTTAACAATATCTGGTGTCAAATTGTTTGAATTAGTGTCAACCGTCAAGACCTCTGAGTCGATTCCTGTGCTTTAAGATCAGCTCTGTAAATTTAGCTGAAATTTGTTTAGTTAAACTTGCTAGATGTTAAGTCCAATACAGACGAAAAGAAAACCTGCCAGATTGTGGAAAAAAGTTGTCATTTCCATGGGAGTTCCCTTATTGGTTGATGCTATTTTTGTCATATGACTTGATGTACATGTTGATTTGCAGGGAGATAAATAACAATAGGTATGTGGAGATTCTCAGATCTTTGTATGCTTGCCCGAATCCCGGTTCGAAGTAGCATCATGCTTACTGGAGAATTTGGGAACTATATATCAAGTGCTCATCCTGGAAGGCCTGTATGTTACTAGAGTTATGTATTTTTTTTTTTTTTTCCTTCGATTTTTGAGCATTTGATGCTATACCTATGAAACTTACAATTCAATGTAATGCATGCGGACCTGACCTCACTCTCGGCATAATATAATACAATTGTTCCATCAAATTATGGATTTGTAACTGTCTTTGTTTGGTTTTTGGCCGAGCCGTCGCCACATTAAATTTAAGACTGAAAAGAGACTTAAGGAGTCCTCAATGAAGAGCTATAAGATCTTTAATAGAGTATTTAAGTAAGATTAGGTTTTCTTAATCCTTAAATTAAAATATGGATTGTTGAAATCCCTCCCCACCGCTCAATTGTTCATCATATATCGATATACTAAAATCTATGTAATACACTTTTGTTTGTGCCAGATCTCATAAAAAATCTTGAATAAGTGAGTTGTTATTCCGTCGTCTTAACTCTTAACTAACCAGTTTGGTAAGCGGATGTTAGGTAGGTCAGTTTGTGAAGATTTTTAGGAAAATTGATGTATTCGATAATGTTGGGCGAAGCCCATGATAAGTCCATAATTTATACATTATGATTTATACTTAGTTTTGTTAGAAGAATTTGATTTAAAAAGGACTATTACTTATTTTTCAATTCAGCTTTCTGGAGCAAGTATTGGTTTCACGGAAATACGACTTTTTGGGCAGTTTTAGTACAAGACCAGTGGAGAGAAAGCTAAGATCTTGAAGATGATTGTGGAATTTTTCTAGAATTTTTAGAGCAGCCAATGAGATCAATCTTTGAAGTTAAGCCAACCATAAGGTGCAATTCCGTCAAAACTGCGCCTACTGTGGAAGAATGACTATTGAGAATTTCTTTTTTTTTTTTTTTTTTGGTCAAGGGTGGGTGTGTATGGCTGGAAGATAAGACAAGCACTACAATTTATATATTTTGCCGAATTTTCTTGGAGGAACGACCCCAAATGTGCGTGCAATTAACTAACGTGTTATCCCAATCAAAGTAGGAAGATGAGTCAATTACTTACCCATTTTGGATTTATGTTTTTAATTTTTCTTTATTTTTTGGCTGCGGTAAAAGTCCAGCTATGGTAGGATAGACGTGTGGTGTTTATTAAGCATGAGAAACAACTCCTTTGGAAGTTACACCACAAGACTAGGAGAAATTTGAAGATGGAAGAGATGTTTCTTCTTTATATTTTTGCTTATATCGAATCTATGCTTATGTGTTACTAATTTCTTTTGTTAGGGCACCCATCAAAACAAAGCTATTGGTTTACTTGGCTTGACTTTGCAGGCTGTTGACCGGTCAGCATTGGGGCTGGGTTGGGTTTGAGCACATAGCTTTTGCAAAATAAAAAGTTTGAAAGTGCTTTTTGAGTGTATAGAGAAATACGATGAGTGGGCATAAAAACCCGATAAATCAAACAATCCGACTGAATCAAACAAATTAAATTGGAAAATTGGTTTTGGTTTTTTTTTTTTTTTTTTTCTTACCAATGATAAATTTGAAAAATAAAAAAAAACTATTCAAATTTCATTTCTTTATGTTTTACATTAATATTTTTGTATATTATTTTATCTCTTCTTTATTCAGGTTATCATTAATCTTCATTGGTGGAGCCTTTGATTTTGAAGAAGTGCAACAAACCGAAAAAATAATAAAATAATAAAAAAATTCTTTTCCTTTGTGATTTTTGGGTATTTCTTTTCTTCTAATTTGAAATAATTTGTTCATTCTTATTTTACAGGTTTCATAAGGATTATTTGAAAGTGTATTAAGGACTTAAAGATGCGTCTTGGATTGGTGCAAAATTCCAACTTTCTTTTAAATTCTTGCTTGATGTTGTGTTTATTCATGTTGTTTATTTTTTAGTAGGATTTAAAATCATAGGGACCTCTTGGAAGGAGTTAACTCTGGTAACTCAATGAGTTACTTTCAACGTCCAGTGTTAGGAAAGTCTTTAAGGAGACCTCTTAGTGTTTAAGAAGGATTTTATGACTCTCTAGCCTTCCTGGAAAAGACTGACTGTGATTTTGAATCCTTAATAGTCATCGATCCTTGCGTTTTCTCTTGATAGGAGGATATTTTGTTGTGAATTTATTAGTGAAAAATATAATAAAAAAATACAAAAATACAAAAATATTAAGAAAATCTTTGTGCTTATTTAATTCATTATTTTCTTGATTTTGCGTGGGGTTCCACTTCTTTTTCAATTGTGTGCTTGATTTAGAATTGGTTTGGATTTTGTGCGTATTGACTCTTCTTGACGTAATTTGTTGGAGTTCCGCCTACTTCATGTATGGATAATTTCGAGAGAAATGGGTGATAATAGAACATTCCAAATAACTTGTTTCTTCTTTCGCCTATCTCAATTATGGCATTGTTTCTTAATGTTGTTGTCCCCCCCCCCCTTTTTCTTCCTCTTCTTTTTCTTTTTTCTTCATCTATAGGGGTGTCTCGTCTACCCTACCCCTCATTTGGCATAAATAGTAAGGATTCCCCTTTCACAAGTGCTAGCTACCCGAACTTTGACTTCGCAACAATGGAGTGTATCTCCCATGTCGTATGCATACTTGTGGTTTCCACTTTATCATATACGATGATCAAGCTTTGTGCCAAAGCCAATGGGTCATAAGATCCACAAAAGGGAGGGGGATCAGCAGGTTCATCCGACCTATTCGGAGGATCTCAGTGCTTCTAAAAGGCTTTGGCTCCTTGGTTGGCAATGTATGGACCAATCTTTACGGCAAGATTGGCATCCACTACGCTTGTGATAAAGGATTGGGGGAGGGTGGCCACGGATTTGCTTCAACCACGAAGCGGTATCATGTTCCTCCAGTCTGCTACGTTAGGGGACTGTAAGCCTTGAGAACAACTTCTTGCCTATGTTGGGTTTAGCCCTTTACGAGTCCAGACTGGTGTGTAAATTCGCAAAAGGACAGACCCTCGAGTCTGTCTCAAACCGCAGGCTGAGCTACTGAGAAAACGTGTAGAGCATCCGCAAGTAGAGATCCAGCTTAAAGAGCTGTACACTCTTATGGAGCAACAGACAAGAGGCCGCGGGCAGCTTTGGTGGAGATGAAAGATAAAAAAAAAGATACCGTGTTTGAAGGTAAAAAGTAGGGGTTTTTGACTCTTATTGTAGGATGATTGCTGGAAAGAGATGCTATGAATGGGGATATGAGTCGAGGAGAGAGGCGGAAAGGCCTAGGATGGCAGTATATAATCCCCCCCCCCCCATGGAAAAGCCATGGGGGGGAGTTCATGTGGTGTGTGATGGGTGCTGGGTTTGTTTTTCTTTTTCTGCTGTTGTGTTGGAGGTGGAGTGCTAGTTTGGTTGGATTGAGGGGGGGGGGGGGGGGGGGACAGCAGACAGCAGAAGGCCAGAAGGCCATGAAGAGAACTGCTGCCAAAGAAACTGCGGGACAGATTCTTGCTGCATGGTTGGAGGAGCACAGCAGAAAAAGAACTAAAGGGGAAAGATTCAAAGATTCAGTGGATTGTTGCTGCTTTCCAGCCATCGATGTGGAGGCATTATATGCTGGCATTCGATGGATAACCGCATCAGTAAGAAAGACATGTATTGGTAGATTGACCACATCAACGACCTCAATGGTCAGATGTCTATAAAAGTGTGTGTGTTGATTCGATTACAAAGTTTTGATTGTGCCGGCTATGATTTGGAGAGTGACACAACTATGGGTACCCCTGACGTGGACACTCTCTTGCTTTTGGAATCAACCGGAAAAGTTTTGAAGAAAGGTTTATGAAGAAAGTTGACCAGCCATGTTGGCAAAAGAAAGTTGATGACTGAGTCAGATATAAATAATATGGTGGCCACTATTAAAGAAGCGCAATTGTGCCGTTTATGCCCACCTGGACTCACTCTCAGTCCAGAGGAGTTCAGAGAAAGGACTGTACGTAGGAGGGTACCAGGTTCCAAAAGGCACATGGCTGCTAGTGAAAACTGTGGAAAGATCGACCAACTGACCATCGGTTTGTTGTTTGGGACGGACCCGAGGGGGTCATACGCTAGAGAGCTTCCTCATACCCAGAAGGATGTTGAGTTAGGGGGTTAGCAATTGAGCTGATGGCCGTGGTGGTGGTAGAAGCGCATGCTCGGGATAAGTTTTGCTCTCAGGATGACGCTGTACTTTGATAGTTTTCTTCATTCGTTTATTGTCACGACCCGCGGAAAATGCACCAGTGATATGACAGAAGCGTTGGATTACGAACAGATACTACTTCACCCCTCTTTGAGTCCCGTCAAACACGCTTGTCTCCCACTCTGTGAAAAGTTCTGAATGAGAATTAGTATGTGTGAAAAATAAATATCTGTGATATAAAAAAACATGCACATATACATCTCTGTCTGAATTGGATGAGCTAAAAAGGGTTGGCTTTACTAAATCTATCTTCTACTTTATGAGCTTCAAGTTCGTAAGCCAACTCGTCCACTCATACATAAGCTTGAGGAGTGTCCGTCTATTATGACAAAGGGGTTCTAATTTTTTTAAACATACTGCCGATGGAAAAAAAGGAGACAGGGACCGCTTTCCCAGGACAAAAATTGAAGGACACCACGGTATAAGCGCTAGAGAAATAGGACAGGGAGAGAGAGAGAGAGAGGAGGAATGGGGCCCCAACAAATGGGTCTGTAGCTACGGGGATATGACCTATGAACCATTGCATGGGAAGGGAGGACATACAGGGACATTAAAAAGGGACCCCAAAAGTATGTTAATTCTTGTTTGGACAGCTTTTACCTTGTGTGACATTTGGGCAGATCGCCGCGGTATCGGTATTGAAGGAGAAATGGTAAGGCATCATCGTTAGGCATTTTCTGATGTAAATTTATTTCATATGGTCATGCATTAGAGTCACGGGTTGTTGAACAAGTTTTGGTGTTCCATCATGGCATCAAAGTCATTTAGGCTTCCTGCAAATAAAATTTCGGTTGAAGCCTTGAACACCAGCTAATTGGCACGTTACCGGACCATGGAGTGCTGAAAACTTGCATTGCAGCTTGCACCTGGGGGCATTCATATGTACTATTGTGATCATGGGCTTCAAAGTCTCGAACAAAGCTACGGCAGAGGTAACATGGAGAAGCTCCACACACAGATGTGTCTTTTGTTTTGTCACGGAATTCAGAGAGCGCAGAAACAGCGGATTTTGTCCGCTCTCGTATCACCAGAGCGAGCTAAGAAGATAGTGCTTCACCTCCAATTACTGTGCTAGATGAGCAAATCATATAGCACAGACTCTGCGCGCCCTTCGTCTTATTAGTGTGTGAACTCATGGGTTAAATGTTTGCAAATAACCAAACGATTTTCGGACTATGTTTCTCAAGACGGAAATAATCATTGGTGGATTTGCGGGGCAGGAATCTATCCTGACATTTTTTGAATATGTGTGTGCGGAGGCAGGAAGGATTTGTGTTGAAGCGGAACTGAGGCCAGAACCACCGAAATTCGTCCGGACTCAAAGCCAGTATAATGGAAAGTTTTGGTCACCCCTAGAACGTATATCCTTTTTGCACTTTTTCAACTGTGGGTTATATAAAGCTTATAAGTGATTGGGGGCGATTCGCTTGGTGTGATAACTGTACACGACCCCATTCTCCATTAGCTTGTGCCCTTTTATGTTAATTTGAGGCAAGTAAGTATAGTTGTGCAGTATTAGCACATGATTGTTGATATAAGTGAGTCTCCAATCCTTCAATTTCATGCACTCAATGTTCTGTTAGAGGATAGGCACAAAGGTCCAATGATCTCATAATTTCTCTTTGTGATTACATATTTCTACCCCAAAACTTAAAGCGGCTTTACAAATTCTTGGTCAAGAGATGGATATAAATGTGATAACGACATTGCGTTTTTTTTTTTTTTTTTTTTTTTTTTTTTTTTTTTTTTTTTTTTTTTTTTTTTTTTTTTTTTTTTTTTTTTTTTTTTTTTTTTTTTTTTTTTTTTTTTTTTTTTTTTTTTTTTTTTTTTTTTTTTTTTTTTTTTTTTTTTTTTTTTTTTTTTTTTTTTTTTTTTTTTTTTTTTTTTTTTTTTTTTTTTTTTTTTTTTTTTTTTTTTTTTTTTTTTTTTTTTTTTTTTTTTTTTTTTTTTTTTTTTTTTTTTTTTTTTTTTTTTTTTTTTTTTTTTTTTTTTTTTTTTTTTTTTTTTTTTTTTTTTTTTTTTTTTTTTTTTTTTTTTTTTTTTTTTTTTTTTTTTTTTTTTTTTTTTTTTTTTTTTTTTTTTTTTTTTTTTTTTTTTTTGGGGGACGGGTCCTGTCAGCTTGGTATCAGAGCTTAGGTTCAATTTCTTGTGGACCCCGCACCTTGTGTGCATCCTTAAGTTGTGGGATCATGATGGGTTCCGTCACGGGACGTCATCATTTTGATGCGGAGGATTCTTTGACATGGATGGATTTAGGTATGATTAAGGGTGCACGTTCCTTGAAACGTGTCTATCCAAATGTTCCACTATGGGAGGAAACGGAAGAGCCGAAAGTATTGAATCCGCTGAGATGAGACGAAATTGTCAGAGGTAGTTGATGGACAAGTTACATGGGAATGGTGGAGTTGTGAGTCCGACCAAGGAGGGTCGTGACAAATTAAATTGAGAAGTAGTAGTGTTGGATGAAGTTTGTAGAGTTCTTATGGGCAGGAGGACATGGAGTTGATCAATCTACTTCTAGAGATCCTCCATTGCCTGAACATGTTGCTAATTCTCGATTGTGTGCAGTGAGCACGTTTGAGCAGAAATCTTTCATCGGAATCAGAAATGGGTCATGGTAGAGAGAGGAAGATGATGATTACAATTCGGTAAAAATGATCCTTTCTGACATTCCTCTCAAAGAATCGTGTTGGCAATGTTGCTTATCGATTCTAGAGAAAGAAGAAGATATCAACAAGTCAAGGAGTTTGGACTTCTCTTCATGGGAGAGCTAGAAGAGAATCAAATCACAAATGGAAGCGTTTAGCTTTCAGAGGAAGATTAAGCATTACCGCAGTTATGAAGGATATTCCTAGTGGAAGAAAGAGACTTCTCTTCTCTGCTTGTTTGGATAGAGCGAATGGCTTGGCTGCCAACCTGGTTGTGGAGAGGATGAAGCATGGGAACCCGAGTAGTAGATGCGGGCCCAGCACCCACACCCTTTGGAGTGGCAGGTATGAAATTTCGGGGACGAAATTTTTATAAGGGGGGTAGTCTGTAACACCCCGACTCCAAATTTATCCCCTGTTTTAATTATTTGAGTGGAAATTAAGAAATTACCCGAGGGATGGGTATTTTAGTCATTTTCTTACCCGGAAGGAATTTGGGAATTCCGGATGTACCGTTGCGTAGAGCACGGCGAGATGAGTTCGTAGACACGTAGTGGGCTCGAATCGGAGTTGTAACGAGAGAGATATGATCAAAGAAGCTCAGTGGCATAATCGTAAATATTTGGAAATGGGATTTTTGGTTAAAAGACGGAATTGCCCCCGTCTCTCACACACTCTCTCTCTCCGCGCGTCGCTCTCTCTCCTCTGGTTCGCGACAGCCACGTGGCCGGCCACGTTTTGGCCGGCCGTGCTCTCGTCCGGCCACCAAAGTCGACGGTGGCCGGTACCAAAATGACCGGGCCGCCGTCCTCTTCCTACCCCGGCCAGGTCCTCGCCGCCAGCCGCCGTGATTTCGCCGGAAACGAAGAGAAAAGCTCCGGTTTGACCGAAACTTCGCCGGCTTCGTTCTCCGTCGTCCGGCCGCCATTTTTGGCGATCAAGGTATGGAAATTCATCCCTTCTGCATGATCTAGCTGATGGTTGGGTAGGATTGCATCGATTTTGAGCCTAGATTATCTGATTTTCGAGTTAGGGTTCGGCCGGGATTTCGGGATGAGATTCCGGCCACTTCCGGTCAGTTTTTGGGGGTACGTCCAAGAACAAAAGTGACTCCAAATTAGGTGTTTTACCTAGGGTAGGAGTCTGGGCCGTGATTTGGAAGTTTTCCGGCGATGCGATATCGCTTTGGACACCCACGCGCTGCCGGCGCGTGTGGCGGCGCGTGGGCACTGTAGCTGAGGGGCATTTTTGTCCCAATGTGATCCTCAGGTTGTCATGAGCGCGTAGGTGTGCTCGGATCTCAATTTGGATATCGTTAGAGTCCCGAACGGATATCGCATATCGCGTATTTTCCGGGTTTCGCTGGGTTTGGACCGTTGGATGGTCCTGATATATAATATGTTGATCTAGGTATTACCAGGATCGTGTAGGATTCGACGGATCGTAAAACGGAGTCCCGGATACTCCAGAAATGCCAACCCTGGGGTTAGGGTTTTAGTAACGTCCGATTGTGTGATCGTGAGCAATCCGACCGTCCGATCTGGACCAAACTTGCAGGACATGTGTCCTAGAGCCTGTAGAACCTATAGGAACTTTCGGATCGGAGTTTGGAGGTTGTGGGCCCCGCAGGCCCGTTTGACCCTAGGTTGACCGTGAGACTCCGAGATAGTCTTACCTTTCCTTGAGGGTTAGGATGACCTTAGTGACAGGTCTTGAGCGTTGTTGAGTTAAATGGATATTGTGGTGTGATATGATTGGTAATTAAAGGTGGATGTATGAATGTAATGCAGGCCCGCAGTGTATGAGGTACGCACGCTTTGGGTTAGCCGGCGTGTGACAGGCCCGTACGTGGCCGGGTACGTCCCGACGTATGAGTGGGTGATATGATGGTATAAGGGCTGGTGAGAATGTAGCCAGGCCCAGTGTGAGGTCGCACGCGTCTTTGGGTTAGCCGGCGTGTTGACAGGCCCCGTACGTGGCCGGGTACGTCCCGACGTATGAGTGGGTGATATGATGGTATAGGGCTGGTGAGAATGTAGCCAGGCCCAGTGTGAGGTCGCACGCGTCTTTGGGTTAGCCGGCGTGTTGACAGGCCCCGTACGTGGCCGGGTACGTCCCGACGTATGAGTGGGTGATATGATGGTATAAGGGCTGGTGAGAATGTAGCAAGGAAACCAGTGTGAGGTCCGCGACGCGTCTTTGGATTAGCCGGAGTGTTGACAGGCCCGCGTACGTGGGGGTACGTCCCGACGTATGATGGGAGATATGATGGTATAAGGGCTGGTGAGAATGTAGCCAGGCCCAGTGTGAGGTCGCACGCGTCTTTGGGTTAGCCGGCGTGTTGACAGGCCCCGTACGTGGCCGGGTACGTCCCGACGTATGAGTGGGTGATATGATGGTATAAGGGCTGGTGAGAATGTAGCCAGGCCCAGTGTGAGGTCGCACGCGTCTTTGGGTTAGCCGGCGTGTTGACAGGCCCCGTACGTGGCCGGGTACGTCCCGACGTATGAGTGGGTGATATGATGGTATAAGGGCTGGTGAGAATGTAGCCAGGCCCAGTGTGAGGGTCGCACGCGTCTTTGGGTTAGCCGGCGTGTTGACAGGCCCCGTACGTGGCCGGGTGCGTCCCGACGTATGAGTGGGTGATATGATAGTATGATGGCTGGTGAGAATGTAGCCAGGCCAAAGAGAACAGTATGATGGCTGGTGAGAATGTAGCCAGGCCCAGCGAGAGGTCGCACGCGTCTTTGGATTAGCCGGCGTGTAGACAGACCCCGTACGAGGCGGGTGCGTCCCGTCGTATGAGGGGAGCTATGTGATTATGTTTGGTGTGTTGTGATGGATAAACCCGAGAATGTATGTATTTATATGGATGAAATGGTTTAATTGATGTCAGGAGCCAGGATTGATAGGAAAGAGCTACGTGTGGCTTGATCCTTTGTAGGGTACGTAGGCAGCCTGGGATAGCGCCTAGGTGCAGCCACGACTTAGACACCACTTAGGTGGTTTTATCGTGTATGATGCGGACCTCGTGGTTGGTCCCGAAACTTGTTGAATTGAAGCTATCCGGTGGACTGAGTGAGTGAAGGTGTGCATAAGAGATTTGGAATTTGTTATATGCATGGTTGATGCATGAAGTTATTTTGAAAACAGTGTGGGTAGTCTGCTAGAATCATTTGAAGGCCGGAGGCCATTTATGTAAATTGCATGAGATTATATTGTGCGTGCTGCTGGTTGGGTTATAAAATGAGTTTTATGCAGGTGGAACTTTTGGGGAATATTCAATTTACAGGGGAGACTCTGTCGAATTTTCGGCAGAAAGTCTCGTGCCCTTAATCCTCTATGGTGAACGAGGACGTAGATTTAAGGAGTAAACCCGGCGTGGGTGTGATGCCGGGGTCTCCGCAGGGTTCGTCTCGGGTTCCGGGATTTTTTTTTTTTTTTTTTTTTTTTTTTTTTTTTTTTTTTTTTTTTTTTTTTTTTTTTTTTTTTTTTTTTTTTTTTTTTTTTTTTTTTTTTTTTTTTTTTTTTTTTTTTTTTTTTTTTTTTTTTTTTTTTTTTTTTTTTTTTTTTTTTTTTTTTTTTTTTTTTTTTTTTTTTTTTTTTTTTTTTTTTTTTTTTTTTTTTTTTTTTTTTTTTTTTTTTTTTTTTTTTTTTTTTTTTTTTTTTTTTTTTTTTTTTTTTTTTTTTTTTTTTTTTTTTTTTTTTTTTTTTTTTTTTTTTTTTTTTTTTTTTTTTTTTTTTTTTTTTTTTTTTTTTTTTTTTTTTTTTTTTTTTTTTTTTTTTTTTTTTTTTTTTTTTTTTTTTTTTTTTTTTTTTTTTTATTTTCCACTATCTCAATTATTGCATTTGTCCTACCCTCATTTTCACATAAATATAAGGACCCCTGCACAATGCTAGCTACCCTCAACCTTTCCTTCGCAACAATGGAGTTGTATCTCCCATGTCTTAGCCATACTTGTGTTTTCCTACTTTATCATAAAGAGATCAAGCTCTGGTGCCAAAGCCAAGGGTCCCAAACCTCCAAAAGTGGAAGTGGGTGGCTCAGCTAGGTCATCTCGACCTATCGGAGGATTCAGCTTCTCACATAGCTTGTGCTCCTTGGTTGGCAAGTATGGACCAATCTTTACGGTCAATATTGGCATCCACTCCGCTTTGGTGATAAGTACTTGGGAGGTGGCCAAGGATTGCCACACGAACGGTATAGCTGTTCCTCCCGTCCTGCTACGCTAGGATTAAGCACTTGAGCTACAATTTGCCATGTTCGGTTTAGCCCTTACGGTCCATACTGGTGTGAAATTCGCAAAGAATCCCTCGAGTAGTCTCAACCGCAGCTCGAGCTACTGAGAAACGTTAGAGATCCGAAGTAGAGATGAGCTTAAAGAGCTGTACACTCTTGGAGCAACAGAAAAGAAGGCCGGGCAGCTTTTGGTGGAGATGAAGCCGTGGTTTGAAGGTTTGACTCTAAATGTGATTTTTAGGATGATTGCTGGAAAGAGATGCTTTATGAATGGGGATTTGAGTGAGGAGAAGGAGGAAAGGCAGTGGCAAAAAGCCATGGGGGAGTTCATTGCTGGGTTTGTTTCTGTTGGGGAGATGCTGTTCCTTGGCTTAGTTTGGTTGGATTGGGGGACAGCAGAAGGCCATGAGAGAGAACTGCCAAAGAACTGGACAGTATTCTTGCTGAATGGTTGGAGGAGCACAGCAAAAAGAACTAAAGGGGAAGATCAAGATTTCATGGATGTCATGCTTTCAGCCATCGATGGAGCATATATTGCTGGCTTCGATGCTGATACCGTCATCAAAGCAACATGTTTGGTATATTTACACAACCGACCTCAATGGTCATATGTGCTAAAATTTGTTTTATTATTACCAAAGTTTTGATTGTGCAGGCTATGATTCGGAGGGAGTGACCACAACCAGGGTGCCCTGACTGGACACTCTTTGCTTTTGAACAACCGCCAAGTTTTGAGAAAGGTTTATGAAGAACTTGACCGCATGTTGGGCAAAAGAAGGTTGCTGACTGATCAGATATAAATAATCTGGTGGGCCAACTATTAAAGAAGAATGCGTTTATGCCCAACCTGGGACCACTCTCATCCAGAGGGAGTTCAGAGAAGACGACGAGGAGGGTACCAGGTTCCAAAAGGCCATGGCGCTAGTGAAACCTGGGAAGATCACAACTGACCCTCGGGTTTGGGACGACCCGATGGAGTTCCAAGCTAGAGAGGATTTCTCACTACCCTAAGGATGTTGATGTTTAGGGGTTAGCAATTTAGCTGATTGCAGTGGGAGTGGTAGAAGAGCATTGCCCTGGGATAAGTTGCTATTCAGAGGACGCTTTTACCTTTGGATAGTTTTCTTATTTCGTTGATGGTCACGACCCGAGGAAAAAAAGGCACGGTGCTCGACAGGAAGCGTGGGATTTTACGAACATGAACTCACCCCTCTGAGGTCCTCGTCAAACCACGTTGCTCCACATCTTTTATGAATAAGTTCTGAATGAGAAGCTAGCTATGTGTGAAAAATAAATACTGTGATATAAAACAAAATGCCCTATACATATATGTTTCTGAAGTATTAAGCTAAAAAGGTGCTTTACTAAATCTATCTTCTACTTATGAGCTTCAAGTTCGTAAGTCCACTCTTCCCTCATACATAAAGCTGATGAGTTTCCTTACTTTGACAAATGGGTTCTAATTTTTGTTACATACATGCACGATGGAAAAAAGGAGACAGGACCAGCTCATGGCAAACACATTGAAGGACAACACTCGGTATAGCGCTAGAGAATCTAGACAGGAGAGAGCATGAGAGAGAGAATGGGCCCCAACACATGTTGGTCTTTAGCTACGGGGATAATGATACCTTTGAACACATTGCATGGCAAGGAGACTACAGATGACATTAAAATGGGTTGACCCCAATCTAATTATGTTAATTCTTGTTTTGACAGCATTTTTACCTTGTGTGACATTTGGGCAGATCGCAGAGGTATCGGATGAAGGAGAAATGCGTAAGGCCTCATCGTATATGCAATTTTTATGATTTAAATTTATTTCATATGGTCATGCATTAGAGTAACGGGTTGAACAGTCTTTTGTTTTCCATCATGTCCATCAAAGTCACTTTAGGCTTCCTGCAAAAAATTTAGTTGAAGACTTGAACTCCCAGCTAATTTGCACTGTTTACCGGACCATTGTGATTGATGAAAACTTGGTCATTGCAGCTTGCCACCTGGGGAGCTTCATATACTTATTGATGATTATGGGCTCAAAGTATAGAACAAAGCTGAGGCAGAGGTATAACCTGGTAGAAGCTCCACACCACAGATGTGATCTCCCATGTCTTTTGTTTGTCACGAATTCAGAGAGCTCAGAAACAGAGGATTTGATCCTGCTCTAGGTATCCACCACAGAACTAGTCTAGTGCTTCACACTCAATTTATTATTTGATAGATGAAAAATCATATAGCAAATTCAATATCGCCAATTTCTTCTCTATTAGTGTGAACCATGGACTAATGGGGTTTATAATGTTTGCTTTACAATAACCAAAAGCATTTTCGGACTAATTTTTCTCAAACGAAATAATTATTGGTGAACTTTTCGGCAAAGAAGTCATAATGACATTTGTTGAATATGTCTGCAGGATGGAATGGAATTCTGTTGAACGGACTAAGGACAGAACCACAGAAATTCCTTCTCGGACTCAAGCCATGTATAAGTGAAAGTTTTTGTCACCCCTAGAAAGTATATCCTTTTTTTGCTCTTCTTTCAACTGTGGGTTATATTTATAAGCTTATAATGTGATTTCTGGGGTCGATTCGCTTGTTGTTATAACTTGTTACACTACCCCATTCTCATAGCTTGTGCCCTTTTCTGTTAATTTGAAGCAATGTAAGTATAGTTGTGCAGTATCTATGCCAATGATTGTTTTATATAAAGTGAGTCTCCAATCCTTACATACTTTTCATCTCAATCAATGTTATGTTAGCTTGATATGCACAAATGGTCCAATGATCTCACTAATTCTCTTTGTGATAAATATTTCTACCCCAAAACTTAAAGCTGCTTTACAAATTCTTTGGCTCAAAGACTGGATATAAAATGATAACGACATTGCGAAGTTTCTGGAAAACCTAGTTAAGGCCCTTAAGAAGACGAGGTTCTTCAAGTGCAGATGTTCTGAAATCCCAAGGAATCTTTATGCTCAATATTTTTAATCATGTTTTTTACGCCAATCCCACCTGTTTAGAGGAAAACAAAAGCATTCGCTCACCATCTAAACATAAATATATTGGCTTTGAACAAAAGGAAACAGTGCATGTATGTAAGAATGAGACATACCTAACATCAGTGAACTCACAAATACTGTGAAAGCTAGAATGAAGATAATCAAAGATGCTCTTCCTAATTTCTTAATCACCTTTCCTGCCACATGTTGCCCTGCGATTGCAGAAACAGTAGTCACAGCAGCAAAGTAGAGAGCTGCAAGAGAATTACAATGAAAGAAACCAACATTTCTTTTAATAGATAAAATTTCTTGTAAACATCCATTTGTGTAGTTACTAATTGATTCAAAGAAAACTTGAATGGCTAAAAAAGTTACCATAGGGAACTGGAAAACGGTTTAGGAGGTAGTATTCTACAACAGACATGGATGAAGAGAATGTCATGGCAAAGGTGGCCGTGGCACTTGACACCTATATGAAAGTTCTCATCACAAATAAGGACTTAAGGTATCAGATAATTACTTAAGGAGAGAATAGTTTCTAATGGATAGCTTCTCCTCTTTAAGTGGTGGAGTTAAGGAAGTGAAATTAGGAAAAAAAATGCGCATTATGGTGTAACTAATGGAACATGTGTTTTTCAAGCTGATTTTACTTCCAAGAAAAAAAAAGTGTGCTTCATTATGTAATTGAATACAAAAATTGTGGGATAAACTCAAGAAAAACAAACATCAATTGTTAATTTTGAAGTATGAAATGTACCTGAGGAGGAATTCCCATCTCCAAAAACATTGGACCCAACATAAACGCTCCACCGAGGCCAAGCAATCCACCAAGCATACCAGCTGCTGTGCCACAGGCACAATAAGAAACAAGCTTGTACAATGGCCACTTTGTGGTTTCTTCTCCCTTGGATGCAATTACTCTCCGGCCTTTGTACAGGTTTACTGCCTGATATGAAGTTACACCAACAGCCACCGGAATCTGATAGATACAGGAAGAAAGGAAGAAAAGAAAAAAAGTTCTCATTATAATGGGATTCTTACTTAAGCCATATTTGTAGCCACAAGGAAGTTTGTCTTCTTGATAGAAGGAGCACAGAGGTACCTGTGAGAGTTCTACCAACCAATATGTCAGTGAACATTTTGTCACATAATTCTGTGTCAACAAGTTGGATTTCGATCAATTGGATTTCTTAATGCATTGAAGTGAAGGGAAATTCCAAATAGTAAAGTTTCAAAGGAACATCAAAATGATATGAAACTAGATAAAAACCTTAACAATCTGCAATGCCAGTATTATGATCCATACAGCAACAATTACTCCAAGTTCCTTCCAGCGAACATTATCTAGAACAGGAACCTGGGACGGACGGTTGCTTAAGTCAGTCCTTAGAACCATACATCAAAGAAGTTTAAGCTTCATAAATTTTACCGCTGTTCGTTCAGGTTCCTTGGTTTCTGTTAGAGTGCCATTGCTTGGGCCTCCCGGAATATATTTGTCTTCAACATCTTCATTAGCAAGAGCAAATTAGACTTGCAATATGTATATGTCAGAGTTTGAATAGGTCATCAAGAAATTATAGGCCAACCCACCATTTGATTGCAACTGTTTTGAACCATCAAACATGTTCTAAAAATAATGAAACAAGTTGTGAAGTATTAGATGGATTAGAAGTGCGGAATATACAATCAACTTGAAGAACAAAGAAAAGTTTAAAGCCTGCCTTTTTAGTTATAGTTTCTCTTTTCCATGTCTCAACACCCTTGAAGAACGACTTAGTTGATACCCCTGCAGATCACGACCACTCATGGAAGTTCTCAAAAGATGTAAAGGAAGAAGATTTGCAGCTTAGAAAAGTGTTACCTAAGAGCACAATAAATAGTAGGATGGTGATCATCCAGTCAGAAAGAACCACATTCAAAGAAACTCCAATGCTGATCCCAAGAACCAACACAGGTTGGAAAAGAAGAGCGAGATCATAGTCAATGATGGGCAGGTCAAGTGTAGGATGCCTTCGCCTTAAATTATACATGACCGTTGCTGTTGCTGTGCCTGTGATCATACCTGACTGACCACAAAGAAGCAAAATTGAGGTGTTTGAACAGAAAAGAACAAGATAAATTAGCACAAGAATGAGATGAATTTAAAACTGTGATATATGAAAGTATATATATGTTCTCACATTTGGAGACTGCAATTGATGATTTCTGGTCAAATCCAATAATGAGGGTGAGCATTGGGATGAAAAAGCCACCCCCACCAACACCTCCCACACTCCCAAATGCTGCTCCAACAAATGCAATCATCGTACCCACCGCGATTTTCCCACCAAATCTGATATCCTGTATATGATCATCACTACAAAGTTTGAACTATTTGGAAGCACCATTTAAACCTGCTATTCAGTTGTACCTACTAAAATGCATTGAAAAAATATGAGTTTTTGTTTGTTTGTTTAATGGTAAAACAGAGAGAACAAAAGGTATATATAACAGGGAGGTAGAAGATTTACAAAAAAACAGTTTTTACATTCCAAATAGATCATCCTTGGGCAAGGCACATTTTCTCAGCAGCCTAACATGCATTTAGGCAACAAACCCAACGAAGGTAATAGAAAATCGGACTTACAGGCCACACATGCTTATAACCCAAGTGAGATTGAACCTCTTTCCCAGTAATATTCTGGCTTGAAGGTTGTGAGCCCAACATTTCTTCATGTGCTGAAACTGCTGCAGATGATAATGCTAATAAAACCAGAAAACCAACTCCAAGAGTTCCAATCTTACCAGCCATTTTCTCAGAACTTCCTCCTAAACCCAATGCAGTATAACCAAAACTAATACATATATATGCCAACGGGGTTTAGCCTAGTGGAAAAGGGCTTTGACTTGTAGACTAGTGATTTCAGGTTTGAACCCCCATGGTACTTTGGTAGTATAAGTGTGAGAAACCCCCCTCCTCGCTTGTAAAATAAAAAAAAAAAAAAAAAAAAAAAAATAATAATATATATATATATACTATGGATACAAAAGAAAGTATCTAGATGTATGTACAGAACGTATAGCAGGATCTCGAAAATAAGAAACTTTCTGCTGGCATTGGCTTTGATTTAGTCTAATTTATATTTTTCAGATTCATTATGTGTATGCATGCTAATGGAAGAAAGATTTTGTCGGTTGACTGATATTGAGTGATGGTTGATGTAAGACATTCACGTACGACAGTATGACTTGATTAGCTACCAACTTTGAACCTCTCTAATTACTTCTCTCACCCATATATATTCACTGCTCACCCATACACATTTATTGCTCGGACCCTTTGCCTCTTATATAACGTATATGGAACTCAAAACTACAGGACAATTTTACTCTGAATTAACAAACGTTTCGCCCCAGGGAAAGGGACTAAATGATTTTTTATTTTGTGCAAATTGCTCCATTTGGATGGAATGTATTTGAAAGAAAGGATTTGGATTCGACAATAAGGCTATAAATTTTCTATAAAAAAGCTATAAAACATTAGACTGTGTTTTATACCAGTTTCTAAGCTTATAGTGTTCTAACATTGGACTAATTAATATCAGTTTCTAATCTCATAGTTTTCTAAAATCAAATAATCTGAGCTAAGGACTTAGGATCCTTTGCTGCACTTTCTCTCAAACCCAATGTACTCCTTGTGCTCAATTTGCTTAACCATGTTTGCTATGCCAACTCTACCTGTTTAGAAGCAAAAACTATATATGTTAGCAGAAAATTCATATCTTGAGCTTAACATGAGGTAAATAAAAGTAAAAAGAAAGAAAAAAAAAAAAAAAAAAAAAAAACATGGGTTAAAATGGCACATACCTAAGGAAACTGTACTCCCAAGTGTTGTGAAAGCCAGAATGAAGATGATCAAGTATGTTCTTCCTAAGGCTTTTGATCACCTTTCCTCCAAAATTTTGCCCCATGACGGCAAAAAGAATTGTCGCAGCAGCAAAGTAGAGAGCTGCAAAACAATTACAATGACAGAAGCCAGCATTTATTTGAAAACAGAAATTGCCTTCTAAGCACAAGTAGTGATTAATTTATGAACAGAAATGTGAATGGCTAAGAAATTTAACATAGAGAATTGGAAATTGTTTTTAGGAGGTAAAATTCTACAACAGACATGGATGAAGAGAATGTAATGATAAAGGTGCTTGTGGCACTTGACATCAGCAGAAAAGTTCTCAACAAGTTAATATAATGATCATCATATTTTGTTAGCTTTTACTCTGAGGGATGGAACTAATAAGAAGTGAATGCGACGAGAACAAATACTTTAGAATTGTACAAGGCACCCAAAGAAAAACAAACTCAACTACATCACTTATCAAATGTTGAAGTATGAAATGTACCTGAGGAAGGATCCCAATCTCCAGAAACAGTGGACCCATAATGAATCCTCCACCTAAACTCAGCAAACCGCCAACTATTCCGCTGCTATGCCACAGGCAGAATATAAAACAAGCTTGTGCACTCTCCAGTTTGCACCTTCTTGTCCACTGGATGCAATTGTTAACCGCAGCATATGACTTGCTTCAACAGCCACTGGAATCTGATTGATGTGGGACAGAAGGAACAAAAAGTCCTTAGTTGAGGTACATATTTCACAATCACTACTTTCAAGCACAAGGAAGATTGTTTTCTTGATACAGGGAGCATGGAAGGTACCTGTGAGACATCTAGTAACCAATATGCCACTGAACATTTTGTCACATGTTTCTGTGCCAGTGAAAATAAGTTTCCCATCAACTGGCTTCTTGATGAATACAAGTGATGGAAATTCCAAATAAAAAAGTTTCACTAGACAAACCATAGCAATTTGCAATGCAACTATTGCAACCCAGACAAGAGCAACAACTCCAAATTGCCTCCAGCAAAACACTATCAAGCAGTGAAACATGGGGAGTTCAGAGAAGTCAGTCCATAAAAAACATGCATAAAGTTTAGCTTCAAAACTCTAACCCTTGCTTTTTTAGCTTCCTTGGTTTCTGTTGTGCCATTGCTTAGGCCTCTAGGAATGTTTCTGTCTTCAACGTCTTCATTTCCATCACCTAACTAAGGAGCATGCGTTTTAGCCTAGCAACTGACAGTTCAAATATATCTGCGTCAAAACAGATGAAAGACATAATACCAAAGTGAAAAATGATTGAGCAACTCACATTTGGTTGCAAGCGTTTGGAAGCATCCATTAAATTCTGAAAGCAATAAAGCGAGGTGCAATTGAGATGGATCAAGTAATGCAATCCCAGAATATACAACTAGTCTAGAAACAAGCAAAATCCAAAGACCACCTTTTTAGTTATAGTTTCTTTCTTCCACTTCTCCACTGCTTTAAAGAACGATTTTGTCGTTGTGCCTGCAGTTATATCATACATGAGGAAGTTGTCCAATTGTGAATGGGGAAGGTTGCACCTAAGCAAATTGTTACCTGTGAGGACAATAATCAGTAAGGTGGTGATCATCCATTCAGAGAGAGGGACTTGTGTTAGAATTCTTAGTTTGTATATGTATTTTCCGATTAGGAAGAGATGTATTTTCTGGAGATTTCAGCTAGAGAGAATGAAGAGAAATGAGGAAGGCACTGTTCTATTGAATTCTTACAATCTGCAGCTTACATAGTGTGTCTGACAGAGAGAGAAATGTGATTCTCTTCTAACAGAATTACAACTGTCACCCTATTAGGTGCTTACACGTGTCATACCAAATCTAAGCTAGAGAATCCACCTAGACTATGATCTAATGGTTCTCATTACATCATTTAAAATAGACAGAACAGAAAATAGAAAATGACTTCTGCCTAAGAAATCAGGCAGAACAGGATTATATTTCAACAACTTGGTCACATGATCAGATGGCTTCACAGCATGAACGTGGCGCTAATGACGCGTCTAGTAGGGAGCAATCTCCTGATCTTGGCGAAGTTGAGAGGGAGAGAGTGAGGCAGATTGTACGAGGATGGATGGAAACTGGCATTAGTGATCATTCATCCAATGTTGCTCCCTGGACCAACGTCATGGCTGTGGGAATGGTGAAGCTAAATATGCCATTGTGGATCATAAATGTGGAAGCTGCGGGCATGGTTTGTTGTGTTGGAAAGTAGTTGATCAACAACTGCAGCTGCTGATGATTCACGAAAATAATATTAGTATTACTCTGAAAATGATTCATTGCCATGTTTGGCTTGGGGAGACCTGGACGAAGATGATAATTAAGTAGGCTTTTTATTAACAAAAAGCAACATCGCCTAACATTCAATGGAACTCCAATGCTAATCCCCACCACCAGCGTTGTTTGAAATAGAAGAGCAAGACCATAGTCGATGAGGGGCAACTCGAGTGTCGGATGCCTTTGCCTTAAATTGTACAAGATAGTTGTAGCTGCTCCCCCTGTGACCATACCTGACCAACCAGACAGAACATTCAAAATAGCCTACAGTTGTTTAAATGGAAAGCAAAAGGTAAATAATTTTTCAATGTACTAACTTATAAGACCTATTTAAACTAATAATATACACATAATTAAGGCAAAAACAAATTAAACCTATCAGGATGTAAACTTAGGCATCAGTTTTGGAACAACAAAACAGAAAATATTGACTGATGCATTATGGAAATTTCATTAAATATGTCCAGAACTCATTAGGAAATTAATAACACACCCAATAAAAGCTAATGCATAACATTCAAGCAGAGAAAGCTAGAAATTCTTACAATATGAAACTCGAATCTAAAGTTTTAGAAAGTTGGATAGTCTTGGGGGTGACTGAAACTGTAAATCGGTGGAATTTCATCAAATCAATAATATTTGAGTTGAAAGTAAAGATGTAAGAGGCTTGTTCAGACGGTGAAAACATAAAAACATGTGATCAAAGTACTTACAAGTTACATGTTGATATTGCCGTTGATGATCTCTGATCAAACCCAATAATCAGGGTGAGCATTGGAACAAAAAGAGCCACCTCCTCCAATACCTCCCACGCTCCCAAATGCTGCCCCAACAAATCCAATTATTGTACCCACCAAAATTTTCCAGCCAAATCTCATTTCTTGTGGCAAATTTTAATTATTTCTAACACTACGTACCACATTGTTTATTAAGTACTATAGCTAGAGTTTCACATTCTTTTATTTCAAATTTATTATTTGTAGAGGTGGTTTGGGAGTCAGCTAGAATCATCGGTGAAGGGCTGACGCCGGCAGTGAGAGCCAAACCTCCAATTACTGACCCTTACCCTAAAATTACTGTTGTTAGTGCAACAAGGGCAGTACCGTCAATTTATTCGAGGCATTTCCGAGAGTACTTGGTCGAAACAGTTGGTGAGACCCTACTGGTGTTTCTTATTTCTAATAAACGTTCAACTGATGTTGTGGACAGTGTGGAGGTTTTCAGGCTTCATCTTGGTAAACTCTCATGGAGAGCCTTGGAGATAGAGCATTGTTTGTTGGGGTGAATTGTTGTATGGTAGTTCTTTTTCTCTTCTCAACCATTCATCCCCCGCTCAACCTTTCAAATGGGTAATCTAGTCATGCAAATGGGTAGCCACCTCTATATAATATTCCTTCATTATAATTAATTGAAACTTCTTCACAAGTTTCATGATAATTATAAAAATAAAAATAAAAAAGGTTAATAAAATCTAACAAATTAAAACACTTTTTAACTACTAATAAATTAATGTCCAAACAACAAAAATAAATATTTGATCTCTCAGTTTCACTGGGAATTCTCTGAATGAAAGGTTTTTTTACTTACCAGAAAAGAAGAAAGATTTCTTGATACCAAAGAAAAGTAATTTAGAAGTTACCATAAAAATTTATAATTTTAAAAAAAAATGTACCCTAGCTTTCGCAAACATATATATAATATACTCTTTTTGTAATTGGGTTGTATCCATATATCGAGAACTCTATAGCTTTTGCACAGCCAAGACGATGATGAAAGAACACATCTCATGGCTTTGCACGTTTCTTCTTGTGGTCGCCATTGGTGATTAGCTTCTGCGTAAAGGGGACTTAAAAAGAGGAAGAGCGTTTAATCAAAATCTGGAAGAATTGAGCAAGTGCAGGTAGTTTCCTCTTCATCATATATTATTATATTTTAGTTTCAGTCCACCGTTCAATTCAATAATTATAATCTAATTGGAATTCCCAAGCATTAATTCTTAATATTATGATTTTTTTTTTCTGCTATAAAGTTGTCTAATTTAAACTTCAAGTTTTTCATTATTATTTTTTCCTAGTATATATGTAATGAATAACATTCTAAATTTGTATGAAAGACACCTTCAAGTGCTTGCTTATTAAATTGGAAGAAGAAGAAACCCTCAATCATACTCAATATGGATATTAAACAAACTCTAGTTTTGTACAACAAGTAATAACTACTATACAATACATATTGATCTTCGTTTAAAAAGAAAAAAAGTAAAAGTAAAGCAGTAATTAACGGTCTTAATTTCCTATTTCTCACTAATTGGCATTTTGTGCAGTGGTAGTTGTGTTCATTTCATTGGTACAAGTCTTGAAATCTAATCACATTGATACGGCTAACCCAGCTAACCCGGCCACATGTAGAAATATGATGAAAATAGTGTAAATCTCACTATGCTTTAGCTTTAGTCTTCTGTGGTAACTCTTTACACCATCCTCTATTTTGAAGTTTATATATATATATACGTTTTATTTTCCTTTCATTTGTGTATTAATTGCTTCGTTTTATCAGTTTCTCTATTAATTGCTTGTTCTTCTTTTTTTGGTTTAATCACGTGGCAGGTATGGAAGGTTACGAATGTTTTGAAGGCAACGTATTAAATGGTTGTTTGATGCGAAACTCGATCGCTGCTGGAACAACTGGAATATTTTTATGGGTGCTAGCAAGTTCATATGATTTAGTATTTAAATTGCATATTTAAGTTTTGGTATCATTTTTCTCAGAAAAAAAAAGGTTGTGGTATTATAGTCTAGCTAAAGAACTTATACAGTGGTGGTGGTTTTCTTCGAAATTTTCCAAATTCTCAAAAAGGTTGTCCTTCATGTTTCAGAAAAAAAATGTATCGTGTTTACTTGACTTTTCTCACTGCTCATTTTACTTCCAATAATACCATTGGTTATCTTTTCTTTAACAAATTTAAAATAAATAAAAACGTTTCCCCATATTTTGTGAATTAATGACATATTACCTACATCATTTATCTAACACATACTCTCTCACAATAACCATTGCCCTTTTTTTCCCCACCCAACAATTATGAATTTTGTCAACCCCTTAAATTCAATAATAATAATAATAAATTTAAAATCAATTAATTTGAGGAATAGCCTAATCAAGCACATTCTAGATTTAACAAGCGCTATTAACACAATCAATCACATGCAGGAACACTAGTTTGTCATAGTCTTTGAAGAAGCCGTCCATGTCCCGACAAACAAGCGCTACAAATTCTTGATGGCTATTAACACATACAAGGCAAGGCAAAATTTATAATTAATGCAATTGCTTGGGAATTCAAATTGGAATATTAATCTTTGAGGTTTTCCTCAGCAGACTCAAAGCATCAAGCCAAGATCTCCATGTATTCCGAATCTCTTCCATCTTTTCATCAATCTCTCTAAGTACCAAAACTGTTTCTCTATATGTAGAGATATAGTTATATATAAACTTAAAGAAGGCGGCTCCCATCAGTCCCAACACCAGAGTTGAAATATCTTTCCTTGCCATTAATTAAGATTAGGAACATTTTAAAGTTGGGTCGATTCTTTTCGGGTAGACAAAGAAAATTGAGAAGATTTAAACAAGTGATCTGAGTAGCAAAAGTATATGTGAGGGTTTAGGGAGCACAAGATGAACCCATTTATAAGCTATATATACGTGCGACAAATTAAAAAAAATATATTTATCTTTTCCTTCAACTAAAGCAAAAGGCAGGCAAATAACAAAAAAAAAAAAAAAAAAAAAAAAAAAAAATTAAAGAGAAATTCAATTAAAAAAGAACACACGCACATTTTTTTTTTTTTGTTTTAACCATTGAAAGACATTACAAAGTAGATCCTTACCATACAAATCTAATTTGAAACCACTACTAACTTTTCTTGAGAAAAATCTCAAAATCAAATACAATAAACACGACACGTTGGTATCATTACGTATCATTTTTTGTTACCAAAATTGAACAGAAGAGTTTTAAACTGTAATTAACTCAAAGATTTAATTTCCTTTTTACTGCACTTGTGCAATTCTTCGATATTCATTGTGTTGTCTCCGTCGCTTTCTAGGTATATATACTTAAAGATATTCGTACTCAAACATGTCAACCTAAGTACAAGTACCAAAAAAGAAAAAGAAGGGAATATAAATATAGAATTAGTCGGTTTGTGATGGGCTGTCGACAGGTTTGGTGTTTTAAATGGTATTGCCTTACTCAATAACAAATATTAAAGCAAAACATTAAACAATATCATGTGTAAGTACTAACCGAAAATCCAAATCGACCTCAAAAAGAGAAATCCAAATCCATCCTAAATAGTTCATGACAAAATAATATATAGACGTTCAAATCCGCCTCAAATAGTTCTAACAACAATTTTACCAACAAAAAAAAACCAAAATAACTAGAGTTGCCCCAAATCTGCCCTGCATTATACTCAAGGGTGAAAAAATCTAACTCCACTCGGGTCAAAGAGAACGCTGCAAAGAGTCTGTTGTGCCATTATGCATCCCTGCAAAGGGTCTGTTGCTAGGAGGGAGATTGCTGCTGTGAAGGTGCTCGGGTTTTATGCTTTGAAAGTAGTTGAAGCCTTTGCATTTGTATGATCAATGATAGCACAAAAATAATCATATATCAGATATAGTAGTTCAAATAAGATTTTATTGCTATTAAAGGAATGACTTTTGTTAACCGATACATCAAAAAGAAGGGAAAACACTAATTCATATAAATATGAAGAAGTCAATGGGTTAGTCCAGAGAAAAAAAGCCTTTGACTTGCATAACAGTGGTCTCAAGTTCGAACCCTTATGACACTTTCGTAGTGTGTGTGTGTGTGTGTGTGTGAGAAACTCCCCTCTCCTTTGTAGTTTAGATTATTGATTGTACTAAAAAAAAACATAAATATAACATCACAATTGAGAAGAGAATAGTGAGAAGAAACACCCGAAAAGTTTAAAAAATATATACATATAAGATCGAAGAAACTACCTCAGACGTTTGGAACGTAATAGATCTTCATTAAGGCGGTCGAATAAATGCCTTCTATGATGACGCATAAAATATCCCAAAGGAGCAACAATGACTTGTGCAGCTGGAGAAGCAATAAACACTGCTAGAAAAAGAAGCGTATCTATCATGTTTACAGGAGAGTATAGCTTTTGTGCATTCAAAGTGAGAGAAGAACATATATAAATAGTTACAGGCTTGATTATATTTATAAAAGACCTGGAATGTATTCCTTTTATTTTGTTTACTTCACTTGCAAGAAAACAAGATTTTCTTGATATGAAAGAAAATAAAATTTTAAACTTACCATTACAAAGTACGCTCACTAGCCATTACCCTTTTTTTTTCTTTCCAGTTTTGCAATTAGGTTGTCGATCGCATCGCATCCATATCTTTTGCAATTATATGTGTTATTGTGATAATTACAAATCAACCTAATTACAAGTACCAAAAAAGGAAAGACGTGAACTGGTGCTAAGTTACGTCAGTAATTACAAATAGGGAGACAAAACCTAATAGGTAAGAATAATTTCATACTAGAATCACAATCAAATATATGGATTCAATGTCTAAGGAGGAAACTGCGGCAGAGGAGCCCTACCCTACTTTTTCTTTACTTGAAGGAAAAGATAAATAATTTTATTTATTTATTTGTCGCACTAGTCTAGGATCCAAGCTCAAAAAAAGACCATTTGTTTAAACTCTCACAGAATCTTCTCACTTTTCTTCACTTTTCTTCAGCAAAATCAAATTTATCTAAGGAAGAATTAAATAGGAAATAAAGAAAATGATTATAGAGATTTAAGTGATTAAGCAACAATTTATTTCACGTTATTTACTAGACATGGTACGCGTTCTTATATTTATTGTTTATCAAAAATTGAAAAATAATTAAAGATGTAAACCAATTTGATTTTTCATGAAAATTAGGCACTTTACCATGCTTAAAAAATAATAGTGAAGATTGAAAATTAACTAAGTGTTCACCCCGTTTTGTGGTTACTCCTGAGATGGAAGGGCAAAGTTCCCCACTGCCTTGGAAACCATTAACTGGTCAACAAGTCAGCTTTCTTTGGTGTATGAGCGTGCCACTGCTAGCAATGAAGATTCTAGCAGATTTATTCTAGAATAGATAACTTGCGCCCCAAGTTACTGATTTCTATAAACAAACGATTGTGAATTTGGGTGAGGAATATCTCCCAAGTAAGTTCTTTTCTTGCCTCAGACTGATGAGGACTTTAACAATTTATCTCAGTATAAAGATGTTGTTCTGGCCTGAATGGTTGATGGAATTTAAGCTGTCTTAGGCAGAACTGCCTTTTACAAAACTATAAAAATAAATACCCATGCTAGAGAGATAAAAAGACAGCTGGAACTCCATTTCTGTCTGGATAAGAGGCTCTGATCCGGGCTGGACTGGAAGTATCTGGACTGGACTGAACTGTCAACAACTTCAACTGCTAAGCTTCAGCTGTAAATCGATACCAAAGGTCAATTTTGGCAGAGCTTTAATATACTTCAAGCTTTTGTGAGGCTTTTGAGTGGGTAGAACTGCGGTTTCTTCAGTCTGAAAGGGCAGAAGTGACTGTTCTTGAAGACTTCAGTGGACTGGAGACTGCACTATGAAATTTGTTGAGGTTTTCATGTTTGAGAAAAACTCAAGCTCTACCTGTTTTGGTTTTTTGCTGAACCAAATTTGTAACGAGAGAAATCTCGTTTTAAATGATTTATTTTCTAAGTCTGAACCTTGAGAATTCTGATCTAAAGCTGGTTTCACTTGAAATTCAAGTGAGCTTCTAGTTGATTTCAAGTTGTTTGTTTGATTGATGATTTTAGTGTAGGATTGATTGTCCTTTGCGCTGTTCACTCCTTCTTGTATTTATAAGAAATGTTTTCTGGAGTAGGGTGTCCTTTCAAAAGATCTTCCTTTTAAAATGGAAAGGAAAAAGGATTTTGCCAGTTTTTGGTAGATAGGTTCTCAATAGGCAATCACTTCCCTATTTTTCTTGAAAGAGAACCTAATATTTTCTTCTAATTTCAACTACCCCTTGTGAGAGCTAAAAAACCATGATGTCTGATTTTTAGTTTGAACAACTCTCTGTTTCCTGCTTTATCTTTTTGAAAATATAGCCTGCGTATTTCTCTTGATAAGATATGGTGCCTTCTTTGGAGTGGAGACAATATCCCAGAATATACATAAGAGGGGTTTTGATTTTTCTGGATTTTTCATAGCTGTGTCTTCCCAGTTTTTGCCAGCCACTGACCCTCTTAATTATCTCTGCAACGGTTGATTTTGTTGACTTTTCCAAATCTGGGAAGAAAAAAGGTGTTTACGTAGGTTCTATCCCTTTTTTATCCAAATCGTGCTGGGCTCATTTTGTCTGGAGCTCAAAGGTGACTTCTCGTTTGAGGCCCAAGTTTGCTTGTCTGGTTTGATCAGTTTTGGGCTAGGCCTTTCTGGACTTTGGGCTTCTGCTCTATATTTTTCAAAGACCAAACTGTTTGAGTCTTTGTAGCTTTATTATGAGATTCTTCTTCGTTGGGCTGGGCGTGCCAAATTAGGCCCAAACACTAAGAACATAAATAAATTTATCCAAGGAAGAATTAAATAGTAAATAATGAAAATGATTATAGAGATTTAAGTAATTAAGCAACAATTTGAAGGAGAATTTAGTAATGTAAGTACTTATAGTAAATAATAAAATAATCAATAAAATTAAATGGATTAAATAGAAAAGAAATAAATTATAACATTAAATGGATTAAATAGAAAAGAAATAAATTATATTAAGTAATTAACTAACTGATCAACAATATAAAACAATAAGTAATTATGTTAATTTCTATTTTGAAAAACAGCTCGCAATATATATACTAGATTCCATAGTTTATAATCACAAAGTTATGACCAGCGTGGTGGTTAAGTGACTACAGATATTAGAGTGGTGGTTCTGTATTTGTTTCATGTGTATTTGTTGCATTTATTCGAACTTATTGCGGATCATTTGCTTGTTCTTCCTAAACAATTTTTGTATTTGTGTCTCTCTTTTCCTCTTTTTCCTCGGTCAAAATCTCATTTCAATCTGTGCACTTGACAGACTTGGGAATTGAAAAGTCAATATTCATTAAACCAAAAACGTTTCACTTAACTGTGCTTATGCTGAAGTTGTGGAACAAAGACCGAGTCCATGCAGCTATTGAGGTTTTGCAGGTAAGTGTATGTAACTGAATCAAATAAAAATAGGCTGACAGACACTCTGGATAGAAACACACAACATTTTATTTCAAGTAGGCCCCTGTCAGCCTATTTTATGAGAGGTTCCTTGGCCAAAGCCGGTGTTGTTTATGCCCCTGTTGAAGAAATTGGCAGCAAGGGGAGACTTCTGCGTGCTTTTCGTATCCTAGTTTTATAAGCATTCATTCTATTTCATTTTTGTGTTTGTTGTTCCTGAAATCAATAGAAGAAGAAAATAAAAACTTTCTAGTCAAGGTTGAAGTTATTTATATCGATTTAATATCTTTCTGCTGTGTCTGCTTTTGGCACTCTTAATTTTGGTTGTTTTTGGTTTCGATTATATATCCCACTGTAAGAGTTAATACGAGAGTCTGGTCCTTTTGAATTGCAGTTGCATGCAACCGTGATGAATGCAAGGCATAGGAAAAGATGCTGCTGCCATTTGTGTAGTGTTTAAAAGTTTCTTTTAGTCTGGTGTTTATTAGGTGCTCCGAAGTGTTGGGGCCCTTAAGTGTTTTTGTCCTTTTAAAGTTTCTTTTGCTTGTGGATGATATATGAGATTGCAATATGCAGGAAGAATCGAACGAGATTGATATACGATATATGAGATTGCAATATGATGAAGACTGTAAATCTCACTATGCTTTAGCTTTAGTCTTCCATTCATCCAAAACTGGATATGATATATGAGATTGCAATGTGACCTACGAAATTGGGATGACAAGGGAGTGCTCAAGCTCTTCTTCCATTCATCCAAATCAGGCCTTAACATGCTTGAATTGACAAGGGAGTAAATAGTTGAATCCTTTGTAAAGAGATGGCAGTTCAAGTTGTTAAAAGCATTCACTCAATGAAAATGACGAAAGGCTTGCACAATTGAACTACATAAAGAAATTGAAAAAACAAACGTTGTTTTGCTTTGATCGATTAACAGCAGGCCAAAGGAACAGACCCACCATCGTCTCTCATGTAAATCCCCCGCATTGTTTTCCCTTTTGAAAGCTTTTAACATCTGTCAGATTGTCATATGAATTAGAGGGCAACAAATTCAGTGCCATTACGAGAAGCAGGGCAATTCTTTTTATGTTGGATCTCCATCCTAAGAACTATATGATATACAAATAAACAACAAAGTTTCATTTATTTTTTATTTTTTATTTTTATGTACATATATAGCAAGTGGAATAAATCAACAAATGTTTTTTGTTGTTAGAAAATGGTGCTAGCTGGCTGGAATCTGTATGTAAATACCAATTAAAATGAGCTTTACCTAGAAAGATTTTGTTGGCTTTGACCTATAAAAGGAAGGATTGACTCACCCCCTAACGAGGAGAAATTAAGTATATGTGTTATGTTGATGGTTTAAATGTCAAAATGGTCCCCAATTTAGATTTTATGTTTAGGACTGTTAGTCAATATCGTTCATTCTGTTAAACTTGCTGTTAATAAGCTTTATAAATATATATTGTTTTTGTCTTTTGGAAACCCAAGTCTTTTTTAAATTAATAAAAATATTAAAACTTCATTAAAACATAACATTAGAAGAAAAAAAAAGGTAAGTTTAACGAAACAGGTTATATTTAAGCCTATGTTAATCCAATTGCTAAGATCTTGTTGGAATTCACCAGGCTGGTGACAAAAGACCCTAGGAAATGAATAATGAAGGGATCTAATCCAATTTTCATTGGTTAATTATTTATGCAGTTATAAAATTTCGAAGCCCGAATTAGTGGCCCACCCTTTCGTCAAGGATTTCAATTTAACTTTTGGTCATAGACTATCTCAAAGTTGAACAGTCCGAACCGTCCGCTTGTTTAATCTCCACTTAAAAATCATCCTTCTAAACATTAGCTAAATCAAAAGCATTATGTCATCTAACTATGATGAAATATAGAGACAAAAACACTAGCTAAATCAGATACAATTTGTTGTCTATACTAACGTGTTCATGTATTTATATATATATATATATATATATATTTATATAAAGGATGTCTTTTAAAAAAAAAATTCCTTTATAGGGCTACCCCATAAATGCAGTCAAACGATCAAAACCATCTATATTTTTGGTCTTCATTCAAGCATCATCCCTACAAATTCTATTTCGATAAAAAATTATTTGGTTATCTTAAAATGGGGAAAAAAAAAACTTAATTTGTTAAATAGAACTTAATGAAAATGCTTCTAATCAAATGACTAGCTAATTTTCGATTTGGCCATGTTTTGCATCCATAATCCTTCAAGAGAGAATGTAACAACTAATATAGTTCAACTGTTAGATTACAACCCATAAATTTAATGTCATTATTTTTCTTAAATAAGGACATTTTTACAAGAGAAAGCCTTTATAATGTCACACTGATTATATATTTAGCACAAAAACTTGAAGAGGAAAAAAATGTTACAAACTTTATTTTTTGGACTGAAATACATTTCATAAAAAAGGCCCAACAAGCTAGGAGCCCTACAAAACGCAGAACAAAAAGCCCAAGTAGTAAAATTTAAAGCCCCATAGCACACTAATTTAGAGCATCCATAATGGGCTCCTTAAACCACCTCATTAGATAAATTTTAGGGAGGAATTAAAAAAATACAACTTCAACCATGTTCTTTATCCATTTCCTAAAATAGGGAGGCCTCTAAGAGCATCCATAATTATGCTCCCTATTTCTTAGCTAAAATTTAGCTAAAAACACAAAAAATCTATTTTATGAGCTCTCTAAAAAATTTCAACTCCAACCATACTCCCTAATTTGGAGAGTCATAAATGCTTTACTTATTTTTGTCATAAATACTTTACTTTTTTTTAAATTTAATTCCTGAATATTCCCAAATAATAAACTACAAAAACAATTCTATGGGTTTTGTGTTTTAAAAGTGTTTATGTTTTGCAAAATACCTATAAGGAAAAGAACTGAAGAAAAAAAAATAAAAAGGGTGTTTGTGTGCTGCTAAATGTATACAGTGAAAGGAATCGAAAAAGAAGATATTTGCTTGTGCTTTGCAAAGCACCTATAGCAAAAAGAATAGAAAAGATGGTGCATGATGTAGGTAGTGTGCAATAGAAAGGTGATTAAAAATATAAAATGCAGAAAAAAAATGATAGAATTAAAGACATCATTAAATAATTGTTCTAAATAATAATAAAATATAGTAGCATTTAATTATAGGGAGTTACTATGAGCCTTTTCTCTCTCCTCAGATTTACCGATATTGAGGTATAAGTTCAGGTATAAGTTCCTCATAATGTAGAAATAATAATAAAATATTTCTTTAAGGTGACAAATTGAAGTTGAGGTATAAGTTCATGTGACATTTCTACAAAAAATCTAAAAAATTATAGTAAATTTAGGTTAACCCCTTCAAAGTCATTGTTCTTCAACTACAACCCATCTCTTTATTTTGTTAATAATAAAATCCTATTTTTTCTTAATAAAATCGGATCATTAGAATCCAATTCAGCAAGTTACCGAATTTATTATACTTTTTCAATTCCTAAAATACACCCAACTAAGAGATTATTGTATTTTGTATATTAATGTAGGAACCAATATAGAATTTTTTTAAATTGGAGGGTAACTAATAACACACGTTGAATTTGGAAAGATTTCCAAATAGATGTGGGAATTAATTTGAAAATGTTTTTAAAATTTAAACAATAAATTCATATTTAACATACCTAATACCATTTAAAACAATACATAATACCCTTGTCGATAGCTCATCACAAACCGACTAATTCTATATTTATATTCCCTTCTTTTTCTTTTTTGATACTTGTAATTAGGTTGATATGTTGGTTGAGTACACTTGAGTACCCTGTGGTTACACCCTTAAGACATGTTAATCCTTACATACCCAGCTCAACCACCATCACCACCCAATCTAACCGCACTGTGGAATGTTGGGGGTCTTACGGTACTGAGAGTAAGATTGGCAGAAAGGAAAAGAGAAAAGAAATGAAATGCTCAGAAATATTTCCTGTCATTCATAATTCCTTTTCCCAAGGAAGAGAAGGTTTAATACATTCCTAATACAAAAGGCGTGAACCCCTGATGTCGGCCAAAAGCTTATACTATGACAATTGATAAAATAGTAAATTAGATATGGTGGCAAAGCCCACCAAGAAATGAGGCCCGGCCCAATCATGAAGTGTAACATGGAACCAGGGAGAGGTGGGTTGATGAGATTCATGCCATGAAAGGAAGGAGGAGTTGGAGTGAAAAAGAGGGAAGGAGAAGAAAAGAGAAAGGAGAGAAGAGGAAGAAGGAAAGAAAAAGGAACTCCAAGCATCAAAGCCAAGATCAAGGGTAAAAAAAGAGAATACTAATTAAATATGAAACTACGTACTGACATCCATGTATTCCGAATCTCTTCCATCTTTTCATTGATCTCTTTAAGTACCGAAACTGTTTCTCTATATGTAGAGATATAGTTACATATAAACCCCCAAGGATAACACTGAGGCAATGTATGATTCCAAAAACAAAAATAGATCCTCCACCACAATTTTCCCTAACAATTTGATGGTTCACATCAATAAAAAAGAAAGGATAAAATCAACTACCAAATGCTGATCCAATGCATGCGTGCCATATTTGTCACATTATCCAACTCAGAGTACACTAGAAGAATAATGCAAATAGAGAACTATTGCAACTTTATTCAATGAAAATTTGTAAACCAAGGCAGACTGGATGTGCTCACAAAATGCAATAAGATTACCTAAGGAAAAACTTAGAACTTGTAAGTTCTTTAGCTAGACTCTAATATCACAACCTTTTTTAAATACTAAATATTAAATACTAAATATTCCAGATGTTCCAGCGGCGATGGAGTTTCACATCAAACAACCATTTAATTCGTTGCCTCCAAAACATTAGTACCTACCACACGATTAAACAAAACAAAACAATTAATAGAGAAACTGATAAAAAAGAAGCAATTAATACCACAAACATAAGACTGTAAAAACTCCAAAACAGAGGATGGTGTAAAGAGTTACCACAGAATACTATAGCTAAAGCATAGTGAGATTTACACAGTTTTCATCATATTTCTATATGCAGTCAGGTTAACTGGAATTAGATATTAAAATAATCACAAATATTGTGAGAAGTAGGAAATTAAGACTGTTAATTACTTCTTTTACTTTTTTTTTTTTTTTTTTTTTTTTTTTTAATAAGAAGTTAATAACTTGTTGTACCAGTTCTAACATGGCAGAACAAAACTAGGGTTTGTTTAATATCGATGTTGAATATGATTGAGGATTTCTTCTTCTTCCAATTTAATAAGCAAGCACTTTAAGGTGTTATTCATTACATATATAGCTAAAAAAAAAAAAAAAAAAAAAAAAAAAAAAAAAAAAAAAAATTATTATGTATGCAAACAAAAATAATAAAAACAAAAATAACAAAGGAAAGTAGGATTAAGCAATATATACCAGGAAACTTTGGGCATGTGGATCGGTTTATCTTTTAGGAATATTTTCCAAATTATGCCGCTTAATCTCCCTGTTGAAATTTGATTTTGCATACAAAACATATCAAATTGTAATTACAAAAAGTTTAAATTAGACAACTTTATAGCAGAAAAAAGCATCATAATATTAAGAATTAATGCTTGGAACTGAAACTAAAATATAACAATATATGATGAAGGGGAAACTACCTGCTCTTCCTCAATTCTTCCAGATTTTGATTAAACGCTCTTCGTCTTTTTAAGTCCCCTTTACGCAGAAGGTGATCACCAATGGCGGTCCCAAGAAGAAATGTGAAAAACCATGAGATGAGTTCTTTCATCCTCTTGGCTGCAAAAGCTATAGAGTTCTCGATATATAGATGTGCCAAATTATATAAATACAACCCAATTACGAAAAGAGTATATTTTATATATGTTTGCCAGAGCTAGGGTTTTCGTTACGAGCTAGAGTATGTGGTTTTTTTTATGGGAAGTTATAAATTACTTTTCTTTCGTATCAAGAAATCTTTCTTTTCTTTTCTAGTAAGTGAAAAAATCTTTCTTCTTTTCGTATCAAGAATATTCTGATAACAATGGGTGGTTCTCCTCCGGGTGTGGTTTTTTTTTTTTTTTTTTTTTTTTTTTTTTTTTTTTTTTTTAATGTCTAAGCTAAGCAAACACACACAATAATTTTGCTTTGTGCGCACAAAGTTGTATTTACTAATGAGGTTGATTTTGCTTTGTGCACGCACACACTCTGTTTTTCTTTTAATTACCTGTTCTGCAAATTCTTAATTTTTTTTTTATCATTTGAGCTTGACCAAAGTGCAACAAAGCACAATATAGCAAACTTAGCAGGTTTTTACGCAAAGTATGTTGGTTTTTGCAAGGCATTGCAAATATATGTTTGAGTTGAAGTTAGTCTCGCATTGGAAAATTATAGTTCCTTGAAGGTCTTCATAAGACCTACTCTTGGAAATAGAATAATTAGAATTGGGCTATGCAAGTGACCTAATTAAGTGGCTTGTTGGGTTTGGCCTTTGGGTCAATGCTTAATTAATTGGGTTAATGGGTAATTAATATATATTTAATTAGTCAAAAGATGGGCATTGGGCTCTGTGATTTAAAATTAAACCCAATTAATGAAATTAATTTCGAGTTAATTATTTAATTAATTATTTGAATTATTTTTTAAATTTTAAATATTACATAAGTTTGTCTGATTGGGTTTGACCGTTATATGATACATGTTCCAACAGGTATTATCCCTCTATATAAACAGGAGCCCTGGTTCTATTTGATACACATCAAAAACGCAGATTTCATTCTAAGTCATATTCAATTTCGTGAATTTGTTTATTGTTTAATTTCGTGAAAAATTAGTCAATTTTATTTTAATGTTTTATTTAATTATTTGTTGAATTACATTATTAGTGTAATACTGATTGTTGTTTCACCACCAAAGTATAGTTAGCCCATTCCATTTTTAAAATTATGGGTTTGTCCATGTATCAATATATATAAAGCAAAAGGTAGAGAATGGTAAAACATTCAAAATGCCAAAAACTA
The DNA here is from genome assembly GCA_903112645.1 of Prunus armeniaca. Taxonomy (NCBI): domain Eukaryota; kingdom Viridiplantae; phylum Streptophyta; class Magnoliopsida; order Rosales; family Rosaceae; genus Prunus; species Prunus armeniaca. Next base: position 5,177,122 of record CAEKDK010000003.1, on the reverse strand, counting down.
CCCTTGGTTAATTCAAACATTAAGAATTGAAATTATTAATCAAATGAGGATAATATTGTAAATTCACATTTTACATATTAAAAAATTAAAATTAAAAACAAAATCAGATAATAGGTCATACTTTTATGGAACATAACTACCCATGTTATCTTTTCTTAATTCTAAAAATAAAATTTAAAAAATAAAAAAAAATAAAAAAAATAAAAAAAAACCAATTGGCACGCATGTGCCAAGGGGCCTGTACATGTAAATGCCAAAACAATTATAAGTGGCCGCTAGAGAAATGCCAAACTTGATCTAAGCCTCCAAATATATCCTAACTACAATACCACTGCACTGATTAACATTTGATGGAAAACAAAATAATAAGATGAGTTTGCAGCTCTAGCAGGAGTGATGCGCGATTTTTGAGACACTAGAAGAAGTCCCAAAAGTTCTTCCACGCATCATAGTCTTTGAAGAAGACGTCCATGTCGCGACCAACAAGTGCTATAAACTCTTCATGGCTATCAACACGTACAAGGCAAGGCAAATTGGAATATTAATCTTTGAGGTTTTCCTCAGCAAACTCAAAGCACCAAAGTCAAGATCAAGGTAAAAAAAAGATTGCTAAATTAAATATGAAACTTCATATTGACCTCCACGTATTCCAAATCTCTTCCATCTTTTCATTAATTTCTCTAAGTACCGAAGTTGTTTCTCTATATGTAGAGATATAGTTACATATAAACTTAAAGAAGGACGATCCCATCAGTCCCAACACCAGAGTTGAAATATATTTCGTTGCCATTAATTAAGAATAGGAAAAATTTAAAGTTGGGGAGATTTTTTTTGGGTAGATGAAGAAAAGTGAGAAGACTTAAACAAGTGCTCAAAGTAGCAAAAGTATATATTCTGTGAGAGTTTAGGGCTTGGCGCTAGTGACTCATGTTGATCACAAGATGAACGTATATATACGTATGTTTGAGCTTGGATCCTAGACTAGTGCGACAAATAAATAAATAAAATTATTTATCTTTTCCTTCAAGAAAAGCAAAAGTAGGGTAGGGCTCCTCTGCCGCAGTTTCCTCCTTAGACATTGAATCCATATATTTGATTGTGATTCTAGTATGAAATTATTCTTACCTATTAGGTTTTGTCTCCCTATTTGTAATTACTAATGTAATTTAGCACCAGTTCACGTCTTTCCCTTTTTGGTACTTGTAATTAGGTTGTTTTATAACTATCACAATAACACATATAATTGCAAAAGATATGGATGCGATGCAATCGGGAACCTAATTGCAAAACTGGAAAAGCTAACATAACATTGATTGAGATGAAAATTATGTAAACTATTGGTAGATAGTTTAGAAACTAGAATTAATTAGTACATTGGGAAATAGCTAGGTGATACTAATACTATTGGTAGATAGCTGCTCAAGAGGAGAGGAGAACCACCACAACCACCACTGGAGGAGGAGAAGGGGGTGCTTGGCATGCCGCCTCCGCCGCCGCTGCCGCTTCCTCTTCCCCCACTTGTGCTGCCACCGCCGCTGCTGCCGCCTCCTCCGCTTGAGCTGCAGCTGCCACTGCTGCTGCTGCCGCCTCCTCAGCTTGAACTGCAGCTGCCACCGCCGCCGCTTGAACTGCAGCTGCCGCCGCTGCCCTTTGCCCTTGTGCTTTGGCAATAAAAGCACAAGAGGCGGCCGTCGCAACCCAAGAGAGCACGCTAACTCCAACGGTGCACAATGCCCCTACCTTCCAATCATGCGCAAATTGGACGATTCCATGGATTTTTCCAAAGTCACTGCTCACTTTTTTCCAAAGTTGTTTCACCGGATTCATTTTTCTTCTCTCTCTCTCTCTCTCTCTCTCCTTTCTCTCCTTTCTCTTCTTTCCGGTCATGTTTTATGCTTGTTGTTGGTGTATAAAATTTCAAGCAAACCTCTAGAGTCTCTATAGTAGAGAGGTAGGGAGCAAGGGGGTCAGCTGTGCGCAGCCAAAGCCCAGAGGAAGAGCAGCACTGTCGTTCCCCATTTGGTTGAACCTGAACATTTGTTTTTGAAAAATAAATATATACAATTACTATTTACCGAAAGACAATCATTATACTCTAATGTCCAAGTCTAGTTTTTCTCTTTTTAGGTTCTTGATGGCAACCCCTCCAAACGTATAATTCATTAGTTGGCAAGAAACATCTATAAATTAAAATTTGATTCTTTTTCAACATTAAAGTATCAGACTTCTCTTCCTTATTCTTCCGCATGGTCGCAACCGGGGAGGCCACGCTCACTCCAACAGTACATAGTGCCCACACCTTCCAATTATCCACAAATGGCACGATTTCATGGTCTCAGGTAAGTCACCACTGACTGTCTTCCAAAGCTATTTCACTCCGTTCATTTTTCTTCTTTACCTTCTCTCCCTCTCTCCTCTTTCTCTTTTCCCATTCATCTTTTATGCTGGTTAGTCTTATAGTTGAGATAGGAGGTAGGGAACAAGGTTTTTGCTTCAGTTATGCACCCAAAATACAGAGGAACAACGACAGTCGTTTCCTCATTCGGATGAATTTGAGTCTTTTGTTTTTCCAACCAACTTAGGTAAGTCACCACTGATTGTCTTCCAAAGCTATTTCACCTCGTTCATTTTTCTTCTTTCCCTTATCTCTCTATCTCCTCTTTCTCTTCTTTCCATTCATCTATTATTCATATATTTATATATACAATTACTATTTCTAGTAAGAAAGAGGCATTTCATTATGACGAAAGTCAACTCCTGTGCTATGGCAATAAAAGCACAAGAGGCGGCCGTCGCAACTGAAGCGGTCACGCTTACCCCAACGGTACACAATGCCCTTACCTTCCAATTATCCACAAATTGCATAATTTCATGGATTTTCCCCAAACCAACTTAGGTAAGTCACCACTGACTGTTTTCCAAAGTTATTTTACCCCGTTCATTTTTCTTCTTTACCTTCTCTCCCTCTCTCCTCTTTTTTATTTTCCATTCATCTTTTATGCTGGTTAGTTTATAAAATTTCTAGCAATAGAACTTCTATAGTTGAGATAGGAGGTAGGGAACATGATTTTTGCTTCAGTTGTGCACCCAAAATACAGAGGAACAACGACAGTCGTTTCCTCATTCGGGTGAATTTGAGTCTGTTGTTTTTTCAACAAACTTAGGTAAGTCACCACTAACTGTCTTCCAAAGCTATTTCACCCCGTTCATTTTTCTTCTTTCCCTTATCTCTTTTTCTCTCCTCTTTCTCTTCTTTCCATTCATCTATTATTCATATATTTATATATACAATTACTATTTCTACTAGGAAAGAGACATTTCATTATGACGAAAGTCAACTCCTGTGCTATGGCAATAAAAGCACAAGAGGAGGCCGTCGCAACCGAAGCGGTCACGCTCATCCCAACGGTACACAATGCCCTTACCTTCCAATTATCCACAAATTGCACAATTTCATGGATTTTTCCAAACCAACTTAGGTAAGTCACCACTGACTGTCTTCAGAAGCTATTTTACCCCATTTATTTTTCTTCTTTACCTTCTCTCCCACTCTCCTCTTTCTTTTTTTCTATTCATCTTTTATGCTGGTTTGTCTATAAAATTTCAAGCAATAAAACCCCTATAGTTGAGATAGGAGGTAGGGAACAAGGTTTTGCTTCAGTTGCGCACCCAAAATATAGAGGAACAACGACAGTCGTTTCCTCATTCGGGTGAATTTGAGTCTTTTGTTTTTAAAATATATACATATATTTGTATATACAAGTACTATTTCTAGGAGGAGAAAGACCTTTCATTAGGACGAAAGTCAACCCTTGTGCTTTGGCAATAAAAGCACAAGAGGCGGCCGTCGCAACCGAGGAGGCCAAGCTCACCCCAGCGGTACACAATGCCCTCACCTTCCAACTATCCACAAATTGCACAATTTCATGTATTTTTCAAACCAACTTTGGTAAGTCACCACTAACTGTATTCCAAAGCTATTTTACCCCGTTCATTTTTCTTCTTTCCCTTTTCTCCCTCTCTCATCTTTCTCTTCTTTCCATTCATCTTTTATGCTGGTTAGTCCATAAAATTTCAAGCAATAAAATCTCTATAATAGAGATAGGAGGTAGGGAGCAAGATTTCTGCTTTCGCTGTGCAGCCAAAATACAGAGGAACAACGACGGTCGTTTCCTCATTTGGGAGAATTTGAGTCTTTTGTTTTTGAAATATATACATATATTTGTATATACAAGTACTATTTGTAGAAGGAGAGAGAACTTTCGTTATGACGAAAATCAACCCCTGTGCTTTGGCAATAATAGCACAAGAGGCGGCCGTCGCAACCGATGTGGCCAAGCTCACCCTAACGGTACATGGTGTCCTTACCTTCCGATTATCCACAAATGGCACAATTTTATGTTTTTTTCTTATCAACTCAGGTAAGTCACCACTGACTGTCTTCCAAAGCTATTTCACCCTGTTCATTTTTCTTCTTTCACTTCTCTCTCTCTCTCTCTCTCTCTCTCGCTCTCTCTCTTCTTTCCATTCATCTTTTATGCTGGTTAGTTTATAAAATTTCAAGCAATAAAACCTCTATAGTAGAGATAGGAGGTATGGAGCAAGGTTTCTGCTTTAGCTGTGCAGCCAAAATACAGAGGAACATCGACAGTCGTTTCCTCATTCGGGTGAATTTGAGTCTTTGTTTTTTTAAACATATACATATATTTATATATACAATTACTTTTTTTTGGGAGGAGAGACCTTTCATTATGACGAAAGTCAATCCTTTCATTATTAAATTTAAATCAAACATTTTTTTTATTTTCAAATATTGGACTGATTTCTAGCCTAAGGGCAGGTGTACTAAGTCAACCATTCCCTAAAACAAATTGTAAAGAAAGTGAACGGTAAGTTTCATTCGTAGCCTCTCAACACTCCTGAATACACAGAAACGGAAAGGAAAACTTAATTGGGGAAATAGCTAAGTGATATTAACAAAAGGGGTTGCTTCCTAATACTATCTATTATTGTAGATATAGGTCTTGGTAGATAGCTGTTCAGGAGAGGAGAATCACCACTACCACTACCACAGGAGGAGGAGGAGGAGGAGAAAGGGATGCTTGGCCTGCCGCCTCCGCCGCCTCTCCCACTTCCGACACCTCTTCCTCTTCCGCCAACTCTTCCGCTTCCTCCACTTTCGCTGCCACCGTAGCTTGAATTGCAGCTGCCGCAGCCGCCCTTTCCTCTTATGCTTTGGCAATAGAAGTACAAGAGGTGACCGTCGCAACCGGGGAGGCCACGCTCACTCCAACAGTACATAGTGCCCACACCTTCCAATTATCCACAAATGGCACGATTTCATGGATTTTTCCAACCAACTCAGGTAAGTCACCACTGACTGTCTTCCAAAGCTATTTCACTCCGTTCATTTTTCTTATTTCCCTTCTCTCTCTCCTCTTTCCATTCATCTTTTATGCTGGTTAGTCTATAAAATTTCAAGCAATAAAATCTCTATAGTAGATATAGGAGGTAGGGAGCAAGGTTTCTGCTTCAGTTATGCAGCCAAAATACAAAGGAACAGCAACGGTCGTTTCCTCATTCGGTTGAATTTGAGTCTTTGTTTTTGAAATATATACATATATTTATATATACAACTACTATTTCTAGGAGGAGAGAGACCTTTCATTATGACGAAACTCAACCGTTTCATTATTCAATTTACATCAAACATTTTTTTTTTCATTTTTTTTCTTTTCAAATATTGGACTGATTTCTAACCTAAAGGTATGTGTACTAAGTCAACCCTTCCTTAAAACAAATTGTAAAGAAAGTTAATTGTAAGTTTCATTCGTAGCCTCTCAACACTCCTGAATACACGGAAACGAAAAAGAAAACTTAATTGGGGAAATAGCTAGGTGATACTAACAAAAGAGGTTGGTTCTTAACACTATCTATTATTGTAGATATAGGTCTTGGTAGATAGTTGCTCATGAGAAGAGAACCACCACTACCACCACCACAGGAGGTGGAGAAGGATGAGGGGGTGCGTGGCCTGCTGCCTCCGCCACCTCTCCCACTTCCGACACATCTTCCTCTTCTGCCACTTGCACTGCGGCCGCCGTCCTTTCCCCCTGTGCTTTGGCAATAAAAGCATAAGGGGCGGCCGTCACAACTGAAGAGGTCATGCTCACCCCAACGGTACACAGTGCCCTCACCTTCCAATTATCCACAAATTGCACAATTTCATGGATTTTTCCAACCAACTCAAGTAAGTCACCACTGACTGTCTTCCTAAGCTATTTCACCCTGTTCATTTTTCTTCTTTCCCTTCTCTCTCTCTCTCTCTCTCTCTCTCTCTCTCTCTCTCTCTCTTCTTTCAATTCGTCTTTTATGTTAGTTGGTCTATAAAATTTCAAGCAATAAAACCTCTATAGTAGAGATAGAAGGTAGGGAGCAAGGTTCCTACTTCAACTGTGCAGCCAAAATACGTAGGAACAGCGACGGTCGTTTCCTCATTTGGGTGAATTTGAGTCTTTGTTTTTGAAATATATATATATTTATATTCAATTACTATTTCTTGGAGGAGAAAGACCTTTCATTTTGGTGAAAGTCAACCCTTTCATTATTCAATTTAAATCCAACATTTTTTTCATTTTCAAATATTGGACTGATTTCTAGTTTAAGGATAGGTGTACTAAGTCAACCATTCCTTAGTTTAATTTACACCCAACATTAATTTTATTATTTATTTTTAAAGGGTAAATTACTCAAATGGTCCTCAAACTTATACCTTATTTACATTTTGGTCCCTCAACTAAATTATTCGTTCAAATGGTCCATCAACTCTATATTATTCGCTCCAGTGGTCCAACCGTCTAATTTTTTGTCAGATTTAACCTAACTTTAGGGTAAATAATGATCAATTTGCCCGCATATTTAGTGAAAATATTGACAAAATGTAACGGTAGGACCAATATAGCGAATAATATAGAGTTGATGGACCATTTGAACGAATAATTTAGTTGAGGGACCAAAATGTAAAACAGGTATAAGTTTGAGGAACATTTGAATAATTTACCCTATTTTTAAATTTTAAATTTTGGATTGATAGGCTTAAGAAGTATGACAAGTATCTTTGTTGAGGTTAAGATTATATTCTTGTAGTTTATACTTCTGGCTACTAGTAAAAAAGTTTGAAGTAACCAATCTTTGCACTATCTCACATTGTCTCACACATTTTCAAATTTTACATTGTTCACTTGTCATACTGAATTCATCTTGAGCACCTTTACCAAAAGCAGTAAGTTTTGATATATGAGAATAAATAATATTTACCTTTGTTTTGAATAAATAAATACAAGCATGTTGTGAATAAAAGCCTTGATTTTTGTTGTGAAGGATTGCTTAGCTTTCATTGTCTTATATATGTATTGACTTTACTGTCTTGTTCGCATCCTATGTGGCTTTCATATGTTTTTCATTGGTGATGGCCAGAGTGGGGTTAATGCTATTTTCTTTTCCTATGATTTTGTTCGCATCCGGAATGAATGGTGATTTAAGATGAATAGTGTTTTTGGATGAATAGCGACTGAATAATATCTCGAGATGAATAGTAACTTTCGGAAATGTGGGTGATTATGGCGGAGGGGCATGAGAGGAAAAGAGAGAGGAAGGTTTTTGAAGTGTTTAGGTTTGAGGAAAATGAATGAGAGAGGGGTATTTATAGAATACTCGAAAAATTCGATTTTATTTTATTTTTTTGACTTTTGTATTGGGCTTTTATATAACATGACCCTCAAGAAATCAAAATATGAACTTCAAGAATTCAAAACATGAACTTCAAGAGCATTGCAATAAGTCAAAACATGAACTTCAAGAATTCAACACATGAACTTCATATAATCAAAACATAAACTTCAAGAGCATTGAAACAAGTCAAAACAAGAACTTCAAAAAATCAAAACATGAACTTTAAGAATTCAAAACATAAACTTCAAGAATTCAAAACATAAACTTCAAGAGCATTGAAACAAGTCAAAACATGAACTTCAAAAAATCAAAACATGAACTTCAAGAATTCAAAACATGAACTTCAAGAAATAAAAACATGAACTTCAAAAAATCAAAACATGAACTTCAAGAATTCAAAACATGAACTTCAAGAAATAAAAACATGAACTTCAAGAATTCAAATGTAACACCCCGACTCCAAATTTATCCCATGTTTTAATTAATTTGAGTGGAATTACGAATTTACCCTTGGGATAGGGGTAATTTGGTCATTTCTTATCCGGAAGGAATTTGGGAATTCCGACTGTATCGTTGCGTAGAGCACAGTGAGATGAGTCTGTAGACATGAAGTGGGCTCGAATTGGAGTTGTAACGAGAGAGTTACGATCAAATGAAACTCAATGGCATAATCGTAATTATTTGAAAGAGGGATTTTTGATAAAAAGTCGAAAATGCCTTAAGATCTCTCTCTCTCTCTCTCTCTCTCCGCGTGTCTCTCTCTCTCCCTCCCTGTTGCGAAATCCACCCCCCCCCCCCCCCCCCCCCCCCCCCTGATTACTGCAGCCGCGCGCTTCACCGGCTGCCACCGCCACCTCTGGCCACCACCTGGGTCGGGACCGGTCCCAAACTGACCGGCTTGACTTCGCCGTCCTTCCCCACCTGCTCTTCGATGCCAGCCGGCAGCGACGTCGCTGGATTTTGCAGAAAACCGACCGGATCGAGAGGAAAATTCCAGCCGCTCGTTCTCCGTCGTCCAGCCGCCATTTTTGGCAATCCAGGTATGGAAATCTATCTACTCCTCGAGCTCTAGCTGATGGTTGAGTAGGATTGTCACGATTTTGAGGGTAGATTGTCTGATTTTCGAATTAGGGTTCGACCGGTTGTTGGATTGCATTTCCGCCCACTACCAACCATTTTTCGAGGTATGTCCAAGAAAAAAAGTGGCTCAGAATAGGGTTTTACATCTAGGATAGGAAGCTTGGCTGGCGGTTTGGAGTTTTCCGGCCACCAGAAATTACTCAAGGCACCCACGCACTGCCGGCGCGTGTGGCGGCGTGTGGGCTAGGAAAATGGACCGGCTCGAGGTTCTAAAATGATCTCCTGGTTCTCACGAGTGCGTAGGATTTCGCAGATCTCAATTTGGATATCGTTAGAGTCCCGAACGGATATCGCATATCGCGCATTATCCAGGTTCGCTAGGTTTGGACCGTTGGATGGTCTTGAGTTTATTATAGATTAATTTGGACATCCTTAGGATCGTGTAGGATTTGACGGATCGTAAAACGGAGTCCCGGATACTCTGGAAATGCCAACCCTAAGGTTAGGGTTTTAGTAACCGTCTGATCGTGTGATCGTGAGCGATCCGACCGTCCGATCTGGACCAAACTTGCAGGACGTGTGTCCTAGACCTTGTAGAACCTATAGGGACTGTCAGATTGAAATTTGGAGGGCGTGGGCCGCGGGCCCGGTTGACCAAGGTTGGGTAGTTTGACCTGGGTTGACCGTGAGACTTCCTAGGTAGTGTTACCTTCCTAGGAAGATTAAAATGGCCGTAGTGACAGGCCTTGATTGTATGTTGGTTATGTGGGTTAGGATATCAATTTATGGTGATAAATTGGGGAGGTTTATCAGATGCTTTATTGGTTGAGATGTTTATAGTATTAGAAAATTATTATATATATTTTATGTGGGGATATAAAAGTATAAAAAGAGTTAGAATGTTAGTTTGGAGTGCTATACGCACTACCCTAGGTACCCCCAGGATATTGATGATACTGTAAGTACCACCCTATGTGTGTTGTGAGGTCGCACGTGTCGTAGGAGTAGTCGGCGTGTTGACAGACCCCATACGTGGCCGGATGCGTCCCGACGTATGAGGGGAGATATTATTGTGTGCGGGCTGATGAGAATGTAGCCAGGCCCAAAGTTGAGGTCGCATGTGTCGTAGGAGTAGCCGGCGTGTTGACAGACCCCATACAAGGCCAGGTGCGTCCCGTCGTATGTGGAGTGATTGTGATTGTGATTGTGTTGTGAGGTCGCACGTGTCGTAGGAGTAGCCGGTGTGTTGACAGACCCCATACGTGGCCGGGTGCGTTCCGACGTATGAGGGGAGATATTATTGTGTGCGGGCTTATGAGAATGTAGCCAGGCCCAAAGTTGAGGTCGCATGTGTCGTAGGAGTAGCCGGCGTGTTGACAGACCACATACAAGGCCGGGTGCGTCCCGTCGTATGTGGAGTGATTGTGATTGTGTTGTGAGGTCGCACGTGTCGTAGGAGTAGCCGGTGTGTTGACAGACCACATACGTGGCCGGGTGCGTCCCGTCGTATGAGGGGAGATTGTATTGAGGTCGCACGTGTCGTAGGAGTAGCCGGCGTGTTGACAGACCCCATACGAGGCCGGGTGCGTCCCATCGTATGTGGAGTGATTGTGATTGTGTTGTGAGGTCGCGCGTGTCGTAGGAGTAGCCGGTGTGTTGACAGACCCCATACATGGCCGGGTGCGTTCCGACGTATGAGGGGAGATATGATTGTGTGCGGGCTGGTGAGAATGTAGCCAGGCCCAAACTTGAGGTCGCATGTGTCGTAGGAGTAGCCGGCGTGTTGACAGACCCCATACGTGGCCGGGTGCGTCCCGTCGTATGGGGAGTTATTGTGATACTTGTGAGGTCACACATGTCGTAGGAGTAGCCGGCGTGTTGACAGACCCCATACGTGGCCGGGTGCGTCCCGACGTATGAGGGGAGATATGATTGTGTGCGGACTGGTGAGAATGTAGCCAGGCCCATAGCGGACAGTTAGATGGCTGGTGAGAATGTAGCCAGGCCCAAAGCAGACAGTGAGACATGATGATGAGGTCCCACGTATCGTAGGATTATTTCCGGCGTGCGGACATGCCCCATACGCGACTTTGGATGTTCCGGCGTATGGGGAGATTATGTGAGTTTTTAGGAGATAAATTAAGTTTTGTGATTGGTGAGTTGTGATCCCTTAGTAGAGGGTGTTAGTGAAAGAGCTATGTGTGGCTTGATCCCTTAGTAGGGTACGTAGGCAGCCTGGGATAGCGCCTAGGTGCAGCCACGGCCTAGACACCACTTAGGTGGTTTTATCGAGTGTGATGCGGACCTCGTGGTTGGTCCCGAGACTTGGTTGAATCGAGGCTCGTTCGGTGGGCTAAGTGAGTATGATTGTGGTTCGGTTAGGTTTGAGATCCTGGTTGGATTGTTGAACGGTTTAGACTGAGGCCCCAAACTAATTGTGATAGTGATAGGAGGTTAAAACCTCGCGTGTTGGTTGTTGGATGATTAGATAGTTGTTTGCTCTTTCGTTTGACTACGAGAGGGTGGTGTTAATGTGTTGTGATTGGATTAGGGCAAGACCCGTTTGGGATAGCTGTATGCTTTGGGTTGGGACCCTAAACTTTTTGTGTTTGTAGCTTGCTTTGGATTATCAGAAGGCCAGAGGCCATTTATGTGAATTGCATGTTGTTATATTGTGCATGCTGCCGGTTGGATTATATCATATGTGAATTTTATGCAAGTTGAACATTTGGGGAATGTTCAATTTATAGGGGAGACTCTGCCGAATTTTCGGCAAAAAGTCTCGTGCCCTTACTCTTTTAAGAGAAAGAGGTTACAGTTTGCAGAAGTGGGCCCGACATCGGGGTGATGTCGGGAATTCCACAGGGTTCGTCTCGAGTTACGGGAAATTCGGGACGGGTCCTGTCATCAAAACATAAACTTCAAGAGCATTGAAACATGTCAAAACATGAACTTCAAAAAATCAAAACATAAACTTTAAGAATTCAAAACATGAACTTTAAGAATTCAAAACATGAACTTCAAGAGCATTGAAACAAGTCAAAACATGAACTTCAAAAAATTGAAACATGAACTTTAAGTATTCAAAACATGAACATCAAGAAATCAAAAGATGAACTTCAAGAGTTTGGAGTTCTACTTCATCCTAGAGCCACTGCCTCACTCTAGTTGCACCTGATTTTGGTACCTGATATCTTGAGAGAAATCATAAGTGCATAATTGTAACAAGGGTGCAAAATTGTGCAAACTTGAAGACTGAGTTAGCAACTTGTTTTGGGCTTAACGTCTTCAATCGACCTTGGTTTGGCCCAATGACACGTGGTTGGAAAGATGACATTCTGAACTTCAAGTTGGAAAGCTCAAATTAGTCATTCGCTGAAGGAAAACCCAAGTTATGAGCCCACAAAATTGTAAGTCATTATGACCTAAACATAAGCTAATTGTTTCTTGGTTATTCTGACCTAAGCATGAGGTGGAGCATGGTGTAAAGAGTTGCCACAGAAGACTAAAGCTAAAGCGTAATGAGCTTTACATAGTTTTCATCATATTTCTGCATGTAGTTGGGTTAACTGGAATTAGGTATTAAATTTAAAATCATCACAAATATATATATCGTTCCCGTATCAATGTGATTAGATTTCAAGACTTGCACCAACGAAATGAACATAACTACCACTGCAAGAAATGCTAATTAATGAGAAGGAAATTAAGACCGTTAATTACCGCTTTACTTGTACTTTTATTCTTTTTAAAAGAAGATCAATATGTATTGTACAGTAGTTATAACTTGTTGTACCATTATAGAACAAAACTAGAGTTTGTTTAATATCAATATTGAGTATGATTGAAGGTTTCTTCTTCTTCCAATTTAATAAGCAAGCACTTGAAGGTGTATTTCATAAAAATTTAGATCGATACGAATGTTATTCATTACATATATACCAGGAAACGAAAATAATGAAAACAAAAATAACAAAGGAAATTAGGATTAAGCACAATACATACCAGGAAAGTTTGGGCTATGGATCAGTTTATTTGTTAGGATAATTTTCCAAATCCAGTCGCATAATAATCTCCCTAGTGAAATTTGAATTCATACAAAGCAAATCAAATTGTAATTACAAAAGGTTTAAATTAGACAACTTTATAGCAGAAAAAAGCATCATAATATTAAGAATCAATATATTTGAGGTTTACTCAATTTCTCTGGTGGATTCCGACATTATTATTTGTAGGGTTACCATTCGATCTCCCTATCCCTTATTTTAGGGATAGCGAGATATTTGATTAGGTTTTGTCTCCTTGTAATAGACTGATGTAATTAGGTTGATTTATGAGTCAATTACAATTACTTATTGTATAAATGTATACCTATGTACGTATAACTATCAATTACTTATTGTATAAATGATGTAGGTTATGTCATTAATTCACAAAATATGGGGAAAAGTTTTTATTTATTTTAAATTTATTAAAGAAAAGATAACCAATGGTATTATTGGAAGTAAAATCAGCATTGAGAAAAGTCAAGTAAACACTACTTTTTTTTTTTTTTTTTTTTTTTTTTTTTTTTAAAGACATTACAAAGTAGATCCTCTAAGGATCTGTACACCATACAAATCTAATTTGAAACCACTACTAATTTTCTTGGGAAAAATCTCAAATCAAATACAATAAACACGATATGTATCATTTTTTGTTGTGTATCCTTATTTTACCGAAATTGAACAAAAGAGCTTTTCAAAGAGAATTTTATAATCATGGTAATTTCAGACCACAAGCATAATAATTAATACAAGCATTGCTGCTCACGAAAACACTTAACCCACCCATTCCAAAACAACATTCGACCAACTCACCCATTTTCAAAATACTTTGTATAGAAAGGATGTGTTATATATATTATGCATTGTATGCCAACGGTGTTGTGAATTTTAATTTGGGTGGGCCACAAGACACACCTTGCCTTCCTATGACATATTTTTATCGTATTCTTTCTGAACTGTGTAACTCCGTAATACTGTTTATTAAGGCCCTAAATTTGAAGTCTTGTTTGAACTAAACCCATTGACTTCTTCATATTTATGTTTGTGGATTAGTATTTTTTTCCTTCTTTTAATGTATCAGTTAACAAAAGTCATTCTTTTAATAGCAATAAAATCTTATTTGAACTACTATATCTGATATGATTATTTTTGTGTTCTCTTTGACTCGATCAAGCACCTTCAAAGTAGCAAATCTCCCTCCCAACAGTAGACCCTTTGCAGGGATGCATAATGGCACAGACCCTTTGCAGCGTTCTCTTTGACACGAGTGGGGTTAGGCTTTTTCACCCTTGAGTATCATGTAGGGCAGGGCTCTACTACTTTTTTATTTTTGTAAAATTGTTATTAGAACTATTTGAGGCGGATTTGAACGTCTATATTAATTTGTCATGAACTATTTAGGATGGATTTGGATTTCTCTTTTTGAGGCCGATTTGGATTTTTGTTTACTACTTACACATGATATTGTTTAATGTTTTGCTTTAATATTTGTTGTTGAATTTATTGTAATACTAGAAAGCACAATATAGCAAACCTTTTGAAGCAAGCAAGAATATGACAGACTATATATACTTGAGAAGGGTTAATGACCTAAATGGTCCCCTAACTATTGCTCCATTATCATTTTGGTCCACCAACTAAAATTTTCAATTCAAACGTCCTTAAACTTTTTAATTTGTACCAAGATGGTCCATTCGTGACAGATTCCGTCACTTCTGACCACGCGATGGGCACGTGACTAAGTTTTGAAGGGTATATGCGACTTTTTGAGAAGCTCTATCGAATGGTATGACTGAAATGGTCCCTCAACTATTGCTTCAGTATCATTTTGGTCCACCAACTAAAATTTTCATTTGAACCATCCTTCCACTTTTTTTGTTTTGTTTTTTTTTGTATCAAGATGGTCCTGTCGTTAAAGTCCGTCAATTTTATTGTTATTTATTTTTGTATTATCTTATTTTAACATTTTTAATTAATTTAAACAATAGAGAAAAAAAATTACTTTTTAAGTCCATGTCATATAAAAAAAAGCCATGTTTGTGGTGAGATTCAATTTTTTCAATTTTAAAATTAGGTACAAGTTCCTATAATAGTTTCCTTTAATTTTAATTTTTAATTAATTCATAGAGACATTTTTACTCCTCAATTTAACAATAAAATTGACAAACTTTAACAATAGGACCATCTGATAACAAAAAAAAAGGAAGGTTCAAGGATGAAAATTTTAGTTGGTAATGATACTGAAGCAATAGTTAGGGGACCATTGGGATCAATAACCTTTTTAGGGGAGGATACTCACCTAAAAATACGGTTTTGTCCCTTGATTTCACGGAATAATACACAGACTTTGACGGATAGACCATCTTGGTACAAAATAAAAAGTTTAAGGATGTTTAAATTGAAAATTTTAGTTGGTGGACCAAAATGATAATTGAGCAATAGTTGGAGGACCATTTAGGTCATTAACCCTACTTGAGAAATATAGATACATAACCCTAAAAGCTAAAAAAAGGTTTAGGGAACTTTCTTGCGAGCAAGGCCATTTGATAGTTTTAAATTGAGTTTTTACAGAAACTGACATTTATGAATTTATGGGTTAAAGTTTGGCTAGATATGATAAAAACTCGTTTATCTTAAGGGTCTTTAGCAAGCAAGAGGGTTCTACTCCAGCAAGGGTAAAAACAATAGACCAACAAAGAAATTGATCACCTGTTGACCAACAATAGACAAACAAGAGGGTTCAAAAAGAGAAATTCAAATCTATCCTAAATAGTTCATGACAAAATAATATATAGATGTTCAAATTCGCCTCAAATAGTTCTAATAACAAAAAAAAAAAAAAAATAAAGTTGCCCCGAATCTGCCCTGCATGATATTCAAGGGTGAAAAAGCCCTCTTCTTTAGTGCTTTGGAATAGTTCAAAGTTTTGTATCACTTGTAGTAACTGAAATTAGCCCTCTTCTTTTTCTTTTAATTTATCAGCACGTTTTTGGTGGAGAAAATAAATTTAAAAAAACACTCTACAACTGGAGGACGACAATATGGTGAGTCGACATGCCCTGCCATTCAAATAGTATGACAAAATATCTGGGAACAAAATAAAAAATATGGAGAAATTTTTTGGAATCCCACTGTGGGCTCTAGTTTCAATACTATTAAAAAATTTCTCGAAACTGCCTGTTGGGTTGGGCCTTGTGGCCCTTACGGCTAAGTGAGATTTTGGAAAAATTGGTAGGTCCAAAAAGAATCTCGTTCATTGTAGGGAAAATTTGGTAGGTCCAAATAGTTTCCTTTAGAGCACTTCCAGCCCTCCTCTTGGTTCCCTTGCTTGGGCTGCTGGGTCCCACCTTGCTGGAAACAAGTTTTTGGGCCAAACCCCCTTCAGCCCTTCCCTTGGTCCCCTTTCAGGAAATGCTCTTAATCATCATCTGCCTTCTTTATTTTTTATTTATGGTAGACATGGGCCTTTGTTTCTTCTTTTACTATTTGTATCTAAACGTATTAACAATTTAACCTTAGATTAGCATAAACCCTATGCTTTGAGTAATTCCTTTTTTCTTTATTTGTCTTTTGGGTCATTGGAAAAATTGCAAATATGATTCGCTTTCAAAAAAATTGTTCCAACCAACACCCTTCAATCGTATGTGTTTAACTTAGCCTTTATCATGCAATCGATGACTTTAATACACTTCTTGGTCACTTAGATGCGGAATTATTCATCCATTTTGTATTAAAAAAAAATTAAAATAACATTATCTTATACACATGAACCTTAATTTTGTAATATTTGTAGATTATCAGAAAGGAAACTTTGTAATTGTGAGGCGCCCAATTGTAGTTGAGAAAGAACAACAATTATATCCATGATGTCATTGACATTCAGACTGTAATTCCTGAAAAATAAAAAATAACAGTTTATGATTTAAAAAAAAAAGGTTCAAACAGTTCACTCAAAATTTGTAGTAGAAAAACACTTTTTAAAAACACGGATTCTTAAAATCTTTTTAAACGCTCCAAAATTCTAATTGTATACACCCCCAGCTCACAAATTAGAACCCAAAATGTGAAAATAATTTCTCCTCTAATCTCTCCCTCGTAAAATTGTGCCTTTTTAACTTGCCGTTTCGCAGCAGAAGTCAAATTCAAATTGTCAAGGCTCAAAGCACCAGCGACCAGACATAACCAAACCATCAACCTTTTGATTGAATGCAGCCAAGACCAAAACCAAACTGATCTTAAGCACACCACCAACAACAACAACCACTTCAACTGCGTCATCACTGACTGACCAAAAATTGTGACCATTTAATAGGCCACAACTAAAATGAGATCCACCTCCCCATTTAAACCTCTCAACCAACAGCTGAGGTCCCTCTGCTTTTATTCCACTGCTTTGAGTCTCAAGGCCTCCTGCTACTTCAGAAGGACCAACCATTTTCTCTGCTTATCAGAATCTCGCCTTTTCTCTTGTAAGTTACTACTTTTATGTTGTTTAGCCCACAAGATGTTTGCTTTTTGGTTGCTGAGAAAGTTAGAGAGGGGAAGTTTTAAGATTGTCTTGGGTTTTGGAAAAATTGAGGGACTGGACTGAATAGGATTTGGTTTTTTCTTTTTCGGTTTCCTGGGTTGTGCATTGTGAAAGGTTTTCATGTTCCTGTGTTTTCACTAGTTAGCCAAACATAGCATTGATGCCGTTTTTGTTTCTTTATTGATTTTTGTTATTCTGTATTAATGTTCTTTTGAGTTGGGACCCCAAAACTGGAAAAATTCCTTTTCTTTTCCCGGGAACACTTGGAATGATTTGTAACCTCACTTCATATATGAAATCATGATAACAGAATTTCAGTATTGAACTCCTATATTTTGACCCAATTAATAAAAGCCCTTTACAGTTTAGGTGTTTAAACCCAGGCAAGGCCCTGTGATCGGATAAAAATAAGATAAGAAAATGGAAGTTGAATGTTTCTAGTTGATCAAAGGCATGCATTCCTTTCTATATGACATTTGGTGGTGTATCTATCGTGTGCATCTTATATAGCAGATGCATGGTTTAATCACGTCTGGTTCTTCTATCAGCTGTACTGATCACTTGTAATTTTAATTGTCCCTTGGATTTTCTGTTAAACACAATGTGCCCCTTCAAATGTCCTTAACTCAACTATAGTAAATATGATGGGAAATTCAGTTTTTAGGTTGTAAGGACTGTGGATTAAAATTTCACATTTAGTAAAAGACTCCTCATTTTGTGTTTCTATCTAAGAAAGTTGCACTTGCAATGCTTGTTTGTTGATAGTTTTGTTGCAATGGCTGAATGAATCATTGTGCTATGCGCAACTAGAAGCTAGATGTATATTTGATTATATGCTCTTTTTTGTTTTCTAATCCCTTACAGCATTGCAATTTGGTTCATTTATGGAGGCGGTAAAGGTAACTAATCAAGGGTCTGCAACTCATGACAGTGTTGCTATTAGATCTGATCACAAGAGTTATAGTTACAATCAACTAATCTCTTTTGCATCAAGTATATCTGGCTTGTTATCTAGTCGTCACTTGAATGCAGTGAGTTTTAGTTTTTATTTCAATTTTTTTATTTCAACATTTATAGTTTCTTTCCCACAATATTTTGCTTATTCTTTAGTGTCTTTGGCGTACAGACTTCTGAAGCAATTAAGCATGAATCTCCTTCAGCAGCAATTGATTGTGGAAGAGGACAAGGGCATCTTGGAGGGGCTAGAATAGGAATTGTGGCTAAGCCTTCAGCTGAATTTGTTGCTGGTATACTTGGGACCTGGCTGAGTGGAGGTGTTGCGGTTCCACTTGCTCTCAGCTATCCTGAAGCTGAGCTCTTGCATGTGATGAATGATTCAGTGAGTCCCCAATATCCCCTTTGTTTTGCTTTTCTTTCTTAGTGAGTTGTGTTTTTCTCAACACTATTTATTGAGTTACTAGTTTTAATATATGCAATAACTAGTTTTAATGCATGTTGCCATACCTTATCTTCATTCTGTATTTTTCTATTTTATTTTTGGCATAAATTCTGTAGGCCTTAAATGATTATCTGGTTTACAGGATGTCTCCATGATTCTGAGTACTGAAGATCATCAACAACTTATGGAAAATGTTGCTGCTAAATGTGCTGCTCAAGTTTCTCTTATTCCACCTATTCCTAGTAGTTCTTCAGAAAAAAGTGCAAATGGTAATTTACAAGCTGGAGAAATAGACGCAGATAGAATTTTTCATCGGAATAAAAAGCAATCAAGTAAGAGAGATTGTGTGCCTTTAAGAATGTGCAGATTTATATCCTGGATTGGGAATGCCGTAGGAGTTAATAATAAATTTTGATTATTGTGCCGTCATTTTTTGTTATGAAGGTGAGGATCCTGCATTAATTATATACACTAGTGGCACAACAGGAAAACCTAAAGGAGTTGTGCACACGCACAAAAGCATCAGTGCACAGGTATGCGCCCCATCTATCCTTGCAAGCAAAGATTTAGCTATATTTCGTTCAACCACTAAAATAGTTTCAGGTGAGGTGTAGGATACACTTATCACATTAAGGGTCTTCATTATAATGGACAACAGATGATGTAATATAATTTTTATATACTGGATCACTGTTTTAGAAACATTTTCTCTTGATTAGTAGGCATCTGTAGTTTAGGGGTTTGTTTGTCAAGTTTGGCTATTTCTTCTAAGAAGTCTTCTTTGATGTTAGCTTTGCAATGCATCTCTTTTCATGTGGGCTACTTGTCCACGGACTTGTGTTGCAAAGAAAAAAAAACATCTCTTGGTGTTCATTTATTGTTTCACTTTTATGCGTTATAACATTATAAGTCATGTAATGGAGGTATTCTTGTAGGTCATGCACTATTTTCCTTGACTATAGCGTCTCTATTCCAAGTTAACTATGGTTGACTTTTGCCCTGATGTTGCCTCAATTTCAGGTCCAAACCTTGGTAGAAGCTTGGGAGTATACATATGCTGATCAGTTCTTGAATTGTCTACCACTACATCATATCCTTCTACTTTTATGTATTTGCTTGCAAATTGTACTGTTTCCATATGCAGTCTCAGCTTACGTTTAGTTGATGTCTTATGTGTCTTCCTTTTCTGTTAGAAACTTGATTGGAAATTCTAAGTCACACACTGAAATTTATCCTTGTTGGTTTATGGCTTTGATGATTGATTGAAACATGTTATCCTTAACCTATAACATACATGTTCATGGGCTTTTCAATGCTGTACTTGCCCCCCTCTATGCAGGTTCCACGGTAATATACTCTACTTTTTCTGTTTTCCTTGGTTGCCTTGACAACTGAAGGCTTTCACCATTGTTTTTCCCTAGAATGGCTTTGTTTGGCTGCATGAGTCTTGCTCAGCTACTTATTGTAATTTAATTTCTTCTGTTTATGTTGTTAAAGGTTGAGTTTATGCCAAAATTTAGCGTGAGGGGTATTTGGCAGAGATGGCGTGAATCATATCCAATAAATGGAACTAAGGCAGCTGATGGTATAACTGTGTTTACAGGAGTAAGTCTACTCTGTATGTGAAGGATGTTTTTGCTAATATGAAAATCTATTGTAAGTCATAACATATTATAATTGCACTAGAATACAAATTCTTGGGAAAGCGCCATATTCTAAAAAGCAGGTATCTCCTGCTTGTTAGTTGATTTATTGGTTTTATAATCTTCAATACGTGAATTGAAGGTTAAACATGCTATGCATCTACTGCATCTCTCATTGTACTGATTTTAGGCACGAAATAATTATCTTAATTTAGTTAGACTGCAAGTTAAGTGGCTTGTATTTGTGTAGGTTCCAACCATGTATACTCGATTGATACAAGCTCATGAAGCAATGGATCCAGAGCTAAAAGCTGCCTCTGCCTATGCTGCAAGACAGTTGCGTCTTATGGTAAGTAGCCTGAAAGCTTTTTCTTTCCCCAATAATGGTTTTGTATCTATATTGTGAACAGGAAGTAAGATGCTTTTGTTTGATTATTGGATCTTTATTGGAAATACATGTAAAAATCTACTCTTTAAATACTGTCTGAAAATTAATTGTAAGGAACTAATATGGGGAATGATAATTGTGAGAGTATTTGTATCTACACAAGTTTGTAGGCTCTCTTTCCATTACCACAGCATCCTTGGTGGTAGTGGAACTTTCTCCGTTCTTCTGGTTTACATGAAAGGTAAGGCAACAAAAAAGGACACCATGAATGTGGGACTTTATCCCAGGGCTTTTCAGATAACATCAGGATACATTATCAGCTAAGTTAATTAGCTCCTACGGAGAACCACCCAATGAAAATTGGCCTTTACATTCCTCTATATTAAAGTCTATGGTGAATCCTATACCCATGACTAAGAAACTTATTTCTTTCTCCCAGATGTGCGGTTCCTCTGCACTCCCTCAACCTGTAATGCATAAATGGGAATCCATCACAGGACATCGTCTTTTGGAACGATATGGCATGACAGAGGTCAGTGATATTTAGTTTAAATTACTTTGAACTAGTATTCTCACTTTATGAAGAGAGTGCATGTATCCAAAAAATAAAGTTTCTTATCATATATATGGTTTTTGATGTTTTTAGTTTGTCATGGCAATATCAAACCCCTTAAGAGGTGAGCGGAAGGCAGGCACGGTTGGAAAACCATTTCCAGGTGTGGAGGTAAGTGGGCTGGTTATGAAATATACTTATGGCAGCAATTTTACCAAAAGAAACTTATGAAGGAAGCTTTTCGCATGCAGATTTTAATAATTAGCCCAGGTGCTGAAGGGAACCACTTAAAATAGCAAAATCTTAAGACATCTAGTGCATGCTTGTTTTAGATGCTCATTGACAAAGACTATATCCTGGTCCTTGAAACAGCTTATAAATTGTAGAGTTACAAAGCTGGTGTACTTTACTGGTGATGTGTCTCATAATTGACATGGGAGTGTTTTTCTCAATAAAAGTAACTACAAATTAGTATCTATATATGTATGTTTATAAGATCTGTATTTGTTATAGGTAAGGATTGTGGCAGAAGATGACAGTGGAAGTGATAGTATAGGCGTGGGTGAGCTTTGTGTCAGAAGCCCTTCAGTATTCAAGGAATATTGGAAACTTCCTGAGGTAATTTCTGATTTCAGAAATTTGATGCTACCTGAGATAACAAACCACACATACACACGCACACACCTGCATTTATGTTTGTGAGATGTGCTTTTCTTTTAATTGAAGAATGGAACATGGAGTAATGAAATTCTACATTTTACGTATATGGCATAATGAAATTCTGAAGAATATCAACAAATTTCTCTTACGACTTTGTGGTCATTGTCTAGGTAACCAAGGAATCATTTACAAGTGATGGGTTCTTCAGAACTGGAGATGCTGGTACAGTGGACGAAGATGGGTACTACATCATATTGGGACGTAAGGATACCTAGAACTCATGTGCATGATACTCTTATTGATGCATTCCTTCAATTTTGTTTTTTACCAGTCTCAGATTTTGATGCTTCTGGTTAGCAATGCAGATACTTAAAGGACGTCTAACTGAGAATGAATTCTTCTTTCTTCTTCCATATTTTTTGATGACATTTATCAGGTACTAGTGCTGATATTATGAAGGTTGGTGGATACAAGTTATCTGCATTAGAAATCGAATCAGTTCTTTTACAGGTGGATTTTTGATCTCTATTCCAGTTTTCTTATGGATATGCTATGATTTTGTTCTTTTTCTTTGTAGGTCTATTATTATAAAGAAAAATGAAAAATTGAAGTGCTCAATGAACGATTGAATTTTTCTAACTAAAATCACCCCTTTATGTAGCACCCGGCTGTGGAGGAGTGTTGTGTGTTGGGCTTGCCAGACGAAAACTATGGAGAAATTGTTTGTGCAATAATTGTGCCAGAGGTTGAAGCGAAAAGGAAACAAAAGGAAGAACTGAGACCTGCTATAAGCTTGGAGGATCTATCTGCTTGGGCGAAAGACAAACTTGCACCATACAAGGTATTACTGACCATCATTCACTTTACTTTCTCTTCCTTCGGAGTTTTTATGATCAGTCCTCTTCAGTGATCGAGTAATAAACATTCTGTTCTCATGAATAATAACTTCCAAATCCTCGTCACATTTTTCAAACAACACAACTATATTCTCAAATGAGCACTACAAATAACTGCATTACATTTTTCCAGATACCGACACGACTGCTTCTGTGGGATTCACTACCTCGGAATGCGATGGGAAAGGCAAGTTACTTTTACGTTTCCTTATTTGCTAAGCTACAAAAGCATTGTTTATTTCTTTGTATTTACTTTGCATAAACTTGTAAGGTGTATTGACATTGCGCATCTGATTGCAGGTGAATAAAAAAGAGTTGAAGAAAACTCTGGCTTCTGATTCATAGACTTGATTGCAGAACAGAAAGAAAGGAATTAAGAAGCTATGGCACACACAACATGAAGTTTTGGAAACTAAAGTTCGAATTCAACGTAGGAAGTATCCTTGTCATGCGGTTGTGGAACGTGACTCGTGAATGTCTGGTAGGGTAGTCTAGATAAAGTGTATGATGCAGTGAGTTGAGGGAAATCAATTGTTGAAGCTCTTTGCAGCTAATCTTTTTTTTTTTTTTTTTTTTTTTTTTTTTTTTTGGGATTTTTAGATATAGATTTTTCTGAATAAAGTTAAAGTATCAGTATGTAAAGACGAAGTTCAAAATATATAATTGACCTCATCTCATTTAAAGCTAAATCCTTTGAATTAGCCTTTGAATTAGTTACAATGTTTAAAATTAAAGCTTGCACATTTTGGACTCTCCTTCTCTCCTCTCTTTGGTTTCTGTTCTGAGCTTTGCCCCCGTCTCACCCAAATCATAATAAGATACATCAATTTCCATGAGAATTGACAAAAAATTTGGGTTGCAAAACATTTTTCATATGACTAAGATATCGTTATTACCATGTTACCTATCCGGACATAGGAAACAATGTTTTTACCCACTTAAGCACCTTGAACATTTTAAAGATTTGATTTCATAAACTTTGTATCGTCCTTCTCTTCTCCAAATTAACTTGATGAAGATAATATTTTCCCGTGGTCAAAATGAGTTGGCTTTTGGCCACGAATAAGCCATAAATCACGTCATTATATTTCTTACGTGGTGTTGCCCTTAAAGCTGTTAACAATACAAAAATAATTCATTTTTATTTCCCAGATCTGCATCAACTTCCCATTACAAAAATAATTGAATTGAAGATGAGATGACCATGTCATGTGTTACATGGTAACAATCATTTGATAAACTAAAACTAGTGTGGGGAGTCCACTTTCTATCTAAAAATTGATTTCATCATTTCCCAAATTGGATTGGATTTTCTGTATGTTTTCGCTTATTACATTTAAAGTGAAACGACACCGTATAGATGGAGGAAGATGAGGCTCTTTTGGTAAAATCAAGTTAAATTAACTTTTGCTGGCAGTTGAAGAAAGGTCGGCCGGCCTGAGATTTCAAATTCCTGTAAGACTCTGACTAAGCTTAATCTTTAGGAAGGAAGAAGAAGAAGAAGGAATACGGCGCCATTTTGGATCGAGTGGGGGCGAAGAGGAGCTTAGCAAAATGGTGAAGGGACTCCAACAACAAGGGCAAAACCTGCCACCGGATTTGACCCAAGTCATTGATCAGCTGGAGCGCCACTGCTTGGCACCCGATGGTTCTCTCGTCTCCAAATCAGCCTACTTCGACCTCCAACTCGTACTCTCTCTCTCTCTCTCTACATTTCCCTGCCTTGTTTGGTTGCTCAAAAAATGTGCTCTACAAACTATAAAATGCAGTCTATGAATTAAACAATCTGAGCATTTTCTTTACAATGCCTTTGATTTCTTAAAGTTATTTAATTCTGGTGCAGGCAAGGGAGGAAATGTCCAGAGAAAGATTGCGTTACTTGGAAGCCATGGTAGTTGTGCTTATTTTTTTGAGTTTGTGCTGATTGAACTAGTTGTTCTAATTTGGCAAGGATTTTGTAATGTGTGTGTGTGAATGGTGGGTTTGGATTCTGGTGTAGGCAATTTATGGCGAGGCAATTGCAATGGTGGAAGAGTATCAACAAGCAGTTTCGGTGGCTAATCTTGGAGGAATTCGAGATGTTCAGGGTTTATATCTGCAATCGGACTTGAAGAATCCTCCTCAGGTTTCAATGTGCCACAATCATTGATTTTTGTATTTTTTGCATTTTTTCTTTTTTGAAGTTATTGATTTGGAAATGCATTTTACATCAAGTGTTGTCGAGTAATGATTTGGCATGAAATAGGAGAGACATCCTTATCTTTAAGGTAAATAACTTGTAAGTTGGTGGGAAAGCACAGGGTGCCTGTGGTTTCCTGGTATGGGAGTTGAAGGATTCCCTTCTCCTTGTTACAATTGAAGTAGAAAACAATAGGAAAAAAAATGTTTTCCTTTGAGTTAATATGAAATGGCACCAGTTCAGAATTAGTATTCCCTCAAAGAATGTTCATTTTTTATTTAACCATGATCTTAACAGAGATGCACTATGATAGACTTGTATGTTAAATTCATCTTCAAAAGACAAGAGGCTAATTCAATCTTCATGGGATGCTCAAATGTACCATTAGTATTCTATTCTTCACATCAAGTCTAAAATGGATGAGAATGTGATTTTCATGTTTATATCAGTTGTATGAGACATTGGAGCATCGCATGATTGTTGCGGAAGCAGCTCAAAGATTGAGGCTTCCTCTTATCTCCAAAGATGGTGAAATTCATGAGGAAGAAATCGAAAAATGCAGTACAATGTCACACAGTTCCCTTGACAGTACCAGTACCAGCGTTACAATCAGCTCAAGTTCCAACTCAACCAATTTTAATATTGCTACTAGCACCAGTAGTGCAGCAAACAACAATCTTTCTCTTAGTGCTACTGATGCTGTGGAATCTGGAGTTGGTGGTGTTCCGAATCGCTTTCTTGGAATTACACCTGCATATTTATGGCAAACACAGCTCCAGCAAACACCATTGTCAATGGTACAATGTCCATTATGGTTCTGGCAACAGTTCTCTTTGTCTTTTATTTTCCATTTTATTTATTAATGTTTTTTTCCACATTCAAACGTATGTTTTCTTTATAGAATCTTTTACTTTGCTGTATATGATCCCTTAACATGAAGATCTAACTTTGGTGAAACTGATCCTTACATTTCTGATGCTTCAACTGCAGGACATGACAGAATATCAGTTGTGTCTTTCTCGGGAGATTGAAGTCCGTTTAGTAGCTAAATGTGATAAATTAGCTGATGCCTTTATAATGGATGACAATGGTATCTCTCTCTCTCTCTCCCCATCCATATACACTAGACATGCACTTTTAAAGCTGATGATGCAATATGTACATGACACATGTTTACCCATGCATAATGATAATTATTAAAGGTGAAATTAATTCCAATGTTTTTTTATGCAGACTCGTCATCTGGGCATCAGAATTCAAGTTCTTGCCTTCCAGAAAGGTTTGAGTTACTCTTTTGATGCAATTTTCGTTGTATGATAATTCCCTTTTACATTGAGTTCTTTTTATGGATGGTTGGCAATCTTAATTCCAATGCTTTTGGCAATCAATAAATTTCTGGAGGCACTGTTCTAAATATTTTTCTAACAGTCTGATCTATTTTTGTGACACTTTTCTCATGACTTTATCAGGGTGAAGTTGATAATTGAGGAGATGGAAAGGGAGGAAACAGCTCTGCAGGAAGATCTATATTCTGCGGATAGAAAATTTGCTGAATATTATAATGTATGAAAATGAAAACAAAAATAAAACAAAGTTTTATGTTCCTGCAATTTCATGCCAGGCGCATTTTGTTTGTGAAGATATTTTTTTTTTTTTTTTTTTTTTTTTTTTTTTTTTTGTTGCAAAACTAGGTCCTAGAGCAGATACTGGGAGTGCTCATCAAACTGGTCAGAGATTTGAAGTTGCAACATCAACATAAATATGTAAGCTTCTAATATCTGGGAGGGTTAATATTTTTTCAATGTTGTTGAGGGTTAATATGAGGGAGGCTCAAAGCTTCTATATTATTCTGTTTTCAATGTTGTTGAGGATTCTTGAACCTTTTATTAATAATGAATGATTTATAGGACGGACTGCAAAAAACATGGCTTTGCAAGAGGTGTGAGACGATGAGTGCAAAATTGAGGTCTGTTACATGGTTTTCTGTATTATAAATTTATAATTTTGTATTTCTGGCATCAATGTTGCTTAATGTCTTAGTTTCCATATGTTTATGAATTTTTTGTTTGTGATGCATCTTATGCAAGAAGACAAAGTTGACCACTTACCACTGACTGTATTTATTTATTTATTTATATTTTTTTTTCATGTTTTATGATCAAATCAATTAATGGATTGTATGCAATGAGTATAATATGCCCCATTGTATTTCAGGGTTCTGGAGCATGTTCTCCTTCTTGAAACTTATACTAAGGAGTCAATACCGGCCCTACATAAAATAAGGTAGCTTTGATGACTTTGAAAGTATGTGCAGCTTACTGATTCCAGGGTTTTAACAATTTTATAACTCATTTCTAGGAAGTATCTCCTTGAAGCTACAGATGAAGCTTCAATTGCATATAATAAAGCGGTATGATATTCTACTTCTTATTTTTCTTCCCTTTCCTAAGTGGTTTCTGATCATTGGTTGCCTTCATTTGCGTGTGCCCCAAAACAGACATTTTAACCACATCAAAGCCTTCTAGCAGCACTCTAGGCTTGTAATAATATATTTTGTTTGGGCATTACTTTTAGGTTGATTTGCAATGTTTTCCTGTCTATTTGCCTTGGTTTCCTGTAAGTCATTATGGTTTTAAATCCTAATCTGCTATCTGTCAAGTTGTAAATTGCTTCAAACTTATTCACTAGTAGATTTTTTGGGTTTTCTTAAGGAATTTTGATGAGATAAGGAAGTTTCTCAATCTGCTTTTATTGCTTTATCACTTGTTACTGGTTATTTGTCATTGTAGATATTGTGAAGATGGGTTGTAAATACTTAATGGTCTGCACTATAATCAATGGGCCCATTTACAAAGCTGATGATAATTATAGAAAATGCTTCAGCTGCTAATAAATAGTTAAGATATGCTGATCCAACTTTACTTTGACAACATGCATACAACTTAACCATGTCACCCTTCTGCATCTCTCCTGCTGGTTTTCTTTATTTACAAAAGTTCTTTTCTTAACAGGTTACACGTCTTAGAGAATATCAGGGTGTTGATCCTCACTTTGATTCAATTGCAAGGCAGTACCATGATATTGTAAAGGTAATAACAATGCTTACCGTAGTACATTTCCCAGTTCTCATGCTAATCTCTAATATCAACATCCCCTTACAGAAATTGGAAAATATGCAATGGACAATCGACCAAATTGAAATGGACCTGACACACCCAGATCACGTAAATGCATAGAACCTGCTGTATCTTGTTTGGTCTTGTTTTCTGAGTCCAAGCCTCCAATTGCTTCATCACTGGCCTGTTGAATGTTTCCTTAGGGAAATGAAAAACGCCTTCTAAATAGTATCATCATGCTTATGACTTTCTTCTTTGTTTGACATTTGTGCTTATAGTTATAAGCTAGATTGGTCATAGACAGACAGCTGATTTTTGAAATGTTGTGTATAATTATCTCCTTACAAGGAGGATACTCTGTAAATTATAGGCATCTTGCCACGTTTTGTGACCTCAGAAGCAATTTTAGTTTTGTGACATGTGTAAGATTACTACTCTACCTTAATTTGTTAGTTGGTGCAACATGGTCCAAGTCCTTTTTGTGGTGGTATAAACTTTCTGAGCTCAAAGCTGGGAGAGGAAGTTTTCTATTTTATAGACAACCACGCCGACTTGTGCCAACCCAGTGAACAAGCTCTTGTTAGGGTTGTGCTTGATGTACATGGAACGTGTAAGGAAAAAGTGTCAAACAAAGTAGGGCAAATATTCAGTTATGCTTGTATACGCTCATATTGGCTCATATTTTTATTCTTCTCTACTATGGAGGTATTTATATAAGTACAAAGATGTGTTAACCCTAAATAAAATAGGAAATATATCTAAATTACAATAGGAAGTAAATATAAATTATAATAGGAAATAAATCTCAATTATAATATGACTAGATAAATGGTAAGTAACTAAAATCATAACATAGTAAGGAACCAAAATCCTAACTAAGTAAGGACTCGCCAACAAAAAGAAGATGATAGAGAGGAACATGAGAGCCACCCAAACTCCGAAACCGACTTTCCATCCCAGATGATCTTGAATGTATACTATACTAACGTTAGTTTGATCAGTGTTTGTAGGTATATATATCATATATTAATGGAGTCATGTTTGGTATTCAAGGGTGAATATATAATGGCATACAAAACCCCCAAATATGGAAATAAGTAATGATGTAAACAAGAACAACAAAACAATGATATTGATATGGTTTGGAGAGAGAGAGAGAGAGAGAGAGCAGAGTTTCAACTGTTGTATTAACTCATCATAGTACAATTCTCTTCACAATAGTTTAGGCTAATACAGCCATACGTATCCTTCTATTTAGGAGTCATTTACCTTCATGTGGATTGTTTGTCGCGATCATTTATGCTGCTCTATTTAGCTTTTTAATTAGCAGATTTCTAAAAAAAAAAAAAAAAAAAAAAAAATTTAAAAAAAAAAAAAAAAAAGAAAAAATCAATTTTCAATTATTTTTCTTGTCAAATTAAAGATTAAATTTCATATGCACGTTGTTATTCTTGTCCTAGACCTACTGGTATCTCTTTTATTTTCTTCTTTTTCTGTCCCCAACTAGCAATAAGTTTAGCAGTAATTTTAGCTACAATTATGATCAATCCCATGCTAGATAGAAAGGTATGCGCTTTACAGAATCACTATAATGAGAACCATGGAAAGACATTTGGGGTGTAGTCTTATGTAAAGAGCATAGCCGGTCGGCTATACTATTTATAAAAAATATTTTTAAAAAAAGGTCCCCCGTAACACTGAGCAGCTATACTCATTTTTTTATAAAAATATCCCGGGTATAGCCGCACGGCTATACTATTATTGACACGTGGCGAATGGGAGTAGACGTCAGGCGGGGCCTCTTTTCCTCTATGAATAGTATAGCTGCTCGGCTATACTATGGTAAAAGGACCGGCCTCACGTCTATCTCCCATTTCGCCATGTGTAAATAATAGTATCGCCGCGCGGTTATATCCTTTTTTAAATAAAAAAAAAAAAAAAAAAAAAAAAAAAAAAGGGTAGTTATTACAGTTGTTAATATTAATCAAGTCAAAATCATTATATTATGTCAGTTAAGTTTAAATAAAAAAAATAATATGAGAAAAGGAAAAAAAAAAAACCCAGAAACCACCTACACCGTCATCACCCTAATACTAATCATTTTTATTACTTTTCTTTTATAATTTATTTTGTAAACTTGATTACTTTTCTTTTTTTTTAATGAGAAAAGGAACCAGAACAAAAATGCAGTCCCAAAGAAAATTACTTTTATTTTTTCATTTTTATTTTTTATAATTTATTTTTTAAACTTGATTTGTTAATGACTTAACTACAGTGACGAAAATCGGAATATTAATTTTGGTGACCAAATTTAAATTTGGGCCTAACCCAAATGTAGTTCCTATTGAAAGAATCCCCAGTATAGCCGCGTGGCTATACTATTTATAATAAAAAAAGACCACCCGGCTATACTCTTTAAGTATATTATATTTAATATGTGTATAGCCGTACGGCTATACTATTTATAAAAAAACAATTTGACATTTCTAGTTGCATTAGTTTATACTTTCTAAATATTAATTTGCTAGTTTCGACATCTCCAAAGCAAATATTGAAGAGAGATAAATTTCATAGTAATTCAATTTGAGAGTTAAATTTTTCTTCTTCTTTTTTGGTGGAAATGTTTGCCATTGGTCTATCTCGTTCTCTCGAGTGCTATTAAATTATATTACTGCACACATTATTTATTGTAGAGAATTGCATGTGAGTTGGAGTGTTCTTGGTAATTGCTTCACATTTCAAACAACACTTTACACTAAGAACACTTCCACCTCCCCATAAATCTTTGTTTGAAATTGTTGTTCTGTTTGGCAAAGAGTTTGCAAAATCACCATCTTGCATTTTTGTTATAAGAAGTAAGAAATAATCTTAGCCTCTCACATTCTTTCAGTTAGTAAAACATGGAACATGAAAAATATGAATAAAATACGTACGTATTTTATTCGGTAATATTTTGGAAAATTACAATTGATAAGTTCAGCCACTATATTATATTTTAATATGATTTATTTAATTTTTTAATATATATTTTTTTTATTCATTAATATGCAAAAATTATATGTATAATACCTGAATTTTGTGTGTAAGACCATGAGAGCTGTAATTTTGCGATATGAGAAGTTAAGCACCATCATCAAGCTTGCACCCTTAAGGAATGAATTCACTTGCTGGAAGAAATTCCTCGAGGTACGCTCGGCCATACTATTTATAAAAAAAAGACCCTAGTAAAGCAACACGGCTATACTCTTTTTATATTCAGTCTAAAAGAAAAGCATGATGGAAAAAGTTTCAGTGGGACAAGTGAAGCGTACTATGTAGTACAATGAAGATAGAGATAGGGTTTATTTTGGCCGGGCAGATAGAGATAGGATTTCATCATTTTTTTTTGGGCTGAGATAAACATATCTAGCTATTTGTCTTTATTAAAAATATTGGGTTGGGCATCAGCACACCCTGTCATGTGGGTAGAATCGCCCTTGGTGGGTTGGAGGTAGCTCAAGGTCAAAATCTCTTCTTCCATTATATGATGGGAAAACTAGAAGCTATTATCTTCAAACTAGAAGCTATTACTGTAAGTTTAGTTTCGTTTTAAATACACGCTAAAAGTCCAATTATACACTTACAATAAAATTAACATAGCAAAAAAATGAAACCAAACCTAGCACCTCCTGCCACCTGTGTTATCACACTTACAATGATACGTAAACATGCCCTAAAAGTCCAATTATACACTTACAATAAAATTAACATAACAAAAAATGAAACCAAACCTAGCACCTCCTGCCACCTGTGTTATCACACCGCCACTCCACCGATCAGCTAACTTTGATGTGCTTCTAGACTAGCTTTGCCATCGATCGGGCTTTACCTCTATCTTTAGCCTTTCATATTAGTAAGGAAAATGCTAGGTTTACCACATTTTTCATACCACAATTGTACAACCTCTCTAATAGAGGTGGGCCCCATTGTATTGGTGGGCTCCACCTCTATTAGAGAGGTGGTACAATTGTGGTATGAAAAATGTGGTAAGCCTAGCATTACTCTATTAGTAAAGCCGTCACACAATAATTTTTCGTTTCAGAATCTTTTTGTATCGAGAAAATGTGTCATATATAATCAACAAAATTATACAACTATAGAAGGATAAATTGGCCATTGACCCAAAAAAAGAGAAACGATAAATTGTTCTGGCCCATTAGTCAAACAAACAAGGTATAGGCCACAAACTCGAATATGGGTAAGACCCGTATCTATTTTGGGCCGCACAAATCCCGTCCGACATATTTTAAACTTTGGGCCTTATGTCCGGCTTCAGCTTAAAAAAAAACAACATAAGTGCATGACATCAACAGCCAGCGGATTACTACCCCAAATAATCGACGTCGCGCTGAAAGCAACACAAACAACTGAAATAGTTTGTAGGAATTTTAAACAGTGTTGGAAAATGTTGGCCTAGGCGCTGGGCAGCCGATTTTTTGCAATCGTTGTCTCTGATTCCCACCCAAGATTCCTTTTTTGTTATAGTTTTGAAGATTCTGCTCCCTATTTTCTATCTGATAGTTTATTTGCACCAAAGGTATGATGATTGTGGAAATTCAGAATTCCCATCTAGATTCACTGCAAGAATTTCCTAAACTATGTATTTTGCAGAGAGATGAGAACTTAAGGCTTTAATAATATATGTTACTGCCTCAATCTAAAACTATTGTTCTACTCAAGTATCAATGGAGACCAACTTTTACATCCCAAAAGATAAGTATCTTACTGTAATTTCATTGAAATGATTTGATCTACCATATCAACGTAAATTACGATTTTCTAATATATATTTCTGTGATGCTTTGCAGGAAAAGTAGTATGCATAAACCAAAACTTCCAACAAACCATATGGCACTATCATGGAGGGTGTCAAGTTGGGAGGGTTGTTGATAAAGGATATAGAGTTCCTGCTATTGATTCTCTAAGGGTTATTGATGGTTCAACGTTTTATCACACCCCGTTTGCTAATCCTCAAGCTACTGTGATGATGCTTGGAAGGCAAGTATTCTTGGAAAACATATCATATATACATAATCTTCACGAAAATCTTATACTAATTGCTGCTAAAACCTGCATTTTGGTTTTGTTTGTTGTGCATATGGTGCAGGTACATGGGGCAAAGGATTCTGCATGACAGATTAGTCCATGGATCAAAAAAGAAAAATTGATCTGGTCCCTTATGTTTCTCAAACATAAAGTCAATTAGTGATTACTAGAATATATGTCTCTGAGACATTTGATTAATATTGTAGAGATTGGAACCTCAAATTTTAAAATCTATGTAGTTGATGTCATATTTATTTACCTATCATCACATTTGGTGTTGAATTGATCAGATCTGGTATGGTTCAAGAAAAACTTTCTGTACTCAGCTTGACTAGATTAGCCTTCCTGTGATGAAATATATGCCTTCCTATTACAACTAAATTAGCTCTAAAAATAATTAGTTAGATATTGTTTATTTTGTTAAGAGCGTAATTAGGAAGGAAACTAGTAAGGAGGTGAGGATGACACAACACAACTGCAAGCACTTTCAGAACTTTTGATCACATGGGCTGCTCTAACTTCATGAAGTCCTTCAGGTAGGCCTTATTTTTCTTTAGTTGTGATGATTTTTTTGTACATCGTTCGCAAGAGAGAGATTTGAAAAATGATTACCAAATTAACGAATGAGGCATTGCTCTCAATCATGGCATGGTTAGAAAGAGATACCCACACAGAAGGACTGAAAGTGCAGCAGATTAACTAAAGTCAAACTAATTTGGAGATCCTATAATGATGGCTCACTATAAAAGTGAGTCTTTTGTATTCAGGACAGAGTTTACTGATATGCAGACGTAGGCAAAAAAGAAAAGAAGACGAATAAGATTAGGATATGCTGTTAGCCCTTCTTTCTCGGCCCCTTATAATAATATGGGGAGGCATCTCCTTTCATCTACTTTTTTCCTGCTTCAACTTCATTGCACATTTTCATGGACACAGAGAGTGGAAGAATCTCATATGCTAGGAAAGAGCGCTTTCAAGGCTTGGATAAGGAGGAGAAAAATCTAGCAGCAGAATGAGCCCTGGCCCCAACAAAATCCCTGAAAAGCAGCCCTTGATGGATGTTCACAGCATAATCCTCAGGATATGCCATTTGTGCTTACTGGTTTATTCCATGTCTTGGAGTCTTTGAGCCCTTATATAACTTGTGCCGGGCCATCATTGAAACACAAGGAGGAGCAGCTATACATACTAGAAGAAGTATACTTGTCAAATAAGCAAAGCAGTCATAGGGCTTCTCTTTCTTGGCAGGCACTGGTGACTGATGCAGCTACAAATGTACAATCACTTTCATTGACCTGCCAAAGAAGAGTTGCCCTACAATTGCTTTGGCTTAATGAAATTTGCAGCCTGTCTGATCATGAAGTAGAGCCCTGTCATGCGAAACATATACGGCAAGGTATAATACTAGGCTAGGCTAGCCAAGGATATACGTAGGTTTTGTCATATTTGAAATTAATGGTAGAGGTAGAGCTATAATACTGAAGTTATTTTTGTTGTACACAGTTGTTCTGCTTTGTGACTAAGCAGCAAGCAAAGTGACTTTACCATGTGGCTTTGCACAATGTAGGGAAATAGTGTGATTTTATACAGGTGGAATGGAAGGTGGAAGCCATATATACAAGCAATTACTAATTTCCTTGATCCCTTTTGTCAGTTGTGGCCACATAGCTTTGTCTGAGAGGATGTTCTTGCTACGTGCCAATCAAGCCACTTTTTCAAAGTAATGGACTTATTTTTCTTCTTTTTGGATAAAGCAAAGAAGCAAAATATAGTTTGGTTTGGGATACATAATTGTGATCATAGTCAGATATCCCCCACTCTAGTCTGGAAAGTGTTTTTAGGGCTCTCGTTTCTCGAAATGTCCTTCTCCGAGACTTTACCCTCCATCTTTGAGAATGCTAAGTTGGAGTGTTCTTGATAACATGAAGAATACTACTACCACCTCGCTTACTACTATATCCATAAATCTTTGTTTGAAATTGTTGTTCTTGTTGGCAAAGAGTTTGCAAAATCACCATCTTGCATTTTTGTTACAACAAGTAAGAAATAATCTTAGCCTCTCACATTCTTTCAATTAGTAAAATACGGAGGGGAAAAATATGAATAAAATAATACGTGTTTTATTCGGCAATATTTTGGCAAATTACAACTGTTAAGTTCGGTCACTATATAATATTTTAATATAATATATTTATTTTTAATATATATTATTTTTATTCAATAATATGCGAAAATTACATGTATAATACGTGAATTTTGTGTGTATAATTGAAATTTTGTTTTAAAAAAAAGTGTATTAAACATGAAAAATACGTATGTACGTGTACAATACGAGTATTAAACATGAAAATGCTAAATTCTTTATACGGGTAATAGCTTTGGAAAAGCAAAAACTCAAAAGGGAACAATTGAGACTCGAATAATGGCCTAATAGTAATGGATAATGCTCTAAACTATCCTTATCGATAAACAAATATCGAGAAAAAACAATCAAAAAGAAAAAAAAGATCACAATGTCTTATGTCAAGAGTATAGCAAAACTATTTATAAAAAAAGACCCTAGTAATGCCGCGAGGCTATACTCTTTTTTAATTTTTTTTTAAATTTTATAAATATCCCGAGTATAGCCGTGTGGCTATAATATTTATGTATAAAAAATGAAGGGACTCACCTGGCGGCTAGCGTCCATTTAGCCACGCGTCAAAAATAGTATAGCCGTGAGGCTATACTCATTTTATTTATAATTAAAAAAAACCCCAAGTTGGAAAAGGTTTGATGACAGTTTGGCGGGCAACCAATCTTGATGCTAGAGATTTTCATGTTGACATGGGTTTTGCTAACGGTGAAGTCACTAGTGTATCATTAATTCCAACTTGTGTATCACCAAAACCAGTAACTCGGAACATTGCAACAACACAAATGTGTTCATGTAAGTGATTTAGTCTATATTGCTTGCAGATATGTGAGAAAGTCTTTTGGGATGATGATCTTAAAGGTCGATCTAAGTGGTTACCTTTAGAAAGTTGTCCAATATTCGTTGCCTTTACAGAAACAGGGATGGGTACGAAATAAGGTATGAAATATGCTTGTTCTAGTTTTTTAAATAAGGAATAAATTGTTGTCAAATGTACATTGTTGTAAAGAAAAACAAATATTTTTTTTTTTTTTTTTTTTTTTTTTTTTTTTAAAAAATTTGAAGAGTCATCTTTGTCATAATCTTTTGTAGCTAGAACAATGTTTACTGTAGTTGGATATCCTCGACCTCACGGTTTGTTGCTAAAGACTTGTTGGTTTATTGAAATTGTATTTCTTCGTTGTGGTTCTCATAGCTATTGATTGGTTAAAAAATAAACATTCACCAAGTATGCTCGAATTATATTACACAAGAAATAGCACAAGATAAAACATTTAGGGTTTGGCTGTACTTTTTCTATGGCGTTTTTTAAGGTAATAGTTGCGGCATAATTTCATGAAAAACCCCATGCATTCCTTGAAGCCTTCTTCTGGGTTTCGGTAGCAATTCTCAGTGCCTTGAGCAACACACTTTATATATGCCTCAGTCTTTGTGGCCATTTTAACCTTAAAATTATCAGTTGAAGAGGAACGAAGAAACTGAGAGGGATGATGCAGAGGAGGAAATAAATATGGAGAGGAAGAAATATGGCTTTGATGAAAGCTACCAATCCCAACATAATTATCACCTTGAATCATCTCAAATGAGTTCTCTCCATTGCTAGCTTTTACAACTTGTTTGAGAGGTTTGTATATTTTGTTTTAAAGTTTAATAAATATATAAAAAGTACTTATGAAAGTTATTTTAAAGAATATATATGTTGTGTGTATAGTGACTTTTTTTGGGCCACCTATTTTACTAATTTTTTTTTTGTTGGAACCTATTTTACTAATTAAAATCAATTTAAAAATCAATGAGAAGTGAAAAATAGTAACATGTCTCTTTGTTAGAGTCATGAGTTATCTTTGCGGCGCTTATTTTTTTTCTTACACATTAAGAATAAAAGGTGATAATTAATTGGCTTATAGAAGGCATGTCACTACCTATATTATAGAAAGCTGCATATACACTTAAATGTAAGTTTATTTATTTAACTGATGTAATGTAAGGAATCAAGGGCTGCTTGGGATTTTTGGATTCGTTGAGTAAGTTTGAAGCATATATGGGTTTTGAAAATTGTTGATATTCCTTTACCAATTGCCGCTCTTGCCAAAACAAAGAAGAGGCAGTAGGGTTAATAAGAAGGTTTTTTTTTTTTTTTTTTTTTTTTTGTTTTTTGGAGGGTTAGGGTAAAGACTAAAGAGTTGATCTTGAACAAGTGCAAGCGGCTGTTGAACTTTAGTGATCTCCTCAAATAAATTAGGAAGTTTAGAACTCCATTGTTTTAACAAGAATTTTATATCTCCACAATTGTCAATTATAGTTTTTAGTGTCAAAGTGAGAAGGAAAAATAATAGGGATGTGATGAGAGCAACAAAAAGCAGGACATCCAAAAAACAATGAGGAAAAAAGATGCAGGAGATCTCCTGCATACTAATCAAATTTCTTACGAGTAAGCAATTACTTGAGTTACAATTAATCACATACTAATCAACTAAGTTATCAATTCGTCCATTTCTTGTAGAAACAAACACCACAATTTTCAACCAAATATGGAAACAAATAAGCAAAGACATATACATGCAGCTAAAAAAACAGTATTGTATTGATCTCACAAACGTGGATATTTTCAATCTACATCTTCAGGAAATTGAGCATCTCATTATCGTGAACTGGAAAGCCTAACACATTGAGTTGAACATTTTCAGTACCAAGTTCACCACCTGTTTGATCTTCTGATGATATCCCAAATCCACTATTAAAATTGCCCGAGTCTTCATCAACTGCAGACTCCTGGATTATGGATGGATATGGACGCGATCCTCCTCCCAATGGTTGTGCTGCAAGTGGTTGGATGTTATCCAAATTTGAGAGATCCTTCATCAATGCATCAACATCATCATCATCTAGAGATTGGCTGAGGTCATAATTAAAACCTTGTGCTGGTTGATGATCAGTGTCACTAATTAGCTCAGAGCCATAGTCTTGTGGCTGATTCATTGGCAAGTACGCACTGCTAGTCTGCTCCGGCTGCTGATTATAATGATAATTAACCTCAGAAGCCTCAGAAATTGGAGTAAAATTAGCACCTAATACGACTTCTTCACTGTTCTCTAGTTGCCTTAGAATCTTGGTAGGGGAATGTAGTACTAGCGCATGACCACCGACACCATCATTCTCTGATAACTTCCTCTTTCTGTCATTCTTTCGAATTCGACAGAGCACGTATTTACCATCACCACCACAAGTATTTGAATTTGAATGGGGCTTCACCAATGAAGGGTGCAGGCTGTACTCGTGCATAATCCAGCAGCCATGTTGATCAGATTTATCATTCTCATAACGGAACCTTTTACACAGACCTAAAGGCATATTCTTTTTCGCAGGATCACCGACCATGGTCCCTCTGTCCTCACCTTTCCAGGTTCCATTTCCTATTGTTCGAGCCACGCGGGAACCCTTGCCGGTCACTAACTTCAATTTGGTGAAGAAGTAGAGGTCTTCACCCTTTTCTAATTTTTGTCCACCGAAATCATTCCATATATCCCATGGCTCTTTCTTACCATAAAGATTGAATTCTGGCACAACGTTGCTATACACAAATGGTGTGCCACAAACCTTGTTAAGAAGATAATACCTCAATAACTCATCATCGCTTGGATGAAACTTAAATCCAATTGGAACATCAACATACTCACAAGGTGCCATATATAAGTATGTGTAATTTCCTCTTGGAGTTTGCTGGGTTAAAGAAGAAATATTTCTTGGGTTCTTGGAATGGAAAGAAAAGGAGTACGTAGGCTGGTTATGGTTTCTCTGGGACTTTAAGTAGCAGATAATGGATTCTTGAATGAGTTTCTTGGAGTGATGTGGGCTAGGGTTTTGTGATTTCTGTGTGAATCAGTTCCTTCCTTCCCTTCCAATATATATAGGAGTATTACCAGGCCCAGTCCTGGCCCAGGTCGAATAGGGCAACGGCAATATATAAAAAACACGTGCCCCAAGCATTTTCATTAAGATCTCCCAAAGGAATTTATAATCGTGTTGAAGTAGTTTCTTTATGTATGATGCTCTATATATTCTCACTCCCAAATCGAATCCTATTTTCTCACCCCACCCGCCACCAAACTTTTTAAGAACACTCCCTCTATCATTCCATGATTGCCCTTTCCCCTTCTTCTTCTTCCACTTCAACCCTAAAAATAAAACCGAAGGACACAAGGCTGGTGGATGCATGAGTAAATCCAGTCCCCTTCTATTGATTCTGGTGGATATAGAAGGCTTGTCTTAAGATTGATTCGGGTTCGGGGACATGGAATTTCATAGCATTCGTGATAGATTTGGCAGTCTTCAATTATCAATTTGTCAATAAATTTCAAGCCTAATGATAACTTGACAGTGCTTGTTATTATTATTATTTTTTTTATGGACAGTGCTTGTTATTATGAAAACAACAAATGTCTTAACAAAGGTAACTACAGTCCAAGTTGAAATTTGTCATGGCTTGGATCTATTTAATATTAGTATTTTAACCGTATCTACCTTTCCCTAACCAATGACCAGAAGCAAACCATTTTGATCCTAATCGTAATGTGGAATTTGTGATTCCATCTGAATTTATTTGTTTATTTGTTTCATTTTCTTCATGTCTGTTCTGTGTTTTCAACTTTTGAAACTTTACCTAGTTATGTCTGAATTCAGTCCCCGCAGCCGAACAGGTTATGCTAATTTTTTATTTTGCTTTTGTTTTTTTATCAAGTCATCCCACACTTTCTTTTCTATTTTTTTCTGTCTTCTTTCTCTAGATAAACCTATAACTTATATTACTAGTCTACATACTCAACGACTTTGTTCACTATTTTTTAAAATGATTTTGAAAAAAATATATTGAGTTTGGACCTTCACTCTCAGTTCTAGTGTAGTATGTGTATATATTGCACCATTCTAAATGAGTTATATTGCTCACACACATCACCTATTAAGATATAACCTGATGGACAAAGCCATGAGAATTGTTTCAGTTTTCAAATGTCGAAGCATTGCAACCATTACAACCATTAGCTTATGCAATGGAAATTTGGGTGTGCCTTGTGAACAAAATGAGAGACAAGCACTTCTAATGTTCAAGCAAGATCTTAAGGATCCTTCAAATAAGCTTTTATCTTGGGTTGGTGAGGGAGATTGTTGCAATTGGACTGGAGTTGTCTGCGACAATTTAACCGGTCATGTCCGTGAGCTTGTACCTTGGAAATTATTATTCAGATGAATATTTGAATTACAGTTTGTATCAAGAAAACTATTTGGGTGGCAAGTTAAATACTTCTCTACTAAATTTAAAGCATCTGAGCTACTTGGATCTAAGCAACAATGATTTTGGAGGAATACAGATTCCTAGCTTCTTAGGTTCTCTTAAAAGTTTAAGATATCTTAACCTCTCAGACTCAAAGTTCGCTGGAATAATTCCGCATCAATTGGGAAATCTCTCGAGTCTACGCTCTCTAGGACTCCCGAGTAAAAGCTACTACTGGATGAAGGTTAAGAATCTCCAATGGCTTTCTGATCTTTCGAGCTTGCAGAACCTGGACGTGAGTCATGTAGATCTTAGCAAAGCATCTGATTGGTTTCAGGTGACAAACACACTCCCCTCTATGCTGGTAGAGTTGCATATGTCCGGTTGTGAACTTAATCAAATACCAGTTGGTGTTGCAAATATGACATGGCTTGAAGTTCTTAATCTCAGGTGGAACATCATCTGGGGTACCATACCTCAATGCGCATGGTTGTACACTTGTAGCAATCTTGAGTCCCTATCCCTTTATTTGAATCTCTTGCGAGGTGAAATTTCAAGTTCCATTGGAAACTTGACAGCCATTGTCAATCTTGACTTGTCTGCTAATCAACTTGAAGGGAAAATCCCAAACTCATTGGGAAATCTTTGTAAGTTGACGGTTCTTGATCTGTCAAGGAACTATTTCAATGGAAGCGTATCAGAAATATTGGGAAGCTTGTCAAGGTGTAGTTCAGGTCAAATGGAGTCACTGAAGCTGTCAACAAATGATTTTTCAGGTCCACTATTTGATCAGCTAGGAAATTTCTGTTAAAGATTTCAAAGGGACGGACCC
The DNA here is from genome assembly GCA_903112645.1 of Prunus armeniaca. Taxonomy (NCBI): domain Eukaryota; kingdom Viridiplantae; phylum Streptophyta; class Magnoliopsida; order Rosales; family Rosaceae; genus Prunus; species Prunus armeniaca. The sequence goes on along the minus strand of CAEKDK010000003.1, from coordinate 5,135,583 downwards.
TTGGCCCACCACTAGCAACATCGATATTGTCCCCAACTTAACCACCTGTTTAGCAGGTGTGGGGTTTTATACAAAAAGCCTCAATGTTATTAGGAGTGGAACAATTTATTATATGAGACTTTCTATTTTGTTAAGTTTCTGATGTGGGACTCGTGTATTCTTCAACACTCCTCCTCACGTGAGACCACTTTTTAGTGGGCCACACGTGCAATCAATTCCACATCAGTCACTTTTTTTTAAATTTAATAATTTTTAAGTTGGGGTTTGTTTGATTTTGATTCAATTTGGGGTTTTTGTTTGATTTGAGTTTGTTTGATTTGGGTTTAATCGGGCCCAATCAACCTGGCTCTGATACCATGTTAAATATTTTAAAGGGACAGACCATTGGCCCACCACTAACAACATCGATATTGTCCCCAACTTAACCACCTGTTTAGCAGGTGTGGGGTTTTATACAAAAGGCATCGATGTTATTAGGAGTTGAACTATTTATTATATGGGACTTTCTATTTTGTTAAGTTTCCGATGTGAGACTCGTGTATTCTTCAACAATTTCAGACATTTACACCTCCTTGCTCTTGAGTAATTCAATATCAGGTCCAATTCCATTGTCCTTGGGACATCTGCCATTCGTAGAAGAGGCAAGCATTTCTGAAAATCATATTAATGGAACTCTTCCCAAAACTACTGGTCAACTCAAAATGGTAACGGTGTCTTATGTAAAGCTATACTCTTTTTTTAAATATCCAGAGGAGTATGGCTGCGCGGCTATACTATTTTTAAATAAAAAACCGTAGTATAGCCATCCGGCTATACGGTTTTTATTAAAAACAAAAATGGAGTATCACCCTCGGCCATACTGTTTATTTAAAAAAAGGCCTCGCGCCCATTTCGCTATGTATCCAAAATAGTATAGCCGGGCAGCTATACGATTTTGAAAATAAAAACCGTCGTATAGCCTCACTGCTATACAATTTGACCGCCTGTTGCCTAGTGCTTTTTTGCCACGTGTGAAAAATAGTATAGCCGAGGGGCTATACGAATTTTGTTTTTATAATAAAACTGTAGTATGGCCGGGCGGCTATACACTCTATTAACGTGGGCAGGAATACCGCATCAAGTACCGGTTGCCGCTGGCTTTGGTTCAAAGCAAGGTGCAATGCGAAGGGATGCCCTTAGCAAGGTCTTCAAATTTAACTCCCACAGTTGCAATTGATTTTTCTAAGCCCCATTTCCTCTCTAGTAAATGTATTCAGTTATCAACACATCTGTATTCTGCAAGCTAAGTGCTATAGATGCCCAATAATATGTGTTCATCACCCAAAACCTTACCACTGCCTGCCACCATTGAACATGGAGAGTGACACTGAGCTAGAAGGATACATTGCTATAGCATATATGACAAGATTATATAAACATCTCTTATGATCAATGGTCTAGATTAACAGTCCGAACATATATTATGTTCAAGAAAACTTGTAAGAGAATCAAGAACGTGAAAAAGATCATGATATTGTTATGAATACTTTTACATATGTGTCATGGTACCCTCAGCCCCCTATATATCTGGGGACACATCGCACTCCAGTGGACTTTTATTGACATGTAACCTACTGTGTCACTTTGTAAATCGATCAAAGACAGTGCAGATTGAAGTTTTAGAAGGGGCTTATTGTGCGAAATGTTAAGACACTCAATATACAGTCAAAGAAAAGGAAGGAAAGCCATTCTTTCGTCAAAATGCACGTTTACAGGACCGTCTTATTGCAACAATCAAGCAGAAGGAAACCTATTTGGTTACCAGAAGGATCAAGCATCAGATTCACACCATTCTTGTAAGGTTGGTGTTGCAACTCCAATGTTCTTCATGTCCAATATATTGGCTGGTTCAGAGAATTTGGGTTAGTCAGCCATGGCTATCATTCGACAATCCATCTTCAAATACAATCAGAATTTTAAAAAAACTATAACGGACTAAACAGGTTGCATATATGATACATCTTTTAAGGGTAATATTCTCTTGTGAAACGGTCTCACATGTATAACCCATCTGATCAATGGATCACATTGACAGTATGAAAGTCACAGAACAGCATACTGTGTAAAAAGAGAACACTCGCTGTGCTTAAAAGAAGGATCATTGAAGATATTGCTTGGCACACCAACATTTGGACGATGATAGACATGGGTCACATGCACTAGCATTTAAGAAGAGAAGTATAAATGGCATATTCCAGTAATGATAGCCCCATTAAGCATCCCCACAGAGTTAGATTTCGTCATGCAAAAGTGATTATGGTAGAAAATTTAAAATCATATCAATTGAATCATACATACAGCTAATTCAAAAGCTTTTCGTTGCCTTCAGTAAGGAATAAGAAAAGATAGCAGAGAAATTTACTAGCCAAGGTCCTAATTTCAACATGCACGCCTACAAATCATCCAAAAGACAATCATAGTTACAAGATCTCCTTGGTTTGTCTTTGTAGAGTTTCCTTTACATTACGCATTAGCTATTTGGATACTTAAAGGTATCAATTCTGACCATCAAAAGAAAAATCAAATTCTTAAACTGTCCCCACCACCTTATCTCTTCTAACTCTAAGTTTCATTTTCTTCCGACTCTGTTTCCACCAGGAAAGGGTGAAGGCTTGTAGTTTTCTATGGGAATTCCGTAGTCACACTACTAGTCTATATCTAATGGTACTTGAGAATATAATTTTGGGTTCAATGTTGACACAGGAGGAGGTATTTGAGTTAAAGAGGGCATATCCGTGGTATTCAAAGTTTCCTACTTTTTCCTTCTATTAACATATCCTGAATTCTATTAAACTGAAAAATAGGTTTCAAAAAGGATTATTTCAGCATTTGCTTTGCATGCATAATGATGAAATAACAAGAGATAAAATCTATCTACCTAATCTCAAACAAATTAATACCATACAAGCGATCAATACTCCGACTCAGCCCATACTAAGAATCAAGTTCAATTGTATCAGGATATGAGTCACTTATTGACATCCTCAATTTCCAATCCGTGACAAAAATTTATCAACAGGATCCAGATCAACCTCAACTTCATATAACATTAATCAAACAACCTGAAGACAATCACCATTCCTAACCATCCTTAATAACCGAATTTTGTAGTGAAATTCCTATCATTGGATTTTTTTTCTGTATATAATATGATTAGATGGTTACCGAGGCATAAGTTTCTGCGGAAAAAGGAACAGAACAACGAATACAGTCTCACATTAGCATCACAAAAACAGAAAGCACATACCAGCGTGTACTTCAGGTGTAGCAGCAGCTGTGGCATCAAGAACAACTGTAACAGATTTGTAATCCAAAGCTACACCATCAAACACAGTCTGCCTAATGCAGTTTGGAGTCTGAACACCTAAAAATACCAACACCAACAAATTACAACCTTACACAAAATACTAAAAACACCATTCTACAAAACAAACAAAGGGTCTTTCATAATTGAATATCTCACTTACCAGTGACAACCAAACTGTCAATTCCAGCACCCTTAAGAAATGAATCAAGATGTGTAGCAAAGAATGCACTAAACCGGGTCTTGACCAACTTATAATCCCCTTCTTGAATCACAAGCCCATCAACAAGTTCAGCACCAAACTGACCCTTAACGGTTGGACCAACCTTCCCAGCAGGATATAAGTGCCGGCGGAAAAGCTCAACATCTCTTCCTAGTGGGTCATGTTCACGCACAACCTACCAACATTAAAAATCAAATCAAAATACACTCTTTTTCTCAATTGCACATTAAAGTTTATCTTAGTGGCAGTAAAAATTGGAAGAAGAAAAGTTGGTACTTGGTATTAAAATCCTGGGTCTTGTGTTTTTCATTGTTCTAGTTAGCAGAAAGTGGAAAGTTCAACTAAAAACGAACAAGGGAATATGAAAGGCAGTTGGGTACCCAAACTACGAGCATGCCACGCTGCCTTGCGATTTGAACGGCCTTGATTACATTTGGGACTATGGCTTTGCCTCCACTGACTGGCATAGGACCATCCACATCCACGAAATCATGCTGCAAAACACAACCGCTTCAAAACCCAATTCATTTTATTTTGACAGAAATCAGAGTTTGGGGAGAGAGAAAGACCTGCATGTCAATTACAAGCAGAGCTGTGTGCTTCCATTTGTCTGCCATGTTTCAGAGACTCAGTTGGAGAAAGGAGGTTGACAACTCTGGTAGCTGCTGCCTGTTAAAGATATAACTCTGACCCAGCTCGGATGAAGGTCAGGGAAAAGGCCCCTTGTATACAATTTGGGCTAAGCCTCACCTAAACCCAAACCCTCAAAAGTAAAGATTTCATTTCACAGACGGCGAATGCAAATTCTCTCACAGCTAGACCCTCTCATTTTCTTTTCCCACTCTCCTTTTTATCTCCTCCTCAAATTGTATTGTATGCATTCAAGTTTATAACAGCTTATTTTTGTTTTGATATGTTCGGCTCGTAAATCTTGTGACTACGAAACAGCTTGAGCAGAACTCCGGGAGGCAAGGGCAGTTACTGTTCATGTGAATGGTAATTGCCTTAGTAAATTTTTTTTTATGCATTCCCACCCATTGTTATGGCAATTCAAAGGTAACCACTATTAACATGAGATATAAAGAGAGAAATTTGTATGGAGTTTTGGTGTGGAAAGTGAAGAATATGGCTAGGTATTTATAGGAAAAATTTCTGAATTCTTGAATATTTTTTTTTTTTTTTTTTTTTTTTTTTTTTTTTTTTTTTTTTTTTTTTCAAGAGTATGTAAAAGCCAGTTGGTATATCATATATGCATAGGATTAAGCTGATGATGCAGATGAATACAAAAAGGTTAATAGCTAGGCAGATGAAAGTCGGGGCATTCACACAAATACCCATATCCAAGCACAAGGAATCAAACAGCTAGGAGCCAGCTTTTACATCATCAAAGTGACCCAAAAGACAAAGAGTACCATATATATATATATATAGTACATCTATGGATATCGTGAGGGAAGAAGAGTACAGTAAGTTTGTAACTTGGTTTAGGCACCACATAGATTCGGCATCATCATCCCTTGCATGCCCTCATCCTCTAGGATTTGGGGTCGCAGCTATTGCCTAAGATAGGACTTGCACTTGGAGAATGGTTGGGCCACGCTGTCATCTATGCGGACGGCAATAAAGTTACTAAAGTCACCGAAAATAGTCAAAACTATTTGTAGCAGATTATTGTCTAGTAGATCTCTATATATTCTTCATATCCAAGCAGGAGTTCGGTCAGTTGGTTAAGACAGTGAATCCGTCCTCTTGCATCTAAGTTCGAGTCCCCTTCGCCGTAAAAAAGACTAATTTAGAATATTTTAACTATCGCTTGTATTAAATAAATAAATAAAAGTAGATTTCACATTTATTAATGATTTGGTATACAATTTTATGTTGTGTCGAGGGTTTCACTTATGTTAATAATTTTTATCCACAATTTTATGTCATGTTACGAGTCTACCCCAATTATAACAGTGTACAATAATTGTACCATAAACCCTTGATGACATATTTCTACACCGAAAAAATGCAACTTAATCGAATGTCTCTTTCTCTGGTTTGGCCCTTTATTTTTGTTGCCTCAGCACAACAATTAATTAAACCCCCTAATCCTAGATTTGATTCTAAGAAGTAGAGATCAGATATGCAAAATATATCCAATTCAAGAAAATGGATGGCGATGTGCCAATATACATAATAGATTAAAGATAGCTAGGGTCACAGTCACAGAGTAATTATACTATTGCGTCAAATAACGCCTGATTGCAATTTTGAGTGAAGACGTAAAGTGTATGTTATATATACAAACTGTAGTTAAAATCAACATATAACATTCCAAAATCACCAAGGGGCAACGTACAAATGAATTAATATTTGGGATAGTAACTTCCAAATGTGTACCTGTGTGACAGCTAAGTATGAATAATTAATCTAATCAATCCTATGTATCACCCTAATTATGGAGAATTAAGAAATTAAGTGGAGATGATGTGTCAAAGAATGCCCTAAACTGGATCTTGACTCTTGACCAAGTTATTATGGTCTTCTTGAATAGTTAATTAGGCCATCGACCAATTCTTCTCTAACACTATTTTGCTTTTCTTGACCATAATTTATTAGGGAGGGAGAAATTGAACCTATAACATCATATGCAAGAATAAATATTCTTAACTACTTGAACTACAAGTCTCTTACTGCATTACAAAGAGTGGTTTTACTTAAGTAAGGATTAAAGAGACCTACGATACTATAGTACTTTTAGATGAGGTTGAAGTCGTTACAATTAGCTTATAACATATTTATTTTAATATAATTGTATCATAAGAAGCTAATTAAAATATGTCAAATGTGTCATTATTTTGGTACAAGTACCTAAGTTATATTTCTTCTACGTCACATGCATGCTGACCCTTGCCATATAGAAGGGATTGAGGCGATGGGAACCTGTCACTATTAACTTGAACCTAATTTGTTATGTTCATTCCTCTCATATTACATGACTATACAGATCCCACATGTGTGTGTTTGTCTGGCATTGGTCTTTCACATAGGGAGGCCAAGTATAAAGGGTCAGAAGAAGTCTACTTGAAATTAATCTAAAATGACTACAAGTTCTATATCTTCACACACTGTACTCTTTTTCCTTCATCTAGGTTTTTGTCCTATTGGGTTTTTCTTGGCAAGATTTTAACAAGGCAGTATCGCACGCATGTCAGTGTTCTATACACGGAATTTTGTATTACATAGTTATATACTTTTTTTCCCTTCAACTAGTTTTTGTCCCACTGAGTTTTACCAGCAAGGTTTTTAATGAGGCATATTCTATGTATGGTGGACATTCAAGGGGGAGTGTTGTAAATCCAAAATTAAGATGGATGCCCACCATTCCTACTATATCTTCCTCCCTAACTATGCAATATGTATGTAAAAGTACCAAACCTATCAATGTGATTGAAGCCTACCACTTATGGTAGTAATTTTTATGTATTTTCCTATGCCTATAAATAGGCCTCTAAGATTAATGAGAAAGAATAAGAAGAACAGAAAAGATGAAGCTCACGGTGCACCTCTTGATAATCACTGTTTCCTTCCTCTAAATTCTCTCCAAATTTTCCTAAGTTTATAACAGTTTCGTTATTTTCCACTTTCTCAGTTCCTGCATTTGGCCTACCCTCATTTTCAACATAAATATAAGGTCCTCTGCACAAATGTTAGCTACCCTCAACGTTTCCTTTGCAACAATGGAGTTGTATCTCCCATGCCTAAACACTGCCATAGCTGGAATCTTAGCCATACTTGTGTTTTCCTACTTTATCAAAAAGAGATCAAGCTCTGGTACCAAAGCCAAGGGTCCCAAACCACCAAAAGCGGAAGGTGGGTGGCCTCTGCTAGGTCATCTCGACCTATTCGGTGGATCTCAGCTTCCTCACATAGCTTTGGCTTCCTTGGTTGGCAAGTATGGACCAATCTTCACCGTCAATATTGGCATGCACTCTGCTCTGGTGATAAGTACTTGGGAGGCGGCCAAGGATTGCTTCACCACAAACGATATAGCTGTTTCCTCCCGTCCCGCTAGGCTAGGGATTAAACACTTGAGCTACAACTTTGCCATGTTCGGGTTTAGTCCCTACGGTCCATACTGGCGTGAAATTCGCAAACTGACATCCCTCGAGCTACTCTCAAACCGTAGGCTTGAGCTACTGAGAAACGTTAGAGCATCCGAAGTAGAGATGAGCTTAAAAGAGCTGTACACTCTATGGAGCAACAGAAAGGAAGCGTCGGGGGAGCTTTTGGTGGAGATGAAGCAGTGGTTTGGAGGTTTGACTCTAAATGTGGTTTTTAGGATGATTGTGGAAAGAGATGCTCTATGAATGGGGATTTGAGTGAGGAGAAGGAGGCAAGGAGGTGGCAAAAAGCCATGGGGGAGTTCTTTCATTTTCTGGGATTGTTTCTGTTGGGGGATGCTTTTCCTTGGCTTAGTTGGTTGGATTTGGGTGGACAGCAGAAGGCCATGAAGAGAACTGCCAAAGAACTGGACAGTATTCTTGCGGAATGGTTGGAGGAGCACAAGCAGAAAAGAACTAAAGGAAAAGATCAAGATTTCATAGATGTGATGCTTTCAGCCATCGATGGAACACATGTTGCTGGCTTCGATGCTGATACCGTCATCAAAGCAACATGTTTGGTATATTATATATACATGATAATTTTATTTTATTTTTACAATAATGACCTCAATGGTAAATTTGTTTTATTAATCACCAAAGTTTTGATTGTGCAGACTATGATTTCTGGAGGGAGTGACACAACCATGGTAACCCTGACGTGGACACTCTCTTTGCTTTTGAACAACCGCCAAGTTTTGAAGAAAGTTTATGAAGAACTTGACCAGCAGGTTGGCAAAACTAGACTGCTGAATGAGTCAGATATAAATAATCTGGTGTACCTGCCGGCCACTATTAAAGAATCAATGCGTTTATGCCCACCTGGTCCACTCTCAGTCCAGAGGGAGTTCAGAGAAGACTGTACCGTAGGAGGGTACCAGGTTCCAAAAGGCACATGGCTGCTAGTGAACCTGTGGAAGATCCAAACTGACCCTCGGGTTTGGGCCGACCCGATGGAGTTCAAGCCAGAGAGATTTCTCACTACTCATAAGGATGTTGATGTTAGGGGTCAGCAATTTGAGCTGATGCCGTTCGGGAGTGGTAGAAGAGTATGCCCTGGGATAAGTATGGGTCTTCAGACGACGCTTTTAACTTTAGCTAGTTTTCTTCATTCGTTTGATGTCACGACCCGAGGAAACGCAGCGGTTGATATGAGTGCAAGCGCTGGACTTACGAACAGGAAACTCACCCCTCTTGATGTCCTCATCAAACCACGCTTGTCTCCACATCTTTATGAATAAGTTCAGAATGAGAATATAGCTATATGTGAGAATAAATATAGTGATATAAAATAAAATGCACATGTGCATATATGTTCTGAATGTATTAAGCTAAAAAGCATGGCTTTACTAAATCTATCTTCTACTTATGAGCTTCATGTTCGTAAGTTTCCTCTACTTATGACAAATGGGTTCCAATTTTTAGTTAACATACATGCACAATGGAAAAAGTAATAGATGAACAAGAAGAAAATTTGGTCATGCAGCTTGCCACCTGGGAGCTTCATATACTTATTGATGATGCCTGCCTTGTGCTCTCAATGGATTATGGGCTCAAAGTATAGAACAAAGCTGAGGCAGAGGTATAACCTGGTAGAAGCTCCATACAACAGATATGATCTCCCATGTCTTTTGTTCTTGTTGTTTTCTCTGTCAGAATTCAGACTGCTCAGAAACAGAGGATTTGATCCTGCTCTAGGTATCCACCACAGAACTAGTCCAGTGCTTCACACTCATTTATATTTGATAGATGAAAAATCATATAGCAAATTCGATATCACCAATTTCTTCTCTATTAGTGTGAACCATGGACTAATGAGGTTTATAATGTTTGCTTTACAAATAACCAAAAGCATTTTTGGACTAATTTTTCTCAAACAAAATAATTATTGGTGAACTTTCAGCAAAGAAGTCATAATGATATTTGTTGAATATTATCTGCAGGATGGAATGGAATTCTTGTTAAACGGACTGAGGACAGAACCACAGAAATTCCTCCTCGGACTCAAGCCATGTATAAGTGAAAGTTTTTGTCACCCCTAGAAAGTATATCCTTTTTTTGCTCTTCTTTCAACTGTGGGTTATGTTTATAAGCTTATAATGTGATTTCTAAGGTCGATTCGCTTGTTGTTGTAACTTGTTATACTACCCCATTCTCATAGCTTGTGCCCTTTCTGTTAATTGCAGCAATGTAAGTAAAGTTGTGCAGTATCTATGCCAATGATTGTTTTATATAAAGTGAGTCTCCAATCCTTAAAGTATCAGATAATTACTTAAAGAGAGAATAGTTTTCTGATGGATAGCTTCTCCTCTTTAAGTGCTGGAGAGAAGGAAGTGAATTAGAAAAAAAAATGTGCATTATGGTGTAACTAATGGAACATGTGTTTTTCAAGCTGATTTTACTTCCAAGAAAAAAGAAGTGTGCTTCACTATGTTATACATGACCGAGCAGTTGCTGTGTCCGCGATCATACCTGACTGACCACAAAGAAGCAAAATTTAGGTGTTCAAACAGAAAAGAACAAGATAAATTAGCACAAGACTGAGATGAATTTAAAACTGTGATATATGAAAGTATATATATGTTCCTACATTTGGAGACTACAATTGATGATTTCTGGTCAAATCCAATAATGAGGGTAAGCATTGGGATGAAAAAGCCACCCCCACCAACACCTCCCACATTCCCAAATGCTGCTCCAACAAATGCAATCATCGTACCCACCGCGATTTTCCAGCCAAATCTGATATCCTGTATATGATCACCACTACAAAGTTTGAACTATTTGGAAGCACCATTTAAGACCTGCTATTCAGTTTTACCTACTAAAATGGACTGAAAAAAATATGAGTTTTTGTTAAGGTATATATAACAGGGACAGGGAGGTAGAAGATTTACAATAAAACAGTTTTTACATTCCAAATCGATCATCCTTGGGCAAGGCACATTTTCTCAGCAGCCTAACATGCATTTAGGCAACAAACCCAACTAAGGTAATAGAAAATTGGACGTACAGGCCACACATGCTTATAACCCAAGTGAGATTGAACCTCTTTTCCGGTAATATTCTGGCTTGAAGGTTGTGTGCCCAACATTTCTTCATGTGCTGAAACTGCTGCAGATGATAATGCTAATAAAACCAGAAAACCAACTCCAAACCAGGCATAAAGTTTAGCTTCAAAATTCTAACCCTTGCTTTTTAGCTTCCTTGGTTTCTGTTGTGCCATTGCTTGGGCCTCCAGGAATGTTTCTGTCTTCAACGTCTTCATTGCCATCACCTAACTAAGGAGCATGCGTTTTAGCCTAGCAACTGATAGTTCAAATATATCTGCGTCAAAACAGATGAAAGACATACTACCAAAGTGAAAGACATACTACCATTTGGTTGCAAGCGTTTTGGAAGCATCCAGTAATTCTGAAAGCAATAAAGCAAGGTACAATTGAGATGGATCAAGTAATGCAATCCCACAATATACAACTAGTCTTGAAACAAGCAAAATCAAAAGACCACTTTTTTAGTTATAGTTTCTTTCTTCCACATCTCAACTGCTTTAAAGAACGATTTTGTGGTTGTGCCTGCAGTTATATCATACATGAGGAAGTTGTCCAATTGTGAACTGGGAAGGTTGCAGCTCAGAAAAGTGTTACCTGAGGACAATAATTAATCAGTAAGGCGGTGATCATCCATTCAGAAAGAACACCACCAATTAAACTCCATTGCTAATCCCCACCACCAGCATTGGTTGAAATAGAAGTGCAAGATCATAATCGATGAGGGGCAACTCTATTGACGGATGCCTTTGCCTTAAATTGTAGAAGATAGTTGCAGCTGCTCCCCCTGTGCCATACCTGACCAACCAGACAAACATCCAAAATAGCCTACAGTTGTTTAATTGGAAAGCAAAAGGTAAACTAACAGACAATTTTTCTATGTATTAACTTATAAGATCAATTAAAACTAATAGCATACACATAATTAAGGCAAAAACAAATTAAACCTATCAGGATGTAGACTTAGGCAGCAGTTTTGGAACAACAAAACAGAAAAATTGATTGATGCATTATGGGCACTTTCATTAAACATGTCCCAGAACTCATTAGGAATTTGATCACACACCCATAAAAGCTAATGCATAACATTCAAGCAGAGAAAGCTAGAAATTCTTACAACTATAAAACTTGAATCTAAAGTTTTAGAAAGTTGGATAGTCTTGGGGGTGACTGAACTGTAATCGTGGAATTTCATCAAATCAATAATATTTGAGTTGAAAGTAAAGATGTATGAGGCTTGTTCAGACGGTGAAAACATAAAAACATGTGATCAAAGTACTTACAAGTTACATGTTGATATCGCCGTTGATGATTTCTGATCAAGCCCAATAATCAGGGTGAGCATTGGAACAAAAAAAGTCACCCCTCCAATACTTCCACGCTCCCAAATGCTGCCCCAACAAATACAATTATTGTATCCGCCAAATCTCATTTCTTGTGGCAAATTTTAATTATTTCTAACACTACGTACCACATTGTTTAGTAAGTACTATAGCTAGAGTTTTGCATGGTTTAATTATTTCAAATTTATTATTTGTACAACAGAGGTGGTTTGGGAGTCCTAAAATGCGAAGGACCTGTATTAATTCGGTTGAAACCTAGGGAAAAAAAAATGATTCTTGTAGTTTTCTTGTTTTATTACTTTGATTCTCTAGTTTCAATTTTGTCATTTTGTGCTTGGAGTTTTAAATCCCTCGCAATTCAAGGACACATTACAAATATGTCAAATTCCTTCGAATTTCGTCCAAATACCCCATACACATCAACACGTACTTATTAAGCAGCAAATTAGATTGAAATTTGGGCATGTCCTTGAATTGTGAGGATATCAAACTACAGGAGTCCAATTGCCACAATTGAAACCACATGGACAAAAGTAGAAAATCCGACAAACTGGAAGACATTTGCCCAACTTATTTTGGGCAACATCACGCACTGCTCTTTTTACAATTGACCTCAGCCTTCTCTCTTGTAGGGTTGGCAATGGGTTGTGTCGTGTCGTGTCGTGTCAAGATTATATAGTCAAAAATGCTCGACCCAAACCCGACCCATTTAATAAACGTGTCATTACGAGTTGACCCACTAATTTTCCATGTATGTTTGAGTCGTGTCTAGTTGACCCGCTAAATGGCAGAAAATAACAAAACAATAAAAATCCTAACTTTTGATAATGTAATCAAGTAGTTGCCATTTTTTATTTTTATATAAAATATTAATGTATTTTGACTCTCTCTATGTTTAAGCATATGGTTGTTTTTCATTTCCTCTCTCAATGTCATTCTTGGACAATCACTTTTTCTCAACTATATCCCTTTGATATAGCTACCTCAAACCAATTGCTCTTAAACATATTAAACTTCTCTAGCACCTTTTCAACGTAGGCTTTCTTTGACAAGCCTAACAAACCCTTAGCTTCATTTTTTTTTTTTTTTTTTTTTTTGGGGAATATGGATGAATATCATAAAAACAGGCAACAAACTAAGAGAAGTACACAGCCTATGAAGCAGCTAGGCACAACGAACAACAAGAAATAAAAACAGCACAGCTACATGGAAGGAGGACTAATATAAAAGACGTAGTCATAAGACAAATGGATACGTCGAGAAGCCCACACAACCGCAATCATTAAGCACTCCTTGGGGGGCATGGTAAACCATCCTTGTTTAGGATATGCATTAGAGAGGATGGGGGCCGGGCTTAGCTTCATCTCTATGAATCTCAATTCCTATTATATAAGAATCCAAAATCTTTCATCTCAAATTCATAGACATAAATTCCTTGCTTTCATGTAAGAGACTTTCATCACTGCTAGCAAGTAGAATGTCATCTATATAAAGGAAGATAAACCTACTCCCCACTGTTTTTCAAAGCATATGCACTCTTCCAATCTATTCTCAATGAAATCATATGGTGTAACTATCTTATCAAACTTCAAATACCATTGCTTTGAGGCTTGTTTCAAACCATAGATTGTTTTCTTTAGTTGCACTGCAACTGCTCGCTTTCTTTTATAAATCCCTCAAGTTGTTGCATGAGATCTTTTCACTCAATTCTCCATAAAAAGTTGTTTTTTGCATCCTTGATATAAAAATATATCACAAGTTTGTTATAAGTGCCATAATAATTCTAAAGGCATTTTTGGTTGAAACTGGTGAGAAAGTTTCATTGTAATTGATTCCTTCTTGTTGGTTAAAAACCTTGGCCATTAGCCTAGCTTTATGCCTCTCAATAGCCCGCGGATCTCTTTTGGTCTTAAGCACCCACTTACATCCTAGAGGCTTCATTCCTTGTTGCAATTCAAAATAACTCTCCCACACTTCATTGGTTTTCATAGACTCTAGCTCACTCTGCATAGCCTCAAGTCATTTCTCAGGGTGTTCACTAGACATGGCTTGCTTGTAATCATTTGATCCTTTAACTCAAAACCTTCAACATATGCCTCATTTAAAGAAACAAAATATGTTAGTGCATTAGGTCTTCTTTCCCTTTAGGATCTTTTAACTTCTTCTTGTTGTGGTTGTGGCTCTAGGCATCTCAACCTCATTTGGTTCTTCATGAATATATCTAATCTTTTGGTTTTGAGTTTTAGGCTCAATTGGAGTCTCAGTTTGTGACAAGGTTTGAATCAATAGATAAGTTATGACTGGATTGTTTGTATTGAGAGGTTCTACTCCTATTTATCCTCTTCTTCAAAACCAATTTTTTTATTTGTTCCTTAACTATCCTCATCATGCTATAGGAACTTGGCCTTCCCTGTCTCAACAATTCTATTGATGTGGTTGGGGCAATAGAAACGAAAACTATTTGATCTCTCTGCATACCCTATAAACATGCAACTTACAGTTTTTGGATCTAATTTTCCCGACTTTGGATTGTAATACCTTGGCTTTAGCTTTACAACCGTAGACATGCAAATGGTTTAAGGCTTAAGCTAGGTTCCTCATATTCCATAGCTCAAAGAGAGTCCTTAGGGAACTGACTTACTTTGAGACCTGTTTTAGGATGTAATTAGTTTTTAATTCCTCTCCCCATAGAAACCTTGGAAGATCAATGCTGTAAAAATCATGTTTCTCACCATATCTTTCAAGTTTTATTCCTTCTCTCATATACTCTATTTCCTCTTGAGGTGTTTCCCAGGTTTGTGTATTGTGAACTATCCATAGTCTTGAAGATATAGTGCAATGGTGAGGGTGTCTACCTTGAGCATATTTTTCATAATATTCTCCTCCTTGATCAAATCTTAGAACTTTAATCTTATAACTCAAGTTGGTTTTCTACTTTTCTACTTCAATTTTAAAGACTTTGAAAGCCTCAAATGCACTAATGTGGTTGGATTAGACAGAGATAATAGAATCTTGAGAATTATCAATTAAGGTGATCAATTACAGTCCTTCCAGAGTTTCATTTGGGAAAGGGACCACAAATGTCAGTGTGAAATTACTCTAGAAGTTGTTGACTACGTGTGATCCTAGCATTCTTGAGTTAGTCGTTTTGCCCTTATTGCACTCAATGCATTCACTAAAAAGTCTGAAAATCCAAAGAAGGAAGAATTCCTTCGTGGATTTGTTCTTTTCTTAGACACATGGCGTAGTCTTTTGTGCCATAAACTTGGTCAATTTTTCATTGCTCTAGTTATTTATTTTTGGCCTATAGTTTCAATGTGAAGGGTAACATTATTACGTGCACCATTCAAACGAAACAACCCTCAAATCAAAGAAGCCCACTGCCCAGTGAACTTTTATTGAAAATCAAAGAAAAATCCTACCTTAGAAAAAAAAAAAATGGAATGTTCCTCGTTAATCTAGATGAAACAACTCCTCCACATAGAAGGACATAAGCAACTCTTTCAAAACTAAAGAAGAACCGAAACTAGTTGAAGCCTAATTGATCGTAATGCATGAACTGGAACTTTTTGCCATTCCCTATGAAGACATGTCTTGGTCTGTACTTAGTTTCCTCTGGCTTACGAAATCCTGTAAGGAATTAGCAATGTGGATTGGTGATCGAGTGTCAATCCACTAGGAATTAGAAAGGACAATGACAAAACTAGAGTCAAAGAAAACTAGGACAAAATTAAGACTACCTTTAGTTCCCTTTTGCTCTACGTACCCAACGTTTATACCTATTGCAATCTCTCTGTAAGTGGCTGCCTTGTCACAAAAGTAACACTTAAATGTGGTTGTTTGTTGGAATTTAAAGGGTTATAACTTTTAGGAGGAGGATTAGCCTTGGTGTTGTCCTTATTGGCAACAACATGTGAACTTGGCTTAAAGTGATGTTGTTTGTGGGCATTGGTGGTGAGGTGTGAGGTATTGGCCTCTTTTTCCTTCTTGATTCGAGCCGCCTCATGAACATAGAATGAGATCATCTCTCATTGAGATCCCATTTATCTTTTTGAGCATTGTAATTCACTTTGAGATGACCATATGACGAAGGGATGGAGTTAAAGGCAAGGTGAACCAGAAAAGGATCGGTTATAGGAAAGTCAAGGGCCTTTGCTAGCTACCTCTATCATACTTAGAAGATACACTCCCAAATCCTTCACACCATCATACTTCATTGTAGCTAGCCTGTTCATCAAATTCCCAGTCTCAGCCTTCTTCGATTCCTTAAATTTTTGACTCACAACCTCCAAGTACTCCTTAGCATTCTCAGAGTGAGGAATGTCACCACAAATAGCTTCAGTCGTGGACTTCTGTATTAAACCATGACATCTTTCATGGGTTGTTAACTTTATGTGAAATTTTGATCAGTGAAGGGCGAGAGGTGCAACATCCCTGGACCCATTGTCTAGGGGGCCCAATTTTGTTTTCTTTTTTAATATATGTATTTAATATTCATTTAATATATTATATATTCATGAAATATTTTCAGGAAAATGAAAATGGATAAGTTCAGGTTTCTTGAGATAACATTGGAACGCGTGAAACTCCTCTTCTGCATTGTTGCACTGCACCACTTCCACTCCTCAAGGTTTAATGTTCGATTTTTCCTGTTATAATTCATTAATATTTATCTTGAATGTTATATTTCTAGTTAACTTTGAGTATGTTAATTTTTCTTGATTTTGCTTAAAAAATGAGAGTGAATCTAGCACATAAGTTTTATAATATAAAAAATTGTGACAGAGTAATTCTTTACTTTTGCTCTGAGGTAGGGTTTGTGCTTATGATTTGTGTATGAGATTGAGAACCTAAACCTTGTATTTATATAGGAGAGTGCTTGAGATTTCTTGCCAATGAAGAAATCCTAAGCATCTTTCTCACCTCTACAATCCATAACCCAATAGGAAAGATAGCTCCTATTAGTTTGATATTTCTTCACTTAGAAGTACAGCTATGAATTAACCTTCCTCTTTTATCCTTGACAGATTTGGTGTCTTAAGTGGATGTAAACTAATAAGTCCCTTACACAAACATTTTGACTACAAGGCTTGAGTTGAAATAATGGTTAAGAGAAGTTATCATATACCAAATCGTTGTTTTCGATTCTCCCCGCTAGGTTGACATTCAAAATCGTGTTTTCAATTCTCCCAGCTAGGTTGACATTGACAACAGCATGGTTTTATTGCCATTCTGGGCCTTCTTTGGGAATCAGGCTTGTAACCTAAAGGTTATATGACTCGAGCGGGGAAAAAAACACCCCATCAACATGTAGCCAAGTATATATTCTTCAATGAATCAAATACAAGTAGTCAATTGAGTCTTAATTATATTTGTTGCTTTGTTAGCTGTCCTTTAATTTAAACCTAATATTTTGAATGTCAAAAATTTATGAAAGCTATTGGTTGGGTTGGGGTCTTGAGATTCTTCTTTCTCCTTTTTATTCTTTTTTAAAATATTATCCGTTTGTTTTTAAAAACAAAAAAAATATACACTAAATCAGTTTGGGGTTAAAATCTTCAAATTTGGCACCGTTTCGTATGTTTCTTTTTTGTAATCACTGATTCGTGAGTCTCTGAGCCCTTTTGAGGAGCGTGTGTGTGTGTGAAACAACTGAGACGTTTTCTTTTTTCGATTTCTATATACATTGTAACCCAACAATGCAACAAAAAATTTGAATAAATCGGAAATATTCACAAATTCAGAAAAATGCACTAATTTCTTAGGTTTTAGGATGTTGGAGATGTCAGCAATTCCTTGCAACCCCCAAGGCCCTGGGACAGGCGGACGTGGAGGTTGTGGGGCCTGAGGGTTAGCTTTAAGTGTCCAAAAGACACCGAAAGTGGGTCGCATAAAATAAATCATTTTGCGATTTGGATCAATCCAATCATCATCATCATTCTGCACACCTCCAACGCCATGAGGGAATTGCCATTAGCATTAATAAATTGAAGAAGGAAGAGGAGAAGCTTTGCCTTACAATTAGACGAACTAGCGTGTAAGGAAGAGCATGATTGATTGCTATACTGATGAAATGAGTGGACTCGATTCGCTTTATGAAGAGAACGACAGCAAGTTTTAATGTTAAATTTTCGCAACCTTGTATATCTGAAAGCCTGTGTTGTGTTTTATGATTGCTTCAATCCATGAAACCTTTAGCGGTTACATTCTGAGAGTTTATCCATGCTTCCTGTTTCTTTTTTTTTTTCTTTTTTAATTTAATAGGAACGGAGGGGCGTTTCGAATTTGGGATCTCTTCAACATTGTGAAAGAATAAATACCAGAATACCAATAAATAACACTCTAGTCCTCAGATTAATACTTATATTAATATATTATATATATATAAAGGTGCACACGGAAAATATAATGTTCTCACATATATATTATTACAAGTTTTGCTACGCGCTCCCATTATGATGTATACTAAATTAAAAAAAAATTTCATATTCAGTTTGGGAGCCCTCTCGAAACCTTATTCAATGAGAAAATTTTTGATCTGATTTTTGTGATGAGCATACTGTTATTAATTATGGGTAAGGCCTTTTTTGTTTTTAAATTGTTGGAAGAATGATTCAAATTTGAACTCTCACTGTGGGGAATAGGACATACCACACACAAGAGTACGTTAAAAGCGGTTGGGTACATCTATTATGCATGGTTAGGCTATGAGCAATGCATACAAATAGGCTAAGGGCTAGGCAGCAGATGTAATTTGGTTGGGCATTCAACCACAAATACACCTCATCCAAGCACACGGAATCCAACAGCTAGGAGACAGCTTTTACATCATTACAGTGGACCCAAACGACAAAGTAACCATATATAAATAAATATATAGATAGATATATATTACTTACAATCTATGGAATCGTGGGGAAGAAGAGTAGTAAGTTTGTAACTGGTTTAGGCACCACATGATTCAGCACTTCATCTCCTTTGCCATACCCTCATCCTCGGGCTTGGGGTCGCACTATGTCTAAGATAGGACTTGCACTTGTTCATCTAGGGTTACCACTATACGGACGGCAAAATAGTAAAAACTATTTGTACAATTTTATCGACTAGATCTCTATATAATTAGTCATATGCCGGGAGTGAGTTCAGTCAGTTGGTTTAGGATAGTGAGTCTGTCCCTATTGCACCTAAGTTCGAGTTCCCCCTCCCCGAAATAGATTCATTTACATATTCAAACTATCGCTTGTATTAAATAAAATAAATCAATAATTTTCACTCTATTAATGGTTTTGGTCTACATTATTTGGATGTTGGTTGTTTTTCGAGGTTTTCACCTTCTGTTGATGAGTTTGATTTTAATATTTGATTCATAATTTTAATGTCATGTGAGGTTCGGTTCGTTACCCAAATTATAACAATATACACTAATTGTCCATAAAACCCTTGACGACATATTCCTATCTACACCGAAAAAATGCAACTTATCGATTGTCGCTTTCTCTGGTTTGGTCCTTTATTTTGTTGCTCCGCACACCAATTAATTAAACCCCTAATCCTAGATTGTTCTAGAAAGTAGAGAGATCAGATATCCAAATATATCCATTCAAGAAAAATGGATGGTGAGTGCCCAATTAATAATAGATTAAGAAGCTAGCGGTCACCAGGCGCATAGAATATTATACTATTGCGTCAAATAACGCCTGATGAATTGGGAATGAAGACGGTCAAAACACGAATAAACGCCCGATGCAATTTTGGGAATGAAGACGTAAGTATATATATATACACTATAGTTAAAATCAACATATACCATTCCAAAATAGCACCAAGGGGCACGTACAAATGAATTATATTTGGGATATCGCTTGAATGTGTACCTGGTGACAGCTACGTTGCCTATAATACTCTACTCATATCATCCTATGTATGTATCACCCTAATTACGGAAATTAAGAAAAAATGAAGGGATGTGTCAAAGTAGAATGCCCTAAACTGGTTGTCTTGACTCCTGACCAATTATTATGGTCCACTGGTTTCATAGTGTAGTAGGCCATGACCAATTTCCCCTCCACCGCGTATTTTTTTTTTTTGACCATTACTTATTACGGAGGGGGAAATCAAACCTAGACAATCATATAATGAGTAATATTCTTAACAACTTGAGCTACAAGTCGCAATTGCATTACAGAAAGTGATGTTACTTCAAGTAAGGATTAAGGGTAATTACGATACTATAGTACTTTTAGATGAGTTAATCATTACATAGCTATAAAATATTCATTTTCATATAATTGTACATAAGAAGTATTAA
Organism: Prunus armeniaca; assembly: GCA_903112645.1. Taxonomy (NCBI): domain Eukaryota; kingdom Viridiplantae; phylum Streptophyta; class Magnoliopsida; order Rosales; family Rosaceae; genus Prunus; species Prunus armeniaca. Next base: position 5,115,168 of record CAEKDK010000003.1, on the reverse strand, counting down.
AATATGGTCAAAGGTGTCATTACTTTGGTACAGTACCTAAGTTAAGTTATATTTCTTCTACGTCACATGCATGCTGGACCTTGCATATAGAAGGGATTGAGGCGATGGGAAGCTGTCAATATTAACGTGACACCTAATGCTTTGATTATTCTCTCATATTACATGACTTACAGATTTTTAATCATGTCCTTTTCATGAACTAACCTAGACGACGAGAAATGCAATGTAGTGTTTCACATTCTAAGAAATAATTTATAGTCTAAAAACATAAACATTTCATTCATTAACAATAGGGAACCACTCTAAAAACAACGGTCGAGCTCTAGGCTCCAAGGCAAAATTTAGAAACAAATAGGTTATTGTTAATTTTAGGGAAGTTAACCATCAGGGAAACTAACCCATCCTATTCCCGAAAAAAATAGTACACTCCACTTTAGCAGCTCCTTAAACGGTCGAAAAAAATAGGTTATTACCCACACCACTACGAACATTCTTGATTCCCACATTTTTTGTATAAACACGTGTTTCTTCATAGTACTTGACCCATTGTTTTAACATTCGTGACTACATTTTCTGTTTTGTCTTCATCTCACACAAGCCGACCCTCTTGAACGTGGTTCTCCATTTTATCCTATATATTATAATATATATAATTATGAACAGTCAAGGTAAAACGAGAGAACCAGTGATACACTTGTCAATTTCAACCCAAATGCTGGCCATTTGACTACTACGAGACATTTAGTTAAAAATGAAACGTTTCAATCCAAACAAACCCACTTGGGAGTGTAGCACCAAACCCCACACACACAACCCCACCACCCCCACACCCCGAACAAAAAAACTAGCATGGGAAAATAATTCATGTTTCTAATGAAACTCTGGCATTTGGAAGAGAAAATGTGATTTGAATTCAGGCAAATATTGTCTGTACAAATTAATGTGAGATGCGTTTCTGTCAGAAACTAAATATTATAATAAGACCAAGTAATTTAAGTTGATTATTATAAACAGAACCATTAAGGTCCTTTTATTCAAACAGGATTTGTCGAAAAAAGAACCGCGCATTATGAACCGTCTAGTTCTGATAGCTCAATAAATACACATATACATTTTTCAAACAATATTAACGCAGACACTTTTGGAATATACCACATCTATATTCTAGTAATCGCTTTTTAAATAATTAAAATTAAGGTATTCATAGTAATCGTTAAGTTGGGTGTTGTGCTGCCCTGCACTATGATACTGCGTACAGTTGGGTGTAGCCAGCCACATGAAGTTAATTTTATACTGGAGTAAAAGAGGAAAAAAAGACAAGGAAAGAAACTACCTGGAAACAAAACGACGCCGTACGTTCATGCAAGGAAAAAATGATTCTAGAAATGAAACGTGGCTAGATATGTATGCATTTTATAACGTCCAAGATTACGACTGGCTGAGGTGTCAGTGGATTTGGGGAGCGTATGCTCTGTCGTGGGAAGGATGCCTGTCAATGGAGTGCCTAGCTCCAACCGTGTCGCCCCAAAAACCCGAAAATGGGGTCTGTTTTGGCATATTCGGGTCAGCCTTCACACTGCGTGTCTGTTGCCTCGGTCTTTAACCTTTCCATATTAAATTGCGAGGGCACGTCGGGTTATGGAAAAAAACGGAAGAAAGAAAAGTTACGTGACATAATCAAAACACGGACAAGTCTCTCTCCATCGACTATGGCCTCTCTCGAGTAATCCTTGTGTGTAAACCGTTGTTTTTTATACCATCCTTGAATGTTGATATTAATATACAACCAATCTGTGGCAGAGATAGCCTAAATTATTTTAAAATTTCTCCAGAACCTCTTCCACTTCCGGCGATGGGGAGGGATACTTGATAACTCTGTTACTTTTTATCTTTCATTTTCCGCAAAAACTCTGTTAATCTTGATGTGTCTCTCTCTTCTCCTTCAATTAGTAAGCAAACTAAACACCCAGTATATATGATCTAATTTTTTTTAAGTATTTATGACTCTCAGGCCACACACGAATTAATAATTCGTTTGGAACATAAATGTGTTATAGTTCCTCTTTTTTAAGCAAGAAAAGCTCGTCCATCAAGTTTGGTATATTAGTTATGTGGCCAAACACCAAAGTGATCTCTGAACTTATCTAATTACAGGGGCATGAAACGGGTGTAAGCAGATGGGCACCATTGTCGTGCCTAAAGTGACTATGCATGTCTGCTATTAATTTCTCCGTCGTAAGCTTGCACGATATTTGCCCATCCTATATATAAGATGAGGAGAGAGAGAGAGCGAGAGAGAGGAGTACCAGTCTTTCCTAAAGCATAATACGACTATGGATGACCTTTTATACTTTAGTAAAGCGTATAGACTACTAGCCAAGATAGTACACAAATTCTAAAGTTAGGAATGCAGAGCATGATGACGTCACACCAACCTTAATTCATCTTGCAAAGAGTGAGCTGCTATAAGGTTATCCATTCTCAAAAGATCGTACTATATGCTGCGGTACTATAGTCTACGGTACTCAAACAGTCAGGGGTGCCTGTAAATCCGTTAAATTAAACCTAAACCACCATCCTAAGCCGGAGCCCAGTAATCGCTCCATTTCACTCCAACACGTTGACGTTGAAAGACACAGGAAACCAAGCACAACCCTGTATTTTAGGACCTTGGCTTATCTTCTGAGAAGGATGCGTATATTATCTAAACAACAATGGCCCATCAATTCATTAATTCTTTTAAGTTCATCTATAACGAATTAATTCATTACTTTAATTCATTATAATGATGAGGATCCCATTAATGATACGATTATTAAATGAATTGCAGACACGGGGGATGAACAGTTTGAGCAATCAAGCATACTGTACTGGTGTGGCAGCCCTTTCTTTCAACCCGGAGTGGTCATTCAAACGCTTAAAACAAGTCGACAAACCAAACTGCCCGAGATTTCCAGCAAGCTCCTCCCTCTTTATGCTATGATGTCCCGACATATACATAGAACTTATTGCACACTCACCCCGCTTCGGTTAGGGTTATAGATGTCCTTAAGATATGGTTCTGTAATTACTAATTTAAATAAATTAAGTTTATGAAAAAACGCGGAAACAAACCGTATTGAGTGCTTTATTCCTAAAGTCCGAATAAAAACAAAAAAATAATTTGTTAGTGCTGTTGTATTCAGAAACACCTTTCCCTCGGATGAGTTTTCAGCATGGGGTGATGGTAATCACTTATTACAAGCATACGGCAGGGTCTTTCAGGAACATACACAAATTCTTGCCTTGAAACTCTAAGGTGAGAACTCTAACTTCTCACCTACAATATACTCACGTCAATCATTAACATGCACCCAGAGTAATTAATAATTGATCTTAACCTGGTCAACATGTCTAGTTTCGTAACATTGAATATTGAGAGAGAGAGAGCGAGAGCGAGAGCGCTTGGGGAAACTGGGTATATAGGGCACTTACAGATGTTGGTTCTCTCAGTTTTTTGAGGCCATTTGCCCAAGAAGGGGGTGAGGGCTCAAACAAAGGGGCAGGGGAAAAAAAGGAATTAAATTTATGACTCCATACTAAGAATGTAGAAAAGCTGAATTATTGACAATTTAAGTGCGGCTCTGCACGGATTTCTGATGCTAGCAGACGAGAGAGTGATATAACTTGATAGACACCAACTCCAATGACCCTGAAAGGAAGTTGATCTACCCAAGGCTTCGAGCAAGACTGACCAAGTGTCAGTTCGCAAAAGAGAAACACACCTCCACACAACCACAGATCTCTCTCTGGTCTCCTTACGGTTTAAAACAGAGAGATCCAAGTGAAATTTAAATAGCAAAAAAGTTTTTTACAAGTTAGAAAAAAAGCTGCTTATCTGCGTTTGGGAAAAAAATAATCTCTTCATGGATTTTAGCACTAGAAACCAAAAGGAACACAGAAACAAACAAAAAAGATGCTAAAAAAAAAAAACGAAATTCCTAGGTCTCCCTTTCCAAAGGGGCGGAGCTACCAGTTGGTGAAGGGCTGGTTCTATCCCCTAGCGTCTCCTTCTAACCGGTTCAGGTAATACAGAAACAGGAATTTAGAATTGCTTCATTTTTAAGAACGGAGCATTATTGGTCACCACAAGAATTTTTCCTACTTTCACGTAGATGCTCAAAGCAAATTACAACTGTAAAAGGAGCGAGATTTCTCACTGTGTTCCCTTAGGAGCGCGGGTGGTTGGGATGTGTTGAACTAGCCTTCTTGCACCATCACAAGTGGCCAGGCCCTAATACACCGGTTGAAAAACAACGTTGCACTTCCAAATATTAAAAAAAACCAAACTAATCACTAAATATATAAAAACATAATTTTATGAGCAGAAAGAAAGACACAGGGCCAAATTTGGTAGCAAACTAAAGAACTAAGCCCGAGGAAAAATTCCTCTTTCCTTACCTAGAGCCACGGTGATCGTGCATGTGTGGTTCGCGTATTGTCCGCTTTGGATCGGAGACAAGTCCACATATGTATTATTACTAAACTATGGACTACAAGACCTAGGGGAAGACAGAAAGACGAACGAAGAACACCCTCCGAGAACTCCGGCCATGATTTGAACCTGGGGATCCCCCCCCAAAAGTGGCCTGCTGCTTGGTGCCCAGCTGAAATCTCCATCTCCATGAGGAGGTATGCACATAGTTAATGCCTTGTTTCGGGGGGGACTAGTTATAACTTAATTTTCAGAATACCCTCTTGCTTTATAAATATCCCACAACAGGCCGCCCTTGGGCTATTGGCGTCTTTATTAAGATTGGTTCCCGCCTCCCACAATTTTCCCTCCTCCCTTTAGCGATTTTTTGCCCATGCCCTTCCTGTCTCCTTAGAGTACCGAAGCAAGCCATCTCTGGCTCTGGCCAGCCACCCCGACAAATAATCCAAAAGAGCTCACCAACCACTTACTTAGGACCTCAAACTTTTTTCAACTCCAGATCATCACCAAAATGCCACAGAAAGATCAATCCTTCGCATCCACAACTATTTCATAAGCCTAGGACACCAACCCCAAACCACACATACAGAATACACAAAGATTATTCCCCAGAGAGACAGAGGAGAGAGGAGCCGGAAGAGGAGAGCGAGAGACGAAGAGAGACGCCACGACAGAACAGAAGACCCGGTTAAAAAGGGTTAAATTGGACTCAAGGACTGTGGGAGGCCTAGGTTATGTCAGCAAGAATGCAGACGGGACGTGTGGAATCTAGAAGATTCCAGTGCACATACTTGAGCAGGAAGACGACCGGAACGGTGGATGAATTGTGCTTGCCTGCTCCACCAGTTAGGGTCCCGCCATCATTTGTTGCACTTATGACCACTCCAAAAACCCTTGTTCACTTCATGCTTGCTTTTGATCAGAAGATCGAAGGAAACAAAAATGATATTTTGCTTTCTTCCTTTCTCTTCCTCTCTTTCTCTCTTTCTCTCTCTCACCAGGACCACACAAACACCACAATCTCCTATCTCTCTCTCTCCACACGCACACACACATACACTTTTATGTTCCCTTGTATATGCACCCAAACAAGACTTTGCTAGCCGGCTTTATGAGTACTGTTGTTTTGCTTTCTCGGATGAGGTTGAAGAAGCTTAAATATGGCCTTTAAAAAAAATTTTAAAGGGTGGGGTTGGGAACTTTGCATATTGTGTTTTTCTCTTTCCATTTCTTGTTTCATTTGTTTAGTAATATCTTTTATATTCCTTTTGCTTTTTTTTCTAAAAGTGGGGCAAAAAGCTGGTGGGGAGTGTTTTCAGGCCCTCATTAAAACTAAGGGCTCCAAGGCGTAACTTCTCTCTAATTGGGGTTGTTACCTTGGGAGTTGGGTCGCGTTAAATTGGAGTTTAGTTTGCCTTAGGGTGGGGGAGTATACGTACTGTTCATCTCACGGTCATATAGGCTTTAATTTATATCTTGATGCAATAATTCGCCTCCAACAAACCAAACCAAGAATCTTTGTGGGTGAATTAAAATAATGCAGACTCTGGAAGTTATTAATAATAATGTGGGAATAGTGTTTAAATTAGATCTAGCACGGGTTGTCAGGGACATAAACCGAAAGAGTTCATCGCTAGTAAAACAGAAATGTAGATACAATTATTGTCCATGCCAGCAAAAAAAAAAACCAAAAGCAAAATACTACTTAGGTTCGAAAACCAAAATAGAACTCTCAAACCTTAACATTTTAGTCAGGGTTAATATTTTGTGGGTCTGAATTTTACACGATTTCAATTGGTCATGAGAAGAAAAAAAAAATAAAAATCAAAATGCAATTGCTATGGTAGTGTAGCATTCAATTTAAGCTAAAAAAGGAATCATATCAAGACAAAATCTGTTAATATATATAATTTCACCAAAAATGCAAATCGGTCTTTTCAAAACAAGCTCAAATCTAATCCATGGAGTCTGTTACTCCCAGTATAACATATGTCCAAATAATAGATTGGACAAACAAAAATGTTCAAAATATAAAGTTTTGCATTTGCACGGCTTTTGGCTATAAATTGTGTGTTAGTAGCCCATATTGAAGTTTCCATGTAAACACCCAAGGACTAAAAAGTATAACCCACCAACTAATAGAAACTAACTGCAAGTCAAAAAGTGAATTGTTTTTATCATACAATGAGTAATTGTATAGATTGGTTCTCATAACCACAAATTGAAATTTGTGGTAAAACCAGTGACCAAAAATATAGTGAACCCTTTTAGTCAAAGTGTGGGGGTTAGGGCTTTTATTTCATTTAATTAAATTTTACTCCTTCAAGATCCTTTAGGCGATTATTTGCCTAACAAAGAACATTAAATTGAAAACACCAAGAGTTTAGCTTAGTGAAAAAAGGGTTTAATTATAACCTAATCTTTCAAGTTTCAAACCCCTCCCCAGTAGCTGTATTAAAAGAACCATCTCATCATGAGAGCTATATGCAAGAGCACGTATAGATGGACACATGAAGGATGGGAAGGGGTTGCCTATTAACTAATTAGTAGATTATTTGGATTCTTTTAAAGTATATGTTAATTAAACTTTACTTTGGCACTCTCTGGTTGATTTTCTTAGAAAACTAACAACACAAGGCCAACATAAGTTGTAGGTTGTTCCTTCCTAATTTTTTGGGAAAAAGTTGCTAAGAACTTCCGTAATGGCATGACAAAGTGGTTAAAAACCATTGGTTGATGTTCACCAATGGGGTGAGAATAAAGTCACTTTAGATATAACAGATGTTTGTTAATTATCGAGTCTCAATCCGCTTAAAGTTCCCATAGACTTCTTGGATATATTACAACCTTTTAATTACACAAAGTTGCATAATGTCATTTCTATGAGGTTTCTACCATTGACCAAAGACAAAAAAAAACAATTGAAAAACAGATCAACGTTGACATTGGACTTTCGTTTTAATGAGGTACAAGATTTGTATAGCATGATTAAATAGAACTAGTCTACCACATTTTTTATACCATAATTTATACCACATGATGTGGCAGCTGATGTGTATATACCACATCATGTAAATACTAGTTTTAGTTTTTCTAATTTTATCTATTAAAATACACTTCATTCATTCAATTGATGTGACATATGTCACATCATGTGGTATAGAAATGTGGGATAATAATGTGGTAAGTGTAGCATTACTCAATGGAATATCCGTAGATATGGGAGAGGGTTGAGAAGACACCACAAATAAGTTTTTTCCCCTCCTTTTTCTTTTGTTGGGGGGAGGTCATATTTGGAAGTATAATTTAGAAAATGCTAGAAATCTTTTAATAGAGGGATTTTTGTAGACATGTCACCTAAATTTATATATCAATTTCAATTTGTCACCTTAAAGAAAAATTTAAGACAAATGTCACCTAATTTTTCAAAATCCACGATTTGTCATTTGACTTTAACACCATCTAATTTTCCATCCATTTTAAGGGTATTTTAAAAAATGGAAAAAATCATTATAAATAAAAAATAAAAATTATACATGGTTAGAGAGAGAGAGAGAGAGAGAGAGAGAGAGAGAGAGAGAGAGAAGAGAGAGAGAGAGAAGAGAGGGAGGGGGGTCTTGTGCGATGTGTTTTGGGGGCGGGTAAGGGAGAAAGGGAGAGAGAGGTCTCTTTTTTTTTTTTGAAAATTGAAAGACTAAAAATACCCTTAAAATGGATTGAAAATTGGATGGTGTTAAAAGTAAATGACAAATTATAGATTTTGAAAAATTAAGGTGGCATTTCTCTTAATTTTTTTCTTTAAGGTGACAAATTGAAACTAAGGTATAAGTTCAGGTGACATTTTGACAATTATCCCCTAATAGAGTTGTTTGCTTCATTTTTCTTTCTTGGTTTAAAATCTATAAACAATCCATATAAGCTATTGGAAGTAAGTACATAAACAACTATATTGAGGTGAGCATAGACTTTTCTCTTTGAGGGGATTCAAGCCTTTTTTGATTGGTACGACCGCAACGGACTTTCAATTGACTTATCCACTCTAAGATACAAGAGTCTAACTAAAATGTTACATGAATTATACCAATCTACACTAATGGTTGAACCCAAAGTTCCACCAAATTTCATCTTTCTCTATTTTTCTTGAGAAAACTAACACTAATTGGTAAGTATATCCAATTATGCGAATCCATGTATATCCTTATGCACACCATTACTTAAATCCTAACCAAGTATATCTACAACTTCTTATAATTATAACTCACACACCTATTTACTCTTTATAACTTTATGCATGTAACTAGCACTACAATCATTGTAAAATCCCATATTTTTAAATATGTATATTAATATTTCATAAAATTAATTATTTATAATTATTAGTTTTCAAAACTATATATATATTAGTTAGTTATATGGTAAGCTATATGAATCTTGTTATAGCCTATCAAACCTCATTGTATGACTTTAATTAATATTTATGCTATACACATAAAAGCTTTTAGAAAGGATTGTTGCGTACTAAGCTTTGACGTGTTGCATTAGGAAGACTTCAAAAACCAATTGAAGATGAGGTGGTATGTTTTGAGATGAGGTGTAAGAATTATAGATGTTCTTATATATATAAATGTATTTGGCAAGTGCTACTAAGCACTCCCCGGAAACCAACAGCTAAGAACTAAATGGAGTGGCAGTTTTCCTTCAAGCCACCAATTTAGTCTATAAATCATAGGATTGTAGCCTAGAGATCCCTAGGTTAGTTAGGTGGCATAATATTAAAGCTTCATCTACTATTGTTTTGCCGACTCTAACCCACTATATATAAGTTCTAACTAGTAGCTATTGAATCATAGGTTCTTCAAAGTTATGTTAGTTTCTTAAAAATTTGAGAGTGAAAACTAAGTGTGATAAGATTTTGGAAAAAGCTCAATTGGGAAGTGTACAATAGCTTTGGATTTGAGGTAGGGTTTTTCTTGGGGAGGTTTTGTTTTGCATACATTGAGTTAATTAAATATTGTAAATACTACATTAGGCTTGATAATATTTTATTGTTGTTATGCTTGGTTATATTGTTTGATTGTTATCCTTGATATTAGATGTATACATGTTGTCAATTATCATTATAATTTGATGAATTTTGACATATTCATATGTTGTCGGTGGTGGTTGGAATTTTTGGGTTGATAAAGAAATTATGGAAAAGAGGATAATGGGAAGTATCTTTTGTGTAGTTGAGTCTAACCATTGTAGGGACCAAGTTCAGACGAGCCCGTGTGCACAGTAGATTAAGAAATCGGAGGTATAATTGTCGATTGGGTGATTTGGGTTTGGAGATCAATGGTGTAGACAAGATGACTAGCAAAAGGGGAATTATGGGATAATTGAAATAGGTGTTAGTTTATATAATGGGGCATTCGGAATCACAGTGGTAAAATGCATGGTATGAGACATGCAGATTTGCTTGGCCTATTATATAGATTAACGGGTTGGGTAGAATTGAAGTTCATTCATGCATTGCATAAATTGTACATTATAAATCTCACTAATCACATAAGACATAAGACCCCTACTGAGCATGTAATGCTCACCCCTTATTGAATCTATTGCAGGCTTTGAAACTGAAGTGTAGTTTTTGCTGAGGAAACAAGAAGAACGGATTATGGATAGTTTTGAGTGTTTTGTTGAAAGTTTGTTACTTTCTTGTTATTTTGCTTGTAATAATACAATGTAAATTACTTTGACTTAAATGGAAGTTTACGTTCAATCTTCATGTTTCTTGATAATTAAATTTTTAGTTTTAGTTTTTCTTTTACCTCACATTCCCAAATAATAATAAATAAAAATAATTGGGGTGTGACAACAATCACTCAATATCCATGATATTGGTATCAACAAATTTAGGGTCCGTTTGATAACCATTTCAATTTTAGTTTTTAGTTTTATTTTTTGTACTAAAGTACAGAGGAAAAAGAGGGAGACTGGAAGTGAGAATTTTAATAACTTTATTGAGTTTGCATCCATTTAAGGCACCAAATCTATCAAGAATAAAGGGGAAAGTTTTTCGCTCTTTTAGCCGGTTATTTACAAGTGAAGAAAAGATCAAATCAAATGAGATATTTATCCTATTTTGTCATGGATTCTGCAGGTAATAAAGATATGCTTTAGGTTTTCGTAATGTACTAGAAATCTAAAGCACTTTCTTATAAATACAATACTTAGGTCCCCGATATCATATACAACTCACAAGCACAAACTATACCCTATACTAGAGAGAGAGGAAGATCTTTGCTTCTTGTTCGTGTTTTTATAGATTTATCTCGATGATTTTACAAATTTAGTACTTGTAGTATGCATGTTCATAAGGTCTTACATATGGTATTGGAGCCAGATTCATGTGTGTATAGGTCTAAATCGAGATAAAACATGACAAGCATGCATGAAAGTCCTAATTATTGTTTCCAAGTTTTAAAGTATATGTTGTTATGCTATGCTTGTATGCTAAACTCACGATTGAATGTTGAATCATAGAACTGCGGCACGCATTTTACACAAAGAGCATGCCATATAATTTTAGCATATACTTCTGCAAATCCGGATAGGAGTGTGCCTATGGTTGAAACTATTGGAGTATATTTTTCCTTTTCTCTCAAGCATGAATGCATAAAATTTGCATAAAGTAAACCCATGAAGGATGTCATGTTTTGATATAAAACTATTGTGTGTTGTTATGTAACACCCCGACCCCAATTTATCCCATGTTTTAATTTATTTAAGTGGAATTGAGAATTACCCGTGGGATAGGGGTATTTTAGTCATTTTCTTATCCGGAAGGAATTTGGGAATTCCGGTTGTACCGTTGCGTAGAGCACGGTGAGATGAGTCCGTAGACACGTAGTGGGCTCGAATCGGAGTTGTAACGAGAGAGATATGATCAAATGAAGCTCAGTGGCATAATCGTAAATATTTGGAAAATGGATTTTTGGTTAAAAGACGGAATTGCCCCCGTCTCTCACACACTCTCTCTCTCCCGCGCGTCGCTCTCTCTCTCCTCTGGTTCGCGACAGCCACCGTGGCCGGCCACGTTTTGGCCGGCCGTTCGCTCGTCCGGCCACCAAAGTCGACGGGGCCGGTACCAAAATGACCGGGCCGCCGTCCTCTTCCTACCCCAGCCAGGTCTCGCCGTCAGCCGTCGAGATTTCGCCGGAAAATCGAAGAGAAAAGCTCGGTTTCGCCCGAAACTTCGCCGGCTTCGTTCTCCGTCGTCCGGCCGCCATTTTTGGCGATCAAGGTATGGAAATTCATCCCCTCTGCATGATCTAGCTGATGGTTGGGTAGGATTGCATCGATTTTGAGTCTAGATTATCTGATTTTCGAGTTAGGGTTCGGCCGGATTTCGGGATGAGATTCCGGCCACTTCCGGTCAGTTTTTGGGGTACGTCCAAGAACAAAAGTGACTCCAAATTAGGTGTTTTACCTAGGGTAGGAGTCTTGAGCCGTGATTTGCAGTTTTTCCGGCGATGCGATATCGCTTTGGACACCCGCGCGCTGCCGGCGCGTGTGGCGGCGCGTGGGCACTGTAGCTGAGGGGCATTTTTGTCCCAATGGGATCCTCAGGTTGTCATGAGCGCGTAGGTGTGCTCGGATCTCAATTTGGATATCGTTAGAGTCCCGAACGGATATCGCATATCGCGTATTTTCCGGGTTCGCTGGGTTTGGACCGTTGGATGGTCCTAATATTGTAATATGTTGATCTAGGTATTACCAGGATCGTATAGGATTCGACGGATCGTAAAACGGAGTCCCGGACACTCCGAAATGCCAACCCTGGGGTTAGGGTTTTAGTAACTGTCCGATTGTGTGATCGTGAGCAATCCGACCGTCCGATCTGGACCAAACTTGCAGGACATGTGTCCTAGAGCCTATAGAACCTATAGGAACTTTCGGATTGGAGTTTGGAGGTTGTGGGCCCCGCAGGCCCGTTTGACCCTAGGTTGACCGTGAGACTTCCGAGATAGTCTTACCTTTCCTTGAGGGTTAGGATGACCTTAGTGACAGGTCTTGAGCGTTGTTGAGTTAAATGGATATTGTGGGTGATATGATGGTATAAGGGCTGGTGAGAATGTAGCCAGGCCCAGTATGAGGTCGCACGCGTCTTTGGGTTAGCCGGCGTGTTGACAGGCCCCGTACGTGGCCGGGTACGTCCCGACGTATGAGTGGGTGATATGATGGTATAAGGGCTGGTGAGAATGTAGCCAGGCCCAGTGTGAGGTCGCACGCGTCTTTGGGTTGCCGGCGTGTTGACAGGCCCCGTACGTGGCCGGGTACGTCCCGACGTATGAGTGGGTGATATGATGGAAAGGGCTGGTGAGAATGTAGCAGGGCCCAGTGTGAGGTCGCACGCGTATTTGGGTTAGGCCGGCGTGTTGACAGGGCCCCGTACGTGGCCGGGTACGTCCCGACGTATGATGTGGGGGATAGAGGTATCAAGGGGCGGTGAGGAAATGTAGCCAGGCCCAGTGTGAGGTCGCACGCGTCTTTGGGTTAGCCGGCGTGTTGACAGGCCCCGTACGTGGGGGTACGTCCCGACGTATGAGTGGGTGATATGATGGTATAAGGGCTGGTGAGAATGTAGCCAGGCCCAGTGTGAGGTCGCACGCGTCTTTGGGTTAGCCGGCGTGTTGACAGGCCCCGTACGTGGCCGGGTACGTCCCGACGTATGAGTGGGTGATATGATGGTATAAGGGCTGGTGAGAATGTAGCCAGGCCCAGTGTGAGGTCGCACGCGTCTTTGGGTTAGCCGGCGTGTTGACAGGCCCCGTACGTGGCCGGGTACGTCCCGACGTATGAGTGGGTGATATGATGGTATAAGGGCTGGTGAGAATGTAGCCAGGCCCAGTGTGAGGTCGCACGCGTCTTTGGGTTAGCCGGCGTGTTGACAGGCCCCGTACGTGGCCGGGTACGTCCCGACGTATGAGTGGGTGATATGATAGTATGATGGCTGGTGAGAATGTAGCCAGGCCAAAGAGAACAGTATGATGGCTGGTGAGAATGTAGCCAGGCCCAGCGAGAGGTCGCACGCGTCTTTGGATTAGCCGGCGTGTAGACAGACCCCGTACGAGGCCGGGTGCGTCCCGTCGTATGAGGGGAGCTATGTGATTATGTTTGGTGTGTTGTGATGGATAAACCCGAGAATGTATGTATTTATATGGATGAAATGGTTTAATTGATGTCAGGAGCCAGGATTGATAGGAAAGAGCTACGTGTGGCTTGATCCCTTTGTAGGGTACGTAGGCAGCCTGGGATAGCGCCTAGGTGCAGCCACGACTTAGACACCACTTAGGTGGTTTTATCGTGTATGATGCGGACCTCGTGGTTGGTCCCGAAACTTTGTTGAATTGAAGCTTGTCCGGTGGACTGAGTGAGTGAAGGTGTGCATAAAGAGATTTGGAATTGTTATATGCATGATTGATGCATGAAGTTATTTTGAAAACAGTGTGGGTAGTCTGCTAGAATCATTTGAAGGCCGGAGGCCATTTATGTAAATTGCATGAGATTATATTGTGCGTGCTGCTGGTTGGGTTATAAAATGAGTTTTATGCAGGTGGAACTTTTGGGGAATATTCAATTTACAGGGGAGACTCTGTCGAATTTTCGGCAGAAAGTCTCGTGCCCTTAATCCTCTATGGTGAACGAGGACGTAGATTTAAGGAGTAAACCCGGCGTGGGTGTGATGCCGGGGTCTCCGCAGGGTTCGTCTCGGGTTCCGGGAAATTCGGGACGGGTCCTGTCAGCTTGGTATCAGAGCTTAGGTTCAATTTCTTGTGGACCCCGCACCTTGTGTGCATCCTTAAGTTGTGGGATCATGATGGGTTCCGTCACGGGACGTCATCATTTTGATGCGGAGGATTCTTTGACATGGATGGATTTAGGATATTGATGAGTACACTTAAGGGTGCCACGTTCCTTGAAATATTGAATCCGCTGAGATGAGACGAAATTGTCAGAGGTAGTTGATGGACAAGTTACATGGGAATGGTGGAGTTGTGAGTCCGACCAAGGAGGGTCGTGACAAATTAAATTGAGAAGTAGTAGTGTTGGATGAAGTTTGTAGAGTTCTTATGGGCAGGAGGACATGGAGTTGATCAATCTACTTCTAGAGATCCTCCATTGCCTGAACATGTTGCTAATTCTCGATTGTGTGCAGTGAGCACGTTTGAGCAGAAATCTTTCATCGGAATCAGAAATGGGTCATGGTAGAGGGAGGAAGATGATGATTACAATTCGGTAAAAATGATCCTTTCTGACATTCCTCTCAAAGAATCGTGTGGGCAATGTTGCTTATCGATTCTAAAGAAAGAAGGAAGATATCAACAAGTCAAAGAGTTTGGATTCTCTTCATGGGAGAGCTGGAAGAGAATCAAATCACAAATGGAAGCATTTAGCTTTCAGAGGAAGATTAAGCATTACAGCAGCTATTAAAGGATATTCCTAGTGGAAGAAAGAGACTTCTCTTCCTCTGCTTGTTTGGATAGAGCTAATGGCTTGGCTGTCAACCTGGCTGTGGAGGATGAAGCATGGGAACCCGAGTAGTAGATGCGGGCCCAGTACCCACACCTTTTGGAGTGACAGGTATGAAATTTCGGGGACGAAATTTTTATAAGGGGGGTAGTCTGTAACACCCCGACCCCAATTTATCCCATGTTTTAATTTATTTAAGTGGAATTGAGAAATTACCCGTGGGATAGGGGTATTTTAGTCATTTTCTTATCCGGAAGGAATTTGGGAATTCCGGTTGTACCGTTGCGTAGAGCACGGTGAGATGAGTCCGTAGACACGTAGTGGGCTCGAATCGGAGTTGTAACGAGAGAGATATGATCAAATGAAGCTCAGTGGCATAATTGTAAATATTTGGAAAATGGATTTTTGGTTAAAAGACGGAATTGCCCCCGTCTCTCACACACTCTCTCTCTCCCGCGCGTCGCTCTCTCTCTCCTCTGGTTCGCGACAGCCACCGTGGCCGACCACGTTTTGGCCGGCCGTTCGCTCGTCCGGCCACCAAAGTCGACGGGGCCGGTACCAAAATGACCGGGCCGCCGTCCTCTTCCTACCCCAGCCAGGTCTCGCCGTCAGCCGTCGAGATTTCGCCGGAAAATCGAAGAGAAAAGCTCGGTTTCGCCCGAAACTTCGCCGGCTTCGTTCTCCGTCGTCCGGCCGCCATTTTTGGCGATCAAGGTATGGAAATTCATCCCCTCTGCATGATCTAGCTGATGGTTGGGTAGGATTGCATCGATTTTGAGTCTAGATTATCTGATTTTCGAGTTAGGGTTCGGCCGGATTTCGGGATGAGATTCCGGCCACTTCCGGTCAGTTTTTGGGGTACGTCCAAGAACAAAAGTGACTCCAAATTAGGTGTTTTACCTAGGGTAGGAGTCTTGAGCCGTGATTTGCAGTTTTTCCGGCGATGCGATATCGCTTTGGACACCCGCGCGCTGCCGGCGCGTGTGGCGGCGCGTGGGCACTGTAGCTGAGGGGCATTTTTGTCCCAATGGGATCCTCAGGTTGTCATGAGCGCGTAGGTGTGCTCGGATCTCAATTTGGATATCGTTAGAGTCCCGAACGGATATCGCATATCGCGTATTTTCCGGGTTCGCTGGGTTTGGACCGTTGGATGGTCCTAATATTGTAATATGTTGATCTAGGTATTACCAGGATCGTATAGGATTCGACGGATCGTAAAACGGAGTCCCGGACACTCCGAAAATGCCAACCCTGGGGTTAGGGTTTTAGTAACTGTCCGATTGTGTGATCGTGAGCAATCCGACCGTCCGATCTGGACCAAACTTGCAGGACATGTGTCCTAGAGCCTATAGAACCTATAGGAACTTTCGGATTGGAGTTTGGAGGTTGTGGGCCCCGCAGGCCCGTTTGACCCTAGGTTGACCGTGAGACTTCCGAGATAGTCTTACCTTTCCTTGAGGGTTAGGATGACCTTAGTGACAGGTCTTGAGCGTTGTTGAGTTAAATGGATATTGTGGGTGATATGATGGTATAAGGGCTGGTGAGAATGTAGCCAGGCCCAGTATGAGGTCGCACGCGTCTTTGGGTTAGCCGGCGTGTTGACAGGCCCCGTACGTGGCCGGGTACGTCCCGACGTATGAGTGGGTGATATGATGGTATAAGGGCTGGTGAGAATGTAGCCAGGCCCAGTGTGAGGTCGCACGCGTCTTTGGGTTGCCGGCGTGTTGACAGGCCCCGTACGTGGCCGGGTACGTCCCGACGTATGAGTGGGTGATATGATGGAAAGGGCTGGTGAGAATGTAGCAGGGCCCAGTGTGAGGTCGCACGCGTATTTGGGTTAGGCCGGCCGTGTTGACAGGGCCCCGTACGTGGCCGGGTACGTCCCGACGTATGATGTGGGGGATAGAGGTATCAAGGGGCGGTGAGGAAATGTAGCCAGGCCCAGTGTGAGGTCGCACGCGTCTTTGGGTTAGCCGGCGTGTTGACAGGCCCCGTACGTGGGGGTACGTCCCGACGTATGAGTGGGTGATATGATGGTATAAGGGCTGGTGAGAATGTAGCCAGGCCCAGTGTGAGGTCGCACGCGTCTTTGGGTTAGCCGGCGTGTTGACAGGCCCCGTACGTGGCCGGGTACGTCCCGACGTATGAGTGGGTGATATGATGGTATAAGGGCTGGTGAGAATGTAGCCAGGCCCAGTGTGAGGTCGCACGCGTCTTTGGGTTAGCCGGCGTGTTGACAGGCCCCGTACGTGGCCGGGTACGTCCCGACGTATGAGTGGGTGATATGATGGTATAAGGGCTGGTGAGAATGTAGCCAGGCCCAGTGTGAGGTCGCACGCGTCTTTGGGTTAGCCGGCGTGTTGACAGGCCCCGTACGTGGCCGGGTACGTCCCGACGTATGAGTGGGTGATATGATAGTATGATGGCTGGTGAGAATGTAGCCAGGCCAAAGAGAACAGTATGATGGCTGGTGAGAATGTAGCCAGGCCCAGCGAGAGGTCGCACGCGTCTTTGGATTAGCCGGCGTGTAGACAGACCCCGTACGAGGCCGGGTGCGTCCCGTCGTATGAGGGGAGCTATGTGATTATGTTTGGTGTGTTGTGATGGATAAACCCGAGAATGTATGTATTTATATGGATGAAATGGTTTAATTGATGTCAGGAGCCAGGATTGATAGGAAAGAGCTACGTGTGGCTTGATCCCTTTGTAGGGTACGTAGGCAGCCTGGGATAGCGCCTAGGTGCAGCCACGACTTAGACACCACTTAGGTGGTTTTATCGTGTATGATGCGGACCTCGTGGTTGGTCCCGAAACTTTGTTGAATTGAAGCTTATCCGGTGGACTGAGTGAGTGAAGGTGTGCATAAAGAGATTTGGAATTTGTTATATGCATGATTGATGCATGAAGTTATTTTGAAAACAGTGTGGGTAGTCTGCTAGAATCATTTGAAGGCCGGAGGCCATTTATGTAAATTGCATGAGATTATATTGTGCGTGCTGCTGGTTGGGTTATAAAATGAGTTTTATGCAGGTGGAACTTTTGGGGAATATTCAATTTACAGGGGAGACTCTGTCGAATTTTCGGCAGAAAGTCTCGTGCCCTTAATCCTCTATGGTGAACGAGGACGTAGATTTAAGGAGTAAACCCGGCGTGGGTGTGATGCCGGGGTCTCCGCAGGGTTCGTCTCGGGTTCCGGGAAATTCGGGACGGGTCCTGTCATGTTAAGTCCACACATGAGCATGAGACAATGTTTCATATCATCTCAAGGTTTTGATGACAAAATTACATCACAAGGCACATCGATTGAGGTTTTCTACTTACAAGTGTTACATTAGTCAATTGTATTTTGTGGTGGAACAAGATAACATAGAAATTGCTATGAAGATCAAGATCTTTTTAGTCTACAAATTGAGAGATCTTGATAACATTTTACCATGGACAATTCATGATGTTAGACTTGTGAAAGAAATAAAATCATGTTTGATATTCTGTCCATATATATTTATCATATGTGTATAAAGTTATTTGGAGATAAAGATTAATCATATTGCACAATTCTGTGTTTTCAGTTATGAGTCCTACTGCTATCAATTCAATTGAGCACTTGTCTAGTAGCAACTTTAAGAAATGGAAGCCTGATTTACAAATAGTTCTAGGTCTTCTAGATCACAATATACCTTTAAGATAAGAAAGGTCATAGCTCACTCATAAGAGCAATGCTGAAGTATGAAAATGGGAGAAGTTTAATAGAATTTGTTTGCTGATCATGAAGAAGTCCAAGACTGAAGCCATCTATGGATGCATTCGTGACTCTAAGAATGCTAAGGAGTACTTGGATGCAGTGAGTCAAAAATTCAAGGAATTGGAGAAAGTTGAAACTGGGAATTTGGTGAATAAGCTGGCTACAATGAGGTATGATGGTGTGGAAGATATGAGAATGTAGGTATGTTATAGGTAACTAGAAAACTAAAGGCCCTTGACATTCCCATAGCCAATCCTTTTCTGATTCACCTTGTTTTGAACTCCCTTCCATCACCATATGGTTACCTCAAGGTGATTTATAATGCTCAAAAGGATAAGTGGGATCTCAATGAGCTAATCTTAGTTTGTGTTCAAGAGGAGGCTCAAATCAAGAAGGTAAATGAGGCTAATATTGTACACCTTACCACAAATTCCCCCAAACTACATCACTCTAAGCCAAGCTCATGTACTTTTGCCAACAAAGATAACTCCAAGGCAAATCCTCCTCCTAAAAAGTCTATCAGTTTAAATGCAAATACCATCTTAAGTGTTACTTTTGTGACAAGACATGCCACTTAAAGTTAGATTGCACTAGGTACAAACGTTGGGTAGAGAAAAAAGAAACTAAAGCTAATCTAATTTTGTCATTGGTTGTTAGCCACTTCTGAAGGTATTAAAGGGAGCTAAAGATAGAGAAAATATATATATTTTAAAATGTAAAATTTTAACCAGACATTGATACTGTTTATATGGGTATGTTGAGCAAGCCAAAATATGCATAAATCCCACATTGAAAGAGAGCACAAGAGAAGACACCTTTCTTCCCTATATAAAAATGGTCTATATATATATATATATATATATATATATATATATATATATAGGAAACTATCTAGTATGCCAAACTTATTGCAACACATGTGTAACCTATGAGAGCATCTACCAACTCTATGGATGTAGCTCATTCAAAAGTTAATCATATAGATACTTTGTGTTATGCTTGATCTTGGTATTTCTTTCATGCAACTCTAGATAAACCAATTTTGAGCATCAACAGTTGCCGCCATTTGTGGGAACGAGCAACAAGCATTCTGCTCAACTTCATTTTAAAGAATTCAGGTTTCATGTTCTTTCCACACATCATAACACTTGGTATGGTCATTATCGATGCTAGAGAATGCTAGAGAATGCTTGTTGCTCGTCCTTCGTATGGTCATTATCGATGCTAGAGAATGCATCCCAACTAAGGAATCCTGACCAGACTAACTCTTCTAACAAGCTTGTCCCATCATGAAGTTGTTTTATCATCCTCCTCGAGTTGCATCCTGACTAGAGCGTGGCTCCTCCAAGGATCCCATCTTCGAAAATCAAAGCATTACTTTACGGTCATCCTCGAACTCTACCCCAACCAAAACTTCTCCTTCAATGATCCAATTTTCTGTAAGTACTACTTTTTGATCCCTCTCAAGAAGCATCCCAAACAGAACGGCTCCTCCAATTAGCCCAGTTTCCATCATCAAAACATTGTTTCTTTAGTCTTCCTTAAGGCACATCCTAACTAGAACAGGCCTCCAATGAGCGCATATTCCTTTATCAAAGTGTTGTTTTTTGGTCCTCCTTAAGTTATATCCCAACTAGAATGGCCCTTATAATGAGGGTCATTTAACTTATTAAAGTGTTGCCTTCTGGTCCTCTACGAGTTGCATCCCAACTAGAACTTCTCCTCCAATTAGCGGATATTACATCATCAAAGTGTTGTTCTCTAGTCCTCCTCAAGTTGTATCCCAACTAGAATAACCTCTTTGAATAAAAAATATTTCATCATCAAGTCATTGCTTTATGGTCCTCCTTAAGCTTTGGCCTTGCATTCCAACCAGAAAAAATCTTCAACTGAGCACATTTTACATCACTAATACCTTATTATCTAGCAATCTTCTTTCTTTGATCATACATCCCAACCAAACAACACCAACCATCAAATCTTTATCGGTATCAAACACCAATTCCATTTTGGCCAATCTGGTCCTTGTCCAACATCGAGTATCAACTCTCAACGAAGACCAACACCAAGAATTGGTGTGGATCACCAAAGGCCACCATACAATTACATTTTGTTTAACCCAACTTAGTATTCGCACATTCATTGTAGAGTACCAACTCTCAATGAGGACGATCACCAATTACATCCTTGGTAGGCCCCAACTTAGTCTTCGCTCACCATCAAGTACTCATTCTCGACAAGTACCAATCTCATCTTACTTAGCTCTAATATGGTCCTCGTCCACCCTCAAGTACCAATCATCGACTAGGACTATCACTAATCTCATCTTGGTTGGCCCCAACCTGGTCTTCTTTTGATTTTGAGTGCACCACTCTCAACGAGGACAATAACTAAGAGTTTGTCTTTACCACCAAAGGTCACCCACTAGTATCATGTTAGTTAACCCCAACTTGGTTCGCATCCACCTTATTGGGATCGAATGGATCCTAACCAGGTTCAACCATCAATGGCCCTCGAGCCCATTGGCACCCTAGGCCTCTCACTTAGTCACGATCAACTTGGAAACTAACCAGGTTCAAGCAAAATGTCAATAGGGTTTGTCGGCAACCAAGCCTTTCCACCTTGCTGGGATCAAGCTTGAGACCAACCAGGTTCAAAGAAAAATGTCCATCGGTTCGAACAACAATCGAGCCCTTCCTCTTGGTCGGGATCAAAATTAACACCAACCAGGTCCAAAGAAAAATGTCTCTAGATTCGAATTAGAACCAAGCCCTTCTAACTAATCGAGATCAACCTCAACACCGACCTTGTTCATGAAAAAATTATCGTCGAGCTGAGATGCAGCCCAGCCATTCCACATGGTTGGGATCAAAACTTCACACAACCATTCATAAATAAGCATCATATATGTTAACAATAAAAGATCATTATGTGGCACCGATGCAAACTCGTGCATGAAGAACTTCACCAACGGGAAATATTCATGAACAATAATATATGCTAAGCTTGACCAACACCTCAAATTCTCTTGGAACTCCCTTACTAAAGAGTTGTTTTTTATTGAGGAGTTGGTGGATGTTTATATGGGTATGTTGCCCCCATCCAAAATATGCATCAATCCCACATTGGAAGAGAGAAAAAAAGAAGCCACATGTCTAGGAAATTATCTAATTTGCCAAACTTATTGTAACACATATGTAACCTCTCTATTATTATAATGAAAACACCTACCAATTTTGTGGATGTATTTTATTCAAGGGTGAACCACATAAATACTTTGTGTTATGCTTGATCTTGGACTTTCGTTCATGCAATTTTAGATGAACCTATTTTGAGCATCAACAAATACCAAATCGACCAAAGAGCTTTTCAAAATGAATTTTATAAACAGATTAATTTCAAACATGTAAATAAGACTACAAATACGATAACACAACCATTAAGCTGAAAACTAAGAAAAACGACACTTAACACTCTCACTCTCACTTTCACTCTCTCTCACCCTACTTTATTTAATTCAATTCATCCAATTTAAAGTCTACAACAACAAACACCTAAGAGAGACATGCTAATGAAAAAAACATCAGATCAGAAAAAAAAAAAAAAAAAAAAAAAAAAAAAAAAAAAAAAGAAAAAAAAATGACAAACCCTTAGAAGCTTTAACAAAATCATTTCAAGCACCCATGAGACCATCCCCATGATGAATGAAGTAATTCCGAAGGTGGGTCAAATGATTCCAAAGGTGAACACTTTCTTGGACAATGTGAATGGAATCATAGATGCACTTTTGACAAATATGCAAGTTTATGTCGAACTTGGGCTGGTCGGCACTGATGGACTACTTATTTTCCTCTACAACTTCAATAGTATCAAGGACGATAAGGCTGACAAGAAAGAGAAAGCAAGCAAGGATTAAAGAGAGTAACAATGAGGCATATTTTGATGGCTTTGAGTTTGAAGATCCAATGAGTTACAAGCAATCCATATCTTGTGAAAATACTGAAAATGGCTTGAAGCTATGCAAAATAAGCTAGAGTATAAAAAAACTAGTGGAGTACGGAAGTTAGTTGAATTGTAGCAATGAATGAAGCCTATAGGATGTAAGTGAGTATTTAAAACCATAAGAGATTCAAGGGGCAATAATGAGAGGTACAAAGCTAGGCTAGTAGCTAAGGGTTTTACACAAGAAGAAGGGATCGATCATAATGAAAATTACTCACCAATTTCAACCAAAGATGCCTTTAGGATCATTATGGCTTTGTGGCACACTTTGATTTTTTCTACATCGAATGGATGTAAAAATGGTTTTTCTTAAATGGAAAATTGAGTGAGGAGATCTTTATGCATAAACCAAAGGAATTTTTAGAAGGAGACGATGACCAGTTATTATGAAAACTAAACAAATCAATCTATAGTTTGAAACAAGCCTTAAGGCAATGATATTTGAAGTTTGACAAGATAATTACATCATATGGTTTCATTGAGAGCATAATTGATAGATTTATCTTCCTTGTCATTTATGTGGATGATATTTTATTTGCTAGCATTGCTGAAAATCTCTTACATGAAACCAAAGAATTTCTGTCTATAAATTTTGAGATGAAAGATCTTGAAGAGGCTTCTGATATATTAAGAATTGAGATTCACAGAGATAGAGCTAGGGGATTATTAGGGTTGTCAAAAAAAAGGCGTACATTGAGAAGGTGTTCCAAAGGTTTAATATGCTTCAAAGCAATGGAGCTGAGGTACCTATTTCAAATGGGAAAAATTAAGCAAAAATGATTGTCCAAAGAATGACATTGAAAGAGCATAAATGAGAGACAATCATTATGCTTTAGTTGAAGGAATCATCATATATGCACAAATGTGTACACGACCTATTCAACATTTTCTATCAATGTATTGGGAAAATACCATTCTAATCTAGGTATATCTCATAAGGCTGCAAAGAAGTTTCTTAGATATATACAGAGAACTAAGAATCACATGTTGGTTTTTAGGAGGACGAATGAGTTTGAACTGGTTGGTTATATTGATGCATATTTTGAAGGATGTGCAGACACTTCTAAATCAACTTCTAGCTTTATGTTTATGATGGGAAAAGGTGCAGTGGCTTGGAAAAGTGTAAATCAATTGACAGTGGCTACATCTAATATGTCATGAGCCCACACAAAAGAGCCCAGAACATGCTCCGGCCCATATCACTTGAGCAACTAACTAGACCCCATCAAAGTACCTGAATTTGACTCCTCCTAAGGCCACCCAAGCCCAATCAAGATAGGGAAAGATCGCCAAGGCCCACATGACGACCACATCGCACTAAACCAAGCCATACATCCTTGAAGATCCAAAAAGCCAGAAGCAAGGCCCGCTGCATATCTCACTAAAGTGTGTGCTAATCCCAACAGAAGGTGAACACACTCCAAGATCCCATCAGCCACCCAATCCGAAGATGCCATGTCATCAGAGGCCTAATAATTCCACATCGAAAAATGAAGGAAAAGAGGCCCTTCACTCCCAATATAAAAATGAGTACTTTCACCTATTAAGGTAATTTGAATCCATCTAAGACTTAAATACAAAAGTTTTCAATCCTCCTTTAAGGAAGAATCTGACTTAGGCATCGGAGGGTGGTTGGTGGCCCCACCACTACATCTTTAGTGATCTTGCATGTCTTCCTTTTTAGGGGATCAGAGTCACCGCTTGCATGAATTGCGCTGCCTCATAATGCAAGGAAAAGAAGATTCACATAAGTGTGTTCTTCAAAACCTAAAGAGACACCCTTGAGGAAGGGTTGACTGAAGGGTTGGACATACTCTGATTGGTGGTGGGAAAAACCAAGCATCAATATATAAGAATTATAAAGCCACAACTCATGCTATTTGGCTAAAAAATTTATACATGATCTAAGGGTAGTTAGTTTTATAAAGAGACCAATTCAATTGTATTGTGATAACAAAACATCAATTTTCTTTTGCAAAAATAATAAGAGATCCTCTGGAGTTAAAGCACATGGATGTGAAATGTCTGCTTGCAAGGGAGAAAGTTAGAAAGGGTGAGACAAGTGTTGATTACATTAGCACCACTTAAATTCTATTTGATCCATTGAACAAGGTTGTGCCTAATTTAGTTTTTGAGAAGCATGTTAATGGAATGAGAGTGTTATTAATTTTTGAAGATGCTCTAGTTTAGTGGGAACAGTTTAGCTATTTTCAATTACAACATGTCTAATTTTGAGTGTTTTGTTGCTATTCTTAAGCTAATGTTTTGTAATTTTTTTTTTTCTGGTTGAGAATAATGACTTTTTTCATGTTTAGCAGTATGAATGAATAAATTTGGTTTTGATTCCATTGAATTTTACAATATAAATGAGAATTGTTATGTAAATGTAAGGAGCTCTTCATTGAACATTGAAGCTAAACCACTCATAGGACCATTCGTATGTTAGAAATGATACTTCACAGTTTAGCACTTCTAATTTATGAGCAAAACTATGACTTGTTGATACTCTATGTGAATGTCACTCCTTGTTGTGATTGTAGGTGGATGATGCCATATCATTTGGATATCATGTCTACAATCCTATGAGTTGGTGACATTTGACACAGAGTTTGATATAGATATCTGTATCGAGTGGCCTTTCTAATTTCTGCACATGAGGAATTGATTCTAGAAAATAAGGAGGTGTTTTACATGGATGTGGCACTCAAGTGGGAGAATGTAAGAACTTTATTGAGTTTGCATCCATTTAAATCCCCCAAATATGTCAATAATAAAAGGGGAAAGGTTTTCACTCGATTAGCTAGTTACTTGCAAGTGAAGAAAAGATCAAATCAAATGAGATATATATATATATATATATATATCCTATTTTGTCATGGATTCTAGAAGTGATAAAGATACACTTTAGGTTTTCTTTAAAAGGCAAGAAACCTAAAGCACTTGCCTATAAATACATGGCTCAAGTCCCCGAGCTCATACACAACTCACAAGTATAAACCCTACCCCATACTAGGAGTGCATAAGGAGTGTAGAGAGAGAGAGAGAGAGGAAGATTTTTGCTTGACGTTCGTGTTTTTGTAGATTCATCTCGATGAAATCTATTTGTAATTGTTTTCACTTTCAAGTTTTTGTTTTCACTTTTCCCATCCTCTCTCTCAATCTCAACTTCATTCTCATTTTCCCCTATACTAAAAACTAAAATTGAAATGGTTATCAAACAGACCCTTACTTAACAAATTAATCAAATTTTATATATCCAAATTGAAATTTAACTCATTCCCCCATTAAAATGTAAAATGAAATGTAGAAGTTACCAATCAAAGAAGAATAGTATAGTATGCATCGTGAAACAATAATTTTTACACCGAAGTTCAGCAACCTAACAAGATGGGGAATGGTGCGAGACCGAATTTGTCATTCTCATTCTAATTTTATACGAGACAAGATGTGACACAAGTGCAAGTGAGCTCAGCAATTATTCTCATACCTCATGGGACCCGATTTGGCGATGAGAATTATTCTCATTCCTCATTTTACCTCTTTTTCTACCGTTACCTCATCATCCATTTGAACCGTCGCCGCAGTGAATATAGGTTTTACCGCGATTAGCGCTAGCCGATAGTAGCAAGCACTATAGCAGGCACTCTCTCTCTCTCTCTCTACCGCCCCTGTAAGCCGAGCTTTGAAAAGAGCACCCACCCTTCTCTCCCCCCCCAATCCAAAATCAAAAGTAGAAAATCAACGTGTTTGATTCATTCATAATCAACACCAGCAAGAAGAAGAAGAGGGGCTTCAAACCCTTCAATTCAATTGTTCAATTGTTTCGATTCTTCGATGAGTGGTAGCAGTAATTTTAGACCACCAGCAGAAGACGCCTGGGTTCACACTTACCAGACCTTACTTCCTCAATGGCAATCCCTCTCTCACTCCCGCCAGGTTCGTTTTCCTTTCCCTTCATTTCCTGCCTTCATGTCTCCGCTGTTAATTTTTGTTCGATTTATCAATTTTGGGATTCAGCAAAAACTGCTTTTTATGTCACTTTTTGTGCTTGTTTACTCGGAAAATGTTCTCTGGAAAATCAAGTTTAGAGATTTTGGTGTTTTGGGTTTTGGTGATTGAATCCGACCCAGTATCTTGATTAGAATTAGCAGACGAAAAATCAGTGAACTATCAGCAAATTATAATTTTGTGGAGCTTCTCTAATCTAAATTTGGAAAGATTTCAATAACTACTTTCCAGAAAACAAACCAAGTGGTTCTTAAATGCACCTTTTTTTTTTTTTTTTTTTTTTTTTTTTTTTTTTTTTCTTTAAAGAATTTTCTTTTTTTTCGTTTATAGGTGGGGGAGGGGGGAAATACGTACATGCATATGATGTGTTGTGTTTGTTTGTTTGTTCATTTGTTCATTTGAAATACCTTTTGATTTATGAAAAATTCTTTTGCAGTCAATAATCCCAATTTCCATATCTAGAGTTAACCAATTCGATGCGGGAAGACTGGACATTGAAATGTCAGCCATGTTGAAAGAACAATTGGTCAAGGTCTTCTCGTTAATGAAGGTATCGCTCATGGTCATGGCTTATAGTTGTAGTCATCAAAACGGGTAGCCATATGTAGCTGTTATAACATCCCTAAACTGTTCCTTCTTTTCATTGGGATTAGCCAGGAATGTTATTTCAATATGAAGCAGAACTTGATGCTTTCCTCGAGTTTCTTATCTGGCGGTTCTCGATTTGGGTAGATAAGCCTACTCCGGGAATTGCTCTAATGAATCTGAGGTATAGAAATGAACGTGCACTGGAAGCAAGAGGAAAAGGTAAGAACATCTTGGCATTTCCTGCATATGTTAAGTTGGCTCTGGATGATATGTAATGTTCTGACCAGTTATATGTTAAGTAGGAAACAAAGAAGATGAGCTTTCTAAAACATTATGGTAGTCTTAGCCCTGATTTATACGATTCATCATGGCTTGTTGTCAATTGTATTGCTTCTTGTGTCACTGGAAACCATTGAAGTTATATTCTCATAAACACTAATTTTGGTATGCACTTTGTCCTAGATTGGCCATAAATTCTCATCTTAAATGATATTCAATGATCAAATAAGTTTGGAATTGGTAGATGTCTACAAAAGTTACTTTCGTTTTCCCTATATTTTTTGTTAACAAATATGATCAAATTCTCATATCAGTTCAAGAATATACACCAACTTTATATGATACCCCAAAATTAACATTCTAGACATCTCTAAAGTAGAAGTAGTTTTCAAATCCCAAATAGTAGTCTGACTGATGTAGTAACAAGGCTGTTCCTAAATTGTCCAATTACAAATTGAGCTGTGAACAGTTATATTTGTTCAAACAGAAATTTGCAATTGCATTTTTTCATTCAGCTTGTTAATAGTGCATCCTGATTACATGTATTCTTACATTTTATGCTTCTGCTTTCGTCTTCAATTTATTTTCAGTCAGAACGGGTTTGGAAGGACCTGGACTTACAGTTGCACAGAAGCTTTGGTATTGTGTTGCCACTGTTGGTGGTCAGTACATCTGGGCTCGTTTGCAATCGTTCTCTGCCTTCCGTAGGTGGGGTGATTCTGAACAGGTACTGTTTTGTCTCTGTGTTTTTCTGCCCTCAATAAAAGATATGGCAGATTATTGAAGTCGTCAAATGATGTTCTTTTCCATTTTCTTCAGAGATCAGTGGCACGAGGAGCATGGATTCTGATACAGCGTATAGAAGGACTTTACAAAGCTGCCTCATTTGGCAACCTTCTTTTATTTCTTTACACTGGAAGGTATGTTCTTTGGCATTTACTTGAAAGATTGTATCCAGTCTATTGATGTGTGCATACTACTTGTAGCCATTTTTTCTGAGACCTAGAGAGCATTAGTGCTCTGCAACTAGAGTTAGTAGCTTCTGTTCCTGGATATTTTAAGAATATAACCGAATTTGCAGCATAGTATGCAATTTTTTTTAATGGAAATCAAAGTTTTGTTTGATACTGCACAACCTTTTGACATTTTGTCTCCATGTTTTTTACCTTCGTTTTATATGCATCGACATGTTGATAGAGCTGCATTTGTAATATGATAATGTGGGAATTTTTCGATTAAGGTGATCTAGGAATTATATTTCCCTTGACAAGCTTGTAAGACTCAACATCTTTTCAAATCACATGTTGCGATGCAGGTATAGGAATCTAATTGAAAGAGCTTTAAAAGCTAGGCTGGTCTATGGGAGCCCTAATATGAACCGAGCAGTTAGCTTTGAGTACATGAACCGCCAGTTAGTATGGAATGAATTCTCAGTATGTCCTTATTTATTTGATACCCCTTAATTTATTTTTTCAAGTTGAATTAACATTCTTAGTTTGAGGAACTGTCATTCTGAGGCATGCCAAGTAATGATATCAATGAAATATATTAGTGTGATTTGAGTAAGGCTTTTGGACTCAAAACAGCTGATAGGTTCCATTCAGCTGATGTTGAAGAAATTCTTGTTTATTTGAAAGCAGTTTTTAGTTTTCTAGCTTATGGAATTTGTCCTTAATTAGGGTTGTAGATACTTTTTTTTCTTTTCAAGTATATATATAGGAACATATTTTGATATGATAAGTATTGGAAACCAGATTATAAAGCATTTTCTCCAAAATAGTTCTTTTTTTTAATAGAATTTTTTAAAGAAGCAGGTTTTAATATCCTAGTTCTGTAAGTAACAGAATAATTTTGCTCCTTTAAAAAAAATTATAATAATAAACATAATAGTTTCGCTCTGTTTTAGTTCCATGTTCATGTTGTTGAGTCTGGTTTGTAATGATCGTATGTGCCAATTTTATCTGGTTGTGCTATATGCACCCCTTTTGTCCACCCAAGTTGTATGCATCTTGGCGTGTATTTGCCTGGGTGTAAGCATACATACCTACATGAATGCTCATGTTTGCAATATTTGGTCCATTGGCCAAAAAAAAATTTCAGAGTTGTTTATGCAAAGTAAAGCTCTAGATTTTTTGCACAATCCTTGATCCTTCTTGCATGGTTTCGAAGGTAAATCCAAAGTATTTCTGCAGCCATTCTCGATCTTACAAAGAATATTAAAAAAATTCCGAGTTTTTGATTTGCAAAAGGTAAGTTCTAGATTTTGCGCCCAGTTCTTGATTGATATTGCATAAGACGTGCATGGCCTTATAGATATTGGAAACTAGAAAAATAACAATATTAAATTGCTTGATTTGCCGACTGCATGTACACTCCATATTTTTGTGTGTGTGTGTGTGTACTTTTTTTTCTGCATAATTATTTTCTCATTTTTGCTTCATGATTTGCTGTTCTGGTGTCCAATTTTAGTTGGTTTATGAATTGTTACACAACAACGTATAGAACTTAAATAGTTCTTGTGCTGATGGCAGGAGATGTTATTGTTGCTTCTTCCTCTTCTAAACTCATCCTCTATGAAAAACCTTCTTCGCCCGTTTTCCAAGGATAAATCATCAAGTTCAAAAGAAGATGACTTTGCTTGCCCCATTTGCCAGGCCAGTCCAACCGTTCCATTTCTTGCTCTTCCCTGTCAGCACAGGTACATCACTTAATCTAATCCATCTCTGACTTTTCTCTCTAAAGAAACCTACTTTTGAAAGAGTACCAAAATGGCATAAGAGTAAGATGCGGTGTACAGCCTATAGAAAATTTCGAACCAAATCTTTGTTCTACTTGGGCGCATTTGGCCAAAATGCTTATCGGGTAAAATGATCATTTTAAGCATGATTCAATATTTATGCTGTAATGTGATAATCGCTCATGCTGGCAGATACTGTTACTACTGCCTTAGGACACGATGTGCTGCAGTCCCGGCTTTCAGATGTTCCAGATGCAATGAGCCCATCATCGCCATACAGCGGCATGTTAATGAGCCAAAGCAATGATTGTTACAGTGGAGAAACAACCACTACATAGTATAAGTACAAGTGTATAAAATAATGCTTGATAGTAGCATTTATTTTCCTCTTTCTAAGCATTACCTTTGAATCAAGGGGAAAATAACATCTGAATCTAGAGTTTATGTTCCGATGTAGAATCATTCATTCATCTATGGGGTAGAAAGCTTCATTCTTTGTCCTTAGATCCTGTATAGTCTGGACACATTTTATAAAATTGGTCTGCTTTTAAACTAAATGCTAGAAGCCAGCTTTTAGAGCCTGCTATTTTCTGCATGGGAAAGCATCAAATATGTAAATTTGAGCAATGAGTAATCCCATTAGACATGCAATAAGCAGTGAAAGAAGCATTTTATTGAGATCCTGCATGTATTTACTTCCCCAGTCATCATTTGCTAAAACCCAGCATTTCATTGTGCTATGTATATGCTTTTCTTTATTTTTCAACGAATTCGTTTCGAACCCGAAAATTTCCTAACTTGTTGGTTCCTTTCATGTTAGATGTCATAGATTCGACAAACATACAGGAACAACTCACAAGAACAAAAGAAAGGTTTTTGTGATTAACTGTGATTTATCTGCGAGGAGGAACGACG
Organism: Prunus armeniaca; assembly: GCA_903112645.1. Classification (NCBI taxonomy): domain Eukaryota; kingdom Viridiplantae; phylum Streptophyta; class Magnoliopsida; order Rosales; family Rosaceae; genus Prunus; species Prunus armeniaca. Next base: position 5,083,908 of record CAEKDK010000003.1, on the reverse strand, counting down.
TGAAATTGAAATTACGAGAACTAATGAAAAAATTGTCTAACCATCCTGCATTTTTTTTCATTAATAAGTGGATATAGTAGACATTTTGGAGGGTGCAACTAACAAAAACTAGCTCATACAAATTCGTTTCACTAGTTTTATACACTTAATTTCTCCAAATTACCCTCATTGGGGCTACCAAATTTCATATCAACCTCATCGGCCAATCCAACCTCCCCAAGTCTCCTCAGCCCCTTACTCAGAACCCTAACCATATACTCGTCCGCTTTAAAATCACTAGACCCCCATCCATTCCTCTTCAACATCTCATAAATCTTGACCGTTGATTCCCTCCTATCCGCAGTAACAACGGCCCTGATCAACCTTATCAATCCTTTGTCACTATCCCACTGGACCCCACTCTCTTTCTCTAGAACACAAATCAAGCGGTCCATATCCTCCGCCATCCCATTTCTCGCGAGCGCCAATGCCATCTCGGCGTAAACAGACAAGTCGGGTGGGTATTCTGATCGGAAGGTGGAGAAGACCTGGAGAGCCAGGTGGCACTGTTCCTGCCGTAGAAGCTCTCTGAGGGCGGCGACGAGGTCGGCTTTTATTAGGCGCGAGAGGGTCTTGGATGCGAGAGTGGGCAATTGGGTCGGGTCGGATCTTTGGGCCCGTTTGAGGGCTTGGACGGCTTGGATGGCCTCGATGCTGAGGACCCGGCCCTTGACCAAGGGTCCACGGTTGTCGCGTGGTCCGCACCGTACGGAAACGTGGGTTACGGTGCGGTTGGTTGTGAGCGTGAGGGGTTTGAGTTTGAGGAAGTGGGTTGGGTTTGGATGCAGAGAGGAAGCCATGGATGTGTTGAGAAGCGAAAGCAAAGAGCTGCCAAGCGAAGGCGGTGGTAGTAAAATTGCATTGGATGATGTTCTCTAATGACGATTTTACCCTTAAAAAAGAGAAATATGAATATGACCTTTTTTGGGTCGAAATTATAAATTATTATTTTTTAACAGAAAATAAATTAGTCTGAGAAATGATAACTTAAAATAAACTGACAAAAGGAAAATTCGGATTTGGATTTGGATTTGGATTTTACATGGGGTTGTACGTTGAATGACGATTTAGCCCTTTGAATGGAAAAATTGCAAAAAGAAATCGTCGACAGCAGGATTCGAACCTGCGCAGGCAAAGCCCAACAGATTTCGAGTCTGTCTCCTTAACCACTCGGACATATCGACGTTCTTGTTGACCGTGTTTCTATTGTTTTATTTAGATGGTTATCCTATAATTGGACAACACGTACCATACTGAGCTTATATGGGCCATTGTTGAATTTTTGTTAAATTTCTTGGGCTTTCTGTTGGTTTTTGTAATGTGTGTATGTATGGGCAATGTATGTCGCAAACAGCATAAGCCCATGTCTATCTACTTGCTTTTCTTTTGATAAGGGTACGCGACACCGGAAAGGCTATAATGAGGAGTTTAGAGTGAGGAACTTAAGTCCATTTATTTCCTCACATTTGTTTATGGTGGAATTGAACCCTTCAAATAAGCTTCTCGCTCTAAACTCCTCATTATAGAAGCTTCCAGCGGCACACTTCCTTGTCAACTAACCTAATTAGCGTCTGCAGTTCTATCTACTTGCTCATTAGACCCTCTTGTACATTTTTATCTTTGTTGTCCAATGAAATTTTTATTGTTTTGTATTAAAAAAATTACATGGCATTTTAATTGTTTGACCAAAAAACGTATAGCTGAAATAATTGTTCACCCTGTGGCAGCTTATGAGTTGTTATGACCCATTATATGCCTAATAGATACTGTAAGAAATATAATAACTAATGCAGTAAATTATGGGTGTTTCTTTTTCTTACCAAGAAGCCTTGCCAAGCAGATTGGAAAAGAGTAAAAAAGGACTTCAAATTCAGTAACCACATGCATGAAAATCATGGCAGAAATGCTCAACATCTGCAGGGCATATTCAGGGGCCTAGTATTTTTGTTGTTAAGCCAGGCTTACCTGAGCCCCAAGATTTGATCAGATCAGCAATAGATATTGTATATGGTGCAGACTTGGCCCCTCCTCAATAATATATGTTTGTCTTACTTATTGCCCTCCTCATACTGGTTCATTATTGTTTCATTTCATGTATAAATAGTCTTTTAGTTTGATTTATAAATTTTAATCTGGTCTATTTTTTCGGTCACAATGAAAGCGAATCGATCCTTTGCCCTAGCTTAAAGCGATACTGAAACGTATGCAGGGCTGCAAGTTCTTAGCACCTCTGGTTCATAAATTCCCAAGAGTTTGGGATATTGATTATGACATTCATATCGTGATTTGATGGATCATATTTGTGAAAGCTCTCAAGCTCTACATATATGTATGGTCACAATCATATAAGAGAAATTCCATTTTATCTCTATGTATGGAGCTACTGTCCCATGTTAAATTGACTGCCTTGTTGGATTCCACGTTAATTATAGTCGTCATTACTGGACTGTTAGCAAGAAGTCGGTAGGGTTTTCGGCATGTGAAGAAAAAACTAGAACATTTGGTGTTATATGGCACCATTTGAACATTCCAAAAATGAGTTTCGTATGTGCCCAAAAACAAAGTTTGGTTTCTATCTGATCACCAACAAAATCCTATGTTAAATTGTAAAATTTGACGCCAGAATGGTGTGATTAAAAGCTTCCTATGACATTTCACAGTTGATATGTGCATGTTTTTTAAATGGAGAAAAAGCATAGGAGGGTCTAATTTAGCTGTAGTCCTTCAAACCTTTGTGCGGGCCACTTCTCCGTTGCGAAAAAGTGGAGAAAAAGGGTTAAAGTTGGGATTAGGAAAGTTAAGGTTCAATTCCTTCTAATGTAAGAAAGAAAAACTCGGGTGTTTAACATGTGTAGCATCAATCAAATGTTGGCTTCTCTTACTTGATACCGAGGATATATATTGTCGGATTGTCAATTTTGGTCACACTTTCAAATATAATAATTTTATTTAATCAATAACGCTTGTTCATAGTTTAAAAAACCTAAAAGATTATTGCATATTTGAAGAATCTTATTTTATTTTTTGTGACAATTTGATATGTGCGTTTTCAGGACGGTGGTTAGATTTAAGCTGCCTCATGCATAAAGGACCACATCTGTACGTTTGCTTAATCAAAAGAGTGAATTTCAGCACCAGGACAAGGAAGAATTTTTTCAATGGGAATATTGGGGAACATTTTGAATCTCTTTATAGAGATAGGGGTGCTTAGCTTCTCTACTCAACTTGTGCTCACTGTAGAAATAGTGTGCTAAGTGAACCCCACGATGTGTTACACTTTAAACAAATGTCAAATTGAAAGAAAATTTATATTCAGTGGGAGGAAAAAGAAACCACAAAAGAATGAGGATTTCTCCGTTGCCAAATCAGCAAAAAAATTTATAATACAAGCGATAGTTAGAACTACAAAAAAAAATTGATCATCTCTCACACACAACCATAAAAGTTAGAACATAAGACAGTATACTAGACCCGTTGGCCATATATATCTTCATTTTAAAGCCCTATACTGAGGCTGTAAGTTGGGGGGGTTTCCTCCAACTTAAGGTCACATGTTAATGATGGCCCTAGCTAGTTATTCTTTGTTGCTCTAGAGCCACTATCTTGTGGCAAGGACAACTGCCATTTGGATCTGTTTCTTTGGTGGATCCAAACCTCCTCCTTGCTTATGCTCCTAGTCAAATAAAACGGCTATCACAAATGGATACATATGTTTTTTCCATACAAGTCTTTGGGGTGAATGCAAAGCTGGCTGTTTCTTTGAGAATATAATGAAATTATGCAAAGAACTTAAGATCACAGGATCTGTTATTGATCCTCTATCATCTAAATAAACACAGATGCTAAACATGAGATAAATAAGTGGGTTAAGCACTTTTTTTTCTTATTATGATTTAGGAGAAAACATGGTAAACTATACTTTCTTTTTTCCCCTTATCCCATATGATGAAGAAAGGAACTTGGAAGGATAGGTATAGGTAGATGAGAGGGGAACGTGTATGAAGTGCACAATGAGCTAGTGGTTATCCATGGAGGGACCAAGTTATGTTGTCACTAATTAAAGTAGCATGCACCTTTTAGTTTGGCGTGGGGAGCAAATGGGGCACCATAGTTCATGCTCAGTCAATTAATGTGCTAACACCTCACAAAGGACATCATTTCAAGCAAAAACTAAGTATTTTTCAAAGAAATTAATAAGCAGCAAAAATGGGAAAGGTTTTCAAATCTTTTTTTTTCTTCACAAAGTAACACAGTTACGTCCGTATTCCACTTTGAACTGACTTGACTTATTAAAGAACTGCTTTAATTGACTGCTCCGAAAAATCTAGAAAAATATCACACAAGCAACTCAAAAGGTAAATTGTAATATTTCAACACCGTCACAAAAATAAAATAAAAGGGTGTCATATATTGAAGGAAATGGCTGAAAATATTTTCCTAACGTGCTTATGTTATGTTGTCGAAGTGTGAACTTGGTTCACACATTCGAATAAGGATCAATACAAGCATCAAAGACATCTTGGAATTCCAGTTGATTTGAATGTTCAAATCTCTAAAATTTTAATATGGTACAATTAGGCAAATATCTCTTCAGCAAGGACAACCAAACACCATAGCACTGATAGCCCAGCTATGCAAATCTAAAACTTTATTCCCATGCCTTTTGGCTGCTTCTACTTTCATTGCAGCAATGAGATCTTCTTTTTTACTCAAAAGATCATAACACCATAGAGTTTGACTAGAATTGGCACATATGTATTTTATAAATACATATAAAAATAAGTAATTATAATAGTGGTAATTAAGCAAGCAATTAAGCAAAGAAAACAAGAAATCAAGGTGATTTATAAGCATGCTGATGAGTATGAGATTTTCTCAAGGCCCCAATTGGTGGTTACTGATTTCTGTTATCTTCCCAGATGTGACAGCATCTCTATGTGGGGATTATGCGCAGTGTGCGTGAAGCTTTACACTTAGAATATTACTAAACAATTAGACCTAAAAAGGCACATATACCTTGATTAATTTGTTTAATTTAGAGCTCCAAAGTTCAACTTTGAGATTATGATTTTCTGGAAGCTGCCTATTAATTTAAGAAAATGAAGTGACGGATAATAATGCGTACGTACCTACCATTTGCTAATCCAGAGTAGAACATGGGTGGGAGAGCCCTGGGCTGGGCGGCTATTCAACTGATGCAAATTCAATGCACTTAAGCACACATTCTTTCACTATAAAATACTAAAACAAATAACTTAAGAATTCTTTCATGATTGCATTTTGATATGTGGGGCTTTGCTATGTAATCCTTCTTTTCTTTGATCTCCTCATTAATCCTACGTGTATCATATTTACAACGAGTAGGTGAATTTACATACATGAAAGATGTAATAATTAGTAAGCATGGTACCATCTCGATCGTTAATTTTCCTTTATTGGATTTTATTAGTGATTCTTGATTTATTTAACTTAAGAGAAGTGAATGTTAGGGTAAAACAATGTTACTAGCATATGGAAGCACTAAAATTTGATGTTTCTTTGACATGGTAGAATAATATATCATATTTAAGAGTTGCAAAATGATGTATTGTGCATAATATCTAGTGCAATCAAAGTCACAATCAATTTTGTTGAATGAATTTTATGTTCACATATGATGATTACTGGTCTTAAAAAAAACATGTCAAAACTCAAAACTAGGGTAGACTAGAAATTCGTATATTTTAGCCCAAAATGGGAGACACAGATGCTAAAATACTAATCTACGTATTATTTGGACACACATCCTATTTTAACTCAAATTTCATAATTTTTTAAGGGTAAATTAGAATAAGTTAAGTTTCGTTAATCTTCATTCGGTGGCTCAAACTAGACTGAAATATTTCAATAAAATGGGACTAATATCCTAGTATTAGGCTTATTGACTTGAATAATAGTCTAATATATTGTGTTAAGTCGTATCTAAAAGAGTGGGACTCATAAATACTGATATGAACTTAATTCCAATTCAATTAAAATCAAAGCATCAAACGAGTCGTGAAATTTTACAGTTTTTCATAGGTAAAAGTTAAAATAAAAATGTAACAAATGAATAAGTTTCTAGGACATAGATAAATGAGCTTTGAAGAGCAGATAACTATTTAGGAATAAATGAGCTCTAACTTTCCATTTGGTGCCTAACTTTTTAATAATGAGGTCTCTAAAAATAATTAGACTGAGTCAAAAGGCTGTCTTCGTCAAGAAAAGACCACTTTCTTTTACCCTGCGGAGACTCACAGTAAACGGTCACCACCACCATCACCCGTTTACTGGGCTGGTCAATGGTACAATCATGAGCATTTACTTCCGTCAACGCTAGAAAACGGAACCCCGTTATGTCCCCTAACTACCGTATATGGTGACGTGGTGAGTTCGGAAGCGTCGATCAGCGTACACTGTTGCACGCGTTCCCACCTTTTGGATTACACAATTATTACGACAGATACGGGCGTGGTAAAAGAAAAGATTTCATCCGACATTTCACAGTATGAGACAGTAAAATGCATCAAGTAAAAGTTAAATCCTAAGTAGCCATGTGGCATCAATTTGATCTTTTATTTCCATAATTTCCTTATTAAAAGAAATAAATAAATAAAAAGCAACCAATGCCTTCTTGTTCAGAGATATTAAATTAGTGTTTTTTTTTGGGATATTGTTAACAACTAGAGTTGTAAACCTATGCAGTTCTTCTTGAGCATTGAAGGTTGAGTTTGATGCGTGGTTGTTTTTTTTTTTTTTTTTTTTTTTTTTTTTTTTTGGATTTGTAAGTTATGTTATGGATAATGTACTTGGTTATTACAGATTTGAGGTGATTAAGCTCGATTAATCTGTAGGCCTGTGTGGTATTAAGTTGGCCTTATAGGTTTAAGTAGAGGTGTACCATATGAGTTTGATGCCGTGATTAGATCCCTTTGTGTTTGGTGTAGATTATATATGTGAACGAGAAGAGATTAAGTTAGGGTATCATGTAAAGACTTTGACAAGATCCAAATACAATGTAACACAGAAGATACCTAAACACGATACAGATTTAAAAGTTTGGTAATTAGGATGGTGGTGAGGGAAATGATAACAGATGTTGAAATTCTGTCAGTAGAAAAAGAGACAGTTGTTCGGTTTCGTCCAATCACTTTCCCATTTGCGCAATTCAGTAGTACTATCATCTTCCCCTGTACTGTATGATCCCATTCCGTGCAGGAGGAGGATTCACTTTTCTAACCTGCGCCGTGTGGGTGGGTGCACTTTAGCGGGAATTGGTATTGCTGGTTGGAAATTAGTATAAAGCAATAGAGGCCATTTGGGAACAATATGTAAAAGGTTGCCGGGGAATACGCAGTCTTTTGTCGGTGGCTTTGCCTCCTATTTACATTATAAAAATCCATTTTAAACCTTAAAAAAATAATAATAATAAAATAATAAAATTCTCTTCTTATGATTTTTATATGATTTGTATGTAAATGTTTTTTTTTTTTATGGAATATTTATACGTATTTGATGGTATAAAAGTCCTATAAAAATGCTAAATTAATTGATTATAAAGTCACTATGGTTGATGCATTTTTTATATATTCTTATTATAGGGAACTAAGGTGAGGTTCAAGTTTAACTCAATTTGGCAATGTCAATGGTGGTCTGACTTGAGTGGTCTTTTCTTTTTAGCATCAAACTAAAGTCTTGAGTTGAGTGAAGTCTTTTCTTTTTGGCATCAAAATAAAGTCATGAGTTAGGAATATTTGATAATGTTATAAATTATCATACATATTTTTTTAATAACATGATGAATTAAATCTCAATGGCTTGAAAAAGGCAGAAAAAAAACTAAATTTGAGTGTTTTTTTTTTAAATTAAAAAAAAACTAGGCTTACCTTTTTTTTTTTACTATATTATGTACTACATTTCTAAGAAAGATAGACTCCATTATATTGGTGGGCTCCACTTTTATTAGAGAGGCGATACACAATGTGGTATAAAAATGTGGTAAGTTTAACATTACCATTTTTTTGTTGAGGACTTTTCTTATTAAAAGAAGCGATAATATACTAAACTCATACACACTAAAGGGTGTTTGCACTAAATTTGAGTATTTAACTAACTGAATTGTATTAATTATGACAGTCCATTAAAAGATAGCTTTTTCATTTTTAAATGTAAATACAATATAGAATTGCTTTCATCATTGTTGCAAACTTGCCATAAAGAAAAGAGTAGAGTTTTTAAATAGAATGCAAAAGAATAATGCAACTACAGAAAGGCTAAAAGAAGCTTCCTTTCTGCATCAACAAAAACCAGCTCTTTAGCAGCTTAACCAGACTGTGACTACTGCCTACCCCTCTCTCTCTCTCTCTCTCTCTCTCTGTCTCTCTCTCTTGAAGGTCTCTCAGTTCATTTACTTCTCTCAGAGTAAATTTCTGTTGGCATATTTCGAGGTCCAAAATTGATTGAAACATACTTTGATGTCTATGCCACTGGAGCATGATTACATAGGCTTAACAGAGACTTCTTCAATGGAAAGAAGCTCTGAAAAGATTTCTTCTTCCTCTTCCTCTGCCCTCTCCACAACAGAGGATGAGAAGAGCTCTACTTTCAACCTCAAGGAGACTGAGCTAAGGCTTGGCTTGCCTGGTTCTCGCTCTCCCGACAGAAAATCAGGACTTGGAATTGGGGTCTCTATTTTTGGAAAAGATTTAGAGGATAACAAGCATAATGGGTATACTCCAAACCCTTCAAAGAACCCTGTGTCTGGGGCTAAGAGGGGCTTCTCTGATGCCATTGATGGCTCTTCTGAGAAATGGGTTTTTGGATCTGAGGTTGATATGGGTAAAGGAGCAATCTTGTTCTCTCCTAGAGGTATGAATAATGTTAAGTCTCTTGGTGTTGAGAGTAATGGTAAAACCCAACAGTTATGTGCTTCTGCACAAGCCAAGCAAGAGGTTGCTTCTGTTCCTCAATCACCAAAGCCAGTCCTGGAGAAGAAGCCTCAGGTCTCTGAGCATGCTAGTGCTCCTGCTGCCAAGTAAGCTTACTTATCTTCTTTGCTCATTTTTTAATTATTTCTTTTTACAGGGATATTTTTTTACCTCAAATGTTCCTTCGGTTCCTGGGAAATTTGATTTCTGGGAACGAAAATAAATAAATTGGTCAAGAAAGAATTAAAAAAAATTCAGCTTCATTTTTCTCAATCTTAATTTTCTTTCCCTAGTGGGACAAAATTTTTTTTTCCTGGAAGGGTTTTACTATAGAGGATGTTAAATTTTATTTTTATTGTTTTCTGTAGTGTTTACTGGTATGTTGTTTTACTCTGGTATAATTTGATTCCTAATGTTTTTCTGCATGTAGTCTTCAGATATTTTCTCCCTTAACTTCTAAAAATGTTATTTTATTTGTTATTCTATCTTTCTGGACTTTCAATATATCTCTCCTCACTCATCTATGTATGTAACTTTTAACCTTAGTAACGATTTCCTACATATGTGGTACTAATGGTGAATTTTAATGAATAATAAATTACTTGTGTAACAGGGCACAGGTGGTAGGATGGCCCCCAATTCGATCATTTCGGAAGAACTCCATGGCCTCTAATTTGGCAAAGAACAATGATGATGCTGAGGGCAAACAAGAGTCTGGGTGCCTTTATGTGAAAGTTAGCATGGATGGTGCTCCTTACCTGCGGAAGGTTGACCTTAAAACCTACAACAACTACACTGAACTCTCCATGGCTTTGGAGAAGATGTTTAGCTGCTTCACCATTGGTACTCTTCTTTCTCTTTTTTTTTTCTTTCTCTCTCTCTCTCTCTCTCTCTCTCTCAAGTGCAGGCAGGCATGCACATGCAGACTGAGTAATTCGGTCACTTAGTTTGGTGTACAACGCCTGCCAGTAGGGTTTGATCCAGAATATAAATTAAGGTTGGTGTTTAATAAAGCTGAAATATGCAGTTGCACCTCAGGTAACATAGTTGTTACTTGTTAGTTAGGGACTTCACTACTGACACTCCCTAATACCGGACCAAAGACTATCTAACTAGCAGTGAGCCTACAAAAGGGTGTTTAAATGTTTCATAGGATGTTTTAAGGTAAACCAGACAAGTATTTACTGAACTTTGTGATTGGCTGTGATTCAGGGCAGTGCAGCTCTAATGGAATTCCAGAGCGAGATGGCCTGAGTGCGAGTCGGTTGATGGATCTTCTCCATGGTTCTGAATTTGTTCTGACTTATGAAGACAAGGATGATGATTGGATGCTTGTTGGTGATGTTCCTTGGAAGTAAGTTTCAAATGTTCTGTGCTATGGCTTTTTGAACTGAATTGCAGGAGTGATGATTTTGAATAAAAAAATATCTAGCTGATTTATTAGACTCACGCAAATCTGTCATTGGAATTATCTTAACTGATTCTTGATTGACTTGTATGATCCATAAATAGTAGTGATTTTAACTTGCAGACGCGTTTTGTTGCAGAATTATGTATCACCTGATATGAAATATAGTGCTGCCTTTCATTTCATTATCTTACTTTTCCTCAGTTCACCTGATCTCAAATTTGACAGTCAGTGAAGTCTATTGTCTTTAGATGTTATTCTGTTCTCATCTTATCAGTGTGTAATATGACAGGATGTTCACTGAGACGTGTAGGAGGCTAAGGATCATGAAAGGTTCCGAAGCAATCGGGCTAGGTATGTTCTGCAATTATAAACTAGCAAAGATACATTTTCAGTTTTATCTGCACATCCCAGCATAGCCTATGTTTTCTTTTATCACTGATCAATCATATATTTGCCCATGACTGTGAGGAATATGGTGGTATTTTATTTCCTTTCGATGTTTAAACTCTGAGATTGTTGCAATCCAGCTAGTAATTTATCTGATCACTGTTTTTGCTCGCAGCTCCAAGGGCCGTGGAGAAGTGCAAGAACCGCAACTAACATAAACTGTACCAGCTGGAAATGGCATTCTTCTGAGTATTGAAACCTTTCAATGGACTTTAAGTTGGGTGCATGTTGCAGTTTGCCACATATGTTTCAGTATCCTAGTTTTTGTCTTTTATGGATTGGAAATTTTCCTACTAGTTAGAAAGTTTTTCACTGGAGATGTCCAGATTATGTGTTTGTTTTGCTGCTATTTCTCTTATGTACCCATATATTCTAATTCCTATGTAAATGGTCCTTGCTGCTTGCAAATCTCTCCTTTCTTCTCTGAAGAACAACTGTATGTATAAGTCCATGTCCATCCAATGATTTTGAGATTAGCTGCTGATTTGAGAAGAACAATAAAGAACTGATTTGAGTTTGTTTGACTTGTTCAAAGACCTTAGAAATTAGCATATGCATTACTCGCCTTGTCGCAACATTTTCGGCTTAGACAACTTCAATCCAATAGCTAATGGACACCAAGCCTTTACAGAAACAGAATGTTGGAGTTACGCTAAAATTCATCTTGTTCTAGAGATTAAACCATAGCGTTTCCAAAATTCAAACATAACTGTCATTAAACTAAAACCATGCAGCTATTAAGTTTTGGAGAGAGAATCTGAAATTTGACATAGGAACAGGCTACTGAAAACAAGGAAATCTTGAATTAATTGAATTTATAAATATTACAACAGACAAGTTAACTGAATCAGTTCAAATAAGTCAAAATGGACAGCTGAAAACAAGTCAAAATGGTCCAGCTATGACATGATACTTACTAAGTTACTAGTACAGAACAATTGTCACTCAGACTGATTCCACAAATTGACGATAGAAAGACAAATAAATCAAAGGAAATAAACGAGCGGAAAAGCTATTGAGAAAAATGCATGCATATTGCATAATATGAACAACTATTGAAAGCTAAATAACGTATCTGAATCTAGACAGCTCTAAAATTACTGTTTAGAGATCTGAAGGTAAGCCATCTGAGTATATCCATTAAATACAGAAGGATCGAGTCTGGTTAAACCAAGCCGTTGGAATAAGCCATACCGGCCATCTTCAACAACGGGAGTTACTGCACGAGCAGGATCATATCTAGTTTGATGGGTGAGGGATGGACCTGCCACTGGTGGCACCTCCCAGTAAACATCAAGAACTGATTCAACAAACCGACTATTCTGAAAATGTTCTGAAAACGAAATCAGCTTATTACTTTTACTGTTGTTAAAGTCATCCAGCATATATCCTCTAACACCCCACCATGCTTCACCTGGGCCACAAAGTTCGTCAATATCCACTGCTTTCTCCCAGAACGTCTTCCTTCTTGACCTAATCCTAGCTTCATCACTGTCTTTAAAGCAGCTGTGACCACCTCCTGCAGCACCCAAAAGAAAAAAATAAGACCAAATCTACAGTAAAAGAATTACTTGTTGAAGCAATAAACCATAACCAACAGATGAAAAAGATAATTCTATGGGGAAAAAAAACCAAAAAACTATTCAACCACAAACCAAAGAAAAACACACATTTCTACAAAAATGAGGTACGTATTTGGCCACACACTTAGTCTTTCAGCAATTACTCACTCCTTGGTTATATACTACTATGGTTTCTTTTATTTAACAAAATTATTTACCAGTATTCAATCCATACTACATCAACTAAAGTTACTTTGGCCTTCATAAGAAAGAAAGAGGGCAAAGGCATGAATGCATATTATAACATAAAGAAAATGACAAAAAATAGTTGAAAAATGAAAAATAACAAGAGAGAGCATGAACCTCTTATATAGGGTTGATCACATATTTGCCTTAAGGAATAATGGTCTCCTGTTCCAGTATCATAATTATCCTCGAAAACTAGATGTCGAAAACCAGCTTTCAGAGCCTGCCGAACTCTGCTCACCAGAGCATAAAATTTGAAAATGTAAGCAATCAGGATTTCTGGTGATCGTTCAACAATGAGTGGAAGGAGCACAATTACATTGAGATATTGTAAGTACCTTTTGAGTTCATTTTGATGGTCATCGAAAAAAATAAGAACACGGCTGAGATCAGTAATCCCATGTTTCTTCATTAGTTTTCGCCAATCAATACTTCCAAAATCCAAAAAGTCTTTTCCAGAAAAGTAAGTGCAGTTCCCATCAACATATGCAGGCCCCTTCTTTAAATACTTTTCAGGATGCCGGGGTGTAAGGGTTATAATTGGCGTGTCTGGCATCGCTTGCCGCAAAACCCAAGTGGAATGCCCCTTGAAAGCCCCGCTCTCAATCATCAGATCTGGCTTCAGCCACTGCGCAATGAACCAGAGCCCAAAGCTGTGGTCAAAACCCATCCCAAACTGGTTGTTTTTTATTGGTCGTGTTTCATATATAGGTACAAACACTTCCAAGCCCTTGATTAAATCCTTTGACGTCCATTCAACTGTTTTTCCATGTTTCGATCTGCCTTTTGCCAAGGATAACATTATAAGAATCAAACAAAGGTATGAACCCAGAAACTCACACTAAAAGCAAGGATTCTAAACTCAATAAAAAAACTCAAAATTCCCCGCATTCACTCATAAAGAACCCACCGGGGTTCACATACTACCAACTTCAAGAACATTAAGCAACGGGACTGACATGGGCATTGGCCCTCATATTTAATGCAACAAATCCTAACTTTAATTAGACTTCTATACCGCAGATTTTAATGGGGGTGCTAAATTCAGTCAGAATGGTTGGTTTGCCACCCTTTGATTATGAACAAATGCTAGACAAGTCTAAAACATAAAGAAAAGTTTGTAAATATAAACATATCTCATACCAGCAAGAACTACAATCCAAAATACGCACATCACAATTCCTTTTGAAATATCAACTTAATGAAGCTACTACTAAGCCAGTGCAACTAAATTCATTTTTCACTCAAGTCAACTCAACTGAGCTAAATTTTCCAACTTTTCTTACAAACCCATAAAGTGAAAGACTTGAAATTGATTCCAAGTTCCCCAATTACTCAGTTACCAAAAAATTCTACGTCTTTTATTGAAGGCAACGAAACGAAGCCCGAAACGCTAGCAAACCCTTGATCCGAAATTGACGTCGACATCAAAACAACATCCAGATCCATCAATCTATCACTGAAGAATACGACTTTACAGAAATGCGATTCGAGTCGGATATACTTACACCAGGGCACGCCGAGGGATCCAAAATCCGATTCGAGGCCATCGAACCCGAAGAAGCCGGAGCGAGAAACCGGGTCGTAAGGCGAGACGCAGACGAATCTCCGGGAGTTGAAGATGAGGGAGAAGATGAGGAGGAGGACGAGAGCGAGAAGGAGGAGGCAGGGCCAGACTGGTCCGGTTCGGGTCAAGTAGTTGGTGATTCGGGTTGTGAAGAAGGAGATGGGCAAGTGTTTCTTGGTTTTGGACTCGTCGGCAGCTACGGCATCGTTTTCGGCCGCGGCTTCGTCCGCGTAGAGCGCGTTCCGGCGGGAGGAGAGGGCTCGTTCGAGCATTTTGGTTGGTGATCTTTGGGTTGAAGATGAAGGAGGGAGTGGCATTTTGTGAGAAATGGAAAGTGAGAGAGAGTGAGAGGGAGTGATGAGAGAGGAGAGAGCCTTGGGGCAAGTGTGGGTCCCTTTCTTTCTTGATTGTTTGGGAGAAAAAAGGATAATGGAATTGAATGAGAAGAAACTCCGTTGGTGGTGTTAGCTATATGGTGATCAATGAATGGTACCCGTTAGTGTTAGGTTGGGTGGGCATCTCATCCGAAAAATCCATATACCGATCGTATTGTATCGATAGTTTGGTTTGGCTTAGTTTGTTTAATTTTTAATTTTTTATTCTTTAGATCGATCGGTATCAAAGTATTTGGTTAAAAAAATTGGGTAATAGTAACTCTAATCTGACAAAAATTCGTACCGAACCGAACTAATTTATATGATCTATTTTTCGTTATAATGTATGTTTATATATAAAACACACATACATATATACATAAGAAGAATACACATGCCTATAGTAAAGATGTATTTGTCAATTAATACATATTAAAGCTGTAATACTATTGGATTGATATGACGTTTCACCTTTAGTGTCTGCATTTTAATTAAAATCCAGTCATTCTTATGTGATCAAAATTGTATATATATATATATATATATATATATATATACAGTCCCTTTTTATTGTGGGATTTCTCAAATAAATTTATTTGAGGGATACTATTTAGGGTCCTATACAATTTTTTTTTCAACGATCCAAATCATCTATTTTTCACATTTTCATTCAGAGATCATCCTTTCAAAAAATCATGCAAATTGAAATCATTAAGGCATCTAATTGAGACCAACAAAATCAATGAATACGATGATTCAAGAAAGTACTTAAATTTTAATAATTTAATTGAGTGGTAAAATAATATCGGATTTAAGGGATTTTTTTATAGAGATGATTCTTGAAAGAATATCTACAAAATAGATGGTTTGGATTAGTGAAATACAATACGGAGTGAGCCCTATAGGGTGTCATTCAAATAAGTTTATTTGAAGAATCCCTCAATAGAAGCTCTCTCTCTTTATACATACACAAATACGTGTTAGAATATAAGCCTATAAGCTCTCTCTCTTTAAATGTGGGTGCTATATTCTATAGACGTTTCATTATTTAAGTACCCACATTTAAATATTAATATATGCAAGTATGAATTTGCCTACTCCTCACTAAAACCTTTGGAAATGATCCCGGGTAAAGAAGGGATCCTTGAATTTGACATATCTTTGTCTATTGGGAATTTTCTTAAATGTTGAGTTGGAGTTTTTCAACTAGCATTAGCAAAAAATATTTGTATTGAAGATTTTTTGTTAAATGGTACTACTACTGCCGGATTACTCAATTAATCTTAATTAAATAAGCGGTTAAGCAATCCGAGCGGTTAAAGGTTGTAATGGTTGGTTAATGAAAGAGAAATTGGTCTCCCGAAGGCTTGTTAACGGAAGAGCCCACTACCGTTCGTAAACGATCCGTGCCCAGGCCTAGTGTTAGGTAAGCTATATGTGGTTAAAACTATGAAATATTTGACGGAATGACTAACGGATGTATGAAAATAATAGAAAACTCAAATTTTGTGTACGAAGTTGATATGAAAAAAATTTGATATAGTAAAGTCTAAATTTAGGTAAACTTTCGGTTAGTAAAGTAAAATATATAAACTATAAAATTGTAAAAGACGTTAAAGCATCTCTAGCCGATGTGTCAAAAGTGTCATATAGACATTTAACGGCTAGAAATAACATTTCATATCACTCCAACCAATATGTCAAAGCTGATGTGGAATGAAGGCTAGAGGTTAAAATGTTATTTTTAACATCTCAAAAGCAATATGTCAAATGAATATTTTATTATTATTTATTTTCTTTTCTTTTTAATTAAAAACAAATCAACACTAAAATGTAATAAAATAATAATTTAATTTGACATATCGGATGGAGTGCAAAGCTGTGTAAGATGTCATATTGCCACATTAACTATCAAATTTAAATTTAATGTTTGGTATTTGACATCTTCCTTGGAAATGATATGGAATATATATCATATACGTATGTGTTGTCACATCTTACTCTAAATTACGAACCCATCGCATTTATAAACATTTACACACCACCAGTACTCGCCACTGGCCGAATTTCGCAGCATTTATACATTTCATTTCACCAAAATATATGCACCAAAAGAAGACCCCCTCCTTTGCTGCATTTTGAGACAAAGAAAATGGCTTCCCTACTGCTCTTCCAACTCTCCCCAAACCCCATTTTTTTCAACCAAACCTAAACCCAAAATCACACCAACAACAGAAGAAAATACACAAAACCAAAACATGTTCAGAAGCATTTCAAACAAGGAAGCCCCATCCTTCTCACACTTCCCATACACCCCACCACACCCTACCAACTCTCCTTCCTCCGTCTCCCAAACCCTAAGCCTCCATGCCTCCCCAACCTCCTCTCCCCTCCACCCTCTCGTTCCTACTCCCTCCAAGAACCCCGACCTCCTCACTGCCTACCGCTGCATCTCATCCGTCCTCCAAAAGGACGGCCAGATCTTGTCCATTGCCGCATCCAACGGCCTCGTTTACACCGGCTCTACCACCAACCTCATAAGGCTCTGGAAGCTCCCCGAGTTCACAGAATGTGGGCAGCTCAAGGCCAAGGCTTGCATGGTTGTGGCAATCGAGGTTTCCCATGACAAGGTCTATGCAGCTTATGGCGACGGTAAGGTTAGGGTTTGGCAGAGAGCATGGGATGGGGGGTTGAAGCATGTCAAGTTGGCTACTATTCCAAAGACCGGAAGTTATGTTCGGAGCTTCTACATTGCCGGCAAAGATAAGACTGTAAGAACTCAATGTTTGATATATTTCTTCTTTTTGTTTATTAATTAATGGTAGGTTTTGGGTGGGTAAGAGTTTTTTTTTGTTTTTTTTATTTTTTGAATATTGATGAGTGTGACATATAGGGGTTGAAACTTTGGAGAGACCATTAATTATGATGCCCCAATGTGTCATAGGAAGAGTGAGATGGTGAAATCGGATAATCACATATAGGCTTGGGATGGCCCCAACCTAGTATTATACACTATTTTTGGAATTAAATTTATGTAGTGGTCCTCCCGATTAAGATATTTAGACTATAGCCTTTCTAAAAAACTTTTCTGGGTCCATCGTTGGCTGCAATAACGTAACCATCATCAGAGAATCAAAATATATATGTTTGGAGTCTACACGTTTAGATTAATGATCGCATCTCTAATAAAAATTCAAGTAATTAACGGTCCATTAAATTAAATTTGTTGATTCATTGAATTCAGTACAGATTTTGTTGGTCGTCTTTTATGACCATTATTAGACAACACAAGACGAAGTGCGAATTAAATTTTCTGTCTCTTATGCTAAAATTAGTAGATGGAACACAGGAACAGTCATTAATTAGTAGCAGTAATAGATGAATCCATCGTATATCATTCTTGTTCTTGGCTTTTGTTGTTGTAATTGCAAATTGCTAAAAAAAACAGATCAAATTTACTTTGATTAATATTTCTATGTACGTAACAGATAAAGCATATGGGTGCTATAACATCCCTAGCGATCAATGTATCCGAGGACATCCTATACTCAGCTTCCACAGACAAAACAGTCAAAGTGTGGCGAATTTCGGACCTCAAGTGCATTGAGACCATCCAAGCTCATTCCGGGCCCATCAATGCCATCATTGTCGCCGATGATGGGATCCTTTACACAGCCTCAGACGATGCTACAGTCCGAGTCTGGCGTCGCAACTTTTGCAGCGGCGACCAGCTTCCTCACTCGCTCACTATAACTCTACCCGCCAAGTGCTCTCCGGTCAAAACCCTAACCCTAACCTCAGATGGCGGGGTCCTCTACGGCGGGTGCACCGACGGGTACATACACTATTGGCTCAAGGGCTGGTTCTCAGGCCAGTTGCAGTATGGGGGTGCGCTCCAAGGCCACACACATGCAGTGATGTGTTTGACCAGCGTGGCGAACTACGTGGTGAGTGGGTCCGCTGACTCAACCAGTAGGATTTGGTCTAGGGATGTAGAGGATGGCCAGCACACGTGTCTAGCAGTGCTTGTGGGGCACAGAGGCCCAATCAGGTGTGTCGCAGCATTTTCTGGACGATTAGGGGAAGAGACTGAGGAGGGTTGCACAATTTGCACTGGGAGTATTGATGGGGTTCTTAAAGTGTGGCGTGTGACCTGCACAAATAAAGTTGCTGAAAATATGACTTCAACGCAAAATGGGTGCGAGTATTTTGAGCTCTAGAAGGGAAGGGGACTTTTCTCAATTAGGGATCTAGCTATAGCTAACTTGTATACATATTTCATATGTGTACATAACTCTGGTGTAGCAATACTAATTACGACTTTGCTTATGCGTACATAGTTTTTATTTATTTTTATATATATAAGTGATATTAGGAGAGACGCGATTCAAATATACAATGCCCCTCATATTAGTAATAAAACTGGCTGCTTATTATATGTGGAACCATATATTTCAAGTATATACAATAAATTTTTGTTGCAGCTATGCAGATAGTCTTGACTTGAACTATAGATTCCAAAACATCCCTTGTATTAAAAAGGAAAAATGAAGTGGCAGTTTTGGTAATCTCAAACATGTTTTTATTTATTATGTATATTTGCAGTTTGATACTAATTCGATGCCTTTTTGATGATTGAATTACAATCATAATTAATTATTTGACACATGCAAATCAGAATTTGTTTCAATTTGAGCCCATCTAGACTCCTGCGGACCTTTACGAAGTTTGACCCATCGCTGAGTGAAAATCACTGATTCGAGAAGCATAGAGAAGCATATTGCAATTTAAAGCCCCAACTTTTACCAACAAAAACTTACATATATCGAGTTTCATAGCTCCACGTCACATGTTGAGTTTTGTAGACACATAGGTATAAAACCCATTATAAGTACATTTTGCTCCTAAAAACTGAACATTATTTGAATTATATTATTACACAAATCAAACATGACAATATGAATAAAAACTAAGTTGCAATTACTATACCCGATATGTCAAAAATACTAAAATGTAGTAATTTATCTCCATCTCCAAAAATGATAGCTTTGTATTGAAGTTGTTAAAGATTCCACTTTGCTAAATAAATGTTACCTAGTAAAATTGGTTATGTCCAAATTTGATATTACAATTCCTAGAAATAGCACGTTGATTTTTCCTTCCACGACTCCGACGTAGAAGTTCGTTTGTTGCAACATTAAGGTATTTCTTACAATTTTTGATAAAAAGATCCCAATATATTTAGCCGCACCATAAATTGAGGTCTTGTTTGGTATTTGTAGCTCCCCACCGTAAGGTGAGGTCTCGTTTGATATTCGTATTTGCCCACAGGCATACATAATTAGAAAGTAAATTTAGGTTATGTAATAATTTATGTTTTGGTGGCTAATTTAGTAGTATACACACACTCTTTCATTTGCCATACGTGTATGATTATAACTTGTCCAAATATATATTAGTTGAAATTTCGGCCAATTATTCCTAGAAATATGCATGCTTGTTGTATATATGTAATCATTTTATAATTTTCTTTTTTAAATTACAAAGAAGAATGGGGTCCACAATGGGCTCTCATATGGGACCAACTAAAATATTTGACCCGAAGTTGACTTCATTATACATTTGCAACAGAGAAGCAAGAGCTATCAATTTTCTATAAGCTTAGAATTTCAGAGATAATACGTATAACATGTTGGGGATTCTGGCCTCTAGACTTCACGAATTTGGTTCTAATTTCTGCCCACAGCTGCAGGGTGGTGAGCCTGAATCTCCCATGGCTGCATTTCCAACCCATCGTTCGGGTTTCGCTCGATGCGAGGGCTGTGAGGATGCTGCATTTCGCTCTTGAAGCACCGATAGATGCTGTAACAAAGGATGCGCAAGCCAAAGAGAATGCCAATTATGGCCAAGGCTGAGAGAACATAACCTTTGGCAGAACGGGGTTGTTCGCAGCCAAAAAAGACTCCTACACAAACCATGGCTGAGATCAAGTGTTTGAAGATTGGCCTAATAAATTGGTCAAGTTGTGTCTCTTCCTTGTTCAAAGCTTGAAAATGTAGAGAGAGGTTGAAGTAGTTGTGAGTGTATTCTTGCCTTCAACCGAGACTATTTGATCACTTGTGGATCAAGTATGGAATATGATTGATTTGGGATCATATGACAAAGGTTGAAGTATCCGTTCCCTTTTTCATTAATTCCTCATAAAACTACTTTAGTTGCTTTTACAATCATGGGATTTAATTAAGTCTTTTAGCATGCATTTTATTTATTTATTATCTTTAGAATAATTAAGTTTTTAATTAGACTGAAGTCCACCTAGCTTCACATCCTTGCTTAGGTGTCACATATTGATTCATTTTTCTTTTCTTTGCTTACGTGTAAACATATTCACAACCTCGTGGATTTAATTTTAAAAAGAGAAAAACTTGGCTCCTTCAAACTAAGAGCTCATTCTCAAAGCAAATAAGAATTTGACACTTGTCAAATTTCAAAACAACAAAAGTTAAAACAATTTAAAGAAAAGAAAAAGGTTATGAAAATTGACTAATGTCAAAATCCCATTTACATGTAAAGTAATCTCCTCCACTTAATGTCATTTGATTTGAATAATGCTACTCTTACCACATTTGTATACCACATTCCTATACCATCTTATGTGGCAATTAAGGTGGACAGCCACATCAATTAAAATTATTTAATATTTTCTTTTATTTTATGATTTATTCCAGAATTTGTTTTTCTAATTGTCTTAATTAAAATACGCTTCATTGATTTAATTGATGTGACATATAATATGGATATCCCACATTTAGTATTACTCAAATAGAAAACTTAGAGCATCCGCAATGGGTTCCCTAAACCACCTCCTTAGACATATTTTAGGGAGGAATTGGAAAAAGACAAATTCAACCATGCTCCCTATCCACCTTATAAAATAGGGAGACTTCTAAGAGCTCCTAAATCCGAGAAAAGAAAAATAACTCATAATGGCTCTCAATAATTTAATGGTGCTTTGTTTTATGTATATTTTAAACTTTTAATTAATGATAACTCTTTTTAAATATTATTTTTTTATAGAGATGTATCAATTATATTGAATTAAAAAATAATTATAGTATTTATGACTCCCTAAAATAGGTGTATAATTGGAGTTCAAATTTGATAAAAAGCTCCTAAAATAATTTTTGTATTTTTAGCTAAATTCTAACTGAAAAGTAAGGAGCATGATTGTGAATGCGAGACAAAAAATTTCTTTCATAGCGGTGTTCGAGAACAGAAAAAATTGAATACAGACTCTCAGATGCAAGAATAAATTAAAGTGAGAGATTGGTATAATTTTCTCAAATTAGGAAAGAAAATGTGATTATGATGATGCATATAGAATTGGGCCTTTACTATTGCAGCCCATGTTCGCACGTGCAAAAGGATACGTGTCATCAGAACTTAACTCTGCAATCCACCCGTCTCCTCCGTCGAACCTCTGCTTTTTCTTCTTCTTCGGAGACACCACATAATAACCGCTACCGCTAATGTTAGCTTCCAGGTCCCTCTTCAGGTACTGAACGCATACTCTTCTTTTAGTTCTTCTAACACTCTGTTTGCCCCCTATACCTTATTCATTGAGCTAACTATAAATAATTAAAAAAGTCTCAACAATTCAGTTGCTGAATTCTCCGTCGCCGAACAACGCCTAATTAATTTATCAAAGTCAGCATGCCTTCAATTAACATTATCGCTTTTCTTTTGTTGGGTTCCTATGTTGTCTTCCATATATCTGATTCAGCTGTAGAATTCAGTTTTGTTTCGTGGAAACAGAAACCATTTTTTTATTTTTTACAAGCATATATGTACTCTTTTGGAGGAGAGTTAAAGAAATGAACTTTTAATCCCTATATTTGCAAATTGCAGAGTGGATCGATTTCTGAAATTTACAACTACTTATGCTGCATTGGAGCCAGTGAATTACTTCTTGGTTAGTTATTTTTTATTGTCATCCCTTTTTCTTTTTGGGTTTAAATCAGTACAAATATCACTATGCATTTAATGCATAAGAAACTCAATCTGATGCCATAATTATATCTGTACTCTGCCTATGAAACTGTGTGTTTTGATTGTGGTTTCAGAAAAGCATTTTGTTGGGTTGTTTGAGTGATCAAGGATTAATTCTTTGAAAAGAGAAACTAATGAAGTAGTTTGGATAGGTTTTTTTATATTTTTTTCCCCAAAGATTAATTCAATACTTTGCACAAAACAAAGGAGGGGAAATGAACTTGATTTTGAGGAGAATTTTTGTATCCATGAAATTGAGTTTGGAACCAAATTTAGACTTCACTGGAGGTAGTTGTCACTTTGTGATGCTTTCTGGGATTTCAAGTAGATATTTTTGTGACTCATACCCGTGTGACAGGGATACCGTGGTTATTGTGGTTTGAGCTATAATATTAAAATGGGTGGTGGAAAAGATAAGCAAAGTGGCAGGGATCGTAACAAAAAGATCAGAACAACTAATACTGTATGGAGACCAATCAGTACTCAAGCCACTTCCAATGAAGGTGGGTTACCTTTAAGCATCATCATGTAGCCTAGGCTAATAGAAGCCTGCTACTTTTCACATTGATTCTAATCCTTTGAGCTTTAGATACTAATTGCAGTAAAGTTTCTCTTATTTTTTAGATGAATATTGAGACATACTGAAACATGTAATTATATCTACAACTTTGTATAATAATCTATACACATTATTGGTCAGCGATTGTTAAACTTATGATCGATTCGGTTGGAATTTTTTTTATTTTTTATTTTATAGGCGTAATGATTGGTTACTGTCCAGATTTTATTACAGATTTATTGGTTTGCAGAATGCTCAGTAAAGGTGACCACAGATGAGCTGGAATCTGATGCTCAAGTCCAAGAAGTGCACCATTGCACATCTACCAGAATTTCAAGTGCTCACAATGTCGTAGAGGTGGACTTTACTGCTAGTTCCAGTGCATTGCAAGATAATGGGGAAAATACAGTCTTCAGAGGAGAATCAGTGGTTTCTACTGAAAAGCATTCAATTTCAGTTGAGGCATGATTTTGTTGAAAATTCTATTTTTCTGATCCATAAGGTTATCAGGCCGCACTGTATGTTTTTGCTTAGTTTTACAGTTTAATTGAGATTTTCAAGATATTTTTTACTTGAACCCCTTCATGCTACAATGCCTTTTCATGTACTATCTTTTTCTTTGTTTGTGTGGTGGGGGGGAGTTGGAAGAGTTCAGGATTAGTGCCTGAGTGAGTGCTGAATAGAAACAAAATCAGTTGTATCATCATCTTACGGTAGGAATTTTCTAGGATTTTTATAGAATTGGTGCCGGTATTGCTTACTGCACATTGGACTTCAAAGGCATTTCTCATAATGCTAGTCATTGCATACTCCATTCTACCCTTTTACGTTCCTGCTACTCACTTTTTTGTTGCCTTGATGACACTCGTTCTGTTTATTTTGTTCTCACATTCTTCCTTGCTATGCAGGTTGGTGCTTCTTTGGTTCGCTTTATTAGAGGAAAAGGGTACATAGTTCAGCATGTAAATGTTTTATAAAAGTATATTTATAGGATTACTTTCTCATATATTGTAATTATTATTGTTTGTTGTGTGTGTCAGGGGATCTACACAGAGAGAGATTGAAGATGAGATGGGAGTTAAGATTATAATCCCCTCATCAAAGGAGGAGGATTCAGTTAGTAAGTTTTAACTTAAAAGTTAACAAGAGTTTGACTTTATGATCAAATAGAAATTGTTCAGGTCTACTGTTGTTCAACTCTTTCATAATTGTGACAGGACATATTAGCCAAGTTCATATAATCTTGTATTCTTACATGAGGATTTCAGACTGTCTGGGGAATGTGAATGTGGTTTAACTATTTTTAGCTGGTTATCTTTCACAGTTATTGAAGGCATCTCAATGGAAAGTATATCTAGAGCTTCTGAGAAGATACATACGATAATTGATGAGGTTAGTTGCCTAGCAATGTAGTTTTGCAGAAGAAGGGTGGTTCTGTTTTATTTTTAATTTCTCTCGATTTTTTTTACCAATTATTTAATACAAGTCATTATTATTTGTTTAGAGCTTATGCCCATTCCTTTATATACACAATTTGTCCCTCATCACTCGTCTTTCTTTTGCTATTTAGAGCATACTGTTACACATAATTAACATCTTACTTTCTACTTAAACATACAGGCAGTTAAGAGCCAAAATCTTGATTACTCTCACTTCATTTCACTTCCATTGGCAATACATCCTGAATTAGTTGATAAGCTTGTCAACTTTCAGAACTCCATCCTGGGAATTAGTGATTCTTGCGTAGATGAGAAAATGAATAGTGATTCAAATGAAGATACTTCTGAGAATGAAGGAGAAGACCAAAATTTAGAGAAAGGAACTGATGTCGCAGTTGAACTTAATGTTGAAGGTGACAGTGAGCAAGTTAATGTGAATCTAACTCACATACCTCTTGTCAGTTATGCTCCTAAAACGTCAAAGGCTTCCACCCTATCTGGTACGGAAATATTATTATAGATGGAAAAGAATCATGATGCATGAGGCTTAAGGAGTTGACGGTTTGAATATAGTGATAGTGATATTATTTGGTTTCCATGAAGTTGATACTAGTGATATTATTTAGTTTCCATGAAGTTGTTGATTGGGTCACTGTTAACTGTTTCCCCCATAAGATATTACTTGTTTAATTTCTGTATTTGTTGCATTCATTGGAACTTATTGAGGATCATTTGCTTGTTCTTCCTAAACAATTTGTGTACTTGTGTCTCTCTTTTCCTCTTTTTCCTGGGTCAAAATCTCATTTCAATCTGTGCACTTGACAGACTTGGGAATTGAAAAGTCAATATTCATTAAACCAAAAACGTTTCACTTAACTGTGCTTATGCTGAAGTTGTGGAACAAAGACCGAGTTCATGCAGCTATTGAGGTTTTGCAGGTAAGCATAACTGAATCAAATAAAAATAGGCTGACAGGGGCCAACTTGAAATAAAATGTTGTGTGTTTCTATCCAGAGCGTCTCTTCAAAAGTGATCGAAGCTTTAGATAATCGTCCTGTCTCCATAAGACTTCAGGGACTGGTATTATTCTTTCTTCCCTTTCTACTAAACCAAATAGTGTGTTAGCTAATTATGTGGAGCAAGGATATGATAATGCATCAGCCCATGTTTTTAAGCTTTTAAGTTAAAAATGATTTTGTTGGGGTTAAGATTTTATTCTTGTAGTTTATACCTGTGGCTACTAGTAAAAAAGTTTGAAGTAACCAATCTTTGCACTGTCTCACATGTTCTCAAATTTTACATTGTTCACTTGTCATACTGGATTCATCTTGAGCACCTTTACCAAAAGCAGTAAGTTTTGACTTCTGAGAATAAATAATATTTACCTTTGTTTTGAATAAATAAATACAAGCATGTTGTGAATAAAAGCCTTGGTTTTTCAGTGAAGGATTGCTTAGCTTTCATTGTCTTATATATGTATTGACTTCACTGTCTTGTTCGCATCCTATGAGGCTTTCATATGTCTTCTATTGGTGATGGCCAGAGTGGGGCTGATGCTATTTGCTTTTCCTATGATTTTGGTTATGTGCTATTTAACACTTGAGATGTTTCATGTTCTTGCAGAATTGTATGAGAGGTTCCTTGGCCAAAGCTGGTGTTGTCTATGCTCCTGTTGAAGAAATTGGCAGCGAGGGGAGACTTCTGCGTGCTTGTCGTATCCTAGTTTTATAAGCATTCATTATATTTCATTTTTGTGTTTGTTGTACCTGAAATCAATAGAATAAGAAAATAAAAACTTTCTAGTCTAGGTTGAAGTTATTTATATCGATTTAATACTTCTATTAAATTTCTTTAGCTTTTCTTAGAAGTCATTACCGATGCATATACTAAAGCTGGGCTTGTTCTAGAGAAAGATGCTAATCAGAAATTAAAGGTATTGTATATTTGATCTTTCTGCTGTGTCTGCTTTTGGCACTCTTAATTTTGGTTGTTTTTAGTTTCGATTATGAATCCCACTGTAAGAGTTGATACGAGAGTCTTGTCCTTTTGAATTGCAGTTGCATGCAACCGTGATGAATGCAAGGCATAGGAAAAGGTGTTGCTGCCATTTCTGTAGTGTTTTAAAGTTTCTTTTACTCCGGTGTTTATTAGGCGCTCCGAAGTGTTGGGGCCCTTAAGTGTTTGTCCCTTTAAAGTTTCTTTTGCTTGTGGGTGATATATGAGATTACAATATGCAGGAAGAATCGAACAAGAAAGGTTCAATCCTTTGACGCCCGTGGCATTTTCAAGCAGTATGGATCCGAGGAATGGGGAGAGTATCTTATCCGTGAAGCTCATCTTTCACAAAGGTTTGTGTTTGATGACAACGGATATTACCATTTTTGTGCTTCTATACCTTTCCCTGAAACATATGAATAGACTGATTTTCGGACACTCGAGATGTACGTTTTCTTATCTCGGGTGGGGGACAATATGTATGTAATTAAGATAGGAAGTAGGCTTTGGTTAATAAATTCACTCTTGTTTTACTAGGTTTCAGACTGAAATCTGCAACTCCCATGTTTTTGTGTTTCCTCTGATTCATGCACAATGACTTCAACTGGTTCTCCATTTCACCAAAGAATCATTTTTTCTTTCTTTCGGCTTGGAGCAGATATATTTGTTCATGTTTAAATTCCGCTGTGTCAACTCGTTACACTTGTCCATGGAGACCTTTGAAGTCTGAAGAACAGTGTAAGCTCAACTATAAACACTTGCATGCACATAGTTTCTTTAGCCTATAATACACTGACTGAAACCATTCAACAAGTGAGTTTCCCATATGAATCTTCAAGTGAGTTTCACATCAAATAATAGACTTTGAACCAAAATATTTATAAGAACCAAAACAAAGCATGTGAACATCAAATTTTATAGACACGATAGGACAACAAAACCAAAACAAAGGATACTGTAAAAACCTACAAACGAAACTGAAATATAATTAGGTATTTGGATAGCCTCCTAGTCAGTTTTCCTTGCATAGATGCTTAAGTAATTTTTTGGCTTGATGGTAACATTGCATGCTACGATAACGCTGTGTTTAACACGATAACGTGGTGTTATGAGTTCACTCAAATGATAAATCTACTTTAACAACCAACTAAACTTTTGTACACACGTAATCCAACATGGTGTTGTGTACGACATTCAGATTAAGAAGCAGAACCAAAATCATATTTATTGATTCAACATTCTCTAATGACATGAATCATATTTGTTGATTCAATGTCTTGGGTTTGAACTTGAAGAAAAAGTCTTGGATTTTGAAAATGAGTGAAAACGTATTAGAAAGAATATACAGAAACCAAAATTCTAAATATATAAGTAGCACAAGGGTATTATAGAAAGGCCGAAACTGAAAAAAAAATTGGATGGTGGTTCCATCATAAATTTATGTTTGTAACGTTACCTAACATGGTTCCATCATAAATTGTAGAAATTGGACAATGACAAGATATATGAGATCTTGTGGAATTTTAATAAATTATATTTACTATGGATTGAGAATTTAGCAAAACCTGAACGGTTTTCGGAATGAATTAAAAAAATGGCACTGGCAGTCGCCAAACCTAATAAAAATTTGTAATTGAGTTACGTAAAAGTAAAGTTAAATTTTTTTTATTTATAAGTTACATAAAAGTTAAAATGTATATTTTTACTTTATGTTTGACACTAAATTTGGTATTAATAGGGAGTAGGGCTGGGCATGATATGGTATAGTACGGTATTAAGCTCGTACTGCTACCTAGTGGCGAACCTGTGCAGGCGCAAGGAGGTGCACCTGTACCTCCGGTCGTCGGAAAAGTCCATTAGAGTAGCTGGAGTTGCACCTTTGCTTCAGACCAGATATGCACGCAACATGCTCTGGGCCCTGTGGACAAAACGATGCCGTTTTGGACCTTTTTTTTTTTTTTTTCTTTTATTTTTAAAGGAAGCTGCTGGGCCATTTCTCTTGGGCTTTCCAATTTCTATAATTCCTTACTAATTGGGTTTTAAGTGGGAGTTATCTTTATTCAATTGGATTTTGGGAATTCCTTATTTAAGTGGGATGAGAATTCTCTTTATAAATGACCAATTTAACATTACTCAATTTCATCAAAGTGTGTGTGCATCACAAGAATCCTACATTTTTTTTTCCTTCTTGAGTACGCCAATCCAAAGTAAGTCGAATGCTTTTTTTTTCTTGAGCAGACGCCAATTTGTTGTTTGTTTTTTTTAATAAATTTATTTTTTCTTATTTAGCTCTCTTTGTATTAGTAAGATCAGTATGATATGAAACCTTGTTGGCAACAATTATAGGCTAATTGTAATGTTTTTTTTTAAATTTATTATGAAAAACATTAGTATTGTTTAAATTATATAGATGTTTAGTTGTCTTTTATTTATTTATTTTTTTTTGAGCTCTTAACTTTTGAAAATTGCACCTCTGCTGAAAAATTTCTGGGTCCGCCACTGCTGCTACCGATAAAGGAAATTAGAATTGGTATGGTATGGTATGTGATTATCGTTTGCCAAAATTGGTACCGTACCATACCCATCCAAATCGGTATCGGTGTGAAACGGTACCATTTCAGTACCAAAATTTATAAAAATTAGAATAAACGCAACATAAAGTTTCTACTTCACCAGCATATACCACAACAATTTATAAAAATAAATAAAAACTTCATGCACCAATTTATGTGGCCATTGGGACGGATAAAAACAGAGCAACAACCAATAAAAACATTAGGCGCCAATTCATGATGTAATTAACAAAAAGAAATGCAGATTTTGTATGTGAAGGAGAATTTTCTTGCTATGCAGCTCCATACCCAATAACAAAGCTGAGTCAAGTTTTAACAGTTTTTAGTTCTAAAATTGTCTTCTTTTTATTATGAAACCTGAGGGGTAAATTTGGGGGGAAAATGAAAAACAAAAGAACTCTTTTTAGGCCCCATTTTCATGTTTGCAAGAAAATTTGATATGATGAAGGTTTGATGTAGTTAGTTATCTTTGAGGTATATTTATCTTTGAAACAAATGTGGTTTTAATGACAGTGATCTGTGCACAATCCAAAAAAGAAGTTGACAAAGAGAAACTAATGCTTGTGTGTGTTGATCTCATTATGCCTCAGTTAGAATTGTTGACATCTAATAAAGAAATTTAGTTGAAATTGGTTATGTTTAATTTAATACATAATTTCAGTGAGATTGAGAGAGAGACAGAGAGTTGGGTATGCAAGAGAGTTTGAATGGGTTAAGAGTCTGAGAGTGAGAGAGCATTTTTGTTCTGAGAGATCGAGGTTTGGCGTTTGAGGCGAGAGAATGAAAAAATTATACAACTTAAGGTATTCGGTACGGTATGGTATTGACCGGTACCAAATACCTGGTACCGCTACCATACCATACTCCCTTGATACGATAGGGCATCGTACCGAATATCTCCTCATCCCAATTGAAACGGTATGAAACCGGTTTGGTATGGTATGGTTAGTGTATGATTTCGATATTCTGGTTTTAGATGCCCAGCCTTAATAGGGAGCGATAAGTAAGAGGGAATGGAAACCAAAAGAAATGGGGTGAATGATATGCTATTAATAGGGAGTTTTAATTATAATTATGGCTCAATCATTTCAAGCATCCATGAAATTATTCCAAATGTCAATGAAGTTGTTTCGAAAGTGCATGAAGAAGAAATACTTTCAAATGTCAATGAAGGTGAAGGAAGTGCTTTCACAAGTGGAAGAAATTATTCCAAAAGTGAAGACTTTCTTGGACAACACCAATGGAATCATTGAAGCACTTCCGACCAAGAGGCAACTCGGACTTGGGGTGCTCGGAATCGGCTTAATCCACTTTTATATCCTTTTTACACCTCCGGGAGATGTAAATATGTTTTTTGCTCCAATGATAAATAATGTAAATCTAAGATGTATAATTGATTTGCTCCATTTTCCTCTCTTTTTCCCAGTTGGGTCCCACCTGCAAGAGATGTAAAAATAGATGTACAATTGCATCTATATTTACATTACCCCCCTAATTGCAGGTGATTCCGATCACCCGGGATGTATATTTAACATACATCCCCATTATACACCCCCCCACTGTGGATGCTTTAAGAATTAGAGTCTAGAGAGAAAGAGAGAGAGAGAGAGACTCAACACGCTCACGGCTCTATTTAATACAAGTATTCCAACAAACATTTGAGAGAGGGAGAGAAAACAAACAAATCAAAGAGAAAAGAAGAGGAAAAATGGTTTGTTAAAGAATTAAGAAGGTTGATTGAATCATTTCAAGCATCCATGAAATGATTCCAAATATCAATGAAGTTGTTTCAAAGGTGCATAAAGAAGAAATGTTTTCAAATATCAATGAAGGTAAAGGAAGTGCGCCCATAAGTGGAAGAAATTGTTCCAAAGGTGAAGACTTTCTTGGGCAACACCAATGGAATTGTTGAAGCACTTCCAACCAAGAGGCAACTCGGACTTGAGGTGCTCGGAATCGGCTTGATCCACTTTTATATCCCCTTTACACCTCCGGGAGATGTAAATACATTTTTTGCTCCAACGAGAAACAATGTAAATCTAAGATGTATAATTGATTTGCTCCATTTTTCTTCTCTTTTTCCTAGCTGGGTCCCACGTGCAAGAGATGTAAAAATAGATGTACAATTGCATCTATATTTACATCTCATGGTGGTGATGTAAATATACATTCATTTACCCCCCCCCACCCCCCCCCAAGTGCAAGTTCCGATTCACCTGGGGTGTATATTTAACATACATCCCCCACTGTGGATGCTCTAAGAATTAGAGTATGGAGAGATTGAGAGAGACTCAACACTCTCATGGCTCTATTTAATACAAGTCTTCCAACAAGCATTTGAGAGAGAGAGAGAGAGGATGAGAGAGAGAGAGAGAGAGAGAAAACAAACAAATGAAAGAGAAAAGAAGAGAAAAAAAATGGGTTTTGAAAGAATTAAGTAGGTTGATGAAATCATTTCAAGCATCCATGAAATGATTCCAAATATCAATGAAGTTGTTTCGAATGTGCATGAAGAAGAAATGCTTTCAAATGTCAATGAAGGTGAAGGAAGTGTTTCCACAAGTGGAAGAAATTGTTCCAAAGGTGAAGACTTTTTTGGACGACACCAATGGAATCATTGAAGCACTTCCGACCAAGAGGCAACTCGGACTTGGGGTGCTCGGAATCGGCTTGATCCACTTTTATATCCCCTTTACACCTCCGAGAGGTGTAAATACATTTTTTGCTCCAACGAGAAACAATGTAAATCTAAGATGTATAATTCATTTGCTCCATTTTTCTTCTCTTTTTCCTAGCTGGGTCCCATCAGCATGAGATGTAAAAATAGATGTACAATTGCATTTATATTTACATTTCATGGTGGTTATGTAAATATACATTCATTTACACACACACCACCCCCCCCCCCCCCCCCCCTCCCCCCAGGTTGCATTTCAATCACTCGGGATGTATAACATACATCCCCATTATACACCCCCACTGTGGATGCTCTAAGAATTAGAGTCTAGAGAGATAGAGAGAGACTCAACACTCTCACGACTCTATTTAATACAAGTGTTCCAACAAACATTTGAGAGAGAGAGAGAGAGAGAGAGAGAGAGAGAGAGAGAAAACAAACAAATCAAAGAGAAAAGAAGAGGAAAAATGGTTTTTGAAAGAATTAAGAAGGTTGATGAAATCAATTCAAGCATCCATGAAATGATTCCAAATATCAATGAAGTTGTTTTCGAAGGTGCATGAAGAAGAAATGTTTTCAAATGTCAATGAAGGTGAAGTAACTGCTTCCACAAGTGGAAGAAATTGTTCCAAAGGTGAAGACTTTCTTGGACAACACCAATGGAATCATTGAAGCACTTCCAACCAAGAGGCAACTCGGACTTGAGGTGCTCGGAATCGGCTTGATTGTTGGTATAGCTATTTGGCTCTACAACGGGAATGCTTTGGACAAGAAGGCAAGCAAGGAGAAGAAGGCAAACAAGGATGAGAAGGCAAGCTAGAGATTGTATGAAGTATAATGTAGTTAGTATGTATCTATGATCTTCCATGCCCACTTAGCCCTCTAGAGCTTGTTTTTGGTTGCTTTTCTTATATTTCTATGTATTTTGGCCAAGTTCATGTATCTTTTCTTAGATTTCTATGCATTTTGGCTATTGATCATGTTTCTTCTCTTATGTTTCTTTTTTTTATATTTCTATGCATTTTGGCTAAATTAATATATATTGTTCTTAGTATTTTTACGATAACAGCTCATCTCTTTCATTTGAAATTCATGCTATTTATTAAATTTTAGTATTGAAATTTATAAATTGTAAATGGCAAGGGATAAGGAGGTTTACCCTTTTCACAATCTTGCTTTCCAACTAATAAATTTAGTTCTTGGTACCATATATATGTGCATGATGATTGTTTTTTTTCTAATGCCACAATACAAACATAGACATATAGTATAGTAGAGTGATTTTCTCTCATTGGCATACAGGTATAGCAACGACGGGTTCTTAAAAGTGTGCAATTTTTGTCGATTTTCTTTTTTTCTTTGAGAACCCGTCTACTATACTATTCGTCTATGTTTGTATTGTGGCATTAAAAAAAACAGTCATCATGCACATACATATGGTACCAAGGGTTGAATTTATTAGTTGAAAAGCAAGATTGTAAAAAGAGTAAACCTCATTATCCCTTGCCATTTACAATTTACAAATTTCAATACTAAACTTTAATAAATAGCATGAATTTAAAATGAAAAAGACGAACTGTTTGAACATAAAATCATAAAAATACTAAGGACAATATATATTAATTTAGCCAAAATGCATAAAAATATAAAAAATAGAAACATAAGAGAAGAAACATGATCAATAGCCAAAAGGCATAGAAATCTAAGAAAATATACATGAACTTGGACAAAATATATAAGAAAAGCAACCAAAGACAAGCTCTAGAGGGCTAGGTGGGCATGGAAGATCATAGATACATACTAACTACATTATACTTCATGCTATCTCTAGCTTGCCTTATCATCCTTGTTTGCCTTCTTCTCCTTGCTTGCCTTCTTGTCCAAAGCATTCCCGTTGTAGAGCCAAATAGCTATACCAACAATCAAGCCGATTTCGAGCACCCTAAGTCCAAGTTGCCTCTTGGTCGGAAGCGCTTCAATGATTCCATTGGTGTTGTCCAAGAAAATCTTCACATTTGGAACAATTTCTTCCACTTGTGGAAGCACTTCCTTCACCCTCATTGACATTTGAAAGCATTTCTTCTTCGTGCACCTTCAAAACAACTTCATTGATATTTGGAATCATTTCATGGATGCTTGAAATGATTTCATCAACCTTCTTAATTCTTTCAAAACTATTTTTCCTCTTCTTTTTTCTTTGATTTGTTTGTTTTTTTTTCTCTCTCTCTCTCTCTCTCTCTCTCTCTCAAATGTTTGTTGGAAGACTTGTATTAAATAGAGCCGTGAGAGTGTTGACTCTATCTCTCTTTCTCTAGACTCTAATTCTTATAGCATCCATAGTTGGGGGGGGGTGTATAATGGAGATGTATGTTAAATATACATCCCGGGTGATCGGAATCACCCGCAATGGGGGGGGTCTAAATGAATGTATATTTACATCACCACCCTGAAATGTAAATATAGATGCAATTGTACATCTGATTTTACATCTCTTGCAGGTGGGACCCAGCTGGGGAAAAAGAGAGGAAAAATGGAGCAAATCAATTATACATTTTAGAGTTACATCGTTTCTCATTAGAGCAAAAAACATATTTACACCTCCCGGAGGTGTAAAGGGGATGTAAAAGTGGCTTTACACCCTCGAAAATACACCTCCCCACTGTGGATGCTCTTAACATGTCAAATTTGAATATAAAAAGTATACTAAACTATATACAAAATTGATTATAAAAAGTGTCATAAATAATGTGCTAAAATATCCACAATCATCTTAGCTTCTTGAACTTTAAAATTGATGAAGCATATGTCAAATGTCTCTCATCATAGAAGACATCTTGCATGAAATAACACTTTTTCCATTAAACATTTGTATGCATAAGGCAATATTGCTATGCATTTCTGAATGTAATGCTATTACGTGAGGAAAAGACTACATTGCTATGCATTGATTCATTTTAAGGCAATATTAACATGAGAGAAAATGAAACGCTTTAAAAATCCATGCACATTATTTAAACGTACACTATTATGAGTCATGGATGGATGTTTGAATTTGAGACTATTAGTTTGCAAGTCAAAGTCATTTTTCAGTAGGCTAGACTTCGTTGGCTAAATTCACGATTACTAATTATTTAAGTTCATCAACATCAAATTCTAGACGTTGCTCCAAAGTTGAGTGCCCACCGAGTGCAACTGCCTTTCCCTACTCTTATTCATTCTCCTTGTGAGGTATCAAATAAGTGGCTACTTGAATCAGACTAGGAATTTTGTTGCATGTGTCAATTAATCAAATATTGAGAACACAATTAAAACGTCAATTATGGGAGGTGCAGGCAGTACATGGTGTTATATACATTTATCTTAGAAATTTTTTCTTTCCTCAACCAAATAGACCATTTTCTTGTTGTCCCCCAACAAAGTCAAAATAAATTGAAGCATTAATGCAGCAAGTCCATTTTTTTTCTTTTCAATTTTAAGAAATGAATTCAATGGAGCATCTTTTCTTATTTTTTAAGAAATAAAATTTGAATTTTACACCAAAACTAGAAATTCAATTGAACTGGCACCTCTCTATTCACCACACCAATAAAGATCCTTGGTGTCCAAGCATAGCAAAGAAAGCCAATGATCACCATACAGGGTTGGCAAGAATACTTACTCTGCAACATGATTTGTTGAAGGGAGTGCCTCACGAGCCATTACTTGTTGTTGGACCGAGAAAACTTAAATTCTTTTTGGAAGCATACCAAAGACTTGAAGATTTGGATATGTATTTCCTTGATTATAAGAACACCACCGAAGATTCTTTACATTCTTTCGAGGGCGTTACTAAAACAAATAAGGATTACTCTTTTCTAGGAAGTCCAACTAGTTTCAAGGACCTAAGAGATAAAAATACATATAGGCAAGTGGAATAGAAAGTTGATTCTACTCTATTTGCTAAAGGATCGCGTATGCAAAGCTATTGAAAGAGATCGGGTAGTCTTGTTGACAACAATGTAGTCTTTCTAATTTTCAAGAGCTTGCAAAAAGTGCTTGGGGAAGCAAGTTTGGAAGCCTTGATGAGTTTTCCTGTCATCCACTGCCCATAGGCATTTGGTGTTGTCTTGAGGGCTTTGGAGAGATTGAATAGTGTTAGAAAAGTGATTCCAAGTTGGAAGATTGTATACTCATGTGATACCAGGCCCTGCTCGGAACTTACAGAAGCATATCGTGTTGCAACAGTTCTTATACATGAGGCAAGTGATGACATGTATTTTGTGTATTTTTGTTGT
Organism: Prunus armeniaca; assembly: GCA_903112645.1. NCBI lineage: Eukaryota > Viridiplantae > Streptophyta > Magnoliopsida > Rosales > Rosaceae > Prunus > Prunus armeniaca. The sequence continues at coordinate 5,047,751 of CAEKDK010000003.1, read as the reverse complement.
TGTCAAAGTTGATGGAATTTTGCAATTCCGTAAGAAATTGTGTGAAAAGGAAGAGGATGGTAGTTAATCAATTGCAATGCTGATTGTTGCAGGCAACTTTCGAGGATGGCATGGTGGACGACGCTATAGCACGAAACCACAGCACAACCAAGGAAGCCATAGAAGTTGGGAACTCTGCGGGTGTTTTTCGCATAATCCTTACCCACTTCAGCCAGTGATATCGAAAAATCCAAGTATTCGATGAGACACACATGCATAAGAAATGCATCGGATTTGACATGATGAGTATTAACATAGCCGATTTACCCGTGCTTCCAAAAGTACTCCCATATTTGAAACTGCTTTTTAGAAACGAGATGATAATCGATGAATCGGATGAGGTTGTAGATGCTGTTGCAAGTGTAGCTCATCGATGAATCCAATGTCAGTCCCACTCAGCCCTCAATCCCTCATCTCTTCTTCCTCATCCTATCTTGTCAATGAAATTGAGCAAATCAATCAAGTCAACAATAAATATTTATATATACCGTTTTAGAGGGCATCAGAAGGTTCTTTCTTTCTGTTGTGGATGGAACAAAAGGTTGCAGAGAAGGGTTGCGTTATTGTAAGTTTGAAATAATTAATTTCCTTCTTTGCACTTTAGCCAACCTACATATCACAACCAACTATATATTGTCTATCTCTATTATTGTGGTGGGCATCAATCCACCCAAACCAATGAAACCGGCCAATTTAAATTATAATTATCGGTTTAGTTTGGTTTTAACCAAGAAAAGTTAAACGGTTTAAAAACAGAGTCATACTGTATATGGTTTGGTTTAGTTTAGCTTTGAACTATTATGAAATATTCAAAATACCACAAACTACCCATATTTAATGAAATAAAAAAGTAAAATTATTTATTAAATAAGGATAATATAGTAAATCAAAAAATTCCTATTTCGTTATTAATATGAAGAAAAACAAAGTTTTACATGGCATTTGTCATGTTTTCATGGAATACAATTATATATTATTATAATTCGTGGTGGTAACTAGTTTCGTCATATTATATATTATTATAATTTTTAATGGTGAAGATCTTATTATTTTTCATATTCATCTTCATCTTCATCTTCACCTTCCTTGCTTAAACTTAATGGGGGCTTGATTTTCGTATATTAGTTCTATTTATTTAACGTTTTGATTTTTTTTTTTTTCTGCTTTCCGTTCTTAATATGTTGGATCCACATACTTTTTTTTTGTATATTGTGAAATATGTTTCTACTTGTTGCTCTGACTTCGTTCAACCAAAGAATAAATAAATAAAGAAAACCAATTTTCCAATATGAATTTTCAGGCAACATGCACTATAAATCTCAAGGTCATGAGTCCTATAGTCATTCATGTTATAATTTTCCATGAAAATATGACAAATGCCATGTAAAACTTGTTTTTTTTTCTTCTTCATATTAATCATGAAATATAATTTTTTTTGATATACTATGTTATCCTTATTTAATACTCCAGTTGTCTATTTTTTTTTTAATACCAACAAAAAACAACACAAAGCCATAAAAAAAAACCCAGAAGCAAAAATCATAAAAAGGAAACATTTTCCTGGAAAATCATCGTCAAAATGAAAAATTCGTTTTCTGGTTATTCAAAAATCCCAACAAAAATGCAAAGCACATCAACATGTAAGCGAATGAGGGTTTTACGGTAAGTCGAACTTCGTAGCTGAATAATGATGGAATTTGTCGGCCTGGGCTTTGAGTGTAGATATGGGCCTGACTCTGTGGCCCATGTGTCTTCTTGTTGGCCTCCAATATACCAAAGGAGAAAGAAGAATTGTTTTTTTATTTTTTATGCTAGGCTTGAGAACCAAAACACATGTAAGAGATTTGTAACTCAAGTGTTTAATAGCAGTTATTTTTGTACTCGAGGTCTTATATTCGAATCTCCCCTTACCCAATATTGCTTGTATGAAAAAAGCAAAAAGAAAAATATGCGTTCATTTTTAACTTGCTCTAGTCAATTAATCATATATTTGCCGAGTTTTCTTTAGATGATCATTCACACTTATACTTTCTTGGGTCATGATCATGTTTCATTAATAAGTGAAATATGTGATACAAAATTCATTTTGGAAGACCACATTGTGAAGTATGTAAGGATAAAATTTATTTTCATTAACAAAAAATTAAATAAAGAAAAAAGAGGAATTAATTAGACAAATGGCCTAATTCTTCCTTAAAAACATTTAAAACAAAATGGCCCAATTAGAAAGGCCCATTTTTGGTCCGCGCGGGAGTGAAGTGAAAGCGCGCGAAACAGATGTCTACAGAGTCGAGCTTGAGAGTAGAGAGAGAGAGAGAGAGAGAGAGAGCTACCAGAGCAAAGCATCCAGCTCTCTAAAAAGCCCTCTATCACTCTCTCAGCAAAGGAGGTCTTTCCATGCTCGAAAGCCCCACAGGCAAGTCATAGCTCACCGCTCAATCTCTATGCTATAGGACTCTTCCTTTTAGGCATATTTTTCTCCATTATCGAAGATTCAAGCTTACGACTTTGATTGAAAAACCCTCATTTTATATGCTTGCATTTTTTGGGCATCCGCCACTTATTGTCACATAAAGTTTTTATTTATTTATGGCATAGATGAACTAAGATTCAAGATTATTACTGTTTATCAAGTTCAAAGGAATGGGAAAACCTTTTGATTTGGTTGCTTGTATGCACTTTTGACTGCTAGGACAATGGAGAGAACCAAATAAAAACAAGAATTTGCATACTTTAGAGTTGAAGTAGTTTGAAGTTACAATTACCGACAAACTTTAATTTCAATACTTTTCCTTCTTTTTTTCCCTACTTTCTGTCGAAAACTTCCCTTTTCTTATTCTATTGGGTTTGATTTGAAATTATTGTACTTCAATAGGGACTGGAAAAACTCTCAGTATCATTTGTAGTGCTTTGCAATGGGTGGTTTATAGGAGGCAACAACAGAAGACTGAAGATAGGATTGAATCTGATCGTAATGGTGCAAAAGATGGTCAAGTTGACTCAGATGATGAACCTGATTGGATGAGAAATGCTGTCATTAACAAAGACAAGCAGGGTGAGGAGATGAAGACTAAAAAGAAGGAGAAGTTTGGTGTTGGATTTCGAAGGGTCGATAAGAGAAGGAACCATGAAAATTGTAGAGATTTGTTCTCGCGGAGTGTTGAGGAGGAGCCTTGCACAAAGAGATAGACACGATATAGTTGGTTGTGATATGAAGGTTGGCCAAAGTGCGGAAAAGGAAATTAATTATTTCAAACTTACAATAACCCGACCCTTCTCTGCAACCTTTTGTTCCATCCACAACAGAGAGAAAGAACCTTCTGATGCCCTCCAAAGCGGTATATATAAATATTTATTGTTGACTTGATTGATTTGCTCGGTTTCATTGGCGAGATAGGAGGACGAAGAGATGAGAGATTGAGGGCTGAGTGGGACCAACATTGGAGAGATGAGCGTGAACGGATGAGAGACTTTAGTATGTAGTAGGGAAAAAAGACTAGCATTAGACCACATGCAATTACCAATGCTCTCTCAAATTGAATAATTTACTCAAACTACAAACGGTTAAGGAAAAAAATTAACTAATTAAAAAAGGGAATTACAACAATGACGTAATTTCCTATCAAGAAGCTACACTTGCAGCAGCATCTACAACCTCATCCGATTCATCGATTATCATCTCGTTTCTAAAGAGAAGTTTCAAATATGGGAGTACTTTTGGAAGCACGGGCAAATCAGCTATGTTAATACTCATCATGTCAAATCCGATGCATGTCTTATGCATGTGTGTCTCATCGAATACTGGGATTTTTGGATATCGCTGGCTGAAGTGGGTAAGGATTATGCGAAAAACACCCGCAGAGTTCCCAACTTCTATGGCTTCCTTGGTTGTGCTGTGGTTTCGTGCTATAGCCTCGTCCACCATGCCATCCTCGAAAGTTGCCTGCAACAATCAACATTGCAATTGATTAACTACCATCCTCTTCCTTTTCACACAATTTCTTACGAAATTGCAAAATTCCATCAACTTTGACCAAAAAAAAACACAAAATACATGTCATCACTTGCCTCATGTATAAGAACTGTTGCGCCACGAGATGCCTCTATAAGTTCCGGGCAGGGCCTGGTATCACCTGAGTATACAATCTTCCAACCTGGAATCACTTTTCCAACACTATTCAATCTCTCCGAAGCCCTCAAGACAACACCAAATGCCTGTGGACAGTGGATGACAGGAAAACTCATCAAGGCTTCCAAACCTGCTTCCTCGAGCACTTTTTGCAAGCTCTTTAAAATTGGAAAAACTACATTGTTGTCAACAGGACTACCCGGTCTATTCCAATAGCTCTGCATACGCGATCCTTTAGCAAATAGAGTAGAATCAACTTTTTGTGCCACTTGCCTATCTGTATTTTTATCTCTTAGGTCCTCGAAACTAGTTGGACTTCCTAGAAAAGAGTGATCCTTATTTGTTTCAGTAACGCCCTCGAAAGCATGTAAAGAAGCTTCGGTGGTGTGCTTACAATCAAGGAACTGCATATCCAAATCTTCAAGTCTTTGGTATGCATCCAAAAAGAATTTAAGTTTTCTCGGTCCAACAACAAGTAATGGCTCGTGAAGCACTCCCTTCAACAAATCACGTCGCAGAGTAAGTATTCTTGCCAACCCCGTATGGTGATCAGCATGAATATGAGAAATCCAAATACACCTAAGACCTCTCACAGCATTATCAGCACCCTCTACGCCATATCTGTTGTCAATGTACATAAAATGTTATATCTAAAGGGGAAGAAAGAATGAGAAACTTTCAGGAATAAGTAGTAAATGCAATTTTAAAGTTCGAACGGTGTTACCTTCTTTTCAGCTGTCCCAGGGTTCCTTCACCACAGTCTAAAAGTAAACCTCCTTTAGAGAAAAGATTGATATGGATAGAACTAACATTGCGATATTTAGATGGCTGAGATGATCCAGTCCCAAGAAGAACTATCTCCAAGTCATCTCTTCTTATATTTTCCAAACAACTAGGAAGAGTATTCTCATCAAACCATGGCTCTTCAACTATCACTTTATCATCATGAGTTAACCTCATCTCTTCCTTTGTTTCTGTGGACTGGTGCCATAACTGACTAACACATTGGGAAGCATCTACAACCTCGGGAATCTCTGAAAGTAACTCATCAATGATTTCTGAGGACGCCACCTGACTTGGAATAACCGACCTATCTAATCCAAGACGAGCATAAGGACGCAAAGTGAACTGTTCAACAAACAGGAAAATCTTCATTATTAAAATTCTTACATTAATAAAGTGATTGCAGAACTTGCAATGCAGCAGAGAAAAGCAGGCATGGATAGTGAGAAACAGGTTCTAACATGTAAGCATAAACTTATCCTTTCATTGCTGGAAAATGTTCATAATCATACTTGGGTAAAAGAAAAGACAGAAAAAAAAAGGGATGACATGATGCAATTAAACCAAAAGCACTGTTTTGAAAACTCTCAGTACCAAACTCCCTCTCCAAAAGTGTCAAATTTGTCTCTGGGCTGTATACTTTTAGATACTTTAAAAAAAGAAAAAAAGAAAAAAAGAAAAAAAGAAAAAAAGAATGACTTCCTAAATACCTGATTCAAGGACTTTCGACCCAAAAAAATAAAATTATAGATTGAAGGACTTCCAATATATATATATATATATATATTTCTGATGCAAATTTAAGAATAAAGTCTTATTTTAAGAAGAAAATTATTGTATGAAGGAGAAACGAAAATCCGGCTCACATGATAAGTGCCACAAAACTACTTACTAGGTGCATCCAAGTAAATCAACAATTCGTACCTTGAGGAGGTTTTCAGCAGAAATGCTTTCACAAACCTTTGAAACAGAACCCTGGTAAAAATAAAATAAAATAAAAACAAAATTAGCTGCAAAATGAACCCCAAATTTCTAAAAAACAGGCTAGAAAATAAAATAGAACATTGATCAAGTTCCTGCCAACTTCCAAGCCATCCTAACAAACCTAATAATGTACACAGAAGAAAAGATATTCTAACAAACCTCACTTGAAGGAGTGGATTCTGGTGCCAAGCAATCAAGGTGCTGAAGAGACCAGAAACCTGGAGCTGGAAAGAACTGTGGACACAGATAGTTAAGTCGAGCTGCAATTCTTGCACTCGATCTTAGAATCGGAATCTCCACATTCTTCCTGCAAACAGAAAGAGAAGCCAAGAGTGGTTTTCAAAACCATACACCAAGAAGGTCCTAGATGATTTCTCGGAAGGAAAAGCAATTCACCTTTCATGTCCAGCCATGATATGTTGGGCTGAACCAAATCTCTTCATCCAGCTTTGGTAGTTAGGACTGCTTATTAGAGAAGCAGGACCCAAATGAATGACACAAGTCACAACCTTAGCATTCTCTGGCGGGCCCGAGAAATCTGCATAATAGCTACTGAGACATTGCATGGATAACAACTCCTGCAAATGAGATGCCGTTGGGCAGTCGACAAGAAACACAATTGGACCAGGAATAGACGGGTCCATTACATCACTTGGATGAACCTAAACAAATAAGTGAAATAGAACACTTAGAACATAGAATGCACTGTAACATTTTCAATGGATTACACCATTGGAAAATAAATGCTATACTAATCTCTTTCCAAAGTTTTCAGAACTAACCGTGATGTTTTGAAAATCTGACTTCACTGAATTCCCAAGTTGCAGTTCCCGATATTTAGACCCTGGTTTAAGACCCAAAGCTTTGGCTTTTTCAGGGTCAAATTTCCCTTTGATCTCAGGTAATTCACAGACATAAATGACAGACATGTCACCAGGCTTTCCAGTAAGTGAATTTTTTCCATTAGGACTAAAGGATTTTGACACATCCACCCTGTCATTAAAAACCTTTTCTGTAGGATTCTGAGTGATGGATAATTCATTCAGGAGCTGAGCCCCGTTCGAGAAAATTGGTTGTAGAACAATGGCTGATATTTTGACAACTTCATCATCAACAAGAACAATGGGTTCTGTAAACTTTGTTTGACTAGCCATAAGACCCCCAACAGAGGGCCCAAAGCTCTGAGTGTGAACCATGGCAGCATTTGGGATGAAACACCTCATAGCATCAATCAAATACTTGAGATCTGATGGACCCCATACATTGACCTTCAAAACAACGCAAATTATGATTTAAACTAATATCTGGGAGACTGGATCCAATTTAAATAAAACTTAAGGCCGATTACAGAAAAGAAGAAAATCATAGAAAGTCAATCTGATACTTACAGACATTCCTTCTTCACCCATGCCAGCCAAAGTCAACAGCAAACCTGTGACGTAAAGTAAAAGTCAGGCAATTCAGGGTCAGCAAGAACAATCTCTTTTTCATTACCAGTGCAGATATTGAAAGCACAATACTATGCTTAAAGATCTCATCATACAGATTTACTACACATTTTACTGGTGATAGAACAAAAATACAATAAACAATCTTTAACTGCAACTGCAACATCTTAGCTGATCTTTCAAGAAACAAACCTGGAAGTCCACCTGCAGTCTCCGAGCAGACACGAGAGAGAAATATGTGATCAATCTGAAGAAGAATCAAGAACATCAATTAGGCATCTCAATCATAGGAAGAAACCTCAGGAATCAATATGAAGAACAATTTATATGTTTATTCCAAGTTCCGACAACAGACGATGGGTAAAGATTCCAGATATCTTATACCTTTGACAACTTAATCTTATGCTCTGTGCAGAACCTTTGCAATCCCTGCAGTGAGAGTTGCATAGTAAGAGATTATATTACTTTAAAACGGGTTTATCATTGAGTTCCTAATGCAAATCACCTGACACTTACCTCCCCAGCGTTAAATATAAATCTTTGCTTGTCAAAGAATAGCAACACCGAAGGAGATGTATCCTGAGTATCCATTCCAGTCCCTAGTACCTGCAATGAGTAAAAGCAAGACCAAATTATTACCCCATAAATAACTAAAAAGATAAATGATAGAAACAAACAGTGCTTTCTAAAGTTAAGACATACAAACTTTTTCGGTTTTCAAGAAGTATCCATTCAACGCAAAACTCAGCAAAAATCTGCTAGGTAAATCAAAACCATAACATTCTGAATTTAACTTTTTTGATTCCTTCTCATCACCAATAATCAAATCCCACAACCAAGAAATTACCATGAGAACAAATTTAAATCCAAACTGAAGTCCAAAAACAGAATACCAATTTAGAAGCCAGATTTTCAAATCCAAAAAAATTGCAACCAGTTCCTAGAATCACACTCCCAACTTTAGTACTCTCCACCCGGTTTTTATAATTCAAATCCCAAGTCCACTTACTCGAGTAAAGTCACTGTCACTTATTTGAGGGTGCGAAAATGGGTCAAGGGTTAGATGCCTTTCAGTGTAATAAAAAAAAGAGAGAGAGGATGAAGTGAAATGTCAGGGCAGAAAGTAGTTCTGTTTCGATGGTTTACTGAAGGTACAACCTTTGACTATTTGAAACATTATTATCCACTTGAGATGAGTCATATTAAACAAGCCGAACTATTCTAAATGAGAAAAATCAAAGAAATGAATGTAACCCAAGAACCGATGCAGTGAATACTACACTATACTCAACAACAACTAAAGAAAACCCAGAAATCAGATTAACAAATATAACACGAGAACCAATGCAATCAATTATGCAGTCTACTCAAACGTTAATGAAAACCCAGAAAGCCAAAACCTCAAAAGTCAACATACCTGCACATAAGATAGGGTATTGATAGGATTGAGCGTGCGCACTTTTCGCTGAAGGTTCTTCTTGGGCCTATCATTCTTATCGTTACCCTCTGCTCTTCTCTTATTGAACCCAGCAGTCTCAGTCTCCTTAGTTTCCTCCATTGCTTTGTCTCTGCCTCTACTCTCTCTGAGAGTGGTTTTGTTTCTGGCACCAGGATTGGGAGATTGGTTGGGAATGGGACGGTGTCGTTTTCGGTAGGAGGAAGCGAGGGCGGTGAAGAGACTGCGAGGTTTTAAGGGTTTAAGACTGAGGGAAGATAATGAGAGATGAGGGAAAGGGGAAAAGAAGAGGAGACGGAGGTTTGTGACTTGGGGCATAAGCATTGGCATTGCGACTCAATTCTCATTGATTTGGTCTATAAAAATGAAAATGTTGTGCAACTTCAAACTTCAAACTTCAAAGGGGGTTTTAGCAGGGTGTTAGAAATCTTGGGAGTTTTTATTGGGGGAGAATTGTCTATAGCTTGTAAGGTCCACAATTTTACCCAACCCACCCATCAAACCCAATCCAAAAGTGGCCCAAAATAAGTGACCGTATATTTTTGTTTCATAAAAAAACATTGGAAGTTTTACATTTTAGATCATTTTTTATAAGGCATTTTAGATATGATTTGTGTTGATATGTTCTTGATCTCTTATATAAGGAGCATCCCGTCAAAACACTGATGAGTTGTTGTTTAGGACCAAAAAAAAAACAAACCACTAATGAGATGACCGGGTACTGGGAAATGTCCATAATACCCTCACTTAGCCACGCCAACACCAAACCAAATCAAAGTAATGTTACTTTTCACTTACTTTAAATTGCTGATGTTAGAATGATTACCAACGTGCTGGAATAGCTCAGCTGGTTAGAGCGTGTGGCTGTTAACCACAAGGTCGGAGGTTCGAACCCTCCTTCTAGCGCTTTTTGAAATTTGCCTATGAAATGTTGGGTCTAGACTGGTCCAGTTTAATCAGCCCAAATGTTTTCAAAACCAAAAGCAGCCCAGCCCAATGTTTTGAGCAGGCATCCATTCCCAATTGAGATTTGGTCTCATTTTGGTCCAACCCCAATTATCTTGAATTTTATTTTATTTTATTTATGCCATATTTGTTGGGCAGGCACTGCATATGAGATAAGGTAATTAGCAAAATCCACCACACATCCATCACGATGCAAACCAAACCCATGAAACTAGCACTGTTAAATTATCCTACATACACAACAACACAACCTATCTTTTTATAAAAAAGAATAATAATAATAATCTTTCTTTCAACATATCATCATCAAAATGGGCAGTCTCCAACTGAGCTCTTGTGGTTCATCTTTTTGCTCCCTCCCATTCAACTTGATAAATTCCACCATTGCCAACTCCCATTCAACTCTCAGACCCTCTAAGCCTCTCAGCTTCCTCTCCAGAGGAAAAATTAGAGCAGTTAGCACATCCCAAGAGAACCCATCTGGAGCCATTGACCCAGAGCAACCCCCTTTGGTTGATTTTGCATTTGTTAGTGTAAGTTCTATAAATTATGTGTGTGTATATATATACATATATATGTTCATATGAAAACTTATAATTTGTGTCATTCATTGGTTTTGTTGTTTTGTTTTCAGTCTGTGTTACTTCCTGATCAAACACCAGATGTGCATCTTCGTCAAGCTTGTGGAGGGCAGAAGCTTAGGAATATAATGTTGGATTCAAATATTGATTTGTATGGACCCTATGTAAGCTTTTCTCTCTTGCTCTAAGCTTCTCTCTAGTGATTTAGAACAGAAACATATATATGCTCAACATGTTCAAAATGTTCAGGCCAGGACTCTGCTCAATTGTGGGGGAGTAGGAACCTGCGGGACATGTATGGTTGAGGTGATCTTTCACAGTTTTCTTTTCCCCCTTTTCTCGTATCTGATTTGAGTCATTTCAATTTTTGAACGAGTGAAGAATCTTCCTTGTGTTGCTAGGTTGTTCAAGGAAAAGAGCTGTTAAACCCTCGAACAGGAAAAGAGAAGGAACACCTTAAAAAGGTATGATCATAGGCCTCGTTTGTTAGGGAGGACTAGACTAGACTGGACTAGCATCGTGAGAGCAGTATGCCTAATTGTAGTGAAGGCTTAACATTGAATTGACCAATGTGCAGAAACCGAAAAATTGGAGACTTGCTTGCCAAACCACAGTTGGGAAACCTGATTCTAGAGGACTGGTTTGTGATGTCTTTATGTTGGAAAACAATATAGTATTTTTGGTTATGTTGTCTTTAAACAAACATCTTCATCAATTCATGGATAGTTGGGTTGAATTAATTGCTTCTTTCTCATTTGATTGCAGGTTGTTGTCCAACAACTGCCAGAATGGAAAGCACATGAATGGCGTTATGAGGAAATCCTAGTAGACCCTTCACAACCATCATAAGACATTTTTGCCAACCAGTATTGTAAAGTTTTAATTAGATAAATAAATTAAATTCAAAATCTAGTTTAAATTATAGAAAATTCATAATTAGGTTATGCTTAAGGCTTCAATGCGTGTACATTCTCATGTGTATTTTTGCTTTAAATTGTCTTACTTCCACCTACATTTCTAAAGCCAATTTCCACAAATGCACTGAATGTCATCAGTTGCATTATTGGAAAAATGGACTTTCCTTCCATCCAAAACCAAAAGAACCCATGCCAATGTGGTACAACTTAGTTGGTTAAACTATTCCACTTTCACTCATGAGTCATGTAGTCAGAGGTTCGAAACTTCCAAACACCCAATGAATACTTGTATAAAACACTCTCCCTCAATCGACTGTACTAAAAAAAACCAAAAGAACCCACAAAATTAAACAAACCATATACACAGAAGAAAGAGGGGCCCGGGCTTCACCAAATTCATTCATTTTCACGAGGAAAAAGTGACCTACAAATGGGCTTTACAAACAGCACAATAAAACAGGGTTCCAAGTTGAGAATAAATAATTGGAAAGTTGATAAGAAAAAGAAGCAAGAACAAAAACTTGCTCTTCCTTCTTTTATTACAAAGGCAAAAGGACTAGTTAGGAAGGAACACATGCAACAAACTCAACTGTCAACCATATCAATACTCGCTAACTAAGGGTGCATGCTCTGTGTGAAAAAATACATTGCTATATATAAGCCCAGCAAGCCCACCACCAATCAGGGGCCCAACCCAGTAGATCCAGTTGTCGTGGAAGTCGCCGCTAGCAACGGCAGGCCCGAAAGAGCGAGCTGGGTTCATTGATCCGCCGGAGAATGGGCCGGCAGCTAAGATGTTAGCCCCAACAATGAAACCAATGGCTATGGGGGCAATGGTGCCCAATGCGCCCTTCTTGGGGTCAGCTGCTGTTGCGTACACAGTGTAAACCAAAGCAAAGGTGATGATGATCTCAAAGATTACTCCTTGAATGGCTCCAACTCCGGCAGCCAAACTGTGGATGGGAATTGTCTGAACAGAAAAATTCCATAGTTAACTTCAACACTGAATTAAACTAATAAATTAAGATTCCTTTGTAGGTATACGCTAAATAATAACTATAATTAGTTTAAAACACTTTTTTTTCATAACAGTGACGTCACAGTTATCAAATTTGTTCACCAAATGATGTCTTAGTTTAAGTGGTGGTACATTACTTGTTCGTAATAGATAAGATTTAATTTAAAAGGAACTCAAATAAGAATCAATCAAATGTTGTTAGTGAACAGATCTAGTATCCCTAGCGGTCCTTTGCATAAATCACAAAAATTATCAACACAATTTTATTTTGTACGAAGAAATTCCACTAAATCCTCCAAATAAAACCTTTTAATTTCGTTCACGGATAAATAGAGAGCCAAATTCTAATTGTTGTGCTAGCTAAGTTGATTAGGGTTAAGCCCTAAGTGTCATAATTTGTCACTCCTAAAATTAAGAACACCAAAATATCATAATTGCCCTTATTTTGTGCATGAAGGCTTAGGTTGGGATGGACAAAGCTGTCATTCCATGCACTATTCGTTGAGTGAAGGAAAAAGTTGTACTAATTTTGGATTGGCATGTTGAGCAATATCTTACCAAGCCTCCGGTGACGAACTTGAGGATGAAGGCAGCAACAATGGCACCAAGAAGCTGGGCAATCCAGTAGAAGATACCAGTGAGGACAGTGATTTGGCCACCAAGAGCCAATCCAAAGGTGACAGCTGGGTTCACATGTCCACCAGAGATGTTGGCGCCAACTGAGACTGCAACAAAGAGAGCAAAGCCGTGGGCTAAAGCAATGGCTACTAGCCCAGCAGGATCAAGAGCAGCATTGGATGTCAACTTGTCTGCACACAAAAAGCAAAAAAAAATCGTTACAAAATCACCAAGGATTATTAGTGGATGATTTAAATTGTTTTGCAAGTAATTAAATCTCAAATCATAAATTGTTATAGATTGTATCGTCGTCTTTCTGTCACGGGATCGAATTCATGACATAGTACCTCGCAAGTTGAACTATTAATTTCAGTTTTAGTATATTGTTTTGATAGATCAAAAGATAGAAATGAATTGAATAGAAGAAATGATTACTGTAAGCAATGGCTGAACCAACTCCTGCAAAAACAAAGAGCAAGGTTGAGATGAACTCTGCAAGATAGGCCTTAAAGGACCCCAAACTGAAAGAATCATCAAAGCGCCCAAATGCTATTTTGGCCATCTTTCAAAAAGCAGACTTAATTGGGAAGAGTATGGAGAGCAGAAGATACGGGTTTAGAATTAGGAAGGCTCAGATGGCAAACAAGCCCTAGCTAGGTCTCATATATATAATAAGGATACTACTTGCCTCCTTGTCGGTAAAGATATACTTTTTTTTTCTTGAGAATTACAGTTTCATACATATACAAAAATAATTCATTCAAGACACAAAAAAAATAATTTATACACACGTATCACACTGCTATTGACACGGAGGAATATAAGAACTTCCTACTTACTGAAAACGAGAGAAGTATTTTTCATATAATAACAACAGCTATAGCAAGTTGAAAATAATAATTAGGGTTTATTAAAAAGAGTCACAGGACATGCATGTACTCTATATTATGCATACTATACATAATTTTTGATGAATTAATTTGACATTTAGAAGACAAAAGGGAATATATATGGAAGAGGTAGTACCAAAATATATATGTCCATACATGCAGTGCAGACATCCAATCATGTCTCTTTTGAAGTGGTCTTAGCTGTCACCAACATGCTTTAATGGATATGTCTGGAAGCTCATCAATGATTCTACCAAGTGAGCTAAAATCCTGTGAATTCAATTGAGAAAGAAAGTAAAAGGGATTGTGTTATGGTGGTGGGACATGTTTGTGAAGAAAATAATGATAAAAGAGGAGGTGATGGACGGCACGACAAAGTTTGGGCCACAAACACCACCGACCATGCTCCAAAAATAGGCAGGAAGGAAGTGATTCTGAAAAATGAGTGGATAAGATTAGAAGTGCGGGGGATTATAGTAAGGTTTTAATTATTGGGGGATAGAGAGGAATCTCAATGACACTGTCTGTACTGTTCACTGGTCTTGGAGATCAAAGTTTCTGTCATCACTGTGATTTTTTTCTTTTACACCCTTCCCTGTTATGGTAATTCAAGGGAGGGGTTTTCGTTAAAGGCTTACAGCAAATAGTTAAAAGTATTTATCTTTATATTCGAAGTCCTGCGTTTGATTCTCGTTAGTATTATTGCTCGTATTATGAAGGAAAAAAGAAAGGGATTTTAGAATTGGATACTCACTATGGTCTTACATTTTAATGTGAGAGAAGATAATTTAAATTTCAACCGTTAGATCATGTATAATTAAACGGTTGAGATGCAATCCATGTTTTGATAGTTGAACAAAAAATTTATGTTCCGACAATTGAAAACTAGTAAAGCCACACATAACCTGGGATAGAAAAATCCACGAGCCAAAAGAAAAAATCTGCAATTCTCTGTCCCAGGTTATCACTAAAGGGCATATACAAAAGATGCTTCTGAAAACGACATGTCGCTCTTATTATCATAATTGCAGTGAAGAGCCAAATATGAAAGATTCAAACTACAGAGGCAATGCTTTTGTTTTTTTCGTTTTCCTGGTTCTCTTAGAAAAACTAGCAGAAGAAGCTGGACCAATGATGAGTGTGAGTAGCCAAATTATACGTCGGCCTTGTTTGCAGTTGATATAGGGCTAGGTTCAGTTCAGTTAGCCCCTTTTTTGTTGGGCTTCAAAAGATTACATGGTCTTGCCAAACCAAGGTGCATGTTGTATGTTGCTTTCGCTGGCATTGGACTTGGCCCAAATATGTCATTATTTTCTTACCTTTATATATGTCTCACATCAAAACTGAGACGTATAAAGTCGCATGCGATATATTTTGACAGAAGATTGGATGAAATTTGTTAACGGTGCAAAATTGACCCGATATAAACAGTATGTTGAAAATTATTCAAGAATTATGTTCAATTAAAGGGGTAAAACGATTGAAAATCCGAATAGATATGTCTGGAAGCTCATCAACGATCTACCCTGTGAGCAAAAATTCTGTTTAATCGAAAGAAAAAAAAAAGTGGTGGTGTTGTGGTGTTTGTGAAGAAAATAATGATAAAGAGGAAGTGATGACTGACTAAAAAAAAAACAAAAGAGGAAAGTGATGGTGGTGTTTCTCAAGAAACAGAACCGACCATGCTCCAAAAATAGGCATGAAGGGGAACAAGTGCATTCAAAATTTTAATTTCGGAGCAGGGTTTTTTCTCTCCCTCTTGGAAGTGGGAGCTTTTCTCCTGGCGATGGCTAGGGTTTGTCTTTCCCTTGTGTTCTCACAAGAATTTCTCCTTTCTTAACTAAGGAGAATCAAATGACAAGAGTCAACCTTTTCCAGAATTAGTAAGTCCAAAGGTCCAGGGGTAGAAGCAATTTCAAATGGAGGAAGTCCAAACCAGCTTTGCCCAAGTGCTTACTTTGACAGCAGAGGAAGCAGAGCCACTATTGATAGAGGAAGAAGATGATGATCAAGTATCCCAAGATATCCTAGAAAGAAGCTTAGTGGTAAAGTTGTACTCTCCAAAACCATTCCTCAAGAAGCCTTTCAAGAACCGTTTATTGGAGCTCTGGGATCTGATAACAGTAATAGTTAGCTAAGAGTTTGTTAGTGTTGGCACGTGTGGCTCACATGTCACAGCTGTAATTAGTTAGTCTGTTAAGCATTAGTTATAGGCTAAACATCTGATATAAAAACTATACCTCTCACGATTGAAAATTAAAAGAAAGCAAATTCTCTCTTCTTCCCTGAGTTCTTCTTCAATATTCATCTTCTTCCTTCAGTCTCAATTCTTCTTTCTTATACTGTTATCATGGTATCAGTCGCCAGGTCTCGATCCTGATCTTCTTTCTCTTCTCTGCTGCGTGATTTCTCCTCCTTCTCTCTCTATTCTTGTTCTCTACACGATTTTCCCCAAATCCATTTTTTTTCTTTCCCCAAATTCTTCTCAAATCCTAAATTCTTTGCTTGTGAGTTCTTCAATCTCATGGCATCTTCTTCATCTACCTCCTCTCTCAAGATTGAGAGTCTTCTCGGCATGCTTACCATACGCTTGAGCGATGACAACTATCTGAAGTGGAGCTATCAGCTTGAGTCGGTGTTACAAGGCTACGACCTCTTTGGATATCTTGATGGATCTGTGTTTGCTCCTCCGAAATTTGCGATTTTGGATGTGGAAGGTGTTACCTCTGAAGTCACCGTTGCTTACAAAGACTGGCTACCTACTGATAAAGCTCTCCTGAGTCTGCTGATTGCTTCTCTCTTCGATGAAGCTCTTGAGTATGTCATTGGGAGTCGCACTGCTCGTGAGGCCTGGCTTAATCTTACGGATCGCTATGCTTCAGTTTCTCGAGCACGTATCAACCACCTGAAGACTGAAATGCAGACAGCGCAGAAGGGTGGTGACTCGATTGAACGATTCCTTCTTCGTTTGAAGCATATTCATGATCAATTGCATTCTGCTGGTGTGAAGATTTCTGATGACGATTTTGTCATCGCTGCTCTCAACGGTTTGCCGCAGGAACATGATATCATCAAAACGGTGTTAATTGCTCGGGATACTTCACTTTCTCTTAGAGACTTCCGCGCTCAACTTCTTGTTGCTGAGCAAACCGCTGAGGCCAGGGTTGTGACACATTCTGCAATGTTTACTTCTCAATCTGCTCCGAATTCACAATCTGTTCCTAGGTCTGCAAGCTATGGTCCTTCGTCTGGTCAAGGCTTGCTTCCTACACCGGTGCAGGGTTCAGTTGGCTATGCTGGCTCTAACACACGATTTTCTGGTCCTCGTCCTAATTTCAACGGCAATTCTGGTCGTGGTGGTTTTGGTTATGGTAAATTTGGTTCATCTCAATTCCGTCCTTCCTCTGCTGGATTTCGCAATGGTTTCTCTACCAATAAATTTGCAGTTCTAGAGTGTCAAATTTGCAGTAAGCGTGGGCACATTGCTGCTAATTGTTACCATCGTCATTCTTCTCCTAATCCTACTGCTTCTTCTGTGATAATTGAGTGTCAAATTTGTGGTAAGAAAGGGCATGGTGCTTTGGATTGTTACCACTGCTCCAATTATGCATTTCAAGGTCAATCTCCTCCTTCATCCTTGACTGCAATGACTGCTCAGACTACCTACAATCCTGATCAAGTATGGATAGCTGATAGTGGTGCTACACATCACATGGTCTCTACTCTCGATCATCTGAATAATGTGGTTGCTTGTGATTCTGCTGAGAATGTGACTGTTGGCAATGGGGAAGGTTTGCAAATCCGTCATATAGGAACTGCTAAGCTTTCTTCTTTAACTCTTCCATCCGTGTTTTATGTTCCACATCTCACGGCTAATCTCTTATCTG
Organism: Prunus armeniaca; assembly: GCA_903112645.1. Classification (NCBI taxonomy): domain Eukaryota; kingdom Viridiplantae; phylum Streptophyta; class Magnoliopsida; order Rosales; family Rosaceae; genus Prunus; species Prunus armeniaca. The sequence goes on along the minus strand of CAEKDK010000003.1, from coordinate 5,030,035 downwards.
TGCATCAATTGTGTAAAGATAACAATTGCAATATTATCTTTGATGTTTCTGGATTTTATATACAGGACAAGCTCACCAAGAAAATTATGCTTCAAGGCAAGAGTAGCCAGGGGCTTTATCCAATACCAGTGTCTCTGCAATCTTCAGTTTCTGTACCATCTCCCATACAACATTCTCAGCGGTCTATGTCTCCGTCAGTTGCGTTTCTTGGTCAGCAGGTTAAATCCTCCTTGTGGCATCGCAGGTTGGGTCATCCAACTAATGAAGTGGTGAAGTATATGCTCAAAGCTGCTCAACTTCCTTATTGTGATGATTCTCAATTTTTTGTGTGTTCTGATTGTCTTCATGGCAAAATGCATAAACTTCCTTTTCCTACAGATCATGTAAAAGTTACCATTCCATTTCAGAAAATCCATAGTGATGTGTGGGGTCCCTCTAGGATGAAATCTGTTGATGGCTTTCGGTTTTATGTGATCTTTGTTGATGAGTGTACTGGCTATATGTGGTTGTATCCACTTTATAATAAATCAGAAGTTTATGCTACTTTTCTCAGGTTTCATGCCATGCTTGTTACTCAGTTTGCTGCTTCTGTCAAGTGTTTTCAAAGTGATGGGGGAAGGGAGTTTACTAGTAGGTTGTTCACTGATTATTTGGCTTCTAAGGGCATTGAACATTAATTATCCTGTCCATACACTCCTCAGCAAAATGGTTTAGCTGAGAGGAAGAATAGACATCTTATTGAAACCTCTATTACTCTTTTGACTGCTGCTCATCTTCCTAGTCAGTTTTGGTTTCATGCCGTTGCTCATGCTGCGTATTTGATTAATAGGATGCCTAGTAAAGGTTTGGATCTTCAGTCTTCCTATTATAGAATTTTTGTTTGGTTCCTGATATCACACATGTTAAGGTGTTTGGCACTGCAATTTATCCATATTTGAGACCTTATACTGAGCATAAGCTTCAACCTCGCACAGCTCAATGTGTTTTTCTTGGATATGCACCAGGTTATAAAGGTGTCATTTGTTATAATCCTTTCATAGGCAAATTGGTGATATCTAGGCATGTTATCCATGATGAAACTTGTCATCCTTTTAAGAGGCTTACAACATCTATTTCTTCGGTATTATCCATGCCCTCACAGTCTACTTCTATCCGGGTTCCACTTTTCGTTCCTGTGACAACTTCTGCTACTCCTAATTCTGTAGAAGGTGCTGATAATTTGGCATATGATCCTGTAGCCTCTGATCCGGCAGACACTAGTCCTTCCATTTCTCATGCGGTATCTCCTTCAGATTTTATAGCATCTGTTTTAAATGCTCATCAATTATAAGTCCTTGTGCCTGTCATTTCTGCATCTGATGTTAATTCATCTTCTGTCTCTGATATATCTGCTCTTTCTGTTCCATTTGGTAATACACATCCTATGCAAACTCGGGCTAAGAATGGAATTAGCAAACTGAAACCTTTTTCAGATTATCAATGTTACCATACTACCATTCCTGTTATTGCTGCAGATGATGAACCTTCTTCTTATCGCATAGCTGCTCAATCTCCTGCTTGGGTTAAAGCAATGCATGAAGAACTTGAAGCATTACAAATGCAGGGAACTTGGTCTCTAGTGCCATGTCCTTCTCGGAAAAATATAGTTGGAAGTAAATGGATCTACAAAATCAAGCGCAATGCCGATGGTTCAATTGCAAGGTATAAAGCTCGTTTAGTGGCACAAGGATTCAGCCAACAACAGGGTCTGGATTTTAGTGAAACTTTCAGCCCAGTTGTCAGACATACAACTGTGAGACTGATACTTAGTTTGGCAGCCATGAATAAGTGGAGTTTGGGCCAGTTAGATGTTAAGAACGCATTTTTACATGGTGATCTAGAAGAGGAAGTTTACATGCGGCAGCCTCCAGGTTTTGAAGATTCCCAGCATCCAGAGTTTGTGTGTAGGTTGGCCAAGTCCCTCTATGGCCTTAAACAGGCACCAAGGGCTTTGAATGCCAAGTTTACAGGTTATCTTCCAGCCTTAGGCTTTAAGTCCTCCCATTCTGACCCAAGCCTGTTTGTCAAGCATGAAGGTTCTGATATTGTGATTTACTACTGTATGTAGATGATATTATTTTGACTGGTTCAAGTCCTCAGTTGGTTCAAACAATTATTGATGATTTAGGAGTTGTATTTGACATGAAAGACATGGGCAAACTTGCTTATTTTTTAGGTCTTCAGGTGTCTTATGATTCCACAGGAGGTATCTTTGTTCATCAGACCAAGTATGCTCAGGAGTTGTTAAATAAAGCAGGGATGACCAATTGTAAAGCTTGTCCAACTCCTTGCAAGCCACATAATCAGGTATTAAGAACAGAGGGGCAGCCATTAACTGATCCAACTTTGTATCGGAGTCTTGTAGGTGCCTTACAGTATTTGACATTCACAAGGCCTGACTTGTCATATTCTATCAATACTGTTTGTCAATATATGACTACACCTACAGAAGCACATTTTGATTTGGTCAAACGTATATTAAGGTATATTCAAGGTACCATACAGTATGGCATTCACTTCACTACAGGCCCTTGGCATCTGCAGGCCTACAGTGATGCAGACTGGGCTGGAGACTTGAATACACGCAGGTCTACCACAGGATTTGTGATATTTCTTGGAAATAATCCTATTTCTTGGCAGTCTAAAAAGCAGGGATCTGTGTCTAGAAGTTCGACTGAAGCAGAGTATAGGGCATTGGCCAATACAGCTGCAGATTTAGCTTGGATTCGACAGGTCTTGTTGGATTTGAAAGTATGCTTACCTGAGCCTCCTACAATTTCATGTGATAATTTGTCTGCTTTGGCTCTTAGTTCTAATCCTATATATCACTCACGCATCAAGCACCTCGACATTGATTTCCATTTCGTGCGCGAAAGGGTGCAGAGGAACAACTAGCTGATGTCTTTACTAAAGGACTACATAGTCCTGTTTTCTTGAGTCATTGTGCAAACATGAGGCTGGGCAACCTAGAGCTGGGTTTGAGGGGGAATGATAACAGTAATAGTTAGCTAAGAGTTTGTTAGTGTTGGCACGTGTGGCTCACATGTCACAGCTGTAATTAGTTAGTCTGTTAAGCATTAGTTATAGGCTAAACATCTGATATAAAAACTATATCTCTCTGTAATTGTAAACACGATTGAAAATTAAAAGAAAGCAAATTCTCTCTTCTTACCTGAGTTCTTCTTCAATATTCATCTTCTTCCTTCAGTCTCAATTCTTCTTTCTTATACTGTTATCAGGATCCTGTGGGTGAAGTAGATATTAAAGACCTCCCAGGTATTTTCTCACTTTGAGGATAAACAAAATGTTGTCACGTACGCCGCTTGGAAATTTGATAAGAAGCTTGTTTTGATAGAGGAACCAGATGGTAATGTAGCACCATCTAAGATGAATCTAAAGTTTGCTGACTTCTGGGTACAAATACATAATATTCCCCTTTTAAAAATGACTGAGAAGCTTGCAAAATCAATTGGGGACAGAATAGGCAAATGTATAGACATTTCTCGTTGTGAGGGGGGTGAACTGGTGGGTGGTTTCATGAGGATCAGAGTTCGAGTAGATATTACAAAAGAGGCCTAAGGATAAATCTTCTTGGGGGCACCTCTGATCTAGTTGAACTTGTCTATGAAAAGCTTCCCAAATTTTGCCTCGGTTGCAGAAGAATCAGTCATGCACTTCAAGATTGTACTCATGTACCACAACAGCAGAAAATGGCTAGAGAGCAACCATACGGGAGGTTTTTGACCCCCAGAGGCTATGGCCAAGCCCAATCCTCAAATAGTCAGTGCTATGAATCCATTTCGGAAGAGGAGGAAGAGAACAGGGGAAATAAGGGAAACAATGATGCTGGAAAACAGAAAGGAGGTAGCTCAAATGAACTAGTTGCTACAGCCTACTCTCCAGCTAATATGAAGCAGAGGAGTAGTCAAAAAGTAAGCTTTAAGGCGCACTTCCTGCCCTCCCAATTGCGTACCACAAATGCAACAATAACACAGGCTAGAGAGTTATTAAAAGAAGCCTCCAATGAGAAAGACCTGGGACACTCGCCCTCAAATTCAATGAATTCCCAACAAGCATCCAGAGGATCAGTACAAAAAGGGGATAACAATCAGCCAAATGATGTGTCGACGAATTCGAAAGGCAGGATGGGTTTTCATTTTGCAAATATGTGGACGAAAGAAGAAGGATTTGAAGAAATAGTGAAGGAGGCCTGGAATAATCATGCAAATAGGCAACTTGCAGTTACTGAAAGGCTGAAGAGGTGTGAATATTGTTTTAAAAATTTGGACAAAAATGTTTTTGGTAGTGTTAGATTACAATTGAAGGATTTCAAAGAAGAGCTGGCGACTTTACAAGTATCCAATCCTACAAAACAGCAAATCCAGAGAAAGAACTTTGTTTAAAAGAAAATTGATGACCTACTGGGAAAACAGGAAATCATTTGGCAACAACGCTCAAGGGTGGAATGGCTGAAAGAATGTGATAAGAATGCTAGCTACTTCCATGAGAAGGCAAGGGAGAAAACAAAGAACAATTCCATTCCAGGGGTGTATAATTCAAATGGGCAGTGGTGTACAAATAGGAGAATGGTGACTGCAATGTCAGCCAGTATTTCCAATCTCTTTTTGTGACAACAGGAGGTCACCACATTGAGGCTATCACAGACACGATTAGTCCAAAAATTCCTGATGGTATGAAGCATTTGCTTATTAAGCCATATAGCAGGAATGAATTAGACTACCCTGAAGCAAATGCCTCCATCAAAAGCACCTGGAATTGATGGGATGCCAGCTGTCTTTTTTGAGAAATATTGGCACATTTAAGGTGATGAAATTGCCACTTTTTGCTTAAAAATTCTTAATGGTCAGGAGAGTGTAAGGAGTTTGAATAAGACCTTGATAGCTCTCATCCCCAAAATTGAGAAGCCAGTGTTTGTGTCCCAATACAGGCCAATAGCCCTCTGCAATGTGTTTTATAAAATCATATGTAAGACCATAGCCAACAGACTAAATTGTGTGCTCCCAATGATCATCTCCGAAAGTCAAAATGTTTTTCTTCCAAAGAGACAAATATCAGACAATGTCATTCTAGCTTTTGAAACAATTCATGCTATGAGAAGTAGAAGGGGCAACAAAGTTCCAAGATTTGCTTTGAAGTTGGACATGGCAAATGCGTTTGACAGGGTTGAATGGAATTTTCTTTGTAAAATGATGGAGAAACTAGGTTTTCCTGTAGAATTGATCAATTTGGTCTTTGATTGTATTTCTACAGTTTCATATTTAATTATAAGGCAAGGGGCTGTTGAAGCTAATATCATCCCACAAAGGGGGATTAGACAAGGAGATCCCCTTCTCCCTATCTTTTCCTCATTTGTGTAGAGGGATTTTCTTCACTTCTCAAACAGGCAGAGATTTCTGGTGAAATAAAAGGGGTTGAAGTTGCAAGTGGTGTCCCCTCAATCTCTCACTTATTTTTCGCTGATGACAGCCTGTTATTTATAGAAGCAACACCTTGAGCTTGCAGGGCTCTTAAGAAAGTGTTTCAGATCTATGGGTCAGCGGTGGACCAAAAAATAAATTTTGATAAATCAGCAATTGCTTTCAGCCCTAATGCTCCGATGCAATTAAGGAATGAGGTATGCAGCTTCCTACGCATCCAGAGTGTTTATTTTCATGACAAATACTTGGGATTGCCAACGGTGATTGGTAGGAAAAAAATAGAGTGCTTTAACTGTATAAAAGAAAAGTTAAGAAAGAAGCTCAATGGTTGGAAAGAGTTATTGCTTTCAAAAGCAGAAAAGTCTATTCTTATTAATGCTGTGGCTCAACGCATCTCAAACTATGCTATGGTTTTTAAACTTCCTGTGACCTTATGTGCTGAACTGAATTCAATGGTATCAGAATTTTGGTGGAACAGTTCAGCGAATTACCAAAAGATGAAGGAGGCCTTGGTTTTAGAGACCTAGAGATTTTTAATAAAGCTCTAGTGGCTAAGCAATGCTGGAGACTTCTCACCAATGAACTATCTATGATTCATAAGGTGCTAAAAGCCTGTTATTTCCCTGAATGTAATTTTTTGAAGGCTGATAAGGGAAGAGCATCATCTTATGTATAGAGGTTGCTGATTTGGGGGCGTGAGCTGCTTTTCAATGGGGTGAGAGAGAATTGGAAATGGGGCAGATACTTTAGTTTATGGAGATGCTTGGATTCCTAGGCCTACTTCTTTTCGCCCTATCTCTCCTCCCGTGCTGGATCAAGAAACCAAAATAAGTGCTTTTATTTTTTCCAAATGGGGTATGGAATATTGAATTGTTAAAACTGTGTTTCTATGAGGAAGATGTCAGGGCCATCACGTCAATCCCTCTGAGTGCTAATTATCATAAGGATAGATGGATATGGCACTATACTAATAATGGAATTTATTCTGTGAAAAGTGGATACTGATTGGGAATGCTGCAAAAAAAAGACTACAATGGGGATGCTGGCTCCTCTTCGGATCCAAGAGCCCAAAATTCTTTTTGGAGGAAAGTTTGGTCCCTAGAGATACCACAAAAACTCATCTTTTTTAATTGGAGAGCTATCCGCAACTCTCTTCCTTGCAAAGCTAATCTTCTTAAGAGGAAAATTGTTTCTGATGATGCTTGCCCCATCTGTATTGTAAATTCTGAAAATCTAATACACATAGTTTGGAGTTGTCATGGGGCCCAAAAGGTTTGGAAGAAAGTGAGATTCATGGAGGTTTTCAAAGGGCTGCAATTGTCCACTTATGGTGATTTCATTGAAGCTGCCACAAATTATCTTTCAACATTTGAAATGCGTCTATTTGTGTACATCTGCTGGAGCTTATGGAAAAATAGAAACAAGGCGATTTTTGAAGCTTGTTCTAAAAAAGAAGAGATGATTTTTAATGGAGTAGTTCATTTGGCTGAGGAATATGGAGATCTGATGAGAAGAGAATCTAATATAGTTATTGAAAAGGCTTCCAAATGGTCTCACCCTCCTGTTGGTAAGTTTAAACTCAATGTAGATGCTGCTTATACTCCTGATACGGGTGTGGGTGGAATTGGTGCTGTCATTAGAAATGAGAAAGGGGAAGTGATGGTGGCTACGGCCCTTCCCCTTGACACTGCCACCTCCCCCAAACATGCCGAGATCATGGCACTTCAATTCAGTTTGAACTTTGCTTGGGATGCAGGCTTCTCTTCTATCCTGGTTGAGTCTGATTCACAAGCAGTGGTTAACAATTTAAATACTGATGAGGAGTCTTTCGCACCAGAAGGGCATCTCATTGATGATGTCAAGAGGAGTTTGCAATAGTTAGAGAATGCTACTGTCTCTTTCATTCCAAGCGGATGTAATCAGGTTGCTCATATTCTAGCTAAACATGCTTTAAACTGTAATTCTTTTGTAACCAGGGTAGAAGAGGTTCCCCTCTGGCTGGAGTCGTTCCTTCTTGATGATACAGTTGTATCCTCTTAAGGCATGAAGGGCTGTGAGATTTGAAAAATGAGTGGATGAGATTAATTGTGGGGGGATTATAGTAAGAAGCATTGGATCATGTTACTTGTTTTTATGTTTTAATTATTGGGGATTTGCTGCCTAATTGGAGGAGGGATAGAGAGGAATCTCAATGACTTTCTGTACTATTCACTGATTTAATAATTTTGGAGATCAAAGTTTTTTATTTTCATTATGATTTTTTTATTTTTGACCCGTCCTTTTTATGATAATTCAGACCAAAAGAAATGACAGCTTTCCATGAGCTTTCAGGAATGCAGAAAATTAAGATAGGAAGAGGAGCAGGCATCCAACTTTGCAAGTAAAAGTTATTGCATATTTCTCCTATCAATGAATATGTACCGCATTTATTTCTGGCTATATCTCCTGGTAAAATTAAAGATTCACTTCACCAGAATCTCATCTTAGTAATGTGATTGAAAAAAAAAGGGTTCTGCTTGCCAAAATAAGAGTTACTGCAAATCAAATAATCTTTAGCAGCTGGGTGCTGTTATTTTTCTCCAAACTTCTCATCTAAATAAGCTTTAATTAGCAGCTGCCGTACTATGAGTGGTTGGAAGATAATTTTTTTATTTTATTTTTATTTTATATCAAATGCAATGGGGAGGTAGGAAGAGGCTTTTAAATTTAGTTATTGTTGCTCCATCAGAAGAGTTTTTGATCAACAGCTCTCACAAAGTAGAAAAAAACTTGGGCAGCCAAGCCCCAGCCCCCTCCAACATCATCATTGAGGGAGATGACAACGGTCAGAGCTGGATCCTTGCATTTTGTCCAACTCAGTGGCTAGCATGCTCCAATTGGTAACGCACATTGAATGCAATTGAAAGCCTACACTGGCCCCCTCCAATGCTCCAAATTAAACAACCCCCAACTCCAAATCTAACACACAGTAAAGCAAATTTTTAAGCACCCTTGTGGTTTAATTTTTCCTGTCATTTCCTGCAGCTGTCACGTACTGTTCCCGTTGCTTTGCTCAGCAATGCCATGGAGTTCAATTGTGAGAAAAACCTCTGGAGCTTCATGGATGAGGAAAGAAAGAGAATCAAGTTGCCTCGGAGACTTTCTTTTGGTGGTGACCCGCAACAAAGTTCGTCAGAAACCAACAACATGCATTCAGCTTCTTCAGCAAGACCTTCTGTTGCTGCTTCTGAACCATCAATTCCTACACGGCCTATGAGCCCTGGGACACCATGGACACTATCCCCAGTGCGCACCTCTCCCTCCCAACCCCTTCTTTACCATTGCATTGCCTCCCTCCACCGACATGAAGGTAACATTTTCTCCATCACACTATCAAAAGATTTTATATTCACAGGCTCAGAAAGTAGCCGGATTCATGCTTGGAAGCAGCCGGATTGCACTGAAATTGGTTACATAAAGGCTGCTTCAGGTCAAGTTCGAGCCATCTTGTCCTCGGGGAAAATGCTATTCACCACACATGGTGACTGCAAAGTTCGCATATGGGATGCGTCCACTGCAGAGAATTTTAGGCCGAAAAAGATCACAACTCTGCCTCAAAGAAATCGATTTTTGTTCTTTTCAAGAAAGAGCAGCCAGCAGCACAATGATCACATCTCTTGCCTAGCTTACAACAAGGAAGACAAGCTGTTGTACACAGGCTCGTGGGACAAAACAGTCAAAGCTTGGAAGATCAACGAGAGGTGTTGTGTGGATTCATTTGTGGCTCATGAAGGTCAAGTAAATGGGATTGTCATCAACCAAGAAGATGGTTGTGTTTTCACTTGCTCCTCAGATGGCTCAGTCAAAATCTGGAGAAGGGTGTTTGGTGAAAGTTCTCACATTCTGACCATGACTCTCAAGTTCCAGCTTTCACCAGTGAATGCCTTGGCATTGAGCTCGTCACCGAACACCACCCTACTCTACTCTGGCTCATCAGATGGGCTTATAAACTTTTGGGAGAAGGAGAAGATGTCTGGGAGGTACAACCATGGAGGGTTTCTGCAAGGTCATCATTTTGCTGTTCTTTGCTTGGTAGCCTTGGGAGAATTAGTCTTCAGCGGCTCCGAGGATGCAACCATAAGGGTTTGGAGGAGAGAGGAAGGGAATTGCTTCCATTCATGCATTTCTGTCATTGAAGGCCATCATGGGCCAGTAAGATGCTTAGCAGTTTCTTTGGAAACAGAGAATGTGGTGGGGGTGAAGGGTTTGTTGGTTTATAGTGCAAGCTTGGACCAAACTTTTAAGGTATGGAGGGTCAAAGTTTTTCCCACAGAGAAGGTAAACATGGATGAGTCTGCCAAAGACCCACAAAGAGAGATTGTGGAGTGTGAGACAAGTCCAGTGCTGTCACCTTCATGGGTAGAGAAAAAGCTTCTAGGCAACTATTTCCAGTAGGAGGCAGGGCAAGGACATGTAAGCTTTGATCTCTTGCTTAATTTGTTAAGGTTTATAAAAAAAAAATTAAAATTTTTTTTTTTTTTTTTTTTTTTTTTTTTTTTTTTTTTTTTTTTTTTTTAGAATTTGAGAACTGATTGAGTCCCTCTATCTTTAATAATTCATCATTGCATTATCTGTAGAAACTCCAGAACCGCAAATCCAAGGATTAGAGGTTACATTGCAAATTTTATTTCAATGAGTATTGCATTTCCTTTGGTTTTACTGTCAACCATGTCTCTAGAAAATTTATTAGAATGTTTCAATTTACTTCAATGGGCATGAATAATGGGTTGGTATTCAATAAAAATGAACAAGACTGATATATGTATGTTCTGTAAGTGTAATTGTGAGCATTTGCAAAGAAAAACATCTAAGAGAACCATTCACAATGCTGGTGAAAATTTATTGAAGCTTTCATTGTCAAGAATGTGGATGTTGGGGGTTGTTTTTTCCTCTGGCCCTGCAATGTGGTATTCAGTGCAGTTTTTCTCTTGTCTTTTCTTGTTTGTTATTCAGAGGGCAAATGGAAGAGTCGAAATATTACCAGGGAATCTGGGTAGGTTTGAACATTCATAACTGTCAGGCTGGCATGGAACAAAACATCCAGGTTTGCAATAATCATCTCATCAGATGGCACGTGTATATAGTTGAGCTTACACTGTCCTTCAGACTTCAGAGGTCCCCATGGTCCATGGACAGTTGTAAAAGTTGACACAGTGGAATTTAAAGACGAACAAAGATAAGAAAACGTACATATTGAGTGTCCGTAGATCAGTCTATTCGCATTTTTCAGGGAAAGGTATGGAAGCACAACAATGGTAAAATCCATTGCCATCAAACACAAACCTTTGCGAAAGATGAGCTTCACGGATAAGATATACTCTCCCCATTCCTCATATCCATACTGCTTGGAAATGCCAGGGGCGTCAAAGGATTGATCCTTTCTCGTTCGTTTCTTCCTGCATATCGCATCTCATATATCACCCACAAGCAAAAGAAACTTTAAGACGACAAGCACTTAAGGGCCCCCACACTTCAGAGAACCTCCAGTAAAGACTAAAGTTGGTTCCAAACTGAATCTCATGGAGAAAAAATTCTCCTTCCTTTCCCTCCTTCCTTGAGTGTGGCGAAAATGCATAATAATGTAGATAAATCCTACAACATTTAATTTCTATAAACAAACCAAAAAAAAAAAATCCAAAAAATGATAGATGGTCTATTGAATTTAATTTTGATTATTAAATTACTTTAATGCCCTATTGAGTGTTTTGAGCTTTCTTTATGAGGTTCTGGGGTTGAGTTTGTTTTAAGAAATCAATGGTAATTCTGTAATTTTAAAAAAGTTAAAAGCCTTTTTGTTATGTTGTAAATGAGCTTTAAGTGTTTCTAAAGTCTATTTCATATAGTATTTTTTTTAAAATTTGGGCTCCTATATTGGGTATAATAGTGAATCTCCCTTTATTTTATTATAATTTTTAATTAATTTACAGCATAAAGAATTTTTTATTATTTGTTTGTTATCTATGTGGAGGTGGGCTCCACTTGCCACGTCACCCACTCAATTAGTTAATAATGATCCATTTGTACGAAATTACAAAAACACCCCTGCCACGTTATCAAAGTTAACAAACTTTTGGAGGAGTTGACGGCATGGGGCAAAGTGGGTCACCAAACCTCGGTCAAGAGATGTAAGTGGGCCACTTTGAGTTTGGGGGTGCAATGTGAGATTTGATTGTAGTTTCAGGGAATATTGGTGTAATTAAGCCATTTGTATATGCTCCCTGCTTGCAAACCTTGTGTGATGTACCCGTTACAATTTACACCTGCCTATTTGACGTTGAGTTTCAAATCGTATAAACAGATTTTTGTCAATTATCAAAATCATAAATCTTGGTGACTAAAGAGCGTTTGAATGATTGAAGCATAGAATATAATTTTCTTAGATTTTTAATCAGTTTTCATGCGAATTGGAGAATGAACTTGGGATTAACCAAATGAATATTAAAATGAGACATTTAAATGTCTTCCACCAAATTGGGTGCATAAGCACTAGATAATATAAGATTATCAATGCATTAGTATAATGAAAACATTACATTAAGAATTTCAAGAAATACAATAGTGTAGAAGTTAACTATATTTAAAAGATAACCAAGAATTATTTGGACATAACTTCCATGATAGACTTAAGCAATAATATATGTAACGGAGAGAGCAAATATTTCAGGGCAAATTTTCCTTTTGGGCTCTGCACCAAACTAGTATTGCAGATACTCAATAAGATTATCAAGCATTGCTGCATCAGAGTTGGTGTGATATGTTCAATAGCAATATATACACAGCTTTTAGAAGAAAATTAAAGTCAAAAGCTAATACTTGATCGAGTAGGCAACCAAATTTCTTAGACAATATAAACTTGCAGCTCTTAAATTGAATGAAAATTAAAGAAAACACTACTAATCTTTGAGGTCCTAAAGTTGTTAGCATCTGCTGGCCACTACATAAGAGTGTTGTTAAATGTTTTGGCTATATCCCATTTGAATTGGACTTATCGGAAAAATTCAACAAAAGATAACTATGAGAAAGAACGACTGACTGCATGTGCCATGGGTGCAACAATTATCTTGTATGGTGTGGAGCGGACCTTGTTGGGGAAGGGGGAATTGAACTTAGGATCATGGGTGCACAATAAATAATATTCTTAATCACTTGAGTTACAAGACCTTGGTTGAGGCAGAGTGAAGTTTTCTAAATCCCAAAACAGAAACCATACTAGGCTGGTAAATAACAGCGGCAAAACCTTCCCGAACGCCTAGAATAGGAAGACACTGAGATGATGCTTTTGTATGGAGGTTGTATGAGACTAGAGGTAGATAACCATATGTAGAAACCAAAGAATCTCATCGCTCTTCCAAAATGCCAAAGGCTCGTGGGTCAAAGTGAGATCAAAAGCAAGGTGTTTGGTCCAAAGTAGCATTATAATAATTATTGTTCGGCCGATTTCCAAATTCTTCATGCAGGACCCATATTCCAAAGGATTCATCATTTTGTCCATAGCTTCCACAAAGAGCAACAGACTTATGATCCCACTGCAGAAGTCGTATATTATAAAAAAAACGGTGAGCTTGAACTTGCATGCGGCAACAGTATATCATGAGCCTTATTAAGGCCTGAAGGGGCCTGGGCCCCCTCCAAATTTTTTACTAAATTTAATATTTGCTCTTGCTTTCCTACACATTTAGGAAGTTAATATAATAATAAACTGTTTGTGGCCCCCTCCAACAAAAGGAAATATACGTTTTTATCTCTTTGCAAGTAAAAGGGTAAGTGATTTCAAATAGAAAGACCAAGTAATTTTGGGCCCACCAATATATTAATAAAAAATAAAAGTAGCCAATCAAATAAAGTTTCAAAAAATCTCCCTTATCAAATAGGAAGTAGACTTCTACCCAAATAAAAAAAGATTGAGATTTTAATTTTTGTTCCTATATGAAGTAACATGAACTTAGTTTCAAGCAGGCACACACATCAAAAGAAAATAATTGAATTTGGTTGTTCGCTCTCCAATCAAGAAACAACCTAGAATTGATGGATAATTTATGAATAATGTCCTTAATAAAATTTGTAATTGGTTTGTAGATGAAGAAACAACCTAGAATGATGGATTTTTCAAAAGAAAACATACTGAAATATCTGCAGTTATCTCGTCTGTACCTGATTCTAATATTGAGACAGTAGCATTTGAAAATCGTTTTGAATTTCCAAGAATTGAGACTATTGACAATGAAGTTGATAATAGTTCTTTAGAGCTAGCATCTGCTAGCAACTCAATACAAAGAAAAACAATTGAGAAGAGAGATTGATAGATGGATAGATGATGGGTGGATGATTACATGCACAATTGAGAGATAACTCTTCCTTTAATAGAGAAAGTAGTGTGAGGGAGATCCGCATTGACGCATTGATGTAGGTTCACCTGTCAAAGCCCTCACTTCTATTTCACACTCTCACTCCAACGACGTCCTAAAAAAGCACAATTTTCTCTTTCATTCACATAGTCGCAGTCCTCTTTAAACTTCTCCACCCATCCAAACCCCTTCAAATCCCTCACCTCCTCTCTCTTCTCAATTCCCGATCAACAACTTAAATCGTTCTCTCTCGCAATTAAACTATGACCTTTTCACATGGAACCAGGCAACGGTGCTCTGGTTTTGATTTAGGCCAAAAAGTCAAAAACTAGGTTTCAAATTTGGCCCATAAGCTTCTTTCTTGGGTCGAGGAGAGGGTAGATACTACTACATTTTACACTTTGTGCGATGAAGAGAATTTCGTCGCACCAAATACATTGTAGTCGCACAAATTTCAGTGCGACAGAAACTTCGTCCTGCAGAATCCGTTGCGCAAAGATCTTGAAGAAAGACTTTGCGCGACGAAAAAATATTGGTTGCGCAAAGTCACTTTGCGCGACGAAAAAATATTGGTCGCGCAAAGTGACTTTGAGCGACGAAAAATATTGGTCGCGCAAAGTTTTGCAGAACGAAAAACTTTGGTCGCGCAAAGTCTTTAACAAATTTAAAAATAAAAAAAATTCCTGTGTCCCATTTTTGGTACCTGCCCAAATTTTTAGAGTTTTGTGCGACGAATGCTAATGTCGCGCAAATATTTTCGCAATGAAATATTTTGGTTTTTGACTTTTTGTTTTATTATTTCTTTAATATTTCTTTAATTATATTAATTTATTCAAATTTTTGCTTTTTAAATTAAATTTAATTGTATGATTTTTTTCGTTACTTTAATTTAAATTGATATTAATTTAATTATATTAATTTATTTAAATTTTTACTTTTTAAATTTAATTTAATTGTATGATTTTTTTAATTACTTTAATTTAAATTGACATATTCAAAATAAAATTACATATGAAAAATAGTGATCAAATTATCCAATAAATATATATAATATTCAAAATGTACACATAAATTAACAATGTACAATAATAAAATCCTAATACAAGCGTATTGTGGTGGTAGTGGCGTTGGATATGTTTTGATAGCTGCATAATCCTCAACTTTAGTCGTCAAAGTCTCGATGAAAATAATCTCCCCTAAAATTATTATACCACAAATCCAACCCAAACTCCAATCCCTCCCCTTTACTCAACCCCAAACCCCACACAAACTCAAAACTAACTCCAAAAACACATATTAATGAAAAAAAATTAAAATTTGGAGAGAATATACCTTTTGGCAAGATTGAGAGTGAGTGAGAATGAGAGAGAGAAGTGAGTGTGAGAGAATTAGAGAAGATAGTGATAGAGAGATGAGAGAGTGAGTGAAAGTGAGAGATAGTGAAAAGAGAGAAGAGATAGTGAGTGAGAGTGAGAGATAGTGAAGAGAGAGATGATGAGAGATTAAGTGAGAGGAGTGAGTGTGAGAGAAATGGTGGGATTTGGGGAGAGGGAAAGAGAGAGGACTGTAGAGAAAGACATTGAGAAAATGGTGGAGGAGTTATCTTTGTTTTAAAAACTGTATCACTTTGTGCGACGAACAATATTGTTGGTCGCGCAAAGTTTTGCACGATGGAAAATATTGGAATATTGGTCGCGCAAAGTTTTGCGATACGAAACATATTGGTCGCGCAAAGTTTTGCGCGACGAATATTCGTATATTGGTCTCGCAAAGTAAAAAAAATAAAAATCCTACGTCCCATTTTTGGTACCCGCCCAAATTTTTAAATTTTTGCATGACGAAAATACATATTGGTCGCGCAAAGTTTTGAGCGACACAAAATATTGGTCGCGCAAAGTCTAAAACATTTTTTTTTAAAATCCCGAGTCCCATTTTTGGTACCCGCCCAAATTTTTAGAGTTTTGCGTGACGAACTATTGGTTGTGCAAACTTTTGAGAGACGAAAAATTGGTTCGTAGCACAATATTTATACAAATAATTGTTATGAATAATAAAAAAATAAAATTATTTTATTTTACGATTTAAAATTGTTTGGGCATAAAAATTGACACACCCAGCCCAGCGAAAATGAGGCCCAAAATCTAAGAAAAGCCCAGCCCAAAACCTGGGCCTCACAGCCCCATTGTGATGAAAAGGGGGGAGCCCAGAGATAGGAAACAATCCCACGTGACATCTCTGGGATGAAGAAAAGTCAACAATGGCAACTATCATGAAAGAAGTGATTGAAAAGTTTATGTCATCAAGCTGTTCTGAAAAAACCTTGAAAAATCAGAAGATAAAAATCCCTCTTACATATACATATATATATATATATATTAAATCAGAGATTTTTTCTACTCTACAGAGAGGGTAATTCTCCCAAAGAGATAAGCAAGCTACAAGCTCAGAGAGAGATAAGCAGGAAAGCAGGGAGTTGTCCAGAAAAGAAATCAAACTAACCATCACGGGTGAAATCTCACAAGGGGCAGTTGAAATTGAGAAAAGAGATTAGGTTCTTTCTCAAGAAAAACAGGGAAGTGATTGCCTATTTTTTGAAAGCCTATCTGCCAAACTGATAAAATCCTACTTTCTTTCTTTCCATTTTAAAAGAGAAAAAAAGGGGAGATATCTTCTGAAAGAGATTTGCCGCCCATTATTAATTTTCACTATAAATACAAGAATGAGTGAACAGGGTAAAACACACAAAAAATTCATCATCCAATCAAACAAAGATCTTACACAAGAAAACCGTCAAATAGACAAGTTCAAAATCAACCAACAAGCCCACTTGAATTTCAAGTGAAACCAGCTCCAGATCAGAATTCCCAAGGTCCAGATTTAAGAAGCAAGTCATTCAAAACGAGATTTCCCTCGTTACAAATTTGGTTCAGCAAAAAACCAAAACAGGTAGAGTTTGAGCTTCCTCCAGATATGGAAAACCTCAACAAAATTCACAGTGCAGTCTCTAGCCCACTGAAGCCCTCAAAAAACAGTCACTCCTGCCCGTGCAGACTGAGAAAACTGCAGTTCTGCCCACTCAAAAGCTTCACAAAAGCATGAGGTACATTGAAGCTCTGCCAGAATCAGCTTTTGGTATCGATTTACAAGTTGAAGCTTAGCAGTCAAGGTTGTCAACGGTCCAGTCCAGCCCAAGCGTTTCCAGTCCAGCCCGGGCATCTCCAGTCCAGCCCAGACCAGAACCTTCCATCTCGACAGAAATAAAGTCCCAGCAGTCTCTTCATCTCTCTCTAGCATAAGCATTCATTGCTATGATTTTGTAAAAGGCAGTTCTACCTAAAAAACAGTTTAAATCCCATCAACCATTCTGACCAAGACAACCTCTTTATACTGAGATAAATTGTTAAAGTCTTCACCAGTCTGAGGCAGGAAAAGAACTTACTTGGGAGATATTCCTCACCCAAATTCACAATCGCTTGTTTGCAGAAATCAGTAACTTGGGACGCAAGTTATCCATTCCAAACTAAGTCTGCTAGAAATATTTGCTAGCAGTGGCACGCTCGCACACCAAAGAAAGTTGACTTGTTGACTAGTTTATGGTTCTCAAGGCAGTGGGGAACTTTGCCCTTCCATCATAGGAGTAAACGCAAAACGGGTGAACAATTTGGCACGCCCAGTGGGACTTCTCAGTATACATATTCTCATTGAGTTCTTCGCCAGTTCATGAATACTGGAAGCTCTAGCCAGAACCCACACCACGACATGGAAATAAACCAAGTGGCCCTCAGGGAAGGACTGGAATCAGAAGAGAGTGATGCCCGGCATTCAGCACATGGCAGCACAGGGAGCAGGAGGTCCAGGACCGGTTCCAAAAGGATGAACCTAATACAGGAATCTGTGTTACGACAAGAGGTCACAACACAAAGGAGCCAAGATACTCTAAATAATATGACAGCCATGATGCAATGGCAGGTCAACAGGCAATTCAGGAAGGACCGAGAGGTTGCCATGGCCAGAATTCCCAATCCAGATGAGGTGGTCCAGCAACTAGACCTTCCCTATGGTCCCCCACCAGGATTGGCATGGCCATATCAAGAGAATCCTCTTGTTGCACAGGTAGCTGGGATACCAGAACGGGGGGAAATCCAGGCTGGACACAGGGAAGTAGCTTTTCCTATCCAAGAACGTCTGGCCCCAATACGGCCAGAAGGTCCTGCGCCAGGACAAGTTCCGCAGAATCAACCAGAGCCTCAGCCTGTTCCACAACAAGCGGCCCCACAAGATCACCCTATGGAAATTCTGCCTGAACAGCCAGCAGTATTACCCTACAGGCCCAGAAGGATGGACCCCAATCCATTCCCTCCACCTGCAAGAGGAAGGAGAGGCAGAGGGGGAAACTACCCTTATGCTAACAATGACAGGAACAGGCAGGGGGCAAACTGGAGGAACCACCCAGGCCTGGAAGAGCCGGAGGAGCACAGGGAAGAAGTTCTGCCTAGACCATATAGGGCAGAACCACGAATTAATTATGCCCAGCCAGAACAGGGACAAAACCTCCTCCCTGTTAATGCTCTAAATGACGTGGGGGCATTGCAGAGGATGATCAGGGAAATGATGGAGCCTGAGGCCAGGAGGGGGGAAAGACCCACCTATAGAAAGCCATATCCACCTTACATTGATCAGATACCCTTGTCCCCAGGTTTTAAAGTACCAAACTTCACTTTATTCAACGGAGAGGATCCTCATGCTTCATCAGTCGAGCACGTAGGCAGATTTTCTACCCAATGCATAGCCATAGAGAATAACCCACTGTTAAAGCTAAGACTTTTTGGGAATTCTCTCTCTGGACAAGCTTTCACTTGGTACACTAATCTGCCAGCAAATTCTATTCAGACTTGGGAACAAATGGAGAGCGTCTTCCATGACTACTATTACAGGATTCAGCCAGAAGTCACCATCAGTGACCTTGCCGCTCTCAAACAGAGTGAGGATGAACCTGCCCAAGACTTTATAAACAGGTTCAGGAAGCTCAAAATAAAGTGCCGAATCCCCATGGAAGAAAGACACTTCATCCAAATGGCTCAGGCTGCCCTCAAAATTTCTCTGAGAAAAAGATTTGATGGGATGCTGTTTGGAGATCTGGCAGAACTGGCAAATAAAGCGGCCAAGTACGAGGAATTGCTCAGAGAGGAACAGCAGAAGAGAAACTCTTCCAAAGGCACGTATTATAAATCCCCTTCTTCCTCAATACATATGATTGAAGTAGAGTCAGAAGAAGATGCAGAGGAATCGGAGGAGAGAGAGGTTGCAGTTGCGGAAATGGCAAAATTAAAGCATCCCATCAGTTGTAAAACTTTTACAAAGCCTCCAAGGGATCAGAAGCCGCCACCATTCACAGGAGGGTTTGTTCCAAACAAACCCATGCAGAACAAGGTGTATTCCTTTGATCTGACCAAAGTAGATGCCTTGTTTGATGAAATGTTGCTACAGAAAGCAATAGAGACGCCTCACAGAATGCCCAAACCAGAAGAACTCAAGGGCAGATAGTATTGCAGATGGCACAATTCTTGGAATCATTCTACCAATAGTTGTGTTGTTTTCAGAGATGTCATACAGGAAGGGATAACAGCAGGAAGGCTAAAGCTAGCAGAAAAACCTCCATCCGTCACCATAGATCCTTTTCCCCCGCCACAAGTTAATATGGTCAACCTAAATTGGCCAGAACGAAAGAAGGACAGACCGGCTATAGAGGCTGGCTCCAGTAGAAGCAGAATAGTTTCAAAAGAGACTATGGAAAGACCAAAAGCAACCATTTCAGCTGGAATAGTGCTCTGAGCAGGTGCAAGTGTGAGGCTGAGCTGGAAGTAGTCCTGGAAAAACAGGAGCTGCCCACTCCAAGTGTTTTTGACCGGATTGGAACCACGCCCCATGATAGAGCCAGACAAAGAAACTACCCTAGGCCTGTCCAATCCAGCAGAAGAATGACTAAGCAGCCCAAGGAGGAAATATCAATAAAAGTGCCCGGAAGTGATAAACCTTTGGCGGCCATCATTGAAGGCAGGTGGTATTCTGTCGGGAAGAATGGCAGACCAACAATGGAGCTAAAGAACTCAAAGGAGGAGGGTTCAGAGACAGTATTGCACATTCCTCAATAACGAGAAAAACGCACAGGTGCTTCCAGAGGCCAATTCTGCCAAAAAAGGGAAAGAGCCAGAAATACTTCCCCAGACAGAACAAGCAATCTCTCAACCACAGAAGTTGACGAAAGCAGAATCCTCAGAGAAACCTTCTATCCATCCTGCCTCCACCTCAGAAGATCTACTTAAAACTCCCCAACCAGAGGAAAAAACTGATCCTATTCCAGGAAAAGGACAAGAAGACTGGGCTGAGGGATATGAAGAGGAGCAGTTGGATTATGAACCATCTGCAGATGACCAGAATGCGCTCCTCGGAACAGAAGAACTGGGAGAATGGACGGAGGAATACGATGGAGAACAGATGGATTATGACGGAGAGTTGGATGCAGAAACTGAGGCCTTTGGTGCAGAATTGGAGGACTTGTTACGTGCTGACCTAGGCATCAATATGGTGTTCATTCTGCCAGAAAAGTTCTGGGCGGTAGAGGGACAGAAGAGCACTCTGGACGGAGACGTATTTTCCCAAGGAAGTTTTGAATGCAGGTTGGCAGAAGCGGAAGAAATGCCAGAACAGCAAACAGGCAATCCCAGGACAGAAGGAACAACCAACAAGCTGGCTATAGGTCAGCTTTGCTTCTCCAAACCAACCAAAGAAATGGCAAACCACCTCAGACCCTTGTTTATAACAGCAAACTTTGGGGGTGTTCCTATCCCCAAAATTATGGTAGATGGAGGTGCAGCCATCAACCTTCTGCCTCACAGAATGCTGAGCAAAATGGGCAGAACAGAAAAGGATTTAATTCCAACCCGCCTGACCGTCACCAATTTCGCAGGGGGCATCACCAAAACCCTTGGGATCCTGGACGTGGATGTTTTAGTAGGAAGCAAGAAGCTGAAGGTTGCATTCTTTGTGGTAGATACTACTTCTACCACTTACAATGCACTGCTTGGCAGAAACTGGATTCATCAGAGTCTATGTGTTCCTTCCACTCTTCATCAACAGTTAGCTTTATGGAATGAAGAAGGCTACATGGAGATAATAGAGGCCGATCCACGGCCATTCCTACCTTCTGTCATGTGTTGTGAGGCAAGGTACTATCATGATGACCTTGGTCCTTTCACCTTCTTTGGAGTCAACCAGAACGGCCGCCCCCATGGTGTCACGGCCCAGAGGCTCATTGAAGAAGGTCTAACCAATTCTTTGGAGGATTGGAACAGACCTTTTGTTCTAAACTTCCAAAACTTTGATGTTTAGTCCCAATCAACAAGAAAAGGATCGAGCTGCAACAATCCGGTCCATTACAAAAAGATTGTTGATATACTGGGAGGAAAGAAAGTTTTTTGCGCAGAATCCAGCCATCAATATGGCAGAATTCACTCATGAAAGCACGGAAGGCTAGGAGGAAGAGGAACTACAGGAGGAAGTGTTAGATTTTGCACCAGCCGCACTGGATGACTCTCTGCCAGAGGTAGAAGATCCTTTGCAGGAAATAAACTTAGGAACAGGGGAGGATCCAAGGCCTACCTTTATCAGCGCACTATTGAAAGAACCACTTAAGAATGAACTCGTTGCACTTCTACAAGAGTTCAAAGATTGTTTTGCTTGGCATTATCATGAGATGCCAGGATTAGATAGGGAATTGGTAGAACACAGGCTGCCAATCAAAGAGGGATACCTTCCAGTCAAACAGGCCAGAAGAAGGATGTCCATGGACACAGAACTGAAAGTCAAAGAAGAAATAGAAAGGCTGCTCAAGGCAGGATTCATCAGGCCTGCCATCTATGCTGATTGGCTAGCTAATATTGTACCAGTTCTAAAAAGGAAAACTAGGGCAGTCAGAATCTGCGTGGATTACAGAAACCTGAATGAAGCCTCTCCCAAGGATGAGTACCCTATGCCAATGGCAGACATGCTAGTAGATGGAGCTGCCCACAACCAGATGCTATCTTTTATGGATGGCAACGCAGGTTACAATCAGATCAAGATGGCAGAAGAAGACATCCACAAGACAGCCTTCATGTGTCCAGGGCATATAGGTGCTTTTGAATACACTGTAATGCCTTTTGGCTTGAGAAATGCAGGGGCTACCTATCAAAGGGCAATGAATTCTGTTTTCCATGATATGATAGGACATTCCTTGGAAGTTTATATTGATGATGTGGTGATTAAATCACCAGAGGAGGGAAACCACATGACAAATCTAAGAAGAGCATTCCTAAGAATGAGGCAACATAAACTGAAAATGAACCCAAAGAAGTGCGTTTTTGGAGTTCAAGCGGGAAATTTCCTAGGATTCTTGGTCCACCAAAGAGGCATAGAGATCGACAATAACAAAACAAAATCCATCATAGAAGCTTTGCCGCCTAGGAACAAAAAGGAATTGCAAAGTCTCTTAGGAAAAATTAATTTTTTAAGGAGATTTATATCCAATTCTGCAGGAAAGATCCAGCCTTTCTCTTCTTTGTTAAGATTGAAACAGGAACAAACCTTTAAGTGGGAAGAACAGCACCAACAAGCTTTGAGGAAATCAAGCATTACCTCTCAAATCCACCAGTTCTGTCCCCACCAAAGAGAGGCAGACCACTCAAGCTCTATATATCTGCATCAGAAGTATCCATTGGAAGTTTATTGGTTCAAGATAACAAGGAAGGAAAGGAACAAGCAGTCTACTACCTGAGCAGAACTCTAACAGAGGTGGAAAGAAAATATTCTGCAATTGAAAGACTTTGCCTAGCCTTGTACTTCACTGCTGTGAAGCTCAGACATTACATGCTGCCATACACCATCTATATCATTGCCAAAACAGATCTGATCAAATACATGCTAACAAGACCAATGCTAAGAGGCAGAATTGGAAAATGGACCTTGGCCTTGACAGAATTTGCCTTCAGATATGTTCCTCAGAAAGCCGTCAAAGGACAAGCTGTGGCAGACTTCCTAGCAGATCATCCCGGAGAGGAGATTGAAAATATGGACTCTTTAGACATAGCAAATGCAGATCTATTAACCAGAGCTCACACCTGCCTCAACAATCCTATCTACTCAGTTCATCTTGCACCTTGGAAGTTATACTTTGATGGATCAAAAACTGATATAACTTCCGGGCAGGAATTGTTTTGGAAGAACCACTTGGAATCAGACACTGCTACTCTTTCCAATTGGATTTCCAATGCACCAACAACAGGGCAGAATATGAGGCCTTAATCATTGGCTTGGAAATGCTGGTAGAACTAGGAATCCAATCTGTGGAAATTCTGGGAGATTCCATGCTGGTTTTAAAACAAATTGCTGGGGAATACAAGTGCCTAAGCCCTTCTTTGGCTGTCTACTTGGTGGCAGCTAGGAATCTTCTGACAGAATTCAGAGAAGCCACTTGGGAACATATCCCAAGGGAAGAAAAATTTTGCAGCCAATGAATTGGCCCAGGTGGCAACAGGCATACAAATGCCCGAAGAGTGTGTACAAAGAATCATCAGGATAGGAAAGAAAAGCCTACCATCTGTTCTGGCCAGGGGGATGGAGATAGATGTCAATTCTGCCACAATCACTGAAGATGATTGGAGAAATCCTATCATGACCTATCTACGATATCCAACTTTGCCCTCCGAGAAGAGAGTCAGAATCATGGCTTTAAACTACCTTATGTGGAATGAAGATTTGGTCCGAAAAAGTAAGGATGAGGTGCTTTTAAGGTGCCTCGGAAAGAAAGAATACATGAAAGTTATGGGGGAAACCCATGAAGGAATCTGTGGAGCGCATCAAGGTGGGAGAAAAATGTGCTGGTTAATTAGAAGATATGGCTACTTCTGGCCAACCATGATGAAAGATTGCATTAACTATTCCAAGGGATGTGAATCTTGTCAAAGACACGGCCCAGTCCAGCAGGCTCCATCAGTTCCCATGAATCCGGTGGTAAAGCCATGGCCCTTTAGAGGATGGGCAATGGATCTCATTGGCAAGATCTATCCAGCCAGCAGCCAGCAGCACTGCTTTATCATTGTTGCCACAGACTACTTCACTAAGTGGGTGGAAGCCAAGGCTGTTAAATCCACTACATCTCAAGAGATCATCATTTTCATAGAAGAACAGATTATACAAAGATTTGGCATCCCAGAATCAATCATAACTGATAGAGGATCCTATTTCATATCTAGAGAAATGTTGGACATGGCAGAGGCATTCAAATTCAGATTGCTCCAGTCCACTCCTTATTATGCCCAAGCCAATGGACATGCGGAGTCAAGCAACAAAGTGATAATCAACATTATCAGGAAAATGCTTGAGAAGAATCCAAAACAATGGCATGAAAAGCTGTCAAAGACTCTGTGGGCATATAGAACTTCAAAAAGAGAAGCAACTGGCATGACCCCCTATGCGTTAACCTACGGCCATGATGCAATTCTACCTATGGAGATAGCCGTTCAGTCCCTCAGAATTGCTCACCAACATAACTTAGTAGGGGAGAACTACTCCCAGGCCATGCTGCTGGAACTGGAAGGATTGGATGCAGGCAGAATTGACACTCTCAACAAACTCCTGGCAGGAAAACAAGCTGTATCAAGGGCTTACAACAAAAGAGTTAAAAACAAGAGTTTTGAAGAAGGAGAGATAGTCTGGAAAGCGGTTCTGCCCCTTGGAACACATGTGGCTGGTTATGGAAAATGGTCACCTACATGGGAAGGCCCTTTCATAATCAACCAGATCCTTGGAATGGGGGCATATAGGTTGCAGGATAGGGACGGAGAAATTCATACTGCCCCAATCCATGGCAAATGGTTAAAAAAGTTTTATCCAACCATGTGGGATTCACAGGCTGTACAAACAGACCCTGGGATAGACATAAGACTACACTGAAGATCTTTTGATTCTTTTAAAATTACCTTTGTTCTAAGATTATTTTAAGTTTGTTCCCTTCTGTACTTTTACTTCTACTTCTGTTTCTATTTATTTCATCAATAGAAATCAAAAAC
Source organism: Prunus armeniaca (assembly GCA_903112645.1). Taxonomy (NCBI): domain Eukaryota; kingdom Viridiplantae; phylum Streptophyta; class Magnoliopsida; order Rosales; family Rosaceae; genus Prunus; species Prunus armeniaca. Next base: position 5,005,069 of record CAEKDK010000003.1, on the reverse strand, counting down.
TAGAATTGCAACAAAAAATAAACTTTATTTAAAATAAAAAAAAGTCATAGGGCCTTCCCCATGACAAGCTGTTCATAAAAAAAAATAATAATAAAAAAACAAAATCAAAATCCTAATTTTCTGAGAGTCTCTTGCAGATTGGTCTTCTTGATAGAAAGTTCCTTTTGAAGCAGCACACCCTGATGAATTGAAGCCTCTGCAATCTCCAGGGCTGGCCTAGAAGCTGCAACCATGTTCTGCACAAGAAAAGTGGCCTTGGTCTTGGAGCTCAATCCAGCCCCGAGCCTGTGCTGCACTTCCCGGCGCTCTGCCAGCTGTTTTGAAGCTCCGCAATCTGTTTCTCCAATTTATCCGCAGTAGCTTTGGCTTCTTTATACCCCACAACCATCTGGTCCAGTTCTGCTTTCTGCTTTGCAAATCAGCCAAGTTGGCTTCATGAGTGGCCTTGCAGAACTCAGAGGTTTTGAAGGTGGGCCTTAGATCTTCATAACGGTCGTGAAGGTTGAGCACATCCCTCGCCAAGACAAGGCTCATCTCGAGTATAGGTTTTGGGGCCATGTTCTGTCTGTGCAGCAGATCCAGATCCTTCATCAGCTGGTCAAAGGCCTCCCTGCCCTCATCCAGCTCCAGTTTAGTAGACTGCCAGATCTTCAGTCTCTCCATTGCTTCTTCCACTGCCCTGGACCTTATCTTGCCTACAGGGGAGCTGAGCTTTTCCAATTTGTCTAGCTGGGCATCTAGGTCCATGGCTTCAAAGAGGCCGTGGCAGATGAACCTGCAAGGGAATGAATAGGCATCTGCAGAAGGAAGCATAAGTCAAAAACAAGGTAGAGACAAAAAAGAAGAAGACAAAAGTGCAAAAACACTCACAGCAACAATCGGAGGTTGCAAAGGGGTGGTCCTCACCGCCAAGGTCCCAGCAGCTTTTTGTATTTCTACCTGTAAAGATTTGAGGGTCAGAGAGACAAAGGAACAGAACAAAACCACATAAGATAGGAAAAGACAGAGTAAGGGCAGAACTCACCATAAACCCAAGAACGGCAGCAGCTACTTCTACTACGGTTTCAGGAGCAGGAACCACTTGTTCTGCCTGCTCCCCAGGCTTTGATCCGGATTGTTCCGCTTGGTCCTCAGCTGCTGGAGCAGCAGTAGAATGTTCCGCCTCTGGATCATCAAAGAGGGCCACCTCTGAGTTAGCTAGCCTTGTCCCTATATCTTCCTGCTGCTTCCGAGCCAAGGCAATGCTCTCCGCTATCACCTCAGCAGGGATTTCCTCCTACAAATGCACAGAAGTCAGAACAGAAGAAATAAAAGTGCAGTAGGAACAAATACTGCCGAATATATATAGACTCACCTCTTCTTCCACTGTCTTGGCCTTTTCTTGAGGCCCCTCTCCTACTTCTTCTAGCTCTTCCAGCTCCTTTTCTTGCTCCACAGCTTCGAAAACCTCTCTCAGATCGTCATCCGTGCCAGAAGTGGTGGTAGGAACTGCCCTAGTTCCCTTCGGGGCCACGTATTCTTCTACAATCTTCTTTCTAAGTCTTTTTGACTTAGTAAGAGGAGGAGAAGGACTTCCAGCTGCAACGAACAGAAAATGAGTCTTAAAGATTATGACAGAACAGGATTATGAAGAACTCAAAAAGGAAACTCTCAAAGAATACCTGGAGTCACAGATTGGGCAGTTTCTTTTCTTTTTCTTTTAACAGGAGAAGTGGCCTCAACATGAGTCTGTTCTACCTGATCTTTTTCTTCTTCCTCTTCTTCCTCTTCTCCATCCCCGGAGGGCAACTCTAGATCCCCAGCAGCAATAACAGAATTAACTATGCAGAAAACAAAAATCAAGGGTCAATCCAGTAGAGGAGTAGTAGGAGAAGCTGAACAAACATCAAAACTTACCAAACACCTCTCCACTTTGTCAAAGAGGGATCTGAATACAGACAGAAAAAAGATTAGCATCATCACTAAAAACAGAATGGGCAACAACAGACAGAATTGAGAGATTACCTTCTATAACTTGCATGTTGATGTCTTTGATGGTCTGCACCATGAATTTGTGAGTCTCCTCGTCTGTATGAACAGTCCAATTGTCCCAGCCCTTAAAAAGGACCTGAAGTGCGGTGCTAGAAGCAGGCAGGTCACGGAATCTGGCTTTCCACCAAGCATCAAACTCCGCAGAACTGCAGGAGTTCAATTCCCATGAAGGATAAAGGGCATCTGCACTATTGTTGATCTTATTCACTGCACACCTGACATCTTTGTGGACCTCCAAGTCATCTGCATCCCTCCAAGAAGAGCCCCGATTGCAGCTTCTGTATGACTTGAGGGGTATGAGTTGAGGGCAGCCAAGCTGCCTTGCACAGAAGTTGGGATGGTAGACTTCCGCCCATAAATGATAATTTGGAGGCTTTCCTCCTCCGTGAGGCAGATCTGTGGGTAAGGTCACACTCAGGAACTTCTTCCTGAAATCAGTTCTGGCAGATTCTTCTTCTGGCTCCTTCTCAAACAGACGATGTCCAGGTTGAAACCAAGGATAGGTTCTCCTGATCACCACTTGCCACTGCGCTGCAGACCTCTTGGTACAATGCCTGAAGATCATCAGGTACTCATCAATTGACCTCTTGGGGACTTCTGCTGACAACAATGGTTGAGCCAAAACCTGGTCCTCAGGCAGAACTATATCTGGAAAACTTAACTCAGGAAAATAGACCTGCAGCCAGATCTGAATCATCCAGAAGGCCCCAGGAGCAGACAGATTTAGCGGATACTCCAAGGTGGCAGTATGCAGGTTCTTGAATAAATGGGCCAGAACTGTAGGCCCAAGTCCAACATCAGTGTGATTATGCAGAGCTTCTGCCAGATGTCTATACTCAAGCAGAACTGCAGAAGAACGATTGGGCAGAATAAACCTGTTCAGCCAATACAGGAGAAACAACATGTGCTGCTGATCTTTGTCCTTCTCAGCACTAAATTTTCTGAGATAATTGGAGAAGGAGCAATTCTGGTTGATCAGGGCTGGAGAAATGTTGAATGGCTTGGCTAGCATCTGCTGGTCTTTCTTCCTGTGATAATCACCAACAGCATCAACAGGTCTTCCATGAGGCCTAAAACCAAAAATCTGAGCCATATCCAGCAGAGTTGGAGCCATGGGGCCTATACGAAAATCGAAAGTGTTACTGGCAGAATTCCAGAAACACAGAGCAGCAGCAAGCAGGTTCTCATCCCTGTTGATAGATTGCCTAGATAGGAGTATGGCGTCATAAATTCCAGCCCGCCTCCAGTGAGCCCCCAAAACGGGGAAGAAGTCTGTCAATCCAATCAGCCCATTTGACTGGACTGTTTCTCACTTCACTAGACGGGAACGAACGGCTCAAATTCTTGCTAACCCAAGAGTGAGAAGCCAGAGCAGAAGAACTCTCGAAACATAGAGGGGCCTCAACATCCTTCTTCATCAGCTCTGCCATCTCGGGAGGAACGGGACCAAACCAGTGAGGCCCCAGCACCAAGGTGTTTTCGAACAAATGGAGGACATTTTCGTCTAGGTTTTTCTGGGCAAAAGGATGGAGCTTGCTCCTAACCTCTATCGCATGCTTATCAATCCCAGCCCCAGTAATGTAATCTGGAAGAACTGGAACAGAGGAAGATTGAGCACGAGATTTCGGGGAAGACATTTCTCGGAATTATTTTTCTGAAAGGGAGGTTGTCACGATAGGCAAGGCAGGTTTCTTTTAGCAAAAGGAATTATCGAAAGAAAAGCCCAGGGGAAACGAAGTTTGAAAGTACTAGGTTTTCAGGTGAACAGGAACAATGGTTTTTTGAAAGTCTTTTAAAGAAGCCAGAAAACGTGGGAAAGAGAAGACAGCGACGTGGAGAAGACAAAGCGTCATCTGATATTGACTAGCTAATAAAAGGCTAGTAACTAAAAACTGCTCCACACGGGCACTAGCTTAGTGGGGAAGCGTGGCAGACGTGGGATAACGGAGGAATTTACCACGCGCCAATTTAATGGCCATGTCATTTAAGTCTGAAACCGTTCCAAAAACGATTCAGACTTAAGGGGGCATTGTTTGGGCCTAAAAATTGACACACCCAGCCCAGCGAAAATGAGGCCCAAAATCTAAGAAAAGCCCAACCCAAAACCTGGGCCTCACAGCCCCATTGTGATGAAAAGGGGGGAGCCCAGAGATAGGAAACAATCCCACGTGACATCTCTGGGATGAAGAAAAGTCAACAATGGCAACTGTCATGAAAGAAGTGATTGAAAAGTTTATGTCATCAAGCTGTTCTGAAAAAACCTTGAAAAATCAGAAGATAAAAATCCCTCTTACATATACATATATATATATATATATATATATATTAAATCAGAGATTTTTTCTACTCTACAGAAAGGGTAATTCTCCCAAAGAGATAAGTAAGCTACAAGCTCAGAGAGAGATAAGCAGGAAAGTAGGGAGCTGTCCAGAAAAGAAATCAAATTGACCATCACGGGTGAAATCTCACAAGGGGCAGTTGAAATTGAGAAAAGAGATTAGGTTCTTTCTCAAGAAAAACAGGGAAGTGATTGCCTGTTTTTTGAAAGCCTATCTGCCAAACTGATAAAATCCTACTTTCTTTCTTTCCATTTTAAAAGAGAAAAAAAGGGGAGATATCTTCTGAAAGAGATTTGCCGCCCATTATTAATTTTCACTATAAATACAAGAAGGAGTGAACAGGGTAAAACACACAAAAAATTCATCATCCAATCAAACAAAGATCTTACACAAGAAAACCGTCAAATAGACAAGTTCAAAATCAACCAACAAGCCCACTTGAATTTCAAGTGAAACTAGCTCCAGATCAGAATTCCCAAGGTCCAGATTTAAGAAGCAAGTCATTCAAAACGAGATTTCTCTCGTTACAAATTTGGTTCAGCAAAAAACCAAAACAGGTAAAGTTTGAGCTTCCTCCAGATATGGAAAACCTCAACAAAATTCACAGTGCAGTCTCTAGCCCACTGAAGCCCTCAAAAAACAGTCACTCCTGCCCGTGCAGACTGAGAAAACTGCAGTTCTGCCCACTCAAAAGCTTCACAAAAGCATGAGGTACATTGAAGCTCTGCCAGAATCAGCCTTTGGTATCGATTTACAAGTTGAAGCTTAGCAGTCAAGGTTGTCAACGGTCCAGTCCAGCCCAAGCGTTTCCAGTCTAGCCCGGGCATCTCCAGTCCAGTCCAGACCAGAACCTTCCATCTCGACAGAAATAAAGTCCCAGCTATATCTTCATCTCTCTCTAGCATAAGCATTCATTGCTATAATTTTGTAAAAGGCAGTTCTGCCGAAAAAACAGTTTAAATCCCATCAACCATTCTGACCAAGACAACCTCTTTATACTGAGATAAATTGTTAAAGTCCTCACCAGTCTGAGGCAGGAAAAGAACTTACTTGGGAGATATTCCTCACCCAAATTCACAATCGCTTGTTTGCAGAAATCAGTAACTTGGGACGCAAGTTATCCATTCCAAACTAAGTCTGCTAGAAATGTTTGCTCGCAGTGGCACGCTCGCACACCAAAGAAAGCTGACTTGTTGACCAGTTTATGGTTCTCAAGGCAGTGGGGAACTTTGCCCTTCCATCATAGGAGTAAACGCAAAACGGGTGAACAAAAATATAAATAAGGTTAAAGCTACTTAATAAATGTATATACTATTCAATTTCTTAAGTGTTAAACGTACAAAATAAATAAATTTAAAGCTACTTAATAAGTAAATAAATATATATATACACACACCATTCAACGATCCAACCGTCAGACTTGTTTGTATATACTTCAAGATCGTATACCCCAAAAATCGCAAAAAACAAACATTCAGAGACCTAGTAACATGACAAAAAATTTCGACGGTTATAAATGAAAAATCACGATTTAACGGTTATTTTAACTCCGATTTTGATGATTTTTTACAGCTACACTCCTTGACCCTATATGAATACAATGAACTAATTCGATCATCAATTTAAAATATTTACACTAGTGGATACCACAAAATCTTATGTTATATTTAACAAAAGTATAAATAAACTCTTAATTGTTAGTGAATATATTGTTTTGATGGCATACGCATTCAACAAAACTAGTTTCAACGATCCAACGATCCAACCGTCAAATTTGTTTGTTAATACTTCGAGATAATATACGCCAAAAATCGGAAAAAATAAACATTTAGAGATCAAGTAATGGGACAAAACTTTTCGACAGTTATAAATGAAAAATCACGATTTGACGGTTATTTTAACTCTGATTTTGATGATTTTTTACAGCTACACTCCTTGACCCTATATGAATACAATGAACTAATTCGATCGTCAATTTAAAAAATATATTTTCTAACAAAAGCCCAATCCGAACAATAATAATATATTTTTCTAAAAAAAATCCGATCCGATCTAAAACAATAAATTTAAAGCTACTTAATAAAAATGGAGTTTCACCAAAACACCCAAAATGGAGGCTGAAATTATAAATAAACCCAATACCCAAAACACTTTATAAACACACCCAAAACCCATCATTACATACACTCAAAACCCATTTATAAACACACCCAAAAAATATACAATTATTGATTTTGAGGTTGATTTTGGGTGTGTTTCTATATTTAAATAGTGCTTGGGTTTTTTTATAAATACATGTCTAGGATTGGGTTTATTTATAAATTTGTATAATAAAAATATATATACCGTTTAATTTCTTAAGTGTTATGCATACAAAATAAAAAACAAAAAATAAATTGGTTTAGGCGACGAAATGTTTGGATTACGCCATGCAAAGATTTTAAAAAAGAATTTTTTTTATTTTTTTTATTTTTATAAGGACTTTACGCAACGAAGTTTATTGTTTTGTCGCACAAAGTCACTTTGAGCGACGATGTATTGTCGTCGCGCAAAGTCTCTTTGCGCGACCAATTGTTTTTCGTCGCGCACAGTCACTTTGTGAGACGAATTTTTTTTTCATCGCGCAAAAGTTGGTCGCACAAGGTTTTGAGCGACGAATAATTTTTCATCGAGCAAAATTTGGTCGCCCAAGGGTTATTTTTTACTAGTGAAAGGATCGAACATAGAGTTTGCTTTTCCAATCTTTGGCCTGGTTGGTTCATGGAATGAATTTGAGGGGAAATCATTTCCCATGTCTTTTCCCAAGGAATGGGAATGGAAGATTCCTTTCCCACGTTTGGTAATGCTAGGAAAGTAACCGGGAAATATCACTTTATTTCTTTTCCCATGTTTGTTTTGAGTAGGAATGGAAAACAACGTTTGTATAAATTTTCAATTATACCATATTAAATCAAAATAAAAAAAGAATGCATTTAATGATATATTGTAATTTTAAATTGTTAATGGGGATAAAATAGTCATAAAAAATATGTATTTAATGTTAGCTCATTTTCCCAAACTTTCCCATAAGTAGGGAAAACAAAACCCAAGTTGAGAGGATGGCTTCACTTTCCCCCCTACTTTCCCATGTGCCAGGCAATGATTTCTCATGCCTAGACTTACCAAATATGAGAAAGCAATTGAATTCTCATTCCCAAGCCCTTTCAGTAATATGAGTTGGTTTGTGTAGGTACAGTCAAACAAAGTAAGGCATATATAGTTGTGCTCATATATACTCAAATCTTTATTCTTCTACAATATGGAGGTATTTATAAGAATTACAACCCTCAATAAAATAGGAAATAAATCCAAATTACAATAGAAAATAAATATAAATTACAATAGGAAATAAATCTCAATTATAATAGGACTAGATAAATTGGTAAGCAACCAAAATCCTAACTAACTAAGGACTCGCCAACACTCCCTCTAAAGTTGGGGCAAAGATATTTCGCATGCCTAACTTGACAAACAAGTCATAGAACACCATACTCGACATTAACCAATCGAACAACTGTAGAGAAGGCTTTGTCATAAACCACAAGTGAAACCACTGATAAATAAAGCACATAGAAGAACATATAAAAGCAGAACACATAAACCTTATGAGCACGGCAGTAGGTAATGCAGGACACAGAAACCATGTGAGCGCGGTAGTAGGTAAGACAGAACACAGAAACCCTGTGAGCACGACAATAGGTAAGTATGAAACATATTCAACAAACTAGGTTCCATAGTGCGCATTATCCAACTTTTCACTATAGCGTCATCAATTTTTCACTTTCCAAATTGTGGATCTTTGGAATCTGGGGAATCGTAGTCACGCATTAGGTAACCCAATTTTCCTTGTGAAGTTGCATAGAGTTCGATCATCGAAGCCCAACTCGCATTGTTTGATCCATTCAATTTGAATCCCAAGAGTAGGTTGGTGGACGATTGAGTATGAAATATCACAATAAGGGTTGGAGAAGCAGTAAGTGAAGTAGAACCAGAAGCACATGAAGAAATAAAGGCATCAACACTCGGCATAGTGATAGACGGCGGGATGGCGGCAATAGCAAGGTAGGCGATGGTGATAGAAGTAAGGCAGGCGGCGACGGCAGGCTAGGATTATAGGCAAGGTGTATAGTTCATTGGAAATAGGTAGTGTTTAGTGTTAAAGTTTTTTATGTTGTAGAGACGGATCAAAATATAATCATATCATCAGCAATGACCATAGCAACGAAAAGTGAAGCAAATAAAGGCAACATCAACGAAGGCAACAGAGGCCACGAAATAGCAATGACCACAAAAACGGTAGCTGAAAACGATGACAAATTCTTCCATATCAACTTTTGCTAATTCAAGCAGACAAGAAAGAGGCAATATCTCCACGGGAAAGTGAAACATATCTTTTTCATTCCCCTTCCCTGAAGAGAAGGGGAGGAGACCACTTTAATTGCAAAGAGAATGCAAACACAGGTCACAAGAAAACTGATCGGGCAGCCAAAGAATTCCTCGGGAAGCTAATGCTCCCCCTCCCACAATCCAACCATCCCAGGCCTCCCCCTCTGGTCTGGGAGTTGTAATTCGAAACGCGAGCGGCCTCTTCTGTGCTGGTTTGGCCTGTCCCTACTGGAGTAACTCTACTCTCTAAGCTGAAGCAGCGGCTGTGATAAAGGGGCTCCATCTTGCATCCCAAGGCAGTTATTTGGATATTTAGATGAAAATTGACTCTAAAGTTCTTGTTGATGGTATTAATGGTCGTGTAAGCAGCCAAGTATGGAGTATCTTGCCCCTCTTGGAAGATATTCGAAGTCTCAGTCACTCCTTCTGTGAAGTCTGTTGGAGTTGGGTTGCTGGGAACGCAAATTGTACGTGCTGCCCACAAGGCAGTGTCGATAGGTTTCGGGTCTGTGGAACTGAAAATTTGGGCCTATCAGCCACTGCAATCCCTGGTACATGTCTTGGTCTCAGACGGGCTGCCTTGCCCCCTAGTAACTCTTTGTAAGGTCACAGACTGAGTGGGGAAAAGCTTTATGCTGGTCTCTTTTGAGTCTTGTCTTGTTTTTCCATTTTTGGCCTTTTTATTTCTAATAAATAGTATAGCCGGACGGCTATAATATTTAAATATAATATATTTAAAATCGTATAGCCGTTTCGCTGTACTCTTTAAATATAATATATTTTAAATGTATAGCCGTTCGGCTATACTGGCTTTTTTTTTCCTTCCCTTTCCCTGATTTTCATTTATCAGGGCTACAAGATCAGTTGGCTGCCTATATTGCATCTCTTTGAAGGAGTGTACAACAGCACTAGAGAAGCATGTACTTGCAGCCACCACATCTCATAAACTAGAAACAGAATAATCAGAGGTAATCTCCATGTCTGTTTGTACATTCCCTCTGCAATGGGAAATTGGACTGAGGTGATGATCCATTTATTAAAGCTTCAATACTCTCTTCTTTTTTTCTATCTGGAACTTAAAGCTTTACTCCATTTATTTCCTTATCCATAATGGGTTAGCAGTTTTTGATTGGTCCAACCAGAAAAGGAAAGCAGAGGATCAACAAGGATCACGGAGCGGAAAACAAGAGTTCTTCTGAAGGACTATATCTATGGTGGCAATAGAACCAACCAGAAACACAAGAAATCGCCCTTCTGTGCATGCATACAGCCCCCAACCAAGGGAGATTGAAGCAATGGAATTTCATTCAAACGCTGTGCACCTTCACAGAGCTTGAAAAATCCTGAACACTTTAAAAGTCTAGACACCGTCATGCCCCAGGGCCAACCAGTTACAATGCCAAGAAACCTCATCGCATGGTCAACAATTGTCCTCCAGGTCACACCAATCGTCTGATGTTTGAACGGTAGGAAGGGTCATAATGATGTGTGTACCATCTATGGCTCCACAACAATTGGGCAATCCAAAGGCTTCTTCAAGTTTGGACTTTATTTCTTCCGTTCTGTTGGAATCAACTAGGAGGTCCTTTTTTCTTATTTCGGTTTCTTAAATCGTATGGCTATCCTACGATTTTTTTAATTAGCATGGCAGGGCGGCTATACTTATTTTTACATGTGATGTCTAATTGCTAGTGGGTTAAAAATAGTACAGCCGCTATACTCAGTTTTTTTAAAAAAATTTAAGTTTACACGTGGACGCCCAACAGCCGTGTGGCTGCTCTGTTTTTTTTTTCAGTGAATAGTATAGCCGTCGATTATTTTCTTATATTTAAGAATAGTATAGCCGGCCGGCTTTACTTATTTCTTTTTTTCAAATTCACCGTAATAAATAGTATAGACGAGTGGCTATAGCCTTTTATGTATATATATATATATATATATGTACGTGTGTATTTTTCAATAATATATTTTTGTCCTATATACGTCACGTTTTTTAAAAAGTAAACGTATAATAGTCGTATTGTACATGTATGTATGTATTTTCTAATGTTTTATACACATTTTTGTACAAAATTTTTAGTAAGACACACAAAATTCACATATTATACAAATAATTCTCACATATTATTGAATAAGAATAATCTATGTTATAAAAATTATATTAAAATATTATACAATGGGCGATTAATATCTACTTGGGATATGTTGAAACTAGCAACATAAAAAAACAATACGTCAATCACCTTCACTCAGGTCAACAAAAAAAATTTGCAGTGCAGACACTCTTTCTATGCCAAACTATCACCCTCGGCATTGCAGTGCTGATGTCTGCAATGCCTTGAGAGACAATGCATATCTTACTAGTTAAAGCAAAAGGGAGGGATAAGTGCCGAAACCAGTAAAACGATTACAAAATTCATGGATGCTATGTTATTTTGAATTATCAAGCTCAACTTCAATAATCTGCTAGCAAAAAACACAACCTTGAATGACCAATCTTTCCAATATCAAAGGTTAAAAAGCTGGCAGGAGTGCAAGAGATGGTAGTTCAAATTATTTTTTGACCTTATTTTTCTCCTAGGAGAATGAACTCTAATCATTTAAGAAGTAAGAAATATATATCCACTCAAATAAATAAGAGAACAATAAACACAAAAGATATTAAGCCAATCGAACCAACTATAGATACCATAAGCATCAAGCAGCAAAAAACGCTTAAAAGCAATGGAGCAGCAGCAGCTTCCATACATTCAACAATTATTCCCAGATATTACTGAGCCAGAGCAAACAGTTCTTAGCAATCATATCAGTCCACAAATTCTTTGTGTTAATAGAAAATAAAAACATAAAAGGAAAGATCTTACTAACCAAGCCACCACCTTCATCGTCATCAAAATCACCAGCATTTGCTCCAAGATCTTGCATTCCAGCTTGGTCTGTAACAGCTGACACCTAAATAGAAAAATGAGGACTCAGGTAGATGAACTCCCAAATTACTTAATATATGGTTTTAAGCAAAATCATCCGTTTGGGAAACCACAAGGATGCACAATTATGTAACAATAACGACTTCTCTGAAAACCTGAATCTAAAGCATCATTCTAAGTGGCAACTCTGATCCACCCTATAAATCTCAGAATGATAGCAGTGGTGACACATCGGCACAACACATTCAAATATTTCAAAACACAAAAGCAAAAAAGGCTTCTATTCAGGAAATACCACAATAACTATTTAAGACCATGATACTAATAGTATCATCAACTAGTGCTTGTAGTTATCGGACTGTCAAACAGACCTGCACAAATCCAAAACCTTTGCAGTTGTTAGTTTCGTCAACAGGTAACTGAACCAGTTCTACAGGACCAAATGCTCCAAAAACCTGCATATATATATATATATATATATATATCACATATTAAAGGGTGAAAGTCAAAATGCAAAAATATTCACAATTACAAACACGAAATTAGGAAACTGTGAACAGAAGTCCTCAAAAGCAACCAAAAAAAAAAAATTACATAGCCAACAGCAAACTTGATTATGTACATTATCTGATGCCAACATTAGAACTGTGTCAGAAAAGCACTCACCTGGCGGAGATCGTCTTCTTTTATATTGGTATGGAGATTTCCAACGTACAGCCTTCTAGCTCCGCCAGAATCTGGGGCTATCATCCCACCTGGTCCACTAACCACAGATGTTGATTCAACCAGATTCTTCTCAGCCTCTGATGGCTTCACCATCACTGGTTGACCAAGAAGAGGCTGACCAGAAAGTGCAATCGCCATAGGTACCGACATTGCATCATAAAACTCAATATACCTACAAACTAGAGAACATTAGACTCTTGGATAATCAAAAACCAATTGCCACATACAGATGCATATAATAGCAAAGTTTACTGGAGTCTCCACTCATAGTTCAAAACGGGGAAAGAAAAATGTCCTATATGATATATCTTATCATCTTGACCAACTAGAATAACCTATAGTATATACTATATGTACTGCTTTTAGTACAAAGGCGATCAATATCATCGAAAACTTTCTAAGATGATGATGCAAATTTTGAACATTGTAAATGATGTGATGATTCTTTGTACAGCACAAGAAAACGTTGGAACAAGGAAGATGCAGCCATCAAGAAGGAAGCAGGAACTGCCAACCATTCCAAAAATGACCAAGCGACATTAAAAGGATAGTCTTATTTGAACCTTAGAATGAAATCTTTGGCTTCTTGTCAACACAACCACATAAACTTTTTTCATTAACAACCGGATAATTTAAGACTCTCACATCATCTTAAACGCTACCATTGCATAATGGGTAATTGTTAAAGTGAACCTTCTGTTAACAACCATCCATAGCTTTTGTCACCAAGACTTAAGAAAAACTTACCCAACTCCCTTAGAACGTCTTGAATTGCGATCCATTATGAGGCGTACATCGCGGACCTAAAAATACACAATTCAGAGCTATAAGATAGACAATCATAGAAACCCTTAACATGCAAATAAATATTGGCTTTTCACGCCATAACTTACCGGTAAGTTATAGGCTTTTAACCCCATCACTTACACGATGGTTAAATATTGGCTTTTCACGCTATAACTTACCGGTAAGTTATTGGCTTTTTGCTCTATTACTTACATATTGAGGGTAAAATTATCACACATGCATGCGCACTAATTTGATTGAAGTTGCCATTGTTTTGCGATCAATTTTAACATGCAAATACTAGTCATAACTCTAGGGGTTATTTTTTGTTATTTCAATCCCTAGTATGGACATGAATATATTAAATTAACAAAGACATAACTATTTTTCGGTAGAAAGGTTAAAGAGCGTGCTGTTGAAATTGCCAAGGCCATAGATGACGAAGATGGGTTGATAGGAGCATTGAATGCCTTTCATAGGCACTTTCCTCACAGTAAATATGAGGATAAACCCGAGTCATTGCCTGCTAGAAGTGGCTTATTTTCCATCAGTAGGTGTTTTGGCTATTCCCATTTCAGTACACATCCCACGGCCTCTCCTCCACATTTGTAAGTTGGAGCAGTTTCTCTCTGTAATGAGGCTGACTTGAGTACCCTATAACAGTAAGAAAAGAAAAGAATACCCACAGATTCTCTTGTAATGACTGCAAAAAGATTCAGTCTCTAAGCCCCAAGTTGTTAGTGTGTCAACTAGCTGAAAATGCAGTTTTGTTTTAGTACACAAAATTGTATTTACAGGCTCCTTTTGCTCTACCATCCCCAACCAACAAACCACCAGTGATAGTGACATGTACATTTATCTTCAAGTTCTCAATCTTGTTGTTGCTATAACAATAATTGTAATAGACGAAGAATTTGCTAAACAATTCTGTCTTAGTTTGCTAGACCACAATTTGTCATAAAACTGTGCCACAAAAAAAAACAAAGACAAACATAATAAAAGAACAACTAAGGCAGCTTTGACGGGGAAAAAAAAAAAAACAAAGACCAAGGGCGTTTGACTAAAACAACCAAAGTCATTCGAAGGTTGGAAAAAACTAAAAGGAGACAAGTCATTTTTTTCCTTGCGTAGAGCTCATCGATACGAGTTCATAGACACGTGGTGGGCCCAAATCGCAGTTTTAACGAAGAAGTTACGGTCAGCGGAAGCACAGTGGCACAATTGTAAATATTTCAAGGTCAGAAGTTTAAAACCCAGGTCCGCTTCTTTTTCTCTCTCTTTCTCCTACCACGACTCTCTCTCTCTCTCTCTCCCCGTCGCACAACAACATTTTCCGACGCTGAATCCGGCTTCGTCCGGCCACCGTTTTCGACGAAACGACTTGCAAACTTTTCCTCTCCTCCTCTACTTGACCCACCCAATTTCAAAAACCCGGGTCTCACCCAGGTGCAACCGCGAGACAAAATATATTTTGGACTCTAATTTGGTCATTGGGATCGAATCCTATTTATTAGATTTGTTAAGTTCGGTTTTGAATTTGTCGGTAGCCTGAAGGGATGTGGTTATAATGTGTTTGTGATTGTGTCGGGGCTGAAACCTATTTTAGATTGATGAATGATTGTGGATTGAGTCCTTACAACTACTTATGACTATGCCTGGAGGGTAGACTGTGCATGCTGAAGTGTGGACATTTTAAACTGTGTTTTTGACAGGTTGAAAAATTTGGTTAAGTCCGTTTTTCAAGGGAGACTCTGCCGAAATTTCGGTAGAAGTCTCGGCCCTCTTTTCCTTTGTTTTAGGGGAAGAGGACATTTGAAATCAGTAAGTGGGCCCGGTATCGGTTGGATGTCGAAAATACCACAGGATCCGTCACGGATTCCGAGGAATTCGGGGCGAGTCCTGTCATTTTATTTGTATTGTTATAGCTTGGTTTTTTCAAGCTTTATCTTTTAATTATTATTTTAAGTTTGAAATCCTAGTTGGGATGCATACGCCAGAGTTTCTTCGATACTGCGTGCTCGTTAGTGGAGGCGCACCAGATTGTCTTAATTTTGATGTTTGGTAAAGTATTGGCTTTCCACTCGATAACTTACCGGTAAGTTGTAGTCTTTTCACTGCATCATTTACGTGTCGATTAAATATCGGCTTTTCACGCAATAACTTACCGGTAAGTTATAGGCTTTTCGCTCAATCATTTACCTGACGATTAAATATTGGCTTTTCACGCCATAACTTACCGGTAAGTTATAGGCTTTTCACTCCATCACTTACATGATGGTTAAATATTGGCTTTTCACGCTATAACTTACCGGTAAGTTATTGGCTTTTGCTCTATCACTTACATATTGAGCGTAAAATTATCACACATGCATGCGCACTGATTTGATTGAAGTTGCCATTGTTTTTCGATCAATTTTAACATGCAAATACTAGTCATAACTCTAGGGGTTATTTTTTGTTATTTCAATCCCTAGTATGGACATGAATATATTAAATTAACAAAGACATAACTATTTTTCGGTAGAAAGGTTAAAGAGCGTGCTGTTGAAATTGCCAAGGCCATAGATGACGAAGATGGGTTGATAGGAGCATTGAATGCCTTTCATAGGCACTTTCCTCACAGTAAATCTGAGGATAAACCCGAGTCATTGCTTGCTAGAAGTGGCTTATTTTGCATCAGTAGGTGTTTTGGCTATTCCCATTTCAGTACACATCCCACGGCCTCTCCTCCACATTTGTAAGTTGGAGCAGTTTCTCTCTGTAATGAGGCTGACTTGAGTACCCTATAACAGTAAGAAAAGAAAAGAATACCCACAGATTCTCTTGTAATGACTGCAAAAAGATTCAGTCTCTAAGCCCCAAGTTGTTATTGTGTCAACTAGCTGAAAATGCAGTTTTGTTTTAGTACACAAAATTGTATTTACAGGCTCCTTTTGCTCTACCATCCCCAACCAACAAACCACCAGTGATAGTGACATGTGCATTTATCTTCAAGTTCTCAATCTTGTTGTTGCTATAACAATAATTGTAATAGACGAAGAATTTGCTAAACAGTTCTGTCTTAGTTTGCTAGACCACAGTTTGTCATAAAACTGTACCACAAAAAAAAAAAAAAAAAAAAAAAAGACTAAGACCAGATCATAGGCCCTACTAGACCAAGGTCTGCTGGATGGCGTCTGCTCTCGGTCAAAACCACCTGAGCCATATGCTTGGGCAGAATCTCCCAAGATCCCCCTCAGTCGAACTTGGGGAGCAAATCAAGGTGACTAGAGAATCTAGGGAAGATCGCCGCTATGATCAAGTTAATCCACGCGGGTGTCAAGACATGACTGAAAGGGAGCACTTAATGCACTTCAAATCCAATCCAGGTGTCGTCCCACTAAAAGGGAGATAGTTTGCAAGGGCCATCTGCTTGGGACTTGTTGAACTCCTTTGCTCGTCCTGACCCGAGTTAGGGCCCTAGTCAACCAGGGGAACCACACTCCTAATTAACATATGGTGCCGTCTATGACAATTGTTGCTGATAGAAGTCGCATCCCCTCTCCCAACTGAGTCCCAACGTGAGCAAAACTGAGCTATGTTGAATCAACATATTAGAAAGAATGCTCTCTCGGGTTCTGCCTAGAGAAAAGCCCATATAAGAAAGAAGGAAAGACATTAAATAGATCGCCTCAATAGCCTGGAGGACAAGATTAGCCAAATCGTGAGGGCGTAAAAGACGTCCAAAATCTCAACAATAGCCTTCGCGCGTTGAATGAAATACTACAAGAAAGTCACGCCAACCTAGTAAAAAAGGTAGACTCATGACAGAAGAACGACCAAAAGCAGGTTGGCAACGAGGATGCTAGCGAAGCCTCGTTTGAGTTAGTAGAGGCTGAGGTACCAAGGCGAGAAACGACTGACTCAAGAGCCATACTGGAGGAAAAAAGAGCCTGGCGGGAGCATAACCAATGCCTGGTAGAAAACTTATAGAATGAGAAAACCACGACCGGCACAAGCGAAGTCGAGGAGGATGTCGGTGGCATCACCTCCATGCTAAAGGACTTAGTCACTGACGAACTAAGAAGTGTGTGGGATCAGCTCAGACATGTGGAGAAATAAAAAATGCCCAGAAGGCCGGAGTTAATCGAGGAAGAAATCCCGTTGCCCTATACTTGTGACTTACTAAAGACTAGGGTGGTGGGAGATTCAAAGCCCCCAAAAATCCCCTTATATACGATGGAAGGACCGAACCATACGACTACATGGATAATTTCCGTAATGCCATGAAAGGACGAGAGGCAAATGAGGTAACCAAGTGCCGCCTGTTCCCAACAACGCTCAAAGGCCCTGCCACAAGCTGGTTCTAGCGACTCACTCCAGAATCAATTGGTTCTTTTGCCGAACTAAGAGAGGTTTTCATGGATCGATATATGATCATTTTTGATCAGCTATACACCACGAACGACTTATTAGTGGTCAGACAATGACCCGACAAGAAACTCCTGGATTACATCACCTGATTCAACAACGAGTATGCACGATGTGAAGGTTGCGACGAGGCAATGATACATAATGCCCTAATGAGAGGACTTCAAGTCAGGGACTTCTTCTTTTCCCTTAATAAGACCCCCTGAAACATACAAGGATCATCTTCGCGAGGCTATCAGCTATTCAAGAGTTGAGCAGCTGAACTTGGCAAGGAAGGGGATTGCAAGGCCAAATCCCAAAGCACCAGAGCGATATCGACCCAAGGAGAAGAGGTCCAACGACTATGCATATGACTTATTAGCGAAAAGAAAGAAAGAAGAGGTCCGACCCGAGAAGTATAATCAATACAGCAACTATACCCCCTGAACAAACCCAAAGGAGAGATCTTTGCAGTGATAACCAATGAGCTCCCCAGCCCAAGGAAAATAAGGTAACTATACCAAGGTAGGAGAGACTACAACAAGTACTGCAAATATCACCGCGATTATGGCCACCATATTGACGACTACTACCAGCTCAAAGAAGAAATCAAAGCCTTAATTAGGTGAGGAAGTTGAAGGAGAGTGTGACAAGACATGCCATCCCTGCCAATGACCACACACAGATGGACAAGAGTGGCCAATTTAATTGGAAAAAAAATGAGAATTCAACTACTCTAATAGGGTATTGTGATAGTGATTGGGCTGGGAGTGAGGATGATATGTGAAGCACCTCAGGATATGCTTTCACACTAGGCTCAGGCATGTTTTCTTGGGCTTCTATCAAGCAAAACACAGTTGCTTTGTCCACAGCAGAAGCTGAATACGTGAGTGCTGCAGAAGCAACTTCACAAGCCAAGTGGCTAAGATTTGTGCTTAAGGATTTCGGTGAAGAACAAGTAGAAGGAACACCAATCCTATGTGACAACACTTCTGCTATTGCAATGGCAAGGAACCCAGTTCATCACCAGAAAACAAGGCATATCAGTTGGAAATTTCATTTCATAAGGGAAGCCATTCAAGCAAAAGAAATTGAGCTAATCTACTGCAAGACAGAAGATCAAATAGCAGACATTTTCACCAAGGCTCTGCCTAAGGATCGTTTTGTTAGTTTAAGAAGACTACTTGGTGTGAAATCAGCTAAAGGATTAGAAGGGAGTATTGAAATGTAATCATTCAGCTGCTTTCTTATAGTCGAAGTCACCAAGCATTATTCCTCATTTTTTACGTCTATTTTAGATGTGATGTAATTAGAACCATTGGATCATAGTCCAGATGGATTCTCTAGCTTAGATTTGGTATGACAAGTGTAAGCACCTCATAGGGTGGCAGCTGTAATTTGGTTAGAGAAGAATCACTTCTCTCTCTCAGCTACCGAGCACACTATGTAAGCCAACTGTTTGTGAAAATGCAATAGAACAGTTTCCTCTCATTCTTTTCTTCTCCTTCTCTTGCAAAATCTTCAGATTACAAAACCTTCATAACCTAAAATACAAAACAACCATAGAATTCTAACACCGTCATGCCCCCAGGCCAACTAGTTACAATGCCAAGAAACCTCATCGCATGGTCAACAATTGTCCTCCAGGTCACACCAATCGTCTGATGTTTGAACGGTAGGAAGGGTCATAATGATGTTTGTACCATCTATGGCTCCACAACAATTGGGCAATCCAAAGGCTTCTTCAAGTTTGGACCTTATTTCTTCCATCCTGTTGGAATCAACTAGGAGGTCTGTTTTTTTTCTTATTTTGGTTTCTTAAATCGTATGGCTATCCTACGATTTTTTTTAATTAGCATGGCAGGGCGGCTATACTTATTTTTACATGTGATGTCTAATCGCTGGTGGCGTTAAAAATAGTACAGCTACACGGCTATACTCCGTGTTTTTACTTTTAAAAAAAAATAGTACTGGCTCTTTTTTATATTTAAAAATAGTATAGCCAACCGCTATACTCAGTTTTTAAAAAAATTTAAGTTTACACGTGGACGCCCGGCAGCCGTGTGGCTGCTCTGTTTTTTTTCCAGTGAATAGTATAGCAGAGCGGCTATACTCGATTATTTTCTTATCTTTAGAAAATAGTATTGCCGGCCGGCTTTACTGATTTTTTTATTTATAAATTCACTGTAATAAATAGTATAGACGAGTGACTATATTCTTATATATATATATATATGTACGTGTGTATTTTTCAATAATATATTTTTGTCCTATATACGTCACGTTTTTCAAAAAGTAAACGTATAATAGTCGTATTGTACATGTATGTACGTATTTTCTAATGTTTTACACACATTTTTTACAAAATTTTCAGTAAGACACAAAATTCACGTATTATACAAATAATTCTCACATATTATTGAATAAGAATAATATATGTTATAAAAATTATATTAAAATATTATACAATGGACGATTAATATCTACTTGGAATATGTTGAAACTAGCAAAAAAATAAAAACAATACGTCAATCACCTTCACTCAGGTCAACAAAAAAAATTATGCAGTGCAGACACTCTTTCTATGCCAAACTATCACCCTCGGCTTTGCAGTGCTGATGTCTGCAATGCCTTGAGAGAATGCATATCTTACTAGTTAAAGCAAAAGGGAGGGATAAGTGCCGAAACCAGTAAAATGATTACAAAATTCATGGATGCTATGTTATTTTGAATTATCAAGCTCAACTTCAATAATCCGCTAGCAAAAAACACAACCTTGAATGAGCAATCTTTCCAATATCAAAGGTTAAAACATTAGAAAGAAAAACCTCGATTTTCGCTCGGCTATACTGGCATCTTTTCCCCCCGATTTTCGCTTATCAAGGCTTCAAGATCAGTTGGCTGCCTATATTCTATCTGTCATCTCTTTGGAGTGTACAACAGCACTTGAGAAGCATGTGCTTGCAGACGCCACATCTCATAAACTAGAAACAGAAGAATCAGAGGTAATCTCCATGTCTGTTTATACATTCCCTCAGCAATGGGAAATTGGACTGAGGTGATGATCCATTTATTAAAGCTTCAATACTCTCTTCTTTTTTTTCTATCTAGAACTTAAAGCTTTACTCCATTTATTTCCTTACAGAAGGTACCAATCGAGATAAGCGGATTTCAGGCATTGTCTTGAATTTTTTCATTAGAATCACGTCCATCCTCCATAAGTCCTTTAAAGCTTCCATAAGAGTGATCTAATATATTCTTCCTCTTACTGAAAACTTCATCAGCCTTCCCTAAGCGAGAAAACTCATAGCCCTGGGTACTAATAAGCGAAAACCGATTTGATTCCCAGCACTCATCTTTGCCAGTGATTTTATCTGATTTACCTCCATCTATTTTCATATAGCTTTGGTATTCTTCATACTTACACCCTTTATCAACAAAGTGAGCAGAACTTTCGTACTGAAGTACTTGGCCACTTGAGATATTCCCAACTGTAATGCTTGCTAATGGAAAACCATCTGTAGAATACGAGAAGAAAATTAAGAAAACAAAACAAAATCCTTTTCCAATAAGTAGCTCAAGGAAAATTACTTCAGTATTAATGACGTTTTGCAATCAAACAAGACCACAAGGCTTTCATTCTGTAATATGTAGTTACAGGCTGATGGCCAATACCTCCACGCATACTGATAAAGTCATCATCCGAGTCAGACTCCAGAATACTCACTGAGTCAAACCAAGCTTCCTCTTGGCAAATTACTGCAAATTAATAACTTTCAAAATATGAGATTCAAGAGCTATGAATTTTCTTGTCAGCACTATTGGTTGAAATTGACAGAGTTGAAATCTGATGAAAGAAAACACACACCATTCGAATCATATTGACTGTGGTGCCATTGCAGCTGGGAGAGATGGAATGTTGAATTGGAAACCTTAGATCTTCTGTGAGTAGTTGTTGCACCATTCTCAAAGTCCACATGAACAAACTCACTGACAACATAGTCACTCACGCGAGCTCCTGCATCACTATTTATTTTCTTAAAACTGGTATTTCTTTTCTTGGTATCATCTGAAGCGGAGCAGTTGCCTTTCTATGGCGTTTTTGATGACCCGCTGACAGTGTTTTTTCTGTGATTTAATTGTTTTGGATGGGGTTGACATGCAACCAGCCATTGTAGCTTTTAAATCATGCAAGTCCCAACTACAATGATGCCTTCATCAAGTCCTCTCCAACCTGTGTGCCTACAAATGAAACAAAATACATCAGAGAAGATTAAAGGATTTCTGGACAGTAGTTTATATGATCACAAATAATCATGAGAATGCAATCAATTATTTCATCATGGGACTGTTTCAGTAATTTATGGCTCAAACACTAGGCCAGTTAACCAACTTAACACTTGGAAATTATTAGAATCAAACGGATGACACACAGAGGTCTCTATGTTTAATGAGTATGGTGGCACTATTAGAAAGCACCTTGGTTAGAAGCGACTGGTAACTTGAAGCACTACACTAGTTATTCAATCAATTTGTAGATGAAAATTTGTGCAAACATCATAAAAATCAAATGTCTGATTCAAACCTTCTCAAACAAAGCGGAATGTCTCTTTCCCAGTCCCATAGATAAGCCACTTATCTATCTCAAGCCCCAAATCTTTAGTTCTGGCTCACTAGAACATAAACATGACCAGAAAACAAAAAGATAGTACAACCACCTCAAGAACAACTCAACAAAACCTTAGTCCCTGTACTTGCTATTATCTACCTTTAGTTGCTATTATCTATGAAAACAAGCAAAGCACGACTATGTGTTTCTGTGTCTGCATATTCCCCAATTCTGATTCAGTCAGGATTTCCAACTAATCCAACTTAGGCCAAACCAGATTCCTAACAATTACAGACTAAAATCTCTATTGCTCCCTCTAGTAATAACTTTTCAACCACATCTTTCTCTTTTCATGATGCAAAACACATAATCAAAACCCAGTTTTCGTATAGCGGCCATCAGAAATTGAAGCGATTTCATGATTGAGCTAAAGTCAGAAAGAAAAAAAATGTAAAAAAAAGAAAAGAAAAAAGGGACCCGCCTAGACCCGCCTAGCGCCTAGGCCGATTTTTCCAACAGCCTAACTGAACAAAAGCACAGTTTATAGGTTTTGAGCTCTGATTATGAACATCATTACCGAATTTAACATTACAAAACAAAATCCATCACCTGTTCTAGATGTCTGTGCATCATAGATTTTCCAAAATAAACAAAATATAAAGAGAATTTGGTTAAAACTACAAGTAATCTGAATGCATTCCACTAAAAAGCAGGAAGCAGAGTAATTGGAGACTGAGCTTAGTGAAAAGAAAAACCGTGGGTTGAAGAAACTATCCCACCAGTCAGAGTCTGCGGCTTTAGGCTCGATTGGAACCAAGCTTAAGTTTTTCTTCAATTTCCTATCTTTCTTGCTTTGCTTTGATTTCGTGGGAGACGCCATGAGAGCTCAAGTTAGGAATTGGCCACCTCTTTTTTGGCCTTGAACTTGAAGACTTTGATGGGAAATGTAAAGCTCGCCTCGCATAGCCATTTTTGGCTCTTTTTTTATATTTGAATGGTATAGCCGCCCGGCTGAACGCTTTACATATAATATATTCAAAGGGTATAGCCGCTCGGCTATACTGGTATCTTTTCCCCTCGATTTTCGTTTATCAGGGCTTCAAGATCAGTTGGCTGCCTATATTCCATCGTGTATGGTCTTCTAGCCAGAAAGTATTCTGAAAGACTTGCTTTTTATATTAGATGAATGGTGGAGCCAGTATTTGAATATATGGTTTATCTTCAGAATTATGCAAGTTGTTTGTGGCTCCAGGATTCTCCTTTTATTTTACTTGAGTCCTCAAATTTCATATATATATATATATATATATTTTAAAAGAAGTGGTACTTCAATTTTGGGAAATTTTATGGAAAGTAAGCTGGTTTCTATCTACATTGGGCTGAACATGAATTGTTCAGCTTATGGCATGTTGCATTTGATTTCAATGGTGCATGCGATTTTGGATATCATTTGAATTTGACACATCTATATTCCACTTGCATCCAGGATGACTTTCTACATGCTGAAAGCTCTCATTTGGATGGAGATCAGTGGCCACGGTATCAGATGGTGTTTCGGACTTGCAGGATTTACAAACAAGAATTAAAGCTATTGAAAAGGCAATGGTGGAAAAGGAAAGGCATTTTTCCACAAATCAGGTAGAAAAGAAACTCGGGGATGGGGTTTGGTAACACTATGAAGAAGCGTGAAATATCTGGCTCAGGTAAAGACATCATTCTTGATGAGATATCAGAGTGTATATCCTATGGGATAAGCAGAAGAGACACCATACAGGCTGATGGTCAGATGCTTGAGTTGTGGGAAACCACCGACCAGGATGCCAGCATTGATTTGATGGCTGGCAAGGGCCAGAAGGTGGCCGCTGTACCAACTGACCACAGGTCAGACTGAAGCAGTAAAGGAACACGAGAATAAATATTCCTCTTCAGAATCATTGGTTGAGAAGGAATTGGGCGTGGACAAATTAGAGATCTCTAAGAGATTTACAGAGCCCCATCAAGAAGGCAACAAGAAAAGGATTCTAGAAAGACTTGATTCTGATGTACAAAAGTTGGCAAACCTTCAAATAACTCCTGAAGAGGAAGGTGGAGATTACTGAAATGAGCAAAAAAGGGCAAAGGTATTGAATTTGAAAACGTGAAGGGGCAGCTGGAAGAAGCTGACGAGGCCATCACTGAGTTGTTTGACGTCAATAAAAAATTGATGAAGAACGTTGAAGATAGTCCTCTGTTCTCTAATGGAGCTTCTGGGGTAGTGTCGGATGAAAGTGGGAGTGTGAGAAGGAGACTTTCAGAGCAAGCAAAAAGAGGGTCCGAAAAAATCAGGCGGCTACATTTGGAGGTGCAGAAACTGTAATTTCTTCTACTGAAACTTGATGGTGAAAAGGAAAGCAGAGGATCAACAAGGATCGCGGAGCGGAAAACAAGAGTTCTTCTGAAGGACTATATCTATGGTGGCAATAGAACCAACCAGAAACATAAGAAAGCGCCCTTCTGTGCATGCATACAGCCCCTAACCAAGGGAGATTGAAGCAATGGAATTTCATGGTCCCATGGTATAGTTTTAAAGTAATGATCAGGCTTTAGTTTTGTCTCATTGTCCATAAGTTTTTTCTTTTTAGAGAGCTGTACTTGTTTTGCCATATTTTATAGAGAGGAGTATTGGGTCTTGCTTAGTTTTGAGATCCTGCTGTACATGCCAGGCCCCATCTTCTAATCAAAGGAAACTCACTCTGATGGTGTTTGCTTTTTTTTTTTATCATATTATTTTTCTTTTACATATATATTGCTGCTTGTCTTACTTATGCCGCAGATTAAAATAAAAATGCTTTATTTTTGTGAGATATCTTTGGCTTTAAATTTCTTTGGTGTTACAAGTTCACGTAGACTCTGACAAAATGAGCTTCCATTCTACTTTCTAAGCCGCCATACGAAGATATGGCTGATTCACATAGTCTGTTAAAAACATACATACATTTCTTTTATGCAAGTCAATGAGAATAAGAGAAGCAATTCAGCATTTCATGTCATATATGGCTGGTGCCGGTGAAATTGCCGAAGCAAATAATTTTACAGATTGAAACCGTTCCAGACTTCCAACTCATTTAAACCAGACTGGCAGAACAAGAATCACTTTGGTGCAGCGGTCTGCTTGCTGTGCAGCAAGTGTTTCACTAGGATATCCCTCATAGTCCTCCCCAACGGATCAACTTTCCTACAGCATTGTTCGCCATATCCCGAGTCATGATGACCAGAAAAAGCAACATCTGGTTGTAATATATCTCTACTGTCAATTTTATTGTGAAGTAAACAGCATACCAAGATGATTCTCTTAAACAAATAGTATAAAAAGCTGGCAGGAGTGCAAGAGATGGTAGTTCAAATTATTTTTTGACCTTATTTTTCTCCTAGGAGAATGAACTCTAATCATTTAAGAAGTAAGAAATATATATCTACTCAAATAAAAAAGAGAACAATAAACACAAAAGATATTAAGCCAATCGAACCAACTATAGATACCATAAGCATCAAGCAGCAAAAAAGCTTAAAAGCAATGGAGCAGCAGCAGCTTCCATACATTCAACAATTATTCCCAGAAATTACTGAGCCAGAGCAAACAGTTCTTAGCAATCGTATCAGCCCACAAATTCTTTGTGTTAATAGAAAATAAAAACATAAAAGGAAAGATCTTACTAACCAAGCCACCACCATCATCGTCATCAAAATCACCAGCATTTGCTCCAAGATCTTGCATTCCAGCTTGGTCTGTAACAGCTGACACCTAAATAGAAAAATGAGGACTCAGGTAGATGAACTCCCAAATTACTTAATATATGGTTTTAAGCAAAATCATCCGTTTGGGAAACCATAAGGATGTACAATTATGTAACAACGCAACGACTTCTGAAAACCTGAATCTAAAGCATCATTCTAAGTGGCAACTCTGATCCACCCTATAAATCTCAGAATGATAGCAGTCGGTGACACATCGCCACAACACATTCAAATATTTCAAAACACAAAAGCAAGAGAGGCTTCTATTCAGGAAATACCACAATAACTATTTAAGACCATGATACTAATAGTATCATCAACTAGTGCTTGTAGTTATCGGTAAAATTACGTGCTACAACAATCTGCACATTATGAGAAGTTCACCACATCAACTACGTGCTACTCAATGTGCGCATTAACAAAAACCCCAGCTCATGCACTATTGCACAGTAGGCCTGCTGGGTTTCGCTACCTTACAGTGATCACACTGTATAATACATTTGGACAATGAAAGGCTGAACAGAGTCACCAACAAAAAATTCCAACAATCAAATAAATACATGCCATGTCAAAAAAGCATCGCCAAATTAACCAGAGGTACTAACATACCAGTAACACACACAACCAAATTGATGAGCTTGGAAAGAGTACACAATGCAAGCATATTTCTGGAGGAAGAAGTATAATAACAATATAGTAATGTGCCATTACCTTAATTAGTCGACCTGCAATCTCCAATTTTCCATTCAAACTCAGTGCATTTCTGGCATCTTCAAGACGTGAGAACTGCAAGCAACTGATTCAATGAGTTTGATTTATTCAATACAATTACAAGGAATCATATCCAGCATCTGATAAGAACAACTGGAATGGAATTGAACTAAAAGGAAGGGGGAAAAAAACATTGCCAACCCAACTTGATTTCATTGGCCTTTCAGGTTTTAAAATATTGTAACCTGAAATTGTATGATGGGTTGACCCTTAACCCAACCCATGCCCGCACCTAGCTAAGGATTTGGCAGTTAGAAGTTTTTGGTGCCCACTCTTCTCAGTTTGAGTTGGGAAGAAACTTGAAAGACAATACACTAGATTCTTATTAAATTCTGGTGCAGTAGAAGACCCAATCAAGAAAAGGTGTGCATTTGTTTAGAGTCGATTTCAAATTCCATCTCCAGCTACAACGAACCGGCAGTTGACAGTTTTCTTTTTCAAATTTCCCCTCCATGGATTTGGACTTGCAAATAAATATAAATGACCTTTGGCTTAATATAACTAGCTGCATGCAAATATTTATATATTTATTCTATATCCAGGCTGCTTAAGTTGAAAGTTGTAGTCAAACAGACCTGCACAAATCCAAAACCTTTGCTGTTGTTAGTTTCGTCAACAGGTAACTGAACCAGTTCTACAGGACCAAATGCTCCAAAAACCTGCATATATATATATATATATATATCACATATTAAAGGGTGAAAGTCAAAATGCAAAAAATATTCACAATTACAAAGACGAAATTAGGAAACTGTGAACAGAAGTGCTCAAAAGCAACCAAAAAAAAATTACATAACCAACAGCAAGCTTGATTATGTACATTATCTGATGCCAACATTAGAACTGTGTCAGAAAAGTACTCACCTGGCGGAGATCGTCTTCTTTTATATTGGTATGGAGATTTCCAACATACAGCCTTCTAGCTCCGCCAGAATATGGGCCTATCATCCCACCTGGTCCGCTAACCACAGATGTTGATTGAACCAGATTCTTCTCAGCCTCTGATGGCTTCACCATCACTGGTTGACCAAGAAGAGGCTGACCAGAAAGTGCAATCGCCATAGGTACCGACATTGCATCATAAAACTCAATATACCTACAAACTAGAGAACATTAGACTCTTAGATAATCAAAAACCAATTGCCACATACAGATGCATATAATAGCAAAGTTTACTGGAGTCTCCACTCATAGTTCAAAACGGGGAAAGAAAAATGTCCTATATGATATATCTGATCATCTTGACCAACTAGAATAACCTATAGTATATACTATATGTACTGCTTTTAGTACAAAGGCGATCAATATCATCGAAAACTTTCTAAGATGATGGTGCAAATTTTGAACATTGTAAATGATGTGATGATTCTTCGTACTGCACAAGAAAACGTTGGAACAAGGAAGATGAA
Source organism: Prunus armeniaca (assembly GCA_903112645.1). NCBI lineage: Eukaryota > Viridiplantae > Streptophyta > Magnoliopsida > Rosales > Rosaceae > Prunus > Prunus armeniaca. The sequence continues at coordinate 4,976,883 of CAEKDK010000003.1, read as the reverse complement.
GCCATCAAGAAGGAAGCAGGAACTGCCAACCATTCCAAAAATGACCAAGCGACATTAAAAGGATAGTCTTATTTGAACCTTAGAATGAAATCTTTGGCTTCTTGTCAACACAACCACATAAACTTTTTTCATTAACAACCGGATAATTTAAGACTCTCACATCATCTTAAACGCTACCATTGCATAATGGGTAATTGTTAAAGTGAACCTTCTGTTAACAACCATCCAAAGCTTTTGTCACCAAGACATAAGAAAAACTTACCCAACTCCCTTAGAACGTCTTGAATTGCAATCCATAATGAGGCGTACATCGCGGACCTAAAAATACACAATTCAGAGCTATTAGATAGACAATCATAGAAATATACTTACAATTACATCCGCAGAAGCACTTAATGGAAAACGTTATGGGTTTCCAGTATTTGGTTTAGTTGCAGCACTGCATCAGATAGTGTTAGGGTGCCCTTGAGAGCAGAAGGTGAAAATATAATGCATTTAGCTAAATAGTTTAAGATATTTATCCACCATCCTCTATGATTTGTTAAATGAACATGAGATAAATAAACGAGAAATGTACAAACCTTGCCAGCCCTTGAGAATAACTCGTATACATCTCTTTCATCTGCCTTCAGACAAATCTGTCAAAGTTGTTCACCAAATCTTAATAGTTAGATATGGGAATGTGAAAGATAGAAAGTTCAAGATAACACCATAGAATGCATGCACCAACATATTTGCTCTTCTATGGACCTGACTTGTGCTTCACTGCTTCAGCTTCCCAATCTCAAGCTCAAATTTGCAGCTAAATTTTTTCAATTTCGGGTTTCAGACTTTCAGTCAATCGCAGTGTTTGAAAAAATCGGCCTAGGCGGGCGGCTAGGCGGCTAGGCAGTCGCTATGCGGGCGCTAGGCGGCTAGGATGTCGCTAGGCGGGTGCTAGGCGGCCAGGAGGTCGCTAGGCGGGCGCTAGGCGGCCAGGCGGTGGCTAGGAGGGCGCTAGGCGGCTAGGCGGTCGCTAGGCAGCTAGGCAGGGGCCTAGGCTGGTTGGGTCTTTTTTCGGTGCCGAACTCGGAGGACGAAGCAGTGACTGCGAGTGCAAGTTCCGTCCTCTGCGAGTGCAACCTCGGTGTTCGTAAAGAATATATTTAAACAGTATAGCCGTCCGGCTATACCTTTAAAATATTCGAATGTATTTAGAAATTATAGCCGTTCGGCTATACGTTTAAAATATTCGACATATTTAAATAGTATAGCCGCCCGGCTATACCATTTAAATATACAATTTTGTCATATTATTTTAGGGTTTAGGTTAGGGCTTCAATGTACTCAGCGAGCCTCATTTTGTTAACGTTCTTAACCTACAACACGAGCATATATACAACAGATTTAAATACAAAATTAAAGAAGCCAAAAGCTTAATATATTTTTGGTTCCTAAGCAGATATCAAGCCTAGTGAGTACCATCATCCATTCTCGTTGAAGGTCAGGATCTGCTGCATATGCTCGCAAGCCAGTTGCAAGCAATGTCCCACGCTTTATTCCAACCCAAATGCTCTTCATCAACAAGCACTCTAATGAGCTCAGCTATTTTTCAGAGATGGGTGAGTATCGCTGAGCAGCAGAGCACCCTAATTAATACAAGGAAAAATGAGCCGAGGAAAAAAGGAAAAACAGAAAAGCAAACCTGAAGGACTGTCATTGTAGCTAAACAAGCTGCCAGATTGGGTATTCCCAACATATGATAAAACACGTACTATTAAGACTTAGACCTCTCTGGAAATTCATCAAAGTTACTGTGAGCCCCTTTAAATCTCCGAATTATGTCTTGTATGGATGCTGAGACAGAGACATAGATTGTTCCTTCAATCGCAAATCATTGAACGCATTGAGCAAATCATTGAGCATTTCATCCCAATTCTCCTCCACATGCTGATCAAATGAGTATCCATCAACAGGAAGAACCAAATTGTCCAAACCACGAAGAAATTCAGGAAATTCAAAACCCGAGCGCATAAATTTACTAATATGAGACGCAAGCTTTGATATTTCATTGTCGTTCTCATCGAAACCAAAACAATCTCTGGCGTCCAACATCACCAGATCTTTGCATCCGCACAACAACATGACAAGACTATCCCGACTAACTTTTGCACCCTTCAAATTTAAGTACTTGATAAGGCACCAACTTCACAATTGATGATGCCTCACGTCCTTGAACAGAGCCTTTGGACAAATCTAAACCATAAAAATTCTTCCAATGTGTTTGTATAGATAAGCCACTTATCTATCTCAAGCCCCAAATCTTTAGTTCTGGCTCACTAGAACATAAACATGACCAGAAAACAAAAAGATAGTACAACCACCTCAAGAACAACTCAACAAAACCATAGTCCCTGTACTTGCTATTATCTATCTAAAGCCCCAAACCTTAGTCCATGTACTTGCTATTATCTACCTTTAGTTGCTATTATCCATGACAACAAGCAAAGCACGACTATGTGTTTCTGTGTCTGTATGTTCCCCAATTCTGATTCAGTTAGGATTTCCAACTAATCCAACTTAGGCCAAACCAGATTCCTAACAATTACAGACTAAAATCTCTATTGCTCCCTCTAGTAATAACTTTTCAACCACATCTTTCTCTTTTCAGGATGCAAAACACATAATCAAAACCCAGTTTTCGTATAGCGGCCATCAGAAATTGAAGCGATTTCATGATTGAGCTAAAGTCAGAAAGAAAAAAATGTATAAAAAAAAAGGAAAAACAAGGGACCCGCCTAGACCCGCCTAGGCGGCCGCCTAGCGCCTAGGCCTATTTTTCCGACAGCCTAACTGAACAAAAGCACAGTTTATAGGTTTTGAGCTCTGATTATGAACATCATTACCGAATTTAACATTACAGAACAAATCCACCACCTGTTCTAGATGTCTGTGCATCATAGATTTTCCAAAATAAACAAAATATAAAGAGAATTTGGTTAAAACTACAAGTAATCTGAATGCATTCCACTAAAAAGCAGGAAGCAGAGTAATTGGAGACTGAGCTTAGTGAAAAGAAAAACCTTGGGTTGAAGAAACTATCCCACCAGTCAGAGTCTGCGGCTTTGGGCTCGACTGGAACCAAGCTTAAGTTTTTCTTCAATTTCCTATCTTTCTTGCTTTTCTTTGATTTCTTGGGAGACGCCATGAGAGCTCAAATGAGGAATTGCCCACCTCTTTTTTGGCCTTGAACTTGAAGACTTTGATGGGAAGTAATTCAGTGAAGCGAGCTAGGCAGCGAGGGAAATGTAAAGCTCGTATAGCCATTTTTGGCCTTTTTTTTTTTTTTTTTTTTTTTTTTTTTTTTTTTTTTTTTTTTTTTTTTTTTTTTTTTTTTTTTTTTTTTTTTTTTTTTTTTTTTTTTTTTTTTTTTTTTTTTTTTTTTTTTTTTTTTTTTTTTTTTTTTTTTTTTTTTTTTTTTTTTTTTTTTTTTTTTTTTTTTTTTTTTTTTTTTTTTTTTTTTTTTTTTTTTTTTTTTTTTTTTTTTTTTTTTTTTTTTTTTTTTTTTTTTTTTTTTTTTTTTTTTTTTTTTTTTTTTTTTTTTTTTTTTTTTTTTTTTTTTTTTTTTTTTTTTTTTTTTTTTTTTTTTTTTTTTTTTTTTTTTTTTTTTTTTTTTTTTTTTTTTTTTTTTTTTTTTTTTTTTTTTTTTTTTTTTTTTTTTTTTTCCCCCCAAACAAAACACACAGTTGCTTTGTCCACAGCAGAAGCTGAATACGTGAGTGCTGCAGAAGCAACTTCACAAGCCAAGTGGCTAAGATTTGTGCTTAAGGATTTCGGTGAAGAACAAGTAGAAGGAACAACAATCCTATGTGACAACACTTCTGCTATTGCAATGGCAAGGAACCCAGTTCATCACCAGAAAACAAGGCATATCAGTTGGAAATTTCATTTCATAAGGGAAGCCATTCAAGCAAAAGAAATTGAGCTAATCTACTGCAAGACAGAAGATCAAATAGCAGACATTTTCACCAAGGCTCTGCCTAAGGATCGTTTTGTTAGTTTAAGAAGACTACTTGGTGTGAAATCAGCTAAAGGATTAGAAGGGAGTATTGAAATGTAATCATTCAGCTGCTTTCTTATAGTCGAAGTCACCAAGCATTATTCCTCATTTTTTACGTCTATTTTAGATGTGATGTAATTAGAACCATTGGATCATAGTCCAGATGGATTCTCTAGCTTAGATTTGGTATGACAAGTGTAAGCACCTCATAGGGTGGCAGCTGTAATTTGGTTAGAGAAGAATCACTTCTCTCTCTCAGCTACCGAGCACACTATGTAAGCCAACTGTTTGTGAAAATGCAATAGAACAGTTTCCTCTCATTCTTTTCTTCTCCTTCTCTTGCAAAATCTTCAGATTACAAAACCTTCATAACCTAAAATACAAAACAACCATAGAATTCTAACACCGTCATGCCCCCAGGCCAACTAGTTACAATGCCAAGAAACCTCATCGCATGGTCAACAATTGTCCTCCAGGTCACACCAATCGTCTGATGTTTGAACGGTAGGAAGGGTCATAATGATGTTTGTACCATCTATGGCTCCACAACAATTGGGCAATCCAAAGGCTTCTTCAAGTTTGGACTTTATTTCTTCCATCCTGTTGGAATCAACTAGGAGGTCTGTTTTTTTTCTTATTTTGGTTTCTTAAATCGTATGGCTATCCTACGATTTTTTTTAATTAGCATGGCAGGGCGGCTATACTTATTTTTACATGTGATGTCTAATCGCTGGTGGCGTTAAAAATAGTACAGCTACACGGCTATACTCCGTGTTTTTACTTTAAAAAAAAAGGTACTGGCTCTTTTTTTATATTTAAAAATAGTATAGCCAACCGCTATACTCAGTTTTTAAAAAAATTTAAGTTTACACGTGGACGCCCGGCAGCCGTGTGGCTGCTCTGTTTTTTTTCCAGTGAATAGTATAGCAGAGCGGCTATACTCGATTATTTTCTTATCTTTAGAAAATAGTATTGCCGGCCGGCTTTACTGATTTTTTTTTTATAAATTCACTGTAATAAATAGTATAGACGAGTGACTATATTCTTATATATATATATATATGTACGTGTGTATTTTTCAATAATATATTTTTGTCCTATATACGTCACGTTTTTCAAAAAGTAAACGTATAATAGTCGTATTGTACATGTATGTACGTATTTTCTAATGTTTTACACACATTTTTTACAAAATTTTCAGTAAGACACAAAATTCACGTATTATACAAATAATTCTCACATATTATTGAATAAGAATAATATATGTTATAAAAATTATATTAAAATATTATACAATGGACGATTAATATCTACTTGGAATATGTTGAAACTAGCAAAAAAATAAAAACAATACGTCAATCACCTTCACTCAGGTCAACAAAAAAAATTATGCAGTGCAGACACTCTTTCTATGCCAAACTATCACCCTCGGCTTTGCAGTGCTGATGTCTGCAATGCCTTGAGAGAATGCATATCTTACTAGTTAAAGCAAAAGGGAGGGATAAGTGCCGAAACCAGTAAAATGATTACAAAATTCATGGATGCTATGTTATTTTGAATTATCAAGCTCAACTTCAATAATCCGCTAGCAAAAAACACAACCTTGAATGAGCAATCTTTCCAATATCAAAGGTTAAAACATTAGAAAGAAAAACCTCGATTTTCGCTCGGCTATACTGGCATCTTTTCCCCTCGATTTTCGCTTATCAAGGCTTCAAGATCAGTTGGCTGCCTATATTCTATCTGTCATCTCTTTGGAGTGTACAACAGCACTTGAGAAGCATGTGCTTGCAGACGCCACATCTCATAAACTAGAAACAGAAGAATCAGAGGTAATCTCCATGTCTGTTTATACATTCCCTCAGCAATGGGAAATTGGACTGAGGTGATGATCCATTTATTAAAGCTTCAATACTCTCTTCTTTTTTTTCTATCTAGAACTTAAAGCTTTACTCCATTTATTTCCTTACAGAAGGTACCAATCGAGATAAGCCGGATTTCAGGCATTGTCTTGAATTTTTTCATTAGAATCACGTCCATCCTCCATAAGTCCTTTAAAGCTTCCATAAGAGTGATCTAATATATTCTTCCTCTTACTGAAAACTTCATCAGCCTTCCCTAAGCGAGAAAACTCATAGCCCTGGGTACTAATAAGCGAAAACCGATTTGATTCCCAGCACTCATCTTTGCCAGTGATTTTATCTGATTTACCTCCATCTATTTTCATATAGCTTTGGTATTCTTCATACTTACACCCTTTATCAACAAAGTGAGCAGAACTTTCGTACTGAAGTACTTGGCCACTTGAGATATTCCCAACTGTAATGCTTGCTAATGGAAAACCATCTGTAGAATACGAGAAGAAAATTAAGAAAACAAAACAAAATCCTTTTCCAATAAGTAGCTCAAGGAAAATTACTTCAGTATTAATGACGTTTTGCAATCAAACAAGACCACAAGGCTTTCATTCTGTAATATGTAGTTACAGGCTGATGGCCAATACCTCCACGCATACTGATAAAGTCATCATCCGAGTCAGACTCCAGAATACTCACTGAGTCAAACCAAGCTTCCTCTTGGCAAATTACTGCAAATGAATAACATTCAAAATATGAGATTCAAGAGCTATGAATTTTCTTGCCAGCACTATTGGTTGAAATTGAAAGATAGTTGAAATCTGATGAAAGAAAGCACACACCGTTCGAATCATATTGACTGTGGTGCCATTGCAGCTGGGTGAGATGGAATGTTGAATTAGAAACCTTAGATCTTCTGTGAGTAGTTGTTGCACCATTCTCAAAGTCCACATGAACAAACTCACTGACAACATAGTCACTCACGCGAGCTCCTGCATCACTATTTATTTTCTTAAAACTGGTATTTCTTTTCTTGGTATCATCTGAAGCGGAGCAGTTGCCTTTCTATGGCGTTTTTGATGACCCGCTGACAGTGTTTTTTCTGTGATTTAATTGTTTTGGATGGGGTTGACATGCAACCAGCCATTGTAGCTTTTAAATCATGCAAGTCCCAACTACAATGATGCCTTCATCAAGTCCTCTCCAACCTGTGTGCCTACAAAATGAAACAAAATACATCAGAGAAGATTAAAGGGATTTCTGGGAAAGCAGTTTCTATGATCACAAATAATCATGAGAATGCAATCAATTCTTTCATCATGGGACTGTTTCAGTAATTTATGGCTCAAACTAGGCCAGTTAACCAACTTAACACTTGGAAATTATTAGAATCAAACGGATGACACACAGAGGTCTCTATGTTTAATGAGTATGGTGGCACTATTAGAAAGCACCTTGGTTAGAAGCGACTGGTAACTTGAAGCACTACACTAGTTATTCAATCAATTTGTAGATGAAAATTTGTGCAATCATCATAAAAATCAAATGTCTGATTCAAACCTTCTCAAACAAAGCGGGATGTCTCTTTCCCAGTCCCATAGATAAGCCACTTATCTATCTCAAGCCCCAAATCTTTAGTTCTGGCTCACTAGAACATAAACATGACCAGAAAACAAAAAGATAGTACAACCACCTCAAGACAACTCAACAAAACCTAGTCCCGTACTTGCTATTATCTATCTAAAGCCCCAAACCTTAGTCCCATGTACTTGCTATTATCTACCTTTAGTTGCTATTATCTATGACAACAAGCAAAGCACGACTATGTGTTTCTGTGTCTGTATATTCCCCAATTCTGATTCAGTTAGGATTTCCAACTAATCCAACTTAGGCCAAACCAGATTCCTAACAATTACAGACTAAAATCTCTATTGCTCCCTCTAGTAATAACTTTTCAACCACATCTTTCTCTTTTCAGGATGCAAAACACATAATCAAAACCCAGTTTTCGTATAGCGGCCATCAGAAATTGAAAGCGATTTCATGATTGAGCTAAAGTCAGAAAGAAAAAAATGTAAAAAAAAAGGAAAAAACAAGGGACCCGCCTAGACCCGCCTAGGCGGCCGCCTAGCGCCTAGGCCTATTTTTCCGACAGCCTAACTGAACAAAAGCACAGTTTATAGGTTTTGAGCTCTGATTATGAACATCATTACCGAATTTAACATTACAGAACAAAATCCACCACCTGTTCTAGATGTCTGTGCATCATAGATTTTCCAAAATAAACAAAATATAAAGAGAATTTGGTTAAAACTACAAGTAATCTGAATGCATTCCACTAAAAAGCAGGAAGCAGAGTAATTGGAGACTGAGCTTAGTGAAAAGAAAAACCTTGGGTTGAAGAAACTATCCCACCAGTCAGAGTCTGCGGCTTTGGGCTCGACTGGAACCAAGCTTAAGTTTTTCTTCAATTTCCTATCTTTCTTGCTTTTCTTTGATTTCTTGGGAGACGCCATGAGAGCTCAAATGAGGAATTGCCCACCTCTTTTTTGGCCTTGAACTTGAAGACTTTGATGGGAAGTAATTCAGTGAAGCGAGCTAGGCAGCGAGGGAAATGTAAAGCTCGTATAGCCATTTTTGGCCTTTTTATTTCTAATAAATAGTATAGCCGAACGGCTATACTATTTAAATATTATATATTTAAAAACGTATAGCCGTTTGGCTGTACTCTTTACATATAATATATTTTAAATGTATAATTTAAGAAGTAAGATGGTAGTTCAACTTATTTTTTGACCTTATTTTTCTAATCATTTAAGAAGTAAAGAAATATATATCTACTCAAATAAATAAGAGAACAATAAACACAAAAGATATTAAGCCAATCGAACCAACTATAGATATCATAAGTATCAAGCAGCAAAAAAGCTTAAAAGCAATGGAGCAGCAGCAGCTTCCATACATTCAACAATTATTCCCAGAAATTACTGAGCCAGAGCAAACAGTTCTTAGCAATCATATCAGCCCACAAATTCTTTGTGTTAATAGAAAATAAAAACATAAAAGGAAAGATCTTACTAACCAAGCCACCACCTTCATCGTCATCAAAATCACCACCATTTGCGCCAAGATCTTGCATTCCAGCTTGGTCTGTAACAGCTGACACCTAAATAGAAAAATGAGGACTCAGGTAGATGAACTCCCAAATTACTTAAAATATATGGTTTTAAGCAAAATCATCCGTTTGGGAAACCATAAGGATGCACAATTATGTAACAACGCAACGACTTCTGAAAACCTGAATCTAAAGCATCATTCTAAGTGGCAACTCTGATCCACCCTATAAATCTCAGAATGATAGCAGTCGGTGACACATTGCCACAACACATTCAAATATTTCAAAACAAAAAGCAAAAGAGGCTTCTATTCAGGAAATACCACAATAACTATTTAAGACCATGATTCTAATAGTATCATCAACTAGTGCTTGTAGTTATCGGTAAAATTACGTGCTACAACAATCTGCACATTATGAGAAGTTCACCACATCAACTACGTGCTACTCAATGTGCGCATTAACAAAAACCCCAGCTCATGCACTATTGCACAGTAGGCCTGCTGGGTTTCGCTACCTTACAGTGATCACACTGTATAATACATTTGGACAATGAAAGGCTGAACAGAGTCACCAACAAAAAATTCCAACAATCAAATAAATACATGCCATGTCAAAAAAGCATCGCCAAATTAACCAGAGGTACTAACATACCAGTAACACACACAACCAAATTGATGAGCTTGGAAAGAGTACACAATGCAAGCATATTTCTGGAGGAAGAAGTATAATAACAATATAGTAATGTGCCATTACCTTAATTAGTCGACCTGCAATCTCCAATTTTCCATTCAAACTCAGTGCATTTCTGGCATCTTCAAGACGTGAGAACTGCAAGCAACTGATTCAATGAGTTTGATTTATTCAATACAATTACAAGGAATCATATCCAGCATCTGATAAGAACAACTGGAATGGAATTGAACTAAAAGGAAGGGGAAAAAAAACATTGCCAACCCAACTTGATTTCATTGGCCTTTCAGGTTTTAAAATATTGTAACCTGAAATTGTATGATGGGTTGACCCTTAACCCAACCCATGCCCGCACCTAGCTAAGGATTTGGCAGTTAGAAGTTTTTGGTGCCCACTCTTCTCAGTTTGAGTTGGGAAGAAACTTGAAAGACAATACACTAGATTCTTATTAAATTCTGGTGCAGTAGAAGACCCAATCAAGAAAAGGTGTGCATTTGTTTAGAGTCGATTTCAAATTCCATCTCCAGCTACAACGAACCGGCAGTTGACAGTTTTCTTTTTCAAATTTCCCCTCCATGGATTTGGACTTGCAAATAAATATAAATGACCTTTGGCTTAATATAACTAGCTGCATGCAAATATTTATATATTTATTCTATATCCAGGCTGCTTAAGTTGAAAGTTGTAGTCAAACAGACCTGCACAAATCCAAAACCTTTGCTGTTGTTAGTTTCGTCAACAGGTAACTGAACCAGTTCTACAGGACCAAATGCTCCAAAAACCTGCATATATATATATATATATCACATATTAAAGGGTGAAAGTCAAAATGCAAAAAATATTCACAATTACAAAGACGAAATTAGGAAACTGTGAACAGAAGTGCTCAAAAGCAACCAAAAAAAATTACATAACCAACAGCAAGCTTGATTATGTACATTATCTGATGCCAACATTAGAACTGTGTCAGAAAAGTACTCACCTGGCGGAGATCGTCTTCTTTTATATTGGTATGGAGATTTCCAACATACAGCCTTCTAGCTCCGCCAGAATATGGGCCTATCATCCCACCTGGTCCGCTAACCACAGATGTTGATTCAACCAGATTCTTCTCAGCCTCTGATGGCTTCACCATCACTGGTTGACCAAGAAGAGGCTGACCAGAAAGTGCAATCGCCATAGGTACCGACATTGCATCATAAAACTCAATATACCTACAAACTAGAGAACATTAGACTCTTAGATAATCAAAAACCAATTGCCACATACAGATGCATATAATAGCAAAGTTTACTGGAGTCTCCACTCATAGTTCAAAACGGGGAAAGAAAAATGTCCTATATGATATATCTTATCATCTTGACCAACTAGAATAACCTATAGTATATACTATATGTACTGCTTTTAGTACAAAGGCGATCAATATCATCGAAAACTTTCTAAGATGATGATGCAAATTTTGAACATTATAAATGATGTGATGATTCTTTGTACTGCACAAGAAAACGTTGGAACAAGGAAGATGCAGCCATCAAGAAGGAAGCAGGAACTGCCAACCATTCCAAAAATGACCAAGCGACATTAAAAGGATAGTCTTATTTGAACCTTAGAATGAAATCTTTGGCTTATTGTCAACACAACCACATAAACTTTTTTCATTAACAACCGGATAATTTAAGACTCTCACATCATCTTAAACGCTACCATTGCATAATGGGTAATTGTTAAAGTGAACCTTCTGTTAACAACCATCCAAAGCTTTTGTCACCAAGACTTAAGAAAAACTTACCCAACTCCCTTAGAACGTCTTGAATTGCGATCCATAATGAGGCGTACATCGCGGACCTAAAAATACACAATTCAGAGCTATAAGATAGACAATCTTTTCACTGCATCATTTACGTGTCGATTAAATATCGGCTTTTCACGCAATAACTTACCGGTAAGTTATAGGCTTTTCGCTCAATCATTTACCTGACGATTAAATATTGGCTTTTCACGCCATAACTTACCGGTAAGTTATAGGCTTTTCACTCCATCACTTACATGATGGTTAAATATTGGCTTTTCACGCTATAACTTACCGGTTAGTTATTGGCTTTTTGCTCTATCACTTACATATTGAGCATAAAATTATCACACATGCATGCGCACTGATTTGATTGAAGTTGCCATTGTTTTTCGATCAATTTTAACATGCAAATACTAGTCATAACTCTTGGGGTTATTTTTTGTTATTTCAATCCCTAGTATGGACATGAATATATTAAATTAACAAAGACATAACTATTTTTCGGTAGAAAGGTTAAAGAGCGTGCTTTTGAAATTGCCAAGGCCATAGATGACGAAGATGGGTTGATAGGAGCATTGAATGCCTTTCATAGGCACTTTCCTCACAGTAAATCTGAGGATAAACCCGAGTCATTGCCTGCTAGAAGTGGCTTATTTTCCATCAGTAGGTGTTTTGGCTATTCCCATTTCAGTACACATCCCACGGCCTCTCCTCCACATTTGTAAGTTGGAGCAGTTTCTCTCTGTAATGAGGCTGACTTGAGTACCCTATAACAGAAAGAAAAGAAAAGAATACCCACAGATTCTCTTGTAATGACTGCAAAAAGATTCAGTCTCTAAGCCCCAAGTTGTTAGTGTGTCAACTAGCTGAAAATGCAGTTTCGTTTTAGTACACAAAATTGTATTTACAGGCTCCTTTTGCTCCACCATCCCCAACCAACAAACCACCAGTGATAGTGACATGTACATTTATCTTCAAGTTCTCAATCTTGTTGTTGCTATAACAATAATTGTAATAGACGAAGAATTTGCTAAACAGTTCTGTCTTAGTTTGCTGGACCACAGTTTGTCATAAAACTGTGCCAAAAAAAAAAAAAAAAAAAAAGACAAACATAATAAAAGAACAACTAAGGCAGCTTTGACGGGGAAAGGAAAAAAAAACAATGACTAAGGGCGTTTGACTAAAACAACCAAAGTCATTCGAAGGTTGGAAAAAACTAAAAGGAGACAAGTCAATTTTTTCCTTGCGTAGAGCTCATCGATACGAGTTCATAGACACGTAGTGGGCCCAAATCGCAGTTTTAACGAAGAAGTTACGGTCAGCGGAAGCACAGTGGCACAATTGTAAATATTTCAAGGTCAGAATTTTAAAACCCAGGTCAGCTTCTTTTTCTCTCTCTTTCTCCTACCACGACCTCTCTCTCTCTCTCTCTCTCTCTCTCTCTCTCTCTCTCTCTCTCTCTCTCTCTCTCCCCGTCGTTTTCCGACGCTGAATCCGGCTTCGTCCGGCCACCGTTTTCGACGAAACGACTTGCAAACTTTTCCTCTCCTCCTCTTCTTGACCCACCCAATTTCAAAAACCCGGGTCTCACCCAGGTGCAACCGCGAGATAAAATATATTTTTGGACTCTAATTTGGTCATTGGGATCGAATCCTATTTATTAGATTTGTTAAGTTCGGTTTTGAATTTGTCGGTAGCCTGAAGGGATGTGGTTATAATGTGTTTGTGATTGTGTCGGGGCTGAAACCTATTTTAGATTGATGAATGATTGTGGATTGAGTCCTTACAACTACTTATGACTATGCTTGGAGGGTAGCTTGGTTTTTTCAAGCTTTATCTTTTAATTATTATTTTAAGTTTGAAATCCTAGTTAGGATGCATACGCCAGAGTTTCTTCAATACTGTGTGCTCGTTAGTGGAGGCGCACCAGATTGTCTTAATTTTGATGTTTGGTAAAGTATTGGCTTTTCACTCGATAACTTACCGGTGAGTCGTAGTCTTTTCACTGCATCATTTACATGTCGATTAAATATCGGCTTTTCACGCAATAACTTACCGGTAAGTTATAGGCTTTTCGCTCAATCATTTACCTGACGATTAAATATTGGCTTTTCACGCCATAACTTACCGGTAAGTTATAGGCTTTTCACTCCATCACTTACATGATGGTTAAATATTGGCTTTTCACGCTATAACTTACCGGTAAGTTATTGGCTTTTTGCTCTATCACTTACATATTGAGCGTAAAATTATCACACATGCATGCGCACTGATTTGATTGAAGTTGCCATTGTTTTTCGATCAATTTTAACATGCAAATACTAGTCATAACTCTTGGGGTTATTTTTTGTTATTTCAATCCCTAGTATGGACATGAATATATTAAATTAACAAAGACATAACTATTTTTCGGTAGAAAGGTTAAAGAGCGTGCTGTTGAAATTGCCAAGGCCATAGATGACGAAGATGGGTTGATAGGAGCATTGAATGCCTTTCATAGGCACTTTCCTCACAGTAAATCTGAGGATAAACCCGAGTCATTGCCTGCTAGAAGTGGCTTATTTTCCATCAGTAGGTGTTTTGGCTATTCCCATTTCAGTACACATCCCACGGCCTCTCCTCCACATTTGTAAGTTGGAGCAGTTTCTCTCTGTAATGAGGCTGACTTGAGTACCCTATAACAGTAAGAAAAGAAAAGAATACCCACAGATTCTCTTGTAATGACTGCAAAAAGATTCAGTCTCTAAGCCCCAAGTTGTTAGTGTGTCAACTAGCTGAAAATGCAGTTTTGTTTTAGTACACAAAATTGTATTTACAGGCTCCTTTTGCTCTACCATCCCCAACCAACAAACCACCAGTGATAGTGACATGTACATTTATCTTCAAGTTCTCAATCTTGTTGTTGCTATAACAATAATTGTAATAGACGAAGAATTTGCTAAACAGTTCTGTCTTAGTTTGCTGGACCACAGTTTGTCATAAAACTGTGCCAAAACAAAAAAAAAAAAAGACAAAACATAATAAAAGAACAACTAAGGCAGCTTTGACGGGGAAAAAAAAAAAAACAAAGACTAAGGGCGTTTGACTAAAACAACCAAAGTCATTCGAAGGTTGGAAAAAACTAAAAGGAGACAAGTCATTTTTTTCCTTGCGTAGAGCTCATCGATACGAGTTCATAGACACGTAGTGGGCCCAAATCGCAGTTTTAACGAAGAAGTTACGGTCAGCGGAAGCACAGTGGCACAATTGTAAATATTTCAAGGTCAGAATTTTAAAACCCAGGTCAGCTTCTTTTTCTCTCTCTTTCTCCTACCACGACTCTCTCTCTCTCTCTCTCTCCCCGTCGCAAAACAACATTTTCCGACGCTGAATCCGGCTTCGTCCGGCCACCGTTTTCGACGAAACGACTTGCAAACTTTTCCTCTCCTCCTCTACTTGACCCACCCAATTTCAAAAACCCGGGTCTCACCCAGGTGCAACCGCGAGACAAATATATTTTTGGACTCTAATTTGGTCATTGGGATCGAATCCTATTTATTAGATTTGTTAAGTTCGGTTTTGAATTTGTCGGTAGCCTGAAGGGATGTGGTTATAATGTGTTTGTGATTGTGTCGGGGATGAAACCTATTTTAGATTGATGAATGAGTGTGGATTGAGTCCTTACAACTACTTATGACTATGCTTGGAGGGTAGATTGTGCATGCTGAAGTGTGGACATTTTAAACTGTGTTTTTGACAGGTTGAAAAATTTGGTTAAGTCCGTTTTTCAAGGGAGACTCTGCCAAAATTTCGGTAGAAGTCTCGGCCCTCTTTTCCTTTGTTTTAGGGGAAGAGGACATTTGAAATCAGTAAGTGGGCCCGGTATCGGTTGGATGTCGAAAATACCACAGGATCCGTCACAGATTCCGAGGAATTCGGGGCGAGTCCTGTCATTTTATTTGTATTGTTATAGCTTGGTTTTTTCAAGCTTTATCTTTTAATTATTATTTTAAGTTTGAAATCCTAGTTGGGATGCATACGCCAGAGTTTCTTCGATACTGCGTGCTCGTTAGTGGAGGCGTACCAGATTGCCTTAATTTTGATGTTTGGTAAAGTATTGGCTTTTCACTCGATAACTTACCGGTGAGTCGTAGTCTTTTCACTGCATCATTTACATGTCGATTAAATATCGGCTTTTCACGCAATAACTTACCGGTAAGTTATAGGCTTTTCGCTCAATCATTTACCTGACGATTAAATATTGGCTTTTCACGCCATAACTTACCGGTAAGTTATAGGCTTTTCACTCCATCACTTACATGATGGTTAAATATTGGCTTTTCACGCTATAACTTACCGGTAAGTTATTGGCTTTTTGCTCTATCACTTACATATTGAGCGTAAAATTATCACACATGCATGCGCACTGATTTGATTGAAGTTGCCATTGTTTTTCGATCAATTTTAACATGCAAATACTAGTCATAACTCTTGGGGTTATTTTTTGTTATTTCAATCCCTAGTATGGACATGAATATATTAAATTAACAAAGACATAACTATTTTTCGGTAGAAAGGTTAAAGAGCGTGCTGTTGAAATTGCCAAGGCCATAGATGACGAAGATGGGTTGATAGGAGCATTGAATGCCTTTCATAGGCACTTTCCTCACAGTAAATCTGAGGATAAACCCGAGTCATTGCCTGCTAGAAGTGGCTTATTTTCCATCAGTAGGTGTTTTGGCTATTCCCATTTCAGTACACATCCCACGGCCTCTCCTCCACATTTGTAAGTTGGAGCAGTTTCTCTCTGTAATGAGGCTGACTTGAGTACCCTATAACAGTAAGAAAAGAAAAGAATACCCACAGATTCTTTGTAATGACTGCAAAAAGATTCAGTCTCTAAGCCCCAAGTTGTTAGTGTGTCAACTAGCTGAAAATGCAGTTTTGTTTTAGTACACAAAATTGTATTTACAGGCTCCTTTTGCTCTACCATCCCCAACCAACAAACCACCAGTGATAGTGACATGTGCATTTATCTTCAAGTTCTCAATCTTGTTGTTGCTATAACAATAATTGTAATAGACGAAGAATTTGCTAAACAGTTCTGTCTTAGTTTGCTAGACCACAGTTTGTCATAAAACTGTGCCAAACAAAAAAAAAAAAAAAAAAGACCAGATCAGATAGGCCCTACTAGGACCAAGGTCTGCTGGATGGCGTCTGCTCACGGTCAAAACCACCTGAGCCATATGCTTGGGCAGAATCTCCCAAGATCCCCCTCAGTCGAACTTGAGGAGCAAATCAAGGTGACTAGAGAATCTAGGGAAGATC
The DNA here is from genome assembly GCA_903112645.1 of Prunus armeniaca. Lineage (NCBI taxonomy): Eukaryota > Viridiplantae > Streptophyta > Magnoliopsida > Rosales > Rosaceae > Prunus > Prunus armeniaca. The sequence goes on along the minus strand of CAEKDK010000003.1, from coordinate 4,960,081 downwards.
GCCGCTATGATCAAGTTAATCCACGCGGGTGTCAAGACATGATTGAAAGGGAGCACTTAATGCACTTCAAATCCAATCCAGGTGTCGTCCCACTAAAAGGGAGATAGTTTGCAAAGGCCATCTGCTTGGGACTTGTTGAACTCCTTTGCTCGTCCTGACCCGAGTTAGGGCCCTAGTCAACCAGGGGAACCACACTCCTAATTAACATATGGTGCCGTCTATGACAATTGTTGCTGATAGAAGTCGCATCCCCTCTCCCAACTGAGTCCCAACGTGAGCAAAACTGAGCTATGTTGAATCAACATATTAGAAAGAATGCTCTCTCGGGTTCTGCCTAGAGAAAAGCCCATATAAGAAAGAAGGAAAGACATTAAATAGATCGCCTCAATAGCCTGGAGGACAAGATTAGCCAAATCCTGAGGGCGTAAAAGACGTCCAAAATCTCAACAATAGCCTTCGCGCGTAGAACGAAATACTACAAGAAAGTCACGCTAACCTAGTAAAAAAGGTAGACTCATGACAGAAGAACGACCAAAAGCAGGTTGGCAACGAGGATGCTAGCGAAGCCTCGTTTGAGTTAGTAGAGGCTGAGGTACCAAGGCGAGAAACGACTGACTCAAGAGCCATACTGGAGGAAAAAAGAGCCTGGCGGGAGCGTAACCAATGCCTGGTAGAAAACTTATAGAATGAGAAAACCACGACAGGCACAAGCGAAGTCGAGGAGGATGTCGGTGGCATCACCTCCATGCTAAAGGACTTAGTCACTGACAAACTAAGAAGTGTGTGGGATCAGCTCAGACACGTGGAGAAATAAAAAATGCCCAGAAGGCCGGAGTTAATCGAGGAAGAAATCCCGTTGCCCTATACTTGTGACTTACTGAAGACTAGGGTGGTGGGAGATTCAAAGCCCCCAAAAATCCCCTTATATACGATGGAATGACCGAACCATACGACTACATGGATAATTTCCGTAATGCCATGAAAGGACGAGAGGCAAATGAGGTAACCAAGTGCCGCCTGTTCCCAACAACGCTCAAAGGCCCTGCCACAAGCTGGTTCTAGCGACTCACTCCAGAATCAATTGGTTCTTTTGCCGAACTAAGAGAGGTTTTCATGGATCGATATATGATCATTTTTTATCAGCTATACACCACGAACGACTTATTAGTGGTCAGACAATGACCCGACAAGAAACTCCTGGATTACATCACCTGATTCAACAACGAGTATGCACGATGTGAAGGTTGCGACGAGGCAATGATACATAATGCCCTAATGAGAGGACTTCAAGTCAGGGACTTCTTCTTTTCCCTTAATAAGACCCCCTGAAACATACAAGGATCATCTTCGCGAGGCTATCAGCTATTCAAGAGTTGAGCAGCTGAACTTGGCAAGGAAGGGGATTGCAAGGCCAAATCCCAAAGCACCAGAGCGATATCGACCCAAGGAGAAGAGGTCCAACGACTATGCATATGACTTATTAGCGAAAAGAAAGAAAGAAGAGGTCCGACCCGAGAAGTATAATCAATACAGCAACTATACCCCCTGAACAAACCCAAAGGAGAGATCTTTGCAGTGATAACCAATGAGCTCCCCAGCCCAAGGAAAATAAGGTAACTATACCAAGGTAGGAGAGACTACAACAAGTACTGCAAATATCACCGCGATTATGGCCACCATATTGACGACTACTACCAGCTCAAAGAAGAAATCAAAGCCTTAATTAGGTGAGGAAGTTGAAGGAGAGTGTGACAAGACATGCCATCCCTGCCAATGACCACACACAGATGGACAAGAGTGGCCAATTTAATTGGAAAAAAAATGAGAATTCAACTACTCTAATAGGGTATTGTGATAGTGATTGGGCTGGGAGTGAGGATGATATGTGAAGCACCTCAGGATATGCTTTCACACTAGGCTCAGGCATGTTTTCTTGGGCTTCTATCAAGCAAAACACAGTTGCTTTGTCCACAGCAGAAGCTGAATACGTGAGTGCTGCAGAAGCAACTTCACAAGCCAAGTGGCTAAGATTTGTGCTTAAGGATTTCGGTGAAGAACAAGTAGAAGGAACACCAATCCTATGTGACAACACTTCTGCTATTGCAATGGCAAGGAACCCAGTTCATCACCAGAAAACAAGGCATATCAGTTGGAAATTTCATTTCATAAGGGAAGCCATTCAAGCAAAAGAAATTGAGCTAATCTACTGCAAGACAGAAGATCAAATAGCAGACATTTTCACCAAGGCTCTGCCTAAGGATCGTTTTGTTAGTTTAAGAAGACTACTTGGTGTGAAATCAGCTAAAGGATTAGAAGGGAGTATTGAAATGTAATCATTCAGCTGCTTTCTTATAGTCGAAGTCACCAAGCATTATTCCTCATTTTTTACGTCTATTTTAGATGTGATGTAATTAGAACCATTGGATCATAGTCCAGATGGATTCTCTAGCTTAGATTTGGTATGACAAGTGTAAGCACCTCATAGGGTGGCAGCTGTAATTTGGTTAGAGAAGAATCACTTCTCTCTCTCAGCTACCGAGCACACTATGTAAGCCAACTGTTTGTGAAAATGCAATAGAACAGTTTCCTCTCATTCTTTTCTTCTCCTTCTCTTGCAAAATCTTCAGATTACAAAACCTTCATAACCTAAAATACAAAACAACCATAGAATTCTAACACCGTCATGCCCCCAGGCCAACTAGTTACAATGCCAAGAAACCTCATCGCATGGTCAACAATTGTCCTCCAGGTCACACCAATCGTCTGATGTTTGAACGGTAGGAAGGGTCATAATGATGTTTGTACCATCTATGGCTCCACAACAATTGGGCAATCCAAAGGCTTCTTCAAGTTTGGACCTTATTTCTTCCATCCTGTTGGAATCAACTAGGAGGTCTGTTTTTTTTCTTATTTTGGTTTCTTAAATCGTATGGCTATCCTACGATTTTTTTTAATTAGCATGGCAGGGCGGCTATACTTATTTTTACATGTGATGTCTAATCGCTGGTGGCGTTAAAAATAGTACAGCTACACGGCTATACTCCGTGTTTTTACTTTTAAAAAAAAATAGTACTGGCTCTTTTTTTATATTTAAAAATAGTATAGCCAACCGCTATACTCAGTTTTTAAAAAAAATTTAAGTTTACACGTGGACGCCCGGCAGCCGTGTGGCTGCTCTGTTTTTTTTCCAGTGAATAGTATAGCAGAGCGGCTATACTCGATTATTTTCTTATCTTTAGAAAATAGTATTGCCGGCCGGCTTTACTGATTTTTTTATTTATAAATTCACTGTAATAAATAGTATAGACGAGTGACTATATTCTTATATATATATATATGTACGTGTGTATTTTTCAATAATATATTTTTGTCCTATATACGTCACGTTTTTCAAAAAGTAAACGTATAATAGTCGTATTGTACATGTATGTACGTATTTTCTAATGTTTTACACACATTTTTTACAAAATTTTCAGTAAGACACAAAATTCACGTATTATACAAATAATTCTCACATATTATTGAATAAGAATAATATATGTTATAAAAATTATATTAAAATATTATACAATGGACGATTAATATCTACTTGGAATATGTTGAAACTAGCAAAAAAATAAAAACAATACGTCAATCACCTTCACTCAGGTCAACAAAAAAAATTATGCAGTGCAGACACTCTTTCTATGCCAAACTATCACCCTCGGCTTTGCAGTGCTGATGTCTGCAATGCCTTGAGAGAATGCATATCTTACTAGTTAAAGCAAAAGGGAGGGATAAGTGCCGAAACCAGTAAAATGATTACAAAATTCATGGATGCTATGTTATTTTGAATTATCAAGCTCAACTTCAATAATCCGCTAGCAAAAAACACAACCTTGAATGAGCAATCTTTCCAATATCAAAGGTTAAAACATTAGAAAGAAAAACCTCGATTTTCGCTCGGCTATACTGGCATCTTTTCCCCTCGATTTTCGCTTATCAAGGCTTCAAGATCAGTTGGCTGCCTATATTCTATCTGTCATCTCTTTGGAGTGTACAACAGCACTTGAGAAGCATGTGCTTGCAGACGCCACATCTCATAAACTAGAAACAGAAGAATCAGAGGTAATCTCCATGTCTGTTTATACATTCCCTCAGCAATGGGAAATTGGACTGAGGTGATGATCCATTTATTAAAGCTTCAATACTCTCTTCTTTTTTTTCTATCTAGAACTTAAAGCTTTACTCCATTTATTTCCTTACAGAAGGTACCAATCGAGATAAGCCGGATTTCAGGCATTGTCTTGAATTTTTTCATTAGAATCACGTCCATCCTCCATAAGTCCTTTAAAGCTTCCATAAGAGTGATCTAATATATTCTTCCTCTTACTGAAAACTTCATCAGCCTTCCCTAAGCGAGAAAACTCATAGCCCTGGGTACTAATAAGCGAAAACCGATTTGATTCCCAGCACTCATCTTTGCCAGTGATTTTATCTGATTTACCTCCATCTATTTTCATATAGCTTTGGTATTCTTCATACTTACACCCTTTATCAACAAAGTGAGCAGAACTTTCGTACTGAAGTACTTGGCCACTTGAGATATTCCCAACTGTAATGCTTGCTAATGGAAAACCATCTGTAGAATACGAGAAGAAAATTAAGAAAACAAAACAAAATCCTTTTCCAATAAGTAGCTCAAGGAAAATTACTTCAGTATTAATGACGTTTTGCAATCAAACAAGACCACAAGGCTTTCATTCTGTAATATGTAGTTACAGGCTGATGGCCAATACCTCCACGCATACTGATAAAGTCATCATCCGAGTCAGACTCCAGAATACTCACTGAGTCAAACCAAGCTTCCTCTTGGCAAATTACTGCAAATTAATAACTTTCAAAATATGAGATTCAAGAGCTATGAATTTTCTTGTCAGCACTATTGGTTGAAATTGACAGAGTTGAAATCTGATGAAAGAAAACACACACCATTCGAATCATATTGACTGTGGTGCCATTGCAGCTGGGAGAGATGGAATGTTGAATTGGAAACCTTAGATCTTCTGTGAGTAGTTGTTGCACCATTCTCAAAGTCCACATGAACAAACTCACTGACAACATAGTCACTCACGCGAGCTCCTGCATCACTATTTATTTTCTTAAAACTGGTATTTCTTTTCTTGGTATCATCTGAAGCGGAGCAGTTGCCTTTCTATGGCGTTTTTGATGACCCGCTGACAGTGTTTTTTCTGTGATTTAATTGTTTTGGATGGGGTTGACATGCAACCAGCCATTGTAGCTTTTAAATCATGCAAGTCCCAACTACAATGATGCCTTCATCAAGTCCTCTCCAACCTGTGTGCCTACAAATGAAACAAAATACATCAGAGAAGATTAAAGGATTTCTGGACAGTAGTTTATATGATCACAAATAATCATGAGAATGCAATCAATTATTTCATCATGGGACTGTTTCAGTAATTTATGGCTCAAACACTAGGCCAGTTAACCAACTTAACACTTGGAAATTATTAGAATCAAACGGATGACACACAGAGGTCTCTATGTTTAATGAGTATGGTGGCACTATTAGAAAGCACCTTGGTTAGAAGCGACTGGTAACTTGAAGCACTACACTAGTTATTCAATCAATTTGTAGATGAAAATTTGTGCAAACATCATAAAAATCAAATGTCTGATTCAAACCTTCTCAAACAAAGCGGAATGTCTCTTTCCCAGTCCCATAGATAAGCCACTTATCTATCTCAAGCCCCAAATCTTTAGTTCTGGCTCACTAGAACATAAACATGACCAGAAAACAAAAAGATAGTACAACCACCTCAAGAACAACTCAACAAAACCTTAGTCCCTGTACTTGCTATTATCTACCTTTAGTTGCTATTATCTATGAAAACAAGCAAAGCACGACTATGTGTTTCTGTGTCTGCATATTCCCCAATTCTGATTCAGTCAGGATTTCCAACTAATCCAACTTAGGCCAAACCAGATTCCTAACAATTACAGACTAAAATCTCTATTGCTCCCTCTAGTAATAACTTTTCAACCACATCTTTCTCTTTTCATGATGCAAAACACATAATCAAAACCCAGTTTTCGTATAGCGGCCATCAGAAATTGAAGCGATTTCATGATTGAGCTAAAGTCAGAAAGAAAAAAAATGTAAAAAAAAGAAAAGAAAAAAGGGACCCGCCTAGACCCGCCTAGCGCCTAGGCCGATTTTTCCAACAGCCTAACTGAACAAAAGCACAGTTTATAGGTTTTGAGCTCTGATTATGAACATCATTACCGAATTTAACATTACAAAACAAAATCCATCACCTGTTCTAGATGTCTGTGCATCATAGATTTTCCAAAATAAACAAAATATAAAGAGAATTTGGTTAAAACTACAAGTAATCTGAATGCATTCCACTAAAAAGCAGGAAGCAGAGTAATTGGAGACTGAGCTTAGTGAAAAGAAAAACCGTGGGTTGAAGAAACTATCCCACCAGTCAGAGTCTGCGGCTTTAGGCTCGATTGGAACCAAGCTTAAGTTTTTCTTCAATTTCCTATCTTTCTTGCTTTGCTTTGATTTCGTGGGAGACGCCATGAGAGCTCAAGTTAGGAATTGGCCACCTCTTTTTTGGCCTTGAACTTGAAGACTTTGATGGGAAATGTAAAGCTCGCCTCGCATAGCCATTTTTGGCTCTTTTTTTTCAATAAATAGTATAGCCGAACGGCTATACTATTGAAATATTATATTTGAATGGTATAGCCGCCCGGCTGAACGCTTTACATATAATATATTCAAAGGGTATAGCCGCTCGGCTATACTGGTATCTTTTCCCCTCGATTTTCGTTTATCAGGGCTTCAAGATCAGTTGGCTGCCTATATTCCATCGTGTATGGTCTTCTAGCCAGAAAGTATTCTGAAAGACTTGCTTTTTATATTAGATGAATGGTGGAGCCAGTATTTGAATATATGGTTTATCTTCAGAATTATGCAAGTTGTTTGTGGCTCCAGGATTCTCCTTTTATTTTACTTGAGTCCTCAAATTTCATATATATATATATATATATTTTAAAAGAAGTGGTACTTCAATTTTGGGAAATTTTATGGAAAGTAAGCTGGTTTCTATCTACATTGGGCTGAACATGAATTGTTCAGCTTATGGCATGTTGCATTTGATTTCAATGGTGCATGCGATTTTGGATATCATTTGAATTTGACACATCTATATTCCACTTGCATCCAGGATGACTTTCTACATGCTGAAAGCTCTCATTTGGATGGAGATCAGTGGCCACGGTATCAGATGGTGTTTCGGACTTGCAGGATTTACAAACAAGAATTAAAGCTATTGAAAAGGCAATGGTGGAAAAGGAAAGGCATTTTTCCACAAATCAGGTAGAAAAGAAACTCGGGGATGGGGTTTGGTAACACTATGAAGAAGCGTGAAATATCTGGCTCAGGTAAAGACATCATTCTTGATGAGATATCAGAGTGTATATCCTATGGGATAAGCAGAAGAGACACCATACAGGCTGATGGTCAGATGCTTGAGTTGTGGGAAACCACCGACCAGGATGCCAGCATTGATTTGATGGCTGGCAAGGGCCAGAAGGTGGCCGCTGTACCAACTGACCACAGGTCAGACTGAAGCAGTAAAGGAACACGAGAATAAATATTCCTCTTCAGAATCATTGGTTGAGAAGGAATTGGGCGTGGACAAATTAGAGATCTCTAAGAGATTTACAGAGCCCCATCAAGAAGGCAACAAGAAAAGGATTCTAGAAAGACTTGATTCTGATGTACAAAAGTTGGCAAACCTTCAAATAACTCCTGAAGAGGAAGGTGGAGATTACTGAAATGAGCAAAAAAGGGCAAAGGTATTGAATTTGAAAACGTGAAGGGGCAGCTGGAAGAAGCTGACGAGGCCATCACTGAGTTGTTTGACGTCAATAAAAAATTGATGAAGAACGTTGAAGATAGTCCTCTGTTCTCTAATGGAGCTTCTGGGGTAGTGTCGGATGAAAGTGGGAGTGTGAGAAGGAGACTTTCAGAGCAAGCAAAAAGAGGGTCCGAAAAAATCAGGCGGCTACATTTGGAGGTGCAGAAACTGTAATTTCTTCTACTGAAACTTGATGGTGAAAAGGAAAGCAGAGGATCAACAAGGATCGCGGAGCGGAAAACAAGAGTTCTTCTGAAGGACTATATCTATGGTGGCAATAGAACCAACCAGAAACATAAGAAAGCGCCCTTCTGTGCATGCATACAGCCCCTAACCAAGGGAGATTGAAGCAATGGAATTTCATGGTCCCATGGTATAGTTTTAAAGTAATGATCAGGCTTTAGTTTTGTCTCATTGTCCATAAGTTTTTTCTTTTTAGAGAGCTGTACTTGTTTTGCCATATTTTATAGAGAGGAGTATTGGGTCTTGCTTAGTTTTGAGATCCTGCTGTACATGCCAGGCCCCATCTTCTAATCAAAGGAAACTCACTCTGATGGTGTTTGCTTTTTTTTATCATATTATTTTTCTTTTACATATATATTGCTGCTTGTCTTACTTATGCCGCAGATTAAAATAAAAATGCTTTATTTTTGTGAGATATCTTTGGCTTTAAATTTCTTTGGTGTTACAAGTTCACGTAGACTCTGACAAAATGAGCTTCCATTCTACTTTCTAAGCCGCCATACGAAGATATGGCTGATTCACATAGTCTGTTAAAAACATACATACATTTCTTTTATGCAAGTCAATGAGAATAAGAGAAGCAATTCAGCATTTCATGTCATATATGGCTGGTGCCGGTGAAATTGCCGAAGCAAATAATTTTACAGATTGAAACCGTTCCAGACTTCCAACTCATTTAAACCAGACTGGCAGAACAAGAATCACTTTGGTGCAGCGGTCTGCTTGCTGTGCAGCAAGTGTTTCACTAGGATATCCCTCATAGTCCTCCCCAACGGATCAACTTTCCTACAGCATTGTTCGCCATATCCCGAGTCATGATGACCAGAAAAAGCAACATCTGGTTGTAATATATCTCTACTGTCAATTTTATTGTGAAGTAAACAGCATACCAAGATGATTCTCTTAAACAAATAGTATAAAAAGCTGGCAGGAGTGCAAGAGATGGTAGTTCAAATTATTTTTTGACCTTATTTTTCTCCTAGGAGAATGAACTCTAATCATTTAAGAAGTAAGAAATATATATCTACTCAAATAAAAAAGAGAACAATAAACACAAAAGATATTAAGCCAATCGAACCAACTATAGATACCATAAGCATCAAGCAGCAAAAAAGCTTAAAAGCAATGGAGCAGCAGCAGCTTCCATACATTCAACAATTATTCCCAGAAATTACTGAGCCAGAGCAAACAGTTCTTAGCAATCGTATCAGCCCACAAATTCTTTGTGTTAATAGAAAATAAAAACATAAAAGGAAAGATCTTACTAACCAAGCCACCACCATCATCGTCATCAAAATCACCAGCATTTGCTCCAAGATCTTGCATTCCAGCTTGGTCTGTAACAGCTGACACCTAAATAGAAAAATGAGGACTCAGGTAGATGAACTCCCAAATTACTTAATATATGGTTTTAAGCAAAATCATCCGTTTGGGAAACCATAAGGATGTACAATTATGTAACAACGCAACGACTTCTGAAAACCTGAATCTAAAGCATCATTCTAAGTGGCAACTCTGATCCACCCTATAAATCTCAGAATGATAGCAGTCGGTGACACATCGCCACAACACATTCAAATATTTCAAAACACAAAAGCAAAGAGGCTTCTATTCAGGAAATACCACAATAACTATTTAAGACCATGATACTAATAGTATCATCAACTAGTGCTTGTAGTTATCGGTAAAATTACGTGCTACAACAATCTGCACATTATGAGAAGTTCACCACATCAACTACGTGCTACTCAATGTGCGCATTAACAAAAACCCCAGCTCATGCACTATTGCACAGTAGGCCTGCTGGGTTTCGCTACCTTACAGTGATCACACTGTATAATACATTTGGACAATGAAAGGCTGAACAGAGTCACCAACAAAAAATTCCAACAATCAAATAAATACATGCCATGTCAAAAAAGCATCGCCAAATTAACCAGAGGTACTAACATACCAGTAACACACACAACCAAATTGATGAGCTTGGAAAGAGTACACAATGCAAGCATATTTCTGGAGGAAGAAGTATAATAACAATATAGTAATGTGCCATTACCTTAATTAGTCGACCTGCAATCTCCAATTTTCCATTCAAACTCAGTGCATTTCTGGCATCTTCAAGACGTGAGAACTGCAAGCAACTGATTCAATGAGTTTGATTTATTCAATACAATTACAAGGAATCATATCCAGCATCTGATAAGAACAACTGGAATGGAATTGAACTAAAAGGAAGGGGAAAAAAAACATTGCCAACCCAACTTGATTTCATTGGCCTTTCAGGTTTTAAAATATTGTAACCTGAAATTGTATGATGGGTTGACCCTTAACCCAACCCATGCCCGCACCTAGCTAAGGATTTGGCAGTTAGAAGTTTTTGGTGCCCACTCTTCTCAGTTTGAGTTGGGAAGAAACTTGAAAGACAATACACTAGATTCTTAATAAATTCTGGTGCAGTAGAAGACCCAATCAAGAAAAGGTGTGCATTTGTTTAGAGTCGATTTCAAATTCCATCTCCAGCTACAACGAACCGGCAGTTGACAGTTTTCTTTTTCAAATTTCCCCTCCATGGATTTGGACTTGCAAATAAATATAAATGACCTTTGGCTTAATATAACTAGCTGCATGCAAATATTTATATATTTATTCTATATCCAGGCTGCTTAAGTTGAAAGTTGTAGTCAAACAGACCTGCACAAATCCAAAACCTTTGCTGTTGTTAGTTTCGTCAACAGGTAACTGAACCAGTTCTACAGGACCAAATGCTCCAAAAACCTGCATATATATATATATATATATCACATATTAAAGGGTGAAAGTCAAAATGCAAAAAATATTCACAATTACAAAGACGAAATTAGGAAACTGTGAACAGAAGTGCTCAAAAGCAACCAAAAAAAATTACATAACCAACAGCAAGCTTGATTATGTACATTATCTGATGCCAACATTAGAACTGTGTCAGAAAAGTACTCACCTGGCGGAGATCGTCTTCTTTTATATTGGTATGGAGATTTCCAACATACAGCCTTCTAGCTCCGCCAGAATATGGGCCTATCATCCCACCTGGTCCGCTAACCACAGATGTTGATTGAACCAGATTCTTCTCAGCCTCTGATGGCTTCACCATCACTGGTTGACCAAGAAGAGGCTGACCAGAAAGTGCAATCGCCATAGGTACCGACATTGCATCATAAAACTCAATATACCTACAAACTAGAGAACATTAGACTCTTAGATAATCAAAAACCAATTGCCACATACAGATGCATATAATAGCAAAGTTTACTGGAGTCTCCACTCATAGTTCAAAACGGGGAAAGAAAAATGTCCTATATGATATATCTGATCATCTTGACCAACTAGAATAACCTATAGTATATACTATATGTACTGCTTTTAGTACAAAGGCGATCAATATCATCGAAAACTTTCTAAGATGATGGTGCAAATTTTGAACATTGTAAATGATGTGATGATTCTTCGTACTGCACAAGAAAACGTTGGAACAAGGAAGATGAAGCCATCAAGAAGGAAGCAGGAACTGCCAACCATTCCAAAAATGACCAAGCGACATTAAAAGGATAGTCTTATTTGAACCTTAGAATGAAATCTTTGGCTTCTTGTCAACACAACCACATAAACTTTTTTCATTAACAACCGGATAATTTAAGACTCTCACATCATCTTAAACGCTACCATTGCATAATGGGTAATTGTTAAAGTGAACCTTCTGTTAACAACCATCCAAAGCTTTTGTCACCAAGACATAAGAAAAACTTACCCAACTCCCTTAGAACGTCTTGAATTGCAATCCATAATGAGGCGTACATCGCGGACCTAAAAATACACAATTCAGAGCTATTAGATAGACAATCATAGAAATATACTTACAATTACATCCGCAGAAGCACTTAATGGAAAACGTTATGGGTTTCCAGTATTTGGTTTAGTTGCAGCACTGCATCAGATAGTGTTAGGGTGCCCTTGAGAGCAGAAGGTGAAAATATAATGCATTTTATCAAAAGTCCCTTTAGCAAATAGTTTAAGATATTTATCCACCATCCTCTATGATTTGTTAAATGAACATGAGATAAATAAACGAGTAATGTACAAACCTTGCCAGCCCTTGAGAAGAACTCGTATACATCTCTTTCATCTGCCTTCAGACAAATCTGTCAAAGTTGTTCACCAAATCTTAATAGTTAGATATGAGAATGTGAAAGATAGAAAGTTCAAGATAACACCATAGAATGCATGCACCAACATATTTGCTCTTCTATGGACCTGACTTGTGCTTCACTGCTTCAGCTTCCCAATCTCAAGCTCAAATTTGCAGCTAAATTTTTTCAATTTCGGGTTTCAGACTTTCAGTCAATCGCAGTGTTTGAAAAAATCGGCCTAGGCGGGCGGCTAGGCGGCTAGGCAGTCGCTATGCGGGCGCTAGGCGGCTAGGATGTCGCTAGGCGGGTGCTAGGCGGCCAGGAGGTCGCTAGGCGGGCGCTAGGCGGCCAGGCGGTGGCTAGGAGGGCGCTAGGCGGCTAGGGGTCGCTAGGCAGCTAGGCAGGGGCCTAGGCTGGTTGGGTCTTTTTTCGGTGCCGAACTCGGAGGACGAAGCAGTGACTGCGAGTGCAAGTTCCGTCCTCTGCGAGTGCAAGCTCGGTGTTCGTAAAGAATATATTTAAACAGTATAGCCGTCCGGCTATACCTTTAAAATATTCGAACATATTTAAATAGTATAGCCGCCCGGCTATACCATTTAAATATACAATTTTGCCATATTATTTTAGGGTTTAGGTTAGGGCTTCAATGTACTCAGCGAGCCTCATTTTGTTAACGTTCTTAACCTACAACACGAGCATATATACAACAGATTTAAATACAAAATTAAAGAAGCCAAAAGCTTAATATATTTTTGGTTCCTAAGCAGATATCAAGCCTAGTGAGTACCATCATCCATTCTCGTTGAAGGTCAGGATCTGCTGCATATGCTCGCAAGCCAGTTGCAAGCAATGTCCCACGCTTTATTCCAACCCAAATGCTCTTCATCAACAAGCACTCTAATGAGCTCAGCTATTTTTCAGAGATGGGTGAGTATCGCTGAGCAGCAGAGCACCCTAATTAATACAAGGAAAAATGAGCCGAGGAAAAAAGGAAAAACAGAAAAGCAAACCTGAAGGACTGTCATTGTAGCTAAACAAGCTGCCAGATTGGGTATTCCCAACATATGATAAAACACGTACTATTAAGACTTAGACCTCTCTGGAAATTCATCAAAGTTACTGTGAGCCCCTTTAAATCTCCGAATTATGTCTTGTATGGATGCTGAGACAGAGACATAGATTGTTCCTTCAATCGCAAATCATTGAACGCATTGAGCAAATCATTGAGCATTTCATCCCAATTCTCCTCCACATGCTGATCAAATGAGTATCCATCAACAGGAAGAACCAAATTGTCCAAACCACGAAGAAATTCAGGAAATTCAAAACCCGAGCGCATAAATTTACTAATATGAGACGCAAGCTTTGATATTTCATTGTCGTTCTCATCGAAACCAAAACAATCTCTGGCGTCCAACATCACCAGATCTTTGCATCCGCACAACAACATGACAAGACTATCCCGACTAACTTTTGCACCCTTCAAATTTAAGTACTTGATAAGGCACCAACTTCACAATTGATGATGCCTCACGTCCTTGAACAGAGCCTTTGGACAAATCTAAACCATAAAAATTCTTCCAATGTGTTTGTATAGATAAGCCACTTATCTATCTCAAGCCCCAAATCTTTAGTTCTGGCTCACTAGAACATAAACATGACCAGAAAACAAAAAGATAGTACAACCACCTCAAGAACAACTCAACAAAACCTTAGTCCCTGTACTTGCTATTATCTATCTAAAGCCCCAAACCTTAGTCCATGTACTTGCTATTATCTACCTTTAGTTGCTATTATCCATGACAACAAGCAAAGCACGACTATGTGTTTCTGTGTCTGTATGTTCCCCAATTCTGATTCAGTTAGGATTTCCAGCTAATCCAACTTAGGCCAAACCAGATTCCTAACAATTACAGACTAAAATCTCTATTGCTCCCTCTAGTAATAACTTTTCAACCACATCTTTCTCTTTTCAGGATGCAAAACACATAATCAAAACCCAGTTTTCATATAGCGGCCATCAGAAATTGAAGCGATTTCATGATTGAGCTAAAGTCAGAAAGAAAAAAATGTATAAAAAAAAAAGGAAAAACGAGGGACCCGCCTAGACCCGCCTAGGCGGCCGCCTAGCGCCTAGGCCTATTTTTCCGACAGCCTAACTGAACAAAAGCACAGTTTATAGGTTTTGAGCTCTGATTATGAACATCATTACCGAATTTAACATTACAGAACAAATCCACCACCTGTTCTAGATGTCTGTGCATCATAGATTTTCCAAAATAAACAAAATATAAAGAGAATTTGGTTAAAACTACAAGTAATCTGAATGCATTCCACTAAAAAGCAGGAAGCAGAGTAATTGGAGACTGAGCTTAGTGAAAAGAAAAACCTTGGGTTGAAGAAACTATCCCACCAGTCAGAGTCTGCGGCTTTGGGCTCGACTGGAACCAAGCTTAAGTTTTTCTTCAATTTCCTATCTTTCTTGCTTTTCTTTGATTTCTTGGGAGACGCCATGAGAGCTCAAATGAGGAATTGCCCACCTCTTTTTTGGCCTTGAACTTGAAGACTTTGATGGGAAGTAATTCAGTGAAGCGAGCTAGGCAGCGAGGGAAATGTAAAGCTCGTATAGCCATTTTTGGCCTTTTTTTTTTTTTTTTTTTTTTTTTTTTTTTTTTTTTTTTTTTTTTTTTTTTTTTTTTTTTTTTTTTTTTTTTTTTTTTTTTTTTTTTTTTTTTTTTTTTTTTTTTTTTTTTTTTTTTTTTTTTTTTTTTTTTTTTTTTTTTTTTTTTTTTTTTTTTTTTTTTTTTTTTTTTTTTTTTTTTTTTTTTTTTTTTTTTTTTTTTTTTTTTTTTTTTTTTTTTTTTTTTTTTTTTTTTTTTTTTTTTTTTTTTTTTTTTTTTTTTTTTTTTTTTTTTTTTTTTTTTTTTTTTTTTTTTTTTTTTTTTTTTTTTTTTTTTTTTTTTTTTTTTTTTTTTTTTTTTTTTTTTTTTTTTTTTTTTTTTTTTTTTTTTTTTTTTTTTTTTTTTTTTTTCCCCCACACAAGATCACCCTATGGAAATTCTGCCTGAACAGCCAGCAGTATTACCCTACAGGCCCAGAAGGATGGACCCCAATCCATTCCCTCCACCTGCAAGAGGAAGGAGAGGCAGAGGGGGAAACTACCCTTATGCTAACAATGACAGGAACAGGCAGGGGGCAAACTGGAGGAACCACCCAGGCCTGGAAGAGCCGGAGGAGCACAGGGAAGAAGTTCTGCCTAGACCATATAGGGCAGAACCACGAATTAATTATGCCCAGCCAGAACAGGGACAAAACCTCCTCCCTGTTAATGCTCTAAATGACGTGGGGGCATTGCAGAGGATGATCAGGGAAATGATGGAGCCTGAGGCCAGGAGGGGGGAAAGACCCACCTATAGAAAGCCATATCCACCTTACATTGATCAGATACCCTTGTCCCCAGGTTTTAAAGTACCAAACTTCACTTTATTCAACGGAGAGGATCCTCATGCTTCATCAGTCGAGCACGTAGGCAGATTTTCTACCCAATGCATAGCCATAGAGAATAACCCACTGTTAAAGCTAAGACTTTTTGGGAATTCTCTCTCTGGACAAGCTTTCACTTGGTACACTAATCTGCCAGCAAATTCTATTCAGACTTGGGAACAAATGGAGAGCGTCTTCCATGACTACTATTACAGGATTCAGCCAGAAGTCACCATCAGTGACCTTGCCGCTCTCAAACAGAGTGAGGATGAACCTGCCCAAGACTTTATAAACAGGTTCAGGAAGCTCAAAATAAAGTGCCGAATCCCCATGGAAGAAAGACACTTCATCCAAATGGCTCAGGCTGCCCTCAAAATTTCTCTGAGAAAAAGATTTGATGGGATGCTGTTTGGAGATCTGGCAGAACTGGCAAATAAAGCGGCCAAGTACGAGGAATTGCTCAGAGAGGAACAGCAGAAGAGAAACTCTTCCAAAGGCACGTATTATAAATCCCCTTCTTCCTCAATACATATGATTGAAGTAGAGTCAGAAGAAGATGCAGAGGAATCGGAGGAGAGAGAGGTTGCAGTTGCGGAAATGGCAAAATTAAAGCATCCCATCAGTTGTAAAACTTTTACAAAGCCTCCAAGGGATCAGAAGCCGCCACCATTCACAGGAGGGTTTGTTCCAAACAAACCCATGCAGAACAAGGTGTATTCCTTTGATCTGACCAAAGTAGATGCCTTGTTTGATGAAATGTTGCTACAGAAAGCAATAGAGACGCCTCACAGAATGCCCAAACCAGAAGAACTCAAGGGCAGACAGTATTGCAGATGGCACAATTCTTGGAATCATTCTACCAATAGTTGTGTTGTTTTCAGAGATGTCATACAGGAAGGGATAACAGCAGGAAGGCTAAAGCTAGCAGAAAAACCTCCATCCGTCACCACAGATCCTTTTCCCCCGCCACAAGTTAATATGGTCAACCTAAATTGGCCAGAACGAAAGAAGGACAGACCAGCTATAGAGGCTGGCTCCAGTAGAAGCAGAATAGTTTCAAAAGAGACTATGGAAAGACCAAAAGCAACCATTTCAGCTGGAATAGTGCTCTGCAGCAGGTGCAAGTGTGAGGCTGAGCTGGAAGTAGTCCTGGAAAAACAGGAGCTGCCCACTCCAAGTGTTTTTGACCGGATTGGAACCACGCCCCATGATAGAGCCAGACAAAGAAACTACCCTAGGCCTGTCCAATCCAGCAGAAGAATGACTAAGCAGCCCAAGGAGGAAATATCAATAAAAGTGCCCGGAAGTGATAAACCTTTGGCGGCCATCATTGAAGGCAGGTGGTATTCTGTCGGGAAGAATGGCAGACCAACAATGGAGCTAACAAGAACTCAAAGGAGGAGGGTTCAGAGACAGTATTGCACATTCCTCAATAACGAGAAAAACGCACAGGTGCTTCCAGAGGCCAATTCTGCCAAAAAAGGGAAAGAGCCAGAAATACTTCCCCAGACAGAACAAGCAATCTCTCAACCACAGAAGTTGACGAAAGCAGAATCCTCAGAGAAACCTTCTATCCATCCTGCCTCCACCTCAGAAGATCTACTTAAAACTCCCCAACCAGAGGAAAAAACCGATCCTATTCCAGGAAAAGGACAAGAAGACTGGGCTGAGGGATATGAAGAGGAGCAGCTGGATTATGAACCATCTGCAGATGACCAGAATGCGCTCCTCGGAACAGAAGAACTGGGAGAATGGACGGAGGAATACGATGGAGAACAGATGGATTATGACGGAGAGTTGGATGCAGAAACTGAGGCCTTTGGTGCAGAATTGGAGGACTTGTTACGTGCTGACCTAGGCATCAATATGGTGTTCATTCTGCCAGAAAAGTTCTGGGCGGTAGAGGGACAGAAGAGCACTCTGGACGGAGACGTATTTTCCCAAGGAAGTTTTGAATGCAGGTTGGCAGAAGCGGAAGAAATGCCAGAACAGCAAACAGGCAATCCCAGGACAGAAGGAACAACCAACAAGCTGGCTATAGGTCAGCTTTGCTTCTCCAAACCAACCAAAGAAATGGCAAACCACCTCAGACCCTTGTTTATAACAGCAAACTTTGGGGGTGTTCCTATCCCCAAAATTATGGTAGATGGAGGTGCAGCCATCAACCTTCTGCCTCACAGAATGCTGAGCAAAATGGGCAGAACAGAAAAGGATTTAATTCCAACCCGCCTGACCGTCACCAATTTCGCAGGGGGCATCACCAAAACCCTTGGGATCCTGGACGTGGATGTTTTAGTAGGAAGCAAGAAGCTGAAGGTTGCATTCTTTGTGGTAGATACTACTTCTACCACTTACAATGCACTGCTTGGCAGAAACTGGATTCATCAGAGTCTATGTGTTCCTTCCACTCTTCATCAACAGTTAGCTTTATGGAATGAAGAAGGCTACATGGAGATAATAGAGGCCGATCCACGGCCATTCCTACCTTCTGCCATGTGTTGTGAGGCAAGGTACTATCATGATGACCTTGGTCCTTTCACCTTCTTTGGAGTCAACCAGAACGGCCGCCCCCATGGTGTCACGGCCCAGAGGCTCATTGAAGAAGGTCTAACCAATTCTTTGGAGGATTGGAACAGACCTTTTGTTCTAAACTTCCAAAACTTGATGTTTAGTCCCAATCAACAAGAAAAGGATCGAGCTGCAACAATCCGGTCCATTACAAAAAGATTGTTGATATACTGGGAGGAAAGAAAGTTTTTTGCGCAGAATCCAGCCATCAATATGGCAGAATTCACTCATGAAAGCACGGAAGGCTAGGAGGAAGAGGAACTACAGGAGGAAGTGTTAGATTTTGCACCAGCCGCACTGGATGACTCTCTGCCAGAGGTAGAAGATCCTTTGCAGGAAATAAACTTAGGAACAGGGGAGGATCCAAGGCCTACCTTTATCAGCGCACTATTGAAAGAACCACTTAAGAATGAACTCGTTGCACTTCTACAAGAGTTCAAAGATTGTTTTGCTTGGCATTATCATGAGATGCCAGGATTAGATAGGGAATTGGTAGAACACAGGCTGCCAATCAAAGAGGGATACCTTCCAGTCAAACAGGCCAGAAGAAGGATGTCCATGGACACAGAACTGAAAGTCAAAGAAGAAATAGAAAGGCTGCTCAAGGCAGGATTCATCAGGCCTGCCATCTATGCTGATTGGCTAGCTAATATTGTACCAGTTCTAAAAAGGAAAACTGGGGCAGTCAGAATCTGCGTGGATTACAGAAACCTGAATGAAGCCTCTCCCAAGGATGAGTACCCTATGCCAATGGCAGACATGCTAGTAGATGGAGCTGCCCACAACCAGATGCTATCTTTTATGGATGGCAACGCAGGTTACAATCAGATCATGATGGCAGAAGAAGACATCCACAAGACAGCCTTCATGTGTCCAGGGCATATAGGTGCTTTTGAATACACTGTAATGCCTTTTGGCTTGAGAAATGCAGGGGCTACCTATCAAAGGGCAATGAATTCTGTTTTCCACGATATGATAGGACATTCCTTGGAAGTTTATATTGATGATGTGGTGATTAAATCACCAGAGGAGGGAAACCACATGACAAATCTAAGAAGAGCATTCCTAAGAATGAGGCAACATAAACTGAAAATGAACCCAAAGAAGTGCGTTTTTGGAGTTCAAGCGGGAAATTTCCTAGGATTCTTGGTCCACCAAAGAGGCATAGAGATCGACAAAAACAAAAGCAAAATCCATCATAGAAGCTTTGCCGCCTAGGAACAAAAAGGAATTGCAAAGTCTCTTAGGAAAAATTAATTTTTTAAGGAGATTTATATCCAATTCTGCAGGAAAGATCCAGCCTTTCTCTTCTTTGTTAAGATTGAAACAGGAACAAACCTTTAAGTGGGAAGAACAGCACCAACAAGCTTTGAGGAAATCAAGCATTACCTCTCAAATCCACCAGTTCTGTCCCCACCAAAGAGAGGCAGACCACTCAAGCTCTATATATCTGCATCAGAAGTATCCATTGGAAGTTTATTGGTTCAGGATAACAAGGAAGGAAAGGAACAAGCGGTCTACTACCTGAGCAGAACTCTAACAGAGGTGGAAAGAAAATATTCTGCAATTGAAAGACTTTGCCTAGCCTTGTACTTCACTGCTGTGAAGCTCAGACATTACATGCTGCCATACACCATCTATATCATTGCCAAAACAGATCTGATCAAATACATGCTAACAAGACCAATGCTAAGAGGCAGAATTGGAAAATGGACCTTGGCCTTGACAGAATTTGCCTTCAGATATGTTCCTCAGAAAGCCGTCAAAGGACAAGCTGTGGCAGACTTCCTAGCAGATCATCCCGGAGAGGAGATTGAAAATATGGACTCTTTAGACATAGCAAATGCAGATCTATTAACCAGAGCTCACACCTGCCTCAACAATCCTATCTACTCAGTTCATCTTGCACCTTGGAAGTTATACTTTGATGGATCAAAAACTGATATAACTTCCGGGGCAGGAATTGTTTTGGAAGAACCACTTGGAATCAGACACTGCTACTCTTTCCAATTGGATTTCCAATGCACCAACAACAGGGCAGAATATGAGGCCTTAATCATTGGCTTGGAAATGCTGGTAGAACTAGGAATCCAATCTGTGGAAATTCTGGGAGATTCCATGCTGGTTTTAAAACAAATTGCTGGGGAATACAAGTGCCTAAGCCCTTCTTTGGCTGTCTACTTGGTGGCAGCTAGGAATCTTCTGACAGAATTCAGAGAAGCCACTTGGGAACATATCCCAAGGGAAGAAAATTTTGCAGCCAATGAATTGGCCCAGGTGGCAACAGGCATACAAATGCCCGAAGAGTGTGTACAAAGAATCATCAGGATAGGAAAGAAAAGCCTACCATCTGTTCTGGCCAGGGGGATGGAGATAGATGTCAATTCTGCCACAATCACTGAAGATGATTGGAGAAATCCTATCATGACCTATCTACGATATCCAACTTTGCCCTCTGAGAAGAGAGTCAGAATCATGGCTTTAAACTACCTTATGTGGAATGAAGATTTGGTCCGAAAAAGTAAGGATGATGTGCTTTTAAGGTGCCTCGGAAAGAAAGAATACATGAAAGTTATGGGGGAAACCCATGAAGGAATCTGTGGAGCGCATCAAGGTGGGAGAAAAATGTGCTGGTTAATTAGAAGATATGGCTACTTCTGGCCAACCATGATGAAAGATTGCATTAACTATTCCAAGGGATGTGAATCTTGTCAAAGACACGGCCCAGTCCAGCAGGCTCCATCAGTTCCCATGAATCCAGTGGTAAAGCCATGGCCCTTTAGAGGATGGGCAATGGATCTCATTGGCAAGATCTATCCAGCCAGCAGCCAGCAGCACTGCTTTATCATTGTTGCCACAGACTACTTCACTAAGTGGGTGGAAGCCAAGGCTGTTAAATCCACTACATCTCAAGAGATCATCATTTTCATAGAAGAACAGATTATACAAAGATTTGGCATCCCAGAATCAATCACAACTGATAGAGGATCCTCTTTCATATCTAGAGAAATGCTGGACATGGCAGAGGCATTCAAATTCAGATTGCTCCAGTCCACTCCTTATTATGCCCAAGCCAATGGACAGGCGGAGTCAAGCAACAAAGTGATCATCAACATTATCAGGAAAATGCTTGAGAAGAATCCAAAACAATGGCATGAAAAGCTGTCAAAACTCTGTGGGCATATAGAACTTCAAAAAGAGAAGCAACTGGCATGACCCCCTATGCGTTAACCTACGGCCATGATGCAATTCTACCTATGGAGATAGCCGTTCAGTCCCTCAGAATTGCTCACCAACATAACTTAGTAGGGAGAGAACTACTCCCAGGCCATGCTGCTGGAACTGGAAGGATTGGATGCAGGCAGAATTGACACTCTCAACAAACTCCTGGCAGGAAAACAAGCTGTATCAAGGGCTTACAACAAAAGAGTTAAAAACAAGAGTTTTGAAGAAGGAGAGATAGTCTGGAAAGCGGTTCTGCCCCTTGGAACACATGTGGCTGGTTATGGAAAATGGTCACCTACATGGGAAGGCCCTTTCATAATCAACCAGATCCTTGGAATGGGGGCATATAGGTTGCAGGATAGGGACGGAGAAATTCATACTGCCCCAATCCATGGCAAATGGTTAAAAAAGTTTTATCCAACCATGTGGGATTCACAGGCTGTACAAACAGACCCTGGGATAGACATAAGACTACACTGAAGATCTTTTGATTCTTTTAAAATTACCTTTGTTCTAAGATTATTTTAAGTTTGTTCCCTTCTGTACTTTTACTTCTACTTCTGTTTCTGTTTATTTCATCAATAGAAATCAAAAACTAGAATTGCAACAAAAAATAAACTTTATTTAAAATAAAAAAAAGTCATAGGGCCTTCCCCATGACAAGTTGTTCATCAAAAAAAAATAATAAATCAAAAACAAAATCAAAATCCTAATTTTCTGAGAGTCTCTTGCAGATTGGTCTTCTTGATAGAAAGTTCCTTTTGAAGCAGCACACCCTGATGAATTGAAGCCTCTGCAATCTCCAGGGCTGGCCTAGAAGCTGCAACCATGTTCTGCACAAGGAAAGTGGCCTTGGTCTTGGAGCTCAATCCAGCCCCGAGCCTGTGCTGCACTTCCCGGCGCTCTGCCAGCTGTTTTTGAAGCTCCGCAATCTGTTTCTCCAATTTATCCGCAGTAGCTTTGGCTTCTTTATACCCCACAACCATCTGGTCCAGTTCTGCTTTCTGCTTTGCAAAATCAGCCAAGTTGGCTTCATGAGTGGCCTTGCAGAACTCAGAGGTTTTGAAGGTGGGCCTTAGATCTTCATAACGGTCGTGAAGGTTGAGCACATCCCTCGCCAAGACAAGGCTCATCTCGAGTATAGGTTTTGGGGCCATGTTCTGTCTGTGCAGCAGATCCAGATCCTTCATCAGCTGGTCAAAGGCCTCCCTGCCCTCATCCAGCTCCAGTTTAGTAGACTGCCAGATCTTCAGTCTCTCCATTGCTTCTTCCACTGCCCTGGACCTTATCTTGCCTACAGGGGAGCTGAGCTTTTCCAATTTGTCTAGCTGGGCATCTAGGTCCATGGCTTCAAAGAGGCCGTGGCAGATGAACCTGCAAGGGAATGAATAGGCATCTGCAGAAGGAAGCATAAGTCAAAAACAAGGTAGAGACAAAAAAGAAGAAGACAAAAGTGCAAAAACACTCACAGCAACAATCGGAGGTTGCAAAGGGGTGGTCCTCACCGCCAAGGTCCCAGCAGCTTTTTGTATTTCTACCTGTAAAGATTTGAGGGTCAGAGAGACAAAGGAACAGAACAAAACCACATAAGATAGGGAAAAGACAGAGTAAGGGCAGAACTCACCATAAACCCAGGAACGGCAGCAGCTACTTCTACTACGGTTTCAGGAGCAGGAACCACTTGTTCTGCCTGCTCCCCAGGCTCTGATCCGGATTGTTCCGCTTGGTCCTCAGCTGCTGGAGCAGCAGTAGAATGTTCCGCCTCTGGATCATCAAAGAGGGCCACCTCTGAGTTAGTTAGCCTTGTCCCTATATCTTCCTGCTGCTTCCGAGCCAAGGCAATGCTCTCCGCTATCACCTCAGCAGGGATTTCCTCCTACAAATGCACAGAAGTCAGAACAGAAGAAATAAAAGTGCAGTAGGAACAAATACTGCCGAATATATATAGACTCACCTCTTCTTCCACTGTCTTGGCCTTTTCTTGAGGCCCCTCTCCTACTTCTTCTAGCTCTTCCAGCTCCTTTTCTTGCTCCACAGCTTCGAAAGCCTCTCTTAGATCGTCATCCGTGCCAGAAGTGGTGGTAGGAACTGCCCTAGTTCCCTCCGGGGCCACGTATTCTTCTACAATCTTCTTTCTAAGTATTTTTGACTTAGTAAGAGGAGG
Source organism: Prunus armeniaca (assembly GCA_903112645.1). Classification (NCBI taxonomy): domain Eukaryota; kingdom Viridiplantae; phylum Streptophyta; class Magnoliopsida; order Rosales; family Rosaceae; genus Prunus; species Prunus armeniaca. The sequence continues at coordinate 4,936,301 of CAEKDK010000003.1, read as the reverse complement.
AGAAGGACTTCCAGCTGCAACAAACAGAAAATGAGTCTTAAAGATTATGACAGAACAGGATTATGAAGAACTCAAAAAGGAAACTGTCAAAGAATACCTAGAGTTACAGACTGGGCAGTTTCTTTTCTTTTTCTTTTAACAGGAGAAGTGGCCTCAACATGAGTCTGTTCTACCTGATCTTTCTTTCTTCTTCCTCTTCTTCCTCTTCTCCATCCCCGGAGGGCAACTCTAGATCCCCAGCAGCAATAACAGAATTAACTATGCAGAAAACAAAAATCAAGGGTCAATCCAGTAGAGGAGTAGTAGGAGAAGCTGAACAAACATCAAAACTTACCAAACACCTCTCCACTTTGTGTCAAAGAGGGATCTGAATACAGACAGAAAAAGATTAGCATCATCACTAAAAACAGAATGGGCAACAACAGACAGAATTGAGAGATTACCTTCTATAACTTGCATGTTGATGTCTTTGATGGTCTGCACCATGAATTTGTGAGTCTCCTCGTCTGTATGAACAGTCCAATTGTCCCAGCCCTTAAAAAGGACCTGAAGTGCGGTGCTAGAAGCAGGCAGGTCACGGAATCTGGCTTTCCACCAAGCATCAAACTCCGCAGAACTGCAGGAGTTCAATTCCCATGAAGGATAAAGGGCATCTGCACTATTGTTGATCTTATTCACTGCACACCTGACATCTTTGTGGACCTCCAAGTCATCTGCATCCCTCCAAGAAGAGCCCCGATTGCAGCTTCTGTATGACTTGAGGGGTATGAGTTGAGGGCAGCCAAGCTGCCTTGCACAGAAGTTGGGATGGTAGACTTCCGCCCATAAATGATAATTTGGAGGCTTTCCTCCTCCGTGAGGCAGATCTGTGGGTAAGGTCACACTCAGGAACTTCTTCCTGAAATCAGTTCTGGCAGATTCTTCTTCTGGCTCCTTCTCAAACAGACGATGTCCAGGTTGAAACCAAGGATAGGTTCTCCTGATCACCACTTGCCACTGCGCTGCAGACCTCTTGGTACAATGCCTGAAGATCATCAGGTACTCATCAATTGACCTCTTGGGGACTTCTGCTGACAACAATGGTTGAGCCAAAACCTGGTCCTCAGGCAGAACTATATCTGGAAAACTTAACTCAGGAAAATAGACCTGCAGCCAGATCTGAATCATCCAGAAGGCCCCAGGAGCAGACAGATTTAGCGGATACTCCAAGGTGGCAGTATGCAGGTTCTTGAATAAATGGGCCAGAACTGTAGGCCCAAGTCCAACATCAGTGTGATTATGCAGAGCTTCTGCCAGATGTCTATACTCAAGCAGAACTGCAGAAGAACGATTGGGCAGAATAAACCTGTTCAGCCAATACAGGAGAAACAACATGTGCTGCTGATCTTTGTCCTTCTCAGCACTAAATTTTCTGAGATAATTGGAGAAGGAGCAATTCTGGTTGATCAGGGCTGGAGAAATGTTGAATGGCTTGGCTAGCATCTGCTGGTCTTTCTTCCTGTGATAATCACCAACAGCATCAACAGGTCTTCCATGAGGCCTAAAACCAAAAATCTGAGCCATATCCAGCAGAGTTGGAGCCATGGGGCCTATACGAAAATCGAAAGTGTTACTGGCAGAATTCCAGAAACACAGAGCAGCAGCAAGCAGGTTCTCATCCCTGTTGATAGATTGCCTAGATAGGAGTATGGCGTCATAAATTCCAGCCCGCCTCCAGTGAGCCCCAAACGGGGAAGAAGTCTGTCAATCCAATCAGCCCATTTGACTGGACTGTTTCTCACTTCACTAGACGGGAACGAATGGCTCAAATTCTTGCTAACCCAAGAGTGAGAAGCCAGAGCAGAAGAACTCTCGAAACATAGAGGGGCCTCAACATCCTTCTTCATCAGCTCTGCCATCTCGGGAGGAACGGGACCAAACCAGTGAGGCCCCAGCACCAAGGTGTTTTCGAACAAATGGAGGACATTTTCGTCTAGGTTTTTCTGGGCAAAAGGATGGAGCTTGCTCCTAACCTCTATCGTATGCTTATCAATCCCAGCCCCAGTAATGTAATCTGGAAGAACTGGAACAGAGGAAGATTGAGCACGAGATTTCGGGGAAGACATTTCTCGGAATTATTTTTCTGAAAGGGAGGTTGTCACGATAGGCAAGGCAGGTTTCTTTTAGCAAAAGGGAATTATCGAAAGAAAAGCCCAGGGGAAACGAAGTTTGAAAGTACTAGGTTTTCAGGTGAACAGGAACAATGGTTTTTTGAAAGTCTTTTAAAGAAGCCAGAAAACGTGGGAAAGAGAAGACAGCGACGTGGAGAAGACAAAGCGTCATCTGATATTGACTAGCTAATAAAAGGCTAGTAACTAAAAACTGCTCCACACGGGCACTAGCTTAGTGGGGAAGCGTGGCAGACGTGGGATAACGGAGGAATTTACCACGCGCCAATTTAATGGCCATGTCATTTAAGTCTGAAACCGTTCCAAAAACGATTCAGACTTAAGGGGGCATTGTTTGGGCCTAAAAATTGACACACCCAGCCCAGCGAAAATGAGGCCCAAAATCTAAGAAAAGCCCACCCAAAACCTGGGCCTCACAGCCCCATTGTGATGAAAAGGGGGAGCCCAGAGATAGGAAACAATCCCACGTGACATCTCTGGGATGAAGAAAAGTCAACAATGGCAACTGTCATGAAAGAAGTGATTGAAAAGTTTATGTCATCAAGCTGTTCTGAAAAAACCTTGAAAAATCAGAAGATAAAAATCCCTCTTACATACATATATATATATATATATTAAATCAGAGATTTTTTCTACTCTACAGAGAGGGTAATTCTCCCAAAGAGATAAGCAAGCTACAAGCTCAGAGAGAGATAAGCAGGAAAGTAGGGAGCTGTCCAGAAAAGAAATCAAACTAACCATCACGGGTGAAATCTCACAAGGGGCAGTTGAAATTGAGAAAAGAGATTAGGTTCTTTCTCAAGAAAAACAGGGAAGTGATTGCCTATTTTTTGAAAGCCTATCTGCCAAACTGATAAAATCCTACTTTCTTTCTTTCCATTTTAAAAGAGAAAAAAAGGGGGAGATATCTTCTGAAAGAGATTTGCCGCCCATTATTAATTTTCACTATAAATACAAGAAGGAGTGAACAGGGTAAAACACACAAAAAATTCATCATCCAATCAAACAAAGATCTTACACAAGAAAACCGTCAAATAGACAAGTTCAAAATCAACCAACAAGCCCACTTGAATTTCAAGTGAAACCAGCTCCAGATCAGAATTCCCAAGGTCCAGATTTAAGAAGCAAGTCATTCAAAACGAGATTTCTCTCGTTACAAATTTGGTTCAGCAAAAAACCAAAACAGGTAGAGTTTGAGCTTCCTCCAGATATGGAAAACCTCAACAAAATTCACAGTGCAGTCTCTAGCCCACTGAAGCCCTCAAAAAACAGTCACTCCTGCCCGTGCAGACTGAGAAAACTGCAGTTCTGCCCACTCAAAAGCTTCACAAAAGCATGAGGTACATTGAAGCTCTGCCAGAATCAGCCTTTGGTATCGATTTACAAGTTGAAGCTTAGCAGTCAAGGTTGTCAACGGTCCAGTCCAGCCCAAGCGTTTCCAGTCCAGCCCGGGCATCTCCAGTCCAGTCCAGACCAGAACCTTCCATCTCGACAGAAATAAAGTCCCAGCTATATCTTCATCTCTCTCTAGCATAAGCATTCATTGCTATAATTTTGTAAAAGGCAGTTCTGCCAAAAAACAGTTTAAATCCCATCAACCATTCTGACCAAGACAACCTCTTTATACTGAGATAAATTGTTAAAGTCCTCACCAGTCTGAGGCAGGAAAAGAACTTACTTGGGAGATATTCCTCACCCAAATTCACAATCGCTTGTTTGCAGAAATCAGTAACTTGGGACGCAAGTTATCCATTCCAAACTAAGTCTGCTAGAAATGCTTGCTAGCAGTGGCACGCTCGCACACCAAAGAAAGCTAACTTGTTGACCAGTTTATGGTTCTCAAGGCAGTGGGGAACTTTGCCCTTCCATCATAGGAGTAAACGCAAAACGGGTGAACAACTTTTATATTATTTTTTTCTTTATGTCGTTAAATGAACATGATAATATTTTATTTATTTATTTAGAAAACATATAATGCTTAATGAAGTTAATAAAAAGTTGAATTAAACATTTTTAAAAAAAAAAAGAAAAAAAAAAGGGTGTAGTCGGGGAGGGGACAAGCTACATAGCGATTGTAGAAGTGGGAACAACCTAGTAACCCTATCAATCTCTATCCCCAACCATTTTCCCCACTGACACCCAACTCTCCAAACCACACTTACCTCCCCAACTCCAATCCACCCACGTCTAATATATATAATAAAAGTCAATGCAGCCTTACCACTCCGCAATGGTCCTTCCCACTTCTCCACCCATTGAGTAACTCCTCCCCCACTAGACTATGCCCTTCTTTTCTTTTTCTTTTCAAGTTTTATTTTTATTTTTATTTTTTCTAATGATATATTTTAGTTTAATTGAACTTTTAATGTATTTTAAAATTAATTCAACTTTTTATTAACTTGAAAATTTTTTATAGGTTTTCAAAATAAAATGAAAAAAGATTATCATGTTCATTTAGTGGCAACTTTAATGGAACGGCCAAATTGATTAATGGTCTTAAACACAGGGATCAAATTGGCCAAATTGAAAACATATGGACTAAATTGGCCAAAGTGATAACACACAGGGACTATTTTGATATTAAAGCCAAAGAAATAATATAAAAGTGAAGTAAAAAGAACTTAATGTATAGCAAGGGTAGAATAGGAAAGAGAAAGAACAAAAAAGAAAAAGATTGATTAAAAAATGTTAAAAAGCAAAATGTGTTATAAAACTAGAGAGGGAAAATGTAAAGAGAATTGTTATGCTAAAGATAAAGTTTCACCATGTTTATTCTTTTCTTAATCTTTGGTAGAACCACCTATTTATAGGCTTACAAAATAGGAGATTGAATACCATCATTTACAATATACCCATAGGTTACAAGCACTAATTACAAATACTTAGTGTATAGGTTACATAAAATCCAATGATGGAATACTAAGAGGTATGGTGGTCATCCACCAACTCATGCATTTACAACACTCCTCCTTAGATGTCCACCATACAATGACATAGTTCCCTCATTAAAAACCTTGCTTGGAAAACCCAGTGGGACAAAACCGAAGCGAAGGGAAAGAGAGTGAAACTTTCTTTTAGATCATTGATATGGTGTTGGATGCACTTATGTTGCCTTGTTAAAACCTTGCTAGGAAAAATCCAGTGGGACAAAAACCTAGTCGAAGGGAAAAAGAGTACAACGCACATATGTTCTGTATGTAGTAGAATTGGGATGCTCCATGCTCCCCCTGATTGATATCTCCCCCTAATTAATATCTCCCTCTAATTTTCATTAACTTCTGGAATTTATGTAACAACCCGATCCTAAATTAATAGTTACTTTTAATTTATTCTAGTAAAAGACCATTATACCCCTAGAATATTTTAAATGGTTTAAAAGTTACCTTTTATTTGGGAAGGAATTTGGGGATTTCAATTGTACCGTTGCGTAGAGCACGTCGAAACGAGTCCGTAGACACGTAGCGGACTCAAATCGAGTTGTAACAAAGAAACGGTGATCAAAAGAAGTTCAATGGCATAACCGTAAATATTTCGAAGTTTAGTTAGTTTTAAACCCAGAATTTCTGCATTTCCCCCGCGCGGGGGGGGCCTCGATCAGACGACTTCTGAAGGTGATTTCTCTCAATTCCAACCACCAATTCAAGCAAGACCAGTCCCGTTAGAACCACCACACTTCCCTCTTCCAGCCCCAATTCTTTGTCGCCCTAATCCACCGTCGTAGTCGCCGGAAACAGCCAAGAAACAGGCGGTGTTGGACAGTTTTTCGTAAACTTTCGCCGACTCGTTCTCCGTCATCTGGCCACCATTTTCGGCGATCCAGGTATGGAAACTCATCTATTTCTTAAGCCCTAGCTGCTGGTTGGGTAGGATTTCAGAAATTTCTAGCGTAGTTAACTTGATCTTGGATCCAAAGTTTGGACGGATTTCAGGTTGAGATTCCTGCCACTTCCGGCCAATTTTTTGGGGTAGGTCCAAGAACAAAAGTGGATCCAATTAGGGTGTTACACCTAGGGTAGGAGTTTTGAGCCGTGATTTGGAGATTTTCCGGTGAAGCGTTATCGCTTTAAGCACCACGCGCAGCCGGCGCGTGTGGAGGCACGTGGGCAGCAGGGTGGGGACCACAATCAATCCCAGAATAATCCCTTAGTCCTCACGAGCGCGTAGGATTTTGCGGATCTTAATTCGGATAACGTTTGAATCCCGAACGGATCTCGCCTAGTGTATGATTTCCGGGTTCAGCATGTTTGAGCCATTGGATCGTAGTCATGTTCAGGTATGTTGACTCAGGTAATTCTAGAATCGTATAATAGTTTATGGATCGTAAAACGGAGTTTCAGATATTTTAGAAACGCCAGCCCTAGAGCTAGGTTTACAATAAACAAGTCCAGACCGAAAGGAGTTATCTAAATCCTGTTATGGGATGAGCAGATAGTTAGTTATAGGTTGCGGCCCGAATAGAAGCAGTATCTCCGAGGCTTGCCAGTTTATAGATCAGGAACAAAGGAAAGAACTACGTGTGGCTTGATCCCTTAGTAAGGGTACGTAGGCAGCCTACAGTTATAAGGTGCAGCCACGAGTCAGAGCCTTTGAGTTTGTGTTATTGTTTTTCAGGGCATTTTGGTCATTTGTGACCCACACCCACCATGTGTTAGTTATAAACAGGGTTCAGCCCGGATTCCAAGGTGGAATTTGGGTCAAGTCCTTTCAATTTAGGCTTCAGAAAAGCTTTGGTAAAAAGTTCGCTAGATTATCTTGTGAACGAATTTGTTTAACTCCAATCTCTTGGCTTTTTTCTGAAATTGTCACCTTTGATGAACCCTTCTCTTATTTGAGCAATACAAGCAACATTGTCTTCACACATTATTATTTATCACATTATTCGACATGTTTTTCACTTTTCAAATAATTGAACTCTTTAGTAGCATCAACAAGTAATCTAATAGTTAGAATATGTTACAACAATATTAAATTTGAATTCAAAATACTCAAACTCTTAGTGTTAATTCTTAATCAAGAATATCGTGGTACTTTATATCCTTCAAGGGGTCGCTTCATGAGATATATCTCAAATATTTCATGAGCTTTGAGGATCTTCATGTACCATACAGTCTTTAAAATATGCATTTAACACATGCTATAAGTTTCGCGTTAAAATAACAACCGTACTTATAGAAATGTGGATGCATCTATGATGAGATGGGAGACTAAAACCATGTCTCTACCAGGAAACCTTATGTCATATTAGTGATCTTATTTCACTTCACAACTACCAATTCGTAACCTTCATACTTTACGTTTGTAATTTGGTGTTTGAGTTATAGGTTTAATATCCCACGCTTCATATTTAGTGATAAATGGAATTGCCTATTTCCATTTTGGTCAATCACTTAACTTGTTGACATTCATAAGGCAATTTAATATAATCATAGCCCTTGATAATTGTAGTAGCTATTAATAAACCAAATGTATCATCAATTCGTGATCCCACAATTCTTATGTGCATGCGCATGCATAATTTATAAGTATATCATTGCTTTGGGTTACCAATGCCTCTTCAGGGGCTGATGTTGTCACTTATGGGACAAACATCTCTTTTACGATGAATTAATTAGAATACGTGGATCATAATCTCATATAGAGCGTTATTTTTTATAAGGCTTGAATTTTTCAAATAATCACCACTTCTAGGGAGTTTAGTTTTTAGAACCTATATTTTTGTCATGCTCATAGTCACTTATTGTCATGTTAATGATTGTGCTACATGAATATCAATCCATGCTTGCATATTCATAACTTTATATATGCATTATCTTGATGAGACAAAAGCGGACCGATTCAACACTATTTCATGATGTTATTCAGGAACTGTCATTTCTCCCCCTAACGGCGGGAAAATTGTCTCAAAATGTAGGAAAATAAACTCACCATCATTATCAATTCAAATTGACTGGATTGGATAATGTGGGAGTTGTGCTTGTAAGCGTCTTGACAAGAGACAAATATGTGACCGTTTTAGTAGGCACATTAAATAAAACTTGTGAAGTGATCCATAATTAAATGTTGTATAGGCTCACAAATATCCCCTTGAATTATTTCAGGAAATAGGGCTTAAAGTCAATTTTTAACTGAGATGATCTTATGGCAGCTTTTATTTGTGAGCATTCTTTGTAATGATATTTATTGGACAAGACAATATTTTGAGTCTTTAAACGATGTCCTTGCAAATTTATAAAAATCTTATGTATCATTGTGGAACATGGATTGCCAAGATAGTCATGCCACAACATAAAAGTTATCCGGTCAATGAACTTCTGGTTCATGATATCATAATCTTTAACTACTTTAATAGTTGTGTAATATTGGGGCCTCATGAACTTTTGGTTCATGACATCATAAACTTCAACTACTTTAATAGTTGTGTAATATTGGGCCTAATTAACTTTTGGTTCATGACATTACAAACTTCCTACTCACAAAAGAAATATGAAGTTTCTTCAATAGACGCCTCTGTCTGTCAATATTGGGGTGGTAATACAAAACATTACCATTGTAAAACGAAATTAACTAATAACCCAACATAAATAAAATAAATAAAATGAGTAAAGTGGTATAAACGATGAATAAAATAAATAAATTAAAGACTATGAAATTCCAAGATAATCCAATATTAATGTGGATTCAATATATAGATAAAACTACAAGTTTAAGAATTGGATTTCCAACCAATTCAGGTTCATATAGGCACAAATAAGTAATGAACTTCAGATTCATATATAGTATTAAGATTCATGAAAAACTATGAACTTCAAGTTCATATCAATATATATTCAAAACTTCATGTTCGAATACGTAAATCTAAATAAATTGAATTATTTTTTTTTTTTTTTTTTTTTTTTTTTTTTTTTTTTTTTTTTTTTTTTTTTTTTTTTTTTTTTTTTTTTTTTTTTTTTTTTTTTTTTTTTTTTTTTTTTTTTTTTTTTTTTTTTTTTTTTTTTTTTTTTTTTTTTTTTTTTTTTTTTTTTTTTTTTTTTTTTTTTTTTTTTTTTTTTTTTTTTTTTTTTTTTTTTTTTTTTTTTTTTTTTTTTTTTTTTTTTTTTTTTTTTTTTTTTTTTTTTTTTTTTTTTTTTTTTTTTTTTTTTTTTTTTTTTTTTTTTTTTTTTTTTTTTTTTTTTTTTTTTTTTTTTTTTTTTTTTTTTTTTTTTTTTTTTTTTTTTTTTTTTTTTTTTTTTTTTTTTTTTTTTTTTTTTTTTTTTTTTTTTTAAAATCCAAAAGAAGACCCAAAAAAGAAGAAGTTAATTGAGCCCATGCAATTTCCCTTTTGTCAATTTAAAATGATTTTCCTGCTCTGGGCTAAAGACTCCGCAGATTTATGTTCCCTAATAAAATATTATTAATGAATTTTCGTATGAATTTCCCATTTCACAATTATTCAACGACATCGACCCTAACCTCATTTTACACAAATCTGAAAGTTCCCTTCATGGTTATCACTTATTCAATTATTTAAAAAGAAAAATTTGAAGAGCATGAGTTTTATGAGAAATATGAAAATTCGTGTAACAGAAAAGACAATTGCACAATACAATGTCAATATTGGTTCAACTCAAAATGTGTAGTGGGTAAGCCATTAGCTATTGGTGTAGTGCTACTTCCCTTTCACAATATTCGGTAGCGATGGGTACAAGAAATGGCCCTAGATCCCCAAAAGTTGTGAAGAACAAAATCAATGTATAGGAGCTACCTATTAGCCCATTCATAAACATGAACAAAATCATGAAAAAATTATGGTCTTCGATTCCCCTCCTAGAGATTTTTTTAAAAAAAACTGAAGTGAGTAAAGTTAATAATTGAGACTATTGATCAGGGACTGCTTAAAGTTGCAAATTTTCGTTTAATTATTAGGGAAATTTGTATAAATACCACCTGAACTTTTAGGCATGTGATCATTTCCCAAGGGATGAGAAATGGAAGATTCCTTTCCCGCGTTTGGTAATGTTGGGAAAGTAACCGGGAGATATCACTTTATTTCCTTTCCCATGTTTGTTTTGAGTAGGAATGGAAAACAAAGTCAAATAAATTTTCAAGTATACCTATATTAAATCAAATAAAAAAAATGCATTTAATGATATATTGTAATTTTAAATTGTTAATGGGGACAAAATGGTCATGAAAATGTGTATTTAATGTTGGTTCATTTTCCTAAATTTTCCCATGAAGAAGGAAAACAAAACCCAAGTTGGGAGGATGGCTTCACTTTCCCCCTACTTTCTGTTGAATAATACACTAGTCCCACATCTGAAACTTAATAAAATAGAAAGTCTCATATAATAAATGTCCACTCCTAATAGCATCGATGTCTTTTGTATAAAACTCCACACCTTCTAAACAGGTGGTTAAGTTGGAGACAATATCGATGTTGCTAGTGATGGGCCAAGGGTCCGTCCATTTGAAATCTTAACATGGTATCAGAGCTTGGTTGGTTGACTGAGCCCGATTAAACCCAAATCAAACAAAAACTCCAAATTAAATCAAAATCAAACAAACCCCAAATAAATAAAAAAGAAATAAAAGAAAAAGAAAAAAAATTACCGATATGGAATTGGTTGCACATGTGGCCCACTAAAAAGTGGTCCCATATGAGGAGGAGTGTTGAAGAATGCACAAGTACCACATCAGAAACTTAACAAAATAGAAAGTCCCATATAATAAATGTTATACTTCTAATAACATCGACACCTTTCGTATAAAACCCCACACCTACTAAACAGGTGGTTAAGTTGGGGACAATATCGATGTTGCTAGTGGTGGGTCAATGGTCCGTTCTTCTAAAATCATAACACTTTTCCATGGGCCAAGCAACAATTTCGCATGTCTGAACTTACCAAACATAGGAAAGTAAGGTCATCTCCAGTCACATGGCTAAATGTAGTCCAAGGCTAAATTAATATTAATTTTTTAAAGAATAGTGTAGGGTTAAATTTTTCCATCTTCAGCCATGCAGGGCTATATTTTAAGGTCCTTCATATTTTATTATTTTGAGAAAAACTATGGTACACCACATACATTCCATAACTATGTATTGTTTAATTTAATTAAACTACTATTTAGTGACAATATTTCATGACCAAGAATTTTTTTATAATTTTTAAATAACACTTGAAAACATTTGAAAATGTGACTACATTATTTTATTTTATTTTAAAGGATGGGTTTCAATGGTTTGACATCCAACAATCATGACTAATAATATTTTATAATTTTTTTTACTAATTGAAAACATTTAAAAAGGCTTATATATATATATATATATATATATATCCAGCTGACATCATCAATGTAAAACACATGCATGGAGCTCACAAAAAATTTGGCCTAGGACTAGGCCAAAGCTGGGCTAAATGTGGCCCGATTGGAGGGCTAAAGAGCCAAATGTGGCCCTCCAAATTTGGCCAAAATTTTGTTTAGCTCATGGCTGGAGATGGGTTTTGTATTATTTTAGGGCTATATTTGGGATATAGCCCATGGCTAGAGATGACCTAATTAATTTCTCATTCCTAAATCTCCTTACCCATTAACTAAACATGGCCTTAATTCAAATATACATATCATCTTTTTACTAATTAGATGAAAAATAACAAGTCAAATCTTGGCCCAATGTGGAAGATAATAATCAGCATATTAGGTTTTGGGAAACCCCAGTACAAGAAGCATGGAAAATGTCCAGACAAGAAATTCCCTCAGCTTGAATATTTTAAATTGTCAAATACCGTTTGGAAGCAATTAAAGGCGTAACAAAATCTGACTGTAATATATATATATATATATATGGGGGGGAATCCGTGGCACCATGTCTTTTACACAAGTTTTGACACAAATTTTGAACCCCTAGATTAGACTACAATAAATGACTGAGATTAAACAAACTTATTCTTTCAACTCAAAATAATTATAATTTAATTTAATTAACTTTGCTATTCAATTTTCTCTCTCCACATTTATATTTTCACATCTTCCTAAAAGCATCAACATTCTATCTCACGACATCTTCTTCTTCTTTTTCATGACTTTCCCTTTTTTTTTCTTCTCTCTTCAATCTTCTTTTTGCCCACACACCATTTTCCTCCATAACAAGAAACAACGAACCCAACCCATATAGCCAAATCAAATACCCAGTAAGGAAGATTGACGTAAGGAGGAGGAGGTTGATCTTTGTGTTTTTTTTTTCGTTTTTTTTTCTGGTGCTGCTAAGTTAAAACTTCTATTTCCCCTTGCTGAGAAAAACAAAAAAAGGATCAAGCAATTAGTTGATTGAGATTCATTTTGATCATCCCCAAAGAAATTTCAAGAACCTAAGAGTATGATTACCCTGCCCTCCCATGGAGCTCCCCAAAATTCGTTTTGATTCTGAGTGGAGAGAAAGTTTATGTGTTTTTTGATCCTAACAATCCCATATCCGCTCGGTATTTTCTCAAACTCCATATGCATTGCTTTGTTTCGATCTGAGTATGAACCGTGTCAAAATAGATAGTATCAATTGCATATAACTAGCAATAGGCAAATGGAGATTTTTGGCACATCGATGTTGTGGAGGAGATTACCAACGCTGGGCATGTCGGAGGGGGGAGGTAGAATTTGGAGACAGTGCAATTCATAATTATTAGATTAAAATAATAATAATTAGAATAAATGTATTATTTCAAAGATAATAATAAATTAGTTGTGAGATTTAATCTGAGCCATTAATAGTGCTTAAATCTAAGGGTTCAAAATTTGTGTCAAAACTTGTGTCAAAAATATGGTGCCACGGATCCACCCCCTATATATATATATATATATTAGTCCCGATATCTTGGACTACAGGTGTCCAAGAGATTTGTGGTCACTCACCGTTGGATGTAAATTCAACGGTGAGTTCACTCTTGCACTCATTTTAAGAAATTTTTTTAAATAATTGGATTAATATCCAACGGTAGGTGACCGCAATCTCTTAGACTCTTGTAGTCCAAGAGATCGAGACTAATATATATATATATATATATATATATATAAAGAAGAAAAAAAAACAATTACCACAAAGGACTTGTACAAATTAACTACATTATCTTGTATGTTGTGGAGCGGAGTTTGTTTTTAATTTTTAGTTTTTATACAAGCGATATTAAAGGAGGGGAACTTTAAATGCAGTGGTAAAATAATATTCTTAGTCACTTGGGTTACAAGACCTTCACATAGAGTAAAGTTTTCTGAATCCCAATACAGAAACCATACTAGGCACGTAAAAAACAGCGGCAAAACCATCCGGATCGCCTAGAATAGGAAGACACTGAGATGATGCTTTTGTATGGAGGTTGTAGGAGTCTAGAGGTTGATAACCATATGCAGAAACGAAAAGAATCTCATCGCTCTTCCAAAATGCCAAAGGCTTGTGGGTCAAAGTGAGATTAAAAGCATGGTGTTTGGTCCAAGTAGCATTATAATAATTATTGTTCGGCCGATTTCCAAATTCTTCATGCAGGACCCATATTCCAAAGGATTCATCAGCGTGTCCCCTAGCACAGCATCCAAAGAGAGCAACAGACTTATGATCCCAGAGCAGAAGCCGTATATTATAAAAAATCGTTGAGCTTAAACAATATACATGCGGAAACAGTATATCATGAAACACCTCATCCCTCATATCAAACGAAATGATCACATCCCTAATGTCTTTCACCAGCGTGTCGCCCCCGCCGTCGACCAACTTAGATTGCTCGTGCCCCACCCAGTAACACATCCCTTTTAAGTAGAACTGGAAATCCTCCGGCCAAAGGTTTGTAGTTTCAGTTTCCAGAGAGCCCGTTGCGATCTCTCTCCAAGTATCCGTCCCCAAACTGTACACTACAGGTTTTGGCGTATAAATTATACCGTCATTTCCATCACCATACTCACCATATAATTCATTGCCAGGATATCCAATGTCAACTACTTTGTAATCATTGGTTTTAGGATCATAGCCCAATCCCAGGGCCTTTGACATGTCACGATACCGTCTTGATGAAGCAATGTGAACATCTAGGTACGGCTCCGGAGGCAGTAACTTGGGTGCCTCATGAATTGCTGGGTTCCATAACAACACCTCTACAGCATTAAGTTGGACACAAATGATACCGTCACAGTGGCCTACAATACGAAATGTGTTTGCTTTGCCAATCAGCGGCTGCTTTAGGTTGGTCATGTCCATGTCCTCGAAACTAGAAAGAAACCTAAGCGGATCACTATTATTACAATGACAATTATCAGAATTTGCATTGCAGCAGTTGCAGCAAAAATTAAGGACTGAGAATACAACAGGTTGGGTGCGGGGTCGGCCCTCGCATACCGCATCATCCACTAATAATCGCCTCAAAAGGACTGTACAAGTGGAGGAGGAGGACAAAATATTATTGTCGGGATCAGAATTGTGTTGCACGTGCTTCACAACAAACTCCGGGCTGCTGATGAGAGCACACCACCATTTAGAGACGCACTTGAACCTCGTCAAAGTTTTTGGAAGCAAACATGATAGAATTTGCAGTAAAATGTCGTTTCCCATTCCCATTTTCAGAGAACACGAAAAAGTGTCTGCCATAAGCATAGACATTCATCACACAACACAAACAATCAATATACATATATACAAAGAGCTACTATTGACAAATCCCTCAAATAATATGTATATAATAAAAAGACAACGGTGCATGAGAAAGAATCATTCTCTCCACGGTTAACCCAATGATCTAGCTAATCTCATTAATTAGCAACAGCTAGCCCAATATTGTCTCTGATGTAAAATATAACCCTAATTTAAGAATAGGATTGAAACTAGACCCGTTTATAGTTGGAGACTACACAATTTGATGATGACGAGAAATCTCATACGCATAAAATTTAAAATAACAATAAGATTTTACCTTAGGGATATAGTAACAATGTTTGTTTATCCCAATGCAGTTAACAAAATTGGGGGAGACAAAGCCCTCGTTGTGTCCCTGGTTTCGCCACAATCACGCTTACATGTTACAATGCATGCAATATTATGCAATCGTGGTTTTCCTCTTCTTCAAGTTTTCGAGAGGAATTCATAAATAAACAAGGATTAACGACAAAAGAGACCCTCCAAGCTTGGGGTGGTTCTCAATATGGACTCCATGGTATCAATTTTATCAATTTACACTCTTACGTTTGCAACATCGTCCAATTTTATCCTTCTGTTAAGTTGACTGTGTGGTCAATCGTTAAATGCTAATGTGTCTTTGTGGAACCCACCAACCATTTCCTTAAAAAAATTATATAAAATAATAAAATAACATAAATTTTTTTTAAAAATAAAAAACTTAAAATATCCCAGCCCTTCTCCAGGTCAACAAACCTAGCGCCCCGTTCACCCCATCTCCCCCTACTTGCGGTTCAACGCTGCTTTTGCCTCCTCCATTTTCGAGCTCTATGGTCTGCAACAGTTTCTGGTAAGTCAATCTTCCACCTCAATGGACCTCATCGTCCTTATGACTCACCGTCCCAACTCTATCCATGACAAGAAAAATCACACTTTCTCGAGAAATAGACACTCAGATTCCTGCAATTTCTCAGCCCCCAAAAACCCATGGCGCCAAAATCCTTCAACCCCAAAACCCAAACATACACCTCCCCCCAACCTCCTGTCCCCTTTCCCACAGACCCCAACCTCTCCCTCATCTCCTTCCTCTTCTAATCCTCCATCTCTTTCCCAAACAACCTTGCTTCGTCGACTCCGACACTGCCGAAACCCTAACCTTCCTCCAGCCCAAATCCTTAGTCTCCAAGCTGGCTCACACCTTGCTCAACCTCAACATCAAGAAAAACGACGTCGGCCTCATCTTCACCCCCAACTCCATCCACTTCCCCATCTGCTTCTCATTAGCTTCTTCTCAGTCGACGTAATCGACGCCATTCCCACCAGCTGCAGTCCTCAGTACACACCGTTCGCAAGCTCTCAAGTAAAGTCAACAAATGTGACCCCAAGCTTGTCATCATCGTCCCCGAACTCTAGCCTAAGATCAAGGGCTTTAATCTCCCGAAGATACTATTAGGATCTTCAATCAGGGCTCCAAATCCAAGAGTACGTTATTTTTCCGATTTGGTCAAAATTTCGAAGGGTCTGGATATGATTTCAAATTTATCGACACTTCGTGTGAAGTAGAGTGACATGGCGGCGCAGTTTTACTCGTCTCTGATGATGGGGAAGATCAAGGGAAGGGAGGGAGTGAACATGGCTCTGGGTTTGTTGGCCTTTGAAGAGAGGGGGTGAACAGGGTTGAGATTTTTGAAGTTTTTTTTTAATTTTTAAAAAATGTTATTTTAACATTTTATATAATTTTTTTAGGAAATGGTTGGTTAGTAGGTGGGTCCCACAGTAGACACATCACCATTTAACGATTGACCACACGGTCAACTTAACGGAAGGATGAAATTGGACGATGTTGCAAACGTAAGGGTGTAAATTGATAAAATTGATACCATGGGGTCCATATTGGGAACCACCCCAAACCTGGAGGGTGTCTTTTGTCGTTAGCCCAATAAATAAATAAATAAAATCTTTGCAAAAAAAATGAATGAGAAAGAGAAATTTGGGGTTTCTTCTGGCCCAAAGATAGCCAGATGGTATAATATTACACAAATGTACAATAACAGTACAATATTATTATTAATTTTTACAAAATTCAAAAACCTGAACTCATGGAAGTATTTTATTTTTATGAGAAATTTTTTTCAAGAATTTGAAGAGGTGCAGGTAGTATGATATCTTTTGTTATTTTTATAAGAACAACATAGTCTAATGATCAAGGGAATTGTGCTTGACCAATCCAACTGTCTCTTGTCTTGCGTCTACCACGTTGTAATAAATTTTGAACTCCAAGTATTGTATCCTCAAAGAATAAATAAATAAAAAGTCTACAAAAGCATTAAACGTAGCAAAATAAATAGTTTGGAATGTTGTAGAGATTGAGATGGAGTTAATACTCATTCATGCATATGAATGATCCATGCATGATGAAAAAAATTTATCGTAATACGTAAGTCTGTCCACAATTTCACTTGTCAAAGCGCTCATTTTTCATTTCACACTCTGACTCGAAAGGAGTCCTAAAAAATCCCCATTTTCTCTTTCGCTCACACAGTCGCAGTCCTCTTTAAACTTCTCCACCCATCCGAACCCCTTCACATCCTTGATCTCCTCTCTCTTCTCAATTCCCAATCAACAACTTAAACCGCTCTCTCTCGCAATCAAACTATGGCGTTTTCACATGGAACTAAGCAACGGTTCTCTGGTTTTGATTTAGGCCACCGAGTCAAAAACCAGGTTTCAAATTTGGCCCACGAGCTCCTTTGGGTTGAGGAGAGGGTAGAGGATCAGAGAGAAAGGAGTTTGCTTTTCCACTCTTTCAATAATATGAGTTGGTTTGTGTAGGTACTCTTTGTTTATGTTCATTGCTCTTTGTGTGACGCATCGAGATATAAGGGATAGAAAGATCGAACGATAACCCTAAAGTAACAATGTCGAAATCTACCAACAAATTAGAATCCACCAGAAATTTGAGTAAAACTCAAAGATATTTGATTGATAATAAGACAGATGAAAACATGTTTGGTAGTACAATTTGAGAAAATAATATATGAGCTATTTTTTAGGGAGGTTTGGTTTATAGTCACTATAAAGTTTCTTATTATTATGATAGATAGGAAACTAATTTCACTTGATTCACTTGAGGTCAATCACCACAAAATAGGGTGTAATTTTACAATAATGTAATTAAAAAATATCAAAATTACACACAATGCCACTCCACTTAGATCTAAACTATTTTATTTGAAGTCAATAAACTTATGCCACATATATAGAGATCCACATGTGCCCAATCATCATCGCCGCCGTCCGGCCACTGCCACCATCCCTGTCGTCCAGCCACCTTCGTTGGCCAATCGCGTCACCATCTCCGCCACCCTTTATTCACCCTAAAAAAATGAAGAAAATTTTGGGCACTTGCAAGGACTCAAACCTTGACCCTCAAAGGAGGAAGTCTCGAACATAAACCATTACACCAACCTTGTTTTTGTAATATTTATTATATAACATAATATCTATATTAACAATCGAAGGTTTAAAAAAAATTGTGATGCAGTGTGCAAAAAGGCAAAGCACATATTGTCCAAAAACCAAAGCCATCATGAAATAAGCAACTAAACAAAGTCAAAAAGGCATATCAATTGATAACACATTTGTATAATTTCTATTAACTTCAAAAATCATACCAAAAATATCCAATGACAAAATAATTTAGCCAATTGTAACTAAATGGAAGTGGAAACTACAATGCAGTTTGCGGAATCTGCAATGCAGTTTGCGGCAACTGCAATGCAATGTGTGCAAAACTGCAATACAACACTTGTATAAAATGGTCAACATTTGTATCTATGGTAAATTCCAATCAATTGAACCAACTGAAGGAAACATGCACATAATGCTTAGAAAATGAACTTTAGCCACAACCTATACAAGAAAAACATTCTGAATGACGGATTCATTTTGTTTATACTAGTTGAGCTAAACATTTTTCATTTTAAACCAAGTATCTTAGCCTAGTCGATTTGAATACAAATAGAAAAGAAAAAAAGGGAATAGATCTTTACCCTTGATGACCTTTTCTTGATTTTTCAAGAATGAACACCTTTGTTGGAAAGACCTTCTCTTTCTCTTGATTTTGACTACATCACCTTAAGGCTCCAAGATTGGAGTCATCTACCTTACCACACCAAATGCTCCTAGAGATGAAGATAATGTAATCAAGAAGTATGGATGCTATTTTACTTCTTGATTGGACCAATTTTTCGTTTATGAAAGATGAGATACAAAGATGATTACTCATCAACCAAAGTAGGAAAACCAAAAACCCTAGCTAGGTTTTCTCCAACACTTAGCTTATATAGGACAACACAAAAGATAATTGGGTGGGTATTTGGGGCTCCATTGGTCTATGGGTCATGTCATCTTATGTCACTTATCCCTTAGGCCCAATAGCCTTTTGGGCTATTTGTCCATTTCCTTTTAAATTATATTTAAAAACCCAATCCAATATTTCTATATGTCAATATTAATTCCATAACTAATCTTTTAATTATAATTTAACTATTAAATTATAATTATAGTCTTACTTAATTGACGCGGTCAAACTATTTGACTTTGGTCAATTGCTTCGGTCAACATGATGACTTTTGACTGTTGACTTTGACATTTGATTATCAACCATTGACTTGTGTCTCCTCATTTCATTTCTCCTCATTTGTGTCTCTAATCACATTCTTTGGATGTGCAGATCCGTAGGTTCCTTTTAACAAGGTAGTGAGTTGACTCAATTCCTCATAGATGATATATGAATTAAATTTCACAATTTAATTCTTCCTATTAATAAAGGTTAATTGAAACCTTTTAGGACATCCACATGGTTGTCCACTAGCAGCAAGTCACGGTTATCCGAGCTAAATGAGACGTTGTGAAAGAACCTATTCAAATTAGAATGACCGTGCAATTGAATCCTTCTCTTGTGTCAATACTCCTCATTCACATTATTAGATCAGGGAATCCGATTGTCAATATCCTAATATGAATAATTCCTTTTATATGATCATTCTGGTAAGATTCGAAGACTTCTTTTTTCAAGTCTATCCACTAGTATGCGCAGAGATTTGACCAATCATATCTTGAAGTATTCTTTCTCTTTTATTGAGAGTAGAGATTCTTTGTTGTACATTCATTTGCTTCCATGACTTTATTGAAAATCTTGATGAGCACCTTTAAGCTATGCCTAAATCAGCATGACTGTATAGTGCGCTCAAAGATTAACAACATAGCCACAAAACATCTATGATGCCTAAGATCTAAGGATTAGTTTGCACCATTGCAATTTATGAGTTCCAACTTGGCATATGAGTAAAGACTTCCATGCTGAAACTCATGTGTTGGATTGCGTTCAGTGTACTTGTTCTTCTACAAGTACCTACACACATATCGATGTATCTCCACACTTAATGACTTGAGACCTTGTCATTCCCTACATATAAAGACGATTACTGTGTGTACTAGTCTTTGCGGAATATTGATGCCCAATCAATATTCCTATGACCAAGAACATATTCAGAATTTAGGGATGATGAGAAGTCTCCATGTATGCAATCTCATTAAATAGATCTCATATCTACTTGTGTATTCATTGGACTATGGTTGTTCTACATATTGAAAGATAATATAGGATGATTTAATGTATAAAATAACATTTCTTGCCCACTGATAACATAATATGTCTTTTATCAAAGATGTCCTTAACTATAACTATTACATACTTAGTTGACTTTAAGGGCATATAACAATCTCCCACTTGCACTTTAAAGCCAATCCGACATATATCTGATACCCATATTCTCCATATGTCGGTCCAGCTAAAATTGACTCATAGGTTTTGTGTGTGGATCTGCTATATTGTATGCTGAAGCCACCTTGAGCACGCTAATATCTCCATCAACAACATATTCCCTGATTAAGTGATAGCGCCTTTGAATGTGCTTGGATCTTTGATGAGACCTTGGTTCCTTAGCTTGTGCTATAGCCCCATTATTGTCACAGTATAAAATGACTGGTGACTCAATACTTGGAACCACTCCAAGTTCAATAATGAACTTCTTCATCCAGATCGCTTCCATTGCTACTTCCAAAGCAGCTATGTACTCTGCTTCAGCTGTGGAGTCTGCAGTGGTGCTCTGCTTGCAACATCTCTAACTGATTGCCCTTCCATTCAATATGAACACATATCTAGAAGTGGATTTCCGATCATCAACATCATATTCGAAATCTGAGTCTGTATATCCTTCCACCAATAATTCTGGGTTTCCTCCATAGACTAGGAACATATCCTTGGTCCTTCTTAGGTACTTTAACACAGTCTTTACAGCACTCCAGTGTTCAGATCCTGGGTTTGATTGATATCTACTTGTGATGCTCACAGCAAAGCTGATATCATGCCTCGTACATGGCATAGCATACATTAGGCTCCTAATTGCTGAGGCGTATGGGATCCTGCTTATCTGTATCACTGCTTCTGGGGTTTTATGGTTCATGCTCTTAGAGAGGTGAATTCCATGTCTGACTGGCAAAAAACCCTTCTTGGAATGTTCCATTTGGAATCTTCCGAGCACCTTGTCCACATACAGGGATTGAGATAATCCAATTAATTTTCTCGATCTATCCCTATAGATCTTAATACCCAATATGTAAGATGCATTTCCCATATCCTTCATTAAGAATGTCTTTGATAACCATAGTTTCACAGAGGTCATCATGCTTATGTCGTTTCCAAACATTAATATGTCATCTACATATAGTACGAGGAATACGACTGTGCTCCCACTGTTTTGCTTGTACACACAAGGTTCATCTTCATTTTAGCTAAAACCATAATTAAAAATTACAAACATAGATGAAGTGCTACATTAAAAATACAATTTAAAAAGCCAAAAACTACATATCAAGTGCTTGGGGAGTAGAGGTGTCAAATGAGACCGACCGACCCAACACAGCACGAGCCCAACCCCTTTAAAGAAGGCACGACACGACATTAGCACAAATATTAGTGGGCCATGCTTGGCATGGCACGAAAGCTTCGGTCGAGCCAGGATCAAAAAATGAGGTTTAATGGACCGGACCGGGCTTGGCCCGAGCCTGCTTCAAGCATGGCCGTTTCAATCTCTTCTTTATATTGTATATTGTGTTTTGTGTAAACAAAATGTATCATTTTCTTTATTGCAGCTAAACCAACTATCTTATTCATTTCCCCATATTTTTATCTGCTACCAAACACTATATATGCAGTTATTTTAGTATATCATTATACAAAGATCATAACACAAGGTTATTTAATTCCCTTTTTTTTTTTTTTTTTTTTTTTTTTTTTTTTTTTTTTTTTTTTTTTTTTTTTCTCCTATGCAGTCGCATTTTTGGTTCTTCCTCCCCTATTTTGCTGGGTTTGTGATTTGCTGCTTAATGAAACCAAATGCTTGTTTATTCGTTTGTTTATTTTTTTCAAGGAAAGGTTGTATCATAGGCTCTATGGGGTTAATCTTGGGTAAATATTGATTTTCATGAACTTTTTAGGTGGTGGTGATGATGAACAAGTGTAGATTTGGAGTGCATTAGAATAAATAATGGTGATATATGTTGCGGGCTACTTTCACGAATTGTCTTGTTGGGTTGATTAAACAAAGCCTTTGTTTTATTAAGTGCTACTTCGCAATAAACTTGTTATTCGAATTTTGAATTGTTCTCAAATTTTCTTAGGCTACAATTTTTTTTATACCTTTTTTAAAATTCGATCAGAGATACATTGGCTTCCAAAATGAAAAGAGAGAATTTCAAATTAAATGGGCTAGTTCTTTGGCCCAAGTACGGCCCGTTTCAATAAGGACTTGGGTTTTGGGCCGAGCAGGGATCAATGGTTTTACTAAATGAGTCAGCACGACACGACCCGATAAATTAAATGGGCTGGCCCGACCTGACACGAATACGTTAAAGGCATGAGTTTAAATAGGCTGACCCGGCCCGTTTGACACATTTATTAGGGAGGGTTACATATCTGGTGCTCGTGCTTAGGGGATTACTTAGAGGGTACGACTGAATGAGAAATAAAAGAGGCATTTGATTTTAGGGTTCAAGATGTCGTGTTCTAGTGTTATGCAATCTAGGATAAGCTTCATATCCAATAAGTTGACACATGTATTAATATTTAAATAATAAGATAATAATAAATATTGATTCGATATGTTTACCCATCAGGTTAGGAATATTGTTACCCGGTCCTTTGACCAAACTTTTCAGTATAAATTGGATCGAAGAATTAAAAATTAATTAACTTAATTTAACCAAACCAAACCGTCAGTTCATTACTATCGATACACAGATTTTCGAATGAGATGCCCAAACCACTAGTTGAGCTCTTCCACCTCCATCCATGTGGACAGAAGTTCAAAATCCCCAGGCACCAAATGAATATTTGTGTCAACCGCTCTGTACTATAAAAACCAAATATATTAATGAAATTTCATACCAATTCTCAAACTCCTAAGTGCTCGTTTGACATTGCTTATTTGAGGTGAGAAATGATTTTTTAAAAAAAATTGGGAAGCCCAGCCCGTTTGGTAAACTATGAGAAATCACTAATTTTAGAAATTAATGTGAGAGAAAGCTATAAGGGAAAGCGGCTAATGAGGTGCTTTTATTTTCTGATTATGCATAAATCAATTTCGAAGAGGCGTTGGCCAGTTTGACATTACTGTGTTGTGAAAATAATCGATGTTAGATTTGCTATGAGAAAAATCAGTTGTGAGGTAAAGCAGTTTGGCGTTTGGTAAACTTTTTGTTAACAGTGTTGTTGGTACTAATTTCCGCATAATCAGAAAATGATTGTTGTATAATCATTAAGCCCAACGCCTCTTCGAAACTAATTTCTGCATAATCATGAAATGAAAGCGCCTCATTAGCAGCTTTCCCTTATAGCTTTCTCTCACAACAATTTTTAACAATAAGTGATTTTCTCGTAGTTTACCAAACAAGCTGGGCTTTCCAAAATTTTAAAAAATCACTTATCACCCAAAATAAGCAATGCCAAATGGGCACTTAGGGCCAGTTTGGCATTGTTGTGCTGTGAAAATAATCGCTGTCAGATTTGCTGTGAGAGAAATCAGCTGTGAGATAAAGCAGTTTAGCGTTTGGTAAAATTTTTTTTAAAAGTGTTGTTGATATTGATTTTACGCAAAATCAGAAAATGATTGCTGCATAATCATTAAACCCAACACCTCTTTGAAACTGATTCCTGCATAATCAGAAAATGAAAGCACATCATTAGCTGTTTTCCCTTATAGCTTTCTTTTACAGCAATTTTTAACAATAAGTGATTTTTTCGCAGTTTACCAAACGGGTTGGGCTTCTCAAAATTTTAAAAAAATCACTTATCACCCCAAATAAGCAATGCCAAACTGGCACTTAATAATTATGCAGGAATCAGTACCAACAACAC
This sequence comes from Prunus armeniaca, assembly GCA_903112645.1. Classification (NCBI taxonomy): domain Eukaryota; kingdom Viridiplantae; phylum Streptophyta; class Magnoliopsida; order Rosales; family Rosaceae; genus Prunus; species Prunus armeniaca. Next base: position 4,912,021 of record CAEKDK010000003.1, on the reverse strand, counting down.
TCTCTTAACAAAAAGTTTACCAAACGCCAAACTGCTTTCTCTCACAGAATCTGACATCAATTATTTTCACAGCACAGCAATGTCAAACTAGCCCTAAGGCTCAGTTTGGGATTGCTGTCATTTTTAAAAAACAGTTGTTTCTGCTGTGCTTTTAAAAATAATTAGCTGTAAAGTAAAACAGCTCCATGTTTGGTAAACAATATTTTTAAAGTGTTGTTAGTACAAAAAGCAATGTCAAAACCGTTTGATAAGTTTTAATATAAAATTGTTCTAACTGTGAATAATGACTAAAATAGACATGATGTTAAAAGTGTTATGTACTAATCATGTGGTAGTAGTGGTAATGATTGAGTGGAGGTGGTGGTGGTAATGAAGGTGGAGTTGGTGGTTGTGGTAGGGATGGCGCTTGTGGAGGTGGTGGTAGTGACAACATGGTGGTGGAGGTGGCAGCATGGTGGTGGTGATCGTGTTGGTTGTGGTGGTGGTGGTGGTGGCGATGGCAGTGGTTGTGGAGGTAGTGAATGTGGTGGTGTAAGTGGTGGAGTTGAATGTGGAAATAGAGGTGGTGTTATTTTTTAAAATGAATGATGATATTTTGGGAATTAAAAAATTCATTAAAGGTTCATCTTTGCTTCTTTTGAAAGCAGCTTTGAAAAGCAACTCATAGCCTGGTTTTAAAAGCTGCTGTCAAAAGACCACTGCTTTTAAAATAATCGGGATATTTATTTTTACCAAACACCTTAAACTGCTTAACTTTAAAGTGAAGTAGTTTTTTGGCAAAAAAAAACAATCTCAAACGGGGCCGAAATCTAAAGCTAAACAGTGGAAAGAAATTACGCAAGTATAACTAGGGCCGGAGCCCAACGGAACAACCTAAAGCCCAATGGCGCGGATGGAACATGGAACTAATGATGGGGCTAAGACCACTGGAACCAAAACGACGTCGTTCAACCTCTCCTCTCGTGCGTGCCATTTTAGGCGCACATCAAATTCGCGCAACGTAAAAAGCAGACAGGTGGGTGAGTCTCCCACTCGTGACTCACCTCGCGACCTCTCTCATCCCCATTAACCGTCGTCGTCTTCTTCCTAATTACCTTCCACAGCTTTCACATTCCCTTCCCTCCCCCCCCCCCCCCCCCCTCTCTCTGTGTAAAACCCCTGTTCCAAATCAAATCCATTCTTCGATTTCTCAACGCAAATCGAAATAATCCATCACTCCGCCGCCTCCATCCGATCCAATTCATGCACATCTGACCCAGAATTTGGGTTTCACCACGGCTTCGATCCAATTTCGAGTGTATCGTCGATCCGAGGGCAGACCCTACAGGGCTTTCATTGGGATTCTATTGGATCAGATCCGTTTGGAGCTAAATTTGAGGACTTGGGGGTATGGATTCGAGTCGAAGAGCTGTGGAGTCGTACTGGAGGTCTCGAATGATCGATGCGGCCACTTCGGACGAAGACAAGGTCGCGCCGGTTTACAAATTGGAAGAGATTTGTCAGCTTTTGAGATCCTCACATGTCAGTATTGTCAAGGAGGTTTCTGAGTTTGTCTTCAAGCGTCTGGAGAATAAAAGTCCAATTGTTAAACAGAAGGTATCAAAATTCTTCTTCTTTTGGCGAATCAGATTTTTTATTCTATAGTATTATGTTTTATTCTGAGGTCTTGTGCTAGTTTAATGGAATGTCTGGTAATTTTCTCCTCTGGTTATGAGTTTGTGTGGGTAAAAGAAAAGAATTTTCTGGGTTTGATGGGTATTGGGAAATTCCAAGAGCTTCTGTCTGCTGTGATGGATAATAGACTTGATGAATGTCAGGTTTCTTGCAAATTTCACCATTATGCTCAAATTTTCTGCAGGCTCTGAGGTTAATAAAATATTCTGTGGGAAAGTCTGGTGTGGAGTTCAGGAGGGAAATGCAACGAAATTCAGTGGCAGTGCGCCAGTTATTTCACTATAAGGGACAGCCGGATCCTTTGAAAGGAGATGCCCTTAATAAGGCTGTGCGGGACACTGCTCAAGAGGCTATTGCTGCTATATTTTCAGAGGAAAGTAATGCAGCACCAGCCGATGATCTTAACAGACGAATACAAGGTTTTGGGAATACAAACTTTGAAATGTCATCAGAAGAAAAGAAATCTTTTCTTAGTGAGGTAGTTGGTATTGGAAGTGCATCTATCAAGCAGGGACTTAGTAGTTTCACCCAAAATCACTCATTTAAAAATAATGAAAATGGAAACTACAAGAGTCCAAATCTTCATAGATCGTTGACCATTGAAAGTGAGCCGACAGATCGATATGAACCTGCTCAATATCGCAATGAGACTCAAAGTAGTTTTGGGTCTTCAAAGAATGTGGCTAGTGGACCCTGGAATGAGGATAGGTTAACCAAGACTGAAGTAACCAATGAGATTCTAGCTCAAATTACAGAGAAAGTAAGACCCGGGAGGAGAGGTTGTTGGAGACCATTGTGACTCCAGTGGTGTACGTTTACAACCCACTCGGGATGCCATTCAGATTTTCCTTACTGAGGCGAAAAAGTTGGATGCCGTAGCGTTAGGTCATGCCCTCGATACAAAGCTCCAATCTCCATTGTGGCAGGCATGCTCTTTGTACTTATGTATTGGGCCATAATTCTTCCACATGCTTGCATGCACAAAATTGCCAAATAATTGAAGATTCTTATAGTGACTTCTGAATTTTATCTATTTGTGATTTTTTTTCATGCACAACAATTTTATTAAAGTCACACAAATTGTCCATATTTGATTTTATTATCCCTGAAATAAGATTGAATTGTTGACTTACAATTGTTCAGAACAAGTGGATGGGATTTTTGCTGTACTTGTAGATCTATTTATTTTTACAAACCTTTTTTTAATGTGATTTTTTGTTTGTTAGGTACGCATGAAAGCAATTTGTGTTCTTGAGTCAATTTTGAGGAGAAAGGATGATGAGCATTTTTCAATTGTAGAATCATATTTTATTGACAACAAAGATCTTGTAGTCAGATGCTCCGAGTCTCCTCAGGCTTCTTTGAGGGAAAAGGCTAACAAGGTATTCATTTAGTTCCTCATAAATATATATCTTCCATATTCTGATTTCTCAAAATAATGTATATTAGTGATAGATAGACCAAAAAATAGTTTCATGTATAATCTGTTTGCTTAATCATCACTTCAACTCTTCCCGTCATTCTAGGCGGTCGCTGCAGCTCAAATGTAGATTGATTGTAAATGTAACTAGAACTTGGGAACGCCAATTCTTTGCCATAGGCTCAAAGGATTTTTACTTTTTTTTGGTGATAAAAGAAGTGGGCATTGTTTAATGGTTGAGCTGCCTTGAATATTTCATATTGAACAAAGAATTAAAAGAGAAATAACGAAAGTAAATGGTATGATGTCTTAATATTTTAAAAAAATTTCATGAGTAAACGGTAATATGTTCTTTGATAATTTTATCATGTTTGATGTAATTTCACTTCACTCTGCATGTAGAAAGGAATTTGTACTTGCCCATTGTGACTTTTCCAGATTTAATTCTTCTTATTCTTATAACATATTCTGAATATATATTTCTTGAGGAATTTGTGCTCAATGATATGAGAAATGTGTAAGTTCTTGGAAAGGTTATTTGCAATTTTACAGTTTGGATATATACATGCATATGCATATATCAGTCCCCTTCTATAGAGGGATCACTCAAATAATTTTATTTGAGGGACGCCCTTTAGGGTACCTTACAATTTTTTTCCCAATGATCCAAACCATCTATTTTTTAGGTCTTCATTCATAGATCATTCTTACAAAAAATTAGACAAATCGGAAACCGTTTCAACATCCAATTGTGTCTTACAAAATCAATGAACACGGTGCTTCAAGAAAGTACTTAAATTTCAATAACTCAACTGGAGTGGTCAAATGATATCGGATTCAAGTGATTTTTTGTAGAGATGATTTTGAATAAGTATCTACAAATAGACAGTTTGGATTAGTGAAATACAATCTAGAGTGGGGCCTACAAGGGTGTCCCTCAAATAAGCTTATTTGAGGATCTCTCAATAGAAGCTCTTTGTGTGTGTGTGTGTTATATATTTTTTTTTTTTTTTTTTTTTTTTTTTTTTTTTTTTTTTTTTTTTTTTTTTTTTTTTTTTTTTTTTTTTTTTTTTTTTTTTTTTTTTTTTTTTTTTTTTTTTTTTTTTTTTTTTTTTTTTTTTTTTTTTTTTTTTTTTTTTTTTTTTTTTTTTTTTTTTTTTTTTTTTTTTTTTTTTTTTTTTTTTTTTTTTTTTTTTTTTTTTTTTTTTTTTTTTTTTTTTTTTTTTTTTTTTTTTTTTTTTTTTTTTTTTTTTTTTTTTTTTTTTTTTTTTTTTTTTTTTTTTTTTTTTTTTTTTTTTTTTTTTTTTTTTTTTTTTTTTTTTTTTTTTTTTTTTTTTTTTTTTTTTTTTTTTTTTTTTTTTTTTTTTTTTTTTTTTTTTTTTTTTTTTCCCCGGGGGAGAAACCCCAAAAACGCACGGGGCCAGGCGGCACTCCCCAGTAAGGTTTCGCGAGAAAGCCTCACAGGGTTGCAGAGTGGTGGCCCCAAGGGCTATGAGACACCAAGGTGTGCGTATGCTTTTTGGTCCGGAACAATATCCAGAAACTAAGCCCTGGAAAAAACAAAACAAAACAAAACTAAACCCAAGAATTCTGACAGTTGGGTCCCAGCGAACCCACCCAAATATAAAACCTTTTTCGAAAAGCTTGTTTTCGTCCCGACAGGGAGGAAACAAAACATTAAAAAACAAAAAAACATGAAATGTTCTGAATGGGGGTTCACTAGTCCCCCTTTACCCGGTCACACAAATGCATATGATCCAAAGGGCAGACACCTTTTCTCGTGGATGAGAACTGCGCTCAGTCCCCCTATTACCACCAAGGCACCACTACAGAATAATAAAACACTTTAAACACCAAAACGGTACGTCGATAGCACTACTGCAAGGATGAAAGTAGCATTTCGGTGTTTCGTGTCTGATCCAGATTTTTTCATCTCTTGGTATACAATAACACTCAAGATCATGCGGCTAAATGTAGATCTAACGTAGCAAGAGACCGTATTCACAAGGCTTACCAGGCTTTTATCATAGGCACTGCAAGAGCCACAAACTATCAAATCAGGGACAATAACTAGTAGCGTTATGAGTCCTTTTAGATATACTACTTCCTTCTCCAACCACTATTTTAATTGTCACTCGACCACTTCTAAATCTTTATATTCAGTATAGGAGGTCCTATAAACAACTTTATACCTAAAATGCAACAACGTAACAAAATTCGAGTTGGGTAACAAGCCTCTTTTTCATTTTGGCCATAAGCCTGAGGTTCAGTCCCACCAAAAGAATGGAAGAAGTTTGTATTAGAAGACTATAGTCCCTGAAAGTAACTAACAGAGGTTCTTCACCAGCATCATTGAAGGCTGGAATCCAATATAAAAATACAAGATATGGCCCTAAATTTTTTGCATAACCCAAAAGGGCAATCAGGAAAACACATAAAGTTCCAAATAAACCATTAAAGAGGCAAGTACCCCCATTTTGCTTCACAAAAGTTCCAACAAATTTTCCATTAAAAAATCATATCTTCCAGCGACCGGATATTTCATTATCTTATTCCTTAGTCTAAGAATAGCCCATACATAAAGACATCCCAGAGGACCCTTTTTACCATATTCCTTCCAAAATCCAATAAAACCAAAAAAGGTGGAGTTCCTGGAACTATTTTACCCTGACTCTAATGAATATATATATATATATATATAGAGAGAGAGGAGAGAGAGAGAGAGAGAGGGAGTACCTGCACTCATTGTGAAAGATACGGCTGAGGAACCTCATATTTCCGGTGCGTCGCAAAGAGATGTCACGCAATTCAAGATGGGTTTTGAATATATTTATTTAAAGCCACACCCTTCACCAGTCTCCTCCTCCTCCCTCTCTTTGGTCTCTCTGCTCTGCCGGGAGTCTAACGAGAGAGATTTAACAGAGCCGCAGGAGGTTCCAAGGTACAGAAAGAACGGCAAGTCGTCTCTTGCCGTTCCTAAAGCTAAAACCAAAAAGAACGAGTCGTTTTGGAAACTGCTGACTGTCGTTTATTTGAGGGACTTCTTTTCCCTCTCTTTTTGGTCGATTTATTGGTGAGACTGAGGAATGAAATAGCAACACTATCTATAATACCTATAAATAAATAAAAATTATTATTTTTTAAATACAAATAATTTACAAAGCTGAAAATTGAAAAGGTTAACATTTAAACGACATACAATCGGATAAGGAACTTGTTAAACTTGATACAAGGATGTGGAAGAGTATGACCAATATTAGATAATGATTAGCTACATGCTGTTCAAGGATAAGAAACGCAATATCTTGAATAATTGAAGTTACATTTTAAGGAGTAATACTTTGATTCTTCAAAATCTGAATATGTCCCTCAATTTCCACTTTTTGAAAATTAAAATGAGTAGCGTGAAAAGAGTAAAACCTTGAGAATTACAAATAACAAAATGTGGAGCGAGCTAGTGGGGTATAACTAAGTTGATTGAGTTCTTCCACCCCCATTCACGTGGACAAAGTTTGAAACCCCTGGTATCCAATCAATATTTGCTTGTACTAAAACAAAAACATAAAAAAGAACCAAAAACAAACGTGGAAGGGGGGGGATACCAATGGCAAATCAAAAGACTTTAATAAAGGGGAAAAGAAGATACAATTCGTTTTCTAACTTTTGGCCGATTTGTACAATTTGATTCGTTGGTTGTATTTATTTACAAGTATAGATGGGCTGCTGCCTTGTGAATGAACATTTCACAACTCACAAGCCCTTGCAATTAGACTTCTCTACACGGGAATTGCACTGGACTAGAAACTTGAGGAAAATGTGCCGTTGGCTTGTCTCATGAACAAAGTAGCTAAGCTAGCCACAAGAAGATGTTTGAACTACTGTATCAGTTACTTTGCTTTGCTCCATGCGTGCATGTGAAGTGAAGCAGTTTTGACATCGGTAGTTGACTTTTGAAGTGCTACACTGGCTGCCCTCGGCTTTGGCAAGATTTTCCGGCTGCGGTTGGCCTATATGCATGTGGATGCTGAATTATTACCAAGACAGAATCCTTGGAGCTTTCATCACAGGAAGGTGTAGTTGGCTGCAAAGGTTCAAACCTTTTTTCATTAAATGATTTAATCAATCAATAACACTTATTTAATGCAGAAAGTATGCGTTCAAACAAGACTGCGAGGGGATGAAAAAATTCAGGTTCCCATAAAACTGAGGCCCTTGTAAGAACCAGCCAACATCAGTGATGCAAAATTAGTTCCATGAATAAAAAGTCCACAGCGAGTTGATTATGAAACACTCTGACATATATGACTACATAGAGAGTAGAAAAGATGCACACTAGTTCATGTTCCTATTGCTTACCACTCCAATGTGCCATTCATGCTTCGTGAAATCTCTGAAAGTTTCTGCATCCATTTCCTGCAGTGCCATGACTTGGGATGTCAGAAAAAGAAGAGGAATAAATTATGGAATTCTATTTCAACTTCTTCGTTACTTGCTTCCTTTCTTATTGGATTCTAATTTTGAATCATAGGTATCAAAGCATGCCATACTCTTTAGAAAAATCAGTATGCAAATGTTTGACACAAAATCTTCTACTTTAATCTTCTCAGCGCATAAAAAGTTTGAAAATAACTTACAATGCTATAAATTGGAGGCACCACTAGTTCTCCTTTAGATTTTAAAGTTGGCATAACAGAGAATCGTGGTGCCAAGTCCCTTGACCTAAAAGTCCACCTGCAGGAGATGACCACATCAAAGAGCAGGAATGTGAGCAAACCCTTCTTGCATGCTGAACCTAGCTATTTGATAGTGAATTCAAAAGAAATCCAGAACTACATTCTTCCTATGAAACAAACATTCACAGAAAGGTAAACATACCCTATGTAAACAAAGATGCAGAACTGAGCCCATTCTCGGACTAGCAAGCGAATCCAATAATTTTCTGATGAGTCATCCATGTTAATGTATATCTGAGAATCAAAGTGTTACTTGTCTCATCTATTTTCTGTATGTATTTCTAACTGTGTATGTAATTATAATCACTAAAGTCAAGATATCATACCACAGTCTCTGCCATGGCTACTATCTGCATTGCACCTTGGAATTTTCTGTATTGCACATTTATACAGCATATGAGATTCAAATTGTGATATCTTTAAAGGTCAGGATATCTTAGAACCAGAACATAAAACAGCAGTATGCATGTCGAAATGTGAAACACATACTTGAACATGATGTACTTCATATAGACTGCATCATGCATTGCATGAACATCCTCATTATCTATAAAACTTAATTGTTCACGCAACACTAACAGATTCTGGGATATGTGGTGGAATATCACGTAGATGAAATGAAATAGTTAAGCAACAGTAGCACCTGAATCATGACATAGCAGAAAATTAGTACACGATGGGAAACAATTGGAAACATAAAAGAGAGGTATTAATTCCTGCATTTACCAGTGTAATGCATTAGTTTGTCAAAGAAACTCACAGAGAAATAAGGTACGGAAGCTCTGTATCCAACAAGAGTCAAGTAAAAGACACAGCCAAGGAAGCAGTAGTGCGCCGCTCAGTTACTGAAAGACGCTCGCACATGATGCAGTAACCATGAGAGATGAGTAAAAAAGACACAAAAGAAGCTGTCTGAAATATCACTCCTGTTACATACACTCCAAATGACATCCATAGGGAGCATATTTGAAGATGAAAGCAAGAATACCTGCAAAAGTGACACTTCAAAATTTGGTAAGTGTGACGGAGGAAACAACAGTAGAAAAATCATTACAAAGAAGGCTCCGATGTGCTTATGTCCACACAGATACACATGCGAAAGGCAGCCTTGTCATATAATGCATACAATTTCCTATAGGGCTCTCTAAATTATTGGCCTCATAAATTTGGGCATTGAAAATTCTCCCCTAAACAGAGATCTCTGGACTACCAGCAAATATTTTTTGTTTTTGCTTTTTAATTGATAAAGAAAAACATATTAGCTTCAAAACAGATGAATTGTTCAGTCCTTCAATTCATTGTTCCAATCCCCCCTAAATGGATAAGGGTTCTTCATAAAAGAAACAAAATAATTACTTTCTGAACATGCATTTTTTTTCTTTTTGTGCATTGAATGGCAACTATATTCTATTCCCCGAAGATAATGAGAACATACCAGAAGAGGAACGACAACGTAAGTTGCAAGGCTTTAATTAATGGAACAGATGCAAGCGTCCACTGCAAATTATTCGTCTGCTCTAGTTTAACCACAAAACAAAGCACAAAAATTATAGAAAATAAGTAATTGCATCAAAGCCAGCCCAACAAAAGAAAATGAATCAACCAAGTAGAGTATTAACACACACTGAGCACACTATTTATGAGATTTAAATTTGCCACCCTGTTTGGTTGTCCAGAAATGTAGGCCAAACAAATAACTTGAATCCAACCAAATAGCTATTTATGAAGCTAAAGAAATAAAAACATATAATATATATATATATATATATTCACCGTTTTCTCTTAATTATATACAAAAATTTCCGAGTAGTCGAACAGAACAAAGATATTAAACATTTAAACCAGTTACCCAATAGAAAAAGAGAAGCACCCATTGTTTGGTTGCCTAGAATCTGAGGCGTTGAGATAAATTTAATGGCTCATATACAAAACAATGTATGTAAAAAAAAAAAAAAAAAAAAAAAAAAAAAAAATTTAAAAATATATTAAACCTTTAAACCAGAGAGCACAGCCCAAAACCTTTTCAGATTTTTCTCTTGCAACCCAAATTATACGTTAACATCCTCAACATTACCAGATAAACAACCCAGAAATCAAATTTGGATTAAAATTTCAAAACAAAAAAAAATGTGGAAATGAAGGAAAAAGCGACCTGGAGATGGCGGTTCTTATAGGTGTTGATGGTCCAAGAGCAGGCCGAGACGAACCAGATGGACAAGAAGGCCAAGTAAACCGATGGCAGAGACCGATACGACTCGTCCAGTCCGATACGATACGCTCCGATACTCTCAAATTCGGTCATTCTGCGAATCGGAAGCTTAATCATAAAAGAAGAAGCTTTAAGCTTCGCTAACAATTTGATTTTTAGTTTTTCCGTTATGTTTTCGCTCTCTCGGCTTCTGTGCTTTATATATATCCCGTTGGCTCACACCACAAAACGTCATCGTTTTCGTCCATGTATTTTAATACTATTTTTTTGGGGACTATTTAGGGCATTGAAAAGTATTAATTTAGAGTGCTGCTAAACGAACCCTAAAATTAATTGAGTACACCCTATAATCTAAGTTAACCCTAATATTTTAATCAAAATGTAAAATTAACTAAGTACACCATATTTAACTACCAAAAATAGCTCTGGTACACCACTCTAATACCAATCCTAAACCAGGTTTCTCTTTTTACATGAATTTGTGTTATATTTTCAGATTTTGGGTTTCATCAAAATCTTTAATTTCGTAATACCAATCCCAAACTAAACTAATAGTTTCTGCGCTATTCGTGAGCACCAAGCAATATGAAGACTTTTCTACGTATGATAAAGGTTGAATATAGTGAGTAAGGTGTACTTATTAAAATTTTATTTGTTTCACAATTCAATATATCGTTTTTGGTCATTTTATATTAGGGTAAATTAGTAATTCAATAAATAGTTTGATAGTAGGATGTACTCAGTTAATTTTAGAGTTCGTTTAGCAGCACTCTTAATTTAATAAAATTTCAAATTACTATCTACAAAGACCATGAAATATGAATATTTTGAGCTCATTTTGTTTTGTTGAATGAAAAATGTGCCATCTTAAGAAGGATTTATTTTTACTTTTTTGTTCAAATACAGGAACGAAAAAATTTAATTAGAGTCGAATTCTTATCGTGCGTGTGATGATGAATTTAATTTTCATTAGTTTTTAGGTTCTTTTTGTTGCATGTAATTGGGTTTTTCTTCTTCGGAAAAAATAGCAATTTACCTACTAATTTTGTTTTTGGATTATTGAACTAAAGTGAAGAAGGTTATTAGTGAATGTAAAGAAGATGAGCCAGATTTAAGGAAAATGAAGTTGGTGATCCTCTCATGGTGTGCCATACAACAAACCCACTCCCCTAAAGTCTCCTCATTAGTAGGCCTAATTATTGGGATCAACTAAATCCACCAGAAGTGTATTTTTTTTCCCCCATGAAAATCTTATGTTACTATTTTTAAAGGGTTTAAGGAGATTTTAGAGAAGAGCCTGCACTGCACGGTCATCATGGGACAATAGCTGTCATCTCTCAAACAAAGGACGTGGAGAGCACTCTTATTCAATATTCCTTTTCGATAGCTGGTAGCATTTCTATGGCCCTTCAAACAAATGGCCGACTATTTCGATTAAACAAAAACAAAAGAAGAAGAAAGAAAAACAAAGACATATATTTTTATGCTATGTTGTTTGATTATCAATTCAAAATTTGCATTTTAAGACAAGTGGTTCGGATTAACGTTCGAACGATAAAAATTATTGTCCAAGGAACAAGCGCGCATAACATTTCATGTACAATGAATTAGCATAAATCATTTATATGGAAAAAAAAAATTAATATACTGTAAAATAAAATAAATAAAAAAGTAGGGTTTATTGAGGGATGCTCACCAAATCATCCTGGATAGGACGCAGGTTTATATAAATGATGGTGCGAGTATATGGCCAACTACTATGCAGGTAGATAGGCAACTCATGTTGACCATTTTGAATGCTTCCAAGTTCCAAGTTCCAACTAAGCAGTTATGAGGAAAATCTGGGTTGCTATGCCTATGCTATGCTTTAGAATATGAGATTTTAATTTAGTTTGGTCATTTTATGTAAACATTAGGTGAACAAACTCACAAACAAAATGTTTTGTTCTTAAGCACACTTCATTGAAATATACAAATTTAAATTATTTCATATGAATATATTACGAGTCATCACTGAAAAACATATTTGTCGATGATCTTAATTAATTAATCTTATTCCAAAACATGTTTGTAATAGTCATGTATGTGGTCCTCTCATCACAGTCATGTAATAATATTGAAGCCAATTACGATTTCTGATTTCGTATTTCTTAATGATTAGGATTTCATATAGGTACTCGTCACAAATAACGAGCATCGACACAAAATGAATAACATATAGAAGCAGTCCCCAGCAACATTAGGCAGGAATAAAACACCCAACTTGAAGGTAAATACTAACAAACTACATATCCTTCTTCTTCTTCTTTCAACCAAATAAACAGAGTGAAAATGAAGATCAGGTGTGGAGGTCACACCCCATTCAATGATATAAAATGAGCTTTAAAAAAAATTACATTAAATGTCTTTGCATAAGGATAACAACATAAAGAAAGGCAAAAAGACATAGATTTACAGAGATTATATGTTTATAAATTTTATGAAAAGTAAACATAGTAACATAGATTACAACTTAACAAGGCTTGACCTTTTTTTTTTTGGTGGGGGGACGCTCGTGGGCAAGTGAGAAACAAGTCCTTCGGCTGGCCTGATATACTCGGCCGAGACCAACACTGAGCCCACTAGTCAAGTGGGCATCTGGGCCGGCTCCAATTCCTCTTTTTCCTTTTACTTTTTACTTTTGTTAAGCTTCAGCCTGGTCATTTTGCTGCTTCTTTTTTATCTAAAAAATAAAAATAAAAAATTATGAAAACCATTTGCTTCTTCTTTACACATCTATGCATGTAGGGGAGGTATTATCTGGATTGGATCAGTTCGTTCTAAATTATGATAGAATCAATTATAATATAATGATTTAGTTTGGTTCAATTTTGACAAAAATTATAGAGAAAATTAAACTAAACCAAACCAATTTAAGACAATTTGGTTCGACTTGGTTCGGCTGGTTTGGGCCTAAGCCCAGTTCTCTTTCCTTTTGCATTTTTTCAATATTGTTAGTCCAATTACAACCAAAAAATATACAACTTGCTACATACGTTTTTTTTCATTTTCTAGAGTATCAAACTATCCTAAAACTTAAATACAATAAAATTTTAAATTTCAATAACTAATATAGCTACAATTTAAATATCAATAACTCCAAAGGTTCATCAGACTTTAAATTCAACATTCATATATGGTTATTATCTAATTAGAGTACTATACTTGTAAAATAAAATATAAATAAATAAATATACAATTAGATAGTTCAATTTAGTTTAGGCCAGTCGACAAAAACTAAAAACTGAACTAAACCAAATGATATACGGTCTGATTTAGTTTTTAAAACCGTTTGACCTTTTTTGGGTTAAAACTAAACCAAATTGATAGTTACAGTTTGAATCAGCCAATTGGCATCAAATATGACATTTGCAGCTTTGATCATCAACCACAATATTATCTTTTTAATAAATTATGTATCAAGTGAATTTTCATATTTATATATGCCCAATTGCTATAATTAGTTGGCATGTCCTGTCCACAACAAATTACAACCACTTGTCAATTTCAAAAACTTGTGTAGGAATCAAAGCTTAGAGAAGAACATTTGGACCAATTCATACTTATTATTATCTTTCATGACCATATATCACTTAAAAGTGCAAGTCTGCTTAGTGGAGTGATGTCTTCAAACTTGCTACGAAAATTAAAACCATTTAAAAAGGGCAGGGCTGCCTACTAGAAACAATTTTTCTAGTTTCAAACTTCTTACCACGTGAGGAACAATTCGATATTAAATTTAAAAAGTAATGCTCATTGGTCTTTCTTTTTTATTTCTCATGTACCAAACCCTAACTAGAGCCAAACACATGTTTAGTAATCTGACTCACGTCAAAGTATTTTTCTTTAATCATATTTTCTTCTTTTGTTTTTCCTTTTTTAATTATTTAAAAAGGTTATTCGAACTTGAGATATCGTTCACGGTCCATTATTAAAAATAAAAATATCATACAATTAAGAGTTAGCTTGTGTTTCTTACTATCTATTTTCAAGAAAATCGAAGATGTGTATCCGTTTGTTTAGGTTGGAATTTTATATATATAATATAAAAAAATGAAAAAAGCAATACCAAATATGATATATAAGTATTATAAAAAATAAATAAAAAAGGACGTTTGATGTCATTAGTGCATAATTCTTCTTCACGTGTAGAAACAAGAAAATTGTTTCCAGTAGATAGTTGCTTTTAATATACATATATGCAGTCTCTTTCCATTGAGAGATCTTTTAAATAATTTTATTTAAGAGATACCTTTTATGGTACCTTATGAATTTTTTTTCAACGATCAAAACCATCTTCATTCATAGATCATCCTTGCAAAAAAAATCAGACAAATTGAAAATCATTAAGGCATCTAATTGAGACCAACAAAATCAATGAACACGAAATAATTTTTATAGAGATGATTTTTTAATTGAAAGGTCAAATGATATCGGATTCAAGTGATTTTTTTATAGAGATGATCTTTGAATGAATATCTACAAAATAGACTGTTTGGATTAGTAAAATAAAATGTGGAGTAGAACCTACAAGCACTGGCATACCTATTAAGGCACTGCATATTGCCCATTTGCTGAGGTTTTGTGGTGCGCTCTAGTTGTTCGACGAATTGCCTCCACCAAGGCTTGAAGGCGTTGGGCTGTTTCTACGTGCAGCATGTTTTTTTTTAATTAAAAAAATAACAAAAAAGCAATTCGTGGGTTTTAACAAGCTCTGATGTATGGGCTACTTAAAAAATGATAAAGGGCTTTTAACAAGCTTTCTTTTTCTTCTTTTAAATTAATTGTTTGGCTTACAAAAAATTTATAATCAAAATGAGAACTTTCATTCATAAAGAAGCAACAACAATACAACCAGAGCTCCTGGCTTCTCTAGGTGCTACAAAGTGGCTTCATTAAAACCTTGTCATAAAAATCCCCAATGGAGGAAATCCAGTCAAGAAAAAAGAGTATCACAGTACCGAGGAAATCCAGTCAAGAAAA
This sequence comes from Prunus armeniaca, assembly GCA_903112645.1. Classification (NCBI taxonomy): domain Eukaryota; kingdom Viridiplantae; phylum Streptophyta; class Magnoliopsida; order Rosales; family Rosaceae; genus Prunus; species Prunus armeniaca. The sequence goes on along the minus strand of CAEKDK010000003.1, from coordinate 4,896,963 downwards.
AAGAGTATCACAGTACCGCAATACATAAAAACTAACCCCTTTGTCTATCCTTTCCTAGTAAATTTTGAATCTATATCAGACCCACCCCTTCCGAGAAACATTGAGCCATAGCATGAGCCACACTGTTACCTTCACGAGGTTAATAGACCACCTTTGCATTACCCAACTGCACTAGCAGCACTCGAATATCATCAACTAGATTACCCACATTACTCATCCAGAGTGCCCATAATCATATTCATGGCTTCTTGTGAATCAGAAGCAACAGTCAAATAACCATTCCTTTAGCAGATGCCAAAAGTAGCCCGCTATGAATAGCCGCCAGCTCAGTTCCCAAATTGTCGGAACCATCCTAGCCAGCAACCGCAAAACCCTAACAAAACTCGCCATGGCAATCACAAACCAAACCGCCCACTCCTCTTCGCCTACTATTCCTCCCAACAGCACCATCACAATGCAAAACAAAATTGTCCAGCATGTGGTTTAAATTAATCACAAGTGAAGATAGTTTCCAATTCTAGAATTCTTTCTTAAGACGGCAATTCAGCTGCTTTTCTCAAATGCAGACACACTTTTTCTTTTCTTTCCCGTCAAATTATTTTTATAATGAAAGAACATGGCTTAATTAGCACATCATTTTCATTTAATAATAGAAAGAAAGAAAATGTAACTTCATACAGAGGAGGAAGAAGAAGCACACGTGCTTTCCCTCTTCTTAAAAAAAAAAAAAAATTAAACTTATAGCTAAAAAAAATCTAGGTCCGCCAGTGCTTACAAAGATGTCCCTCAAATAACTTATTTGAAGAATTCCTCAACGAAAACTCTCTGTACATATATATATACACACACACACACACATACATACATGATGCATACGTACTTGTTCTTGTGTTATTTTTATTTTTATTTTTTGGTCAATGAGTTCTTGTGTTATTATTTCAAGCAAATTATGAACAAAATAAAATAAAAAATCTGGTGGTGTCAAAATCTTATAATTAATCCATATATGGATATGGATGAGCCCATTAATTCAAATCTTTTGGTGTTTTGTAGCTACCAATTGCTCGAGAAATTATAAAATGATATAGTATTACCACATCAGCTATTGATATTTCCATTTAAAATTTACCATGTGTCATTTTTAAAAACAATTAAAACTTTATTTTACAGCTGGACATAAAACCCAATTATAACCCTTTGAAATAAAATGAAATAAAAATAAAATATCATAAAAAAGATAGAACCACCCACCCGACCCAGTCTCCTACCTCGCCCTGCCCCCCTTGGTCACCGCCCCCTTCTACACTCTCTCCCCCTTCTGACGCACTTCAACAACTTAATCATATATGAATCCTTCATTTTCAACCTTTCGATGGCTACCCGAAGACCCAGTTATATTTCTCCTTTTTGAAGGTCTCACTCATTTGTTGACTACTAATTTTCAGATTGTCATCAAATCTGTAAAAGCTTGAGGGGAAAAGTGGGTGTCAATGCTTAAGATATGTTGCATGTGCTTCCGTGGGTTCAAGTGGCCTTTCAGTTTGAGAGAGAGAGAGAGAGAGAGAGAGAGAGGCAACGGGGTAAGGGGTTGGGTTGGGTGGGTGTTTCTGACGTCTTCTCTGTCCTTTTTTGTCTTTTTAATTTCTCTAGGGTTCAGTTTTATTCTGAATGTGAAACATAAGTTTTAAATCCAGCTGTAAATACAAATATTTGTTTTTATTAAAAATTGACACATGACAAATTTTGAAGAGGAATGCTAGCAACCTTCTCTCTAACCTTCTGTTTTGGACATTCTCCATCTTTTGCTTGACACGTGTCATTTCCCTTACACTTAAAACAATGTCATTAATATATTATACAAACTAACTTTTGCTTTCCAAGTTTACCCTTATTAAATGTATTCAATTTATCCAAAAAAAATTTCACAACTTTCTTACCATCTTATTATTTTTTTTAACGTCAATTTTTTTTATTTAAGAAAATGTATGCATTAAAAAAAAAAAGAGGAAATGTCCCTTTTTTTAACGTCAAGTTTAGACTTTTTTTTATTAATAAAAAAAAAGGACATTTCCTCTTTTTTTTAAAAGCAAACATTTTCTTTAAAAAAAATAATTGACGTTAAAAAAATTTAATAAGATGTTAAGAAAGTTGTGAATTTTTTTTGGATAAATTGAATACATTTAATAAGGGTAAACTTGGAAAGCAAAAGTTAGCTTGTATAATATATTAATGACATTGTTTTAAGTGTAAGGAGAATGACACATGTCAAGCAAAAAAGGGAGAAGGTCAAAAAGAGAAGGTTAGAGAGAAGGTTGCTAGCATTTCCCAATTTTGAATGGGAGTGTCATTAGCTAACGTGGTGTTATGGTATCATTCTATAATTTCTCCAATCACTAGGATGATATCAACAGAGGAGATAATGTAATAATACAAACTGTTGTTTTTGTGTAGGCTTTTTTTCTTTTCATATGTACTTTTCTTTTTCAGTGCCTTGGATTAAGGAGACATTGATTTAGCTTATATATAGCACCAAATTTTGGATCGTGATTTAGCTTTAGCCACTTATTTATGTTTTTGGATCATGCAATTAGTTTTGTAGAATGAAATATTTTTGCTCACCACTTTAATCTAAGGTGTACCCACACTATCCTTCTCAATACTTGACATATGTCCCTTGGCATAACCATAATTAACTCTTTACTTTGTATTTATGCAACCATGATTATGTCAATAGACATGTGTCAAATGTTGAGAGTGGTGAGGCTACACCTATGGTTAAAATGGTGAGCAAAAATACTCTCTAAGAAATGAAAATTTACAAGACAAGGGAAAAAGAAATACAAAAAGAAAGGAAAGTACTTGTCTTCTTCACCGGAAGTAGAAATTGCTACTTTCATGTGAATACCTTTGGGAAACATCCAAGTAATGAAGGCAAGCAATCAATAAAGATCATTCCAAAACACGATTTATATCCAATATAGCACGTATGAACACATAAAAAGTACATTGTGTAATTTATTTTAATGAATAAATCCGATTGCAAACTTTGACTGGATATATGAATAAGTGATTGCTTTTCAAAATTGGCACGCACATGCCATCATGGTCGCAATGACAGAAGGAAGACAGGTAGAATAGTAGGTAAAATTGTTGTCTACTAAAAACTTGCTCAAAGTATGAAATTGATCTTAGTTTCTTGCCCTATACAAAATTCCAAACCTAATTCATGGACCTGACCAAATTAATGTTCTAGGAACTTGTACCTTGTAAGTACTGATTTATTCCAATGCAGCTATAAGAAAGAATATACCGAACCCAAAAAGTAAAAAAAGGGAAAAAAAGATGTGGTCAATAAGGCTTTGTCATGTGCTTATTGGTGATGAGGTAAGATACTCTTCCATAATGTAATAATAATTAAAGTGGGAACGGGTTTTGAACAAAGCAACGGACAAAAGGAACGGACCTTAAACGGACAAAAGATGAGAGAGGGAGAGAGAGAGAGACGTGGACAAATGAGGTTTGCAGAAAATTCAATCGAACGTTGCTGCTATACAATGGTGTGGTGTTTGGGACCCTCCACCACTTGTACTGCACATGACCCATTCCTAGCCTACCACTCAGTTTGTACCCTCTCTCTCCCTCTCTCTCTCTCTCTCTCTCAAACTCTCTTATACTATAGCTCTTTCTTTTTTTCAATTTTCTTTCTCTTATGTTTTTTAATAGAAGCATTACTAAACCCTTTCTCTCTCTCTCTCTCTCTCAAGCTCTCTTTTATTATAGATCTTTCTTTTTTTCAATTTTCTTTCTCTTATATTTTTTAATAGAAGCATTACTAAACCCTTTCTTTCTCAGATGATATAGGAGTAAATGTTCTTAAACACTTGATTTACAAGTCTGAACGATGTAAAAGAGAGAAGAAAAAAAAACATATTTTGAATGAAATTGTTAAGGGTTTTTTGTCATTGTTATAGCTAGTGAAATTGACAATGGTAGGTTCTTAAGGGTCAATGTGAAGGAGCGTGTAACCCCATTCCCTATCCAATTCCCTACAAAACCCCACTCTCATTTCTCTCCCTTCTCATAATTCCCATTCGCTCTCTCTCCAAACTCTCTTTCTTTCTCTCTCTCTCTCTCTCTCTCAATTTACTTTTCTTATACATATATAATTGTATATCATCAATACAAATACATTGCCCGCTACATTTTTTGTACACAATTATACATCAACTGGGTAGTTAAGGTCTCAAGTTGGTTAGCAATGGCAGCAGAACCCAACAATTCAGAATTAGCTCAATGCACCAGCAACTCATCTTCATCATCTGGGTTGTTGCAAACTCATTCCACTTCACCCTCAAACTCACTCAAGAGCAAGACCAAAACACACAAAGCTTCCTCACAGCATCAGCAGCAACACCAAGTAGCACTCAAAAGAAAGAGAGACGATGATAGCAACAGCAGCAGCAGCAGCAAACACCCAGTTTACCGAGGAGTTCGAATGCGCAGTTGGGGCAAATGGGTGTCAGAAATTCGCGAACCTCGCAAGAAGTCACGCATCTGGCTCGGCACATTTTCAACTCCAGAGATGGCGGCCCGTGCGCATGACGTGGCTGCCCTCAGCATTAAGGGCAACTCGGCCATTCTGAATTTCCCAGAACTGGCCGAGTTGTTGCCCCGACCGGCGTCCCTTAAGCCTCAGGACGTTCAGGCTGCTGCGACTAAAGCGGCAGCCATGGTTCATTTAACTTCCACGTCATCATCCTCATCATCCTCCTCCTCCTCCTCGTCTTCGTCATTATTGGTGTCACAGTCAGAGGGTCCAGAATCAGAGGAGCTAGGGGAGATTGTGGAGTTACCCAACATAGAGGGCAGTTTCGACTCGCCCGAGTCGAGGAACGAGTTCATATTGGTGAATGACTCGGAGGATGGGTGGGCGTATCCATCAATGGAGCTTGAGGGGGTTGAATTTAATTTGTGGGGTTTTTTCTCATCGGATATTGGCAGCTGAGAAAACTTAATTCCAAGCACCTTTGAAGGTTCTAGCTAGTAGTGTGGGGGTATTCAAATGACTTAATTGGTGTGCATAGCGCTTTTTTTTCAGTTTTCGTTTTCTTTTTTCATCTTTAGAAGACTACTGGTGTGGTCCTGTATAATTCATTCTGCAATTTGCTTGGCTACTTTTGCTAACTCATCACAACTGTCACTGTAATATAATTCACACAATTTGATGCTAGCTAGCTATGTTTCTCTTTATTTAATTTTTCTCCGACGCAGAAAATTAATTATTTGATTTTGTTTTTTTATAAACAAAAATTTATGAGAAGATTGGCTACTTTAACTACCATAGTACTCTGCTGATTTATTTGTAGTTTTTCGTTAGTGGTGTACTCTACTGATTTATTTGTAGTTTTCCATTAGTGGTGAATATTATAACTTTCGAAAGGAAGACTTAGCACATGTATGTAAGGCATATTCTTTCACAGTGAACATAGCTTATAAATCAGATATGTAAAAGTCAGTCTTATCCCTAACTTATAAATAAGTGCTAGTTAGCTGCAATCATCGCCATAATCATGATAGTTATCATTAACCACCAATGCGATCATTTCTCTGCCCTACCATGGACTTGTGCGCATGTGTTTATTGCGAATGTGCCGAGTTTTGACAAATATGTAGATGAAATTCAACATTCATGGTTAATTTTATACGTTACGTGTACTAAGTTGGTGCACAATCATACATACACAAAATTTATTCCTTTTATATACTATTCACGACTTTATATAAATAGTTGTTTGACACACTGCATTGCAGCCGGCCTAAACAAAACTTTTCTCCTTCCACTCATTTCCCATTCAACTTTATTTTGAAATTTGCACTAGTATTTACTGCTGATTTGTTTCTTTTGGCCTGCAATTATGGACTAAGATGATGACTCTTATTTAGACAAATTGGAAAATGTACCGTTGGAAGGTTTCGAAGTATATATTGTCATCACATACAACTACAAATGTACCGTTGTGCACATTGAAAATGATTCGAGTGACATCTTCTGCATTACGAGGACAAGCATGCGACAAAATAATTTGAATATGTTACAACTTTTTATTGGGTGGGGTGGGGGCAGAAGATATGGGAGAAATATTATTTGGATTGTAATGGAAAGAAGTTTCCAGGAGAACAAACAGACCGCTAATGCTTTTTAACCATGAATAAGCCGTCAAAAAATGTATACAGAGCCTGTTCTCTGTACATATAGACCTTTGAGTTTTCCTTTTCATGTTTTTGTTTTTATTTTTATTTTATGTTTTATTTGGAAGGTTATTTGAGCAAGATGTAAATATAGCGGGATTAATATAAAAATTTTTTATACCATATTTGACCGGCCAATCAGAGAATGAGACGTGGAACAAGGGACCCATAAAAAGAACTCACTAAACCTGACAATCTATTATGTCCCACAAAGTACCATCGGCAGGTTGTGAGCCTTCAGCACCCTGGTTTGCCGATCATGGCTAAAGACCACGCTTCATTAGAGATTTCTCACAAGTACACGTGGCGCCTCCTCAAGCAATGCCCATCGTCCCACATCAAAATCTCACTCGATGCACATCTCCCAAAATCTGTAAATATGGACACAAGCCCCCAAAACGAGATAACCTAACTGTGACATTCGGCTACTTTAGCCATTATTCTGTCCAGAGCACTATTCACTTCGTACTTGACACTAACGTAAGTATCGGAGAGCCTTCAGCCAGTATCACACCTATGCCCGAGGACTCACTGCTCGTTCTTTGTTTCGCAACCTATGAACCCTGCCAAAGAGCACACAGTGCAAAAGGTGACATCATCACTAAATTAGGTTCAAAAGTATTTGACCATTTCTGTGCATCAACAAAATTGGTGAAAAAAAGTCAAACGATTTAAAATTTGAATCTGAAATAAATTAAGGGTGCACATTGTCACCACGTTGACACACACTTTGCTAGGGACTCAGCCCAAGTGTTCACGTAATGAAACTTATTTTATTTTATTTTATAATATTTTCAAGTACAGGAAGGACGAATTCAATCTTAGAACATCTTCTCGCTCCAATGGAATTTTTTTAAAACCATATAACTAGAATTGGTTGGTACAACTTCCATTTTAGTTTACACAATTTATTATTTAGCATTAGCACTGTGAGTATAAGATCTTAAACTATTTTCATCTTAGGTTTATTGTCATTTTCCAATAGTGCCTTCTCGAATAATTTTGTTGTTTTAAGAATGATTTCTTGAAGAAATTCATTGCGTGAATCAATTAAGAGTCATGCTTAATTTATATTTAAAAGAAAATTACAACGAAAATCTTATATATATATAAATAAAAAATAAAAAATAAAGTAGTCACAATGATACGTTCATAACCACACACGACACCTGAAAAACCCAAGTTGGTGCTAGATCATCTGTCGATCTCAAAGTCTACTTTTAGGGGACAGCAAGGCATTCTTACACAAATTTGGTGCGAAAAAGATATTTCTTCGTGGGCAAAAGAAAATGACATGAAATTGTCCAAACTCTAAAAAGAAAAGATATTTTTCTTCTTTTTGTTCTTTATTAACAACAGGACCATATAGTCACAGCTCACCAAGTCTTTCATTAATATATAACAAGGACTTGTTAATCGGTCAATTCTTAATGCCATAATCAAGGAATAAAACGCATGCTTATATGTAGTTACATAGTTAAATAAAGGTTTATGTATTTTAAGGGATTTTTTTATTTTCAATAAAAACTAATAAAAATAAAAATAGAAAGGAGGGGTCTTTGTATCTCCTTTCTTGTCCTTGAATCTTATTTGCCATAATCTTGTCATTTATGCTTTAACTACTTATTAATTAGGTAGGTTAATCTAATTCAAACATGGCGTTCTTCGTGATTTTGGCTAGTTAGTGTTTGTTATTGATAGATATTTTAGGTCCTATTTAGCCATAATCAAGAAATTGTCTTATTATTTGACTTTTTTTTATTAGCGCTCTGAAATAGTATCATGAACTCTTAATACTTAGTGAAAAAAGAAGAAGAAAGAATTGCATGATTACTATTTTGGAGTCTAATAATATAAATAAATCCTACACCATTTAATTTATATAAACAAACCCAAAAAATGACAGCTGACCCTATTGAATTTAATTTTGATTATTAAATTACTTTGATGCCCATTGAGTGTTTTGGGCTTTTTTATGAGGTTTGTTTTAATAAATCAATGACACTTTTGTAATTTAAAAGAAGTTAGAAGCCTTTTTGTTATGTTGTAAATAGACTTTGGGCATTGCTTTTGTTATTCTAAAGTCCATTTTGTATAGAGTTTTTTTAAATAATTTGTGCTCCTATATTGAGTATATTAGTAAATCTCTCTAATAACAATTCCCGTTGTAAAAGGTTAATTTATATATATATATATATATATATATATGTGTGTGTGTGTGTACAAGGACAAAAGGAAAACTGCGTATGTTTTGAATTTTGCTTTAGTCAATGGCAAATTGGGATTCCAATATACCTTTCAACATTAAACAAAGAAATAACCCCAGACCAAAGGGCTAGTTGTGTTTTCTTATGTATTTGGCTTGCTAATGATTTTTATTGTAAGTTGTAACGTTTTTGACATCTTGTAAGATATTATCCATTGAGACTCTCGGTGTCGAAGTTTATGTGAAATCTCTCAATTTGTAATACTAATAACAATGACCAAGGTATATTATATAAGCTAGACTACTCCAAGCACAAGGCTAGATCCATGATTATAGTAGCCAATTACATTCAGTTATCATATAAATTAGTTGATTAATTTCCCTGAATTAATTGGCCTATGACGGTCGACGATCGGCCGGTGAGCTTCAGTGTCTGGTGACCGACCGGCCGCGGTGCTCCTCTGTCTTGAATATCAAGAGTGCCTTGCATTCTATGTAGTCCTTTGGCACCGTGTCATGAAAAACTGTTTTTTTTTCCCTTGCAAAAACATGTTGGCAAATATATAATGCTACTTTGCACATGATGTTCAATCTGATTATATCAACCACGTGTGTACCAAATTGAATCAAAATATTGGTAGTGAATTTGGTAGGTGATGAGAATAAAGTGATGGTACACAAACTGAAATATTTGGGGGAACATGGTAGCTTATGTGGTTTGAGGGTGAGAATTGAATCTTAAAAACAATCTACCATTACCAATAAATTAAAAAAATTATACTCATTACTAAAGTTATAAACCTTAAAACCTTACAAAATGAGTTGTTTTCTTTTTTTTCCTAATTTCTTCATTCAACATATTTGCGACGAGAGTCGAACCTTCACCATAAATATGTTGGAATAGTTTGTCCCAACTCAATATGCTCAGTTAAAAAGGGCATTGACTTACAGATTAGTAGGCTCAAGTTCGAATCCTCCATGACATTAACCGCCTCTCATTTTTAACTTTGACAGCAACAAAAACAGTTCCAAGAGAGAGTAACATCCCATTCCTCAAATTGAAGGAAGTTGAACCCACTGTGATGGCCATATGGTCAGCAATATGATTAATTACCGGACCCCCTCTTGTTCCACTAAAAATCTTCTTGGAAGTGGGAGAGATTCATAATCACATAACTATGAAATTTTATATCATTGCTGATGTATAGTCCACCCAATTAGCTGTTTCATCATAGCGGACTGTCCCACAGGTAGTTCACTCTGAATCAATTGGATATAAAGCTGAGTTTGCATAAAGATCTCAGCATATGATGTGGATGATTTGGTGGGTATAATGCTCTAATCAATGTCATTCTAGTAGCTCAAACAAGCCTACGTATTGCTCATTTTGTGAGTGCATCAAAGGAATATATAGAACTTTTCCAATGCATGCAATTGAATCGTTTCTCTTGATTGTTGACGTATTGAAAGTCGTCATGTTGCAATGCGGCGGCCACTACACCGCCCTTCCCCTTTCAGAAAACTACGACTGGATACCTTATCTTTGCTCCACTTGTTTGTTTTTGCATCAATTCATAAATAACTGGATGAGGAAAATCTTTAGATCAAGCACAAAATATTATATTCTCAAAGCTGTCTTGCCACAAAACATTTCATTCTGAAAAATGATTGAAAAGACATCATGAGAAGATTCATGACTAGCCTATACGTGCAGTTTGGACGATCATGATTACCATTTATTATTAGTATTGTCGTACATATGCATTTAAGTAAGAAATGGAAACGGTAAATAACAACCAGCGCCCATGGCCTAATGGATAAGGCGCTTGACTTCTAATCAAGCGATTGTGGGTTCGAGTCCCACTGGGCGTGCTTTCTTGTCTTTTTATCCCTTTTTTTTTCTTTTTTTTTCTATTTATGCTTCCATTTTTTTTTTATATTTCCAGAAACTTCATTTTCAATAAACCTCTTTTCTTAATGGGTTCCGGGAGAACATGAAAACAGAGGGAAGAACTAAATCCGTATCCTAAGCTTACAGAAATATCATGTCTAAACCAAATCCTTGTCAAGCTTTAAACTTTATGAACCATACAAAATTGACAACATCCAAGGTGGTTCTAACCTTTTTTTCTCTTTTTATATATGATGTGTATAAATTTCTATTTGAATTATGTGCTTTAAATAAGAGATACTGTAGTCTATTAAATTCACAAACAAAATCATTTTTCAAAAGGTAGGAATTTTCTTGTGTTATTTTACGTTCGCCTTGGGTCATCGTATCAAATGACTTGACAATTATTTAGTTTGTTCATAAATTATATGATGTTACACACATCATTTTTATTTGATGAATGGAAATGGGAATTTGAATTTAAGACATCTTTCAACATTTAAAAAACATGCATTAATTCCTAATAAGATGATTCCACTTAATCTATATGCCTGCTATAATAAATAAATTATATAAAAAAAGTTAAAAGAAAAAGCTATCAAATGTAATAAGGATTCATGTAAAAAAAAATTCAAGAAATAGAAAAGAAAATGAAAAGAGAAGGTATTTTCTTCATACAATGTTAGTTTATAAGATTTTCGTGTCAAAACTATATTACTTGTCTTTGATATGAACCCAATACGTTTTTTATTGCGTTGAGATGGAGTAATTGACTTTCATGGTTGCGTTAGATGATGCTGAACCCTAAATCTTAACTGTATCAATCGTGTCTAGATTATTTCTCTTAGAAATTTTTGAGGTTATGCCTTGTTCACCACACCGTCTCCATAGAGTGAACCAAAAGAAAGAGTACATTGAGTATAACAACAAAGTAGGACTAGTAAGTCAACTAGTGAAAGCTCATTCCATAAGTTTTTTTATTATAAAAAATAAAGATAAGCTCGTTCAAAATTAGGTGTCCTACATGGGTTTGCAGCCTAAGTGGTTAAGAGGACCTGACATCTTAGTTCATATGTTTGAATTCTCATCGCCATTATCCATATTAGAAACACACTTTGATGAGTGTTGGTTGTGTTCAAAATATAAATAGCGTGCACCAACCATTAGTTCTATATACATCTCCTTGAGTCCTCTTTGGCAAGATAGGGAAGGGAAGTGTGTTTCAACAACTTTAAAAGCCATTGCAATAGAAGAAGAAAAAAAAACACTACATAATTGAATTCAAAAGTCCACAATCAGATTTGATCACTATTGATGAATCTTTTTCAAAACAATCACTTCTAATAAGTTATGTCATGGTCATGCTTTCATTACTGTTGTAGATATTATTACACGTCATTTCTCACTCCTCACATGATTCTCGAGTAAACGGTGCCATTTTTCTTTTGATTTTACTTTCTTGTCAATATATAGACACATGATTAGTGCAAAGTGTAGAAAGCAGTCATGATCACAATAATTGAAACTTCAACCAAATCTTATTGGATACTAACAATACAAGCACGAGAAGTGTGGACTTGTCCATTTCATGCATGTTTCAGAAGTTTGGTGAGGTGTAATATCATGCGATCAATCTCTCATTTCTTCTTCCTCTGGTTGTTTTATTTTATATATGATGTCAAATAAGTGCCACGCCTCTGAGTTGTTAATTACTTGGAGACAGATCAGGTTTTCTTGTCAACAAATTGTGGCTAGATTGGCTAAGTTACTTATCTGGAATCTGATTTGTGGAAAGTGACCCCTTTCTGCAACAACCCATATGATTATATTCTATTTTCCTTATTATAATTGTGTTGCGTACTCAATCGTGTGATAGAAAAGTACCTTTCTATGAGGTGAGGACATGGGTTATTTTTGTAAGAGAAACCGATCTCTGTGTGTTTCAGAACTTGCGAAAATTCAAATATAGGTCGTCTAAGTTTACAGTTCACCCCATAAGCGTCCCTCCATCACTAGGGATCGTCGTATGAGTTGAGGTCGACATAGATTTTGATGATTCGTGTATACCTAATCTTGTTTCATGATCATGACCCTTTTGTTTTGTTTTGTTATTATTTTTCTACTACTTTTTCTCGTTAGAGTGTAAATAATGGCAAGCTACAAAAGAAGCCTCACACGATTGCGATGAAATAGTTTTCCCACTATTAGCGGAAGGCTAGGCTAGGAAGGAAGGCTAGGCTAGGAAGGAAGGGTACATAAGCAAACATGCATGTTCTTTTGGGAAAACATAGTTGGATGACCCTTTTGCTAACTGTGCATGTGAGTGAAATACAAAGCAGTCACTTAATAATTTCTGCGTCATATGTAGAAAAGATTGTGATATGGTGATCCTATCAATATGTTTTTATTTTTTATTTTTCATTGTTTGGAGAATCTTTGTCAAGTGATGTCATGGTGATGGAGCTACATGTGTCTTTATACACACACATGCAGCCATAGAATAGGATGCAAGAATGGTGGACCCAAAAGAAGAAAGGAGTCTTAAATATAAAAATAAGCAATTTTTGTGACCATACTTCAAACTTCCACAAAATCATATAATCATTTGCACGTATCTAGCCTAGGGCTAAATGTATTTTTCCAATGTGGTTCTGGTACTGAACCTGAGGAGGAAGAGGAATCTCCAAGGCTTCACCCTCCCCTGAGAGACAAAAGGCATAAACAACTCTCATAGCTTTTATACCTGCTTCAACATTGTAATGAAAAAACATTCAGCCAGTTGATTTCACAATAAAGAGATATATGTATGTACACATACATATGAGCAAAATCTACATGAAAGATTTTAGGGCGCATATATTTTAGGCAAATCCTAAACTGCAAGGCCTTCTTAACCTGTACGAGATCATGCCATGACATATCGTAGCCATTTCACGTGTCCAAATTTCATGTTGATACTGGATGTAGAGAAACATACAGCAGACACCAAGGCCTAAGACATCATCTATGGACATGACTCCTATAGTGTGCAAAGTTGTGAAATAGTGGAAATTCTGCAATCTTTCTTTACTAAACAGAACTTCTCAACAATTCCACCTTGGATTAGCATTAAACTAATTTGTCCATCCCGGATTTTGTGTTCAGTTGGTTAGTCCTATATAAAAACACCAAAACCCATGAATGAAAATTTCAAGATCGCTTACAGTTTCAGTATTGCCGACGTTGGAGAAAAATATCACGTCAAAATGTCATGATTCGAAATCCTAGCTACAGACAATTACTACTGGTAATTGTGTTTCAACAATCCCACTGCCGAAAATCTAACTCACTTATTACAAATGTATATGAGAATATCTCTTAATATATAGCAAACTTGTGCTGCATATATCACAAGTCAACAAAATCATATGATATTGATTTTAGATATTGCACTGTGGAAATAGATGCTAGAATTAAATTTCTGGTTAAAATATATATTTACTCTAAATTGATAATGTAAACATACACAGCAAGTTCTCCATATAGACAAAGATCTTTCAATTCCATACAAGTCAAGACATGTCTTAATTGGAGCGAATATTCATATTTCAAGAAAGTGTTGTGCTGATACTGGCTGATAATTAATTTTAAGGAAACTATGAAGGCTAAACAACCTAGAAGTAACAAAACTTGAAAAGGTTAACTTCAATTATTGTTTTAATCAACTTCTCAAACAATCCTCACAGGCCTGTCAATCTAACTACCTAATTCTGTATCAGTAGTACTGCAGTCCACTCTATCATGATGTAATGGATACAGAGTGGTGAGTATTTTCAATCTAAACATCAGATACGGTTGAGTGATTTTATTCCCCAAGGACCTGTCATTACTGGAATTTTTATCTTGTTACATACATAGCTCACAATCTACAAAAGGTAAATTTGAAAATAGATCATTTCCTATGGTGGACCACAGTATACAGGACCATTTAGTAGGATCAAGAATCACACAATACTTCAAAGGCATCCAACAAGAATAGGCCTATTGCAGGCTGATTAAAATTTCAAAAACAACTTTAACAGGGTTGCTTATGTGCAATAAGTAAAACACTGATAGGTTGTAGAGTACATTTATTGACTTACAGCATATCCACCATAATAACAAGCAGTTTTCAAATTATGGAGTAAGACAGAGAGGAAAGGCTTACCATTATGGAAATCCACTCGAGAACTCCAGATAGCTTAGTTCTCGTTTGTGCTAGACTTAACAAGTCTCTGAAATTTTTCTGATAGCTCTTGATAAAGCTGAGTTTCTGTCGGCTTCACTTGTTCAATTGCAGTCTTTAAATGTTTCATCTTTACTTCTGAGGCATCAAGGCTCTCCTGATAGAAGAAATAATCAAGAAATAATCAGATTAAGAAAAGAAACACTCATGCAACAAAATTAGGAACCATCTAACCTCCAAAGCTGCAACAGCTGCTTCTTTGCAAATTAACGATATATCAGCGCCAGTGCAGCCTTCTGAAAGATGAGCAAGTTCATATATGTTGACATCAGAACAGCACGGAATCTTGCGTAGATGAATACGAAATATCTCTTCCCGATCGGGCTCATTTGGAGGTCCCACATATAGCAGCCGGTCAAAGCGTCCTGTTCAAAAGAAATATATTCTTAGGAATGTTTGAAAAGTTTGTGGCGATATAGAAAGAAGCTTGTAGAAAACTCAACCACCTTGTGTTTAACATGTTACGGGAAACGGTTGTTTTTCATGAGACGGGTGAATGTGAAGGTGAGTACAGAAAATGTGAATGTGAAGGTGAGTACAGAAAATGTGTATGTGTGTGTGTTTGAGAGAGAGAGAGAGAGAGAGAGAGAGAGAGAGAGAGTGTGCGTGTGAGATGTTGCACCTGGTCTTAGAAGGGCACCATCGATCTTGTCTGGCCTATTTGTAGCAGCAATCACAGTGACATCAACTCTTGCATGCAAACCTAATTTTAACAGTATTGATCAAGTCAAAGATACAATAGCAAAAAAAATTATTGCTTTAAGTGAGCATCCTGGCTGATAAAGAACCTACATATTGTTTAAGAAGAAGCCTTACAAAAATAAACTACGAGAAAAAGCTACTGTGGATCCAATAATTTAGAACTGTTACTAACCATCCAATTCAACAAGCAGCTCACTCATAACCCTATCTGAAACTGAAACTCCATCACTTTCCTTCCCACGAATAGCAGCAAGACTGTCAATTTCATCAAAGAATATGATTGCTGGGGCATTAGCCCTTGCCTTTGCAAACAGGGATTTCACAGCCTTCTCAGATTCACCAACCCATTTGCTAAAAAGTTCTGGACCCTTCACAGCAAGGAAATTCAGCCGTGCTTCAGAAGCTACAGCACGAGCCATGAGGGTTTTGCTGCATCCAGGAGGACCAAACATCAGAACCCCTGTTGGGGGTCGAATCCCTATCTGTTTGAATGCATCCTGGTGTTTTTGAGGCCATATTACAGCTTCCATTAACTGATTTTTGACCTCCCTTTGACCACCAACATCTTCCCAATTAACCTTTGGAATCTCAAGTTTTACCTAGAAGTTTAAAGCAACAAATTAAGAGTCAGAGTACTTATATCAGTGAGACCATTCCTTCATATCTGCTGATAGAAAAGTTTCCTATCAAGTGACAGTCTAAAGGGCAACATAATTTATGATACCAGTGGCCACTGGTATCATCATGAAATGGTTAGTCCAAAACATGGCGCATGATATGATTAAATAATCAAACCACTGAAAAGTTCACATTTTGAACTCAGAAAAGTACTCTCTTGGAACTGTCAATCCAAAGAGAGAAAAAATAAATAACTCCTAATGTCTTGTTGTTCTGTAAGAGCAGCTGGACTCAAATAGCTGGCCATTTGGTCTGTGCTTGTCCATTGTATGATGAGTCCATAAAGAGAAAGTGGAACCTTGACTTTAATTAAACTAGTTTAGGGATACTGGAACTTTGGTACACAACATAGACTAAACAAAAATGACTGCCTGTAAACATGGAAGTATTGACCCTACCTCTCGCATGGCACTAGGCCCCACTCTCATCCTGGCCTTTTCAAAATCTTCAAAAGCCACTTGTAAGACACATTCTTCTTCTATGCCATTCAGGAAATTATCACCATTTGCATTTGTTCCCTTCACATGCACAGATATCTCTGAAGAAAAATCCAAATCCAAATGTGAGATAGATGAAGATGTGGAATCTGAGTAATCCCCCTTGATACGTGTGTTGTATCTTTTGAGCAAACAGATAGTATTAGACCATTAGAAATACCTTTATGAGAAATAGATGTTTGGTGCAAATAATCATGAGAGTATTTATATTTGACATAACGCTTAAGACAATTGAAGCCTGCCTCGTTACAAAGGGCAGCTAGATCAGCTCCTACGAAACCATGTGTAGCAATGGCAAGATGTTGGACTTGTTCATCTGAAAGAGAGTGCTCCATGGCACTGACAAGAACATTAAGTATCTCCAAACGTTGGTTGGGAGACGGCACACCTGAATGTCAATTTTCAAAAGAAAGATATTATTGACATCTGAAAAGGGAAAACAAGCTCTGCCTACCAGTATAAATACATTGATAGTGTAACGGAACAATCTTTATTCAATTACTTTTCGAAACACAGGGATATTACTCAGTACACTTATAACAAATGTATAGCCAAAATACCCCAAAGATAAGGACATGAAAACATTAAAATAAAATAAAAACCAAAAGTTTCTAAATAAATAAACAAAGAGTATGCAAATTAAACTAGCCTTCTGACAAAAATAAAATAAAATTTTAAACTAGGCTAATTATTATCTCTGCAACCTATAATAAGTATGACAGCTACCACAATTCCCCTCAGTTTGTCAAACCTCTAACGGACCAACATATTAGATTGATACCTTTTTTTTTCTTGCAAGTGTAACTCTGAAACTACTCAGAAAGGTTTTGGATATTACTAAAAATAAGTACTACGAAAAACTTCATATTACCTATTTCAATTTCCTTGTCAAGTCTTCCAGTTCGTCTGAGTGCAGGATCAATGCTATCAAGCCTGTTGGTCGCACATATTACAAGTACTCCATTTCTATTAACCCCGTCCCCATCTATCAACTTCGACAGTGCACTAACTATTCTTTCAGATAGCGCTTCACCTCCATCTTTCCTTGCAGGTGCAATAGCATCAAGCTCATCAATGAATAACTGTGGACAGAATCCATTAGAGAAAATGAAGTATAGATGTGTGATACTGAATCAACTAGTCTCTCAAAGGCAATAGCTTGGTAATATAATCAAATTAATTAAACCACGTTCCACAAATATACATTCACTCTTTTAAAATGACACAGTTTAACTGTCAACATTTTATTGCCAACTAATAATGTTAACATTGCAGTATTAACTATAAAGTTAACCTTGTAGTGTTGACTAATAATGTTAACATTTTAGTTCTGACTTTAAGCCTCCAAAAGGGCCTTTACTTGCATACATTGCTTATTAATTAAAACCTTGTAAATTCAAAAATTCCTTTTAGTACGTATTTTATCAAACTTCCTCAAAGTTAAGTTTTTATGATAGTTTTTTATATAAATCAAGCCCTTGTTTGCTGTAAGGTCTTTGGTATAATTCTAGGACAGCACCTTTTCCAGTATTTAGTTATATTTTCAAAGCATAAGGCGGGATTTGATTCAGTTTTATTAGGCAATTTTGCACCTAGAGAGTATGCAAGGGGGTGTTAGGTTTGGATATACAAAATTAATCAGCGTAGTCTTCACTACATCCCACAAAAAGGACCCCAAGTTAATGCAATTTTCAGCATAGTCAATTCCCTACGTATAAGTCTCCAGAATTTTTACTTCACACAATGGATTAACAATCTTAATTTCAAGATTTCTGTAAAATCTGACAATTTCCAAATTCCTAGGAAACCCTGTGCCATGTTTATTTGAGATTTTTAATGAGCTATCTACAGAAATCATCAGGGTTCACAATGACTAAAGGCCCGGGCCAGTATCAATAGTGCACATGAAAAGGATTAAAACAGTATTGCCTGTTGAATGGAAGTACACAATTGTATATTTGCCTTTCCCACCACATGCATCTAAGTTCTAACCAGAAAATGAAACCTTCAAATAAAAGGCAAGAAAATTGAAACAGAGAAGAAAACTAACCACAGAAGGCGCAGCTTGGCTAGCTGAATCAAAAACTTCATGCAAAGCTTGCTCACTTTCTCCATGGTATTGGCTCACAACTTCAGGTCCATTGACAGAGAAAAAATTGACGCCAGAATCACGGGCACATAATCGAGCCAACGAAGTCTTTCCCGTACCAGGAGGACCATGAAGAAGCACTCCCTTTGTAGGTTTTAAACCAAAACTAATTAAAAAAAATATATATGCATGAATTACTGTAAGAAAAGAATGGCCACAACTTATGAACACATCAAAACTATATGTTTCCACCGCCAAGTGAACACGTTAATTGGTATGATCCTGGAAGACAAGAATTACAATTTTTTTTTTCTTTCCAAAGATCAGCTGTATTTCCTGTAGACAAATCATTTAATGTATGCATCAGACGATATTGTAATGCCTTATTATTTGGTAATTCTATATATTTCATCATTTGTAATTGAAAAATTCCATTTAGATTGACAAGTCATCTAACTTAAAAAATGTATCTTTTTCATGAATGGGGGAGCACACCACTAAGTAATTAGTAGTATAATCTTATAATTAACCATACAGCTTATACCTTACATGTTAATGGCCTTTACATCAAATGAATATTCGTACCACAATCCGAAGTTTAGTATCACATGCAAATTTCGGTTACACTATTAAGAAACAATAATGTTTCATATGACGTACCTTGGTAAAATGTCCATAGAGGATGAAATTATGATGTCCTTCAAATTTTCATATTCTTTAGAAAGACCGGCCAATCTTGAAGTATTATCTCCTGTATCAGCTATAGAATCATTACATTCCACACTAGACAGATTGCTTCTCTGCAGAGTTTCAGATGCTGGGTTTGATGACAAATGAAAACATACTTTCGTTTCTCGCTTCACTAGAAAAGCATCATTTTCACCACCCACTAGTTCAGACGCCTCATTTAGCAAATCATGATTAGCATTATTCTTTGACAAAGTTTTAGCACCAATCACTCGGAGTAAACAAAGCTGTGAAAGCATTGGGATGGTCACAAAATTTCCAATAAGTAGACAGCGAGAATACAACCATGTTGTAGCACATGTCTGCAGAAGTCTTTTTGTACTGTCATCCCCTAAAACCTCTTCAATATCAAAAGAATCAACAGATGACTCATTGGGAATGGTTACATTTCCTACTGACTCCCCACGCCGTGGTGAAGTTACTGGACTGGTATCAGAAACACTAAGCTTTGATTGATTCAATGGTGTCTTAGGGGATGCAAGCATTCCATTTTCGGAATGACAGTAAGATTTTTGATAAGAAAAATTGGTAGAGGTATTGTTCATAATTAATCTGTTGTTAGAATGAAGAAGCTCCAAAACTAACTCCTTGCAGTCGTATACTGAGAGGCAATTAACTTTAGTGCTACGTGCTTTTCTTGTATCACATACAAGACCAGCTTGGGATTGATTTTGTACAGAGTGGATGAATATGACCCTGCCTGATGGAGGACAACCCATTGTATTGGAAAGATGTGAAGACAATCGCACTCCATTCTTTATAACCTGAGATAAAGACATGAATAAAAATAAAGAAAATGCAGACCCCAAATGTTGTAATGCAATAATTTATTCGAATGAATCAACCATTAGAAATCCAAACTCCAAAGTGCCTAAGGCAATTAAAAAAAACCTATTTATTTAATCAACAAAGGTTTCCATAACAAATTGCAAACAACGAATTCGATAATTAGATTTTTTGATCTGATCACAGGATGCCATTTCAATATTCAACAATACAGTTCAAACAGTAAAGAAGTGAAGTTACGACCTCTTCCTTTTACAAAAACAAGTTCATATATGGAACATCCTTTGGGATATTAGTAGTCACCCAGTACTGGAGAATGCGTATTTACTGTTTAGAGTTTAGACGCACACTAATTCCACATGTTTTAAGTTTTATTGCATAGTAATTCATCTGCTGAGCCTTTTTTTGTTCTTAGAAAAACCATTTGTCACAATTGCCATATCAAATAAAGGGTTCAAAAAAGTAACCCAGTTGCCATTCAAACCTTAGAAGACGGAAAAATAGTTGCAAGAGCAAGTAGTTCCCTGCGTCATTAGTTAACTGCCCACAAGAATCAACCCCAAAACGTCTAGCACATTCATCTGCTAATGAGCTGAGAGGAAATCCATCTGAAAATCTACTCTTCAAACGAGGAAGAGACACCTATCAATCCAATGAGGGCAAAAACATGACACAGTTAAACCAACAACAAAACAAGAAACAAACTTCGGATATTTTTTTACAACATGAAAAAGTGGAAATTTACCGACACAATGGATCCAGGAGTGAAGGAAGAGGCAACCATGGAAGGCTCTGAAAGCCAAATTTTACAGCTTTTGGGGTCATCCTGAACATCAGTGACTCGGCCAATGAAAGCAGAGTTCCCAATCAGAGATGGGTATTTAACCGAAGCTAGTTCAAGAGAGCTTGCAAGAATCTCTTCAGTAGCTTCAAAATCAAGTGACACAGGTGAAGAAAAGTTGTCAGAATTCGACAACCTTGACTGTGTCTTTGAATGCTTTTTTCCCTTTGAAGAAGGCATCTGTAAATACAATACTCACAAGGTTGGTGTTTTGGTATGGGGTCTCTGCTATGACTATGAGAAACAAATGGTTTCAGTTGACACAGAAAAAAGAGTTAGCAACAGAGAAACAAAGAGGCAAGAGGGTGAGAAGAGAGACTCAGACCGAGAGCGGCGCGCTCGAGACGGTTGTATCCGAACCCGTCCAAGTATATTAAAAGTCGAGTTAGAAATGGCATTGAGTTGAACTTGGCTTGTGCAATATCAAACCCGATGAATCCGGATTGGGCTTTTTTATTGTGACGGCCGGTTTGGCAGAAATGCAATAATGAGGGTAGGGTTCGTCGTTGGGCCAGCTCGGCCCGAAATATTTGGGTTCGAGTTGGGCTCAGGCCGGGTTTTATGGGCTTTTTAATTTTTCAAGCCAAATGACGTGCTTACAAATAGTTCATACCATCAGGTTCCTTCAAAAACTTCGTTAGTTGTTGATGTGGCATACATGAGAACCCACACATCCAATAATATAGTGTCATGTGTATTTAAAATACAATATAGATTCTAAAAATAATTTAAATTTTAAAAGTCATAAAATTTCAAAATTTCAAAATTCAAAAGAAAATTTGTATTTTAAAATATAAATTATTTTTATAAAATATGTATTGTATTTTAAATACATGTGGCACTATATTATTGGATATGGGCTTAACATATATGTCACATCAACAAACTAACGAAGTTTTTGATGAAAGGACTATTTGTGAGCACGCATATCAACCTTGAGGACCACAAATGACACAAAAAAAGCAAGAAGGACGTAATCTTATAGTTTCGTGAACCTCACGTATGTTTTGTGATAAAAAGTCTAAAATAAATTAAAGTAAAGAGACAAGACATTGACTTAAATGTTTAAAATGGAAATAAGACAATAAAAGAAAAAACTAGGCAATGAGCGGGCCTACTCAGGCCATGCGCTGGCCTTATTGGGTCGGGTTGAGAGCGGGGTAGAGGTTTCAAAACTTAAGCCCAAGCCCTACTTAACCTTAGAACAGGCTGAGTCAAGCGGGCCGAACCATCAAGTCAGGTTAGGCTTTGGCTCATCAAGCCTCGAACTACCACTTTGACCCTCAAACTGAGGGCCAAATGTTGACCCCTAAATGGGGGTTTAATCCCATTATCCAATAAGAGAGAGAAAATATTGGACTTAAACTTTTTAAATGATTGAATAGTGGGATTGAATTTGTTAACGCTCGGCAATTACCGAGCCGAGCTGCCCAAACTAACGAGCGATTAAGGAAAACAGCTCGGCCTCAACTCCTGGAAAACGCCGCCCCACCAAAAGCCGCAATAAACGAAGCCACCCATACCGTCCTTAACAGGACCCCATCCCATCAAGATATGACCGTCGCCATGCCTAAAAACTGGAGACCCACTCTGTCCGCAGCACCCCGCCCTTTTCCATGGCAGGGATAGAGCTCACAGACCATCATGAATCAGACACTCGTGGGCCCCACCTAAACTGCTCTCTGGCAGAACGGGATGGGACGTATACGGCTCGGCTCCGAGGCGAGGTGACCGACTTGTAAATATTTTCCATCACCAAACACCCCTTATAAATAGAGGGGGATCCTTGTATTTAGAGGGGAGGCTCTTTTTTCCAAAGAAAAGAAGAAAAGGACTTAGACCCACACTCAAATAAATATTGTGTTATTCATCTAAATAATCTTGGGTTCAACAGAATTGTTCCCTCATTCAAACCCTTCACCCAAATCCCCCCTTATTGTAGCATCTCCATGGTTTTGGACTCCTCAACTAACTTAGTTTGGTAATTTTTAATATAAAACTATTGTAATTGTGGATAAATATTGCTAACTAAATGTGACGCTGCTACACTTTCTTCAAAGCTTATTTGGTGGAGAATAGGAGTTTTTACTTTTGCATCCATTTAATTTCATACTTATTATTTTATTCTTGATTTTTTTTTAAATTCTTAACGGGTGAAATAGGTCATGTTAAGAAAAACTGGTTGACACAAACACAACACAAATATTGCAAACACTACCTGTTTGCCAAGTGTACATATACCAATTTCTACCATCAATACTATGAATTTATTCATTTAAATTGGAGGAAAAAAAAATCAAAATCAATCATTTGTCATTTATTTAATTATATTTTATATATGAAATTCCTTTTTCATCATTTTGCATGAAATTGATAGTCAAAAATCTCACATATTGCCCAACTGGGTTAAATTTTGAGGAAAAAACCCACAAGATGGGTTAGAGTTAGACAAAAGAGCCCAACAACAATTTTAATTGCCCTCATGTAATTTTTATTTTATATTTTATAAAGCCATTCAAATGAAGCTGTTTTTCACTGTTTTTCTTGTGCGTTGTATATATGAAACCTAGGTTTGAGTGCGATTTCTTCGATTTAGTTCAATTCAAGTTTTGATTGTTGATTTTAGGACCGATGTTGCACTGTAGGATTTCGCACACATTTTTGTTATTCTCTTATCTGCGATTTTATGGTTTCTAGTTGAATTTTGAGTTCTAAAATTGTTATGCAAGTCAGATTCTCCTAGTTGTTAAGTTTTTTCGAATTTGATTCAAAGTAAATGTTAATAATTTTCTTCTAATTTATTAAGATCTAGATTGTTTGAGTATAGTTTTTGTTATTTTTTTCTCTTTAGAGAGTAAATAATACAAAGTTACAACAGAAGTCTCATATGATTGCGATGAAATAGTTTTGTCCATTATTAGTGGAAAACCAAGAACGTACTTAGGAGTAAACATTTGCCCCATGGCCATGGGCCGAAGTGGGTAGCACGAGGCTTGATGGGCCAAAGTTTGGCCCGACTTGATGATTAGGCTTGTTCGGCCTGGCCCGCTCTAAGGTTGGGTAGAGCTTGGGCTTAGGATTTGAAACATTTGGCTTGCCCACGGCCCGGTCTGATAATGCCCATCTGTGGCTAGGCCCGGTATAGGCCCGTCTTTGGCTCGGCCCAATCTAGGCCAGTCCATGGCTCAGCCTGGTCTAGGCCCGTCCTCTTTTTTAATATTTAATTGATACACTCTCTAACCTCCTTTTATACTTAATCAAAATAATGTAATATGAATGTTATAAATTAAGTTAATTTTTTCAATGTTGTCTAAAATTTTGTAACAAACAATAAACACAATATCTTTTAGTGCACTTTTTTTTTTGTCAAGTTCAAATTTAATGGTTCAATAAAAAATTTGAAAGATTATTTTGCTTTTATTAATTATAATGACACAACTTTCTTTAATTTTCATGATGTCAATCCTAGTTTGGGATAAAAGTAACACATTTTCATATGATTCATTTTTAGGTATAATATTTTTTAAATATATTGGCTATTGTTCTAGGTCTAGTAAAAGAGTTTAGCTCTTTCACCGAAAAAAGAAAAAGAGTTTAGCTCTTATATTTTTGTTTTCTTTAGTTATATAGTCATCTATACTATTGTTCTTTTTTATCCATCACTTTTGATTTTTTTTTTTAAAGTATAACAAAAAGATTTAAAAGACTTATAAATTTTTTTTTTTTTAAAAAAGCTTGACCCGTTTAGGCCCATGATAGCCCGACCTATTAGGCCGGTAAAAGCCCAGCCCAATGGGCAGGCTTAAATCCTTTGAAATCTATGCCTGGCCTGAAATTTAAGAAAAGCCCATTAGGGCTAGCCTGGCCGAGTAACGAACCCAAAGAGTACTTATGCAACCATACAAAATCTTTTGGGAAAACAAAGTTGGATGACCCTTTTGCTGATTGTGCATGTGATTGAAATACAAAGCAGTCATTGTACATACCTTCACAGGACATGTACTGGTGCTGGTATGGCGGATCTACAGAGGCGCAAGGAGGTGCAGCTGCACCTCCCTTCGCTGGCAAAATCGTTGGAGATGCCTGAAAATGCCCATCTGCTAATGCCCACAGCAGCTATGGTTGCTATGCGATGTAAGCTCTATGAGGCGCCGTCAATGGCTTATTCCTCTCGAAGAAGAAGACCCCAACCCTGACTCAACTTTTGTGTTCCTCTAGGTTTTAAGTGAACGACGTCGGATTGAGATGCGTGGGTTTTTTTTTAATGAAACGATGTGTTTCGTGTAGTCTGGTTTCATACAATAAAGACACCACCATTTGGTTTGTAAAATCCCCTATTTTACCAAAACTCTGCCTTATAATTTAATTCCATATAATCTCTACCATTTTCATTCACCCAATAGAATCACTGCACTTAGCCTCTATTTTAATGTTTGGAACCTTGCCACTACTAAATTCATTTAATGTTATCACAATTTATGACCACAAAAAATATATATATATATATATTTATATATATTGTATAAAACAGTCATTTTAGTTGTTTTATATTTTCTTAAGGTCTGGTATTTTGTTTCGTCTTCACCACCACTGTCAGTGTTCCTTCTTTTTTTCTATTTTATTTTTTTCATTTTTGTTTGTTTGATATTTATTTATAATATGTTTGTTATTATAATAATAATTGTTATTATTATTACTGATTTGGCTCTCTTTGTATTTTGTATGATTAATACAATAGATGATCAATTCCGATTTATTTGTTTAATTGATAATTTGATATGCATTTCAATTAGATTTTTTTTTCAATCGATGGAATAAATTTTATTACAGCCGAATTGAAATGTTTACATCAGCAGCAACTCAGGCCGAAGTTGATCCCAATAAAACAAAGAGAGATATGCATTTCAATTAGATTAATTGAAATTATTTTTTTTAGATTAATCTTCGTTAGATTCTAAAGGTATTTGGTTGTTTAATTATTTTATTATTTTTGAGTTTTTAGTCTTTTATTTATTGCCCCTTTTCTGAAAAATTTCTAGATCCGCCAGATGTTGAAGATGACACCACAACCATTTGTGTTTATTTTGGAGGACTCCCCCAAATCGAATGAATTTATGTTGCCAATCTTCGTAATTTCTGTGTTTTCTATGCACTCATCTTTTTTATTTTTTATTTTTCATTTTTTTGGGATAATCTTTGTCAAGTGATGTCCCGGTGTTGGAGCTATAGAATAGGATGCAAGAATGGTGGACCCAAAAGAAGAAAGGAGTCTAAAACATAAACATAAGCAATTTTTGTGTTTCAAACTTCCATAAAATCATATAATCATTTCCATGCATCTAGGCTAGGGCTATATGTTTTTTTCCAAGTTGCTCTTTCTGGTACTGAACGTGAGGAGGAAGAGGGATCTCCAAGGCTTCACCCTCCCCTTGGAGAAAAATATCACTTCAAAATGTCATTATGTCATGATTCGAAATCCTTGCTGGAGACAATTACTACAAGAAATTGTTGTGCTGATACTGACTGAGGAAACTATTAAGGCTTAACGACCTAACAAAACTCGAAAAGCTTAACTTCAATTCTTGTTTTAATAATCAACTTCAATTCATGATAGCTCTTGATAAAAGCCGATTTTCTGTTGGTTTCACTTGTTTAATTGCAGTCTTGAAATGTTGCACATCTTTACTCCTGACAGAAGAAACAATCATGAATTAATCAGATTTAGAAAAGAAACACTCATGCCACAAAATTAGGAACCATCAAACCTCCAGAGCTGCTAAGACCAAACAAACATAATCTAATCTCCTAGATGTTGGTTGATTGTATGACCAGCTAATTGAGAAAGGGTCTCTTATTGACATTAACTGGATACATTAGCTCAAGATTGAGGCTCATTCTGCTTAGACTTTTAGCCACATTTTCCAAACCATAGCTTGCAACGTCCAGCTAAACGAATTATATAAACATCACATCAACATGTTGTAATGCAACGGATCAGCTAAAGTCATTAGGCCTGGGTCGCGCCGGGCTTTTTCAAGTGGAGAAGAATTTATGGGGCGATTCGGGCTGGGTCTTTATAAAAAAAATCAATACACAGGCCTGCCCCATGGATTGGGCTTTCACAGGCCCACAGGGCCAGACCGGGCCTAAATGGGCTTTAATGATTTTTTATTTGAAATATTTAGTCATATACCAATTATTAGCACTAATGATATAGATAAACTATATACCATTTAATTCCTATAAACAAACTAAAAAAAAAAACTCACAAAATGACAGCTGGCCATATTGAATTTAATTTTGATTATTAAATTACTTTGATGCCCTATTGAATGTTTTTGGTTTTTTTTAATGAGGTTTTGGGGTTGAGCTTGTTTTAAGAAATCAATGACAGTTTTGTAATTTATAAGAAGTTAAAAGCCTCTTTGTTATGTTGTAAATACGATTTGAGTGTGTTTCTAAAGTCCATTTTATATAGTGTTTTTTATATATTATTTGGACCCCTATATTGGGTATTTTAGTGAATCTCCCTTTTTATTTCTTTTACTAATATAAGACTTTTTTTGTTCTTTGATATAAAGACTATTATTAGCAACATGACTTTCAAATTGTTCTTACAGGATTGTTACGCTTGTTGACAATTGTGTTTTAAGAATTAGTTCAGCTCAATACAATGCATAAAAGCTAACATGTAGTTACAAATTGAAGAAAACTCTTATTCATTGAATTTTTCTCTATGGTTAGTCATGCCCAAGTATCTTTTATATTTTTATTCCTTCTCACTTCTCTATTTCTATTAAATTTCTGGGCTAGGGCTGCGGGCTTGGTGATATCCCAAAAACCCTAAACCCTAGATCCTAAAACCCTACTTATACTCCTCAACCTAACCTTCTCAAACCTTAACCCCAATCCTCAACCCCAACCAGGAGCTTCTTCTCTCTCTCTCTCTCTCTCTGAGATGGAAAGGCATAGCTTTTGTAGCAGCAATAACACCAACACCAACAATACCAAAGACAAGCAGCAATGGAGAGCCGAAGAAGCCACAGCTGGCAACGCTGAAGCTCTCCAAGCTCTCAGAGAACTCATCATCTACCCTCTTCTTTATTCGCCTAAAGCCCAAAAGCTCCGTCTCAAAGTAACACATAAAAAAAAAAACACTTTCTCTTTCTTCTCTTACCTTTACTCTTATATCTAATTAACTGGGTTTCTGGGTTTTCATTCAGTGGCCTCGAGGTTTACTTCTCTACGGTCCACCGGGCACCGGAAAGGTACTGAATCATTGCCTCTTTTAAGGCTCCATTTACTTTTTATTTTTAAAGTTGTAAGTTTAACAATGGTTGCTAATTTTGTGTTTGTATAATTATTTTTTTTCTCATGATAGACAAGCTTGGTACGATCAGTAGTTCGGGAATGTGGTGCACATTTAACTGTCATCAGGTACCCTGTTATTCTTTAATCTCTGTATTGTTTTAGTACAAATGAAATGATACCTTCGTTTCCACCCTGCCGATGATTGGTTTAGGTCCTATTAGCTGGGGTAGACTAGGGATCCCTTCGGTTAGGAGCCATTTTATTTGTTCTGTCCTTGCCAAAGGGGCTAGGTCAGATGTGTTATAAACAGACTTATTATAAGTTATGTTCATATTATGTTCTCATGGTTTTGATTTCTTTTATTAACCTCTGCCTTTTTTGATGGTATTTTCTCTGCAGGTCGCATGCTGGAACAAGTGTGAAATTTTTAAAGGAGGCTTTCTCAGAGGCTTCATCGCATGCATTGCCAGGCAAGCCGCCACCAGTCATCTTTATAGATGAAATAGACGTACTCTGTCCTCGCCGTGGTTCTAGGTAAAAACCAATAGTGCTACGGAGAACCCTAAATGTATCCCTACTCTAACAATCCGATCCTTTGACTTTATATGTTTACACCATAAAAAATAAAAAATAAAGAAAGAAAACTACTTGTTTGCACTTCAGTTTTTATGAAGCATGGATACTCCAATTTAGGTCCGTCTCCGAAAGGATACTCTCTGATATGCATTGTATATGTATCAGAGTCAACACATACGGTCTTTGATCCACGGACCTCTGATACGTTTCAGAGGTTTTAAGAGGGAATATAAAGAGGAGATAAGCTTTAATTTCTAGTTGAAGAATTCGAAGAGTTTGCAAGATGCAAAAGGACTCCGACTCCAACACTTCTTCTTCTACTGTATCTGTATCTTATTTTTATGTTATTTAAAATATGTTTTAAGTGATATATATTTTTACAACTATATATTAAAATTTTAATATAAATTTTTAATTGTACTATGTCGAGCATCGTATCCTAGTTTTTAGAGAATTTTTTTCTCTTCGTGTCTTTTTGTATTATATCTCCGTATCCATATCCATGCTTTATTTTCAAATCTTTGGGCATGCTCCAGTTAATATGTTGAAGTTATGTTTCAATTGCAGAAGTGCAAAAGATCGCCTAGCATGTGAACTCATTAGGCTGATGGACTCCAACACATCCTCATGCGTATCACAAGTTGTTTTTGTTGCATGCACTAACAGGTATTTTTTTTAATCTCCTACAATTTATGATGTGATCTATCTGTGGTTTGTTATTTCATCATGGTTTTGAACTTTCTGATACTGTCCTCCGAAAATTTTATGCTTCTTTATTCATCTCATTGTCAGTTTGTATATTTCCAGAAGAACTCATGTCTTTCTCATCGTTATTAATGTTCTATTTGGAACATATGTATGTTGTTACTTAAGACCATTCGTTTAGTTCTTGTATATTATTTCATATTATATTCTAAAGGGATTAATTATCTGGTTCCTACATACAAAGAGTTGAATCAATTCATCCAGCACTAAGAAGGCATGGGCGTCTTGATTTTGAAATTGAAGTTACTACACCTACTGAAGAAGAACGCTTTCAAATTCTCAAGGTGAGAGTGATGCTTTCAAAATTTTGTAAGCGAGAAACTGGGCTTACTTTTGTTTTTGGTAATGTCCATCAACTCTCATCTCGCTCAATTTGACACCCATTTTTCTTTTAACATCAAAAACTTTTTTTCACTAAGTTTAATAGAATTCAAAAGATATGACCTTTAGGGTTTAGGTACGCTTAAACGATGTTTTTGATTGCTCAGCTCTACACGAGGAAGCTTCCTTTGGATTCCAACATTAATCTACAAGCCTTAGCTGCATCTTCTAATGGATATGTTGGGGCTGACCTTGAAGATTTATGTCGTGAGTCTACTCGCTTTGCAAAGAAAAGGAGCTCAGATGCAAATGAAGATGCTGGTGTGTTTAGCGTAACAACAGAAGACTTTATGAATGTAAGATCTGAGGGTAATCGAAGTATAACAAGAGGTGTTACGGTGGAAATCCCCGAATTGAAGTGGGAAGATATAGGAGGATTAAAAGATGTGAAGGTGTGTAAATTTTCGTGTTTATCTTAGTTTGAAGTCTCACAGACGGTACTAATTATACTTCACCTTCTCATTGACAGGAAACCCTCAAGGAAGCTCTTGAGGGGCCTCTTACATATGCTACACAGCAGAAAAGGCTGGGAATATCACCCATGCGTGGAATTCTTCTCTATGGTCCTCCAGGATGCTCAAAAACCACCCTTGCTAAAGCTGCTGCACATGCTACCCAAGCTTGTTTTTTTTCTTTGAGGTACGATCTTCTTTAAATCAGTCTATTTAAGCCTAAATTACACTGGAAGTTTTACAATTATAATTAGTCTATTTGACAAAGTAGAAGAGATGCGCATGCCTGAATTTCATATACTTTGAATCAGTGGTGCGGATTTGTTTTCAAAGTATGTTGGAGAGGGTGAAGCCTTACTGCGCAATACCTTTCGGATTGCTCGCCTTACAGCACCAAGCATAATATTCTTTGATGAGGTGGATATTATTGGTAATAAAAGGTAAGTAACTTAATGTGTTGCAGTTATATATGGGACTAATCTGCACATTGATGATTTGTTATTTTGTGTATTGGAGCAAGTACACTTAATCCAATGAGAATTTCCTTGATGAACTCCTACTTACATACAAGTCCCACAACTTTTTTGCTTGACTTAAATGGGCAGAGGTGACAGTTCAAGCAACAACAGTACCGTTGGAGAAAGGATTCTGTCTACTTTGCTGAATGAAATGGATGGTTTAGTAGAGGCCAAGGTAAGCACTACATCCCATTAAATTCTCTTGCTTGTGCAATAATTTTAAGATTAATTTGTGCGTGGTATCCATGCTGCATTAATTCTCATTTTCCTGTGCCTTAAATTGTACCCTCCTTTGGTTTTCAGGGAGTCTTTGTTTTGGCTGCTACGAATCGTCTTTCTGCAGTGGATCCTGCATTACTTCGCCCAGGACGCTTTGATTTGGTAAGAAGTTTGTTCTATCATGCGACTTTGCCGTGTTATTTTTCAATTAATTTTTTTCCCACCTTTTTCCTTTTGTTCTGGTTGTGGTTGAGGTCCTTTATCCTGGTCTGGTTGTCGATGTGCGATGTTCCAAACTCTATAGGAAACAAAACTTGGGCGGTGTCAAAGAGATCAGTTAACTCTGTTATTTTATGAACTTTGTAGGAGCTCTTTGTACCACCTCCAGATGTAGAAGGTCGATACGAGATACTTCAGGTACTTACACGTAAGATGAGTGTAGCAGATGATGTTGATCTCAAACAAATAGCAACAGATACTGAGCACTTCACAGGAGCCGAGCTGAAGCTGCTATGCAAGGAAGCTGTAATTTCGGCTATGAGAGAAGACATGGATGCCCCATTTGTGTGCAATCGCCATTTCCAGACTGCAAAAGATTCTGTAAAGCTAAGATTAACCAAAATCAAGCTTGATTCATATTCTTCGACATCAACTGCAGAACGCAATCTTCAAAGACAGTGCAAGGAGTTTCCTTTCCCTTTAAATTTATTTGGGTTAAATACTTTTTTTTTCTGTTAAGTGCAGTTTTTTTATTTTTTATTTTTTAGGAAACACCTTCAGTCTTTTTCCTCTAACTCAAAAACTCAATGAGTTAGGGTATATGTGCTATTAGGGTTTAATAAATTGAGAGAATTCTTGGGTTGAAATTGAAATTGTGGAGTATAAGGAAAATAAAAAAGCCAAATCAAATTAACATGAAACCAACAATTTTCAAATATACTTTGGTGCTCTATCACCCTTGATTATGTCTCCTTGGTTCTCACTCAATTGTTTAAAGCATCAATATAGCATCAACTTATTAAACACACTCAAAACCCATTTATAAACACACCCAAAAAATATACAATTGTTGATTTTTGGGTTGATTTTGGGTGTGTTTCTATGTTTTAAACAATGTTGGGTTTTTTTTTATAAATTCATGTCTAGAATTGAGTTTATCTATAAATTTGTATTTATTAAATCCTAATACCACACATACCCTAACTTGTATAAATAATAAATAAAAAAACCTGCACTCAAAGAAGTTAATGGAAGACAATAGAATGTCTGTAAATTGTAAACTGTGGGAAAATGCAATTTCCAATTTGCGATTTGGCTGGCTTTTTTTTTTTTTTTTTTTTTTGTATTTTTTATTTTTGCTTTCATTATATATTATTATATATATATATATACATATATATTTTCCTTTTATCCATCAATTTAATGCTTCCATTAAATTTTTTTTTTTTGCCAAGAACTTTTTATACTACCATTTTCAATCAATCTCTTTTTCTTAATGGATTATGGGAGAATATGAAAATAGAAGAGAAGAACTAAATCCATATGACAAGCTTACTAAAATTTTGCATAGTTTTCTTATAGAAATATAAGGGCCCGTTTGGTATCCTATTTGGATCCAATTTTATAAACTCAAAAACAAATTTTAAGTCCAAAGTCAAAAAACCTATTTGGTAGGCTCATTTTCAAAAACCCAAACTAAAAAACACCCTTATTATTGAAAACAAAAAAAGTTAGATTTTAGACTCTCTCTCTCTCTTGCAGGTTTTCCATCAATCAATCTTTTTTTTTTTTTTTTTTTTTTTTTTTTTTTTTTTCTTATCTTCTCTCTCTCATTTTCTTCTCTCCATCTTCTCTCTCTTTTTTTTCGCAGGTCTCCCAGATCTCTCTCTCTCTCTCTCTCTCTCTCCTCTCTCATCTCTCTCTCTCTCTCTCTCTCTCTCTCTCTCTCTCCTCT
This sequence comes from Prunus armeniaca, assembly GCA_903112645.1. NCBI lineage: Eukaryota > Viridiplantae > Streptophyta > Magnoliopsida > Rosales > Rosaceae > Prunus > Prunus armeniaca. The sequence goes on along the minus strand of CAEKDK010000003.1, from coordinate 4,863,837 downwards.
CTCTCTCTCTCTCTCTCGCAAGTCTTCCAAATCATTCTCTCCATCCTCCCTCTCATCTCTCTTTGTTTCACAGGTCTTCCAAATCTTTCTCTCCATCCTCCTTGTCATATCTCTCTGTTTCGCTGGTCTCCCAGATCTCTGTCTCCATCCTCCCTCCCTCTCTTTCTCCTTTTCTTTTGTTAATTTCAATTTAGGAATCTAGGGTTTCTGATTTTGTAATTTTAATTTTAATTTCAATTTTTTTAGATCTTAAAAATAGTTTGGAGTTCAATACCAAACAAATTTTTAGATTTTAAAATTATTATTTAAAAATTCATGTTTTAAAAAAATGAAATTTGAATTCCTTTTTTGACCAAACAGGCCCTAAGCATCTCCAAACCAGAACCTAGTCAAGTTTTAAACTTTATGAACCATACAAATTTAGCAACATGATCCAAGATGGTTAACCTTTTTTTGTTTTTTCTCTTTTTACTTATGATATGCATAAATTTCTGTTTGGATTATGCTTTAAATAAGATATTGTAGTCTATTAAATTCCACAAACAAAATCATTTTTCAAAAGGTGGGAATCTTCTTGTGTTATTATTTTCACATTAGATATTAGCCCTCGTAACAAATGACTTGACAATTAGTTTGTTTATTAACTATATTCTGTTAAACACAATTTTTTTATTTCATCAATGGAAAGAGGAATTTGAATTTAAATATCTTTCAACATTTAAGAGAAACTAAATAATTGTCAAGTCATTTGACACGTGGGCACCTAATTGCTAGGCTGGTTTTTTTTCTTTCTTTTTTTTTCAGCAAATAGTATAGCCGCACGTTTTTTTTTTGTATAGCCAAACGGGTATACTTGTTTTCATACGTGGGCCCCTGGAAGCTAGGCAGACCTTTTTATTTTCTTTATAAATAGTATAGCCGCACGGCTTTACTTGGGTTTTTTTATATTAAAAAATAGTATATTCGCGAGGCTTTACTTGGGTATCTTTATGCGTGAGAAAGAAGAGAGATTAGAGTATCAAGCAAAAAAGGATACTACCAAGAAAAGAGATTACGTTTCCAAGAAAAAAAGGAGGAGAGAGAGAATTATTTTATTTTATTTTTATGAGAGAGAAAATAAAATTAATGATTGTTTATTTAAAACATTAAAAGCTATTTGTCATGTCAGATTTAATCTCAACCATTAAAAGTGGAGTAATCTAATGACCCAAAAATTGTGTCAAAAATATGATGTCACGGATCTGCCCCCATATATATATATATATATATATATATATATATATATTCTCCACGATTTTCTTTTATCGATAAGAGTATCATTACAATTTACAAACACCCAAAACCCATGAATGAAAATTTCAAATACCGCTCACAGTTTCAGTATTGCCCACCTCACTACGAAAATTAGAATGATCCTCACTATGAAGGCTAAACAACCTAGAGCAAAACTCGAGAAGCTGAACTTCAATTCTTGTTTTAATCAACTTCTCAAACAATCCGGACAGGCCTGTCAATCTAACTACCTACTGCTGTATCAGTACTACTGCAATCCACTCGATCATGATGTATTGTCAATCTAAGTATCAGATACGATCGAGTGATTTTATTCCCCAAGGACCTCAGTCGTCATTGCTGGAATTTTTATCTTGTTACATAGCTCACAATACAAAAGGTAAATTTGAAAATAGATCATTTCCACAGTATACAGGACCAATTAGTGGGATCCAGAATCACACAATACTTCAAATGCATTCAACAAAAATAGCCCTATTGTAGGCTGATTAAAAATTCCAAAAGAACTTTAACAGGGTTGCGCTTAATTGTAATTAGTATAACACTATAACAGGTTCTAGAACATATTCACTTACAGCATATCAACCAAAATAACAAGCACGTTACAAAAATATGGAGTACGACAGAGAGCGTAGTTCTTTTTGCGCTAGAAGCAACACATCCCCGAAAATTTTCTGATAGCTCTTGATGAACCCGAATTTCTGTTGGTTTCACTTGTTTAATTGCAGTCTTGAAATGTTGCATCTTTACTTTTGAGGCGTCAAGGTTCTCCTGATAGAAGAAATAATTATGATTTAATTAGATTTAGAAAAGAAACACTCATGCAACAAAATTAGGAACCATCAACCTTAAAAGCTGCAGCGGCTGCTTGTCGGCAGATGAACGATATATGAGCGCCAGTGCAGCCTTCTGAAAGACGAGCAAGGTCATATATGTTGACATCAGAACTGCATGGAATCTTGCGTAGATGAATATGAAATATCTCTTCCCGATCGGGCTCATCTGGGGGTCCCACATTTAGCAGCAAATCAAAGCGGCCTGTTCAAAAGAAGTATATACTTAGGAATGTTTTTCAAGTTTGTGGAGATATAGCAAGATGCTTGTAGAAAACTCGACCACCTTGAGGTGGGTGAATGTGAAGGTTACAGAAGATGTGTATTTGTGTGTGTGTGTGTGTATGAGAGAGAGAGAGAGAGAGAGAGATGTAGCACCTGGTCTTAGAAGGGCACTATCGATCTTGTCCAGCCTATTTGTAGCAGCAATAACAGTGACATTATCTCTTGCATGCACACCTAATTTTAACAGTATCGATCAAGTCAAAGATACAATAGCAAAAATAATGATTACTTTAAGTGAGCATCCTGGCTAATATAGAACCTACTCTGGATCCAATAATTTAGAACTGTTACTAACCATCCAATTCAACAAGCAGATGACTTATAACCCTATCTGAAACTGAATCACTTTCCTTCCCACGAATACCAGCAAGACCGTCAATTTCATCAAAGAATATGATTGCTGGGGCATTAGCCCTTGCCTTTGCAAACAGGGATTTCACAGCCTTCTCAGAGTCACCAACCCATTTGCTAAAAAGTTCTGGACCCTTCACAGCAAGGAAATTCATCCGTGCTTCAGAAGCTACAGCGCGAGCCATGAGGGTTTTGCTGCATCCAGGAGGACCATACATCAGAACCCCTTCTGGGGGCCATTGCCCTAGCCGCTTAAATGTATCCTGGTGTTTTTGGGGCCATGTTACAGCTTCCATTAACTTATTTTTGACCTCCCTTTGACCACCAACATCTTCCCAATTAACCTTCGGAATCTCAAGTTTTACCTAGAAGTTTAAAGCAACAAATTAAGAGTCAGAGTAGTTATATCAGTGAGAAACATTCCTTCATGCCTGCTGATAGAAAAGTTTCCTACCAATGACAGTCTATAGGGCAACATAATTTATGATAGCAGTGGCCACTTGCATCATTATTAAATGGTTAGTCCAAAACATGGCGCATGATATGTATAAATAATCAAACCACTAAAAAGTTCTCATTTTGAACTCAGAAAAGTACTCTCTTCGAACTGTCAATCCAATAAAAATAAATAACTCCTATTGTCTAGTAGTTCTATAAGAGGAGAAGTTGGACTCAAATAGCTGGCCATTTGATCTGTGCTTGCCCATAAAGAGAAAGTGGAACCTTAACTTCAATTAAACTAGTTTAGGGATCCTGGAACTTTGGTACCCAACATAGACTAAACAAAAATGACTGCATGTAAACATGGAAGTATTGACCCTACCTCTCGCATGGCACTGGGCCCCACTCTCATCCTGGCCTTTTCAAAATCTTCAAAAGACACTTTGAAGACACATTCTTCTTCTATGCCATTCAGAAAATTATCACCATTTGCATTTGTTCCCTTGGAATGTGAGACAGTTGAACATGTGGAATCTGAATAATCCCTTGATACGTGTGTTGTATCTTTTGGGTATTTAAATTTGACATTGCGCCTAAGAAAATTGAAGGATGCCACGTCACAAAGGGCAGCTAGATCAGCTCCGACGAAACCATGTGTAGCATTAGCAAGATCTTGGACTTGCTCCTCTGAAAGAGAGTGCTCCATGTCACCGACAAGAACATGAAGTATCTCCAAACGTTGGTTGGGAGATGGCACACCTGAATGTCAATTTTCAAAAGAAAGATATTATTGATAGTGTCACAGAACAATATTTATTCAGGTACATTTCGAAACACAGATATTACTTGGTACACTTTTCGTAACTCCGAAACTATTCAGAAAGGTTTTGGATATTACAAAAAAATCAGCACTAGGAAAAACTTCATATTACCTATTTCAATTTCCCGGTCAAATCTTCCAGCTCGTCTGAGTGCAGGATCAATGCTATCAAGCGTGTTGGTAGTAGCAATTACAACTACTCCTTCAGTTCTACTAATCCCATCCATCAATGTCATCAGTGTAACAACTATTCTTTCAGATAGCTCTTCACCTCCATCTTTCCTTGCAGGTGCAATAGCATCAATCTCTTCAATGAATACCTGTGGACACAATCCATTAAAGAAAACGAAGTAAAGATATGTGATACTGAATCAACTAGTCTATCAAAGGCAAAAGCTGGGTAATATAATCAAATTAATTAAACTACGTTCCACAAAATATATATTCACTTATAAAATGATACAGCTGTAAGGTCTTCGGTATAGGAGAGCAACTTTTCCAGTATTCCGTTACATTTTCGAAGCATAAGGCGGGATTTGATTCAGTTTTATTAGGCAATTTTGCACCTAGAGAGTATGCAGGTGGGTGTTAGGTTTTGATATACAAAATTAATCAGGGTAGTCTTCACTACATCCCACAAAAAAGGACCCCAAGTTCATGCAATTTTCAGCGTATCCCTAGTATAGTCTCTAGAATTTGCACTTTAATAGATTAACAATCTTAATTTCTAACTTTCTGTAAACTCTGATAATTTCCAAAAATTCCAGGGAAAACCTGTGCCATAATTGTTTGAGACATTTAATGAGCTATCTACAGAGATCACATCAGGGTTCACAATGACTAAAGGCCTGGGCCAATATCAATAGTGCACATGAAAAGGATTAACACAGTTTTGCCAGTGGAATGAAAGTACATAATTGTATATTTTCCTTTACCACCACATGCATCTAAGTTCTAACCAGAAAACCCTTCCAATAGAAGGCTAGAAAATTGAAACAGAGAAGAAACCTAACCACAGAAGGTGCAGCCCGTCTAGCTGAGTCGAAAACTTCAATCAAATCTTGCTCACTTTGAGGTACATTGACAGAGAAAAAATTGATGCCAGAATCACGGGCACATAATCGAGCCAAAGAAGTCTTTCCAGTACCAGGCGGACCATGAAGAACCACTCCCCTTATAGGTCGAAAATCATAGCTATTTAAAAAAGATATGCATGAATTAATGTAATAAAAGAACGACCATAACTTATGAACACATATCAAAAGCATATGTTTCCACCACCATGTGAACAACTAAATTGGTATGGAAGACAAGAATTTCAATTTTTATATTTTCCAAAGATCGGCTATATTTCCTATATACAAATCAGACGACATTGTAATGCCTTATTATTTGGTAATTTAGATTGAATCACATGCAAATTTCGGGTACACTCTTGATAAACAATAATGTTTGATATGACGTACCTTGACAAAGAGTCTGTAGCAGATGAAATTATGATTTCCTTCAAAACTGCATATTCTTCAGAAAGACCGCCCAATCTTGAAATGTTATCTCCTGTAGATAGATTATTGGCTGGGTTTGATGGCAAATGAAAACATACTTTCGTTTCTGGCTTCACTAGAAATGCATCATTTTCACCGCCCACTAGTTCAGAAGCCTCATTCTTTGACAAAGTTTTAGCACCAATCACTCGGAGTAAACAAAGCTGTGAAAGCATTGGGATGGTCACAACATTTCCAATAAGTAGACAGCGAGAATACAACCATGTTGTAGCACATGTCTGCAAAAGTCTTTTTGTACTGTCATCCCTTAAAACCTCTTCAATATCAAAAGAATCAACACATGACTCATTGGGAATGGTTACATTTCCTACTGACTCCCCACGTCGTGGTGAAGTTACTGGACTGGTATCAGAAACACTTAGCTTTGATTGATCCAATGGTGTCTTAGGGGATGCAAGCATTCCATTTTCAGAACGATAGCAAGATTTTTCAGAAGAAAAGTTGGCAGAGGTATTGTTCATAATCAATCTATTGTTAGAATGAAGCACCTCCAAAACTAACTCCTCGCAGTCGTATACCGAGAGGCAATCAACTTTAGTGCTACGTGCTTCTTTTGTATCATACAAAAGACCAGCTTGGGAATGATTTTGTACAGAGTGGATGAATATGACCCTGCCTGATGGAGGACAACCCATTGTATTTGAAATATTTGAAGACAATAGCACTCCGTTCTTTGTAACCTGAGATAAAGGCATCAGTAAAAGTAAAGAAGAGGTTCTAGGGTAAAAATGCAGACCCCAATTGTTGTTGTGACACAATAATTTACTCCAATGAATCAACTATTACAATTCCAGACTCCAAACTCCCAAAGGCAGCAAAAACGTATTTATTTTTAATCAACAAACAAATTGACATATGGAACATCCTTTTACAAAAACAAGTTCATATATGGAACATCCTTTGGGAGATTAGTATCACCCAGTACTGGAGAAAGGGTATTTACTGTTTAGAGTTTAGACGCACACTAATGCCATATGTTTTAAGCTTTAATGCATGGTAATTCATCTGCTGTGCGCATTTTTTTCTGGTTCTTAGAAAAACCATTTGTCACAATTGCCATATCAAATAAAGGGATCAAAAAAAGTAACCCAGTTGCCATTCAAACCTTAGAAGAAGGAAAAATCGTTGCAAGAGCAAAGTAGTTCCCTGCGTCATCGGTTAACTGCCCACAAGAATCAACCCCACAACGTCTAGCACATTCATCTGCTAGTGAGCTAAGAGGAAATCCATCTGACAATCTACTCTTCAAACATGGAAGAGACACCTAAGAAAACATGACACAGTTAAACCAACAACAACAAAAGAAACTAACTTCGGATTTTTGTTTTTACGAAGAGAACATGAAAAAAGTGGAAACTTACCGATACAATGGATCCAGGAGTGAAGGAAGAGGCAACCATGGAAGGCTCAGAAAGCCAAATTTTACGGCTTTTGGGGTCGTCCTGAACATCAGTGACTCGGCCAATGAAAGCAGAGTTCCCAATCAGACATGGGAATTTAACCGAAGCTAGTTCAAGAGAGCCTGCAAAACTCTCTTCAGTATCTTCAAAATCAAGTGATCCAGGTGAAGAAAACTTGTTAGAATTCGACAACTTTGATTGGGTCTTTGAATACTTTTTTCCCTTTGAAGAAGGCATCTTTAAATACAACACTAACAAGGTGGGTGTTTTGGTATGGGGTCCCTGCTATGACTATGAGAAACAAATGGTTTCAGTTGACACAGAAAACAGAGTAAGCAACAGAGAAACAGAGAGGGAACAGGGTGACAAGAAAGACTGCGAGAGGCGCGAAGCACGCTGGAGACGGTTAAACCCGAAGCCGTCCAAGTGTGGGCTACTTATACAAAACGCGTTGACGTGAAGCTCTATTAGGTATTGCTGGTGAATCCGTATTGGGCTTTTCTGGGTCCGATAGAGATTGGGCTTCTTTTCTTTTCTCTTTTTATTTTTGCTCGGATGGCTTTACTTTTTGTGTGAGGCGCCGCCCCCACCATTATAAGGCCTTCTTTAACCCATTTAGTCATAAATTCAAATTTTTATCTTCCAAATAGTAACTATTTGGGATTTGTCTGGACTCAAACCAATTTTTCCTCCAACCCGACTCAAATTTTAAGTTCGCAACTTTATTAAATTGCTTAAGAATGGCTTAGGTCTATTTTTTTTTCATGGATAACTTTTCTTCATTTATTCTTTTTAAATAACTTCATAATTTAATCTTTTGAACAATTTGACCTAAAAAAAATTGAAATTCCATAAATATAATTTTATTTGAGAAATAGGTGGGTATCTATAGAGTTTGGAGTGAGTTTCGGGTTGGATATGATTTAGATTAATTTAAAATATTATTTTAATTGTTGGATTTAAATTTCAGTCGTTGAATCTTTTTTGTTTAACATTAAAATAGTTTTGATTTAATATGGATAGTTGATTTGGTTTACTATTGGAATAATAATAACAATTTTTTTTTTAAAAAAAAAAGAAGTTATGCGAACCAGCTCATGACACCATTCGCGACGACCTCTGCAGCATCAGTAATGCGTGCCCCATTGTTTTCTCCTTGCACAATGGCCTGCATCATGGTTGTGTGGGGTCCACCAAAAAAATTCTAGTTAAGGCAATAGCTGGACTAGTATTTGGCCCCAAGTTTGGGTTTCCCCAAATTTTAGCCCCTCACTTTTCTTGAGTTGGGAGAGGAATTGGGTTATAATTTGGGATTTTTTGGGTTTGGCCTGATGGGGTGGCGATGGCCTAATAAGAGGTTATAAGGAGGGCTTATTAGACGGCCGGTTTTGAACCTCTCAATATAGTCCCCTCATTATAGAAGCTCCCTTTTTTCTTTTTTTTCTTTTTTGGTTAATACAAAAGGAGGAGATGGGTTCTTCTCACACACACACACACACACACTGTCATGGTGTCATGGGATTCAAACACGAGGTCATTGGTTTGCAAGTCAAGACTATTTCCAGTAAGCTATACCTTGTTGTCTAGAAGCTCCCTTCTTTCTTATTTGTTGAGTACTCAAAAAGGGTCAATGATATGGAGTCAACATGAGAGTGGTCAAAAGAAAAGGCTTATTGGGAGGAGAAAAGGCTACAATTGCAAGCTCAACCCCACAAAGTGTGCAAAGCTCACACAAGAAGAGCCCCCACCGTCGTTTGGAGCATTTGACTTGTAAATTACTTCTCTTGAGTATTTTGGCGATTGCAGTCTTTGCTAACCCTGGCCTGGCATCTTGTTCTTCATTTCGGAGATGGCCATTGCTAGCTTGTTTTTTGCTTGCAGTTGAGCTTGTGATGGTTGGAGGGGGATCCAAAAACTTGTATTCATAGAAGGCTGTAGAACCATTGTTGCCCATGCATTTATAACTTAAATAATGTATTTTTCTAAGTTAGTATGTACTGTTTATTATTTGAGTAAAGACATTTTGAAATAATGTAGGTTGAAAACAGATAATGGGTTTAACAAACCACGAAACACTTGAGGCTTCAATACCATCATATTTTGTAGGCTTCCTAAACCATTTGCTACGAGTTTCAACAATTTGACAACAAAGACACAGCAAGGGCTGGTGAAATTACCAAGGTAGATTGCTCAATTAGCTTTCTCATGAAACTTTAAATAAGGGTGAAGAAAGAATAGAATATCTTGACCGCACAAACTCTCTTCTTTCACAGCTCCATACATAAAGTGTCTGCCAATAACATCTTGCAGCAGACAAAATCTTCGCGTAGATGACACACCACTCCTAATCTAACTAGGTCACACACCACTCCTAATCTAACTAGGATTTGACCGCTTGAGCTCGAGGCCTCCAGAGTCCTAGTCTATACTTGTGGGTGTATTTCAAGATCAGCTTCCTCTGCAAACCGGAAATCAGATTTCAGATTTCTAAACAATGTCTGTATGAAGTAATCAAATTATTGTCATCATGAAATGAACCACAAAGACAGAAATTTTAATGTTTAATGTCCAGCAGGCATGTGTGTGTCTGTAGAGTAAGTGATAAACTCAGAGATTGATTACGTGTTTGCAAGGGATGCCAAGTTTCTTCAGCTTGAGAGTACGAGTGACAAGCAGCTTTTGGAAATCACCAATCTCAGATTCAAGCTTGGACACATGGGATTCCACACCATTGCCAATTCCATTCAGAAACTCTGGTATTCCAACCTTCACTGCAAGAAAAACAACCACACAAACCCAATTTTTAGGTTTCCCACTGAACCTATTGTTCAGAAGTTTATCTCTTCTAAGTTTTCTAACAAAACCTCCATTTCATTTAAATAAATAAAAAGTGTTGTTACTCTGACACTTAGACTGGCCCATTTTAGCCTACTACACAAAATTAATCACTTTCAATTCCCTTCAACGTTCTCAATCTTTTTGTAACCGGATGAGAACAAAGCAAAATTTCTTGATTGCAAAGAAAAGGTACAAAACAGAACCCAAATCAGATGTTCAGTAGTCAAGAGAAAAATTACTTTCAACGTTCTCAATCTTTTAGTAACCAGATGAGAATAAAGCAAAATATCTTGATTGCAAAGAAAAGGTACAAAACAGAACCCAAATCAGATGTTTAGTAGTCGGGAGAAAAATTATTCATTTAATAGATAGTTACATCAACAAGAAACACGAACTTACAAAGCCCAAGATTTCATTTGCCATTCTTTATGTCCCCAACTTTCTCAGCAACCATACAGGCGAGGCAACATAAGCATACCAAACCACATTGGGCCATTCTTCATTATAGTTTTTGGAGAAGTGATCAATAAAGCTTCTCACTTCTATCAAAACCTAAATATAGAGCATTACAAAAACCCAAACTTTATGTTCTCATTTCTTTCCTCTTCTTCAAATTTTCAGCATACAAACAGAACCTCTAATGCCACCTAGCTACTTAGCCACATAGACACTGTATCATTTAAATTTGAAGAAATGCAAATCACTAAATTCATAAAACCCAGAAATCTTATTCTCTATCATTTGCTTGGGAACCAAAGAAATGTGGAAGGATCAACAAATACGTATCAAAACCCTAAAAGCAAAATCTTTGCTTACCTAGGTATGGGTTTGATTTGGTGGAGAATTTGGCAGACCCGGTTGTTGAATATGGTTCCAAAATAGCTCTTGTGCTGAATAATATTTGCCTCCATGCCATCTTCTGTTGAATAGAAATGTTCAAATTAACAAACACACGCACATATAGAAGAATTGAACACATACACACGCATAAACCCTGAATTCAGCTCACTGAAAATCCAAAAACCTTGCAAACAGAGCAATGGAAGAGAATGAACTGACTGTGTGTCACTCAGAGAAGGAAATCTTAGAAAATGAGATAAAGCTCAAAACTTACCGGATTACCTGAAGGAGGGCAGGACTCTCGACGTGAGACTTGGAAGAGGGCTTGGTTACAGGAGAGGAACGGGAGGTTGGGTGGGATGCGGTGATGGGCTAGTGTTTGTTCCGCTAAAGTGGGCTATGGAAAAGCACTAAAATTGGCCCATGAAAAGCCTCGTTTTCATTAGAAGCCTACTTTATTTTATTTTTTTTCCATCACAATTTGGTATGTATGATATATTATTTTTGTATATATGTTAAACTGTGATTCGAACGAAAGGGAAATGAGTCTTTACATACGCCCTAAACACCGTACTCCAAATTTCCCTAAATCTGTCCTCATACTCGATTTTTGTCCTTCATACCTAATCTATTAGGGTTGAAGTCCCAAGAACACCCTAATTGGTGGGGATGCAAAAGAAAAAATGCGTGGATAAGCACTAGGTACTTTGTAAGAAGTTACTTTCAACTATTTATTTTTTCCGGGAAACACTATAACTTATAATAAAAGCACATATGAACAAAAGTAGCTTTTTAAAGAGTGCTACTATTTCCATCCTCATGTCCTATTTCCCAACCCACCTAATCCTCAAAATTTTAAAGACAAATTTACCACTATGTAAAATGAATTATTCTATTTGTGGCCTTTCTTTTATCATTTCCTTGGACTCTTCATCTTATATTTCTGCAATATCCAAAAAAAAAGAAGAAGCCCTCTTTTGAAACTATAAAAGAAATAAAAATTGGAATATTTCAGAGTGGGGATGTTGGTGATCATTATCCATATGTCGGCTTCTTTTGAAATTTATGTAAATTAAAAGGGAATTAATTTGGGCATATAATGTTAAAGCAAAATTTGATTAGGTGAAAACAAAGTGATGGGTTTTACGGATGGCTTGGAGGGATGGTGGTGATGAGAGAGGAGAGGAAGAGGTTGGGGGCGACTTGGAGAAGAGAGTTGGATTAACTTTTTTTTCATTTAATTTGTGAAGGGTATTTTAGGAATAATGGTGGGTGGAAATATAGGATTTTGTTTTTTCAAATTTACATTGTAAATGGGAAGATAAGGTGGGTGAAGAAATACAATAGGAGATGGAAATAGAAGCACCCCTTTTAAATTAAATGGTCCTCAATATCTTATCTTTTGTCTTGGGCTTCTACAAAGAGACAAGGGATACGAAGGGGACATGGAAAATGATAGATAGCAAGATCACCGCTTTCAAGTCCACATTTGAACCCCTTTCACTTGTTACTCTTTCCGTTACAAGACCTTTCACTTCTTACTTGATCGGTGGTGACTGTTGTAACTTGTAAGTACATTTTTTAGTCCAGTAAAATCAAAGTTTTCGTTAAACTAAACTCTTCGTTTTTTTTAAGAGGCTTGTAACTGAAGTAGTTAATCGAGTCTTCAATTCCTCCTCCCTAATATTGTTTATTTTTCCCTAAATTGTTACTTTAATTAAGTTGACTAAAACTTTGGCTATGTTTTTCCAGAACCCCCAAGTGAAGAGACTCAACTCAAGTTACTTCTAAATCAAATACATGGTTTGACAATTTAGAGCTTTTGCTTACACAACTACAAAATGCCTTCTTGGTTGGGCTCATTTGCAGCGCTAACTGAGTATCTTCTTTCTCCATTCTGCGTATGTACAGAGCCACGTTATTGTAAATAATAGAAAACAGTATGCAATTTCTTCTCAAATGTATTGAGACATCATATCCTTTTTGGGGGTGGTAGGGTTACTTAACTTTTGCTTTGATGAAGTAGACATGAAGTATCTAATGGTTGAAGTAGTTTTGATTTTCTGCCAAAGATTTAGTGCTCTCTCTGTCTCTTGTCTCTTGTGTGTTTCTTTTTCTAATACTTAACGCGGTTTGTGATTAATATGCTTTAATTGGGGCCCCAAGTGTTTGTCATTCTCTAGAAGCCCCATTTCCATCAGCTTCATTTTCCTCCCATTTGCTGCAAATTATTTTTCCATCACTGAAATTGCAGTGAACATGGAAGGGATGACAATGTGGCACACGTAACCAATTACATCATAATATCATATCCAAACCAACAACTACCATTGAACTTATGGCTTCTTTTTGGAAAATACTTTCTTCCTTGCCCTCGAAGTAGGAACTGTTACTTTCTTTCCTACCAATACAGTTTGATTTGTGTACAGAAATTTTTCGTTCTGTACTTTTGATGAATTGTTTTCTATATATATGTATCAAGCTGTGATTTGCAGAAAAAATGAATGCCTCCGTCCTTCTAAGGAAGGAGGGGCAAGCAGTGACCCTTCTTTTTTGGGTTTTTTTTTCTTGTCTTATGCCGATTTTAAAGTTTTGCAAATATTGTTTATGTCGACTCTTGTCAACATGAATTTTCTTTGAAGATGCTGAGAACTTTATTTATGAACACAATCCTTTGAGATACATTTAAAAAGTCAAGCCATCTAACCACGTGCACCCCCTCTCACGCTTAAGCATTTACTTGTTTGTCAACGTCTATCAATTTCTCTGCCTTTCCCACTTGTAGCAAAATTTCAGGGTGCCTTCCAATTCTTTCCTATATATAGTTGTTTGGAAATTAGTTGTGTACTCATCTTCCTCTTTACTTAAAAACAAAAAAAGAAAGGAAACCTTTTGAACGTTTACAATGGATACAAGGCTTGTAGAGGCAATGAAGAGAAATGATATACCCACATTTATTAGCTTGGTGGAAAAGTATGAAGGAATTCTTGAGCAAAGAGAAGCTGATACTTGCAACACACCATTACACCTTGTGTCAAAATTTGGACACCATTCCATGGTGTCTGCAATTGTCAAGTCACGGCCTGATATGGTTGCTGCTGAGAATAAGGACCTGGAAACTCCAGTCCACGAAACTTGTCGAATGGGGAATGCAGAGGTCTTAAAGCTGTTACTTGAGGCCAATGCTGGGGCAGCTACTAAGCTTAACAGTGAAAAGAAGAGTGCACTTTTCTTGGCTTGCAGCTATGGCCATGTTGATGTGGTGAATCTCCTACTGAATGAGCCCGGGATGCTAGGTTTGGCGGAAGACGGGCTTGAAACTTGTATCTGTGTGGCTATGTCTGGTGGACACATAGGTAAGTAGTAAAATTCTCTCATTCAAATTGACATGTAAATTTGCGTTTTAGTTAACTTTTCAGTCAATCCACGTACTTTGTACATGTTAATGAAATCAGTATTGCTGGTGCAGATGTTGTTGGAGAGTTGCTAAGAGTGTGTCCTGACCTTGCTTCTGCAATTGATGAGAATGGTAATTCACCATTGCACTATGCATCTAGCAAAGGGCATAGGGAGATGACCTGGATGCTCCTAAGGCTTGATCCAAAACTTGCTCAGCAATACAATAACAATGGTCACACACCATTGCACTTGGCAGCAATAAACTACAGAGCTTCAGTCATTGAAGGATTTGTCTTGATGGCTCCAGCATCTTTTCAATTAGTCACAAAAGATGGAGAGACAGTATTTCACTTGGCTGTGAAATATGGTCAATATGCTGCTTTAGTTTTCCTTATCCTTGTCTGCAATGGGATGAATCTCTTTAATTGTCGAGATCGTTTTGGTAATACCATCTTACATCTTGCAGTTTCTGGAGCACAGAATCAGGTGAGATATGAATTTGCATTAAACAATGGTGATTGGTTTCTGACCAGGAATATAGAACATGAACTGCTGGAACTAATTTAAATTTTGTGCCATTGAGAGTCCATGATTCAGGAACCTCTCTTAGTCTTACTTGCATCTTGTAGTCTCTTCATGGACTTTTGTGTTTCTGCGGTCTTGTCCCTTCTTCGTTATATGTTTAGATTTGTTTAAAATTATCACAAAAACAAAGATCGAAATATCATTCACAGCCTATGTTCTACAAGTATAGACAAAATCGTTTATCATATTTTTCATGGATGTTCAAGGATGGATTTTAACTATATATTCACGTTTGTTCCAGATAGCAGAGTACATAATCAACAAAACAAGAGTGGAGATTAATTCTCGAAACTGTGAAGGACTCACAGCACTTGACATTCTCGTCCAGGCCAAGGACAGTGTAGAAAATCGGCGTCTTGAAGCCTTGCTCGTGAAAGCAGGAGGTAAAAGGAGCATTGAGTTGTTATCACTTTCAGCAAAAGTAGATAGAGTCAGTGCTCAATCAGTGTCAATCCCTGAGAAAGTGCCAAAAAGAGCAAAATTTGTTAAAGAGCATGAATTGCAGGTTTCCGTTATAAATGAAATAGTTCATCCTGCATCCAAGACCCCATCTAGTTTATCATCACCCCTATCTAGAAAGTCATCTAGTTTGCCATCACCCCAATCTAGCAAATCTTCACCTATGCTTCCATCACCACAATCTAGGAACTCATCGCCTTGGCATGACATACGGGAGGGACTTCACTATCAACCACAAACGCCAGAGTCCCTATTGCCAACTGAGAGACAACACAAGAACCCTAGTGAGATTTTCTATGACCATAAAAGGAAGCAGCATAAGACATATAGAGAGGCACTACAAAATGCCAGGAACACTATAACACTTGTTGCAAGTTTGATTGCAACAGTTACTTTTGCTGCTGGTATCAGCCCCCCTGGTGGTGTCTATCAGGATGGGAAGTCAGTGGCAGGAAGAACAACAGCTTTCAAGGTCTTTGCAATAAGCAATTATGTTGCTCTGTTCACGTCGCTCTCGATAGTTGTTGTTCTTGTCAGTATCATCCCATATCGAAGAAAGCCATTGATAAGACTATTGGTGGTTGCTCACAAGTTCATGTGGGTAGCTGTGGCATTCATGGCAACAAGTTATGTTGCAGCAACATGGGTGATCATGCCACATAGTTTAGAAAAAGAATGGGTGCTTGTAGCTTTACTGGCTGTAAGCATTGGCACTCTGGGAACAGTTTTTATTGGTCTAGGTCTAATGCTGGTTGATCATTGGCTGCGGAAGCGAAAGTGGAGAAAAGGAAGAAGAGAAATAGGGGGGGCTAATGAAGACGCTGAAATGGGAAGCCAAAACTCAGACGTGGAGAGCTCCTACACTCTGGGATACCACTCATACTGATTGTTTCCTCCTCCGGAAGGATTGCTATGAACATCGGGTTCTCTAGTAAGATATACTTGATTATAGTAACATGAACAGATGTGAATCATGTGACATATTTAATTTCCGTATTTTGTATTTGAACTGTTGGTTGTAACGTGTAGTGAGGCCAAGGTCTACTGTGTGAATAACTGATAGTCATAGAATAAAATGTTGGCATCAGTTGGATTGTTTTTGTACAGTGTTCTTTCTTCCTATGTTAAGCTTATCTTTAGCTGTTCTTTCTTTTCTTTAGTTGAAAATGAAAATAAGATTAATTCTCAGTTAGAGTTTGAGTTGACCTAGGATGTTGCTGGGAAAAGAATTCATACAATGTGATCTTAAGCCCCCCTCAAGGTCCTCCTTTATATATACAATTGTTGTGCTAGATGATTTCATGCTTCTGTTGACAACAATATACAAAGCTTTAAGACCAGCAGAGTTCGAATGGCAGGACAAGGCAGGAAAATAAAAATTAAATTCAGGATGAGTGCACAAATGGTAGATACTTATGTTACTGAATTAGAGAATCATGATTATGAACACAAGAGATGGAAGAAGTCATTTATAGATCACTCTAGAACATATTCTTATACACCTTTTCATCCATGTAATTTAATGCAATTTAATATCAATTAGTGTTTAAGTTTCCCAACAGAACAAGAACTGTTTTGCAATGAGACAGCAAACCCATAAAATGACCGTTGCTAAGATTAAGATGTTAAAGTTGGTGAATGGAAATAGAAAAATATGGATGACATCTACCCCACATTCACAGTAAGAACCTGATTCTCACATTGCTTTCCCCTGAATAAACAAAAATAAATAAAATAAAATAAATAAAGGTAAAAGAATTCATCAATATCAAGCTTGTCCTGAGTCTTGTTGCTCATGATCACTATTGACAAGCCTAAACAAGTCAAGTTGGGAATTGCTCAAGCCTGGCTCACCTGCGTTTATATATTGTTCATTGAACATTAATTCAAGGTTTACGAAGTTGCACCATTAATTAAGAACTGAAATGAGACTCAAATGAAGTTTCCCAGCTGCATTCGGTCCCAAATGTGGTTTTCTAGAAACCCCCACTTTCAGTTGCTTTTCATTTTTAGTTTTTTTTTTCCTTCTTTCTTTACTCCATTTTCTGTCAAAGACTCATTTTGTTTTGTTTTTTCTTGTAAAGATTTTCTCGCTAAAACGAATTTTCTCTTAAGATTCTGGGACACTTTATGGACGCAACACTATTATCCTAGGTTTCTTGTCAACGTTTACCAACTTCTGTGTCCTGCTCTGTACTTGTAGCAAACATTCAAAGCAGCTTCCTTTTTCCTATATCTAGGTGTTTGGAAGTTCCACTTGCACTGAGTTGCTTTTAATGGATTTGTCCAAAAACAAGGAGGCAACAATAGATTTTAGGCTTTTAGAGGCAATTGAGAGAAATGACATACCAACATTTATTAGCTTAGTTGAAGAAAATGAAGGAATTTTTGAGTAAAGAGAAGCTGATACTTGGAACACACCATTACACCTTGTGACAAAGCTTCAACACCTTCACACGGTGTCTGAAATTGTTGAGTTGCACGCTGATATGTGATATGGTTGTTGCTGAGACTTCAGTACATGAAGCTTGTCGAACAGGGAATGCCAAGATTGTAAAGCTATTACTGGATGCCAATCCTGGGGTAGCTAGTTAGCTTAACAGGAAAGAGCAGAGTGCACTTTCCTTGGCTTGCAGATATGGACACCTTGAAGTGGTAAAGCTCCAATTGAATGAGCCCGGGAAGCTAGGTTTAGCGAAAGATGGGTTTGATCAAACATGTATCCTTGTGGCTGTGTCCAGCGGACACATAGGTAAGTAGAAGAGTTCACTCATTGAAATTTTGGACCCTGATGAACCCTAATGAATGACATGAAAGCTTGCACTTCAATTAAATGTTAGGTCCACTTGCTTAGATGGGCTTAGCTTAATTTGTTTGCATGTATTATTGATGAAATGAGTATTTCTGGTGCAGACATTGTTAGTGATCTGCTAAGTGTCTGTACCGACCTTGCGCTTATAGTTGACAAAAATGGAAATTCGCCCTTGCACCATGCATCTAGCAAAGGGCAAAGGGAGATAACCAGGGCAGTTCTCTGGACCCTTCTAAAGCTTAATCCAAGACCTGCTCAGAAAGCTCAGCAATATAATCACAATGGTCACACACCATTGCACTTGGCAGCAATAAACTACAGAGTTCCAGTGCTTGAAGTGTTTCTATTGCTTGCTGAACCATCTTTTCAAGTTGTCACAAAATCTGGAGAGACGGTATTCCACTTGGCTGTGAGATATGGCAGATACAATGCTTTAGTATACTTGACGACTCATGTCAGCAATGATATTGATTTCTTTGACTGTAGAGATCTTTATGGTAACACCATCTTACATCTTGCAATTTCTGAAACACAACATAAGGTGAGATATGAAAGAGTATTGGCAATGTCCATAGGTTCAATTGAGAGTATGTACTAGGATAAATATGAGTTGCAACCACATAAACCTTATAAGCATAGACACAATTATTTATCATAATTGCTTATGCATGTTTAAACATGGCTTTTTAATTAATCAATATTTCTCGTTTGTCCCAGATAGCAGAGTACCTAATCAAGAAAAGAAGAGTGGAAATTAATTCTCGAAACAATGAAGGACTCCCCTTGAGACCATATATGCCAGAGACAACCCAATTTGTTAAAGAGCATGACCTGCATTTGTCCAATATAAATAAAATAGGTTCTTCTGCATCCAAAACCCCATCAAGTTCAAGTGTATCACCATATATGTCTAGAAAGTCTTCTAATCTGTCATCACCACAATGTAGCAGGTCATCCCACAAGCCAACAACTGTACACGAATCCAAGTAAAAGGCACCTGCAAGAACTGAGTGAGACTCTTTATCACAAACAAAGGAAGCATCATAAGGTATATAGTACAGAGGCGGTACAAAATGCCAGGAACACTATAACACTAGCTGCCATTTTGATCGCAACGGTTACTTTTACTGCTGGTATCAGCTCCCCTGGTGGTGTCTATCAAGAAGGATCAATGAAGGGGAAGGCAATTGCAGGTAGGACAACAGCTTTCAAGGTCTTTGAATAAGCAATTACATTGCGTTGTTCACATCACTCTCGATAATTGTTGTTCTTGTCAGCATCATCCCCTACAGGAGAAAACCATTGATAAGACCATTGGCAGTTGCTCACAAGGTCATGTGGGTAGCTGTGGCATTCATGGCAACAGCTTATGTTGCAGCAACATGGGTGATCATGCCACATAGTTTGAAAAAAGAAGTGGTGCTTGTAGCTTCCCTGGCTGTAAGCATTGGCACTCTGGAACTGTTTTTATTGGTCTAGGTCTAATGTTGGTTCATCACATGCTGCGGAAGTCAAAGTGGAGAAAAGGAAGAAGAGAAATGGGGGGAATCGAACTTAGACCTTGAAACAGGAAGCCGAAACTCAGATGTTGAGAGATCCCAAGATCAGGGATACCACTCATACTGAATGTTTTCACCTCCCAAAAGATTGAGAAAAAGATAGTGAGGTTTAGGCCTATTGTGTTGATAACAAATAGTCCTAGTGCAAAACTTTCAAACCTGTTAACTTGATTTTGTTTAGCAAATGTCCTAGCTATTGTTTCATTGAATGAAAATAAGATTACTTTAGAGAATATCAGCTCTTCAAGCCTCAGCCGAATATCAGCTCTTCAAGCCTCAGCCGAATATCAGCATATATCCTGCAAATGCTTTATAGGGTTTTCAAGAAAAATATAGTTTTCATATGTATAGGTCGAAAGTTGAACTAAAAGGTTGTGAATCCATGAAGCGTGAAATCAGCATAAATTGAGTGCCAGAAACTTGAACATAGATGAAAACGGAAATTCAAGGGTGGTTTTTTCGTTTTTTGTCGGATGGGGTGAAATTTGCATAGACTTGCCGTTTCCAACCATGTAAATATGTGGCCACATGATTGTTCACCTAGCCACACAGTTGGCTAGGTGGACAGCAATTGCTAAGAGTCAACCAGTGTCCTGCATAGTGAAAATGGATCTATCTCTAGGAAGGAAGCCTTTCTTTTATTTTTTTTTTTTTCTTTTTTTTTTTTTTTTTTTTTTTTCTTTTTCGGTTGA
The DNA here is from genome assembly GCA_903112645.1 of Prunus armeniaca. Classification (NCBI taxonomy): domain Eukaryota; kingdom Viridiplantae; phylum Streptophyta; class Magnoliopsida; order Rosales; family Rosaceae; genus Prunus; species Prunus armeniaca. The sequence goes on along the minus strand of CAEKDK010000003.1, from coordinate 4,843,665 downwards.
GTTATTATTTACACTTTATGAGGTTTTCGGTGTTTGCTCAAGACCCCTGAAGTTTCAAAAATTATACGAACACCAACAGAGATTTCAAATTGTTTTCACAAAACCCATTTTCATGATTGTTTCGTACAAAAATTGATGATTATATAAAAAATTTCTCCAAATGACAAAGGTAACCTTTGAGATTAGATTGCACATACATTCATTGAGGTTAATTTTGTCATTTGCATAAGTTTTTTATATATATATGACATCAATTTTTGGAAAAACAATCAACAGAAAGGGGTTTTGTGAAAACAATTTTTGAAACTTCAAGGGGTGTTCATGTAATTTTTGAAACCTCAAGGGGGTATTAATGTAAATAACTCTTGTTTGTTATTCATTTGATGTAATCTAATCTTAATAAGGGTTAAATAACTTAAATTTTCCAAGCGGCCAAAATGTTGGGCAATAAGGCAGCAAGCTGGATGAGGGTTTAAGAAAAAGATAGATAAAGTTTATGTGCAAAGATAAACAAGTCAAAGCTTTTGGCTCTTACTTTCCATCAATTATCACAATAATATTTTCTTCAGACTTTACGCGGACTAACGAAGTTTCCAAATTGGCTACAGCATGCATTGTGGGGTCCCAAAATGTCGTTCTCTATAAACCCCATTTCCCGTCTGATTTTTTTGTTTTTGTTTTTTTTAAATGGTTGTAAATATTTAAAGAACATTTTTCCAACAAGAATTTTCTCAGAAGATGCAGGGACGACTTAAACGACACCATTTACATCCTTTTATTGGATTGTCAACGTTGACCGACTTCTGTGTCCTGCCCAGTACATGTAGCAAACTTTCAAAGAATCTTCCTTCTGTTTTTGCCCCCCTGTGTACTCCTTTAAAAGTACCTCCAGTGGTTAGAGTTCTCAAACAAAGAAAAAAAAACTAGGAGGTTTTGAAGCTTGCAATGAATTTGTCCCAAAACAAAGAGGCAATTGAGAAAAAGGAAGGAAATCTTGAGCAAGGAGAAGATGAGAACAAGGACCTGGAGACTCAAGTGCATGAAGCTTGTCGAACGGGGAATGCCGAGGACTTAAAGCTGTTACTGGATGCCGATCCTGAGGTAGCTAGCAAGCTTAACACTAAAGACAAGAGTGCACTTTCCTTGGCTTGCAGCCATGGCCACCTTGATATGGTGAAGCTCTTGCTCAATGAGCCTGGGATGCTTGGTTCAGGCAAAGATGGATTTGATCAAACATGTATCCATGTGGCTGTTTCTGGTGGGCAAATAGGTAAGTAGCAAAGTTCTCTCTTACAAACTTAATTGTAATTTTTTTTTTAAAACCCAATTTCTTAATTTGCTTTAGCTTAATTTTGGTTTCTATGTGTAATGAAATAAGTGTTTCTGGTGCAGATGTTGTTAAAGAGTTGCTCGGAGTGCGTCCTGACCTTGCTCATATGGTTGACGAGAATGGAAATTCGCCGTTGCACTACGCAGCCAGCAAAGGACAGAGAGAGATAACCTGGATGCTCCTGAGGCTTGATCCAAAACTTGCTGAGCAACACAATAACAATGGTCACACACCACTGCACTTGGCAGCAATAAATTACAAAGTTTCAGTCCTTCAATTGTTTGTGTCCATGGCTAAACCATCTTTCCAAATTGTCACAAAAGCCGGAGAGATGGTATTTCACTTGGCTGTGAGATATGGCCGATATGATGCCTTGGTGTACTTGACCCATGTCTGCAACGATATCGAGTTCTTTGATTGTCGAGATATTTATGGCAACACCATCTTACATCTTGCAGTTTCTGAAGCACAACATAAGGTCAGATATGCATCCAAATCCTTATAGACTTTCTTGCATCGCAAGCTATTACATATACAAGTTACAACCACATAACCTTACTAGTCATATACAAATGAATAAAGACTTCAACAGAAGAACTTGTAGTTTATGAAAAGTGCTCTCTGCCATGCCAGTCTTTTGATTTTAATGTTTGTGTGGTCTTTTCCCTTGGTAATATTTTGGAAATGATTTATGGTTCCATCCAATACTAAGTTTTGAATTTGTTGGAGAAACAAAGATCTAAGTGGCGTGTGCCTCCTGTTCTTTACAAGTATAGGCAGCAAAATTCTTGCATCAGATTTTTTATGCCTGTCCAAACATGGCTTTTAACTAGATATTTTCTCTTGGCCCAGATAGCAGAGTACCTAATCAGCAAAAAAAAAGTGGCACTTAATTCTCGGAACAATAAAGGAATCACAGCACTTGACATCCTCAATGAGGCCAAGGACAGTGTAGAAAATCGGCGTCTTGGAGCTATGCTTGTAAAGTCAGGAGGTGAAACGAGGATTGAGCTGTTATCTCATTCACCAAAAGTAGAAACAGCCAGTGCTCAGTCAGTAGTACTTGAAAACATGCAGAAAAGAGCTCAATTTGTTAAAGAGCATGAATTGCAGTTAGCCATTATAAATGAAGTAGCTTCTCCTGCATCCAAGACCCCATCTAGTTTATCACCACCCAAGTCTAGAAAGCCATCTAATTTGCCATCACCTCAATCTAGCAAGTCATCACCTAAGCTGCCATCCCCGCAATCTAGCAAGTCATCACCTAAGATGCCTTCTCCACAATCTAGCAAGTCATCACCTCAACATCAAGTTGGGGAGGGATTTGATTTTGAAACACAAAATGCAGAGCCCTTGTTGCCAACCATTGTGAGGCAACACAAGCATCCTAGTAAGAGGCACCAGACCGAACTGAGTCAGATTTTCTATAACCCGCGAAGGAAACATCATAAGGTATATACAGAGGCACTACAAAATGCCAGGAACACTATAACACTAGTTGCCATTTTGATTGCAACGGTTACTTTTGCTGCTGGTATCAGCCCCCCTGGTGGTGTCTATCAGGACGGACCAATGAAAGGGAAGTCAATTGCAGGTAGAACAACTGCTTATAAGGTCTTTGCAATAAGCAATTATGTTGCATTGTTCACATCGCTGGCAATAGTCGTTGTTTTAGTAAGTATCATCCCGTATCGGAGAAAGCCATTGATAAGACTAATGGCATATGCTCACAAGGTCATGTGGGTAGCTGTGGCATTCATGGCGACAGCTTATGTTGCAGCAACATGGGTGATCATGCCGCATAGTCAGAAGAAAGAAGTGGTGCTTGTAGCTTTATTGGCTGTGAGCATTGGCACTCTCGGAACAGTTTTTATTGGTCTAGGTGTAATGCTAGTTGATCATTGGTTGCAGAAGTCGAAGTGGAGAAAAGGAAGAAGAGAAAGAGGGGTGGCTATTGAGGATCCTGAAATGGGAAGCCCAAACTCAGATGTTGAGAGCTCCTACAATCAGGGATACCACTCATACTGAAGCTTTTGTTTTCCTCTTATGCTTTGCAATCACCTGAAATCTCTTTGTGAGCATGTTGATGTACTTGCTATAAGCTTTGGTTAGAAAAGGTTAATTCTCTAATTAGATTGTGAGTTTATCTAACCTATATAGATTGCCATCGAGTTGAGGTATGGTGACTCTTAAGTCCCCTCAAGGTGCTTTGTAAAATACAATTGTGTTGCTGCATGTTTCCTGCTTCTGTTGAATGCAATATTTACACACCAGTAGCTAGATTTTATGCAAAATTCCATATACAAAGCCTTGAGTATGCCGGAAATATTTTGTCCCAGCTTTCGTGGCACAGCCGACAATAAAAAAGCTCCTTCCCTATCAAACAAGGAAAGGTCTGTATCCCTCCATGTGTGCTTGATCAATATATATTTCCTTGGTTCGAGCACTGGAGACTTCTGAAAGGGGTGCTCCAAAGCCACTTGTTTTTAATAGTTTTCTAAAACTAACAAAGTAAAAAGAGTTGCAGTTAACAAGAGGCCCAAATGAGATTGAATGGGACAAGGCAGGAAAAACAAAAACTGACATCAAGACAAGTTTGAAAGAGGATAGGAAGAAGTGATTTGTACATCAAATTGTGAATTTATGTATCTGGTTTTTCATTGACTCGCTGAAATTCAAGGAACCACTACTCATTCGAACCTGGATGATTTAAAATCTGATAAAAGAAATTGAAAAGAAATAGCAATTACAAGAAAAAGATAAACCATCCATTCCTTTGCACCCAAGTTCAATCCCCAGTAAATTATACTAGTAGCCTCATCCAAAAAACAAGACTATAATATTTGTTCCGCTGTTGTACGGTTTGGCAAACCCATTCAATTTTCACATATACAACAAATAGATTAAAAATCCAATGAAACCAAAATAGTATGTATTCTACTCTTGGTTTACCTACCATATCTTCAGCGATGAGCTGCTGCTGCAGATGAATCAACTTGAGGCAGAGGACTAGTAGGCTTGCTTTGTGCACCTTCTTTTCCTCTCCTTCATTTACATCACACCAATAATTTTCAGCATGTATGTCGCAAAAGAAAAACTATAAATATCGCATGCAAGCCATTAATCAACATCAAAAGGTACCTGGTCTTCAATTTGATCAGTGCTGCTACTGCTTCCCCTCACTGTCCCACGCTCCCTTTTTAGAAAAGAAACAACATCAATTAATAAATCATCAGCCTTATTACTCGTTGCAAACACAGAATACAAACCTATCAAGCTCAAGATCACCAGAAGTTTTGCATCAAGTAAAATTAACCAAGATAGAGCAAATATAATTACAAATCAAAACTAGGCTTGTTTGCTTTAATAAAACTTCTATGTAGCTGCTTCTTCACATGCTCTTAGGCTCAATTGATAAGAATGCTACTAAGGCCGATAAAAAACCAAATCTAAACTATTCAGATTTCATACACAGAGTACGAACCTATCAAACTCAGGAAGATTTTCCTTCTTGCAACTTACATCAGCCTTATTGTCATGCTTGTCTGCACGACCAAGCCTGTACAACAACAAGAACACCAGAAGTTTTGCATTAAGTAAAATTACAACAAGATAGATGTAATATAATTACCTATCTGTTGATGCTCTTTTTGGGAGGGTTAACTTAGAGAGAAGTGGAGTGTCTTCAGCAAGGGAGAAGGTGAGGACATTCGAAATGGGATGAAGAAGCAATTGTCAAGCTTCGAACATCGGTGTGGTGCATGCCGAAGGCTCTCCAATGCTTAAGTCAGCTATAAGTGGTAATTTTGGCAGAGTAACAATAAAGGTGAGAAAATAGTTACCCTTTTTACTTGGGTACTGTTCCCTATTTATAGGGAAGTGAAAATGGGAGTTTTGCACAAAGTTTCGATGTGGGACTTTGTGCAAGTTGCTGTGGAGATGACACATGTCCTTGGAGATTTAGGTTCGGCAGTCAGAAGCTTCGGCAGGTGTCTGGCACCTCGGAAGATTGTCTTCCTTTGGCAGGGAAAAATGCGTGTCTACCTTGGTGCTAGTCATTTTGATGCTAGATATGCTCGGTTGATTATGGTGTAAACACTATCAAAACTAAGTTTGCTTGCTTTATTAAAACTTGTATGTAGTTGCTTCACATGTTTTTAGTGTCAATTGTTAAGAGTGCTACTAAGGCTGATAAAAAACCAAATCCAAACTACTCAGGTTTTCACCATGTTAACCTTAATAAAGAGGCAAAGATACTGGGAACAAGAAGGGCATACAACGTAGTACGTATTAATAAAGCAATAATAATCTACTCACTCACTTTGATTTGAACATTTAAAGAATAAGATAGGATTCCATTCCTTTCAGCTACCCTTAATTTTGACATGCCTTCAAAGTTCACAAAACACTCTCTCACACCTGGGATAAACTTACCACTTCGTGGAAAGAGGCTCGCTAGTAACATGCTTCTAAATGCGTAGTAGTCAATAGTTGAAGTTGTTTTGAGAAAGGATAGCCCCTCGTAAGGGACAACTTAACGAAAGAGAATAACAACTAAGAACCAATGGAGCTACAAAGATCTCAAATTGCACTAACAAATGCAATTTGGCATGCACAAACACAAAATACTGAACAGAATATTGCCAAGTCACACAGCCGTATTAACATTTTTGAGTTACATGCCATCCAACAGAATATACATTCATCACAATGGAGATACATACAAACACTGAAAATACAAGTTCAACATAAGAAAATAAAAAACTACACCGAAAGCAAATATTTGTTTGAGGGACTTATAATAATTTCTTACCTAAGAGCAACTGGGAGGAGACAGGATCGCCAAGCTCTTTGAAATAATAACTTTCAAAGGCCTTGATATGTGCATTGACAAGGAATTGATCACCACCAGCAAGGCTTGTAACAAGCAATTGGAACACCACTACGCATACACAATACTAATCCCACGAATCCCAGCCACCACTCATTGTGCGAATGACGCCATCATCACCACTCATATGGGAGATGAAGTTTGAGGAGCACGCTAGAAAAGGACACAAAACCTTCTGAAGCTCAAATAGCTGCCCAACCATCTTAGGGATGCCCTTTAGATCCAAATGAAAAGCAACAACATCTGTCCCCCCCAGCAGGGTTGCCAACTACAAAGTCGTTGAATTCTACAAAACCAGTGACAAGTCCAAGTCCCTCCTCCACCTCCATGATACCAGATACATCCTCCTTTATTTTAAAGGGTGTCAAACATGTAAAACTTTTCTCTCAACCAGTAACAACGAGCTTGTCGCCCCATGAACAGTCAAAAAGGAGAACCCTACTAGTCATACAAGTACCAACGAGGAAAGTTGGATTTGGGAGGACTGTCCACAATCCGGTAATAGGATCTAACACCTCAGAGAGGGTAGGCGATTATTCTTCGACGCACCCTTGATGCTCTGTGGACAAGACATAGGCCCCATTTGGTTCACATAACTGATTTGAGAGAAAATCACTTCCCATGTCATTTCCCAAGATAGAGATGTCAAGACTTCAAAAGATAGAGATGGCAATGAAAGAATATTCTAGAACAAGCTAAATGTTCAAGGCAGTGGAACAAAAGCAATTGAAGTTTGAAGAACATTCTAGTACAAGACACATGTATGGCTAAGAAATGAAGAAGCCCAAGTTGGTGGCTGTGTATGTCGGCAATCAAAGCCTATAAATAGGCATGCTTGTACTCATACAAGGGGGAGCACAAAAGCTACCCAACCCAAGTGATACGGGGAGTCTAACAAAAAGAACTCCCAAACCATTAGGGAGCCAAGAGCTACCCAAAGCTAGCTATGTTTGGGAGCCAATAAGCTCACCAATCTAAGTGTAGGGCCAAATTGCCCAAACTATTCTAAATCAAGTGTGGTGGCCAATAAGCCAATATGCTAAGGAGGCCAATTAGCCTACACCATGCAATGTACTATTCTCCTCCAACATAATAAAATCACTTTGTTTCCCCTATAAATCTAACACCCATGTTTGGTAATACAGGTAATGAAGATTCATTAACTGAACAAGGATAGAGTTTATCCTTAAGGGTGACCACCAGAGGATTTACCTTAGGAGCAGAAGCCATGGGAAATGTCCTCTTGCTGTTGCAGAGTCTCCATCTGGAACATTACACTCAATGAGTTCAAGGTTGGGTTCAAATTGTGGTTTCATAGGAGGATTGGACCGGTACATACCCCCCATAATATAGTTTGGAATCCACAATTATATATGCCATTCCTCGTGGCAAATTCCTTCGTTCTAAATGAGAAGAACCATGTACACGTTTAAACTCAGGCCTTGGAGACTTGGAAGAGCTACTGCTTGCTAACAATTTGCTAATGTCGAGAACCAACAAGTCACCGAACCCCTTAACATAGAACCAATCCTTGTCCGCCACCATCATCTTCTTCAACAAGTAAACAAGCAACAGGCGAACGCAATCTAAACCCTAATGGTGGTTGTTTTATAAGAAAGGAGAGATTTGCTAAAATATTATACAACAAAATAGAAGAGATGAGATGAGAGACTGAATTGATGGGAAAAGAGGGATGAATTTGATAAATTATACAAGCTTCTCGACTAAAAACCTAGAGAGATATATTAGGAGAACGAGAGGAAGAAGGGAATTTAGGATTATGGAGGTTGTAGTATACAATATCAAAAAGAACAAACATATGTTTTCTATTACCTACGTACATGTCTTGTGCGTTAAGTTAGAACATGACATTTAGAAACGATTCACATAGTTATAGGGCATGATCGCACCTTTACAGTTGTGATGATGGTGTGATAACATAATAAATAGTTCCTTGAATGTTATGTTAATACAACTGCATCTTGGCAAATTTATTTAATACTTGTGTTGCCTTCATGTGTCATGCGACATTCCTTCCTTGTGTATCAATACGAGTTGTGATGATGTCGAAAGTAGATTGGGTAATGGGGAGGGAAGGAAGGATAAGCAAAATAAGCACCATTGGAATTTTGTGTTTTTCAAGTATTAAAAATTGAAGTGTTTCCTGAAAGAGCACTTCACTAGGAAGACTCATGCCGGCCTTCCCTGTCTTTTTCCAGGATTGGCTTCATTTTCTCAAACTTTACCCAGTTTTACAATTGGTAACCAAGATGAGGAGGCTAAACCAAAGCTTCCCTCTAGACTCAACTATGAATGTCGTGTAAGATTTTTATGTCTTAAATCTCACTCAAGTGGTCTGCTAATCAACATAGAGTTCCAAACCAATGTGGAGACTAGGAATTTGATTATAACTGGACTTGTAAGTCTTGGAGAGAAGTGTTTCAGTTTAAGTTCAAGACTGCTAAGGTTCCTAATTCATAGTGGATTAGAACTCCTAATTCTAATGCAATAAGGAGAGGTTGAGGACTCCTTGTTGGGCAAGGAGTTCCGACTGATGCATATAAATACATAAGTCCCTACTCATATCGAATTACCCCACTCTAGAGAGCTCATACTCAATATCTGTGAGAGAGTATACAGAAATCGATATTGAGGAGAAGTGTTGTGTGTGTCAAGTTGCTCTTTCGATCATTCCAATGGCTACAAAACAAGGTATAGTGTTCTCTTATATGCAATCTATTTAGTTAACATGTGGTATCAGAGCCTAGCCTGCATATTTTAGAATCGATAGAAATCACCCACCTTTTCTACTACTCTGCAATATGACGGCACTTTGTAATTAATAAGGCGACAATTCTTCCTCTTTTGCTACCTCTTGACAGATCCTCTATTCTGATTTTGGGGTATGGCTGTTTTATTGAATCTAACTTGATTGCGCTGCTTTTGAATTGGCTTCAACAGACTTGTGTTGTCCATTGTTTTATGCATCACTAAAGTAAACATAAAGTTTGTGTTTTTATTTTATTTGTATCCTTAGTTAACATGCAGACTGATGTTGGCTTGTTTTCGTTTGACATACCTTCTGGCATCAACATCTATGTGGCATATCCTTTTCCATTAATAATGTATAATAATAAAGTAAACTAAGGAAAGTTTTGAGGTCTGATGGAAATTGACTTAAGCATGTATATGATTTCTAGTTTCAATCTCAGATTTTGTGGCATTATAAATATGGCTTCAGTTTTGATATCTCCTCAAGCATGCTTAATTTTCATAAGTTGGATAAGTACTTTCATTGCGGCAAAAGAATACATGCACCAGTACATATATTTAAGATAAAATTGGGGTTTTTAGTTTCAGCTTCAATCATTGATGTTAAATTGACCCAAGCATGTTTTGTGTTGATTAAATAATTGCATCTGTCATGAACTGTTTTGCCGTGACTTGTTTGGAGAAGTATTTTTAGCGATTCTTCGATCAATTATTTAATGCCATGATTAATTAAGCTGAGTTTTAGGTTTTTATACATAAGCATAACAAGTGTACATATATGAAAAGGTTATAAAGTATACCAAACCAGGAAGCTAAAACCTAAAACTGAAAGCTACATAAGCATGTATTGTTTTCTAATCTTTTGTTTCACTAACGCATTCTGTTAAGCATGTTTTCGATATAAAGTCTTTATCATTCATACTTGAAAGGTAATTGATCAAAGACTAGAGATCTCAAATATTGCATTAATTAAGCGAGCCACAGCAGCTTAACTATTGCAGATGCAATTTCCAATCTAAAGATTGATCAATAATTGCATCTATATTAGTAGCCTTCTGTATTATTCTCCATCCACATATGGGAATTGTACCGATTGATAACAATATGATGGAACAATCTGGATAGTAGACTGCTTAGACTAGCAAGTATTCTCTACATCCACAAATGTGAGTTTTCTTGCACACGAAGTTTATGCAGTTTATTGTTTGGGATTTTGGAATATGGTAATTTTACACCCACATGTATAAATTAACGTATTTAAGTAAAGATTTTGGGGACAGTTTATCCATGTATATTCATGGTGGAGTGATGCAAAAGACAACATATGCGAATTAATAAGAATTTCTCTTTATCCATAGATGTGGGGATTTAACATATGAAAGGAATTCATATATGAACTCTTTTGATGATCACTAAAAACATGTTTGATTCTCAACCCACAAGTGTGAATCAATAATGTACAAATATTTAAGTATTATGGGACAGCTTATTCAGATATGTTTGTGTTTAAAAACTTTTGGAATGTCACAATGAACCTTAACTCCATTAGGAGCATTTGCGGTTTTTGTTTTCTTAGAAGAATTGCAATACATGTCCTGTTCATCTTTTTGATAAATCTCATGTGTTTAAGTTGTTGATGGTAATTTATTAAAAATGATCTTAAATAGTCATAAAAGTTGTTTTCATGACTCAAGGAAAGACATTTTTGGTTCATCACATAAAGGGAAACATGAGCTATTATGGACCTTTCTTGCTTGGCTATACGTTTTGCTTATGTATAATATGGTTGATGTTTGGTTGTTTTTCATATGAAATTAAGGGACTATTTCTTGACATACATATGGTTGGATTGATCCATACGTGTAAAGGGATTGATACGTACTTGATTGGATTGGATCACGTAAAGTTGCATTGATAGATAAGATTGTGTTTTAATATCAAGTTAAAGTAATATAAGATTGGCTGGTTTTGTAAGCTTTGTTATGCTGGTTGGTTTAGAAACTTAATTAAGGCTGATTCAATATAATTGTTTGGTTAACTGGTTAAGTCCAGAAAGCGTCATTTAAGTTGAATTAAAGTCTATTGACGAACATGCCTATCTGAATTACTAAGTTAATTCAATTTAAATTTATAATAATAATTGGTTTTTGCATCATGTGTTTTATGGCATGATTGGTGTAATGTTTAAACACCTTCAGTTTTGAATTTCAAGCATAAAGAGAAATTTGTCTTGTGAATGTAAGTTTACATGCTTTACAAGTATTAATTTGCAGATGCATCGCTTGCATTTCAGGAGCATCTTAATTCTATTGACATGAATATTGCATCAAAGTTCTCAATTCTCAGTTTTCTCAACGTCTAATTATATATCATGTTATATAGAATTCATGCATATTATTAAAAAAGATTATCTAAATACCCAAGGAAGGATAACTTTTGAATAATCACTTAAAGAAAACGTGGACTTTTTGCATGGCACATTTTTGTTATAATTTCAAAGAAGATGTCATGCAATATGAAGCTTATATCATGTTTAAGAATATTGTATTACTGTTATTTCTTGATTGAATGAGTTGCATGGATCAAATTGCACTTTTGATTGAGGTCATTAATTTTGGTTTAAATCAAAAGTAGCACATTCCAATATATAAAAATACTCAAGATACAAACGATCTCTTGATATTGTTCAAAGTGTTTAAAATTAATAAAGTGATATTTTATATATTTTGGTTTTGGGATATGGTTTTAATTGTTTCGTTTGCACTTACATGGAACTTACTGTTTTATGATGTTTAGAATGCACATAAGGATAATTAAATTTTGAGGAGCATATTGATAGCATTCATAATTTTATAGTTATTTAATTTTTCAGTTTTGAACTACGCTGTTATGATGTCTATTTACATAATGTTGTAGTACAAATTAATATGTGATGAAATTAGCGATAAGGATCATTTTCTAAGCTTTCTTTAGATGCTGAATTCATGAAAATATGTTGAGAATTGAATTTTTGATGAATTTATAAAGTTGATGCATGGGAATTTTCCTGACAGTTTCTGGATTATATATAAAGATTGTTGAATGACTCACCTAAAGATCTTCAAATGACCTGAATTTTTGATATGTTAATCATATACTTGTCTTCGTGAATTCTACAAAGTTTCGTGATTATTGGATGTATAGTTTATTTGTGAGAATTTTATTAGTGATCTGTGTTCAGGAAAAGCATGCGCTGACAGATTTTCTAAGTAACTTTGTAGATCAATTTCAGACCCCTTAATTAGCTATAAACGACTCTCCAATTTTGCTGTATGAAGATAAATGTCTCTAGTTTGTTTCCATGAAATTTAATGCTAATCCAACTTATAAATTAATTATGATAAATTTTCTCAAGTAATCACATATATTGCTAGAAATTTCTTGATATTTTTGTGCATTTAGGCTTATATTGTGAGTACATCAAGAGCACGCCTTGAAAGTTCTTTTACACCATTTTGTCGTAGTGTTTCTAATCATAAGGTCATTGGTGCAGTATACATTGAAGTAGCAAAGTAATGACTGTTGGCCCAAGTGGGAGAAGTGATATAAAGTTTTGGGCTTCACACTCAATACCTTATTATCTTGTATTTTGATAAAGCTCATAAGGGTTTTGGAGCATACTTGGAACTGTTTTCTGGTTGTTGACACATTGACCTTTTACATCTTAAGTGTTGGTTTTATGCGTCTATATATTTATTATAAATTTTTGGATGACTGGCTGTTTTGTTTTTGGCTACTAAAGTTCTTACAATGGCTTAACCATTTTTTAGCTTTTACTGTAAAGAAAATTTAATTGATATTAAAAGTTGAGGCCTAATCCTAAGGAAATGATTCCAGTGAAAATAATATGATTTGTTCTATGCTCATTTCTTGATACATGTTTTGGGTGCAAAATATGTGCTCAATAAGTGGGAGCATTCAATGGTCTTCTTTGTCTCATACATTTAGTTTTGATTGTTTATGATTAATCACTTAATGTTCCAGTTATTGATTAAGGGTTTTAAGGCTAATACGGACAAAGATTGTTTGGATGTGTTAATTGCTCCTATTAATTCATACCATTTTGTTCAAAGTCTACAGGAGTTAATCAATGAATTAGTTTGGATATGCAAAATCAGTGAGAGCCGAGTTTTATTCTACTTAATTTCATTATTTTCTTTGAGACAGTTCAATTATTTTGTTTGCTACTGTTTGGTTCAATTCTTTTAATAAATTATGTGACTTCAGTTTTATGTTTATTATTATTGACAAGTGAATCTAGTTACATGTCATCATGCAGTATAGCTAGCTACAATCAGTGCATAAGACATGAATTCATACCAAAGTCATTAAGGAGAGATCTTGTAATCTCTTAAAGAAGTGAACTACATATGGTAATGACATATAAAGCATTTTTTTAAAGAAAAGTCATGTTCATCCTGTGTTCTAATCTTGACGGAAGCTTTATGTGGCTATGCAGATAGGTATATGTGATTATAAAGGTCCTGGATGTTTTATATTCAAGGCACCTTGATGATCCAATGCTTGTTTTCATAGTTGACCAAGAACTTGTTTAGGAATACAGTTTAATTGATTTTTCCATGGCCATAAAGTTGTTGAAACATGGTTTTGTTGATTATTGACCAAGTGGAGAATGTAAGATTTTTATGTCTTAAATCTCACTCAAGTGGTCTACTAATCAACATAGCATTTCAAACCAATGTGGAGACTAGGAATTTGATTATAACTGGACTTGTAAATCTTGGAGAGAATTGTTTCAGTTTAAGTCCAAGACTGCTAAGGTTCCTAATTCATGGTGGATTAGAACTCCTAATTCTAATGCAATAAGGAGAGAGGTTGAGGACTCCTTGATGGGCAAGGAGTTCCGACTGATGCATATAAATACATAAGTCCCTACTCATATCGAATTACCCCACTCTAGAGAGCTCATACCCCATCTATGAGAGAGTATACAGAAATCAATATTGAGGAGGAGTGTTTTGTGTGTCAAGTTGCTCTTTCGATCATTCCAATGACTACAGAACAAGGTAGTGTTCTCTTATATGTAATCTATTTAGTTAACATGTCGCTCTCCAGTAACCCATTTCCAGCAGAACCATTTTCAGTTAGTTTCCTCTCATTTTCTGCCCAAATTTTTTTTCCAACAAAACAATGAAGTTGTAGTAAACAAGGTTCTTATGTCATGTCCAAACCAACAACTACCATTGGAATTAACTCTTTTTGGGCTCTATATTATTTTCTTGTTTGTTGGATACTAAGATTTTAACGTCTCCTTGTCAACATGAACTGAACTTCACCACTACAAGTCAAAAGTTCAATTTATTGAAATAAATTGAAATGACCCTCACCATTGCAGATGCTCTTAGAAAAGGGTCATGAGTTCGAGTCATAGCATTGGTCTAGTGTGTGATTTTAATATATTATCGCCCATCTCAATAGAAAATGTCTTCACACAAAAAAAACTCATTTTCCACTAAGTGTGAGACATTCCACACTCTAACCCTTTCTTTTTTTTTTCTTCTTTTTTTTAGCAGAAACCCTTTCTCTCTTCTATCGATGTGGGACATGTGGTCTTGAATTTCATCCAAGCATCCAACATTGCTTTCCACTTATTTTCGTCATATGTATAGGAAAAGTACTTTCTGACAAAATGGTGGAGGGAGAATGGGAATTTATGTTTTTTCTGCACCCAGGCAACTTGTCAATGAACCTAAAGCGTAAAAAGACCAAAAAATTGGTACAGTGCTACACTAAAATGTGGACCCACTCCATACATATTTGTATTAGAATGATTTGCGAAAAGAAATGCATTTCTCAGCAATTTCTTAGATGTTGATCAGAAAGTGTACTGGAGATTTTTCCGTGTCCAACCCGCGTTGAAGACACATTTAAGATGTTGGTTGACATGCAGCTGACCCTTATCCTTAAATTTGAAAGAGGTAGCAAATTTTTGAAGCATCAGGTTTGTGTTGTACTACCCAATTTCCCCCTATAGAGAAAACTAAAAACTTGAGGAAATGTATACACAGCTTTTTGAGGCAATTGCAGCAAATGACAAGCAAACTTTCATTAATTTGGTTCACGGCAATGAAGGATTTCTCAGTTAAAAGTGAAGCCAAAAACAGTGGGTAGGGAGCCTGAATATTTTCAGACTTGCCTGTGAGCTGTGACACAGCCATTTTGGAATTTCAAGCTTTAATTTTTTTTTTTTTTTTTTTTTTTTTTTTTTTTTTTTTTTTTTTTTTTTTTTTTTTTTTTTTTTTTTTTTTTTTTTTTTTTTTTTTTTTTTTTTTTTTTTTTTTTTTTTTTTTTTTTTTTTTTTTTTTTTTTTTTTTTTTTTTTTTTTTTTTTTTTTTTTTTTTTTTTTTTTTTTTTTTTTTTTTTTTTTTTTTTTTTTTTTTTTTTTTTTTTTTTTTTTTTTTTTTTTTTTTTTTTTTTTTTTTTTTTTTTTTTTTTTTTTTTTTTTTTTTTTTTTTTTTTTTTTTTTTTTTTTTTTTTTTTTTTTTTTTTTTTTTTTTTTTTTTTTTTTTTTTTTTTTTTTTTTTTTTTTTTTTTTTTTTTTTTTTTTTTTTTTTTTTTTTTTTTTTTTTTACAAGTAAATGTAGGGGAAGTCAGGAATGGAAATCATTCCCTTTCCTCCCATACCCATTACTGATACGTAAAACATGCCCTAAAAGAAAAGGCAAAAAGTTGGCTATATTCATTAAGGGCTAGGTCCATAGTTTCTTGGGCAAAAATGACTCAAGCATTTTTTAACAAATATTTTCCTAATCACAAGACAATTGCTCTTAAGAAAAAAATCTCAAATTTCTCTCAGAAGGAAAATGAAACTTTATATCAAACTTAGGAAAAATTTAAAGAGCTTTTGAATTTGTGCCCACACCATGGCTTTGAAAACTAGCGTCTTGCTAGCTATATCTATGAGGGACTTCTCCCTCTTGATCGCCAATTTGTTGAGTCTATGTGTAATGGAAATTTTATGCAAAAAGACCCTGATGATGCCCTAGAATTTTTGGATGAAATTGCTGAAAAGCCCATCAATAGGCCGCTCCCAGTCTAGTTGAAACCACTGATCGGTCAAGAATTGCTACATCTTCTACTAATAAAAGAATTTATCAATTAAAAGAAGATGATAATTGGAAATTAAAATTTGAGGTTTTGACTAAAGAGATAGCAGCTTTAAAAATGGAAAAATAAAATTTGCCTCAACTTGTTTATCAAGCTGATATTAATCAAGTATGTGATTCTTGTTATGAGATTGGTCATACTGTTAAAAATTGCCCAATTTTTCAGGAAATGAAAGGAGCTTATGAGGAGCGTTGTTCTGCTATTGGAAACTTAAACAACAATATTCTCCTTTTTCCAACACATACAGGGCATGTTTACGTATCAGTAATGGAGAAACTAAGGAATCAGAGAATTTAGGAATCGGAGAACTATTGAATCGGTATGGGAAGAATCATTCCCATTAAGCTGTTTACTAAACATCTGGAATTAGCAATGGAATGGGATTGATTCCCATTGTTATTGTTTACTAATTTCCATGAATCAGAATCCAAATTAATTTTAGAATTATGGTAAAGTGATAAGGGTATTTTTGGAAGTTATTAAGAGAAAACAAGAATGGGAATCGTATCGACTACTCCCCCCTAGTTGATCTGATTCCTAGTTTTGAGGGAATGTGATTACGAATTTTGAGGTGGGGCCCACTTATTTTTTCATTCCTGATTGCAACTAAACGCAGGAGAAGTCAGGAATGGAAATCATTCCCTTTCCTCTCATTCCCATTACTGATACGTAAACATGCCCACAGTCCAGCAACAAGGAATCATCCACATTTTCGTTGGAGCAATGAGCCACAACCTCAAGTAAGTGATAGAAATTCTTTCAATCATCATTTTTCTACAACTAATCAATTTAATGCTAGACCTTCTTTGAGCGATACTCTTCAAGCATTGCAAAATCAAAGGTATGATACCTTGTTTGGTCAATTGGTTGAAGAAAATAAAGAAATTAAAAGCCAAATTTCTAAATTGACAAATTCTGTTGCAATAAATGAAAAAGGAAAATTTCCTTCTCAAACTCAACCAAATCCAAAGAATGTTAATTCATGTGAAACCTCAATTAAACATGCCAAGTCTGTCATTACTCTTAGAAGTGGTAAAATAATTGATAACACACCTTCACCAAAGGAAGTTGAAAAATCTAGGAATAATGATGGACTAAACAAGTCCAAATTGAGTGAATCAAATGAATATCATTTTCCTGCTCCATTTCCCCAAGCTTTAAATCCTCCAAAGAAATTGAATCAAAATTCTGAAATTTTGGATGTCTTTAAAGAAGTCAAAGTTAATATTCCTTTGTTAGATGCTATTAACAGATCCATTCTTATGCTAAATCTTTAAAAGATCTGTGCACATTTAAAAGAAAGCATCATGTGAAGAAAACTGCATTTTTAACTGAACATGTGAATGCATTGTTGCAACATAAGGTCCCTCCTAAATACAAAGATCCAGGAAGTCCCACTCTTTCATGTGCAATTGGAAAAAATTACATCAATTGTGCTTTGCTTGATTTGGGGGCTAGTGTAAATTTATTGCCATATTCAGTATATCTGCAATTAGGTCTTGGTGAATTGAAGCCCACAACAATGAAGTTGCAACTTGTTGATCGTTCTGTGCGAATGCCGAGAGGGGTAATTGAGGATGCATTGGTCCAAGTGGACAAATTTTACTACCCTGTTGACTTTGTTGTTTTGGATACACAACCTGTTTTGCATTCTGAAAATGAAATTCCTGTCATTTTAGGACGTCCCTTCCTTGCTACATGTGACGCACACATTAGTTTTAGGAGAGGGGTAATGGAACTCAATTTTGGTAACATGACATTGGAAATTAACATTTTTAATGTTTTCAAGCGACCTTATGAAGATGATGAATTAATGTGCAGTGGTGAACTTGATTGAAGCTCTTGTGCAGGATCAATTTGAGAAGACTAGTATTTTTGAACCTTTAGAGGCTCTTTTATTGAATTCTAAATAATCTGAATTACTTTAGAATCCAGAAATTGTTGATCTTAATTCATTGTCACCAGTCACCAGGTTCTCACCCTAAAGAAATCTTCGTGCCCTTTTTTAGTTGTTGTTTTTCTACGAATCAATCAAACTAACTTAGGCATCTGAGGGCCTTCAGCCAAAACCCCCCGGATGTGGTCCTTTTACTCCGATTGGTTTACCAGGGAGAAAGAGTTCAAGGAAGGAGAAAGGGGAATCTATTGATCGAATATTTTAAGGGACGAAAATCACTCCCACATTTATCCTATACAAGATAACTATAACAAATAATAGTAAACACATATGAGACTTAGTAGCAGTAGATCCTGTCAAGTCCGGATTTATCAGTCAAAACGGAGAAATGAAGGGGAAAGTGCACCCAATCCACTAGTCAATGAACCTTAAGCCTAAAATAGGGCTACACTAAAATGTGGACCACATAAATTTTAGAAGAGTGTTGTTATTTCCACCCACCTATTCTATTTCTCCACCCACCTTATCTTCCCACCCACCATGAAAATTTGAAAAACCACAATCCTATCTTTGCACCCACTATTATTCCTAAAATGCCCTTCCATTCACTTAACACTTTTAACCCTAACTTAACACTAGTATTGATTGAGTCCGAAAAATTTTAAATAAATAATAAATAATAAAAAGGTTTCCAGCAGCCACCCACCTCACACTCCATAAAACCTTAACAAGAACCACACATACCTTCCACCTCGGGCCAAGCCTCCCCTCCTCCGTCCTCCTCCTCATGTTTCTTTCACCATTATTTCAGTTGTATTGAACAACACCTTCAAACCCCAATCTAACATTCTTCTCCTCTCTCTCCATTTCAATCAACCCCGAATAAAAAAACCCACGAGAAATATTACATCAATGGGCCCAGATCTAAGACGACACTTCGACTGCATTGCCTGCCAAAGTCGCTCATCCTAGTCTTCATCAATATCAGCAACTTCATGGCCCTTTATTCCTCCCAAGTTTCCAATTTGAGAGAGTTAGAACATTCCAATCTTTATTCTTTCCTTCTTAACTATTTCCTAGACATGCCCAGTTTGAGGGATTCAACCCTTCCGAAACCAAAATAAAATTTTTTTTTTTTTTTTTTTTTTTTTTAATGCAAGAAAAGTTATAAAAACAACATAAGGGATTTTGTCAATCAATTTTATAAGTGCAGCAAAGTCTAACATTTAATAGAAGCTGCAATCGTATGAAGATCTATGGCCTACCCAGACAACAATAAACAAAGAGAAAAAGAAATTTATTTTCGCTAATTTAGATTTATGAAAAAGAAAAATAGAGAGGAGGGCAACTGGGAATCTTACAAGAGCAACTCATTTGGTTTAGGTGGCAACTGATGATGTGGCTGGCGGTGAGGTGACGAGGGGAGGTTGGTTTGGTTGTCACAAGGTTGGGTGGGTAGTCTGAAGGTTGTTTGCTAGGCTCTTTTATTTATTTATTATAATTTTTGTTTTTATTTTTACTTTTACTTTTATTTTCTTGACTTAACAGTGTTAACTTAGAGTTAAGTCCTTAAAAGTCATTTTAAAATAGGCTAAATTTGCTTTTAAAATTTTGAAGATAAGGTAGGTGGGAAAATAGGATAAGGGATGGGAATACCAGCACTCTTTTACAATGATTGGTGCAAAGAATTAATTAATGAGAGATCTCTGTAGGAATCAAACATAAATAACCTAAGAAAAAAAAATAGGGAAGAAGATTTTGGTGAGGAACATACTAAAGCTAAAAATGTCACACTAAGATCCATAAAAAGTGCACAAGGTGCAATTGTAATGGCAACTTTTAAGCTTGGTGAGGGTGCAGGAGTGTCGGAAAAATACGGTTCAGGTGGGACAACACCGGAAAATTGAAGAAAGAAACATGAATTTTAACTGTATGTTGAAGGCAGTACGATTTCTTAGGTGGAGGGAGGGTGGTCAGACGGAGAAATGAAGGGGAACGTGCACCCAGTCAACTAGTCAATGAACCTTAAGCCTAAAACAGGGCTACACTAAAATGTGGACCACATAAATTTTAGAATGATTGTGAAAAGAAGTAATTAATGCATTTCTCAGCAATTTCTTAGGTGTTAATCAGAAAGTATACTGGAGATTTTTCCACGTAGAATCCGCGTGGAAGTGAAGAGAAAAAGCATAACCTGCTCCTTGAAGAAGATGCTTAAGATGTTGGTTGGCATGCAGCCTGAGGAAAACTCACATTATAAATATTCCCTCATCCTTAAAAGTTGAAGACCTATCATTATTGCTAGGGCACTACTAAAAAAACTCACATTATAAATATTCTCTTCTCTTCTCTTAAATTGTACTGCCTGGACCATTTGGTAACATACACATTCTGCTCCAAACTCCCCCTTAGAGAGAAAACTAAAAGCTTGAGGAAATGGATCCAAAGCTTTTTGGGGCAATTGCAAGAAATGACAAGCAGACTTTCATCAATTTTGTTCAAGAAAATGAAGAATTTCTCAGTCAGAAATCCGGTGAAGCCAAAAACACTGTGTTACACGTTGCTGCGAGGTTCGGGCACGTTGAGCTGGTTTCTGAAATCATTAAGCTCTTACCGGACTTGGTTTCAGCTGTGAACAATAGAGAAGAAACTCCATTAGATGCAGCTTGTCGACAAGGGAAAGCCGATGTTGTAATGCTGCTATTAGAGGCCGATCCTTGGGTGGCTTGTATGCTTAACTCTGAAAATCAAACCCCCTTCTTCATAGCTTGCAGTTATGGGAATCGTGAAGTGGTGAAGCTGTTCACAGACCTACCATGGGTACTAGATTTTGAAGAAGATGCGGTTTTGAGTGCTCTTCATGTGTCCGTAGCACAAGGCCGTGCGGGTAAGGCTGACAGCAACTTCATTCTCTATGCCTAATTCATGTTAAAGCAATGATGTTTGGTTGATTGTGAACTTACATTTTGAGCTAACAATGTTGTAGATATTGTTACAACACTTTTGAATGCACGACCAAGGCTTGCTCGGAAGGCTGACAGCAATGGATGTTTACCATTACATTTGGCTTGTGAGAACGGTCGCTTGGAGATAACTAGAATACTCTTACAGCTTGATCCAAACCTTGCCCTTGAAAAGAATCATTCTCGTTACACGCCATCACACTTGGCAGCAATGAATGATCAAACCGAAATCCTTGAGGAACTTTTGTCCGGGTCTCCTAGATCTTTCGAAGTTCTCACCGGAAACGGAGAAACAGTGTTTCATCTTGCTGCCATGTTCAACCGATACTGTTCCTTTCTCTTTTTGGAACAATCTCTTAACAGCACCAATCTCCTCCATCGGCCAGACGAACGTGGAAACACCGTCTTGCATCTAGCAGTCTCTAAAAAGGGCTTCAAAGTAAGTTTCTCCCTCAAAATTTACTGTTCAGTTTTAGCTTTTCTCTTGAGGAACAAATTTAACATTATTAAGTGAAGAACCATAAGACGGAAATCTTGGCTTCTTCAACTCCGACTGATCCTTCAACATGTGGAAATTTCAGTTAGCAGAGTACATCATTGAGAAAACTGAGGTGGATATCAATGGTCGGAACCATAGTGGGCAAACAGCCTATGACATCCTCAACCGGCGATTTAGCATGACGGAGAACCAGCATGCTAGGGACGTGTTGAAGAGATTTGGTGGCAAAACGGCACAAGAATTAGAAACGCCTATTGAATTTAATCCGCACCAAAGTGTACATGATTACAGAAATGGTGTAGCCAACAACCAACCAATGGAAGACTTCACAACAACACAAGCGGATAGTAATGCCAGTCATCAAGTAACAATAAACTTTGGCAACCAGATAGATAGTCCTTCTGCACCACCAACCAATTTGCATCAATCCAAGCTTGTGAAGGAAAGAGGGAAGAAAAAAATAAGTGCAGTTAGGCAATATGAGATATATACAGAGGCCCTACAAAATACCAGGAACACAATCACACTAGTTGCCGTTTTGATTGCATCAGTTACTTTCACCGCTGGCATAAACCCTCCCGGGGGTGTGTACCAGGAAGGACGACTAAAAGGACAGTCAACAATTGGAAGAACAACTGCTTTCAAGGTCTTCACAATAAGCAACACAGCTGCGTTGTTCTTATCTATGTGCATAGTCATTGTCTTAGTGAGCATCATTCCCTTCCGGCGTAAAACACTGATGAAGCTACTGGTGGTTGCTCACAAAGCCATGTGGGTGGCTGTGTCACTCATGGCCACAGCTTACATTGCAGCCACATGGGTGATCTTGCCACACTGTCAAGGAACAAATTGGACCCTTGAGGCTCTCATATCTGTATGTGCAGGGACTATGGGATCTGTTTTTCTATTTCTTGGTGTCACATTCGCCAGACACTGGTTGAGGAAGTTACAGTGGAGGAAAGAGAGAGGTAAGGTTACCGAGGAAAGAGTGGAGGAAAGAGCTCAAAGAAGAGCACAGAGGAGGGCAGAGAAGACAACAAAGGAAAGAGTGCAGAAAAGAGAAAGGGCGGAGAAGAGAGCAAAGGGAAGTGGACAAGAAAGTTCACAGGAAGGATCAGACGATTTAATGTCCATAAACTCAGACACTGGCAGTGCTCAAGATTCGGGATATCATACGTACTGAAGAATTGCTTAGGAGTGGGAAATTGATCACCCAACAGAGGATGAAGATGTAATCACTCTCAGTGTTTAAGAGTTTTGGTTCCCATTTAGCATATGCTTTTGCATAAGTTTCCTTTCTGTGTGATTTGATCATTTGTGTCAAAAAAATGTTATTACGTAAAAGCAGATCTCTAGAGGAATTAAACATAAGCATCAAACTTCAACAACCTTAAGACAAAAAAAAACATCATCGTCAAACATACATCCCATCCCAACATTACATAAATGATAAATAATGTTCAACATTAATGAATAATTTAAAGCAAAATACGGAGTCACAATAGATCCTAACAGCCAGAATTTAAAAAATAAAAAATAAGAAAAAATAAAAATAAAAAATAAAAAAAGTGGAAGAAGATTATGGTGAGGAACATACTGAAGCTACAAATGTCACAATAAGAGCCATAAAAGGTGCACAAGGTGCAACTGCAATGGCAACTCCTAAGCTTGGTGAGGGTGCAGGAGAGTCAGACAAGTACGGTTCAGGTGGAGGAGACTGTGAGATCAGGCGTGGATCCATCACTTCGAAAAAAATCCGCTGGCCATTCTTGCAGTGATCAGGAGCTCTACTGATAAAATAGAAGGGGCCAGGCCTATCAAGTTTCATAATGCTCTTCCCGTTATCAAATGCGATTATGGGATTGCTTGTGATGCAGTGGTAATTGTGGGAACCGAATTAAATCAGACCCTAAGTCAAATAATTTCATCCATTTGAGGATTATTTGACATAATTGGGAATTACTCAACTTACTTGGGAGTTACTCAATTAATTGAGGATTACCTAATTAAATTGAGAATTGATTTCCTAACCCAATTCCCAATTAAATGAGGAGTTACCTAATTAAATTAGGATTTGATTTGATACCTACCACAATTAGGGATTTAATTTACCCTAATAAATCAAATCCATGATTAATCAAATCAATTCCAAATCGGGGAGGAATAATTCCTTTTCATCTATGGAATTATTCCTCTGAAACCCTAGCCTCCGAGACCACTATAAAAGGATGGCTACACACAAAGGTTAAGGTACGTCTAAATTCCTACTAAAACTCTACATAAATCATTTCTCCAAAACTCTAGCCACCATATTCTTTCTCTCTCTGACGCTAGACTCTGGCCACCACACACGGCTCCGGCCACCCGGTTTTCCTTGAAATACCCTACCTAACTTAGGCATCAGAGGGCCTTTGGCCAACACCCCCCCCGGGTGTGGTCCTTTTACCCCGATCTGTTTTGCAGGGAGAGAGAGAAGCGGAGAAGACGAAGGAATCTTAGACGAATATTCTAGTGGGACGAAATTTGCTCCAACAAATTGGTGCTTTCATTGAGAGCACGAGATATATTCAAAGCGTGCTCCAAATCCATCTTTCACACATTTTTTCAAACAACCATGGTTGATACAAGACGTACGAAGAGTAACGCCACCACAACGGGCCCATCTCATGGTTTCATGGTGGAAACCTCAATGCAACCGCACGGAATCATGGCTGCCAACACCTTGCAGCCATCTTCTAGTGCTTTGCAGCCGCCTTCAGCTGCTGGAATTGCATAACAGCCGCCACATGACCCCAGGACCTCCACAGCCTTGCAGTCGCCAGCGCCAATTGCCAAAGCTACTCTGCCTCGCTGTCCTGTTGTCGGAGCACAACAGCAGCCACACCACTCAGCTGCTGGATTTGCTGCATAGCCCCACGGCTACTCCGACATCGTCCCAATCTTGGAGCAGATCCATTCTCTCCCTCATCTACAATCACACTTGACATATGCACATGTGTACGCGTCTAATGGAGCCCTAGCCCATATGTCGTTTGGCCCGATGCACACCACTCTACTTGACCAGCGCAGTCAGGTGGACCTTAACTCACGGGTTGATCAACTCACACAGAAGGTCGATGATCAAAACAACCTGATTGGCCAGCTACTCAGGCATATCAACTTGGATCAAGGCCCTAACCTTGGACCCCGTGATGAGGAGATGAGGGGGCACGAGCATGCTGGCGAGCAGTTCGAGAGGTCTCAGGCTGGTCAGACAAGGGCGAACTAACAGGGGAGAGAGTAAGATTGTGCAGACGAGACGCAGACAGCTGCAAGCCGCACTCTAAGCCGTTCGAGGTTAGGTCCAAGGACTAATGCGCTCGAGAGGCTAGGCCCACACTCCAATGTCCATGCTCGCTTGGGCCCACAAGGAGCTCGAGATCGTGAGCGGTCGCGTGACAAGCACAACGATCGACGCCCACCAGCCTGCTCGAGGACCAACACACGGTGACAAGCTGTAGAGGGATCCTCCCAAACTCAAACTTCTCACCTACCCCACGGGCAGGGCAACCAATGGGATAGACCCTTGAGAGCTGAAGAAGAAGTTAGCTAGTCGCGCTCGAGGCACCCAAGACGTCGACCTGAGCGACCTTCCTTGCGAGCGGAGGATGGCAATCGACGCCCACCAGCCCGCTCGAGGACCAACACGCGGCGACAAGCTGCAGAGGAATCCTCACAAGCTCAATCTCCTAATCTGCCCCACGGGCAGGGCACCCAAGGGGATCGACCCTTGGGAACCGAGGAAGAGGTTAGCCAGTCGAGCTCGAGGCACTGTAGACGTCGGCCCGAGACTCTAACCTTGCAGGCAGACGATGTGGACAAGCTAGTAAATGACCAACTCCAAGGTCTCCGACTTAAAGGAAGCACGGAAGAGGCCCTGTGCAAGGAACTTGATCGAGTTGACTGCTCGCCCTTTACCGACGAGGTGGAACGAGCTCCGCCACCGAAGCGGTTTACAACGCCATTCGTCACTCCATTTAAGGGGGACTCTGATCCTGAGAGCCATTTAAGGCACTTCAAAAGCGTCATGATCCTGTACAACGCAGACGACACCCTGATGTGCAAAGTGTTCGCGATGACTCTGCGAGGAGCAGCTCAAGATTGGTTCCACACTTTACCGTCTGCGTCGATAGGCAACTTCAAGGAGTTCGCCCTCATTTTCACAAAGGAGTACCTCCTACAAAATGGTCAGAAAGCATGCAGACCATCCGTTCAACCTATGCAAAAAGCCAAACGAGTCTCTACGAGACTACCTAACACGGTTTAAGGTTGAGAAAGCTAACATCATAGGATGCAATGACCAAGTTACATCCTCATCTTTCAAGAAGGGGTTGCCAACCGAGCACGAGCTATACCGGGAGCTGGCCATAACTCCAAGCCAAACCTTGACGGAAGTGTTCGCGACGGCAGAGCGTAACCCACTTTGGGACGATGATCGTATCACCGCGAAGAAAGCCAGCAAGCAAATTGACCACCCGACGAAGCAGGCAAGCCAAAAGAGCAACAAGTTCGAGCAAAAAGCCCGAGATAAACGTAGATGGCGACCCCAAGAAAGAGGTTCAGAAACAGGGACCTTCACTGAGTTCGTTATCCCAATCCACCAGATCCTAGCACAAGTGAAGGACAAGCCGTGGGTGAGAAGACGGCCACCCATGAGGGGAGACCCCTCTAACGTTTTCGGTTGTCTTAAGCTTCCCTTATACAGCGGCACCAGTTTTGTACAGCCCACCGTCCTCAGCTGATATGGCAGAAAAAGTTTCAGAAGCAGGAGGAATATCTAAACTGGAAAGGAACATCTCAGTTGTACAGAGAAAGGGATATACCAGTGATGAGGAGCTGGAGGAGCTGGATTCTCCTCTAACATCCATCATTGACAAATTACCGTTATCTCCAACTATCGTAGCAAATGGAAATGGAAAACATGAGCACACGGGTCATGCCTGCATGAATGCGAGGTACGAACTGCTTCGTGAGGTGTGGTCTGGGTAAATGTTGAAGGAGCAGACTCCGGACTCTATGTATACCTGTTGTTTCTGTATCAACAAAGTTATGGAGAAACTTAAACAGAACTGTGAATAATGAAGGCAAATATCAAGAGGATTTGAAGTCTTTAGGCTATTCTCAAAATATGGCTAAAGCCATTAGTTTTGCGTAATCTTTGTTTTTTGTATATTTATAGTGAGCTTCGTTATCATATATCAAATAATAGAGATTGCTTCATGCTCAGCGAACTCGCGAACTCAGTCTTGAATAATCTATCCAAGTTTCGACCAAAAAGAAAAAGAATAATCTATCCAAGTGCAACAGAAATGACGCTACTGTCATCGTCTTCGAGATTAACATAATATTTGATTTCTTATGTGTTAGTAACGCATGAGAAGTGAAAAATTGGAATTATTCAAATACCAATGTGTTAGTAAACACATGAGAAGCATGAATTGGAATGATTCCGATATCCATGTATAGTAATAGAATACTGAAGGTAGTGTTTTTCACTCTCCGTTTGGCTTCCATCACTTCAATTAGGGGTGGGGAGGTGCGTCGGGAGAGCGGGTGAGGCTTGGCGGGTAATGAGTTGGTGCGGGGATGAGAATGGATGTTGCGTCTGTGCAGTGGGAGCCTTTGCCCAAATTGCCAAGCAAGCGATATGACTGATAATTGGGCAAGTGTACAAAGTACAAACCAATGGCACAATAGAACCATAAGACAACGAAAAAGAACATCTAAACTTAAATCAAGTCTAGAACAAAGTTCGCAAACCCATCACAATAACCCAAAAAAACTCAAATAAGACAATACACGTAGTCCAGTGACCCACCCCAAATACAATCAGAGCCCAAAATAAGTGTAGGGGACTTTTTCTTCCTGCAGCTAACGGGCTGGGCTGCTGCAAAAGGTGGACTGAGGAGATTGCCCCCTTTTCGTTTAGGTTCGAAAATTAAGCCTCAAAATACCTCGAAAGGGCAGCGAAACCTTAGGAGATATTTTGAGTAATCTTCACCAATGAGAATAATAGTGACTTACAGATAATTTTTGCATGCTTTCAGATGGTTTTTAGGCTCAGCATGAGTGGCATGAGGCATGGAGAGCAAAACCAACATGGGTTTAGCACTAAGAGAGAAATTAGGCTTGGTTTATGAGGAATGAAAGTGTTTAAGTAAGGAATGGGGTGTTTTGTGAGGAATTTTGGCTAGAAAAAGAGAAAGAGAGAGACAGGGTTCTTCCAGCAGCTACCAGAAGAACAAATTGGAGAAGAAGATGAACAGTGCACGAATCTAAGTTTTGCAAGATAGAGAGAAAAGCTTGCTCTCTGCAGGTTGTGAGTTGTGTTTGTTGGGTAGGGGAAGGCTTAATTTATAGCTGCCGGAAATCACCATTTTTCAAGAAACCCTAATGGCTCCTTCTTACTTTGGCTGAGATTTTCTTCCTTTCTCCTCCCCTTCTCTGACTTCCCTTTCTTGGCAAAGATGGCTTCTGTCTATCTTCATGAATTTAGGAGATTTTGGGGCTCAACATCCCTCTTTCCCGCGGCTACGCAGTGAGGGCTTCCACTCTTAGTTTGCTGTTTTTCTTCCTTTTCTTTCTTCTTCTTTGCTGAATCTGATGAAGGAAAGGAGGTGCAAATGTATGCTGGTCCAAGGGATGCTTCTGACAGCATGCAGGATGGTATTCATCGGTTCTTTGGATGTCTCTGGCTTGGGACTGGTTTCCAGCAGCTTACTTAAGGAGCCTGCCATCTACTCCTTCACGTGTTCTCTGTTTTTTCAAAAAAAGGCTGAAGCTCTTGTGGGCCTTTTTGGGTTTTTCTAAGGGCCAAGATGGCTTTCTTAAGCGAATGGGCTTATTGGGCTTGATTTGGGTTTATTATTATTTTTGGTTGGGTTATCTCTTGGCTAGGTTATTTGCTTGGGCTTTTGGGCTATTTTTTCTCTCTTGTGCCTACCCACATGTTTGGGCCTAAGAAATGGGCCTGAGTCTCGAGGCTCCCAAGCAACCCGAGACTTTCCATTTCTTGGTCCATCAATGGGCCTCATGTTGATTTATCACCATCCATGCCACAACCCACTCAAGCAAGCCCCGGGGTCTTTTTTGAGTGGCTTGGGCCCACCTAGGCTTGTAGCGTGGTTGGGTGCGAGATAACGGCATGGCATGTTGCTCGGCATATTTTACCTTATCGCCCTTGGGAAGGATTGTTTTAATTTTTTAGCATGATTATATTTTATCATAGCATGATAATTTGTTTATTTAGCGTGGCGTGTGGGTTATAACTTGCATGCGATAGATCCCTTTTTTCTTTTCCCTTATGGAATATTGTATTGGGCTGATAATTGTTCGGGCCCAATCCATGGATTTTTGGGCCTCAACATTAGCCCCCTTAATTATAAGGGCCATGAACAGGTGCTGGAATGGGCCGAATAATTAAACCCAACCCAAAAAATCAGATTTGTATTTGCATAGGACTCTTCTTCTTCCCGCGTGCAAAATGACGGCGTGCCATGATTGGTTCCGGTGGTTACTTGCAGTTTCCAACGCCAACTGCCTTCCTCTCCTTATTTTATTATTTTCCTCCCTTTTCTTTCTCTTTTCTTGCATCAGACATCGGTTTCCAAAATTTCCTTCTCCTTTCCACGCTCCAGACCAAAACTTCCCTCTAACTCTCCTCCCTTCGTTCTTCTTCTTTCTTCTCCATAAATTCAAATATACTGAAAGAGTGAAGTCAGGCCAAAATTGTTTACCTCCAGCCCGCTGAGAAGAAGACCCAAGTCGAACCCGACCCCGTCGTTCCATCTTCGTTCCAAAGGAGCCCGTTCGTCGCTGCTGGAAAGGTCCTCCTTTGTGCGAATTTTGCCTTCAAATCCCTGGTTTTCTTCTATTTTTGGGTGCATCCAACGTCATCCCTTGGAAGATTTAACAAGGTATCCTCTCTTTCTTCCAATTTCCCTTAGATGATTGGAGAATTTGTTGGGTTTCTCATACCCATAGATGTTGTCTTTTGTTTTGGCAGCCAAATACCCAAAACCCCTTTTCTACCCATCTTGTTTCCACTGCACCATAGTGCTCACGGAGTGGGTGCTAGCAAGGAAGGGTCTGCGCCATTGTCTAGGTTTCTTCCTTCGTTGATTTTGCTCGAGCTGCCGGAAAGGTAAATTTTTTTTCTTGTTGGCTTGGGTTTCTCCCCCCTTCTTTTCGTTTTTATTTTGCACGGGCTTCTCCTTTTGTGTGTAAGGGCTGATTTGGCATGACGTGCTTTCCCTTTGTTTGTTTTTTGTGCAGGTACACGCATTTTGGGCATAGGTAGGTGCTGGAAACCCTTGACATTTTGCTGCTGGAACCTTCAAACTCTTCAGTCTTCTAACTTAGACTTTGGCAATAACTCTGCTAACTCTGAGTATTTTAGAATAGGTGTAGACTGATGCTTGGCCTAGGCTCTCTTTTTTTTCTTTTCTTGAGAAACACATGCTTGATCGATTATGGAATTCTGCGTGTGTTGCCTGTGGAGGAAAATAATTGACAGAGTGCATGTTTTGTACTGCCTGGCTGAATTTTTTATTTTTTATTTTTATTCTGAGAAGGGACTTGCTTGTCCTGCTTGTTGATCACAAAGCGAGACTCTTACTTGTCATGAGCTTGAATTTTAAATTGCATGTTTGCTTGGATAAACTCAACTAGCCACGTATTTTACGTGTGCTGATTCTATTTTGCTTCTTTCCATATTTCTATGCGCAGGTACCCATTATGGCATCCGGTAATCCACCATTTATCATAAGGGATCATCTTTACTCCGTAGATGACAGGTTGAAGAGAGGGAGACCTCCTCCTTTGCTCAAGGGTGCCGACGAGGATGTAATCATTGATGAAGAACCAGCGCCAGAAGCTACTTCAGTGATTGATCCTGCATCCGTATCAAGGTGCTGCATAGAAAGGGGTCTGTTTCCGGCAGTTCCTTTGTTCTTTCAATATCCCTGCAGCATCAGCAAGGGTTGGTCGGAGTGGGTTGATGCTGAACTGAAGAGCCCATCTACCCGTGATATCCTAAGCCGGGCAGGGCGTGTTGGAAGCCATCTTTGCTTCTAAGGCTTGCGACATCCATATTGAAGCCAAGACGCTTCGACACTTGGTTAGACGGTGGAGCACTGAGACGCACACTTTTATTTGTTCGTGGGGAGAGTTCACTCCCACGCTTGAGGATGTAGCTAATATTTTCCATCTCCCACTTTGCGGCAGCCAAGACCCTTTCCATATTGCATTAAACCCGGAAGATGGGCTAAAGCTTGAAACTTTGCGGAAGGGTGCTCCGACCTCTCCTAGTACCTCTCTGAGATTCAGTAATTGGATTCAGTTTTTCGGGAACAGTGATCGAGACGAGCCGTGTCGCCTTGCTGCGTTCGTGTCCTTGTGGCTCGGGAGGTTCCTCTTTTGTGATTTTTCTCAAGACTGCTTGCATGGGAGAGTGTTTCCGTTGGCTTTGGCAATAGCACGAGGTAGCATGATCCCTTTAGCCCCCATGTTCTTGGGGCACTTATATCGCTTGCTTGACCAGATTCAATTTCTTGAGAAGGGGGCGGCCGGAACCATGGCTGTGGAGACTTTTGTAAATTCCAGTTTTCTGCAGATCTTTTTATGGGGAACGCTTCAGAGGGATAGAGGTATCTCCACTCCCTTATTCAAAGGCTGAGTCACTGGTTGCTTCGGACGAGGATTCCTACGTGCCGGGTAGTCTTCCTCTGATCTGTAGATGGTTCCGTCGCATGCAACGGAAGGGCCAAAATTTTTAGAGCTGCTGGACGATGTTGAGCAATTTATTTTTCGCCCCTATTGTGCCTCATCAGAGGGCTTTAGAAGTATGCCCTTCTATGCTGATTCTGCTGCTTTAATGGAGGCCCTGGCCACGCCAACACAAGGTTGTCGGTTACGCAGAGAGGCATTGTTGAGTGCCGCATGCCTCCCTCTGCCCACATTCGGTGATGACCACTTGGAGACTTCTGTGCATTATTCCCCTTACCGGGTTAGACGACAGCTTGGGTTTGACCAAGGTGTGCCCTCTTCTCCCAACCATGGAGATTCCTCGAGCTTGCACAGGGTTTTCTGGACTGGTGACAGCGTGCCGGGAGACGGCAGGCCTCTTGCCCTTGCTCTGGCCAGCCGGAAACGCGTTGGTGGTCTCTCAAAGGCCTACCAAAATTATTGGAACCGCTGCTTTGCCTCGTTCAGCCGATTCCATGCTGCCCATTGTGATAGCTTGATTCCCACCGTCATTCATCATGCCCGTTTAGTGTCGGAAGAGAAAGCCATTTCCTTGAGCGAGAAGCGAAATCTGCCCTTTATCTCCAAGAGTGGGAGAAATTGTTGGTGATTTTTCGAAGCTAAAGCGGAAGTTGGAAAAGTCGGGTTCTCATAGTGCCGGGAAGAGTGTTGCACAGGGGAACGGAAGCGTGAGGAAAGCTGCAGCGCCGAGAAAAGGCAAGCTGTGAAAGAACCGAAAAGGTTCATCCCCAAGGTAGCGGCAGGTGGTCCTCCAGCTCAAGAAAGGTTGCCTTGCCCGAGTCCTTACAGCAGCAGCCTACGGCTTCCGGCAGCAGCGAGCGAGCAGTTCTAACAGCTTCATCTCCTCACAGTAAGTATTGCTATTTGTTTGCTCCCTTTGTTCCCGCTCTTTGCGTATATATAAGTATCCCTTTCATCTTATTTTGCAGGTACTTTCCAAAGTAAAGGCAAGGGTAAGGGGTTTTCCGTGACCCCGAAACGTCGAAGCATGCGTATTCTTGAAACGCGGTTTGCTAATACCCGAAAGAATAAGGGTGAAGACTCGGGACCCAAAGTAGTGGTGACGGTTGATGATAACAGTGATGATGATAGGGATGCGACGGCGCTGCGGGAACTGAGGCTAACATTCATGAGCAAGAGAGTGCTCACGATACGAGTGGCATGGACGAGGACTTTGATGAAGGCCCAATACGATAGTCACGACGAAGACACCTATCCGGCTTTCGGCACTAGCTTGGGGGAGTTCGATGACCCAGATACGACTCCCGCTTTGACTGGCGATCATGGACAGCGTGTCGATATTGAACTGGTATCAAATATCCCTCTTGCTTGTTTTGCTTCGGAATATTGACATGGCATGCTGCCCGTTGTGTCCTCTAGCTCATACTCCGTCTTTCTTCTGCAGGTCGTGCCGCCATTGAAGGCACGATAGGTGCTTCATCGGAGGCTGATTTTGCCCTTCCCATACTGTCGCTGAAGTTGTCCTGAGCCTTCCGGCAGTGCAAACCTCCTCCTTCTCCTGACCCATGTACCTCTGACATGGCTGCTGATGCCTCTCCACTACTTCCAACAGTTCCTCCTCCTATTTCTCCAATTCCGAACGTACCTGCCATAGCTTCCGGCACTGCTCTACTTCTTCCAGCAGCACATCCCCCTACTCTCCCAATCTCGAGCACACCTGACATAGCTTCCGGCACCACTCCACCTCTTCCAGCAGCACATCTCTGTGATAAGAATGTTGGTGCTTTTATCGCAGGTTCCTCAAAAGGGCCTTCATTCGAGAAAGGCATGTCTTGGCAAGATTGGGAGAATTCCTACACGGCATTCAAAGCCTTCTTTGATGGTGGTGTCACCATTCTTAGATCCATTGATGAAATCTTCCGCTTTGCCACAGATTCGATGGCTATGCAACATTCCAAGGCGCCCTTGTGTATCCAGAGACGGTTGGAGCCTTGAAAAAGTTCATGGACAAATACGGGAGTTTGCTGGGAAGCTACAGATGTCACCTCCTCTTTCTCAAGGGGTACTGCCCTTCGAGCGCTTGGCTTAGTACTTCATGGGATGGACACCATGCAACTCCTTGATATTACAGATCATAAACTGCTCTGTTGGCGAGATGCAATATGCGAGGCCATGATTCTGGGCTTCCCTGTGGAATTTCTCCTTAAACTCGTGAAGAGCTTAGCACGTGCCGTTTTTGGAGCACGGGCCATTCGTAGTATGCAATTATCGCACGATTCCGATGAAGTAAAAGCTGCTGCAGATGCCTTGAACATTAAACAACAGGAGTTGGAAAACCAGCGCCGGGAGATGCATGCCCTTCTTCTTGCTAAGGGAGTTTCTGTTGACAGCGCTGAGTGCGTGACGGAGGCAGCAGCCAGATTATCTCCTGGGGCTTCCTTTGTTCTTTTTGGACATTCCCCATAGCCTACAGGTACTCAGCTTATCCATTATATTTTTTTATATTACGTATTCCAGCAGCAGCTATTTTTTTGACACACATTTTCTTTTATCTTTTGCAGATTGCCCATCCTTGGCTTAGTGACCATTTAGCTTGGCTCGTGATCCTGCTTTTCTTCGTGACTTAAGGGCGCGTGAACCTTCAGCAGATGCAGCTTTATTTTGCTTTGTTTGTAGTGTTGTTTTTTTTTCTCTTTTGAGACTCTAACGACTACGTCGTTATGCCTTTGTAATTTTGATATTAAACTACCGAAGCTTGTATGAATTTCTGAATGCTTGAGGCATGTTGCATATTTCCGGTGTAGATATGTATATATACTGCTTTGTTGGCCAGAATTGTCTTTATGGACTGCTTGACATTTTTGACAGGTTGGATATCATTGAAAACAGGGTATATGCTGTCAAATTTTTTTTTAGAAACCGAGTCTTCGAAAGCTTCTTTTGCATGGCTTATCTAGATTCTAAGCTTGACAAAATAGCTTCCCACCTTTCCCAAAGGGTCGATCCAACATGTGCATGATTTCTAGCCGAGCTTTATAAAGCTTCCAGGTGTTATATCGTATCGTTCCAGCATCTCAGAATTGCATATTTCTATGCCTTATGCTATTATTATTTTTTTTGCTTAAGCGTGATGCTTGGGGACCCCATCTAAATGACTTTGCCCGACATGTTTTACTGCTAAGTAGCATGTTTATATATATATATATATATGGAAAATTTGATAAAGGATTAATAATAGTACGGTTTTGGAGACATAATATATATTTTTCAAAATATTCCTTCATCTTCATTGCAAAAGCCCTTGCTACCATAATGGTGCATCATACAAAAGTGTCTTTTTTTCCAAAACGTGAAAATAAGACAGAAGGAGTCTTTTTTTTTTTTGACAGAAAGAAAATACAAAAGTACTAGGCATAAAATTAACTTAGCAGTAATAGAGCTTGAGCCACTTCCCATTGACGGGGTCGGTTAGCGTGCCTTCTTTGACAGAGACCAAGCGATAATAGCCACTGCTGTGAACCTCTTTGACTGCAAACGGGCCTTCCCATTGTGGCGCAAACTTGGAAGGTCCCGACACTTGTCTTCTCACATGCTCCGCAACTTTTAGCACGAGGTCTCCTTGCTTGAAGGCGCGAGGCTTAACTGTCCTGTTATAGGCTTGAGCTACGGTTCTGTGGTACAATGCTGTCTTCTTTTCGGCTACCGCTCTTTTTTCATCCAAGGCTTCAAGGTCCAGCAGGCGCCATTCCGAGCATGACTTTGTATCCCATTCAAGGTCGTTAACAGCTGCTGTTCTGGCAGTGGGGATGGTAATCTCTACTGGTGAAATGGCATCGGACCCGTACACAAGTGAATATGGCGAGAAACCTGTGGCACTTCTTGAAGAGGTGCGGTAGGCCCATAAAGCATCCGGCAGGTGAACACTCCAACCTCCTTCATACTCATAAACCATTTTGCTTAGGATCCTCAATAAAGTCTTGTTTGTGGCTTCCGCTTGACCATTTCCTTGTGGATAATAAGGCGTGGAGCGGCGATGCTTGATACCATAACCACTAAGTGTCGAGCTTACTTGCTTATTGACAAACGGGGTGCCATTGTCAGTGACAATCTTGTATGGGATCCCAAATCTGCATACAATATTTTCACGGATGAAATTGGCAACGGCAGCTCCCGTGGCCTTCCGCAAGGGAACCGCTTCTACCCACTTTGTAAAATATTCGGTGGCCGTGATGATCCATATGTAGCTGTCGGATGGTGGATGAATAGTCCCGATCAAATCAAGCCCCCAAGTATGGAAGGGCCAAGGGGTGCGCATGTCTTGCAGCAGCGTGGGAGGCTTATGGCTTAAATTGGCGTGAACTTGACATGTGTGACACCTCTTCACAAAGTCGTATGCATCATTCTTCATTGTAGGCCAATAATACCCAACACTCAGCAGCTGCCGGTAAAGCTTCTTCATTCCTTGGTGTTCACCACATTCTCCAGCATGAATCTCTTGCATGACTTGCTGTGCCTCTGACTTTCCCAAGCATTTTAATGGCTCACCATTAAACCCCTTACGGTAAAGAGTTGACCCATCTATGAAGTATCTTTTCATTGTCCTTTTGAGCTTGCGTGCATGCTTGGGATTGGTTGGCAGGACTCCATTGACGAAGGATGCCAAGTATGGAGCCCTCCAATCCTCCGCAAATGAGACGGTGAACGATTCCTCGGTGGAAGGTATTTTTGCACACTTGGGACAATTGGCTTGTATTTCAGCTGCTTGTTTCCTCATTTCTGGCCAGTAATAACCCTTGCGCTGCAGGCGCCGGTACAAGCTGATTATTGGCTCCAAATTGCAAGTGACCTCATGTACCTCTTGAAGCTTCTCCTGTGCTTCTGTTATCCCTATGCAGCGGGTCAAAATACCTCCCGGAAGGCGTCTGTACAGTTCCCCAAAGATGATCACATAATCCTTCAATTCTTTGATGTTGCTTCCTTTGCCTATTTTTCTTTCACAAGCTTCCTCCAGTCATCCTCTTCCAGCCGCTCCTCTTGAGCCATTGCTTCAACAACTGGTATGTCCTTCTTGATTACTGCAATATTGGGCTGTTCGTCAATAAATGAGAGCCTTGACCCCAAAGTGGCCAACGCATCAGCATATCTATTAGTGACTCCCGGGATATGTTCCAACACAACTTGTTTGAACGAACGAACAAGCCTTTCAGCAGCTGTACGATATGGTGCCAATGCTGGTTCCTTCACGGCGAAATTTCCTTGTAATTGACTCAGCACCAAGTTTGAATCCCCAATAATTTTAATTCTTTCGACACCCATTTCCCTTGCTGTAGACATCCCTGCAATAAAAGCTTCGTACTCTGCCGTATTATTCGTGCATGGGAAATTTAGCTTAAACGAGAGGGCCGTAGCTTGCCCCTCGGGATTGACAAGCACCACACCTGCCCCTCCACTCTTCGATGTAGAAGACCCATCGAAGTAGAGGGTCCATGGTTCTGCCTCTGTGACAACAGCAACCATTTCCGGCAGCTTCCCCAGAACTTCCTTAGAGATTGTTGATTCTTCAACTTCGGGAAATAGAGCCAACATGTCAATAACGGCCTGCCCTTTGATGGCTTTTGGAGTAGTGCAGGTGATATCGAACTCGGACAGCTGTAGCAACCAACGTGCAAGGCGTCCGGATAATATCGGCCTTGTAAGCAAATATCTTACGGGATCAGACTTCACCATGAGATGTAGCTTGTGAGCAAGGAAGTAATGTCGCAAGCGCTGTGCAGCATAGACAAGAGCAAGGCACAAAAGTTCAGTTTTCGGATATCTTACTTCAGATCCCCTTAGTTGCCTACTTACGTAATAAATAGGACTTTCTTCCCCACTATGATCATCTTGAGCAAGTAAGGCCCCAACCGCTGTGTTTGTTGCAGCCAAATAAAGCTTGAGAGGCAGCCCCGGAATAGGTGCTTTCATAGTGGGCAGCTTGGCGATTATTTGTTGCACCTTCTTGTAAGCTTCTTGGCACTTCTCACTCCATTCATACCTCTTGCCTTTCTTGAGCAATGGAGTAAAAGCACTCATGGTGGCAGCAAGGCCTGGGATAAAGCGCCGAATATACGATAATCTTCCCATAAAGCTTTTCAATTCTTTTGGGCTTTTAGGCGGTGCAAGAGAATTTATGGCTTTAGTCTTTTCTGGATCCACATCTATGCCACGCTGGTGTACTTGAAACCCCAAGAATTTACCAGATGAAACCCCGAACGCACACTTCTTTGGATTCATCTTCAAACTGTACAGCCGACACCTTTCCAGCACTCTCCTTAAAACTTCTTGATGGCCTTCTCTGGTTTTGGACTTCACCACAAGGTCATCCACATAATCTTCAACTTCTTTTCCCATCATGTCGTGAAACACCGCTGTCATAGCTCTTTGGTAGGTGGCGCCAGCATTTTTGAGGCCGAACGGCATGACCGTATAATAAAAATTCCCATACGGTGTTCGAAAGGCTGTCTTTTCAGCATCCTTGGGAGACATCTTGATCTGATTGTAGCCACTAAACCCATCCATGAATGACAACAAGCCTTGACCCGAGGTCGAATCAATTAAGATATCCATGTTTGGCAGCGGGAACTCATCCTTTGGGCAAGCTCGGTTGAGATCTCGATAATCCGTGCATATTCTGATCACACCGGTTTTCTTCTTCACAGGGACAATATTTGCTAGCCACGTAGGATGCTTGATTGGTTTAATAAATCCGGCAGCTAACAACTTTTCAATTTCTACCTTGATTTGCTTCTCAACTTCAGGATGAAAATTCCTTCTTGCCTGCACGACAGGTTTTGTACCAAGCTCAATATTCAGAGTATGACTTACTAAGCTTGGGTTCAGACCAGGCATTTCCTCATAGCTCCAAGCGAACACATCTCGAAATTCCTTTAGCAAAGATATCAAGGCCGCCCTCTCCTCATTTGTTAAATGAACACTTATGGAAATGGGCCTCGGGGCAGAGGGATCCTCACTCAAATCAATTGTTTCCAGCTGCTCAGCTACTGCTGACGATCCATCTTGCATGTGTCTGGGTGCTGCCATTGGCTCCTGGAAAGCACAAGGCAAGGGTGCCTTGTCGTTGGAACTCCCACAGCTATTTGTTTGCATTACTTTTCCTCCATACTCGGGGCTTTCCCGTAAGACACGGTCAAGCCCCCAACCCCGTCATAAGCGGTACACGATACGTCCATCGGGCAGCGTCACTTTTGAGCATTGGGGATGATCATAGGCATGGTTGTTGACTTCCGAGTGCCTCTTTCTCTCTCGATCGACAATGGTGATGAGCTCCTCATTGCTTAAATCACGAATTTCAGTCCATGAAGGAAGGTAGGTCCCGAAATCCTTGGATGGATTGCTTCCAGCACCTGTGCATTCAGTGTAGAACTCTGCTTCAGAGTAGTGAGCTTCATCTTTGTTGAAAGGTGCTTGGTTTCCAGGTATGCGTAGCGGCCTCAGCCCAATCCTTCCTTTTACGCATTGATGATAGGTAGAGACCACAAGCTTATGCTTGTTGAGCCATGGCCTTCCAAGCAAAGCATGGTAAGCCACATCCACATCCACAACATAGAACTTAGTAAGTGACCGAATTGGTCCAACCTTCAAATGTACTTGTAGATGCCCGACTGTGACCTCACTCTTATTCCCGAAACCACTGATGCTTGTTTGTGATTGGACAATTTTGGACAATGGGATACCAGCTGCCGTAAGCACAGACAGAGGTAATATGTTGACAGAGGAACCCGTGTCCACCAAAGCTCTCCTTATGAACACATCATTGATCTGTCCCTCCAAGTAAAGCGGCCTCCTATGGTCCGGGTATGGGACTTCCATGTCTTCGTCCGTAAAGACAATAGCGTTGTCATTTCCCAAGAATGACCTTTGTGGTTGAGTTGTAAAGCATTGAGAATTAGACTCCTCAGAGATATTCATCAGGGCTACAGCAGCTGCTTCTCTTGCTTGAGGCCCGAAGCCAAGTTGGTCAAAAAGTGATTTGAACTTTGGATTTCTTTGAAGGACCTGTGAAGCTGTGGGCCCCTGTTTCATGCTTAAATAACGTTCCATCACACTTGTTTCAGCTTCCGTGATATTGTGAAATGTCACGGCAGCTGCTTCCTGCTGCTCCGATAAAGCCCCCGAGTAGCGTTCTTCCGGCATGTCCAAGACAAAAATTTCGCTGCCTGAGTTGTCACCCCATCCATCAGCGAGTGGCCATGGTGTGTTGTAACTTGAAGGCCTCGAATATTTACACCAATATGCCTTTTCCATGTTTCCGCAAGGTTCCCATATGGCTTCCGGCGGCTTTGGGTCATTCCTCCAAGGGTGGCACAATTCATTATCATCAAGCAAATCATCAGAACATGTAATGACAGCGGCTACCTCCTTTCCCCTTCGTTTTGGCAAGGGGTCTTCATCAATGGTTTGCTTCCTAGAGGGAAGTTCAAGGACTCCCTCATGTATTTTGGCGTGTAAAATCCTCCTCAAGCTCTGACAGGCAGTGGTTGGATGCCCCACAAATTGATGATAACGGCAGTACCTAGGATCATTCTTTTCCTCTCGAGTAGGAACCTTGTAGGGTCTGACAGGTTTGATTACGCCATCAGCAATCATTGTGTCAAGGATAGCATGAAATTCTTCATCTTTGCATGGTAGTGGTGGATACGTCTCTCTATCCTTGCGTTTGCGTGAATTGTAGTCGTTGGATGGCTTGTCATCTATTGCTAATGTCTGATGCGCTTCCTTCTTCTCATTCCTCCAAGTCCTTTGTCCTGGTGGCCTGACGGACATGCTCGTCTTCCTCACAGCTTCCAGCAGCCGAGAAAATTGACTAATGCCAATATTCTCCAAATACACTCTATAATCTGCCACGATATTGCTGATGCAAATCTCAACAAGCGCCTCCTCGTCCTTCTCATCATAGCAATCTAATGCCAGGTCCCGGAACCTGCGTACAAAGTCCACAGGATCCTCACCATGCTTTTGGCGGGTGTTGTTGAGTTGAGTGGTGGTGACTCGTTCTTCATGCTGGAAATACTTCTTGCAGAACCTGCTTGCCAGACTTTCCCAGGAATGAATAGAGCCTGATGCCAACGTTGTATACCATGTGTAAGCACGATCGGTGAGACTCTTTGAAAATTCTCTAAGTCGAAGATTATGATCACCAGCATACGGTCCCAAGGCATCGATGAAGCGATTGACATGCTCCTTCGGGCTCCCCTTTCGTCCATCAAAGAGGACAAAGGTCGGTGCTTCATAGCCTTTAGGATATGGCTGCTGGAGTAAGCTTGATGGATACGGCGGCTGAGGAAGATACTTCCAATCTTCCTGACTTCGACTCAGCTCCTTTTCCAGCATGGCAACAACGTCCTCCTGAGTGACAAAAGATGGTCCCTTCTGCTCAGACTCCTTTCCGGCAGCAGCAGATTCCTCCTGTGGGTGCTTCTCATTCACTTCACTTGGCTTTGGAGCCGAATTTTTGAGTTCTTTTATCATTTCTGCCATTTCCCTCTGGGTGTCACCCATAGCACGGATGGCTGCAACAAGATCTGTGAGGGTAAAAGTTCCCTCACTTGCACGTTCTTCTTCTCTAGAAGAGGCATGTTGCCTTGACTCTGAGTCAGCATGGCTTGGTCCATCCTGGGAAGTTATGTTGTTGCTTCTGGTCTTCTTTCTTGGAGGCATTGATGAAGGTAATGGCTTAATCCCCAGCAGAGTCGCCAATTTATGTAGGGGACTTTTTCTTCCTGCAGCTAACGGGCTGGGCTGCTGCAAAAGGTGGACTGAGGAGATTGCCCCTTTTCGTTTAGGTTCGAAAATTAAGCCTCAAAATACCTCGAAAGGGCAGCGAAACCTTAGGAGATATTTTGAGTAATCTTCACCAATGAGAATA
Organism: Prunus armeniaca; assembly: GCA_903112645.1. Lineage (NCBI taxonomy): Eukaryota > Viridiplantae > Streptophyta > Magnoliopsida > Rosales > Rosaceae > Prunus > Prunus armeniaca. Next base: position 4,802,456 of record CAEKDK010000003.1, on the reverse strand, counting down.
ATAGTGACTTACAGATAATTTTTGCATGCTTTCAGATGGATTTTAGGCTCAGCATGAGTGGCATGAGGCATGGAGAGCAAAACCAACATGGGTTTAGCACTAAGAGAGAAATTAGGCTTGGTTTATGAGGAATGAAAGTGTTTAAGTAAGGAATGGGGTGTTTTGTGAGGAATTTTGGCTAGAAAAAGAGAAAGAGAGAGACAGGGTTCTTCCAGCAGCTACCAGAAGAACAAATTGGAGAAGAAGATGAACAGTGCACGAATCTAAGTTTTGCAAGATAGAGAGAAAAGCTTGCTCTCTGCAGGTTGTGAGTTGTGTTTGTTGGGTAGGGGAAGGCTTAATTTATAGCTGCCGGAAATCACCATTTTTCAAGAAACCCTAATGGCTCCTTCTTACTTTGGCTGAGATTTTCTTCCTTTCTCCTCCCCTTCTCTGACTTCCCTTTCTTGGCAAAGATGGCTTCTGTCTATCTTCATGAATTTAGGAGATTTTGGGGCTCAACATCCCTCTTTCCCGCGGCTACGCAGTGAGGGCTTCCACTCTTAGTTTGCTGTTTTTCTTCCTTTTCTTTCTTCTTCTTTGGCTGAATCTGATGAAGGAAAGGAGGTGCAAATGTATGCTGGTCCAAGGGATGCTTCTGACAGCATGCAGGATGGTATTCATCGGTTCTTTGGATGTCTCTGGCTTGGGACTGGTTTCCAGCAGCTTACTTAAGGAGCCTGCCATCTACTCCTTCACGTGTTCTCTGTTTTTCAAAAAAAAGGCTGAAGCTCTTGTGGGCCTTTTTGGGTTTTTCTAAGGGCCAAGATGGCTTTCTTAAGCGAATGGGCTTATTGGGCTTGATTTGGGTTTATTATTATTTTTGGTTGGGTTATCTCTTGGCTAGGTTATTTTGCTTGGGCTTTTGGGCTATTTTTTCTCTCTTGTGCCTACCCACATGTTTGGGCCTAAGAAATGGGCCTGAGTCTCGAGGCTCCCAAGCAACCCGAGACTTTCCATTTCTTGGTCCATCAATGGGCCTCATGTTGATTTATCACCATCCATGCCACAACCCACTCAAGCAAGCCCCGGGTCTTTTTTGAGTGGCTTGGGCCCACCTAGGCTTGTAGCGTGGTTGGGTGCGAGATAACGGCATGGCATGTTGCTCGGCATATTTTACCTTATCGCCCTTGGGAAGGATTGTTTTAATTTTTTAGCATGATTATATTTTATCATAGCATGATAATTTGTTTATTTAGCGTGGCGTGTGGGTTATAACTTGCATGCGATAGATCCCTTTTTTCTTTTCCCTTATGGAATATTGTATTGGGCTGATAATTGTTCGGGCCCAATCCATGGATTTTTTGGGCCTCAACAATAAGCATACCAATTCACACCCAAAACTAGAATTTTGGCAAACCTTAGTCTAAGCACACAAAAGCCGCCGCAGTCAACAAGAGGACATGGAGCGCACCACCGCTGTAGAATCACCAATTCCACCAAGGTTGAACCCACCTATGCCCCACAGAGAATGCAGCAACCAATCAAAGCAAAACCAAGGGAAATTAAAACCTGAAGTCCAAAGAATCAAGAAAGTGGAAGAAGGTGGTGCAATGTCACATCCCGGATCGGCTCCACCGTAGCACGATATTGTTCGCTTTGGGTCCCCACCCTCACAGTTTTGTTTTTTGGAACTCACAAGCAACTTCCCAGTGGGTCACCCATCTTGGGATTGCTCTAGTCCAAACTCGCTTAACTTCGGAGTTCTCATGAAATCCAAAGTCAGTGAGCTCCCAAAAGACTTCGTGCTAGATGGAGATGGGTATGTACATATAAGGCACATCACCCTCTCTCCGTTGGTCAATGTGGGATGTTACTATCCACCCCCTTAAGGGCCCAACATCCTCGTCGGCACACTCGCACCACACGGCAAAGGGGCTCTGATACCATTCTATCACAATCCCGGATCAGTTTCGCCATAGCACGATATTGTCCGCTTTGGGCCCCCACCCTTACGGTTTTGTTTATGGGAACTCACGAGCAACTTCACAGTGGGTCACTCATCCTGGGATTGCTCTATCTCAAACTCGCTCATGGAATCTGAAGCCAGTGAGCTCCCAAAAGGCCTTGTGCTAGATATAGGTGGGTATGTACATATAAGGCACATCATCCCCTCTCCGTTGGTCAATGTGGGATGTTACATGCAAGCACCATAGTAAGAGCTCTATACACCTTCCGATGGGAACGCGAGAGATCGAGTTTTGGATTAGCTGCTGCAACCTCCAGAAGAGGTCAGATCGAAGAGGGAGAAACGTAATCCAATGGGAAGATAGATTAGGGTCATCTTCCTTGTCTTCAACGGATTCATGATGGTATACATAATTTTCAAATGCTTTATCATCCTTTTCCAACAACTTACATTCATTTTCACTCTGCTCATGAGCAATGTCAACAAGGGTCATCTTCCTTGTCTTCTTCTTCAGTGTCTTCATTCCTGTCTTCCACATTAGTATCACATATATCAGCTCCATTACCCTTATTGTTCAAGGGCCCATCATCATCACTTAAATCCCAATCTTGAACTGTGCAACCAGATCCATGATCCTCAGTAAAAGGCCTCCCCTCTTTATCATTGTTCAGTGACCCACTGCCTTCAGTAAAAGCCCCATTTTCATCATTGTTTAGTGACCCAATATCCTTAGTAGCATGCCCAATATCCTCATTCAAAGCCACACCTTCCTCTTCACTATCCTCATTCAAAGCCATAACTTCCTCTTCACTATCCTCATTCAAAGCCACACCTACCTCTTCACAATCCTCATTCACTGTAACACCTTCCCCTTCAGTGTGTTGTGCATAAATTAGCACCACTCTCTGATAAGAAAGTGGTACCTTATCACCCAAACTTAACAGCTCACCATCCGTGTCTATATCCACTAACTCATCATTTGCTACTCTTTTAAATGATATTTTCCCCATGTGCCCAAGCAGTTTCACTTGCTCCCATATCTCTAACATATTTATATACTCTATAAGACACCAATCCAAATATCCTATAGACCTTCAATATAACACCACTTGTTGTGTTTGTTTTTCACAATTCTACCACCATGATGCACTTCAAAAGTCACCAACTCTTTGTCCTCTACACACAAACAAAAAAGGTTTGTCTTTAAGAACTGCAAACCAGTATTCTAAGCCAATCATTAAAAGCAAGACAACAAACATGGTTCGATTAACATATTCAAAGCCAACTACAAGAAAACAAAAACTAGACCACATCAGGAAAGGTATACTGCATTTGAACCCACTCTCCCGACAACATATAACACAAAAAGACCTAAAGACTATCCATTTCTACACAACGCGCATCACTATCAGAACAACATTCTTTTCACATAGCATGACAAGATTCCTTTTCAAAAAACAGGTCCCTTTTCAGAAGAATCACTTACCCTACATAGGTTACATTTCTCCTGCTTCTCACCAAACGGGCATCATCATTGAGTCGCATCGCTTCTTCTTGCCTTCAAGATTTCGAAACCAACTCACAGCGCTCTCCTTCTCTCGATCGTGTGTTCAAACCCTATATCTAAAATCCCCAAATCTCAATTTTCCCTCCCAAGCTGATTTCTTTTTTCCCATTTTGAGTTTTCAGAGATTCCTTTTTTATAGTGGTTGTTTTGTTAGAGATGAGGTCCACAAATCCACATCAATAGGCCCAACGATCGTTTTATCTTCTTAGTTGTTAGAGGTGGGGTCCACAAGTACACGTCACAACCTCAGATTGGTGGGAAAAATCTCATCTCAGTTTAATTGACGAATATGCCCCTACCACGTCATCATTTTAATGGAACTTGGGATAGCGTTGACGAAAAGTGGTTAAGTGACACACAAAACCTTAATCAAGGGGACAAAGTGGGTCACGTAAACTTTGAGGGGGTTAAGTAGGAATTGACCAATATTTTAGAGGGCATTATAGTACTTAAGCCTTTAAAAAATTATTCATTGTGCCCGAGTCCTTCAAACTTTTCTTTCTTTTATCGTCCATTATTTGCCCTCCATTGCCATTTTCAAATCAGCCTTCATAATTGAACCGTCATAAAATCCTATCAATTTTGTGGTTCAAATTCAATGATATATGGTATTGACTTTTGGAAGTTTATTCAACTTATGGGTGGCCAGTTTCATCTTAGAGTTGTAATACAACCCAGGTTACAAGTTATCTATCTGCAAACAAAACTAAAACAGGAAAATTTAGAAAATTTGTTAGAAAAGTCGAAACAAAACAAAACTTATTGGGTGGCATTCAGCCGACTCAAAGTTTACGAATTTTCTAGTCTTGGATTGTATTTTTGCTGGTTGTTCTAGTCTTGCTTTTAAGCATTGATTTGTTGTCATATGTGGTAATCTTTTTTGAATCCCGAACTTCTATATTTACATACATTTATAAATAAATAAAAATTAACCATTGAATTAATCTAATGAATTTTTATCAGTCCACATCAGCATAATTCTATTAAACTAAACATCACCTTTTGCACCTAATTCTTTAGCCTAACACCAGATCCGCTTCTTTCCCTCTCTCCCTTGTTGAACTTTTCTTTTTTGGGTCGAAATGGTGTCATTGAACAACCCAAACGGGAAGGGACAATACAGAAACAAAAGCAAAGGAATACAAGCAGAGTTTAATGAAACAAATGGGCACCCAAAATGCACCTTGTAAAAACATGATTTCAGAAATTTACCTTCTATCCTCGTCAATGGCCGGTCGTCGGAACCGCTGGGGTTCGAATTCTTGTGTAAGGTTTTGCCTGCTGAGTATCTGAAACATGAGAATAATGTTTTACGGTTACCGGTTGGGACGGTTTCTTTTTCCCTTTTTTTTAAAATAAAAGAGACAAGTGTTACGAGATGATTGGTTCTGGACAGGACCACAACTGATTAGCATTGTTGCTAATCCAAATCCAACAATACAAGCTCTGTATCCTCTCAATTTGAAATAAGTGACATGAAGTCGTGAACTATGAATTCCCATTGAGTAATTTATTGTTTACCTTTAGCAAATTTAATTTGTCACTTTTATAAATGAAAGATATGAAAATTTAATTTGTTTAAAGTATCTTCCCTTAATTTTTGTTTATCTTTAGCATTATCCTTTATTTTATATTCAATGTGATATTGTTGTGTCACTATCCCATCATATCATACTCAAATTGTGAGCTTAACCACTTAAATTTTTTTTTTTTTTTTTTTTTTTTTTTTTTTTTTTTTTTGTTTTATACAATAATAGGGGATATTTGAAATTAGGATGACGATGTGCAGGGGTAAAAGTTTTTAACTACTTGAGCTACAAGCCCTTTTCTTATAATGCTTTATAAGAAAAATTGAGTTCGAAATTTCATTTATCCTAAATTAACAAGCTTTTAATTTAGTGCATTTCTCTTCCAAATATTGAAAGAGATTCCCATTATTATAATATAAACATCAAATTCAAAATCAATCCACAATCTGTGGATAGGCTCAATTCCCTCTCAACATAGTCGTCCATCAAGGTTGGTCAGCATTTGCAAGCAGAGTCTGCATTGAATGACTTGAAAATATATCAAGTTGGCTACAATTGAGAATGGTTTTGACAAAGGGGACACAGAGGAAGTGTGTTTTGAACACAGTCGCATATATATCAAGGAAAAGAAGGGCCATTTTCCTTATAATATAATAGACCACCATGAGTTTCCTAGAATGAATGAGATGAGAGAAAGACTTGACTATGCGACCATGGAATGAGTCAGAGCCGACCAGTTTAAAGTTGTCTCCTCTCAGTCCTCACCAGTCATATACTAAACCAGGCTCCCAATTGGTTAAGGGAAGATGTTGAAAAAAAGACCAAAATTTTTCTAATCCAAAAACCACATAGATTCCAAGTTTACGCGTAATACTTTTACTTTTTTAATTGTGGCAGAGTTTTTCCCCACACCAATATTCCTTGAAGATGCCTAGAACTTGGCATGGGGAATATTCTGTTACACTCACCATGCATGGCAGGGTAAAAGGATTATATATATTCCTCATCTAGTCATTTTTTTTTTCTTATTTTGTGTGTGTTTTCCAAGAACTTGCCAGTTTTCTTGTGTATATATAGGCATTTTACAGCATAGCTCAGTTGAGTACTTGCCTTCAATCAAAGTCTATTCTAAAGAACAGCATCTTCCAAGTTCAGTTTGAAGCTTTGAATGGATCCAAGGCTTTTAGAGTCCATTAGCGGCAACAACTTACCTGCATTTGTCAGCTTAGTTCATGAAAACGAAGGGCTTATCGAGGAAAGGACAGCTGATTCTTTGGACACAGTTTTACACCTTGCTTCGAAGTTTGGAAACATTGACATGGTGTCTGAAATTACGAAGCTGTGCCCTGAAATGGTTTCTGCTGAAAACAAACACCTGGAGACTCCAGTACATGAAGCTTGTCGCCTAGGAAATGCTAGCATCTTAAAGCTGCTATTAGAAGCCAATCCCCGTACCGCCTGTAGGCTTAACTCTGAGAAAAAGAGTGCTTCTTTTGTAGCTTGCAGTCTTGGTCATTTTGATGCGGTAAATGTCCTATTGAAGCAGCCTGGGATTGCAAGTTTAGAGGAAGTTGGGCTTGACCAGACATGTATTCATGTCGCCGCATCCAGCGGCTACGCAGGTACTTAGGAAATTTCAGTTTGCTGAGTTTATGCTTTCCTAACTATCCTAGTATCTGTCTGCATGAAATTTTTTGTTCTCGTTGATTTTTTAGCCTATCATGCATGATAATACTTGTGATTTGTTGTCCAAGTTATGTCTGAAAATCCATTGGTGGTGCAGATATTGTTAGAGAGATGCTAAACAAGTGCTCTGACTACGCTCAAAAGACTGATGAGAAAGGAAATTCACCTTTGCACTATTCTTGCAACAAAGGGCACAGGGAGATAACTTGGATGCTCCTACACCGGGATGTGAATCTGGCGTTGCAGTATAACAACAACGGTTATACACCTTTGCACTTGGCAGCAATAAATGGAAATATTTCTGTCCTTGAAGACTTTGCACTGAAGGCTCCAGCAGCTTTCCATTATCTCACAAAAGAAGAAGAGACCATATTTCATCTCACTGTGAGATATGGCAAATTTGAAGCCTTGTTATTCTTGATGCATGTTGCTAACAGTTCGAATCTCGTGCAGTGTCAAGATCGGTATGGTAACACCATCTTACATCTTGCAGTTTCCAGAGGGCGTTATGAGGTAAGGAATGAATTTGAACTATCAACTGAAGCAAAACAATTTGTGAATGGCCTGAGGGCTGAGACACAATCAGGTTTTTTAATAGAAAGACATGTTTTCAAAAGCAATATAAACTTGAAGCTTATCATGTTTTCATAGAAACACTTTATGTCATCTTCCATCCAGATTGCTGAGTACTTGATCAACAAAGCAAGAGTGGAGATTAATTCCCGGAACTGCAAAGGGTTTACAGCATTTGACATCCTCAATCAGGCCAAGGACTGTGCAGACACTCGGAATCTTCAGACCATATTCCAAAGAGCCGGTGGTGAAAGAAGTATTAATGTGACAACTTGTTCACCAGAAACATTATCTTCAAGGCAGAGCTACATATTCGAATCAGATATGTCTATTATGAATGAAAATGGCAATTTCCCCTCTTTGCCAGAAATCAGCTACATTCCGCAAGAGAACCAGTACAAGTCTAGAATGTCATCACTCCCGAATCAAGTCCAAGAGAGGTTTGACAAGGAAGCATACAAACTTGAGTCCTCATCACCAACCAATTCGCATCAAGGCAAGTCTTCCAGCAAAAGGCATCGTGAAGATCATAAACAGCATAAGATATACAAAGAGGCAATACAAAATGCAAGGAACACTATAACTCTAGTTGCCATTTTGATTGCAACAGTTGCTTTTACAGCCGGAATTAACCCTCCTGGTGGTGTCTATCAGGATGAAGCAATGAAAGGGAAGGCATTGGCAGGCAGAACAACAGCTTTCAAGGTCTTTGCAATAAGCAATGACATTGCGCTGTTCACGTCACTCTCCATAGTTATTGTTCTTGTCAGTATCATCCCCTATCGGAGAAAGCCGCAGATGAGATTGCTGGTGGTTGCTCACAAGGTCATGTGGGTAGCTGTGGCATTCATGGCAACAGCTTATGTTGCAGCAACATGGGTGGTCATGCCACGAAACCACGGGACGGCATTTGTCCTTGTCACTCTGCTGGCAGTTAGTGGAGGCACTCTAGGAACAATTTTCATTGGTCTTGGAGTGATGCTGGTAGATCATTGGCTGAGAAAGTTAAATTGGAGGAAATTTAAAAGGGGAATATGGGGGGGAGCTGCAGATGAATTGGAAAGCCAAAACTCTGATGTTGAGAGCTCCTTCCATCAAGGATATCACTCATACTGAATGTAAAGAATATCTGAACAAAATAATTGTAAAGAATATCTGATTTGCAAGTCATCAAATGTACTAAGTTTTATACGTACTAAAAAAATCTGAATTTCATTACTTAAATTTGTAAAGGCCTCTTGGGAAATTGCTTTAGTCTGTATGCGTGTGCAGGCACTTGACTCCCAATGAGCAGTGTTTTACCTAAGTGGTTGAATATTGTGAGTTTCATAGAAAATACTGCTAGTTCTTATCAAACCTCAAGACCTAACCAACATCTATTGGCTTCATAGTAATAATTAATTATAAGGTTCATGCTTTTCACCCAAATTTATGATTGTGCTCAAGTTATATTTGTTCCAAGTTGTCTTCATGGATGGGATCAAATGTATCCATGTTGAGTATGTTACGACTTCAGTCCAAGTTTTTAAGTGGACATATGATCGCCCAACAGTTGTGCAGTCTTGTATACCCTCACATCCTTAATCCAAGTCACAACAACAATCTTTCAGGAACTGTTCCCATTTAGCATATGCTTTTGCTTTGACTTCATTTCTGTAGAATTTTATCATTTGTGTTCCAAAAAGATTTTATTTTATTTTATTTTATATAAACAAGCCAAATATGTAACAAATAAAAGGTGATCAATTAGAACGTAAATACTTTTTCGACAAAACTTGGTTTAACTTTTCACTGCCATATGATACTCAGAATGATTATTCACTTGCTTAGCAAAGGATGTAAACATTAGTCTTCATATGTAATAAATTTTCCAACGTTTTGACCCCAAAAAAAAACCCTGCAGAATCATGTTCTTAGCTAAAACTAAAATCAACTCCCTGCCTTGGTACTAAAAGAAAAAAAATGGCATTAGGTAAAAGAAGATCTCTGTAGGAATCAAACATAAACAACCTAAGAAAAAAAATAGGGAAGAAGATTATGGTGAGGGACATACTAAAGCTAAAAATGTCACACTAAGAGCCATAAAAAGTGCACAAGGTGCAATCGTAATGGCAACTTTTAAGCTTGGTGAGGGTGCAGGAGAGTCGGAAAAATACAGTTCAGGTGGGACAGCACCCGAAAATTGAAGAAAGAAACATGAATTTTAACTGTATGTTGAAGGCAGTACGATTTCTTAGGTGGAGGGAGGGTGGTCAGGACGGAGAAATGAAGGGGAACGTGCACCCAGTCAACTAGTCAATGAACCTTAAGCCTAAAACAGGGCTACACTAAAATGTGGACCACATAAATTTTAGAATGATTGGTGAAAAGAATTCATTAATGCATTTCTCAGCAATTTCTTAGGTGTTAATCAGAAAGTATACTGGAGATTTTTTCGCCACAATCCGCGTGGAAATGACAAGAGAAAAAGCATAACCTGGCTCCTTGAAGAAGACGCTTAAGATGTTGGTTGACATGCAGCTGACCCTCATCCTTAAAGGTTGAAGACTTTTCAGTATTGCTAGGGGTAGCAAACTGTTGAAGCATTAGGTTATAGATATTCTCTTGTCCTTGCTTAAATTAAATTGTACTGCCTGGACCATTTGGTTGTGGAACATACACATTCTGCTCCAGAACTTCCCCCTAGAGTGAAAACTAAAGGCTTGAGGAAATGGATCCAGAGCTTTTTGAGGCAATTGAAGGAAATGACAAGCAGACTTTCATCAATTTGGTTCAACGCAATGAAGGATTCCTCAGTCAAAAAGCTGGTGAATCCAAAAACACTGTCTTACACCTTGCTGCGAGGTTCGGGCACGTTGAGCTGGTTTCTGAAATCATTAAGCTGTCTCCGGACTTGGTTGCAGTTGTGAACAATAGACAAGAAAGTCCTTTACATGAAGCTTGTCGGCAAGGGATAGCCGATATTGTAATGCTGCTGTTAGAGGCCAATCCTTGGGTGGCTTGTATGTTTAACTCTGAAAATCAAACCCCCTTCTACATAGCTTGCCGTTATGGGCATTGTGATGTGGTGAAGTTGTTCACAGACCTACCACGGGTACAAGATTTTGAAGAAGATGGGGATTCGAGTCCTCTTCACGTGCCCCTGTCACCAGGCCATGTGGGTAAGGCTGAGAGCAATTTCATTCACTACGCGTAATTCATGTTAAAGCAATGTTGTTTGGTTCATTGTGAACTTACATTTTGAGCTAATAATGTTGCAGATATTAGTACACCACTTTTGAATGCACTCTCAAGGCTTGCACGGAAGGCTGACAGAAATGGATGTTTACCATTGCATTTGGCTTGTGAGAAAGGTCACTTGGAGATAACAAGAATACTCTTACAGCTTGATCCAAACCTTGCTCTTGAAAAGAATCATTCTCGTTACACGCCGTTACACTTGGCAGCAATGAATGGACAAACCGAAATCCTTGAGGAACTTTGGTCCAGGTCTCCCAGATCTTTCGAAGTTCTCACCGGAGAGGGAGAAACAGTGTTTCATCTTGCTGCCATGTCCAACAGATACAGTTCCTTTCTCTTTTTGGCACAATCTCTTAACAGCACCAATCTCATCCACAGGCCAGACGAATGTGGAAACACCGTCTTGCATCTAGCAGTCTCTACAAGGAACTTTAGAGTAAGTTTCTCCCTCAAAATTTACCATTCAGTTTACTTCTTATAGGTTTTCTCTTGAGGAACAAATTTAACATTATTAAGTGAAGAACCATATGATGGAAATCTTGGCTTCTTCAACTCCAACTGATCCTTCCACATGTGGAAATTTCAGTTAGCAGAGTACATCCTTGACAAAACCGAGGTGGATACCAATGGTCGGAACCATAGAGGTCTAACAGCCTATGACATCCTCAACCAAGAATTTAGCATCATGACGGGGAACCAGCATGTTAGGTACATGTTGAAGAGAATTGGTGGCAAAATGGCACAAACGCCTATTGAATTTAACCTGCACCAAAGTGAACATGATTACAGAAATGGTGTAGCCAACAACCAACCAATGGAAGACTTCACTACAATACAAGCAGATAGTAATCCCAGTCATCAAGTAACAATAAACTTTGGCAACCAGATAGATAGTCCTTCTGCACCACCAACCAATTTGCATCGATCCAAGCTTGTGAAGCAAAGAGGGAAGAAAAAAATAAGTGCCGTTAGGCAATATGAGATATATAGAGAGGCCCTACAAAATACCAGGAACACAATCACAGTAGTTGCCATTTTGATTGCATCGGTTACTTTCACCGCTGGCATAAACCCTCCCGGGGGTGTGTACCAGGAAGGACCACTAAAAGGACAGTCAACAATTGGAAGAACAACTGCTTTCAAGGTCTTCACAATAAGCAACAGAGCTGCATTGTTCTTATCTATGTGCATAGTCATTGTCTTAGTGAGCATCATTCCTTTCCGGCGTAAAGCACTGATGAAGCTACTGGTGGTTGCTCACAAAGCCATGTGGGTGGCAGTGTCACTCATGGCCACAGCTTACATTGCAGCCACTTGGGTGGTCTTGCCACACAGTCAAGGAACAAATTGGACCCTTGAGGCTCTCATATCTGTATGTGCAGGGACTATGGGATCTGTTTTTCTATTTCTTGGTGTCACATTCGCTAGACACTGGTTGAGGAAGTTACAGTGGAGGAAAGAAAGAGGTAAGGTTACCAAGGAAAGATTGGAAAAAAGAGCACAAAGAAGAGCACAGAAGAGGGCAGAGAAGACAGCAAAGGAAAGAGAGCGGAAAAGAGGAATGGTGGAGAAGAGAGCAAAGGAAAGTAGAGAGGAAAGTTCGCAAGAAGGATCAGACGATTCAATGTCTATAAACTCAGACACTGCCAGTGCTCGAGATTCGGGATATCATACGTACTGAAGAATTGCTTAGGAGTGGGAAATTGATCACCTAACAGAGGAGGATGAAGATGTAATTACTCTCAGTGTTTAAAAGAGTTTAGGTTCCCATGTAGCATATGCTTTTGCATAAGATTCCTTTCTGTGTAATTTGATCGTTTGTGTCAAGAAAACGTTACTAGGTAAAAGCAGATCTCTAGAGGAATTAAACATAAGCATCAAACATAAACAACCTTAAGACAAAAAAAAACATAATCATCAAACATACATCCCATCCCAACATTACATAAATGAAAAATAAAGTTCAACATCAATGAATAATTTAAAGCAAAATACGGAGTCACAATAGATCCTAACAGCCAGAATAAAAAATATAAAAAGTGGAAGAAGATTATGATGAGGAACATACTGAAGCTAAAAATGTCACAATAAGAGCCATAAAAAGTGCACAAGGTGCAACTGCAATGGCAACTCCTAAGCTTGGTGAGGGTGCAGGAGAGTCAGACAAATACGGTTCAGGTGGGACTGCACCGGGTGGAGGAGGCTGTGAGATCGGGCGTGGATCCATCACTTCGATAAAAATCCGCTGGCCATTCTTGCAGTGATCAGGAGCTCCACTGATAAAATAGAAGGGGCCAGGCCTATCAAGTTTCATAATGCTCTTCCCGTTATCAAACGCGATTATGGGATTGCTTGTGTTGCAGTGGTAATAATCCCATTTGTCAACCTCAAGAACTGAATCATTCTTGTACGTGAAAGCTGTAAAAGAGTCGAGAAAATGAAAACAAAACAAGAGCAAAGATAAACACCAAATAGAATTTCGACTTCCTTTCTAGAACTGACCAATTCATGGTTTGTGAAGATACAGAGATTTGGACGACTCACTTTTGATTGCGCACATGCATTTTTGGTTAACAAAACAAAATATATTCGGTAAGGGAGGCATATCTTCCAACTTCTTAGCAGGGGTGTTTTTTTTTGTGTGTAATCATCTTGCATTTTCCGAAACACATGTTTTGTACCATGGAAAAACTACACATATTTTGTTAGCACCAATTCTCCATATAGCTATCCATATTCGGCACCAATTCTCTAACAAAGATCATATTTCCTCAAATTTTCTTCAAGTTACACTAAGAGAGAGAGAGAGAGAGCTACTGCAAAGATTTTAGAACTCACAGAGAGAATCTCCGACATGAAATCTGTTCCTGGAAGCCCACTGAGTATACAGAGCGCTGTTGTTTAAGTCAGGTTCTTGCCATCCCAAATCATCACCCACTTGGAACTCTGTAGCAGCAGCTTCGGCACAACAAATTGTGACAGCCAAGAAAACCGTCAGCCAAGTTTTGAAGAGACCAAAGAAACAATAAGATATGTTCCTCTTCATAGTTCTCACAGGAGGTTAAGAAACAAGGGAATGGAACTGAAAAGTGGCCACGACAAGAGTATATATGATGTTTGTAAGGGCAGGCGGGAAAGTCATGGGTGGATTTTATGGGACACGTTGGTGAAAACGTGAGGTGACTGTTAAAATTCAGTTCATAGGAAATTTGGGCTGGGTTTTAATTTCTTAATTGTCCACCCTGATGCCTGGTTTGCATACAAGACTGGGCATCAGAAGCCCGATCTTTAGACTAGAGTTAAAATTTAATCACAAGAGTTATGTGTTAGACCAATTATGAGAACTCACACTTTTTCATAAGAATTGAAATTATTAATTAAATGAGGATAATATAGTAAATTCACACTTTTTCATATTTAAAAAAATTAAAAATAAAAAAAATCAGATAATAGATCCTATTTTTATAAAACACAACTACCCATTATTTTTTCCAATTCTAAAATAATTTTAAAAAAAAAATTAAAAAAATCTCTTACATGCGCGGAAGAGCGTGCAGAGAGACTAGTTTATACTGAAGCATCCGTGCAAAAAAATTTGATCGAATTGAGCTACTAGAACCATTTCGTCCAAGTAGCCAAGTAAATCGAATAGATTAAGACGGGGTAGGATACAAATGAAACAGAACATCGGTAAATTACAAATCGAACAAAAGAATACTGAAGGGGGCTTCTCCCTCAGATTAACGTTTCTTCGCATGACTTCCCCCGTATTTCTTCTATGATCAACAGATAGGGTTCCACAACCTGCTCACCCGGGCTGCCGAGCATGATAAATATCAATCATTGGACAGGATGCTCGCGAAATCAATCACCGCTTGAAATGACATGCCTGACTCATATGTTTTGCTTCCTCCACATCAAAGATAATTAAGAATCTACCATATCTCCACATCTTATTCATAAGTTGCTCCCCAAAGCTGGTTCCTTTTGGTTCATCATCATATCTTGGAACTGCTTCCGTTTGGCAGCCCTGATGTCAAGTATGCTAGGTGGCATAGGTTTGATTGAACCATGTAACTCAACTAGGCTAAAGAATTCTTGTTTGGTTAGACTCTTCTTCTGGACAAGTTCATCCACCACCGCATCCATGAGCTTTCGGTTTTTCTGCAGAATCTGTTATCCAAAACAAAGATATGTAACTTTGTTAAGGTAAGAATAATAGAAAACGTCACTGAAAAAGTCTTTTACATTACCTCTTTTGCACGTTCATAACACATGTTGACAATTTGCAATGCTTCAGTATCAAGGTCCTGAAATAAGATTCATTACAAGGCATTAATTGTATATTCACTCTTTACCTGTTTGCTTCTTGCATTCACTTCTTAGTTACAGGAACATGAACATATATAGACATTGGAATTTTCAAAGCAAAAACCAACTCAAAATCACCAAGTATAAAGAGATTGAATTACATTGAGTCGATCTGCAACCCAGAAATTAGATAGCCCGTGATGTTTCTCTGAAAGGCCACCAAGAACATACGTTCGTGCAGCTGACCTAGCATTGTCTGCCGTTTCAGCCCATATAGTACTTAACTGGAGAAAAAGTACATGAAGAATTCAGATGCATCACCCATAGACTTGAAAAGGAAAAGTCACCTTATTTACAAGATTTGGATCCACATAAACAATGTATTAACCATTTTCCATGAGAAGTCAGATGATCCTAACATATATTGTGCTCTATAGCATGCAAGTTGTATTACAAAATGCAAAAGCTTCCTCAAATCCATAAAATGAGTAAACCACAAAGGCACAAATCAATATACAAGACATATAAAATGAACCCTTCCTATTAGCAATGTATTTTCTGAAGTTGAGAAACTGGTTTTACTTTTTAATTTTCTGGTTGCTATAGTTGACTATATTTTTCTACAGCAGAGTTTCTACATACCACAACTGAACATACAAGACATAATGTGCACATAAAGGATTAGAGATTTTCTTACCTGATCCTCACCGAACCAAAGTTCATCAGCTGCACGTGGTGCCAGTTGAACAGTGATATGATCCCGGAGTGATTGCCGACTTCATGACATGGGGAGATATGAGAAAATAATTATTCGAAAGAAACAATAAGCATGAATTTCTAATGCAACATCAACAAGAAGCAGCACAATTAATATAATGGCATTACTAAAGACATCTACTCCTAAGTTCACACCCTTCAAGGACACCGCATGCTTGATCTTATTGTATTGTTCATAGTATTTTAGTTTGCATTCCTGACATGCTTGATTTCCAGAATATGCCTCTCTTGTCATTCATATTTCTACAATTGTGATCATCTCATATATTAAAACTTACTTAAGATTTAAATTACTCTTAGTGTTAGTTAATAACAACCTATATCTTTAATGACCCATTTAAACAATTTCCAATCAATAATATCTTCATTAATATATTAATATATTTGAAAAAATGAGGAAAGCTCTATCATCTTTTTTGAATTAAGACTTCCTATTAGTAAACTTTATTACTTAAAATCAAATGATTGACCTAGATTGATTAAAAAAATTACTTTGATGATAAAGTCTCACTGTTTAACACTTCCTATCATTAATAGCTATGACTTTAATCTGAAGTACCATTTCTTTCTACTCTCTAGATATATACTTTAACTTTTATATTCAGTGATACACTAAAGTTGACATGCAATTCACGTTTAAGTGTGCTTTGAAAAATGACTAAAGAAATAGGGATACAAAGGAAGCCATACGTAAGCATTCCTTCTTTGAACTTGATAGGATCCATTTTCATTCTCACATAACCCAACTCCCTACCAGCTCTAGGAGCAATTGTGACCTGCACCATATGAATAAACTGTTAGAAAATTTCTACTCATTATTTTATAGGAAGTAAGTTTCTTCTCAATGTTACACTAACAAGAATATTTGGACGAGCATAAATTAAAGCAAAAAGTGAAATTAGCTAATTTAAAGTCAATGAACCCAATGAAACATAAACTATTCCACAAAGACATAGAATAATATGTGAACTTCTCATTTCTCAAATAGAACTTCAAATGAGCAATGATTCTAATCTTTCATGAACAGTTGGGATATATAAGAAAGATATAAAGGATGACCAACAATGAGTAATTATTTGACTTGCTTAAAATGCCCAGCATGTAACGTAGTGTAGGTTTGAAACAGTATATGCTATGAAAAGGTGAAAGTGACGAGGCTTGAGTTTAAGGACCATACGAACTCAATATTTTTAAGGTCAGGATAGTTCACAGCAACAACAGCCATAGCGGCCTCATTAATAGCTACTTGCTTCCATGTATCTAAACTTCTCTCCTTCCTATCCAGCATTCCTCTTTCTTCCATTTGTGCAGCTTGTAATAGGTCATCGGTGGTAATCTGCACATACAACAAGATCAAATGTTCAAAAGAGCAGATCAAAATGTGAGGCATAAATAACTAACTTGAAAGCATTAAGATATTCAAATCTTCAAGAAATCAGCTGCACATATTCAAATATAGGCATAAATGGGCATAAATTTTATAAATTTATAATGGAATTTTAAACCTGAAAGAAAAACATTTTTTTTTAGAAGAAACAAACTTTATTAAGCAAAAGAAAACGGAGGTGGATAAGGCAACCACAACCGAAGAACAAAAACAACACAGAAACAAACAAACAACACCATCCCCTCCCAAACTAACAGGGTGGGACAAAACCGAAAAACCACAGAACACACCCCCCAACCCTCAAATCACCGCAGCTGCCATATCCCTCATAATAGTGGAATAAGAATAGTCTTTAAAATCTTTTGTAACAGAAGCCCACAAAGCTGCCCAGTACTTAACTCTATCCCACAGATCCCTCACTCCCACTCCCTTATAGTCTTCAAAAATTCTCCTATTACGCTCCATCCAAATGTTCCAAAAAACAGAGTGGACCAAACAGCCCCATAAGGTTGAAGCGCGCTTCCCTGATCCCCAAACCACAAAGTCAGAACAAAGGAAATCAGAGCACCCTTTTGGAATCACCCAAACAGTCCCAACCTCCCTCCACAAAAGCCCCCAAAGACTTAAGGAAAAAGGGCAATGTAAGAAAAGGTGGTCCACACTCTCCTCACAATGCTTACATAACACACACCAATGAGGAGACAGATACATAAAAGGTCTTTTCCTTTGGACAAGGTCTGAAGTGTTAACTTTCCCAAGCGCCACCAACCAAACAAAGACTTTGACCTTAGGAGGAGACTTGGCCTTCCACACACGAGAGAAAGGAGGAAAGGTCACAACCCTCCCCTTGTTGCGCAAAAAGGACTGAAAGGACTTGCTAGTGAAATAACCCGACACCTCAAGATCCCATCTTCTCCTATCCCTTTAGAAGCACACAATCTGACTCCTTCCAAAATTTCCAGCAACTTAATCACCTCGGCAGTCTCCCTTTCATTCAGATTTCTCCTAAACCCAAAATCCCAATCATGAGGAAAAACCTGAGAACCAACAAAACAGTCAATGCTTAAGGAATGCTTTGAAGACAGCTCAAACAAGCGCGGAAAAGAGTCCTTCAACAACCCCTCCCTTACCCAACTATCCTCCCAAAACCTGACCCTAATCCCATTTCCCACCTCGAAACTGCAGCACTGTAAAAAAGTTTGATAACCCGCCGAAATGTCCTTCCAAGGGTTGAGAGATGTAACCGTAGTAGCGGGATTAGCATCCCACCCATTAGTAGCTGACCCATACTTGCTTTTAACCACCATAGCCCAAAGAGAATTAGGTTCCATGGGGAAGAGCCATAACCATTTAGCACGCAAAGCTTCATTCTTTTCCTTCAAAGAACCCACACCCAGCCCACCTTCCTCCTTAGAGTTAGCCACCATCTCCCATTTAACCAAATGATCCCTCTTTCCTTCCTCCACTCCTTCCCATAAAAAGGATCTCATAAGCTTCTCCAATTTGCTAATAACACTGGCCGGAATTTTAAACAACGACATATAATAAGTAGGGATGCTACTCAAAAACATAATTATTATATTTGTATTACCAATCCCGAGCTCGAGCCTCTAGCACATGTTTTAAGGTGATAGATACAGAAGACCTAAATAACTTTCACATTCATAATTAGCCCCTGGAAAATCTAGCAAACACATTGATACATAACTTAGCCAAGTTTGTTTTCATCCTTCTTCTTTTTTATAAAGGTTTTTCATCACTCATATTTCTTTTCATCTTCTCTTTTTAGTGCAAGGTGCAATATCAATCAATCAGAAAAATCAAATGATATGGGGTGTAATCTAATAAGAGGAAGTAATACCTCAGTCCTTCCATCACGCATCATGTTGATTGCGGCAACCTCAACTATGTTAGCTAGCTCTGCACCAACCATTCCATCAGTCATACTAGCAATAGCCATATAGTCCACGTCTTCAGCCATCGGCTTCTTGCGTGCATGGACCTATAATCAGGACACAGAAACAAACTGGAAAAATATAAGCCAGTTATGGAAACAATAAATCATTGGGGCAATTGAAAATGGGCAGTCTTGCAATGCCATATATGCAGTGCAAATGGTACAGGATATAAGTTATGGACTACTACCTTCAAAATTTCAATGCGACCTATAAGACCAGGCTTAGGGATATATATCTTTCGATCAAACCGTCCAGGTCTGACAAGAGCTGGATCTAGAATATCTGGTCTATTTGTGGAAGCAATAGTGATCACTTCACCTCTTCCTTCAAACCCATCCAAAGAAACAAGGAGCTGGAGAATACACACAAAAATGAACAATTTACAAAAGTCGAAGTTTAGTTGAAAAATTTTAGTACTAAGTTCAAATAAAAAAACATTTATATATTCCCAACCTAACCTGATTAAGAGTAGCATCACGTTCTTGCCCACCAGAACCCTTGATCAAACCACGCTCCCTTCCAACAGCATCCAACTCATCAATGAAGACAACCGATGGAGCCTGTGCATATAAACTCAAAAATCATGAGATGTAACAATTTGTGCACCTTTGCTACACCCTCTAAAAGAAAAGTACAAACAATAAAGGCACAACTTCTCACCTATATCTGTTATCTCCTTGAAAATGATTAAACAGAGAAATGCCATCATTTAACACTTACTGATGCAATAATATTATTGAAAACTAGTTTCCAGACTAGCCTATTGTATAAGGAAATTAAAAGGACATGGTGTGGAAAAAATGTGCAGTATGGTGGTTGGTGCAGTGTCAAGAGAGTGAAATTGAACAGCGAATGTCAACACTTACGTTTTCCCTTGCTTCCTGATAAAGTGCTCGGACACGAGATGCACCAACCCCGACATATATCTCCACAAACTGAGAGGCCGAAATGGAAAAGAAGTTGACACCTGCCTCACCAGCTACAGCTTTTGCAAGCAAGGTCTTACCCACTCCAGGAGGGCCACAAAGAAGTATCCCACCTGATCAAGAAATTAATGACCCGCACAAAATAAATCATGCATAAAGCAATACCAATAAACAAACAAGTAAATGGAAAATAATTGGGAAAACAGAACAATCAAATCAGTGTGCTTTCAGTGGAATCAGAGAATAACCAGGGCATATCAACAATCGTTCAACACAAGGGCAGTCATATAAGTCATATATTAAGCACAGAAACCATGTCATATAAGAAAAGCTATCTAACAATGTCAATAGCTCAGCCGCATTGCTACAGCATCTAACCTGGTATTTTAACTCCTCTTCTCCTATACATTTCACCATGAGTGAAGAACTTGACAATCTCCTCAAGCTCAAGCCGGATCTTCCCAAGGCCAGCTACATCCGAAAACTTGACATCCACGCCTCTCTCCAAATACTGAGGCAGCCTCTTATTATGAGCTCGACGCACCCGAGCCCCAGACTTCATGAACTGCATAGCCATTTTCAAATAAGGGTTTTGCTCACCCTTCCCTTGCTCAATCTCCTCCTCCTCCTCACCCTCAATCCCCTCCATCTCCCTCTCCAATTCCCTCATTTTCTTCCTCTCCTCCGCCTCCGCCTTTTCAATCTTCAACCTATCCTCATAGTCCTTCTTCTGCCTCTTATAACTAAACACTACGGTCCTGTAAAAAATATAGAAGAACACCAGTCCAAGCGCAGTGGCAACATTGGAGTCCTGAGCCAAATTGGCCCATACATTGGCCATCTCCAGATAATTCCTACGTGCCTGACGCAACGACTCATCGTGTTTCTTTTTCCTCATCCCTCTCCTCGCTCTCCTCTCCTCCTCTTTCTTCTGGGCCTTCATGGCCTTATCGATCATATCTCGTTCCTTCCTCATTCTCTCAAGCTCCTCCTTCCTCTGCATCTTAAACTCCTCCCTCGCTCTCCTCAACTCCATAGCTCTCTTGCTCTCCTTCTTCGGCTTCACAAATGACGACAAAAACGCCGGCCATTTCGCCACAAACCCCAAGTACGGTGACGGAATCTCCGGCCGTTTAAGCGGCGGCGTATAGGCATTGACGCACAAAGACTCGATTTTCAACTCTTCCCATTGTTCCCAAAACCTCCTATCGCTATCCACCGAAGGCAAAACGGTGCGTAGAACCCGATTATCTTCGAGAACAACCAATACGGGCTCTACCCTTTTTTGCAATTCAACACCAGGAGGCTTGATAACATGTTTGAGCTTACCTTCCTGGTTCAATATCAAGAGCTGGGTGTACGGAATTCGATTGGAGACGACGGGGAGGCCTTGGGACCAAGACTCGAGCTCTTGATGAGATAAAGCTTCGGATTTTTTGAGCGAGGACTTCTTGGGCACTCGCTTTTTCTCTTTGACGGCGGCTATGCCGGTTGGGATTTTGGGGAGAGCGGTGGAGATTACAGTGAGAGTTACAGAAAGCTTGAGGAAATCGAAATTGGGTTTCTGGGTTTTATCGTTTTCATCATTATCATCCGTGGTTGAGAGGTGGGAGGAAATGGAGGATGGAGCGAGAGGTTTTGGTGGGTTTTTATTGAGGGTTTTGGGTTTGGGGTTTGGGGATAGAGAAGAAGATGAGTAAGAGCCCAGAAGGCATTGGCAGGCCATGGAGTTTTGGTTTGTGAAAGCTTAATTGTGCCACTCTGCTACATTTCAGAAGCGAAAGTGATGTTGATGAGACGTGAAGCTGAGGGAGTGCGTGAGTTTTTAGCATAATCAGCTTCCATCTTCAGCTTCTTCTCCTCAGTTTCTGTGCTCTGTGAAATCTTTCAAAGCTAAAACACTTGTGTATTCTACGAGATAGAGTATAGAGACGACGGAGAGGGTTCATAAAACGACGACGTTACAATAAATTTTACCCTTTGTCATAGTGGGTTTTTGTAGTGGTCCAATTTAGTTGTACAAGTCCAGTCCCAAGCCCAAAATTGTATGGGGCTCTTTGTTTATTAAAACCCAATCCTAATATTGGTCACTTTGTCAACTTTTCAGTCAATTATGTTGTATGTTTCTGACCGTTATTTTGCGTCTCACTTTTTTATATATATTGTCATACGGGTGACATGTATGCACAAAGAATGACGTGAAAATTAATATGAACAAATCAGTGAAACTTACATGCACCACATCAACAGTTTTAACAGAATTTTTTACAAACTTAACGAATGAAGTTCCCGCTTCTCACATCCTTGCATATCCAAGATTTTTTTGTTTTTCATTTATAATGTGCAGGAAGAGTATTTCTCTCTTTCCTTCTTTTTCCTCATTAGAATAGGAAATCTTTCTCTTTTTTTAACTCTGTTAACTTGGGTATTGCATTGGTGACTAAAACATATAGGTACGTAGTTTCCACAAAAATGGCCAGTAGGCTCAGTTCTTGCCCAATACTAGCAACCATATTAGCAGAAGCATTCTAACAAGCTGATTATCAAATTGCACCATAGGCATCCATCCAGAATTCCCAGCATTTGGAACTTTACCATACCCAGCATCCAGAATTCCCAGCCTTAAAAACAGTGGGATTAATTATTTTATTTAATGTTACATAACTATCATTACAGAGTTGAAGCGCAAGAACATTAAGCAAGTGCAAAATGATGCAACTCCATCTCATCAGTTGTTTGAGAGCCAAATCACATTCTGGATAGCAGACATGGCCAGCAAGAGGCAGCTTAAGAAAGTGCAGGCTATTGAGATTGCAACATGGTCGCAGAAAATGTGCAAAGGTTTACAAAAATCAGGCAGAGACGTGTGCCGGATCCCAGTACGGTTCAGGTTGCTTACCCCGGATGCAGCTGACCCTGCGCTCATCATTGCATATGCAAATACCTGTAACAGAGATTAAAACACTAGGATCACATTCAGATTGTAGATGCCGAATTTTGAAAGGCAAATGTATAATCATTTTCTTTTCTTTCTTTTTTTCATCACAAAGCTTTTTTATCCCTAAATCTAAATCTGTCAATCACTATACTCGACTCTGTAGCTCTAGTGTTAAAGAGCATTCACCCATGTACTCGACTCAAGACCCCGAATTCGAATTCCCCTACCCTACTTCACCATAAAACCCGAGCTCTCCATTACACCATATATATGTCTCCCATGTAATTGCCTTTGGCTAGAAAAGTGATAGAGGGAATGGTGACTACCTGATCCCCAGCATAAGTAAGCCATGCATGATTTCTCGAGGGAATTAATGGAGACTTCCTCAGCAGCCTTGACACATTTATTACTAGTTGCAGCAATGAGTGAGCTACCACAGCTGCTGAAACTCCCACCAGATACCTGCCCACCACAAATTCAAAACATTATTCATTTACTAACTCTATACTTCGCCTTCATATCCACCCAAAATCACACTCCTACAACCCAGCTAGTATTTTGTTATACGCCGGTGGTTGTCATTTTGGTGTTTTCTTGAAACACTATGTTCGTCTATTTTATAGAGTCACAATTAGATATCTTAACGTCTTATAAATTGTCTACCTTTCTGTAAATATGACTTGTGAACGAAGACTTGAAAATAAACATTACATACATGATCTGTTTGGTTTTACAATTTTCAGATCGATTGATTATTTTTGCCCCATTATGAAGTTGGTTCATCCACAAAAGCATTTCATCCATTAGTTATGAATTTTCAACAAGTAAGACAAAATGTTTAAACGTGATCAAGACTAAAATATAGAATAAGAAAACGTTAGAGAAAACAAAAGAAAAAGAATAATCAGTCAGTCACGGGTCTTTATTCTGTTCATTCATATGGCATGTTGGATAGGGGGTTAGGCAGGCAGGGGGAGCCTCAAATATTTAATCTGTTGTCATTTTGGGAAGGGAAGCGCCAAACACAAGGGCAAATTCGTCAACGTCAAACTTCAACTGAATCAGTCAAGGGAGCATGACAAACAAACCAAGACAAAATTTGGTGGAAACCCAGTAGTAAATAAACACGAAAGTCCAGGGGCATTTTAGTAAACCGAAAAAAGTACGTGCTGAATGCAACAAACCTCCGTCATGCTTGGATTCGACTCTCCGGTTGGTTAATATGAACAAAAACTTGCATATTTCATGTTTCATATGTTTTTCTCTCGATCTCTAAAATGTATGAAATATGTTACATGAAATTTTTATTTTCTCGATTTCTAAAATATATGAAACATGTTACATAAAATTTTTATTCATCGGTAAGGTAATAAAACGCATATATATGCATTAAATTAAAATTATTCTCTCTCTTCTTGTTTTCATGGGAAGGGTGTTTGAGTAATTTGGGAGGGGAGTGGAGTGGAGGTGCTTACTCGAAAGAGTCGGCGAAAGACCACTTGGAGTTAACGGGGAGCTGAAATCCGTAGATGGAGACAGTGCTCGCCTCCCTGGCTGTCACCATGAACGACAGCGCCGTCACCGAAGCCACCATGCACATCACCCTCAGGCACACCTGTGCCACGTCACCCTTCCGGAGCAAACCACGTGCTCCGGCGTCATTCATGGTTCCATTGATCTCTACAACCACCTTCCCGACCTCCACCACCTCCTCTTCGACCGACGTCGTTTTTCGGCTGCTCACCATTTCTCCTCTTAATTTGATTTTCTGTGTCTTCTTCTTCTTTTAAGCTAAGAGTTTTGTGTGGGATTTGGATGTGAAGGAAATGCTGGTACAAGTTACAAAGTACGTGTGTGTGCCAAATTGCCAAGTAGAGCACTGGTTTAGTGGCTTTTTATAAACCAGGGGGGCTCTGTTCCCTGCGGTTACGTACCCTACGGTTCTTACATTTGAATACAGCCAAGAACTAATTGCAATTTGTTTACTTTCTTTTCTTTTATTGCATGGAAGTTTGAACTTAACATCTCTATCCTTTACTTCTCTAGTTTCATGATACTATGATGTTCACAATCAACAATTGTCTTTTTCTTTTTTGAATCGGGAAAGTTAGGAATGTGGAAGATAATGAAATTGGTATGTGCTTATTTTTAATTTTTAATTTTTTAAGTATTGAATTATAAATTTTAACGTGAAACTTACATAGTTTTTTTATTCTTTAATTTTTTGTCAACGTATGAGAAACATGAATAAGAATAATTCCAAGACGTACGCATGCATTAGTAAAGATAAGAGAAGAGAAGTATAATTTCAACACTCATTCAATTTTCAATTATATATAAATAAAAATTATTGTAATTCATGAACAATTTATGATAAACATTCAAACATGTAGCATTATTATATAGAGCATAACTAGAGTAACCCTAGATTTTGTCCCATGAGATTATTATAAAAATAATCGCTAGCTAGCTCTCTCTCTCTCTCCCTCTACCTACGTAGTTTATTGTATTTTAAATGTCCTTGCAACATTATAAATGATGGAGGTTTTTTTGGATTGGTTAGCTTAAGTTAACTGCTGCATGAGAGGGACAGGTGGAGAGAATGTAGAGGGAGAGAAGATGAGCCCCGTGAGTGTACATATTGCAATGGAAATGATGCTTTCTTGGTTGGACTCTTCACAGTTCACTGCTAGCTAGCCATGACATAATGAGGACCTCTAATTTTCGTCACTGGAGTCTGGAGAGCCTCGTTGGGCTCTTCAATTTTCAGAGCCTTCTGGCTACTTCTCAAAACTCGTAACATAAACCACTAAGAGTGGTCTGGTGGTTTGTCTGCTATTTGGGTAAGGCTCTGGGGTTCGGTTGGGTTTGCTTCTCAATTCGAGTCCCAGCAGTTGCAACACTTGGTGGCCAGCAGCAAGTTCAGTTCCGCGAGTGTAGATTAGTTGAGGTGCGCGTAAGCTGATCCAGACACCTCATGATACTTACAAACAAAAAAAAAAAAAAAAAAAAAAAAAAAAAAAAAAAATTCATAAAAGAAAAATAAAGATGTTGTGTTAGGCAAAATATTAGATGCAAGGGGGCGGACTCACACTACCCTAACCAATTGGCCTAATCCACTTTTGCGTACAAATAGAACTTCTAATCAAGAACACGGGCAAACTCCGGCCTCAGTCATTATCTGGTCTCATTATCAAACGAAGGTTTTGAGTTCAAGTTTCATCCATGATAATTGTTGGATTAAAAAATGGTTAGGGTAGACAATAAATACCTAGACGTCAGATGGGCATAGCAAATTCGGATAGTTTGGATGAATGATGAATCACATCATTCCCTATGTGGTAGGCATCCATCACAAGTGATAAGTACTGAAATTAGCATTAAATATTGTATTGCTGAAAGACGAAAGCTTCTCAGTTCATTCGGAGGTCATCTCTGGCTCCATTGCTCCTCAATTTGAGGTCATATTTTAAGCGATTGATAGGTGGATTGGAACGAAGATACTAGGTTCGACTTGAAACATTGAGGGCAGCATGGGCTATTGTGACTAGCGAAGCTCGGGCTCAAAGTTTGTTAGCTCCAAATTTATGATGTTGAGAGTTGAATTGTACCAATATTCTAACCAAGTCTATAAGAGAGAAACTACTTGTGTGGAACGGGGATAACACTATTTTGCTATTCCCGGTCAATGACGGTATGTCACGTGTAATTACTTTTCAATTTGGCATACCGTAATTGACCCAAGATAACAAAACAGTGTTATCCCCATTTCACACAAATTTTTCTACTATAAGTGGGAGTAGAAGTTAGAAATAGCACATGCGAAAATGGTTTTGATGGTCTGGATACGTAGAAACCTAAGACGAACCTTAGTTTAATCCTAAGACCAACCGTAGTTTGACAGCTTAAGACTGACCACAAATCGGCAGCAATCTTGCTGAACAAGTAAGCATGTACGGCCAATTTGACATAAAATTCATTCCATTTGATATCAGTCTGATACATCCTGTAGTAACCTAAAAATCACAAATTAACAGTGCTCGCACATCAAGATGCAGCTTGCATGTAATAAGCAAAACCACTTATTATCATACATCAACCGCTAGTGACTTAAGTTTATTAGCCTCGAAAATGTTGGAGTAAAAAATAAGTAAAGGAGATTCCAACTAATAAGGACGTAATGACCAGACAATTCCAACTAATAAGGGCGTAATGACCAGACACCTCTTTCAAGTCTAAGCTTCAAATTTTTCGCAACAATTATATTTTCTCATCACAAATGCCGCAGTACCAGTTTGTTGACCAGAGCAGCTAAACTCCAAACATTAAATCCATGACTTTGGACACCATTGACTTTGTTGGGGAAGCAATTGAACCACCGGATTGTCGCGCACTGGTACTACCATTTTGAAGATAGTAAGAACGAGGGGGGGCTCTTGAAGCATTCAGTTCTGCATGTTTCATGGCTGGTTGGGGGGGCAATGTCATGAAACCCTGATTGTTGATCCTTTCATTTAATGCATGGCGTTGCATTGGATCCAGTGGCTTCACACCTATAATTAGCGCCCCATTAATCTGCATCCCGTTCTTGCTGAGAGCCTTCTGAGCATCAAAGTAATTCTGCACCACCAGAATTAAGAACAGTTAACAATTTTTACTCAAATTGACATGATATATCTTCAGTCTATTGCAGTTACATCCGTCTGATACTTCAGCCAGACTGAGCAAACGAAGAGAAAAGGAGGGAATAAAGGTAAGTCTTTGGCACACATAGACCCACGCACAAAAGACTACAAGTACAACAAACCCAGAAGAATTTTACAGACAAAAAGGCAAAAGAAAAGGGCAAAGCTCAGAAGGACTACTTAGTATCATCCCTAACTATTTTGACTCAATTTCATGGCAAACTTTACTTCAAAATATTAACCAAACAACAATGGTCTACATCAATTCACCACTACCTATGCACACAACGTAGTGTTACAAATTCCCTTCCATTTCATGGCAGCATCATGCCAATAATAAACCCAAGTTTGAATGGAAGTGATGTACGGTGGTATTTATTATTATATTCAACAGACTTGAAATAATAGGAATGAAGAGAATATTAATGCTTGGTATAAGAAATTTGATTCATCAAACTTGAAATAATAGGAAAAAAGAAGAACCTGATATAAGATGTGCATCCAGTTGGCATCTCTTGGACCAGGAACATGTTTCAAAATCATGCCACATTTTTCAAACTCTCGTAAAACTAAATTCGTATCACCTGGAGAAAATCTGAAAGAAAAAAAAAGACTATTAGAGGCTATACGGATAACTGAATAAAAACTACATTTTAATTACTCAAGAAGATAGACAAGCAAGCCAAATTATAAATATAACTTCAAAGGGTCTAAGCTTAATTGAGATCAAATAAGCTTCAATAAGTAGACTATAGAACTTTTGCCCTACAACGTTGAAAACCACCATGAGATATTAAAGAAAAAAAGAAGTTTTGAGAGTTCCCTATATAAGTTTTAGAGTGCATAACGAAATAATACCGGTCCTCTCAACTGTGAGCTAGAAGCTCGGTATGGCAATTTATATAAATTAGTTCAAAATTTATAAAATACCAATCACCATCATATAAAATATATTACATAATCAGATTGTCTTGCTTCTAAATGTTTAATTACCGAACAAGATCCCCCCTTTTTATTCTGCAAGTTCAACAAATTCTATGTGGTTAAGAAGCAAAAAGGAGCAGAGGCTTGGGGAGAGGGTTGTGGTTTGTGAAATATTAAGAGTCAATCGACAAACCACTTGCTCATCAATAACCAGCTAAAAGACATTTGTCACTGTAGAACACTTATTTATAACAAATATTAGAAATTTCTCAAGATTTTTGAGACTTCAGACACATTTGGCAAGAAAATAGGCTCTTATGATCACTGACCACTTTAAGTTTAAAAAGTATGTCAGGGGTACATTTGATTCAAGCATATCTGAAACCTTTAATAGCTTGGAAAACAAGAGATTATTTCTTTTATTTTTCTTTTTAAACTCTTTTCTTTGCCCAACAACCACCAGGAAATAAGGCCAAAACCACACACAACACAGCAAAGATGGATTATTACGGATAAGATAATTACCAAAGGTAGACTAAAGCCGAAGGTTATACATTATATATCAGCCAAAGATGTATGAATTTATATATACCCAAGAACAAAGACAAAGGTAAGGTTAAAGAATTACCCATAGACAGTAACCCATTCTTCCTCGTTGAGGTTCCCTGCAGGCAAGGTATTCCTTTGCATCTCTGGCCTTGCAACTTCCCTTGGAGGTGGAAGAGTGATCAGAGCACCAGGCTGAACAACACCCTCAACTGGTGAATTCCTTCCCTTCTCATCTTGCTCACCACCACTCTTTGGGGATGACCACCAATTCATACTCGCTGAACCCTGTTGGCCATGCTGTCCACTTGATAGAGCATAAGAAGTGCTTGCTTCTGATCTGTTTTTTACTGGAGTCAAGGAATCACGTCCGAAACTGTGGACCGGAGTTCTAGGATCTGATTTTATTTCCGGGGATACAGGGTAATCTGGAATTCCAGATTCAGGGGAAAAGTCTGAGCGGTCTTCCAATGTGTAAAGCGGAGGAGGTGGAAGATCTGATCCCCCACCACTCTCACGCCATAGAGCAGAGACTGCAGCTGCCTGGCCTGGAGTCGAAATTTTTCCTCTCCGGGCTGAGACTGGCGAAGTTATATCTTGGAAAAACAATGACTGCCTACCCGATTTGGGAGTTCTATGTGCTGTGGTGCTCATCCTGGAAATTTTTTTAAGTACTGATTCCTCTGGAAAATAAAGAATGTAAGACTTAGCCCTCCTTTTGGTTACCACATAAACAATAAAACAAGTAACTTTGTTCAGGTAAACAAAAAAACACACACAACCAGTTGTTGCAGAATGTTAGTCCTT
Organism: Prunus armeniaca; assembly: GCA_903112645.1. NCBI lineage: Eukaryota > Viridiplantae > Streptophyta > Magnoliopsida > Rosales > Rosaceae > Prunus > Prunus armeniaca. The sequence goes on along the minus strand of CAEKDK010000003.1, from coordinate 4,772,654 downwards.
AGGGACCCTGGGTTCACTTAATAATGCACTACCTAAAAAAAAATATCTACGTTCTTATTTCTTTCCTTTTCAGCAAGCAAAACACATCATCATATGAACAAGAAATACGAAGGCCAGACTTTTAACAGTAAATAAATAAATAAAAACCGGAACTTTATTTATTTACTTAAGCAAAGCGAATCACAGATATAAATTCCTGAAATTCGGTGAATAATTCAAACGAACAAGATATGAAACACTCAACCACACTAAAATCGCATAGTTCACAGTTTAAACAAAACCTAGTCTATGGGTTTTCTCCGTTTGGTTTCTGAGAAACGAAGAAAGTCAATAAATTACCGAAAAAACTAAATCGACTCAGTTAGAGCACGAATGCGTAGTAAATCTAAACCACGAGCTTAGAGAGAGAGAGAGTACCTGGGAAATGGAGGCAATGAGGAGTGTGGCAGCGATTAGGGATTGAAATAGGAGGTGCTTTCTTTCTCTTTTTTTCCCTCCTAAAGAGGGCGTGTCTGTGAGAGTGACTGTGAGAATGCAGAGCTGCTCAAATAGGAGCCAATTCGGAACCCTAAACCCTCATCAACCAGGAATTCAAATTTTCCTCTTTGGACAATGGTTGTATTGTTTTTTTTCCAAATGACGATTTTAGCCTCGTCCCGCTTCCCATTTTACCTCTCAATTGCTTTTCGAAGGAGCTTCCATTTACACCCCAAAAAAAAAAGGCAACTACTCATCTCATATCACCTGATTCACCTAATTTTAAATTTGTTTTAAAATAAAATTTTTGCTCAAAGTATTAGAATATGATAATTTTATTTTTTTTAACAAAGTAAATTTGTCATTAATATTTCATTAAGTGGTGGGTCCAGAAATCTTATCTGTGACACGGATCGGCATATTTAGATTCGCTCTTTTCTACCGGTGACAGCGTATACTTTTCTGTGAGAATCTTCGATTGTTAATTGTACTCGGGGCTTTTCGTTGTAATTTAATTTTATTTCCACATTTTATAAATTTAAATATAAAAAAACTCCAATCAACACAACAAAATATTTAGTGTATATGTATATTTTATATTTACCTTCTTTTGTCATGGGCGCCAAACTTTTAGATATGTAATGTCATTACAGGCATGTACTAATGACATGAGGCATTACATTACATAAACGCCCGGCAGAACATATGTGTATTGGCCTAATAACGACACTCAAATTGCTATGAAGAGCCAAGATTTACATCCAAATTTCTTTGTGCATTCTTTTGGCAATATTAATAAATATTTTATCGTTGGAATGTGATGCTTGATTAGACTAGTTAACCATATGTTTTAGATATTAACAAAAACTTATATTTATTTTACATATATAATATTCTCATATCGTACAATCTAATAACATGACATGTGAGATTATGAATCAAAACAACAAGAAGTTTCAAAATGGGGCTGACAACGGTTCGGTAAGCCTTCCTTGATCGGGGGATTCAATATTGACAGTAGGGCACAAGCACTGGCAAGGGGGCGTTTCAAGAATTTGAGCCTCCTCCTCCTTCCACTCCACAACCTTACTCTGCAGTTGCTCACCCTCTTCAGCAACCATATGCACCATCTCTTTCATTGAGCCAACGGGTCTCAGTCCCTGCAGACAAATTTAGATTAGCTAGGGGCCGGCGCATGAAATTTCATTATGTATTCAAATGCATATGTTAAAAACACACCTGAATGAATACAGCTGAGGCTTCTTCTGGTTCCATTTTCTCAACCACATCAGCAGCCAGTTCCTGCAGATATGAGAAACAAGGAGATCAGAAGAAGTTCAAACCCTAATCCAAATAACGTACTGCAGATACATTAAATATGTACCCTCGCATGGTTGAGTTGTCCTTCACTCAAAGTCCTAGGCTCCAACTCAATAGAACAACAAACTTTAGCCATGAAAAACAATCTATCAAGAAAAGCAATCCAATTGGGTAGAAGTTGCAGGCCATATGCCAATCAAAACCAACAGTTTTAGTGTTACTATCGCTGCTTATAAGACTATCTAGTCTATATATATAGCATATATTAAGACCTGAGCCGATATTTTAGGCAAAGTCACGGACTGTATATAGTGACTGGTGGAAATTTTTGTAGAGCAAAGAAGCTTGTTACATCCCGTGGGCTTCTGTGATAGAAATTGATGGCCTATTTTGTATGGTGGGTAATATATGAACGTAGGGTTGTGATTGAGTTGACATTTTGGTGGAGGTGTTTTTGTGTGAGCTGTGAATTTGGTGAAACAACTGTAACGAGGGATCAGTAGCATATTGGTTAACCCTTCCATTGGTCTGGTAAGAGGTGAAAAGATGCATGATATATAGGGTTTGCTTGATTTGATTTGATTTTTATGGATTTCTTAAAAAGGGTACACTTTCTGGGGTTCAATATTATTGAGTCTCGACTCTCACTAACAACATTTGAGTGAGGATTGATCAATAGTATGTGCACCGTCGTTCACACGCATATTGGCGATCAGATATACAAAACTAAAATTAAATACACACAGTTTTAAAGAAAATGATGAAGAGAAAAACTTACTTGTAACGAGTGTATATACACCATTCATCTCACAATAAGTGGTCAGATAACTAACAATGTCAGAAGATGTTGCGAAAGATTATACACACCCGCTGTATGTAAGCCCAAATCCCCAAAAGGCCAAGCCCAAGAAAAGGCTTGAATAGGCCCGGACACCAGACTCATAATTGAATGACTTGGTTTCAGAAATTTGCATTTGGTGCCAAAATTGTCAATCCTTCTGTTTAATTAGACCAGAATTAAAAGAGGAAACCCCAATTTTAATTAAGTGGCAAGACCATTAACATGGTAATCATGTTGACCAACCAAATGCAGTCAAACATTACAACAAGGTTAACAAGAATAAACAAACAAGGCTAGGAGGAGCCTAGGAGAGGAACTGAAGCCTACTAAAGATAGCCAACTGGTTTTTCTGCATAGCCATGTGCCTGCTTATCCTCCCCCTCTCTCTCTCTCTCTCTCTCTCTCTAGTGAAATCATGTTACTTGGGCTACCAAGAATATGTTAAGTCAATGACAGTTTACCTTAATGTTTATTAATTAGTTAGATGATCAATATTACATTGCTCTCTAAGTTACTCAGCAATCTTCTGTAAAGAGCTGGCAATTGAAACCTGTTGTTTGACTGCAAATCTGCAATGCATAAGCTTGGAACTTATGTTCGGACCCAAAAAAAAAGCTTGGAACTTAATGTGGGCATGCTTTGTTTGTTTATCAAATTTGGTCAAACAAGTGGGGGGTCAAACTTAAAAGCCTCTTGTTCATGTCGTGCATTTGAAGAAAAAATAGGAAGATTTTTGTGTTTTTTTAATTGTTCCATGAAATGATATGATACTTTGCCAGATGTACATGTCAAAATCACACACAGGACCCAAACAGACCAGAACCTCATGACATGAAACAAAACCATCTGTTGGGCCATGTGAAGAGGAAGGTCACATAGAATGGAGAGGTTCATGGGAAGAGAGACCTTTTCTTTGCTTGATGCAACTTGCTCCTTTTGAAAAAGAAAAGCCTAATTGGCCAATCTGTCATTGTTTTTGCTCATTACCATTTGTAAGCTTTCCATCCATTCTATTTGGCATATTTTGTTCATGTTTCAAAAACTCATTTCGTGCTCATGTGGGGTTCTTTTAACATCTCAAAAGAATGTGGTCTCACAATGCTAACTTATTTTTTTCTTTTTTGAAATCCTTTTCGTCTCAAAAGAAACCCCTTTTCCTTTTCAGTCTGGTCGATTAATTCCTGCTTGGCTTTTATCGTTACCTTTATACTAATTATGCTTCCACCTAGTTACTGTTAGATTAATTGAATACAATAAATACATGAATATTACAACATGAATAAAAGCAGAGTTATCCATCGATTCATACTGAATGAAGAAGACATGGCAATTATGAGAATGATATTCTTCTCTCTGTAACACCAGAATGTTCTTGCTATTAATAAGTTAAGCAAACTACAGAACTCGTGTATTGTGAGAGAAGGGACCGATTCTTTTATATTGAGCAAACCTTAACACTTTCTCTCCTATTATATAGATAAAGAGTTTAAACCAAACTAATATACTTAAGTGATTGAGTAATAGTCAATATAAACATAAGTAATAGAAGTCCGTCAAAATTGAAAGTTTAACAATAACTAATAAACATAAATCTCATTATCTCATTCTAATTCGATAATTATAACACATGATTAGGCCAACTCACATAAGTCATCTTTACAGTTACTTGGCAATTCTAAGTTACCATTTGCATACTGCAGGGTTCTGATTCTTGATGAGTCTTGACCAAAGCATGTTATTACAATCGTACCACTCTTCGTCACTAGATGTTATCATTTCACTTATGTTATAACGTACGTTTCTGTAAAAACCCATTATATTGCCTCCTATAGGTCATTTTACCTAACTTCCATTAATAAACCAAAACATGTGAAATTGCTTGTCGCTCTACCCAAGTTGAACTTCCCTCCCATCTTAATTAATTTCTACATACGCAACTAATTAAGTGTGAAATTATAATGGTCATAATAAATTCACACAAAATAAAAAATATGAGGGAGAGGGAGAGAGAGAGATGCAAAGTCATAAAAAGGTAGCTATGGAGGGGACAAGAAACACATATCATATATCTGGTTAAGAAATAACATGGGTGGGAAAGATCTTGGAGACAACTGGGAAGCAAAGCCATTCTGGAAAAAAAAAAACAATTGGATATATTATCCAAAATATAATTAAACAGAAACAGATGCAGGCATGCACGTCACGTACGCCATGTGCTTGGGTTTCATCATCCACATGCAAACCCCCCCGAGCCTCCTCCATTTCACATTCTCCGCTCATTCAATTCAATCTGCTCATCATTCATATATATATATATAGGAAAATAATTATATATATATATATATTTGAAAGCAAGCATGCATATATGTGTACTTTTGCGTACCCTTGTTCTAGTCTTCTACGTATATGATGTTGTGGCCTTTCAAAGGCAGGATAAGGTAAAGGTAGAGCATTATTATTATTATGTGTACCCATCTTCTTAGCTTTGTATGACCCATCACCTGGCATTGTCTTTCCATGAAGTGAAAGCTCTATTTTATATGCACATCATATTTTAATTTGTGTTCAGTTTTGATGTAAAGTGGCCATGTCTATCTGTGCATTGTCTAAAGTAATCTTGTTCTCATTCTCTTCATTCCATTCGGGTGACTACTTCTCAATTATATCAACTAGTTCTTAGCCTAATGATATTTCTTTTTCTATACTAAAGAAAGTAGTCTCGAATATTTGAATATTCATTTCCCTTCTAATTCAGAAAAATGATATGATATATAGAAAATGTCAAATATATCTATATATTTTATTAAATTTCCTCCTTTTAAGACATTCAATCTACTCACTCTCTCAATATAACGTAGTTAAATTACACGTATCATATGTGTGATCTATCTAATTTAATCTTAAATGACCGTGATTACCTCCCTTATAATCACAATTCACAACCTAGAATGAACATAACAAATTGATGAATATGAAGACTAATAATAAGACAGTGGAGCCCATGGAAGGGAAAATGTCCAGGATCGGGTGGACAGTTAAATCAGTCCCCAAGTGTACCTAATTCGTTGTTTAATGATCCCCCCCCACATGACCTTCCCTGCACCATTTTCGCAAGCTTACGCACTATGCAGCAAGCAGCCAATGCCAAAATTCCCCTTGAAATTGTTTTATTTACTTTTTATCTCCTCTTGCTGCTCGCATTGGTTTTCAAAGTTTTTAAAACGCACTTTTATGTAAAATGGTACGTACACAAAACGACGTATCAATCAACAAACTACTTTTCTAAATTAAATTCCACCATTTCATAATTTCACTGAATCCCATGCTCTTCTTCTAGCTAGCTCCTCCTGTCTGCCTGCCTGCCTGCCTGATTATTCTCTTAAAATGCCCTGAAATTTGGGCCCTCGATACTCACAAAAAGGTGCCCACTGATCAATCACAATTCTAGTTGCTACTCTTTTCGGATGTTGCTCTTTTTGTGCTCCAAAAATTTCTCGAGCTTGAGCCAAATATTATTATTTCATGCAGTTCTCCATTGGCCTTATGACTTTTTTTTATGGATGTCCAAATGTTATTATCGTGCAGACATCATTATAAATATATAAAAAAGCAAGACGAGATAATAAAAAATATGTGACATATTCGTGCTACCTAATAATATGTTTGTGAGTGTGGGATGCTTGAAAACTTGGACAAAATTGTGCAAATTTTGGTAGCTGAAAGTGATTGACTTTCAATCAATGAAAAGCTAAGGAGGAAGAATTGACTGATTAGAAAAACAAAAAAAAATCTTGGAATTTGGAGTTGTGAGCCAATGAGCTAGCTCCTCCTCATGTGCATGAGTGCTTTATGTCAACCATTTGCAGAAGCAAAGGCACTTCATCAGCACTATAGATGCTTCCTATGGCTCATTTCATCAAAGTCGCAAAGCCATTTGTTTGAATTTTTTTTTCTTTTAGCATACCATTTATTTGATGTTAATTAATCTATTTCAAATTCAGGAAAAAAAAACATAATTAATATCCGTATCAATATTACGGTAATATAATGTGATATTTTGACAACATAACATACTAGATAATCTAACAATAAAATATTTTCTTGACACTGCACCGAAGCAAATGGCATTTCCTCTTTTTAACAAAATTTGTTGATTTTATTAATTTAACAAAAAAAGAAATTGAAAACAAAATGTAGGTAAAATTGATATTCTGAATTTGCCAAATTCGGCAAACAAAGAAAAGAAAAGTACAATACAAAGCCAAGGCCCAACTTTCTCCCTTCCCTTTTTTTTGTTTTTTGTTTTTTTATTTTTTTGTTTTGTTTTTTTTTTTTTTTGGCTCATTACAAATTACAAATTTTAAGACCAAAAAATTAGCAAATTAAGCTAGAGAATTCTTGTTAAATTTTGAGAGGTGCACCCTAACTTATCCTACTCTAGCATCACTACATCATCCGCCGGAAATCGTTAACGTTATGGTGAGGGATCAAGTACTCATCATGACCACCGCTGGATACGCCAAAAAAGGAACTTTGACTGAGAAACTGATGCTGATGTGATCTATGGACCTCCTTTTGTCTCCGGAGCTCCAAAACCTTCCTGTGCGAATTGGAATGCCTAGCCGACACAAAAGTGGGGCTCGCGGCAGGACGGTACTCGGGCACAAGCCGGCCCGACTTATAGCGAACTCCACACGCGTTACAAAGTGTTTTTGGGCCCATGGGGCCAGTCCGCCATTGCGGGGTCTTTTCTGCCGCGCAATGGAGGCATTTCCGGCCCGAAGAGTCGGAACCCGAGTTCGAATTGCCGCCAATACCATCTTTCTTCTTACACGTTGTCGTTTTGGGAGGCTTGATGGAGTCATTGGGAGTGATGAGGTGGAGGAGGCGCGTGGACCAGTCTCCGGGGGCAGCGCGTGAGCGCTTGCTTCGGGCTTTTCCTGGGAGAGGTGTTTCGGAGTGGAAAAGCGGTGCGTTTTGATTCGTTTCAGAGGACGAGGACGTTTCGGGGGTTTGAGGTTTGGTTGTGGTCATGGACAGGAATTGTAGAGCTTGCAAGTCCTTCTCTGCTGAGAAGGAGTCTTCCACAAAGTTCGATAGCCATTCTAGCTCCGCCAAGTCGTCGTGCTGTAATCAAATTTAAATAACACAAAATTAATCAAATTTGCACTGAATTTTGCAAATTAATAAAAGTTTATTTCATAATTAAACATAAAATTAATGTACTAAATACTAATAGTCATGCATATTGCATGCAAAAGCTAAAGAGTAAAGCTATTTCCATCCTTTTTTTTCCTCCACTCCCTTTGAATAATTTGTCCAATTACAAATTTATCCTTGTACAAAATTGCTAATTATTTTACCAATAAAATTTCCGCTATTTAATTATAAAATTAACCTGTGGCTCATGCAAATTGCATGCAATGGCCAGAAATGAAGAGTTAATTAAATCCAAATGTACGTTAAGAATAGTGGTCAGGTGAAAATTAATGTAATTAGAGTTTTACCGGAACGCAAAGGTCGCCGGAGAACTGAGAGTCGCCGAAGCTCCGGTTTCCAGAGAACTGAGGCTCTCCCCCGGAAACCGATGAATTGCAGCTGTCTACGGCGGTGACGGCGGAGGAATCGGCAGCGGGGTCCAAGAACCCGCCGTCGGCGACTAGAGCGTCTTCGTTGGAGAAGTCGAGGAGGTCGTCGACGGTGAATTGGTCGCCGGCGGCGGCGGGCTTTTTCTCCGGGAGAAAGTCGGCCGCTCCGGCGTCGAAGTAGCCTCCGAGGTAGAACTCCGGCAGTTCCATTAAGTGCAGAAATCGCAGTGGTTAGAAAGAGAGAGAGAGAGGTGAAGAAGAGAGTTTGTTTGGTTTGTATGGGTGAGATAGAGTGGGTGAGAGAGAGAATGAAGGGGGGAGGGGGGGGTTTTGAGGAGTGAGGGGAGGGGCAGGAGCGTAAATAAGATGAAATTGGAGCATCATTTTACATGCAGAGAGGTTCGTATTAAATAATGAGGGGAAGGTGCTGGCCTTTTTGAACCGAACCCTTATGAAACTCGTCACATGATCGCTGACACCACCTCCACTTTTGTCACGTGCTTTTTGGACCCACCCCCAAAAACCCAACCTCCCCTCTTAATAAAGCAAGGCAAAGCTCAAAATAAATATAAAAAAAGAGGAATTTACCTTGGATTTTGGAAAAAAAAAGAATGTAAAATATTAATATGGTTGACAAAAGCTTTGTTGGGTAATAAATGTTAAACGGTAAACAAACGGACCTTATCCAATTTACCAGCGTCAATTCGTCATGGGGATTAGCGTCGACTGACTCGGGCCCATCTGACTCAGTCTTGCAAACCATCATTTTTCATGTAGGAAAAATGTTAGTGATTATATCAATTTTTATACACTAGATATTGGCAAACAAACTTGGTTGAAAAACTGTATACTGTTTTATTTGTATTTTCATATATATAGAGAATCCCTCAAATAAATTTATTTAATTTATATTTTTATAAGACTCACTCTTCATTGAATTTGAGTGATTCCACCGTCGAATTTTCAAGTTTGAATTGATAGATCATTTTTGCAAAAAAACACAAAAAATAGAAAATATTGTATCATTTAATTGGAAGGTAGTCATTTGAGTATTTCTTGAAAACCATTGTTCTTTTGTTTATTTCATCACAAGCACAACTAGATGTCTTAATAGTTTACAATTTTTTTAAAAAAAAATTTGTTCAAGAATAATTTATGAATTTTTTTTTTTTGTCAAAGAATACTCTATGAATGAAGATTTGAAAAATCAACGATTTGAATTGTTAACCTACAATATTAATATTAAAATAAGCTTGTTATACTGTAATAATAAAATTGAACATTTGGGCATAAAACTTGGCAAAGTAAGCTTTTCCTAACATTTGAATCCTCAAATCTAGGAATGTAGGCTATATCAATCTCCTAGAAGAGTAAATTTTGGGCATTGTTTATAAACTATATTGCTTCAACTAACAGCCTTACTCTTGCTCTAACACACACTTATACAACTTTATGCTAAGTAACGTTATCTCATAAGTTAACAAACCCTTTTTATATGAAGGGAAGACAGAATGAGAGGCTACAATCCATCAAATTTTGCGTATAATTATAATTATAATTATTTTATTTTTTTGGGAATTTAGATTAAAGAGTTCGAACATGAGACTACTAATATCGTTGGCTAGATCATGGGTAAATAATTGAACTATTTTCTAATTCATTTTGTACATTTATGGGTCGATTTTATAACATAATAAAAGCTATAGCTCTTTGTTTTGTTTTGTGTATTTAATTTAAGTCCAAGTAATTTGGTTTTAATTTATTTTCGTAGGAGGGTTTTACCCAACAATTAGAACCAAATGGTGAAAAAAAAATCCAAAATGGAAATCCTCAAAAGATCATATACGGCAGGTAAGATTAAATCATCAAAAGTGAAAATCCTCCTAAGTGGCCACGTGGATGAGATCAAGACCGTTATTTGATTAAGTCGAGCTGTAAGCATCGTGCTTAAACGTGGGTGGGGAATATAAATAATGGGTTATGATGGGGCAATAGCGGCAAATAGGGGTAGAAAGTACAATCGATTAAAGTTAAAATATTGCATAAATCAGAGGGGGAAAACTTAAATTAAAGTAAAAGCACAATTCCCAAGAGCAAAAAATTATTAGGAGCAGAGGAATCCGGCTGTAAACTTGGACACTATTGGAATGCAGAGCCTTGGGAGGAATCACAGCGACAAAACCTGGCAGAGATCGATTCTGTAGGGGTTGAAAATTCATCTTTAATTTATTTTTTCTCTTCGTAAGTTATGCTAATTACTTTAGTTTTGTTGCAATTACTTATCTAATAATTGACATTAAGAGTAGTGCTATGGCCGGACAGTCGTGTAAGTATTCTCTATCTGTAAATTTATGCGGGTTAAACAAAAATCCTAACATTTATAGACTATCATCTTTAGTTTAGTTTTGTACTCTTTAATCAAAGAACTTAATCATGAACCAAAGCACAATCCACCGCATAATTAATTTAATTTTTGTTTGTACAAGGTATTTTAAATCTTAATTTCTGTTGTATCGACACACATACGAAAAAAAATATAATTCAACAAATTTGACATTAATTTAAGCAAAAAAAGTAGAGAATACAGTTCAATTGAGCGTACGAAACAAGTATGTTGGCTTCGTTCGTCAGCCATTTGAACCAGGCATCGACTAATTTGATTTTAAAAAAATTATATAATTTTATTTTTAAATCGAATGGCATTTGTTAGGCATAAAAGGAAATTGGGTTGCATGTAATTGGGGAGGCTGGTAAAGTCCACGTGGCTGGAATCTATTCATGACGAGCCCACCTTCATGTGGTGCTTCCTTCACACGTGCAATATGCTTAGCATGTCTAACACTAACATGGTAGCACGTGTGTAGTGGTCACGTGCCCCTCTCCTTAGTGCATGGGCTTTGAACTTGATTAATTAAGGGGAGGGAGCTTAATTATGGGATGGCCTCACACTCAGACTCACTTAGTGTATTGAGGGGAGGGAGCTTAATTATTAGTGTGTAATAGAGTGAGTTAGTGTATTGAGCTTTAAGTTGGTTTTTGGTGAACAGCTTTATGTTGCTTGGTTGCTTCAAATTTACAACCAGAAAAAAGCCTTCTTGGGTTTTAAGCAAACTTTTCCAGCTCAGATGTATAAAGTTAAAACTCTATTATGGAAATATATAAATATATATACAATATTATTGGTATGAGCTAGGGTTAAACCCAAGATTGATGATAAGATTTTAACAGGTAGCGTTAAACATTAAATATGTAGCGTAAGGGGCTTGTAGCTCAAACGATTTAGAGCATTTACTCCTCTATCCCGAAGTATTATAATTCTCTCTTCCTCAATATCGTTTGTATAAAAATAAAAATAAAATGTAGCAAGACCTGCATAAACCACACCCATTGGGATAATTACACAAGACCTGCATCATGCTCGTTGTCTTTGAAGATACATGAAAATTTTTTAGGCCAAAATGAAAAATGTGAGTAAGGAATTTATAGAGCTACAAAGTACGGCCCAGACCATTAACACTTTGAAAGGGCAATGCCTTCATGAAAGAACAGTTTGGTTTTAGTGTGTAATAATGTTTCAAAAGCAAATTATAATTGCTCAACTTCCCATCAGTTGGATTTTTTTCGGGTACCTTTTCAGCCTCTAAGACTCCAATTGCTTAACATGCAGTGTTCAATTCAGACCATGTTTGATCTATTTCAGTCACTATGTATGGTGTTCCAAGATTATGACAGAATAGTGTTATCCAATTTCAAAATTAAAACATAATGAGAAGAGAATTATCACCCAGCATAAGAGCCTCACACAAAAATAGGTAATCTTTCAAAATTAAAACATGAATAGCAGCGCCAGCTGTGCTTAATTGCCATTAGGAAGTTCAGACACAATATAACTAGTTCAGAGAAAGCAGTCACCAATATAACTATTTCCAGCAACATTTCGGTAATCAAGCAGAACTGAACATCGAGGGCCACCTTCGGGTGGTTGCCCATGACAAAGTATAATTTCAGTATAGAGTTAAGGTGTTTCAACAAGCAAAAGTGTCTTGATGTTGAAACATTGAGGAGAAAACATGGGATATTTGGTGTCAGGAGAAAAGGTGTTCAAACTAGGGTTGATTATGAAGTTGAACAAACGACACAACAAACAACCTTGCAATAACTTTGAAGAATGAAACATAAAGCTTTTGAATCTCAACACATGGTTGCAAAACAATACACAAAGAAAAGAAGGTGCTGCAGCCTAGAACCTGTCCTCCTCCTACCCTAAACACATGGTGATGAATGACCATGGTATCCCCTCACCAATTTTGCACTCAAAGAATGGCCCCTCACATGTTTTGATAAGTAAACCAATTCTACAATACTCAAGTTATGCCATCAATTTCGACCGAAAAAAAAGTCATGCCATCAACATGAACAACAAACTCCCAAGGATATTAATAATATTAATAGAAAGTACAATATAGCATGCTGGCAGAAAATGAAGTCATTAACGTGGCACCACACGCCATTTTACAAAGGTAGCATACAAACAAGCAATATGTTAGAGTGGCAATGTGCAATATGCTGCTGCAACAAAATTCATAGAGAATGCAAGGAATAAGATCATGCAAATCAAACCATGTCCAAATGTCAACAAAACCAAAACATTTATAATGATCATACTACATATTCATAAAGCTGCATCTCCAGCAACACAGTAGTGTTCATCAGCATCACCAATCAAGAATAATCAACTTTATGATAGTTAGATCAAAGTCTTAGTATATGTTCATAAAGGAGGTTCAGATATAATCCGCTATAACAGAAGCAAACTTTTGAAAATATTCTACGGCTCAACTGTTGTCACTTGTTGCCACTCCCCATCTACTACTTCCTTCCATAATGTTACGTTGTTGTTCCCATCAGCCACGGCTATTATGTTTCCAGTCAGCGACCATGAGACCTTATAAACAGGTGAATTGAAATCATGCAGCACCTTACCATCCCATTGATCCCCATCCTTGGCCACAGTCCATATAATAACTTTCCCATCCTGTGAGGCACTGGCAATTGTAGATTTTGGCAGTCCCAAGTTGGGTGCCCAAGCAACATCCCTAACCCAATCAACATGCATTTGAAGAGCCGGAAAGCAGTCCAGCTTCCAAACCCCATTACCAAGCTTCCACACCTTTACAGTATTATCACAACCACCAGAACAAAGCTTCTGAACAGGGTCAAGCAGACCAGAACCAACAAGAGCACCAGGGGCTGTTGAGGGAGCCCATGAAACAGAGGTAACACCAACTGGGTGAGCTTGGTCAATCCTCGAGGTATCCCAACCACCATCCGCCCTTGCAGTGAAAACCGAAATGTTCCCATCAGAAGAACCGCACGCCAAACAAAGACCGAGTTCATGAGGAGCCCAAGCAATTGAGTTGACAGACGACTTGTGGTCATCAAAAACATGGGCTTGGATCCACTCATTCTGATTACCTTCCTTCCACAGTATAACACGCCCATCATAAGAACAGGAAGCAAGTAAAGACCCAAACTTGGGGTGAGCCCAAGCAACCTGCCAAACAGGTCCCTGGTGACCAGTAAGAGTTGCAAGATGTTGAGAGGCCGAGTTGCTGACTCCAATTATCTTAACGGTGTTGTCCGCCGAACCTGTGGCGAGACGCTTACCATAGTAGTCCATAACCACATCGTGAACAGTGTCTTGGTGACCAGTCTCAACCTTTTGTGCAGGCATTTCACACACTATGATGTATATACTGTGTCAAACGTTGTAGATCAATAAGGTAACCCAAAATGAGATCAAAACAAACTAAAATCTTCTAAATTCTAATGGGTTCCTCCAGGAAATCCCAAATAATCTGGTTACGAAATTTTAATTTTTTGTTTTTCTCTCAAACCCATCTGTTTAGTTGCTGACCACATTGGAGAAAAAATATATTACAATGTAGAAAGTAACAATGAGTCTTGCGTTTACGTATGTGATTAACAATACTGAAACACAAACAACCAGATAACCAGACGCAATATAATCAGTTTGTATCAGCAGTGCGATCTCATAAATAAAAATAATAACAATACAAAGATACCCTAATCGATTAGAGCAAAGATTAAACGCACAAACTGATTAAAAATTAAAAATTCTTTTCCACACAGATTCATACAATGATCTTAGAACTAAAACAAAAACTGCCGAAATGAAAATTGTTACAGAAGAGCGTAGTGAGAGCAAGAGATCTAACCCGGGAAGCAAAAATTGCGATCTGAAACGACGCAGTTTCTGGACGAAGCGAATTGCTCTGACTGCTGTGATGTGAACGAAGGAACTCGAAAACAAAGACACCTCCTTTCCCTCTCTGATTTGAGCCTTTCTATGCATTCAACGCTTTGCTAAATGAACAGTTATTTAGAGTGTGGGCCCAAGGCCTAAAACTGTATGCACTAGTTGAATGGGCCCACAAATTGTATCTCATTAAGGGATGCGGCCCATTGGGCCTGGCAGAAGTTATTGGCCCACAGACAGACTTCAAAACCACGCAACATATGGCATGAGTGCACGACAGGGCCGGGGACGGCGCCGAGCAAATCGCCTCCACCTGAATCGAAAGCCATCATGGCGTTTGTTCGCCACGTCATGGCTCCTTTTCTCGAAGTCATAGCCCTGTTGTGGGCCCCGCCATTTGCTTGTCGGGTCATGCCTTGTCTCCTCTCGCTGCATGCGGGCCCACATCGAGCCCACCACCGGCCATTAAAAGCCCTCCTCCCTCTTCGAAATAAAAGATTAAAACAATTAAATAAAAATAATAATAAGAGAGCATAGTATTTGCCATTTGGCAATTTCTGTCACGTGCATGTCATGTGCTAAAATTAGGGCCATGTATGCATGATGATGGTTTGTTTTTTTTGAATGTTTTAGATGGGCAAGGGCAATGCATGATGAGATGAGTGGGTCGTAGGAGGAGTGTGCATAATTGTCCGAGTCCAGAAGTCAAAATTTCCGTACTATACCTACGTCCCTATCCATCGAATTCAATTCACCACACCTTTTTTTTTATTTTTTTGGTCGTAATTTCACCGCACTTGGTGGGTCGTCAAATGAATTATACTTCAATTAAAAATAAAAATAAAAATAAAAACGGAAAACAAATTAAATTAAATTTTATTGGTTGAAATCCATAACAAAATAGTATAAACTGTGTCCCCCATCGGACGCGTTTGGTTGATCGTCCCCGGTCACTCACATTTCGCAACGTTCATATACCATGCACTAACAAGAATTACATTATGTATTATTTACTGTAACTTCTTAATTAAGAGTTAGTAATATCAAGCCCGCACCCTATTTTCTTTCCATTTCTTTGGATTATCACGCTTTCTTCTTGCTCTAAGGCCCTTGTACACTTCCTTTTTCTCTATTTTTATTATCTCATGCCTCGTTTGGTGGCCTGGCTTGAATTTGATTAGAATTGACTCCAAGTCAGTCCTTATTATAGTCTTATCCGTCTAAATGAGACTTGTAAGACACAATATGTTGGACTATTGTCCAATTTAATAAGTCGAGTACGAGCACACCAAACAACGGTCAAGACTCTTGACCATTTTAATTGAAATAATTTAGTCCAGTCTCACCAAAAACTCAAAGTTTTATGCGGTGTCTATATAGTTGGGAATGCAATTATCAACATATGAGCATGAACTTCCCTTATAAGGGGAATTTCACACCATCAGTTTTTCTTGGGAAAGCATTTAATGCACTCTTTTTTTTAAACTAACCTACCTTCCAGGAACTTCAATTAACTTATTATCTTCTAAACTTCAAATACCATTTTTGACCATTGTAAGTATTAATAATTTTAATAAAAGTGCAAGTGTATTACAATAAAATTGGACACATTTTAATTCCTACTTATAGTATGCAAACCAAACATTGGAATGTGAAAGAAAAAAAAAAAACCATATTTCATTGTCCCTATTTTACAGCATTCTCAAACACTAGAATTAAACATCGAAGTTTCATTTTTAAGAAGTTCATTTTGTGTACCAAACGAACCCAAATCATATGCTAAACTTGGTGAAAGGATTAATGAATAAAGTATCATATGCTAAACCTGGAAGTATATATGTCAATTTTATTCAATGATGAAATAGTAACCCAATAAGTTAATTTTGGTCTAACTTTAAAGCCATTGATTAATTTATTATCATATGGATATCCTAAAATCAACTTGTCTATCTTTGGTCTTGGTTTAGGGTTCAACTTCTTTTTTTTCAAAACGGGTTTTCAAACTTTGAATAAGTTTGTCGAGTCCACCTCAGATACACAAATCATGGGGTTTTTAAAGGAACAATCAACAAAATCATTTAATACGTACAAATGCTTTTGTCTATTTTAAGGGAAAACATTACCAAAAACGTGTTTGATCATTTGGATATTCATATACTTTCTAGAAACATGTCAAAGATTAGTTTCTCAATTTACTTTGAGGAAAAACAAACAAAACAATCTCTCAAAGGGGTGTTGTTTGTGAAACTAAATTCATAATTCCTGTATCATTTCCATAATTTCACAATCAATGGCTCGTTTGGTGTCTAGAATTGAATTAGATTATTAACTAATCAATCTAACAAACGGACCCTTACTAACAATTTATTAAAAACTCGGCATTAGATATTTTTCTTAGCCTAATTTATCAGATTGTGCCAAAAAAAAGAAGAAACGATTCACATGCTAAATGTGAATTAGAACTTTCTATTATTATATAAACACACAATCTACTGCCCAAATATGTAGAGACAACTGTAGATTTAGTATCAAGGAGTGGGCCCCACCAAATTGTTGTGAGGCCATTCATCAACCATTGGCATTATCCATGGTTGGACTCTCATGTATGTAATGCATGTTCAAATTTTGAGCATAGTAGCATAAGGTAGTAGCATTTCACATACTTTTTGTGACTCATTTTAATTTTTAATCCCTCCTCTAATGAAGTTGTTATCAGGGCCGTCCCTGAGATTTTGAGGGCCCTGAACGAAACTTAAATTGGGGCCTCACATAATCTAATATGAAAATACTATAAAAATTTGCCATAACTTAATGTCATAAATAATTTTTTTATAACAAAAGTCACCATCAATAAATATGTAATGACAATAAAAAATCAAATTCATAAAATTTTAAATGTTTCCGTTTGATAAAGTTAAATGTTTGGTACAAAAATAAGCTCATTGTGCCCCTATGAGGTCCCTTACTGCCTCCAATAAGCAATCTGTGTTTAATAGGAAAAAAACTGGCAATCACAAATTAAAGAATAGTTGCACACAAATGTCATTAACAAATTAGATTATATTGCTTAAACACAAAAGCAACAACAAAAACATACTTGAATATCCAAAAATCATTCACATTGTATTTACTGTCCTTATTTAAAGAATTAAAACTATTACAAGAGCTTTTTCCCCAAAAGAAAAAAAAACACAGCCAGTACAATACTAATGTCTGAAAATTGATCTTCTCGTTGTTGTTCACTAAAAATATTTTCATCAATTGTTGCATGTGATTCTTTAACAATGAATCTATCAAGAACTCCTCTTTGAGATTGAGTCAATTCCTCGATTTTTCTTTTTCTAAGCTATTTTGTATACCCATAAACGTATTTTCTAGTAGGTGACATGTTTAGATTACAAAGAAAAATTACAAAACCCAATAAACTGGAAGAAAACCCGAGCAAGAAATAGATAAATACGTGTACAAGCTATATTCTCATATAACCAATCATCAACATGATAATAATTTAATAAAATAGGTCATTTAATATATAGAATAGATTGAAATTTAGATACATACCTGAATTTGAATTGAGATTTGAATATGACTATTTGATTTTGAGTGGTCTTTATGAATTTATGAATTTAGGAATTAGGAATTTCTTTTTTTGGTGTTGAAATTCCTGAAAAATTAAAAGAATAACAAAAATTGTCAAAGGATTGAAAGAACCAAAAGAGATTGATGAATGATGATGACAACTTACCAGAAAATCAGAGTTTAAGAAAAAAAAGAAGCCACAAAGTTTTGTTTTGAATAAAGAAAGTACTTTTCTTGGAGAAGAAAACTTTTTTTTATGAAATTTTTAAGAACGATAGTTTGGGGGATATATATACTCCTCATGCCTTGTGTTAAGCTTCGAAGTTTCCCGTTTTTTAAAGGCTTTTTGTTTTTATTTTATTTTATTATAATTATGTAAAGTTTGATTGCAAAAATAATATAAAAAAAACGCATAGAGATCGATCTCAACGTGAGTCAAATTTTGGCCATGTTGTTAAATGAGTAAGCACTCCAGCCAACTCCCCCAAACACGCCGTTGTGCAATACATTGCACGCTATACTATATATACAATTCCTCTAATATTATATATATATAATATAAAGATTTTTTTTTGGAGGCCCTATGCGGTGACACCACTTGCACCACCCAAGGGCCGGCCCCTGGTTGTTATTGTACTGTTATTTCAAGTCAATTATTATTGATATGTAAGAAAGTCAAAACGTATGGTGATGTATGTGACGTTATTATTCATATATCTTAAATTAATCATATATTAACATAGAAGAATACGTGATTAAATTGAAATACCACCGTCTCGTCCTTGTATAGATTAATTTTTCTCGTATAGCTAAATCCGCCTGAACGACAGAGGCTAGAGATAAGGCCCCTGCTAACCCCTCCTTGTCCCTACAAAAAACACAAACACATTTACATCACACACCACCCACCCCCCTATCCCATCACCCAAAAATTTTCCCCATCTCACATGTCATGTCAAGGTCATGTCACGTATATGCAATGCAATGCAAGAAATATAGAGCTGCTGCGAGTATATTTGTGCCTGCATTCTCTGCATTTTTCTGCATACAAAATCCATGTATATTAATTCATTTAATTATTACATGAGATACAGTAGGATCTATTCTCTATCTCTATAGCACTGTGATGATGATGACGTAGCCTCCTAGTAAACAGTTTAAAAAAGAAAAAGTAATAATTATTTAAAACAGAAATTAAATAAAAAAATAAAAAAAATAGAAAATGATATTGGTTTTGTTGCTGGTGTGCAAGTGTAATAATCTTTTTCTTTTTGGGTAAAGCTTTGAAATCGAGACGCATGCAAAAACCTAATGATGGTGTCCTCTGCCCTCCTCCCCAGTCTCCCATGCCCCCCTTTCTTTCTTTCTTCCTTTCTTTCCCCCTTTACTATTTCAAAAGCTTTTCTCATTTTTTTTGCTTCTGTTCTGATGCGCGCATTATCTCCCTTCAATGCCCCTTCTGCCTGGTCCTGCAGGCTGCTGCTGCACTGCAAAATATCCCTCTGACCGCCTATGCTTCCCAAATTTTCGACTTTTTCATGCCCTCCAATTTTCTTTGACCAATTTGCCATCATTCCATTATCCATTAATAGTGCCCACCTCTTCCTCCATCAACCCTTCTCCTTCAATAAGGAAGATCCTAAAAAATCTTTCTTTGCTGGCCATCAGACCATTCAATTAAAACTAAAACTGGTGTCTTCAACTTAGTCTAAAAACATTTCCCTTTCACGTTTGCATAGTACTAGTGTATGTCACAGTAACGTTAAAATAGATCGAAAACAATGATAAATTCTAAATTCTAAATTCAAATGGAAAATCAAAAGGTAATAGCGATTTGTTCGTATACAACGATCTTCTTACAATAACTGATCACGTAAATGACATGTAAAGAAATAATTGTGAGAACAACGTTTGTACACATATGTTGGTTGGAAGTACTTATCCTAGTTGTATCACGATTGACACACTCTGATGCATATTTACTGTGTTGGTCTGAAAATTCAAAGGCATTGAGTTGAAGGAGGGTAATCATGCAAATTCAGTGGGGACTGGAGGCAGATATTGTCTTTCTGAAACTAGATCAAGGACATTTTGGTCATTTGAATAGTATGAAAGAAAAACAGAACAAAAAATATTCAAAGGTAAAGTTTTTGCTCCATTTCCCTACACACAGTGGAGCGAAGAAGACCCTCTCTCTGAGCCGAAAGTGACGAACCAATGAAAAACAACAACACCAACAACAAAACCGTATGAGTACCAAAGCAAAAACAAGAAAAGCAAACCAAAAACACTGAGCAAAAGCATAAAAAAAAAATATTTACTGCTTTGCTTTCCCTTTTCTTCTTCTTCTTCTTCATCCAGCTCAAAGTCTTCACCTTTCAGCTTCCAAAACTCAAACCACACACGCATCAACCATGCTGCTCCCAACCCATTAGACCCCAGAAGATGTCTGGGAGATTAGATATGGAAACCATCGAGATCGGTGAGACGGTGACGTTTCCTCTGGTTCTTAGGCCGTAGTAGAGAGATCGCTTTGTCCCAGCTGGGGAAGAAGACTCGTTCCACTAACTGAGTCAATTTAGTAACTCGTGTTTCGTTTCAATCGTTTTCGTTTTGGTTTTGGTTTTGGGAATCAGATCGGTTGTGTTTGCTGATCTCGAAGGATTTGTATAGCTTCTTTGTGTTTGGTGCTGTCTCTTTGGGTTTAAAGAAAACGAGGACAACTCCGTTCCAGCTAAGGATATTGCTGTTCCTTGTCGGTTTTATCTCCATACTCGAAAAAGATATTTGTTTTTGAATATTTAGGCATCAAGGTCTGCAAGTTTGTACATTTGGGTAGAGACCCAGTTGCCATTCTGGTCTGTTTTGGTGCTCTGAAGCTTTGAAAGGTGCTTGAAGCTGTGGTTTCAGCAAGAGAAGCCATCTGGGTTTGGTGTATTTTTTGTGGGTAGCAAGTGATTTTGAGCTGAACATTGGAAATGGCTATGTCCTGCAAGGATGGTAAGGGAGGATTAGATAATGGCAAGTATGTGAGGTACACACCTGAGCAGGTTGAGGCCCTTGAAAGGCTCTATCATGAATGCCCCAAACCCAGTTCGATTCGTCGCCAACAGCTTATTAGGGAGTGCCCAATTCTCTCTAACATCGAGCCCAAACAAATTAAGGTTTGGTTCCAGAATAGAAGGTATGGTTGGTAGCCAATCTTTTTACTTTTGGGTTTTCTGCTCTGTTTTGTTGGTTGCTTAGAGAAGGTTAGGAAAGAAAATCTCGAATTTATGGCTTAGATCTTGTAAAGTTTGATTCTTTGAGCAGAATGCAAGTGTATGGGTTCGTTGTGATGAATATAATCAGTTACAAATTACATTTAAATTCTGAATTTTGAGTGGAAATATGTCCTTAGTTAGCATACAGTATATTCAGTTGCATGGGGCTTGATTTCCTTATTTGTGCTAAATTCTTTATCAGAAAATCTTAATTACGTTGCATATATTTCAGTTCTTGGGCAACCCTTCAATGACAATGCATTGTCTGTTTCTGCTTTGTTGGTTCAGATGTAGAGAGAAGCAGCGGAAAGAGGCTTCGCGTCTCCAAGCTGTCAATAGGAAGCTCACCGCTATGAATAAGCTTTTAATGGAGGAAAATGATAGGTTGCAGAAGCAGGTGTCTCATCTGGTGTATGAAAATGGTTATTTCCGTCAGCATACCCAGGGGGTGAGAGTTCTAATCCTTTTGTGTATTTTCCCTCATATGGAATCTTAGAATAAGCTAAAATCATTAGCCAGAAAAAAATTTCGAATATAAGATTTTTTGAAGAACAATTATTCAGGTACATAATATACCTAGAATGAATGTCTTGAATTATTGATTTTTATAATTTCTGAGTAATCTGGAAATTGACATAAGTGGTTGTTTTCTTACAGACAACGCTTGCAACCAAAGACACGAGTTGTGAATCAGTGGTGACGAGTGGTCAACACCATTTGACACCTCAGCATCCGCCAAGGGATGCAAGTCCTGCAGGGTTAGTGGGATGTAGTTGTTATGTCCTTTTCATTCATCGTGCTTTGTGACACCCTTGTTGTTTGTGTGTGTGGCTTATGGGTTCATGCTTTGTTTGTTTTCTAGACTTTTGTCCATTGCAGAAGAAACTTTAGCAGAGTTTCTTTCAAAGGCTACTGGAACTGCTGTTGAGTGGGTCCAAATGCCTGGAATGAAGGTATATCTCTAATTTTTTAAAATTAATCATTCTTATTCAATAAGTGAGTTGGAAATGCCAAAAAAATGGAACAATGGGAAACGGGAGTTATAATTCCAAATATAAACATTTAAGTGATCAGGGCATTTAAGCCCAATTTGGAGCCGTACCTCTTCTCTGAAGGAGAAAGTGTGACAATAACATCATGTGGCATGCTGATGTGGTCTTACATGTCCACACTGTTATTTGTGTGGATTTATAACGCCATGTCTGCATGACACGTAGGACCGTCACACCATAATTTTTCCTCCGAAGAGGAAATAAGTCCTACATTCCCAGATGATGCAACTGATCCATTGTAAAACTGGAAACAACACGTTTTGATTATTGGTATTTGTTGCACTCTTAAATGCCATTTATTTAGCATGACTTAATTGATATTATTTTTTTGGGTTTTCTCGGAATATAGTAGGGTACAGTCTTCTATTTGTATATTGTATTTTGAAAGGGGATTTCTGCCTTTGAAATTTGTTTCATCCTTTCACCTCTTTTTGATATTTTCAGCCTGGTCCGGATTCCATTGGAATCGTTGCTATTTCTCATGGTTGCACTGGAGTGGCAGCACGAGCTTGCGGCCTGGTGGGTCTAGAGCCTACCAGGGTAAGTAAATATGATCCTTTGCATCTATTTTCTTCTTCTTGGGGCTTATGATTGACTAATGATTATATTCTGTTTAGGTTGCAGAGATCCTCAAAGATCTCCCTTCGTGGCTGCGTGATTGCCGCGCTGTAGATGTTTTGAATGTCCTGCCTACAGCAAACGGTGGAACCATTGAGTTGCTCTACATGCAGGTAGGTTCTACTTGTCATATAAGTTATTGCATTCTTCTACCCCTTTTTTGGGGGGTATTAATTTCTTAATTTTTCTGATGTAGCTCTATGCGCCGACAACTTTGGCGCCTGCGTGTGATTTCTGGCTGTTGCGCTATACTTCTGTTTTAGAGGATGGCAGCCTTGTGGTATGTAGAATTATGAATCATCTTACCAAATAACTATCATTTTGATTGAGCATTTAATACCTTGCGAAGCACACAAGTAAACACATGCTTATATATCTTCACTTACCAGTATACCTCAAGTTCTCATCATGTGTCTAATCCTCAGATTTGTGTGAGGTCTCTGAAAAACACTCAAAATGGTCCAACCATGCCTCCAGTGCAGCATTTTGTTAGAGCAGAAATGCTGCCTAGTGGCTACCTCATACGACCCTGTGAAGGGGGTGGTTCAATTATACATATCGTTGACCATATGGATTTGGAGGTAAGTAAGTTATTCATTAAGTATAATGGGATGATATTCTTCATTTACTTTAGTAGTGATATATCCATTAAAAGAATTATAGCTCTTACACGTGTTTCATCAACTAGCCTTGTAGCGTACCAGAAGTCTTGCGCCCATTGTATGAATCATCTGCTGTTCTTGCTCAAAAGATGACAATGGCGGTAAGATTACCATATGGTTGTAGATAGTTTTGACTTTATTGTTTTTAGGGTTAAGTCATGTATAATCATCCAGATGGATACTCATCTGTATGACAAGAATGCTACGATGAAGGGTAAAGGGGAGATGTTAAGTTTTTAATTAGTTTTCTGACTTTCATTCAGGCTTTACGCCAGCTGAGGCAGATAGCACATGAGGTTTCTCAATCTAATGTCACAGGGTGGGGCAGACGTCCTGCAGCTCTACGAGCACTAAGCCAGAGGCTTAGTAGGTTAGTATATTATCTTTGTTTCAGTAATCTCTGTCAGTCAGTGAAGGGATCTTTCCTAATTGAAAGCTAATGGAGTTTTCTGCCAGGGGTTTTAATGAGGCACTTAATGGATTTACTGATGAGGGGTGGTCAATGATGGGAAATGATGGCATGGATGATGTTACTATCCTCATAAACTCATCTCCTGACAAGTTAATGGGTTTAAATCTTTCCTTTGCTAATGGATTTCCAGCTGTCAGTAATTCTGTATTATGTGCTAAAGCATCAATGCTGCTACAGGTCAGGATGCTTACCATCTCTCATTTCAATCACCCTTGACAAACAACTGGAAATTAAAATTGACACACTAGCTAAGTTATGCCATGCATGTTATTTGCATTATGTAAATGCGGGTGGACAATGACTTTGAAAAATTTCACGGTGAGCTTACCTTCTAACCTTTTCCTTGTTTGTCATGTACTTTTTTTATTTTTCCAGAATGTGCCTCCTGCTATCCTTCTTAGGTTTCTGCGCGAGCATAGATCAGAATGGGCAGACAACAATATTGATGCTTACTCAGCTGCAGCTGTTAAAGTTGGCCCTTGTAGCTTAGCTGGGTCACGAGTTGGAAGTTTCGGAGGTCAAGTTATACTCCCCCTGGCTCACACTATTGAACATGAAGAGGTAAGCAAGTTGATAGTAAGGAATTTACAGCTTTTAAAAATGTCTTCTTTTACAGTGGTTTATACACCAGTCCAATAAGAAAACACTACTTTTCTTTCTTTAATTTATATGTTTTTGTGCTTTTCAGTTCTTGGAAGTCATTAAACTGGAAGGTGTTGGCCATTCTCCTGAAGATGCAATGATGCCAAGAGAAATGTTTCTCTTGCAAGTACGTATCCGTTCTGCCTGTGTTAATGATGGTTCTTATTTATGAGAGTGTTTGTCTTGGGTTAGTGTTTTCGTGCCGGTCTCATAGCTTAGCTTGGACTGTCAAAGCCACATCAGACAAACTAATTCGTAACCTGAATTTTTTTTGGGTAACTTAACCTGAATTGATTTCCTGCAAATCATAGGCATTTCATGTTTTAGCTCAAGCTCGTAACCTGTTAAGCGCAAATTTGGAGTGCTCAGCATCATGCTAATTCAAATTAGAGTTCAGCATCATGTTTCTTGTTTACGATTTGTTTTTATACCTTTATTTTTGCTCTAAAATATATGTGACGCGTTTCAAGATATCCTGTGAATATGTGGTCAAGTTTTTTGTGAAATAAAAGGCCTAAGAGTATGAGATATTGTGTTGTGAAATTACTAAGTGGATAACAGAAAACATGGAGAGACAAGTGATATGGATAAGAGATACAATATCGTGTTCCTATTCAATTTTTTTCCCAATCTTCAATTTAGTTGTTTTTTTGTCTAATGAAATTTGTTCTCTCACTTAAATTCCATGTCTGGTTTTTTAATAGCTATGCAGTGGAATGGACGAAAATGCTGTGGGTTCCTGTGCTGAACTCATATTTGCTCCGATTGATGCTTCCTTTGCTGATGATGCACCTCTTCTGCCTTCTGGTTTTCGCATCATTCCTCTCGATTATGGGAAGGTTAGCCTCTGAACTGTATCTAAATTGATATTATCTGTCACAATCCATATGTCACTAGTTTTTCAATGGAAATTCTTATTAGCTAGTGCTCTGGAAAATGTTTCAGGAAGCCTCCAGTCCAAACCGCACCTTGGACCTTGCTTCTGCTCTTGAAATTGGACCAACTGGAAATAAAGCATCGAGTGAATTTTCTGCAAATACTGGTTGTGTGAGATCTGTGATGACTATAGCATTTGAATTTGCATGCGAGAGCCACATGCAAGAACATGTAGCATCCATGGCCCGGCAATATGTTCGCAGCATCATATCTTCAGTTCAGAGGGTGGCATTAGCACTATCTCCTTCACATTTAAGTTCACATGCTGGTCTTCGGTCACCACTTGGTACTCCTGAAGCCCAAACACTTGCTCGTTGGATCTGCAACAGTTACAGGTGTTGTATACCTCTCTCTCTCTCTCTCTCTCCCCCCTACGTTTTTTAGGTTGGGTTGAGGGGGGAAGGGATTATATTAATGTTGATTGAGACATGTCAAAATGTTGCCTGAGATACATGGAGCACTGTGGGACAATTGAAAATGAGTTTTTGGCTACACACTCGTGCCATATTGCTACATATTATTTCTTCAGTTGCAATGCCAAAAGTGTTTCAATCATAAAGTTTGATTAATGAGGCCATCTCATAATATAGGTCAATTTCTTAGCCATCTCATAATATGCTAATACTATTGATATTGCAGGTGCTATTTGGGTGTGGAGCTGCTCAAATCCTCCAATGAAGGAGGTGAATCTATCCTCAAATCCTTGTGGCATCACTCAGATGCAATTATGTGCTGCTCTCTGAAGGTGAGCATATAACATTTACGACCCGAAAAAGCACCAATACAACACTTTGCTTTCCTCTCATACCTACTTATTTGAAGCAATTTAATATTGAACTCCATTTATGCAGGCATTGCCAGTTTTTACCTTTGCAAACCAGGCAGGGCTCGACATGCTAGAGACCACCTTGGTTGCACTGCAAGACATAACTCTGGAAAAGATATTTGATGACCATGGACGGAAGACTCTCTGCTCAGAATTCCCGCAAATAATGCAACAGGTCTAGTTGATCCTTTCCGAATTCTTTAGTTTTTCCAATTTCATTTTAAACTAACGTGCAAAAGGAGAGCTAGTTTAATTGCAGAGTTGTGAAAGGTCTCCGTGTAAAGAATTGCTAAACACAATTCACTCAATGGAGTTGTAAGCTTTGATTTTGATATGTCTGTTCTATAATTTTGTAGGGTTTTGCTTGCCTTCAAGGTGGCATATGCCTTTCCAGCATGGGGCGACCGGTGTCGTATGAGAGAGCAGTGGCTTGGAAAGTGTTGAATGAAGAGGAGACAGCTCACTGCATGTGTTTTCTATTTGTAAACTGGTCTTTCGTCTGATATCGGGGACCAGGTCACTAAGACTAGGGGGGTTATAATAGGGTTGAATAGAGGAGACTTGGAAACCTTTTATGCTTAAACTCTCTTATCTATGTTTTGCTGTGATAAATACTATGGATGTTAAGACTGATATTGTGTTAGCTTGTTCTTGCTGTACTCTTTAAATGCCTTGTTTCTATGCCTTTGTTTTCCAGTTTTTATCTTTTTCGGGTGGTTTCGGATGAAAAGATTGCATGGCAAAACAAAACTACGTTGGAGACCCCTAATTGCACCGAAATCATTTATTTATGAGGATCGGATATCATGAGTTCTCTCCTATAAAAAGCATCTTGAGTTCCATTAGTCTATAATGTATGTTGGATTTGAAGTGTTTGCTGGTTTAAAATGTTTATCAGAAATTGTAAGAATGTTTAAACATAATAAAGTTTAAGGTATATCATTTAAAAAATACATTGCTTGTCTAAACTATTCTGTAGCACAAGTTACTCTGGTGCTTTTTAAGCATTTCCCTTTATGTTGGAAAAAGGAGTTGCACTTGCACATGCAACTGATCAATGAAACACCTCACATACAAAACCAGCTTGAAGCAATGGGATTAAGACGCTGCACTATAGAACTCCACCTTTTTTTGGTAGAATCAAGCTCTAAAACTCAACCGTTCTTTTTTCTTTCTCACCTTTGTTTCCATCTTTCTCATATGGGAAGGGTTCGAATTCTAAAGTCATTTTCTTCTTCTATGAAGGTCAACATTCACTGAATCGTCGCCACTCTGATTAAGCTTCCGAGGAAGTCATTTCAGCTCAGTTAATTAGTTTGTTTGGGGAAAGCGGAATTAGGATTGGGCAGAAAGGAAGAAAGTTGAATTAGGGTTGTTTATTTTACCTACTCTTTTGGCAGTGCATGTGAGAAAACCAACCGAGTCTCATTTTCAAAATCACATGACACTTTGATAGTGTGTGTGAGAAACGCCCCCTTCTCCCTTCCTAACTTTGACAACAACTAAAAAATTGCTTTAAATTCGTTTTGTTTTTTGTTTTTTGTTTTTGCAAAGCGCTTTAAATTAGTTAGGTGAGTGCGTTTCTACCTGAATTAATTTGATTGCTTTGCCAGGATTGAGTTCACAACATTATTGCTTCTAGTTTCATCGACTAGAGAGGAAATATATAACAAACAACACTATTATTAAAATACATGATTTCGATACATATAGCCTGATGGAAAATTACATAGAGAGGCTTGAGGTAGGAGTCAAAGTGAGGATCCATATCATAGGAGCTCTTCACAGAAACTTACAACTAAGCCTTCTCAAGTCAGACAAATAGCTACGATGCACATGAGCAAGGGGACTAAAGAGGAAAAGAGAAAGGAAATAAAAAACGAAACCCTTAGGATGAAAGGGCAATGAAGGAGCATTTGTTTAACCCTATAAACCACATATATAGGGTGACAGTTTGTGCTGGTTCAACACGTTAACATAATAAGTAGGAAACACAAAAGAAAAAGAAGGGGTGGAGGAGAGAATCAAGTAGACATTGAAAAAAACCCTAGAGTACATAAACAGGGATAGCTAGGAGAGTTTGGCCTAACCCGAAAAACCCAGAAGGAAAAAGGTCGATCCATCACCTGTGCATAGAGTAATTTTACTGTGAATCAATAAGACCATTAGAAGAGAAACCCTAAGAGGGATTTAAGAAGGTTAATTTATAGAGTGGGAGCTAGTTATACTAGTAAATAATCAGCATAGAAAAAGGGGAGAGGTTGACAAATACAAAACCATGCCCCCTAGAGATCATGATCAGATAGATGTATGGCAACTAGCCTTTTAATTAATTATAGCAGTTCTTCAAGCCATGGAGAGATCATTCATTTCCCTCGTAATCGCCGGAATGCAACTCGAACTCCGAGTAATCCCTCCCTTTCCCTTTGCCCCTCCTTTGTCCCTCGGGCTAATCGACTTGGCCCTCATACCTCTCCCTTCCATTTTGCTCTTCTTCAACATCTCCCTCATGGCCTCAGCTTGAAACAAAACTGGATAAGGCCTACTGTACTTGTTAAACCTAACACATGCACTTATATGTGTATTCAAGGCCTCTTCTTTATCTCCTCCATTTTTCTCCAACTCCTCTTTCACTGCTTCAGTGCATAACCCGCATATCCACTTCCCCAAGAATTTATCTCTCACTCGATCTATGTACTCCGGCGTGCATTCTTCGCTCATGCCACAACACTCACACTTCGCATCTTCAACCTCTGAAATTGGTGGGAGGGATTTCAAATCTTGATCAACAGCTTCTTTGCTTAGCTCATATGAGATATCGGATACAGTTCTTTTAAGGCTATCGGATGAGAATGAGAGCCTTGGTGGCTTGGACTTGGAGAAGTTGTTGGTCCTAGAGTAGTTAGAGCCAACAATAGTCTCTCCATTAGGTGCCATGTTAGAAAATTTTGATGCCAACCCTAACGTAGGAGTCAAGCTAAGTGGATTGAGTGATCTTGAATTTGGCAGTGGGAAGTTAATTTGGCCAAAGAACTTAGACGATTGTCACATGTTGGTAGAGAAGGAGGTCTAGTAGCCTATTTATAGTAGTCAGTTTGGTCATTACTGGGAATCTAAAGCCATTGTTATTTTTATGGATCTTGTTAATTCATATGTCACTTATCAATCTAAGTGTGAATAGTTCTCGTGACGATGCTAGATTTTTCAAGAAAGTTTTGAAAGAAAAGGAAAGCTGTTTTTGCTTTTCTAGGTCTGAAATAAATGCCGAGCTGAAATTTGCTAAAGAACTTTTTATGGGTTTCAAATTTTTTTTTCCTCTGCTCTTGATCATGTGGAGGAGGATGTTTTGGCTTCATAAAAAGATCGCATATTCGTTTTTCTTTTGAAGAATAAAACATAAAGAAGCTGTGGCACATCCCATACCAAGACTCTATGCTTGGTTAATATGGATACTGAAAGTCTCAATTAAGATCAAAAGCTTAATTTAATCAGCAGGGAATGCCATAGGAAATCTATTTTCATTGGAGTATTAGTTTTTACGGTCACACCACCAAGTGATGTTACCAATTCACTTATGTTATAATCTACGTAGTTATTTATCAATTATACTCTAAGACTGGCACACTTAAAAGTCTCGAGAAAAGAATGTTAGTTTCAATATTTATTCATGTAGAGACTAGTTGTATCCATGAACGTGAAAGCTTGTACAATAGTTTAGCCAAACAAAGTGTAAAAAAGAATCAATTGATTTTAGATCACCGTTTATAAAATGATGACTTCCATAATTTAACGTTACATGTTATTTGTCTGAAAAAGAAGAAGTAAGATGTCGCTTTACATGAAGTGACTAAAGGAAGGAAAATGTAACTTTGTAGCTTGAAAACAATTGTGTTTTGCTTTCAACAATAATTAATTTGTCCCTATAAAAGGTCACAAGTTGCAGATTCACGTGTGCTCCTACTCAAACCATTAACCATATATACAGCGATCGTGGTCCAAACTCTCTCTATTAGCACCTAGCCCAAAATGAAAGAAAAGGACTACCTGCCTCACATGTTGCCTCTCTCTCTCTCTCTCCCTCTCTCCACAACCACAACTCTTACTTCACGAGCAGTTTTAAGTCAATCATACCATATACATACATACATGAACTCTTATATCTGTGTGTGTGGAGGAGAGAGAGAGAGAGAGAGGTTGGTGAGGCTATGGTATGACAAAAGGCTAATTTATTAATCGGAGGAAAAAGCAGTCATTGTAACTCACATTTATCTTGTACGAAAAAGGGTGCTTTAAATCTGTGGATTTCATTGACAGACGACAATAATTAAGAAATTAGTTTCTCTGTTTGGTCTTAATATTGTTTAGTTTTGATTTTCTTGGCTGTTATCAATCTAAGAGTTCTACGGTTCAATGTTAAACTCAAATATAAAAGATAACGGATGAACTTGTAATGTTTTTCTTTTTAGTCACGACTCACGATGGTATTTAAAATTTGAACTCAAAATCTACTTCAATAAAAAATAAAGGAAAATAGAGTGCCGTTAAACTAGATGATCATTTGATGACAGATTTGTTATCCAAGGCTCATGAAAAGCGAAATAATGTTAAAACAAGTAGAAGAAAAGCTGAATTCTGGCTGCATAAAAACCTCCAGCTGAGTAGGCTGGGGGACACAATCATCATGTGATTCACTATGCGTGCATACAATAAATTTTTTGGAAGCTGATTTTCCTCTCCCTTTTTCTCACTTACGCTCTCTTTTACTTTTTAATATTTTTTAATTAATTTTGTTATTTCTCTTTCCTATTCAACTCTTACCCTACAATTCTCTTTAATAAACATGTACAATCACTTACTAATATTATGAAAGAATAAAAATATGAGACTATTATGCATACCTTGCTCTCTGTATATCTAAGCTTCTAATGGCAATTTGGTTAGTAGCATTCTTTCGTTCTTCTACCATATTTATATGTTAGCCTAAAAAATTTATTATCTATTATTAAATACAACAAAGATATATAATACCCACATTTCTATCCATTTTCCAGATTTATTTTTGTTTTTTGTTTTATTTTCTGTTAACCTTTCTTAACTTCAATTATCAAAACCTTAATGTACATTAACGAGTTATACCACATGACCGTTTTCTAGAGCCATACAATAATTTATCGTCCTCCTAGTAGGGTGAATTTTGGGCCACGAACCAATGCTATTCCTTTCCCAACTGTATTGCCAAGAACCCGATTAGCATCCAATTTCCAAACCCAAATGGCATCAGATGGCGAGAGGCCCAAAAAGAGTGGTGAACTTTAATGGAGTAATGAGACCTAACAAACTTTTGGCCCGGCCCACTTTACGGGCCTAGAATGAGGATTATAGTTGGGTGTTCATAGCAAACGTTGGGGTCTCTTTATAACTTTCCATTGAGAAGCAAGCTTTGTTTGGGCTGGAACAAGGAACCTAGTTTTCCTACGTTTAAAATGCAAGTTAATTATTTTTGCACTCCTAATTAAAAAGTTACATAATATAATGTAAAACCCATGATTTTTTATATGATAAAATTATAATTAACCTCGAAGTTCAATACTAACACTAAACTAAACTAACTATACCAACCAACTAATTATTAGTTTAGTGGTAATTCTATTCTCAATATTGAAAGATATCTCAAGTTCGAATCACCTATTTCTCAAGTATATAGAAGTTCTATATACACACATGCAAATTATATATTTACTAAATGAGATTATATTTTCTTCTTAATATTGAAAGTTATCCCAAATTCAAATCTCCCTCTCCGTCTTTTTTTATATTTTTTCTAAACGTTTGTACATACATATGAAACTGTGTACGGATTGATCATTTAAAAAAATATGTGAAATTAAATAAAACTAACAAAGTAACGCCAAAATGTGCATAGATACATCCCTAAGAAAAGTAGCACTAAAAATCTATGCAACCGAAAAAGCAACACAAGAAATCAGTACATCCACTCCACAACAAAGTCATTCTAGCTAGTGCACATTTGAAATACAAACCCTACTTTTCAGACCATAAAACAAATAATAATAATAAAATTCCGAATAAGAAATCATACAAACCCAACTCTCTTCTCTTCTCTTCCCCCACCTCCGTATCCACCCTTTAAATACCCCCTCCGTCCCTTCTTTTAGAACTCGTACCCAACAACTCTCTCCAATAATATCTCTCTCTCTCTCTCTCTCTTTCCCCCAAACATTTAAGAAAATAGAATTAAAGCCTTGAAAATGGAACAAAATAATCTACCGGTAATGGCCAAGAAAATATGGAGCTTAGTACGTGTAGCTTTCTTCATGTTAAGAAAGGGCATTTCAAAGCGAAAGCTCCTCCTCGACCTCAACATGATGATGAAGCGTGGCAAGCTCGCCAGCAAAGCCCTCAGCAACCTCATGTTCCACCACCACCATAGCCAAAGCCACTCCCACCACTGCAGCGCAGCCTCCTCCGCCGCTCCTCGGGAGTACGAGTTCAGCTGCAGCAACACCCCCAACTACACGTTCCACCTCATGGGCAAGCGCCGCCACCAGAGCCACCACCACAACTTCTTCGCGTGTGCTCACGCGCCGCCCACTCAGGATGACGAGGTGGCTGCCGCTGGCGCCGTGAAGGCGGTGCTGGAGATGTTGAATAACGAAGTGATGGCTACGGAGGCGGCCACTTCGGTGGCAGCATCACCGCTTCCCGGGTTCGGGAAGAGCCCCATGGTCCGCCAGCTGAGGATAACGGACTCTCCGTTTCCTTTGAGGGAGGCGGACGAGGACAGCCACGTGGACAAAGCGGCGGAGGAGTTTATAGAGAAGTTCTACAAGAATTTGTGGCAGCAGAATAGAATGCAGGACTGATCAGTTTGGGGTCATGCATATAATTATCCGTTGAAGATATTTATGTGATGCGCAGCGCAGTTTATGTTTAATATGAGTCATTTGAGTCCGCCTCGCCTATATTGTTGTTGTTGTTGTTGTTGTTGGTTGATTGATAAACAATAAAATTAAGAGAATTAGCTTAGCTTAATTAATTTGTGTCAACCTGCAGTTGTTTTTCTTAATTTCAATTTCAAGTCCTTAATTGATTTCTATGTTCTTGAAAACACTGCATTATCAAAACCAAAACAGAAGTTGGTCAATCCAAATTTTCAGGCTTTTAGCCTCATGGGTTTTCTATTTCTTTTATTAATATTAACTTTGCAATTGAGGTTTTTTTTTAAAATTTTTTATAATTAAAAAAAAACATAAACAGATTCCCGGTATATATATTTGGAATTAAAAATTACAAAAACAAAGATACAGTATATTCATGATCATCTCTCAAGGTACCAGTTCGTACAGCAAAGCTTGCAGGAACCCTGGGGAGAAAGTTTTAGTTTGTTTAATCTTATTTCTTAATTTTTCACTTTAAATTTCCTACCTATTGAAAATCAAATTAATGCATGCATGCATAATATTCTAATTTCCTGCATAATATATATATAATTTCTTATGGGGTTTGTAATTTCAAAGCCAGGTTGGAAAGTCTGAACACTGCTAATCATTTGAACCTTAGTTTGCAAGTCATACTCATATGCACGCGCTCCAATTTACAAGGACCAGTTTGGGGCCATCAGGGAGAGGGAGAGAGAGAGAGTTGATTATGCTATAAATTAAATTAAATTAGATGAAAATTCAAAAGCTGAGAGTGGCTTTTACAGCTACAGTACCACGTCCACTACATCCTGATGTGATTCCACTATGTTAAAGCGAAAACCAATATAGTACTAGCAAAACGCTGGCCCCTCCTCCCCCTAAAAAAATTAGTCACCTTTTTATTTATTTATATACTTTTTCTTTTCTCTCTCTTTTTTCCTTTGTTTTTATCAAGTTTTATAAGAAAACTAGCTGCTTTTTTGAAGATTGTATACATAGTCATACACTCAAATTACAAGTGAAAAGAAACACAGCACTATATATTGATCTGAGGGTTTCGTAAAGAAGATACGTCTTTACCAGACAGCTAGGACCTGCTATGAAGCCGCTGATAATGACCACACCAACAGAGAAAAAGTTCAAAACATGGGTGAAATTCCAAAAATAAATCCTGTTCCAGCACATTTCATTGTGCGTAGGTGCATCAAACTTGTCAATGATTGATTTGTTTAGTAACCCAGTAATTATAAAATTAAGAAGATTGTGTCAGTTTTAATTCAGATTTAAATTCTAAAACAAGGTTAACTTTGGATGTTAGTTTGACACAGATGGATTAGGTACACATGACAGAGAGATTAATGAACTCTATGGGTTGCCCTCTAATGGTTATAGTATTTAGCGTCGTATAGATTTAGAACCTACCATTTCCCCTACCTCGCCTAATGTCACTTGATCTACTCAGGGGCACATCTCAAAGGGTTATTTTTTTATTATAGCTAGGTTCAAAACCTTTGAATTTTTTTTTAAAAGACAAAGGAATGTCGTATCAAAGCTTTATTTATTTCTCTTTAATATAAGCTCTAAATTTTTTTAAAAAAATACAAGCGATTGTCTAAACTACAAGAGGGATGGAAGTTCGAATATAAGATCATTGGTTTGCAAATTAAAGCGCTTTCCCACTGGGCTGGACCCAACTGGCATAAGCCCTAAACCTTACAATCTTAAAAACTATGTCTCCAGCGATCCCATATATTAAAGAGATGGGCATGCATTATTGTCTTGAAGAATCTCACATAGAACCAAAGTTACCACTCCAATCCAAAGCTTTGAGCCGACAAAAGGCCAATGCAAACAATAGTATAATTAATTTGTGGTTAACTCCAAAAATTAATGTTCATGTCGATCCCAATGGTAGATATGTGAAAGCGAGATGCATAAAATATGTTGTTATTTCTTGCGGGCAAAGATGTTTGTTTTGGCTAAGCACTGTGGGCAGAAGTGCTAATGAATTGCCAGTCGCTTTAACTTTATAATTTCCATATTTTTAATGTGAAAGGTGTCATCAATCTAAGCTCTCATCATAAAGCCAAAAACTTCAAGTAATATGTTAGGTGAAAATAAGAAATCCAGGCATATTGCTAGACAGATGTCACCTTTTGAACTCACCGCCGGTCAAGATTGACATGCTTCACGTGTAAAATCAAACTTGTAGATTAAGAATTATATCAAGGATAATTTAGTGAAAACAACTCCTTTGTTATTTAAATAAAGGTTAATTGAACACCTGCTAGACTTAGTTATTAAGAGAAGAGAGAGATACTTTCTCTCACCCCGAAACATCAAACTAAACATGATATTGGCAAGAAAAATCTTTTTATTTAGGTTTTTTATGGTACTACATGAATTCCATATATTTCTCACATTTATATGTAAAGCCCTTTGGGGTGCTTTTGGTTTCCTGTTAGTGCAGAATTTGTTGGTCTTTCATGATCTCTCTGGAGTACTGGTGCTGCGATGAGCCTTCTGGATCAACTATGAGTGAACTAGGCTTGATTTTTTCTGTCTTTCACATTGTCTTGCTGGATTTAATTTTTCCAGATTATTGTATGCAAGAAACTCCATTTGGGATGTGTCCTTACTATTAATATCTTGTGTCCATGTTATAATGAATTTATGCTTGTTCTCAAAACAGAGCAAAAAAACTTTGGTAGCTGCTGAGTTAAGAGGATTTTGCATTTTATTCAAATTGTATGAGTAATAAATTTAGTTTGAGAAAAAAAGGGATTCTTATATATATATATATACATATATTTTTTGAATACAAGCGATAATTTAAACTACAAGAAGAGAATGATTTCTCATACACACACTACCACATTGCCATGGATGTTCAAATATGAGACTGCTTACTTGCAAGTCAATGTCATTTTCTACTAAACTAGATCCCGTAGCTAGAGATTCTTATATTTAAGTTTCGAGTTCATGAGCTATAAGAGTATATCTAATACAATAATCCACTTAAATTATAGGCATGGTGGTGTGTGGATGGTTAGGTTGGGTTGTGATGGTGGTGGGCCGGTAGCTAGAGATTTTGTACATTATATTCATTAATTTTTTATAGTTTCATTCCTGAACAGAACATGAATACTGATAAATAAATATGACTATTATTAATTAAATATATCAGATTCGGGTCGTCTATTCTCTAAAAATCTGAAAATACCCACCCCTAATTTCTAATCACTAATATTTTCTCTCTCTAAGATTTTTCCAGTTCAACAAACAAGGAAGTCTAATCCTTGTTGTGCCCTAAACCGGATATTTGTCAGTAAACTTAATTGGTCTCCATGCTCTTAGTTTGATTCATTTAGAGTGACAAACAAGTGAAATCAAGACGTTACTTTTGGTTGTACATGCACTCCTGAGGTTAAATTAATATCTTAGGGTGCGATAAATATAATGGTTGACTTGTAGAATTTGTTAAAACGTATTAAAATATCACCCAAAGTATTCACAGTAGAAAGAAAAAGTAAAATTCAGTCTCCACTTTTCACACTCATAAAAACTTTTAACAAGGCCGCCCTTGTTTCTCTTTTGCCATTCCACCGTCTCTCTCATATGTGAGATATTTTGTGCCAACTTTTTTGTTGGGGGTGCTCATGCAACTCAGTTCATGTCAGATTGCTTGCACCAATATTTTCCTTTCTAATTAACTTTATAACTCGAATTGATTTGGTTGGGTCCCACTCGGAAATATGTTGAATTCAAATTTCATGAACGACAATTTGAGTTTCTTCTTGTATTAGATAAGTTAGAAAAGTAAGAACCAATATTTATGCAAGTTCAAATAAACTCGGTTAGAATAATCTCATAATTGAGGTGATTAATTGCCAAACTCCTAATTTTAAGGCGCTTATGTTGCAGCTTAGATTGTGTGGGTCGAAAACTAAAGATTCTTTCAAATTTAGCTGTGGATTTTGGGTTCAATTATTGGACTCTTTTTCGTTTTATATTTGATATGTATAATGTGGGTATATATATATACCTGATCTGATACTGACATGCTTTTCGTCTGTATTTTTGTTAGACATATTTGACATTTCATACTTCGAAGTAGTTGACTAGTCAGGATCACACACCTTTTTCTATGTAACCAAATTTTAGATGCATGGGCCCATCAAATTATACGTTCATCGTTTGTAGCACTAAAACACTCTTCCAAGGCTGTCCAAGAACAAGAAAGGAAGTGTTTTGCTGTGATGGAAGTGTTATTTTGCTTTTCTTTTGTACTAAAGCTCGCAAGTAAATGATGTGTTTGTATACATGTCAGGGTCTTTATTCGTTAAGAATAAATGAAGTTTAGAGTGGATCTAGATTTAAATAAACGGCAGACTAACACATTATTTGGTGAGTAAAATTTAGTAAAAAAGGTTGATGTGTACAGAGCATTACTCAAAGATAACATTTTGTTACTGAAGGAAGGAAAAAATAGTAGAAAATTGGTATATACTATGGTCTTGGGACAAAACAATGTGCATGTGCAAGATATTAAAATTGACTTCAAATTGAAAACTATGAGCAAAAAGCCTCGCTTTAAAGGTGGGGGAACTTGAAAGTGGCAAAATTATACGGCTCCAAAAAAAAGTTCAATTTCTTTCATGCCAACCTTTCTCCATTTCCCCCACTCACAAAAAGAGGGTCTTACAATAATACAAAGCATGCATCCTCTAATTACATTTGTGAGTGCAACATCAAAATGCCTACACGCATATCATTTTTGGACGTTTATGCATACACAGATCCACATATATGTGCATGAAAGTTGTTCAAAAGCTTGCACTGATCTAACTCTAAAATAAAAAGTACTAGAATGGAAATTGATTTGTTTGGTATTGGTATAATGTCTTCCGTGATCCCTTGTTTTAAAAGGTAGAGAAAGAAAAGCGAAGAGGATGATGTAAGGAGAGATATTTTGGTTTTTATATTTATTATTATAAAAGATGCGTGTCAACTCAAACACGGTATGATTAAGTAATTAGTTTTTTCAGGTTAGTGAATTTTTTAGATAGAAGTGATATTGGGGAGGAGGGAATCAAACATAAAATCTCGGGTGCATGAATAAATGCTCATAAGAGCACTTCCAACAGAAGGCTGTGGCCCAGGCAGGCAGGAGGGGGTCCAAGCCCCAGGCAGAGGTTCCAGCGCACAAATGCAGCTTGGGCTCCACAAGCTTGGGCAGGCCCGAAGGCAAAAACAGCCTAGGTTGTGGTATAGGTTTGCTAACTTCAGCGATGACGTCAGCAACGAAAAAAAATATAATAAAAAAAACTAAAAATTTCAAATTTTTTTAAAAATAAATACTTGGTCATATTCTTCACTTACCACACCAAAACTTTACACAAATTTCTCTCATTATATCTCATATGAATAGTGGTTGCCTTTGAGTTGCCATGACAATGGGTAGAAACACCACAAGCCTTTTATAAGGGCTGCCACTATTCATGTGAATAGTAACAACCCTTGTCATGGCAAATGGGTGGAAGTGCTCTAACCACTTGAGCTACAAGCTTCTTACCAAGTTCAATGGCGGAGCCAGCTTAGGCCCACAAGGGTCAGCTGACCCTCCTCCAATTCATGCAACAAATGCATTTGTTATATGTTATATTTGATTTTCTTGGGTTTCTTTTATAGATGACCCTTCTAACTTTCTAACTCTAGTTAATTGTTATTCTTTACTTCTATAGTTTTTCCTATAATCCCCCCCCCTCCCCCCCCCCCCCCTCAGTAAATTTAGGTTTTAGTAAAAAAAAAATTTCACTTTGGAAAAAGCCAAAGGTTTTTCAAAAAAGACAGAAAAACCTCTCAATTTTCAAATCAAAGACATACAAATGTAAAGGATTCCTTAGGAAATCCAAAAATAAATAAGAGCAATTTTGTCCATTTTGGCTTCTTTTAAAAAATTTCTCTCTCCTTTGTCTTTTTACAAAGTCTTCCTTATCTTTACTCCATTTTTCCTTTTTAACTTCAATCTTTCTATTCTTTCATTTATTGAGTTCTCTTACAGTTTTTGTTATTGAATCAGCCATCAATCAAGTAAATCTCTCAATAGCTATTCAGTTCTCTTTTGAGCAATGCTTTATGATTTGATTCATGTCAAATTATTTCTTTGTAATTTATTGAGCGATACGGGTTATGATTTTGGAAGATAACAATCAAAAGAGACAATTAAAAAAAATATTATGTTACTATTCACGATTTTTGTAGGCTAATAATGTTGACCCTCCTTAGAGAATTCCTAGCTACGCCACTGACCAAGTTAGTGAAAATTTTAATTAAATAACTCAAGTGAATAAGGAAAAACTTTTGTTATAGATGTAATATTGCGTGATTGTGTTATGTATATATAAAGTCTAAAATTCATCATTTTGAGTTTAAAAATTAGTTATTAATTCGTACTCGATATGAATACTAAAAATAACACAACTCAAATACGAGATACTTGTAACAACATAATACTCTATTAAGACCATCGATGCTTAATAACATGTGATACATGCAATTGAATACATGGATGATGAACATAGTTGCATGTCCATGACAAGGTGAACTGTGTTGCAACTTTGCAACCCAAAAGTTTAAAAAAGATGTTTTAACGTTAACGTTCATGTATATTAGGTTGAGTGTGTGATTTATATAAATTTGAGTGTCTTAATTTTTAAATGTTCCAAAAAGCAAGCTTAGAAAACGACCCAAAAGAAAGAGTTGGTGGGTGGTAGGCGAAGTGCCTAATAATTGAACCTCACTCGACCACACCAACGATGTCTCTCTAGCTAGATCATGCCAATAACATATACTTCCATGATCTTTTCATTGCCATTTTTTTTCTTTTTTTTTCTTTCTTCTTTTCTGGCATATGCATTTTGAGACACATGGCATTCTATGCAAATAATTAAGGATTATGTCAAATACAAGTACCATCAATCTCATTCAGGCAACATATCTAGCTAGCTTTACCAAACCCAACAAAAAAAAAAAAAAAAAAGAAAAAAAGGTATAGCTATGTCAAAAGAAAGGAGGGAGGGGTGTGTTTAAAAAAAAAACAAACTTTGTAGTGCTTTTTAATCTTTCACAATTAGCATGTGCATTAGTGAGAAAGCAAGTCTTTAACTTGGTGCTACATTGGCAGCTAATTTACTTTGAGTTGCAAAAATAATTATTGGGAAGCAAACTTAGGGCAACTGGAAAAGTTGTCGTACGCATTGCTTTTTTTTCCCTTTTGCTTCAGAATTATTATTGTTCATGCTTGAAGAGAGACTTTATAGGTCATATGCTTTGCTTTTTGGCCACTTAGAATGAGAGTTGTTTTGTTTTGCGTCCAAAGCCATAACTTGTGTTGCCCTAAATGTATGGTGCTCATCCACAGAATTAGATTAGGAGAATTCTACTGGTATTGGGCACCAAAAGTCTAGCTGTTGGGGTTTGAGGTGGCAATTCCTAACTCAATACCTCTGACCTCAATAATTCTGTACACCACCAATTTGATTATCCAAACCAAGCTCCAGCAGAATGTACGATATGTACAGCCCATTTAAGCTCAAAAATGGTATTGGATAGGATGAGTGGATTATGGATAAATAATCCAACAATTTAAAAAAAAAAAATATATATATATATATATATATATATATACAGTTAGAGTCTCCTATACAAACGTTATTATCGTGCAAACATCATTGTAAACATGGAGGGGTAGTAGAAAATACATGATTTCTGTATGTGGATGATAATAACGTTCGAACAGTTTGTTTTTGAGGTGTTAACCCACTTTTTTTCACCAGAATAATTACATCCAAACATCCGCATAAGAGAAAATCTATATTATATCATAGGATAAAGAGGCTTAAATCAATCCTCCTGTGTCTTTCTTATTAAGGAAAAGTGGCCTAGCTAGACAGAGATTCTAGTGCATATTATAGGGCCCTTAATTGGATCTTATCTTATATGTTTTGGACTAAAAACTTTATTATATGCCTTCATATCATACGACCTAAAATTTCCTTTAAATGACTTCCCAGCAAATAGGAGCACGATCTCCAGCACTGACAAATTAAAATATGACCATTCAATTCAATTAGATATACCTAACAATAATAGATTTGGACATGTAGAATCTGGATTAGGAGAATAAAATATACCACTATTGGATAAAATGTGAATCAACATCATGAGACTTATCAACATAACCCAACCCTTCGTATTGTTGTTCCAGATATATGCTTACCTTTCAAAGGGGTGCAACTTGGATGAGTTCAACATGAACTCAACTCAAAATTTGAATGGGCTATAAGTGAGTTAGAGAAAGCATGCTCTAGCTATAAGCATGGGTTGATAGATTAGCATTCAACCCATACTCGATCAATCGAAACCTTATAACTGTAACTTGTAGACATATACATAAGATTGTATACATATTCTATTTTAAAAAATAATATCAAAAGTCAAATAATAGATATTTAAGTTGAGAAATATTAAATAATAGTTCATCTCATACTCGTTTATTCTCTC
Source organism: Prunus armeniaca (assembly GCA_903112645.1). Lineage (NCBI taxonomy): Eukaryota > Viridiplantae > Streptophyta > Magnoliopsida > Rosales > Rosaceae > Prunus > Prunus armeniaca. Next base: position 4,730,592 of record CAEKDK010000003.1, on the reverse strand, counting down.
CTCAATACCTTACTTTTCCGATTCATGAGACTTCTCTCATTTCAAGTAAACATGTCTGATCCAATCTCCTCATTTGGTTGCTCGCATTGGATTGGAGTTGAGTCCAAGTGAGTCCTTATGAGTCACAACTCTCTAGATGAGACTTGTAAAACATAATATGTTGGACGGTTATCCAATTTAATAAGTATAGTCCCAACATACCAAACAACGGTCATGACACTTATCTAATTTAATTGAAATAGTCTAATCTAATCCGACCCACCAAACATAGAGGAGAATGTAAGCCACAAGATGTTGGATTGTTGTCGAATTAATAAGTCCAAAACAAACATTTATAAGTAGTTTTTTGGGTGAAGAAACAACGCTAACACCCAAGCGAAAAACTAAAGAATGATTCGAGGCCTACAAACTCTGAGTAAATCTTCACTAAGAAACTAAACATTTATAAGTTTATTAAACAACGGTTAGCATATTAATCTAATTAATTGAAACAGTCCAATCCAGACCAATCCACCAACGGGGCCACATGCATATATCGAATTAAACTACATATTTCAGGTTATTTTTGGCAAATTAAACATATGGACTGAACTGTTAAGTTGAGCCCAACCCAATCATTCTAGGCAACTTGAGCTCAATCTGGCTTAACCCAAGTTGGGCTTCAGTTGACTTCATTTGTTCTTGATCAATTGACCTTGGGCCCAAACCCAAATTGGGTACATGTCTACTTGAGCTTCGACTTGTCCCAACCTGCCCAACCACCCGACTTGCCCCTCTACTCCCACCCAAAAAAGTTATATCATTCCGAATACCGAAAAAACTAAAAAAAAAGGTTCATAAACCCATACCCATACATGCTTCACCAATCAGGCTTCAATTTGTTTAGGTAAACTATTTTTTTTTAGGAGGTTAGAATGAGGGTTATAGTGAGGAGGTTCTTAATAGCCGTCTAATCCAATGCTGAGTTATTATTGGACTAAATCCTCATTGTAGCCCCTAAACATAGCTCCTCATTACATAACGCCATCCAAAATTTACTCGTCTTTCTTTTTGGTCCATTAATCACCATTTGAAAAAAAAAATGAAGATGGTGTCTTGGCCATTAGCCAAATATTGACCTTTCAACCTACAAAAAAGGGTTCAAGTCCAAAGGCATCATAATGTCTCATAGACCAAGAAAAAGTGTTATTGGGCCACTGATAATAAGGAACCGTACCAAATGGCTAAAGAATTGTAAAAAAATGAAATCGCCCACCGTGGGGCTCGAACCCACGACCACAAGGTTAAGAGCCTTGCGCTCTACCAACTGAGCTAGACGGGCTTGTTGTTCGTAACTCAACTTCCTCAGTACTAATCTGTTACCCCGCGCTCAATAGCGAAGGCCAAACCAAGCAATTAGATTAATCATTCAATCTTTAGAATTCAAGATTCCAAGATTTGAAAAACACGCCAATTAGAACAATCATATAGCTTTCTCAACGTGTCATGTCTTTGAAAAAAATTTGACGTTTAGTATATAGATAATAACCATTAGAAATTGAAGTTGCTTATAATTATATTAACACAACTTTTCTATAGTAAAAGACTATCATTCTTATGAGATTTTTTCCACATATAATCTTTTAAAAACCTATAAGAAATACTATTGTGCCGAAATATATCTCAATTTTACAATAATTATGATTCGTTTTTGTTTGTGACGACTATGATCCTTATGTAAACACATTCTCTCATATTTTCCAAAATAACCTCAATTAGTTTGATTGTAGAAAGAATCTTCGATGGACATTGCAACATGGTCTTTTGACAGTCACTGAGATAAGTTCACTTTGAATTTTGTGAGAAGTGGTTCTAAATCTCAACCCGTGGACAAATTGTGCTGCAATTCAACTACTATTATTTTCGATAAATAAATAAAAAAAACCACTATTATTTTTGCTTTTATGAAACTGACTTTTCTTAGAAGCAATTTTTTTTTTTGGTTAGAAGAATTTTGTTAGAAGCATTTGAAAATTGAAATTGAGATATTAAAAATCGTAATGTTTTGCACAAAATAATCATGACTTCAATCAGTCAACGACGAATCCATGAAAGTTCCAACATTCCAATTATTTGCAGGCACCGCGCGAGGTGGCTAGGGCAGTTTGGGAAATTCAGAATTCCATTAAGCCCTTTTTCGTCTTTGCACAACAATTGCTTTTCAATACCCTGAATAAACAAAATAAAAAACCTAAATCCGACCGTGCATTACCCTCCTCATCAACGTCCCCAATTCACCGACATGAAAAAAATAAAATAAAATAACTTTCCCAATTTCACTTTATTTCCTTTATTTTTCGAATAAAACATTTAAATATAAATTAATACCTTTCAATGCCTTCGTCTTCGCTCTTTCTCTCTCTGTGAAACTAGTCGAAGCCCTCCCTCTGAGTCTTTCTGATCTCTTCCAAACCCTAGTTTCTCTTCAACGATCACGGGCTCAGCGATTCGCGAATTGCCGATTGAACCCCAAGACTCCACATTCTTTCGACGCATTACTCAGCCAATAGTCGAGGCCTTAAACGGCGGCGCGGAGAAGACGGAGCATGAGAATCGGACGATGAACGATGCCGGTACCGCGTGGCGGAGTTCGCAGGGGACGAGGAGCAGCAGCTAATAAGCAGAAAAAGGAGAAGGTTCCTAGTCCGATCGACGCTGGAGAGGCGATAGCGACGAGAACAAGGCGGAGGCGAGCGGCGGCTGCGGCGGCAGAAGCAGTGCCGAGTAATCCGAATAACAGGAACGAGACTAATAAGGCGAAAGAAGAGGAGCACAAACGAGAGGAGGTGGTGGCGGTGGGTGATGAGCAAAACGTAGTCGTTGAGGAGGAGGAGGAGGAGGAGGAGGAGAAGGAAGTGGAAGAGAAGAAAATGGATGAGTATAGTGGCGGAGGCGGGCCCGGTGGCGCTCCGAGTAATGATAAGGCAAATGCTGGTGAAGACGAAGGAAGCACAACTCCGCTTCCTGAGAAGGTTCTATTTTTATTATTGTTTACATTACTTTTTATATTTGTAACGAAAGGATTTGGTCTTTACCGAATCCCATCGAACATGAATGCCGTTTGGTGGTCATCTGCATAATTTGGGTGCATTTATAGTATGTTGCGGGAAGTGGGATTGTGGGGCATTGGGGTTTGTTACTGTGGTTGAGTGAACATGTTTGTTTTTGTTTGATTTAGCTTTGAGGTTTCGTAAGCAGTGAATTTTATGGCTTGTGTTAACAACTTAAATGCAAATGTGCATTGTGTTCTGCCTATATAGTGTATACTTGGATAAGAATCCTCTCTCCATTTTATGAAATGGAGAGGTCTGGTTGGTAGATCATTGCCATTCATTTAGTATGGTTCTGGGAACAAGTGTTTTGGTAGATAGGCAATGTGGTGTTCTATATGTTGACATTATTGATCATAATTTTGACGACTTATCCCTTATTTGTACTGCATTTTGGCGTTTTGCCTGATTGCTCGCTTCCTTTAAATGGGCAAGAATTGAAACCTGAACTTTACCTCCTGTAACCCCTTTTGGAAACTTTGGTTGACTCTGAGAAGGTGTCTGGGCACCTCTTTCTAGATCACGTTAGCACAATTAAGTAGTGAAAACAAATTAAGTTACTGGTTGAAGTTGGAATGCAGTTATGGAGGTATTTTGTGACCTAGAAGTGTACTGCATGAGCTATTTCTTAGAATCGCATAATGTATTGATGGATACTGTATAAGCAGCATGTGTTTCTGTGTATTGACTCACATTTTTTATGATCACCATGCTGTAGTCCTTGTGTCCTGTTAGTTATAGGTATATCCCATTATATATTCTTGAATAATTGTTGTTTTAATTATTATAATAATAACGAGCAGTAGTTATAACTATAAATCTGAGAATTGCACCACTATGCTTAGTCTAACAAGTGCTGCCTCTAGAGACAACGTCCATATTTTTGTTTTTTTTTTTTTTTTTTTTTTTTTTTTTTTGATCATAAATTGATGTCTTTATGCTAATTCCTAGGTTTGGTTTGCTGCAGGTTCATGTTGGTGGTTCCCCTGTTTACAAAGTAGAACGAAAGCTGGGTAAGGGTGGCTTCGGACAAGTTTTTGTTGGTCGACGTGTTTTGAATACAAATGAGAGAACTGGCCCAGGAGCTGTAGAGGTACAACAATTTGTTAAATTTGACTGTTGAGTTTTGTTCTCTCTTTGTCTTTACCTTTTACTTTCTTTTGTCTCTCCCTTACTACACATTCTTTTCCTTGGTATCTTAGGTAGCCTTAAAATTTGAGCATAGAAATAGTAAAGGGTGTAACTATGGACCACCAGCTGAGTGGCTAGTATACAAGTGAGCATGCCTCTATCTCTCATGTTTTGGTATTGTTTTTAAATTTTATTTGTGTATCCATAATTTACTTTGTGTTGCTTGTACAGCACTCTTGGTGGCAGCCATGGTGTGCCGCGAGTACACTTTAAAGGCCAGCAAGGCGACTATTATATCATGGTATGCAGTCTTTTTTTGGCTTACTTGTTTTGAGTCTTGTTAGCCATACTATAATGTTTTGGGAGTCATAGGACATACTAGTTCATGAATAGCTTTTTGATTTTGACTGAAACTTTTATGCTGCAGGTTATGGATATGTTGGGGCCAAGCTTGTGGGATGTTTGGAATAATAACTCTCATACGTAAGTTTCAGTTACAAAATTGACTCCTAATTTAGAAAATAGTTTAATTATTATCTTACAGATTTCATGAATTTTCAGTTTCATAATTTAGTTGTCTTCTGAATTTTAGAATGACCACTGAAATGGTTGCATGCATTGCCATTGAAGCAATATCAATATTGGAGAAGATGCATTTTCGAGGGTAAGATTTTTTGTTACAAATCAATGCACATTTGTTATCATTGTCGTTGTTTATCTCTCTCTCTCTCTCTCTCTCTAGCCTTCCTTTCCCTCGCATATCATTTCACTTTGGTGCTTTGGTCTGGAACATTATTATATCCAGAAAAAACCTTTCGGCTATGTGATCGATTTCTTTAGAGAAGTTTATATGTGGGAAGTCTTAATGCGAAAGAATAAGTATGCCTATGATTCTTCTGTTGGATAGCTTGATATCATATTTAGGCTTTTCAACAATACGAGAGCACATGGCATGCACAATTTACTCTTTTCCTCTACATCATACAATTTTATTGTTTAGTTTATTAAGACATTAGGAAGCTAGTTATATAGAAAGCTTGTATGGACAATATGGTCTGTTTGGAGTTTTGATTTAGAAATTGTTTGGGACAGTTGAAGTAGTTTTGGGGGATAGTCACTGTATTTGTGTTTTGGCTATCTTATTAAATTGAATGTGTTTAGGATTAGTTCTTCAGATGTTTTTGCAGTTTGTTGAAAGCCATATAAAAATGATTTTTAAGCTATGCTACCACATCTATTTTCAGGTATGTACATGGGGATGTAAAGCCTGAGAATTTTCTGCTTGGCCCACCTGGGACTTCTGACGAGAAAAAGTTGTTTTTAGTTGATCTTGGACTAGGTATTTTGTGAATCTCAGTTTCCTTAATGTTAAGTAGTATAGTGGTTCTCAGTAAGTTATCATATTATAACTTGTTTTGGGTTTATCAGCAACTAGATGGAGAGAAACTACAACTGGTCGGCATGTAGAATATGACCAGAGGCCAGATGTTTTCAGGTATAAGCATGGTTTCCTATCTAGTTTTCTTGGATAGTTTGAATGCTGCTTTCTTTTTGCCTTCCTCTTCTTTATGCTCCCTTGTTCAAGCTTTCTGCTACTTAGTTCTGAACTTTTTTTGGTCCAACAGAGGAACAGTGCGTTATGCTAGCGTGCATGCTCATTTAGGGAGAACGGGTAGTAGGAGAGATGATCTCGAGTCTCTAGCTTACACCCTTGTATTCCTTCTTCGCGGTCGTCTGCCTTGGCAAGGATACCAGGTTTGCCCTTTCTTTCTTAGCTTAAATAAAAATTTCTGTCTTGCCTACCTTGCTTTTATTTTACTTTTAGCGTGGTGGTTCTTTCAGGGAGAGAATAAAGGGTTTCTTGTTTGCAAGAAGAAGATGTCAACATCTCCAGAGATATTGTGTTCCTTCTCTCCGCAGCCTTTTAGACAGTTTGTGGAATATGTGGTGAACTTGAAGTTTGATGAAGAACCTAATTATGCAAAATATATATCACTCTTTGACGGGATTGTTGGTCCAAATCCTGATATCAGGCCAATAAACACAGAGGGTGCACAGAAGGTATGTATCATCTTCTCTCCTTTTGTTGATGATGCTTACCCTTGAGCAGTAGTTTATGTACTTACATTTTTAGAAGAAGGATTGTGCATCTAATATATGCTCCATGTATTGTGAAGCTTATTAATCTGGCTGGTCATAAGAGAGGAAGATTGACAATGGAGGAAGATGATGAACAACCAAAGAAGAGGATTCGAATGGGTACGCCAGCAACACAATGGATTAGTGTCTATAATGCTCGCAGACCAATGAAGCAAAGGTATTTGTATGACTCAAGCAGTGAATCATTTACTTATTTGGTGATGGTTTTGGGGACTTCTCTTCTTGATAATATAATAGATATACCCTGTGTATCTTGCTTTCTATTTTTATAGTTAAATTGTTGTCTTCTTGTCGTCATATTGTTTAAACTGTTTCTTCTCATGTTTCTATAGGTATCACTATAATGTGGCTGATACAAGGCTTGCTCAGCATATTGAGAAGGGGAACGAGGATGGGTTATATATTAGCAGTGTGGCCTCTTCTCAAGATTTGTGGGCCTTAATTATGGATGCAGGCACTGATTTCACTTCCCAAGTTTACGAACTCTCACCATGTTCTCTTCACAAGGTACATGCATATGCTTTTTAATCAGCCTGAAGTGATTGTCTTCATTGGCATACTGACTTTGTTTTTATGAGAGTTTGTATGTTCACTTTGTTATTTTATTGCTAACTTTTAATAAACTGTTTGTATGTAACATTCCTTTAATTCAAATTGTAATGTTTCATGAATTTTTTGGATGTGTTTGAAGGAATGGATAATGGAGCAGTGGGAGAATAACTATTACATCAGTGCGATAGCTGGAGCTACTAATGGAAGTTCATTAGTAGTAATGTCCAAGGGTTAGTATAGTGTTTTGGGGTTTTCATGGACATTTAAACTGGAAAGGGTGTGTTTTCTTTTTGATTTTTTGAATTCTTTTATTTATTACTGATGTCAATTGTTCGGTCCAGGTACACCATTTACGCAGCAGTCATACAAAGTAAGCGATACATTTCCTTTCAAGTGGATTAACAAAAAGTGGAGGGAGGGTTTTTATGTTACTGCAATGGCCACTTCAGGAAGTAGATGGGCAGTTGTTATGTCTCGTGGTGCAGGTTATTCGGAGCAGGTAATCTTGGATGAAAAAGCACATTTCTTTCTCTTACTTGTCTTTCCAATTGCCTATGGTGGTTAGCACTTTTGATTTTATAGTAGGTAGTGAGTAATTGGAGAAGTATTTTGGCCTAATGAATTAGTGAACTGTACAGAACTATTTATTTAACAGGGCAGACCATATTTTGTTTTTCAGGTTGTTGAACTAGATTTCCTTTATCCCAGCGAAGGTATTCATCGGCGGTGGGACTCTGGATATCGTATAACAGCAACTGCAGCAACGTGGGATCAGGCTGCATTTGTTCTTAGTGTGCCAAGGAGGAAGCCTCAAGACGAAACACAAGAGACTCTTCGTACTTCTGCTTTTCCTAGTACACATGTCAAGGTAACATATATTTATCATTTTGTTTTGTCAAGTGCCTTTTCTTTTCCGTCTTTCAATATGCTGGCGTAAGAGTAACTCAAATCCGGGTATTACAGGAGAAGTGGGCGAAGAATCTCTATATTGCATCTATGTGTTATGGACGAACAGTTTCTTAAGCTGCCGAGAATTGTTTGGGATGCTCCATAAACCATCTGGTATTGCTCTGATAGCTCTTCTGATTCCCTCTCTCAACTGGGGTGTCGTAACACCCACCATTGACAAAATTTTGATGACTTGAAGATGCTCTTGTTAATTGTAATTATAGTAAGTTTTAGTGGAAACCTATTGTTCGTCTCTGTGTGGGAACTGTCACTTGATGTCAATGATAAATTAAAAGCTCATTTTCTTGCAAAAAAGGAGCATCTTGCCTATTTCTACTCCAAGGACCTTCACGTCAGAAATATTCGTATATGCTTTAACCACAACTCGAACGAACCAATCTGGCATCCTTGTCAAACGATCACTTTACCTTCAAGTTTGGAATATTGTGATGTGCTTTTGCACGTGACTAGTTTTGGGAGCGAAATTGAAACTTGGGAGTATTTATATGTAACATATATGATCACTTGAACTGCAAGGTTTTTGATGAGGAACAAAAGCCCCGAGTCTCACCGAGGCCATAATGAAGAAACCATCTAAACTTTTTGCTCTACAAAACAAAACAACCGGGCTTTGAAACTTTTTTTTCCCCGAAGATATTAACATCTACAAAACAAGAAAGAAGAGAAATAAATGAACTCGTACTAAGATTGAATGAAATATCAATAATCAATTAAGACAATGTTCTAGTAAATTATTCGAAATGAAATATCCTTTTTAAGGTAATCACACAAAGAAGCTGCTGCACTCCCGCCACTCTAGCTTTAGGTTTGAAGAAGTAGGTCAATGTCTTCTTTTAGTGTCGGAAGCAGTTGGTCAATTTCAAACAAGGAAAGCTACTCTTGCCGAAAGGCGTCTGGACAAAATTGAAAGCTGCTCTTTAGGCCTCTATATAGATTTGGGCTGAGTTGGGGGTCGGCGATTGCAAATTGATGTGATTTACAGAGGAAAGAAAGCAGGATAGAGTGCAGAAATGACAAACAAAATTGCACGCCAGATATAGAGGGGATGGCGAGAGAAAGAGAGAGTACATTTCATGAACATGAACATGCAGTCACACTGTCTGGTCAAGAATGAAAAGGAGGGGGTAGGCCTCTCTATAGGGCCGGGTGTATTGGGCTCTCTATAATACATGGACTGGGTGTATTGGGAGGATTGCATTGCAAAAGAAGATTCAGCTCAGGTTGCTAGGCCCTTGAAGCAGAACATACATTTGAACATTTCTAATCGTTTTTTTCAAAGAGTTCTGGGATGAGTTCCCAAATGATCACAAACTCTCATCTGTTAGCTATAACAAAATGAAAAGCCAACTAGCTTTTTGGTAGCTAATTCTGATGTCAAGTAAAATTGAACTCTCAAAAAATTTACAAACATCTCCGGTGCTACATTTCAATAAAGAAAAGAGAATTTCATGTCTTTATTTCTAAATAGGTCGTGTTGCTGGGTATTAGTAACAGCTGAAGTGTTTTGTGCAGGCCTGATACATAACCTCCCCAGCTGAATTTCTTCCTGGTATATTAGCACATCAATCCAGATCAGGCAACATTAAAGAGATACAATGAAGTTGAACAAAAACATGTGCACACAGAGAGATTTACCTCGGTGTTATCATGGTCAAATCGAACAACAAAGATGCACTTGCAGCCTGTTACGTCGTGTAGCCCCCTTTGGATATCCACAACATGGGCATCACAGTAGACAGCTTGATGTTCCCTTTCCTGTAAATAAGGTATTAAGTCTGAAAGATAAGACAGTACATATATCTTCGGAGAGGTTTGCCTTATCAAAAGTATGCCTTCTGCAATATTTTGAACTCCAATATCTTCTGTCAAATGTTAATTTATAGAGGTTCCCATTTGTCTGGACCCCTATACTCATGATTGACAGCTTATGGGACAGATTGCAAAGAAATAAAGTAAAAGATTACCTGGAAGCTTAGCACTAGGTCCCCAACCTTCACCTTATGACACTCAGAGGCTTCTAAAGGAATAGACCGCTCACGCACTGCTCTTGTCACATTCACCCACTCATCATCCTCCCTACCGAAGCCAGAATATCGCACCCGAACTTCCTGTCACATAGAACAACATTGAACTCCTTTTCATACATCGGACAAACATAGTAAAATCTCTCATCAAGCAGAGACAACATTTGCAAGAATATCGAACCTAGTCTTTGAAAAATTAATGCCTGGTTGAAAATGAAAATTATCATGACTGTGAATGATGCAAATAAAGCACAGAGAACAAGACATAATGGAATATTTTACTGCTTTATTCTCAAGGAACTCTAATTAGAAAAGAGACCTAAGCTAAGAACTATGTTTACACCCAAATGGAGAAGAATGAACAATAACGAAGAGGACAAATCTTACAAGTTCTCCTGAATTAACAACTCTGTAAGAGAGGAATGAAGCAACATCATACCTGGAAACCAAAGAAATGTTAAGCTATGACTTTAGTGCAATTTGAATTGAAATGATAATAAACAATGTACAAATTTTCACATTGAATTTCTATTTTATCTGCAATTATTTAATTCCCAAAACATCTTGAGTTAATTTAAAGTAACAAAATATATTAGAGAATAAAGGAGTTTCCATTCTTTAATCCACGAAAGTAAACTATTCGAAATGCAAAAAACATAACTACTTTGGCTGATTTCCTAACAAGTAAATTATGTCAGTTCATTTTTCTTCCAGTTCAAGCATAATCAGGTTTGGCAATTTTCTTCTGAACCTGAGTTTGATTGCACTGCATTAGAACTACAATCACAAGTTATGGATCTGTCTGTAGTTTATAATTTACCTTTTCCCCCAGGAAAATGGTCCAGGAGAGCTAACGCAAAACAGAAAAGATTTGTGTAATGTATATTAAATGAAGCCATTGCATTATATGCTAAAATTACTTTTATAATAAACAGGGAATATAGTCATGCCACATACCAACGAAGAATTGTTTCAAATGAAACATACAAAATCAAGTATAATTTTCAAATACTTAATATGCAGAAACACATATATTGCACTTAAGAAAAAGAAGTTTTTTTCCCTGAAAGATGAATTCTTACCATGCATCGTCTTTTGCTGATCGTGCTTCAAATGCTAACTCGTGGAGTTCTGTGATCCATTTACCTGAGTTAAAGTTATCAAGTAAATTTTTCAGAAAATTAATTATTGAACTCAGAGATAGATGGAAGATTCCCAATTCCACCAACACGCATGATTAAAATTTTGAGATTACGTGTTAAGCAATAAGCTCCTGTATCACAACTGTAAAATTCAATATTTATCATCACACAAGGACAGCATAAGCATTCTATACAACAGACAGACATGCCAAATAAATGTTGCAGGAGCACCTGCCCGTGAAAACTATGTCAGATGGTTGCCATCTAAAGAAGATAGCAGCAATAATGAGCCCAAAAGCCTGGAAAAGCGCCTTAAAATTTACGGCTGCACTATAGGCAGAGGGATAATAAGACATGTAGACACACAGCAAGAAAAGTTTTACACTAAGGTAAAAATATAGTGCATACAACTAATTAATATAAGCCAAAACAGATGTAAATTTGACCACAGATATTATCATGCTAGCAGAATCCAAGCCAATCAAGAAAGAAAGTACAGCCCCTATCAGACCAAAAGTATAGTAACTGGGTTATGGAATGGAATTTATTGCATTTCAAAAACAGTATATAATTGTGCTTCTGAGGACCCATCATAAGCGAATGTATGATTTCTGGTCCAGAAATAACATCATGTACACACGGCCAAGGATATTGCTACATGGCCAGTGGTTAAAGCTTTATGGATGTTATTAATACTGTTAGCACCAGAAATTGATCAATTAGGTCATGGACATCAAGAATGACGAAGCTTTGCCCTTCTCTGCCAAGGTAGCACTAACATGCTACAATGGTTTTTGAAAGGATCCAAGCTGATATATTCCAATATGGAATGTAAAGAAATTAACAGTAATTTGCATCATTAAATTTTATTTATGTCAATTTGATGCTAGCATAGAAATAAATCTGACTGCATGATAAAATTAAAATTTTCATCACAGGGAAAAATCATTGAGTAAAATACATTCATGACAATATTTTCTACAACTTCATCCATACTGACAAAAAGGATGACCTTTTGGCTTCTGAGAGTTTTCAGTTGCATTGCTTGAAACATTTGAATCTGAAAGATCAACAAATAACTCGAGCGCAGTAGGTGAGGAATTGCTGTTGGCTTGCAACTCTTTTTGTTTGTTCTGGAACCAACTTTGAACCTATAACAAAATAAGAACATGATAGCATTACAACAAGCTCCATATGAAATATAAACAATAAGATTTAGATGCAAGAGGGGAAAAGGAAATTAAAAGAAAAACCTGTTCCCAAGTTATATCAGGTTTTCCAGCACGGATTGGAGTGCAACTGAAAAGACAGAGCAAAGCAAAAAACTTAATAAAAGAAACCCTGTTGTGTTGAAGTATGCAATGAATATTTAACTCAAAGAAGTTATTCTTTTCGTTTTTTCCTTTGAGAAGTAAATATAACAAATCTGCCTACCTAATTAAGGCTATAGGCTACTATTTAGCATTACTGAATTCACCTGAAACTCGTTGCAAGATCTTGGAAAAACTTCTGACTAAGCGACTGTTGTTGGGGGTGCTTAATTAAATTTTCCATTTCCATAATCTGTCAAGGTGCAAAATATAATCAATATCTAATACAGAATTTCAAAAGACAATATTACAGAGTCAATGCATGGAGGCGAGCTCCCTAGACTGATTACTTCTTTGACTAATCTCTCCTGTTATTGTTCCAACCCCAAAAGTATGAAGAGTATTTCAGCCACATGCCCTTTATCCCAATTAACTGTTCATGGAAAACCATTTCTCCTCAACCCACCTTGATGTAAGCTTATGTGTGTGTGTATATATATATATTATAATATAATATATATGTTAAGGTGACAGTGTGATACACATAACAAGCCAATCGAAAACACACACAGGTGTGAGAGAGCCTCAACCTTTCACATCAAATCCCATAATTTCTTTTGGTATGATTATATTTCCAAAAATTCAGAAGTAAAAAAATGCACCTAGAAGGTGGTTAGAGTGTAATGATACAAAACTAAATTTTCCATAAGAAGCAAAAGTCCAACACCAACAATCTTCATATAGAAAATAACCAATTATAGAAAACAAAAAAAAACCCATGACAGCAGCTGAATTTATAGCAAAACTGAGGAAATTTCTGCAGATTAAGATGTGAAATCACAGAGGCAGGTAGTTGACAATACCAATTGAAGGAAACACAAAAAGGGATCAATTTGTTTTACCTCAGAATGAGTGAATACAGATAGAGAATTCATTGGTTCTCTTTTTCTTGTACGAAAAAGTTCCATGTCCATCTCTGTCGAATTGGAGATTTTAAATTCCAATATGATGTAAAATGAGAGTGAGATGAGAGTGATGCCAGTCACCTTTTTCTCTGGGTTTTTGTGTGTAAGTCTCAACTCAACTCCCAAGGGAGGTTTTGAAAGAAGTCTGGGTTCACTGCTGCTACGATGTCTTCGGCTCTTTGATCCAGTGGCCAATTGAAAGCTGCCACAGCAACTGAAAACCTGTCTTCTGTTGTGGTTTTTTTCGTTTAAAAATCTATTTGTTTCTTTAATTGGAAATTGTTTTTCTTTTTCCATAACTAAACGAGAAGAGATGACGTGGCATAAGCCCATTGAGCCTAATTTTGGGCCTAAAAGCAAAAGTAACCAGACCCAAAGCTAAAATTAAAGTGATGGACCTCAAGAAGCCCAAGGTCGTGGCACAACGAGCTCGGCCCAAGCAACAAGGCTTGACCCTGGTCACAAGTTGGGCCCAAAGCTGCAGCCCAATAGCAAAAGTAAAAACTTACCAGTCAAGGCTCGACGGTTTCACGGCCGAGCAGACTGGTAGGCACAGACTCCTTTGAGCCTTCACGTGCACTGTCTCAATAACAACTTAGAGCATCTCAAATCGATGTGTTAAACGTGCTACATAGACATTTAACAGCTATAAATAACATCTCACATCACTCCAACCGATGTGTCAAAGCTGATGTGAAATGAAGGCTGGAGGTTGAGATCTTATTTTTGACATTCCAAAAGTAAGATGTCAAATGAATATTTTATTATTTTTAAAGATATTTGGTTGTTACTTTCATTCATTATTTTCCTTTTTATATTTTTTTTCTTCTTTATCTTAAATGATTTGACTGTTACAATAATTATTTATTTGACATATCGAGTGGAGTGTAAACCTGTGTAAATGTCAAATTGCCACATCAGCCATCAAATTTAATTTTGATGTTTGGTATTTGACATCTCCCTTGGAGATGCTCTTAGAGCATCTCAAACCGATGTGTCAAACGTGCCACATAGACATTTAACAGCTATAAATAACATCTTATATCACTCCAACCGATGTGTCAAAGCTGAAGTGGAATGAAGGCTGGAGGTTGAGATGTTATTTTTGACATCCCAAAAGCAAGATGTCAAATGCATATTTTATTATTTTTTCTTTTCTTTTCTTTTTAACTAAAAACGAATCAACACTAAAATGTAATAAAATAATAATTTAATTTGACTTATCGGGTGGAGTGTAAAGCTGTGTAAGATGTCAAATTGCCATATCAGCCATCAAATTTAAATTTGATGTTTGGTATTTGACATCTCCCTTGGAGATGCTCTTAGAGCACAAAGCAAAACGAATGATGGGACGTCAAACCACTTTTTGAAACTTGAAGATTGGAGCAGAACCCTCGACCCGACAAGCAACTACTTCCCAAAAGATACTTAATAGATAATTACCCTTACTTAATTAACTTGCATTAAACATGAACAACACTAATTCAAGACATTATCACGTGTTAACTATGAAGGAAACATGCATTTAAATTTAAATTCACTGAATTTTAGGCTACAACATACATGAATCAAACATTCAAAGAGGCAGAAGCGAATTTTTGTTCTTATTAAGCCTAATGCTATCCAATTTCCCAAGTATCTTTCTAGCTCTAATAAACCTGTGCCTAAAATAAAAGGGCGGAAATGATGAAGCTTTCTTACCCTCGAAGCTCTCTTGGATTGTCTCAAAGTTTTCACTTTTATAAAGGCATTCTTCCTTGTTGCTTGCTTCATAGATTCTTAACAAGGTACCAAAGTCGATACCCTCTGGTTCATACACACAAATGTAGTGCAAGAGATAAAAAAGATGACCAAGAGGAGGTTAGGTGCTAGCCCTCCCCTCTTGGTGGCCGATTCTAGCATGGCATAGTGGACATTTCTCTCCTCCCAAACCCACTCCAAAGTTGAAGGCTTCAAACCTTAGAGAGAAAATGGCTAAAATATGTCTTATATAGGCCACAAGAGATGAAGCAAAAAAACCTCACCTTAGAATTTCGGCCATGGTAATGTGTGAGCTCCTTTTGGGCTCACTTGAATTGTATTGTCATATAACACTTGTTCCTAGGCCTAATAGGTCATTGTGTTTTTTTTTCTTTTGATCCAAAATGACTTTAAAGCCCAAACCGAGTCTACCGTCAAACAAAATCCATAATTAATAATTTAATTATGATTTGTAACTTAACCATTAAGTTCAAATTATAGTCCAAATAATTGGACTTCGTCAATTGTTTTGGTCAAATGCATTGACTTTGACTTTGACCATTGACTTGACTTTGACTGTTGACTTTGATAGTTACTTTCAACGTCTTATCTTCATCATTTGTTCCTCTTATTATATTTATAGGTGTGCGATCGCATAGGTTCCAATTAGTAATGTAGTGGGTAGGTCTGATTCCTCCGAACCGAGCGTGAATTAAATTCCGTCATTTAATTCTCCCTATTGGTGGTGAAGATTAAGCATAATTAGATCTTATAGGGCTTCCGCAAGATTATACAAGTAAACATATCCGTTTGGTGGGTGGAACTAGATTGGACTATTTCAATTAAAATGGATAACAGTTCTGGCCGTTGTTAGGTGCGCTGGACTGGACTTATTAAAATTGACAACAATTCAACATATTGTATCTTACAAGTTACAAGTCTCACCTAAAATGGTGAAACTAATAAAAACTGGAAAAAAAAACATATATAGTACTGTCGAAAGCTTTGTAGTAGAAAACAGATCACAAATAGACCTTTTACCAAGGGAGAGTAAAATGTTGTCCATTTTTTGAGGAGCAAATGTGTATAATAATCCTTATTAACTGCCAATAAATATTGACAACATACATCAGAAATTTCTGTATAAGTACACTAAAAATTGGTAGACAAGAGTTAAAAATATGGCCATTATAGCTTGTTCACCAAGTGATATAGTCTTTTCCTTGTTGCTTTGGGAGTTTGAAATAAAGGTTGGAGGAGAATAGAGAAAAGCCATTGAGATGCAGTCCTCCTCACCTTTAAAGATTGGCCTTCCTATCACATGCTTGTACTGGCCACCACTCCATGCCTGCAAGAGAACAAAGCAAACAGTTCATACATGTACAGTAATATTCGCTTACGAGACAGTCTAGCGTATGTTTCCTTACAAGACAGTCTGACATCTTATGTTGCTAGACTAACAATACAAACCCCCTCTCCAAGTAAACACTCGCTTAATAAATAATTTAAATTGAAAATTTAACAACATAATATGACGGATAATTTGATAAGAGAAGATATTTCTACTATATATTAAAACATTTTTTACCCTATGATTAGACCATCTCCACATAGGTGACATTGGATATAAAATATACAAAGCAATGATGGTTGAAGATACTAATCGCCATGATGGTGGGCTTGCAGCCATCATATGCCTCTGCTACAATGCAAGGGAGAACATGACTGGTGCAACTTTTACACAACTTTAAAAACACTGTAATTATCATGGTGGCTTTATTATTAGATTAACTGGTCTCCCTTGGTCCCAGTAAATAACAATAACCAAAGTTAAATTTAATTTACCTGTATTTGATCCCCAGTGGTGACTACTAGAGCATTTTTGTCTGGGGTAAAAGAAACCCAACCTTTCTTGGAGTAAACATGGAACTCTGAAGAACCATCACAAAGATGCAAACACAAGGCATGAGAATAATCAGTTCCTCTAATCAACATCTTAATCACATCATATCTTAAAGAGCTGTCCCATTCATCTTCTAAAACATTTTGGCTGTGCTTGTACAGGCAACAGACTGTCCCAAGTTCTTTCCCTTGCACCATATCATCATTTCCATAAACAAATTTTGTTTGAGAATTTTTCCATAAGCTTGGTAGGATTTTCCCAGAAACCTTCTCAATATCTGTCATTAGGGTCTCCAGTTTCTCACTGCAAAATCAAGGAGTTCGGAGCTGTAATCCTAATTGGTTTCATAAAAACAAACAAAAGCCAATTAATTGCATTTATTTGTTAATTACCTGAAATTTGAATATCCAATTGGTGCAAGTCTCTCCATTGTCAACTTCAAACCTTGGTCTCTACACCAAACAAACTCTTCACTCAGTTCACTGCCAACCTCCTCACCATGAACCTCCTCGAACCCGTATGGCTTCTCCGGTAACCGGGTTATCTCCGCCCTCTTCTCCGGCGGTACCTGGAAGATTCCGGTGGCTGCAGCCTGCACAGAGCTCACAAGCTCACTTGAAATTCCATGGTTCACCAGCTGAAAACACCCGTTTCTTGCTATGGACTCCACAACCTTGCAAAGACTAGCATCAAACTCATCCAGATTCAATGCTAACAAATCAATGGTGGGGGGATTTTCAAGTGAATTTTGTTTAGGGAAGAACTTGTCTGGCAAAATGAGGTCAGGGACTTGGAGGGAGTGCTCGAGGTATTCGGTGAGGACTTCATCGTTTGTGACTAATGATCTGCGGCCTGAGGCGATGGGAGAAGGCGGTGGGGCACGAAAATCAATCGGGTTTTCAGAGACGGGTTGAGGTGAGGCTGCCATTGGGACTAAAACTAGAGGGGAGTGATGCAAATAAGCCCACTTGTTCTACTTCTTCTTGTGTTCTTCTATGGCTATGCATCTTTATATTTCTTTTCTTGTCGCTAAAGAAAAAGAAAAAAAGAAAAAGAAAAAAAAAGGAGGAAGGAGCAGCAATGATGACATGTCTTGGGGTTGAGCTACATCCCTCCCAAGAATGATCAATGATCAACACAAGGTCTTTCACTTTTTGGGATTTGCTTTTCTTTTCTATTGTTCTCACTTTCTTTACAGCTCCATTGTTAATCATCACCTCCCTGGTTTTCCCTTTTGTGGCATTTGCCAGACTTTTGGTGAGGGACCTTCATCTCACATAACAAAACAAAAATCTTCAAAAGACAGATATGTAGGTGTTGTGGTTCTATTGTTTGTACGAGAATTACTATTGTTTTTGGCCAATGATGTTAAGTTTCAATTTCAAAATCAATCTGGATTGACAGAGGTGTATATGCTGTGATTCTATTATTTGTCAAAAAATCATTGATTTTGTTTCCCTCTTTTTGTTCGCAAAATTCTGTAGTGAGAGTGTCATATACAGACTACGGAATGATGATTTCATTAAACCTTGAGCCCTGAATGACTCCTCTTTGTTCAATGTGTCGAAAAATATATGCTTATTTTTGGGCTGACCAACCAGTTTGTCCGGTTCAATGGGTTACAACTTGGCTCAAGCCCATCAATGGATTGGGCTGACCCAACCCACCCAACCCGATTTTGGGCCTTAATTTTGCACTGTTGCATATGTAGTAATATGTTAATACAAAATTGCAATAGTTTCTAGAGGTATCTTTTTGTCACTGCCGCCTCCAAAAACGACCTTATACACACCAAAATAATCAGTACTTTACTTACCAACATAATCAGAAGACGAAGACGCCAAGGACATGAGTTGTATGTGGACGCATAAGTTTCTTCTCTCAAACATTATGTTCTACAAGGGTGATGTCTGCGGCAGGCTTCAATGGTTTCATTTTTCTTAGTTTATATTATCATTTAGAGCTTAATAATGTTATGACTTATGGGCATAATTTGATTTTTGGTATGAGATATTGTGGGGATATATGACACTTTCTGCGTTTTTCCTTGTCTAATATAGCACATGTTGCTATCAAATGTCTTTTCTGGTCATCAAGTGTACACACGACATGTTAAATTTGTTACTTCCAAATGAAAGCTTCGGTTCAAGTCTTGACAATCATCAATAAATATATTATGCCTCGTCATATTTTTAGAGAATCCTTTAAGCACAATTCAAACAAAATACGTCTGATATAGATATTTAAACTAATGCTTTCGTCTACTTTTTCTTATACAAATAATATTGAGAGAGGGAGATTCGAACAAGGAACTCCAGATACATGAATAATTATTATTAATCACTTAAGATACAAGGCGTGTTTTCTATCAAATATTAATTTCTATATGGTTTATGTCCCTTCCTCTTTGAAAGTATTTATTTTGAGTTGAATTAGTTTGCCAGAAGATTTTCATTTATCGCTTTCGCCAAATTTTTTCTCACAAGGAATTGGAATTAAGGTCAAACCACATTGATGTATATCGTTGGCGACTTGTTGGACGTTGAGATCACTGTCGAAAATGAACACGTGGGCGTGGCTTGTATGTCTCTTGTCAAAATGTTTAGCTTAGCGACACTAATTTTTGTCTTATTGTTAGTATTAACTTTTGACCAACAACTAGCGGCATTGATTTGAGGACCATTAATCTGCAAGCGAAGTTGACATTATTGTACAACTAGAGCTAGCGACATGTCAACTTGGGTTAATGAGAAAACCAGAAGAATGAAACCAAAAGCATCACAACCCTCCCTCTCTCTCTCTCTCTCCTCTCTCTCTCTCTCCTCTCTCTCTCTCTCTCTCTCTCTGTGTTGAATGTGAAAGAGATCATATCATAGAGATGAAATGATGCAATGAAATCCACCGACGACGAAAGGATGATAAAGGGAAAGAGAGGATGTCTAGAACATTGTTTCGGTAAACGCAAGTTTTCTCATTTTTATGTGTAAAGGTTACACAATTTTAGGTGCATCTAATTATTCACCATGTTGTGATTAACTAATTTTTATTCTTCACATGATGGAACCATTCATTTTCTAAATCACCATCTACGATCATCTTTATCAAAAATCAATTGAATTAGAGATCATTTAATTATTTATATGTATCAACTAAATGGACAATTTCATTATGAGGATCGTAATTGTTATACCAAGACTGTCGATTTGTACGATTCATAGAGATACCTGATTTTGTCCCTAACTAAACTATAGTAAGTAAACATTTTTCATTGCATGCATGATGATACAATTAGAACATCTAACTCAAAACTAATATACCAAGGGGTCTAGCCAAGTAAAAATAGCATTTAGTTGCAGATCAGTGATCTCATGTTCAAATTCCTATAGCATCTTGATAGTGTATGTGAGAAACTCCCCTTTCCTGTAGCCAGTTTAGACTATCACTTGTATTAAAAAGAAAAAAAGACATAAAATTATATATTGAGGTGACTGACTTTGTTATTATTTCAACTCTTCTCTCTATCATACTATAGCCACTAGCGGAGCCAATCCATGCCTAGGGTGGGCACTGGCCCACTCTCAAATATTGTTGTATAGACAATTATATGTGTAGTGATATTGTAAAAATATTATAAAATTTCTCATAAATTGTTAAATGCCCACTATTTTTTTTTGCTTCTCTTTCATTCTTATGTCTAAATTTATTTTGAATTGCATGTATTTGTTATCATAAAAGAGTGGTAGGTTATTCAAACAAAAAATAAAGAAAAAAAATAGAGAATTAGGGATTTCTTAAAAACTAGGTTGATTTGTCATAAAAGAAAGTGTTTGAATTTTTAAAGGTGCCTTCTCTTACTTAAATTCATGGCTCTGTCTCTGACTATAGCTGAAGACCTACCTAACCAAGAAGACATCGGAACATAGGTTTTAGTTGGCGTACACCAAGTCCCCCACCACAAAGAAAAAGTCCTTGGAATGACATGAAGTTGAACTTGGAATTTTTTTCCTTTTTTTTGGGGTCATTCGGGGGCCAGGGAAGTTGAAAACTTGTTTTATTTTGTTCCTTCCTAAACTGCTATTGCTTCTCTACTTCTCCTTTTACAATCAAACCTTTTTCTTCCAAGGCCAATTGCTGCTTCTAACAAGTTTCTTCGAGTCAAAAGTGTGCGTCGTACATCGCTTCGGCTGCTTTCCGTCTCCTTTCATCTGGTGCTCATCAGCTTCCATTCTTCAATAATCGCCAACGCCTGCCTTCCAGCTAATTACCATGGTCCACTCAATTTTAACTTTCTTCCTTTGAATTCCATCTTCCCTTCGACTTGGATCAATTTTAATCTTTCATAGAAGAGTCTATGAAATCTCTCGTCACGATCAATTTGGATAAAGTTGCTTTCACTTATAACATTACTCTATTGTAATTGTAATACTAGCATGTTTATCGCGAAGCTTATGTTTAGGATTTGGATGGACCATCGAAGCTAAACAAAACTGGGCTGTGGAAGGATATAATAGATTAGAACCTTGTGATATCAGTTCATATAGTGTATTATATATAATAGATATGAAGGAAGTTGAGGTTCCACTTCAAAATCAATTGGTAATGGGGAGAGTAGCCCAACTCCTTATAAACACAGGCTAGGTCCCTTAATATTTCAATATGGGACAAACACTTTGAACACGCCCCTGCACGTGTGGCGAAGTTTCAAACCTAACACATGGACAACACATATTGGGTGATGTAAGAGCATGTATGGCTGTTGGGCTAAACACGTGAAGTCTTACTTTGATATTATGAGAGGTTTGAAATTTCTTGAAGATCCCCTGGTTTTTTTGCGCTTCTCACACTTCTTCAATAAAATGAAGACACAACCATTTGATATAATGTTATAATTTTGAAATAGATTGCGGTAGTTCTAAAAAATTAGAATTTATCAATTTAAAAAATTGTAATAATTTTCAGAACTTACATATAGATCTAATTTCACAACTTTAATTTTAAGATGTCGAAGTTAGAAATCCTAGGATAAGATTCAACATTAATTCTCATATTACATTTGATCGGAAATTTTCGGACCACACCATTAGAAAATGGGGCAAAAGCCACTTGCCTTTCCTCCTATATTAGAGTATCTCCAACCAATGTGTTAAATGTAACACATAGACATTTAACAGCTAGAAATAACATCTCACATCACTCCAACCGATGTGTCAAAGCTGACGTGGAATGAAGGCTGGAGGTTGAGATGTTATTTTTGACATCTGAAAAGCAAGATGTCAAATGAATATTTTATTATTATTATTTTTTAAATTAAAAATAAATCAACACTAAAATGTAATAAAATAATAATTTAATTTGACATATCGGATGAAGTGTAAAGCTGTGTAAGATGTCAAATTGCCACATCAGCCATCAAATTTAAATTTGATGTCAAAAATAACATCTCAACCTCCAACCTTCATTCTACATAAGCTTTGACACATCGGTTGGAGTGATGTGAGATGTTATTTCTAACTGTTAAATGTCTATATGACATTTTTGACACATCAGTTGAAAATGCTCTTCACTACATGTGTTGTACATTTGTGAAAAAAAAAAAAAAAAAAAAAAAAAAAAAAAAAAAAAAACATCCTGGCACCCACAAAGGCGTGGTCAATTTTAAATGTTGGAAAACGCACCCTTCTATTAGCCACAATTAATATTATTGAATAACGTATCTAAATTGTGCTCTGTACACGTAGAGAACCTACAAAAGGTCCCACTTAGGTTTGGGTCTATATCTAGCCACGATTAATGTTGATTAACATATTTAAATTGTACTCCGTATAGAGTGTTTGAGAGGATCCAAACCATCCTCGAATTTTCCCTCGAAATCCTAAGGGATTTTGTGGTTGTCACATACTCTCATTTTTATTTTTATTTTTATTTTTTGGTAAATATTATGAGGTGTTTAGGCTAGCTTGGGCGATCCTCGACTAATCCTCATTCGCAGAACTGAGCCTACCGCTGGCCACCAGGTGTTGCAACTGCCGGGATTCGAACTGGGGAGCCAACCCAACTGAACTTCCACTGAAAATTTGGCATTCATGGATTCATTTAGTATAGTTGATTTAAAGATTACAATCATTATTTACTTTAATCTTCATGATATTAGTTTTAGCATATTTCATTGTAATTTAATTATGTTTTAAGGGACTTTTTAAGTGCCTAACTTGATGGTTTCATTTTAATTTAGTTATATAAATTAATATTTTTCCCATACTCCTTTGGGTTAACCAAGCCTGCTACCTTTATGCGGTTAAGTTGTATTGCCCATTTGTGGCTATAGTTGTCGTCGGAAGACAATATTTCCCTTGAATTGATGATGTTGATGTACCCCTTCTGAAGTTGTACAATTTTCATACATGTATTGATTATTTGTAGCTAGATTATGAATATAATTTTCACTTGATGATAAAATAAACAACTAGCAACATTATATTTGTATTAGTTTTGTTTAATTTTAATTAACAACTAGCCACATTGATTTGGGGACCATTAAACTGCTAGCGAAGTCGACAAATACATTTGCTCATGTGATAATGATAAAAGTAGAACGAGAATATCTTTGCAACCAAAGGAATTGCAGTTGCCCGTCTCCAAATTTTAAAATGCATGACGCCTAGGTTTTCCTCTCTGTCAATGTGAAAGAGATCATAACATCAGAGATGATGCAATGAAATGTACCACTGATGATAGCATGATGAAGGGAGAGAATATGTATCTAGAACATTGTTTTGGTCAACACAATGATATTCCTAAACATTCACTACAAAAAAAAGGGTCATTACCGACCAACATTCTCCGAGGGCCCCGAAATTTCCTCGGTAAAAGTGTTTTTTCCGACCAAAAAATACTGTCCGTTGGAAATATGTCACGAGCCTGAAATTTATTTCCGACAAAGGAAATACCCTCGGAAAAAGTCTCAATTGTCGTCGGAAATGTAATTTATTTGGTGGGAAGACTTGGCGCCAACTTTATTAACGACCAAAAGTATGTTTGACGGAAATAGGATGATTATTTCCGAGGGCTTTCTCTTTCCGTCGGAACTGTTTGACTATTTCCGAGGGGCTTCTTATTCCGTCGAAATTGCTTGAACATTTCCGAGGGGTTCTCCTTTCGTCTGAATTGTTTGACTACTTTCGAGGAGAAATATGTCCTCTCGGAAAAACGTTTGAATGTCAATTTCCCATTTAGAATAAATTAAAAAAAATTTGATTGATGATATTGTTAGCTAGGGAAGAAAACAGATTTTTTTCAAGAGAAGTTGGTTATCATGTAGACCCAACAAACCCAATGCCAATATATATGGTAGTTGGTGGGGGCTGTGTTCCATGGGGGGTTGGTACAGTTTCATTCGCAAGTCTCTACACAAAACAAAACAAAGGCATTATCTGCATATGAAATGAAACCCAAATTAAAAATCAAAATGATATGAAAATTATAATTTGATGCACAAACCAAAGCTCTCTGTAGTGATATGCAGTTCTTATTTGAACCTATCAACTTTTTGGCCCCTCCCCCACAAAAAAGAAGAGCCTCGCTAGCTGTGAATTTCCCATTAGAATAAGTATAAAAAAAAATTGATTGATAATAACCAATCACACTCCAAAATAAATAACTAAAAATAGCCAATCCAAAAAAAAATAAGCAATCACAATTACATGACAACTCATCCCATAGTTGTAAGTTGAACACATCGATCCCTTCTTCAATCAATTTCATTGTCTTCAACATCATTTTGGATGGCATGCATGCTTTGAATTTGAGTCTCTGCTTCTTGGTATGGCTCAATCTCATCATTAGTCGTCTCATAAGCATTTCTTGGATTTGTTTCCACGACAAAACTCCAAATTTTATTTCTAACCCCCTTCACATAAAAAACTTGGGTTGCTTGGCTTGCTAGTACGAATGGCTCTTGAGTATTTAGCTTGCGTGTTGTATTAACAGTGATTATTCCATAACGATCTATCTTGTAACCTGTTCCTTTTCGTGCCATGTCATACCAATCACAATTGAACAATACAACTCTATTTCCTTCTGTGTAACGGAGTTCAACAATATCTACTAAGGTTCCATACCAAGGCACATCGTCAATCTGATTCTCCCCCTTAACCATAACTCCACTATTTTGTGTTTTTTTATTCTCATCACGCTGCAATGTATGAAATCTAAAACCACTAATATAATAACCAGGATAATAAGTTACTCGCCTTTCAGGACCTTGAGCCAAAGAAAGCATTTGCTTACTAACTTTACCATCGTTGTATAGTTCTGTGACCTGCATAGAAAGGAAAAATATTTTTAAATAAACATCTATGACATTCAATAATTTTTTGAATACAATATTATCCATACCCTTTTAGAAATCCAGTTTGAAAATTGAAGCCTATGTGACTCCTCCACATTATCAACACTAGACTGGATTAGAACGTTCTTATGTTCTCTGCATACATAACAAATGATTATATTCAAATTAATACAGTGACATATTACATCTAAATAAATAGTAACTTATTAAATACACTTAGAAATTATAGTATTTAAGAATTCTTACTGGACAAATGGAAAAGCTTCATCACAATTTTGCAGGACATAATGAGTGGCAGCCTTATGAAGTTCGATGCTCATCTCTCTAAGTACACCTTTCCCAAAAGCTCGACCAGGTGTTGAGAAAATAGATAACGGAGATGCATCATATGACGGTTGACCTCCATCGTCATTTCTATCTCTTTTATTAAACTTAGTTTCAACTCGATGCAAATAGCGAGAGCAAAATATTAAACACTCAT
Source organism: Prunus armeniaca (assembly GCA_903112645.1). NCBI lineage: Eukaryota > Viridiplantae > Streptophyta > Magnoliopsida > Rosales > Rosaceae > Prunus > Prunus armeniaca. The sequence goes on along the minus strand of CAEKDK010000003.1, from coordinate 4,704,779 downwards.
CTCCCAAGACACCTTCGGCAATAGACCCTTCTGGATGAGCCTTATTACGAACATAAGTCTTTAGCTTATGCAAATACCTAATTACGTCATAAATACCAAAATTAGAGAATCATACATCAGCAGTTAAACAAATCATGAATAAAATTAATATCTAAACATTGAGATTACCTTTCCATAGGATACATCCACCTGAATTGTACTGGACCGGCCACTTTTGCCTCCCATGCCAAGTGGCAAGTTAGGTGAATCATGATGTCAAAAAAAGCAGGAGGGAATATTTTTTCCAACTTGCATAGAGTTATGGCAATTTGTTTGTCAAGAAGATTCAAGTCATCTTCTCTTAAAACTTTAGCACACAATTCCTTGAAAAAGTACGATAATTCAATTACATATAGTAATTAAATAAATATTTCACTCTACAGCGAATGAGGTCTAGCCTAATGAAAAAGGCATTGACTTATAGATTAGTGGTTTCAGGTTCGAACCCCCAAGACACATTGGTAATGTGTCTGTGTGAGAAATCCACCTCCCTTTATAGTTTAGACTATCGCTTACATTCAAAACAAACAAAAAAGTTTCACTCTACATTTAGGCTATGCTCATATATGTATTCTTAATTTTGTTAGATAGTTTGACGTATCATGTTTTTAATGTCAATCTAATTACGTATTCAAATAAGAATTCACACAATTAATAATTCAAGTTGAAAGCTTTGACAATGTAATAAACATTAAAAAAAAGTATTTTCCATTAAGTAGAAGGTTTTTCTATACAACTGCGTACTTAGAGTCAGAGACTAGCTTTGTTATTTTAAGTAGTCTTCTCAAGTAACCAACAACAATCTGATTCACCTCAATTCAACCAAGAAAACCAAATTGGTCCAAACAAAAGACAGAGATACAAAAATTATCTACAACAAAGAAAAAGTCTTTGGAATTTGGAGGGAGCTGAAATTGGACTTCATTTGAATTGTAGGCTACTCATTGCAAAATCGAATCACATTTCAAACATCACCAATGCAACACAAAATATCACAAGAACCAAGAATCGTCACATTACCATGTATCTAGACAGCAATCTCATATCAAAGCCAAATAACTTTGCGTGAAAGAAAAGAGAGCAAATTTTCTTGATAAACTCTCAGATGTCATACGTCGTATACGGTTTTCGAGCTAGAATGTCAAACAGTTGAAAGAGCACCTAGCCTAGTCTAGAAAGAACATATTGCATATATATACCATTTTTGCTAATCTTTTTTTTAAAGCTATTCCATTTTTGCTAATCTTTTTTTTAAAAAACATTTCAGAAGGGTAAGTAAAAAATGGACGGAACAGAGAAAGTGAAAGGTTCACAACCACATCAGGGGCACCATAGCTATAGCAGAAGCATAAGCAGGAGTTTTAGCAGAGCAAGTTGGAGAATGGAAGAAGTGTTTGTGAGTGCCTCGCACTCTCGGAGAAGCAGCCACGTGGATGAAGATGAAGAAGCTCTGAAATGGGCAGCCATTGAGAAACTGCCCACATATGATCGGCTAAGAACAAGCATCATCAAGTCCTGTGTGGAAACAGAACCTCAAGGACACCACCACAACAACAACAAAGTGGTGCATAAGGAGGTTGACGTTCTAAAGCTCGACATAAACGACCGTCAAAATTTCATTGACAGGATTTTTAAGGTTGCAGAGGAAGACAATGAGAAGTTCTTGAAAAAGTTCAGAAGTAGAATTGATAAGTAAGTTCTATCATGATTAAACTTAAGTGCAACCGGTATATTCCTTTTTTTCTGTCTCTCTCATCTCTTTTTTTGTTGATATTTAGTAGAAAGCCATTTTCAATAACTCATATTAAAACATTTACTCTCACATCTCTCACAAAAGTGAAACTCACTTGCAGTCTCACTTATGCTAGTGAAGAGACATAATATTAAGAAAAAAAAAGTTTAGTAAATTATTATCACTCCTCTCGATAGGAAAGATCCTAAAAAAATAAATTTTTTTGAATGAAACAGACGCAATGCGGATGCATCTCGCATTAATGGATGCGGAACCCACTAATATTTGTGATTTATGTAACATTTCAGGGTAGAGGTATTCGGCCTTTAGAATTTGTTACATGAGAGATTGATGATGCATCAACTATGTCATCCATGTATCCATGTAACAAATTAGGTCAAGAAAAGAACTTTCAGACTGCTCTTTTATTGTAAAGGGAATCAAATTGGAGCATATTAATTATGGTTAATTAATTAATTAATTTGCTCATGTGTTGTAATTGATTTCAGGGTTGGGATCAGACTTCCAACAGTGGAAGTTAGGTTTGAGCATTTGAACGTTGAAGCCGATTGCCATGTCGGCACCAGAGCTCTTCCCACCCTCCCAAATGTTGCTCGGAACATTGCAGAATCAGCTCTTGGCTTAATTGGGATTAGATTGGCTAAGAGAACAAAGTTAACAATTCTCAAAGAAGCCTCTGGCATTATTAAACCATCAAGGTAAGGTTTACGGTAACTAATTAAATGAGGTCATTAGTTATTGATTTTGATTAATTAGAGTTTTTGTAACTTTTTTTTTTGGGTTGTAGGATGGCCCTTTTACTAGGTCCCCCATCCTCAGGGAAAACAACCCTTTTGCTGGCACTAGCTGGGAAATTGGACCCAGCCTTGAAGGTCAGGGGTCAAAAGACACTGTTAATAAAATAGGGTTTATGACAATAATAATAATAACTTTTTTTAAAATTATTTATTATTTATAAATATTGAACAGGTTAAAGGAGAAATCACTTACAATGGGTACAAGCTGAATGAATTTGTGCCGCAGAAGACATCTGCATACATTAGCCAAAATGATGTTCATACAGGAGTTATGACAGTCAAAGAAACCCTAGATTTTTCAGCAAGGTGCCAAGGGGTTGGTACTCGATATGGTAACTCACCAAACCCAAACTCAAACTCAAATTTGGCTCTCTTTATTTATTCATTCATTTATTTGTAATTTTGGAAATGAATTTGATAATAATTTTTAAAATTATATTCGTTGGGTTTTATATATGTAGAACTTCTTTCTGAGCTTGCTAGAAGAGAAAAGGACGCTGGAATATTTCCAGATCTAGAAGTAGACCTTTTCATGAAGGTATATAATATTTGTATTCATAAGATTTATTTATCCAACATCCAGACATCCATATAGGAGAATTTCTGTAATCTAATTTTTTTTTGGCAGGCTACTTCAATGGGAGGAATTGAGAGCAGTCTCATTACAGATTATACTCTAAAAGTGAGTATTTCTTAATTATATATATATATATATATTCTTCAAATTAATTATTAAAGTAAAGGTGGTGACAAAAAAAAAGTGCCACTGCCGGATCATGAATGAAAGGCGCAGGTCACCAACAATACCAAGTCAAATTAGATTTTGTTTTTGTCAAAATTTTCTCCTCACGCGCCTACTTTGCTGACTGCTGTCTATCTGAACACATACTTGGATAATGAGGGCCCTTCTTTGCACTTTGGTTGGTGACCAACCATGTTTTCAATACCAATTTACTAAAACACCCTTTACAATGTCTTGCTGATTAAATTAGTGATGAAGCGCATGACCTCATGTATTTGCTGACATGATTTTGGATTGAATTTGGAACAGATTTTGGGACTTGATATTTGCAAGGATACAATTGTTGGAGATGAGATGCGGAGAGGGATTTCTGGTGGGCAGAGAAAACGAGTTACCACAGGTCAAATCCCACCATCGTTTTTTTCTTTTGATTTTATTAACAAAAATGGGTCCTCGTACACTTTGAATTTTCTCTGTCTTTGAGAAAAGCATGTATCAAATTATTATATATAATCCCCCAATCTAATTAAAATAAAAATATTTTATAAGAATAGAATTTTTAATTATTGTGTTGAAAATTTAGAAAGAAAAAGGGAGGGACCCCCTCTTTTTTGTTTTTGTTTTTTTTCCTCTTCATAGAACTATCTCTCTTGAGTCTTGAAGGGTCTATCTTGGACGGGAAATATTTTATGAAGAGTAATTTAACGACTTTTTATTATTATTAATAGGCAAGTAGAGAATCAAATTTGTGAACTCTTCAGAGTTCCAACAATAAAAATAGTAATTTATTAACTACTTATGTAGTACAAATAGAGTTTACAAATTCCTTCATTTTTTCAAAGGACCATAGAACTATAAGTTGTTGCTAAATCAATTCGAATACCCTAATGGACCAATATCAATCCTAAAAGACATACCTTAATTTATTAATAAGTAGATTCTAATGTATATATTGATCATATGAAGACAACTTTAAACAATTAATTTTTTTTAGGTCTTTTTTTTCTTTTTATGTTGATTAATTAAATTTATTATCGTACTGTCAAATTTTTCTAAGAAAATTAAAAATGAAAAATATCAAATTAGGAGTCATAGTATATTATAAATAGGATTTTTCGCAGCAATGGTCTCTCAACTATACCTGTATTTGCATTTGGGTCACTGAACTCAATTATTAGTTGTAGAGATCACTCAACTGTGTGTTTCGTTGCACCAATAGTCATTCTGTCAAACTCTGTTAAATTTTCTGTCAAAAGTGAGGGTAAGTTTGGAAATTCATCCACAACCCTCCCTCTCCTCCACAACCATCTCTCTCTCTCTCTCTCTCTCTCTTTCTCTTTGAGCGAACTCGAACAGCCACTATAGCAGCATTTTTCATCATGCCTAAATGGTACCGGTAAGGTCCTAAAGAACTGTTGAACCATCCCATTCAAGCAAGCCTCGAAATCTGCCCCGACTTGCCTGATCCTGTTACCGATATTGGGAATCACGGAAACCCCATTAATCCCGGAGTTCTCGACAACCAACCCAACAAAGTCTCTCTTGCCGAAACTCTAGTTCGGGAACTCGAGATCGAACAGCTTCAACGTGTTAGGGTTAGGCCAAGCGAATGGTGGCGTACTGATGTGGGATTGAATCAAACTCGTAAAGCCCTGCACGAGGTGGTTCGCTAAGTCCTGGCCATGGTGTTGAACCTCCTCCCAAGCTTTGAAGGACCTCTCAACAGACAGTTCAGCAAAAGTTGAAAGCTTTTTGTGTTGTTCCTCTGAAACAGTCACAAGTTCTTCATGGCCCAGAAACAGTGAGATTAGGATTTTGATTTGAGCTTTTAATAATGGAAAACCTGAGCTTTCTTCAGTTTTAATAACAATTTCAAGCTTGAAATTTGAGCGTTCGAGCTTAGATTTTTCAATCTTAAATCGTAAAATAAAAATCTCAACCTGTTTCAGATTTGTGGATGTTTATGGTTGATGGTTTACAGTGAGTGATGAGTTGGGGTGGGAGGAAGGATTGGGTGGTGAGTTTGGTACAATGAAGGAGAAGCAATCGAGTTGTCTTTCTCTTTTCCTTTTTCTGCCCAGATTTTGGTACAATGGAGGAGAAGCAAGGATTAAGTTGCGACAATGGAGGGTTGTGGATGAATTTCCAAATTTACCCTAAGTTTTGACAGAAAATTTAACAGAATTTGACGGAAGGACTATTGGTGCAACGAAACACACAGTTGAGTGACCTCTGCAACTAATAATTGAGTTCAGTGACCCAAATGCAAATACGGGTATAGTTGAGGTACCATTGCTGCGAAAAACCCTATAAAATAAATATTTCATATAAACTTCATATGTGCAATTTTTTTTTTCCATAAATGTTTTCTAGTATTAAAAAATAGAGTAATGCTATTTGGACACACAAGATTGACCACATTAGCTGACCACCTTATATAGCAGCTGATGTGTATATGCCACGTCACTTAAATGTGGCAAATTGTATTTTTCTTTTTTCCTTTTTAAATTAAGTAATTTATATTTTCAACTTTTCTCCTTCTTCGTTGTATCCCTTTGGCTGCCTTCTCCTTCCCTTTTGGCCTTTGCTCATCCTCCTGCAATCTCCCTCCAAAAAGAAAACCAATTCTTTGATTCAACAAACCCAACTCTGCAAATCAACTAATCAAGAAAATCCAACTCAAAAATCTTAATGCCTATTTCACTAGTTATCTAGAAAATCCGAATTGATTTTGAGATCTTATATTCTCTGGTCATGTGTATAAGAATTAAAAAGAATTTTAAAGCTTTAGTATGTTGCTAGGAATGGAGTATTAGCTTTCCAATCAAATGGGCAGTCTGGTGAACAATCGAAGTCGAACAATTCCCAAAATATGAACTATTTTTATTTTAAATATGAATGTTCTTCCAAGATGGATTGATGTGATTTGTCGGGTTTCTCGCGCGGCTTGGCGGTGTTACTGGGTAAGGGTAGATTTGATGGAGGAATGGAGTGTTGAGTTAAGAACGAAGCTGCAGCCTGCTACAGCGTACATATGCTATGGTTAATTATAATTAATTATAATTTTGTTGTTTTTAAGTATTATTAAAAAAAAGTAAATAAAAATAAAATTTACATGGCAGTGTTCATTAATTGACATGACATGACCACATCAGCTGTCATATAAGGTGGTCAGCTAATGTGGTCAATCTTGTGTGTCTAAATAACATTACTCTAAAAAATATTTATGTGCGTGTACAATTACAATGTGTTGACAAGCTCAAATTAATATGGTGAAATACAGGTGAGATGATTGTGGGGCCTACTAAAACATTGTTCATGGATGAGATCTCAACGGGTCTAGATAGCTCCACGACATTTCAAATAGTGAAGTGCCTACAACAAATTGTACACATCACTGAGGCCACAATCTTGATGTCCCTACTCCAACCTGCTCCTGAGACGTTCGATCTCTTTGATGACATCATCCTTCTATCGGAAGGCCAGATCGTCTACCAGGGCCCACGTGAGAACATTTTAGAGTTCTTTGAGAGCTGTGGATTTCAATGCCCAGAGAGAAAAGGGACTGCTGATTTCTTGCAAGAGGTAAAATCTTGATAGGTCTCACTTAATAAATATAATAGGTTGTGATTAGTAGTTGACATGTTGTGGTTTGGTTTGGTTTGGTTCGGTTTAAGTTTTAAATCACATGTTAAATAATGAAACATTGTCGTTTGAATTAAATCTAGTAAAATAAACAAATTACACTAATTCATTTAATGATCGGATTGGTTCAGTCAGTTAACTTTCTAAGCAATTAAGCAATTTTTTTAGAGAGATGTCATTCAGATACGAATACCTTAGTGATTTTATTTTATTTTTTCATATTAAAAGGTTAATATCAATGCTGAGATGAAATAGTAAAATGATGATACCAAATAAGAAAATGTCATTGTTAAAATAAAATAAAAATATGGCAGCTTAGTTTGGTTTAGACAATTTCTAAATGAGCCACTAAACTAATTGCAATTTGGTTCGACTCCATTCAATATTACATTTTTAGTGTAAAAACGAATCAAACATATCCGGGTTTGATTGGATCGGTTTGAATGGTTTGAACAGTTATAACAGCCCATGAAATTGTGCTAATCTAAATCCATAATTTTGATGGGCCAATTTTCCAACCCATAACTGTGTTAAACTTTCTCAGGTTACATCAAGAAAAGACCAAGAACAATATTGGAACGACAGAAGGAAGCAATACAGATACGTATCAGTTACAGAATTTGCAAACAGGTTCAAACGCTTCCATGTGGGCATGAGGCTCGAAAATGAGCTCTCAATCCCTTTCGACAAGCCTCGCGGCCACAAAGCAGCTCTTGTGTTCACAAGATATTCAATACCCAAAATGGAGCTTCTCAAGGCCTGCTTTGACAAAGAACGGCTGCTCATTAAGAGGAACTCCTTCATCTACATCTTCAAGACGGTCCAAATTATAATATGTGCATTTATAGCCTCCACCGTTTTCTTGAGGACCGAAATGAACACTAGGAATGAAGATGATGGAGCAGTTTATGTTGGTGCACTTATATTTTCCATGATCGTTAACATGTTCAATGGTTTTGCTGAGCTCTCTTTGACCGTTGCAAGGCTCCCTGTGTTTTACAAGCACAGAGACCTACTCTTCCACCCTGCTTGGACTTTCACTGTCCCATCTGTCCTGCTTGGGATTCCTATATCCATCTTGGAATCTTGTATTTGGATGGCCATTACATATTACACCATTGGATTTGCACCAGAAGCTAGCAGGTACAAAATTTGTATGCTTTATTTCATTTATGTCTTTGGTTTTTCAAGAAACTCTGAGTTTGAATATGTCAAAATATTTGCAGATTTTTCAAGCATCTATTGTTGTTATTTTTGCTCCAACAAATGGCTTCTGGGATGTTTAGGCTTATTGCAGGAGTCTGCAGGACCATGATCATATCGCACACTGGGGGCACTCTCATCGTGCTCATTGTTTTCATGCTTGGAGGTTTCATAATTCCTAGAGGTTAGCATGAAACTGAATATTGAATGTAGTTGTCAAAGCAGTCAAAAACCTACAAAAGATGAGCACGGTTAGTACTTCACTGAATCATCAATGAGTTTGCTTCATTTTTTACAGGTGAAATTCCCAAGTGGTGGATTTGGGGATACTGGGTTTCACCTATGACATATGGCTTCAATGCTCTGACTGTAAACGAAATGTATTCTCCGAGGTGGATGAACAAACTGGTATGCCATACAAGGCTCTTCCTTGCATGCATCGTTGATGAGCTAGATTTGTTTAACAAAAAGGTTAGATTCTAAAATGGACTTCATTGTGTTGCAGGCTTCAGATAATGTTACCAGCTTGGGTGTGGCAGTGCTAAATAACTTTAATGTTTACCCTGACAAATACTGGTATTGGATTGGAGCTGCCGCTATTCTTGGGTTTGCAGTTCTCTTCAACGTCCTTTATACGCTTGCGCTTATGTACCTAAACGGTAAGAATCAAGATTCCTTTTATGTCAAACACGGATTTTCTTCTTTTATTTGTTGTTTCAAAGTGAAGATTTTAATGCTCTTGTTTCAATAAACTAGCTCCCGGAAAGCCACAAGCCATAATATCCGAAGAAGTGGCAAACGAAATGGAGGCAGACCAAGAAGAATCAAAGGAAGAACCAAGGCTTAGAAGGCCCCCGTCAAAGAAAGACTCATTTTCTAGATCTTTATCTTCTACTGATGAAAACAACTCAAGTAAGAAACAGAAAACTCTTGGCAATTGAAATGTGAAAATAATTTGTTATCCAAGTTTCTTATTGGACTAAAAATCTTTTAGGAGAAATGACAATCCGGAGAATGAACAGTCGATCCAATGCCAATGGACTAAGTAGAAATGCTGATTCGTCTCTTGAAATCGCCAGTGGTGTTGCCCCAAAGAGAGGAATGGCTCAAACCTTCACTCCTCTTGCAATGTCCTTTGACAGTGTTAATTATTATGTGGACATGCCCCATGTAAGAGATATTTCTTTTTCCCTCTACACTCTTTATGAACCTGAAACATTATATTATATTCCAACTTCACTACTTTGCACAATAACAGGAAATGAAGGAAGGAGGAGTGGCAGAGGACAGGCTGCAACTACTTCGTGAAGTAACTGGTGTATTTAGGCCTGGGGTCTTGACTGCTCTAATGGGGGTCAGCGGGGCTGGGAAGACAACTTTGATGGATGTCTTAGCAGGAAGAAAGACCGGTGGGTATATTGAGGGGGACATTAGAATTTCTGGGTACCCTAAGAAGCAAGAAACGTTTGCAAGAATTTCTGGTTATTGTGAACAAACAGATATCCACTCACCCCAAGTCACTGTCAAAGAGTCACTGATTTACTCAGCTTTCCTTAGGCTCCCTAAAGAAGTCAACAATGAGGAAAAGATGGTAAAATCATGCCCTGCAATACTTCTCCGAACAATCCATAACGTGATTATTTAAATTCTGAAATGCATGCTCTTTGTTTTATGATAATTGCAGATTTTTGTAGATCAAGTGATGGAATTAGTCGAGCTAGACGGTCTCAAAGATGCTTTAGTGGGGCTTCCAGGAATTTCAGGGTTGTCAACTGAACAAAGAAAGAGGTTAACAATTGCAGTTGAGCTTGTTGCTAATCCCTCAATCATTTTCATGGATGAGCCAACATCAGGTCTTGATGCAAGGGCAGCTGCAATTGTTATGAGGACTGTTAGAAACACTGTGGACACAGGGAGAACAGTTGTCTGCACAATTCATCAGCCTAGCATTGATATCTTTGAGGCCTTTGATGAGCTGCTACTGTTGAAGAGAGGAGGACAAGTTATCTACTCGGGACCCTTGGGCCGCAATTCTCACAAGATTGTCGAATATTTTGAGGTATTTTGCCTTCCGAAACTTTTTCATTTTCTTAATGTTGCACAAACAAATAAACAAATGCAGTATTATCTAAGTCCGTACTTATTGATCTATTCCAGGCAGTTCCTGGTGTGACAAAAATCAAAGAGAAGTATAATCCAGCCACATGGATGCTAGAGGCGAGCTCGGTATCAACTGAGCTTCGGCTTAGAATGGACTTTGCTCAACACTACAAATCATCTTCCTTGTACCAGTAAGTAAAAACAAACCAAAAAGTTTAGAAATACTAATAGTTTGTAGGGTCCAGAATTTGGCTGACTTTTGGGAAATGTAAATTCTTCTCTATGAACAGGAGAAACAAAGCTTTAGTAAAGGAGTTGAGCACACCACCAGCAGGAGCAAAAGACCTCTATTTTACTACTCAGTATTCTCAGTCATCATGGAAGCAGTTCACGTCTTGCCTCTGGAAGCAGTGGTGGACTTATTGGCGAAGTCCTGATTATAACCTTGTTAGATTCTTTTTCACCTTGGTAGCTGCACTTCTGCTTGGAACTATTTTCTGGAAGGTTGGCACTAAAAGGTATGCGCTTATCTCTGCTTAACTAGTTCAAAACTTCAAGTAGGGCTCTTTTTGCTACAGAAAAAAGCCTCCGAGTTTACCTACTTCTGAGCTATTTGTCTTTGTTCCATATTCAGAGAAAGCACAGCTGATCTTTCCATGATTATTGGGGCTATGTATGCTGCTGTGCTTTACGTTGGAATCGATAACTGCGCTACAGTTCAGCCAATTGTTGCGATTGAACGAACAGTTTTCTATCGAGAAAGAGCTGCTGGGATGTACTCTGCATTACCTTATGCACTGGCACAGGTAAGTGAGGGGCCTTATATGCTTACAGTAACTAAAATTTTTCACAAATTAATCATCCAATTCACGAGACATTATTATATCATAGTTTTGTGCTATCAAATTCTCCACCTCAATCTAACTGATTCAAATAAAACCATATATATGGCTTGCAGGTCATTGTTGAAATACCATATGTGTTTATTCAAACTACATATTATACAGCGATAGTGTATGCTATGGTGAGCTTCCAATGGACAGCAGCAAAGTTCTTCTGGTTCTTCTTCATCAACTTCTTCTCATTCCTTTACTTCACATACTACGGAATGATGACCGTTTCCATCACACCAAACCACCAAATAGCAGCCATATTCGCAACAGCATTTTATTCGGTCTTCAATCTCTTCTCAGGTTTCTTCATCCCAAGACCCGTAAGTAGTAGTTTTCTTCTTCCCACAAGCACCTACTTTCAAATTCAATTATAAAAAAACTCATGTGATTTCTTGGTTAACATTACCAAAATGGTGACCAAGTAATCGAAACTCATTAAACGTATGCTAATGCGAAGTTCTTTAACTTTGGAATTTTCAGAGAATACCCAAGTGGTGGGTTTGGTACTACTGGATCTGTCCAGTGGCATGGACAGTGTATGGATTGATAGTGTCGCAGTATGGTGATATTGAGGACACCATTAGAGCACCTGGGATCACACCTGACCCTACTGTGAAAGGGTACATAGAAGACCATTTTGGATATGATCCAAACTTCATGGGACCAGTGGCTGGGGTTCTGGTTGGCTTCACACTCTTCTTTGCCTTCATGTTTGCCTACTGCATAAGGACACTGAACTTCCAAGTTAGATAGAAACATTCTTGTTATATTGTACGTGTTATATATGCTACAGAAAGTGAGACATGTACGAATGTACCCCAAGAACAGGGGGCAATTCTTTAAGCATGATGAATTGTTCTCTTGAGAAAGTAAGTGAGTTATATATATATATATACCTTTTGTTTAAAGTTGCTGATTTTTTGTTACCGATGATGAAGATGAGTTTAGTTGACAGCTCCTTTAGATTGTATTTGAAATGTTAAGGGTGTATCTTGTAATTTGTTTGTATTACTACCAATACCAAAGACAAACGATATTGTTTAATCACATTATAAATTTTAGTGCCTTTTTATTTTTATTTTATGGTCGAAATTTGGTGCCTTTTTATAGTCAAAGAGTTAGCAATGTTTTTTGGCTGGAGTAATTGAAGTCATCATTCTATTCTATTACTAAATTCTTGACAAAATTCCTAGTAAAATTCTGTTAAATCCCAAGAATTAGCAGGCTATTGCTGAAATACCACATTATTAAGTGACCTAATGCAGTGTATGCTATGGTGAGGTTTCAATAGACATCAGCAAAATTCTTCTTTGTCAACTTCTTCTCATTTCTTTAGGGCCCGGTGTTGGAGTATGATTTCTTTTAAGAAGAAATACCTCCACAGGTTCTTGACTGAAGTCCGCACGTTTCCTTGGTTGAAAGAGGACTCCGGATTACGTTCCCGAAGTCGAACAATGGAAATAGGATGAGTACCTACAAAAGCCACTCTGACGCTCAAGTCAGTTTTGCGCAACGTACTCTTAATGTTCAATTAGATTTTTCATACCTTTGCTGGAGGTCTAGTTGGGTTTTTATAGCGCTCCGAGGTCTTGGGTTTAGCCCCACTTCCCTAGCTTTGTGCATCCCATCCTCCACTTCATGGTAATGGGATCAGATAAGTGACTTGCGTCTCCCTTGTTCCGCACTCCTCTAGTGGGAGGGGAGGGAAGTTCGATCATCCCACGTCTTTTAGTTGTGGCATATGGGTAGGCCATGATGCGTTAGATTTGGTCCCCACAGTGCCCCCTTTTTTCCTCTCTACGCGCTTCGCGGGTGGAGAGGGAAAAATGATCTAAGTGGGACTTTGGAATACGATTTCTTCGGATTGAGCGCATGTCACTATGATGGACTCATGGCTGAGCCCGAAATAAGCCATACTTTCCTTTCTTGGGCTTGCTGGTCAAGCCCAAAAATGTGATTCCCATTGGCCTATCGCCAACTTATTCATGTTGCTCCCACATCTTGCATGTGAAATTCCCAAATGTGAATTTTCATGCACGTTGCTTTTCAAGTTTTGACTATGGACTATTATCCCTTGGAGTATCAGAATGCGGACAGCCAATCCCATGCAGTGGACCCCTTTTTTATTTTGGATTTCTACACCTTTGCCGACCCGGTGGGCCATGCTCCTTAATTTCTCTTTCGTAGCCAATCCCAAATGGATTGGGGTGTGCCTCTAAGCTTTTGCCAATCCTTGGTTCCTCTCTCTTGCCCGATCCCATATGGATTGGGGTATTCTTTCCTCTCTCCTGGCTGATCCCATATGGGTTGGGTTGTGCTTCTAAGCTTTTGCCAATCCTTGGTTTCTCTCTCTTGCCCGATCCCATATGGATTGGGGTATGTTTTTTCTCTCTCTTGGCCGATCCCATATGGGTTGGGGTATGCTTTTCTCTTTCCTGGCCGATCCTGTATGGGTTGGGGTATGCTTTTCTCTTTCCAGGCTGATCCCATATGGGTTGGGGTATGCTTTTCTCTCTCCTAGCTAATCCCATATGGGTTGAGGTATGCTTTCCTCTCTCCTGGCCTACCCCGTACGGATTGGGTATGCTTTTCTCTCTCCTGGCTGATCCCATATGGGTTGGGGTATGCTTTTCTCTTGCTTGGCCGATCCCATATGGATTCGGGTGTGCTTCTAAGCTTTTGCCAATCCAGTGAGTCCTATACTTGGTTTTTCTCTCTTGACCAATCCCACGTGGATTGGGGTGTGCTCCTGGTCAATCCTTGGTTTCTTTCTCCTGGCCGATCCCATCCCCAGCTTTGGTTTTGAGCTCTCATCACTCTAGTGGGTCCCAGTACCCTTTAGCTGTCTTTCCAAACTCGTGCGCCTTCGGTCTCTCAACCTATCCAAGGTGTTCGTGACTTTTTTTTTGCACTTCGGCTATCAATTCGGGCCCCAGTACCCTTTAGTTGTCCTTCCGAACTCGTGCGCCTTCAGTCTCTCAACCGATCCAAGGTGTTCGCGACTTTTTTTTTGTTTTTTGTTTGTTTGTTTTTTACGCGCTTCGGCTATCAATTCAAGTCCCAGTACCCCTTAGCTGTCCTTCTGAACCCATGCGTCTTCGATTTCTCGAATAATCCAAGGAGTTCACAAACCTTTTTTTTGTTGTTGTCCTTTTCTTTCCTTTTTCCTTGTGCTTTAGCTTTCCATACTCTATTCTTTCCGTGAAGGGGTGAACATGCCTAGCTTCGTAGGTGTACTTAGTACCTTGCACTACTTATTGCCTACCTCTACTGCTCTTCTTTGTCTTTTGTCAAAGTACACGCAACTTTCCACTAGGGGAGCGCATGCGTTGGGGTAGAAATAATTTCGAGTGGTCGTATCAGACCGGGCTTTGTTATTGGCCTAAGTCCGGTGGTGTCCTATCGAACTATGAGATACTTAAGGCTCACACCAAGGGATGTGTTCCCGACAAAGTAGGGATCGATCCTCTTCCTCTTGGGTGGAACATGTACACCAGTGCCGGTATCCCTCAAGGTTCCTTAATTCTTTCATCGGCCCACTTAGAGCATGTTAGGTTTCCGCTCCATCCTCTCTTTCATATGCTCATGTTCTTCTTGGATCTTCACCCTATGCAACTAAACCCGAATTCTTACCTTTTCATATCTAGGTTTCTGGCCCTTGGCTTGAAGTGGGGTGTGTCTCTTAGCTTTAAGGATTTCATTTACCTCTATGACTTGGCTTGTGTTAGAGGGGAAAGTCACTATTTCTTTTTTACGTCTGGGGCTGGTAAAAAGGTATTTACTTGTAAGCCCACTTCCACCAAGTATTGGAAAAGCCAACCTTTTTTAATCACTGGGAGTGGGCGGTGACTGAGATGTCTAACATGCCTATCTCGTCTGCTTTTGGCCCAAAACCTGGTATACATATTTATGTCTTTGAAATATAGCGTGTTGCGTTTCCGCAGGTCTAACTAACCTCTTCTTTTGGTAGGACTTCCTTCGGACAAAAGATATCTCCTTCCTGAGGACCGGATAGCTTGGTTGGAGGAGAACTTGGTCGGTCAAAGGTGGGATATCACACACTTCGTCGATCCTGTGACTTTCACTCGTCTCTCCACTGCTCGCCGTACAATGACTTACCTTCCGTTCACTTTGGCTGATTCAAACCTGTACGGGATAGACTTGTTCAAGGACATTTGTTTCGTCGACGTTGAGCTTTGTTGCACTGAGGATTCAGCGTCTCGTATCCAGGCCAGCTTTCAAGAAAGGGAGGCCGAGTTGGCTCAGCACAGCAGCTCCGAGGACTGTGCATCCGAGTCTGAGTTCGATCAATCAGATATGTCAGCACCACGCTCATTGTCAGTCCCAGGCCGTAGGGAAAGAAGGCCGAGAAAAGAGCCTGAGCTCTCCGGGTCTGCGAAGAAATACCGTTATGCTTCATAGGTTGTTTTGGGTTTGGATTCACCAAATGTGTTTGCTTCGAGCACACCATCCCGACCTCAACAAGTCCCTCGCGCCGCCACTCCTGCTAGCTCGTTGGGAGAGAACAACCTTACGTCCATGACTGACGAATATGTGGGGTTATCAATCACAGTGCTTGAACACGGTACGCTTAGGATTCGCATCCAATTGCTGTATCATAGCTGTATGTTTAATGCCCACTTTTTATTTCTCACATATGGTTAGGATTCGCAGTGTGCAAATGGCGAGGTTTCAGGTTATGAGTCGTGAGATATGTGAAAAGACGGCGACCCTTGAACTTAATGGGAAGCGCATCAAGGAATGTGAGGTTGAGCTTGAGCAGCAGCGGGGCGAGCTGTGAACTCTGAAAAGTGGCCAAAACACTATACTGATGGAGGTTGACAGCCTTAAGCAAGAACTGGTGGATGCTGCACGCAATAGGGATGAGGAGTATCAACCTAACACCAAGCAGATCAAGGTCGAGATGGCCAGACAATTCAGATACAGTTGGGTCCAAGGTCAACAACTTCCTGAGCATCGGTTTGTGGTGGGCCCAGATGACTATGATGATGAGTTGAAATTTGACCCCGCTGGCTACGAACTATTCTAGGGTATGCACCCTGCAAATCGTCCTCCTGCGGATTATATCACCCATTGCAGGACCCCACCAGCAGCCTTTCATGGGCTAACACATTCTAGGTCGGTTGGGACCATTGTCCCTAGTGCTAATGCTGCATCGTCTATTGCCAGTACTGGGCCTATCCTTTGATTTACGGGCTTCACCTCACCTGCTGGATTTTCCACTTGTGTTGGGCCTACCTCAGAGGTCATTCCCGACCCATTTGATGATGTGCCCTAGGTTGCCTTGTTTCATTCAATACTGGTTGTAATTTTTTTTTTCGGTTCTGTCTTTGGCTTGATGTTGGATCACGATCCTAGAATTCTAGACTTGCTTTATTAGGTTTTATGAGTTATCCACTTGATTTGAATCTTAACCATAACGTAATTACCTGAGGCTTAGCATGTGGTTTTTCAAACCTAGCCAAGATCCTCCCAAGGTGTACCGTTATTTTCAAATTCAAAAAGCAAGGGATTGGATATTCTATCGTCCCCGCATTACGACCTTATCAGGCGTCCTCTACGTCTCTAAGTAAGCCTCTATATAAAGGGTAATTCAGTTTTCAGGTGAACATACCTATCCCACTTATGGCTCATAGACGCAAGCTAAAGCTCTATTTCCGCCTTTGCACAGATGTTCGGAAGAAAGGAGACTCTCCGAGGAGGAGGACTTTGTCTCTGTCAAGGAGGGAATCCCCTAAGCGAGATTCCAAGAGCCTGATGGGACCATTGAGATATGCTCTCAGGATTCCTCCAACTCTCCGGCGGATGTTTCAGATTATTCGGCAGTTCCCGATTCGTTCCGTGGGTCCAGGTCATGATCTGGTGATATCAGAGGTGGGGGAAAGGCTACTATGAGAAGGAGTACCCTAAGGGCACGGGATGAAGCTGGTCCGTCTTATGCCCCACGCTGCTCCTGTCACTTCGACCATAACATGCTGCTAATGGAGCGAGACCTACTCAAGGAGGATCTAGCATGCATTAGTGCCCAAGTGACTCACCTTTGGAGTGATCTTGCTGATGCGGATCGCGCTGTGTCTGCAGCTTATTCCGACGGCATATGTGATAGATTTAGATAGGGTATCCACCACTTCCGCACTAAGGCAAAAATGGTTTACCCTTACGTGGATAGAGATTGTCTTCCCTTGCCATGAGACTAGCCCATGTTACTCATGGGTTTGCACCTGTAAATTCAGTAGTTTTATGCATTTTTCAGCTTTGAATAATTTGGAGGCATTCCTCCTATAAACATTTCATGTTTCTCCTTTTGCGGCCATAAGAGCCTAATGTTATTGTTATGTTTAATCATGCGGTCTCCGACCTTGTCACATGCGTATTCTTATTCATGTTGCTTGACGCCTGACCATGTCATGGTCCCCGATCATGTCGTAATATCTTATTAC
Organism: Prunus armeniaca; assembly: GCA_903112645.1. Lineage (NCBI taxonomy): Eukaryota > Viridiplantae > Streptophyta > Magnoliopsida > Rosales > Rosaceae > Prunus > Prunus armeniaca. Next base: position 4,687,146 of record CAEKDK010000003.1, on the reverse strand, counting down.
TTCTTTACGTGCGATTTCCAATCGTTTCTTTATGCGTGATCTTCGACCACGTCTTGATTGCGATCTTCAATCGTACTTTTGTTTCTTGGCCAAGCGCCTTACGTGTTCGTGGATTAGTATATGCATTTTCTTGTTTACAAGGTCTTCGACCACGTGAATTCAGGTAATGCTAATGGTCTTCGACCCAACAATTTGAATGTGAAGAGAACATGCGTTCCATTAAGCGTTCATCGAACGATGGGCAATTTAGGGAAAATTCACAAATAAGCGAAAGATGAAAGCAAAAAAGAAATGAAAACTATAAAATCAAATGAAATACTTCCTCAGATGAATTGCATTCCAAGGGCGTGGTACATATTGACCGCTCTCGATATGCCTCAGCATATAGGCTCCTTTTCCATAAGCCTCAATTACCTCGTACGATCCTTCCCATGTTCGTCCAAATTTTCCTGCGTTTAGGTCCTTGGTATTCTCCATGACCTTTCTGAGTACCCACTCACCTACTTTGAATTTCCTCTGTCGTACTCATTTATTAAAGTAATTGGCTGCCTAGTTTTGGTAGTTCGCAAGTCGTAACGACGCGGCTTCTCGCTGTTCTTCAAGCATGTGAAGGTTGTGAGCTAACTGTTGCTCATTATCATTGCTCTCTACCACCAGTGTCCTGACTGTGGGTAGTCCGATTTCTGTAAGGATGACGGCTTCAGTTCCATAAGCTAAGGAAAAAGGGGTTTCGCCGGTTGGTTTCCTTTTGGTAGTGCGATATGCCCACAATACATTTGGCAGTTCCTCTGACCATTTGCCTTTGCGTTGTTCAAGCCTTTTCTTCAGGCAATCAAAGATCGTACGATTAGTTTTCCGGCCTGCCCGTTTCCTTGAGGGTAACTTCGGGACGAGAACTGTTGAATGATCCTTTTTTCCTCGCAGTAACTTCTGAATTTACGATTATCGAATTGGGTTCCGTTGTCCGTCACGATGGCCCTTGGTATCCTAAAGCGACAAATTATATTACCACGTCTGTTTGGGTCACTGTCTTGTAAGCCTCGGCTTCCACCCACTTGGTGAAGTAGTCAGTGGCCAAAAGGACGAACTTCTTGCTCCCTGCTGCAGTGGGAAGTGGTCCTACGATGTCCATCCCCCAATGGGCGAATGGCCAAGGCCCTACAACAAGATTAAGTTCATCGGCTGGTTGTCTGATAAGGGGTGCATACCTTTGACATTTATCGCATCGTGGGCCATGTAAGGCAAAAAATATCCTTGGGTCAGCGCTTTGTGGGCTAAGCTCCTTCCACCCGTGTGGTTCCCACATGTCCCTTGATGAATTTCTTTTAGCACCCATTCGGCTTCACGTGGATCGTGGCATCTGAGATATGGCCCTGAAAAAGACTTACGAAAAAGTGTATCATCTATGATGGCGTACCTTGCGGCCTTTATTCGCAATTTCCTTGCTTCGATCGGGTCATTAGGTTGGGTTCCCTTCGTGATATAGTTCATGATTGAAGTCACCCACGTTTATTCTTCAGCATCAATCTGCATAACTCCAAGATTAATTTGTATATTGGGAGGATCAATTGGTATACTGGGATTCGATAAAAGTTCCACTGGGCCGACCCTCATGTCTTCCATCGATGTTGATGCGGCATGGGCTAAGCCATTTGCCTGAACATTCATTTCTCTCGGTATTCGTTCAAACTCTATTTTTTCAAACATGCTGGCTAAATCCTTTACCAACCGCTAATATGCCCTCATTCGTTCATCCTTAGTCGCATATTCCTCAGTTGTCTGGCCGACTATGAGGCGAGAGTCGCTATGGACAACTAAGTGTCCCACCTTCAACGTCCTGGCTAGTTATAGCCCTATCACCAGGGCTTCGTATTCCGCCACGTTGTTTGAAGCGGGGAAGTCTAATCAGACGGAGTACTCCAGGTCCACCCTTTCAAGCGACGAAAGGACGATTCCCACTCCGGCTCCCGCTTGATTAGATGATCCGTCAACATACAATTCCCATTGGGCCTTATCTGGGTTTGGTACCTCCTTGATTTCATTATGGTTTTTCCGTTGTTTGTTAGGTGGATAGCATTCTACTAGGAAATCGGCAATTACCTAGCCCTTCTGGGCTGTCCGAGGTTGATATCTAATGTCGAATGCTCTAAGCTCGATGACCCACTTTGTAACTCTTCCTGAGAGGTCTGGTTTGGACATGACCGCCCTGATTAGTTAGGTCGTTAATACGATGATTGTGTGTGCCTCGAAGTATTGTCGAAGCTTTTGCTTGGCCGTCACTAAAGCTAGCACGAGTTTCTCAGCTAGTGGATATCTCTTCTCGGCCTCAATTAAGCTTTTGCTCACATCAAATATGGGTTGCTGGATTGAATTTTCCTCCCTTAGCAATACAACGCTTACAACCATTTCAGTGATAGCCATGTATATAAAGGTTCACCTTGCTTTGGAATGGTCAGGGTTAGGGGATTGGCGAGGTACTTCTTCAGCTACTCGAAGGCTTCTCTTTGTTCTGGCCCTCATACGCTTCTGTCCTTGTTTCGAATTGCCTGGAAGAATGGCTTACAACGATCTGACGATCTTGAAATGAACCGGCTGAGAGTCGTTATTCGCCCAGTTAGAACCTGCACATCCCTAGGTGTTCTTGGGTCAGGCATACTTCGCAGTGCCTCCACCTTCGATGGGTTGGGCTTGATGCCTCGCTTGTTCACTATTTGCCCTAAGAACTGCCCTGAAGAAACGCCGAATGCGCACTTCTTTAGGTTAAGCTGCATGCAGTATCTTCTCAGTATATTGAAGACTTCTTCCAGGTGCCTGATATGTTGGGATTTTTCCTGGCTCTTGACAACCATGTCATCGATGTAAACCTCCATTGTTTTGCCGATCTGGCTTTTGAACATCTTGTTTACTAATCTCTAATGAATTCGGCCTCGAGTAATCGGTTCACTTCATCGCTAATAATTTGGTTCCGCTGAAGTGTGAACCTCCTCTACTTCTGCTAGTACGAAGGGTGGTTTGGGTCAACATTCAATCAATGACACGTGATCTCCGAGTCGATCCCCAGCATGTCTATATGTGACCACGCGAACACATCCTTATTCTCTCTTAATAACTTCATTAGTTGTCCTACCTTATCTTCAGATAGGAGGGATCCAACCAACACTTTTCTATCAGGATAAGAAGGATCTAGAACTTCCTCTTTGAGTGGTTCGATCGTCGGAAGCTCTGAGTTATCCTCTTCCTCTTGTTCTGGTGGGTCCTTCATTAATTGCTATAAATCCTCGCTCTGCTACGAGGTCGCAGCCTTAAGATTAGTTGTTATGATGTAGCATCTTCTGGCCTCCACTTGATCCCCTTTGATATCAACTGTGGTTTTGCCATCCTCGGATATGCATCTCATCACTTGGCAACGTGTCGATGCTTCTCCATCCATTCGGTGAATCTAATTACTTCCCATTATAGCATTATATGCGCTCGGCGCATCCACAAGTACCGAAGTAACGAGTAGGGTCTTACCTGCGGCAATGACCTGTAGAGTCACGTCTCCAATCAGTTGTGCTTTCGTCCCTTCAAATGCGTAGATCGGTGTTGGGTTTGGTCGACTCTCCTTTTCATCCAGCTTCATTCTTTGGAAGGTGCTCCAGAATAAGATGTCTGCGGTACTCCCCCCGTCGATCATCACTCTTTTTACCATCGAATTGGCAATGCGGAGGGTCACCACTAATGCATCATTGTGAGGGAACTCAATTCCTTCCATGTATTTCTGCGTGAATGAGATGACTCTAATATTTTCCAAGGCTTTGGCAGATTTAGAGGCGAATATGATTCCATTTATGCATCTCACCTTTTCAGCCTGTCTTTTTTCGAATCGGGATTGAGCCCATTTTCCTTCCACGGGATTCGGTCGACTATGGATGGTGTTGATCTCCAGTAGTTCTTCGTTTGCGATATTTCCGGTCATTATTTTTGACCCACCCTCTTCACTTGCCCTACTCTCAGGTTCAGCGCGGTACTGGGATAACATTCCTTTTCTCAGCATTGCCTCCACTTGATACCTAAGACTTCAGCACTCATTAGTGGTGTGTCCAAAGTCGTTATGATGGGTGCACATCTTGTTCCTATCTCGCTTCTCTGGGGATTTGCATATCGCAGGTGGTGTTCGAAATATACCTTTGCCCTTGTTCTCGTGAAAAAGTTTGGCTAAACTCACCGTGAGCTTGGTGAAGGGTCGGCTTTGCTTAGGTCTATTGCTAGATTCTTGTCTCGAAGGATATCGCCTCGTTTCCACTTTTTGCTCCGGCGGAGGCTTTGGGACCGCAATGGTGGAAGTGGCGCGTTTTGATTGGGTGAGCTCTTCTTCTTCCAGTCTGATGACTCCATCTGCCCGGGCCATAACTTCCCTCATATCCATTGGTGGGGTCTTCACTAAAGACCTGTGCATTTTTATTCCAGGTATGACCCCTTCACGAAACGCCAGTGAAGCATTATGAGAATCACATTCCTCAAGAGTAGACATTTCCTCCGTAAAACGCCTCAAGTAATCTTTAAGGCTTTCTCCGGTACTCTGCTTCGTGCTGAATAGAATCGTGACGTCCTTTCTTCTCTTTTGATTGCAAATGTACTGGGATATGAACATCTCACAGAGTTGGGTGAAACCGCCAATAGACCTTGGTTTCAGCTGTCTAAACCAAATCAGGGCCGACCCTGACAAGCTTGAGGGGAACAACTTACATAACAGGGCCTCGTCATCTCCTTCGAGCACCATTTGTTGTTGGAAATGATAGATGTGTTCAATGGGATTAGTCGTGCCTTCGAACAACTTAAACTTAGGTTGGGTGAACTTAACTGGCTTCTTGGCGTTTAGGATGTCTTCCTTGAATGACGACTTGCAGATTCCTTTCGCCGCTTCTAGAGCTAGTTCAACGAGTGTTTGCGGCTTGTACCCTCTAACAATCTTCTCGATCTGACTGTGCAAATCGGTGTCCTTAGCCTTTTTCACCATCTTATGCAAGTCGAGATCTCCGTCTTGATCTTCCGCCGTGGCCCTGTCACGGACACTTGAGTGTGTGATGTTGGAAGAGTCTCCCTCAGAGATCTCATGTCTCTGTTTCCTCTTGCCCTCTTTTGAGCCCCCACGACAAGCAGTGTTTTGCACATTCTCCAGAGCCTTTTCCGCTACCTTTCTTGTTTCGCGCAACTCCTTCATGATTTCCCTCAATTGGATAACAGCAAGGCTTGGTTCCCCATCTTGGGCGTTGGACCTTGCGCTTCCGGATCGAGGAGTGGACATCGCATTCCCGGGACGGAGGTGTTTGGAGTTCCCTGTGCAGGTTCAGTCGTGTTTATGATCAGCTTTGCGAGATTCCCGCAGACGGCGCCAACTGTTGGAGCAGGATTTCTTTCAAGAAGAAATACCTCCACAGGTTCTTGACTGAAGTCCGCATGTTTCCTTGGTTGAAAGAGAACTCTGGATTACGTTCTCGAAGTCGAACAATGGAAATAGGATGAGTACCTGCAAAAGCCACTCCGACGCTCAAGTCAGTTTTGTGCGACATACTCTTAGTGTTCAATTGGATTTTTCATACCTTTGCTGGAGGTCTAGTTGGGTTTTTATAGCGCTCCGAGGTCTTGGGTTTAGCCCCACTTCCCTAGCTTTGCGCATCCCATCCTCCACTTCGTGGTAATGGGATCAGATAAGTGACTTGCGTCTCCCTTGTTCCGCACTCCTCTAGTGGGAGGGGAGGGAAGTTCGATCATCCCACGTCTTTTAATTGTGGCATATGGGTTAGGCCATGATGCGTTAGATTTGGTCCCCAATGGATTGATTGCAAATTTAAGAAGAAAAGGAAGAAAACAAATGGAATTCAAATAATTTCTTTCAAATGTAGTCATTTGAAATGTACCACATCTAATTATTTCAAATACCATGCCCGTAGGCCTTTGGGCTCGACCTCTTGGCATAGTCTTGATTTAGGCCCGACTTTAATCCACTGGGTCTTTAAATTCAGGTCAGCTTCTCTCAAGTGGGTCTTAAAAGGAAAATTCTGGAATAAACACCTTAAGAGTAGATTTCGCCCCTCAAAGACGATGTCTCGGTGCATTGTCATCATTTCATATTATGTCAAGAATTTGGTGTGATGGCCCCTTTTTGCAAATTAATAGCTAACAATTTTCCACATTATCAACAAATGAATTCACAAAATCAATACACCAATTAAAACAATTAAACTATAAGATAAAACATCTCCAACAGCCTCTTCAACAGCATGAAATTATAAAATCGGTGAGCCACATCAGAAAAACTCTCTCCAACATCTTATTCAACCTCAGTCATCAAAGTTGCAACCTCTTTCTCTCTCTTTAGGATGATAAGTTGACTTTGGCTATTCAAACATTTAATTTTACTTTGGAAAAACAAAACCTACCTTGAAAATGTTAAAAACATGTTTTTTTTTCTTTTCATATAATAAATACATAGACATTTTTCACATTTTTTCATATTTTTCTATGGTATTTAATTAATTGAATTGAAGAGTATGTTGTCGTCTCTCTCTCTCTCAAACCCTCAATTCTCCCTTCTCTTTAAGCAAGGCGTGGTAGGGGAGGGGGAGGAGGCCACTCCTCCTCCTCCTCATCCTTTTCCTCCTCTCTTCCTTTCTCAATCTCTCTTTCTCCTAACTTTCTACTCTGCTTGTTAGACAGTCTGACGTATCATGTTTTTAATGTCAATCCAATTACATATTCAAATAAGAATTCACACAATTAATAATTCAAGTTGAAAGCTTTGACAATGTAACAAACATTAAAAAAAAAGTATTTTCTATTAAGTAGAAGGTTTTCCTTATACAACTGCGTACTTAGAGTCAGAGACTAGCTTTGTTATTTTAAGTCTTCTCAAGTAACCAACAACAATCTGATTCACCACAATTCAACCAAGAAAACCAAAATTGGTCCAAACAAAAGACAGAGATACAAAAATGATCTACAACAAAGAAAAAGTCTTTGGAATTTGGAGGGAGCTGAAATTGGACTTCATTTGAATTGTAGCCTACTCATTGCAAAATCGAATCACATTTCAAACATCACCAATGCAACACAAAATATCACAAGAACCAAGAATCGTCACATTACCATGTATCTAGACAGCAGTCTCATATCAAAGCCAAATAACTTTGCGTGAAAGAAAAGAGAGCACATTTTCTTGATAAACTCTCAGATGTCATACGTCGTATATGGTTTTCAAGCTACAATGTCAAACAGTTGAAAGAGCACCTAGCCTAGTCTAGAAAGAACATATTGTGTATATATATATGCGTAAGACTTAGTACGTTCAGATATTTTTGATTCAGTATGTAATGACGTTTTTACTAAGAATACTTTAGAAGAATGCCTCTCTCTTTTCTTGTAAATCACGATTGACACCAAAATATGAATTCATACTTTCAAAAAAGGAGGTAAGTATTTTCCTTTATTTAAATCGGTATTTTTCCTACCCGGCCTTTCGCTTTAAATTATATAAAAGACCAATCAATCCTTGAGGTAAATGGAAAAGGATTTCTATGATGCCAAATTGCAGTAAAGTAGAGAAAAATAATAATAAATATTTGGAATTTGTGAACATTTGTAGGTAGAAGCCTCATGATGACTTTTGTAGACTAAGTCCTTTCTTGTTTACCAACCAAAACTAGAAATGCATATATAAAATCGAGGAGATGACAAAGCGTTGCGCTCACATATATAATCGAACATTCTGTGTACATAATTTCAAAGTCACCAAGACTTTCTGTAAAATAATTAGTATACAAATATATTTCGGAATCAAAGCTCCAACAAGAGTAGACAATGTCATGCATATACTACGTACAAAATATTTGAGCTAGATCATGCTGGGAATTGCCTGATTATCAAATTAATGTATTTGAATTAGGGTTCTAATTCCCCTCCATAAACATTTATAAACTTCTAGAATGAAACGTTTTACGAATATTTTACACAATAATACATGGTGATAATCATATTGAATTGGAGTTTGTAAAAGATGAAGGTTTTTAATTTTATTTTGGCCTGAATTTAAGATAAAGAAGTTGATGACATCCGAAGAAACATGTCAAAAGTGTGATTATTTTTTGGAGAATAGCCTAAATAAATGCTGTTTTTTATAGCAAAAATGACAATATGTAAAGGACAATACTTTCCTCCTTCTCTAGAAGATGACATTTCTACTTCTTACAGATCACAGTTTAACATATATGCAAAAATAATTCGTCAAAAACATAAAAAGAAAATCTCTACACATATGTCAAATGTCAAACCGTGATTGACGGAAAAGTAAAACTTCTTATTTTCATAAAAGAAGGCAAGTATATCTATAAATTTGGAAAATGAAATCAGCTTGTCTGTTGTCGTGTGGACTTGATGTGGCTTACAATGCGTGCAATTAGAAACAAATGTTAAATTCAAATGTTTTAATGACTCAATCATACAGCTCTAAAGGAAGAAAAAAAAAACTCTTCATGTGTCATGAACTTCGAGGAAAAAATGGAAATAAAGCTGTATACGTTATATCTATAGCACTGCCAATACAGTAAGATATGCTAAGAACTTGAGAAAGATCATGTTTACAATGCAGTACATGGCATGCCAAGCTTCCACTACTTCAAATTATAATGCAAATAATTAGTATACAGATATTGCGGGAAGGTGAAGGTGGACCTAAAAACAAACAGCCCGGAACCTTTTTCCTTATTTGGACCTATCGGCGTACCCGAGCGGTCCATTTAACAATTAACAACTCCCACATATATTTGGGTGGGGTTGGTGATCTGAGAAGAAGAATAGATAAATAAAAAGATTTATTTAATTGTTAGTTGTTTACTCGGTCATCCAAATTCTAGTGTCCTAGCTAGGTGTTAGCTTATAGGTATATGTATATGTATATTTCTATAAAAAAATATGTATATAGAGTTTCGGTAGAGAAGTTCGGTTGATAAACAGTTTTGTAGGACTCAATCCGCATTGTATTTTAATAATTCAAACATTTGTTTTTAAGTATGGTGACAATCTTTATGCAAAATTACGTTGGGTTTCTAAGCTTAATATTGATATGAATAAAAAATATATTAAAAAAAGCTTAATATTGGCATCCATGCATACGAGTACGACGACCGCGTATAAATAATCGTCGTAGTCTTCGTATAGTCTTCACCTCACCAGCCAAGTTCTAAATTTGTCAACTGCTTACATATAGAAGCAATATATATATATAATAGAGCCACCTCTCCACCCACCTAATGTCAATTGCTGAATATAAAACTCCACCTTGTTTTTTTTTTTCCAGAGAAATATGGATTCTTGTTGAACGAGGAGTATTACTGATTTAATTCAACTGTACATGTTGGATATTTGGATAATTTGGACCGTTGCTACACTAATCCACGCACGTTGATGACTAACGCTAGTAAAACTCTTAGATTTATAGGATTATGTTTGCCATTTTGATTTATTTAGTCTCCACCATGCATCATATATGGGTGGTTGGGTGTCACTAAATTATCGAACCTCATGTACCAATGGCATGGCAATAGCTGAATAGTATGATATGAGGAGCCCACAAAATGACTCAAAAGAAATTGGAAAGGAAGTGGGTACGGCCGATCACAACTGAATACTATTCAAGGCACGTGAAATATAATATTCTGACTATTTTAATAATTCTTTAAGAAAAATAGAGAATTTTCATCCTCTTGTGCATGTATAAATATCCACAGAACTTATCAAAGGAAACAAATCACACCAGTCCTCCTAATCATACTTCCAAAATCTCTCCCTTTTGGCAAGGGAAAAAAAAAGAAAGAGATTTTTATTTCCAAGCATAAAGTAGAGGAAGTGGGGAAAAGTCAAGAGAATAATTTTTCAAACTCCACCAACCCATTTCCTCTGCTCCCTGCTCAGTTTCCAGAGGAGAGAAACCAAACCCCTTCCCCCTTGTCATTCATCAAACACCAAATAAGTAAGTTCTTGCTTTTAGTTCTTCATCCCTTGTTTGGTTGGCAAGAAAAGTTCACACCTTCAACTAAAAACCAAGAATTTGGTGTTGAGCCCAGTTGAGGTATTCTGTTTCCTTATTTAGAAACCCAAATTTCAATTTTCTCATAAACAAACAGAGCATAAAGCTATTCCATTTTTGCTAAATTCTTTTTTTTTCTTAACATTTCAGAAGGGTAAGTCAAAAATGGACGGAACAGAGAAAATGAAAGGTTCACAATCACATCAGAGGCACCATAGCCATAGCAGGAGCATAAGCAGGAGTTTTAGCAGAGCAAGTTGGAGAATGGAAGAAGTGTTTGTGAGTGCCTCGCACTCTCGGAGAAGCAGCCACGCGGATGAAGATGAAGAAGCTCTGAAATGGGCAGCCATTGAGAAACTGCCCACATATGATCGGCTAAGAACAAGCATCATCAAGTCCTGTGTGGAAACAGAACCTCAAGGACAACACCACAACAACAACAAAGTGGTGCATAAGGAGGTTGACGTTCTAAAGCTCGACATAAACGACCGTCAAGATTTCATTGACAGGATTTTTAAGGTTGCAGAGGAAGACAATGAGAAGTTCTTGAAAAAGTTCAGAAGTAGAATTGATAAGTAAGTTCTACCATGATTACACTCTTACGTGCAACCGGGTGTATATTTCTTTTTTTCTCTCTCTCTCTCATCTCTTCTTTTTGTTGATATTTAGTAGAAAACCATTTTTAATAACTCATTAAAACATTTACTCTTTGAGTAAATAATCACATCTCTCACAAAAGTGAAACTCACTTGCAGTCTCACTTATGCTAGAGAAGAGACATAATTAAGAAGAAAAAAAATAGTTTAGTATATTATTATCGCTTCTCTTAATAGGAAAGGTCTTAAAAAAAATTATGAATGAAACAGACGCAATGCATATGCCTCTCGCATTAATGGATGTAGGACCTACTAATATTTGTGATTCATGTAACATTTCAGGGTAGAGGTGTTCGGCCTTTAGAATTTGTTACATGAGAGATTGATGATGCATCAACAATGTCATCCATGTATCATTACTTAGATATGGTTAAGTTTTATTTAATTAATTAATTGCATGGTCGCTTTCATACATAATTTACCATTGATCGCTTTCGTTTGTCGTTTCTTTGACCTTGATTAGAGGCCAAATGGAACATGAAGATGTGAAAAACAAAAACTAGCTTAAGTCGCTGTCATGGTGAGCATAGTAGAAGGCTTGTGATGCAAGCCGAATACTAATTTATGAGTTCTATATCCAATCTTAACTTTATTTTATTGTTTTGTTTTCGGGATATATATTCCATCATGCTTGTATCATTTTCTCATGAAGGGTTGCTTAATATTGTGTCTCTTTCATTAATTTCCCAAGGGACAAACAATTAGGTCAAGAAAAGAACTTTCAGGCTGCTCTTTTATTGTAAAGGGAATCAAATTGGAGCATATTAATTATGGTTAATTAATTAATTAATTAATTAATTAATTTGCTCATGTGTTGTAATTGATTTCAGGGTTGGGATCAGACTTCCAACAGTGGAAGTTAGGTTTGAGCATTTGAACGTTGAAGCCGATTGCCATGTCGGCAGCAGAGCTCTTCCCACCCTCCCAAATGTTGCTCGGAACATTGCAGAATCAGCTCTTGGCTTAATTGGGATTAGATTGGCTAAGAGAACAAAGTTAACAATTCTCAAAGAAGCCTCTGGCATTATTAAACCATCAAGGTAAGGTTTACGGTAACTAATTAGATGAGGTCATTAGTTATTGATTTTGATTAATTAGAGTTTTTGTAACTTTTTTTTTTGGGTTGTAGGATGGCCCTTTTACTAGGTCCCCCATCCTCAGGGAAAACAACCCTTTTGCTGGCACTAGCTGGGAAATTGGACCCAGCCTTGAAGGTCAGGGGTCAAAAGACACTGTTAATAAAATAGGGTTTATGACAATAATAATAATAACATTTTTTAAAATTATTTATTATTTATAAATATTGAACAGGTTAAAGGAGAAATCACTTACAATGGGTACAAGCTGAATGAATTTGTGCCACAGAAGACATCTGCATACATTAGCCAAAATGATGTTCATACAGGAGTTATGACAGTCAAAGAAACCCTAGATTTTTCAGCAAGGTGCCAAGGGGTTGGTACTCGATATGGTAACTCACCAAACCCAAACTCAAACTCAAATTTGGCTCTCTTTATTTATTCATTCATTTATTTGTAATTTTGGAAATGAATTTGATAATAATTTTAAAATTATATTCGTTGGATTTTATATATGTAGAACTTCTTTCTGAACTTGCTAGAAGAGAAAAGGCCGCTGGAATATTTCCAGAGCTAGAAGTGGACCTTTTCATGAAGGTATATAATACTTGTATTCATAAGATTTATTTATCCAACGTTTGGACGTCCGTGTAGGAGAATTTCTGTAATCTAATTTTTTTTTTGGCAGGCCACTTCAATGGGAGGAATTGATAGCAGTCTCATTACTGATTATACTCTAAAAGTAAGTATTTCTTAATTATATTTTTTTTTCTTCAAATTAATTATTAAAGGTGGTGACAAAAAAGAAAAAGTGCCACTGCCTGCCTGGTTTGCTTTCATATTCATTATGAAGAGATTTTCCACAACCAGATCATGAAAGGCACAGGTCACCAACAGATACCAAGTCAAATTAGATTTTGTTATTGTCAAAATTTTCTCCTCACACACTTACTTTTCTGACTGCCGTCGATCTGAACACATTCTTGGATAATGAGGGCCCTTCTTTGCACTTTGGTTGGTGACCAACCATGTTTTCAATACCAATTTACTAAAACACCCTTTACAATGTCTTGCTGATTAAAATAGTGATGAAACGCATGACCTCGTGTAATTGCTGACATGATTTTGGAACAGATTTTGGGACTTGATATTTGCAAGGATACAATTGTTGGAGATGAGATGCAGAGAGGGATTTCTGGTGGGCAGAGAAAACGAGTTACCACAGGTCAAATCCCACCTTCGTTTTTTTCTTTTGATTTTATTAACAAAAATGGGTCCTCGTACACTTTGAATTTTCTTTGTCTTTGAGATAAAAATATTATATATAATCCCCCAATCTAATTAAAATAAAAATATTTTATAGGAATATAATTTTTAATTATTGTAGTTGAAAATTTAAAAAGAGAAAGGGACCCCCTCTTTTTCGTTTTTGTTTTTTTTCCTCTTCATAGAACTATTTCTCGAGTCCTGAAGGGTCTATCTGGGACGGAAAATATTTTAGGAAGATTAATTTAAAGACTTTTTATTATTATTAATAGACAAGTAGAGAATCAAACTTGTGAACTCTTCCGAGTTCCAATGATAAAAAGAGTAATTTAACTACTTATGTAGTACAAATAGAATTTATGAATTCCTTCATCTTTCCAAAGGACCATATGACCATAAGTTGTTGCTAAATCAATTCGAATACCGTAATGGACCAATATCAATCCTAAAAGACATACCTTAATTTATTAATAAGTAGATTCTAATGTATATATTGATCATATGAAGACAACTTTAAACAATTATTTTTTTTCAGGTCTTTTTTTTTCTTTTTATGTTGATTAATTAAATTTATTATCGTACCGTCAAAGTTTTCTGAGAAAATTAAAAATGAAAAATCTCAAATTAGGAGTCATAGTATATTATAAAATAAATATTTCATATAAAATTCATATGTGCAAATTTTTTTTTCGTAAATGTTTTCTTGTATTAAAAAATATTTATGTGCGTACAATGAGTTGACGAGCTCAAATTAATATGGTGAAGTACAGGTGAGATGATTGTGGGGCCTACTAAAACATTGTTCATGGATGAGATCTCAACGGGTCTAGATAGCTCCACAACATTTCAAATAGTGAAGTGCCTGCAACAAATTGTACACATCACTGAGGCCACCATCTTGATGTCCCTACTCCAACCCGCTCCTGAGACGTTCGATCTCTTTGATGACATCATCCTTTTATCGGAAGGCCAGCTCGTCTACCAGGGCCCACGTGAAAACATTTTAGAGTTCTTTGAGAGCTGTGGATTTCGATGCCCCGAGAGAAAGGGGACTGCTGATTTCTTGCAAGAGGTAAAATCTTGATAGGTCTCACTTAATAAATATAATAGGTTGTGATTAGTAGTTGACATGTTGTCGTTTGGTTTGGTTCGGTTTAAGTTTTAAATCACATGTTAAATAATGAAACATCGCTGTTTGAATTAAATCTAGTAAAATAAACAAATTACACTAATTCATTTAATCATCGGATTGGTTCAGTCAGCTCACTTTCTAAGCAATTAAGCAATTTTTTCAGAGAGATGTCATTCAGATACGAATACCTTAGTGATTTTATTTTATTTTTTCATATTAAAAGGTTAATATCAATGTTGAGATGAAATAGTAAAATGATGATACCAAATAAGAAAATGTCATTGTTAAAATAAAAATATGGCAGCTTAGTTTGGTTTAGACAATTTCTAAATGAGCCACTAAACAAATTGCAATTTGGTTCGACTCCATTCAATATTACATTTTTAGTGTAAAAACGAATCAAACATATCCGGGTTTGATTGGATCGGTTTGAATGGTTTGAACAGTTTTAACAGCCCATGAAATTGTGCTAATCTAAATCCATAATTTTGATGGGCCAATTTTCCAACCCATACCTGTGTTAAACATTCTCAGGTTACATCACGAAAAGACCAAGAACAATATTGGAACGACAGAAGGAAGCAATACAGATACGTATCAGTTACAGAATTTGCAAACAGGTTCAAACGCTTCCATGTGGGCATGAGGCTCGAAAATGAGCTCTCAATCCCTTTCGACAAACCTCGCGGCCACAAAGCAGCTCTTGTGTTCACAAGATATTCAATACCCAAAATGGAGCTTCTCAAGGCCTGCTTTGACAAAGAACGACTGCTCATTAAGAGGAACTCCTTCATCTACATCTTCAAGACGGTCCAAATTATAATAGGTGCATTTATAGCCTCCACCGTTTTCTTGAGGACCGAAATGAACACTAGGAATGAAGATGATGCAGCAGTTTATGTTGGTGCACTTATATTTTCCATGATCGTTAACATGTTCAATGGTTTTGCTGAGCTCTCTTTGACCATTGCAAGGCTCCCTGTGTTTTACAAGCACAGAGACCTACTCTTCCACCCTGCTTGGACTTTCACTGTCCCATCTGTCCTGCTTGGGATTCCTATATCCATCTTGGAATCTTGTATTTGGATCGCCATTACATATTACACCATTGGATTTGCACCAGAAGCTAGCAGGTACAAAATTTGTATCCTTTATTTCATTTATGTCTTTGGTTTTTCAAGAAACTCTGAGTTTGAATATGTCAAAATATTTGCAGATTTTTCAAGCATCTATTGTTGGTATTTTTGCTCCAACAAATGGCTTCTGGGATGTTTAGGCTTATTGCAGGAGTCTGCAGGACCATGATCATATCGAACACTGGGGGCTCTCTCACCGTGCTCATTGTTTTCATGCTTGGAGGTTTCATAATTCCTAGAGGTTAGCATGAAACTGAATATTGAATGTAGTTGTCAAAGCAGTCAAAAACCTACAAAAGATGAGCACGGTTAGTACTTCACTGAATCATCAATGAGTTTGCTTCATTTTTTACAGGTGAAATTCCCAAGTGGTGGATTTGGGGATACTGGGTTTCACCTATGACATATGGCTTCAATGCTATGACTGTAAACGAAATGTATTCTCCGAGGTGGATGAACAAACTGGTATGCCATACAAGGCTCTTCCTTGCATGCATCATTGATGAGCTAGATTTGTTTAACAAAAAGGTTAGATTCTAAAATGGACTTCATTGTGTTGCAGGCTTCAGATAATGTTACCAGCTTGGGTGTGGCAGTGCTAAATAACTTTAATGTTTACCCTGACAAATACTGGTATTGGATTGGAGCTGCCGCTATTCTTGGGTTTGCAGTTCTCTTCAACGTCCTTTATACGCTCGCGCTTATGTACCTAAACGGTAAGAATCAACATTCCTTTTATGTCAAACACGGATTTTTTTCTTTTATTTGTTGTTTCAAAGTGAAGATTTTAATGCTCTTGTTTCAATAAACTAGCTCCCGGAAAGCCACAAGCCATAATATCCGAAGAAGTGGCAAACGAAATGGAGGCAGACCAAGAAGAATCAAAGGAAGAACCAAGGCTTAGAAGGCCCCCGTCAAAGAAAGACTCATTTTCTAGATCTTTATCTTCTACTGATGGAAACAACTCAAGTAAGAAACAGAAAACTCTAGGCAATTGAAATGTGAAAATAATTTGTTATCCAAGTTTCTTATTGGACTAAAAATCTTTTAGGAGAAATGACAATCCGGAGAATGAGCAGTCGATCCAATGCCAATGGACTAAGTAGAAATGCTGATTCGTCTCTTGAAATCGCCAGTGGTGTTGCCCCGAAGAGAGGAATGGTTCTACCCTTCACTCCTCTTGCAATGTCCTTTGACAGTGTTAATTATTATGTGGACATGCCCCAGGTAAGAGATATTTCGTTTTCCCTCTACACTCTTTATGAACCTGAAACATCATATTATATTCCAACTTCACTACTTTGTACAATAACAGGAAATGAAGGAAGAAGGAGTGGCAGAGGACAGGCTGCAACTTCTTCGTGAAGTAACTGGTGCATTTAGGCCTGGGGTCTTGACTGCTCTAATGGGGGTCAGCGGGGCTGGGAAGACAACTTTGATGGATGTCTTAGCAGGAAGAAAGACCGGTGGGTATATTGAGGGGGACATTAGAATTTCTGGGTACCCTAAGAAGCAAGAAACGTTTGCAAGAATTTCTGGTTATTGTGAACAAACAGATATCCACTCACCCCAAGTCACTATCAAAGAGTCACTGATTTACTCAGCTTTCCTTAGGCTCCCTAAAGAAGTCAACAATGAGGAAAAGATGGTAAAATCATGCCCTTCAATACTTCTCCGAACAATCCATAGCGTGATTATTTAAATTCTGAAATGCATGCTCTTTGTTTTATGATAATTGCAGATTTTTGTAGATCAAGTGATGGAATTAGTCGAGCTAGACGGTCTCAAAGATGCTTTAGTGGGGCTTCCAGGAATTTCAGGGTTGTCAACTGAACAAAGAAAGAGGTTAACAATTGCAGTTGAGCTTGTTGCTAATCCCTCAATCATTTTCATGGATGAGCCAACATCAGGTCTTGATGCAAGGGCAGCTGCAATTGTTATGAGGACTGTTAGAAACACTGTGGACACAGGGAGAACAGTTGTCTGCACAATTCATCAGCCTAGCATTGATATCTTTGAGGCCTTTGATGAGCTGCTACTGTTGAAGAGAGGAGGACAAGTTATCTACTCGGGACCCTTGGGCCGCAATTCTCACAAGATTGTCGAATATTTTGAGGTATTTTGCCTTCCGAAACTTTTTCATTTTCTTAATGTTGCACAAACAAATAAACAAATGCAGTATTATCTAAGTCCGTACTTATTGATCTATTCCAGGCAGTTCCTGGTGTGACAAAAATCAAAGAGAAGTATAATCCAGCCACATGGATGCTAGAGGCGAGCTCGGTATCAACTGAGCTTCGGCTTAGAATGGACTTTGCTCAATACTACAAATCATCTTCCTTGCACCAGTAAGTAAAAAACAAACCAAAAAGTTTAGAAATACTAATAGTTTGTAGGGTCCAGAATTTGGCTGACTTTTTGGAAATATAAATTCTTCTCTATGACCAGGAGAAACAAAGCTTTAGTAAAGGAGTTGAGCACACCACCAGCAGGAGCAAAAGACCTCTATTTTACTACTCAGTATTCTCAGTCATCATGGAAGCAGTTCACGTCTTGCCTCTGGAAGCAGTGGTGGACTTATTGGCGAAGTCCTGATTATAACCTTGTTAGATTCTTTTTCACCTTGGTAGCTGCACTTCTGCTTGGAACTATTTTCTGGAAGGTTGGCACTAAAAGGTATGCGCTTATCTCTACTTAACTAGTTCAAAACTTCAAGCAGGGCTCTTTTTGCTACAGAAAAAAGCCTCCGAGAGTTTACATACTACTGAGCTATTTGTCTTTGTTCCATATTCAGAGAAAGCACAGCTGATCTTTCCATGATTATTGGGGGCTATGTATGCTGCTGTGCTTTTCGTTGGAATCGATAACTGCGCAACAGTTCAGCCAATTGTTGCGATTGAACGAACAGTTTTCTATCGAGAAAGAGCTGCTGGGATGTACTCTGCATTACCTTATGCACTGGCACAGGTAAGTGAGGGGCCTTATATGCTTACAGTAACTAAAATTTTTCACAAATTAATCATCCAATTCACGAGACATTATTATATCATAGTTTTGTGCTATCAAATTCTCCACCTCAATCTAACTGATTCAAATAAAACCATATATATGGCTTGCAGGTCATTGTGAAATACCATATGTGTTTATTCAAACTACATATTATACAGCGATAGTGTATGCTATGGTGAGCTTCCAATGGACAGCAGCAAAGTTCTTCTGGTTCTTCTTCATCAACTTCTTCTCATTCCTTTACTTCACATACTACGGAATGATGACCGTTTCCATCACACCAAACCACCAAATAGCAGCCATATTCGCAACAGCATTTTATTCGGTCTTCAATCTCTTCTCAGGTTTCTTCATCCCAAGACCCGTAAGTAGTAGTTTCTTCTTCCCACAAGCACCTACTTTCAAATTCAATTATAAAAAAACTCATGTGATTTCTTGGTTAACATTACCAAAATGGTGACCAAGTAATCGAAACTCATTAAACGTATGCTAATGCGAAGTTCTTTAACTTTGGAATTTTCAGAGAATACCCAAGTGGTGGGTTTGGTACTACTGGATCTGTCCAGTGGCATGGACAGTGTATGGATTGATAGTGTCGCAGTATGGTGATATTGAGGAACCCATTAGAGCACCTGGGATCACACCTAACCCTACTGTGAAAGGGTACATAGAAGACCATTTTGGATATGATCCAAACTTCATGGGACCAGTGGCTGGGGTTCTGGTTGGCTTCACACTCTTCTTTGCCTTCATGTTTGCCTACTGCATAAGGACACTGAACTTCCAAGTTAGATAGAAACATTCTTGTTATATTGTACGTGTTATATATGCTACAGAAAGTGAGACATGTAAGAATGTACCCCAAGAACAGGGGGCAATTCTTTAAGCATGATGAATTGTTCTCTTGAGAAAGTAAGTGAGTTATATATATATACCTTTTGTTTAAAGTTGCTGATTTTTTGTTACCGATGATGAAGATGAGTTTAGTTGACAGCTCCTTTAGATTGTACCTGAAATGTTAAGGGTATCTTGTAATTTGTTTGTATTACTACCAATACCAAAGACAGACGATATTGTTTAATCACATTATAAATTTTTTTTTTTTTTTTTTTTTTTTTTTTTTTTTTTTTTTTTTTTTGGTGCCTTTTTATAGTCCAAAGAGTTAGCAATGTTTTTTGGCTCGAGTAATTGAAGTCATCATTCTTGACAAAATTCCTAGTAAAATTCCTGTTCACTCCCAAGAATTAGCAGGCTATTGCTGAAATACCACAATATTAAGTGACCTAATGCAGTGTATGCTATGGTGAGGTTTCAATAGACATCAGAAAAATTCTTCTTTGTCAACTTCTTCTCATTTCTTTTGGGCCCGGTTAGATGGATTGATTGCAAATTTAAGAAATTAGATGACATTATAAAGTAAAATTGTTTGTTGAAGTATTACAATTTATATATGCCAAGATTTAGACAAAAAAACCAATGGAATTCAAATAATTTCTTTCAGATGTAGTCATTTCAAATGTACCACATCTAATTATTTCAAACACCACGCCCGTGGGCCTTTGAGCTCGACCTATTGGCACAGTCTTGATTTAGGCCTGACTTTAATCCACTAGGTCTTTAAATTCAGGTCAGCTTCTCTCAAGTGGGTCTCAAGGAAAATTCAGGAATAAACACCTTAAGAGTAGATTTTGCCCCTCAAAGACGATGTCTCAGTGCATTGTCATCATTTCATATTATGTGAAGAATTTGGTTTGATGGCCCCTTTTTGCAAATTAAGAGCTATGAATTTTCCACATTATCAACAAATGAATTCACAAAATCAATACACCAATCAAAACAATTAAACTACAAGATAAAGCATCTCCAACAGTCTCTTCAACAGCTTGAAATTATAAAATCGGTGAGCCACATCAGAAAAACTCTCTCCAACATCCTATTCAACCTCAGTCATCAAAGTTGCAACCTCTTTCTCTCTCTTTAGGATGGTAAGTTGACTTTGGCTCTTCAAACATTTAATTTTACTTTGGAAAAACAAAACCTACATTGAAAATGTTAAAACATGCATTTTTTCTTTTCATATAATAATACATAGACATTTTTCACATGTTTTCGTATTTTTCATATTTTTTAATGGTATTTCATTAATTGAATTGAAGAGTATGTTGTCGTCTCTCTCTCATCTCAAACCCTCAATTCTCCTTTCTCTTTAAGCAAGGCGTGGTAGGGGAGGGGGAGGAGGCCACTCCTCCTCCTCCTCCTCCTCCTCCTCCTCCTTTTCCTCCTTTCTCTTCCTTTCTGAATCTCTCATTCTCCTAACTTTCTACTCTGCTTGTGGGGAAAAACTTGACTGGATTGTGGAGAAGGTGGAGTTTAGGGGGTGGGAAGTTTAAATCTGTATCTAGATCTACATGGATCTTGGATTTTCTAGCTAGATATGTTTGGATCTTGGGTTTGTTGGTTGTTTTTTGTGTGTTCTTATTCTAGGTACTTGGTTTGGCTGTGACAGTAGCGGTAGTGGCAGCATCAATGACATCGACGATGACGGCTATTTGGGGCTTCTTTTCGAGTCTGCCTTCTTTCAAGCCATAGTCATGGGTTGGAGTTGGCTGTTGCTAGTTTTTAGTTTATGTTTTGGTCCAATAAGTGCATCAACTCTGTTCAGTTTGATGCGTGGTTGTGGTTTCTCTTCGGGAGAATTTGGGTTTATAAGTTGCGTTATGGGTGATGTACTTGATTATTACAGATTTGAGGCGATTAAGCCCGACTGTCTGTGGCCCTGTGTGGCATTAAGTTGGCCATGCGTGGCTTTAAGTTGAGGTGTACCATATAAGTTTGATGTTGTGATTAGATCACTCTGTGTTTGGTGTAGCCCTTCGGGGGCATTTGTTCTAGCCCTTGAGGTTTTTGTATTTGTACTATAAAAAGCAAAAACTTCAGAGATTCCCAAGTAGAAAGCAAAGCTTTACCGTAGTTTGGAGGGTCCCCAGTGACTCTGTAGTGTAGAGTCGCGATCAATCCCAATGTGACTGACAACTCCCAGATATGCCTTAAAAAAAATTTGAAACCCTAATTGTTGTTTAGGTGTAAAAGTACTGTTCTTGACTTCTGTCCCTTTAATTTAATTTAATTTTTGTTTTGAAAAGGCTTCACAAAGGTTTACATATTGAAAAGACTAAAAACCCTTGAAAATGGATGGAAAATTGGATGATGTTAAGGTCAGATAACAAATCATGAATTTTGAAAACTTAAGGTGACATTTCACTTAAATTTTTCTTTAAGGTGACAAATTGATACTGATATATAAATTTAGGTGACATTTCTACAAAAATCCCATTTATAAATGCAATCTCCCTAGCGTTTGGCAAAAAAATAAAATAAAATAAAGAGTCTATTGGAGCAAAAATTATTCAAGTAGCAAATAAACATTTTCAAATTGCCACATAAGTCAATAAACTTTAATTTAAAGAGTTTAATTTGCTACTACTATTGGAAATGCTCTAACCATTTATGTGATGATCAAATCAAATCAAAGATTACGGACAATAATTGAAATAAAAGAAGATTAATGGCAACCCAAATAAATTAGGAAACTATATAGGCCTCTGAATTGAATTGTTCCCTTTGGGAATTAAAGATGCCTTTTATGATGACGATGACTTTTGTTGAGCAGCATTTTGGATCATGCAGATCTAGTCATAATACATGTAAATAAAATAAAATAAAATCTCAAATTACCAAAAATATTCCCACACACAACACAACACAATTGCAAGTGACATGGAATTCATCAAATATAATTTGAGATTTGAGACCATTGGGGTCCACTGAATAATAAAGATTTGGCGAAGCCTGATGACTCTGTGTAGATGACTTTCTTGTTTACCAGCCAAAACTACACATTGCAAACACATATATGAAAAGTTGATGAAGAGGTGACGAAGTGTTGCAATCAAATTAAACAATGTTAGTGTAGATTTCAAAGTCACCAAAACTTTCTGCAATATTGTCATGCAGATTACCTACAACTAATATGTGAGATAAGAATCAAGAATTCATGTACCAATGTCAAATGCGTTATAATGTAAAAGAAAAAACAATTCAAAAGATAAAAATATCTCAAAGTTGAAAAAGGAAAAAAATTCTACAACATATTCACAATATGAAGAAAGAAATGAATTCAAAACAAAAGGAAAGAAATTACAAGAACTTAACAAATAAAGAGAAGATTTCCTCACTTGATTTTGTAGCTAATATGGTAGCTATTAATTTAGGAAAGATGGGATATGTTTATTCAAATCCTTCTAATTTGATTTTGTATTTTTCTTTTTGGGTTATACATAGAACTGGTTTTGATATCTATGGATATAAGATCTGCCGAGGATTTTCTTTGTAAATTTGTTTCATATTTTAAAAAAATTAATTGGTAGCAAATCTGGTAATGCAAAATGCATTGAATCATGTATGAAACTTGAAAGGATGGATTTGCAATGTGACATGGAACATGTAATTTTGACACATTGCAACCATGCAATGCAACATAAAAGCCTTTAGTGTATATACATATGGTCAAGCCAATGGAAGCCACCAAGTGGAATTGCAGTGCACAACTTCTTATGTAATTGAATACCAACAGTCTCTTTAATTGAAAGAAACAATCTTATTGAAAATTGTTGCTCTCTTGTGCATGTTTAAATAGGCACAAACTTTCCAAGCAGAGCAGAGCAGAGGGTCTTGCATTGCATTGAATTGCACCAGTCCTCTGCATCACCTGCAAAACTGAGAGATTTTAATTTCCAAGAATTTGAGCAGAGAAAGTGCATAAAACCAGTAAGTGCTCTCATTTCAATTGAAATGCTGTATTTCTATAGCCAATTTCAATCACCACTTACATCAACCTCAGTTTCTTGAACATATATTTCAATTATTTTTTCAAAAATTGGAGCAATCTAGCCATCAAGTTTCTTAATTTATGATCTGGGCAAGTTCCATTTTCTCTATATTTATTTGGTTTCAGGCAAGGAAATTAAAAGAAGAAATAAAATGGAAGGAATAGAGAAAGCCAAAGGGTCTTCCACAGAAATATACCATAGCTTGAGCAGAAGAAGAAGCAGAAGCAGGGGGGTGAGCATGGAGGATGTGGTTTTAAGCACCACGCCCTCTCGACGAAACATTCGAATAGATGAAGACGAAGAAGCTCTGATATGGGCAGCCATTGAGAAATTGCCAACATATAATCGGTTAAGAACAAGCATCATCAAGTCCTTCGTCGAAACCGATGATGATGATGCTCAAGGAAATAAGACCAACAAAGTCATACATAAGGAAGTGGACGTTCTGAAGCTCAACATAACCGACCGTCAAACATTTATTGACACCACTTTTAAGATTGCAGAAGAAGATAATGAGAGGTTCTTGAAAATGATCAGAAGTAGAATTGATAAGTAAGTTCTTGTTCTGTATCTCTTAAGTTCTTGTTCTTGTTCTAAACTGAATATTTTAGGTTTTGTTACAATCTTTTTAGGCGGCTAAAAGATTAGTGTCATAGTAATTTTTGCATGTTCGGATAAACCACGTGGCTGATTTACCATCCAATAGACATGGAACATGTGGAAATATTGTTCATTTCGGCCAAATGATAGTTTTTGGTCTCTGTGGTTTGGCCGAAGTTCTACTTTGGTACGTGCAATTTCAACTTTTCGCGATTTTAGGCCACTAGCTTACTAGAACAACGACTTAATTTCGTTAAAAAAAAATTCGATATGTGTTTTCCCTTTACCCTAATAAACTTTTGCGTAAAAAGCGCATGGAACATTGTACATGGAGTTAATAATTTATTTATTTGCTCATATTGTAATTGATTTCAGGGTTGGGATCAAACTTCCCACAGTGGAAGTTAGGTTTGAACATTTGACAGTGGAAGCCAATTGCCATATTGGCACCAGAGCTATTCCCACCCTCCCAAATGTGACTCGGAACATCGCAGAATCAACTCTTGGTTTAATAGGGATCAAAGTGGCTAAGAGAACAAATCTAACAATTCTCAAGGATGCCTCTGGCATTATCAAACCATCAAGGTAAGGTACATCATATGATAGCAGCTTTTAGGCTGCTAGGGGTTGGGTTTAAAATTCAATTTCACTAAATAGTTACTTGCTTCCATTATTCCTAGAAACTATTGGAAAAAGAATTGTGTGTGTACAAATTATTCATCCCATGTTCCTAATCAGTGCATAATTGAAGTTACTAGGGGTGGTTTCGGTTCGGTTGGTAACCGAGTACCGACTGAGAGTTACCATAACATTTGTTGTCGTAATTTTCAAATTTTGGCCAATAATTTGTCATTTTGGGTAATCTTTATTCATATTTTGTTGTAGGATGACCCTTCTATTAGGCCCCCCGTCTTCGGGGAAAACAACCCTTTTGCTGGCATTAGCTGGGAAGTTGGACCCAAGCTTGAAGGTCAGTCCTCAGCTCCACTGTGTGCTTTGAACTAATTTATTTATCATTAGCTTGACCTGTTATACTATAATATAAAAACATTTTCAAACAATTTTTCAATCTGAGTCTTTAATTAGCCATGAGATCTGTGGAACAGGTTAGTGGAGAAATCACTTATAATGGATATAGGCTGAATGAATTTGTGCCACAGAAGACATCTGCATATATTAGCCAAAATGATGTTCATATGGGAGAATTGACAGTCAAAGAAACCCTAGACTTTTCGGCAAGGTGCCAAGGGGTTGGGACGCGATATGGTAAGTAACTGCAGCCAAACCAAACCAAATCATATCTTAATCCATTATCGAAGTAAACTCTCTGCATTTATAAGTAGCTTCGGAAATGAATTTGGTAGCATCTTAACAAAAATTATGCATGGGCCATAGAACTTCTTTCTGAGCTTGCTAGAAGAGAAAAGGAGGCTGGAATATTTCCAGAGCCAGAAGTAGACCTTTTCATGAAGGTATATATTTTTGTGATTTCACTAAACCCCGCCTTCTATGCATTGATTTTTTTTATATATCTTTTCTGGTTTTCCAGGCTACTTCAATGGGAGGAATTGAGAGCAGTCTCATTACTGACTATACTCTCAGAGTAAGTAAATCCCAACTCAAAATGAAATCACTCTTCTTTCTAATTTGTCACCAACTTTACTCACTGCTGGTTTGCCTCTTTTATTTCCTTGCACTTTGGCCTGTGACAACCATTTTTCAAACAGAAATATACTTAAACAAGGTCTTTGAAAGTCTTTTTTATTCTCAGAAACCACTGAAATGGTGGAGAAGTGTGACTTTATCTAATTGGTATAATCATTATATGTAACGTCATTATATTTTTTATTAAATGATACAGATGTTGGGGCTTGATATGTGCAAGGATACCCTTGTAGGAGATCAGATGCAGAGAGGGATATCTGGTGGGCAAAGAAAACGAGTTACCACAGGTACTTGTGCTTGTTACACTTTGAATAACAACCTTAATCCTCAAATTAGGAGTACTGTTTAGAATAAATTCATATTTCAAAATTACTTCAAATGCACAACAATGTTTATAATGTGTTGACAAAGTCCAATAAATATGCTCTAATATAGGTGAGATGATTGTCGGGCCTACAAAAACGTTGTTCATGGATGAGATATCAACAGGTCTTGATAGCTCCACGACACATCAAATAGTTAAGTGCTTGCAGCAAATCGTACACATTACCGAGGCCACAATCTTAATGTCCCTACTCCAACCTGCTCCTGAGACGTTTGATCTCTTTGATGATATCATCCTCTTATCAGAGGGCAAGATCATCTACCAGGGCCCACGTGATCACATATTGGAGTTCTTTGAGAGCTGTGGATTTCGATGCCCCGAGAGAAAGGGAACTGCTGATTTCCTGCAAGAGGTAAAACTATGATCAGTCACACTTTACTATGGTACGTAGGTTGTGATGCATCTTCTAGCCCATTAAAATGCTGTGGTCCTTTGCTAGTCCAGTTACATCCTAGCAAGCTATTAATGTGCTTTCAATTTTACAAACCATAATTTTGTTCAAGTTTTTCAGGTTACCTCAAGGAAAGACCAAGAGCAATATTGGGGGGACAGAAGCAAGCCATACCAATACATATCCGTCACTGAATTCGCAAACCGATTCAAGCGATTCCATGTCGGCATGTGTCTCGAGACTGAGCTCTCAATCCCTTTCAATAAGGCCCAAGGCCATGGAGCAGCCCTTGTGGTCAAAAGATATTCATTACCAAGAATGGAACTTCTGAAGGCCTGTTTTGACAAGGAATGGCTACTTATAAAGAGGAACTCTTTTGTTTACATTTTCAAGGCGGTCCAAAGTATTATAGCGGCATTTGTAGTCGCGACCCTATTCTTGAGGACGCAAATGCACACTAGAAATGAAGATGATGGTGCACTATATATTGGTGCACTTTTGTTTTCCATAATCCATAACATGTTCAGTGGTTATGCTGAGCTCACATTGGTCATTCAAAGACTCCCTGTATTTTACAAGCATAGAGACCTCCTTTTCCACCCTGCTTGGGCTTTCACTCTCCCATCTGTCCTACTCCGGATTCCTATAACCCTTTTTGAATCCACTGTTTGGGTAGGCATTACATATTACACCATCGGATTTGCACCTGAAGCCAGCAGGTATTATTACATTTGTCTTCTTAATTTCATTTGTAACTTCATGTTTCTATACATATTTGGCTTACTAGCATACATGGGTTGAATGTTTCACACTTAAAACACTGTTACTTGTCAGGATACTAATTGCAGCTATCAAAATATTTGTAGGTTTTTCCAGCAACTATTGCTGGTATTTCTGCTGCAACAAATGGCTACAGGGATGTTTTGGCTTATTGCTGGAGTCTGCAGGACCATGATCATTGCCAACACTGGCGGGTCTCTCATTCTGCTCTTTGTTTTCATGCTTGGGGGTTTCATAATTCCTCGAGGTTGGTATGGAACTGAATATTAAATATAGTTTGCAATGTAATAAAAAGAAAGAAAAAAAAACCAACCAAAATTGAGTGATTTAGTACATTAGTGAACTATCAAAAAGTTGCTTAATTTGTGACAGGTGAAATTCCGAAGTGGTGGCGGTGGGGCTATTGGGTTTCACCTATGACATATTGTTTCAATGCTATTACTGTAAAAGAAATGTTTGCTCCCAGGTGGATGAACAAAATGGTATGATATACTTCGGTTCGCCTTTTCATACGTCATGGCAAGCTAACTAAAAATAACTTCTAAAATGAGCTTCATTGTGCTGCAGGCTTCAGATAATGTTACCGCATTGGGTGTAGCAGTGCTTGAGATTTTTGATGTTTTCCCTGACAAAAACTGGTTTTGGATTGGCTCTGCAGCTGTTCTGGGGTTTGCGATTCTGTTCAACATCCTTTACACACTCACACTTACATACCTAAATCGTAAGAATGAATGTTTTTTTATGTCTAACAAGGAATATATTCTTATATTTGTTGTTTTCAAGTGACGATTTCTCATGTTCTTGTTTTAATAAATTAGCTCTTGGAAAGCCACAAGCCATAATATATGAAGAAGTAGCAGAGGAAATAGAAGCAGACCAATCAAAGGAAGAACCAAGACTTAGAAGACCCAAATCAAAGAAAGATTCATTTTCTCAATCATTAACTTCTTCTGATGGAAACAATTTAAGTAAGAAACAAAACAATGTTGGCAATTTTACTTCTGTAATGTGAACAATGTTATGCATATTTCATATTGGACCCAAAAATGTTGTAGGAGAAATGGAAATCCAGCGGATGAGCAGTCGATCTAATGCCAATGGACTAAGTAGAAATGCTGATTCAACTCTTGAAGTACCCAATGGTGTTGCCCCCAAGAGAGGAATGGTTCTTCCTTTCACTCCCCTTGCAATGTCCTTCGATAGTGTAAATTACTTTGTGGACATGCCCCCGGTAATATTTACTGTTACCTATTTCACTCATTTCACTTCAAATTTTATTTTATTTTTTCTCTTTTTAAAGCATATTCACTTCAAGTGTTTAGTTGTAACTTGTGATCATAGACTTTATTGGTGCAATTAATTACCATGGCACATAGCTTATAAATAAATGATTGATATTAGTCCTACATCTATAGCTAACTTTATATCATCTACCTTCATTACTTCCCCAGCTAACTTCATTTACTATGACAGGAAATGAAGGAAGAAGGAGTAAAAGAGGACAGGCTGCAGCTACTTTGTGAAGTAACTGGTGCATTTAGGCCCGGTGTCTTGACAGCTCTAATGGGAGTCAGCGGGGCTGGGAAGACGACTTTGATGGATGTGTTAGCAGGAAGAAAGACAGGTGGCTACATTGAAGGCGATATTAGAATTTCTGGCTTTCCTAAGAAACAAGAAACTTTTGCAAGAATTTCTGGTTACTGTGAACAAAATGATATCCATTCACCGCAAGTCACTGTCAAAGAATCTTTGATTTACTCAGCTTTCCTTAGGCTACCTAAAGAAGTCAGCAAAGAGGAAAAGATGGTAAGACTTGTAATACTTTTGTGAACAATGCATAGCTCAATTATCTTAATTTTAACCTACGTTCTATAATGTTTTCAGACTTTTTTAGAAGAAGTGATGGAATTGGTCGAGCTAGACAATCTAAAGGATGCTTTAGTGGGGATTCCAGGAATTACAGGGTTGTCAACTGAACAAAGAAAGAGGTTAACAATTGCAGTTGAGCTTGTTGCCAATCCCTCAATCATTTTCATGGATGAACCAACATCAGGTCTTGATGCAAGGGCAGCTGCCATTGTTATGAGGGCTGTTAGAAATACCGTGGACACCGGGAGAACAGTTGTCTGCACAATTCATCAGCCTAGCATAGATATCTTCGAGGCCTTTGATGAGCTGCTACTCATGAAGAGAGGAGGACAAGTGATCTACTCAGGACCATTGGGCCGCAATTCTCACAAGATCATCAAATATTTTGAGGTACTTACCCGCCTAAAACTTTTCATTATCTTGATATTATACAAAAGTAAACGATGCATTATTATCCAAGTCCATGCTCATTGACCTGTTTGCAGGCAGTTCCTGGAGTGCCAAAAATTAAAGAGAGGTATAATCCAGCCACATGGATGCTAGAGGTGAGCTCAGTAGCGACTGAATTCCGACTTGGAATTGACTTTGCACAACACTTCAAATCATCTTCCTTGCATCAGTAAGTGAAAGGAGAAAGTCACCGGAGTACTAAAAATTTGCAATGTAAAGTGCTGGCTGGCTTTGAGCTAACATGATTTCCTATCTATGACTATAACAGGAGAAACAAAGCTTTAATAAAGGAGTTAAGCACACCACCACCAGGAGCAAAAGACCTCTATTTTCGTACTCAATATTCTCAGTCAACATGGGAGCAATTCAAATCTTGCCTGTGGAAGCAGTGGTGGACTTATTGGAGAAGTCCTGATTACAACCTTGTTAGGTTCTTTTTTACCTTGGTCGCTGCCCTCCTGCTTGGATCTATGTTCTGGAAGATTGGCACTAAAAGGTTTGTGACTTTGTGCTCATCTCCACTTAACAAGTTCAAATGTCAAGTGCGAAAATAAGCACTTCAAGAGTTTGTTTAGACCAATTACTCGGTTATTTATCTCCATATGCAGGGAAAGCATAGCTGATCTCACCATGATTATTGGGGCAATGACTTCTGCTGTGCTTTTTATTGGAGTTAATAACTGCTCAACAGTGCAGCCAATGGTTGCAATTGAAAGAACGGTGTTCTATCGAGAAAGAGCCGCTGGGATGTACTCTGTATTACCGTACGCACTGGCACAGGTAAGTTGAGGGTTCTATGCTTATATTAACTCATTTTGATGTATACATATAATGTTATCTACCGCAGGTGTCAACAGGCTAGTTATTTAGGATTCCAATATATCTGAAAGTGTAAAACATTACCATATAGCTGAGTTTCACCCGATCAAATTCTCTGTTCAATATAAGTGACTCAAATGAACCATATGACATGCAGGTCATTGTTGAAATACCGTATGTGTTTGTTCAAACCGCATATTATGTGCTGATAGTGTATGCTATGGTGAGCTTTCAATGGACAGCAGCAAAATTCTTCTGGTTCTTCTTTGTCAGCTTCTTCACATTCCTTTACTTCACATACTATGGAATGATGACCGTCTCCATCACACCAAACCACCAAGTAGCAGCCATGATGGCATCAACTTTTTACTCATTCTTCAACCTCTTCTCGGGTTTCTTCATACCAAGACCCGTAAGTAGATATTCTTCTTCTCACAAGCAGCTATGTTTTGGAGTTT
This sequence comes from Prunus armeniaca, assembly GCA_903112645.1. Taxonomy (NCBI): domain Eukaryota; kingdom Viridiplantae; phylum Streptophyta; class Magnoliopsida; order Rosales; family Rosaceae; genus Prunus; species Prunus armeniaca. Next base: position 4,656,499 of record CAEKDK010000003.1, on the reverse strand, counting down.
AAATAATTTGTAGAAGTAAGCTAACAACTCTAGTTCTTTACCCTTTGAATTTTCAGAAAATACCCAAATGGTGGATTTGGTACTACTGGATATGCCCGGTTTCATGGACTGTGTATGGGTTGATTGTGTCGCAGTATGGTGATATGGAGGACACCATTAAAGCACCTGGGATTTCACCTGACCCTTCTGTGAAATGGTATGTAGAAAACCATTTTGGATATGATCCAAATTTCATGGGATCTGTGGCAGGGGTTCTTGTTGGCTTCACAGTTTTCTTTGCCTTCATGTTTGCTTTCTGCATAAGGGCCCTCAACTTCCAAATTAGATAGAGGAAGTTCCTTGGTATACACCCCAAGTTATACATATTACAAGAAGTTCGACATGCAAGTATAGGTGGTAAGAATGTAAGGAGACAGTTTTATAAGCCTTGAATTGTTATCCCTTAGAGCACTTCCACCCATGGTGTCATGGCAAAGGGCAAGGGCAAGTAATTGCAAACACTATTTACGTAAATAGTGACTGCCCTACTCTTTTTTATTTTGCTTTTTCACTCATTGTCATGGCAAGTGAAGGCAAGCACTATTCACATGAGATATGAGAAGAGAAATTTGTATGGAGTTTTAGTGTGGAAAGTGAATACAGGGCTAGGTATTTATAGAAAAAAAAATTCTGAATATTTTGGTTTTTTTGTTTTGGGTAGTTAAATTGGTTGATGATGTCACGGTAATGTCAGCATGAGATTAGCAAACCCATGCAACAGCTCAAGCAATTCTTGCCTTTGGGCTTGCCTGGGTAAATGGGGCCCATTTTTGCTCGGGCTGCCTTTCATTGCTGGGGAGCTTAAACCTAGCCTATGCTCCCTTTCGCCCTGGCAAAACTAACCCGTTGGGAGTTCTCTTAGGAAATTTAGTGACATGCAACTTTTTAAAGATGCTAATGCTACTTACTGATGATAATTACTGTCAAATAGGAACCTTTTCTGAAGTTACAATACTTGCTGCCTTTTTAACAGTAATTAGTGTTTTTTTCCCCCTACTTTCTGAGGTTACAAATAAACTAAAAATTACTCTCTTTTTTGTTTTTTGGAGTCATTTCTTTTATTACAATTGCCAATAAAATCATGTTCAAGCCCACAAATGAAGTAAACGCCCATTAGGCCATTTGCATCTTATCTAATTTACAAAGTAAGTGTTATACACAACCCAACATTTTCACCAAGCTTGGTTTACCAAATTACTACACGCGGTAAATAAATTTCACCAAGTTTTGTTCACCAAATGATGTGTCAGTCTGTCCTTAATTTATTGGCTTTTCATAAATAGACCCATTGTGATTGTGACATGACATTTTATACAAAAACCCTTAAAAGAGGCTATTTAGAGAAAAAGTAACCTCAATTAGCCACTTATCATTTTCTAATTGGTTCATAATATTTTATAAATTTTTCAAGCACAACATGGAGTTCTCTAAAGAATTGGACTCGGAAGGTTTTTTAATTTTTTTATAAAATGTTAGAATAGGCTTATTTATTAAAAACTACATACCGGCCCATTGTGAACATCATTTATTTTAAACTAGAAAAACTCTGACATACACATCATTCGGTGAATGGATTCAACGAAAAAACTCTCACAAGGCTTATAAATCAATTTTTTATTTTTTTTATTTTTACCAAAAGGATATCTACTTTTCTTCTTCTTCTTCTTCAAAAATCTGAGAGTCCACAAAACCCTCAAAACCCCATTTTTATTTATTTTATCCCATCGCTTTTCTTTCTACTCTCAACTTGTAGAAATCATTTTATTCTCAATCCCATTATAATTTATAAGCTGTGTCAGCTAAAACCCTTATTATTTTTCTATAATTTTCAATTTTGAGAGAGTAAAATAGAGGTGTTAGCTGGATTTGAAATGAAAAGAAGAAAATACGGAAGACAAAAGAATACACGATATTTGCAGTTCCTTCTGGTTATGTTTGTTAGGGCAATAATTTGCAATGAGCAGCACTTCAAATAATAAAAACAACCAAGCCTCCTCCAACACCTACACCGATTACAGGGAATTTTACCCTAAACAAAATGCTCCACAACTTCAATCCCATGCATTCATCTCCTCCCACCTATCGCACTCGCAGCTTGTTGCCATCATGGAAGTATATGCGGGATGGATTATTAATTACGTTGTGAACCAGTCAGATTGGTGATCTTCTTCAAAAATTGGGATTAATGGTTGAATTTCGAGCTCTAATATGAAATGGGGAGCTCTAATATTGAATAAATTAGTAATTCAATAAATAATTTGGTAGTATAGTGTACTCAGTTAATTTTAGAGTTCGTTTAACAACACTCTTACCTTACCCTCAGTCTGGGGTGTGACATAATTAATGCACGAATTTACATTTATAGTATGGTTAAGTTGGGTAGCCATAGGGGGATCCACGTTTGGGCTGAGGTGGGCTCCATCCCAATGCTGATTTTAGAGACTAGGCTTAATTGTACGAGCCCAATCTAGAGAAATTAAATATTAGCCCACTCCTCTATGTAGAAATAAGTCACCTATCTGTAAATCAAATATACTCCCAACCGTTGGATTGACTTTGATGCAACTTTCGAGAGCATCAACGAACCAGACTCAAGCATGACTTTGACAGTATCCTTGGACTTTAGTTTTCATAGTTTCCCTAATATATACGCTTCTATATGTATTGTTGTACGTAATTGCCTTAAATTGAGATTGAGAAGCCGATTTGTACGGCCTCTTTTTGAAAAAGCCCACGTGGCCCTTTTGCTTTGTAGTGGCTTTGGGTTTCAGGGCACCATATCTATCCTATATATACTTTACCCTTCTCTTGTTTGTTGGTGTGCCCCTAGTTGGTAGAGCCAATATCATGTACACTTTTGTGCTGCCATGAGAGGAAGCAGTAGCTACCTGTCATCGTCGCCAAGAATACAATCATCGAAATCGAAAAATATTAGTGTTGATGATCTCCCTGATGCTGTATTGATTGAAATACTTTGTCGACTATCTTGCGACATACTTTGGTATCAGAGCGGGTTGCCCACGTGTGAAAGCCCAATGGCCACACGTGCTCCACGTTACCCAAAATGTGTTATCCACGTGTTAGGCTTGAAAATTCGCCACACATGTGGGGGCGTGTGAGAATGTGAAGGTAAAGAGTCCCACATTGGAGAGTTGAGAAACCTAGCAATGGCTTATAAGGAGTTGGGCTACTCCCCCTATTGCCAATTGGTTTTGGGGTGGAACCTCAACTTCATTCATGGTATCAGAGCTCTTCGGAGCTAACCCTCAAAATATCGATCCTACCCAAGCCAATGGCCACCACACCTAAATCTGGAGAATCAAGCAATATTGATATGTCAAAACTGATTTCTGAAATGTCAAAACTTTCCTCACCTCAATTCTCATCTCATCCCTTGCCCATTTCTTTCAATATCTCATCGTTGTTCCCAGTTCCTATGGATCGCACCAACTACTTGAGTTGGAAATCCCAATTTGAAGATGTATTGGAGATGCACGGCCTTGCAGCAGTCGTCAAGAACAGCACAAACCCACCCAAAGTGCAAGAAGATGGATCTGTGCACCCAGAGTTAGCCAAGGATAAACTGGTCCTGAGTTGGATCAAAGTGACTTCCTCTTCTTCCATCAAGACACTTCTCATCCCTTGTACCACTGCTCATCAGGCCTGGACCATGTTGGCCAAGCGCCTCTCACCTTTTGCTAGTACCCGTGTACGGATTCTTCGAGACCAAATTCGCACTCTCAAAAAGGACACCAACACAACAGTGACTGATTATCTCAATTATGCCAAATCACTCTTTGATTCCCTCACACAAGCTGGTGCAACAATGGACGATGATGAACTCATCAGTTATGTTCTGGATGGTCTTGGTCTTGAATACAAAGAGTTAGCCACAACACTTCACCTGCATCCAGATATTGATTTGGATAAATTCTATGATCTAGCTTTAAGGGAAGAACATTTACAGAAAAGAATGTCTCTCACCGCTGCTTCAGGGGTTGCTATGGCTGCTGATCGGAGGTCCACTAGAGAAACTCTAGTCCAAACTCCACTGGTCACAATCCAACTCATTCCTACGGTTCTGGGAGAGGACGCGGGCGCGGCAGAAACTGGAATCAAGGACACAATGGACGTGGATCAGGGAGAGCAAATCCTTGGGAATCAACCAAAGGGAATTGGGTTCCAGATCGCCGTACTCAGTCTCACGACCAGCAACATACTTCCGTTGTTCCTTCTTCTGCAACTCTTACTGATGGACGCCTTCCACTTCTTGCAACCCCACATGGAAATTCCCCAAATACCCAACGAGCTAATGTCATATGTTTTAGATGTGATAAACCATGCGACATAGCCCGTTTCTGCCCAGATCGAAGACCTCATGCATACATAGCAAAAAATACCTCAACTCCATCTCAATCTACTCATGATGTGGCGAATCTCAATTGGTGCTTTGATTCTAGTGCTACCCACCACATGACAGCGGACCTAACTTCTCTACCACATGCCCAACCTTACACAGGTACTGATACAATTGCTGTTGGAAATGGGAATCAGTTAGCAATCACACATATTGGCCACACACAATTAACTGGGTTGCATAAGTCCTTAGAACTTAATGAAGTATTGTGTGTGCCTGCAATCTGGAAAAATTTGATATTTATTCGACGTGTCTGTCGTGATAATGATTGTTTCTTTGAGTTGGATGCTAATGGTTTTTGTGTCAAGGATAACAAGACGGGGATGGTACTCCTTACTGGCAGTAGTTCTGATGGCCTTTATCATATTCAGACAGCCTCGCATATTGCTCGTCAGATTGCACTCTATGGAGAGCGCACCACACAGGACATGTGGCATGCACGACTTGGACATCCATCTCATTCAATTTTTTCTACATTGTTGAATAAGTACCATTTACCACTTGATGGTACACTTCTATCAAATAAACAATGCCATATTTGTCCATTGGGAAAATCATGTCGATTGCCTTTTGAATACAGAAAGTTTCATGCTCAATCTCCATTAGCACTTTTACACCTTGACTTGTGGGGCCCTGCACCTGCTTCCTCAAATTTTGGATATTGTTATTATTTGTCCATTGTCGATGATAACACTCGATTCACTTGGTTATATCATTTGGCTAAGAAATCAGATGTTCTTACAACATTTATTCCCTTCAAAAAAATGGTGGAAAATCGATTTAGCTCCAAAATCCAACAGTTACAGATTGATGGTGGCGGTGAATTTACCAGCAGATTATTCCTGAATTTTTTAAGTGATCATGGCATCTCGCATCAGATCTCTTGTCCATACACTCCCCAACAAAATGGGGTGGTGGAAAGGAAACATCGTCACATTGTTGCAATGGGCCTCTGCTTGCTAGCCCAATCTCGTTTGCCCTCTAGCTTTTGGGTTGAAGCCTTCTCAACTGCGGTTTTTCTGATCAATCACTTACCAACTCCTCAGCTTGACAACTTATCTCCTTATAAGAAATTACTTCATCATCCACCGGATTATAAATTTCTCAAAAGTTTTGGGTGTGCTTGCTTTCCTCACATGGTGCCATACAACAAGCATAAGCTATCTTTTAAATCTATTCCATGTGTGTTTATTGGTTATGATGATCACTATAAAGGTTATCGTTGTCTTGATCCCTTTTCAGGTCGCATTTATATATCCCGGAATGTGACTTTTGATAAGACTAGTTTTCCTTACAAGCAGCCCCAGAATACATCTTCATTGCCCTCTAGTGGACTTCACTCTCTCCCTCATACCATTCAGCCCACACCTACAACCCAATCTGATCTAGGGCCCAGCACCTACTCCCCACAAATTCAACTTCCAAATTCCTTAGCAAATAATACTCCCCAAAGCCCATCACCGTCCACTACCTCTTCTAGCCCGCCTGGCTTGTTCTCACACAATACAACACCCCAAGCGATTTCCTCTCCATCTGACCCACAAACCCCTTCACCTGTGAGTCCTTCCTCATCGCCATCACCAAAATCCACGAACCCACCCTCTGAATCGGCTTCTCCATCACCAAAATCTACAAACCCTCCATCACCAAACTCCACGAACCCATCACCGTTCACTACCTCATCACACATGTTTTTCACGAACCCACCCTCTGGATCAACTCCTCCTTCTTCACCTATTGACCCATCTATTTTTCCCAATTCTCCAGATACACCAAACCCTCCACAAAAATTCAAGTATCTCAACTCCATCGTTCCTTTCGGTCCTGAAACAAAACCACTCTACTCTAAGACCAGCTCTCATCCCTTACCTCATGCTTTACTTGCCGAGTGTTCTGATCCCATGTCCATTGAACCCACGAGTTTCACCCAGGCTTCCCAATCCACCCACTGGCGAGCTGCAATGAAGGATGAATATGATGCCCTCATGAGAAATCATACATGGTCCTTAGTTCCTGCAACCTCATCTATGAATATTGTGGGATGCAAGTGGGTCTTCAAAGTTAAACGGAAAGCAGATGGCTCGATTGACCGATATAAGGCTCGCCTTGTTGCCAATGGATTTAATCAAAAAGAGGGCTTTGATTATGAAGAAACATTTAGTCCGGTCGTCAAACCAGCCACTATTCGCACTATTTTATCTATTGTTGTTTCTTATAATTGGTTGCTTCAGCAACTTGATGTTCGCAATGCTTTCTTGAATGGGTACTTGCAAGAAGAGGTGTACATGAAACAACCCCCTGGCTTTCATGATTCCTCTCGACCTCAATTTGTTTGTCGCCTTCATAAGGCTCTTTATGGCCTCAAACAGGCACCCCGGGCTTGGTTCCAACGCCTTAGTACCTTTCTTCTTGCTCAGCAGTTTGTTCACAGCCGCTCTGATGCCTCCCTATTTATTCGCCGCTCTTCTTCTTGAATGATGTATGTTCTCGTGTATGTGGACGATATCATTGTTACTGGGTCTGAACCCTAGAGTGTCCATCAGTTTATTGATACATTATGTTCCACTTTCGACAGCAGAAGAATGGGTGAGCTCAATTTTTTCCTAGGCATGGAAATTAATCAGTTTTCTGACACTTTGTTTCTCTCTCAGACAAGGTATGCGGTTGATTTATTGAAACGGTTTAATATGACTGAGTGCAAATCATGTCTTACACCATTGCCCTCTGACACTCGGTTGTCTTGTATGGATGGTCATCCCTTGCCTGATCCATCCACCTATCGCAGTATGGTGGGTGGCCTACAATATCTTACCTTGTCACGGCCTGATATTTCTTTTGCCGTCAACTAGGTGTGTCAGTTTATGCACAACCCTCGCACTTCCCATATTCAGGTTGTCAAGCGCATTCTCCGGTATATTAAAGGCACGCTTGAGCAAGGGCTCATTTTTCACAAGTCTAATGATTTCACTTTACGGAGCTTCTCGGATGCTGATTGGGCTAGTTCCGTTGATGATCGACGCTCTACCACTGGTGCTTGTATCTTTCTCGGTCCTAATCTTCTCACATGGACTGCCAAGAAACAGTCTACTGTTTCTCGCTCTAGCACTGAAGCCGAATATCGAGCTCTTGCCAACACTGCCGCTGAAATCCGATGGTTTGGTTACTTGTTTCGTGAACTTGGCATTCCCCTTCATTCTGCACCATGCATATATGTTGATAATATTTCTGCAATCTATATGGCTGCCAATCCTATTTTCCATGCTCGCACACGACACATTGAGATTGACTATCACTTTGTCCGCGAACTCGTTGCTCGGAAAGCGCTTCATACTCTCTATGTTCCCTCCTCTCATCAACTTGATGACATATTCACTAATGGTCTTAATCGTGATCGGTTTTCTCTTCTTAAATCCAAGCTTAATCTTTGTGTTGCTCCGTTGCGCTTGCGGGAGGGTAAAGAGAATCATGATGCAGATCATGATTCCAAACAATTAGCCCATTCCATGAAATCAGTCGATCCCACTAAATCAGCATTGACGGACTCCCCATCACAAGATCAACTTCATCCCAGCTAGGAATTAGTTTACAATTGATTTTGTAATATATGAGATTAATTATACTTACCTTATATTACTTACCTTCTGTAAATAGACTTGAGAAAGTCTAACCCGTGTACAATATATATACAGCTGATAATACAAGAACAGATCATCTTGGTCTATGCAATTATTCTTCACCTCTGTCTCTCATCTCTCTTCCTCTTCAGTTTATTTTCTTTAATTCCATGGCATGGTCCGCATACATTGTTTGTGCGTGGCGGAAACAAATTTCACAAGATGGAATATATGAAACCGTTGAAACAAACAAAACTAAGATATGTAAATACAGAAATCTAAAGAATACAATGATTTATACTGGTTCAGCTCATATATAGTTTAAGACGGCGAGAAATTCCAATAATATCCCAAAGGAGATTACAACCAGTGGAAATTAGCACTCTCACCTAATCTAGGAATTAAAGAGTTTATCTCTCATAACCCAAATCCCAATTACACCCAAGTCACTTTTAAGCTTGTCACACACAAAAGCCAAGAACACAAACAAGCTCTTGCTCACAAAGGAAAAAACACACTAAGAGCAATTACAAAGAACAAGTAAAAAGGTGAGACATGCGGGGTAAAAACCCCCCGAGGTCGGCTGCCTGGTTCTTCTTCTTCGATACCTCTGCAACTACAATTCAATGTTGCTTCAAAATTCGACCAAAAAAAAGTTGCTTATTCAACACTATTTATATTTTCAGTAAATTTCTAACTTATTCAACACCCCAATAGAGTTCAAAAATTCGTTGCGTTCTTTAAACAAATAAATAAAAATTACTCCAAACTACAGTCTCCTTTTCTTTAAATTTATTGATTTAGTTTTCATAGTTTCCCTTAATATGTACGCTTCTATATGTATTGTTATAAGTAATTGCCTTAAATTGAGATTGAGAAGCCGATTTGTATGGGCTCTTTTTTAAAAAGCCCACGTGGCCCTTTTGCTTTGTAGTAGCTTAGGGTTTCAGGGCACCACATCTATCCTATATATACTTGAGCCTTCCCTTGTTTGTTGGTGTTCCCTAAATCTCTGTGTTCTCTAGTTGGTAGAGCCAATATCATATACACTTTTGTGCTGCCATGAAGGGAAGCAGTAGCTCCCTGTCGTCCAGGTCACCCTCACCAAGAAGACGATCGAAATCCAAAAATATTAGTATTGATGATCTCCCAGACGTTGTATTGATTGAAATACTTTGTCGACTGTCTTGCAACATACTGATTTCTCAATGCAAGTGTGTGTGCAAGCATTGGTTCACTCTAATCTCCAGTCCTTGTTTTATCGAACACTTTCTGCGTCACCGGAGTGATAAGAAAGCACCCATAATACGCACCCTGATAGACCGCGATGCAGAGGAACTCAACGGAATTTTGCCATCGTCCAAGGTGCGCTAACTCCTGTCATGAAAACACTCCAGAGTTTGGACTTTTTCAAAGAAAACCCAGTTGTTGTGGGGACATATAATGACTTAATTCTGTGTTGTCGAAACAATTATAGCAGCAATAATTACTGCATATGCAATCCATACACCATGCAATGGGTTGCTCTTCCTCTCCCTCCTAATGCTCCTGAGGGAGGATCTGTAGCAGTCGGATTCATCTGCGATAGGCCCTACTATAACTACAAGAAGGAAAACAACGAGAAAGGACATGGCATGCAGGAATGTTGTGAGAATTCTTCCTCCAGATATAGAATATCCCTACGACGAATGGGAGTTGGAGATCTTCTGTTCCGAAACAGGCGAATGGAGAGAAGGATCTGTAGAATTCCCAGACGAAAAAGGTTATTATTATGAATTTAAACCTTTTAGCTTTGCTTACAATGGAAAGTTGTATTGGTTGGATTCGGATTCGGATTTTGATTCGGATCAAAATGATCACCTTATAGTAATTGGGCTCGATCCGTTTAGTGATGTTAATGGTAAGTGTAGTTTCATTGAACTTGATGAGCCTTTATGCTACCTTCAGTATCAGTACTTTGGTGCTTATGGAGGTTGCATGCGGCTGTGTGGCATGGATGAGACAAGTCTGGTTATTTTGGATTTGAAAGAAGAAGAAGATGGCAAATTGTGTTTGAGTAAACTCATGGATTATCCGCTGGACCAGAATATGTATCCGGATAAGGAATTGTGTGTTGGGCTGCTACCTTTCCATCCAACCAATAAGGAAGTTGAAGATGAGGATGAGGATGTTTTCTATATATTTGTGGATGGAGATGTTGTCATGTACAACATTCGTACAGGAAAGTGGTCGAAAAAGATGGTTGAAAAGAAAAGAGGCTGCAAAAATATTCCCACCACCCCTTCCCAATTGTGCTGCCATGGTGGCCGACACCAGTTCCTACACTACCACAACATGATCAGCAGAGCAGCAGCAGCAGCGACTCCATGGCGGAGGAAACTAGCAGCAGCGACTCCATGGATGAGTAAACTGTATTTATATTTTCTAGCCGTGGACTTGTGATAATTTGCTGCAGTATGTTTTTCCCCTCAACTATTCCTCCATGTTTTGAGTTTCTGTAATTCTTTTTTTTTAATTTTGATCGAGAGTTTCAGTTATTATATATCATGCTCCGGATATTAACCAAAGCTGAAATTTTGAATTGGTACCTTGAGTTGAGGCTTTAGTCCCTCCCTATGTATCAGCATGGTTTTGTTTGCAAAAATCTGAGGATATAAAATATTTTGGGAGAAAAACTTACCTACGTATTCTCATGTTCAATACACCTTTCTCTTTATCTCTTTTTCTATATCCTTTACATTACAAAAGTATGAAACATATTGCATGGAAGTTTTACTCGTATACTTTGGATGTATTTTGAGTTGAATTGGATTGCATAGGGTAAGGGTGGGCATGTTCTGTTTTGGCTTTGCTTTGTTAATTTGTTTTTTATTGTTGGAACTGGATTAGTAGTCATGACTTGTTTGTTATTAATTAATTGATTCAAATATATGCACTAAAAAAATTCACCAAGTTTTGTTAACCAAATGATGTGTCAGTCTGTCATTAATTTATTCATATACGACCCATTGTGAACTATCATTTATTCAACAAAAAAGACTCTTGATATGTGTACTTGACGTATGGATTTAATGAAAAAGTTGTCACATCTGGAGAAGTGTAGAGCCTGCAAACAATTATCCATAATTAATATTGAGACCTCCTAGGAAGTCCTCATATTCACATTTATAATATGGGTTTGCGCCAGCAAGGTGAACCATTCCCGTTGATTTCTCCAGTTCCATTGATGATGAGTTTGGTTACATGAAAAAAAGATAGCCATGATTCTTTTCCACACTCTTTCCATGCATCCAGAGTGTTGGGTGCCGCAATTTTTCCCAAAACCTGTCATATATATATATGATATATCCACCCAATTAAGCATCGTGTGTGAAATTCAAAAAACTACTTCTCTCTCTATTATTATTTTTTATGCTTGATTTCTTACCTCAACATGGACAGAGTTCGATTTGCAGGGGCCTGAAATTTGGATAGGTTGCAAAAGGAATGTTTTGTTTACTGGTACACATGAAGCATTCCACGCTTTTAGGAAGCCTAATTAAATTTCATGCAAATATATAATCAGTGAATTTTTATGACTAAGAAATAAGACGATCATATAAAATTAAGAAGAAAAAAAGTACGTATGCGCGCACACCCACATTCACATATTCGAAAAGAAATGTGACGCACTTACTTTAGAATCATCAGTTTGGCCATCTCCAACAGCACCATAGTCAAGCACATTAAAAGTTGTTTGGTTATATATGTATGTATAATATACAAAGGATAAATATAGGATGAAACGAATATAATTTTTTGGTTTTTCTTTTTTAAAAGAAAATTGATTTTTTTTCCTTTTTTTTCAATTTTTTTTTATTCGCTGACGTCAGTGCCTTCAGGCTGAAGCCTAAGCACGATCTGCCCAGGCTGGTGGGACCCAGGGCTTGCCCGGGCTACTTCTTCTGCGCTGGAGGTCCAAAACCCATCAAAGTGGCCTTTAGCCAGGGCAAGAGGCCCTGCGCTGGAGGTGCTCTTAGAGATTTGGGAAGTGGCTTCTCAATGTTTTAATTTGTTTTTGTGTTGCTTTTTTTATGGTTTGAACAATCCTATGGAAACTTGTGTTTTGTTTATGAAGACTTGTATTTTGTGTTAAATTTTATGTTTTAAATTTACGATGGATGATTATAACATGATGGATGCAATATTTATTTTTGATATTTTTAATATTTTTTAAATATCTATTATTTTAATCATCATATCGGTGTCATACCCGTATTCTAATTTTTGGAGTTTTGTCGTATCGGTGAATCCCCATACCCATACAACGTATAAATGGTTTCAAAGCTTTATCTATACAATGGCTCCGCCCCTGAAATTTGGAATAGGTAATATGCTTTCTAATTTCTGTTTTAGTTGTATTGGTATCCCACACGTTTCCTCACAACGTTTCATCTGTTTGAACTACAACGAATCATATCATAGAAGACCATTTGCATTTCTGGTGTGATTCCTAGTCTTTACTTTTATGCTATTTCTATTTGGGTGCTTATCAAAATCATCCATCCGATCTTGAATCTTTACCAGGTAAAATCCTCAATTTCAACATTGCCTGTAAATTTTTCTAACTTAGAAACCCCAATATTTCGATTAAGAATTCAGAAATTAATTCAGTTTTAAAATAAATAAATAAAACGTACTGCAAAATAAGGCGGCGTTGGGTGTCCTATTCAAATAGGGAATTGAAACACCTTTCTTTTTCTTAAAAACAAGGAGTTCTAAGTATCCTATTCGAGTAGGGAATTCAAAAACTTTAGAAACAAGCTTGTATAAATCTCTGTCTCTTTTCGGTCTGTTTGCTTATTATTTCATATTTTGTAAGTTGGTATTGACAGGAAACAATAGATATCCAATCGCATATGTTTGTTCTGCCATGAGAGGAAGCAATAGCTCTCCGTCGTCCTTGTCACGAAGACAACCATGGAAATCGATAAAGATTGATGATCTCCCGGATGCTGTATTGATTGAAGTACTTTGTCGACTATCTTGCAGTAAACTAATTTTTCGATGCAAGTGCGTGTGCAAGCGTTGGTTCACCCTCATCTCCGATCCTTATTTTGTTGACCACTATCTACGTCACCAAAGTGATAATAAAAGACGCATAATACGCACCCTGATATATGCAAGGGAATACGTGGTAGGACTGAGATGCCATCCTTGGACAAACCCAACTGTTGTAGCGACATATAATGACTTAATGTTGTGTTATGGAAACCTGAACCGTTACTGCATATGCAATCCAGGCACGATGCAATGGGTTGCTCTTCCTTGCATTCCCACTTACACCGTACACCGCCACTCTGAGGTACGAGTGGGATTCATCTGCGATACCCCCTGCTATAACTACAAGGAAGACGAACACGAAGATCAGAAAGGAGATGTCATGCAGCATAATGCTGCGTATAGGTGCAAGGTTGTGAGAATTCGTCCTCCGGAGAAGGGTTATTATAATTTTTCCTTCGAATTGAAAGTGGACATTTTCTCTTCCGAGACTGGTGAATGGAGGAAGGCAGTTGTATCGTCCCCACGAGCCATTACTTTGAATGGTCTTGGCTTTCCTCACCAAGGAATATTGTACTGGTTGGGTCGGGAGGAAAATGGTTGCTCTATTATTTTTGGGTTGGATCCGTTTAGTGATAAACCTAAGTGTTTTTTCATTGCACTTGATGAGCCTTTAAACGACCTTCGGCACTTTGGTGTTTGCGGAGGTTGCATACGGATGTGTGGCTTGGACATGGCTACCAGGAGTCTGATTGTTTTTTATTTGAAAGCAGAAGAAGATGGCAAATTCTGTTTGAGTAAACGCATGGTTTATTCGTTGGACCAAAATATGTACCTGGATAATGAATCGAATGTTAGCCTGCGACCCTTCGATCCAAACAATGAGGACGTTTGCTATCTATACGTGAATGGAGAATGTGTCAAGTACAAGTACAATTTTCGTACCAGAAAGTGGTCAACGATCGTTGAAGAGATTCCACACAAAATTTCCTACAGCTTTGTGCATGTGCAGCCATGGTGGCCAACACCAGTTCCTAGACTCCCACAACATGCATGCCCAGCAGCAATGCCATGGCGGAGGAAAAGAGGCGAGCAAATTTAATATATATTATATACGTACAAAATGTAATCCAATTGATTTTCATTCATTGTCATAACGTACCCCCATAAGATTCTTAGCCCACAACCCTGCAATGTAACGTTCCTAGTTGGTTATCTTCCTTATAAATAATTGTAATATATATTATTCCTCCTCGACCTTAAAATTATATTTTAGAGCTCGTTTGGTAGTAATATTCTGAAAAAACATATTTGCGTCATTCTGATCTTTCCAGAATCACTGTCAAATAATACATGGTTTATTCGATGGACCAAAATATGTATCCGGATGATGCATTGTTTGTTTGGCTGCTACGTTTCGATCCAAACAATCAGGATGTTTGCTATCTATTTGTGGATGGAGGTATTGTCGTGCACAACATTATCGTACCATAAAGTGGTCAAAGATGCACAACATTATTTGTGGATGGACATAAAATTGTGGGCCTAGGGCAGAAAACAAAATTGTGAAGTTGAAATTAGTGTATGAAGGTTTTCTTTAGATTGGTCTCTTGCCAACTAAGGGTGCGCAAAACCATACCAACGAATCATATCATAGAAAGACAATTTGCATCTTGTGTGAATCCTAGCCTCTACTTTTATGTTATTTCTATTTAACATAAAATATTTATTCGGGAATTTTCTTTATACTTCTATGATTATATCCACTTCTAAGTAAGGCTAGTGGTAAAAGTTTTATATAAATAAATAAAAACAGCGTAAAAGCCCATTTGCCCACGATCTTGGGCCTCTTCAGGTACCAGCCCAACACGAACTGCGGTTGTTTCTAGAAGCTTTACTAGTTCAGTTGGGTTATCGTTGCACTTGCACTCCTCTCCACCTCATCTCCTCCTCTCCTCCTCCTGTCTAAGAATCAAAGACCATTTGATTCCTCTGGTTCTTTGTTGTTCCTGCCATTTCTGTTTGGGTGCTTAAGGAAATCATCCTCTTCAGTCTTGACCAGGTAAAATCCTTCATTTCCAATTTCCTATTTTTTGACAGTAAAATTTCTAACCCTAAATCCCAATTTCTAGATTTAGGGTTCAAAAATGCATAGAGTTCTATTGTACCAAGTAACTAAGCAAGCAGTTTCTTGTATTTAGTTTCATTTTGCTGATTCTTTTTTAGCTGCATTCCTTTTCTTAGTTTATTTATTTATTATATATAATCTTGTATGTATTGAAATTTGAAACATCATCTTGAACTAGATCCTAATTAAGTTGTGCTGCCATTGGAGGAAGCAGTAGAGCCCAGCCGTCCCTTGGAGCATATGCACCTAAAAAGATAGATCATCACCCGTAAGGCAAAGGCAATCATTGAAATTGATGGATATTCATGATCTCCCTGAGCTTGTGTTGGTTGAAATACTTTGTCGAGTTCCTTGCGGTAAATTCATTTTTCAATGCAAGTGTGTGTGCAAGCGTTGGCTCACTCTCATCTCTGCTCCTTATTTTATTGACCGCTTTTTGCGTCTCCAAAGTCATAGGAAAACACCTACTGTACGCACTTTGATAAGCCGCAATGCAGAGGAATTATTTAACAGAGTTTCTTTGTCCGAAGTGTTAACTCCTATGTTGAAAAGACTCGAGAGTTTCGACCATTTGGAAACAGAGCCAGTTGTGGTAGGGGCTTACAATGACTTGATTTTATGCTGTGATAGCTTGTTTGATCAACAAAATTACTACATATGCAATCCATACACCACGCAATGGGTTGCTCTTCCCCCCACCCCTACTCGATGCTATGACATTGTACGAGTGGGATTCATCTGTGATAGTCCCTACTATGAGGAAGACGATCCAAATGGACTTGTCATCCAGCTTAATGCCAAGTTTAGGTGCAAGGTTGTGAGAATTCTTCCTCCTGATCGTCAATTTGAATTTGATCATGATGAGCACTGCTTCAATTTTAATGTGGAGATCTTCTCTTTTGAGACTGGTAAATGGAGCGAGTTAGTTGTATCATCCCCACGAGGAATTTCTTATGATTATCTCGATGCTATGGCCTTTTCGTACAATGGAGTGTTGTATTGGTCGGGTCATGATTATGGCTATTTTCTGGTTCTTGGGTTGGATCCGTTCAATGACAATAGCAGTACTAGCACTAGTAGTGGTTGTAGCAATGGTGGTGATATTATTGATCATAAATGTCGTTTCGTGGTATTTGCTATGCCTGTAGCCGACCATTTTGTAGTTGAGTGCCTAGGTGTGTGTGGAGGGTTGTTGCGGATGTGTGACTTTGACACAGATTCCAAAACTCTGTTTGTTTGGGATTTGAAACGACAAGATCATGATTATATGGTCAAGGGAGCTGGCGAATTGTGTTTGAGTAAACACAATGTTTATTCCTTTGACGAAGATATGTATCTGGATGATGCACGAGTCGTTGAGAGGCTATCTTTCGACCCAAATAATGAGGATATTTTTTATCTATATGTGGATGCAGATATTATAATGTGCAACATTCGTACAGGAAAGTGGTCAAAGATGGTTGAAAAGAGGAAACTCAATAATTTTTATTTCTTCCCATTCGTACTCCCATGGTGGCCAACACCAGTTCCTAGCTTACCACAACATGCCCACCAGCTAGCCCATGGTGGAGAAACTAGCAGCTAGCTAATATATAGGAAGAATTAAAGTAGTAAACTTTTATTTATTGAAGCTGTATTATCATTTATATTTAATGTATTTTCAGCTAGCAGTGCACTTGTGAAAATTTTCAGCAGGTGACTTATTTATTTTTATTATGTATTTCTGGTCAACTGTTCTTCCATGTTATTATAGTGATACATGACCTGATCACTCTGAATTTCGGTTATTATATGCACCGACTATTAACTAAAGCAGAAATTTTGAATTTGTACCTTGAGTTGAGGCTTGAGCAAGTCTACATCAGCTGGATCTGCAATATTCATGCTTTTGTTTGCAGAAGATACTATTCTGGGTTTTATGTTTGCTGGTGCATGCAGTTGGCCATGTTCTATTTTGTTTGTGCTTTATTAATTTGTTTCAGATTGCTGATGATGTTGGTTAACTTCCATGTTGGGGTTGGAGCTATCCAATCCAGCAACTCAAGGTCTCCTTTCCTTTGCAATTTGGCTTCTTTCAGATTGAGCCCCATATATTTTGTTGTGTTCTGTTCTATCAGATAATCATTTGCTCTGGTTTTTGCCCTCTTCTAGGTCTACCCTTCTTTTTTGGACTTTGTTATGCATTAATTTCTCCATGGCCTTGTTTAATGTGTTTCTCTTCATCTGTATATGCTCATGGCCATCTAGAGCCTGTTTGAACTACACATCCCTATCAATCTGTTTCATTCATCTTCAACCCAATGTAATTCAAGCTCATTACAAGTAATTTTTTCACTTTTTTTTACCTTGGGTGCTCTGTGTGGCCTTTGTCTACGCATTTGTACCTGTAGGCTGTGTCAGTTTATGATTAAAAAAAATTTAAGGCCTTTGCTCTCCAATAGACCTGAACGCATTGATCCATTTCTAATTTTTCGTCACAATCCAAACCCAGATGTGAGTTTGAACCTTCAACTCAAAACCTAATGATCCTAAACTCAAAGCCAAATTCTGAGGTTTATGTAAACGCATCAAACGCCCGAAGTCAATAGAGTGAGGCTATAATGCGGGGTTATAACGTGAGCCGTGAGGCCTATTCTCATGTAGAAAAGAGAGAGACTCCAAGAAAATATTGGGTTCAATATACTGAAGAAAAGAAAATATATGAGTCAATATCATATATATACCCATTTGGACCCCAAAAGTTTAGATGTAGATATACTACGAAGATATGTATTATGTATAATATATGTGAGCTCTCATCCCATGCCTGCTCATTCTTTACCCTCATTTCCAGAAAATAATGAATTAATAACTTTTTATTTAATTGTAACTGCGTTATCATGAATAAACACACGCTTAACTCTTATTATGTATATCTTAACATGAACACACACATGCAAATCATGGGTAGCTCTATTTCTTCATGTCGTAATTAAGATGGTCCACACGGGTTCTCAGGACGCAGCTTTTGCACCACGAGACATATAACCAATAACATTATTGGATATGGCTTTGCGGATCTCTTTGACTTCACTTTATAAGAAAATGGCGGGCCACCATGGAATTAAGCCCGCCACAAGCTCTGGTGGGAGCCTAAAAAATTCCTGGCACAGATGGGAACGACGTGTACTCTTGGAAAGTGCGTGGATGGAATTTGATGGAATTTGAAACCGTGAAAGGGCTTGTTTAGACTTTACACAATATTAAAGTTAAAAGCAGCTTGCCAGGAAAGATGAAAATTCGTCAAAGTGGTTGGACCGCGGTTTGAAGAAGACTGAAGAATACAAGTCCGATTGGACTTTCTCCAAGGCCAAGCAACCAGATGCAGCCTCCACCAGATGAACCAAACTTAAATGCGATGCACAGTGAGCTGAGCTTTATATAACTTTTTTCTGGTTTTTCCCAAAGTTAAAAATGAGAAGAGGAATCTTCCCACACACTTAACTTGTTCGAGACACCATTCTATAAGTTAATGACATTTTTTATTGACCAGTTGGCATATCAACACTTGACGTGTATTCATTGATATAACGATAGTTCTATAAATATAAAGTAAATAGTTAATTATGATTATGTTAATGGACACGTGTCAAATATTGAGAAGGATTATAAAGATACGCCTCAAATTAAAATGGTGGACAAAAATATTTCCAAAAAAGAAAGAGATGATTTAATATATATTATATAGTGTGTCATACCCAACTCAGCTAACCCTTCATCTATCTATCGCAATAGGGTTTAAATTTCCTTTGGTTTGACCGCCAAAAATTAAGGGGCGGACAAGTTGCAATTGTAAACCAACAACTGTGTTTTATTTCCAGCAAAAAAACAGGATGTGTTTTATTAACTTTTCATAAATACAGCAACATGCTAGATGCTGTCAATGTCTGGTTTGGCTTGGTAAGCCTTGAATAACACGATAGCGATTGCTGAGATGTATGGTTGTGTGCATCTTCATCTAAATCAATAAAAAGCTTAACATCATATCTATAGTACCTTCTATTATGGGTCTTTCAAATAATTTTATTTGAGTGATACTCTTTAGGATTTCTTACAATTTTTTTTTCAACGATCTAAATTATCTATTTTTTAAATCTATATTCATAGATCATCCTTGCAAAAAATTAGATAAATTGACAACCGTTTCGACATCTAATTGTGCCCTAAAAAATCAATTAACACAGTGTTTCAAGAAAATATTAAAATTTCAATAATTCAATTGAGTTGTCAAATAATATCGGATTCTAGTGATTTTTTATAGATAAGATTTTTAAATGAATATCTATAAAATATACGATTTAGATTAGTGAAATACAATACAAGAGTGTCCCTAAAATAAGCTTATTTTAGGAATATCTCAATTTTAGGAATATATAAATATACTTAACATATATATACACATCCTATTTATGGATTGTAATCTAATGATTAACTATGTTTAGTTTTTAGGTTCTTTTTCGAGGATCATCCATGTAATGAAATGGTTAAATAGGAAAATCTGAGTATTACCATTTTATTTTATTTTTATCTAGTGAAATGTTATTTTTTTTGGGTGACATTTTAAAGGATCAAGCAGTTTTTAGTCTAAATGATTTTGTGCATGGATGGCCCTTGAAGGACAACCTAAAGTATAGACGGTTTATGATAATTGAATTGCATTACGAAGGATGTTTGGATTTTTTTATATTCAACAAAGACACTTGACTTCCGAAAGGCCGGAAAACACCATAAGAGACGAGATTGTTGTCCCTCGGAAGTTTAGGTGGTTGGGCAAGAGTACTCACCACCTGCTTGAAAAAATTCATAATTGAAATGCAGCAAGTAACTCATGTCTTGTGCGGCTTCTTTTTTTCACTAATCTGGCCAAAATGATTTCGTTACAAGTTGTGGCTAACTGCTAACCCTCGTCTGCAACTCTGTTCCCCTATTATCCTCCATACCTTTTTTGGGAGGATTATGGAGAACACTTGTTTTTCTTAGAAGACTTTAGGAAGATGTTGATACATGGAACATTATCGTCACACAAGTTCACAACTCGGCTGTTTGAAAATGACAACAATCCAAACATCTCCTTTTAAAGGCCGAATTAAGCAGTTGAACTCTCTCTCTCTCTCTCTCTCTCTCTCTCTCTCTCTCTCTCTCTCCCTAACTTTTCCTGTCATTAGCTTTAATTTGGTCATTAACTTTTTCATCATAAACGCCTCCCGTTCTGGTGGTATACCTACCTAAATTGTTCTAATAGGTCCGCTTAAATTGTCCAATAAAAAGAAAGTAAAATAAATACCATGGTTGTATCAATTTATATAGTAATTTAACAAATTGGAAATAAATGATACACATTATCACAATGTGGACTTTTTTTATGTGTAATTTATAGCTTTACAGCCAAGTGGGGTTTGGTTTTGGTGGTTCCAAATCGGTACCCCAACATGTTTCACATGCTTAATCAAATGAAGACCCCTTCTTTTTTTTTCTTTTTTTTAATGAACACATAACGTGTTGGCAAATTAGTTCGCATTGCATCATGTGATTAATTAGGGCATAAAAATACCCTCAAATCAATTAGAGCATGTCCCATCAAAGTTTCAACGTTATAACGTACACGTCAATGGTGTTAGGATAATAAGACTGATTTCTTAAAAATTGTGGTAGCATTAATCGTCATACGTGTTCGAATTAATATTAAACTGTTAACGTATTATGTGATTATTTTCATTAATTATTCACGATTATCACCGCAGGTGCGTGAATTACTGAGACTAGTTTTGGTCAAATCTCTCTTCTTCTTTTTCGTTTATCTCGTTTGCATTTCTTTTGCATCACATATTAGCTACACGAATTAATGCGCACGCGTGTCAATAACAAAAGGTTCGCAAATATTGCTCAAAACCCTAGATGCATTTCCTAATTGATCGCTTCCGTTGGAGCCTCTAGTGTCCTCTCACTTTCATAGTTATCTTGCTCTTTGTTTGTTTATTTATTTGGCCGAGAGACAATGCTGCCATTCTCTGCCTTGCAAGACTTTGAACCCCACCAGTTATTAGCCCCACATTGGTCACGGAACGCCCACCTACCCACCCATTAACCCGGCATGCTTACCTACCCATATGTATAACCCGACCTCCCTTCCTTAATTACATTTTCTAACTTGACACGTTTTTGCTTATATTAGTTTGTTAATTGGCATTGCATATAAAGAAAGATGATTTGAATGTTGATAGTAAACCGTCGGTAGAGCCATAAAAATACTAGATACAATTTATTTGAATTTAATTTAAGATGACTAGACACGATGTAATACTAAAAACTTAAAATTATTATATGTAATGAATCATTTGAAGTGCTCTACTTTGGGATGGTGTGGCTTGCCTTGCCTTGTCTTGCCGCGGCTAAACGTACCTAAGACATGCCCATGATGTGCCCAATATGTGGCCTAGACATGCCCAGGACACTGGCAAGACTTTCCGTTGGCCTTGGCATTGCATTGGGTCCCATTCAAGGCATTTTGAGAAAGTGCGGATATTGGAGGCTTGTGCTGCCATGACATACTGTGGCTTGGTTTGCCATGGCATGTCATGCCTTGCCATATTCAATGCAAGCAAGGCTATTTGAGTCTCTTCTTGTTTTTCATATAAATACGAACTTTTATGTATCATAAATGTTCTAATGAAGTTTAGCTAGACAAATGAAAAATGGCTTTAACTTACATACTATTGATATAATGTTTGAACCTTTATAATACCTTGGTAGTATGTGTGTGATAAACCCTCCTCCCCCTTATAATTTGGATTATCGCTTGTAAAAAAAAAAAAAAAAAAAAAAAAAAAAAAAACACAAAAGTAAAATTTGAATCTCATCTTTCCAAATTAAACCTAAAGTAATCCCACAATATTTTGATGTAATACATATAATAATATATATAAAAGTAAAATACATATATTTATAAAAAGGTTTTTTAGGTTTTATCCACACAAAGACAAGGGGAATCAAAGAGTTGGATTATCCCAACAATCTTGGGCAAATTTCTTTATTGTACACCACTTTTGAAAGGGAAGGCCAGGCCATGGCCTCTGCATTTCAGCCATGAAATCACCCGATTGGGAGTTCTATGTGAAGTTTACAATGAAGACAAATTCCAAGGCACATCGCAAAGAAAAAATAAAACTAAACCTACGGTTATGTCAATGTCCCATGTACAAGACCCCATGCATCTTACTGTGTGTGAGCCTCTTCATGTCATGCCTTTCCTCCTTTCACTATCTTACCCTTCATTGCGCCCACCGTCTTTTCATATGCAATCCAGCCCCTTAGATGCTGTCACACCGCCTTGTCAATATCCGATTATAAATTCTATGGTGAGGATCACAACCACAATATAGAGCAGGCCCCACCCTCCTTTTGGTCCCACATAACTGTGTGTGCCATTGTACCCCAAGTAAAATTAATGTAAAGAAATAAAAGTGCAAGGGTATTTTGGTAAATTGGAGACAAATTAGTTGCATACAATTACCCCAAGAGAGAAGAAGGAGCCACATTTTTGAGCTGCTTCATTTCCCATTTCTTGATCTGTCTCTGTGGTTTCACAAATTTCAGGTAGAGAGAGAGACAGAGAGAAGGAGAAAAGCAAGGAGAGCTTCTCAAAGCTCAAGACTCTCTGTCCTCTCTCTCACTTGCACTCTCCCTATTTCTCTGTCTCCCTGCCTCTGCAGTGAGTACCAAAAGCGAAAGACTCTCTCTTTCACATATCAGTCGCCATGATGTCGTTGAATAGAAGCTGTTTTCTGGTAATATAAATCAAACCCATTTCTCAGATCAGAATTTCAAGCGCACCCACTTCACAAAATTCAATCACACAACTTTCTTGGAAATTCAAGAAGAAGAAAAAAAGAAAGCTTTTTCAATTGTCTTCCATGTGTTTTCCCACATTGAAACCCATTGAAATTTCAAATCTTTCCGGCTTTCTGATTGCCAATTACGTGTTATAAAACAATTCAAAGTCGGTGAATGAGATTTCAATTTCTGGGTCTTCTCCATTATCACAAAATTTTCAATCTTTAGTTTTAATTTTTTTTGGCTGATTATTAGGATAGCTTTTTTATTATTGTATTTTTGTACAGGGCAACCCGGCCATCGCTGGGTCTTCTAGCCCGTTCTCTCATAGCCAGAAGAGGCGCTCAGCTTCGCTGAAAGTGGTGGCTTTGGTCCCAAAAGCCCGGACTGGTGACCGAAACGGCAGCGTAGTGATGGAGAGCACATTGCAGGAAGTGAAGGACGAATCCTCGGTTGTTGAGCTGAAATCCACCGTCCATGGTGGGGTCCAAGATGTGTATGGTGAGGATACTGCCACCGAGGACCAATTTGTCACACCCTGGAGTGTCTCTGTTGCTAGGTGGGAGCAAAGATCAATATGCTTATGATTGTTTTTTGATAATATCATTATTTAATAATGTTACAGGGGCTATGATTCTTTTGCAGGTTATTTTAATTTCGATGAAATCTATGTTCTTTTGCCTTTTCATTTTTGAGCAAGTCACCTAATTGATGTTATTTTAAGTGAAACTTGTACCTATTGTGGGCTGCTTACTGATTTTTTTGAGCAGTTGCTTAATTAGTGAAATTTCCTTTCGTTATATATTTTTCATATATTCAATATGAATGAAGTTTTATAAGTTTCCAACAGACACCTTGATGAGAATCGCACATAGTTGTGCTTATAACTACTAATGAAGTTACAAATAATTTTCTAAGAAATTTCAAATACTCTTTAAACCCCTTTTATGGGAACTTTATATGTATATGTATATGATAATTATGCTAATTGGTTCCTTTTATGGTCAAGTATTCTGGGATAGAGAATCAGTATTGGGCGTTCTGTAAGGAAAGTAATGGATCAATTAATTTTGTGGGTTCTTGGTATAATTTTTTATGTACAAATAAATTCTTTTGATTCAGTTCGTTTGCTAGGTAAATGCACTCTGGGTTTCAGACTAGGCACATGTATAACAAAACAATACTACAAATAGCAACAAAAGTGTTAAGAAGAATTTTTAAGAAACCACCAAAATAAGAGTCTAATGCCTCATAACGTGGTGGTGCCTACACTTGCCATATTAAAGGGGCGGGCCCATGTGTTACATGTGGCATGATAATAGAGGCTCCACATCATTTAGTATGAAATGTTGAATAATTTTCAGGTGAAAAGGACGTGTTTTTGTTCGTGAGTTTAAGTTGCATGAATTTCCCCTTTGGGTTTCTTTCAAATAAATGAAAGAAAACATTTTAATTTATGCAATTTCATTCCCAACCTCAATATGTAATTCTGTCTTATTTTTGCTTCCTGCTCAACATTTTGGCTGAGTTGCATTTGGGTCGGTGTAAAACTCTGAGATACCCTTGAATTTGTTCGATTGCATGTGGCTAATAGGGACACCAACTACCTTGAATATTTACTTTGTTAAGTTACTGTAATATTCTCATATACTGTTCTTACTTCACAGACTGATACTTCTTTTCTGGTTCAGCTCAGCGTTCTGATATGTCTGCAGTGTTATCAGTTTTCTTTTATTTGAAATAAATGGACAGAAGTCCTCTTTGCTATTTTATGTTCTTGGCACCTTTGTTATACATTATTCTTTTGTCTTGCTTTGCAGTGGATATACGTTGATACGGGATCCACACCACAACAAAGGTCTTGCCTTCACAGAGAAAGAGAGAGATGCTCATTACTTGCGTGGTCTTCTCCCCCCTGTTGTTATTTCTCAAGAACTTCAGGTTTGTCAATGATTTTTATATGCTCACAAAATTGCATCATTTGTTCTGCAATTTTTTAAATATATATAAATCATTTACACTTTGCCGCAAATCTAATTGACAGGTGAAGAAAATGATAAATTGTATCCGCCAGTATCTAGTTCCTCTGCAGAAGTATATAGCCATGATGGATCTTCAGGTAGCCATCATCATTTCACTGAAATTTTGGTTTGAGGCCCTAATTTGTTGATATTGAAATGGCAAGGTTTAAAGTTTCAATTATGCACTATTATGATTTCAGGGGAGAAATGAAAAGCTATTCTACAAGCTTCTTATTGACCATGTCGAGGAATTACTCCCAGTTGTATATACTCCTACTGTCGGTGAAGCTTGCCAGAAATATGGAAGCATATTTACGCATCCACACGGTCTTTTCATAAGTTTGAAAGACAAGTAAGTTTAATGAAAATTTCTTTTAGATCTCTACTTTAATGGCCACTTCCAAATTGTGTTGAAGCTGACTGATATTTTTTCTTCTTCTTGGCATCCCAAGGGGCAAGATTCTTGAAGTGTTGAGGAACTGGCCTGAGAAGAATATTCAAGTCATTGTTGTCACTGATGGAGAGCGGATCCTTGGGCTGGGGGATCTTGGCTGTCATGTAAACACTATTAAACTCTGTTTTCTAGTTGCATCGATAAAAACCAATATGAGATACCTTGCCTGAAAAGAGAATATTTCATGTACTTGTTGTACCCCCTTCTAAATGGTTAATTGATATCAATATATGATATTTTCTCAGGGGATGGGTATACCTGTGGGTAAACTTGCTCTATATACGGCACTTGGAGGAGTTCGTCCTTCTGCTGTAAGTATCCCCATGACAAATTCTATTATTTTCTGACATGACTTATGTTTAGAAGTCATAAAGATTTCATCTTTTATCTTTGTTATCTATTCTTATTGAATATGTTGTTTTATGTTTTTCAATTTTTTTCAGTGCTTGCCTGTAACCATTGATGTTGGTACAAACAATCAGAAGCTATTGGACGATGAGTTCTACATTGGACTCAGGCAAAAGAGGGCTACTGGACAGGTTTATGATATGTTTGCTTTACTTGTTTGGTGTTCAAATGATTTCAGGCGATTATGTTGTTTTCTGTCTTACCAAAGTGGGTTTGCTCTTCTTTTCTTTAGGAATATGCGGAACTTCTACAGGAATTCATGACTGCAGTCAAGCAGAATTATGGGGAGAAAATTCTCGTTCAGGTATTTGGTGGTGGACAAATTTAGTCTTCAATTATTTGGCTGCACTGCTGAACTTGGTCATTTATTTCATTTTAAATTTAGCATTCCTAATTACATATGTCATTCTCTGTAGTTTGAAGACTTTGCGAACCACAATGCTTTTGATCTGCTTGCAAAGTATGGTACAACTCATCTTGTTTTAATGATGACATTCAGGTAAGTTGCTGGGGATTGTTGATATTTGTAGTAATTCAGAAAAAGCGCATCTCTAATGTTTGTGTAATTAATTTATTCCAGGGGACAGCATCTGTGGTTCTTGGAGGACTTGTTGCAGCTTTGAAGTTAGTTGGGGGATCATTAGCTGACCACAGATTTTTATTCCTTGGTGCTGGAGAGGTGAGTACGTTCCCTTAGTTGAGGATACTTTTAATTACTTTCAAAGAGTAATAAAGAAGGGGTAATTCTGTGTATATTCTTTGTGATTGGTGAAGTTGAAAATCGTGAAATTCTTGGGACTTGGTGGTTCCCTCATCCAAAATGCACCTCTTCTTTATATGTATATTTCCATAGGAATTCTCTTCCCTGTCCTCTAACCCTAACTGATGCCCCCTGTGCTAGCACTTTGTTGTTGTGTTGTGTTGTGTTTCACATTCTCACTTGTTTAATGGTTTCAGGCCGGCACTGGCATAGCAGAACTGATAGCCCTTGAAGTTTCCAAACAGGTTTTTAGCTTACTATTTGTTTGATTTAACTTGTACAATAAAAGATCCTTGGTATCTTACCCAAGAGAAAACAAAAAAGATCCTCAGTAATTATTTATTATAAAGAGTGGTATTAGAATAAATCTTGATACATACAAAAATTGCACCTGAATTATTGCAGACAAATATCCCAGTGGAAGAGACCCGAAAGAACATTTGGCTTGTGGACTCAAAGGTAGGGAGAGCAAATGTAATTTATTTCTATCTGAAGTAGAATTTTGTTATCTTTCCATCAGTTTTCATTTGGTAAGAAATTTATTTGCAGGGATTGATTGTCAGTTCTAGGAAGGAATCACTCCAACATTTTAAAAAGCCGTGGGCTCATGAACATGAACCAGTCAAGGAACTTGTAGATGCTGTTAATGTGTGAAATCTTTCTCTCTCTCTCCCTCCCACACACACACCGAGATGCTCATATGTTTGACACCATAGAGTCAACATTATTATAGTGCATATAGAGCAGAAGTTTCTCACTATACTTTGTTGTCCTTTTTAATCAGGCAATCAAACCTACAGTGTTAATTGGAACGTCAGGAGCAGGAAGAACATTCACCAAAGAAGTGGTTGAGTCTATGGCCTCCCTCAATGAGGTACTCTATTCCCTAAATTTGTTATTAGGTTTTTCTATCATGTGGGCGCAGCATCCCTATTGGGTGTAAAATGCCCATGCACTCATAACACTTTTTGCTTTTGTGTGGGCAAGACTTGAGATTTTACATCTTAAGCATGTCAAACATCCATACAGGGGCCATCATTTCAGAATTTTCCTCTGTTATGTATTTGAGAAATTGCATTTTTGTTAATGGCCTTATTGAGAAACTTCACGTTATTCAATGGCCTTGTTGAAAAATTGCATTTACACCCTCTTGAAGGTAGGCTGACCATTTTTGTGTATGACCTGCTAATAGAGACCTATTATCCTTGCTCTTTCCAACCCAACATCACAATCTGAATGTACTGCGGAAGAAGCATACACATGGACTCAGGTAATACAACCTTGCATCTTTTGCTTTAAATTGTTTCATTCACTGTGTACTTGATGTTAGAGAATGATTTTTTGTTTTTTTGATTTTTTTGTTCTTATTTCACTATCATTATTTTCAGGGTCGTGCTATTTATTGTAGTGGAAGCCCATTCCCGCCTGTTGAATATGAGGGGAAGGTTTACACTCCTGGCCAGGTATTAATGCTAGAGAATCTGACGATGTCCCAAGTTAACTATATAAGACTTTGACATTTATTTTCCTTCTTCATTCAGGCAAACAATGCATACATCTTCCCTGGATTTGGTTTGGGTTTAATAATGTCTGGTACTATCCGTGTTCATGACGACATGCTTCTGGCAGCCTGTAAGTGCACAAAAGACATGAAATTAAAGGATTTTTTTGAAAGGATTAATTACTAGTGCCCCTGAAAGTGTGGTGAGATACTACATTGCCCATAAATATCACAATGATGTACCTTGCCCCCTTGGGTGTTTGACGTCTCGTTGTGCCACCTACTATCAAGTCCCTTAAAAATTATTTTAAAACTGCTAATGTGCCTCCTATGTGGCAGAAAATTATTGGGGCCATGTAGGAGCCATGTCATTGGTTTTGACAGAGTAATTGACGAACTTGACAATGGGGACAAAGTGAGACGAAAAATGTTGGGGCACTAGTATAGTTAAACTATTTTTCAAATTATATAAACAGTATGCAGAAGTTCTTAGTTTATAGTAAGAATTAACTAAGGAACAGGTCCTTGGTCCATAATCAGTCATTACATCTTATGCCATGTTTGTTCCTTGGAACAGCGGAAGCTTTGGCTTCACAGGTATCCCAGGAAGACTATGACAAGGGACTCATATACCCTCCATTTACAAACATTAGAAAGATTTCGGCACATATTGCTGCTAAAGTAGCTGCTAAATCATATGAACTTGGTTAGGCTCTCTCAGTGGCTCTGCTCTTGTTAAATTTCTTGTGACTGAATAGACCTAAATGTTGACATTCTTCAATTGGCTTTTGTAGGTTTGGCTACTCGCCTCCCTGAACCAAAGGATCTGGAGAAGTATGCTGAAAGCTGTATGTACAGCCCTTCCTATCGAAGTTTCCGGTGAATTTTTTGAAGTTTCTGTGGGGTTTGTTGTTCCTGGGTTAGCTACGGTTAAACGAATCAATTATTGTTTTTTTCTTGTCTTTCTATGGTTGATTTATTTTTGGTTTTCCCCTTCTCATTTGTTCTATTATGTAACCAATTTGTTGGAAGAAAAGTAGGATGGGTGCAGGTAGTTGGGTTAGGGCTCAAAAAATATAGTTGGAAAATGATGTGAACCGTCACATTTTAAATGAAATAAACCTTTCAAGTTACCTTCATACATGATTCAAACTCGGAATATTTTTCCATATTATGATGAGAAATATCACTGAACCAAAAGTTAGCTGATGATGATTACCAATTCTCAATGCCGAGATTAAAATATTTAACCCAAATGTTGCTATATTGTATAAATCAAGTATGCATATACCGTGGTTCCTTCTAATTCAACCAAGAAAGTAATAGCATAACACTCTACATCACTTCCATCGTCACGAACTTAGCAACGGTAGTTTTAAATTGTTAGTGTTTGAGCCCAATTCAAATTTGGTCAGGTCAAGCTCAAGATCCAACAAATGGATTACTATTTGGACCCAAGCCATGTTTTAACCTTTAGTTCCAAACTTTAGATTTTTTATTTTATTGATGGGCAGACTTGAGAACTTCTGAACATTGAACTATGGGTCCTAAACCCCGTGACCCAAACTCTAGCATTCCGGCAACTGCCAACACATAGTAATACTACGTGGTGGTGTGATGGTTAAACTCAACTTTTTTTCCGTATTTGGAATTAGGATTGCCTTTCAACATTGTTCAATTTAGAATGTAAGATCAAACTCAAGAATTTAAAATGACCAGATATAACGTGTCATCTAAAATAAATAAATTCCGATATAACATTTTATTTATAGACTTAACGTATCACTTTATAGTGTTTTTTGGGCAAACGCCACATGCAGATTGTCATGAGCAGCAAACAAAGTATCAAAATCCACGTTCACACTATCCCCAAAACTTTATTAACTATTTATGATTGGAAAGTTAGGCTCAGGGTTCCTGGAAGTTCATCTCCAACACCAAGATAACTTACTTTATTTCTTTTCTCCCTTCAAATTCAAAGTCTTCATGGAAAAGATAAAAAAGGTTGATTGTGTATCTGGGCTTTCTATCTTGTATCTGCAAAGCTTGACTTTGCTTTCATCTCCTATATCTTAGCTTCACGTGTCATATGATAATGTTGTTAATTTTATGATTGGAGCTCAACCAATGTATGCCTGCCTGCCTACCTGCCCGCCTGCCTTGTGATGTCCTCGGGAATATAATGGAGCTCTCTGTAGGTGCTGTTTTCTTGCTACAAAACGTTGTTCTAGCCAGATTTAATCATAACTTTGTATGAATGTGGGGCAATCTTATCTTGATCAAGTAATTTTCACGTTGTGATGGTAAAACCGTCACATGATTTTATCAGTTCACTTATATTATTATAACATGTGATTGTAGATATGGGCATAGCTAAATTAGTTAGAACGGATGTGCTTTCCATCATACACTTAAGTTCGAATTCTTTTTTTATAATTTATATTAGATTATAATAAAATAAAAATAAATAACACATGATCTTTTTAATATTATATTTCTTCCAATCCAATTTTCTTTGAACACTGTAACAATCGAATTGTGGAAACCAACTTGCACTCTGTTATAAGCATGCATGATTGGATAATCTATAAAAAAGAAATTTTCTATTTTTGACCTCCATAATTTAAGGGGTAGAAAAAGACAGACGAAGATTGGTTGGTATAATTAAAAGATGAGATGAAATTTAGCCGCTAAGAGAGAGTTAACAAAGAGAGAGAAATCTTTAGATTCGGGTGGTTTTCTCCTAGATTCTATCGAATTTTTAGTGTTCTTCGGCTTTTAGTAGACTTATGTCGATATACTTTTTCCTTGACAAATATATTGTCTCATATACGGATTGGCTTTGGTTGTGCCTTATCTTTCGAGGCTGCTATTTGAGGTGTTGTGGCTTGGTCATGGTAGATCCACTACTCATTCATGCGTTGAGGCCCTAGAATAACTAGGTGACACTTTCTATATCATGTCGTAAATGAAGACTAGAGGCGGTTGATTTTTCTTTTGCCAACGTTGTTTTAGTTTTTCATTTTGGTTTAGTTGTTTGTTTTTCTCTTTGTTTTCTTTTTTTTTTTTTTTTTTTCTCTTATATTATTATAGAAAACTTAGTTGAGTTTGTTGGGTGTTCTTAGTCTCTCTAGGAGAGTCATGCCGGTTAGCAGCTAGTTTTTATCTTTAATGTCATTGGACTAGATTCGGAAAATTGTGGTAGTGAAATGGGTTCTTGAAAAGTTATTTTTGAGTCATTCTCATCGTTTCAGTTTTTCGGCTAACTCAACTCACTAAGAAAGTTTTACTCACTTTTGCCATATTGTTATTAGGATGACTACCTATCCTTTGTACTGTTATTCTTATTGATCTAATAAAATTATATCATCTTTTTATAATTTTTATATTATTAAAAAAAAAAAAGATTAGATGAATTTTTAGGTTATCAGTTTGATAGGTAATAACAAAAGATAATCATCCCTTTTAGAAGGTTAGAAATTTCTTCCAAATTATTTCCCAACTCCGAAGTTTACTTCTTCCCCCTTTCCTCTATCCCCTAATTGACTTCATTAATTGACTTCATCTCTTATCATTATTCTTACCGATCTTGATTTGACCCATGATTTACTTAATATAGTATTTCCCAATCTTGAAAGAAGTTTAAAGTTCAATTCAAACACTCGTTTCATAGGAAAAAAAATCTTAAATCAAGATTAAAAGATAGGATATTTCTAACTAAATTATATTTACAAGTCGATAACGCAATCCCAACGAAAAAGATACGCCATCACAATATGACTAATCACAATAAGTATCGCACTTATCTCCTCCAACTAAATAGAGATAATTATTAAGTACCCGTGGACCAAATGTCAGATCTTTCTCACAATTTATCATCCCATATCACATTATACATAGAGATCATATCCCCGAGATTGGAGTGGTAATGGCTCCCCCACTCTACATGTGGCTCTTTGTAAATTTAAGCACCTTGTTGTATTTCCTGTAAGAAAAACTGTGTTTGTTTATATCTGATTTCCAAAGGAGCTTCACCATTTTATTCCCTGACCATTATCGGACAAGATTAAAGCTTTTTGATGTAAACTTGTTGTGACACTCAATCATATATTGGTAGATCTTTAGGAGACAAAGCATGATTAGAATATATTCTTCTTCTTTGAGGATCAGATAAATATGGAAAAAAAGAAAAGGAAAAAACACAGTTTGATTTTGGTGTAACATATACGTTAGGACAATCCATTCTGCAAGACTCCTATTTTGACCCCCTGCGCACCTACAGCAATGTGGGTCACCACCAATTCCACGTGGCATATGGCCGAGGGATTTTATTTTTTTGACGGCAATACAATAGATAATAATATATACCAGAACGGCACATTTTTCATTCCATAATTCCAAATGAATCATTTTGGCAATTTGGTCAGAAAACGGAAACGTGTTTTGTATCTTAAGTTAAATGTCACCAAAATGTTTTTATTTTTATTTTTTTTAATTTTGGATAACCTTCGTTTAGGTGTTTGTATTCAAACCATATGTTTTTTTTGTTGATAATCACACACGAAACTTATCGTTATCCAAGTTGACCCAGGATTTGGATATACTAAAAATCATTCAATGTATCTAATACATTTGAAATTCTTACTTAATTTTAAAATAAAACACATGTTATGATGTAATTGAATTCAATAAAACACATTAGTATGTAACGTGATATAATAATTTAGAATATCGGATACACAATAATTTCTCGTGATATAGTAAATCAAATTTTATTTTCTATCCAAAAATGTCCATGATTACCTTTATCTACTCAAAGAATATCCTACGAACATATCAAAATCCTCATTTCTCACCAAGAAAAAAGAAAGACAAAAAACCAAAAAAGATCCAAAATTGCAAAAGCCAACACCAACCAAGATCCAGAAAAGAGACCCAAAAAAGTAGAACATTATCCTAAACAGGGATAAAATCGTAATTTAACCGCTAAGACCCCGCCAACAGTAGAACCACCGCGTTCTTCTAACCTTCTACTTAACCCCCATTTTTCATATTTCCTAAATTACCCCTATCCCTTCCCAAATAAAACCCCTCTCTCGTCGTCTCTCTCTTCCCACATTAACACGGACACAATCTCTTCCCCTTCTGTCTGTCGCTCGCCCGCCCGCTCGCCGATCTTTGACTCTGCCCGACCCGACTAGCGATCGCTGACCCGTCCGAGTCAGGCACAATGACTCGGCGGTGCTCGCACTGCAGCAACAACGGGCACAACTCGCGCACGTGCCCGACACGTGTCGGGTCCTCCTCCTCATCCTCCGTCGGTGGCGGCGGAGGCCTGAAGCTGTTCGGTGTGAGGCTTACCGATGGCTCGATCATCAAGAAGAGCGCTAGTATGGGGAATTTATCCAGTGCGGCGCACTACCACTCCTCATCGCCCAACCCGGACTCCCCAACCTCGGACCCGCTCCACGACCCGGTTCACGTCCCCGAAGGTTACTTATCCGACGACCCGGCCCATGCCTCCTCCTCCGCCAATCGACGCGGAGATCGTAAAAAAGGTGTTTTTCATTTTTCCGAACTTATTTCATTTTAATGAGAATGGTTTTGTTCATGTTGTTAATTTAGTTATTGGGTTATGCATACATGCATGAACTAGTCATGTTGTGTTTTCAGAATCAAGTCGATATTTTGATTGAAATTTTGAAATTTATTATTGCTTTGCGTAAAATTTAATAGAAATGTATCTGTGCTTTTCTCGAGGAAGATGAGCTGTTCGTTTCATTGTTTCATGTTGACTTGTTCTTCGCTTCTTCCTTTTTATTTTTTATTTTTTAGTTTGATTTATTTGTTTTTTCTGGGTTCTTTTTCTCTCCTTTCGTTTTCATTTGGGTTTTGCATGTATTGTCATTGGCTTTGAGTTAGACTATAAACAAGATAACCTTAATTGACGCGTTAAAAAAGTCCTCTTTGAATCGTGTGTTTTACTTCTGTTCCACGTGTCAAAAAATTGATTGTTTTCAAGTCATAAACTTGATGGCCCTCATAGGTAGATGGGTTTCATTTTTCTTCTTCTTCTTGTCTTTGTGTGTATATTTGGTACCCTTTGCTAAATTTCGCCACTTGAAAATGGGTACTAGATAGTTGGCTTTTCTTGTATTTGTTTGTTAAAGCAGTTTGTGTTTTGTATTGGGTTGGAGCTTATAGTTCAATGGTCTTTCTACAACAATTCTTCATGTTTGCATTTTTCAATACCCCATAAGCTAAGAGATAGTTTCAATCTTAAGGTTTATATGATTCATATGTTGGGCCGAAGGCTGCATTCAAGAGCAGAACTTTGGCTTCTAGTACCTCAAAGCATCCTGTGAAAGACTTAACTGAACATCATTTTTGAAACTCTGACAGTATGTGGTACATTATGTGAATGTTGCTGCCCTGTTCATATAGTAGTTGAAACAGTTGTCCCTAAATGGAATTTAGAAGAGAAAATATAGAGGGGTGTTTGAGAGATACTAAACAGCTGGTAATAAAATGTCAGCATTGTTGAGTTGCAAGTAGAGTGCCCTTTAAGGGGTGTTTGAGAGATAGTATGACGGGGTTAATTTATTGATTTCATTCTACTACTTCTGTGAATAGCATACTTACTGAATAAACTGCTGCCACGATACAGGATTTTATTAGATTGGCACTTCGTTCTTTTCCTTGATTTTGAGGAGATATGTTACTTGTTTCAGCTCTTCAATTTGCCGAGTCCCCTAATACCCACCTTGATTTTGCCTGCTGTCAAAATAGTGATTTACTAATCCTGAGTTCTTAACTTCCAAACTCTTTTGAAACTAACCTTTTATCTTTCAAAATGGGTACTCTTGAGACTAAAAGTCATGTCATGTTTGTGACTTGTGAGTTATATCTGAACATGATAGGTCTTGGATCACTTTCCTCATAAACATGATTGGCATAAGTCTATGTAGAGCTCTCGGAGCTGCCTCATTAGAAATTAACCTAGACAGTAGAGGGTGCTAAAGATCTTGAAGGGATACATTATCCGGTGGGTCAAGCTTATGCAGTTAGCATATCAACTCTATTATGATTGATCCAGGAATATGGTATCTTTTTTATCATATCCTGAACGATGCTTGGAAACTTGCTTATCACTTAAGAGTTCTGTCAGTTTTTCACATCTTTGAGCATGCATTAAAAATTTCATGAAAATGTATGCTGGATCCATTGGCAGACATGCTCTCCATCAGGATTATTCAACCAAATTGGAGGCAACTTTTTGCCCTACGCTCTGCAATTTGAGGTGACTTCTGTTGAAAATTTCTTTGGTTGCCATGCAATTGTATATAGATGAATTTATGCGTTAGGTTAGCTGGGCTGCAATTGATTTTCCTTTTGAAGTACTAACTTCGATTCCACCCAATTTTTGCATTCCAACTAAGTGTCTGCATTCCAATTGGTTGCCTGCTACAGAGGTGCCCAATTCATTAAGTCTGTCATCATACTTTTATCAACTATTTCAGTTATCTTGTCAGAGCTTGAGTTGACAGATGGCTGCTTGCGTAAAATTATTGTTAAATGTACTAGAAGTTGCTTGTGAGATGTGATGTATAATAAGAACAATTACACTGCAGTCTAATCTTCCTAAAACCAACAAAATTTTGTGACCCAATTCAGTTTTTGTGATTGATCAATTGTTGGGGTTTCTAATTATCTTTATTGGTTTGGTTCTCAGGGACCCCATGGACAGAGGAGGAGCATCGAATGTTCTTAATTGGTCTCCAGAAATTGGGGAAGGGAGACTGGCGTGGAATAGCACGAAATTATGTAACAACTAGGACTCCTACCCAGGTGGCAAGCCATGCCCAGAAGTATTTTATTCGACAGAATAATGCTACCCGAAGAAAGAGGCGCTCCAGCCTATTCGACATGGTTCCGGATATGGTTTGTCTTACTCTATATTCTTATGCGTTTTCAAATATTCTGAACACAAATGTGAGCACAGTCTCAAACACAATTTTGTTTCCATGTTAGGCACCTTATGGTTATGACACCCACCCTTCTCTTTCACTACAAGGATGGGATTTAGCTATTGTTTGTCACTTCTTCAGTGCTATTCTGCTTATCACTATGTAATTGGTCAAAGAAAATAGTGTTAGGTTTTGTAATAAAATTTAAGATAATTATATTAAAATTTAGTTTGCTATTTATTTGCCAGGCCATGGATCCACCTCCCGTGCCAGAAGAACAAGTTTTTCTGCCTTCTTGTCAGGAAGCAGAATCTGAAGCTGCAAGTTCACTACCTTCATTAAATCTTTCCCTCAGCTCAGAATGCAAACCGATGGAAACCACACATGAAGAAAAAGTAAAAGAACCTGATCATGAGCCTGTAATGGGATCGAACGGTTTCCCACCAATGATTCCTGGTTTCTTCCCAGCTTATTTGCCATACCCTTTTCCAGTATGGCCACCAAGTGCAGGGCCCATGAGAGAATTAAAGGGTGGGGAGGCCTCTCATCAGCAGGTTTTAAGGCCGATTCCAATCCTTCGCAAGGAGCCTGTCAATGTTGATGCACTGGTGGGCATGTCTCAGCTCAGTCTAGGAGACACACAGAGAGGCCACAAGGAGCCTTCACCTCTCTCCTTAAAACTACTAGGAGAGCCCTCGAGGCAGTCGGCATTTCACCCAAATGCTCCAGCTGGTGAGCCGGACTTGAGCAAGGGCAAGAGCAGCGCGATCCAAGCACTCTGAATTGGGGAAATGGAGCATTGTCACCCTCTCCTTTTTGGGCCGTTTTGTACAATTATAATGTTCTATTAGGCATCCTATTCTATTTCTTCAATGGTCCGAAGTTCTTATAAATAACATAGGTTAGATAAGTTTCGTTGGGAAAAGGTATTCTTTCTAATTGTAAACAGCTAGAAATTTAACATTATTGAATGAATTTGGTAACACAGTGCTGCTGGCTTTTGTTGAACCCTGAATTCCTTGTCCGTGCCTTCTTACCATGCAACCTGATATAACATCATATGTCAACGTGGCAAGTTCTTTTCTTATTATAATTCAATATTTATTTTTGGTCAAGGCTGTCAGAATTTTTTTACCAAGCGGGAAATTCTGAGAGAATACATTTTGCTTCCGACTTTGATATGGGTTTTTTTAGGGCTGGGCAATTAAACCGCCAACCCGAAAAACTGGCCGAACCAAACTGATCGGGTTGGTTTAGTTCGGTTATTTATTTAATATCGGGTTTAAACCGGACCAAACCGGTTAGTTCAATTTGATTTGCAGTTTGAGATTTTAAATGGACCGATTTACCCGAACCGGACTGTTACTATTGGCAAGCCAAATATTACAAAAACATTTTGCAACAAAGGGTTTGAACCCCACACCTCCATGTAAGAATCATTCTTGCTTTCCACTGGAGTAAACAACCTTGTGTAATCTTTCCATAAATATAGTATATAATTAGTTATTCCAAATAATAAATATTATAAAAAATGTGAGAGCATGCAAGTGGACTGTGGACATGATACATGCACTTCATCTGCGCCGAAACCAATGTTTTTTTTATTCTTTTTCTTCTCCCCATATCTCACATCTTCCAAAGCCTTCGTTTTTTATTTTTTTTATTCCCATCTTCTTCTTCATTCCATCACTTTCCATCTCTCCCTCTTTTTTTTTTCTTTTTTTTCCTTCTTCTCTCCCTCTCTCTTTCTTTTCTTCCTCCTCCTTCGTCTGTCAGTCTCTGCAATTTTTTCCTCCTCCCATATCTATCTTTTTTATATTTTTTTTCCATGCTCTCTGTTCTTTCTATTATTTTCCATCGCTCTCTCTTCTCATCCTTCTTCTCCTTCTTCTCCCCGTTGTCCCTGTCTTCTTTTTCTATTTTTTTCCCTTCTTCTTCTTCCTCTCCCCCCTTTCTCAATCTCTCCCTCTATCTATTTTTTCCCAGCTTCTTCTTACTCTCTCTCTTTCTCTCTTCCTCTCTTCCTCTCTTTTCAGCCCAAACCCAAAACCGAACTAAACCAAACCACAAACTTGGGTTAACCGAAATGATCGGTTTCATTGGTTATGGTTCGATGTACGGTTTCCAAAATAGCTAACCCGAAGCCTTCGATTAGATGTCGGGTTGAGCTCAAAATCGAACCAACCCAAACCAAATCCAGCCCTAGTTTTTTTTATTTAGTTTTTGGGTCTAAATACTTTGATCATGGTTTAGAATAGCTAAAGAATATGTATGCTAAGACTACAAATTAGGAACGTTGATCACATCAAATAAGCAACTACTTATTTGATAAGATTAAAAAAAGAGTGGTGATTTTCTCACTCCTTTTTCTCCTATTTTATCCACTTACACTCCTTTTTTTTTATCTAAAAAGGAGTGTAAGTGGATAAAATAGGAGTGGGGAAATCATTGCCCTAAAAAAACAGTTCAAACGTTAGCTTAATAGTAAATAAGCTAATATGCATATGAATGGTTTTATTTAAATTACGGACTAATGACATTCAAAAATGAAATTCAATAATTTTAAAATATTATTATGATCCAAATTTGATAATTGCCTAAGTTTGAAACATGCGAAGAAAAAAAATATACTTATAAAGGGCCATGTATTTTATTGATAAGAGAAACATAAACAAGTACAAAACCACTATGGTGTCAAATATGGATAAACCTTCTCCAACAAGGAAGTTGAATTGATCTATAGATAATCACACACAACCCAGAAACTGATTAAAATCCCTGATTCAGCAACCAAAAGCACGCCTACTCAAACCTACAATACAAATATGTCGTGCACTGGCAGAAGTGACAAATTCGTATTGAAAGTCGAAAACTAAAAAGAAATAAAACTAACAAATGACAAGAAGCTCCTAAAGAGTTCCTGAAAAATATTAGCCAAACAAACTAAGAAGCGGGACCATCGCTCAACATCCTAAAGTTCTGTGAAACTAAGAAGCAGGACCACCATAGCGCCATACCGATTAAACCTATAGTGTTGTATCGACTAAATTTCAACCCAACTCAACCTGACATCTTCCCGTCATTGCAGCTCCAAACCCATGTTGAAGGCTGACAACTTGAGCTAAATCCTCCCGCAAGTGCGCTAAACGACTGTGATTATCACGATGACAATAGGGTTTCACGACATTTGACACCACAAAACAAAACAACAAAGCAATATAAAGGGGAAAAAGGAGATAAGGAGAGAGGATGAAAGGAGATAGGATATGAGGAGATGAGAGAGGAGAGGGGAGGGGTAAGGGAGGATGGCCACCAACCCCCAAAAGGGACATTGGCTATGGTTTCTTTTCTTAAGCTTTTCTCAAAGAGGTTTTTTCTTAAGAGAATACCTAATCTAATTTCTAATCCAACGGGAAAAATATTTTTTAAAGGCTAAATTGTAGCAATGGATCCTAATTTCATTTTTGTCCCTGAATTTTAATAGTTAATGTCATCCTCAAATTCGGGTAGCACTACTACTTCTTTCCGTTTACTTTGTTTAATTTTTGCTAAATTCATAGGTAAAAGCCTAATAAAAATGAGATAAGAAAAAATAATTATATATATAATAAAATAAAAGGAAAGGCCCAACCTTTCCACCCACCACTCCAAACTATCAACAATCAACATCAGTAATTATTGATTTTGGAGGAATTCAATTCTTGGGTGGAATGTAGTATTCTAATTTCTAGAGAACTAACTCATTATGAATTCATCTTTTTATCCATTATATCCACACACAATTTTTAAAATTCCAAATGTGTCATCTATTTTAACCCAACAACAAGGACATTTTAGTAATTAATACCACTCATACCCCAATTCCATATGGTTTAGTAAACAACTTCAATAGCAACTCGGAATATGACTCTCCTTAATTCAGTTCCTCTTAATCCAATTATGAAATAGTAAACATGTTATTATAGTAATTACTCAAAAATAAAAAATAAAAATCTCATCTTAGTCTTGGTGGTGGTGGTGATGGTGGGTTGGCGGTGTCCATAGGAAGGCCATTAAGGTTGGGAGGAGGCGGGAATGTTGATATTGTGACTTAGAAGAGAGAGAGAGAGAGAGAGAGAGAGGGCGATGGTGGTTGTTCGACAGAGGCCATGACACTTTGTCTGGTGATGGTCGTTTGACGATGACTATGAGAGTGCAAAGCACGACGGAGAACAGTTGACTTCAAAAGTCTTATTTGCCCTTAAAACTAGATCATGTGCCATGCACGTGATCAATTTTGACAGTTAGTTAGACATATTTGACGGAAATGATGAGTAGTGCAAGTGCAACGCACAACCTAATTTGAGGACGACAGTAACTATTATTTCGGAATGCAAAAACGGTATAGTTTAGAGACCATTGCTACAATTTAACCTTTTTAAACACAATGGCATGTTATTACTAATTTTCAATTTCGGATAGGTCAAGGGTCCTGCCAAGTCCTAGGTTGTGTCTCGAGTCCCTGTATTTGGGAGTATTAAAGGAAAAATAACAACTAAGGGGAAAAAAAACAAAAACAAAAACAAAAAAACACAAAAAAAAACCCTTCTAGAAAAAGTTTCGGAAAATTAAATTTAAAAGAAAATTGAAAATTGAAAATTTAATGATTACCAAGTCGGTCCTAACTGAAACTTTAACAATTAACATATATAGAGTAAATACACATAATTTGGACTTGTAAGTTGTTCTAGGTTGACGTGTTAGATCCAATCCAATAAAGAAATCAATGAAAATTAGTAATTTTACATGTTAGTCCAAATCAAAACGTGACAGTTGTCTAAATATGACACATAAGGTGAACATTATTCATGCATCATTGCCAATTTTCTTCATATGTTTTGGAAAGATGATGGGTAACATTGTATAAATAAAGTGTCATTTAGGTCTCACATTCACATCCAGGCTCTTCCCCAAATCTTTATGCATTGCAATTTATGTTGCTTTGTAACTGCACTTGTTCTCTGGTTTATGTTCATCATGGTATATGTCTCTATTCAAACCCATTTTTACTATAACACAACCTCCGAGATGTTAGCAAGAGGACTAATCGAGCTAGCGAAATCAATCGAATCGGTGATTTACCAGAAAAATAGCCACACATATATAAACCATTAACCTTCAAATAAGATTCTTTCAAAAGCATGTTTGGTATTGTCCAGACCCTTGAAACATCGGACTTGCTTTTGAATTGACCTCATGTGGAAGTTGCAAGCAACCTTAGGCCTCTGCAACAACATGGAAATTGAAGCCAAGAAATGGATGTAGCAGAAACCAAGGCTGGGGAAGTGGCTAAAAATACAAAGGAACCTGAGTTGCTTCATCATATATATATTAAAGATCATTGATAAAACAAAACACATGTTCGTCTTGGGGTTGTTTTGATGATGATGTGATAAGGAAATATATGATGTTAGGCGCTAAAGAATTTGTAGACTAATTAGTACTACAAATTTTGGTGATTTTACACACTCATTTTGTTGGTTTTTGTATTAGTTAAGAAGCCATGTAAACTTAATTGCCTTGAAGGTGTGCAATATCAAAGTATGAAGTGTCTAATGATTGTACACTTTTTTCTTGACATGATTTTTCCTCAATTTGGGGGTTTTAACGAGCTCACAATTGCTCCATTTTTTTTTTTTTTTTTTTTTTTTTTTTTTTTTTTTTTTTTTTTTTTTTTTTTTTTTGTCCTCCATCATGGCGTTTCGAATCTTTTTAAGATTCCACTTCTTGTTCCTAGCTGTCACGTTGGGTTTTGGATGTTTTCATCCTCTTATGATGTTCTAATAAAGCATATATTCCAACAAATAAAAAAGTGTATAATGATTTGGAGATTAATAATGAGTATGAATAACTGTGAATTCACATAATTGTTCTCTTTTTTAGTTTGGGCTTTCACGTGTAAGACCATAAATAGAGCCCAAAATCTAGAAAAACCCTACAATACCGAAATCTTAGGAAAAAAAATCATTTGACTTTTCTAATGTACTAAATACACAATACAACCCTTGAAAAACCTAAAAATTAAAACAATGTCATCAAAGTTTTTTTCTTTTTAAAAATCATAATGCAATGATATTAATGATATTTCACACATCATTCAAATTATAAAATAAAATAAAAAACTACAACGGGGCTTTTTTTGGATTTTTTTTTTTCTTCAATAAGTTTTAGGGTTTATATATAAATTCAAGGCTAAAAGTCACTTTTGTTCTCTGTAGTTTGATACTTGAACCACTTTTGACTATGTAGTTTCAATTCCGTCAATTTTGACCATGTAGTTTCATATTTGTAGCAATTCATGGACAAGTTAATATTCCTGTCAATTTCTTTAACGGTGCAAGGGGCAATTTCATCAACCCAAAACCTTTGAGCATAAAAGCTTGTATGAAACTCCCCTTTTAGTTGGGTTTTTCACATGTAAGTCCATATTTTTTTCCTAATTTGTAATACACTTCTACAGGGGTGGAGCTCGAGTAGGGATAGCAACGAGCCGGTTTGGGGCTGGGTATGACAATATCATCCATATCCCCGCTTCCTATCCCCGCCCTGCCCCTATCCCCGATTAGAATTTTAGGGGAATCCTCATCTCCGCCCCCGTCGGGGGAATGCCTCCCAAACCCGTCACAAATCCCCAAATTTATATATTTTTTTAAAAAAAACTATTCTACTTATAACAAAATAATCAAGGTTAATAAAAAGTAAAGAACTTCAGGTGAGTAACAAGAGTAGGTAAGTCTAAATAGTATATCTATCAAGCAGGGGACCTAATTGGTGTGATACGTTGCCGTTGATAAAATAAAGCATAAATTTTCTTTTAAGAAATTCTTTCATAAAAATAAAAGTAGAACTCAATTGGCGTTACTGAAAGGCATGCATATGTGTTTGCTCTTTAGAGTCGGCAAAAGTTTAAATAGAATTTTAAACTAACCTGGGTTCTATGAATGAGCGACTATAGAGTTCTTTTTTACTTGTTATATTATACTAGGCTCTCCGCACGTGCTTTCGTGCCTGTGAAAGGTTTTTTTAAAAAAAATTTAAAATTATTTTAGAATTAAAAAAGATAATGGGTAGTTGTGTTCCATAAAAATAGGATATATTATCTATTTTTTTTAAAATGATTTTTTATATAAAAAAGTGTAAATTTACTATATTATCATCATTTAATTAATAATTTCAATTCTTAATGTTTGAATTAACCAATGACATTTTTTGGTATTTTGAATGTTTCACCATTATCTGCCTTTTGCTTTATATATACTAGCCTTTCTGTGTGTACTTTTGCGCCTGCGAGAAGTTTTTTTAAAAAAAATTTAAATTTATTTTAGAATTAAAAAAGATAATGAGTAGTTGTGTTCCATAAAAATAGGATCCATTATCTTATTATTATTTTTAAATTTTTTTTTAAAATATGAAAAGTGTGAATTTACTATATTATCCTCATTTAATTAGTAGTTTCAATTCTTAATGTTTGCATTAACCAATGGCATTTTCTGGTATTTTGAATGTTTCACCATTCTCTGCCTTTTGCTTTATATATACTAGCATCTCTGCACTCGCTTTCTCGCCTAAGCGAGAGGCTTTTAAAAAAAATTTATTTTAGAATTAAAAAGATAATGGATAGTTGTGTTCCATAAAAATAAGATCCATTATCTGATTTTTCTTTTAATTTTAATTTTTGTAATATGAAAAAGTGAATTTACCATATTATCCTCATTTAATTAATAATTTCAATTCTTAATGTTTGTATTAATCAATGACATTTTCTAGTATTTTAAATGTTTCACCATTCTCTACCTTTTGCTTTATATATATTATATATTTATTAATTCGAAATAAATATGACTTACCGGATCGGGTTTTGGGAT
Organism: Prunus armeniaca; assembly: GCA_903112645.1. NCBI lineage: Eukaryota > Viridiplantae > Streptophyta > Magnoliopsida > Rosales > Rosaceae > Prunus > Prunus armeniaca. The sequence continues at coordinate 4,612,377 of CAEKDK010000003.1, read as the reverse complement.
AGGAAAAACAATATCATTCCCGACCTGTTACTGATCGGGTATTTTACAATTTGGGAATCCCCGTACCCGCATCCGATTTTCCGCTAAAATCTCCCCCCGTACCCGACCTATAAGAGATTTTTGCCATCCCTAAGCCAGAGGTTGGAAGGATTATTGACTTTTCCTTTTTCCCTTCATTATTAACTTTTTCCCAATCTTCTGACATCAATAAATTTGGCGGCTCCATTATTACCAATTAAGTTCTTCCTTTTTCAGATTTGCAACCAGGAATCATGTCTCATTCAGTTTTATTTTGACAAAAATTTGGCAAAGGAAACAAAAATCATGATCAGCAGCAGCTTCTTTCTGCATTCAATAATGTGTTATACCAAATAATGGATTCTTATAGTGAAGATGTGCAGAATTGATGCTGCGAGAATATCTGGAGAAAGGTCATCAAGAAAGCAACCTTAAAGCTTAACTTGTGTATGATTGCATCAATGCCCACAAAATTTGGATTATTCCCGGAAGCACAATCTTGTTCAGGACTATTGAAAAAAAGGTATATTTCCCCACATGGTCCTGTCTTGTAGCAGCTTATTCTTTCATCCCAAATCCATTGCATTTAGGGCAGTGTCATTGTAGCTGCACTCCCATTATAAGCTTAGTTTTGTTTGAAGAGAAGAACTGTAAATTTTCTCACTAACCAAACATGGAAAATCATACTTGGTTGGCAGAGCAGGATTTTCTCACTAACCAAACATGCAATTCCTGATCAAATCTGTCTAACACAGCATTTCCAAAGTACTCAGGGGCTGCTTTGAGATTTTTGGTTCCATCTTTTAGAAAAGGTGCCATCCAACGCTAACATCAAATGCCTTGTCTTTTCTTGCAGTAAATGGAATATTGTGATACAATAAACACAAAATCCAAGAACAAATCTATACTTCATAGAACTTCTACTTTCTTTGGAAAATAGATTTTAACTTAAAAAAATTTATCCTGAACTATCAAATCCTTTGATCTCCTAAAAGAAGCCGATTAGATGTAAGAGGGACTAAATTATTATGTCCTTTTGCTGATGTAAGTTTCTTTATGGTATTTGATTTAAAATAAAATAAAATATCATGCATGCATGAGCGGGCATTGATCATGTTCCAAGGTGAGATTCTTATCAACATAGAAGAAAGTGACTGGAAAAAGAATCTCAATCTATGCCAGCAAAAAATAACACATTATAATAATATTCTGATCCCACTCCACTCTTTTAACAAAGCAGACACAAAGGAGCAGATGTGACCAGACCTTTTGCAGGAGAACAAAAAAGTTGGAGAGAGAGAGAGAGAGAGAGAGAGAGAGAGGAACTGTATAAATACAGCTGTTGCTTTCTGCTCTCATTTGGGTGCGGCAGAGGAATAAAGGCAGAATCTCTTCTTAATAAAAACTTCTCCTTTTAACATCTTGCCGAAAGAAATTGCAGGCAGAGTGAGAGTGAGATCTAGAGGCAGACATGACAAGGACCACTGCAAGGTGAATTGCTTTGTCAATCATAATTTTTTTGGATATTTTTCTATCAAGTGACATTTTCCTAATTTGGTCACCAATATTCTCTACCCACCAAATCTTATATTTACCACTGTATCAAGATTTGGTGGGTAGAGCCTATCATAGTTTTCTAAGGCCCACGTCAAATTCTAAATTGTGGCCCCCCCCTGTAATACACTCAACATTAAATATGCAATTTTTTTTAAAGAAAAGTAATACCACTTTTGGGATTAAAAAATAGGGTTAAATGTCAAAATGGTCCTTTTGTTTTACCACGTTAGCCAATTGAGTTCCTGTGTTTTTAATTTGGCCAATTTGGTCCCTGTGTTTAGGACCGTTAGCCAATTTGATCCATTCCATTAAAATTGCCTTTAAATATGAACATGATAATCCCTTTTCTTTTCTTTTTTTGAAAACCTATAAAGATGTTTTATTTTATTTTTTTAAGTTGGATTTATTTAAAAATATATTAAAACTTCAATTAAACTAACATAACATTAGATTTAAAAATAAGTAAAAAAACTTGAAAAAAAATAAAGGATGGGCGTAGTTCGAAAAGGGGAAGGGCTGCTTAGCGAATAAGAAAAGGGGTGACTATTGCGGGGTTGGGGATGGTGATGAACGGAGGCGTACAACAGAAGGGGGAGAGATGGCGTTGAAGATTTGGGGGCCACAACTGAGGATGGGGCAAATGGCTAGGCAATGGGTTGGGGGTTGGGTTTTTTTGTTTTTCTTTTTGTTTTTGGTTTTTTCTTCTTTTTTAGAGACCATTTTAATGTTTAAGCCTAAAAAATATCATACATTCATTTGAACCCAAGTAAACCATTCTGAAAGAAAAAAAAAAATCATTCCTTTTGGGCTTAAAATAACATATCAGATAATTTATCCAACATTAAGGAACCTAATTCACAATTCAAAGCTCTTATTTCACAAGTCCCAATTCAATTTAGAAATCCTAATTCAACAAGCTATAAATTCAATTTATCATAACAAACCCAAATTCTACAAGAGAGACGCATTAAGAGAGAGAGAGAGATGATGAAAAAAAAGAAGAAAAAGTATTGAAATTAGAAAAAAAAAAAAAAAAAAAAAAAAAAAAAAAAAAAAAAAAAAAAGTGAAAAAAAAAAAAGAAAGAGGGAGAGAAAAGAGAAAATGTTTATTGTTTAAAGGCTTATTTACTATAGAATCCCCTGAAACTTTGGTCAAATCTCACTTTACTCCCTAAAAGTTAAAATGACTCACTTAACCCCATTGACCAAGGTTTTGTGTTCCACTTTGCCCTCTACCGCTATCTCAATTCATAACTCCATCAATTTTGATGACGTGGTAGGGCTATTTTAGTCTTTTTTTTTTCCACAAATGATGATGTGTCGTGTGCAGACTCCACTTCTTTTTTCTTTTTTTTCTTTTTTTTTTTGCTTAAAGTGGACTAAAATATTAATAATTAAAAAAAATTACTTATTTAATTAAAAAATTGAAAAATTAATATAAAAAACTTATCTTCTTCTTCATCTCTCTCTTTTCCCCAGCAACCATCGCACACCAACCCCTCCTACTCCCCATTGTCATCTCCTATATCCCTCCACCATATAACCACCATACCCACATATCCAAACATCAAAACCTACCATCTAAATCACCATACCCATTATAGGTGGTTCACTGCTAATGGAGGCATTTAAGATTGGAAAAGTTTTATGGCAGTGGTGCTTGGAAATGGTTAATTGATGAGATTGAAATATTCAAGTTGGCATATATTGGTAAATACATGTTTTGGTATTTGGCCAACAAAGAAATTTCCAGACAAGTCCAGGAACATCAAGTTCCCACATTCATATATTAATGTTCGTCAGATCCAGAGCCGTCGTTGATGGAGCTTGTGTTTTTAGGAGTAGACTAAGGGTTTGGGTTGATGGGTTGTGATGGGAAAGAGGGGGCAGGTTCAAAATAAGGGGCTAGGGAAGGGAGGTCGTGGCAAGGTGGGGTGACTATGTGGATGTTGGGGCTGGACTTAGGAGAAGAGAAAGGAACAGAGAGAGAGAGAGAGAGAGAGAGAGAGAGAGAGAGAGAGAGAGAGAGAGAGGAACAGCGAGAGAGGTAGGGGTGTCTTGAGAAGTTGTGTGGTGGGAGCAGTGGCGGAGCCACTCCTAGACCTGGAGTGGCCCTGGCACCCCCATATTTTTATCCCTTCTCTATTATATTATATATAATATGTAGAATTTGTAATAAACAATTTATTAATTAAGTTAAAATTTTCTCTAAAACAAATTAGACATAACTCAATTAGAAATATTTAGTTCTAAATATGTAATTATTGAATACTTAGGTGTGTTATATACTTGTATTTTTAACTTTGGCCCCCTCAATTTTACAATTCTAGCTCCGCCCCTGGGTGGGAGGGTAGTAAGGGTTGATTGCTAGGTGGGTGATGTTGGGTAGGGTTCGAGTGGTGGTGGTGAGGCTGGCTTTGGGTTGGCTAGTGGTTGTAGTTGATAGTGTGAAGCTAGGGGAAGGGGAGGGGACGACAGAGAGAAAGATGGAGAAGAAGAGATTTTTTAAATATTAATTTTGTTTCATTTTTCATTTTTTATATATTAACAAGTAATTACATTATTTAATTATTTATATTAATTTTGAGTCTACTTAAGCAGAAAAAGTGGGGCCTACATCTGATACATCATCACATGTGATAAAAAGACTAAAATAGTCATGCCACGTCATCAAAATTGACGGAGTTATTAATGGAGATAATGGTATGGGGCAAACTAGAACACCAAACTTTGGTCAAGGGGGTTAAGTTGGCCATTTTAACTTTCAGGGGATAAAGTGAGATTTGACCAAAGTTTCAGGTGGTACTACAGTAAATAAGCCTTGTTTAAAGGAAAGTTTTAGTCTACCAGGAAAACATGATGGGAAAAGTTGTAGTAGGACAAATGAAGATAAAGATAGGGTTTATTTATTTATTTTAGCTGGACAGATAGAGATAGAATTTCAATATTTTTTTTTTGGGCTGAGATAAACTTATTTAGCTATTTATCTTTTTTGAAAATTTTGAGCTGGGCAGCAGCTCAACTTGCCCTGTGGATAGAACTGCCTTGGTAGAATCACTTCCAAACATGCCCGTAATCATTAGTCTTCCCATCGAATTTGTATAAGCCGACTTATATATATATATATAATGCATTCTTTTGGCTTTAGTTCATGCTAGCTTTTGGGTTCTTTCGGTTTCAGGATGAATTGTTTGTCTCATATTCATGCATGCTTGAGGTGGCCACTAAAATATGCCAAAGAGCCGCATCAAACCATGGATTTGCCTTTTTTTTTAACCCAACTCACTCCTTCTATTGGAAATATGTACCTTTCGATTAATGAGCACACTTCCCACGTCAGTGAAAGCAGCAGACTTAATTAATCATAAAGGGGAATATATTATCGTACCTCTTTTTCACCAGATTATTCGAAGAATTTAACCAATTGATGACTATAAAAACTCGGAAGAGCATATATATAAATGCAAATTAATTTTGTTATAAAACCTTGGAGTATTTACTCCTTCAAACAAGGTCCTGGGTTTCAATTCTAACATACTTATAACGTGTGTGAGTTTAATATATTATCGTCTCTCTCAATATGAAAGGTCCTAAAAAACAAAATTGGAATGTCATTGATATTTTTTTTGAATCATTATATATATGTTGCTATCTAATCACCCTTTTGTTGTCTCCATTGGAGAATATGGGCATTTTAATTCAACTCATTTCAATTAAAAAAATGATAATATCTAAAATGAGGGGGTATTTACTATTTAGAATCTGTCTACATGCAGAAGCAAGTCATTCCAGATTTATTGGTTTTCTTTTTCTTTTTTATTTTATTTTTAGAATTAAAGAAAAGATAACATAGATAGTTATGTTCCATAAAAGTAGGGCTTGATATCTGATTTTGTTTTTAATTTTAATTTTTTTTAATATGAAAAAATGTGAATTTACTATATTATCCTCATTTAATTAATAATTTCAATTCTTAATGTTTGAATTAACCAAGGGCATTTTCTGGTATTTTGAATGTTTCACAATTCTCTGTCTTTTACTTTATATATTTTGAATGTTTTACAATTCTCTGCCTTTTGCTCTTTATATATATATATATATATATAGATAAATAATTAATATCAATAGTTTATTTATTTATTTATTTATTTATCACTTAGTACCAGAATCGAATTTGCCAACACTACCCTCAATCACTTCATTCTCTTCCCTTTTCATGGAAAGTTGTCCACGTTCAACCCTCAGCCTCAGTTCCCCTCCTACACAGACCCAACCAAATATTTATATAAATCCCTCCTTGCTCCTTAATTTATCTCATCACACATTGTTCTTCCAACTCTCTCTCTCTCTCTCTCTCTCTCCAATATATCTTCTTTATTATCCTTTGCTTTTCTACCCTTCTCATAAAATGGACAAAAACCAGTCGCGTAGGCAGGTTCGTCTCATGAGGCAGTCCCTCTTTGATCAGGTTCTTCTTTTTATTTTTCATCTCTTTACCTTTTCTTTTTCCCTTTTTCTTTTCAAATTTAAATTCCTCACTTTCTTAATCTTCAAACTCGTAATTTATATTTTACAAGGTACTAATGCAGGGAGACATTGTTCATATCATACATGTAATGCAAATGACACCATTAAGTTCTCGAAAAATAGCACAATAATCCCATAACAATAAAATGGATACGTGCATGCAAATTTATATCATCCATTTTTAAATTAATTATGGGAATTTCAGGGATTTCTGGACGAACAGTTTATTCAGTTGGAGGAGTTGCAAGATGACTCTAACCCAAATTTTGTGGAGGAAATTGCTACGTCGTACTACCGAGATTCATATAGATCACTCCAAGCCATAGAGCTGGCACTGTGAGTCAAATTATAATGTTTACTTCTAAAAAAAAATCAATGACAATACATATATATTGGTTGATTATATATGTCAGCGACATATAGTAATGTATATATAGCATATATATGCAGAGAGAAGACCCCTCGTGATTTTAGTAAGTTGGACAGCTACATGCATCAGTTCAAGGGAAGTAGCTCAAGGTAAAAAATAAAAACAAAACATCCTCATTTTGTTATTATTTTAAGAGATATTATAAAGGAATCTGTAAGTATATTCTGTGTTGGCTTTTGAGATGACAAGATTTAATCCCGACTAAACATATTTCTCTTCATTGGTGCAGCATCGGAGCCAAAAAAGTAAAAGCTGAGTGCCAACAGTTTAGGGAATATTGTAACGCAGGAAATGGAGAAGGGTACGTACACAATTTTAGCATCAATCACTGAAAAACTCTTATTATAATTATATTCTCTTAACTCGAATTCGAATCATCTCTCTTTATATTCGTACAAAATATATAATAAATTGATAATATGGAGAATAAATTTTAAAAAGGGGAAAAATGTGTAGATAAAATTGGTAGGCCACTTAAAAGTTTTGATGGTAAATCCAGATGCATGAGGACTTTCCAAGCATTGAAGAAAGAGCATGCAACACTAAAGAAGAGGCTTGAGGCTTATTTTCAGGTAAACTCTCCAAATTACACCAGTGTGTGTGTATATATATATATATTAAAATGTGTTTTGATTTTTTGTAATTTTTTTTTTCTTTCAGATGGCAAGGCAAGCTGGGCCTATAGAGGCAGCATGTCGCCCCAAGTGAAGAGAAAATTATTAACAGCCAGAGAGAGAGGCAGAGGCTACAATTAATATGAGTGGTCGGTGGATTTTGTACCATGTATGTGCACCAACCTCCGTTAGATTAATGAAGGTGTATTAGGAGACTTAATTAGGTGGTTTTGGATTCTAATATCCATGTAAGCTATATTATCTGTTCAATGAAAATGCTAAGCAATTCAGTTTTTTTTCTTCATGATTATCCTGTTTCTTGCCAGAATATGAAATGGGCTTTATTATATACAATGAGAATGCTTCAGAATTTCTGAGGTTGGATCAACTCACCCTTGGCTTGAGGCCCAAATCAATGCCCACTAAATTTGTATCACTCTTACCAGATAACTAGTTATTTTCTAATATTTGGTTGAGAGAGAGAGAGAGAGAAATTTAAGGATTGTCCCGTAACGTTTTACAATTTTCAAGATTTGAGAATGTGTTTGGTAGTTTAAATCGAGAACAATTTTCTACGAGCTAAAAACAGTAAAATCATTTTTGATACCCGTATTTGAAAATGGGAAAGGATTGTATGCCCCTGATGATTTTGGGAAAGGATTGTCATACCAAAAGATGGGATGTATGCTGAAATTGTTAACGGAAAAATTGATTCCAATTTTGGGAAACTTGATAATTGTCTCTTGTAATTATGAGGTTACGACCTCTAGTCAGATGGCTTAGGTGAGATAGAGAAAGGGTAAGCCGGAATTAACATTTTCATACCAAAACTACCCTTACGTTGTTTTCTCATAAATACATAAATGCCTTTTACCTAGTGACTAGTGCAACACTATCTCGTTTGTTAAATATCTCCTACAACAAAAAATTTAATTATTTAATTTCTAAAGATCTTTTTTTTTCTTTTTCTTTTGCTAGAGAAGGAAAATAAATATATTGTGTAAAAATTGTTTTCATTTAGAATATAGTGTAAACAAGCAATTAGAAATATGGAAAAAATTGCAAAATATTGTAGTAGGTTTTTCATTGCAAAAATAATTGTTGGAACTTAAAATATTTCAATAATAAGTAGTTGAATAAAAATATTTAGGCCATTTAGTAATCAAATTGATTATTATGATTTCTTTTTATTTCAATTTTTTCTCATGATGATTCCGGAGCTAAATATGACAATTCAATGTTCTTTCGATAGACTTGAGACAGGATGAAGGTCAATATATTTAAGGCAATATGTGTGACCCAAGTGTAAGTTTAGGTACATAATTATCCAATTATGATTGTAAACTAGATATTCTACTGTTGGCGAATATGAGACGCACTGTAATTCTCAATGAACTTGTCGCACTATACGTGTCTTGTGTCTGAATCTTTGTACATATGGTAACGGGATCATTTACTCTTGGCGGGAACAAGGCACCATGGCCAAATTTGGGAACAGAAGTATCCTCTTATTATAGTAAACAAGATCATCTTTGATATATCATAATTTAAAAGTTCGTTGAAGTTCTTCCTTTATTTTAGTTAGAAAGAAAAAAAGCATATCACATGCTTCAAATACATAGTTGAAGTATAATTTTGGATCAACCTCTTAGAGCACCTCCACCCCAAAGGGCAAGGGCAAGGCAAGGTTTGACACTATTCATGTTAATATCGTCAGCCTTGCATTTTTTGGTTCCACCCCAAATGGCAAAGGCAAGGGCAATTACTATTTATTTTAATTTATTTTATATTTTTTATACTTAAACCATTAATTTTGGCATGAGAAGTGAAAAATAGGACTAGGTATTTATATATAAAAATATTCTGAAAATTTTGGTTTTTTTTTTTCAAATTTTTTTAATTGCTGATGTCATCAATGACGTAAGTAAACCCATGCAATATTTGCCTTTGGGCCTGCCCAGGCTTGTGGCCCCCATCAACTGCCTGGTCTTGCCTTTGGGCGCTAGAGCCAAAAGCTGGGCCTAGGCCCCCTGCTGCCCGGGCAAACCAACAACGCTGGAAGTGCTCTTAGGGAAGGAACAACATAATACAATTCAGCTTAAGTTTTCTTTTGTATCTAGGAAGATAAAGTAGGTTTACTAAGATAAGGCAAATACCATAAAACTTTGGGTAAAAAGGAAAGAAAAAGGACATATATAAATTTGTAAGAACCATATATGAAGCTAAGCCAATCATGAAATTGATCAAAGATGAAGGAGTCCTTTGGCCCCAATTTCTCTATCTTCTAGCTAATTTGTTGACATTTTGACACTAACTTAACTCTAATTTAACGCTGATAAGTAAAAAAATAAAAATAAAAAACAGAAAATTTTAAAAAAGAAACAAAGAGGCCAGTAATCACAACCCTCGATGATAGTCAAAATATAAAAACCGAAAATTTAAAATTAAAGAAAATAAAATCTCTCTCTTTTCTGTGAATTTTTTTTCGATGCGAGTGAAAATTGCAGAAACCCCCTACTGACATTATCAAAGCATGAGCCTCGTCTCTAGGGGTGGGCATCGAGACCGAAAAATGGGAACATTGAGCTGCATCGGATGGAAAAAAGGGGAAAAAATCGTGTTGACTAAAAAGTCAACAAACCGGCACCGAACCAGACCAAACCGGTTCAAACCAATTATAATACGAGTTTCACACTTTACAAAACTAGACCAAACTAGACTAGACCGACTACATATTTTTAAAATTATTTAAGTCCAATGCTAAATTTCTAATCCCATTACTAATATTTCCCCAAGCCCAACTTCAAAGCATATTTCTTTTCAAGGCTCAATCATCTCTCTTTGCATGAAATTGAATCATTTGTGAATTTTGAAGCCCAAAAAGTAAAATTTTAGTTGGAATTTTTAAATAAAAAAATAATTTGAAAATGAAATAAAATAATATCCAGTCCGAAACTGAAAAAATAAAAAATACACCAAAACAGATTTAAATCAAACCAACAAGTTTCATAAATTTTTTCACTAAAATCGGACCGAATTGTATTGTTTAAATAGTATCGATTCCGATTCCGATTTCGATGTGAGGTGAAAACTGAACTGGATCAAATCGCACTCACCCCTACTCGTCTCATCTCAAATTAGGTCCGTGATTCACTCGATTTTTGCTTATTTCTTGTTTAATTAATACCAAACACGGAAGATTCATGCTTGATTTCACCTAATCATCTTTGATTTTAAACTTTTTGCGCATGTTTTCATGACTTGGAATTATAGGGCTTCGCAATCTTATGTCTTGTTATGATTCTGCAGCTATTCAAAATATGTAATTGCATATATAGCTTATAATTGGGAGTTTTTGGTGAGGAGGGGAGGTGGATTGTCGTCGAGGATTTTTTGAGCAGGTGGGTTGGCGTTGCTGTGCTCTTTGTTTCTTTTTCTAATTTTTTTTATTTTTATTTTTTTAACTTAACAGTGTTAAATTAGAGTTAAGTTATTGTCCAGGTGTCAACAGATTAGGTAGGGGACAGAGAAATTGGGGCCAGAGGATTCGAACTCGAGCTGCTCACCAAACACTCCGTGTGCCAGGAACAAGCGTCTCCTTCCCTCCGATCTGTCTCTCCGGTCACTCGCTTAGGGTTTTGAGCTAAAGCTGGGCTTTTATCTCTCTTCTAGGGTTCACATTCAAATCTGGTTTCAGCTATGCAGACTGCTTCATTTAATTCAAATTTTCTATCTTCCAGGTTCTGGTATTTATTTTGTTATGATTCCGCAGCTATTCAAAATATGTATTGCATATATAGCTTATAATTGGGAGTATTTGGCTGTTTAGAGATTTGAGGCCATAAAGAAAAAATTGCTGCTTTAGGGGTTTTATCAGTTCGTAGAGGCAATTTGAAAGGGACTGTTTCTGGTTGTGGTTGATTGTTTGGTGTGCTTGAGAATCATCATAGCTATGGCTTCATACAGGCCTTTCCCGCCCCAATCGTCATTCGGGCCGCCGCCGAATCAAAACCCTCTTACACCAACACCACCGCCACCTCCTTCACAGAGAGGCAATCAATATAATCAGAATTGGGGATATAATGCTAGTAGTGGTGGTGGTGGTGGTGGTGATGGGGCTGTGCCTGCAGCTTCTTCTTCGTATCCTCAAAACTACAATTACAATCATGGTAATTACGGCCCTCCAAGAACTCAACACCCTCACCCACCACCACAATACAATTATCCACCACCGCCTCCGCCGCCCGAGTCTTCATACCCACCACCTCCGCCCCCTCAAGCTCCTCCAGTGGCACAAAATAAAATGCCTTTGCAGCCTCCACAAGCCCCCATGTACTACCAGAATTCTCAGTATTCACAATATAGTCACCAGCCAATCCAGCCTTTACACCAGCCGCCACCTCCACCCCCACCACCTTTTTCCCCGAGTTCCTCTGTCCCACCACCACCCCCACCCCCGGGTTCACCGCCACCGCCCCCTCCACAAAGTAAGGATGGTGGGGTAGATAGAGGATCCCATGAAAAAGGGGTTTCCAGGGAGGTGTCGGTGTCGGGGAGGCGTGAACATGGGCATTTGAATCATGGGGTTGCTCAAAAACAGCATAAGCCCCCTGTTCCTTCAATGCCAGTGAAGAAAGCAAATGGACCTCCAGGGAGGGTGGAGACAGAGGAAGAGAGGAGATTCAGAAAGAAGAGGGAGTTTGAGAAGCAAAGGCAAGAAGAGAAGCATAGGCAGCAGCTGAAGGATTCCCAAAATTCAGTTTTGCAAAAGACACAGATGTTGTCTTCTGGGAAAGGACATGGGTCGATTGCAGGGTCGCGAATGGGGGAAAGGAGGGCTACTCCATTCTTGAGCAGCGAAAGGACTGAAAATAGGCTGAAGAAGCCAACCACATTTGTATGCAAGTTGAAGTGAGTATGTTAACAATGACTTACCTTTGTTTGAAGAACACATTTTGCTCTGCTTTAATTGAAATTAATCTTTTCCTGTTTTGATGGAATCTGACTACATGATATATCAATAACAGTTTTTTTATATGTTTTTTTTATTAATTCCCTTACAGCTTAAGTTTAACTTGTACTTTCTAGAGTTCGTCATGTTTATTAGAACACAATGATCCAATTTTAGCAATACACAATGTTTTGAACTCGACTAAAGCTACTGGTGGTACGCTGAACCTAATAATAGTTGGATAAGACTCCAAACTTTTTTTATTCAGCCTTTTATTTGTTTATCGTATCGTGAAACACCATTTGAGATGAATCTTATATATTCTGTGTGGCTAACCAATGCTCTTTTAGTTCAGGCCAAAACAGAACAATGTAAATTTAGTTAAAAATAGTGTGTGTTCTTCTCTCTGCTTGTCAAGTACTTTCATTGTTTACTCCAGTAATGACTCCAATCTAACTTGTATGCCCTTTGAAGATTTCGGAATGAACTTCCAGATCCAAGTGCACAGCCAAAGCTTATGTCTTTGAAGAAAGACAAAGATCAGTAAGTGATCTCTTTTGTTGCTCAACCTTTTGAACATTTGTACATTTAGGCTTATATGTGTGTGCAATGCATGTTTTTTGTGCATGGACCTTTGTAACCTTTTTGAGGTTGTAAGGATGAGTAATTGGCATCATATGGTTGCAAGCAATCATCAGGGTGGTTTTCAGATGGAGGAATTAATCGGAGCAAGTAGAAAATTGTTTAGGAAAGAAGATGAATTTCTACTGCACTTATATGGAAGATGCAGTTAATGGAGATAATTTTGTGATACTATTATCTACAAATTAGGGGGTGGAGGGGGGTTATTTCATTAACTGTGCAAAAGGGGAAGAAGCTTAAGAGGAATGAAAAGAATGGAAACGAACAAGGGAAGAACGATTTACTGATGACCCACATAGCGTTTATCCTATGGGGTATATGGAAGACTAGAAATGAACTTTGTTAGTCTGGTGAAGCAGCAAACCTATCTGTATTTATGGACTGGATACAGCCTGAAACTGCATGCATCAAGTTGGGCGATCAAGAAAATATGAACAAGCTGAGCAGGTTCACATGTCGTTCTTGATGTAGAAGATAATATCCAGAAAATGTTGGTGTGGTGGTGGACATTGACTTTCATAGGTCAGTGTGTATTTTTTTTTTTTTTTTTTTTTTTTGTTTGGTGGTGGGGGAGAGGAGCGGAGAGAGGATAGTCCGGGATGAGTTTTTATCATGCTTTAGCACTCATTACTATGGCATAAATTTGATTGAGAGTCTGGAACTCAGCATACATGTTTGGTTTTTGTTGAAGCTCGCACTATGGAAATCAAATCTGATTGTTGAAATAATGGCTTTATGACACATGATCAGGAGTGGAATTATTATCCCTTGTTATCTTATTATCAAATTCCAAAATCAAATCAATTATTATTTTGTGGTAACTTTTGCAATCTTCCCTCCCTCTCCCAGATATACAAAATACACAATAACATCGTTGGAGAAAACATACAAGCCCAAGCTTTTTGTTGAGCCAGATCTTGGGATACCTCTTGACCTGCTTGACCTCAGTGTATACAAGTATCATTACTCTACAGCCCTAACCTTTTTAAGACGTCAGTAGTTTTTATTGCATGACAATACTGAATATCTGTTTTTTTTTCCTGGTTCAATCAGTCCTCCAAGTGTTAGATCACCCCTTGCTTTGGAAGATGAGGAATTATTGCGGGATGACGTAGCAGCAACCCCTGTGAAAAATAATGGCATCAGAAGAAAAGAGCGGCCTACCGATAAAGGGGTTGCATGGCTTGTTAAAACACAATATATATCTCCTCTTAGCATGGACTCTGCGAGACAGGTAGTCGATTAATGCTCCATTTTAGAAGAGCAGTCTTTGTTGAAATATACTGGTGAGCTATGTTATAAGTACGTGCATTGGCATCTGCAGTCTTTAACTGAAAAACAAGCAAAAGAACTGCGGGAAATGAAGGGAGGTCGCAACATTTTGGACAACCTTAATGACAGGTTTGCTCTTTGCCTACCTACCTTTGTGATTGTAAAACCAATGTCCATTACTCATGTCAATTAATTGTCGTGAATCATTTTTCAGGGAAAGACAAATCAAGGAAATTGAGGCATCATTTGAGGCCTGCAAGTCACGCCCTGTTCATGCAACCAATAAGAATTTATACCCTGTTGAGGTTCTACCTCTGTTGCCCGATTTTGAGCGGTATGGAGTATCTGATTTTCTGTTTAAATAAGAAAAACATTTATTACTTTAGTCTTTCATACACAAGCCCGTTATTTGCTGATCTTAATTAGTAAATTTATTATACGTAGTGCCAATGGCTTGTGGTTGAAGTCGAGCTTGAGCTCTCATGAAAAGCTTGTTATTTCAGAGTCCAGACATTTTGAAATCAAAATCATTTATATTTATGCATGAGCATGCATGCATGCAGATTATAGATATTTGTCAATGATGACCAATTAGGCTGGTGGCTGGTTAATTGAAAACCTAAAATATTTATTTATGGCAATCATTTTGCATTCTAGAATATTCACACATTAACTTGGGGCTGTTATTGATGATGCTTTTGTAACAGGTATGAAGACCAATTTGTCCTTGCAGCATTTGATGGTGCTCCTACTGCTGATTCAGAAATCTACAGCAAATTGGACCAGTCCGGTCATGACGCTTATGAATCAAGAGTGAGTTGGGATGGATGCAACCAGTTCTGGTCATAAATTTAGATTCTTTTTTATTTTTTTGGGTAAAATAAAATCAGATTCTCAAACCTTCAATTTAAAGAAAATCTTCATTTTCTAGGATTCTGCAGTCTGCATCACATTATAATAACAAGTGAAAGCCCCAAAACAGTGAACTGGAATTGAATCCAAAAGACTAATAGACGACCATCAAAATTGCATGAATTGATTTAGGTGAAAGGTTTGGAAAACAAACAAAAGAGCTAAAATAATCTGTATCCACCTGTACCCATAATTGAAGCAGTATTCCTTCATTATCTGTTAGTGTGTGTTAGATGGTGCGTATTCATTTAGAGGGAAATAATTTAAGAGTTGCCTTTATCCCTTGATTACTTGAATTTTACCTGAAGTGTGTGTTGAATTGTTGCAATTTACTAACCAAGTTTTCATTTGGGTTGGGAAAATAATTTAAAGAATTGCTTTTGTTTTAGGTAATCATGTCATCCCACAACATAATATCCCTTTGTTTACATGAAGTTGAACCTTTCTTATCTATGTTCTTTATGTTAATTTTTCCTGGCCGTTCTACTCTCAAATTGAATGTATCTGTAGATTGAGCGGCTCTTTTGCCCTTTACTTATAGTTTATCCGAATCCACCTTTCATGTGAATTGGCAAAAAGACACTGCCAATAATGCTACTCCTTTCTTTCTACTATCTGTTCATATCCAAATATCGTTTTTTCTTTTTCTTTATTTTTTCAGTCAGACAACCTGGCTTTGGAAGAAAAATATTGAGTTACAGTAAATATTTTGTGCAAAAGATGCGTTGGCCTGACACAGAAGTTTTAATATGTCATGGATTTTTAGACTCTCATTTACATCAAACTTAGTCTGCGTCTTGGACATTGTTGTACTTGAATATTTTCATATTTTGTCATTATCCTATTAAGTGGCAACTGGTGCATTATTGTCTCATCCATCATCATCTACTACAGGCCATTATGAAAAGTTATAAGGTAACAGGCGCAGATCCAGGTAATCCGGAGAAATTTTTGGCTTACATGGTCCCTTCTCCAAATGAGGTAGACATGCTTGTTTTGACTTCTAAATCTGAAGAATATTAGCATTAACAGTTCATAGGCTGATCTCATGGCTCATATATTATTTATTTCAATGGTGGCAGCTATCAAAAGATCCATATGATGAATCTGAAGATGTTTCTTATTCTTGGGTTCGCGAGTATCATTACGATGTATGTACCATCCCCATGGTTTTGAGAAGTTATTAAGTTAGCTTTTGATTGCATATTTTAAGATGTTCCTTTTGATGTCTCAACAGGTAAGAGGTGATGATGTGCATGATCCCACAACATACCTTGTTTCATTTGATGAAGAAGAAGCACGCTATGCGGTATCCCCTTGAATTAATATTTTCATCTTTATTACGTGTGCATTTATTATTTGCTCTGCTTCTTTTTTTTGGTTTTGTTTTGAGGAACAATTCATCAAGATTATCCTTCTTTATAAATTTTTCCATTCGCAATGCAGCCCCTTCCCACAAAGCTTGTCTTAAGAAAAAAGAGGTCCAAAGAGGGAAAAACTAGCGATGAGGTTGAACATTTTCCCGCACCTTCAAGAGTGACCGTCAGGCAGAGATCAACTGTTGCCGCAATTGAACTAAAGGATTCAGGGGTACGGAAATAAGCTATTTGTTGAAACTTAAATTCCTTTGGTATCCGGTTTTAGTCATCAAATGATTTGAATAATTGCATATACACATAATTGGCTTGCTGCTTTCAGGATTATTCAAGGGGATCTGTGTCAAATTTGAAAACAAGACGCTTTGATGTTGAGGATACCCTTGAAAGACCACGGAAGATTGCACGACATCAAGATATTGATGAATATAGTGGTGCTGAAGATGATTTCTCTGATTAATTTATCTGTTGATGTAAATGTCGCTGACTGTCATGAAGGCTTGTAGACTCGTGTCAACTAATTTGGGATTATTCACAAACTGCGATCGGATGCTGCTTTGATGTAAAGGCGAGTGTGAACTAATTTGGCCGCTTCTTGTTGGGATGTCCATTCGAACCTCAAATATCTACCTGTATCTTTAGCCAGAAAACATTTTTCCTTAGATACCATATAAGGGTAAGATGAAATAGAAACCCTGTAAAGAAGTTAGACATGTTAGAATGTCTAAAATAACAGCAATAGTTTTCTACTTGCAACGTCAGTTTGTGAATATTGATTTTGTTATGAATATATTCCATTCTTTACGGTTAGTTTTCTACCGCCCTATCAATTTGTGAATTGTCAGAATCATTGCACATTCTGAAAATGTCAATGAGCATAATCAGTCCATCTTGCGTTGCATGGTATAAAATAACAGCAAAATTGACAATTCTTGACACAACAGGAGGGCACGGTTGAGTGATGAACCCAAAAATGAGAAAAATCTTGATTTGGATTTATTAATTTTGAACCCGAAAATGAGAGCTTATTAACACAAATAATAAACAAGTTGAGTTAGTGATGGTTTTGATATTGTAGTTTCTTGTGTTGGGCCTTTCACCCCCCTTGTTTACCAAAAACAAAAACAAAAAAACGAATTGGGTTATTTTTCAACACTTTCGACATGAAAAAGGAAGAAAATTGAAGGCTATTTCTTGGTCCAAAGTAAGGTGGAACACCCATTTGTTGATAGAAATGGTCATGATTTCAGCAAATGAGAGAATCAATGTAGCATCTGAGGAAGGATGAGAAGTAAATAGATTTAAAAAATAATAAAATAATAAAATAATAAAAAGTGAGACAGAGTAAGGAATCCACAAAACATTATAGACCTTTTAGCTGCTATGTAGTTAAATGCTCGTCAATGCTAAAATAATAAGGGAAAGAAAACTACAGAGAACCCACAGGTGTAGTGGTTTGGAGAAATTGATACCCATAAGAAATGTCCTGAGTTCTAATCTTAGCATCCATTAGTGTATGAGTTTACTACACTTGTATCACCCCTTTTAATAGGAAAAGTCTTCCCAAAAAAAAAGAAAAAAAGAAAAAAGAGAGAGAGAAAACTGAGGAATTTGTCTCACTCCCAAATGACAGCACATCTTTAGTGCCCCTGCTATATTAAACAATGTAAAGCATTCTACAGAAAACTATGTTGCCTTGTTCAGATAATCACCTAGCTACCAATAGAATTACATCATGTATTCCCAATATTTACAAATACTCAAAACGCAACACTTGATAAGAGCGATCCCACATGGTGGAAGCTGAAAGTATTGCATGGATCTGTGCCTTTTTATAGATAGATACAAAATATCAATTTTTGAAACAGGAATTGTAGTAGTTGATTTTCAGCCCCTTTGTGAAGCTCGCCTTGGCGAAAACTCTATAACTCTGCACCGTTCTTTAGGAATCAAGATTTCTTTTACGCAATTGATGCCCTGCAATGGAGTCGATGCCATGCTAGTGAATGGATAAAACTACAAAAGGAGTAAAAATATATTTAAGGCTACAAAAGTATTGATTTAAAGCACTAACCATGCTCGCCTACACCTAACAGCTTCCTGACGAACAGCCCTCTTTGGATCATCAAGAGCCTTACATATTGCTTGTAGTACCTGAATAAAGATTATGAATAAGATGCAAGCATGCACACACATGCGCACACACAAATTATAACTAGAAAGTCAATTTTCATCAATGTCAGACAGACCCAATAAGTTGGGAGAACTTTTGTATCATCCACTCACCAAGAGAACTAATGATAAAACACCAACTAACCTGTGTTCTCATGGGAAAGATTCTTGCATATGGCAGCTCAGATGTTGCAAGAAGACATTGAAGTGCAGTCTCTCTAACAAGCTGAACACGTAAAAGAAAGATATATCAGCCAAAACATATAAATTTCAATTCTGGCTTTATTCACAGTACCAAGGCTACTGTAGATAAAGAAGGAAATGGGGGTGGCAAACTGAAATTGACATTTTATGACAGTTAATATTGATGCCTGAAAGAAATACCGAAACAGAAAAGGCGTGGCCGCACTTTCAAGAGCGCAAGTAAGCAACAGAACAAAGTTGGTAAAAAGAAGATTAGGTACCATCATATGTGGGTAGTCAATAAGTCTGGTGAGGCAATTAACTAAAATGTGTGCATTCTCTATGACAGCCACTTGTCCTGCATGAACAAGAAGGAAATGAACACTAGAATTAGGTTAAGAGTTGGGGAAACATAGGCAATGAAGCAGTCACATATCAGGAGAGATTCATAATTACATATTTAATTTGGCTAGTCCATGCAGAGAGATATATATTATATACACAGAAAGGTACATGTACACGCGCACACAAACAAACAAATGCAACCTGCACTGACACAGTTGGCATTACCATTTTTATCTGTCAATATTCCAGAAAGGACTAGCAGAAGACTATATAGCTTATCTTTATCCAGAATATCTTCACTAAGCAGGGACAATCCATCCAACAGTACTGGCATAAGCTGCAAAAAATTTATGGTAATGTCACAACAATGTTTCCAAGATATTCAAATGGCACCATAAACATGTAATTTGTTATTTTTAATTACCTTCTTGGCTTCACTCAAGATAACAATTAATGGAGCATTAGATATAAGGTGCGCAGATGCCCGAAACAGCATAGATCTGAAATAAGGCAGTAATTTGGGGAGTAAAGCTTTAAAAAAGTCAACAAGATTTCTTCCAGCCATGTGCAATAAGTAATATAATGAGTATGTACCTGCATACTGATGAATCAGATTTTATTATCCAAGACTGCAGAATAGGCATCACTGTAGAGAAAAACCGCTGCTTGTAGAGTGGTCGTGCTATGGCATGAAATTTTCGATTCAAACAAACTTCAGAATCACTCATAATAATGTGAAATGCATCTGCTGCGCTTCTCGTCACAGAGTGCTGCTCGTAACTGTTTTCTAACAAACCTTGCTTCAACTCCATGGCACATATTCTGCCTTCAGACAGTAAGCACTCCAACAAAATTTTGGTTACATCTTTTACTTTTTCATGACCAAGTAGAAGCAAACCTTTCCCTATCCATGCTAGTCCAACAATGGCATGGACTTGAAGCAGTTTATTGCTCGAAAAACCAAGGCATAAATCAGTAAGACCAACTTTACTGCCATTACCTGATCCACATGTCTGTAAAACTCCATTTTCATTGAGATTCCATAATTTTGTACTAAAAATCATATCCACTGCTTCTTCTAAGGTACAGTCATTTGAATTTGCTGTTTCATTGGATTTTGTACCCAATTTGTTGATCACAGAACCCGAAGCCTGAGCTGCTGGAACACAACCTTTAAGAACGGTTGTCATAAACAAATGCAAAATGCCTTTTACATTCACAATCTGCGCTTTTGGACGCACCGCTATGATTACTGATGCAAAAAGTGAAAGAATCCATTCATCTCTAAGAGAAAATTTGTCTATCTGGTCATCCCTATGAGAAGATTTGTCTATCTGTTCAGAAACGCGCAATTCTTCAAGCTGAATGGAAGAGGTGGCATCCAGGGAGTCCTCAAATGGAATGGATATGCTTGATGAAATAACACTGTAAGCCTTGTGGATTATAATATTCTGGCTTTCTTCTGAACAACTCCCAATGGCAAGCTTCATTGCCATCATGGTTGCATCAAGAAGTTCCTGAAGTAGCATTATAAATATTATTGGGTTTCACGTGTAGCATTATAACCTATCTTTTTCAGCAATTACTGACTATGGGTTAGCAATGTGGGAAGGAGCTGAAAGATATTTCTAATATATGGACTAAACATAATAATGGGAATTGATATCATAATATATTATATTCTCTTAAAAATAAAAAAATAAAATAAAAACTCTACGCACTTCTTCCTGGACTTGAATGCTAAAATCTTTGCAACTCTCAACGCAACTCCATATATTAATGACAAACCGCAACAGAACTTCCTCGAGACCTCCCGTTTCATTGATCCTGAGCCCATTTCAACAAAAAATTCATATCAACAACAGAAAAGGAATGAAAAAGAAAGAAAAACGCATTACACTGGGATCACAAATTAGCAATAAAATCTCATGAACGCAACACAATACCCTCCTATGTATGAAACTTCAACTTATTTATTACTTTATGTGTTAATAGAAGAGGAACACATATATGAGATAAAGAAGTGAGGGGTAGTTTACTTGTAGTGGTAATGTTTACTCAAGTGTAAAGGCCAAAACGAAGAAATATTATATATATATATATATATATATAATGCGTAGCTCTAAATATTCTCCTTAAATAACTAACAGATTTAGTGTGATGGCTCAATATTGTCAGGTTTTTCACGACAAAGCAGGTAAAAGAAACTTATTAGAAAATTATTTTTGATATCACCAACCGTTAGCAATTTCTTGACAAGTTAATTATATTTGATTATGGAAAATGGTTTGATCATCAGAGAGGGGATTTCACTTTTTATACCAGTTTCTTTCATTAATTATCTTCACATTCCAAAGCAGTCATTAATTATGCTAGTTTCCAAAAATACTTATGAATGCTCTTTTGTTTACCAAAAGAAAAAGAGCAGATCACTCTTCATATATCTAGAATAAATTATATGAATTACTCTCCAAATATCTAGAATTCCCTAGTAAAATTAGACATCTGCATCACGGCCCAAAGAAACAACGAATAGCAAATTTGTAAACTTGCTAGGTTTTGAACTAATGGTTGTTGAACTCATACTCCAAGGGCACAATGGTTGTCAAAACCAAAGAGTAACAATAACCAATCACAATTATCAAATTGGACATAACTTTACAGATTGAAACATTCAGGTAGAAAAGCATACCATGAAAGAATCTTATTACAGTAGCATTCCAACAGTTGAATTGTTTTTTCAGCTGACTTCAAATTTCCATGGACCTAAGCAAACAAAATGCAAAAAGACAAGAGTCATTAGATAAAGAGAGAAGAATTTCATGACTGCGGGTGTTCCATGAATTTATAAACGAATAGTTTTAGCATGAAAAACACATAATCTATAGGCTGAACATACATAATCAGATAACTTGGCCACTATTGCCTCTTCCATCCCGTGTACAATTTTTAGCATATGATTTCGCCCACTTGCACCAATCTCAGAGACCGCCTCCAGTTTTAGTGAAAAAGGCATATTAAAATCATCACGAGACACCAATGAAACAGTCTTGTCAACAACAGCACCCATATAGCACAGTGCCTTCTCAGACTCATGATACATATCAACGAATGACCCAATGTGGACTAAAGCTTTCAACACTAGTTTCCATAGCAATATCTTGTTGAAATCCACTAAGATGATTGACATGAGTATCGTCAGAATATTCGCAAACAAAAATTTAGATATTGGCAAGAAATCTCCAGGGAATGTAGCCAGAATCTGTAAACCCTTCACTGCATGTCAATTAAAATGAAAACCACAATCAATATAGTTGGAACTGGAACTAAATTTCATATTTAAACATATAAATGCATATCAGTCACTCAATTGGGAGAGAAAATCAATATAAAGGATGGGAAGGGGATATAAAAAAAGGGAGAGAGAGAGAGAGAGAGAGGAGAAATATATTACCATACATATATTATAATTACCGATTTGGAACTTTGAAAAATGATCTAAATTTTTCTGTACTTTATTATTTGTTTACAAAAGATGTAATGCAGGTTTCAGGAAGCTGTTCAATCATTGAACCCTAATATACGACTTAGTACCCATTTAAGGCCTAGCACAGACAGGCCAAGAAAAGATACAGCACGGAACTGACTCAAAAGACAGAACTCTTGTTTTAAGTGTCAAATAGGAACTCTGGCAAGAGACAGAATGATTAGAAGACTTTAATATTTCAAACAAGTGCACACAATAGATATTCAACAAAACTCATCATTCTAACGCAAGACTCAACAGCAGAGGATTTGAGAATTTGACAAATGCCACAAGTAAAAAAAATAAAATAAATAAAAATCTCACTACAGCGTACAGATCTAACCAAGTTGGTACAAACAAAAGAGATGTACAATTCTTGAAAAGCCGCTGGGCTCCCCTAAGTGATAACTTCCTACCTAAGGCATGCCCAGGTTCGCATAACTCAGATTGTCAGGATTAACTCATCATAAACATCTTGCGTTATGGAAAAATTAACCAGATGAATTATATAACAATGACATGTTCAAACAGAAAAATTTTCCAGAGCACAAGAAACTCAAAGCACTAACCTTTGAAATAAATATCTGCACCATGAGCAACTTCATTAGCATTTGTGGCCAAGGAAGAAGAAAAGGCATTGACTAGTGAATCCGCAAAGCTCTGAAGCATGTAGCGACATGTCTCCTGTGGAGTATCAGGCTTCGGAAGGTCTTTCAATCTCATAATTAAATCTCTGCATGCCGCAATTAATTCCACGCAGAGATAAAGAGCTCCAAAATTAAACTTTTTTGAGGGAAAATAATTCTCATTAAGAGTGCAATCCCCAGAGGAATTTGTCACAGAAATCTCGAGAGTATTCATTAGGCGGGGGAAGAAACTTTCAAACACACTGTTACAGGAAGCCATGGAAGTCTTGGAAATTATATAAAGGATGCGACCAACGGCATGTAACCACTGCTTGCCTTGCAAGGGAATATTATTATAATGTTCATGACTGGATATGGAGTTGAAAACTATGTTTATACCTTCATCCTGAATAATCAAACTTAAAAACAAAGCCTCATTTTGCAGGGTAACCTTCTGTAGAAGCATTAGAGCTTCTGTTGCAATTTCATTCTCTTGAAAGCCAAGACCATATAGTGGTTCTGAAGTAAAGGACATAGCAGGCTTTTCCAATGAATTACTTATTGCATCTTTCAGTGAAATCCAAATAGCTCCAGCATGTTTTGCCATTCTGTCAGCTCCATATTTAGCTGTGCAGTGGTTAAGATACTTCAAAGAATCAACCTGCAGGCATACAGAGCAAGCAACAAAATATAGTTTTTTAATAAATGCATTTTCTCAAAATTACAGTGAAAATTGCTGCATTTGCAACGCAAAGCATAGAGATGCATTCAAATTGACCAAACCTTTGCTAATGGCAGAGACGAAGAAAGTTTCTCAAGAAGCAATGGAATGACAAATGGTTCGAATAAAGGCGTGGACGAGAATGCTGACTGCAGAAAGAAAAAATTTAGTTTAAATATTGTGCACGTGAAAATCACATAGATAGTCGTATAAATAAGTAAAAAATAGCTCACATTGTTCTGTTCCCACCTTAATTGCCTCATTGGAAAAAGCAAACATTAAGCAATAAAAGATAATGTCCCCAAACGAACACAAAGTATAGTTTTCCTTCACTTCACGTCCCTCTATGTTTATGGCAAACTTTTATGTAGGTTGTGAAGCTGGCTATTCATATAAAATTCTGCATAATATATAAAACCTCGGGGGTAACTATGCAAACTGAGATGAAAAAATATTAATAAGAGAGCGAAGTTGTGAATGATTAATTTCTCATCTAGGGAACTAAACTGCAATGTGCAATTCTCCAAGCAAGTAAATTTTCCTAAGCCAGATTAACCTGTAAAACCTGGTACTCATGAGGATTTTTAGCCTAATATATAAACCAGTTGCAGGCTTTATGTTTACTTGAGCTCATTTACACTCTTAAAATAAAGGCAAAGGCTGGATTTTACTGACTCACTTTTCCCTATTGATTCAGTAGCCTGTCTCACTGCTTTATTAAATATGTGTTTTCAGACTCAACAGTTCTTGGTGAAAACTACTGTAGAATGTAGAGTTTTTTTATGAATACAGGTACAAAAAGAAAGAAAAGCTACCCAGAACTGCTTTACGATTCAATCCAGTAGCATCTTCCTATAAATTATTGGAAAAAAATTAATGTGATAGACAAAGCATTCTCACATGCACCTAGAGTGCTAGTCAAAGCTAAGTCATAATCAGTTACGATGAATGATCTGATCTCTGCCTTAAAGAACAATGTTTATCATCATGGACATATATCCATCAGCCAATATCAATTTAAACCAATTTCATATTCCAGCAAGCAGTGTCAGGAAAAAAAAATTCAAGCAAAAGATGGGGAGAAATAGAATCAGTAACAGTGAAAGCATACCATTAGTGCCTTTGAAAGGTCATCCCTTTTCACCTCAGCATCCTCATCTTTGAGCTGGACAGTGTATAGAGGAAAAAAAAACCACACATCACATATCAATGAAATCAAAGAGTGTGAGTTTGTAAAGAACTGAATAGAAACACATGGAATATTAAGCCAACAAAAGATAATGGTCTATATCCTAAGTCAAAGGGGGGGAAAAGCAACCAAACAGAAACCTCAACTATGATTATCTTTAAAGGCATTCCATTTGATAAGAATGTGACAAGCTAGAATTCATAAATTTGGATCGTCAACGTTTAATTAGAAATTGAACTTTTGATAGAAATCAACATCTATAAATAAAAAAGATTATTTTCATTTTAGTTATCATTAGTCATTTTCATAGCATTATGACAACCCAATTGTCTGGGTCACTTTAAGGAGACATCCTAATTGAAGAGGAAACATCCCACTGGTTAAAAAAAAGGCTTACATGCATCATTAGTCATTTCCAAAAGGTGGCTTCAGAGAAGATCAAGATATCAAAAATTTCCATCACATCTATACATAATGCAATTTAAGAAACTAATTTTAGAATTTTTGTGCATGCTAAGAAATAGTTTACACAGAAGCAATTTCAAAATTATAACAATACTTCAATTAGTTTACACTGAAATGCAACCAACGGGTGAAAAAATAGCTTACATGAGTAAAATGAATGGGAAAGTAAGATCCCAACAGTTCAAATAGGTCTCCACAAAAACTTGCAAGTGAGCCAGATGGGTCTGGATATATTCGCACCAGAGTCTCAACAATAGGAAATGTTAACATTAAGCAATGAGGATCCTTTTCTCCATCCATAGCTTGACAGATCCCATAAAAAAAGGTTTCACCCTATACAATGGAGAACAAACTGATTAACATGTAACCAGAATCACTGAAAAACGAAAGAGATTACTTTTGGGAGGAGTTGACAGAAATTGAAACCTCCATGGTATATGGAGCGCACACATGCATGTGTTTCTCTGTCTATGTGCATATGTGTGTGGAATTTTGGTAGATAGACATTCTCATTAATTGGGCATGTTCCAGGTTTGTAACATGGCCATGACCGTGACCATGATAGATAGATAGACATTCTCATTATATGCACGTTTTGTAACATAACCATGATATTGAGTTCCAGGTTCTAATTGGGCATGTACAAATCAAGCCAGACATTCTCATTAATTGAATAGAAGTCCATTGAACTCATAGTGTTTATTATAGTTGAAGTTAATCTGCCACGAATTCTTCAGGTCATTCATAAAGTTGCAATGAAATTGGAAACAGTACGTATTGTCATCAGCCAGTGTTAAGGTGATAGTATCGGGTATCTTTCCTGATTTGCAAACTTTCATCATATACGGCTGGAAATGGATTATAGAAACTGATGGACAAAACACAAACAAGCTGAAGAAAGCTAAACAGAAAAAATACCAGTGAAGCAATCTCATTCGGATGGCGCTCTAAAAGGCATTCCAAAAGCTCAAAGCAAAGCTGCAATAGAATTTGGACATGGAAGTCAAGCAGTTTTGTTCTTGAAAAGGCATTGGCTATACATATAACAGATATTAGTAATTTTGCTTTCATTCAATTTCCTGGGCATTAAGGATGGCATCCATTATCCTACCTTTCTGTCATGCTGCCCTAAAGATTGCACCTGTAGGGACTCTATGTAAGACTGGGCAACCAGTTTTGCGTCACTGGCCGAGACCATTCCAGCATTAACTTTCCTCCTCAGCAGTGCCAAGCAACCGACAAGTGCACCACGTAAAGCTCTCCAATCTGCCTGATAAAAGAAAAATATCACTAATTGCCTTTTGAGAAAGCAAAATATGAAATTGCAAAACAGAGGTTCCATAACAAAAAAGCCAACGCACCAGTCTGTCTGTGAAGAATCCTATCAAACTATGAATAGTTGCATTATCTAGTGGCTTTGATGCAAGACCTGTAAGAACTTCTGCCAGAAGAAGTATACCTGAAGAAGGATACAGTGTCCCATGAAGCTTTCAGATTTTTGTCATGGAATTTAACCATTTAGGTAAAAGTACAATCTAGGGTAACACTATTTGAAAAACAAAAAAATTCGTCTGAGAAAGAATAGACGATGTAATATAAGTATATGGGCAGTATAAAAGAGAACTTAAGGTGGAATTGGCATAGCATGGCCACGAATAAATCTCTTGCTCAAAAGAAGACTTATTGTCTAAGAATAAGAGTCAGTGGCAGTTAATTATGTCATTAGTGATTTGTTCTGGGTTTTCTTAAAGTTTCTAAAGTCGGGTATTTTACTGACACTTTCATTGCTGAATATGGGTTGTGGGTCGTGGATAATGAGTTTTATTTTATTAATAAGATAACATAATTAAACAAGGGGCATGACATGTGACCTTAAGCTTAGTTTACTTGTGGAATTAGGAGTTTGTTTTATAGTTTCCCTTAAGAAAAAGGTGAGAGAATTTTTAACTACCAATACAACTTATTGGATTCATACAGCTTGTCACGAATTGAGTATTCCAGTTATTGAGCTGCATGCCCAGTTTCTCTCTCTCTTCTCTTTGTGCATTGTTCGTGTGGGTACTGTTTATAGCAATCCCAAGTTTCTTCCTTCTCTTGTCTGTTCAAATCGAAACCCCATTTTTTCCGCATCAAAATGGCAGAACCCCAAGTAAAATTCACATCTTTTATCCCTACCAAATCCTTTTAGAACCCTTCCCTAAAACCAGGAATTTGCATATTCAGCCAGAAAATTCCTGCATCAATATCTTGAAAACCAGCCCTATCATCTCTTTAGCCTTTCAAACCCCGATTTGTGATACCAAACCTTAAACATCTTCTTCTAGACCCCCTAGTCCAAATCACAAGTTTCCTAAACCTTATAGCCCTTCATATAGCATATGTAGGCAAGAATTTACACTCTATCCTACATCTCCTAAACTTAGAGCAGAACAGAAGAATCAAAACAGATAATTAAGAAAGTTAAAGTACAAAAACGATCTAGAGGAACATTACTGGATCTGAGATCATGAATCTCATAGCCAAAGGAATCATCCCAAATCACCACATATATCCAAAATCAGAGCTATCATCTACACAAATGCATTCTCATCATCAAACCAAAAGCCAGCTGCACAGAGAGTCACTTGCGCACAAAAATATGCATATAAATCTTTAAGCTACTACCTGATACTTAGACTTAGGTCCTCACAGGATAACAATCTTTCATTCCATTTAAGAAAAATAAATAAATGACATAAGAGTTACCCCGAGCACGGATCACATTATCCGTAGTGGTCAAATACATCCTCATCTCTTTCACCTATTTAGACACACAGAAATTAGAGAAAACAGACCAATTGAATCTAACCGAAAGATGATGGATAAAGAAAAGTTAATCGTACCAGCACTTCAATGGTTAAAAAGTCACTCTTCACGAGAGAAATGATTGAATTCAAGCTTGCAGCCTGTAAAGCACACACATTTTGAGCTTCAAACTATCCTAACCCAAAGCAGAAACATGAAAGAAACTCATGCATAGGTTACACAGTGCTACAGCCATTTAAATTGATATACGCTGCAGAATTTGATTAAAGATTCATAATTTAGTTTGAATTTTGATTGTATATTTGTTTTCCTTAATTTTCCAAACAGCAAAACACAGGATTAAGGAACTCAAACTAGTAGAGACTTTTCACTAAAAAAATATTTAAAAAATCGAGTAAAAATTAAATGGAGCGTGAACCTGCTCGGTAGGAGAGCGAGACGTGTCGACGTACAACTCAATGTGCCGAATCAATTCGGTGGTTGCGGCCATTGCTAGAGAATAGAGAGGTTTCAGGGTTTTAGGAAATATTGAAGAAAGGGAGGGTTTTGTAAATGGGAAGTTTGAAACAAAGTCCCTGAGTCGGAGACCCGGAGTCACTTGAGCTCAAAAGGGTTTTCCTTTCTTTCTTTTTTTCTTTCCCTTTTTTTCTGTAAATAAATGGTTTGTTGTTGTAATTGTACTTGTAACACCTCATATTTCAGTAGATCATATTAAACTAGTTGATCAGGACAGTGAATTTGTATCAAAGTTTGGTTTCATTTTCCGTAAATCGATTGCATTAAAAATAAATTAAAAAACCCTAGTTTTCCAGAAAAAAAAAATGGTATATAATTTTTCAATAATTTCTTAGGTTTGAAAGTGCTACATGTCTTGTGGTATATTGTTGTGTTGTATAATTTGGAATTTGTATCAAATACCTATTTTAACATAACTTGTTTAATTAGTCGTATGAGATTCTTTTACACTAGGATTTTTTTAATGTGTTCGACTTTATTCATAGATCCTATGAAATATGAACTAAAAATTCATTCTTTTATTTTTGAGGCTAAACCTTCTTACTCATCACTCCCCATAAAATAAAAATACACATGATTTTTATGAAGGAAAAAGAAAAACACACATGATTTAGATGCTAGTAAAATCAAGAAAAATAATTATAGCGATATTTAACAAGCATTTGTTAGTTGTTCTTGTCGGATAATACTTGTCTTGACCTGTTAATTTGTGCTAGATTCAATTTCAAATCACATTATGGTATGGTGGTGTTAAAAGTAAAAGCCATCAGCTCTATGTACATGAAAGAAATTATAATTTATAAGCCAAGAAGTCTGCAAAATTACATGTGTTGCTGGTGGTTCTATGTTGTAGGGATACAAAATTACATGTGCAAAGCTCCTTATACTTCTTAAAGATACAAATGAACCCACCTTGTACAAATCAGAATATAAGATCATGAAACTATTTATTCAAAAGCCATCTCAAGAAACCTCATCCAATCGATCAAGAAATCCTTTATGAGTTACACAGTCATTAAACAGAAGCTCATTTGAAGAAGCTGCTTCAAACTTTGTCCACAACTCCCTCTTTAAGGTATTCTCACCAGGACGCTTGCCCGTTCGAACAACGCTTTCAGCTTCTTTGCAGATCGGGGTGCTTCCTATCAGTGCAAGCCTGCCCCCTACAGGTTCTGTGACAAAAGAAAAAATTTGAATCAAAAGATGTCCAGTATGCTGTGTGTGCTCTCACACATAAAACTAGTAAAAGGAGCAAAAAATGAATGGCCAATACCTTGAAGACAAGATGTTTTGACTTGATGAATGCCTCCTTGTCCATCATTTCCTTTTGATAAATACAAATTCATTTGCTTATCTAGAAGATGACTGGTTTGTGGCAATTGGAAATCAGCATTGTCTGAAGACTCTTCATCAGGTGGATTTAGTAGAACACAAGTTCTGGGAGGTGACATACACCATTCTGGTGACGCTTCTACATGTTTCTTTCTAGGTCCCGATTTATAAGCCTGTTGTAGCGCCAACAGCTCTGGATACCTGAAAGCCAGATCCTCAGAAACTTCACTGCCAGAGGATTCACTGCAATTTGTGAATCCGACAGGAAACGGGGTAGACTTATGAACCCTGCGATGGCCCTTAGGAGAGGACTCTGGAATGGGTTCAAGCAAAACACAAGATTTAGGAGGAGACGTTTTTAGGCATGGAGTCATCACATTCACGACCATGGAGCCCCCTTGTTTCGAAAACATAGGCGGAGAAACAAAACCAAACTCAATATTGCTTCCTGGCTCAATACCAACTGGTCCAGAAGGCTTACTTGGAGTTGGCTTTGTTGCCACAAATTCAAGCAAATCGTCATTTGCATCTCCAAAAGTAGCATGAAAAAAGGGTATCCTATCAGAAGTACCAGAAGAAATTCTCTCAAAGACTGATGATTTAGAAGGGATTGGGGGTTTAGAAGACAGAGACTTTGATATGGGAAGAGGGGTAAGTTTAAACAGATGTCTCCCTCTTTCGATAGTGCAGTCGGCACGCCAAGACACAAGGGGAGAAGGTGAGATAAGGGAGCCTAGTGGACTGTCAACCTCTACACTTTCAACTTCATTTACAGTAGACTCCACAGGAGTGGAGAGTGACTTCTGAAGCCTGGGAACCCATGGCTGCAAGCAGTTGCATAAAGTGCAGGAGAAAATAAAATTCAACATCAATTGGGAAAAATAGGATGTATCATTATCCAAGTGGGATACTGAGAAATGAATTGGGTAAGAATTCTACTGACCTTCATAGAGGAAAGTATCTCAGACAAGAAGTTTGTGAAGGATTCAACTTCTTTGGTTTCTGTTCCTTTGCATTTAAATGCTTGCACAACTAATTCATCAATCTGCCATTCAATTTCAATGCAAATCACATTCTAAATTCACACAACCCTAAAGAAAACAGAATTTTCAATTTTCAATATAGATGAAAACTTTAACAATTCTGCAGTGGTTTCCAGTTGTAAATAGAAATCTCGAGAGAGAAATGTTGGCACCTGATGAACTAGGGTAGAGAGATCGGACTGAAGGAGCAAGAGCCGATCCAGAGTATCTTCGTTTTGATCCTTTCCTTCATCGTCTTCGACCCTAAGCTTGTGTGGTTCCTTGTCTTTCTTCTTCGCGGTGGCAGAAGATTTGGAGAACCTTCCGTTCTTCTTCGCTGTGGCAGAAGATTTCGAGAACCTTCCACCGCCATAGTTGTTCGCTACGTCCCTCAGCGCCTTCCTCACTGACCTCGCTTTCTCTTCGTTCATCGGCATCTCTCTCTCTCTCCCGCTCTCTGTCTCTGTTACTCTCTCCGCTTTTGAAATTCACAAATAGCCGCTCATTTTCGCTCAACTCTAGAGTTCTTGGGCCCATCGCATTATTGGTCCGCAGGCCAAGCCCATCATAATCCGGCCCAACACATAGACTTTTTTTTCGGTCCACATGCCGAGCCCATCTTATGACATTTACATGGATTATTATAATCATTCTAATTATCGACTTCCCATGCGTTTATTAACATATGTGGATTGCATACTGAAATTTATAATCTAACCCCAAAAACCATGAATTAAATTGACTATCGGGCTCATTTCTTTATTTCATATTCCTAACTTCCTCAATTCACGATTTCTCTACATTCTTTCTTCGTAAGTAAACATACCCGGCCGGAATCTTTTCTCTCTTGGTATTCCAATTTTCATTCCAACGAGTGACGTCGGTCCCTCTTCTCTCTCTTTTTTTTCTTATAGATTCCATTAAAATTCTAATCGAATATCCCTAAATTTTTAAAATCCTCAATCTTTCCACATTAGTATCATGTTGTGACAATTGTGTAATGCATGGCCATGAAAGAAATTATTGTGCCGTATATAGTTTTGTGAGCTCTACCTAAACTGAACCTAGACACAATTCCGGACCAGGTATCCATATCATCACTCCCCCAAACCCCCTAATCCAGTGACAAACTCACCACAACACTGCAAGCCGGCGCGTCAACCCACGCGCCACCATCGCACACACAGCGACACCATGGCGGGTAGTTTTGTGGAAATCCAAATCCCGCAGCAAAAGCTCTACAGCGGAATTCAATTCCCGGTAGTCATAACTCCGAGCCCCGCAGCTTCCTTCACTCTCTCTGCTCTCACCAAAACCATCGAAGCCCAGAAACCCTATCTGGAGGCCCAGCTCCGAAAATCCGGGGCCGTGCTCTTCAGGGGCTTTCCCGTCAATTCAGCCTCGGACTTCAACGACGTCGTCGAGGCTTCCGGCTTCGAGGAGTTTCCTTACGTCGGCGGAGCCGCTCCCCGGACCAACGTCGTGGGTCGGGTTTTTACCGCCAACGAGTCCCCCCCAGACCAGAAGATTCCATTTCACCACGAAATGGCTCAGGTATATTCGCATCTTCCGTTTCCTTTTTAATTGCACGGCATGTCGGTTTTATGTGTCTTTTCTTTCTAGTGCGGTGTTCTTGCGACGTGTCGTTTCAGGTGCCTGAGTACCCAGCGAAGTTGTTCTTCTTCTGTGAAGTGGAGCCTGGAAGTGGGGGAGAAACTCCCATTGTTCTGAGCCACATTGTGTACGAGAGGATGAAAGAGAGGTACCCAGAATTTGTTGACAAATTGGAGGAGCATGGTTTGATATATAACCGGGTTTTAGGCGAAGAAGACGATCCTTCTTCTCCAATTGGCCGTGGCTGGAAGTCCACCTTCTTGACCAAAGACAAGAGCATAGCTGAGGAAAGGTATATATGTTCAAAATTATACAACAATCCAGTCTAATGCAATTAATATAGTTCTGTTTATCTATACAATTTCAGATGGTCTAGTCCTATGTGTACAAACTATAATAGCATGAGTAAATTTTCCAATTGTAACACCACATGGCATGTCGATATAATGTTACGAGTTCAACTAAATTATAAAAAGGGTGCAGTTATTAGCATCTAAAAGCTAAACAGTAAATTATCAATTCTATATTAATTGCACTTGTTATGATTTGAGTGAATTCTAAGACCATGTGTTATAATTTGAGTGAACTTGTAAGACCGTGTCCTTATGCCACGTGATATTAGGGTAACATACAGTTGTCATCCAATATGATGTATCAAATGAGCCCTCAATGTTTTGTTGAAGGTTTGAAGTTGTTGCACTGATTGTTCAGTTAGTTGAGTTTATGGGTTTGTAAAATTGAATTATGAACAACTAACAATGGCTCTGCTAAAACTTTTGGCAGGGCTGCTAAGCTGGGCATGAAGTTGGAATGGTTGGAGGATGGAGTGAAATCTATCATGGGGCCAATCCCAGCCATCAAATATGACAGCACAAGGCAGCGGAAGATTTGGTTCAATAGCATGGTAGCCGCATATACAGGGTGGGAAGATGCAAGAAACGACCCTGTGAAGGCTGTCACCTTTGGAGATGGCAGCCCATTGCCCGCAGTAACCATCCACGACTGCCTGAAAGTTCTTGAAGAAGAAAGTGTTGCCATCCCTTGGCGCAAAGGCGATGTTTTACTGCTGGATAACTTGGCTGTGCTTCACTCCCGGAAATCGTTCAGTCCACCTCGCAGAGTCCTAGCTTCACTGTGCAAGTAGTTTAGCTGCATCATGTATGTGTTCTTATGTGTTGTTCACTCCTCCCTTTTGGAGAGAAAGGGTGCTAAAGCATGTGTCTACTTATTTGTCCATGTCAGGTTAGGGTTTATGCAGACGGAGCTTGTTTGTACAATCCTATCTTAAAGAGTATAATCATATAATGATATGGTAGTTTCATACAAACTCTTCATGTTTCTAAATAAATTTCGATTGCTTTTGTAATTTGGTTTTTTTTTCCTGACATCTCCATTGATGTTTCCGTGAATTCGAAGTATATCTAACATAACACTTGTAAAGGGAGAAGAAAAGAAAAATAAGGGAGACAATTTTGGATCAAGAAGCTCAAAGCTCCTTGAGATTCAAAATGAAAATATTTGCTCGGTCTTGTCAGCATTTTGTCAAGTAGATAATACTGCATCCATGTTCATTGACAATTGTCTCAGTGTATGTCTGAGTATACTGTATAGGTTTATAATAGAAAATCCACGTAAAATAGGATCGGAATCAAACAACTGAAAAAATTATATATATAATTAAGCTACTGAAAGCTCACTCTCCGCCATCACAATATTTCACATTAAATAAAAAATTTCCCACAAATGACACTACAAAGAATAAAACATCTAAAATGGGGGGAAAAGGAGAAACAAACCAAAATGGAAGAAAGAAAGATGATGTATAAATACTACCACCTTACCACTATATATGTGCCACTATACACAGCATACAGATAAAAGAAAGGCAAAAGAATGAAATCTTTGAAGGCATCGGGTTGAAAGGGAAGGTGCTGTTCCACTATCTTCCCTGAACAAGGCCACTGAATACCTGGCTGTTCCCTGCAAGAGTGGCTTCCCACTCCACTGAAGATAGGAGGATCTGTGACAGGGAAATCACGATTCCTTTCATGTCGGGCCGTAGGATGGGGTCATCATCTACACATTGCTTCGCTATCATGGCCACCTATGCACCAACAAGAAGAAATTAACAGGTTACTCATAAACATTGAAAAACAGTTTCGAAGGTAATTAAGTGTTTTTGTTTTTCTTGTTTACTCTGATGATATAATTACTTGTACGGGAATAATTCTAAGGTCTACATTTAAGCCCTTTCTGGCCCTGGTCTGGGTAGGTGCTCGGTAATGGGACATCTACTTGCCTCCAGATTGAGTAAAATAAGGTTTCCTCTCTCAGAAAGTTGGCAAAATGTTAGCTTTGAATGAGAGAGAGACAAAGTAAAGTATTAACAGCCACTTTCTGTAGCATGATAGCTTGATAAACAAAGCTTGGGATTACATAAAATCAATGTCAAATTTTCATATTCAAACTAATATACTATATATGGTTTCAAATTAATTCTCACATGACCCCTGTTCCCACAGTCCAGTTAAGGAATAAGTGTCACTTTTTCACTCAGATTTACAAGTAATTTGTATGCTAATTGTCATCAGAAAATTATATGCTTTATCTTTCGAGCACTTTCTTGTATCAGAGAGGTACAGTCAGTGAAAGCAGGCAAAAGTATCCACCAATCTGTATGAGTTCAAAAGGTGATTATAGTTACCTTGAATAGACAATCATGGGGATACAAGTCCATCATATTTGGATCAATGTAATCTTTCAAGCTTGACATACTCATGGAGTCCGGTGCACTCCTAAGAGCTGTTTGCATCTGCAATCCAGACAAAAAATTAGGGATGTATCATATAAGTAGAGATGGTTAAATTATATTAATTTGAATTGATAACTACTCTAAAGAAATGTTATGTGCCAAAGATCATTAGATTTCTTATATCTATACAGAATAGAAAATTATGTCTCCTAAGAAGAACTTACAATAGATACCAGTGAACGCCTTTCAGAATTTTTTGTAGCTGTGCCTTCAGTTCGTATAACAGCCTCCTTTCCCGATATAAGCTCAAAAAGAACAACCCCAAAAGCATAAATATCGCTTTTGGTAGTAGCACGGCCATCACTCAGGTATCTACAAGGACGCATGAGGGCAGCAATTAAACCTTGTTGAATTTTTCAAGGAAAAAGTAGTCAGCTGAAAGTTTACTTACTCTGGAGCCAGATAACCATATGTACCAACAACTTTGGTTACCGTAGCTTCTCCCTCACTTGTTTTACCGAAAATTTTTGCCAACCCAAAATCTGAAATCTAAAATACAAAGAGAAGAAGTTTAATAAGTGACATGGACAAAATGCATGCATACACAATACACAGGAAATCACTATAATATATTGAACCTTTGCCCTGAAGGTACCATCAAGCAAGATGTTGCTTGTCTTGATGTCGCGATGGACATAATGAGTTTTAGTGTGCTCGTGGATGTACTCGAGACCTCTAGCAGCATCAAGAGCAATCTGGACCCTCATGATCCAGGAAAGTGATGTATGACCTATGAGCCAGTTCATCATTCACAGAGATTAGAGACATACGCATGGCTCAACAATACAAAGGTCACATACAAACTGGAAAATAAAGTGGATAGTGGGCCAAATTTTAATAGAACCTAACCTGGAGCTGATATTGGGCCAAAGAAAGAAACAAGAAAAATATAGCTAATGACATTCGCTCAACATAGCATTACCATGTAAGTTGTAACTTACCCTTGTTCTGAGGATCATGCAAATGACTTTTAAGTGAACCTTTTTGGGCATATTCATATATAAGGAAGAGCTCATCATCACTTGCAGCATAACCAATCAATTCTACCTTGACACAATTAAACGAAAATAGGAGTCAGAGTTCTGAAACACTGAAAGCAATAAGCTCCAAAGCTACAATGAGAATTACCAGATTTGTATGATGAACCTTGCACAAAACTTTTATTTCTGCCATAAACTCTTTAGTTTTTGTAGCAGTCATTCTTTTAATTGCAACTTCCTAAAACAAAATTCAAATCCATATCAACAAAGATGTGACAGGGAAACTTACTCTAGATGGTAAAAGAAAACGTAGAATATGGGAAACAAAGTACAAAGCTGCAAACCTGCTCACGGAGGAGGCCATAATACACTGAACCATATGTTCCATGCCCCAGAAGACGTGAATCAGAGAACCCGTCTGTTAAGGAAGAAATTTCTTCATATGTGAAAACCACAGGCTTCTCCATGTCAAGTACATGACTGCCGAGAGCTGCAACAAGTAAAAGGAGAGGATCAATCGGGCATTCCCAGATTGAGGAAGACCACATTTCGGTACATAAAGATTGGATAAGGAAGCAGATCACACAAACACACTAACCCTGACACACTGAATCAGAGGACAAGAATAAGGAGGCATCTACGTGCATTTAGAAGTTTCAAATATAGGAATAAAACTCCAATATCATGACATACAATCTATTACATGAAGATCCATTCAAGAAAAGTTGTTACAGAAGCTCCAATTTTTATGTTCTAATTTATCCCTGCCTTTCTATGTTCTCTTTTTTCTCCTTCTACAGATAATAATCATCAGACATTTAGAAAAGCAGAGCTTCATATTGAAATCTGAGGAATAAAATACAACGAGATAAAATAGTTCAGACAGTAAACCTTTGGGAATAGTTATCTGCTGGTTGCTAGAATCCCCATTGGTTTGCTTCCAATCTGCAGACGTGCAACACATGTACCTTCCTGAACCACAACAGAAACTTGGCTTCCCAAGAATATGAAATCTAATCTGGCCATCAGGATCTTTTGAGTGACCTCTTCGTTCTTCAGTTAAGCACTTTGATGACCTTAGGCAAACATATAAAAGTATGCCTAATACTATCACAACAAGAACAATTCCTAAACTCCCTACAATCCATAAATATGGCACATGCGCCTTATGATCCACTTGATTTGCTGCAAACAAATAGCAAACAAATTGTTAGAATTCTTGAAAAGATGTACTTGTGTGCAGTATGTTGTGCTTGAGTGGAGGAATCCTGGGAAAGTTAGGAAGGCTGGGGGAACCATAAAAGAAGAATCAGAAAGTTTTCAGCTCTTCTTCTACATTAAACTCAAGAAATCATGTTAACAAGCGGATTACTTACCAAAGCAACTAGTTTTCAACTTTTAATTTTGTACATTATATCAAGAAAACTAGCAGTCCACCAATTCCCAGAGAAAAATAATGTTATAATTCCTCGTAATATATCAAACTATACCTGAAGAACTGTCAATGGGTGGAGAAGGAACAGGAGCAGGAGGAATACTCTCCAAAGGATAAGGCTCACCAGGAACTAGAAGCATGATAAAAATAAAATAAAGTTAATAAGTAAAATACACTTTTACGATAAGAGTGTTTAACTCTAATCATAATGCTTATTGGAAATTGATTGGAAATCATCCAAGAACTAGAATCTCCTCAAAAGAGATAGGCATGCATAAGACATGATAACATAATGATTTCTACTCAGCAGATTTCCCTAGTGAGCACTGTCCATTTGCCCAACAAAATATCGGATAGTCTACTTTTCATAACAGAACATACAAAGGAGTTTACAAAATGGTAGAAACGATGACAACTAACATTGGCAGCAAATGTGGTAAAAAGTTTTTCCATCCACTACTTCTTCAGGGACAATCAAAATGAACTGATGGCTACTCCAATGAAGATAACACAGCATCAATAATCGATAGACATGCACTATGCCTCGACATGATGCGACGAACATTTCACTCGTCCATTCATTTCCAAGAGATGTAACCACAGCTCACAATTCAAAGTTTAAATGAATTGAATTTGCCAACTTTGGCAAATCTAATCAATGACATGCTTACAATGAATAGCATTCCATTACATGTTCCCCAACAATCACACCCAATGAAAACCTTACCACATTGTAAGTTTCTAACCCAAAATTCAACAACTCACACAAACAGAGTAAACCACAAGTAAACCATATGAACCAAAAAGAAAAACAACTGACCTGAATTCAAAGGTATGTAATATACAGCACCGACAGTCACATTATCAGGATCATCAATCCCATTCACTTTCTCAATGCTATCCATACTAACCCCGAACCGGCTAGCCAAAGATTCAATGCTATCTCCATCCCTCATCACATAACTCATCAAATAGTTCCACAACCCACTTGAACACCCACAGAGCAGCCTCAACGACACAACGGCGCCGTATCTGGCCCGCCTAGTCGTGTTGGGCAAAAAGTCAGCCCACCATAGGCCTCCATAACCATGTTATAAACATACCCATCTCCTGATTTCACAGTAAACGTTGTGTTGGTCAAGTACTTCTTGATCCCATCAGCACAAGAACAGTTCTTTTTTATAAACACATAGCCCCGCCCATCACCGCCTTCCACCGTCACGTCTTCAGGTAACACATCGAACATGCTCTGAATCACCGAAAGGGTCTCATTGGCTTCGGGCTTAAATGCTAAAAAGGATGTGCACAAGCGAGTAGTGTCCGTACAGTTCATGGGTGCTGGGGAGAAAGCCGTTGAAAAGCTAATTGGGAGGAAAATAAGGTAAAGCAGGATTGGCATAGGGGTCCATTCAAGCTTCATGGTCAAGAAATTGGTAGCGAAAACAAAGAAAGTGCAAGAATTTTGAAGTGGGTTATTCTAGTTAGCTCAACTTAGGCAGGTCTCATGGGTTTGGATTATTACAAATGGTGGCTTGGTCACTTGGTGGAGTGAGATCAAGATTTTGACAAATTGGGTTGAGTTTTGCAAAATGATTGGAAGTGGTTGATGGAGAGCAAGTTCAGCTCAACTGCTTTGATGGGTTTTGACAAGAAATAGTAGATGGTTGGACTGAGATCAAGAACAGACAAACTGGTGTAACTATTGCTTAGAGTAATGGAAGTTGATGGTACAAATTTTAGCAGCAAATTACAATCTAAATGGTTCTTAATGTTATTGTTTTGTACAAGTGGTAGGTTGGAGCAGTGAGAGGGAGCAAGAATTGGTAGGTTTGGAGGAAGTGCGAGGGTTTTAAAGAAGTGGGGTCTTCTGGAAAAAAATTAGCAGAAGCAGAGTGAGGTTTGGAAATGGAGGAATAGTGACCCAAGGGGGTTTGAAGGACAGGAGATGACAGGAATGAAGGGATTGTAAACAGAGCATTTGTGTGTGTGTGTTGTGTTGTAAACTCACTGACCCACTAGCTTTTGGTTAAATTTGCTTGCAACGCAATACAATACAGTGAAAAAAAGAAAGTGAACATCCAAAGAGATACAGGACTTTGCAGAGAGCCACCCACCTGGAGATATTGGGGATCATGTTTTATGACTAAATTACCCTTACTGTGGCCTCTTTAATCCTTCTTTAAATTTAAAGTTTTTTTTTATCAATTAAATATTGAAATGTTAAAAATTAAATGATTTTTAAAAATAGGAAAAAAGTATTCTACTTTAACACTTTGATTTCATGAAATTTTGATGCAATGAATCAAAAACTTCAGGCACTTTGATGCATGAGGGTGCAAGTCTGGCAAGTTGAGAGGTCTGACTTAAGTTTAAACTCTATATACTGGATTTTGATTTGAAGTTCGTATTTAATCTGATCAAGTTCCAATAAATTCAACACAAGCATAATTAGTACAAATAGCTTAGCTCTAGTTGCTTAAGTTAATTTGGTTGAGTTGAAACAAAGAGCTCAACTTACTAATTGAGCATACTGAATTTGTTTATAAACTTATGTTAGAATCAAATTTTGAATTTAAGTTTTAGTACTATTTGAAGAATAATACACGAGAAAAACTAGTATAAGTGTCGAATTTAAGTTTTAGTATCATTTGGGGGTTGAGTTCACTCATATCGCACATCATATGAGTGTTCAAAATAGTTCTTTCACTAGCACTAATTATAGCAGTATGTGATGAATGATTATTGTGTGCAAAGTTTTTTTCTTTCTAATATTGGATATAAAGTATCTTCACATATTTTAATAAAAATGTATTTTTGTGGTTCAAAAGGAGTTAAGATAGATTTTTTTGGTCGAAGATTTTATTTATTTATATTGAGATGTAGACTGTTGTATTATCCAAAATGAAGAAAACGTACATGTAGATTGAAAATGAAATTTATTGAAGATATTTATACTTTTGGTTAGTATTACCAAAAAAAATACACTAATTCTGAAAGGGAATAAAAGGGCAAAATGGGAAAGAGATTCACGGGAATGGTAATGAAGGCTGGTTTTGGGAAAAGGATGGGCACAAGTTGCGAAGAGCTGGCAAAGAAAACGACAGTTTTGTTGGGCGGGTCCCACGAATTTGGCGCCAATATCTCAAAAGCTCGCCGGTAAATTGTCTTGTCACCGGCGATTCCCACGTCAAAACTCGTTGACTACTCTTACCTTTTGACTCCCGAGTAACCGACAGTGACACTTTTTTAAGGTGTTTGTTCTTTTGTTGGGCATCTCTCTTCTTTGTATTTTCTTTTTTATGTTCTCCAATAATTCAAGTCTTAAATTTTTAGATCTATAAATAGTAATACTTTCACATGGTCATGAGTCATGACTATGAGCAAGGACGGATATAGCCTCTATTTAGCTAGACGGCCGCCAGTTAAAAGTTTCCAAAAATAAATGGTAGATATGTTAGCCCAACCAAAAAAAAACTATATCTCTAGATGTCTAGCCAAGCAGCAACATATTCTCTTCTCCTTGTTACTTTTTTTTGACTTTGTCTATAGAGAGGCAGGGCATAGGACATTTTAAAGGAGGTAATCGAAGTAACCCTCCAATACCAGCAAATAACCTAGAAATTTGTTTGCCTCGTCCTCTGCCTCTCTATGGATGGTATTGTAGGCAATGTGAAAATGTCTCGGTTATTTTGTTCTTGTATTATATGGAGGGTTTTTTTTTGGTTTGTTAATAAGCATTTTATTGTATGGAACAAAGTGAAATTCAATTTAACGATAAAACGAGGGGAGATGTTTCATAAATAAATAAATAAAGTCAATTAATCTTGTAAATCAATTATTCATTGTGCATGCATGTGAATGGAATGTTATTCAACCGACTAAAAATAATTTAAAATATACTGTAAAATACAAATGCCCTTAAGTGATTCTTAAAAAGAATTTAGAGAGTAAAGAGAAAGCATTATTCAATTCATCTATATTTATGTCTACGTTGTTATATATTAAGATAACTATCCATGTTAATTAGAAGATGTGAAATGTCAATATTTTCTTTTTAGTATAAATACGTTGCATCAAATTTAAAATATAAAAGTAGTATGGTAACTAAACAATCATTTACGACAAATTTCTCTGTTTCACATGCATAACATATGTGGCCAATTCTTGTTTTTTTAATTCAAAAGCTTTTGTGTTATGATCGGTTGACCGTGAAAATAATATCCAAATTTTCTAATATATTATTTTTCATATAATTTATCTCAATATTGGTATTTGATCTTCATATTCTCCATATATATTTCTGTAAACCTTTATATTTAACAGATCGATTGGCTAGAAATTTTTCGATAGCTGGTCGCTTAAACTCGGAGGTAGCAGTGGATTATAGATAGGAGCCCAATGCTCGGCGATTAGTAGAGCGGTGGCGCTTAAAAATAAAGTCGGAGCCGCGGGGGTTTTGACTGGGTAGGGCCGCACGTGGGTAGGAGACAACTGTAAATATAATCCTCATATAATCCAAGGGCTGCTGAGTGCATGGGACAGAGTCACATAGAGAGAGAGAGGGAGAGGGAGAGAGGGAGAGAGAGAGAGAGAGATGTTAACCTGGAGCAAACGCCAAAATATGCAAAGGCAAACCCCCCAAAAGAGAGACAATAATTATTACCTGCTATAACCATAACTCGTACCTGCCTGCGTTATTTTATATGTCCTTTCAATCTTCCACTTTTCTCTTTTACTTGGACTCTCCCATCCCAAAAATACCATCAAACTTATTCGTCTTACAATACGAATATACGATCATGCTTGGATTGGAGTGGATCATAATTGGTCAGAATCCAAATTAGTGAAAAGCTAAATACCATTAGCAGATTTGTTTACCACACTCAAAAGTCAAAAACATTTGTAAAAATGTGTGGAATTGTAGTATGGGTGGGGTTCCTTGCTTGTATATTTTTTGTTCATGTTGCAGTTAAGACGACGTTTTTGTTTTGTTGTCAAAGTTAGAAAGGAAGAAGAGGGAAACTCAAACACGTACACACATATATCATTGGGGTATGAATCCAAGACACTTGAGAACACATCAAAAGTCTAAGTCAATCCAACTAACACTCTATTAGTAAGACGGCGTTAATTTGAAGTTCATATTTGTAGGGTTAATTTAAAGACGATTTAGCCTCAGACTAACTCTTTCTCTTACATTTAAACACCTTTTAACATTTAAAAGAGAAATATCACTGAACGGAAACCTATCCTACTCGAATCAGCATATAG
The DNA here is from genome assembly GCA_903112645.1 of Prunus armeniaca. Classification (NCBI taxonomy): domain Eukaryota; kingdom Viridiplantae; phylum Streptophyta; class Magnoliopsida; order Rosales; family Rosaceae; genus Prunus; species Prunus armeniaca. Next base: position 4,569,064 of record CAEKDK010000003.1, on the reverse strand, counting down.
CTTAAACAGCAACAAAAAAAATATAAAAAATTATCAAAAAATGATGATGGGACCCGCTGCCATGCTGGATGCATGTGGATTTGGTTGGTATATCTATCTAAATACATAAATTAGGTGACAAAATGAATGGATTCTGTATGAACCTTTAGTTGTACGCCACCAACTATTTTATGGTCTGAATGAAAATGAATCATTATTTTTCTAGTAAATCCAGACTGGCTTTGTCGTACAAAATATGCCAAAGCTTCATTGCTGATTGCTCTTTACCCTCTTTATTTATTTTGATGTATCAATGAATCTCTGCCCAAGGCCCCACTGCCCTTGGATCTTGTCTGTCTATCTTTGGCTTTACAGTTCCAAGAAATTTAGCCCTTCTTCTTAATCACCAATCCCATTCTTAATCACCTCAACTTTACCCATGTCGAAGTTTGATGCTTTTTTTATATGCTTTAAAGAAAATGTCAATGTTCTCTCATAAAAGCACTTACGAGCAGAAATGCTTCTTAAAGAAGCAAAGTCCCAAACGGGTTCATAATCACGAACATCGTAGTACTAGTTAGTCAACCATGTAGCGGTTTGGCTCTTCAATTACCTTTACTTGAAGCTTTAGGTCTGCAAAAGGTTACCAAATATCTACAATTTAGGTGAAATTAGTCATTCGATTTCAATAACTTTAATATGACACCTCCTTGTCTGCGGGAAGAAAAAGAAACAAGCATATCACATCATCCTATATCCACTTTAACAAAAATAATGGATGTTCATGGGCCAACCATTGCCATTTCACCTTTAGCATATGGGCTCTGCTCTAGCAAGCTATTTAATACCTAAATAAAAGCCCAAAGACTAATTTCCTGGGCCACCTTTTCTATGTGGTTGCACGGTTTTTCTTCAAAAATTCCCATCAATCTCAACTACAGTTATAAAAGAAGTAACCCAAAAAAAAAGGTTTTTTTCTTCGCACTTGTCTATGTACGTTACTTAAGTTTAGTCAATTTGACTGTACTTACCATGATTGATTGAGAATTTTTAATAATTTTAGAAAATTCTAAGACATGTTGCTCACATAGTGAGTTTTTGATGCTGTTGAGACGAACGATAATCTACTTATGCCAGTTGGGCTGTATATGTGAGGTAAGCCAATTGGTTAGAACAATGTGTTCACCTTTTTGCATTAGAGTTCGAATCCGTTATACTTGTCATAGGTGTTTGTTTATCAGTAAACTGAATGTTAATATTGCTTGTTTAGAGTTCCAATGAAAGTACCATGACTTTTTTTTTAGGACATTTTCTATTGAGAGGGATGATAATATATTAAACTCATACACACAACACGGATACTATGGCTCAAACTTAGGACTTTGTTTAAGGGAACAATTACTCCAAACCATTACACTAGTGGATTCTTTGCGAAAGTACCATGACTTAATTGGCAGGAATTGATGGCTTATTATTGAGTTGTCATTAATAAGTTTACAATGAACAATTTATCATCTGATCTTATGCCCAAACACCCCTTATATTTCCCCAAACAAAGCTTTCTTTGTGTTGGGCCAAATATATAACTTAAGCTGCTGCAGCTTAATAACATCTTACAAGTAGCCCAAAATATCAACAAAAGCCTACCCACATGCTACAAAATGTATCTTCAATTAATTTTCTTTGTGGACTTTTGGGGCTTTAAAGATTAAGGATTTCATAGGTTCAACATTTCAAACTGGTTTGGTTATTATAAGAGCATCTACAATTATGCTCTCTGTTTTTTTAGTTAAAATTTAGCTAAAAACACAAAAAAGTTATTTTAAGAGCTCTCTATAAAATTTGAACTCTAATTATACTTTCTAGTTTAAGGAGTCATAAATACTATAGTTATTTTTTAATTCAATATGATTGATGCATCTCTATAAGAAATAATATTTAAAAAAATAGTTAGCATTAATTAAAAGTTTAAACTATGCATAAAATAAAGCAGCATTAAATTATAGGGAGCCACTAGAGTCCTTTCTCTCTCATCATGTTTAGAGCATCCACAATGGGTTTCCTAAACCACCTAAATTTTAGTGAGGAATTAGAAAAATACAACTTCAACCATGCTCCCTATCCATCTCCTGAAATAGGGGGGCCTCTAGGAGCTCCTAAATCTGAGGAGAAAGAAATGACTCCTAGTGACTCCATATAATTTAATGCTGCTTTATTTTATAAGTATGTTAAACATTTAATTAATACTAACTATTTTTATATTATTTTTTAATAGAGATGGACCAATTAAAAAAAGTTATAGCATTTATGACTCCTTGAATTAGAGAGCATGATTGGAGTTTAAATTTTATAGAAAACTCCTAAAATAACTTTTATATGTTTTTAGCTAAAATTTAACTAAAAGATAGAGAACATGATTATGGATGCTGAAGCTGGATAGGGAGTTGTATTTTTTCAATTAATCTCTAAAATTTGTCTAAGAACGTAGTTTAAGAAATCCATTGTAGATAATCTAAAAGGCGTTTTTGCTTGTGCAAACATACCATTACCAACTTTTGATGAACTTTGTTTGTCAACATAAAAATGCCTACTTGTCAAACTCGCAGAAAAATATGTCAGTCCATTTTTAACATATCTTTGTCGATCCCCTGCAAATTAACCATTATATTATGATTAGTGTGGCTAATTAACCCAAGTCAATGGCCCGTGCCAACCGTCAATCATCACCTAATTAGAGAAAGTGGAAAAGTTACGGCACTCTTGATTACTTTCAAGACTCGTATCATAGGGACCAAACAATAGTACAAGTTAAGATGAGCCTTCACATAAGTTTTCAAGCAGACCTTGAAAACTAGAAATCAAAAGTGTTCACAAAACCACCAACATAAATTTCCTTTCCTTTGACGATAGCTTTGGACAATCGTCAAGCACGCCTGAACGACTATCTGTTGTTGACGTTATGTAGAACTCATTGTGACACGTATCATACGTACATCAATGATTAATAAGCGAAGAATATATGCGTCTTAGCTTATTTTGTTTATGGAATAATTATTTGAGGCATTTTGTCAAACGTATGTCGCTTCTCCTAAAAGGAAAAAAATAATAATTATTAAGAATATTCTATTTACGAAAATGTATTTTCACATTTTTCCTCATGTTATTAACGAGATAAATTATGATCAAATCATCAAAACCCTTCTGATGGAAAGAACCATATTTGCTGTAGGGTCCTCAAATACTGATATTTTTGTAAAGATCATAGAGGAATATTACGTGTCACATTGTTGGGAGTGCATGGAACACTTATAGCTAGTTTGTCTCTTTATTATGATAAGCTCCAGGCTGCAATAAATTTTTTTATCAAAATGCTCATTCTCTTGCTTTAATTTTCTTTCTTATTGGCAATCATTTTCTTGGGCCCTAAAACAGTGTAAAAGCCACGATTCCTGGATGTCCAGATTAAATTTACCACGTTTATTAGGGGAAGAAATGGGGTCCTTCATTGGTCCATGTTGCTTTCCTCTTAAATTTCCTTGTACTTGATCAAATTTTTTTTTGGGTAGAAAACTTATGATTATAAGCGTTTTTATTAGAAGCGCGGTGAAATTTTTATTACGAGTATTTTTTTTTATGATGTATATATTTTAACTTCAGTGACTTCATACAAAGCACGTAAGTTTTTCTGTCAAATAATGTTATAAACAGTTAAGGGAGGCGAAGAGATAGAGAGAAGATTGATGAGGAAGATACGCATAAAGTGTGATTTTGGAGTCATTTTTTCTTTTCCCTTCAATCAATTTCAGCAACTCATGTTTCAATTTCAATATTGTCATAATTATTTAAATTTGTTCTTCTTGTAATTGGAATAATATCTTGCTGTCTCATCTGCTTTGTCTTCCTACTCCACTCCACTTTGTGTGTGGCTTCTCTGAAAACGAATAATATAACGGCGCATAATGCGTTCTCACTGGTCTTTTTTCACAAAAAGGTTTAAACACTAAATCAAGATAGATGCTTTGTTTCCCATAAATATCGTTATCATATATATCAGAAAATTAATCTACAATTTTGGGTTTTCAAGATATTTACAACCTATGTGAGTCGAACTTGAGACATTATCCAATTAAATGGAGGCAAATACCACTAAACTAAACGATAGTTGGTATAGGTAAAATAAAATTTTGTTTAGGGTTTTATTTTCTTGTTGTAATCCTGACTTAATCTTGAATTTTAAGACCCAAGACGAAGTGCATGCATCTTTATATTTGAAGTATGCATGACTCCTCAAACCATAATTACGATCAACAATTAATTATGGAATAAACTAAGCACGTTTTTATGGAAACCTGCCTTTTTCTCTCAAAAGCTTTTGAAAGCTCCCTTTAGCCCATGCCAATAATTAACACAAGAGGCTTCGTGATGGTTGTTATGAACATTACTCTTTAGCCAGCAACCTCATGCTTCGAATTATCACAAACATGAAACGTCCCCTCCTTCAAAAATATCAAGTTGGGGTGTGCTTTATTTGCATTGCAAAAGCAAAATCTAATTGTGCTTTACTCGCATGTGTAAGTTACCTGAATTTACTTGATACGTATAGTTTACAACTAATTACATAATTATTTACTCGAAACTTTTGTATGACACCATAATAACACCATCATCACGCGGTATTACCAATCCATCCAAACTAGGACACATTGTGATGACAGATTTATACACTAGGTTACAGAATAAAAAGGCAACCTACTCAAATTTCATTCATGGAAGTGAGGAATTGGGTTCCATTCTATAATAGCAAATCAATACCCCTACAAACCCAAAGAAAATATATCCACGCACAGGCCAAGAGTGAGTGGTCCTACTCCTACACCACAAATCACACTAGTCACAGTATAGCAGCCAGTAGGGCAAATTTTAAAGTGAAGGCAAACAAAAAGAACACAACAAAACTATCCAAAGGATAGTGATGGAATGTAGCAACAAAAAAATAGGGAATTAAGACAGTGATGGAATGGAAGCAATCAATGAATTGAAGGAAAAAAAAAGAGGCCAAGGAAAAGGGGGGGGGGGGGGGGGGGGGGGGGGGGGGGGGGGGGGTGTGTGTGGAAAGTGGGCTTGGTGTGACAAAGTTGAGTTTTGATCACATTAGTTGTTGAGATATATAAAGTATCAGAGACTAGTGGGGTCTGCCACCAAAGCACATATAAAGTTTGGGATATATATCAATGGTGTTATATATATACATATATATATTTTTTCAAATAATTTTATTTAAGAGATGTCCTTTAGTCTTATAATTTATTTTTGTTTTCAACGATCAAAATCATTTATTTTTTAAATCTTCATTCATAAATAATCCTTGCAAAAAATTAGACAAATCAGAATCTATTTAGACATATAATTGTGTACTACAAAGTCAATTGAACATGATACTTCAAAAAAATACTAAAATTTCAATAATTTAATTGAGTTGTCAAATGATATCGAATTTAAGTGATTTTTTGTATAGATGATCTTCAAATGAATATCTACAAAATAAACGGTTTGAATTAATAAAATACAATATATGGTAGGCCTTATAATAATGTCACTCAAATAAATTTATTTGAAGAATCCCTCCACTTAAATTCCTATATATATATATATGTATATATGGTGATGGTTGTTTGTTTATATGGTTTGGTGGTGTTGTGTTGTGGATGGTTTTGGTGTTAAAAAAACGCGGAGAAAACTTGGTTGAAAATGAGAGGCAAAGTAGCCCATTTGTAATTTGTAGAGCCCACACGGCGGGCCGCGCACTCAAGCTAACAGGTTTTTTATAAATTAAAAAGAAGAAGAAGAAGCCGAAGGCATAAAGAAATAGAGACTAAGGCCATGAAAAGAAGTTTATGGTTATTTAGGTTGAGATTTGCTTGTCACGTTTTTGTTTTATTATCAGTCGAAAGCGCATTAGATTAGTATATAATCTTTGGATAAGATCCTCAAATTAATGATGTGTATTTCTTTTTTCCACTAAAAGTTGGTGTCAAAATTCAGAAATTTGGTGTGTGGCGGTTGTATTGTAATGCGATATTAGTTATTCATGTATTTATAATATTAGTAGATATCATTATTGATACATGTCATGATAAATTTCTGAGTGTATAATGGTCACATCGTCACGTGATGTTACTAATTTATATGTTTTAATACGAGTAGACACGAGAGTTGATATTTCAAGGATATAAAGTATAATATTAATACATAGTCACATATTATAACATAAATGAATTAATAACACCATATAAGAATATGAGAATCACAATGAAAAATCACTCATATATCATGATATAAAGCATAAATTAAATCACGTATTATAACACGAGTGATTCGCAACAAAAAATAAAAAAGCTCGTCAAAATATGATGAGAGCATGTTCATAATTAATTGAAAACGTCAAAATGACAAATTTAACCAAAGAACTTCATACCAGTCAACATTTTTTTTTTCCTTCTCATCTTTGGGGTGCTACAGTTGTATAACCTAAAATAAAAAATGAAGAGAAAATAAAAATGATGAATCAGACGGTCGGGATTAAGGCATCGAAGTGACTCCCATGATTTGACTGGCAGCCTTTAGTGCGCCATGTCTGATTTCCATCCAATAAATTCTTGTTATGTTTTGAAGACAAAGGCATCATGACCAGTACGACCGTCCTGATTTGACGTCTACATCACGAGCTGTTCCTCACCTTCCATTACAAGATCAACGGCTCACGTTTTTTTTACTAATTATCGTAATTTACAAGAACACTTTCTTTTAGCGTTTTTGCAAAACATAAAAAACAAAATTCGAAAAATGGCTGATTCGATGCAGATCACGAAATTATTGTAAGTCCTCCCGTACGTAATAATTACGTACTCCGATGACTCACAGTCAGAGAGGGCGTTAAACGTCGAACATGTTGGGTTGGTCGGAGGCCAAGAGGTCACGTGCACCCCCACGCGAGAGTAGAAAGCGACGTCGTATGCCCCCACAAACACAAAAAGCAAAGGGCTTTAAGCTACCGACACGTGGCATTCAGTCCTAGATTCACACAGCCCACAGTTAGGCTGTGTACTTTTGGGCTCATACAAAGTATGCGTTTCGCAGTATCCAACCAGACCAGCCGACCGTGGCTCCATGCACTGCGGTCCCATTGTAATTACTAAATCGCCGGTTTTTTTATTTTTTTTTCTTTTGTGTACAAAAAATATTGTCCGTTAAAAAGACCATATAGTCCAAGTTGAAGGTTAATAAAACTGCTTTGGTTTCAAGCTTGTCAATTTTGGGGGGGTACATTTTCACCAACCCACCTTCAATTCTGCAAATCTTTCAAAATTGCAGCTTACTTATCTGAATCAAATGAAAACCCAAAGAAAAAAGAGAGGAAGATATTGAAAACTTGTACCCTGAAAACAGTACATTTGAATGTAGTCCACGGTTTTGATGTATACATCAAAATCACTTCAATTTATGTAAATTTCTTTTCGGTGTGGTATTGCCGTATTGACCAAAATGACTTATTTCTACGTGAAATAATATATTATAATTTGCATGGCAAACACAAATTTATATATCATTATTTGCAAACATTATGCATTTACATATATTCTGCTCTATAAAGATGTCATTTTCACACTGTTTTTTTGGCCCCGTTTGATAATTATTTCATTTTAAATTTTAAGTTTTTATTTTTTTTGCTAGAGTATAGAGGAAAAAGAGGAAGAACGGAAGTGAGAATGAGAGTGGAGATGAAATTGCAAGGGAAAATGAGAGGGAATGATGTGAGGAGAGGTAGGGCATGTTTATATTACTTGTCATTTCAAAATGAAGAAAAAAAGGATTTTATTGCCCAACTAAGTGGACTAGTAATAGTTCATTTTAGCCATAATATAAGTCTTTGCTTATACATTTGTATTAATATACATAATAAGGAAGAGTTTTGATTGTTATACTCATTCTATTATAATAGAAGCATCTGCTCCAACAAAAAAAATTAGTGTCAACGGTTGTAGATCTATATCATTAAATAAACAATTACACGTGTTGACGATTAGTAAACCCTTATTAGTGAAATGACAATTACTTGCACACTTGTCTGCATTTTTTGTCTTACAAAAATTTATTGAGATATTTTTTTCTTCATGTCTTTAAGATGTCGTATAAGAATTTTTATTTATGAGAATGTTTCTTTCAAAAGAATAGTGATAACATATTTTGAGAATGATGTGATAAGCAACAAAACCACTAATAATGTGATAAGAAAACGTAATCTAACGCTCAAATGAAAAGCCAGATGTATATAATGTGATCAAACTGCATTATCCTTTTAGCATTAATTGATGGAAAACTAGATGTTAGACTCAAATAATGCATAAAATCTTGTATTTTAGTAAACCAGTGTAGTGTTCCAATTGAAGAAGCGACCAAAGGGCATCACGGTCATGAAGTGCAATGTTGGGAGTTGGTGAACCACCCATTGTGGGGAGAAAAATAAACCTGACCGATTTAAACCGATACGGGCGATTATTTGCCGAGTTTTTGAGATTCTTTCAGCGTAGGGATCAAAGAGTAGTAGTACGTATAAAAATCCCATCGCATACACTATTAAAAAGCGGCTCTCCTTTAAGCTGCGAATAGTAGAGCAGTACAACAAGTTCCCTTGAGCTTTGTGTCCTGCTGCTACGCGTTTTGTTCATCTATTAACATCCCGAAACAGAGATCACAAATCCAACGGCTATGGTGCATGGTCTACACAGTCCTTATGGTGAGCTCACCCGCATGAGACTCTCTCGCTCAAGTCCCATTTGGTTTTGGGATGTGTGGACGGCAACAAGAGAGAGAGAGAGATATGAGAGCGCAGACAAGATCATGGGATCTGCATGTTTTTATTGCACAAGCCCTGCAAATATGGATCATGCAAATCCTTTCTCAACTTTTTTCTCTCTTTTTCTTTTGGGAGCAGAGAGTTTTAAAATGATAAAAACAAAACAAAATTGACCAATAGACATCATCTCCCATCCATCAATTTTCTTGGCCTGCTAAAAAGCAACCCAATAATTTACTTATCTCAAAAGCTAAGCCTAACAAAGCAACAAGTGTCTTGCTTATCCAAACACAGCCTAAATTAACACTTACTTAATCAGAGACTTTGACACTAATGCAAACATGTCTTGGGGTTTGTGCTAAACATATCAATTCAAACATAAGGGCAGTGACTTTGGGAGCAAGAATGTGATTTGCAAACAAGAGGGGGATGTTTGGGGCCGTGTGCTAATGAGGCTAAATATTTGGTAGTGAAGAGAGAGTATCTTTAGGGGGAGGTCAGCACAGCACGCTTTGCTTCTTGAGTTGAACAACCTAACGTTTTTTTTAGAGGGCTCTGGTTGCGTGCGTTTTGTTCTAATTTTGTTTCCTGTTTTGGGGTTCTTTGGGTGAAGGGAATCTCTCTGCCCATCTCATCTCTTTATCTCTCTCTCTCTCTCTCTCTCTCTTATTTGTAAGAATCACTCTCAGACAACTGTTCAAAACCCACAAGTCACAAAAGTAGAGAGAGAAAAAGGAAAAAAAAGGAGAGAGAAGAGAGAACCTACTTAAGCGTAGAGCAAATTTAAAAGAGAAAAAGCTAGACATCAATCCCACCCTATCATAGCTCGCTATCCTCTTTGTGCTTTTGGGTTGGTTGGTATTCTACTTGTTTTTCTTTCTTCCTTCCTCCCTCTTGTGGGCTTTTATGTACGTTTGAGCTTTAGCTAGCTCTTCTTGTATGTTGTTTGTTATATTGTGTTTCGGTCTTGGAGTCTTCTTAAGGATTTTCACTGGTTGTGGCGTTTGAAAGTTGGTCCTTGTTTCTTCATCAAGATCCCTTCTGTCTGTTTTCTTTTTGACTCAAACCCATCTCTTTCTGATATCAAGGTGTGTGTGATAGAGAGAACAACTTGTTTTTGCGCACATGAAGATGTTGGCCTTCATAGTTTTGAGCTTTGGCTAAACACTTGTATAAAAGGTACATGACCTTTCTACCTTTCTGTTCCATTTTTTCTCTGTGTTCATGTAGATGTTTGCTTTTGTAGTCCAAGTTTGTTGATTTTTGTACTTTGTTGTTTGTCCCTCAACCCTCTAACTTTTATGTGCCTTTAATTTCTCAGTGAGGTTCTCCAATTTGCCCAGCCACTGATTTCTGGTGTGTGAAAAGTAGAAGAGAGAGAAAAAGATTTGATTTTTACGTTTGGGTTATTTTCCAAACTGTGTATTGTTGTTTATGGTCACTGAGATGGAGGGATGTACACGAAATGAGGAGGCATGTCCACAACTGCTAGATTTGATCCCAAGAGGAAGAGATTGGATTGTGAAAAGAGATGAGAGAAGCCATGGCTCTTCAGAGGAGAAGAAGTTGGAGCTCAGGCTTGGGCCTCCAGGTGAAGACTGGTCTTTGAATGGTAACTCCAGAAGCAACAAAGAAAGAGATGAGTCTCTTCTCTCTCTGGGGTACTTTTCCCCTATGTCTTCCAACAACAACAACAACAACGTAAACCACCACCAAACCCAGAAATTTATTTCTCCCTCAGACAACTCTGTTTTGTCCTCATCTCCATGGTCTTACCAGCTGGGAAATATTCATCAACAGCAGACAAAAGTTCCATCTTTTCTTCACTTCACATCAAGTTCTCAGGGCCTGCCTGTTACCCCCAACAAAGCATCACAGCCCTGTTGCACTAAAGTGGTAGACTTGCAGAATGCAGAAAATAAAGTATTTTCACCAGCTTCTGCAAATACAGCTGTGCCCAACAGCTCTCAGAAAAGGTATCCCAGCTTTTTTTCTCCTTTCTTATGTATTTTTATCTTTTCAGGCAGAGGATATTCACTCACAGGTTCTCATTGCTATAGAGCTATGGACAAAGTGTGGTCCATGCATAACTGCTTCACGTCTTTATGTTTTCTATTGTATCAATCTAGTGGATCTGATTATATTTCTTTTTTTTTCACTTATTTATTCATTTTTGTGAAAGTGTCAAATTATTTCCCTGTTTTATAATTTTTACTGTGACATATAGATTTTTATTACTTTTTGCCGCTTCATCATAATAAATCTGTCCAAGCATACTACCTGTTCTTCCATTTTCATGCAATTTTTTGTTTTTTCTGTTATCATTTCTTATCAAATCTGCTTAAAATATTGCCTCGATATTATCTGTTTCACTTTTCATTATTCATAAGTTCTTGATGTCTTTTATTTCTACTGATGGAAAAATAGTTTCTCTTGAAAGTTTATGATATGCAACTTTAAAAGGTTTTTTCATATTTCTGTCATGCTTTATTTATAACATTTTTTCTTGATATTTTGAATAAATTAATAATTTAACTTTGAAAACCACCGTTCCTACATATCTTAGATTGTATTTGGCCTAATTTTTTCTTTTTTGATGTTCCCCCGAAAAAAAAACCAGAACTGCTCCTGCTCCAGTTGTGGGTTGGCCTCCAATTCGTTCATTTAGGAAGAACCTTGCAAGCAACAGCTCTTCAAAGCCAACATCTGAGTCCCAAAATGTAGTCCCAAACAAGGTTCCTAATGGTAAACAAGTTGAAACCAGCAGAAAAGGTCTATTTGTGAAAATTAATATGGATGGAGTTCCCATTGGAAGAAAAGTAGACCTCAGTGCCTGTGACAGCTATGAAAACCTCTCCTCTGCTGTTGATGAACTCTTCCGTGGCCTTCTGGCAGGTAAATAATTGTCATTCTTAATATAGTTTGTAGTCTGTCTTTTCTAATTCGTGTAATATCTATTTTTCATGCCATATGTATCAACTACGAATTTGATCTGTAGCTAGCCTTTCCATTTATAATGCATAAAGTTGCCTAAACTGCATCTACTTGTTAGACCAAGGATTTGGGGGAGGCAAGCATTTTGGTTTCTCTTCCAATTTGTTTTGATAATTTTCCTGGATTTTTGTGCCTAATGTTTATCATGAAAATGCAACCTCTGTACTTATATAATACTTTTTTCGTCGTTTTCTCTTATGTTTAGCTCAAAGAGATTCCTGTGCTGGTGGAACCCAGAACAAGCAAGAGGAAGAGAAAGAAATTACAGGTTTATTGGATGGAAGTGGGGAATATACTCTAGTATATGAAGATAATGAAGGAGACAGGATGCTTGTTGGGGATGTCCCATGGCAGTAAGCATCGATCTTATCATTGTTGATTTGATGCAAGACTTAGATTATTATTCTTCTTGCTCGTATATTATATTCCAGCACTTGATTTGAGCCTATAACAAATTAATCACACCATTTTATGAAATAATGCAGCATTAGATTCTTAATCTCAAAACAATATGCTTCTCTTTCTTTATGCATAAAAATCATGCATAGTACTGTTTTTGTTTGTTATTTGTTTATGTAACGATTCCCACATCGTAGCATGTCGTCTTTCACCTGAAAAAAATGTAGGATTGTGCCCTGCCATGAGCATAAAACAGTTTTGTATAATTTGGTTCTTGATCTTTTATCTGCAGCATGTTTGTGTCTACTGTGAAGAGGCTGCGTGTGCTGAAGAGCTCTGAACTTTCTGCACTTTGTCGTAAGTTTGATTAAATTATTACTACCTACTGCTTCCTTCCCTGTACTGATTATAATTAAACTAATGATGTTTTGTTTTCAGTTCGTAGCAGCAAACAAGGTAAGATGCCACCAAACTCTGCATTGAAGTGAAGAACGAGGAATTTTAATCTCAAGAATCCCCCACGGAAGTTTGTATTTTGTAGTAGACTTAATCTGTGTGACTTAATCAGAAGTTTTGCTTTTGTAATTTCTCTTTCAAGAAAGGGAAAGAGAGAAAGGAGGAAATTATTAGCTACAACTCAAAAGTGATGCCTTTTGTTTTTGCTGAGAATGCCATTTAATCCTCATGGCTCTTGTAGAAAAAAAGGGAAAGGAAAAAGAAAAAGAAAAGTAGCTCATGTGTTCTGATGGTACATTACTCCATCCATTATGCTTACTTTTTGTTCTGTACTTGAAGGGGATAATTGAACAGAATGCAAATATCAAGAAACCCACTTAGCCCTGTAGCTTTGGATTTGTATGGTGTCAAATGCTTGGATGGATGTCGTTTTCCACATCGCTCTCAAGCTCTTAAATCGGTTGGACCCCCAAAAAAGAAAACCTGTTTTGATTAATTCGGCTACTGTTCTTGCAGAAATTATAGTGTGAAAAAGAATATGCCAATTATGGGAGAAAGACTTTTGTGAAAAGGAATAACACTATTTTGTTGTTCTCTAATAACGTTATAACACATGCGATAACACTTTCAAGTACCATATTATTATTGGTCGGGAATAGCAAAACAATGTTATTCTCGTTTCAACTAAGTTTTTCTCCCATAATGGAGATGGACTTGTATTCTTATCAAGTGGCAATGACTTTTGCTTCAGAAACAAAATAATGACTGTTGTAAGGTAGTCACCTACCTAATTCCCACGAGACTAGGAGACAACTCAGACGAGGGTGATTTTGTTTCTCTCTTTCCTTAAAAGTCTTTTATGTTGTTTGACTGCAAGCAAGATAGAAAAAAGAAAAGCATAAACATCTATTTTAATCCGTGTTGTCAATATTATGCTAACCTATTCCTAACCAGGACATAGAAATCTGGCCAAAACAGAAAAATTAAAAGGGAAAAAGTAAAAAAGAAGACTAGGGCACCATGTAGGTGGCAGTGGAGCTGGTATTGATGAACTTGAATATGAGTACGTAGGTTGCGGTATGCTTTGAAGCCCCACATAAATGCCATTTTGTTTTGCTAAGTTGCTAAAACTACAAATTGAAAGAATGATGGGCAATAAAGCTTGCCACACTTTTGTCGTCTTCTTTTTTGATTCCATCTAAGCAAAGGCACCAATTGTACACTATTCATTGTATTCGGAGGGATTCTTTCGGCTATGGGACCTTGGGTGGGGAGAAAGTAGAAATATGTGTACACCTTTTTAGTTCAAAAGAGTAGACCCAAAAATCCACACTCCTCATTAGACCATCTGATGTGATGCTCCTACATCTCAACACTAATCTTTTGGTCCCTTTCTAAAATGCATATGTACTTATTCCACTTTTAAATTAGTATATCATGATCACAATGCATTAACGGTCAACATGACTACTCATAGCTTAAGAAGAATTGCTAACACGTGAAGAGATAAATATATTAATGATCTAGAGTCATCCACGCACACGGAGACGACTGAAGCGTGTGCTGTTGATGTCGAAAGTTAGAGAACTGTATTTGTTACGCTGGTTGATGAGTAAGATAGTGACTGTCATCAATACGGCTTAATTGTAGGGTTCAGATTCGTTTGGATATTTAGGGTGTGTCATAATCAACGTGGGGGGCATTAGAAAAACTGTCTGGAACGTGAAAAAGAATACGGAGGTTTGGGGAGGATTGAAGGGTCTTTGTCTGTTAAGTGAGAGCTGCCTAACTTTGGGGCGAAAAAAGAGACTGGACATATTCTAAAGGAATTTAGTTTAGAGTGTGGTCGGAGGTCTCTGCTTTTGAGTTTATGGTGAGGAGGATGATAATGTTTTCAGCCTTAGCTGCATTTTTCCTAGAGTCCACCTCATGTACCAAGTTTTTTGCAAGTCACATTACCCAAATTCAAACTTTGCATGGGTAATTCATGTATGAAATTAGGTTTTTGAAGTCGTGCTACACATGTTGATAAGGAGGATTTGAACTTGAGTGCAAGGGATGAACTCACTGTCCTGATTAACTGGCCAAATCCATAGGCGCAATGGTTATAAATTGTTGATGCATATTTATAGGAATTTATTTAGATAACTAATTAGAAACGTGAAAGATATCCCATTGTGAATTTGCGGTGATGGAAGATAAATAAAGAAAGAAGATAGAGAAACATATTGCACTGGATCTGTAGAGTTCTTTCACTTTTTAGCATTGGTAGCCCAAAGAGAAGCCCAAATCAAAACTCAAGAGTGATTTTATGGACTGGTACCCAAATGTTAAAATCCTCCATTTATTTATCCAAAAAAATAACAAAAACATACTCTTCTACAAGCCCATTAAAAAAAAAAAAAACTGGCGTGAGTAGATGTGTTGATAAAATTGCAAGAACTGTTTTGGGGACACCAAATAATGGTATTGCATGCATATATTATATTCACTCTACATTAATGTCCCACTGTTTGGTTCTACTCAAATTCATTAAGTCATTTAAACGTTCACCATTTTGTTTTATTTGATTAATAACAACCCAATACCCTAACGGTGCATGGATTCGATTCTGGGTCTCAATAACTTGAGTTATAAGTCATTTACTAAAATGATGAAATTTTAAAGCGATAGAATTTGCAAAGTTGTAGCCCGACCCAACCCAATGTTAGAGAGGCATTAAGGAGCGTACTTTACCACTTGTTAGGGAGAGGGTACGTAGTGGATCCATCGATTACAATTAGCTCCTCCATGAGCTATACACACATCCAACACACACAACAAAGAGATAGATGGGGGGAGAGAGGCAGCCATGGATTTAGCAACCATAAACATCCTCATGAAAATCTACATTATGCTTGTGCTGCTCCACCGCCACCGCCACCATCACCATCACCAGGATCCCACTTTCGTGCTATTAACTGACGCATATGTGACGAATCCTGGGCTTTAGAATGCCATGGCAGCATGTTGCCCCGCCCCCCTACTCACTGTGACAAATGTTTGAGGAGATCAACACCCAGCTGCCGCCCAGCCACTATCAATGTACAGAGTACTTATAATTTCATTACTAGCATAAGCCAATCAACTGGTCATTCAGGTAGGGTTTTGTTTAACACATGTGTACATATTCGTCTGTCTAATTAATTTATGCACATATTCATGCAATTAAAAAAGGAATGCAAAATTGTTTGTTTTAATTGAAGTAAACCTTTTGTTTTCCTTTGTGTTGTAATGGTAGCTGCAGTTGCTGAGGAAGCGAAGAAACATGTAGGTTCCTGCTACAAGAAGTGCAACCAGCAGTATATTTCTTAAGAACTGGGCCGGCCGGGGTTGAATATATGAACCCTAGCTATATGTTATTAGAATGAAAGAATCTAGGTGTGACGAAATCGAAATGTAACAATTTTGGTTTCGGGCTTGTCCAATATAGATCCCTACATTTTCTATTGCCTAGACATATACCCATCACTCTATAAATCTATGTGTAAAACCCAATTTCAAATTTAAATGACCAGTAGAATATAAGAGGTCATAGTATTTCTAGGTTTTTACATCATTGCCACTAAACTTCATATTTTATTTATAATTTATTTCAAGCATTTCATTAACTTCCATAATTGTAATTAATATACTCCCTATTAATAGCATATCAATCACCCCATTTCTTTTAGTTGTCATTCCCTCTCACATCTCGCCCCCTAAAATTGCAAACAAAAAAAATAATCTGTAAATTACATATCCAATAATGTATCTATGAAAAATATAATATAAATATATACATATAAAATATAGGTATTATTATAAAAAAAAAAAAAAAAAAAAAAAAAAAAAAAAAACAAAGTTAATTTGTAATTGCGTATATTTTTCATAATTAAAAATAGGTACACAATAATTTATATAAAATATAGGTACATTATTTACCCACAGGTAAATTATTTTACATTATACCTGTAAATGTGTATAGGTACATTATTTGGAATAGATAATTATGTACACTTTTCATACTAGGTAAATTATGTTTTTCATAAAACAAACAAGTAATAGGTACATTATTTTTTCAACATAATTAGTATGTACAGTTTTATTCATAAACAATTATAAAGTGGATTATTAGTCATGTATAATTCATAAAAAGAAAATAACATAAACATTTTATTAAACAAACCTATTACCTAAATTTGAATTTATTGTTAAATTTTTTTTAAAATGTTTCAAAATTAATTCCTACATCCATTACAACAATTTGGAGATCTTTTCAAATTCAACATCTGTCATTATATACAATCCAATTAAAAACTGTTTCCATATTGATTCCTACATTAATTTACAAAATGCAACAATGGCTTAGTTGGGGGTATTTTTGGAATATGTAAAGTACAATAAATCAGATTTTATGCTTAATTAGGTAACTTGCTGAGTTGGATCCTAGTCATGAGTTTTTACTTATACAAATTGGGTATTATTTATAGGAACAAAAAGTGAAGGGTTTTAGGTACGGCAAATTGAATTTGAAGGGTGTAAGCCAAATTTACTATAAAATTAAATTAACTTTTGTCTTGAATTTTCTATCTTAAAGGTTCTTTTGTGGTGTTGCATTTCTAATCTCTTCACCAAAATCCTTCATCTAGTCCTTGATCGATTTGTTTCCTTGTCTCCAAGGTGCATCTTCTAAAATTAATCCTTTTGGAGATCACTTTACCAAAAACCAATATGCATTTCCCATGTATAAGGAAACTTAGCAAAAAAGATCCCGGAAAGAACATTATTTAGATTTTAAATACAACATGATAACACGATTTGAACTTGACACAAAATTTGTGGGCTCGATTGATTCGAACCTGATCACAAAAACGATATAAATGGGTTTTGGATTAGTGTTTATTCATTCATATTGATATTAACTTACTTCATGAGCAGAATATGTTTTCTTCCAAATTTTTAGTTCCTGTCATTTCCTCCAGTTATGGGCAGTGGAGTGATTACAATTAGCTCCTCTATAATTTCAAAATCAAAGGGCTAGATTGCCAGGCAAATTAATAATTTCTGTCATTTCCTATAGTTAAGGGTATAATACTTTTAATTATTCATAATGGAATTCCCTAATATAGCTGGCAAATTAGCAAGCTAATTGTACTCAATCGTAATCTCCAATCATATGACAATTATTTCCACATACACATGAATGTCTGTCATGCCAAGAAGATGGACAAATTAAAGGTTTCGTTAGTAAGGCTATAAATAGTGAGCTAGCTTTGTGTTAAACTTCGAACATATATTTGTGACAACATAAGTTATAGAAATCGAGAGGGGCCATAGCCACGGAAGCAACTAGCACCCCCAGCTGGAATATTACTATGATGCTCATGATCAACGTTATGCTTGTGCTGCTTGTTCATGTAGTGCAACCACTTCCACAGGGCCGAATTTAGTCCTCCTCCTCCTCCTCCTCCGCGAAGTCCGAATCCATATCTAAATCCAAATCGACCGCCGCCATCTGGTACTTCATCACGACTTAACACGCGTATATGTTATGAATCCTGTTCCTATGAATGCCGAGGGGAAGTGAGAAAGAATAATTCATCCAATCCCTCTCCAATTCCTCCTGACTTCCCAGACCAACCCATAATTCGTCCCATGGGTTGTGGTGGTTATTGCTATCTCAGATGCTCCCAACAAATGCCGCCAAACCTCTATCAATGTACTGCTGGATGCGCTTATAATTTCATTACTACCACAACCCCAACCCAATCCAATGATGATTCAGGTACGTAATATTATCTACACATGAGCGCTCAAGTGTTAACCATGCACATAGATACAAGTTCTGTTTATTTATTTATTCCAAGTTTTCTATCAGCATCATCAAGTTTTTGTGTCTTCACATGGACCTATGGTATAGTTGCACATGCTGAGAAATTGAAGAAAGATATCGGTTCCTGCTACAAGAAGTGCCAGAAGTATTCTCAAGGACTGTTGGGTTGACATATGATATCATCTCTATAAGAATCAGAGAATAGAGCAGTGGCGAAAATAATGGATGTGACAATTTTGGTGTCCTACATTTTCTTTTCCGAACGTTTGGTCTCTTATTAGTAGTTGTTACCAATAATAACTAGTATATATGAGCCTCCTATCACAAAATCTATATATGTATCTGTCAATAAATCAACGAATTAAACAAATTATATTAGACCATGTTGTTGAGTTGAGTTTTCTATGTTAAATTATTATTTGTTTCGTTTTCATTTTTTTATACAAACAATATCTTAAGATAAATTAGGTACGTACACAGTACTTAAAACATGGTATGTGATTAGAAATAAAAACTAATCATTAAATTTGAACACGTGTCATCTTTTAACTGGACTGTTTTGACACTCATTAGAAACAAAAACTAATCATTAAATTTGAACACATGTCATCTTTTAACTGGATTGTTCTGCCACTCAATAATAAGAACAAGAGTACGTAAGTTTTTGTCATACACACAATTGATGTAAGTTTTGATTTTGTAAGTCTCTTTGTTATAATTAAAGCTAGCTGGTGATGGTATAAGAAGTGAAAAACATGTTCGTTTCCAGCTACAAGAAGTGCAAGAAGTATTCACAAAGACTGTTGGGTTGAGATAGATATGATCCCTGATTGTTGTTAGAATGAAAGAATATATATACAAGTGGCGAAATGGATACGTAATAATTCTGTCTCCTAGAATGTTATATCAACAAACATTCTATATGATATCATAAAAGCTATAGCTATCAAATAAAATCTTTGCTGCTTCTTGCATGGTCCGGGCTCAGTCTTTTTGGTTTTCTCTAATCTTGTTTCTTTCATTCACAGATCACAGATGACTGTAAATAATTCATTGCAGGACAATATCAAAATGACACAAAAACAAGACTCAAAGTTAAGATGGACAAAGATTGTGCCTTAGCAATCTTTATTTCCTACGACAATCAAATTATATATATACGTGCTCATGGGCTAACTTGTTTTCAACATCGAAAAATATACCACAAAAATTCTGAAAATTAAACACACAAACACATAGAGAGAGAGAGAGAGAGAGAGAGAGAGAGAGAGAGAGAGAGAGAGAAGATTGAGATGATACTTCCAGGTGGAATATTATCATGATGCTCATGCTCAACACTATGCTTGTGCTCTTCGTTCATGCAGTGCACTCAATTCCAATCCACCACTACAAACCAAGAGCATTTCGTCCCTACATTACTCGTCCTCCACCTCCTTCCGATGGCGCCGATACTAGTACTGATTTAGAATCGCCGCCACCGCCACTGCCACCACCACCAACACCAAATCCAAATCCAAATTCAAAATCACCGTCTTCGTTGGAAGGCCGCATTCGAAATATTAATCAACTTTTATGTGATGAATCCTGTTCACTTGAATGCTGCCGCCGCTTTGTCTTCAATGATAGCTTATGCCTTCGCGGCCTCCTTCCTGAACCGGGCTTTCCCCGTCCCCAATATATCGCCGGGCGCCGTTCCCCTTATACCTTTTGCAAGTCTGAATGTTACAACAGATGCAACTATGAAATGCCCCCCAACCTCTATCAATGCACTGCTGGATGTGCTTATAACTTCATTACTACTAAATCAGCGGAATTAACACATGATCCAGGTATGCTATATATCACCATTCTATTTGTAAAATATTCATACGAGATTTTTGTTTGTTTATTTATCTACTTATAATTTAGTCATGATTTAAGTTTAATTTTTGTGTTATAATGCTAGCTGCAGATGCTGATGAAGTGCGCAAACATGTTGCTTCCTGCTACAACAACTGCAAGACGTATTCTGAACTATTGTGATCGAGACTGTTAGGTTGAGAGATAAGATCCTATCTATAAGTTGATTTGAATCTAAGAATCGCAGTATTGAATTGGATCCATGTAATAATTACCAACGATAAAAGTCTGTGTTATGATGAGCCTCCGATTGATATAATAAAATTATTTTTTCCCCAATCTATGTGCTGTCCATCAAATGTGACAATGAAATCCAATTATTTTTTTCCCCAATCTATGTGCTGTTTTAATTGTTTGGCCCAAAACATGATTAGTGCTAAACAGTCAAATTCTTATTTTAGTCCAACCTAACAAGTGTTTGATTTGAATCATTATATGGTTTCGTGGCGGGTTAACCAATGTGGTCATATTAATCGTATAATGATGTACACATATTAGCGGATCCACAGAAGTGCAAACAGGTGCAGCTACATATAATATGTTTAAGTGAAAAACATTTCAAATTTGTGGGCTTACAAGGGTATAACGGAAGGGTCCATATATAACACCCTCCCTATAAAATTTCGCGTGGGCTAAAAGTTATAACTTACCTACTTATTTTTGGGCGTGCAAGGTCATTTAAGATTATGGGCTTGCTGTTAATATTGAGGTTTATTTAAAAGCAGGTGCAAATTAAGGGGCTGCTTATTCTACAAAATTAATTTCTGTCGTTTCCTTTTTCCTCAAGTTATGGGTAGTGGAATGATATTCGATTACAATTAGCTCCTCTGTTTCTCAATCCAAGAACCGGGAATTACCAGGAATGATTACAATTATTAGTGGAATTTCCTCCAATTATACACGAATTATGTGCTCATCATCATCGTAATTAATAATTTGTTTCAATATATACACATGACGCAAAATTTGATCTCAATACTCATCATACCAAATTAAGGGTACGTTCTAATTGAGGCTATAAATACAGGACTTGTGTTCAATTGAACATCCAACATATATAGATAAACATTTCTTGAGAGAGATAGAGAGGAGCAGCCATGAACATCATGTTGCTCATGATGAACATTTTTCTTGTGCTTATAGTTCAAGTAGTGCAACCGAATCCAATCCAGTACAACCCTAGACTACTTCGTCCCTTACGTAGTCCTCCTTCTCTTCTCCCCCCACAACCCTAGTACTGATCCTCTAGTACCACCACCTCCCGCACCAGCAGCCCGCTTTCGTGATATTAATTACGAAATATGTGAAAAATCCTGTTCTCTTGAATGTCTCAACGGCTTCCAAATCAATGCTCCTACCGTTCCCTGTCCTGGTTTATTGCTTCCCCCTCATGACTTTTGTATGCATCAGTGTGTGCGGAAACGCAACAGCCAAATGCCCCCAAACCTCTATCAATGTACTGCTGGATGTGCCTATAATTTTGTTACTGCCAATACCCAATTAACTGATCATCACGGAGGTACGTACGTTAAGTAATACATACCAGAATCTATATGTTTTATCATGTTTATTTACATCACAATTCATATATTCATTATAATTTACTCATCACATTTGATTTTGTGTCATAATGCTATGCCAGCTACAGATTCTAATGATAAACATGCGCAACCATGTTGCTTCCTGCTATAGCAAGTGCAAGAAGATTTCTCAAGAGTGATCGAGATTCAAGACTGTGCTATTGGAACCAGAGAATCGCATTATCCAAATGGAAGTACTTTGGGAACAATAAAGAAGAGATGTCCATCTTGTTGTCCCCATGTTAATTAAGGGAAAAGATATGAATTCAATATTGCTGCCTGTAAGTTAGAATGACCTGTATTTTGGGGCAATCATGAACCTTTTTACTTGATTTAATCTCAACTTGTAAACTACTAACCGTATATAAACCTAGTGGATCAAATGCAAAGTACAAAACAAGAAGACACTTGAAAAATGAACCAAGAGAAAGAAATCAAAGTGGAACTAGCTCTGTATTAATAATGAAATCAGTACAGCCACCAAGAAAAGAATGTACAGAATGATGAGGTATCATACTAATCCATGAAAAAGCTTTAAGCTGCACCAGTTATAGCAACATTTGATGGTTTTGGGCACACAGTGGTTGGAAGAATCACAGGTTTTGAGTCCCCAGGGTACAGGACTGCCAAGGGAAGAATCTCCTCTGCATCCCCAGGTTTTGAACCTTCTGCCTTTTCACAATTCTCAGAGGATGGCACTGCAGAGACTTGCTTCTTTAATGGCTCAACTTTGACCTCTCCAAACCCATCAAGTTTGGTCACAAAAGGGTGGTTCAATAGCTTAGCAGCTTCCAACCTCTCAGAAGGGTTCCTCACAAAGCACTTTCGCAAGAAATCTTTAGCATCTTCTGATAGCCAGCCAGGAACAGTGGGAACTTTTGAAGCAATCAGAAGCTGTAGGTCTCCAAGTGTCGCGCCGGCTTTCAAATCCCACGGCCACCTCCCCGTTAACATCTCGAGCACAACACAACCCAAGGCCCAAATATCAGAAGGCTTCTCCTGATTTCCATAAAGCACGGCTTCTGGTGAAAAATATATTGCAGTGCCTTGACAAGCAGGTTCTTTGCGACTCTTTTTTTTATAAACAGCAAACTTTGCCAGTCCAAAGTCCCCAATCTTGGGCACAAAATCACCATCACTGTTACTCACAAGCAATATATTTTCAGGCTTCAGATCACAGTGGACACAGCCCCTTACATGAATGTACTGAAGCCCTTTCAGAAGACACCCTGTATACTTTCTTACTTGGGACTCAAGCAACCCGAAACGCCCGGATTTTGTTATCAAATCCCTCATTGTTCCTCCATCAGCATACTCCATTAACACATTGTATGTGCATTTGTTTTCAGCATCAGAAGTCATATCTGATCCATAACAGTCGATAACAAAAGGGCAGTAGCCAAAAAATTTAAGAAGTGTCCTTTCCATGAGCAGCTCAGGCGATTCAAAGACCCGTCCCGATTTCGCCGCCATAATCGCCGGCAAACCCTCGCTACCCAACTTGGGTTTTTTCGCAGAGGCCAAATAAACCGACCCGAATCCACCTTTGCCAAGCATCCGCCCTCGAACCCACTCACACTCAGGAAGTGACAAACTCCTTTCTTTCTTAACAAGCTCTGGTTCGTCTTCCTTTTGGGTTTCTCTTTTCCTCTTCGATGAACCCATTGTTCTTGTAGTTTGTGAAAACAAAATTAAATCTTTTGGCTTCTGGGTTTTGATAAAAACAAAGGGACAGACAGAGAAAACGATCAACTGGGTAAAGAGCAAAAGAGATGAACTGATTGATGTTGAAGAAGCAGAGAAGTGGGTGATCCACGAAGAAGACGATATAAGAGAAATTGAAGCAAGCAAAGCGTTTAGGGTTTTATATTGCTTAAATTTGACGCGTTGATTGAAAGCTCGTGACTTTGTGTGAGGGTTTATGAAATCTGATTTTCCCTTTTAATGGTGGAGTTGGGTTTCATTTTTCCATTATATAGAGATAAGGGTTGAAGGCGGTGAGCACTCTAACGGTCATATTTTCGTTTCGCGGCCTTTCCCTGCGCCCTAATTAACAATCTTATAAAAGATTTTTTTTATTGTTGTTATTATTTTATTTTGTGAAATCTGGGCCGTTGGTTTAGTATCATCTGGACCGCTGAAGGCATAAACCGTTTTACTTTTTGTTTATAATACCTTGCTTTTTCTACTTTCTCTTTTATTAAATGGCTGAGTTTAGTGTCACATTTTATTATAACGCAAAAAAAAAAAAAAAAAAAAAAAGGATTTCCGTTTTTTATCTAATTTTTAATTTTTGGACAGAGAAAAGTTATTTTTTACTCATTTCTTAATCCTTATTTATTTTTTTTAATGTATAACGATAACACCACATGACATGTTGAAATGGACTATATTTTCATCTTAACTTATTAATTTATTGTATTGAGAATGATAACATGATAGGATAAAGTTGAATTTGTTATTTCCATCCTTAGTTTATTTTATTTCCTAGACGAGACCTTGTCGAGGTAAATAGTCCTAATACATTTTGAAGAATAATTTCCATTTTAGAAGAAAATATATAAATATAAAATACCTAAAGAGTTTTGGTTTGACAAAAAATAGTAATTGTCATACTTACACACGACCTTCTAACCATGGTGTGAACCACCATGATTATGTTCTTCAATTTATTTTAGCTAAAAAGAAATCGAACAATTAACAATCAATGAGGATAGAACGGGAAGGTTAGGAATTTTTTGTGAGGATATATGGGTGTGGTGAGAAAAAGAACTGGGTGCAATTCGATCCGTATAGAAACATCGCAACTCCAGCCTCGTCTCTCTTGTCTCCGATGTCCTCATTGTCCTCCTCTGCTCGCTCCCCATTCTCGGCCTTCTCTTTCGCCAGATGAACTTCTCATAAGTCAAAATTCCCCATTTTCCTTTGCGCCCTTGTTTTGTCTGCCCAGAAAATGCTGGAAAGCGACCGCTTTTCTTTCTGTTTTTGGTTTATTTTTTTGGGTTTTGAGGAATTTGGGTTTCTAAAGTCTTGTTATTGGGTTATTGGGTCAATTTGGAGTCTGGTTTTATCTGATGATGGTTGAAAATTGAATACAAATTTGTTGTGCTTTAATTGAGTTTGATTAAGAATGATCTTGAGAAATTTGGGTTTTGTTTAGATTTTGATAGGCTCTTTAACTCTCTAGGGTTGTCTTGAATGGATGCATTGGAATTGAAATAGGTTACGGGGGTTGAAGAAAAATTGGAGTTGTTACCGTGATAGATGAACTGAGAATTTGTGGTTCTTTGTTTCAAATTATAATTGTGTGGATGGTATTGTTTGATAAGCGGTTTCTGTGTCATATTATGAATTTATAGATTTGATACGATTGTAGTGGTGAATGGTGATCTTTGTGTTGAAGTATCTAGTTTTATTGTTGACTAGGGTACCTGTCGATCCACTCGAGTGGCAGATTTCACAGGACATTGCTAATAGCATTGTTGCATGGTTAGCCAATACCATAGGAGCAGCTGAGTCTGTATTGAGGGTTCCAGCCATAGGGCATGACAAGAGGTTCTTTTTCAAGGTAATAATGCTTGATGACTGCAATGGATTTTTGTTTTGGTATCAAGCTTTTGCACAGTCTCTATTACTTGGTGGCTATGGATGAAAATTTTCAACGGCTAACATGTAGACATAAGCTTCTGCGAGCTTTAAGTATCAAGGAGAGGTGCTAATACATGTCTTAAGAATTATAAAGTGGCCCAAGTCAGGACATATTTTGAACTTTGATATTGTAGAAATTTGGATTTCTTTTGGTATTGAGCTCCATATGCATGTTGTTATGTGTGCACTTGTGTTTTCATGCTTGCATTTGTCTTTTTCACTGGGAAGACTTGGATGCCACTTCGAGGGCACTCCATAATGCACCTTCTCTTCTACTGCATAGTATTTTAGAAGAAAAGAATGGAAGCTAAAATGTACTTGTAATAACAGTCCACAAGATAAAAAAAAATATCTTTGTAGCTGATTTGTAGCTTCGCTATAGTAGAAAATTAACTTTTTGCACTGAGTAGACAGCCCTCACTATATTTTTCTAGCTATAAATTCTAAATTCTAATCATCAAACTTTTGACCTGAGTAAAGGCATCTTGCGGTCCCATGGCAGGTCCTTTGGCTGACAGGCCATCATGTACTTCTGTGCTAGTCTATCAAATTGATTTTTATTTTCCTTCCTTGGCGATGGTTGTAGATGTAGCTTATCAGTATCGTGATAGCATGTTATCACGTAGAATAAAGCTATGCAAATTTGTTAACCATAAGTAGTTCTTGCAGACAGCTAACCCGATAACTTCTCATTTAAATCCTTCTCCAGGTGGTGTTTTGTCTTTACATGCTATCAGCTTTGGGACGGTTGGTGTCAGGTCTTACAGTTGCCTATGCTGCTATGTTTTTTGCTTAAATCTGTTACCTCTTCGTAGCTGAGATTGTTTTCGTAGTTTGGTATTTTAAGATAAAAAGCAGGGTGGCAACTTATGTGTTGTTTTTTCAGATTCAGTAGCCACTGTCTTATTTGCCATTTGCTTTTGTTTTGTTTTTTTATTGATGCAAAGTCTTTCACTATTTGAATACATTCATGTAAATTTTCCTTTTTGGCCTGACTTGTATCTTTGTTTTAAACATCACATATATATAACTTTCCTAGAATCTGTCTGCTCCTGAAACAGGATTATGCTTGTTTTACCTTTATATGTTAGCTGAGATCAGTCGGTCAATCAGTGCATGTTTGTCTTGATTTCTGAGGAGAACGAATGATCTAGCGGAGGAAGATGCTGCAGAGCAAGATACTATGTAGCTTAAGTTTTATGTAACCTCCATGTACAATGAATCTTTGTATATTTTTGTGCGGTTGTATTTCGAGCTACTCATAGTTTCTGTGTACATACGACTTTGTGCCTGACCCCTCTTGGGGTGGTACAATATTGTTAACCAAGACATACAATTTTACGATACAAATTGTTGAATAATTGATACCATTGCTGAATAAATGCTGGTCATTAGTTTTTGCTACAACCTTTGTGCTGAAATTGTTGATTAGAATTTTTACTGACTTGAAATGAAAAATCGGAAAAATGAAAGTCCAAAGAAAAACTATGTTTCTTCAACAGTGCTCTGTTTTACCATGAACAAGTTATACTTTGGATAAATTTGGAAACAAAAAAGGTAATGTTGTTGTCCCTATGCTGATTAAGGAAAAAGATATACATCTATTATTGCTGTCGACAGGCCTTTGACTAGCTTGATAAGTTAGATTCCCCTGTATTTTGGGGCAAGCATGCACATTTTACTTTTTACTGATTTAATCCCAACTTGTAAACTACTGGTCAAATGCAATGATTAGCGAGATAATCTACGTCAGTAAAACAGTAACACCAACACACATTAGGAAAAGAGATCAAAGTGGAACTATTAGCTCTCTATATTAACATAAAAACTATACAGCCGCCAAGAAATGAATATACATATCAAGCCTTACATCAATTCATGGAAGGCTTTCAAAACAATATAAACTAAGCTGCACCCAATATTGGAAAAGCTGATGGCTTTTGGCACCCAGTGGTTGGGATCACAGGGGTTGAATCTCTAGGAGACATGAGGGCCAAAGGAAGAATCTGTTGCTCCATCTCCTCTTCCTCTTCAGAGCTCCAACTTCCAAGTGGTATAAAACTACCATAATCAATAACACAGTGCTCAGAAGATAACACTGAAGAAACTTCCTTTATTGGTTCAACTTTAACCTGTCCAATCTCATCAACTTTAGTCACTAAGGGATGGTGCAATAGCTTAGCTGCTCTGAGCCTCTGTGAAGGGTCCTTCACAAAGCAATTCTTCAAGAAATCTTTCGCCTCTTCTGATAACCCACCAGGAATGTTAGGAATTCCAGAAGCAATCTGAGGCTTTAGGTCATGAAGTTTCACGCCGGCTTTTGTATCCCATGGATGCCTCCCAGTGAGCATCTTCAGCACAACACAGCCCAATACCCAAATATCAGAAGGCTTCTCCTGAATTCTATCGAGCACTGTTTCAGGAGGTAAGTACATTGGAGTGCCTCTACAAGAACGCTTGCTCATAGCCCTCTTTGTCAGACCAAAGTCCCCAATTTTGGGCACAAAACCAGAACCAGAGGTCACAAGTAAGATGTTTTCAGGCTTCAAATCACAGTGCACAAAACCCATTTCATGAATGTACTGAACCCCTTTCAAAATCGACTCTGTATACTTCCTCACTTGTAATTCACAGAGCCCCGAGCCCCCAGATTGCTTTATCAAATCCCTCACTGTTCCTCCATCAGCATACTCCAAGAAGACATTGTATACCAAATTATGACCAAACCCAGCAGTCACATCTTCTCCATAACAGTCGATAACAAAAGGGCTGCTACGAAGCGTTTGAAGAAGTGACTTTTCCATCATCAGCTCAAGCGATTCAACCATCAATGCCGATTTCACCGCCATGATCGCCGGAAAACCCTCGCTACCCAATTTGGGTTTTTTCACAGAGGCCAAATAAACCGACCCAAATCCGCCTTGGCCAAGCTTCCGCCCTCGAACCCACGAGCCACACCCAGTAAGTAAAAAACTCTTCTCTAAAAGCCCTGGTTCGTCTTCCTTCTGGGTTTCTCTTTTCCTCTTCAATGAATCCATTGTTTTTTGTACTTTGTAGAAACAAAAATTGAAGCTTTTGATTCTGGGTCTGACAGAAACAAGTTAACGGAGAAAACGATCAAATGGGAAAGAGAAAAAGAGACGAAGCAGAGAAGTGGGTGATCAACGAAGGAGACGATATCATTGAAACAGAGAAGAGTGATCGAAGCGAACGTTTTAGGGTTTTCTATCTGCGTAACTTTGACGCGGTGATTGAAGCTCGTGATTTTGGAGAAAACGATCAAATTGAAATGGGTAAGAGAAAAAGAGACGAAACAGAGAAAGTGGGTGATCAACGAAGACGACGACAGCGTTGATACGGAGAGAGATCGAAACGAACTTTTTAGAGTTTTCTCTCTGCTTAATTTTGACGCGGTGAAAGTTTTTGTGAGGGTTCTTGAAATCTGAGTTTGCTTTTTCCTGGTGTGGTGTTTGGGTTTCCTCTTTCTATTACATAGAGAAAGCGAAGGAGGAGGTGAGCGTTCTAACGGTCATATTTTCTTTCGCGGCCTTTCCTTGCGCTCTAATTAACAAATCTAATTAAAAGATTCTCTCAACAAAAAAATCAAATAAAAAGATTTTATTTTATGAGATGTAATAAATGACTGACTGCTACCAATTTGAAATCTTAGGTCACTCTTAGCTGGAAACATCTCGGCCGTTGGTTAAATATTATCTAACCTGTGGAAAGCATAATCTCGTTCTTTTTTAAAAAAATAAATAAAAAAATAAATTTATTGTCTCTTTTATTAAATGACTGAGCTTAGTTTACACCCACATTTTATTATGACAAACATAAAAAATGATTTTTCCTTTTATATTTTCTTTCGCTCTTGATTAAACTTATTTTCATTTTTTATGTGTGACGGTAACACCACGTGACATGTTGACATGAATTGTGTTCTCATCTTAACTTTTTAATTTATTGTGTTGAGAATGACAACCTCATAGGATAAAGTTGAATTTGTTATTTCCACCCTATCTCATTTTCTTTCCTAAGCGAACTCATCAAGGTAAATAGTCCTAGTAAATTTTAAGGAATAATTTCCATTTTAGAAGAAAAAGCCTTTGTTTTTCATTGATACATAGTCTTTCACTATTTGAATACATTCATGGAAATTTTCCTCCTAGTAGAGTTTGTAACAATCAATATTGAATCAATAAATTTGAGGCTTAACTTACGTTTTTTTGGTCCCCGTAGTTTGACTCATTTTTCATAAAAAACTGGATTGGACGAGAGGGCTATAGCTTATAGATTGTCACAAAACAAGACAGAATATATACATGAAGATCAAACAAGCGCTGTCAAAGCCAGGCAAGTTCACCTGCTGTAACATCAAGAGCCCTAGTTCTTTGAACACTAGGATACAGGACTTTGAACTAGTAGTTTGTTTCTTTGAGCACTAGGATACAGGACTTGAGCCTAAAAATATAACAAATACTTGTAATATGCAAGATTTTACAGTCCATCATGTTTACCTTTGTAAGACTGTCTCTAACATACTTACACGGAGAGACAAATAATCCTATAGATATATATTGAATACACAGTGCAGCTCACCCAAGTTTTTGAGATCAAATTCTTTTGCCAAGGCAGACAAAAACAGTAGAGAATAGAGGTAACAGCAGAATCACTTCTAATCCATATTATGTCATCAAAGTAAAGAAGAATAATAACCACTGAGCCATTACAGTACCTGACAAACAAAGAAGATTATGCATATGATACTTTAAAGAGCCTATTGCGGGAAGAAAAGTGGTATATCTCTCGTTCCAAACTCTTGATTCCTTCGTAAAACCATACAAGGATTTCTGTAATCTACACATATAATCAGTATGTCTAGCTATGGTGCCGTCCGCAATCCTTATATATACCAAACCAGATGTTCCATGCTTATCTTATGTTATGCAGCAATTTCTGCTTTCATAGCATTCTGCCAAGCTGGAGCTTTAGAAGCTGAAGAAAAGGCGAAAGATCAACATACAAAGAAGAAGAAAAAATTGAGCTCTCAAATTGATCTCTCTTCAATGTCTGCTTTGGAGATATCGAAACTAGCAAATTAATATATATAAAGTATAAACAAATGCAACTAGAAAGGTCAGGTTTTTTATTATAAAATAAATAGTATAGCCGAGTGGCTATACGCTTTATTTTAAAAAAACAGAGTAGACGCACAACGTTAGGTGCCACGTGTGAAAATAAGTATAGCCGCTATACAATTTTTGAAGAAACATTAATAAAACCGGGTATAGCCGTGCAGCTATACTGTTTTTACACATGAGGCGTCAGGTGAGTTTTTAAAAATATATATAAATAGCATCGCCGGTCGGCTATACCCAGTTTTTTAATTGTTTAAAAAAAAATAGTATAGCCGTACGGCTATACGAATTTCGACACATGGGCGCTAATCGCTGGGCACGTCTTCTTTTGTTTTTCATGAATAGTATCGCCGCATGGCTATACTCGGGATTTTATTATTTAAAAAGAAGAGTATAGCCGAACGGCTTTACCGGCGTCGTTTCTTTTTAATTTCTTTTAATAAATAGTATAGCCGACCGGCTATAAGTTTTTTGACACGTAGGCGCTAGTGGGTCTTTTTTAATAAATAAATAGTATAGCCGCACGGCTATACAGCTTTTAAATATAATATAGTTGAAGGGTATAGCCGGCTATACGCTTTTTTGACACGCGGGCGCTAGGCTTGTTCTTTTAAAAATAAAAATAAAAATAGTATAGCCGCGCGGACATACGGGGTAATGGGTTTTTTTTAAAAAAAGAAGAAGAGTATAGCCGGACGGCTTTACGGGGGTCCTTTTTTTGTTTTTTATAAAGTGTTTATGGTTTAGTTTTTTTTTGAATTTGGTGTGTATTATGGTGCCATCCGCAAATACCAAAGTTCATGTTCCCTGCTTATGCTATTCATCATAGCCACAACTTCTTTAGAAGCTGAAGATAAGGCGACAGATCAACATCAGCAGAATCTGTGACAACTGATGTTAAGGCTTTCGTTTCACTGATTCCAGACTTGGATCTGGTTTGAATTTGGTGTGAATTACTTGGAAATGATTGGTAAAATATTTGTAAGTTCTCTGGTTGAAAAGCTAAAGAGGTAATGATGAAGGATCTAAAGGAACTGATTGACTGGGAATAAAAGAAACAGATGTCTCAAAACAATCTGACAAGGAGACTTAAGACAAATATAGCCCATATACTGAGAAGCATATCCAAGAAAAACTCATGTTCTGGTTTTGTTTATTGTAGCTTGATGGTTTTATAAGTTCAGGCAAAGGAAAGTATGCACAACTATGACCCAAAAGAGATTAATTTCATATGGTGATTTCAAACTCAGATTTTTGCACGGCATTTTTATTTATCAAATATACAGATGCAGCACAAGCATTATACCAGAACTTTGAAGTAAAAAGTAAAAAGATAGAAATTCCGTCGTAGCATAGAAAATAAGATTTTATTATTCAATTCATGATTTGACAACTAGCCTTCATGTGTTTCAATCCCATCAATGTTATTATTCTGAGTGCATTTCTGTCAAACGTTTTCTCTTATTCATGATGATGAAAGGGAAATAGAAATATCTAATTATTTATTTTTATCCTTGGCCTGCAACGGTGGTAGCAGAAATCCAATTGGCCCTTGATGCTTTTCTCAGCAACTGTCACTGGAGGAATTGAGTGAATATACATACCAAAAGCAGGGTCAGAAAGGGTGGGTATGTTCTTTATGCAGTCAATTAGACAATTTTTGAGATACTTTGAGCCTTCATTAATCTTGCATTTAGAAGGGCAGGCATCCAGGCAAACCCTTCTTCTCCAAATCATCTTATTGTCATTAAATTTGACGCAATTGACCTGGCAGCTTCTCAGGCATGAGTTGTCTATTGGAGGAAAATTGGATTTAGGTGGTGATTTTCGGACAGGTGCAAGAGGACTTGGGATTTGATGAGAAGGTGGCATTTTTTTGACAGGAGGAGGTGAGTTTTTGAAAGGTGTGACATCAGAAAATGAATCATCAAAAAAGTTAGGGTCAACAGATTGGCCCATAACAACCGCAACCATCATGAACATCATAGCCACAACTCCTATATTACTTCCCTTCATGTCCATAGCTATAGCTTTAATCTCAGAGTCTCTCTCTCTCTCTCTCTCTCTCTCATGTCTTTAACACACTTCACTGGAAATTTTGTGTGGTGAGTTTGGTTTTGTACACATTGACCCTATTTATAGGATTGGAAACCCAATTGTCATATTGCATGAGATTGATGTCTAGTTCATTGTGATGAGCACAAGTTTATAATGTTGATGGATTATTGAAAGCACAGAAGGGGATTAATGCATGGTTGCAGCTCAATCAAAGGATAACAAGAACATAACAGTAGGCTTTTAATTACGTTCAATTATTTATATACCAATTTAAGATTAATTTGTCACAAATTATCTGGCTACTTAATCAAAGGGACAAATGAAACATGTTCTACAACACTGGATGAACAAACTACATAAAACAAGGTTTGTTTAGGCACCGATCTAATTCGCCAATTTCCTTAGAGGAATTTTGAATAATGGTTCATTGTTCTGATTAAGCTCTAATCTATTCACATAACGGTTTCAAGGCTTGTAATCTGTAAACTTAATTGAATCATTTCACAAAGGATTAGGGGTGTCAGTTTCAATTTCTATATGTATCACCAGTCAGACTCAATTAAAAACATAAACCGTATCATGTTTTTTGTAATTTTTTTTAGGCCAACGCATAACAAAGGATTAAGGAGATAATCTATCCCAGAGTGTAGGCTGTTAGGTCTACAATCAACAGAAATCAACAAAAATCAGGGAATAATTAACGAAAATCAATCCAAGTCAAGACATCATTACAAATCAATTAAGGAAGTTTTTTTCTTTTCCTTTATATAATTTAGCTAAATTAGCGAGCTGCTAATTAAGATGGACAAAGGGTACAGAGGCTATAAATAGTATGTTTCTGTGCTCAACATTCGAACATGCAGAACAAAAGTTCTGATAGTTAAAAGATAGAGAGATCGAGTGGGGGATTGGGCAGCCATGGAAGCAACTAGCTATAGAACCATCACTTCTTCCATGATCAAAATCATGATGGTGATTATGATGATCATTTTGGTTAATGTTCAAGCCGATGATCATCAAGATTATCTAATCAACATCCCTTCCAACACAGTCACTCCAGATGACAATGCTCACGTTGAAGATCAAACAGCAGCAAGTCCACCGCCACCAAACTCATTCATTGGTGATGTAGGTCGTTGTGCTTCTGAGTGTGCAGCTATGTGCGGCCGCCGCCACGGCATCACCACGGGTTCAGCTTCAACCGACCGGTTCTTCTTTCCTCGCATTCCGGGTTTTATCAAACCCCCCCGCATTCGCAGACCTGGCCGTGTTCGCAAACCCCGAAGACCCGGTGGCAGAGGCAGAGCACACATCGGGGATTGTTACAAGGACTGTTTGCTAGACTGCGGCCTACAAGCCCCGAGCAGCCTATCTCAATGCACTGCTGGATGTGCTTATAATTCTGTTGCTGCTACTGCATCAACCCTATTAACTGAGGATAAAGTGCAGAACTATGTTGATTCCTGCTACAAAGAGTGCCAGAAGAATAATTAGGTGTTGCTAATTACTAGTCATTTCCGCTTTTGTGATCAATGTGTTGATGAAAGAGTTTGCAGATTTATTAGAATAAAATAATTTATTTAATAGTATCGTTAAGGATCCACCGGTGTGTATTCATTTAAGTTTGCAGACCGGGCAATTCGTGTCCACAGGTCGTGTTCAGGATCAACACTTGTTCGATGTCAACACGATTATGATTTGATTTATGAACATGGTGCAACCCATTTCAAAATTCTAAGTTGATAATTCGTGTTCACGCATTGAATTCTACACAGATCTAACACGAACATGATTAATTAAAATCAATTTAAACACAACAATATTAGTAATTTTGTGATTTTTTTCAAACACAACAATTTTATATTTGAAAATTGAAGCAAACTTGTTAAATATTTCTTACTCCTTATAATTCCATGCAGCAAACATTCAACATTCTATCAAAGACTCTTTTGACTTTATATATGCAGAGGAGCACAGTGATAACCCGTTAGTGTATTTAATATGATGCTTTGTTTGAGCACACCCACAATGTCATCTCATGATCAAGACCATTTCCTTTTTAGGTAATACATTCAAGTATCAAATGACCTTGCAAAAAATAATTGTCCACATTAGACAATATTTAGTCATCCTTATAAATGAAATATGCCTACCATTTGATTGCTTAAGTTGCTTGAGGAAGATGTAAACAATTATATTGATGGATGAAATATGTCTACCGTCAACAACAAAAAGAAGACAACATTTGGTCATCTATCTAGGATCAGATAAACAAATAAAAAAGATATTTCCTATGAACAATTGAAATATATTTATGATAATAATCAAATGGTTAAATGATTTCTAATTAGCTATTTTTTTGGGAGAGATATTCCTTGAATGACGACCTAAAAAATGAATGATTTGAATCATGAGATGACATTGTACAATAGGCCCAAAAAAGTGATTAATGTTGTATTAACTTACTAACTGGTTAATAATCTTGCCACTTTACTCAAATAATATAAGTGACTTTATGATAGTTTCTTTTCTCGATGATTTCATTTTGTACACGTAACACATTGCCCTTTTTAAGGATTTGAACTTGCCCCTAATTGGGAGCCCTTGTCAGTAGTACTTGTTATGCATGAAATGTGTGACCATTATGTGCTCATGGTCATGGTTGTGTAATTAGACTAAAGAAAGCCCATATAAAGTTGATTCCTAATTATATTGTTGAATTGCTGATTGATTGATCATTTTATAGTGTTACTATATATACAAATAAAATGCCAAAATTTAGTTCCTATCTTACTAAATTCTGTTGATCAGGGACACAATCATAGCCATTAGAGAGAAAAATAAAGATTCAAAATACGGGAATTAATGCATGCATTAGAGTTCAATCAGTTATCTCATCCATAATCTCACTAATTATCTGATCGATCGCCAGATATTAATCCTTCAGTTGAGGGGCTGATCGAATGGTGTTTTCATCAATTACCTAATCGACTGATATAACCAAAGGAATTCATTAAGAGGTGTCAATGTTTCATTGGATGACAGCCAGCATGATGGCAGGAACCAAATTCAATTTTCCTATCAAAGGGCGGCAATGCATGGATGCAAGAGAACAATCGGAACATTGGCAGTTTATAATTGATTCTAAATGCAAGCAACGATCTCCAAAATTTGCTCTCATTTGGCATTCACTCACAGAAATCTATTAATGGAAAATTCTGATAGTAAACTGCAAGGCCAAGGCTATAAATAGTGGGCTGGTTGTGTTCATCGATCATCATATCCAAAGTACATTGCGATCTACACTTGGAGAGGGAGAGATCGGTGATGGTGACCATGATGAATATTATGGTCCTTTTGCTAGCAGTAGCAGCAAGCCTAGGGTTTGTAGTTGAAGCTCAAGTAGGTCTTCCACCTCCTCCTATCCCTGGCCTCCCTCCTCCTATCATCCCACCAGCCTTTCCAAACCCTAGCATTCCTGGTCTCCTCCCTCCTATCACTCCATCAGGCCTTCCTGTTCTCCCTCCTCCTATCACTCCACCAGGCCTTCCTAACCCTTATCTTCCCGGTCTCACTCCACCTGGCTTTCCTAACCCTTATCTTCCCAGTCTCACTCCACCTGGCTTTCCTAACCCTAATCTTCCAGGTCTCACTCCACCAGCCTTTCCTAACCCTAATCTTCCAGGTCTCACTCCACCAGCCTTTCCTAACCCTAATCTTCCCGGTCTCACTCCACCAGCCTTTCCTAACCCATTAATCCCTGGCCTCTCTCCTCCAACTACTCCTAGTGCACCAGTTCCAAGCCCTCCTCCTTATTTTAATCCTTTGGATCCAAACATTCCACTCCCTCCATATAGTCCTCAACCATCACCTTCTGTTGAAGCTCCTGCCAACAGTCCTCAACTTTCAACTTTTACACTCCCACCAGAACTTTATAAAAACATAGGAAAAGCACCACCCTTTGTTGTAGCACCCAATACTCCTCTACCACCGGGTGTTGTTATACCACCACCACCACCCCTAAACACTCCACCGCCACCTGGTTGGTCGGCTGAAAAGATCGCCCTTAAAAACGGCATTTGTGGTGTTTCCTGCGCTTACGAATGCCAAGCCCCCGCCGTCTGGAGCATTCCCACAGCAAAAAATACCAATGGGTTTTTCCGTGGACGCGGCGGCGGTGGCGGAGGCGGAGGCTTTTTCCGTCCAGTCCGTCCTGTCCGTCCTGTTACTCCCGTCCCCGTTCCCGTTACTCCTGTCCCCGTTATCCCTTCACCCGTTATCCGCCCTCCCCCCATCCCTACTCCAACCAAACCAAATCCACCCTCACCGCCTAGTCCCGTTGCTCCAGCCAAACCGAATCCCCCACCCAATCCTCCCACCGGTCTATCTCCACCCTCACCGCCTAGTCCCGCTGCTCCTGCCAAACCGAATCCCCCACCCTCTCCTCCCACCGGTCCATCTCCACCCGGTTCTCCCACCGGTCCATCTCCACCCAGTGCTCCTGCTAGTCCATCTCCACCTGGTTCTCCGGCTAGTCCATCTGCACCTGGTTCTCCAGCCAGTCCAGCCAAACCCGGTCCTCCGGCTAGTCCATCGCCACCCGGTTCTCCCTCCGCTCCATCGCCACCTGGTTCTCCCGCCGCTCCATCTTCACCAGGTACTCCTGTCACACCAGTGACACCTGCGAGTCCCGTGGATCCAGTTCATCCTGTGGACCCCAATCACCCCGTACCCGGTTACCGTTACTCAAGAAAACGGGGTATGAATCAAGCAGGTTGTGTCGCTGCGTGTATTCTCCAATGCAACCAGGAATATTTACTTAGTCTCGTTCCTTGATCTGTGTCTCTCATTTTCGGTCCAATTAACTCATCATTCTTCAGGTATTTATTTCACATCATCACATGATTTACATTTTTTGTATATTACCATTTATTTGATTTGATTTGATTCCTCACCATGTTTAATTAGTTTTGTGGTTTACAAATGCAGATGCTGGTCGATCAAGTATTCAATAACGACCTTGTTGCAGCAGCTGATGCTAATCATCAAGTTTTTGATCCTTCGAGTCAGAATAAAACATGTATCTGCGTACTAGCATGATTCATGAATCTCATGTAATCAATCACAATAAGAATTCCTATCTTTCTCATATGTATGTGTTCTGTGATTTTGTTTTTTACTTTTTTATTGTATCAAAAGAATTCAATAAATAACGAGAAAATCTCATGAAGGTTCTTACCTTTTAACTAAAAGTTTGCCTAATCTAGCAGCAAACCAAGCACAGAACTGAGTCTAACCTTTTTGGCTTTACAATCACCGTCACCAACTAAGCCAAAACTACCCGCAATTATTTACAGAAAAGAGTATCAATTCTCGTATATTTATTGCATCAATCACATGATAATTACCTCACCAAAAAAAAAAAAAAAAAAAAAAAAAAACAATATTCAAATCAATGAAGCTTTTGGACACTATCAACCTTTTTATTGGACTCAATAACGCACACTAATCAAAGACCAAAATGAAAGTGATGCTGAGATTGAGAGAGGATGATGGGAGGGAGAGAAGTAACAAAAGTGAAAACCAACAATTTCAAATGTATTTCAGTTTTTAGTTTTTGTTTTCACTTCTGTTACTTCTCCATCCTCTCCTCTCATCTTCCCTCTCAATCTCATCTCCAATCTCATTCTCACTTCCGTTATCCATCTTTTTCCTCTATACTTTAGCACAAAAAACAAAAAAAATTTTAAAAACTAAAATTGAAATTGTTATCAAACGGCCCAAAGATTTAATTTTATCTCTTGATATGGGAAATCTGCCCAGAGACTATTCTAATTAACTTTGAATTTTACTATATAGATATTTTTCCCTCACGCACCCTTTAAATAAATAATACTAAATATCTTGGTTCTCAAGCACACAGAAAAGGAGGGGGCCGCTTGACATCTTCATTATGATTTGACCAACCGCGAAAGGGATGTATATACGCACACTCTTGGTGGAAGTGCCCCGAATTCCATGTACTTTCGTATACCAGTCCAAATGGGAATGAATTTCGAGTTGAATTTTTATGGAAACAGCGTCCCTGCCACCTCAACTTTATGCGAATGTTGTCTTCTTAAATAACATGCAAATATGTTATGTTTTTTCTTTTGTCAAATATTAAACATTTGATTAAGTGAACTCTTATTTGAATGCATAATAAGTACCATGATCTAGTATGCCAATATCTCTCAATTGAACATATATTACTCTTTAGTTTCTAATTTATTTTATACCTACTCTATTACAACTGCTGTCCCTTCATTTAAATGAATCCCGTATTTAGTTGCAAAGGACTCACTAGTGCAGTAGTTTGGAGCAATTGTTCCCCCAGACAAGGTCCTAGTGGGTTCGAGTCCTAGCATATTCGTGTAGCGTGTGTGAGTTTAGTATATTATCGTCTTTCTTAGTAGGAAATGTCCTAAAAATAACAAGTTATGAAGACAAAGTATGTGTCTTCCTGCTGAAGAGAAACTAGATATACAATGTAACAAGGAAATAAATACAGACTTAGATATACAATGAAAGGTAGGAAGCACAGTCAACAACATAGTTATAACAATTGGATAAGATAACACTAGGAAATTAAAATATAATGGAAAAGAGAACCCACCAGCAACTGAAATTCATTTTCTAGTTGACTAGAATCATCTTCAGAGAGAGCAGAAGTCAAAATCTGTCATTTTATCATTATAGCTCACTATACCACTTGACTACCTATATACATATCTGGTAGTGGGGGAAGCACGTTCTCCTTGAAGCTCTCTTAGTCTTAGGCAAATATATTATATATACAGTGGCGCATAGTTAAGGCGAGTCTTGTAAATAACCAGATGGCTATAACAAAGGTTTCCCTCTGTGTAAAAGACTTCTCAGTTTGGCTGAAACACCTCCAAACATGGAACAACATTGGCATTGGGTGATTCATCTGAACGTTGTATGTCTCGGCTTGCATACACCATGTAATGCATGTATGGCACACAGGTGAAGCCAGGCAAAGGAAGATTAGTATACATATAGCCAGGCATGCAACAAACACAAGGTACATATACAAGAAGGCCAACAATATACGACAGTGGCTTCGGAAAAGGCTCAAAATTACGTACTAATACATTCGTACTCTGATCAGAAATCATTACTATATATTTCTAGTATGCTTAATTTGTTCAGATGGAATTTCATGCACTCTAGCTATCAGCGATCTCTCTTTAAAGAAGTCTGAGAGATAGAAAATTTCCAGGTATCGTATGAAGTTCATGAGGCCGGCCGTCTTTTGTGTGTTATCCACTATTTGAGCCCTCTTCTTTAGGTTTTCGGATACTGGGTTTCCTCTGCAAGTATGAATCTGATTTTATTTGTTTGATCAATTTGGATTGTGTTTTTGGGTTTTCAATTTTTGCTTTCTTTGCTTTATTTTATGCATTACTTGATAATTTTTTTTATTTAGTAGTGTTTTAAGTTAATTTTTTTTTTTTTTTTTTTTTTTTTTTTTTTTTTTTTTTTTTTTGTTTATTTTTATCTGTTTTTGTTATTTGTCTTTTTGGTGTGATGTATTTTTTATGATTTATGATCATGGGCTCAAATGGGCAAAATGCTTAACAACTTTCTCAAATGGAAAATGCTTAAAATTTCATCTCTTTTCTGCCAAGTTTTCTTTTTTGGTTTCATTTAAAAAGTGAGAAATTACAAGGAGTGGTTGCAATTAAAACAAGAAAAGAAGAAGAGCCCATTAAGTTGGGATTGAAAGAAACACAGGCATATAGTTCTAGGAGAAGGCCCAATAGAAAC
Organism: Prunus armeniaca; assembly: GCA_903112645.1. Classification (NCBI taxonomy): domain Eukaryota; kingdom Viridiplantae; phylum Streptophyta; class Magnoliopsida; order Rosales; family Rosaceae; genus Prunus; species Prunus armeniaca. Next base: position 4,528,375 of record CAEKDK010000003.1, on the reverse strand, counting down.
TAGAAGTTCAAGTTTCATTAGTTTAACAGAAATTAGTTTTGAGTTTGTCTGATAAAAATAAATATTTACCCTCCAAATAAATTTGACACATTTTTTTTTGGAGGATCTTTCGTATTGAGAGGGGCGATAGTATACTAAACTCACACACATTACACAGATGTTAGGACTCGAACTCAAGCCCTTACCCAGGGGAGCAATTCACTCCAAATCACTGCACTAGTGAGTCCCTTGTACCAATTTTCTTTTTAAAAAGGAAGCCCTATACAATATTTTTTAAAATGTTAAAAAAATACAATAAATTTCATGTGAAGTAAAAAAAAACTATATATTTTGATATTAATTTTAACAAGTTTGTTAAAGGAAAAAGAACTATTTACCAGAAAATATTACGTAGGAAAAAAAAAGATCTGAAAGAACTGATTTTTTGGGTCTGGAGAAAGAAATGAATCAAATCCTAAACAGAAAAGTGAATCATAAAAGTATTTTAATGACAGTAAATTTAAATAAACGAAATATTTTCAATAGAGGAACTCGAACAATGGTTTGAGCATGCATGCTAACTATCTTGCTTCCAAATTTCGAAGATTACATGCATGATAAAAGCCTTGATGTACGTTCCATCAACTATATACACCAATAATTAGTTAATTAGTAGTACCCTTTTGAATGCTATAGCAATCCATACAGCTAACTAAAGGAAATTAATTCCTTAATTAATGACAGAAAATTCCTTAATCAAAGTAAGTTATTCCTAATTACAAACACACACCATGAGCACGTAAATCTCTAAAATTGCTGCACGTAAATCTCTAAAATTAATAATCAATCAACATTAGGGTTTATGGACTTTCCTTAGGCTCAATCTAATTACAAACACACACACACACACCATGGGCTCAATCTCATGCAATATGTCCAATCCTATAAATAGGGGCAATGTGTGCAGAACCAAATCAACCACACACAATTTCAAGTAGATTTTGGGTGAGAAGGAGAGAGTCTGTGAGATTAATTTGAGCCAGTAGCTATGGACATGAAGGGAAGTAATTTAGCAGTTGTGGTTATGATGTTCATGATGGTTTGCGTTGCTATGGGCCAATCTGTTGACCCTAACTTTGTTGATTATTATTCGCTTGCCGATGATGTCACACCTTTCGAAAACTCTCCTCATGTCGATAAAATTCCACCTCCTCATCAAAACCCTAGACCTGTAATCCCACCTTTTGAAACCGTATCACCACCTATGATCAGAATCCCTGTTGTCCCAAAATCACCTCCTCCCACTTCTCATCATGTTCCTCCAAAACACAACCCATGTCTGAGAAAATGCCACAGAAAATGCAACGACAATGACAAGTTGGTAGTTAGAAAAGCTTGCTTTGAGGCCTGCCCTGCCGAATGCAAGATTGAAGCTACAATGTCTCTCAAAAAGTGTATAATTGCCTGCGTAAAAGCCATACCCACATATCCTACCCCTGCTATTGGTATGTATATATCTTTAGTCTTTTTTCTTGTTGGGTTTTATCTTTTTTTATGGTTTTGGATTGTTTATCTAATTGCAGTGTTTTATTTTTCCATTTTTATGTGACAGTTACTGAAAATAACTTCAAGGGCCAATTGGATTTCTGCTATAAGAGGTGCAGCTCAAGAATGAAGATCAATAATTAGATATAATTTTCATCTCCATAAGGGAAAATATTATTAATGGATTGAATAATTGTATTAGATATTACTACTCATGGAACGGTATTGAATTGAATAAGAATTCTCTTTTTGAGACATTTCAGCACTTCCTTTTTTGTTTACTTATCCTTCTGAATGCACTAGTGTGGCAAAGACTTCCTAATCCATCATCTCCTTTTGTCCAACTTTTCCCACAATATATTCTTGAAAAAAGTTACAATAATTAGACCATATTACCAAATAAATTAGCCCTTAATTTATTTAACTAATCTTTTCAAATTGAAAAGAGTGGTAAGATGCAAGATCTACTGGTTCTAGGCAGCAAGACTTTGCTCAACTTCGTAAGAATCATGGCTCGAAACCTAAAATAAAAAAAAAAACAAAATGCTTATTCGTTGAAACTCAACTTATCACATGCTTAGATTGTGTAAAGGTTACAACAACATCATCATTTTTTATTACAACTGTATGTTTTATGACGCTACATGTAATTGTTTTGGTATTTATTACCCAACATCTCCTATTGCACTTAATGAGTTGTTTTATATCAATGCTACCTTTGCTAAATATAGATCTCATCCAAATTGTAATTTTAAAAAGATTTGTGAGGAAATGGAAGCTAAATATAAAAAGTATTAGACATAGGTTCCTTACACTTTATGTTTTGGTGCAATATTTGATCCTAGAATTAAAGTAAGTGATTCGCAGGTAATATTGACTGAAATATCTAGGAATTTATCCATCTGTTTACCACTTACAATATCTAATATTCAGAATACTTTCAATGATACTTATATATTGTATGAGAAGAAATATAATGTTGGTACAAAAGATACACAAACAGCTCCACGTGTTCCTTTATTTGACTCTTCTTCATCTAATAGTGCATATGTTTTTGGTAAGCTTGGTGTACCAAAGGAAATCAAAAGAGTGGAAAATGTTCTCGTACTGAAGTTTTTAAATACTTAGATACTAAATTTGCTGAATTTATAACTGAGGAAAAAACAAAAAATTTCAATCTTTTAGATTGGTGGAAAGCAAATGAAAAGAACTTTCATGTGCTTTCTATTATGACACATGCTGCATTAACACTTTCGGTGTCCACAGTAGCTTCTGAGTCTGCTTTTAATGCAGGTGGTCATGTGTTAGGTGAAAAGAGGACGAGGCTAACTCCTCAAATATTGGTGGTCCTTATGTGTGTTAAAGATTAGGAATATGCAAATTTCATGCTCAAAATTTTGTAGATGAAGATCTCCCTTATTTTGAAGATGGTGGCATAGGTTCCCTATCTAATGAAAACATCTAGTAGATTCCGTGCATACTTCTAATTGTGGTTATTGTTGGGTTTGAGTAATGCAAGTGATTGATAGTTGAGTAGGTGCCAACCTAGTTCAGATTTACTCAATCTATAGTGATGCAATATCTCAACCTTTTTGCTTTCATACCTATAAATTGTATCTTTGAATTTATTAATCAAGTGGACTGGTTTCAGTTTTCCGTAGTATTTCTAATGGTTTCTGTCTATGCTTTAGCTGGTTCTTGTTTTCATGTTCAACATTTTCCCTGTGTTGTGTGTATTTCCAAGATCTAGGTAGTTCTTGCATGTCTTCTTTCATTATTTTTATTTTCTATATACCAAATACCAATGTATATGAAATGAATGTTGCTAATACAGGTAAACATGCACAGATCTGCAGTTTCTCATTATTTTGTCTATGTTCCAGAATAAGAGACTGCAATGTAGTTTATTAATGGATATGAGCTGTTTACAATGGATTTTTTTTCATTAATTTAATATGCTAACAAAACAAATTATTCAAGTTACATGGGCCAAGTACGGGCCCGACCCGAGTACGGCCCGCCACAAAATGGACTTGAACTTTGAGCCGAGTTAGGTATAATATTTTAATAAATGAGTTGGCCCAGCACATCCCGCTTAATTACATGGGCCAACACAATACAGCCTAAAAAACATAATGAGCCAGTCCAATTTGACTTGTTTTATACCTCTATTCCTTACCAACTATATGCACCGGTAATTAGTTAATTGTATAGCAATCCCTACAGCTAACTAAAGGAAATTAATTCCTTAATTAATGACAGAAAATTCCTTAATCAAAGAGAGTTATTCCTAATTACAAACACACCACCCTTTGGAAATTCAATTAGATGAGCATATCATTCTCAGTCCCTCATTTGGAAATCGACCTCATCATCAACATTAGTAAATTAATAGTAACTCAAATTAATAATCAATCAAGAAAATTGAGATCATCAAAATCCGCTAGACATCGAAATTTATGGACTATCCTTAGTGTAAATTTGTGGGCTCACTCTCACGCAATATGTCCAAACCTATAAATAGGGGCAATGTGTGCAGAACCAAATCAACCACACACAGTTTCAAGTAGATTTGGGTGAGAAAGAGAGACGCTGTGAGATTAATTTGAGCTAGTAGCCATGGACATGGAGGGAAGTAATTTAGCAGTTGTGGTTATGATGTTCATGATGGTTTGCGTTGCTATGGGCCAATCTGTTGACCCTAACTTTGTTGATTATTATTCGCTTGCCGATGATGTCACACCTTTCGAAAACTCTCCTCATGTCGATAAAATTCCACCTCCTCATCAAAACCCTAGACCTGTAATCCCACCTTTTGAAACCGTATCACCACCTATGATCAGAATCCCTGCTGTCCCAAAATCACCTCCTCCCACTTCTCATCATGTTCCTCCAAAACACAACCCATGTCTGAGAAAATGCCACAGAAAATGCAACGACAATGACAAGTTGGTAGTTAGAAAAGCTTGCTTTGAGGCCTGCCCTGCCGAATGCAAGTTTGAAGCTACAATGTCTCTCAAAAAGTGTATAATTGCCTGCGTAAAAGCCATACCCACATATCCTACCCCTGCTATTGGTATGTATATATCTTTAGTCTTTTTTTTTATCTTTTTTTATGGTTTTGGATTGTTTATCTAATTGCAGTGTTTTATTTTTCCATTTTTATGTGACAGTTACTGAAAATAACTTCAAGGGCCAATTGGATTTCTGCTATAAGAGGTGCAGCTCAAGAATGAAGATCAATAATTAGATATAATTTTCATCTCCATAAGAGAAAATATTATTAATGGATTGAATAATTGTATTAGATATTACTACTCATTGAACGGTATTGAATTGAATAAGAATTCTCTTTTTGAGACATTTCAGCACTTCCTTTTTTGTTTACTTATCCTTCTGAATGCACTAGTGTGGCAAAGACTTCCTAATCCATCATCTCCTTTTGTCCAACTTTTCCCACAATATATTCTTGAAAAAAGTTACAATAATTAGACCATATTACCAAATAAATTAGCCCTTAATTTATTTAACTAATCTTTTCAAATTGAAAAGAGTGGTAAGATGCAAGATCTACTGGTTCTAGGCAGCAAGACTTTGCTCAACTTCATAAGAATCATGGCTTGAAACCTATAAAATTGAAAAAAGACATGCTTATTCGTTGAAACCCAACTTATCACACGCTTAGATTGTGTAAAGGTTACAACAACGTCATCATTTTTTTATTACAACAACAAAATGAATGACAGTCTGTTGAGGGACGAAGAGTGAAATGTTTGCTTTACTTCGTTGGACTTTTTCAAAGTTCATGTTTTATGACGCTACATGTAATTTTTTTGGTGTTTATTACCCAACATCTCCTATTGCACTTAATGATTTGTTTTATATCAATGCTACCTTTGCTAAATATAGATCTCATCCAAATTGTAATTTTAAAAAGATTTGTGAGGAAATGGAAGCTAAATATAAAAAGTATTGGACATAGGTTCCTTACACTTTATGTTTTGGTGCAATATCTGATCCTAGAATTAAAGTAAGTGATTTGGAGGTAATATTGACTTAAATATCTAGGAATTTATCCATCTGTTTACCGCTTACAATATCTAATATTCAGAATACTTTCAATGATACTTATGTATTGTATGAAAAGAAATATAATGTTGGTACAAAAGATACACAAACAGCTCCACGTGTTCCTTTATTTGACTCTTCTTCATCTAGTAGTGCATATGTTTTTGGTATGCTTGCTACCAAAGGAAAACAAAAGAGTGGAAAATGTTCTCGTACTTAAGTTTTTAAATACTTAGATACCAAATTTGCTGAATTTATGACTGAGGAAAAAACAAAAAAATTCAATCTTTTGGATTGGTGGAAAGCACATGAAAAGAACTTTCATGTGCTTTCTATTATGACACGTGCTGCACTAACACCTCCGGTGTCTACAGTAGCTTCTGAGTCTGCTTTTAGTGCAGGTGGTCATCTGTTAGGTGAAAAGAGAACGAGGCTAACTCCTCAAATATTGGTGGTCCTTATGTGTGTTAAAGATTGAGAATATGCAGATTTTCAAGCTCAAAATTTTGTAGATGAAGATCTCCCTTATTTTGAAGATGATGGCACAAGTTCCCTATCTAAAAACATCTAGTAGATTCCATTAATATTGTGGTTATTGTTGGGTTTGAGTAAAGCAAGTGATTGATAGTTGAGTAGGTGCCAACCTAGTTCGGATTTACTCAATCTATAGTGATGCAATATCTCAACCTTTTTGTTTTCATACCTATAAATTGTAATTTTTGAATTTATTAATGAAGTGGACTGGTTTCAATTTTCCTTAGTATTTCTAATGGTTTCTGTCTATGCTTTAGCTGGTTCTTGTTTTCATGTTCAGCATTTTCTCTGTGTTGTGTGTATTTCCAAGATCTAGGTAGTTCTTGCATGTCTTCTTTCATTATTTTTATTTTCTATATACCAAATACCAATATATATGAAATGAATGTTGCTAATACTGGTAAACATGCACAGATCTGCAGTTTCTCATTATTTTGTCTGTGTAGTAGAAGAATTATTGTCTGTGTTGTAGTTTCTCATTATTTTGTCGGTGTTCCAGAATAAGATACCGTAATGTAGTTTATTAATGGATATGAGTTGTTTACAATGGATTTTTTTTCATTAATTTAATATGCTAACAAAACAAATTATTCAAGTTACATGGGCCAAGTACGGGCCCGATCTGAGCACCGGCCGCCACGAAATGGACTTGAACTTTGAGCCGAGTTAGGTATAATATTTTAATAAATGAATTGGCCCAGCACATCCCGCTTAATTACATGGGCCAACACAATACAGCCTAAAAAACATAATGAGCCGGCCTGATCTGACTCGTTTTACACCTCTAGTTTGTACCAACTATATGCACCTGTAATTAGTTAATTGTATAGCAATCCCTACAGCTAACTAAAGGAAATTAATTCCTTAATTAATGACAGAAAATTCCTTAATCAAAGCAAGTTATTCCTATTTACAAACACACCACCCTTGGAAATTCGATTAGATGAGCACTTCATTCTCAGTCCCTCATTTGGAAATCGACCTCATCATCAACATTAGTAAATTAATAGTAACTCAAATTAATAATCAATCAAGAAAATTGAGATCATCAAAATCAGCTAGACATCGAAATTTATGGACTATCCTTAGTGTAAATTTGTGGGCTCAATCTCATGCAATATGTCCAATCCTATAAATAGGGGCAATGTGTGCAGAACCAAATCAACCACACACAGTTTCAAGTAGATTTGGGTGAGAAAGAGAGACTCTGTGAGATTAATTTGAGCTAGTAGCTATGGACATGAAGGGAAGTAATTTAGCAGTTGTGGTTATGATGTTCATGATGGTTTGCGTTGCTATGGGCCAATCTGTTGACCCTAACTTTGTTGATTATTATTCGCTTGCTGATGATGTCACACCTTTTGAAAACTCTCCTCATGTCGATAAAATTCCACCTCCTCATCAAAACCCTAGACCTGTAATCCCACCTTTTGAAACCGTATCACCACCTATGATCAGAATCCCTGTTGTCCCAAAATCACCTCCTCCCACTTCTCATCATGTTCCTCCAAAACGCAACCCATGTCTGAGAAAATGCCACAGAAAATGCAACGACAATGACAAGTTGGTAGTTAGAAAAGCTTGCTTTGAGGCCTGCCCTGCCGAATGCAAGATTGAAGCTACAATGTCTCTCAAAAAGTGTATAATTGCCTGCGTAAAAGCCATACCCACATATCCTACCCCTGCTATTGGTATGTATATATCTTTAGTCTTTTTTCTTGTTGGGTTTTATCTTTTTTTATGGTTTTGGATTGTTTATCTAATTGCAGTGTTTTATTTTTCCATTTTTATGTGACAGTTGCTGAAAATAACTTCAAGGGCCAATTGGATTTCTGCTATAAGAGGTGCAGCTCAAGAATGAAGATCAATAATTAGATATTTTTATAATTTTCATCTCCATATAAGAGAAAATATTATTAATGGATTGAATAATTGTATTAGATATTACTGCTCATGAACAGTATTGAATTGAATAAGAATTCTCTCTTTGTTGAGATATTTCAGCACTTCCTTTCGTGTACTTATCCTTACGAATGCACTCCTTTTGTCCAACTTTTCCCACAATATATTCTTGAAAAAAGTTACAAGAATTAGACCATATGACCAAATAGATTTGCCCTTAATTTGGATAACTAATCTTTTCAAATTGAAAAGAGTGGTAAGATGCAGGATCTACCACCAAAATTGGTCAATCGGCAACTTAACCTAAGTCCGGGCTATGGATCCAGGGTCTGAGTCCTGAGTTCTGATTCAGGATCTCCAGTTCAATGTCCCGAATTCGAGTTTTCACACCCAACTTAACCCACAACATATGGGTTGAACTAAATCCATTGTATTGGAATTTTTTAAATAAAATATATTAATTAAAAATTGAACTTTAGACTCTAAAATCTCTTATTTTCAAATCCAACAAGAAATTGTCATCTTTGATTCCCAAACAAAGCATTTTAGGAAGATGAGTTTGTAATAAATTTACTTTTTAGCCCCAAATCCCTCATCCAAACACAGGCCTCTTACAATTGGTTATAACATGTCATTCTACAGCATTAATCCCTTGATTAAGTAGTTCTGGAAGGTACAGATTTTACGTATTGATGTGTGTACTTAACCAATTGAGAGTCCCTTGAATTCCAGAAGGAGAATTGATTCTAATCAACCAATTATGGTAACAAATTCAACATTTAATAAGAATCACTGCATTTAAATTTAATTAGAGTTATATAATAACAACAAATGAATCAAATCAACAAGTCAACGAATTCAACAAAATTATAAACTTGTGCTCAAAATTAGGACAAGCAGCACATATGCTCTGCACACAGAAATCTCATCAAGAATGACAAGTACCATTGACAGGAGGAGGGCTTCCAAGTTCCAATCCTGTGAGAGATCTAGAGAGAGAGAGGGGAGGGGGAAGAGAGAGAGAGAGAGAGAGTAGAGGTATGGAAATTGAAGCAAGTAGTTTAATGAGAGTTGTGGTGTTGTTGATGATGGTTGGGGTTGCCATGGGTCGATATTTAGACCCTACCCCAGAAAACTCACCCCCTCCACCTCCCTTTGACCTTACCCTAGAAAACTCTCCCCCTCCACCTTCCTTTGAGCCTACCCTAGAAAGCTCTCCCCCTCCATCTCCCTTTGGCCCTACCCTTCAAAACTCACCCCCTCCACCTCCTTATGCTCTTGGCCTTGAAACCTCACCCCCTCCACCTCCCTATGCCCTTGGCCTTAAAAACTCACCCCCTCCACCACCTCCCTTTGGCCCTACCCTTCAAAACTCACCCCCTCCCCCTCCCTTTGGCCCTACCCTTCAAAACTCACCCCCTCCCCCTCCCTTTGGCCTTACCCTTCAAAACTCACCCCCCTCCACCTCCCTATGACCTTGGTCTTCAAAACTCACCCCCTCCACCACCTCCCTTTGGCCCTACCCTTCAAAACTCACCCCCACCACCTTCCTATGACCTTGGCCTTCAAAACTCACCCCCTCCACCACCTTCCTATGACTCTGGCCTTCAAAACTCACCCCCTCCACCACCGTCTTATGACCCTGGCCTTCAAACCTCACCCCCTCCACCACCGTCCTATGACCCTGGCCTTCAAACCTCACCCCCTCCGCCACCGTTCTATGTCCCTGTCTTTCAAAACTCACCCCCCTCCGCCACCGTTCTATGTCCCTGCCTTTCAAAACTCACCCCCTCCGCCACCGTTCTATGTCCCTGTCTTTCAAAACTCACCCCCTCCGCCACCTTCCTATGACCCTGGCCTTCAAAACTCACCCCCTCCACCTGCTCATGACTCCCCAACATTGCCAAACCTAAGTCCTCCTCCTTACCAGTCCTCCGATGAGGGCTGTTTGATGTTGTGCAGGGACACTTGCTCGAACAGCGACGTGGACTGTTTAAGAGGATGTTCTTCTGTGTGCAGTGGCCCTAATCCTAAGCCTACAAATTTTGATAAGTGTACACTTCCCTGCAAGCATCCCATGCCCTATACCGCTGCTGATTTTGGTTTGTATATTAAATTAAAGCATTTTGTTTTTGTTTTTGTTTCTTTTATGGGTTTTCAATCTGATAATTGCAGGGTCTAATTTCTCTTTTTACATTTTATGTGACTTCTGGTGCAGAAAAATGGACGCGCGATAGACTTCATGATTTGCCGTAAACAATGCCTCAAGAAGGTTGCTCTCCCTACTAACTGATTGCTACTTTTGTCATTGGGAATCAGGGTAAACATCCGTGAGACATGTACTTGGAATAGATATTAACATTATTTCGACCAAAAAAAAAGATATTAACATTATTAGATCCAACAATTTTTTGTGTTAAAGATTTTTTGTCTAATATTATTCATTGTTGGTGATTTTGTCCTATTTCATCCCTTTTTCTCCTTCTGTTGAGATTTTTTTTTCTAATGTGTTTTGTACCCAAACGAAATTACAAAGAGTTCTCCTTTAGCATACCAAAAGAAATTAAGCATGAAAGTTACAAAAAAGTGGAGAAAATGAAAAAAGTTTGTCTTCAAACCTAGGATTGAGCTTGAGAGGCTCTGAAAATGAATCAGAATTGGCATTACTTGACTGACATTTTCTGACCACAAACAAAATAATAAATAATAAGAATAAAATTGGTGTTGTGATTAAAAGTAGCATTTCAATACTTCTATTATTTTGAACATAAGAATTGGGAATTACCACAAGGTAAAAAAAAACGGAAATTTGCAGGCCGAAGCAGCATAGCATGGCCGCTTACAGGTCCTGCTTTTATACAACAATCCACCTCTCTTACAGATTCTGCAAAGCCACAAACTAAAATTCTCCCCCAAAAAGTAAAAACAATCATAAGGTGAAAATGGGCAGAGCAGAAGAGGCACAGAAATAAGATGACAAAATGGGAGAGGTTCTAGTTGGAACAGGGGAAAGATTAAAATGCCAAAACTGTGAAACTTTCTTCAGCAAAAAGCTCTACCGTTCTGAGAAAACTCAGGATTCATCAACTCCAAGGTATTGTGAGTGAGAGGCAGCAAGAAGGGCAGCTCCAATGCCAGAACCATCATTTGAGTGCTCAATAACGATACTCTCGGAAACTTCCTCTCCAAGCAATTCTCTTAGGGTATTCTCCATGCACTTACTATATTCATTGTAATGCTCGTACAATCCACCATCCAAAGCTACCACTGTCCTCTGTTTTTCCCCATCCTTGAATGCGTCTTTTCCCACCTTTTTCAGAACACCTACAATTCCAGCAGCAGCAAGGCGAGCCCCACGTGTGGCAACAATGTTGCAGAGCTCCACAACAAATTTTCTTACTTTAAGAGAAGTATTTGATATCTGAAACAGAATTAAACTTCAAAGATTTAAATCTACAAAAACTTATTGATTTAGTTTGGGAATCAAAATTTAAAAGTCATTCATGTGAAGATAAGAGAATATTGTCCACAAGATTCAACCTCTATATCACCCCATAACATAATTGCCGTAAGTCTATTTAAGACAGTTATGACTTTGCTAACAATGCAAGTGAGAAGTCACGGAGATATGAAAGCAAATAATAAGGTTTGACAACTACTGAAACTGCAGATGACGTGGAAAGTTAAATATACCTCCAATACATTCTTCAATATGTCTCGTACCACCTTAAGATCAGAGGATGTGTCATGATGCATTGCAGACATGTCAGGTGTCCTGCATGATTCACAACTCACAATTTAACTACTTCGTGAAAACAAAATCCCAATCTGCTATCATCATTCCAAATAATCTAAACAATGTGAATAAAATTAAATCTGAAAAAGAGAAACTCTATACACCAAACAGAAACATATACAACAAAAGTAACATAGTGGGCCTAAGGAAAAACCTCAAAATGAATGGGACTTTTAACTTTGGTGGAACAGTGTCACCAAAAAGGGAAGCTTCTTCAGCAATCTTACAAAGAACTCTGCGAACAATTTCTCCCAAGTACATTCCAGATATTAGCTTCTCAAAAATCTGAAAGAATCAATTGAAAGACGTTAAAATATGAGTATTATCAAGTTTGTTAATAAAGCAAAGCAAAACAAACTTAAGAAGTATGTAAGTACAATCACCTGATCACCAGGGTTTAAACTTTCGGTATCCAATGAGTGATCATATTCTGTTAATGGAAGGTGTGCTGACTTAAAACTGCCCCACTCCATGTTGATAACCTACAGTCCATAGAAAGCTGCTTCACTATTTGCTTTATAATTTGCATTTGCATATTGCTTTTATAGTTGTACAAACAAAAGATAGTATTGAATATGAAATTGACACAAGTCAATGGCCGTGAAGGAACTGCTAACCATATCTCCAGATTTAGGTAGAAGACCATGCCATTTTGGTATTGCATGTGCACGTTCTACATATGCTGCATTTGTACCAGTACCTAAAATCACAGCAGCAACAACATCCCCATTGACATACCTACCTCCAGCTAATGTCCCAACCGTGTCATTAACCTGTTGTAAGAAAGTGACCATTAACACCTAATTTTAAACAATAGTTTATATGAAAAAGCATTTTAAATGCTGGTACAGCACAAATCCAATAAACTATGTACTAACAGAATCAACATGAAGGTCATTTTTTTCAATGTTCTAATAACTGACCAACTTTAACTTACCAGAGCAGACACACGCATATCAAGGCCTTGTTTTTCAATGGCTTTACTCAATTCAGCCACAACATCTTGGCCAACCTATTCATCAAGAGTTAAAAGTCAAAAGGTTGAAATAAGGGTAAACAAACAAGTTTCACAATTTCAGAATCTGTTTATTATTGGACATCCGGCAATAATTCAAATACCAGATATGCTTACTGCTTCCAATCCATATAATATACTAGACATCAACTCTTATCTTTTGACTTTTAGCACCGAGGGGAATGGCTGCTCATTCAACAGGGGAAAATGGAATACAGTATTTGGCGTGTGTATTGTTTATAAATGATGAAGCGCAATTGAAGATAGTCAGAAGTGGCACTGACTACAATTGTTAAGAACCAAAAGATAACTTCAACATTTTGATGAGGACACTATATTACAGAAACTCAACCACATTCATGAGTTACTGATTCACTGTACTCTCTATCTTAAGAACTCAAGCACTGCTAAGTGAAATAACTTTCATTTAACTGGAGGAAATAAAATGAAATAATAGATGTAGAAGATGGATTTCAGCTTGAAGATGATGAGAGGTGGGACTAGCCATACATCTTAAGATCAAAAGTGTTTGACTGATGTTAATGTTTAAGGATGCTGAAACAAGACTATGGATATCATCTTCGTAACATCACCTCTGTCCAAGTCAATGTTTCAACAGAAGCAATGAACGTTATCAACAGAGATACAGAATATGTAGGAAGCTTTTCTAAGGGCAAGCATGATAACATCATGCCAAATAGAAATTATTGGCTATAGTGTAGCTCACAGGCACCAAAGGAACTATCCAACCTATCTCAACACAAGAAAAGAGCAGTGAAGTGTGTCTCATTAAAATTTAAAAGGAACAGATGAGGCGAGCTTTTAACTTCTCTGAAAACTGATGAGAGTAATTATCAGAAGAAACTACTCTTAAGCAACAATTTCTAGACACATTACCTGGAAGAAGAAAAAAAAATTGAACACATTTCCATCTTTCATTTTTCTTTCTTTTTAAAGTACAGAAAGTGCATGTCAGAGGCGAATACGGATAGAAATAAATCCTAGTGGATATCCAGTAATGACACAACAAAAGCAACAACTATATTCACTCAAAACGGAGAAAAAATATACCCAGGGTGCAGACCTTAAATTTCAGAAAAGGGATCTAATTGAATTTCATAACTGGGAGTCTCAGTCATCCAAACAACATTTTTTGGAACAAAATAAGGCATAGACCAGGAGAGGGCAAAAGTCAAACTCTGGCCATTGGTGTGACCCTAAGTGCTCTACCACTAGAATCATGTGCCCCATGATGTTCAGGCATATTTTTGGATTTCAGTCCATCATTACAATGGATTAAACAGAAATGGACGAATGCATTGCAAACTCCAGGGCACAGTTATACACTTCATAAGAGCTGATTATCAGAGAGAATATTAAAGGAGAATATAGAGAACATTAAACTACGTAGAAAACAATTATCAGAGAATATTAAAGGAGCCAAAGTAATGAGGACTGAACTGCATCATCTATAGAGAAGCCTTTCGTCCACTTAATAAGGGTCCCAGAATTAATTGATGATTGCAGCACAGGGAATGAGAAGGTAAAACCTAGTTCTCTCTGCCTGCCAGGAGGGAGTTGATAATCTTGACCTTCTTTAGCAACAAATTTTGCAAGTTCTGCTGCAATGTAGTCAAACAGTGCCTGAAATCACAATTATCCTTTAGACTTGAGAAATGTTTTGCATAAAGCACCTTGATTTACAATGGCATTCTTAGTGACAAACTACTTACATCTGAAGTCCCAACCATAAGATGTTCAGGAATTGAGACCTCTGTAAATTCTTGACTAATAATTCCACGACCCTTCCCCCCCAATTGCACCCTCAGCACACGGAAGTTTGTTCCTCCAAGATCCAACGCATAAAACAACCCTTTTTCAGTCCTGAAACACAAAAAAATAAATAATAATAAATAAAAAATGTATATATATATATGAGGAGGTATTCAGTTTAAACCTCTTTCAACAGCTTGTTTAACAACAATAATAGGACAGAGTACCTACAAAATCATACATTTAGGAAAAATTTCAACATCTGACAGCAGAAATTTCAATATAAGTCATATTTTTGTTTATGACACGACTGTTTGTATAGACACGACTGTTTCAAGGACAATGAAACATACGCAAGGTACAACTCACTCCTCAAAATTCTATAAGAAGATTGATCAAGAAGGGATAAACATGCCACCAAAAAAAAATAAAAAAAAAGGATAAATCCATACAATTTGGAAAATTCTGATTGGCCCTATGAATATGATGACAATTGTATGAGAATTCAACCAAAAGTTTCAGTCCATCTATAAATAAACAAAACTTAACCCAAAATATGGAAGATTCACAACAACAAAATAAACTATAATAATTGGATCAAGAAATGGACTTTGAATCACCCACATCCATATAAACAACAACAGAAGCACCCACGTCAATTATACCCAAAAGAGATCATCTGGAACAAATAAAAGAGACACCTTATAGACGAAGACCAAGAACAAGTCGATCCAAAATATAAATATTCACGTTATGAGAGCAAAAGGGTTGATTGATTGAATATATACGTACCCGGTAGGAAGATTGTCGACATAGCTAATGATCATCTTGAGCTTGCTGCCACCTTCAGAGGCAAGGCCGGCGTGCATCTCCACAGCCATGGCGTCAGCCACCTGCCTCAGCTTCCCAATGGGGGTCCCACACTTCTCCTCTAGCTCTTTGATGATGGCGGTTGCCCGGGCCCACCGGCCTGAGCTCCGCATGTGGTGGCGCACCACCAGAGCGGCGGCTGCGGCGCACACGGCCGCCGCGGTAATAATCACCACCGCCTTCTTCCCCATTGTGTATGTAGATTTGATTGATTGGGTTTGGAGTCGTTTGTGGAGATTGCGGAAAATGGAATGAGAATGAAATTCTGTGTGTTTCTTCTGGTTTTCGGAAGTGACGGGAATTGGAGGAACGTTTTAAACGGTTTGGGGTGACTTTTTATATGAGTAGGGCCACAATTGGAATTGCAGTGATAATTACCCCCAAAGACAACAAATAATTGGATTGGATTTGGAGCTCTATTTGTTTCCAACGAGAATTACAATTTTATCCCACAGCAAAAAAAAAATTTAAGGATCAGGTGTCTCTTCTTTTTTGGTCAAGATTTAGGATTTGTTTCTTTTTTTATCAAATTAAGGATTATTTTTACATGAATATTTAAATAATTAGATGGAAAGGTTTCTAATGAAGGATTTGGATTTGAATTTTCAATTAAAATGTCTTTGACAAGGGGATTAAACATTTGATAAGATCACTTGAGTTTCCAACTTCTTGCATTAGTGTGGAATGGATGGCTTCATTTGACCACAAAACTATTAATTTTCTTATCTTATCTTGATAGAATCCACGTAGGAATGATGAGATTATTTCTAGGATCATGAGTGATGTAGTGAACAAAATTTATTATTGTTTACTTTATAAGTAATTTTTTATTAAAGAAATAAATAGATGTGTTGACGAATTTATAGGGTATAAATAGAGTTAACCATAAACTCATCCGCATTTTCTTTTCTGAGTGCTTTTTGGCCGATGCCGTACACTCTTATTTTGATTGGGAAGATAATCAGACTTATAAGTTATAATAGAAATATTTTTACTCAACATTTTAACCCAAGGTGTATATTCATTATCTTTCTTAATACTTGACACGTGTCCATAGATATAATCGTAGTTAACTTTTTACTTTGATTTATGTAACCATGATTATGCTTATGGAGATATGTCAAGTGTTGAGGAAGGTGGTGCGTAAATATTGTTGGCGTGACTTGTGGACTATTGATTTTATTTCCTTACACACCAAGGATTCCCATTATAATTGTATTTGATTTACTTTAATTCCTGATTTCCTACTGTAAATATAAATATGAATTTATTATTTACTTGGTCACTAAGGCTCCGTTGTATTATAAATATGACCTCCTACAAGAAGAGGAATATACATAAAATTCCCACAAACAAATATTCTCATATTAGGTTTTATATTTTAGCATGGTATCAGAACAACGATCTTGGAATTGCTGACTCTAGTTTCAAACCCTTGTTGCCGTTATGGGGATTGATGATTTTTTTCAACCCTCATGAAGATAGCATCACCGACTCTTTCTCTCATTCTCAACCAACCATAGCCGAGTTGAGTGCCCAGTGGCTTAGCTCCTATAGATGCAGACTTTGACCCCGAATTCAATCCTGAATCAAGATCCTATTTTGATGACCCCAAACCTGATCCTGAATTAGGATCCTATTTTGACGACCTCAACCCCCAACTATTATGACGACCTCGACCCCAACTACAATGACAACCTCGACCTCGAATTTGTCTCTAATTCAAACCCAGATCCCGACTTCAAATCCAACTGCAACTGCAACTCAGGCTAAGATCCCGATTTGGATTCTTACTAAACCTTTATCCTATGCATATTTCACTGCACAGATTATGACTTCTCGACTAACGACCTTGACACATGGACGAGATTGCATATACTGTGGTGATCCGAGACACACTCGTGAGACTTGATTTAAATTGTATGGCTACCCCGAATGGTGAGCTACTCTCAAAGATCGAACACAACGTGATACAACCAGTAATGGTATTGGTTATGGATTCTAAACTTCGGATATGAGTCATTCCAAGAGCTGGATAATTGATTCCGATACAACTGATCATATGAAGTTTGATCCAGACAAACTTGTATTGCTAACACCAATAGAGTTACTTATCCTGTGACAGGGGTTGTTACTGTTGTACTCTTATCCTCTCTCATTCTCTAATACTTTACTTCTTCTATCTTTATCCAATAAATTGATGTTCGTTAGTCAGCTTACTGAACAATTAAATTGTTGTGTACTCATTTACCCGAGTTTTTTTTTGCTTCAGGATATTCACACTAAGGAGATTCTTGGTTGTGATACTAAGAGATGGGAGCTATATTGTGTAGATGACTTCGGTCCCAGCATGGCTAATAGTGTGACGCATCCCTCTAATAACAAATAAAAGCAAATCTGGTTGTGGCATTGTCGATTGGGACATCCGTATTTTAGTTATTTGAAGCATCTTACCAGATTTATTCTCAGGTTTCAAAGACTACGACTTCAAATATGATCTTGTATTTTGGCCAAGAGTCACTGTGTGCCATATCCGTTGAGTACGAACAAATGTACTACTCCGTTTACGTTAATTCACTCTGATGTTTGGGGACCTTCACCTATCACTGCTCCTTCTGGCGTTTGGTGGTTTGTCGCATTCGTAGATGATTATACACAGATGACATGACTTTATTTGCTGAATAATAAAAATGAAGTGTTCTTCCATTTTTAGTTCTTCCACAAACATATGACAACTCAATTCAATGCTCAAATACAGATTCTTCGCTTAGACAATAGTGGAGAATTTGTCAATCACGACTTTCAGGCTTACTTCCAACAACATGAAATTATCCATGAGACGAATTGTCCTTAGACACCATAACAAAATGGTGTTGCTAAACAAAAGAATCGACACCTTCTTAAAACAGCCCGAGCATTTCTGATTAGCACTCATGTTCCTCACCATCACTAAGATGATGATATTGTCACTGCAATTCCCATTATCAACCGTATGTCTATTGAACTTTAAAATAGCCTTACAAGTGCTTGTGCAACACAAGCCCATGTCCTCTGTTTTGGTACTCACACCCCGAATCTTTGGATTTGTGACCTTAGTTCATCTCCACAAAAATCAACGTAGCAAACTTGATTTATGTGCGCTTCGTTGTGTTTTTGTGGGTTATGTTACTCATCATAAAGACTACCATTGTTTTCACCCTTATCACTGTTGTTAGTCACATATTTTGACAAAAACAATTTTCAATATAGCGTCTCACAATTCACTGGATCAGTTGGGCATTAGCGACATCTATGCATCAACATGAGGGGGAGTGTTGGCATGACTTGTGGACCATTAACTTTCTTTTCTTACACACCAAGGATTCACATTATAATTGTATTTGATTTACTCTAATTCCTGATTTCCTGTTGTAAATAGAAATAAGAATTTATATTTACTTGGCCACTAAGGCTCCATCATATTATAAATATGACCTCCTACAAATAGAGGAATATGCAGAAAATTCCCTCAAACAAATATTCTCATATTAGGTTTCATATTTTAGCATATACCTTGGGTTAAAGTGTTGAGCAAACATGCTCAACTTATAATAAACTAAGGAGTATGGGCTCATTTTGTTCAAGGTTTAGAAGTTTGAGAATGGCTATGAAATTACCTTTTCATGTTTGGAAAGTGCACTCTTAGGAACGTAATACATGATTCATAGGTATGAACTTCCTATGTATGAAGAAATTTCATACCATTGGCCCTACTTGGAAAAACATTAATGCATTTTTTTGGACTAACTTATCCATATTCTTATTTTTAAATACCACATTTCATTAATAGATTCAAATAAAAAATAAATGGTGTTATTGGATTACTCAACAACTTTCCATTTTCAATACTACAAGTTCTAAACATGGGAATGAGAAAACTTGGCATTTCCTAGTCCGTGTGATTAGACATGGGAGTTTCTAGTTACAGCAAAAGCGGAATTTTTATTTTGGGTTAAATATTTTTTTGGTCACTGAGTTTTACATGAAAATTCAATTTGGTAACTGAGTAAAAAATTTAGCCAAATTAGTCAATGTGTTTTCCAAAGTTTACATTTTATAGACATTTTGTTATCTTCAATATTTTTTTTATTTTTTATTTTTGGGTTTTGTTAGGAAGCATCTTCAATCTTCTTCCTCTAACTCAACGAGTTAGAGTATATTGTGCTATTATGGTTTCACTAATTGTTGGAAATCTTTAGTTGAAATCACAATTGTGAGGTATAAGGAAAATCAAAACGCCAAACCAAATTAAAATGAAATTAACAACTTACCAATATATTTTGGTACTCTATCACCTTGATTAGGTCTCCTTGCCATTCAAAATCACAATACGATTCTCACTCAATAGCTTGCCTTGAATATGAAATAGCCTCACTTGTCTTGAATATGACAAGGCATGCCTAGCCATGACACAAGCCTCACATAGCCTCACTTCACATAACCCTGCTTGGCTAAATTTTTTTCTCAGTCACCAAATTAAATTTTCGTGTAAAACTCAACGACCAAAAAGATATTTAGCCCTTTTATTTTTTGGCACAGAAAGCTGATAAAGCAAATTCATTTTGCTACATATTGAGTTAATTATACTATA
Organism: Prunus armeniaca; assembly: GCA_903112645.1. Lineage (NCBI taxonomy): Eukaryota > Viridiplantae > Streptophyta > Magnoliopsida > Rosales > Rosaceae > Prunus > Prunus armeniaca. The sequence continues at coordinate 4,508,263 of CAEKDK010000003.1, read as the reverse complement.
AATAACTTTTTTCAGGCAACCGCTCGAACAATTCAATTGCAAACATTAATTCAATTCAATTGCACGTTTTTGAAAGGAATGAAATAATGTAAAGGATTGATCGTTTTATTAGTCCCTGAACTTTGACCCGATTTGCATTTGAGTACCTCAATTTCCAAAATAGTTCCCATGGTCCTTTAACTTTAGTTTTGTTTGAACAAATGGTCATGCCGTCAATTTTATTGACTTTTTCTGTTAAATACAGAGGCAAGATTGTAGTTTTTATATTAAAACCAAAAATAAAAGTTTGGGGAAAGTAGAAATCAGGATAGAGGGGGAGAGTTTAATTTTAATTTTTTATTCATATTTTAATCAATTTTAATACAAAAATATCACTTTGCCCTTGCATTTAACAAAAAAGTTACCAAAATTTACGGCGAAACCATTTGTCCTAATAAAACTAAAGTTAAAGGACCACGGGAACCATTTTGGAAATTGAGGTACTCAAATGCAAATCAAGTCCTTGAATCCTCAATTTCCAAATCGAGTCTAAATTCAAGAACTAATAAAACGATTAACCCTAATGTAAATTAACCAAAACCTTGGTTTGGCATTTGTAGGGAGATAAATGAGCAAACCCGCCTACTCCATTTCTAATTGGGGATTCTTCTCCTCTTTGGCCAGAGACCCACATAAAGTATAACCCTACTTATCACAAGCCAACCTTGACTTTAATGCTCATTAGATCCAAATCCAACGGTTAACAATAGATTTAACTGAGATGTGTGCGGTGAACAAGTGGATCAAGAGTCCAATAATTTCACATTGAGCTGATTTAAAGGTGCACAACTGCCCTGATTTAAATATGCATAAACACAATCACAACCAGATTTGCTCAATGAAATAAACTTAATGAGAGAGAGAGAGAGAGAGAGAGAGAGAGAGAGGCAGAGGGAAGTTGAATATTCATTACATTGCATATAATGTACAAAGGTCGAATGAAGATAGACACACCCTCAACAGTGGTCCCACTCAAACTCAAACAAGATCCGACAACCATTGTACGTTGAGCACATTACAGAGCATGCAACACATTTCCCCCCACCACCCTTACAAAGAGAAGACACTATTTAACTTTTTTACCTTTCTCAATTTTTTTGGTTTTTTTTCCTGGACCTGGAGAACCTAGGACACTTTGCCACTACCGCCAGATGACGAAAAGTAAAAACCTACTACTATCTGCACAAGTTAGCGAGCATCTGAATAAATCCTCTTAAGACTCTTAAGAGCATCCAAAGCTCAAAACTTACGCAGATCAGTATAATTCACAAGTTCTAAAATAAGAAAATTGTACAAAAACCATTGACTTCAGTTCAAATCTCTTGGCTTCATCGGCAAGGGTGCATAGATCAAGCCTGAAAAAGAATGAAATGAAAGCCAGCGATAATAAGAACACTTACCCGAGCTGTGCTGGCTTTCTTCCTCTCTCATTTTGAGTAATAACTTCACAGCCAAATATACAAAGATCCAACTTGCTCAGGCCGTTGATGTTAGACTCAACCTGCTATTCAAACCACCACAGCAAAAGGAGAAGCATAAAGATAAACAATACATAAAAATAATCAAGAAAATTCTCTATTTAGAAATTCACTACACATCCTTATCACCGCTTTTTGTTCAGAGTTTACTCCCTCGTTGGAATTGAGTAGCATCCCAAATGCAGCATTCGCTTCAGAGTAAAAAGTGAAAAAAAAGAAAGAGAAAAAACAAAGAAATTAGGTAGATTGGTCAGTGCAAAGAAAACCTCCAAGATAAGGCAAGTTAAAGAAAACGGAAAACAAGTTTAATTATAGGTTTGTATTCCCAAATGTCCAATGTTTTAACGCGTGCAACACAAGTGAGGACCCAACACAGATCCTGTCAGGACTTGCATTATTGTTCGAAGATACCTCAGATGTTGCTACTTTTATCCCATTGGTGCATTTGGTCATAGAATCTCTGAGTTAGATGAAGAAATTAAGACAACATCCAACTAGCAGAGCAAACGTTGCAAAAGAAGACGACCATATGATGAAAATGAATCACCAGAAAATTCAGTCAAAGTAAAGGAACTTAAATCCAAAACCTCTAATGCTTCTTGAGATCCATCTTGCTGCAGGTTTCCATTTCCGCATCCATTATCTGAAAGAGATTCCGAGTCTGCCTCGCATACATCGCCCTGCAAATATCCTGGTTGTTACTCCCAACACTGCTTCCCTCAACACTCCTAGTATTCCCCTCACTGCTAACAGCCACTGATCCAAATCCCGCATCATCACAACTGCCCTTGCTTGTAACATTTGTAATAGTACTGGAATTTGAGGCATATTCAGGCTCCATTTCTCCCAACAGTGGTCTTTTATTTGACTCAACCACTTCCATACTAAAACCTTTATCTGACTGCTCCGGAGATGCACTGCTTGCCTTGTCAGAAATAATTACAGGAGAAACTGAATCACGGGGTTGTGGGCTAAGAGATTGCCGTTTCTCTAGTGGCATAACTTGATTCACATCCACCCCATCAAGATCCTTCTTCCTCTTCAGGTGTCTCTCACCAGATCCTGTCACACTAACTTCACCATCATCATAAGGCAATTTATCAGCCTGCTGCTGGGCCATAATTCTAGAGGGTCGAGGTCGTTTACAACCATCAGGAAACACGTATGGAGGAAGTTGCCTTCTACGAACATGAGAAACATAAATTTCCATCCCCGGTTTCCAAAACAGATACATATTAATGGAATGCCTGAACTCATCAACAGTCCCTCGTATATCGAACTGTTGACCCTGAGTCTTCTCCCCTTGTTTCCTCTGCAAACCCATAAAAAACGCACTGTGGGCACATTGTTTGTTCGTATCAACATACTCATGGGGATAAGGATGGCATTGTAACATCCCTAAAGTATCCCTTTCAATCTGCAAATATAAACAGAGGAACCAATATGTTACGGATTTCTAATTCTGAAAGAGAACAAAAAAAGATATAGACACTACCATTAGAGTCAGTTGCCTAAGCCGAGATTCGACCCAGCCTTTCCAAGCACGCAAGTCATCAACATCAGCAGCAACTATATCAACCTGGAGATAGTTCTTGTAGCTTTCAAAGAACAAATATGGCTCAAACAGAGCACACCACCGAGCTTTATTCAGTTCGACTTCCTGGATTCAAAAATTGAAACGGAAAATGTGACCAACAAATGTGACCAACAATCTAAAGCATCTCTTCTGACAGAACAAGTACTACCTCACAGATATTGTTTCCGTATCGAAACTGCTCCACCATAACACGCAGGGTACTTTGTGACACATTGTAGCTGGAGTTCATACAAGGGTAAGCAGGGGTTATAATTGGCATGTGATGAGTCCGGTCACGAGGATTTTTACGCGGGTCCCAGACAGAAAAACCAAGTTCATCCTCCTCAATGGCACATAACATGACAGGATTTGGCCAACGCCATTGTGTATATACTCTAAAAAATCTAGAAACCAGCATGCTGGGAACTGCATTGGGATAAAGCTGGCACACCCGGGCAACAAGAAGAGCCCAGTTCACTCCCCCAAGAAATCCAGTAACCTGAATATAAAAATTGTATAACAATCAACTTAAATATAAAATAGGGAGTTTCACTAAAACACCCAAATGAGGGTTGAAATTATAAAAAAACCCAACACCCAAAACATTTTATAAACACACCCAAATTCATCATTACACACTTAAAACCCATTTATAACCACACCTAAAAAATATACAATTGTTTATTTTGTAGTTGATTTTGGGTGTGTTTCTATATTTAAATAGTGCTTGGGTTTTTTTATAAATACATGTCTAGGATTGGGTTTATTTATAAATTTGTATATAAAATAACTCAACATAATATCTCGAGTGAGGTACTCACATTGGAATAAACACCACGCCTCTTCGCCCAAAACTTCAAACATCTGAGTGTTGTACAGAAATGCTACAACAAAAGAAAGTACCATAAGGGAGGTTCAACATACAGCAGTATAAATATCTTTTGGAAAAAATAAAATAACCACGTGATTGGCTGACCAACTAAACACATGCATACGAAGAATTTCACCTCAATATTTGGAACAAGTTTTAAAATTTGATCTGCAACCCTGCAGCCATTAAGACTTCGAACAGTAGGCTCATCAACATCGTACAACAGAGATACATCAGAAATGTCCAGGTCCTGTTGCAAAAATTAAAATGTATAAAATAAAAAATAAAAAAAACACTCAATAGAAATTAGGCAAGAAAGATGACATGCAAAGATGAGGCTACGAAACAACCAAATTGAATTTCACATATGCCTAACATCTCCGCAAAATTAAAATTTGCAAAAAAAAAAACAAGCAGCTAAAACTTCTGATGAACAAGCATATATTCCTGCAAACACTGTAGGAAATAGGTAATGAGAACTGACTGACCAGGGTTCACAAGAATCACAACCAATAGAAACAAGCTTTCTAGAAAACATAAATCACAGTGACGAAATAAAATTAAGATATTCCAGATTATATAAGTAGCTTTATATAGTCCAGATTATATAACTTCAACCTTAACCCTTTTTTCCCTCCTCTTCCTATTTCCTTTCTTTTCCTTCCCTCTTCATTTTTAGTTAATCAATTGTTTGAGGTGTTATTAGATCTTGAAAGATGACGGTGGCAGCATTGATGGTAAACTATTCTGGTTGTATCTCTGGACCTTAGTGATTTTGGATGTTGATCTGTTCTTTAACAATCATATTATCTACTTATTCCTTTAGATTGCTACCGCAATTAGATTTTTTTTATTTTTTATTTGGTAATTGAACTTAAAATAGTCTGCATTATCTTATTCAACAAACTACATAAGGATGAGATCCCAGCTGTGGCCAACCCCACACGAATTATCAAACAAAAAACAGGAAGCTAAACATAGAGAGAGGAGAGCGATCAACATCCCATCCAGATAAAATAGCACAATAAGGTTAGGAAAAAGTTTCACTTTCATACTACTTGCATAATATTTTGGTTTTTGTCAAGAAAGTTTGGTCAACAAGAGGGAGGAGTTCAGTACTTACTTCTGGTACAACCAAGAGAGAAATACTTGCATAAAGAAGGTCAATTGATATTCCATCAAACTTGAACTTCATTACAGGAACGTGAGCGTCTGGAACTGGTTGCAGTTCGGTCACCTCTTCCATCTCAGCCAGAATGTTGTGCAATATAAAGAAGAAGTCTTCCTGAAGATAACATAAAAGTATTAAATAGATACAAATGATTGTAAGACTCTGAACTCGACAAGAAAGCGTGTGCAGTCGATATTTACCTCTCGATTGACATAGGATGGCCCAACACATAATGTGTCTATGTCAGCCCCAGGACCATGCACCTAAGGAAAAAGTAATGGCAAACTAACTGTCTATATAGAAGAGCAACCAACACATGTATATTTGAAAAAATACAAAAATAACCAATCAAATTGGCAAAGGAAAATAACAAATTACTAAACATTCGCTGAAGCTATGACTTGAGACACATTGAAACTAAATAGCGTGTACCATTGCTTCTAAGAAATCCATTTCCCTCTCTCTCAAACCAATCCAGACCACACCAAAAAAACAAAAAACAAAAGAAAAATTGGCAAGCCCAATCAAGAGTAAGGATACTTACCCCAAGCCTATAGGAGCCAAATGTAAAAATAAGAGCATTGGCATCCTCAACCATTTGATCTGTGTATCCTCTCAAGCGAGTAAGTTGCTTCACCCAATCCTTGACAATCTAACCACCAGAAGATAGGATAAGAAAGTTGAAGATATGGAAATCAGCAAAGGAGCTAAAACAAAATTCAGGATTTTCACTTATGTATACAATTGTCTACATTTAGCAAAATAAAAAGCCATATATAAATAGAAAATAAAAAAAATGTAATGTTAACAGCAGTTAACATACACTTTAAGCCCATATCTCATAGATGTAAGACACCTAAACAAGCTCCAGGAAAAACAACTTTAGTCATGCACATACCGAATACAAAAGCATGACCTTTATTCCAAAGACAGGATCAGCTTGTTTTCTGTAACAAAAATAGCTGCATCTCCCAGACTACATTCTGTTCATGCATCACGAGTAGGCTTTTCTTACTTATTAGTCACATGTTTTCTAAAGGAATTGTAATGTCCACTGGATACTCATGTCTCTGTAACACTGTCTGCAACTTTTACTCTTTTGACTTCATATACTAATATTATATCATGCCCACGGGGTTCCCTCTAAATAGACTGTAGAATATTTTTCAGCTATTGAAATAAGAAAACCTTCAACAACAACAAAAGAAACCTATTTCATATTCTAAGTAAGCCACTGACTCCTGCACTTTCTGAATTTTTCCTTCCTTTCCAATTGAAATATAAATCCCTAGTCTTATAGTTACCATTTAATCCAGAATCCAATCAAACCCATAATTTAGGCAAGTCCAAAAATAACTATCAAGGACTTCAACTAACTTGATGACAGAACTATCAATGACTCCATTTCACATAATGGCAAAACAAATTATTACACAAAGGTAATCTTATGACACATCCAAACCCATTGGACCTAAAGACCCTACTAGACATATTTGTATTTACGAATGGCACTTAATCTACACAATCAATCATATTGAAAAAATTAATACGAACAAACGTTTAATATTAATCAAAATCAATAACACCAATAGTTAGAACAAACAAAAGTTGACAATCAACCTAGAGAGGCTTGAAAATTCTCCAATAACATAGTTGCACAACGAAATAATTAGCCAGCTAATCTTTACTGATAAATAATTACTAACCTAAACCATAAATTCCTAATGATTCTATTGCCTTAATAATAGGTGATCAATACTATAGCACACATAAAACTGCCACCTCTAGTACTAAAACTAAAACTGGCTTTTGAGTATGATAAGTCTCACTAGCATATAATTTGTGTACACCAATCAACAATTACCTGCCCAATTCGCTGAAGAACCTCCTCTCTCTTGTCAGCGTCCTCTTTGCTCTCATAAAGCCCCGCATCAACCAAAAACTTCACATACACATAAACCCAGAAACAAAATTTTATAACCAGAAGATCAACAACAAAAACTAATCAATCTTCCCAAAGCAAAATTCAATAGCACAAACCTTCTCTAACTCTAAAGTCCTTTGAATATCGGCTTCTGTAGGCCCAGCTGTCGATATTGGCTTTGTCACCCCGTATTGCCTCGTTGCCGCTTGAGGAGGCGGCAGCGGAGCACTCAATCCCTCTGAACTCACCATCTCAGCATTCCCCGAAAAAAGAAAGTCTTGAAAAAAAAAAATCCTCCCAAACAAAGATTCGAAAACCCTAGAATTCCACTAAAAGATAACACGATCCGATATTGATATTGTACAGAAATCGAAAACCAAAACCCTAGATTTTAAGGGAGGTAATAGTCGAAACCCTAATAACGGAAGGAAATAAAAAGCAAAGTACTTTCCCAATAAGATCAAAATTACAAAACTAAATAGGAATCGGAAATCTGGGAATTCTGACAGACCTAACTGAAAAAGGAAACCCTGAGGAGATTTCTAGAAAGAAACAAACCCTAAAACGCGTCGGAGAAGAGAGAATTCGGGGAGTCAATCAGGAACGGCAGAGAGAGAGAGAGAGAGAGGGGAAAGTATTGGCTGGCTGGCTGGCTGGCGGTCGGTTGAATTTTTTGGTGGTTTTTTGTGTTTTGATATAAATATATTTATTTATTTTCACCAAAAAAAATATAAAAATATAAAAATATTTATTTATTTTGGTTTTTATCTCTTTATATTTGCTTTGCTGTTTATGGGTTTTTAACGGCGTTACGGTACGTTTCAATTAAAAAAAAATATTGAAAAAACGAAACGGTGGTTAAGCGTTGAGAAAAAGAGAAAACCTGGTGCGCTACTGGTAACGTCAACTACAAGGAAGCTGATTGTAACTTTAACGGAATCGTGACACGTGGCGACGTAGGGGTGTGAAAGCAGATCTGATTTTTCTTTTTTCTTTTTTGTCCTTTTTTCTAATAGCAAGTTGCAAGTTGATCTGATTTTCTAACAGTCTCCCACCCACCCCAGGATCAAAAAATCTTTAATGAGAATAATTGAATTTATAAAATGGTAGATATAGTTATTAACTCCTTTTTATCGAAAAACATTTAAAGTTATTGACTTAAAATCTCCCCAATACACATTTTATCACAGTTCCTCATGTCCTTAATTTTCTATTACTCTCACTTTTTTCGATTCTAATAACGTGAAGAAGGGTTTTTTAATTTATCTACCAGCATTAAAAAAATAGTACCTTTATTAGTAGGGCCCATTTGATTAGCGGAATGAATTGTTTGGAGATATGACTATGAAGTCTTTTATTTCCATTCCAATGTTTGGTAGGAAAAAATGAATCACAAACATTGAATGAAGCCAGCAAAAGTTAGCAAACCAACATATCAACTTCAGATAAGGGCATTTCCAGCAGCCCACTCGGGCTCGGGCTGGGGGGGGGAAAGAGCCCAAAAGCAGCTTCCAGCAACAAGTGCTGGCCCGGGCAGTGTGGGGTCCACTTGCCTGGGCTGGCCCAAAGACAAAGGCAGCCCGAGCGAGAGCCCGAGTGCGAGCTGACGTCATCGCTGATGCCAGTGTGACGTCAGCACGCGGTTGTAAATTTTTTTTACCATTGGAGCGTGCATTGCACGCGCCAACGTTAAAAAAAATTCAAAATCGCGCGTCAGCTTTTGCGCCCAACGGTAACGTGCGACGTGGCAGCCTCTCGTCCTTCCGATTTCGCCTTGTCAGCCAATCCGACGGCCTGGAATTTTTCCAGGCAAAAAATGATGAAAAAAAATCGTAAAAATTTTAAAAAAATCCCAAAAAATATTGACTTTTTTTTTATAAATACCAACACCTACTCTTCAGTTTTAACAACAAATTCTCATACATCTTCTCCTTCTCCAACTATTTTTCACTTTCTATTTAATATTTTCTTCACTTTTTACTCTAAATTGTTTTCATTTTTAAGTATAATTTTTCTCTATCATTATGGCTTTTTCTCAAGAAACCGGAGGGGCATGGAGCGTCATGGAAGATGTCTTGTTGTGTGAGTGTTGGATCCAAATTAGTCATGATCCCATATCGGGTAATGAGATGAAATTCAGTCAAATGTGGAAAAAAATTCTTCACGAATTTGTTGAAAGATCGGGTTCCACCCGTACGGAAAGCGCATTGTCAAGTCGGTGGAAACTTCTCAACAAAGAGTTGGGGAAATGGAGAGATGCCCTCACAAAAGCGATGAATAACCATGCAAGCGGGGAAAATCTAAGCGATGAGGTAATTACTTGTAATTTTCATTTTATTAATTTTAATGTCCTATTAATTTTAATTTTAATGTTTCTTGCAATTGGTATATTTTGTTAATATTTCTTGTATTTCCATATGTATTTAAATGTTTCTTGCATTCTTTATATTTTGTTTTTATTTCTTGTATTTCTAATATTTATATAAATGGTTGTTGCATTCTCTATATGTTTTTAATATTTCTTGTTTTCCATATTTATTTGAATGTTTCTTGCAATTTTTATATTTTTTTTTATATTTCTTGTATTTCTAATATTTATTTGAATGTTTCTTGCATTCTTTATATGTTGTTAATATTTCTTGGATTTTCATTCATATGTTTATCTTTTTTGCATTACCATTTTTTTTTAAGTTCCTTGCTTATTCAATTTTTTTTATATAGATTGTGCAAGCTCAAATGTTCTATGGTGCTACTGGACTAGGGAAAAAAAGTTTCACCCATACCCAATGTTGGGAGGTGGTGAAGCATTGTAAAAGATTTAGCATTATTCCAACGGCTCCAACGGTGGTGTTAAACGAGACGCCACTTCATGATTCACAAGCTTCGGATTCGCCTATGGAATCCCCTATGAGTGAAGACTTACCCATTCAAAAGGAGCCGAGGCCTATGGGGAGGAAGGCGGCAAAGGCAAAGAGAGGAGTTAATTCTACGAGTAATACCTCTAAATTTTTAGAGGAAATTGCAAGGCAAAGCGCCTTGAGAATTGAAATAGACAAGAAAGTCCAAGAAGATGATAGGGCAATGGCAATAGAATTTGCTAAAGAAGGGGAGTATGTACGCAAAGAAAGGGAGTATCGACGCAAAGAAAATGAAGAAAGGAAGGATCGGGAAACCATGGCCATGGATACAAGCCACATGTCTCCTGAAACAAAACAATATTGGAAGCTAGAACGAAAGGCTATTATGAGACGAAAACTTTTTCGTGATGATGGACCTAGCAATACGGATTGGTTAAATGATGAAAACCCTTAAGTTAGTTTGCTTGCCTTTTCATTTCATTGTATTTTAATGATTTGTTTTAAAAATTATTTTTTTTTTTTGTCAAACGCTGGAGAATGATATTAATAACGAAGGTGAAGGTTTACATCAGAGGTAAGAAAATTAAAAAGCCAATCAGTTCCTAGATGATCCCAAACATGATTACCCCCCTGCTTAGAGGCAAAACCCGCAACAGAATGGGCAGCCTGGTTACAGGACCGAGGAGCAAACACAAAGGAAACTCGAGAAAGAGAAACCACCAACTGCCTGATATCAAAGACAATCCCCTCCAAGTCTGAGTCCACTGTAGCCCGACCATTAAGCATTAAGACACCCTTTTGAGAATCCGACTCTACAATAATGTCTGTGAGATGAAAATTAGCACACTCACTGAGCGCATGGCGAATAGCTAGAAGTTCCATCATAATAGCGGAAGTCATGTATTTTATTGTATTAGTAGTATTAGTTTTCTTTGAGTTACCAAAGAAACTATTAAATAAAATTCCTTTTTATTCAAAACATTCAATTTATAAAAAAAAACTAACCACAACCAAAGCATTAAATTTGAAAATCTGAAATTTGAAAAAAAAAATTTATCTGAAATTTGAAACTGAAAATCTTATCTAAAAATCTTATCTGAATATTTTATCAGAAAATCTCATCCGAATATATTGTCCAAATTAATTGTTTAGGTAAACAAATTTGTGAAAAAAACAAAAAATTGAATAGTACCCACCTTGCCATGGCAACTGCTGGAAGTGGAATTTACTTTTTGCAAGGGCAGACACTATTCCTGTGAATAGTGTCAGCCCTAGCCCCCCCCCTTGCCATGGCAAGATTCCAACTGCTGGAAGTGCTCTAAAGGAGAACAGAGAAAGAAAAGAAGGAAAGAGAAAATGGTTGGTCTCCTATATCCCATCACTTGGAAGATAATGCAAAATATCTAATAGAAATCACTTCCACCCAAAAAAAGTATCAAATTTGATTGCACCAAAAGAGATTTTTTTTATTTAAAGTATAAAGTTTATATTAAAAGATTGTAAACTTTGTGTAATGGCTGCCCCATAAAGATTGTAATCTTTACAAATGCAACAATTCTTGTTTTTTTAAAACCAAAAGATTGTATGATTTACATCAATCTACAGTAATTGTTAAGCTCAAAGCTCCACCAAAATAGAAATCCTTCCTCTGGCTGAAATTTGTTCTTCCTGAAGTTTCCATTACTACTAACTATTCATATAAGCATCCTTCTTCTTCTTCAGGCTACTCTCACTAGAACCAGATGCACAAACTTCTCCATCATCACAAGACAACTTATCAGGCTGATGTTGCGCTGTACGTCTAGACGGTCGAGGTGGTCTAAAACCGTCTGGAAACACATACGGAGGAAGTAGCCTTCTACGAACATGAGAAACATAAATTTCCATCCCCGGTTTCCAAAACATGTACATATTAACAGAAAGCCTGAACTCATCAACAGTTCCTCGTATATCGAACTGCTGACCCTGAATCTTTTCCCCCTGCTTCTTCTGCAAACCCATAAAAAAGGCACTGTGTGCGCATTGTTTGTTCGTATCGACATACTCACGGGGATAAGGATGGCATTGCAACATCCCTAAAGTATCCCTTTCAATCTGAAAATGTAAATGGAAGCACCAAAATGAGAGGACTATACATTTCTGTTTTTCAAAGAGGACAGAAAAAACAGATATAGTCATTAGTACCATTAGAGTCAGTTGGCTCAGGTGAGATTCAACCCAGCCTTTCCAAGCACGCAAGTCATCAACATCAGCAGCAACTATGTCAACCTGAAGATAGTTCTTGTAGCTTTCAAAGAACAAGTATGGTTCGAACAAAGCACACCACTCAGCTTTAAACAGCTCCACTTTCTGGATTTAAACAATGAATTGGAGAAAGTGACCAATAAGTGCCAACTACGGAAAACAAGCTAAAGCACACACTCTTCTTCTTACCTCTCAACTACAAGACAGAACAAGTACATACCTCACAGATGTTGTTGCTATATTGAAACTGCTCCACCATAACACGCAGGGTACTTTGTGAAACATTCTTGCTGGAGTTCTTACAAGGGTAGGCAGGAGTTATAATTGGCATATGATGAGTTCGATCACGGGAATTTTTACGTGGATCCCAACTGGAAAAACCAAGTTCATCCTCTTCAAGGGCACATAACATGACAGGATTTGGCCAACGCCACTGTGTATATACTCTAAAAAATCTAGAAACCAGCATGCTGGGAACTGCATTGGGATAAAGCTGGCACACCCGGGCAACAAGAATAGCCCAGTCCACTCCACCAAGAAATCCAATAACCTGAACATAAAATATGACCAACCAAGCATGGAATCAGTTTAGATGTAAAATAAGTCAAAACAAATTGTGGAGTGAGGTGGTACTCACATTGGAATAAACACCGCGCCTTTTCGCCCAAAACTTCAAGCATCTCAATGTTGTACAGAAATGCTACAACAAAAAATTTCAATAAGAGAGGTTTGATATATGGCAGTACATATAGGTGTTTGAAAAAATAAAAATAAAAAAGGCGACTGCCAGACCAACAAAACACGTGCATAGGAAGCATTTCACCTCAACATTTGGAACAAGTTTTAGAATTTGATCTGCAGCCCTGCAGCAATTAAGACTTCGAACAGTAGGCTCGTCAACATCATACAACAGAGATGCATCAGAAATGTCCAGGTCCTGTTTTAGAAAATAAAATGCTCTAAAGCAATAAGGCAAAAGATATAGAGAAGAAGATATAGGACAAATGCAAAGATGGGATACAAAAAGGATGCAAATTAATATGAAAAGTTACGGTAGTAGACTTAAGATCATTATATTTACATGCGACCTCTATTCTAGTAGTAGACTTAATTTATCTTAATAATAAATCTAATTTAAGTTGATTACTTCAGTGATTTTATCAGACAAATAACAGAAAGCGAAACATAGAGAGAGGAGAGAGAGATTCCTTAAAACATCTCATCCACATGAAATAGCATGATATTTGGTTTTTGTTAAGAAAGTTTGGTCAACAAGAGGGGGAAGTTCAGTACTCACTTCTGGTACAACCAAGAGAGAAATGCTTGCATAAAGGAGGTCGATCGGTACTCCATCAAACTTAAATTTCATCACAGGAATATGAGCATCTGGAAGTGGTTGCAGTTCGGTCACCTCTTCCATCTCAGCCAGAATGTTTTGCAATATAAAGAAGAAGTCTTCCTGTAAGATAACATCACAGTGTTGTATAGATAAAACAGTGAACTATTGCAAGACTTATAACTCTGAGAAACCACTTGCAGTCAATATTTACCTCTCGATTGACATAGGATGGCCCGACACATAACATTTCTATTTCATCCCCAGGATAATGTACCTACAGAAGGCAAACCGCACAAGTATACTTCAAAAAACAAAAACAAATCAAAGCATATTACTAAAAAATCAATGAAACTAGGACTAAAAGCATATTGAAACTAAACAGTTTGTAACATTGCATTTAAGACATCCATTTCTCAATCTCTCTCTCTCTCTCAAACCAACTGAGACCACAAACAGAAATTTTGCAAGCACAATCAAGAGCAAGGATGCTTACCCCAAGCCTATAGGAGCCAAATGTAAAAATAATAGCATTAACATCCTCAACCATTAGCTCTGTGTATCCTCTCGAGCTAGTAAGTTGCTTCACCCAATCCTTAACAATCTAACAATCAGAAGATAGGGTATAAAAGTTGAAACTACAAATCAGAAAATGGTGATGGAATAAATTACAAAAAATTTATAATTATGAAGTGAAAAACAAGAATGTAATGCTAATGGCAGTTAACATGGCTCCAGAAAACAATTTGTTTTAAATGAGCACTAATCACCTGCTCAATTCGCTGAAGAACTTGCTCTCCCTTGGTAGCTTCCTCTTTGCTCTCATATACTCCAGCTTCTTCAATCAAAAACTTCATTTTCATAACCAAAAGATTATGAAAACCCAGAAACAAATTTTCATAACCATAAGATTAAGACCCAAAATTAATCAAGCTTTGCAAAACAAAACTCGGTAAGCACAGACCTTCTCCAACTCTATATTCATTTGAATATCGGCTTCGGTGGGCCCCGCTGTCGATATTGGCCGTGTCACTCCGTACTGCCTCGCCGACGCTTGAGGAGGAGGCGGACGCGGCGGCGGCGGAGCAATCAATGTCGCTGAACTCTCCATCTCAGCTTTCCCCAACAAAATTGTCAACTGCGAGGAATAACGTCAACTACAAGGAAGCTTTTGTAACTTCAACGGATCATTTTTAAGGTTTGACTTTGGGTTTGACGTTTTTACTTTCATCTCTTTTTGTTTTTTCCAGGTGTAAGTTTCCAGTTTTATTCTTAAAAAGTTGAAATAAAAGTTGTTGCCGTTGCCTCTAGTTGGCAAATTGTTGGCTCCCAAGAGTTGCCTTTTGATTTGCATCATCACTTTGGGGAAGGTTTTTCTTATAAAAATACTAGAGTCGCCAAAGATGTTGATCAAATAACTCATGCATATATGGAGGACACAATGGTGGATTCAGGAATATTTTAAGGAGTGGGCTGATTAATATTATATAGTAGGAATTTTTTTTTTTATTATAGAAAATATGGTAGGATTTTAGTGGGCAAAAGAAAATAAAATCTTATATGGGTAGCTAGGATATGCCGAATTCTAAAAGATAAGTAGGCTAATATTTAATTATAGTGGATTTTGTTGTACAATCAAGACTAAAGTACAAAATCAGCACTGAGCTAAAACCCAGTTGAGTCCCTTCATAGGTTCGCCCTTTGGAGAACATATTTGTACGGACATCACAACCGCATTATATACCACCGATTGAGTTCGTATTTTAGAATTCACGTAGGCTAGCAACACCACACAACAAAGTGACGGTCACACTCAATAATTTCTTGTAATGAACTACAATTATCTCTTTATAACAAGAGAAACTACACGCATCCTTCTCATTATCAACTTTTGGCACAAGAGGCTTATAACTCAAGTGGTTAAGAGCATTTACCCATGCATTCTAGGTCCTAGGCTTGATTCTCCCTCCCTTAATATATTTGTATAAAAAAACAAAAATAAAAATGAACTTTTGGCTTTTGCTAAAAGGAATCACATACACTAAAATGAGTAGGAGAGGCAATACGAGCAACTTGGGCTTTCCCACGAAAGCAAAAAAGAAGAAGACCATTTGGGCTTGATCAAAGAACAGCTTGGGTTTGACTGATTTGCCATGCAAGTTTAGGCCTGCTTTGTGAGTTTGTGAGTTTGTGAGTTTGTGAGTTGTGAGCAAACCAAATCATGAAGTTAACAAGTTGCTACTAGTTCGGTTTTGAATGAAGAAAGAGAAGGATTAAGGTACATCAGTCCCTCTCCATGAAAAATGAAAAATGTCCAGAACATTAATGGGAAACTTTGAATAATGGCTGCCTAAGTTAGTACATAAACGTCCAACTCAAAAGCATGGATGGTCCCTTTTCAGTCCCACTGTCCCATAAGGATTGTAATCTTTACAAACTAACAGTTCTTGAAAACATATTATCACTTTCAATTGTGTTTGCATCTTCTTCTTTTTTTCACGTAACTTGTTCATTATTACTCTCATATGTTATGCTTATGTGAATTTCCCTTTTTCACTTTGGGAACTTTTAAATGTGAATCTTATGTCGCAAGAGGGATTAGCTCTATTTTCCTTTATTGTTATCCTAAATTTGAGAAAAATTTGTGTGAAACGGGAATAACACTGTTCTACTATCCCCAACCAAATACGTCAAATAAAAAAGTTATTACACGTGACATATTGTAATTAACTGAAAATAGTAAAACAGTATTATCCCATTTCTACACAAGTGTTTCTCGCTAAACTCGCCTCCTCGTTAGAAAATCATCTCTCGACTAAAATGCACACACCACATGATTAACTTAAACTCAAAAGCTCCACCAAAACAAAACAATCTTTTGGCTAAAAAAAGAAGTTTCCTAAAGCATACAAATTCTTTTCACCTCCTGGAAATTAATAATTAAACGAACCCTAAGCAAATAATATCTGTGAAAATTCCTACTATCCCCCTCTTACTCGCTCAAATTGATGAAATTGATTTCTTTTAATGTCAAAATGTTCCAACTTTCCATGTTCACAAAGTTATTGTGTAACGTTATGCATTTACTTATGACTGGATTTTAGCCAAAACATTGAAGAAAGAATATATAAGATCCATACTATATCTGGTTCCTTATATCCACATCATCATGTGACATAAATCAATAAAAACTGTTTTCGACCAAATTTATAAATAAATAAACTGTGACAACAGGAAATGGATCTGCATATTAAAAAATAAATAAATTTGAAGGAAATCCAAAAACCATTTTCATTTTCATTTTCAAATCACCTGCTCCTAAAAGTAAAAGATGCCACACACAGTCAATGGCAGATTGCCATTTTTATCTAACTTTGGTATATCCCAAATATCAGGAAAAATTCAAAACCCAACATTTATGGAATTTCAAATCCCAAGATTACCCCCTCCCCTTGTCTCTCTCTCTCTGTCTCTCTCTCTCTCTTCTTAATAAGCAGCGTCTGCATCCCCCCAATGGATTCAGATCTGCTTGATCAGCTCTCGTTTGGGAAAGACCCATTGTCAACCAAAGCTCTGTTTCAAAGATTTTGAAGCAGAAAGAATGGCAGAGACTGAGTTAAGAATCATGGAGAAGAGGGAATCACTGTGAAAAAGATACGGAAACTGATCACACATCTTCTCTCCAACCCAAGATAGAAAGCAAAGTCTCAGCCTTTTTCGGCTCTCTCACTCATACAACTCTTTTTAGGGACAAAGGAGAAGCTATAAAAAGCTGTCCTTTTTAGTGGGTAAATGGGCTTTTAAAGCCTGCTCTGTTTTTCCAGCTCTTATGGTACACAGTCTGAGTCTACTTCAACATATAACAGACAGAGAAAGAGAGAGAGATATCAGAGAAATTTATGGCTTTAATTATAAGTTAAGAAGGGTAGAGGGTTAGAAGCAGAAGATAGCAGAAAAGGGTATTTTTTTTTCTTTCTTTTAAGAGAGAGAGAGAGAGAGGGAGGAAGAAGCATAATACTCCAAAGGGTTTTTGAAAGAGAAGCTTTTGAAAAAGAAAACAAAATGGGAAAATATTCACGGGATTGTCAGTGGGTAATTGGGTATCTTTCATTTTGAGTACACGTTGCTCCAGAAAGTTGAGATTTTTAGTGTGAGAGAGAGAGAGAGAGAGGAGAAATAGATAGAGTGAAGCGGTGGTGGTGGTGCCTTTTGTCGTTGTAGTTTTGCCAAGTTTAGTCAGAAGACAAAGTGGGAGTAAATTCGGCGCTTTTTTTGAATTTAAGATTTTAAGGAGGCGGTGTGAAGTGAAGTGGTGGGGGTATCTGGGTAAGTCTCCCTTTTCTGTGAAAATGTTTACATTAAGCTTCTGCACTTTTCATGCTTTGCTTTGTCTGTAATTCTTGTTTGTTTACTTGGGGTGAGTTTTTGAAGCTTTGGTTGGTTATATTATAATTGATTTGAACCTCTGCATCTTTCTGTGACACTTTTTGTCTTGTAATGCAGTTCTTCACGAGGTGCTGTCAGAATTTCACCGAAGAAAATAAAAAACCAAGTTTTATCCCCATTTATATTTTAAGGTTTTGATGCTTTTTTGTTTGTTAATCTTTTGCTCCACACTTCTTTGCTTGCAACCTGTAAAGATTCCAAGAGATCTTGGAGAGACCCTTTATGCTCTATTTTAGCTAGCTCCACCTTTGGTTTTGTTCCCTTTTGGATTGAGTTTTTTTCAAAAACATTTCTATTTATTTATTTCTTTCCTTCTCTAGTGCCTCTTGGAAATGCCTTTCTCCTAGTTTCTCACTCCGAAATCTAGTGAGTAAAAATGGGGATAGCTTACTAGGTTGTGGTGCTCACTTCACTTTGCTCTTTAACTCACTTCAACATTCTCTTCATCTTTCTAGGACTTTCTCCACTTGTTTCTCTCTCCCTTTTTCTCTCACTCCATATTTGTTGCTTTGTTGGTGTTTGTTTCTTCATAAACTCCCGCTGGGTCTTTTGAGTTTTGACTTACCCTTTACTTAACCTTTGCCTCCTTTTAACTTTCTCTCTCCATATTGTATCTTCAGATTCTAGAGAGAGAGAGAGAGAGAGAGAGAGAGAGAGAGCAAAAATATGGGGAGAGCTACAAGATGGTTGAAGGGCTTGTTGGGGATGAAGAAAGAGAAAGACCATGTTGGCAATACAAGCACTACGTCTGGTGATCGGAAGGAGAAGAAACGGTGGAGTTTTGCCAAGTCGGGGAAAGACACAAACAATCTTCCACCAAATGTTCCTGTCCCCGACTCTGCTTGGCTCAGATCCTATCTTGCTGAGTCAGACAAGGAGCAGAATAAGCACGCAATTGCGGTGGCTGCTGCCACCGCAGCTGCTGCTGATGCCGCCGTTGCCGCGGCTCAGGCGGCTGTGGCGGTTGTGAGGCTGACAAGTCAAGGCGGTGGACTCATGTTTGGAAAAAAAGAGAGATGGGCTGCAATGAAGATTCAAACTGTTTTCAGAGGCTATCTGGTAAGCGGTTTCTCAGTTTTTGCCTTAAATTGATTATTGGTATGTTTGGTTTTGCTTAGAGAATGTTGCATTGAAACTCTGCTTGATATGGTTGCGTGAAATGTTAGTAAATTTTGACTACGCAAAAAGTTTTCTTAGTTCTTACTTTTATGTCTGCTCGCAAAAAGTTGTGAAATTGTTTCCAAATCCTAATGGAACAGTAGAATACAAACATTTGTCGACTATTGCTTCCAAATCCTATGCAACAGTAAAAAAATTGTTTTCTTGGTCAATCAAACGGCTGAGAATTGTTCTTCCCTCCCCTGTTTCTGACCGGGCTACTCATTCTTTGAGCCCCCATGCCCGAATGTTATGTGTTTGAAATTTGAAATCTTGTTTCTTGTAACAGGGTCATGATTGCACTGTATGCCCCCATTTGTGTTATTATTTCGGTTTTCTTGCCTTTTTTTTAGTAATGATTTATTTTCTAAAGTTGGCATTGGTTTTTCACCTTATTTTCATTTGCACAACTTGGGCTGCTACATTTGTGACTAGTTTTATTATGAACTTGCAAAACCTACCCCAACTTCCTCTGGTATGTGCATTGTTCTGTTGAATCTAAATTTGGTTTTGCCTTCAGGCACGAAAGGCACACCGGGCTCTTAGGGGACTGGTTAAGTTACAGGCTCTTGTTAGAGGCTATCTTGTTCGGAAACGGGCTGCTGCTACTCTTCACAGTATGCAAGCTCTTTTTAGAGCACAGACAACTGTCCGATTCCAGCGAGCACGTCGTTCTTTCAATAAAGAGAACAGATTTCTACCTGAAATCAAAGCCCGGAAGTCCGTTGTAAGTGCTAATTTCACCAACCTCTAATATTGGATCACATTTTACATTTGACTTCTTTCTTACACATAAAATGTGTTTATAGCAGGAAAGATTTGACGATGCAAGAAGTGAATTTTATAGCAGGAGGCTATCTGCAACTTATGAAACTTCCATTAATGGCTTTGATGAAAGCCCGAAAATTGTGGAAATTGATACATTCAAAACCAGATCCAGGTCTCGTAGATTCAACACCATACTATCTGAATGTAGTGAAGAACTGCCTTACCAAACAATCTCATCACCACTTCCCTGTCCATTTCCAACCCGTATTTCTATACCTGATAGACAGCAGCCTCAAGATTTTGAATGGTGCTTTAATGGTGACGAATGCAAGTTCTCTACTGCCCACAACACTCCTCGGTTCACAAACTCTTTTCGATCCAATGCTCCCGATACACCAGCCAAGAGTGTTTGTGGCGACAGCTTCTTTCGGCCTTACTCAAACTTCCCAAACTACATGTCAAGCACTCAGTCATTCAACGCAAAGTCAAGGTCCCACAGTGCCCCTAAGCAAAGGCCGGAACCAGGGCCGAAGAAGAGGCTTTCGCTTAATGAAATTATGGCAGCAAGAAACAGCATAAGCGGAGTTCGAATGCATCGATCGTGTAATCAAGTCCAAGAAGAAGAAGAGGAAGAAGTCTTGAATTATTGAGCAAGCTGCAATTAGAAAGGTCCCGTCTTTGGTTAAAATCAGGGAGGGCTTTGCATAGAAGATGGTAAAAAAAAACAGATTGGAGAGAAGAAGAACCTCTGTGCCTTATTTTCCCCACTTCAGTATTAACAATGAATAGGGTAGAACACAGAGTGCTTGTGTAAATTCCTTTTTTTTTCCTTCCATTTTCCTTTTTCTCAACAGTTTCTTTCAAATTGTTCTTATGATCTTATGAGTCAATGAGATGAAAGGAGTTTCTACATGTTAATTTTCTGAGAATCACAATTCTGGTCTTGGCAAACAATAATCACAAAAATGGCAACAAATGGCAAAAGGATTCCACTATTTGGCCTTTGTCAAAAACATTCATGAAAAGCTAACAAGGTCTAACCCAATGAAAAATAACCTTAAATTGCAGGCTAGAGGTCTCGTGTCACGGACAAAAAGGAATTTACTATGATTACGAAAGAGACTCAAAAATGCACAAGTCTCGACAGGTCTCAAGTTGTTGGTTTGCCTAGGCACATAGCAGAAATAGACAAAAAGATCTCATTTTCCATCCGTTGCTAAATTCATAATAGTTCGTGGATTTCAAGCAGGGATAAGAATAACATCAGAACATTATTGAAGCAGGAGCCGCATTATGCAGGAATTTGAAATCTTTTTGAACCCCCAACTTTCCCACCAAAGAGCTCAGCTCTGCTTCTCTCTGTCCTAGGCTTGTAGCTAGCCTGATTTAATAAACTGGACGCTGCTCTGGTTCTTTTGCCTTGCATTTAAATATTTAGGCAGTGATTGAGACATATTTCGATGAGCAGCGTTTAAATTTGTCCTTTACAATGGAAAAATAATAGTTTATTTTCCAAAAATGGCAGAGAAAGACAGTGGTGGGTTCAGAACTTCAAATCCCATCGATGATGCAAATGAGAATTAAGAAATTATCAATATCAATCGTGAAGCTTATGCAGGAATTAACAATGAATGTGCATTTTATAATCCAATGTTTATAAATTCTCCCTCATTAAGATGAGAATTGTGTAACGTTGTGCTAAGAAGAGATCTTTTGTCTAACACCTCCCCTTTACTACAATAAGGATTTGTTTTTGCCCGTAAGTCTTTGCTCCATATATATGAGGATTGGGAAAAGGGGAGGGTACGTAAGAATCGAATTTTTTTGCTCTGAATATATACGTGATATATGTTTTACCATTGAAGTTAGAAATCTCAATAGTCATGACCTCATATTGTGTTACATTATGTTTCTCATTATGTATACATGTAATAGGTGAGGTCCCTTTTATAAATTTTAGCCCTAGGAATTGTTGTTATAATTAGTTACAAAAATAAGTTGCATAGTTGCACTGTTTTACGAACTCATAGAAGCGCAAGACCCGAGTGTCAATGGCGAAAAATGACTCAAGCACTCTTTCACGCGCTCAAACTGCATGTGGGCCAAAAAGTAGAAAACTACACACAGAAAGGGAGGGAAGGAAGGAAGGCTAGGGTTTTTAATTTGTTTTGGAAAATAAAGAAATCAAGGAAAGGCTATGGTAATTATTGTTGTAGACCAGACCCCATGCATGGATTTTAAATTTCTTATCAGCAATGATTAGGGCTTTGATCTGATTGATGGGTTTGTGGGTTTGGTTTCTTTGGAATTGGTGATGACTTTTTCCAAGTCTTCCCTTGCGTTGATTGCTTGCATCAGCTATGATATGACATGATGATATATGGCCCACCAACTCGAAGCTCAAACTGGTAAAAAGTTTATGAAAAAAAACATGATTATAAAGGGCAATTTGGGTACTTGAGCCGGTCTTCGACTGAATCCCTTATCCTTTTCTCTTCCTTGCTTAGGCCGTACATCATCATCATCATCGTCATCGTCTTCATCTTCTTCTGGATGGAGTCATTGCGTTTGAACACTTCGTGCAGCGTGCCGGTAAGGTTCTCTGAGGTTTGTCCTTCCCACGACTTAATTTGTGACAAACTAGGCCTAGGGTTGTCCAACCTCATTATGATATTTGTGTGGTTTTGAAGACTTAATGTTGGAAGGTAATGGATTAGTGTTCGATGTTTGGTTCGTATATGTAGTTGTGTAGTTTAGAAATGCTATTCTTATTTTCGAACAATGAAACCAACATTTTGAAAACAGACAAGATATTGAACTTAGAACTTTATACTCAAGCTCGTTAATGTAAGTCTAAATCTATACCCAAGACATTAAATTGTGGATATAAGACCCACAACCTCAAACACGAATTCATGATTGAAAGCTTCAATCCTTTGACTAAGACCTTGTACATTGGAACCGACACTTCAGCACTTGAACATCCAAAATTAGGTTTTATACCTGGACTTCGAATCCTAGCCTCTAAATTGAAATCTTGAGCTCATATTTGACTCAGAACTTGATTTTTCCGTCAAATCGTAAAATTGATTTTCTTTTCCTCTTTTGTCTCTCAAATGGTTTGATTGCATTTTTCATTTTTGTTTCTTTAATTTAGTGTATATACAAAGGATGCTAGAAAATACACACAAAATAGTGTAAGTAAAACTGAAAATGTATAGAAGGTTTCTGAATTGTAAATATACCATGGAACATCGGGTCTCCTTCCTAAATTGAAACAACAAAAATAAACCCGAACAACAAGGGGTCATGAAGTCCAATTTCGGCATATTTATCGAGAAACCAACTTCATGGTGGATTATGTAACTAATTTAGGTCATGCTCTCAACCCTTTTCGTCTGTGGGAGAATGGGGTTCCTCCTTTTATTTTGATCTTTTCGGGGCTCCGTGTCTGAGAGGGTTTCTCTTGTAATTCTCATTTCCTCATAAAATATAAATAAAAACAAGGGGTCATGAACAGTATTTCAAATTATGGAAATTTTTTTTTGGGGGACATGAAGATGGAATATTCTTAAAATATTATATTAAGATTTAATGATAAAGTATAATCGAAGTTTAAATTCTTTAGAGACAAGTTATTTAAACACATTCGAATTAGAGTGCACGTATTAAAGCTTTGGTTGAGTTCCAGAACCAAATAAAGTAAATTCTTTTCGAGCAAAAAAAGAAAAGAAAAAAGTGTAAAGGCCTCTATAAGAAAAGAAGAAAAAAAAAGGTGTCTTAAAGGCATCAATTTTGGCATCCGATCTTCCTAGTGTTCTCCTTGTTTCTTTTGATAAAGCAAAATAAGATTCCTAATCTCCCAAAAGTTACTGCAAATCTTTAGTAAAGCTAAATATATATATACACGTACCATAAAAGCTTCTTTTTGCATGAAATGTTACGTGAAAAGTTAAATTGACCAATCAAATATCTTTCTTAATGCTTGAGAAGAAAAATTATCTTTCTTGTTATAGAAAATGTCATTTTTGAAATAATTCAGCCATGAACCTTTTTTTCCAAAAAACTTTGACGATAAACTTTGATTCAAATGAGATTTATATTTCGTAATGCCTTTCTCATATAATGAATTTTAAATATTTGAACCCTAGTTAATAAGTTACGGGACGAGAAAAGTATGAATACAAAATATAAACAAACGGATTAAATTATAGGTTAAACTCTGGACCACATTCATCATTGCATGAACTTATCAAAATTAAGTTAACATGGGAGAATTAATGATGTCTTCACTGGTTGCTCCAACTTCAAACTGCATTCATAATTATGCCAAACTGAATGATTATATTTACATTCATAATGCTGTCGAGGTATAAGAAAACTAGAGATGAATTTTAGAACAACTCATATTAAAATAGGCGTGTTGGAAAAGTAACCGCTCGTGAAAGAGTAGGCGTATTGGAAGTAGCTCATATTATCATAGATGAAAGAACTTAAATGATATTGACTTCTCCACCATATGGCCGATTAATTTTGAGTTAAATGTCCATATTTTAAAACTGTCCACATGCGGATGTCATGTTTGATAAAACAAACATTTCTCAATTAACTAACACACTACTAAACAATATTTGAACAGGAAAAAGAGACGTTGAGAGCTGTAAGACAAGATTAATTAAAGTATTCGTGCCCTTAATAAACCAGTATGCCTCATCTGATTCAAACACTGACAAACACAATTCTTTATACGATTTGTTTGAAAAAAAAAAGCACTTGCTACGAGAATAGGAAGGTCGAATATGTTTGGTTGAGCGGCTATACGCTTTCGTCATCTCATCTCATTGTGCTTTTGAACTAATTATAAAAAAAAGTCATAAGATTTCAAAACCCATTTAAGATAATAATAATGTTCCTGAGGGTTCTTGTTTTAATCGATCCCTTAAATCTGATTAATTAATGCTAATGTTGGTTTGAAAACTTTGAAGCTTAGTCAAAGTTGCATTAATGGTACTGTAGAGATTTTGCTTTTGGTTTATGTGCTTTGTTCCTAAGCACTATTTCAAAAGCAAAGGCTGGCAATTTGGCGTCACCTCAACCCTAATCGTCCTTTTGTCGGCACAGTAGGGTTTTTTTAATTTTAATTTTTACTTGGATAAGGTTTTGGGTTCTCAATGCCTAACAGCTTCACTTGTACATCCAAGTCTTTTCATGTATTAATTTACATCTTAAATATGAGTTTGGATAAGGTTTGGATTTTAAAGGTAAAAATTTGCAAAGGCCCAACGAGTTAATCATCTTTATGACTAATGTACTGGTTTGAATTTTAGGTCATCATCTTTATGACTTTTATGGCTAATGTACTGGTTTGAATTTTAGTTCATCATCTTTATGACTAATGTACTGGTTTGAATTTTAATTCCAACCATTTAATACATTCTAATATAATGGTTAAAAACTGGTCCCGTAATTTGTGTAAAAAATACGATGCTATTGATCCGCCCATATACTTTAGTCGTTTGTGCATGTTTTCATTATCCGTTCAGGTGTTGTGTTTAGTTTTATACAAATTTATAAATAAACCCAATCCTAGACATGTATTTATAAAAAAAAAATCCAAACACTATTTAAACATAGAAACACACCCAAAATCAATCCCAAAATCAACAGTTGTATATTTTTTGGGTGTGTTTATAAATGGGTTTTGAGTGGGTGTAATGATGGGTTTTGGGTGTGTTTATAAAGTGTTTTGGGTGTTGGGTTTTTTTTATAATTTCAGCCCCTATTTTGGGTGTTTTAATGAAACTCCCTTTTATTTTTGGATTGTAAAACCCAAAAAGTGATTTGAATTGATCATATGAAATAAGAGTTATTTGCACTAGCACCCCCATTCTCTTCTCGAATTTTAGGTTTTTTCACAAAAATCTGTTTCTGAAATTACACGAATATCCCTGTTTCAAATTGTTTTCGCAGAACCCTTTTTCGTTGATTATTCGTCCAAAGCTTGATGATTTTATTTATACAAAAAAGTGTGTAAATAACAAAATCAACCTCAATGTATATGCAATATAATCTCAAAGGCTAATTTTGTTATTTTGGAGAATTTTTATATATATGAAATCATCAGTCTTTGATGAAAAAATAATTAAAATGGATGTTGCGAAATCAATTTAAAACCTCAAAGGGTGTTCGTGTAATTTTTGAAACCTCAAGGAATTTTAAGAAATAACCGAAAACCTAAGGAGATGTTAGCGTAAATAACTCTATGAAATAACTCAAAAAATTTCCAACAATCATCTTACGGAAAATGTGAGTATGTGAATATATGTTTTGAATGAGAGCATGGATTTGCACAGACTTGCTTTTTGTTTTAGTACAATGGGGCCAAGGGCCTAAGTAAAACAAATCTACATGAGTGTTTCTGGGCATATGCTCAATCAAAGCCCATATTAGCAAGCCCACCAGCTATAAAGCTTACTATGGCAAGCCCATATGAGCAATGGAAAATTAAATTTCTTTGCATCCAATAATTGTCCTCTGAACCCGTCCCATTATTTTTTGAGAGTTTCACTAAAACACACAAAATAAGGGCTAAAATTATAAAAAAACCCAACACCCAAAACACTTTATAAACACACCCAAAACCCATCATTACACACACTCAAAACCCATTTATAAACACACCCAAAAAATATACAATTGTTAATTTTGGGTGTGTTTCTATGTTTAAATAGTGCTTGAGTTTTTTTTTATAAATACATGTTTAGGATTGGGTTTATTTATAAATTTGTATTTTTTTTCCCTTATGCCGAAATTTTCCATTTCCGTAAAATATCACTAGCCTCTCTGCACGCGCTTCAGTGCATGCGAGAGGCTTTTTTAAAAAAATTTCAAATTTATTTTAGAATTAAAAAAGACAATGGGTAGTTGTGTTCTATAAAAATAGGATTCATTATATGATTTTTATTTTTATTTTTATTTTTTTAATATGAAAAAGTGTGAATTTACTATATTGTCCTCATTTAATTAATAATTGCAATTTTTAATGTTTGCATTAACCAATGACATTTTCTGGTATTTTGAATGTTTTACAATTCTTCTGTCCACCTCAGCTGCCACATAAGATTGTATAAGAATGTGGTATACAAATGTGGTAAGAGTAGCATTATTCTTTGCTTTATATGTATAGATTCCTTGCCCTGTCCACACAAGAAGTTCCCCTTCAAAACAAATGGGATTTTGACACATGCCAATTTCATTGAACTTTTTATTTTTATGAAATTCTTTTAATTTTCTCATAATAAAATTGACAAGTGTCAAAATCTCATGAACTTTTAATTTGATGACAAGTGTTAGAATTTAAATAAATAAATAAAAAAATCTGTTTTGGTAACTAAATTTTAAAACTTTTGGTGACTAAAATATTATTACAAAATTAGTGAAATACCCAATTCTAGACATGAAACTATAAATATACCCTACACTATTTAAAACATATAAACACACCCAAAATATACCCAAAACTGACAGCTGTTATATTTTTTAGTTTAATTACTTAAATGAAATACCTTTATTACCCATTTAGTATTAAATTAGTTTTTTTTGAAAAATTTGGTCTCTCTCTCTCTCTCTCTCTCTCTCTCTCTCTCTCTCTCGTCTCTTTCCCTTCGCAGAAACCAAGCCTAGGCCAACGATCTTGGTGCTTCGTCCACGGCCAGCATGACAGCAATCGGAAAAGGATCGGTCAAGGCCGACGATCAAGTCTGGGCTAAAGCCCAGCCACATCAGCCATTGACGACGCCACTACGAACTCAAAACGTTATGTGGATTTCAAGTTTTCCGACGTCGTTTCCGGTGACTCCGGCTGTTGTTTCCGTCGATCGAGGTATGAAACTTTATCTAATTTTCGTGCTCAAGCTGTTTATGTATGTGGTTAGGATAGATTTTGGAGTTTTGGAAATTAATCAATACACCCTAGTTTGACCGACGGCTTTGGCAGTGTTCCGGATTACTCCGGCCACTTTTTGGCCGGGGTCCAAGACCAAAAATTTCCCCTTGTTAGTCTGAATATGTTGGTATAGGTATTGTAAGGACTTTTTTGATTTTATTGTAGTATGATTTGGGTGATTTCATGTTCGATTAATTAAGTTGCTGGTTAAGTTTTCATAATTTTTGCTGTTTTGGAGTTTAAATTTGAAATGTAGATCCAATTCTTCTTGATTTTATATGTTTATTTTTGTTATTGTCGATTTGGAGATAAGCTATTGGATTTTCTAATTTCGTTCTAATTTGTATTAGATATTCGTTTGAGTTTTAAATTGTGATTTTAATTTTTTTTGTTTATAATTTGGATTGATTTCAATTTAGTTTGGTTGTGGATTTGCTTTTTGTGTTTTGGTTTGAGCTGTGTTACAGATTTGTGATATTTGATTCTGTTATCATATTAATTTTGAATATGAGTATATTCGTGTTTTTTCTGTTTATGCACTATTGGTTTTTGAGTCGACTATAATTTGTTGTTAGGTAACAGTGTTATTACCTTATATTGGAACTTTACAGACATGCATTAGAAATATGATTTCATAGGAAACAAGCAGTGTTATTATCTTATACTGGAACTTTACAGTGGTAGACATGCATTAGAAATAGGATTTTATATGAAACTAGCAGTGTTATTATCCTATACTGGAACTTTACAAGGGGTAAACATGCATTAGAAATAGGATTTCAGAGGAATCTAGCAGTGTTATTACCCTATATTGAAACTTTACAAAGGGTATACATGCATTAAAAATAGGATTTCAAAGGAATCTAGCAGTGTTATTACCCTATATTGGAACTTTACAAGGGTTAAACATGCATTAGAAATAGGATTTCAGAGAAATCTAGCAGTGTTATTACCCTATAATGGAACTTTACAAGGGGTAGACATGCATTAGAAATAGGATTTCAGAAGAATCTAGTAGTGTTATTACCCTATATTGGAACTTTACAATGGTTAAATGCATTAGAAATAGAATTTCATAGGAAAAAAGAAGTGTTATTACCCTGTACTGGAACTTTTGCATTCAAAATAGGATTTCATTGGAAACAAGCAGTGTTATTACCCTATACTGGAACTTTACGGTGGTAAACATGCATTCAAAATAGGATTTTAGAGGAAACAATCAGTGTTATTACCCTATACTGGAACTTTACAGCCATTAATCAACATGAAAGTAAACTAGCAGTATTAAGAATGAGTATATGACTAAATATCTCTTTCTTTTTGAGTTGCTGAAAACTGACTATTTTATAGTCATATGCAGTTAGTCCAATAGTGAAAATCCAATATAATTTCAAAATTTTGTCTTGGATTCGAATATAAAATACTGTTATTACTATAGACTGGAACTTTACAGCAATTAATTAACATTACAATAAAGGTTTGGTTTTTAAATGTCTTACCTTTGAAGCCTTTTCTTGTTGAAATTGTTCTCTGAAATTTATCTTTGTTTTGCAGGTGGAGGTTAGTGTGTGGTGTTGGTTTTTGAAAGTAGATCAAGCTTGGTGGTTGTTATGGAGTTTCAGTTTGCATAAATGATGAAGACGGTGAAATAAAGAGATGTTTTGTTGAGATGGTTTAATGAAGATGCGTGCTTGAAGTTACTATTTTCGAGACAGTTATGTGTTGTAATAAAATGTTTTGGACTTTTTGTAACCAAAAAAAAAATTTGGGCTTTTTTATAAAATTTGATTGGGCTTGTTTTGGGTGTTTTTTGAGTTTTTTTTTCAATGGCAGTCCTGTAATTTATAGGAACTTCAACACCAATTTCTTATATAACAAATGGATTTTGGGTGTATTTCTAAAGTGCATTCCATGTGGGGTTTTTTTTATAATTTCAGCTCCTATTTTGGGTGTTTTAGTGAAACTCCCAAATATTATTTATACTAGACACGGAAATTTTTTTATTGTTTATTTTTATAAATAGTTTTAATTATTTACTATATGTTGTTTTTACACGGACTAAAACGTTTTTGTTTTTTTTAATGGATTGCGATTTGATTTTCACATTCATTACTAGTTATCCATTGTGGAGCAGTAATATAGTAAAATTAGGTAAGAGGCCCGATTTTATCATCCACGTCAGAATTGATATCCACCAACCAATTTTGTACCGTTGCAAAATTTGCCTTCCAATGGTCATCTCCGTAGTTATATTATAATATCCAACGGTCACAAAATTCAAATTCAGATTTCTCTCAATTCTGCAGCAGAAGCAAACAGAAAACCATATCATATTCTAAGCACCAGAAATTAAACACACATCCATTGTTACCAACTTACCAAGAAGAACACAGTGAGAAAAAAAAATGGAGGGTTCTGATAAGGTTCTTTTGTCATCAGCACCACCTAGGCGCTCTGTAACACAAGAGCCCTTTGCATTTGTACGCTCTCTCTCTCTCTCTCCTCTCTCTCTCTCTCTCTCTCTCTCTCTCAGTGTTTGTAGTTTTTGATTTGCCATACGATGTTTTGTTTAAAATAAAAACAATTTCAATATGCTAATAAGAGTTCATAATTCATAGTTCAAGTTTAGGAAAGATAGATATTCCATTTCTTTTTTCTTCTGTTTTGAAAAACGAAGCATTAGAAATTTAAAACTCCTTTGATTCATCATATATTCTAGTTTTTGTTTCAAAAATTGTTTTCTTTCTTTCCAAAATACGCAGACGAAATTATCAATATCATCAGCAAGTGGGCAATTCCCATCTGCGGAGCCCAAAGATACCAATGGCAAAGAATTACATGTCCCCAACTATATCTGCAACGTCCCAAGGCCATTCTTCAAGAAAGAACATCTTAGGCGAAAGAAATGAGGCATCTGAACCCAATTTTCCAATACCCTTGTTGAAAAGTTCCCCCATATAGGTACTGATAATGGTAATGATTCTTTATCCCAATCCTTGCCATTAACCCCTTCAGTTTTTCAATGCCATGATGATGGTAAAGCTCTTTCTGATAGTCTGTCTTCAAGGCCTTATGACCCTATAACTAATTACCTTCTCCGAGGCCTCAATTTCTCCGGTACAACCCAAATAGGCGCCGGGAGCGTTTTCTTGGCCTAGAATATGGTGGTACTGAAGAATGAAGACTTGGGTATTAGCAGAAGTGGTTTCTTTCGATTCCCAGATGCTATTGATGAGGAAGCTGGAACTATTACCACTCCAAGTTCTTTGGCTTCTTCTCGTCAGGATGGTCTTCTTAGCAGAAGTGGTTCTTTCAATTCCCAGAAAGCTACTGATGAGGATGCTGGAGCTGTTACCACTCCAAGTTCTTTCGCTTCTCCTCGTCAGGATGATCTTCTTAGTATAAGTGTTTCTCTTCGATTCCCAGAAAGCTATTGATGAGGAAGCTGGAGCTGTTACGACTCCCGGTTCTTTGGCTTCTCCTCGTCAGCATGGTCTTACTATGCAAGGAGATGAAGAAGTTGAGGTGAGTGATGGAGAAATTGAGGGAGTGATGAGGAAAATTGAGGAAAGTGATGAGGAATATGAGGAGGTGAAGGACGAGAAGATGTTGAAATTGAAAGGGTTTTAAAAAGTTTGCTTCTTTTGTTGGTTCTAGTACTCGTTATACCTCACATATATCTACTATAAATCATCAAACATTCTTTGAAGGCATTCCAGATGATGGTGCATTCAGAACCATACCTTGAAGCTGCTGTTATTTAAGAAACTGAAAGTGGAGGTATGTTTTGGGATGAAAAAGAAGAAAGATTTTTTTTTTTTTTTTTTTTTTTTTTTTTTTTTTTTTTTTTTTTTTTTTTTTTTTTTTTTTTTTTTTTTTTTTTTTTTTTTTTTTTTTTTTTTTTTTTTTTTTTTTTTTTTTTTTTTTTTTTTTTTTTTTTTTTTTTTTTTTTTTTTTTTTTTTTTTTTTTTTTTTTTTTTTTTTTTTTTTTTTTTTTTTTTTTTTTTTTTTTTTTTTTTTTTTTTTTTTTTTTTTTTTTTTTTTTTTTTTTTTTTTTTTTTTTTTTTTTTTTTTTTTTTTTTTTTTTTTTTTTTTTTTTTTTTTTTTTTTTTTTTTTTTTTTTTTTTTTTTTTTTTTTTTTTTTTTTTTTTTTTTTTTTTTTTTTTTTTTTTTTTTTTTTTTTTTTTTTTTTTTTTTTGGTGTGTGCATCCTTAAGTTGTGGGATCATGATGGGTTCCGTCACGGGACGTCATCATTTTGATGCGGAGGATTCTTTGACATGGATGGATTTAGGGTATTGATGAGTACACTTAAGGGTGCCACGTTCCTTGAAACGTGTCTATCCAAATTGTCGTATCTCAATATCCTATGGGAAGGAAACGGAAGAGCCGAAAGTATTGAATCCGCTGAGATGAGACGAAATTGTCAGAGGTAGTTGATGGACAAGTTACATGGGAATGGTGGAGTTGTGAGTCCGACCAAGGAGGGTCGTGACAAATTAAATTGAGAAGTAGTAGTGTTGGATGAAGTTTGTAGAGTTCTTATGGGCAGGAGGACATGGAGTTGATCAATCTACTTCTAGAGATCCTCCATTGCCTGAACATGTTGCTAATTCTCGATTGTGTGCAGTGAGCACGTTTGAGCAGAAATCTTTCATCGGAATCAGAAATGGGTCATGGTAGAGAGAGGAAGATGATGATTACAATTCGGTAAAAATGATCCTTTCTGACATTCCTCTCAAAGAATCGTGTTGGCAATGTTGCTTATCGATTCTAGAGAAAGAAGAAAGATATCAACAAGTCAAGGAGTTTGGACTTCTCTTCATGGGAGAGCTAGAAGAGAATCAAATCACAAATGGAAGCGTTTAGCTTTCAGAGGAAGATTAAGCATTACCGCAGTTATTGAAGGATATTCTTAGTGGAAGAAAGAGACTTCTCTTCTTCTGCTTGTTTGGATAGAGCGAATGGCTTAACTGCCAACCTGGTTGTGGAGGATGAAGCATGGGAACCCGAGTAGTAGATGCGGGCCCAGCACCCACACCCTTTGGAGTGGCAGGTATGAAATTTCGGGGACGAAATTTTTATAAGGGGGGTAGTCTGTAACACCCCGACTCCAAATTTATCCCCTGTTTTAATTAATTTGAGTGAAATTAAGAATTTACCCGAGGGATGGGGTATTTTAGTCATTTTCTTACCCGGAATGAATTTGGGAATTTCGGATGTACCGTTGCGTAGAGCACGGCGAGATGAGTTCGTAGACACGTAGTGGGCTCGAATCGGAGTTGTAACGAGAGAGATATGATCAAAAGAAGCTCAGTGGCATAATTGTAAATATTTGGAAAATGGGATTTTTGGTTAAAAAAGACGGAATTGCCCCCGTCTCTCACACTCTCTCTCTCCCGCGCGTCGCTCTCTCTCTCCTCTGGTTCGCGACAGCCACCGTGGCCGACCACGTTTTGGCCGGCCGTTCGCTCGTCCGGCCACCAAAGTCGACGGGGCCGGTACCAAAATGACCGGGCCGCCGTCCTCTTCCTACCCCGGCCAGGTCCCGCCGCCAGCCGCCGTGGTTTCGCCGGAAAACGAGGAGAAAAGCTCCGGTTTTGACAGAAAATTCGCCGGCTTCGTTCTCCGTCGTCCGGCCGCCATTTTTGGCGATCAAGGTATGGAAATTCATCCCTTCTGCATGATCTAGCTGATGGTTGGGTAGGATTGTATCGATTTTGAGCCTAGATTATCTGATTTTCGAGTTAGGGTTTCGGCCGGATTTCGGGATGAGATTCCGGCCACTTCCGGTCAGTTTTTGGGGTACGTCCAAGAACAAAAGTGACTCCAAATTAGGTGTATTACCTAGGGTAGGAGTCTGGGCTCACGATTTGGAAGTTTTCCGGCGATGGGTATCGCTTTGGACACCCACGCGCTGCCGGCGCGTGTGGCGGCGCGTGGGCACTGTAGCTGAGGGGCATTTTTGTCCCATTGTGATCCTCTCGATGTCACGAGCGCGTAGGTGTGCTCGGATCTCATTTTGGATACCGTTAGAGTCCCGAACGGATATCGCATATCGCGTGTTTTCCGGGTTCGCTGGGTTTGGACCGTTGGATGGTCCTGAGATTATATATGTTGATCTAGGTATTACCAGGATCGTGTAGGATTCGACGGATCGTAAAACGGAGTCCCGGATACTCCGGAAATGCCAACCCTGGGGTTAGGGTTTTAGTAACCGTCCGATTGTGTGATCGTGAGCGATCCGACCGTCCGATCTGGACCAAACTTGCAGGACTGTGTCCTAGAGCTTGTAGAACCTATAGGAACTTTCGGATCGGAATTGGAGGTTGTGGGCCCCGCAGGGCCCGTTTGACCCTAGGTTGACCGTGAGACTCCCGAGATAGTCTTACCTTTCTTGGGGTTAGATGACCTTAGTGACAGGTCTTGAGCGTTGTTGAAAATGGATCTGTGGGTTTAGGATATATTGGTGAATTTAAATGGGGGAGTTTATGGAATGT
The DNA here is from genome assembly GCA_903112645.1 of Prunus armeniaca. NCBI lineage: Eukaryota > Viridiplantae > Streptophyta > Magnoliopsida > Rosales > Rosaceae > Prunus > Prunus armeniaca. The sequence continues at coordinate 4,473,950 of CAEKDK010000003.1, read as the reverse complement.
TTTATTGGTTGATGTGTTTGTATGATAGAAATTATATATTAATTAATTGTGTGGTGTATAATGATATATAAGGAGATTGAATGTTAGTTTGCAGTGCTATACGCACTACCCCACGTACCCCTCTATGCTGTGATCTTTGGGTTAGTGACAGTGTGATGCTCCCATCGGCACCCGATAGTGTCCCGACGTAATGAGTGGGAGATATGATGGTGTGAGGGCTGGTGAGAATGTAGCCAGGCCCAGTGTGAGGTCGCACGCGTCTTTGGGTTAGCCGGCGTGTTGACAGACCCCGTACGTGGCCGGGTGCGTCCCGACGTATGAGTGGGAGATATGATGGTATGAGGGCTGGTGAGAATGTAGCCAGGCCCAGTGTGAGGTCGCACGCGTCTTTGGGTTAGCCGGCGTGTTGACAGACCCCGTACGTGGCCGGGTGCGTCCCGACGTATGAGTGGGAGATATGATGGTATGAGGGCTGGTGAGAATGTAGCCAGGCCCAGTGTGAGGTCGCACGCGTCTTTGGGTTAGCCGGCGTGTTGACAGACCCCGTACGTGGCCGGGTGCGTCCCGACGTATGAGTGGGAGTTATGGTGTGTGAGGGCTGGTGAGAATGTAGCCAGGCCCAGGGTTGAGGTCGCACGCGTCTTTGGGTTAGCCGGCGTGTTGACAGACCCCGTACGTGGCCGGGTGCGTCCCGACGTATGAGTGGGAGTTATGATTGTGTGAGGGCTGGTGAGAATGTAGCCAGGCCCAGGGTTGAGGTCGCACGCGTCTTTGGATTAGCCGGCGTGTTGACAGACCCCATACGTGGCCGGGTGCGTCCCGACGTATGAGGGGAGCTATGTGATTATGTTTGGTGTGTTGTGATGGATAAACCCGAGAATGTATGAATTTATATGGATGTGATGGTTTAATTGATATCAGGAGCCAGGATTGATAGGAAAGAGCTACGTGTGGCTTGATCCCTTAGTAGGGTACGTAGGCAGCCTGGGATAGCGCCTAGGTGCAGCCACGACCTAGACACCACTTAGGTGGTTTTATCGAGTATGATGCGGACCTCGTGGTTGGTCCCGAAACTTGGTTGAATTGAGGCTTGTCCGGTGGACTGAGTGAGTGAAGGTGTGTATGGATGAATTGGTTATATGCTTGTCTGATGCAGTAAGTTATTTTGAAAACGTGGTGGGCAGTTTGTTAGAATCATTGAAGGCCGGAGGCCATTTATGTAAATTGCATGAGAGTATATTGTGCGTGCTGCTGGTTGGGTTATAAAATGAGTTTTATGCAGGTAGAAATTTTGGGGAATGTTCAATTTACAGGGGAGACTATGCCGAAATTTTGGCAGAAAGTCTCGTGCCCTAAATCCTCTCTGGTAAAAGAGGACATAGTTTTAAGGAGTAAACCCGGCGTGGGTGTGATGCCGGGGTCTCCGCAGGGTTCGTCTCGGGTTCCGGGAAATTCGGGGGCGGGTCCTGTCAGCTTGGTATCAGAGCTTAGGTTCAATTTCTTGTGGACCCCGCACCTTGTGTGCATCCTTAAGTTGTGGGAGCATGATGGGTTCCGTCGTAGGATGTCCTCATTTCGACGCAGAGGACTCTTTGACATGGATGGATTTAGGGTATTGATGAGTACACTTAAGGGTGCCACGTTCCTAGAAACGTGTCTATCCAAATTGTCGTATCTCAATATCCTATGGAAGGAAATGGAAGAGCTGAAAGTGTTGAATCTGTTGAGATGAGATGAAATTGTCCGAGATAGAGTTGATGGACAAGTTACAAGGGAATGGGGGAGTTGTGAGTCCGACCAAGGAGGGTCGTGACAAATTAAGTTGAGAAGTAATAGTGTTGGATGAAGTATCACTTCACTCGCGTGGGTTTGAATGCCGCGATTGACAGGAGTGGAACCTTATGGTTCTTCTTCCTTGCTTTCTCACGCAGTGAATTTGAACTCCAAAATTTCTTTGAAGTCCGGCCACTGTGAGTTTTGACCGGCGACTTGGGTTACTTCTGCCTACCCCTCTGCAAAGGGAACCAATATGAGAAAGAGGAAGAGGAAAGGTACATAGGCCGTTGAGGCAGAAGTAGAGCTAGAGCTTTACCACAGACGGAGGTTGTTGAGTTCTTATGGGCAGGAGAACATGGAGTTGATAAACTCGTTTCTAGAGATCCTCCATTGCCTGAACATGTTGCTAATTCTCGATTGTGTGCAGTGAGCACGTTTGAGCAGAAATCTTTCATCGGAATCAGAAATGGGTCATGGTAGAGAGAGGAAGATGATGATTACAATTCGGTAAAAATGACCCTTTCTGACATCCCTCTCAAAGAATCGTGTTGGCAATATTGCTTATCGATTCTAAAGAAAGAAGGAAGATATCAACAAGTCAAAGAGTTTGGATTCTCTTCATGGGAGAGCTGGAAGAGAATCAAATCACAAATGGAAGCATTTAGCTTTCAGAGGAAGATTAAGCATTACCGCAGCTATTAGAGGATATTCCTAGTGGAAGAAAGAGACTTCTCTTCCTCTGCTTGTTTAGATAGAGCTAATGGCTTGGCTGCCAACCTGGTTGTGGAGGATGAAGCATGGGAACCCGAGCAGTAGATGCGGGCCCAGTACCCACACCCTTTGGAGTGGCAGGTATGAAATTTCGGGGACGAAATTTTTATAAGGGGGGTAGTATGTAACACCCCGACCCCAATTTATCCCATGTTTTAATTTATTTAAGTGGAATTGAGAAATTACCCGTGGGATAGGGGTATTTTAGTCATTTTCTTATTTGGGAGGACTTTGGGAATTCCGGTTGTACCGTTGCGTAGAGCACGGCGAGATGAGTCCGTAGACACGTAATGGGCTCGAATCGGAGTTGTAACGAGAGAGATATGATCAAAGAAGCTCAGTGGCATAATCGTAAATATTTTGAAGTGGGATTTTTGGTTAAAAGACGGAATTGCCCCCGTCTCTCTCACACTCTCTCTCTCCCGCGCGTCGCTCTCTCTCTCCTCTGGTTCGCGACAGCCACCGTGGCCGACCACGTTTTGGCCGGCCGTTCGCTCGTCCGGCCACCAAAGTCGACGGGGCCGGTACCAAAATGACCGGGCCGCCGTCCTCTTCCTACCCCGGCCAGGTCCCGCCGCCAGCCGCCGTGGTTTCGCCGGAAAACGAAGAGAAAAGCTCCGGTTTTGACAGAAAATTCGCCGGCTTCGTTCTCCGTCGTCCGGCCGCCATTTTTGGCGATCAAGGTTTGGAAATTCATCCCTTCTGCATGATCTAGCTGATGGTTGGGTAGGATTGCATCGATTTTGAGCGTAGGATGTCTGATTTTCGAATTGGATTTCGGCCGGATTTCGAGGGGAGATTCCGGCCACTTCCGGTCAGTTTTTGGGGTACGTCCAAGAACAAAAGTGACTCCAAATTAGGTGTATTACCTAGGGTAGGAGTCTTGGCTTTCGATTTGGAAGTTTTCCGGCGATGCGATATCGCTTTGGACACCCACGCGCTGCCGGCGCGTGTGGCGGCGCGTGGGCACTGTAGCTGAGGGGCATTTTTGTCCCATTGTGATCCTCTCGATGTCACGAGCGCGCAGGTGTGCTCGGATCTCAATTTGGGTATCGTTAGAGTCCCGAACGGATATCGCATATCGCGTATTTTCCGGGTTCGCTGGGTTTGGACCGTTGGATGGTCCTGATATTATAATATGTTAATCTAGGTATTACCAGGATCGTGTAGGATTCGACGGATCGTAAAACGGAGTCCCGGATACTCCAGAAATGCCAACCCTAGGGTTAGGGTTTTAGTAACTGTCTGATTGTGTGATCGTGAGCAATCCGACCGTCCGATCTGGACCAAACTTGCAGGACATGTGTCCTAGAGCCTATAGAACCTATAGGAACTTTCGGATTGGAGTTTGGAGGTTGTGGGCCCCGCAGGCCCGTTTGACCCTAGGTTGACCGTGAGACTCCCGAGATAGTCTTACCTTTATTTGAGGGTTAGAATGACCTTAGTGACAGGTCTTGAGCGTTGTTGAGTAAAATGGATATTATGGGTTTAGGATATAAATTGGTGAATTTAAATGGTGGGAGTTTATGGAATGTTTTATTGGTTGATGTTATTGTATGATATATTTAATTGATTGTGTGGATGTATAATGATATATAAGGAGATTGAATGTTAGTTTGCAGTGCTATACGCACTACCCCACGTACCCCTCATATTGTGATTATGCTCAGGCCCAAGTGATAGTGTGAGGTCGCACGCGTCTTTGGGCTAGCCGGCGTGTTGACAGGCCCCGTACGTGGCCGGGTACGTCCCGACGTATGAGTGGGTGATATGATGGTATAAGGGCTGGTGAGAATGTAGCCAGGCCCAGTGTGAGGTCGCACGCGTCTTTGGGTTTAGCCGGCGTGTTGACAGGCCCCGTACGTGGCCGGGTACGTCCCGACGTATGAGTGGGAGATATGATGGTATAAGGGCTGGTGAGAATGTAGCCAGGCCCAGTGTGAGGTCGCACGCGTCTTTGGGTTAGCCGGCGTGTTGACAGGCCCCGTACGTGGCCGGGTACGTCCCGACGTATGAGTGGGTGATATGATGGTATAAGGGCTGGTGAGAATGTAGCCAGGCCCAGTGTGAGGTCGCACGCGTCTTTGGGTTAGCCGGCGTGTTGACAGACCCCGTACGTGGCCGGGTGCGTCCCGACGTATGAGTGGGTGATATGATGGTATGAGGGCTGGTGAGAATGTAGCCAGGCCCAGTGTGAGGTCGCACGCGTCTTTGGGTTAGCCGGCGTGTTGACAGACCCCGTACGTGGCCGGGTGCGTCCCGACGTATGAGTGGGAGTTATGGTTGTGTGAGGGCTGGTGAGAATGTAGCCAGGCCCAGTGTGAGGTCGCACGCGTCTTTGGGTTAGCCGGCGTGTTGACAGACCCCGTACGTGGCCGGGTGCGTCCCGACGTATGAGTGGGAGTTATGGTTGTGTGAGGGCTGGTGAGAATGTAGCCAGGCCCAGTGTGAGGTCGCACGCGTCTTTGGGTTAGCCGGCGTGTTGACAGACCCCGTACGTGGCCGGGTGCGTCCCGACGTATGAGTGGGAGTTATGGTTGTGTGAGGGCTGGTGAGAATGTAGCCAGGCCCAGGGTTGAGGTCGCACGCGTCTTTGGGTTAGCCGGCGTGTTGACAGACCCCGTACGTGGCCGGGTGCGTCCCGACGTATGAGTGGGAGTTATGATTGTGTGAGGGCTGGTGAGAATGTAGCCAGGCCCAGGGTTGAGGTCGCACGCGTCTTTGGATTAGCCGGCGTGTAGACAGACCCCATACGAGGCCGGGCGCGTCCCGTCGTATGAGGGGAGCTATGTGATTATGTTTGGTGTGTTGTGATGGATAAACCCGAGAATGTATGAATTTATATGGATGTGATGGTTTAATTGATATCAGGAGCCAGGATTGATAGGAAAGAGCTACGTGTGGCTTGATCCCTTAGTAGGGTACGTAGGCAGCCTGGGATAGCGCCTAGGTGCAGCCACGACCTAGACACCACTTAGGTGGTTTTATCGAGTATGATGCGGACCTCGTGGTTGGTCCCGAAACTTGGTTGAATTGAGGCTTGTCCGGTGGACTGAGTGAGTGAAGGTGTGTATGGATGAATTGGTTATATGCTTGTCTGATGCAGTAAGTTATTTTGAAAACGTGGTGGGCAGTTTGTTAGAATCATTGAAGGCCGGAGGCCATTTATGTAAATTGCATGAGAGTATATTGTGCGTGCTGCTGGTTGGGTTATAAAATGAGTTTTATGCAGGTAGAAATTTTGGGGAATGTTCAATTTACAGGGGAGACTATGCCGAAATTTTGGCAGAAAGTCTCGTGCCCTAAATCCTCTCTGGTAAAAGAGGACATAGTTTTAAGGAGTAAACCCGGCGTGGGTGTGATGCCGGGGTCTCCGCAGGGTTCGTCTCGGGTTCCGGGAAATTCGGGGCGGGTCCTGTCAGGTAGAGCTTGAGTTCTCTCCAAAAATGGAAGACCTCAACAAATTTCACAGTGCAGTCTCTAGCTCACCGACGTCCTCAAGAACAGCCACTTCTGCCCTCTCAGACTGAAGAAGCCGCAGTTCTGCCCACTCAGAAGCTTCACAAAAGCTTAAGGTACATTGAAGCTCTGCCAGAATCAACCTTTGGTATCGATTTGTAGTTGAAAATCTGGCAATCAGAGTTGTCAACGGTCCAGTCCAGCCCAGACATTCCCAGTCCAGCCCATAACAGAGCCTCCCATCCAGGCAGAAATGGAGATCCAGCTATCTTTTTATCTTTTTAGCATTGACATCTATTTTTATAGTTTTGTAAAAGGCACTTCTGCCCAAAAACAGCTTAAATTTCATCAACCATTCTGTCCAGAACAACCTCTTTATACTGAGATAAATTGTTAAAGTCCTCACCAGTCTGAGGCAAGAAAAGGACTTACTTGGGAGATATTCCTCACCCAAATTCACAATCGTTTGTTTAAGAAATCAGTAACTTGGGGCGCAAGTTATCCATTCTAGACTAAGTCTGCTAGAATTTTTATTACTAGCAGTGGCACGCTCGCACACCAAAGAAAGCTGACTTGTTGACCAGTCTATGGTTCTCAAGGCAGTGGGGAACTTTGCCCTTCCATCATAGGAGTAAACACAAAACGGGTGAACAGTACTTTAGACACATAACCAAATAACTTACAGGACAATCAAATTCTGGAATTTAGACAAAAATTCTGGAATTGGTCCCGTTAAGTTGTTGTTTGATAGATCCCTGAAATCATGAGCAGCTCAATTCATTTTACATTAAATGGAATTGTCTACTTTCTCATTACCTTAGCAAATGCAGTAAGACCACTTACAAATACTGTATCATTGTGAGATTGGATATATAAGCAGCTATCTCTCCTGTTAAGCCACTCGAGGACAAGTCCCTGATTGTATTTTTTGTAGATTCAATAATTAAGACATGATGAGGTATAATAAACTCAAATATCAGGAGAAGTTTGTTTGAGGTCATATATATATACTTACAAGGATATGATTCTTGGTTCAAATTCTTGATAGTTACACTTTACTCCTTGCCAAACGTAATCTTGAGGGGCACATGGATCTCCTTGCCAATTTCTTTTAATATTATAAGTTGACTTGATCGATGCGATTGCATCAACTAATATTTTCACACGCAAACAGAAGATTTCATCAGAAGAATTCATATGTACACTTCCATACTGGTAAGGTACTAAACGAGAGGAAGCCACTTGTGTAAGGAAGAACTAATTAGTTAGTGGTTACCATCTTCTTGGTTTGTTTCTGCTTCTACTAAGTGTTTAACCATATAAATCTCGAAAGCATTGAGGATAGGTGGAAGGGTAGAGTTCTCAGCCCTAGTTATTGAAATATTAACATATTTTCCACCACTGCGCCGAGGGTAAGGGTCGTAAATGGTATTTCTTGACAAGTATCGAGGAGCAAATGGCTCAGAAGTGCTGGCTCCGTCCGAAACTTGTTGCAATCTAGATTGGTTGAGTTGGAGGCTTTCAACTTCTGCAAAGTGCAGGTAACTGTAATATTCAGCATCTTTGTCAGGCAACGATAAAACAATTATCAAGGAATCACTTGGATTTTTTGGCGTTGAAGCAGTGCGCATAACAACAGATGGAATTTGGTAAGGGTCGTCAGATTCAGAGTTGATGGGGGATGCGGTGTTTAATTGTGTCCAATCATCGGGGTCATCATAGGGATCCCATTGTCGATCAAGAATATCGTCTGGATACCTAATCAAAGCCAAAGTTCCATCAGAATATATATAATCAAAATTAAAAGTTTCAATGATTGCAAACTGTTAATGTATGGTTTTTACTATTTTCTTTTGGCATCCCTTGACTACTTTGTAATAGGATGTGTTTTGTTATTTATCAAGCTCAAGTTTAGATTAAGGAAAACCTTTCTTGGTGCTCTTCTCTAACTTCTGCTCCATGGAGGTTCAAGCAAGTTGACAAAGGTATTGTGCATTGCATATCATTTCATAAAACAGTCTTCATAAAAATGATGACTAGTCATCCGTTTCTCAGATGACTAGTAATCCTTGCTCTGTAGGATTTCCAGCTAGATAACAAACTGTTTTGTCCTATTCCTCTTTTTCTCTCTCTCTACTGTCATCTGTGTTTTCTGACCTAAGGAATTTTTTGGCTGTAAAGGCTACGTTTTTGGTCATTTGGCTGTGTCTCTTTGGGTGGAAGTTTTGGAAAGATTGGCTTGCTTTCTTTCTCTTCTTCTTCCTCAAGTGAGAACCAAATATTTCATCTATGAGTTTTTCCAATTGATTTCTTTTTGAAAAACTGCATTTGAAACATGAATATGCATCTAGCTACTTAAATCATTCTCTCATTTATATCTAGGTCAGATTCAAGACTGATTTCTTCAAGAGTATGGTTTCTTGAAGAAATTGGTCATTCTCCTTTGAATCCAAATTTTGGTTTCGGTTTGTGTTGGAGCTTGCAAGCTAGTGTCATGGGATGAACGAGCTGGAGAAGGAGCTGCCATTTCCATGAAGAACTGAGCTTCAAGCTTTGCTAAGTTGGAGAAGAAGATTGCACAAAGGAGGTATAGCTCATCTTCCTAAATAGATATAGGTTTTTCTTGAGCTTGCTTGTGTTCCTTTGTAAGAATCTTTTTCTACTTAGTGGATTGCCTGGTCGGTTGATGACCCCCAGTTTTTCCCAATGGTGGGTTTCTGGGTGAACAGTTTCTGGTTTCCAACTCTGTAAATTTTCTGGGTTTGTGTTCTTGATAGTTGACTAGTCATCTGGGTTTGTGCGGTTGACTAGTCATCTTTTTCTGATGTTTGGTGTTTGCTTGATTATGCTGTCTTCACACACTTTCACCATAGTTGTTGGTAGCACAGGGGATGCCTAGATTGACGGGTCCTTCTGAGTGCGTAGGTTGTCACTAGTAATTCTCTAGGCTTGCAGGTACATCTTGGTATGCTCTGTGTATGTTATTGTTTGGTATAATTCATATATGACAGTTGACTAGTCATAAGAGTATTTGGTCAAGGTCTAGAGTGTGTGAAGTTTGCTGCGTTCTTGGTTGAATATCTTTTAAATTTACCCCTCGTCACCTGAGTACCAATTTCACAAACACACACACACACATATATATGGGGAACTCATAGCTAGCTAGGAGACGACTCACCTGATAAAAGTCCTACTATCAGGTGTCTGGCCCGTGTCATTTCGGGAGACAAGTGCCAATGGCCCCGTTTCCACTTGATAAGATGTATTAGCTAAATTTCTGAGTTCTAGAGCTGATATAAATGGAACCCCAGAGCTTGTGTTCACCAAACAAACATGTATATAGTTTCGGAGTGGGACATATATGAGCTCTTTGTCCATGTATTCGTAGGTTTCAAGGCTCACAGTATCCCACAAATTAGGTCCAAGGTGCAGTTCAAATTCTGGTAACTTATCTTGGCTATCATAATTCCCATATAAGAAACTTGCTCGGATCAAATATTTGTTGCCGCGTGTAACATTTATCTTGTAGCAATTCCTGGCTCCTTCGGGGAAGCTCCTAACAGACTCGTATGGCCGTTGATACTCATCACTGTAACTAGGCGATGTGGATTTACTTTCACCGGTGTCTATGAAGGTTGCATCGGACGTGTGTAGTTAATGCTAGTTGTCGGTTCAGGATAACTTGAGACTTCCTGGAGGCCACAATCTATGCTAATGAATTCTGAGACATATAAACATACATATGTAAGAAAGAGAGGTATATATATCTTAGCTATATACTATGCTACCAAAATTAACGATTTATTTTTTCTTGCTGCTGATATATTTACCTGATTGATCATCTTGGGAATGAACAAGCAGCATCAGATTAAGAGCGAAACCAGCAACCAGAAAGAAGAGTTGCTTGGACGTCCACGACATGACTACAAGGGAAGCAAAGACACAAACTTAAGTAAGTATTTTGTGTTGAATGGATATCATTTTATATATAAAAATAACATAAGTCAAGCCTACGCTTTTTGTCTCATGTCTCAAAGTCCATTTTTCAAGTGGTGTAAAAACTTTAGTTAATTTGTGCATGAACACTTGTTTGTAATTTCTTTTGGTTATTGGTAGAAGTTACCAACTAGCGTGGAAGCTACAGCCAAGTCAAGTCTGTCCATATGTGCAGTGCCATGATTTATGGACGGTCAGGATCTACAATAAATCGAAATGGATACTTGTTACTCTGCCAGCTTTCTTCCATTTTGTAGATAGCACGCGTTCTGTGTATGTTTGACGTTTTTGATGAAAATTAAATGAAAAGTCGGACCAAACCGTTTGCATGGTTACTGCAACTATTGCGTGACCATTGTTAGGATTTTTAAGCGCTCTGATGCAACTATTGGATTGGATTGAGTGTAGGGGTTTATTAGGATGAAAATTCATTCATCTTTGTTGGCCAAGAGCGGGAAAATTCATTGAACTTGACAACTTGTGAGAAATTGAAGGGGTTTAGAAAAAAATGTCCAAGCTTTATACTAGTATACTTTTATTATTTTATACTAGAAATCGGGCATAACATTTTCCACCTCTAAAAATGTCAAAAATAAGTATGTTATAATTATTATGAAGACAAAATTGGGGAAAACACAGTTCTGTTTTTTGCTTGAATATTTAGCATTGACTTTGACTTGGTTGTCGTGGACGTACCTGTCCATGTCATATGATGCCATGCTCTAGCTGTGAGTATGACCAATCCGGCTTCCCTGTGGAAAATTTGGGCTTGATGTGGAAGGCTTGTAAAATAATTGATAATTGATTATTGACTAGTTAATAAAAGTATTTTTCTTTTTCTTTTTACCAGAAGACAATGCGTTATTATTAGAGCTATTTAGTGATATACCCATTCTTAGCACTAATATTATAAATAAACCCTACACCATTGAATTTCTATAAACAAACTCAAAAAATGACAGCTGGCCTTATTGAATTTAATATTGATTATTAAATTACTTTGATGCCTATTGAGTGTTTTGGGTATTTTTATGAGATTTTGGGGTGGGCTTGTTTTAAGAAATTGATGGCAGTTTTGTAATTTATAAGAAGTTAAAAGCCTCTTTGCTATGTTGTAAATGGGCTTGGGTGTGTTTATAAAGTCCATTTCATATGGGGTATTTATAATTTGGGCTCCTATATTGGGTATAATAGTAAATCTCCCTTATTATTATTATTATTATTATTATTATTATTTATTTTGTTATTATTATTATTATTAAAGGTGAAGGGATGTTGAGGCTACAGCAGAGGTTTAAAGGTGAAGGGATGTTGAGGCCACAACACACTACGGTTGATTGCACAAAACATCCTACAATTTTGAAGCCCTTTAATGTCATTCTTGTTTGAGGTTTTAACATATGAGATTGACTATGTTGTTAGGGTTTTGAGTTTGGGGAAGAAAATGGTAAAGTAGGAAAAGAAAGAGAGAGAAGAGATATTGAGATAATGGCTGACCAAGTTGGATGGGTGGAGTCGGCTGAGGTTGCGTGGGCTGATGGGGCTGTAGTGGCTATTGTTTTTATTTTTTTATTTAATAATTAGCTTTGTTGAGTTAACACAGTTATGTTAGAAGTTAAGTATAGAGACATGTGTCAATAAATTAGAGGAGTAACAGGGAGGCACAGGAAAATGGGTAACAGGAAAACCGGACTCGGGAGAGAGAGCCATAAGCACTACTACAAAAAAGGCTAATAGGCATCGGGGAAAAAACCAATGCCTTTTAATATCACACACCGATGCCTCGTAAGGTGATGCTAAAGGGGGTTGTAAAAGGCATTGAGGAAAACCCGATGTCTTTTACAGAAACAACATCGGTTTCTTAAATCAAAGTTTTGCGTCAACATCGGTTTCTAAAAATGTTAAAACTAAGTAAGCACTAATATTTTTATAATTATTATTAGGTAAGATATATTTTATAAAATCTGATTATTGAGAGTTTTATAACATCTATATTTTATAAATTCAGTGATTAGAATTTATCAAAATCTAACTGCAGTTTCCAACCATTTGATCTCAGTTTGTGCGATAATCCACATCTATCTCGGCATGGGTCTTGCAAATTAAAGAATAAGCACAATTTCATTATTCCCATAGTAGTGCCAATTGCAACCGCTGGAATTTCCATCCTCTTGTTAGTTGCAGTAGCTATCTGGTGGTGGAGCCTCAAAAGGAATAGGCAAGAGGGTAAGACTTCCAATATATGTTAAAGTAATTTCTTTCGGCGATAAATGATGAAGACTGAAGGTTTTGGTTGTATAAGATACATGCTTATTAAACTTGTCATGTTCTTTGGAGATGTCATAGATGCAAAAGCAAGCCCTCAATACGGGTCATTAGAATCAACAAAGCGACAGTCTACATATTCTGAGATACTAAATATGACCAACAACTTTGAGAGGGTTCTTGGCAAAGGTGGATTTGGAACCGTTTATCATGGCTACATGGAACATACTCAAGTGGCTGTAAAGATGCTTTCAGCATCATCTGTTCAAGGGTTCCAACAATTTCATGCAGAGGCATGTTTGTCAAATTAAATAAATTAACACAATATCTTGAGCTCAATCTTATGTGATGAATTGACATGTGTTTATTTGAGAAGCTAAGACAAATTAAGTAAACTATTTCTGTTCAATGGATAACCTTTATATTTTATACATATTTATTATATATATATATATATATATATATTATGAGAGTAATCGTCCATGTCAGAAGGACCATATCATCTTCTATATGGTGATAACCAATTTGCTGAGAAAATTGTGTGGAAATTTGGGCTTCACTCAGCATACGTACCGTGGGGTTTGGAGAAGACTTGTAAAACACGACCTCCATGGGGAAGAAATAGTTGGACCATTTGTGATCGTACATACTAACTTTGAGAACCACGAGTGACACAAAAAAATATTAAGGATGCAATATGATAGTTTCGTAAACTTCAGGGACGTTTTGTGATAATAAGCCAATTTTTCCACAACATGCAAGTCTACCATGAAAGTCTACCGTTCATACCTATCTTTGGATGGAGTCATTCAAAATCTAAATTTGAATGTCATTATAACGTTAAAGTCGTATGCGTAATATTTTCCACAACATGCAAGTCTACTATTCATACCTATCTTTGAAAAACAAATTAATGATGAATTGTGTATGTTTTGTGCACAAACGTCCCATTGATGATAATCAACTGACCAAACTGGTGGCTAAAATATGAGCTGATTCTAGAATCTCAGTCACCAACGAAAATTTGCGTCTTTAGGTCGACTTGAAGGAAAATTTGTTCTTGTAGGTGCGTCTTTGAAGGAATGTTGACACGTTCTGCAGTTGACTTATGACCAATTCGCTTTGACTTTTGTGGAAAATTTGTCCTGCATTTTGAAAGACAGTGGGTCTACGGAAGGCTTCTAAATACGGAGGAAGACTTAGACATGAATATGATTGAGTAGTTGTGGAAGCAAAATATCTACGGATTCTATGTCAAATAATTAAGTTAATTAATTTGGGAATTATTTGATTCTTACCTTAATTAGAGATTTGATTTGAATCAAATCCATAATTAAATCAATCTCTCCAAATTGGGGAAGAATAATTCCTTTCCATATGTGGAATCATTCTTCCGAAACCCTAGCCTCCGAAGCTCTTATAAATACATGGCTACACCAAGAGTTGAGGTAATTCTAAACTTAATTCTAAACTTTTGTTTGAAACTCTACAGAAATCCTCTCTCATAAACTCTAGCTGCCATACTCTTTCTCTCTCTTACACAAGGCTCCGGCCACCACACAAGGCTCCAGCCACCCAATTCTCACACTAGATAAATCTCCATACCTTTTGTTAGCTATTGTTTTCCTACAAACACTCAACCTAACTTAGGGATCAAGGACGGACCTAGGATTTCAAAATGGAGTGGGCTAAATTTACCTTGCGTATAAACCTATTATGTCCGTCTCTACTGCTAGATAACTCAAACCCAACATTTCGTGACCTAAAATAGAACTATTCATGTATATCTCATACTCAACTTTATTAATTATTTAAAAATGATTTAACTCTAAAATAATTTTATGTTTAATTATTTCTTAATTTAATTTTAGTTTATGTCATCGTAATTTATTTTCTTGAACATTTAACTTTAAAAAAAATTCAAATTTGGGAAACAAAATTTTGATTCACAAATGGTGTAAGGAGATAAAAGATAACATTTATTACCTCTAAAAAAATATAACATTTATTACTTTTTTGTTGTTGGAGCTAATGTATTACTTGTTTCTTTGTCTCAAAATTCTTTTTGATGTTATTGTTGCAATATTAAAGCTGCGCAAGGGGGTGTGGTTTTGAGCTTTAGTTTTAAAGCATAATATAGTTTACTAATTTAGTAGAAAGAAATACAATTTAGTCTAATTAGCAAAAGGCAAAAAACCAAAATGTAACAAAAATACCATTACAAAATATGAAAATTACAACGTATGCCATTTTCAGTATTTAGTTTTAAACAAAAACTGAAAAACGACATCAAACCAAAACTGAATCAAAACGACATCAACCGAAACCAAAATTGAATCACAACCTATTCGCGCAACGTTTCAACTTCACCTCCAGAAAACCTCTTCAACTTCACCTCCAGAAACCTCCAGACCACCAACGATCATCGAAGACCACCAACCCATTCGTGCGACCATCATCAAAGACCACCAACGATCGAAGCCGATTCTTCATTCTCTCTTTCAGCAGTTCCAACCTATTCCCCCAAAATCTGAAACGGCGACGAGCGACGAGCGACGAGCGACGAGCGACGAGCGATGAGCGACGAGCGACGAGCGACGAGCGACGAGCGACGACCACCAGCAACGACGACGATTGAAGGGTTTAGCACTCTCTTAGGGAAAAAATCGTAAGAAAATGACCCCTAACACAAATTTGCCTTCGATTTTAGGGTTCTGAAATTTTACTTACTGTCATTCTGCAATGTAGTTTAGGTTTTGGGTTTAGTTTTGGTTTGAAAACCTCTAAAAACCGAAAAATCACAAAAGAAAGAAAAAGAGCATCAAAACTGTTTTCTGCACTGAAGAAAACAGAAACTGCATTGTAGTTTCTGCTAAATTATTTATACTTCTTTCCATTTCACGTCATGTTGTTCTGTAGTTTCTGTTATGTTTTGTAGTTCTTGTTTGACTATGCTGATCTTTCAATTTCATGTCAAGTTGATGTATATTTTCTGGTATATTCTGTTTTTTGCATTGCAGTGAACCACAAACTGCATTGCAGTTTCTGTGCATTTCACGCCATGTTGTTCTGTAGTTTCTGTTATGTTTTGTAGTTCTTGTTTTGGCTATGCTGATCTTTCAATTTCATGTCAAGTTGATGCATATTTTCTGGTATATTCTGTTTTTTGCATTTTAGTGAAAGACAAACTGCATTGCAGTGAACCACAAACTGCATTGCAGTTTCTGTGCTTCTTGAATGTTGCTCATTTCACACCATGTTGTTCTGTAGTTTCTGTTATGTTTTGTAGTTCTTGTTTTGGCTATGCTGATCTTTCAATTTCATGTCAAGTTGATGCATATTTTCTGGTATATTCTGTTTTTTGCATTTTAGTGAAAGACAAACTGCATTGCAGTGAACCACAAACTGCATTGCAGTTTCTTTGCTTCTTGAATGTTGCTCATTTCACGCCATGTTGTTCTGTAGTTTCTGTTATGTTTTGTAGTTCTTGTTTTGGCTATGCTGATCTTTCAATTTCATGTCAAGTTGATGCATATTTTCTGGTATATTCTGTTTTTTGCATTTTAGTGAAAGACAAACTGCATTGCAGTGAACCACAAACTGCATTGCAGTTTCTGTGCTTCTTGAATGTTGCTCATTTCACGCCATGTTGTTATGTAGTTTCTGTTATGTTTTGTAGTTCTTGTTTTGACTATGCTGATCTTTCAATTTCATGTCAAGTTGATGCATATTTTCTGATATATTCTGTTTTTTGCATTTTAGTGAAAGACAAACTGCATTGCAGTGAACCACAAACTGCATTGCAGTTTCTGTTTGCTTGTAGTTTATCTCTACTTGTCCTAATAGTATTTTCATCCCTTCTTGTTGCAGATCACAAATGGCACAAGAAATGTCACCACAAAGGGAGGAAGCTCAAAACCAACCAAAGCGAAGATTCAAAATGATGGCTCAAAAGAGTAAACCAAAGCCAAAGCCAAAGCCAAACTATGATCGGAAAGCAAAGCACCCAGACTATGTCCAATTTCGGTGCAATGTCAACGCTTTCAACAGCATCATTACGGACTTAAAAGACAAGCTCAACGAAAGGCAGAAGAAGCTTCTCAAGAAAACCCCATTTTGGAACTTGATTAAGCTGTTTTACAACCAGAGAATTGACATGAATAACATGAATAAGTGAGACCTTGACTTAGTACAGCTGCTCAAGAAATTTGATCCGGATACAAAGTCCTTCAAATTTGGCACCGAAGCATTCAAGATCACAGGCAATGCAGTGACTTAGATTCTAGGACTGCCAAATGAAGGAAAATCTGTCAAACTTGTCAATGATAGGTACACTTCTACCTTTAGAATAAGACACTTTGGAGAAAAGGGAAAGCCATCAAAAAATCAGGTAGAAGCAGAATTACTAAAGACAATTTCCTTGGCAAACCAACCGAAGAAAGAAAAGGCCAAGGCAGAGCAAAAGAAAGAAGCTGAAGAAAAAGAAGAAGAAGTTGACTACGACAAGGAGGTGGTCAGCCTAATATTGATTCACCTCTGCATGACATTCCTTTTTGCCAACGCTTCATCTACTTTGCATTGGAAAGTATTTGAGCACTGTGTGAATCTAGACACACTTTCAAGCTATTCTTGGGCAAGAGCTGTTTCAGCCTACATGAATGAATCCTTGGTCGCAAAAGCAAAAGCAAAAGCAAAGAAGGGAGGAGAAGGCGCTATAGGAGCTGTTTCGGGTTGCATTATCCTAATATTGGTAAGTAAACAGTGGCTTATGCAATGCATTTTGAGTTTTAGGCAATGCAGTTTCCCTTTAGTGCAATGCAGTTTCTGTTTTATCCTAAGCAGTTTCCAACCTAATTTATGATATATCTTGTTTTTGAATTGTGCAGTTTCTACTGTGTGAGAGGACAAACATAATACAACCAATCCTGGGCAAGGAGAAAGAAACTTCTGCCATTCTTAAATGGAGTCTTGTGGAACTCCACATAAGATTCAACCAAATAAAGGACTTGAATGACATTGAGGTATGCAATTTATCGCATGTTCTACTTTAATGTATCTTGAATGTGAATTCATGCTAAATCATTCTCATTGTACAGGGTATTTTCAAAACTCCTAAAAAGCGAAAAACTACCAGGGAAGAGGAAGACACTGTTGACAAGGTAATTAAAATCTGTATACAGTGCATTGCAGTTTGTGTTTTCTACATTGCAGTTTGTATTTTATCCAATGCAGTTTTTGAATCATTCAATCTCATTGTACAGGGTATTTTGAAAGCATATAAAAAGAGAAAAACTACCAGAGAAGTGGGAGACCCTCTTGACAAGGTATAAGAATCTCTAAACAGAGAATTATGCATTGCAGTTTCCATTTTCTCCAATGCAGTGCAGTTTCTAATTAGTTTCCGTTCAATATGCAGAAAAAAGAAAAAGAAGATGAAGGACAACAAAGAGAAGCAGAAGACCAAGGAAAACCTGATAATGCTGATCAAACTCCAGAATTAAAAGAGGATGGAAAGAAGAAAATGTTTGAGAATGAAGCTGGAAATGAACCTCTTGCAATTCAAGACCTCTTGGTGAAGTCCATGACAGACCAAATCAACTATCACCAACGTCAAGATCCTAGCTTCATTTGCCCAGAAAGATTACAACTGTGGAAGGATGAAAAAAATGAAGACAGTGAGAAGAAAATGAAGGAATTGTGGGATATATTTATCCAAGGAGAAAAGAGATCAAAGGAGCTGGAAGCGAAGTTGGCAACATACGTAGAGAAATTAGATAATGAAGAATATGTGACTGCCACCATGACAGTGGAATCTACAGTTCAGCTTCAGGAAATACAAAATCTAAAAAGGAGGATTGCAGAATTGGAAGGCAAGGAAACTCGTATTGACATGGAGAAGATTGCCAAGAAAAAGGAGATTGAAGAAAAGTACAAGGTAGAAATTCAAAGCTTGTTGTCAGACCCAACAGTCTTTGAAATGGAGATGGATCTGCCTACAACACAACCAACACAACCAGTTGAAGAGTAAGAAGAAGAAGAAGAAGAGAAAGAAGAAGACAAGAAAGAAGAAGAGAAGCAACAAGAAGAGAAAGAAGAAGAGAAGAAGCAAGATGCTCCAACACCTGATGTTCCTTCAAGAGTACTAAGGCTGAAGAATAGAGAAAGAAAGAGGCTTCAAGCATCTTGCTATATGTACGAAAAAAATAAGAAACCAAAAAAGAAGGCAAAAAAGGATGATGAAAAACTACCACAATTCAAGCTTATCTCTTCCGAGGAGCAATCAACACAAGAGGATCCTCAAACTCAGAAGGTGGTATGCAATTACTGCAGTTCAAGCTGCTGCTTTTTCTGTTTTCTGCATTGCAGAAAATAGAAACTGCAATGCAGTGTGTTATCTGCTTTACAGAAACGGAAACTGCATTGCAGTTTCTGTTTTATCAAATTGAGTTTCTAATTAGTTTCCTTTCAATCTGCAGTTAACACAAGAGGCATCTCAGCCTGATGCCACAAATCCAATTCCTGATCCCCCAAAAGGAACGAGCCTTCATGATTCAATACCTGTAGGTATGCAAGAATCAAATGATGAAGATGAAGGACAAAAAAAGCCAACAAAGAAAAAAATAGGATTGGGTCAAAAGAAGGTTTGGCAGAAAATTCCAAAGGAGGACAGGGACAGAATTCAAGAATACTACTTAAGTACTCAACCTAGGTAATATCTCTATTCCAAAAGAACAACTCTTTCATCTTTTAATTACAATAAACTAAAACTAATCTTGTGAATTTCATGTATTCGAATCCGCAGTGATAACTTTTGGGCAGGACTCGATAATGAGAAAGTGACAAACCATGATATCAAAGATATTGTATGGGACCTGGAACTGTCACAAAACGTAAGTATAAAATACTAATTCTATAACACACACTGCACTGCATTTTTTATTTGTGCTACCTATATTACCCGTTAATAATTCCATTTTTCTCCAATCAATGTGAAACAGGTTATTGAGGCCTATATCCAAATAGAGGAGGAGAAATAGGGCCCATGCAGACAGATAGTCCAAAGTACATGTCTACATGGACTTGGGTAAGAATTATTTTGAAAATTCAAAGTTGTTTAAACAGACACGACACTGCAGTTTTCGAAAAATATATACTAACAAATTGCCATTCAATGATAGCAGGCTTACATGCAAACCTTTCTAGAACCAAATTGGCATAGGGCCCTGTATGAACACTTACTTGAAAAACTCGGGAAATGCAATGTTCTCTTCTTCCCGATCATTTCAAGTTCTGAGTTCCACTTTACACTTCTCACATTTCACAAAATTGAACGAAAGTGAAGAAAAGTGTATTGACATTGCTCAAAATTTTGTAAGTGGAATGAAACTGTCTTAATTTCTCAGCACAAACACAAATAGAAACTGCAATGCAGTTTCTGTATTATACGTACTGCTTAATTTCGGACCAAAACTATAATATGCAATGCACTGATTACCATTTCTTTTTCTCTTTTTTTCTTCTTCTTTAAACAAGTTAATATTGTGGAAGGGTGGCTAGAATATATCAGACCACAAGCACAAGAGTTCTTAGAAACTAAAAAAATACCAAAACTTATGAAGCAAAAAGAAAGGCCCCCTACACCTGCACAGGTTGATTTGTCCCCAAATGAAGAACTCACTCTAAATTGGATTCTGCAAAATCCATATCAGTTTCCATTTGAGGATGACACAGAATGTGCTCAACAAAATTCATCTTCGTAAGAATTGTGTCTACTCAACCATTCATTACAATTTGAAATCATTCAAAACCAAAAGCTAATCTCGTATTCATTTGCAGGTTGGATTGCGGCATGTTCGTCATGTTCTACATGGATAAAATAGCACAAGGACAGCCCATTCCAAAAAGTGTGGACAAGAATTTCATGAATGAATATCGAGCACAATATGTCACAAAACTCCTACACCACAAACACTGTGTAATTAATCGTCTCTAGTGATTTGCCTTTCGTTAACTCAAGACAATATGTATCTTAATTCTTGTGGATGTTTGTAAATATTTCTAGTTATGGTATATGAGAACATATTTCCTATACATATAAACTGTAATATAATCTTGGAACAGGATGCAACAAAACGAAAGGGAAACAACAAACTGCACTGAATTTTCTGGTCAAATACTGCAACAAATTAAAACTGCAGTGCAGTTTATATAAATAAATAAATAATCTGCTCAAAAAATGTGAAAGAAACCCAAGAGCCAAAGCCATAATCAAAGTACTTTGTTCAAAACACATTTAAGTAGGTCAGCAGTTGTAACATTCCAATATACTTGCAAAAATTATTCTGAAATTGAATTATCTAACGTAAGCAATTGTCAACTGAGAAGGAATGTTCATATCACAGCCTTGCAAGTCTTCCTATTATGCCCAGTAACACTACACGGATTGCATTTCAATGGCCTTTTAAATTTACCAAAAGCTTTGATCCTCTTTGTTGGTGGTCTTCCGGCTGGCCTCTTTGTAATTGGCGGAAGCACAACTCCAGCTGCAAAACTATTGTTGCCCAAGCCTTTCCCAATATCTGGAATAGGAAAAATAGGACTCTCATAGGCTTTTCGAAAGAAGTCAGTCCTATAGTAACACTCCACGTAATCATAAATTGAATCTTTCTTTGCTAGAATTGCAGCTACTGCATGCGTGCAAGGAAAACCGTCAATTTGCCAAAGACGGCAAGAACAAGTCCTTTGCTCAAGATCAACCATCACAGAATAATCAGCAAATACTTCAAAAACAGTGAAACTAGAACGACGAACTAACCAAGTCCTACCTGCCTCCGCATTTTCCCACAGTCTAGTTTCCATCTCCGGACACAAAATTGTTGTCCACTTCTCCGCTTCAATTCGTCGTTGAGAATTCAATACCATCAATTTCTGTCGAATCCCTTCTATCAAAGGTAGCACCGGCAAATCTCGAAACACACCAACCCAATTATTAAATGACTCCGCTAAACTATTTGCCATCTCCCCATACCGCATTCCTTTGAAATATGCGTTCGCATAGTGATCTCTAGACAAATTAGATATAAATGTCTTCACTTTCGAACTCCCAACAATCACCAACTCCTCCATTGCTACCGTAAACTCTTCCTCTGTAACAGCATATGTGCACCTACTAAATAAATTGATAACACGGTCTTGGAGCAATTTCCCATAACCTGACTTCGGGTACTTCGATATCAAATTCTGTTTGAGGTGATAGTAACAGTAAGAATGAGGCCATCCAGGAAACACAAACCCCATTGCATTTAACAAACCCTGATTGCGATCCGAGAAAAAGGTCACCACTCTCCCCATTGGTAGCAAAATAGAAGCCAAATGTTGAAGAAACCAAGTCCAATTCTCCTCCGTCTCAGAATCAACAACTCCAAAAGCTAGAGGATAAAACCCTGCAAAACAAAACCAAAAGCACAAGTATAAGCAAAAAAGGGAAATTGCAGTGCAGTTTTTGAAAACAAATCTGCTCAAATTTGAAAGGAAACCAAAAGGCAAATCCATGATCCAAGTACTAAAACTAAGTTTAAAACACATTTAAGTTCATGAGCAGTTGCAACATTCCCACAGACATACAAAAATTATTAAGAAAATCAAATTATGAAACAAGAAACTGCAATGCAGTTTCTGCTAAAAAATTGCAACAAATGGAATCTGCAATACATTACAGTAACCATACCTTGATTTCCATTCTTTCCGGAAGCACAGAGAAGCTGCCCCTTGTACTTGCTCTTCAAAAACGTAGCATCAACGAACAACAAGGGTATGCAATATTGAAATCCAGCAATGCAACCGCCAAACGACACAAAAAACCGTCTAAAGCGATTAATTCCAGCTTCACATTCAAGAGTGCAGAGAGAACCAGGGTTAGTTTCCTTTACAGCGTCCGCATACCACACTAACTCGTTGAAGGACTTCGACTCATCACCGTGAACGTTCAATTTAGCTAACTCTTTGCCAAACCATGCATGGTAGTATGAAATGTCTATACCATAATAATCTTTGAACTCGTGTATAATCTCAACTGGCTTCAGCTCTGGTTTTGCACGAATTCTGTCCACAATGAGGGAGGACACCACACGAGACTTCATCATCTTACTCTTTGATTCCCGTATCCGACCCACACATGTATGCACATTATTTAATGTCCGAATTACAAAACAGCCAGTAGCTTCACAACGAGAAGCATAAACACGCCAGCTACAACCCTCCATTTCTTATTCGAACAAATAGCAACCACCCGCTTCTTGTCATTGCCGGCATATAAAAAATTAAATCCTACTTCAAGAGCGTACTTGCACAATTTCAAACGGAACTCCTCTGCACCACCGTCAAACTTCTGCCCTACATGATGTATGTACGTCTCCCACTCATTCGACAACAAAGGCTTAGCACTTGCTCTCTTCGACCTGCCCAAAAATTCATTTCTGTCTTCGACAGTACTAGAACACGACGACTCGCCCTTTTCACATGCTATCAACTCCTTATTTACACAAAAATCACCACTATATTCACTGCTCCCGCATAAATCCTTCACTAAAATATCAACACTCTTCTCATTTGATACAAACAAAAATGTCCTCATCATGTCCAAATCGCTATCCGTTTCTAGAAAACAACTCGGATAACTGGGCAGCGAATACCGTAACGTAAAACAACCCAACTGCAAACCCTTAAACCTTAGACACAAAGTCTTCAAAATATCAACCATGGATGACTCTGATGAAACTGAAAACATAATGGTTTCCGACTTATATGTGCACTTGGCAATGACACACACCTCCATTAGCCTTGAAAATGCACAAAACAACAAACAAAAACAGAAAACAATTTAAATCAGTAAATAATGTACATGAGCAGTTGTAAAATTCCAATAGACTTCCAAATATTAGTCTGAAATCGAATTATGAAACAAGAAACTGCAATGCAGTTTCTACCAAAACTACAACAAACAGATGTAGTTTATGACAGAAAATCAAAACAATTCGAATAGAAACCAAAAGGAAACCACGATAAAAGTACTAAAACTAAATTCCATAAACATACAAGTCGATATAAACGAAAACAGGTTCTAAAGTACTCATACCTCAAAACTTAGGACTGCCAAAAATCTCCACAACCAAACAGCAGCTTAAAATCAAATCTGATCACGAAACGAAGAATATAGGGTTTAGCATTAAATGCCACAAGATCGCGTCGCAAAATCGAGCCACAAAACTGAGCTCGAAATACCCGAACTAAGGAGAACAGAAATCACCCAAAACTGATAGTCATTCAGCATGCAAATCGAACGAAAATGTAGCAGAAAAAAGAAGACAGAAAAACGAAGAAAATAAAAGCAAAACCTACCAGAAAATTGAGCTCCAATGGCAGAACCCAGCTCTGAAACGAAGAAGAAAACGAACGAAAAAGAAAAGAAACTCGCGCGTCGTTTAAACGTTCAGAGGCAAAAGCGTCATTTAATTTGTAGGTTTACAGATGGGCCAGGCTTTTTAAGAGAAAATGGTAGAATTGTCTTTTCATTTGTTATTTTTAAGCTGGCCCAACGAATCTGGGCTAGCCTTTGGCCTAATCTAAAATAGCTATTTTTTCTTAAGTATTAAAACCCAAACTAAAATTCCTAATATCTCATTACTAATTAGTAAACTTAATTATGTCTAATACCTAATTTTCCTTTTTAATTTAAACAAAAATTTGATGGGTAAATGTGGTTTTTAATTAAAGTTTTTTAAGGTTAATTGTTTCTCTGTTCTCAAAACAAAAAAGGTTCTTCCATCAAGTCAACGCACAGCTAGGGTCCATTTATGTTGATTGGAACTTGGGGTAGGTGTGTTGGGTTTGTTATTTTATATTATAAAAAAAAGAACCGCCTGGTCTATAGGCCATGTTAACCCTAGGGATGGTCCGTCCCTGTTAGGCATCCTTCTGAGTATGGTTTTTTACTCCGTATTGTTTTGCAGGGGTAAAGAGAACCGAAGAGGAAGACGGAATTTTTAGATGAATATTCTTTGAGGACGAAAATCGTGGTCAAGCCTACGCTTTTGTCTCATGTTCATCATTCAATTATCAATCGGCAGCTCAGAAAGTCATTATACACTCCTCAAAGTCCATTTTTTAAGTTCTGTTAGTTTAGTTTTTTTTTGTCGGAAGTTCTGTTAGTTTAGTTAAATTGAATACTTGATTGTAATTTCCTTTGGTTATTATAGTAGAATTAATTTTCTCCCACCAGCGTGGAAGCTACTTCCAAGTCAGGGTTCGCTAATGTACAAAGTTACATCGCATGCATGACTTGGTCGTCTTGTAGGCATCTTGCGCGTAACCGTCCATGTCAGAAACATCATCGTATCGTATTATATGGTGATGATTGATGACCAATTTACGTAGACAATTGTGTGGAAATTTGGGTTTGATTAGAGAAGACTCGTAAAAGGGACGGTCTGAAATTAGACTTTTCTATATAATTTAAGCCTATACTTGTTTTAAGTCACGCTTTTAACTCTAAATAAGATGTCACGCTACTCCACGACTAACCCACTCCAATGGAAAACCTTCAAATTATTTGTCTTTCATCAAATGTCCCATAGTATAGTTCAGGATGATTTCATCAAACTTCCAGCCCTTACGCCCAATGTTGATCGAATAGCCCTCCCTGATAAAGGATTAGAATCAGCCCTTACGCCCAAAATGATCGAACAAAGTTCTGATACAAGTTGTTGGAATTTATGCGCTCAACTCTGATACCATTTTTAGGATTTTTAAGTGCTCTGATACAGCTATTGGATTGGATTGACTCGGTCGTCCTGGACGTACCTGTCCATGTCAATTTGGCTTGCCTTATGGAAAATTTGGGCTTGATTTGGAAGGCCTGTAAAAATAATTGATAATTAGACACTGTTGTTTGGCACTTCAACTACTTTTGACCCTATAATTTCAATTCCGTCAATTTTGCCATTGTAGTTTCGTATTTATAGCAATTCAAGGACATGTTTGAATTTTTGTCAATTTCTTTAACGATGCAAGGGGCAATTTCGTCAATCCAAAACCCTTGAGCCTAAAAGCTTGTTTGAAATTTTCCCCATTTCATATTAGGGCTCAAAATTCAACCACTAATCCCAATTTTTTAAGAACCCTAAACCTAAGTGACCAATTTCAAGCCCTAATATGAAATTAGGGGAGTTTCAGACAAGCTTTTATGCTCAAGGATTTTGGGTTGATGAAATTGCCCCTTGCATCGTCAAAGAAATTGACAGGAATACTAATTTGTCCTTGAATTACTACAAATACGAAACTACATGGTCAAAATTGACGGAATTAAAACTACATGGTCAAAAGTGGTTGAAGTGTCAAACTACAGAGACCAAAAGTGACTTTTAGCCTTATTCTTTTTCTTTTTACCAAAAGAAAATGTGTTATTTACAAGTATTATTTTTCATTTTGTTTTTCGCTAGGGGGGAGGAAGAGTCATTAGAGTCACCGCACTGGTCAATAATAATAATTTACTCCACAGTGAACCAAAAAACGCTGTGACAGGGGATAACTAGGGGTGTTTTGTTGCCGGGTTGCCCAAACTGGTGACCAGGGTCTCATCAGCGGAGCATGAGGAGGCTGTAGCTGCAACGGAGGCTGCTGTGATGTTTGCTGAAATGCTAGCCTTGGAATGGATGATTTTTGAAGGAGACTCTGAACGGAGTTATACATAGGTGGTGGATTGCAATACTTTATAAAGTTTAGGTGGGTAAAAATAAAAATTAGAAGTTCATGTGCTTACTAAAAGTTCAAACGGTATTTATACAAATTTCCCTACAAAAATTTGCAACTTTAAGCAGTCCCTGATCAATAGTCTCAATTATTAACTTTACTCACTTCACTTTTTTTTTAAATCTCTAGGAGGGGAATCGAAGACCATAAAATTTTCATGATTTTGTTCGTGTTTATGAATGGGCTCAATAGGTAGCTCCTATACATTGATTTTGTTCTTCACACCTTTTGGGGATCTAGGGCCATTTCTTGTCCCTATCGCTACCAAATACACATTTTGAGTTGAACCAATATTGACATTGTATTGTGCAATTGTCTTTTCTGTTACATGAATTTTCATATTTCTCATAAAACTAATGCTCTTCAATTTTTTCTTTTTAAATAATTGAATAAGTGATAACCATGAAGGGAACTTTCAGATTTGCGTAAAATGAGGTTAGGGTCGATGTCTTTGAATAATTGTGAAATGGGAAATTCGTACGAAAATTCATTAATAATATTTTATTGGGGAACATAAATCTGCGGAGTCTTTAGCCCAGAGCAGCAAAATCATTGAAATTGACAAAAGGGAAATTGCATGGGCTCAATTGACTTGGGTAGTCTTGTATGTGCAGCTCTTGTGCGTCTGTCATTTTGACATGTTCTGTAGTTAATTTATGACCAATTCGCTTTGAGTTTTGCGGAAAATTTGGCAAGAAAGTTGAAATTACAAACTTGGGATGACCTTACACCAATAATAGAACAGAGCTAAAACAAGAGGCCAAATTCATGTGAAAATAACAATGTGCAATTGTGAGGCGAAGACCTTAAACCAATACTTGCAGTCTAGAACAGCTTTGGTGGCTGATAATCTCGCGGTCATTGGTCATGATAAACATAATACTCATGTATATATTTTGCTAAAGTTAGGAAGAGGTGGGTGTTTTTTTGACACACTGCTAAGATGCCGTGGGGTTCGAACTTGAAACCACTGGTCTGCAAGACAAGAGCCTTTCCACTGGGCTAGACCTCATTGGCGAACATCATACTTATATTTAGTTTGGTAATTTTCCTTACATGATAGCAGTCTATATAGAGATAGTAACTGGGCTGCTTGAACTTGTTTCTGACTCAATTTGGGAGGCCATTCTAATTGAGCTGCTTGAACTTGTATCATCGTTCCTTACAATTTGTGTTCTTCCAGAGGACATCTCAATTTCCAAACATTCCTTCAAGTCCTTATAGATAAAAGTTATTTCAGGCCTTTGGATTGCTTTTAAAGACACATGCCATGGCAATTTGTAGAGCTTTCCAAGCAGAAGAGGTGTTGTAGGTCCCTTGTATTCTTGAATCCACGATACTTTCAGTTTCCATAGTCTCAAACTTTGGACTCACCCATCGACATATGTGAATAGGTTCAGCTTCCACATCTCTTATAATTGCTGCTCTACCAGTTATTAGCTATAGCAACACAATCCCAAAGCTGTATATATCACTCTTTTTTTTCAGCTTTCCTGTATAGTAATATCTGGCAGAATAGGGAAAACAATTAATTAGATATTCCTTGTTTTAGGGATAATTTGATCTTAATAAAGCACTACCTACCTATAGGATTTAGGGTTTAGGGCTTATATATAGAAAATGACCAAACATATAACTCAATTCAAACAGTTCACATATATGAAAAGGTTACAATTTGGATATGATCATAAAACAAGATTCCAGAAAAATTTGGAAAATTTAGTGAGCAAATTAACACTTACTGAGGATCAAGGTACCCAAATGTTCCTTTAGGGTCAGTTGATACATGAGTGGCACTTTCAGTTGCAAAAACTTTAGAAAGACCGAAATCGGCTATCATGGCGTGAAGATTTTCATTTAGCAAGATATTTGAAGTCTTTAGATCTCTACGTACTATTGATGGCTTGCAGCCATTGTGCAGATAATCCAGTCCTGCAAAAATTACTTAAGCCATGTTAACTAAATGAAGATCTTAACTCTACGATTTTCTTGCAACATACTATGTTTTTGGGTTTCAACACAAAAACACACGTACATATATGTATGTACATACATTAGTCATAACTATTTCATTAATGTTTCCAAGATGAACACGAGCATAATTAAATTTTGAGAACTGGAAGAGAAGAAACTAGATTATATATATAATTTTTCATTTCATTTTTATTTTTGTTTTAGTGCTTACCTCGTGCTGCATCAACTGCAATTTGAAGTCTCTCCTTCCAGGTCAAAACGGGTAAAGTTACATCTGCACCCAAAAGTTTTCAGTGACCATAGAATTCTTTAAATTTTGTTGAAAATGAGCAATAGAGGAGAATTAGGCTTATAGATGGTCAATCCCCATAAAGCGAGTTCATATGAATGGGTATCGATCGATTTACCAGCTGATAAACGCTGTTGCAAATTTCCATTAGCAACGAAATTATAAACTAGTGCCATAGTCTCCCCTTCATCACAGTACCCAACCAGAGAAACCAAGTTTCTATGATGAGCTCTCATCAACAGACTAACCTGCATTTGTTATGGCAATCAATCATTTTTAGCAACAACTAATGTTGATCTTGTTGAGCTCTCTTCGTAATCAATACAAAACAAAAATTTAAGTATATATATCCTTCTTCATATAGCTACCTCATTTTCAAATTCTTTTGAGCCCTGTGTTGACGATGAAATCAGCAACTTGACAGCAACTTGAGTCTGATTTTGCAGAGTGCCAAAGTAGACTTCTCCGAATCTGCCTCTTCCAATTATTGATTTAAAATTACTGGTAATCTCCACAATCTCTGGGTATGTAAAGCGTTGGCCCTCTGACTCCAATAAACTGCTTTGGTTGGAATTCTGCATCACCTCTACATCAAAAGGATCATCACAATGGGCATGTTGTTTTTTCCTTTTAAAGCCCACCCATGAAACAGCTGATACAGTTGATAAGAGGATGAAAATTCCAGGGATTGACACTGCCAAGACAATACTGATACTCTGCTTCTTCTTTTTCCACGAAACTTGTCCGGATAGATTTGGATTTTCACACAAACTGAAAAGAAAATTGTTGATGACAATCATAGTAAGATGTGATTTTGATGGACTTCAAAATAGCACTTCTGCTCTTTATTTTTATTGTTAATTTTCTTCCTCCTTTCTTTTAAAAATAAAAATCGTACCGTAGGGATAGCAAACCATCCTTCCTCTTCTGAATGAGTCCTACGGGAACTAAACCTGTGAGTTCGTTTTTCTCCAAGTTTCTGCAAAGCATGCAATAGATCTATTACCATAATTTCTAAGGAGTTGGCTGTTTAGACCCATAAGCAAGTCAATAACTTACAGGACCGTTAACTTTCGCAGTCGAGACAAAAAGTCTGGGATTGATCCAGTTAAGTTGTTGTTTGATAAATCTCTGAAATGATAAGCAGCTTTACTCATTTAACTACTGATTGTGACCAATTATGGGCCAAATATGTAGTAGTTAAGGCATACTTACAAAATGTGTATCATGGTGAGATTGGATATATAAGGAGCTATCTCCCCTGTTAATCCGCTGAAGGACAAGTTCCTGCATGATTACATATATGTTCCGTAATTGAATAATTAAGACATAATTGGGATTAATTAAAAATATTTCGAGTAAGACAGTCAGAGTACTTACAAGGATACTATTCTACTGTGCTCATGGCTACAGTCTATACCTTCCCATGAGTTAACCAGAGGGGAGCATGGATCTCCTTGCCAGTTCTTCTTAATTTTGTAAGTTGACTTGATGCTAGTGATTGCATCAACTAATATTTTCAAAAGCAAACAGAATATATCACTAAATTAACAGTGACAAAATTAGCTTGTGTTACAAGTATAAGGAAAAAGTACTCACCATCTGCTTGGTTTGTTCTTGATTCTAAGAATTCTTTTACGGTGTACACCTCGATGGCATTAAGGATTGGTGGAAGGGTAGAGTTCATAGCCTTAAAGATTGAAAGATTATATTGTCCTCCAGTACTCAAAGCCCTAGTGCTGTAAATAGTGGAGGAGGACAAGTAATAAGGAACAACTTTCTCATGAAGGGACTCTCCATTCATAGTAATGTTGAACTGCCTAGACTGGTTGGGTTGGAGCTTTTCAAATTCTGCAACGTGCATGTAAACAAAATATTCTGCACTGTTATCAAAATCCATCCAGGAAATGTACAAGGCATCAGTTCCATTCTTTGGTGTGGCAGCTGTGCTCATGACAACAGATGGGGGCTGGAAACTATCGTGAACATCAGAGTCGATCGTGGACGAGGTAATTACTAGTTTCCAATTGTCGTCATAGTAGCCACACCAGAAGCGATCATGAACATCATCCGGATACCTAAATGGATATTCAAGGGACCATCAGTATTGATTCTAGCTATTCAACCATGTAAACATTTCCTTGGACATTATGTACTCACCTGTATTCTGTCAAATTAGCTGCTGTTTGACCGGTGTCAAGCCGCCATTGAAGTGCCAACGACCCGGTTTGTGTTTGATAAGATGTATTAGGTAAAGGCCTCAGTTCTAGTGCCGATATAAATGGAATCCCCAAGCCGGTGTTCACTAGACAAACATGTATATAGTCTCTTAGAGGGATATGTATGAGCTCCTTGTTTGTAATGGTTGATGCATCCTCCAACTTCACCGAATCCCAAACATTAGTTCCAAGTTGCAACTCGAATTCTGGCAATATATTCTGCCTATCATAGTTCCCATATTTGAAACTTGATCTGATCAAATATTTGGTGCCATTTGTGACATTGATTTTGTAGCAGTTCCTGATCCCTTCTGGGAAACTCCTAAGAGACATGTAGGGCTCTTGATACTTATTTCTGTACTCTTGCAATACGACGTTATTTTCACCGGTGCTTATGAAGGTTTCGTCTGAAATGTAGTTAATTCCTGTCATCTTTTCTGTATAGCTGGTATTTTCTGCAAGGCCACAGTCTATGCTAATAAAGCCTGAAAGAGAGACACACATATTAGATGTCTTGTGCTTACTAAAATGTATGGCTTACACTATACACTGTTACCAAAGCAACTTTTTTTTTTTTTTTTTTTTTTTTTTTTTTTTTTTTTTGGAGATGGAGACATACCTGTTTGATCATCCTGGGCATGAACTAGGAGGAGCATAAAAGCAAAGCCACCGAGCAGTGGAAAGAGGAATGGCTTCATTCTCTGCGATAATATTATTCTACTTTGAGAAACCATATGCAGAGTTATCATTTTATGTACAATATTAGCAAATCTATAGAGTACAATATTTTGACAGAATAATTCTAGAAAGTGAACTGTAAAGAATCACATTATTTAATTCCGTTAGCTAATCAAACAAATTGGGGCAGATGATGTGAGATCTAAATGAAAAAATTTAGTAGTCGACGGCAACATATTTGGCCAAGAGTTAATGTCATGAAGTGTTTTTGGTACTTTCTTTGCAGGCTAGCCAGTCACTGGTGAAACTTCTAGAAAGTCGTATGAGCAATATATTCCACCACCGAAGAAATGTTCAGAACATGAGATGATATTGTGAGGTGGACTCAAATGGATGGTTATCGCTGTATTTAGTTTATTATTATTATTATTATTCGTTATATGCTATCTGCATCCATATGAAGAATAGAGGAGCAAAGCCTTGTTTATTTCTGGCTTAACTTACAAAGGAACCCCAATCATATGGTGGTGCATGAAATTTGGAAGTAGTACTTAAGTTCAATTGCAGCCAAACCTGAAAGATGATCTAATAAGTTTCCACATTGGCCATATATTCGTAGACAAGCCCTACGTTGGTTTCGTCGTTGCAATATCCGACAAGGCTTGTCAAGTTTTTATGATGAATTCTCATAAGAAGATAAACCTGCAATTTAAGGCACAAATAAACACATGTTACATATGATTGAGCTCAAGACATTGTGTTAGTTTATTTAATTTGACGAACATGCCTCTGCATGAAATTGTTGGAACCCTTGAACAGATGATGGTGAAAGCATCTTTATAGCTACTTTCAGTATTTTCCAGGTAGCCATGATAAACACTGTTCCAAATCCACCTTTGCCAAGGACCCTCCCAAAGTTGTTGGTCATCATTAGTATCTCAGAACACGTAAATTGTCGCTTTGTTGATTCTAATGACCCATACTGAGGGCTGGGTTTTGCATCTATATATGACATCTCTTAAGAACAATACAAAGTCTAATGAGCATGTATCTTATACAATCAAAACCTTGATCGTATAAAAACTTCAAAGTGTTATGTAGCACAGACCTGTTGTACAGTAGAAGAGGAGATCACTAGGTTCTGACATGAGTAACTTTATACATTTGATTGAAATGATTTGAACAGTGTAGCCGCACTGCTATACCCGATAAATATATTCGAATATTTAGATGGTATAGCCGCGCGGCTATACGGCACAAAATGGTTTCCTTTTTTGTAATTAAGTAATACCATAGTCCTTTTTAATTGCTTTAATTATTATTTCTTTAGTGTATAATTAGTATTTTAATATTTTACTAATTTTGTAAATCAAATAATAAATAGTAATTAATTATTTTAAATTATTTTGGGCCTCATTCGTTGCATGCTTCGTATCCACATCAGATCCTCAATATTTTATGTGTTCGTACATGTATGCCTTATATTTTATGTCCTTTCCTATATGTAGTCCACGCCCCACTACTTATTGCTTCAATTACTTCAAGTTTGACGAATTCAATTGGGGGGTTTCAAATCTAGAAGAGGTAGATTGCTTCAATTTATTTATTGCTTCAATTACTTCAATTACTTCAAGTTTGACGAATGTAAGACTATGGTCAATGTAATTCCTTCAATTACTTTCATGCATGGCGAAGAAATCTACCTCTTCTATCTACTATAAGATTGTTTTCTTTTTTATTGAAACCATGTAGTTAGACTGAAATTTTGATCAGGTATATCATTTGAATGCATATTGTGTATCAACATTGATAAGGGTCATGCAATGATTTAAAATTATGTATATACATTATAAATAAATTAAAAACGACTTTTAACCGTAATGGTCAAGTCAAGTAATACCTGCGTTTCATTTTGATCATTCAATTTGTTTTTTTTGGTTTCTACCGTCCTCTAATCTCTCTCATGGGTATTAATTTCGTCATTCTGTATTATTTCGACAATCTGGCCATTTATTGATGGGTAAAATTTCATCTGTTCTATTCAATTTTGCTCTTTATTTATTTATTTATTTATACTATGGTGGAGAAATATTTGATTTACCATATATACCTGAAGTAAAATGTTTGATTTACCCCTAACATTGACGAAAGTAAACAGAATTGGCGGAAAAACGAAATTGCCACGCAAATGGACGTATAAGGATTACATAAACCACAAAAAATAAAATAGAGCATCAAAATAAAATTCGGGTATAAAACAAGGACCATTGCGGTTAAAACCCCATAAAAAATAATGTACAAAATCAAAGTTCAATCTAACATCCAACTTGAATGAAAAAACAAAATATTCTAGGTTCTTTAATTATAAAATTTTAACATTATTTTCTTACTAAAGATTGGAGATGCATGGCTTAGAGTAAAAGTATTTTGTTGTGGCTGCCACGAAAAAAAAAAAGAAAAAAGGAATACGGCTCAATTAAGCAATGCATGTCAACTATTCAATATATATATATATATACATATATTGATCTTCATACAAATATATTATGATCAAACAATATAATATTAGTTAATGATGTCATATGCAATGTTCGTCAGCATTTTTTTGTTGTTGAAGAGAAATGATGTATTGATAACAAGCAGAATTACAACGAGTCTTTGATCATAACATCCTCAATAATTCTGGGAGGAGTCCCAAACCAAGAAATAATCTCACATTACATACCTTAATTGACAACCCACAATCCACTATTTGCATACCATATTTAGGGTTTGTGAAGAGAAGATGAGAGTGTAGTAGGTTTCTTGGATTGAAAGAGAAGAGTAATATGGCAATAGGTTGCAGAAGAGTTTGTGTTTTTCTTGTTAGGTTATGTTTAGATAAGGCTTTTAGCTTCCCTTGACAACTTCATAATTGCACATATAATTCATCAAGCTCAAGGTTAATTAGACTAGGTTAGTCTAGTTAGATGATTATTGTGGCTGAGATCAACAGTGGCACGATGCAATCAAGATCTTCAAGGGTAAATCATGGATTGCATATATATTAGGACATATCAAGTCAACGTGATGACTAGTCATCTGGTACTGCCAGCTCACTGACAACTCATTTAAAATCTCACGTGAGACTCACACTTGGCGAGCTGTATTTTTTGTCCTAATGATTTTTTGTCTCATTATAGCTTCAATTATTAGCTGCCATGTGGATTGTTTTCTGACCTAGCTTTTTTGGGTATAAAGGGAGTCTTGGTTCTTGTAGCCGTCACTTTTGACAGGGAGAGTTTCTTGAGAGTTTTGTTTTTGCTATGCATCTTCTTCTTTGATGAAAGTATCCATTTTTCATTATGAGGTTTTAAAATTGGTTTTTAAAATCTGCTTTGATCTTTGAAATCCACTTCACCCATTGAGAATTTTTTAGAGTAAAACTTTTACTTTGCATTCTCTACTTGGTGAGATTTGGATTTTCATTATGAGATTTTGAAAATTGTTTATTGAAATCTACTGTGGTTTCAAAATTTACATCTAGGGTTTAGTTCAAACACTTCATCATCCTAGCTAGGTCAAATTCTTTGTTGATTTATTCAAGAGATAGAATCTATATTTCACTCATCGGTGACGATTGGTGCCATGAGGTGAAGAAGTTGATGGACTAGCTGACAGGACCCGTCCCGAATTTCCCGGAACCCGAGACGAACCCTGCGGAGACCCCGGCATCACACCCACGCCGGGTTTACTCCTTAAATCTACGTCCTCGTTCACCATAGAGGATTAAGGGCACGAGACTTTCTGCCGAAAATTCGGCAGAGTCTCCCCTGTAAATTGAACATTCCCCAAAACTTCCACCTGCATAAAACACATTTTATAACCCAACCAGCAGCACGCACAATATAGTCTCATGCAATTTACATAAATGGCCTCCGGCCTTCAGACGATTCTAGCAGAACTACTCACACTGCTTTTAAAATAACTCCATGCATCAAACATGCACAGAACCAATTCAAAATCTAACTATGCACACCTTCGCTCACTCAGTTCACCGGACCAGTCTCAATTCAACCAAGTTTCGGGACCAACCACGAGGTCCGCATCATACACCATGAAACCACCTAAGTGGTGTCTAAGTCGTGGCTGCACCTAGGCGCTATCCCAGGCTGCCTACGTACCCTACTAAGGGATCAAGCCACACGTAGCTCTTTCCTATCAATCCTGGCTCCTGATATCAATTAAACCATTACATCCATATAAATTCATACATTCTCGGGTTTATCCATCACAACACACCAAACATAATCACATAGCTCCCACTCATACGTCGGGACACACCCGGCCACGTACGGGGTCTGTCAACACGCCGGCTAATCCAAAGACGCGTGCGACCTCACACTGGGCCTGGCTACATTCTCACCAGCCATCATACCATCATATCTCCCACTCATACGTCGGGACGCACCCGGCCACGTACGGGGCCTGTCAACACGCCGGCTAACCCAAAGACGCGTGCGACCTCACACTGGGCCTGGCTACATTCTCACCAGCCCTTATACCATCATATCACCCACTCATACGTCGGGACGTACCCGGCCACGTACGGGGCCTGTCAACACGCCGGCTAACCCAAAGACGCGTGCGACCTCACACTGGGCCTGGCTACATTCTCACCAGCCCTTATACCATCATATCACCCACTCATACGTCGGGACGTACCCGGCCACGTACGGGGCCTGTCAACACGCCGGCTAACCCAAAGACGCGTGCGACCTCACACTGGGCCTGGCTACATTCTCACCAGCCCTTATACCATCATATCACCCACTCATACGTCGGGACGTACCCGGCCACGTACGGGGCCTGTCAACACGCCGGCTAACCCAAAGACGCGTGCGACCTCACACTGGGCCTGGCTACATTCTCACCAGCCCTTATACCATCATATCACCCACTCATACGTCGGGACGTACCCGGCCACGTACGGGGCCTGTCAACACGCCGGCTAACCCAAAGACGCGTGCGACCTCACACTGGGCCTGGCTACATTCTCACCAGCCCTTATACCATCATATCACCCACTCATACGTCGGCACGTACCCGGCCACGTACGGGGCCTGTCAACACGCCGGCTAACCCAAAGACGCGTGCGACCTCACACTATCACTTGGGCCTGAGCATAATCACAATATGAGGGGTACGTGGGGTAGTGCGTATAGCACTGCAAACTAACATTCAATCTCCTTATAAATCATTATACAACCACACAATTAATTAAATATATCATATAATTTCTAATCATACAAACACCTTAACAAACAACTAGCATCCGATAATCCCCCATAATCCCCATGACATCAGGACCTGTCACCACGGTCATTTTAATCTTCCTAGGAATGTAATACTACCAAGGAAGTCCCACAGACAAACCAGGGTCAAACTACCCAATCTTGGTCCAACGGGCCCGCGGGGCCCACGACCTCCAATTTCCGATCCGAAAGTTCCTATAGGTTCTACAAGCTCTAGGATGCACGTCCTGCAAGTTTGGTCTTGATCGGACGGTCGGATCGCTCACGATCACACGATCGGACGGTTACTAAAACCCTAACCCCAGGGTTGGCATTTCCGGAGTATCCGGGACTCCGTTTTACGATCCGTCGAATCCTACACGATCTTGGTAACACCTAGATCAACATATAATAATCTCAGGACCATCCAACGGTCCAAACCCAGCGAACCTGGAAAACACGCGATATGCGATATCCGTTCGGAACTCTAACGGTATCCAAAAAAAGATCCGAGCACACCTACGCGCTCGTGACATCGAGAGGATCACAATGGGACAAAAATGCCCCTCAGCTACAGTGCCCACGCGCCGCCACACGCGCCGGCAGCGCGTGGGTGTCCAAAGCGATACCCATCGCCGGAAAACTTCCAAATCGTGAGCCCAGACTCCTACCCTAGGTAATACACCTAATTTGGAGTCACTTTTGTTCTTGGACGTACCCCAAAAACTGACCGGAAGTGGCCGGAATCTCATCCCGAAATCCGGCCGAACCCTAACTCGAAAATCAGATAATCTGGGCTCAAAATCGATACAATCCTACCCAACCATCAGCTAGATCATGCAGAAGGGATGAATTTCCATACCTTGATCGCCAAAAATGGCGGCCGGACGACGGAGAACGAAGCCGGCGAATTTTCTGTCAAAACCGGAGCTTTTCTCCTCGTTTTCCGGCGAAACCACGGCGGCTGGCGGCGGGACCTGGCCGGGGTAGGAAGAGGACGGCGGCCCGGTCATTTTGGTACCGGCCCCGTCGACTTTGGTGGCCGGACGAGCGAACGGCCGGCCAAAACGTGGTCGGCCACGGTGGCTGTCGCGAACCAGAGGAGAGAGAGAGCGACGCGCGGGAGAGAGAGAGTGTGAGAGACGGGGGCAATTCCGTCTTTTTTAACCAAAAATCCATTTTCCAAATATTTACAATTATGCCACTGAGCTTCTTTTGATCATATCTCTCTCGTTACAACTCCGATTCGAGCCCACTACGTGTCTACGAACTCATCTCGCCGTGCTCTACGCAACGGTACATCCGAAATTCCCAAATTCATTCCGGGTAAGAAAATGACTAAAATACCCATCCCTCGGGTAAATTCTTAATTTCACTCAAATTAATTAAAACAGGGGATAAATTTGGAGTCGGGGTGTTACAGACTACCCCCCTTATAAAAATTTCGTCCCCGAAATTTCATACCTGCCACTCCAAAGGGTGTGGGTGCTGGGCCCGCATCTACTACTCGGGTTCCCATGCTTCATCCTCCACAACCAGGTTGGCAGTTAAGCCATTCGCTCTATCCAAACAAGCAGAAGAAGAGAAGTCTCTTTCTTCCACTAAGAATATCCTTCAATAACTGCGGTAATGCTTAATCTTCCTCTGAAAGCTAAACGCTTCCATTTGTGATTTGATTCTCTTCTAGCTCTCCCATGAAGAGAAGTCCAAACTCCTTGACTTGTTGATATCTTTCTTCTTTCTCTAGAATCGATAAGCAACATTGCCAACACGATTCTTTGAGAGGAATGTCAGAAAGGATCATTTTTACCGAATTGTAATCATCATCTTCCTCTCTCTACCATGACCCATTTCTGATTCCGATGAAAGATTTCTGCTCAAACGTGCTCACTGCACACAATCGAGAATTAGCAACATGTTCAGGCAATGGAGGATCTCTAGAAGTAGATTGATCAACTCCATGTCCTCCTGCCCATAAGAACTCTACAAACTTCATCCAACACTACTACTTCTCAATTTAATTTGTCACGACCCTCCTTGGTCGGACTCACAACTCCACCATTCCCATGTAACTTGTCCATCAACTACCTCTGACAATTTCGTCTCATCTCAGCGGATTCAATACTTTCGGCTCTTCCGTTTCCTTCCATAGGATATTGAGATACGACAATTTGGATAGACACGTTTCAAGGAACGTGGCACCCTTAAGTGTACTCATCAATACCCTAAATCCATCCATGTCAAAGAATCCTCCGCATCAAAATGATGACGTCCCGTGACGGAACCCATCATGATCCCACAACTTAAGGATGCACACAAGGTGTGGGGGTCCACAAGAAATTGAACCTAAGCTCTGATACCAAGCTGACAGGACCCGTCCCGAATTTCCCGGAACCCGAGACGAACCCTGCGGAGACCCCGGCATCACACCCACGCCGGGTTTACTCCTTAAATCTACGTCCTCGTTCACCATAGAGGATTAAGGGCACGAGACTTTCTGCCGAAAATTCGGCAGAGTCTCCCCTGTAAATTGAACATTCCCCAAAACTTCCACCTGCATAAAACACATTTTATAACCCAACCAGCAGCACGCACAATATAGTCTCATGCAATTTACATAAATGGCCTCCGGCCTTCAGACGATTCTAGCAGAACTACTCACACTGCTTTTAAAATAACTCCATGCATCAAACATGCACAGAACCAATTCAAAATCTAACTATGCACACCTTCGCTCACTCAGTTCACCGGACCAGTCTCAATTCAACCAAGTTTCGGGACCAACCACGAGGTCCGCATCATACACCATGAAACCACCTAAGTGGTGTCTAAGTCGTGGCTGCACCTAGGCGCTATCCCAGGCTGCCTACGTACCCTACTAAGGGATCAAGCCACACGTAGCTCTTTCCTATCAATCCTGGCTCCTGATATCAATTAAACCATTACATCCATATAAATTCATACATTCTCGGGTTTATCCATCACAACACACCAAACATAATCACATAGCTCCCACTCATACGTCGGGACACACCCGGCCACGTACGGGGTCTGTCAACACGCCGGCTAATCCAAAGACGCGTGCGACCTCACACTGGGCCTGGCTACATTCTCACCAGCCATCATACCATCATATCTCCCACTCATACGTCGGGACGCACCCGGCCACGTACGGGGCCTGTCAACACGCCGGCTAACCCAAAGACGCGTGCGACCTCACACTGGGCCTGGCTACATTCTCACCAGCCCTTATACCATCATATCACCCACTCATACGTCGGGACGCACCCGGCCACGTACGGGGCCTGTCAACACGCCGGCTAACCCAAAGACGCGTGCGACCTCACACTGGGCCTGGCTACATTCTCACCAGCCCTTATACCATCATATCACCCACTCATACGTCGGGACGTACCCGGCCACGTACGGGGCCTGTCAACACGCCGGCTAACCCAAAGACGCGTGCGACCTCACACTGGGCCTGGCTACATTCTCACCAGCCCTTATACCATCATATCCCACTCATACGTCGGGACGTACCCGGCCACGTACGGGGCCTGTCAACACGCCGGCTAACCCAAAGACGCGTGCGACCTCACACTGGGCCTGGCTACATTCTCACCAGCCCTTATACCATCATATCACCCACTCATACGTCGGGACGTACCCGGCCACGTACGGGGCCTGTCAACACGCCGGCTAACCCAAAGACGCGTGCGACCTCACACTATCACTTGGGCCTGAGCATAATCACAATATGAGGGGTACGTGGGGTAGTGCGTATAGCACTGCAAACTAACATTCAATCTCCTTATAAATCATTATACAACCACACAATTAATTAAATATATCATATAATTTCTAATCATACAAACACCTTAACAAACAACTAGCATCCGATAATCCCCCATAATCCCCATGACATCAGGACCTGTCACCACGGTCATTTTAATCTTCCTAGGAATGTAATACTACCAAGGAAGTCCCACAGACAAACCAGGGTCAAACTACCCAATCTTGGTCCAACGGGCCCGCGGGGCCCACGACCTCCAATTTCCGATCCGAAAGTTCCTATAGGTTCTACAAGCTCTAGGATGCACGTCCTGCAAGTTTGGTCTTGATCGGACGGTCGGATCGCTCACGATCACACGATCGGACGGTTACTAAAACCCTAACCCCAGGGTTGGCATTTCCGGAGTATCCGGGACTCCGTTTTACGATCCGTCGAATCCTACACGATCTTGGTAACACCTAGATCAACATATAATAATCTCAGGACCATCCAACGGTCCAAACCCAGCGAACCTGGAAAACACGCGATATGCGATATCCGTTCGGAACTCTAACGGTATCCAAAAAAGATCCGAGCACACCTACGCGCTCGTGACATCGAGAGGATCACAATGGGACAAAAATGCCCCTCAGCTACAGTGC
Organism: Prunus armeniaca; assembly: GCA_903112645.1. Taxonomy (NCBI): domain Eukaryota; kingdom Viridiplantae; phylum Streptophyta; class Magnoliopsida; order Rosales; family Rosaceae; genus Prunus; species Prunus armeniaca. The sequence goes on along the minus strand of CAEKDK010000003.1, from coordinate 4,433,010 downwards.
CCACGCGCCGCCACACGCGCCGGCAGCGCGTGGGTGTCCAAAGCGATACCCATCGCCGGAAAACTTCCAAATCGTGAGCCCAGACTCCTACCCTAGGTAATACACCTAATTTGGAGTCACTTTTGTTCTTGGACGTACCCCAAAAACTGACCGGAAGTGGCCGGAATCTCATCCCGAAATCCGGCCGAACCCTAACTCGAAAATCAGATAATCTAGGCTCAAAATCGATACAATCCTACCCAACCATCAGCTAGATCATGCAGAAGGGATGAATTTCCATACCTTGATCGCCAAAAATGGCGGCCGGACGACGGAGAACGAAGCCGGCGAATTTTCTGTCAAAACCGGAGCTTTTCTCCTCGTTTTCCGGCGAAACCACGGCGGCTGGCGGCGGGACCTGGCCGGGGTAGGAAGAGGACGGCGGCCCGGTCATTTTGGTACCGGCCCCGTCGACTTTGGTGGCCGGACGAGCGAACGGCCGGCCAAAACGTGGTCGGCCACGGTGGCTGTCGCGAACCAGAGGAGAGAGAGAGCGACGCGCGGGAGAGAGAGAGTGTGAGAGACGGGGGCAATTCCGTCTTTTTTAACCAAAAATCCATTTTCCAAATATTTACAATTATGCCACTGAGCTTCTTTTGATCATATCTCTCTCGTTACAACTCCGATTCGAGCCCACTACGTGTCTACGAACTCATCTCGCCGTGCTCTACGCAACGGTACATCCGAAATTCCCAAATTCATTCCGGGTAAGAAAATGACTAAAATACCCATCCCTCGGGTAAATTCTTAATTTCACTCAAATTAATTAAAACAGGGGATAAATTTGGAGTCGGGGTGTTACAGACTACCCCCCTTATAAAAATTTCGTCCCCGAAATTTCATACCTGCCACTCCAAAGGGTGTGGGTGCTGGGCCCGCATCTACTACTCGGGTTCCCATGCTTCATCCTCCACAACCAGGTTGGCAGTTAAGCCATTCGCTCTATCCAAACAAGCAGAAGAAGAGAAGTCTCTTTCTTCCACTAAGAATATCCTTCAATAACTGCGGTAATGCTTAATCTTCCTCTGAAAGCTAAACGCTTCCATTTGTGATTTGATTCTCTTCTAGCTCTCCCATGAAGAGAAGTCCAAACTCCTTGACTTGTTGATATCTTTCTTCTTTCTCTAGAATCGATAAGCAACATTGCCAACACGATTCTTTGAGAGGAATGTCAGAAAGGATCATTTTTACCGAATTGTAATCATCATCTTCCTCTCTCTACCATGACCCATTTCTGATTCCGATGAAAGATTTCTGCTCAAACGTGCTCACTGCACACAATCGAGAATTAGCAACATGTTCAGGCAATGGAGGATCTCTAGAAGTAGATTGATCAACTCCATGTCCTCCTGCCCATAAGAACTCTACAAACTTCATCCAACACTACTACTTCTCAATTTAATTTGTCACGACCCTCCTTGGTCGGACTCACAACTCCACCATTCCCATGTAACTTGTCCATCAACTACCTCTGACAATTTCGTCTCATCTCAGCGGATTCAATACTTTCGGCTCTTCCGTTTCCTTCCATAGGATATTGAGATACGACAATTTGGATAGACACGTTTCAAGGAACGTGGCACCCTTAAGTGTACTCATCAATACCCTAAATCCATCCATGTCAAAGAATCCTCCGCATCAAAATGATGACGTCCCGTGACGGAACCCATCATGATCCCACAACTTAAGGATGCACACAAGGTGTGGGGTCCACAAGAAATTGAACCTAAGCTCTGATACCAAGCTGACAGGACCCGTCCCGAATTTCCCGGAACCCGAGACGAACCCTGCGGAGACCCCGGCATCACACCCACGCCGGGTTTACTCCTTAAATCTACGTCCTCGTTCACCATAGAGGATTAAGGGCACGAGACTTTCTGCCGAAAATTCGGCAGAGTCTCCCCTGTAAATTGAACATTCCCCAAAACTTCCACCTGCATAAAACACATTTTATAACCCAACCAGCAGCACGCACAATATAGTCTCATGCAATTTACATAAATGGCCTCCGGCCTTCAGACGATTCTAGCAGAACTACTCACACTGCTTTTAAAATAACTCCATGCATCAAACATGCACAGAACCAATTCAAAATCTAACTATGCACACCTTCGCTCACTCAGTTCACCGGACCAGTCTCAATTCAACCAAGTTTCGGGACCAACCACGAGGTCCGCATCATACACCATGAAACCACCTAAGTGGTGTCTAAGTCGTGGCTGCACCTAGGCGCTATCCCAGGCTGCCTACGTACCCTACTAAGGGATCAAGCCACACGTAGCTCTTTCCTATCAATCCTGGCTCCTGATATCAATTAAACCATTACATCCATATAAATTCATACATTCTCGGGTTTATCCATCACAACACACCAAACATAATCACATAGCTCCCACTCATACGTCGGGACACACCCGGCCACGTACGGGGTCTGTCAACACGCCGGCTAATCCAAAGACGCGTGCGACCTCACACTATCACTTGGGCCTGGCTACATTCTCACCAGCCATCATACCATCATATCTCCCACTCATACGTCGGGACGCACCCGGCCACGTACGGGGCCTGTCAACACGCCGGCTAACCCAAAGACGCGTGCGACCTCACACTGGGCCTGGCTACATTCTCACCAGCCCTTATACCATCATATCACCCACTCATACGTCGGGACGCACCCGGCCACGTACGGGGCCTGTCAACACGCCGGCTAACCCAAAGACGCGTGCGACCTCACACTGGGCCTGGCTACATTCTCACCAGCCCTTATACCATCATATCTCCCACTCATACGTCGGGACGTACCCGGCCACGTACGGGGCCTGTCAACACGCCGGCTAACCCAAAGACGCGTGCGACCTCACACTGGGCCTGGCTACATTCTCACCAGCCCTTATACCATCATATCACCCACTCATACGTCGGGACGTACCCGGCCACGTACGGGGCCTGTCAACACGCCGGCTAACCCAAAGACGCGTGCGACCTCACACTGGGCCTGGCTACATTCTCACCAGCCCTTATACCATCATATCACCCACTCATACGTCGGGACGTACCCGGCCACGTACGGGGCCTGTCAACACGCCGGCTAACCCAAAGACGCGTGCGACCTCACACTGGGCCTGGCTACATTCTCACCAGCCCTTATACCATCATATCACCCACTCATACGTCGGGCACGTACCCGGCCACGTACGGGGCCTGTCAACACGCCGGCTAACCCAAAGACGCGTGCGACCTCACACTATCACTTGGGCCTGAGCATAATCACAATATGAGGGGTACGTGGGGTAGTGCGTATAGCACTGCAAACTAACATTCAATCTCCTTATAAATCATTATACAACCACACAATTAATTAAATATATCATATAATTTCTAATCATACAAACACCTTAACAAACAACTAGCATCCGATAATCCCCCATAATCCCCATGACATCAGGACCTGTCACCACGGTCATTTTAATCTTCCTAGGAATGTAATACTACCAAGGAAGTCCCACAGACAAACCAGGGTCAAACTACCCAATCTTGGTCCAACGGGCCCGCGGGGCCCACGACCTCCAATTTCCGATCCGAAAGTTCCTATAGGTTCTACAAGCTCTAGGATGCACGTCCTGCAAGTTTGGTCTTGATCGGACGGTCGGATCGCTCACGATCACACGATCGGACGGTTACTAAAACCCTAACCCCAGGGTTGGCATTTCCGGAGTATCCGGGACTCCGTTTTACGATCCGTCGAATCCTACACGATCTTGGTAACACCTAGATCAACATATAATAATCTCAGGACCATCCAACGGTCCAAACCCAGCGAACCTGGAAAACACGCGATATGCGATATCCGTTCGGAACTCTAACGTATCCAAAAAAGATCCGAGCACACCTACGCGCTCGTGACATCGAGGATCACAATGGGACAAAAATGCCCCTCAGCTACAGTGCCCACGCGCCGCCACACGCGCCGGCAGCGCGTGGGTGTCCAAAGCGATACCCATCGCCGGAAAACTTCCAAATCGTGAGCCCAGACTCCTACCCTAGGTAATACACCTAATTTGGAGTCACTTTTGTTCTTGGACGTACCCCAAAAACTGACCGGAAGTGGCCGGAATCTCATCCCGAAATCCGGCCGAACCCTAACTCGAAAATCAGATAATCTAGGCTCAAAATCGATACAATCCTACCCAACCATCAGCTAGATCATGCAGAAGGGATGAATTTCCATACCTTGATCGCCAAAAATGGCGGCCGGACGACGGAGAACGAAGCCGGCGAATTTTCTGTCAAAACCGGAGCTTTTCTCCTCGTTTTCCGGCGAAACCACGGCGGCTGGCGGCGGGACCTGGCCGGGGTAGGAAGAGGACGGCGGCCCGGTCATTTTGGTACCGGCCCCGTCGACTTTGGTGGCCGGACGAGCGAACGGCCGGCCAAAACGTGGTCGGCCACGGTGGCTGTCGCGAACCAGAGGAGAGAGAGAGCGACGCGCGGGAGAGAGAGAGTGTGAGAGACGGGGGCAATTCCGTCTTTTTTAACCAAAAATCCATTTTCCAAATATTTACAATTATGCCACTGAGCTTCTTTTGATCATATCTCTCTCGTTACAACTCCGATTCGAGCCCACTACGTGTCTACGAACTCATCTCGCCGTGCTCTACGCAACGGTACATCCGAAATTCCCAAATTCATTCCGGGTAAGAAAATGACTAAAATACCCATCCCTCGGGTAAATTCTTAATTTCACTCAAATTAATTAAAACAGGGGATAAATTTGGAGTCGGGGTGTTACAGACTACCCCCCTTATAAAAATTTCGTCCCCGAAATTTCATACCTGCCACTCCAAAGGGTGTGGGTGCTGGGCCCGCATCTACTACTCGGGTTCCCATGCTTCATCCTCCACAACCAGGTTGGCAGTTAAGCCATTCGCTCTATCCAAACAAGCAGAAGAAGAGAAGTCTCTTTCTTCCACTAAGAATATCCTTCAATAACTGCGGTAATGCTTAATCTTCCTCTGAAAGCTAAACGCTTCCATTTGTGATTTGATTCTCTTCTAGCTCTCCCATGAAGAGAAGTCCAAACTCCTTGACTTGTTGATATCTTTCTTCTTTCTCTAGAATCGATAAGCAACATTGCCAACACGATTCTTTGAGAGGAATGTCAGAAAGGATCATTTTTACCGAATTGTAATCATCATCTTCCTCTCTCTACCATGACCCATTTCTGATTCCGATGAAAGATTTCTGCTCAAACGTGCTCACTGCACACAATCGAGAATTAGCAACATGTTCAGGCAATGGAGGATCTCTAGAAGTAGATTGATCAACTCCATGTCCTCCTGCCCATAAGAACTCTACAAACTTCATCCAACACTACTACTTCTCAATTTAATTTGTCACGACCCTCCTTGGTCGGACTCACAACTCCACCATTCCCATGTAACTTGTCCATCAACTACCTCTGACAATTTCGTCTCATCTCAGCGGATTCAATACTTTCGGCTCTTCCGTTTCCTTCCCATAGGATATTGAGATACGACAATTTGGATAGACACGTTTCAAGGAACGTGGCACCCTTAAGTGTACTCATCAATACCCTAAATCCATCCATGTCAAAGAATCCTCCGCATCAAAATGATGACGTCCCGTGACGGAACCCATCATGATCCCACAACTTAAGGATGCACACTTTTTTTTTTTTTTTTTTTTTTTTTTTTTTTTTTTTTTTTTTTTTTTTTTTTTTTTTTTTTTTTTTTTTTTTTTTTTTTTTTTTTTTTTTTTTTTTTTTTTTTTTTTTTTTTTTTTTTTTTTTTTTTTTTTTTTTTTTTTTTTTTTTTTTTTTTTTTTTTTTTTTTTTTTTTTTTTTTTTTTTTTTTTTTTTTTTTTTTTTTTTTTTTTTTTTTTTTTTTTTTTTTTTTTTTTTTTTTTTTTTTTTTTTTTTTTTTTTTTTTTTTTTTTTTTTTTTTTTTTTTTTTTTTTTTTTTTTTTTTTTTTTTTTTTTTTTTTTTTTTTTTTTTTTTTTTTTTTTTTTTTTTTTTTTTTTTTTTTTTTTTTTTTTTTTTTTTTTTTTTTTTTTTGGGGGTGGCGTCGACCGATCAACCCTATCGTCGTTGTCGGCACAGTGAGTGGTTTTTTTTTTTTTTTTTTTTTTAATTTTTATTTTTTTTAATTTTTTTTATAAAGTTTGGGTTCTCAGGCCGAACTTCTTCACTTGTACATCCAGTCCTGTGCATGTATTAGTGCATCGTGATGAGTTCGTTGGATACGGATTTGGAGGGTTAAAGGTACAGTGTCAAAGGCCCCCGGAGGTTCATCATCTTTATGACTACTTTCCTGGTTTGAATTTTGGTCATCATCTTGTACTTGTAATGGCGAAGGTACTAGGTTTGATTTTAGTTAATCACGGCATGACCTTAATTGTCGTAAGTAATTGCATTTAATTTCCAGACTCATTTAATACGATGCTAATATATGGTGAAACGGGTCCCCGTAATTTTGTTGCTAAAAACTACGATCATGCGGCCTGCGGCGACCCTAAATCAGTCTTTGAGATCAATTTTCATTACCTTCAGTGTTGTGTTTTAATGTTATGAATACAAATTATAATAACCCCCCATCCCTAGACATAGTATTTATAAACTAAGAAAAATCAAACCCTATTTAATACAGAGAACCACACCCAATATCAATGCCCAAATCAGTCGTGTGTGTGTAATCTTTTTTTTTTTTGTGGGGTGGTGTTTTTTAATTGGTTTTTGCGGGTGGTGAAGGGCTGGTTTTGGGTGTGTTTATCAACGTGTTTTGGTGTTGGGTATTTTTTTATATTTGTCATCCCCTATGTTGGGGGGGGTGTTGTACTGACACCCCTTTGATTTTTGGATTGTAACACCCCAAAAATGAATTTGAATGTCAGATAATAAGAGTTATGATTCACTCGCACCCCCCAGTCTCTTCTCAGAAGTTAGTTTTTCACAAAATCTGTTTCGGAATTACCGCCGAATACCTTTTTCAATTGTTTCACGCAACCGCCTTTTTCGTTGATATTCGTCCAAATCTGATTGATTTTATTTAATACAAAAAAGTGTGCAAATCCAAAATCACCGGCATGTAACTTGCATATAACTCTCAAAGGCTAATTTATGTGTATGTTTGGAGCAATTTTTCCTATATTACATCCTCAGTCTTGGATGAAAAAATCATGAAGGTGATTTTCCGCCAATCACTTAAAAACCTCAAGGGTGTCGTGTCAATTTTTGAAACCTCAAGGACTTATGTACGAAACAACCGACCACCTCAGGCATGTTTTAACGCCGTAACACGAACCTATTCTCCAATACCAACCAAAATTTCCAACAATCCTTCCGGAAAATGTGAGTATGTGATATAGGTTGTTTTGCATGAAGCGCATGGTTTTGCCACACCTTGCTTTTTGTTTTAAGGTACAAGGGCCAAAGGCCTACGTCCACACTCTACAGGGGGTGTTCTTTTTCTGGCATCTGCTCCATCAAAGCCCTCATTAGCAGCCCCAGCTATTCAGCTCTCTACTATGGCCAGGCCCTGTGAGCACGTGGGAACATTAGATTTCTTTGCATCCAATCTAGTCCCCTGAACCCCTCCCAGTCGTTGGTTGAGGTTCACTAGACACACAAAAATAAGACTAAGGTATAAAAACCGGCACACACCCGCAACCCGTTATGCAACACGCCCAAACACCCATCCTTAAGCACCCACTCCAAACCATTATATATACACCACCCAAAAATATATCTATTAAGTGTGGTGTGGTTTCGATGTTAATAAATAGTGCTTGAGTTGTGTAGCATACTGTTTAGGATGGGTGTTATGTATACGATTGTATGTTTTATTTTCCTTATGCCGAAATTTTTCCATTTTCCGTAATAGACTACCTCTCTGGCACTGGGCGCTTCAGTGCTATGCGAGAGGGCTTTTTTAAAAAAAATTTCAATTTATATTAGAATTAAACAAGGTGACAAAAGGGTAGTGTGTGGCTAACAAAATAAGATAGTCACTTTTATATGAGTGTTTATTTTTATTTATTAGTATTTTATTATATGAAAAAAAGTGTGAATTTACTAGAATTGTCCTCATTTAATTATAATTGCAATTTTTAATGTTTGCATTAACCCCTGACATTTTCTGGTATTTTGATTTTTTTACAATTCTTCGTCCACCTCAGCGCCACATAAGGATTGTATAAGAATGTGGTAGACCATGTGTAGAAGTATTAATTCTGTGCTATTAGATGTATGACTCCTTGCCCTGTCCACACAAGGACGTTTCCCCCTCTTAACACATGTAGTGTTGACACAACTTGCCATTTCATCTCTTGGAACTTTTTATTTTTAATAATCATTTAATTTTACTCATATAAATTTGCCAGTGTCAAAATCATCATGACCTTTTAATTTGATACCACAGTGTTAGAATTTACATAAATAAATAAAATCCGTTTTGGTACTCGGAAACCTAATATTTAAGAAAAACTTTTGGGTGGACCATAAAACGATATGATAGGTTACAAAAATTATGTGCAGGATACGGCCAAATGATCTAGCTGAAGACCTAGTAAATGAATAAAGGGAACAATAAAACACTATGTTAAAAAAAACAGTAAAGTATACACAGGAGGACCGGCAACCGGAAGAACTAAAGGAGTACCACAAACTGCCCGAAAGCTGTTATTTTTTTGAATTTTAGTTTAGTTAGCATATAATGAAATACTTATATAGCCCATTTGTATTAAATTAAGTGGTTTTTTTGGGAAATTTGGTCTCTCGCGTCAAAAAAAAAAAAAAAAAATTCTCTTCTCTCTCAGTCTTCAAAACATCCTCTCTCGGGTCCTCTCTCTCCTTTCCCTTCGAGGAAACCAGCGCTAGGCCAACGATCTTGGTGCTGCATCCGGCCAGCATGCAGCAAAACAGAAAAAAAGGATCGGGTCAAGGCCGCGATCAGTCTGGGGCTAAAGCCCAGACCCATCCTACCTTGACACGCAACTGAACGAACTCAAAACGTAAAAAAAAAAAAAAAAATTTTGTATTTCAATTTTTCCGTGACGTCGGGGTTGCGACAAAAAAAAAAAATTCCTCCGTGTCCAGCGGCCAAAAAGAATCCGGCTGAATGTTTCCCTCCGTCGATCGCGGTATGAACTTTATATCTAATTTTCCGGGTGCTCACAGCTGTAGTGGTAAATTTAATATATTATTAGGATAGATTTTGGAGTTTTTTTGAGAAAGAATCAAGACACCCAGTTTTTGAACCGAGGGACTTCTGTTTGGCGTGTTCCAGATTCGCCGGCCATTGTGTTGCCAGGGTTCCAAGACCATCGAAACATTCGCCTTAAAAGTAGAGGATATAGTCGTCTGAAGATGTTAGTACAAAGGTATATAGTCCAGACTTAAGTTTGAGGAATTAATTGTAGTATGATTTGGGGGGGGTTTTCATGTCGGGGGGGTTAATTACAGTTGCTGGATTTAAGTTTTTATCCATAATTGGATTGGCTGTTTCTGATAGTATTTAAATTGAAATGTAGATCACACAATTCTTCTTGTTTCGTATGTTTATTTTTGATTATTGTCGATGTGGAGATAAGCTATTGGATTTTCTCAATTCGTTCTAATTTGTATTCGATATTCTTTTGAGGATTTTAAATTTGGTGATTCTAATTTTTTTTGTTTTATAATTTTGGATTGATTATCCAAATTTAGTTTGTGATTTCGTGGATATAAGAGGTGCTTTTGTGTGTTTTGTGTATGTGACGTGTTCAGATTTGTGATATTTGGATTTGTTATCAGTAATTATTTTGAATAGTTAGATATATCGTGTTTTTTGTCTTTTATGCACTATTGAGGTTTTGTGTCGACTATAATTTGTGTGTTAGGTAACAGTTGTTAGTACCCTATATTGACTTTACACTACCGCCATTAGAAATCATGATTTAAATAGAAACAGCAGTGTTGATTAGCTTATACTAGGAACTTTCGTATTGGTAGACATGCATTAGAAATATGGATTTTATATGAAAACTAAAGTTGTTATTATCCTATCTGGACTTTACAAGGGGTAACATGGCATTAGAAATAGGATTTCAGGGAATCTAGCAGTGTTATTACCCTATATTGAAACTTTACAAAGGGTATACATGCATTAAACAAATAGTGATTCAAAGGAATCTAGCAGTGTATTACCCTTATTGGAACTTTACAAGGGTTAAACATGCATTAGAAATAGATTTCAGAGAAATCTAGCAGTGTTATACCCTATAAATGGAACTTTACAAGGGGTAGACATGCATTAGAAATAGGATTTCAGAAGAATCTAGTAGTGTTATACCCTATATTGGAACTTTACAATGGTTAAATGCATTAGAAATAGTTCAATCATAGGAAAAAGAAGTGTTATTACCCTGTACTGGAACTTTTGCATTCAAATAGGATTTCATTGGAAACAAGCAGTGTTATTACCCTATACTGGAACTTTACGGTGGTAAACATGCATTCAAATAGGATTTTAGAGGAAACAATCAGTGTTATTACCCTATACTGGAACTTTACAGCCATTAATCAACATGAAAGTAAACTAGCAGTATTAAGAATGAGTATATGACTAAATATCTCTTTCTTTTTTGAGTTGCTGAAAACTGACTATTTTATAGTCATATGCAGTTAGTCCAATAGTGAAAATCCAATATAATTTCAAAATTTTGTCTTGGATTCGAATATAAAATACTGTTATTACTATAGACTGGAACTTTACAGCAATTAATTAACATTACAATAAAGGTTTGGTTTTTAAATGTGTCTTACCTTTGAAGCCTTTCTTGTTGAAATTGTTCTCTGAAATTTTATCTTTGTTTTGCAGGTGGAGGTTAGTGTGTGGTGTTGGTTTTTGAAAGTAGATCAAGCTTGGTGGTTGTTATGGAGTTTCAGTTTGCATAAATGATGAAGACGGTGAAATAAAGAGATGTTTTGTTGAGATGGTTTAATGAAGATGCGTGCTTGAAGTTACTATTTTCGAGACAGTTATGTGTTGTAATAAAATGTTTTGGGACTAAAAAATTTGGCTTTTTTATTTTGATTGGGCTTGTTTTGGGTGTTTTTTTGAGTTTTTTTTTTCAATGGCAGTCCTGTAATTTATAGGAACTTCAACACCAATTTCTTATATAACAAATGGATTTTGGGTGTATTTCTAAAGTGCATTCCATGTGGGGTTTTTTTTATAATTTCAGCTCCTATTTTGGGTGTTTTAGTGAAACTCCCAAATATTATTTATACTAGACACGGAAATTTTTTATTGTTTATTTTTATAAATAGTTTTAATTATTTACTATATGTTGTTTTTACACGGACTAAAACGTTTTTGTTTTTTTAATGGATTGCGATTTGATTTTCACATTCATTACTAGTTATCCATTGTGGAGCAGTAATATAGTAAAATTAGGTAAGAGGCCCGATTTTATCATCCACGTCAGAATTGATATCCACCAACCATTTTTGTACCGTTGCAAAATTTGCCTTCCAATGGTCATCTCTCCGTAGTTATATTATAATATCCAACGGTCACAAAATTCAAAATTCAGATTTCTCCTCAATTCTGCAGCAGAAGCAAACAGAAAACCATATCATATTCTAAGCACCAGAAATAAACACATCCATTGTTACCAACTTACAAGAAGAACACAGTGAGAAAAAAAAATGGAGGGTTCTGATAAGGTTCTTTTGTCATCAGCACCACCTAGGCGCTCTGTAACACAAGAGCCCTTTGCATTTGGTACGCTCTCTCTCTCTCTCTCTCTCTCTCTCTCTCTCTCTCTCTCTCTCTCTCTCAGTGTTTGTAGTTTTGATTTGCCAATAGAGTTTTGTTTAAAATAAAAAACAATTTCAATATGCTAATAAGAGTTCATAATTCATAGTTCAAGTTTAGGAAAGATAGATATTCCATTTCTTTTTCTTCTGTTTTGAAAAACGAAGCATTAGAAATTTAAAACTCCTTTGATTCATCATATATTCTAGTTTTTGTTTCAAAAATTGTTTTCTTTCTTTCCAAAATACGCAGACGAAAATTATCAATATCATCAGCAAGTGGGCAATTCCCATCTGCGGAGCCCAAAGATACCAATGGCAAAGAATTACATGTCCCCAACTATATCTGCAACGTCCAAGGCCATTTCTTCAAGAAAGAACATCTTAGGCGAAAGAAATGAGGCATCTGAACCCAATTTTTCCAATACCCTTGTTGAAAAGTTCCCCCATATAGGTACTGATAATGGTAATGATTCTTTATCCCAATCCTTGCCATTAACCCCTTCAGTTTTTCAATGCCATGATGATGGTAAAGCTCTTTCTGATAGTCTGTCTTCAAGGCCTTATGACCCTATAACTAATTACCTTTCTCCGAGGCCTCAATTTCTCCGGTACAACCCAAATAGGCGCCGGGAGCGTTTTCTTGGCCTAGAATATGGTGGTACTGAAAGAAATGAAGACTTGGGTATTAGCAGAAGTGGTTCTTTCGATTCCCAGAATGCTATTGATGAGGAAGCTGGAACTATTACCACTCCAAGTTCTTTGGCTTCTTCTCGTCAGGATGGTCTTCTTAGCAGAAGTGGTTCTTTCAATTCCCAGAAAGCTACTGATGAGGATGCTGGAGCTGTTACCACTCCAAGTTCTTTCGCTTCTCCTCGTCAGGATGATCTTCTTAGTATAAGTGTTTCTTTCGATTCCCAGAAAGCTATTGATGAGGAAGCTGGAGCTGTTACGACTCCCGGTTCTTTGGCTTCTCCTCGTCAGGATGGTCTTACTATGCAAGGAGATGAAGAAGTTGAGGTGAGTGATGGAGAAATTGAGGAGAGTGATGAGGAAATTGAGGAAAGTGATGAGGAATATGAGGAGGTGAAGGAAGAGAAGAATGGTTGGAAATTGAAAGGGCTTTTAAAAAGTTTGCTTCTTTTGTTGGTTCTAGTACTCTTTACCTCACATATATCTACTATAAATCATCAAACAGTCTTTGAAGGCATTCAAGATGATGGGTGCATTCAGAACCATACACTTGAAGCTGCTTTATTTAAGAAACTTGAAAGTGGAGGTATGTTTTGGGATGAAAAAGAAGAAAGACATATGGGTTTGGTGGAAATAGGGGTTGAGGAGGGAAAGTTGGTTGAATTTGGGAGTGGAAGTGAAGTTATGGGTCAAGGAGAAGAAGAAACACGAATGGATTCATTGGAAGAAGTGTTTGAGCTAAAAGATGAAGAAATTGAAGCTATGGAAGTGACTGAACAAGAAGAGAATGGAGTAATGGATGAGTTTGGTGAAAAACAAGTAGAAGATAGTGACGAAACTTTTGATCAAATGGCTGAGAATTCTGATAAGATACCTGGTGAGGTTGATCACCTCAATCTAGTGTCTGATGTTTCAAATGATCTTGAAGAAGAAGGTGAGGTTGCAGTGGAGCAAATTGATGGAATTGTGGAGAACAAAATGGAGGAAGGACTAGAAGAATATTTCACAAACATGATAGCTGAACCTGCTATGTCAGAGACCATGGATAATGACAATCTAGTGTCTGATGTTTCAAATGATCTTGAAGAAGAAGGTGAGGTTGCAGTGGAGCAAATTGATGGAATGGTGGAGAACAAAATGGAGGGAGGACTAGAAGAATATTTCACGAACATGATAGCTGAACATGTGTCAGAGACCATGGATAATGATGATGATGCAGGCTTTGATGAGATTCTCAAGTTAGAAGCAGAAGGGAACTGGAGGGAGGAGCTAATCACCCACATGAAATTGAAAACATTTTATACAGCTCTTGTTGGGGTTTCCATATTTTCTGTGATTGTTGCATCTCTGGTGTTGGCGTTTCGCTTTAAGCAAAGGAATGGTACAAAAAAGGGTTCTTCTGTGATTGAAAATCCTTGTGCCAAACGTCTGATAATAGAGCAGAAGAAAATCAACGAGAAGGTTTCTTCTCTGCCCTTGAAGCCGTATTCAGAACCTGTGACAGCAGAGAACTACAAGCCAGTACTTCCCAATAGGGTAGAAGACAGCAGCATTGAGCATGTTTACTCTTCTTTCAGAAGGATGTCTTTGTCTTCTAAGCATTCAACTGAAGCAGCTTCTGAAGATAATTACCATAGCCAGGCACCGGCAGTTGAATTGCTTGCTGAATTTGTGGTTGGAGAGGTCAACAGCTCATTAAGGACTTGTAGTATGAAAAACCAGATCACAGAAAGTGAAGAAAGCAACTATTCTGTTTCTTCAAAGAAGAAATTGGGGAGCAAGGTTCAGTCTGTTTCTTTTCAAGTGCATCCGATTGCGTCAGAGTTTTCTTCCATGGATTGCCCTTCAAATGGAAGCTATATTACTCCTCAGAAGATCATAAAGAAAAAGGTGAGCATTTCTTGGTTGCATAAAAGTTTTACTTAATTCCTCTTAAAAAGAATTTGACAATTAGGGCAGTGGATTAGTAATTAAATTCATGACATAATACCAATTTTGAAATGCTAGCATTATGCAAACACATTGCTTATTGCCTTCCTCGTTACTGTTTATGTGCAAAAAATGCTAATAGGAGGGTAGAGATGTGTATATTTGAGACATTTTATGTTGAATCATCATAATTAATAATTTATTCTTGTTCTTTTTTGTGTCAATTTAGGAGGGTGGAAAAGATGAAGAAGTTACAACTCCGCTGAGACGATCAAGCAGAATTCGCAACCGAACAGTCATGTCTCCATGAATCTTCTGGCCTTAATCTTATGTTCTGGCTTGCACCATAACACACAGCAGCTATGTTGTTTCCTAGTTCAGCATTCTTCCACTGAAGAGTGTCTGGAGAATTTTGGCTGTGTGATGCCAATTAGTGTAGAGAAACTGATTTGTTTTCAATTTGTCTGTAGTGTAGGGCACTCATTCTTCATTTGTATTTCTAGATTATCAGAAATTTGCAATTTTTTTAGCAGAACTTTCTATATAACCTTTTACTTTATGAATTAACTTAACTACATACAAAAACAAACACCCCTGAAGTTTTCTGGACTACCATGGTTGCTGGGTCTGCCAACAATGGTGATATGAAAACGGCAAAGAAATTGTATGGAAGAATGGTGGAGAAAAATTCAGTGGCATGGGTGGCTATGATAGCGATGTATGGGAAGTGTGGAAATGTTTTGGAGGCCAGGATGGTTTGCGACGAGATACAGAGGGCAGATGCATCATGTTGGGCAGCAATGGTGACTTGTTATGCTCAGAATGGCTATGCAATGGAAGCCATTAAGAAAATGAGGGAAGAAAAGTGACCGTCCATGAGGTGGAAGTGATTGGAGCTATTTCAGCTTGTACACAACTTGGGGATAATGAAGTTGCAGCCACATTAGCAAAGCATGTGGAGGAAGGATAATGAAGTTGCAGCCACATTGGCAAAGCATGTAGAGGAAGGATGCTGTGGTCTGTTCTGATTGAATCAAATTCTATAAATCATTATGGCATGATATCTTTCCTATTGCTTTCATTTTGTTCTTAATGCTGATGTTTCCTCATTTATCAAACACCTTCAGAGAGGACACTCTTTGTATCCAATGCATCGATCCATATGCTTTCCAAATGTGGAAACATAGACCAGGCATGGAGAGAGTTTAACAGAATGCGTATCAGAGATGTCATTATTTATAGTGCACTGATCGCCTCTCTTTTTCTCAAAAACCCAAAACCAGCCAAGCCCCTATCTTTTTCTCACCTTCCTCTCCATAACTCCTCAAGGTTGTGATTGAGTGAACCGGACAAAGTTTTCTCATTGTTGCCCATTCTTCTTCCCAACACCCACTCACCTCAAATCTGTTATATCTCCACCTTTGAGCTCCTTTTCCTCTCTGATTAAACACCATATCCAAAGTGAATCAATTATCCTTATTTTTCCCGGAAAATGAGGGAGAGTGGAGGAAAATAATAAAAGACAAACAAGTTACAGGGAAAGCTTTCCCATGTCACTTTTTTTCTTCCCCAGTACACTGTATTGTCTTCTTTTGAATCTTGGGTCTTCAGCGTTCAAACAGAATATGAGGAAGCATGGATGGCAACTTCCTTACCATCGTCTTCTGGAGTAGTTTCAAGAATCTTCACTTTGGTTTTATAACTCAGTCAATTGATGTAGTAATTTTTGTGTGTGTTGTTGTTCTGCATTTCTGAAGGTGGTAGCTGTTGCTGTATATCTGGCCTTGGCCTTTGCTTTCTGTTTTCTTTGCTCCTTCTGTTGGAAATAAAGATTTTCCAGTACATTGTGATGGGCCTCTACGCTCATCTTGTAAGTTATTTATCTTGAATCCCTATTTTTATACGATTTTCTTTTCATTTTTTGGTGGTTTGTGACCTGAGACCCGTGCTTTCTCTTCTTGTTGACATGTGATTTATGCGTTTGGTTGGTTCTTTATATTTTCAATATTACGTATCTCCTGTTCTCAATAAGAAGTAACATCTCTCTTCTTTTCAGATTACAAGTGTCTTCTTCAGCCTATATATTTGGTGTGCAGCTGCTGATCCTGCAGATCCAGGAGTTTTTAGATCAAAGAAATATCTCAAGATTCCAGCCAATGAAAAGCATACTAGAAGAAAAGATTCTAAACTATATGGAGAATCAACATCATCAATGCAAGATGCTAATACTGTAACAGTTGTAGGCAAACTTCTGGATAAGGATGTTCTGGGCAAAGAAGCGACTTCAAAAATGTCCACCAGTGATAGTGGAAAGAAGAATGCACCTGAAACTTCGTCTCGCATCCTGTTGGCTTGCTTTTCACCCCTATGGTTACTTCTCTACTCTTGGTAAGCATAATCTTCGATTCTGTGTCTTTGTTAGAATCTCTCATATGATCAAAACTTACAATCACCAACATATTGTTTCGTGTTGTATATCTGAGGCCTTTGAGTTTGCTCCAATTCTAGGTAACCTAGGCCTTAGAATTTTCAAACCTCATTCACTCCACCCATCTAAACATTTCCAGAATTCTAAATGGTATGCAATGTTTGCAGTCAATCTTCGAGGCATGACTTATTGCCTCAAATGAACCTCAGTTTCTCCTAACTGGGATTGGATACAAGGATCTTATTTTCTCCATTCAGCTATATCTATGGAATTCTCTTTAAAATATGGATAATCAGTGTCAAAAAATAGTAAACTACTCATGGTCTTCCATTTTTACTTTATCCTATATTTTCTGCCATCATTCCCAAAAGCAATAAACCAGAACCTGAAGATCACCTCAGAGTAAGCGTTTTTATTTTAGTTAGTTATTGACATGTATGTATAATGTACTGGAATCTTCATGATTATCTGTTGTATAATTGAGAGGAAGCAGTTCTCTGCTGATATTTCTTTCAAGTTGGGAAGCAGTTTCTCTGTAGTTCCTTCCATTAGCTTCTAGTCCTAATCAACCTTCTATAACTTAGGCTTTTGCTAGTTTAGCTAAGTGATTCCTACGTCTAAAAAAGAATTGATTTATCTGATTTGTTTTTCTTTTCTAGAACTAATGAAATCTAATGTTAAACTTTGCAGACAGCGTGCACCCTATTGGCCATGATTGCAACCCTGCCACTTGCGCAACTTTTCTTTTTTCACATCCTCCTTATAAAGAAGGTTAGGCTCGCAATTGCTTTCCGACATATTCATGCTGAATTTTTCGTTTTACATTGCTATAGGAAATCAAATCCTTATTATAATCGTCTGGGTCATTTTTACCAGTGCAGTTTTAGTCATTAGTCATCCCACCCATAGTGAATAAAAAGTAATAATTTTTAGATAATAAAATGCTTGTCCATTGAATATTTTTGTCTGTTTTCACATCCTTAATTTCTTGTTTGACAGTTTGTGGAAGTAAAATATCTACGGATCCTAGGTTAAATAATGAAGCCAATCAATTTGGAAATTATTTGACCAAATTGGGAATTATTTGATTCTTATCCTAATTGGGGATTTGATTAAATCAATCTCTCCAAATTGGGAAAGAATAATTCATTTCCATTTATAGAATTATTCTTCCAAAACCCTGCCTCTGAAGCTTCTATAAATACATGGCTACGCACAAGGATTGAGGTACGTCTAAACTTCTGTCTGAAACTCTATAGAAAGTCCCTCTCACAAACCCTAGCCGCCATACTCTCTCTCTCTCTCTCTCTCTCTCTCTCTCTCTCTCTCTCTCACACACACACACACACACACACACACACACACACAAGGATTGAGGTACCCTTTGTTAGCTTTGTTTTTCCTACAAATACTCGACCTAGCTTAGGCATCGGAAGACTTTTGGCCAACACCACTGGATGTGATTTTTTCACTCCATATTGTTTTGTAGGGAGAAAGAGAAGCGAAGAGGAAGAAGGGATCTTCAGACGAATATTCTTTGGGGATGAAAATCACTCCCACAAATTGGTGCTTTCATTGAGAGCGCGAAATAATACTCAACGCATGCTCCAAATCCATTTTCCACACTTTGTTCCAATCAACCGTGGTTGATACAAGACATACAAAGAGTAACACCACCACGACAGGCCTGTCTCATGGTTTTGTGGTGGAAACCGCACTGCAGCAGCAAGGGGCAGCCACTAAATCCACTTTGCAACTACTTCCCAAGGCTGCCAGCACATTCCAGCATCTTGCAGCCGTTGGAACCATTTCACAGCCACATGCTGTTGCACAGCCACCAAACCGTGTGGCTGGAACTGCTCAAGCTCTCGCTGCCGCAAGATCCTGTGACCACCATAGCCTTGCAGCTGCAAGCATCGGTTGCTGGAGCAGCTCCACTGCGTTATCCCACCACTAGAGTACAACAGCAGCCGTACCAGGCAGTGCCGAATTTTCTGCACAACCCTACCGCTACTTCGACACCGTCCCAATCTTGAAACAAATTCGTTATGTCCCTATTTTGCAATCACACTTGACATATGCACCCGTGTACACGTCTAATAGAGCCCTAGTCCATATGTCTTTAGGCCTAATGCACACCACTCTTCCCGATCCGCATAGTCAAGTGAACCTTAACTCACGGGTTGATCATCTCACACAGAGGGTCGATGACCAAAACAATTTGATTGGTTGAATCAAGGCCCTAACTTTAGATCCCATGACGAGGAGAGAATGACGCTCGAGCATATCGACGCGCAGTTCGAGAGGTTCCAAGCTAGTCGGACAATGACAAACGGGCAAGGGAGAGAATGAGATGTAGACATCAGCAAGCCATACTCTGAGCCGGTCAAAGATCCCTTCGAGCTTAGGTCCAAGGACCAATGTGCATGAGAGGCTGGTTCTACAGTCCGATGTCCACACTCGCTTGGGCCCACAAGGAAGTATCCATTCTAGGCTTGGCCCATAAGGAGCTGAAGTTCGTGAACGTTTGCGTGACAAACACAACGACTGACTCTCTCAGATTTGGATCCTCTATTATGACTTTCTCTATCATGATCTACTTAACTTTTGTTCTCCACCTGACGCCTTATTAAAATTTAATCTAACATATTTAAATTGGACACATCATCCTCTATTCTAATTTTCTCTACCATGATCTGCTTTGATTCTCTCTGCCATGATCTGCTTACTTCTTCCCTACATATGCTATCTCATTAAAATTTAATCCAAAGCATTTTAAGTTGACACATCATCTTTAAAACAAAATCCAATTTCAATCACATATCAAAACTTTTACTCCAAACAATATCCTCAAATCCCCTACAATCCATACTCAAATAAAACCAGGCACCTCGGGCCGTTCATTACTCATAAACATAACTTTTCAAAACGTTTCTAAACTTCCCAAGCCATTCAATATATCTACCAATCATGAATGTTATCTCAATAAATCCATAAGCATTCCAAAGCGTTTCTCAAACCAAGTCATAAATTAATCAAAATCATGCACTTCAATACAAGCACAAGTTATAAAGCTCCTAAACAAGTCTTCACCACATGTGAGGGTATTGTCAGATTTGAAAGAACGTTCTCGTGTATTTTTCAGATTCAATGTGAAATTGTAGAGCATAAGCATGAACAACAATCTATCTCTCTGTGTTATACCAAACTCAAGTCTGGTTGAGTTCATACAATTTCTCATGGGGCTTAACGACTCTTATTCTGCTGTAAGGGGACAAATTTTGTTGATGCAGCATCCTACAGCAAAACCAGTATTTAAGTTTATATATTTGTATTTAATAATTATTGCAAGATGACGGATTTGCTATATATTTGTATATCTATACATGCACACGTACGTACGTATACGTAGGTTAAAATTTCTTTCTTACAGGAATTGGGGGGAGCGTATTACTACCAAAAGAGCCGCCTCTTGTTCTACTTGAAAAGGTTAAATTATCAGATGACAAATAAGAAGCCCTTGAAGCTGATGAGGTCTTCTTAATCTTAGAAATGGTGGCCTTAGGAAGTGTGTAGGATCTGTAGCTACCCAAGCCACCTCCATAGCTCTTACTTTGTTTTAGTGCTTTTCTTTGATTGTAAGGACTCTCTTTCTTTGCAAGATCTTCAATGCTCTTGACCTTTGACAATGATGTAAATGACTGACACTTGCCTTCAAAATACTTCGAAAGTCCTCTTCTGTAGATTCCAAAATACATATTAATATGCAACATCCAGCTAAAAGTATCAGGTTGATATATAAAATTAGAAATTATGAATTGAGATGAGTTTACTTTTTTCTTTAATCTTACTTGATGGGTAGCTGCGCCATGAGATCTGACAAGTCATACAAAGAACCATGAGAATTGAAGGAAGAAGAACATGATGATGATGTTGTTGTTGATGAAGATGCATCATCTACCAACTCCAAAGAAGATGTCGATCGATCGGAAACCGATATGGATGATGTGGTGTCGTACATATACCCATTATCGTCATCATCACCATCATCATCATGTCCTTTCATGATCACGCAGCTATCTTCCCGTGCTTTTGTGTAGCTATCATATTGTGTGATCAAGCATGGAGCGTGAAGCATTTGTTCTTCACTACTTTCACCCATAGATGGAGCAGCCTATTAGATCTTAGCAAGATGAAGAAGAAGAAGAAAGTTATGGATATAATCGTTTGAAAGAGGTTTTCATATATATATATATATATATATATATAGAGAGAGAGAGAGAGAGAGAGAGAGAGAGCATGACACACACGGATTAGACTTGGTTGCCTGCAAGAAAAGAGTGTCCTCCTCGTGACATGTAATGACATGGAGAATTTATGCGTTTTAGGCAAGGAAGCCACACATACATACACTCATGTTTAGTCTAATAAAAGAAATACAAGATGCAAATGGGTGTTTTTTTTTAAACTATGGGTACAAACGTGGACCACTAGCTAATCAAAACAACATGCAATTTCATGCACTCAACTGTCTCCCAATGTTTTCAATATGATTGCCTTATCCCAAGATTCCTCATTATCTTCTTTATATGTTACGAATAAACAAAAGAGGATAAGCTCTATATCCTTTAAGCCACCACCTACGTACGTAAATGAGTCACCATTGGACCATTGTTGTGTCCATTTTTATAATGCAATTTTCAAGGTTCATTGGGTCAAAAGAGAAGGTTGTTCTAGATGTACCAACATTAGGGTGCATTGTTTAGATAGGTATGTGCTTACTCCAACATCTCCTAACTAGGCTACTTCCTTATCAAGAATCATAAGGGTCAAATTATTAAATTAATAAAAGAGGTTGTGGTGCAAATTCTTTTGTTAGTCAATTTTGTTTTGATCCTCTCCTAGTTTCTTAATTGTATTAATATAAATTTCCTTGATTTTTTTTTCTTTTCCTTGCTTTTTCGGTTACGTGACATATATAGCTTGAGATTGTGTTTGGTGCATAAGAATATTTCCCATCTTTTTCTCGGAAAAAGATCATCAGTAAACCTCTATTTATTTAATCCTTAGTGGATTTGAATCCTCGGCTTGAATTTTTTTCTTCGTTGGAATTTGCTTCTCTTTTTCTTCTAAATATGTCGTGTCATTAGAGAACATTGTTGGAAAGGAATTTGGGTTTTTTACAATAGTTTCTAAAAAGGAATTACCCGCAAACAACCAAGTCCCAAAGACACAATTGATGTTATAGAAAGTACAATTAATTGAGCTGCATTTTCAGATATGAATTTGTTTTATGATTTGATTAAAGAAAAAGAAGAAATTAATACAAAGAAGATAAGATGATATACATGAATGATTTGGTTCACGTACCAAATCATAATTGGACCACACCAGGGATTAGGCTGTTTACACTTTTTATAGCACCTCACCGAAATATTAAAGTGATGGGACGGACCATTAAGGCCAGCACATTTTGACTTGATAATGTAAATCTATCTAAAGAATTACAGATGGGGACTTGATCGGCAAACGAACCTTCTCACATCAATTCAGATTAGTCTTCCTTACAGCCTTGCCCTACCATTATTATCTGCTCTTCTTCTACCCTTATCCACACTTCTCTGTGCCTTCAAAAACCCATCGACATCATTCTTTTACGATGTTGATGAAGATTAGGTCCGTGTTTTCATTCTCACACAAGATTTCCACTATTCAATCTCCTTTTAAACAAGAACTCAGAAAAGTCAGTTGGCATCAATAGCCATTATTAGTTCTCGTAATTTATAGCCAATTTGATTTTGTATATGAAATTTCAACTCACGATCTCCTCTCTAATAAAGTGTAGAGCAAATTCACACTGGAATCTGAGTTCCAAAATTCGGATTAGGGCCAATGATTTTATTTTTTGGGATCAAATAGAAATTCCATTACATAAACTTCAACAGTACAATCAAAAACATCAATAAGACATCCAAAATATCAATCCTAAGAGGGCAACAAATTAACATGCTAAAAGCAAAACTAACACAGACAAAAGCCGCATTAAAACTACTAGCTCACATCATCACAATTAGCTTTAAGCCCAAACAAAGCCTACAAACCCAACATAACCAATCCTAAATCAACCCATGAGCCTAAACGAACTCTACCACCACCACATGAAGAAGTGTCATCGCAGCCACACCCACCACCGCATCCGTAATAGATCTAGGGAAAATATGATTTACAGTGATCTACTTGTGCATAAGAGCGAACAAATAAACGAAAGCAACAACTTTGCCAAAGAACAATTGAGTGATTTGCAGCAACCTCCGTAAAAGACAATGTAGAATCAAATTTAAAGAACATGAGCGGCGTTAGGGAGTTGGTTTTGGGAGTAGGATTTGATTAAGAACATAGACTAAAATGGGTGGTGGGAAGCTTCAATCTAACCATGGCTTAGAAGAAACCACCACAAGAGGCTTTTTATTCAAAACGCCCCAATTGACTTATTTACTAACAACAAAAAAAAGACGAGAAGAAAGGAAGGGGAGAAGGGGCAATGACGCTTCTTCCTCCTCCCCCCTCCATGGAATTTTCCTTTAGGATTCACAAAGGGAGAAAGCGACTAGGGTTTGAGAGCAAGCAGCTTTGAAAGGTGATTAGGGCCCAATGTTGGTGAACTGATTAGATAATTTTCCTATTGTTTTATGATTGAGATGTCGCTATATACATAAGCGGCGTTAGGGTGCGGGTTTTGGGAGTAGGATTAGATTGAGAACATAAACTAAAAGGGGTGGTGGGAAACTTCAATCTAACCATGACTTAGAAGAAACCACCACAAGAGGTTTTTTTATTCAAAATTCCCCAATGGACTTATTCACTAACCTAAAAGAAAAAGACTAGAAGAGAAGAGGGGGAGGAGGTGGCAGTGATGCTTCTTCCTCTTCCTCCTTCTATGAAATTTTCCTTTAGGACTCACAGAGGGAGAGAGTGGCTAGGGTTGGAGAGCAAACAGGTTTGAAAGGTGATTAGGGCCCAATGTTGGTGAACTGATTAGATAATTTTCCTATTGTTTTATGATTGAGATGTCGCTATATACATAAGCGGCGTTAGGGAGCGGATTTTGGGAGTAGGATTAGATTGAGAACATAAACTAAAAGGGGTGGTGGGAAACTTCAATCTAACCATGACTTAGAAGAAACCACCACAAGAGGTTTTTTTATTCAAAATTCCCCAATGGACTTATTCACCAATCTAAAAGAAAAAGACGAGAATAGAAGAGGGGGAGGAGGTGGCAGTGATGCTTCTTCCTCTTCCTCCCTCTATGAAATTTTCCTTTAGGATTCACAGAGGGAGAGAGTGGCTAGGGTTGGAGAGCAAACAGGTTTGAAAGGTGATTAGGGCCCAATGTTGGTGAACCGAATAGATAAATTTCCTATTGTTTTATGTTTGAGAGTGTCGCTATATACACTCAGATATTTGATCACTACACCCAGCATTCAAAATGAAAATTTGTAAATTTGTTATAAAATAGACAGAGTATGAAAGTACCATTGAATATTGGGGTGGGATTGTATTTGCTCTTTTGGTATTAGACTGATAGAATTTTATCTCTCGGATAAAACTTTCTAACTCTCCGATTTCTCTCTCACTTTCTCTCTTCTGATTGTTGCGTATCAAAAGCTTGAAGATTGCCTCAATTTATAGGCGGATTGTATAAGCTTCACAACTAAAACATTTACTCTACAACCACAATATTTACTTCTTACTGTTTGTAAATAGTGACTAAGCCTATAAGTCTTCAACTCTCCATAAAACATGGTATTTCACTTCCAATATTGTTCTTCACTTTCAATATGTGGGCCATCCATCATTTACAACAAACTAAGAAGACAAGAAACTTGGGGAATTAATTTTAGAAGCAATCCTAGAACACTGCTTATGGATTCGTCTTTCTGATATTTATCCATAATTTTCTTATCGAAAAGAATGACCATATGAAGGGGAGCTTTGGCGTGTTAAAGGAAGATTAGACTTAGGGTTCTTTTTCTTGTGGGGAAATCCTAAGATACTTATAAATTTATATATAAACAAAAACTATAAAACTCAATTAACAAGTATTACAGTTTGAAAAAATAAATAAAAAAACAAGTATTACAGTTTTGCAGTAGGAAAGAAATAGATGGTAAGAGCATGTAGCTCGAGTGGTTAAGAGCATTTACCGTCTTCCCCAATATCATTTGTTAAAAAAATATGTTAAAAAATAAAAAACCAACGGGATCTAACCCAATGAAAAAAATCTTGACTTGTTGATTATTGGTCGTGTTCGAACCCCCATAGCAGTGTGTGTAAAAAACCCTCTCCCCTCTAATTTAGATTATTGTACATACTAACAAAAAGAAAACAACTTAAAAAAAATTGTTGGTGAAAAATATAAAAAAAGGTTAATTTCGGTGTAGGATCCTGAATTTTCATGAACCGATAACATATTTTCATTCGGTTAAGATTATTAGAGTGTTGCCATATATATACACACAGATATATGATCACTACACCCAGGCCCAGCATACAAAAGAAAACTTGCGAAATTTCCAAATGTTCCCCATGATAACATCACAATAACATGAAATCCAAGCTTTTTCAAACTTAAAAAATGCAGTCAATAGGAGCACACAGCTGTGATTAAATACACAATTAAGAAAACAAGGAAATCAGAGAAGTAAATAAAACAATCTAGAACACCAATAGTCACTGCTTCTGTCTGCGCATGGTTATTCCCAGCAGCACCACCAGTGCCAGTTCATGGCCAAATAGCAGGAAGTAGATGCAAGCCCAAAAAGAGAGAATTTCAAGATATGAAAACGATGATGGTGAGATGAGCTACAGCCCCTGGTCAATCAGGTAGTCTCCCAGCCTCTCCACAATAATATTACATTGTCCCGGAGTCAAGGGCTCGTCATATATACCGAAAACCAGAGCCTGGCCGGTTTTCTTCACAGTAATGCCACTAGAGCCCTGCAAAAGAAATCAAATTGAATTAAACTTCACGACACTCTGAAAGACGCAATCCTTCTTAAAGATCCAGTCAGGCACTAACATATAGGGCCCATATAGACCAGAACCGCTTTGCATAGACAGCAACCACAACATCATAAGGCCGCATGAAAAAGGGAATTGAGTGCAAATCTGGTTAGGTGGTTGGTAATAAAACTTTATAGAAGACAAAGCATATGCAATTGGGCAACCATGTGTTTGCGTACTTTAGCGTGTAAGTGAGTCTATTATCAGCAGGAACTAATTAAAATAAGGAACCCAAAAGAAAATCTAAATACGAAACAGAGGAATATTTAAGGTGGTCCACCTGTGGGACTCTTGATCTTGAAGCTCTATTATTATTCCTTCAAGGACATACCATTATCTAAACCCCTATAATAAGCAGCATCTGCGAATGCAGAATGTTGACTGCAACATGAAGAAACTTTAACAAATGAAATTGATAGTTAGCAAGTTTAAAAGTTAAAAAGGTGAACAACCATGAGTCCCACTACTTATAACATGGGTGCACATAAAGTGCTTTACAGTCTTCAACGCATGCTTTTATGAGCCATTCATGTTAAAAATCCTCTGTTTACAAATCATGGCTTGAAAAGACCTTTTCTTTCAAAAAATTATGGGAATAAACTGTCACTTGAGTACAGGATGCCCATTATTAGGACTCAAATCGAGTCTTTACCCGTGGTAAACTCAAGCTCAAACTGTACCTTGCCTATATCATATATATATATGTATAATATTTAGTATCTAAAGCATATATACACTTATATAAATCTGCATTGACATGTAATTATACTAAAATATATAGAAACAAGAAGCTGAGACCCATCAAGCTTGAGCTTAGCATGGCTGGTGAAGTTCAAGTAGCCCACTAGTTTAGCATAAAAAAGAACCAGTTCACAAGTGAATTGATTCATTTATACTGAACAGCCAGATATATTTCACTTGAGTACAGTATGTCCACATTTCACGCTCACTTGTAATATACGAAATGCAAGCCTGAGATAATATTTTTTAAATATAGGATTTTTTGTGGAAATTCCTCTACACTTATTGTGAAATTTAGTAGATGTTCCATAAGAAATGTCACAATATGCTCTTGAGTAGGTATTATATATGCATACATATAACTGTTCTCTACAAAGGCCTTTCTTTGATTCACGTTTCTTAGCAGTTATATTAGATATGAATGGTTGAGATACGCATGAGCATTTTCTTAGTCTAAAAACTGAAACAAATAACGGAAACCTCTTCCGGACCTTGTGTTAAGTATGAATTGAAACCCCAATGAAGTAAAACACTTTTCAAAGAGACTATTCTCAGAAAACTTATTTTCATTAGAAAGAAACCAAAAGAAACACTCAATTTCCATTGCACCAAAACAAACTGAGCATATAGATATAAACCTACCCCCCACTACAAGAAAAATAATGGAAACAGTGATATCAAATTATAACCAATTAGTATATGATGAAGGAGAGGAGCAAAGTAAAGAAACCTTCTTTCCACGAATGACAGCTCCACCCTCGCCCTGAATAACCATGTACTTTGTGCCACCAAGATGTAATCCAGTTGGAGCAAGAGACCCTGGCTCATCGAAATCTTTCATTATCGCCGTAATTTCTTCAGGCTTGAACTGCACATAAACAAGCAAATCAATCTCACTCTCTTCCATCACTCACTAGAGACTAGACACTGCCGCAGATTAAATGAAGAACACAAAATGTGCTTGTGATGCAAAAACCCACCTGAATTCTTTCTATCATACATTGTCAGCAAAACAGAAAACATTTTCTGGGCAACCAAACAAAGATCAAATTCCAAAATTTCAACATGCAGAGCACAGATCATTTAGAAAATATCAATCACAAACCACATCAATCAATCACTTTGAAAAGATTAGGATTTCAGCAGCATATGAACTAAAGTGGTTAAATTAGTATTCATTAGTTTTACAAGTAACTGCATTTGCAATCCAAAAACTTCACTTCGCCGTTTTTTTTTTTTTTTTTTTTTTCTTTCTTGAAACAAACAGAGCCTAAGTTGCACAGATCTAATAATGAAATGAAACAAAAATAACCGCAGAGGGAAAGTTGGAGAAGGAAGGAACCTTAGGGAAGGCGGAACTCTGGGCCCACACACTACCGTCGTGACCGACAATGGCCGCGGAGGCCAGATGGTGGCCGTCGATGTCGCACATCAAGTGATCGTCGACGTAAACCTGCCACGACATTTTGTGATTCAATCGTGACCGTCGAATTTCTCAATTAACTTTGATTTTCTAGAATATATTAATTTTCGTCTACGGTCGGAACCCTAGCTGATTTCTGGTTCAAAGGAGAAAGGTATTTATATACACACACGTACAGAGAGAGATGCCTGAAAACTCAAAAGAGAAAAGAAGGTGGGAATTTAGTGGGCCCAAATCAACCGTTGCGTAACATAACACGTTGGTGTTGCGTCGCTAATCTTATCTCAGCCGTTGGATTTGAACATGATTGATTGAGTGCTCTTCACGTAGGAGGACCACAGGTGATTGAGAACTTCTGCTTGTGTTCATGGTCACGTGGGACCCCCGTGAGTTAAGTTTGGGTTTTCTTCTCTTTTGTAGGAAAACATACATGAATTGTGTTCCTAAATTGTTTACAAATTACATCGAATTGCATTCTAATCACACATAGTAAATTTCACATTAATTGACAGGATTTTCTCATAATTACTCAACCAGTATTATTAGCATTGGAAAATGAATCTATTCACATTTTCCGTGTGTAAATAAAAAGTATTATGAATTCACCACTCTTTTGTAGACACGTACATTCTACATATTATTATCATATAAATTAAGAAAGAAAAATATAAAATAAAAGTTGGTGAATTCATATACTGAACCAATTGCACACAATTCCTCTCACACCATTATTATATTTGATTTGCACACAATTCAAGATCTGACATGATAAAATTTCATCCCATCTTCAACCATTAGATTGAATTCTCTTATCTCAATCTAAATCCGGCAAAGTTTACAAATTTACAGCCCCACGTTGGAGATGCTCTTACATCGGATAAAATTTAACTTATTGTAGCTAGCTGTAATCAAAATTCACTTATGTGCTAGCTAGCTGTAAACAGAAAGCATTGCTACATTTTGGGTTTTTGATTTGCTCATTAGGAAACCTTAATGAAGACATTCAACTAATGTAATACATTGGATCAGGTAACTTGAAGGTCCGATTGCCGACATTTGTCCCTAAGATATCACTCCATTGATCACCAATATTCCCAATTATTCTAAATCCACTCTTCACAAGCTTAGTTCTCTCTGCTGATTTGTGCACATATGATGTGTTGCCAGAATAAGTCGATCCCCTGCAAGCCAAAAATGTCACTAAAATATAAACAGTACAATAGAAATGCCTTTTCAGTTTGACGAGCGGAGATAGTGTCCTTATCAAATGATCTAACCCACAATTGTAAACGAAAAGTTGTAATTTAAACCGTTAACTATAACCCAAGTGTAAGGGTTAATTGGGGAATATTGATTCTGACTTGAGCACAAGCTTCTCCCAAGTGTGATATCCGACATTCTTGAGATTGGTGGTTGTGACATTTCTTTGATCTTCTCCTCTTCCTGTTATGAATACAATCTTGACTCCAAGTTTCAAAAGCTTTTTGTAGAGCTTGAGACTCTCAGGCAAAGCTGGGGCTGTGCCTTCTAAGACCCATGTATTGAATGCAGTGGAATTGTATAACTCCGTCCTGAAATTTCACATCTTTAAAATATAAGGGCTCAACCCTACCAAAGACAAGGACAAACCTTCATCATGCATGTGATTTTCCAATAATCCACAAATTATCAAGAAATATTTTATTTATAAAATTTCTCAATGGATTTTCTTTGCTTTTTTTATTTTTTATTTTTATTTATTTATAGAAACTTTCGATTTTGGTTTTGCTTTAATCAAATATTCAAATTCAAGAGTGATAATTTGAAATAATATAATAACCTCGTGCTATCATCCCTTGCCGGCCTACCCCTACCTATAGTGCTTCAAGTCATTAATTCGTTGATTCATAATATATATATATATATATATATTTATCAAACAAGGATATACAAAACGTGTGAAGGGTTCTATCATAATATCATGATGGTGATATATGAATTTTTTATTATTTATTATTATTTTATTATGATTAGAACAATGAAAATTTGATTGCAAAATATACAAAGCAAGCCAACGAGGTCTAATCCAGTGGAAAATGACATTGACTTGCAAATCAATGATCTCAAGTTAGAACTCCATTGACACCTTGGTAGTGATATGTGTGTGACAAACTCTCTACCCCTTGTAGTTTACATTATCGTTTGTATTAAAATATATATATATATATATAACCACGCAAAAAAATTAGAGTAATAACATTACTATAAAGTAACTTACCCAAATCCATGATCAGCATAATAAGGTAGATTAGAGAGCGTAGTCTCATCTATATCAAACACCCACACATTCTTGCCATCGTTTGTAAGATTGAGACTCTTAGCATAGAGCCAAGCCTCATTAGTGACCACCTTTGAGTCTTTCCTGTACTGGTCGCCAAGCAAGTAGTGCCCAACATTGCTGGAACAGTCTTCCAGTTAATAATGTTGTTAGTTTCCACCCCCAATCTCCAACTCAAGCACGACACGCCAGGAACGCTGTCACCGCCCGCTCCGGATTTTGTCCTTAGCTCATCTGTTTCTTGGTGAGTGAACGAGGTTTGTTTTCAGGGGTGGAAACTAGAAAAAATCTTGCAAGGAGGACCATGGAAAAAATTGACTACAACTCAAGGGTGCCAAATAGGGGTATTTTTATAAGTATGTACACAACAATTGAAAAGAAAAACTCACTGAAAGAGGCCCAAAGAGCTATTGCTTGGTTGTTGAGAGAAAATTGAAGGAGAAAAAAGGTATGACGATTTTAAAACTCAACAGTCCAAGGGTTATGACGAAATTAAGAACATTGCAGTGGCTCCTCCCTGTAAGGAGCTATTTGTCCCTATATATATAAATCATAGCCTCATACATATATAGCTCATTAAAAGTATAAAAAGAAAAATTTCTTCACATGGGTTAAACTGTTATTTGTTTGTGGGGAACAATGGCTCTTTCTAAAGAGAATGATAACATGCGTCGGTCGGTGTGATGTTCACATTGAAAAATCTCACTTACAGAGAATGAGCCAAGTATTTTCCTTATATCATACTCGAGATCAAATGCACTTACAACATTGCCAATTTTTATTTGGTCAATAAAAAGCCTTAATCAAACATGATTCAAGTGTTTTGCAAAAAGCAAAACAAAAATCAGAACACTGATATATCAACTAATGTAATACATTGGATCAGGCACCTTGAAGGTCCGATTGCCAACATTTGTCCCCAAGATATCGCTCCATTGATCACCTGCATTTCCAATTATTCTAAATCCACTCTTCACAAGTTTAGTTCTCTCTGCTGATTTATACACATACGATGTCTTCCCGGTATAAGCAGACCCCCTGCAAACCAAAAATAGTGTCACTAAAACAATTACAAAACCCTAAAGTGTAAGGGGTAATTTGGGAATATAGATTCTTACTTGAGTATAAGCTTCTCCCAAGTGTGATATCCGACATTTTTGAGATTGGTGGTTGTGACATTTCTTTGACCTTCTCCTCTTCCTGTTAAGAACACAACCTTGACTCCAAGTGTCAAAAGCTTTTGGTAGAGCTTGAGACTCTCAGGCAAAGCTGGGGCCGTGCCTTTTAAGACCCATTCATTAAATGAAGTGGAATTGTATAACTCAGTCCTGAAATTTTCAAATATTAAGTATAAGTGGTGTGGGTAGAGGTTCGAAACCCCCTAGACACCCAATGAGTATTTGTGTAAATCCCCAATCGCTTGTACTAAAAAAAAAGCATTATTATGAAGCTAATGATTAAAAAAATATGCATAGTGAGGGAGAGAAAGGTACTTAATGATTTCTTATACTAATACAATATTAATAAAATATATTATGTTCTGTCCAATGAGGCATTGCTTTGCAATAGAAATAATGAAGGCATTTCTTGTGAACCAAAAAATAGAAATAAAGTATTCTATATAATTTAGAGTGCCAGAGCTCGTGGTTTTGCTAATCTACACGATGCATTATTCATTAATCAACTGACTTAATTTAGAACTTACCCAAATCCATTAACAGCATAATAAGGTAGATTAGAGAGTGTAGTTTCATCAATATCAAACACCCACACATTCTTGCCATCCTTTGTAAGATCGAGACTCTTAGCATAGAGCCAAGCCCCATTAGTGACCACTTTTGAGTCTTTTCTGTACTGGTGGCCAAGCATGTAGTGCCCTACATACCCTTCACATTCTGCTGGAACAGTCTTCCAGTTAATAATGTTGTTAGTTTCCACCGCCAACCGCCAACTCAGGCAAGACAAGCCGGGGACGCTGCCTCTGGCTCCACCGGTTTTTGGCGTGAGGAGATGGATATGGTGGGTTAGAACTGGCTCATAACCTTGGGTGGTTGATACAATTGTGGCCAGGAAGAAGACTAGTGCTACTGGCAATATTTCCATGATGTATGACATTGTTTGAGAGGAAACTTTGTTGCTTTGAATTGACAATTTGTCTTCTTTAAATAGGCTCTACTAAAGCTAAATGACCCTAGGTTTGTAGGATAATTACTTGGGTGGCCCTAGTTGTATATATGGTGTAAAAAAAAATACACAAATTGAAATGTAAAACCACTCTTTATGAGCTGGAATATATTCTTTTTATGATGTACCACTTGGATTTTATCTTTAAACTATGCTCATTTCTTAAAGAAACACTAGCACTTTTTGCTATTCCGTATCAATAACGCAATGACACATGAGATAACATTTTCACATATTATAGCATTATTCGTTGGAAATAACAAAATAGTATTATCTACGTTTTAACTCAGTTTTTTCTGCGTTGCTTAAGTTTAAAGTTTACCTAGCTAACTAGCTGGCTCTTTTTTTTTCTTTTCTATAATATCTTTTTGTTGGGGGGCGGGAGAGCTTATCTGGATATATGTAAAGAAATGCTTCACATTATTCACATTAATGTTACAATATTCATGCTTTTTTGTTTTTCTTTTGACCAAGTCATGTAAGAACCACAGACACACACACACAAAGGTGACACCATCTGATCACACAGACGCAACAAAAGGCAAAACGACTAGCATATATTAATAAATAAATAGAATAATGCAATGATATGTCTGTAGACTATATGCACAACGTGCCACTGATAATAAAACTTAAATATTTGAATATAATTCGAAGACAATTATTTGTACCAGTAGTGAATAATATATTGTTCTTGCTTAGTATATTCTATTTTTGGTAATAATTGGTATATGCTTTTACTACTAAATTAATGCAAAATGCCATCACTTTATTAGGTAGCATAAACTTGTCGAAAAGCATAAAAGTGGAAATAATTCTTTAATACATTTTTAAATTAATCACGAGGAACAAGAGTTTAAAGAGTAGTAAATTATTTAGAGAACAACCACGAATATGGAAGTTAAGATTGCACTAATTTGTCTCTTAAGTTGTCCCAAGGTGTATCATCATCACTTTTCTCAATACTTGATACATGTCTATTAACATAACTATAGTTAACTCTTTATTTTGTATTTATGGAATTATAGTTATGTCAATATATACGTGTCAAATATTGAGAATGATAATAAAGGTACACATTAGGTTAAAATAATGAGAAAAAATACTCCCCAAATAAAAATCAGTATCTAGTGTGAGTTTTTTTCAGTAGTGACAGCAAAAGAAAAGATGAATAAGGAAGGAAAGATACGCATGCCACTCCACATATAGAGAAAGCATCCTCTTCTTATACGGATTTGGAAATTCTGTATGGACAGCCTACACCTACCACCACCCACATGTAATATGAAGTTTGCTGAGCTTGTTCTCCTTTAGGACTCTTTCAGCCTCCAATATTAAACCCAAAAAAAGAAAGAAAAAAAAATTGTTTTTTTAATCCATGCCGTCCACGTGTTCTGATTCTAAATGCATTTTGAAATTACATGTAGGATGACTAAAAATGCCTAGAGATGGATGAATAAGCTAATTTAAGATTATTATCAATAAATAAAAATAAACTTCCAAGTAGGATTGATATGACTTATCAATCCTTAAATGTGCAGAGTTTAAAGTAAAGGAACACGCAGATATTTATTTTACTTGGTAAAACCCCACTTTTGGGGAAAATTCATGGGACTCATCAGTCCAAAACAAATCCACTATAGAATGAAGATTACAAGAAGTACTCATACACTTATCCTAAACGCAATATAGATACTGTTTACTGACTTCTTCATAACTCAACTTCTGTCACGAGATGATCTTCGACACTCCTTGTGTTGAACGCAATATTGATCAAGGATTGAAATATCGGCCGATACACCGATATATCGGTATTTTCAACTATCGACACCGATATAAGGGGGTAAGACCATATTTTCCCCTGTATCGACGATATATCCCCGATATTTCCGGATACCCATAACAGAACCTAAAAAAATTTAGAAGTTTGAAGGCACAGTCCACTGCCCACATACCTTCAATCCATCTGAAGAGGACATGGCGATCAGTTTTGGATCTATGAGCATAGGAACTAGACCTAGTACTAACTCAAATAAATCTTATGATGGCTATGGTTATGTCATGTCTAATTATAGTGGAACTAGTTATGGAGCTCAAGATGATAAAAAAGATTATGGACCTACTAGTTGGTTAATCCTAACTATCCAATGTATGAGAGGACAATAGGGAGCTCAAGAGAGACCTATGTGCACCATGTTCAAACATGACTTATAAACTGCTCGAGTTACATGACTTGGTATGACTATTGTATGAATCTAGACGGTTGTTCCTCATTGTTTGAACCTCATAGGAGCTCTTTATTTATGTAGATGGACGTTTATCTAAATTGTAATCCAATGTTTAAACAAACTATGAATTTATGCATGGTTTATTCATTCTAATCAACATTTTATTTTCAAACTTTTCATTAACGCTCATTACATACAACTTATATTTCATCATATGTATATCTTATTATTGGTGAATTTTGAGTTTTATTTGTTCAATACATTCATTGATAATGCACATAACATTTATGAAAGTTTTACACCAAAATTATGTGTTTCAATGCCTATATCTGTCATTTTTGTTGATTTTTTCCTGATACCTAAAACGATAATGATATATCCCCCGAAATATCCATAAATTGGAGGCCCGATATTATCTGCACGGCCGATATTTTAATCCTTAATATTGATCATGATTGCTTCAAGCTCGACTGAGGATAAACGCCACCACGGTCTTGGTCTCCTCAACCGTATGCGTCACAGAACATGCATATGAATGTAATATGAATGATGAAAGCATTTGATAAATCACCAACTAAAAACAAGAACACTTGATGACTTATCCCAAAGATATGCACAACAGCTTTTTCTTAAGAACTCTATATGCTCAACACAAATGTCAAAAGCTGTATCTGTCAAAAGATAGGCACACTTCTTTTATTCAAAATTCACTTTCCCTAGTCAAACGGAAACACAAGAGTCCACAAACACTCTTTAATTATGACTATCAAATTTAATCCAATATGGACTCTAGTGAAAGACATCATAACAGGAGTCCAAGAGACCACAAATTCTATTCAATTATGAATATCAGTTTTGATTCAATATGGACTCTAAGTGATGACGCCAAACAACCACTTTTTTATGGTGAAACAATATCTCTTAAAATAAGTTAATTAGGAGATGAGCACGGGGCACGTCATTGTAGGAAACGCTAATATTTTAACTTGAATCAAAATGGCATTGAAAATAACTTCAACTAGGAATTCTATTATGAATGCATGATTATGTCATGATTTACCTGAAATCAAGTTTCTTATATCGATCAAGACATGCTTCGAAAATCCGGGATTGAATGTGTTGCGCCAAAACTTGCAATAAAAAATATATTCACACACTAATTCCCAACCTATATTAAAGTCTAGAAAATGTCAATACAATTTTCGTACTGACAGATTTGCAACATTCACAGGATATTTTTAGATTCACAAAAGATACTCTTTCAATTGCTGTGCCATTTTTATTTTTGTAAGAGGTTGCCTGCCCCCCGAGAAACATGACGATCAACATATCAAAATGTATGAAGAAACGAGCAAAACAATTAACAAAAGAGTACTTGATTCGTACACTACACATGCAAGTTGTTGCTTTATTTCTTTGTTGGGGTCCTATCATGTCTATGGAAAACAGCAAAACAAAAGCAAGGCCACACAACTAGAAATGGTGATGAACAATACCTTACTTAGAGCCTTAATATAAACAAAATCTTGGTGTTTAAAGTAAGGGAACTTCTGTTTTTGTGACAAACTATGATTTTCATGTTGAAGAAATATTATTGCCACACAGACAGTAAATGAAATTATCTAGCCATGTGTCTTAATTACTTGTCAATCCAAATTGATCGACCAAAATCTGTAAACCCACCGACAAGCAGAAGTCTGCATCGATCTTTAAACCCACGTTTTTCTCTTTCTATTTTTGGTACAATGGGATGATATTGACCTCATGTTTTGATCAGTCAATCCAAAATTGATCTAGATAAAAATATCTTTTTACTTTTAATGCCACGTCCAATCGGAAGCAAGCATGGCTACAGGTAATGGCAGATTCATGATTTTCTCTGTGGGACATATAAAAAGTAAATAAATTTAATTAATATTTTTGTTGTTGTCGAAGTTAAAAAGGGGGAGACGAGAAACTCACATACACAAGTGTATCATGGAAGCTTGAATCAAAATACACGTGAGAGTACACCAAAGACCTACGCCGCTCCAACTAATAATCCATTGGTAATCTAACCAATATTTAGTTAGGTATAAAATTTCAAACTTTGAATAGTAATTTTAATTATCCAAGACGAAATCGAATCTTCATGTTGGAAAAATGTTGGATAATAGGGTTCATAATTGGGTTTTGGGCTGAAGGACAAGGCTTTCTTTATCATTTACTGGACCAAATATAATTGTGGGGCCTGGGTATCTTAGAAAAATCTGCGAACGACTTTGTATTGATGGATGGTTCATGAAGAGTGGAAACTTTAAAGGGGACCTGGTAGTTATAATTTCCCAAGAAATGATAAGAACATACACAAAATAGACGCAATAGTGTCATGCGAAATGAAACTTAAAAACACGACACTAACATAAAAATAGGGGTGGGGCAATGGAGTGAAGGTCGGCTCATCTCAAACTAGCTTTCGGTCATGTGGTAGTTACCTTCACTTAATAGATGAGGTCTTAAGTTCGACTCATATCAACGCAAAGAAATGAAAACAAGGCCACCTCATCTCCCTCATTTGAAGATTGGAATTAAAACCAATTAATTGTTTACGTTGTAAATTTACTAAGAAGAATAAAAGCTAATTTATTTTTAAATGGTTGGTTATGGGCTACTTAAAATAAGGTTGACTTTTTTTATTACGAAAGAGGCCAATGTGAAATGAGAAATGTAACTATACCACCCACTTGAACTTTGGCAATGGTTAGTTCCATAGCCTTTCGCGGTCCAAGATTTGGGAGAATGATTTCCACCTGGCGTGTTCTTCTTCTTTTTATTTTGATTTGTTCGGACTTGCGTGTCTCGTGGTTTTTCTTTGTAATTTAATTCTTTTCGCATAAATAAAATAAAATAAAAACTATACCAGCCACTATAAATAAAAGTCTAACAAAAATTGGGTTAATTGTATAAATGAATGTTACGTTTCTAACATTTATATAGTGTCGTTGTGGTTACTTGGGTGCACTAATCAATCCATTGTTGCAATGCGTAAGTGTAAGTAGATCCAACCAAAAAATTTCAACATTAAACTTAACAACTATGGGAATGATGATTCAAACTCAGGTACATAATAGGCTCATATCCATAACTTCACAATTTACCCTTAAGTTCAACTTCAACATTAAAATCTCAACAAAAGCATATATAGTCATTTATAAAAAAATAAAAAATAAAAAATAAAAGACTTTTTGAAACTCTGCACCTTTCCCCATAGTTCCTTCTTAAAAAAAATTTGTGAAAACCTACAACAATTATTGATGCTTGGGTGCACCTATCAAAATTTTCGGGTCACATAAGTGAAATGGCACTTCATCAGCCCAAAAATTAACGGGCTAGCCCGGATAAAGCCCATCCTGAGCTATTCTTTTCTTTTGAACCCAAATATCGGATCCTACCATTTTTGCTAACAGAAACCGGTCCGCCCGTGCTGGCCTAAAACCCTTGCAGCTCTCTCTCCCTCTCCGGCGCATCGCCGCTTTGCTGCGTTCAAAGTTTTCTGGGTTTTCACTTCTGATTATGATCGCCACAAATCCAACGGTTTTTTTTGTTAAACCCTAAAAATTCACAAAATTAAAGGAAAAAACCCTAACATTTCTCTGTCTGCTTCATCACCATGCTCTCTCGTCTGCTCCCCAAACCCTCCCATTTCTCTCGCCTAACCCTAATCTCCTCAAAGTTCCACCCACCTCCCCAACCCCAAAACCCTGTTTTCACTACCTTCGTGCCGAGGTTCTTCTCCAGCGACAATGGCAAGGGCCCCTCCCAATCCGATGTTTGGAAACTTTCTCAGGAAACTGATGGAAAGTTCGACCCTTTGTTCGGTGAGAGCTCCGGGGACGTTTCCGGAGTCGCCGAT
The DNA here is from genome assembly GCA_903112645.1 of Prunus armeniaca. Classification (NCBI taxonomy): domain Eukaryota; kingdom Viridiplantae; phylum Streptophyta; class Magnoliopsida; order Rosales; family Rosaceae; genus Prunus; species Prunus armeniaca. The sequence continues at coordinate 4,394,257 of CAEKDK010000003.1, read as the reverse complement.
TCCGGCGAGGCTGACGAGGCCGATTCGTGGTTGAAAGAGAAAGGCGGGGAGGAGTGGGAAACAGTGGAGGGGTACAAGCCTTGGAGCTTGGGAGAGGAGGAGAAGAGTGACTTGTTCGATATCGGTGAGGGTGTACAGACTGTTGCTGCAACCGACGGTGAGATCCGCAGGAGTAGTAGAGAGGAGATTGAGAAGGCTGAGGAGGCTAAGAGCCTTGAGAAAGAGGAGCAGGAGCTCACTGCTGTTCTCAAAGGTAGTTCCTTTTTGTTAATTTTGAGATAACAGTTTGATGTGAACACACATTTTGATGTATGTGTTCCAGTTTGAAATCATAGATATGGGAAAGCATAGAAAAGTGTTAAGCTTAGTGGAACCACTTGTACTGTACTATTGCCTTTTTGGTTGATTTGGGCATCAAGCATTTGTATGTCTCCTTCTCTTAAGTTTGTTGAGAAGGAACTGATTGAAAGCTTGTTGAGACGTCTTTAAGTTTACCAAGCAATTTCTGTCATTTTATGTCCATGCGTGTATTGTCTGTTTCGTTCTGAATCCTGCTTTTGAGAACTACTATTTGTTGAATCGATGGGAGAACGAGTTAAAATGAATACATATTTGCTTGGTTTGGATGTGTATTCCACATATGGCTTAAAACCATTTTTTATACTTTGTTGGAGTTATATTTTTTAAATGATACTTCACTTTGGATGAAGTTGCTTATTCATTATTTCTGTTTTAACTTGATCAGTGATGTCCTGTGTTGACTGGAATAAGTTGAGTGATTCACATTTTTTCTTTTACTTCGACTTGTCAGGTGAATTGTTCAATTGTATACTGATTCAGTATGGTAATTGCAGGTGCAAATCGTGCATTTGGTGACCTTGTTGCTGCATCTGGAATCACAGATGAAATGCTTGACACTTTGATTGCATTGAAGGATTTTCAAGGGATAAATGGATTGCCCCCTCTAAGAGAAATAGAAGACATTCGTTATGAGAAAACTACCAGAAAATCCTCAAGAGCTGAAATAGAGCGCCAGAAACAGGAGGAACTTGCAAAAGCAAGAGTGAGACAAGTAGACGACAAGGGGAGAGCTTATGGAACAGGAAGAAGGAAATGCAGTGTAGCACGTGTCTGGATTCAACCTGGTGATGGGAAATTCACGATTAATGATAAACAATTTGATGTCTATTTCCCAATGCTCGACCATCGTGCAGCCCTTCTTCGACCTTTCTCTGAGACAAAAACGTTGGGCCTTTGGGACATTGAGTGTACTGTTCAAGGAGGTGGCACCACAGGTAAGCCTAAGTTTCAGAGATACACATCTTATTATGGTTTATATGTTAACTTCTTCCTTCGTATTGACTTGTTTGGGATCCATTGCAACTGTTGTTTCCCTCCTTTATCCTTGAACTTGCAACCAGTGTTGTCTCACTACTTAGTACTTACACTGCCGACATCATGGAGAACAATTTTTTGTCCAGCTCCATATGTTAGTGGACACTTTTTCTGCCCATATTCTTATGGGGTCATATGTTCAATTTGACTCCTTAAAATAGATGAAATGGACGTTAGTGAGTTTTTCTTCCTAAGCTGTTAGGGTGCTCTAGTTGTTTGAAACCAGATATATAAACAGGAAGAGGCCAAAGAAAATGATAGGAAAATCAGAGCCAAAATATCTTGACAGAATTACAGACAAATTGATTGTAATCCATTAAGTTTGTTTTATGCTACTTTGCTCTTCTTTATATTTACTAGTTGGGTACGAATATACCGTAACTTTGTGCAAATTGTTAATTTTAAAAGCATGTTAATCCATTGCATACGTCTGTTTATGGAAAATTAAGAGTGGATTTTACAGGTCAAGTTGGCGCAATTCAATTAGGAGTAAGCAGGGCCTTGCAAAATTGGGAACCCGACTTGCGTCCTGCACTAAGAGATTGTAATATATTTCTCCTCCCCTTTGTGCGTTTGTCATTTCTAATTGATAGGGAGAAACAGATGCTAACCTTGTAAATTGTAAATTTTACTAATTTGTTTTCTTATAAATGATCTTTTATAGCTGTGTTGCTTTCTTGCTAATCCAGTTGTTCACTTGTCTTTCCAGCTGGTTTCTTGACAAGGGACTCACGTGTGGTGGAAAGGAAAAAACCAGGAAAAGCAAAGGCAAGGAAGAGCTTCCAATGGGTCAAGCGTTGATCAATTGTTGCGAGCTTGGTTTTCTACACCAGTATTGATTGGGAACTTAAAGTATGATTTACAGCAATAACTTGTTGAGATTCACTCTTATGGCCTTGCATGGCATTTGTAGTGGTAGCTTGTAACAGTCGATGAGTAATAGAACAATTTTGTAGATTATGTGATCCGAGAAGCATTTGAAGCTATATGATTTGTTTCTGATTCTTTGTTGCTTCCACAGCTTTAAGTTTTGTACTCGACATGATACTTGAGTTAGGTTTTTGAAGTGAGGTTGATAGCATTTGTATGATTTCTTATTTATTTTTGGCTTAGTTGTTGCATTGGTGTATTAAATTACAATGTATTACGAGACAAAAGTAATTGATCAAAATGTCGTTGCAAAAGCAGACAATATTTACAATTTGAGATCATATTATTAGAGGTTGAGTGGATCAAAATATTATGGCTTAACCATGTGGTTATGGACAACAATTTATCAACCGCAGACCCTTTAACATCCAACAATTTGTCAAGGCAACAGCCACATGCTTGGCTGCGATTAAAAGATGCCTCCAAAGAAGCAACGATGCAATATTGGGTATAACTACAACCTTCATTGGCTAATATACATCAAAACCCTTCATCATCTTAAAGGGCTTACAACCCAACCTGTGATCGGACTCTGCCTGCGAACTCTGACTCTCCTATGTGAACCACTCTGCAATCGTTCAAGCACAGCATATGTAATCGAATCCGGTGTCAACCCCTGCTGCTTAAGCTTTGCATACAGATCCACTGCCTCAGCAGTCCTCCCACACCTCTCAAGACAGTCGAGCAAGATGTTGTATGTTACAATGTTAGGGTAGCAGCCTTGAGCAAGCATGTCCTCGAACAACCTGCATGCCATTTCAACCCTATCTGTCTTGCCGAAGCACTCGATGAGAGTGCTGTAGGTTACAACATCAGGGCTAAAACCCTTCTCTTGCATCTCCTTAAACCTCATGTGGGCTTCATCCACATCACCATTCTTGCCAAGGCAGTTGATCAATGAATTGTAAGAGATGATATCAGGTTTACAATCGCTGTTCTCAAGCTGTTCAAATATGGTCACAGCCTCATCAACCTTCCCAGCTCTACCATAGCTCGAAATCAGAATATTGTACGTAAATATGTCAGGTTCGGGGCCGTCAAGTTTCATCTTTTCATACAGTTCACTGAGATGAGATACCTGCTTCAACTTTCCAAGAGCTGACAAAACTGTGTTGTACATCATAGTATCAGTAGTTACCCCTTTCTCATGAATGTTACTCAGCATGTCAATGGCCTCCGCGGTTTTACCAGCACTACACAGACTCTCCAACATCGACATGTACGCGTCCCGATCCCCCCTGTCATGGAAGCTCCACATGTTGCAGAACAGCCGGTGAGCTTCACCGGCATGACCCAATTTACTCAACGTCCGCACAAGATACGCGTATATTGACTTAGTCATGTATTTCTTCGACATCTCCACCACCTTATCAAACCTACCCAGCTGCCCTTCAGCAACCAAAAGATTCAAAATCACACTGTACGTAAACTCATTAGGCCTGCAATTGTTCTCCACCATTTTTGAGAACACAATGATGGCCTTCTCAACCATCTTGCTCCTAGCAAGAGCCTGAATCATAGTATTGTAAACAATCATATTAGGACTGCAACCCTTTGTTATCATCTCCTGAAACAACCCCAGAGACTCATCACCTTTGCCCAATTTCCCACTCATTCTGATCATGATCGTGTACGTAAACTCATCCGGCTCGCAATGCTTCTTCTTCATATCATCAAACACCTTGTATGCATGCTCAACCTGTCAAATTTTCTGCTGCACATCAGAAAATCAGAAACCCACAAAAACCCACATCGAATTCAAACGTGAGTGCAACGATAAGGTCATATATTCAATTCATTCATTCAAATTCCAAACCTTCTCGTCTTTGGCTAGCGCATCCAACAACATATTGTAGCCAAAAATATCGAGCTTATAACCACGACGCCGCATTTCCAGATAAGTATCGAAGGCTTTGGTGGAGTCGTGAGAGCGCAAGAAGGCCTGAAGCAAGCACTTGTAAGTGTAGCAGTTCATGTTGAGACACCATTTCTTCACCAACCCAATACACGTCTGCAAGTCTTCAGTGTCGCCGAACAGGCCTATGAGGATGTTGACGGTGGAGATGTTGCCACGTATGTTGGAGCGGTCCATGTCGCGGAGGATCGACCGGGCGAGGTCGAACCGGGCAGGGAAGGTGGACTTGGAGAGAATGAGGAGGAGGCGGTTGCAGGTGAAGGGGTCATGGTGGAAATTCGGGGAAAGCGAGGGACAAAACCGGAAGAATCTAATGGCGAGGTCGGGGCAGTTGAGGGATTTCAGGATTTCGGAGGCTTCAGATGAGGTGAGGTGGAGGGAGAGGGAGGAGAGGTAGTCGGAGAGGTCGGAGAAGGGGTCGGACGACGTGGCGGAAGGTGACTGGCGGAGGAGGATTTGGGTGGCTTTGCAGATGAGGTCGCGTCGCGGGAGAGCGTAGCCGCGGATGTCTGTGGGGAGGGGCGGTGGTGGGGTCACCTCGGCGGAGACGGAGAGGCCCGTTGGGGAGGTTGAGGTTATCTTGGCAGTGTACTTCGTGGCGTAGTGGCGGCGCATGGTGGGAACGGAGGTGGTTGAGCGCGTGGGTTTGGTGAGGACGAGGAGCCTCAGGTGGCGGCCGGGTGTCATGGTGTGGCGGTTAGTGTTTGGTTTTGGAGTCGTTATGCTCGGAGAGGGACTGGGTTTGGTTTGGACTGTTTTTGGTTAAGGGGTTCAAAGTAAACGACGTGTCGTGTTGAGTGAGGCAGAAAATTTTGGATAACAATTATCAATGCGGAAAGACAATTGATATTTGAACTGTATTTATAAAATTATATAATTTGAAGATTTAATATTTTGCCATATAATTTATAAATTATATATATATAGTATTTTATTGAAAATTTAGGAGTTAAGGCTTAAAAGATATATTTGGTAAGAAGATTGAGGTGGACTCATTAGCATGAGGTGTTGGATCAAGAGTATTGTAGCTAGAGATGGTGCCACCATTCTCGCTAGGTGGCAGGACATGCAAAAATTAAAGGTTTGTAGCTAGAGATGGTGCCACCATTCTTGCTAGGTGGCAGGACATGCAAAAATTGAAGATAGCCTCAACTGGTTGTTATCCTATATTGTTGCCACCAAGAATATTAACTAATGAAGGATTTCTTGTTGTCTACTTCTACTACTATAAATAGAAGTTTACGTTTATAAATGGTTTACTACATCTAGAGAAAGGTATGGAGAGAGACATCTAGAGAAAGGTATGGAGAGAGAGAGAGAGAGAGAGAGAGAGAGAGAGAGAGAGAGAGGTGATGAAATTCTTGGAGGAGATATGTGGCTTAGCTTGTATTTTCTTAACTTGGAGCAATGGTTTGGAATCGAGGTAAGAGTTTCTTGGGGGCCTTTACGGGGATTGATTTAATTAAATTTCGTGAGCATTATATTATGCGTGGTATTACAGTTTGGTTGATATTCTTTGTTATTTATGTTTTGTTAATTATCATTATATTATTTTATTAATATTGATATGTTCATATGTTATCAGAGATGGCTGGAATTCTTGGGTTGATGAAGAAAGTATGGAAAAGAGGGTAATGGAAATAATCTTTTGTGTAGTTGAGTCTAGCTCTTGGTAGGTACCAGATCTCAGGAATCCCACAATGCACATGGTTTTTATTGGGTGATGCAGGTCTGGCGATAAGGAGTTAGACAAGATGACTAACAAAAAGGGAAAATTATGGGATGATTTGAAATGGGGGTTAGTTCATATAAATGGGCATTCGGGACTAAGTGGTATAAGCATGGTATGTGATGTGCAGATTTGCTTGGCCAGTTGTATGAATTAACGGGATTAGATGAAAAGCATTCATGCATTATTATCTTTTATATGTTATGTGATTGTACGTCACTTAATTTAGTTATATCATTCTACTGTGGTAAGGTCTCATGTCCCTACTGAGTGGTGGTTGTTCATTCCTTATCCTGTCTAATTTTTCAGATGAATTAGTGGGTAAGAGGAGGACTAAACCAGTTAAGGCTAAATTATATGAGAGTGATAGAGCTTTATTTATTAATTGTAAAGTTGCAAGATTTTGGAGTTTTGGCTTCTTTTTATTTTTATTTTTTTCCTCACTCACTGAGAGCAGGATTTCCACCGACCCCTGAGTCTGGGGCGTGACAGAAGAGTTTTACGGTTTCATTAAATTGTTTTGTTATTCACTGACTTGTTAAATTAATGTTTAGGATGCAACCCAATCAGAGTGATGATACATGGGGAGTCTTCCAAGTGGGACCCGATGGCCTTATCCCAGTAGACGAAGAAGTATACCACAACCGTCTACGCAACCAAGCTTATGTGGACGTAGTTAATGAAGTTATAGATACAGGATATAGAAGGATGTTTTATACACCAGATATGCAGAGACTGGTTGTTAGACATCGGTTGCAAGCCAACAATATTATGAGTCAATATCAATTAAATATTGAAGCACACTCTTACGACTAGGTGTTAGAAGATGCTGCGATTATAGTTGCTGATATTTGGCCACCACCAAGGATAGACTTACCATATGTTCCAGAACCACATGAGTTAAACTTACCCCTATGTCCCAGACCCAGAAGATGAAGCATATTTGGAACTTCTGGAACTTGATGCTCTATCTGCTGGGTCTATTGGGTCAGCTACTTTAGTGGTTATCACTGAACCACAAAATTCTAATCCAACTGTCATCAATCTAAGTTCTGATGAAGAAAATTAGCCTGTTAGGTTCACACTATCTATTTTATTAGTCAAACTTTTGAGAAAATCTATTCATCATCAGAACTAATATCTATAATTTCAACAGGAGGGATAATAGGCTTAGGATGTTCATTTTCTTCATCATAACTTAGATTGATGACTATGACAGTTGGATTAGAATTTTGTGGTTCAGTGATAATCACTGAAGCAGCTGATGTAATAGACCCAACAGATAAAGCATCAAGGTCCAGAAGTTCCAAATATGCTTCATCTTCTGGTTCTGGGACATGGGGGTAAGTTTAACTCATGTGATTCTGGAACATATGGTAAGTCTATCCCTAGTGGTGGCCAAATATCAGCAACTATAATCGCAGCATCTTCTAACACCTAGTCGTAAGAGTGTGCTTCAATATTTAATTGATATTGACTCATAATATTGTTGGCTTGCAACCGATGTCTAACAACCAGTCTCTGCATATCTGGTGTGTAAAACATCCTTCTATATCCTGTATCTATAACTTCATTAACTATGTCCACATAAGCTTGGTTGCGTAGACGGCTGTGGTATACTTCTTCGTCTATTAGGATGAGGCCATTGAGTCCCACTTGGAATCCTCCCCATGTATCATCACTCTGATCGGGTTGCATCCTAAACATTAATTTAACAGGTCAGTGAATAACAAAACAATTTAATGAAATCGTAAAATTCGCTCTGATACCATTCTGTCACGCCCCGAACATGGGATTTCCATCAACCCTCGAGTCCGGGGAGTGACATGGGTTCACCGTACATTTTAGTTTTTAGTTTTCATTTTTTGTGCTAGAGTATAGAGGAAAATGAAAGTGAGAATGTGAGTGAGAGAGAGGATGAGAGGGGAGGATATGAGGGAGGAGTAACAAAAGTGAAAACAAAAACTTGAAAGTGAAAACAATTTCAAATAGATTTCAGTTTTTAGTTTTAGTTTTCACTTTTATTACTCATTCCTCTCTCATCTTCCCTCAATCCCATCTTCATTCTCATTTCCACTTCATTTCTCTCTATTTTTCCTCTATACTCTAGCACAAAACATAAAAACTAAAAACTAAAAACTAAAAACTAAAAATGAAATGGTCATCAAATGGGCATAAAATATAGTGTCACACTAATGTGAAATGAAAACATACACAAGGTTAAGGGGGGAAAAAAAACTAACACTCATCGGCATAAATCTGTTTTAAAACGATTCACTTTAGTTACAAATCCCTTACGAATATTGCAAATAAAATTTAACCAAACACATTATGTCTTTGTAATTTTTTTTGAAAGAAAAAAAAACCTAAAGTTGAAAATGGAGTTGATTGATAAATTGGGAGAAAAAGAGGGAAGTAAAACAATGAAAAAGGTATTAATCTGTTAGTGAAGAATGAAAAGGTATTAATCGGTTATTTGTAATAGAAAACTACAGAACCGGATTATTTTTTATATTTCTACATTATCTCACATTGTATAGATTATAGCAGCCTTTTTCTTTTTCTTTTCCTTTTTTGTCAAAGATTGTGCAAAAATTAAAAAATAGTTGAACAAGTCACGCTCTTCTTGCTAGTTATTTGTTCTAGTTATACAACCCAGTGCATCCACGGAATGGTTCATTCTCCAAGCAAATGAAGCAATGCAAATGTTTTACATCGTAAAAAGATTGAATTATACCCCCATTATGATATTAAATCTGGTACTCCTGCTGAGCACAAACTTCAACCCCAAGAAAGGTTGAAAAGAATATAATCAAATATTAGTATAGTAAAAAGGCAAAGGGCGTGTCTCTCCCATATAGAGAGAGAGAGAGAGAGAGAGAGAGAATGCATAATATTGGCAAAATGGATCCTGATACATGCAATTTGGATCAAATTTTTCCTTTCAAAATTTTATTTCGACAATGCCGACAAGGCAAATAACTTGGAAGTCGTAAGAAGCCATGTGATTCAAAAAAATTATGGCAGAAGCACCTCTCATTTTGCATGGAAATGTCTGCTAACTGATTCGTAACTGGGGACATTCGAAACTGCCACAAAAACAGGAGGGGTTAATTTTCTCATCCTTTAATCAAATGATAGTAATATCTCAATATGAGATCAGTGTAAAGCATTGGAAATTTACCATTGCCAAATGATGCCATTGTTAGAGGTGAAGAAATAATCTTTTGCGCAATTGTAGTAATATCTGTCAAACTCACTTCTTCTACTGTCTTCAAGAAATGCTCCACAGGTTTCCTGCAATGGTTAATAGTGACTGTATAGCTTAGCATGTCACAAGAAACACTGTAATGCTTCAATATTTTAAAATTCTACTAAACCATAAAGAGGCTTAAGTAAGGGCTATCAAATAATGTCATACCACCAGAGTGATGTAAAATAAATAGAAAACAAAAAAGGTAAAAGAAATTTGAGCAAGAGGATTGAAGTGAAATAGGGAAAAATGGTTCCATCTAGATATTGCACACCTCTCTCCGTATGTCAAAACCTGCCTCCCTATGTCCTCTGATGCAATCATCTGCAAAATGAAAATAAAAGACCCAGGAATTATGACCAAACCTCAAACAACAAATACTGAAATGTGCGTGTAAGAGAACCATTATAGTAGTATAATTATATGAGGCAAGGAGAAATGGAGGTCAAAGACTCAACAAAAGAAAACAAGAAGATTCTGTGTATGTATGCATAAGAGAGAGAGAGGGCATACTCTAGATTCTAGATTCATTAAGACTGCAGCCTTTGTGGACTCCTTGGCACGTTTAAGCTGTACGTCCGTAACTGCCAACATGGAAAAAAGAAACTTAGCAAAGAGAAACATAAATCAGAAATCTTTCGAGTACAAGAAGAAAAACAAGAAAATGCAGAACAAACCTTGTCCGGGTGTTGCAATTGAAAGTAATTCTTTAGCTGCTATATCAACTAGTTCTGATCCAAATTCACTGGCCTACATTCAAAAATAGCAACAAAAGAAAATTATTCTAAAAATTAAGAAACGTACTTTAATTATATACCAAACAACATTATAAGCTGAATGATGATTCATATCACATAATACAAAACATGATGATTCCCCCAACTAGACCACTTTGATGAATTCTCCCATGCAAAATTCTAGATCCAATAAAAGTTCACCTTCCTTATGTATAGAAAAGCCATTGTAAATTAGCTTGATTGGAAACATAGCTCCAATATGTGAAAATTCACATCATAAACTCAAGTTAAATGCAGAAGAAAAACCTCATGCACAATTCCAACAGAAAATATCAATAGCCGGACTTGAAATTAAGATAACAAAAATCAGATGGATGTCAAATTGATAAACCACTTAATGAGTCTATCTTCTGACACAAAAAGACTGTCCAATTCATGCACAGGCACTACCCCAGCAATCTATCCAACAAAATGCAAGCCACATTAACCATGAAGATTTAGAACTAAAGGGTGGGCCTTACAGAGCTAGCATAAATGCCAAACAGCCCAGAATCATTGAAGATGCTGTTGAAGGCAGAGAAGGACTGAATCTCTTGAAACTGATTCAAAACGCGGAGATCTGTTGTCAAATGATAGTAATGATCAGTGAAACAAGAATACATATAGCTTCTAAAACAGGATCCCTGGCACACACACACACACACACATATATATATATACAGTTATTCTCTTATCCGGATGTCCGCACGTTATTCTCGTGCGGATGTTATTGTAAACAAGCAGGAAAGCAAGGAGGGACATGCAAGGAGGGATGTTATTGTATACAGTTTCTGAGTATATGCTTCTTAAATTACACACGAGCAGACTGCGGATTTAACACCAGATATCAAACCTGCTGCATTCTCTTGTTAAGGAGGGATGGGGTGCCAGAAAAACAAGAAATGAAAGAGGTAAATAGAAAGTATAGTTTAAGGGGTTTAAAAGTATTGCATGTACAGAAAGAAGGAGAATCATAGTGAAAATAATCAAGCAATCTAGCTAATTAACAATAAACTAGAAAACAAAACTTAAATAGCGAAGGAGGAAAATCATAGTTAAAATAATCAACCATTCAAGCTAATTAACAATAAACTAGAAAACCTGGGTAAAACTTACATAGCCTTGAGTGCATCCCCTTTCCAGGTCCCCCGGCAGAGAAAGAACCACCACCTCCCATAAGCAACTGCAAAATACAAAAGTATTATTGTCATCCAAGTATGGCATAGTCTCTCTTATGATCACATGTCACTAAGAACGTAATCCAGAGAGGAGATATAGATACGAAACACAGAAATTCGTCAAACATAATCTATTTGACATGCATGAAATCTCATAAACATTCCACAGATAAATGTGAAACCTGGAGAACCGTCAAAAGGATGGCTTGCTTCTCTTGTCGCCAGCCACCGGGAACTTCAAAAGCAAGAGCTATATGGGTCTCCTGGCACAACAGGAGTATAGCAGATAAGCATGCTAGCAACAAATTAGATAATGAGGAATATAAGTAGACATGGAGCACCAACTCTGAAGCTGTGAATGAGCAGAAATACAAACCGATGGACTAGCTTGAAGACGATATTCTCCTCCAACATATTTAGATTGTGGCTCCTCAGAGCGGGGCCCACTAGGTAGGTCAGAAAGAAGTGGTTCTGCGATAGATACAATCTCCTCATGATCGACCCCTGAAGCTGCAAGAACAATCCGACGAGCCGTATAATTCTCCTGAAATTCCCACATCAGCCACCAGTCAGTAGCCACACCACACAGCACATGGATAGAAATAAGGATTTTTTTTTAAAAAGGTTAAAGAAAAGTAACCAAGAGCGCAGATTATTTATTCGAAAACAATAACTAATATTTCGCATGCAGTATTCAACAGACTTTTAGGGTAAGAGATAGTTGACTTGAGCATGCAGTATTCATAATTTTTTTTTATAATCTTACAGCAACAAAATTCTCCAAGACGCTGCCATTCAATCTGTTCAATGCTGCTTCCGAAGCCAGAAGAGGATTTGCCAGTGCGCCAGAATAACCAGCAGAATGAATTGCCTCCAGGAGTAAGCCCTGAGGATTGTTAGATAGTTCACCAATCTCTGCCCGCACCTTCTTCAGCTGTACAAAAAAAATTCTACAGAATATGAACATATGGCAAAGCTAAAGTTTTTGAACAATTGACAAAAATAACCATGTATGGAGACCAACACTACAAAATTGTTTTGATTGCATTCAAGATCATAGAAAAAGATAGAGACTATATTTTTTTATAAATTCATAAACAATTCCAATTTCAAAGAATATGCTGAAATTAAACTTTGTTAATTATCCCAAATTTGATTGGACTTCTCTCTTTCAAATGCTTAAACTATTTATTGGAAGAGGTATAATTCATTGAGTTCAGTTCAACCTTCCATCACCCCAAATTCCTCCCGCCTACCAAAGAATGGGGAGACTTATAACGAACTTTAGAAAGGTAAATGAGCATACCACAGTATTTTTTTCAAACAAACAATCCTAAAATGATGCCCATTAACTTTCAAAGAATACTGATGAAGAAATTTTACCTCTTCATTGACCTCCCATTCCAAGAAGGCAGGATTCCTCACTGCATCAACAAGCAGTTCCACCATTTGAGGAACATAGGTTTTGATAGCATCAAAAGTGTATCCCATTTGCTCCCTAGAGGCACTGGCTCCTATGTGACCACCAATTGCTTCCACTTCCCTCACAATGCGTAAGTGGCTCCGGTTGGTTGTACTCTTAAAAGCCAGTCGCTCTAACAAGTGTGAAGCCCCACTCGACTCAGGTGTCTCATATATGGAACCAGAATCGACATATAATCCAATGGAGGCCGCAGGACTCTAATTAATCAAGACAAGAAGAAACAAATCAATCAACAGATTGAACAGTAAACAGAGAAGGGGGTACATTAAAACAAAGTACAGCTACATCATAACGACTCTTACATACCGGTGATGTTTCTGAAGCTATTTTAACACCATTCGACAGAGTTGTAATCTGAGTCTTGCTTGGCTGAACATGATCAGGTAGTGGAGGAGGAAGGTTAACACCTGGGAGTTGGGTTTCCAAAGGAGGAAGAGTACTGGAGCTTTCCCCCGTCAGCCAGCTAAAGATACCCCCTGAGGCTGGTTTTATAGCAGCTGCACTTGTTGCAAACCTGGTGGCCCCCAAATTTCCGGCACGGCCCTATTCAGACAGTGAATAGTGCAACATGGAACAGTCAATGCCACCATGTAGATAATCAAGAACAAAAATTGTTTGTATCTAGTAACTGCCCTTAATTTCTCCTGATAGATTTATATTTATTCAGAAACTAAATTTTAGGATCTGTACCAAACAAGTTAAAATACACAACACCAACCAGATAAAAAGAAATCCATCTCTTTAAATTTACAAAAATAAATACATAAATAAATCCATTGTGACCAAGAAGCATATATGAGACTTATTCGAACAGAGCACCACAATAGAAACCAAGAACAAATTCACCCAGAACTGCATTCAACAATGCCTGAATTGGGTCGAGTTAGATTTCTCATTTTAAACAGAAAAAGCAAAAGAAAAGTACACATAATACATGAGGACCATAAACTTATATCCATTATATTACTCCAATTCCCCAGCAACCAACAAAAATGTCAATACAACATTAAAAAAATCATCACTTGAAGCTACAATCAAAATCTAATTAGACTAAAATGCTATAAATTCGCATTAACCAATCATTTTATAAAATCAAATCAAATATCTGTCATAAAAATATTAGAAAATACATAAAACAAAAACCCAGTAAATTTAAGCGTGGATCTTAAGAACCGCAGATTCATCATCCAACATGATTTACATTTCCTCTCAGCAACTATAAAGGAAGTTAGGGTTTCGGAAGACCTAGTTTGGTACTGACCTTGAGAGCCCTGAGTCGTGAGGCTGCTTTGTACATGGTCATGTAGCTCGGATTGATTGAAGCCCTAGAAACCTATTAGGGATTTGCAGGTCTCTCTGTTCTCTTTAAAAGGTTTGAGAACAACACAAGAGTGGAGGCTGCTGAAATAAAAGAGTTTTCAATCCCTTTTTTTTAATTATTTGTTATCTTGGACCAATAGAAATATTCTCAGAAAGTATTGGGCTTCACTAACAAGTAGAGGCCCAACAGAAAACTCAAAAGGCCAGGCCCAACAAGAGCATGTTGATCAACTGTTCTTCTACTTTTATTTTTTTTAACATATCCAGTTAATTTTGATCAACCCTTCTTCTTATGCGTCCTTATTTTTTCCTCAGATTAAAGGGAAAACAAAAACAAGTACTTTCTTAGAAGATGTGGTTGAGATAGGGAATACCTGTAAGTGATATATGTGCATCACTTTAGAGCACGCAAGTTATTTTCGTCGTTATAGAAACGTTTTTTTTGTTATTTTCGATATGAGAGTAACGTTATTTTTAAAATTTTAAATAATTTTTTTGTATGGTGGTTCTCATTTTGGATAATTTGATTGATTGATTTATTTTAAACATTAGTGGTTTTAACATCCAACTTTGAAATAGTCAAATGATTTGGCACTCGGCAGCCAAGGTAGGAGGAAACAAGGAGTCCAATTTTCATGTTACCAACTATCCTGTGCCACCCTGTTTAAGTCAACCTCTCATCATCCTAAGAGCATCTCCAGCGCCATACCCAAACTGGGGGGAAAGGCAGCCCTGGCGAGCCCAAGAGACCTCCAGCACAGGAAATCCAGCCCGGGCAAGGCGTGGGATCCACCAGCCCGGGCAAGCCCACGGGCTAATCTTGCCTGGGCACCAAACCTCGGGCTGCTGATGTCAGCATGACGTTAGCAGATGATTTTCAATTTTTTTTTAACTTTTGGACCCACCAGTCCACATTGCCCAATGGTTACAAGCCATGTGGCTTCTCCTGGAGCCTCCGATCAAAAAATCTTGCACAATCCAAGGGTTATCCAATTTTTGGCTTTAAAAAATTGAAAAAAAATATCAAAATTTTTTTAAAATATATCAAAAAATTCTGGAAATTTTTTCTATACATACCTACCAATATTGTTCACCTTCCACACCAATTTAATTTCAAAATTTTATCCGAAAATGTTATCTTGATTTTTAGGTGAGGATTTTACGATAAATGTTATCTCTATATGATAAGTGTGTCTAGCTTTTTCTCCTTCAACCACTAAATGGGCCTTCATCAGTTTTATTTTTTAATTTTCCTTACATTTGAATTCTCTATGCATCACTTTCCCAGATTCGAGTTTGAATGAATTAGCCCATGTACCTCGCTCAACCACATAATGGAATAGGGTTTCTATCTATTTTTCTCCCGTAAGCAGATTCTTCAACTCAAATCCCAAAAGTTTCAATCTGTATTTTCTTAGTTTTCACCCAAATTGAATTGGGTTTCTTCAATTTTTTAGAATTTCCGTAAACAATTACCGAATTCCAGTTTCAATTCCAAGTAAGCATGTATGAACTCGCTTGGTATTTTAATATTTTTCATTGTCAAATAAAAGGAAATAACAGGTGTTTTTAGAGTAGGGTTTTTCGTTTATGTTGATTAGAGTTGAATGTGATGAGTAGGGTGTACTTATTAAAATTACATTTGTTTCACAATTCAAAATATTCTTTTTGGTCATTTTATATTAGGATAAATTAGTAATTCAATAAACAGTTTGATAGTAGGGTGTACTCAGTTAATTTTATGGTTCGTTTAACAGCATTCTTTATTTTTTGTTATTTTAATAAAAATAAATGGAATTAACATAGTTAAGTGGCTTGCCACATGTCACGAAGTTAGCAGGAAAACATGATGGACACAGGGCATTTGGTAACAAGAAAATTGGACTCCTACTGAAAATATTGTAGAAGATTATTTGTTCTTGAACAAATTCCAACAGATAAAGGGAATATTTTGTACACATGAAACAATTGGAATCGAACCCTTTTTTACCTTAATTTTTCTGCTTTTCTATATGTCGACATCTGAAGTCTAAAAAGATTTTGCCCATGCGGGACTGTAACAACGTCATACATCAAAATAATTGCTTTTGATGACTTAAGGACACTTTAAAATTATGTGATGGAAAACTAAGTAAAGGGCGTGACACATGACCCACAAACCAAGCATGCCTTTTGATGTCACCAATAACCAGCATGAACTATCAAGGCCCCAAAAATCTTTAAAAAACTGACACCAATATTTAAACATGTAACATTGCAAGTACTTCAACGCATAAGTGATTTCTAACAATTAATAAAGATTTTATTTAGGTTGTACTGAACTTTCACTTAATCATATTGCAAATAAAAACATACTATAACATAAATTCGAAGCACTTTAACTCTAAATTTTAAAGTTATGTGGTGTCATTTTTAATATGGTAGCAAATATGTGCTTAGTCAAGTGTGTTAGAGCCGATGTGCTTCTTATTCTACACTTGAATTCGAATCTTCATTATCATAATTAAAATAAAATATTGTTTATATATATATTAAAAAAAACTTAGTAAATATCACGAGAGAAAATAACAGCACAAATATTTAGTTTCATGTAAAATGTACCTGTAAATAAAAAGGTCTAGAAAAACATATGCTCTAGAAGCGTGGACAATGTTCTAATTTCTTCCCCAAGAATCTACATTAATGAAACAACTATGAAAGGACAATAATTAATATTAATATTTTCCTTTTCTTTTTTTTTGGTCGAAATAATATTTTCCATCTTGAAACATCAAGGAAAATTAAGCCTTCAGCTTTTGACAAGAAAGTAGTTATTTTTCAAGGGAATAATAGAAAAATCAAATTCAATAACAGTGAGCTGTTGTATAGTCAACACGTTGGACTGGGAACTGTCTGATTAATCGTCATCAACGGCTACAAATACGCCGGGTGTTCCTAAACTGTGTACTAGTATCTTAAAACCCAATACTAATATGGCCAGCTCTGCCTCCATTTCAAGGCCCAGGTTCCGCTGCTTCGACCCGACTAACTCTTACCCTGCGACTCCAGATCACCCCCGCTACTTCTCCTCCGCCGTTTCTCCCAGCTCCAGCTCCAGTTCCAGTTCCAGTTCTCCCAGAGAGAACGGCTTCGGGGACACGATGGCAATTTCCAACAACTCCGAGCCCAAAATCGTCACCGGCGAGGGTGGCTACGTTCTCGAAGATGTTCCTCACTTAGTTGATTACATTCCTGACCTCCCTGTAAGTCTGCACTCCTTCTCTCTCTCCTGCTTCAGAAAAACAGAGGAATTTGTGTGATCAATGTGTACTTGTATATTTTGATTTTTGATCAAGTTACTGTAACTGCTAAAACACATGTGATCTTCTTCTTCTTCCTTGGGCTTGTAATTTCTGCAAGTTCAGTGTTGCGGTGGGGTTTGCTTTTTGGCCATAGTAGGTGTCAGCCAAAACGAAGCGTTTTGAGATGACTGTCTGTGAAGTCAGTGTAAAAACCTGTGATCTTCTTTTGTTCTTTTCAGAATTGCGTTTTAACTTATATTAATTTCTTGAGTTTTTGTCGCCTCAGTACACGGAATTGGTGTACTGGTTTTTTTATTTTTTTGGGTAAAAATTATATATAAAATATATAAATGGTTATTATTAATATTTTAATGGACTAGAATCGGATGGAAAAGTAAAGAAATTTAATTATTATTATTAATCCCAAGTTCTATGAGGTTTTTTAAAATATTAAATTTGATAAGAAATGGGAATTGAATAATTTATTTGATCATATGTTAGGACAAAAGGAAAAACCTTTCATATGTTCTGTGCTTCTTAAAATTACTCTGATGAACGTTAGAGATTTATTTTATTTTTCATTTTAATAACAGTTTTCTTGTTTGCTGCTAGAGGAAAGGATATCTGTCTGACTGACAGTTTTACCTTCCTGATGATATCTTGCAGACATACCCCAATCCATTACAAAACAACCCTTCCTATTCAGTTGTTAAGTAAGTTTGGCTCTTTCAGTTCCTTGCTTCACAGAAAATGCATGTGATGTCACTCATTCAATTGTGATCTTGATAATTCACAAATTGATCTTGTGTTGGCCAGGCAGTATTTCGTTAATGCGGATGATACCGTTGCCCAAAAGGTGAGTAATATTCAGTTCTTGCTGTATTAATTGTGTATTTATTTTTCTAATATATATCTTATACAAATTACTAGTGATATGAAAATTGTAATATCTTACAATTTCAGGCTTCACAGTTGTATAAAAGCTTAGATACTAGGTTTGTGCATGTCTTCTAATTCCATAATGTTCTTCTTTGTGTAGATTGTTGTTCATAAGGATAGCCCAAGAGGGACACACTTTCGGCGCTCTGGACCACGTCAGAAGGTTTTACATTCCTAGTTTTTTCATATATTTATTGTTCTTGTATCTATGTATTCTAGTCAAATGACATGCCATTGAATATTTTTCAGGTATATTTCGAATCAGATGAAGTGCATGCATGTATTGTGACATGTGGTGGTCTATGTCCAGGCCTGAATACAGTTATTAGAGAACTAGTTTGTGGGTTAAACCACATGTATCATGTCAAAAGAATTCTTGGAATAGAGGTAAGTAAAGGCATATTTGACATACATTCAAATATATTCTAAATCTTCATTATCATATTTCAAAATAGGAGAAAATAAAATGCTAAAGATGCATGAAAAATGGACTTTAGTAATGAATCATTTCTTTCCCTCACTTTTCATACTATATGAGGTAAAAATAACATGCAATAATTTAATTGTGGCCTATCAGTTGATATAATTTTTTTAAATGAAAAATAAAAAAACTCAGTTCATTATAATCTTTTCTCATGCATGCTTGAACAATATCATGAACTAAGGAAGTAATTTTCTACATGTAGGGTGGATACAGAGGTTTTTATGCCAGAAATACAGTCCCCATAACACCAAAGGTTGTGAATGACATCCACAAACGTGGTGGTACCATCCTTGGGACATCACGAGGGGGCCATGATACGTCTAAGATTGTGGACAGCATTCAGGACAGAGGAATCAATCAGGTTGGTATTGTCTGCATATGTTTCAGATTTCAGTTATGAGGACTTTGATTTATTCAACAACTTTTGTGCATATACTAACGTATGTTTGTGCTTGCTAGGTTTATGTAATTGGAGGAGATGGAACTCAGAGAGGAGCTGCTGTGATTTTTGAGGTAATGCAGTTTGATGTGACACTACGAGCAGTGATCTCCAGTGCTTCCTGGGAAAAAGTAGTTTGGAAGATTTAACAATCTTGAGAGTATTGGGCAACAATATGGGATGTTAAAATAAGTGACTCGAGAACAATGTTTAGTTACTCACTTACCACTATTTAATGCAGGAAATCAGGAGGCGTGGCCTCAAAGTTGCAGTGGCAGGAATTCCAAAAACCATTGATAATGACATTCCGGTACTCCTAATTCCATGCATGACTGATCTGATGCATTTAATTTAACACTGGCATTCACTCTTCGAAACAGTCTTAATTTTGGATTCCATGCTTACTTTTATTCAGGTTATAGACAAGTCCTTTGGTTTTGACTCTGCTGTTGAGGAGGCTCAACGAGCCATAAATGCAGCTCATGTTGAAGCCGAAAGCGTTGAGAATGGTATTGGCGTTGTCAAGTTAATGGGCCGCTACAGTGGTAAAGTATCAATCCTATCATCTTTATGCCACCAGATGTTATCTTATTTATCCATTTCACGTGTAATGGCTGTACCATCTGCATATCAACTAGATATGAGTATCATACAATTTAGTATGAATTAGTTTCAACGTTGTTATTGAATATGGGATCTGCTGCAATAATGGGAAATATTTCTGCATATACGCACAAATCGGTCGACAATATCAAAATCCGATTGAATCCGCCCAGGTGGACTTACTAATAGGATATCCATTGATGAGACTCGCGGTGTATGCTAAAACAGTTGCTGTTTGCTTCTCCTTCTATGGATGGTGAGGGGGGAGATTTTGTCTAACACACTACTCTTTGAGACTCTTTATATTATCTGGATTTCTGATTCCTGTAAATCATTGTTAATTCATTTCTGCCCATTGCAATATTTGTCTCTTTCTAGACTATTTTTTCAGTGATGTTGTCCTTGATCCTTTTCACTTGTATTATTTCAAGACCTCTCTATGCATCCCTGTCATTCCAAGATGTTAATAAGATTTGGTTTGGGTTTATCTCATAGTCATTTACACACCTAATACTTAGGTTGACTCTGATCAAATAAAAAATAAGAATTAGTAGCCTTGGAATAAGGTCTGTGTTTCTTTATTTACATCTATTCCTTTTTGTATCAGTCCAAAAATATATATATGTATCTATTCCTTTTTGGTTTGGGTGTTATTGTGGTTATTAACAACCGATTCAAAATTTTCTGCAAATTATGAACACAAAGAAAGCCAATTTGGTAACCTAGTGTTAAGCTAATGTTCATGGGTGCTTGATGTTATGTAGCCTCCAAAAATTCACGTTGTCCAACCAACAAGTGAAGTTCTTGTCTAGTGTTATGTAGTTCTTATTGTACGATATAATCGTGTCATGCAGGATTCATAGCAATGTATGCTACTCTTGCCAGCCGAGATGTGGATTGTTGCCTGATTCCGGAATCACCTTTTTATCTGGAAGGACCTGGTGGACTTTATGAATACATTGAAAAAAGACTCAAAGAGGATGGCCACATCGTTATAGTAGTAGCTGAAGGTGCAGGAGAAGTTCTTCTTTCTGAAAGCCTGCTTAAAGATGAGCAGGATGCTTCGGGAAATAAGCTTCTCCAAGATGTTGGCCTGTGGTTATCGCAGAATATTAAGGTATAGATGCCAATGTAATTTCTATGACTGATGTTAGATAAGTTGTTCCCCATGCCTTGTTTGTGTAATTCTCTAGTTTTGTTACTCTTTATATGTTGTAAGCATGTCGATTCTGAAACATAGTATCTACAATAACCCTATCACCCGTAAGAAAACACGGGGACTGGAGAAGATTGTGTCTAGCAGCCACACTCTTTTAAGCTTAAGCTATTGGTCATAAATATCTTTTCTCAAATCCTTAAATAATATTGTAGAGAGACAAATAAAGTCAGTTCCCTACAAGTCCTTTTTCTTAGTAAGCAATAGAGTAGTCCTAGTATAACCAGAAGATATTGCCTAGAGGATTTGCTGGCATCCTTGGTGACATTCCAAAATTTCAAGGTTTTACAGAACAGGCAAAAAGAAATGCGGTCTGTTTTTTTAATTAAATTGGACATCATATGTGGTATTTTATTGTTTTATTTTGTCCAGAGCATTTTTGAGTGACTTGATAAGAGGCATGCCACTTCTTACTATATGTATTGATTATGTTCTTGTAGGACTACTTCTCAAAACAGAGAAAGATGAATATAACTCTCAAATACATAGGTTCGTTCTTCTGGAACAGTGCCTTTTTTTGGGGACTGAAATATTGTCTTTTTATTGTTTGATTCTGTGCATGTGTAGCCTTGTGGAACAAATTATATAACCCAACAATTGTTGTGCATGCCTGCAGATCCCACTTACATGATCCGTGCTATTCCAGGCAATGCATCTGATAACGTATATTGCACCCTTCTTGCTCACAGTGCCATTCATGGTGCGATGGCAGGATACACAGGCTTCACTGTTGGGCCTGTTAATGGAAGGCATGCTTATATTCCATTCTGTGTAAGTTATATGTTATTCTTGGTTTAATTAGCTATCTCAATAAAAGAAAGGAGCATACGATTCAGAAGTGGGGATCTCTTTGCATGTATATAATCATGGTAAATTTTTTGCGTGGCATTCTAGATTGGTGCTTCTTGTCTACATGATACATAAGTTCCGACCATCTCAGGCAACAATGTGACTTATAGGGATAGATCTTGAGCATCTACCTTTCCCCTGAACAAACTAATGGACCATTAGGACAGGAAATATGATGCAAGTAGTACAAGAATATCTGCAGAAAATAGAATTCACATCATTTGGGGTATCCGGCTACTGCTGTATATTGTAATTCTTGTGTTTGAGTTGTTTGTATAAGTTGCTTATTTCTTGAATTTGTAGCGTGTGACCGAGAGGCAGAACAAGGTTGTGATTACTGACAGAATGTGGGCACGGTTATTATCATCAACCAATCAGCCAAGCTTCTTGGATCCCAAAATGGTCGCCAAAAAGGTCGCTGAAACGAAGAAAGAGGATACAGAAGCTGAAGCCCAACTGATAGAGGGGGAAAACCATATTGAAGCAACTGCAGCGTCTGACCCAAAGGAGTAGGAAAAAAGACCAACAAGCAGCTTATTTGGCAAAATCAAAGATCGTTGTGTTTGCTGTTCCCTTTTCAATTTCGCTCCATCTCTGCTTCCCAGTTTGATGTAGTTTATTTTCTTACTAAGAGCACCCAAACCCGGTGGTGTTTCAGGTTTCAGTGTTTATATGTTGATGTATGAAGTTGTGTGTGTTCATTGGTGAAAAGAATTAAATTTGAGTTTTCCCCGGCAATTATGAGTCGACGTTTTGCCCCAACCAAGGATTTTTTTAGAGTTCAATTTAGACCTCATACTTCTCTTTGTTCAACCTATATTCTAAGTTCTCAACTTCTAATTCAAATTTTCACAATTTCTAAGGAGACACTACTATTTTTCCGAACTACTCTTAAATACACACCCGTCGTTAAAAAATAAAAATAAAAAAACTCATAAATTTCACTCTACACTCGATGCCTTGTTATTTTGCCCATTGTCACTCTAAGTTCACATAAGCCACACATTACTAAAAGAGATAAATAAATAAAAAACACAGTTGTCAAATGTGTTTGTGAAGAGAAGATGGGAGTGTAGGGTTTGTGAAGAGAAGATGAGAGTAGTAAGTTTCTTGGATTGAAAGATGAGTAATTTAGCAATAAGGTGCAGAGGAGTTTATGTTTTTCTTAAACTTAATATGAAAAGTGGTGGGGTGTATGTGTATAGATGTACTAGGGTTAAGTATTAAGTTGGATGATCTTTTTTGTTTTTTTACACAATAATAAATTTAAGATCTTAATAATTTAAGTACTGAGGTGAACAAAGAAAAGTGTGAAGTTTAAATAAAAAAAACTCTTTTTTTATTATTATTTCATAATAAATTATTAAATCCAAACCCTTTGGAGTCGAAACGAGTAAATATCAGTAAAACCGAAAAACTACACAAATTTGGTATTAGCTGCTTTTGCCTTCCAGGGAAAAAACAAAAATATTTCCTGGCAATTCTTCTATTTCATGTTAAGCGTACAACTACATTATAGAGCTCGTAAAAGAAAACAGCCTAAAATGGGATTTGATGCAATATAAGCAAGAGACAAGCAGAAAACAAGCACTCAACAAAATACTAGCAATAGAGTTGCCATAACAATTTTGCCTCACAATATGCAATGTTGGTTTTCTCACAGCAACTGGAGTTTAAGACCATAATAACTACATTCTCTTCCAGGCATCCAAAATGAGAAAGAAGATGCATC
Organism: Prunus armeniaca; assembly: GCA_903112645.1. NCBI lineage: Eukaryota > Viridiplantae > Streptophyta > Magnoliopsida > Rosales > Rosaceae > Prunus > Prunus armeniaca. The sequence goes on along the minus strand of CAEKDK010000003.1, from coordinate 4,370,735 downwards.
CGTCATGCCCTAAAAGACCGGGCGCACCGATTGCTATGACAAGCAACTCTAAGCACATCAACCTACAGCTTTTACATATTTCCGGATACAATAATATGTACAAAATCAAAATGATTTGATCTGCATCAGCATCATTTGAACACATTGCTGATGACCTCTTTCAGATCCTTGCAGCCTATTATTTTGATATCCTCAAAGCCTGGAGTTCCTTGAGATGTCTTGGCTGATTTTGGTACAATACACTTTTTGTAACCCAGTTTTGCCAGTGTGTGTATCCTTTTATCCATTTGAGGAACCTAACATAATAAAATTAATTGCCATCAAATAAAATTGCCTGAAAGAAAATAAAGGAGAAAGGGGGTGGGGGTCAAATCTAGCAAATTATCTCCATATCTTATGTATTTGTGACTGTAGAAGAAACACTGCACTAAGTTGTCAGCTTGTAACTTCCTGGAAGACGAATTTAAAAGCAACATTGTGAAATTCAATGTTGTTTGTTCAGAGGTGTAATATTTGATAGGTTGCTTGGGCCTGCTCCATTTCATGAAACATAATTACTTTAAGATCCGAGTGAACAAGTTAAAAGGGTACATTCACAGTGAACAAGTTAAAACATCCGAGTTCGGATGGCAAGTAAGAAGACTAGGTCTTATTATCTCACATGCAACTCAAGGCTATAACAATAATAATCATACAAGATCTGAACCCCAACATATCCAAAATAGGAAGCTGATCTTCTCATAATTCAACCTAAAAACCAATATTACTATTCAGAACCCTGTGGTAAAATCTGTTGTATCTGAAATGCTGTTATATACTTCAATTTTAAGGAAATCTAAGAGCAACGGTGAAATAACATTGAAATGATGCGCTTACCTGGCGAAGTTCACCACCAAGTCCAATTTCACCAATGAATGCAATACTATTGGGAATAGGGAACTCCAAGAAACTGAAGAGTACGGACAAGAAACACATGTGGTAAATAAAATATTTAACTGAAGGGACATTGTAAAAAAGGTAGTAGGTGGTAAATGCAATACAAAGACTAAAGTTCTAAAGTTCTTTTCTGTTACTGATATAGCCACACATTATGCGTAATACAACACCAAAGCTGGAAAAGATATAACCATACTAATGTCTAAAATAAAAAATGCATAGGGGCGGAAAACAAAAAGGTAAATGCCATCTAGTTATAAAAACATGTTTGATTAGTAGAAAGGGTAATAGTATGCATGCCTGCTGCAAATTGCTGCTGCTATTGCAAGATCCCCAGCAGTGTCTTTCAGGAATACCCCACTAACAACATTTAAGAAGATGGCCTAACATGATAAAGCAACTTTCTTATTAAGAAGAAAAAGATAATGGAACAGAAAACTGGCCAACAATAAATAAGACAGTCGTATAAGTGATAATAAAAATAAATAACTTATTTAATCGGTAAATTCAAAATTCAATGAATTCATAGATAGAAAGGAGTCTGGCATGTAGGCTTTTTTCCCTATGACTCAACTTAACAATCAAAAGATTTCTGTTTGCACAGTATAAGAAAACTTCATTTACCATATTTAACACTATTCCTATCAGTGTAAGTGTTTAGTATCACTTTCTTTACTAATTACCGACATGGACATGGCTACAAGTGTCCACATGTTTCACTGTACTTTACACAAGCAAGGTGGCAATAATGATGTAAACTGGCCTCGTCTGTGACTAATAAATTTTAGCCATAATATCTCTAAATGATTTTTCAAATTCTCATGCCTTTCACAATGTTCCGAATCATTTCTTATTGTATAAATATTTCAAACCTGGAGAAAAACTTTAGATATTCTTAAACTCAATGATAGAAAATCAACTTTATAAACCAAGAATTATCATAAGATTTTACTTACATTCTCCTGGAGCTTTAGACCAGCTTGCTTTGCAAGTACCTAAAACATATAAGAGATTAAATGACAACTCGCTTTTCATCAAATTTAGACTTAGTGCAAATGAAGTAGGAATTTTTTTTTGAGAAGAAATGAAATTTATAAAGCAAAAGAACACGGAGGTGGATAAGACAACCACAACCGGAGAACAACACCAACACACAAAGAAACAAACAACACCAACCACTCCCAAACTAACAGGGAGGAACAAAGCCAAAAACCCACTGAAACAACACACCCCCCAACCCTCACATAACCACTGCTGCCATATCCCTCAAAATAGTAGAAACAGAATAATCTTTAAAATCTTCAGTAACAGAAGCCCACAAAGCTGCCCAGTACTTAACTCTATCCCACAAATCACTCACTCCCACTCCCTTGTAGTCTTCAAAAATTCTCCTATTACGCTCCATCCAAATGTTCCAGAAAACAGAGTGAACCAGACAGCCCCACAAGGTTGAGGCGCGCTCCCCCGAACCCCACACCTCAAAATCAGAACAAAGGAAATCAGCGCACCCTTTCGGAATCACCCAAATGGTCCCAACCTCCCTCCACAAAAGCCCCCAAAGACTTAAGGAAAAGGGGCAATGTAAGAAAAGGTGGTCCACACTCTCCTCACCAAGCTTACATAACACACACCACTGAGGAGACAAATACATGAAAGGTCTTTTCCTTTGGACAAGATCCGAAGTGTTAACTTTCCCAAGCGCCACCAACCAAACAAAAACTTTGACCTTAGGGGGGGACTTGGCCTTCCACACACTAGAGAAAGGAAGAAAGGTCACAACACTCCCCTTGTTGCGTAAAAAGGATTGAAAGGACTTGCAGGTGAAAAAACCCGACACCTCAAGATCCCACCTTCTCCTATCCCTTTTAGAAGCACACAATCTGAAACCTTCCAGAACTTCCAGCAATTTAATCACCTCGGCAGTCTCCCTATCATTCAGATTTCTCCTAAACCCAAAGTCCCAATTATGAGGAAAAACATGAGAATCAACAAAACGGTCAATGCTTAAGGACTGCTTTGAAGACAACGCAAACAAGCACAGAAAAGAGTCCTTCAACAACCCCTCCTTCACCCAACTATCCTCCCAAAACCTTACCCTATTCCCATTTCCCACCTCAAATCTGCAGCACTGTAAAAAGGATTGATAACCTGCCGAAATATCCTTCCAAGGGTTGAGAGAAGTAACCGAAGTGCAAATGAAGTAGGATGACAATGACATTATAGTTTTTCTTTGTTCTTTTTTATTTTAAGAGGAGACATTATGCTCTTTCGTAAACTCTAAATATAAGGAATCTGCAATGAGATCAGGATAAACCGTTCACCTTAAGCTCAAATTCAATCATAATACTGCCTTGACTAACATGAGCCATAGCACAGCAGTATCTTCATCTAAGGAATGTCATATAATCAATCGGGTGATGTAAATTGTTAATTTCTATTGCACCGTTGAAGTTTCTTGTGTATTGCTGTCTATGGCACAAATAATATAAATCGAAAATATACACAAAAACTTTAAAATTACTCACAGAAATAATCATGGAAGCTCTACTTGGTGGAACCCCATTAACTTGCCGGGCGCTTGGTGATTCAGATACACATAATGCCTACATAAAATTTATGAAGGTTGGTCAAATGTCAAATGATTTGTTTGAGAACGCAATTACAAGCAAGACAAAATGCAGAGGACATACAATACTAATATTCATTTAGTTGCTTAGTGCAATTCCAGGAAAAGCCGAGATATGGGTCCAACCCAAAAATTATTTTAGAACATATTATATATCTAACCTATCTCACTGCCTCTAAGATATACTGAGGAACCCTCCTGATTGAGCAGAGTAGTTGACTAAATTGGATATAATGATGGCAGTAGAAGAACGTCGAGAAGTTGACATCTGACATCCGGCATTCTAAACCTTGCATCTTAATATAAGGATAGTAAGGCTTTCCACACAGTGCCAACTGATTTTAAATTGGATGGTCCAACTTTAACACAGAGCAGGCAATAAGTTCACGTGTTAGGCATCATCGGCTACACATGCTCCAAATGTGAGGCTCTCCATGTGTTTGCTCAATCCGGCCACACATGAGGAGCATGTTGAGAATATAAAATCCCAAACCATACGTCTTCTACCCCTTGAATCTCAGTTTAAGAACCATAGAGCATCTGTAACCATTTCCAATTGGTTAGGTTAGATGATCTAACTTCAACAAAGAACAAGACATCTACTACTGTCCTCGGCCCCAAGGAATAAAAAAGAAATAGAAGTATTCTATCATAATTATCTTCAAGTTCATGCTAAATAATTTAATGACAGACAATAAATTTCACTGATTTAATCTGATCCATAAAGGACAAACAATTGCTTAATTAAAATGTTAAAAAATGACTCAAAAGGAAATAACAAGTATGAAAGCAGTGAATAAGTAACCTGAATCTCAATGAGAAAAGTACGAGATCCATCCATTATTACAGCAACGGCTAAACCAGCTAAATACTCTGAATCTGAGTATTGCTCAGACAGAAACATCTCACTGGGGTTTGAAACAGCTTGCAGTCCTGATTGTGACATTTCAAATACACCAAGCTGAGAGCAAAGGAAAAAGAATCCTATCAGTAAGACGGATTAAGAGGCGATTACTATAAACATTTATATATGTAGAAGCCAAAAATTTATAATTACATAAGCTTGTCCAGTTGAAAATTAGTTTCATCCAAGTCACAAAGAAGATACAATAATATGCATCTTATCTAACCCTGGTTAAGCTCTTCGGCATTTATAGCCAATACGAAAAACTGCATGGATCGAGGTACAATGACTTGAACGGTAAAGGTATAGTTCCTTCTCTCAAAAGTCAAGAACTGAGTCCAAGAATGCCACACCTCATCCAGCTATAGATTGGATGGTTAAATAAAAGGAAAACAGAAGTCACCTCAAAGGAAGAGTTTTTACAAAAATAGAACAGCGCACAATTCTAAAACCCAACATGTTTGACCATTCTCCCCAGATCTCCTAGTCTTTTTTCTTTCTTTCTAACTTTAACCAAATAGTTCAGATCAGCTTTGTTGAGCTGATCATAATAAGGAAAGTCAATATAAAAACTTTCAGCAGGTGATCACTATAAGGAAAATAAATATAAAAAGTTTCAGGTTTTAAAAAGAAAAAGAAAATCACACAAGCTTTAGCTCAGAAAATTCGAAAAACGGAGAAAAACAAAAAACAAAAAACATTACTAGGACAATAGATTAGATAAGTTGACAAAGATAAACAAATTTAAGGAACCAAAAAATGTTAAAAATGCAAAGATGAATAGAAATTAAATTAATAAAATAAATAAACATTACAAAGAGCTAGATCAATGATCCATGTGGCTAATTAGTTGACAAGATAAACATACCCAAAATTAAATTAATAACACAAATAATTATTACAAATAGATCAATGATCCATGTGGCTAATAAGGGAAAAATAAATGTATGGATAAAGAAAGATGCAGCCTGAGTACCATTGTGTACCTCATCAGTTGATCCAAAACGATTCTTCACAGATCGAAGTAAACGATGGGCTGAACTCTTTTCCCCCTGAGAAGAGATACATTGGGATTTAATGGATAAGTTACTACCACATGAGAAAAAAAAAATTCAACAATCCAGTAAAAACAATCTAACAAGGTACCAACTTCCATATATAGCACGACATCAACAATATGCTCCAAGACACGAGGTCCAGCAATATCTCCAGATTTTGTTACGTGCCCAATCTGGATATGCAAAAAATAAATAAATAAAAGGAGCAAGAACAGAAGACTGCTAAATTCCATAACCTTCAATAAAAATGAAAATAAAAAGAATTCTATTATCTTTTACAGACCATCATGGAATTTAGAAAATGGAAGTCCTGATTTTGACAGTCCATCCCTTTTTAAGAACAGATAAATAAATGCAGAATCAAACTTCTGTTGAAGCTTCTAATCTCTAGGATAAATCCTAGTCTTCACTGACCTAATCCAATTTACGAATTCTGAACTAATAAAATGCAAGTAAATTCGTGAACAATCAGAGTTTGGACAGTGTATCCTCACCAAAAGAACAGGGACGTTAGTCTTCTTTGCAAAACGTAGCAAGGCTTGTGTGCATTCTTTCACCTGACACAGAATAATGCAAATATTCACAAAGGTTACTAAGAAACAAGTTATCTAATAAAGAATTTGCTTCACACTATGTCGTCCCTTCCATCTTCCCCAAAGGTGTTGAAGCAGCCTATGAAGATCAGATGTGTAGAAGCTTCATATTATGCTGGGTGGTATGTTATGGTAAAAGTTCTAACCTGCATGATCCCTCCAGCACTTCCAGCAACTCCTTGTAAATAAACTGTTTGAATTGAATCGATGATTAACGCCTGAGGGTTGAGAGACTGAATTTTCTCTAATATATCCTGAAAAAGGTACGTGCATCAATCCTTCAGTTTTATCCGCAATGTTCCAGATTAGGACAATAAAGCAACACATTCCAGTACGCAAAGTCATGATAAGGTCAGTATGGAGTGTGGATGTGCACATATGTTTGCAATACATTTAATAGAATTATTTCGATTAAAGTATCAAAAAGGACATGTTTATCAGCCATTAGATCATTTATGGACGAGCGACTGAAATTTACTAAGATGCATCTCATCCTCTCCAAATGTCAACAGTCCAAATCTGATGTAATGCATCTGATATAATGGTTCATAAATAGACCCTTGTCTAAGGATCATACTAGAGAGTTACGCAAATTTAATATACATGAGAGACAGACAGACAGACAGACAGACAGAGACAGAGAGAGTTGCATGAAAAACATTACAAATAGGCTATTTAAGCACATGATTATATCTAGTCAATGCATCTAAGTAGTTACAGGGGAATGGCATTCTATAGTTTCCAATGACACTAAGATTGTACTTTATATAAACCTTTTAGGGTTATGATTAATGCATCTTATTTTCCCCCTATTTCCTAAACATGATATCAGTGGAATCCTAATAAGTCCTTACAATTGCAACCTCCCAGTTTATGTTGAATTCCACGAGTTGGGCTCTCAAGTGATGGAGTCCTGATGGCCTAACCATTCGGAAATAGTGATACACCAAATAAACTGTATCAATTTTATTTTACCACATGCTTAACTTAAAAAATAAATTGGTAGCTGCAGTCCTACTTCTTGATGTATATTTATTTAAATTGGTAGGTGAACCAGCCTTTGACCATTGGGTATAATCGCGAAACTTGCATTAAGTTCACATGAGACTGATTAAAATCTAGTGATAAAGTAAACAAACAAAAAGGAATTCTGGACAGCACATCAGATATCACAATAACACGGTCTTACTTATCTCAAGTTTAATAAGGGTAATGTAAAAGGCAAAGACAAGATTCAGTCAGCACAAGCCTAGAACTAAGCACCTCAATATCAGTGCTTGAGTACAAGAAAAGATCCTCTGTTTCAATCTTCATACGGTCAGCTCTGCTTCCAATTTGCTGAACACTCTGCCACCAGACATCAATGTGAATTAACCTACATGTCATAGCCTAAAGTTATAAGCAAAATGACACATCATGGTGAAACCAAAATTTTGCAGCACTGTAATTTGGAGATTAATATCTGCCCAGAAACCCAAGACATTTTAGGCTTCTCAACCACCAAAATTAAATAATTCAAGCTCTACTATGAAAGCCTTTTAGCCATATTTTCCTAAAATGGGTCAACAACAGACTTTTTTCTAATTGAAAAAGAACTATTCAACACTTAAATGCATTTACCTTTCAGATAAGAATTCAACAAAACTTTACAAGTTTCCTATATTCATAGAAATCAACGGGAGAAAGTTAAATTAATCAAGTTAAAGAAAGTACCTAAAAACTAGAATACAAAAAAAGTTTCATTTTTATGCACCATTTATGGGCCTGCTAACGAACAAATAAAATGATATGCTTGACAAGAATTAGATAGTAGGAAAGTCAAGCATCAATGACGCTTTAAAGCAGGCATGCTGATTTGCCAATACCAGGCTTAAGAAAATGCTAACCTCTTCACCGGAGACATACACAACAGGGGCTGCTTTACCAAGCTCATGCCCTTCAGCTATTAGTGAAGCCGTCTTCCAGTTTAAAAGTATGGGTTGACATGAAAACAGAACCACAAATAGAGAAGAAGATAATGATAGTCAACACGATGAACAAACATTGAGAACATGAAAAATATCCTCAGCAACACCAATAAATAAATTTATAAATACAATGCAAACGTAAATCTCAATCTTCACAACTTACTACCTGCAACACGAGTGTACTCTTGCCAACACCAGGATCACCACCGACCAAAACCAATGAACCTTTAAAAACAGAAAGAAGCACTGTTAAAATGTTGAATTTTCCTCTTCAACTACCAGGAACAGCAACTTTAAATTAAATACTAAAAGCTTCTGGAAGGAGCAACTGAAAACATAGGTCTTAACAAGCCAAAATACTGGACAGGAGAATTCATATTTCATCTAAACAGCTGGGGCAGAGGAATGGTGAGTAATATATCTCTTATTCATAACACAGACTCCACCACCCACCAGCTGAAAAAAAAAATGTATCAGTTCAAATTTTAAAGATGGTTTCTTAAGCCACTGTGAACGCAACATACCACAAAGTAGAGTTTAAACTAACTCAATGGTCGGTAAAGCAATCTAACAGGTCTAAGCTAATAAATGTTCAGCATAGTTAAGAAGAGTAGGAGGACAAACAATTAGCTTTCATAGTTAATACTTTTTTAATAGGAGCTTTCGGAGTAAAGAATGAAAAAAAACACACACACACACACACACAATATGACCAAACCTCGTACAAGACCACCACCAAGCACTCTTTCAACTTCACTTCCAAAGATTCCAGGCCTAAATATCAACCAGACAAACATACACAATTATGAAAACGTTTTTCCAACTTATTTAGGATCCAAACATTGTTTTAAATAGCAAAAACGAAAAAACAGATAGGAACTTACAGAGGAATGCGCCTGTCTATCACAGTCATTCCCTGGTTCACATCAGCCAACCGCATTGGCCCACCCTCCCCGGCCTCCTTCCCCATCCATGACCGCACCGCCTTCTCCGAAACCTGAAACCCACTCACCTTACCCCCATCAGCATCTTCAACACTCTCCGAAAACCTCTTCACCGTGCCCATTGCATGACAAGACCGGCAAGCACCCCACCACTGCCCATATGTCTCCCCACAACTCGAGCAAACCCAGCTAGTTTTGACCTTCCCCCCCTTCTTATTACTCCTCGCCATTTCCCTATAATTCCCAGTTCCTGAATTGGCCTTCTTCACATTCCTATGAGTCTTATCCCTCTCAGACTCCTGGACCCCATTTCTCAAACTCGATAAGCCCTTTTGGGTTTCACTCTCGCTTTCACTTTCACTTTCACGTCTTGGTTCTTGTACATCACTACTTTTGTTTGCGACTCTTGGGGTCACCAATGTGTGCGAGGCAGGGCCAAAAACAGACCAAACGCGACGAATTTCTCCACTGGAGCTTGAATTTGTCTCGGTTTTCAGAGAATCGGTGACAGTGCTCGGTTCTTCGGGGCGTTGGAGACGGCATGTGGAGTGAAAATGGCGGGAGAAGTTAGGGTTTTGGAGGGACTGTAAGTGGGTGAGAGATGGCTTGGAGAGGGATTTGTGAGTGGTGGGATTGAGGAGTTTGTGGGTGTATATGGCTCTGAGAGCTCTCATGTCTAGAGTCGAAGAGAGTGGAGCAGAACTCTGTGGTCGAATTTTCAGGGTTTTAGTTGAAATGTAAGAACCCGCGAAGTGTAAACGACAGGGTTTTAGGCCCAGATCTGTGTTGGTCTACTTTCGTTTGGGCTTTTGCCTCCACCTCACCCAACAAATAAATAGTCGGAAATTTTTAAAAATACATAGCTTCATTTGAGAGATCTCTCAAATAAGCTTATTTGATAGACACTTTTGTAGTTGTAGGGCCCACTTCGCATTATATTTTAATAATCCAAACCATCTATTTTGTATATATTCATTCAAAAATCTCTATAAAATATCATTTGAATTCAATATCATTTGAGCACTCAATTAAATTATTGAAATTTAAGTATTTTGTTGAAGAACCGTGTTCATTGATTTTGTTGGTCTCAATTAGATGCCTTAATGATTTTCAATTTTCATAATTTTTTGCAAGAATGATTTCTAAATGAATATATGAAAATAGATGGTTTGGATCATTGAATTTGTTTTTGTAGAGGAACCTAAAGGGTGTCTCTCAAATAAAATTATTTGAAGAATCCCTCAAATAAAATTATTTGAAAGATCCCTCAATAGAATGGTACTATATATATATGAGTAATGCTACACTTACCACATTTTTATCCCACATGTCTATACCACATGATGTGACATGTCCATATCATATGTCACAGCAATTAAATGAATGAAGTGTATTTTAATAAACAAAATTAGAAAAACATAAACTATTATTTTACATGATGTGGTGTGTACACATCAGCTGTCATATCATGTGGTATAAAATTGTGATATATATAATAGAATAATGCTACTTTTATCACATTTGTATACCATATTCTTATACCACCTTATGTGGCAAATGAGGTGGACATCCACTTCAATTAAAATTAATTTAATATTTTCTTTTTTTGTATGATTTATTGACACTTTTTAATTGATGTGATTATCCACTTCATGTGCCACATAAAATGGTATGAGAATGTGGTATACAAATGTGGTAAGAGTAGCAATACCCTATATATATGGCGTAAAAAGGCAACCTTGTGAGAGACTCAACAATTTATTTTTTTGAGACCTTCCTCTCCTTGTAGTTTAGACTATCATTTGTATTAATTTTTTTTTATAGACTAAATCCTTAGTTTAAGTACCTGTTTGGCATTGCTTATTTTGGGTGATAAGTGATTTTAAAAAAAATTGGGAAGCCCAACCCGTTTGATAAACTATGATAAAATCACTTATTATTGAAAATTGTTGTGCGAGAAAGCAGTTAATGAGGTGCTTTCATTTTATGTTTATGTGGGAATCAGTTTCCAAGATGCGCTAGGTTTAGTGATTATGTGGGAATTAGTACCAACAACACTTTTAACAAAAAGTTTACCAAACGCCAAACTGCTTTATCTCACACCTGATTTCTCTCACAACAAATTTGATAGCCATTATTTTTACAGCACAACAATGTCAAATTGGCCCTAAATGTGAATTGTTCATTTTATCCAATATGGAATTACCATCAAGGCCAAAGCTTTAAAAGGAAAAAGAAAAGTTCTCACTAGACTCTCAATAACTACAACACATGTGACTACAACCCTCATCACCTTATTCATCAAGCCCTCGTTCAACTCTCACTAGCTATTACTCACACGATGTTGAACATGCATGCAAGTAAAGCATAACAAGGTTTGAATGCTAACATTGATGGAAAAAGACACTATTCTTGATGGATAGAGAATTAAGTTGTCAATTGAAAGCCTTCAAATGAGGTATCGGTCGACATTCTTTGAGGGTTTTTTTTCTTCAAATTATTACGAATTCTTGAACTGATATGAATAAATCTTTTGATGGTTGGTCATCTCAATCACAATAGAGGGTTTAGTGGATGACACCGAAACCATGATGAAAAGTTCAACGGCTTCCCACCAAAGTTGTCTTGATCTCAAAGCGAAATCAAGTCGTTTGGTGAGTAGTCTGTGAACATCTTGATTTAGCACTAAATTGAATAGTGTAAAATTAGCTTATGCAAGAAAGAATTACTTACCATTTGCTTTGGTCTGTTTCTGTTTCTAAGAACTCTTTCAACGTAAAAATCTCGATATGGCATTGAGGACTTGGAGGAAGGTAGAGTCCTTAGCCTAAGGACTGAAAGTCTTTAATATTGCACAAAAACTCGTGATGTAGTAAAGACTAACCAGGAGCAAATTTCTCGTAAAGTCGTCTTCCAATTCCTAGTAATTGCATGTACTAGACTGGTTAGGTTGGAGCTTTTAAACTTCTGCCAGATAAAATTGAAATGTGTGTTTTTTTTTTTTTTTTTTTTTTTGGAAAGTACTTCACTCTTTTCCCTATAAACTGTAAGTAGGAACTCCTACATTCATGCCAATGCAATATGACATGTGTGTAAACAAATTTCTTTTTGTGTTTTATATGAATTATGTTTACACACGTTTTAAAGTTCAAAACGTAATAATTTACAGGAAGGAGACAAGCATTATTTTAAAAAAAATATTATTTTCCAAATAAATTTGTTTATTGCTATATGCTATCTCATTCAACAAGTGGAGCAAAAAAAGAAAAAAATAATTCAATTGTTAAAATAAGGCAAGTGATAGTCAGAGGGGAAGTTTTGGGGAAAAAAATAATCAAACATACATAGTTTTATATTTTAAACTAAAAATAAATAAATAATATATAATTGCATATCCTACCATACTAATAGGGATAGTCAAAGGTCTTCCACTTCAACATTTGTATTTGGTGTCAAAGTTTGTCCCAAACATCAATTTTAATCATTTCTCATTAATGTATCTCCAAAAGAAAAGCATTTTTTGTAAATAAAATTCACCCGTTCGTGAATAATATGGTTCTAATTCCCTTTTTTTTTCTTGTGTTTATAACCAGTACGATTTATATGATTTAATGTATACTTTTATTTCTAAAAAAAACTATAAAAACTGTTTGTAAAAAAAAATATATATATCATTATATTTTAAGCTAATAACTTTAGCTAGTCCGCTTATTGAAAAATTTCTGATTCCACCCTTTCTGATAGTAACTTGTGGATCTACCAAAGGCAAGTGAAAAAAAAAATTTACCCCAACTTTCTCTTGCAAATGTGAAGAGCATATGACTTCATTAATTTTGTAATGTTGACGCCTAGCGATGATCCGTGCGTAATTCAAAGGCAGAGTCAAGGCTACTCAACGTGTTCAAACTTAAACCACAAATTGATGTTATGTCATGTGTTAAAGAAATGTCGCTGAAGATGTTATAGCCATGTATATATATGTACTTAAGGCTGTCCCCAGAGTTAGAATATTCTTGATGATCTGTTCAAACTCCACAACAGTTGCCTGTTTAAATTGATATTCTAAGTTGTAGAGAGCAAACGTATAATACTTTCCGCAGGCACAATATTTACTAGACAATTAGACGAAGTCGCGTTTGACGGATGACCGGATAATAAAAGATGAGCATAAGACTTGCCGTAAATTTAGATATTCGACGTGTTGGAATTTTATGAGCTTCATTGAAAAAAGGACTACTCACATACTAATTCCCAACTTTTCTCTGGAATTTCCCATCTCCTTTAACTTTATACCAAGTATCAAATTCTTTGTAGCTAGAATAAACACAAGAACAACTACCACTATTATTATAATTTTTTTATGCATAACAATATTGGGGGAGGGGATGAATCACAATTTGATATATATATAATTAAAAGTACATAAAAAGTAAAATTTATACACACATACACATGTCACATTGTAATTACCAAGCAAGTAAGATTGATCGCTTCCAACGTATAGGAGCCAGTTATTATTCATAATTAATATTTGATGCAATGTATTAAAAACTAAGAGCTTTGGTAACCACTGGTCCAGCCATTTAGCCACATATCTTAATCAGATCTTCCATTTGAAAGGTAGATATATATACAGTCTCATTCTATTGAGGGATCCCTCAAATAATTTTATTTGAGGGACGTCCTTTAGAGTATCATACAATTTTTTTTTCAATGATTCAAATTATCTATTTTTTAGGTCTTCATTCATAGATCATCCTTATAAAAAATTAGACAAATCGGAAACCGTTTTGACATCCAATTATGTCCTACAAAATCAATGAACACGGTGCTTCAAGAAAGTACTAAAATTTCAATAACTCAATTGAATGGTCAAATGATATCGGATTCAAGTGTAGAGATGATCTTTGAATGTGTATCTACAAAATAAACGGTTTGGATTAGTGAAATACAATCCGGAGTGGGCTCTACAAGGGGTGTCCCTCAAATAAGCTTATTTGAGGGATATATATACTTTAAAAAGTCTTTATATAGTTAGTTAATTAGGTGGCATGCATGCGTTTCAGGCTTCCAACATAAACTTTTGTTTAATGAAGCAGAAATCGCTGGATGTTTCTTGGTTCAAGATTATATTATTTCTTTTCATTTCCCAACCACACGGCTGAAATCTACACTTGGGAAGGTTCAACTTCAATGCAAATTAAGCATACAATTGAGAGTTAGAGGCGGTTGCCAGTCAGGCTCTCTCTCCATCAGCATCCAAAAGTTATTAATTGGGGGGTCCCTTTACTCTTTTTTTCTTCACGAGTTTCACATCTAGTTTAACAGTACGATTAAAGATATTTAAAATACCAATTACAGGAGAGCAATAAACGAACATATTAAAAGTAAAAGTAATGTAAACAAAAACCGCACTAAAATTATTAGTCAACGTCACTATAATTAACTATAAATTCAAACAAAGTCCACAATTAACCGTAGCCGACATCACGAGTTTCATTTCTACTTTAACTAAGCGTGTTCAAGTTGAACACTTTGATTGTCCACTCAGAAGGGAAAACTCTAAGAATTTTGAACCAAAAAGAAATAATTATTAAAAGAATAATGTTACGGTTAGTCGCCACCACCAACGCGGTCGTAATAACTACGTGCATGAAGAAAGACCCAATATTTTATTGAAATAATTGAACAATAATGATTTGGATTTCAAAGAACAAGAATGAAAATGGAAAAACAACATCTAACCCCAAAAAAAAAACTAAATATAAGGAAACTAAATATAATTTTTAAATTCTTGGTCAAAGTACATATCTTAAGCATTAAAGCTGTGTAATTTCCATACTTGTTGACCTAAGTCCACACCTCTTTTATTTTTTTCTCTCTTTTCCATTTTTTTAAAATGAAACCTAATAATAGTAGACGTAGATTTAGTCAAATTGCCTAGAACGAACGTGCTTCTGCACCTGAGTTTGAATCTCTCTCTCAATAGATTAGATTGAAGTAGAATATATCTTATATATATAAAAAAGAAACCCAATAATAAATTCCAGGTTCCCACCTTCTCACCCACTCAATATATAGTTTGTAAATGGAGGGAAAAGAAAACTGTAAACAACAAGAGAACAGAGGGCGCTCTTAATTATAGGCTATCCAGTATTTTCATCAAAGTCCAAAACCAAACCTTTTTTTTTTTTCTTTACCATAACAAAAAAAAAAAAAAAAAAAAAAAAAAAAAAAAAAAAAAAAACCTACCTTCAAAAACCTCTTCCTTCAAAAAAAATCCCTCCCTCCCTTCTTTTTTTTTTCTCTCCCTCCTTCCAGAGATTCCAACAAAACCAACCCTGTTTTCTTTCTTTTTCTTATGGTTTGTCCACCTGGAAGTAGAATCTCTTTCCTCCCTCTCTCTCTGAGCTGCTTTTTTGTACATCACATCCAACATGACATAAGACAACAATTAGTGGCAGATGTTTCTGAACATTGTATTTAAAAAAGATTTTCATGTAAGATTTTGTTTTATACTTTACCAACTGTTTCATCAGCCCACGAGAGAGACAAACAAATCCTCAACTGAAATTTAAATCACAGACCAAATCAAAACGTTTACTGTGTTTTTGATCCTTACTGATTCAGTGCCTTCGAGAAACGCTCCCTTAAATAATTGTAAGTTCTCGTTTTATTTTGAATCACCATAAATTCAAAAGGGTCTTGCTTATTTTTGCTATTTTATGTTTTTTTTTTCTTTGTCAATCTGACATGATAAGCTATATGAAATTTTCTCTTTTCTGGGTATGTAGAGACGCTTTTGAATTGAGATGGGTTTGGCTTAGTTTTTAATTCCTGTGATTTTTTTTTTTTGGCTTAATCTGTAATGGGTTATGTGATTCTTTTCTGTTTCTGGTATGAACTTTGATCAAAATCAGGCTTTTAATTTTATTTGAATATTTTGTTGTTGTCATTTTTGGTTTAATTCATATGATATGGTTCATGTTTATTCTTTTGGGTTAAGGTTTAGTAAGGGTTTAGTTCTTTGATAATTTCTCTCGTGTGGTTTAATCTGACATGAGTTCATGGGTCATGTTCATGTAGCTGGAGGATGATGAAGAAGAGGAACCATAATCATTCTCTAAACTATGTGGCTAATGCTTTTCAATTAGGGGTTTTTTAATATGGTGCTGGGAAAGAACAGGGACATAAAGCCTCTTTTGTTGAAATTTGGGGTGGCTTTTGCTCTCTCTTTTGCTGGATTTCTCTTTTCTCGTCTCAAAATCAAAAGGACCAAGCCCTCCCTGCCTCCTCCACGCTCGCCGCGCTCTTCGGGTTTGCCTTCTCACCTTAGATTGATCTCCTTCGGTTGAGTTTTTCTTTGTTTGCTTGGTTTTCAATTTACTCATCATCTTGATCATATACGTATGTAGATAAAGAAAGTGAAGTTGATCCAGGAGTAAGACATCGGGGAAAGGATGACCTTAATGTGACAAGGAAATCACACAGTTCATGCAATGCTTCAATTGCGTCAGAAAAATATGTATGTTTAGATTGATCATAAAGTCTTAGTTATATTCACTATGAAATCTCTGTTTTTGTTTTCGATTGATTTCAAAATTTTACAGTAATAATGATTTTGTTGCTTGATCAGAAAGTCTTATATGAGCAGATTATTTCTACATGCTGATGTAGCTTTACCATAAAAAACGAAAATCAGTTCTGAAGGATTTTATTGGTGTGATAGCATTCCTTCTGATTTATATAAAAGAAGAGATGATTTATATAAGGGAAGAGATGATTTATATAAAGGAAGAGATGATTTATATTGGTGTGATAGCTTCATGATTATCCAACTAATTGTCTCACTTGAATGATGAAGGATTACTTTTCCAATTATAGAAACGAAAGATATGATTATGGAATTTCTCATTCGTTCTTTGCCCCTATTTTCCCTTGATATTTGTGGTGGAAACCAAACATAGAAGGTTGATTGCAAGTACATAACTTGATCATGCATTAATTTTTCAACTGTTCGTTTGTCTAGCGATTGCTTCCTGAATATTGTAATGCGTTTTTGCCATGACTAATGAAATCCATTCTATTGCAAATCTTTGTTCCTTCATTTTTTTGAGCATGAGAGGGAATATATCTGTATTTCATCTTGATCACAGTTATGAAGAACCAAATGAGTGGCTTTGTTCCTGTTAAATTTAATATCAGTGAACTAAGCATTTCTTTGTTTTTTTACCAGGAAGAGGCATACATCCCAAATGTCTGTGCTGGTAATTGCACAGCCAGCGTTTTTCCATGCAGTAAACATGGTGGAGGTAAAGATGGATTACTCTTGCCAGTGTTCAATGATCTTGTGAAGGAATTTGACTTTGCTGCTGCAAATTCTGGGTTTTCTCCAAGGATGAATGTTGAAACGCCTAGGTCAGATGTAGACACTCCGAAAACGTTTAGAACTTCAGAAATGGAAGAACATGAACAAGAAATCAGACACCTCAGAAGCACAGTCAGAATGCTTCGAGAGACAGAGCGGAATCTTGAGGTCCAGTTGCTCGAGTATTATGGCCTGAAAGAGCAGGAGACTGCCGTTATGGAGCTCCAAAATCAGTTAAAGATAAACACCATGGAGGCTAAGCTTTTCACTCTCAAGATTGAGTCTTTAGAGGCAGAGAACCGAAGACTGAAGGCACAAGTGGCTGATCATGCAAAAGTGGTGGGTGAGCTTGAGGCTACTAGGGCCAAAATCAAGATTCTAAAAAAGAAACTCAGATTCGAAGCTGAACAGAACAAAGAACAGATCTTAACTCTTAAGAAAAGAGTTGAGAAGTTTCACGATAGTGAAGCTGCTGATAATTCCGAGATTCAATTGAAGCTGAGAAGGCTAAAAGATTTGGAGGGTGCAGCTGAAGAATTGAGAAAGTCTAATTTTCAATTGCAAATAGAAAATTCTGAATTGGCTCGGAGTTTGGAGTCCACACAAATCCTTGCAAATTCTATCTTGGAAGATCCAGAGGTAATTAGCCGATCATATTCTTTAATTGTTTTCCCGGCTTCCTTTGATCATTACTTTCAAAATTTACGTTGTACAATTTGTTACAGGCAGAAGCATTGAAGGAAGTGAGCGTGCGTTTAAGACAAGAAAATGAAGATTTGACTAAGGAAATTCAGCAACTCCAAGTTGATCGATGTTCTGATGTTGAAGAATTAGTTTACCTCCGGTGGATAAATGCTTGCTTACGGTATGAGCTGCGGAATTTTCAGCCCCCAACTGGTAAAACAGCGGCGAGGGACTTAAGTAAATCACTAAGCCCGAGATCGGAGGAGAAAGCCAAACAGCTAATAGTTGAATATGCAAACACTGAAGGGATGGGGGAGAAGGGGATGATGGTCGACTTTGATTCTGATCAATGGTCATCCTCCCATGCTTCCTTTTCTACAGACTCTCCGGAGTTTGATGATTTTTCTGTTGATAATTCATCAGCAACAAAAACCAACACCACCAGTAAGAGCAAATTGTTCAACAAGCTAAGGAGACTCATACTTGGTAAAGACGTTCATTACGAAAACCGGGTTTTGTCAACAGATAGAACTGGATATGCGGAAGATAACGAGTCTCCATATTGCAGCTCAAGTAAATCAACAGCAGCTTATACTGGGCCTGAGGGTCAGAGTAACGTATTTGCTACTTCATCGCGTAGTTCATCTAGAGCTTCTTTAGATCTTCCCAGATGGAGGAGTCCAAAGCAGCAGGATACCAAGGATGTACAAAGTGTACAAAGTGTTCAAAGACATAGCGATGTGGGATCCTCCCCGGGGTATAAGACCTTCAGCAGGGAAGGTTCTGCAGATTTGCCCCTCAAATCTGATCAAGACTCAGATTCTACCGAGAAAGCTGAGTTGGTGAAATATGCCGAAGCTTTGATGAGCTCTCGTGGTGCAACGCCCAAGGTACACAGAAAATCAGCATCAGCATCTTAGTTCATCATCATCTGGTTTATATATACACAAGTGAATGTTATAGTTAAGAAGTTAGCAAATCAATACCAGTTTACCATATTTTGTCATTTGAAGCTAGTTAGGAACTAATTGAGCAAAATACAAAAGCATTTCAATTAATGAGGAGTGCTTTGAGTTCTCTTTTGAATGAACATTCCATTATATACATTGGAGTTTCCTTTACTACCATGGATTTGTATACGACAAACTTACATGATTTGTATAAATCTTTCCAATTACAATTGTTCACTTTTGACAATAACGTCCGGTTAATCGACGACGATGCATTAGGGTATTAGGGTGTGTGAGTTATAAGCTGTTACATTTTGAATATAAATCTTTAATCCGTTGATAGTATTGGTCGATTTGTAGATTTTACAATCCAACCTACAATTTAACCATGAATTAAAACAAAATCCCATGTCAATTAAATTAAAATTGAATTATCGTCCTTTTAATGAATGAACAAATTTTTTTTCTTCCACCAAATGCTTCATCAATAGATACTCACTAATGTAATGCCCCAGTAGTTCTCAACATTACATTACCATCGATTGACTTGCGGTTTGAAGCCTTCCTAATATTTTTGGCAATTCAAATTGACGCCTTTTTCTAAAAAAATTGTGTGGGGTTGTCACTAGCCTGCCTTCCTCTTTTTCTTACATGGTTTAATCCTAACCGATTCAGTTAGACTGATCTTCTTCCCAAACAATCTATTACAATCCCAGCCGTCCAAGTTATGAGTTGACAAATTTATCCTTGGAACCTCTTGAATGGGATGACAGCTGTATCGCACATGCACGTGAACGAAGAAACGCCTCCACTTAAACGGCGTCGTTCAGCCATTTCCCGCCCTTCGCGACGCTCAGCATTCCCAGAATCCAAAGCGAGTGGACTCTGTAAATCCTACTCGAAGCGAGTGGGTTCCGTCCGTACAAATTCCTCCCTCGCATTCGCTTTTATATATAGTACAGTACACACACGCCATCCTCACCGTTATAACAAACAAACAAAACTCTCTCTCTCTCTCTCTCTCTCAGCTCTGTACTCTCTGATTCTTGAGCAGCAAGGAAATGGCGTCAGAGGCGTCAGACGCAAGAACCCAAATGCCGCCGCCACCACCACCACCAAAACCACCGCTACTGCGGCTACCGCCACCGCCGGTTGATCCTCTGCAGAAGGTCTCGCTGTATGTGGGTGACCTGGACCCACAGGTCACGGAAGATGACCTCCTCGGAACGTTTCGTTTCATCGGCCCCATTGCTTCCGTTCGCCTCTGCCGTAACGCTCACTCCGGCGAGTCCCTTCGCTACGCCTACGTCAACTTCTACTCTCACTCCCATGGTAACGGAAACGACACTCAAAACCCCACTCTTTCGTCTTCGTTTTCTGTTTGACAATGTATAGTAGCTCTGCTTCTTCTGTAGATTTCTCTTGTTATGTGACTGTATCTTCGTTATATTGGCTGTTTTTTGCTTATGGTTCCTTGTGATTTTCGATTCTGTGAAATGGGTTTTCTATTGGGATCTTTTGTCTAGCTCTTAGTTGCTCTTTTTTCTCTTTTTTTGGGGATTTTCTTGCTTAATGGTGAACCAACTTTCATTTTCCTGAAATGGGTTTTGGGTGGTTTCGTTTCTTGGGCTTTATGTCTTTTTGTAATAGCATTCTTGGTTACTCAAGTGTCTGAAATGGGTATTTGGTGGTTTTGTTTCTTTTTGCAATGGCAACCTTGGTTACCCAATTTATCTGTTTCGGGTTTATTTTGGTTCTGGTGGCTTTGTTTCATGTTATTTTGGTTGCATTTTCTTGCTTAATGGCGAACCAACTTTCATTTTTCTGAAATGGGTTCTTGGTGGTTTTGTTTCTTGTGCTCAACTTCTCTGTTTGGATTCTCTAGTTAGATCTCCTCCTCTGTTTGCATATTTGCATGTATGCTTTTTTGTTTCTTGGCCAGATTTCTTACTCTGTGAGTTTCTTATGTCTGCTTTCATGTTTGATTTCTGCACCACCTTTTTGATACGTTATATTTGATCTTTGATGCGTCTGTTTACTGTGAGTTATCTGTTTTGATCAGCATCCAAGGCTATGGCTTGTCTGAATCACACTGAATTGAAGGGGAAAACCATGAGAATAATGTGGTCTCAAAGGGATGCTCTTCCAAGAAAAACAAGTATTGCCAATATCTTTGTGAAGAACCTTGACACTTCAGTCACCAGCACTGAGTTGCAGGACATGTTTGGCGATTTTGGGACTATACTCTCTTGCAAGGTAGCCGAAGAAAATGGGAAGAGTAAGGGTTTTGGGTTCGTCCAGTTTGACACAGAGGATTCAGCTATGGCTGCTGTCAGTGCTCTGAATGGTACTGTTATTATGGGGAAGAATTTGTAAGCCCTCTGTTTCCTTTGTTCTGTGTTTCTTACTTACTCCTGTTTTCTCTTCTCGAATGTTCTTGACTGAATAAACTTCAATGGATGGCCCTCAATGGATCATTGTTTTAATGACAAGTAATGATCTACAAGGTCATGGTTATTCCTTGGATATGCTTGTCTTCCTGGTGTTGATTGTTTATGATTTTCTTGGGCAATGTGTGTTATCCAAAAATTCTTCTGTTCTGTACAACCTGGATGGTTACATGTGTTTCTTATAGGTTCTGAGTTTATATATTGATATAAAGGACTCTCCTATAGTTTCCGCTTTTGTTAAAATGATTTATTTGTCAATAAATTTATGCTGTTGTAATTGTTTTCTGTCCTGTCATTTCTCTTTAGATATGTGTCAAAATTTGTTAAGAAAAGTGAGAGGCTATCAGAATTTACAAATCTGTATGTGAAAAATCTGGACGAAGATGTGACTGAGGATCTGCTTGAAGAGAAGTTCTCTCTGTATGGAAAGGTTGATAGTCTTGCCATCATGAAGGATGCCAACGGGAAGTCAAGAGGTTTTGGGTTTGTTAATTTTGAGTCACAAGAAGAGGCTAAGAAGGCGATTGAGGCCATGAATGGTGCACTGCTGGGTAAACCTCCAACTTTCTTCATCTCATTTTAGTTTGTTTTGTTTGTAACATTATTATGCCTGAAACTTTCTCTAATAAGCAAAATCAAAATGTGGATCAGGAACAAAACATTTGTTTGTTGGAAGGGCTCAAAAGAAAGCTGAGAGGGAAAAGCTTCTAAATTGTAAAAATGAGATGCTCAACAGTCCGATTGAGAAACTTAGGTCTTCGAATCTCTACATTAAGAATTTAGCTGAATATGTTGACGATAAAAAATTAGAAAAGCACTTTAGTGCCTTTGGGAAGATAGAATCGGTTAAAGTGATGTGCTATGATAACGGGAGGAGCAAAGGATTTGGCTTTGTTTGTTTCTCAACTCCTGAAGAAGCTGTAAAGGCTCTCAATGCTCTTAATGGTAAACTCATTGTCTCTTTTCCTGCTTTTTGTCCTCTTAAGGCTGTATTTGGTTTACACCTCTGTGATTTGAGTTTGTTTTTGTCAGGAATCATTTTTGAAGGCAGAAAACTGTATGTGGCTGTAGCTCAACGCAAAGAAGATCGCTGCAGACATCTGCAAAATTACTTTTGTCATCAATTGCCACAAAGATCTTTCCAACCTCCAAACTGGACTATCCTCCCCCCACTCCAGTACAGCGTTTCCCCTAGCCCTCCTATGTCTCCTCCGCCACACCAACCAGTCATGTATCAAACTTTTGGTACAAACGTTGATTCACAGTATCCTTTGGTGTCACAAAACTTCTCATGGGTAAGTAATCCACCTTATTTGCTAATATATATTATATATATTTGTGTGTGTGTGTGTGTGTGAGTTTCTGCATGTGTATTTAGTCTCAGCAAGTTTTTCTTACTTGATTTATGATGCCACAGATTCCATCCAGACAAGCACAGTGGGGTAGCACCAGGAATGAGAATTTCCAAAAGAATGTAGGTTAAGTTTTTCATTTTTTTTCAGTTACAGTCACATAATTTTGTTTTAACCACTCACAAAGTGCCATCTTAGAACTCATAAGACACTCTGTTGATATGTAATGGCTTTCACAATGTTCTTGTCCTATGCTGGCTTTGTTATATATTGAACTGATATAAATTTCTTTTCACCTGTTTTACAGTCGAGGACATATGCTAAGTGTAATGTTCATGCCCAAGATATGAACTCTGTGAATCACGGAGGTCATGAAGCTGGCAACAGGAAGAAGGGTTACAAACAGAGTGGACCCACAGGAAGTTCAAGATCAGCAGCTACAGGAGGCAGAGCAGAGAACTCCAAAACAACTTCAAGGGCTCGTCACCACCCTCTTTCTGAGAATCTTGAGGTCTTTGATTACTTCATTCAGAGGATTTTTATTTATTCATTCATGTGACTGTCAATAATTTTTGTGTTATGTGCTCTCTCTCTCTCTCTCTCTCTCTCTCTCTCTCTTGTAGCGTGGGCATGCAGCACAGATAACAAGAACGTCAGAAATGCTGTTGGAGATGAACAACTCTGTCAAAGAAGCTCAAGTTTTGAAGGTGGCAAATGGTAGTAGGACCAGTGCAGATCATCGCCCTGTTTTTGCAAAGTGCCGCTCTTACTTGACTTGAAACTGGTGGCATTTTACCTTTGCTATATGTCTTGTTACTTACTAGTTCAGTTTCTATCAAAGCATTTTGTTCTCTCTGCGTGTAATTTGCAAAAGATGCTGTACAATTGATTGCTTCTGTAAATCTCTTCAGTAAGGCGAGACCAGCACTTAGACTCTTCAGTACTAATCAATTAGAAATTTAGAATATAACGTTTAGCTTTTTCTGGTCTGTGCTTCTGTTTTGTTTGCTATAGGTCTCTCTCTCTCTCTCTCTCCCCCTGAGATCTCTTGTTTGGTTTAGCTTTCCCTCAATTAACGAAGCAAAACATTTATGTAAATCACGTCTTAGTAATTAATTAATAAATTGCATGCAACTTATTAAGCTTTTGCATCACTATCTTTGTAAACACAGTAACCTAAAAAGCAAGTAGTAGCAGTCTTCAACATTTTAAAGAGACAGAAAGATCCATATATATCTTCATCCAATGAGGGAGATGCCCTGGATAATCAATGCATCAGCAAGAACTTGATTAGCAGCTTGAGATGGATGGACGCTATCCCAGAACACATATTGAGACGAATTCGAACAAGTTCCGATCGAGTGTGGATTGCACAGCAGTGATGTTGTCTCTACAAACCCAGTTCCACAGCAACCTCTCCTTGCTTCCGCAAACCCTACAAAAAATAACCATAGAAAAAACAATTATATATTATTTCTCAAGCATCTATTTTGTTAGGCTACTTGGGTTAAAATTTTAGTTTAGTTTAGTTTAGTACCGTAATTCGATGGGGCTTTAATCACATCATAGAGAGGCTTGAAAATGTCGAAGATGACGATCTTAAGGCCAGGAAGTTGCTTTTGGAGATTTGCTGCGGCGGAGCTTATCTTCTTATTGAACCCTTGGGCATCAGAGTTGATTCTAGCCACGCACCCTTGCTCATGGTATCCAAATAAGGTGATTGCAGCTGGAAGGCAACCCAATGGAGGGAGTGAAGTCACACCAATTTTCCTGGCTCCCGAGCCATACAAATCCTAGTTTTTCAAGGAAGCATCAAAATCTTAGTTAAGATCCATTTGAATGAAATGATTTCAAAGAAAAGATTGGGAAATGCTAATGAGGCAAATTAGTTAAAAATAAACTACAAAACACTAGATAGACATTAACTGAATTCCTTGCTTTGAAATAATCCCTCTCAAACGAGCCCTTAGTTTCGCAATCAGAAATCAGCAACATACAATTTTAACCACATTTTATTTTTTTAATTTTAAAATAAATTTTTTTTTAATTTTTAAAGAGGAGATTGATAAAGAGAAGCACCAATGACAAGATACCTTAACAAAGCTTGAGAAGAGGCCAACAAGGATAGAGGAATATTGCTCAGGAGTGTAGACTCTGTTAAGATAAGGGTTGACATAATAGTTCTGAAGAAAGTCACTGTTGCCAGCACTCAATAAATAGAGTGCATCTTTGATGATGGATGCTGCTTTCTTACTGCCTGCTACCTTGGCCAGCTTACCCTGATATTCCCTGAAATATTGTAGCTGCTGGGACAATGGGATTGCATGCTGCCACAACAAGTTCAATTGTTTTGTGTGAAACATGTAAAATTAACATATACATAGGTGCAAAATTAACTGTCATAACTCAGATTGGAATTTTACATTTAGAGTTGCTGCTTTTTCGTCGTAACCGGATGCAGCTGAAGCGAAGTTGGCTCCAATCAGAAGGTTCTTCCCTGATGCCTGTGGGCTAAGGTATGCCGGTGGGTAAGTCGTGAACCCCAGAGTGTCAGCTGCATAAAGAAAATCAGATTATCATGTTTTTACCAGTTAACTAAGACGCTTGGATAGTATAATTAACTGCTAATCCAATCCCAGATTAATGCTGGAGGAGTCATATTATAATTTCTAACTACAATAGCTTAAGAAATTAATGATCATTATCAACAATTAATCTGGTTACAGAAAGATATATACTTTTAAAATTCTGTTCCTGTAAGACAGGTTAAGCTACATAAAGAAACTAATTATGTTATGTAGTTGAAACTAACTCAACTAGACAACTTAAACAATCAGGTTGGTGTTTCTAACAAGATCACTTTTCTTGCTCTAGGAAGCAATTACTGTCAGGCTTTTGAGCATTAAACCAAAAGAGAGAAAGACTCCAATGCATTGTGCCCGCCTCGTTGCACCCGGGTTCGATCTCCCTCCCCCTCCCCGTACATTAGAGTAGCCTACACTATCATATTGTAAAAGAAAAAAAAAGGGGAAAGAGAAAGGCTTCAATTTGAAGCTAATTTTCCACTTACCAGTGATGTCAGTGGCTAGCTTCCCATTGCAAAACCTGCCAGTAGGCTGATGGTTGACAAAGTCCCTTCCATATGGAGGGTAATTAGCCTTGAAGATAGTTGGGAGATAGTCATTGTTGCCCACATCAACTGCAGAGTCACCAAAGGTCATGATGGCTGGAACAAGAGTGGTTGCTTCTTGTGCATTTCCACCACTTACAAACAAAGCACATACAAAAACCAAACCCAAGGCTGCAGCTGTCAAGTATTGGCTATGCCTGCCCATTTCTTTGAAGCAGCTTTCTTTTGTTTGAAGCTCAATGCTATGAAAAACTGGACTTTATAAGGGCATTGAAAATGACCCTTTTGAAGTTTCCTCTTGAAGAGGGAAGGTAGGGTTTGTGTTTAGGCATTAAATGAGAGTTCAATTGGTTTTACCAGCACTAAAAATTATACAAACACCATAACTCATTGAGCCCTTTTGTCTTGCTAGCTTAACACTCTTATTTTTCTTATTATAAATCCAAAATAATTGCCAACATCCAACCGAATGGAAAAAACACTTTGATTTGTAAGTCTCAGAGTAGTGTCTTGTAATTTAAATTATCGCTTACATTAAAAAAAATATATCCATAATAATTTGCAGACAAAACATTTCTCTGGTTATATCAAATATGGGGCAGTTGAGAAGATAGTAGGTGGAGGCATTATGAGCTAAAGCTATGTCAAAGCTGCATGTGATGGAGTTATTTTGGTGGTTCTGAAACTCTTCTGACTTATAGCGAACTGGTTGGACAAATAAGGCAATGGAAATCGGTGGCTTAATTAGCAAAACCAAAACCCAATGAGGATCAAGCAAGGGACACCAAAATATGCATCAAATCTAGAGGCATTGTGAGTCACAATTTGATGAGGCTCTCTTTATTTATGTTTAGAGAGAGAGTTAGTTGGAACAGTTCTCTCTCATGATAATGGTATTGATGATCATCGACCTGCATTGGGACTCGGGTGGGGTCCATATGTGCTATGATTTATGGACGGTCAGGATCAGTAAATAGAAATGGATACTTGTTGCCATCAAACCCTGCCAGCTTTCTTCCATTCTGTAGATAGTACACCACGTCCTTGAAGCACTCGTTTCTGTGTATGTTTGATGTTTTTGAAAATTAATTGAACAGTCCGGACCAAACCTTTTGAAGAACAAATGTAGTAAGAACCCGACAAGAAAATATCGCATTAAAAGAAGAAAAGATAAGAGAGAAACAATTTTAGATGTTTAAAATGTTTCTTTTTTATCTGCAGATATTTAAATGTAACATGCTTTCGTTAAGATTTTAATTTTTACAAATAAAATCTAGTCGAGTGAAAAAGAGTACTGATTTACACAAGTACAGGGAGATAACAATTACAAGTATCTACACATGCTATGCATAGTCACTGCAAAGTTAGGGGAAAAAGAAGCATGATGGTTGTGGGAGAGACACAGTGTGTGATAAATGATTTTTTTAATTTCCATTTTACTCTCAAATTTTATATTTATTATTCAATTTATTAAATGTTTTAAGAATAATTGAAATTTCATTCGCTCTCCAACAAAAAAGGATTCTCTTAATATATAAAGTGTAAAACAAGATAAGCTGATAAAATATTTTATGTCCATGCTTATAATAATCCCTGAAATCAAGTGGTCTGTATCTTACATTTTTTTCTTTGGGTCTGAAAACTGAGATTCATTCAGGAAAAAAAGCCAGAGAGGCCCAAGGGCACAAAGTACCCAAGACTAGGTCATGCATTGAGGCCCAGACAAAGAGCCCACAGTACAATGAGATTGATCAAACTTGCATAAAACAACATTGATTTAAAAAATAAAAGGGAGGAAAACAATACACCCCAATTTCCATTATTTTATCAAGATAGCTACCTAACTGTGGGGCTTTCCATAGGTACTAAATTTGTTTCAATGCCAGTCTGATTTGTTTGAGCTAGTACTGTTGCCAAACATTCCCTTATTCCCATCACTACCTCACTCATGGTAGGCCTTTTGATGGCATCTGCTGATGTACATGATGTTGCTATTTCCACAGCTTTCCAAACAGAGTTTACATTGAAACTTCCCTCCAACCTCCGATCAACAATACCGGAAATGTCCCCGTTCGAAAGCATGAAAGCAACCCAGTTACTTATGTGAATTCTCTCATCATGTGTGTTTGAATAAACAGGTCGACCTGTGATGATCTCCAACAGTACAACCCCAAAGCTATAAACATCACTTTTCTCATTTAGCCTGTTTGAGTCGTGGTACCTTCAAGCCAACCGTGCGTCACAAGTCATTTCAAAACAACAATACTAAAAGATCGACTTGTTTCCCGAATTTTAGTTGATCAACATTAAGATGATATGGCATGTGACATGATAGTATCTTACTTGTGAAAATAGATAAAGTCGAGAATAGGCTCAGATATGAACAAATGAAAAGGCACGTAGTAACAAAAACTTACTCGGGGGCAAGGTACCCAGGAGTGCCAGCAACACCTGTGAATATATGAGTACCATCCTCCTCAGTGAAATTTCTAGATAGGCCAAAATCAGATATCTTGGCTTGGAAATTTTCATTCAGCAAGATGTTGGATGATTTGACATCCCTGTGGATCATAGGTGGTGTACAACCATGGTGCATATATTCCAATCCTGTATTGCAAAATTCAGACTGATTTAATCACAAAAAAATTTAATAAATGATGAAGATAAATTGCTAGTAAAAAGGGATTATGAAAATGATTTTGTTGCAGACCTTGGGCAGCCTCTATTGCTATTTGAAGTCTACCTTCCCAAGTCAAGACATTTGAACTGCTACCTGCATATATAAAATAACCAAATAAAGGAAACCTCACCTAAAGAAATGGTGAATTTGGCCAACGAAGAATTTCAATTGAAAACAAACCTGAAAGATGTTTTTGTAAGTTTCCATTGGCCATGTACTCGTAAACGAGCCCTTTGTTGGTCTTATCATTGCAATATCCTACAAGGCTAATCAAGTTTATATGGTGAACTCTCAGAAGAAGATCAACCTGCAAATGAAGAGGCCATAAATGCAACATCTTAGTATATTACATGTGATTGAGGATTAGAAAGTCTGCAGTAGTTTATTTTGACAAACATGCCTCTGCATGAAATTGTTGAGGCCCTTGAACTGATGATGGAGAAAGCATCTTGACAGCTACTTCAGTTTTGTCTATGCACCCATAATAAACTGTTCCAAACCCCCCTTTGCCAAGAATCTTCTCTAAGTTGTTGGTAATCGTTAGTATGTCCGAGTATGCAAACTGTCGCTTTCTTGACTCCAAGAACCCAATGGTGGCTTTAATTTGCATCATCACAAGTTAATAAGAGGATGTTTGGTTTTATGATGTTGTATTTACAAAAAAATTTGAACAATATTTATAGGTCTTACCATTTTGTCTTCTCCTTTTAATCCCCCACCAGATAGCTGCCACAGATAATAAGAGGATTGATATTCCAACGATTGGCACAACTATGGGAACAATATTGGAATTCTGTTTCTTCTTTTTCATCTCCTTCTTTTCGCAAGAAACTTGTTCGGACGTGTTTAGATTTTCGCACAAACTGATGTCAAGATGGTTGATAGCAACAATAGTTAAATTTGGATTAATAATAGGTACCAATAATATAATATCCTCTGTAACATTAGCAGCAGGGCAGCTGTTATAATTCTCAACCATCTTCCAATTTGTATGGAAATACCTGATCATTTTATATTTTCATGAAGAAATAAATTTGAAAGTAGAAATAGAAAAGTGGTGGCATATCCATGTTGATCAATATAAGCAGACCTTAATGATAGCAAGCCATTGTTTCTTCTTTCAATGAGTCCTACAGGAACTGGGCCTGTGAGTTTGTTTTTCTCCAAGTTCCTGCACATGTAAAGGACGCTATCACCCATGTTTTGCAATTAATTAAGAATTTGAAGTCTATCGACCGCCGAATATATAAAAATAACTTACAAGACATTCAAATTTGGCAATTGAGACAAAAATTCAGGAATTTGTCCTGTTAAGCTGTTGTTTGATAAATCCCTGAAATCATGAGCAGCTCAACTCATTTAAAACTGAGAAATCATTACAAAATGAAAATTTAAAACTGAGTTATCTTGTAACTGACATGTAAAAAGTCATATATACTTACAGTGTCTGTATCATTCTTAGGTTGGCTATGGAAAGAGCTATCCCTCCTGTTAAACCGTTGGAGGATAAGTTCCTGTTTGCATGTTCCATAACTTCATTAAGACATAAGTTCTGGAATTAAAATGGAATGTCATGAGTAAGTTTGTATGAAGAGATACTTACAAGGATGTGATTCTTGGGGTCTCATTTTCACGATAGCTACAGTTTAGACCATTCCACAAGAAAACTTCAGGGGCACATGGATCTCCTTGCCAGTTCTTCGTAATTTTATAAGTTGACTTGATGTTTGTGATTGCGTCAACTAATATTTTCAGAAGGTCAGCAGAAAATGTCATTAAAATCAATCATCAAGGGGTGAAGCTTAAGGAAGAATTACTTACAATCTTCTTCATTTGTCTCTGATTCTAAGAATTCTTTTACCATGTAAAGCTCAATGGCATTGACGATGGGTTTAAGGGTAGAGTTCTCAGCCGCAAAGATTGAAAAATTATATTGTACTTCTCCACCAACAGCCAAACGGGTGAAAAGAGTTCTTGTGTACAAGTATTCAGGAGAAAAAAGCTCTTGAAAGAGCACTCCGTTCTTAGTCACATATTGCTGTCTAGAATGGTTAGTTTTGAGCTTTTCAACTTCTGCAAAGTGCATGTAAACATAATATTCTGAATTTTTATCCACTGGCTTCCAGGAGAAATCCAAGGAGCCACTTGCACTTTTCGGCGTGGCAGCAGTACGCATGACATCAGATGGTGGCTTGTAAAACAATCCAGGGTTAACGGTGAGTGAGGTATTTATCTGTGTCCAATCATCGCGGGCATAGATATACCAGAAGCGATCATGAATATCTTTTGGATACCTAAACAGAAACAATTAAACAAGAGAGATTGATTTAATCAGTGTTTAGCTATTAATTGACATATGTGTATTGATCATGTCCGAGGACATAAATTACTTAATGTCTCACCTATATCCTTCAAAAGTGGCTGCTAAAGCACCAGTGTCATACCGCGAGACAAGTGCTAAAGACCCCACTTGTGTCTGATAAGTTTCATTAAGTAAAGGCCTTATCTCTATTGTTGATATAAATGGAACCCCGGATCCTGTGTTTACAAGACATATATGCATGTAATTTCGCGAGGGAATATGTATGAGCTCAAAATCTACGCCATACTCCCCGAATTTCACATAATCCCACAAATTCGGTCCAAGATGTAGTTCGAATTCTGCGAATTTATTTTGGCCATCATAGTTTCCATACAGGAAACTTGCTCGGATCAAATACTTGCTGCCACTCGTAACATTTATTTTGTAGCAGTTTCTTATTCCTTCAGGGAAGCTCCTAACAGACCAATATTGTTGTTGATATTCGTTCTTGTAATCATGTGATACAAATTTAACTTCACCAGTGTCTATGAAGTTTGTGTCTGAAGTGTAGTTAATGCCTGTTGTCTTTTCAGTATAGCTAGAATCTCCGGCAAGGCCGCAGTCTATGCTAATGAAGCCTGAGACAGATCACAGACAGACACATACTATAAGAGAGAGGCCTTAGAATTTTCAAAAAATTAAACTGTAGTTGCAGAAATATTCATACCTGATTCATCCTGGGCATGAACTAGGAGCATAAGAGCAAAACCACCAAGCAGTGGAAAGAGGAGTGACTTGAATGTTCGCGACATCATTAAACTTTCAGAAACAAGTTTGTATTCAATTTAAAGACTCTGATCATTTTATATAAGTTGGATGCTATAATGCAGATCAGAATTCTTGACCCAGTAATACTTTAAAAGAGCCTTATATGTCAGTTAAGAAGCTGACCATAATAATTAATCTAACAAGTAGACATTAGTTGTGGTATCATGTCAGTTGAGGCAGGCAACTGGGTTTGTATTATATTATCTTTAAATTAAGCTCTCTTTGATTACTACGCTTTTTTCAACTAGTCACCTGCTTTTATTCTTGTCTCCTGTTGTTCTCCTCATTTCTGTCTCAGTAGCAATTTTTACCTCCTAACAGGGCCTTTGTCCATTACAAACCGAATTGAGGCAGAAGATTCCTATAAATCTGGTTTGAAGTGTTAGAGGTTCTATGAAGCATGATATTTCCAATTTTTCTATCATGGCAACATGCACAAAACAAAATGAAAGACAATGATCAACCAAGTTTTGCAAGCTAAGCATGAGGGTTAAAATGAGCAGAAGTTCTAGATCCAGAATAGGGATAAGATTTTAGAGAGGCGCGGACAATCAGCCCACTACTAGTTGGTCTAACACTGAGACTGTTCCAAACTTAACCACGTGTTATAGCATAACAAGTATGTGGTTTTATCACAAAATGTCTCGGTGTTATTAGTCGTGGAACCACTCATTATATATTGTATTTTGTCTTTGACTAATTACGTTAAGAGCCATTAAATATGCAACCAAAATGTTATGTGTTTGAACCTTTCAACCTCATCCCCATTATCACTATGTTAACATGGAGGGTGGGGCTGCGCCAATCACATTTTTGTTTGTCTCACTTCTGTTTCCGGGATTCAATTAATGGTTGTAATAATCTAAGAACTTAAGAATTTAACTATTTGAAAATACCAATATTATTATAGAACTCTTCCATCTCTAAAGAATATTACAACTGTTTTTGGTTTGTTTTTTCTTTTTCTATAATGTATCTTTGTATTGGTCTACCATTTGGGGAAACTCATTGGCGAAGTGGCAAAAGGATGAGACGAGAAGAAGCTGGTGAGAGAGGCGAGGAGAAGAATGGCAGCACGAGGGAAGAAGCCAAGAAATGTGTTTGTGATAAAGAAGATGCTTTTGGTACCTATTAGGTACTAAATTTGACGATGAAATGTCTGTTAGGTGCAAATTGACATAATACATTTTTAAAAAATATATAAAAAAAATTGAACGCATTAATCAATTGCTCAACTTGTTAACTCTAGAGCCGAAGTCTACGACACAGCTGGTTCGACTCAAATGTCCAAAGTCTACAACACAGCTGGTTTAACTCAAATTTAAGTATATTAGTGGGTCAATGGCTTGAAAGATCCATTACCAGTAGATTATCCATGAAATGATTAGGAATAGGCATAAGATTATTCTTGATGATGTACCCACTATTCTTAACTATAACTCCTGCCCATGTGCCTATGTATTATAACTAAGAATTTTAGGGAGCTTTATTTGTGATCTTGCGAACCTTAATTACGAGTGAGTGTGAGGAAAACACTTGCGCTTGGAGTTGTTTCTCCTTCTTCTTCTTTTGTAGTGAGAATTTCATAGAAATCCGGGGATGTAGCTTATTTATGAACCTTATAAATTCTTGTGTCGTTTGTGTGATTGGTTTACTTTTTTGTTTCCTAATCGCATTTGTTGTTTCGCGTTC
Source organism: Prunus armeniaca (assembly GCA_903112645.1). Lineage (NCBI taxonomy): Eukaryota > Viridiplantae > Streptophyta > Magnoliopsida > Rosales > Rosaceae > Prunus > Prunus armeniaca. The sequence continues at coordinate 4,337,271 of CAEKDK010000003.1, read as the reverse complement.
TAGGAGATCAAGAACCCGATTTCCTAACAACTAGTATCAGAGCTTCATGTTCAAGTGGGAACGATGAACGTACAATGTTGAGAAGAGAGTGGACAAGTTCAACGGCAGAGACTTTGTGATATGGAGGTCGCAGATTAATGATTACCTAAAGCTCAATATTAATATTGCACAAGCAGTCAGTTTTCTTTTCTAAAGAAGCTGCATAATTGATTATGAAATATTTGCAACTCATACATATTACATAATTTGGCATCTGTTACAAAAAAGATTGAATGACTTCCAAAAAAATATTGTCAAAAAGAAAAGTAACTACTAGCATCTCAATTCCCATTATTCTGCCCAACAGAGTGATGATTTTGCACAGCAATCAAGGCGGAGCTAGTGCATGCCCAGGGTGGGCATTGGCCCCCTTTTAAATATTGTTGTATATACAATTTTATGTTAGTATATTGTACAAAATATTATAAAATTCCTCACAAATTCTTAAATGGCCACTATTTTCTTTGTTTCTCTTTCATTCATGTCTAAATTTCTTTTGAATTGCATGTATTTTGTTATCATAAAAGGGTGATAGGTTATTCATACAAAAAATAAAGGAAAAAAAAGATAGAGAAAAGTGATAAAATTAGGGATTTCTTAAAAACTAGGTTGATTTGTCATAAAAAAAAGTGTTTGAATTTTTAAAGGTGCCCCCTCTTACTTAAATTCCTGACTCCGCCACTCAAACTCTTAGACACTGTCTCAATGGAGTTTCCCGACTCAATGTCGCTGCTCTGCTTTGTTCAACCCAGTTGTGTTGCCAAACACTCCTTTAGTCCCACCACTACCTTACTCATGGTTGGCCTTTTGCTGGGATCTGTAGATACACATTCAATTGCTATTTTCACAGCTTTCCGGACAGAGTTAATGTTGAAAGTTTCATCTAACCGGGGATCAACGACTTTTGAAAGCATGGGATAAACAATACTGTCGATGTGTTCTTTTAGAAGCATAGAATCAACCCATTTCTTAATGTGAATTGCTTCTGTTGTCTTTGAGAAAACACGTCGACCTGTGATAACCTCCAGCAGTACAATATGTTAGCCTTTTTTAACTACTTTAATTAGTAGTTATATTTTAAACAACAAATAGAATAATGAAATTAAATATGACGTTTGCTCCACTATGATACAACTTTCTAAATCAAAGTCCTAGCACTAGAGCTTTCATTTCTAGCGAAATTTTTGGGTTTATTGATGCGGCTATACAAGAATGACGATATGAATGTTCTCTACAAATTTATAGGACAAACTCAAAACATTATTTAAAAATAATTAATTAACTAATTGGGTTTAATTTAAATCACTGAGCCCAAGAGCCCTAAGGCCCAATGCTAACCTTTTGATTAATTAAATATATATTAATTAACCATTGAACACATAATTCTCACATATTATTGAAGAAAAATGATATATACTAAAATAAAATAGTATAGCCGCCCGGCTATACTCAGGTTTCCCCTTAATTGCTTTTAAAAATCGTACAGCCAAGCGGCTATACCTTAAAAAAAAATAAAGAAACCGGTGCTGCTCGTTTGACGCGTGGCGCATAAGCGCTGGGCGGGTCCGTATACATACATATAGCTATACTAGATTCTTTTTGAAATTTTTTTAAAGATAGTATAGCCGTGCGGCTATACCTTTTAAGACAAAAAAATATAATTAAAAAAAAATTAGTTTCTTAACTTTTGTTTTTTTGACCTACTTCTTTAATTTAATATAGGCTTAATTATGTACATGCCCCCTGTGCTTTCCAACTTATCTCAGATTACCACATGTGGTGGAAAACGTCTCAAAGTACCCCCCAACGTGCAAAAAACTGTCTCACGTTACCCTTTCCGTCAGTTTTTTTGAAGTTCCGTTACGAATGTTACTGTTCATCTCCCCCAAAATTCCAGAACAGTAGCCCCTCCCCTTTGTTACTGTTCATCGCTTATTTACCCTCCAAAACTCAGAAATTTCTCCTAACCAACACAACTAGCAGCAAGAACAACTCGAGAGGTTGAAAAATCATACTTGGATCGAAGAAAATGGTGCTCGGAATCGCCCGAACGAGCAATGGAGATTTTGGGTAAAAACCGGCCAATTTCTTGCTTTTTTCGGTGATCCAGACGACGGTTGGCAGCGGCTGAGATGTGAGGGTGGTAGAGGACAACGTGCTGGTTCTTTTGATATCCATGTCGTCGCTTGGGGTGGCCGGAGGAGGCGATGGCAGCCCAAAAACTGGTGCGATGAACAGTAACAAATGGGAGGAGCTGCTGTTCTGGAATTTTGGGGGAGATGAACAGTAACGTTCGTAACGGAACTTCAAAAAAACTGACGGAAAGGGTAACGTGAGACAGTTTTTTGCACGTTGGGGGGTACTTTGAGACGTTTTCCACCACAGGTGGTAATTTGAGATAAGTTGGAAAGCACAGGGGGCATGTACATAATTAAGCCTTTAATATATGTAATTAACTAATATGTTAGCCTTTTTTAATTACTTTAATTAGTAATTATATCTTAAACAACAAATAGAATAATGAAATTAAATTTGGCGTTTGCTCCACTAGGATACAACTTTCTAAATCAAAGTCCTAGCACTAGAGCTTTCATTTCTAGTGAAATTTTTGGGTTTATCGATGCGGCTATACAAGAATGACGATATGAATGTTATCTGCGAATTTATAGGACAAACTCAAAACATTATTTAAAAATGATTAATTAACTAATCGGGTTTTGTTTCTGGGAGCTCACGAGCAACTTCCCTATGGGTTACTCATCCTGGGATTGCTCTAGCCCCAACTCGCTTAAATTCGGAATTCCTTTGACTCCGAAGCTAGTAAGCTCCCAAAAGGCCTCGTGCTAGATGGAGGCAGGCATGTGCATATAAGGCACATCACCTCCTCCCCGTTGGTCGATGTGAGATGTTACATGCTAAGCTAAAGTAGCATGGATGACGTGAGTAACAAATCCTAATTTTCAAACTGTGATAATTGTGGTATGTATTATTCCGGTTAGACTTTTATTACTCTCCCTCTCATCTCAAGTCTTTTTGCACAGCTCGTACACTTTTTCTTTATACACATCAAACCTTTTCATATTAGTAGACGCCTCTCTCACCAACTTTAATTTAATAGAGCATATAGATGTTTTCTATCACATTAAGTTTAATACAGTTGGTTATTACATGTTAATATTAATACAACAAATAGCACATTAAGTTTAACAAAAGGATCATTAACTTTAATGCCAATGGCATATGCATCACATGAAGAAGAGCTACATGATTTGAAGCACATGTGCTAGGTCTTATTGATTTTACGCATAAAAAATAATTGATCTAAAAAGAAAATGGAGGAAACTAATACATCCCAACTCCCATTATTTGATCTAGCCAAGGAATAGTTCAACTACCTAACCGAGGGATTTAGCATAGAGATCGAACTATCAGACCTTATCTCAATGGAATTTGTTAACTTAGTTTCATGGCTCTGCCTTGTTCCAGCAATCTCTGTTGCCAAACTCTCCTTTAGTTCCACCACCACCTGACTCATGGTTGGCCTTTTTATAGCATTTGGAGATACACATGCCATTGCTATCTCCACAACCTTCCATACAGCGTTCGTGTTGAAGTGTCTCTCCAACCTCGGATCAACAATGCCGTAAATGTCTCCTTCTGCAAGCATGGACCTCACCCACCGACTGATGTGAATTCTTTCATGTTCCCTTGATGAGTAAACAGGTCGACAGGAGATAATCTCCAGCAGCACAACCCCGAAGCTATAAACATCACTTTTCTCGTTCAACCTGTTTGATAGGTTGTACCTTCAAGTACAAGTTACAACCATTTGCAAATAAAACATCACATTTTTTAGTTTCTAATATTTGATTTGAATGCTCCAATTAAGGGACGGATAAACTAAAAGCAAAAACAAAAAAATTACTTACTCTGGGTCAAGGTAGCCGGGAGTGCCAGCAACGACGGTCGATACATGAGTGTCATCATTGGAGGGGAAAGTTCTGGATAGTCCAAAATCAGATAGCTTGGCTTGGAAATTTTCATTCAGCAAAATATTTGTTAATTTTACATCCCTGTGGATTATTGGTGGCTTACAGCCATAGTGCAGATACTCCAATCCTGCATTTCAAGTTGAGATACCACATCCCAAATATTGAATTAAAAGAAAAGAAAAGAAAAGAAAAGAAATTAATAGGAGATGCTAGCTAACAAAAATATTGTTACAAATATTTTAGTTTCAGACCTTGTGCAGCGTCTATTGCTATTTGAAGTCTGTCTTTCCAAGTCAAGATATTTGAGCTGCTACCTGCATCCATAACAAATAAAGAGCCTAAAGTTTAGAAGTAGTACGAGAAATAGTGAAATTTTGCTACTGAACATGTAATTCAAGTGCAGGCAAACCTGAAAAAAGATGTTCACGCAAATTTCCACTGGACATGTACTCGTAGACAAGCCCTACCCCAGTCTTATCATTGCAATATCCAACCAGGCTTGTCAAATTTTTGTGATGAACTCTCAGAAGAAGATCAACCTGTAATCGAACAGACAAGAACATCTTAGTTTCTAACAAATGATTTGAGCTCAAACCCAATAATATTGTATTAGTTTATTTAGACAAACATGCCTCCGCAAGAAATTGTTGAAATCCTTGAACCGAGGATGGCGAAAGCATCTTGATAGCTAGTTGAGTATCGTCGATGTAGCCATGATAAACATTTCCAAATCCACCTTTTCCAAGAATCCGCTTGAAGTTGTTCGTGATCTTAATGATCTCAGAGTATGTAAACTGCCGTTTTGTTGACTCCACTGATGTCCCAATGGTGTCTTTTGCTTCTGCAACAACTCCTAATACCATATAGAGCCATAATGAAGAAGGTTATACATTAGCATTTTAGGATGTAAACTTTCATCCTATGTATAAAACTATATAGCCATAAATTTATGGAAGTCTACCATGTCTTTTCCTTTTGAAACCCCACCAAGCAGCTGCTACACATAATAAGAAGACTGAAATTCCAACGATTGACCCTACTAATGGAATAACAAAATTGTTCTTCTTCCTTTTGCAAGAAACAGCTCCAGATAGATTTGGATTTTCGCATAAACTGAAATAAAGATGGTTGATAGCAAGAGTAGTTAAATTTTGATCAATATAATAGGTACCAATAATATAAGCTCCTCTGTAATATTAGAAGCTAATGTTATAATTCTCATGAAAACAGAATTTGGTTACAAAACTGGTGGAAATTTGAAGTAGGCCAAACAAACAAAAACAAAACACACAGACAGACACATATTACAGCCATGGTTTTCTACAACACAAACCTTAAAGATAGCAAACCACTCTTGTTTCTGTCAATTAGTCTAATTGGAACTGAGCCTGTGAGCTTGTTTTTCTCCAGGTTTCTGCAAATGTGAATTGAACACTATATCCATCACCCTGCTTTAGTTTGTAACCAAGGATTTGCAGTTTTGCCCCCTAAAAGTAACAAAAAACTTACAGCACATTTAAGTTTGGCAATTGAGACACGAAGTCCGGAATTGGTCCTATCAAGTTGTTGTTTGATAAATCCCTGAAATCAGCTCAACTCAGTTAAAATAAACTGATTGTGCCACATAAAATTCTGATCATATTCTGTGTACCTTCCCATTAATTTGTAAACTTATGTAACAAGTACAGAGGAAGACATATATTTGCACTTACAATGTATGTATCATTTCGAGATTGGATATAGAAGTAGCTATCTCCCCTGTCAGTCCGCTTGAGGACAAGTCCCTGCAGATTGCACATCCTGTAACTTAATTCATCGAAACATGAAATTTAAATGAAAAATATAAACTGAAGATATACATACAAGGATATGATTCTTGGGGACTCATTTTCACGATAGCTACAGTTTAGACCTTCCCACAAGTAAGCATGCGGGACACATGGATCTCCTTGCCAGTTCTTTTTAATCTTGTAAGTTGACTTGATTTCTTTGATTGCGTCAACTAATTTAAATATTTTCGGAATCAAACAGAAAATCCTCATCAAAATCAATCATACATATGTGCAATAAATTGATAGCAAAAAAATTCGCTTGTGTAGGGAAGAATTACTTACCATCTGCTTGGTTTGTTTCTGATTCTAAGAATTCTTTTACCATGTAAAACTCGATAGCATTGAGGATTGGTGGAAGGGTAGAGTTCTCAAACTTAAAGATTGAGAAATTATATTGTCCTCCACTACTTTGAGCTTTAGTGCTGTAAATAGTCCAGGTGGACAAGTACTCAAGAACAAGACTTTTGCGAAAGAGTTCTCCATCCCTATTGATGTACATCTGTCTAGACTGGTTGCCTGGGAGTTTCTCAACTTCTGAAAAGTGCATGTAAACATAATATTCCGTAACATTATCAGAAGGCAGCCACAGTATTTCCAAGGAACCGTTTTTATTTTTCGGTGTAGCAGCTGTGCTCAGGACAATTTCTGGTGGTCGGAAATTATTGCTATTGTCTATGGTGGATGTGGTAATTAATTGTGTCCAATCATTGTCGTAGTAGCCATTCCAGATGCGATCAAAAGCATCATATGGAAACCTGCATAGAGAATAAGATACATTGAGTTCATTAGTATTGTTGGCAGGGGATTTGAAATTAGGACGTCTTCCGACATTGGGAAGAGAAATAATCTCGAGCCCCTGTACTATGTACTCACCGATATGAAGTTAAATTAGCGTTTTGACCCGTGTCAAATCGCATGTCAAGTGCCAAGGACTCCCCTTCAGTTACATAAGATCCATTCAATAAAGGCCTTATTTCTAGAGCTGATATAAATGGGACCCCGGAGCCTGTGTTTACCAGACAAACATGTATGTAGTTTCGGCCAGGGACATGTATGAGCTCCTTGTGTGTGATAGTAGATGCACTCTCCAACTTCACCGAGCTCCATAAGTTAGCTCCAAGGTGCAGATCGAATTCAGGAACTTTATTTTGGCCATCATAATTCCCATATACGAAACTTGATCTGATTAAATACTTGTAGCCATCAGTAACATTGATCTCGTAGCAGTTTCTGTTTCCTTCAGGGAAGCTCCTAAGAGACGTGTAGGGCTCTTGATACCTATAGCCATATTCCTGTAACACGGATTTTCTTTCACCCGTGTCTATGAAGGTTTCGTCTGAAATGTAGTTAATGCCGGTTGTGTTTTCAGTATAGCTGGAATTTCCGGCAAGGCCGCAGTCTATGCTAATGAATCCTGAGACACATGGAAGGCATGGATTGTATATAAGATGTGTTAGTTTATGGATGAAGAGGTTTAGAGTGAACCAACGCCCAAGGTTAATCGGAACAAGCTCTGATACCACTGTTAATTTATGGGAGAAGAGGTTTCAGAAATGGTTGGTTTAGTGGTTAAGACAACAGCTTAACTTGGAATAGAAAACTTTTGAAACATTAACAAAGTAGTTTTACTTGAATGGAGGAGGAAAGGTACAAAGCTTTAGATATAGGACTTAGTGGGATATAGGACAACAGGTAGTTTTCAGCTTACATATTTATCAAGGCAACAAGCCGATATATAGCTTAGTCCGTTAGTTGATTATATTACAGCACTTGTACTAAAGCATACTTTGATATTTTGGATTCACCGACTTTGCTAGGTCGGTTTGCTCATTCTCCATTATTCTATATTTTTCTATATTATTCAAGACACAAGTGCATTAATTTTAACAAGATGATACTCTCTATATATATATGTTACCAAAAATGTGTTATGAACATACATACCTGGTTGATCATCCCGGGCATGAACTAGGAGGAGCATAAGAGCAAAGCCACCAAGCAATGGAAGGAGGAATGGCTTGAATGTTTGCGACATCCTTCCACTTTGGGAAACTAGATTAATGTCTGTTGCCATTTTATACAATCAGAAATGCTATTCAGATACATTAATTTTCTTGACCGAGCAATACGCTAGAAAGTGAAGTATCACATATTTTAAAAAGATATTTAGTTATATACCCATTCTTAGCATTAATAATATAGATAAACCCTACACCATTTAATTTCTATAAACAAACCCAAAAAGATCCAAAAAATGATAGCTGGCCCTATTGAATTTAATCTTAATTATTAAATTACTTTGATACCCTATTGAGTACTTTAGGTTTTTTTTATGAGGTTTTGGGGTTGGGCTTGTTTTAAGAAATTGATGCCAGTTTTGTAATTTATAAAACGTTAATGTAAATGAGCTTTGGGTGTGTTTCTAAAGTCCATTTTATGTAGGGTATTTTTATAATTTGGGCCCCTCTATTGAGTATAATAGTGAATCCCCCTATTTAAAAACCATTGGCTAATTAAACATATTGTGGCACGGGCAGGAAGAGTCAATTAACAAATATTTTCCACAACATGCAAGTCTACCATGCAAGTCTACAATTCATACCTATCTTTGGATGGAGTTATTGTAGGTGCGTCTTTGAAGGAATGTTGACACGTTCTGTAGTTGACTTATGACCAATTCTCTTTGACTTTTGTGGAATATTTGTCCTGCATTTGAAAGACAGTGGGTCTACGGAAGGCTTGTAAATACGGAGGAAGACTTAGACATGAATATGACTGAGTTGTTGTGGAAGCAAGATACCTATGGGTACTAGGTCAAATAATTAAGTCAATTAATTTGAGAATTATTTGATTTTTACCTTAATTAGAGATTTGATTTGAATCAAATTCCTAATTAAATCAATCTCTCTAAATCGGGGAAGAATAATTCCTTTCCATCTGTGGAATTATTTTTCCGAAACCCTAGCCTCCGAGGCTTTTATAAATACATGGCTACACCAATAATTGAGGTAATTCTAAACTTAATTCTAAACTTTTGTCTAAAACTCTGCAGAAATCCTCTCTCATAAACTCTAGCCGCCATACTCTTTCTCTCTCTCACACAAGGCTCCGGCCACCACACATAGCTCCAGTCACCTTGTTCTCACACTAGATAAATCTCCATACCTTTGTTAGCTATTGTTTTCCTACAAACACTTGACCTAACTTAGGAATTAGGGACGGACCCAGGATTTCAAAATGGGGTGGGCTAAATTTACATTGCGTATAAACCTATTATGTCCATCTCTAATGCTAGATAATTCAAACCCAAAATTTCGCGATCTAAAATAGAACTATTCATGTATATCTCATACTCAACTTTATTAATTGTTTAAAAATGATTTAACTCTAAAATAATTTTATGTTTAATTATTTCTTAATTTAATTTTAGTTTATGTCATCATAATTTATTTTCTTGAACATTTAACTTTAAAAAAATTCAAATTTGGGAAACAAAATTTTGATTCACAAATGGTATAAAAGGAGATAAAAGATAACATTTATTACCTCTAAACAAATATAACATTTATTACTTTTTGTTGTTGTTAGAGCTGATGTATTACTTGTTTCTTTGTCTCAAAATTCTTTTTGATGTTATTGTTACAATATTAAAGCTGCGCAATGGGGTGTGGTTTTAATTTAAACAAAAATTTGATGGGTAAATGTGGTTTTTAATTAAAGTTTTTTAAGGTTAATTGTTTCTCTGTTCTCAAAACAAAAAAGTTCATTGTTTCATCAAGTCAACGCACAGCTAGGGTCCATTTATGTTGATTGGAAGTTGGGGTAGGTGTGTTGGGTTTGTTATTTTATATTATAAAAAGAGAACCGTCTGGTCTGTAGGCCATGTTAACCAAAGGGACGGTCCATTCCTGTTAGGCATCCTCCTGAGTATGGTTTTTCACTCCGTATTGTTTTGCAAGGGGAAAGATAAGCGAAGATGAAGACGGAATTTTTGGACGAATATTCTTTGGGGACAAAAATCGTGGTCAAGCTTACGTTTTTGTCTCATGTTCATCATCCAATTATCAATCGGCAACTCAGAAAGTCATTATACACTTCTCAAAGTCCAATTTTTAAGTTCTAGTTTAGTTTTTTTTTTTTTTTTTTTTTTTTGGTTGTTTTGTCGGAAGTTGTCAGTTTAAATTGAACACTTGATTGTAATTTCCTTGGGTTATTATAGTAGAATTAATTTTCTCCCACCAGCGTGGAAGCTACTTCCAAGTCAGGGTTCACTAATATACAAAGTTACATCGCATGCATGACTTGGTCGTCTTGTAGGCATCTTGCGCGTAACTGTCCATGTCAGAAACATCATCTTATCGTATTATATGGTGATGATTGATGACCAATTTACGTAGACAATTGTGTGGAAATTTGGGTTTGATTAGAGAAGACTCGTAAAAGGGACGGTCTGAAATTAGACTTTTCTATATAATTTAAGGCTATACTTGTTTTAAGTCACGCTTGCATCGTCAAAGAACTTGACATGAAATTTGGATTGATGAAATTGCCCATTGCATCGTCAAAGAACTTGACAGGAATACTAATTTGTCATTGAATTGCTACAAATACGAAACTACATGGTTAAAATTGACGGAATTAAAACTACATGGTCAAAAGTGGTTGAAGTGTCAAACTATAGAGACCAAAAGTGACTTTTAACCTTATTCTTTTTCTTTTTACCAAAAGAAAATGTGTTATTTACAAGTCTTATTTTACATTTTGTTTTTCGCTAGGGGAGAGGGAGAGTCATTAGAGTCACCGCACTGGTCAATAATAATAATTTACTCCACAGTGAACCAAAAAACGCTGTGACAGGGGATAACTAGGGGTGTTTTGTTGCCGGGTTGCCCAAACTGGTGACCAGGGTCTCATCAGCAGAGCATGAGGAGGCTGTAGCTGCAACGGAGGCTGCTGTGATGTTTGCTGAAATGTTAGCCTTGGAATGGATGATTTTTGAAGGAGACTCTATTGAGGTAGTGGTGAATTTTACGCAATACTTTCAGCCGGGTTAAATTTTTACGCACTCATTGTGAGGCAAATAGTGTAGCACATAGGACTGTCAGATGTGCTCTATTATGTACTCATGTTAATGAGTGGTTTGAAATGCCTCTAGACATTATTCATAAAGTCTTGATTGAGGATAGTTGCAATTGGAATCACATATTAAGTTTCCTACTTCTTTCTAGTTTTTGATAAAGTTTTCCTCCTACCATCGAGCTTTACAAAAAAATTAAAATTAAAATTAAAACAAGAGAATGTAAACATAACAATGCGCAAGAAAATTGAAAACTTTGGAGACGGGGCCTAATATGTATGATAATGCGACCTTAAGTTAATACAAGAACAGAGCTCAAACAAGAGTCCTAATTCATGGACTTGAACAACATCCAAGAAATATGGAAGATTACAAACTTGGGAGATGAAGCCTAACTTCTGTGATGTGAAGAACTTATATCTATACTAGAAGTCTAGAACAGAGCCAAAACAAGAGCCCAAATTCATGCTTCTTTTCATGATTAGCTACAGAGGCACAATGGAACTCAAGCAGAAGCATTATGTACTGGTATCAGTACTACCTCACGGAGGGAGTTAGCCTAACGATCGAATTGTCAGCCATTAATGCATTGGAATTATCTAATTCAGCTACATGGCTATGATTTGTTCGAGCACGTTCTGTTGCCAAACACTCCTTCAAATCCACCACTAAGTGCTCATTTGGCTTTGCTTATTTGGGGTGACAAGTGATTTCTAAAAAATTTTGGGAAGTGTTTAACAAGACGATCATTAACTTTAATGCCAGTGGCATATACATTAATATTTGAAGAAGAGCTACATGAGATTTGAAGTACATGTGCTAGTCTTATTGATTACCCATACAAAAAGAATTGATCTGATGGGGGAGAAGCATTTGGTAGAGTTCTGTCTTGATCCACCCCTATGCTCCTGCATCACGATCTAAAAAGAAAAAGGAGGAAACTAACACATCCCAGCTCCCATATTATTTGATCTACCCAAGTAATATATAGTTTTACTACAACTACCTAACCGAGGGATTTAGTATAGTGATCGAACTATCAGACCTTATCTCAATGGAATTTGTTAACTCAGTTTCTTGGCTCCGCCTTGTTCCAGCAATCTCTGTTGCCAAACTCTCCTTTAGTTCCACCACCACCAGACTCATGGTTGGCCTTTTTATAGCATTTGGAGATACACATGCCATTGCTATCTCCACGGCCTTCCATACAGTGTTCGTGTTGAAGTGTCTCTCCAACCTCGGATCAACGATGCCGTAAATGTCTCCTTCTGCAAGCATGGACCTCACCCACCGACTGATGTGAATTCTCTCATGTTCCCTTGATGAGTAAACAGGTCGACAGGAGATAATCTCCAACAGCACAACCCCGAAGCTATAAACATCACTTTTCTCGTTCAACCTGTTTGATAGGTTGTACCTTCCAGTACAAGTTACAACCATTTGCAAATCAAACATCACATTTTTTAGTTTCTAATATTTGATTTGAATGCTCCAATTAAGGGGATGAAAACTTTAAAAAAAAAAAAAAAAAAAAAAAAAAAAAAAAATTACTACAGGGTCGAGGTAGCCGGGAGTGCCAGCAAGTGTCATCATTAGAGGGGAAAGTTCTGGATAGTCCAAAATCAGATAGCTTGGCTTGGAAATTTTCATTCAGCAAAATGTTTGTTAATTTTACATCCCTATGGATTATTGGTGGCTTACAGCCATAGTGCAGATACATCAATCCTGCATTTCAAGTTGAGACAACACATCCCAAAAATTGAATTAAAAGAAAACGAAAGAAAAGAAATTAAGGAGATTGTAGCTAACAAAAATATTGTTACAAATCTTTTAGTGACCTTGTGCAGCGTCTATTGCTATCTGAAGTCTGTCTTTCCAAGTCAAGATATTTGAGCTGCTACCTGCATCCATAACAAATAAAGAACCTAAAGTTTAGAAGTACTATGAGAAATAGTGAAATTTGGCTACCGAACATGTAATTCAAGTGCAGGCAAACCTGAAAAAAGATGTGCATGCAAGTTTCCACTAGACATGTACTCGTAGACAAGCCCGACCCCAGTCTTATCATTGCAATATCCAACCAGGCTTGTCAAATTTTTGTGATGAACTCTCACAAGAAGATCAACCTGTAATCGAACAGACAAGAACATCTTAGTTTCTGAGCTCAAACCCAATAATATTGTATTAGTTTATTTAGACAAACATGCCTCCACAAGAAATTGTTGAAATCCTTGAACTGAGGATGGCGAAAGCATCTTGATAGCTAGTTGAGTATCGTCGATGTAGCCATGATAAACATTTCCAAATCCACCTTTTCCAAGAATCCGCTTGAAGTTGTTGGTGATCTTAATGATCTCAGAGTATGTAAACTGTCGTTTTGTTGACTCCACTGATGTCCCAATGGTGTCTTTTGCTTCTGCAACAACTCCTAATACCATATATAGCCATAATGAAGAAGGTTATACATTAGCATTTTAGGATATACACTTTCATCCTATGTATAAAACTATATAGCCATAAATTTTTGGTAGTCTTACCATGTCTTTTCCTTTTGAAACCCCACCAAGCAGCTGCTACACATAATAAGAGGACTGAAATTCCAACGATTGACCCTACTAATGGAATAACAAAACTGTTCTTCTTCCTTTTGCAAGAAACAGCTCCAGATAGATTTGGATTTTCGCATAAACTGACATAAAGATGGTTGATAACAACAGTAGTTAAAGTTTGATCAATATAATAGGTACCAATAATATATGCTCCTCTGTAATATTAGAAACTGATGTAATAATTCTCATGAAAACAGAAATTGGTTACAAAACTGGCGGAAATTTGAAGCAGGCCAAACAAACAAAAACAAATTGATTGTGCCACATAAAATTCTGATCATATTCTGTGTACCTTCGCATTAATTTGTAAACTCATTTCACAAGTACAGAGGAAGGCACATATATGTACTTACAATGTATCTATCATTTCGAGATTGGATATAGAAGGAGCTATCTTCCCTGTCAGTCCGCTCGAGGATAAGTCCCTGCAGATTGCACATAACCGTAACTTAATTCCTCAAAACATGGAATTTAAATGAAAAATATAAACTGAAGACATACATACAAGGATATGATTCTTGGGGACTCATTTTCATGATAGCTACAGTTTAGACCTTCCCACAAGTAAGCATGCGGGACACATGGATCTCCTTGCCAGTTCTTTTTAATCTTGTAAGTTGACTTGATGTCTTTGATTGCGTCAACTAATTTAAATATTTTCGGAATCAAACAGAAAATCCTCATCAAAATCAATCATACACATGTGCACTAAATTGATAGCAAAAAAATTACCTCATGTAGGGAAGAATTACTTACCATCTGCTCGGTTTGTTTTGATTCTAAGAATTCTTTTACCATGTAAAACTCGATAGCATTGAGGATTGGTGGAAGGGTAGAGTTCTCAAACTTAAAGATTGAGAAATTATATTGTCCTCTATTTCTGAGAGCTTTACTGTTGTAACTAGTTACAACGCCCAAGTAATTACGAAGAACAAGACTTTTTTCAAGGAGTTTTCCATCCCTATTGATGTACATCTGTCTAGACTGGTTGCCTTGGAGTTTCTCAACTTCCGAAAAGTGCATGTAAACATAATATTCCGTAACATTATCAGAATGCAGCCACCGAATTTCCAAGGAACCGTTTTTATTTTTCGGTGTAGCTGTGGGAACCAATTAAATTAAAACCCTAGGTCAAATAATTCCTTCCATTTGGGGATTATTTGACCTAATTGGGAATTACTCAACCTAATTGGGAGTTACTCAATTTAATTGGGGGTTACCAAATTAAATTGATAATAACCTAATTAAATTGAGATTTCATTTGATACCTACCACAATTAGGGATTTGATTTACTCTAATAAATCAAATCCCTAATTAATCAAATCAATGCCAAATCGGGGAGGAATAATTCCTTACCAACTACGGAATTATTCCTTTGAAACCCTAGCCTCCGAGACTACTATAAAAAGATGGCCACACACAAGGGTGGAGGTACGTCTAAATTCCTACTGAAACGCTGTAGAAATTATTTCTCACAAACCCTAGCCACCACTTTCTTTCTCTCTCTTACACAAAGCTCCGGCCACCACACACGACTCCGGCCACCACACATGGCTCCGGTCACCCGGTTTTCCTTGAAATACCCTACCTAACTTAGGCATTGGAGGGCCTTTGGCCAACACCCCCCGGGTGTGGTCCTTTTACCCCGATCTGTTTTGCAGGGAGAAAGAGAAGTGGAGAAGACGAAGGAATCTTAGGCGAATATTCTAGGGGACGAAATTTGCTCCCACAAATTGGTGCTTTCATTGAGAGCACGAGATATATTCAAAGCGTGCTCCAAATCCATCTTTCACACATTTTTTCAAACAACCATGGTTGATACAAGATGTACGAAGAGTAACGCCACCACGACGGGCCCATCTCATGGTTTCGTGGTGGAAACCTCAATGCAACTGCACAGAATCATGGCTGCCAACGCCTTGCAGCCGTCTTCTGGTGCTTTGCAGCCGCCTTCAGCTGCTGGAATTGCAGAACAGCCGCCACATGACCCCGGGACCTCCATAGCCTTGCAGTCGCCAGCGCCGATTACCGGAGTTGCTCTGCCTCGCTGTCCTGCCGTCGAAGCATAGTAGCAGCCACGCCACTTAACTACCGGACTAGCTGCACAGCCCCACGGCTACTCTGACGTCGTCCCAGTCTTGGAGCAGATCCATTCTCTCCCTCCTCTGCGATCACACTTGACATATGCACCTGTGTACGCGTCTAATAGAGCCCTAGCCTACATGCCGTTGGGCCTGATGCACACCACTATACTTGACCCGCGTAGTCAGGTGGACCTTAACTCACAAGTTGATCAACTCACACAGAAGGTCGATGATCAAAACAACCTGATTGGCTAGCTACTCAGGCAGATCAACTTGATTGCTTTTAAAAATAGTATACCCATGCGGCTATACTGTTTAAAAAAAACCGGTGCTACTCGTTCGACGCGTGGCGCATAAGAGTTAGGTGGGTATATATAGTATAGCCGGCCGGCTATACTAGATTCTAGTTGAATTTTTTTTAAATAGTATAGCCGTCCGGCTATACTCTTCGAAATGAAAAAAACTAATAAAAAATATAAATTAGTTTCTTAACTTTTGTTTTTTGGCCTACTTCTTTAATTTAATATATGTAATTAAGTAATATGTTAGCCTTTTTTTAATTACTTTAATTAGTAATTATATTTTCAACAAAAAATAGAATAATGAAATTAAATATGGCGTTTGATCCACTATGATACAACTTTCTTAATCAAAGTCCTAGCACTAGAGCTTTCATTTATATCGAAATTTTTGGGTTTATCAATGCGGCTATACAAGAATGATGATATATGAATGTTCTTTGCGAATTTATAGGAAAAACTCAAAACATTATTTAAAAATAATTAATTAACTAATTCCGTTTAATTTAAATCACAGAGCCCAAGAGCCCTAAGGCCCAATCCTAACCTTTTGATTAATTAAATATGTATTAATTAACCACTGAACACATAATTCTCACATATTATTGAAGAAAAATGATATATACTAAAATAAAATAGTATGGCCGCCCGGCTATACTCAGTTCTCCACTTAAGTGCTGTCAAAAATAGTATCGCCGTGCGGCTATACGGTAAAAAAAAATCCCGGTGCTACTTGTTTGACGTGTGGCACATAAGTGCTTGGCGGGATTGTATATAGTATAGCCGACCGGCTATACTAGATTCTATTTGAAATTTTTATCAAAATAGTATAGCTATACTCTTTGTATTGAAAAAAAAATAAAACTATGATACAACTTTCTAAATCAAAGTCCTAGCACTAGAACTTTCATTTATATCGAAATTTTTGGGTTTATCGATGTGGCTATACAAGAATGGTGATATATGAATGTTCTTTGCGAATTTCCCTACCAAAATTTGCAACTTGAAGCAGTCCCTGATCAATAGTCTCAATTATTAAGTTTACTCACTTCACTTTTTTTTTTAAAATCTCTAGGAGGGGAATCAAAGACCATAACATTTTCATGATTTTGTTCGTGTTTATGAATGGGCTCAATAGGTAGCTCCTATACATTGATTTTGTTCTTCACACCTTTTGGGGATTCAGGGCCATTTCTTGTCCCTATCGCTACCGAATATTGTGAAAGAGAAGTAGCACTACACCAATAGCTAATGGCTTACCCACTACACATTTTGAGTTGAACCAATATTGACATTGTATTGTGCAATTGTCTTTTCTGTTACACGAATTTTCATATTTCTCATAAAACTAATGCTCTTCAATTTTTCTTTTTAAATAATTGAATAAGTGATAACCATGAAGGGAACTTTCAGATTTGCGTGAAATGAGGTTAGGGTCGATGTCTTTGAATAATTGTGAAATGGGAAATTCGTACGAAAATTCATTAATAATATTTTATTGGGGAACATAAATCTGCGGAGTCTTTAGCCCAGAGCAGGAAAATCATTGAAATTGACAAAAGGGAAATTGCATGGGTTCAATTGACTTGGGTAGTCTCGTATGTGCATCTCTTGTGCGTCTGTCATGTTGACATGTTCTGTAGTTAATTTATGACCAATTCGCTTTGAGTTTTGTGGAAAATTTGGCCTGCATGTGATGGACAGTGGGTCTACGGAAGGCTTGTAAAATACGGAGGAAGACTTAACACATGAATATGACCGACTGGTAAATATATTTTATTTTATTTTTGTACGCAAGAAAGTTGAAATTACAAACTTGGGGTGACCTTACACCAATAATAGAACAGAGCTAAAACAAGAGGCCAAATTCATGTGAAAATAACAATGTGCAAGTGTGAGGCGAAGACCTTAAACCAATACTTAGCAGTCTAGAACAGCTTTGCTGGCTGATGATCTCGCTGTCATTGGTGATGATAAACGTAATACTCATATATATATTTCGCTAAAGTTAGGAAGAGGTGGGTGTTTTTTTGACACACTGCTAAGATGCTGTAGGGGTTCAAACTTGAGACTACTGGTCTGCAAGACCCTTTCCACTGAGATAGACCTCGTTGGCGAACATCATACTTATATTTAGTTTGGTAATTTTCCTTACATGATAGCAGTCTATATAGAGATAATAACTGGGCTGCTTGAACTTGTTTCTAACTCAATTTGGGAGGCCATTCTAATTGAGCTGCTTGAACTTGTATCATCGTTCCCTACAATTTGTGTTCTTCCAGAGGACATCTCAATTTCCAAACATTCCTTCAAGTCCTTATAGATAAAAGTTATATCAGGCCTTCGGATTGCTTTTAAAGACACACATGCCATGGCAAGTTGTAGAGCTTTCCAAGCAGAAGAGGTGTTGTAGGTCCCTTGTATTCTTGAATCCACGATACTTTCAATTTCCATAGTCTCAAAATTTGGACTCACCCATCGACATATGTGAATAGGTTCAGTTTCTACATCTCTTATTATTGCTGCTCTACCAGTTATTAGCTCTAGCAACACAATCCCAAAGCTGTATATATCACTCTTTTTGTTCAGCTTTCCTGTGTTGTAATATCTGGCAGAATAGGGAAAACAATTAATTAGATATTACTTGTTTTAGGGATAATTTGATCTAATAAAGCACTATACATACCTAATAGGATTTAGGGTTTAGGGCTTATAGAAAATGACTACCTAACATATAACTCAATTCAACAGATCATATATATGAAAGGTTACAATTTGGATCTGATCGTAAAACAATATTCCCTAAAAATTTGGAAAATTTAGTGAGCATAATTAACACTTACTGAGGATCAAGGTACCCAAATGTTCCTTTAGGGTCAGTTGATACATGAGTGGCACTTTCAGTTGCAAGAACTTTAGAAAGACCGAAATCGGCTATCATGGCGTGAAGATTTTCATTTAGCAAGATATTTGAAGTCTTTAGATCTCTATGTACTATTGATGGCTTGCAGCCATTGTGTAGATAATCCAGTCCTGCAAAAATTACTTAAGCCATGTTAACTAAATGAAGATCTTAACTCTACGATTTTCTTGCAACATACTATGTTTTTGTGTTTCAACACAAAAACACACGTACATTAGTCATAACTATTTCATTAATGTTTCCAAGATGAACACAAGAGAAGAATTAAATTTTGAAAACTGGAAGAGAAGAAACTAGATTATATATATAATTTTTAATTTCATTTTTATTTTTGTTTTAGTGCTTACCTCGTGCTGCATCAACTGCAATTTGAAGTCTCTCCTTCCAGGTCAAAACGTGTAAAGTTACATCTGCACCCAAAAAATTTCAGTGACCATAGAATTCTTTAAATTTTGTTGAAAATGAGCAATAAAGGAGAATTAGGCTTATAGATGGTCAATCCCCATAACGCGAGTTCATATGAATACGTATCGATTTACCAGCTGATAAACGCTGTTGCAAATTTCCATTAGCAACGAAATTATAAACAAGTGCCATAGTCTCCCCTTCATCACAGTACCCAACCAGAGAAACCAAGTTTCTATGATGAACTCTCACCAACAGTTTAACCTGCATTTGTTATGGCTATCAATCATTTTTAGCAACGACTAATGTTGATCTTGTTGAGCTCTCTTTGTAATCAATACAAAACAAACATGTAAGTACATATATCCTTCTTCATATAGCTACCTCATTTTCAAATTCTTTTGAGCCCTGTGTTGACGATGAAATCAGTAACTTGACAGCAACTTGAGTCTGATTTTGCAGAGTGCCAAAGTAGACTTCTCCGAATCCGCCTCTTCCAATTATTGATGCAAAATTTCTGGTAATCTCCACAATCTCTGGGTATGTAAAGCGTTGGCCCTCTGCCTCCAATAAACTGCTTTGGTTGGAATTCTGCATCACCTCTACATCAAAAGGATCATCACAATGGGCATGTTGTTTTTTCCTTTTAAAGCCCGCCCATAAAACAGCTGATACAGTTGATAAGAGGATGAAAATTCCAGGGATTGACACTGCCAAGACAATACTGATACTCTGCTTCTTCTTTTTGCACGAAACTTGTCCGGATAGATTTGGATTTTCACACAAACTGAAAAGAAAATTGTTGATGACAATCATAGTAAGATATGATTTTGATGGACTTCAAAATAGCACTTCTGCTCTTTATTTTTTATGTTAATTTTCTTTCTCCTTTCTTTTAAAAATAAAAATCGTACCGTAGGGATAGCAAACCATCCTTCCTCTTCTGAATGAGTCCTACGGGAACTAAACCTGTGAGTTCGTTTTTCTCCAAGTTGCTGCAAAGCATGCAATAGATCTATTACCATAATTTCTAAGGAGTTGCCGGTTTAGACCCATAAGCAAGTCAATAACTTACAGGTCCATTAATTTTCGCAGTCGAGACAAAAAGTCTGGGATTGATCCAGTTAAGTTGTTGTTTGATAAATCTCTGAAATGATAAGCAGCTTTACTCATTTAACTACTGATTGTGACCAATTATTTGGTGCCATTTTAAGGCATACTTACAAAATGTGTATCATGGTGAGATTGGATATATAAGGAGCTATCTCCCCTGTTAATCCGCTGAAGGACAAGTTCCTGCATGATTACATATATGTTCCGTAATTGAATAATTAAGACATAATTGGGATTAATTAAAAATATTTCGAGTAAGACAGTCAGAGTACTTACAAGGATACTATTCTACTGTGCTCATTGCTACAGTCTATACCTTCCCATGAGTTAACCAGAGGGGAGCATGGATCTCCTTGCCAGTTCTTCTTAATTTTGTAAGTTGACTTGATGCTAGTGATTGCATCAACTAATATTTTCAAAAGCAAACAGAATATATCACTAAATTAACAGTGACAAAATTAGCTTGTGTTACAAGTATAAGGAAAAAGTACTCACCATCTGCTTGGTTTGTTCTTGATTCTAAGAATTCTTTTACGGTGTACACCTCGATGGCATTAAGGATTGGTGGAAGGGTAGAGTTCTTAGCCTTAAAGATTGAAAGATTATTTTGTCCTCCAGTACTCAAAGCTCTAGTGCTGTAAATAGTGGAGGAGGACAAGTAATAAGGAACAACTTTCTCATGAAGGGACTCTCCATTCATAGTAATGTTGAACTGCCTAGACTGGTTGGGTTGGAGCTTTTCAAATTCTGCAAAGTGCATGTAAACAAAATATTCTGCACTGTTATCAAAATCCATCCAGGAAATGTACAAGGCATCAGTTCCATTCTTTGGTGTGGCAGCTGTGCTCATGACAACAGATGGGGGCTGGAAACTATTGTGAACATCAGAGTCGATCGTGGACGAGGTAATTACTTGTTTCCAATTGTCGTCATAGTAGCCATACCAGAAGCGATCATGAACATCATCTGGATACCTAAATAGATATTCAAGGGACCATCAGTATTGATTCTAGCTATTCAACCATGTAAACATCTCCTTGGACATTATGTACTCACCTGTATTCTGTCAAATTAGCTGCTATTTGACCGGTGTCAAGCCGCCATTGAAGTGCCAACGACCCGGTTTGTGTTTGATAAGATGTATTAGGTAAAGGCCTCAGTTCTAGTGCTGATATAAATGGAATCCCCAAGCCGGTGTTCACTAGACAAACATGTATATAGTCTCTTAGAGGGACATGTATGAGCTCCTTGTTTGTAATGGTTGATGCATCCTCCAACTTGACCGAATCCCAAACATTAGTTCCAAGTTGCAACTCGAATTCTGGCAATATATTCTGCCTATCATAGTTCCCATATTTGAAACTTGATCTGATCAAATATTTGGTGCCATTTGTGACATTGATTTTGTAGCAGTTCCTGATCCCTGCAGGGAAACTCCTAAGAGACATGTAGGGCTCTTGATACTTATTTCTGTACTCTTGCAATACGACGTTATTTTCACCGGTGCTTATGAAGGTTTCGTCTGAAATGTAGTTAATTCCTGTCATCTTTTCTGTATAGCTGGTATTTTCTGCAAGGCCACAGTCTATGCTAATAAAGCCTAAAAGAGAGACACATATTAGATGTCTTGTGCTTACTAAAATGTATGGCTTACACTATACACTGTTACCAAAGCAACCTCTTTTTTCTTTTTTTTTTTTGGGCAATTGGAGATAGACATACCTGTTTGATCATCTTGGGCATGAACTAGGAGGAGCATAAAAGCAAAGCCACCAAGCAGTGGAAAGAGGAATGGCTTCATTCTCTCTGCGATAATATTATTCTACTTTGAGAAACCGGATGCAGAGTTATCATTTTATGTACAATATTAGCAAATCTATAGAGTACAATATTTTGACCGAGTAATTCTAGAAAGTGAACTGAAGTATCACATTATTTAATTCCATTAGCTAATCAAACATATTGAGGCAGATGATGTGAGATCTAAATGAAAAAAATTTAATAGTAGACAGCAACATATTTGGCCATGAGTTAATGTCATGAAGTGTTTTTGGTACTTTCTTTGCAGGCTAGCTAGTCACTGGTGAAACTTCTAAAAAGTCGTATGAGCAATATATTCCACCGCTGACGAACTGTTCAGAACATGAGATGATATTGTGAGGTGGACTCAAATGAATGGTTATCGCTGTATGTAGTTTATTACTATTATTTGTTATATAACTAAGGGAAAATTGTATAGAGAATTCGAAAATAGAGAAAGACAATAGAATTTGTGTCAATCAACTTGTACGTCACTTACTTTCATCTATGGTAGAATCATCTATTTATAGGCTTACGATATAGGAGATTAAGTACTACATTTACAACATATGAATAAGTTACAAGCACTAACTACAAATATTTAGGGCATAGGTTACATAGAATTAGAAAGGGTGGAATGCTAAAAGGTATGGTGGTCATCCACCAATTATGCATTTACAACATTATTATTATTATTTGCATATGCTTGTTTAAGCATAACAAAATTGAAGGTGATTCCAAGCTTGTTATTGACTGTTTGAATGCTAAAGATGAAATTCCATGGAATATGAACTTTGTAGCTTAAACTAGCAGCCAAGTTAAAGGTCATGGTCAAAGAAAGGAAGTTGCATTTCATTGCATCGCATGGGCTTTGTTGACTTGGGTAGTCAACGCATAAATGCCAAGCATTTTATGTTTCGTGATGAGAAGTGAGATGAATGGATTGAGTTTTTCTTTTCATGTTGAATAAGTATTTTATGGTTTGGGATTGATTATTATGCGTGAATGACTATTAGTACTTATATTTGATTATATTTGATAGAATATTCTGACTTAAAAAGAATTAGTAGTACAATTCATATGTATTGTATTATTTATATTTTTTTATTAAAATAAATTAATGTTCGAATGACTTACGCCTGGCATAGTGGATTAAAACGCCTCGCCTTTTAAAACATTGTTTGCAAGCATGAAACCAACCCATTGACTTAATTATGTGGGTTCTCTCATGCGTCCTTGTTAAAACGGGTCTACATATGATAATCTCCAACAGCACAACCCCAAAGCTATAAGCATCACTTTTCTCATTTAACCTGTTTGATAGTTATAACCTGCAAGCCAAGACATATATGAGCTCAGTTCATATCTTCTGATGCAAAATACTTTGCTAAAATGTCCATTAATTTATTTGTTATTTCCTAATTCTTGTTCCTGTTTTATTTCATTTGTGTTTGCTTCACTGTCACTGACATGTTGTGAATTTAAGTACTAGTAAAGATGATAATGGGAAAATTAAAAGTGTGAAATACTTACTCAGGATCAAGGTAGCCAGAGTGCCAGCAAGAAGGCTGGATGCACGAGTTCCATCATGAGTAGGGAAATTTCTGGATAGGCCAAAATCAGATATTTTGGCTTCGAAACTTTCATTCAGCAAGATGTTTGTTGATTTCACATCCCTGTGCATTATCGGTGGCTTACAACCACAATGCAGATACTCCAACCCTGCATTTTAAAATTCTTACATCGCTAACACAAAAGTTCGAACAAATAAAAGAGATTCTTGCTATAAAAAAGAAGGATCATGAAAATCATTTTAGTTGCAGACCTTGTGCAGCATTTGTTGCTATTCGAAGTCTATCTTCCCAAGTCAAGATACTTGACATGCTATCTGCATCCATATACCCGATAAATATATTTGAAAGGTATAGCCGCGCGGCTATTTAGAAGGTATAGCCGAGCGGCTATACTTCACAAAATGGTTTTCTTTTTGTAATTAAGTACTACCTTAGTCCTTTTTAATTACTTTAATTATTATTTATTTAGTGTATAATTAGTATTTAAATATTTTACTAATTTCATAAATCAAATAATAAATAGTAATTAATTATTTTAAATTATTTTGTGGATTTTGTTTTTTATTTTATACAAAATTAGTTTTTTTATTTTAATATTTTCAATTAAGTAATATCTTAGCCTTATTTAATTATATTAATTATTAATTATATTTGAATGAATAATTAGTATTTAAGTATTTAAGTATTTTAATTAATTTAATAAATTACTTAATAAATACTAATTAAGTATCTAGACTCCACCTGCTGAAATTCCTTGGCTTGTCCCCATGAAAACAAGGCAACTTCATATTGTTTAAATATATAATATGAGAATCCATATAATTGCACAAGTGCCAACATGCAAGCACATATTAATATACTATAATATATTGAAAATGTAAATTGACCAAGGGTAGTTAGAAGATTTGTCTACCGAGCCAAAAAAAAATGCAAATTGACCAGGTATTACTTTCATCATTCTGCATTATTGATAAAGGTCATGCTATGATTTTGTAATATCTTATCTAAGGGTATTAATTTCGTCATTCTGCATTATTTCATCAATCTGGCAGTTTATTGATGGGTAAAATTTCATATGTTCTATTCAATTTTCCTCTTGTTTTTGTTTTTGTTTTTACTGATGTGGAGTGGAGAAATTTTTAATTTACCACATATACCAGAAGTAAAATGTTTGATTTACCCCTAACATTGACGAAAGTAAACAGAATCGGCGGTAAAACGAAATTGCCATACAAATGGAAGTATAAGGATTACA
Source organism: Prunus armeniaca (assembly GCA_903112645.1). NCBI lineage: Eukaryota > Viridiplantae > Streptophyta > Magnoliopsida > Rosales > Rosaceae > Prunus > Prunus armeniaca. The sequence goes on along the minus strand of CAEKDK010000003.1, from coordinate 4,312,268 downwards.
TAAAAACCACAAAAATAAAATAGAGCATCAAAATGAAATTCGGGTATAAAACAAGGACCATTACGATTAAAACCCCATAAAAAATATGTACGCAATCAAAGTTCAATCTAACATCCAACTTAAATGAAAAAACAAAATAATCTAGGTTCTTTAATTATAAAATTTTAACATTATTTTCTTACCAAAGATTGGAGATGTTCATACCTTTTTGAGTCTGAGCATGAACTGGGAGCTTCAAGCAGTGCTATGAGGAATTATCAGCCCCATCTTTAATACTTGTGAAACATGACACAATTGTTTTCAAAGAATACCATTACATATATAAGCATCTATGTCGCACCCAGAGATGACTGCCGTTCCTAAGAGTTGTTTGATTTCGTAAGTTTAGCAGACGTGGGAACACCTTCTGTAGCCTCTAATTCTAAAATTTAAGGCTTAATTTGGACGAGAGACGCCGTATAAATTTTTAAAGAACTTGTTTATGCAATATATTCCGAAAAATGCGAGGCAATAAATACTCACATTCATACATTCTTTTTGGTTATCAACTAGTTCTTAGTCCAGCAGTGTCCTTTATTTTCTTCATTGAAAAATGTTTTAAATTCAAAGATTGATAGAAAAAGAATAACACATTATTCTTTGTTTTATTTAAATAAAGACAGTCGATTATTTGACAAAACCCAATATAGTTTATTTTTAATATTCAACTGATGTATAATAAATTAATAATATAAAAAACATAACACAACACAAACTCATTGGCAAACTAATCAGTCACAACTCATAATCGTTACTCAGTTTGGAGGTTGGATCTTGTGTTTCTTCATGGTTCACCTGATACGTTGCGTTCGGTGCTCTGCCAGGGCCAACATCACGGCCAGTCTCATTTCTCTATTTCTCTTAAAGTTTTGGCTTCCTTTTGCCTATTGTCCTTTCACTTGTTTCGTTTTAACTACTTGTTTCATTTATTTATTTATATACTTGATTGAACATCTTGAGAACGAACTAGCAGCATCAGATTAAGAGCGAAACCAAGTAGAAAGAGGAGTTGCTTGAATGTCCACGACATGATCACTAAAAGGGAAACAAACACACAAATTTAAGTAACATTGGCCTAGTGGATCATGTTGTTATGTCGGATGTGGCTTAACTCAAGTCTATAAGTCAAGTCTACGCTTTTGTCTCATGTTCATCATCCAATTATCCATTGGCAGCTCAGAAAGTCATCATACACTTCTTAAAGTCCATTTTTTAAGTTCTATTAGTTTAGTCAATTTGAACACTTGATTGTAATTTCCTTTGGTTATTATCGTAGAATTAATTTTCTCCCACCAGCGTGGAAGCTACTGCCAAGTCAGGGTTCACTAATATACAAAGTTACATCGCTTGCATGACTTGGTCGTCTTGTAGGCCTCTTGCGCGTAACCGTCCGTGTCAGAAACATCATCGTATCATATTATATGGTGATGATTGATGACTAATTTACGTACACAATTGTGTGGAAATTCGCGTTTGATTAGAGAAGACTTGTTAAACGGAAAGAATTAGATGTTAATAACGGATATGGTGCAGGCCTCTAATCAACAGTAACCTGCCCAGTAACCCATGTGTATGGTGTCCAAGCTTTATACTGCTTAAATATTGAGCATTGACTTTGACTCGGTCGTAGTGGGACGTACCTGTCCATGTCAATCTGGCTTGCCTTGTGGAAAATTTGGGCTTGATGTGGAAGGCTTGTAAAAAAATTGATAGTTAGACATTAATAATTCATTATTGACTAGTAAATAAAAGTATTATTCTTTTTACCAAAAGAAAATGTGTTATTATAAATATTATTTTTCATTTTGTCTTTCGCTAGGGAGGGAGAGTCATAAGAGGTACTGCACTGGTCAATAATAACCATTTACTCCACAGTGAACCAAAAAACGCTGTGACAGGGGATAACTAGGGGTGTTTTGTTTCCGGGTTGCCCAAACAGGTGACCGGGGTTTCATCAGCAGAGCATGAGGAGGCTGTAGCTGCAACGGAGGCTGCTGTGATGTTTGCTGAAATGTTAGCCTTGGAATGGGTGATTTTTGAAGGAGACTCTATTAATATATAGTGCTGAATTTTACGCGATACTTTCAGCCGGATTAAATTTTTATGCACTCGTTGTGAGGCAATTAGTGTTGCACATAGGACTGTCAGATGTGCTCTATTATGTACTCATGTTAATGAGTGGTTTGAAATGCCTCTAGACATTATTCATGAAGTCTTGATTGAGGATAGTTGCAATTGGAATCACATATTAAGTGTTTCCTACTTCTTTCTAGTTTTATTAATAAAGTTTCCCTCTTACCATCGAGCTTTACAAATAAATAAAAGAAGAGAATATAAACATAACAATACGCAAGAAAATTGAAAACTTTGGAGACGAGGCCTAATATTCATGGTAATATGACTATTTGGGCCTAATTTCTGCACACCAGCCCATCTGGCTAATACGCTGTTTTTAGCAAAACAAACTTGGGCACTATTGCCAAAAGTGGATAACAGCCCAAGTCGTTCCAAAGAAGGAGGGTTAAAATAAACCAATTACCTAGAGTAATTTTCACAGGATATATTTTAATTACCACCAATGGTGATTTAATCTAAATACCTAGATTTAATTGGGTTTTTTTTATATTTTTTTTACCTAGTTTCTAGATTACATATTTTAAGCTTGAGGTTTGATCATCACCGTTGGTTACCAACTCAAAACCAAATCAGCAGCTCTAGAGCTAGAAAGGTAAAAGCAAGACTCATCACTTTTCTCAACCACAGCCAATGGCTTCCCAGGAAAAGAGGCAACTACAAGCCAAAAATAATATGTCGACAGTAGGCTTTTGCAGAAATGGGTTGAGAAAAGCAAAGCTAGAAAGCTAATTGATTCTCTTAGGGCTGCCAAGGGTTAGTGGGTTAAACACTTTCCAGCAATTGTGCTATAGTTCTCATCATGAATTTCTCTATGAATACAAGAGTGCGTGAATTGGAGCAAAGACAGCAAAATCAATCCAACAACAAAATCAAATAAAACAACAAAAAATTCTTAGTCAAACTGATGAAAATCAAGCAAGATCATACAATCTCAAAAGCCTTCAAACTCAGAAGCAATCAAGCTATCTAGCTTACAGAAGCCATCCAGCTCTTAACAAACCAGGCAGAACTCAGATTTTTGACTTCAATCCAGCTTAGAGAAGCAGCTCACAAGGAAAATGAGATTTCTCTCATTGCAAATGCGATTCAGCTCAGAAGAATAAAATAGAACTCGGCTTTCCGTCGTTACAAATTTGGTTTAGAATAGGTGAACCAGGCAAAAGTTAGGTTGTTCATCATATGAAAACCTCAACAAATGCTCAGAGACACCTTGATGTCCTAAGCTCACTAGAATAGCTTACAGGTGATCCCCAGTCAAGCAAAGCAGGTACTGAAGTGCATTTATAGGCCAACAGCTGCCAATCCAGCCACTACCAATCAAGTCCAAGTTGAAGAAACCCTAGTTGAACTACAGAAGAGACACCAAGATGTCTTAATCTCATACAGTTAGTCTCAAGAACAGGTAGAACAGACTCAAACTCCTAGTTCTACCCACTCATCAAGCCTCTCCGTGGCTCAAACTGATTATAGTTTTGCCAATTTCAACATTGGTATCGATTTCCAACTAATCTCCATTAGTTGAAGGTGCTGATGTGCAATTCTAGTACAGATACATCCAGTCCAGCCTGAGTCACAAACGGCAATCCAGGCAGAAATCGAAGTCCACTGTTATGATGTCTTCCTAGACTTTGCAATTCCTTTTATTTAATGTATAATAAGCAATTCTCCTTGAACCACTTATTTTACGGCTAAACTTACTAGTTTTTACTGTGGGAAATTATAAAGTCCTCACTTGTCTAAGGCAAGAAAAGAACTTTCTTGGGAGATATTCGTCACCCAAATTCATAATCACTTGACCAAAGTCAATAGCTTAGGGCTCAAGTTATTACATTCTACAGTCCGTTAGGGTTTTTAACAGCTAACAATGGCACACTTGCACATAAAAGAAAGTTGATTTGTTGATCACCAATGGTTTTCAGGTCAATGGGGAACTTTTCCCTACCACCACAGAAATGATGTCAAAACAGGTAATTAATGACCTTAACTTAATACAAGAACAGAGCTCAAACGAGAGGCCTAATTCATGGACATGAACAACATCCAAGAAATATGGAAAATTACAAACTTGGGAGATGAAGCCTAACTTCTGTGATGAGAAAAACTTAAACCAATACTAGAAGTCTAGAACAAAGCCAAAACAAGAGCCCAAATTCATGCTTCCTTTCATGATTAGCTACAAAGGCACAATGGAACTCAAGTAAAAGCATTATGTACTAGTACAAGTACTACCTCACGGAGGGAGTTAGCCTAATGATCGAATTGTCAGCCATTAACTCATTGGAATTATCGAATTCAGCTACATGGCTATGATTTGTTCGAGCACATTCTGTTGCCAAACACTCTTTCAAATCCACCGCTACTTGGCTCATGCTTGGCCTCTTGATGGCATTTATGGATACACATGCCATTGCTATTTCCACAGCTTTCCAGACGGAGTTGGTATTGAAATTTCCCTCTAACCTCGGATCGACGATGTTGTTAATGTCTCCATTTGCAAGCATGAAACCAACCCATTGACTTATGTGAATTCTTTCATGCGTCCTTGTTAAAACTGGCCTGCTTGTGATAATCTCCAACAGCACAACCCCAAAGCTATAAACGTCACTTTTCTCATTTAACCTGTTTGATAGGTAGAACCTGCAAGCCAAACCATACATGGAACTCATCAGATCACATTTTCTGATGCAAAGGACTTTGCAAAAATGTCCACTTATTTTTCCTTTCCTAATTCTTCTTGCTGTTTTAGTTAATTTGTGTTTGCTTCCCAGGCTTGTTGTGAATTTAAGTACTAGTAAAGATGATAATGGGAAAATTAAAAGTGTGAAATACTTACTCAGGATCAAGGTAGCCAGGAGTGCCAGCAAGAAGGCTGGATGCACGAGTTCCATCATTTGTAGGGAAATTTCTAGATAGTCCAAAATCAGATATTTTGGCTTGGAAATTTTCATTCAGCAAGATGTTTGTTGATTTCACATCTCTGTGCATTATAGGCGGCTTACAACCACAATGCAGATACTCCAATCCTGCATTTTAAAATTCTTACATCGCTCACACAAAAGTTCGAACAAATAAAAGAGATTCTTGCTAAAAAAAGGATCATGAAAATCATTTTATTAGTTGCAGACCTTGTGCAGCATCTGTTGCTATTCGAAGTCTATCTTCCCAAGTCAAGATCCTTGATCTCCTATCTGCATCCATAAGAAGAACAGTAGTGTAAGCCTTGTTTATTTCTGTCTTAACTTACAAAGGAGCCCCAATCATATGGTGGTGCAAGAATTAAGTTACAGAGTTCCCAAAAATTTGGAAGTACTACTTGCAGCCAAACCTGAAAGATGGTTCAATAAGTTTCCATTGGCCATATACTCATAGACAAGCCCTACGTTGGTTTCGTCGTTGCAATATCCAACAAGTCCTGTCAAGTTTTTATGATGAACTCTCATAAGAAGATTAACCTGCAATATAAGAGGCCACAAATAAACACATGTCAATTCATCACATAAGATTGAGCTCAAGACATTGTGTTAGTTTATTTAATTTGACAAACATGCCTCTGCATGAAATTGTTGGAACCCTTGAACAGACGATGCTGAAAGCATCTTTATAGCTACTTGAGTATGGTCCATGTAGCCATGAAAAACGGTTCCAAATCCACCTTTGCCAAGAACCCTCTCAAAGTTGTTGGTCATCTTTAGTATCTCAGAATATGTAAACTGTCGCTTTGTTGATTCTAATGACCCGTATTGAGGGCTAGGTTTTGCATCTATGACATCTCCTAAGAACATGACAAGTTTAATGAGCATGTATCTTATACAACCAAAACCTTCAGTCTTCATCATTTATCACCAAAAGAAATTACTTTAATATCTATATTGGAAGTCTTACCCTCTTGCCTATTCCTTTTGAGGCTCCACCACCTGATAGCTACTGCAACTAACAAGAGGATGGAAATTCCAGCGGTTGGCACTACTATGGGAATAATGAAATTGTGCTTCTTCTTTAATTTGCAAGAACCATGCCGAGATAGATGTGGATTATCGCACAAACTGAGATCAAATGGTTGGAAACTGCAGTTAGATTTTGATATATAAATTCTAATCACTTAGATTTTGATATATAAATTCTAATCACTGTATAGATGTTATATAACTCTCAATAATCAGATTATAAGGAAATACCTGATAATTATATAACTTTGGATTCTAAGGATATTTGAAAATTAAAATAGAAAACACTTATGGTGTGTTAATAGAAAATTAAAAGGACAAACTACAAAGGTCATTTTCAAGTTCATACCCACCTTTGGGGACATTTACAAGTACATACTCAAAGTCATGGAAAACCTACAAATTTCCCACTGAGTTACACAAACCGTTAATAAGTCTGTTAAATACTAATGTGTCAAACATAGTCCCCATTTTTAATGACATGGAACTTCAGATGGACAAACAAATAATAAAAAAATTCTTTATTTTTTAAAAATTAAAAAGAAAAAAGACACAAAAAATATCTCTCCTTTCCTCCTACCCAGCGCCGCCATCAGCAACCCACCTTTCCAACCACCATTGAAGCCACCCCGATCCAAACCCCAACCCACTCAAACATATACTACAGCAACCAAACAGCTTTGGGGGTCTTTTCCGTGACTTTTACTATGTACTTGTAAAGTCTCCAAAGGTGGGTATTTGAAATGACTGTATAATTTGGGGGGATCTTTTGTAGTTTGTCCAAATTAAAATAGAAAAGGCTCAATTTTAGGGTGAGCCAAACACTGAAATTACTAACAAAGGCATACCTTAATAATAGAAAACCATTATTCTTTCTTTCAATCAGTCCTACCGGAACCAAGCCTGTGAACTTGTTCTTCTCCAAGTTCCTGCAAAGATAAAATCTATCATGGTGCTTTATAACAAATTAAGCATTTACAGTACTTTAGACATATAACCAAATAACTTACAGGACAGTCAAATTCTGGAATTTAGACAAAAATTCTGGAATTCGTCCTGTTAAGTTGTTGTTTGATAGATCCCTGAAATCATGAGCAGCTCAACTCATTTACATTAAACGGAATTGTCTACCTTCTCATTACATTAGCAAATGCAGTACGACCACTTACAAAGACTGTATCATTGTGAGATTGGATATAGAAGCAGCTATCTCCCCTGTTAAGCCACTCGATGACAAGTTCCTGATTGTATGTTTTGTAACTTCACTAGTGAACACATGAGGTAGAATTAACTCAAATATCAGAAGAAGTTTGTTTGAAGTCACATATACTTACAAGGATATGATTCTTGGTGACTCAAATTCTTCATAGTTACACTTTACTCCTTGCCAAACGTAATCTTGAGGGGCACATGGATCTCCTTGCCAATTTCTTTTAATATTATAAGTTGACTTGATCGATGCGATTGTGTCAACTAATATTTTCACACGCAAACAGAAGATTTAATCAGAAGAATTAATATGTATACTTCCATACTGGTAAGGTACTAAACGAGAGGAAGCCACTTGTGTAAGAAAGAACTAATTAGTTAGTGGTTACCATCTTCTTGGTTTGTTTCTGCTTCTACGAAATGTTTGACCATATAAATCTCGAAAGCATTGAGGATAGGTGGAAGGGTAGAGTTCTCAGCACCGACGATTGAAATGTTAGCAGATTGTGCATTAGTACTCCAAGCCCCCTTGCTTTCAATGACATATGAGGTCAAGTAAGGAGGAGCGAATGGCTCTAAAGTGCGGTCTCCATTCCTGATAATATATTGCAGTCTAGATTGGTTGAGTTGGAGCCTCTCAACTTCAGCAAAATGCAGGTAACTGTAATATTCTGCATTTGTGTCAGGCAACGAGAAAACAATACTCAAGGAATCACTTGGATTTTTGGGCGTTGAAGCAGTACTCATAACAACTGATGGTAGTCGGAACTGTACGTCAGATTCAGAGTTGATGGTGGATGAGGTGTTTAATTGTGTCCAATCATCGAGGTCATTATAGGCATACCAGAATCGGTCAAGAATATCGAATGGATACCTAATTAAAGCCAACGTTCTATCAGAATATAATCAAAATTTATAGTTTCAAGGATTGCAAACACACACACACGCACATATATATAATTTATTGTTAGCTAGGAGACGACTCACCTGTATCCTCTCCTTTTAGGTCTTTGGCCCGTGTCATACCGGGAGACAAGTGCCAATGACCCCGTTTTCGTTTGATAAGATGCATTAGGTAAAGGCCTGAGTTCTAGAGCAGATATAAATGGAACCCCAGAGCCTGTGTTCACCAAACAAACATGTATATAGTTTCGGAGTGGGACATATATGAGCTCTTTGTCCGTGGATACGGAGGTTTCAAGGCTAACAGTATCCCACAAATTAGGTCCAAGGTGCAGTTCAAATTCTGGGATCTTATCTTGGCCATCATAATTCCCATATAAAAAGCTTGCTCGGATCAAATATTTGTTGCCGCTTGTAACATTTATCTCGTAGCAATTCCTGGTTCCTTCGGGGAAGCTCCTAACAGACCCGTATGGCTGTTGATAGTTACCTGTGTAAGTAGGTAACAGTGATTTACTTGCACCGGTGTCTATGAAGGTTGCGTCAGAAATGTAGTTAATGCCAGTTATCTTCTCAGAATAACCTGAATCAGTCTGGAGGCCGCAATCAATGCTAATGAATCCTGAGATATATAAACACACGTGTAAAAAAGAGAGGTATATATCTTAGCTATATACTATGCTACCAAAATTAAAGATTTATTTTTTCTTGCTGCTGATATTTATACCTGATTGATCATCTTGGGAATGAACAAGTAGTGTCAGATTAAGAGCGAAACCTGCAAGCAGAAAGAGGAGTTGCTTGGATGTCCACGACATGACTACAAGGGAAGCAAAGACACAAATTTAAGTAAGTATTTTTTGTTGAATTAATGGATATCATTTTATATATACAAGTAATTAACATTGCTCGCAGAAGTAGCGAGTCAAAACGCGGTTTTCTAAAACAGAGAGGATGATTTTGATTTTTCCCCATTTTCAGACTTTGACCCATTGACCACTGGTACAGCGAGAAGAAAGTGAAGTCAATGTTGTTGCATGTGCGTGATTTAATTGGGTTGAAAACATATGGGGAGACTTGAAAGACCATATATACGATGGTTTAGGGGAGAGCAGGTATGGCGGACTTGCAAAACAAGGCATACAAGAAGACATTATTGAAGAGTTCGGTATTAATATTGATTCGGTAGTAAATCCGTTCATTTATTTTCCTTGTTCTATTTTTTGGGTTTGGTAAGTAGTCTCTCTACGAGAAATTATAAAGTAGTACGCATGTACCACGTCAACGCAAGAGGATACAAAGGTAATAATCCCATTTTTGGCAATACGCAAAGCGGCCCAGCTTTGCCTCCATTAGTCTCATACCCTATTTTGTGTTTTAAAAGTATTGGTACTTATAAACAATGAAAGAAAACCACTCCCTTTCAATGTGGGATTAAAATGAAAATGTATTTTCCTATACAAACTCTAACAATTAGTAGAATTTCTTGTTCTGTGCATAAGTTACCAACTAGCGTGGAAGCTACTGCCAAGTCAAGCTTCATGAATAGAAAGTTACATGGGGAATGCTAGCAACTTTCTCTCTATTTAATCTTCTTTTTTGGACATTTTCCTTTCTTTTCATGACAAGTGTCATTTTCCTTACAGTTAAAACAATGTTATTAATGCATCACACAAACTAATTTTTGTTTTCCAAGTTTACCCTTATTAAATGTTTTTTTTTATAATAACAAGCTAGTTTTTTTTACAACTTTCTTATTAAAAAAATATTAAAAAAAAAAAAAATATTTATTTTAATTAAAAAAAAAAAAAAAAAAAAAAAAAAAAAAAAAAAAAAAAAAAAAAACAAAAAAGAAAAAGAAAAATATATATTAAACACAAAAGAAAGATTATATCACAATGAAACAAAATTTAAAAAAAAAAGAAGACGGTTTTTCTTATTTAATTTTTAACAATGTGTTAAGGATTTTATAACAAAATTTAGATAAATTGAAGGAAATATAAAAGTCAATACATTTAATAAGGGTAAACTTGAAAAATAAAAACTAACTTGTCTGATGCATTAATGACATTATTTTAAGTGCAAAGACTGTGGCACTTGTCATGAGGTGAAGGAAGAAAAAAAAAAAAAAAAAAAAAAAAAAAAAAAAAAAATTATAAAAAATTATTTTTCAAGTTGCAATTACACGTTGTACCGGGTTGTAAACGGGCAACAATTAGATATCAATAATTGATATGGTACCGACAATTTTTTAATAAACAATTAGATATCCCATCAATAATTCACCACTTTTACGAAAAGCTACTGCCTAATCAAGTCGTGGTTGGTCCACAATTATTAGATACAAAAAGATGCATGATGAGAAAGGATTCAATTGGGTTGTGATCAGAAAGATATATATACCAGTACTGTCCCTCGAAAAAGCAATCTTTTACTGGGGATTTAGGGCTCCCTCATACCGGGTCCCCATGATTATGGTGGTCAATTTGAAACGTTTCACTTTTGCATTATGTAAACACTATCTGATTCTGATTTTTAAGAGATGGCAGTCATGGCAACGTAGGAGTCTGGGAAGAGGGTTTGTGATAGTAGAGATGCGGAAGGGTGGAAGGGGTGATACGGTACATCATCTGATTTTTTAAGATACTATAACTATGCTAATGTGGATTAATTAATATCATTAAATTAATCCAATGGTCAAAATTTGAGTAAATACACACAAATGCACCGATGCTAATTACAGAGGCTTGGAATCCAAAAAAAGAGTACTCCAAGTCCAAGTCCAACAATACTGTTATTTTTGTTAATCATGATTTTATTATCTTTTTAAACTGAAAATATATAACAATTTCACTTTAGTTTCAATTCAAGTGGGCTTGAAAGGTTATAAGATAGTAGAGAGCCACTTTCACTTTGTAAAACAGAGATGATGATTTTGATTTTTCCCCATTTACAGACTTTGACCCATTGATCACGGGTATGGCGCAGCGAGAAGCAAGTCAAGGTCAATGTTGGCCTAGAATCATAGAAATGTTGCATTGCATGTGCATGATTTAATTGTGTAGAAAACGTAAACGTTGGTTTAGGGGAGTACAGGTAAGGTGGACTTGTAAAACAAGGCATACAAGAAGACATTGAAGAGTTAGGTATGAATATTGATTCATTAGGAAATGCATTTCTCTTATTTTCCTTGTTTTGTTTTCTTTCTATTTCTTTGGGTTTTGTGCATAGTCTGTCTACAAATCTAGGTTGACCAAGCAAAGGTAGAAAATCTAAACTCAAATTGAAATTGCGCAGCAATGTCGAACAATTGATAAAGAGTGAAGAGTTGATTGGAACATTTTAAGTCAAACAATATAGGGTAAAATATTTTCATATTGTATTTCTTTCTTCAAAAGGAGGTATTTATGATACAAGATTGTAAACTTTTGTAGGGTTATACAAGGAAACAAGATAAAATCTTAATTACACAATATCTATATATAGGATAAGAAATAAAATCCTAATAGACTAGGAAATAAGTCTTCTAATTAAACTAGGATCTCCCTAACACTTCTCCTTAAGTTGGAGCAAAGATGTCACGTATGCCCTACTTGTCAAGCGAGTTGAGAAAGATACGGTAAAAACAGCTTTTGTAAAAACATCTACTAACTGATACTCATAACTTATGAATAGAAAAGAAATAATCTATGCATCCAACTTCACTTTAATAAAATGTCGATCAACCTTCACATGCTTTGTACGATTATGTTGCACAAGGTTATGAGCAATTGCAATTGCGACTTTATTATCACAATATAAATCCATGGGTTTCTGTGGCTCAAACCCAAGATAACTTGCACACACCTTGAGCCATCCCATGATCCTCGGCCTCTACTCTAGACCGAGACACTATATTTTGCTCTTTACTTCTCAAAGTAACAAGATTACCAGTAACAAGATTACCACAAACAAACATGAAATACTCAGACGTAGAACGCCTATCAGTGACTGAACTAGCCCAATTAGCATTAGTATACCATTTCACATCCCTATGACCATACTTGGAAAACATTAACCCCTTGCCATGAGTTACTTTCAGATATCTTAAGATAAGCATAACAACGCCCATATGATCCTCACTCGGCGAATGCATAAACTGACTTACTACAGTAACTACATATGCAATTTCACGACGTGTATGAGCCAAATAAATCAATTTTCCCACGAGCCTCTGATATCTCTCCTTATCAGTAGGTATTTGGTCAGGATATAACCCAAACTTGTGATTTTAGTTTACAAACCAACATACCAGTTTCAGCAAGCAAATCCAAGATATACTTTCTTTGGGAAATAAAGATACCATGTTTAGATCTCGCAACTTCTATCCTTAGAAAATACTTCAATTCTCCTAATGATTTCATCTCAAATTCAGAAGCAAGATAATTATGAAGATTTTGCATTTCTGATTGATCATCTCCAGTCATAATCATATCATCAACATAAATAATTAAAGTTGTTAATTTACCCCCATTACGCTTTAGAAACAAGGTGTGGTATGAGTTACTATGTACATAGCCAAATTTCTTCATAGATGCAATAAACCTCCCAAACTAGGCTCTTGGAGGCTGCTTTAACCCATATAAGGATTTTCGCAGTTCACACACAACACTCTCCTTGGAGTTCACATTAATACCAGAACAAAGATCCATGTAGATTTCTTCCTTGAGGTCAACATACAGAAACACATTCTTCACATCAAACTATAACAAGAGCCAATCTAGATTAGTAGCAAAATACAAAAGTACACACACAGTATTGAGCTTTGCTACCAGGGCAAAGATCTCTAAATAATCCACTTCATAGGTTTAGTTATAACCTTTTGCTACTAATTTAGCTTGGTAACGGTCAATGGAACTGTCAGCCTTATGCTTCAAAGTAAACACCAATCTGCACCCAACAACTTTCTTTCCTTTCGCAAAGGAACTATATCCCAAGTGGCATTTTTGTTCAAGGCTTCCATCTCAACATTCATTGCATCCACCTATTTGGAATCAGATAAAGCATCCTGCAACTTAGTTGACACACATATACTAGATAATTGACACAAATATGATGCATATGACTTAGATAAATGATGAGTTGACACATAATGGCTAATGAGATATTTGGACTTGGCATGTATATGAGGGGAATATTGTGTTTTAGGTTTCACATGAGTGGTAGGTGGGGGTAATTGATAAGTAGATAGATCATCAGAAATTACCTCACTATTATCACGAATTGATTGGGACAAATGGAAGAGTAGAGGGGGGGAGGGGGGAGTATCGCATCAAACTCATCCGTAGAAGAATCACTGTCACCATTTTTGAAAACCAGGCGACTAGTGGGTTTATGAAAAATGACAGGTCGTTTCTGGGGAGGAGACTGGTCGTTTCCTACCTAAGGAAAAAAAAATCTTCACTTTGAGTTCCTCCACCAGAACTTTCCATTTCACTTCCCCTCTCCCCCTAAATTGGAGAGGCAGATGAGTGAGACACATGATATCATATGTCTTTATGGAACGTCATATCCAAAGTAACATACACTTTCTAGGTAAGAGGATGGTAGCATTTATAACATTTCTAAGTAGTAGAATAGCCAATAAAGACACATCATAGAGCACATAGATCAAGTTTACTCCGTTGATGAGAGTAGACATGAACATAGGCAACACACCCAAACACCTTCGGGGGCAACTTAAAGACAGAAACAAGAGAAGCATGTTCACCCAACACATCAAGCTGAGTCTTGAAATTAAGAACCTTGCTAGGAGTACAGACTGGTTAATAAAATAGGTCATGACCAAAACATCATGGCCCTAAAAGTGATAAGGAACAAACATATCCAACATAAGGGAGCGGGAAAATTCAAGTAACTGACGATTCTTGCGTCTAGACACTCCATTTTGCTGGGGTGTAAATGGAGTGGGTAGTTCGGTGAATAATACCTTGATCATGGAGGAAACATGCCAAGTTTTTATTCACATATTCTCACCCGTTATCAGTCCAAATACTTTGACTCAAACAAGAAACTAAGTAGACACCATGACACAAAATGTAGGAAGAATGAAAGCAACTTCATGTTTATTCTTCATGTCTTTGACACTACCCTTTTGAACTTTATTAGCGACACGATCATGAACTGTTGCATCCGATAATGTCAAGTAATACAACCCCCGTATCTGTTCACCATGCCTAATTATCTCATGAGTCCTGAGATCCTAAAAAGAATTATGGGTAGAATAGAATGTAGCAAATGCGTTAACTGTATCAAGTAAACGACCAACACATAACAAGTTGCAACGAATATTAGGAACCAAGAGTGCATAAGACAAAGATAAAGAAGGGTGAGGTTGATGGTACCCTCACGGTAATGGGGGAAGGTAAACCATTAGCACTAGTGATATAGGGATCATGAGGGTTATGAGACAACTCATCAAACATGTTAATATCACAAGTCATATGATCAGAAGCACTAGTGTCAATTATCCAATTATTAGAACCAATACCTGGCATGGTATCAGAAGCACATAAATTGGCAAATGGGGCATGAGAATTTGTCTCTTATTGGGTCATAATGCAAGCAGCATTGGGGCCATACATACGAGCTTTGTAGTCAACAAACCAATCGGGGTAATCATGCTCCTTAAAACACTTCTCGAAGTAATGATCACCACTGTAATGATGACACTTACGAGGTCCTTCAAGAGAACTAGGTTTGGCAGGAGCATAACCAGAAGAACGAGAACCATAAGGGGCGGAATAATTCTAAGGAGACGGGCAACTGGTCTTTTCCTGATGGGTGACAGATCAGTATACGCGTAGAATCCACCTTTAGGGCCACTGCACCTTCTCCGAGTATAGCATACTGGCGAGTGGCTTCCTCCATGACTATGGCGTAGGCTTCTAGAGAAGGCGGGATAGGACTGAGAGCAAGGATTCTGCTACAACTCTATCAAACGGCGAATTAAGCCCTCCAAGAAAATCATAAACTCGATCAGCTTCAATTTCTTTCTGATGATGAGCCACATCAGCAGATCAACTAAAGTCATTCAAACGCATACAATCAATCTCATGCCTGATGGCCAGGGCCGGCCCTGACTTTTGGGTGGCCCTAGGCGATAAACTAAATGAGGCCCCTTCTCTTAGTATACAACTGCGAAAAAACAACAAATAAAATGATTTTATGTAGAGGGTAGTGCGTGAATAAAAAAGGTAGCTCGCATTACAATAGGACATATCTCTGTATACACACTGCATATAACTCCTTCAAGGTGAGTACTTGATTGCTTAAGTATTCCTATTGTTATGCAAACCATACTTTATTCTCATATGGGATGAGACTAATAAAGGAGAATTATACATTGTGGAATGGGATAAAAGCAAGGGGCTGTAAAGCGAACATATAATGGTTGTTTGCTGGTGATGAGTTCCAAATTAAACTTTGGGACATGGACAGTGACAATGTGAATCTGGTTTTTTTGTTTTTGTTTTTGGCTCATCTTTCCGTGCAGATAGCATTAATTCTGTGATGGATAAGCATAGTTCCATAGTTCCATGCCATCCAACACTTATTGAGCTAGTGAGATTAGGTATGTCAAGCCCTCACAAAAAGAACATTCGAAAGAAGAGGTGGTCATGGGTGTTGTGCAGTTGATTTCCATATATGATCACCATAAGATCATATCAGGGCACAACCACAACAAGTTTAGAAGGCCTCAATTTCTGCCATCACCATAAGATTATGACCTCCATCACCTGTAACGCTTCTTTTATTTTTTTTAAATTTGTTTTTTAATAATTATTTTTAGTTGTTGTTAATTAATGAAAATTCCCTAAAATTAACGGAAATTTTAACGAAGTTATATGTAGGTGGTGGATTGCAACACTTTATAAAGTTTAGGTGGGTAAAGATAAAAATTAAAAGTTCAAGTGGTAATTACCCACATGCCTAAAAGTTTAGGTAATATTTACAACTTTTGGGGATCCAGGGCCATATATTGTCCCCATCGCTACCGAATATTGTAAAAGAGAAGTAGCACTACACCAATAGCTAATGGCTTACCCGCTACACATTTTGAGTTGAACCAATATTGACATTGTATTGTGCAATTGTCTTCTCTGTTACACAAATTTTCATATTTCTCATAATACTAATGCTCTTCAATTTTTTCTTTTTAAATAATTGAATAAGCGATAACCATGAAGGGTATTTTCAGATTTGCATACAATGAGGTTAGGGTCGATGTCGTTGAATAATTGTGAAATGGGAAATTCGTATCATTAATAATATTTTATGGGGGAACATGAATCTGCGGAGTCTTTAGTCTGTAGTTAATTTATGACCAATTCGCTTTGAGTTTTGTGGAAAATTTGGCCTGCATGTGAAAGACAGTGGGTCTAGGGAAGACTTAACACATGAATATGACCGAGTGGTAAATATATTTTATTTTATTTTTGTACGTAAGAAAGTTGAAATTACAAACTTGGGGTGACCTTACACCAACAATAGAACAGGGCTAAAACAAGAGACCAAATTCATGTGAAAATAACAATGTGCAAGTGTGAGGCGAAGACCTTAAACCAATACTTGCAGTCTAGAACAGCTTTGGTGGCTGATGATCTCGCGGTCATTGGTCATGATAAACATAATACTCATATATATAAAGAGGAGGGTGTTTTTTTGACACATTGCTAAGATGCCGTGGGGTTCGAACTTGAGACCACTAATCTGCAAGTCAAGACCACTGGGCTAGGCCTCATTGGCGAATATCATACTTATATTTAGTTTGGTAAATTTCCTTACATGATAGCAGTCTATATAGAGATAATAACTGGGCTGCTTGAACTAGTTTCTGACTCAATTTGGGAGGCCATTCTAATTGAGCTGCTTGAACTTGTATCATCGTTCCCTACAATTTGTGTTCTTCCAGAGGACATCTCAATTTCCAAACATTCCTTCAAGTTGTTATAGATAAAAGTTATATCAGGCCTTTGGAATGCCGTTAAAGGCACACATGCCATGGCAATTTGTAGAGCTTTCCAAGCAGAAGAGGTGTTGTAGGTCCCTTGTATTCTTGAATCCACGATACTCTCAATTTCCATCGTCTCAAACTTTGGACTCACCCATCGACATATGTGAATAGGTTCAGCTTCCACATCTCTTATTATTGCTGCTCTACCAGTTATTAGCTCTAGCAACACAATCCCAAAGCTGTATATATCACTCTTTTTTTTCAGCTTTCCTGTGTAGTAATATCTGGCAGAATAGGGAAAACAATTAATTAGATATTCCTTGTTTTAGGGATAATTTGATCTAATAAAGCACTATACATACCTATAGGATTTAGGGTTTAGGGCTTATATATAGAAAATGACCAAACATATAACTCAATTCAAACAGTTCACATATATGAAAAGGTTACAATTTGGATCTGATCATAAAACAAGATTGCAGAAAAATTTGGAAAATTTATTGAGCAAATTAACACTTACTGAGGATCAAGGTACCCAAATGTTCCTTTAGGGTCAGTTGATACATGAGTGGCACTTTCAGTTGCAAAAACTTTAGAAAGACCGAAATCGGCTATCATGGCTTGAAGACTTTCATTTAGCAAGATATTTGAAGTCTTTAGATCTCTATGTACTATTGATGGCTTGCAGCCATTGTGTAGATAATCCAGTCCTGCAAAAATTACTTAAGCCATGTTAACTAAATGAAGATCTTAACTCTACGATTTTCTTGCAACATACTATGTTTTTGTGTTTCAACACAAAAACACACGTACATATATGTATGTACATACATTAGTCATAACTATTTCATTAATGTTTCCAAGATGAACACGAGCATAATTAAATTTTGAGAACTGGAAGAGAAGAAACTAGATATATATATAATTTTTCATTTCATTTTTATTTTTGTTTTAGTGCTTACCTCGTGCTGCATCAACTGCAATTTGAAGTCTCTCCTTCCAGGTCAAAACGGGTAAAGTTACATCTGCACCCAAAAGTTTTCAGTGACCATAGAATTCTTTAAATTTTGTTGAAAATGAGCAATAGAGGAGAATTAGGCTTATAAAGCGAGTTCATATGAATGGGTATCGATAAATTTCCATTAGCAACGAAATTATAAACTAGTGCCATAGTCTCCCCTTCATCACAGTACCCAACCAGAGAAACCAAGTTTCTATGATGAGCTCTCATCAACAGACTAACCTGCATTTGTTATGGCAATCAATCATTTTTAGCAACAACTAATGTTGATCTTGTTTAGCTCTCTTCGTAATCAATACAAAACAGAAATTTAAGTATATATATCCTTCTTCATATAGCTACCTCATTTTCAAATTCTTTTGAGCCCTGTGTTGACGATGAAATCAGCAACTTGACAGCAACTTGAGTCTGATTTTGCAGAGTGCCAAAGTAGACTTCTCCGAATCCGCCTCTTCCAATTATTGATTTAAAATTACTGGTAATCTCCACAATCTCTGGGTATGTAAAGCGTTGGCCCTCTGACTCCAATAAACTGCTTTGGTTGGAATTCTGCATCACCTCTACATCAAAAGGATCATCACAATGGGCATGTTGTTTTTTCCTTTTAAAGCCCACCCATGAAACAGCTGATACAGTTGATAAGAGGATGAAAATTCCAGGGATTGACACTGCCAAGAGAATACTGATACTCTGCTTCTTCTTTTTGCACGAAACTTGTCCGGATAGATTTGGATTTTCACACAAACTGAAAAGAAAATTGTTGATGACAATCATAGTAAGATGTGATTTTGATGGACTTCAAAATAGCACTTCTGCTCTTTATTTTTATTGTTAATTTTCTTCCTCCTTTCTTTTAAAAATAAAAATCGTACCGTAGGGATAGCAAACCATCCTTCCTCTTCTGAATGAGTCCTACGGGAACTAAACCTGTGAGTTTGTTTTTCTCCAAGTTTCTGCAAAGCATGCAATAGATCTATTACCATAATTTCTAAGGAGTTGGCTGTTTAGACCCATAAGCAAGTCAATAACTTACAGGACCGTTAACTTTCGCAGTCGAGACAAAAAGTCTGGGATTGATCCAGTTAAGTTGTTGTTTGATAAATCTCTGAAATGATAAGCAGCTTTACTCATTTAACTACTGATTGTGACCAATTATGGGCATATTTTACAAATATGTAGTAGTTAAGGCATACTTACAAAATGTGTATCATGGTGAGATTGGATATATAAGGAGCTATCTCCCCTGTTAATCCGCTGAAGGACAAGTTCCTGCATGATTACATATATGTTCCGTAATTGAATAATTAAGACATAATTGGGATTAATTAAAAATATTTCGAGTAAGACAGTCAGAGTACTTACAAGGATACTATTCTACTGTGCTCATTGCTACAGTCTATACCTTCCCATGAGTTAACCAGAGGGGAGCATGGATCTCCTTGCCAGTTCTTCTTAATTTTGTAAGTTGACTTGATGCTAGTGATTGCATCAACTAATATTTTCAAAAGCAAACAGAATATATCACTAAATTAACAGTGACAAAATTAGCTTGTGTTACAAGTATAAGGAAAAAGTACTCACCATCTGCTTGGTTTGTTCTTGATTCTAAGAATTCTTTTACGGTGTACACCTCGATGGCATTAAGGATTGGTGGAAGGGTAGAGTTCATAGCCTTAAAGATTGAAAGATTATATTGTCCTCCAGTACTCAAAGCCCTAGTGCTGTAAATAGTGGAGGAGGACAAGTAATAAGGAACAACTTTCTCATGAAGGGACTCTCCATTCATAGTAATGTTGAACTGCCTAGACTGGTTGGGTTGGAGCTTTTCAAATTCTGCAACGTGCATGTAAACAAAATATTCTGCACTGTTATCAAAATCCATCCAGGAAATGTACAAGGCATCAGTTCCATTCTTTGGTGTGGCAGCTGTGCTCATGACAACAGATGGGGGCTGGAAACTATCGTGAACATCAGAGTCGATCGTGGACGAGGTAATTACTAGTTTCCAATTGTCGTCATAGTAGCCACACCAGAAGCGATCATGAACATCATCTGGATACCTAAATGGATATTCAAGGGACCATCAGTATTGATTCTAGCTATTCAACCATGTAAACATTTCCTTGGACATTATGTACTCACCTGTATTCTGTCAAATTAGCTGCTGTTTGACCGGTGTCAAGCCGCCATTGAAGTGCCAACGACCCGGTTTGTGTTTGATAAGATGTATTAGGTAAAGGCCTCAGTTCTAGTGCCGATATAAATGGAATCCCCAAGCCGGTGTTCACTAGACAAACTTGTATATAGTCTCTTAGAGGGATATGTATGAGCTCCTTGTTTGTAATGGTTGATGCATCCTCCAACTTCACCGAATCCCAAACATTAGTTCCAAGTTGCAACTCGAATTCTGGCAATATATTCTGCCTATCATAGTTCCCATATTTGAAACTTGATCTGATCAAATATTTGGTGCCATTTGTGACATTGATTTTGTAGCAGTTCCTGATCCCTTCTGGGAAACTCCTAAGAGACATGTAGGGCTCTTGATACTTATTTCTGTACTCTTGCAATACGACGTTATTTTCACCGGTGCTTATGAAGGTTTCGTCTGAAATGTAGTTAATTCCTGTCATCTTTTCTGTATAGCTGGTATTTTCTGCAAGGCCACAGTCTATGCTAATAAAGCCTGAAAGAGAGACACACATATTAGATGTCTTGTGCTTACTAAAATGTATGGCTTACACTATACACCGTTACCAAAGCAACCTTTTTTTCCTTCTTTTTTTTTTTTTTTTTTGGCAATTGGAGATGGACATACCTGTTTGATCATCCTGGGCATGAACTAGGAGGAGCATAAAAGCAAAGCCACCGAGCAGTGGAAAGAGGAATGGCTTCATTCTCTGCGATAATATTATTCTACTTTGAGAAACCATATGCAGAGTTATCATTTTATGTACAATATTAGCAAATCTATAGAGTACAATATTTTGACAGAATAATTCTAGAAAGTGAACTGTAAAGAATCACATTATTTAATTCCGTTAGCTAATCAAACAAATTGGGGCAGATGATGTGAGATCTAAATGAAAAAATTTAGTAGTCGACGGCAACATATTTGGCCAAGAGTTAATGTCATGAAGTGTTTTTGGTACTTTCTTTGCAGGCTAGCCAGTCACTGGTGAAACTTCTAGAAAGTCGTATGAGCAATATATTCCACCACCGAAGAAATGTTCAGAACATGAGATGATATTGTGAGGTGGACTCAAATGGATGGTTATCGCTGTATTTAGTTTATTATTATTATTATTATTCGTTATATGCTATCTGCATCCATATGAAGAATAGAGGAGCAAAGCCTTGTTTATTTCTGGCTTAACTTACAAAGGAACCCCAATCATATGGTGGTGCATGAAATTTGGAAGTAGTACTTAAGTTCAATTGCAGCCAAACCTGAAAGATGATCTAATAAGTTTCCACATTGGCCATATATTCGTAGACAAGCCCTACGTTGGTTTCGTCGTTGCAATATCCGACAAGGCTTGTCAAGTTTTTATGATGAATTCTCATAAGAAGATAAACCTGCAATTTAAGGCACAAATAAACACATGTTACATATGATTGAGCTCAAGACATTGTGTTAGTTTATTTAATTTGACGAACATGCCTCTGCATGAAATTGTTGGAACCCTTGAACAGATGATGGTGAAAGCATCTTTATAGCTACTTCAGTATTTTCCAGGTAGCCATGATAAACACTGTTCCAAATCCACCTTTGCCAAGGACCCTCCCAAAGTTGTTGGTCATCATTAGTATCTCAGAACACGTAAATTGTCGCTTTGTTGATTCTAATGACCCATACTGAGGGCTGGGTTTTGCATCTATATATGACATCTCCTAAGAACAATACAAAGTCTAATGAGCATGTATCTTATACAATAAATACCTTGATCGTATAAAAACTTCAAAGTGTTATGTAGCACAGACCTGTTGTACAGTAGAAGAGGAGATCACTAGGTTCTGACATGAGTAACTTTATACATTTGATTGAAATGATTTGAACAGTGTAGCCGCACTGCTATACCCGATAAATATATTCGAATATTTAGAAGGTATAGCCGCCCGGCTATACGGCACAAAATGGTTTCCTTTTTTGTAATTAAGTAATACCTTAGTCCTTTTTAATTGCTTTAATTATTATTTCTTTAGTGTATAATTAGTATTTAAATATTTTACTAATTTTGTAAATCAAATAATAAATAGTAATTAATTATTTTAAATTATTTTGGGCCTCATTCGTTGCATGCTTCGTATCCACATCAGATCCTCAATATTTTATGTGTTCGTACATGTATGCCTTATATTTTATGTCCTTTCCTATATGCAGTCCACGCCTCACTACTTATTGCTTCAATTACTTCAAGTTTGTCGAATTCAATTTGGGGGTTTCAAATCTAGAGCAATGTAAGACTATGGTCAATGTAATTCCTCCATAAATATATTATAACTACCCTTCCTACTACTTTCATGCATGGCGAAGAAATCTACCTCTTCTACTATAAGATTGTTTTCTTTTTTATTGAAACCATGTAGTTAGACTGAAATTTTGATCAGGTATATCATTTGAATGCATATTGTATATCAACATTGATAAGGGTCATGCAATGATTTAAAATTATGTATATACATTATAAATAAATAAAGAAGGACTTTTAACCATAATGGTCAAGTCATACCTGCGTTTCATTTTGATCTTTCAATTTGTTTTTTTGGTTTCTACCGTCCTCTGATCTCTCATGGGTATTAATTTCGTCATTCTGTATTATTTCGACAATCTGGCCATTTATTGATGGGTAAAATTTCATCTGTTCTATTCAATTTTGCTCTTTATTTATTTATTTATTTATACTATGGTGGAGAAATATTTGATTTACCATATATACCAGAAGTAAAATGTTTGATTTACCCCTAACATTGACAAAAGTAAACAGAATTGGCGGAAAAACGAAATTGCCACGCAAATGGACGTATAAGGATTACATAAACCACAAAAAATAAAATAGAGCATCAAAATAAAATTTGGTTATAAAACAAGGACCATTGCGGTTAAAACCCCATAAAAAATAATGTACAAAATCAAAGTTCAATCTAACATCCAACTTGAATGAAAAAACAAAATATTCTAGGTTCTTTAATTATAAAATTTTAACATTATTTTCTTACTAAAGATTGGAGATGCATGGCTTAGAGTAAAAGTATTTTGTTGTGGCTGCCACGAAAAAAAAAGAAAAAGGAATACGGCTCAATTAAGCAATGCATGTCAACTATTCAATATATATATATATATATATACATATATTGATCTTCATAAAAATATATTATGATCAAACAATATAAAATTAGTCAATGATGTCATATGCAATGTTCGTTAGCATTTTTTTGTTGTTGAAGAGAAATGATGTATTGATAACAAACAGAATTACAACGAGTCTTTGATCACAACATCCTCAATAATTCTGGGAGGAGTCCTAAACCAAGAAATAATCTCACATTACATACCTTAATTGACAACCCACAATCCACTATTTGCATACCATATTTAGGGTTTGTGAAGAGAAGATAAGAGTGTAGTAGGTTTCTTGGATTGAAAGAGAAGAGTAATATGGCAATAGGTTGTAGAAGAGTTTGTGTTTTTCTTGTTAGGTTATGTTTAGATAAGGCCTTTAGCTTCCCTTGACAACTTCATAATTGCACATATAATTCATCAAGCTCAAGGTTAATTAGACTAGGTTAGTCTAGTTAGATGATTATTGTGGTTGAGATCAACAGTGGCACGATGCAATCAAGATCTTCAAGGGTAAATCATGGATTGCATATATATTAGGACATATCAAGTCAACGTGATGACTAGTCATCTGGTACTGCCAGCTCACTGACAACTCATTTAAAATCTCACTTGAGACTCACACTTGGCGAGCTGTATTTTTTGTCCTAATGATTTTTTGTCTCATTATAGCTTCAATTATTAGCTGCCATGTGGATTGTTTTCTGACCTAGCTTTTTTGGGTATAAATGGAGTCTTGGTTCTTGTAGCCGTCACTTTTGACAAGGAGAGTTTCTTGAGAGTTTTGTTTTTGCTATGCATCTTCTTCTTTGATGAAAGTATCCATTTTTCATTATGAGGTTTTAAAATTGGTTTTTAAAATCTGCTTTGATCTTTGAAATCCACTTCACCCATTGAGAATTTTTTAGAGTAAAACTTTTACTTTGCATTCTCTACTTGGTGAGATTTGGATTTTCATTATGAGATTTTGAAAATTGTTTATTGAAATCTACTGTGGTTTCAAAATTTACATCTAGGGTTTAGTTTAAACACTTCATCATCCTAGCTAGGTCAAATTCTTTGTTGATTTATTCAAGAGATAGAATCTATATTTCACTCATCGGTGACGATTGGTGCCATGAGGTGAAGAAGTTGATGGACTAGCTGCCATTTCCATTAAGGACAAGCTACTAGTTCAACTAAGTTTGGAGAAGAAGGTTGCACAAGGATGTAGTGCTCATTTCCTAAATAGACCTAGGATTGTTTGAGCTTGTAATTACTTTTTCTGTAAGAATCTTCTTGACTTAGTGGATTGCCTGGTCGAAGTGATGACCCCCAATTTTTCCCAATGGTGGGTTTCTGGGTGAACATTTCTGGTGTGATGTTCTTGATTTTATGACTAGCCATACTGTATCTGTTATCTTTGGAATGTTGATGAATGTTCACACACCTATCACTCTAGTTGTTGCTAGCAAAGGGGATGCTTAGATTGACGAATCCTTCTAAGTGCCTAAGTTGTCACATAGTTCTCTTATAGGGTGGCAGGGATTTGAATATTTGATATGTTGGGAATCTGTGTTTTCCGTAAGTTCATAGGTCTATGACTAGTTGTTGACTAGTCATATTGTCTTTGGGTTTATTTGATCATTGTTGTCATACATCTTTCCATTGGGGTTTTAATTTACCTCCCTTCACTTAAGTACCAATTTCATTTCTAAAACTTAATATGAAGAGTGGTGGGGTGTATATATAGATGTAATAGGGGTAAGTATTAAGTTGGATGACTTTTTTTTGTCTTTTTACACAATAATAAAACTTAAGAGCTTAATGATTTAAGTATTTGGGTAAACAGAGAAAAGTGTGGGGTTTAAATAGAAAAACTCTATATTCCATAGCACGAGAGACAATAAATACTCACATTCATACATTCTTTTTGGTTAGGGTAAATTACTCAAATGGTCCTCAAACTTGTACGCGATTTACATTTTGGTCCCTAAATTAAATTATTAGTCCAAATGGTACATAAACTCTATTTTAATCGCCCATTTGATCCAACAGTTACATTTTCTGTTAAATGTAACCAAATTTTAGGGGCAAATACGACTTTTCATATTAACAAATAAAATAGGGTTAAAATAAATACAAAATTAGAAAATAATTGAAGAAAAAGAGAAAAAAAATCATGAGACCCAAACCAGGGCCCTTCGATTTATTCTCCCCAATTCCCTACAAATTTTGAACCATTTTTAGGAGCGCATCAATGCTTTAGATCGCAAGTTTTCTTGGGATCTCAAGCCCCATTTGTTGTGCCTAGACGTTCTTGATCCATGTAAATCAGGTACAAGTTTGAGGACCATTTGAGTAATTTACCCTTTTGGTTATCAACTAGTTCTTAGTCCTGTAGTGTCCTTTATTTTATTCATTGAAAAATGTTTTAAATTCAAAGACTGATAGAAAAAGAATAATACATTATTTTTTGTTTTATTTAAATAAAGACAGTCGATTACTTGACAAAACCCAATATAGTTTACTTTTAATATTCAACTGATGTACAATAAATTAATAATATAAAAAACATAACATAACACACAATCAGTGGCAAACTAATCACTCGCAACTCATAATCTTCATGGTTCACCTGATGCGTTGCGTTCGGTGCTCTGCCAGTGCCAACATCACGGCCAGTCCCATTTCTCTATTTCTCTTACAGTTTTGGCTTCCTTTTGCCTATTGTCCTTTCAAACTACTTGTTTAATTTATTTATTTATATACTTGATTGAACATCTTGGGAACGAACTAGCAGCATCAGATTAAGAGCGAAACCAAGTAGAAAGAGGAGTTGCTTGAATGTCCACGACATGATCACTAAAAGGGAAGCAAACACACAAATTTAAGTAAGGTTTTTGTGTTCAATGGATATCCCTTTTACATATATATAGAAGTAACATTGCCCTAGTGGATCATCTTGTTATGTCGGATGTGGCTTAACTCAAGTCTATGGTGATGACTGGTGACCCTTTTACGATATATATAGAAGCTACTGCCAAGTCAGGGTTCACTAATATACAAAGTTACATCGCATCATGACTTGGTCGTCTTGTAGGCCTCTTGCGCGACCGTCCGTGCCAGAAACATCATCGTATCATATTATATGGTGATGACTGGTGACCAATTTTACGAAGGCAATTGTGTGGAAATTTGGGTTTGATTAGAGAAGACTTGTTAAACTGAAAGCATTAGATATTAATAATGGATATGGTGCAGTCCTCTAATCAACATTAACCTGCCCAGTAACCCATGTGTATGGTGTCCAAGCTTTATACTGCTTAAATATTGAGCATTGACTTTGACTCGGTTCGTGTGTACCTGTAAATGTGTTATTTAAACTATTATTTAAAATTTGTTTTGGCTGAGGGAGGGAGAGTCATAAGAGTCACGCCATGGTCAATGATAACCATTTACTCACAGTGAACCAAAAAACGCGGTGACAGGGGATAACCAGGGGTGTTTGTTGCCGGGTTGCCCAAACAGGTGACCGGGGTTTCATCAGCAGAGCATGAGGAGGCTGCTGTGATGTTTGCTGAAATGTTAGCCTTGGAATTTTAGGGAGACTCTATTAATGTTGTGGTGAATTTTAGGCGATACTTCAGCGGGGTTAAATTTTTACGCACTCGTTGTAGCACATAAGACTGTCAGATGTGCTCTATTATGTGTACTCTCATGTTGTAATGAGTGAGGTGGTTGCAATTGGAATCACATATTAAGTTTCCTACTTCTTTCTAATAATAAAGTTTCCCTCTTACCATTGAGCTTTACAAAATAAAAAAAAATAAAAAAAAATAAAAAATAATAAAACAAGAGAATGGAAACAAGAAAATTGAAAACTCTGGAGACGGGGCCTAATATTTATGGTAATATGACCTTTAGTTAATACAAGAACAGAGCTCAAACAAGAGTCCTAATTCATGGACTTGAACAACATCCAAGAAAAATGGAAGATTACAAACTTGGGAGATGAAGCCTAACATCTGTGATGAGAAGAACTTAAATCAATACTAGAAGTCTAGGACAGAGCCCAAACAAGAGCCCAAATTCAAGCTTCTTTTCATGATTAGCTACAGAGGCACAATGGAACTCAAGCAGAAGCATTATGTACTAGTACCAGTACTACCTCACGGAGGGAGTTAGCCTAACGATCGAATTGTCAGCCATTAACTCATTGAAATTATTGAATTCAGCCACACGGCTATGATTTGTTCGAGCACATTCTGTTGCCAAACACTCCTTCAAATCCACCACTACTTGGCTCATGCTTGGCCTCTTGATGGCATTTACGGATACACATGCCATTGCTATTTCCACAGCTTTCCAGACGGAGTTGGTATTGAAATTTCCCTCTAACCTAGGATCGACGATGCTGTTAATGTCTCCATTTGCAAGCATGAGACCAACCCATTGACTTATGTGAATTCTCTCATGCGTCACCGTTAAAACCGGTCTGCTTGTGATAATCTCCAACAGCACAACCCCAAAGCTATAAACGTCACTTTTCTCATTTAACCTGTTTGATAGGTAGAACCTGCAAGCCAAACCATACATGGAACTAATCAGATCACATTTTCTGATGCAAAGGACTTCGCTAAAATGTCCACTTATTTTTTCTTTATCTTCTTGCTGTTTTAGTTAATTTGTGTTTGCTTCCAAGACTTGTTGTGAATTTAAGTACTAGTAAAGATGATAATGGGAAAATTAAAAGTGTGAAATACTTACTCAGGATCAAGGTAGCCAGGAGTGCCAGCAAGAATGCTGGATGCACGAGTTCCATCATTTGTAGGGAAATTTCTAGACAGTCCAAAATCAGATATTTTGGCTTGTAAATTTTCATTCAGCAACATGTTTGTTGATTTCACATCTCTGTGCATTATAGGCGGCTTACAACCACAATGCAGATACTCCAATCCTGCATTTTAAAATTCTTACATCGCTCACACAAAACTTCAAACAAATAAAAGAGATTCTTGCTAAGAAAAGGATCATGGAAATCATTTTATTAGTTGCAGACCTTGTGCAGCATCTGTTGCTATTCGAAGTCTATCTTCCCAAGTCAAGATACTTGATCTGCTATCTGCATCCATAAGAAGAACAGAAGAACAAGGGAGCTCCAATCATATGGTGGTGGAAGAATTAAGTTACAGAGTTCCCAAAAATTTGGAAGTACTACTTGCAGTCAAACCTGAAAGATGGTTCAATAAGTTCCCATTGGCCATATACTCGTAGACAAGCCCTACGTTGGTTTCGTCATTGCAATATCCAACAAGGCTTGTCAAGTTTTTATGATGAACTCTCATAAGAAGATTAACCTGCAGTTTAAGAAGCCACAAATAAACACATGTCAATTCATTACATAAGATTGAGCTCAAGACATTGTGTTAGTTTATTTGATTTGACAAACATTGCCTCTGCACGAAATTGTTGGAACCCTTGAACAGATGATGCTGAAAGCATCTTTATAGCTACTTGAGTATGTTCCATGTAGCCATGATAAACCGTTCCAAATCCACCTTTGCCAAGAACCCTCTCAAAGTTGTTGGTCATCATTAGTATCTCAGAATACGTAAACTGTCGCTTTGTTGATTCTAATGACCCATGAGGGCTGGCTTTTTCATCTATGACATCTCCTCCTAAGAACATGACAAGTTTAATGAGCATGTATCTTATATAACCAAAACCTTCAGTCTTCATCATTTATCGCCGAAGAAATTACTTTAACAAATATTGGAAGTCTTACCCTCTTGCCTATTCCTTTTGAGGCTCCACCACCAGATAGCTACTGCAACTAACAAGAGGATGGAAATTCCAGCGGTTGGCACTACTATGGGAATAATGAAATTGTGCTTCTTCTTTAATTTGCAAGAACCATTCCCAGATAGATGTGGATTATCGCACAAACTGAGATCAAATGGTTGGAAACTTCAGTTAGATTTGATAAATTCTAATCACTGATTTTATAAAATATAGATGTTATATATAACTCTCAAAAATCAGATTCTAAGGAAATACCAGATAATTATATAACTTTGGATTCTAAGGATATTTGAAAATTAAAATAGAAAGCACTTATGGTATGTTAATCGAAAATTAGAAGGACAATACAAAAGACCCCCCCAACTATAAGGTTATTTTCAAGTTCATACCCACCTTTGGGGGCATTTACAAGTACATACTCAAAGTTATGGAAAACCTACAAATTTCCCCCTCCGTTACACAAACCGTTAATAAGTCTATTAAATGCTGATGTGTCAACATAGGCCCCATTTTTAATGACATGGAACTCCAGATGGACAAACAAATAATAAAAAGATTCTTTACTTTTTTAAAAATTAAAAAGAAAGAGAAGACAAAAAATATCTTCCTTCCTCCTACCCAGCAACGCCATCAGCAACCCACCCCTTCCAACCACCATTGAAGCCACCCCGATGCAAACCCCACCCCACTCAAACCCCCACTACAGCAACCAAACAACTTGGGTGGTATTTTCCGTGACTTTGATTATGTACTTGTATATGAACTTGAACTGACCCTATATATAATTTGGGGGTTCTTGTTGTAGTTTGTCCAAATTAAAATGGAAAAGACTCAATTTTAGGGTGAGCCAAACACTGAATTTGAAGGGCTTGATTTACTAAGAAAGGCATACCTTAATAATAGGAAACCATTATTCTTTCTTTCAATCAGTCCTACCGGAACCGAGCCTGTGAACTTGTTTTTCTCCAAGTTTCTGCAAAGATAAAATCTATCACGATGCTTTCTAACAAACTAAGCATTTACAGTACTTTAGACATATAACCAAATAACTTACAGGACAGTCAAATTCTGGAATTTAGACAAAAATTCTGGAATTGGTCCTGTTAAGTTGTTGTTTGATAGATCCCTGAAATCATGAGCAGCTCAATTCATTTAAATTAAACTGATTGTCTACCTTCTCATTACATTGGTAAGTACTCGTTTAGCAAATTCAGTAAGACATATATACTTACAAAGACTGTATCATTGTGAGATTGGATATAGAAGCAGCTATCTCCCCTGTTAAGCCACTCGAGGACAAGTCCCTGATTGTATGTTTTGTTAACTTCACTAGTGAACACATGAGGTAGAATTAACTCAAATCAGAAGAAGTTTGTTTGAAGTAACATATACTTACAAGGATATGATTCTTGGTGACTCAAATTCTTGATAGTTACACTTTACTCCTTGCCAAACGTAATCTTGAGGGGCACATGGATCTCCTTGCCAATTTCTTTTAATATTATAAGTTGACTTGATCGATGTGATTGCATCAACTAATATTTTCACACGCAAACAGAAGATTTCATCAGAAGAATTCATATGTACACTTCCATACTGGTAAGGTACTAAATGAGAGGAAGCTACTTGTGTAAGGAAGAACTAATTAGTTAGTGGTTACCATCTTCTTGGTTTGTTTCTGCTTCTACGAACTGTTTAACCATATAAATCTCGAAAGCATTGAGGACAGGTGGAAGGGTAGAGTTCTCAGCCCTGGTAACTGAAATTTTAACATATTTTCCACCAGTGCTCCAAGCTTCAGTGTCGTAAACGGTATATCTTGACAAGTATGGAGGAGCAAATGGCCCAAAACTGCCGGCTTCTTCCCAAGAAACGTATTGCCATCTAGATTGGTTGAGTTGGAGGCTTTCAACTTCTGCAAAGTGCAGGTAGCTGTAATATTCAGCATCTTTGTCAGGCAACGATAAAACAATACTCAAGGAATCACTTGGATTTTTTGGCGTTGAAGCAGTACTCATAACAACAGATGGTAGTTGGTACGGGTCGTCAGATTCAGACTTGATGGTGGATGAGGTGTCTAATTGTGTCCAATCATCGAGGTCATAGGCATCCCAGAATCGGTCAAGAATATCGAATGGATACCTAATCAAAGCCAAAGTACCATCAGAATATAATAACAATTAAAAGTTTCAATGATTGCAAACACACACACACACACACACATATATATGGGGGAACTCATAGCTAACTAGGAGGAGACTCACCTAGTTTGCGTATTAGGTCTTTTGCCCGTGTCACATCGGGAGACAAGTGTCAATGGCCCCGTTTCCGTTTCATAAGATGCATTAGGTAAAGGCCTGAGTTCTAAAGCAGATATAAACGGAACCCCAGAGCCTGTGTTCACCAAACAAACATGTATATAGTTTCGGAGTGGGACATATATGAGCTCTTTGTCCGTGTCTGCATCGGAGGCATTTTCAAACCTAACCGTATCCCACAAATTAGGTCCAAGGTGCAGTGCAAATTCTGGTATCTTATCTGGGCCATCATAATTCCCATATACGAAACTTGCTCGGATCAAATATTTGTTGCCGCGTGTAACATTTATCTTGTAGCAATTCCTGGCTCCTTCGGGGAAGCTCCTAACAGACCCGTATGGCTGTTGATACTCATTTCTGTAACTAGGCGATGTGGATTTACTTTCACCGGTGTCTATGAAGGTTGCATCGGAAATGTAATTAATGCCAGTGCCCGTTTCAGAATAACCTGAATCTGTCTGGAGGCCACAATCTATGCTAATGAATCCTGAGATATATAAACACACATATGTAAGAAAGAGAGGTATATATCTTAGCTATATACTATGCTACCAAAATTAACGATTTATTTTTTCTTGCTGCTGATATATTTACCTGATTGATCATCTCGGGAATGAACAAGCAGCATCAGATTAAGAGCGAAACCAGCAACCAGAAAGAGGAGTTGCATGGACGTCCACGACATGACTACAAGGGAAGCAATAAAGACACAAACTTAAGTATTTTGTGTTGAATGGATATCCTTTTATATATAAAAATAACATAAGTCAAGCCTACGCTTTTTGTCTCATGTCTCAAAGTCCATTTTTCAAGTGGTGTAAAAACTTTAGTTAATTTGTGCACGAACACTTGTTTGTAATTTCTTTTGGTTATTGGTAGAATTTTCTGTTCTGTGCATAAGTTACCAACTAGGGTGGCGCTACAGCCAAGTCAAGTCAGTCCTACCGCAATTAGATTTAAAAAAAAGATGCATGATGATGAGCATCATTCAAATTGGGTTGCTAAGCTAGCATTGATTATACTTTTCGAGTCACAATTTGATGAGCTCTCTCTATTTATGATTATACTTTGCGAGTCACAGTTGGAACAGTTCTCCCATGATACTGAAGATCATTGTTCCTGGTCCATATGTGCCATGATTTATGGACGGTCAGGATCTACAATAAAGTCTGCTACATAAAGTCTTCCAACTTCGTAGTACATGAAATTCAAAGTGTGCTACATAAAGTCTTTGTGGTATAAACTTCGTACATAAAATTCAATTTCCTTTCATTTTCATGTCTGCCGTCAATTTGCTATCAAAAAATCTGTTAACTCATGATGTGGCAATAAAGAGACCCACAAATTATTTTAAAATAATAAATACATTTATAAAGGATTAGAATCAGCCCTTACGCCCAATTCACCACCTACATCTAATTCCGTTAAAATTTCCGTTAAGTGGAATTTCATTTTCGTCAGTTCACTAAAAAACTAATTTTAAAAAACATAGTTTTAAAAATAAAAAAGAAGGGATATAGAAGCAGAGACAAAATGGAGACTCTGGCAGTGTCTGCGGAGCAAGTCCATGTGTTTCCTCACCCTTCAACGCTCAGCAGCTGAGAGAATCTGCAGCTTATCTTACGACCACCAGAAGAATAGCCGTTTTCTCATATTTCCCATCTCGTCCTCATGCTAAAAGCTTCCACAAACCTCGCAACTTTCTTCTCCAGACATACAAAATGGTGAAACCTGATGGAGTTCAGCGTGGACTTGTGGGAGAGATAATCCAAGAGACAAAAGCAGAGTGTTTGTGGTCGGGTGTGGTGGGGGAAAGGGTTTAGGGTTTAGGGTAATGAGTATAATTAGGTGAATTTTATTTTTTAAATTCTGTTTCTTTATAATTCATTTTAGTCAGTTAATTGACGAAAATACCCTTAAATTTAATGGAAAATTTTAACGGAGCTAGACATAGGTGTTGGATTACAACACTTTACAAAGTTCAGGTAGTTAAAAATAAAAATTAAAAGTTTATGTGGTAATGACACACATACCTAAAGGTTTAGGTGGTATTTATGCAAATTTCCCTTTTTGCTTGAATATTGAGCATTGACTTTGACTTGGTCGTCGTGGACATACCTGTCCATGTCAATTAATGCCATGTTCTAGCTGTGAGTATGACCAATTGGCTTGCCTGGAAAATTTGGGCTTGATGTGGAAGGCTTGTAAAATAATTGATTATTGGACATTAATAATTGATTATTTACTAGTTATGGCCAATTTGGTATTGTTGTGCTGTGAAAATAATCGCTGTCAGATTTTCTGTGAGAGAAATCAACTGTGATATAAAGCAGTTTGGTATTTGATAAACTTTTTGTTAAAAGTGTTGTTGGTACTAATTCCTGCATAATCAGAAAATGATTCTTGCATAATTATCAAACCCAGCACCTCTTCAAAACTGATTCTCGCATAATCAGAAAATGAAAGCACCTCATTAGTTGCTTTCCCTTATAGCTTTCTCTCATATCAATTTTTAACAATAAGTGATTTTCTCATTGTTTACCAAAATGGCTGAGCTTCCCAAATTTTTTTAAAGTCACTTATCACCCCAAATAAGTAATGTCAAACGGGCACTTAATGAAAGTAGTTCTCTTTTTATTTTTATCTAAAGAAAATGTTTTATTTTTACCTAAAGAAAATGTGTTATTATTATTATTATTATTATTTGTCATTTTTTTTTGGCTAGGGAGGGAGAGAGAGTCATAAGCACTACTACAGAAAGGGTAATAGGCATCGGGGAAAAACCGATACCTTTTATTATCACATACCGATGCCTCGTAAGATGATGCTAAAGGGGGTTGTAAAAGGCATTGAGGAAAACCCGATGTCTTTTACAGAAACAACATCGATTTCTTTAACCAAAGTTTTGCGTCAACATCGGTTTCTAAAAATGTCAAAACTAAGTGAACACCAGTATTTTTATAATTATTTTTAGGTAAGATATATTTCTTGACCGAGTAATGCTAGAAAGTGAAGTATCCCATTAGCTAATAAAACATATTATTAGTACTAGAATGGTTTGGTATACATATCTTTGCTGCACGGTAGCTAGTCACTGTCGAAACTTCTAAAAAGTCGCATGTGAAATATATTATATGCACAAATTTCCCATTGATATAATATTAGGCTTCAATCACTGGCCAACTAGAGTGGCTAAACTATAATTAAGGTGATTCTAGAATGAAAGTTCTTATCCCATGATCAATTGTTAATAGCCCATTGATTATTATTAATTTTACCCATTGGACATTTTCCATGAGTAAGACTGGTGTAATTGTCAACTCTTTTTGTATTAGAAATTTTCTCGCACATCTGAGATTCTCAAAGGCATTGAGGAAAACCCGATGTCTTTTACAGAAACAACATCGATTTCTTTAACCAAAGTTTTGCGTCAACATCGGTTTCTAAAAATGTCAAAACTAAGTGAACACCAATATTTTTATAATTATTATTAGGTAAGATATATTTCTTGACCGAGTAATGCTAGAAAGTGAAGTATCCCATTAGCTAATAAAACATATTATTAGTACTAGAATGGTTTGGTATACATATCCTTGCTGCACGGTAGCTAGTCACTGTCGAAACTTCTAAAAAGTCGTATGTATATATTATGTGCACAAATTTCCCATTGATATAATATTAGGCTTCAATCACTGGCCAACTAGAGTGGCTAAACTATAATTAAGGTGATTCTAGAATGAAAGTTCATATCCCATGATCAATTGTTAATAGCCCATTGATTATTATTAATTTTACCCATTGGACATTTTCCATGAGTAAGACTGGTGTAATTGTCAACTCTTTTTGTATTAGAAATTTTCTCGCACATCTGAGATTCTCAAACTGATGCTTGGATTTCAGGTTGTGTAATTGGGTGCGGGTAGGGATGTACTTGAATTAGAAACTTAACAAAGAGCCCCATGAGTCTGTCCCAGTAAATCGATCAATCTTACGAGTGGTTTGAAATGCCTCTAGACATTATTCATAAAGTCTTGATTGAGGATAGTTGCAATTGGGATCACATATTAAGTTTCCTACTTCTTTCTAGTTTTTAATAAAGTTTCCCTCCTACCATCGAGCTTTTAAAAAAAATTAAAATTAAAATTAAAACAAGAGAATGTAAACATAACAGTAAGCAAGAAAATTGAAAACTTTGGAGACGGGGCCTAATATTTATGTAATATGACCTTAAGTTAATACAAGAACATAGATCAAACAAGAAGCCTAATTCATGGACTTGAACAACATCCAAGAAATATGGAAGATTACAAACTTGGAAGATGAAGCCTGACTTCTGCGACGTGAAGAACTTATATCAATACTATAAGTCTAGAACAAGCCAAAACAAGAGCCCAAATTCATGCTGCTTTTCATGATTAGCTACAAAGGCACAATGGAACTCAAGCAGAAGCATTATGTACTAGTACCAGTACTACCTCACGGAGGGAGTTAGCCTAACGATCGAATTGTCAGCCATTAACGCATTGGAATTATCCAATTCAGCTACACGGCTATGATTTGTTACAGCACATTCTGTTGCCAAACACTCCCTCAAATCCACCACTACTTGGCTCATGCTTGGCCTCTTGGTGGCATTTATGGATACACAAGCCATTGCTATTTCCACAGCTTTCCAAACGGAGTTGGTATTGAAATTTCCCTCTAACCTCGGATTGACGATGTTGTTAATGTCACCATTTGCAAGTATGAAACCAACCCATTGACTTATGTGAATTCTCTCATGCGTCCTCGTTAAAACCGGTCTGCTTGTGATAATCTCCAACAGCACAACCCCAAAGCTATAAACGTCACTTTTCTCATTTAACCTGTTTGATATGTAGAACCTGCCAGCCAAACCATATATACATGGAACTCATCAGATGACATTTTCTGATGCAAAGGACGTTGCTAAAATGTCCACTTATTTTTCTTTCCTAATTCTTCTTGCTGTTTAAGTTAATTTGTGGTTGCTTCCCAGACTTGTTGTGAATTTAAGTACTACTAGGGAAATTCCCAGACTTGCTGTTTTAGTTAATAATGGGAAAATTAAAAGTGTGAAATACTTACTCAGGATCAGATATTTTGGCTTGGAAATTTTCATTCAGCAAGATGTTTGTTGATTTCACATCTCTGTGCATTATAGGCGCTTACAACCACAATGCAGATACTCCAATCCTGCATTTTAAAATTCTTACATTGGTTACACAAAAATTCAAACAAATAAAAGAGATTCTTGCTAAAAAAAAGGGTCATGAAAATCATTTTATTAGTTACAGACCTTGTGCAGCATCTGTTGCTATTCGAAGTCTATCTTCCCAAGTCAAGATACTTAGTCTGCTATCTGCATCCATAAGAAGAACAGGAGTGTAAGCCTTGTTTCTTTCTGTCTTAACTTACAAAGGTGCCCCAATCATACGGTGTGGTGCAAGAATTAAGTTACAGGGTTCCCAAAAATTTGGAAGTACTACTTGCAGCCAAACCTGAAAGATGGTTCAATAAGTTCCCATTGGCCATATACTCGTAGACAAGCCCTACTTTGGTTTCGTCATTGCAATATCCAACAAGGCTTGTCATGTTTTTATGATGAACTCTCATAAGAAGATTAACCTGCAGTTTAAGAGGCCACAAATAAACACATGTCAATTCATTACATAAAATTGAGCTCAAGACATTGTGTTAGTTTATTTGATTTGACAAACATTACCTCTGCATGAAATTGTCGGAACCCTTGAACAGATGATGCTGAAAGCAACTTTATAGCTACTTGAGTGTGGTCCATGTAGCCATGATACACGGTTCCAAATCCACCTCTGCCAAGGACCCTCTCAAAGTTGTTGGTCATCTTTAGTATCTCAGAATATGTGAACTGTCGCTTTGTTGATTCTAATGACCCGTATTGAGGGATGGCTTTTGCATCTATGACATCTCCTAAGAACATTACAAGGTTAATGAGCATGTATCTTATACAACCAAACCTTCAGTCTTCATTATTTATCGCCCAAAGAAATTACTTTAACAAATATTGGAAGTCTTACCATGTTGTCTTTTCCTTTTGAAGCCCCACCAGCAGATAGCTGCTACAACTAATAAGAGGATGAAAATTCCAGCGATTGACACTACTATGGGAATAACGAAACTGTGCTTCTTCTTCAATGTGCAAGAAACATGTTGAGATAGATGTGCATTATCGCACAAACTGGGATTTGATAGAAAATGCAGTTAGATTTTGATAAATTATAATCACCGATTTTAATATCCTCTGTAATCAGATTCTAAGGAAATACCTGAAAATCAGATTCTAATTAAATATTTTGGATTCTGAGAATATTTTAAAATTAGAATAGAATAGAATAGAAAACACTCAATTTTAGGGTGAGCCAACATGGAATCTGAAGGCCATGATTTTCTATGAAAGGCTTACCTTAGTGATAGAAAACCATTATTCTTTTTTTCAATCAGTCCTACCGGAACCGAGCCTGTGAAATTATTTTTCTCCAAGTTTCTGCAAAGATCAAATCTATCACTGTGCTTTCTAACAAATTAAGAATTTACAGTACTTTAGACATATAACCAAATAACTTACAGGACAGTCAAATTTGGGAGTTTAGACAAAAAATCTGGGATTGGTCCTGTTAAGTTGTTGTTTGATAAATCCCTGAAATCATGAGCAGCTCAATTCATTCAAATTAAAACAAATACTCATTTATTACATTGGTAAGGTAAATACATTGTCTACCTTCTC
Source organism: Prunus armeniaca (assembly GCA_903112645.1). Taxonomy (NCBI): domain Eukaryota; kingdom Viridiplantae; phylum Streptophyta; class Magnoliopsida; order Rosales; family Rosaceae; genus Prunus; species Prunus armeniaca. The sequence goes on along the minus strand of CAEKDK010000003.1, from coordinate 4,273,797 downwards.
ATTAATGACATTGATAATTACTCATTTAGCAAATGCAGCAAGACATACTTACAGAGACTGTATCATTATGAGATTGGATATAGAAGCAGCTATCTCCCTTGTTAAGCCACTCGAGGACAAGTTCCTGATTGTATTTTTTGTAGATTCAATAATTAAGACATGATGAGGTATAATTAACTCAAATATCAGGAGAAGTTTGTTTGAGGTCATATATATATACTTACAAGGATATGATTCTTGGTGACTCAAAGTCTTGATAGTTACACTTTACACCTTCCCAAACGAAATGTTGAGGGGCACATGGATCTCCTTGCCAATTCCTTTTAATTTTGTAAGTTGACTTGATGTATGCCATTGCATCAACTAATAATATTTTCACATTCAAACAGAAATTTCATCAGAACAATTTATATATATACCTGCGTACTGGTAAGGTACTAAATGATGAATCGACACGTGTAAGAAAGAACTAATTAGTGGTTACCATCTTCTTGGCTTGTTTCTGCTTCTATAAAATTTTTAACCATATAAATCTCGAAAGCATTGAGGATGGGTGGAAGGGTAGAGTTCTCAGCCCTGGTGATTGAAATATTAGCATATTGTGCATAAGAACTCCAGGCCCTAGTGCTGTAAATGGTATAGGACAAGTAATGAGGAGGAGCAAATGGCCCAAAAGTGAGGCGTCCGTTCCTAAAAATGTATTTGTAACATCCCACATCGATCAACGGAGAGGGGGTGATGTGCCTTATATGTACATGCCCGCTTCCATCTAGCACAAGGCCTTTTGGAAACTCACTGACTTCGGAGTCATGGGAACTCCTAAGTTAAGCGAGTTGGGGTTAGAACAATCCCAGGATGGGTGACCCACTGGGAAATTGCTCGTGAGTTCTCAAAAAAACAAAACTGTGAGGGCAGAGAGAGGGGCCCAAAGCGGACAATATCGTGCTACGGCGGAGTCGATCCCGGAATATGACAATTTGGTATCAGAGCCACTCTGCCGTCACTACTACATTTTAGTCTTTGCGCGACGAAAGGGTATTCGTCGCGCAAAAATGATTTTAGTCGCACATCATTATGCGCGACAGAAGTTTCGTCGCGCACAGTCCGTCGCGCAAAGTTCGTGAAGAAAGGATTTGCGGGACGAACAAATGTCATTCGTCGCGCAGTTTGCGCTACGTATAACAACTTCGTTTCAAAAAACATTTGGGGACGACCTCATTGTCCGTCGCACAAATATTTGTGCGACGAAACAGCGGTCGTCGCAAAAAAAAACTGCGCGACGGACTACATGAACCTTACGCGACGACATCTTATTCGTTTCGCATACACATCTTGCGCAACGAAATTACTCGTCGCGCAAGATTAAAATATGTTTGTTGATTTGTTATTTAAATGTTTTTGCGCGACGATTTACGTTTCGTCGCGCAAAAGCAATATATATTATTTAAAAAAATTTATTATTATTTGATTTTTAATTTTGTAAAAAAATAAATTTTTTTTTTTAATTAAAATGAAATTACAATTAAAAAAATTAATCGTAAAGAAAACATCTATTATATAAAATAAAATAAATGTATACAAATTGTAAAAGTAATTATAAAAATAAAAAACTAATCAAATAATGTTCCGAAATCTACTTGGTCGTCTGCCACATGCGGCTCGGAGGTATGGGTGTCTGCAGGGGCCGTGGTGTGCTGGGGATGCTCGGGGTGGACGGGCTCGGAGGTCGACCCACCAAATGTCGGGATTGGAATGCCGGACCGCGCGAGGGACTGCAGAATCACCGACATCTGACCCTCAAGCTCGGCAACCCGCGATGTCAAAACAGTCACCTGACTGTTTGCCTGCGACGATGACCGCGGTCGAGGTTCCCTCTGTCGGGCATTCCCCATCCCTCTACAATACGTTCCCGGCCTCCTCCCGAAAGTCTGATCCAACGTCTGCGTCAAAATCTGAAATCCAGCATCATGCGGAGGATCCACAGACTCGATCGGAGTCTCGGGAGGAAGTTGGGAGGCGGACTCTTGAAGAACCAACTGGCTCCTCTCCACCATCGTCGTCTGTTTAACATTACATAAAATATAAATTCAAAAATGCATATAAATTGAAAGTGGAACATAAGAATTAAAAATACATAATACTTACATGAAGGGACTCGGCCAACTCATTCCCAGGTCGAACATAAACGTCACCAAAGACGTCGATCTCTGGGAATTTCGACCCCCCCTTAATTGAACAAGAGAAGGAAAATATTAGTATGAACAAAAGAAATTAATAATAATGACGTATTAAAAATTAAATATAAATTATATTATTCTTACCCGACGCCGTGCATCCATCCTATATGAGAAGGGCCTGGAGCCGGAATGGTGAAGAAGAGTCTTCTTCTTCCTATTGCCCTTATTCACTTGGGCTTTATTCTGTTATACAAAAAATAAAACGTAATAATTGAACTATAAATAAATTAAATAATAATGAGATATAAAAAATAAAATAAACATTAAACAAATATTATTAAAAAAATACCACATAATCGGGCGCCTGAAAATGAGCGCAGAGCCACGCCCAACTATCCTCCCGCCCCTCAAGCTCCTTTGGGCAACCCTCCTGAAGAGCGACTTGCGGATTATCAAACGCCTGGAAATGGTGGTGCAAGTCGCTCTTCCACTGCTTGTACCTCTCACCGAAGAGTCTGTTGACGTACGCCAAAGTCTCCTCGTTGATGTCCTCTAAGTCGTAGTTCGTCTGCAATAAATTGATTACATACATTAAGTAATAGAAATATATAAAGTTTGAAAGAAAAATAATTAAAAGATAGGAAACATACCGACAACTGGCCGCGAACTTGCATCTTGATCTCGTCAGGTATGACCTTCCAAGACTTCCATTGCATCGGGCAATGGGTCCGAACGACGTGCCCAATGTCGTGGGCCAAGGAGCTATGCAAGTCCGCCGTCGGTGCAGCCCGATGGCGCTCGTCATATCCGATGCTGATACGACTGTTGGTCACCCGGGTGACCTTCGCCGTCTTCAGCTGCCGACACGGCCCTCGGGTGTTCCTCTTGGCTGCAAAGGGATATGACAATATTGTTACATATACAATCAAATTGAACCATAAAATTCCCAATTAAAAAAATGTTAAAACAAAAAAAATGAAAGGGGAAGGGTATTACCTGTAGGTGCCCCCGAGGCACCAGTACAGTCAGTGGATGTGGTGTCGGTGGTGGTAGCGGGCCGGTGTCGCCGCCTAGCGCTAAGAGGCTGCACCACCGAAGAAGATGATGATGCAGCCGCCTGGGATCCCCCAGGACCAGCTAGCACGTGGTCCTGCTCCATCAGTGCTGGAGCAGTGGCAGCTGATACCGGCTGAGCCGGGGGCTTCGAACTCGGTGTAGCCGTCACCGCCCTACGACGTCTAATCAAGTCTGACATCTGCACAATTTCATTAATCCAATGTAGAACATACAATGTCAGTAAAAAATTGAACTAACTAATTAAAATAATAGTTTGACCTAGGGTTTGCGATTTCGGAGTATCCGGGACTCCGATCCACGATCCGTCGATTCCTAAACGATCCTATAAATACATGGTACCACATAAGTGAGTTTCAGCTCGATCCAACGGTCCGAACATATCAAACCCTAAAATCGCACAATAGGTTCGAACCGTTCGAGACTCAAACGATAACCAAATTCCAATCCGAGCACACCTACGCGCTCGTGACAACGAAATGTTTGCACTGGGACAAAATGCCCTATGCCACAGTACCCCACGCGCCACCACACGCGCCGGCAGCGCGTGGGTGCCCTAAGCGATAACAATCCCCGGGAAATCCTACAAATTAAGGGGCAAGGTTCCTACCCTAGGTTTAAACATCAATTGGAGGCACTTTTGTTCTCGGACCTACCCCGAAAAACGGACGGAAGTGGCCGGAATTTCAATTTCAAAACCGGCCGAAACCTAGGGTTTCAAATTGACTACCCTATGCACACAATCAATCAAATCCTACACAACCATCAGCTAGAGATGAAAAATAGCCCAGAAAGCATACCTCAATTGCCGGATTTGGTGCCCGGAGGAGAGAGAACAACGGCGGCGAAGATTCGGCCTAAACGGAGCAATTCACGGCGGCAGGATGGACGGCGACGGCGGAGAAGGTCCTGGGATCGACGGTGGCGGCGGCAGGGTCTGATTTGGGGCGGAGTAGGGGCTGAGGTCACGGCGGAGAGAAATGGAGGTTTAGGGTTCCGTTTGAGAAATTGGGGAAGAAGGAGAAGATCGCGATTTTCAGAAAACTTATTCGACTTTGCGCGACGAATATCTATATCCGTCGCGCAAACTTCATTAAAATAACCTTTGCGCGACGCAAAAGTGAACTTTTCGTCGCGCAACATTATAAAAATTTGACCTTTGCGTGACTTTAAACCTTGATTTCGTCGCGCAAAGTTGTGAATAGATATACCTTGCGCGACGAAACAACTAGTGTCGTCACGCATACTTGTCCAGCCGCCCAAAATTTTGGGATTTGATTTTGCGCGGGAAAAATCAATGCAATGAGATTGCGCGACGAAACCGTATTCGTCGCGCATGCTAGCTGTTGCCAAAAAATTTTGCGCGACGGCTGGTCACGGGTTCGTCGCGCAATCTGGCTTTTGCCCAAAAAAATTTCACCAAGTGTTGGAGCGGAGAGGGGAGGGAAATTTTTTTATTGATTTTGCGCGACGAATGGGCACATATTCGTCGCGCAAATTGGCATTTTCCAAAAAAATTTCACTAAGTGTTGGAGCGGAGAGGGGAGGGAAATTTTTTTATTGATTTTGCGCGACGAATGGGCACATATTTGTCGCGCACACTGGCATTTTCCAAAAAAAATTTCACTAGGGTGTATCCAATTCTAACTTTTAATGACTTTTAATGAATTTAAAAGTCTGAAGGTATTCAATTGTGACTTTTAAATAGTCTTTAAAAGTTTAGTTGTATTCAATTGTGAGTTTTAAAGAGTATTTAAAAGTTTTGAGGTATCCAAAATGTTAATGACTTTTAAAAACTTTGTTAAATAAATGACTTTTCAATACTTTTAAAGGTAATTCTTACTACCAAAAGTCTTGCTAATTTACACCAGACTTTATGAAAATATTGGGAAGCTGAGAAGATAGAAACAAAACGTCTCCAAATGTCTCCAATTCTTTCTTCCTTTGTTATATCAAGCATCAAGCAGATGGATCTTTTTTCTTCATGGTTAGGGCTCCACTTTGGTATCCCATTGTCATCCACTTCCTTTAGGTTAGTAAAAAAATATTGAATGTTTTTCTTCTCTTCTCATCCACACGTTTCTGTTGATGAATATCTCTTCTCATCCACTTCCTTCAGCTATGTTTGCATATAAATATTTTATTATATTGATTGTCTCATATGCTATGTTTGCATACAATATTTTATTATATAATTTTTTGCCCCTAAACCCATTAATTTATTCTTTAGGTACTGTTTCTTTACCCATAATTCGTTAGGTGGATAATTTTTTCATATAATATTCTCAATTTGATTACATCCCACATATTAGGTTAGGAGAATTGCTGGAATATAGACTCTTGTAATCTGACCATTTATGTTGATTTGTGAGTGTTTATGAAATATTATTGATGACTGAGTAATATTTATTTCTTTTGATAAGAATATGTTACTTGTCTATGTGATTAGATTTGATAAATAAAAATTTAAAAGGTGCATTGGATGCAGTTTACCAATAAGCTATTATGAAAATATACACAATTAATAAGGATTTGTACGTGTGATATAGTAATTATCAATGGAAGAATCACAACGAGGAAGCGAGGAAGTGACCCTGAAACCGCAACTGAGTTGTTCAATCTTCGCCATGCTTCTTTGAGGAATGTAATTGAGAGGATATTTGGGATATTTAAATCAAGATTCACAATTTTCAAGTCAGCACCTCCATTCCCATATAGGACTCAAGCAGAGCTTGTGTTAGCTTGTGCAGGACTACATAATTTTCTTCGTAGGGAATGTCGTTTTGATGAATTTCCTATTGAACCAGAGAACGAGTCTTCATCATCTTCACCATTACTAGGGAATGAAGGAGATAATGTGGAACAAGTTTTTGAAACTCAAGAATAACAACGAGAGAATGCTAATGAATGGAGAGTTGGTATAGCTTCTGACATGTGGAGAAATGTCATGCAAGATAATAACGGAACTCAACGGTAATGAGCATTGGAATTTTCAAAAGGAATTTGTATTATGGTTCATTCACCGTCATTAAAATGAATCATGGCTAAGCTTTTTTTAAAACTGAATCATGGCTAGTTGAATGCCAATTATTTCCTTATGGTACATTTTCAAATGTACTTTGTCATTTTTATCATTTTCTAATGTTAAGGAGAACTATTCTTTGCTTTTATGTAATTGTATCCAATTGTTTTTTTCCCTAATTTTTTGTTCAATATATGCCGACTAGTTCATTCAACATAAAAGATAAATGCTATTTGTAAAATAAATATAAAAATAAGTATTTAAAAGTCTATAAAACTCTATGACAAAAGTATATGAAAGTTTGTCACTTAACTTTATAAAGTATGTAAAAGTCATTAAGAATTTGTCTACTCTAGAAAAGTCATTCACTTAAAAAAAGTATTTAAAAGTTAGAATTGAATACACCCCCCTAAGTGTTGGAGCGGAGAGGGGAGGGAATTTTTTTTATTGATTTTGCGCGATGAATGGGCACATATTCGTCGCGCAAACTGGCATTTTCCAAAAAAAATTTCACTAAGTGTTGTAGCGGAGAGGGGAGGGAATTTTTTTTATTGATTTTGCGCGACGAATGGGCACATATTCGTTGCGCAAAACCATACCCTAGTACCCTAAACCCTAAAACTTGTACCCTAAGCCCTAAACCCGAACTCCTGAACTAGTTTCAATGATCCAACCGGCAATCTTCTTTTTTCATAGTTCAAGATCGTATACGTCAAAAATCATAATGAATGAACATTCAGAGATTGAGTAACGGGACAAAACGTTTCGACGGTTCTAAACAAATTGTCCCGATTCAACGGTGATTTTAACTCCGATCTTGAAAATTTTTTACAGTTGCGGTTCTTGACCCTATATGAATACAGAGATGTAATTCGATCTTCAATTTCAGATATTTACAGTACAAGACATCACATAATCTTATGTTAGATTGAAGGAATGTATAAAGAAATTATTCAGTTTTTATGAATATTGTGTTTTTATGGAATACGTATTCTAGGAAACTAGTTTCAGTAATCTAGCCGTCAAATATGTTTGTTTATACTTCGAGATCTTATACGTCAAAAATGAGAAAAAAAAACATTCAGAGCTCAAGTAACGGGACAAAACGTTTCGACGGTTATAAACGAAAAGTCATGATTTAACGGTTATTTTGACTCTGATTTTGATGATTTTTTACAGCTATACTGTTTAACCCTATGTGAATACAGTGAACTACTTCGATCGTCAATTTCAACTATATACGTGTGTATAATTCAGAAATATATATATATATGTATATGTTTGCGCGACGAGGTCTGTTTTTCGTCGCGCTAAAGGCACTTGCGCGACGAAATTATTTGTCGCGCAAATGATAGAGTATGCGCGACGTGTACGTTATCCGTCGCGCAAAAGTTGCGCGACAATTATGCCTTCGTCGCGCAAGATTATTTGCATCACATATTATTAATCTGAAGTATTCATCATTACATATAATTAATTGTATGAAAGTATGATTTATTCTATTTTCTTTCGATTTGAGAATGGAAGGATTGTTGATAATCTTATGTTCTTTGTATTCATTTTTTCGGTTATATGGTTTTCATTTTTTAAAAGTTTTTGTGAAAATAAATTTAAATTTTATGATACAAATTAGTTGGCTATATTTATTTACCAATGGTTTATAACTACAATTATTTTAATAATGTTTCACTTGGTATCATATATAATGTTTGGATATAACAAGTACATATATGAAAACATTTGCATTACACAAAATATGTCCACTAACATAATAAAATTAAAAAAAAATTAATCATTCATCATCTGAACTATAATAACTTTCGTTATCGTTGCTATCATCACTTTCGGTCTCCCAATCCTCTTCCTCCTCCTCCTCCTCCGCCTCCTCTATAACTTGGTATTCGTCTGCGCATCTGTTCGGGTTTTGTATCCACCTTCTGTCCATAATTCCTGAAACCAGCATCACAACACAACAATCACAACAACTTCATACGAAGTTATAATGTCACCTTATGCCTCCGGTAAGGGTCCTATCCCATTCGGGAATGCATACTCCTGCCACGTAACCTACGACTACATGAGATTAGATTTCGACGTGGATGAATTTCGCCAGCATCTCGTTACAGTTCTTGAGGTGGCCATAGGTATAAATACCTATGTACCACCCGAAGAACGTACCGAGATGACAACGAAATATCCACAATCGAAACCTAATCCTGTAGCCATAGATTACGTGACAACACTATGCATTACCAAACTGTCCAAATAATGGGACAATTCAAGAATTAATTGGACCGCAGTCATGCATTACGCATCCATGCACGAAATCCAACTAATCTCGAACGGGAAACTAAGTGTTACTAAACATAAAAATAAAAGAACGAAGTTAATTTCAATTAACTTCGTACATCACAACAGATTGTACTACGTTACGCACAACATAATATAAATATAACTTCACAAGAATATTTTAAACATATATAAAACAAATAAAATACCTTCTCAATCGTTCTCCACTAATCGCTAATTACAAATATCCCTAACGAAAACAAATTAAAAAACCTTAGTACGAACTTAAATTAATACTTTTAAACTAATGACGAAAAATACTTACTCAATCAATGTATTGAAATCCCAGCAGCGGCAGAGAGGTTGAGAGAGAGGCAGAGGCAGAATGCTTTGTTTTTGCATTCTGCCTCTGCAATGGCAGAATTCTAATATGAAGAAGAAGGACTTTGCGCGACGAACACACTTATTTGTCGCGCAAACTCCCGTCGCAAAAAACCAAATCATTCGTCGCGCAAACCGATTTTTTCGTCGCGCAAACACCTGCCGACATCTAACTTTTGCGCGACGCTAGAACTTTCCGTCGCGCAAAATTGTCGCACAAAAACAAAATTCCGTCGCGCAAAACAAGATATTCGTCGCGTAAACGTTGAACTTTACGCGACGAACTGTAATTACGTCGCGCAAAAAAAATATCCCACCCAGGTCATTTTTGGCGCCAAAAAATAAAATATCTCTTGTTCTCTTACGCGACGAACCGTCTTTCCGTCGCGCTAAATAAGGGGACTGTCCTGTTTGCGCGACGGAGAATTTGTTCGTCGCGCAATGTTGCCTTTAGCGACGATATTTCTCGTCGCGCAAATGTTTCGCGCTAAAAAAATCCCCCCCGCTTTTTTTAACTCTGTTTGCGCGACGAAAAATTGTTTTGTCGCGCATATACATTTTGCGCGACGAAAAAGTTTGGTGGCGCAAATTTTCAGTGGATTGCGCGACGAATAGTTGTTTTCGTAGCGCAAGTATGGTTTGCGCGACGAGTTGTCCTTCGTCGCGCAATATTTCGTCGCGCAAATAGTGAAACGTAGTAGTGCGTGTGGTGTGAGTGTGCCGACGAGGACGTCGGAACTTTAAGGGAGGTGGATTGTAAGATCCCACATCGAGCAACGGAGAGGGGGTGATATGACTTATATGTGCACACCCGCATCCTCTCCTATTAGGTCTTTGGCCCATGTCAAGCCGAGTGACAAGCGCCAATGACCCCATTGTCGTTTGATAAGATGCATTAGGTAAAGGCCTGAGTTCTAGATAAGATATAAACGGAACCCCAGAGCCTGTGTTCACCAAACAAACATGTATATAGTTTCGGAGTGCGACATGTATGAGCTCTTTGCAAGTGTTTACATCGGAGGCTTATTCGAACCTAACTGTATCCCATAAATTAGGTCCAAGGTGTAGATCAAATTCTGGTATCTTATTTTGGCCATCATAATTCCCATATGCAAAACCCGCTGGCATAAAATATTTGTTGCCTGGTGTAACATTTATTGTGTAACAATTCCTGGCTCCTTCGGGGAACCTCCTAACAGACCAGGATGGCTGTGTATAGTTATCTCTGTAATCAGGCGATATGGATTTACTTTCGCCGGTGTCTATGAAGGTTGCGTCTGAAATATAGTTAATGCATGTTACCTTTCAGAATAACTTGAATCTGTTTGGAGGCCGCAATCTATGCTAATGAATCCTGAGATATATACACACATATATGCAAGAAAGAGAGGATTTAGCTTAGCTATACATTATGTTACCAAAAGTAGCAATTTGTTATCTTGCTGCTGATATTCTTATACCTGATTGACGATCTTGGGAATGAACTAGCAGCATCAGATTAAGAGCGAAACCACCAAGCAGTGCAAAGTGGAGTTGCGTGAATGACCACAACACACTACTACAAAACAACCCTTGCGCGACCAAATTTTGCGCGACGAAACTCAATACTTCGTCGCTAAAAACCTTGCGCGACCAACTTTTGCGCGACGAATTTTTTTTCGTCGCTCAAAGTCTTGCGCGACCAAATTTTGCGCGACGAAAAAAATTTCGTCGCTCAAAGTAACTTTGCGCGACGAAAAAAAATTCGTCGCTCTAAGTAACTTTGCGCGACGAAAAACAGTTCGTCGCGCAAAGCGACTTTGCGCGACGAAAAACAATTCGTCACGCAAAGCTACTTTGCGCGACGAAACAATTAACTTCGTCTCGCAAAGTCCTTATAAAAATAAATAAAATATTTTTTAAAATATTTGTTAGAAAAATATATTATTGTTTTTTGGATTGGGTTTTTATTAGAAAATATATTTTTTAAATTGACGATCGAATTAGTTCATTGTATTCATATAGGGTCAAAGAGTGTAGCTATAAAAAAATCATCAAAATCGGAGTTAAAATAACCGTTAAATCGTGATTTTTCATTTATAACCGTCGAAAAGTTTTGTCCCATTACTTGATCTCTGAATGTTTATTTCTTCCGATTTTTAGCGTATATGATCTCGAAGTATAAACAAACAAGTTTGACGGTTGGATCGTTCAAACTAGTTTCATAGAATGCGTATGCCATCAAAACAATATATTCACTAACAATTAAGAGTTTATTTATACTTTTGTTAAATATAACATAAGATTTTGTGGTATCCACTAGTGTAAATATTTTAAATTGAAGATCAAATTCAGTCATTGTATTCATATAGGGTAAAGGAGTGTAGCGGTAAAAAATCATCAAAATCGGAGTTAAAATAACCGTTGAATCATGATTTTTCATTTATAACCGTCGAAAAGTTTTGTCCCGTTACTTGATCTCTGAATGTTTATTTTTTGCGATTTTTGGCGTATATGATCTCGAAGTATAAACAAACAAGTTTGACGGTTGGATCGTTCAAACTAGTTTCATAGAATGTGTATGCCATCAAAACAATATATTCACTAACAATTAAGAGTTTATTTATACTTTTGTTAAATATAACATAAGATTTTGTGGTATCCACTAGTGTAAATATTTTAAATTGAAGATCAAATTCAGTCATTGTATTCATATAGGGTAAAGGAGTGTAGCGGTAAAAAATCATCAAAATCGGAGTTAAAATAACCGTTGAATCAAGATTTTTCATTTATAACCGTCGAAAAGTTTTGTCCCGTTACTTGATCTCTGAATGTTTATTTTTTGCGATTTTTGGCGTATATGATCTCGAAGTATAAACAAATAAGTTTGACGGTTGGATCGTTGAAACTTGTTTTTTTGAATGCGTATGCCATCAAAACAATATATTCACTAACAATTAAGAGTTTATTTATACTTTTGTTAAATATAACATAAGATTTTGTGGTATCCACTAGTGTAAATATTTTAAATTGACGATCGAATTAGTTCATTGTATTCATATAGGGTCAAGGAGTGTAGCTGTAAAAAATCATCAAAATCGGAGTTAAAATAACCGTTAAATCGTGATTTTTCATTAAGAACCGTTGAAATTTTTTGTCCCGTTACTAGGTCTCCGAATGTTTGTTTTTTACAATTTTTGGGGTATACGATCTTGAAGTATATACAAACAAGTCTGACGGTTGGATCGTTGAATGGTGTGTGTATATATATATATATTTACTTATTAAGTAGCTTTAAATTTATTTATTTTGTACGTATAACACTTAAGAAATTGGTATATACATTTATTAAGTAGCTTTAACCTTATTTATATTTTAAATCGTAAAAAAAATAATTTTATTATTCATAACAATTATTTTTATAAATATCGTGCTATGAACCAATTTTTTGTCTCTCAAAAGTTTGCGCGACCAACAATTCGTCGCGCAAAACTTTAAAAATTTGGGTGGGTACCAAAAATGGGACGCGGGATGAAAAAAAATTTTTTTTTAGACTTTGCGCTACCAATATATATTTTCGTCGCGCAAAAATTTGGCGGGTACCAAAAATGGGACGCGGGATTTTTTTTTTTTGACTTTGCGAGACCAATATACTAATATTCGTCGCGCAAAACTTTGCGCGACCAATACTCCAATATTTTTCGTCGCGCAAAGCTTTGCGCGACCAACAATGTCGTTCGTCGCGCAAAGTGATACGGTTTTTAAAATAAAAATAACTCCTCCACCATTTTCTCAATGTCTTTCTCTACTCTTTCCTCTCCTCTCTCTTTCCCTCTCCCCAAATCCCACCATTTCTCTCACCCTCACTCCTCTCACTTAATCTCTCATCATCTCTCTCTTCACTATCTCTTACTCTCACTCACTCTCTCATCTCTCTTTTCACTATCTCTCACTCTCACTCACTCTCTCATCTCTCTATCACTATCTTCTCTAATTCTCTCACACTCATTTCTCTCTCTCATTCTCACTCACTCTCAATCTTGCCAAAAGGTAGATTCTCTCCAAATTTTAATTTTTTTTTCATTAATATGTGTTTTTGGAGTTAGTTTTGAGTTTGTGTGGGGTTTGGGGTTGAGTAAAGGGGAGGGATTGGAGTTTGGGTTGGATTTGTGGTATAACAATTTTAGGGGAGATTATCCCTTTTATTTATTTATTGTACTTTGTTAATTTATGTGTACATTTTGAATATTATATATATATATATTTATTGGATAATTTGATCACTATTTTTCATATGTAATTTTATTTTGAATATGTCAATTTAAATTAAAGTAATTAAATTAAATTTAAAAAGTAAACATTTGAATAAATTAATATAATTAAATTAATATCAATTTAAATTAAAGTAACGAAAAAAATCATACAATTAAATTTAATTTAAAAATTAAAAATTTGAAATAATTAATATAATTAAATTAATATTAAAGAAATAATAAAACAAAAAGTCAAAAACCAAAATATTTCGTCGCGCAAAACTCTAATAATTTGGGCGGGTACCAAAAATGGGACGAGGGAATTTTTTAAAAAAAAATTTTAAAATTTTTTCGTCGCGCAAAGTTTTGCGCGACCAATATTTTTCGTCGCGCAAAGTCGCTTTGCGGGACAAATATTTTTTCGTCGCGCAAAGTCGCTTTGCGCGACCAATATTTTCGTCGCGCAAAGTTACTTTGCGCGACCAATATGTTTCGTTGTGCAAAGTCACTTTGAGCGACCAATATTTTTTCGTCGCGCAAAGTCTCTTTGCGCGACGAATGAAAAAATTTCGTCGCACAAAGTCTTTCTCCACGATCTTTGCGCGATGGAATCTGCGCGACGAAGTTTCTGTCGCGCTAAAATTTGTGCGACTATAATGTATTTTGCGCGACGAAATTTTCTTCGTCGCGCAAAGTGAAAAATGTAGTAGTGACATGACTACAAGGGAAGCCAAAGACACAAGTAAGATATTTGCGTTCGATGGATATCATTTTATATATATAGCGTTTGGTAGTTGCGTTCAGTCACTGCTGTTTTTTCAAAGCACAGACAAGCTTTTAGCTTAGGTTAAAGGGAATTGTGCTGCTTTAAAAAACAAAAAAAAAAAAAAAAAAAAAAAAAAAAAACAAATTACTGATGTGTTTTAATGAATTTTTGACATTTCCCATAACGCCCTTACTTATTTTTTCAAATGAACAGTCCTTGTCCCTCCAATTACGCCACTCCCATGAACAAGGCAATTAATCACTTTTGATATGACTACGCCAAGTCCAACAATACTATCTACCATGAAAACAAGGCAACTTCATTATTGTTTCAATTCAAGTGGGCTTGAAAGGTTATAAGATATAGTAGATAGAGAGTCAAAAAGCGATTTTCTAAAACAGAGAGGATGGTTTTGATTTTTCCCCATTTACAGAGGTTGACCCATTGACCACAGGATGGTTTTGGTTTTTGACATTAGAGATGACCACTTTGCTAAGACATTAATTGTGTGGAAATTTCGGGTTGATTTGGGAGACCGTGTGGGGTCTAGGAAAGACTTGTAAAACATTAACCCATTCACCACTTCTACGGAAGCTACAGCCAAGTCAAGTCGTGGTTGGTCCACAATTATATACAAAAGGTAATTAAGATGGGAGAGAAAAATTTAGTTGCAACGGGGGTTTTGTTTTGCTATCCGGTTAATAAATAATTATTAATGTTGTTCTTGGAATCTTTATGCCTTATCTTCTTTGACAAGCGAGAACAAGTTGTCTTGAGGGGATTTAGGGCTCCCTCATACCAGGTCTTCATTATGGTGGTCAATTTGAAACATTTCACTTTTGCAGTATGTAAACACCATATGATTTTAAGAGATGGTAGCCATGGCAACGTAGGAGTCTGGGAAGAAGATTTGTGATAGTAGAGATGCGGGAAGGTGGAAGGGGTGATATGGTACATCATATGACTTTTTAAGATATATATACACTACAAAACAAAAGTGGCAACTTGCAACAGTTACCATTATTTGGTGACATTTGGTGACTAATGTGGGGGTAACTAAAGGCTTTAGTCACCAACAAAAGCCCTTTTGTATAGTATTTAATTTAATTTTTAATTAATCAATTAATATTTAGTATAAATTGACTATTTTAACCTTCAAATTAACGGTAATATTGACGGAGTTAGATGGTAAGACCAATGCACCAAATAACAAAGAGTTGATGGACCATTTGAATGAATAATTAGTTGAGGGACCAAAATAAAACTCGGGTATAAGTTTGATGACTATTTGAGTTAAAAACTCTTAATATTAATACAACAAATAGCACATTAAGTTTTACAAGAGGATGATTAACTTTAATGCCAGTGGCGTATACATTACCATTTGAAGAAGAGCTACATGAGATTTGAAGTACATGTGCTAGTCTTATTGATTACCCATACAAAAAGAATTTATCTGATGGGGTAGAAGCATTTGGTAGAGTTCGGTATTGATCCACCCCTATGCTCCTCATCACGGTCTAAAAAGAAAAAGGAGGACACTAACACATCCCAGCTCCCTAACCGACTTGATCTAGCCAAGTAATATATAGTTTTACTATAACTACCTAACCGAGGGATTTAGTATAGCGATCGAACTATCAGACCTTATCTCAATGAAATTTGTTAACTCAATTTCATGGCTCTGCCTTGCTCCAGCAATCTCTGTTGCCAAACTCTCTTTTAGTTCCACGGTCCACCACCACCTGACTCACGGTTCGCCTTTTTATAGCATTTGGAGATACACCATTGCTATGTCCACAGCCTTCCGTACAGTGTTCATGATTAAAGCATCTTCAACAACCTCTCAATCACTTTTCTAAGTTCTACTTAAAATTGTAAGAAAATACTAAAAATTTTGCGCCAACAAGGTCTAGTCCACTGACAAAGGGCTTTGACTTGCAGACTAGAGATCTTAGGTGAAAATCCCCATAGCATCATAGTTGTGTATGTGTGTGAGAGAAATCCCCTATCATTCCAGTTTAAACTATCGTTTATACTTTTAAAAAAGAAAATCACTAATCACTTTCTATATGACTACCCAAGTCCAACAATACTATCTATATTCATTAATTATGAATTTTATTATCTTTTTAAAGTGAAAATATAACAATTTCATTTTTGTTTTAATTCAAGTGGGCTTGACAGGTTATAAGATATAGTAGATAGAGAGTCAAAAAGCGATTTTCTAAAACAGAGAGGATGATTTTGATTTTCCCCATTTACAGACGTTGACCCATTGACCACTGGTACAGCGAGAAGCAACTGAAGTCAATGTTGTGTTGCATGTGCATGATTTAATTGGGTTGAAAACATATGGGGAGACTTGTAAGATGGTTTAGGTGAGAGCAGGTAAAACAAGGAAGAGTTGGGTACTAATATTGATTCGGTAGTAAATCCGTTCTCTTATTTTCCTTGTTTTGTTTTCTTTCTATTTTTCGGGTTTAGCAAGTAGTCTCTGTCTACAAATATTAATCTAGTTTGACAAGCAAAGGTATTTTTCTTGTCGACTTGGAATGTCATCCACCTTTCTTTATTCCTCTCAAAATTCTATCCCATAGTTTTAAGCTTGTGGCCCCTCCAAATATCAAACTCTACCTCCGCCACTGACCACCATAGTCATGCATGTAATGTAACAAAGAGAATCCCGTTTCTTATTATATAAACCCTTAAAGAATAAAAAAATGTTATGATTAAATCCTCCAAAATTCTTATTAATATTCCTAAATCGTAATCTTGTTATCATTTCGTGTGCCTATAAGAAAAATCCACTAGGTAGCAAACAACTAGGATTGCCGCCCAGGCACGCATTATTTTTGTTAATGCATTGTTGATGCGGCAATCCATCTTCAAACAATATGGAAAAGTCAAGCTATGAACATAGACATGTTGAATAGTGGACATTACTTTCTCACTCTCAAATTTGAATACCACAACCCAAAGCTGAATTCCTTTCTTTAAATTTTTTTGAACAAATAAAACCTTACAAACAAGATTTTATAGAGATATTTAGTCATATACACATTCTTAGCATTAATGATATAGATAAATCCTACACAATTTAATTTTTATAAATAAACCCAAAAATTAACGTTGACCCTATGAAATTTAATTTTGATTATTAAATTACTTTGATTTTTTTGTTTTTTTTGGGTGGTGGTTTTGGGGTAGTGCTTGTTTTAAGAAATCGATGTTGGAAATCTCTTATCATCGATTTTGTAATTTATAAAAGGTTAGAAGTCTCTTAAATATTGAGCATTGACTTTGACTCGGTCGTCGTTGACGTACCTGTCCATGTCAATCTGGCTTGCCTTGTGGAAAATTTGGGCTTGATGTGGAATTGATAATTAGACATTAATAATTTATTATTGACTAGTAAATAAAAGTATTTTTCTTTTTCTTTTTACCAAAAGAAAATGTGTTATTATAAATATTATTTTCCATTTTGTTTTTGGCTAGGGAGGAAGGGAGAGTCATAAGAGTCACGCAATGGTCAATGATAACCATTTACCCCACAGTGAACCCAAAAACGCTGTTACAGGGGATAACTAGGGGTGTTTTGTTGCATGAGGAGGCTGTAGCTGCAACGGAGGCTGCTGTGATGTTTGCTGAAATGTTAGCCTTGGAATGGGTGATTTTTGAAGGAGACTATTAATGTAGTGGTGAATTTTACGCGATACTTTCAGCCGGGTTAAATTTTTACGCACTCGTTGTGAGGCAAATAGTGTAGCACATAAGACTGTCAGATGTGCTCTATTATGTACTCATGTTCATGAGTGGTTTGAAATGCCTCTAGCCATTATTCATATAGTATTGATTGAGGATATATATATAGTTGTGATTGGAATCACATATTAAGTTTCCTACTTCTTTCTAGTTTTT
This sequence comes from Prunus armeniaca, assembly GCA_903112645.1. NCBI lineage: Eukaryota > Viridiplantae > Streptophyta > Magnoliopsida > Rosales > Rosaceae > Prunus > Prunus armeniaca. The sequence continues at coordinate 4,255,935 of CAEKDK010000003.1, read as the reverse complement.
AATAAAGTTTCCCTCCTACCATCGAGCTTTACCCAAAAAATAATAATAATAATAAATAAATAAATAAAAACAAGAAAATGTAAACATAAAAATACGCAGGAAAATTGAAAACTTTGGAGACAGGGCCTAATATTTATGGTAATATGACCTTAAGTTAATACAAGAACAGAGTTCAAAGAAGAGGCCAAATTCATGGACTCGAACAACATCCAAGAAAAATGGAAGATTACAAACTTGGGAGATGAAGCCTAACATCTGTGATGAGAAGAACTTAAATCAATACTAGAAGTCTAGGACAGAGCCAAAACAAGAGCCCAAATTCAAGCTTCTTTTCATGATTAGCTACAGAGGCACAATGGAACTCAAGCAGAAGCATTATGTACTAGTACCAGTACTACCTCACGGAGGGAGTTAGCCTAACGATCGAATTGTCAGCCATTAACTCATTGAAATTATTGAATTCAGCCACACGGCTATGATTTGTTCGAGCACATTCTGTTGCCAAACACTCCTTCAAATCCACCACTACTTGGCTCATGCTTGGCCTCTTGATGGCATTTACGGATACACATGCCATTGCTATTTCCACAGCTTTCCAGACGGAGTTGGTATTGAAATTTCCCTCTAACCTAGGATCGACGATGCTGTTAATGTCTCCATTTGCAAGCATGAGACCAACCCATTGACTTATGTGAATTCTCTCATGCGTCCTCATTAAAACCGGTCTGCTTGTGATAATCTCCAACAGCACAACCCCAAAGCTATAAACGTCACTTTTCTCATTTAACCTGTTTGATAGGTAGAACCTGCAAGCCAAACCATACATGGAACTAATCAGATCACATTTTCTGATGCAAAGGACTTCGCTAAAATGTCCACTTATTTTTTCTTTATCTTCTTGCTGTTTTAGTTAATTTGTGTTTGCTTCCAAGACTTGTTGTGAATTTAAGTACTAGTAAAGATGATAATGGGAAACTTAAAAGTGTGAAATACTTACTCAGGATCAAGGTAGCCAGGAGTGCCAGCAAGAATGCTGGATGCATGAGTTCCATCATTTGTAGGGAAATTTCTAGAAAGTCCAAAATCAGATATTTTGGCTTGGAAATTTTCATTCAGCAAGATGTTTGTTGATTTCACATCTCTGTGCATTATAGGTGGCTTACAACCACAATGCAGATACTCCAATCCTGCATTTTAAAATTCTTACATCGCTCACACAAAACTTCAAACAAATAAAAGAGATTCTTGCTAAGAAAAGGATCATGGAAATCATTTTATTAGTTGCAGACCTTGTGCAGCATCTGTTGCTATTCGAAGTCTATCTTCCCAAGTCAAGATACTTGATCTGCTATCTGCATCCATAAGAAGAACAGAAGAACAAGGGAGCTCCAATCATATGGTGGTGGAAGAATTAAGTTACAGAGTTCCCAAAAATTTGGAAGTACTACTTGCAGTCAAACCTGAAAGATGGTTCAATAAGTTTCCATTGGCCATATACTCATAGACAAGCCCTACGTTGGTCTCATCGTTGCAATATCCAACAAGGCCTGTCAAGTTTTTATGATGAACTCTCATAAGAAGATTAACCTGCAATATAAGAGGCCACAAATAAACACATGTCAATTCATCACATAAGATTGAGCTCAAGACATTGTGTTAGTTTATTTAATTTGACAAACATTGCCTCTGCACGAAATTGTTGGAACCCTTGAACAGATGATGCTGAAAGCATCTTTATAGCTACTTGAGTATGTTCCATGTAGCCATGATAAACCGTTCCAAATCCACCTTTGCCAAGAACCCTCTCAAAGTTGTTGGTCATCATTAGTATCTCAGAATACGTAAACTGTCGCTTTGTTGATTCTAATGACCCATGAGGGCTGGCTTTTTCATCTATGACATCTCCTCCTAAGAACATGACAAGTTTAATGAGCATGTATCTTATATAACCAAAACCTTCAGTCTTCATCATTTATCGCCGAAGAAATTACTTTAACAAATATTGGAAGTCTTACCCTCTTGCCTATTCCTTTTGAGGCTCCACCACCAGATAGCTACTGCAACTAACAAGAGGATGGAAATTCCAGCGGTTGGCACTACTATGGGAATAATGAAATTGTGCTTCTTCTTTAATTTGCAAGAACCATTCCCAGATAGATGTGGATTATCGCACAAACTGAGATCAAATGGTTGGAAACTTCAGTTAGATTTGATAAATTCTAATCACTGATTTTATAAAATATAGATGTTATATATAACTCTCAAAAATCAGATTCTAAGGAAATACCAGATAATTATATAACTTTGGATTCTAAGGATATTTGAAAATTAAAATAGAAAGCACTTATGGTATGTTAATCGAAAATTAGAAGGACAATACAAAAGACCCCCCAACTATAAGGTTATTTTCAAGTTCATACCCACCTTTGGGGGCATTTACAAGTACATACTCAAAGTTATGGAAAACCTACACATTTCCCCCTCCGTTACACAAACCGTTAATAAGTCTATTAAATGCTGATGTGTCAACATAGGCCCCATTTTTAATGACATGGAACTCCAGATGGACAAAAAAATAATAAAAAGATTCTTTACTTTTTTTAAAATTAAAAAGAAAAGAGAAGAAAAAAAATATCTTCCTTCCTCCTACCCAGCAACGCCATCAGCAACCCACCCCTTCCAACCACCATTGAAGCCACCCCGATGCAAACCCCACCCCACTCAAACCCCCACTACAGCAACCAAACAACTTGGGTGGTATTTTCCGTGACTTTGATTATGTACTTGTATATGAACTTGAACTGACCCTATATATAATTTGGGGGTTCTTTTTGTAGTTTGTCCAAATTAAAATGGAAAAGACTCAATTTTAGGGTGAGCCAAACACTGAATTTGAAGGGTTTGATTTACTAAGAAAGGCATACCTTAATAATAGAAAGCCATTATTCTTTCTTTCAATTAGTCCTACCGGAACCGAGCCTGTGAACTTGTTTTTCTCCAAGTTTCTGCAAAGATAAAATCTATCACGATGCTTTCTAACAAACTAAGCATTTACAGTACTTTAGACATATAACCAAATAACTTACAGGACAGTCAAATTCTGGAATTTAGACAAAAATTCTGGAATTGGTCCCGTTAAGTTGTTGTTTGATAGATTCCTGAAATCATGAGCAGCTCAATTCATTTAAATTAAACTGATTGTCTACCTTCTCATTACATTGGTAAGTACTCGTTTAGCAAATTCAGTTAGACATATATACTTACAAAGACTGTATCATTGTGAGATTGGATATAGAAGCAGCTATCTCCCCTGTTAAGCCACTCGAGGACAAGTTCCTGATTGTATGTTTTGTAACTTCACTAGTGAACACATGAGGTAGAATTAACTCAAATATTAGAAGAAGTTTGTTTGAAGTCACATATACTTACAAGGATATGATTCTTGGTGACACAAATTCTTCATAGTTACACTTTACTCCTAGCCAAACGTAATCTTGAGGGGCACATGGATCTCCTTGCCAATTTCTTTTAATTTTATAAGTTGACTTGATGTATGAGATTGCGTCAACTAATATTTTCACACACAAACGGAAGATTTCATCAGAAGAATTTATATGTATGCTTCCATACTGGTAAGTTACTAAACGAGAGGAGGCCACTTGTGTAAGGAAGAACTAATTAGTTAGTGGTTACCATCTTCTTGGTTTGTTTCTTCTTTTACGAAATTTTTAACCATATAAATCTCGAAAGCATTGAGGATAGGTGGAAGGGTAGATTTCTCAGCCCTGGTAATTGAAATATTAACATATTTTCCACCACTGCTCCAAGTGCTAGTGTCGTAAATGGTATATCCTGACAAGTATTGAGGAGCAAATGGCCCATAAGTGCCGCCGTCTCCGTCCAAAACGTATTGCAATCTAGATTGGTTGAGTTGGAGGCTTTCAACTTCTGCAAAGTGCAGGTAACTGTAATATACAGCATCTTTGTCTGGCAACGTGAAAATAATACTCAAGGAATCACTTGGATTTTTTGGCGTTGAAGCAGTACTCATAACAACAGATGGAAGTTGGTACGGGTCGGAGTTGATGGTGGATGAGGTGTTTAATTGTGTCCAATCATCGAGGTCATTATAGGCATACCAGAATCGATCAACAATATCGTCTGGATACCTAATCAAAGCCAAAGTTCCATCAGAATATAATAACAATTAAAAGTTTCAATGATTGCAAACACAGACACACATATATATGGGGAACTCATAGCTAACTAGGAGAAGACTCACCTAGTTACCGTATCAGATCTTTGGCCCGTGTCAAATCGGGAGACAAGTGCCAATGACCCCGTTTCCCTTTGATAAGATGCTTTAGGTAAAGGCCTGAGTTCTAGAGTTGATATAAATGGAACCCCAGAACCTGTGTTCACCAAACAAACATGTATATTGTTTCGGCGTGGGACATATATGAGCTCTTTGTTCGTGTATGCTCTGGAGGCATTTTCAAACCTAACCGTATCCCACAAATTAGGTCCAAGGTGCAGTTCAAATTCTGGTATCTTATCTTGGCCATCATAATTCCCATATACGAAATTTGCTCGGATCAAATATTTGTTGCCTCGTGTAACATTTATCTTGTAGCAATTCCTGTCTCCTTTGGGGAAGCTCATAACAGACCCGTATGGCTGTTGATACTTATCTCTGTAACTAGGCGATGTGGATTTACTTTCACCGGTGTCTATGAAGGTTGCATCGGAAACGTAGTTAATGCGAGTTGTTGTTTCAGAATAACTTGAATATGCCTGGAGGCCACAATCTATGCTAATGAATCCTGAGATATATAAACACACATATGTAAGAAAGAGAGGTATATATCTTAGCTATATACTATGCTACCAAAATTAACGATTTATTTTTTCTTGCTGCTGAGTATATTTACCTGATTGATCATCTTGGGAATGAACAAGCAGCATCAGATTAAGAGCGAAACCAACAACCAGAAAGAGGAGTTGCTTGGACGTCCACGACATGACTAGAAGGGAAGCAAAGACACAAACTTAAGTAAGTATTTTGTGTTGAATGGATATCATTTTATATATACAAGTAGTTAACATTGCTCTAGTGGATCATGTTGTTATAAGGGATGTGGCTTAACTTAATTCTAAGTCAAGCCTACACTTTTTTCTTCCGTAATGTGGAGGGTCAGGGAACCCATTCCCCAAGGTGGGGATGGAGAATCCCCGATATGAATATTGCGGGTATGAATGCGGGGATGAAGGAAAAAAGCTTAACGGGGACAGAGATGGGAATGGCATACCCACCCCCGATTCAACCCATTGCCATCCCTACAAGTAAGGCTTCTTTAATAGAAAGTTACATTAGAGACGACCAATTTGCTAGGACATTAATTGTGTGGAAATTCCGGCTTGATTTGGGAGGCCGTGTGGGATCTAGGAAAGACTTGTAAAACATTAACCCATTCACCACTTCTACGGAAGCTACAGCCAAGTCGTGGTTGGTCCACAGTTATATACAAAAAGATGCACGATTCAATTGGGTTGCGATCAAAGAGATATACGAGTACGTTGAAACATTATTTTTTTTTCCCACCATATCAATAATTGATATGGTACCGGCAATTTTCTAATAAACAATTAGATATCCCAACAATAATTCGCCACTTTTACAAAAAGCTACTGCCAAGTCAAGTCGGGGTTGGTCCACAATTAGATAAAAAAGAGAAAAACTTAGTTGCAATGGGAATATCTTTTTAGACATACGAGAACAAGTTGTGTTGAGGGGATTTGGGGCTCCCTCATACCAGGTCCTCTTTATGGTGGTCAATTTGAAACATTTCACTTTTGCAGTATGCAAACACCATCTGATTTTTAAGAGATGGTAGCCATAGCAACATAGGAGTCTGGGAAGAGGGTTTGTGATAGTAGAGATGCGGGAGGGTGGAAGGGGTGATATGGTACAAATCATCTGATTTTTTAAGATACTATAACTATGCTAATGTGGATTAATTAATATCATTAAATTAATCAAATGGTCAGGATTTTAGTAAATGCACACAAATACACCGATGCTAAATGCAGAGACTCGATATCCAAGTCCAACAAGACTATTTATTTTTGTTAATCATGATTTTTATTATCTTTTTAAACTGAAAATATATAACAATCACTTTAGTTTCCATTCAAGTGGGCTTGAAAGGTTATAAGATAGGAGATAGAATAGAGAGCCACTTTCACTTTGCAAATGTAGCGAGTCAAAAAGCGCAATTTATGTGGTATTTATGCGCATAACCATCCATGTCAGAAGGACCATATCATCTTGTATACGGTGATGACCAATTTGCTGAGAAACTTGTGTGGAAATTTGGGCTTCACTCAGCGTACCGTGGGGTTTGGGGAAGACTTGTAAAACACGACCTCCATGGGGAAGAATTAGGTGGTATTTACCGGCCACTTCTACAGAAGCTGCCACCAAGTCAAGTCACGGTTCGTCCACAACTCTGCTCTTATCCGTACGTGAAGAAAGTTCAAACCGAAGACTAGTTAATGATTTGGTTGGTCAAAACTTCGAACATGCACGTAGGCCCAAATAAAAAAAAGATAGTTAATACCTTGACTATAAATTTCATTTGAAGCAATGCTTCACTTACATTCCCACACCGAATAAACTTTTTAAGAACCTCATAGTGAAAGTAATACTGTCTCCTCATGACTTTTTAACATCTTTCAGAGCTGAAAATAGTGAAAGCATATCAAAATCTTCAATTATTTTAGCCCTTTAAGAGTACATAAGAGTAGTATTTTAGAAAATATCTCTGTTTTGAAGTATCAAAATTTTGTTGCTTAGTTATTAGCTCACGCATTTTCATCAAATGTCCCATAAAATAATTCAGGAATAGATTTATTTATTGTAATTACCCAATTAGAGTAGAATTAAGAGATTTTGTATATATTTATTATTTGTATTGACTCTTTATGTAAGTTTAGGATCTCGAGTTTCTGCATTTAAAGTCCACGCATTTTTCCGCATTTCGTTTCATCTAAGCCCTTAGAGCATCTCCAAGGGAAATGCCAAATACTAAACATCAAATTTAAATTTGATGGTTGATGTGGCAATTTGACATTTACACAGTTTTACACTCCACCCGATATGTCAAATAAATAATTATTGTAACAGTCAAATCATTTAAGATAAAGAAGAAAATAAATAAATAAAAGTAACAGCCAACTATCTTTTAAAAATAATAAAATATTCATTTGACATCTTGCTTTTGGGATGTCAAAAATAACATCTCAACCTCCAGCCTTCATTCCACATCAGTTTTGACACATCGGTTGGAGTGATGTGAGATGTTATTTTTAGCCGTTAATTGTCTATGTGACACTTTTGACACATCAGTTGGAGATGCTCGAGCATCTCCAAGGGAGATGTCAAATACCAAACGTCAAATTTAAATTTGATGGCTGATGTGGCAATTTGACATCTTACACAGCTTTACACTCCACCCGATATGCCAAATTAAATTATTATTTTATTACATTTTAGTGTTGATTCATTTTTAATTAAAAAGAATAGAAAAGAAAAAATCATAAAATATTCATTTGACATCTTGCTTTTGAGATGTCAAAAATAACATATCAACCTCCAGCCTTCATTCCACATCAGCTTTGACACATTGGTTGGAGTGATGTGAGATGTTATTTATAGCTGTTAAATGTCTATGTGGCACGTTTGACACATCGATTGGAGATGCTCTTATAATAATCTAACGACTAAAAACATAACACATCAAATTTAACATATAAATTTTAGTTTTATTAATTATTTTTTTTCTAAGCTGACGCTAGCTCTCGTTATATATATATATATATATATGTCTCTCTCTCTCTCTCTTTGACTATGCCAATTCCCACTTCCCAAGAATCTCTAATATTCAACACTAGTTCAAAACGCAAATCAAAATCTCAAAAATTCAAATTATATATCAAATTTATGGATTTTTTTTCCACTTGGAATTTGGTTCAACCATTTAATAATTGAATGCGAATGCGTGGGCTCAATTACTGACGAAGACAAGAACCCAGACCAAGAACTCGATGAAATTCCAAGGAGAGCTTGGAGGTCCCATGTTGTTGACTCATGCCTGGAGGCATGATAAGAATAAGAAAAGCTTCAACATCTTTACTGTGAATCGTTGAAGTTATAGAAAAAATAGGAAATTCAATTTAGGGTTTGATGCCTTAGCAGAGCAGTAGTGGGTTTTCTAAAATTCCATTGATGCTTTTTCACTTGGAATTTGATTTACATAAAATTTTACTTGAGTTTTGAAATTGGGAAATACAAATGTCTCCTCCTTGTGTTTATTTCGGTTGCTGTTGTGCTTTGCCTTTTTGTTTCTTGGGGTTTTATGAAATATCGATTTCACCAAGAAAAGGAGAGAGAATCGAGGAGAGCGAGGAGCTACGTCTGTCGCTCTTTCCTTCTCGCATGGTTGTTCATTTAACTTTCGCATGTTGTTATGCTAGTCCCTAGTTTGTGGGCTCTAGTTGCTTGTACCTACGCTCTGGGTTACGGTTTAATGGAATTCCAGTGTGATTTTTTATTTTTTTTTAAAGGGAGCGAGGAGGGGAGAAAATGGAAACGTTAATGTCAGTTTAGAAAAATAAAAAATATAATTAAATTAAACTTTATTCTATAGTTGATGTGCCATTATCCAATCGTCTGATTATTATAACAACTTAGATAAAGCGAAATATGGGAAATGCGTGGATGCTAAATGTAGAGGCTCGGGATCCGTAAGTTTATATATCTTTACTTGAGAGAAGAATAAAAGTATTATCCCAAATTACTTTTGAGTGGGTATTAGAGCAAGTTACAATCCGTCTCTAAAACATAAATAAATAAAAACCCTAACTCTACCCTACCTCTTTTTTTTTCTATGCACACTACCAAAAAAGAAGACAATAGTCACATTTTTTAAGCAACAAATAGATTTTGGTGACATTTGAATGAGTGGTCAATGGTTTTGCTTACTACTCACTATTAATTGTGACTAGTTATCTCACACTTTAAGGAATTTATGATTATTGATTTAAATATAATATATATAAAATCATATGACACTTCAACAGTAATTTTGCAATATAATATTTCAGGATAACTTCTTTAGTAAAAGTAATCCAGTTAAATACGTATAAAACGCAACAAAAAACAATACGTATAGATAAACCCAATTATTAAATAGAAAAAAGAAGACAATTTGATCTTGGTTCAATAAACAAAGAAGAAAAAGACTAATGAAGTTGGATATTTTCATAAAGGACAATGTTAAAAAGAAAATACCATGGTTTTAGGCTGCGTCTCTAACCACAACAAACCCTTCTCCATAATCTCACATCTCCCTCAATCATCTTACACACTCTTCCTCTCTCAGCTGTCTAATAAAATCTGCCATAGCCTCTGGGAATGCCAACTTGGTCTCTAATCTGATTAATGCGGGGAAATATCTTGGAAATTTCTAGGTCCTTGAAGTTCAAGTTGGGTTCTCACTCGAAATTTCTAGGTCCTTGAAGTTCAAGTTGGGTTCTCAACAAGTGAGAGATGGGTGGTGGTGACGGTGGTCCCAAGATCTTTGTATTACAAAATATGGGGCCTTGGAGGCCAAACAAGGCATGCCCTAAGTTTTGTCATTTTCACTGTAACTATGTTTCTTCTTTCTGCAAGCATTTTTTTTTCCTTCGTTTATTTTCTTCTCTTTTGGGTTTCATGAAATATTTTTTTTTTTTTTTTTTTGTTTTTTTTTTTTTTTTTTTTTTTTTTTTTTTGGGTTTATTCTATCATAATCATCTACTTTCTCAAGTTCGATAAAGTTCATTGACTTTACTAGTATGTTACTTTCTGAATTGAATTACTGCAAATTTTGGCATTTACTTTATTGATTGGGTTGTTTGTTCTCTCTTTGTTTTTGTTAAATTTGATTTGATTTTTATTTTTAATGATAAATTTATGATGATTTTGCTTTTGATATTCAATTTTGGTTCTATAAGATCTGATCATACATAATAACCGAGTGCAATATCTTATTGTAGCCAGAAACTAGTTTTTAGCTCACTAAAGTATTTCCACTTCTCCTATTTGTCTTGGCCATCTTCAAGAGAAAATTAGGGAATGAAAGAAGGGTTAAAGCACTTAAGATTTTGCCGTTGGATTTTTCTAAACAGGTATCAAATCTTCCCTTGTTGGTTTGATGCTTTTTTTTTTCTCTTTCTTTTCCTTTTGGGTTGTTGAGTGCCATCATTTTTAAAAATTTACTCATTGACTATTTTCTTCATATTAATAACTGGACCACTATGTTGCGATTGTCACCATGCTTTTTCAATCTGCTTTGTTAGTTTTGTTAACTTTTTTAAATTTCAAGTTGTTTGAATGTTTAGTTTAGTTTTGCTTATTAAATGCAATCGGGCACAAGTAAATGTAATCGTGTGAAGCACAAGATGATGAACCAGACAACGGGGACAAAATCATATGCCCAAGTAAGGAACCAATATGTAAGTGTCACAGTTTTTCTAGTTAATTAATGTGGAGCATGTTATCATATTGTAAGTCTGCTGTTGAGACCCAAAAAAATCCATGGTTGGACCCGAATAAATTAGCAGCCCAAAACGACAGTCCATTAAGAAAAAGCGTAAAGCGGAGTACACGAAAACCCACCACATGCGAATTACAGTTCACGTGCCACGCTAAATAAATAAATTCACTAGGGGTTGAGATAAAATATATCGGGTCTACAAGCCCATGCCAAAATTAAATATCGCAGCCCTTCTCAAGGACGATAAATTAAAACATGTCAAGCGACATGCCATGCCAAGCACGAAATCATTATCTCACACCCAACCACGCTACAAGCCTAAGTGGGCCCAAGCCACTCAAATACCCGGAGCTTGCTTGAGTGGGTTGTGGTATGGACGGTAATAAATCAACATGAGGCCCATTGATAGGCCGAGAAATGGAAAGTCTCGGGTTGCTTGGGAGCCTCGAGACTCAAGCCCATTTCTTAGGCCCAAACATGTGGGTGAGCACAAAAGAGGAAAATAGCCTAATAGCCCAAGCAAAATAGCCAATTGACACAACCAAAAAGCCCAATGTTTAAAAAAATAGCCCACTTGCTTAAGGAACCACCTTGGCCCATACAAAACTCCAAAATAAGCCACAAAAACCTCAGCCCTTTGCTGGAAAAAATAGAAGCCACGTAGAGAAGGTCTGCAGGATCATTAAACAGAGCTGCTGGGAGGTTCCAGCACATGGAGGGAGCAAGTTTCAAAACCAAAACATTCAAGGAACCAAGGGGTATTAGCGTGTAAGATGCCAAAGAGAGAAACACTCTTCGAACCAGCGTATATATCCCAACTCCTTTTCCCATCAGACTTGGCCATGGAAAAAAAAGGAAGAAAGCAATAAAAGAGATAGCTGGGAATGGAAGTCTGCCATTGAGACAGCTGTGAGAAAAGGGGGCCTTGAGCTTCAAAACAATTATAATCTGGTGCAAATAGACAGAAGGGATTTCATTAAAATGGGAAGAGTCAAGGAGGGAGATGAGAAAGGAGGGGAAAAGCTTGGCCAAAATGGGTAGAAGTCATTAGGGTTTCTTGAGAAGCGGTGGTTTCCAGCGGCTATAAAATGAGGCTTCTCCTACCTAACAAATCCAACTCAGATTCGGAGAGCAAGCTTTCTCTTTGACTTGCAAAAACCCAGCAACCTCGTGCACTATTCACCTCTCTTCTCCATTCTTCTCTTCTGGCAGACAGAGCATCTGTCAAGCTGCCGAAAGAACTCTGTTCTCTATTTACTTTTTCTTAGCCAATTTCTCACGAAACTTCTCCTTTCTTATCCTAGCACTTCCTTTTCCCTCAAAGCAAGCCTGAATTTTCTCTTAGTGCCAAACTTATGTTGATTTTGCTTCCATGCCACATGCCACTCACACTGAGCTTATGAGTTTATCTGTAAGCATGAAGAAATTATCTGTAAGTTGCCATTGTTTTGGTTGGTAAAGGTAACCAAAATACTTCATAAGGCTCTTCTGCCCTTTTGAAGTGCTTTTGGGGCTTAATTTTCGAACTCAGACAAATGGGACAATTTTATCAATCTGCCATTTACGGCAGCCCAGCCCATTTACAGCTGCCGAAAGAAAAAGTCTCCTACATCTACTTATGTAAATTCTCATAATGTTTGATCGTATATAAATGATAAAAACATAGGACAGTTGGTATGTACTTTCAATTGTTTTACTTAATGGGCCATGAACAAATGATTTTGTGGATGGCTTAAGAAAAACTTCTTTTAGGTACTTGTTCTATGATTTAAAATGATATTTGATATGTGAACTATGTCTAGTAGATTTTAGAAGGTGAATCATAGGGGTGTCTCCTCTGACAGATGCAAAATGTTTGAACTATGCCACCTAAGAAAGAATGGAACACATGTGAATGAGACAGCTGCAAAAGCTATGGTGAGGCTGAATTTGATTGTAGTTTAGGATTTACTGTCTTGTGTTGCTTGTTATAAAGGCATCCATGTAGTAGAATGCACAGTTAACATATATATATATATATATTCTTTGTGATTACTTCATGCTGGAAGATATGAATTCAACGATCATTGATATTAGGAATAAAAAGAAGCAAAACCAACTACCAGATGAAGTAATAGCAGAGGAAATCAATATTATATATTCTAAAGTGCTTGGAAGAGAGAAGTGTAATCGGGTGAGAGGATATGGCATACGGGTGAGACCTGAGGATGTGTCGGGTGTGCTGACAAAAAGAAAAGGTTTGAGAGAAGAGGGGAGAGCCACAACGGAAAGGTGAAACGTTTGGAGCAACTTTAATGAAACAACGAGCCATCATGGAAAAGGTTTTAGCTAGTGCAAGCAATGTTTCTAACATTGATTCTGAATTGCTATTGGGACATGTTTCACCAACTAATTGCTTAAGCACTCCACAGGTAGCACTTGGTTCTAATAGATTAGAAGAAATTATGAATGCAACATTACATTCACCTTACATGCCAAGCCAGACATTAATTGATCAAGATGGTTATAGACCAGTACTAAGGGGGATAGAAGAGGAGGAGCATGCAAGGAATGTTGGCCCTGTGTTTAAAGTTTGAAAAATATGGTTAGAGTTTATGGTATCTAGACCATGCAGTACCATTATGCTTTTTGTTAACACCATGCTTATCAACATATATGTGTTTTGGTGTTATGAAATTCATAATACCAAAATACATGTTAGTTTGGTATTTATGACAGGACCCAACCCAAATTCCACTTTGGAATCCGAGCCGAACCCTGTGCGTGATCGACACCTGGCGGGTGCCAGCACAAACGACCTACTTGCCCTTCTTGTTAAAATTTAAACTTATTACAAGTTCGACTTCTACTGAAAATTCAGCATAGTCTCCCCTGTAATTTGTTCATTCCCCAAAATTTCCACATGTTAAACAAGCATAAAACATGCAACCCAATAGCCAGTATGCAAATATTTACAAACAACAGTAAGATTTGGGTCCAAGGGCAATATCAGAGAGTCTATACAGATCAATTTACAAGGGAAGAAATAATTTGTGAACCATGAAACCCTACATCAAACTGAGGAAGTGCGAGAAGCGGAAATTGCCCTGTGGTGGCTCACGGATGCACGTCTATAGCCTGGGAGCGCAAAACATTGAAAATGTGAGTGGACCAAAAACAAAGTTTAGAAAATACATAAGAACATACTAACCCTATTGTAAAAACAGTTATGCAAAAACTATCTTCAATATACTCGTACTGAAATCAATGCATTCATATATTTATAAATATATGCCAATCATACTCAGGGTCAACATTAATCTCTTAAAAGCATTGAAATCAATTTAAATCTACCACCTAGGTGTACCCCTTTGTTTCTGTCAATTCTTGATATCCGTCAATTCCTTATATGCCGTCAATTCCTCGTATCACCATTGGTGACACGCTCTCGCAGGTCTCAGTGACACAAGGTCAACTCGAGCCGCAAACTCGCAGGATTCAGGGGGCGTTAGTCAGCCTAATCTACATTCCTCGCTCCGCACGAGTCCGAGTACCACAGAACTCGTGGGGCAACTGTCAAGCATGCTGACTAAACCGAAGGCAACCAATAAAATCCGAAGGCAACATATTTACTGAAGGCAACCAATTTATCCGAAGGCAACATATTTATATTTGGGTACCTAAGGTGGCTTAAGAAAATATAAAATTTCTAAAAGATCTGATAAATAAATGAGTTTCTGTTAAATCTAGAACTCTGTTGCCATTTATATGATATTTGGCTAGCAATTTCCTTTCCTATATCCTTCAAGGATATCCCACTCGGCAGCATGTAAATTAAGATATTTAAAAGCATATATCAAAATATGAAAGCAATAATCTTTGAATAAAACTTATTCAAGATCAAACAATGGATTGAATTGCATAAATCATTTATAAAACAAAGAGTCCACTCACTATTGGTCCGTGCTCGCTGGACCTTTTAAAGGTCCCTCCTGCGAGTCAACTGGTGCCCGGGTGTTTGATTCAAATACCATAACATTATATTAATATACTTACTCAATATACTAATAAATTAAAAGCCCTGACCCCTGGCTCCTAGAAGTGCGTGCATCAAATTAAAGTTATTCCTATGCCCACATTAACGTCCCTTCAAACCTAGGACACATGTCCCATGAGTCTGGTCTCGATCGGACGATTGGATTGGTCACGATCGCACGATCAACGGTTCCTAAAACCTTAACCCTAGGGTTCGCGATTTTGGAGTATCCGGGACTCCGATTCACGATCCGTCGAACCCTAAACGATCCTGGTATTGTCTAGATTAATATATCTGAAAATGATTACGATCCAAAGGCTCAAATGTATTGAACCCAGAAACCTCACACTATGCGAGATCCGTTCGGGGTTCAAACGTTGTCCGAATCGAGATCCGCAAATTCCTACGCGCTCGTAACAACACGAGGATCAGTCTAGGACTGAAAGTGGTCCCCACCAGACTACCCACGAGCCGCCACATGCGCCGGCAGCGCGTGAGTAACCCAAGCGATAAAGCTTCACCAGAAAATCTCAGAGTTACAACTCAAGACTCCTATCCTAGATGTAACACCCTATTTGGAACCACTTTTGTTCTTGGACCGACCCTAAAAAGTGGCCGGAATTGCACTCTCCAAATCGACCGAATTCCAATTCAAAAATCAAGGTGTCTACGCTAGAAATTTCTGAAATGTTACCCAACCAGCAGCTAGGGCTCGAGAAATAGATGAATTTCCATACCTGGATCGCTGGAAATGATGGCCGGATGACGGAGAACAAGGCCGGCGAAGTTTCTGTCAAAATCGGAGACTTTCCTTCTAGTTTTCCGGTGGTTTCGCTGCGGCTGGCGTCAGAGCTTGGTCGGAGAAGGTGCCGGGGTGGTGGCGGAGCGATTCAGTGGGTTGATTTGCAGGTTGGTGGCGGCTAGGTGGTGATGGAGGTTTGGCTGGGGGAGGATGCACGGGAAGGGCTGCGAAAGGAGAGAAGAGAGACTGAGGGAGAAGAGAGAGAATTGGGGTTTTAAAAATCTGACATTGAAAATTACCATTTTGCTCTTCTACATCTTTTGACCGTATTTTCTTCGTTATAACTCCGATTCGAGCCCACTATGTGTCTACGGACTCGATTCGTCGCGCTCTTAGCAAATTCTTATTCGGTCAAAAAGTCAACTTTTTCTTTAATAAATTATTCTAAGGGCAAAATTGTCCTTTCCTCTTAATAGTTTAATAATTAAATATTAATTAAGGTTTGGGTTATTACAATTTTGATCATAACTGCTTCGTTGATACTAGGATATGCCATTTCCTTTTTGAAGACCAAGTTCAAGTAGGATGAAATTAGTTATATTGAAAGTAGATCCTGCTAAAATATGAATATGGTTTGAATACTTTGGGTTGATTTTTATTCTTCTCCTTAAAGAGGTATATATAAGAGTTTACATTAGGGTTTTACAAGGAATTAGATACAATAAAGAATTAGGAAAGTATCTCCAAATTGTACAATGATTTATCACTTATATAAAAATAGGAAAGTGAATCCCTTAATTAATCAAGGAAGTAAATCTCATTGATTAATTAGGAGACTCATGTCAACACTCCTCCTCAAGTTGGTGCATATATGTCACCAATGCCCAACTTGGTAAGCGAGTCATGAAATACTCTTCCACAAACAGCTTTGGTTAAGATATCTGCCAGTTGATCTTCTGATTTTACGAATGGTAGGCGGATGATCTTTTTCGCAATTTTTTCTTTTGATAAAATGTCTATCCACCTCAACATGTTTGGTTCAATCATGTTGAACTGGATTATGGGCAATATCGATAGCTGGCTTGTTGTCACAATGCAACTCCAATGGCTTTTCTGGCTTGAAGCCCAATTCTGTCAAGAGTCTTCTGATCCACAATAATTCACAAACTCCGTGAGCCATTCCTCGATACTCTGCTTCTGCACTAGACCGAGAAACCACATTTTGCTTTTTACTCCGCCAAGTGACTAGGTTACCTCCCACGAATGTAAAGTAACCAAAAGTAGAGCGTTTATCTGTAATGGAATCAGCCCAATCAACATCTGTATATCCAACAACTTCAAGATCTCCATTTTTTGAGAACATTAATCCTTCCCCATGTGCTGACTTTAAGTATCTTAAGATCCGATCAACTGCATTCCTGTGAAAGACACTGGGCGAATGCATAAACTGACTAACCACACTCACCACATATGCAATATCTGGTTTTGTGTGTGCTAGGTATATCAACCTTCCAACAAGGCGTTGGTACTGTTCCTTATTGGTTGGTTCTTGGTCCATGTCTTCACACAACTTGTGATTAATCTCAATGGGTGTGTCAGCAGGCTTACATCCAAGCATTCCTGTTTCTGTGAGTAGATCCATTACATACTTCCTTTGAGACAGAAATATACCAGTTTTTGACATTGCTACTTCGATTCCGAGAAAGTACTTAGATCACCTAAGTCCTTCATCTCAAATTCCAGAGACAAATAATTTTGCGACTTCAGTTACGATTATGTCATCTACATAAACAATCAATGCAGTAAGTTCTCCTTCATCACGCTTCAAGAACAGGGTGTGATCTGAATTACTCTATGTATATCCAAAATTCTTCATAGATTTAGTAAATCTGCCAAACCATGCCCTAGGAGATTGCTTTAACCCATATAATAACTTTCTGAGTTTGCAAACTTGATTTTTCTTGTCATGAGCTGAATTACATCCTAGGGGTAAGTCCATATATACTTCTTCTTCCAAGTCTCCATGTAAGAATGCATTTTTGACATCAAACTGATGTAGTGGCCAATCGAGATTTGCCGCTAGAGACAATAGGACTCTAATAGTGTTAATCTTGGCTACTGGGGCAAAGGTCTCCTCGTAGTCTATCTCATATCTTTGTGTGTAGCCCTTCGCCACCAATCTAGCTTTATATCTTTCAACGGATCCATCTGCTTTGAGTTTCACAGTATAAATCCACCTGCATCCTACTGTCTTCTTTCCATGAGGTAGGGGCACGAGTTCCCATGTGACATTCTTTTGGAGAGCTCGCATTTCTTCATTCATTGCTTCTTTCCATTTTGGGTCTGCTAGCGCTTCAGTTACACTGTTGGGGACAAATATGTCAGCCAACTGCTTCATATAGTGCACACGTGACTCTGATAATCTGCTGAGAGATATATAATCATTGATGGGGTATTTCCCTTTGGCTTTAAGATCTGTTTCATATTGTACTCGAGGTTTACCACGGTTCTTTCTTTCTGGAGCTGATATGTAGGCTCTGTGCCTTCTGAAATCCAATCATCATGGGATATTTTATTAGTGTTATCACGT
Source organism: Prunus armeniaca (assembly GCA_903112645.1). Classification (NCBI taxonomy): domain Eukaryota; kingdom Viridiplantae; phylum Streptophyta; class Magnoliopsida; order Rosales; family Rosaceae; genus Prunus; species Prunus armeniaca. Next base: position 4,237,990 of record CAEKDK010000003.1, on the reverse strand, counting down.
TCAAGAAAAGATGTTACCTGAATGACTTCCTTAGCAGGTGATTGGTGCGGTACTGGAGCTGAAGCGGGCAAAATCTCATGAAACGGTTCAATTTCCTCCTCCTGATTTTGACCGCGTGGAGACAACGAATCATTTTCTTCTGGTGACTGATCGCTGTCGAATGGCGACTGGTCATCAGAAGAAAACGATCCGTTGTCTCCACGCGGTCAAAATCAGGAGGAGGAAATTGAATCGTTTTATGAGATTTTGCCCGCTTCAGCTCCAGTAAAGTATCAATCACCTTTTTTGTGAGGATGTTCTGAAAAACACAATGATTCGGCCAAAATGTTACAGTACACCCCAAAGTAGTAGTAAGTTGGGCAACAGATAACAAATTATGGTTCAAAGATGGAACAAGTAATACAGAATCCAGATGTAGGGAAGTAGAGAGAGATAGAGAGCCCTCCCCAACCACAGGGGAGGGGGTACCATTAGCATTAGACACCACCGACGGAGTGGATGATTTGCGACTAAGAAGTTGGCCAGGATCAAATGTCATGTGATCCGTAGCACCCAAGTCGATAATCCATGCAGATTTTTGAGAGGACGTTTGAAAGCAGAACCTTTGATGGTGGCGATAGAAGCATGAGTTTGGGTAGTCGGGTCAGCGGGATTGACCGCATGCTTTTGTGAGTTTGCAATAAGGGGGAGAATCGTAGGGGTTCCTGACATCGCAACGGAAGTAAGATATGATATGAGAATGTGAGGAATTGTGTTTGGAGGAATTTGATTTGAGGAATTGAATGTATGAATTGGATTTGAGAGGTATGTGTATAAGATTTGAGGGTATGTGTTTAGGGATTTTGATAAGAGGATTTGAGGTCTTTAGATTTGAGGGAAAAATATGAGGAATTTGATTTAGGGTTTTGGATTTGAATATGAGAAATTTGAGATAAGGGTTTAGAGACAACCTCGAATCGCTTGCTCTAATACCATGCTAAAATATGAATATGGTTTGAATACTTTGGGTTGAGTTTTATTCTTCTCCATAACGAGATATATATAGGAGTTTACATTAGGGTTTTACAAGGAATTAGATACAGTAAAGAATTAGGAAAGTATCTCCTAATTGTACATTAGGGTTTTATCACTCATATAAAAATAGGAAAGTAAATCCCTTAATTAATCAAGGAAGTAAATCTCCTTGATTAATTAGGAGACTCACGTCAATAGATCCCAAATGACTGTATATTTAATTACAAGTGACTTAATATTTTGGGAGGTTTAATCCTCCATATGTGTAAATTGTAATGAAAATTATGAAATCAAAGCTAATATGTTTATGAAATGTTTACTCTACTGGAAGAAATTGCAATGAAAGTCAATATCATTATTAAATTTTTTATTGAATTATATTGAAATTACAATAAAGACCAGACATCAATAAAAGCAATATTTTTATTAATTAATTATTGAAAAATGAAAAGTAAGAAATATACAAATGAAAATTGTAATTCTTTTAAATAAATCTACACTAGTAAAAAAAAACCCTTGTGCGACCAAATTTTGCATGATAAAAAATATTCGTCTCTCAAAGTCACTTTGCGTGACGAAACTCAAAACTTCGTCGCTCAAAGTCTTGCGCGACCAAATTTTGTGCGACGAAAAACAATTCGTAGCTCAAAGTCACTTTGCACTACAAACTTTTGCATGACGACAATACATCGTCGCTCAAAGTGACTTTGCGCGACGAAACAATAAACTTCGTTGCACAAAGTCTTGAGCGACGAAGTGTGTTTCGTCGCGCAAAGTCATTACAAAAATAAATAAAATAAAAAAAATTATTTTTTAAAATATTTGCATGACGTAATCCAAATATTTCGTCGCCTAAACCAATTTATTTTTGTTTTTTATTTTGTATGCATAACACTTAAGAAATAAAATGGTATATATATTTATTAAGTAGCTTTAAATTTATTATTTTAGTTTGGATCGGATTTTTGTTAGAAAAATATATTATTGTAGTTTGGATTGAGTTTTTGTTAGAAAATATATATTTTTAATTGAAGATCGAATTAGTTCATTGTATTCATATAGGGTCAAGGAGTGTAGCTGTAAAAAATCATCATAATCGAAATTGAAATAACCGTTAAATTGTGATTTTTCGTTTATAACTGTCGAAAAGTTTTGTCCAATTACTTGATCTCTGAATGTTTATTTTTTCCGATTTTTGGCGTATATGATCTCGAAGTATAAACAAACAAGTTTGACGGTTGGATCGTTGAAACTAGTTTCGTAGAATGTGTATGCCATCAAAATAATATATTCACAAACAATTAAGAGTTTATTTATACTTTCGTTAAATATAACATAAGATTTTGTGGTATCCACTAGTGTAAATATTTTAAATTGAAGATCAAACTCAGTCATTGTACTCATATAGGATCAAGGAGTGTAGCTGTAAAAAAAACATCAAAATCGGAGTTAAAATAACCGTTAAATTGTGATTTTTGTTTATAACCGTAAAATTTTTTTGTCCCATTACTTGATTTCTGAATGTGTTTTTTTTTCCGATTTTTGGCGTATATGATAAGATTGTTTTCTTTTTTATTGAAACCATGTTAAGTCAATTAATACGTGCGTTTCATTTTGATCATTCAATTTGTTTTTTGGTTTCTATCGTCCTCTAATCTGTTACGGGTGTTAATTTCGTCATTCCATAGCATTTCGTCAATCTGGCCGTTAATTGATGGGTAAAATTTCATATTTTTTTTGTTCAATTTTTGACAGGACCCGCCTCGGAATTTCCTCAGAAACCGGGACGGATCCCGTCTTGTTACCTACATCACCCCGATGCCGGGCCCACTTACTAAAATCGAGACATTCTACCAAAAATTCTACAGTCTCCCTTGTAAAATGCACAAACCCAACAAAATACAACCTTCAATAATATACATAATAAAGATCCCAATCAGCAGAATGCTTTCAACATACAACAGTACGAAGGAAATGGCCTCCGGCCTCAAGGAAAAACCTAACATGGGCAATAACAGAGCATCTAACAGATTTAGTTTACAACAACAGTTGAGTAGAAAGAAATTTCTCAATCCTAATCTACTGAAGTTTACAGTTCGAGCCTCGTACACAGCTTGCAACCTTCCTGGAGCGACTACTGTCTGGGGGGCGCAAAACAGAAAACATGTGAATGGACAAAAACAAAGTTTGTATTTAAAACAACATAATAACCCCACCGTGTAAAAATAATGTCCAAAGCATGCAAATTCACAATTCATAAATAATATTCAAAACCATTAATCTCTGAAACCTTTTTAAAACCAAAATCACTCAAACCATAAACTTCATTCCCAAAATTATACTGCTTTTACCAGCCCACTACATATACTCTAATTGCTTTATACTCACACCTATATATATATATATATAATTATAGATATGTCATGTACTTCTCTCACTACTTATGTACCGGGGAAACAATCCAACCGGGGGATTGTTTTACTAGCCCGCAGGATTTCCAGGTGCTATCCTGCGTCTAAGGATGAGCGGTCCAACCGGGGGACGAAACTCCATAGCTCACACGCCGGAAATACCAATGCCACGTGTAGCGCACGTACTAAGTCCTACGCACGTACACTACATCATCACACACCGGAACTACCAATGCCATGTGTGATGATTCCAAGCAATATACATACTCTTCCCATACGCCGGAACTACCAACGCCACGTGTGAGACTAATAATCACATGTCCTTCCCACTACCAACGTCACGTGTGAGACTAATAATCACATGTCCTTCCCACACGCTGGAACTACCAACGCCACGTGGGGGAAGCCTAGTAACAAGGGGATGGTACTTACATAGTGCAATCATACATCTTCTATCAACAACCCCTCATACTCAATCTTTTTACAATCTCACCTCAACAACCCATATACTCCATACATAGACAATATAGATAGAATTTCCCAAAATCCATATAAACATACTCACGATACTCAAATATGTCAAAACCCACAATATATTGCCAAAGTGCTATAAGAACATCAAATTCAACATTTGAATATATAATATATCCAATATACCATTTAAAACATTATGCATAATTCTTTTATCAATAAAACCATTCATATGATTGAACACAAAGTCCACTCACAGATAGTCCCAAGCTGCCCCACCCTGAGAGGGTCCTGCATGCTGTGTACGATCGACCGGAGCACCTATTTCGAGATACGAACCCTTAATTAATATAAAATCACTTCGAAACGGAAATCACAAATTGAATACTTAAATCCCCAAATTCCCGGTGCGTGTACATAGAACGAGATATTCTAAGGTCCAACTATGGGTCTAGGAATTACGTCTTGCAGGTGTGATCCGAAAGGGATGGTCGGATCGCTCACAATTGGACGGTTATCGCTAACCCATAAACTTTGAATTATTGAATCATAACATCTGGGGCTCCAATTCACAATCCGCAAAATCCTATACGATTCTAAGAGTACCTAGATCAACATATTTTAATTTGGAAACGATCCAACGGTCATAACTTATTGAACCTGGATAATGCACAATATGCGAAATCAGTTCGATAGTCAAACGACGTCCGAATCGAAATCCGAGCACGCCTACGCGCTCGTGACAACACAAGGATTACAACATGATGCAATGCCCTATTTCTACAATGCCCACACGCTGGCAGCTCGTGGGTGTCCAAAGCAATACCGTTCGCTGGAAAATCTCAAAATTACAAACCACCATCTCGGCTACAGGTTTTACTCGACGAGTGGAGCTTTTTATTCGACTACGACCAAGTCCAATTCGGACGGCAACCGGCCGGAATTTCACTTTGAAATCCGGCCAAAACCTAGGTTTCAAAATCAGGATTCTAGGCAACAAATTGATCCAAACCTATGCAACAGGCAGCTAGAACACGTAAAAAGAGGAAGAACCCTTACCTGTTTCACCGGGATTGAGCGGCAGAGACGGCGGCGCAACGACGGGAATTTTCCAATTCAAACCAATCGAAACCGTGGCCGGATTTCGAGGTTCCCGGTCGAGAAAACTGGTGGTTCGGGTTCGGGGCTTCAAGAGGAATCGATTGACCAGTCTCGTCAGTTGGGGTGGCCGGAAGTGGCGGCAGTGTGGTGGTTTCTGTTCGGATGAACAATAATCGGGGAGGGTTTACGCGTAGAGGGAGTAGAGCTCGGGGAGAGAGAGAGAGAGTGAGGTAGAAAATGAAAAATCAGATTTTTACCCTAACTCTTTTTGAAATAATTACAAGTTTGCCACTGAACTTATTTTGATCGCCATTTCTTCGTTACAACTCTGATTCAAGCCTACCGCATGTCTACGGATTCGTCTCAACACGACCTACCCAAAAATACCAGTCGCTGCCCCAAATTCTTTCCAAATAAGAAAATGACCAAAATACCCCTACCCCAAGGGTAAATCCGTAATTTCACTTAAGTAAATTAAAACATGAATTAAATTTGGAGTCGGGGTGTTACAATTTTCCTCTTTTTTTACCTGATGTGGAGTGGAGAAATATTTGATTTACCATATATACCAGAAAATGTTTGATTTACCCCTAACATTAACGAAAGTGAACAGAATTGATGGAAAAACGAAATTGCCACACAAATGAAAGCATAAGGACTACATAAACCACAAAAAATGAAATGGAGGACCTAAATGAAATTTGGGACCATTGCGGTTAAAACCCCATAAAAAATAATGTACATAATCAAAGTTCAATCTAGCATCCAACTTTAATGAAAAAACAAAATAGGTTCTTTCAAAAAAAAATTTAATTAACATTATTTTCTTACCAGAGATTGGAGATGTTCATACCTTTTTGAGTCTAGGCATGAACTGGGAGCACTAGAAGATGAAAGCCACCAAGCAGTGCAATGAGCAATTGCCTGAATATCAGCCCCATCCTGTATATACTTGTGAAACATGACACAATTGTTTTCAAAGAATACCATTACATAGATAAGCATCTATGTTGCACCCAGGTAGACGACTGCCGTTCCTAAGAGTTGTTTGACTTCATAAGTTTAGCAGACGTGGGAACACCTTATCTGTAGCCTCTAATTCTAAAATTTAAGGCTTAATTTGGACGAGAGATGCCGTATAAATTTTTAAAGAATTTGTTTATGCAATATATTCCGAAAAATGTGGGACAACAAATACTCACATTCATACATTCTTATTTATTATTAACTAGTTCTTAGTCCAGCAGTGTCCTTTATTTTCTTCATTGATTTTTTTTTTAAATTCAAAGACTGATAGAAAAGAATTATACATTATTTTTTTTGTTTTATTTAAACTAGCCCCTTGGCGCATGCTCACGCATGTGCCAATTGGTTATTTTTTTTCTTTTTTATTTCATTTTTAGAATTAAGAAAAGATAACATGGGTAGTTATGTTCCATAAAAGTAGAATATATTATCTGATTTTGTTTTTAATTTTAATTTTTTTAATATGAAAAAAATGTGAATTTACCATATCATCCTCATTTAATTAATAATTTCAATTCTTAATGTTTGAATTAACCAATGACATTTTCTGGTATTTTGAATGTTTCACCATTCTCTGCATTTTGCTTTATATATATAGATAAAGACAGTCGGTTATTTGACAAAACCCAATATAGTTGACTTTCAACTGATGTATAAAAAATTAATAATATCAAAAACATAACATAACACACAATCATTGGCAAACTAATCACTCACAACTCATAATCGTTGGAAACTTGATATTTAACTACATCAACGATTCCTTTGTTATTGACTTGACCAAATCAAAATTTCCACACCCCATGATAAGGTTGTCAACTACAACCTTAAAAACAAACACGTAGGGCACGTCTTGTTAAAACGAGGACAGAACTTTTGGTGAAACGAGGAAGCAAGTTTCGTGCATCTAAGAAGTTGATAAGCAATCAAGCCCAAGTCCATGGGTTTTCTCATATAAAAACAAGTAGATCTCATGAGATGAAATAATCATTCTAATAATTAATGCCATAATCAGAAATTTATGTATAATATCACAAAAATATTTTTGCTCATCACTCTTCTTAATATTTGACATGTGTCTATAGGTATAACTATTGTTAACTTTTTACTTTGATTTATGTAATCATGGTTATGCTTATTGTTTGTGCAAATAATCTCACGGGAGAATATTCGCTTCTAGATCCTTCAACCTTCGATCTTCCTTCTCTCTCTTCCTCGATTCCTGTAAAAAAGATTGGAGTAAATAGACCACACCCGGGGGGTGTTGGCCAAAGGCCCTCCGATGCCTAAGTTAGTTCAAGTGTTTGTAGGAAAACAATAGCTAAACAAAGGGTACGGAGTTTATGTATGGTGTGAACCGAGCAGCCGGAGCCGTGTGTGGTGGCCGGAGTTTATTCTCTACCCAAATTCGTAGGAATCGAGTCGGACTGAGATAATATCTAATTTAATGATATTATCTCCTTTTATGGAGGTAATATCTTAATTAAATGACATTATCTCTTTTTATGGAGATAATATCTGAGATAATGACATTATCTTCTCTTTATTAGGATAATATCTTAATTAATGATATTATCTTATTAAATAAAGATAATATCATGTTAATTAAGATATTTATCCCAATTAATTAATTGGCCAGATAAACTGGTTCAATTAATTAATTAGAAGAGATAATCTTCTTTTCCACGTGGCGCGCTGCGATTGGAGACGAAAATATCTGCTCCCACAAATGCCCCCCAGCTTCTGCATGGCACTTGTGTGGCATGTAGGAGATGAAATTATTTTTATATTTTTTTTTGGGGCTCTCCAACTGTGTTTGGGCTTTATTATGTGAGTTGGACTCCTTTGCAGATCAGATTTCCAATTGGTGTAGGCTTTTGACTGTTGTTGGAGTTGGATTCCCAATAGGAATGAGCTTACGATCCCTCCTTGACCTGGGTTGTCCAACTTGTATAAATACAGGGCTTTTCTTCACTCTTTCTCACATCACAAACTTAACTTCTCTACCTTCTAACTTGAGAAAGATCTTAGAGAATTTGTACTGCTTTGTTGAAGAGAGGAATTGTCGTGCATCCAGAGTAAGTCGAGCTCGTGAAAATATATATGCACATATATATTTTTTTTCTTATTTTTGGTAGCAAGGAGGTGGTCCAGCTGTGCACTCCTAGCTATGGTCGCAGCCTCATGGTTGATGAATTTTCGCAAGCCTATGGACAAGGGTTGGAGGCTTGATTGAAGACGGAGGGGAGCTGACCAGGCCAGCATGCGCCAGGGCTTGGAGCTGATCTGAGCTGGGCTTGCGCACATTGGGCTCAAAGAGAGAAAAAAGGAGGCGCTGGGCTTTGGAGCAGGAGCAGAGAGGCGCTGGGCTGCTCGACGTGGGCCTGCGCTAGGCAGGCAGGCCTTGCGCGCAGGGCTAGAGGTGTGTCGGGCTTGGACCTGGGCCGGATTCAAGCTGGCGAGATGGGCTCGAGCTGCTAGGTGGGCTGCGACAGAGCTGGGACGGAGCTGGGCCATGCGCGCTGGGCTGCTCGAGCTGGGCCACTTCCTTTTTCTTTTTTTTGTTTTTTTTTGGTTGCTGTCAGCCCCTTTTTATATATTATATTGGTTTCTAATTAACTAACTTGTAAATTTTTTTTTTTTTTTTTTTTTTTTTTTTTTTTTTTTTTTTTTTTCAGTTTGACCAACCATGTCTTCCAGAGACGGTAGCAAGGCTTCAAGCTCTCAGGTGCCTTTGTATTTGTGGGGAGGTTCTAAGGTGTACAAGAAGAGGTTTGTGGCCAACCTGCACCGCGTTACAAATGAAGATCAATTCCAGAGGTGGCGGGCTGCTTATGCCTCTGCAATTCCTGACGACGTGCATGTCAAGCTGGCGAAGCCTTTGACTGACAACATGCCTTGCATGGATGCGAATGATCCGAATGCCAGAATCATCACCTTCCGTCCCTTTTACTTCTCCTTGGGCTTCAAATTCCCACTGTCAAATCTTTTCAAGGAGGTATTCTGCGCCATGGAGTGTGCTCCAAGTCAGTGTACTCCAAACGTCTACCGGGCGATCATGTGTTTTGAAAACCTGAGCCATTTCTTCATGTTGGAGCTGACAGTACGAGAGTTCTTCTATTTTTTTGAAGTGAGGTGCTTCAAGGAGTATGCCCAACTTAGCACCTGCAATGTCAAGCTGTTTGACAGTCTTAGTCAAGGAGATCACGTGTGGCATGATGATGTGTTGGAAGTCAGCAGACGGTGGGAAGGCGATGTTGGTGATGGTCCCCTTGTTCCCCTCACCTATTGCAATTGTACGTCTTTTTGCAGTTTTTTCTTCTATCTGCTATCTTTTTGTTTGAATTTCTTGAAGCGTAGCTGACTAACTTCTGTCTTCTGCTTGTAGCGAACGACATCAGCAAGAAATTGGAGCTTGAGCCTAACATGGCTAAGGTCCGCTGCGCTTTGAACATCCCCCAAAAGTTTCGTGAGTGGCGTTGGCTGTTGAGTGAGTATCGGGAGGAAGACGGTGGTCTGCCCCCTGCCGAGGATGTCGAAAGATGGAAGCAGAATGGTCCAGATCTTGATGATCTGTCTGCTGAACAAGAGGCATGCTCTGCTGAACCCCTATAAAAAAGGAAGGCTGAAGTCAAGTTTCCGAGAACTCAAGCTACCTTTTCACGGGCGAGGAACGTGTCTCCATTGAGGAAGAAGCCAAAGCTCCCTTGTGCAGAGAAGATCCCAGTAGGAGTTGTTCCCTCCTTATCTGCCAGGGTCAAGCATCTTGTTGGCGCAGACAACAAGAAGATTGGCGGTATGCGCAACATAAGGGATGCTCCCCCTAAGCCTCTTGCTGACGAGCTTGGAGATCATGATCTGCTCCGCGAAGTGGTCCGTGCGCGATCTAGCTCACCTGTTGAAAGACAAAGAGATGCGGATGTTCCTCCCCGAAGTTCGGGTCGTTCGCACCAGTCGAAGAGTGGAGGTCGATGTGGGAGGTCTGCTCATCTATCCAACCGTCATGATCCAACTATTGAGTCACGAGCAGTCAAGCGTGGAGTTGATTCGACGTCGCAAATTCCTTTGGAAGTGAGGTTGGCGGAGGCTAGGAAAGCAAGAGAGTCATCTGCCCGGACGAAAGGTTCTTCTGTAACGTCAGCGGCTGATCCAAAGGTGGACAAATCTAGCCCTGCAGGGGATGCAGGCGTGTCTGATCTGCTAAAGACGCAATTTCTATCAAGTCCATCCTTTTGTGCTGAGCTGGTTGACCAAATCCGTCAGGCTGGCGATCTTGGTGCTTTCTCAAGTCTTTCCTTGGAAAAACAAAGGGAAGCGACACTTCATCTGCTTCAAAAAGGAGTAGTTTTTGCTGCTGAGACCATTCAGAACTCGTCTGCTCAGCTCAGCGAGTTGGAGAAGAAGAATGCCGAGTTAGTTAGCAAACTTTCTGCCGAGCAGACCCGTTATGAGAAGAAGACGTCTGATTTGCGGGCGATGATATCTGAGTTGAAGAGTTCCCTTGCTGAGAAGGATTCCGAGCTTAACTCCTCTGCTGCTGACTTGGCAAGTTGAAAAGATGCTTACTTCCACCTTGAGTGCAAGAATGCCGACATCTCTTATAGCTATGACAAGCTTTTAGCTAGATTTCACGCCTATCATGAGTCTGCTGAGGAATCCAAGTCCGAAGTTGCCATGGACGCGTACAAGTTGGGCTACCTGGACTGCACAAAAGGATATGATCCCTTCTACGCCATTGGAGATGAAGACATCGAGATGCTCTATCCAGACTTGCCCCCTGCGAAAAGTGAGGAGGCTAATGCTGTGAATACCGAAGGAGCTGAAGAGCAGGTGGCTAAAGAGGCGGTAGCTGAGGAGGATGGAGCAGAGGAGGATGCAGCCGATGGGGTGGTGGCAGACGTCATAGATCAGGCATGTGGAGCTGCTGAATGCGTGGCTGATCAGGCGAAAGCTGAAGAGGCTATAGATCAGGGATCTCCTGCTGGTGTTTCGGAGTAGACGAAGACTCCTTTATTTCTTTTTAGCTTTTGTAGTATGCTTTTGTTTAGAATAATTAGTCTTGTTTGACCATCTTCTTTTTGTCTGAACTTGGTCGGTTGGTCGCTTTGCTATGAAAATTTCAGTCTTTATTTTTCAACTTCAATTTGCATATTGTCTTGTAAACTGCTTGAGTAACCAGCTAGTGTCTTGATTGCACATCTCCCTTTGGAGATTCATGAGTACCAGGGTTCCCCTTGAAGGACTTCGGACGTGTTCTGCATATCTCTTAGGATGGCTCCCCTTAGGAAGTTGGCGAGTGCCAGGGCCCCCTTAAGGGGCTCCGGGCGTGTTCTGCATATCCCTTAGGATGGCTTGGTCGTCGCCCTGCGTCTCCCGAAGGACGCTGCTTATGGGCAACTGTGTGACTATCCTGCCTCCCTTAGGAAACAGATAGGAAATTCCTGGCGCACCCTGCGTCTCCCTTAGGACGTTCTTTTAGTGGGCTGCGTCTCCAAACGGACGCTTTTAGTCGTCGCCCTGCGTCTCCCTTAGGACACTCCTTATGGGCAATTGTATGACTATCCTGCCTCCCTTAGGAAACGGATAGGAATCTGGATACTTCCCGCAGGAGGTATGGGGTCCTTTTAAGAAATTCCTGGCGCACCCTGCGTCTCCCGTAGGACGCTTTTTTAGTGTGCTGCGCCTCCAAACGGACGCTTTTAGTCGTCGCCCTGCGTCTCCCTTAGGATGCTCCTTATGGACAACTATATGACTATCCTGCCCCACTTAGGGAACGGTAGGAACCTAGATACCTCCCTTAGGAAATTCCTGGCGCACCCTGCGTCTCCCTTAGGACACTTTTTATGGGCTGCGTCTCCCGAAGGACGCTTCTGGTCGTTGCCCTGTGTCTCCCGAAGGACGCTGCTTATGGACAACAGTTGTGTTTTGTGGGTAGATGAGACATTTTGGAATGAGAAACTGAACTTATATTGATATTCATAAGATTACAGTCCTTTATTCGAAAATGGAAATTACTGAGTACAAAAACTTGGAACTTCTGGCAGTCAGGAGGAAGCATTACGGATAATACTTTCGGAGATGGTAGGCATTCCATTGACATGGTATTTCCTTCCCATCCATGGTGTCCAACGTGTAGCTTCCTCTGCCCCCGGACCAGCTGATCACATAAGGGCCTTCCCAATTGGGTTTTATTTTCTTAGACCCTTGTCTTTGTGCAGTGATGAAGGCCTTTCTTAGCACAAGGTCGCCAGGTTGAAACTGTCTTATCTTGGCTCTTTTGTCGTAGTAGGACTTCAACCGCTGTTGATAGGAGGCGACTCGGACAATGGCTTTCTCGCGCTCGCCTTCAAGTAAGTCAAGGTTGAGTCTCATCTGCTCGGAGTTCTGCTCTATACTGCCGACTTCAATGCCTATAGAGGGGACAGTGACGTGAGGAGGAATGATCGCTTCAGTTCCATAAGCAAGGGAAAATGGGGTTTCGCCAGTCGACCTTCGTTTGGTGGTGCGATAAGCCCATAGTACTCCGGGGAGTTCGTCCACCCATTTCCCTTCGGCGCCTTCTAGCCTTTTCTTCAAGCAGTCTAATATGACTTTGTTGGATGCCTCGGCCTGCCTATTTCCTTGTGGATACCTTGAAGTGGACAGGTGTTGCTTGATCTTGTATTTCGCAAAGAAGGCGGTGATCTGCTTGCCAATGAACTGTAAGCCATTGTCAGTGACCAACAATTGTAGGCAGCCAAACCGGCAGATGATATTTCTTCAGATGAATCGCTCCACATCGGCTTCTTTAGTAGATGATAGAGCTTCGGCCTCAATCCATTTAGTAAAGCAGTCGGTGGCGACGATCATCATTTCTTTCTTGGCGGGCGCCGGTGGCAAGGGATCCACTAAGTCGATGGCCCATTGCATGAATGGTCATGGACTGTTTCGCGGATGGTAAACTTCGGCAGGCAGATTAGGGATCGATGCTCCGTCAAGGTTCCGTCTGGGGTGATTATGACAACTCCTACTCCCGCTCCTTTGTGATTTGATGCTCCGTCTACATGCAACTGCCACATGTCGTTAGTTAGGTTCGAATCTGTGGGGGAGGTGTCGTCCGCTTTTTCCTTGCTTTTCGTGACCATCTTCTCTTCTTCGGCTGTCGGAGTAAACTCTACAACAAAATCTGGTAAAGCTTGAGCTTTTATAGCAGTCTTCGGCCGATAGAGGAGGTCGTATTGACTGAGTTCGATAGCCCATTTCATGAGTCGCTGAGAAGCGTCGGGGCTGTGAAGGATCGATCTCAAAGGAAATTCTGTTATGACAATTATCCGGTGTGCTTGATAGTAGGGCCTTAACTTTCTCGCAGAAACCACAAGCGAAAAAATGAGCTTCTCCATTTTCGGATAGCGAGTCTCTGCATCGAGGAGAGCTTTTGAAGTGTAGAATACCGGATGTTGTGCCCCCAACTCTTCTCGGATGAGAGCTGAGCTGACAGCTAAGTCGGACACCGCTAGGTAGATGTACAAGTCTTCGCCTGGTATCGGCTTTGAGAGCAATGGAGGTGAAGTGAGGTAAGTTTTCAAGTTTTGAAAAGCTACTTCACACTCGTCATCCCACTTGTCTTTGTGTCCCTTCTTCAAGGCTTTGAAAAATGGCCTGCATTTGTCGGTAGATCTAGAGAGGAATCGGTTGAGAGCTGCCGCCCTACCCGTTAGACTTTGTATCTCCTGTTGTGGCAGGTGACTTCATGTTGAGTATAGCCTTGATTTGATTTGGATGTGCCTCAATTCCTCTTTGGGTGACTAAGTATCCAAGGAATCGGCCGGACGAGACTCCAAATGTGCATTTGCTCGGGTTCAACTTCATGTTGTATTTTCGGAGTAGGCTGAATGCCTCGGCAAGATTCTCGATGTGGTCTGCTCGTTCGGGAGCTTTGACTAGCATGTGTCTACGTAGACCTCCATAGTCTTGCCGATTTGCTCCTTGAAAATTTTGTTCACCAGCCTTTGGTAGGTTGCCCCGGCATTCTTCAGCCCAAAGGGCATGACCTTGTAGGAGTAGGTACCTCTTTCGATCATGAAAGAGGTCTTTGCCTTGTCGTCTTCATGCATCATGATCTGGTTGTAGCCGGAGTAGGCGTCCATGAAGCTTAGCAGTTGATTGCCGGAAGTTGAATCGACGAGCTGATCAATTCTCGGCAGTGGAAAGTTATCTTTAAGACATGCCTTGTTGAGGTCAGTATAGTCGACGCACACTCTCCACAGGCCTTTATCTTTCTTTGCTACTAGAACAGCGTTCGCCAGCCATTCTGTGTATGAGACTTCTTCAATGAAACCGGCAGCCAGAAGCTTGTCGATCTCAGCTTCAATGATGGCGACCCGCTCGGGGGCGAAGTTGCGTCTCTTCTGCACTACAGGCTTGATGGCTGGGTTGACGTGCAGGCGATGGCAGATGATCTGGGGATCGATGCCAGGCATGTCAGATAGTGACCATGCAAATACGTCTTTGTTGTTCTGGAGGAAGGCTACAAGCTCTGCCTTTGTCGCGATCCGCGCTGTTCTCTCTGGCTTGTCAGGATCAAGGGGTACTAGCTCAATGTCCTCCTCGGGTTTCCATCCTTCTTCAGGATAGACCTCCGGACGGATTCCCTCGACTTGGTCCTGATTCTTTGATTGCTATTGGGGAGTAGTTATTCCCTTTCCTTTTTGGCCTGCTCGGCCGTCAGGAACGAGATCTGCTTTCTCCTCTGCTTGTTCTACTCCCTTTAGATCTGCTTGATTCACAGGGAAGGAACTGTGTTTGCTTGCCTTTCTTCAGCCCTTGAGCTGAGCATTTCCTCGCCATTGCCTGATCGCTGTTGATTTGGCTGATCCCACCCCAAGGAATTGGGTAGCGAATCTTCTGATGCGTGGCGGAGGTGATGGCGTTGATCTTGCTGATCCATGGTCTGCCTAGAATGCCATTGTAGGGTGAGACTTCATCAATGACCATGAACGTTTGCGAGCTGATTACAGGTGGGGCGTAGACGTCGAGCTCTATCGTGCCTACGGTAACGTTGTTGCTCCATTGAAGCCAGTCAGCGACTTGGCTGATTTATTGATCTTTGCCTCTAAGCCCATCTGTTGGATAACTGTCAATTGTAGGATGTTGGCTGCACTGCCCTCGTCTGCATGGATTCGGTCGACCATGGCCTGAGCGATTTGAATGCTGATGACAAGAGCGTCATTGTGTGGTAGATCAAGGCCAATTAGATCTTTCTTTTGGAAGCTGATTACAGGATCGTCTTCTGCTAGCGGAAGGTCGGTTGAGACTTGGGAGATCATAGTGGCTTGTTTGATCTTCCTTTTTTTTTTCCTTGCTGGTCAGCCCAGATTCCTCGTAGTCGGCTAGGATTGTGTTAATCCTTATGACCTTTTGGGGCGGCTCCTTGGCGGTGTCGCGGTCCTCTATCTGCTGGATGGCCTGCTTAGCGATGAATTCCGTGCAGTGACCTTCCCTCACGAGTTCTTCGAGGTGTGCTTTCCAAGCGAAGCAGTTGTTCGTTGTGTGTCCATGCGTCCCATGGAAGGCACAATATTTGCTAGTATCCCTCCTGTCTGGATCTCATTTTCAAGGGTGGCGGTCTTCTTACCCAAGGTTTGTTTTTCACTTGGGCTAGGATTTGATGTATAGAGATGGTGAACTTGGTGTAGTTCTCTCCTGCCTTAGCGTCCTCTTGTGGGTGTGACCTGCGCTTGTCCTTATTCTTGTTGCTAAATCCAACGCTTCTTTGGCCCGCCCGCTTGGTCGGCCGATCTCCCTGCTCAGTGGACTTCTTCGTGGCAATTCGATCGTCATCCCAGAGCGCGTAGCGTTCTGCGGTCGCGAAGACCTCTGCTAAAGTCTGGCTGGGAGTGATAGTCAGCTCGCGGTATAACTCGTGTTCTGCTGGAAGACCTTTCTTGAAGGCAGATGATGCGATTTGGTCGTCACACCCTACGATGTTGGCCTTTTCTGCTTTGAACCTCTTGATGTAATCTCGAATGGATTCGTCGGGCTTCTTGCGCAGGTTGAACAGATGATCTGGGTTCTTCTTGATCGTCCGATAAGAAGTGTATTCTTTAGTGAAGACATAGGCAAGCTCCTTGAAACTGTTGATCGACCCGGATGGCAGGGTGTGGAACCAGTCCTGAGCTGCTCCTCGCAAGGTCATTGCAAACGCCTTGCACATCAGTGCGTCGTCGGCCTTGTGGAGGATCATGACACTTTTGAAGTGTTTTAGGTGGCTCTCGGGATCGGAATCTCCCTTGAAATGTGTAAACAAAGGCGTTGAGAATCGCTTCGGGGGAAGCAGCCTGCTCGATTTCAGGGGTGAAAGGAGTAGAGATCGCCTGGTCCATCTCCTTACGTAGTGCATCCTTGAGGTTCCCACCAGTCTTCAAGTCTCGAAGTCGGTCATTCACAAGCTTCTCAATGTCTTCCGCGCACATTGCTGGTCGATCACGTTGGCGACTTTTGTGATTCGGGCGACGCTGATTGACCTCCTCGTTGGTTCGCGAGGGTCGGTCCTCTCGTCGGCGCTGCCTAGGAGGCGTGCTGGTGGACTGCGTTTGCGAGGGATTTTCTGCAGCTTGACGACGAGAGCGGGCAGTGGAGTGCCTCTCTTCACGATCCTCATTGCGAGGGTTACCGGGTTGACCTCCCTGGGGGCCTAGCCTTTCGTGAATATTTCTCTGCGAGTGGGCAGCGGAGCGCCTCTCTTCACGATCCTCATTGCGGCGATTGCCAGTTTGACCTCCCTGTGAGCCTAGCCTTTGAAGTACATTTCCCTACGGGCCCAGGCGAGCACGGACGTCAAGTCGTGGGCCGAGCCTTTCTCGCACGTTGCTTTGTGTGTGGCTTGCAGATGTTCGCGACATGTCGGCAAGCTGATCACGTGGTTGTGCATCCCCTTGTCTGCTCACTCCTGCTCGACCTGCTTGGTGCCCGTTGAGCTGCCCACCGGTGTGTTGGTCTATTCTTCTCTCTTCGCCTGGTTGTCCAAGGCCAATATTTTAAGCCACGCTTATTTGATTGAGGAGCTGCCTCATAAGAGGGTTTTGGTCGTCCATTCTCTGAGCTAGCTGGTCAACTCTCATGTTGAGATCTGCTTGACTTTGTGGATCGGGAGGAGAGAAGCGTGTGGAGCCCAATTGCACACGGGCTAGGGTTTCATTGGAGGTGTACCCGAGAGCGTGCGTCGAGCGTGGAGGCAATGGAGGGAATGCTTGAAGTTGCTCCAAGACCAGGCCTAAGTCGGTGGTGGTAACGAGCCCACCTTGATGGGAGGTTCCACCATGCTCGGTGGCGGTGCCACGGAGGTTGCTAGATTCGGTCTCGGGTCCGGTAGGTGGCACGGTGGTGAGAGGTGGTGGTGCCACCATGTCGATCGCGGGATCATGGGTGGAGTGGCTTTGGGCCGTCGTGGATTTAGTCATTGCGGCGGTTTTACTCCTCATGCGCTTGCTTCCAACCATGGTTGTTTGGAAGGCTTCGGTGGATTGGAAAATAGGAGGAACAGATTCCTTGAGCACGCTTTGAGTATAACTCGTGCTCTCAATGAAAGCACCAAATGTTTGTGCAAATAATCTCACGGGAGAATATTCGCTTCTAGATCCTTCAACCTTCGATCTTCCTTCTCTCTCTTCCTCGATTCCTGTAAAAAAGATTGGAGTAAATAGACCACACCCGGGGGGTGTTGGCCAAAGGCCCTCCGATGCCTAAGTTAGTTCAAGTGTTTGTAAGAAAACAATAGCTAAGCAAAGGGTACGGAGTTTATGTATGGTGTGAACTGGGCGGCCGGAGCCGTGTGGAGAAAATATAGAGAGTGGAGAGTGGAGAGGGAGAGAGAGCTTGGGGTATTTTTCTCAGGTATTAGGAGTAGGTTTAGATGTACCTTGAATGATGAATGAGGTCATCTATTTATAGGAGCCTCGGGGTTAGGGTTTCGTAGAGAATATGCTGAGTTTATTCTCTACCCAAATTCGTAGGGATCAAGTCGGACTGAGATAATATCTGATTTAATGATATTATCTCCTTTTATGGAGATAATATCTTAATTAAATGACATTATCTCTTTTTATGGAGATAATATCTGAGATAATGACATTATCTTCTCTTTATTAGGATAATATCTTAATTAATGATATTATCTTATTAAATAAAGATAATATCATGTTAATTAAGATATTTATCCCAATTAATTAATTGGTCAGATAAACTGGTTCAATTAATTAATTAAAAGAGATAATCTTCTTTTCCACGTGGCGCGCTACGATTGGAGACGAAAATATTTGCTCCCACACTTATGGACACGTGTTAAATGTTGAGAAGAGTGGTGAGCATACACCTTAGGTTAAAGTGATGAGTAAAGATGCTCCCTATCATGGGTGAACTAGAACTCCTGTCCAAATAAAACTTGTCTATTACTTTTTTTGTCGGTTAATTAACTTCTACAACACTTCATACGGAAAGGCTCTCATTTTACTTATTAAACCCACAAATGTTCGATGGTTTCAAAATTACAATTGTCCAAATTAGGGGTAGAAATTAAAATTGGTATATAACATCACAAAACTACTAAATGCTATAGCATTTGACGTCGGGGATCATTGGAATTGAGCTACCATTTCCTTTATACTTATGCCGTTATGGTAGATATAAGCTCCTTCACTATTGATGAGTTTGCCCAAGCATTTCAGAACAAGGTTATATCTTATCTTTGATCCAACATCAGATTTATTGTGTCTTACACTTGCTCAACATCTTTGTTTCGTAAAATGCCTTTTAGGATTCCTTGCTACTTGGAAAAATTCTCGTTGCCCTTCTGAAGCTTCTTCTATCTAATGTTGAAGCCGAGCTTGGCTGTGGATCCATATCCCTCATTTGAGCAAATCATGCAATTTTCTTGCGTTTGCTCACTCAGTGAGTTATGAACAAACAATATATAATCGTGCAGATCACAGACATTTACAGTTCATTTCACTTAAGAACAAAGAGAATGCAATCTATAAGACTGTTGACATGTTTCGTTACAGGGAAGTTAAAAGCTAATAATCAGAAGTTTGGTGTGACTGCAGAAAAGGTGTCCATTCCAGAATGTCCGATACATACGCTTAGGCAACAAGAAATTTTCTGAACAAAATCATAATCAGACTATTAGTAGTCCATCCATATGCACTTTTAGAAGATCCACTTGCTTTTTGTGGTATAGTTGATTAAAGATACTTATTGTTGTCAAACATTGGAGACTTTTTTGCTCATCTCTTAAATCAATTGTTATTTTCATATTTTTATGAAAAAATTGAATGGAAGTACTCAATAACTAAGCGTCTTTATCAAATGATTTGGCTGATTGAAAATCAAGAACCCACTCAGGAATTCTGGAAGAGATTGCTAAACCCTTTAACATGGACAGAAATACTGCGTCAAGTACTGGTTGCCGCTGGTTTTGGTTCAAAGCAAGGTGCAAGGCAAAGGGATGCCCTTAGCAAGGTCTTCTAATTTAACTCCCATAGTTGCAATTGATTTTATTAAGATCCGTTTCCTCTCTAGTAAATGTATTTAATTATCAACACATCTGTATTCTGCAAGTTAAGTGCTATAGATGCTCAATAATATGTGTTCATCACCCAAAACCATGAGCATTCAAAGCCTTATTGGCAATAGACATTTAAGATCTGTCATTACCCCGAATAATCTGTTTCCACCTTGAGGCAGAGCCGCAGTTGGATAGATTCATTTTCCATACTTAAGGACCAAAATCAGAAATTTTAGGTTTTACATATAACATGTAGTGATTGAATGTTAAAGGAAATAGTTTCTTCTGTTTTGTTTGTTGGCATTATCGTGCATTCCTAAATAACATATGTTGAGCATATGTTTATTTGTCTCCGCTTGTCTCTGGAATCATTTGCTTTCATCATCCACATATCGTGTGCGTATTAATTCTTCTGAAAAGAAAGCGGAGGAATCCCAATCAGATACTGAAGACTCTTCTGGAGCAGTTGATGATGACCTCGGTGACAGTGATACATGTAGCAGTGATGCTGATTCTAGGTGCAATTCAGGAAATTCCAGAATTAAAAAGTTGACTTATATGAACCATGGCAAAATTAAAGATAACATGGTGATAGTATAACACCAAAATTGATGAGAGCCATCCAGGAGAAGTATGGTTGTTAGGACTGATGGAAGGTGAATATTCATATTTAAGCATTGGAGAAAAGTTGAGCGCAATAGTGGCACCAATTGATCTTCTTAATGCAGGTTCTAGTTTCAGAATGGATACAAAGCGAGGCAAACATATATGTGCACCCCCACCGTGCGTGCACCCTGCAAACCAACAAAAAAGTGGAAAACGAGGATCAAACTCAAGACCATTTACAAAGAAGGATCTAAGACCATGTTAGCCAACAACACATGAACTCCAAAGGCTTAACAAATGAGACAATAATGCATAGCAACTTATTACAATCATGGTGTATGATTGAGAATCTATATTTTACAGTCTGAAATTTTTGCTGGTAATCGGCAACAAAGCTTCTACAATTAAAGAACTTTCCAGGAGGTTTCAATTGAGGATAACGAAAATGCAGGACATCTTGGATAAGCTATTTTTGGAGCACTGCAAGAACAAACATTTTGGGAAAGCATTTGAGACTGTTGTCAAACCTGGAAACAAGAGTGACGCAGAAGATGGTGGTGGTAAAGCTGAGGAAAATAGCACATCCAGAGATGTCCAATTCAGTTTCTCCGGAAGCTGCTGATGCTCTGCTTCTCGAGTCCAAAGCCATCAGTTATAAGCCAAATAAACTTGCTCTTATTTGGGATTTGTCTGAGTTTTAAATATGAATCAAACAGCTTATATTTGAGCCTCTCTACCGCGTTTTTTAATATAGGGCCATTTTAATACAATGTTTAAGCCCATTTTACAAAACCCAACCCGTTAGTTATATTAAAAATTAGGTTAGATGTCTTCTTCCCTGCGTAGCCTACATTCCTTCCTCTCGCTGTTTCGACTTCATCTCTCTCTCTCTCGGTCTTTCTTCATGCAGCGCCTCAGTGCCACCTTAAGCATCGACGCCTCAACGGCAAAACGCCAGCCCAGACCAACCCAGGCGGCCTAGGCGGGCGCTAGGCGGCCAAGGCGGGCGCTAGGCTGGGGCTAGGCGGCCTGGGCTGGGGCTAGGCGGCCTGGGCTGGACTAGGCGGCCTAGGTGGAGGCTAGGCGGCCTAGGCGGCGCCCAACTCCCTGTTGTACTTTATGTTTGTATTTTGAAGTGTACAGGTCCTGCTTATGTATCATACTGTAGCCTTCTACTCTTCGTAGTGCTACCAGTGTTAGTTTTGTCTTGTGTCTTACTGATATTGCAATTGTATTTTGAAGTGTACAGGTCCTGCTTATGTATCATACTGTAGCCTTCTACTCTTCGTAGTGCTACCAGTGTTAGTTTTGTATTGTGTCTTACTGTGTCTTACTGATATTTCAATTGTATTGCTTCAATTTATTGTTTTATCATTGTTTACTACATAAAAATGCCTTAATTGCCCACTTACCAGCTATGCATACATGTGTAGGAGTTTGCATATGCATATGTAACCATGTCCTTGGTGTTAGAATATAAAATAACTGTGGGCTCACATTCTAACAATTTAAGCTTTTAGGAATAGTGTAAACCAACAAACTTATCATGGTGTTAGCAGGGACGGACCCAGGAATTTGATGTCGTAGGGTCATAGTGTAAAAGTTCAATTTTTTTTTAAAGATTAATATAACATTGAAAATGAAATTACAGTACATTCATTCATAATTCATGTAAAAAACAACATTACAAATTACAATTGGCCACGACGAGGTTTCATATTTTGAAAACGAAGCATTATAGCTTCATTTTCAATACAATCAAAAACATCCTTCTCAACATAAACAAGTAAGCTATCACTCAACCATTGATCTCCCATTTTGTTTCGAAGTAGACCTTTGATAATATTCATGACGGAAAATGCCCTCTCAACTGAAGCAGTAGCAACCGGTAAAACTAGAGCCAATGTAATAAGCAAATACACATAATTGAATGCTCGATGCATCCTTGTCTCCACCATTTTTTTTGCAAGATTACCAATCCCTTGCAAGTCAAAGAAATCACTACTTGAACACACATAATGAATATAAAGTTCAAGTTGATCTTCAAGTGCCAAAAGATCTCCATCTGAAAAGTCTTGAGGATAAAATTGAGCAAGACGAAGTAGCTTTTGTTTATCAAAAGCTACAAATGAATCATTCGGACTCAAACATGCCAAACAAATAAGCAACTCAGTATTTACCTCATTAAAACGATCATCTAACTCCGTAAGTTGCTCATCAATGACATAAATAAAGAGCTCCACATGATAATGATGACGATTTGTCTTTATTGGAGCATTACGCCTTGACCTCCCTGGAAGTACGAAGGCATCATCCATGTTAGGAACATCAATATGATGTTTGTCACAAAATGAAGACACCTCTTCAACCAATGCATCAAACCCATTATTCCTCCTCCAATGTAGCTTTTCCTTGCATGATTTCAGCAAAATCATTTGTGAGTCCCAATATAGCTTTCATTAAGAATAGGTGAAACACAAACTGAAAAGTAAGCATGACAGGACCCGTCCCGAATTTCCCGGAACCCGAGACGAACCCTGCGGAGACCCCAGCATCACACCCATGCCGGGTTCACTCCTTAAATCTACGTCCTCATTTACCATAGAGGATCAAGGGCACGACACTTTCTGCCGAAATTTCAGCAGAGCCTTCCCTATAAATTGAACATTTCCCCAAAATTTCCACCTGCATAAAACACATTTATAACCCAACCGTCAGCTAGATCATGCAGAAGGGATGAATTTCCATACCTTGATCGCCAAAAATGGCGGCCAGACGACGGAGAACGAAGCCGGCGAAGTTTCGGGCGAAACCGAGCTTTTCTCTTCGATTTTCCGGCGAAATCTCGACGGCTGACGGCGAGACCTGGCTGGGGTAGGAAGAGGACGGCGGCCCCGTCATTTTGGTACCGGCCCCGTCGACTTTGGTGGCCGGACGAGCGAACGGCCGGCCAAAACGTGGTCGGCCACGGTGGCTGTCGCGAACCAGAGGAGAGAGAGAGCGACGCGCGGGAGAGAGAGAGTGTGTGAGAGACGGGGGCAATTCCGTCTTTTAACCAAAAATCCATTTTCCAAATATTTACGATTTTGCCACTGAGCTTCTTTTGATCATATCTCTCTCGTTACAACTCCGATTCGAGCCCACTACGTGTCTACGAACTCATCTTACCGTGCTCTACGCAACGGTACAACCGGAATTCCCAAATTCCTTCCGGATAAGAAAATGACTAAAATACCCCTATCCCACGGGTAATTTCTCAATTCCACTTAAATAAATTAAAACATGGGATAATTTGGGGTCGGGGTGTTACATACTACCCCCCTTATAAAAATTTCGTCCCCGAAATTTCATACCTGCCACTCTAAAGGGGTGTGGGTATTGGGCCCGCATCTACTGCTCGGGTTCCCATGCTTCATCCTCCACAACCAAGTTGGCAGCCAAGCCATTAGCTCTATCCAAACAAGCAGAGGAAGAGAAGTCTCTTTCTTCCACTAGGAATATCCTTTAATAGCTGCTGTAATGCTTAATCTTCCTCTGAAAGCTAAATGCTTCCATTTGTGATTTGATTCTCTTCCAGCTCTCCCATGAAGAGAATCCAAACTCTTTGACTTGTTGATATCTTCCTTCTTTCTTTAGAATCGATAAGCAATATTGCCAACACGATTCTTTGAGAGGGATGTCAGAAAGGATCATTTTTACCGAATTGTAATCATCATCTTCCTCTCTCTACCATGACCCATTTCTGATTCCGATGAAAGATTTCTGCTCAAACGTGCTCACTGCACACAATCGAGAATTAGCAACATGAGGTTCCACTCCTGTCAATCGCGGCATTCAAGCCCACGCGAGTGAAGTGATACTTCATCCAACACTATTACTTCTCAACTTAATTTGTCACGACCCTCCTTGGTCGGACTCACAACTCTTCCATTCCCTTGTAACTTGTCCATCAACTTCCTCTGACAATTTCATCTCATCGGATTCAATATTTTCAGCTCCTCCATTTCCTTCCATAGGATATTGAGATGCGACAATTTGGATAGACACGTTTCTAGGAACGTGACACCCTTAAGTGTACTCATCAATACCCTAAATCCATTCCTGTCAAAGAGTCCTCCGCGTCAAAATGATGACGTCTCGTGACGGAACCCATCATGATCCCACAACTTAAAGATGCACACAAGGTGCGGAGTCCACAAGAAATTGAACCTAAGCTCTGATACCAAGCTGACAGGACCCGTCCTGAATTTCCCGGAACCCGAGACGAACCCTGCGGAGACCCCAGCATCACACCCATGCCGGGTTCACTCCTTAAATCTACGTCCTCATTTACCATAGAGGATCAAGGGCACGACACTTTCTGCCGAAATTTCAGCAGAGCCTTCCCTATAAATTGAACATTTCCCCAAAATTTCCACCTGCATAAAACACATTTATAACCCAACCGTCAGCTAGATCATGCAGAAGGGATGAATTTCCATACCTTGATCGCCAAAAATGGCGGCCAGACGACGGAGAACGAAGCCGGCGAAGTTTCGGGCGAAACCGAGCTTTTCTCTTCGATTTTCCGGCGAAATCTCGACGGCTGACGGCGAGACCTGGCTGGGGTAGGAAGAGGACGGCGGCCCCGTCATTTTGGTACCGGCCCCGTCGACTTTGGTGGCCGGACGAGCGAACGGCCGGCCAAAACGTGGTCGGCCACGGTGGCTGTCGCGAACCAGAGGAGAGAGAGAGCGACGCGCGGGAGAGAGAGAGTGTGTGAGAGACGGGGGCAATTCCGTCTTTTAACCAAAAATCCATTTTCCAAATATTTACGATTTTGCCACTGAGCTTCTTTTGATCATATCTCTCTCGTTACAACTCCGATTCGAGCCCACTACGTGTCTACGAACTCATCTTACCGTGCTCTACGCAACGGTACAACCGGAATTCCCAAATTCCTTCCGGATAAGAAAATGACTAAAATACCCCTATCCCACGGGTAATTTCTCAATTCCACTTAAATAAATTAAAACATGGGATAATTTGGGGTCGGGGTGTTACAAAGCATTTCCCTTTGAATCTTATATGCTTCACCGGCACTATCATTGGGATTATCATCAATAATCATTTGAAGCACATGAATCACAGATGAAAACATAGAAATGATGCTAATAATGGTACCGTAATGTGAGCTCCATCGTGTGTCACCGGCACGTTTGAGACTTGTTTCTTGATGCAAACCTCGCCCCGTTATAAGACAATCATTTTTAAAAGCTATCACAAGCTCTTCTTGAAGTTGTGCTCTAAGTGCATCACGCCGCTTACAAGACGCTCCAACATGGTTAACCACACTATTAGTGGTTGTGAAGAAAGAGGCAATATCAATATTCTTCTTTGCTACGGCAACAAGTGCTAGTTGAAGTTGATGAGCAAAGCAATGAACATAGTATGCACAAGGTTGTTCTCTCAAAATCTTTGTTTTGAGGCCATTCAACTCACCTCTCATATTGCTAGCTCCATCATAACTTTGTCCTCGTAACTTAGAAAAGCTCAAACCATTGGAAGAAAAGAATATGTCAATGGCATCCTTTAGTGAACTTGAAGTGGTGTCGGTAACATGTTGAACCCCCACAAACCTTTCAATTACATGCCCTTTGTCGTCCACATAACGCAACACCATAGCCATTTGCTCCTTCACAGAAATATCACGTGCTTCATCCACCAATATAGAAAATAATCTATCTTTTAAACCACTCATGATAACATCAAGTGTTTCCCCAACACATGCATTGACAATATCTTTTTGAATCTTTGGAGCTACTAACTTGAGATTTCCCGGAGCATTTTCCAACACAACTTCTTTAACTTTCTCATCATTGTCTGCAAGGAATTGCAATAGCTCCAAGTAATTTCCCCTATTGCTTGAAGTGGCACTTTCATCATTTCCACGGAAAGAAAGACCTTGTCTCAATAGAAACTTAATGCACTTGATTGAAGCAATTAAGCATCTTCGATATGCCACACGAGCTTGTTCGGAGTGTTTGCTCACAGCCGTTTCAATATGTGTATTTTGATTCATCAAATTTGTAGCAGTTTCTCTAGCTTTATTATGAACACTACCAACCGGTCCAACATGCACCTTCATTCTTTCTCTCCCTTTCTTCCAATTCTTAAACCCTGCTCCAGTGAAGGCTTCACTACCCACTTGCTCAAAATTGGATTTAAAGAGATAGCAATAAAGACAAAATGCAGCATCTTTAGATACACTATACTCCAACCAATCAAATTCATCAAACCATTGGGGATGAAGCGTCGATTAATTCCTGAGATATTACTTTGTGGGAAAGAATGACCTCTAGGTTGACAAAGTCCTTTTTGTAGATATACTCTTCGAACCTCATCTCTAATATTAGTATCATACTCAATCATACGAATTCTTAGTCCCGGGTCTGCCTGAAGATTAGCCAAAACCCCATCTAACTCACTTTGTCTTGAACTTGAAGTTCTTGAATTACCCACACTATCCGAACTACCCAATGATGACTTCCTCTTAAAAAATCTTTCCATAATTCTACATAAATTAATCAAAATAATAAGTAAAATCAATTAAAGAGAACACCAAATTTATACCAATTAACCACAACAAATTCATAAATAAAACATCCAATATATCAAAACAATATAATATAATCATACATTCAATTTCAATTCAATTAAAGAGAACACCAAATTTATACCAATTAACCACAACAAATTCATAAATAAGACATCCAATATATCAAAACAATATAATATAATCATACATTCAATTTCAATTCAAGTTATTTAGGTTTAGAGTTAGAATTTACCTTGAATTGTGAGGTGGTGGAAGCGAAGCAAAGCTTTTGGAAGCGGCGGCAATGGAGGAGTTGGGGCTTAAAGGCTTGGTGGGGGAGAGGGTTAAAGGTTTGTGGGGGGTGGAGATTGGGGATTTAGGTTTGAGGGTTTAGAAAATTGGGGTTTTGAAGTTGAAAAATCGGGAGAGATGGGGAGGGTCTGTGCATATACAAGCTGACCTCTTTTTTTTAAAAAAAAGACCTGGACCAAAACGACGTCGTTTTGGCCAGGTCTTTTAAAAAAAATTCGGTGCTGTGCTGCTGGACCAAAACGACGCCGTTTTGGCCAGCGCAGTTTTAAAAAAAAATTCGCTACCAAAACGACGTCGTTTTGGTAACCGGGTTTTTAAAAAAAAATTAGAAGCTGGGCCAAAATGACGCCGTTTTGGCCAGCTTCTTTTGAAAAAAGAACAGATTTCTATTCATCTTCTTCTTCCTCAATACCTCTGCAACTTCTTCTCCAGCTTTTCATGGGGTCACATAGCAATTCAAAGGGGCCTTCTACCTTACTTTCTTGGAGTCCATAGGGTTGTTTGACCCCATTGACCCCACTGTGGGTCCGTCCCTGGGTGTTAAAGAAGGAGATCCTAAGTTTGTATCCCTGTATTTTCATCCCCTAATGTAAGTTAAATTCCACATTGGGTTCTCTACTGGTGGGAAGAGGTCCACATGTGAGTGGGACTGTGGGAGTGATTGAATATGCAATAATCGTTGGTTCATATCCTAATAGTTTCAACTTTTGAAAACATTGGTGAATCCCCATAATGGGGATGGAAATGGCATACCTACCCCCGATTCAACCCATTGCAATCCATACTAGTGTCTAGGTACCATGTGTCAAAACAGTAAAGCCGGGCTGCTATACTATTTTAAAAAAAAAGTGTTTGGTATATTGAGTTTAAACTTCGTACCTTAAGGTCCATTAGGCCAAATTCCATTAAAAAAAATTGGGCGTATGTGATTGAGGTGAGAATAACATCAGTGCATGCTTGGAGTTAATAGTGGGTTGTAAAGGCCGGGACATAACCAAAACATTATCCATCAAACATCTACTAATTTCCCTCAAACAGAATGGAATGTGCTTTGATTTGTTTTCTTGTTTCTCTCAATATTGTTATTTCTTGTGTTTGGCTAACGTTTGTAATCTTAGATTAGGGAGGTTGGAAAAATATACACAATAATCACCTTCATATTGGTTATAACGTACGTGACACAATAATCCCCATGTGTGTGTATATATATATATATATATATATACTCTTTTCCATTATCATACAAATTTGGTTGTACATGCATATCATGGCGACCCTTACTCATCTATGTGAGTTTTAATTGGTGCAACACAATTACAATCACAGCAATAGCCTGGTGGTGGAGGTGCGCGGCACACACAATCAGGACATATAGGAGTTGTATCTAAAAGAAAACCAAACAAAAT
The DNA here is from genome assembly GCA_903112645.1 of Prunus armeniaca. Taxonomy (NCBI): domain Eukaryota; kingdom Viridiplantae; phylum Streptophyta; class Magnoliopsida; order Rosales; family Rosaceae; genus Prunus; species Prunus armeniaca. The sequence goes on along the minus strand of CAEKDK010000003.1, from coordinate 4,209,526 downwards.
ACAAAATCAGCATCTAATCCCAAATACCAATTCAGCTGCCTCAAAGGTCACTATAGTCAAATTGGTGGTGGAATTATTTACCTGGAAAAGTGAATCGAGTTGCCTCAGGTCAAGATAGGAGATAGTACCATGTGTCACGGGTCGCACATAGATGTGGGATGATGGTTGGTTTTGCTGCTCGGTTGCCTAGTTTTCTAATCCATGCACCAAGCTCCCAGAAGTCGGGTAGGCAGGGGTTCTGACTTGTGACGAAGTGATGTTGCTTGTTCAATTCAGGATGTGGGGAGGATGGGAGCGCGAGTTTGGTGAGAGTGTTGAAGATTGGCTAGCACTTAAACCATGACATACCATTGAAGGTTGTGGTAAACTCTGTTGGCAACAAGTGTTGAGCAGACAGTGCGAGACCCTTGTTCAGGAAGATTTGTGAGAGCGGAAGACCGAAAGGGGGCTGTCTTTGAAGGAAGTAAGTTGCTGACGAATTAGGCTCCATTGAGGGAGTAAGTTGCTGAAGGACTAGGCTTTAAAGAAGAAGTCTCTCAAGTGGTTGGTCTTGCAACTGTGGAGAACGTGGGGGTGATGCATAATGTTTGACATAAGGTTGTGAGCTAATATTCGGAATGCTAGAATGTTCCAAAGGTGGATCCCAGAGTCTTTCTTGTGAGGATGGTGGCTAAGGACACAGTACGTCCGCACTTTGTGGCAGGCCGAAGATTGAGTAACTTGAGGGAGGATGTCTTACTTGTTCCTTTGGGGATGCTACGGAAGTATGTTCTACCAAGTTCAAGTTTGGGTGTTGGTTAAGTGGTTCTACTCGTAGTAGGGATGACATTGAACCTTGGTGAATTGCAAAGGCCTAAAGTGTTGTAGAGCTTTGCTTTGGAGGCACGTTGACGTGAGGGTGCGTCGACGAGATAAGTAGGGGAGACCCACGAAGTTCATTGAAGACAATGGCAGTGGAGCTTGGTGAGAGTGCCGAAGATTGGCAATACTCAAACCATCGCATGCCACAAACGATTGTGTTGAAGTCGGTTGGTGATGAGTGTTGAACGGATGGTGCAAGACCGTTGTTTAGGGAAGAGTTGTGGGAGCTCAAGACCGGAATGGTGCAATCTTCGAAGGGAGTAAGTCGCTGACGGGCTAGGCTCCATTGAGGGAGTAAGTCACTGATGGGCTAGGCTTTAATGAAGAAGTCACTTAAGTGGTTGCTCTTACAATTGTTGAGAACGGGTGGGTAAGGCACAATGTTTGACACAATGTTGCTAACAGATTTTCAGAACGAGGGAGTGTTCCAAAGAGGTGGATCCCGGAGTCTCACTTATGAGCAGGGTTTCTAAGGACAAGGAATATGTCTGCACTTGATGGCAGACAGTGTTGGAGTAACTTGGATGTTGACATCTTACTTGTTCCCGTGTGGATGCTATAGAAGTGGTTCTGCCGAGTCTGAGTTTGGGGCGTTGGTAGTCAGGTGATTCTACTCATAGTAGGGATGATGTCTAACCTTGGTGAATTATGATGGCCTAAGTGTTGTGGAACTTTGCTGTGGAGGCGCCTTGAGGTGAAGGTGTGCCAACGAGATAAGTAGGAGAGAACCTCGAATGCCTTGGAAGTATGGCAGTGCAGGAGCACAAACAAATGGAGGTGCTGTAGATGACACACGGTTGGCTTTCGAGTCACGCCCGGGCGGGGTGCATCTATTTAAATGTGGAAAATGCATAAGTACTTGACCAGCGGGCCATGTGATTATTCAAGGGTTGAGTGCAACAAGAGACAAAGGTCTCGGCCCAAAAGAGGGAAAGGAATACAACTTTGAAAGAGAAGTTGAAAAGGGTTAAGGCAGTGGTGCTTTGTGGTCCTTGGAGCGAAGAGAAAAGGATATTCCTATATGGTGTTGTTATGCAACAGTGCAGTGGGCATGTCGATAAGGACTTCGCCATTATCAGTGGGGGAGAATGTCACGGATCGCACATAAGTGAGTGCTATCGTGATTCCGAAGTTGACAGTGTAGTGGGGCACGTCGACGAGGACGTCGACACTATTAGTGGGGGAGAATGTCACAGGTCGCACATAGACAAGTGCTACCGTGACTCCGTTGGGACATCTATGCGCTTAAGAGGTAGTCTAAGTGTGAAAGGGCGAGAGCTTATTGGTGTTGGCCGGGTTGCATTTGTGAAAGGGTATTTTAGGTATTTCTGAAGGGTACGGGAGGAACCTGAAGAAGCTAAGAATACCGGGACGTTTGTGATGTTGAGACGCAGGTAACACAATTGATGGTTCGCCATTCGGAGTTCGTATGAGGGAGTTATGCCCAATTATGACTCCTCGTGCATAGGTGATGTTCCCTCATGGCAGAAGGCTAAATGCATAAAATGCTATATAGGGGGTGACATGGCGTCATACTCTCCACCACCCCTGGTTCTTACACCCTTGTGGCACTAAGCGAGCATCCTTATGACATGGAGGAAGTCATAAGAACGGGCATAAGATTGTTGAAGGATAATCTGTGTCTCCGAGGGAAAGGAATTCCCGAGGACAGTACGAACACGCGGGGCCGTTCTTATTGCGCATTGTTGTAAAGAGTGAGGTCAACGTATGACATTCGTTATGCCATTGGCTAGCAAGGCATTTGACAATACTTGATAGACTTGGCTTGGGTTCGGCCTTGTCCAAGATGGAAGGAAGATATTCGGATGCTGGTAAGCATGAGTTGCGACCCTATGCAATGCATAGATGGTTACGTGGGACATTCGGAATACATATGTCGCCAAGGCTTGGGCGACATGCAAGTATGACAACTTGTGTGTATAGCTTGAGGATGTGGGCTATCGTGGACCCCATAGGAATGACCAACAGAAGTGTGGGTAAACCGATGGTGTGTTGGATCACTATGTCCTGACTTGGACATGAGCGAGCCAGGGGTTAAGCATGCGACGTGGTCGATGCAGTTGACGTATCTTATGCAACGCTTGATGTATGGGCGTCGAGGGTTCGTTGCCGGATGCGGAGTGATTGTATTGTCACAAGGTAGTGTGACTCGTTGTCTAGTGGGAGACGACACTTGAAGGGGAACCTCTCGGGAAGTTGTGAGAGTCATGAATATCATGAAGTGGGAGAAGGCTAACTGGGATATGAAGGGATCTTGGGCCGCACGGGTGTGCTTTGAGTGGTGAAATTTGTGTTTGGCTTCTGCCTCGCCGCGTCGCTCACTCATCCTGTGACACATGGCAAAGATGAAGAGGGTCACCAGAGCAGACCTCATTCACCTGTATATATTTATAGATTTTTCTACTACTTTGATTATGGGTTGCAATTAGACGTTGCTGCAAAAAGAATTTCACCATTTGTGAGGGAAGACTTGAACCTTGAATTTTGTTCCACTTTTAAAAATATAATTGACTTGTCAACTCCTTCAAAAGATTAGAGTCTACTTTGACTTTGCCACCCATGAGCAGAACAGAATCTACCTTAGAATTGGACCGTATGGGAAAAAAAATACAAAGAAAAGAAAAAAAAATCATTTAGCCTGCCCTTTCTTTTTCCATTATAAAAGTAGCATCAATCAAACTCTCAATTTCAAATAATGTACCATAAAAATACAAATAGTTATACAAATTAATTAGTAAATTGTGTTTACATATATAGCATTAACTTATGATATCATGCACCTGTTCGTTGGAAATGTAATATCATCGCTCGCTGTAGTCCTTGGTTCGGGATCAGGAGCCGACTCCATTTTCAAGCATTGCTCTAAATCCTTATAGACAACATCTACGTCTGGCCTTTCGGCTCCGGTTAGAGGCACACAAGCCATGGCAGTTTGTATAGCTTTCCTAACAGAATCCATCTTGTACTTTCCCTGTAATTTTGGATCCACTACGCTTTCGATACGCTGGTTATTAACTTCATTACGCACCCATTCAATTATGTGTATACATACTTCTGGTCTTCCAGGTTGTACTACTTCAGTGTTAATGGCTCTTCTACCGGTTATTAGCTCTAGCAAGACAATTCCAAAGCTATATACATCACTTTTTTTGTTGAGCCGTTTTGTGTTGTGATATCTGGACAAATATAACAAGAAAACATGTCAACAAGGTCGAATCTAATAAAATAATCCCTCGGATAAATTGGCTATTGAAAATATATACCACAAGGTACAAAAACAAAAGCAAAAAACAGGATATATATATAGTTAATTCTTACTCGGGATCAAGGTATCCAAGTGTTCCTTTGGACAAAGTTGATACGTGAGTGATACTTTCAGTTGCAAAAGCTCTAGAAATGCCAAAATCACCTATCTTGGCTTGCAATCTTTTGTCTAACAAAATGTTGGCTGGCTTTATATCTCTGTGAACTATCGGCATATTGCGGTGAGAATGCAGGTAATTCAGTCCTATAAAATTCAGCAGCCATTACTCACTACTACAAAGCTGGTCAAAGAGCAGGAGCTAGCATAAGAGCATACAGTACCCATATCATATCAGCTAGCATAAGAACAAAACTGGCTTTATATCTCAACTCTCTCACACTGTTTTTCCTGAGCCTCACCCGTATGTACAGTGACTACTTATATCATATCTATTATAATTTACTAATCTGCTTACCTCGTGCGGCATCTAGAGCAATACCGAGTCTCTCCTTCCAAGTCAAAACTCTTATAATAATATCTGCACCCAAGAATTCTTTATCAATGAATCATGCAGTTATACAAGAAAAATTAAGGAGGGAAACTTACGGTGTGTTTGGATGAGGAAATTTAAAAGTATATAAGGAATTCATAAACAATAGAATTTAAAATGATGTAAATTAATGTTTTATAATTTGTAATGTTAAATGAGATTAATAATTCGATCATGAGTTTTGAAAGGAGATGTAGTACCTGATTTGGGGCCATGTGAATGTGCTGTGTGAAACAATGTGGCGCCGGTGTGAGGCGGTGGTGCAAGTGATGCAGATGGCGAAGGTGAGAGCTCTGCATTTGAGGTGTATACTGAAATTAGGTTTACTCTTTTCATTTGTTAATAACACTTGTCCAACAATTTGCTTGGGCAGCGTAATACTAATGGGAAAAAAGGGGGAGCGGCGTGGGGGAGAAAGTTCTCATCATAAATGCCATTTATGAATATATAGCAATGGTATACCTGAGTCAGAGCGATGGGACCGTACAAGCAATGGAGCTGATGATATGTAGCGGTGGTCCGGTGACTGCGGGCTTGATGCAGGTGGTGAAGCGGAAAGTACTGTATTTGGGGTCAACAGTTGTTTAGGATGAAGAATAGAAAAGATTCGGAAATTGAAGTTAATTAGCAGCAGGTTCACTTGCAAAAGTCCATATTTGTGTAATGATGATGAGAAAAGCTGAACGAGTTATCTATGGTGTTATATTTTACTTTATACATATGAATATACGATCATTACCAGCTGATAAATGCTGTTTCAAATTTCCATAGGCCACGAACGCATAAACAAGTGCCATACAGTCAACGTCATCACAGTACCCAATTAGGGAAACCACGTTTTTATGATCAGCAACACTCATCAAAAGCGCAACCTGCAATTCGATATGCATGTTTCGTCTTTGTGAATCTTCAACAAAGAATCCAGACAAGAAAGAAATATATATAGTTGAATTATCTATACCTCGTTATTAAATTCTTCTAAGCCTTGACTTGATCTAGGCGAGAGTATTTTTACAGCAACTTCAACCTTATTTTCCAGCGTGCCACGGTAGACTTTTCCGAATGCGCCTTCTCCAAGCAGCGATGTATAATTACTGGTGATATTCGTGATCTCAACTTTAGTGAAGTGTTGACCCCGACGGGGGTCAGAAGGGGGCTTCAAAAGGGTGGGCTTAGTATCAGTATGGCCAACTTCTTGCTCCTCTGGCATTGTGTTAGCTTCAAAATAGGTTTCAACTATGTTAAGCACTAAATTTACAGCTCATCGGATTCGGATTTGATTAGCTTAGCCTAGATTAAATCACACTCATCTAACGGCAAACAACTGATCATGTGGTGTGGGGGCTCTTTTTTGGCTATTGTTTTTTAAGAAACACTCTGGCTAGCTATTCTATTTCGGCACTCTTACCTTTTTCTCCTTTGGTTTTAAAGGAGTGCCACCAAATAGCTGCAGCTGCTACAACTAATAATATGCCGATTGAAATTCCAACGGGGACTCCTACTGAAACACCGAGATTGTGCTTCTTCTTCTTCTTATTGCAAGAAACCTGTCCGGATAGATTTGGATTTCCGCACAAACTGAAAAAGTAATTCAAGGCAAATGCAGTAAGATTTCCATGCATATACTTCTTCTTTTTATATAATAAGTGTAGCAGATGCTATAAGATTCTCAATAATCTAGTTATCGGAAAATTAATGTACACTAGAGAAATTTGAAAGTAGAAATTGAACATGCGCATGTTAAACACAATTTAGGCAGTACACACAAAATTCAAAGATCATAGCTTCTTTTTTTTTTTTTTTTTGCAAAAAAAAGAGCACCTTAATAGAAGCAAACCATTCTTGCTTCTGTCACTGAGTCTCACTGGAACTGAGCCTGTGAGCTTGTTGTTCTCCAAGTTTCTGCAGAAGTAAAGACATACTCTAACCATGCTTTCTCACTAGGGATTGTAATTAACTTAGCCCCATGTATGTACATAATCTTGAAAATGAACTTACAGGACATTTAAATTTGGCAATTGAGACAAAAAGTCTGGAATTGGTCCTGTTAAGTTGTTGTTTGATAAATCCCTGAAATCATGAGCATGAGCCTGAGCCGATCAACTTATATGCTAAATGAAACCAATATAGGGGCGAAAATGAAATTACGATCTTACCATATATGCTGCTGTAGGCTACACCATATTCATTAGTTTTGTAATACTCATGACAACATGTATATTAATTTACTTACAAAGTTTGTATCATTGTGAGATTGGATATAGAAGGAGCTATCAGCCCTGTTAATCCACTAGACGACAAATCCCTACAGATTGCATTGCATTTACCCGTAACTATAAACCAAGTTAAAAAGAGATAATTAAATCAAATCATCAATAATTTTGTCTGAGGACACACACACACATATATATATATATATATATATACATATATACACTTACAAGGATTTGATGTATCGGGACTCATTTTCATGAGCACTAGCAGTACAAGTGACACCTTCCCACAAGTAATCCTTGGCACACGGATCTCCTTGCCAGTTCTTAATAATTATATAAGTTGACTTGATGTTTGCGATTGCGTCAACTAATAATATTTTCATCATATACAAAAAGAAGGACGTTATGTCAAGAAAACTTAAGGGGTTTTTAGATTCGAGCCCGACTCAAGCAACTATTATTCAAGGAGGCTATAATGAGGGGTAAAAATGTGGGCTTATAATGAGGGATTCTTCAATAGCCGTCCGATTTAGTGCAAAGCTATTATTAGATTTAATCATCGATTTAGGCCTACTGACATTGTGTGATACATATACTAGTACCTAACCGAAAGGTAGGTAGGTACGTAATAATTGAGGGAAGGAGTACTTACAATCTTTTTGGTTTGTTTCTGATTCTAAGAATTCTTTTACCATATAAATCTCGAACGCATTGAGGATAGGTAGGAGGAAAGAGTCTTCAGACGTAAAGATGGAAAAATTATAGGATTGTGCTCCTCCTCCTCCTCTGAAAGCCAGGGTGCTGTTAATAGTATTTGTGTACAGGTAACGAGGAACAAATGGGTCCGAAGTGAGCTCTCCATTTATGGTAATAGAGATCTCTCTGATCTGGCTGGCTTGGAGCTTTGCAACTTCTGCAAAGTGAATGTAAGTATAATATTCCGCATATTTATCAGCAGGCACCCAGGAAATATTCAAGAATTGGCTCGAAATATGTTTTGGCGTGGCAGCAGTACGCATGACATCAGATGGTAGTTGGTATGTGTTTTGATCGTTGTTTATGATGGATAGAGTACTTAATTGTGCCCAATCATCGCGGGGATAGGAATACCATAGGCGATCATAAATATCGTTGGGATACCTGTATGGCATACAAATATTTATCATCAGTTTATTTTTCGGCAAAAATACCATTGAATACTTGCAAATGTATATATTATCTCCTGCGCCACGACTAATTGTAGAGTGGTATTAGACTATGGCCATGTAAGATGGATAATAGTTCACGTGTTATAATAAAAATATATATTTATTGACATTATTTCTTAAAAAGTGGGAAATATCAATCATGCCGTCTACTGCATGACGGAGCTAGAATTTCATGTGTGGGGGCCTCTCACTAAATGTATATATAAAAAATCTAAACTCACAATACATGCTAAAGTAACCAAGAGGACCAAAACATCATATATATATATATAATATTTACAAATTTTTTCCTTTCGTAATCCACACATAAATTTTTTGGAAGATCCATTATACTCAAGATAGATAATAAATCAAAATTTTACAAACCTAAACAAACCATTTGTGGACAGAACACAACAAAAAATTTCACAAACCCAAACAAACTATAGGTGGAGAGAAAACAATAATAGATATAGTAAAATTTTTTTTTTTTTTTTTTTTTTTTTTTTAGAAAGTGGAGAATGGATGATTCTTGAAAGATTAAAAGTATCATAAAATACATTAATATACATAGATGATGTTTTTATATATATAAAATATACTTATAAAAATAAAAAATAAAAAGAGGTGAGGGGTCTGCGTCTACCCATATAAACAAATTATACTATGTTGTCGTATTTTAATACCATACATAAATTTTTCCTAAGCAATGGCTCACCTGTATCCAGCTGTATTAGCTGTTTGACCAACGTCATAGCGCAACAGAAGTGCCAAGGACTGTTTGGGCAACTGTGTTGGATAAGACGCAGTGGGTAAAGGCCTGAGTTCGATTGCTGATATAAACGGAACCCCAGTGCCGATGTTGACCAAACAAATATGTATATGGTTTTGCGCAGGGGTATGCAAGAGCTCCTTGATTGTGATGCTGGACGCATTCGAAAACGCCACTGAATCCCACAAAGTAGCTCCAAGATGTAGTTCAAATTCTGGTAAATTACGTTCCTGGCTATCGTAATTTCCATAAACGAAGCTTGCTCGGATCAAATATTTATCGCCGCCCGTAAGGCGTATGCTGTAGCAGTTTCTGGTTCCTTGGGGAAAGCTCCTAAGGAACCAGAAGGGCCGTGTATATTGATCTCTGTAATCGAGCGATATGGACTTGCTGTCTCCTGTATCTGTTAGAGGGGAGTCTGAAATGTAGTAAATGCCGGTAATTCTTTCTGTGTAGCCGGGACTTTGCTCTAGACCACAATCTATACTTATGAAGCCTGGGAAAAAGCATGAGAATTATATACCAACTAAGATCAACTCTATTTTCTCACTACAAACATGCATATATATATATATTATATATATATACCTGATTGATCCTGGGCATGAGCTAGGAGAATCAGAGCAATACCACCTAGCAGTGCCCAGAGGGATTGCTTGAATACCCACGACATCATAGTACTTGGGCAATAAGATACGTATTTGTTTTCAAAGACAGCATTATATATAGGGTTTTCTAGGGTCTAGTTGTATTTTTCTAAAATACTTTGTTGTCTTTTTATATCTAAGTTTACTTTTCAAAGTAAATAAGTCCTGGTGAGAATAAATAATTCTGTTTACACACTATCCAAATTTAATATTTTGAGTCTAGGGGTCTATTTGTATCTCTTTTTTTTTTGTTTTTTTTTTTTTTTTTTTTTGTTTTGTTTTTTGTTTTTTTTTTTGTTTTTTTTATAGGATCTACCCCCTTCCCATCCCCAGTGCCACATGAATTATATAGCTCATGGATGTACTTAGAAATTTCAAATATTTATATGCAAACCAACTAGCTTACTTCCCAATGTTAAAAAAGCTCTCATGTTCGAATTCCCCTACCCCTATTTGATGCCAAAAAAGAAAAGAAAAAGAATATTGGTATGTGACATACATATATACAATGTGTTGGAATTGGCTCACCATTTGTACATGAAGTTTGGAAGCAAGAAAAGAAGATTGATACCAGTCACAATGTGTCGCAACGAAGCCTAATTGGCAATGAGTAGCCCACAACTCCTTATAAGATAACATTGCTCTGGTATCATCAACAAAATTTAGGTTCCAACCAAAAATCAATTGGCAATAGAGAAAGTAACCTCCTTATAAGTCCATTAGTTATCTTAACTTTTTAACATAGGACAAAACCTCTCAACATATCTAATATAGGTAAATCAATACGACTGTGTAAATCCCATAAACAGTAGTCTAAGGGTATTTTGGACATTAATTTCTAAAATAGAAACTAATTAGACTACTAAGTCAACAAATATTTTTTTTTTTTGGTTCGAAAAACTGCTAAGTCAACTAGTCGTGAAGGGACGTCATCAAAAAAGTGTCATCATCCTCAGACTTGAAAATCCTTTAAACTTTTGTCTAATATTTTTATCTTTGTTTATAATATTGCCAAGTGGATGTTCACCACAATTTCCAATATAGTTTGATTATCAAATAAATCTAAGCGACTGTTTTTGGTATGTCATGTATACACACGCAAATGCACGTTGAATATGAATCATGATTGGAATTTTACAAAGAACGCGGTTTGATGGTTAGAAGATGATTAATTCATCTTCTACGATCAAGTTAGACAAAATTTGAAAATTGGCACGTATTTTTTTTCTTAACATACTTTGAATCTAGTGAACTAACTTGTGTATTATTAATATACCTTAAATTTAGTGAGATAACTCGAGAATTAGTATTATGTGTGGATGAGAGAGAGGGGTTTGAAGTTCATGGGGTAATGCAATTACTATAAATTATTACTTATTCTGTTTACAAATTATGAAAATTATATAAAGCAATAAGAGTATATCATTTTCTTATATATGAAAAACCCATTATTCAACTTACAAATCAAAGTGTGGTCGACGACTTTTGTGGGTGGACCGTGGACGGTCTTGAAAGATCCATCATTAATAATTATGCATTCTTACAAATAGGTTGAAGTTGAACCAGTCGTCTTGTGAAATCTGGTCAATGAATACGTGTACGTACATTTCACTGATGACAAATTAACACTTGTTCAACTATAATAATGCATCTTTCTCCTCGAAAGGAAAAAAACTAATACTGCATCTTGGCAAGTGTCGCTTATTTTACCAGGAAAAGAAACGAAGTCGTTGTATCTCTTTTGTGGTTTCGGTATTGAAATTGGCACTGGCAAATAATATATATTGTCTTCGTCGCTACATTTTCCATAATAACAAGCGTTTATGACTTTCGAAATGAACTCTGAAGCAGTTTTCATTGGCATCCCTAAAGAATGATTGATTCCAAAGGCCTTAATTCCATTTGCTGACACCTTGAGGAAAGCTCCTGACATAAACCTAGTTGTTGTTGTTGAAGGCTAATTATGAGAATTTTGGTTTTTTTTCACAAGTGATATTGGGAGAGGGAGAATCGAACATAGGACCTTCAAGTTCAGAGTAAATGCTCATAACCATTTGAACTATACAAGTGAGTAATCTATTAGTAATAGATGTTTCAAGCCGTTTGACCCATTCAAGTCAAGTCAGCAATATATACATTTGCGCAATAGATATTCCTTTTTTTATTGTTTGTTTTCTTTATAATAAAAAATAGTATGAATATAATGGAGACTTAAGGGGTATTTTGTAGTAGTACTTGCATGTTGTGGAAAATAGACCTTTTAGAAGTTTCACCGGTGACTAGCTAGCCTAAAAAGACAAATACCAAAAACAGTTCATGACCATACATTTCATAACATTTAATACATGTCATAGCTCACGTCAATTAACATAGCCAACTATGTTCATTGGCAGACTCAGAAATTTTTTAACGGATGTACAATTTTGAAAGATTAAAAGCTTTATTAAAAAATTGAATAAAATAAACAAATTATAATTGATCATACCTCTAATCGTGTCGAATTTCATAAAAGCCAAATTAGGAAAAGAAAAAAAAGGGGGGAAAAAAAAGAAGAAGAAGAAACGAATTGGCTTTTGGTCGAGAAGAGGAAAAAAAAACCAACACAACAAACTTACTTTTGGTGAAGAGGGAAAAAAATGCAGCAATAGCAACCCAATTGATTTCCTTCTTTTTTAAATATTTTCGTAATCCTTGTTTAAATAAGAAAGAAAATGATGTTTAAAGACTTTTTAAAGCCCACGAAATGAAGGCCTAAGCATGTTGTTGAAAGACCATGAATTGCAGTTTGCCTCTCTTGTTTGTTTTTTTTTTTTTTTTTTTTTTTTTTTTTGCTTGCTGGCCCAAACGACGTCATTTTGGTTAGAACTTTTTATCATTTAAAAAAATAAATAAATAAAAGGAGCTCAAGGAGCAACGCACCGCAACAAACAGACTTTGGCTGAGTCATTTTGTCGAACATCTGGAGTGCACAACCACCAGTTAAGCAAAGGTGCAATTTGAAGTATTTACAATGGTTTTTCATTGCAGTTTTATAGGTCCGCTACTGACTATGTTTGTATGTCCATTAAACTTTTCTCCATATCTATTGCTTGCACAAGTACTCGTAGGCCTCTTTTGTTACTCAAGATTGTCTTGGCATGAACTAGTTAATCCTCTCTTTCCACATGAGTTTATTAGTCCCTTCCTAAAGAGGTGTTTTTGGTGGGCTCGGTAGTGGCAATCCCATTTAAAACTAGGATTAGATGAAACAAACATGAGACTAAATTTAGTGCAAGCCAGTCCAAGCCAAGCCTGTGTAACAAAAATTCCCGTAAGGAATTCGAAACTTTAAATAATATATTTTTTCGGTTACAAAAGTTCAAATAATATTACAGAATTACCAACTAATAGTGTTACTTTCAGTTTCAGACCTGATGTGGGAGGTCTTTATAATTGAGCCGCTTGAACTGATTGTATCATCACTCTCATCGTTCTCATAAGCTTCTGTAATCTTTGTTATTTCAGAAGGCATCTCAATTTCCAAACACTCTTTCAAATCATTAAACACAACAGTTATATCGGGCCTTTGGATTGATGTTGAAGACACACATGCCATGGCAATTTCTATGGATTTTTTAGCAGAAGAGTTGAGGAAGGTTCCTTGTATTCTTGAATCCACAATGCTTTCGATTTCGATTTCGATCTTCTCAAATTTAGGCCTCACCCATTGACATATGTGAATAGGTAATTGTTCCAAATCTCTTATTATTGCTGCTCTACCTGTTATGAGCTCTAGCAACACAATCCCAAAGCTGTATATGTCACTCTTTTTGTTAAGTTGTCCAGTACTGCAATATCTGGAGAGAATAAGAAAAAATAATAACTGTGAACAATATATTTAATAAAACAACCCCTCAGTCAAAATGGTTTTAAAATATTGAAGTACCAAAATTTGAACTTGTCATATCAACAACTGGAAGAAGAATTTCTTGGTTTCTAGGCAACACCAACATATGACCTCAAACAATTTCTACGAGAACTCTAGCTATTAGCATGATTAAAACTTACTCAGGATCCAGGTATCCAAAAGTTCCTTTGGCCGCGGTTGATACATGAGTGGCACTTTCAGTTGCAAGACCTTTAGAAAGACCAAAGTCAGCTATCTTAGCTTGCAACTTTTCATTCAATAAGATATTGGATGTCTTTAGATCTCTATGCACAATGGGTGGCTTGCAACCATTGTGTAAATATTCCAGTCCTGCAAAAATATTTCTGCCATGAGCTATGGTAAGTAAACTAAATTAAAATTATATTTATATATACACGTGATATTGAGGGAGGAAAGTATCAAACACAGACCTATATTAAGGGATCATTTCAGATGTTCAAATCTATTCATGAATCATGAATGTTCAAACACTAAAAGTACGAATTAGCTCTTATTTTAGTGATATTTCTCTTCTCAACATCAAGTAAAGGTACGGCATAACAAGGTTTGTCCTCAAACCAACAGAAAGAAAAATACTTGCCTCCTTCTCCTGGAAACAGGAACTCTTACTTCCTTCCAATCACAGTATGACATGTATGCATAAATTTTTGTGTGTTTTTAATTTTTTTTATTTTTTTTTTTTTTTTTTTATGTCAAACCGTGATTTGTAAAGATGAGAAGTGTCTCCTTATTCAAATCTAAACATTCATTTAGAAGTACTTAAACATAAGGTGTCTGGACATATACACCAAACTTATATATACCTAGCTAGTAGTTATTTATTTAGTGTTCAATTACCTCGTGCGGCATCTATTGCAATTTGAAGCCTCTCTTTCCAAGTCAAAACGTTTTTACCTACATCTGCACCCAAGAGTTGTCGATCATCACGATTCCATATATCTCTGAATTGTTCAAGTTCAAAATAAAATCATTTGCAAAATCATGCATACCAGATGAAATATGTTGTTCCAAGTTTCCATTGGCTACGTAGTCATAAACAAGGGCCATAGTGTCACCTTCATCGCAGTAACCAATGAGAGAAACCAAGTTTCTATGATGAGCACTCATTAAAAGTATAACCTGCAATTTTGTATGCAACATGTGTATATATTTACATCTGTACTTTCGTGATCCAGAGGTAAATATGAAGTAACCCATTTGCATATATCTACCTCATTTCGAAATTCATTTGAGCCTTGCCTTGATGAACCGAGTAACTTCACGGCAACTTGAGTCTCATTTTTCAGAGTACCAAGGTACACTTTTCCAAAACCGCCTCTTCCGATTATTGATGCAAAATTATTGGTAATCTTCACAATCTCTGAGTATGTAAACCGTTGACCTTGTGACTCCAAAAATTCATTTTTGTTGAAATTCTTCATCATCTCTACACCAAAAAGGGTTATCAGTAAAATACTCCCGGAAAAAAAGAAAGTTATTTGGCAGTCTCACCATGTTGTCTTTTCCTTTTAAAGACCACCCATAAGACGGCTAATATTGTTGATAAGAGAAGGAGGAATCCAAGGGTATACACCGCCAGGTGAATATTGGTACGGTGTTTCTTCTTTAGTTCGCAAGGGACTTGTTTGGATTGATTTGGATTTTCGCAGAAACTGATAACAAATGGTTGAGGCCAACTGTTAAGATTTTGATGGATAATCAACCGAGATGTTTCTGTGTTAATTTGTTAATAAACAAACAGACCTGAATGATAGGAAACCATCCTTCCTTCTTTGAATGAGTCCTTTCGGAACAGAACCTGTGAGATTGTTTTTGTCCAACTCTCTGAAAAGCCATAACCACTGCATTTTGTCACCATAATTTGTACTTGATGAAGGAATTATAGTTTAGTCCCATTAGCAATTCAATAACTTACACGACAGTCAAATTCTGGAATTTAGACAAAAATTCTGGAATTGGTCCCGTTAAGTTGTTGTTTGATAGATCCCTGAAATCATGAGCAGCTCAATTCATTTAAATTAAACTGATTGTCTACCTTCTCATTACATTGGTAAGTACTCGTTTAGCAAATTCAGTAAGACATATATGCTTACAAAGACTGTATCATTGTGAGATTGGATATAGAAGCAGCTATCTCCCCTGTTAAGCCACTCGAGGACAAGTCCCTGATTGTATGTTTTGTAACTTCACTAGTGAACACATGAGGTAGAATTAACTCAAATATCAGGGGAAGTTTGTTTGAGGCCATATATACTTACAAGGATATGATTCTTGGTGACTCAAATTCTTGATAGTTACACTTTACTCCGTGCCAAACGTAATGTTGAGGGGCACATGGATCTCCTTGCCAATTTCTTTTAATATTATAAGTTGACTTGATCGATGTGATTGCATCAACTAATATTTTCACACGCAAACAGAAGATTTCATCAGAAGAATTCATATGTACACTTCCATACTGGTAAGGTACTAAATGAGAGGAAGCCACTTGTGTAAGGAAGAACTAATTAGTTAGTGGTTACCATCTTCTTGGTTTGTTTCTGCTTCTACGAACTGTTTAACCATATAAATCTCGAAAGCATTGAGGACAGGTGGAAGGGTAGAGTTCTCCGCCCTGGTAACTGAAATTTAACATATTCTCCACCAGTGCTCCAAGCTTCAGTGTCGTAAACGGTATATCTTGACATGTATGGAGGAGCAAATGGCCCAAAACTGCCGGTTCCTTCCCCAGAAACATATTGCCATCTAGATTGGTTGAGTTGGAGGCTTTCAACTTCTGCAAAGTGCAGGTAGCTGTAATATTCAGCATTTTTGTCTGGCAACGAGAGAATAATACTCAAGGAATCACTTGGATTTTTTGGCGTTGAAGCAGTACTCATAACAACAGATGGGAGTTGGTACGGGTCGTCAGATTTAGATTTGATGGTG
Source organism: Prunus armeniaca (assembly GCA_903112645.1). NCBI lineage: Eukaryota > Viridiplantae > Streptophyta > Magnoliopsida > Rosales > Rosaceae > Prunus > Prunus armeniaca. The sequence goes on along the minus strand of CAEKDK010000003.1, from coordinate 4,193,172 downwards.
GATGAGGTGTTTAATTGTGTCCAATCATCGAGTTCATTATAGTAATACCAGAATCGATCAAGAATATCGAAAGGATACCTAATTAAAGCCAATGTTCCATCAGAATATAATCAAAATTAAAAGTTTCAAGGATTGCAAACACACACACACACATACACATAACTCATAGCTAGCTAGGAGACGACTCACCTGCATCCTGTCCTATCATTTGGGCCCATGTCATATCGGGAGACAAGTGCCAATGACCCCGTTTTCGTTTCATAAGATGCATTAGGTAATGGCCTGAGTTCTAGAGCAGATATAAATGGAACCCCATAGCCTGTACTCACCAAACAAACATGTATATAGTTTCGGAGTGGGACATATATGAGCTCTTTGTCCGTGGCTTCGGAGGTTTCAAGGTTCGTAATAGTATTCCACAAATTAGGTCCAAGGTGCAGTTCAAATTCTGGTATCTTATCTTGGCCATCATAATTCCCATATAAGAAACTTGCTCGGATCAAATATTTGTTGCCTCGTGTAACATTTATCTTGTAGCAATTCCTGGCTCCTTCGGGGAAGCTCCTAACAGACCCGTATTGCTGTTGATAGTAATCGCTGTAACTAGGCAATGTGGATTTACTTTCACCGGTGTCTATGAAGGTTGCGTCAGACATGTAGTTAATGCGAGTATCCTTTTCAGAATAACCTGAATCTGTCTTGAGGCCGCAATCTATGCTAATGAACCCTGAGATATATAAACACATATATGTAAAAAAGAGAGGTATATATCCAAGCTATATACTATGCTACCAAAATTAACGATTTATTTTTTCTTGCTGCTGATATATTTATACCTGATTGATCATCTTGGGAATGAACAAGCAGCATCAGATTAAGAGCGAAACCAGCAACCAGAAAGAGGAGTTGCTTGGACGTCCACGACATGACTAGAAGGGAAGCAAAGACACAAACTTAAGTAAGTATTTTGTGTTGAATGGATATCATTTTATATATAAAAATAACATAAGTCAAGCCTACGCTTTTTGTCTCATGTCTCAAAGTCCATTTTTCAAGTGGTGTAAAAACTTTAGTTAATTTGTGCACGAACACTTGTTTGTAATTTCTTTTGGTTATTGGTAGAATTTTCTGTTCTGTGCATAAGTTACCAACTAGTGTCGAAGCTACAGCCAAGTCAAGTCATTGTTGGTCCGCAATTAGATAAAAAAAAAGGATGCATGATGATGATAGCATCATTCAAATTGGGTTGCTAAGCTAGCATTGATTATACAATGCGAGTCACAATTTGATGAGCTCTCTCTATTTATGTTTTGAGAGATAATTAGTTGGAACAGTTCTCCTATGATACTGATGATCATTATTCATGGTCCATATGTGCCGTCATTTATAGACGGTCAGGATCTACAATAAAGTTTGCTACCTAAAGTCTTCCAACTTCGTACATGAAATTCAAAGTTTGCTACATAAAGTATTTTTGGTATAAACTTCGTACATAAAATTTAATTTCCTTTTGTTTTCATACCTACCGTCAATCTGCTATCAAAAAATCTGTTAACCCATGATGTGGCAATATAGAGACCCACAAATTATTTTAAAATAATAAATACATTTATAAAACAAAATCTAATGGGTAATTACAATAAATACAAAATCTATTCCTAAATTATTTTATGGGACATTTGATGAAAATGCATGAGCTAATAACTAAGCAACAAAATTTTGATACTTCAAAACAGAGATATTTTCTAAAATACTACTCTTATGTACTCTTAAAGGGCTAAAATAATTGAAGATTTTGATATGCTTTCACTATTTTCAGCTCTTAAAGATGTTAAAAAGTCATGAGGAGACAGTATTACTTTCACTATGAGGTTCTTAAAAAGTTTATTCGGTTTGGGAATGTAAGTGAAGCATTGCTCCAAATGAAATTTATAGTCAAGGCATTTACTACCTTTCTTCTTTTTTATTTGGGCCTACGTGCATGTTCGAAGTTTTGACCAACCAAATCATTAACTAGTCTTCGGTTTGAACTTTCTTCACGTACAGATAAGAGTAGAGTTGGGGACGAACCGTGACTTGACTTGGTGGCAGCTTCTGTAGAAGTGGCTGGTAAATACCACCTAATTCTTCCCCATGGAGGTCGTGTTTTACAAGTCTTCCCCAAACCCCACGGTATGCCGAGTGAAGCCCAAATTTCCACACAAGTTTCTCAGCAAATTGGTCATCACCGTATACAAGATGATACAGTCCTTCTGACATGGATGGTTACGCGCTTATAATATATATATGGTCAAAAGTCACTTTTGGTCCCTATAGTTTGACACTTTAACCACTTTTGACCATATAGTTTCAATTCCATCAATTTTGCAATTGTAGTTTAATATTTGTAGCAATTCAAGGACAAGTTCGTATTCATGTCAATTTCTTTGACGATGCAATGAGCAATTTCATCAATCCAAAATCCTTGAGCATAAAAGCTCGTCTAAAACTCTCCTAATTTCAAACAAGCTTTTATGCATCTAAATTGATATTATCACACACTTTTGTTTTCAATATAGACATGGTAGAATAATAATTTTTTAATGTGTTCTAGTTTATAGTAGTTTTTTATTTTGTTTCTTAAAAACCTGCATTAAACAACAGCTAGAATTCATGGCTTGTTCCGCTATATGAACTTTGTGCCGTAAATTCTGTGGTATTTGAGGCCCTGGGATCAAACTCTTTGTTGTGTTTGAATGTCCTTTTGTTAATCTCTACCCCTTATCGCTATAGCAGTTAGGTCACGTTTCAGAAAGAAAAAAAATTGAAATGGGCCCCTCGCCAAAAAAAATTCTAAGGTATTATTTCAAATTGCAGGTGGGGCCATATAGACAGAGTCTTCATTTTTCTTCAGAAAGCTATATATTGCAGCAGATTTTTGGAGTGAGAGTGCAGAGAGTGCAAATTTTACAAAGTTGTCCCTATCCCCTCTATGTGCATGAGAGTTTGTCTCCTCTCATTTCCGCATGCTGTGGTTGCTTTTTGTTTTTTTATTCTAATAAACAGATGCCCGGTCTCCTTCCCTTGAAAGTCTTTTTCTCTTCTACTTCTCTTCTCTTATGCTGCTTTCCTCCATCATTTGTTTATTGTTTCTCTTCCTTTCCTCTCATTTCCGCAGAAAATTAGTACTATTTCAAATTCCCATGTTATTTTAAAAATTATTCAAAAAATACTCAAAAAATAAAAATAAAAATAATCCCTTTCAGCCATGTTACTTTAAATATTCCTTCCAGCCATGTCCGTCGTGTTTCCATTTATGTTATTGGGAAATACAAATGTCTCCTCATTGCGAGTCACAATTTGATGAGCTCTCTCTATTTATGTTTTGAGAGAGAATTAGTTGGAACAGTTCTCTCATGATATTGATGATCATTGTCCATGGTCCATTGTGCCATGATTTATGGACGGTCAGGATCTACAATAGATCGAAATGGATACTTGTTGCCATCAAACTCTGCCAGCTTTCTTCCATTTTGTAGATAGCACATCATGTCCTTAATTAAAGCACGCGTTCTGTGTATGTTTGACGTTTTTGGAAATTAAATGAAGAGTCGGACCAAACCGTTTGCATGGTTTCTTTAACATTTAAAAGGATAACATTGAACACAACTAGAAGGACAATACATCAGAGACCAAAGAACTATAGATCTTCACAAATATACCAAAGGATCCAACCTAAAAGGTCGGTAGGTTGACCATAAAACAATTAGCGGACGACACAAACCATAAGAGAAATAGAAGCCTAGCACAAAATCAGCTAGGAAAAAAAAAGCACCATCTACAAATACAAGTAGAGGGGAGATAACTATCTATCTACACTACACATGCTCTCCCTCATCCCAGCCCTTACACCCAAGGTTGTTCGAATAGCCCTCCCTGATAAAGGATTAGAATCAGCCCTTACGCCCAAAATGATCAAACAAAGTTCTGATACAAATTGTTGGAATTTATTAAGTGCTCTGATACAACTATTGGATTGGATTGAGTGGAGGTGTACAAGGATAGACCCCTCTTGGCTTTGCTCGTTCCTTGATGATGATGTAATTGTTTGATAAGTTCTTCATGAAATTTCTTCTCTCTTTTTTTTTCTTGAAAAAAGAGAGATTAAGTTGAATTTGGACCATATGCCTAAAAATTGAGGTGGTATTTATGCTTGAATATTGAGCATTGACTTTGACTTGGTCGTCGTGGACATACCTGTCCATGTCAATTAATGCCATGTTCTAGTTGCGAGTATGACCAATTTGGCTTGCCTTGTGGAAAATTTGGGCTTGATGTGGAAGGCTTGTAAAATTATTGATTATTGACTAGTTATGGCCAATTTGGTATTATTGTGCTGTGAAAATAATCGCTGTCAGCATGGACTTGTGGGAGAGATAATCTCAAGGTTTGAGAAGAAGGGGTTTGATAATCCAAGAGACAAAAGCAGAGTGTTTGTGGTCGGGTGTGGTGGGGGGTTTAGGGGTTTAGGGTAATGCGTATAATTAGGTGAATTTTATTTTTTAAATTCTGTTTCTTTATAATTCATTTTTGTCAGTTAATTGACGAAAATACCCTTAAATTTAATGGAAATTTTAACGGAGCTAGACATAGGTGTTGGATTACAACACTTTACAAAATTCAGGTAGTTAAAAATAAAAATTAAAAGTTCATGTGGTAATGACACACATACCTAAAAGTTTAGGTGGTATTTATGCAAATTTCCCTTTCTGCTTGAATATTGAGCATTGACTTTGACTTGGTCGTCGTGGACATACCTGTCCATGTCAATTAATGCCATGTTCTAGCTGTGAGTATGACCAATTTGGCTTGCCTTGTGGAAAATTAAAAGTGGATTCTAAGGATATTTGAAAATTAAAATAGAAAACACTTATGGTATGTTAATAGAAAATTAAAAGGACAAACTACAAAAGACCAACCCAACTATTGGGTCGTTTGGCCCCATTTTTGATGGCATGGAACTCCAGATGGACAAACAAATAATAAAAAGATTCTTTACTTTTTAAAAATTGAAAAGAAAAAAGAAGACCAAAAATATCTTCCTTCCTCCTACCCAGCGACGCCATCAGTAACCCACCCCTTCCAACCACCACTGAAGCCACCCCGATGCAAACCCCACCCCACTCAAACCCCAACTACAGCAACCAAACAGCTTGGGTGGTATTTTCCGTGACTTTGACTATGTACTTGTAAATGTCCCCAAAGGTGTGTATATGAACTTGAAATGATCCTCCATATAGTTTGGGGGGTCTTTTTTGTAGTTTGTCCAAATTAAAATAGAAAAGACTCAATTTTAGGGTGAGCCAAACACTGAATTTGAAGGGCTTGATTTACTAAGAAAGACATACCTTAATACTAGAAAACCATTATTCTTGCTTTCAATCAGTCCTACCGGAACCGAGCCTGTGAACTTGTTTTTCTCCAAGTTTCTGCAAAAGATAAAATCTGTCACGGTGCTTTATAACAAATTAAGCATTACGGTACTTTAGACACATAACCAAATAACTTACAGGACAATCAAATTCTGGAATTTAGACAATGTGGATTACTTTCACCGGTGTCTATGAAGGTTGCATCGGAAATGTAGTTATGCCAGTGTCCGGTTCAGAATAATTTGAATCTGCCTGGAGGCCACAATCTATGCTAATGAATCCTGAGATATATAAACACACATATGTAAGAAATACAGGTATATATCCTAGCTATATACTATGCTACCAAAATTAACGATTTATTTTTTTGTTGCTGCTGATATATTTATACCTGATTTATCACCTTGGGAATGAACAAGCAGCATCAGATTAAGAGCGAAACCAGCAACCAGAAAGAGGAGTTGCTTGGACGTCCACGACGTGACTAGAAGGGAAGCAAAGACACAAACTTAAGTAAGTATTTTGTGTTGAATGGATATCATTTTATATATAAAAATAACATAAGCCAAGCCTACGCTTTTTGTCTCGTGTCTCAAAGTCCATTTTTCAAGTGGTGTAAAAACTTTAGTTAATTTGTGCACGAACTCTAGTTTGTAATTTCTTTTTGTTATTGGTAGAATTTTCTGTTCTGTGCATAAGTTACCAATTAGGGTGGAAGCTACAGCCAAGTCAAGTCATGGTTGGTCCGCAATATGATGATTGAGCATCATTCAAATTGGGTTGCTAAAAATAGCTTTCTTATATTCTTAGCCAAATTTTAGCTAAGAAATCGAGAGCATCATTGTGGATGCTCTAAGCCAAGTCAAGTCATGGTTGATTATAAATTGCGAGTCACAATTTGATGAGCTCTCTCTATTTATGTTTTGAGAGATAATTAGTTGAACAGTTCTCTCATGATATTGATGATCATTGTTCATGGTCCATATGTGCCATGATTTATGGACGGTCAGGATCTACAATAAATCGAAATGGATACTTGTTGCCATCAAACTCTGCCAGCTTTCTTCCATTTTGTAGATAGCACATCATGTCCTTAATTAAAGCACGCGTTCTGTGTATGTTTGACGTTTTTGGAAATTAAATGAAGAGTCGGACCAAACCGTTTGCACGGTTACTGCAAGTTGCATGGTTTTCTTTAACATTTAAAAGGATAACATTGAACACAACTAGAAGGACAATACATCAGAGACCAAAGAACTATAGATCTTCACAAATATACAAAGATCCAACCTAAAAGGTCGGTAGGTTGACCATAAAACAATTAGCGGACGACACAAACCTTTGCAAAACATAAGAGATATAGAAGCCCAGCACAAAATCAGCTAGAAAAAAAAGCACCATCTACAAATACAAGTACAAGGGAGATAACTATCTATGTACACTACACATGCTATGCATAGTTACTGCAAGTTACATAACAGAGGGAAAAAGTATGATGGTTTGGCTGTAGAGAGAGAAAGTGTGTGTTATTTATATTTTTTTAATTTCCAAATTACTCTAAATTTGATATTTAGTAATGAATTTATTAGATGTTTAAAGAATAATTGAAATTTCATTCCCTCCAACAAAAAAGGATTCTCTTAATATATAAAATCTAGATAATAAACAAGATAAGCTGATAAAATATTTCCATTCCATGCTTATAATAATTAAGAAAAATTTTGTTACACTCAATATATGGAAAATAAAAAGGATATAGTAATGGGTTAGTTCTGTTTTGGACTTAGTCATATGTTTTAAATCCGGGGCTCCGATTATCGCTAATCCACCACAAACTTCGAATTATTGAATCGGAAACATCCGGGGCTCCGATTCACGATCCGCGAATTCCTATAGGATTCTAAGAGTACCTAAATCAACTTACTTCGGTTTGGAAACGATCCCAACGGTTAGAACTTATCGAACCCGAATAACGCACAATATCCGTTCGATAGTCAAACGACATCCAAATTGAGATCCGTAAAATCCTATGCACTCGTGACAACCTAATGATCTCATCAGGATGAAAAGCAACTTCACCAGCCTTGCCCCACGCACCGCCACACGCGCGCCGGCAGCGCGTGGGTGTGTAGAGAAATTTCCGGCGACGGAAAATCTCCACACACAACGCTCACCCTTCCTACCCCTAGCTTCTTCTCAAGGTCAGGATCACTTTATTCAACTACCACGAGGTCCAATTCGCACGGGAACTGGCCGGAATTTCAAATTGAAAACCGGCCAAAACCTAGGTTTCCAATTCGGTTCCCAAACTCAAAATCGATCCAACCCTACCCCAAAACAGCTAGAGCATACGGAGAGGGTTCGAAAACATACCAAACTCGACGGAAAAACCGGCCGGAATCGCTGCGCTGTCGTGATGAAAACCGGGAAAAACCAGTCGAACCGTCGGCTGAATCGGGTTTTCCGGTCGGGATAACAGGTGGGTTTGATCGGAACTTCACGACGATCAAACGGGATCGGTCTCGAGGGTTAGGTGGCCGGACGTGACGGCGGTGAGGGTTTTCCCGATTCGGTGAACAGTGAAACACGGGGGAGAGGGAAATCGCAGAGGGAGAGACGCGGGAAGAGAGAGAGAGAAAGTGAGGGGTAAAAGTGAAAAATCTGATTTTACCCAAACTTACTTTGAAATAATTACAGTTTCGCCACCCAGCCTATTTTTGATCGCCAAAAACTTCATTAAATCTCCAATTCAAGCCTACCGCCTGTCTACGGATTCGTCTCAGTACCACCTATGCAACCAAACCACTCGTGGTCCCAAAATCCTCCGGATAGAAAATGGACCAAAATTACCCTTACCCAAGAGTAAATTAATAATTCTCTTAATTTAATTAAAATAGGAATAAATTTGGAGTCAGGGTGTTACATCTACTCTTTTATTTATTAATTATTTTTAACCAGATCTCTCTAGTCAAATTTTTTTTGCCCCTTTCTACCAAAAAAGTTTCATTTGTTTCTTTTTAGGACAATCTACATAAAACCTCCAACCTATAGGGTCATTTACAAGTTCATACCCGATTTGGGGATATTTACTAGTACATACTCAACGTCGCGGAAACCCCTATAATTTTCCCCCTCCCATTAGCCAAATCGTTAGTGAATCTGTTAAATGCTGACGTGGCGAATGTGAGTTCCCATTTTTTAATGAGAGGACTACATGTGGACAAAACAATAAATAAAAAATTATCTACTTTTTAAAATAAGTTTTAAAATATTAAAAAACTATTTCATTAAAAGTAAAGAAAATAAAAACATAAAAGTAAGAAAAGATACCACCCGATTCCCCCACCCCATATTTCATTAAAACAAAAACACTATGAACTATATTCCCCCACCATCTGTCAAATTAATAAATAAAAAAAATCATATTTTGTGGTTTTAATGAAATAGAGGGCTGTGCACCAAAATCCAGATCGAAATGACAGACTGTGGTTGACAGAGTCGGACAAGAAGGGAGCTTTGGGGATGGTTGGAAGATGGAAGATAGTACAAGTGGTCCTATGGGTTCGTCAAAGATTGAGAAGGGAGTATTTACTACTGAAAGGAAATTTGAATCCAGGCCATTAAACTTGAATAAATGTCAAATTCGAGTCTAATTTGTGGTTGAGAATACTGACATTATTTTGAAATTTTCAGTTCGGAAAATCTCCAATTTTGCATCTTGAAAGGTGATTGCTGACCAAGTTACATTTATTTTTGGTAATATTGATGCCAAATTCATCTATATGGGCTTGGGTAAAGTAAGAAAAATTGGAGTGGCCACTCATGATAAGAAGAGGGAGGTGGAGTTTGGAGAGAGGAGAGAGAGAGAAGGGAGAGAGAGAGGGAGAGAGAGAGAAAGAGAACGGGCATTGGCAGTGGGTTTGGGTGGAGGACGACGTTAAGTTAGAGGAAGGGAGGATGAGGGTTGGATGGGTGGGATGATGGGAGGTGCTGGGTGGGTCCGTCAAGCCGATGGGTGAGTTCAGAGAGAGAGTGCTAGGGGGTGGGTGGCATGGGAGGTTGGAGATGGTTGTGGGAAGAGATGGTGCAGGTTGAAAGATGGTTGTTTTTATTTATTTAAAATAAATATTTTTTTGACAGTTGTGGCGGTTGATTGTCCATATGAATCTATTTCATTGAACAACAAAATTTTTTTTATACTAATTTTATGGGAGTTTCACTAAAAATGTAACACCCCGACTCCATTTATCCCCTATTTTAATTAATTTGAGCGAAATTAAGAATTACTCGGGGGATAGGGGGAGTGGTTTTAGTCATTTTCTTACCCGGAAGGAATTTGGGATTCCATATGTACCGTTGTGTAGAGCAGGGCGAGAGAGTTTTTCGTAGAGACGTAGTGGGCTTAAAGCGAGCGGGAAAAACGAGAAGTTAGAGCAAAACATCCCCAGTGGCAAAATGTAAATATTTTGAAAGGCGTTTTTGGTTAAAAGACAGAGAAAAAGCCCTCAGTTCTCTCCTCTCCTCCGTGTGCTCTTCTTACATGGTTCGCGCGGGGGCTGAAACGCCGGCCACGCTTGGCCCGGCCCGTGCTCTCGTTCCGTCCACCAAACTGACGGGGGGTAGGCCGGTACCAAATGACCGTGGGGCTCGCCGCCCTCTTCTACCACCAGCCAGGTGTCACGCCGCCAGCCGCCGTGATTTGCCGGAAGAATGAGGAGGAAAAAGGAGAAAAAGCTTATGGTTTTGACAGAAAATCGCCCGGCTTCGACTCTTGGTATCGTCCGGCACCGATTTCGGCCAGTGAAAAGGTATGGTTTGTCACCTATTTTCCGACTCTAGATGCCTGTTGGTAGGGAAGTTGATCAATTTGTTAGCGTAGGCAACTCGATTTACGAATTGTGGGTTTCGCGCCGGATTTGAGGGGGAGGATTGCGGCCATTACGGTAGGTTTTTGGGGTAAGTCCAGAAAACAAAAGTGACTCAAAATTAGGGTAGTACCTAGGGTAGGGTCTTGGCTCCGGATTTGAAAGCTTTTCCGACGATGCGATATAGCTTTGGACACCCAAGTGTGGCGGCGCCCGATGGGCAAAGTGTTGAAGGGCATTTTGTCAACTGTGTGATACTTCAATGTCACGAGCGACCGTGACGGGGGTGGGATCGGACTCTCCTTGGGGTCCATAGAGTCAGAACGACAAGGAATATCGCATACGGATTTCCGGGTCGCTGGTTTGGACCGTTGATGGTCCTGAAGTGATAATATGTTGATCTAGGTATTACCGAGATCGGTAGGATTGACGGATCGTTGAAAAAGGAGGTCCCGGATACGCGGAAATGCAACCCGGGGTTAGGGTGTTAGTAACCGTCCGATCCTTCGGGCGTGAGCGATCGGAACTGTCCGATCGGGACCAAAACTTGAGGGACAGGGTTCCTAAAGCCGAGTGAACCTAAGGCACTTTTGGAGCGGAATTTGGAGGGTTGTGGGCCCCGAAGGCCGTTTTACCCTAGGTTGACCGTGGTGAGGACTGCCGAGAAGTTTACATTTCCTGGAACGGTCAGGAGACCTTTTTTTTTTTTTTTCGGATAGGTCTGAGCATTGTTGAGTATAGATATGGGCAGTTGTGGGGTTAGCCGATTTAAATGGATGAATTTCAAGGGGGAAGGAAGTTTATGGAATGCTTTATGGTTGAGGTTTATGTTAAGATTAGAAAATATATTATCAGATTTACTAATTGGGGGGATGTATAAAGAAGGTATATTAGTAAAAGGGAGGAGCGGAATGAGTTAGTTTACAGTGCTAACACAATACCGCAAGTACCCCCCCATAGGTATTGATTTGTTGAGGCCTAAACACGTTTGGCGGATGTGAGACTGTAGACAAGGCAAAAGAGGAAACAATATGATGGCTGGTGGAATGTAGCCAGGCCCAGAAGCAAACCAAAATTCTGAGTGCCTGTGAAGAATCGTTGGTCATTGTTTTGTACCCAAGGAATAATTCATATGAGGGATGTATTCGGTGGAATGTAGCAGGCCCAAGTGAACAGGAGAGGCTGGTTAGAGTAGTCAGGCTCCATGTGAACAGGATGATGGCTGGTGAGCATGAGCCCCGGCCCAATGTCCAGATATGATGGCTGCCCGTGCGAATTTAGCCAAGCCAAACTTGTGCTTACTTAAGCCATTCGATGTATCAGTGTTATGGGTTGAGAATGTAGCCGAGTACCACCCACAACATCTAGCATGTGCCACTATCAGGGATTTACCGGTTATGGTGTAGTGAGTACGTTGAGAAAGTGCTACTTCCAAATAGTGGAGCCAGGAACCGAAGGTGGCTAGATGCAAGGCTCTTCCGTCCAAGGGTAAACCACAGCCATGCTCAAACTTGGAAGGTAGATGTGCACAGGAGCGGCCTGTTCTTGGTATCCGGACTGAAGACTGTATCGCCCCCACCCCATACCGTGGTTCGCCGCGATTTTGTACCTGCAGGCAGTAGCAGCATTTAAGCAACAAAAAGCAGATGCTCGTTCTCGGTTGACAACAAATCATCATTGACGAGATCATCAAGGCAGAAGGGCAAGTTTTAAATTGTGCTTCATTCCAGACATGGAGTGGAGGGTGACACGGGTGACTCCTGGTTTCACTCTTCTCTCTTTTTTTTTTTTTTTTTTTTTTTTTTTTTTTTTTTTTTTTTTTTTTTTTTTTTTTTTTTTTTTTTTTTTTTTTTTTTTTTTTTTTTTTTTTTTTTTTTTTTTTTTTTTTTTTTTTTTTTTTTTTTTTTTTTTTTTTTTTTTTTTTTTTTTTTTTTTTTTTTTTTTTTTTTTTTTTTTTTTTTTTTTTTTTTTTTTTTTTTTTTTTTTTTTTTTTTTTTTTTTTTTTTTTTTTTTTTTTTTTTTTTTTTTTTTTTTTTTTTTTTTTTTTTTTTTTTTTTTTTTTTTTTTTTTTTTTTTTTTTTTTTTTTTTTTTTTTTTTTTTTTTTTTTTTTTTTTTTTTTTTTTTTTTTTTTTTTTTTTTTTTTTTTTTTTTTTTTTTTTTTTTTTTGGGGGCGGCTGTTTGAGGGGCGGTATTCCTTATACCCTGATTTATCACCTTTGGAAGAACACGCGCACAGATTAAAGAAGCGAATACCACACCAGAAAGAGGAGTTGCTTGACGTCACGACGTGACTATAAGGGAAGCAAAGACACAAACTTAGTACGTATTTTGGTGTTGAATGATATCATTTTATATAAAAATAAATAAGCCAAGCTAAGCCCTTTTTTGCTCGGGTCTCAAAGTCCATTTTTTCAGTGGTGAAAACTTTAGTATATTTGTCACGAACTATAGTTTTGTAATTCTTTTTGTTATTGGTCAGAATTTTTCTCTTTCGTGCATAATTTACCAATTAGGGTGGAACTCCAGCCAAGTCAAGTCATGGTTGGTCGCCGCTTAAGGTGAATGATTGGCATCATATCCAATTGGATTTCTAAATAGCTTTTTATATTCTTAGCCAAATTTTTAGCAAGAAAATCGGAGAGCATCCTGTGGACTGCTCGAAGACAAGTCAGTCATGGTTGATTATAATGGGAGTCACAATTTGATGAGCCTCTCTATTAATTGTTTGATAGATAATTAGTTGAACAGTTCTCTCCATGATATGTGATGATCATTGTTCATGTCCCATTGTGCCTGATTTATGACGGTCATGCTCTACAATAAATGAAATGGGATACTTGTTGCCCATCAAACTCTGCCAGCTTTCTTTCTTCCATTTTTGTAGATAGCACATCATTCCTTATTAAAGCACGCGTTCTGTGGATTTTGACGTTTTGCGATAATTAAATGAAGAAAAGTCCGGCCCAAACCGTTTGCACGGTTACTGCAGTTGCATGTTCTTTAAACAGTTACAGGATAACATTGACCACAACTAAAGGCCGAATAACTCCGAGACCAAAGAACTAAAAATAGACTTCACAAATATACAAGGATCCAACCTAAAGGTCGGGTGTTGCCATAAAACAATTAGCGGCTGACCAAACCCCTTGCAAAACATAATAGATATAGAAGCCCATCACAAAATCAGCTAGAAAAAAAAGCCCATCTACAAATCAGACACGGAGATAACTATCTATGTACACTACACATGCTATGCAGAGTTCCTGCAAGTACATAACAGAGGTAAAAAAGTTGACACTGGTTGGCGGTATATCGAGAGAAAGTGTTTGTTATTTATATTTTTTTAATTTCCAAATTACTCTAAAATATTGATATTAATTAATGAAATTTTATTAGAGGTTATAACGAAATAAATTGAAATTTCATTCCCTCCAACAACAAGGATTTCCTCTTAAGTTAATCTAGATATAAACAAGATAGCTGATAAAATATTTCCTTCCATGCTTATAATAATTAAGAAAATTTTGTTTACACTCATTAATGGAAATAAAAAGGATATAGTAAATGGGTTTAGTTCTGTTTTTGACTTAGTCATATGGTTTTAAATCCGGGCTAACCACATCCGATTATCCTAATTCCCACAAACTTCGAATTAATTGAATCGGAACACATCCGGGCTCCGATTCACGATCCCGAATTCCTATAGGATTCTAAGAGTACCTAACTCAACTACTTCTCGGTTGGAAACGATCCAACGGTTAGAACTTCTCGAACCCGAATAACGCACAAATATCCGTTCGTAGTCAAACGCACATCCAAATTGAGATCCGTAAAATCCTATGCACTCGTGACCACCCAACTGATCTCATCAGGATGAAAAGCACTTCACCAAGTCTTGCCCACGCAACCGCCACACGCGCCGGCAGCGCGTGGGTGTGTAGAGAAATTTCCGGCGACGGAAAATCTCCACACCAACGCTCACCCTTCCTACCCTAGCTTCTTCTCAAGGTCAGGATCACTTTTTCAACTCCACGAGGTCCAATTCGCACGGAACTGCCGGAATTTCAAATTGAAAACCGCCAAACCTAGGTTTCCAATTCGTTCCAACTCAAAATCGATCCCACCTACCCCAAAACAGCTAGAGCTATCGGAAGGGTTCGAACACTACCAAACTCCGACTGAACACCGCCGGAACGCTGCGCGTCGGATGAAAACCGGGAGAAAACCCATTCGAACCCGTCGGCTGGAATCGGGTTTTTCCCGGTCGGGACATGGGTGTGTGTTTGATTCGGGAACTTCACACGATCAAACGGGAATCGTCTCGAGGGTTGAGGTGCCGGACTACGGGCGGTGAGGGTTTTCCCCGATTCGTGAACAGTGAAACACGGGGAGAGAATCGAGAGGGAGGAAGACGCGGAAGAGAGAGAGAGAAAGTGAGGGGTAAAAGTGAAAATCTGATTTTACCCCAAACTTACTTTGAAATAATTACAGTTTCGCCACCCAGCCTATTTTGATCGCCAAAACTTCATTAACTCTCCAATTCAAGCCTAACCGCCTGTCCCTGATTCGTCTCAGTACCACCCTATGCAACCAAACCACTCGTGGTCCCACAAATCCTTCCGGATACGAAATGAACCAAAATTACCCCTTAACCCAAGTAAATTAATAATTCTCTTAATTTAATTAAAATAGAATAAATTTGGAGTCAGGGTGTTACATCTACTCTTTTATTTATTAATTTATTTTTAACCAGATCTCTCTAGTCAATTTTTTTTGCCCCTTTCTACCAAAAAGTTTCATTTGTTTCTTTTTAGGACAATCTACATAAAACCTCCAACCTATAGGTCCTTTACAGTTCATACCCGATTTTGGGGATATTTACTAGTACATACTCACGTCGCGGAAACCCTATATTTTCCCCCTCCCATTAGCCAAATCGTTAGTGAATCTGTTAAATGCTGACGGGCGAATGTGAGTTCCAATTTTTTAATGAGATGACTTACATGTGGACAAAACAATAATAAAAAATTATCTACTTTTTAAAATAAGTTTTAAAATATTAAATAACTATTTCATTAAAAAGTAAAGAAAATAAAATCAAAAAGTAAGAAACACCACCACTCACTCGCGGACTTATTCCCCACTCCCAATTTCATTAAACAAACACAAATAACACTAATAATTCCCACCAGCTGTGTCCAATTTAATAAAAAAAAAAATCATATTTTGTTGTTTAATGAAATAGAGTGCCCAAAACCGATCTGAAATCTGTGTTGCAGTCGGAAGAAGGGAGCTTTGGTGAGCGTTGGAGATGGAAGGCCGTGGTTGGGTGTCAAGATTTGATATTTCTCTGAAATGAAATTTGAATTCCAGGCCATTAAATTGAATAAATTTCAAATTCGAGCTAATTGGGTTATAATACTGGACATTTATTTTGAAATTTTCATTCTGAAATCTCCATTTTGGCATCTTGAAAGGTGATGTTGCTGCCCAATTTATTATATTTTTTTGTAATATTTGCTGCCCAAATTTCATCTATACTGAGCTTGGGTAAATTAAAAATGGAAGTGGCAACTCATGATAAGCAGAGGGAGGTGGAGTTTGGAGAGAGAGAGAAGAGAGAGAGAAGAGAGAGAGAGAGAGAGAACGGCATTGGCAGTGGGTTTGGTGGATCGACGAAGGGTTAAGTTAGAGGAAGGGAGGATGGGGGTTGGCTGGTGGGATGATGGGAGGTGGCTGGTGGGTCGTCAAGCGATGTGGAAGTTCCAGAGAGAGAGATGCTAGGGGGTGGGTGGCATTGGTAGGTTGGAGATTGGTTGTGGGAGAATGGTGCAGGTTGAAGATGGTGTTTTTATTTATTTTAAAATAAATATTTTTTTGACAGATGGTGGCTGGTTGATTGTCCATATGAACTCTATTTCATTGAACAACAAAATTTTTTTTATACTAATTTTATGGGAGTTTCACTAAAACTGTAACACCCCCGACTCCAATTTATCCCCTATTTTAATTAATTTGAGCGAAATTAAGAATTTACTCGTGGGATAGGGGTATTTTAGTCATTTTCTTACCCGGAAGGAATTTGGGATTCCATATGTACCGTTGTGTAGAGCAGGGCGAGATGAGTTCGTAGAGACGTAGTGGGCTTAATCGAGCTGTAACGAAGAAGTTACGAGCAAAACATCCCCAGTGGCAAAATCGTAAATATTTTGAAATGGGTTTTTGGGTAAAAAGACAGAAAAGCCCTCAGCTCTCTCTCTCTCCTCCCGGTGTCTCTCTCTCCTCTGGTTCGCGACGGCTGAAACAGCCGGCCACGCTTGGCCGGGCGTGCTCTCGTCCGGCCCCCAAACTTGACGGGGCCGGTACCAAAATGACCGGGCCGCCGCCCTCTTCCTACCCCAGCCAGGTCCCGCAGCCAGCCGCCGTGATTTTGCCGGAAAATGAGGAGAAAAGCTCCGGTTTTGACAGAAACTTCGCCGGCTTCGCTCTTCGTCGTCCGGGCCACCGATTCCGGCAAGTGAGGTATGGTTTGTCACCTATTTTCCGAGCTCTAGCTGCCTGTTGGGTAGGAATTGATCAATTTGTAGCGTAGGCAACTCGATTTACGAATTGGGTTTTCGGCCCGGATTTCGAGGGGAGATTTCCGGCCACTTCCGGTCAGGTTTTGGGGTACGTCCAAGAACAAAAGTGACTCCAAATTAGGTGTATTACCTAGGTAGGAGTCTTGGCTCCGGATTTGAAAGTTTTTCCGACGATGCGATATCGCTTTGGACACCCCACGTGTGCGCGTGGGCGCATGGGCACTGTAGTTGAAGGGCATTTTTGTCCCACTGTGATCCTCTCGATGTCACGAGCGCGTGGGTGTGCTCGGATCTCATTTTGGTACCGTTAGAGTCCCGAACGGATATCGCATATCGCGTATTTTCCGGGTTCGCTAGGTTTGGACCGTTGGATGGTCCTGAAGTTATAATATGTTGATCTAAGTATTACCAGGATCGTGTAGGATTCGACGGATCGTAAAACGGAGGTCCCGGATACTCCGGAAATGCCAACCCTGGGGTTAGGGTTTTAGTAACCGTCCGATCCTGCGGTCGTGAGCGATCCGACCGTCCGATCTGGACCAAACTTGCAGGACATGTGTCCTAAAGCCTGTAGAACCTATAGGAACTTTTGGATCGGAATTTGGAGGTTGTGGGCCCCGCAGGCCCCGTTTGACCCTAGGTTGACCGTGAGACTTCCGAGATAGTCTTACCTTTCCTGACGGTCAGGATGACCTTGGTGATAGGTCTTGAGCATTGTTGAGTTAAATGGATATTGTGGGTTTAGGATATAAATTGATGAATTTAAATGGGGGAGTTTATGGAATGCTTTATTGGTTGAGGTTTATGTAAGATTAGAAATTATATATAGATTTAATTAATTGTGGGGATGTATAAAATATAAAGGGATCGAATGTTAGTTTACAGTGCTATACACACTACCCCACGTACCCCCCCATATTGTGATTATGTTGAGGCCTTTAAACCCGTGCGGCTGGTGAGAATGTAGCCAGGCCCAAGTGAACAATATGATGGCTGGTGAGAATGTAGCCAGGCCCAAGCAAACAATATGATGCCTGTTGAGAATGTAGCTAGGCCCAAGTGAATAATATGATGGCTGGTGAGAATGTAGCCAGGCCCAAGTGAACAGTATGATGGCTGGTTAGAATGTAGTCAGGCCCAAGTGAACAGTATGATGGCTGGTGAGAATGTAGCCAGGCCCAAGTCAACAATATGATGGCTGGTGAGAATGTAGCCAAGCCCAAGTCAACAATATGATGGCTGGTGAGAATGTAGCCAGACCCAAAGTGAACAGTATGCGGGCTGGTGAGAATGTAGCCAGGCCCAGGTGTTGAGGTCCCACGCGTCTTTGGATTAGCCGGCGTGTTGACAGACCCCATACGTGGCCGGGTGCGTCCCAACGTATGAGGGGAGATATGATTGTGTGCGGGCTGGTGAGAATGTAGCCAGGCCCAGTGTTGAGGTCGCACGCGTCTTTGGATTAGCCGGCGTGTTGACAGACCCCATATGTGGCCGGGTGCGTCCCGACATATGAGGGGAGATATGATTGTGTTTGGTGTGTTGTGACGGATAAATCCTAAAATGTATGAAATTGTATGGCGGTAATGGTTTAGTTGATATTAGGAGCCAGGGTTGATACGAAAGAGCTACGTGTGGCTTGATCCCTTAGTAGGGTACGTAGGCAGCCTGGGATAGCACCTAGGTGCAGCCACGCCCTAGACACCACTTAGGTGGTTTTATCGAGTATGATGCGGACCTCGTGGTTGGTCCCGAAACTTGGTTGAATTGAGACTTGTCCTGTGGACTGAGTGAGCGAAGGTGCGCATAAATAAATTTTAAATATGTTATATGCATGTTTGATGCATTAACTTACTTTAAAAACAGTGTGGGCAGTTCTGCTAGAATCATTTGAAGGCCGGAGGCCATTTATGTAAATTGCATGAGATTATATTGTGCATGCTGCTGGTTGGGTTATAAAATGTGTTTTATGCAGGTGGAAATTTTGGGGAATGTTCAATTTACAGGGAAGACTCTGCCGAAACTTCGGCAGAAAGTCTTGTGCCCTTAATCCTCTTTGGTAAAAGAGGACATAGTTTTAAGGAGTGAACCCGGCATGGGTGTGATGCCGAGGTCTCCACAGGATTCGTCTCGGGTTCTGGGATATTCGGGGCGGGTCCTGTAAAAAACACCCAAAATGGGGGTTGAAATTATAAAAAAAACCCAACACTCAAAACACTTTATAAACACACCCAAAACCCATCATTACACACACTCAAAATCCATTGATAAACACACCCAAAAAATATACAATTGTTGATTTTGGATGTGTTTCTATGTTTAAATAGTGTTTGGGTTTTTTTTATAAATACATGTCTAGGATTGGGTTTATTTATAAATTTGTATAATTTTATTATGTGGAGTCCACATCAATTAAAAATAGGTCCCACAAATGCCACATCAGCATTTAACAGATTAACTAACGATTTGGCTAACGGAGTGGGCAAATTGTAGCGTTTCTGCGACGCTGAGTATGTACTAGTAAATGTCCCCAAAATCAAGTATGAACTCGTAATGACCCTATAGGTTGGGGGGTTTACTGTATTTTGTCCTTCTTTTTATTAACATTTAATAGTTGAGTTATCATTTTTCAAGTATTAGTCACACAATCAAGCGGTATGTACTTACAATTTTTTCTTTGGGTAAATTTCACTTTATTACTCAGAATTTTTCAGAAATTCAAAGTTTGCTACATAAAGTCTTTTAGTATCAACGTCATACATAAAATTCAATTTCATTTCATTTTCATACCCACCGTCATTTTCATAAAGTCTTTTTTATTTGTCAAAAAATCTGTTAACTCATGATGTGGAAATAAAGAGACCCACAAATTATTTAAAAATAATAAATACATTTATAAAACATGATAAATATTTCTTTTTATAATAAAAAAACTCTCCACCTTCTCTCTCATCCCCTCTCTGTCTTCGTCAAAAAAAAAAAAAAAAAAATCCCCCCCTCTCTCAACTACCAAAAAATCAATTAATTGTTTTAATTAAAAAAAATCTCTTCTTTTATCTCTGTACACGACCACCTCCATCCCCACTTCCTCACAGCCATCACGCCCCCCCATCCTCTCTCATCCTAACGAAACCCCCATCTCCCTCATCCTAGCTCATACGCCCAAGGTTGATCGAATAGCCCTCCCTGATAAAGGATTAGAATCAGCGCTTATGCCCTGTGGAAAATTTGGGCTTGATGTGGAAGGCTTGTAAAATAAATGATAATTAGACATTAATAATTGATTATTGACTAGTTAATACAAGATTTTTTTAAAAAATTTTTTTTTTTACCGAAAGAAAATGTGTTATTATTATTTGTCATTTTGTTTTTGGCTAGGGAGGGAGAGAGAGTCATAAGCACTACTACAAAAAGGCTAATAGGCATAGGGGAAAAACAGATGCCTTTTACTATCATATACCAATGCCTCGTAAGGTGATGCTAAAGGACGGTGTAAAAGGCATCGGAGAAAACCCATGTCTTTTACAGAAATAAAATCGGTTTCTTCAACCAAAGTGATGCCTTAACGAGCTTCAATTGTTGATTTTCGTCCAAATTTCGTTGACTCTCGATGTCTTTGACTACAACAACAACAGTTCTCTGTATACCATTGATGCCTTTTCATAAGAATCACTTCACATATGATATATTTTCCAATGTCATTTAGGTATTTAGCATTGGTCATTTTGACATATTGTAGTGTCTGACTCTTATTAGCATTGTTTTCTTCATATTTGCGATGCCTTTAATAAGAAGAACCACTTCACTAATGATACATTTCCCGATGTCTTAAGAGGTAAAAACAACACTTTCATCGTATAATATGATGTTCGTGCTGAATCTAGGTTTATTAAGTGATGTAACAATGCATTTTTTCTCTCCTGTCCTTCAACTCTTGTACTGCCACAATAAAATAAATAAAAGGCAGCTTCATTCAACAATATTATCATGAAACATTACATTTGATAGTTTCCAAACCTCAAATTGTTAATAATCTACGTGATATAAATATTTCAAACCTCAAATTGTTAATAACCTAAAGGCTTATTTATTGTAGCACCCCCTGAAACTTGGGTCAAATCTCACTTCACACACCCCCCCCCCCCCCCCCCCCTCCCTCCAAGTTAAACTGGCCCACTTAACCCCCTTGACCGTGGTTTGTGTTCCACTTCCCCCGCCCACCTTTAACACCATCCAAAAGACCGTCAGAAAAGCTGACGTGGTAAGGGCATTATGGTAAAAGTACCCACATTAGCCAATTGTTGACCGTAGTTAGCAGCCTACATGGCATATTGGACCTCACAGGCGTTGAAAATCCTAATTTAAATGACTGAATGGGGTGAAGCGGACCCCAGATAACAATCCTCTCTCTTCTTCTTCGATAATAGGGTTTCTAAACTCAGAAAAATTACTTATCGCTGTTTGAAGGATTTAAGGTTCCCTAGAGAAAAATCTCTCCATTTTTCTTCAATTAAAGAGTGTGAAGATGAGGAAAGAACCTCCACGAGGAGAAGAGGTGGCCGTTGCTGCACTTCATTGCTATAGTGGAAGGCTTGCTCGGCTGCAGACTTCTTAGACAGAGTTCAACCCACTTCGGAGGTTCTTTGAGTATCACGGTTGGTCCGCAATTATGATGATGAGCATCATTCAAATTGGGTTGCTAAGGTAGCATTGATTATACATTGCGAGTCACAATTTGATGAGCTCTCTCTATTTATGTTTTGAGAGAGAATTAGTTGAACAGTTCTCTCATGATATTGATGATCATTGTTCATGGTCCGTATGTGCCGTGATTTATGGACGGTCAGGATCTACAATAAATCGAATGGATACTTGTTGCCATCAAACTCTGCCGTCTTTCTTCCATTTGTAGATAGCACATCATGTCCTTAATTAAAGCACGCGTTGTGTGTATGTTGCATGGTTTGCATGGTTACTGCAAGTTGCATGGTTTCTTTAACATTTAAAAGGATAACATTGAACACAACTAGGGGGATTCTTTGTTTTTATTTATTTATTTAGATTATTCATCATTTGAAGACTTGATAATCATTAAAGAAAAACTCTCTTCTTCTATCTCTGTACACGACCACCTCCCATCCCCACGTCCTCACAGCCATCACCGCCCACCGCCACTGCCCCCAACCCTCCCTCATCCTGACGAAACCCCCTCTCCCTCATCCCAGCCCTTACACCCAAGGTTGTTCAAATAGCCCTCCCTGATAAAGGATTAGAATCAGCCCTTACGCCCAAAATGATCGAACAAAGTTCTGATACAAATTGTTGGAATTTATTAAGTGCTCTGATACAACTATTGGATTGGATTGAGTGTAGGGGTTTAGGATGTGTTTGTTGTAGGTGTACAAGGATAGACCCTCTTGGCATTGCTCGTTCCTTGATGATGATGTAATTGTTTGATAACTTGTGAGAAATTGAAGGGGTAATGTTATTATTATTTCCAGAACAAAAATGTCCAGATTTATAATGTACAAGCTTTATACTAGTATACTTCTATTATTTTATACTAGAAATGGGCATAATATTTTCCACCTCTAAAAATGTCAAAACTAAGTAAGCACCAATATTTTTATAATTATTATGAAGACAAAATTGGGAAAACACAGTTCTGTTTTCTGCTTGAATATTAAGCATTGACTTTGACTTTGTCGTCGTGGACGTACCTGTCCATGTCAATGATGCCATGCTCTAGCTATGAGTATGACCAATCTGGCTTGCCCTGTGGGAAATTTGGGCTTGATGTGGAAGGCTTGTAAAATAATTGATAATTAGACATTAATAATTGATTATTGACTAGTTAATAAAAGTATTTTCTTTTTATTTTTACCAAAAGACAATGCGTTATTATTATTATTATATGTCATTTTGTTTCTGGCTAGAGAGGGAGAGAGAGTCATAAGCACTACTACAAAAAGGCTAATAGGCATCGGGGAAAAACTGATGCCTTTTACTATCACATACCGATGCCTCGTAAGGTGGTGCTAAGAGGGTTGTAAAAGGGATCGAGGAAAACCCGATGTCTTTTACAGAAACAACATCGGTTTCTTCAATCAAAGTTTTGCGTCAACATCGGTTTCTAAAAATGTCAAAACTAAGTAAGCATCAATATTTTTATAATTATTATTAGGTAAGATATATTTCTTGACCGAGTAATGCTAGAAAGTGAAGTATCCCATTAGCTAGTAAAACATATTATTAGTACTAGAATGGTTTGGTATACATAATACATATCTTTGCGGCACGCTAGCTAGTCACTGTTGAAACTTCGAAAAAGTCGTATGTGAAATATATTATGTGCACAAATTTCCCATTGATATAATATTAGGCTTCAATCACTGGCCAACTAGAGTGGCTAAACTATAATTAAAGTGATTCCACGATCAATCACTTCGAATGAAAGTTCTTATCCCATGATCAATTGTTAATAGCCCATTGATTATTATTAATTTTACCCATTGGACATTTTCCATGAGTAAGACTGGTGTAATTGTCAACTCTTTTTGTCTTAGAAATTTTCTCGCACATCTGAAATTCTCAAACTGATGCTTGGATTTCTGGTTGTGTAATTGGGTGCGGGTAGGGATGTACTTGAATTACAAACTTAACAGAGAGCCCCATGAGTCTGTCCCAGTAAATCGATCAATCTTACGAGTGGTTTATGAGTGGTTTGAAATGCCTCTAGACATTATTCATAAAGTCTTGATTGAGGATAGTTGCAATTGGAATCACATATTAAGTTTCCTACTTCTTTCTAGTTTTTAATAAAGTTTTCCTCCTACCATCGAGCTTTACAAAAAAATTAAAACAAGAGAATGTAAACATAACAATACGCAAGAAAATTGAAAACTTTGGAGACGGGGCCTAATATTTATGGTAATATGACCTTAAGTTAACACAAGAACATAGATCAAACAAGAAGCCTAATTCATGGACTTGAGC
This sequence comes from Prunus armeniaca, assembly GCA_903112645.1. Lineage (NCBI taxonomy): Eukaryota > Viridiplantae > Streptophyta > Magnoliopsida > Rosales > Rosaceae > Prunus > Prunus armeniaca. The sequence goes on along the minus strand of CAEKDK010000003.1, from coordinate 4,169,321 downwards.
AACATCCAAGAAATATGGAAGATTACAAACTTGGAAGATGAAGCCTAACTTCTGTGATGTGAAGAACTTATATCGATACTAGAAGTCTAGAACAGAGCCAAAACAAGAGCCCAAATTCATGCTTCTTTTCATGATTAGCTACAAAGGCATAATGGAACTCAAGCAGAAGCATCATTTACTCGTACCAGTACTACCTCACGGAGGGAGTTAGCCTAACGATCGAATTGTCAACCATTAACGCATTGGAATTATCCAATTCAGCTACACGGCTATGATTAGTTCGAGCACATTCTGTTGCCAAACACTCCCTCAAATCCACCACTACTTGGCTCATGCTTGGCCTCTTGATGGCATTTATGGATACACATGCCATTGCTATTTCCACAGCTTTCCAGACGGAGTTGGTATTGAAATTTCCCTCTAACCTAGGATCGACGATGCTTTTAATGTCTCCATTTGCAAGCATGAGACCAACCCATTGACTTATGTGAATTCTCTCATGCGTCCTCGTTAAAACCGGTCTGCTTGTGATAATCTCCAACAACACAACCCCAAAGCTATAAACGTCACTTTTCTCATTTAACCTGTTTGATAGGTAGAACCTGCCAACCAAACCATATATACATGGAACTCATCAGATCACATTTTCTGATGCAAAGGACGTTGCTAAAATGTCCACTTATTTTTCTTTCCTAATTCTTCTTGCTGTTTTAGTTAATTTGTGTTTGCTTCCAAGACTTGTTGTGAATTTAAGTACTACCAGGGAAATTCCCCGACTTGCTGTTTTAGTTAATAATGGGAAAATTATAAGTGTGAAATACTTACTCAGGATCAAGGTAGCCAGGAGTGCCTGCAAGAAGGCTGGATGCATGAGTTCCATCATTAGTAGGGAAATTTCTAGACAGGCCAAAATCAGATATTTTGGCTTGGAAATTTTCATTCAGTAAGATGTTTGTTGATTTCACATCTCTGTGCATTATAGGCGGCTTACAACCACAATGAAGATACTCCAATCCTGCATTTTAAAATTTTTACATTGCTCACATAAAAATTCAAACAATAAAAGAGATTCTTGCTAAAAAAGAGGATCATGAAAATCATTAGTTGCAGACCTTGTGCAGCATCTGTTGCTATTCGAAGTCTATCTTCCCAAGTCAAGATACTTGATCTCCTATCTGCATCCATAAGAAGAACAGGAGTGTAAGTGTTGTTTCTTTCTGTCTTAACTTACAAAGGAGCCCCAATCACATGGTGGTGCAAAAATTAAGTTACAAAGTTCCCGAAAATTTGGAAGTACTACTTGCAGTCAAACCTGAAAGATGGTTCAATAAGTTTCCATTGGCCATATACTCATAGACAAGCCCTACGTTGGTCTCATCGTTGCAATATCCAACAAGGCCTGTCAAGTTTTTATGATGAACTCTCATAAGAAGATTAACCTGCAATTTAAGATGCCACAAATAAACACATGTCAATTCATCACATAAGATTGAGCTCAAGACATTGTGTTAGTTTATTTAATTTGACAAACATGCCTCTGCATGAAATTGTTGGAACCCTTGAACAGATGATGCTGAAAGCATCTTTATAGCCACTTGAGTATGTTCCATGTAGCCATGATAAACGGTTCCAAATCCACCTTTGCCAAGAACCCTCTCAAAGTTGTTGGTCATCTTTAGTATCTCAGAATATGTAAACTGTCGCTTTGTTGATTCTAATGACCCGTATTGAGGGCTTGCTTTTGCATCTATGACATCTCCTAAGAACATGACAAGTTTAATGAGCATGTATCTTATACAACCAAAACCTTCAGTCTTCATATTTATCGCCGAAAGAAATTACTTTAACATATATTGGAAGTCTTACCCTCTTGCCTATTCCTTTTGAGGCTCCACCACCAGATAGCTACTGCAACTAACAAGAGGATGGAAATTGCAGCGGTTGGCACTACTATGGGAATAATGAAATTGTGCTTCTTCTTTAATTTGCAAGAACCATGCCGAGATAGATGTGGATTGTCGCACAAACTGAGATCAAATGGTTGGAAACTGCAGTTAGATTTTGATAAATTCTAATAACTGATTTTATAAAATAAGATGTTATTATAAAACTCTCAATAATCAGATTCTAAGGAAATACCTGATAATTACATAACTTTGGATTCTAAGGATATTTGAAAATTAATAGAAAACACTTATGGTATGTTAATACAAAATTAAAAGGACAAACTACAAAAGAGACCACCCCAATTATAGGGTCATTTTTAAGTTCATACCCATCTTTAGGGACATTTACAAGTACATACTCAAAGTTAGGGAAAACCTACAAATTTTCTCCTCCGTTACACAAACCGTTAATAACTCTGTTAAATGCTGAAGTGTCAACATAGGCCCCATTTTTACTGACATGGAACTCCAGATTGACAAACAAATAATAAAAAAATTCTTTACTTTTTAAAAATTAAAAAGAAAAAGTATATCTCCTTTCCTCCTACCTAGCGCCGCCATCAGCAACCCACCCCTTCCAACCACCATTGAAGCCACCCCGATCCAAACCCCACCCCACTACAGCAACCATACAGCCTGGGGGGTCTTTTCCGTGACTTTGACTATGTACTTGTAAATGTCCCCAAAGGTGGGAATATGAACTTGAAAATGACCCTATAGTTTGGGGGGATCTTTTGTAGTTTGTCCAAATTAAAATACAAAAGACTGAATTTTAGGGTGTGCCAAACACTGAATTTGAAGGGCTTGATTTACTAAGAAAAGCATACCTTAATAATAGAAACCATTATTCTTTCTTTCAATCAGTCCTACCGGAACCGAGCCTGTGAACTTGTTTTTCTCCAAGTTTCTACAAAGATAAAATCTATCACGATGCTTTCTAACAAACTAAGCATTTACAGTACTTTAGACATATAACCAAATAACTTACAGGACAGTCAAATTCTGGAATTTAGACAAAAATTCTGGAATTGGTCCTGTTAAGTTGTTGTTTGATAGATCCCTGAAATCATGAGCAGCTCAATTCATTTGCATTAAACGGAATTGTCTACCTTCTCATTACATTAGCAAATGCAGTAAGACCACTTACAAAGACTGTATCATTGTGAGATTGGATATAGAAGCAGCTATCTCCCCTGTTAAGCCACTCGAGGACAAGTTCCTGATTGTATGTTTTGTAACTTCACTAGTGAACACATGAGGTAGAATTAACTCAAATATCAGAAGTTTGTTTGAAGTCACATATACTTACAAGGATATGATTCTTGGTGACTCAAATTCTTGATGGTTACACTTTACTCCTTGCCAAACGTAATCTTGAGGGGCACATGGATCTCCTTGCCAATTTCTTTTAATATTATAAGTTGACTTGATCGATGCGATTGCGTCAACTAATATTTTCACACGCAAACAGAAGATTTCATCAGAAGAATTCATATGTACACTTCCATACTGGTAAGGTACTAAACGATAGGAAGCCACTTGTGTAAGGAAGAACTAATTAGTTAGTGGTTACCATCTTCTTGGTTTGTTTCTGCTTCTACGAAATGTTTAACCATATAAATCTCGAAAGCATTGAGGATAGGTGGAAGGGTAGAGTTCTTGGCCCTGGTGATTGAGATATTAGCATATTGTCTACCATTGCTCCAAGCGTTAGTGCTGTAAATGGTATTTCTTAAGTATTGAGGAGCAAATGGCCCAAAAGTGCCGGCTCCGTCCCAAAAAACGTATTGCAATCTAGATTGGTTGAGTTGGAGGCTTTCAACTTCTGCAAAGTGCAGGTAACCGTAATATTCAGCATCTTTGTCTGGCAACAAGAAAATAATACTCAAGGAATCACATGGATTTTTTGGCGTGGAAGCAGTGTGCATAACAACAGATGGAAGTTGGTAAGGGTCGCCAGAGTCAGAGTTGATCGTGGATGTGGTGTTTAATTGTGTCCAATCATCAAAGTCATTATAGGCACACCAGATTCGATCAAGGATATCCCGTGGATACCTAATTAAAGCCAACGTTCTATCAGAATATAATCAAAATTTAAAGTTTCAAGGATTGCGCGCGCTCGCGCACACACACATATATATAATTCATTGTTAGGTAGAAGACGACTCACCTGTATTCTGTCCAATTATGTCTTCGGCCCGTGTCATACCGGGAGACAAGTGCCAACGACCCCGTTTTCGTTTGATAAGATGCATTGGGTAAAGGCCTGAGTTCTAGAGCAGATATAAATGGAACCCCGGAGCCTGTGTTCACTAAACAAACATGTATATAGTTTCGGAGTGGGACATATATGAGCTCTTTGTCCATGTCTGCATCGGAGGCATTTTCAAACCTAACCGTATCCCACAAATTAGGTCCAAGGTGCAGTTCAAATTCTTGTTTCTTATCTTGGCCATCATAATTCCCATATAAAAAATTTGCTCGGATCAAATATTTGTTGCCGCGTGTAACATTTATCTTGTAGCAATTCCTGGCTCCTTCGGGGAAGCTCCTAACAGACCCGCATGGGTATTGATAGTTATTCATGTTAGGTAGGGATTTACTTTCACCAGTGTCTATGAAGGTTGCATCGGAAATGTAGTTAATGCCAGTGTCCGGTTCAGAATAACCTGAATCTGTCGGGAGGCCGCAATCTATGCTAATGAACCCTGAGATATATAAACACGTATACGTAAAAAAGAGAGGTATATATCTTAGCTATATAGTGCTTCCAAAATTAAAGATTTATTTTTTCTTGCTGCTGATATATTTACCTGATTGATCATCTCGGGAATGAACAAGCAGCATCAGATTAAGAGTGAAACCTGCAAGCAGAAAGAGGAGTTGCTTGGATGTCCACGACATGACTACAAGGGAAGCAAAGACACAAATTTAAGTAAGTATTTTGTGTTGAATTAATGGATATCATTTTATATAGACAAGTAGTTAACATTGCTCTAGTGGATCATGTTGTTACAAGGGATGTGGCTTAACTTAATTCTAAGTCAAGCCTACACTTTTTTCTTCCGTAATCAGGGAACCCATTCCCCAAGGTAGGGATGGGGAATTCCCAATATGAATATTGCGGGTATGAAGGCGGGAATGGGGGAAAAAAGCTTAACGGGTATAGAGATGAGAATGACATACCTACCTCCAATTCGACCCATTGCCATCCCCACAAGTAAGGCTTCTTTAATAGAAAGTTACATTAGAGATGACTAATTTGCTAAGACATTAATTGTGTGGAAATTCCGGCTTGATTGGGGAGACCGTGTGGGATCTAGGAAAGACTTATAAAACATTAACCCATTCACCACTTCCACCGAAGCTACAGCCAAGTCGTGGTTGGTCCACAATTATATACAAAAGGATGCATGATTCAATTGGGTTGCGATCAGAAAGATATACGAGTACGTTGAAACATTAAATTTTTTTTTTCTCACCATATCAATAATTGATATGGTACCGGCAATTTTCTATTAAACAATTAGATATCCCATCAATAATTCACCCCTTTTACAAAAAGCTACTGCCAAGTCAAGTCGGGGGTGGTCCACAATTAGATAAAAAAGATGCATGGGAGAGCTGGTAAGGTGGGAGAAAAACTTGGTTGCAATGGGAATATCTTTTTTGACATGCGAGAACAAGTTGTGTTGAGGGGATTTAGGGCTCCATCATACCAGGCCGTCTTTATGGTGGTCAATTTGAAACATTTCACTTTTGCAGTATGCAAACACCATTTGATTTTTAAGAGATGGTAGCCATAGCAACATAGGAGTCTGGGAAGTGTAACACCCCGACTCCAACTTAATTCATATTTTAATTTATTTAAGTGAAATTACGAATTTATCTTTGGGGTAAGGGTATTTTGGTCATTTTCTTCTTCGGAAAGAGTTTGGGGCAATGACTGGTATTTTCGGGTAGGTTGTATTGAGATGAATCCGTAGACGTGCAGTAGGCTTGAATAGGAGTTGTAATGAAGATTTGGGGATCAAAATAAGTTCGGTGGCAAAACCGTAATTATTTCGAAAAGGGTTAGAGTAAAAATCTGTTTTTTTTTCACTTTCTACCCTACTCTTGTTGAAATAGCAGACTATTATCTACTTTAGATTTGGATTTTAGAATAGGGAGCTCAGGAGTAGAGAAGAAATGAAGAACACAGAGATTTCAGATGAGCAGATGAAAAATGATAGAAAAAACGTGAGTCTGTAATCTCACTTTTTAATTCCACACTCAAACACGCACACTACATGCTTGATATAGAAACCGTTAGGAATAAGAATATTCCTCTCTTACATCAGCTCAATCTAACCATTCAAACCTCTATCCTATGAGATAAGAGACACATGGCAAATACAAACACTCATACCTCAGCTTAAGATCCTAGCCATCCATTGAACTATGATTCAATGGTTCACATTTAAACACTCAGCTAGCATACTTACAGAACCTAAACAGAACATTTCAGCTAATTACACTTATATTTCAACAACTCTCTCTCTCTCTCTCTCTCGATCTCTCGAGTCACCATTTGCGCGAAAACCCCCCCTGCTACTGTTCACCAAACCAGAAACCACCACCCCGCCACTATTTCCGGCCATCCCGATCGACTCCTCTAGAAGCCCCGAACCCGAACCACCCAATTTCCCCGTCGGAAAACTTGAGAATCGTCGACAGTATCGACTGGTTCAAACCAGATTCTTCCCGACGTTGCGCCGCCCTCTCCGTCGTCCAATCCAGGTGATAAAGGTGGGGTTTCTTCCTCTTTTTATTTGTTTTAGCTGTTTATGGGGTAGGATTGGAACGATTTTGAAGTTTGGAAGTTAGATTTCGACCTAGGTTTTGGCCGGATTTGGCCAGATTTCAAAGTGAAATTCCGGCCAGATGTTGTACGAATTGGACTTCCTGGTAGTTGAAGGAAGTGATCCTTGCCTCGAGTAGTATCTAGGATAGAAAGGGTGAGCTGTGGTGTGGAGTTTTTCCGTCGCCGGAATTTACTCTACACACCCACGCGCTGCCGGCGCGTGGGCAAGGGTGGTGAAGCTGCAATACGTCCTGATGAGATCAGATCCTCAGGTTGTCACGAGTGCGTAGGATTTCACGGATCTCAATTCGGATGTTGTTTGACTATCGAACGGATTTCGCATATTGTGCGTTATCCAAGTTCGATAAGTTCTGACCGTTGGATCGTTTTCAAATTAAATTATGTTGATCTAGGTACTCTTAGAATGGTGTAGGATTTCGCGGATTATGAATCGGAACCCCAGATGTTCCGATTCAATAATTCAAAGTTCATGGGTTAGCGATAACCGTCCATTTGTGAGCGATTTCTAAACCTGTAACCGGACCTTAGGATATCTCGTTCTATGTACACACATTGGGAACTTGGGGATTTAAGTATTCAATTTGTGATTTCCGTTTCGAAGTGTTTTTGTTTTAACTAAGGGTTCGTACCTCGAAATAGGTGCCCCGGTTGATCGTACTCAGCAGGCAGGACCTTCTCAGGGTCGAGCAGCTTGGAATTACTTGTGAGTGGACTTTATTTTCAATCATACGCATGGTTTTATTGATGAAAGATTTATGCATATGTTTTAAATGGTAATTGTGATATAATATATATTTGGTTGTTGAATTTGATGTTCGTATAGCGCTTTGGCAATATATTGTGGGTTTGACATATTGAGTATTGAGAGTATGTTTGTATGGATTTTGGGAAATACTGTCTATATGGTATATATAGTTTTTGTGTGGGATATGTGAGTTGTTGATGTGAGATTGTGGAAGGATTTGAGTATGAAGGGGTGTTGAGAGAAAATGTATGATTACACTAGGTCAGTACCATCCCCTTGTTACTAGGCTTCCCACACGTGGCATTGGTAGTTCCAGCGTGTGGGAAGAACATGTGATTATTGGTCTCATACGTGGCGTTGGTAGTTCCGGCGTGTGAGACACTTCCTATACGTGGCGTTAGTAGTTCCAGCATATGGGAAGAGTATGTATATTGCTTGGAATCATCACACATTGCGTTGGTAGTTCCAGTGTGGGATGATGTAGTATGTGCGCATAGGACTTGGTACTTGGTTTGTGAGCTACACATGGCGTTGGTAGTTCTGGCGTGTGAGCTATGGAGTTTCGTCCCCCGGTTGGACCGCTCATCCCTAGAGTCAGGACAGCACTTGAAAATCCTGCGGGCTAGCCAAACAATCTCCCGGTTGGATTGTTTCCCCGGTACATAAGGAGTGAGAGAAGTATATGTTATATTTATATACATATATGTAGTGGGTTGGCAAGAGCATTATAATTTTGGGGATAAGGTTTATGGATTGAGTATTTGGTTTTAACAGATTTCAGGATTTAATGTTTTGAGTATTTAATTATGAAGTATGAAATTGCATTGTCTTGAGCATTATTTTTACACAGTGGGGTTATTATGTTGTTTTAAATGCAAACTTTGTTTTTGTCCACTCACATGTTTTCTGTTTTGCGCCCCCCAGACAGTAGTCGCTTCAGGAAGTGGGCAAGTGGTGTACGAGGCTCGAACTTTGAACTTCCCTAGTTAGGATATGAATAATTTCTTTCTACTCAACTGTTGTTGTAAACTAAATCTGTTAAATGCTCTGTTATTGCCCATGTTAGGCTTTTACTTGAGGCCGGAGTCCATTTAGTATGTATGGTTGTGATGTTGTAAGCATGCTGCCGGTTGGGATTATTATTGTATATTATGCAGGTTGAATTTTTGTTGGGTTTGTGCAATTTACAGGGGAGACTGCCAAATTTTTGGTAGAATGTCTTGGTTTTTAGTAAGTGGGCCTGACATCAGGGTGATGTCGGTAAAAAGACGGGATTCGCTCCGGTTTCCGGGAATAAAAAGATGGGATTTGCTCCGGTTTCTGGGAAATTCTGGGGCGGGTCCTGTCAGGAAGAGGGTTTGTGATAGTAGAGATGCGAGAGGGTGGAAGGGGTGATACGATACAAATCATCTGATTTTTTAAGATACTATACCTATGCTAATGTGGATTAATTAATATCATTAAATTAATCAAATGGTCAAGATTTTAGTAAATGCACACAAATTCACTGATGCTAAATGCAGAGGCTTGGGATCCGAAAAAAGAGTACTCCAAATCCAAGTCCAACAAGACTATTTATTTTTGTTAATCATGAATTTTATTATCTTTTTAAACTGAAATATATATATAACAATTTCACTTTAGTTTCCATTCAATTGGGCTTGAAAGGTTATAAGATAGGAGATAGAATAGAGAGCCACTTTCACTTTGCAAATGTAGCCAGTCAAAACGTGATTTTGTAAAACAGAGACGATGATTTTGATTTTCCCCATTTACAGACTTTGACCCATTGATCACTGGTATAGCGCAGCGAGAAGCAAGTCAAGGTCTATGTTGGCCTAGAATCAGAAAAATGTTGCATGTGCATGATTTAATTGAGTAGAAAATATACGTTGGTTTAGGGGAGAACAGGTAAGGTGAACTTGTAAAACAAGGCATACAAGAAGACATTGAAGAGTTAGGTATGAAAATATATATGCTATATGCTAAGCTCAATAGGAAAGGTATCCTCAAAAGAAAAAGAAAAGCACTTATCAACTATATGCTAAGTTCAAGTAGCATGGATGACGTGAGTAAGAAATCCTAATTTTCAAACTGTGATAATTGTAGTATGTATTACTCTGATGTGAGCGTTACACATCATGACTTATATCACATCAACTACACTAACAATCCAATCCAATCCTAAGAACCAAAAAATTAATATGTTAAATGTTTTATCATTTTGTCTTTTGTGGTTGAGGAATTTCGCATTTGAACCAAAACTTTTTACTGATACTAGGTATTGATCATAACACATATCAGAGGTGTTGGAATATGGATTTTAACCTATGCACACTATCACACACTTAGCTCCACGTCACCCAATATATGTTGCCTATGTGTTAGGCTTGAAAATTCGCCACACATGCAGGGGTGTGTGAGAATGTGAAAGTGAAATGTCCCATATTGGAAAGTTGAGAAACCTAGCAAGGGCTTATAAGGAGTTGGGCTACTACCCCCATTACCAATTGGTTTTGGAGTGGAACCTCAACTTCCTTCATCTTAGCTTTATTTAATTATATTAATAATTATTTATGTTTTAATGATTCTTTATTTAATGAATAATTGGTATTTAAGTATTTTAATTAATTTCATAAATTACTTAATAAATACTAATTAATTATATTTACTTATTGTAGTTGGTAACTAACAGGTTTTATGGTTTATTTTTGTGATCACATAATATTTCTGCCGACGATTACGAAGGTCCGATGGCAAACCTTCAAATTATTTGTTGGTTAGTTAGCTCATGCCTTTCATCAAATGTCCCAATATAATTGAGAATGAATAAATCAAAATCCTTCACATGCAGCCAGCCTCCTCTGTCAAGAAGATCCGTTTATGTGACTATGAAATAGTTGCGATCCATAGATATTATGGTATCTATTACAAAGAGGAAAATGCAATGCATGGTACTACCTAACAGAGGGATGCAGCATAGCAATGGAATTGTTAGGCATTATCCCAATGGAATTTGTTGATTCGGTTTGATGGCTCTGCTTTGTTCTTGCCAGTTCCGTTGCCAAACACTCCTTCAGTTCCACCACTACCTGGCTCATGATCGGCCTTTCGATGGAATCTTTAGATACACATGCCATTGCTATTGCAACAGCTTTCCAGACAGAGTTAGTATTGAAATTTCCTCCTAGCCTGGGATCAAGAATGCTATAAATGTCTCCATTTGAAAGCATGAAGCCAACCCATTCACTGATGTAAATCTTCTCATGTGTTTTCGAAAAAACAGGACGACATGTGATAATCTCCAACAGTACAATCCCAAAGCTATAAACATCACTTTTCTCATTTAACCTGTTTGACGCGTAGTAACTGCAGCAAGAAAGCCATGTAAAATTCCATTTCAATAAAAATATTTTTCTAGAGCATCAATATCTTTTTGAAGCTTCCTTTCTCCATTGTCCTTGTTTAACTGATATAATTTGATAATAGTGACCCATTAATGATTTGCATATTAAAGGTGATGGCTAAACTAAAATCCAGAAATACTTACTCAGGGTCAAGGTACCCAGGAGTTCCAGCAACAACTGTTGATATATAAGTCCCAGTATCGGTAGGGAAGATTCTGGATAGGCCAAAATCGGATAGTTTGGCTTGGAAGTTTTCATTCAGCAAGATGTTTGTTGATTTTACATCCCTGTGGATTATATGTGGCTTACAACCGTAGTGCAGATACTCCAGTCCTTAATTTCAAAATTAGTACACAAAACTTATCAAAAAAGAAGAAGAAAGCAGATGCGAGCTACAAAAGGATTATGAAAATCATCAAGTTTCTGACCTTGTGCGGTGTCTACTGCTATTCTAAGTCTATCTTCCCAACTCAAGATATTTCTATCTGCAAACCATAAAGAACGGAAGAGCCAATAAGTCTTAATTTACAAAGGCAATCATGTGGTGATGCAAGAAACTAAAAGCCTCTCAAAACGCTAAGTAATTGATTGTCCCAAAAGTTTGAAAGTACAAAAAACTTAATGATGAGTTTTGCTATTGAATAATTTCAATGAAAGCTAAACCTGAAAGGCACTCTTGTAAGTTTCCATTGGCCATGTACTCGTAGACCAGCCCAATTTTTGTTTCATCTTCGCAATACCCAACAAGGCTAGTCAAGTTTCTATGATGAACTCTCGTCAGAAGATTAACCTGCAATTAATCAAGAGGCCACGAAAACTAAATGTAATTAGTAAAAAAGAATTGGTCTCAAAAACTTGGTATTAGTTCATTTGTTTGACAAACATGCCTCTGAATGAAATTGTTGAAGCCCTTGGACCGATGATGGCGAAAGCATCTTAACAGCTACTTGAGTATCGCCTATGTAGCCATGATAAACTGTTCCAAATCCACCTCTTCCAAGAACCCTTTCAAAGTTGTTTGTGATCTGTAGTATCTCAGAGCATGTAAGTTGTCGCTTTGTGGACTCTAGTTGAATGGTCGGTTGTGCTTCTGAGACATTATCTCCTAAGATCATTACAAGTTTAATGAGAATTTTATACAATGCAAAACCTGCAGTCTTCAATATTTAAAACATGAAAAGAGAAAAGACATTCACTTATATTTTGGAAGTCTTACCCTGTTTTGATTTCCTTCTAACCACCAGATAGCTATTGCACTTAGTAAGAGGGCTGAAACTCCAACGACTGAAACAACTACCGGAATAAGGAAACCATGCTTCTTCTTCTTTTTCTTCTTGTTGTTGTTGCAATAAACATTTCCGGAGACATTTGGACTTTCGCACAAACTGACATCAAAATGATTGTTCGATTTTGATCAATTATAGTAACCAATAAGTTCCCGAGTAATATTAGGAACAGATGTTCTGGTTCCCAACAATCAAGTTTGTACGCAATACCTGATCATTTTATATCAACAATGAAAGACATTTGAAAATAAACAGAAAAAATGGCGGATTATATGCTAAGTTGTAAATACATTCATGCATACATATGGGTTGAGTTGTTCACCTTAACGATAGCAAACCATCATTCCATCTTTGAATGAGTCCTGCCGGAACTAGCCCTGTGAGTTGGTTTTGTTCTAAGTTTCTGCAAAGGTGAATTTAGCACTATATATCATGCGAGATGCTTCTGACTATAAAATTTGTAGTTTAGATGCCATACAGATTAAACCAAATAAATTCTGCAATTGAGACAAGAAATCTGGAACTGGTCCTGTTAACTTGTTGTTTGATAAATCCCTGCAAAAAAATACATATTATGTACCTTGTCCATGGTTTAATCCACAATTTATGTGACAAAAACATACTTACAAAGTCTGTATCATTGCGAGATTGGATATAGAAGGATCTATCTCCCTTGTTAATCCACTTGAGGACAAGTTCCTGATTGAATTGCATATTCGTCCATAACTTTATTAACCACTAAAACAAGTACTATACTAAAATAATCAAAATTATGAAGATACTTACAAGGATATGATTCTTGCAGACGCATTTGTAGGATAGATACACATGAGGTCGTCCCACGAGTAAACTTGAGGGGAGCTCTTGCCAGTTGATCTTTTTAATTTGATAAGCCAACTTGATGTTTGTGATTGCATCAACTAAAAATTTCAAGATTCAATAAACCAAAAATAAATGATCAAATCCAGTTATTCATGTACGCACACATGCCAATAACCTTCCCATAATTACTCTAGGAACAAAAGGGTGAGGAAGAATCAATACTTACAATCTGCTTGGCTTGTTTCCTGTTCTAACAATTGGTTCACTGAATAAACCTCGTGCGCATTCAGAATGGGTGGAAGCTAAGAAGCATGGATACGCCAATTTAGTGGCGTATCCCGTATCGGATACTCGTTTGGATACGATACGCTTCGGATACGGTCCGATACGCATTGGATACGTATCGCAGTCAACGGATACGTCAGTTGACTAACGGATACGAGTATCCGACATTCCAGACACGAGTATCTGACTTTTCGGATACGAACCTCCGGGCGAAGTTTGCCGTTGAGGAGCCCCTGGGTGCTGCGTGTGAAGAGGAAGGGAGGGGGAAGAAGAAGAAGAAGATGTCAGACTGGAGGGAGGTAGAGAGGGAGGGAGAGAGAGAGAGAAGAAGATGTCAGACTGCAGGGGGAGAGAGACAGAGAGACAGAGAGGGAGAGAAGAAGAAGATGTCGGACTGATCTCAAGTGACGACGTCGTTTGCTAAAACAGGATTTGTAATAGATATATGTATATATATATTTTTTCATAGATCTGTTTATGGGTTTGGGTCTTAAACAAATGGGCTTTGGGTAATGATATATTTGGGTGAAAAAAGCTATAGATGCCTAAAAATATAAAGAATCAGAAAAGAAAGCCCAAAATGCTACACTATATTTATAATTTATAATTTATAATCTATTTAAAATATATTTTAGGTTATATATATTTATTAATATATATTTATAATAGCCGTATCCATGACGTATCGTATCCTAATTTTTGAAAATTTGCCGTATCCCCGTGTCGTGTCGTGTCGTATCACCGTATCCGTATCCGTGTCCGTGCTTCTTAGGGTGGAAGGGTAGATTTTTCAGTCTTCAAGATTGAAAAAGAAAAAATTGTCCTAAAAACCCAGTTGGCCGAACTCTTCCGTAAATAGTGGTCGTGTTTAAATACGCAGGAGCCATTGGCCCATAAAAGACCTTCCCATCGCGAGTGATGTTGAACTTTCTGGACTGGTTGGGTTGGAGCTGCAAAACTTCTGCAAAGTGCATGTAAATATAATATTCCGTACTGTTATCGTTAGAAAACCAGTAAAAATCCAAGGGCTCGCTTGCATTTTTGGGCGTGGCAGCAGTGCTCATGACAAGAGGTGGTGTTTCGAGAGAATTTTGATTGGAGTCTGTAAACAGATTGGGTGAGGTACTTAGTTCTGCCCAATCACCAAGGTAATCAGCCTTCCAGATGCGATCATGAATATCATTTGGATACCTAAATTAATATGTATACAATTAGCTCACATAATCTTGGCATATAGAAAATCCAACCATCCTACTTTAGGTGTGCGATTTTTTTTTAATATTTTATTTTATTATTATTATTATTTTATATAAATTGACTGAAATGTCAAGAGGCTAGTTCTTTTTCCTTTTTTTATTTTTGGAAATACAAGCGATTAACTACAAGGGATATGGGGTTTTTAACATGCATGCACACTATCAATGTGTCATAGGAATCAAACCCGAGACCATTGATCTGCAAATCCAGGGCCCTATGACACTAAGAAAATTCTCAATATATATATGTATTATTTGTCCTCAGTTGCAAAAATATTAGATGACTCACCTGATATCATCTGCTGTAAAATTAACCGGGCCGGTGTTATACCGCGAGAAAAGTCCCAAAAAGGAACCCGTTTGTGTAACATAAGATTTGGCAGGTAAAGGTCTGAGTTCTATTGTGGATATAAATGGAACCCCTTTGCTTGTGTTGACCAGACAAAGCTGTATATAATTTTTCACAGGGACATATATCATCTCCTTGGTTGTGTCAGCCCACGAAAACGCGAAATTCACTGTGTCCCACAAATTAGGTCCAAGATGAAGTTGGAATTCTGGCAACTTATTTTTGGCATCATAATTCCCATAATAGAAGCCCGCTGGAATCAAGTATTCAGTCCCAAATGTGACGTTTATGTTGTAGCAGTTCCTAATTCCTAGAGGGAAGGTCCTCAGATACCGAAAGGGCTGATAGTTTAGGGTTAGCAAATCATCAGATTGTATGAACTTAGTTTCACCAGTGTCTATGAAAGTAGCATCTGAAACAAAGGTAATGCCTGTTTCTTGCTCACTGTATGCAGAGGTTTCCGGTAGGCCGCAGTCTATGCTGATGAAGCCTGAGATAAAGCTAACATATGTAAGTAGACAGAAGATTTGTCTACCTAGCTATAAAAAAATGCAAATTGACCAAGGGTAGTTAGAATTTTAACCTCAGATAAGATTGTTTTCTTTTTTATTGAAACCATGTTAAGTCAATTAATACATGCGTTTCATTTTGATCATTCAATTTGTTTTTTGGTTTCTACTGTCCTCTAATCTCTCGCGGGTGTTAATTAATTTCGTCATTCCATAGCATTTCGTCAATCTGGCTGTTAATTAATGGGTAAAATTTCATCTTTTTTTATATTCAATTTTCCTCTTCTTTTTACCTGATGTGGAGTGGAGAAATATTTGATTTACCATATATATCAGAAAATGTTTGATTTACCCCTAACATTAACGAAAGTAAACAGAATTGACGAAAGAACGAAATTGCCACAAATGAAAGCATAAGGACTACAGAAACCACAAAAAATGAAATGGAGGACCTAAATGAAATTCGGGACCATTGCAGTTAAAACCCCATAAAAAAATACTGTACATAATCAAAGTTCAATCTAACATCCAACTTTAAAGAAAAATAAAATAATCTAAGTTCTTTATAAAAATTAAATATTATTTTCTTACTAGAGATTGGATATGTTCATACCTTTTTTAGTCTGGGCATGAACTGGGAGCGCTAGAAGATGAAAACCACCTAGCAGTGCAATGAGGAATTGCCTGAATATCAGCCCCATCCTGTATATACTTGTGAAACATGACACAATTGTTTTCAAAGAATACCATTACATATATAAGCATCTATGTTGCACCCAGGTAGATGACTGCCGTTCCTAAGAGTTGTTTGACTTCAAAAGTTTAGCAGACGTGGGAACACCTTCTGTAGCCTCTAATTCTAAAATTTAAGGCTTAATTTGGACGACAGATGCCGTATAAATTTTTAAAGAACTTGTTCATGCAATATATTCCAAAAAATTCAGGACAATAAATACTCACATTCATACATTCTTATTTATTATTAATTAGTTCTTAGTCCAGCAGTGTTCTTTATTTTCATCATTGAAAAATGTTTTAAATTCAAAGACTGATACAAAAAGAATAATACATTTTTAAAAAAAAATTTAACTAGCTTCTTCGCACGCGTTTTCGCGCTTGAGAGAGACTTTTTTAAAAAAGTTTTAAATTTATTTTAGAATTAAAAAATATAATGAGTAGTTATGTTCTATAAAAATAGGATCAATTATCTGATTTTTCTTTTAATTTTAATTTTTTTTAATATGAAAAAGTGTGAATTTATCATATTATCCTCATTTAATTAATAATTTCAATTCTTAATGCTTGCATTAACCAAGAGCATTTTCTGGTATGTTGAATGTTTTACTATTCTCTGCCTTTTGCTTTATATATATAGATAAAGACGGTCGGTTATTTGACAAAACCCAATATAGTTGACTTTAATATTCAACTGATGTATAAAAAATTAATAACATAAAAACATAAGATAACACACAATCATTGGCAAACTAATCACTCACAACTCATAATCGTTGGAAACTTGATATTTAACTACATCAACGATTCCTTTGTTATTGACTTAACCAAATCAAAATTTCCACACCCCATTATAAAACAGAACTTATGTAACATCCTACTTCGACCAACGGAGGGGGGGTAATGTACCTTATATGTACATGCCCGCCTCCATATAGCACGATGCCTTTTGGGTGCTCACTGGCTTCGGAGTTATGGGAATGTAACTCCATACTAGGTTTTATAACTTAACACTAACCTTGATCTAACATTTTGGCTGTATAAGATATTATTCTCTATGCAACGCTTCAGTGCTAATTCTCTAAATGGGGGTGAGAGTTGTGTGTTAGCGTATCTGTTGCTAGAGAAGGGACCTCTATATATATGCATCACTTGAAAGCCTTGCCCATCAAGGAGCTGTCAAGTGTTCCTAGTTGCATTAGGATTAGGTTGTTCAATCCATATAGGATAGGAATTTCATTATCTCTTGTAATTCAAATAGAATAGCTTTTATACAAGAGTAATCTGATAAGTCTCGAGTAAGTTTCTGAACACGCAAACATCTTAGAATCCTTACATGATTAGAAGACCACAATTAAGTGGTTAAGACAATGATTTGTCTTACATTCTCTCACTTGGTCGATTAATCATAAGAGTGTTTGCATAGATCACTTTAAGGCCTTGTGAAACATGACTTAAAGCAATTCCCACTAAGCAATTGTCAACTATAAAGTATGAAGAGGGATTATCAAGACTTATGTGAATATCTTGTACTTCAAGGTCTTTACAACCACACTCATCACCCTTTATAATCACATAAGCTTAGATCAAGATTAAACTGCAGAACAACATGATGCATTGTAAAAGCTAAAATATCACCATGTTTGTTCAATGTCCCAAATTTTGACTACCAAGGTCTTATTAATTTCACTGTCATGAATACATTGCCATGCGCAGCTTCTTTAAGCTAGCAGTGCTGCTAAATGCTATTCATGTGTTTTCAAAATGTAACAATATAATTTTAAGATAAAATTAACTTTAATTTGAACCAAAACTGTATCAACATCCATCGAAACTATAGAAAACAACAACTGTTTAAAACTTTAAACAAAACAAGCTCCCACTGATTTAGGCATCCATGTCAGCTGTCAATCCCATACTTGAAACATGTCTATGGAAAACGGCATTTGGTACTCCTTTAGTGAGTGGATCTGCAATCATTTGATCTGTTCCTATATGATCTATGGTGGTGTATCCTTGATTGATCTTTTCCTTGACAATTATGAATTTTACATCCAGCAGCCTTGAACCTCTTGTTCTTTTGTTTCCTTAGCAAAAGTCATTGCTGCACTGTTGTCATTCCATAGCTGAATAGGCCTGTGAATCGATTCCACCACACTTAAACTAATAATAAAGTTCCTCAACCACATAGCCTGTGAAGTGGCTTCATAGCATGCTAGAAATTCAGCAAGCATTGTGGAACCTATTGTGAGAGGCTGCTGTATGCTTCTCCATGAAACTGCAGCTCCTCGAAACATAAACACAAAACCAGATGTGGATTTTAATGTGTCTTGACAACCTGCAAAATATGCATCTGCAAATCCTTGTAATTCCAAATTTTCACTTCTTTTGAACACCAGCTTGTAGTCTTTTGTTCTCTGCAGGTATCTCATGACTTTCTTCCCTGCAACCCAATGTGCTTGCCCAGGGTTAGACTGAAACCTCCCTAACATGCTGACTGCATAAGCTAGATCAGGTCTTGTACATACCTGCGCATACATCAGACTCCCTACTAGTAAAGCATAAGGTTTGTCAGCCATTTCAAGCTTTTCTTGTTCAGTTTTAGGTGCTTGTTCAGTGCTTAATTTGTCACCTTTTGCAATGGGAACATCACTGCATGCGCAGTCCTGCATATTGAATCTTTTGAGCACCTTCTCTATATAAAACCTCTGTGATAGTCCAAGTAAATCTTTCTCTTGATTTCTGCTTATGTCTATCCCCAAAACAGAGCTTGCTTCTGCCATATCAGTCATATCAAAATGTTTGAATAAAAAACTCTTGCAATCATGCAGCATAGTTTGATTTGTGCAAGCCAATAATATGTCATCCACATAAAGAACTAGAATAATGAAATGTCTCCCACTGATCTTCATGTATATGCACTCATACAATGCATTTTCTATGAATCCATATGCTTTTACAACCTTATTAAAGAAGTAGGCCAAAAAACAAAAGTAAAGAAATATTTTTATATTTTTTAAAATTAAATTTTTTTAAAATAAATAAATAAACACGTCTCCCGACGATATTTGGTCGGCATAGGTATTAGACTTCTCCCGACAAAAAAACCTTTGCAGACAAAGTTTCGTCAGGACAAGTCTAATCTGTCAAATCTTTGTAGGCATAGAACTGTGCCGACGAAATTTCGTCGAGAGAGGTCTTCTTAAAAAAAATAAATATAAACTTACTTTAATTAATTTTTTAAATTTTATTTTTAGTAATTAAATAATATATTTGCCTTATTTAATTAGTTAAATTAGTAATTACATTTTAATTATTATTTAATTAGTATTAGATTTTTTAATTAACTTCATGAATTATATTACTTAATAAATAGTAATTCATTTTTTCTTTTTTCCTTTAATATTCGCTTAGTAAAACAATACTACTAATCAAAGTATTATGCTACTTTACGGGTATAGCCGCATAGCTGGACTTATAAAATATTCTGTTTTTTGGAGTTTCACTGCGTGGCTATACTTTGAAGATATTCTATTATATACATTATTTTTAAAAAGGAAACACGCCTGTCGCCTAGCGCCTAGAGCCTATTTTGCCACTTGTCAAAAATCATATAGCCGAAAGGCTATACTAATTTTTTTAATAATAAAAACCGTAGGAGCTATACTCTGTTTATTATTAACAAAAACCCGAGTTGGAAAAGGTTTGATGACGGTCTGGGGGGCAACCAATCCTTATGCTAGAGATTTTCCTGTTGACATGTGAAAACCGATAACTCGGAACAGAAAATTGCAGACAATGATATACTAAAAAAAAACATACATCAAGTACTAGAGATATATGGAATGTGGTCTAAATTTGATATTGGAATGTACTTGTAATTCTCTTTTGTGTAGTTCATACCGAGTGTAGGAATTTATTATTATCTTGTCAACTTTATGATTCCTTATGGAAACTGGCGAGTGAAAAGATGTGCAATGTTAAAGTGCCACTCTAGATTGCTGTTTTTTTTTTTTTTTTTTGTTGTTGTTTGTTAACAAATGCGTCTGGGGGTCATCAATTTGGATTGCTACATTTTGTTTAGTTTATCGTACTCAAATATATTCTGGGTTGACTTTCTAGGGCAGGTTTTCCATTTCCTTTATACTTATGCCGTTATGGTAGATATAAGCTCCTTCACTATTGATGAGTTTGCCCAAGCATTTCAAGACAAGGTTATATCTTATCTTTGATCCAACATCAGATTTATTGTGTCTTACACTTGCTCAACATCTTCGTTTGGTAAAATGCCTTTTAGGATTCCTTGCTACTTGGAAAAATTCTCGTGGCCCTTCTGAAGCTTCTTCTATCTAATGTTGAAGGCGAGCTTGGCTGTGGATCCATATCCCTCATTTGAGCAAATCATGCAATTTTCTTGCGTTTACTCACTCGGTGAGTTATGAACAAACAATATATAATCGTGCAGATCACAGACATTTACAGTTCATTTCACTTAAGAACAAAGAGACTGCAATCTATAAGACTGTTGACATGTTTTGTTACAGGGAAGTTAAATACCACTGAAAGTAGCAATAAGATATCAGATAAATTTAAAGAATATAGGACATAGGATATCAGCTAATAATCAAAAGTTTGGTGTGACTGCAAAAAAGGTGTCCATTCCAGAATGTCCGATACATACGCTTAGGCAACAAGAAATTTTCTGAACAAAATCATAATCAGACTATTAGTAGTCCATCCATATGCACTTTTACAAGATCCACTTGCTTTTTGTGGTATAGTTGATTAGAGATACTTATTGTTGTCAAACATTGGAGACTTTTTTGCTCATCTCTTAAATCAATTGTTATTTTCATATTTTTATGAAAAAATTGAATGGAAGTACTCAATAACTAAGCATCTTTATCAAATGATTTGGCAGATTGAAAATCAAGAACCCACTCAGGAATTCTGGAAGAGATCGCTAAACCCTTTAACATGGACAGAAATACTGCGTCAAGTACTGGTTGCCGCTGGTTTTGGTTCAAAGCAAGGTGCAAGGCAAAGGGATGCCCTTAGCAAGGTCTTCTAATTTAACTCCCATAGTTGCAATTGATTTTACTAAGATCCGTTTCCTCTCTAGTAAATGTATTTAATTATCAACACATCTGTATTCTGCAAGTTAAGTGCTATAGATGCTCAATAATATGTGTTCATCACCCAAAACCATGAACATTCAAAGCCTTATTGGCAATAGACATTTAAGATCTGTCATTACCCCGAATAATCTGTTTCCACCTTGAGGCAGAGCCGGAGTTGGATAGATTCATTTTCCATACTTAAGGACCAAAATCAGAAATTTTAGGTTTTACATATAACATGTAGTGATTGAATGTTAGAGGAAATAGTTTCTTCTGTTTTGTTTGTTGCCATTATCGTGCATTCCTAAATAACATCTGTTGAGCATATGTTTATTTGTCTCCGCTTGTCTCTGGAATCATTTGCTTTCATCATCCACATATCGTGTGCGTATTAATTATTCTGAAAAGAAAGTGGAGGAAGCCCAATCAGATACTGAAGACTCTTCTGGAGCAGTTGATGATGACCTCGGTGACAGTGGTACATGTAGCAGTGATGCTGATTCTAGGTGCAATTCAGGAAATTCCAGAATTAAAAAGCTGACTTATATGAACCATGGCAAAATTAAAGATAACATGGTGCTAGTATAACACCAAAATTGATGAGAGCCATCCAGGAGAAGTATGGTTGTTAGGACTGATGGAAGGTGAATATTCATTTAAGCATTGGAGAAAAGTTGAGCGCAATAGTGGCACCAATTGATCTTCTTAATGCAGGTTCTAGTTTCAGAATGGATACAAAGCGAGGCAAACATATATGTGCACCCCCACCGTGCGTGCACCCTGCAAACCAACAATAAAAAAGTGGAAAACGAGGATCAAACTCAAGACCATTTACAAAGAAGGATCTAAGACCATGTTAGCCAACAACATGAACTCCAAAGGCTTAACAAATGAGACAATAATGCATAGCAACTTATTACAATCATGGTGTATGATTGAGAATCTATATTTTACAGTCTGAAATTTTTGCTGGTAATCGGCAACAAAGTTTCTACAATTAAAGAACTTTCCAGTAGGTTTCAATTGAGGATAACGAAAATGCAGGACATCTTGGATAAGCTATTTTTGGAGCACTGCAAGAACAAACATTTTGGGAAAGCATTTGAGACTGTTGTCAAACCTGGAAACAAGAGTGACGCAGAAGATGGTGGTGGTAAAGCCGAGGAAAATAGCACATCCAGAGATGTCTAATTCAGTTTCTCCGGAAGCTGCTGATGCTCTGCTTCTCGAGTCCAAAGCCATCAGTTATAAGCCAAATAAACTTGCTCTAATTTGGGATTTGTCTGAGTTTTAAATATGAATCAAACAGCTTATATTTGAGCCTCTCTACTGCGTTTTTTAATATAGGGCCATTTTAATACAATGTTTAAGCCCATTTTACAAAACCCAACCCGTTAGTTATATTAAAAATTAGGTTAGATGTCTTCTTCCCTGCGTAGCCTACACTCCTTCCTCTCGCTGTTTCGACTTCATCTCTCTCTCTCTCGGTCTTTCTTCATGCAGCGCCTCAGTGCCACCTTAAGCATCGACGCCTCAACGGCAAAACGCCAGCCCAGACCAACCCAGGCGGCCTAGGCGGGCGCTAGGCGGCAAGGCGGGCGCTAGGCGGCCTGGGCTGGGGCTAGGCGGCCTGGGTGGAGGCTAGGCGGCCAAGGCGGGCGCTAGGCGGCCTGGGCTGGGCTAGGCGGCCTAGGTGGAGGCTAGGCGGCCTAGGTGGAGGCTAGGCGGCCTAGGCGGCGCCCAACTCCCTGTTGTACTTTATGTTTGTATTTTGAAGCTGTTGTTTTAGTTTTGCTCAAGTTTTCTCTATCTGGAAAATTCAAAATACGCTAGATGCAGTGTACCCTGTCTTGGTTATGTCTTAGCTGAATACCATTGTACTTCCTTCTCTTTTAATTGTTGAAAATTTTTATTATAGTCTTTTGCATTGTACTTTGTGGTTTACGAGTTTGAGCTGATGCTTTATTTGCACATTGCATTTTCTTTTTCTTTTTCTTTTTAATCATCGTCCACATCTCTGGATGGCGCATCCTATTAGGAAAGCACATAGTACATGCTCGGCTGAATTTCTGACCATGCCTGCCTGAACTAAAGTTAGACCAATCTAGTTAATTTGAAGTAGAATGACTCACTGATCCAGGGAAGAAGAAGCTTATACAAGAAAAGAAAAGTTCAAAGGTTAATCTATATAGGACAATGGTTTGATTTATGGTTACGTAATGGCAAAACATGCAGGCTAGCTAGTAAAGTCCTGTTGTAATTTATGTTTGTATTTTGAAGCTGTTGTTTTTCTTTTGCTTAAGTTTTCTCAACACTTTAAAATTCAGGGGTGATCTGGAAAATTCAAAATACGCTAGATGCAGTGTACAGGTCCTGCTTATGTATCATACTGTAGCCTTCTACTCTTCGTAGTGCTACCAGTGTTAGTTTTGTCTTGTGGCTTACTGATATTTCAATTGTATTGCTTCAATTTATTGTTTTATCATTGTTTACTGCATAAAAATGCCTTAATTGCCCACTTACCAGCTATGCATACATGTGTAGGAGTTTGCATATGCATATGTAACCATGTCCTTGGTGTTAGAATATAAAATAACTGTGGGCTCACATTCTAACAATTTAAGCTTTTAGGAATAGTGTAAACCAACCAACTTATCATGGTGTTAGAGAAGGAGATCCTAAGTTTGAATCCCTGTATTTTCATCCCCTAATGTAAGTTAAATTCCACATTGGGCTCTCTACTGGTGGGAAGAGGTCCACATGTGAGTGAGTGGGACTGTGGAAGTGATTGAACATGAAATAATCGTTGGTTCATATCCTAATAGTTTCAACTTTTGAAAACATTGGTGAACCAACAAAATTTATCAATTGGTAGACTGCTTAGCATCACGAAACTGCTTTTAAATTTTTATTCTTGCTAGTTTAAGCGATAGTTTGGTTGTTCTCAGTTGGTTTGTTGTTTGAAAAGATTCTCAGTTTTTCTTTTAATTTCAGGTTTATATCAATGTATCATCACTTAATGCTCATTTCTCCCCATCCATATATGCTGCAATTCTGGGATTAATTGCTTACCTAGTTGCTCTGCAATCGAGCTCTGAATCTGTATCCTTGGAAACTATTGATTCATTTAATGTCGCAACAAAATTTATCTATGATTTAAATTAAACTCGACTAGTTAATTAATTAACTAATTATTTTTAAAATTCAAATATAATATAATGTTTTTGTCTTCTTGAGTTTGTCCTGTAAATTCGCAAATAACATTCATATCATCATTCTTTTATATCCTCATAGATAAACACACAAATTTCACTAGAAATGAAAGCATTAATGCTAGGACTTTGATTTAGAAAGTTGTATCCTAGTGGAGCAACCATATTTAATTTCATTATTCTATTTGTTGTTTCAAATATAATTGCTAATTAAAGTAATTAAAAAAAGGCTAACATATTACTTAATTACATATATTAAATTAAAGAAGTAGGCCAAAAAAAACAAAAGTAAAGAAACTAATTATATATTTTTAAATTTTAAAAATTTTAAAAATTAAAAAACCTGTCCTGACCAAATGTCGTCGGCACAGATCTATGCCGGCAAAATTTCCCAGATTAAATTTTCTTTTTAAAAAAGTGTAACCGAGCGGCTATACTATTTATATATAAAAGAAAACAGGACGCGCTTAGTTAGAAATGGCAATTTTCCCAGCAAGTAAGGGTCTTCGAGGGAATTCAACCCTAATGGGTCAGATATGAAGGACATAAAATGGGTATGGGGATGGATACGGGGAATTTTTTGGGTATGATGTTTGGGGAGGGGCGGGTATGGTATTTTAATCCCCAACCCGAACCCTCCCCATTTAGAATATATATATATATATATATTAATTTTTTGATGAGGTATATATATATATATATATATATATATATATGCAGAGAGTTTCCATTGAGGGATCCCTCAAATAAGCTTATTTGAGGGACACCCCTTGTAGGGCCCACTTCGGATTGTATTTCACTAATTCAAACCGTCTATTTTGTAGATACACATTCAAAGATCATCTCTACAAAAAATCACTTGAATCCGATATCATTTGACTATTCAATTGAGTTATTGAAATTTTAGTACTTTCTTGAAGCACCATGTTAATTGATTTTGTAGGACACAATTGGATGTCGAAACGGTTTCCGATTTGTCTAATTTTTTGTAAGGATGATCTATGAATGAAGACCTAAAAAATAGATGGTTTTGATCATTGGAAAAAAAATTGTAGGGTACCCTAAAGGGCGTCCCTCAAATAAAATTATTTGAGGAATCCCTCAATAAAAGGGGACTGTATATATATATATATATATATATATATTATAGTATATATATAAAGATGCTATTAAAGTGATTGTATTAACTAAGTTTTATATTTTATATTATTATATTATATAATTATATAATTATATAATTTATACGCCACACTACTTATTTATTTACTTAACTTCCAGTACATATATAAATATTCTTATATTGTCTTATAAGTATGTATTATATATATTCATTATTTTGCCTTAGTAGTGCTTAGGTACCCCATGTCAAAATAGTAAAACCAGGCTGCTATACTTGTTTTTTTTTAATGTGTTTGGTATATTGAGTTTAAACTTCGTACCTTAAGGTCCATTGGGCCTAATTCCATAAAAATAAAAAAATTGGGCCTATATGTGATTGAGGTGAGAATAATCAGTGCATGCTTGGAGTTAGTAGTGGGTTGTACGGGACGTGACATAACACCGAAACATTATCCATCAAACTTCTACTAATTTCCCTCCAACAGAATGGGATGTGCTTTGATTTGTTTTCTTTCTTCTCTCAATATTGTTATTTCTTGTGTTTGGCTAACGTTTGTAATCTTACATTAGGGAGGTTGGAAAAATATACACAATAATCACCTTTATATTGGTTATGACGTACGTGGCACAATAATCCTCCTGTATGTATATATATATATATATATATATATATATATATATATAATACCATGGCAAAGATGAAGAGGGTCACCAGAGCAGACCTCATACAATCACCTGCGCCATTAACATTAGCTAGAGAAAGAGAAAATAACAAAAGCTTGCTTTGCTGAGCTGTGTATATTTATAGGTTTCAATGGTCTGAGAACGCATTATTTGAATATTGGGGGGTTGATTTTTCTACTACTTTGATTTTGGGTTGCAATTAGACGTTGCTGCAAAAAGAATTTCACCATTTGTGAGGGAAGACTTGAACCTTGACTTCGGTTCCATTTTTAAAAATATCATAATTGACTTGCCAATTCCTTCGAAAGATTAGAGTCTACTTTGACTTTGCCACCCATGAACAGAACAGAATCTACCTTAGAATTGGACCCTATGGTCCAAGGGACTTGTTATAGTTCAGGATTCAGACCAGCCCAGTTGAGGATGAGTTAACCATAAAAATACAAATAGTTATACAAATTAATTAGTAAATTGTGTTTACATATAGCATTAACTTATGATATCATGCACCTGCTCGTTGGAAATGTAATATCATCGCTCACTGTAGTCCTTGGTTCGGGATCAGGAGCCGACTCCATTTTCAAGCATTGCTCTAAATCCTTATAGACAACATCTATGTCTGGCCTTTCGGCTCCGGTTAGAGGCACACAAGCCATGGCAGTTTGTATGGCTTTCCTAACAGAATCCATCTTGTACTTTCCCTGTAATTTTGGATCCACTACGCTTTCGATACGCTGGTTATTAACTTCACTACGCACCCATTCAATTATGTGTATACATACTTCTGGTCCTCCAGGTTGTACTACTTCAGTGTTAATCGCTCTTCTACCGGTTATTAGCTCTAGCAAGACAATCCAAAGCTATATACATCACTTTTTTTGTTGAGCCGTTTTGTGTTGTGATATCTGGACAAATATAACAAGAAAACATGTCAACAAGGTCGAATCTAATAAATAATCCCTGGGATAAATTGGCTATTGAAAATATATACCACAAGGTACAAAAACAAAAGCAAAAAACAGGATATATGTATAGTTAATTCTTACTCGGGATCAAGGTATCCAAGTGTTCCTTTGGACAAAGTTGATACATGAGTGATACTTTCAGTTGCAAAAGCTCTAGAAATACCAAAATCACCTATCTTGGCTTGCAATCTTTTGTCTAACAAAATGTTGGCTGGCTTTATATCTCTATGAACTATCGGCATATTGCGGTGAGAATGCAGGTAATTCAGTCCTATAAAATTCAGCAGCCATTACTCACTACTACAAAACTGGTCAAGGAGCAGGAGCTAGCATAAGAGCATACAGTACTCATATCATATCAGCTAGCATAAGAACAAAACTGGCTTTATATCTCAACTCTCTCACACTGTTTTTCCTGAGCCTCACCGTATGTACAGTGACTACTCATATAATTTCTTTTGTAATTTACTAATCTTCTTACCTCGTGCGGCATCTAGAGCAATACCGAGTCTCTCTTTCCAAGTCAAAACTCTTATAATAATATCTGCACCCAAGAATTCGTTATCAATGAATCATGCAGTTATAAAAAGAAAATTACGGAGGGAAACTTACAGTGTGTTGGGATGAGGAAATTTAAAAGTATTTAAGGAATTCATAAACAATAGACTTTAAAATGATGTAAATTAATGTTCTATAATTTGTAAAGTGAAATGAGAATAATAATTCAATCACGAGTTTTGAAAGGAGATTTAGTACCTGATTCGGGGCCTTGTGAATGTGCTGTGTGAAACAATGTGGTGCCGGTGTGAGGCGGCTGTGCAAGTGATGCAGATGGCGAAGGTGAGAGCTCTGCATTTGAGGTGTACACTGAAATTAGGTTTACTCTTTTCATTTCTTAATAACACAGGCAGCGTAATACTAATGGGAAAAAAGGGGAAGTGGCGGGGTGAGAAAGTTCTCATCATAAATGCCATTTATGAATATATAGCAATGGTATACCTGAGTCAGAGCGATGGGACCGCACAAGCAATGGAGCTGATGATATGTAGCGGTGGTCCGGTGACTGCGGGCTTGATGCAGGTGGTGAAGGTGAAAGTACTGTATTTGGGGTCGACAGTTGTTTAGGATGAAGAATAGAAAAGATTCGGAAATTGAAGTTAATTAGCTAGGTTTAAATTTTTTTTCCCCAGTATATGATGTGAAATGCAATCAAATAGCAGCAGGTTCACTTGCAAAAGTCCATATTCGTGTAATGATGATGAGAAAAGCTGAACGAGTTATATATGTTGTTATATTTTACTTTATACGTATGAATATACAATCATTACCAGCTGATAAATGCTGTTTCAAATTTCCATAGGCCACGAACGCATAAACAAGTGCCATACAGTCAACGTCATCACAGTACCCAATTAAGGAAACCACGTTTTATGATCAGCAACACTCATCAAAAGCGCAACCTGCAATTCGATATGCATGTTTCGTCTTTGTAGAATCTTCAACAAAGAATCCAGACAAGAAAGAAATATATATAGTTGAATTATCTATACCTCGTTATTAAATTCTTCTAAGCCTTGACTTGATCTAGGCGAGAGTATTTTTACAGCAACTTCAACCTTATTTTCCAGCGTGCCACGGTAGACTTTTCCGAATGCGCCTTCTCCAAGCAGTGATGTATAATTACTGGTGATATTCGTGATCTCAACTTTAGAGAAGTGTTGACCCCGACTGGGGTCAGAAGGGGGCTTCAAAAGGGTGGGCTTAGTATCAGTATGGCCAACTTCTTGCGCCTCTGGCATTGTGTTAGCTTCAAAATAGGTTTCAACTATGTTAAGCACTAAATTTACAGCTCAGTGGATTCGGATTTGATTAGCTTAGCCTAGATTAAATCACACTCATCGAACAGCAATTAGTGTGGTGATAATGCTCATCCCCAAAATTTTAAACTTTTACGCTAAACAACTCATGTGTGGGGGCCCTTTTTTGGCTATTCTTTTTTATGAAACACTCTGGCTATTCTATTTCGGCACTCTTACCTTTTTCTCCTTTGGTTTTAAAGGAGTGCCACCAAATAGCTGCAGCTGCTACAACTAATAATATGCCGATTGAAATTCCAACAGGAACTCCTACCGAAACACCAAGATTGTGCTTCTTCTTCTTCTTATTGCAAGAAACCTGTCCGGATAGATTTGGATTTCCGCACAAACTGAAAAAGTAATTCAAGGCAAATGTAGTAAGATTTCCATGCATATACTTCCTTTTAAATAAAAAAAAAATAATAGCAGATGCTATAAGATTCTCAATAATCTAGTTCTCGGAAAATTAATGTATATATACCTAGAGAAATTTGAAAGTAATTGAACATGTGCGCATGTTAAACACGATTTAGGCCGAGTTACACACAAAATTCATAGATCATAGCTTCTTTGTTTTTTGGCAAGATAAAGGAGCACCTTAATAGTAGCAAACCATTCTTGCTTCTGTCACTGAGTCTCACTGGAACTGAGCCTGTGAGCTTGTTGTTCTCCAAGTTTCTGCAGAAGTAAAGACATACTCTAACCATGCTTTCTCACTAGGGATTGTAACTAACTTAGCCCCATGTATGTACATAATCTTGAAAATGAACTTACAGGACATTTAAATTTGGCAATTGAGATAAAAAGTCTGGAATTGGTCCTGTTAAGTTATTGTTTGATAAATCCCTGAAATCATGAGCATGAGCCTGAGCCGATCAACTCATATGCTATTGGGGTGAAAATGAAATTACGATCTTACCATATATGCTGCTGTAGGCTACACCATATTCATTAGTTTTGTAATACTCATGACAACATGTATATTAATTTACTTACAAAGTTTGTATCATTGTGAGATTGGATATAGAAGGAGCTATCAGCCCTGTTAATCCACTAGACGACAAATCCCTACAGATTGCATTGCATTTACCCGTAACTATAAACCAAGTTAAAAAGAGATAATTAAATCAAATCATCAATAATTTTGTCTGAGGACACACACACATATATATATATATATATACATATATACACTTACAAGGATTTGATGTATCGGGACTCATTTTCATGAGCACTAGCAGTACAAGTGACACCTTCCCACAAGTAATCCTTGGCACACGGATCTCCTTGCCAGTTCTTAATAATTATATAAGTTGACTTGATGTTTGCGATTGCGTCAACTAATAATATTTTCATCATATACAAAAAGAAGGACGTTATGTCAAGAAAACTTAAGGGGTTTTTAGATTCGAGCCCGACTCATGCAACTATTATTCAGGGAGGCTATAATGAGGGGTAAAAATGTGGGCTTATAATGAGGGATTCTTCAATAGCCGTCCGATTTAATGCAGAGCTATTATTAGATTTAATCATCGATTTAGGCCTAATGACATTGTGTGATACATATACTAGTACCTAACCGAAAGGTAGGTACGTAATAATTGAGGGAAGGAGTACTTACAATCTTTTTGGTTTGTTTCTGATTCTAAGAATTCTTTTACCATATAAATCTCGAACGCATTGAGGA
This sequence comes from Prunus armeniaca, assembly GCA_903112645.1. Classification (NCBI taxonomy): domain Eukaryota; kingdom Viridiplantae; phylum Streptophyta; class Magnoliopsida; order Rosales; family Rosaceae; genus Prunus; species Prunus armeniaca. Next base: position 4,138,474 of record CAEKDK010000003.1, on the reverse strand, counting down.
TAGGTAGGAGGAAAGAGTCTTCAGAAGTAAAGATGGAAAAATTATAGGATTGTGCTCCTCCTCCTCCTCTGAAAGCCAGGGTGCTGTTAATAGTATTTGTGTACAAGTAACGAGGAACAAATGGGTCCGAAGTGAGCTCTCCATTTATGGTAATAGAGATCTCTCTGATCTGGCTGGCTTGGAGCTTTGCAACTTCTGCAAAGTGAATGTAAGTATAATATTCCGCATATTTATCAGCGGGCACCCAGGAAATATTCAAGAATTGGCTCGAAATATCTTTTGGCGTGGCAGCAGTACGCATGACATCAGATGGTAGTTGGTAAGTGTTTTGGTCGTTGTTTATGATGGATAGAGTACTTAATTGTGCCCAATCATCGCGGGGATAGGAATACCATAGGCGATCATAAATATCGTTCGGATACCTGTATGGCATACAAATATGTCAGTTTAGTTTTCGGCAAAGATACCATTGAATACTTGCAAATGTATATATTATCTCCTGCGCACAAGTAATTGTAGAGTGGTATTAGAGTACGACTATGTCAGATGGATAACTAGTTCATGAGTTATAATAAAAGTAGATATTTATTGACGTTATTTCCTAAAAAGTGAGAAATATCAATCATGTCGTTTACTTTGTAACGAAACCAGGATTTCATGTGTGGTGGCCTCCCAAAAATGTATATAAAAAAATCCGAACTCACAATACATACTAAAGTAACCAAGAGGACCAAAACATTACATATATGAAAAAAATTTACAAATTTTTTCCTTTTGTAATCTACACATAAATTTTTTGGAGGACCCATTGAACTCAAGAGAGATAATAAATCAAAATTGTACAAACCTAAACAAACCATATGTGGAGAGAACACAATAAAAAAAATTCACAAATCCAAACCAACCATTGGTGGAGAGAAAACAATAATAGATATAGTAAATTTAAGAAGAAAAAAAAAGTAGACATGAAAATGAGATTCTTGACAGATTAAAAGTATATATATAATATACTTATAAAAATAAAAAATAAAAAGAGGTGAGGGGTCTGCGTCTACCCATATTATAGACATAAACGAATTATACTATGTGGTGGTATTTTAATACCATACATAAATTTTTCCTAAGCAATGGCTCACCTGTATCCAGCTGTATTAGCCGTTTGACCAACGTCATAGCGCAACAGAAGTGCCAAGGACTGTTTGGGCATCTGTGTTGGATAAGATGCAGTGGGTAAAGGCCTGAGTTCGATTGCTGATATAAACGGAACCCCAGTGCCGATGTTGACCAAACAAATATGTATATGGTTTTGCGCAGGGGTATGCAAGAGCTCCTTGATTGTGATGCTGGACACATTCGAAAACGCCACTGAATCCCACAAAGTAGCTCCAAGATGTAGTTCAAATTCTGGTAAATTACCTTCCTGGCTATCGTAATTTCCATAAACGAAGCTTGCTCGGATCAAATATTTATCGCCGCCCGTAAGGCGTATGCTGTAGCAGTTTCTGGTTCCTTGGGGAAAGCTCCTAAGGAACCAGAAGGGCCGTGTATATTGATCTCTGTAATCGAGCGATATGGACTTGCTGTCTCCTGTATCTGTTAGAGAGGAGTCTGAAATGTAGTAAATGCCGGTAGTTCTTTCTGTGTAGCCGGGACTTTGCTCTAGACCACAATCTATACTTATGAAACCTGGGAAAAAAGCATGAGAATTATATACCAATTAAGATCAACTCTATTTTCTCACTGGAAACAAGCATATATATTATATACCTGATTGATCCTGGGCATGAGCTAGGAGCATCAGAGCAATACCACCAAGCAGTGCCCAGAGGAGTGGCTTGAATACCCACGACATCATAATACTTGGGCAATAAGATACGTATTTATTTTCAGAGACAGCATTATATATAGGGTTTTCTAGGGTCTAGTTGTATTTTTCTAAAATACTTTGTTGTCTTTTTATATCTAAGTTTACTTTTCAAAGTAAATAAGTCCTGGTGAGAATAAATAATTCTGTTTACACACTATCCAAATTTGATATTTTGAGTCTATAGGGGTCTAGTTGTATTCTTCTCGTCTTTTTTTATTTGTTTTTTTTGTTTGTTTACACAAATAATAAAAAAAAAATATTGGTATGTGACATACATATATACAATGTGTTGAAATTGGCTCATCATTTGTACATGAAGTCAAGAAAAGAAGATTGATACCGGTCACAATGTGTCGCAACGAAGTTTAATTGGCAATGAGTAGCCCAATTCCTTACAAGATAACATTGCTCTAATATCATCAACAAAGTTTAGGTTCCAACCAAAAATCAATTGGCAATAGAGAAAGTAGCCTTCTTATAAGTCCATTAGTCATCATAACTTTTCAACATATGACAAAATACTCTCAACATATGTAATATAGGTAAATTTTCTAAGTTTGGAGCTTAATTATTATTTAATCCAAATCAATACTACTGTGTAAATCCCATAAACAATAGTCTAAGGGTATTTTGGACATTAACTTCTAAAATAGAAACTAATTAGACTATACTAAGTAAACAAATAATTTGTTTTTTTCGTTCGAAAAACTGCTAAGTCAACTAGTCGTGAAGGGACGTCATCAAAAAGGTGTCATTATCCTCAGACTTGAAAATCTTTTAAACTTCTGTCTAACATTTTTATCTTTGTTTATAATGCCAAGTGGATGTTCAACACAATTTCCAATATAGTTCGATTATCAAATAAATCTAAGCGACTGTTTTTGGTACGTACTTGCTAGATTATGGAGGTTCAAATACGTCATGTATACACACGCAAATGCACGTTGAATATGAATCATATTGGAATTTTACAAAGAACGCTGTTGAAGTTATATATAGGTCACGTTTGATGGTTAGAACATGATTAATTCATCTTCTACGTTTAAGTTAGACAAAATTTGAAAATGAGCACGCATTTTTTTTTCTTAACATACTTTGAATCTAGTGAGCTAACTTGCGTATTATATAACATACCTTAAATTTAGTGAGTTAACTCGCGTATTAGTATTATGTGTGGATGAGAGAGAGAGAGAGAGGGGTTTGAAGTTCATGGGGTAATGCAATTACTATAAATTATTAATTATTCTTTTTACAAATTATGAAAATTATATAAAGCAATAAGAGTATATCATTTTCTTATATATGAAAAACCCATTATTCAACTTACAAATCAAAGTGTGGTCGACGACTTTTGTGGGTGGACCGTGGACGGGCTTGAAAGATCCATCATTAATAAATTATGCATTCTTACAAATTAGGTTGAACCAGTCGTCTTGTGAAATCTGGTCAATGAACACGTGTACGTACATTTCACTGATGACAAATTAACACTAGTTCAACTATAATAATGCATCTTTCTCCTCGAAAGGAAAAAAACTAGTACTGCATCTTGGCAAGTGTCGCTTATTTTACCAGGAAAAGAAATTGGCACTGGCAAATAATATATATTGTCTTCGTCGCTAAGTCAGCAATATATACATTTGCGCAATAGATATTCCTTTTTTTATTGTTTGTTTTCTTTATAATAAAAAATAGTATGAATATAATGGAGACTTAAGGGGTATTTTGTAGTAGTACTTGCATGTTGTGGAAAATAGACCTTTTAGAAGTTTCACCGGTGACTAGCTAGCCTAAAAAGACAAATACCAAAAACAGTTCATGACCATACATTTCATAACATTTAATACATGTCATAGCTCACGTCAATTAACATAGCCAACTATGTTCATTGGCAGACTCAGAAATTTTTTAACGGATGTACAATTTTGAAAGATTAAAAGCTTTATTAAAAATTGAATAAAATAAACAAATTATAATTGATCATACCTCTAATCGTGTCGAATTTGCTATTTCATAAAAGCCAAATTAGGAAAAGAAAAAAGAAAAAAGAAAAAAGAAATTACGAAAAAGGGGAAAAAAAAGAAAAAAAGAAACGAATTGGCTTTTGGCCAAGAAGAGGAAAAAAAAACCAACACAACAAACTTACTTTTGGTGAAGAGGGAAAAAAATGCAGCAATAGCAACCCAATTGATTTCCTTCTTTTTTAAATATTTTCGTAATCCTTGTTTAAGTAAGAAAGAAAATGATGTTTAAAGACTTTTTAAAGCCCACGAAATGAAGGCCTAAGCATGTTGTTGAAAGACCATGAATTGCAGTTTGCCTCTTTTTTTTTTTTTTTTTGCTTGCCCAAAAACGTCATTTTGGTTAGAACTTTTTATCATTTAAAAAAATAAATAAATAAAAAGGAGCTCAAGGAGCAACGCACCGCAGCAAACAGACTTTGGCTGAGTCATTTTGTCGAACATCTGGAGTGCACAACCACCAGTTAAGCAAAGGTGCAATTTGAAGCATCTACAATGGTTTTTCATTGCAGTTTAATAGGTCCGCTACTGACTATGTTAGTATGTCCATTAAACTTTTCTCCATATCTATTGCTTGCACAAGTACTCATAGGACTCTTTTGTTACTCAAGACTGTCTTGACATGAACTAGTTAATCCTCTCTTTCCACATGAGTTTATTAGTCCCTTCCTAAAGAGGTGTTTTTGGTGGGCTCGGTAGTGGCAATCCCATTTAAAACTAGGATTAGATGAAACAAACATGAGACTAAATTTAGTGCAAGCCAGTCCAAGCCAAGCCTGTGTAACAAAAATTCCCTAAGGAATTCGAAACTTTAAATAATATTTTTTTTCGGTTACAAAAGTTCAAATAATATTACAGAATTACCAACTAATAGTGTTACTTTCAGTTTCAGACCTGATGTGGGAGGTCTTTATAATTGAGCCGCTTGAACTGATTGTATCATCACTCTCATCGTTCTCATAAGCTTCTGTAATCTTTGTTATTTCAGAAGGCATCTCAATTTCCAAACACTCTTTCAAATCATTAAACACAACAGTTATATCGGGCCTTTGGATTGATGTTGAAGACACACATGCCATGGCAATTTCTATGGATTTTTTAGCAGAAGAGTTGAGGAAGGTTCCTTGTATTCTTGAATCCACAATGCTTTCGATTTCGATTTCGATCTTCTCAAATTTAGGCCTCACCCATTGACATATGTGAATAGGTAATTGTTCCAAATCTCTTATTATTGCTGCTCTACCTGTTATAAGCTCTAGCAACACAATCCCAAAGCTGTATATGTCACTCTTTTTGTTAAGTTGTCCAGTACTGCAATATCTGGAGAGAATAAGAAAAAATAATAACTGTGAACAATATATTTAATAAAACAACCCCTCAGTCAAAATGGTTTTAAAATATTGAAGTACCAAAATTTGAACTTGTCATATCAACAACTGGAAGAAGAATTTCTTGGTTTCTAGGCAACACCAACATATGACCTCAAACAATTTCTACGAGAACTCTAGCTATTAGCATGATTAAAACTTACTCAGGATCCAGGTATCCAAATGTTCCTTTGGCCGCGGTTGATACATGAGTGGCACTTTCAGTTGCAAGACCTTTAGAAAGACCAAAGTCAGCTATCTTAGCTTGCAACTTTTCATTCAATAAGATATTGGATGTCTTTAGATCTCTATGCACAATTGGTGGCTTGCAACCATTGTGTAAATATTCCAGTCCTGCAAAAATATTTCTGCCATGAGCTATGGTAAGTAAACTAAATTAAAATTATATTTATATATACACGTGATATTGAGGGAGGAAAGTATCAAACACAGACCTATATTAAGGGATCATTTCAGATGTTCAAATCTATTCATGAATCATGAATGTTCAAACACTAAAAGTACGAATTAGCTCTTATTTTAGTGATATTTCTCTTCTCAACATCAAGTAAAGGTACGGCATAACAAGGTTCGTCCTCAAACCAACAGAAAGGAAAATACTTGCCTCCTTCTCCTGGAAACAGGAACTCTTACTTCCTTCCAATCACAATATGACATGTATGCATAAATTTTTGTGTGTTTTTAATGATTTTTTTTTTGTATATATGTCAAACCGTGATTTGTAAAGATGAGAAGTGTCTCCTTATTCAAATCCAAACATTCATTTAGAAGTACTTAAACATAAGGTGTCTGGACATATATACACCAAACTTATATATACCTAGTAGTTATTTATTTAGTGTTCAATTACCTCGTGCGGCATCTATTGCAATTTGAAGCCTCTCTTTCCAAGTCAAAACGTTTTTACCTACATCTGCACCCAAGAGTTGTCGATCATCACGATTCCATATATCTCTGAATTGTTCAAGTTCAAAATAAAATCATTTGCAAAATCATGCATACCAGATGAAATATGTTGTTCCAAGTTTCCATTGGCTACGTAGTCATAAACAAGGGCCATAGTGTCACCTTCATCGCAGTAACCAATGAGAGAAACCAAGTTTCTATGATGAGCACTCATTAAAAGTATAACCTGCAATTTTGTATGCAACATGTGTATATATTTACATCTGTACTTTCGTGATCCAGAGGTAAATATGAAGTAACCCATTTGCATATATCTACCTCATTTCGAAATTCATTTGATCCTTGCCTTGATGAACCGAGTAACTTCACGGCAACTTGAGTCTCATTTTTCAGAGTACCAAGGTACACTTTTCCAAAACCGCCTCTTCCGATTATTGATGCAAAATTATTGGTAATCTTCACAATCTCTGAGTATGTAAACCGTTGACCTTGTGACTCCAAAAATTCATTTTTGTTGAAATTCTTCATCATCTCTACACCAAAAAGGGTTATCAGTAAAATACTCCCGAAAAAAAAGAAAGTTATTTGGCAGTCTTACCATGTTGTCTTTTCCTTTTAAAGACCACCCATAAGACAGCTAATATTGTTGATAAGAGAATGAAGAATCCAAGGATATACACTGCTAGGTGAATATTGGTACGGTGTTTCTTCTTTAGTTCGCAAGGGACTTGTTCGGATTGATTTGGATTTTCGCAGAAACTGATGACAAAATGGTTGAGAGCAACTGTTAAGATTTTGATGGATAATCAACCAAGATGTTGTTTCTGTGTTTATCTGTTAATAAACAAACAGACCTGAATGATAGAAAACCATCCTTCCTTCTTTGAATAAGTCCTTTCGGAACAGAACCTGTGAAATTGTTTTGTCCAACTTTCTGAAAAGCCACAACCACTGCATTTTGTCACCATAATTTGTACTTAATGAAGGAATTACAGTTTAGTCCCATTAGCAATTCAATAACTTACAAGACGGCTAACTTTGGCAGGTAAGACAGAAATTCTGGAATTGATCCCGTTAATTTGTTGTTCGATAAATCCCTAAAATGATGAACATCAACAAGTCATTCATTTGGTATGTATGCAGTAGATATTTCAAACACAGTAATTAAAGCATACTTACAAAGTTTTTATCATGGTGAGATTGGATATACTTGGAGATATCTCCCCTGTTAATCCACTTGAGGACAAGTTCCTGGAAGATTGCATGTGTTACGCAAATTATTATATTAATTAACTAAAACATAAGTGTTTGAAAGTTTTTGTGAAGAGTTACTTACAAGGATGTTATTCTTGGCTGTGGGCCATTTTCATTATAAGTACAATTTAGACCTTCCCATGAGTAAACTTGAGGGCTGCATGGATCTCCTTGCCAATCCTTTCGATGTTATGTGATGACTTGATGTTTGTGATTGCATTCACTATAATATTTTCATGTGCCAACAGAAAATCTCAATCACAAAACTCACTCTATATGTAGGAAAGTTTTCGAGTGAGGATAACATATGAGAACATCCTATTTTCAGTCTGTGTTCCAATGATCGGAATCCATTTTTAGGCTATTCTAAGGATCATCCCTGCAGACTGATTCAGTTTCTATCATTTGACTGTTTTTTTTTTTGCAGAGATGACCTAAAAGAGCTACCTAAAGAATAGAAATAGTTCCGATCACGAATTGTAGCAAAGAGAAATTTGTAAGGAAGACCAGTAATTATTACCATCTTGTTCGTTTGTTTCTGGTTCTGCGAAGTCTTTGACAATAAAGGTCTCGAAAGCATTGAGGATGGGTGGGAGAGTAGAGTTCCCAGCCTTATTGAATGAAATAGTAATATATTGTCCTGTGCTCCACCTCGGCCGGCTAAAAAATGTAATTACAGACAAGTATACAGGAGCAAATGGGCCATATAAGACTTCTCCGTTAAAAGTAATGGTAAACTGTCTAGACTGGTTGACTTGGAGCTTTTCAAGTTCTGAAAAGTGCATGGAAAGATAATATTTTGCACTGTTATCAGAAGGCAGCCAGAGAATAGTCAAGGAATCATTTACATTTTTTGGCGTGGCAGCAGTAGTCATCACGACAGATGGTGTTTCGAAACCATGTTATCTATGGCGGACGAGGTGTTTAATTGTGTCCACTCATCGCGGTCATAGCCATACCAGAAGCGATCATGTATATCATCTGGATACCTAAATAGAGATAATATATTTCATGGTTATGTAATGAAAAAGAATGGCAATTCTTAATATATACATATACATAAACATAATCCCCCTTAAGTGGGATTCCATTCCAGGTTATCTGGATTGGAATACTCGACAATGTATCGCACAACATATTGAGAACATATCAACATTCATATATCGAAAGCATGACACCATCTACATGGAGAACATGTCAACATCCATATCAACATGATATCAATAATGTGAATGACATATCGAGCATCTCGCTCCCAGTGGTGGAGGTCAATAATTTTTCAGGGAATGAGTAATATTTAAAACGCTACAAGCTCCAAAACAAATTTAGACAACCAAATATGCTTAGAATTTAAACAATACTGAGAAAACTTGTGATTATGCAAATTGATGGCATAGTTTTTTGAAGCGAAATAAAAAAGGGAAAACCCAAAACCCCAAATAAATTCCTAAAAAGTATGTAATAATGAGGAAATTAGGTGAACCAACTAAAGACAAAAGCTTTATCAAAACAGAATAAACCATCACAGAAACATGGTCAGAAGAAACACATGCATGAACCTCAAAATTTCTGAAGAAAAAAAATTGGTAATTTGTCCCCAGAAAAAAAAAACTATAAAGGTATTAGAGAAGATAATAACATCACAAAAAATAGCCAATTCTTGAGCCTTTTTGAGCAACCCAACACGTCTCTTTTAGAATGTGACTTGTCTGCTATTAGCATTCTCAATTATCTTGATCTCAATCTTCCCCCTACCGATTCACTCAAAAACCCCAAACCAAAACTTCAAATACCCCAAACACAAACTACCCAAATGCTCAAACAAAACAGCAAAGCCTCTTGAGGCATTTAGTCGAACAAATGGTGGGCACCAGGTGAGGAGCAGATTCCGGGCTCTCAAAGATTTTCGGGCAAGGGGAGGTGACAAGGGTATCTTTCAAATAAACTTATTTTATTTGAAAATCCCTCAAATATGTATATATATATATATATATATGCACGGAAATTACTGACCTATACGCTCGCTTTGCTATTTGACCAGTGTCATATCGCGAATCAAGTGCCAAGGACCCTGCCTCTGCTATATAAGTATTATTAGGCAAAGTCCTTAGCTCTATGGCTGATACAAATGGAACCCCTTTGCTTGTGTTCACCAAACAAACGTGTATATAGTTTCGCAGAGGGACGTGTATGAGCTCTTTGTTTGTGACGGTGGAGACATTCTCCAACTTCACTGAATCCCACAAATTAGGCCCAAGATGCAGTTGGAATTCTGGCAATCTATACTGGTCGTCATAATTCCCATATAAGAAACTTGCTCGGATCAAATATTTGGTTCCCCTTTTAACATTTATTTTGTAGCAGTTCCGAGTTCCTTTTGGAAAAGCCCTAAGAGACCAGTACGGCTGCATCTTATCTCGCTGATCGTTCAATACAACCACCCTACTTTCATTGGCGTCGATGAAGCTTTCATCTGAAATATAGTGAATGCCTGTTGTCTTTTCAATATAGCTAGAATTTTTTCCTAGGCCGCAATCAATGCTAATGAAACCTGAAACACACATCCGCATTTCATTTGCACACATAAGAGAGAGAGAGAGAGAGAGAGAGAGAGAGAGAGAGCACCAAGTTAACTGTTCTTTATTTTCTCTTGCAGAGGTACGTATATATATATATATATATATATATATATATATAATATAGTCATACCTGATTGATCATCTTGGCAATGAACAAGGAGCATGAGATTGAGAGCAAAACCACCAAGCTGCAGTGCAAAGAGGAGGAATTGCTTCAATGTCCTCCACATTGTTGTGCTCGGGAAACACTTAGCAGATTTGCTTTGTAGTTGATATATATGATCATTTTACATACAATTTCCTCGATATTGTGATGAACACAGCTTTTGCTTGGGTCGATATCGTTGACCCTTCCAACTTGTCCAACAAGTGCCATGTGGTGTCAGCTTGAGGGTTGATTAAGATGCATGCTGTAGAATAAGTTTAAAATACTCAGTAATATTTGTAAAATAAGTTTAAAATCCCCATTATTTTATTCTGTTTAGTTTCCACTACTGTAGTATATGCGATAAAATATGATCCACTAACTAGTTGATAAAGAAACTTTAACCAGTCGTTCTAGAACAGGTGGGGACTACAATGACAGAAGCCAACACCAAGTCAAGGTTTTTACCTGTAAACTAATTCCATATATCATCACACACACATGAAATTTCATATTGATGAAAGCTTCAAAGAAAGTCTTCCACTAGTACTTTCTAGATAATAGGCTCTTATGTTCAAGTACCAATAGGACTAAAATGTTTTTGAACTTAATGATAAGTCCATAAATATACTCATTTATGTACTCTTTTTACTTAGATTTTGTTATCGAGAATTAGATTTAAAAGGGCTTATTACTTTACTTTTCTGATTTTCAGCTTTTCTGCGCTCTTAGAAGGTTTTTAAGGGAAAATCAACTTTTCGGAGGAATTTTAGCACAAGGCCAATTGGAGATGAAAGCTAACATCTTGAAGTTCAATCTGTGATTTTTCTAGAATTTTCTACCGAGCCAATTGGTACAGTATTACAAGTAAAGTTAGCCCACATGCGACAGAACAGTTTCGTACATATTACGTGAATGTGAAGAAACGGAAGCCTTCCCGAATTTTCAAGTTACGTGCTATATATGGTTGGAAAGATAAGACATTTATCTTTCTAAAATATATTTTTAATGATTTTTATACAAGGCCGAAGATCCCCAAATCATGTGACAATTGGGTTGAGCTGTATTCCCTGTGGAGTTAGGAATTGTGATTTTTACTTTCCTATTTGGATTCCTTGTTTACCAAGACTTCTTGGACGACTTTTCAGTCAATATTAGGGTTTAGAACACTGATATAAGTGATATAAAAGGCCAGCCAAGGCCCCATACAGAGGATTCACGTCCTAAGGAGATCAACCGCGCAAGAGGAGAAAGCTGCCAACGAGTTCTTTCTTTTCCTTCCTTCGTTTACTTTTCAGTTCTGATGTATTTATTTTTGAGTTCATCCAAGAACATGAGTAACTAATTTCTTGTTAGTTAGGGCTTAATCTTGAAGCCCTAAACATGATTTCAATTTTATAAACAAGTTTGAATGGATTTTCAATTTCTACAAGCATGATGATTTCGGTTTCTCTATGTTATGTGAATTCTGATATTTTGTTTCTTTGAGTAGCTAACTTTGAAGCATGTATTGGAATTAAATTGTTGTAGAACATAGGTCAATTGCCATATTGAACGTGTTCTTGTTTGCAACGAATAATTGGGTTAAGAACTAGTTATAAGAAATCGATTCTTGAATTCCTAATAACAAATGCCAGGTTTTAGGGTTTTTGTGACACTCATATTCTCTTTGATCTTAATGGATTCTTGATTGTTAATTTGAGTAAATGTCATACTAGATTTCAATTAAGAATACACGTATTGATGTAAATGTCATACACTTTACATGCACTTAAGAGAGAATCATACAACTCGAGTCAAATGCCATGATCTTGTTGTGAGTGTCGTCATCATATGCTTGTTAGAAATTGATTATCTATTGTTGTTTATGGATTGATTGATTGATTGGTTAGAGGTGGATAGTGAGTCCTAGCTATTGTTCTGATTGATTATAAACCAATTTCTCTTAACTCTAATTTAAATTTTGTTTTCTTTTCTTTTCCTTATTTTGTTTTATTCACAAAATCAAATCAAAACCCCCCTTAGTGTTGGCATGTGTGTGGAAGTCATTGTGGTTTTCGTGTTTAATTGTGTTTTAGTTTTCATTGTGTGACATTGATAAACATTTCTTTAGATCACAATCTCTGTGGGATCGACCCTTGTTTGCTTACTATACTATCATTTGATTTGTGCACTTGCAAGATTTTAAATATTGTTGTTAAAAGTTACCAACACTTAAATTTCTAACAAAACTGGGACCTGATAAAAGGACTCCTTAGTATCATATCATGTATTTCCTTTCACACCCAAGGTTTTGAAAAGCGTATTATGTACGCGTATGTATTTCCCAATTCACACTTACTAGTATTTTCAATATAGCATTTTATACTTAGTCACGCTCACCTAAAGACCTAAACATGTGATGTGAGGACCTCCTTAATAAAATCCCTTTAGATTAATCCAACAGCATATATAATTAGTAGGCTTAATCCTCACTCATGCTCCTTTTTCACTCAAACAACCCTTTTAATTATTCTAAAACGATAAATAAATAATTTTTAAAAATACATTTGCCTTCCTTTTGCTTTATAATTTGATTATATATTTACTTAATACTTTCTGTTTAGACAGATTCACTAAGAGATACTTTCAATTTATCAATATGCGCAACACATGTCAAATCTAATATCTGGTTAAATATTTAAATTTGGCCAACAAGAATAAAAGAGCGGGGATAGCTCAGTTGGGAGAGCGTCAGACTGAAGATCTGAAGGTCACGTGTTCGATCCACGTTCACCGCAATTGATTTAGATAATTTTGGGGTTTTTTTTGAGTTTTTGTGCCAGAAGTTTGTAATTTATATCCTGCTGAACCTGAAAGTATGAGTTTAATTATTTAAAACCCTTATTTTACTTTGATCCTGCTGAACCTGAAATTAGCCTACGGACTTGGACACGGAGCAAAAGGGGAGAGGTTTTCTCAAATCATAATCATATCATGCTGAAGTTTTATTAACAGCTCACACAAATACACCATACATGAAAGATAATTTTACATGAAAACTTTTATGAACTAACAAGGAAATGCAGCTACGAATCGAAATGTCGTATTCTTTGTACAGCTAGTTAGCAAGCTGCTAGTACGCATAATCCACCCTCAGTGCTCATCAAACGGCAGCAGAGCTGAGAAGTTTCACCATCTTAGATTGGAAGGGAAGTACTGCACAACAGGCATTGTTTAAATAAAAATTTAAAAAGCCAAATCATTAACGCGGTGAAGAAAAATCAGGTTGCGCTTGAAAGGGAAGTTGAACCAAATGAAAAATCAGGTTGTGCTTGCTTACCTTTTCAATGAGAGAGAGATAGTATGGCTTCACCTTCTCAACATCAATCCGTTCCTTGCTCTTGCTGTAAAGGTGAGGTCATACTTGCTGCATGGAATTTTAGACGAATATTCTTTGGGACGAAAATCGCTCTCACAAATTGGTGCTTTCATTGAGAGCGCGAAATAATACTCAAAAGGTGCTCCAAATCCATTTTCCACACTTTGTTTCACGCAAATCAATTCTTCGTACGTTTGAGTGAAACAAAATGTGGAAAATGGATTTGGAGCACGTTTTGAGTATTATTTCGCACTCTCAATGAAGACACCAATTTGTGGGAGCGATTTTCGTCCCCAAAGAATATTCGTCTAAAATTCTGTCTTCCTCTTCGCTTCTCTTTTCTTCCTGCAAAATAATACGAAGTAAAGGACCACATCCAAGGGGTGTTGGCCAAAGGCTCTCCGATGCCTAAGTTAGTTCGAATGTTTGTAGGAAAACAATAGCTAACAAAAGGATGGAGATTTCTCTAGGGTGAGAACCGGATGGCCAGACCCATGTGTGGTGGCCAGAGTCTTGTGTGAGAGAGTAAAAGAGTTATGGCGGCTAGGGTTTGTGAGATAGAATTTTTGCAAAGTTTCAGACAGAAGTTTAGACATACCTCAACTATTGTGTTAACCATGTATTTATGGGAGCCTCGGAGGCTAGGGTTTCGGAAGAATAATTCCACAAATGGAAAGAAATTATTCTTTCCCAATTTGGAGAGTTTATGTAATTAGGGATTTGATTTAAATCAAATCCTTAATTAATGCAAGAATCAAATAATTCCAAATTAAATCAAATAACTCTCAATTAGGTCAAATAATTCCCAAATTGATTGGCTTAATTATTTGACCTAGGATCTGAGATATTTTGCTTCAACAATATAGCTAGAATAATTTGCTAGGCCGCAATCAAAGCTAATGAAACCTGACACACATCCGCATTAGCACACATGAGAGAGAGAGAGAGAGCACCAAGTCAACTGTTATTTATTCTCTTGTAGAGGTATATATATATATATAATATATAGTCATACCTGATTGATCATCTTGGCAATGAACAAGGAGGATAAGATTGAGAGCAAAACCAGCAAGGTGCAGTGCAAAGAGGAGGAAATGCTTCAATGTCCGCCACATTGTTGTGCTCGGGAAACACTTAGCAAATTTGCTTTGTAGTTGATATGATCATTTTACATACAATTTCCTCGATATTGTGATGAACACAGCTTTTGTTTGGTGCACATATCAGAATATAACAGCCCACTTGAGGACAAGTTACACACATCTACATCAACAGCTCAATTCACCTTCTCAACATCACCAGCCCAACTCACCTAAACCTTCCATTAGGAATAAATTATCAATGAATGTCAAGTGTAATATCTAGTTAAATATCTAGTTTTGTCTTATAAAATCATCTAAGCGGGGATAGCTCAGTTGGGAGAGCGTCAGACTGAAGATCTGAAGGTCACGTGTTCGATCCACGTTCACCGCAATTAGCTTTTATTTTGTTTTAAACTTTTTGCGCTGGAAGTCTAATGTGAAGTCTGCTGAACGTGAAGTTTGCCTACAGACTTGGACACAGAGCGAAAGGGGAGAGGTAGTTAGCCTACAGACTTGGACACAGAGCAAAAGGGGAGAGGTTGCCTCACTCACATCACCATGCTGAAGTTTTATTAAGCAATCTAAATAATAGCTCACATACACAATACATGAAAGATAATTTTACATGAAAACTTTTATGAAATAACAAGGAAATGCAGCTACAACTCGAAATTTCGTCTTCTGTGTACAGCTAGTTAGCAAGGGTGCTGGTATTACTCATCAAATGGCAGAGCTGGGAAGTTTCACCATCTTAGCTTGGAAGCGAAGTACTGCACAACAGGCATTGTTTAAATACAAATTTAGAGAGCCAAATAATTAACGCGGCGGAGAAAAAAATTAAGAGGATGTTGAACCAAATGAAATCAGGTAGTGCATGCTTACCTTTTCAATGAGAGAGAGATAGTATGGCTTCACCTTCTCAACATCAATCCGTACCTTGCTCTTGCTGTAAAGGTCATACTTGCTGCATGGAAAAAATTAAAATGCAGAGTGACATTAAGTATTTAGACCAACAGAGAAATCAATAAAAGGTGCAGCACAAAGAGCATGGCTGAATTAAACACTTACTTGAATACTTGAAGCCAGTTCAGATTTTCGACATCTTCTTCGTTCATTAAGTGCTTATATGCTCCTGCCTTGTGTAAAGCTGCAATTTTAAAAAGATTTCATCACAATCAAATTACTCACACAATGAGTTATATTTCTTTTAGGGGTAAAATATGTAGTGCTTTTCTATTATCTCACAGACCATAGAATGAGTGGTATCTAATGATGAACAGAGCTGCTGAGGGTAGAGTACAATTATTCTCCTTGGCCACCTGAATAAAAATTTTATTGTATGAATACCAAAAGTGTTTGATTATACTGTCTAAAGGGTTACATGATCTAGGTTAGAAAATATACCAAATACATGTAGTCGTCATGCCCCCACGACATCATTACATTTTCGAGTCCACATCCCTCTGAGTAAACTCCAAATTTGGTGTTGTAAGCAGGATTATAGTAGTCAGGATTTTCCTTGAAATACTGCAATAGCAATGTCATGAACAGAATGTTTGATCAGCCAATTAAATTGTATATACATTTTTGAGTGTTTGTAGTAAGTAAACTTATGACAAAAGTACCTTGTGATGAACATTGGCTTGGTCAAAAGCACAGCCAACTGGGAATGTGTCACCTGAAAAATAAGGATCAGGATTGGTAATTTTGAAGTTGAAAATATATAAATATATTTCTGCACAATATAACAAAAGTGTGATGCATGAAATTCAATTCGTACCAACAACAGCCCATTGAGGAAGCTCCCCAAAGCTAGGAAGAAGAAGCACCTTCCCAAGATCTTAAACACATAAAGGATCAAATTAGCAACTTACTTAACTTACTGGTATGAAGTCCAGAAGAACAGATAATATTGAAGATATATATAAAGATATTAATACCATGGATAAGGCCAGTCAAGTGCAGCCAATCTTCATTGGGATAGTCCTTTCTAATGGCTTCAGCTGTTTGCAACAAGTGCTCGATTTGAGGTTCGTCTAAGTCCGGATCACTCTCATCCACAACCTCATTCAGAAGCTCACAGCATTCCCATATGCTCATCTCCACCCTGTTCAATTTGCTGTACTCTTTTCTCATTCTCTGAACCTGTTTTACATTTTTTTTTAATAATAAATATTATGTTTTAGCTAGGCAGATGCAAATGAAAATAGACCTATGTTTCAATCTTTTCTCATACCAAGGAAGTAAAATGGTGTCACAAAAATGAAGTATAGTGATGTTAGGGAAAGTTACTTACAAAGTCATAAGTCTGGTTGATGTGATTTATCTGGTAGAAAATCTCCACACTTGGTTGCCTCTCACCTTCTGCATCATAATCCCTGTTTTCCAATCCATGTAAAATTATTAATAACTAAATTTAATTGATAATTCAATGGAGAGGGTAAAAAATTCAATGAATTTCCAAAACAAGACCGAAAAAAAAGGCAAAAGTATGGGCCTGGCCAAAGGCCCAGCACAGAGGGCTGCACAAGAAGCCTTGGTTGGTCAAAAATAAGATGAACAAATAGACCTTCACTACTTCTGTTGCTCAAGCTAATGATAAGAACCCATGTCTTTCCGTGCTGGGAATGGTTTTCTTTCGTTTGGGTTTTCCTTTGCCATCATAGGAAATAATTTTTTTGACCTTTTTAGTTGGGTAATTAGAAATGAAAGTGAAAGCAAATGCTTTGAAACCTTGGTGTCCAGGTTTCCCAATCTCTGTTATTTTTTATCATTGTCCTCTTTTTCTTCCAAAATTCTTGAGAAAAAGGCACAGCTTCAAGGGGATCAAATTACCAGGTCTTTTTGTCTCTAGTGAATTAAGTGGTCATATACATTTTATAGTGAATTTTACTTGTAGATGATAAGCAAAAGAACTTATAACATAAGGAGACCATCCATGTTAGCTCCTACTCTAGATCAGATCATCTCATATCATATTAGATCTAGATCTGGAATACGGGTCGTGTTTGTCGTGTTCGTGAAAAACGGGTCGTGATTCAGATCTCTATAGATTTAATCCTGAAGAGTACATATAAAATAAATTTATGTATGCAAAAGTGTATAACCTAAATGTCTGTCCAAATGAGTTGGTATGTGGCACCACAAATAATCCATCGTCCAACACCAATTCCTTCTCATCCTCAAACACCTTTTTCTCCCCTGCCTCAGTTCCAACTTCAACTCCTGTGATTTTAAATCAGAGAAAAATCATATATAAATCACAGATTTTAAAGGAATCATTGATGAAAATAAATATATATTTTTTTTTCACACTGAAAATCCCAAAAGATCCCACCAAACCAAACTGCCCCAGATGAACAAGGATAAAAATAAATATTTATAAATAAATAAAACTAAAAATAGAGAATACCAACTTGGAAACTCATGATCAACAATGAAGAAAAATAATTTACAAAAATATAAGAAAATAAAAAATAAAATAAAATAAAACTAGGAAGTGGGAATTAATAATGTACCAAATTCAGGCTGCTCAATGAGGATGGTCATCCTGAATCAAACCTGAAGCAGCAGAGAAACCCAAGAAAACAGAGGAAAATAATGAAGAAAAAAAAACAATTTGGCCAAAGAATTTGGGCAGTGGTGGCATTTTGTGGCTTAGAAAATGATAAGTATTTATAGTTGGCCGGAGAGTCCTTTCCTGGCAATTCGGAGGTCTCATGTCCTTCCCTGAAAAATCCACAAAACTTTTTGGCTTCCTTCCTTACAATATTTACTCCGGTCAAACTACAAAATATTATTTTAACTCCAACTCGAGTAAAAGCAGAAAAGAAAAAATAAACAGAGACAGCAGAAATAATTGATTTTAAAAAAAATATATTTCCACCTTGTGGGACCCATGGGGTTCTGTCAGGGCTGAGTCAGCCTTGCGTTGGACGTGACGCTGCACCACCACCTACGGCAGCGCGCGTGTTGTCCTTATTAGGCAATTACTCTTTTTCACTGCCGTTTTTGGTAGTGGCGTGGCGTCGGTCGCAGAGTCTCTGGTCTGGTGGGTGCCACCCGTCCAGCTGCGAATCCGTGAGATCGGGACAAGTGTAAGAGTGGCAGCTGTTAAGATCTTGTATTCGTCGGCGTGCAAAGAGAAATAGTCACCTGTACAAAACAAGTACATTGGCTGTAGGATTTGTAGAGGGTTACACGTCGCCACGTAGGCATCAGGTTTTGTATATATATATATTTTCGGGATAGAATGTGTAAAAGTCAAAATAACCATTTTATTTGCTGGATTATGGGACAAGGGTAGAACGATTTATATGTCAAAAATGTAGAATTTTATGTATACAGATAAGGTTGGACTAGATTAGGGAAAAAATATAGAATTATTGGCAAAAATAATTTTAGCTTTGTCAACATTTCATAAGTCGGCATTTTACTTTAATCTAATATAAATTACTTGGAGGGGGATTCGAACTCGAGTATAGAGGGGAGCACATCACTCTAGTCAATTTGATTAAGTCCATATATGCATGATAAATTATATCTTAGATTAGGTTACAAAGGTCCTTGTGGTAGATTAGTCAAACTCAATTTAGATTTTCTCTGTCATTTGCTTTACCACGAGTACGTAGGACGGAATTGAATTTTTGACCTCTCCTAATAATCATTTGTTTTCTTATTTTTTTACTATAAAGAGTTGAGAGTCTAGACGTTGTTTTTAAAGTTCGGTTCTTCACAAATAGGTCCTTCAAAAAGCATTTGCAATCCACACTGAAAGTAGATCTGGGAGTGATACTTGTGTTGGGTGTGTGACTGATGACAATGACTTTTGCCTTACGAACTATACCACTATTTTGCATTACGACAACGTCGGCCAGGTGCTTGTCCTTGAGATTGGTTTTTGGACAAAAGGTGTTTGATATTATGAGCCTGGGTTTGTGTGGCTATTGTATGTAACAGCAAATACCTATCGTCCGTGCAATCTATTTAAATGTGAGTGTGAGTTTTGACGCTCGGACAGACATCATTGAGGCCGAGTAGTACTCCAAGACGTTGACAATAAAAAATAGGGAGTTTCACTAAAACACCCAAAATGGGAGCTGAAATTATAAAAAAACCCAACACCCAAAACACTTTATAAACACACCCAAAACCCATCATTACACACACTCAAAACCCATTTATAAATACACCCAAAAAATATACAATTGTTGATTTTGGGGTTGATTTTGGGTGTGTTTCTATGTTTAAATAGTGCTTGGGTTTTTTTATAAATACATGTCTAAGATTGGGTTTATTTATAAATTTGTATAAAAAATATGGGGAAAGGAAATTTATAAGCGACATCCATGCATGTCAAACAAAAATTCTTAATAAATCTGTAACATAACATTTTTATTGGAGAAGCTCCCAAGTTAGTGTATCTCTTATCATTACTCTATATCTATTATACCTCCAATTTCCGAAGGTATTAGAGGGAAAAAGCTCGTATTCTTATGGGGTTTCTCTTCTCCCAAAAGTTTTCCAAGTTTAGATAATATAAATTATCAGTGAGTGAGAAGATGGTTTTCCTTCATGTTTTCATGGTCGGCACGCATGTCTTCACCTCTCATTTTCAACAAATATCCTTACTCAGATTTGTCGGGCAAGTCATTTTACAGGCCAAAGCTGCTCTGCTCATTTGCATGCGACAAGTGGCAGCTACCATGAAAGTTGAAACTGACATTAACACAAAATGTTAGAAAAAAGAAAAAAAAAGTGATGCGACACCAGCCACACGACACTTGGCGCGACAGCTTCCGCAACACAAGCAGCGCAGGCCCTAGTGTTTCCTCCTTGCACATGGGTTGCTTCATGGCTGTGTGGGCTTCGCCAAATAAAATTCCAATCCAGGCAATAGCTGCTAGACTGGGATTTGGTCCAAGTTTGGGTTTTTTCAAATTTAGCCCCTTACTTCTCTTGAGTTGAGGGAGAAATTGAGCTAAAATTTAGGATTTTTTGAGTTTGGCCTCATGGGTTGGAGATGACCTTAAGTTATATGAAATAATTGTCTTTGAACTCAAAATATTGTTGAATTAACCTAAATTTTCGCCTTAAATGTTAAAAAAAATATCAAAGAGAATTATTTAAGGATACGAGGACTGCTAGAAAGTAACATTTTTCATTCATACATGAGTAATATCTTGTACAAAAGCCATTTTCATATAAGTATGTCAGTATGCTACAAATCTAAACAGCATCTTAAGACCCTACCTAAGCATTCTGAGTACTGGTAATAGGCAAACTCAGAATCTTCAGTCATAAACTTACAATAGAGATTGGTTGATACTCTGTCAAAGTTGCAAAATTAGTATCCATTCTTGTCAAATGGGTAGTAGCTTCAGTGTTATACATAGTTTTCTACTCTTAACAGGATGCAGAACTGGAAACCCTACTCTAAAATTTCATTCTTTTAGCCGGGCCTTGATCAATGATAGGATCCATCTGAGGTTGTTGGGGCTCTCCAGCTTGCTGGGTTTCAGGGCCGTTCTCAGCTTCTGCAGTGGGAGTGGGAACATAGCCTTCTGGAAATGGCGGTGGTGGTGGGGCTGGTGGTAGCTGCATAAACAGAGTGATTGTTAGGAGTTATTCCTAGTGATACATTTGTGATGAGATAAAAAAATCACAAGTTTCCCTTCCCAGAATAGCCTCCACTACATTAGCTGCAAAGCAATCTTGATCGTCTTGCACATTGTCATCCATCATATTAATATTCATCCATTGCTTTAGTGCCATGAAATTTATTCATTTCAATATAGGAGCATGGGATAATATTTGTGGCAATACTATGCATAATTACCTTGCGCTGTAAGGATTGAAGAATATGGTCTACTCGCTTTACTTCCTTAAAGTCAATTGTCTCTTTGGTAACCTTTGATTCAAAGGCTGCAGTCTCATTTTCAGAATCAACTGCATCAAAAAATGTGAACAAATTAAAACCATGAACATTGAACTCATAGTGACACACAAAAAAGCAACCACTTAAACATATGGAAAAAGGACATGCACAAACTAGCCTTCTCATATTTTAATTGTGCACAATATGCAGAAGGTTTTTAGCTTTGCATTCACCAATCATCCTTATATGCATGATACTATATGAGACCATCTTTAAAAGGGTATGGTTTCAAGAATTCAACCAAGATGAACTGTGATCAGAGAGCAGTATGATCCAGGCATAGTTGCATACATATCAACCCAGCCCAAACTAATCCAACAAATTCTTGGATTCGATTGGTTTGTACAGAGCTTGAGTTGGCATTGGTTTTTTAATCTCTCAACTCCCTGAGGTCAATTTGGTTGGAATTTGACCTAAAATCTTATCTGAACTGTACCATGTACACCCCTAGTGTCCAAGATTCTCATGTTCCTTAAACAAATCTCTCATGAAACACAAAAGCACCAGTAATAGATAGTGCACTTCAGAAAAATTGATAACTAGAATACATGTCCCTAGAACTTGAAAGCAATGGTTGGACAACAAGAGGTGGTTGCACAATTTAGTATGCTAATAAGCCCTATTCCAACTCTTTTCTTGACAAAACTAAACCAATGAAGTGTTCATTTTGAATTCATCTGTTTTGCATGATAATACTTTGATGAGCGAAAATATAGGGATTTATCATGATTGAACTTGCCTCTATTACTCGTAACTCTCAAAGACCCCTAAAGCCAAATAACAAGCACATGGTAAAACTAATCAAACCATGAGAATTTGAGAAACATCATGGTTTTGCAAGGCATTTCAATCTTCAACTTTCAAGCTTGAGATATAATATGAAAATGAACAAAACTGATACGACTAGACCCTTCCCATAAACTTTTATGGAATACCAACAAAAGTAAGTTAGTGTTGCTGTAACAACAAAAACACTGTTGAGAACCCTTCCCACTGCTGACATATTATCATTTGTTTAAGCTCATACTAATATAATTAAGCAAAAGGAGAAAATAGAACTCAATATACCGTATCCAATCTTTTCCAGCTTCGAGGCAGCAGTGGTAAAAGCCTTAGATATATAGTAGAGAGCACGTCCCTGCAACATGTGTAGACAGAAAATCAGAATGAATACAGATTTTCCTTTGAAATATTAATCCCAAGATCTATGAACACACCAGATAATAGTACCACTATCCAACAAATGGATGGCATGCGCGGTCTTAACTTAGATACTAGACAGAACAATAACTAAGCACAGGTTCATACAAGGACTTTAAGCATAAATTTGAAATTACTCGAGGATAATAATTCTTTTATGATTTTCTTATGGCACTGCTAGGCAAATGCCATTCAGTTAAGTCCTAATTTGTTCAAACCACTCCAAAGAAAAAACTTACAATTCGAGCTGCAAAAACATTGCAAAGCTGTGGTGCTTGGTAAATTGTACCATCCAAGACATAATAAGTCAGCATCGGCGTAACTTTCTCCGGACCATCCCTCTTTTGCTTGCGGAAAACAAAAAGGTGTGGCTCCATTACTTCATTCAGCGAGTATTCAGTACCTGTCATTTTCCTGTAAACCAATCAACTAACCATCACGAACTGTGCCTAATCCCAACCATATGGGGTCAACCACAATAGCCATATGAACAATCAGCATTCTGTAAACCAATCAACGAAACCACACAATTTTAAGTAGTTCCTTATTATATCTATATCTATTCAAATTGCTCCGTCGATTAACCTAGTCAGGTTTCAATAGTCCATACAACCAAAATAATTTTTAACTGGGTTCTGCTAATAACATTACAAACCTCTTCTTTTTAATGATCATGCCAATGTAGAACACACAAATACCACGCAGTAATGTTTCTTAAACCTCTTCTTTCAAATCCCTAAACTTCCACGCCCTTTAGCTTTAACCACTACAAATGTCACACAAATTCACTTAATTCTAACTCCAGAAGAGTCCAACATACAGGACACTAATATAATCTTCCCAACAAATTTCAGAAACCCTAGCTACCTAAAATTCACTAGAAAAGGCAAAAGCTGAAGAACATTTCCAAAAATTGGGGAGGTGGGTTTTACTTACGAGAGGTGAGAGGGGTCGAGGGGGTGAATGGAGCGTTGACGAAGCTGTTCATTGTTGCAGGTCCAGTCGTAGAAAGGAGAGATAGCGAAGTAATCGAAGACCAAATTGCGATCGAGAGGATACGAGTTCAGCCATAGCTGGTCCTTGAAGCATATTCCGGTCATGTCCGTGCCCGGTGGCTGTACTGCCATGGGCGGCGGAGTGCCCTCCATGCTCGGCGGTGCCATCGGTGGCGTCGCCATTGATCCTCTTCTTCCTCACTCTGCCTCCTCTTCAGGCAACAGGAGGGCGGGCAGGGAAAGGTAATGACTTTCCTCAATGATTAATTAATCAAATCTCATGGGCAAAATTCCTATAAAAAAAAAATCATGGGCAATTTTGTAACCTAACGAAAGTTCTGTTTTTCCCCGATGCGATATGTTAACCAACCAAAAGCTTTCCTTGCAATAGAGATTGGATTCACTTTAGTAAATGTGATCGGAATACTTAGTATTTTATATTAATGATTAGTTATATACATCTAATTTTAGTCATTAAATTATATTCATTAAATGTGTTGATAATCTCTTAGATGTAATTCAACAACCGACATTAGAAGTATGTAACCAATCCTTAACTTAAATACTTATTGGAGAATCTCCCACTTAATTGATTCAATATGAGTTAGTCAATGTCATATGCATCGAAATGAATTCACACACTACGTTTGTAATGGAAGGGATAGATGTCATTAGGATTTAAACTTATAAGACCACTAAATTGCAAGTAAACACTCTTACCACTGAGTATCAAGACAATATTACCCTATCACTCCCTAACTTATTCAATGGAATTATTTGGTGATCTATGAGCTTCTTAAATTTGACCCCAATATTCTGATAATTGTTTAAAACAAATTAAGTTTTCAATTTAGGCTAGGAGTTTTGAGTGCTCTAGTGTGCCCATGAGCACCAAGAAAAAGAAATGAAAACATATTGCCTTGATTTTTGTTAACATTCTTCTTTGAATAATTCTGGTAGGTTCACAATGGTTTAGGATCAATTTCCGGCTTGGTGCAACTCATCCGAGTTCAAAACTCCAACGTTTAGAAGACATCTTTCTTTCAAAAATTATTGAGCCATGCTTTCATTCCAAACAATATTATTGGCTCATTAAAAAAATTCTCAATTTGTGCATTTCATATTTTCCATGAATTATAAGTTGTAAATCTGATTTTAGGATTGTCTGAATCGGAATAAAAATTTGCCAAATTTTTAAGAACTCGGAAAGAATATTTCCATTAAATTCTAAAGTTTTGAAATTCCAAACTCACAAGCCTTCAAAATTCTTAAATTTCAAAGTTTTCAAGTTATGGAGGAAAGAAGAAGAAAATGGGAGATATAACAAATTTAAGAAGCAAGGAGAAAGAAATTGAAAATCAAATATCAACCAAATAAGTATGAAAATTTTCTCACAACTTTCAACCCTAAATAATTCAAAGCTATCAACTCTTCTCTACTCCTCTTTTGCATTTTCATCTTACTATTAGAGCCAGACACTCTAGCATTTACACATATAGACTTGTATCATAAGGCAAAATAAAAAGAAATGTACATAAAAACAAAAAATGTAAATAAAAAAGTTCATAGTGTTGTAAAATGAACAGTATATGCGGAAATATTGAGCTGCAAATAAAGTAAATGAGACAATATTTAACGAGGTAGTTCACGACCCATAGGCCTTCTACCTCCACGCGGCATTGCTCCGTCAGGCTTTCACCCATTGCCGAAAATTCCCCACGTTCAGCCATGCTTAAGTCCTCGGAGAGCAATAGTAGTAACTTTTTCACTATATAAAATAATAGGACTACAACTTTAGTGTTTACAATCTATGTGGCTCACTGATTTTTCTCTCCTCTCAATTTCCTTTCTTCCTTTCTTTCGCTAATTGAATGGAAGCAGCCAAGCTTCATGTGGGTGTATATAAAATTCCTCCAAAATGTGGCTGACATAGAATCCAATATATTTACAACACGTGGTGCTTTGTTGAGAAGGATGAAAATGTGACACATGGCGCCATATTTTACTATCTGAAAGTAGGGGTGACATTTTAAACCGAAAAATCGCAAAAACCAACCGACAATTTACCGCAATGGAATTGCAATCGCGGAAAACCAAACCGCATTTGCAGTATGAAGAACCAAATCACATTTGCTGTTGCGGTTGGGGTATTTGATTTTCAAAATTTGTGGTTACCGCAAACCGCGACTATATTTATAAATAAATAAAAATTGCATTTTATAAATAGCATTGGTGCTCAAACAACACAACGGGGTCCTTCAAATTCACTCACCACCACCAACACTTGAGTTTGTAACGTTAATTAACTTTGAATTGGATTTTTCATTTGGCTTGTAACTTTAATTCATTTTGCATTGCATTTTCCTTTTGGTTTGTAACTTTAAAGGATTTGGAATTGGAATGCTTGAAAAGTTGAGGTTGTGAATGCTTGAGAAATTTAACTTTAATTTGAATACTTGGAATTGTAACTTTAATTTTTTTTAGGTTGTGAATGCTTGAGAAGTTGAGGTTGTGAATTTATTTATTTAGGTTGTGAATTTATATTTTTGGTTAAAGTATGCTTGAAATCAAAAGACTTCAAAAGAACCATCAAAATTAGGCCTAAAATGTGGAAGATTAGATTTTTATGACACAAAAAGAAATTGCGATTTTAAACCGCTTTTTGCCGTTTACCACAATGTAGTAAATTGCAAAAAGCAATCGGTTTGCGGTTTCAAAAATCATCATACCGTAAATAATCGGTCGGTTTGCGATTTGAACAAAAATTCGTTGTTATCGAACTGCAACCACCCCTATTAGAAAGGGTGGCACTGGTCAATGGTCATGAGATTGGATATTTCCAATTTGGATCTACAGTATAATTCCATCAATTCTGGATTGACTTGCTCTCATCAGTGGCCAAATTATTTTTTTGGCTAAATTTCTCCTTTCATTCTCTTAGCTAGAAACAACGAAAATTCTACGGTGCCATTATTTTTTAATAATGGGCAACATCTTCTCGATCTCTATATCATGTGATGGCATTCTTTCTGGCTGCTGGGATTGCACTGCTGGGCAAGCAGCATACCCATGTATGCTGAAATCCAACCTTCATGATCTGCAAACTGCTTTAGAAGAATTAGCAGATCAAAAGAATGATGTGCAGAGAAGGGTTGAGAATGCTGAGCAGCAACAGCATTTGAAACGTTTAGACCAAGTACAGAGATGGATATCAAGGGTGGAAGCCATGGAAGCTAAAGTCAGTAGCTTGGTTAGAGATAAAGATAATAGCACTCAAAAAGTTGAGAAATTGTGTAAATTTGGAGGTGGGTTATTCAGCAACTGCAAAACCCAGTACAAGTTTGGGAAAAAATTGACTAAATTGTTGGTGGAAGTGAATGCTTTGCAGAGGAGGGGAGTTTTTGAAGTTGTGGCTGAAAGGGTACCTGCAGCTATAGTGTATGAAAGAAGCACTGAACCAACTGTGGGCATGGACTCAACATTTGGCAAGGTTTGGGGTTACCTTGAAGAAGAGCAAGTGGGAATTATTGGCTTGTATGGCATGGGAGGTGTAGGTAAGACTACCCTTTTGACCAAGATCAACAATAACTTCCTCCATACCCCCAATGATTTTGATCTTGTGATTTGGATAGTGGTCTCTAAGGACCTAAAGCTTGAAAATATTCAAGATAGCATTGGGGAAAAGACAGGGTGTTGTGGTGACACATGGAAGGATAAAGATTACATTAGAAAAGCTGAATACATTTTCAGGGTCTTAAAATCAAAGAAATTTGCATTGCTATTGGATGATATATGGGAGAGGGTTGATTTAGCCAAAATTGGGGTTCCTATTCCTGACAGACAGAATAAGTCCAAGCTAGTATTCACAACTCGCTCTGAGGAGGTGTGTAGCCGTATGGGCGCTCACAAAAAGATTAAGGTAGAGTGTTTGGCATGGGACAGAGCATGGACTTTGTTTCAAGAGAAGGTGGGTGAAGAAACACTTTATATTCATCCAGATATCCCTAAACTAGCAGAAATCGTCGCCAAAGAGTGTGACGGTTTGCCATTAGCTCTAATTACAGTTGGTCGGGCCATGGCTTGCAAGAAGACACCCCAAGAATGGAATCATGCAATTCAAGTTCTAAAAAGATCTGCCTCTGAATTTTCAGGTATGGGAGATGAGGTATTCCCTCTTTTGAAATTTAGTTATGATAATTTACCTAGCGAGAAAGTTAGATCTTGCTTCTTATATTGTGCATTATTTCCAGAAGATTTTCTCATTCACAAACGAAGATTAATATATTGTTGGGTTGGTGAGGGAATTTTGGATGAGTATGATGACATAACTGGAGCTCAAAACCAAGGGTATGATATTATAGGTACTCTGGTTAATGCATGTTTATTGGAAGGTAGAGAAGATTATGTGAGAATGCACGATGTGATTCGTGACATGGCAATGTGGTTGGCTTGTGAATGTGGGAAGGCCAAGGGGAATTTCCTTGTGCATACAGGTGCTCATTTGATTGAAGCTCCCGATTTCGAAAAATGGAAAGGTGTGAAAAGGATGTCACTAATGGCTAATCAGATTGAGAATCTAGTAGAAAGATCCATATGCCCTAGTTTGTCTACCCTGTTTCTCACTAATAATCGTTTGAAAATGATTAGTGAAGGCTTCTTTCAGCATATGCCCAGTTTAAGAGTCTTGGACCTGTCAGAAAACAAGGGTATAACTCATTTGCCAATGGGAATATCAAAATTGAAGTCGCTACAATATCTCAATCTATCGCAAACGGGCATAAGAGACTTGCCAATTGAGTTGAAGGCCTTAGACAAGCTCAAATATTTGAACCTGGAGTTTACCAGTAAATTGAATATGGTTCCAAGGAATGTAATTTCAAGTTTTCTGGTGCTGAGGGTGTTGAGAATGTATGATTGTGGTTCATCGGACGATATTCTATTTGGTGGAGAAGAATCTTTAGTAGAGGAATTGGTGTGTTTGAAACACTTGGATGTGTTGACTATCACCATAAGGTGTGTCTCTGCTTTCAAAAGATTCTTCACCTCCCTCAACTTACTGACCTGCACTCAAGTTCTATGCCTTGAGTCCTTCACCTGTGTGAGCTCCCTTGATATATCGCCGTTGACAAACATGAAATGTCTGGATATCCTTAATATTTGTGATTGCGAAAGCATGGAAGATTTGAAGCTTGATTTGGTTCAGGATGGAGCGGCTGCACAAGCACCTAACGGTCCTTGCAACTCAATCACAATGATCAAAAGTTGCTTCCACAGCCTTCAGCGGGTAAGTGTGTATGAGTGCCCCAAACTAAAGGACTTAACATGGCTTATTTTTGCTCCAAATCTTGTAACTATAGACATGCATGACTGCCCTGAAATGGAACAAATAATCAACTGTGGGCAATTGAGCAAAGTTGAGGAGGTGGTAGAAGATTTGAGTTCATTTGCAAAACTTAACAACCTGATATTGATCAATCTGCCACAGTTGAAGAGCATGTATGCAAATGCATTGCCGTCTCCATATCTGAAGACAATTGTTGTATTTAACTGTCCACAACTGAGGCAGCTCCCACTGGATTCCAGTGCAAGCAAACGTAATATCGTCATCGAAGGAGAGGAAGACTGGTGGAATGAGTTAGAATGGGAGAAGGAGGCTACTCGAAATGATTTTCTTTCCTCATTCAGAAATTTAAAGCTTTAACATAACTGGCAATTGCTGTATTAGTGTTCCTTTCATGCCATGATATGATTGCTCCCTTCTGTACATATATCTTTACTAAAGAAGGAATTGATAAATGCAATAGTCGTAGCTTTTGTCAAAAGTTGAAGAATAGTGAATGGTAAACAATCTCAGTACAGGGTAAACAAGTTTCTGACTTAAATATGTAGGAATTTTTTAAAATATAAAAATAAAAAAAAACTTAAATATCTAGAATTAATTTGTACCAAATAATGCATGGGAGATTCTTCAATAAGTACATAAGTTAAGGATTAGTTAAATATTTCTAATCTCGACCGTTGGATTGCATTCATTAGACCAATCGTTAACATAAAATACTTATTTAAGAATTTTCCAATAATGCATATATAACATAATATCGGATCAGATTGAGATGCGAGCAATGTTATAAAAGTTTAGCCCAATCCAACTCCTATGGGCTAACAATCTACAGCCCACGTCATATTCCTTAGGTAACAAGGAAAAGGAATCTTTATCTATATAGAAGGCTCGCGAGTAACACATAATCTCTGAAAGGGAGGCATAATTCGCAGACTTAGGGCTAGGCCAGTACACTCGAGTATTCTCCTCCATGTTCACTAGACTAGTTTACAGTATTTTTTTGTCAAAAAAAATAACAAAAAGAAAGAGAAGAAAAAGAAGAGGGAGAAATGATTCAAGCATTCATCCAATTGAGTATCCTCTGAATCGAATATCGGATTTGCCGGATTCGATTATGCAGAAAATCCTCTGTCGATTGCCTGCCTGTGAAGATGCTGTCCGCATGAGCTTCGTGTCGAAAACATGGCAAACCCTATGGAGCTCACTACCAGCCTACCATTTTGATTTCAATTCTGATACGGGACAACCCATCTCTTATTATTATCAAGCAGGCCGGTATCCTAAAAGGAAAAGGTCTGCCGCCACGGCGCTGGAAGAATCGCTGCGAATGCTCCATGAATATGACGATGATCAGAAAAAGGTAATCAATTACTTTAGGCTGAGAGGGAGAGTTCCTCTGCAAAGCCAAGCCTGGAATGTCGACCGTTGGATCAAGCTGGTAACCAAACACTTTGTCAAAGAGCTACATCTCCGCTTCAGTTATGTTGCCGGGATCCCAAGGTATCGTTTTCCTCCTGCAAGCTTTGATGTTGGGTCATTAGTTGTGTTGAGTTTAAGCCATTGTGTTTTGGACCAAGCTTTGGTTCAAGAGGGAAGGAGGTTTTGTTGCCTAAAAGAGCTTAGTTTTTCTTATGTTGATTGAATGGACTAGTCACGGACCTCCTTTCTAGATGCCCTTCACTTGAAACACTGGAATTCTACCGGTGCGAAAACACTCAGCATACTCAACTTGGCGATCTTACAAAGCCTATCAAGACGGTGAACATTGAATTTTGAACTCAATTTTGGTATCCAGTTTTGAGTTACTACTTGAAATATTAAACGATTTAGCAAATGTAAATTACCATATTTAGCTCAGATAAATAGCAGAAGAGCTAATAAGCTTGTCTCTATTATTGGGGGGCGATGTTTTGATGAGTTTAAGTGAACACCTAAAAAAGGCCCCAGTCTTAATTTATGCATAGCACCCCATAAGTTTTAGGGCTTCACCAATGTGTTGGAGCAGGTTTTGGGTGGTTTTCGCCTTTCGTTTCGATTCTATGATTTTCTTCGGATTTTAGTTCAATACAAGTATATAAGCTTTAATGATCAATTTATGTTTGTTTAACTGTTTACTGTTATTGATTTTGTTTATATTATTCAACAAGGTAAGATCACAATTTGTGTTTATTTTATGTGAAAAGATCGTATCGGTTAAGCATGTATATATACACTACCTGGTAATTTGGAAAAGTGTTTGGCAAGCAAGAAATAGAGAGAAACTGATAAATTTTTTCGAATCTCTTTGTATTCCTGAATTGCTTGATTTTATCTTTAATTTTTTTCAGAGTCAAATTTGATTACCTATTTTAGAAAAATTAAGGTAACTTCACAAATGCAATTACATGAACATAAACTGGAAAGATCGATATGTCTATCTTGAGATTTTCTAAGAAGATTTGCTCCTACACGTTTTACCCTGCATATATATATCACATATCTCAATGAATTTCAAATTGTAACAAATGAAAACAAATAAGTCACAGATATATGCATGTTGAAGGCAATGACGTTAATTTTTTCTTCGAAATTTATTTTATTACTTGATATTAACTCCTGATGAGTAGCTAGCACTCTCTAGCTAGCTGACTAGGAACCAAGACATGTTTACACTCCCTGTGTCCATGCGGAGAAAGCAAGAAACGGGTGATGCTCTCCTGAATGTGCCTATGCCTATTTTAGCAATGCATGCAGATCCCAGTTCATGATCAACTATGGGACGCAGAACATTAACATTGGAATTATTGTGCTTGGCCTGAAAATCTTTGCATAAGTGTTTGGATAAATTGGATAGGAGAATAAGCTTTTGGATTCTTTGACGCAGCACAAGCAAAAAGGTTTCAAGTGAAAACCCTGAAGAACAATAATCTGGAATCCACCAGGAATTTAGAGAGAAATTCTCTTTGAATTATTTGATAAAAATTCAGAAGAGTTCAACCAAGCATAATGGTTGACTAAATACATCGTTCTCACCCATTGAACTGCCCTGGGGAGTTATTGAAAACTTAACAGAAAATAAATGGATAGTCTGTAAATTGAACACAATCTTTAAATGCACTTTTGGAAGGCCAAACGTCCTCAGAAGCCCAAAATCCACCATTTGTCACGGTGAACTTGTGAGTTGAACTTGTGGCGTAGTTCCCTTTACGAGAAGGTATTATGCGACCCAATCGGAGCTCGGACGCTAAATCTGTAAATTCCCGCTGCGTCCTTTTTCCCTTCTTCGCTCCAATTCTTCTTCAATCCATTCAGTCATTTGTTCTACATCATTCTTTGTTCTGGTGTAAGGTTGGGTTGGTACAGGGTTGATTTTGGGGAATCGCAAGTCTTGGTAACAGCAGAATTGCTAATAGAATGTAGAGACAAAGAAATTTGACTGTGTTGGCCATGGCAATTTCAATGTTTTGTTGAGCAATCTTTAACCAACGCTCCCAAGTTAGTCATGTCTTAGAAAGTGACACAATCTGTTGTTCTATTCTAGCTAACGCTTTTCAGATAAGAAAAGATCTGGTTATTGCACATAATGTTTGGGGAATTGATTCGAAAGTGCTAAAAATTTCTGTGCCATAGGATCTCCTTGACTCTAAAAATAGAGATGACGCCTCACTAAAAAGAAATCTAAAGGTAAAAACTTTAACAATATATTTTAGAGGAATGAACAAACAGTAGGAAATCTGTAACACCTGTATATACTTGTGTCATTGAGTAACTGCATCAATAAGATCATCTGATGAACAATGTAAAATTAAGACTTATATTGCCAAAATGAACATAGTAACTTGTGCATAATTTTGGATAATCAAGATAGTTATTTAGACAAAACAAGCAGCATCCATCCATGCTAGTATTCTTTTCAAACAATAATAGGAAGCTACCACTGAAACTACAAACTACAATTGTCAATAAAAACAGCTACCCTAATGCTAGTACCACTGCTTTAAAGTGATCCAAGAAACTTCTTCAAGATTTCTCCATAATACACGGCTGGCTAAACCTTCACGACCAATCACGAGTTTTCCATCTTTAATACCATGAAACCCTTTAATCTTAACTGATTTTAAGTCATGCCGCCAACATTTGATATGGTTGTCTCCACAACAGAGGAGATTTGTTTCGACATTAACTTCTTGTATAAATCCTGAAAGGTACGAAGGTCACATGCAGTGAATAGTTATGGAACCTACATACATAAGAAATTAAGCAGTCAATATTGTCCTATAAGATTACCAAATTCTTCCTTAATTCTTCCTTAGCAAATCTGGAGAACTTGTTTCTTGTCTTAATTCTTCCTTAGCAAATCTGATCTGTATGCATATATATATATTTTATAAAATAAGTTAATTAAGGTGACAAATATACAATAAATACATAATGAAGAAGAATTGAGCTGTATTTGTGGACTTACAACTGGGGGAGTAAAATTTTTTAAGACCACCCTTGTTTTGGCGTGAACTTTCCAAGATATTCGAGCAGTTGAAGAAACCATGAAGTGCCAATATCACTCCTGGGTTCTAGGATTCTAGCTTCATAGAATTTAAAGAAAAGGACGGCTGAAGTTCTTGACCGGCGTGTTTGTAAGAAACAAGGTTGGGAGTCTCTATGCTGATCTTCTTTATCATAGTGTCATCTTGGAAATTCAATGTTAATGCCTTGAGTTGGTGACTCAAGATTTTCAGCTCTGTTGATTTATAAGAGACTGACAAGTTTATCTTCTCAAGAAAGGGAAATTTCAAAAGAAGTGTCTCAATATATTGAAGGCTAATTTCACCGCTAGGAGTTTCCATTATCAACTCCTTTAAATTACTGCAGTTGATTGCTTCAAGGTCCAATGGGTAGCATTTCCATGTACGATAGCAATAACCGAAGAGTTTGAAGATTGGATGCTTCAATCTTGTAGCTATGAACTCTAGTAGTAGTGTCTAGGTCAACATTCTTGAGCTTGGAAATCCACAGAGCTGAAGATCTTTTAGGTTTCTAGAAAGGAGCTCATTGGTTAATCCATTCAAATCCACAAGTGACAAACTGAGCTCTTTTAGGCAGCTCAATCTCATGCCCTCTTGCATTAAGGCTTCCTTGGAAATATCACAAGAACTTAACCTCAATACAACTAATGACCCAAGATCAGAACTAGCCGGAGGAAAACTGTACCTTGGGATTAATTCATCAATATAATTGAATAATATGTTTATGTGGAGCTCCAGCACTTGGACATAGTGTTTGATGACCAACTTGATCCAACGGTCGATATCAGAGGCTTGCTCTTTCTTGTGAAGTGTCCCTGTCAGCCTAAAACTGTCCTTTTCTGATCTTCATGTTCATGTAGAACTCTCAAGGACTCGTCCACAGAAGTTACAGACTCCTCTTCTGACCTTTTCCTCTTTTGATCCAGACCATCTTCACTTTCCATACAAAAATTAAATTCAGAGACAGGTAGTGAGTTCCATAGACTTTTCCATGTTGTTGACAAGAAGCTCATACGGACTGCATCTTGGGCAGGCAAGCGAAAGAGGATTTGATGCATAATGGAATTTGGCAACTGCGATATTCGATCCATACTAGATGAATGATGAATGTTTTCTGAAGAAACTAAAAAAGAAATTATTGTACGCTACTGAAACCCTAGCTATAGTTTTTCCTGTATATATGTTTGGAACCCTAGCTGTAGTTTATTCCTGTGTGATATTGGGCTCCTGCCACATACCAAGCCATCCCCAAACTACAGAGTTCCTTCTTTATTTTTAGTCCTTAACGCTGGCCCAATATTCATATAGATATATTTTAATTAAAAAAAATATAGAAATATATATTCCACGTTAATGAATGTTCCTTTGCTGTGCAGGTTGGTAGTGAAATTATTCAGAGCTGCCTCAAAGTGCGGCGACACGGCATCAATTGACTTGAGACCTTTTCTCGGTCATCGGTTGACTTGGGACTTTGGTGCACCTACCACTGTACCAACTTATATTTACAACCTCATAAATTTGGAAAAAGAAACAGAAATTAAAACCAAAAGAGGTGAAAATGACTTGGTCGTTGGGATCCAAAGGCTAAATCATATATATGCTCATACCCTTTATAAGAAATTTACACTAATAAATATGTTTTTGAGGTTCGTGTTTTGTGTTGCTAAGTTTTGTGCATGTTTTGTTTTTTTGGGTTTATTTTAATTAGTGTTATATTCAATCGCATGTGGGTACTTCTTACTATATAGATGTACGTAGATCTTACAATGAGTGCGGAGATAAATTCTCTACTGTTGGAGACGCTTGCTAAGTTTGGGTCGTTTTTCTGATTGCCTGAAATAAAAAACATATTACAAATTTTGAAATTTGGGTTCTCTTCAACTTGTGGTGACAGCAAATTTGGGTTCCCTGATTGAGATTTGTATCGTTAGTCTAAGTCAAAGTAAACTCATGTGTTCACTTGGAAATGAAGTACCAATTGGATGTACTATTGATCACGATAGGAGCGTTGAATCAAATTTAACAATTCTGTGGATTATCAATTATCAATTTGTCAACGCAAAAACTTGCAAAAATTTTCTTAGTTTTAAACACATTATTGTTTCTCATTTCACTGCTTTGGCAATTTATACTACAAGTTGATATTCATGACGTGTCAACTTGCAAAAGATTCCCTTTTCAGACGCAAAACTTGACTAGGTCCATGTTTATTTATTTCTTGCTCCAATTCTACTACTTTGGCAATATATATTACAAGAGAATATTCAAGAAGAAGATGTTAATTTGCAGCTTCATTTCTTCCCTTGGAAAAAAATTTCTTTCTGCATAATGGAGATGTTCGAACATCTTCTTTCTGCATTGCTTTGTGGTTTTGCTCTTATACTTGTAGTTCATGCACAAGATGATCAATCAGGTATGTTCATATATTGATCATTTAAAACTTGAAAAATTATTAATTTTGATCATAAATGGTTCACTAACAATTTGGCTAGCTAATATACTCTCTCTGATCACTCAGGCTTCATCAGCTTGGATTGTGGGCTGCCTACAAATTCTAGCTATTCTGAGCCAACAACAGGCCTTGACTACATTTCAGATGCAGCCTTCATATCCACTGGTGTAAGCAAAAGTATTGCCCCTCAGTACAAAGCTACTCATCAACAGCAAACAGCTTATGTCAGGAGTTTTCCTCAGGGGGTCAAGAACTGTTACAGAGTAAACATTACACAAGGGACTAAATATTTGATCCGAGCAAGTTTCGTGTATGGAAATTATGACGGGTTAAATAAGCTGCCAAAGTTTGATCTTCTCTTTGGAGCTAATTCTTGGGACTCAGTGGCATTTGTTGATGCATCTTCGAGTATTATCAAAGAACTTGTTTATGTTCCCACATTAGACTATATACATGTGTGTCTAGTCAACAAGGGCACTGGAACACCATTCATTTCAGCACTGGAGTTGAGGCCTTTGCAGAACACTACTTATGTCACTCCAATGGGTTCGTTGGAACTCTTCCTTCGCTTAGATGTCGGTTCGACATCCAATCAGTCATACAGGTGAGCCATTTCATATCTGAAGTAGTACTGGTTTCAAATGTATTCTATTTTCTAGCTACTGATAACAAGTGGTACTATTACTTAAGGTATGATTATGATGCTTTGGATCGGATTTGGGTACCTTATACCTACAATAAGTGGACACAGTTAACTACCTCGCTTACCGTAGATGCTCAAAGTCACAATGACTACCAAGTACCATCTATAGCAATGAGAACTGCCAGCACACCGATTGATGCCAGTGCTTCCATGGACTTCAGCTGGGAATCCCCGGATACATCGACTGAATACTATGTGTACCTGCACTTTGCTGAACTCCAGCAGCTTAAAGCCAACCAGTCCAGAGCATTCAATATCACTCTGAATGGAGATTATTGGTTTGGACCTGTTGTCCCAGAGTACTTGTCCACAATCACCGTGTTCAGCCGCTCATCCTTAACTGGAGGCAACTATAGTTTTTCACTTGTTCAAACTGAGAATTCAACTCTCCCACCAATCCTCAATGCCATGGAGATCTACTCATTGATCGATTTATCTCAACCAGAAACCGATGGAGATGATGGTATGTGAATCATTTCAAAATCTTTCTTGTCAATTTAGTTTCAGTATTCAAGTATTTCAGTATTTAATTTGCTTGTGATAAAAATAGTGGCTGCCATCATAAACATAAAGTCAACATATGGAATGGACAAAGATTGGCAGGGAGACCCATGTACTCCCCAAGGCTACATGTGGGAAGGTCTTAACTGTAGCTACAGTGGATCCCCTAGAATCATATCCTTGTAAGTCAATGCCTGCTTTCTCTTTAATTTAGGTTTTTTTTCTTCTGAACATCATGAATGAATTTATTGAACTTTCGATTAGGGACCTGTCCTCGAGTGGATTGACCGGGAGATAACTTCATATATATCCAATCTTGCCATGTTACAATCTCTGTAAGTATCTCATGATCAGAAGCTCAATAAGTTAGCAAGATATATGCATATAGGTTCCTCATGATGATATGGTCTTTAAAACTAAATCTATGCATATTGCTTAACTCAGGGATTTATCAAACAATAGCTTGACTGGATCAGTACCTGAATTTTTGTCTAAATTGCCAAACCTGAAAGTCCTGTAAGTACCTTGGATTTGAATTGTGACTGCAAAGCTGTTGATAAATTAGGAAAGCAGGGTATCAATAAAATTTCTATTCCCTTGCAGTAACCTGGAAAGAAACAAGCTCAACGGTTCAGTTCCAGCTGACCTTATTCAAAGATCAACAAGTGGTTCACTATCATTGAGGTCTGCTTCTGGCCATAGTAGTTTCTTTTTTCATTTCCATTACAATCTTCTGTTCTTTTATCGGAAAGAAGCATTAAAATCTGTAGGAGTTACTAGACCTATTCATGCCACATTGACTTTTATGTTGTTGGCTACAATTCCAATTTCCATGACTGACTATTGATCATCAACCTTGTTGATAGTGTGGGAGAAAATGCAGACCTATGTGCATCAATATCATGCAAAAAGGAGGAGGAGAAGAAGAAAAATATAGTAATTCCAATAATAGCATCAATTGGTGGGTTTTCTATTCTTGTGGTAACAGCAGTGGCTATATTCATGGGCCTGAAAAGAGGAAGAAAACAAGGAGGTAAACTATAAAGTTCAAGACGAAACTATTGAAAATTTGGCTATCAAGAATACATGTTCTGAAGTAAACACAGAAATTGTATTCCTATGCTTATGAAACTCCTGATGATCTATTTTTGCAGTGCCACAACAACCCAATAATCAAATTGATTCATTCGAGTCCAAAAAACGCCAATTCACATACTCAGACATCCTGAGGATCACAAATAACTTTCAGACAAAAGTTCTTGGGCGAGGTGGATTCGGAAAAGTTTACCATGGTTTTGTTGATGATACTCAAGTAGCTGTGAAGATGCTTTCTCCAACATCAGGTCAAGGATACCAACAATTTCAAGCAGAGGCATGTACTCTAAGAACTCATGGATAAATTATAATGACCTCATTTATATTTTTAGGACCAAAATATGACTTTAACGCTTAACTTGCAGGTCAAACTTCTTATCAGAGTTCATCATAGAAACTTGACTAGCCTCGTTGGATACTGCAATGAAGGAACCAACATGGCACTCATCTATGAATTTATGGCCAATGGAGATTTGGAATCACATCTTCTAGGTAGGGATCTCGATTAAATTGGGACTCGACCTCCTTTGAATCCAATATTAAACAAAAAATAAACTGGGTTTTGACACTTAATTGTATAGGTGCGGACAGTAATGCAAATGTGTTGACTTGGGAAGGTAGACTTCAAATAGCAACAGATGCAGCACAAGGTTAGCCAGTGGAGACTTTGGGCAATCAAAATATATTAAATGCTTTCCTATTTTGTTTGCAGTAACAAAAGAATGGATTTGAAATGTAGGATTGGAGTATCTGCACAATGGTTGTAAGCCGCCTATTGTCCATAGAGATGTGAAGGCAACAAATATTTTGTTGGCTGAAAATTTCCAAGCAAAATTAGCTGACTTTGGCCTGTCCAGAATTTTCCCAACTGATGGAGGCACTCATATGTCCACAGCTGTAGCTGGCACCCCTGGATACCTTGACCCTGAGTAAGAAGTCTCTGTGTCATTTATTTATGCATGCTTTTCAATTTTCTTTTAAGGCAATGTGGAACTTTATATAGAACAATGGCAACTTTACACTTGAGTCATATTTGGCTTGCAGGTACCACACAACAGGATGGCTGAATGAGAAAAGTGATGTTTATAGCTTCGGAGTTGTGCTGTTGGAGATCATCACTAGCCGCCATGCGATATCTAGAACACAAGAGAAAGTTCATGTCAGTCAATGGGTTAGCTCTATGCTTGCTAAAGGGGATATCAAAACTATCGTTGATCCAAGGTTACATGGAGATTATGAAATTAACTCTGCCTGGAAGGCTGTTGAACTAGCAATGGAGTGTGTGTCTGACACATCCACCAGAAGGCCAAACATGAGTGCGGTAGTGATAGGGTTGAAGGAGAGTTTGGCAGCAGAGTTGGCTCGAACCAACGTGAGCCGTGTGACTGAATCAACAGATTCAGTTGTGTACTCTATGAATGTGACTACTGAACTCAGTCCTTCGGCAAGGTAATTCTTTGTGTCCAGAAGGTGAATTTCGAAAGCCGGGTAGTTTTCATTTTCCATTTCCTCTGTTTTAAGCTTCATTCATTGTCCAATGCTTTTGTAATTGTATTTGTTATATCATCTTGTGTTGAAGATTTGTGGTTGTGAGGGTCTTCAGTAAGGCTCTGCAACTATGTAATTGTAAAAAATGTACTGGTATAATATTTGTATATGTGTCTGTATCATGAATCATGATATAATATCATTAGAGTTGGTGATCCTTTCCCTTTTTAATTTAAAAGACATAAACAATGCATAGAGAAGTCGATGCTGGTAACAGATTTAACATATTGAGAAGTTGACTTTTGAAAACCACATAGAATTTGCAATTTGCAGGAACCACGTTCTTGCCACTTGGTAAATGAATAGCTTTCGGAAAACAAGATACAGAAGATCCACATTTACTCCCAAAACCTGGATAGTCGGTGTGGTTTATTTCATGAAACTTATATTGGTATGACTACCATTAACAAAAGAATTGTAACAGCAATCTATTAAAAAAAAAATTTATGAGAGCGTGTATTACTAGAGAAAATGAATTTATATCAAGGAAGTCGAGACAGCATGTCAATCAATACAACATCAGGGAGATCTTCCAAACTCAAAAGGTCTCGGTGCAATTAGTAGTGGACCACCTATTGTTGTATTGATCCGATGTAGGGCTTACACATCACGGCTTGTATAGAACCAACTACACCAACACTAAGAATCCCAAAATCAAATATGAAACTAAATCAAAAAATTTTTTAACCCTAATCTACAAACTGGGGTTTAAAGTTAGGAACTTTACTGAAAATCTACAGAATACTGAAAATTGAGGAGTTTACCTGGTCAAGACTCAAAGAGGATTTTGGTGAGCTCCCAAACACAAAAATAGCAGGAAAATGAAGAAATTAAATGAGAGGGAAACAGGTACAGCTCCAAAGAGGGATCACATTGCAGGATATCCCAAATTTTATTCTCTTGTGATTTTTACCCTGGAGGACTGTAAATGGTAACCAACTAGTACAACTTCTAGAAAGTTAGAAAACTACATGTTCATATGAGCTATAAGTCAACTTTTGTTATTACAACATTGGAAATTCATATGAGCCACCTTTTGTTTATTCTTGTTAGAATGGATTGAACTAACTCTTTTCTTATTATATGAGTCAAGTCTTTGCATCTGTTAGATCCCCCCTCCCCCTTTTCTTTTTAACTTTCTTGTTCCAAAAGCTGGCCGCATGCCCCAAACCTGAACTTTGGTCATACAAACTGAGAATGTGTTGACAAAGTCCTCTGATGTTTTGATATTGCGCTCTCTCTTTCTTGCTCTCATTTTTTAGTCCTGGCATGATTCATCAAGCTGTTGAAATATATGGATTTTAATACTCTGTTGAAACCATTATATTCCGTAGATAACTATTTAAAAAGAATTTTATTACATAATGAGTGTTTAAACAATGAATTTACAGGTAGTCCATAGCCTATAAACGCAACACGAATGCAGTTTTCTAATGAATATGTATATAACACAATGCAATTAGACTCATAGTTCTTCAGGAGATGACCAACAGCATTGAAATAATTCCAATTGATTAATAGGGGTTGATTAATTTCTCCATCTATACTAAGGTCTGAGTTTAGCGAACCTTCCCAAGCATATGTTGCCTCTCTGACATAGACTTCCGGCCGTGCACATCTTGAGTTAATTGACTAGCATTATAGGTGCAATCACAACAGCTAACCATGAAAGCAACATCTGAACTAATATTCATGTTAACAACCTGTTTGACTAATCCATTGTCACAGATATAACTCATGTCTATCAGTACATATATTTATATAAATAGCATACATAAGATGATATTCCTTGTGAACAACATTTGGTGTTCTTGTGCAGGGCAAGAAGTTGTGATAATGCTGGTGAAATTGAGCCATTTCCTGTATTCATTGCTTGGTTTGATTGCAGTAATACTTGTAGTTCATGGCCAGGATCAAACAGGTATATGAATATTTGAACACCAGGAGTTTAGCTTTATTTTCGGTTCACTAAATGTAGACAAAGCTAATAAGGCATCTCTTTTTTCCATCTGTTTCAGGCTTCATTAACATAGACTGTGGGCTACCACCTAATTCAAGCTATAACGAGCAGAGAACAGGCTTGTTTTACATTTCAGATGCAACTGTTGTGGACACAGGTGAAAGTAAGCTCCTATTGGTACAAGATACAGAGGTCTCTACCCTCAATATGTTTGGTATCTCAGATACTTTCCTGAAGGAATAAGGAATTGTTACACCATAAATGTAACAAGAGGCACCAAATATTTGATCCGAGCAACATTCTTTTATGGGGATTATGATGGCCAAAATAAGGCATCAGAATTTGACCTGCATCTTGGATCTAACTTGTGGGATACAGTATATTCAAACAACACAATCAAGGAGATCATACATGTCCCTTTGCAAAGCTATATACAAGTTTGTCTAGTCAATACAGGCTCTGGGACGCCGTTTATATCAGCGATAGAACTAAGGCCTCTGAATAATACACTCTACCCTACTCAAATGGGGTCCTTAGCACTCTTCAGGCAGTATAATGCTGGTACAAATTACTAATGTCACATACAGGTCTGTCTTCTCCTTTGTTATGAACTCATTTAATTTGAAATGTTCACTTTGATTAAATTCACATGAAATCTTATATTCAGGTATAAAGATGACGTTTATGATCGCTTCTGGTATCCCCATTATTACAGTGCATGGACACAAGTAACCACCTCACTTACCATCGAACCTGAAAATGAGACTGCCTACCAACCACCATCCATTGTCATGAGTTCTGCGGCAGCGCCAAAAAATATGACTACTTTGGATATTTGGTGGATTCCCCCTGATGAAAATACCCAATATCATGTGTACATGCACTTCGCTGAAGTTGAAAAACTCCCAACCAACCAGTCTAGACTGTTGAGCATTACTTGGAATGGGAAGCCCTTCGTTACAAAACCTTTTTCTCTTAAGTACTTAACCACAACAACTGTGTATACGAAAGAGGCTTTGAGTGGGGGACAGCAAAACTTTTCAATCTCTCAGGTTGGAAACTCTACCCTTCCACCCATCATCAATGCCTTTGAGATTTATACGGTCCTTGAGTTATTGCAGGCAGAAACTAACCAAGAAGATGGTATGTAAAATTTCCAAACACATCATCTCCAATTTCTAGAAAAAGTCTATCCCATTACTGCCACTAAATATATGATTGACCTAGTTGAGATTTCTTCATGCATCTGAAAATATTAGTTGAGCCCATCACAAACTTAAAGTTAACCTACGGAGTGAAGAGAAATTGGCAAGGTGATCCATGTGCTCCGAAAGAGTACTCGTGGGAAGGGTTAAACTGCAGCTATGATGGTTATGAGCCCCCCAGAATCATATCCTTGTAAGTAGACATACTCAGATAAACTTACCTGTTATTATATTTTTTGTATTTACATCCCACTTATATGTCTTGATAAATCTGTTTAAAATGCAATGCAGGAACTTGTCCTCTAGTGGATTAACTGGGGAAATAGCTCCTCCTTTATTCAATCTCACAATGCTACGGACTCTGTGAGTGTGTGTTTCTATGTCAAATGATTTACTGATTTATAAAAAAGGGTGACTAATTGAAGCCAAAATTTCTTTTTCAAAAATTAAATTTGAATAAATTGTAATTTCCCATTTCAGGGATTTATCAAACAACAATTTGACAGGACCAGTGCCAGAATTTGTGTCTCAATTACCAAACTTAAAAATCCTGTAAGCTATTTGAATCTGTAGCTGATGCACCAACTGCTTGTTCTTTTATAACTTCATTATACGTATTCCGGTATAATTAGTTGCTCTACCTTTCAGAAACTTGGAGAAAAACAAGCTCACAGGTTCAGTTCCAGCTGGACTAATTCAAAAATCAAATGATGGTTTGCTATCATTAAGGTGTGTGAACATAAACCATCAATATCCACTCATTCCTGAAACTTTGGTAGACCTTACACTAACACATAAGCACTACCAATTTTCTCTTAAATGACATTGTAAAAATCTCTGTAGAAAATAAATGATCATGAGATATGCATTCTTCTGATGAAAGAAAATAGTGTAGCTCATGTTCCGTTAGTAACTGCACTGATCATTAAGGTCAAGTCTTACTTATGTTACCACCATTCATCTTAATTCCAGCTTTTGTGAAAATCAAAATCTAACTGCGCCGATTTCCTGCGGCAAGGATAAGAAGAAGAAGAAGAAGACAATTTTGTTGTTCCAGTAATAGTGTCAGTTGTAGAAATTTTAATCCTTATATTAACTGTAGCAGCTGTACTGTAGCGCCTCAAAAGGAAAATAAAACATGGTACCATATACTTGTTAAACAATGCTAGAATAAATTTGATTACAGAAGAAGCAAGCA
Source organism: Prunus armeniaca (assembly GCA_903112645.1). Taxonomy (NCBI): domain Eukaryota; kingdom Viridiplantae; phylum Streptophyta; class Magnoliopsida; order Rosales; family Rosaceae; genus Prunus; species Prunus armeniaca. The sequence goes on along the minus strand of CAEKDK010000003.1, from coordinate 4,094,234 downwards.
TCGGTTATTTCTTAATGATTAATGATCTCAGCAGACGTAACTGATTCAACACCAAGCATTCAGCAAGGGCCACTGGAGCCATCACAACGTCAATTTACGTACTCTGAGGTACTCAAGATCACCCATAATTTTGAGAGATTGTTGGTAGAGGTGGATTTGGAACAGTTTATCATGGCTACATAGATGATACTCAAGTAGCTGTGAAGGTGCTTTCACCTTCATCAATTCAAGGATATCAAGAATTTCATTCAGAGGTATGTAATGTAATAAATGTTTAAAAAGCTTGAGCTCAATCATAAGCTCTAAATAAAATTTTTGGTTTCTTGCAGGTTAATCTTCTCATGAGAGTTCATCACAGAAATTTGACAAGCCTTGTCGGATATTGCAAGGATGGAACCAATACAGGGCTCATCTATGAATACATGGCCAATGGAAACTTACACAAGCATCTTTCAGGTTTGATTCATTGGCTGGAATTGATCTTTCTTTTTTTTCTTTTTCTTTTCTGGAATCAGGTTAATTAGTGACATAGAAAGAACAATGCCTCAAAGCAGCTACAACAACGATCAGAACAATCTGACCATGCATAAAAAAGCATACAGGGAAATAAACAGTAGGCCACCTGAAAACAGATCAACAATAAAACAACTACGTCGACATGCTTTTAACAACTATAAGTTTGGCAACAATCAATAATTTCATCAGAATTTGCTCTCTCAATCTATGGAGTTCATTTTCTCTTTCAGGATAGATACTTCTTACTCTGCAAGGTTTTTTTATATTACCACATGATTTTAGTTCCTTTAATTAGAACAACAGAGGAAAAAGATTGATTATTTATCATGTACAAATGCAGATAACACTTCAAATATATTGAGTTGGGAAGACAGACTTCGAATTGCAATGGATGCAGCATATGGTCAGCAAGTAGAAATTTTCGTAAACCATTCATAGCGTCTCTTCTTTTTTCATCTTTTATAACATGTTTACCAAAATTTTGAAATGTAGGATTGGAGTATCTACACTATGGTTGTACACCACCTATAATTCACAGAGATGTGAAATCTACAAATATCTTGTTGAATGAAAACTTTCAAGCCAAACTATCTGACTTTGGCCTATCAAGAATATTCCCTGCTGATGATGGCACTCATGTATGGACACGTGTTGCCGGAACTCCTGGGTACCTTGACCCTGAGTAAGTCTTTGGTTTGTAGTTTACACTTCATCTAATAGTATTCAAATTATTTTCAGTATAGCAAAACTCTAATCAAATCAAGAAACCATAGGAATGAAGAAAATATACAGTAAATTGATGTCCTAGGTGCAAACACATGACTTGAGTTACATGGTTTGGTTTGCAGGTACTACCTATCAAACATGTTAAATGAGAAAAGTGATGTGTATAGCTTTGGGATTGTGTTGTTGGAGATTATCACAAGCCGACCTGCTTTATCAAAGACACATGAGAAAATTCACATTGGTCAATGGGTTAGTTTCATGGTTGAGAAAGGGGACATTAGAAGTATTGTCGATTCAAGACTAGAAGGAAACTTTAATAGCAACTCTGCCTGGAAAGCTGTTGAAGTAGCTTTGGCTTGTGTATCTTCAAGTTCCACCAAAAGGCCAACAATGAGTCAGGTAGTGACAGAGCTGAAAGAGTGCTTGGCTGCAGAGTTTGCTCGAAACAAGGAGATCCGCGATACTGATTCAAACGATTCAAATGAACTGATGTCATTGAAATTCACCACTGAGATGAGACCATTAGCTAGGTAGTAGTACTTCTCTGTAAAAATAATGGGGTGTGGAAAATTTCATCTTGTGTGTTAAAGAAGCATTGTGATACTATAATATTTTAATCTGTGTCGAATTCTTTTGCCACTTCAAAAGTCAAAATCAATGCCATCACATTTTTTGTGTGATTCTGTTTCTGTTTTTCTTTTCCAAAGACAACAGGGGAACAACTTGCACAAAAGAATTTCCTCATGTGACATCGTTCAATCGAAGTATACAATCTATAAATATAAATAAACCGAAATTTGAGTATTCAGCCTACATTTTGTGGAAGCAAAATATCTAAGCTAATCAATTTGGAAATTATTTGACTTAATTGGGAGTCATTTGATTTAATCGGGAATTATTCGATCCCTAATTACATCAATCTCTCCAAATTGAAGAAGAATAATTCATTTTCATCTATGGAATTATTCTTTCAAAATCCTAACTTCCGAGGCTCCTATAAATATATGGCTACACCAAGACTTGAGGTAATTCTAAACTTTTGTCTGAAACTCTTGAGAAATCCTATCTTATAAACACACAAGGCTTTGGCCACCCGTACTCCTATCTCATAATTCAAAGAAAATCCGTTTTCCCCTGATTTCATTCGAAACCCTTAAATCACTATGGTGAGAGGCCTCACCACTAGAAACGCAGCGAAAACAATCACCACACACCGGTGGAATTTTCTCTAGACACCCACCGTGGCCTTTTGTTTTTATTCCCTCTGTCCAACAAAAACAAAAAAAAATTGGCAGGGTTACTGTTTGCGGCCAGAGCCAGCACGCGCGAGCGCGACAAAACCAGCCCAGACGCTGCCATCCTTGGGACGGCGGCTCCGCCCATCACATGGTCGCACTAGCCATGCCATCGAACTAGCAGACCTCTGAGCTGCGGACGCCGACGCGAAGCTTTATGACCCGACGCAGGAAGCTCGCCGACGAAGCCTTGGAGAAGATGACGGTCGCCGCCAAGCTTCGTTGGAGGCCTTCCCGGTGTCACCTTGCGTCACCGCCAACACCAGCGAACTCGCCGCCCTCCGGTCAGTATGCACAAACCTGGAGAAAAGATGCAGCCCGCCCCCGGAGAAATGGCCGACAAGCCGTCGGACGTTTCCGCCGGAACTGCCCAGAGCCGTCGAAGCTACCTTCCTGCTCATCGGCTCGCGACGTCGCCACCACGACCAGGAGACTCGGGTTTGTCGGTTTGCTGGAGAGCCCAGCCTCGTCGTTGCACGGCCGGCTACTGAGCTCCACGCCTGGGTTCGAACGGTTCTGCAAAACTCTCCCATGGCTGACTCCCATACGTTCTTTCTCTCTCATTCATTTATTTCCTAATTTAAACAATTTTCAATTATAATTTTAATATTTAATATTTAACACTGAATTAATGCACTTTCCTAATAAATATTAGCATTTGATATTTATTTTGATTTAGTGTATATTCTTAATAAATATTAATCATTAATATTTTATTGCTTGAATTATAAAACATGTTTTATTTAATGATATTATTATTTTATCAAGGCCCACGTGATATTATAGTTGGGATATAATTGTGTTTTTATCATGCCTGCTAATTACATTTTATCACTAATGATCAGGAAAATACCAAATGATTGGGTGACCAACCTATGAGTCCTTGGTCCACCCGATCAACAATTCTCTAGTCAATACGATCCATAAGCCGTTGGTCAGCCCGACGCATGATCCCTCAATCGAGACCAACAACCTCCCAACACGATTACCTCAACGTCGTCCCGATCTTGGAGCAAGTCCATTCGTTCCCTCTTTTGCAATCACACTTGACGTATGCACCTGTGTATGCGTCCAATGGAGCTCTAGCCCGTATGCCTTTTGGCCCAATTCACACCACTCTACCTGATCTGCGCAGTCAAGTGGACCTTTACTCATGGGTTGATCAGCTCACACAAAGGGTCAACGACCAAAACAATCTAATTGGGCATCTACTCATGCAGATCAACTTGAATCAAGGCCTTGACTTTGGATCTCGTGACAAGAAGAGGAGGACGCACGAGCATACCGGCGAGCAGTTTGAGATATCCCAAGCAGGTCAAACAGAGACAAACGGATAAAGGAAAGAACGAGATCTCACTGACGAGACGCAAACATCTACTAGCCGTACTCTAAGTCGGTCAATCCGTTCGAGGTTAGGTCCAAGAACCAATGTGCGCCAGAGGCTGGACCCACAGTCCAATGTCCACTTTCGCTTGGGCCCACAAGAAAGTATCTATTCTAGGTTGGGTCCACAAGGAGCTCGAGTTCGTGAATAATCGTGTGACGAACGCAACGACCGACGCTCACCAACCTACTCAAGATCCAACACACGGCGACAAACCATAGAGGAATCCTCACAAGCTCAATCTCCTTATCTGCCCCATGAGCATAACAATTAAGGGGATCGGCCCTTGGAAGCTGAGGAAGAAGTTAACCAGTGGCGCTCGAGGCATAGAAGACACTGACTCGAGCCACTAGCCATCACACCATTCAAGGGAGACTTTGACCCTGAGAGCTATTTGAGGCACTTCAAAAGTGCTATGATCCTATACAAGGCAGACGACACCCTGATGTGCAAGGTACTCGAGATGACTTTGCGAGGAGCAGCTCAGGACTGGCTCCACACTCTACCATCTGCATCCATCGACAACTTCAAAGAGTTTGCCCTCATTTTCACAAATGAGTACACCTTCTACCATATGGTCAGAAAACAACCAAACTACATATTCAACCTGCACAAGAAGCTTGACGAGTCTCTTCGAGACTACTAGGGGTGGGCATATAAACCGGAAAACCGAACCAAACCGGACGAAAAAAAAAATCGAAAACAACCGAGTTGACTAAAAAGTCAATAAACCGGACCGGACCGGTTCAAACCGATTTCGATTCTGGTTTTACACAAGATAGCATCGGACCGGACTGGCTATATTAATTTTTTATTTATTTATTTTAAATTATTCTATACTTAAGCCCAATTCTCCTTAAGCCAAATTTAAAGCCCATATACCTTTTATTTTCAAAGCCCATTCCATAACCCTACTTCACCTCTCTCTTCTATTTTTCCCTTTTCCCGAAGCCTTGTTTTTTCAATCATTCTTCACTTTCTTTTTTTCTTTTCTTTTTTTTTTTTTTTTTTTTTTTTTTTTTTTTTTTTTTCTCTCTCTCTCTCTCTCTCTCTCTCTCCCACCTTCCCCTTTTCTTTTCTTTTCTTCATTCTTCTCTCTGCGACTTCCCTCTTTCTCTCCTCTCATTTCCCTTTCCTTTCCTTTCCCTTTTCTTTTCTTCTTTCTTCTTCTTCTCTGATACTTCTTTCTCTCTCCTCTTTTCCTTTTCCCTTTTCTTTTCTTCTTTTTCCTTCTTCTCTACGACTTCTCTCTGTCCCCCCCCGTTCCCTTTTTTTTTCTTCTTCTCTGCAACTTCACTCTCTCTTTCTCTATGCCTTTTTTTTTTCTTCTCTGCAACTTCACTCTCGCTCTCTCTCTCTGTGATTTAATGAAGAGGATGAAAGGGGTTCTTGCTATGGAGCCTTCTTCATTTGCTGGTAACGAAGATCCTAAGACTAGATTCAAGCATCAGAGTCTCATGCAAGGAGAAATCTGGTTTTGTATTCAATTTTTTTATTTTTGGTCGATTTCCTTAGATCTGTTGTATTTTTTTTTTTTTTTTTTTTTTTTTTTTTGGTTTACCTAGCATTGGATTGGTTTAGGGTTATTTTGCTGCCGAGATATGAGAATGAAAGCAAAAATCAAATATTTTGGATCAATTTTTTTTGGGTTTCAGATAAGTAAAAATTGCTTAACTAGATTTAAGTTTTTATTTTTTATTTTTTCCTTATTCTCCACTTATCTCCCTGACTTGCCAGAGAATCGGCTCAAACTGGAAAACCGGACCGGAAATAGCCAATTCGACTTGATTCGGTTTCTATCCTGTTTTTCTTAAAAACCAGACCGGATCGGATGAACAGTACCGATTTCGGTTTCGATGTGAGCTGCAAACCGGACCAAACCGGACCGTGCCCACCCCTAAAGACTACCTCAAAAGATTCAAGGCTGAAAAGGCTAACATCATCATCGCATCCTCGACTTTCATAAAGGGTTTTCCGGCTGAGCACGAACTATACCGTGAGCTGACCATTACTTTGAGCCCAACCATTGCAAAAGTCTTCGCAATGGCAGAGCGCTACACACTCTAGGAAGAAGACTGCATTGTCGCAAAGAATGAAGCAGATCTCGTTCATAACAATCGAGCAGACCATAAAAGGAAGGGAATGGCTACTCCACAACTGCAATAAAAGAGTCAAGACCAAGCCGAGAGAATCCGTTTGGAGGTCTCTCCTGAAGAAGGATAGAGGCCCGAAGAGGATGTTGGGCTAGTTCCCCTTGATTTTGACAAGCCAAAGAGAAAAGCACAGATCGGATCGTGCCTAAGCCTTGAAGAGAAAGATCAAGCAGGCGACTTTCGTCTCTCAAGTCACAACCGGTGATCCAGCCATTGAGGACACTCATATTATCGACTTTCACATGAAGGACCTGATCGGGCTTGATCTGCTACATAATGACGCTCTTGTCATTTGCATCTAGATTGAACAAGCTATGATCGAGCGAGTTCACGTGGACGAGGGCAGCGCAGTCAACATCCTACAACTATCTGTTATCCAACAAATGGAATTGGAGACTAAGATCAACAAGCTTGCCAGATCACTCACCGACTTTAACGATGCCGCATAAATCACTATGGAAAAGATTAATCTTGACATCCACTCACCCCCGGTGATCTGCTCGTAGACTATTATGGTCATCGATCAGGTCCCCCTACAACAGAATCTTGGGCCAACCATAGATTAGCAAGATTGAAGTCGTCACATCTGCTTCACACCAGAAAATTCGCTACCCAATCCCTGAGGGCGGAGTCGAGCAGATCAACAGTGACCAAGCTATGGTTATGAGGTGCACAACCCAAGGGCTCAAGAATAACAAGCAGTTGCAGTTCATACCCATGATGCAGGCTGCCAACGAGGCAGATCGCGCTCTCGATGGACAAGCAAACCTAAAAGGAAAAGGAGTCGCTACCTTCCAATAGCAATTAAAAATCCAGGATTAAGATGAGGGAATCCACCCGGAAGACTCTCCTTAAAAGGGTTGGATGCCTGAGGATGACGTTGAGTTAGTATCCTTTGATCTTGACCAGCCAGACAAAGAAGCGCAGATTGGCTCGTGATTGAATCCAAACGAGAAGGATCGAGATGAGGGAATCCACTTGGAAGACTCCCCTGAAAAGGTCTGGAAGCCTGAGGATTACGTTGAGTTAGTACCCCTTGATCCTAACCAGTCAGACAGAAAAGCGCAGATCGGCTCATGTCTAAGCCCAAAACGAGAAGGTGGAGTTGACCAACTTCTTCCAGAACAATAAGGACATGTTCTCATGGTTGCCATCTAACATGCCTGGTATCGACCCGAACATCATTTTCCACTGGCTCCATGTTGACCCCCCAGCAAGCCAATGGTGCAGAAGAGACGCAATTTCGCTCCCAAGCGAGTCAAGATCATTAAAGCCGAAATCGACAAGCTCCTAGCTGCCTGCTTCATCGAAGAAGTCTTTTACTCATAGTGGCTAGCCAACATTGTTCTAGTGGCGAAACAAGAAAAGGGCAAATGAAGAGTTTGCGTCGATGCCAGGAATGTCAAATGGCGACCATTCAAAACATGTCCTTATTGTTTTGGAGGAAGGTGGTCAGCTCATCCACGCTTTCTGTCTGGCTAGTCAGGATCAAGGGGTACTAACTCAACGTCATCCTCAAGCTTCCAACCCTTTTCAAGGGAGTCTTCCGGGCGGATTCCCTCATCTCGATCCTTCTCATTTGGGTTCAGGCGTGAGCCGATCTGCACTTCTTTGTCTGGCTGGTCAGGATCAAGGGGTACTAACTCAACGTCATCCTCAGGCTTCCAACCCTTTTCAGGGGAATTTTCCAGGCGGATTCCCTCATCTTGATCCTGGCTCCTTAATTGCTATTAGAAGGTAGCAACTCCTTTTCCTTTCAGGCTTCCAACCCTTTTCAGAGGTGTGCGATATAAAAACTGTTCAAAAAGCTTGAGCTCATATCATATGCTCTTAATAACAAATTTTCTTTCTCATATGTTAATCTTCTAATGAGAGTTCATCACAGAAACTTGATAAGCCTTGTCAGATATTTCAAGGATGGAACCAATACAGGGCTCATCTATGAATACATGGACAATAGAAACTTACGCGAGCATCTTTCAGGTTTGTCTCTCATTGGCTGGAGTTGATATTTTTTAAGTTTTCTGGAATCAGGTTAATTAACAACAAAGAAAGCAGCTTCAACCCTAAACCCTAAACCCTAAACCCAAAACAATCTGGACATGCGCAAAAAAGCATAGGGGCAAACTCAGCATGCTCTTAACACTGATAATCTTTTGCAACAATATCAAAGTAGTTTCACCAGAATGTTTTCCCTTTCAATCTGTGAAACCTATTCTCTTTCAAGATAGATACTTCTTACTCTTCACATTTTTTAACATCACCACATGATTGAGGTTCCCTTAGTTACAAGCACGAAGGGAAAAGACTGATTTATTATGTACACATGCAGATAACAGTTGGGCAGGCAGACTTCGACTTGCAATGGACGCAGCGCATGGTCAGCAAGTAGAAATTTCACAATCCCTTCATATTCCATATATTTTTTATTAAATTTTGAAATGTAGGATTGGAGTATCTTCACTATTGTTGCAAACCTCCTATAATCCACAGAGATGTGAAATCTACAAATATCTTGTTGAATGAAAACTTTCAAGCCAAACTATCTGACTTTGGCCTATCTAGAATTTTCTCTGCTGAAGATGGGACTCATGAGTGCCTTGACCCCGAGTGATTATTTTTGGTTTTTATAATTTAAACTTCAGCTCTAGAATTCCAATTATTGTCAATGAAGTAAAACTTAAATCAAATAAAGCATAAGCAACCAGAAGAATGAGAAAAATAGGACAAATTGATGCTTAGGCACAGACTTGATTTGAGTTACATGGTTTGGTTTTTAGGTACAACCTATCAAACACGTTAAATGAGAAAAGTGATGTGTATATAGCTTTGGGATTGTGCTGTTGGAGATTATCATAAGTCGACCTGTTTCATCAATGATACATGAGGAACTGTACATTTGTCAATGGGTTAGTTTCATGATTGAGAAAGGGGACGTCAAAATTATAGTTGATCCATGGCTAAACGGAAACTTTGACAGCAACTCCGTCTGGAAAGCTGTTGAAATAGCCTTGGCCTTGGCAGTAGAGTTGGCTTGGAAAAACCGCGACACTGAATCAGAAGATTCAATTGAAATGAGGCCAGTAAAATTCACCACTGAGATGAGACCCTTAGCTAGATAGCAGTATACTTCTCTATTAAAATTAATTGTGTTGAAAAATTTCATCTTGTGTGTTGAAGAAAGCATTCATATACATGTAAATTTGCTCAACTAGTCCTCTAAATGTTCTTTTTGTATTGTGAAACTAATTTGTTCTTCCCTTACAAAGTTCCTACAACTTAATTGTTCAATCTATCTTTAGTCATTGTTTCTTTAACCAACAACAGCTACATCACAACTGTTTAACAAAGTCAATATCTTCCACTTGTGTGAAAGCCTACAAAATATGAGTTTAAACAAATTTTCAACACACGCAAATTTTTTATTTTGAGACCTGCACAAAATTTGCCAACTGAATAATAATTAATGTATTATGTATGTTGAAGAATATTGAAGTCCCACATCAGAAACTTAATAAAATCAAATACCCCATATAATGAATGGCTACACTACTAGCTTCCGCTATTAATAACATCGAGACGTTTTGTATAAAAGCCCACACTTGCTAACACAGACATGATGAATGTTGCTAGTAGTGAGTTGTAGGTCCATCCCTTTAAAATTTAACAATATATTGGTTTAGTTGGGGACATGATCAATGTTACTAACTTGCTAGTAGTGGGTTATATGAGCTCGAGCAAACAAAAAACAAATCCCAAAGCCAGGGATCGGGGTTCCTTTGAGAACGTCAGAAAGTCTAAATTTAGCTAAATATCTGCAACCACAATATCATCTTTTTATCCAGTCAAAACCAAAATTTTTCCGTTCCTTACAAGACGAAGCCAAATAAGACCCGCAACTCATATCCATGACAAAATGCATTACCAGCTCTTTATCTTCTTTATTGGAACTTCCTTTTCTCTTTTCGAATTTTCCCTTCCTTATAGTCAAATTTACATCACACGGTCACTATCATCATCACCATCATCAAGGACAACATCATTAGTGGTATGAATCGAGAATTTGTAGTTTTAAATTGAAGTTTAATTTTTGCCCACGAATCATCCGCACCTTCATAGGTGGTTGTTAAAGGTGTTTCCGTGTCTATTAAATAAAAAGGCACATGAATCACCATGGCTTGTTGTTCAATAACCACGAAAAACACATTTAGCAACTTCAAACAAAACGTGTGAGAATCCAGCGCAGTGCATAATTAAAAGAATGCATACACAAATTTTCTCTATGTAACTAAAATGCAACTATAAAATTACGGTGCTGACCATTGGGTTTAGGACTTTACCTACAATCCAAACTATTATAAGCCATTTGCAAAGGTGCCAAAATCGTAAAATTCATAAACACACATCATTATCACTAGAATAACCGATCAGCGTCATCATGAAGAATATCATTACTTGCATAATTAATCCTTGGGATAGCCAAGTTTTCTTGATAAAAGGAAGGGTTTTGTGCAAATTAAAAAGCCCACCTGCCCAAAGGACCGAAGGAAAAGAACCAGAACATGTGCTAAGCAATAAGGTTGGGGTGATTTTCGAGTGCACGCTTTGGGTTGAATCAAGGAGACAGGACCACTGACTAGGATTCACAAGTCTTAAGAGAATGTCCCTTGCATTTGGTTACCCAACAATGACATTAAAAAATTACACTATACAAAGATCTCCAAGAAAGCTGAGTTTCAAGTACAAGAACAGATTAAACAATTACACAACAAAAGCTTAAAGTGGTAATCGCTTTCTAGCCCTTGATCTTAATCATAGGTGTTATAATTTGCTAATCCCTTTTGTGTAAAAGCAAAATCATGTGCAGCTACACTCTTTCCAATCGTTGTTTTGCTACTTCCACTATGCAATATAATAAATTCCCTTCACTAAGCATGCACATATGGATAGTGGAAGCAGCAAAAATAGTAGTGGAAGTAGAATTTAAAGTCTTACTTGTGGAGTTCTTGGGTGGTGGGTGTTATGATGGCATGGAATGAGCCTTAATAACTCAGGATTACATGTAATGATGAAGAGAATGATTTGGATCTTGGATATAAATTTGCTACTTTAATTTTTTTTTTTCGAAGTTAATCATTGGGGATGAAATGATGATGATGATGAGAATGATTAAAGGACAAAGCACCTTGGGTTAGGGCTTCTTTTATGGTCTTGGTTTAGTTTTTCAACTGTGGGGTTGGTGGATATGATTAGAGTTGTGGAGTGGGACATGATGATGGGTTTGCATGGGAAAAGAGGGGTTGAAAGAGAAAGCAAAGCTTGTAGGAGGAATATTAGAATTACTCATGGACTCAATTTTTTGGCCTAAATTTTCAAGTGCCTTCACCTGTGACCTCAAGAACTTGAGATAATTGGCAGCCTCATCAAGCATAGATGCAGTGTCCATCTTGCTTCCACCAGGAACCAGCCTTTGCAAAACCCTAATTCTCTCACTGATCCTCTCTCTCCTTTGCCTTGCAGCCACGGTCTGTGGGTCAGATGAGATCTTAACATTCTTCCTCTTTGGCCTTTCAACCATGTCCATCCCCAAGTTCACTGGCCTAAAAGCCGCAGCACGATAAATCATCTCTTTCATTTGTGCAATGACCTCTGGATCAGGCTCTTCAATAGAGGAAGCTGATACAGATGAACTTGGCTGTTGAAAGTTGATGTTGGATGAGCTTGGACGCTTATCTGATCTGGGCTTCTTCGGGTTTGGTGGGTTTTCGGAGATGAGACGAAAACCACCTTCCGTAGTAGAAGAATCTGTTTGAAGAAGACCAAAGTGACTATGATTGGCTCCATTTAGCTCACTTTGATCATGGCTTCTCTTTGTGGAATTTTTCTTACCCTGACTTTGGACATATAAATCTGATGAGCTTTGAGAGACTACTGTTTCGTTGTTCTCAGACTCTCCGGATGAGATTGCACTATTATTGCCTGCTCCAAAGTTCCATAAGTTTCTTCTGCAATCCGAGAAAAGCATAGAAATTCCATCATCATCTTCCACAGATGTGTCAGTGTTGCTATTAGTACCTGAGAGCAAGCAATCCAAGGACTCAACGGAGCGTGTCGTTGCTGGCTTAGCCTTGCCATGATCTTGTAAGCCATGAATGACTTGTGTTTGTACATGTTTCCCAGTATCTCCATAATGATCAGCAGCCATGAAAATACCAGTGCTCAGTGAACCCATCATATTATAATTAGGCTTGTTGATCATCCAAGGGGCTTGACACAATTGATCAGCTCTCAAAGTTGGCATAGCATGCACTGAGTCCAGCAAACAAGGATTTTGCTGATGAACAATTAGAGCACTCTTGCTCGCTCTTTCGGTATTTGAGTTCATGATCGCATGCGATGTTTGGACTTTTTGGAAATCTTGGATTGGAATGAAAGCACTGGGACCTGAGCTCGACACCAACAAGCTTTCTTCAAGATCATGTACTTGATGGTTGTTCCATAATAAGGTTGATGTGTTTGTGATGTATGACCCGTCCCAATCCGACCCGTCCATATTGATTAAAAACCTTTAAGTAGTTTTGCAGATTATTTCTGTTCAGAAAGAGTACAAATAATGATGTAATAATTCTTGAAACTCATAAATCCAAAATATATGAGATAATAAACAAATATATTTATATGTGTATGTATGTCATCAGAGACTAATAATATCATTGCAGAGGATGATGAATATAGTTTTATATATTGAAGTAAAATCAAAGGAAATTACATGATGACATACCAATTTCAGATCCAGCTGCCAACCAAACCAATCTAGAATATCAAAGAAGGAGCCAAACAAAGACCAGGGAATTAGTTGCAGCTGATGATCTCTCAACAGAACCGAAATCAACTTACCTCAGCTTCTGCTTTATATTTTGTGTGCAATTTTGGCACTTCCAATAACCGCCATCTTTAATTCAGCTCTGCATCATGAAAACTGTGATGACCAGGGGAACAAAACAACCATCTAACGTCAGTTTTTGGCAACTATAAAACTCTGCCACCACACAGAGAGAGAGAGAGAGAGAGAGAGAGAGAGAGAGACTCAAAGAAGCAGAAGCAGCTCACAATTAAATTCATACATGCAACAGATTCAAAGAACAAAAGAATGAGAGCAAAGAAAGAAGGCATTTTTTCCCCACCTTAATGATCAGCCATGGAGCACACAGTGTTTTGTTAGTTGGTTGTGGCATGCTTAAATAGATATATAGGAGGAAACAAAGGCTAGCTCTAATTTTATAAACCAAAAAAATATAGTTTTCAAGAGAGTTTGAAAAGAAAGTATAATGGGTTTGGAAAAGATAAGGCTTTTGGTCAGTTTGGTGGGGGTGTAAGAGTATATTTTTGCAGATGGGGAGCATGAGATATCAGAGAGAGAAGCATTTTGAATCCTAACCAATTCAATTGTTTATTGCTGTTTGGTGTTTTTTTTGTTTTGTTTTAGACTTTTAGTGGGAAAGCTCTGACCCCCTTTTGGAATTGCTTATGCCATTTCCATGCGCACTGTAAAGTTGCAGTAAAAATTAATCCCAGTGAGAGAGTGAATAGAGAGTGATCAGAGCATCTTTTACACCACTGTCTTTCTAAAAAGATTTCTATTAATCATAGTTTTAATCATAACGACTTTTAATGTTTTCACTTTCTACTACGTTAACTTTTTTTCTTGGTAAAAATACATGTCATATCTCTGGTATGGTGCCACCACCAAGATAACCTTGTGGATAGTCTTACTTAAATTCTAATCTAGCTGTGCGGTCTCTATCTCTAGCTATAGCTCTAGCTACCATGAAAAGAATGGCAAGTAGTAACTTTGTTCACCTTTTCATTATGAAAAATAGTTGGCTTGTTTCTTACTTCACTTGACATTGGTGAAAAAAAAAATTATTTGTGTTTCTAATGAGTTACGCATGTGTGTTCTCAACTACACTGTACATCAAATTATGTAACCACAAATTATGATATGTAAATGGTATTTGGTGAGAGTACAATTTGCTAACATATATTAAAAATAATATACCCATCCATATATATATATATATATATATAATTCTTCTCCTTTGTGGATATATGGATGTTATTTGGTGCGGATGCCGTTGTCAATAAGGAGGAAAGCAGGAAGGGATAATAGAAAATATATAGTATCCGGACATTCATATAAAAGGAAAAAAAAAATATCTTGATTAAAGAAAAGAAAAGAAATGCAGATAATTAAACTTTCTTAGGATTTCCATGTTGGGCATGCATAAAAACTAGTAGTGGGTTAGAACATGACAGTTGTTGGCAGGCAATCGCAAGAGTTAGACATATATAAACAGTCAGATAGATCAGAGGAGAAGATAGCAAAGAGCAAGTTGCAAAACAGAATTTTGTCTCATCACATTCATCCTATAGTTAGTACATATATATAAACTTCATACCCTTACATATATTTCTCTGCTCACTACTATTTAAATTCTCTCCTTGTTGTTACAAGAGAGAGAGAGTGAGAGAGAGAGAGAGAGAGAGAGAGAGAATGAGGAGCAGGGAGTTCTGAGTCCAACCCACATGCGCCCCATCATCATTACAGCTCAGTGAATGGGTTGCCATAGCCCATAGCATTTGATACATCTCTCTCTCTCTCTCTCTCTCTCTCTCTCTCTCTCTCTCTCTCTCTCTCTCTCTCTCTCATATCTATTTGTATTTGTCAACTCTCATGTTTTTCTTCACCTCCTCTGCAGATTATATCAGTTGCAAATATAAAAGCGAAACATCAGATTTCTTGAAAGATATCATTGAAACCATAAGAGATAAAATAAAACATACACAACAGGTAAACAAAATAATATGACAAATTGCAGGGGAAGTGACATGAGACTACCTCGTTTAGGCGAAAAAGATATAACCATCTGCCAGAAAATAGGCTGGAGAGATTGCCTTTGAAATTTGGCAGTTCGAATTATTTAGGATGTCAAATTAGTGCTGCGCACCACCAACTCTATTTGAACCAAACTTTGTATCATTTATATGCACGTTGCGTTGGAGTATTATTTGTGTATGGATTGCTGGCCCAGATGAATAAGACACACCTACGTACGTGTTGTGAGTTGTGACAAATGTATCAAACTTGAGAATGGACTAATTTTCTCTAATATCTCTATTTCTTCTTTTTTTAGGAAATTCTCTATCGACATGCCGTAGCTTATGACTTCAATGATAGAGCATTTTAAACACAAATCAAGTGTTGGAGTTCCACTTTCCATTGTTTTCATTCTCATACCTCAAAATGCATCGTGTAAAATTTTATTTTTAATGAAAAAAACATGGTACACTACCGCTTTATTTAATACATGTCACACGGTACAAGTATTACGTTTAAGTATTTAAACACAATTGTAAGGGGTTTCAAAGGAAAAATAAAATACAAGAAACTTATAGCTCAAATAGTTAACAACATTCACTTGTGTAAATGATGTCCTGTGTTTAATTTCATTATCCCTTATTGCTAGACGTCTTTAGATTGTTCATAACTTCTAACATAGCATTTAGGTACGGTGAGTAAATGATATATTTATATTTCAAATCATGTTGTATGTAGAAGAATATGTCTCCAAAATCGTCTTTTAGCGCATTCAAATTTTTTGGACATCCAAACATAACCTTGGTGTAATTTTTCCATAACACGTTCAAATAGTAAACTTCATATTTCTATCCCCCAAAATAACAAAAATTAGGAAATTGTAAATCAACGGTCTTGATTTGATAATTCTGTGGGCCCCTATTTTTACAGAAGAAACAAAAATATTTGTGTGAAATGGGAATATTACTGTTTTGCTATCCTGACCAATCACGGTATGTCACGCATGATAAGTTATCCACATCCATGATTAACTGAGAGTAGCAAAACAATGCTACTCCTATTTCACGTGAGTTTTTCTGCTTTTTGAAGGCCTTGGTGGTGAAGAAGTGGTCCGATCTCTCCAGAGACTAACTAACCAAAATGTCAAAATCCCAATTAAATGCCCTCCGCTCTCTCCCGCGTTATTTTTGGCCGTCTGCTGACGGGGATTTGAGCTGTTAGCTCCTTCTTTCCCTCAATCGACACCAGCTCAATCCCGGGTCGGGTCGGCTCACCCGGGCTAACTGGTCCCAAAACTATTGAAATAGGGCCCACCGGCTCCCCTCATTGCATTATTACGGCTCACACGTGAACACAACGCTCTTATTCACACGTGGCGCCATGTCATTGGCAGTACACCTGATGGGATAGCCAACTCCACATGGGATATCGAAACAGTTGTGAAATGGGACCATCGGATTTCAAGTCCGAATCTGCCCTTAATTAACATTATCCTCTAGAACGTACAATCAGGGATCTATATTACCTTTGATGTGGATGTGATGCACTGGATTGTTATTCTTTCTTTTGCCTTCCATTTCTTTTTTGGCCTATTATGTTTTGGCATGATTCAAATTATTTTCACTAAAGTACTATTCCACTAGGTTATTTGATGTCGGCATGTTTGTTTGCTAGGAAGGTACACATGTCCATGGTTTCAAATGTCTATGAACATCAAAAACATACATAAAAAGAAATATGATAGGGAGATTACATTTATAGACTTTTATTAGAGAAGTGGTACACAAAATGATCTATGAATGTGGTTTCTCTAGCATTACTTGAATAAAATAAGCTTCATTTCCCAATCGTTTGGATTTGAAGTTGTGGGGTAACAAAAGGTATTGAACAGTTGTATCTAACATGCAACATTCATTCCTTTTTAGTTTGTCACGTGTCAAATGCGTAATAGACTCACTAGTATAGTAGTTCCGGAGCAATTGCTCTCCACAGGAAAAGTCCTGGGTTCGAGTTCTAGTATTCGTATAGTGTAGTGTTGCGAGTTTAGTATATTATCGCCCTCGCAATAGGAAATGTCCTAAAAAAAACACGTAACATTCACTCCTTTTCAATTTGCCACACATCAAATGTGTAATAGACAAGGGGCAATTGTGAGATGGGGATTTATTAGATCAAGCAGCGTATCCAAGCCTATCCGTCAAACCATTCATTTAGATCCAATATAAGTTTGGCCCATGCCATTCATAAAAAGTCACATCAAAATCCGACATAAGTTGTGACCCCCAAAAATAAATGTAGCCCAATACTGGCACACTTTGATATGGGTAGGGCTAAAGCCTAATCAAGCTCCTAACTACCTTAACAGTGATTTGGATCTTACGAAATCTCACAAGTCATGCGAAAAATAGTTAGCATTACTTAAAATAACAAATTATTGCGAAAGAGCCTCTTAGCATTGCTCAAGATATAAGGCTATACTAACCAAGGCTAGCTTAGGCATTAAACACTCTCACCACATAAAATCATAAGCCCTCACGCGTGTCCTCTCAAACGCATCAATCCTTCAGAATATTTAGTTGACCCAATTGGCTCTTTGGCTGGCACTACACTATCGCCTTCATATGTAAGGTGCCACAAAGGAGACTCTTCCTTACTTGCCATACCCAAATTAATTCTTGTTGATCATACGAATTTCTTTTTCAAGGCATGACCATGGGGTTGACAGTTTGCACAGTTTCTATTTATTTCACCAATTTCTTGCAAAGTATTGGATCATGACAAGGTGGACCATGGCCCAAATTTGAAAATGCAACCAGCTTAACCTCAAATATGGCCCATGTGGATTCTACATTCCCTCTTTGACCCCCTAAATATTGAGCACCTTGTAGATATGTCAAGCAGCAGATGCATTTAGAATTACACTTGTCATGATCCAAAATGGTCCCTCAATGATACACAGGGATGCTTTGATGTCCATGTACAAAACTTCTGTCCCATCTGATGGCCACTCTCTCACTCCCTCACTCTCTCACTCAACAAGTTTTTTTCAGAAGAGTAATAATCAAATCATAAGATTTGTCAAGCTGGGTCCACAGGTTCATGATGTTGAGACACCAGGCCCACAGGATCAAATTTGGATTATTGCTGTAATGCTTACATGAACATACATTCCTCTTGAACATGGTAATTTTTTGGACATGGATATCATTATATTTGCTAGATTGATTGAGCCATTTTTCTAATTCAAGCAAGACCTTTTTTTTCCCCAATACAAGCAATAGTTTAAACTACAGGAGGAAAAGTTTTTCACACACATTCTTAAGATCTCATGTTGAAGAATATAAGTCCCACATTAAAAACTTAACTAAATAAAATACAACATTTAATGAATAATTCCACTACTAATATCACCGTTGCATTTTGTGATAAAACCTCACACATACTGAGATTTGTAGGTGGTTAAGTTGGGGACAATATCGTTGTTGCTAGTAGTGGGCCGTTGGCACATCTCTATGAGAGTGGAGATGAGATTGAGTGAGAAAATGAGAGGAGAGAATAGGAGGGAAGAGTAACAAAAGTGAACCCAAATAGGAGGACTCCTTTATTCAAATGCCTTTCTCAATTTATTTTGTCTAGGCTTTTAATAATGAGCTCCAAATACCAAATTTCTAAAAATACGTACATTAGTTTATACAAATTGATATTAAGAAGAGAGGAATATCTCGAGTGTAGGAGTAAATGCTCTTGTTAAACCACAAGTCCCTTTGTGAAAACATGCACACTTAAATTCTTCGTTTTATGACCAAAATAAGATTGAATCCTTGTATAATAACATAGAAATGTGAAAGGTATAATTTTGAGATTAGCTTTCACCAAATCACATGCAAAAGCAAAACGCAGATTAGCTTTCACAAAATCAGATAAAACCGAAAGCAATCTTTGTTTCCCCCAAATGAGTGAAAAAACCAACCCCATCGCCCCACCATTGGACGCTGTCACACACTCTACATCTATTCATGGCCATTCTTCTTTGTCAACAAGCACCATCTTTTTGCCCTTTTTTTATTTTATTTTCATTTAATTTTTTTGGTTCAGAGAGCTATTTTTAACGGATTTTTCGTTACAAGATTGGCCAAATCTTGAGAGGAAAACAACATGTGGTGATCAAGTAATAGCGCAAACAATCAATCAACATGGGCTGGCCAAATCCTCCATGTGAGAGAGAGACTCACTCGGGCTACATCTCCAGAAGTAGGTTCTGGTTCTATTCTATCCACTTGGGCCCCACACTGCCCACACCTCTTTGTTAGCTTTCTCCCCTGACCCCTGTACTGCAATTCCAAAGCAACCATCTCCCCCACAGGTATCTTTCTTCACTCTGTTTCTTTAACCATTGAATTTCCCTGATAGTAGTTTATGCAGGCAAAGGCAAATTCCATCAGTAAATACCTCTGCACCTGATTTGCAGCTGACCCTCTGGTTTTTATGAGGTGGGTTCAATTTGGCTACTGCTGACATTGTGTTTTCTGATTGAATTCCATGAGATATAGTTGCTTGTTTTTATTTCCCACCCAGAAATTTTTTATTTTGTGAAGCTGTTGGGTACTTGTAAGTATTAACTTTTTCTTCACATTTTTTCATGTGGTGGTGTTGTTTGTTTGTGCTTTTCACTCAGAAGATTGACTTCTTGTGCGTAGGTTGATCTTGGGTAGTTGTGGAATGTTAACTTTTTAGGAAGTGACTGGTTTTGCTAGTTGGCTAGTTTTTGGTTTCTAATGTTTGAACTTGTCCGAAGATTTTCTATTTTAAAGTAGGTTGATTTTGGAGGAGATAGGTGTGCTTTCTTGATGAGGCATTTTATATTTGGTATCAGGCTAGGCTAGTTTTGGGTTGTGATTGTGGACTCTAAAAAAGGATGGAAATTGGAGCTTGTCATGAATTTTGTACAAATTATAATTTTTGTGAGCGGAATTTGTGGTGAAGAGGGGAATGACAGGAGGAAAAGATGAAGAACACTTGATAAGTCCTGTATTTCCTAGGTTTCATGTCAATGATACAGACAAAGGAGGGCCAAGAGCACCTCCAAGGAACAAGATGGCTCTCTATGAGCAGTTCAGCATCCCTTCTCAGAGTTTTACCTCTGGTTCAGCATCCATGTTGCCTCTTCCACACAATGACAGAAGATTGGTTCCACCCACATCCTGGAGTGATGTGAGTACAGCAATCTAAATGGATTTTTGTTAATTTAGTCATGAATAACATAAAAATTGTTCCTCTTTTGGTTACTGCAATTTTGTGTTTGTTAGAATCTAAGCAATGAGATGCCTTTAGTTTGAGCTCTGTGCTCTCACTGGTCATTTCATGAAAGGATTTTGTACCGGTGGTTTTAGAAGTAAATTTATTAAACCGAAAGTATGTACAAGATAAACTGTATCATAAGTAAGCTTATAGGCTTGAGCTTGTACAGCATTGTCATTGTTTTGATTGAGCCATTAGTTTTGATACACATGAATGTTCTTGATCTGTCTGGCGTCTCAGGATGGCTTGTAATTTATTTTTCCCTTTCTGCTTATATTTTCTTATTTATTTAGTTGTGGTTCTTCTGAGCAGTTCCAGAATGTAACAAGATTCTCTAGTACTAGATTTCTGAATATACATAAATTTACTCTGTACTTTGTCTTGTACAACTAATGAAACAATTGGTATTTGTAGGTTAGCAGCAACGAAAGGAATATATTGACCCCGCCTTGCAACTTCCTTGTTGTGCCTTCAGACCCAGCTGAGAAGATTCAGTCTTATGATCCTACTGGGGCTAACTTAAACACCATGATGGCAGATTGTGAAAGGATATCCACCAAACCTTCAAATTATTTGAATACCACAGGGCCATCATCATCAGCAGCTAAATATGATTCGTTTCAAAAAAAAAAACCCCCTACTTTAGGAACTTTTCTTTGGAGAAGTATGGAAATGAGGATTATCTTAAAGTCCCTTCCCCTTTCCAAGGAACAGCTCTGCAATGTAGAAACAGTCAGCAAAGCAAAGAGAAGGAAAAGCTGCCTTGCTTGAGCTCCATGGAGCAACTTAAAAGTTCTTGCATTAAGAAAATTAATGGTAGTAACACCATTGATCTGAAGTTGAGGCAATGTGGGAGAAACCATGAAGAAGAGAACCCAAAAGTGTCTCAAACTAACGAGGACCCTGTGGAAAGGTCTGTCTCTCTTGCTTTAGCTATAGTGAAGGATTTTGCAAATACCTCATCTAGCCCATCAAATACAGTAAAAAATTCTGAATCATTGAAGCGGGCGCATGCATCTCTGAGCCAAGAAAATAGAAGTTCAGTGAATGATTTGAGCAAATTATGTAGTTCTAGTGCACGATTGCATAGAGAGTCTATGACTGTGCATGACAGAGTGGCCCTTAGGGATGGCATTTTGGTGCAATCCAGAATAGGAACAGCTAAGGAAATTTTGTCAAAAGTGAGAGAGAAGTCATGTTTGACACCATCTCTTGTGGATGACAATAGAATTTCTGGTGGGCTCGGAAATGAAAATGAATGCTGTGAGGAGAAATGTGGGGTTGCACAAGTTGGAAATTTATGCGGACATGAAGATATCTCAGATATGTCCATAATGGACTGTAATTCAGCTATGGGTATCTCCCCTCATGATGTTATGGGAGTGATAGGTGCAAAACAGTTCTGCGAAATGAGAAAAGCTATCGTCAGGTAAGTACCTCTGTTTGATGCTTGCTACAAACATTTTTGTGAAATTAGTGTTTTTGTTGTCTTTTGCTAGACATTTTGGAATGATATTCATAATCATAAGTTTTAATTGATCTGACATGTTACCCCATGCAACATTCCCTGTGCCTAAACGTTTTATTTTGTACTCAGTCTAAGGTATGATTTCCAGTCTCACATTCTGTTTCCATTTCAATATCTTGTACTTAACTAATTGCTTCTCCCATAGTGCTGTGTATAGCCATTGTTGCTCACGTGTCATGACTGAATCATATGAACTGATGTTCTTTAATCTTATTCTCATTTGTGTTACTTCAGAATTTTCATCGTGCATCTATTATTACTTAATTATGCTCTTATCCTGTTTAGAATCTAAATATTACATGGTCTTCTGATTCAACTTTCATGGCATTATTTTCAGTCAACAAAGAGTTTTTGCAGCGCAAGTGTTTGAGTTGCATAGGTTAATAAAGGTAATCTGTTTATTGCTGAGGGTCAAGTTGACATCCTCTTTCTTGAATGTGTGTGTCTGTATATTTAGTTTCCTCAATTTGAGTTTGACTCATGAAATAAGTGAGTTCCATTACACATTAAAACTGATACAGGTGCAAAGATTGATTGCTGGATCACCACACCTATTGCTTGAAGACAATGATTTTCTAAGCAAACCTGCAACTAAAGTACCTCCAGTGAAGAAGGTGCCATTGGAGCATGCTCTAGAGCCGCCACCCTTAATTGTTAAACCCAAAGACCATCCTCAGAAGCCACATTCTAGTGGTGAATGTGTTGAAGAAAATGCAGTTGAGAAGTTCCCTCTACCTCCTGTCAACAATAGAACCAGCAGCAGAGGACTTGTCACCCAGCAATCAAATTATGGTCAATATTCAAACAAGTCACCATCAGCTTCTGCGACTACCAATAGCAAACCAGCCCTATGGTGTCTCCAACCCCCGCCTGGAAATATGTGGTTTGTTCCAGTAACGTCCTCTTCTGAGGAACTCGCTTACAAGCCGTATACCGGGCCATGCGCTCCAACTGGAGGTTTCATGGCGCCGATGTATGGCAGCTGTGGCCCTGCGAGCCTAAATCCAGGGGCCAGGGACTACTTAAATGCAACTTATAGCAATCCATCTTTGTATCAACAAGGGATGGGAATTGGTACACCACCTTTGCTTCAGACATGCTTTCCACCTTATGGCATGCCAATCATAAACCCATCTTTGTCCAGTTCGGCTGTTGAGAATATGACCCCATTTTCAGGAGGTCATTCAAATTGGCACGAAAATCAGTTATCATTCGGGGAAATTAACTTCACCTTGCCACATCAAAGCTCATGTAACATGTCAAGCCAGATGAGCCAAGTAATGCCATGTTATGTTGGGAACATCCAAGCTTCGAAAGGGAGGGAGATACAGGGAACAACAGCACGTAGCCCTTCAGACAGGACCATAGGCAATGCGCTTCCCCTTTTTCCTACGGCTCCACAATCTCAGGAACCTTGTAAAAGTGAGCATCAGACACGTGCGATCAAGGTTGTTCCTCACAATACTAAATCAGCATCTGAATCAGCAGCCCGGATATTCTTGTCAATACAAGAGGAGAGGAAATAAATGGAGTTGATTGATCTCAAATCACTACAATTATGAGACGTATAGAGCGGAAAATTAGTATGTATTATAATCTTTTTACTGTATTAAATGTTTGATATCTCTGTATCTGTAATCCAATTATTTTGTTAATAAAATGTAAATGTGTTTTTGAATACTGAAAAATTTCTATTACAGCAGTTGCTTGGAGACATGCTTTCATATGGTTCTTTGTTTTCTTCTTGTGCTTCTGTGAAACTGGCCCATTCTATACCTCTAAAATTATCTTTCATTAATAAGGGGTGTGCATAGCTTCCAATCCAACCTATTTTGAACAATTCACTTCCAATCCAATTACAATTGGATTTGTCATTCCTTTTGAATCAACATAGTAGTTATTGACTTGCCTTGCACTTCAAGCCACCAATTGCCACTCTCCTGGTTTGAAATTTAAAAAAAAGGAATCATCATCAATTTCCAGTATTTTCATTTAGACAAATTGTATATAAAGCTTACCAATATTTTCATTTAGAGGCATTATATATAAAGCTCACCAAAAAAGGCATCGATATTAATTGCAAGAACTCATAAACAAAGCCCCTCCAAATTGATATATGAGAAAAAGGATGCCCGGATGAGCTACAATGCCCTCATACCTCGCAATGAACTGAATTATTCTGCTGATTCTAATTAGCTTGCTCTTCATTTCGAAACTAACGACATGCCGCTGAAAACCCAGGACCTCCATAATAGAAATGGATTCCCATGTTTGGGGTTTTATCTTTAACAATTAAATTGTAGCATGAAGGCTTTGTCGCATAAGTTAGAAGACCTGCAGGATCTTTGAAAGTGAGAGGCGAAGAATCGTCCATGTATTGGACATTGCGAACGTAGCTGGCTTTCCCAAATCCTTCATCAGGAAAATGACCACTCCCCATTTGAGTAGATGTGTGATGACCCTCAGCTTGTGAATCGTAAATCTCCCCTCCCCAACTAACCAATTCAGCACTGCCCCTTAGACTTGGGAGGAAGGTGTCAGGCCAGTATCCTATTGCCTCATTTCCCACGTTAAGCCACCAATGTCCACTATCTGTGTTCTGAAACATAAATGTATCCAATTACTATATATTTGTGCATGCATATAAATTCACACGTTAAGCCCCAAATTACTATTTAAAGTGTCCATTCTCTCAGAACAAAACCATTTACCTTGTATATGCTTAGGAATATATCATACTGTGCCCCATTGTAGCTAGAAACAGGTGACATGGGTCCGCCAAGGGTGAATTTTTGGCTTACTTGGACGAAACCAGGACATTCAAGATTGTAGCAACCAGATTGGCCACCATCACCCTGCCAATATATAAGTCTTCTTTAAGAGAAATATGCAGCACAATTCTCTTTCTGCACGCAACGCGTGCATCCTTTATATCGAAGGACACATATTATATTGTTATGCGCACTCTTAAGTTCATATTGTTGTGAGACGATAATATAATCAGAAGAGATAAATCAGTAATTATAAGATAATATCATAATGTGAAGGGATTAAGGAAACTTACAGTCCAAAATGTGTACAAGAGTGTTTGGTTGTCACGCGAGTTCATCTATAGAAACCACCAAAGAATTTTCATGTAATTCAATATAGATTTAGCTTGAAATTAAACTCACCACCATGAAAATAAAATGAAAAAAATAATGTAAAAGAAAGATATTTTCTTGGAGGATATTTGGCCGGCCAAAACTCACACGTATCCAGCCAGCTTCTACACTGCTCAGTGCTTTTCCGCTACCTCTCCCAACCCATACCCGGGCTAGACTGTTATCTTTATTATACGCGGCAGGGTTCCATACGTTAAATTCTGCTTTTGCTCCGTAGTATTGACCACCGTGCAGACTCACTTGGGCAAACTACAAAGGTAATAAGTTAAATAAATGAAATAATAACTAATCTCTTCTATAGATATAAAGCCAAAATACCCTTATGGTAAAAAATTTTAAATAATTCAAAATTTTTGTTTTTTTAATAGATAAAAATTGTTTTTTTAAAAGAAAAATTTCTATCGATCTAATAAAATTCTATCGCATTTTTATATAAAAATAAATAAAAAAGAATAATACAGCAAGAGACTTGTAGCTCAAGTTAAGAGCAATTACTCTTGCATCAGAGAGCCTAGTAGCAATAAGGGAGACTTTGGAAAAACACAAAGGAAGAATTAGTGGTCTCAATTTATTTATTTATTTTATATTTATAAACGTAATTAAAGTGGTTCAAAAAGTTGATGTGGTACCTCATGATTAGGAGGAGGGACGAACACAAATTTGTTGGAGTCATACTGTGGCATTGGTTTAGATGTACGATGCTCAAATGCCTTTGTTCGTGCAATGGGGATTGTTCCGTCAGGGCACTCTCCATTCTGACGCCAAGATTGAAAGACCCCATCTTCAACACCATTTACAGTTTTAATTCCACTCGGTTTCAACTATTTTTCCAAAAAAACATTAAAATCATCTTACACTTCAAATGCCCAAATTTAATAGAAATGTTAAAATTTGGAAGAGGACTAAATTAAAATTAGTTCTACCACATTAAGGGAATGTAAGTATTATTAATTGCATCGGAGCTGATCTCATATATGTGAAAAATATGATCCGTAAATTTGGTACACATTATAACATCATTCTTATTCTTAAAATGAGCACATGTATATCAATCTTATTAAGAAGAGAAGAGCAAACCTGTATAGTGTGATTTTTGAGAAGAGGGTGATTAAGAGCTGGTTGCTTATAGATATCAACACAATCGATCAAATCATCGCCCTCTCCCTGCCAAAGATCAATCAGAGATTATTTTTCAGCTTCTTGTATGAATCCCCAAAAGAAAAAAAGAAAAAGAAAATGGGGAAGGCAAGGTTTTAAAATAGACTGAACCTTTATAGTTTTGAGGACTGATTTGTTGTGCTTCACAGACGCTTCAGTTTTCACTGTTTCAACTTTTCTGCAATCGACAAATCCGTTGCTCAACATGAAACTTGCTATTGCTACAAGAAAAATGCAGCCTTGGACTTTGGTGTAACGAAACCCATTTGCCATATTGAATAGAAATACTTCAAAACTATCTGCAAAAAAGGTTAATTACCATGGGCAACTTTAACCCAATGTATATACTTAAATATTATGCTCGAGTGCCATGACTGTTATTAGCTTACTATAATTTACCATAACCTACAAAATCAGGATTTAGACTTACAAGGCAAACATTACAATTTTATTATCAAGGTTTGCTATATTCCTTTTCTTTTTCCTTTTTTTCTGCTAGAAAAGGTTTCCTATAGCCTACTTAATTTTTTTTTAATTTTTAGAGTAAGCGATAATTGTATTCATAACTTGGGCATCAAGATCATCGGCCGCAAGGGCATAAATTACCCAAAAAGGGTTGATACAAATGTGGAAGCACTTTAACTACACAGGGTTATCCTAGATATAGAAAAAGGCATATATGGACCTTTCGGATAGAATTTAAGTAAGAGGAAGTTCATGCATTTCGATTAAATGTTTTGGGTTTAGATTCATGTATTAGTCTGTTGGTTCAAGTTTGGGAGATTAGGTTCATGGTATAATTATCTATAATAAATAAGGGTTTTTGGTTCAATGTAAGGGTCTTGATGTCTATTAATAGTTATTTGAGTTGGTGAGGTGGCGAGACGACAAGATAGAGGGAGATAGAGGCGAGATCAAGAGATCTGAGAGAGAGGGAAAGAGGTGGCATGATGAAGATGATGAGTTACAGTCAGGGTTAAAAGTCTATAACCCTAACATTTTTATATATTTTTAAAGTGTTTTTATCATTAATCGTCTCTAAATTTTTCAAAAGTCTTCATTTGAGTTCTTCAACTTTCAAATCAATCAATTCAGTCTTTCATGTTTTGATCCACACACCAGTTTGGTCCATCTCGTTGCATTTCATCAAAATATTCATTAAAATTGGTCAAGTTGATCAACTTTAAAGCAGTATTTTCGTCAAAACACAACCTATCCACCTATAACAAAAAATAAATCTCACGTATTTTGCTCAACAATGCCATATGCTCTCCTTGATAGATTCCAAATGTAAAACCCCAAAAGGAAAGAAGATGACCTTTTAGAGTAAAATGTGAGTTTCATGACTAAACTGATGAAAATGTTCCTTTAAAGTTAGTAACGTGATGACCAACTTTAACAAAAGTTTTGTAAGAATGCAAAGGGACCAAACTAATGTGTAGATCAAGAAATGAAGGATCAAATTTATTGATTTGAGCGTTTAAGGACTAAAATGAGGAGGGATTTTTAAAAAGTTAAGGGGCCATTTATGATACAGACACATCAGTTTGCTCTTCGTTGCGTACCTAATAATAATTGTTTACAAAACTAAGGACATGTTGCTGAAAACCCAGGACCTCCATAATAGAAATGGGTTCCCATGTTTGGGGTTTTGTCTTTAACAATTAAATTGTAGCATGAAGGCTTTGTCACAAAAGTTAGAAGACCAGCAGGATCTTTGAAAGTGAGAGGCGAAGAATCGTCCATGTATTGGAGATTGCGAACATAGCTGGCTTTCCCAAATCCTTCATCAGGAAAATGACCACTCCCCATTTGAGTAGATGTGTGATGACCATCAGCTTGTGAATCGTAAATCTCCCCTCCCCAACTAACCAATTCAGCACTGCCTCTTAGGTTTGGGAGGATGGTGTCAGGCCAGTATCCTATTGCCTCATTTTGCACTTGAAGCCACCAATGTCCACTTTGTGTTCTGAAACACAAATGTATTGAATTACTATCCCAAATTATTTTTAAAATTTTCAATTAATCAATCATTTACGTTGTATATGTTTATGAACATATATGGTACATAATACTCCCCTCCTAGCTAGAAATATATTATGTCGTCAAACATTTGGTTGTCTTGTCAGACTGTAAATTTGAACATTTTGATATAAGAAACATCATGATCAATTAATAATTTAGATTCACAATCTGATAGTGTGACAAATAAACACTACTCTATTAATAGTAGGCTAGGCATGCATGGTATCCCCAAATTACTATTCAAAGTATTATCTCATAAGATAGTTAAAACGTAAAGTAAAAAGCCATTTATACCTTGTATATGCTTATGAATGTGTCATACTGCTTCCCATTGTACCCAGAAATAGGTGATATTGGAACGCCAAGGGCAAATTTTTTGCTTGTTTGGACGAAACCAGGACATTCAAGATTGTAGCAACCAGTGGATTGGTAACCATCTCCCTGCCAAGTAACATGTAATTTATAGTTATGCTTGTTTACTTATTCATGTAATTTAGTTGTTGCACATAAAAATGCAGCACAGTTCTTTTCTGTACACAATAATATGCATTTCATAGTGCAAATTTTATACGTCTTTAAAATCGAAAGACGCATATTATATTGTTACGCGCACTCGTTTGTCCATATTATTGGTTCAAAAATCTAATCAGAAGAGATTATCATAATGCGAGGCGATCCTAGAAACTTACAGTCCAAAATGTGAACAAGAGCGTTCGATTGTCACGCGGGTTCATCTAGAAACAACCAGTGAATATATAATTCAATATAAGATTTAGTGAAAAGAAATGAAAAATAATAATATTTTCTTGGGATATTTGGCTGGCCAAAACTTACACGTATCCACCCAGCTTCTACACTGTTCAGTGCTTTTCCGTTACCTCGCACAACCCATATCTGGGCTATACTGTTGTCTGCATTATATGCTGCTGGGTTCCATACATTAAATCCTGCTTGCGCTCCATAGTATTGACCACCGTGCAAACTAACTTGGGCATACTAAAAAGGTCAAAAGTAAATGGAATAAACTTGATGATTTCAGTTATAAAAAAAAAGTGTGAAAATGACAAAATTAATGAAAATGGGTTTTGTGAAAACAATTTTAAACTTAAAAGGGTATTCGTGTAATTTCCAAAACATCAAGGGATTTTGTGAAAAAGTCGAAAACCTGAGGAGTTATTAGTGTAAATAACTCGAAAAAGACAACAACCAATAAAATACCGATTGAGAGGGCCTAGTAACAATATAACCTTTTTTATTTTTTATTTTTTATAACCATATAAAAATGGTACTTTTATTTAGTACCGTTAAAGAAAATTTTTTTCATCAAAAGAAGGGGATGCAACACAAGGACTCTCCAGTAGGCACGTCAAAAAATTAGTGTTACAATATATTTTTTTTAATGGTTAAATTACTATTATTATTTTTAAATGTAATTAAAATGATTCAAAGTTGATGTGGTACCTCATGATGAGGAGGAGGGATGAACTCAAGTTTGTTGGGCTCAAACTGTGGCATTGTTTTAGATGGAGGGTGCTCAAATCCCTGTGTTCGTCGCACAATGGGGATTGTTCCGTCCGGGCACTCTCCATTCTGACTCCAAGATTGAAAGATCTCATCTTGAACACAACTTACGGTTTCAGTTTCACTTGGTTTCAGCTATTTTTCCAAAAAAAAACATATATACACATTAAAATTATCTTAGACTTCAAATGCCCAAATATAATACAAACGTTAAAATTTGGAAGAGGACTATTATACCCAATATAAGAGCCTAAATTATAATTAAAAAAAACCCTGTATAAAATGGACTTTAGAACTGAGGAGAAACTCCTCTTACGACCAATGTAATACAAATTATAACATTGTTCTTATTATTCTGAAAAAGCAGTACGTATTGCATGGATGATAAACTCGTAACACATATAATAACTCGTAGTATATATAAATAAAACTATAAATAAAATGTTTTTAAAACATGTTATATAATTAAGTGACTAGTGACCTTTAATCTACAATCTAATTAGGGTTTGAATAAAATAAAATAAAAATCTAATTACGAAGAGCGAACCTGTATAGTGTGATTTTTGAGAAGAGGGTGATTAAGAGCTGGCTGCTTATAGATATCAACACAATCTATCAAATCTTCGCCCTCTCCCTGCCAAACATCAATCAGAAACTATTTTCCAACTTCTTATGAATAATTCCCAAAAGAGAAAATAGAAATATTAAAAAGGGGAAGGCAACCTTTATAGTTTTGATGACTGCTTTGTTGTGCTTCACGGACGCTTCGGTTTTCAGTGTTTCAACTTTTCTGCAATCAGCAAATGCGTTGCTCAACATGAAACTTGTTAATGCTGCAATAAAAAAGCAGCCTCCGAGTTTGGTGTAATGAATCACATTTGCCATTGCATATAAATTTTTCATGAACATCTGCAAAAGGTTATATATATTTATATACCACGAGTTTTATTAGCATACTATAATTGAATGGATGTGGTGAAGATAACCTACTAAATCAATATTTATTGTATAAGGCAAACATTAGAAACTTTTTTTTTATTTTAAAAGTTTAATTGTTGCAAAACTTCCGAATTGTGGTTTTTATTAAAAATGATCACATGCCATGCACTTGACCTACTTTTTTGGTGCAAATATTATTTTTCTGAGCCAAATTTTAGAAAAATTAATTAAAGAAAACAAGAAGTAAAAAGAGAAAGACTGCTTCTATGCAATAAAGAGTAGGTGGATCCCACATGTCCACCTCTATTAGAGAAGTGGTCAGCAAGATGGTCAATAAATATGGTACGAAATAGCCTAAACCTAATCATGTTTTACCTAATAGTCTTTAGCATCTATGCACACATTAGAGCATCTCCACCCACAAGGGCTAAGTCTAAGGTAAGGGCAAGCAAGGGCTGCCACTATTCACGTGAATAGTGTCAGCCTTTGCATTTGTGGTTCCACCCATGAGGGCAAAGTCTAGGGCAAGTCTAAGGCAAATACTATTCATTGTACTTTATTTCCTATTTTTTTATACTTTAAACCATTAATTTTGATAATCTTTTTAGATTATATTTTCGGTTGTCACGTGTCACTATTTATTATAAAATTTTCACTTAAAATTTAAGATAACATTTTTTGGATAAAATTTTCAAATAAAATTTTCGAATAAAATTTTCGGTTGCCACGTGTCCATATTTATTATAAAATTCACATCTCACTCATCATACAATTGAAATACCTACTCACTCATCATACAATTGAAATATTCTTGGTCCTCATAGTCCGACACAATGGAATATAATTAAAATTTAAGATAACATTTTTCGGATAAAATTTTCAAATAAAATTTTCGAATAAAATTTTCGGTTGCCACGTGTCCATATTTATTATAAAATTCACATCTCACTCATCATACAATTGAAATACCTACTCACTCATCATACAATTGAAATATTCTTGGTCCTCATAGTCCGACACAATGGAATACAAGGACAATTCCATCATTGGCGGAGGCGGTTCCACCGGATCACGACGTGGGGGAGTATTTTCCTTCGGATGACGTAATAGTGCCATTAGTTCTGACACGGAACGCACCACTGGAATTGGCTGCGGGCATTGTTCACTTGAGGTGCCATGTGTAATGGTTTTCCTCTTTTTTATTTTGACTTGACTAATCTATTAAAAAAACAGAAATTGGAAATGCAAGAAATATATATATATATATATATATATAAAAAGACATTAAATTGAATGAAACGGAAATTTTTATTTTTTATTTTACCTCGTTGCCAAGATTTTGACATCTTCGAGCATTTGTCCATGTCCCTCCAGCTTCGATGGAAGATGACATTTGTATTTTTGCACAAATGAAATTTTGTAGTAGAAAATTTGGTGTGGAAAGTGAAAAATATTGGAAGGAGATGAGTTTGTATGAAGATTTGGTGTGGAAAGTGAATAAAATTGTTAGGTATTTATAGGGAAAAAATCCAGAATTTTTTGGTATTTTTTAAAAAAAATTTTGAATTTTTTTC
The DNA here is from genome assembly GCA_903112645.1 of Prunus armeniaca. NCBI lineage: Eukaryota > Viridiplantae > Streptophyta > Magnoliopsida > Rosales > Rosaceae > Prunus > Prunus armeniaca. The sequence continues at coordinate 4,062,075 of CAEKDK010000003.1, read as the reverse complement.
AATTTTTTTTTGCAATTTTTTAAGCCAAAAAAAGCAAGGCCGTCAGATTTCTGGAAAAAATTGCATCGGAGGGTCCGGGACGCGCCACATGGCATATTCCCATTGGAGCCTGTCGGAATTGACGTCACGCAAACGTCAGCGAGCGAAAATCAAATTTTTTTTACTGTTGGCGCGTGAAATTCACGCGTCAACGGTAAAAAAAAATTTGATTTCTGCGCAATGACGTTAGCGCTGACGTCATCGCCCTCGGGCTAAAGCCCAGGCGAAAGTTGCCCTTGGGCCTGCCCGGGCTGGTGGGACCCAGCCATTGCCCGAGCTCTTTTCTGCGAGCTGGAGGGGAGTTGGGCTGCCGGGGGGGCCTTTTGCCCAGGTTTGGGTGAGCGCTGGACTTGCTCTTAATGTAAGTGTATTCATATGTATATTAATTTACCTATAATTCTTTTTGTTTTTTCGCTAAAACTTAGAGCATCCACAATGATGCTATCTATTTCTTAGCTAAAATTTGGCTAAGAATATAAGAAAGCTATTTTATGAACTCTCTAAAAAATTTCAACTCCAACCACACTTCCTAATTTGGAGAGTCATAAATGCTATAACTCTTTTTTGATTGGTCCATCTCTATTAAAAAAATAAAATAAAAAATAGTTAGCATTAAATAAAGGTTTGAAATACTCATTAAATAAAGCAGCATTAAATTATAGGGAGCCACTAGGAGTCCTTTCTCTCTCCTTAGATTTAGGAGCTCCTAGAGGACTCCCTATTTTAGGAGGTGGATAGGGAGCGTGGTTGAAGTTGCATTTTTACAATTCCTCCCTAAAATTTGTCTAAAGAGGTGGTTTATGGAGCTCATTGTGGATGCTCTTACCTTCCTTTTAAAAAAAAAATTAAAAATATATATTAATGTAAGTGTATTGAAGAAGAATTGGAGCGAAGAACGGAAAAATGACACAACAATAATTTACAAATTTGGCGTCTAAGCACTGAACTAGGCGCATTATACCTTTCCGAAAAGGGACTGACACTATGAGTCCAATATATTAGGTGGATTTTGAGCATCTGAGGTCGTTTGGTCTTCCAAAAGAGCATTTACAAGTTGTAGTTAATTTTTGACTTTTTGTTTATTTACTGTTTATCTTTCAATAACTCTCCAGGGCAGTCTAATGGGTAAGATTGATATATTTAGACAACCTTCGTATATGGTTTGTCTCAACTCATCTTTTATCAAATAAAATAAACAATGGGGAATTCCCTCTCTAATTTTCTGGTGGATTCCAGTTTTATTTTCTTTCCTGGGTTATGCTTGTAACCTATTCACTTGTGTTGTGTTACTAATAATCCTTTGTTTTTCTTTTCTTTCAAAACTAGGGACATGTTGCTGAAAACCCAGGACCTCCGTAATAGAAATGGGTTCCCAAAGCCTTTCTCGGGAAAATGACCACTCCCCATTTGAGTAGATGTGTGATGACCCTCAGCTTGTGAATCGTAAGTCTTCCCTCCCCAACTAATTATTTCAGCACTGCCTCTTAGACTCGGGAGGATGGCGTCAGGCCAGTATCCTCACTTTATTCTGATTACTTTATTTATTTTTTAATTTTAATTTTTCGTCGAATTATGCCCTCACTTTCCTTTTTAAAACAATTTCCTTTTTAAAAATCCCCGATGGACTTGAGACCTTATTTTAGTTTGTGAAAAAACAAGAATAGTGCTTGAATAAAATTGTTTTTTCGTTGGGAGTATCACTAAAACACCCAAAAAGGGGCTTGAAATTATAAAAAAACCCAACACCCAAAACACTTTATAAGCACACCCAAAACCCATCATTACATACACTCAAAACCCATTTATAAACACACCCAAAAAATATACAATTGTTGATTTTGGGGTTGATTTTGGGTGTGTTTCTATGTTTAAATAGTGCTTGGGTTTTTTTATAAATACATGTCTAGGATTGGGTTTATTTATAATTTGTAAAAAAAGTAAGCGTGGAGCAATCCCAACAGTGAAGAATCATGAACTCAGGTATAACATTGCGGTTGACCCGACAGTGTTACATGTTCTCATTTTTATGTCTTCAGTTGGAAAGGATGCTTCAACCCCCCCCAAAATACAAGGCCACTACAAGGTTACAAATTAATTGAATCGCCTATGGAATTGATAACGGTGGTTGAAACTATTAAACTCTTTCGCAACCGAAAAAGAAAACGGCAAGAAATTAAAGCGACCTGCTATGCGTTTCTTCTTCTTGCTCTTTCCAGACCCCATTGTCACCACAGTTCCCAGGCAAGCTTTGCAAATCCAGCAAGAAACATTTTGAACAGGTGGTTTGAAAAGACTGAAATAACAGGAGCATTTGAACTTAATTGAACTTCAAGGCATAGTCTACCAAACGAAATAAATGAAGAGAATTCTGAACCTGAGTAACAAAAATCGTTACCATAATTGGGGTCAAGAAAGCTCCAAAAGGCAAACACACTCAATATGAGGAGTGTGAGGGAACATGTCTACCGGCTGTATGCTCTTCAGCTTGTAACAGCCTTCTATACCTTTCTCTGTCTGCATAAAGTTTTTGGTAGGTCATATAACTGAATTGAGTATCCGAAAAAAAAAGAATCAAAGGTGAAAAAGCAGATACATACCACACCATGACAGAGATAATCAAGGTCACGTGCACATGTGGCAGGATTACATGATACATAAACTATTCGTTGTGCCTTAAGCTTTAGAAGAAATCTGATCAACTTCATGTGCATTCCTGGACGGTTTGGGTCTGTATGATTCAGCACATCAAAACACGGTCAGAGGCAAAACGCTGTATATTCCGATTAAGGTCATATGTCAAGCCAACCATCCATCTAGGAAATACCAAAAACCTTCTTTCGTTCTACACCGGAAAAATTGTTAGCCATAAACGTATTTCTTGTTTTTTTCAAAATCATTTTGCATCGTTAATCATAAAGCTTATCATTAATCGTAAACATATTTCCTATGCTTCAAATTCATTTGAAGAACAGAAGGTTTATTATTTGGTCCAAAAGATTAGTGAACCTAGATGAATTACAGCAGTAAGAAAAACATAACCTGAAATAACTATGTCGGGCTTAGGAAAATTGTTCCCGAAACTTTCATCAATTTTGTTAAGATCCCCTTGAATAAATGTGGCATTCTGGATGCCATTCAGTTTGGCATTCAGACAAGCATCTGCAATGGCTTGAGGAATTATTTCATATCCATAAACATGTTTGGCCCTGCACCAATCAGGCAAAGCAAAATGTCAGATTTGAATACAACATTTATAAAAAATGAACAGTAGACAATTACCTTCTGGCAAGTGTCAGACCAATGGTGCCAGTCCCACAAAACAGGTCAAGAACAACCTCTGAGCCATCTCCTCTGAGACCAGCACAATCTTCTATGAGTTTATATAAAACCTCTGCCTAAAGCATTTAAAGATTTTTGGCATTTAATTTCACGGATAGTATTCACAAGGAAAGTATCAAGCAATTCAATATGAAAGCAAGCATCAGCTGATGAGGCGTTAAATTTCTGTCACATTGCGTACCTGGTGAGTATTTGTTTGGAAGAACGAGTTTGCTGATATTTGAAAGGTAAGCCCTCTTAAGTTCTCCGTGATGCTAGATTTGCCATACAAAGTGTATTCCATCTCCCCAAGAGATGTGTTACCAACAGAGGTATTTACATTGTTCATGATACTTACCTATCAGTCATAAGAAGATGACTTCAGAGATTAAAAAAATTCAAGGATAAAAAATGAAGTACGAATTGATGAGTAAAAAATAATAATTGAATGACAGACTAACAATAAGAGATATGACGACAAATGCAAACATGATTCAGGAGGAAAATGCATAACATTTTCACATACCATTTGTTTTTGTTTTTTGTTTTTTGTTTTTTTTTGGAACAAAAGAAGCTAGAATTGATATCTTATTAATCAAAATATAGCTTTTAGGAGACAGTCAAAATGAAATGCTACAATTGTTCTAGGTATCTTATATCGTACAGTAGCTCCACAATCTAAAAATAAAAAATAAATAAAAAATTGGGGCTTCCCAACAAGAGAGCATTAGCAAACACAATGACACAAAAAAGTGTATAAACAATCAGCATTGTGAGTCATGGTCACTGAAGGATTAAAAGCAACAAAAATCTAGGAATTAGTAGAAAGTTACAACAATTCCTCTATTGCAGATTGCCAACCTTAGATGCGAGCTAATGAGTTCTTGTGATAATGAAAATATTCTATCACATGTATAATCAGTTCAGTGACTTTCTTTTGACACACACCAGCAATAAAGTCAAACTAAGTAGCAAGCTACTGCAGCACTCATAGAAAAAGCGAAAAAAAACAAACAAACAAACAGAACCAGATTATCAATTTAAATATGTTCAATAACAAAGGCCGTTTTACTGGTTTTATCATTCATATAAACACAACAACTGTTTTCACTATGCAACTGACATTCACAAGTTTCCAGTCTGTGGACAAAATGGGTTCAGTCAACTGAACCCATAATACACAGGAAGCAAGCCAAGAAACTTAGTACCACCCAAGGCTTCATTCTGAGAACTGATCTCAATTATTTCAATTTGACTGGAAAGCTTAAATAGATTATAACCTCGTTCAATTAATCGTTACTATGTTATATCCAGTACCAATTAATATAAACATTGGCTATACAAACCACTTCAGGGATAGCTGATATCTTTCCAAGAAGAGGCTGAAGCAGTTCTGGCTTGTAAGATGAGGTCACAAAATTAACCATAAGTTCAGGAATACCAGTCTTCACATTCCTGGAACACAAATCACAGCCATTACTTAATATGAAAATTTGATCGTCATGAGCTCACAGACAATAATATATAACTAAAATTTAAATCACTGTATGACATAAAAATTACCCTACGGAGGTCCTGCAGGAAGTGACAGGTATGTGCACAAAACTAATAGTAAACTACAGAAATGTTACGTATCTTCAAGCTATCATAAACATCTGATGGGTATAGTTACATTTTTTCAAGAATGTCTCCATGTTAAAAATACACATACAGTACAGCCTCCAACAAATGTACTCAAAGGGAAATAAAGTATTTCAATTCTTCCTCTGTTTCTTCATCTACATGATTATGGCTTGAGTTGTAGAGTAAACATTTCCAATTCAGCATCGTCTGATTATATTCAAAAACTTGGTATTTGCCCAGACTCTCCTATAAAGCCATTTGAAGGGTAGAAATCTCTGTTCATACCCCACACTCATTTTCCAATTCTTTTCATTTTCTCTTTTATTTTTCCCTTTCTTTCTTCCTACCACTACCCATGAAAAGTTATATTTGAATCATGGAACAGGATTCATAAATGGCAAGTACATGTGTACAAATGAGAGGCTTCCTTTGTGAATATGAGAACTACAATTTGATTACGCACACGCAAGAGGGCACACAAACAGAGGATTCCATAAGTTGCAAGTACACTCATGCATATTAGTAGCTTCTTATGTTAGTACAAGACCTACAGCCTACTTACACAGGTGTATGACATATGCATTTATAAGGAAAACAGATTATGGGACATCATACAACTTGCAGTACCTTCCAGTTCTTAGCATTAGATGCTTAAGAAATCCAACATGAGAGTAAACATCATAAGGAGATAGACCTAATTGTGAATCTCTCCAACAGTCTTGAACGGCTGCAAGAACCTATACACCAGCAATGCAAGTCACTGAAGCAGGATGGTACAATTTACCGACACTAATAAAATACACTGCCAATAAATGAAGCTTAAAGTAGACAAAGAGGAAAAGTTGTGACATCTTTGAAAATTTTACATGTTACAACCTGCCCGCTTGACAATGTGAGATTTCTAGTTTACAGCTACAGAAGACAATGAATCCTTGATTGGAAACTTCATTGTGCTTGTGCCCACATACAAATTATTATGTTGAGATTATGCTAGTGGGATACACAAGAATAAACTTTAAGAAACTATATTATCTTTTTACAAGTATTAATTACATAAAATTCCTACTGTTGAGAGAGGCATCGATTGTCATTTTTTGGTCCCCCTAGCAGATTTTTTTTCCTCTTCTCAGGAGTAACTGGAAGGCAACTCTTTCCATAAACTCCTTCATGAGCATGAAATGTTAATAGACTCCAGTGAAAAATTTAGGTCTCATACATTACCTACTACAAACAGTGATCTTTCATAAACGTTTGACATCATTCACTAGTAGAGTGACGTCAAAAGCAAAAGAAATGTTGAAAAAGGAACCCTTGAGTTTAATGGTATACGCAAGACAAAGAATCTCAAGGGAGGGAGAAAAAATCCAAATATTTTCTACATTTAATAACACAAAGGCCTCAGAAAGTAAAATTGCAAAGGAAATATACCATATTGGCCGGCTCACTTTGCAATAAGCACTTGTCAACATTTAGAACCTTATCGAAGAAACCAGGAGCATGCAGTCCCAGGGCATAGTTGTCACTTCCATCTTGTCTGTCCATTAATGATTCTCTAGGTAACCATTTTTGAGAACCAAATGAGAACTCCATCTGCAAAAAAAAAAAGGGGGAAATATCAAAAGATATTTTTAAGTAACAATAAATATTGATATACTAAAGTAATTGCATAGCACAAAAGACTTCAAAATTCTTAAAAATTTGTTTTAGAGTGGATTGCAAGGTAAGTTCAGAATATGCAGAGATGTACATGCTACAGCAGAATAAGGCACTCTGGTGCTTTGATTATTAAAGTTGCCTTTGATAAATAGAAATAAGCAGGCTGTGCTAGGTAATATGAGTAACGTTTTCTGAAGCTGATATAAAAGTAAGAGGAAAAACATTGTGGCCATTGCATGTAGCTGAATGAGCTAAAAATTTAACAAGGTTTATGTTATGCACTAGCCTTATTCCTGTAATGAAACTGGATTTCACAGGGAACAATGGGCTTCATGATGCTTTGCGATTCCAGTTCTGTCTGAGAAAACTTTCCAAAATGTATGATCAACTCATGAACTTGGTGCTCCTTAGCTTTGACTTGTGCCTCATAGGACAAATTTTGGGTTTTACATCCTCCACAGTAAGAAGCATATTCACAAGGAGCATCCACGAAGTCCCAATGAGGAGAAATTGTCTTTACCTTTGTCACCTGCACTTTCACCCAAGAAATGTTTTATTCTGAAAAGTTATTAAAAAGTACATGATATAGTTTCTATTGTATACCCTAGCCTATGAATTGTGTGGGAATGGGAAATCAAACAAAAGTCGAAACCAAATACAAGTTGCACATCATCTCAAGTTATATATAACAGCAACTTATAGCAAAGAAACATTGCTTCTGTTAATGCTATTTCTGTTTTCTTTTCCAAGCCTAACGTCACTCACTAAAAACCTCCATACATATTATGAACAGACATATTGGAAGCAATTATCCTAATACTCCATTCTGATTTGATTTAATTCAAATAACGAATCTCCTGCAGACCGAAATTAGTGCAATATATCAAGTGATCTGCTTTTCCTTTTTTAGTGTCTTTCATGATCTAGTTTTTCAATGGGTTTCACAATTCGTGCCAAGGAACCACTTAGATAGATCACTAAGCTAGAATAATTCAGTAATCCATGCCTCCTGTCCTACCAAATTTGTCTTAAAGCTCCACCCACCAATTTAGAAGGAATGTTTAAGCAAGGATTCACAACCATCATAGTTCAATTCACTTCATAATTAACTGTGACTCAATATACTTACCATCTCGTATTCCTCCTAACTTCGCAACAAAATCAGCAAATAGATAAAAACATCACATATCCATTTCAAAATCAAATGAGAAGTGAGAGCAACACAACTAGCACTAGAAACACATTCCCACAATCTATATGCTCCACTAAGTTGACACTTCCCCATTCTCACACCAAAAACATCATACAAGCAAAACCCAAGATTCCATTTTCCTACTCCATTCCAAAACTTTTTCAGAAACCAAACAGAACCCACTACTCGTACCTCAGCATAGTTCCCTTTCCTGCGAGTAACACGCCCAATGAAGCGCTCACCAGGCAGTGCACGGTCACACATGACAACGAACCCAGTGTCAGCAACCTTGCACATACCTTTCCCTTTGAAAGCCAAAGACTCGCAAACCAGTTCCAGAGTCTGGCCTCGCTTTGGGAAATATGAGCTGGGCTTGTCGGTTTTGGGTTGGGCCTGCTCTGAATCTTCGGTGAACTGGGACTGTAGAGAAGCCAACGAGGTTGAGTTGCGGAAGGTTCTGAGCCACGGGCGCATGGTGGTCACGTACCTCAGGCCGTGGCCCGGCATGGTCGCCATTTTTCGGAGATAGTGCTCGTCTGCGTCGGAGGGAAAAGAAGAAGAAAGAAGACGACGATTGAACGTAAAAAATTCAGGATCGAGGGTACTTTGGGAAATGTAAACGAACACAAAGAAACGACGACGTTTAAAGAACAAACAGATGAGGTTTTAGTTTAACGACGCCGTTTAACTGAATCAAATGACCTTTAAATAGTCCACAACTCCAGCTACACCAAAACCCTAATTTCAGAGAGAAGCGCGCTAACGCACACACAGAGCTTCCATCTCTCTCATTCTCTCTGACGGCAAAAGCAGCTTCTACGATCAGCCATGGGTATAATTTGATAGAGTTTTATTTTCCTTTCTTGTATGGGTTTTGGCGATATTTGATTGGTTTGTGACGGTGAGTGTGTGCTGTGCAGGAAAGGTTCACGGATCGCTCGCACGTGCCGGGAAGGTTAGGGGCCAGACCCCAAAGGTTGCCAAGCAAGACAAGAAGAAGAAGCCCAGAGGCCGTGCCCACAAGCGTATGCAGTACAACAGGAGATTCGTCACAGCCGGTAAGCTCATCACTCTCATTTTCGTACATTGATTATTTTATGATTTTTTTGAATTAGGGTTTCTTTGGATTTGATAGCTTTGTTCAATTGAAGTCTGGGGGTTTTGTCTACGGGTATTGAAATGTGATGTTGGTTTTTAATTCTAGTGTTGTTGGGTGTGGTACTGGTTGTTTTGGTGTAGCTGTGGATGAAAATATTTTATTTAGCCTTGTATTTGGGGAACAAAGGTTGATGATTTGGAGGTACTGATTATACTTTTGGTTCAATTTGCAGTTGTTGGATTCGGAAAGAAGAGGGGGCCTAACTCTTCCGAGAAGTAAGGTTGCTCTATGAGGACTTTTGCTGGTTTCTTATGAGGCATTAGTTTCATTTTGAAGTACGGATTTTGTAGTCAAACTATGGTTTAGATTTTCTACTGGCTCTGTTTAATTGTTTGGATTGGAAAATGCTTATTAATATGTGCTACTGTTGACCACATTATCGTGTGCTATTGTTCTTCCTAAGTTTTGATCTGCTCACTCCTCACTGTTCCAATTTTAGAATTGATTTTTGGTATATCTGGTGCCATGCCACCCTTGTATGTGCCTAAAAGAAATTACTGATGTTCACAAATATGTGAGGGTTGAAAGTTAAGGAGTAGTTTGTGTTTCTCGGACATCTTAGTTTAATAGATGATATATTTAGCTTTCGGTTGTTCGCCTCTCACAAGCCATTTGTGACAGTTCCCTTTTCCACAACTGACAACATTGCTCCTATCTTAACAACAGCATCACTGTTTCACTCCCTTCTCGTAGACTCTGACCTTGAGTGATATCCTGTTTTTCCTTCTCAAGGCGACCTCTCTTTTCAGCTCCAATCTTTTAGGTTTAGACTAGCTTCTGGTTCTCTTTTTCTTTTCAGGTCCTAAGTTTTTGAAACAGAGATCTTTGTATTCTGGGTTCTCCTCTTCATTTAGTAGAAGAAAATAGTGAAACACGTTTCCTCAAATTTGGTGTTCCTTGGTGGAACAAGAGCTAGAGTTAGACCACAGTACGGCCCTTCCAAAGTTGGCCTTTGAAAGAGACCCTGAATGTAAAACCCAGTTCTAGATGTTATAGTTAAATAGACGAGTTGGTTTTTGAATAAGAGGTACAAAGAACATGGATTTTGAAGGTTGAACAGGATGAGTATATATGAGGAACAGAGTGATGCTTGTGAAATCTGTCGTGATGATTGATCCACATAAGAAGCTGGATGAAATACCAGAGATAAACTTAGCTTCTTGGAACATGATAATTGGAGGCCTTATTATTGACTGGGGCGTTTGAGTCAAGTGGATTAATGTTGCAGTAGGTTACGAACATTTAGGACAGTTTCATTCATGTTCTTTGAGGGTTGATCTAGTTGTTGATACCAGCTCTTGTGCATTGGTTTACCATGAATTGTATGTGTATCTTGAGACCCATCTTTTCTAAAGGGGGGATGGATGATGCTGATCGTGATTTTGATGGAACTCCATCAGATTCATAGCAAAGAGAGGGTGTAAAGAAGCGATTTGCTGGCGGTGGATGTGATGTGAAAAGTAGTGATAGTTTGAGGTGTTGTGGTTTTCTGATTGTCCTTTGAATAAGACATGGAGGTTGGAATGTTTTAGGAGTGGAAAAGGGCAAGTCCCTTTATGCTGCCAAAGAGGCTTTTGATTCTATTGTAAGTAACTTGTAGTGAGGTGGGTAGGAGTTGGAGGGTGGTTATGGAGACATCATCATAGCCTCTTCGTTTTTAAACCTTTTTATTGAAAGAAAAAAAATTGTTTCTGTTGTTTTTAACATTTTTAGGAGGCAAAGCTCGTAGAATCCAACCCTTCCTGCATATGAATATGTATATTTCAGAGCCATATTCCAGTGCTTAAGGTTTTCTCCAATGAAGTGGCTATGTAATCTTCTCATACGGAGCCAATGAGAGTCCAGTTGTCAAAGGTTGAGTTTCTCAACGTGTTGTCCAGTAACGTTTACTTCATAATAATGTAAACGTTTAATATCAAAGGAAAGACAAGAAGAAAAGAAAAAAGCTTTGCGGCCTGCCCAATTGATCTGTCGTTGTTCACACAGCCGTTTCGCTTATCAGTCGTTTCGTAAAGGATGACAAAAGAGACAGAGAAACCAAAAACCACCACCTTTTAGAAAAAGTTGAATCGAATAAAAATATTCCCACACATAATGTGATTCTCTTTATTTTGAGTAATTTCATATTTCGGGTACATTAGGTTATACACAGGACATGTCGAAATATTTTGTTTTTATTTTTAAAAAGCAGTGCAGTAAGTTGGAGATGTATTTAGTTGGGGTAAAGACTCGTATAATTGGTAACAAACCAAAGGTTCTAATTAAAATTACTGATAACATTCCTATAAGGGTTCTTCTTAAATTTGTTATAGATGGGTTTGGGCAAGTTTTAATAAAAAAATTCAAAGATTTTGTTTGAACAAAAAGGAAAGAAAAAAAAATCAAAGGAATTATGGAAAGAATTAAGGGAAACTGAGAAAGTGGAACCAATTGATTGACACAGCAAACCCGCCAGAGCCCTAACACGTGCACATAGAAGAAGCCACAAAACACACACAAACGCAGGAAGAGAACATTAAGACACAAGGCATAAGCTACTGAGGCGCGACCGCGTATTTCCCTTTGCCTTGCTTTCCCCAAACTCCAAAACGACCAAAACAAAACAAAATCCCCCAAGACATCCTCCTCGGTTTTTCCACCACCCTCACACACTCTCTGTTTGTCACTCTCTCTCTCTCTCTCTCTCTCTCTCTCTCTCTTGAATGCTTCAGTTTTACTTTTCTCTTCCTACTTTTTTTAAAGTTTCAAACAGCCCACGGGACATATAAAAACAGAGAGGAAACAGAGCCCCTTAAACCTCTCTCTCTCTCTCTCTCTCTCTCTCTCTCTCATCACAAACAAAGCACAAATTCATTCCCTCGTTCATTCAATGGAAGCCGGCGCAACTCAAGACAATTGAAGTTGACAAAAGTGTGAACCGATCTGCTTTGGTTCGTCAAACGTATCTGGCATTCACTCAGCCACAAATAGCCCTGTTTGTGCAACGCACATGGTAATAATAGATTCTTCCCCGTTTCTTTTTTTCCTTTTTTGTCTCTCTCTGTCACCATGTTGCATGCTTGTTCATATTTGCCAAGAAGATGGGAATATTAGCTTGTGATTTGAATTCTGATCCAAAACTTTCCTGTTCTTGCCTAGAGCCTTATGTTTAACGAATCTCATGTTCGGCGAAAGGACTGATGTTCTTGACTTAATGATGTGATCTTGATCTGGTTGAATCTGTGATGCATTATGGGCTTCCGTTGTTGCATATATTTGAAAACCCATACCGCAAAAACCAAGCTTTCTTCATTTTTCTTATTGTAAAGTCCTATTTCAGAATCTGGGGTAATTCAAATTCAAAAGAAGGGTGTTGCTGAATCAGATGTTTTTCAGACCAAAAAAATAAATCAGATGTTTTGAAAATTACATAACCCAGAACTTGAATTTGAATTATTTTTTTTCTTTGCTGACAGTTGGGTTTGATTGAGATTTGAATCAAGATGCAGTCAAGGGTGGTGGCATTGGAGGAAGGCAAGGACCCTGCTACTGCATTTAAATCCAACCATGCTAGGGCCTTGCCTTTGAGACTAGTTCAATTTCTTGTGATGTTTGTAGTCCTGGGTATCGGGGTTTCGATTTTGAGTATGCACACGATTCGGTTTTTTGGAGTTCAACATGTTGCTCCAACAGCACCATCCACTATTAGGCCTTGCTTTGAAGAGCCAAGTAGTTTAGAAAGCCGGATTAGACCTCCATCTAATCTGTTGCACGCCATGAATGACACAGAGTTGCTTTGGCTGGCTTCATCTGCTCCTCAAATAAACGACTATCCTTTTAAAAGAGTTCCCAAGATTGCTTTCATGTTCTTAACTAAGGGACCATTGCCAATGGAACCTCTTTGGGAGCGGTTTTTTAAAGGACACGAAGGGCTTTACTCCATCTACGTCCATTCACTGCCATCTTATAATGCTAACTTCTCGCCTTCGTCAGTGTTTCACAAGAGACAAATCCCGAGCCAGGTATATTAAGTCATTTCATAATTATTACTAGTGCTCCTACATGTTTTTGGACAATTCTCTAGAATGATTCTTACCCAGATTTTCTTAATGGCATTCCTCTCATTGAATTTGTTTCATGCATTTGGTGTGCATCTTGTGAGATGGTGCCCTATCTGTGGTTTAATATTAGGGGAAGTGTAAACTTGCCAATAATGAAAATGACTTGATCAAAAAAATGGTGTAAAATTTTGAATTTATTGATATTGGGGCATTTCCCCTTTCTTATTCAATAGTACCAGAATAATTTCTCCAATCTCTCAGCAGTCAAAATCTGTCCTTTAGGTTGTACACTGGGTTATGAAGATTGTATGCTGATGTTCATTTGCATTGTATGTTTAAAAGGAATACTTTTGAATTTTTCATTTAAAAGGTATTGAAGGATGAGCTCCTGCAGGCCATGTATGATGTAGAAATCTTTATTTGCTGTTCTTATGTTGTTTCAATTCTGTAAGCTTTTAACTTTCCCAACTTTGATCAAATAAAAATACCTTGTCTGAATCATATGTCAATTCTTGCCATGTTTTGGTGTTGTTTAGGAGCGTTCTCTGACCATCCTTGTACAGCGCGCATTTTGCTTCCACATTTACCAATGTTTATGCACTGCAATGGAGTATCTAGTGATAGAAATAAGTTCATTGATCAGTAAGGAACATGTTGTGGTTGTAAATTTTTTCCCCTGTTGGTTATTTACAGAAAAGGGCACCTGATTATCAAACATTAGATACCTTTATGTATACACAGAAACATTTCTCTGACATGCCTCTTTCCTACATTTAGCACTTTATATTGACAGCATTAGAACATTTATTTTTTAACTCAGTAAATTTTATGGCAGCCAATTCTTTGACAAGATTCGGGCACCTCAATAATTTTCTATGGCATCTTAAGCATATTTTTTGGAACTTACTTGTTCTCTTGTATTAAGACATGTGACCATTTATATTATATGATTCAGGTAGCAGAGTGGGGAGAGATGAGTATGTGTGATGCTGAGAGGAGACTCCTAGCTAATGCGTTGCTCGACATCTCAAATGAATGGTTTGTCCTCCTTTCTGAGGCATGTATTCCTCTCTACAACTTAAGCATTGTCTATCACTACTTATCAAGATCCAGGTACAGCTTTATGGGTTCATTTGATGAAATTGGGCCATACGGGAGAGGACGCTATGACGGGCGCATGGCCCCTTTGGTCAATCTCACTGAGTGGCGTAAAGGGTCTCAGTGGTTTGAGATTAATCGGAAACTTGCAGTTAGAATTGTAGGAGACACAACTTACTACCCTAAGTTCAGAGACTTTTGCAAACCAGCATGTTATGTGGATGAGCACTACTTTCAGACAATGCTTAGCATTGAGACTCCACATCTTTTGGCAAACAGGACCCTTACTTATGTGGACTGGTCAAGAGGTGGTGCTCATCCAGCTACATTCGGCAAAGCTGATGTTACAGAGGAGTTCTTCAAGAAAATTGCTGGAAGTGACACATGTCTTTACAACAACCAACCAACCTCACTCTGTTTTCTTTTTGCAAGAAAGTTTGCCCCGAGTGCTTTGGAACCTCTATTAGAATTAGCATCCAAAGTATTTGGATTTTGACATATCATTGGCTTCTAAACTACGTGTTTAGCAAAGTTCTGATGGGAGCATGCGAGTGTAGTTTTGAGTTAACCCCAGACCTGTCTGTTGAGATTGATTCCTTTTTACCCAAATTCAATAGGTTTTTTGAAACTTAATGTTAAAGCATATTGTATGTATAGAAAAATAGGACCTAAAAAGTAGCATCTTAGAAATTTTTCTGGTACAATAATGATTTATATCCATATCTGGTGGGGAATTGATTGAATGTAGTTCTACTGAATCATATTTCATTCAATAAATATCCTGACCTCCCATTTCTTTTTCTTTTTCTGAAATTTTCTTACTCCATTTCTAGTACTTAAAAAACAATCTCCTGATGCAATGCCAGCTTGTTTTTTTTTTTTTTTTTTTTTTTTTTTTGAAGCCATGGGGAATTCAGATGCAGAGATAATTGATATATCTGAACATAGTTTATATTACATGGGGGATAAAATATATTGAAAAGATTAAACTCCCCTCTAACTTTCTCTCTATTTAAACCTCATTAACGAAATGCCTGCAGCCTAGAGAAAGACAAAATAGTCACTTGTGTAATAATAGTTCATGCTGTTATTATGTCTCCAAGTTTGAGTCCTTCAAGTAGAATCCCTTCTAGTGCAGGGGCCTCTATAATGGTCTGAGGCAAAATGCTCATCGTTGTACAATTTCTGAACTCTCATCACGGAGAGAGGAAGACCATCGGTTTAGAAAGAGAATACCAAGACGGTACCCAAAAACCACCGTAGATCGTATTATCGGCAAATGCGTGTATCGTGGAGCATCATCCAACTTATTTGACAAATATGATCTCAAAATTACAACATCAATGAGAGCTAAACCTTGGTATATTTGTGTATAATTTACCTAGGAAAGAATCATTTTGGTGCACAGTTGCTGCAATATGAATCTCATCCTCCAATACTCAATGAAGACTTGGTAATGTTTGAACCAACAACTTAGTCACTAAGCCCTTTATAATTCATCATGGTATTCTTGTGCTGGCAAAGGAACTTCCTGTTGGAGTTCAAGCAAATACCTAATAGCCAAAGAAGCGTGAAGTGCAGCACCAAAAGGAAGTGCATCTTCATTGATTTGGAAGTGAGGTGAATGTGGCACATGCAGAGGTCCAAGTTTGTCATCTGCCATTCCAAGCAAGAAAAAGTATCCAGGTATTGCTTCTTGGTAATATGCAAAATCCTCAGATCCCATCAATGGTTGATGGTCTTTGACTCTCTGGATGCCAAGCATATCTCCAGCTACATTCTGGAAGTGTTCGTGCAGGTCCTTATGGTTTATGGTCGGGGGGGACAAAGGTTTCTCATCTTCAAGGAAATTGACAGTTGCACTGCACCTTTGTACAGAAGCTTGTCCCATTATGACCTGTCAAAAGAAGCAAATCAGATTTTTGTTGCCAAAGTTTTGGAACGTGTGGTTGTTTGTATTAAAAGAAAAACTATTTACACAGCACTTGAAGACGAAACCAAAATGAACAAAGTATAAATATGAAAATAATTAAGTACCGAACTAATTATTTTCTTTGAATATATTCAAGAAAACAAAGAAATCAATCAATCCTTTCATAATATACATATTACATGTGTGATTTGACTGACCTCCTTAATGCGCTGCTTAAGTTGCATTAAGCTCTCCCGTGTAAAGGCACGGAAAGTGCCACCAATTCTGACAGAATCTGGAATAACATTGAATGCATCACCTCCTTGAAATTTTCCAACCGTGACTACCTGAAAATATATACTTTAGTTGATTTGAGAGCATTTACAAAATAAATAACATTGCTAATCATGAATTAAGGAAGCCAAAACTTTATGCAAATGCACCAAGTTCTAACAGGAGCAGCACAAATGACATGAATTTCCAAAGGATAGGATTATTGGAGGATAAGAAATTGGTGAACAAAATATTTGAAAGTTGACGCTAGAGGAAAAGATTCCTTCAGTTCTCTTCTTCAAGAGAAGTTCAATAATATTTTATAATACTCTTGCATCATCAAAGAGTAATTAAATATCTAATGTATGACCACCCCTTAATGGCAGTAGGCAGGACAGGTCTGTGATTTTAATCTACTTCCGAATACCTTAAGTACCGCTAGGTCTTCCTGCAACACCCACTCCACCAAAAAAAGGAAAGCTCTTCCTCTGTATCTCAATGTTGCCATTTTCCTCATCACAAAGTTTATTTCTATACAACCAAAGACTGTAAAACAATGCAGTTGGGATAGTTTCAGACAGTCACTACTATGTTAGACTGCACACCAAAATGCAGAACACCACTGTAATAACTAGTGCTGCAGTCATTTTAGAAGGGGATGAATCTAAAGTAGGTGCTCAGTTATCATTGTTTAACAAAAGCAAGCAGCAAGCAGTGCCATCTATATTCCAATCAATTTTTCAGTGAGAACGGACGAGTGTAAACAATCTAAGTAAGAACCCAAACAAGGAATCAATACTCCATAGAAATTATGATAAGATTGGTTCACACTACATAAGAATGTAACAGGTTTTACCTGTGAGTCAAGTGGATCAGCTTCACGTGAAACAAGATGTTGCAAGCTGACAATCACATTTGAAGCTGCCAGTATCGGGTCAATCGCATGCTGAGGAATGGCTGCATGACCGCCTTTTCCACTTATTGTGGCTTCAAAGAAGCCACTTCCTGCAAAAAAGGGACCAGGTCTGGAGGCCACTTCAGCTATAGGTACGTGGTTTGCAACATGCAACCCAAAAATAGCATTAACATTCTCTAATGCTCCGCCATTTATCATTTTCTTAGCCCCTGCTCCTCCTTCCTCTGCTGGTTGAAATAGAAGAACAACTGTTCCCTGTTAAGACAACAATTTTTGGATGATATCAGGCATCCAGAAAATAACTATCTTATGAGAATAACAAAATTCGCAAAAACCTATGAAGCCGTTTATACATGTTATCCATATAAAATACACATATTTTCTCCTATGCGGACGTCCGGAACTTATTACTGTGTTGACGCCGTGTATTTCTACTTCCCCTCCCTGCTTTCCTCCTTGTTTACAATGGCAATGCATGGACAAAAGATTTTTCATAATCCCCTAATTCTTGTATGTAATTTTTGCCAATTAAAGTCAGGAGTGTTGTAGAGTAACTAGTGAACAACCACAGAATGCAATATTTCCTAAAAAATGAATGAAACATTAACTACAAGTTCAACAAAACAAACCTGTAAATCTTTCTCATGTTCTTTAAGGATCTTTGCCGCACCAAGAAGCATTGCGACATGAGCATCATGCCCACAAGCGTGCATTTTCCCAGGAACTTTACTCTTGTGTTCCCACTCTACCATTTCCTATAAAAACATTTGATCAAGTTCAGAACAAAAGGATGGGAATGGGGGTTTCAGGCTTTTATAAATTCATAATAACCAAACCTGCATAGCCAGAGCATCCATATCAGCTCTTATTGCAACAAAAGGCGGTTTTCTGGTGCCAATGAACCCTACAACACCTGTAATCGCAATTGGGTATTTATAGTCAATACCCATTTCATCCAATTCTGCTCTGACCAGCTTACTGGTTTCAAATTCCTCATAACCCAATTCTGGGTTTTCATGTATTTTCCTTCTGATTCCCACCATCCAATCAAACACTTGAGGTTTCTGGGCAAAATCAAGTAACTTGAAGGGGATTTCTGAGAGCCCATTTGAGCTCACAGAGGAACTTGACAATATAGTTGTTGGACCAAACACAAAAAGGACTATAATCAAAGAGACTTGCATGTGGAACTCCATGATCTTTCTGAAACTGAAAGCTTGGCTGATGATTGAAAGTACAAAAGAAAGTAAAGAAAGCCAAGTTATATAAAAAAGAGTGGGAGTTTAGCAAAATGTGTACAATAACATTGGAAAATTGGTGGCTGCTTGTGATGGTCACACAGACTGCTCAGTCAAACAGTTGATGTAGGACAATATATGAGTCAATTTAAGTGTGAAAAATTAAATAAATCGGCTCAAAGTTAGTAAGAAATATTGTAAACTGGGATTTTATTTTATATTTTCTATCTTTATCATATCATTAATAAATCATTGAGAATTTAAGCAACGATATAAATTCAAGTCTTTCAACTTCCTTGGCGTGATGAAGGAAAACACCTAAATAATAACTTACACAATGATAAAGGCTCATGACTCAGAATCTTCATGTGCTTGCAGATGCTTTTGCCACGTCTAGGTGGGGAAGTAAATGAAAGCTGCTGAAAGTCTTGGCAAATCTTGGGCTGAATTGTGATCTGGGTTGTAGTGGTCAAGCTAGGCCTTTATCTCTGTTTTGGTTTGGGCTTTTGCCCCCATATTTAACCTCAAAAGAGAAAATCCAACTACTATTATGTGTCGGGCAAAAAATTTGTTTAATCCCATTTGACCATATATTTAGGGAGCTGACTTTCCCACTTCTTTTTTGTTTTATTGAAAATTATATATTCTCATTCTTCTTTTATCTACTCCACAAAAGGGAAGTGGGAAAATCAACACCCTATATTTAGGGCTCGTTTGGGAGTGCTTTTGGATCAGCGAAAAGCACTTCTAAATGGGTGAAAGCGCTTCTGTCTTAAAAAAATGGTGTTTGACAAAAATTGCAAAAGCGCTTTGGGTGAGATCCAAAAGCACTTGGAGTGGTTTTGGAAGATGCACGTGAGAGGTGCTTCTTCTTAAAAGCGCTGCAGGATAAAAACAAGGGAAGCACTTGGCTCTCTTTAATGAAACTTATAAAATGCCAAAAATACCCATATTTAATTTTTAAAATGCCAAAATACCCTTCCTTTCTTTTTTTTCCTTTTTTTTAAATTTTATATTTCCTATATTTATTATAATATTTTGAGATTCTTTACATTTTTTAAAGTGCTTTTAAAAGCGCTTTTACTGTGTCAGCCAAACACTCAATAAAATATCAAAAGCGTTTTTATATAGTGTAAAAACACTTTTAAATGTGATATCCAAACGACAAACTACTTCTTTGTAGAAGCGCTTATGTCATAAGTACGACTAGCATAAGCACTCTCAAACGAGCCCTTAATCTCATTCATAGATATGGGCTTAGCCAAGTTAGCTAGATCAGATGTGCGGCCATTATGTATCCAAGTTCGAATCCCCTCCCCATAGTTTAGATTAGTTTAAAGTAGATTATCGCTTATATAAAAGAAAATATAAAAAAATCTATCTTGATTCATCAAGTGAAAACTTTACGGTTTTGATTTTTTTTATTCTTGTAATTTTTGAACCATAATATACTTGACAAGCATAGCATCGAAATTGTTAAAATTTTAAATTATGAGTATTTTAAACACAAAGCAGCTCAAAATGTCAAAATTTTCGCTATGGAACATAATAGTTTAAATTGGAAAAAGAGAAATTGTATGTAAACCTCATTCACAAAACACAAATTGTTCTATTTACAATTAATATCTACTAATGCCAGCAAGAACTTGTTAGTCTTTCTCGGATCTGATTGCTTCACCAAGAAGTAAAGGTCCAATTTGTAATTTTATCAAATTTTTGTGACGTTTTAATGATGCGACTTTAATCTTTCTGTTTAGCACATAAAACGGTCGTATCAAGCACTAAATAATTGATGGAGTTACAAACTTAACACTAATGCAAATTATAAGAAATAGGAAAATATTTCCCTCCTTATCATGCAAGTAGAAACTCCTATATTTCTATCAATAATGTAACATGTGTGCAGATTTTTTTTTTTTTTTTTTTTTTTTTTTTTGCAATAACGCTCTAATTTTATTCACTTTACACTCCTTTTTTAGTTATAAAACGAAGTGTAAGTGGATAAAATTAGAGTGAGGAAATCATCACTTATATATAAACTACAAGGATTAGTCACTGCTGTCGGCGGTGGACACCCTTGGGCATAACCAAAAAAAAAAGAAAAAAATTATTATTTTTTATTTTTAAAAAAGGAGGGGAAAGAAAAATCAACCAATACCATGCCGGTTGAATTGTTTTTAAAGAAACGTAAAAACCCTTGGCTACGGTTTGACTCGCGCAGAGACTCTTCTTGGGGAGATCGCAGACGAGGTAATTTCCGTAATTCTGATACCCTGCGTCTCCTCGCCCCTTTCTTCCTCGTATTCAATTGGATTGGTATTCGATGATCCTTTGTTTCATATTAGATTTTCATGTCGAAGATTGATGCTTTGTTTGGTTGCGAGAATATATATATATATATATATATATCTAAATTCTGAATCAGTGAATCTTGTTCTCATATTTTTTATACGTTAAAACTTACAACCCAATTGGGTTTTGGTGCAATTGCTTCTCTTAAACTCGTTTAGTTCATTAAATTTTGAGCTTTTCTTATCCTTTTTACTATTTAGATGATCAAGAACTGAACTTGATTATGGAAACATATCGTTGCCCTAACTCGATATGGTTTACATGGAAGATAATGTGTTTGATGAAGTTATGAACTTTATTTTGGTTGCTGTTAAGAGTTTTTAAGATGTTACGTTGTGTTCATTGTTTGAATTTCTTGATTTTTCTTTTGAGGATGAACAGTAATCGCGGATAAGACTGTTTTCTTTTATTTCTGTGAAATTTGTTATTGGGTGGCAATACTCTCGATGAACAAGGACCATAGTTCTAGTATGGGATGTGACATTCTGTAACCATTGGGCTGAAGCCCTGCAATCTGAAGCAAAACCCTATGGATCTTTATGTTTGTTTTTCTTGTAAGTTAGTCTGAATTTTGTTGGCTGATTATTTTATTTTATGTTCACGGAGAGATCAAACAACCATCTATAGTAAATGTGGCTTTTTGTTTGTGTCTGTTTGTGTTTGTGTGTGTGGTAGTAATTTTTCTTTTCTTGAACAGTATTTTTTAAGTATGGAAACTCTTTGGTCGTAACATGAACTATTTTGCAATTAGGTCCCTTCCAAGTAGCAAACAGATGATGTTGAAGAGAGCCCTGCAGAATCTGAGAGTACCTTCGGAAAGTAAAAGGAAAAGAATCTCTGGCACAGTATATTGTAAAACCTGTGCTATCGATTTGTGTGCAGAAGCATCTGGAGCTCACAGAAAACGAAAGAGAGAACAATTTAGTATCATTGACAAGAACGTTAAGCTTAAAAAGCAGCAAACTGCTAAAGATTCAAATAGCGTGGACAAAAGAGTTGCATCCATGGATTATATCTCACAATTGCCTGATACTGTCATCCATATCATCCTCTCTTTCCTTCGTAGTACAAAAGATGCTGCTCGAACCAGTATCTTGTCTAAGAGGTGGAGGGACATGTGGATCTCTTTCTCTGTTTTGACATTCGACCAACGGACTTTTCAAGAACTAGAGGGAGTTCAAAGTATGGAGAACTGCAATGAGGTGTTTAAGCAGTTTATTGATAAGTCTCTCCAGAGCCACCTGGATCGTAAGTTAGGTATATATAAATTTGTTCTACATTTAACCTCCTATGATCCAGCATTGGTTCATCATATGGAACGGTGGTTTGGAATTGCAACTGAAAATAACGCAAAAGAGCTAGGTTTCCATGTTCATGTGAAAGGAACTAGGCGCTACATTTTGCCCAAGAATGTCTTTGCTGCAGAAGGAATAACTGGATTAAGGCTGCAAGGCTGTAAACTTGAAACTTGCAGTATTATAAAGCTTCCTCATCTGCAAAAGCTATATCTGCGAAATCTTCGTGTTGATCAACAGATAATTATGAATCTCATTTCCAGCTGCCCTCTAATTGATGATTTGAGACTCATACAATGCTCGGGGTTAAGTTGTTTGGACATTTCAAGTCTTCTTAAACTTGATAGGGTTGAGGTACACTGCTGCAATGTACTCAAGAAGATAGATATTACAGCTCCTAGTCTTCAAGCATTTTGGTATTGCGGGAAGAAACAAGTGTCCTGCAAAATTAACTTGAAAGATTGCGAGTCTCTGAAAAGGCTGACACTAGAAGACAGTAGAATGACAAACAACCAGTTTCATGGTCGATTCTTCAGTTTTCCTCTCCTAGAGAAACTGGAGCTAAGTAACTGCCTCAAGTTGACGAATATAAGAATTGGAAGTCATCGGCTGAACAGACTAGTCTTAAGAGGTTGCAAGAATCTAGAGGAAGCTGAAATTGATACTCCAAATCTTCTTTCATTTGAGTATCAAGGTGATAAATTCCCCTTTTCTTTCTGAATCCTAAGTGTTTAAAGGAGGTCAAGCTTTCATTTGCACCAATGGAAGATAGGAAGCTCAAACTTAACCTCAAATCTGAGCCTCTTTGGTTTCCTAAGTTGCGAGAATTTCTTGGGAAGTTCGACCATAAAGGCTTGAAATTGGTTGTGCGCACCAGTAAGGTAATAGTCTCCTTTTATTATTAACATTTCTATCTCATTTACATCCACATACTCTTTTTTTTTTTTTTTTTTTTTTTTTTTTTTTTTTTTTTTTTGCTACTTGGCCAGAATGTCATCATCCATGAAGATTTTGGAGAAATTTTGCTTTCTACATGCGGTGGTCACAAAATTGAAATGGTCCAATCTTCAGTGGGTACTGAAGAACTATTAGATATTTCATTGCATAAAGGACATCCACAGACCCTATCTATAATGTCATCTTCCAGCAGTGAATTCCCAAAGGTATGGTAGTTTCCTTGCATGCTTTTGCTTATTTCTCCAATTACATGATCTGTAATCTGTATAATGTGGATGCCATTTTGTATTATGGACTCCTTGATTTAAAGCCACCATGTTGAGTGAGATTGTGCCATCAGATAATAAAGTGACATTTTGCTTTCGGGCTGTGGTTTTTACTTGAACTGCAGTTGGTACATGAGAAGATTATCAATAGAAAGGAGGATCCAACCTGCTGCACAAGTAATAATCCCAACAACAAGTGTTGGCGACACTTCTTGAAAGATGCCAAGATGGTGAACTTGAAAGCAGCTAAAGGCAAAAATGACTCTGAGTCAATGGCTTGGTTGAAGTCACGTCCAAATGCTAACGAGATTGCTTGTTTTAGATTGGATTGGAAATCTGACAAAGATGGTAGGAAGGCGTCCCGCTAAGATCTACATTTAACTTTTATTTCAGTTTTTCATTAAATTTTATATGACCATGAATGAATTCATTTTTGGATCCTATTTGAATATTACTTTTTGATATTATGTTTGGAGATTAGTTATGTTGTTTGTGGTCATTCTTTTTGATCTCCATGATAAATACTGGTGATGGAGATTTCCAAACGGAAAAGTAAACTCGCAGCTTATAGTTATGTTATTGTGGATGTTGTTTTTACTAGTTCCTTGTACAATTGGGGTACACAATAGCTTTGTGGGGAGGCTTACCTCTCTCAAACAAGCACGTTATCTGGGTAAATCCTGGGTTACATGCAACACCAGCTGATATTATAAGAATTCTACTATTGCTACAAGACATGCGATGCGACCTAGGTTGGGTTATAAAAATGATCATTGTATTTATTAGAAGTCAAATTTACAAACCAAGATGGTTTTCAAAATGCAATGTCGATTTTTTACAACTTTTTTTTTCCTTTCGGTTTCTTCAAGTGCCTAAGTTTTTCAGTGTTCAGAAAGAAAAGCTGGTAGGAGATTTTGACCGTCTTTGTACAGAACTTGCTGGTAATGGAGTGGAGGAATTTTCCTGCAAAACAAGTTAATTGAAAACAGAGAATCAGTTTGGACAGTTAATATTGGTAATTGGAGTTGGTGAGCTATGTACCCTATTCTTCCTAAGCCCTCACACAAGGCCACCAACTCCACAAAATTATTTGCTGTGTGAGGGGATCATCTGTTGTATGTCTTTGGCAACGAATCACTTGGCCTGCTTACCCACAATCACAAAAGCTGGAAAGCACCTAAACGAAGGCAAAGCTTTCACTCGTACACAATGCAATCGCATTCACAAATCTCTACCAATCATCACATGAGTGTCAGCCACTACTTGCTCTTATAGCATGTTCCTAATCCTTAATCGGATGAGGAGGAATTGAATTGAGGAGAAGTAGGATTGAGGAGTCAAAATCCGGATTCCATTGAAGTCATTATTACTAAACTATCTGGAATCGGTGTTTACTAAATTCTCATCAATCGGAATTGAAACCAGTTTGATTACTAAAATTCCATTGTTTTAAATAAATTATTTTTTATGTAAATTTTTGTTCGGTTAAAATGGATGGAAATTTTGAAATTTTAAAAATCATGTGACAATATAATGGATTAAAAAATTGGATTTATGATGAGCTCAATGAATTAGAATACCACATCCCACCAAATAGTTCAATTCCTCCAAAATAAGGAGTTGAATTCCTGATTTTGTGTGGGTCTCTCTTGCATTTTCATTCCTTTGTGTAAGTAAACACAAGAGTAATCCATAATCGGAATTCAATTACTTATTTTAATTCTCATTACAGATTAGCAAACATGTTAGTTTAATGGTATTGTTCTTCGAAGAAACTCCAAGTTCGAATTTGCTAACTCATTTATCTAACAAAATGAAAGATCGTGTCAATTTCTAATTGAGATGTTATTCTGGATTGTCATCTCATTCTTTCTTTCTTTTTCAAGAATCAAGAACTTGATATTGTAATGCATATATGCTTTTCTAGAATTAGGGGCTAGCTAGTGATGACCACAACCTTCCTCGAATGCGTAAAGAAAAAGCAGATATTTCTGCATACATAATGCTAAAATAGAATCAGATACTACTATCCATCAGGTGCCTGTTTGCACCATGCGTTTTGTTTATCTCTCCCCCTAAATTTGCTTTTTCTTCATTATATACCTCTATGTTATCTCATCTCTCTCTCCACCACCAACCATACTCATTCTAGCTTTTTCCTTGCTCTGCTTCTCTGTGTTAAGCATTTTGTTCAAACCTTCCCTGAGCCCTATGGTAAGCATATTGTTCTTAACCACTCTGTTTGTTGTTTCCTTGGCACTTTATCATTAATTTTACCCTTCATTTCTTTGCTAGATTGTAAGTATGTTACTGTTGTTTTCAACATAAACTAGTACTCTGAGTGAGAAAAATTGTATCTAAACATTTGAACAAGGAAAGTTCCTTTAAATTTTTATGTAGGATGGCAAGGAGCGTGCAAGTGGGAAGAAGAAGACCATTGTAGTAGGACCATGGGGAGGAAATGGTGGAGCTGACTGGGACGATGGGATCTACAATGGGGTGAGAGAGATCACGCTTGTTTACGGTCATTGCATCGACTCCATTACTGTGGTGTATGATAGAAACGGTAAGCCTGTCAAAGCAGAAACGCATGGTGGTCGGGGAGGCAATCAAACTGCTGAGGTACGTTTCGATCCTTGTATTCTTTTCTTTTAATCGACAACTTTCGTCCATAGGATTTGAACTCCGGACATCCTCTAACAAAGTGGAGACTGATGCCAATAGAGCAAATGGACAGAGGCTTCAAAACTCGTACTTCAAATTGGATTAAGATTGATAGAAAGTGTATCAAATTTGATGATAATTTATTTCATAGAGGCGAGATATCGATATAAATTTTTTTTGATCTTGGCCTGACTTTTTTCGTGCAGATAAAGCTTCAGTACCCAGATGAGTTCCTAGTCAGTGTAAGTGGACACTATTGTCCGATGGTGTATGGTGGCGGCCCGATAATCCGGTCACTCAAATTTCAGAGCAATAGAAGAACATTTGGACCATATGGAATTGAAGAAGGCACACCCTTTACTTTCACAGTGGATGGAGGCAAAATTGTTGGATTAAAGGGAAGAAATGGATGGTACCTAGATGCCATTGGGTTTCATGTATCCCCTCCCCCAACCAAAAAACTGTTTCAGAGTATTCAGAAGAGTTTTAGAAGGCTTGGGAGCTCGGTTTCAAAACCTTAGACTGCTCAAAGTTGAAAGCATATGACTTAGAGCTCATGCCTGCCGCCATACGAGTTCTTAAAATCACCAAAAGCTCAAAAAAAATTGCACATATAATAAGCTACTCTTTCTGCTTGTGATTATTTCTTTCCTTTGAAGTACACTAAAGCCATCCAAATAATGTTTAGTGTTTTCTGTACCATCAATGGAGTATTAAGTTTCACTAGTGGGTAGCGAAACATGCGTCGATTGTTCCAGCAATCTAAAAGGATTAAAGGAAAGGGTTTAAAGACAAAACAACGTCTCTTCACTCTCCCTCACTCCTTGAAGAGAATGGGTCATCAGAGTAAAGAGATATGCAGTATCTTCATGGAAATACGTCAAGGTGATGGTGATACGTCAATAAACATATCATTTTCACTCCCCCTCCCCCCCTTGAAGAAGAGGGGAGGAGAGCACTTAAATTTCAAGAAGAACGCAAGCACATGTCACAAGAGAACTTGACTCTGATACCATGTTAAGATTTCAGAGGACGGACCCTTGGCCCATCACTAGCAACATCGATATTGGTATCAGAGCCAGGTTGTATAAAACCCCACACCTGCTAAACAGGTGGTTAAGTTGAGGACAATATTGAGGTTGCTAGTGATGGGCCAAGGATTTGTCCCCCTGAAATCTTAACACCCCTAGCAAATGATTTAATATGAAGTAATTATCATGGACACAGTGTCTCCTCTTAACAGCACACCATACACCAGTTTCATGCATGTACACAAAATAACAAAGGTGCATCAATAAAAGAAATTCCAAGGCATCACCAGCCAAAGACAACAGGCACAAAGGTTCTCTGATCACACTGTACAGTTTTCGTACCAGATTTTTGTAACCCATATTCACTTACCCTAAACCCACACATTGTCTTAACACTTTTTTTCTACCGGTACATTGCCTTGACACATAACAGCACATGTTTCACCAGTTTTATGCATGCAATAAAATGAGAAAATAATTGCAAGGCATCAACATGAATATAAAACAGGTAGAAAGTTCTCTGGTCAGATTCTTACAAGCCACTCTCAAGCAATTAAAAGGCCATGACCATATGCAAAAGCCCTAAGCACAAAACAGAGTAACAAGTCATCAAATCATGTCTTTACTAAAAAATCTAAGGTTTACATTCAAGGATAAACGCCAATTCAGTCAATTAACATCAATATACTTCGCAGTGTACTCTAAAAGAACTGAAGACATTGGTACCAATGTATAACAATCAAATCTCAAGCAGCAAAAGAAAGTAACATCAAATACTCGCCATCCATAGAGTACTATCGTATGACCCATATCCCAATCGGCCAATGCACTCAACTTAGACAAATTACCAACTTCAACCCAATAAAAACACACACACACACAGACAAATTCCCATTACGGATTAGTAAACATGTTAGTTTAATGGTATTGTTCTTTCCAATGTCAGAAAAAACTCCGAGTTCGAATTCGCTAACTCATTCAACTAACAAAATGAAAGATCAACCAAGTGGCAATTTCTAATTGAGATGTTATTCTGGGTTGTCATCTCATTCTTTTTTTCTTTTCAAGAATCAAGAACTTGATATTGTAATGCATAAATGCTTTTCTAGAATAGCGGCTAGATAGTGAGGACCACAACCTTCCTCAATACATAAAGAAAAGGCAGAGATTCCTAGTACCTGCATACATAATGCTAAAATAGAATCAGATACACCTACCCATCAGGTCTCTGTTTGCACTATGCGTTTTGTTCATCTCTCCCCTAAAATTTGCTTTTTCTTCATTATATAAGCCTATGTTATCTCATCTCTCTCTCTCTCTCCACTTCCAACCATACTCATTATGGCTTTTTCCTTGCTTTGCTCTTCTCTGCGTTTAGCATTTTGTTCAAACCTTACCTGAGCCTATGGTAGGCATCTTGTTCTTAATCACTCTGTTTGTTGTTTCCTTGGCACTTGATCATTAATTTTACCCTCTATTTATTTACTAGATTGTATGTATGTTACTGCGGTTTTCAACATAAACTAGTGCTCTGAGTAAGAAAAATTGTATCTAAACATTTGAACAAGGAAAGTTCGTTTAACATTTTATGTAGGATGGCAAGGAGCGTGCAAGTGGGAAGAAGATGACCATTGTAATAGGACCATGGGGAGGAAATGGTGGAGCTGATTGGGACGATGGGATCTACAATGGGGTGAGAGAGATCAAGATTGCTTACTGTCTTTGCATCGACTCCATTACTGTGGTGTATGATAGAAACGGTAAGCCTGTCAAAGCAGAAACACGCATGGTAACCGCGGAGACCATGAAACTGCTGAGGTACACTTCGATCCTTGTACTATTTCTTTTAGTTGACAACTTTCGTCGATGAGATTTGAACTCCGGACATCCTCTAACAAAGTGGAGACTGATGCTAATAGAGCAAATGGTCATAGGCTTCAAAACTCGTACTTCAAAATTGGATTAAGATTGATAGAAAGTGTATCAAATTTGATGATAATTTATTTCATAGAGGCGAGATATCAACTAAAAAAGATTTTGATTTTGGCCTGACTTTTTTCGTGCAGATAAAGCTTCAGTACCCAGATGAGTACCTAGTCGGTGCAAGTGGACACTATTGTCCGATGATGTTTGGCATCGGCCCGCGGTTAATCCGGTCACTCAAATTTCAGAGCAATAGAAGAACATTTGGACCATATGGAATTGAAGAAGGCACACCCTTTACTTTCACAGTGGATGGAGGCAAAATTGTTGGATTAAAGGGAAGAAGTGGATGGTACCTAGATGCCATTGGGTTTCATGTATCCCCTCCCCCAACCAAAAAACTGTTTCAGAGTATTCAGAAGAGTTTTAGAAGGCTTGGTTGCTCGGTTTCAAAACCTTAGACTGCTCAAAGTTGAAAGCATATGACTTAGAGCTCATGCCTGCCGCCATACAAGTTCTTAAAATCACCAAAAGCTCAAAAATATTGCACGTATAATAAGCTACCCTTTCTGCTTGTGATTATTTCTTTCTTTTGAAGGACACTAAAGCCATCCAAATAATGTTTAGTGTTTTCTGTACCATCAATGAAATATCATGTTTCACTAGCGGGCAGCGAAACATGCTTCGATTGTTCTTATTAATTGCATTGGGTCGATAATCAGACTAAAATAATTGAACAGCAATCTAAAAGGATTCAAGGAAAGGAGCCAAACATTTTTCTTTCTACCAGTAATACAATTTACAAAAGATAAACACAAGCACGCACTGTATCTTTTATTTCACTTTATATGCATTCTGCAAGTCTGAATGCATATAAAATTCTGTCAGAGAAACTATTTCCAGACCAGAAATATGCTATATAGCTAATCTAAGAATCACATTGACATCAACTATATAACCCCAGGTTTGAGGGAACTTTACTAGCTCTCATTCGCATATCAGAAATGCGACCATGACATGGAATATGTGAAGCAGAAAAACCATAAAACTGAATTGCAGTCAAGTACACAAGATGAGAGGATTCAGATCTCAAAACTAACTACTTTTCATTTCAAGCTATTGTGAGAAAACAATGACCGGACAATGAACCAGCATATAGCCATAAGAAAGAATTCATTATAAGCGCATGTTGGCATCCTTATGAAAAGTCCCAGAAGAATTCTCACAACTTTGATAACATCACCCATGCTGCTGTTATCATGGACACAGTGTCTCCACTTAACAGCACACCATACACCAGTTTCATGCATGTACACAAAATAACAAAGGTGCATCAATAAAAGAAATTCCAAGGCATCACCAGCCAAAGACAACAGGCACAAAGGTTCTTTGACCACACTGTATAGTTTCATACCAGATTTTTGTAACATATTCACTTACCCTAAACCCACACATTGTCTTAACACTTTTTTTCTACCGGTACATTGCCTTGACACATGACAGCACATGTTGCACCAGTTTCATGCACGCCATAGAATGAGAAAATAATTGCAAGGCATCAACATGAATATAAAACAGGTAGAAAGTTCTCTGGTCAGATTCTTACAAGCCACTCTCAAGCAATTAAAAGGTCATGATCATATGCAAAAGCCCTAATCACAAAACAGAGTAACAAGTCATCAAATCATGTCTTTACTAAAAAATCTAAGGTTTACATTAATGGATAAAAGCCAATTCAGTCAATTAACATCAATATACTTCGCAGTGTACCCTAAAAGAACTGAAGACATTGGTACCAATGTGTAACAATCAAATCTCAAGCAGCAAAAGGAAGTAACATCAAATACTCGCCATCCATAGGGTATCGTATAACCCGTATCCCAATCGGCCAATCCACTCAACTTAGACAAATTACAAACTTTAACCCAATAAAACACACGCACACAGAGACAAATTCACATATCTATTGCACGTACATAACAAAACAGATGCAAACAGTCTGACTAGAATGTAACAAAACCCACATAACAACATATCGCAGCGAATTAAAATTCGTCAAATATACACAAATATCAAGTTTCAAATTGTTCCACCAAGAGTCATAACTCTTAATTAGCAATCGGTACAAACACATAAGCATATCATATATATATATATATATATATTGAATTCAAAACCCAATCTGATCGCCTTCCCTATTTTAACCTCTAGCCTTGAGCTCCGCAAGCCTCCTGGAGAGGTCGTCCTCGTCGACCTTCTCGGTTTCCTTGGCCGGCACGGCATGGGCAGCTGGCTGAGGTAGGCCCACAGAAACCTCAAGCCCATAGTCATCGGCGACCTGTTGCATCAAGCTATTGACCTCACCCTCGGGAGTCGAAAGCGAGGTGGAGCCAGCCATGGCGGTCTCCATGAACTCGGCCTGGACCTCCATGTTCACGAACTGCTTCTCGAACGAGTCCATGGTCTCCGACATCTTCTGGAGGTTTCCGGTGGCCAGCGACGATTCGAGTGATTTGACGATATTTCCCATGGACTTATTGATGGTGAACATCTTGGCCTGGGTGTCGAGCCGAGCCACCACAGCGTCGAGCCGGGAAGCGAGCCGGAGATAGTTCATTTGCTCTGTGCGCTTTCGGATCGCGTTCTCGGCGTAGATCCGAGCGCCGTCGACGTTGCCTTTTTCCATGGCCTTTTTGATCTTCAGCTTCTCGGCTTTCTCCTCCTTCTCGCACTTTCTGGATTGGCGCTGAAGCGACTTGGACGTGAATTTCAGCTCCATGATCTGGTTCATCAGCTTCTCGGTGTTTCCCATGGTGGATTTTGGGGATTTGATTTTCTAGGGTTTTGGTTTTTTATCGGAGAAAGGCTTCCGTATTTGTGTGTTTTGGACTTGTGATTTACGCGTTCCGCGTCTGTCTCAGAGGGAAGTCAACAAGGCGAAGTTTCCTACTTTTCCTTGTTGGGCCGCTGTTTTTGTGAAGTATCGGATATGTGACTTGGGCTTTGCTACTTGCTGGTAAACCTAATATGTTTTGTTTTTATTTTTTGAGTATAAATGATAGTCTAAACTACAGGGGAGGGGGATTTCTCACACACGCATAATTATAATGCTATGAGAATTCGAACTTGAGACCTCTAGTCTGCAAGTCAATGCCATTTTTCATTGAGTTAGACCTCATTGGAAAAAACCTTAAAAATTATAGGGAGCTTTAGTAGTTTACCCAAAATAGGGGTTGAAATTATATTTTTTTAAAACCCCACACGGAATGCACTTTAGAAACATACCCAAAAATCATTTACTACATAAGACATGAATGTTGAAGTTTCCATAAATTACATGACTGTCATTAATAAAAAAACAAACCAAACACAAAAAAAAAAAAAAAAAAAAAAAAAAAAAAAAAAAAAAAAAAAACCCAAAGCACATTGTTAATGTAACATCTCACATCGACCAACGAAGAGGGGATGATGTGCCTTATATGTACATTCCCACCTCCATCTAGCACTAGGCCTTTTGGGAGCTCACTGGCTTCGAAGTCATGGGAATTCCAACGTTAAGCGAGTTGGGGCTAGAGTAATCTCAAGATGGGTGACTTACTGGGAAGTTGCTCGTGAGTTCCCAAAAACAAAACCTTGAGGGCAGAGACAATCGCAAAGGCATAAGGAAATACATTTACAAGAAAAAGTTAAAAAAAGTACATTGTTAATACTATGTCATAGAACCATCTTCCTAGTAAAAATCACATTATGCATATCATAAACTTCAAGTGCACAGCTATATATAGAGCAAAATATAAAGCATGCTTTGTTACTGAAAATCTATTAATACTATGTCATAGAAGTCAACTCAGTTGCAGGGTATTAACAATATAACAACTATTCATACCACTTACTAGAAGTTAACAACTACATCATTTCATTTGCATAATAGGTATGATAAAGAATCCAAACAGTACCAAACGTCAAAATCAAGTCAACACTAAACAGTGTTTTGCGCATAATGTAAATGATTACCTGGCATTGGTGTGTATCAATCCCAATTGATCAATAATGAAAATGATTACCTGAGCATCAATGTCAAGGTCCACCTCATCAGCAGTAGCCTAGAAACTTGGATTATTTTGTGCAACAATATCTAATGCATTGACGAGATCCTCATGCAACAATCTGGTAAGGGCTATCCCAAGTTTTCTCTTCTCTTTAGTTGACATTTTTCTGAAACAATGTTCTCAAGATAAGATATGGCTGCTGGATAAGCATTCATATGCAACTTTGTTCATGCACAAAAACACACAGAGTTGCTCTTTCTATCCACATGCACTCACACATGGCCATAACACGCATACACACATCAATAATACAGATTTTACATATAAATTTTTATTTCATTGCATCAACATGTAGATGTAAAACATATTAAACTAAGATACAATGTTACTGTACAACCTGCACTTTTGAACAACCATTTCTCGAGTTCTTCCAAATGCATATCAACCTCATAAAGCTGAAAACAAGAGATCATAACGAAGTCCATTATAAGTTTAGTCGTTGAAATAAACTATATCTACAAAGGCTTCCATTCAATGTTAATCATATGCATATAAGAAGGTTTGAAGTCATAAATCAACCAAAAAATAGTTAAACAAGATGCTTTAGTTTATCTCTATATACCAAACAAACAACATTATTGAACCCCAAATCATATTACACTATCTGTTCAAGAAAGAGCGCATCATGTTGGGATATACCTCTTCAATAACTTTAGGAAGAAGCTGCAGCCACTTCTCCACAAATAACCTAGATCACTGAGAATCTAAATCCAAGAATAGTAATAAGATGAGTTCTTAGTTCCTTCTCCGTCCGAGATCGACGAATGTTATCTAACGAGATCGACGAATGTTATCCAACGATCTCTGCCTTCTTTGTCGGGCTCATTCCTCTAGAGGAGTTCTTAGCTCCATCTCCGTCCTAGGTTGCTGTGGTTGACGTCACTTAAATTCGACGGTGCTGAAGAAGGAATTGGAGGTGTGTCGTCGGCCGACGGAGATTAAGACGGAGATGATTGCGGTGGCGCTGGAGGTGAAGAAGGATGTGGTGCATTAACTGGAGCGTCCAATGGAGGAAGGGAAATCAGAGATGGAATTTTAGGCGAAGGTGAATCGGCAGCGGGTTGTGATGATGAAGTCGACGAGGGCTATAGTGGAGACGATGAAGATACAATGGAGAATTGGAATATGAGAAAAGCTAAAAGCATAGCTCAATGAACCTCGCCATTGTTGAAGAAGAAGAAAGTTTGAGATGCTCGTTGATGAAGATTAAGTTGATTAATAGACAAAGAAAAAGGGCAAAACAATAATCAAACATAGTTGTTGAATTTAAGAAATCAATAGCTATTAATTTTTGGGTTTATTTTGGGTGTGTTTATATACATCGAATAGTATAGGGTTTCTTTATATAACTATGTCTAGGAATTGGTATTTAACTCATTTTCTAAAAATTATAATTATAAATATTTTTATCACAAAACGTCATTGAGTTTTGTGAAATTAGTATTTTCACCGTATTTGTGAAGTAAAGGCCGCATATGCGTGTCACATTAGCACACTTAGAATTTTTAACGAGATTAGACGATATAGACAACATTGATGTGTGCAGAAAAACGTGGATGGCCAAATTGAATGCTAAGGAAAAAAAAACTTAACTTAATAATTTCGCAAGCTTGTGATGTTTTGTGATAAAAGCTCAAAAAAAACATATTAGATAAAATTGATATACATAACTAAACTTTTATTTATGTTTTTACATTGAAAAAATGGTAGGGTAGTTTTTTACACCGCTAAACCCAAAAAGAAAACACTTATTTGCAACATCCCCTCCTTCATAAGGAAGAGGGAACAAAGGGAAGTTGCCCAAAACTGGTTTCCCCTTTCTTCTTTAAATATTGCAAACAAGTACAAACACAACTGCCCCTGGAAAAAGTAAGATAAACAATCGTTGAAGAGTTCTTGAGTCTTGACATACACATCCCCTCGCCTATAAGGTTAGTTTGTTTTTGCAAATTATTATTGTCCTTTTGAATTAGAATTGAATCAACTACTATTTCTTAATCGATCTAATTCTTGGGTTTGCATGCATTCGATTACATAGTTGATTTCGTAGGTGTTAGTAAACGCAAGAAAAATAAAAATAAAACCGAAAAATTTCAATATATATATATATTGAAAATCGTGAATATGAATAATTTCAATAATGTTCCCAATCCATTCATGCAACTAAACATGTCATGTAAAAGAATGATATCCATAGATAACATCAGTGTCGCTATCCCTTTCACCATAGATTTTAGTGTTTGTTCTTTCTGATTCTTGGTTTTGTTCCTCAAGGAGTTGGGAATTAGACTGACAAAAGAAGAAATATAGGCCATGAAGTTTGAGAGCATCTAAATGTATGAATTTGCTACTGGACAAGATAATAATAACGACGTGACATTCATATAAAATGTCAAAACTGCATTAGTTTACCTTTTTAATTGGGTGACATTCAAAATTTCAAAATTTCAAACTCTTCCAAAATATAGAAAAAATTAATTTATTGGCCAAAAATATGAAGTCAAATTGAACAGACCCAAGGTAACATGGGAAATCGTACCGCTTCTCCTTTCCCTGCTTCTGCGAACCGCAAAACATAAGGAACCGCCAAATATCGGAGCCCACGTGTCTTCCTCCTTCCATACCATCCAATGTGTCTCTCCCTCGCAACGGCTCGCCCATAATAGCCGACTGCTCGGCCATCTGTTCTCTCTCTCTCGTCTGCTCTTATCTTCCAAGAACCCACATTTCCAATTCCATTGGGACACATTTATCTGTATGTTTGATAAACACAGCCTTTCGTTTGATCTGCACAGAGAGCAACGTTGGTTCACAATTTATAGACCCATTTAGCAATTTGAGCCATTTCAACAGAAAAATCTTGTCTTTGGTGTTTGCAAGCTTCTGTTGTTCCAAAATACAATTGCCCACTTCACTGTTTGAGCCAGTTTCTGTGAAAGTTTACCTCTTTGGTGGGTTTGGGCATCATTTGGATCTTAAAGACAGAGATCCCTTTGGCTGTTCTCAGGTGTTAAAGTTGTTTGGTGGGCAGGAAATGAATGTGCTTGAGGAGGAACAAACTGCTTTTGAGATTGGGGTTGTGGTTCCAAAGAGAGATGTGAAGGAAGAAGATAAAGCTTCTGACTGTGTGGAGGTGTTGGTAGATGAGTTTAGAAATTTGGGTTTGGTAGTTGAGAGAGTGCATGGCGTTGTTGATGAGTTTATCAAGGTTTGTCTTTCTACTTTTGCTCTTATTTTCCTGCCGTGATTTTTCGTTTGGTTTTTCAGTAATTGATTTATATTACCATACATTGTTTCATGCAATGTGCTCATGAAAATAGATTCTGTGAATAATTTCTGATACGATCTCTCTCTGTATTTATAAATCTTGCTTACTAGGAAATTTTTTTAATTAATCCAAGTTAATCTTTGTATTTTGTACCGATGCATGTAGACAAAATTTATGAAATTGAGGTCTTTTTGCTAATGGCAAAAAAAAAAAAGTTCCCTTTTGCTAAAATTTGTTGTTTCTATTTTTTATTCTAAATTGCAAATGAGCACTATACTTGGCAATTTATGATAACCCAGCATTATTCATGTCGTTTTTTGTTTATGCTGAATGAAAATGGTACATACAATTCGCCAATGTTTTGTCTATATGGTTTCTTGAATTTGGTTGCTGGACCTTAGATTTCTATCTTTCAGTTGGCAGCACCTTTGGAAACACTGGGGAGGGCTGCAGCTGAATTGCATATTAAAAAACGAACTCCTATTGGTAATGATCTTGCAGTTCTATTCCAGTTGGCTTTCAAATTTTATTATTTTTCATTTGAGGTTGTTCTGTATTTTAGATGCTAGTATCTATTCATTTTCCACTTCGGTAATACTAAAAAACTAATATGCTGCACTTGGTTTCAGGGATGGATTTAGAATTTGAATGGGAGGAGGTTGATGCTTTTGAGAGACAGCCTGATGGTTCTTTGTTCAGTTGGTGTGAGCGTTTTCGCTGCTATAGGCACTTAATATATGGAATTGTAAGTCATTTAACATATTAGGATCTTATGATGTTCCAATGCCATTTTTTCTTTCTGATGTTTTGGTATACTACTTCTAATAACAGAATGCTTTTGAATTTTTTTTTAATTGTAAATTTATATCGTATTAAGGTTATATGTCCATTCAATTTGATTTTACGTTACAATTTCATGTTTATCTCCATCCCTTTTTTTGTCACTCTTTGGTAGAATACATCCTACCAGTTGACCTCTAGTGTTTTGTTTTTCTAAACTTTGTGACAGTTGATGTACAAACAACTGAAACCCTTGGAACATTTTCCCTTATAATTATATTTCTGTGTGCAAATATTCATCCATAAGTTTGTGCCGTTGACAATGATAGAACTGAAATTTTAACAGATTAACAAGAGTCAGTCAAGTGTAACATTAAGATTTGACGGCAAAGAATTCCAATGGGAAGTCGGGGAGTTTTTACTTCAGAAATTGGAGTCAGAGAGGATCGTCAAAGAAGTGTTTCCTTTGCATGGTATGTTTACAAATTCACAAAATGTGTGCATCTCTGTTAAACTCTAAATTAAGATGATTTTTGACTGATAGATGAAATAAAAAGGAAGGAGCTCCTTCAGACGTGGGCACTACACTGGTGGGACTTCACAAACCAGCCAATAGATGAGATTTATTCCTATTTTGGAACAAAAGTGAGTTAGTAGCAATAGAAAATTATATTTCTCTCTATTTCCTAACATTAAGCAAGAATTTAATGTCTTTGTAGATTGCCATCTATTTTGCTTTCCTTGGAATGTACACTCGGTGGCTGCTCTTTCCAGCTGCATTTGGGCTTATTTTGCACATGTTTGATTTTGGGTGGGTCATCTTCCTTATTTCTTAATTTCCTTGTTGGCTGTCAACTTATTTTATTAGTGCTGCTTATTGAAACTGAGGTATGTTTGCTTAATGTTTTCCGTAGGTCATTGCAGTTACTGGTGCTCCCCATTTTCTTCATAAGCATAATATTGTGGGCTATAATGTTTTCCCAGTTCTGGAAACGTAAAAACAATGCCCTTTTAGCCAGGTATCTTGGTATACAATGAAATTGTCTTGTGGTTATCAGATCAATGCTTATTCATTTTTGGTTATATTTTTACTTTTTCTAACATACTTTACCTCTTTCTCTTTCTTGGTTGTGTGATTAGATGGAAGATTCGTTACCCAATTAGAGCTGACCTGGGATATAGGCAGGGCATGGAGTGGAGTTCCTCACAGTCTCTTGAAATCGCAAAAAAATGGGGGACTGACAAAGCTAAAGAGAAAGAAATGTTCCAAAGAATTGAGTGGTTTGGACGACTCATGAGATTCCGAAATGATGCTATCATTATCTTCAGTATTATATGCCTCCAGTTACCGTTTGAACTAGCGTATGCTCATATTTACGAGGTTATTGGGTCTGATATTATGAAGTAAGACACCGAGTCCTTTTGCATTCATGTGAATGTATACACTTGCACGTTCATATAATTCTATTTTCATCAATGAAAAATCATTTTTAACATTCCAGAGTTTGTGCTCATATTTTTCTTTTTTATGCATGATAACTCGGTGCATCAGTTGTGCATGAGTGCTATTGACAGTTGGATGAGAACTATTGCTGAGATTGACTCTGTTCAGGTTGCATACTAGACATAAGATGGAGGAAAATTTTGGGTTTATTGGTTTTGACATAATGGGTTTTTAGAGTTTGTATCTGCCGCTGCACTTTTCCTCATGCTTAGAAACTTTGGACAAGGAGAGGGAAAGTCGAATTAGAAATGTTAAGTCAAACAGAAACCCAATTTAAGGGCACAACCAATTCTGATCTGTAGCGTTCGTTTAGACACAGCATTCATTCTTTTTCCTATGGTATTAATTCTTTGGAATTATAGTGTGAGAATGACACTTATCCTTTCTCTTTTTTTCAGGTTTGGGTTGACTACCATTTATCTTTTTGCCATTCAGTTCCTTACACAGATTGGGGGCAAGATCTCCGTCAAGCTCATTAAGTATGAAAATAATGAAAACACAGAAAAAAAAGCTGACAGCTTGGTCTACAAGGTGTGTTAAGTGGAGATCGATCCCTAGTGTCTTCTTTGCTGTTTCTTAGAGGAGTTTTCTACACTTCAAAGTTCAAGGACTTATTTCATGTTTTAATTTATTTTGCAGGTGTTTGGTCTTTATTTCATGCAGTCATATATAGGAGTTTTCTACCATGCCCTTTTGCACCGCAACTTTTCAACACTCCGCAAAGTCTTGATTCAACGCCTGCTTGTGTCTCAGGTAAAATGAGTTCTATTTTATTCACTGTTTTGCTTGTTTATACCTCTCTTCTCAGGAATTGGTCTATGCTTTCCAGGTGTTGGAAAACTTGTTGGAAAATACTTTGCCATATCTCAAGTACAGTTACAAGAAATATAGAGTTCGGTAAGCCTATACTATGTTTTTATCTTCTGGACCCTTATGTTTTGGGGTGATTTAAAGTTTATCTGAACATGACCTTATCTGCCATTCTGAATTCAAGAAGCAAGAAAAAAAGTGAAAAAGGTTCATCAACTGGGAAGATCCAGTTTGCTTCTAGGGTAGAAAAAGAGTACCTGAAGCCTTCTTATTCCGCAAGCATTGGCATGGAACTTGAAGATGGGTTGTTTGATGGTAATATGTCAATTATATCGGGCGTTTTTAAATTTTGCATTTTCCTCCATAGTTTCAAGTAATCATGAGAATTCTTGTATGTTTCTTTATTCTCTGCTGATTAGCACTGTGATTTGACCTGCAGACTTTCTGGAGGTTGCATTGCAGTTTGGAATGATAATGATGTTTGCTTGTGCATTCCCCCTTGCTTTTGCTTTTGCAACTTTGGTAAATTATGCTTTATGGTTGTTTATTTTTTGGAGTTCTTTATGCTTTGTAGTATTTTGTATTTTAATGTTTGAGTTGTACTTTTCACAGAACAACATCACCGAAATTAGGGCGGATGCATTGAAGCTTCTTGCCATGTTGAGAAGACCAACTCCTCGTTTTTCCACAACAATTGGAGCTTGGCTGAACATATTTCAGGTACTTATGGTTTATGGTTATGTATTGTGAAGAAAATATAGAATTCATATAGCTCAACCTTGAATTCTGGAAAGTTCAGAATGGATTGATTAGGTAAAGAGACGAATTTGTTGGGAGCTGTATTAGATTTGCTTTCTTCTCTGCAGTAAATATAAAACAAGGGAGAGAAAAGGGTTGACTATGTGTTCCATTTACTCTCTTATCGTCATCTTTCTAATGTCAGGTTGTCTGCAATTTGTAGTTTCTCGTCGTTATGTCTATATGCACCAACTGTGCGCTTCTAGTATGGTTATATGATGAAGAGGGCAAATGGAAGATAGAGCCTGGCCTGGCTGCAATTCTGGTTATGGAACATGTCCTCTTGTTGATTAAGTTTGGATTCTCCCGCTTTGTTCCCGAGGTGATTTAAATCCCATCCTTGTGAACACTTACTCCAAATTTACATCATCTCTTGTTATTATAACATCTAATGGTTAAAAGGAAGATGCTGATCATTATATTATCATAAAACTTTCTTGCAGGAACCGGCTTGGGTGAAGGCTGACCGTGTGAAAGATGCAACAACGGCTGAGAACATGTGCTCTAAACAGCTTTTGAGGAGCATTTCTGGTGAGAGGGCAACATTTGGTGAACTTAAAAAGTCACAATAAGGTCAGGGAGTTGAGGTTTTATCGTTGCTGTCTTCTTATTAGTTAGAAACTAAGCCACAAATAGGCTTTCTAGAGTTGAGCTGCAGTAGCACAAAAATTTTGGTTTCGTTTTTGTTTGTTCTTTTGGTGTGTTGTAATGGTTTTGTAAGTAGATGTATAGTACTGGCTAAAATTTCTTTTTCCTTGGATGGTTTAAATTCCAATTTCAACTATATACAATATACAACAGAAATGTGCAAAAAAAATTGTTTTTGCCTTTTGTGAGTATTAACAAAATAGCATGCAATTTGGATACTTGGCTTGACACAGGCCTTATTTTGGATGGAAAAATAAACTATTTACATCATTGGGCGCATTTACATGCAAGGACCAATCAATCTATCATTTCTTAATCTCCTATGTACGTTTATCAGCATGGAAAATTGAGTTGCAATTTAAGTAACTCCATCATTTTGATCTTCACTATGTTCAAAGCACAACTACTTCCATTAGGCACTTACAGTTAGGCGTGTGATCAGTCAGCCACGAGTGCCTCCGAAGCGGCCGCTGACTTGGCGGGCGTAAGCAACAACAGCCTTAGCCCACCTCCTGATCCCAGACTTCAACTTCTCCGAATCCATGTCCTTGAGTGATTTTCCTTGTTCTGTTGAAATCTCCATGAAAGAAAAACATCGATCAAACCGCCCGCGCTTTGCTGTAACTACATCACGGCCGTTCCCACCATTGTTTAGAGAATAACTCTTCTTAGTCTTCTTCGTAGATGCACCACCCTTCCCAGCTCCGCCATCGTTGAGAGAGATACTCTTCTTGACAGACATGGCTTCTGGGTTTGGTTGGCTGAGAAATGAATGGTTGAAAAGTGATGCAATGGTTGCTAGAAAATCAGCAACCTGGTCTAATTTATAGGAGATAGAGAATTGTATTAAGGCAAGTAATTAACATTCGTGTGTCTAGAATCTAATGCGTGTGAATTCCATTGACTAAGACTCTTTCAAAATATTCCATTGATAGCGTCCACCAAAGTTAAATCTTTTGTGGTTTTAACATATAAATATGTTCCATTTTTTAACCATGGGGTGCATGTGAGATGAGATATTAGCACATGCATAAAAGATTAATTAGTTAAAAACCTTCCCGGCAAAAACATTGACCATAAAACTGTAATGTTGACTTTTTTATAATGGAACTGGTTGCGGTTCTTTGCACGATTGGATTTGAGGGTTTCTTGAAATGAACAACTTCTTCTTGTATATAAAACTTGCTCACCAAGTTCTGTCCATATTTTAATTGGCTCACCCAAAAACAACAATATATATATATATATATGAAACGAGCGTTCTGCGTACTTTCCAAGACCTTAACCTGCTACTGTGGGCATGTGACAGGCTAATGAGTTATATTCCCAATCTGGTGGCAAAAGTCTTTGTAGTTTGCTGATGTGATTATTATTATTTTTTAAAGTTGGACTAAAAGCATCTTCAATTATGCTCCTTATTTTTTAGTTAAAATTTAACGAAAAACACATAAAAACTATTTTATGAGTTGTCTATAAAATTTGAACTTTAATCATACTCTAGTTTAGGAAGTCGTAAATATTATAATTAGCATTAATTAAAAGTTTAAAATATTCCTAAAACAAAGTGACATTAAATTATAATGAGCCACTAGGAATCCTTTCTCTCTTTCTCCTTAGAATTAGGAGCTCCTAGAAGTCTCCCTATTTTATAAGGTAGATAGAGAGCAAAGTTGGAGTTGTATTTTTCCAATTCCTCACTAAAATTTGTCTAAGGAGGTGGTTTAGGGAGCTCATTATGAATGAATGCTCTAATATTATTAAACAATAAATTATTGGTGGGCTATTGAGTAAATTCGAAGCAAAATTAGTCCCAAGGTCTTGGAAAGTTTCCACCATCATTGTTGCAAGGAATATAACTTTGGCCAAAATTCATTTTTGGTCCCTATAGTTTGACATTGTTACCACTTTTGACCTTGTACTTTCAATTTGTCACTTTTGACCCTATAGTTTCATATTTGTAGCAATTCAAGGACATGTTAAATTCAATATCTTGAACAGAGCAATCACGTGCCCCTCACATGGAGGGGCAATTTTGTCAGCCAAAGCCCCACGTGCCACTGGGCGCGCGAAATTGACCATTTTGAAGTAGATTAGGATTAGGGTTCCTAAAAATTTAGTGAAATTCGTCTGGGTTTTCAATTAAGTGCAACAAGAGGGTGTGAAAAGACTAGCATAACTTCAATCGGTTGTTGTTTCCTGAAGAAGACATGTGAAGTCAGTGGAGGCTTCAATAATCCAAGTGAACTTAAAATCTCTAAAGGTACAATTTTCTGTGCGAAATTGTTTTATAACATTTATTTGACTTTTCAATGCATATAAGTGGGTTCCAACGCTTTTGTTCCATTCTTTTGTGGCCTTGTTTTGTTCTGTAAATTTGGGTTTGGAAAGTTATTGCTTTGTTGTTTTGTTCTGAATTTGTAGGGAAAGAGAAATGGATGGAGGAGATAAAGATTGGTTAGGTGCTGGGAATTTGGGATAGTGAAGGAGGGAGGATTTTGAGATTTTGGTTGCCCATTTTCACACCTAGGGAAAGAGGTAGAGACCAATTTTTAGAGTGGGGTTTTGGTCTAACAAAATTGCCCCTCCACGCGAGCGGCACGTGGTTGTTCCATTAAAGAAATTGACATAAATTTTATCTTGTCCTTGAATTGCTACAAATATGAAATTACAAGATCAAAAGTGACGAAATTAAAACTGTAAGGTCGAAAGTAATTGAAGTGTCAAACTACAAAGACCAAAAGTGACTTTTGGCCTAAAACTTTCCACAATAATTGAACTCTTATTGTAGGGAAATGAAAGCTCATTTGGATTAAAAATCACACCTTCTTTCTTTAATTTTTTAATTTTTTATTTATAATAAAACCCCAGCTTTTTTATATTATTATTTAAAGCAAGAAGAATGTTATCACTAAAGTTAATATATTTAGAGCCCGTTTGGGAGTGCTTTTGGAAAAGCTGAAAGTGTTTTTTGACAACCAAAAGTGCTTCTGACTTCATTTGGCTGAAAAGTTTAGAAGTACTTCTAGGCCATAGAATCGTTTTCTGAAGAAGCACCTGCCTTGTGCTTTTCATTTAGGAAGCACTCCCAAGTGCTTTTGATTTCTTATGAAAATTTCAACACCTTTATAATAAAAGTGCTTTTACTAGAAGCGATTATTAGCAAAAATGATTCCTAGAGAAGCAGTTCCACCACAAAGAAAACAAAGACAAGTCCTTTGTAACTATTTGTAAAACAAAACTAATCCTTACAACACACCCGTCAACTTTTTTACCCGAGTTTTGAAAATAACATTTGTAACTCATTTTACAGGTGTGAAAGAACTCACTTAGCTAGAGTTGAATAAAATGTCGAACATATATTTTTATTACAGAATTA
This sequence comes from Prunus armeniaca, assembly GCA_903112645.1. Taxonomy (NCBI): domain Eukaryota; kingdom Viridiplantae; phylum Streptophyta; class Magnoliopsida; order Rosales; family Rosaceae; genus Prunus; species Prunus armeniaca. The sequence continues at coordinate 4,017,830 of CAEKDK010000003.1, read as the reverse complement.
ATCGAATAAAGAGTCGACAAGTAGACGAATAATTGTTGAGTGAGATTACCACAGTGGTTGTGTCCCTCCTCCTTCCCCCCTGCTTACTTGGCACTTAAGATCGAAACTCTAGGGTTTCTTTTCTCCAAATGTAACCCAAGAAAAAAAAGTAAACAAGATAAATGGGCTAAGTTGACACAAGTGATAAGACCCTCTTCACTTAAAATTCAGGCCTTCCGAAATGGGCTTGTAAACAAACCTATAAAAATAAACCAACCCAGAAAAGAAACCAAAAAAGTTGTGTGGGGTCAGGTTCCAAGCTGGCGGCTGAGTAGGAAATAGGAACCTTTCAATGTGACGCAAACTGTCCACCCATATATATATAAGGCACAACAAAGTCCTCTCCTTCAACTTCTCTCCCTCGTTTAAGATTCCATTTTTACGTTAATTAGACCCAGTTGAAAATTTCCACGCTTTCTGAAACTTCCTCCTCATCGATCAACCCAGTCATGATCCCTGAATAGTAATCTCTCTCTCTCTCTCTCTCTCTCATGAACAATTGCATGCATGTCTACATGTTATCACCTTTTTTGTCATAGCGTAGTTTCTGTGTGATTGTTTTATGGCTGTTGATAATGTTAACCCTGTTCAATTTGATTGGATTTGGATTTTGGTCAAACCCAGAAATTTTTATTTTTGTTTTTTGTTTTTATTGAAGGGTTCTTTTATTTTCAACTTTTGGGTATGTGGTATGGCTTTTGATTTGGCCATTTGATTAGAGATTGTTTGTTTAGTAGTATCTTAAAAAACTGGAAGAAAGTTCTTACGAAAATCAATTTTTTGGATCCTTTTTTTTTGGGATCACATTTCATTTCAAGAAGCTATCTGCAATTTTGATTGTAGTGAATACAAAAGCTGAAAAAACAATGTATGAGATCCATGGACTCTGGTAAATAAGATGAATATGTTAGTCATACTTTTGAAATGATGATTCTTTCTGCTGTGGCTTGGTGTTTTCTTAGGCACCTATAATCTCCTTGAGTTATTTGGATGACATGCTGCCATGGAATTCATATCTTTGCTGCCTGTATAATTTTGTCTCAATTTGAAGAAACATTAATTAGATATGCAGGGCATAGTTGTTCTGACAGAGTAGGTGTTTTTGCTAATAAGATTTGATGATATGTTAATGTTTTATTTTAGTTATTTCCCTTAGTTTACCGTATCGAAGCATAAAGTTTGAGGTTCTAATTAGTTATTTTCCTCCATTTTGCAGTGACTATCTTTTCAAACTTTTGCTCATTGGAGATTCCGGTGTGGGCAAGTCATGCCTTCTACTGAGATTTGCGGTAAAAGTTCAACAATGTTATATATAGGATGATGGTTTTCTTTTTGACACGCTTCTCTTATACACACACATTAAATTCTTATACCTTCTCCTGCAGTCATCTCTTTGTATTCGTCCTAAATTTTAATCATAATTATTGTGTAACACGCGATACATAAATGTATGCTCGTGATCTGAGTTGGTTGAGCCAAATGCTGATGTCTGATTTTCTTTGATCTTTTGTTGACAATTCCACTCTCACCTTGTGTAGGATGATTCTTACATTGACAGCTACATAAGTACCATTGGTGTTGACTTTGTAAGTACAGTGGCATAATATAGCACTTCTGATGTTTGGTTATTTTGATGTCATGGCAGTGATTTCATCTCTTTGTTTCCTCTATTTAGAAAATTCGAACAGTGGAGCAGGATGGGAAAGTTGTCAAACTTCAAATAGTAAGTATATTTTTTATTAAGGCTAGATTGGAATCGAAGTTCCTTAGCTGATAAAATATGAAATCTCCATTTCTTCTGAATAGTGGGACACTGCTGGTCAAGAACGTTTCAGAACGATTACAAGCAGCTACTACCGTGGTGCCCATGGCATCATCGTAAGTATTAATTCACCTCTTTGTAATGTAGATTTTTGGTCCTGCAAGCTTTTCATAGGATGATCTTCATGAATGTGGTTTTTGAAATTATTTGCTAGCTTGTCTATGATGTGACGGACCAAGAAAGCTTCAACAATGTCAAGACCTGGCTGCAAGAAATTGATAAATTTGCTGTTGGAAATGTGAACAAGCTCTTGGTTGGAAACAAGAGTGACTTAGCTGACAAGAAAGTGGTCTCCTCTGAAGCTAGCAAGGTATCTTAGCTGCTAATTAATCTTATTTTGTTATCATGCCGTGATGAGTTAAATAAGCATGCAACATTGATCAACTTTACGTATTCAAACTTGATGTTGTTCACATTCTTCTTACCCCAAAACCCCGCTGTTTTTAAAAGGCATTTGCAGATGAGCTAGGAATTCCATTCTTGGAAACAAGTGCCAAAAATTCGACTAATGTAGAGCAGGCATTCATGACTATGGTTGCAGAGATAAAGAACAGGTGAGTTCATCTCCATGTTACTTTTTTCATATTTCTGATTGATAAGGGCATTTCAGATCAAGAGTTTAAGTAAGATAAATCTGTGATCTGTAGTTGTACTGGAACAACTGCAATGGTAAAACATCAGTATTTTTATACAGCGTCGGTAAATATTTTTTTCTTTGGGTTGCAGGATAGCTACCCAACCAATGAGTGCCAACAAACCATCCACTGTGCATATGCGTGGACAGCCAGTCGTCCAAAAGACCACCTGCTGCTCATCTTGATTTATCAGCGAAGATAAGATGAATGTGTTCTTGATGGTGGTGGGAAGCTTGCAGTATCCTGTGGTGTTGCATTGGACCCTTATTTGACTGCAAGCCTCCTTATAATATGTACAGCAGATTGTCATGATACTTGGCTCCCCATTTATTCGTTGGTTTAGAAAGTCAAGAAATTATTTGAATAATATAGTCAACGAATCTTTGACAATTGTATGTCATATTATCACAGTTCATTTTTAAGTTTATCTATATTTGATTTGATCAGCTACAATTTCTTCATTCAAAACTGAACTGGTTTGTTTGGACATGGTGATTTGTTGTTCTGAGAACCTCTAATGTCCCCCGGTCAAGAGTTTTTGCTGTTGGTCATATGCAAAATTACCATATGAAAATTAACGGAGTATTTTGATTGGTTATTGATCAGTTGGTTGTTATGGTCCATGTAGAAATTTTGCTAAATGATTGGTTGAAAAAAAAATTTCATATCCAGGAATCTTTTGCAAAACAAACTAAATAAAATCCCCAAAATCCGAATACATCTTGAGTTTTCAAGGACGATCCAATCAAATCCAAAATCATGAAAAGAACACTGGTGTATCAGCCCCCTGTAACTCACTTCCTGCCATAGACTCTAACAGCTTGCCTGTTCCTCTTCTTGACACCAGACTTGGCAACCTTGAGGCTCTTGTGAACAACACTCAACCTTGCAAGGGCTGCTTTTTTCAGATCTGGCCTGTAGTAGTTATCTGCCACCTGCAATGAGGAATACAAAATGAATAACAGAGAAACAACAAAAGGGAAAACCTAGATAAGGCAAATATAGATTCATGCAATCAATACAATACAAATACATTATCATCCTTGAAGGATACCAACATATGAGGGACCAACAATAAAAGAACTAAACCCTAAAAACACAATGCGTGCAAGAGTAACAAGAACATTTCATCGAAGAAACCATTATAAATAGTGTATCTTACATGTTAAGGCTCATCACTGCAATATAAACCTACCAAGTATTTTCTTAAAAAAATAATCATTCAGATCCTTGAGATAAACCAATTTCAGATTTTGACCAGAAAAATAGTGAAGGTTACCTACATATAAGAGATTAACAAGGAGAACCCAATCTAAAGAAGACAAAGGATGCTCAGAAGCCAAGCGTAACAAGAGTATTTCACTGAAGAAACCATTACACAAATGATCCTTCTTACATGTTAAAGGCTCATCACTGCAGCACAAACCTACAAACTTCTTAGTAAGATAATCATTCAGATCCTTTAAAAAGCATGAAGCTTACCTGCATATAAGAGATTAACAAAGAGAACCTAATCTAATAAAAAAGACTATTCCTACTCCACTATACTGAGGGATATGGCTGCTGCTGTGGTTTGAAGTGTTTTTTTGCATCTTGTTCTCTTTGGGTCTTTCTGGTGTAGCAGTCTCTGTGTAGTTTGGCTGGTGTCTTTGTTTTTTTAGTCTGTTTTTTCTGTTGTTCGTTTGGCTTGTGGATGCCTCATCCACTTGTGTGTTCCTTTTCGTTTCTTGCAATAAATTTCGTTTCTATTAAAAAAAACAAAGAGAACCAAATCTAATAAATAAAAAAAGACAATGCACGCTCAGAAACTAAGCGTAACAAGAGTATTTCACTGAAAAAACCACTACAAAAATTATCCTTTAACTGCAGGTACAAACCTACAAGTATCTTCTTAGAAAAGTAATCATCCAGATTCTTGAGATAAACCCCATTTCAGATTTTTCCAAGAAAAGGCATGAAGCTTACTTACATCTAAGAGATTAACAAAGAGAACCCCATCTAATTAAAAAGACAATAAACGCTCAGAGGCGTAACAAGAATATTTCACTGAAGATATCATTACAAATGATTCTTCTAACATAACATGTTAAGGCTTATCACCAAAGCATAAACCTACAAGTATCTTCTAACACGTTAAGGATCACCAATGCAACAAAAACTTGCAAGCATGTTCTTAGTAAAATAATCATTCGGCAGAGCAAAGCTTCAAAGTTTATTTACCTGGTTTGCGACTGCCTTGGCCATCCTGCGAAACTCCTGTTTCATCACAGACTTATGGAGCAAAGCAGCAGGTTTGTTCTGCTTCTTGGTCTTAGTTGTTGCCAACAACACAGATTGATCTTTACCCACAGCCTCAATGGTCACAGTTTTCTTGTTTGCCAGCCCTGATCGAAAATCATCTCAATTTAAAAACAAACTTGCTCGGGAACCAAACAGAAAGCAAACAAAATGGGATGCAGAGAAATGTACCAGAGTGCTTGTAGGTGTTGAGGTTGAGGAGATTGTTGGGCTCCTTGCTGAACCGCACACCGGCGTGGCTTCTCCCGAACTCCTTCACCAGAAAAGAGTTGTTCTTCTTCACTATCTCCCAGATCAGTTGCCCTGGCACCGTCGCCATCTCCCAGATTTTGCTTTTGCTGCTCAGATTGGGGGTTTGGGGTTTAGGGGGAGAGGAGATTGGGGGGTTTAATATTTAACCTTTTATATATATGCTGAAACCCTAATTCATTTATTCTTTGGACCCGAGGGGTATCATTTATTTTCACATATTACGCTTATGTCCTCTGTGTTGTTGACCCGGTTCGTATTGGGCTGGTTATAATTGGGTCGGATAAGTCGAGATATCGTTGAATTATATCTTGCATCTTGATCACCAATGGGTAAAGGAATTCAAAAGGAATTCGAATTTAAAACATCATCTAACATTTGAAAGAAAATGCAATTGGGTCAAGGGCTAGTTGATTTACATGTTGACTCTGTATTGACAAACTGTACATCCATAAATTAAATTCATGACTAATGATTCAAGTTAAACTTAAATAGGTCCATATAAAAATTACGGATTAAGATTAGATGATTTGATAAATTAATGAACGTGGTCAGACAAGTGTCCTCTTTCAAGAAAAGGGACTTTCTTGCATGATTGACTTCACAAGTGATAAAAATTCGTACTAAAATTACATGGAAAGGTTCATTCTTCTTAATTGACAAATCACAGTTTGACATATATGTGGATATTTTTCTTTGTTTCCTTTTAGTGAGCTATTTTTTGCATAAAACAAGGCCCGAAAGAACAGCTTCCTGTTGCTAGTTTCTTCTTCTAGTTTCCATTCTTCCAGGGTATCAAGAAGGTTATGAGATTCTGTTAGGTTCCAAGAGAGGCCACACAAAATGCAGCAGGTTCCTACTAGGGTTTATGACATATGCGAGTTAGCTCTTTAGGGTTTTTGATGTTAACTTGAAATTAATCTAGACAGTCCAAAATTATCTATGTTGTGGCATGTGGTAGACTGGTAGCGGTAGGTAAAGTAACGTGGTATTGTGATTATTTTCTTATTTTGCAGAACAATATCTCTCTTCTTTTTTTGGAAACGAAACTTGTGGTCTCTAATTGTTTGTAATTCGAAATTCTTGCCAATCTAAAATCTAAAATCTAGCTTCCAAAATAGATTTAACCTTTTTTCCTGTTAAATAGAGGCCGAAGAGGAGAGGAGAATCAAACTACTCTCAAACCACTTGAGCTATAAATCCCAAAAATATTCAGCTGCTACCCTTCATTTGTAAGCTAAAAACTCAAACATAGTGTGCCAGCACAAACACACACAGCAGAAACGCAACAAACAAGAAGAAGCAGCCTAAAATGATTCACAAAGGCACACAGGAAAGCTGCAACAGTACGGTTCCGAAGAATTCGACTTTGTCACATACATCACACAAACACAAAACAAGATTAAGTAGCAGAAGAAAGTGCAATGCATCGATTTTAAGCAAAAATTAAAATTTGATTGTCTTAGGAATGAACTGTTAAGCATGTCCAACAACAGAAGCAAGCTGGGAAACAAAGTTATTGTCCCTCCTGATGAACCTGAATTCATAAATTAAATAACCAAATATCAGGTCATCAAATACCTAATGCTATTACACCTCAACTAATGTTACATTATATACAGAGAAAAAAGCAGAGCCTCCATTGACTGACTGCTCCTACAACAACGCAGTATCACGGAATTGTACAGATGGATTCAGCCTTAAAAGGCAGCAGAGTTAATGGTGCTGCAAACTTAACACGGCCAAATAAATGAGAAGCAGCAACTAGGCTGCAGAATTTAACCAAAACCCCTGAATAAAGAACTACATTCACAGGAAGAATCCATCCACTGCAACATTTCTTTCCCCATGAGAAACTTGTTCAAGTGTCACTTGATTTTAAAACCCGATGTGTTGGTCGGGCCAAACCATTCACTGCTTCATTTATCCTACTAAACACTAATTTGAGGGGGATACAAGCTATTACAGGACCCTGTGGCTTCACAGCCAGTGGCTTCGTCACTTCAGATTGCTTGTGACCAGTCAGAGAAGATAGTTTCCGAGTCTTTTTTGGCTGGAGCCCAGATTTCTTTGTTTTGGGAGATTTATTTGGTGAATTTTGTGGTTGCAATGCCAAATGCTTGCCTGGATTTCTTCCAATTTCTGCTTTTGGCTGAATTGCATAACCTATTTTACCAACTTCCCGATCACATTCCAGTTTGCTCAACATGATGTCACAACAGCCATCACCCAAAGCCTCAACTGTTAACGGGTGACCAACAATGGCTTTACCATTCAATTTACTCATAAGAGAAACCAGCGGGACATGCTGCGGCCGGTAATTTGATTTCACCTCAAGTTTGACATCATATAACGAACCATCAGAGCAAAGATTGCGGGCAGTAGAATCTGACGTCTGATATCTTGCAGGCACTGTGAAGCGGGACTGCCGATAGGGAAGTGACCTTTGAATTGGTCCATCAGCCAATTCAGTAACCTGTTTGGACTTTGCTTGTAATGTGCAATTATATGCACCGGAACCACTAATGCCTTTGCAGTTGACTTTCTGGTCAGAATCCTGAGACAATCCATCAGAATGCTCAATGCCTACCGAATAAGCATTGGATTCTTCATCCACGTCCATATACCTTCTTGAGTCATGTTTTCTATCTTTACTTGTTTGTCTTGAATTCCTCTTTCCTTTTGACTGCCACTTTGAACTACCTTTTTCTATACTTTGGCCAATATCATGCAAGGCTGCTGAACTCGTAGAACCAGATTCATTAATTCTCTCATCTCTCAAAGATAAAGCTTCAGCTTGACTGCTTTGACTAGATTGCCTTCCCAATGCACCAATTTGAGGCTTCCCAGATGAACAAACTGCAATTATAGGAGAATAACCTGGTAGATAGAGATGACAAATCAGCTAGGGAGAACCAGACCTATTTTTGTCAGGTCCACATCAGGCACAAAAGAAAGACAAGCTAATTAATTTGCTGCAATTATCAAGGAAAGGATAAAGAAAAAGGAGAGGGTGACAGAGTTGCAGGAGCACCTAAATGTAAACAATGCAGGGAAATTTGAATACTGCAAGACATAATTAATAGCAAGAAAAAGGCTAAAGAGAATGGAGAGAGTAACAGAGTTGCAGGGTACCTAAATGTAAACAATGCAGGCACATTCAGATAAAAAAAGACATAACTAATAGCAAGAAAACGCTTAGAGAGAATGGAGAGAGTGACAAGTCGCAAATGTATCTAAATGTAAAAAATGCAATAAATAGATAATACAAGACATCATAGTTAAATCCATATCCTTACCCAACAACATAGGGTAACAAAGTTCCTGAAAACAAATGTATAAGTGTTTGAATTACCATTACCTGAAGGGTCTTTTTCCTCTCCGGCAAATGGCACATCAAATAACCTATCTGAAGAATCATTCTCAGCTAACCCAGATATGCTGGGAATCTCGTTCTCCTTGATTTTGCCATTAATACAGGAAGCACCAAAAGCTCGTTCAGGAGCATTTGTAGAGGCTCCATTCTCACACGAAATTCCATTGTGGTCCACAGATAAACTCCCTTTTGACTCATTTGATTCTAATCCAGAAACCCTGCCATCAGATAACCCTTGAAGAGGTGAACCACATGAATTTTGAAATTGGTCACACGTAACTGGAATAGACACCATTGCAGTACTCTCCAACACCTTTGTCAACGGTCGGCTGCGGTTTTTTCTTTTCAAGACTTCATTAGCATTTGCAACTTGAGATCTCTTCCTTTTCAGTGATGAAATACCTTTGCTTCCATTTACAGGACTTCCATTAGGCACACCATTCCGAGTGTTTGAATCTAAGAGTGAAGCACTGTCCTGTTGAACTAGTTCAAGAAGCCCTCCAGTCTGGACTGACTTTTTTGACACTACACCCATTCCCAGGTCCTCAAGTCCTCTCATGCGCTTAACTCCTTCTGTTCCATCATCCTCTGAATCATTTGGCGTTCTTCTTCTCCTTCCCTGCACAGTTTGCAACTTAGAAGAACTGATATGATTTGGCTCTTCAAAAGATATACCAGATTGAGATAATTCTGGTGCCGAGTCTGAACTGTTTTCAGAATCACTCACATCATCAACCATAACTTCATTCTCCTCGCCGGAATGAGACATGGCAGGTGATTCTCTTGCTGAACAACCATGCTCACCACCTGAATTACTCATCCGAGCACTGAAGTCCAAATTATCCTTGCCTAGGCGAGCATTCTCAATTTCAAGAGCATGGATAATGGCATCTTCCCTGCGTGCATATTTCACTGCTTTTTTATTGGAGCTAGCTGCATGGGCCTTTGCTTTTTCAATGCATTCATCATACTCCCCACAACGAAAAGCTTTCACCCTCTTGGATCTTTCAAGGTTATACCAGTCCCTAAATCAATAAGATCAAGATCAGACTATGTTCATATATCAATATTAAGCTAAACACCTATACAAGGAGTTTTAAATTTGTTTTGAAAACAAACTTTCCCATAACCCTGAATCACAACGACTAAATACACCTTGAAAACAGTAAACCAAAACCTCTATCAATGATTAGAGACCCACAGCAAGGATCTATTACTGTTTATGTAAAACAATCCAGAGAGAACAAATATTATTTCCTTGGTAATTTTCCCTCATGTCATGTATGAAGCCCCAGTCTAATCAACCTACAAAGCCTCAAGCTTCAGCAATGTGCCTTACAAATACCTCAAAATCTAATGCTCTTCTCTTCAAGGGAAAATCTCTATACATCACTACAGCACCACATAACGGAAATAATGTTCCGGTCCAGCAGTGCCCTATTCTCACTGTTTGAATTCCCCACATAAATTAACTCCATAAAGTGCTCATGTAACGCTATCTCAGATATAATGACATTAAAGATTGAATTGTTCCAGAGCTACAATTAAAATCAAGCCCTAGTTTTCTTATTTCAGAGCATGAAATAACATTACATCCTTTCACTCCTCTGTCCTAGTAATAATCAGATCTGAGAATTAAACCATAGATTAAGACTCTCATTCTCCACACATTAGGCCCCTAAAACTAGGGCCCAATAGAAGAAAAGATTAAGATGATAAAAAACGCCTGAAGTGAACCATAGCAAGACAGTTTATGACATATTTGTTGCTACAAAACCACAATCTCCAACTTAATATTTATCCTTTCAGTGCAAAAAAATTTCCTCTTGAATTCTATCCCTTTTTCCTTTAAAATTGTGTAAAGAGAGCATTTTCTTCTTCCTTTCATGCATCACAAACAGTAATTATCCATACATCACAAACTTGTTCAAACTTTCAAAGGTTATTTTCCAAAAATAATCTTACAAGAATGTATTCTCAAGCTTCAAGCCTACCATCCTTTAATTTTTATTGGAACCACCAACCTACCATCTAAGAAAAAAAAAATTTGTAGAGAGAATGCATCTTTTCTGACTGCGTAGTGTTATAATGCCCAAGGGCCACAAAGTAGGTAGCAGAGAAAACTTAACTAATATCACAAGTAACAAATTCACACTTGGTGTAAGTTAATCGACATCATTAGCTTAGTATACTTCAACCTATAAACATAGAGGAAAGAACAAACAAACAGTGAATGAAGTGAAATGATAAGCCAGTTGAGTTCAACCCTTCTTGAAACACCAAAGGAAACAACAATCCCTTAACCCAAACATTAAAAAAGAGAAATAAGAAGCCACAGTAAACAAACAACACTAAATCCATGAACCCATAAAACCAAATCTCTCCCCCAACAACACCTATGAAAATCTTAAGCACAAGGCATTTCCAAGTGTGGTAAATCCAGTTACACAAAAATGTAAATCTACTTAATCGAAAAGCTGAAAAACAAAGACTATAGTACAAATTCAAATCAGAAAATGAAGCAGACAACCGCGTAGGGCTTTAAAAAGAAAAAAGAAAGCACTCACACGCTTGCGTCGTCGCGGCCCAGAAGCTTTACCGGGGTGCCCGATCTCGGAGAAACCGCAGAACTGTCGGGCAACTCGTCCAGACCCATTATCCGACCGGGCCACCACGACCCGTTTCTGCGTCGGACCCAAACCAACCCACCCACCGACGCATCAATGCTCTTGTTACTAGTCTCACTAGAACTCCCCATCTCAACCATACCCACCAGAAAGAGATAAAGAAAAAAAAAGTTGAAACCCAATAAAACTCTGATCTCAAAATGCAAAATTTCAATATCCGCCTTCCATTCTCAACCAAACACGAGTTTTGAATATCGCCCAGAGCCTCAGTTTCACGGAAAAATGCATAAACTCTCAACCTAAATCACTATAAATTAAAAAGAAAACCCATAAAACAAATAGATAATTTTAAATCTGCATGCAACACAAACCCCAGAAACAAACAAGGAACATCCAGAAAAATTAGGATTTTTTTATATTAAAACCCAAGAGAGAAGAAAATGAGATAGAGAAGGAGGACCTAATATGAAGGGTTTATGGAGAAAAGAACACACAGAGGGATCTAAAAATGATGTTTTACAGATATTTTATATTTTTATTTGTTTTCTGGGTGTGGTTTTCTGATCTTCCACTAGTGGATTTAGCTTTGAAATCTTTTGTTCAAGCTCGCTTGTGTGGGTCTGAGAGTGTACGGACACACAGAGAAGAAAGGGGGAAGACAGAGAAATATGAAAAATGCTTTGTGTTTGGATCAAACCCGCAACTTTTGGTATCTTTTTTTCCAACAGAGAGAGAGGTTCTCAGATATGAGAGAGAGAGAGAGAGAGAGAGAGAGAGAGTGGTTGCAAGTGAGGTAGAAAGAGATACAGAGCAAACATAAAAGAGAGAAGACACAAATGGGTTATATACGGTTACCTGTATACGGTTTGTTAGGTTTCAATACCATGTCAGCATAGAGGTCTTGAAACGAGGACCCATACTCAATGATCATCGTAATTTGATATGTTATTTTGTTAGACTGTGAATTGAATTAGTAAATTTAAAAAAATTATAAGTTTCACAATATATATGTCATACGATACTAACTTAGATTATATATTAACAATTTATGCACATATAGTATTCATTTTTATTCCGTATGTATCTCAATATATTTCTATGTGATTTAAGGATTTAGCTACAATGTGATCAACTTAGGTTCTTGTTCAAAAGTTAGTATAGAGAAAAAATGTTTTTTTTTCCTTCTAACAACTCCACACGTTATCTTATCACATTGTTATTTTGAACCGTATATAGTATAAGTTTAATTTTATGAATCTAAAATTATTGTGTATTCGAATAGTTTAGCAATGTATCATGTTAGATTCTTTCTACGTCGGCAATGAATGATATTAGAACATTACAAACTCTTTGGTTGCGTTTGGTTTATGGGAAATAAGGTTTGGGAATAAGAAATCAATTGCTTTCCCATGTTTGGTAAGTCCAGACATAGAAAATGGTTGTTTGGCACATGAAAAAATAAGGGGAAAATGTAACTCTCCTCCCCCCTTGGGTTTCATTTTCCCTCATTCCCCCTTGAGTCGGGGTGGTAGAGAGAGAGTAGGTGGATAGGTTGGTTGGGGAGCGTGGCGAGGAAAGGTTAGGGGACCGGTTGTCAATGGGAGGATAGGGGTTGATGTGAAAACCAGGGTGCAAGGAATGATTGTATGGTTTATTTAGGTTGTTTTGTTGCTTAGGGCTTCAGTTATGTTGGGTTTGTGGGCTTTGTTTGAGATTATACTTAAGTGTGTGGAGATGTGGCTTAGTAGTTTTAGTGCGGCTTTTGTCCATTTTAATTTTGTTAAATGTCATGTTGATGTTTTTGATTGTATTGTTGAAGTTTATCTAATAAAGTTTATCTTTAATCCAAAACACAAAACTTAATATTTTGAGGGGGGGTGTTGTATGCAATTGATCCTTGTAAGAATGATTTACAATTGAGCGTAAAGGTCCATCACACTTCATTCCTTGCCTCAACTCAAGTTACCCTGCTTCTCTACGTGTCTTCCTATATCATTTACATGTGCGTGCTTTGGATTTTATTTGAATTTGTCATTTTATCTAAAATCGTCTTCTAATACTTGTTTTCTTTATTTGCCTTTTCAATCTTTTTACCTTAATAGAATTTGATTTTGAAATGATGAAAAATTAAATAATAAGTTATCAAATTTGTAATATTGAGAAAGTTAACAATTATAATGAATTCTTTTTTAAATATATAGACATTATAATGAATGCTTAAGTATGTTATCCTATAAAGTTAAGTTATTTAAGGTTAATCCTCCTTGATAGAATATTTGGCTCCAGTCACTAAACATGCATCAACAACAAAAAAAGAAAAAAAGAAGTGGTTAGCTAGTCTTTGTAGATTCATCTTTCACTATGATATGCATCCGTCTATTTATTTGATCAAAGTTATATAAATAAATCATGTTTAATTTGGTTAAATTTCCGCGAGAATTATCAATAAAGATGACTTGAAAAAAATAAATGGTTCATAAAATGCGATTGCTAATTTAATTAGAGGAAAAGGTCCCTAAGTTAATCCTCATTCCTTAAAATAAAAAAAAATAAAAAAAAAAAAAATAAATATTTTTGTTTTGGTTCTGAATTAAAAAATCTTAGTTTGTATTCAAAAATATCTTTATTTAGGTTTATTTTAGAAATAAAATTTGGATGTAAATGAAGAAGACAAAAGAGGACACACCGACCCCGTTTTGGTGGTGAGATACAACACGGACAGGTATATATTAAAATCCCTACACTTGTCCCACATGCGGGCCAAGGGCCCCACCTTTTTCATAGGATGGCGTTAGGTCTTAGATGGACGGCTCTGATTAACTGATTGCTTCCAATTTTGATAAACCGCATCATATGCTTTGAAAACAAAAAGATCAAAAAAGAAAAGAAGAATTTATAAACTTAAAATAATCGATAAGAAAATAACAAGAGCAAAACGCAGCGTCTCGAGTGACATAGGTTTTCTTGAGCTCGTGGAGTGTGGCTGATTTGGTTCGGAGACACCTCTGACGAGCGAGAAGAGCCAAAATCAGACAAGCATATCAAGATTATGACGGGTAATTGATGTTAATTATACTCTTCTGCTAGTAAAGTTTGTTTCTTTATCGATTAGACGAACTGAGGGGTCTCCGTTTAGAGATTGTTGTATGACTTTTAGCTGCGCAATCAAGCCTATATCTTCTAAAAATGTCTTATTTTTATGTTGTTTTGTAGCTTTGAAATTTAAAATTATGAAATCTATTGATTGTTTACTTGGTTGTAGTTTGTTACTGATTTTGGTGATGTATACTGTTTTTTGAGGGAAACTACAAATACCCAGAAGCTCCAATGGAATGCTTGTTTGGTGATAAAAAAAATGTGCTTTTGTTTATTTGGCCAATTGTGGAGGTTTTAGGGATATGGGTTCGGTGGAAATGTGTGAATTTTATCAAATAATTATGGAAGTTAACTCATTTTATGTTTAAAGCTATGAAATTTACTTCACTGTATGTTTTAAAATTATGTATACAGACTATATACAAGAGCAGGAGATGGAAATTGAAGCGTTGGAAGCAATACTTATGGATGATTTCAAAGGTATGTGGTGCTTCTACAGACCAGCATTATGTTTTTTTTTTTTTTTTTTTTTTTTTTTTTTTTCTCTTGCTTATCAAACATTAACATTTAATAGGAATTTTATGTTTTGTTGTTTTTCTTTATACCAGAAATTCACTCGGGTGAGAGTGGATTAAACACTTCCAAGAGGTGTTTTCAAATAAAAGTAACTCCAGTGGTAGGTATCTCCGTCTTTAGGCGTATCCATTTCCTTTTCAATTCTAATGGCATAATAATAAATTAACCCCACGAGTAGCAAATGCAATATTTTTATAATTGTTGGACGCACACTTAAAATAATTTATCGTGGTTCATACTTTCTTGTACTTTAGTTGGGTAAAAGTAGACTAGAGTAGTTAATCAGCCATGTTTGTTGAGCTCCTTTGTCCATTTTAAAAGCAAAAAGCGTAATTCCTGTTAGTGGCATTAGCTTCCTCCTTGTACAAGAATGATGTGATGTATCTATGTAAAAATGGATACAAGTTCGTTATCATTCTCATCTCTTGGAAGTGGATAGAAGTTTATTTTTTCTTCTGGTTGACTTCTATCCACTTCCAAAAGCTCAGAATGGTAACGAAGTGTCCAGCTTTACAGCGATACATCACATTTTGGGGAATATAAGGTTTTGACTGGATCACTTTTCATAATTTTGGGGCATGGAAGAAATTCCTTGGAACTTGCATCTTTTTGCCTGTTCCTTCATCCAAGCATATTGGGGTGTGATCTCAAATGCCAGATGAGATTTTTTAAGATTCTCCAACAGATCATGGCATTTCGCATTATTGTGCGGTAAACAACTTGCTTCTCACCCCATATCTGGTGCCCATTTTGTCGGATCAAGGTTAGTGATATTTGAGTAGTTAGTGTCCTACTAGCACCCTGACACATCTTTTACTTGATTGTATTGGGAGCAGGGTTCACGTAGCTTGTAAGGGATGGGCGTAACTAGGAAGGAAGCATTTATATCATTAGAAGTAACTGGATAAATCTACGGAAATATATTTTTACAATCAATTGCTGCTTAGATGCGTTGAGGTGGTCGCTCGTGTAGAGCTTGCTTCTTCTCTAGAAATCTGCATCTTCCTGTATAAATCTCTTTATGCATGTCAAGCCGAAAATTAATACCATCTCCCAAGACATATGTCACTTGACATATAACTTTCCTCTTATGCATTTCCTTGCTTTCTTTTTAACAGGATGATGAGGCAGATGAAGTAACAACTGCTCCAGGTTATTGTTTTTGCATTATGATGTTTTGAAGAATGTCTTTTATTTAGAAATTTCAGGAGTTCCCTTCTTTTTTTCTTCTGGTTTTTGTAGTTTGGATCTTTTACCTTACATTTGGACATAAGTTATTTTGGAAACTTCTGTTTCAGTTCAGCTGGCTTTGATTTTCTCACACACAGAAAGATATCCAGATGAGCCTCCGCTTTTGAATTTGAACAGGTATCACATTCCCATGCATAACATTGTGCAAATTAGTACTATGCTATTCTCCACTCAGTGCGTTCAAGCAACTGCATATTATACAGACACAAGAAGTACTAAAATAAACCTAAAAGAAACTAAAAGAAGTTTGGAAAAAACTACTCTTGGGTCTTATGAGTTCAATGGTACAAATTCATTTTGATGGTATCCCTCTTCTATCAACGTTGTATTGTTCAGGTAGATTAGTTCTGTCAGCATTGTGTTGTTGAGTTAGGATGCTGGAAAGTCAGAACTGTGAATGCAGGGTTGTTTATAAAGGTATTGTTGAAGTTCCAACTAATAGTTGATCTTTTCCCTCCAGTTTACGTGGTATACAAGGAGAACATCTTAGAATTTTGAAAGAAAAGCTTCAACAAGAGGTAATTCTTAGGCACTCTTTATTGCTACTGATAATTAAATAGGCAGCATATTTTGATCTGTACTAAGGTGAGGTGTAATACAACTCAATGAATTATGTGAGTTTATCCAAATAATTCTGATTTTGATTCAAAACTTATATTCTACAGGCATCTGAAAATCTTGGTATGGCTATGATCTACACACTAGTTACATCAGCTAAAGAATGGCTTTCTGAGCAATATTGTCAAGACACTAGTATTGATGATGCTGAAGCAGAAGAAGCAGCAAAGGATGATGTATGGTTTTTCTCCTCCGTCTTGAATTCTAATCATCTTGTGGCTATTTGCTTTCTAAGTCCTCAGCATAATGGAGCTTGCCTCCAAGAGTTCCTGGAAAACTATGAAATATCCCAAAACCTTGCAAACCTGTTGAATGCAATGTTTTTGGTAAATTGTTGAATGTACACTGCATTGATTATTTATCATGCTCCTATATCAGCTGTCTGTAGTTAAGTCTTGCTGAGGTTTTTATTTAAAATAGCTGGGAGAATTTTTTGTTTTTGGTCAACTAGCTGGGAGAAGTTATGTCATGAAATCTTTGAGGCTGTTAATATGAAACTGCTAGCTATTCTCTCTGTTCAAGAGAACAATCCTCTCCCATTCTCTGTCCTGGAGGAATGGTAGTTGTGTATCTGGAAAGATGAAGCTTCTAGAAGATAAATCATACTTTGGTAGTTGTGTATCTGGAAAGACGAAGCTTCTAGAAGATAAATCATACTTTTTAAACGTGTTAATCTTGTTTCTTCTGCACCCTGCATTTTTCCCTGTGATTTCAGCTGAACTTGATAATGAATATTTGTGAAAACTGCATAAGCAGCTTCAAACTTTCCCATGGGATTTATTTCTTATTAAAAAATGGTGTATGCACTATTTGCATCTCTGATAATGAGCATCTTCTTGAAAGACATGTCTTAAGAAGCTGCTTCACACTTTTCTTCTCACCTCTTTTCCCCTTTTAGGTAATTGTACCACATGGAGAACCTGTTACTGTTGAAACATTTCTGGCATGGAGAGAGATGTTTGAAGCAGAATTGGCACTTGAGCGAGCCAAGTAAGTTTTTTATTTATTTATATATATAATTTCAAAATAAGGTTTGTTTGGTAACTCTTTGAAGTTTCGTTGTTAGAAAGCATGTGAAGGTGGTGATAGTAATATCATTAGCTGATTGTAGGTGATACAAATGCTTTCCTTTCTGGTATCTTTTCACCAAAAAGTTAGATGTATAGGGGAAGAAGAAGCGTGTGACAGATTAAATTCATTTCTTAAGTTTCCTACTTGCACTTTAGGCTCTTAGGTTGTACATGATAGATATATGACATTAGAGAGGGAAAGAAGGGAACCTGGGTCTTGGTTTAGCAGGTAATGCAGTGGTACGATTACAAAATATTCTTTTTGAGAAAGCAATGACAGTTCATAAGCACTTTGACTAAGACTTCCCAGTCAAAAAGGAAAAAAGAAATTCCAAGGAAAACTTTCTTGAAAGTTAATACTTTCCAAATAGTAGATCATTGATATGTCTTTGCGTGTGCCTTTATTTTTATTTCTAACTGATGGTGATTGATTTCTAGGTTAATGCCTGAGGCTGCGCTTTCAGCACCCAAGGAAAAGAGGCTCACAGGTAGACAGTGGTTTGAAAGTGGAAGACATGCTGTGGTAATTTATTTTCCCCCTGATTCTACCTTGCTCTCACATTGATCAGTTTTGCACAAAACAAAAACCAATATGTACAATAAAATATGTACTGGTTTCATGTTGTAAACATAATACAAGTGAAAATTATTGGCTTATTACACTCTTACGTCAAAAGAATTGCAGCATTTTCTTGTTGACACATATAATGGTCGATTTGCAAAGAATAAACAATAAAATAGGTGAATTTTTCTCTCCTCCACAGAAAGGAGCAGCCCCAGCCACTGAAGGGTCTGATGAAGAAGATGTGGAAGACATCGACTTCGACGATGATGATTTTGAAGGTGATTCTCTCTCCTCTAAGCCTATTTAGTCTAATGTTGATAATACCAGAACCATAGTCGGACTGCTTAATTTTGTAAACACGGATTAGGCTGATGAGTGTTTTTGTGTTCCAAATCTGATGAAGAAACCCTCTTGTCTTGTGGTTAATGGCAGATGATGAAGACGATATGCTTGAACACTATTTGGCTGAGAAAACCGACTCGTCATCCCACTCTTCCAAGAGAGAGACTAACTAGAGCACTATCTGACGAAGTATGCGCACGCATTTGGCTTTGTCTTCATATGCATTTTGCCGCCTGGCTTTAGGCCTCGAGGACAAAGAGGAGATGTGGTTTTACGACTGCCATTATTTTTTGTAGAGAGCTGAGAGAAGTGGATTTTGCAAAAAGGAAAATAATTGGAAAACTTGTTTTTTAGGTGTGAATCAATATTTTTCATATTTATAGTCTTGTAACAAGTATCGATGTTAGATACATACAATATTGTTTTCGTATATTTTTATTTAAAATTTTGATCTTGATTTTATACAAAATTTGCTTATGTTATATATTTGCAACTAGAGAACACGAGGGTTACCCCATGGATTAGCATGTGTGGTATCAAGAAAGTCAATGGTACGAAAATTAACCCTACCACGCCAGATAAAAAAGAAGAAAGAAAACATGAAATTAATACTGACGTTCTCATTGGTCGGAAACCTGAATAATAGAAAATTTTACACATTATTAGAATTTATTTCCAATCTCAGTCGCTATCCAAAATATTCCACCAGGAAAACATCGAGTACTTTATGAAGCGCTCCCTGCTATGCACATTGAGGCCCTTCCTATCCTACCACTGAGCTACTACACAATTTTCACTTGCACTCTGCCTATTATAATTTATCCTTATCCCTTTTCCATGTCAGGGCTATTACAACATTACATATTATGTTACAACGGAATCTGCGATATCTCAAATACCACCTTGATCTTGAAATCAACATGGGAAAGCTGGTAAAGATCAACAACTTGCAACGGAGAACCGCATGCATGTCTCAAAAATATCGTTCATCGTTGATGACACCGATCAGCTTTTGAGGAACATGCAAATAATTGTACAATTTTCTTCAGTTCTATACACATCCTTGATCAGTCATGGCTTGAGCAAGAGTCAGAAAAGCAGAAATGATAGCTCCGTGTACCAAAGCCCTGTCAAGCACGTAAAATGAAATATGATATTAAGAGAGTTCGATCTTATGGGAGCAGTGCAATGATGAATCATTAATCAGTCCAGGTACTGACAACATAATGAACAAAGCATTGCTCATCGCTGTTTAAAAGCCAGTGTGCATTTTTTCTTTAATAATTAACACAAAAGGCACCAGGCACTATATGCACAGCAGTAAGACTAATGGGTTTCAGAAAACAGTATTCTCATGACAACACTAACAGGAAAAGAGAAGGCAAGTGTCAATTTGATAATGTACTTACTCAGGACTTTCTTTCTGGTAACCCAAAATCAGCTGCGGCTTTGAGGCTTCTCTGATAAGTCTGTTTCATTGCTTCCTGAGAGTTACAGATACAAAGGAAATCAGAAATCATTTAAATAAGAAAATTTATTTATTTTTTTAAAAACAGCTCAAGACCTTCGAGGAAACTTTAAGTTGAACAATGAAAGGGTTCACAATTTAGCTTTTCTAGAGGATATTTCTCCATGCTACTAGAAGTCATTAAGACAGACTCTTTTAGTTCCTCACAACTCCAACACATGAGAAACAGAATGCGTGGCTTTTAAAAACTGCTCCAACTACTTACGGAAAAAGGTTATACCAACATGATAGAATATAGAGAGCCTCACCTGTAATTTAGATTCAAAGTCCTCGGGGGACCAGTTCACTGAATTACACTCGTGGTTCAATTCAATTCTCCAGCCACCACCTGCTACCAAGCAAACACAGAGAACATAAATTTAAAGGGAAACGAAAGTAGTAGATAATCAGAAGCCATACTGATATAAATATTTGAAATTATTAACTCATGCTGTTTCATCAAATGCCTGAACAAAAATAAATTACTTTTACTTCCCACATATTCTCCCAGTGCCACTTCCTTAAAAACCCAGATGTTAGATCTTGAACCTGTTATTGGAGAATTCAACCCAAAACCAACCGACAAGAAGTGGAGAAACATGATTTTATAAATTAGATGCAACCCGATGTTAAATTTTTATATTCAATACTCCCTCCACTCAGCTAAACGTGTGAATCAGTTATATTGGGTGATGTTGAACATGCACGTCTATATTAGACCTAGCACGTCGATGAATTGTCCCCTCTGATGACATGTTATAGCCAAGGATAATGGGTGGATAGGTTCATGATTTCACATATTGAGATGAATGGATTAGAATACTCGATGTGAGATTCTTATATATGATGATCCCACGGGCTGCTGAAATTTCTTTTTTTTTTTTTTTTTGTCCTGGAAGAATTCCATATTATTTCAGAAAAGAAAAAAGAAAAAAAAGCTTGGCTTGAATTTAGCCTAAATTCGGACCAAATAGAAACATGAGAAGAATAAATTTCACAATAGCAGCATTGTTCCAGCACATATTAAAAGTATATCTATCAAGCATGAATTGGAAAGATAAGATCATACTCCACCAGCACCAGCAGCCACTGCAGGAGCAATTAGAACATTAGCTTTTCTCAGAATATCAACACATCAGGTGAACAGGGCATGTTTGAACCTAGAAACAAATAAGAACGACAGTAATGGTGAAATAGAGTTAAAATAAGTGAATACAAAAACAAAAGGATAAGAAATAAAAAGCGAGGATGCATGTTGTCACGAGTAATTACTACCTTCTACTAGTATACGACAACCTGAATTAACCAGACTAATGGCGTCAGACTGATCAATTTCATTCTGTGTAGCACAAGGAAATGCAACATCACACCTTTCAGTCCAAGGTTTCGCTTCATCATAATACTTAGATCGAGCATAAGTCTTTGAATAATCTCTGCAAATGCCACATGTAGAATTAATGAAACCTGAAGGTAACTAAAAGTCCATATAGTAATTTCACAAACAGATGTAAAACAGACGGCAAGAAACACATACCTCAAACTTCTATTTTGCGCTTTGATCTCTCTCAAAAATGAGATTTTCATATAATCAAATCCTTCCTCATCCACCAGATAACCCTTTGAATCTGTGCAAAAGTTTTGCAGATAAAAGGCATGTAAGCCATAAGAACTGTCAAAACCTAATAAAATACTGCTATTCTTCTTCATATCTTTTCTCTTTCTTCAGATGCAATGAGAATGATAATTCATTTCTTATTTTGATCCCAACTCAGTGACAGATGTTAATCATACCATCTTTACAATATAAGATACAAAACCAATCATGTCCAAAGAAGATACAAACAAATTGACCACTAGCAATCTATGGTTCTAACTTACGTGCTAAGATCATTGTTGAAAACAAGATTGTTCTTGTAGATCATTCATGACTCGCGTACCTAATAGATGCGATCGCATAAAAAATAATAATAAAACGTTTGACCTTCTTAGCAAGTAAATCATGTCAGAGTAAACTTGGTGGAGTAGGCATAGCATGGATAAGAGAAGAATTCTGCTTATGGAAGCCCAAGGTTGATTCTCCTAATCATAGGTTATTGTCCAAGAACAGGTGTCCATGACAGTCAATTATTAGTACTTTCACTTTTCTTGAAGTTTCTTGAGTTCGGTATTCCATAATTTCTGCAATTGCTGGTTCTAAGACATTGTTTTATCTTATCATTACTTGAGTTATAATGGCCCATGGTTTTATCATATCATTACACGAGTCTAATCAAATAATGGGCCTTTCTATGTGGCCTCCTGAGAGTTTACTAGTCCAGTTAGGAGTTTGTTTGAGTCTTGACCAATTCCAACAAGGAATATACCTGCCACATTAACAATCCGTTGGCAGGTTTCTGAAACTGTCCACGTCAAAACTACATTATTATAATCATATATAAAAATTAGCTTTTGGTGTTCTCAAGATTGATCTATCATCTATGACCACCACAGCAGAAGTAGGAGGTTTATTGAGCTATAGCCAGGATATCAGTATAAGTACTACAAAGTTCAATATTATTGTATTCCATCACTTTCAGTAACAAACTGCCAAATGGCTGAAGGGTCTTGCATGCTGCTCTGTATAAATATAAACAAAATTATAAAAAGCAGAAAAGAAACAACAAACTTCTCACAAACATCTGTAAGCAGAAATTCCACCAAATCAAGATGTTGAGTCAAAAATAAATAAACCGCAGTGGATTTCCTCCTTTTCAGCGCACTCTAAAGTCTATGATTCTACGTTTGATGCATATTCAGCACTAGCACTTACCAAAATATTTTACCTCTTTTTTACACTAATATTAATCAATCAGGCCAACGGCATTATGATTAAACTGTGGGCACCATTCGGTGATCTAGTATGAATACATAAAAAATTTCTATGACGTGACATAAGTAGTTCCAAAAATACTTGTTTAAAAGAAAATACCAGAAACTGTAATGGGAAGAGCACCATATGCAATAAGCTTCTCCAGGACATGCAAAGCAATCTTTCCTGAGCCGCTCACAACACACCTGGAGAGAAATTCATACAAGCATCTTCAACATTATAGATTTGCAAAACAACCTTTAGACAGTCAATTACAAATTTTAAATTTTAAGTTCTCTCTCTCTCTCTCATGAATAGATACATATATACCCATAGCCTCTGCATGCTTTACATCATCTTCATAAAATTGAGCATACACAATTTCTCATATTTACATGAAATATAATAGTTATCAAGTAAAACATAAGGATTGGAGTCTTCATAAGGCTACCTAAACAGAAAGAACTCACATGCGCTGTTCTAAGTCAATATCCTAGAGTGTTAGTATGCTATGAAATTGACTATTAAAAAAGTTTTTAAGTAAACGTACCTTAATCCTTTGAAATCTTTATTCAGGTCTGCAAGTAGGAGCTGTGCAAAGAAAACCTGCAGAAGCATGGGAACTTTTTTAACTTCAAAGGAAATCAAGATGAAAAAGGAAACAACGAGCATGGGAGAATTGTGATATTAGTTACCAGCCCATATCCAGTCGCTTCAGTTCGAAGGCTAGAACCAGACCAAAATATCCTTGGCCCTGTAAAACTTCCCTGCATAAGTAAGGCATACATATGAAAAAATAAAGACATTACTTAATGTTCTTCCCATGAGAAACGCATAAGCAGAAACTTGACTTTTGTATGGACAGAAAAGAACACTAAATAGATAAAGACATATCACTTAATTTTCTTCCCAAGATAAACAGATAAGCAGATCTAGACATTTGTACGGATAGAAAAGAACAATAGAATTTGTTGGGATAGAAAAGAACTACATGTACTTTCTAATTTAATTACTGTTTTCGGGATAGAAGAGAACAATAGACTTTGTCGGGATAGAAACAAACAATGGACTTTGCCAGACCATAAGAATCGCAAACATATGAAAATATAAAGACATTACTTAATGTTCTTCCCATGAGAATCACATCAGCAGAAACTTGACTTTTGTATGGACAGAAAAGAACACTGAATAGATAAAGACATATCACTTGATTTTCTTCCCACAATAAACAGATAAGCAGAATCTTGACTTTTGTAGAGATAGAAAATAACAGTAGACTTTATATGGATAGAAATAAAAAAGAATTATAAACTTTATAGGGACAGAAAAGAACAACGGGCTTTCTAATTTAATTACTAGTTTCATCCTTCCCAATACAAAGCAAAAGGAGGCAAATATTCACTGTTTTGCTTCTGTACCCGACCTATTCACTATTTTCTTTTATGACAGATATTTCAGCAATATATTTCAATACGCACCCTCATGAACTTCACCGCAAATATCATCCTCAATTAATTGGACATTCCATAAATGGGAGTTGCAAGAATAAAATTTCCATAAATGTTGGGTACATGTGGATATAAATGAGTACTCTAAACGGATCAGTGGGCAACTTGTCCTCTACTTTGTAACTTTCATCTTTTCTTTTAATACGACCATGCTTCCTGTTTTTTTTTTCTCTTTTCTAAAAAGAACATGTTTCTGCTCTAACACAATTAACACGTTCCTCATGAATCATGATACAAGTTACACATGCTTCTCAGGTACTAATTATATCCACAAAAGGCAAGAAGATATATTCAGAAATAGTTTTGTTACCGGTGTTTCTGGTACCTGAAAGTGACCAGCTAGACGTCTATATTGTCCGAAGAGATATCCCATCTCCCGAGTACCAACACCCATCTCCTCTGAAGGAAGGTCCTAAAGTGTATACGCATTAAACCAGACATGCAGGATAAAGCATCGAATTTCCATATATAGAAGTAAATATTTATGGAATGAAATCTTCCTGAAGTTACCTTGTCAATACCCAAATAGCGATACATCTCATTCATAAAACTTTGGCAAAACGCATAACCTGCCAGCTTAGAAGACAATCATTCAGAACTCCCGAGAAGGCTACTAGAGACCACATATAACAGAATGAGGATTTTACCTCATTATCACTTTTTCCCTTTGGATCAAAATCACTACCGCCCGCTGCCCCTCCGATTTTGTATGGTGACAAGGCATTCTTTAAAGTCTGTAGAGAAGGGAAATAGCACAATGTAAAGCAGTCACAAAACTTAAAGTCACTTCCAGTCTGAAATTTTTTACCTAGTCACTAGTATTCATTATTAAATTTGGTGTTCTTATGAACACCTAGCATTGGATACACAAATCAACAGAGGGTAATGAAGAAAAAATTTGGCCAAATTTGACACAAACTTTGACACAAACCGACCTACAGAAGATAAGTCAATTAACAAGAACTCCAAAAACAACCAATACCTGTTTCAAATCCAAGAAACTTGGTAATGCTCAAGGTCATAGAAGGATGAAACCGGAAACCACCCCTACATGGACCCAAGGCCTGGTTAAACTGTACACGAAAGCCTCGGTTAACGTTTTGTCTCACCTCTATCATCCACCCATGGCACTCGGAAAACAATCATACGCTCAGGTTCTAACAAGCGCTCCATGATGCTTACATAACTGAAACAGTTTAGAGCCACTTGATCAGATTTTACATGAACCTGGAATAAGACTTTATTTTCTTTAAATAGTGTGCCATTAGGTAACTCACTGAGAATTTTTTGCAATCACTCTTTCTAAAGCATGAACTACTTCTTGCAGCGATTGTATGAACTCAACCTCATGAGGATCCCTTTTCAGTGCAGCTTCAACGATTGATCCAGCCGTTTTTGACATAAGAGCTACATTTTAAGAGTAATACCAAAGAAATACCAGCCAAACAGGAAAACTAATTAATAAATTAATCTCATCATTTCTTTCCTTCAATCATGAGAAGGTATAAAATATATGCAAATATCGACACATTAAAGTTTAACTAAAACTCCATATAATGCCGGAAGAAGTATATAAACCCTAAACCCTAGGTGTACAGTCATGTGTATCTTACATAAGCCCCCTTATAACTTAGCAAATTGCAGATTATAACAGTTCACCGTAACCAAAGTTTTCATTCAGCAACCAGTTCAAAAATCGATATATTAAAGTTAACTAAAACCCCTTATGATGCCGGAAGAAGTATTAAGGTGTGTACAGTCATGTGCATAAGCCCCCTTATAAGTTCGCAAATTGCAGATTATAACAGTTCACCGTAACCAAAATTTGCATTCCGCAAGAAGTTCAAAAATTACAAATCCTAACTGCAAACAAACCTTAAGAGATTACTTTCTATAAAAACGAAAACTAACACTAAAGTAACACTCTGCAAAGAGAATATTTTGGGTGATACTCCACAAAAGGATTAATGCAGATTTTAGATGGTCAATATTTTCAAACCATACCGTACAAATAGAGCATAATGTGCTAACCTTTGACATAAATGGGTTTGTCAGCAATGATCTTATCCTTGGAAGCCATTTGAAGGCGAAGTGCCTCTTTGTGAAGCAAACTATTGTTGTGTTCCTCGAGTGCACTCATCTGCATATTTCGGCTACCCTCATTTCCATAGGGGTTTCTTCTATGCTTCCGGCCATACTCCCTACACACAGAGCAAAAAATCCTAGCCGTCCCTTCCTTGACATCAACATAAGCCCATTTGTAGGTATCTGCCCATTCCTCTCTCCATCTTTTCACAACCTTTTTCTTCCTTTTTACTGGTTGTCCCTTTGACATATCTTGGTCATCACTAGGGATTTGAGAAACCATTACCATATTCTTGCTTTCATCATGATCCTCAGCAGAAGGTTCTCGTGGCGGACCACCAATGAGGGGGGTGTTAGCAAATGCAGGATCATCATCCCCAGGTCCAATTTCTAAATCAATCTCTTCTCCAAGCTCCCGAACCACCAAGTGATGCCTCTGTGCCTGCTGAATCAAATTCATATCATCCATCATGGAATTCATCCCTAATCCACCACCCGGTAGCAACATTCAGCATGACAATCTTAACTGAAACCTGAAATCCTGCACTAACCGTTTGTTAACATGGATAAATTTATCGAACTCCATTTACAAAATTATCTAAAATTGATAAATTAGAAAACAAAATAACTTCAGAGAACATGATAACTAAAACAATTAGAAGAATCCTAAGACATCACCTTGATTTGAAACCTCTAACGTAGCAAAACCTTATAACGCTAGTAGCCACCAAGTTGAGGTTTACGTAAAATAAGGTGTGAATTACCATATAGCATGAAATCTTCTATTTATATTTTTCAGTTATCCTTATTACCTTATACTCAATAGAAAAGTATAAGTGTACAACTTAGTTTACAATACTCATTTCTCATACAATTCAGAATATGTTCCCTGCAAGCATTCCTTTGTATTTCCAAGGTAAGGCAAGAAAAAACCTTTTGTAAATCCTATAACTTCCACTACAGAGGAAATGAAAAAACTCCACCGCACTGAGACTAACACAAGCATAACTTTGATAACAGTTATGACCTCCTAAAAGCCAAAACAACAAGAACCAAAACATCAATTATCTAAACATCAGTTTTCTCAGCACCCTTAAGAACTTTCTAAACCCCATATAAAGTAACTGCCCATCGAGAATTAATCATTCAATTACACCCAAAATACATCCATTGCACCTAAATCCAAAATCACTTACGACTAAGGAGTTCTTAGAGAAGAATAAAAAACCCCAGAAAACCAAAAAGCAACAGTATTTCATTTCTAATCATTGCTAGAAGTTATTTTTTGCGGAATTCAATAACATCCATACGTTAATTGTCAATTTTGAAGAATACCCAGAACTTAGAAATCAAAAAATCCATCAAGTACCGTGAGTACAGACGATGAAAACGATGAACTTGAACGTTTCAAGTTGCAGTTTCAAACTGGTCTCTTGAGCAGTTGCTCTTCTCCAAAGCTGGAACCTTTATGCAAACGGTTGTGGAAATTGTTGAAGAAGATGACACAGAGAGTGAGATCAACACGTCTGGATAGTCGGGCTCTTGTTCGATCAGATTTTTCAGTGACGAGAAAAGATTGTATGGTACAACAGTATGTAAAGGAAAGAAAAAATAAAGGAGAAAGCTTTTATAAATATATTTGAGAGATAGAGAGAGAGAGAGAGTATACAAGTTGGGTGAATTTCATTTCTTAAACTGCAATTATGAGTGTGCAAATGTTATTATCGTAGTGGATAGTTACTTCTTCTCCGTGGCGCGCGTGACACGCGCTCCCTTAATAACCCTTTTCTTCTTATTTTTCTTTTTTAGGACAATCAAAATTCGAAAACTAGTGTAGTGGTTGGAGTAATTATCCCTATGTAAAGTTATGGGTTCGAGTCTTAACATACGTGTTATGTGTGTGAGTTTAATATATTATCATCCCATCTCAATAAGAAAAGTTTTATAATAAAAAATTCAGAAAAACATTTTAGGGCGAATTATGATTTCGTAAAATATTTTAAGACAGATTATGATTTCGTTTGTAAGTAGATTTTAGCGGAGAAAATCTAGATTAAAACAAAAAAAATCTAGATCCTTATAAATCCACACTTTTCACATATGAGGTGTTTCACATCCAATTTACTTTCACATCTGTCACTCATTTAATTTTGTCAAAACAATGTCATTGTCTTTCAATCTTTTATTAACTACTTATCTTCTTGTTAAAAGAAAAACCATTTACAAAAAAGTTTTATGCTTTCTTATCGCCGACAAGAGAGACAATCTCAAAGGATATTCAATGACAGAAATTTGACAACCGTCACCATCTTTGTTTCTGTTGTTGGCGGTGACGAAGAAAACACAGCACCAACAAAAGCATATCCAAGAATAATAGAATTTGAATTTCACCATCCGCAAAGGGTGAATAATTGAATTTATCTGCATGATCCTATCAATGATTTAGTCTTATTTGATTCTCTATTTGAGTTATTCTTCCCACCCAATGTATGTATGATACACAAATATGCACATAAAGCACAACATCAAGGAGCCCAATAAACCTAATAGGCTGAATAGGTCAGGCAAAACAAAAAACAAAAAGCCGGACCTGAGTACAAAAGTAATATACACAAAAATCAAATAATAAATGTTATGTACGGATATACTAGGTAGGCACGGCCAAAACCCTACGACACTCTCAACAGGACATGGACATTTATCTCCAAAGAAAGGACTGCGTTGTGCGTTGATCATATCCATCTTCACCCTCAGGACCTTAAAGAAGAGGCTTCAATTCTAGCGAATGAGGATGAGATTCTCTCTTCAGTCCTTCATATATGAGACTGCAAAGTCTTTAATCCTTTGCTTAAGGTGCTGCAGGCAGACGAAACATATTCAGAATAATTGTACAAAAAGATGTGTTTAAATAAATAACTAGAAGGTTAAGAGCAAATGCATAGTTGCAACAAGTCAAAGATGGAGGTCGATGGGGTTGGGATGAATTACCTTCAATTCTTCATGAAGCACCACAAATATTTTTTTCAGCCTCTTATGTCTCTGCAAGTGACATTATTAATTGGGTCAAACCGAAAAGCTCAACAAGATAAAGTTAGTTATTATTTGAAGAAAAAATAAATCATAAATGCTAAGTTTAAAGTACTGGGAGAACTGAAAACAAAAAAAATCCCAAAGCGCTTTTTGTATTGTAAATACTCAAGAAAAATAGAATCAGAGGTAAAACAGTATCTACACAAATATTTGAAATATATAAATACCAGCAACACACTGTCAACTATTTATATATGACAACATTATTTTGATCAAATTTTTCCATACTCACCAAATAAAGGATTAATCCAAAAATCTGGTGGCTTGTTAGGGTAAATTGTACTTCAAAACTTGTACATGTACAAGAACGAATTTAGAGTTGTACAAGTTCAAAACAGAAAAGCTGCAGGAAATAGTACAGCGAAAAAATTTTATTCTTATCATATCATCCTTAATTTTTTTAACTGTTTTAGTTTTCCATACATTGCAATAGTCATTAACATTCACAAAAAATAAGCCACTACAATTTCTAATAACTATTTTCAGGTATTGTTATTCATCATTCAAGAGGTACACAGGTGTAAATAATTGGATTCCACCACAATATGCTCAGGCGTATATGTGTAGCATTGAAGTTAAAAGAGTGCATTGATGTATAAAATTTTCACTGATACATCTACGAAGCCAAATTTGAAGGCATGCAAACAACACTGAGCAAAATTATGAAAACAAAATAAGCGAAACTGAAGTTACATAATCAAAATAAGAAAACAGTGAGACAATGTCTTGCTGAATTACTTCACATTTCAGGCATCAAGTACAAACTGGCAGTGCAAAAGGTATTTAGAAAACCAAGAACAAGGCATACCGTTCCACACTGACGATAGGATTCCTTCAGCTGCCCCAGGATGTTATAATGTCTATCTGTGCCTGTAGCATAGTCAAGGTCTTTCCCTAGCTTCTGGAACTCATTCCTACATTTAGCAGGAATAAATTGTTTTGAGATGCACAGATTTGAACGAAATCAACATAAACCCATTAATTAAACAAGTAACAATAAATAAGAAGCAATATTGCCTTAAAAAAGGTGAAAGGAATCTTCAGATTACCTGTAACTCTCTAGGATCTTGTTCAACGAGCAATAGCTATCATACTTATCACGATATTCTTTCACGTATTCTTTGTACCTAAGACAAGAAAAACCAAAAATACAAGGTAGGTCAGATGGCAAAAACAGAAGTAAATACAAGAAGGCCAAAGCATGGTTAAATTAGTTTCACTGGAAAAAACGCTTTTTGTTCACTTACTGAGAGAAATCTTTTATTGGTCCCTTCAGCTCAGGCTCAGTCTTCTCATACTTAGAATAAGAACAACTATTCTCATCTGAAGAAGAATCCCTTTTTCTTCTATCACTGTCATTGCCTTCTGCCGGCATTGAATCCTTTCGTACATCAGCCGAATCCACCATCATATTGGATGCCTGTCTTTTACTTTCTTTTATGGCGTGGGAAACTAGACCTCGTTTAGAGTCATGCTGTTGAGCAGCATTTGGGGTTGCTTTTTTATTGCTTTCTCCATGTCCATCCACACCAATCACTTGTCTACCTCCAGCTTCATTCTGCCTAGATTTACTACTAAGATCTACTGATTTACTAAATGGGCGCCCCACATCAGGTTGATCTACTCGTGAAGGGTGTTGCGACTGGGATTGCACAGCTCTCGGTTGAGACCTTGTTAAATCCTCAATGCGATCTTCATAGTTCCTCTTTTTATTTGAGCCTTCCTGATTACTAGGAAACTTTGAGTTTAAATCTGGTGAGAGTGACCTTCCCGAATCAAAATTTGCCTTTCCTGCAGGTTTCACTTTACTAAAATCAGAAACCCAGTTTTCTGAAGTGCTCGTTTTGTTGTCTGACTGCTTAAATGAACTTTTTCTTTCAAACTGCTTCTTAACTGTTGTTTCCTCAGGCAAGGGTTCACGAAGTTCACCCAACTCCAAGTCTGAAAACTCTCTTTGGAGTTTACTGCCTCTACCATTAACAACAGGAGGTCCATCTGCACCATTTCTGCTGTTATCCTTTGGCGAAGAACCCAAGAACAGGCTGGAAACCTGTCCACTCCCCTTGAACTTTGCAGCCATATCACCATGTTTCTGGTAGTGGGAGTCCAAAGGAACTGATTGTTTGGCTCGGATACCACCTTCCTTGGAATTTCTTGGAATCTTTTTCTCATTCGCATAATCATCGTCATTTTGATTATCTCTATGAAATTTATCTTTTTGTAGGGGTAAACCTTCATGCACATGAGAGCTCCTCTCAGAATACATTCGGCCATGCCCTAAACTCTCAGCATATCTATCATGTCTTTCTGCTGGATCAGGAACCTTTGCCTGTGGATTATGATCAAAGGACTTCCGACTTGATTGTTTAAACTCGGAACTATGTCTCCCAGAAGATGATTGGTGGCATGCCTTTAGAGAGCCAGATTCAGTATTCCCACCCCTATCAGCTCTATTCATCGCTTGAGAGACAGGGTCTTTATGAGAGCCTTCAATGAGTCTATCAGGAGACAGATTGTGAGAAGCTTCTGGAAAATGGACACCTTTACCCACAGAAACAGGAGGTTGCTGTGAGATTTCTGTTTTTGACCTTTTTTTGCGTTCCGATTTCTCATCAGAGTGCTTTACCTCAGAACTGCTTTTGGATTTAACTTTAGATATCCTCTCAGAGCTGTCAGACTGCTCATACCTGAAGTCATCCTTGACAGTAGTGTCCCCTCCAAACAAAGGGTCTACCAAACTTTGGTGGTCTTGGAGCTCCCCATGCTCAGGTGAACAGGGTTTTGTTTCTTCCGGAGGCTGTTCACCTTTATTACGATTAGAGTTACCAACTACAGCAAATTCAGTATTCTTTTCCACATCAGGCAAGTGTCTTTCAGTCTCAACTGCGTCAAATTCAAGATCATCTTGCTTCTCATCATACCCACTCTGCACAGGCCTGCCATCAGGAGTTTTCCATGGGACGGGCAAAGTAGAGAACCCTGGTTCGGAGCCTTGCAATTCATGCTTTGGTTCTTTATCATCTTCACTTGTCATAATATCCACATCCTCATCAGAACCCTCCTTGCTATTAGAAGATGCATCGCTTTCACTATCACTACTACTTACACTCCCGCTTCCCCCTGGGCTTTTACTTTTGCTTCTGCTTCTGCTACTGCTAGGACTTCCACTGTCACTTCCGGTATCACTGCTGTCACTATCACTGTCACTGTCACTTCCGGTATCACTGGAACTGCCCACTTGAGCCTCAGTATTTTCGGACCCCCTTTTATCACCAAACAAATCAGGTGAATGCTTTTGGTTATCAATTTTTATCAATGCATTTGGTTCTTCTCCAATTGTAGCATTCAACTGTCCCTGAACCCGTTCTTCCAACTCATTAGGAGTAACTTTCTCTTCAAAGTGTGATGCTCGAACAGGCGTTTGATCACGGTTCTCATTATGAGCCGGCGTCTGGCGAAGTTTATCCTCTGGGGAACTGGAAATTAATTACATGCACATTAAAATACATGCAGAAAGAGAGACAGAAAGTAGCAGCTTATCAACCACCGAACAGACTATATAATTCCACAAGAGTGGTCATTATGTCGTATACTCAATGACATAACTTGCATCAAAATCTCCAAGAGGAAATCCTTGCTTGATCCACTGTCAGTCGGCTTTTAAAAACAAGGATACAAGTACAACCAGGATAGACTATAAAGCTAAATTATAGTCCATCTTTGTTGTTAAAGGTTGGGAAATAAAAGTAAACGAAAGGATTCTAGGTAAAGTTGTTTGGGATAAGAATAAGTAGTTTAGCATAAAACTTCAGATATAAATGAATGGAGTTAACATTCAAGCATCATATAAATAAATTCAGTGTGACATAACAACCAATAATGCATATGCACTTATAAGTCCAGGGGAGAACTCGTAAAGCATCTCTAATGACATCATGCAAGCTCAAAGGGGATACAAACAGCCCAAAAGATACCCATTTTCCTTCTATCTTTCTATACACAGGAGCCATTAGGTTTAGTATTGTGTAGTAGACCCAAGATTCCGTATATGCTAAAAGGCAAAGAGAACAGGAAAACAAATTTGCCACTAATTGACTTCATCATGAAGAGTAGCCTTTGGAGAAAGAAAAAAAAACTTGAGTACCTTCCACTTTCAGACAAAGGTTTCTTGGAGGATTCTAACTCCACTCCTGGTTTCAAGAGATATCTCCCTGGAGCTCGGTAATTAGCAATCTGATATCAAATTGAATGAGAAAACATAAAATTACTTAATTTTATTTGAGTAATAGGCATCAAGGATTTCCATCACTTACCTTCTTAAGAATGGGATCAATTCTCTTTACAGAGTTGGGATACGAATCTCCAATAGCTTTCTCCAAATCCTATAAACATGCAAGACAGAGAGAGTGAGATAAGTGGTGTGAGAAGAAAACAAGACATTTCAAGAATTTATAATAGTTGCTCAATTCTGTAGGATTCCAGAAGCACCGTATTGGCAAATTTGATTGTTCATCCCATGCATATAAGGTTTTGTGTGATTAAAATACTATATGTATTATTGTACGATACAAATTTATAAAAGACTTTAATAAGTACATAATTTAAAATTGATTTTAAAAAAATAGGTTTCACAATCAATTAAAGATAATGTAATACACCTATACTACTTTGAGAGAGTTTTGTACCTATAGTATGGTCATCACACTCTACTGATTTTCCACTTATTGTGATAAAGTCTAGTTGTGAGGTACTTAAAAAACAGTGACTACAAAAGGAAATAATAAATTGTCTTCCAGAAATCTTTGTAACTGAGTAAATGAAATGTATGGTGGAGGCTGCGGGCTAAACGTCGATACCCTTGAGTCCATGGTCCTTAACCCCTAGGGAGGTTGTCTGGGTGTGTCTATGGCTAGGGGCTTCACATGGATATTTTGGATCAAGCAACGTAGAACTCTCTTCTGTTTTTGTCTTGTGTGAAGTGGTGTCACCCTTAAGGTTGAGGTATATGTCCTTTTGGGAAAATATCCTTTACGAAGTGGCATTAGTCCACTTGGAGTAATGGTGATATTTAAAATAAAATAACATAAAATGACCTTTTATGATAGGAAAATTGAATAAGAGACACAAGGCTAATATCAAATATATTAAATGTCATTAGTTAGTGCATACCTTTATGTTCATCCCCTTAGGATTCTCCATGAGCAAAGAAATCAACATATTCTGCAAATCTGTAGGATTAGCTCCATTATTGCCTTTGCCCACTGTTTTCCGTGCTGTAGTAGTACCCCTGATTGGAATTTCTTTATCAGAGCTCGGAGCAGGTTTGTCTTTACTAGTCACCTGAAAGGGTACAATATCTTCTGCACTTGCATGACTCTTTGAAATATTTCCAGTTCTTAATGGAGATGATGGAGCACGGGATTGCTCAGGTGGAGATGGAAGAGGTGATGATGAGTACCTGCCCTTCACAGTAGTTGTTGCTGACATTCCAGATTTATATGCTGATTTAGGGGGAGCTGAAAATCCTATAATATTGAAGGCAATTCAATTAACAACTTTAAAACTGGAAACCTGGAAGAAGAAAGATTTTCAAACCATAAAAAGGAGGGAAGAGGGATAGTGACACGGTTTTCTTTTCTGGCCGGGGACAGTAACAAGGTTGAGTGGGCGGGACAATTGCAAGGGAGATTTCCAGTGAAGTTTATTATGAGGAGCTAACCGGGGAGTAGAAGTAGATTCCTAACAGCTTGAATTAGGGTGGGAAGAGTAACGAGAACACAGTTTTTCTTGTATGGGCAGTGGCGCAAAATAAGTGTCTAATGGTTGATCATTTAGGTGGTGAGGTTTGACATAAAGAATAACTGCATCATGTGCAAGAAACCACAAGAAACAACGAACCACCGCCCAAGAAGTGTGGTACTATTGTTATTTGGTTTTTAGTATCCAGTGGGTAGTGCCTATTTCGGTGACCCTTGTCGTGGGGTGTTAGCAAGTCTCCAGTAACAAAACTGTGACATTAATTTGGAAATTTACCCCCAAACTCAGAGTTGTGATCTCTGTTGGAAGGAGAGGAATAAACAGATTTGTAGGGCAAAGAAGTTACTGTTGTGCAGTTAAAGAAAATATGGTGTTAGTCTTCTCTTTGACTGGTTTAAGGCCAGAAATAGATTCACTACACTTGTAAATGTATACTGCGGTCTTTTCTTGCCCCATATTATATTAGCACAATCAATTTACTTTAATAAATAAAGTAATATGGCAATATATACACAGATGTCACTTGTATAAGGGACCACCCCTCCTTTTTTTTTTAAAGAGAGAGAAAAAAAAGGGTTAGGAAATAAAAATGTCTAGAAGAAGGCTCCACTCACCTTGAGGCAGTTCAACTTTCTGCTTTTTAAATGGAGGCTCTTTCTTTTGTTTGAAATTCCTCCACTGATGATTAGCTGGAAACAAGTGAGGTATCAGAAACTTCACTTGAGTAGCTCAGAGATTTCAATTGTGATTCTTTTTTATAAAATTAAAAAGCAAAAAACAGTAGTTAACTGAATATATATATATATATATATATATATATACGATCAGCAATAATTTAAACAAAAAGAAAAACAACTTGAGTAATTAAAGTATATAATTTTTTTTATTAATGCTCTTCAATTTAGGCTGAGCACTTAAAATCTATTAATCCTCATGGCACTACAGCTCTAGCTAGTTCAATCTGATTCGCTTATAAAGGCAATGCAGACTACACAGACTGAATTTACATACATCTCGAGTTTTTCTGCTTTGCACTAAACTATTGATTTCTGTACAAGTTAGAAAAGGAACTCTATCATTTAATAAATAGAGAAATACACGAAACCGGCATTAGAAGCCTTACCAGTTCCAGCAGCATATTGCTTTAATTGATTCTTCATAGCTGTATTTTGTTCTAACACAATGGCTCTGTTTTAAGGAACAAAAATAAATTAAATTGATACAACAAAGGAATAAGACAACAGTCTAAACAGCTCAAAGACATAACCGAGATGCACCACAAAGGACTTTAACCCTCTCATAATTGTACTTATAAAGTCTTGAAACAAATAACCAAAAGCTAACCAGAGCTACACAAAAATGATCGCAACTGAAAATAAATTTTAAACATGTACTATAGGAAGAATCATCTGGAATGGATGAAAAACAATTTTTTCTATCATTTAGGAATGGGTGTAAGGGTGAAGTAAGATACTTTGGTTGCATGTTAAATGCAGGTATAATGATATTATTAGCATCTAAGTACCACCTAAAATGGTGTTTTATTTTGTAACCATTAAGACAGCAACCAATGGAGATGCGGGTTAAAAATATAATTGGGACACAATAAAAGAAACCGAAGATTATGAATATCAACACTGCATAATGATAAAGTAAAGAAACTCCGATATATCAACCAGATTACGTACTTGCGGGTTTTATTCTTGCGCTCAGCTTCCTCTGACCGCATTTTAACATGGTTCTTAGTTGACTCATCTAAGATACGCTGCACATTTACTTTGCGCCATGCACATCCTGATTCAACTAGCAATCCATTTCCACTTTCACCACTTTCACGCTCTTCATAAATGTCACAGAGGTCACCAAATTCCCGCGACCATGTAAACGTAAACTCCTTCCCATCCAGATCAATAACCTGATGCAATGTTGGACCATTCAATGCAATGAAAACGTTAAGATAATTGCTGCACCTATATTAAAGACTAGCTACTATGAAGAAAATTCCAAATATCCCAATGGAAAGGCTTAAAAGCATTCAAATTTTATCATATGGGGAGCACAAACTATCCCAAAAACTCTGAAAAACATCAACCCCACCAGATGAATAATTTCACAGGAAACCCAATTAGTTGACGAAGTAATAATTCTACAAAAAGTAACGAAAGGAATATGATTTGAACTATATAAGCTGCACCTAAC
Organism: Prunus armeniaca; assembly: GCA_903112645.1. Lineage (NCBI taxonomy): Eukaryota > Viridiplantae > Streptophyta > Magnoliopsida > Rosales > Rosaceae > Prunus > Prunus armeniaca. The sequence continues at coordinate 3,980,272 of CAEKDK010000003.1, read as the reverse complement.
CAAAAGTCAGCTCAACGTTGCCTCGTAAAAGATAAGAAAAAATTAAAAGTAAGAACGAAACAAATACTCCTAAGTCTGCCAATAATAAATTTTAAGGATTTAAGCAAAACCCAATTGAAGAATTACTCACAAACCAAGTACAAGATCATCAGAAAAATTATAAAATATTCCATAACCTACTGAAAATAGTTAAAATTTGAAGAAAATGAGCAATGCACAATCCGAAACTAACCAAGGAGAACACAGACCAAAAGTACAAGCACAAATTTTTTCTCTATGAAACTTCATAAAACAACAGAATTTAAAGAACAAAATGAGAAATCGAAGAAATTGAGCAATGCCCAATTGAAACACGACCAAGAGACGCATAGGCAAATCACAAACACTAAAATATAAATTTCCAGAACCCAACAAAATTAGCAAAAATTAAGCAGTACTCAGTTCAAATACTGCCCCAGATACTCACATTGCCAATGGGATTATTGGGCAGAGAACCAAATTTGATGCGGGGGGCCCCACCTTGGGCCTCGACGCGTTTGATCTCTTCGGCCAAGTCGGGCGCCATACGAATGATCATAGAGAAAGCAAGTGGGTTATGGCCGGCGACTAAACTGAACTGCTCTTCAACGGCAGGCGCAGAGGCAGCTGCTGACGTGGCGGGGCCTGAGTTGCGGCTTCTGGGGTTGGAGCCACCGCCACCGAGGGAGAGGCGGCTGGTTTGGGCGGAGGAGCGGTGCGGTGGAGGGAAGGAGGCTCGGCCAAGCTTGGCCGCTCCGGCTCCTCGGCCAGAGCCGCCGCCGCCAACTCGGCCGGGCTTTGATGAGCCTCCGTACATTGGTGGGAGGTTTAGAGAGAGACGGAATTAGCGTGGAATTGGGATTTGTTGTGAATTTGCTCGGGTCACAAACAGAGCGCACCAAAATGCCTCTTCTGGTTGATCTCGTGTTTATGTTGAAAGCGGCGTCGTTTGGTGAGGGCTTAAGAATCCCCTAATTAAAAGAGGAGTTCCTTGTGATAAAAAGAAAAAGGGCAACGTTGCTCATCGATTTAATTATGAAATTGTGAGGTTATTTGATTCCTTGTTATCATCATAATCGTTGTGTTTATGAAAAGCATTGTCTTCCTCGGTTATTATAATCATAGTTAGATATTGGACCGCCAATTGATATGATATTAAAACCTAACCGATTAGTTACAAATCGAAATTTTTTAGTTCATTACTTGAATTTTAAGATTTGAAAATCGAAGAATCCAAAGGCAAACGGGTTGGTTTGATTTTAGCATAAACCGAATTACCAAACAAAATCAAAATACATACCAAAATATGTTGAAGTATTAACTAAAATATTAGTGAATATATAACAAATATTGTACATATTAAACATGTCAACGGGGTTTAATTTAGTGAAAAATTTATTGATTTGCATATCAACGGTCTCATACTCGAACTCTCGTGGTATTTTGGCAATGTGTGTGTGAGAAAAGCCCCTCTATCTTCCTAACTTTGGCAACAACAAAAACATAGTAATATTAAAACAGATCATATATGTATTGCATGAAGGCATATTCATTATGTTGGGTCCTAAATGATATTCCTCCACCTCCATGTCCCCTTGATAAAAGAAAACATATTATTTATGTAATCATATGAGTATAATTAAGATTAAGAGTAAGGATAAGCATTTCATATAGGGATTTCAATTCTTTGTGTGGAATCTCTAATAACAAAACATATACTCTATTCTAATACTAATATTCCTATTAACAATTTGGTATGTCCCAATTTTTATAATCATTAGGCTTGTTTGGAAATACTTCTTTTTGAAACACTTTTGTTCATAAAATACTTTTAGCGCTTATATTAGAAGAACATAAAAAAAAATTATTGAAAATCCAATTGCTTCTCATAAGCACTTGAAAGTGATACCTAAAAAGGCACCTCTATAAAGCATTTTTGTGACCCACAAACACTTATAAGTTTTTTTGCCAAACACTATAAGAAGCAATTATGGTTGTCAAAAAGCACTTTTAGTTTTTTTTTAATAAACAGTGATGAAAAAACACAAGTACAAAGCAATAATGGTGCATGAATACGGATAAATCTTCTTTAGTAACCAAACGCAACAACAAGTTGAATTAATCCGAAGAGAATCGCATACAACCACTAAGTGACTAGAAACACTCCCAAACAAACCTTTAGTTACATTAGATATACTAGTTCCAATATAGATATTAGTTTTAATGTACTAATGGTAACACAAATATTATATTGAATTCATTACTATTAACTAATATAATTAATGAATAAACCGTAATACTAGGTAGTTTATCTTAAATAAAGTAGTAATAATGTATTAATGGTTTATAATATATATAATATATAGTTAAACTATTAATGGTAAGATAGACGGTACATCACACTCGCTACTTGATTGTAGTATTAACGAACTAGTTGTCATAAATCGAAAAAAATAAGACACAGTTCGCACACAACCCATAATCATCATCACCCACCTAGGATGGAAACCCAACTTTAGCAACATATGTTCCAAAAAAAGGCCATTCAATAGGTCATAAGCCTTAATCATGTCAAGCTTTAACGCCATGGAACCCTTCTTCATTCTCCTTCTCCTGTTTGTTGCATAAGCAAGCTCAAAAGCGATGATGGTATTATCCAAAATCAAACCCCCAGAACAAAAGTGCTTTGACAATCTGATATCAAATATTTAAGCACCAATTTCAATCTATTGGCTACCATCTTAGCTCCAATACAATATATGATGTTACAAGGGCTGATTGGCCGTAATTGTGTCATATCATGCGATTCTAGCACCTTTGGTATGAACACTACATGAGTATAATTAACCTGTCAGAGCATATCTTCGGAATGCAAGAAGGCCCGAACAGCTGGGCAGACATCCATTCTTATCAGGCTCCAATATTTTTGGTAGAAAAATGGATTCAACCCATATGGGTTGAGGGCCTTTGACAGATGCATCTGGAAGGTAGGGCTTGTCAATGGGCTAGGCTAGTCTTCAAAGAGAAGAGAGAAAATAACAAGCCGAGCCAGGCTGGGTTTTTAAAGAAAATTCAAAGCCTAGGTCCGACTCATGGGCCGTGCTTGAGAAAGCCCATCGGGCTGGGCTGGGTTAAGCCCAATGGGCCGGCCTAAAATGGGCCTATTTCATTCGAAAAGAAGAAGAAGAAAAGGAGAAGAAAAAAAACAATATGCCATTCAAAAAGAGGCACTCAATTGCATCATAATTAGACCGTAACATGTTTTAAGAAATAATTTTAAAAAATAATAAGTATCAAATTTTTTTTTATTTTAAAAGGATAGTATGAATAAATATGCAAATGCTTGGTGACGAGTTCAAGAAAAACATGATTATATTTGGTGGTATGATTATATTTGGTGATATGATATGTTGTTCGTCTTATTCTTGATTTATATAATTGTTGTATTAATAATTGACACAAATTAATGTTCTAATCATCCAATTATAAACTGGGAATGAGTAAAGAAAATAAATTAAATGAAACAAAATAAGAAACTCAAAATAAACACAAACAACCATTTCTATCACCCCTTTATCACCACTGGATTACCAGTTTATCACGTTTTAGGTAGAAACGAATTATGAACTTCCTCTATTTTTCAGTTTCGATATATGTCCAGTTTTTGACCTATAACTTTTCACCCGTTTGTGCAAATTTGTGTTCTTTATATGGTTGGATTCAGCACAGCAAAATGAATGAGACTAAGCAAACAAAATGTAAAAAATGGATACAAAAATGAGCAAAATTCAATGGAAATAAACACAACGTTTCAAACAAGTCACACAAAAAAAAATGAAATAGGGGGTTAGTGATTCAAGTGATATAATCCTAATCGTAAACCTTTATTTATACATAATTATATATGTATGCGAGCCTAATGGGCCGAGCTTTTGTGGGCAGGTTGGGCTGGGCTTTATTGGGCTTAATAGAGCTGGGCTTATGGGCCGAGCTGGGCTTCAGACAACCAAGCCCAAGCCTAGCCCAGCCCAATGCGGGCCGAGCCATCCAAAAGCCCATAACGGGTCAGGCCGGGCTATTTCTCGATGGGTCAAGCGGGCCCCCATTGGCCCATGAGCCCGCGTGCCAAATGATAAGGCCTACTAGAAGGTCGCCACCAGAATCTCCTCATATGTTACCTCTTCCACTAGGTGATTATTCATCTCATATGTAACCTTAGCATCCACAGTGTCCAAAATGGCATGTGCATCTAGTGGAGAACTAGAACTAGAATAGAACAACTCATCAAAATAAGACAACACCACTCTTTCAACCCCCATAATTGATGTGTGCCATTAACCATGCACATCAGGTAAGCCATGGATTAAATTTTTCTCCCTCATACTAGTTGCTTTATTATGAAAAAAAAAGTGTATTATGATCCCCCTCATTCAACCATCCCACTCCAAAACGCCTCCTCATGTGCTAGTAAAATATTCAAGTGTTTTTGCACCACATGTTGCCTTTAAAATTGCTAGGGTCCATGGTTGCCTGAATAGTATTCCGAGCTGCGCTTGCAACTTCTGAGCCTACTTGATTCTCCCTCCAAAAATCTCCTTACTCCATTTAGATAATTTATCCTGTGTAGCCCTTACTTTCCACACAAAACCCTGTATTAGGTGATCGCCAAATACAGAATTTCACCCCTCTTGAATGATGGTTTCACACCCTTCATGATTTGGCCACATTTTTTCAAATCTAAATCGTTTCACCTTTCGATGGGAATTAGTAAATACCCCCCGAATACTCACTAGAAGAGGAACAGTATCAAAGTTGCTAGGAGGAAGATGACGAACTACCACATGAGGAAAGAGGTCACGCCATGCCTGGGTCGCGATTGCTCTATCCAGTCATACTCATATATCACATGGCTGATGACTACGCCACGTATACTTATAGCCCACAAAACCTGAGTCATGTATTCCACACTCTTCTAGTGCCTCCATGAAACCCTTCATTTGCCTTTCGTGACGTAGGTTACCCCCAGCTGCTCATCCTCACGGAGCACCTCATTAAAATTCCCTACACAACCATGTTAACCAATTCCCTTGACCTAACATCGACATTAGCCCCCAAGACTTAGGACGATCATGTACCACGAGGAATTCATGGAAACCTGTTAAACTCCAATCGCTGGCCCCTCCTACAACTCCTACTTCCACATCAATAAAATGGGATGAAAATCATTTAACCCTTATAACCAACTCTACTGGCAAGAGAAGGCAATGCCCCTCAGAACAACCATTATTGTTGACTGCTAAAACATGGGGAAAACCTAATTTCCCCTTTACCCTAGCCATATATGCCTTTAAGCATCGACCACTTTGGGAACTTCACGACGAATAACACATTTCAGCCCATTGACTGCCCAAGGGTTCCCAAGCCCTTGACAGTTCCAACTTAAAAGATTCATTGTGCTCGGTGGGGTTGCTCCTTTGCAACCTTCGCCGATCCTCCAACACATTATTTTTTGGTATACAGAGCGAACCCCATGTTGGCTTGGTCTTGGTCCCCTCGCATGTGTATGTTGCCATGTTGCACAACATCTGTTTCCACCCGACTGATAACTCCCTTCCCATTAGTCTTTAAAACCCTATCGCTACTTGACTTACGTGTCTCATGTTGCACTGACGCCTTAACTAAATTAAGGCACATCACAATTTCACGTGGGGTTATCCCTCCGCGCCTAGCCCACTACACTTGTTTGCCCTTGGCTGCTAAGCCATAATAGTTCTTATTAATGGGCTATCTTGTGCAGGCCCGCGACCAATGATGCGTCGGCAATCTCAAACTTGCCCTAAGAAGATTTATCAATGCACCTTGTAGGGGACTTTTTCTTCCTGCAGCTATAATGGGCTGGGCTGCCGTAAAGGGCAGACTGAGGAGACTGTCCCCTTTGTTTAGGTTCGAAAATTAAGCTCCAAAAATATTTTGAAAGGGCAGCAAAGCCTTGGGAAATATTTTGGCTATCTTCACAACCAGAATAATGGTAACTTACAGATGATTTTGGCATGCTTACAGATAATCCTTTTAGCTCAGCGTGAGTGACATGTGGCATAGGAGCAAAATCAACATGAGTTTAGCACTAAGAGAGAATTTAGGCTTGCTTTATGAGAAAAGAAAGTGTTAAGGTAAGGAAGGAAATGTTTTGTGAAAGATTTGGCTAGGAAAGGGAAAATGAATAGCAGAGTTCTTCTGGCAGCTGCTAGAAGAACAAAATGGAGAAAGAGATGAATAGTGTACGAGGTTGCTGGGTTTTTGCAAGTTAGAGAGAAGGTCTGCTCTCTGAATCTGAGTTGCCCTCATTAGGTAGAAGAAGCCTCAATTTATAGCCGCTGGAAACCACCATTTTTCAAGAAACCCTAATGGCTTCTACCCATTTTGGCTAAGCTTTTTCCTCGTTTCTCCTCTTCTTCTTTGACTTCCCTATCTTGGCAAAAATTGCCTCTGTCTATTTGAACGAATTCAGGAAATTTGGGAGCTCAATGCCCCCTTTCCTGCAGCTGTTCAGTGGGAACTTTCATTCTTGGCTACTGTTTTTTCTTCTTTCCTTCCCCATTCTTTGGTCAAATCTGATGAAGGAAAGGAAGTGAAAATATATGCTGGTCCAAAGGGTGCTTCTGACAGCCTGCATGCTATATTCCTTGGTTCTTTGAACGTCTCTGACTTGGAACTTGCTCCCTGCATGTGATGGAACCTCCCAGCAGCTTTGCTCATTGAATCTGCCAACCTTCCTCACGCGGCTTCTATTTTTTTCAAAAGGGTTGAGGCTTTTGTGGGTTATTTTTTTGGAGTTTTATATGGGTCAAGGTGGTTCCCTAAGCAAATGGGCTTTTTGTTAAACATTGGGCTTTTTGTTTGTATTAATAGGCTACTTTGCTTGGGCTATTGAGCTATTTTCTCTCTTATGCTTACTCACATGTTTGGGCCTAAGAAATGGGCTTGAGTCTCGAGGCTCCCAAGCAACCCGAGACTTTCCATTTCCCAGCCCATTAATGGGTCTCATGTTGATTTATTACCGTCCATACCACAATCCACTCAAGCAAGCCCCGGTGTTTGAGTGACTTGGGCCCACTTAGGCTTGTAGCGTGGTTGGGTGTAAGATAACGATTTCGTGCTTGGCATGGCATGTCGCTTGGCATGTTTTAATTTATCGTCCTGCGATGTTTAATTTTTGCATGGGCTTGTAGACCCGGTATATTTTATCTTAACCCTTAGCAAATTTATTTATTTAGCGTGGCACATGAACTGTAATTCGCATGTGATGGATTTTTGTGTACTCTTCCTTAAGCTTTTTCTTAATGGACTGTCGTTTCGGGCTGATAATTTATTCTGGCCCAATCATGAATTTTTTGGGTCTCAACACACTTGAAGGCCTATGTTCGATTCTTCCCTCCCCCAATATTCCTTGTATAAAAAATAAAAAAACACCAAAATCCTTCTTCATCACGAGCAATTTTTTAGAGATTTTCTATTTAAACCCCACACTTCTCTTTGTTCACCCCAATATTTAAATCATTAAGCTGTAAGTTTTATTATTATGTAAAAAGACAAAAAAGGTCATCCAACTTAATACTTAACCCTAGTACATCTATATACACATCCCATACACCCCACCACTCTTCATATTAAGTTTTAGAAAAATTCAAAGTGTAGCACCTGAAGTACCAGTTTTATCTCCTCTCCCATCGGAACGTTCGTACCAACTTCATTCTCATTGTAAATTTCTCTCATAACAACTTCCCTTGACTTACTCTGTATGCTTGCTCTTGAATTCATCAACCTGCCATTGCTTAAAATTTCCAGCATGATCTCCCCAAAGCTATATACATTCCTCCTCTAAGGGTAGCTTGTGGGGTTTAAATAGAAAATTTCTTTTCTTTCTTATTTTTTCAGATTGTGGTGTATTTAAGGGTAGTTTAGGAAGATAGTGGGGTTTTCTTAGAAATCGTGAAATTTTAAATTAAAAGTTGGAGTGAACTTAGAACATGAGGTGAACTAAGAGAAGTGTGGGGTTTAAATAGAAAATCTCATTTTTTATTTATTGAAAAAAAAAAGGATTTTTAGGTTTTAGACATAAAAAAATTTTCACTTTTGGAAAAAGCCAAAGCTTTTTAAAAAAAGACAAAAAAACCGCTCAACTTTCAAATTAAAGACATGCATATGTATTGGATTCCTTAGGAAATCTCAAAAATAAATAAGGCCATTTTTGTTCATTTTTGCTTCTTTTAAAAATTTTCTCTCTCCTTTTGCTTTTTCCAAAATATCCCAAAAAAATATCAAATTTTAGTATTTTTAGTACCGTGTTTCCAATTGTGGGTTATCCGCACCGCAAGTAGCCGAATTATTCATTTTTGTTACGGATCCGGGCTCGGACTCGTTCTCTATAAAGCGAAAGCCAGAAGCCTAGAACACACAAGCACAGCAGAGCACGGCACATTTGTCTTTGCCTGTTCTCCAAGCTAAACTCTACAAAAACCCGAACCTCTGTCTCCTACCGATCTTTGAAGTAGCAAAGCTTTTCAACCATGATTACCGGTTAGAGGGCCTGTCGAGCTTAATTTCTCATCTAAGATATATTAGATATTGATTTTATTTATAGTCCAAATTGGTATTTTTACTTGTTCTTTTTAATTTTGATCATTTCTGTTCACTTTGAGGGCGCACTTAGGGCTTTTCATTCAATTCTGTGATCTAGGTAACTGGAGATTTTTGATATTTGATACGGTTAAGCATTTTGTTCATCCGTCTTTCTGAGCAATTTGAGCTCGATTTGCGGCCTATTTTTGCAAATTAGGATCTGGGTCTTTCCGAGCTTTGGATTTCTGATGTGGGTTTTTCGTATTGAAGTGGAGTGATTCAATTTTCGTCTTTAGGGCGTAGAATGGAACGCATATATATTTCTCAGTCTATTTGGCGTCTTTTGCTATTTTCAACTGATGTAACAATGTTGATGACATACTGTCGAAGAATCTAAGATGTTGCTGAAAAATCAGTTTTCCAAGACTCCAGACTCTTACCAGAAATGAATAAACTAGTTTTAGCTCGGTCGCAAATTTTTTCTAGATTCTGTCAGGTTAATTGGAGGACAATAAAAGCATCTAAATTAATAATTGTGTTATTCATTTGATGTTCTGTAGATTTGTAACTTGTAACTTGAGTTTGTAGATTCTGTTTTTGACAACTGTGATTTATTACCCATTTGTAGTTAGTGTAAAATGGCAAAAGGAGATGTTTAAAGCTGTGGAAATTGACACTACTCAGCCCCCTTATGTATTCAAATGCCAATTATACGACTTAACCGGGGTACCTCCTGAAAGACAGAAGATAATGGTTAAAGGTGGTTTATTGAAGGTAAACAGATGGCTTTGGGCGTAGTGAAATTGTCCCATTATATATATATATATATATATATGTGTGTCCTTCTTCTTGATACTGTGTTGATGAAATAAATCCTTCTGCACATGTCTAATTAAAACTTCCTGTAATGTGCCCAGATGAAGCTGTCTAGTATGTGCCTAACTTCTTTTGTGTGTGTGCGTGTCTTTTTTTAAATGCAGGATGATGCAGAGTGGTCGACATTAGGAGTAAAAGAGGTGGGTTATTGTTGAAGTGAATTTGTTCGCTTCTTATTTATGGTTTAATCACAAATCTATAACCTTTCATAGGAGAAAAAGAAATTATCGATTATATATCTTTGTATAGGGTCAAAAATTGATGATGATGGGGACAGCAGATGAGATTGTCAAGGCTCCAGAGAAGGGTCCCGTTTTTGTGGAAGATCTCCCTGAAGAAGAACAAGCTATTAACTTGGTAAGTAGTAATTCTGCACCTTTGAATGGAAGCTGTCTTTTCTTTTCAGTTGTAGGAAACATAATTTTTTTCCTTCTTGTTCTCTTTGATCTCATGCTGTTATTATGATATGCTTGTGATACTGTTTGCAAACTTCCCCTATTTCTGTCATTTAGAGTTTTGCATTGTCTTTTGTGTGTGTGTGTGTGTGTGGCTCTGTAACATTTGATTTGTTCTTACTTTTCTGTGATTTTGACCTTCGTTATGATGTTGTACTATTGTGGTAGGTGTCCTAGTTGACTAGTAATACCAACAGGTTATTTTCTTCTTACCTGACATGTGAATCATTATCAGAAATAATGGCTTCATTGAATTCTCAATTATGCCACCTTATGTCTTTGGAGGTTCAGTCCTAAAAGGACTTTTTTTTTTCTTTTCTGTCTTTGTAACTTACTTAGACTTTTTTTTGTGTTTCTGAATTCCATGGTTTTATTTTGGGTTTCAATATTTGATTTTTTTTTCTTTTTTTCTTTTTGCGTCATGTATAAATTATCTCACCCTATGTTATTTATACTTCCAGGGTCATAGTGCTGGTCTATTTAATTTAGGAAACACCTGTTATATGAACTCCACCGTACAATGTCTGCATTCAGTTCCGGAGTTGAAGTCAGCTTTGATCAAGTAAGTTGCCTTGTTCAGTTAAAGAATGCATGTCAATTTACTTGCAATATTTATGTTTTTTTTGTAATAACCTTAGACTAGTAATGAAAATATATTTATTTCTTCAGGTATTCACATTCTGGAAGAAGCAATGATGTGGATCAGACTTCTCATATGTTGACTATTGCAACTCGTGATTTATTTGGTGAACTGGATAAAAGTGTCAAGTCTGTGGCACCCATGCAATTTTGGATGGTTTGTTATCTTTATTCACTTTTTAAACTAATTTCTCTAACTACTTTTTATATCTCTATGAAGCATCGGAAACTCCTATGAGTATAATCTTAATTTTCTTGCATTTTTACTATCAAAACTTTCAGAGAATCTATGTCAGGGAGCCTGATAAATCAGTAGTTCTTGGATTCGTAGTTTCTTACTGATAATGAGTTGATTTGCTATTATATTGCAGGTATTGCGTAAAAAGTATCCTCAATTTGGTCAGCTGCATAATAATACCTTCATGCAACAGGTTTTCAAATGATTTTTTACCGTATTGTAACACCGCTTGCTGCTTAATGCTAGTTACTCTGGTAGTTTATTGATAATTTTATTCTAAATGTGTAACAGGATGCTGAAGAATGTTGGACACAGCTTTTGTACACCCTTTCTCAGTCTCTAAGATCGTCGGGTTCTAGGTAGGTTATTATTATCATTTTTTGGGTTCTATATGTATTGTAGGAACTGCAAGTAGTTTTGAACTGAGTCCCCACTTCAATTGTTAACCATGTTGGAATTGAGTCTTCTTAAGCTAATGATCTATGGAAACTGATTCCCCACCTCAATTGTTAACTATGCTAAATTTGGTTGGTAATACTTTTGTAAGCTGTTTTTTATTCTTTCAACTTCTTAGTCCTTTTAGGTCTAGTAGCAATTTTTGTGTTCTCTTTGTTTAGTTGCCAGTCTGTGTTCTGCCATATAAATACGTGCAGGAAAATTATAGTGTATGATGTTCTCTTGCAGTGAAAGTCCAGACACAGTTAAGGCCCTTTTCGGCGTTGAACTTGTTAGCAGGTTAGATATCCGCAACTTATCAGCTACTGTATTCTGATTAGATATTGGTTAACACTCAGTAGCAGTCTCAGATTACCTTTTAAACAGTTTGCTTGTTTATTATTATGAGATTAACAACATATTCTTCATGATTCTGGATGGATTGTTCTGAAAAATAAGTAAATTAATGTATGAATAATTTGTTCAGTTTGTCTGGCTTAAGCTAACGTTTGTTACCTTATCGATTGGGTGATTTTGTTTTTCTTTCTGGCTTGATATATTACTAACTTGTTGAAGTTCATAATTGGTTATATATTAATATTTCTGAATCAGCCTTTTACGAGTTTTTCAGTTTATTTTATGAAGCTGAACTTTGCTACCATTTCATTTATTTATTGATTTGGTGGGATGCTAGGGTGCACTGCGTAGAAAGTGGGGAAGAAAGCTCAGAAACAGAATCAGTGTATTCCCTTAAATGCCACATATCACATGAGGTGAACCATTTGCACGAAGGGTTAAAACATGTAAGTGTAATCACATTCACAACTATATAGGAGATCTTATTTGTGTGTGCTAGAAATGCAATGATATTATTAAGATACGAGATAAAAATTACAAGGTTCTGATTTATTACACTGATTCATGTAGGCTTTAAAATCGGAATTGGAAAAAAATTCTCCTTCTTTGGGGCGTAGTGCGATCTACCTGAAGGAGTCTCGTATCAATGGCCTTCCAAGGTACGAACTATCATTGTAGCTTGTAACTCACCAACATGTAATCTTGCAGTCTCCAACTATATGAATTATACACTATCACGTTGTCCATTCAGTAACTTATGATGTTACAATTTCGATGCATTAGATTACTTTCTTTAAGTTTGTCTATTCAGACTCCTTTTGTCCTTTATTTTCTGGGTATGTGGCTAAAATTGAGTTGTAGTCTGGCCTTTGAATTTAACCCAAAGAAAAAGAAAGAAATGAATATCATATAGTTAACCCTAATTTTCAATTTTATTTTTCGCTCAAGGTACTTGACCATTCAGTTTGTCCGTTTTTTCTGGAAGAGGGAATCAAATCAGAAGGCCAAGATTTTGCGGGTAATGCCTATTTTCTTTTCTCCTAATATACAGATTTGTCTTTTGTCTCTTTCCATATCATTTTAGGAGGAAATTAAAGTATTTTCTTGGAGAGAATAATGCTTTGCGGATTTGTTGAGCACCCTTGACAGTTTTCCTTGCAAATCTAGTGCACTTGTATCTTATTATACAAAAGTTATTAGAATCACTGCCTATTAAACTTTTTTTCCCTTATCTCAGAAAGTGGATTACCCTTTGCAATTGGATATTTTCGATCTCTGTTCAGATGATCTTCGCAAAAGATTGGAAGCTCCTCGCCGGGTATATACTTCACTTCAATTTTGATTAACTTAAGTTAATATTTTCCAAAAATATTGGTTGTTATTTCTTGTGTCTTTGTCCTAATTACTTCCAACCTCAATTATCAGACTCTGAGAGATGAGGAAGGTAAAAAACTTGGTTTGAAATCCAATGAAAAGAGCTCTGGTTCAAAAGACAATGATATCAAGATGTCTGATGCGGAGGTGACTACGCAACCTAGCTATAGACTTACAAAAAACAAATGAAATGCCTATTTGATTATGTCAAAAGCATCTCAAACCTCTTTTCTGCATACAGGGATCCTCAAATGGAAGTGGAGAAGCATCTAATCCTACGCCCGATGAAGGTAAAAGTTAATGAATCTTCTTAGCTCAACCTGTGGAAGTTTTTGCTGTGTTCTGCTTGGGTTCTTTGAATCCTTAGTTTGCACTTATTTCACTAAGTGGCTGTCCTTTAGCTGCAGGTGCCATGACTGGAATTTATGATTTGGTTGCTGTGCTGACACACAAGGGTCGTAGTGCCGACTCAGGCCATTATGTTGCCTGGGTCAAGCAAGAAAGTGGTCAGTTCTCTGGAATAACTTCTACTTTGTTTGCATGTGATTAATTCAAACCTTTTAACTCATGGACTTCTTTTGTTGGTTCAAGGGAAATGGATCGAGTATGATGATGACAATCCCATCCCACAGCGGGAGGAAGACATCACCAAACTCTCTGGAGGAGGTAAGATTGCCGAGAGCTCTTAACGTGTATAATAGCATGAATTTTACTCAGGGCTGCCATGTGGTTCTCTGAATGACCCTAAAATTGTGCGTTACGCTAAACAATTTTTTGGTGCTGCTTGTTTCAGGTGATTGGCATATGGCCTATATTTGCATGTACAAGGCCCGTACTGTCCCTATGTGATCTTTCCTTGATCTCATCTCAATCAAATTTGAAATACCCTTCCAGTTTACATTTCACAGGGGTTAGATTCTACGAAACTGTATCTCGTGCAATTGAAGTTTGTCCCAAATGTGTGTTAGAAAGAAAATTCTTTGATATTTAGATGTGTTTTAAACATGCGAGGGAATTTTTTGGTCACATTGAAGTTTATCCAAAATGTGTACTAAAATGAAAATTCATTGTTATTCAAATGTGCGTTTTCTTGTCTTTCTTTTGGGTATTATATTATTCGCTTTGATGCTTGAGTTAAGATAACAAGTGGAGATGGATGATAGTCGATGACTGAGTGAAATAGTATCAGGTCCAGGCCGGTCAACATCATATACAAATGAAAGAAACAGATGGCTTGAGAAGGATGTTAGCACTCTTCTTTTATTTATTTTATTTTATTCAGCAAATGCAAGAGGCCCGAGCTTATCTTTCATGGCCATAACAATGTGTATTGTTTCTACTTGTCTTTTATGGCCTCTGATTTCATTCACAGGGCCCAAGCTGCCCCTAATGTCATATTTGTTTTATCTCAATCACTTCTATAAATAAACAAAACCCTTATGATTTACATTTCACTTTTTAAAATTAAAAAAAATTAATAAAACCCTTATCTCAATCAATGTTAAATTTCATATGAGAAAAACATTAGAATTTTGTTGGTTGGTTCGTTTGGTAATGCTTTTTTCTCTCTTTTATGTTTACTTCACGGAAAAGAAGATTTGAACTTTGTGTAAAAAGAGAAACTCACTACTCTGACCAATCGACATGACGCTTATTTCTTTCTGCTTTGTCTAAGATTATCAGTGAATATTTGTTAAGGCCCAGTCTACATGGTCTGTGAATACACTTGTTGAACTTTCAATTCAAACAAAAATTGACTAATATGGGTAGGTATCCACGTGTACAGTTGGGGGCATGCAGTATCATCAGGACCAATACACCTGTCTACCCAACATATAGTTACATACAGAGCACATGCATCATTGATGAAATTTGACTGCATTCAATGGGTGTCAAGGAAGCAAAGTCTTAGCTTCCTACTCTCCCCACCTTGCTTCGCACTTCGGCATACACAACAGATTTACATGTTAATTGCCTCCTAATTTCACTCCATGGTCAGTCTGGTGAACTTCATCAACCCTCAACTTGCTCCACAAACTTTAACCAACCTCTATTATGTCATGATGTTCTCCCTCCATTTAATTTAGTTTTGAAAGGTAATTTTCCCTCTACATTGAGCCCAGCGCGGCTTAGTCTCTAATGGGGTCCGTAAGAAGTATAAAAATCGAACGAGGCTGAATTCGCAAAGTTACATTTTACGAGTTACACATCAATCAATAGTTCACAATTTTATCCATCCCACAGATCCTACAAAATTAAATAACAGCATCAGCTTCCGTAAAAGGAATTTTTTTATTCTTTCAAATTATTGATTCTTGGAGTATAGCTTACGTCCACCAAATCAATGCACAAAGAAAATCTCTAGAAGCCAATTTTCTTTCTTCATTTCGTCAAAGTGAATAAAAATCCTCACCCTTGTGTCTGGTGCTATTGAGGAAACAGTTAATCATATAGGCAAATCCGGTTGAGCACAGAAATTATTGTGGGGCCCAAGTGAAAGAGAGAGTCCTTGATGATTTCAACATCTTTGAATAAAATTTGGCTCTTTAATTTTAAACAGGCACCAATTCAAATGGAATTCAGCTAACCTTGACAATTAGAATTTAAATCAAGGATTCATCCAAGCATTGATAAGGTTTGAAAAATTCACCCAAATTGCCCGACATGGCAGCATCAAACACCTAATCAACATGTCAAATATAATGACAAGGAATTGATTAAGCAAATGACATGTTTATTATTATTGACATCAACAGCTTCTGCATTTCAATTCATCTTGTTTTATTACTCTTACCATAGTAGTTTAAATTTTGGAAATGTATCTTACACATGTAGCAACTGATTTGAAAAAGAAAATACACGAATGAACTCCCACTATTTTGTACCATCTTGATGGAGCAAACTCATGTCTTGAAAAGAGAGAGAAGCAAGCAAACAGATGACTTAATAAAAATATAAAAAGTGCCCAAACGGTGGGAATTTATTTGGGTTTGGGGCTCCCCTCCCATAAAATGTCCACCCAATTACATATATGTTCCATTTGGTTCTTGGAAGATATGGTCAAGAGAGGAAAATAAATAAATAAAAGAGACCCTTGGCAAGTGGTGAAGAAGAATGAGACCAAATCAGTCTTTAGGGTTAGAAATAATATCCCAATAGATAGCAAGTTAAGCTTTGTCTAGTCCATGAAAGACACTGGAAACAATACAATACTTGAATAATGAAGTTATGGTTCCCCATATCTTCTCCAACTCCAACTCATCCTCATTATGCTTTAGTTTTTCTTCTGATGAATTTGAGATATAATAAAGACATTCCCAACCCAAACAATTTGTTTTTCACACAACAAAATACAATTAAGTATCCCTTTGTGTGTGCGTGCATGAGTATATACTATATAAATACATACTTTTTTTTAAATACATGCAATAGTCTAAACTATAAGAGAAGGGATTTCACACACTATCAAGGTGTCATGGGGGTTCAAACTTGAGACCACCACTGGTCTGCAAGCCAAGGCCTTTTTCCGCTGAGATCTCCCAGCGGCAAATCAAACTATCCTATTAATGAGCAACAATGCCAACAAAAATGTCAAATCCCATATTCTTGAAAAGGCCATACGTGCATACAAAACAATTGCATACATGTCACAGAGTCACAGCACATGCATAAGATGAAAGAAGACAAGAAGCTCCTCCTAGCAGAAATATTATATTAGAGATTGTGGGTTTCTTTCTTCACCCTATATAAAAAGAAGCACATAGACATAATATTGTGAATCATACAATACAACCCATAATATAATGAGAGTGATAGTTGAAGAAAGCCATGGCCTTCAATAAAGGGGGGCCTCCAAAGGCTCCAAGGGAAAAGCAAAAAAGAAATTTTTTAATAATATTAAAGGCTATATCAAATACAAACAAACAAAAAAGCCACACAAAAGAGAGAAAAGAAGAAACCATTACATTACATATAGAAAATGCTATTGGTATGGCTCTGTGGTGTTTTCTCAACCTCTATAACATCAGAAAATTATGAGCTTTAGCTGCTTAGCTTAGCAATTAAGCCTACTAAGAGTCATTCATGCTTAGCTTTGTATGAAACATTATATCATAGGCTTCATTAAGAAAGTAGATTAAGCATGTAATTAATATAATATCTACTGAAAACTTGAACCTGGTGTATAAATGGCAAGGTCAGGCCACCCATTGCCCCCATTCCAACAGCTTGAAGAATCACCATTTTGCAAACCCATATAGCTTTCCGGGTTACCATTGCTCTGGGCCTCCAAACCCGGGTTCACACCCGGATCCGAATTCAACCCATTACCTGAATCCAAGTTCACCCCAAAGTCACCCATTTGCATCAGTTTTAGACCCGACCCATTTGGGTTCAGACCCTCCAGAAGAGACCCAAACTGCCCATTTGAAGTCAGGAGTGAGCTGAAGCTCCCTGAAATGTCCAGCACCCCACGGTCTTGATCGATTTTCGGGCCATAGACCCGGGTTCGGTCAGGCTGTGGATCCGGGTTCTGAGCTGCTGCGGTTGCTGCTGATGAGCTTGACACTGATGACGAGGAAGTTGATGAGGAGCGTTTTGAAGCAGACGATGATGATCTCTTTGTGTTCTTTCTGCTTCCACCACCAACAGGGATGTTTCTCAGAGAGCCACCTTTGGTCCAGTACCTTCTGCAGTTCTTGCAAAAGTGACGAGGCTGTGAGAGATTGTAGTTGTTGTAGTAGCAAAACTTGGTGTTAGGGGACTCACAGCGTGGGCATTTCAGCTGTTCTTGCTCTGGAAATTGGGGTTTCATGGGTTGAAATGTTGTTGGGTCTTGCATTTTTTGAGGCCTCAAATAAGTTTCTATTTTGGACCAAAGTTGTGGGGCTATGGAGGATTTGGTGACGTGGGTTTGATTTTTTTAGCGAAGAATATGGAGTTTGTGGTGAGAAACTGGATTGTGAAGTCTGATTTGAGACCAAAAGAGCCTGACTTTTGAGGAGTTTTCTCTGATGAAGTGTGAACAGGAGGAAATAAAAAGAGGCAAACTTTAAAAACCAGAGTGGTTTTGAGGGTTTGGACAATAGATTGTAGGAACTGAAAACCAGAAGTTTATTTGGGGATCTGAAATGGGGTTTTCAGGGCCTTGATAGGCTTTGAGCCTTTGAGACTGTCAAGAGGCAAAAAGAAAGAGCAAAAAACCAAAAAGAGACTAAAAGGCAGGATATTTTTCAGACCCAGATATGAGCTTCCATGAAAACAAACAAATAGCACATATCCATCAAATCTTCCTCCAAACCAAAACTTACCAAGTTTTTAACTTTCAAGCAGTGAAGAGAAGAGAGTGAGCAACCATGCTCAAAAAACAAGGCAGATAACCAAAACCAAAACCAGAGTAAAAGATTGATTTTTGCTTGCTTTATAGTTGAAATTCTTCAGAAAACTCCAGAGATAAAAAACCCAGATTTTTCAATTGGGATTTGTTCTCCTGAGGTGCTGCATCAAAGGGTTGAAAGATGGAGAAGAAGTAGAAGGAATATTTTGGTCTGATTTTTTTTTCTTCTTTACGGAGATGATCTATCTGTGTGACCGCGTGAGAGTGACGACCAGGCCTCAAATAGAGAGACAGAGACACTGCTCTCTCTCACTCGCACACAGTGGGCATATTGAAATTAGCTAAAGCTACTTCTTTCTAGATAGCCCCACAGCTTCCACTAATCACATAGTTAATTAAAAAGTAATTATTTTTCAACTAGAATAATAATCCTCTAAGAAGAAGCATTAGCCAAAACTGGTTTTGTCAATGACTTAGAATATTTTTATTGAGAACATTGCTTAACAAAAGTCAACCTGCATGATTACAATGCTCTCATTAACCTTAAATAAATAAATTAAGAAGTCGACATGATTAGCCACACACCAAAATAAAAAATTTGTAGTTTATAAATTGTTAGTACAAGTAAAGAGTGACAACCCCAAAGTTTTAATATTCTCTATCTTTTTTTTTTATTATTTGTGTCTACGGGGCTAGTACAAGATTACTTAGTTAAGCGCATAAAATTATGTACGGATGATCTGAAAGAAAGTATTAAATGTTTGAATTCAATTATAAATTTAACTAACTCCTACTCTAAATACGTAGATTAGGGGAATTGTTGTCTCCTTTTAACAACAAATTTATATCATATTATTTAACAAAAAGTATTTCGTTGTATTTATATCTTGACCGTTTTGTTTCAACTATGTATAATCTTCTATTTTGTCCTCAAGTTGAGCAAGAGCTAGAGATTAGAGATCTAATTAGGCAAATATTGCTTATAATTAAGCCAAGCCGAGCCGATGAGCCTGAGCCGCCAAGCCGAGTAGAAGAGGCTAAGCCGCCGAGGCTGCAATAAAGTTTGCGTGCAAACAAAGCAAGCACCGGGGTGAGAGCATCATTGGATTGGCATTTTAACAGCAAAATCCTTGCCGCCAGTTCTTTGTGGTGGCAGCATCAGGACGGTCCAAGTGTTGACTAACTGTGTGATGAAATGTTAGCCAGACAAGTTGTCCTAGCTAGAGTAGACTAGGTGACTAGATGGTGGGTTACAACTTTAGAGAAATTTCATCAATCAATCCAAGGAGCAAATATCAACTAATAGTATACTCCTGTTTGATCAGTGAAATCTAATTTCAAGCTTGGCTCTTCCGTTTTGCGTCACTCAATTCAAACATGTTGACAAAATATATTACCGGGTGATTATAGATCTCAATAGCATGCTCTGATAACACATTAGATCATGGCGAGATTGAAAGTTTTTCGGGTGGCTGAATAATTTTGTATAATAAGTTGTTATGATTTAGTGGACCTATCGTTGTCGAGGTGATGTACGCTGATTTTCATTAGTGGGATGGGTTTTTTGAAAATTAACCCCAAATTACTATATTTCAAAAACATTGCACTGAGTTGGAACCTGCCCCCATTAATGCATATTTTCATCTTCAGTATAGAATTCACTCAAGACATGGCAAATTTCACTTGGAGGTCCATATTTTGTTGGACTATTGGTCGAGAAAAACTCTCTCTGCCTTCCTTAACTTTAAATTCGTATTGAGAAAGTATAACCGTATTTGCTTAACTCATAATCATCCCAAATTTAGATTAGACTCGGATTGATTAGAATTCCTCCAATTCACCCAAACCCCACTCTGACAAGAAAACAATTTGTGAAAGCTTCCTCTCACCAAGGAAAAATATGGGGACCCCAAAACCTTGTAGTATTGGAAATGGCTTTTGCTGCGCGTTTTGACTGATGAGCGTGGGTTGTTAAATATATGGACCCACCGACGCAACCTAGAAAGCGACGGCTCTGATCGTTTGACTGTGTTGAAAGTGTGAACGAGCATCATAGCCGATCATTGGTCATAAGCCCACCTTTGCCATTTGTGCGTGACTTTAATCATGCACTGTCGACCAACTCTAAGTTAAGACTAAATACATCCCTCTCAATCCAGTGCAATCCAATCCAATCCAATCCAATCCAATTCAATTTCGTCCGTCGGCAGACAAATTTATATATCACGGAATAATATTATTTTGTTATTCTTAATTAATCACTCCGTGACATGCAAATCCTTATCGTCGGTCGGCCATAGGCACTGCACACAACTGTACATATTTGATGCATTAAAATTTCAAAGTTGAAGACGGCCTCCGTCCTCGTGCGACAATGCGAGGATTGCCATTAAGGGATATGATTAGCATGGTGGGACACGTGGACAATGCTGATTTTGTTCTTGTTTGTTGGGGTAGCAGGGTTGGGTCCCCTTCAAGGGAGAGGTCTTCATGACATTGCACAGTAATAAATTTGCCAATTTGAATAAGATTTAGGGCAAATTATTCATGTGTTGTGGGTTGTGTGTCAATGTCAGTCATTTCGTTAAAGAAAAACTCTTAATTATGGGGCTAAGTTTGGTATTAATCTCAGTTTAAATTGAACTTTTCATCCAAATTGTATTCAGTGTCGTCCATGGGGCATCATTTGAAGAGTGAAATGTCATTTTTGGACACTAAACCCGGTTTGATCTTTAAATCCGGCATGAAATGACTCTTTTACCCCAACAAGTGATGCGCGTATTGGTCCAAGTTGGAGGAAATTCATATAAAAGTTTCAACTTGGACTGAGATTAGTAAGAAACATAAAACGCAACTTAATATTAAGAATTTTTTTTCACCACACGAGTAACATTGACATATGATCTACACCACAAGGATGATTTGTGCAGTTTTAGCCTAAGATTTATGTGTTCTTACTTTGTAAATGTTAGACAACTCAATATTTTTCAAATTTAAGTGACATTCTCCATTTGGACATCACTTTTCACGTAGAGGAGGAAAGAAAAATTAGAAAAAAGAGTTGGAATGTTAACCAATTTTCGTTTCTTGCCCATCTAACTTATGAATTTTATAGTTTATCAAAAAAAATTTAATTGTAGTCTAAATCACGAATCACGTTAGCTTCTAAAACAGAAATCTGACATGGCTCCAATGTCGCAAAACTACGTCTTTTCAATCATAGCCACATTCTCGTCACGAAATGAGTAATACATATTCAAATTGAAAAAATTAGCAAACTACATGAGCGAAATCATTAAAATAAAACTACAGAGATGGAAAGTAGAAAATGAGTCAAATGAGGTATATGGAAAATGTAATAAGTTGGCCTTAAAACAAAACAAAAATGGAAGTAAAATAATATTAATAGGTAAATCTATGTGGAGTGAGTATGGAAGCAAGCAAGAGCAAGAGCACGAGAGGGCATGATGGGTTATGAAGAGGTGTAATGGAAATGGTAGGGTCGTAGTGTGATAGGGCATGCATGAGTGATGAGTGAGAGAGGTCGGTGGACTTGCAAGCGAGCAAGCTTGCAACTGTTGGAACACAAAAAGGAAGAAAAAAGTGATTTGATGGTGGGGAGCTGAAGATGGTGGGGGGATTGAGACGCGTGTGCATGTTCTCTCCCGTCCTTCCAGAGCGGGACACGGCTGGAATGGCGTGCTCTTTAGGCCCCTCCCTCCGGAGAAAAAACACTGATATCTTCATTTAATCACTCTTTGTCATGTGATAATTTCATCACGCATGACGTAACATGATTAGTTTAAGATAATAAAGTAGTGTTATTCTCTTGATATACAAAATTTTCTCCTTCCTTACTCCCTAAACTAAACCCATCAACATCAACTTATATACGTTACACACCTGTCGACTTATTCATCCTCACCCACCCTTCTCCCTTCCAATAATACAAAAAGCTTATCAAATTTAAGGGCATGAGTGTTTTGTTTGGTTTAGACCACAAATTCGTGTGTGAACTTGCGTAATATTACGATTTGAATTGATTCGGTTTGCACTTCAAAGTAGCAGTATAATAAAGTGAAACCGATTTAATTCGGTCATTTCATTTTATAATAGTAATGGTGATAACTAATAATAAAATGTCATGTACCAAAAAAGGATAGTATAAACGGTTTTCAAATAAACTATGAACTGAAACAAACTAATTGTGATTTGGTTCGATTCGGTTATGTAGTAAATTACACTTTTGTTAGTTTAAAAATGGAACTAAATCACTAAAATTTGTTTGATCTGACCGGTTTAAAGGGTTCGAGTGATTGTTAGTTTATTGTTTTTTGGACTCAAGTTTCTATTAAGATTTGACCAGTGGGGGCACTCAGTCAATTTGTTGTGGGATGTGGACTAATTAGTTACTGGACGAAGAATCCAAGTTGGACTATACTACTACAAGTGGGACAAAACAGAGCAACAAACATTGTCCCTTGGGACTTCCTTTTCCCTCCCTCTCTCTCTCTCTCTCTCTCTAGAAGAATTCCCTTTTGGTTCTTTGTTTGGTGGTGTTTCTAATTATGAGCATTTTCTGTAAATTAGTACATCAGCTAGTGGACAATAAATCTCATTATCCAGACAGGTTAACAAACACATCACCTATGTAGCACGCACACTCCATCATGCCGAAGTGTAGGGGTGTCAAAGTGTCGGACACGCGGACACGCCTAGGACAATGAGAGTAGGAACAATTTGTCATGTCTTTTCTACACAAAATCAACTACTTAAGGTTTATTTGTACACAAGAATTTGTGTATAAATCTTCATTCTACTAGTTTAATATAGCTTGCTTCGATCCTTTTGTTCATTTGTAGAGGGTAGACAATGCTGTTTCTTTTCCAATAAAACAGGTTTTCATTTTGATTCTCTCAATAGAACACAACCCACGTTGCATTTCATATAAGTATTGTTGCAACAGAGGGAGAATCCAGAAAAGTGGAGTTGACATTCTTCACTGTGATTTGAGTATGATCCAGACGATACAAATTGGAGCCTCAATGTTTTTCCATCTACAAATATGCTCCATTATGTGGATTCGATTCTTTTAGTTCATCCCAAACTTAGGCAATGACAGACGATAATGCATTGGGAAAACTATAAACAACTGGATTGTAAACTGAATAAATTCTAGGAAAAATTCTACAACCAGATATCAGAAGCTGCATCTGATTCCATCGGTGCGGGATGATCACTAGGAGTATTTTAATTTCGAAGCAGAACGAAATCATATTGAATTATTTCGGAAGCCATGTCTGGCTGACTCAGAATCTCAGAAAACAAATTTTTTTCATGTAAAGTCAGAATGGTGACTCAGGCCACTTGGATGTACTAATCTCCAAAAGCTAAAACAAATAGATATTTTCCTAAAGAAGTGCCACTCAAACATAGTAGCCTGTAAATGTGAAACCCCTCCCTATAATCTCACCACCGCAGAACCAGGCATAGCACTCAAGTCCAAACAGAGCAGCAAGACCAGCATTCTCCACATTCAGTTCCTGCCTGTTTATTAGTGCATTCTTGAGAGAGTCAACTTCCTTCCAGAATGCTTCATAACGACCCGGAATGCTGCAGAGAAATTTTGAGAAGGAAGTTATGCAGTAGTGAAAAACAAAGCAGGCATTTATGCGTTTTTGCATCTATGCATCAATGATTCAAAGAAGAGAGGGATCTTTAAGTCAACACACCTTAAAATTGATAAATAGCTAAATCAAATGTCATCCAGTAATCAGTATGGTTAAAAATGCAATAAATTATTTCTGGTCTAGTGAACCGAAGATAAACTCCACCGATTATTATCAACAAATAGTGATGTTGGATTTTCACGGAGGATATGACTGCAACATTTTCTAACACGCGAGCGCACGCACAGACACACAGACAGAGTCATTATCCCATAAATCCCAGGATGCCTGTTTTGGCTAAGTTTTCTTAGCTAGCCACATTTCATACCAAAAACAAAGGCACAAAAGTCCAACCTTGTTGTCGTAAAAGTACAAGTACCTAAACAAAAGTAGATGAGTAGATATCAAATCTTTAAAATTGACCAAGCTATTGGCATAAAAAAATGCATGCACATAATATCACAAGCATATATTTTATATCTGGAAAGTCTATGTTATGTAAGGTTATCACTACTGCCGCTGCATATGGACTGTTACAAGTAAAATAGGTAAAGTGCATATCTGAAAGGCATTAAATGTTGTTATTAGTTGTACAATGTTGAAATTGAACTATGCAATGCAACTCATTTTGGATAGACTGAAATAGACGTGTCTAGATAATGGAATGCAACATCCAGAGTGAATTGAAACACAACGGAAAGAGTGAACGATGCAGCCTCAAAATCAAAATGTGACAATCTCACAAAAATTAGCACAAGATTCAATTCAGCATTCCTGAATCCTATCAAAGATTGGAACAAGAATTTTACACTCGTATGCACCTTCTATGAAAGCACTGTACTGCCTTAAGTTAAAAGATGGGAGCAAAGACAATACCTGGCAAGACGAGTATAGAACAGTTGTTTTGCTAAAGTTTGACATTTCTCAATGGTGGGTGGCTCCTGGATATGGTGCTTGTTCTGCTCTACCAACTGCTTGTAATAGATATTTCCATTCTTGACTAGAAAGTTCGATGCCTGAACCACCTTTTGCAACGAAGATACCTTTGAAGCCATGGACTCCCTAAACGAACCTGAAAATAAAAATGATGCATACAAGCAACAGAAAAATGTATTCAACAAACATCCTCATCTTCTCAGATGCAAGAAAAAAGAGAGGAGAAATTCGGATATTGTCTTACTAACTAAAGACTGGAAAAAGGCATATTATTCCAAAAACAATTACTCATGGAAACATATTATACTAGGACATTTCACATACACGGGGCGTTCATGCTTGTGCACGTCAAGTCGTTGAGGAGAATGCAAAAACAATTGCAACAAATGGTAACAATAAAATCTGAATGGTTACAGAAATTCAAACAGACAAACTTCTCCAAGAAAAACATGATTACTCTACCGGTTAAAATATTTCCTGCGTTTAAAAGGGTTCATTTCAATGCGCCTTTTAGTTGGTAACAGAAGCTCACACTTGTTTTGAACACCATCATATCAACAATGAATAAGAACCCAGTCCAGCAATCAGAGGTCAGACAACATTACATGAATGAAATATTGCTAAAGCACATAAATTGACCACAGATTTTTACACATCAACCAAACTACACAACCCACATTGTTCCAAAAGCCACTTCAACTCAGTCAACATTATAAAGGGTCATTCTCACAAAATAACAAGTAACAAAAAAACATGAATTCAACTCTGAAAATAAAGAAGCAAATGGGCTTGGTTGGTTGCCGAGAAAATGCGGGAAACAAAGAAGAGAAGTAAGTTGAAAACTGAAAACTTTACGCATTCCATTGTTTAGGGCTGATGGCAAAACAATGGTTCCCCTCATTTTCTTGGCAACCAACCAAAGTAATAGGATTTCTAAAAAGCTTTGATCATAGTTTTAGAGATTAAAATTATAAAAAAGAATGCAGATATGCACACATTCAGAAAGAAAATTGATGAAACACCTCGAAATTTCTTTGGGATTTGGAGTGAAACAGAAGCCCTAAACACCAGAGGGAGTTGCTGTTGCTGATCACTTCGCTGGTATTTCGAGATTTATAGTGTACGTAAATTCGTCCTTTTATTTTGCCCTTTTGCAGAAATGAACACGTGGCAAAAGAAGAAGCTTTCTATTTTCCTTTTCAAGAAGTACCCAGTCAATGAGAGGAGAGTTACGTTACTATCGCCAAGGAACACCAAATGATCCCATCCTTTATTATTTTAATTTTATTTTTATCATCTTTTAAAATATGTTTTTGTTTTTTCATAAGAATATTAAGGTTGTCATGTGCCTGATGGGTTGAGTCTTGCATCCAACTCAAAAAACTAAGATTAAGATTATATTTTTGACTAGTCACGTGATGAGAGAGACGGTCCCCTCCACCACGGGGAGCTGCAATCGATTCATAAATCAAAACTTAAAACCATTTGAGCCGTTATAACTAACTAAACCCACACTCTTAGTTGAATAACAGAATAAGGGATCATTTCAGTCTCTACAAGCCTCTTGTTAATTTTTCACTTTAGGCAAGACAAACTAAGGGGTTACTTTTGACTGAACCCATCTGGGAACAAGTTTTCAGTTGAATTAGGTGACAAGTGAAAAATCACCTTTTCAAATTCTTTTCATCTTTTGGTTCTCCCTTCCCTCTCATCACAGAGGTATTAGCAGAGATTAACTTGCTAGCTTCTACTAATTGGGTTCAAATTCCTGCAACAGCAACTATTTTCAGTCCTCGAACCAACGAATCATGCAACGGTTTCACAAAATTTCTCACCACGCGACTGGTAAGTATGAATTCAGTCAGCGAATGACCAGCCAAACTCACCTCTCCTAGTGCTGAGTTTAGCCACACCAGATCTCCGGACAGTTGACAGTGAAGAGTGAAAGACTCAAGACTCATGATAAAAAGTGAAGATAAACCTCTTCCAAAAGAGAGAACATCCTTAAAGAAATTTCAACCATGACAAAGAATCAATAAAAAAATGAAGAACTGCAAGTTTCAACAGCTCTATCCCACCAAGATTTTTTGAGTAAGAAAACTACATTTTATCTTAAACCTAGTGGCAAATATTGAACATCCTTTTAGTATTTGTTGTAGGAGAGCTACAATCACATTTTCTTCTCCACGTCAACCCAACACAATTCTAAGACATAACCCCACACCTTCTATTTTAAAGAAGATGCAAGATAAAAAGATAACAAAAGAAAAAAGAAAAAAGAAAAAAGGAAAGAAGGGTTAGGACGAGGGGGAAGAAAAAGCAGACGCTGCCCACCCGGAACAAAATCAGGTTGCTTCCTTGTGGATTCTGTGGCAGCCACTTCTGGACCGTGAGAATAAAACCATGTGCAACGGGTTCAAGGGGCACCTTGAAATGTGAGAGAATTGTTGTGGCCTCCAATTGACTGGTTGGTGGGAAAGGAAGAGAAACCTTCTCCAGCAGCAACCCAAAAAAGCTAACCAAGAAAATACATTTCTCCTTGGACCATCTTTATGCATAGTACATGTACAAGCTGTTAGCAGCAGCACAGGCTATTGAGTTTTCAGTTGGATGCCATGCTAAGTGCAGCAACTTTGTCGTGAAATCAAAACAATTTCCATTTGCATCAACCCCAGGGTTTTCTGCTCCTGTGATAGATTTTGTCAAGGTAGATAAATAATAATGTTTTGAGTAAAAATACTTTAAAAGGGAAAGGCGAACAAGCCAAGAAAGCTCAAATCAATTCAATGGTAAATGGCAAAGAGAAAGCAATTACCTCGTCTGACAACTCGTGTTATACTACTGCTCAGGGACCTGGAAGGCCTAGAAGGAGTCGGAACTTGTCGCCTAAAACAGCACATAAATAATTACATGATCACCAAACTTATCCATAAAAATGAACTGCCGAGTCAAAGATTCCTGATGTCTTTCAGTTAAAATTACCTCATTGGATTTTTGCTGGCCTCCAAAGTTGTTGCCTCAGTACTACCAGTTCCACAACCAAATACACGGAATAGATTGCTGGGATCACATTAACAACATATTAACACAAATACCAAAGAATTTTGATCAGAACGACACAGAAAATAGGTACAAGGCAGCAAAACAAACCTGTAAGAACCAGTTGCTACCCGCAAGCCATCACCACTCAGACAACACTCGAATTTATCGAAGATAGAATCATTTTCATATAAATCACACAGCTGGACACATTTAAACAGGATAATCAGGCTTCGGTCCAACAAAGTAGGCACAAGTTACATGTTCACCTTTTATTTGAAGAATGGAATCTCACCTTAGGTCTTAAATATTCATGAACCTGGAAGGTTGTGACGGGACCTGAATCCATATTGATGTCCCATAACTGAAAAATATGTGACACAAGTTAGATACGAAAGCAGGGAGATAAGATCCCAACCTCACGCCACATTGGCGGAGCAAGACATTAAGCTTGAGCAGTTAGCATTTGACATAAATAACACAACTTCGCAATCAGATATCATGCAGAAGTAGCTACTCAAACCATTTAAAGGAACCATCTCTCTTCAAATGATGAAGGAAACCCAAAGACAGGTTTTGAAATTTGACCCCCCCAAAAAGAGGCAGGCTTCAAAAGTCTAGTTCCACATAAAAATCATCAATTTTGTTTGGGAGAAGGTGGGAGACAAATAATATCTGCATCACTTTCCGATCACGTCCAAGAGTTTTCATCTGTATGGATAATGCAAATAGTGGGAAGATGTAGTCTTGAGTGAGCTTGTACATAATCACATTAATAATCCTTAAAAAGTCTACATTTCATTTCTTTTTTAACAATTCATGAATGTTGTGTTAACAACCTTTCATCCCAGAACAAAGTTAGAAGACCTGCAAAAAAGAGCCTCACCTCTTTGGTTTCTTACATAAGATTACTAACATTTATGCATATTTAAATAAAGTAAAAAAAATCAACCAAAATAAACAAACCTTAAGTGTCATGTAATCACGGCTAAGTATATATCTTCCATCCTTTCCAAACTTAATATCTGAGATTGAAGCAATAATCTCTGTGAAGAATGATCTAGCACCAGGCGCTTCCTGTTCCTCAAACCTGTACACAAGATATTTGAACCAACAAATTTTGTAACATAAGTGATATGCTAATAACATATTGAGATCTACTACTAATTGGAGAGAAAAAAATTGCAGTTTTTCAACTTTTCCCCCCATTTAGTAATCTATAAGACATGGTAACCAAAACATATCATTCTTCTCTCCAGTTTTCACTTAACAACATCCTTATTATATTCTGTGCCTTTCTTTTTCATGGGCAGCAGACTACAAGAAGATTACGGTAAAGTAACAAGGAAAATGCTTACAATTTAGCATGAGAATCACACAAAGCAGACTGCCGCAAATCAATGAGTCGAATCGAGCCTTTGGAACTGCTATAGGCTAACGTATTGCAATGGGTAGGGTGGAATTCTGCTGATGTTATCACCTCTACAATAATACAAAATGTTATTATTAAACAATTTGAAGCCATTCATCAGGGGCAAACAAACAAACCAAAACAGAAATAACTAGTATGTTGTAAATAGGTTCCTTCAAAATTCATAAACCAGACCCGCTTAATTGTACACGGATAGGCTGGCTGTATGAGGTAAGGTATATAAAATTTTCCTTTAGATCTTGTTCTTTTCCTCTTCAGTCCAAATTGCAACTAATCCTGGCTAAGTTGTGATCAACTGGCAAGTTCTCAAAAGCCTTCAGCCAGAAGCATGAAAATGCAATGGTGTGACCGCACACACTTTCAATAATATGAACTTCAACTCCAAGCACCAGAAATACTTTTTAACTCAAAAAACCGTTCCCACTAAAACTGTTCTTAACTTAAATGTAAAACAGGAAGAAAAAAAACCCGAATAGCTTACCGGTTAAATCTTCCATGTTTGCAGGCTTCACATCTACAATATTGAAACTTTGATTGCTAATTTCCAAGTTCCAAAGATTTATTCGCAGATCATCAGCCGATATAAAAGTTTCGCCATCACTAAGAAAAATGCAAAAGAGAGTTGATAAACATTTGAAGGATGCCAAAGGTAGGCAAACAAAGTTTCATAATTAAGAGATGTGAAAAAACAAATATTATGGTTTTCATTGATGTTTTCAAGAACATAGAAAACTCTAGAGTTCAATGGCCAATAATCAATAATTACAAACAAGAGAGCCAGCAGCAGGAATTGGATGATGCTGTGCATGGTCAATCAAAAACTATGAATTGACTATACTTGATATGTGAGCAGTCTTAAAACAAGCATAAGACTTGAATTTATAATGTCTAATAAGGCCCTGACATAAGCCCCCAAGTCAACAGAAAGCTGTACTAATAATGATGTCAGACGAAAAATTCATATACAAGTTCAATAAAGAAGTAGAGGCACCTGTTGTTTGAAATTGAATTGATATGATAATCATGAGCATGAGCATATACTCTTCGACATCTAGCAACTAGGCTAGTCTCGTGGCTAGTTACCTACACAATGAAGTTTCAAATGTTAGTTCCAGACGTAATTCAGAAAATAACCAATATTACTTTAATAAACAAAAAGAGAAGGGTTAAAAACGACATAATGAAAGGTCTAGTTGGTCACTAAATGAACTGCACCAATGTGCTAATACAAGATACAACAATAAAATGTAAAATGGGTTAAATACTACTACCTGTGGCAATCGTAACGAAGGAATGCCCCCTGGTGGAAATGAAATGTCATTGCTCAGACAACTGAATGATCTGTCTGAGCATCCTCCATTTGCAAGATGCGTTTTAGAGCTACCCAAATTACTTGAACTAGCAAGATTGCCATTCCCTACAGCTTTTGAAGGATCCACATTCATTTCAGAAATTTTCTTGACCTTCTTTTCTTGGACCTGTACAAAACTCAACCAGATAAAGCAAAAGAAATCAGTACATGTAGGAAGCACACCATAGTAATAGTCTAGAAAAGATATTCACAGATAAAATGTGGCAATTTTCATCATTTAGTTTCAATCTTTCGGACAAAAATGAATGCACCACATCACAGTTTTATGCAGCATGCCATTAGATTTATACACACATTTAGTAACATTACATCGCATAGTAACCATCTGAATAGCCAAGGTAAAAAGGACATCCTCTTATATGTACAATTGAATTCTTTAAATCCTTCTCAACAATGCGAAGAGTTGACACCCTACACCTACAATACATACAGCTATCTAGCACCATGCATCAACTCAAAGTCCAGACAGCTACATCCACAATACCTAGAGCTATAAGCTGGCAATCCATATGTTCAAATTTCTCAAAACAGACTCCAAGTAAAACAATTGCAACGATTCTCTTACATATTATCACATATTTATATCGAATAAATGTAAGCTAGGTATTTGAAAATACCATACTCACTGCAACAAGAGAATGTAACTTTCCTACCTTCCAAAACTTAATTGTTTTATCGTTAGTAGATAGGAGAAACAGGGCACCATTGGCAGTTTGGCACCATCTGATTTTGTTGATTTTCTCCTCTATTTCCAAACTCTTCAGGTAGTCGAACTGACAAAAAAAAAGCACAGTGTGAGTATAAGCAACTTGAATACAGAGAACAAAACTAAGTAATAATGATGGCGATGTATTAGTAACTCATTAGAAAAGAATACCTCAGGTTCATGGCTCTGAAACTCTGTTTTATAACGGAACTCAGGATGCCTACTAATTGGATAATCCATCCTCTCCAAGTCCCTTCTGGTGCCACCATTCTACACATTACAACATTCAAATACAATATACCGTTGTAACAAACAAGAAATGGTATTTCAGAATATAACATTCAAATTGAAATAACAGAAAAGGCCTCAAGGGAAGAAAAAACACACATCTTTTGTATCTGTCCTTTCAAATAGAACCACCCGGCCCCCACGGTCACCAGTAGCAAGATGGTCACCAGTTTTATCAAATTCAATAGCAGAAATAATATCAACTGCAAAAAAGGACAGCCAAATGAAAATTAAGAAAGCCCATCTTATCCTCACATTATTTCAAAGAAGAAAAAATAATATAAAGTTGTCAGATGAGTATAAAATACTACTCTAAAGAACATGTAACTTGGACCAAAGCAAACATTAGAATTACATTTATCATAATTGCTGCCCCTTTAACTTTCATTATATTCTTTCTCCTACAGGTAAACTCTCCTTCTAAATAGAAGCAAGAATTCACTCCTACCATGTCAGCTGCTTGCAACTACTGAAAATACAAAAAGTTACAACACCAGCCTTAAGCTAAAGAACAATACAACAAGATCATAGATAAGCCTATATATCACAGAACAGCTGCTCTCCAATCTGAGAAAATAACGGAAGAAGAAGACTTTCTAAACTCTGTGCCAGCCATGAATATCAACCAGTTGTGTCAGATATATGAATCTATTCTTACCCTTACGATCTGTTTTCTATATCCTTTGTATATATTCATTAACTCTTCACCACCTTAACCATATTAGTCTTCCTATCTAACTCGTTCTCACTGATCCTTCTGTTCAACTTTAAAAAAACTCTTTTTGGATCCTTTTCCCATTTTCATTCATCCCTCTGCAGCTCCAGCATTCACAGTGCGTCTATTTTTCATCTATTCATTGTTGTAAAGTCATGTATCACAAGGTTATGATTTGGATTCAATCATTCATTTTGATCATAATATTTTCTTCATTCGCAATCATTACTGTGTCTCATCAGTCGTGACACTTATTATGGGTTTTGATACTCTCACATCGAAGCATTCCTTTCCAACCACATCACTTTTAAAATCTTGTACAAGTCTAGCAAGAAAACGTAATGAGCCACTTCATGTACAGGAATCATCAACTACCTAATTGCAGCATATAAGGTAGCATTATAAACGCACAGGTGGAAACCCTCCCCTTGAAGTGTCCAAAGTACAGATTCTAACATGCAACTTTCCCAAAATCAGATATTATTCTCATTAAAAACGGAAAACTCAATGTAACTATGATCAACAGACATCTGCAAAGAAACTATAGGGCGCTGATATATAAATCTTTCCTGAGACAGTTGCAGATATAGACACGCTTCATTTTAAAAAAAATATTGCACAAATGTCTTCTGAAAATGAAAACTAACAGTTGGATTCTCAAAACCACAGTTTTACCTTTCTTTGATAATTGGGTTCTTCCAGACTACAAACATAATGATGACATTTACCTAAGCCAGCCAACTAGATGCAAACCAACCTTAAGTACCTGTCTTTTTTCGTCATATGTAACTGATGTGTAAGTAAAGAACAGGAAATTCCACAGCACTATTCAGTAAGCACACAATTAGTATAATGTGGTTACGTTTCCCCTAAATAAAAAATAGATTCATGACAAACATATATCGCTATCTAACCAGTTGTGGAAAGACAGCTAACGCTGTGGTTTTGATTCAAGTCCTAAAACTTCAAGCACGCAGAGGACAGTCCAAAATCACCAACTAAGGGATGGACAATAACAATGATCCAAAACTATAAGGCGCAAATTCACGTGTTAACAACCTAAAAGAACCATTTATAAGACCAAACTAGTGAAACATAAACTATAATCACAAACCCAAGCCACCACTCACTTTACCAAGCTCAGTTCCACACTGTTTCTTCATCAATCCAATAAATGAAAAGTGCAACCTAAACCTCACATGCACACCTCCCCACCAATTTCAGACCCAAAATCCACTACTTTCCCTAAATCAAAGCCAGAACCCACAAACAAACACCAATTACTCGATGACCCAGATGCCGAAACACGAATTACTCGACGACTATGATCCAAAACAGATCGAAATCCCAAAAACAAGCCATGAATGCATCATTTGCATAAAAATACCGATTGGATCCAAAAGGGTCGTGAATGATATTACTCCAAAACTAAAAATTTCGACAAAATACCTTCCTGAACTTCTTCACCGGCCGTCCGCTCGCCGAAGACCTGAGAGAATTTCCACTCCAGAGGCTGTGGAGGGCCTCCGGGAGCTGCGACGACCTCATCGCCACCGTTCATTTCTCGCCGAAAAGCAAAAGTGAATCAACGGCCCAGATAAACCAAACCCCCAAATTACCACCAATCTAATCACCGCATCGAAGATCGCTTTGTGGGTTTACAAGATCACAGACAGTACTGAAAAACCCATATCCAAATAACACAATAAACAATCACAATGATGTCTGGGTATTTTCCAATTCAACCATTCCAACACAAAAACAAAACATAAAAAGCCTCTCTCTTTCTATCTCTAGTACACGAGCTCTCTCTCTTTCTCTCTCTCTCTCTAGAAGGAGAAAATTGGGATTTTTAAATTAATTTTTGGGAGAGATTAAAATGACTGAGCAAATGGTTCTTTGGCTTCGGTTGGCTTCGGAGACAAAAGAACTCAAAGCGCACACACATACACACTTCTACCTGTGTTAAGTTCTCTCTCAATTATGGGCTTCTCTAATTTTTTTTTTTTTTTTTTTTTTTTTTTTTTGTTTGGTATGATACGACCTGGGAAAGTGACAGCTGGGCCGGTTGAGAGATTCTGCTTGGGCTGTGGACCCGTGATGAGTCAAAAGGTAGTGAGAGTGGTGTGATTTGATTGGTTGGTGATGGGGTGCTGTGTCATAAGGCGGTGAGGTTAAGAATAAATAAGGTATGTTGGGGAAAAAAGTGAAAAAGAATTTGGGGATTTTAACTTTTTGAGGATGTGTTGAAAAGGAAAAAGGGGGATTGTGGAGAGAAGGTGAGATGAGATTTCATGAAATGACATGCATGTCCTTGCTTTCCCATCTTTTGGATTTTATTATAATTTTTTACAACCTTGATAAATTATGAATTTCTTTAGCAAAATAAAACACTCTGTTTTTTTTTTTGGGCATTTGGGGTGGAAATTAAGATTTTATGTGGTTGGTTGCACTTGCATGGGATCATTTATATCATGGGATGTAGAAATGTGTTGGATGTACAAAGTCCCATAACATGCCCTCAATCTCCCAACATATTTTGATGACTTGATCAGCTTGATCTTGACCATCCAATCCAATGACTTTGGTTCCAAATATTTTTCATTTCTTTGACTTTTGCAACTTCTAAGAACCAAAGGTGGTTATTGAAAGATGATCCTAAGCTTCAACTTGAAGGAATTTATATTATGTAGTCTTATCACTAAAGAGATAACATGCTTAATTTCCTCTAATCTTTTGGTTGTGTTGAAGAGCCTTGCCCCTTTAGTTAAAAACTAGAATGTGAATCAAGTGTCATTGGTTGCTATGGACTAAACTAAGCTTTTACCATCAAAGCACCAATTTTTTGGTTTTGGTTTTTTGTTTTGAAGAGGCAAAGTAGCTCCACCATAGTACTGAAATGAGTTCAACTTTTTCTTGGCCAATAGGGATTTTATGGAATGACTTCACCTTGTAATGGTTTATATCATGAATAAGTGTAATAAATACCAGCCAATTGGGTGTATGTACTTTTTTCTTTGCATACAAGCAATATTGGAAAAGACGTTTTTTTTTTTTGGATGGTAAATACCATGAGGTGTTTGTGCTAGCTTGAGTGCACCTCGACTAATCCCTAAGTGTTGCAACTGCCGGGACTCAAAATGGGGAACAAACCCAACCTCAAATGGCGAACAAACCACTGGGCCACTCTTAGTTGTTGGGGAGGAGTATTTTCTTACACACACTGTCAAGGTGCTATTGAGTTCAAACTTTTGGGTTCGAACTTGAGGGCATTGGTCTACAAGTAAGACCATTTCCACTAGACTCGATCCGGTTGGCTTTTTTTCTTCAATTTTTTTTTGGAGACAGAATCAACTAAGTTTTTTTTAATGGTTTTAGACTAAGTAGGGCAACACCAAAAGAGGCCCAAAGTATGGTTGCAAGCCCTAAATTAAAATATGGGCTATTAGATTGTACATCAATAAACTCATGCCCAACTGGGTTCATTCTGCAAAGCCCCCATTTATAGGTTGGCTGGGTTTAGGGTTTCAGACCCCAAGTTCAGAGCTATGGGCTGTTATTTCTGATTTAGGATTATACTTTCCAAAATTGGCAATTGTAAATGACACTGCACGATGCATGATCAATTTTTTTTCTTGTTTTTTTCTCATGTTTTTTTTAGTACAAAGGATTATCTAAACTATATGAGAGGGAGGTTTCTTACACACACAATTAAGATGCTATGTGGGTTCAAATATGAGACGTTTAGTCTGTAAGTCAATACAATTTTTCATTGGACTAAACCGAGTTGGCCTTTTCATGTTTATTAAATTTATATAGTTGATTTTATCTGTCTGGTCTTTCAATTGCAGTCTTACTAATGAGAACCTAAGTGTGATTGAAAGAATTTTTGGTTCTTTTCTGAAAATTTTGGAAGCCTCGTGATATAGTTAGTTCTCACAAAGATGCCATTCGATCCAATTTGGGTTATTACCTCATCAAAACTATACTTTCCTCTCCTAACGTATCCAATTGTTCTTATAAATAAAAAAACATATCCAATTTTTTTTGTCCTTTTTAATATATCCCACTACACTTTGTGTCTAGTCTCTTTTTTTTTCCTTTCCATTTCATGCTTCACTCTAAGTTATTCTTATGATATCTAAAGAATGAATGAAATTCTCCATTTAAAAATGATAAAATATATATTCTTTTCTTTTTTTTGGATACAAGCGATATTCTGCTTTAAACTAATCTAAACAACGAAGAGAGGGAGATTCGACTTGAGTGTAGAGTGGGTATCAGATATATATTCTTAGGTACAAAACCTTTATTTTAATCCATGATGCACATCGTCATCTGAGTGGTTCTTATTTTAGGTATACAAGCATCTTATACTCTCTTTGATCCAAGAATTTGTTCCATATTCCGATATTCGTTTTGTTCCACAATTAATATGAGGTACTTAATATACTGTCCCTGGCATCGAAAAAGAACAACAACAAAAACCAAAACTTTGAAACCGCACCAACCATGAACCAACATTTTCATATGTGTATATTTAGTACCAAAAAAAGAAGAAGAAAAAAAGCCGAAATTCACGTGCATTTGTTTCTAGTTTGTACAAGCATGCATTGATGTGTCACCTTGGGTATCAAATGCGTGACACATACTTTCAATCACCCACCACCTTTTCATTTGGCAGATATTATCACTAGACTTTATAGGCACCATGCATCTAGCAAAGCAACAAGAAAATGGCCTTCTTTTCTCTCAACCACAAGCAACAAGAAAATGGCTTCTTTATTTCCTCCGGAAATTCTTGTTGATATATTTTAAAATTGGCATCTGCCATGGTGCATACAAAGATTTCACGTAACCAATGTGATATAAAGTGGTATAGACTAAAGATTTCACGTAACCAATGTGATATAAAGTGGTATAGACTATAGTGGTCAAGTAGCAAATGGTAGCCAACTAGCAGTGGATTGGTTTAATTCAGAATGCTTGATAGGAAACATCATTGGCGCAATGGTGGAGAAGCCAATTGGTCTTATTGTTGGTAGATATGTTATATGTATGCGAAAAATGTTGAGTACCTGAATGACAAATATATGCAATCACAAATAAATCGTATGTGTTCAATAAATTAGAATTTTACTTTCGAACATAGGTTCGAATTTAGGACGTATAAATTTTTATGGAAAACCAGATCACCCACTTATTAACGAAGTGGGTGGTATGGTTTTCCAGGTCTCCGAGCTCCTTCTCAATAGTGTCAACGACGCTAAATGATTCGCGACTTGATTTCCTGATTTTCTCATCCAAGACCACGCACATAATGCAAAGGATCTGTGGCAATCTTTAATCTTGAAGAGAATGGGGTATAGATGCCATCTACCCATTTTGATGTTTCTATTGATGCTATTCACTAGTTCTCTGTGTACATCTCTTTACAATTGGCCTATGTATGCATCTATGTTATAACAGCTATTGTACACCATCCTCACTACTTTAATTAAAGCGATTCTATTTGCATTTGTCGTGCATGTATTTTACCAATCACATCCATGATTACTTATTTTATTCTCCCTTGACTCCTCCCGTATGTCATTCTCTCGCTGTCAACTGACGACGGTGGTGTCGTCACGGCCACCATTGGCCACGGCGGATCCGACAACTAAGTCGATATTTTTTTCAACTTTTTTTTTTGGGTGTAAAGTTTAAAAGAAATTATTGCAAATTAATAATTTTTTTAAATTAATTACTCATATGCTTATGTACGTCTATTCTCAACCTAAATATTCCCACTAAAAATTATAAATATATGGCTCGTGGCCCTTATTTGGAAATAGATAAAGAATATAAATTCACTTTTTTTTTGGTATGAGAATAAAAATTCACTTTACCCCAAAGAGATAGGAACACCACAGCATCATCATTGGAGTATTTAATTCATTTTGGTGTCGGACCTAAAAAAAAACAAGGAAAAAGGAACAAAACAATAAAATTGTGACGTGACAATCAATACCAAAGTGGATATGACGTGTCAATATTTTAGGCAGAGATTTAGAATTTGTGTCTCTGTTTCGCATTGTGCAAACATGGATTCTGAGACTTTTCTTAATGATAAGGCGACAGAATAATGTAGGGACTGTAGAGATCGGTGGCAAAGCTATCTGATTCTGATCATATAATGTTATGTGCGACATGGAGGAGAAAAATGGGCACAAACTAAGCAGAAATCAAGCTAAAAGAAGAGGTAGATTATAAGGCAAGGCAAGGCCTAATTATATATTAGGAAATACATGGTCACACACGCAAATTAAAATTATTAAGATTTTATTATATCGATGTAAAGCTTTAAAAGTGAAATACAAAACGTTTGGCCTATAACGTACGTCAATGACATTTTCTATTTAGCTAAACCCTGTTGTTGGAAAATGTGGTTTGCACTTCAAATATACCTCTTGTGTTTTTAAGAACACTCACCCACCATGCCCAAAAATACCATTTGATAGATAAACCTCATAACTTTGAGTCTTGTATTGTATCTCCCACCTACCAAATTAAAACGATTGCCTAAGCAACCCCAACTTGTGAACTCTCATAATCTACAATGTGCTAGCTTAAATATGATGAGGTGACACCCAAAATTTATACAAGATTTAGTGGGACTCTACTAAAAACCATAAATATTTTGGTAAGGTCATGCTAAATAACTTGGTTTGGTGAGACCCCCCGGACTTAAATGTGTTATTCAATACATACCCATTAATTTACAAGATGTGTAAATTATAAAAACTTCAACAAAACTGAAAAACTATCAATCCATACTTTATTTAGAAGCTCTGCAAAAACGTGCTCTATTGGTTAAAAATAACATTTGATCACTAATGTATGAGATTTATGCCTTTAATGACTTTATTAGTGTTCAATTTATTTCAACAATGAAGAATTAAATTGAGAGTGAGCAACAGAGCTTGAAGAACATTATGTGTGGAATGTAGGTTATCAAATTTGGAACTTGGTCAATAAATTAATGAGGTGTTAGTTGGATTGGCTCAGATTTTTTGTGTCACTATAAAAAAGGCATTTTTGATGACTAAACCCTTTAGCCACCCTAGCAATTAAATGTCACCAAATAATGGTGACGATTGCCCCCTTTTTTTTTTAGTAGTATGCTCCCAAGTGGTCCTGGGTACAAGTCCCCATGATACACGTGTGTATGAGTTTCCCTCGTCCATCTTCCTAATCTTGGCAAAACAAACAAAAAGTTTTTATTTAAAAAATAATTTACAATGTAGGAAGTTACAATATAAAAGACGAAAAATGTATGTTAAAAAGTAAAGTAAAGTAACTACAAAAATACACCTAATTTGATAGGGCATCTCCAACCATAATCTCTAAATGGGGCTCTAAAAATAGTGTATATAGACCCATGTAGAGCTTTGTTGTATTATTCTGGGTTCTAAAATTATTTTTCCCACAATGGGAGCTCTACATTCGAGGCTCTATATGAATTTTTTTATGTGTTAATTTTTGTTGTTATTAACTTAGTTTTTTTAATTGTATGTTTATGTTATGTTAGCTTTTTTTAATGAACATTTCTACCAAAAAATAAATCAAAATTTGGAGTAGTAATTCTAAAGGTAAATTATAATTAAAAAAAATTAAAAATCAACATTTATACCCAATTTATAATTAAAAAAATTAAAAGAAACATAGAAAATTTGAAGTAGTAATTCTAAATATAAATTATAATAATTGAAAGCAAAAAAGAACGAAAAAAAAAGAGAGAAGGAAATATCAAACAAAAAAAAAACAAAAGGGATAGACAAAGCCTTTTATTTGGTTGCTGTTAGAAAAAAAAATCATTGAACAAGCCGGATGTACGTTGCAGCTTTTCAAAATGTAGGACCTGTTTGGACTGTCAGAGTCCACAGATTTAGAGACAACTCCAGTGGGGCTTTATGATATAGGGCTCCGAATCTGTTCCATTGGGGATGTTTTTTTGCACATGAACTCTATAGCCCCAATTAAGATTAAGACCCCCATTAGGAATGGCCTTAGGAACTGTTTGGAAATGCTTATAGAAAGGTCAAAAGCGCTTTTTAATAACTAAAAGCGCTTCTAACAGCGTTTGGTAGAAAAGTTTAAAGGCGCTTCTAGGTCATAAAAGCGCTTCCTGGAGAAGCACTTGCTATGTGCTTCTTCAGGAAGCACTCCCAAGTGCTTTTCCACGAAGCACTTTAATTTTTTATGAAAATTCAAGATTTTTATAATAAAAGCACTTTTGTTAGAAGCGCTTATGAGCAAAAGTACTTCCTAAAAAAGCAGTCCCAAACGAGCCTAAGTTTGTGCAAAATATAATAATTTATCTATTTATAATTTTGGAAATGAAAAATAATGGGATTAAAAAAAAACTTTTGCAAATTAATGAGATTGATTAAAATAGGCCCAAAGCCGAAAAGAGCCCTAATTGAAGAGGTGGATTGTAACACAGCCAAAAGCTGTAGCACTTGGCAGCCACAAAAATAGGGAAAATAGGATCACCGACTGAACCATACCCGGAATATTCCCCCTAGTAGGTGCTAGTGCGTTTCAAAGTTGGACAGCTTATCCCAGAGTGAATTGAATTCCCTTGGAATATCCTCATATTCCCGCGTTTTTAACTCATCTTATCCCCTCCCCTCCACCCTCCGATCTTCCACCCTGTCAAAGTCATCAGATCCGACGGCCACAACCCCATGATGACCTAACAACTATTAGCCATACTCTACACCATTTGTATATTGTTCAAGTAATATTCCATTTGGAATCCAAATCCCATTTTAACTCGCCTAATTCACAAATTCACACACTTGGGTTGCTATAAATACCCCTTCTCCCCCTTTTGCACTTGCAACCAACCATTTCTTCTGCTTTCTGCTTTTAGCTTTCTGCTTTCTGCGTTTTGCTTTCTGCTTCTGCTTTCTGCTTCCGCTTCTTGGGTTTTTTGGGTACTTGGGTTTTTTTCTCACAGAAATTTCATCAATGGCTGGAATTGTGGTGGTTTTTGACTTTGACAAGACCATCATTGAGTGTGATAGTGATAACTGGGTGGTGGATGAGTTGGGTGCAACTGATTTGTTCAATCAACTTCTTCCCACCATGCCTTGGAACTCTCTCATGGTAAGTACTAGATTTCTTCTTATAATCAATGTTCTTGTTTAGTTTCATGTTGTTTTTCTTATGGTTTCGTAAAATGAGAAAGAAAAAAAGATATTTTTTTATGGTTTTCAAGAGCCTTAAAGTATGTTCCTTTTTTTGGACAAAATATTTGCAGGATAGGATGATGAAGGAGCTTCATTCACAAGGAAAAACCATTGAAGACATTGCAGAGGTTCTGAAAAGGACTCCAATTCATCCTAGAGTTGTCCCAGCAATTAAAACAGCCCATGCTTTAGGGTATGTGTCAAAATCACCCCCTCCATATTTTTTTTTCTCTTTCTTCTTTTGAAGAAATATAATTAATTTTGTGGTGGGTTTCTGGTTTTGGTGTCTGCAGGTGTGATTTGAGGATTGTTAGTGATGCAAATCTGTTTTTCATTGAGACAATCTTGAAGCATCTTGGGCTGGAGGAGTATTTCTCAGAGATCAACACCAACCCAAGCTATGTTGATGAAGAAGGAAGGCTTAGGATTTTTCCTCACCATGATTTCACCAAATTCTCCCATGGCTGCAGCAGCCCCTGCCCTCCCAACATGTGCAAGGTATATTATTATTTTAAATTTATTATAATAAACCCACAATCAAGACACCAACTTCTCTGTTGGACCCAATTCCAAAAGGCTTGGAACATTTTCTTATACTTTATAAATACTAAATAAAAAACTCTCAAGATGTTAATTTTTTTTTAAACTGTAATTAATTACAGGGTGTGGTCATTGAAAGAATCCAAACTTCTGTATGCACTGAAGGGAAGAAGAAGATAATCTATCTTGGAGACGGCAGTGGAGATTATTGCCCAAGCTTGAAGCTCAAGGAAGGAGATTTTGTAATGCCAAGGAAAAACTTCCCACTGTTTGATCTAATCTGCAAGGACCCTTCGCTCATCAAGGCAGGCATCCATGAGTGGACAGATGGGGAGGAGCTTGAGCAGATTCTGCTCAGCCTCATCAACACAATTTCCATGGAGGAAAATGCTCAGTTCATCTCAGCTGATTGCAAGTTGCAGACCATCTCTGCTTCTGCTCATGAGGCCCTTCCCAAGGCTCTCCCTGTTCAGCAATAGTAGTACTAATCATAATTAACATGTGTGTATGTACAAGTTTGGTTGGGTTTTACCCTAATTAATGTGATGCTGGCAAATTAATGTCATGGCCAGCAAATTCAGAATAAACCCTTTTTCCCCTTTAGAAATAGGCTTTGT
This sequence comes from Prunus armeniaca, assembly GCA_903112645.1. Classification (NCBI taxonomy): domain Eukaryota; kingdom Viridiplantae; phylum Streptophyta; class Magnoliopsida; order Rosales; family Rosaceae; genus Prunus; species Prunus armeniaca. The sequence continues at coordinate 3,937,376 of CAEKDK010000003.1, read as the reverse complement.
AAGTTTGTGATTTTGTATTGATCAAGAAAATTGGATCAATATACATTTTCCTTGGATAAAAAAAAGGGTGAAATTGGAAAATGTTTGCTGTATTTATGGGCTTTCCAATTCTTACATAGGCCAAATAGCAGCCACATGGTCATTTACATAGGCAGGGCCTTTAATCTTTCAGATAACTCCATATTTTGGATCGTATATATCTGCCAATATAGTTTGGGTCATCTCCTCTTTTCTAGTTTTTATATTAAAAACATTAGATAAAAGGATTTGCGGCTTTTGTTCGGTTTAGTTTTGTTGTTAATATGTTAGTTTGTTGCCTTTTGGGATTGATACTCTGAATGTCTTATTGATATTTTTGATTGTATTGTTGAACTTTATCTGATAAAGTTTAAAATAAAATAGAGAAAGGAAAAAAAAATTAACAAAACAAAAGACGGGTCAAAGTTCAAAGTTAATTAACTGGGCGGCTATGAGGTCTTATGACATATATTATATATGTTTTAGCTATCATGCATGCATTTACAAAACGGGATTTGGATAATCTTATCTTTTAGTTACCAAAGGCAAGTTTTCTAAGCTCAAATCGACGTGTACAGCCTACAGGATTTGTTGTCATCAGTCTTATAAAATACAAGAAGAAAAGAAACCACTCTCATGGGTGTCACATGAGTCTCTTTCTACATATATCACGAGTCACGACAACACATGACTGTGCATACGTACATCGGTTTCATGTACAATATTTACTACATTTTTTATTTGTGGATCATATCTCTCTTAAATATATATGAGAAATAAGTGGATTCCACATAAATAATCGGAAGATAATGAAATTAACTTTCTAATTAATTATTCAAATTTAGTGTACGGGTATTGCTATTTGGATCATATTTACTGACTATATTGTTGACCACTTCTCTAATATAGGTGGCTCCCACATACACTGGTTGGACTCACCTTTATTAGAGATGTGGTCAGTAATATGGTCAGTAAATATGGTATATATATAACATTATTGTTAATTTAAAAGAACCAACTTTCCAATAGGGTCTAGCCTAGTAAAAAAGGGCATTGACTTACAGATAAGAGGTCTTAGATTCGAACCTCCATGACATCATTTGTGTGTGTGCAAGAAATCCCTTATTCTCTAATTTAGACTATCGCTTATATATATTTTTTAAAAAACTGGCTTATATATGGTCATCACAAATTTAACAACAATGTGAAATCTCATACGATAAAAATGAGTGCATGTACATTACGGGTTTAACTCAGGGGCAATTGAGTCGACAACGAGTGTGAAGATGTATAAAAATTTATACACTGCGGTGCAAGAAAATAGTGCAGAAGAACAGGAGCTCTCCTATTCCACTAGCTTATATAGAGTCAAAGCAAGGAAGGCTCAAAATGCTTCCTCTTTAATTCACAATTTGGAGTGTAATTGTATCCTTTAAAGATCCAATCTTTGATTCTCCATCCACTATGTACCTCAATGTAGATGCTTTTCAAGTGTCATTTACTGTTTTTTCACTGCAAATGATTGAATTAATTATATATGCCTTTATTATTTTCTTTTCAATGTAGACAAAAATTATTTAGGAAAAGTCACGAGGTAGCAGTGACATGGCCAAAATATAATAATCGCATGAATCATTACGAAATAGTTTGAAATTGACACAAATGTTAAATCACAAGAACTGTAGCCTTTGCATCAATATTGCACTAGGGGTATGAATTTAGGCATTGTCAAAATGTCAATTATATATTTTGTTTGCATACATGAAGATGATTTCTTGGACTCTTGTGGTCTAAGAGATCGAAACTGTATATATATATATATATATATATATATATATAATATAAAGAATTTTTTTTTCGGGGGCCCTGTGTGGTGGCGCCACTTGCACCACCCCAAGGCCGCCCTTGGAAGAAAGTACGGAGAAATTGTAAAAAAACATATGACGTCCGCACTGTAATAATGTCTGAACGTCCAAATAGACATATAAAAGAATTTATATATATATATATAATATGCCAAATTGAAACCACACCGACCGTGAACCAACATTTTTATTCATGTAACCGTATAGCTTTTCTAGGTTTCGATTGAGTTTAGTTGTTTTCCTTGAGATTTCTTTCCCTACCAAAATAAACAATAAAAAAAAAATCGAATTTGCATGCGCATCAAATGCGTGACTACATATTGTCCGGAAATTCTTTAGGCACCAAAGCAACAAGAAAATGGCTTTTCCTTTCTCCGGAAATTCTTGTTAATATATATTTTAAAATTTGGCATCTGTGCATACAAAGATTTCAAGAAACTAATGTGATAAGTGATAGAGGATAAGAAAATGGTTGGCAACTAGCATAGGATCATTAGCTTAGGAATCCTATAAGGGAAACATCATCTTCTACACAACATTTAAGAAGCCAATTTGCCAATTGGTCATATTGGGGGAATCGTTTAATAAGCAAGATTTGGAAATCGTATAATGTTCAACGCAACTGAAAAATTATCGACCTATATACTTTATTTGGATGCTCCGGAGAGATAATTTAATGTTACTTTGGTTAAAAATAATAATTTTTCATTAATGCGTGAGATTTTGAATTTTTAATGAGTTTGTTATAACAATGGAGAATAAGACTAAAGGTTCGTTTGTGAGTGATTCTAGATAGACCAATAATCACTTTTATAGAGAATCACTTTAAGTGGTTTTAATTAAGTGATTTTACAAAGAGGCACTTGTCACTTAAAGTGATTATATAAAAAATACGTAGAAGGTTGAAGAAGATGACGAGTAAGACATAGGTTATCAAATTTGGAACTTGGCCTAGAAACAAATAAGTTTTTATTTAAAACTAGACGTACACGCAATTGCATTTGGAATAGTCGAAATGTAATGGAAGGCTGTATTTTTGCCCAAGGAAATGTAATGAACGCATACAAAATGTGTGAAGTTAAAAAGTGTAGTAATGTTACTATATTACCCCTAAGTGGTTAAGTTTGTATAGGACATCATTCACATATCCTATATACGATTGAGAAATAAATATTTGATTGATTTAATGTATAATGCCCATTTTACCATTTATGAGGTATTTAGTTATATATTCATTCTAAGCACTAGTGATATAGATAAACTCTATACCATTTAATTTTTATAAGCAAATTAAAAAAAGAGAGGAAAGCTAACTTTGTTAAATTAATTTTGATTGTTAAATTATTTTGATGCTCTGTTGAGTGTTTTGAGTTTTCTTATGAAGTTTTTGGGTTGAGCTTATTTTAAAAAATTGATGGCAGTTTTGTAATTTATAGGAAATTCGAAGCTTTGTAATATTGTAAATGAGTTTTGGGTGTATTTCTAAAGTCCATTTCATGCAAGTTTTTTTAATTTTATAATTGGGGCATCATTAATCTATTTATAAATTTTTTTGTTTTTAAATATAAGTGATAGTCTAAACTATAAATGGGAGGAGGTTTCTCGCACTCATTATCAAAGTGCCATGAAGATTCGAACTTGTGACTTAGTCTGTAAGTGAAGGCTTTTTTTAAAGTAAATTTAATTTGATTTTTTTTTTTTTTTTTTTTTTTTTTTGTTTGGGTATAGAGAAAACTTGTACATGTTAATGAGGTTGATTTAGGTCCATTAAAATAGACCCAAAACGAAAAAGAGCCCTAGTGCTAGAGGTGGAGTGTGACGCACCCAAAAGCTTTACCACTTAGCAGCCACAAAATTAGGAAAAATAGGAATATTCCCCCTAGTTACTGCCAAGTGCGTTTTAAAGCTGGTTCAATTCCCTTGGAATATTTCTCATATTCCCGCGTTTTATTTCATTATATCTCCTCCCCTCTCCACCCTCCGATCTTCCACCGATGTAAAAGTCATCGGATCCAACGGCCAAAATCCCACAACGCACCTAACAAATATTAGCTTGCAATCCAAATCCTAATAAAACTCACCAAATTCACACTCTTGGGTTGCTATAAATATACCCTCTTGCCTTCTCACTTGCAAATAAACCAAGAACTCTTGTGCTTCTTCTGCTTGTGTTTTTGGGTACCCTTTTTTTTTTTCATCCTCACAGAGAATTTCATCAATGGCTGGAATTGTGGTTGTTTTTGACTTTGACAAGACCATTATCGAGTGTGATAGTGATAATTGGGTGGTCGATGAGTTGGGTGCAACTGATTTGTTCAATCAACTTCTGCCCACCATGCCTTGGAACTCTCTCATGGTATGTTTTAGATTTCTTTGTATAATTAATATGTTCCTGTTTAGTTTCATGTTGTTTTTTTTAGTACAAGAATTGGGGGAGGGTTTACACGAATATTCATCGGGCTTTGGGGGGTTTCGAACCTCTGCCCACATGAGTAGAGGTGGAAGAGTTCAACCAACCGAGCTATACCCCACTGGCGTTGTTTTTCTTATATATAAACATATGGTTTCGTTTCATGTGAAAAAAAAAGAGAGAGAAAAAAAGAAAGAATATTTTCTGTGGTTTCAAGAGACTTAAAATATGTTTCTTTTTGGACAAAATATTTTGCAGGATAGGATGATGAAGGAGCTTCATTCACAAGGAAAAACCACTGAAGACATTGTAGAGGTTCTGAAACGAACTCCAATTCATCCTAGAGTCGTCCCAGCAATTAAAGCAGCCCATGCTTTAGGGTATGTATCAAAACCCTCCATCAATATATATTTTCTTCTTTCTTTAAAAATATATATATATATATATATATTTTATCCCATGGACTTAATTCTCGGAAGAAATATAATTAATTTTGTGGTGGGTTTTTGGTTTTGGTGGCTGCAGGTGTGATTTGAAAATTGTTAGCGATGCAAATCTGTTTTTTATTGAGACAATCTTGAAGCATCTTGGGCTGGAGGAGTATTTCTCAGAGATCAACACCAACCCTAGCTATGTGGATGAACAAGGAAGGGTTAGGATTTCTCCTCACCATGATTTCATCAAATGCTCTCATGGCTGCAGTCTCTGCCCTCCCAACATGTGCAAGGTATATTATTTCTTTTTTTGTTTATAAATAAACTCACAATTTTGAGAATATTATGTATAAATATATACGCATGTTTTCGTTTTTGTTTTTTTTCCTTCAAAAGTTGGAATCAAGACACCAACTTCTCTGTTGGACCCAATTCCAAAAGGATTAGGACATTTTGTACATATCCTTGAACTGTTGTGATACCCAATCTTGAATGTCCTAGTCTAGGATTTGACATGAGCTCAGTATTTCCCGTACTTCATGAGTATTAAACAATAAACTCTTAATTAAAAATTAATCATGATTTTAATTATATTCTACATTAAATAATTACAGGGTGTGGTCATTGAAAGAGTCCAGACTTCTCTCTCCAGTGAAGGGAAGAAGAAGATAATCTATCTTGGAGATGGCAGTGGTGATTATTGCCCAAGCTTGAAGCTCAAGGAAGTAGATTTTGTAATGCCAAGGAAGAACTTCCCACTGTTTGACCTAATCTGCAAGGACCCATTGCTCATCAAAGCTGACATCCATGAGTGGACTGATGGGGAGGAGCTTGAGCATATTCTGCTCAACCTCATCAACACAATTGCCACGGAAGAAAATGCTCAGTTTATCTCAGCAGCTGATTGCAAGTTGCAGACCATGTCTGCTCATGAGGCCTTGCCTCAGGCTCTCCCTGTCCGGCAATAGTAACAATAATTAACTAGCGTGTGTGTTCAAGTGTGGTTGGTTTGACCTAATTAATGTAATATGCTGGCAAATTGATGTCATGGCCAGCAAATTCAGAAGGAACCCTTTTTACCCTTCTGCTTGCTTTGGTTTCTTGTTTTAGAAACAAGGTTTGTAAAAGTTTGTGATTTTGTATTGATCAAGAAAATGAAAATATTTCCCTTCTTACCATGCAAATATGAGCTCCTATACATTCCTGCCAATAACAGTGTGCCATATGCATAAGTTTTTCTTTTCGTGTTTTAGATGAATTATTTTTGCATATGTGTCAAACTGTGAGTTGCAGAAAGGAGGAGCATCTCCTTACAGTGAAGGAGGCAAGCAGTATCCTCAATAAAATTGGATCAATATATATTTGAAAATCTTTGCTGCATTTATGTGCTTTCCAATTCTTACACAGGCCAAGTAGCAGCCTCCCTTTTGTTTAATCTTTCAGATCAGTCCATATTTTTGTTTGTTTTGCTAATAATAAGCATTAAATGAAGGATTGTGCAGCTTTAAAATAAAAAAGAGAATAAAAACAACAAAACAAAAGACCATTCAAAGTTCAAACTTAATCATACATTATACATATGTGTTTAGCTCTGATGCATATACAAAACAGGAATTGGATCCTCTTTTCTTTTAGTCAAGGAAGGCAACTTTCCTAATAAGCTGAAATCGACGAGGACAAGGATTGTTTGTTGCTGTCATAGTATTATGGAAGAGTACAAAAAAAAAGAAAGATGTGGCTCCTCTCGTATCGTACATCTGTTTCATGTAAGTTATCTTCTTATATATGCGACGACACATGAGTGTGTTTTCTTGTGCCATATACTAATGAAATGGGGATGGTTGGTGAGCCTTTTTTTGAAGGGAAAGTATTCAAGTTCGGATTGGCGCTTACCTAAAAAATGATTGGCAAAAAGCAAGTAGTCCAAAAATTTATATGCTGAGGTGCAAGAAATAATGCAGATAGAACAAATGCATCTCCCATTCCACTAACTTGAAGAAAACATAGAGTCAAAGAAATGCTCAAAATGCTTTCCTCTCATTAGATTTTCTTTTTAGTGCAATTATTTCCTTTAAGGATCCAATCTTGGATTCTCTACCCACTATGTACCCTGTCTAGCTATATTTGCTTTTCCATTGTCATGTACTGTTCTTTCCCTGCAGATGATTTCTATTTGTTTTTTTCAGGAGAAAGGTGATAACTCAAAAGTTCTTCTCCTAAAAGCAATGGGTAGTGGGTACGTGTCAAAATGCATGATATCTTATCTTGAATATGACAAGTTAGTCCAAGTATTAGCTGTGTTTCTCAGATCATCAGTGGGATTATTATTATTTTTCAATACAAGCGATAGTTTAAATTACAGGGGAGGAGATTTCTCACACACACGCACGAATATGGAAAGAAGTTAAGTCTTTGAATATTAATTTGATTTGAGAAATAAACCGGTCATTTATGCGTGTTTAATTTATTTTAGTATTAGATTATGATATTTTCTGGAAAGAAATTGATTTCTTGTCAAATATTTAGCAGGTTGTAGTAACACCCATGTTGACTGGTAGTTTAGTCTATAGATATATATTGAGCTCGATGTCATGGATTTATTTTATACCTTTTGTTTCTATAAACGAGTGTTTGCTCTGATTTATCTATTACTAGAGTTCTCTCTTAATTTGTGACCAAAACCAAAAAAAAGGGAGTTCTCTCAAAAATTGAGCTCATGGCACTTCTTACTCGATGAGGTTTAGATGAAATAAATAAGCATTACGTATTAGAAAATGATGTTTCAGTCAAGATTAGACGGCCCAGATTTTTTCTAAGATTTTACATGGTATATAAATAAATAAAAAGATTTCTAACACCAATTTCCAATCAGACAGTTTCTTAACTAATCTAGAAGTTACTAATAAAGATTTAAACCCTTCAGATTTTTATTACCACAATCCAAGCATTAGGATGGTTTCAGTCGAGATTAATGTTTCTCATTTGTTTGTTGGAAACATCATAAACTTACCAGATGAGTCTAGCAGACTAGGTAGCTTGCTGACTGTTGCCTTGAGCTGACACTTTTCTAGAGCCTGCAATGAAAAACTCATTAACTTCATCCATAATCTACTAGTAGAAAAACAGAGATAAATTTAAGTAATGCCTAAACTGGGTTGCATTAGTAAAACTTGCTGACAAACAATGTAAGAATTGGGCAGGAAAAGCCTTTTCATCAGAACTGGAGTTGGTTCTTGCTCACCCTCCATATTTCGTCATCGGAGTAAAGGCCTAGTGGATCCAAGTTGGTTCGGATGCTTCCCCTGAAAAGAGTTGGTTCTTGAGGGATGATGCTGAGCTTCATTCTCATGTCTTTTAGATCCATAGAGGAGATGTCAAGTCCATCTATAATGATTTTACCACTGGCCGGCTCTACTAAGCGAAACAAAGCACTTATGAGTGTAGTTTTTCCGCTTCCTGTCCTTCCCACAACTCCTACTCTCGTGCCTTCTTTGAATGTGCACGTAATTCCCTTGAGAACTAGCGGAGCATTTGGATGATATTTGATCTCTAACCAACCAAAAGAAGCAAGTAATGGTTAGAATTCTAACCTGATCAAATATCGTAAAGGAACAGTTTTTTATTGAGTAAGGAAGCTCAAGTGTATGATTTTGAATATATTACCTCCAGAGAATACAGCTCTATCCTACCCTTCGGAGGCCATGAAGATGCTGGCCTCTTGTCCTCCACAATTGCAGGAGGCTCTGGTGCAATTTGCATGAATTGGTTTATCCTTTCAACCGAGATAATGTAGTTGGATAAGCTGCAATACCATGGAGTCGCAAAAATTTGTGTTGCTGTTAGTGATAAAGCATAAGAAAGAGAAAGCCCCACAAGCCCTGCACAACATCCAGGAAATTAGGTTAGGGTTAAACAACTTTAGACAACCTCAAACTCCTTAGTTTGAAACAAGGATTTCTGTCTAATATATTACCTGGTGCAACATAACCCGTAGGAAGTAAAACAATGAAAAAAGCAGCTGTGAAAAGGGTCAGATTCTAAAGTGTTCCAGTCCTTAAATTTAACCATTCCATCGTTGCATTAGAATGAAAGAACAATCTGGCATCTGTGTCAACTAGCTCTAAGTAGTTGTGGAAGAACCTGTCCGCCTTCTTAAAGGCTCTTATAGTGACAACTCCGAGTGAGGTCTCTGATGCATAGTTCATAACAGGAGCTTTGGTTGTTCCATTGATCCTTATTAGTTCCCTTGCAGAGGCTAGATAATAGTCCTAGAAACAAAACCCAGAATTCAGTTCCATCATTCCATTATCAAGAAACTGATATCCTGATCCACCTGAACATATTTTGTAGCAACCATGGCAAGAATGCCTCAATGACAACTTCCCATGTGACAGAAGCCATAATTCCAATCGTTACCAGCAGTTCAGTGCAAGAAGCCAAAAGAAAGATAATGGAGAAAGGTATGTCAAAATCCAAAATACTTAAGTCTGATGAAGCCTGCACAAGTGGAAATATTGAATGAAGATAAGAATGAATTCTAAAATAAGTAATTGAAATATACAAGTACACTTACTCGTATTAAAATCCTCCCTACAGGGGTTGAGTCAAAGAACAGCATGGGAGCCTTGAAGATAGCATCAGTGAAACCAGAGTAAAAGGCTCTAGAAGCTTTCAATCCCATATGGGCAGCCAAAAATGACCTAAGATATACAAAGACAGCAGTAAGTGCTGAAATTGCAGCATAAACACCAATGAGTTTAGGAATTTGAATGCCTGGAGCTAGCCAATAAGTTGCAGCAGCCTGAAGACTACTAAAAAAAGACTCTGCTATTATGCCTAACCATAGAAGAAGTGTTCCTCTGGAAACAAATATATAATCCCTAAAGGGCTTCCATCCAACATCTCCAATCTCTTTCTCTTCTTCTTCTGTTAGTTGCACCCCAGCTATACCCTTCACAGAAATATCCCCTTCACTGTTATTTGCAGTAAGGTAAGCTCCATGAGGTTCCTTGCACCGAAACATATCTCCCTCTTCAGATTCTCCTTGGCTTTGATAATTGGAAGGACCCAATGTTGTCACTGCATCTTTATGAGCATTCACAAGCTGCTCAAATGCTGTTCCAACTGTCAAAAGACTCTCATAGCTTCCAGATTGAGTAACTTGTCCACCCTCTATTACCTGTAAAATAAATTATAAAGATAGTTGTTCCTTTTTAGTCTGACCAAATAAGGTTTCATGAACAACACAGTTTGAATGTTTGTTGCAAATAAAATTGAACTGTGAGGTAATAGCAATATACCAGAATTTTATCAACTTCTGAGATAAATTCAACTTGGTGAGTCACCAGAATTACAGTTTTCTTTGCTAGGGCGGCCATGACGCAATCCTGCATGAGCCATTAAAATTGAGTGAAATCTTTCCACAATGAGACTAAATGTAGTTTTCATGCTTCTTAAAATTACTAAATGTTCCATTGTTACATGAAATAGAATTGCAGCAGTATGTGCATCGCATCCACTGCACTAAAGGGGTCATCAAGAAGATAGATATCAGCATCACTATAGACAGCTCGAGCCAGTTGAATCCTCTGCTTCTGTCCTCTACTCATGTTAAACCCCCTTAGGCCTATTTCAGTAAGATCACCATGGTCAAAACTATCAATGTCCTTATCCAGAGCACAAGCTTTTATGGCCTTATCATATTTGATCTCGTCCATTGGCCTCCCGTAGAGTATGTTATCAAGAAGCGTCCCGCTTTGTATCAAGAAGTCTGAGAAACATAAGCCAGGGTTCCAAATACATCAATAAAAGCGAGTATCGCCGCCCGGCTATACTATTATTAAGAAACGTTAATAAAACGAGTATAGCCGGTCGGCTATACTATTTTATAAAATAAGTAAAAAATAAGGTACAGTCGCACGGCTTTACTAGTTTTAAAAAGAGAATCGCCTTCCAATTAGGTGTCCGCGTGTCACGGCTATACGAATTTTTATAGAAACATTGATTAATTTTTTTTATAAAAAACCTAGTATTCCACCCGGCTATACTATTTATGAAATATTAAGTAGTAAAAAATATGTACGTGTTTTAGTCAACACAATTTTGGCAAATTACAACTGAAAAGTTTGGCCACCATATAATATTTTAATATAATTATTTAAATATTTTAATCTATATTATTTTTATTCATAATATGTGAGAATTATTTGTATAATACGTGAATTTTGTGTGTTTTATTGAAAATTTTGTAAAAAAAACAAGTGTATTAAACATGAAAAATATCTACATACATGTATTATACGTTTGCTTTTTAAAAAGCTTGAATTTTACCAAGTCTTTAAGACGTGTGCATAGCAATTGAAAAATACATACGTACGTATATAATAAATTATTGAATGTAAAAGTGGTAAATTCTTTATACGGGTAACAACTCTGGAAAAGTAAAAATGAAAAGGGGACAATAGAGACTTGGGTATTGCAAAAATAGTAATGGATAATGCTCTAAACTACTATTCTCGATAGACAAAAATCGGGGAAAAAATTTAAAAATAAAAGGGATCCTCATAATATATATATATATATATATATATGTATATAGCCGCACGGCTATACTAACAGGCCAAGAAAGCCTGTCCATTCTTCTAGGCACAATTTCTGGATCCAAATACTCCCAAGTGTAAAACAAATCTTCGGATTTTGGACAGTGTAAAGCAAACTTCCAAGTTCTTGCTTATGCTTGTGTCTTTTTTGATTTGGCAGAGGGGGTTGTCGTTGTGTGTGTGAGGAATTTGGACAGGTAAGTACTCATAGCAATTTAGATCAAGTTACTAAAGCAGTGAAGTATGTTCATCAATTATGTGTCAGTTGGCCGAGTTATTAATGCCCCACAAATAAGTTAAATATAGGATTTAGCCAAGTTATGCGCGACATTCATAACTTGGCCAACTAGCACCTGATTTCATAACTCGGCCAAGTTAGCCTAGGTGCTTATCTCGCACATTTTTGTCATTTTGTTCGAAGCTCTTTTTCTGTAACTTCATCTTTTGTTCATCAACATTTCTTTTTTCAATCCTTCATTTTTTCCTTTTTGGTCTTATTTTTTTCCTAGGATAAACTCAAATGAAGTTTTGACGCGTTCACTCGCGTGTTATTTGAGCTTTTTCTTGTAACCCTGCTTTCTCATTAATCTCCAAATCTGCTAAGGCCAATTTTACATTGGTCACAAGATTTTCATCAGACTAAAAGCAATTCTAACAGCAAATTTCCAATCAAATAGTCCCTTAATTATTTAGATACATTTGTGGTGCTTGACATTTTGGGCATCAGGTTCTCTTGCAGCTTGACCAATATTCAGCTACAAGCTTGGAGAAGTAGGAGTTGGTATCCAACAGCTTTGCAGGCTCTTCATATTCCACCAGCTTCCCTACAGACACAAACAAATTAAACCACCCTACATATTAGCAATTGGTTTGATATCATGTGTTACCAAAATATCACAGGGTCACAAGTCCTGCAGATTTCATTGAAATTATAAAAGCTTACCATAGGAGAGGACCATGACCATGTCACTGTCTATAACGGTTGGAACTCTGTGAGCCACAGTTATCACTGTGCATTCTGAAAATTCCTGCCTGATGATTCTCTGCAGAATGGCGTCTGTCGAAGAATCAATGGATGCCGTAGCCTCGTCTAAAACTAGAATTCTGTTCCTCTTGAGAAGGACTCTGCCAAGGCAAAAGAGCTGGCGTTGTCCGGCGCTCCAGTTTTCCCCTTCATCACTCACTGTTGAAATCATTATAGTTATAACTTTTACGACAGTGTGATTATAATATGATCTCTTCACTTCACATATAATTATTAGATTTAATGGAAACTTGGAGCTTAAGTAAGGTGTTAAGAACACTTTTTCTCATTTGTTTGTAGGAAACATCACAAACTCACCAGATGAGTCTAGCAGATTAGGTAGCTTACTGACTGTTGCCTTGAGCTGACACTTCTCTAGAGCCTGCAATGAAGATGTCATTAAGTTCATTTATAATATAAGTACAAAAAGAGAGCTAAATTTAACTAATGCATAAAATTGGCTGCATTAGTAGAAGTTGCTGACAAACAATGTAAAAATTATGCAGGAAAAGCTTTTTCATCAGAACTGTATTCAGCTTGCTCACCCTCCATATTTCGTCATCGGAGTAAAGGCCTAGAGGATCCAAGTTGGTTCGGATGCTACCCCTGAAAAGAGTTGGTTCTTGAGGGATGATGCTGAGCTTCATTCTCAAGTCTTTTAAACCCATAGAGCAGATGTCAAGTCCATCTATAATGATTTTACCACTGGCTGGCTCTACTAAGCGAAACAAAGCACTTATGAGTGTGGTTTTTCCGCTTCCTGTCCTTCCCACAACTCCTACTCTAGTGCCTTCTCTGAATGTGCATGTAATTCCCTTGAGAACTAGCGGAGCATTTGGGCGGTATTTGATCTTTAACCAACCAAAAGCAGTAAGTAATGGTTAGAATTCTAACCTGATCAAACCATAAGGTGGTAAAGGAACGGATTTTGACTGAGTAAGGAAGTTCACATGTATGATTTTGAATATATTACCTTCAGAGAATACAGCTCTATCCTACCCTTGCTAGGCCATGAAGATGGAGGCCTCTTGTCCTCCACAATTGCAGGGGGCTCTGGTGAAATCTGCATGAATTGTTTTATCCTTTCAACCGAGATAATGTAGTTGGATAAGTTGCAATACCATCGAGTCACAAAAATTTGTGTTGCTGTTAGTGATAAAGCATAAGAAAGAGAGAGCCCCACAAGCCCTGCATAAAGGAAATTAGGTGAGGGTTAAACAACTTTAGACAACCTCAAACTCCTTAGTTTGAAACAATAATTTCTATCTAATAAATTACCTGGTGCAACATAACCCTTAGGAAGTAAAACAATGAAAAAAGCAGCTGTGAAAAGGGTCAAATTCTGAAGCACTTCTGTCCTTAAAATTAACCACTCCATGGTTGCATTAGAATGAAAGAACAATCTAGCATCTTTGTCAACTACTCTAAGTAGTTGTTGAAGAACCTGTCCGCCATCTTAAAAGCTCTTATAGTGACCACTCCAAGTGATGTCTCTGATGCATAGTTCATAACAGGAGCTTTGGTTGTTCCATTGATTCTTATTAGTTCCCTTGCAGAGGCTAGATAATAGCCCTAGAAACAAAACAAAGAAGTCAGTTCCACCATTCCATTGGTGGAGAGAGAGAGAGAGAAAGAGAGAGAGAGAAAATCAACTGATATTCTGATCCACCTGAACATATTTTGCGGCAACCATGGCAAGAATGCCTATAATGAGAACTTGCCATGTGACCGAAGCCATAATTCCAATCGTTGTCAGCAGTTCAACGCCAGCAGACACAACAAAGATAATGGAGAACGGTATGTCAAAATCCAAAATACTTAAGTCTGATGAAGCCTGCACAAGTGGAAATAATGAATGAAAATAAGAATGAATTCTGAAAGAAGTAAATGAAAATACACTTGTTGAAGATTGGATACACTTACTCGGATCAAAATCCTCCCTACAGGGGTTGAGTCAAAGAACAGCATGGGAGCCTTAAAGATAGCATCAGTGAAACCAGAATAAAAGGCTCTAGAAGCTTTCAATCCCATATGGGCTGCAAAAAATGACCTAAGATATACAAAGACAGCACTAAGTGTTGAAATTGCAGTATAAACACCGATGAGTACCCCATTGGTCACTTTAGGAATTTGAATGCCTAGAGCTAACCAATAAGTTGCAGCAGCCTGAAGACCAACAAAACCAGACTGTGTTATTATGCCTAAGCATAGAAGAAGTGTTCCTTTGGAAACAAATATATAGTCCCAAAAGGGCTTCCATCCAACATCTCCAATCTCTTTCCCTTCTTCTTCTGTTAGTTGCACCCCAGCTACACCCTTCACAGAAATATCCCCTTCACTATTATTTGCAGTGAGGTATGCCGCATGAGGTTCCTCTGGCCGAACCATATCTCCCTTTTCAGATTCTCCTTGGCTTTGATAATTGGAAGGACCCAATGTTGTCACTGCATCTTTATGAGCATTCACAAGCTGCTCAAATGCTGTTCCAGCTGTCAAAAGACTCTCATAGCTTCCAGATTGAGTAACTTGTCCACCCTCTATTACCTGTAAATATAAGATACTAGTTCCTTGTTAGTCTGACCAAATAAGGTTTCATGAACAACACAATTTGAATTTTTATTCCAAATTAAATTGAAATTTGAGGTAATAACATATACCAGAATCTTATCAACTTCTGAGAGAAATTCAACTTGATGAGTTACCAGAATTACAGTTTTCCTTGCTAGAGCGGCCATGACACAATCCTGCATAACTCAATTCAAATGGAGTGAAATCTTTCTACAATGAGACTAAATGTAGTTTTCATGCTTCTTAAAATTATTGAATGTGCCATTCTTACATGAAATAGAATTGCAGCAGTGTGTGCATCCACTGCACTGAAGGGGTCATCAAGAAGATAGATATCAGCATCACTATAGACAGCTCGAGCCAGCTGAATCCTCTGCTTCTGTCCTCCACTCATGTTAAGCCCCCTTTGGCCTATTTCAGTAAGATCACCATGGTCAAAACTATCAATGTCCTTATCCAGAGCACAAGCTTTTATGGCCTTATCATATTTGTTCTTGTCCATTGGCCTCCCGTAGAGTATGTTATCACGAACTGTCCCACTTTGTATCCAAGAAGTCTGAGAAACATAGGCCATGGTTCCAAATACATCAACCTGCAATAATAAATAAAGTTAGTATAAAAAACTTAGTACATCAAGTATATTAAATTTGTCATCCGTTTTAAACTCACAGTTCCTGAAATTTTGGGCATCTCTCCAAGTATAGCACATAAAAGTGATGATTTTCCAGCTCCAACTGGTCCACAAACTGCAACTTTCTGCTCCCTTTGCACTTCTAAATTCACATTTCTAAGAGTTGGAACTGTTGATTCAGGATACCAGCTGAAACTGCCTCTTTCTATTCTTAAGCTCTCATCTGAATTCTGTGATGACAACTTCCTTACTTCATTATCTTTCAGCTCGTCGTCAAGCAAAAAAACATTGAGACGATCAAATGAGACCTTGACTTGGATCATTACTGAAAGAGCCTCTGGTATCATTCTGACAGGTTCTCCCATGTTCCTTAGGGAAGCTAGAACCGTGAATATGGTACTTGCATTTAGAGGGACACTTTGGAAAACGATACATCCCAGAAAGATAACCGAAGAAATGATGGTGGGTGACATCCAATACATTAGAGTGCCATAAGCCCTTTTCATTTGTGAGTCAGTCAACCATATGAATTCACGTTCGCGAAGGGAATCGACTAACGTTTTGAATTTCTCTTCCCAGGATTGTAACTTAATGATTTTCATACTGTTCAGGATCTCAGAAGTGGCTCTGAGTCGCTCGTCTTGAGCTATCATGAACTGGGATTGACACTTTTGAAGTGCCTTTGCAAATGGCACATTCAGGAGACCACAAATGAAGAGAGGAATCAAACCAGGAAGAGCACCGAGACCCACCACCCAATAAAGAACACCAATGGTAAGGAATAGTTGCAGTGCATAGGTCCATGCTGAATGAAACCACCACGGGAACTCTCCCATTCGATAGGCATCGACTGCTATATAATTCACAATCTCCCCAGCTGAGTGCCTTCTCCTTCCCAAACTAGAAAGCTTCAGCTGCTTTTGATAAACTGCCACCATCAGGGCCGACCTCATCCTCATTCCACACCTCCTTGAGCCAAAAAACCAATGTCTCTGGCTCAAAGATTCAACCACTTTGGAAAGAATTAGGCACCCCAATATTTTGAGGCCTTCAGATAGATTTTCCTTGTCGCTATTTGAATAATTTACAAAAGCATAGAGTATAAGAGGAGAAACTGCAATTGAAATGGTCCTGAGGAATGCACAAAATGCTATCCATGTATTTTCTTTCATGTAAACTTTTGCTACAGTCTGCAGAACCAGGTTCCGGGTACTGCTTGGCCTCTTCTCCCTTGACAGTGAATCCCATGCATGAGCAAACTTTTGGTATGCTAAATCTGCTTCATCTTCAGCAACCAGAGAAGGGATGTCTTCAAGAGCTAATGTTTTTGAGGAGCCCAATTTAAGTAAAGGGTTTATCCAAGCAAATGTCAATTTGCTAAGAAAACTAGCATGCTCAAGTTCTGTTTTCTGGCTCTTTCCAGCAGACTTTCGGGCCAATAGAGGTTCAGAGAGGCTGTTATCTTGGGGATGCTGATAAACACATTGACTGAGGTTTCTAACAGCACACAGAAGAAGTAACAAGTTCACTGGCCATGTCATTGCATCAAACATGTGAATGTTGTGGGTTCTTATGAGTACTTCGATGTTATAAGCCGAGACCAATGAAAAGGAGGACACCCACCAAACAGAGTTTAGAACTTTGATCCATTTGGACCTTTGAACAAGCAAGGAAACTGTGTAAGAAAACCAAACTAGTCCTCTTACAAAGTAATCCAACCAGCCGAAGTGACCGGACACATCACTCTGGGCAATTAGATCCCATAAACCAGCAGCAAAATATGCAATGCTAGTAAGAGCGCAACAGATTGAGACAACTATAGAAAGTGATCCCTTCTGAATGGAACAGTAATATGATGCTTTCTTATAGAACCTATAAGAGCAAGTAAGCAGAAAACAAAGAGGAAGAGCAGATTTACGCCATTA
The DNA here is from genome assembly GCA_903112645.1 of Prunus armeniaca. Lineage (NCBI taxonomy): Eukaryota > Viridiplantae > Streptophyta > Magnoliopsida > Rosales > Rosaceae > Prunus > Prunus armeniaca. Next base: position 3,919,902 of record CAEKDK010000003.1, on the reverse strand, counting down.
ATGATAGTTCTTTGAGTGCAGTAAGAACCCAATTCAAGTTCTCCATCACAAATCCATGAGAAAGTTCTCCCTGCATATCCATTTCCAAGGAAAACGATCAGAATCATCATAAAACTGCATGTTAAACACAGGGAGTTGGGAAATACAAGTGAAAAGAAGAAGTGCATGGAGTGCAGTTATATACACTCAGAGACACATGATCGAACAGAAAGGAGACGAAGATGTAAAACATGCTGATGAAGCTCATTCAAACACCACAATATTGAATTTTACTTCACTATAAATCTATAAGAGCAGCAAATTCACAACCGAAATTCTGTATAAAACATACCATGTTCATAGAAAAAATGATGCTGGGTACTTACCAAGTGAGCTCCTCAAAGAAGCCATACTTGTAGCAACTTCTGTGGTGAACTTAACTTGCTTCTGTACAGCAAGCACTCCAAACTATGCAGGAGATGAGCTCAAATATCAAGATATATCTTCATAGAAAGAAGTACCCACGTAATAAACTTCCACTGTGCCAATCACCAAACTAAACTGGCTTCTGTAGAATGTTTAGATAGCTCTCACATCAGCATCTGGTTTCATTTCCTTGGTTTGGTTGAATTATATGGACAGATTATGCTCACCAACGTGCAGAGAGGCGTTTCTTTGTCTTCATATATGCTGCACGTATACAATTTGGCTTCTTGCATTACTACTATTATTATATACAGACTTACAGACTTTTTGTTTGCCTATCCAATTTGCAAACCCACATGATTATCTTACAAATAAGGCAATGGTAAAAGTTCTCTCTTTTTAGTCACACTTGTTTAAACAAAACCCAGGTTTTTAATTTTACCTTTAATTCTTCTTTGAGTATTTTTTCACATTTATACGTCTAAACACCCAAGGGGTGTAGCCCAGTGAAAAAGGCATTGACTTGCAAACTAGAGGTCTCACAGCATCATAGTTGTGTGTATGTGAAGTCTCACAGCATTGTAGTTTAGACTATCGCTTGTATTATTAAAAAATATCTAAACATATACAATGTAAGAAAAGAACAGGAACAAGCTTCCATCTTTTTCTTTTGTAGCCAATCGTTGAAAACAAATTTCAAAACTTTAACCCTTTATTCTTACCAACACTAACTTTTAATCCAATCTCTCAAATCTTATTATCATCACATCACATGATCAAACGACAAATATCAACCCCATCGGGAATTTGATTCCTTACAAGAGGTGGAAGGACTCACTTGTCAATTTGATTTTGTGGGCTTTCAGATTTAGCCATCGTTCTTGTAACCATGTAAGCATGTGGCTCTCCTGTGTCCTGAATTGATTACAGGAACTTCAGGAAGGTTGAAGAAAAATATCAAACGAGAAATGTCAACCCTCATTCATTGGCAAATGGGCAATGATCACCTTCATCAAACAAAAAAATCGATCAGAAAAAAAACATATATCAATATCTGGAGCCATCGTAAACAAGTGTAACTCTCATAGTGGAGTCATGACATGAAAGTGATTTTGTGCTTTTCTTAGGGTAATGGAAAATGTTAAATCAAAAGGTTTGTAGCTGAAGTGGTAAGAGTATTTATTTTTATCTCCGAGTTCATATATTTGATTCCCCTGCTCTAATGTCGCTTGTATCCAAAATAAAAAGTCAAATGCCACCTTATGATTAAAAGTTGAATTATATTAGGCATATACTCCAACAAATAGGGAAATTAATTATAGGAAGATTCACTAATATACCCAATATAGGAGCTAAAATTATAAAAAAACCCTATATGAAATGGAATTTATAAATACACCCAAAGCCCATTTATAACATAACAAAAAGGCTTTTAACTTCTTTTAAATTACAAAATTGCCATTGATTTCTTAAAACAAACCCAAACCCAAAATTTCATAAAAAAACCCAAAACACTCAATAGGGTATCAAAGTAATTTAATAATTAAAATTAAATTTAATAGTACCATTTGTCATTTTTTGGGTTTTTTTTGGGTATGTTTATAAAAATGAAATGATGTAGGGTTTATTTATAGTTTTAGTGCTAAGAATGGGTATATTACTAAATATCTCTTAATTATAATGCGTATTTGACATACTGATGTTCGTACAAATGATACCACGTGTACTAAATTCAAAATTCAATACACAAGTTACCATTTGTATGAATTCAATACATCATATCAAGAGGTCACATAGTGTATCTATCATGTACATGGCAGACAGACATGCCATAAGAGACATTCGCTGAATCTTTAACCCCTTATTCAGTCTCTCAAATCTATCTTATCATCATCACATGAAACGATAATATCAACCCATCAGGAATCACTTGGCAATTTGATTTTGTGGGCTTTCTGATTTAGCCATCTTTGTCCTGAATCTATTACAGAAGGAGAAGGGTTGAAGAAGACCCTCATGTATTGTCAAATGGGCAATGATCACCGTTATTAAAAATAAAACACATATCAATATTTGGAGCCATAAGATTTGAGTGGGCGGTCTTTAACCAAATATTCTCATAATGGAGTCATGCCATGAAAGTGATTCTGTGCTTTTTTTAGGATAAAGAAAAAGATAGATTCACTATTATACCCAATATAGGAGCCTAAATTATAAGAAAATCTTATATAAAATAGACTTTAGAAACACACCCAAAGTCATTTACAATATAACAAAAGACTTCTAACTTATTTTAAATTATAAAATTGCCATTGATTTCTTAAAACAAACCCAACCCAAAAACCTCATAAAAAGCCCAAAACACTTAATAGGGCATCAAAGTAATTTAATAATCAAAATTAAATTCAATATGGCCAGTTGTCATTTTTTGGATTTTTTTAGGTTTGTTTATAGAAATTAAATAGTGTACGGTTTATTTATAGTTTTAGTACTAAGAATTGGTATATGACTAAATATCTTAAAGAAAAATGTCACATGTCAACTTATGTGGCTTATTATGGTTGAAGAAAGTTTAATTATATTAGGCATAGGTTCAAACAAACAGAAATAATAACGTATATTCGATACGTACCGTGACATTCTTGACATGTATTAAATTTAAAATTCAATACATATATGTTATCCAAAAACCTTTATATTATAAATAATATATAAAATAAAATAGAAAACTTTTAAGATAAAGTAAAACTAAAAAGAACAAATAATAGGTAAATAAAAATATAATAAATTAAGATTAAGAAAGCAAGCCTGGTATGGTGAAGCACGTCAAAGACGTTGTTGTAAAGTCTTTGTAGCCTTCCTACGTGTAGGTACTGACGGTCTACAAGACTCTAAGATACAACTCCCAATACACAGGCTCAGGGTTCTCTATGAACACGTTCACAGTCAGATATAGGTCTTCAAGTCACAGAACTATTGTCCAAAAATAATAATATAAGTAGAGAAAGTATAAAAGGTAAAATAGGAGAGAATTAGATTGTGCTAGTGGTTGTGTCATACTTATATGGTAGTTTGGTAGTGTGTCAAATGAGAAGAAGGAGTGGCTTTTTATAGGCATTCAAGAACATGATCCCGAGCCTCTGCATTTAGCTCCGGTGCATTTACCCGCATTTCGTTAAATTTAGACCACTCAAACAATCTAACCACTTAACACATCACACATCATCAAACTTTAAATTAGGTTTTTTTTTTCCTTCTTCCAAAACTCACGTTAACATCTAAAGGAATTTTAACGGGCTTCCTCCTCCTCTTGTGATCGAGTTTCATACAACATTAAACTATAAAATTAATGAATTGAATGTAGAAATAAACCCAAAAATTAAATATTTATAACCCCGCAATAAATAAAATAAAACAGTCAAAATAATTAAACAAATCAAAACGGTAAAATTTTAAAAACCTTTTAAAATTCCAACATATATGTTATACTCTGTATGAATGTTATGTGGTGTATCAAATACACCTAATAATTTTCTTACGTAAACCGAAGATCTTTATATGACAAATAGGTCGCACTTATTCAAGAATATTTACTAATTCGTAATTGAAATCTGAATAAGAAGTTGAATTTTGATTACAGATTACTCGTGTGTTTACTTCATATGGAAGAATGAAAATGAAAGTGGAGCCCACACAAAATCAGGAATTCAACTCTTGATTTTGGAGGAATTGGAATCTTGAGTGGGAGGTGGTATTCTAATTCTTGGAGAACTAACTCATCATGAATCCATTTTTTTTACCCATTATATCCTCACCCAATTTTTAAATTTTCAAATTTTTCATATACTTTAACCCAACAACAAAGGCATTTTAGTAATCAAACTTATTTCAATTAATTTAGTAAACAACTTATAAGGAATTCATACCACTCCTACCCTGATTTCATATGGTTTAGTAGACAATTTTAATGGGAATCTGGATTCTAACTCATCTCAATCCAACTCCTCCTCACTCGATTACGGATTAGTAAACATACCTTTAGTTCAAATAACTTATTTTTTAGACAAATACTTTTAAGTTCGGGATTAGGGCCCCATTTAGAAAACTATTATAGCAAACCACTTAAAATGTGTTTCCTCCAGCAATGTTCTCTATTTTGGCTAATTTGAATTATTTTATTATTATTTTATCTTTCTCTTGCAAATCAAATATATTTTTTTTAAAGTAGAAACCTAACCCCACCAACCTCCCAAATGTTTTTATCTCTCTCTCCCTTTTTCTCTCTTCTCCTAGCCAAATTCTATGTCCTCCTCTCTACATGTAGATAGCCAAAAGTTGGTTCTCCAAAATAGAGAGCCAAGTAGGGAGTCTGCTGGAGGATAATTTTCCTTCTTTTTAGCCAAAATGACTAGGGATGAGAGAATAGAGAGTCTGTTGCAGATGCTCTTAAAATTTGACTAAAATTTGAAGACTCTCCTAGAGACGCTCGAGCCTACTCATTCTAGTTCACATGAACCCAAATTGCGAATGATTTTACACACTATCCTCACATGTGGCTCCTACAAATTCATAGAACTTTTGTTTTTCCATTACCATGAAAATGGCTGGAACCCATTAAAATAAGTAGCTATAGCTATGGTATTTCTCATTGCCATATGCATTGAGTTTTCATTTTCCACACCAAACTCATCATGAATAATCATTCTTTGCAGATCCACCAATCAACCTTTTTGTATATATGAGGTGGCTATAATTTTGCAGCTTGTTCATTCATCTATGATTATTACAAATAAATAAATAAATTATTTTTTTATAATTAAAAAAACCCAACATTGTGTGGACATGAGACGACCCCTCTTATCTTAGGCATGACCAAGACTTTTCAGTGTTGAAAACACATGCATTTCACTTTCACGAGTTAATTACATGCCAGTCTCTATCTCTTTATTTAATAATTAATCACCATTGAAGAAGAACATGCCGAAAAATATTCACTTCCATCTTCTTGATAGAAGACGAAACGAATGCGTCAGTATGCGGTGGTTCACAGCTTGCATGCGCATGCTGCTATCCATATAAACTATAATAATTCCATGAAAAATACATGTCATTATAAAATGGTAATATTCTAGCAATGGGCGGATGAAAACATATATGTGGATGTTTTCAGAATATATTCAGTTTCTCAAACTTGACAAGCATGTTAATTGATTTTTTAAAATGAGAGTGAGAGGGGGATTCAAGCTCGAGACATCTTTTATCTTTGAAAAGATAAATACTAGCTAGCATACCAAGAGCTAGTTGGTGTATGCTCAACATTTTAATATGGAATATAAAACTGCAGTGAGCACGTTGCCTTTTGCTAATCATTTTGTCTTGAACTTGAGCCTTATAAACGAAAGGCTTTTATATTCCTTTAGTTTTTTCTTTTAAAATTTGACAAGTCTCAAAATTCAATTTGTTAGGAGCGTATCTACAAAGAGCATGCAAAATTCTTTTTTTTTTTTTTGGTATATATATGTAGTTATCAATTTGTTAGCCTTGAGATTATATTTTTAATGAGGCAGGATAGAAGCCAAGCATATCCTAGCTGAGAAAACCAAGCAGATCTGGATCCAATATTAATAATGCACCTATAATTTATTGATATCAGATGTGGCACGTGACATAGATCTTACTCACAGGGAAAGAAGCATTGATTAACCAAACGTGGGGAAAGTTGAATCTCCCTCCTCAATAATTTTTTATTTTTTAAATAAAGGAAACGTTAATGAACTGGTTGTCTTTTTTGTACCGTTGCCTACTAATGATTTGGGTACTCTGTCGTCGTTTTTTAGGCTGTAATATTAGCTTTGTGGCCATTGAGCTTTACTATTAAATATTAAATTGCGTGTTGTTTTTCTTCACTTCGTCGGAAGAAGTTCTAAATTCGAATTACTCTTCTTTTAAAAGTTAAGATAAGTTTGATCATAAAATTCCTTCAGGCCATGAGGGATTCATAACAATTTGAAGTGGAATTATTGCTGGACTTGGTGTTTCAGTCAGATTCAAAGTAAAACCCCACACCATGATCATTGATCATTACATATATAATGTTAGGAAATCATGTATCTGTGTCACATAAGTCACATATCTGTGGTGTATGAAATGATGAGGGTTCTTTGCTTTTTGGTTCACTTACAAAAGAGGTGCTTTATATTGTAATGAGCTGTGGTACAATAGTCACCCGCGCTTCCGAGAAAGAATCAATGGGTAAAAATGTCAGTCCAAGATCATTTAAAATTAATTGAGAAGAAAAATTATTTAAATTGTTATGGAAAGCTTTAATTCAATCCAATGCACCTAACTTCGATTTCCCTCTCTTCAAAATCATGAATTTCTCTCCTTCGGCTTATAGTAAAAGGTCAAGAAAATCATGTCCATTCTTTTATTTTATGCGCAAAACTCCCTTTAACGTCTAGGTTAAAACTTCCAACTTCTTATTTGGGAAAGTGGGAAAGATTGTCACAAAAAAAGAAAAGAAATAAGAGCACAAATTTTGCTTTTCCATTGCTTCCCTAAAGATTGTGCATATATAGTAAGAGCACAAATGCTCAATGAGTGAACCAACTAGAATTATCATGTGTTTGGTGCATTTGTGGTGAAACATGACTTGGTCATTGCAGAAAGGGAAATGACCCCTTCAGCCACTAGTTCAAGTAGAAAGTTCTTGGCTGATGCTTTTGTCTTCTTTATCTTTTTCCTCTTATTCTTTATCTTTTTCCATTAGTTCATGTAGAATGTCCAACATCAGATATGTAAAGAAATAGCTTCTCGTCCAAGTTCCTCGAGATTATTATTATTTTTTTTTTACAATTTATTAGTAATGATTTAAATCTGTTTCCTTTTCTTTAGATGGATTTGTGATGGGTGACATTTTGGGCATCAGGTTCTCTATCTTGCCGCTTGACCAAGATTCAGCTACAAGCTTGGAGAAGTAGGAGTTGGTATCCAAGAGCTTTGAAGGCTCTTCATATTCCACCAGCTGCCCTACATACAGATCATTATCAATTTACTTCACAACATATCATAAACTCACCATGTGAGTCTAGCAGATTAGGTAGGCTACTGACTGTTGCCTTGAGCTGACACTTCTCTAGTGCCTATAAATAAATGATTAAAATCATCTAAACATTATACGATGCGTGAACTGGGTTTCATTAGTAAAACTTGCTGAGAAACAATGGCAAATCTATGCAGGAAAAGCCTTTTCACAACTAGAGTCAGTTGGCTCACCCTCCCTCCATATTTCTCAGTGATCAAATTGAAATTTCGTTTAAAACTCAAAAACTTTAGAGGTATTTAACCCAAAAACTTAAAGGAAACTTAACGTCATCAAGTCTATAAATTGTAGGCTTTGGTTAATATAGTGACCAATTTGACTAAATTTTTTTTTCAGTGACCAAATTAAAATTTCATGCAAAACCTAATGACCAAAAAAGTATTTAACCCTAATAATAATAATAAAGAGCATCTCTGTGTTGAAGCTTCCCAATCATTCATATATTAAGCTTTGGTATGGAATCATTGAGCTCTGAAGCAAGAGAGGCACAAAGAAATGTTGCCCTTCCATGGCTTCCCTAAAGATTGTGTGTGTATAATAAGAGCACCAATGCTCAATGAGTGAACCAACCGTCTTGTGTTTGGTCAATTATCAGAAGAACAAAATGATTGAACACATTCATGAAAATCAACTTTTTCAGAAAATAGTGATTTGTGATGTATGATTGTAGGTATATAGTCATGTGTCCAACAAGATGGTGCCTGATGGCCTCATTCAGATAAGGAAAACATGAACTGGGCATTGTAGGGCACAGCCTTATGAAAGGGAAATGACCCCTTTCGCCACTAGTTCTGTACTAGTTCTTAGCTTATGCTGGTGTCTTTTTTGTCGTTTTTTTATGTTGCTATTTGGCAGTTGTAGGTGGGAATCTGGACCGTAGGTACCTAAATTAAACAAACAATAATACTGGAGCCACCAAATATATTCACCAAATTATGCATCAGTTGGGTAATTATGATGTCCAACATCGAATCTATTGCATCTATATATATAAAGCAAAATGTAGAGAATGGTGAAACATTCAAAATATCAGAAAATGTCATTTGTTAATGCAAACAATAGAATAGAAATTATTAATTAAATAAGAATAATATGATAAATTCACACTTTTTCATATTAAACAAAATTAAAATTAAAAACAAAATAAGATAACGGGTCTTATTTTTATAGAACACGACTACCCATTATTATTTTAATTCTAAAATAAAATATAAAAATATAAAAATATATGAAAAAAAAACAATTGGCACACGCCTGGGGCTAGTATGTTTAAAGAAAGAGAACTGACGTAGAATTTAACAGTTATAATTCTGTTCCTCAAAACATCACCGATCATCGAACTTGAACCAGCGGCTTGCCTTTCGGATCTGCTTGACATGAACAATAACCAAAGCATCTGGTGTTATAGTTCAGAATGCAAATACAGTACATCAAAAATCAGGCAACGCTAAGTGTCTGGATGAACCGTGTCAAAAAAAATATACCAACAGATAGATACCAAACTACTTTTTTCTTAGATTCTTAGAGAAAAAAAAAACCTAAAACCTCCAATCTGGCAAAGGGTCGTACGTTTTGTTCCTCTTTTGTGTTGAAGACGGTAATGCCTGTGATCCTCTGAACTCCAAGTTGAGTAGCAATGAGGTTCTGCATTGGCAAAGAGCCAAGAAATTACTCACAGAGATGAAAATACCAGAGGCAAATTGGAACCAGATGAGCAAATAATCTTACAACTAGTGGTTAGGGAAAATTTAATGTTTATTACTTCTTACTATTTTCTCGTCTCCTCTCTGGAATATCAGTTCTTAAAAAATGCAGATATAAAATTTTAGAAATAAAGTGTGACTTAGGCGAAAGGTCCAATTCATGCTGCGAAAGGGGATGGCCAGTTTAGGTTGCTGAGCTTAGAACACTAATCTCAGAACAACAATACATGTACTGAGTACTGACGTCCATATTAAAACTATCATTATCAATCATCTCCATTGTGATGATCACTTCAACAAAAGTGTTTAAACTGAATCCATAATGTGCTGGTGTAATTATTCTCCATACCATATGGAAATCGGTGGAACCAAAAGCCTTTCGTACTCCATTGGATTATATCTAAGAGACTACCAGCACATTTAATGAATGCAATCCAACGGCCCAAGATTAGAAGTATATAATCAATCCTTAACATAAAATATTTTATTCGAGAATCTCCCTTCTATTAAGAATTTTTAATGGGGGTTACTTTCTTGACGTGAAATGAACATATATATATATAATTGGGGCAAAGTGAAATGAATATTTATCTCACATCTTTTATTTTGTTTTTTGTTTTTTTTTTTTTGATTTTTTGTTTTTTTTTTTTTTTTAGCATCAACTTAAATTAAGTTTTTCGGCGTTTACTTGTTACTTGAGCTTTCGTTTCTCACCTTTTCTTTCCCATTGGTCTTTTCCAAAATCTCCAAACTCCCTATGTGTTCATCTCCAAATCTGCTAAGGCCTATGATCCCATTTTAAAGTGAGGACAAGATTTTCTTCAGACCAAGAGCAATCTAACAGCAAATAGAAATAGTTACAAATTACTATAAAATGATTTCATAAATCTGTTTTCTTTTCTTTAGATAGATTTGTTTGGGCATCAGGTTCTCCTGCAACTTGACCAATATTCAGCTACAAGCTTGGAGAAGTAGGAGTTGGTATCCAAGAGCTTTGAAGGCTCTTCATACTCCACCAGCTTCCCTATAAACATACACAAACAAATTAAACCACCCTGCATATTAGCAATAGGCTTCATATAAAAATATCACAAGGTCACAGGCCCTGCAGTTTTGATTGAAATTCTGTGATAAAGAGATAACTGGAACATATAAAAGCTTACCATAGGAGAGGACCATGACCATGTCACTGTCTATAACGGTTGGAACTCTGTGAGCTACAGTTATCACTGTGCATTCTGCAAATTCCTGCCTGATGATTCTCTGCAGAACCGCGTCTGTCGAAGAATCAATGGACGCCGTAGCCTCGTCTAGAACTAGAATTCTGTTCCTCTTGAGAAGGACTCTGCCAAGGCAAAAGAGCTGGCGTTGTCCCGCACTCCAATTTTCCCCTTCATCACTTACTGTTCAAATCATTTTAGTCACATAAACAGCATTATCAATATATTCACAACCTCAATATATACTTGATGGAGTTGAGTGCTTAAGTAAGATGTTTAGCATATATTTTCTCATTTGTTTTTAAGGAACGTCATAAACTCACCAGATGAGTCTAGAAGATTAGGTAGGCTACTGACTGTTGCCTTGAGCTGACACTTCTCTAGAGCCTACAAATAAATAATTAAAGTCATCCATAATGTATTAGGACAAAACAGAAGTACATCTAAACATTAAATGATGCATTAACTTCATCAGTAAAACTTGCTGAGAAACAATGTAAAAATTATACAGGAAAAGCCTTTTCATCAGAACTAGAGTCAGTTAGCTCACTCTCCATATTTCGTCATCGGAGTAAAGGCCTAGAGGATCCAAGTTGGTTCGGATGCTACCCCTGAAAAGAGTTGGTTCTTGAGGGATGATGCTGAGCTTCATTCTCAAATCTTTTAGACCTAGAGAGCAGATGTCAATGCCGTCTATAGTAATTGTACCACTCACTGGCTCTACTAAGCGAAACAAAGCACTTATGAGTGTAGTTTTTCCACTTCCTGTTCTTCCCACAACTCCTACTCTAGTTCCTCCTTTGAATGCGCATGTGATACCCTTCAGAACTAGAGGAGCATTTGCACGATATTTTATCTTTAACCAACGAAAGCAAATGATTAGTAATTAGATTTTTTGATGATCAGATGATAAGGTGGTTAAGAAACTCCAATGAGGAAGCTCATCTGCATGATTTTGAACATCTTACCTTCAGAGAATACAGCTCTATCCTACCCTTGTTAGGCCATGAAGATGGTGGCCTCTTGTCCTCCACAATTTCTGGAGGCTCTGGTGAAATCTGCATGAATTGCTTTATCCTTTCAACTGAGATTATGTAGTTTGATAAGTTACAATACCATCGAGTCCCGGCAATTTGTGTCACAGTTAGTGATAAGCCATAAGAAAGAGAAAGTCCCACAAGCCCTGCAGACATCCACAAAACAAAGACAAATGTTAAAAACCTAAAATTCGATTTTGTGAATAATGGACCTCGCATATAGATACCTGGATCAACATAACCCTTAGGGAGAAAAACAAGGAAAAAAGCAGCCACAAAAAAGGTCAAATTCTGAAGTGCTTCTGTCCTTATAATTAACCACTCCATGGTTGCATTAGAATGAAAGAACAGTCTGGCATCTGTGTCAACTAGCTTTAAGTAGTTGTGGAAGAACCTGTTTCCCATTTTAAAAGCTCTAATGGTGACCACTCCGAGTGATGTTTCGGCTGCATAATTCATAACAGGAGCTTTGGTTGTTCCATTGATTCTTATTAGTTCCCTAGCAGAGGCTAGATAATAACCCTTGGAACAAAACAAAAAGTTATGTCCATCATATACAGGTGAAGAAAAAGAGAGAGAAAATTAAGAAATTGATATTCCAATCCACCTGAGCATGTTTTGCAGCAACCATGGCTGGAATGCCTACAATGAGAACTTGCCACGTGACAGAAGCCATAATTGCAAACGTTGTCAGCAGTTCAATGACAGCACAGACAGTAAAGATAATGCAGAAAGGTATGTCAAAATCCAAAATACTTAAATCTGATGAAGCCTGCAAAATTAGAAATACTGAATGAATTCTGAAAATAAGTACTTGTAGTACACCTACAACGAAAGTGAGGAGTATATTTTTTCAGGTGATGTTAAAGATTGGATGTACTTACTCATGTCAAAATCCGCCCAACGGGGGTTGAGTCAAAGAACAGCATGGGAGCCTTAAAGATAGCCTCAGTGAAACCAGAGAAAAAGGCTCTAGAAGCTTTTAATCCCATATGGACTGCAAAGCATGTCCTTAGATACACAAAGACAGCACTAAGTGTTGAAATTGCAGTGTAAACACCAATCAGCATGCCAATGGTTATATTAGGAATTTGAATGGCTAGAGCTAACCAATAAGTTGCAGCAGCCTGAAGACCAATAAAAAAAATTGTGCTATTACCCCTAAGCACAGAAGAAGTGTTACTTTAGAAACAATAATATAATCCCAGAAGGGCTTCCATCCATCACCACCAATCTCTTTCTCTTCTTCTTCGGTTAGTTGCACCCCCGGTGCACCCTTCAAAGAAATATCCCCACCACTGTTCTTTCCAGTGACACAAGTCCCGTAAGACTCCTCTATCTGAATCATATCTTCTTGGCTTTGATAATTTGAAGGTCCTAATGTTGTTACTGCATCTCTGTGAGCATTCACAAGCTGCTCAAATGCTGTTCCAGCTGTCAAAAGACTCTCATAGCTTCCAGATTGAGTAATTTGTCCACCTTGCATTACCTGGAAACGAAATGATATGTGCAAAGACATGTGTTTCTTATTTATATGTTACCAAATACTCGTTGGGGGATCATAAATAATACATTTAAAACTTAACCACAAATAAAATTGGAATGTGTACTAATAATAACATACCAAAATATTATCAACTTCTGGGAGGTATTCAACTTGATGAGTCACCAGAATTACAGTTTTCTTTGCTAGAGCACCCATGACACAGTCCTGCAAAAGTCATTCAAATTGAGTAAATGGTTCCTATAAGCACAACGTGACTAAATTTGCTTATTGTACTTCATAAAACCCTTGAATTTGTTTTTCATACATGAAATAGAATTGCAGCAGTATGTGCATCCACTGCGCTAAAGGGGTCATCAAGGAGATAGATATCAGCATCACTATAGACAGCTCGCGCCAGCTGAATCCGCTGCTTCTGTCCTCCACTCAAGTTAATCCCCCTCTGGCCTATTTCAGTAAGATCACCACGGTCAAAACTATTAATGTCCTTATCCAGAGCACAAGCATTTATGGTCTTCTCATATTTGTTCTTGTCCATTGGCTTCCCATAAAGTATGTTATCACGAACCGTCCCACTTTGTATCCAAGAAATCTGAGAAACATAGGCTATAGTTCCAAATGCATCAACCTGCTTGCAAGCAATAAAAGAGTAAGCAACTGAAATTTTTGGAAAAAAACTTGGTGCATGATAGTATATAAAATATTTTCATCCGTTTTTAAACTTACAGCTCCTGAAATTTTTGGCATCTCTCCAAGTACAGCATATAACAGTGATGATTTTCCAGCTCCAACTGGTCCACAAACTGCAACTTTCTGCTCCCTTTGCACTTCTAAATTCACATCTCTCAGAGTTGGAACTGTTGATTCAGGATACCAGCTGAAAATGCCTCTTTCAATTCTTAAGCTTTCATCTGATTTCTGTGACGTTAAGTTCATTATTTGATCATCATTCAGCTCGTCTTCGACCAAGAAAGCATTTAGCCGGTCAAATGAGACCTTGACTTGGATCATTACTGAAAGAGCCTCTGGTATCATTTTGACAGGTTCTCCGATGCTCCTTAATGAAGCTAGAACTGTGAATATTGTACTTGCATTTAGAGGGACACTTTGGAAAAGGATACATCCCATAAAGATAACTGAAGAGATGATGGTAGGTGACATCCAATATAGTAAATTGCAATAAACTTTTTTAAATTGTGACTCAGCCAACCATTTGAGTTCATGTTCACGAAGGGAACCAACCAAACTTTTGAACTTCTCTTCCCAGGATTGTAACTTAATGATTTTCATGCTGTTCAGGATCTCAGAAGTGGCTCTCAATCGCTCATCTTGAGCTATCATGAACTGGGACTGAAACTTCTGAATTGCCTTTGCAAACGGCACATTCAGGAGACCACAAATGATGAGAGGAATCAAACCAGGAAGAGCACCAAGACCTACCACCCCAAAAAGAACACCAACAGAGAGGAGTAGTTGCAGTGCATAGCTCCATGTTGAATGGAACCACCATGGGAACTCTCCCATTCGGTAGGCATCAACTGCTATATAATTTACAATCTCCCGAGCAGAGTGCCTTCTCCTTCCCATACTAGAAAGTTTCAGCTGCTTTTGATAGATTGCCGCTATCAAACCTGACCTCATCCTCATTCCAGACCTCCTTGAATCAAAAAACCAATGTCTCTGGCTCAAACACTCAACCAACTTGGTAAGAATTAGGCACCCCACTATAGTGATGCCTTCAGAGAGACTTTCCTTGTCACTATTTGAATAATTTACAAAAGCATATAGTATAAGAGGAGATACTACAACTGAAATGGTCCTGAGGAATGCACAAAAGGCTATCCATATGTTTTCTTTCATGTAAACTTTTGCTATCGCTCGGAGAGCCAGGTTTCCTGTACTGCTTGAGCTCTTCTCCCTTGACAATGAATCCCATGCATGAGCAAACTTATGGTATGCCAAATTTGCTTCATCTTCTGAAACCAGAGAAGGGATGTCTTCAAGAGCTAATGTTTTTGAGGAACCCAAGTTTAGTAAAGGATTAATCCAAGAAAATGTCAATTTGCTAAGGAAGCTGGCATGATCTAGATCTGTTTGCTGGCTCTTTCGAGCAGACTTTGTAGCTATTAAAGGTTCAGATAGGCTGTTTACTTGGGTATGTTGATAAGCAAAGTGACTGAGGTTTCTAAAAGCACACAAGAGAAGTAAAAAGTTCACTAGCCATGACAGTATGTCGAAAAGGTGAATGTCAGGGGTTCTTAAAAACATTTCGATGTTTAGAGCCGAGACCAATGAGAAGGAGGACACCCACCAAACAGAGTTTAGAACTTTGATCCATTTGGACCTTTGAACAAGCAAGGAAACTGTGAATGAAATCCAAATTAGTCCTTGGACAAAGTAATCCAACCAGCCAAAGTGAGTGGATTCAACACTTTGGGCTATTAGATCCCATAAACCGGCTGCAAAATATGCAATGCTGGTAAGAGCGCAACAGATTGAAACAAGTACAGAGAATTGGTCCCTTCTGTTGGGATCATTACCTATTATATGATGTTTTCTAATGAAATCTATGAGCATAAATAGGCAAAAAAGAAAGGCGAAGAGCAGATTTACGATGTTAATGATACTTGTTTGAGTGCAGTAAGAACCCAAATCAAATTCTCCATCACACATCCGTGAGAAAGTACTCCCTACAATAAATCCATTGGATGGAAGAACATATCAGAATATTCATCATATAAGTTGGAAAACATAAGTAAATGTGAAGAAGTGCATGCAATTGTGTATGTAAATATAATTTATTTATACAGCCAAAGGGAGACATTGCATCAAACAGAAAGAAGGCAAAGATGTAAAGCCATACTGATGAAGTTTTTCCAATACCAAGAAATTTAATTTCACTTCAATATGGAAACATAAAATTTTATTAGCCAATTCACCATATCATATACCATATAAACACAAGAAACTAAGAGATAAAAAATAAAAAATAAAAATCATATGGGTTACTTACCAAGTGAACTCCTCAAAGAAGCCATAAATTTGTAGCAACTTGTGCCGTTAACTTAACTTGTTTCTCTGTAGCACCCCCAACTATGTGGGAGGAGCAAAAATGTCAATGCAATTTCATTGGAAGGAACAAGTACCCCCTTAAGTTCCTCTCTCATAATCACCAAAACAGGCCTCTTTAGAATCCTTAAGAGAGCCCTCACATCAGCATCTTGTTTCATTTCCTTTGTTTGATTGTATGGACAGGTTTGAGATGCAATTTTTTGTCTTGCATTACTATTTTAAACAATGTTTTCAGACTTTTGCTTGTCTCTACAATTCACATGATCATATATTTGAGGCATAGTAAAAGTGCATTTCTTTATTTAGTCCCGCTTGATTGCACAATCCAAGTTTTATTCTATTTTTAATTTTTCAATAATTTATTAAGTTTTAGATGCCTACTAGTACTGGACATGTAATGTAAGAACAACAACAAAAACAAATTTCCACCTCTTTTTTTTCATATTTTTAACCGAACACTAATTATCTATCCACTCTCAAATATTCCCAAGTTACTAACAACCAACGTCACTGAGAAACCAATAGCAATTTGATTATTTAGAAAACATGAAAGGAAGAAAAACTTTAGTGCGGGCATCCGTTATGCATGGTAGTAGTACTATTAGTAGAGTCAAGTTAAAAGATGACATGTGTCTCGAATTTGTGTATTGAAATGGACTCTGCGACTGCAGTCATACTTCTCCAAAAATCTTCTCTCTTTGTTCTACATCTGATGACATCTTTTTTGTCAAGTTGCAACGCTCTTATAGGAAGAAAAATAGGGTGGCTAACTGTTTAGTGAAAGGAACCTATAATTTTGATTTGGGGGTTTTTTTGCTTGATAAGATTCCTAGCTGGATTGAGGCTACTTTTGATGATGATTTGTTAAGAGTTCCTAGAACTTGTACAGTCTCTGGCATTTAGTTTTTGTGTGTTTATGGATTAATCCCCCCATTTCATCCACACAAAAAATGACATGCGTCTAAATTCAGTTATCAATTTTTATTTCTTAAACACGTGTCATCTCTTCACTGAAATGTAACATAAAGAAAAATTGCAATCCAAACAGAAATTTGATAATTGCATCAAGAAATCACTGGAGCATTACTTGTTCTTTTCTTAGTTTAGTTTTTTATTTTACTTAAACCAAATATATGGAATAATTGGTATTTGGGCTATGAATGTTTTAAATCTTTGGGCTTTTCTTATATTTTGGTCTATTTATAAGTCCATTAATTAGACCCAAAACTCTTTTCAATTTCTGGGTCCAAACTTCCAAGCTATGTGGGCTTTCCTTTGTGTGTGTGTGTGTGTGAGACATTTAATATGAAACAACAAAGGAGAAGTGGGAAAGCTTCAATATATAAAATGAAGAATGTTTTAAATCTTTAAGCTTAGTAAGACAAAACAATGCTGCAAATTTTGTTCATCCATGTCTGCATGTGCTCTCTATCAAGTTTTTGAATTAATAAGACAAAAAAATATTAATTGAATATTTAAAATTAAGAGGTGAAAAAAGAGCGCCCCTGATTCCCTGGCATGCATGATATAAAATTCAGAAAGAAAAAAAAGGACTCATCAGGACTGCAATCATAAATTTCTGCAAACATCTTGCAATCATAATAAACAGACAAGCTCCTATATCTTTTTATTATTATTATTATTCTTCTTCTTCTTTTTTTCTTTTTTTTTCTTTTTTTCTGCGGAAGCTTCCATTTTAAGTGGCTGCAGGGGCAAATATTTGGAAGGCCATGGCCCATTAATTCATCAAGCTTTTGCATGGAATCATTGAGTTCTGAAAGAGAACACAAACTAAGCTGCAAATGCTGCACTTTGTAGAAGCCGTGGAGCCCCCCAACCCCGAGACAAAGAAATTTTGCTTTTCCAATTGCTTCCCAAACATTGTGTATAATTTATATAAATTAAAACACAAAATTTGCAAAGTATCCACTACCACTGGTATAGTGGTTTGGAGTAATTGCTTTCTCAGAAAATGTCCTATGTTCGAGTCTTGGAATCTGTATAGTGTGTGAGTTTAGTATACCATTACCCCTTTCAATAGGAAAATTCCTCAAAAAACACAAAATGTTCAATGTGTGAATGGGCTCAACCAAAATGAGGACCTTTGCATAATAATTGAGGATGATAGGTTGCATATGCATAATGCTAGGGTGGATCGTTGGATCTTTGAGTTGTCTTTTACAAAATTTCACTGGTGAAACTTTTATCATATATTTGGTGGGTTGTGTGAAAAATTGATTGAACACGCATGAAAGATCAAATTTTTTTGCATTTTGGTGATGTACCTGCATAGCATGTGCCCAGCATGTTGAGGGCCATCATTGAGATAAGAAAACATGAATTGGGCATGTAGGGCATACTTCTTTTATGGAAGGAAAATAACCATTGATGCCTTCTTCTGCCACCACAGTACTTTAACTTCACCTAGCAATTTCTTAGCTATACTTATCCCCAGAGGCGGCCCATGGGGTGTGCGAGGTGTGCGACCGCACAGGGCCCCCAAAATTTAGGGGCCTCCAAATTTTTCCAAGTCAACCCATTAAATTAACTAAAACATGAAAATAAATATTAAATATTAAATATCACCCCACAACACCACATTCAAGGCACCAAAACCAAAATTGAATTGAATATTAATTATCAACAAATTCTACGACTTAGAGAGTAGATGCCCTAATTTAATTCATTTTCCTCTTCCCAACTCTCAAGCTGCAAAACCATTCTAATATTCTTTTATCTTTCAGTAAGTCTTTCTCACTCTCCTCCATCAAAATAAAGTCATTTCTCTTCAGTACCAATGTACCACCCTTTTCCATCAACTTTTGGATTGTAAAAACCCAAGCTTTAGCCATTTCCCCAAAATCACAGTTCTTTTCTCCCTCCCTCATTCACATGAGAATTCACCAAGCATTGAAATTGGAAAATCAATTTATCAGCTATGTGATTTGGAAGGGTGACTAAAGAAATTTTTCTGGGAAATTCTTTCTGAATGTGTTCTTCCCGTGTTAGAAATTTTTGTTTCTATATGGAAATTTTTTTTTTCCTACTTGTATATATAGGGCCTCGACATCCATATTTGCACAGGGCCTCCAAAATCAATGGACCGGCTCTGCTTATCCCTTTTGGATAGGAAGTTATTAGGACCGGTAATAGCAAGGTTGATCAATCTATATATTTCCAATTTAAGCAATTTAATAGAAATAGTAAATAGTTAACGAGGTCTAACCCAGTGGAAAATGACATTGACTTGCATACTAGTAGTCTCATGTTCAAACTCTTATGCCCTCTCGTGTAGTTTAGACTATCGCTTATATTTATAAAGTACAAATAGTGCATAAGCTTTCGGGGTGAGAGCATAATATACCATAAATTGAATTAGGATTTTGCTAACTTTTGGTCTCTCTCTGAATTTTAGGACCAGGACCACTATTAATTTGGACTTCCCCCAGTCATTCAGAGCATTTCTTTGAAGGCTTGGTCAGATTGTTCTTCCTTGTTTTTTTTTGGGACCATTTGCAGTCCTCGGTGTAAAAAATGGAAATAAAAAAAACCTTGAATACATTATTTTTGTAGTAATTTATGGGTGTGCCCATCACATAGCCGTATTGTTTTATCAATCTACTCGTGTTATAAAACTTGTACTATTTATTCATAGCTTATTCTAAATCCATGACATATCAATCATGTACTCATATTATAACATGTAAATTAATAATACCACGTAACAGTGCGATCGTAACACTATTAACGACAATGTCACTTTTAAAAAAACACCATTGCAGGCTAGCTACCAGGATTGATTAATGACATCTTAGCTTACATAGGAATGATGAAACATGTTCAACACGAACAACATGTTTATAAATAAAATAAAATAAAAAAATGGGACAATTTCCGTCACATTATCTTTTGCTTAAAAACTGGGCAAGCATCAGCATCGAAGAAGAGCCTCTAAATAAAAACAAGACAAATATTATTATTCAAAGGAAACGATGTTGTTATTTTGGAAAACAACATCAAATTCCCAGGTTCCATGCAGAGAGCTTTCAGATTTCAGCATCGTACGAACAGCATTGGCCATGGCTGAGCTGTAGTTGTAGCTTTAGAGACAAGAAAGGCCCGGCAGCATTTAAGGTCCTTATAATTATAATACCAAAATCACCACTTGACTCAACGTGTCAATTGTCCTTAATTATACTTATTTTTATTAATTTTCAATTAGTGCCTTGATTAGTTTGTAATTCAAACAGGGTTTGGCGGATTGAAGTTTCCAATCCAAGTTCAGTCTCCTATAATTGGAGTTTCGAAATCTAATCTTAATCAAATTCGAACACACTTTTCATTGCAGTTGAGCTAAGAATCTAGGTTGTGAGTATCAATTTATTCTACAAGTTTAGCTAGTTTTTAAATGGCGCTAACTACTTTCTCTTTTTGTCTTCTCTCATACCTATAATGTAATGTTGTCTTATAATGAAAACCAAACTAAAGGATGAGAACGGAATGTAAAGTGGGAAGGTACAAATGAAAAGGTATTCAGTATTCTACTTTATGAGTTAGGTCAGTTTAGCCAAATCAGTGTGCTCGCCTCTTTGCAAATGATCGAAATTGACTACATCTTACTGCCTCGCCATACTTATTGTTCTTTCTCGTCCAATTGAACTATTTTATAGATAAAAATCTACCAAAACAAGTTGTATAGAGTTTTTGACAGTTTGATTGGATGCCCTAGTTCTATCACAGTTTGAAATTAAAATAAAACAAACAAGCATAAAAACAAACAACTACATTGGCTAGCCAACATAATTTATTAGCTTATGGTAAAACGAAATTGACTACATTTTACTGTCACTCCATGCTTATAAACAACAAGGTTGAAACATATTCTCATCCAATCCAATTGAATTATTATATATATATATGTTTACAATGATATCCACACAGTAATAATGTATCAATATCCGAATAAGAGAATAACTATATGTATTTTGAAAAGAGCGAACAAAACGAGTAGTTTTCAACATCTGATATGAATGGTCCCGTTTCCATGTTGTTATCAGAAAACAGAAACTATCCCAGCATTACAAAATGGTCCCGTTTTCACAGAAAACAATGCCTTTCAAATTTTTTTAAAAAAAACCCTATCCCAATACGATCTTTAACTTGTTCTATCTTTTGGCAATTAGATGGGTATAAGATATACACATTATTAATTCATTCATGTCGTCGAACTTGACAACTTGTGAGATTGAGGGTCTTTGTCCCTACTCCCTCTTCACTTGCTATGTTTTTATTATAGAATTCAGAGGAAGAAAACAAAAACACCTTTTGGACGTACGTGCATAGCTACATGTTCATAATTATTTTAGTCTAATCGCCTCATAATTTAACTTCTAATTGCTTTGATTAGTTAAATATTAGGCAGGCAATCCATCCATCGCTTTAGAATTGCGTGCAAAGCATTCTTGAATTGAATTAAAATTATGTAGCACGCTCTTGTCAGATTCTTGTTTCTGTGTGTTTCTTGGGCATATTGATGGTTGTGTCTCATCCCATATATATTCAACTTGATCAATCCCGTCTTTGGTAATTACTTCTTAATGTTTCTTATTGGATTGGTTATCGAAAGGTGAGAATTTCTTTAAGACGAAGTATTGGTTACAACAAGATCACTCTCAATACAATTACTTAACCAAACAAGATATTCTTTCGACAAATAAAACAAACTTCATTTTTGTAATGTATAATGAGTCGGTACATGTATTGTTATATTGCAACGACGAGGTTGAAAATAAATTTCTGTAATGAATATTTCCGGACTCATTTCGATAATCAAGTCATCATCAAGTTACATTTCTAAACAAATTGCCATAAAAAAATAAAATAATGTGTAATCACATGTTGTTAAACAAATATTTAGTCACTGCCCAATCCTCGAATAACATAATTAATTATTTCGGAGGTTCGGAGTTCTGTGAGACAGGATCCGCGATACGTGGCACCAGATGCCAAGGACGTGCACACGTCAGCCGCCAAGAACGACGTCGTTAGGTCACCGTCTCATGCATGCATTGGACCATGCTAACGTGCTCGGCGAGCGAAGACCCTCTTGTGCGTGCATCGAGAAAGCGGCCCCGTGTGTGACATGATTGCAATTCACGAATGAATCGACGGGTCATCACAAGCGGTGTTTACCCATTGGCGGTGATTGGTTATGGCGAGTGGGGCCCACATATGGGGGCGTGTGGCTGTTTCGGATTGGATGTTATGTGGGCCCCGCGGTGGCCCGGAGAGATGACCTGTCAGTCACCCTCTGTAGTAGTAAAACTCTCAGCTCATGTTATTGAGATGGAGAGAGAGAGAGAGAGAGAGAGAGAGAGAGAGAGGTGGACCGTGGATTGGTGGTGGGATGTGGGTGAAGGTGCATTTATGGTAAAGTTCAAAATTTTAAAGGGTTGGGGGGGTGTGTGTTAAGGATTTGGACAACAAGGGGCAGGGATTTGGATCTTATTTACAGTCATGTATGGTATTCCTCCACAAAAACCAACCCTACATTGCATACACACAGAACGTGACATGACTATTGTGTGTTGTTCACACATAACGTGACTTGACTATGGTGTGTCGTTCACGCGTAACGTGACATGACTATGGTGTGTTGTTTGTATCAATGGTTTTTTTTTTGAGAAAAAAAAGTCATTATTGGTGAAATATAACAAAGTATAAAGCAGTCATAATGTCGAATATGGGTATAATATCTTCAGTAACCAAACACATAATGTTGATTTGATTTGAAAATAATTACATCTAAATCAAGAAATACTTAAATTCACGATCTAGCTCTTGAAACACAAGTACTTAGACTTACAATTAGACATGTAAATGGATCGGATTCAGATTGGATATATCTCAATCCAAATCTAAATGAATTTATAATCGGATTATTGAATTTAGATCATATTCTGACTATCATATTGCATCTATCAATCCATATCTGTTACGCATCAAATTCGGATCAAATTAGATTATTATCGGATTTATTTTGAGGTGTACAAAACATCAAAATGTCATCAGTACTCTTGTTATTTTATTGTATTTATCTACTTTTTATATCAAATTTTGATATTTTATCATAAAAATTAGTTTTAAGTGTATTATTAGTTCATATAAAATTGAAATTTCTCATTTACACATATAAAATACTAATATAAAGCATAAAAATAAATAAATTATACTTCATAGTAAATCGTATCGAATTATTATCAGATCAGATTAACTATAATCCATATCCGGATCCATTTATAATCGGATTACCAGATTTGAATTGTAATTGTACTATTGGATTGAAAAGTCCAACCCATCTCTTATTAATATAAAAATCCGATCCATTAACATATGAAAGAAAATAAAGTGATATTTTCTGGTTACTTTCCAAACATTACTAAACATGTAAAATAAATCTTCAAATTTCCGTACATTGAAAAAAGACAAAATAAATTATTTCTCATCAAATCTTTTCCGCGAAACAAATAGACCTTAGGGTCCAAAAAAATCTTTTCATTTATGAAGTTGATATCGAATGAAGCTATAAATGTGAACTTAAAACTTGGACCAAAATTGAAGGACACTATCAAATTAGGTTTAGTAATTAGTACAGTGGCATTTGAACAATCCGCATTATTCATGGGTCAATAATGACAATAATAAAGTTTTAGGACATTGAGATCAGAACTTTAGGACATTCAAGTCAGAGCTTTTCGGCTACTGAAATAAATCATCGAACAGATTTCCTTTTCTCTTTTTATAATCTTACTCACTTCCCTTCAATAAACTTTAATTTAAACAAATTTCCTTTATTATCCTTTAATTCAAACAGGGAAAAGAAGAAAGAAAAAAAAAAAAAAAAAAAAAAAAAAAAAAGAAGATTAAAGAAGAAATTTAGGAGTTGCCCCCATTTTTGAATCAAAATTTAACTGTCCTTAATTACACAATGTCATGGGTGTGCGCGCCGTTTGAAGAGCAGCCAAACGTGAGCTTTTTTTGTTTTGTTTCCCTCTCTCTGGGCTGGCCGGCCCACACAAAAGCAATACGACGCCGTAAATCGCATCTCTTGCTAGCACAGAAAATAATAATACAAAGAGTCAGTTTCTGTAATAAAGTTAAGAAGCAGGGGCATTTGACAGCTCGATCCTCGACGGCGATCCATCGGTCTCTGACTCTCTGACTTGCGGAGACAGAGAGGTCCTCTCATCATCTCTTTCCCCCTCTCTCTCTCTCTCTCTCTCTCTCTCTCTCTCCTTGTGTGTGTCTTTGAGTGTTTTTTGTTTCTGTTTGTACAACAATGTAGTAAAAATTTGTATTCACTCTCTCTCTCTCTCTCTCTCTCTCTCTCTCTCTCTTCTCCCTCCAGTCTCTCTCTCTGTCTCTCATTGGTTTTGTTCCCTTCTTCACTTTTATTGCCTTCACAGAAGGTTCCTGCTTATCATTAATGTGAAATTTATCTCTTCTCTCGCTCACTCTCGAGAAACCCTAAAGAGTTTTTGGCGCTCTTCTCTCGTTTTCAATTCCCATTTTTACACTGTTTTTCCTCTTTTCTTTTACTTCTCTGGCGCGTCTTTCATTGCGTGCTCTCTGATGCGAAAGAAGAACAAAACCCAACGAAGCAAGTGTTAGATTTGGTAATGGTTTTTGCTTCTGGGTTTAAGCTTAACGAACCCTTTGAGGTTTAAGTACAAATTTCATATATGTTTGTAGAATAGATATGTTGTCGTTTATAGAAGAAGCTCTGCTTTTGAAGATTTACTAGCTTTTTTGATGGTTTTCACGTGGTGGGGGTCAACTGGGGTTGGTTGTAAAATGTCGTATTTCCTTCCAGTTTATTATTGTTGTTAATGGGGCTTTCTCAAATCTTTTTATTGTTTCAGTTCTTCTGATTTTTAGGTGGTGGGTTGTGGAAGATTTTAAGCATATAGTATTTGGGTCTAATATATTTATGGTTAGTTGATATTAATTTAATATATTATACTTTGGTTTTGTTCATATTTGTTTGGTTGCTGAGAAAACTGAGGAAAACAATAGAAGTTTTTTGGATCAGGACGTTAGTTTATGTTTTGTTTTCCTTCATTTTCACTCCAATCCAATCTATTTGGTTTCCCTTCGTTTTTTTTTTTCCTTTTTAACTCTGACGCTTATCAGATTTGGTCTCCAACATTTTGCAGGTCCAGTCTTGCTTGTGTGTTGCAAAGACGATTTGATTTTGAGGCTTTTTAGAGATTGGAGGGGTCTGATATGAGAGCCTCACAACCTCTACTACCTCTTTGGTCATGTTGGTGATTTGATTGTTCTTGGTGGGTACATCATCCTGTGGAATCTGAAGGTCTGAAGCTCTCTTTGAGGCATTGATTTGGCCACTTTTACTTTTTGCACTATTTGTTTCACCATTTTGACCGTTGATTTGAAGGATCGAAAGCAGTGATACTATACCTCTGTCGTTTTGCATATTCTGCTTGATTCTCCTTCTTGCTAGGCGCCAGAACTCGTAAAATATAGCACAGTTCAAAAAATAAAAATAAAATAAAAAATCAGAGAACCAATATCTTGCTTTCAGAGCCAAAAGCGTATTTAGAACTAGAAAACTATCACTTCCAACCTGGGAGTTTTCATCCAAGATTTCACTGCCTGAGAGTGACCAAAAGCTAGAGAAAGTGAGGACCCCAAGTGGAGTTCTGAATTTGATTCTTGGGAAGTTAGGTGAATTGGTAATAAGGGTCTTGTCAATTGATGCTCTGCTGCAGCTAGGCTGCTAGAGAGAATGGTTTGCATGTCGGGTAGTACATGTTTCGGAATCTAGAACAGTGGGGGTAAAGTTAAACAAGTTATGGAAATATTCTTTCGGTTATGTTTCTTTGCATATGGTCTTGATGGCATTTGAGCATTGAAAGTCTTAAGCAAGGTGGTTTGCAACAATTGTGTGATGCAGAATTTGGTAATGAGTCGAGAACAAAAGCGGGTGAGGCAAGAGAAAGGCTCCGATGATGCCGAGAAGGTTGTCGTGGCCGTTAAGGCGTCCAAGGAAATTCCCAAGACTGCTCTGGTGTGGGCCTTGACTCATGTTGTTCAACCTGGAGATTGCATAACACTGCTTGTGGTTGTCCCCTCTCAAAGTTCAGGTATCTTTACTTTGCCTCTAGTAGATTTTTGCCCATTTTCAATGATAACAGAATGTTGGTGTGTTTTACTTTATGATCGGTTAAGTTTTAAAGTGTTCTGGGTTGTTGAGGTTGGATGTATGTTTCGAATTAAGTTTCATTTGACTTCGTGGTGGTCATGTGAGTCTTGGTCCTCATCGACTCTGTCACTACAGCTTACTCTGTAATTTGAATTTATTTGAGTGAATGATGGCCGTTTATGGATGTTTGGTTGTTTAATTCAAATTCAACACTCTGTTGTTTAATGTGACAACACACTTGCACTCAAGTTTTAGTAGACAAATTGTGAAGCTGAACCTTTGTCTTTAAGCTCTACATCCAGCATCTCTTTCCATTTTCACAATTTGTTTACTTGTTGAAAATTTTGATACTGACAACTAAGTCATATTCTCCTATTTTCAGGTAGAAAATTTTGGGGCTTCCCAAGATTTGCAGGGGACTGTGCCAATGGTAACCGGAAGTCACATTCAGGAACAACCTCAGAGCTCAAGTGTGATATTTCAGATTCCTGCTCTCAAATGATCCTTCAGCTGCATGAAGTTTATGATCCAAATAAGGTAAGTGCATCGATATCTGTTCTTATTCATAATATTCATTTCCATGTCTGTTGATGCCTTGTTTGACACTATGTTGCAGATAAATGTCAAGATAAAGATTATTTCTGGCTCACCTTCTGGTTCTGTGGCTGTAGAGGCCAAGAAAGCTCAAGCCAGTTGGGTTGTTTTAGACAAGTAATGCTTCCTTTGCACAAACAGGCTTGTTGTTTATAACTCCATATGAATGGGAAGATATGAAGTAGCATGTAGTCTTCCCATGTTGTCGTCTTTGATTTCTTAATTAGAGATATGATCTTGCTTTGAAATTACATGCCGTTGTCTACATCTTGATGGGTTTGTGATTTTTACAGGCATCTTAAACATGAGGAAAAACACTGCATGGAAGAGCTGCAGTGCAACATCGTGGTTATGAAGCGTTCCCAGCCAAAAGTTCTTCGCTTGAATTTAAATGGATCTTCTAAGAAGGAACCTGAATTGGCTCGTTCCTTGCCTTCTCAGCTTGATGAAGGGACTGATAAACATCCCAAGAAGAAGAATGACTCTTTGAATTCCATTCGAGGGCCGGTTGTGACTCCAACTAGTAGTCCAGAGCTAGGGACTCCATTTACAGCCACTGAGGCTGGAACTTCATCGGTGTCAAGTTCAGATCCAGGAACTTCACCATTTTTCGTTTCAGAAATAAATGGAGACATGAAGAAAGAGGAATCATTAGTTAGTAAAGAAAACAAGGTTCTTGATGACAGTAGTTCGGACACAGACAGTGAAAACTTATCAACATCTTCAGCAAGTATGAGGTTCCAACCATGGATAGCAGAATTTCTTAATTCTCATCGTCCATCCTCGCAACACATGGAAGAAAGTTCACACAGAACTAATGATAATTCTAAAGCCTCGACTACCAAAGCTTTGCTAGAGAAATTTTCGAAACTCGATAGGGATGCTGGAATTGGAATGCCAAATTATAGAGCTGACATGGAGTTCAGTGGAAATCTGAGAGAAGCAATTTCTCTGTCTAGAAATGCTCCTCCAGGCCCTCCTCCATTGTGTTCAATATGTCAACATAAGGCACCTGTGTTTGGAAAACCTCCAAGGTGGTTCAGCTATGCGGAGCTGGAGCTTGCTACTGGAGGATTTTCTCAAGCCAATTTTTTGGCTGAAGGTGGGTTTGGCTCTGTTCATAGAGGGGTGCTACCAGATGGCCAGGCTGTTGCTGTCAAGCAACACAAATTGGCTAGTTCTCAGGGGGATCAAGAGTTTTGTTCCGAAGTGGAAGTCCTGAGCTGTGCTCAGCACCGAAATGTTGTCATGTTGATTGGCTTCTGTATTGAGGACAAGCGAAGATTGCTGGTCTATGAATATATTTGCAATGGGTCATTAGATTCTCATCTATACAGTAATAATTCTTTTTCTGACAACAGTAAGCTTATTCTGTATTGATTCATACTTGCTGTTAACTTTTAGCTGGAAACTATGTTGAGGACTCACAATGGTTCTGGGTCTGTTTCAGGGCGACATCGTGAGCCTTTAGAATGGTCTGCACGGCAAAAGATAGCTGTGGGAGCAGCTCGAGGACTGCGATATCTTCATGAAGAATGCAGGGTGGGTTGCATTGTGCACCGTGACATGCGGCCAAACAACATCCTCATCACCCATGATTTTGAGCCACTGGTATTACAACCTTTTAGTCTTGCATTCAGTGCGTAAATTGTGTATTTCCCTAGTTAATGTAGAAGATAAACATGTCGTTAAATTTATCCATGTTTTGTGCAAGGTTGGGGATTTTGGCCTTGCAAGGTGGCAGCCTGATGGGGATACAGGCGTGGACACAAGAGTTATTGGAACATTTGGGTAAATGTTAAATAACAGCCTTTACTTATACCATTTAACCTTTCATCCAGTTATGTTATATGCTGCTGTCCAATTATCTGATAAGTTGCCCTCTGGTGCAGATATTTGGCTCCAGAATATGCTCAAAGTGGTCAAATCACAGAAAAGGCTGATGTTTATTCCTTTGGGGTGGTGTTGGTGGAACTTGTTACTGGGCGAAAAGCTGTGGACCTTAACCGGCCTAAGGGGCAGCAATGCCTCACAGAATGGGTATGATTAAGCAAGTTCTGACTATATGTATGTTTACCAATTATTGGCCTTCTAGTTTCAGTGTGAGACTTTTCATATCTACATAAAATTGTCCTGAACATAAAAAAACTTTGGTATTACAATAATACTGATTAATCAGATTATTGAGGGTTTCTCGTTTAGTTCTTCTAGGCTGTTGCCCTATTTTATTGCTTATAACTTATAACTTTCTATTTAATACAGGCACGCCCGTTATTGGAAGAATACGCCATTGATGAACTGATTGACCCAAGACTTGACAACTTCTATTCGGAACAAGAGGTTTATTGCATGCTGCATGCTGCCTCTCTATGCATTCGGCGGGATCCTCAATCTAGGCCGCGCATGTCACAGGTAAAGAGCAACTTCTGAAATGAAGACAACCCAACTTGTCATACTTGACAGTAGACTTTATGTGCTAAACATAACACTAGAGCCCAATTTGAGTGTAATTAGACTGTTACTCTTTTTCAGACACTTGTAAGTGAAGAAAGCTCATAAACAATTCCTAAAATACATAAAATTGTGTAGTCAAGGTAAACTTAAAATATGGTAAAAACGAAGTAAGATAAAAAGTGAAATGGTGTTATATTGTGAAGGGACTTTTACTTCCCAATATTCAGAAGGTTTGGCAAAGTCTTAAAATATGTCTCATGTTTGGGTACTCGTTTTAGTAATATCTGGTGCTACTTACTTCTACCTTTATCGGCAACTTATCTCGTCTGTTTGCCATGTGTTTGCTTCATGTTCTAGGTTTTGCGTATACTAGAAGGTGACATGGTAATGGACACAAATTATGCATCAACACCCGGGTATGATGTGGGGTGCCGGAATGGTCATGATGTGGGATGCCGGAGTGGTCGGATTTGGTCAGAGCATCAACAGCAGCACCAGCAGCAGGAGAAGGAACACTATAGTGGTCCACTACTAGATGAAGCGACTGAAGGGTATAGGAAGCTCTCTCTTGAGAATGTACGGCCCGGTTTTTGGGAGAGGGACAAGGCAAGGAGGACTTCATCTGAGCACCATTTGTAAAGCGCTAGCCTTTTAGAATGACACATATTTGGAAGACTAAATACGTGCGCTCCTTTTTGTAATGTAATCCATATTCCTCTTATATTTTGGTTAATGCCACCTGCATTTTACTTCTGTATAGTAAAAGAAGAGAATAGCAAGGTCTTGTAAATTTTTTGGTAATCTAAGGAAATTACCATTTTAACCGGGTCCAGAACGAGAACTTTTTGGTTGAATCAAAACGAAGCTCTGATGGAATTTTAGTCTACGATTGGTATACAATCAAAACATGAATTGCAATTCTACAGCATGAGCAAGTTTAAGTCACCACTGCAAAATATTTATAACTCTTATGGGATAACAACGAAGTCTTTACCCGAACATCAACAACTATTCTGCAAAAATTTCACTACAAGGAATGTTTTGTAGCTTTACAATGTCGGAGTTTGAAACTCATAATTGATATAAGACTTGGGTGTACAGTAACTGCCAAGATGGATTTAGAAAACTATCAGATGCAGTACGGTCGAAATCAACATGTGCATGAAACTGCTTGAATAGTCAACTCAGTCCCTTTTCTCCTACGACTTCCTCATCTTAGACCTTGCATATCTAGAGAAGGGTGGAAACACTTATTAAAGATATAAGTTTTGAACAGAGGATAATAAAATAAGAGAAGAGAGGAAATACTCTATATGCATGCCACCCCTGTCTGAAGATGGTAACGAGCTGCCACGAAGTTCGTCCATGGCTTTATTGGCTTGTTCAATTTCCTGCCAGCGTGGAATAAAGTTAAGGAGCTCAGACATTGCAAGACTCTGGTTTGTCTTGGTAGAAACTCATACCCCCAACTAATACAAGTCACTGAACTGACTCTTTGATCGCATATTTTGTTTTCATTTAATTGAAGTGATAAAGTACTGTAAAGGAAAAATACTATACTTTCTGCCAATTCTGACATGAAAAATAAACTGCTTATATGTATAAAAGCCTGTTGGAGTAACATAAAATATCTATAATTGCCAGCACTGAGTGCCCAGGTCCCAAGTTAAAATCTCTTCTCCCAAACTTCATAACTGAAAAAGAAAATGTCAGTATTGAGAATGGGGTACCTCAAAATCAGCAAATGCAACTGGCATTCCACCTTTAGCACGCAATTTGATCACATTGAATCCAGGGTACCTGGAACCAATTGAGGTCATCAACTTTTCCAATAATCTATTCAAAGGATGATTATGTACTAGAAGTATAAACATAGTCAGACGAGGGCCAGGAAAAAAGAATTGTATTCGACCAAATCTACAAGGAAATGTGAGAGTATCCAGGTGAAGAATAACTACTCACTTAGATAGAACTTGCTTCAGTTCATCTTCAGTGCAATTTGGACCTAGATTTGCAATGAACAGAGTGGAACATGGTCCTCCATCAACATGCTTTTCAGATTGCTCCTGCACAGTGAATTGGAAACCAGATTGGAGAGAATTACATTTAGAATCCTACATATGGAATTTCTGCCAATATATATTCACATGGCACTCATAGAAAGGTCTGCAAAGTGAAGTTTCGATCATTTTCAAGTATAGATGTCATAAAAATCAAAACTAAGTTGTTAAAGCATCAAAAACTTGCTTTGCAAATCCAAAAACTCTGTAGTACATTGTATAGCAGACTTTTGGCAAAGACTAGAAAACATACATTAAGAAGAAAACAACCCTAAAAAAAAATACAGAAAATATTTGTTCCCATAAAACATATCTTTAGTATCTTTCTGCGTACTTTTTTTTATCTTGCACTATAAAAGTTAGACAATGGAAGGTTTTAGACAGTATGTTTCCACTTAAAGATTCAAAAAAGGCAGGAAAGAAAGAATCATTTTTTGTGTGCAGTAATAGTCTAAATAACATAGAACTCTGCCAGGCCTAAATATCACTATAGTCCTCAACCAAAAATAATATGAGTCTTTGCATTTAAAGAATCATCAGAAATTTCACTTACATTTACAGTAGCTACAGCATTGTCAGAATCCACTGCCGTCTCAGCGCTGCACACAACCAAACAGGAAAACAGCCTTAGCACCTATCAGTAGATTAAAAATAACTCTATTATATTTGCACTTCTGTGCAAGATGCGATTCTGTGATCTAATAAAATTAATGCCTTTTTTGAGCTCTTTCAACCTCTTTGTAGTCTCTAATTCAGTCTTGTCGCCAGAATCATTATTTTCAGTTTCAGATGGTTCATCAGTTTCACTGTCTCCTGAATGTGCAAAAAAAAGTCATTATGCACAAGTCAGACACAGGAAAACATGACGGAGATGGGGCGAAAGAGAAATTCAAAAAGAAAAAAGCACATTACCATCATCGCTAGATGTTTCTTGGGTATCAGCCTCTTTTTTAGTTCTTTTATCTATAACAACATAGGCTCCACTACCTGTGCAAATGACATGTATATTAACCATCTGAAAATGTAACCAAATTCTCTATATTGATTCAGAGGAAACAATATAAAATTTTAATTTGAATAAGCAATAAATGTAAATATCAACCTGGTTTACGCTTCCTTCTTGAGTTTGATCTGGCCAGTTCAATATGCAGCAGGGAACCAGTTTGAGGATCAAATTTCACACCCTGATAATGTGACCATCAATGGAAAAACAAACTTAGAAGGAACACCAATTATAACCCAAGTTTCATGCAATGTCATCATTGAAATGTACAAGCAAAGTCCTCCTTTCGGATTACCAACTTTGGCATTCACCAACAATATCCGAATAGGAACAAATCGAAAAGAGCTCCTAAATAAGTTTATCAGAACGTCACTAATTGAATTGGAAAACACTAACAAACCCTACATGACATATGCATTACACAAATACTTGTTACAGAGAAAATTCATGTTAACAAATTTCTTTTTGGGAGCTTAATTACTCAAAGAATTAAGCAAATGCATATATAAATGTATCAACAAATTGAAGTTGTTATTTTTGCTCACATTTAACGAATGCAGAGCTGCCATTGCTGATTGGTGATTGAAAAACGTAGCAAAAGCAACGACCTGAAACGAATTTAGAAGAAGGTTTACATTTTTTTTTCCTCGGGAACCAAACACAAATATAAACAAAAAGAAAAGGGGGAAAAGGGAAAAGCTTTTTTCACCTGGTTGCCGCGGCCGGTGTACTTGAGCTGGCAAGAGTCGAAGCCAGGGCGACGGCGGAAGAGGTTGTGAATCTCACGCGCCTTGACGTCGTCGGGGAGGCCCGAGACGAAGAGAGTGTTGATCACACTCCGGTCACTGTAATCCTGTTGCTGTGGCGGCAGCGGTGGTTGCTGCTGCAGGTAGTAGGGATCGTGCGGCGGATGAGCCATTTGGTTGCGGCCAGAGAAAACGGGCGGTGGAGATTGAAGAGTGAGAGAGTAAGTGGGGGCCAGTAGCGGCGGTCGTGGAGGAGGAGGAGGTCGTTCTCTGATATCTGAACTCTGGACTGAGGTTTGTGCGCGGGGTTCAGGTAAAATTACAATTTGGGAGTCCGGGTGAATAGACATGAAGAAAAAACTCAACGCCAACCAAATTTGCGTTTTGGTTTTTTTTTCTCCTCCTCTTCGATTCTAATTTACAATTTTACTTTTGTTTTTGCAAATAATTTACAATTTTACTTTGGTTAATCAAAATTAACTTTAACAAAAAAAACTTATAACTTGAGTTGTTAAAATTTATCTTTATATATGAGATGTTATAAGCTGGTTCGGACACCTCATGATACTTACCCCAAAAAAAATAAAAAACTCTCACATATTAAAAAAATAATTAGAATTTTTTAAAAAAAGTAGCTGTAGTTAATAATATTTGTCTATAAGGTCAAATTTGAGATTTTGGCTATTAAATCAAGCCCAATAGCATTTTCTTTGTATGCAAATTATAATAAGTAATATAAGACCTGGCTATATGAGCAACTACACTTAATTATTTAAGCTACAAACTTCTTGTAGGGGTAATTGTATATTTTGTCTTTTATGATTCGGCCATTTTTTTGTGTTACAATTGGTTTTAATATTTTAGCGATTCAATTTTTAATTTTATCTTCTTTTTTTTGGGTCAGAGAAGGAATCCAGGGCCAGAAACGAACCGTCCGACCCACCAAATAGCAAGCAACAACCAAAAGCCAAACAAACCCAAAACTCAAAGACATAAGTAGGTAATGCAAGCACCCGACTAAGTGAAATTAAAGCAAATGGGTAAAATTTTCACTTCATTACTACGCCGAATTTTCCGAGTTTCAATACATTTGCAGTTTCTCAGGTGTTTTTCCTTCCAAATCATATAATCCCTCAAAATTTCACCCAATCCACAGTGACCTCTGCCAAGTCACTCTGCACAACGAATCCCACTTAAATCTGAATTTGACTTCAGACAAAAAAGATTTGGACCAACATTTTCCAAACCACATCCCCTATTCCACCAAAAGACATCCCTAAACCCAAAAAACCTAAGTGCTTGTAGCTCAAGTTACGGAGGTTTTGTGTTCGAATTCCCGCTCTTCTAATGAACATTCAAGAAAAAAATTAATAACTTCACTAGATTGATTACCAAAGAACAAATTGGGGGCAGAGTGGCAGATACAACAACTTCAATCGTCAATCATCAAAACCCAAAATTACAAAACAGAAGGAAAAAAGGAAAAAAAAACAGAGAATTGAATTGGATTGAATTAAGTAGATGAAGAAGATGCGGCAGGGGTCGTCAACAAGCCAGAGTTCTCCTCATCCACAGACAAATCATCCGTCTTTCTCAACCCCGCGTGCACGACCACCAACACAACCCCAATCAACAGCGCCACCAAAATATTCACCGTCGCGTGGGTCAAGAACAAGAGCACGATCGTGACCACCGACAAGACGATCAAAACGACTCGATCGTCCACCGTTTTGCCGAAGAGCACGAGGGGCTCGTCGCGGAGGAAGTAGAGGAAGAGCCAGGCGGCCATCATGATGATGAACACGATTAGCGAGATCGGGTGCCAGAGGAGGCTGAGGAAGAGGATCAGCAGCATCACGATCGCGTAGTTCATCCGGAAGTAGGCGACGTTCGATCGGATTCGCCCGAAGACCTCGCGGAACGGCGACGGGAAGTTGAAGGATCTGAAGTTGAACATGAGCTTCCATGGCCGGCGAGCGCCGAGGCCGGCCTTGATGCGCTCCTTGGCGCGCGAGATGTACTCGCCGGAGGGGCCCTGCGTAGACGACGAGGTCGGGATCGTGCCGTAGGTGGTCATGGGTTTTGACCGGCGTTGACCGTTAGGAGGGAGTTGAAGATTAAGGAAGAAGAAGGGGAGGAGACTGGAAGGAGGTGGACTTAGGGGGAATTAATTATGCGATGGGGGTGGGAGAGGGTTTTTATAAGGTGTTTGTAAGGTGCATGGTTTTGATTGTATGTGCATGGCACGATGCGGATTTTGATTGGTTGATGTTCATGAAAGTTTGGACAAGTTTTTTTGTTACGGGAATCATTTATGGGGTTGTGGCCAATTATTTCTACCGGGTTTTGTCCGGATTCGGTTGGTTTTTTGTCTATGGAATTGGATTTATTATCGTTATTACTATTGTTTCGGAAACAATAACAAAGAAATATCCAAATGATTAATGCTATCACGAGTTGAAACTGTTTATGAATTGATGCCATCGTTAAAATGATATTGATCATGATTCAGGATTTGATTGATACAACTGTTACTTGAGTTTTTTCAAAGGGAATTAATAGGACTACATCCATGTAATCATACTACAAGATAAACCACACAACTTTTTATAGTTGGAAAATCTTTCACAGCTTAAAATATCCGACCTAGACCAATTTAAGTTCAAGATATCCATTTATTACATTCTATATTTACTGTTCAGTTTATTCAACATTAACTAGTTTGAGCGAAATTCTCAACAAAAACATTAGCCGTTAAGAGAGTGAATGCTTCATATCTGTGGGGTTTTCCCCCTGGATCTTATCGGATCTTTGGTGTTCTTTAGGTTTTGGGGGATCTATGTCGATCTACTTTTCTTTTGACAGATCTATTATCTCATATCTGGACTGGCTTTGGTTGTGCCTCATCTTGCGAGACCCTTTTTTGCGGGTTAACAACTAGTTTTTATCTTAGATGTTATTGGACTAGATTCGGGAAAATTATGGCGGTTGAAAGGGGTCTTGAGATGGTTTTAGCTTTTCGGCTAGATTAGGTCATTGGGAAGTTTTACCCATAATTACCATATTGTTTTTGAAATGGCTCTCTTTACAGTCCGTGTCATTTGTACTTTTTATTCTTATTGATTTTATAAAATTCTATTGCATTTTTTTATAAAATAAAAAAAATACTACAAGTTAAACCTAATTACAATACTAATTACCTTTTAGTCTAGTGATACTTATCACTCAATATTGTTGAAAAATGTCCAAAATTTGAATTTCTGTCTCATCCATTAAACCTTAGCCATAATAAATATTCAAGTAATTCATGTACATGCATAAATGGGACAACATTAAGATTCCTTTTTTTTTCTTTCTTCCTCTTGTTCATTTATAAGAAATCGTTGGAAAGAAAAAAGAGAGTGAAAGCTTTATATTCGGGGTTTCCTCCAAATCTTGTCAGATCTTCAATGTTCTCTGGGTTTCGGTGGATTTATGTCGATATACTTTTCTCTTGGCATATCTATTGTCTCATTGCTTGAGTTTTGCCTCATCTTGCGAGGCTGTTGTTTGAGGTGTTGTGGTTTGGTCATGGTAGATCCACTGCTTATTGGTGCGTTTGAGGCCTTCGAGTACTTAGGTGACAGTCTCAATGTCATGTCATGAATGAAGATTAGCGGCTATTGATTTTCCTTTTGCTGATGTTATTTTAGTTTTTTAGATTATTATTTTGGTTTGGTCCATTCAATAAAGTCTAGAAACTCCGAGTTTTTTGTGTTTTTCTTTTATGATTCTAGTAACTTAGTTGAGTTTGCTGGAAGTTCTTAGTCTCTTTAGGAGAGTCATGCCGTATAGTGGCTAGTTTTTGTCATTAATATCATTGGACTATATTGAGGTGAAAATTATGATGGTTGAAAGGGGTTCTAGAAAAGTTATTTTCAAGAGTGATTCTCTCTAGATATTTTCAGCTTTATAAGATGGCTCATGTAACTGGTGAAGTTTTACCCATGTCTGCCATATTGGTATTATGATGGCTCTCCATTTACAGTTTATGTCCTTTTTTTATTATATTTAATTATTTATTTAGAAATAAGATAGAATATACATAAAACTTTAGATCAGTTGGTCATGGCAGTGAGCTAGTCCTTTGCACTCAGGTCCAAATTATATTTCCCATAGATTAATAATGTAATTTAAAGTAATATAGATTACCGCTTGTATTAAAAAAAAAAAAAAAAAAAAAAAAAAAAAAAAAACTAAAACTATCTTAAACCTTAAATTAGATTACCGCTTACTTTCCTCTAATTTTTCTTTCTTTTTGTGCTTAAAAGAAAAAAATAGTTTAGTTATTACACTTATGTAATAAAACGTAAGCTCTCCAGTTAATTTTGATTGCATTACATTAATTACATCGTAATTGATAATTCTAAAATCCTAAAATGAGAAGTTGATTTATCCTTCTTTTGTGAAAGTTGCCCATCACATGCACAAAGTAAAATTATTATTTTTTAAAAAAAAACCCCTAAACCCTTGATCAAAGATTTCTCCTAGGTTTAAGGGTGAGATATAAGAAGGAGCATGGGATTATTATATGGTAGCAAGCATTCTAAAACTTCCTCGTAAAATTATGATAGGGTGTGTCAAGGAGCAAGGGGCCCAATGCCTTCAACTACTCTTCAAGGAAGGGCTTGGTTGGAGTCTTGTGTGGATTAGACCACATTAAGCTCGGTGGGGACGACCAACAGAAAGAGACGTATGGGTACCAACGAGGTGGAGGCCAACCCTCATTGCCACGTGGCATCCTGGAAGCAACAAGAAGGAAAAAAAAAAGCTGTCAAGCTTTTTATATTGTACCGTTAAAGATCTAGGCGCTTTTCTATAGCGCACGTGGCATGACGTTAGTGGAGGGAAGTTGGTTCGTTGGCTGGCAGTCGACCGACTGAGGAGGTGCCACGTCAGTTGAATGAGGATCTTTTAAGTAAAAGTCGGCCGCATCGGGTAATTGCTCACGTCAGGTCAAACTGGAAAGTGCCACGGTAGGACAGCATGTAATGGGGACTGGCCTATGAGAGAGCATGTGAAATGCTGAATATGTTGATGGTGGTGGAGAAATCTATGTTACATCTTATTGTCAGTCTTGGTATAGAAACATATAAGATAATGGAATGTTGACCCCCTAAAGCAAGTGTTTCGTTTTTGAAAATGTGGTGTAGATCAGTTCATTAGAGTAGTGTGTCTGTTCTTTTTGCACATGCGACTTAAATTAGTTGATTAGAGTAGTATGCATGTTCTTTCTACACTGCGGCGTAAACCAGTTGATTAGAGCAACGTGTACGTCCTTTGACATTGAAGAATGATTTTCTTCGTTGTAAATTAGAGTAGTTTGAATTTATGTTTCTATGCTTTTGTTAGGGGATTAAGAAAAATGATCAATTTAATCTAAGTAGTTTGTATGCTTTTTTAAATTAGGTTCAGGTAGTTTTAATTTTTCACATTCAAAGACAAACTGCAGAATTTGTGAAATTAATTTGATGAAAATGTTAGGTTGAAACATTAAGATAGCCTTGGAAGAAAACAAAACTATAGCACGCTAATTGAAACAAAACCTTACTATAAAGCTCTGATTGAAAAAGATTTCGGGCTTGTTTGGTTACCTTATCTAAGAATCACTTTTGCACATAACCGCTTTTAGCAAAAAGGTTTTTATCATAAAAATGTTGAAATTTTCATAAGAAATCGAAGTGCTAAGCACTGGGGAGTGCTTCTAGATAAAGCACATGGCAGTTCTTATCCAAAAAGTGCTTTTATCACTCATAAGCATTTCTAAACTTTTCTGCTAAACACAGTCAAAAAAATTTTGTTATTGTAAAAAAGTGCTTTTAGCCCATGCATGAATTGAAAATTTTTAATTTTTCATGGATTGCGCACATAACCCAACTATAAAACCCCAATGAAAAAAAAAAGTCACAAGTTGCTAATGAAAAAAAAAGGGAGCCAAATTACAAGGGTCAAATTGGTCATTTGGCGAGGGAATTACAGGATGATTAATGATAGTAGGTGAAAGTCTTCAAGGGCAACACAATCAAAAGTAAGAAATGGGAAAAACAAAACAATTTAAAGAGTAATACTAACTTTTGGCAAAAAGTCACTTTTAGTCCTTATAGTTTGGCACTTCAACCACTTTTGACAATGTAGTTTCAATTTTGTCAATTTTGCCATTATAGTTTCGTATTTGTATTCTTGTCAATTTTGTTAACGATGCAAGTGGCAATTTCGTCAACCCAAAACCCTTGAGTGTAAAAGCTGGTATGAAATTCTCCTCATTTCATATTAAGACTTGAAATTCAACCACTAATCCTAATTTTTGAAGAACCCTAAACCCAAGTGATCAATTTCAAGCTCTAATATGAAATTATGGGAGTTTCAGACAAGCTTTTATGCTAAATGATTTTGGGTTGACGAATTTACCTTTTGCATCGTCAAAGAAATTGACAAGAATACTAACTTGTCTTTAAATTGTTACAAATACGAAACTACAGTGTCAAAATTGACGGAATTGAAACTAGAGTCACAAGTGGCTGAAGTGCCAAACTACAGAGATCAAAAGTGACTTTTAGCCCTAAATTTTTGTCCAATTTGCTAATTACATTGTTGACCATGTTGCATAAAGAAATGAAAACCATTTTTATGTTGGGCAAAAAGTCACTTTGGGTACCTATAGTTTGCCATTTTATCACTTTGATCAAATTGAAACGATCAAGACCAAAATGGTAAAAATGGCAAACTATAGGAAAAAAAAAAACTTTTTGCCTTTATGTTTTAGAAGATGAAATTTGATTATTTTATTTTTAAATAAATTTTTTATATTAGCTGGATACCTCATAATGGATTTTGAACTCCTCACTTTAGAGACAGATGTAAACATCATTGAATGAGTTGCCCATTGCTTGAAAAGGAAAGAAGCAAGTTTCACCTTTTCATGCTCTAGACTCTAGTATCTCCATTTGTCAAATCACAAGTCTTTTTCCCTATAATTAACCAACATTTATACTGCCTTTGATCCTCATTTCCAAGTGGTAATTTCTCTTTCAGGTATTAATAAATAAATAAATAAATAATTTAAGTTTGACTTGTAAGGTTATAACATCACTCGAGGATCTTCTTTGTAATTCTACTTTATTTTTCAACAAAAAAAATCTAATTTTTTTTAATGCATTATTCTCTATTATTATTTTTAATAATCAATCGAGATTTTAATAAATTTTTAAAAATTATGAATTTCATGGGGATTCAGTTCAGACTAAAGCAACTAAAAATCTATGTATATTTAATCATGCTTTCTAAAAAGTAAAAAAAGTATTGAAAAAGTCATTAACTTTGGAGAAATTTATAAAGTTGTGGATTTTTAAATTGGGGTGTATAAATATCATATAGGTCGTACAAATCTAATTGTACCTACAAATTTTGAAGTGTTCATTAGACGCATGTTCTGTTTTCTCTTCGGAATATTTATACATTCTGCTTGTGAACTGAAGGTAAAATACTCTATATAGATCTACATGCTGCTTTTCTCTTCTCATCGTATCTGTTTGTCCTTAATTATTGTTTTGGTATAGGTGTTGAACTTTTTTCTGGTTTGTTGATGGACTTTGTTGTTTAGGTTTGAACTTTTTTGGTTTGTTGTTTTTGGTTCTTCTCGTAGCATCACATTTGAACCGTGTTACGGCCATGTCAATTATTAGTTATTTCTTACGCTCTTTGAATTAGATTTGGCAAAAGTATGCACAACTTGTAAAACGACAATAACACATGGAAAATTCAGTGTTATCGTAGAGCACTAATGAGTGTATTCATTTGTGAATTGTTAAAAATGGGTATTTTTGTGTTACCTCATTAAACTTGTTACTGATCAGTTAGGAAATTAAGTAGTTTTATGTTATGTTTTTTCCTAGACTATTGATCATTTGTAAAATGCATTTTATTTTATTTTATTTTTAAAAAAAAAACAAGTGGTTAATGGGTATCCAGTATTTACTATAATTAGATTTCTTAACCAAACTTATGTTACACGCTATTTTTGAAGGTTGTGCTAGGGTTGGATTTTCCACCAATTAGCTTAGGGATTCGGATCCTCTGCTTGTTTTTTCTCTGCCATGATCTGCTTGACTTTTATTTTAAGCATGACATCTCATCTAAAATATATCAACAAGTAGAGGATCTAAATCCACTAGCTTAGGGGGTCGTGTTGGGGTCGATTTAATTTTCACATAATGTGATATAAACTCGCATAAACACAACCGATTGACATGTCGACTTTCAAACTTCGTAAAAGTTATCTAACAAACTTCATTAAACTCTACATAATTCAATCAAAGTGTTATGAATTGGAATAAAAATTCATGAAATCACCAAGACCCTTTAAATTTTATTAAAAATTCATGCAATATATTTAAGCTTTCAATATTGATTTCTTAAAAATTATATCAAATTTTAGAGTGTCAAATAGCACATCTTTTGAGCACGTAGAGGGAGTTATATTTTGCCATGCCAACCAAACAACACACTAGCTAAAGTTGAACCCCGATGAAAACATTTCTAGCTCCATCACTAGTTGTAAAAATAGCTTTGTACAAATCCTATTCTTTTTCAAGATTTTTTTTTTTGAATTTATTGTAATGATGCTTAAAACTTGCTTATTCATCATGCTCTTCTCTTAATACATGAAGTTGCCTCAAGGATGTTGCATGGAAAATACTATGAATCAATATATACCTTAAGTTTTAGTGTTTACTATTTTGTTGAAATTTGTTAAAAAAAAGTTACATTTCGTTTCTGATTCATACTCTGCATTTAAATTCGATATATCGCATATCAATTTTTCTCTTTCATTTCCCCCCCCCGAAGGACATGTGAATTTTTTTTTCCATATATATATATTAATGTCAAATCCACTTCCATATTGCCCCAGGACTTCCTGTTTTAAACCCATTTAGTTAGCTTTTGTAGAAACCTTTTCATGTTTCTTGATGTTCTTTCTCTCTTGGTTTCTATTTGTAACGTTTGACATTAAAACGTGTAACGTGTCTTAAGTCATTTTCTATAATCTCACGTCTCACCTCCCCACACATTATCCTCCAAACCAAGATCCTTAAACATAAAGTTACCCTTGATTTTTTTTTTTTTTTTTTTTTTTTTTTTTTTTTTTTTTGATTTTATTGACTTTGATTGCTCACATTCATTAATGATTAAGGTAGTGTACATAGATCTCCAATTCGCTGGGGAATCTACACAGAAGACAATGGTTCCAATGGTTTGAAGTAGACAAATTTTGTTTGGTAAAATTCAACTGGATGAGGCTTGCCAATTATGCGGTGTTGGGCAACCCAGAAATGCATTAAAAATGAATGACTTTCAAAGTTTGGCAAAATTTTGTTTAAGCAAGTTCTTAATTCGGGTTGTCTAGTTCATCGATGACGCGGTCAGCTAATTCTTAGATGTGTGTCAAATTTTGTATAATCCCTTTGGAACACCAGAAAAATGGGACACTATGAAATCAGGTTTTTGGCCCAAGGAAGGAAATGTGTTAGTTTGAGTTTAAGATACTTCAACTTGACGTAAAAACTTGTGATGGAGTTGAAGGTTGCCTCTAAGACTGGACATTGAAGGTTTCCCAAGTTTTTCCTACTGCCGCCAACCTTATCATTTGCATTCAAAGTCTCCCTTTCCATCTTCTATATTGCAACATAAAACTTACCTAATTGACCCATCTCAATCTCTCTCTCTCTCTGATCAGATTGTTTGAAGGCTAAAGCTATGGAGGGAAAAGTACATGACTTTCTACATGGAACGCTTGAAGCTACCATTTTCCATGCCACGCCCTACACACCACCACCTTTCCCTTTCAATGTAAGTACTAATTAAGATTATGGCATTAGCCAAATTTGATTTTGTAGGTTATTTTGCTTGTTGTCTTATAGATTTTGGTTTTTGTTGGAACGAAAACTTGTGTGGAAATTCTGTTCTGCAGTGTATTTTTGGAACTGGGAAGCCTGCATATGTGACCATCAAGATAGACAACAAGAAAGTAGCAAGGACAACCCATGAACACGACCGTGTTTGGAACCAAACCTTTCGAATCCTCTGTGCCCATCCGTCTGATTCGACGATTACCATTACCATGAAAACGAAATGTTCCATCTTGGGAAAATTTCAAATGCAGGCACATGAGATACTGAATGAAGCAAGTTTTGTCAACAGTTTCCTCCCTCTGGTGATCGAAAATGGGAAGCCAAATCCAGAGCTCAAGCTCAGGTTCATGTTATGGTTTAAGCCGGCGCAATTTGAACCAACTTGGGGACAGATGACTGCTGATAATGGTCAATTCCAGGGGATAAGGAATGCAACATTTCCACAAAGATCCAATAGTCATGTCACGCTTTATCAGGATGCTCATCATTGCTCAACTTTCAAGCCTTCTTCGGAGCTTTGTGGGACTCCAAGAAGACTATGGGAGGATGTGTACAAAGCCATTGAGGGGGCAAAGAATTTGATTTACATTGCAGGCTGGTCTTTCAATCCTAAGATGGTTCTGGTAAATAGAAGTGCAACACAATTTCCTAGCTACAAATTATTACTCCTAATTTTGTTTTTGGAACTTAATATGCTCTTAAGCAGGTCAGGGATCCTCAAACAGACATCCCGCATGCGCGAGGAGTGAAGCTCGGTGAATTACTAAAGCAGAAGGCTGAGGAAGGTGTGGCAGTGAGAATAATGCTTTGGGATGATGAAACATCCTTACCAATTATCAAGAACAAAGGAATAATGAGAACTCATGATGAAGATGCATTTTACTACTTTGCACACACCGAAGTAGTATGCAGATTGTGCCCTAGATTGCACAAGAAGTTTCCCACAATCTTCTCCCACCATCAGAAAACCATAACTGTGGACACCAAATCCAGAACCAGTGCAAGTGACAGAGAAATTATGAGCTTCATTGGGGGCCTAGATCTTTGTGATGGGCGCTATGACACAGAGCAACATTCATTATTTCACACACTCAACACAGAATCTCACTGTTCTGATTTCTACCAGACCAACATTTCTGGGGCTAGCCTACAGAAAGGAGGGCCAAGAACTCCGTGGCACGATGCTCACGCTTGTGTAACCGGTGAGGCTGCTTGGGATGTACTAACGAATTTCGAGCAGCGGTGGGCTAAGCAATGTGATCCTTCTGTCTTGGTCCCTTCAAGCACCTTAACAAGTCTCATTCAGCAGACTTATGCAAGCAAACCAACATCTGAGAGGGGTTGGAATGTCCAAGTTCTTAGATCAATAGACCATGTATCAGCAAGCCAACTGTTTCGAAACTTAACCGTGGAGCAAAGCATCCATGAAGCTTATGTAGAGGCAATCAGGCGTGCCGATAAGTTTCTGTACATTGAGAACCAGTATTTCATTGGAGGGTGCCGTTTGTGGGCGAAAGATCAGAACTGTGGTTGCAGAAATTTGATCCCCATTGAGATTGCTCTCAAAGTGGTCAATAAGATAAAAGCAAAGGAGAGATTTGCAGTGTACATAGTGATACCGATGTGGCCAGA
The DNA here is from genome assembly GCA_903112645.1 of Prunus armeniaca. Taxonomy (NCBI): domain Eukaryota; kingdom Viridiplantae; phylum Streptophyta; class Magnoliopsida; order Rosales; family Rosaceae; genus Prunus; species Prunus armeniaca. The sequence continues at coordinate 3,875,198 of CAEKDK010000003.1, read as the reverse complement.
AGGCTTACCTGAGAGTGAATCTGTTCAAGACATACTTCATTGGACCAGAGAGACAATGTCAATGATGTATAGGTTGATTGGAGAAGCCATAAAAGAAAGTGGGGTGGAAGGGCACCCTAGAGACTATTTGAACTTCTATTGCCTTGCCAACAGAGAAGTAGAGAGCCAAGGAGATTTTATTCCTCCACATTCTCCTCACCCTGCAACACAGTACTGGAATGCACAGAAGCATAGGAGGTTCATGGTGTATGTCCACTCCAAGCTCATGATAGGTATGTATGTAGATCTCAATAATTGTTTAACAATAAACTTACTTTTACTGTATTTATGAGCTAGCCGCATATCTTACATAAGTGAAATATACTTTTGTAGATAAATTTCGCGCTCTTATTTATGTGAGAAATATGGTTGATAATGTGATCAATAAATATGGTACATGTATCGTTATTTATTACTTATTATTTAGTTTGAATTCTCATTTCTTCTTTTATTTTCGGCAATTAAAGTAGAGTAATGCTAAAAGGAGAACATTGCTGTACATTTAAACATGAGATCTAGATGGTTTTATTATTAAAGTAACTTCTCATTCTTTTTGGCGCCTACTTTGTTTTAGTGGACGATGCATACCTTATCATAGGATCTGCAAACATAAACCAAAGATCGATGGACGGTCATCGAGACACCGAGATCGCGATAGGATGCTACCAGTCGAAAAATGGTGACGACAAGACGATGATGAGCGCAGGAGGGGACATTGAAGCATACCGGATGTCATTATGGTATGAACACACTGGCCGTGCCGAAGAATTGTTCAAGCAGCCCGAAAGCTTAGAATGCGTGCAAACGGTGCGTTTAATAGGAGATCAAATGTGGAAAACCTACAGTGGTGAAGAAGTGGTCGACATGGAAGGTGTTCATCTTGTGACATACCCCACGAATATAACAGAGGAAGGTCATGTTGAAGATCTTGCGGAGGGTAGTGGTGGTCTTTTTCCAGATACAAAGTCTGTGGTGAAGGGCAAGAGATCAAAAGTGATACCACCAATGTTTAACTACTATTTTTTTTTTTTTTTTTTTTTTTTTTTTTTTTTTTTGGGAGAATAAGAATTCCATTACATTAAACATGGAAAATTACTACCTAGTTAATTAGTCATTTTTTGACTAATTATTAATGTTACTCTGACTTGATATATTTGAATATTAGCTATATTTTATTTTACAGAAAATAAGAAAAAACATTATTCACTGTTTTCATTTGACAAATTTAATTGCGTGAATCGATCGATCCTCGATGTAAAGATTAAGAATTTATTTATTTGTCAATAATTGTTGCTTCTGCTCTCCCCACCTCCTCAGAATAATTGTGGGGATTTTTTCTTTTTCTTTTTCTTTTTGGTTCAGAAGCATTATAAATTATAAATTATAAATTATAAATAATTAGTAGAGAGGATAGGGAGCATACAAAATTGCTGGGTCATGAATAGGCCATGTGATCCATATCCACTACACTAGCTTGGCCACAATGGGAAATTGCAAATCTGCGACGCAATCCAAAGCAATGCTCTTTAGTTTTTGGGTTAATAATTGTAACCTCTAATTAGTATGTGGGGCCTTCTAAAGCTTAGCACTTACGTACAATAATTAAAAGGTATGATGTGATTGCAAATGATTCATCAGTATAGTGATTTAGAGTATTTACTCTCTCATATAAGATTTTGAGTTTGAATTCTAGTATTCGTACTTTCTCACTATGGTATGACAAATTATAGTTTCGTGTTTATTTCATAATTGTTCATTCTCTATCGACTACTCTATTTCATAAATTTTCTTATTACAAATAATTATTGATTTTTTTTTTTTTTTTTTTTTTTTTTTATTAATTAAGTCATATTAAACCAAACTATTAATGATTGAAGAATTAATTAATTCGACTGGTTTTTGGAACAACAAATAATGTGATATTTGTTTTTATTTTTCATATAAACTAGAATTTATTTAAAATTAATATAAATAAGTTCAGTTGAAAAAAAGAAGTAAATTCCCTTCTTTTCAGATTTCTGAAGTTAGCGGTAAACTCAACTCTCTTGCGCTCTCTCTCTCTCTCTCTCTCTCTCTCTCTCTCTCTCTGTTTCTGTGTGCAGAAGCCTTCGAGAGCAAATTGAGATTCGATTTGGTCCAAACGCTGATGACGAGCAATGAGAGACCTAGATTGTTTCTCCGTGATCTTCTATTTCGTATAGAGAATTCTGCGTTTATGGTATTCTTTCTCTCTCTAATAATTTGTGTTTGTTTGGTTGCCGAGAAAAGTAAAGAGAAAATTTGACTGAATAACTGTGTTGATTTGAATAATTAAAGGAGAGTTCGAGCTCACTGATGCTAGGCGAGAAGCTGTGCGCGGTGTTCAAACCACTGATTGCCCTCGTTGAGGCTTTCATCTTCAGCTTAGTTGGTTGCTTCGATCGACAACGGCCTCATCAGCGCCTCTCCTACACTTACGACGAAATCGTTCGCCTTGCTGCCAGCTCTCCATGTTTGTCTACTAATTCCTCCTTCATTCATAGATAAAAATGTGTTTTTTTTTGGGTTCAATTATTTTTTTTTTTGACTTTTCACTCTCAGTTACTGTAAATGAGGTGGAAGCGTTGCGCGAATTGTTCAACCAGTTGAGTAGTTCGATTCTTGATGATGGCTTAATTCACAAGGTTAATCAATTTATGCACGTGTTTGTATTGGGGCCCTTGTTTATTTCATTTTAAAATATTTTTAATCTCTTTGACATGGATCATGAAATTTATTTCTTTTCTTCTGGGTTATTTATTTATGTTTCCCTTTATTTATTAACTTCATTTTAATTTCTCATTTCCAGGAGGAGCTCAGGTTGGCGCTATTCAAAACTCCAGCAGGTGAAAATCTTTTCCTGGATAGGGTGAGTTCATTGAGACAATTTTTTTATTTTTTATTTATTCCAATGATGAAAAAGTAAATCTCTCTCTCTCTCTCTCTCTCTCTCTCTATATTTGATATGATAATTCAGTTCATCTTGACTGCTTGAATGGGATTCAGGAATTAGGATTGCCAATGTGAGCATGTATTAGTGATATTCTTTAGCTTCAATAGCAGAGTTGTATGAATTTTTACCCTTCAATGCAATATTTTTTATAAATTAAAAACTATATAATGTGACTCTGAGCCATCTAGTTTAGATTAATCTGTTCTATTACATTGGTGACTATATATGGAACATGAATCAGAACCAACATATTAATCTGTTTTTTCTTCCAATCTATGACGAAATGGAATCTAGGTGTTTGATGTTTTCGACGAAAAGAAAAATGGCGTGATTGAATTCGAGGGGTTTGTCCATGCGCTTAGTGTTTTTCATCCATGTGCTCCTCTTGAAGACAAGATTGATTGTAAGAATTCTACAATCCAACTTCAGCTGCTTAAAGTTTGGAGGCATTTCATGTTAAAGGACTTTTTTCTTCTCCTCTCTTTTGGGTTTTTTGCAGTCGCATTTAGGTTGTATGATTTGAGACAAAGTGGATATATTGAGCGGGAAGAAGTAAGTATCTTGGTGTGTTGCAGACTATGAGCAGGTTCTTGCCTGAATGCTTTAATCATTGAAAACAACAGTAACAAAAAAGAAGGGAAAAAACACCAAAATTAGAAGACTAAGAAGGCAGTTGGGAAGATGCAATGTCTTCACTTTGATTCATTGTAATTTTTCAAACGATTATTTCTTCTGTTGTTTTACTTCTAAGTAACAGCTGTGGTTGCTTTCAGGTCAGGCAAATGGTAGTTGCCACTTTGTTGGAATCTGGCATACATGTGCCAGATGAAACTCTTGAAGCTATCGTCAATAAGGCAAGAATTACCGATGCTAAAACTTCTGTATGTTTCCTTTATTCTGAAGTTTTATACTCTCAGAGTTCTCTTTCGTTGCACAGACATTTGCAGATGCTGATTCTGACAAGGATGATAAAATTAGCAAAGACGAATGGAAAGCTTTTGCTCTTCAACACCCAACACTTCTAAAGAACATGACGCTTCCACATTTAAAGTACTTGCTTACTGCTTTTAATTCTTCTTAGGTTTTACCATTGCTTCCAATGATCATTCAGTAATCTTCCTCTTCCATTCCTCTGCTTTCAAGTAAACTTCTTTCATTTGATATCAATTAGTGTTCTAAGAGTTGTTTATAAATAATAATTAAAAAAATGAAAGTAGTTTCCTAAGATTTCCTTTTTATTTTTCAATGCTTCTATCAACCTATTATTTAGTGTCACGATTGAATCTCTTTCTCTCTTCCTCTCTAAATCTATTCTAATTATGTTATCGACTTGCCAGAGACATCACGACAGTCTTCCCGAGCTTTATTTTCAACACCGAAGTCGAAGACTAATGTCGGCAATGCTATTCCTAAAGTAAGCTTGGATGCTGAGGCAAAGGTTAGATGATATGGTGCGTTGTGGGATTTTCTGGGTTGTGATTTTTACTGCCTTGAAGGTTCCCTCACTTCAACTGGCTTGGGATTGAGAAAGAGAAAAGCAACCCCAACCTCAACCTCATCAAGAACCTCGTTTGAACGGCAGCACACCACATCCCTTTCCATCATCAAAATCGGTTTCAATTCCTCGGCCGGAACTTTGCAGTGTCCTGAAAATTAGATCTGGCTGGTCCAGACTGGTCAAATTAAGTTCACCAAGAACAAGTACCAATAATTTATGTATAGTAATTGAAAAGAACATTTGACCCAAATAAATAAATAAATAAAAGTAATTGAAAAGAGCATAAATTATTTAGTGAGTACGAAAGTTACATTTTAATAATTTTTGTCCATTCTTTTATTTGCACTTTCAAATGAAGCAAAAAGAGATGAGAATCCTTTGTCTTCAAGTTTGAATGCCGCTGGGCACATCTCAACTGTGAAGGGGATGGTCTAACCTTATAAATTAATTTAAGACTCGAAAAATGAGAAATGAGAAGCAAATACTGATGATACACAAGAAAACCAGTGGGTCCTTGGTGAATTTGCAATGGAAGACAATTAAAAAGATTGTGAACATTATATGAGATGAATACATGTGAGAAAAATAGCACTTGCCATCATTTTATTGTTTTGCAGCAAAATGCAAGGGTGCCTCAATACTCCAACACCACAATGTGCTCGTTGACAGATATTTGAAATTACTGATTCTATACAAGCCCTAAAATTTCAAAATTGAGCATGAAAATATGATGCCCGGAAAACAGCCAATTCAATCTCCTATTCAACAAGTGACAATACAAGCCCTAAAACTTCAAAATTGAGTATGAAAATACGATGCCTGAAATACGGCCAATTCAATCTCCTATTCGACCAGTACAGTAAGAGGAAGGTGAAATCCATATTCACAAGCTGCAACAAGAGACATTATTCCTTTATTTGTCTATTGTCGAAAAATCAGTTGAATGAAATTTTTTTTTCTTCAAAAGAAGCTTAACATCCTACGAATTACCTTGACTCATGTAAACGAGATGGCAACATACCCTCACTAGCGGAAATGACAAACTGCAGGATACATCCTTGACAAACCACTTCTTCACCTGCTAAAATTGAGATAGATCTACAGGTTGGGATTTGTGTTGCAGGTAACTTAAACCTCCAACAAAATTAATAGGTTGCATATACTCTGCTATAATCACCAATTTCAACAATTGGGTAAAGATATTTTCTTCCACCAATCTCCAAGTCAAATAAACCTCTCGTATAAATCACATTTGCTTCTATTCTCGCTTCGAATATGTGAGACAAACCTGATTTCTCACTTGACAATCCGCAACAACTATCCTTTCATCTGCAGCAAAAGAATAATGATAAATTAGGTGAAAACAGTAATTAACATACAAGTAAGTTGTGTAACTAATGTGATAAACCATCAATTGAAGATAACTAATGATAATGTGATACAGACCAAAAACACAAGAAATCATCAACTTCAGTGTAAACCAAGATAAGCATGCATAATCAACTGATCATAATTCATCTTAAAGGAGAGGTTAAAGCAGTCTACAAAAAGCAAACAGCAATGAAGAAATCAGCAACTTAATAATAATTTCAATAGAAGTTGCAAAATCCAGTCAAACTCTATCTTAGTTCCTACTAGACCATACAAGTAACATACTTAGCTACAATTTCTTGATCAAACATTATTATTTTTGTTTTAAAGGTTATCCTCGACAAAACAATCCATCTGAGCCAATGGACTGGGTCTGTCTATATTCAGAAAGCACTTTCTCTCACTTATTGATTATCTGATGTTGGGAGGCACAGGCCATCTTAAGTTTTCTCATTCGACAAACAAAGACTATGCTCATGTGGCTGCATGTAGAAACAAATTTATCAAATCTTCTCCTATCTTTGATGTCCAGCTCCAAGCTATGAGATCGATCATCATTGCAGTATAGAGACTATAGCTTCATACTAAATTTCTGTAGCCAGCAATTGTATCTCCAAGATACTTGCCCCATTGTCTGATAACTTCAGAAACATCAGTTCCTACAACTACGATAGCTCAATGAAGACCATCTAATTGAATAACAAAAGGACTGCCATATACATCCAAGCAAAGATATATCCTCCATCTCCAAACTCAAACTAAATTCTTCAGTATGAGGTGGGCCCATAGGCTGCTCCAATCCACCAAGAAAAATACTCCATTTCCATCCTGACCAGACTCAGTTTTATTAGTTTGCGTAAGCATCTCTATATGGTGAGCGGTAACAAGTCCTTTCAAGAGAGTAGAAGCAAGATCTCACCTCATCCTTGAGATGTTTCAGCAACTTTTCCAACGCAAGTTATTCCAGTAGAAATTTTAAGATGACCCGCTAAAGGTTTTTTTCTTACGGAAACAATCAACTAGAGAGGTTTATCTATGGGTACAATCTGAAACTAAATATCCTATAAGCCTTAAAAAAACAAGATCAGGAAGAAAGCTTGGCATTATAATGGAATACTAATTCACTAAATGGTGTACAGTAAATTAGTTAAAGGCAGTGTTAAAATCAAGATGAAAGAAACAAATTAGTTCTAAATAGAAGCAAAATAACCAGAAGTCAAGGATATTAAAGAGGAAGCATGCAAGACAGAAATCAGCTACTATTTCTAGCTAGGGAAAAACAAAGAAGATTCCATGCCCATGAAACCCATAAAAATGAGACAGGATACTTGCCTATAAGTTCAAATCAGTAGCTGGCCTCTTGTCAAATGGCATGCCACCGTCCTTTCTTGAGATATTCCAGGGTCATTTCAAAGCATGGAGCAACTTGTCATATTGTGGGGGTGGCTAGAAATATCTTGATGAAGGAAGTTGCAGATTCACAGCTCAAAATGAAGAACAAGAAACGACTCACGAAGACATGAGAAGCAGTGAATTGCATTACTGACAAATCCCCGCGTTTTTCAAACTATGCTGGATAGCTACAAGAACATTCCTAGTCCGTGAACTTCCATCCCCTTTTATCTGAATATAATCTATCTTACCTCCACCCTGCCATCACGTCCATTATAAAGAAAAATCCTACCAATCCTCATATTGGAGAAGAAGCACACACTTTACAATTCACTTTCAATAAACAAGTTCAAAAGAGGAATATAAAGCTTCAACTTGGCTATTTGGAGAAAGTTCCACCTCTGATAGACTAAATGCCTCAGGCTAAAATAACAACTCCCGATTATCCCACTCAACCACACTCCTGAAATTGGATTATAGATAACCACTGCAGAAGTCTAACTTGGCTATTTAGAGCATAAGGAGTAACACTGGAGATACATTACCTTCTCAATATAAAACAGATTCAACCAATCCCCAGGAAACTTGAAATTATACAAACAACCCTTTGGTACACACTCCATAGGTTAAAACTTAATACATCATAAAGGGTCCCATGCACGGCAGATAAATATTAAGAACAAAAACAACAGATGCAACCCATAGTGCTGAACTACTTCAGTCAAGGTCTAAGCTGGCAACATTTCCACAATCCATTCTTCTAATGCCAGCCAACTGTTCGTCCATGTTTGGAAAGAAAGTTTTGGTGCTTATCTAAAGACAATTTATCCAGACCAGCCACAAAAATAAGAAGCTGTGGCAGATAGAAAACCATAGGGAATCCCATCTAAGATGACTCCTAGTCAAATAACCTACCAATAGAGAGAAAAAAGGCCTGCAACTTACTTCCAGAGCATTACAACTTCCTAGGCCCTAGCTACCCACCTAAAAGAATATCACAACTCCTAGTTATGCAAATACTTTCATGTATGCAATTTTCTAAACCCAATAACATCCTATTCTAGGAAGCTCCACTTACATCCTCAAACTTCCAATATTCAAGAAAAGCTACTTGTTAGCTAGTCTCAACAATATGGAAATCAGAATTCATATCACAGTATATTTCATCACAGCAACAAGAAATCTTGTAATTTTGTGAAACGAAATGGCCATCCTAACTCCTAATCTCCATATAAGCATAAAATCCTCACGTAGATAAAATGATGCATAAGAAATGGCAGGTCCACCTCCAACAACATCCAGAAACCAAAACCACCATCAGGGAATTTCCAAGAAAAGGACCCGCATCCCCAACAAATTGAACACCATATATCAATATATCCTCCAACACATTATGTTCATAAATCATGAAACAACAACTTGATTCCAACAATTGCATCGTTTACAGAAATGCAGATTGCATTAAATTCATGCAATCGACCATGATCACATAGCTTCCCTTCAATTCCATATCACACATGCTCCAGCCTCCCCACAAGTTAGAGAAATACGGGTTCATCTCGATAGATAGAAGAAAATGCCAAGTTCATAAATGGAAACTAAGTTACCGTACCATTCTAAAGTTTGCTTCTACCCACCATGAAAAGAAAAGGAAAAATATAATCAAGAGTTTCCAAATAAAAAACAATCCTCATTATAGGTTACATGGTCAAATGACCAACATAAGATATAACTGATGCAAATTAGAGACAGAAAATTCCAAAACATTATACTACCATCACAGACATGGGAATTAATGTCTAGCAATCAAGAAAAGCGATATTAAAATCCTATATACATAAGTTTAAGATGACTAACGATGTATTCAGAAAAATAAATGGCTACTGATCTGGCGTGCACACATAGATGACTTGACCATCTATGCTGATGATGAGCAACCAAAGGTGGCATGTATACTCCGTCATTGAAATCATAATCATCCAGATTTCAACGACGAGTCATGCGAGGCTTTTCAGGTCCTCCCCATGAAGCTGGACCTGGCCCATACATAGGCCCTTTATCAGCAACACCCTAATAGATAACCATAAAGATCATTCAGAGAAAAGGGAAAAACTAATAGATAGACATTCAGAACACTTCCGAGAAAAGAGAAAATTAACATGGAAATCTATTGATTACAAGAAACAAATCAAATTTCCAATTATATAAGCAAACATACCATGTGCATCCCATAGCCATCTCCATATGCAGGAGGAAAAGCAACCTCTGGGCTGCTGAAATTCATCCCATATTGTCCACCTTAAAAAAGAAAATGATGAGATGTGAATGAAAAGATTAAAAGAAAAATGTAACAACATAACCCTAAACAAAACAACTCTTCTTCTTCTTTTTTTCTTTTTTTTTCCACTGCATGACAATGGGGAAAATAAATTTAAATATTGGCATGCAAAGAAATAATAAACAGTTCATTTCTGTATTAGATAATTAAAAAAGATGAGACCACAACCCCAACTCCCAAAACTGGTTGTGGAAGATGAAATACATTTACATTTATCTATCTAACAACCAGACAGAGCTTAAAGAATCAATAAACATGAAATCAAGTATTTCGGTAGAAGAAAGAGGTGTATAAGATCAGAATGCAGTACAAAATGTATATGTTGGGACTTGGGAAGCAAACTATAATTGTTTCACCACTATGTGAGTTTGTTTTTAAGTGTGCTTGTGTGTTACTGTGCACCTGGAAGTGTGTGCGTGTGTATGTGAATATGTGTCTGCATGTGTGCGTCAGAGAGAGAGAAGTTCAACCAGTCTATCATACATCTACTTACATGACATCTCATCTTTTCAAAAGCCAATGAGGAGTTTCAGCACCAAATTGAAGGTTAAATAAAGGTACCAGAAGGAGGATATGAATGCCAAAAGAATACAGTCAGACAGATAAGTAATACCTGCACCCCATGGTCTACCATCTGTCCTAGCAAGATCTGCGCGTAGTTTCTCAACTTCACGAGCCATAGAAACTAGGTTCTTCTCCATTGCCTGTCTTTGTTCCATAAGCTCAATATTCGCCTTCTTCTCATAATCGATTGCATTTCTACAAAACAAAACTTGTATGTTAATATATAAGCAATTGATCTAATACAATCTCGATAAAATTTGTACACTAAAAAGGAGCTTCAAGACAAGAAAATGACGACAAATAAGCAGCGGGTACATACCTAGCACGCATAAGCTCCTGGTGCAGACCATCAATGTCAGCCCTTAGTAGAGGAATCTGTTGATTATCTGATTGCAACCTCGCAACGTCCTGTGTGAGGGTCTGAACTTGAGTGGAAAGTTCCTTCCTAACATTATTCAGCTTCTGAACTTCAGAACGAAGTTGTTTAGCCTCATTTTTCAAGGGCTCAGTGGCCCGAAGATCAGCCTCCAATTTCCTGCCTTTCTCAAAGAGCTCCCTTGATTGCAATTCTTCTTCGGCACGAATATCTGAAAAGGCAACATTCATCCTATGAATTTCCTCCTTGGCAGCACCAAGCTCACGCTGCAATGTCATTCGGTCCTCAACCAGCCTCCGGTTATCAGCCAAGAGTCTTCGAATTTCAGCATGTTGCATTTCAAGTTCTTCCTCCAACACTGCAGGATGAGGAAGTGGTCGCATTGGAGGACCTCGACCAAAAGGTCCTTCGAGAGGGTAACCGCGCCGGTCATTCATCGCTTCACGTGGAACACGATGTCTCCCTGCCATTGTAAGGTATCCTGAAAACCACCCACAAAACTGTAGGAAAGATAACCTCTACAGAAAGGGGGAAAGAGAATGAGTATGTTAGCGATAAGTCTGAAATTTACTTTAAATAATGCTCTAAAGTAACATTATCCCTAGCAATTGGAAGCTTGTGCAAAATGTTTTAGTTTTTTTTCTAATAAAAAAAATAAACATGGAAGTGCTTGTACAAGCTGAAATTAAATCAATTATACAGCTTTGGCGGTGCTTCTTATTTTCTTTATTCTTTTCTAGATAATCACACAATTGGTCAGTCAATGTGAACCATATACAAACCAACTTTTCATCAACTAATTAAGCCACTCATATCTGATTAGTCCTTATGCGTCAGTTTGGATTCCGAGAAAGTGAAGGAAATTGAAGACAAAACTACGTTTTGAAAATTTCAAGCTTCTCATTACTTCAGACCCAGAAATACCAACATGCATACCGATATATTAATAATAATTCGACTTCTCAAGGCAAAACAAAACGTACTTTTCTCAGTTCCCTCTCCGTTCTGACGATAATTTATCACAGAAATAATTAAAAGCAATTCAAATAAGATCCTAATTTCAATTCTCTTTCATTCTTTAGAATTAAACATCCATAAACAACAACTGTTTTTTCTGAAAACAATAGCATAAAAGGCAAACTAGAATCCGCACCTTCTGTTTGATCGAAATTCTGAACGATGAAAACCTCTATGTGCTCTGCGTTAGAGGTCCTGAGATGATTTTGGTCAGAAAATTCATAGCTAGTTTTCTCTAGGCTTTGATTTTGCCCATCAGGCCATTTAACACTGTTCCGAACGACGTCGTACTTTGGGCTACCGGCCCATTAAATTAGGTCGGCTCCACATCGTAGAAGCCCATTGACAAATTAAGCCTGGCTTTCTTCTGGCCCGAGATAGTAATTTAGAAGCGAAAGATTTTGTTCGTTTTTGCTTTTCTTCTCTTGGTTGGAGCTATTTTTGTTTCTTCAGTGGAAAAGGGTAAGTTAGAAGGAGAAAAAAAAAAAAGGACACGGGCCTAACCAAATTGGCTAGAATGGATGTGCTTCCTACTTTGCACTCGAGTTTGAATCCTCCATTCTTATCTATAAAAAGAAAGCCTTAAAGAATGCGTCCTCTAAACTACAAGGTAGCAACTGAATAGGATGCAATCCTGAAAATATGTTTGATCTGCTCCCTCATGAAAATGCTGAATTCCATGGCTTCATTCATTATGAAGAAAAATGTTATTGTATTTTTGTTGAATTTTCGTGAGAATTGAACATTAAACTAGTAGGATGAGTAGTTTTGAATTACAACCATCATCACTGTTGTTTTTCCTGATCAACAAAGCAACCCTAGATCTTGCAAATCAGGCTAGGCACAGTAAGCTATATTTTCTCTTTCTTCTGCAGATTTTTCTGTCCAGATGGTTAGACCATATCCATTCTTTACACACGCATGTTTGTGATGGGGGGAGATTGGTTTGCATAAGTTATAGGATATTGCAATGAACCAAAGAGTGTTCCATTACCCAAAAGGATGAGCATTCACTTTTCTCATATGTTTGGTGGTACGATTCATCTGCAAAACAAAAATTGAAGCTTCACAAGGAAAAGGTGTTGATTCTAAGAATGTAGAATAGTTTTGTGAAATTCGGTGTAATTTTGTATTTATTCAAAGAGATAAAGTGTTGTTGATATGTATAATAGGTCGTGACTTGCATGATGAGTGGTGATAAAGATAATCAAGGGGATTTAACACAAGTATATATGCTTGTGAAAGGTGACTTAGGGCCCTTTTTATGAACTTATTTTATATAATTTTTCTCTTAAACATACGTATGTAATGACGAACTTGAATTCTAGATGGTGATTAAAGGTAAGTATAAATATTTCTTTGTGTCCGATTCTCTTGTAATTTTCTTTTTTCCACATAAAAAAATATTTCTTTGTGTCAGTGTAGAAATGGAGGGAGAAAGACTTTTTCTCATAGTAAAAAATCATCAATGACTTCACAAGATATGGCTTTAGTATGTTTATGATATAGACTTCCATTACATTCATGATGAGTAAGAACAACTACATACAATACAACACAAAAAAAACTCAAATTGATTCAAAACTATGTTTTAAAAAATTTCAACCTTGATGGGATTGCTACCAATAAAAGCAAGTGAGTGTCAATAGATTATACATGGAACTTTGGTAGGTATGAAAAAAAAAAAGAAAAAAAAAGGAACAAGTGAAAAACCAAGGGATTTAATTAGGGGGCCCACAAAAATGATATACTTGTCTATTTCTTGGTCGGATAATTGTATTGTCTATATGTGCAAGAAACTATCAAATCAGACAAAATGAGCCAGATGCACCACACGTGTGCACTGGGGCCACAATCACGTTTTTTTGTTGTCTTTTCATGTCTGGTTGTTTTGTGTCATCTGTGTACAAATTACCTAAACTTTCTGGCCAAATTTGAGGCTGGCTCTAGTGGTCCCCTTTCCTTTGGACCCTTATTGGCATCCTCCTCTTCATTCTTACTGTGGGAAAGTTAACAATCGTGTCCTCCTCAGCCACCCACCTGCATGTAAAAGAAGCCAACTTAGTACTCAAATTTCTGGTGGAATATTTGTGCAAAGTAAAAAAACAAAAAAGCAGTCAAGGTTTTAGACTAACATCAAGTGGTTCTTTTGCTTCTGCAAGCCTATCAAAATCAGAACCTTGATGCAGTGGTTTTCTATTAGAATTATCCAGAATGCTATCTGTCTATCTAGCCCTATTGACCATTTGTTTAATCTTCACTTTCTTGATTGTTGATAATAATCAGATAAAGGAAGGTGTTTGATTTGATTTGGTATAGAATTCTTGCAAAATCCAATGGCAATGAAGGTGTTTGATAAATAATTAGACAAATTTCATGCAGTTCTGAGACTGCTAAGAACAAGGATTTAGAACTACAGTATGTATGAAATTGATGAATTTGATAAGTTATGCATGGGGAGTGGAGAGGTGACCTAAAATTGAGTGATTCAAAATCAGCCAGTCTGGTGATTCACATGTGTACTAATATATAGTTGGGTTAGGTCTAGGGAACACCATTTGTTCCCTCAGAATTTGGGTATCTGCCACTCTGTCTGATATCATATTACACATCATTTATGTAAGGTACTTCTTCTAATACTTGAGTCAAGTCCAAAATGATCTATTTCATGAAGACACTGTTTTTTTGGCCTTCTCTTTGCTCACACATGGAAACCCATCTGGGTAAATTGGTGGAGCCAATCAAAGCAGGCTTGGAAGAATCTTAAGTCACTGATCATATATATTTCTCATATGCAGACACTGTGTATTTTCTACTACCCCTCCTTACTTTCCTATCTATTTACAATATCGTTCACACGGTAATAACGTGCGGACGTCAACATAGGAGAATAACTATATATATGTGTGTATATATAGCAATTAGCAATAGTAACAGAGCATGGTTGGAAGTAAGTACGAAAAAAGGTGCATGTCTTGTAAAAGCTATTGATCAGTGAAAACGCCAGAAAGTTTGATGTGTGCTATATTGTTGTCTTTGCTCATACGGCAAAAAATGAGGAATAAATGCAGGACAACTTTTAAAAGGAACTTTGTTCAATTTCTCCTAAAAAGCATAAATGTTTGCTGGCTGATGAAATCCCATAAAGTTATATACATGCAAGTCAACAGCAATAAAGGAGCAGAACAACATTCTTCTTTAATTGGCTTTGCCAAACAAAAAAAGAACAAAACCAGAGAGACAGAGAAAAAGTTTCATTAATTGATGTGCAAGCTTTCTGGTCAAATGCTTGTCATGAAAATGGAACTACCATGACGGCATGTATCTGCACCCATATCCTTTTGTCTTCTCCCTAAGTTAACTTTTTTGGTTTTGCAATTTATGGGATACTATCTGTGAAGGACCTGTGTGCAGTACTCTAAACTAATTATCCATTGTTTTTTTGTTAAATTATGGCCTGAGGGAGATCAAAATATTCATATCTATTTACCTGAATTGAGTGACAAAGTGGTGTAAAAAGATGGAGGCTTCCAGCCTAGCTAAGTCAAGCCCAGGACACAGCCTTTGTCCACCTCCAAAAGGAGTGAAGTTAGAGCTGCTCATGTCTTTGTCCTGCAGAATATACCTCCAATCCATTACTTAAAAACTAGAGATAGAAAGGAAAAAAAGAGCTTAAGAAACCAATTAAGAAGCACCAAAAATATCATATATTTGGTCATTCTTACTTGCCACCTCCATGGATTGAAGTCATAAGGCCAATCATAGTTATTCTCATCCAGATGAACTGATCTAAAATATGTGAAGACACACCAGCCCTTCGGTATTAGATACCCTTTTATCTCAACATCTTTCATGGCCTTCCTCATCACCCCAATGATGATGTTTCCCATCCTTAGAGTTTCTGTGATCACCTGTTTAAATAATAAAAAAGTATAAAGAACATACAAGATTCTTATGAGTATTAATTGTTTATTTCTGGTTCTAATTAAGCCCTGCATTTACAGTTAATTAGTATTGTATTCACTTACATTTTGTGTAAATGGTAAGGATAAGTAATCACTCCAACACAATGGCTCTCCAAGCTGATCTTTGAGTGTTTTTAACTTCATGTTCTCCTCCTGATCAGTTCATCATCAACAGTTCAAATATTAGAAAAGCCATAGGCATTAAGAAACCAACATATCAAATGATATATAAGATAACTTTTCTATGTGTCATTGTGTTATTAGTTAAGGATAGCAAAACAGTGTTATCCCCGTTACAAGTAAGTTTTTATGCAGTAGAAGACTAAAACATAAATAAAAAAAACTATATATATCTCTACTGTTCTTGTAATATGTGCTCCTTAATATCATGATGATGAAGACATCTTGTATAATGTGGAACCCAATCCCACTTGCCCCTAGAAACCGTATTACTATGACAGCCACAAGTGAAAGATTAGTCTCACTAAAACGACAAGCAAAATGAAAATGGCACAGATAAAGTAGTCAAATGGTTGGACTTGAACGCCACAAAGTTCCAAAAAGTTCAAAGTCTAGAGAGAAAAAAATGAAGTGGGATTGTTTAATTAATAGTATCCATGCGGCTGATCAACCAAAATAAGTTATGGTGATTAAGTACCAATTTCTTTTTCTTTTTTTGTTATTTACCAAAATAAATAAATAAATAAATAATAAATTTGTGCACATACTGTTAACTGTTGAAGAGCAGTGGGGGAATCTGAGAGGTATTTGATTGCAAGAGTCATAAGAACTGGGACTGAATCCTCCCCTGGTATCATCATATCAATCATGTTATCTGCTATCAGATCATCTGTCAATTGCCCACTTGTGTCACTTAGCAAAACATCTACCACATCTCTAGCAACCTTGTTGGAGATGCTACTAGTCTCTTTTTTTCTAGCTTGTATAATTTTCTGTACAAGCTGGATCATTTTCTTCTTTGCCTGAAATTAAATAGGATTCAAACTATCATTACAATAGTATTATAATAAAGTACAATAAGTTGCATTCGTTGTCAAAATGTCAATCCAAACCACATAATCAAACGAGAACCAACTTAATCGATGGTTCAGATTCATAGTATAACAATATAAGCATCTTATCTCGTAGAGTCACTTCGGAAAGGAAACATTTCCCTTATAAAGTAAAAAAAGTTAAATTATTAGTTGCTGGTTAACTTGCCTGTAATGATCTGTAAAGTCTGCTTCCAGGAATGTTTATGGGTAGAGACATGAGGCCAGCAATGAATTCTTGGAACTGTTTCTTTAGGAACTCCATGTCTGCACCAGGATCCAAACTAATCAATGCCTTGACAAGTACTTGGAATGCAATCTGGAGACAAAAAGGACATCTCTTAGTAACTTTTAAAAAAAAAGGACCGGAAAACATAATAATTATGAATCTAATTCTGCAGACAATATGATTGAAGCAGAATTATTATGAACCCCATTCACAACTGGTTTGTTTTCTTTCTAGCAAGTCATATTCTTCTAACCTAAGTAGGAGCCAGAGATTAAATTCAAACATCAATCATTCCTTTGATCACAAGTGAGAGACTTGTTTAACTTTAACCAAGTGCTTAATGGAGCACTTACTTTATTGTAAAACAGTTTTAAATAGAAGAGAAGAAGCCAGAGATAGATCTAAGAGAAAGGGCATCTTTGGTTTTGGTCTTCTGTCTATTGGAACTCTTCTCAAAAAGTCATCTTAAACTTAGATATGAATCAAACCATCTCAAACTTCATAGATAAAATTCTCTCCCCTAGACCTGGGAAGAAGAGAGAGAGAGAGAGAGAGAGAGAGAGAGAGAGAGAGAGAGAGAGAGAGAGAGAGAGAGAGAGAGAGCTAACATTTTTGGTTTCATCTTGTATGTAAATGGGACGATCATCTCTCCAATTTGCCATTGATTGTTGGACATACTTCTGCATGTCTGTGGTGATTTGAGCTTTGAGATGTGGAGACTTAAAGAAGGCTCCTATGAGTCCATGGACTCTTCTCTGCAAGGCTCCATTGATAAGCAATATAGAGGACTTTCCCATCAACTCAGTGAGAGATTTTGGGTAAGATGGTACAAAAGCCTTTGCATCACTTTGCAGAACAAACTTACTCACTTCCGCATCTGTAGATACAATTGTTGGACTTCCAAATATGTGTGACTTGAACACCTTCCCATACCTACAAAAGCAACCCAAATCATAATTCTCACAAACATGCCTCTATCTTCATCATCATCAAATATACATGGGAGTTTCCAAGTTTTCAGCTACCAAACCATTGGAGCTTAATGAAGTAAATCAGCTGAAACATGAAGCTGAATCATTAAAACTGAAGAATGCTTATTGGGTTTGTTGTTTGATGTACAACACACAAACCCAACAAAGCATTTTTATTCATTCAGTCTTAATCACAAGTTAATACATGGAAATCACTCATGCAGAAGCAGATTTATATAGTGTGCTCTGCTCTTTGGTTTAGATGAAAGTAATACATGTTGTATTATACATGTTAATAAGTTGCTGCTTTTACTAATTAACTTTATGTGTGTTAATGTACTTACAAGTGGCGGCGTTTGTCCATGAAGCTCTCAGGGCAGTCAGAGTAAGCACAAGACACAAACTCAATGGTTTCACCAAGAAATGGCCATCCAAGAGTGCCTAAAGGAAGTGGCCTTCTTCTGTGTTTTGATCTCAGGATCAAATTGCTGTTGTTTCTGTAGAGAAATATAATGGACAAGATCAAAATTGCTGTTGTTGCTGTTGCTGCCAATATTAGTACAACCAGCAAATTGTCCATTTTGGAAATTTCCCCACACGAATGTATGTAGCGCTCTTTCTCTATATATAAGCTTAGCTTTAGCTTTCCAGTCTGCACCCCCTTAAATAATATTATTCTTAATCATGGTTCCAATGAGGAGATTTTGTTGACTGAAGAATGAATGTGCATGTACACAATGCACGCGTGTGGGAAGAGAGAGAGAGAGAGAGAGAGAGAGAGAGAATGTTTAACCAAAGAATAATTGTATCGGGAGATGCATAATCTAAGCTATAGATAGATTTGTTTTGGCAGCTTATATAGGGTCTAAAGTTAAAAATTTAGCTTCCTACTTAAAGTTATCGCGGAGTGGAAGACGGTTTTTGGAGTTTTTATCTCTTGGTCATCATTTAATTATAAAAATTAGTGATCACCAATCGTCATGAATTTTCATTCATGATGGTGACCGAGAAATCAAAACTTACTTACCTAGTGTAAAACTCTTTGAATAGCCAACTTTATAAGTTGGCTTGACCAATGAGATCAACAGTATGGCTAACAAGTCTTGATTTTATATTTATTTTAACAGTTCAACACCAAGCAGACATTTATAGCTTTGGTAGTAGAATCTCCATACCTACAACTAATTCATGCACTAAGGCAATACTAAATTTTTGCTTTTAAAAAAAAATTAGTGATGAAATTCAAACCTCGAACATCTTCCAATATTCAAAAGAGAAGCACTATTAAACTAATATCATTATACTAAAAGTTAGGCTGTGAATAATACTGCACATGTATATAACATATACTACATGTGTTCTTACCAAGTTATGATGGATTTCAGTACAAAAGAACTTTCTCTTCTGCTTTCCCTTTTTTTCTTTTTGATGATAAGTAGCAGAAAGAACTTCAAATTCTTTCATGAGCAATATGATAAGTTTGTTAAATATACAGATATATAAATTGGGAGAAGCCCCCACAGGCTCATGATTGATCATCTTGCGGATTGAGAAGGCCCCCCATTGGCAGAGGCTCAGCTGGGTGGCCTCGTGCGTTCATGTGAGACTTAATTAAGTCCAACCACACTCCATCATCATCCCCTGCCCTTTTGTCCTTCTCTCTCTCTCTCTCTCTCTCTCCTCCAGAACTACAAGCTAGGCCAACCTCTCATGTCACATTCATTCCCATCCTTTCTCATTTCATATGGTGGAGGGCTTGAGGCCACATGTACTTTTCCCCTCTCTTCACCAAAAATACTCTCCTTTATATAAATCCCTCTTCATGAAAGATCTTCGAGGGGCACGTTGTCACTTATAATACCCCAATATGGTGGAGGGCTTCATCAACGACACATGTCTTTGAGGCCGAGGCCCCTACCAACATGGGCAATGTTGTCTTTTTCTTGTAATGAGTAGACATTAGTTCTTGGCTGAGCTCTTTATTTGAGGTTCCAAAGTTTGAATGCTTTTTCTGGATCCATCTCACATCGATAACTCGACCCCTACCACCTATAGGCAGGAGGAGAACACAAATTCAATCATCTCTTCCCACAAAGAATTGTTTGGGCGGGAGTTTTTCTTTCTTTTCTTTTCTAACTTGTTTCCCAACTGCATGCGGAAAAGTTTACAAATTGTTAACTTTCTTCTTTAGGTTTAGAATTTGGAGCTGAGAGAAAAAGCATTATTCTGTATCAGCATTCTTTTAGGCTTTAGCTTTTTCAAAATCTCACTTGGATTGTTTCCTAATGATATCCAAGTTCTTTATGCAGACTTGCTTTATTTCCTTGTTCAAACTACCTAACTTATGATTATCTTATTTATCTGATATTTTAATCACCTATCATCATTTTATAGGTAAGCTAAGTACTTTAGCCACATATCATCATTTGATCAAATTGTTCGGCTCTTAATCGGCTCCATTTGTTAATTTCCCACTATATCTTTCAGAATCCAAGAGAATATGTTGGATATATTTGTTTATCCATGGGGTTTAGGGATCTTTGGAGCATATATTATATACTGTGCAATAGTCTTATGTCTTTGTGCATCATGTGGGAACTCTCGCAATATGCAGTGCACATATAGGGTGTCCATGTCCTTTTTGGAAAGTGTGCATATGCTTTCGTTAGGAGACTTAAATAGTCAAAGAATATATACGGCGAGAGAGTTGTAACTTAAGTGATTAAAATATGACAAGATGCTTATAACTCAGGTGATTAAGAATATTACAAATTTATAAATAAACCCAATCCTACACATGTATTTATAAAAAAACTCAAGCACTATTTAAACATAGAAACACACTCAAAATCAACCCCAAAGTCAACTTTTTTGGTGTGTTTATAAATGGGTTTTGAGTGTGTGTAATGATGAGTTTTGGGTGTGTTTATAAAGTGTTTTGGGTGTTGAGTTTTTTTATAATTTCAACCTCCATTTTGGGTGTTTTAGTGAAACTCCCTAAGAATATTTACACCGTGGTCTTGTGTTCGATTTTCCCATTTGTCACTATCACCTCATATAAAATAAAAGAAATAGGTGAAGAACATCCAATTCCTGCACGCGGACACCAAATGAACATTAATCATCTTTTGTTCCAGTGGAAATGCTAGTAAGCAGCAGATAGCAGAGACAAACAATTAGGACAGGGAAGGAGTCATGGTATTTGTCACCATTCCAAAATTTCATAGTCAGAAAGGAATGGAAAAATATAATAAGCATACTTGACGAGGAAACTTTCTTTAGGGGTGTATTCAATTGAGATTTTAATAGATTGTTTTGAAGCTTAAAAGTCCAGTGGTATCCAATTAGGATTTTTAAGTAATCAATAAAAATTTGGTGGTATTCAATTAAGATTTTTAAATAATCAATCCAAGTCTTGTGATATTCAATTAGGACTTTTAAAAGATAAGAAAAAGTAAGGTGGTATTCAAAAACTTACTGATTTTGAGGTATTTCGTTAAATGGTGTATTGTGTGAGACTTTTGTGATATAAATACCAAACCCCATAAAAAAATCCCACCCTCCTATGTCTTATTCTCACGTTTTTTGTTTTTGGGGAAGATGAACAAATGAAGATAAACAAGGTACTCATGACTTTTCAAGGACTTGGTTTAACCAGACTTGATCCCTCTATATTTAGTGGATGGACTCAGATAGCTATCTTTGTTTTCTTTGCTTTCTCTAGTCTATCTTGTTTTCTTTTTTCTCCTGGCTGTTTGGTTGCAAGAGGTGTTTCCCGCCTTTCTTTTGGCTTCATGTCTATACTGTTTGTTTGCTTTCATCTTATTGATAATCTCTTTGCCCAATAAAAAAAAAGACTAAGATGGCTTACCTTCATATATCTAAACAATAATTTTAGATACGTTGCTTTCAATAATTATTCATATTATGCAATATGCGTGCATTTTTCTCAATAGATTTTCAGCTTGTTTATTTCCTTTGATTTATTTGTCTTTCTTTAGTCAATTTGTGGAATCAATTTGAGTGACAAGTGTTGTGTACTAGTATCTGTCATAGCTGGACCATTTTGACTTGTTTTCAGCTTGTTTATTTCCTTTGATTTAGTTGCCATACATGACAGATAGTAATGATAACTTGAGCTAAAATTGGTGTAACTTCAACTTTCTGCTTCTTTAAAGGCTTGGCATCCTTTAACTAATGCATGAAAGATGGCTAACCCAAATCCAATTCACACTTCGATGAAATCTACTTTGGAGAATACAAGAAAGTCCTACATGAATTAAAATCATAAGTAAAATATTGTAATTACAATCTATTAAAATCATAAGAAAAATCATGTCATTACAAATCATGCTGAAATCTATTACATTAAAATCATGCCTTATATTTAGACTTTTTGTACATTTTGTTATCTTTAGGAAAATAATAAATAAATAAATAAATAATCACTTTCTTCATAGTGAAAATATGGGTGGAAAAGCTTCTTCATTGTCCTTTCCTACTTCAGATCATGTGAATGTTTCCTCAAGTTTGTTGGTTGGCCCACGTTTGCACTTGCAAACTTGAGTTTCAGCCAGACCTCACACTGATGTGTATAAAAAATTGACAAGACCAACATACTTATTCCAGGTCCAAAGCACCACATATTCACTGATTCAAAATGAACAATATTCTTGTATGATATGAAACAACGATGAATTTCAGAACTTCCTTCAATTGACAATGACGACTAACTTTGTGTAGACACGATCCACTATAGAGATAGAGACAATCAAAAGGAAATACGGGATATCAATAGAATGAGGAGAAATGGCTTTTTCCTGTTAGTAGAGTTAGATTCTTGGAAGGGATTTTGCCCGGATAAACTGTTTAAGAATGGCTTTCTCCTCATCAATGCGCTTCTTCTCTTCAGGGTCTTTTGGCTTAACCTTTCTTTTTTCTTCCAGTATCCACTTGAAAAGTTCGCGCTGTTGATCCTCTGGGATTGGTTCTCGCAATTTCACAGGCTCTGTGATGGTTGACAGGGGCAGGGGTTTGTCAGTAGTAGTAGGAGTTGTTTGAGTTGTTGTCGAAACTGTAGTAGTTACTTCTTCCTCTACATCTGTGTCTTTCTTTTTCGTCCGCATGAACAGGTAAGCTACAAAAGTAAGTGTAAACCTCAGTGTCCAATTACAAGTTAATTAAAATCCATAAAAACTACATCAAGAATCAAATAATTCAAAATAGAGGTGATTCACTCATTAATATAATCATCCAACAAAGGAAGCAAATAAGGTACTGCAGCAATTATATGATTAGTGAGGTATCTTCCTCTCTACCAATCCTACAATGCTTGTTTGGAACATGTCCATTAACAACTATGCCAGGTACACATCCTATGTCCATACCCACAAGTGCTAACATCTATGTGCCCATTTAGCAGACTATTAAGAAAGCCATATTTAGATTTTTTTTAAATTACAAGAAAAATCATCCCTAATCAGTCGCAAACAGAAGCAGAGAAAGCATAAGTAGCCTGTTCAAGTTCACGGAGATTACAATGTAAAAAGAAGACATTCTATGCTGGTCAAGTTAACAGAGATGGTTTCATCCAGTCTATTATAATGTTCCTCACTAATAACGTCTTTATGTTGAACTACTTCTTTCTAAAACAAAAGAAGTGCCACCTAGGCTAAATGGAAACTTTCTGCTCACTTGTACTTTACTCGTCAGCATCCTTAGTTACACAATGGCCATTAAGTTCAACATCACTAATATAATGGTGAATTTTTGTTTTCCTCCAAAAGTGAGTGCTAGTAGCTTATTACAGAGTATCAAGTATCGACCATGTTTTTGTAGTCAACAAATGAAGTTCAACTAGTACTGCAGCCATAGTAACATCCTTCACACTGTGTTGTCTCCACACGGCAACCATCTATTCTCTCAAATTGCTACCTTGGCCCTTCACCAGCATGCCCAGTCCCTTTTGAGCATTAACAAAATCATACAGAATGGAACTGTGGATAGTTTAACATAATAACCATGACATCAACAAGTAATTTCTAGGAGCTTATGCTAGGTAAACCACAAACTGCCCTTACTCACTACATCTTGTCATGTAGTAAAACATGTGAAGGAAAAGTTCAAAAAAAGTTGGTTAAAAGTCACACAAGTTATTTTAAGTTTATGCTGAGACAAGTTGCATTAGATACAATTCACAAGCAGCTTCTAACAAATGTAGAGATCCTCTCTTGAAGGTTGATAGTTTTTGTTTTATGCTTTTTCTTCTGTTTTGTAGGGGAACAGATCAAGAAATAGCTTGTCCAGCCAGCATCCTCCACCTTATCACTATATAATGTTACAGGGAGTAGGATGCTTGGAAAACAAAAATCCATCTATTTAATCAACTGGATATGATTAGCAGAATAACAACTCACTTTTGATTGTAATTAGCAATCACCAATGTAAAGTGGACAGTCCCAAACATGTTTTGAGAATTATAATTGTTTACCCACATCACACACAGCCAGATTCACACATCCAAACTACTTTTGAAAAGCCTTTTGAACTTTCATTCCCCTTAAGCTATAACAAATCACCACTCTTCGTGACAAACATCTTATGACCTTTAGCATATAGGAACAACAATGAAGAAAATATTTCAATTATATGTCATAACCAATTCAGACCTAACGTCTTACTCAGCAGATACACTCAATTCCCCATTAAGAAAAAAGTATTCTATTAAAGCCAAACTTGGAACGTGAAAAAAAACATTCAAAGACTTTTCCTTCTTGATGAATATGATAATTAAATTTAAACTAAAGAAATTTATCTATAATGACCCAAGGATAGAACTTGCCCCTATAAAACCGACTTACAAGAAAAAGATGCATGAGAGTTTATATTGCGAGATATCCTCATTTGCCCATCACTGATATTAGCCCGATTCACTCATCCAGCGGTATTCAATCACAATACTATTCCCATACATAATACCAAAACATTTTAATCATCTAGTCCACAGGTTGTCCTTCAGTGGACTCTGTGTAGCCACATGGTGGAACCTACCTTTATACTAACTGTAATGAACCCATGAGTAGATATTGTCCCTATAAAACCAACTTCAAACAGGTGCTCAAGAACTCATAAACTAACTCAGAATGTTTTCTTTTCTTCTTTTATGTGGAACATTTGCGTTTGGATTATGACCAAACAAATAAAATCAAACTGAATTAGCACTTAATTGACAACTATCTAAAAAGGCCGCCATAAAGAAAAGCATTAAGAAGCATTAAAATGAGTTTCGAAGCAATAATCTCAAAACCCATTTCAGCTTTCTCACTTTCTTTCACTTTATACACATACGCACACACATCACTGCAAAAGGCTGGTAGAAAAACCAAAACAAATTATTCACACAACTTAATAACAAGAGAAATGGAAGAAAGACCTCCAACGCCCAGATTGACAGTCAAGAGCAGTGGCCAAAGAAACTTGTAACGCCGAGCAAACGACTCCTTTGGGGCCTGAGGTGGCGGAGATGGAGATTGAGTCGCCATTGTCGATGATGATGGTGGTGGTGAAGAAAAGTCTTTTCCTTTATGTTGATCTTGAAACTGTTTCAGCTGTGCTGTTTTTGAAAACACGAGACGAAAGCGAATAAAATACCAAAACCCCAATTATTGAAAGCAAAAAAAGATTCTTCATGTGGTTGAGAAATAGCTGTTTCTGATTTTAAAAAGCAAAAATGATTCGTATGGAACTTGGGATTTTTTACCTTTCCGGGGTTTGTTGGTGTAGAGCTTGGGATCTTCGCTCATTGTTGCAGGAAGCCTTGATTTCCTTTCGTCACTCGAAAGACTTTCTTGTTGGACCATACAGCAGCCTACTGTGGTATAGTTGCGTGTACTCCCTGTAGTTTCCATTCCACCATTGAACTCGGGGTTAACGGGCCGGGCCGGACCAGGCTGATGAAGGGGTTCAGTTCTAGTCCAAGCTCAAACCCAACTTGAAATTTAAGCCCACATGAGCCTTTTAACCTGGGCCCAAGCCTCTCTCTCTCGTCTCGTCTCGCGTGTGCCCATTGAACTTTTTTTGTTCTTTTTATTTTTAGAAGATTGAGTTTTAAAAAAAAATTAAAAGAAAAATACATGAAAGGACGTATAGTTTTTGTGTATATTTTTTAAATACAAGCAATATTAGGAAAAGAATGAAGAATGAATCGAATATAGGACCTCAAGTGCAAACACACCATTGATTTATTTATTTCAATTTAAACAGATTGTAAATACACTATTTTATTCTTACTTAAACACATTGCAAATGACCACTAGTGAAGTGATTTGGAGCAATTACTCCTCCATAAAAGATCATGGATTCGAGTCCTAGCATATGTGTAGTGTGTTTGACTTTAGTAATTATCACATCTCTCAATAGAAAAGGTCCTAAAAAAATAATAATAATAAAGTGTCTTCTTTTTTGGTATTTTCATATACCCCATAACAATTTGTGAGATTTTGAATGTTTTATCTCCAAGGCTTTATGTATACGTCGGAAGATAAAAACAAAACCAGAATCGTCACAAACAAACTCTAAAATTCTTTTTTTCTTTTTTTTAAATAATGAACATAAGATATTTGTTCTCCTACATCCTAGTCAGTCAGTATTCATACAAGTTTTTCCTGTTTTCTGAACAGAATACAATGTCATTGCCATATCCAAGATCATCATGAATCAGTTCCACGGACGACCTCCACCGTAACCCCGACCGCGATCTCGAAAACCGCCATGACCTGATCAATTATAAGTGACAACACAAAAAAATTTTAGGAGTCTTTAATTAACCTCTCGTCAAAGGAAAATAGACATGCATCCATCATTCCAAAATTAAAATTTCATCACAAACTGTAGTAAACAGATTAAAGAAAACATAGTTCATGCTACCTAAAACATTCTGGAAAATGTTTTCTTTCTTTCCTTCTTTTTTTCTTGGAGAAGCGCCATATATTTGCTTTATTTATCACCAATACCCTATCTAGACACTGACATCCAATACACAGGGAGAAGGTAAGACAGGGTAACCTAAACATGAAAAGAGGCATCCCCCCTTCTATTTCTATACCATTGACCCACAGTTCTTATGCACCCAAATGCATGTGCATACGTGTCCAAAAAGATTTTCTCTAGCGTCCAGACTAACTGACCTGAAGGGGGAGGAGGTGCACCGCGGCCCATTGCTGCCAATTCAGGACTGACCTTCTGTCCAGCTTCCTCGAGCAAGGCAATAAGTTCCTTTGCAAACCTAGCATTAGCAGCTGTGAAAAACGTGTATGCTGTTCCTTTTGCCCCAGCTCTTCCAGTTCGGCCAATGCGGTGAACATAATCCTCAAGGGATCCAGGGAAATCATAGTTAATAACAAATTTCACATCCTTCACATCTGCAACCAAATCAAGCACGACACAAAGGGATTAGAAACGAGGTCGAAGACCAATTCATAGGTTAAGTACATTCAAGAAATTCTGCTAGGTTAACACACCTATGCACCCCAATGTTAGCAGTTTTTGCCTACCAAAGCCCAAAGGCAAATCCGATGCACGCCAAAACCTTACCTGGCTCAAAGGGAAACAATTATTCATGGGCAGAGATGATTACCACCAAAACCTAAGAGGAGGAAGGATAGGTTTCATATGGAAACCTACGATCCAGCCAAATGTGGATGGCAATAGTTTTAAACAAACTAACGTGTAATAAATATTAGTTTCAGTACAATCATGTTGATAACATCCTCATAGGTCAGATCAATGAGAACAGAAGGGACTCAATACAGTCTAAAATTTGGTACAGATGCTTCAAATATGGATACATAGCCTTATTAATCAGAAAATAGTAATCTTCTTCTTGGAGTGGGTCTCATTCCAGATGGGAAACAAATAGAAATTGTTAGTTGGGAAGAATAGCATCTTTCAATAGATAAATAAAAAATTAATAAATAACAAAGAAGTGCAAATAAAATAAAATATCGTAAAATCATAAAAGATAAAACATAGGAAAGGGCAAAATGAAATGGTGTCCGGGGTAGGGGTTTGACATTTTCCAAAGTTTACACAAAACAAGAATTTCTTTCAAGTCTTTTGACAAACTTAAAAGAAATTATTTCCATACCTAGACCACGAGCAGCAACATCTGTTGCAGTCATTATGGGGCTCTTGCCGGCTTTAAACTCAGAGAGGACCCAATCCCTTTCTGCTTGACTTTTGTCTCCATGAATTGAGAGAGCAGGCCAACCATCCATGCGGAGCTGCCGAGTGATCTGATCACATCCTTTCTTAGTATCCATGAATATCAGTATTCTGCTGCCATCCATGATATCCTCAAGCAACTTTACCAGTCTGTTAAATTGAAAGAAATCAGATATATAACCTGCAGAAAATGGCTCAAGACTAACCATATGAAAGTTAGAAACCATAGAAACCATAACAACATAGACTGCACCCTACTTGTTATATTTCTGATTTTCCGTAATGATGTCAACAATTTGGCGGATCGCATGGTTAGCTTTCAAATCTGGAGAACCTATTATCACCTGTTCAACATCCAAAAGGATGTTAATTTATTATTGGCATATTAGTATTATACATAAGAACATACATCTAACAGAACTATTGCAATCACATGATAGAAAGAAAAGAGGGTATTTAAAACTACCAATTTCGTGCAGTAACAATAATTGAAGATGACAAAGTGACGCAAAAAGTTGAAGATTGTGTCCTAGTAGATGAAGAGCACTTCTATACTAAAAGCAAGATAGAGTACTTTGTATGGGTTGTAAAGGAACTGCCTCGCCAGTTGTTCAACCTCCTTTGGCCAGGTAGCACTCCAGTATAATGTTTGACGGTCTGGGCGAATCTGCATTAAATGAAACATTAGAGAACAACGGAAAATTTCAACTAAACGTAAACTATGCAAGAGAGAGAGAGAGAGAGAGAGAGAGAGAGAGAGAGAGAGATGCAGGAAAAATTCATATTTGCTCATTTCTATAGACGATTAAGGATGCAGCTTTATGCAGAGTGATTTGACCTACCTAGTTTGACTTGACTTATGTGTACTTACATTAAGATATCAAATTCATTATTGAACAAGAGCAAAGTGCAAATGGTACAATTCTCTTCTCAAGGACTTGCATATTGGTTTAGCCAAGAAAAAGCAATCAAAACATTAAAAGTAAATATGAATCTAACCTCATAGATACAGAAACTTCTTGATGACACCAGTGACCATACAGGAACATAAGCATGCACACTTAATCTTGTTTCGTGATGCTCAATAGCTCAAGAAAGTTAGAAACACAAAGTCCTGACTATTTTATCACAAACAAACCACAGATACTGCATGTGCTGCTTGGAATTGTATTCACCAGAAAGTTCGCAACATGTTTTATAAAAACAAAACCTCATGATTATGATGACATCAATAATCATCACCATCATTCTCATTTGAGGCAAAATGTTTTGCAATGGCATTTATTTAATTAGAAATGTAATAGTAAACACAAACTGTTGAGCACGTACATATTACCTAAATTCTTGGGAAAAAGAAACTAAAGACAGGATAATTATAAAAGAAACTGTATCTTTGCAACCATGGCTACCAAAAATAACAATACAAATTTATAAATAAACCCAATCCTAGACATGTATTTATAAAAAAACCCAAACACTATTTAAACATAGAAACACACCCAAAATCAACCCCAAAGTCAACAATTGTATTTTTTTTGGGTGTGTTTATAAATGGGTTTTGAGTGTGTGTAATGATGGATTTTTGGTGTGTTTATAAAGTGTTTTGGGTGTTGGGTTTTTTTATAATTTCATCTCCCATTTTGGGTGTTTTAGTAAAACTCCCAACAATTGAGAAAACGCCAAAACAGACATGCATCCCATTGCTACCACACAAAAGCACATATCTTCACACACCATATCTTTTCACCAAGACACTGACCCCACATTATCGTTCACATTCTAAAACTTTGCAGCCTGTTTACAGATGTTCGGTAAGAATAGCCTATCCTTACACTATCTCTAGTAAGGATAACTTTCGAATGACCCACAACTGTCTCAAGGTACTTAGAGCTCCAAACTGGTAGTACATGTTTTATCTAAACAAGCCTTACCTGGGTTACAAAGTTTAGAATCTATTTTCTAAGAAATCAAACCAAGAGTAATAACTTTGGAATTATAACTGCCCAAGAGTTTGTCTGAGCCAAGTTGAAGATTCACTAATCTTTTTCCAGCTTTTAAAGAAATCAGAAGTCCAAATTAACATTGGTGGGTATCAAAAACTACACAAGATTTTATAAATAAATAAAGGCTTTACAAAGGGGAGCCAAAAATAAGTAATAAATCTTCGTAGTACACATATAAAAGTGGTATATATTCTAAGTCACTTTAACACAGAAATGTAAAATCTCAAACCTGAGAAACAATTTTCCGTATCTGCGGGTCAAACCCCATGTCTAGCATCCGATCGGCCTCATCCAACACAAGGTATGTGACCCTTCGCAAGTTGGTATGATGTGACTCTATCATATCAATCAACCTCCCAGGTGTAGCAATTACAATCTCAACTCCTGATCCAGAAATAGGAATGACATCAACAGGAAGAATAAGAAATTACTGAAACCAGAAATGCTGTTTTATTCACCACCTATATCTAAATGGAGTGATAAGTCATCTTTGCCATGATATCAATGCCCATAACAGGATATCAAGTACATAATCTATGATACATAAAAGGTACAGTAGTACAACAGCAATACCATGTAAAACTAAGTTCGCCACATACCTCTCTGCAGATCACGAACTTGAGGTCCCTTTGGAACCCCGCCATATATGCATGTGCTTTTAATTTTTGAAGACGAGCCGAATTTAGTAGCCTCTTGTTGGATTTGAACAGCGAGCTCACGGGTTGGAGCTAAAACTAATACTATTGGGCCATCTCCAGGAGCTAAACAAATATTATAAAATTAAAAACTTATGCCTGACCAATACCAAATCATATTTAAAATGTAAAAGAATAAATCAATGAAGATTCAAGAACTTAATTGTCTTAACGATCCCATACATAGAATTGGCTGGGCATTGACATGGACAATTGCAGGCAACAGGTAGGCTAGCGTCTTCCCTGATCCTGTTTCAGCAATACCAATGAGATCACGACCCTTCAAAGCCATTGGCCATCCTTGAGCTTGAATTGGTGTAGGTTCAACAAATCCAGCCTTTGTAACTTCTTCCAAAACGTATTCTGCAGCCCAAGAGGAACCATTCCAGTAAGTAGACTTTAAGAAAGAAAATAATGAATCTGAACATATCATATAGGTCATCTCATTCGTTACAGTGTTAGGTGAACGAATAATGTAGCACAGGCATAGCTGGACCTAAACTACTGATAATTGGAAAGTATAGCACCACTGCTCTCCATCAAAATTCTCCAACTAAGTTATCTTCTTTCTTTTTTTTTCGGTGAATCATAAAGATTTTCAGGATAGACTAAATATAATATGTTTTCTATAGCATATATTCAGAATGAATCAATGTGAAACCTCAAAAGATAAAAATACATGTTTCTATAAGAAAATACGAAATTGTACCCGGAAACCCAGTGTCACGGAAACTCTTGATCGGCTTTGGAACATCACGGCCTTCAATAGTAATTTCCCTCCGTTGCCTATACTCCTCAACCTCCTTCTCCGACATTCTTTCCACTTCAGGTGACTCAACATAGAAATTCTTCTCGAAAGGTGTCAATCCATCCAAATCAAATTTCTTCGGTGACTCAGCACCATCATAATCCTTCTTGCTTGACGAAGACCGTGCTGAGCCACCATAGCCGGTCACACCAAACCCCGAATCACTAAAACACCGCAGAATTTACACAAATTTGAGAAACCCCAGTAAATGTAAATGAAACTCAGAAACAAAATAAGTTTTGTTTTGGGGACACTGAAGAAACACAACCATGTAGCATTAGCAAATGTAAATATGGTAAAATTAAGCGTAGCGTAACAAAGGGTAACTGAGAAAAACAATAAATTCAGGCAAATGAAATAGACAGAGAGAGTAATCCACAAACCATATATAATTATCACTTGGGCAAACTTAAACAAAAGAAAATTACCAATCAAATACATATACACATTGTGCGAACAAAGTGACCTATAACTCTAAGCATTCATAGATATACGCGTATACATACATATATGAGCGAATCAAAGAGCGTTTACCTTTTCCGGTCACGGTACGAAGTGGGGTCGCCGGAGCGGCTGTCATAGCGGCTCATGACGATGTGTTGCTGCTGCTGTGCGTCACCCGCTGGGTGAGATTATCACAGGGAATTTTTGAGGGTTTTAGGAGCAGGTTTTCGAACAAGGAAACAGCTACCAAGCACCAAAAAGGCCAAAGCTCTCTCTGGACCTTTCTTCTCTGATTCTCTGCAGCTCGTTGTATGCTAAGCTGCGGGGATGTGTTTCTCAGTGGCTAGATGAGCCACTAAGGATAAGACAAGTGTAAGCACAACCGCCAATGTGGCATTAGTTTCTGGTACTGGTACGACATGTCGTTGTTGCAGTAGGAACTATGGACCCGGCCCAATATAATAATCGCTTAAAAAAAACCTAGTATAGCCGAGCGGCTATACTATTTTTAAAAAAACCAAAAAAAAGACCCGCCTAGCAATGAGGTGTTCACGTGTCAAGGAGAGTATAGCCGAGCGGCTATTTTTTTTATTTAGCCGCGCGGCTCTACTGTTTTAAATGTAACCGCGCGGCTCTACTTTTTTAATGTAGCCGCGCGGCTATACTATTTTTTTAAAAAGGAGTATCGCCGCACGGCTATACGTTTTTTAAAATAAAATATAAAAAGTATAAAGAAATCCGGTTCATTTGGATTTTGGAGCTTCTCCCACTCGAGGAAGCAAGTGAGGAAGTATGCAAACTCTATCAGTGGCTTCTTCTTCAGCGATGGGTGTGAGAGTAGTGACAGTGAGAGCTTCATTGGATACTCAACAAAGACTCTCATACAACCGGAACGCCCCGAGAAAGATACCCAAACCCGAAAGCCCCAGCACTGTTACTGGCACCGCCAAAACCCCTCCAACTGTCACCCTAACTGCCACAACTACCTCCGTTTTTGACCTTCTCAAACGCCCAGCTCAAGGTATTCCATTCACCAATTCTTTCTGCGTGCTCGTTCTCTTCTGGGTTTGTTTGACTATGCCAATTTTTGGGTTTTGTGCTTCTGGGTTGCTGAGAAAGTTGAGGATAATATGATAAAACGTTAGAGAGTACTGGAATTGTTGTGGCTTTTGTCGTTTATGATTATGGGAAATGAAAACATTTCTCAGTTAAGATTTTTCTTTTTCTGCTGGGTCCTTAAATGTTTAGTTTGAGCTGCTCATTTCAATACTGATAAAATTAAAAAGGAAATGAGAAAATTTGAGAGAGTGCTTGAATTCTGTTGGTTTGATTAATGAAAAAGTGAGTTTTGCTTACCTAAATGATTGCTCGGTTGTTGGGAAAAACTGAGGAAAGTGAATAAAAATTGGGTTCTCAGTTTTCTGTGTTAAGCTGTTTTCGTTTCTCAAAAGAATTAAAGTCAGCTTGGATAAGAAAAATAGCTGAGGAAGAACAATTTCATGGGCTTTTACCAAGAATTGCAGGTTTTTGTAAGTCCCGTGTATATATAGTTTTCCTGAATTTAGGTGATAAGCTTGACAAATATAAGATTGAAACCTTCATTTTGTGTCTTAACCGCCTTTTTTTTTAATTAGTTATTTTTCACGATGTTTTCTCTTATTCCTTTAATACCGATGTTCATGTATGAAGCATTGTGGTAATGGTCTTTAGCAATATTATTTTGCAGGGGAAACAGTACGAACCGATGAGTTATACTTGGGCTATGAGCGATGGGTGCCTAGTCCATCAAAGGTACAGAAGCGTCTGCCTAGTCCTCCGAAGGTACAGAAGCCTCGGTCTGTACTCAATGCGGCATCATTAGCTTATATTGGTGATTGCATTTACGAGGTGTGTTTCGGTTTCAAGTTAGTTTTGTGCCATTTGTTTTACTATATGTAACTGCACATAACCAATATTCAGGGTGCATGTAACTGTAAATTTTGTATTGAACATGTGCATCATTACAGGACTAAAATCCCCAAAAGATACCATCAGCAATGAGGCATGATATTTTGTTCTGAAGTTTAGATTGATTAGTCTTTAACGTTAAGATGAGTGATGTGCTTCTGTGTGCACATATGGAAGCGCCACCATTACGGTGGAGGCATTTGTATTCAGACACGAAGATGGATTAGTAAGTAGCAGAACTGCACACCAACAGGGTCCAGGGATCCCTAGCACAGGAACAGGGGTTCATAAAAATTCAAAACAATATGATCATATTGCAAAAAACCTGTTCTGAAAAATGCAAAGAAATGATTCAACAATGCACCCATGTATGGGCATTTTAGTGTAAAAGGTCTATAGATTATTTAATGCCATATGCAGAATGCAAATCTATATTTTGATCATTTGGAGAGCATGAGAGAAAAGCATATACCTTTATGGTGCCTAGTTTTCAGTATTATAATTGACATAATTACTCTACTTCTGAAGTTTAACCTTCCTATATGACTTACTATCACTATTTATGATGCAGCTATATGTTCGCAGGCATTTTTTGTTTCCTCCCCTGAGTATCGAAGAATATAATGATCGTGTGATGGCAGTTGTACGTTGTGAAGCACAGGTATGATATACTGTGCTAATGTTTGTGTGATATAGGCAATGTCATGGTGTTATAAGGATTTTGTTCTCTCCATGCTGATGTGTGTCTGAAATTTTTGTTTTCTTGTGCTCCCTCGTAGTAATGATGTTCACTATCCAAAGAACTGCATTAGCTTTTAATCTTTTAATAAACCTAAAGATGATTTTCATTACGTCCCACACCACTCAACATTAAAGAAGAAGAAAATAAAATGCTTCATTATTTTGAGGACATGCATCCAGCATCAGTAGTCGTTCAGTCCCAGAGATGTCCTTGTAGACACTAAATAAAAAAATGTGTTACTCCTTTCTATTTCAGCTGCCAATAGCCGTCTAGGTGCCTGATGTAGGACACGGGTGAATTATAGATTTAGGTAGTTTAGCGGAAGCGTAAACAAAGAAACAAACAGAAAGTAGATGGAAAAGATGTCTTCGCTTCACACCAAGGAGTCTCCAATCTCTGGAAAATAAACTTTTCTTAATATCTCAAATCTCAACATGAATTCCTCAAATTTTGCAATATATTCCGCAACTGACATGTTGTCTTGACAAAGAGTTTGCCACTTGTCCAACAAACACTGTTGATAGGATAATGGTACATATTTCTGCTTCAACCTTCTCTTTCATCTCACCCCAATGGATGATTGGTTCTTCACCAGCTCTGTCTAGCTGTGCTTCAACATTGGTCCAAAACAATCCAGCTTGACCCACCAATTTATCTTATCAAATCTCACCCTTCGAGCTTCAGACATGTCATGCCACTCAAAATAGTGATCCATGGTGGCTTACCAGTTGAGGAATGATTTAGGATTTAGCTCACCATCAAAATTAGGAGCATCAAGTGTCACTGATCTCATCACCTTTTCATCAAGGTCTTGCTCATAGCCACGAATAAAAAATTTGTCTTTCGTCGTCACGATTATACCTCCTATCATGATGTCTCTCTGCATCTCAATCATTCCTCCTATCATGATGTCTCTCACTGTCTCAATCATTCCTTCTATCATGATGTTGTCGATTATGATTCCTCTCTTCTCCATTCACACTTGCTTCGTCATGTTGATTAGCTGCTTCTATGTCTGCAAGGCAACGTTCCATGAGTCTGAATCGGTCTTCAGATCTAGTGTTCAAATCTGCCACTTGCTTTGACAGGTTTTCCATCATCTGAACAAGACGTTCAAAGTTTGTCTCTGGCTCGTCTGTCTTTCCAGGCTTAGTCGGAGCCATCACTCGACACACGGCGCGAAGAACAAGAAATACTTAAAAAATTTGAACCCAAAGAAAACGAAAACCAGGCTCTGATACCAAATTTGATGTAGGACACGGGTGAATTGTAGATTTACGTAGTTTAGCGGAAGCATAAACAAAGGAACAAACAGAAAGTAGATGGAAAAGATGTCTTCACTTCACACCAAGGATTCTCCAATCTCTGGAAAATAAACTTTTCTTAATATCTCAAATCTCAACCCCCATAATGAATTGCATAGAAGGGTATTTATAATAATCTAACTCTAGAGTGAAAAGGAAAATTAAACTTATTCTACGAAGGAAATCCTAATCCAAATAAAATAGGAAATTTACAAATCCTACTGAAATCCTGGAAAAACTAAAAATCCTACAAAAATCTGGAAAACTTTGAGAACAAGTTAGAAACTAATTGCAGGAATACAAAATTGCCAGATTTAAAGACCAAGTTAAATGATTTCCTCTTCCATCTCTTTCTTTTGTAAACCCTAATGGGTTTGACAAAGATGTCCTCATCAATTCTCCCTGGATGAGAAGAACTCAACTCCGGCAATTTAGAATTGTAGTAACATTCAGGGAAGTCGGCATCAGTGTGCAAACATATAGACTCATCTTCTGCCTTCCCTCTGAATCCGGAAGAATCAATGAATTGTAGGATTTTGGAATAGAGCATACTTGTCAAAAGAATGTGTTTCTTGTGTTTTTTTTTCCATGTAATTGCCATATAAAACAAGAATATTTTTAGCTTATGTGTTTCCTGCGTTAGATTTATTGTGACTCGCAAATGGGTTAACTAAGAAAAACTCAGCATTTTTTTTATTTATTTTTAATTTAGAAACTATTAAACTTTTGTTCTTTGCATTTCAGGATGCACTGCTCCAGAAACTTCTGAGTGATAATTTTTTATCAGACGAAGAAAGGTCAGTAGATTCCATGCTCAATTGTATTTTTTCTTGGTTCTGTATATCAGAACTATCATCATAAAATGAATCGAGGATAACTGCAGGATCCCTTCATCATGTGGAGGTTAATTTTTAAAAAAAAATTTATGATGGATGTGCTGATATGAAATTATATATTTTTCAAGTGCAGTGGTTGTTATGCTGACTTATGTCATTTGATAATTTTTGCTTCAGGAGTGTTCTCAAATGGGGAAAGAATATTGGTTCAGCTGCTAAAACACGAACAAAAAAGCGTGCTGGTGTGGCAGTTTATAATAGAGCATCTTCACTGGAAACATTAGTCAGTGCCCTTGACCTTGTGGTGTCCTTGATTCACTATCAGCATCTGAATTTTAAACTTGTGGATTCCTAAAGGAAGTTGACATCCCTGTTTGGTGCATGTGTCATGTTCCAATTGATATCCATTTAAAAGAAAACAAAAACAAACACACCCACATGTAGGGATTTTTGTAGTATGAGACCCTACTTCCCCGGTTTATCCAGAATAATCCATAAAAATGCTGGATGGCCAATTAAAACTACCTTTATTCTTAAAAGAGGAGATGCAGTTTGTCCTGAAGGCCATTGGCATGTTAGGATTTTCCATAGTACAGTTACTAGATGCAGGAAATCTTAGGATGTAGCTGTACTGTTATGTACATAACAATATACACATACACATAAATACATATGCACACCGAAGCATACGAGCAGACATGCATACATATGAATTGTAGTCTATTTTGAATCATCCAGATGTTCTTGATGGCTATCTAAACCCTAATATTCAACATGCTTGTTTAAATTTAAGATCCTCAAAATCTAGTCAAGAACCAGCTTCTGTCTTGTTTAACATAAAGTCACCTGGCATGTTTGTAGGTTGGTTATCTCTACCTGACAAATATGGAGCGTTTAGAAGAAGTCATGATTAAGCTGGGATTCTCAACTGATTCTTCTATGCAGTTGATTTCACAGGAGCCTGAGGAGGTAAATGGTAAGTCAACACAAGCCTTTTCCTTTGTGGACACAGTACGCTTCTTTATTTTTCTATCTATTGTCGTGCATTTGTTCAACAATCTACTTTACTTCCCTTGTTCTTCTTGGCAGGCAAGCCTCCTAGTTAATGAAGATGGCGCTAAAATCAGGTGTTCTGTTTGTATCGTAAGCGGAAGGCTGCCCCGAGTACGAATTTGTTCAGTTCTAGCGATACTGTAACTGAGAAATGTTGTGTAGGATATAGGAGAACAGTCACTACTCATTATATCATATGTTTTTGTATTCACATAAAGACAATTTTGAGCAAAATCCTGGGTTTTTGAGCAATTCTCATCCAAGTATTCTTTTTCCCTTTTTATGCATCGACTGTGCATGATCACATTTGAGATGGGTACCAGTGATAAAATAAAATGAAAATAGGAGTTGATTTTGATTTGCATTGGGTTTTCAAATTGTATGTACAAATTACAATCCCATTCATTGGAAGAAAACCCAATTAAAATGAGTTAAGTTGAATAAAAACGAGTCCATTTTGGATAAGTTTCATTTGGATTTGGGCTCCGGATTTGAATTTGAGCCAATTCTCATGGAATTTTATTATACAAATTTATAAATAAACTCAATCCTAGACATATATTTATAAAAAAAAACCCAAGCACTATTTAAACATAGAAACACACCCAAAATCAACAATTGTATATTTTTTGGATGTATTTATAAATTGATTTTGAGTGTGTGTAATGATGGGTTTTGGGTGTGTTTATAAAGTATTTTGGGTGTTGGGTTTTTTTATAATTTCAGCCCCCATTTTGAGTGTTTTAGTGAAATTCCCATTTTATAAACCCCAATTTGCGAAACTACATGTCGTCCAAAATGGTGCCACGCATTGTCAATAGCTATGTCGTTTCCGTGTACTTCCTAAATCTAATTCTAAACCGCTAGATGGGTGCTGCTTTCGCGTAGGACAGTCCCTGATATCACGGCGGACCTTGGTCTGGGCCTCTGTCTCTCTCTCCGATCGACGACGTTTGGCCCTGACACTCTCTCGGCTCAGGTATCGACACAGTTCTACTCTTTTTTCTCTATTTCATTCTGTATCGTTTGGTATATCTCTGTTCTCTTTGTCATGATTTTTGAATGTTTGCCATAAATTTGGTGAATTTGTTTAGATTTGCATTCTGGGTTCGGTTAACTTGGTGGGTTGGATATGAATTTGAATGGCTTCTCTACGAATTTGCTGACGCTGTTGGAGAGAGAGAGTTGTTGGTTTTCGGATTTTGAGTCGTTTGGTTAAGTTGGGCGTTTCGGTTCTGACTTTGGTGGTGTTAATCAATTTGACTCCTTGTATTCTTATGAATTGAGCTGTTTGCATCTTTAGGATCTTTTGTGAAATATTGATTTTATTTCATTTGTTTTGTTGATGTGCTGGATATATAAGCTCATTCTGATTCTTGAAGCAACATGGACCTGTGGAGATGCTTGTTGGCCAATTCTGATAAGTTAGGCTACAAGTGCACAAATACAATTCGATATAAGAGGATTTTAGAGACAATTACGTTGGACTCCATTACAGATTTTGAAAACTCTAAGATCGCGAAAACCTCACTCATATGCACATATATTATACTAAATGTATGAGCTTTTTGCCACCTTTCCTTCTCCAAGGTCACAAAAACAAATATATATATAGCCCACATGTGTTTACTATTCGGTTGAAGTAATTTTTAGCTAATAGATGGAAATAAAATTACTCACCAACTGATGGTACATTATTTGATCATATCAATCATATCAGAAGTTCATGCAAACAATAAAAGTATATTAATGCGTTCATATTTTTTTTCAAACACTGACTTTTTGAGTTATTCAGGAACGTGTGTAAAAGATCAAAACATACAAGAAGGCACAGCAGAAAATGGCAGACTTAGAAAATTTGCTCTTGGAAGCTGCAGGAAGAACAAGTTCAGCAGGGAAAAGCCGACATTCACATTCATCATCTAGGAGGAGGCGCGGGGGTTCATATTCTGATGGAGGAAGTGACTCCAGGGGTGATGACTCAGATGATGGTCGTGGCTATGCAAGCAGGAAGCCCTCTGGAACTCAAGTTCCTTTGAAGAAGAGGCTGGACCCTACTGAAATGGATGATGAACAGGGCAGCCAGGAAGAAGGTGATTATAACGATAGTGGGTCTGATCGTGGAGGTGACAGCAATGAATCTGATGTTGGCAGTGATCTTTACAAGGATGAAGATGACAGGCGAAAGCTTGCTGAAATGTCTGAACTGCAAAGAGAGCTAATTCTGTCTGATAGAGCACAGAAGAAAGATGACAAGAGTTTAAAGGAGAAATTCAGGCCAAAGTGGGATAAAGGGAAGACCACGCATTCCAGGAAAGAGACTCCACCTCTTCCATCCTCTCGAGTGCGTTCATCAGCCAGATCTGCTGACAGGGCAGCCGCCAAGGATGACGCATTGAATGAGTTACGAGCAAAACGTTTGAAGCAGCAGGACCCTGAGGCTCACCGCAAATTGAGAGATGCTTCTCGAGGAAGTTCAGGCAGTCGAAGTTTCTCGCACATGACCAGGAAATCCTTCACTGCAGTGGGTCGTAGTAGCTCTAGTCAGAGTGACAGTGACAGTCGGTCGCATAGTGAAGATGAAGGATCGACAGGAGAAGATGCAATGATGGACAGTGATGATGAAAGGTCAGAGGGACTAACTTTTGATGATATTAAGGAAATTACCATTCGAAGGTCAAAACTTGCAAAGTGGTTAATGGAGCCATTCTTTGAAGAGTTAATTGTGGGTTGCTTTGTGAGGGTTGGAATTGGGAGGTCAAAGTCTGGGCCTATCTATAGGCTCTGCATGGTCCGGAATGTTGACGCTTCAGATCCTGATCGGAAGTACAAACTAGAGAATAAAACCACACACAAGTATCTGAATGTTGTTTGGGGCAATGAGAACTCTGCTGCCAGGTGGCAGATGGCTATGATTTCAGATTCTGCACCTGTGGAGGAGGAGTTTAAACAGTGGGTTAGAGAGGTGGAGAGAAGTGGTGGCCGGTTGCCAAGCAAACAGGATGTGCTAGAAAAGAAGGAGGCCATAAAAAAAATCAATACATTTGTCTACTCAGCCGCAACAGTGAAGCAGATGATAGAGGAGAAAAAATCTGCTTCATCAAGGCCATTAAACATTGCGCTTGAGAAGGACCGGTTGAGGAGGGAGTTGGAAGTTGCACAAAGTAAGCATGATGATGCAGAAGTGGAGAGGATCAAGACAAGATTGCAGCAATTAGAAGCACGACGGCAATCACAGGGGAAAGATAGCAAGGCTGTTAGGCTTGCTGAGATGAACAGAAAGAACAGGGTTGAGAATTTCAAGAATGCATCAGAATTAAAACCTGTGAAGACGGGTTTGAAAGCGGGGGAGGCCGGTTATGATCCATTTTCAAGGAGGTGGACTAGGTCAAGGAATTACTATGTGTCAAAGCCTGGTGAACAAAAAGGGGAGGCAGAAGCAATTGTCGATGCTGATGGTGCCTTAGCAGATATAGAAAGTAATGGAACAGCAGTGGTAGGAGCAGTACGGGCTGGCATGGCAGCTACTGCAGCGGCTTTGGAAGCTGCAGCTGGTGCAGGGAAGTTGATTGATACGAGTGCTCCTGTTGATTTTGGAACAGAGTCAAATCTAATGCACAATTTTGAGCTGCCAATATCATTGGCTACTCTTCAGAAGTTTGGTGGGCCACAAGGAGCTCAGGAAGGATTCCTGGCCAGAAAACAGAGAATAGAAGCAACAGTCGGGTGCCGAGTCCCAGAGAATGATGGGAGGAGGCATGCGCTGACACTTACAGTTAGCGACTACAAGAGAAGAAGAGGGCTACTCTGAAATGCAATGCTCCAGCCAAGCTGCAACGATAGAGGCAACACACATCATCTTCAGCAACAAACTGAATTGGTGGTGCTGGTTGTCAAAGTCGAAGCTTGTTCTTGGAAGTTATAGCTTTAAATAAATACACTTGTTTCAAGTGGGAGAGACAGTGTGCCTGTGTTCTGGTCTTTTGAGTACTCAGTCAGGTGATGTCATCATAAGAGGTCTTGATTTCTAATTTAAAATAAAAGATCATGTTCGTGTGATTTATTTGTTGGAACTCGGAAGAGATCACAGGAAATGCAGCTTGTGAGATTTGGTATCTGTATAATGTGGTTCTGTTTTGTCGATGTAATTATAACCTTTTGTAGTGTGTGGGTTAATTTTTGACTTTACTTCACTTGTTATTCTTGGCAGGCAAGCCTCCTAGTTAATGAACATTGAACCGAAATAAGCTGTTATGTTCTGTTTGTATCGTAAGCGGAAGTCTGCCCGAATTTGTTTAGTTTTAGTGATACTGTCTGTAACTGGGAGATGTTGTTTAGGATATAGCAGAAGAGTCATGTACTCAACATATGTTTTTGTATTCACCATATAGACAATTTTGAGCAAAATCCTGGGTTTTTGAGCAAATCCCGAATGCCACCTAAGTATTATTTTTCCCTCTATCATATGCATGATCGCATTTGATATTGATAACAGTGATAGGGGCGTGGGATAATTAAATATGCTTTAATTTTAAAAAGGATTTGATATTTGATTTGTTAGTTTCAGTTTTTATTTCTCTACTTTTGACCCATGATCCAGATGCACACAGTACCACTCTTGGGGTCCTAGCCCATAGCAAAAAACTTATGAACAACTTTGTTAAGTGGATTTTGGGGTTTGGATGGTTGAGGAGGTTGAGCCCAATGGTTAGAACATGGGGTGGGAGCCAATCTCTCAAGAAACAATGACATTACGGTAATAGCATCTCAGTTAGGCGAGTAGGTTAAGGCTGTGTGTTCGTTCTTTGTACCTAATTTCGATACTCCTCCTAATAATTAGAATATCACTTTCTCAAAAACAAAAACAAAATGACATCATGTTGACTAATTTCGATACTCCTCCTCAATAATTAGAATATCACTTTCTTAAAAACAAAAACAAAATGACATCATGTTGACAGTCGCATAGACGTGATTCCATCTCCATTTTCAAAAAATCTTTGAAATTTAGTTCCATTATTTCAAAACCAATCTCCTTTATAATTCTACAGCTTTCAGTATTCAGTATGGTGACTGATACTGCATTTAAATAATAGAGAGACAAAAGTGGTTGTAAGTGCTTTTTTTTCTCCAATGCCAAAATAATGTCTTGAACTTTATACGATTCTAAACACAAGATTGGTGCAGAGATCTCTATTTGCTTAAACTAACTTTTTTTTGTTGAGATATCACTTTCTGAGATGAAGATAGATGCATGAAGAAAACTCATCCATAATGATAAGATCATGAGTTCTTGGGGTATCCAAAAGTTCACCTTTGATCCTACTTGTAAAAAAAAAAAAAAAAAAAAAAAAAAAAAACTTGTATCTTGTCACCTAATGGTCCCACCATTCT
The DNA here is from genome assembly GCA_903112645.1 of Prunus armeniaca. Lineage (NCBI taxonomy): Eukaryota > Viridiplantae > Streptophyta > Magnoliopsida > Rosales > Rosaceae > Prunus > Prunus armeniaca. The sequence goes on along the minus strand of CAEKDK010000003.1, from coordinate 3,831,968 downwards.
TGTTGATGTGTCATGGCTATCCTTCTAGCACAAATCACTATATTGGAATCGGTGATTTCACATTTGTGATTCTCATCAAGTGCATGCATGTTACTTGCTTCCCAACTATTTAATCAATTTGATTACGATGCTTCAACTACTGCTATTCAGAATATGAATGTCTTTTCATAAGGAAAACATGCAATTATGGCCAAAATGCAGGACACGGAATGGATTCATATTATATAAAAGAAATTGTTATGGTTGATGATGACGAGTAGGGGAAGGGGACATAACTAATCATCTAATAAATGGATAGAAGTGATTAGAGAACCTTCAATTCTTTAATTAAGCAACCTCTTTTGGCCTACTCAAAAATGAAATATATATATCAACGGGGTCTAGCCCAGTGGAAAGAGGTCTTGACTTGCAGACCAAAGGTCTCAGGTTCAAATCCCCACAATATCATAGTTGTGTGTGTGTGTGAGAAATCTTCATCCCCTATAGTTTAGATTATCGCTTACACTTCAAAAAAAATTATATTAATTAATAAGAAAAAACTTCAGAATTAAGCAAATTGTCTTTCTGTTCTCAAACCATAGCCAAACTCATTCAAGCTGCTGATGCAGCTGCATTGGCATACACCAACACAGAGTGAGACATATTGTGAGCCATCATGAACAAAATTTTATGCTAATCAATTCAATTCAAGTTGTATATATAAAATCATTACTTATATGTCTTTTCTTTTAAGTTAATTCAAGCCTAATCTTCTAAACAAATTACCAATTCAATCTGGGACTGCTTGAACAGTAGGAAGAAGAAGGGGATGAGGGAATCATAGGATATAAATCCGTGTCATTGTCTTGTGTTAAACAAGTAGGACCAACAACAAGACCAAAAGTTTTGGATCATATGGTGTTGTGGATATGTGGCCTTGCTCTTATCAAGCAAAAGAATATGTGGCATTACAATCTCAAAGGCTAAGGTGACCCTTTTCCTCTTCTCACTCTTTGCCACTTTGTAGAGTTTTCTTGGCCATGCTGCAGGATCAATATTGATAAACAATGAGACTTCATATGCAATCTAGACCTCTGGTTTTCATATGCAATTCAGAGTCTCTCTAATGAATAGGATGATAGGCCTATCCACATTAGGGCAGTTTGCAGGTGAAAGATCTATGGTGTTCAAACTGAACAAAAAACAAAAACAAAAATCTATGGTGTTGAAATGGATAGCTGCTGATCACCATGTTGTTTTGTGTGCATGAGAGTAAAGAAGAAACTAGAAAAGTGCATGGCATATGGCCAAGAAATTGTGATAAGAGTAGGGCCAGGTTCTTTTCAGTAAGGATAAGCTTAAATGCATGGCATTCCCATCCTAATTTGAATAGAGACCTTGCTGAAAGAGATTCACAAATTCAAGATCAGTGGTTAATTAGTTTCAATAATTAATACAAGGAGGAGGAGTATTGCATAGCAACCAAACTATCTGGCTTTGATGATGAAAGACATGCACTTTTTGAAAGGAAAAAAAAAACTTCCCAACCCTTAATGGTATATCTATTGGCATGGTGGTCTAAGAAATTGGTAATTGTTGGCCCTCTTTGTTCCTCATGGTGAGAGAATCTGGAGTGGTAGGGTTAGCCCCCAATAGCCATGTATTAATATATATATAAATTTGCAAGATATTTTTGAACCAAATATGCATATATTATACAAAATGTATGAGCTTTTTGCTACATGTTTAATGAAATCTTAATGTGAAAGAGATACTAAGATTAACATGTAACTTTGTAGGAAGAGACATGCTTGTCCCTACACATATATGTTTTCTTCTAAAGCTTTCAACTTCAATCTCAAATGCTTGAACTACACATAAACATTTCAATGTTCTTACATGAATTATTGGGAGAGAGGCCAACAGAGTCTAGTCCAGTAGATAAAGGGCCTTGATTTGCATACAAGGAGTCTCATATTCGAACCCCCATAGCATCATTTGTGTGTGTGTCGGAAATCCCCCTCTACACTAATTTAGACTATCGCCTGTACTAAATGAAAAAAAATCTTGAGAGAGTGAAAAGGATGCAACACTAGCTAGGCCCAATTACTCTGGTAGGGTAAACAAAGTAAAATTTGTTCATACGATAAAAGATAATTAGGCCCACAGATAGTGATCCCTGTTGTACTGGATTTAGGATTGGGTCCACCAAATCCAAGGACCAAAATATTGATTGGTATGTGACTCTATGGCAATTCATTCATAAATAATAAGATAACTTCAAAGTTTTTATGTGGCAGACTCATCCATAAGAATAGTGCACAAACACAATGCACAATTCCAAGTTCTTAAATTATTTCGTAAAATTTAATTGTAAATTAAATATACATACGTGCGATTTCGTTCCTCTTCTATTTCGTTTTGAGCTTCATCCTTGTAGGATGATATACATCAAACTGTTGCAGTGGATTAAGTATGTGTGTGTCTCATGGTCCCATTTCTTCTTCTGTTAATGGGTCACACTCGTCAACTTGTCTCATGGTTGTGCTAGTTGTGTCTTTTCTTTTGTCATCCTCATGCATCTTGATAGATCAAGAAAAATAATTTAAGAAATAAAATACCAAAAAAATAAAAGCCATATGTAACTTCATCAATATCACAGCCTTTTTTTTTTTTTTTTTTTTTTTTTTTTATATGAATATGTATTGATTAATTCAATAAAAAAAGCCACTATCCACAAATGACCATTACAATAACGGTGCGATTTAACATTAAAATTAAGATAATATTGTGCGCATCCACTAACAATCACGCAAGATCGAAGAAACTCTAACATAGACATCCCAACTAAAATTGCAAACTCATAATAATCAAACAGAGATAAAGCTTGAAAATACTGAAAGAAGAGAGATTGGATGATAGAGCTAGAACCTTTTTCATTTTTATTTATTTATTTTTTAACATAAGATGTTGATAGTCTTGATTTCAAATGTACACGCAAAAAATTCCCCCAAAGTTCACCATTAATTTGAGAAACATGGGCCTATTTGTTCGTGGTCACTTCAAAGGCAAAATGGATTATAGATGGCCCATGAAACCATAGGGGACCCTGCATTTGACAAAATTATGAAGCACTTGATTAATTAAGGGAAATCTAGGACCCACTAAATTACCACAGAGAATATAAGAAGAAGAAAAGGTCATGGTGTGATGGGGACCTTTTGGTCCTGTAAATATTTAAATTTGCTACATTGGTGTCAAGCTGTTTAGAAATGCATGCCAGACAATCGAAGGTACAAACTTTAATATATACAGTGCCCAAACAAAAAGACTTAAAGTCGAATTTCTATGCAACAGGGATGCAATTGTCGCGTTTATATTAAGTGAATTACACATTGTTATGTGAAAAACGTTAAAATGTATAACAATACGTGATTGGTTTAAGATGTCGGCACAGTAACATTTCCGTATCAGTAAATATTTCTCCCATGGAATACAAACAATAGAGAATTACACATATTGTCAGTTTCTTTGAGTACATTTTTGTAGTTAACTCATCCAACTTCACAAGACTGACTGTAATTCAAATTCTGACAGTCATTCAAAATTTGTCCAAGAAAAATAAAAATAAAACTGGACCTATCACACATTAGACTTTGCAGTTCCTTTATTGTTTTTGATAATGCATTTGGTGGGATTCACATATAGATCTTAACAACCCTCCTTTGCTTGTATGAAACTCCAAAATTAGGTTTTGGTTTTGGTCCCTGATATGTCCCAATCCAAGGTTGTTACATTATTTATAATTATATATGATTTCCCAGCAAGCGAAGAAAATCCAAATTCATAGACTGCAATTCACATGTTCACAATTATTTGTGGCATTGCACAATGATTCCAATAAATTCTTATTTGGATTCATGCTTGGGGTTTTTTCCGCACTGTTTTCACACATTTCTATTTCTCCATTCACAATTAATAGTATAGTAAGTTATGTTACAAATAATAATTCGTGTACACGCACGTGAGTGATTGTCAGTTGTTGATAAGCATAAATTTCTTCGACTGACTCACGATGAAATATTACAGTCAACCTCCCCAACAAGTGATGGGTCTATGGTGCATGTGATTTTGGGATTAATGGTGGTGTTCAATTATTGAGTAATTGACAATGCATACGCACATGAGCCTAGCAATTGAGGGAGGAACATGTTTAGAGAATTCTTGTTTAGGTTATCAACCAAGCAATAATAGTTGAAATGAAAGGCCTCCTCCCTCATCCCTCCTGAGCTGGCTTCTACATGTGTTTTCAAGAAAGTGGGGTCAAATTTATAATCTCCCAGCTAATCTAATCATCTATACTAATAAAGGTCAAGTATCAAAACGACAAACCGTCCATATCTATCCGTACCCATGCCATCTTATGTTTGTGCTATTAAGTAGGTTTAAAATTGTTCCTTTTTGGTATGAGTAGGTTAAGATTTTTACTTAATTTATAATAACATATTCACAGTTTACTAATTATTATTATTTATTTTTTTCGTTTTTGTTTTTTAATCTTTTTTAATACAAACAATAATCTAAATTTTTCACGTATAGATAACTATGATGCTGTAAGGATTTGAACCTGAGACTTTTGATCTGTAAGTCAAAACCCTTTTTCTACTCGATTAGATCCATTGGCTTGTTTATTTACTTTTGTTGGTATAAAAATTACCGCAATGCAAATTGCAATGGGGTAGGTGGTACAATTGCAAAGGAAACCAGTGGAAGACAGACAATTGATCGGATGTTTCTAATCTCCCATATATATGGCCTTGACTTTTGCCCCATCTTGGACCTGCCATCATTATCTTTTAATTCTAAATGGAAAAATGATTCAAATTTCCTTAATATTGAAAAATAAATAAAATTAAAATGTTTACCAATTTTTCATATGAACGAAAGCTCTGTGTGTGTCAATTGCATGAAATAAGTCGATGTCCATAGCAACTTGATCGTGTCGCATCCAATAACAACAATGAAATTATTATAATAGTGCACGTATAGAAAAGGATTAGGTCTAATTAAGAAATACAAATGGATAATTATGTAGTTTAATAATAGAGATTGGTGATGAAGGTCTTTCATTCAGACATGTTCAGACATGGAAATATAAAAATGCATGAGCTACATTTTTTTGTTAGAAAGAAAGAAAATTCATTTATAAATTATGAAAATAAAACATATTCAATGAAGGAAGAAGATGGGAATTTACTCTTTTTATATTTCCTTTAAAAAAAATATTATATATATAAATATAAATTGTAGTCTAAACTAGAGAGATGAGAATTTCTCACATATACACACAAAACTAAGATATCATAAGTGTTAGAACCTGAGACGTCTTGTTTGTTAGTTAAGGTTTTTTTTCATTGAGTTAGACCACTTAGGCATTTATTTTTTTCTACTAAACTAGCTAGGTTACTATTTGTTGACTATAGATGACCCCCCTCCCCCCCAAAAAAAAGAAGGAAAAAACCCCAAAACCCAATATTCTAAAGGAATTAATTGACCTTGTGGTGGCTAGGGTCATGACCCTTAAATTGGAATTTTACCATATTGTTTGGGCTAAATGGCTCTGTCTATGTGTAGGGTTTGTTGGCTATTGGGAGTAAATGAGTGCTTGATTGTCCTAAAAAAGCCACCTCTTCAGGGAAAAGGACCATACGGCTAAAGGATGTGTGTGAGCCACTTGTTACTAATGATTTTGAAGACATTGACAACTATCAACCACTACATTGACACAGGAACACATGATCCGGCACATAAGTTTACACCTTAGATATTTTAGCAAGGCTTTCCGCGCATGCACGGTTATGCCCACTCCAATGTTGATTTCCATCATCTTCATCTACATAATTACACATGCTACATCTTTTGCTTTCAAACATAAGTAGGGACAACTTGTGTTACCGCAGCAGTTCGATTGTCTGACACTTTTTATTAAGGGACATTTTGTGTAGTCACAATTCGGCATTATATTTCAATAATTCAAACCATCTTTCTTTCAAGTATTCATTTATAAATCATCCTTAAGAACAAATTATGTAAATTGTAAATCATTATGATGTGTAGTTGCGATGAAACAATTAGACAAATGCTTCTTTTAAAAGAAACATTAAAATGATTGTGTTATAATCAAATGGCCGTAAACTTTTCAATTCTAATGATTTCTTTTTCCGCATAGATAATTTATGAATTAAAATTTTAAAGCTAAACTGTTGGACCACTGAAATACAATGTTGAGCGAATCCTATAAATAGGTCCCTGAAATAAGCTAATTTGAAACTCCACTAGGGTATGCTGTTTGTGTGAGAGAGAGGTTTCAAATTTGAAAAGGTCATGTGGTGAATTTTGAGAGACAGAGATATTATTTTTTTCTCGGGGTAAATAAAAGATTAAAAATAAATTTGATAGAGACGTAGTTTGTTTACTTTTTCATTAGGATATTAGATATATATTCGCACTAACCGAAAACAAACCACACAGCAAACACATCCCCCTAATGATGCCTCTCAGCGCCGCACTGTTTTATCTCATCACTCAATGTAACCACAATTGTTGCTTCAAAGCTCATTCAACTTAGCATATTAATTATAAATGATGCGTGTCGTTTTTGTACTTCTCCGTCGTATTCGCAGCCCTTAAAGTTACTCACGTTGATTCCATGACCAAAAAATATTGTTTCGGCTGTTCTTTTGTTATGTCTCGTCTCGTACGGTTTCGAATTTGCAACAAATGTAAACTTAATTATGTGACGGGTTGAATATCGAGGTTTTGTTGAGAGTATTATCCCACATCGACAACATATAACTTAAGGTATATTTGGGCATCTTTGTTTATTTAAGACAATCATTATGGATTCGTATGAAATACTAATTGGAATTTCAGATTATTTAGCCCTAAACCAAACGGACAGCTAAAAGTTGAAGTATTTAGGTTTGTTTCCTGTGACACCGTGAGTTGCATAAAAGATGGCATAAGACAAGTATTGCAGAAAGACACTCACATGTATTAAAAAAACTGGGGTTACGAATTTCAAAAACTGAAAGCTGTTTGGCTGTTTTCTACTTTTTAAGGCTTCACGCAATTCGGTGCAAAGTGGAAAAACTGTCCCTCCCAAAATACTCAATTTAATGGCGGGAAAGAGCTCAGCCAAAAGCCCTAGTTTCATAATTTCATTGGGCAAATATAATATATATATATATATGATCATGATCTTGGCCCACTTTTGGACTCTCATTCTAAATCGTCATCATAAACACAATTACGAGATATTTAATTGCGATATTTTAACATGTTATGTTGTCAGATTATTAATTTTAGTCATTTATTTTTAACGGATTCGAAGTTTATTTTATTAATAATTTAGATTGACAATCTAACACTAGATTTGTTTATCACAAATGATTAATATATATATATATAACTCACATCCTACTACTTGATCATATTCTAAAATTTAGCAATGATCATAAAAGCTTAGCATCATTAGCCAATTGCCACCCAAATTGGAAAAAATATATTCCTTTCTGGGTGGGTAATTAATATTAATGTAACAATTGGGTAGGGGGCATGAAAGGCCCATGATGGGCATTACATTTGCAAGCAACTCCCTCTTGCAAGAAATATCCCCTCTTCAGTGTCCTTAAATTATATTAATTGAAGACAGTTCATTCACTTTCTTCTTCATTCACTTTCTTCATGCTTCTTCAACTACAATATGCAAATTTTCCCTTAAGTTTTCTCATTTGCCCTTTTGTTCATTTTAAAAGATCTTTGCAAACGGGGTCTAGCCCAGTGAAAAATGGTATTTATTTGCAGACCAATCGTCTCATGTTTCATCCCCATGGAATTTTGGTTTGTATATGAAAAAACCTCCCTCTCCTGTAGTTAACAAGTCGCTTGTGCAATAAATAAAATCCGAAATATAGTATATATATATAACTGAACAGGAAATTTCGTACTATATTATCTCTGAGTGTCCCATATGTTTGAACTGTTGCAGGAAATGAAAGTTCCATACTGCATCTTCTGTAATAATATAACAATTATTGCATACAATAAATAATTTTTTCAAATGAAAGTATTTTAATACACTCACGTTTTTTTTTTTTTTTTTTTTTTTTTTTTTTTTTTTTTTTTTTTTTTTTTTTTTTTTTTTTTTTTTTTTTTTTTTTTTTTTTTTTTTTTTTTTTTTTTTTTTTTTTTTTTTTTTTTTTTTTTTTTTTTTTTTTTTTTTTTTTTTTTTTTTTTTTTTTTTTTTTTTTTTTTTTTTTTTTTTTTTTTTTTTTTTTTTTTTTTTTTTTTTTTTTTTTTTTTTTTTTTTTTTTTTTTTTTTTTTTTTTTTTTTTTTTTTTTTTTTTTTTTTTTTTTTTTTTTTTTTTTTTTTTTTTTTTTTTTTTTTTTTTTTTTTTTTTTTTTTTTTTTTTTTTTTTTTTTTTTTTTTTTTTTTTTTTTTTTTTTTTTTTTTTTTTTTTTTTTTTTTTTTTTTTTTATTAAATTATGACAAATAAACGATATTCAATGAAGAAGAAATGGGAATTTCTCTTTTATATTTCCTTTAAAAAAATACTTATAATATATATATATTAAATTGTAGTCTAAACTAAGAGTGAGAATTTCGCACATATACACACACAAACTCAGATATCCTAGTGTTAGTGCCTGAGAACGTCTTGTTCTGTTATTTTAGAGTTTTTTTTTTCATTGAGTTAGACCACTTAGGCATTTCTTTGTTCTTACTAAACTAGCTAGGGTTACATTTGTTGACTATAGCTGACCCCCCTCCCCCCCAAAAAAAAAAGAAGGAACATATAAACAAAACCCCAAACCCCGCCAAAGAAGAAATTAATTGCCTTTGTGGTGGCTAAGGTCATTACTTTGGCCTAAATTGGTGGAATTTTACCATATTGTTTTGGCTAAATGGCTCTGGTCCCTATGTGTAGGTTTTGGCTATTGGGTAATGATGCTTGATTGTCCTAAAAAAGCCACCTCTTCAGGGAAAAGGACCATAAGACGGGATACGGCTAAAGGATTGTGTGAGCCCCTTGTTACTAATGATTTTGAAGACATTGACAACTATCACCCACTACATTGACACAGGAACACATGATCCGGCACCATAAGTTTACACCTTAGATATTTTAGCAAGGCTTTCCGCGCATGCACGGTTATGCCCACTCCAATGTGATTTCCATCATCTTCATCTACATATTACACATGCTACATCTTTGCTTTCAAACATAAGTAGGGACAAACTTGTGTTACCGCAGCAGTTCGATTGTCTGACACTTTTTATTAAGGGACATTTTGTGTAGTCACAATTCGGCATATATTTCAATAATTCAAACCATCTTCTTTCAAGTATTCATTTATAAATCATCCTTAAGAACAATTATGTAAATTGTAATCATTATGATGGTAGTTGCGATGAAACAATTAGGCAAATGCTTCTTTTAAAAGAAACATTAAAATGATTGTGTTATAAATCAAATGGCCGTAAACTTTTTCAATTCTAATGATTTCTTTTTTCCGCATAGATAATTTTATGAATTAAAATTTTAAAGCTAAACTGTTGGACCACTGAAATACAATGTTGAGCGAATCCTATAAAATAGGTCCCTGAAATAAGCTAATTTGAAACTCCCACTAGGGTATGCTGTTGTGTGAGAGAGAGGTTTCAAATTTGAAAAAGGTCATGTGGTGAATTTTGAGAGACAGAGATATTATTTTTTTCTCGGGTAAATAAAAGATTAAAATAAATTTTGATAGAGACGTCGTTTGTTTACTTTTTCATTAGGATATTAGATATTTATATTCGCACTAACCGAAAACAAACCACACAGCAAAACACATCCCCCTAATGATGCCTCTCAGCGCCGCACTGTTTTATCTCATCACTCAATGTAACCACAATTGTTGCTTCAAAGCTCATTCAACTTAGCATATTAATTATAAATGATGCGTGTCGTTTTTGTACTTCTCCGTCGTATTCGCAGCCCTTAAAGTTACTCACGTTGATTCCATGACCAAAAAATATTGTTTCGGCTGTTTCTTTTGTTATGTCTCGTCTCGTACGGTTTCGAATTTGCAACAATGTAAACTTAATTATGTGACGGGTTGAATATCGAGGGTTTTGTTGAGAGTATTATCCCACATCGACAACATATAACTTAAGGTATATTTGGGCATCTTTGTTTTATTTAAGACAATCATTATGGATTCGTATGAAATACTAATTGGAATTTCAGATTATTTAGCCCCTAAACCAAAACGGACAGCTAAAAGTTGAAGTATTTAGGTTTGTTTCCTGTGACACCGTGAGTTGCATAAAAGATGGCATAAGACAAGTATTGCAGAAAAGACACTCACATGTATTAAAAAAACTGGGTTACGAATTTCAAAAACTGAAAGCTGTTTGGCTGTTTTCTACTTTTTAAGGCTTCACGCAATTCGGTGCAAAGTGGAAAAACTGTCCCTCCCAAAATACTCAATTTAATGGCGGGAAAGAGCTCAGCCAAAAGCCCTAGTTTTTCATAATTTCATTGGGCAAATATAATTATATATATATATATATGATCCTGATCTTGGCCACTTTTGGACTCTCATTTCTAAATCGTCATCATAAACACAATTACGAGATATTTAATTGCGATATTTTAACATGTTATGTTGTCAGATTATTAATTTTAGTCATTTATTTTAACGGATTCGAAGTTTATTTTATTAATAATTTAGATTGACAATCTAACACTAGATTTGTTTATCACAAATGATTAATATATATATATATAACTCACATCCTACTACTTGATCATATTCTAAAATTAGCAATGATCATAAAGCTTAGCATCATTAGCCAATTGCCACCCAATTGGAAAAAATATATTCCTTTCTGGGTGGGTAATTAATATTAATGTAACAATTGGGTAGGGGGCATGAAAGGCCATGATGGGCATTACATTTGCAAGCAACTCCCTCTTGCAAGAAATATCCCCTCTTCAGTGTCCTTAAATTATATTAATTGAAGACAGTTCATTCACTTTTCTTCTTCATTCACTTTCTTCATGCTTCTTCAACTACAATATGCAAATTTTCCCTTAAGTTTTCTCATTTGCCCTTTTGTTCATTTAAAAGATCTTTGCAAACGGGGTCTAGCCCAGTGAAAAATGGTATTTATTTGCAGACCAATCGTCTCATGTTCGAATCCCCATGGAATTTTGGTTGTGTATATGAAAAACCTCCCTCTCCTGTAGTTTAACAAGTCGCTTGTGCAATAATAAAAATCCGAAAATATAGTATATATATATACTGAACAGGAAATTTCTGTACTATATTATATCTGAGTGTCCCATATGTTTGAACTGTTGCAGGAAATGAAAGTTCCATACTGCATCTTCTGTAATAATATAACAATTATTGCATACATAAAATAATTTTTTTCAAATGAAAGTCATATTTTAATACACTCAACGAAAGAAAACGCGTTATTGTTTGGTTCAGTGATCTGATGTTCTGATTCTTCTCCAGAGTCAGCAGCACAGAAGCTAACATGCATAGAATAGACAACAAATTTTGTTTTCCCATTAAAAAACAAGGCACGTACATCCAATGAATGGAAGTGAAAAGGCAAAAATACCCTTCACGAAATAGCTAGCTAGTCTTCTAGAGGCTCATATAAATAATTATAAGTTTAATTAATTAAATTTAGGACGATGTTAATTAAGGGAATTAGGTGTTTTGTATTAAACTAATAATGCATGGTGGATGGTAGTGGAGGAGGAGTGCATGCAAGCCCCTTTCAATCTTTTCGTGACTTTGCTTTGCTTGCTTTGTTTGGAGGACTCTTAACAGATGTACTAACAACATATGTCATTATAAATACCTTTTATAAAAGTTCTTTGGCCCTTTTCCTTTTCTTTTCTTCCTTTTACTTGTTCATTCCGGCAAGTAAGCCATCGCTATTTCTTTGTTTTAATTGGTGTCTCAAATTGAAAGTTTTCCACATTTTCCTAATTCAATATGACCAAAGATGGAAGTGTGTATAGATATGTATGTGTAGGTATGTTTGGCAACAACATGCATATGCATGCATTATTGAGAGAAATAACCAAAACTAACCACAAAGATCGTCCGATCTGGTAGATTAGATTAGATCGGTCAAATTTAGTCACATTTTATTACAAAAGTACGCGTTTGTGATTTATTTAAGAATCAATTTACGAGATTCTAGAATAATGTTTGTAGTCACTGAAATAAATGAAATGTCAAAAAATAAAATTTAAATCTAAAATATATTTGTTGTTATCAAAGTTAATTGATTTAGAAAACAAATATTTGTAACTTATTGCTAATTCCTTGCAATTATTGGGGAAAAAAGACATAATTATTTTAGTTAAAACTTGCTTTCCGAAGAATTTTGCAGGAGAATAAAACTAACCCTCGAGACATAATTATGCCCGTGCAAGTCTTGTTGCAACTGCAAAGCTATGGACCTCCACTTTGGTTCCTTTTTGTTTTTCATTTCTTCCTTACTTAGATTGAGTGGATTAGAAGACATGGCAAGAAGTTTGGTTAAAAGCAAAAGCCATTATCTTTAAAGGTTTTCTCTATATATAGTTGCCCACAAATACGTGATCATCATTGATTGGTGTATGAGATTTATGCATTGATTTGCACCAATTAGTCATTATCAGTTATCCGCATACGTATAAATGAGCGATTGAAGTCCGGCACCATTGAAACTCTGACTATACTTTTTCTTAATTTAATTAAGAGAGTATGCAAAAGTGGTTCATAAGTACTGGTTGGTAGACAGGTAGTTGCATTTGAAGCAATCTGCTAGGAGTTGCAAATTAATTCTTGCAATAAAAATCTTACGTTCCATCTTTGTATTAGACTTCTTATGAACTCTAGCTATATGCTGTACTTCTCAACGCCATGACACACTTTTGGTTGCAAAAACATGTCTTTACCAACTTGATCATCAATAGCCGCATTGATTTTGAGATAGTGTGTGTGTGGCAACAACAACGCCCTGCTGAAATTACCAATCTGTGCCACTATGAAACTTATACATCAACCATAGCAATCATCACCATCTTAATCATCATTTAATCAATATTGGATTTGGAACTAGTTAAGAACAATGTTTAACAATCCACTTATCATCAACATTCTTCTTGATTAATAAACCATCTCCTTTCGTAATCAATAAACTAATTATTATCTGACAATATATTTTTTATAGAGAAGATTTGAATCCCCTTATGTTACAAGTTCATGAATTTATGGTTTATCATTCACATAATTATACATGTTTGATAATTAAAATAGGCTCGTAATGTCACGTCAACATGTCACTTAATGTCAGTTTGGCATTGCTTATTTGGGGTGATAAGTGATTTTTAAAAAATTTTGAGAAGCCCAACCTGTTTGGTAAATTGTGAGAAAATTACTTATTGTTAAAAATTGTTGTGAGAGAAAACTATAAGGGAAAGAAGTTAATGAGATGCTTTTATTTTCTGATTATGTAGGAATCAGTTTCGAAGAGGCGCTAGGTTTAATGATTATGCTGCAATCATTTTCTGATTATGCGTAAAATCAATACTAACAACATTTTTAACAAATTTTGTACTAAATGCCAAACTACTTTATCTCATAGCTGATTTCTCGTACAACAAATATAATAACGATTATTTTCACAGTACAACAATGCCAAATTGACCTTTAGTTTTACTGTCATACCTTAAAAATTAACTCCTAATATTAGAGTATTTTTTTTGTCACAAATTTGTCCCAATGAAAAGTCCAAGTAGTCAGCTGGTGATTCTCAAAATCCAAGCCCGTGACAAAATTGACAAACAAATTTTTCTAAGCATCGTCGAAAATCAAAGACCAAAAAAATTAACGTAATTGCCAAGAGAGATGCTCCCCTACGCGCCTAACCCACAAGTGAATAGAACTTCCCAATATATACCCAAAAAAATCAACCAATTGAATTTCCTTGTAAAAAGAAAACAATTTGATATGAGTTCCTTTAACAGTTACTATAAATAGAATTTTTTTATAAAAAATTTTAATAAGTAGGAAAATAAGTTGGTACTGAATTTGGTGTTTATTGTCACGCGCTTTATACGTGAGTGGGTCTAAAATCTACAAAACAAAACATAAAAGATCTCGGCCGATATATTGGAAACCGACCGTATGGGGATTGAGTTGAGAATCTTTGTGTTATAAAAAGAGAAAACGACCCCATGAAAACAAACAGCCAAACAGACATTTAACCCTAAATTACAGTTTTCTAATACTTGCCATTTGTTTTTTCCCCCCTTCCTTTCAGGCCAAAAAACAAAAACAAGAAAATTAATATTTTTGTTATAAAATTTTTTATTTTTTGACAAATTTTTTAAAATTTATTTAAGTAATAATGTCCCCAAAATTAAGAAGGGAACTCAATTGATCAATTGGGTAGAGCTCCTTGTTCTGTTAGTGTGGCCAAAATTGTGGGTCCCAAAGGCCTTGAAATGGGGCCCACTCTCGCTTTCAAAGCCTCCATACTTCAGTGTTTATAAGCAGCTACAAAGCACCTTCATTTTCGCACACTAATTCACACTTACTGGCAAGCAACTGCACTAGTCTGAAAAGAAGCATAGCTCTTAAATCTCATTTTCCTTTTTTCTCCCATTTTTTCCTAGAAAGAAAATAAAGAAACCTCTCAGACAAAGAAAAAGGAAGACATAAACCAGCTGGGTTACCTTGTCTTTCTCCCCATCACCAAAAGAAGCATATAATAAAGTGGCAAAGAAACAGAGAGAATAATAGCAGCAAAAAGGCCATTGTTTTGGTGGTGAGCTCAAGGGTGGAAAGCTCAAATTTGCTAGTTTTTTTTTGTATGGGGTTGAGGCTTGTAATGCGGAATGTGCTAGTGCTCCTGGTGGTGTTGTGTTCATGGGTTGGTTCTGCAAAAGCCTCTGTGTCTTATGACTCTAAGGCTATTGTCATTAATGGGCAGAGGAGGATCCTCATTTCTGGATCTATTCACTACCCAAGAAGCTCCCCTGAGGTAATTTTATACAAATGTGCTTCAAGGGTCTCTCCAAGTTTCTGTCTTTTCACCTTCTTGCTCTCTCTAAATTCTTTTCTCCAGCTGGGCACCTCTATCTTCACATCCTCATCCTCTTTTTTCTTTTTCCTGGTTGTAAAATTACTTAACTTCAGTTTTGGGTTTATTGTTTTGCTGTCCTTATGTGTTGGGATTTTTTGGTTTGTTGCAGATGTGGCCAGATCTTATTCAGAAAGCCAAGGAAGGAGGTTTGGATGTGATTCAGACTTATGTTTTCTGGAATGGGCATGAACCTTCACCTGGCAAAGTAATTGACAGTGACACCTTATGTTTTTGATGCTTTATTTTCTGGCCATGCAATTACACATTGCAATTGTTTTCTTAATTTTTATTTTAATTATTTTGCAGTACTATTTTGAAGACAACTATGATCTGGTCAAGTATATCAAGCTGATTCAGCAGGCAGGCTTGTATGTTCATCTCAGGATTGGTCCTTATGTTTGTGCTGAATGGAACTTCGGGTAATAATTATGAAATTTCTAAAAATAGCAAGATACCTCATCTCAGTCCAGTTTAAAGTTATGAGATTATAACAAAATTAATTGCTTCAATTTTCAGGGGATTTCCTGTATGGCTCAAGTACATTCCTGGTATCCAATTCAGAACAGATAATGGGCCTTTTAAGGTTTGGCATTATCATCCGTAGACCCGAAGTTTCCTTTTACATATATAATACTTATTTCCACTGACTACATTTGTTTCTGAATTACCATTGTCAAGGCTCAAATGCAAAGGTTCACAACAAAGATTGTAAATATGATGAAAGCAGAAAGGTTGTTTCAGTCTCAAGGTGGCCCAATAATTCTATCCCAGGTAGCCAAAGTACACCATTGTAGTATTTCCTTGAATCCAATCTGCTGCTTTTAGTTTTCCTAGCAAAAAATTTGCTCAAGTTTTCCCAATTTTGTCACACAATTTGATGAATGGAGCTAGTAAACTGAGAGAAGTTTATTCTACTATCAACTTCTGTGACAGATTGAAAATGAGTATGGACCCATGGAGTATGAACTTGGTGCACCGGGCAAAGTCTACACTGAATGGGCAGCTCATATGGCTTTGGGACTAGGCACTGGTGTCCCCTGGGTCATGTGCAAACAAGATGATGCCCCTGATCCTATTGTAAGAGTCCCCTAACTTTTTTGTTTCTTCACCTTTCTTCCCTGTCATGTTCTGGAACCCATTTGTGTGTTCCCTCATTCTTAGTGGGAAATAGTGTGTTGTCTCCGATCCGAGTTAGTCATGGTTTATATGAATGATGATTCCTCATTGCACATGGCTAAGCTTTGCTCTCTCTCTCTCTCTCCCGTAGGTCACAGTAGTTCTTTATTTCTCTTGGCCCTCTTTTTGTAATGATTGAATGGTGGCCAATGGCCATGTCTGTTTTTTTAAATTATATTCATGCCCTTTTCAACTTGGGTTGGTGGTGCTGTATTACTAAAGCCTTTTCTTATCTTGGACATGCTGGAAATATGTTTGTTTTGTAACCTGATTTGAGAGTCATGACTTTGGTTGAACTTTCAGCTATTAAGTATATATGTTTTCATTTTCCTCGGTGCTACTTGTTATTCCTTCTTGTGTGTGTGTGTGTGTGTTTTATTCTCTCGGTTTCTTATTTTCCTAATAAATTTTATCTCAACAGATTAACGCATGCAATGGGTTCTACTGTGACTACTTCTCTCCAAACAAGGCCTACAAACCAAAGATGTGGACTGAAGCCTGGACTGGATGGTACTTTTTCATGCTTGTCACCTTTAATAGGAACCAATTCCTGCATTTGTACCACCTACCTAAGGATTATAGGTAATAATAGCTCATGGGTTTCTTCTCATTATACTTGATCTCTATTGTTTTGCAGGTATACTGAGTTTGGAGGTGCAGTTCCTTCCCGACCAGCTGAGGATTTGGCCTTTTCAGTTGCGAGGTTTATACAGAAAGGTGGATCATTCATTAATTATTATATGGTAAGGTTATTTTCTGGAAGTTACTAAGTGAAATCAAATTCCTGAACATGTCCAGAAAATGCAATTTACATGTCTTATGATTCCAGTACCACGGAGGAACAAA
Organism: Prunus armeniaca; assembly: GCA_903112645.1. Taxonomy (NCBI): domain Eukaryota; kingdom Viridiplantae; phylum Streptophyta; class Magnoliopsida; order Rosales; family Rosaceae; genus Prunus; species Prunus armeniaca. The sequence goes on along the minus strand of CAEKDK010000003.1, from coordinate 3,814,756 downwards.
TTTTGGCCGAACAGCTGGTGGCCCTTTCATTGCTACTAGTTATGATTACGATGCTCCCCTTGATGAATATGGTATGTGCCAAGGATTTGAGTTCTATAAGTTATTAACATTTGACTTTGTGCACTCTGAATATAAACTCTTAAGTAGATTATAAATTTTTTTGGTTTTTTCTAGCTTCTATAGTGAGAAAAGGTGGGAATTAAGTTTAAATTCCATATTCTCTATGCCTGATGTATCATACTGTCAACAAGCACCCTTTGCCACATGACAGCCAACTGCGTGCTTGTCACTTTCACCATATGGCAAGAGCCAAGAGGGCAAGCCAGTTTATCATCTTTGCATTTTGGTATATTAATGATAGTGTCCTACCATTTTGTGATGGGGTCTGTTGTGATTGGTGACATTATTGTCATTGAAGTGACTAGATAGAAGCTGAACTCTGTTTAACGGGTGGCACCTGATATCTGGTAACAAGAGATTGACTAACAAGTGACTGCAAGAAGCATATATATACTCTCTCTTTGAAATTTAGTCATAGAGTTCCCCTTTCTCCCTGTATAAAGGTTGATTGCCACATACAGTTAGCCATCGTAGAACTGGGAAATTAAAAAAAAGAAGCAAATTTGGATGCGCATATTACTCCGTCTTGTGTATATATATATATATATATATATATATATATATATATTAGTGTATTTGATAGGTTTGGCACCTGAAGGGCCATATATAAACTAACCCTAATTTTATCCGGCAGTTTTTTATTTCCCCTAAAGTAGTTTCAAGTTTAAAATGGATTAAATAAATCTGTAAAGATCCATATTTTTGCTTAAAAATGACAATACCTTCCTCTTTCTTTATGCAGGATTATTAAGGCAACCTAAATGGGGCCATCTGAAAGATCTGCATAGAGCAATAAAACTATGTGAACCAGCTCTAGTTTCTGCAGACCCCACTGTTACACCACTTGGGACTTACGAAGAGGTTAATCTACTTAAGATTCTCAGAAATTTTGGTATCCTTTTTCAAATTGATTTGGATGATAACTAACCTGTTGTTACCATGGTTTATAGGCTCATGTATTCAAATCGAAGTCTGGAGCATGTGCTGCATTTCTTGCAAATTACAATCCAAGATCATTTGCAAAGGTGGCATTTGGGAACATGCATTACAACCTGCCTCCATGGTCTATTAGCATTCTTCCTGACTGCAAGAACACAGTTTATAACACTGCAAGGGTGAGTTAAAGAGCTTTTGATAAACTGCATTGTTGTCAGGATGGATTTGGAGCTACATATAATGGATGTCAAGTTGCTGAAATATTTCTAGCTTTAATAGATTGTTTAAATAATTTGCCTGCTAAAAAGATATTCTGAAAATTGTATTCAAGTAGATATTGTACAATAAGAGTTGATTTTCACATCATATTCATGATTTAGATGATCTGTAGTTTTGAGCTTCTGTTCTGCATGTATTCCTTGATGCAAAGAAATAAAAGGGATATCCTTTCTAGATTTTTTGGACAATAAAAATTATGATGTTTCACGAATATATGTGTACAGGTTGGTGCTCAAAGTGCACAGATGAAGATGCCCCGTGTTCCTTTGCATGGAGCATTCTCTTGGCAGGCTTACAATGACGAGACTGCTACTTATGCTGACACTTCATTTACCACAGCCGGGTTGTTGGAGCAGATAAATACCACTAGAGATTCCTCTGATTATCTGTGGTACCTAACAGAGTGAGTAACATATACCCGTTCAGTCTTTTTCCATGAACATTTTGTCTGAAGCAAAATACCTGTGACATATTTATATGAAATTCTCATCTTATTCTCTTCCCTTTCCAGTGTTAAGATTGATCCCAATGAGGAATTTTTGAGAAGCGGAAAGTATCCGGTACTGACGATCTTATCAGCTGGTCATGCTTTGCGTGTTTTCATCAATGGTCAACTTGCAGGTATGCAGCTTATTGCTGGTTTAAAGTGTTTCTGATCATGCAACTTGAACAAAGTGGTCCAATTCTGTCATACTAAACAATAAATTGCTTGGACTCTGTAAAGTGAAATATGATCCATAAGTTTGTACAGCACAGTTTGAAGTATTCGCTTTATGTTGTAATTTCAGTATTTTCCCTTGATCCAACAAGTAACCAAAGTATATACATATAAAGAACTATTTTTTGTTCACACATGCTAATTGATTATTTGATTATTGTATAATATCCGCCCATAACCTTCTATTACTGATTTTTTGCTCAGGAACTTCATACGGAAGTTTAGAATTTCCAAAACTTACATTTAGTCAAGGTGTGAATTTGAGAGCTGGTATAAACCAGATTGCGCTTCTAAGCATTGCTGTTGGCCTCCCGGTGTGTTCTCTCTCTCTCTCTCTCTCTCTCTCTCTCTCTCATGTACACACACCCAAAGAATTTAAAATTTGACTTTGTATTGTCTGCGTTTTGAGTTCAGAATGTTGGTCCACATTTTGAGACTTGGAATGCTGGTGTTCTTGGCCCCGTCATACTAAATGGTCTTAATGAGGGAAGGAGGGACTTGTCATGGCAGAAATGGTCTTATAAGGTATGCTTTCGCATTCTACTTTGCCTTCTCTTATTGCCCTGTGACATTTGAGAGATTCATTAAATTGCATACCCTCATTCAGGTTGGGCTTAAAGGAGAAGCCTTGAGTCTTCATTCACTCAGTGGGAGTTCCTCAGTTGAGTGGATTCAGGGGTCTTTAGTCACAAGAAGGCAGCCTCTGACATGGTACAAAGTGAGTAAATCAAACTTCAACTGACCTTATTAGTCTGCTTGTTTCCTGAGGTTACAACATATATAAATTCTGTTAGAGCTTGGGTCACAATCATATTAAAATGCGTCCTTTTTGTTATGGTTCTAGACAACTTTCAATGCACCAGCTGGAAATTCACCATTGGCTCTAGATATGGGCAGCATGGGAAAAGGTCAAGTATGGATAAATGGCAGGAGTATTGGACGCTACTGGCCTGCTTATAAAGCATCCGGTAGTTGTGGTGCCTGTAACTATGCTGGGACATATCATGAGAAGAAATGCTTAAGTAACTGTGGGGAGGCTTCCCAGAGATGGTAAGTAAATGTTATTTGTAGCTCTGGTTATGCTTTCACACAGGTAACTGACAAACTGGTTACTTGTTAATAATTTCAGGTATCATGTTCCTCGCACATGGCTAAATCCAACAGGCAATTTGTTGGTTGTCTTAGAAGAGTGGGGTGGAGATCCAAATGGGATATTTTTGGTCAGAAGGGAAATAGATAGCATATGTGCTGATATTTATGAGTGGCAACCAAATCTTATGAGTTGGCAAATGCAAGCCTCAGGCAAGGTCAAAAAACCTGTGAGGCCTAAAGCCCATTTGTCATGTGGCCCTGGGCAGAAAATATCATCAATAAAGTTTGCTAGCTTTGGAACGCCAGAAGGGGGTTGTGGAAGCTTCCGTGAGGGAAGCTGTCATGCGCACAATTCATATGATGCTTTTCAAAGGGTATACTACTACTATCTTGCACAACTTGTTTCATATTTGTTTTCTTGTATTCAAACTGATAAATTTGCTAGCAACTCCTGCCACGGAACTTCCTTCTGAGTTTACTGGTTCTCGAAATACTCAGCTCTAACCAGAAAGTTTTTGGTCTTATAGACAAATCCCTTGTTTCTCATTGTCCAATGCTGATCCATGTCAACAAAGAGTCCAGCTGTGGCCTCATGAACTCAGTTGTTTCAAAAGAATCCAAATAGTTTCACCAATCACACAAAATAAATTTTTGCCTCTTAAAGGCTCATTTTGATTTTTTTAGGCCAACTTATCTCAGTTTAATGCTTTATTACTTGGGTTTTTTTTTTTACTCCTACCTCCCTTCCCATCATACATAAATATTAAACAATGACTTTATTCTTGCAGAGTTGTATTGGGCAGAACTCATGCTCAGTAACTGTAGCACCTGAGAATTTTGGAGGTGATCCATGTCCAAATGTCATGAAGAAACTCTCTGTGGAGGCCATTTGCAGCTAGTGATTCTCAGTCTCTCAAGCAAACAAATGAAGGTCGTATATTGATTTCTTTACACACCAATACAGCAATCAGTTAATTATCCTGGGGTATGTTCAGTACACACAAGGTCAGTGCAACCATTTGGTCCATTCAATTTTGGCTCTTCCAGGGTGAAGTTGTACAAATATACAACACACCACATGGTTGAAAGCCTATAGAGTTTGAGATGTTTGTGGAGAAGCTGTATGTATATACTATCCTCTGTTGTCATCGGTGCCCTGCATGCTACAAAAATGGCGGAATCAATGTGGGGATCGAAAGCACATCGAGATGATACTAATTGAGTCCATGTGCAAATGTTGTAGTTAGTATGGAAGCATCTGGCTTCCAAGTAATTGAAATATTTCAATTGTTATGTATTTGAGAAAGCAATAGTTCCATTGCTTTGTCCTTGTAAGAAAGTTTCCAATGGTAATAATAGAAAGTGCAATTGCTTTGTTCTTGTGAAAGTTATTCCAACCTCACTTTAATTGTGGTAAGTTTACTAACACATTTATGCATGAAACTGTCAAGTTTGTCCTGGCTGGCCTTTCCTTGAGATCTTACGTGACCATTCCATCACATGGAACATGGGTGCACCTGTACGGACATGAATGCAGGGCACCTCTGATTTGCCAGAATGGTAATTAAATTAAACAATAGGTTACGTAAAGTAGCAGAATAAGAAAATGGTAATTAGAACTTTCAAGATTTCAAAACAAAGTGGGATTTGAACAAAGTTAATGTGCCACCAATAGGAGAGGTTTGTGGTCCCATCACATCATATGGTCATTTCTTAGTTGACCATTGACACCTCTAATGTCTTCATCCGATGAAGCTTATCAGAAACTAGTCCCTCTCTGTACGTAACGTATCATCAAAACCAATTTCATATACTTCTAGTCTATTTTTTCGACAAATTCAAATCAAGGGGTCAAATATGAACCTTATTATACGTTTAGAAGTACTCAAACCACCTTATAAAAATACAATCTTGAATGCCAATCTCCAAAGAAAAACCTCAGAAGCCAAAAAATGAAATCCAACAACAGCTTAATTTGATCTATGTGCATATATATTATATATAACATAGAAGTATACAATTTTGAGTTTTACACTCAATATCCTATTAGAAATGCTATAGTTAGTCGTTCATTCACTGTGAATGATTTCTAAATATACACGAGTTTTACAATAAAATCCACATGCATGAGCTGTTAAATTTCAATTAGGTTTACAAACAACTGATCCTAGCATTTCCCAAAATACCATACACAGTTTGTTATGTGATACAAAACGACAGCCCATGTCGCACACGTAGGCCCAAATCATCCTCCATAGAAATGAGAAAATTAGAAAAGCAACACAAGGTGTGAGACTGAGTGAAAGCGAATAAGATAATAGAAGCTTCAGAGCAGCGTACTAGGAAAGAACCAAAACCATTTTCTCTCATTTCATTTCTCTCTCAGCAGTTTGCCTCACTTTCAATCAATCAGACCCCCACACCACTTTTACTTTAAGACTCACAAATTCACAAACTCTAAATTAGCAACATTCACATATAAGGCCCATATATATATCCTCTCTCTATCTCTCTCTGCTCGTCTCTCTGTTTTTGGTGAATGACGCGTTTCAATGGCGGCTTCGCCTTTGTATTTATCCAATCTGGCTTCTAAATTGCCAATCCCAATACAGTGTCACTCTCAAACACAACCCATGTTCTCTTTGTGCGCGTTCATCTTCTTCTTCACCTTCTCTCTCTTCATCTTCTCCTTCTCTGTTTTCAAAATTCTGAGAAAAACAGAGCAAAAGCAACAGACCCAGAACGACCTTTTTGAACTCAAGCGTTCATTGTCTGAAACTCTGGGGAAAACCCAGCTAACCCATGAAAATGACCCGACCCATATCTCCAATCCACCCCACAAGCTCCTCGTTGAGATCTTACCATCTGATTCTCCAAAATGGGCGAGCTTGTTTGTGAACAGAGAAGGTGGTGACCCGGATGACGCCGGGTCGGGTCTGGACGTGGAGAAACTCGGGTCGGGCGGGGATCAGAGAGTGAAGAAGAAGAAGAGGAGAGCCAAGAAGAAGAGTTCATCGCATTTGGAAGAAGAAGAAGAAGATAGTGGTATTCATATCCGTGACACGGAAAATTCGGGTCCGGGTTTGGGGTTCTCGGGTCCATGAGGAATTGGTATGTTTTTACCCGTTTACATCATCGAGTAGTGCCACACAAAGGAAGATCAAGCAACAATACGATGAGCTTATGAAGTGCCATGAGTCCAAGAAATTGACACTTGCTCAGGTTCTTAAATTTCGTTCCCAAAGGTTTTATATTTTTAATTGTCATTTAAAAAAATAACGTTTTTCTGTTTAGTTGTGGTTTTTTACTGTGTCATGTTATAGAAATGGATTTGGTTTTTGTTTTTGTTTTTTGTTTGTTTCACAAGGGTTTTATAATTAATGTAGTGATTACTGATATCTGTGTGGTTTGGTTTAATTCGTGTTGTGCCTAACTTGTCCTTGCTGATGATAAATGTAATGGAGCACAATTGATTTTAGCTGTAACTTGTACGGTTGAGATGAGATACCTTTTGAAATTTGAAAAAAAATGTGCGATATGTACATTCATCTTTAAGATATTAGAAGAGTCTTAAATGGTTCTGCCTAATTCTATCCTTTTTCTTGCAATGAGGAAATACACTGCATGGAGTAGTTTTGTTGCACTCTTACAATCTACTCTTCTCTTTAAACGTGGTTACGCCATTACAGAAGCGTAGGATTAAATTCGTTGGTTAGATGGTTACTTCAGCAGGAAGCGATATCTGGCATCCCTAGTGTGAAAATAGGAAGACTTGTGAATAGATATTTGAAATAATGTATGGAATCTTGAGCAGGTGGAGAATGAGGTAACAATTAGTTCCTTCATATGATGATACTGAGACCATTAAGAAGTTAGAGTGTTGCCATTTGCTTGATTCCTCCCAGTGCAATTTGGGTTTGGATACATCATTTTGAAATCTTAATTGTGGTTCTGTGAGGATTTTTATATGTTAAGGGTCACCTTTTAGTCTTGGCTGAGAAAGTGATCAACTTATGTTAACTACGTCTAAGGTTAGAGGTACAAATGAGGTTTAACATCTCAAAATCTATATAAACAGCTCATTAAATAAACGAAAGATGAAATGTTGGATTCAAGGATATGAGCTTATATTATATTGTAGGCTTTTTCGCATTTCCCATAAAATGGACTAAATGACTTCATGGAATTTCTTGTGGAATAAAATGCCTCAAATATATTTCAGTATTGTTATTCTTTACCATAGTTGATTATTTTTACACTTTCGAATCTTGATTTAGTGTTATAGAAGAATCAGATAGCTTGAGCTTATGGGAGTTTGCACCTTCAGGTCATCTTATTGTCTGCTAGTCAAATTAGGTCCTGAAAATATCAATCTATTTATTATCTCGGGAACACATGGAATGAATGAAGTTCGCTGTTTGTGTCCTTCACAGTTGTACCATAAGAGCAAGATTTTTTTAGCCTTTTCAGCTCAGTTTATGTTATAAGTTATCCTCAGCCTCGTTGTAATCTTGTGAATTCAAATTAGGGTAAATTTGAGAAAGTTGATAAAGAGACATTGATATATAGCTAGCTAGAACTAAATGATAGATGTCCTGTTCTTATTCTTCTCATTTCTGGGTTTAGTTTTGCTTATAGATACGCCCCAAGCCTCTTGAAGTCCATAACACATGTGACTTGCCAAGCATATCTTATTTATAGATGAATGATAGAGGGATAATTAAATTAGAAGCCGAATTACCTTCAACTTTATAATTCTTTGCTTTCTCTTTTACACAGGTTGGACAATTTGCTAATTGCTTGGTGGAGGCTAGAAATGAGTTACAGCACAAGTATGTTAAAGAACTTTTTTCAAGGAGCTAATCCCTTCTCCCTATTCTGTGTTTGTAATGTGTATGAAGTATTAAGTGTGTAATATGAACTGTAACTGTTTCGACACTCACAATTTATTCACAAAATTGTTTCTCATATGAACTTGTCCCCAAAGCCCCACCCTCCTCCCTGGCAAATGACACTGTTTCCTGTTAGTCCACAAACATGAAACATGTGATTAATTTTGAAGTCCATATTAAAATTTCCCTTCTTCCTTTAGACCCTTCGTCCTATTGACTTCCTAGAACCATCTTCCGCTTCTCAAGTTCATCAGTACTGATACTTTCTGCCTTTTTTCTTTTTCTTTTTTGTGACAGGGCTGATGTCATTCAACGTAAATTCACAATAACAAAGGCTCTACTATTCAAGGCAGACAGATCTTCTTTTGACCGCCTTCGTCAACAGGTTGGCTGGCTATATAAAAACGTTTTGGAATTTGGTAGGTAGTAATGTTACCAAGTACTTGGGTCATCTTTCAAGAGGATTTATGCATCAATATTTCAGATATGCAAGCTAGAGTTAGAACAGAAGAGACTGGAAGAGGATGCGTCTGTCTACAATTGGCTTCAACAACAGCTTAAGCTTTCACCAGCATACAATAAGGTATAAATATAAAATCCTTTAACTTGTAAGATAGCATATGATAAGTGGCCTTAGATATCTGTTGAGGTGGTGCCTTAATATTGATAATGTTAATTTAACTTGGATTGTTGTCCTAAATACCTTGAAAGTTATGATTGAAGAAGTTTGGCATCATATATGAGTGAAATGACCTTTTTCTTACAAAATCTTGAAGACGTCTGTATGTTTTTTTTTCCTTTTTCCATTCTGCTGTTATCTCATTACAAAAATTTAAATAATAACGTTTATTGGAAGTGTGCTTCTCCCTTGCTCTCATTTTTCTAACATAATATGATGATACTTCCTCCTTATCATCACAGATGCTTGAAATTAGTGCCTGCATGGAGTTGAAGGCCAAATCCAGAGAACAAGTGGAGAGCACAGATGTGGAATATAGTGAAATATCATTTGAAGAGTTACTAGCGCAAGAAAAGAAGGACTCATTCTGGTTGGTGGCTAATATTTAACCCCCTCCCTTTCTTTTCCCCAGACAACCAAATCTCTCTTTTGGCATGGACTTGTAATGATCACATTGCAAAATCACATGCAGGCAGAAGAATAGGAAATCAAGATCATGCTCGAGCTGATGACCGCCACGTCTTGCTGATTGTCATCCATTTCGCTTCAGCAATACTCTGTACCACTGTACCAGAGAGCACCTTCAACTCCCCTGTGGTTTTTTGGGTTAGGCTTGACTGGATGGCGATATATAAATAGGCTGATATCAGAGTCGTGGGCTTTTCTTCGGTAGGACAGTCATGGATTCGACCTAACTTGAATGTGTATAATAGGAACTTGACAGATTTACATTTTTAAGCTCGTGGGCTTGCCAAAATTTTGCACGCTAGTTTTCTCCCTAACTTGTTGAGAAGGATATATTGTAACTTCATGCAAATGCGTGGCATAATTTTATACATACGATTCAAGGTGTCTTTAAAGGTGAATAATGTTCTTACAGATGGGCCATGCATGCAGAAGGGAAGGGTGGAAGAAAAGGGAAAAGATTCAGATACAAAAATCAAATAAATAAAGATAAAATTGATTTTATGAGATTTACAGAGTGGTGAACAAAAAATAAGGATGCAAATAAAATGACCATTTATTCAAGCAATTCCAGAAAACCGTTATCCTACTACCCAAACCTGTAATTTTCAAAAGATATGTAATGATGTTTACTGTGTCCTTGGTACAAGAAGAATTATAGTGCAAGACTGTAGAGTTGTAATATTTGATGTCACTGACGATGAGCGTCACTGACGATGAGAGTACTGATAGATTTTAAGAGCTTCAATTGGAATAACTAAGACAATACAGAATCGTTAATATGTAGGGGGGCGATATATAGAAGCAACAAAGCTTAAACTACCAAGTACAGTTTCACAACAGTGTAAACAACAAAACAGGTCAAGCTCTATTCTACAATAAACAAAATAGAAGGTTTCGGTGAGATTCAAAAAGTCTCCTTTTATCCTCATCTTCTGATTTTTCATCTTGGCCTCAACCTTTCACATGCATCTCTAGATCAGTCAATCTTCACAGAGGAGTAGATCTTCCGAACAAACCAGAAGCATGCGTAGAAACCAATGGTTCCGGTCAGGACAAAGAAAGCATATGAAACAATCAGCATGTACCCAAAGTAAAGGATCCCTGAAACTAGCTTTGTGATCTCCAACTTGGTAAAGAAGTAGAAGGCAGAGTAAAGGAGAAGGTAAAGGGCAGATGAGCCAGCAGTCAGGTATGATCTCCACCACCAGTGGTAGTCTTCACTGCATAACTGGAAGTAGCATAGCACCATTGTAATCTCCGCACAAGTGATCAGAAGGATAACAAACACAATAAAAAGGAAGCCGAAGATATAATAGAACTGGTTCAGCCAAATTGATGTCAAGATAAAGAACAGCTCAATGAAAACAGCTCCAAATGGAAGAATGCCTCCAATAAGTATAGAGAACACTGGTTTCATATACCATGCCTGCTCTGGCACCTGCCGAGGAATTTTGTTAGTCTTCACAGGGTCTTCAACAGGTGGTTTCTTGAACCCCAAATAACTACCCACAAAGACCAAGGGCACTGATATTCCGAACCATAAGCAAACCAGAGCAAACATTGTCCCAAAAGGCACAGCCCCAGAAGACTTCTCCCCCCAAATTAGGGCATTCAGCACAAAGAATACGGCAAAAAGAATTCCTGGAAACATAAAGGCAGTCTTTAAGGTATTCCTCTTCCACTCTGTACCCTTGAACATTTTGTACAATCGTGCCGAGGAGTAACCAGCAAATAAGCCCATGAAAACCCACAAGAGAACCATGGCAGTCATGAGACCTCCTCGGTTGGAAGGAGACAAGAAGCCCAGCAATGCAAATATCATGGTTACGAGTGTCATTCCAAAGATCTGAACCCCCGTCCCAACGTAAACGCAAAGTAAATTGGAATTGATTGGTGCCCTAAAAACATCTCCATTAACAAGCTTCCATCCAGTTTCTTCTTGAGCCTCCTCTTGGGTGTCCAATTGATTATAGTTGGCGATATCTCTGTATAGAGTTCTCATCATGATCATAGCCACCATACCAGATAAGAAGAGGACAATCATAAGAGAATTTATAATTGAGAACCAGTGGATCTGATCATCATTCATGAGGAGGTACGTGTCCCAACGAGATGCCCATTTGATATCACTTTCCTGGGGGGGAGGAGGGAGGCAAAAGTTCATAAGAATGTAAAAGGGAAGAAATAGTAGCCTAGAGTTCAAGAAATTATGTACCTTAAAAGAGACATCATATGTAAATACAATCTCCTTATCTTTGTCAACTTCTTGTGGAACAGTGCTTCCCGGTGGTAGATTTTTCGTGTCTTTATTGCATGTTGCCAACTGAGTATTCTTATCATTCCACTCCTTATATTCATGATTGATACTGTTGACAAGAGGGGTACAAGGGAATCATAATAAAGCTATTCAATTCTTAATGAGCAGAAAGTGATCATTTTCCATGAATTGCTAGTTTCTTACTAGCAAGTCTTGTACGCAAAGCAGTACGCTTTAAATATCAATTTGAAACGAAAGGGTTATAAAGTAAAGAAGTCACTTGGCCAAGAAAAAGAAAAAAATCCATTACATGCTATAACTTTAAGATGGACATACAGCATAAAGGAGCAGAAAAGTACCAAGTGTCTGTCAGTGGAGAGAACTCTTTACTCGTTAAACCCTTCTTTTACTATGCAGCTAACTATAAAAAGTCTTAGAAACATCTCCATGGAAAGCCTAGCTTTCTGTAAGGGAAGGACCCTCTAGAAATCAAGAATAGATTACCACAGTTTCTATTCTTTAACTTCCAACATCATTTCTAACTTCAGAGTTTAAAGAGGTCAACTGAACATGCATCACTAGAGAAATGTACACAAAATGAATCCAGCTTCTTTTCTTTTATTTCAACTGAATTACAGTATTTCTACCATCCAACCATACAAAACCTTTACTGAATGAAGGTCAACTGACATAAGGCAAAACAGAAATGCAACAAATTAGCCAGAAAAGGAGGCAGAAGGAAAAAGGTATAGCACCTGTTTGGAGTAACCTCAAACCCAACAATTCGAGCAGAATCGGTCTCAGGATCTTTGTGGTACATAACTCGGAAGCTCAAGTGGTTGTTGATGAAATATCTTTCCTCTTTACTCTGTGAAACAAATAAAAGTATAAGATAATGTAAACAAGTCTTACTTCAACATTAGAAACTGCTTTCTGAGCCATACCCCAGCATAATTTCCTTTGAATCCAACACCGAATCCATGTTCATAAGTTGTTGAGGGACTTCCATCCCGCCTTTGTCTGAGAACAGCAACTGGAAGATTATCCAAAATCCTGCGGCCAATTCAGAGGTCTCAATTAGACCAACAAGCAATGTAAACTGATCATCGCCTTTATATTAAACTAGGGATAAAGCAGACAAATCATATAGGGATGAAAATTAGACACAAAAGTAAAAGATGAAAAATGAAGAGACCACTTGAAATTACAACCTCAGAAAATAGTAATACTGGCATAACATAATTACTTACATTTGTACTCGATATTTATCATCAATTTTTTCCTTAAAATTTTTTGCAGATTCAGCATCAAGCTTTACTCGACAAGCTACTACACAGGATTGCTCCTCCCTCATTTTGAACTGGGAAAAGAATTTATAAATACAGGTTTTAAAAATGAAGTATAATAAATGGTATTGACAGTGTTGTTCAAACACTACTCCACTACTTGGGTTGCCAAAGTGGCAAAAGGGTTATAAATGCTCACAGAGTATACAGAATTCTCAATGCGGTCACCGCGGAGAACCTCCCCCAGATTTTCTGCACTGTTTTCAATCTGTTTGGGGGTACAATATTTTAAGAAGTAGTAATCATATGGGAGTTGTGTCTTTGTAGATGACAGTTTGTTCACTTTGATAGAAAGGTCATCTCCCTGTCAGAAAGAAGAGAACCACAAAGCAAATATTGGTACTTCGATAATAATATGGAAAACAATAAACGGAAATGAATAATTGAGTGCCACAGTAAAAATCTATTCAATTTGGAGTCCAGGCTACAATCATTACACTTCTACAATCCCATTATGTTTTAAAAAGTACAATAATTCCATCACAAATATAAAAGACACAGAAATGTTTCGTTATATCAGTAAAATAGCCGGTTCCTCACTTTGGCAGCATTCAATGGTTTTGTTGCTTTTTGATTATCTAAATTTTGTTCCATGGTGATATGAATTTATTATTTCCAACCATATTTTACTTTTGATACTCTCTAAAAACTCGATCGCTTTTGTTACTTTTCATCATACGAAACATAAAAATGGTGTAATCCTGCAACCAAACAGATTCTTAAACTCTTTTTACCCGCAAGTATACTGAAGCCGAATTATTAAAACCACTGTATACTGCATACTCAAAACAAATTTTTTTTGAAATAGAAGCAGCAACTTTATTAAACCACAAGCTCAAAAATCCAATCCAAAACACAAACCCCATAAACCATTGGCATAGATCTACGAAAAAACGAAAATAGATCAAGCCCAGAACCCCAGATCCAACACTGGTTAAGTGGAAACAAAGACAAACCCACAACGATGCAGCGCCAATGCACAGACTAAGGAAGACGTGGAAAGTAATTAAAGCAATAACCAACAGAAGGATCAACGAATTTGAAGGGAGAAAAGAGAAAATGAGATTCGAAGAGAGCATACAGTGTGGAAATCGCGAGGAGCAACGCCTGGGAGGTAGAAGCAGTGGGCTGAGGAGATGAGGAGGAGCACACAGAAGACAAGGGTCGTCCGTGTTGTACGGGAGGAGATGCTCCTACCCATCTTTTTGTTCTCTTTCTTCTACTTCGATTCGATTTCAGAGAGAGAGAGAGGGAGGTGTTTACAGAGGTTTTCGCAGGGATAAAACGCAAAAGCTATCTCCAGTTCTTCATTGATTGATCAAGTAGAATTGTATTAAGGGACTTTTTATTTCTATTTTTATTTTTATTATCAAAGGGACGTTATTATATGAGGTTTTTTTAAATAAAAAAATACAAAGAATATTATTATGATATGGTTATGACTTACAAGCCAAATTACTTTTCCCACCTTATAATAACACAATATAATTCACCAAAAAATAATAATATAATTTCATACCAATTCCATTGTAATTCATGCTAAGATTTATAAAATGGGTAGTTATAACTAAGATTTATGTATTCAATGTCATATGTTCGTAGCAACCAGAGTTTAGCTTAGTGAAAAGGGTTGTATACTAACGGTTTTATGTTCGAACTCTCATGATACTTCGGTAATGTGTGTGAACAAACCCCCTTCACTTCTTAACTTTGACAAAAGAAAAAATGTCATGTATTTGATTACCTCCAAAATCGATTATATAAAAATAATCTTAGAAATTTTTAACCACATCTACAAAGCTCAAATTAAACTAAACATTTCGTCAATTTTACTGATGTAACGTGTGGGAGGCATCCACAAAATTGAACTTTGACAAACTACGTAAAACTAGAGTAGAATCAAAGCCATACGAAATGTAATTCCATTGTAGAAATTATGCTTTTTTGGCTGGGAAAAAGGTGCACCTTTAGTTGACAAAAATTAACGCAATTAATGCAATGTGCCAATGGGTCTATCATAGTGAAAAATGATATTGATTTGCAAATTAGAGGTCACCTGTTCAAACTTCCATGACATCTTGGTTGTGTGTGTGAGAAATCCCCTCCTTATAATTTAGTCTATCGTTTGTACTAAACATAATAATAATAAAATCAACGCAATATTTAAACCATTTTATTACGTTTGAAAAACAGATGCACGGTTGTTGATTATATAGATTAAAACGGAATCTAATCAAACAATACATACAAAGATAGGTCACCTAAATAAAAGTTTACTTAAATTATGCATGATTTTCTAAGTACATATATTACTAATATATTTTCTCCTTTAATAAGTACAAACCCTCTCTATTAAGCAACTACATGGTGGGCACCTCGCATCGCACCTCATAGAAAACTAAACCATCATTGATTAACTTTAGAACAGTTTAATACTGAATCTTATAACATTGATACTTGCCTTTTTCTATCTCTATCTAAATTTTGTATATGGATTCACCTTAAGCCTATAACTTAAAGCTCATCATATCTTAGGCTCAAATCAATAACACAAACTCAGATGAAATCCAGTTAAAATCCAATCCATGACCTGAAAGAGGCCGCTAAGCATCAAGTTCAAGACCCTTTTTACAGGCCTCTAAGTTTCAAGTTTCAAGTCTTGTGGGGTTAATAAAAATTCATACGGGGTGTACTTGTACGTAACAATCATAGTCAGATTTTCCGAGATAGGTTCTACTACACCGCCTACTGAAAAGAAATGTTACAACACCAAATGAAAGAAAAGTTGTACTTTTCTTTTTTGTTTCTTAAGATGGACTACAGACTAGGGGAGAAGGGGTCATTGCCTTTGCAGACCGGTTCGAAAGATTAAAGAAAGAGGGTTGAGTTTATCCAACGTTTTCTGGAAATGTGCAGGAGACATCACGCCTGGCATGCCATTAGGTGCGATTTGAACGTATCCAGCTCTGCGAGGACCTCTTCCTCGGGCCTGTAAATCAAATCAATCATCCGCCATATCTGCAACATAAAAAATAACTATTCATCAAACACTAAACAAATATTATGCATTTGTACATAACTAAGCAGGAAAACATGAGAGAGAGAGAGAGAGAGAGAGAGAGAGAGGAGAGAGAGAGAGAGAGAGAGAGAGGCCTGCTTACAGATACCCTGTAAGTTTCTTAAAAAAAATTTGTTACCTGGAGTGTACCACCACCTCCGGTACTTCCACAATCATCAGAAACACTGACTATTGTCCACGGATCAGATGCATTCCAATGAAAATCAACAATCTTGTCCCTAGCATGCACAAATCAAGCTCAATATAGCAAATGAAAGTATTGTAAAAGTAACAATACAAGGTTGCAGTTGCTTCCCCAATATTACTATGAGTACATAATTATCGAAATAATATATTTTTCTAATATAAATAGTAGCTGATCAGGCCAATTGTAACATATGATACAGTTTTCCCATAATGGTTTGCATGAGCCCCCCCATTTAATAAGTTCACCGTAGGAATAAAGTAATACAGTGACAAATTCATAATACACAACCGGGTAAACAATTGCACATGCATAGTGAGGAGTTAGCTGCCAACATCATCAAGCAGAAAGATCTCCACACACTAGATTGCATGCATGCACTTGTTATCTCCATTGTAAACACTGCCAATCTCCTAAGACCATGAAAATAAATCATACATACCTATGACCAGCATGTCGGAAGAACAATCCTGGAGGAGCATTTGACGGCTTTGATCCAACAGAGTCTTGCTTCTTACCAATCTGAAAGGCAGCAACAATATATATATATATATTTTTTTCCTCTCAATTTAATGGCACGGGTAGGAAGGAATTAATAAATCACAACTTTTTGGGGAGTGAAATTTATAGCTTCACACCTTTTCATGATCCCAGATGTTTAATACACCATCCTCAGCAGAACTCCCAAAGACAGATGACTTGTCAGGAGACCACTAGAACAGCAACAAAATGAAACACAAACAAACAAAAATAAAATAAATGTAATTCTCGAGGAATATAATAAAAAGCAATAAGCAGAAACAAAGTTAATGAAGAAGCTAGAACATTTTCCTGGCACCTGTACACAGAGGACAGCTGCATTATGACCCTCAAATGTATAAATGGGTGATCCAACTTGCCCGGAAGTGAGGTTCCGGCGATCAAACATGCGAACGGTATTATCAGCAGACCTAAAAGGTAAAAGCAAACTAAGATAAGTGCAACCGAAGAGCGTGATTTCTGTGTGACAATTTTATTTTTTATTTTTGCATAGGTGCAGAAACTAAAATTCCAAAACAGCAATATAAAGATCGTGATCAGGACAGCAAAGTTCTTATTTTGCACTGTGGACAGCAAAGTTAATCTGGTAAATCATGAAAGATGCAGATACCCTGTAAGAATGAGATTGACGTCATTCGGATTCCAATCAACACAATGAAGATCAGCATCATGAGCTTTCTCAACCTGCTCAGATAAGTAAATGAATACGAATATAAGAAACGCAAATCAACATTAAATAAAAATTACCTCTAGAACTATACTTGCACAGATGTATAGAGAGAGAGAGAGAGAGAGAGAGAGAGAGAGAGAGAGTACAGAACCTTGACAACTGGACTAGAGCCAGCTCTTGTATCCCACAGTATGAGGCAAGAATCATCGCCTACACTACAGAACTCTTGTGCACTACAGCACATGAAGAAAGCATTCGAAAAGTACCATCAGCTTAAACTACTAAATCTTCATTGAGAAACTTCCTCACCCAAAAAGAAAAAGTTATAGATGCCAGTGCATGGATGGAAATAAGGTGTGGCAGTGCCAACAAAACAAGTCGAGAATCATGAAATGCATTTGATGATTGATCAGCACATACCTAGTTGGGCAGAATTGCACATCCTCAACAGTATCCCCATGCCCTTGATAGATACCCCGTGGCTCAACAGAAGGGCTGTCTGTGGGTTTGTCATTACTCCCACCAGTCTTAGAGGCATGTTTAGCATTGGCACCTCCAGATCCTGGAGACCTTGCAGACCCTGGATCTGATGCTAAAGATGAGATATGATCATGAATACTCCACAAAATCACTGATTTATCCTTCCCTGCGCAAAGATCTCCCCCATTCAGAAGACACAAGGAAAGTAGGAACATGGCTCATGCAGCGTGCAAATCATTTGCATGGATGCATTGAAGTTTAAACAAACACAAAAGGTAAAAGAAGCGAATTGTATTCACAAAAAAGGCAAACTAAATTAATTATATTACTAATGCAGTCCAATTGATATTAGGCTTCAAATAATAGCCCTTTACACATTGTTTCCTACCTTATCAGTTCAGTTTAAATAAACAAAGCAATGAAACATACAACACTAAAATAGAAACTCCCAACCTCCAGAGAGCACAAAGGGTTCAGAGTGGCACATAGCAAGAGCGAATTCGGCATAATCTTGATGACCAGTCAATAGCTGCAAGATGATGTCAAAAATTTAGTAAGCACCTATCCCAAAAAGGAGATAACATATAACAAGGCTATTGAAATGAATGAATTATAATTTAAGTATATGGTGATTATGACTACGATGACGGTATTAACAATTATTATAAGTTGTAATATAACTATCCAAAGATTTAAGAAGCCCATAGTTGGTGCAGATCTAAAGGTTCACCATTTGGAGATATTGAAACATAAACAGCCAATTATGCACCATGCAACAAATACCAACTGGATCAATCAAAGTAAAATGCAGCGAGGGGAAAAATTAGTTTTCTCTAAACAGGGCAGACCAGATCTGGACGAGAATTTGAAGCTCCCAGGACAGCATGTCGATTAGGTTGAGCCTCAATATCCCAAATGAGAACCTGTTACATGTTCAAGAACTTTATCCACCTCGTGATCAATCAGTCTATATAAACTTTAGAATACAAAATAAAATTAACAACTGTAACTGAAAAGCCCTTGAATACTCATCCAAAAGAATAAAACATGAAACTGAATGCTTACATCAGGACTGTCAGTGTGTGTGGCCACTATCTTACTATTCTGTGGGAGTTCCCTTATTCTGTTCACCTGCAAAACATAATCATAAATTGCTGACAAAATCCAAGCTTTTTATTGCAGTGGAATTAGAAGCAAATATCTTGAAAATGGGCTTACAACAATTTGGATTTGGAGGAGGGTGGGGAATTTTTGGGGTTATGGTTCAGTGGTTTTGCAGACAGTTGATTAAACCGAATGATTTCCAACACAGAGAAGGTAATAAGTGCAATAGTGGATGGATGAGTTTCCAACTATAGTTGGTTTCATTCCTTTCCAAATAGCATTAAAATTTGCAAACAAAAGTGTAATGGGCATTTCAGTCAGCATCCGTAATGGAAAATGACCTATAGAATCTTTTCATCATTGTGGGTCGTGATTTTCAAGTACATTAACTACATATCTTTAAAGCATCTTAGAGGTATTAATTTCCATTAGCTTGGTCCTGAATTTAATAGTAGTTATTCACAACGCATACCCAATTTGGTCTAGGCATTAGTATTCCCGCATGCAAAAAGACTTATACATGCAAATCTCAAAGAATAATGTAAAGATCAATAACTCGTAGAAAGAAACATCAATTTAAATGTATGCCACCAATGAATCAAATGCACAGGCTTAACACTATAATGGAGACTCCTATAATTCACTGATCCGTTATTTAGAAGAAATTATTTCCTTGGCATGTTGACTATTTCAATCAGCAAGTGTTCATATATAGTTGAATGCTTTTCATCTTTACAATATAAACCACTTTCCATTTCCAATAATAGAAATTATCCTGAAAAGGTATCGGCAATTAAATTAAGCAACCTCCTTAAGAACTCATTGAGCAGAAAAGACTCTAAGCAGAGTCATTTTTAAATTAGAGTATACCTCACCAGGATGTATAATAGTTTTATACTTTTTTACAAAAGGAGAGCGTGCTTCTTCATTGAACTGTAAAGATCAAGCAAAAGATACCATATGTCAATAAATGAGTTAACAATTTAAGGGATATCAGTTTAAGGCATGAAAATGAAAGGCATCAGTGAACAGAAAGATGCATATTGATTTTCACCATGACGCAACCTGTGATATGTGCTCTGCAGCTGCAACCCTAGGTTTGACAACTTCACAGTTCGCAATGACAAGTGTATTTGGAACACTGCCATCAGTCTGAACAAAAACACAAAGGTAAGCAAAACATGGTACAAAGATAAAGAGACTAAAAGAAACAAGATATATATTCACATAATATCAACACTACATCTGCAGGCAAGTAATTGCAAATGCCAATGATGCCAAAGAAATTATATGTAGATATAATATAATATTATATGATTAGGGAACACTAATTTTATGCATAGCATTGAGCTGAAAAAATCATTCCACATTACATCACAAATATCCGACACACCACTAATAAGTAATGTTCAAACTTAACATTGCAACGCTAGTGGCACATGATTATAAGCATACGATTATCTTAACAAGGAATCTTGACTGAATTAGTTGCTTTTCGAATAAAAACAATTACAACATTTCTATGGGTAATTCCTTTCTTCCTTCTACAATTTTTGTGTGTGGAAACCTCCTATATCAGCAACTGACAAAATGAAGATTCAGATGCTACAAGAGAAAATCATCATACCTGTTCGGAAAGATACAGGCGCTGACGGTTCTTATAAGTGGCTTGCTCTAGTTGCGGACCCCATCTACAAAAACAAAAGCTAAAATGAATCAGACTTTTATTCACTTAAAGTTAAAGGTGAACAATCACAAATGAAACACCAATACATCAAACCAAGCAGCTTCAATGTACCTCCTTTTGCGAAGGCACGCAGATTCCACAACATCAAAAGCTCAAAATAAGCACAACCATTACAAAAAGCATCCATTACACCCAGATCAACAAGACAGCACATTTTCCCCAACAATTTACTTTTCTTTAACTTCACGCACATTATCCCCAAACCCAAACAGTAAATAAACCAAAAAGGGAACTAATTAATGCTTGTAGAAACACTAGATATTCAGGGGCCATCGACATTGTGCTAAATCAAGAGATAAACTAGATCAAAATACGAACGTTTTCAATTAAAGAAGAAGAAGGAAACCCTAGAGGGAGAGTACGGACCTGCAAGAGAGAGAAGGCCAAACGAGGTTGTGGTTGGCGAGCCAGTCGTAGAGCACTGGCACCAGCGACTTCCACTGTGTGTATCTCTCGTTCACCGTCTCCTCCGCAACTTTCCCTCTCATTTCCTTCATCTCTCTCTCGCCAAAACTCTTCTTTTCCCGCCAATTATATATATAAATGTATATATAGGTCAAACTCACACTCGCAGAGCCGTATATACAACAGTGTTCAGGTGAGTGAGCGAGCGAGTTGTGACTCGGTGCGGCCTCGATTACGTGGAAAGGAGTAGGTGCGGGGCCCTCGTCAGCTGCCACCTGTAACTATAATTAATGCCCCCCGTCCCATGTCGATTTTATACTTACATCTCGTTTCAAACGAACGACATTTGATATTGTGTCGTTTGATTGTTGGGCCTTGGATTGCCCTACTAATGTTTCATTATTTGGTCGTCGACAATCCCCAATTGGTCAAGTAGTACATTTGTCTGGGAAGACGACGAGCTCCGGGTCCAACGAGTCAAAAGGGAAATTGGCCTTTTGCAGTTGGGTACATAGCCACTTCTTGTTGTCCCATTCTTTTTATTTTGGCTGTTTAATTTGTTCTTGTCTCAAAACTTGGTGAAAACTCTTTATCAACAACACTCATGCAGAAACTATGACAATGCAAATATGAAATTATCATATGGAAGTTGTCTTTTAACGATCGGAACTATCTATATTTTAGGTCATCTTTCAAGGATTGTTTTTAGAAAAAAATCAGTTCAAATTGAAAGTTGTCTGGCGGTCTAGTCTAACATGTGAATAAAAAAATAAAAAACACATTTCATTAGATAAACAAAATTGCAGATAATAAATTACTAAACGATGTCCTTTTTTCTTCTTTTTTTGTTTTGGGCGTCTGAAAGCAAGTTTCATTAAACTTGAAGAATGTAAGAAGGCTTACTAAAATAAAGTAATCTTAATAACATCCTATTAGAGAGACATAGGCATGTCTCATCAAAATTAAAAACGCCGAAGGCCCAACCAACAACCGACCAAACGACAAACATGGTGGTGGTGGTGGAGATTGGAGGGCATTAATATTCTGAATTAAAGTTGGGAATTCAAATTTGGCATCCATAGAGAATATATTTGATGGAATGTTGGATAGAGAGTTGCATAGAGGTGAAATTGTGCTTGAATTTATTGATATAAATAACAGTAGTTGCCCATAATTGAATGAAACATTTTGCAGATCAAACACCATTTGATTTGATTTATGCCTCAAGCAATGTTAAGAGAACGTTTCTCTCTTTTTATATATAAAAAGAATGTTTCTATTATTCTTCCAATCTTTATATGACTTCATCTTGTTGACCTATTACACACAGGAACGTCGGTTTAATAATAGAGAGATAACATGCGACTGCCATTCTCTTTCTTCTTCTCTATTTTCAGTGCCATTGTTGTTAATTTCATCTAATTAATTTAATAAATTTTATTCTTAACGGGAAAACTTATTCAATGTCAATAAGATCACGGTGGGGTCCACGCTTAGTTGGAGACCAAAAACAGCACTACAAACGGTTGCGAGCTAGGTGTGTCCCCACTGCACTGCAAAGTTCATAGCCATCCAGCCGTCCATCCTTTTGTTTTTTGGGGAAATGGACAGTGGGCGGCACGTGGGTCCCGCAGAGTCGGTGGAAGAATTAGGGGTCCGCTTCTCAAATCTCTCATTTCACCTGGAGGATCGGCTGATCATTCCAAGCTAACGATAACGATGGATGTAACTTTCTTCGATGACTCTGTTATTTCTAATGGGATTTTGCCAAGTCAGCACACATCGTGGATTATTGAAACAGTTAACCTCAACTATATATTGTCTCAAGACATAGTACCAAAGCTTTATATGGAAACATATATGTTTTCAATTAGATCTCTCTAACGCTCCTCTTCACAAATGACTTGGTACCCAATTTTTTGAGGGTTTATTTTGCGTAATCTTTGTTAACGGGTTATATTGACATTTTTTACCCTCTTTTAAGTGCAATTTTACACAATAAGTGGTACTTTTATCAGAAAATTGAGGTTCTCTCTAATCACTTTTGGCGAGATGAGAGTAGGCTAGTGATTAGTCAAACGACATCTCCCTTATGTGTAGAGAAATTTGCGTAATTTTTTGGGCTCACGTTCTATTTTCATGATCAATAATCAAAATATCGTGTTTAATAAAAAGAAAGTGCAACTTTTTTTCTTCTTATATTTATATGACAGAGAAGTACACAATGAGTTTTTTGAATTACCGATAACAGCAATTTCTTAAAACAAAAAACTAGAATTGGGAAGGAAGATTATTAACCAACCCTTAAACAAAAAAGAGATAATATACAATCTTAATACTTTTTAAAATTAATAATAATGATTAGCAAAAACAGAAAAACAAAATGCATCAAGTAGTTTGTTTTTGTTTTTTTACAAGATCCATGTCTTTTTTTTGGGTTAGAAGAGATAAATTACAATATACAAATATAATACAAGTGATAGTTTAAATTATTTTAGATTAATCTAGTTTATAAAAGTACGATTCAAACTAGAGTGTAAAGGGTCGGGGTGACTGCCTTGACCAAACCTTACCCAATTTGTAGAAAACTTCCTTCTAAGAAAGTAGTGCTTGTAAAAATTATCAAAGTGGGTTGGAAAAAAATGGAGAGGGTGAAATTTGTGAAAAGCAGCATACCTATTAAAGAAAATGATATAGGCACAAGAATGACCAAAAAGTAATTGGAGGTAAAAAAAGACAGTCACGCCCACTTTTTAAGAACAGCAAAAGAAAATCAATCTCTCCTTTGAGATCGGTCTCTCTCTCTCTTTTTCTTTCTCTGTTCCTAACCGATCTCTCTCTCTCTCTGTCTCACGCATTTCGAAGCCCCATCATCACAAGCTCTTCGAAGCCAATCTCGCCCGAAAATGGGTACCTTCTGATTCCTCTGATCAATCTGATTTATATAACCCTAATGATAATTATAACGAGACGTTTATTTATTAATTTTTGGAATTTTCCGTTAACATTAATTTGTTGCGTTACGCTCCTGATCGCCATGAATTTCAGGCCTTTATTAATTGTGATGCCGAGAGTGGTAATGGGTTTCGTTTTTTTTTAAATTTTTGGGTAACTGTTTATGTAATTTGATTTTGATTGACTCTGATGTGATTGATTTGCCTCAGTTTGATGTAAATTTTGGGGCTTCGAACTGTTTGATTAAGCTTCTCGCTTTCAATTCGGAGTCTGGTGATTTGTAGGAGGAAACAATAGATTGTAACAACCTTTCTTGTATTTGTTTGGTTAGTGAGTAAGTATAAGAAAAGAAAACAAATGTTATCTTTATTGTTCCTTGAGTCTTAGCTTGAGACGCCGGAAATGTAAATCGGTTGTCTCCTGGGGGTAATAGGATTTTTTTGTCTTGGCTGAGGTGAGATATGAAAACCCGAAACACAAATTTAATTGGTTTAGCCTTTCCTTCAGCATTTTCATAACGAGTTAAGATTAATTTGCTTGACACTTGTAGATCAGTCTCAAAATTTTACCTTTCTGAATTTTAAAACTGAAAAAGATTATGTTGTTGTTGTGATACATACAAAAAGCATGCAGATACTTATATGATCGGTTGCTTTTTTTAGTTAACGAGGAAATGATAGTTATTTTTTTATATTGTATAATCTTAGTCTTTATGGATTTTGGCTTTGTACCCATGCTTTGTATGATAACAAACACAGTGCGTTAATCACTAGATGAATTTTTTGATCAGTATCTCTAGAACATTTTGTATCTTTGGAATTCAAGGCTTTTGTTTCCTATCTAACACATGAGCATATTCTCATCCAGCGAACAGTGAGGAGTGCTGCTCTACTCAGCTTATTGATGGGGATGGTACATTCAATGCCACTGGAATTGACCGTTTAATCAAGGAGGTTAAATTGGGCGAATGTGGACTTTCCTATGCCATTGTCTCCATTATGGGTCCACAAAGTAGTGGTACGCATTCTTATCTCCTCAAGCATATAAGTCTTTATTTACCATGTGTGACTTTGGTTGAGGGTTTAGAAATGATGAAATGTGTTTCATATCATACATTAGAATGCTACATGTTTGAAGCTTAATATAATGGAGAAGAGTTTATAATGTTCTTTGGTATTTAAAGGCATGGATATCGTATATTTTCTCTTGGGATATGTTTTCTGCTCGCATAATATGTGAAGGTTTCACTTAATTTCAATTGTTTTTTCAATAATGATCTGACCAGGAAAGAGCACACTATTAAATAATCTATTTGCGACCAATTTTAGAGAGATGGACGCTTTTAGAGGAAGGCAAGTTGTCATAATGCTCATTATGAAATTAGTTATTTTTCTCTTTAGCAATCAATGATATGATGGGCTTATGTATTTTTTTTTTCCAGGTCTCAAACAACAAAAGGTATTTGGTTGGCAAAATGTGCCGGTATTGAACCTTGTACTCTTGTCATGGATTTAGAGGGTACAGATGGAAGAGAACGAGGAGAGGTGCTTTCAACAACCCACTTTTAGTTTCATCAAATTTTGGTCATGCTTGAATTTTGTTGTCTTTACGAGTTATCTGGTCATATTCCCTAGTAAAACTATATTTGTGCATACATTGCATGTATGGTTTTCTATGGGGTAATCTTGATTTCTGACTCTCGCTGCCTCTCTGTTCTTGTAGTTTAAAGATAGTAGGCACATACTCTATTAATTAAGCGTAAACATTGTCATTATTAACTCGACAAAGAAATAAAATGAGAAAAGAGAAAAGAATCATTGACTTTCAAATCGGGATTGTTGATTTTTTTTTTCTTGCAATGTTGCAATGTTTTCAATCTAGAGCGATGTGCTACAATTCCTTGCCACTATCATTCATTCATCTGTGGAATTAGTATAATGTGACTTCCTGACAAGGTAGTTGAGTAATGGGTTTCCACTAAAATGATTCTGAAAATCTTATGTATTAAGAATGCTATAAGAGGTTTAGTCTTTATTCACATTTTACTAGAACGCATGATGCTACCAAGATTCTTTTGAAGGTTGCAGTTTTTTAAAATGGAATTTGGTTAAATAATATCATCCATTTGGACTTAATATAACTGTAAAATCCGATCTTAGGGTTTAAACAGGTGTATAGAAGAAATGATACAATTGCTTTTTGTTTATTATTTGCCTTTTTGTTTATAGGATGATACAGCATTCGAGAAGCAGAGTGCCCTCTTTGCTCTTGCTGTTTCAGATATTGTGCTCATAAACATGTGAGGTTTTCTTCCCCAATTATATTATTTTTTAAAATTTAAAGTATTTTGATATTGTATTACTTATTGTCTACTTATTTTGTATTAATTATTGTTTAGGTTTTGTATTTATCAATCTTTGTTGGTAACTCTCTTTAGAATTTTTTATCTAGGTGGTGTCATGATATTGGCCGTGAGCAAGCTGCAAATAAGCCTCTCCTAAAGACTGTTTTCCAAGTATTTTTCTACCTAGCTTTCTTTTTTAAAAAGTTAGTATGAATTTCATAAGATCAATGCCTTGAACTTATGCTTGAATTTGATAACAGGTGATGATGCGATTGTTTAGTCCACGTAAAACAACTCTGATGTTTGTAATCCGTGATAAGACAAGGGTTCGTACTTTCCTTCTAGTGTTCCTATGTCATAGCTTGAAATGGAAACAATTTGGTTGCATTTATTATTCATTTTTGAGTATGTTACATTGTTTTGTTTTTTTGGTATAAGGTTGTTCCAGTATGGGTTGAGTTTTTTATAGTACATTTATCCCTTTTTTGTTTGTAGACGCCATTGGAGAATTTAGAACCAGTGCTTAGAGAAGACATTCAGAAGGTAAGTGATTTGGTGCTATATTTGCTGTTTTTTATTACTTCAATTTATGTTGTTTTTCAACACCCTCTCCTTCTGCAGATATGGGACTCTGTTCCTAAGCCTGAAGCCCACAAGGAAACTCCATTAAGTGAATTTTTCAATGTAAGATGTCAATGTTTTTATTATCTTTTTGACAGATAAGCTTAGACATATACTCGTTTTTGTGGGATAACCTATTTATGAATTATGTTGGTTGACAATGAGTTTTGATGACTACATGGCTAGGTTGAGGTTGTTGCTCTTTCAAGTTATGAAGAAAAGGAAGAACAATTTAAAGAGCAGGTATATATGCTTTTCCCCTCTCATTTGTTGTTGAATTCCATTTTCCTTAAAGAAACGGATTATCTCATTTCTATTTTTATTTTAAAATGCACATGTATTCTGTGCATTATTTGCCTTTTATCTAAATTTTGGTTTTTAGTTTGGAATACAAAGAAACTTTAGCTTTTAGCTAGAGGAAGCTATCTAACATTTTTGCTTCTTTTTTTGGTAATTAATGTCTGTAAATTAAGGTTGCTAGCTTGAGGCAGAGATTCTTTCATTCTATTGCACCTGGCGGTCTTGCTGGTGACCGACGGGGAGTAGTTCCTGCTTCAGGGTTTTCTTTCAGTGCACAACAGATATGGAAAGTCATCAAAGAAAACAAAGATCTTGATCTTCCGGCTCACAAGGTAAAACTGTGAATATATATTCACTTATGCGATTCATGTATTATGTGCATATTGTTCTTGTTGCTTAGTAGAGGACAGCTTGTCCTCTTGATTATCAATACAATTTCATTTCTAATAAAAAAAAAAAAAAAAAAAAAAAAAAAAAAGTATTATATTGTTTTGAATGAGCTATCTTTTATTCATCCATTGTAGGTCATGGTGGCTACTGTACGTTGTGAAGAGATTGCCAATGAGAAGTATGCTGATTTTTCAGGAAATGAGGTACCTGTTTTTCATATAGTGTCTTAAAATCTTTTTGATGTTGTAACTTCGGTGGCCCTTGAACTCCTAAATTATCACAGGAGTGGAGTCAGTTGGAAGAGGCTGTTCAATCTGGTCCTATCTCTGGCTTCGGGAAGAAGCTCAGTTCAATCCTTGATACTTGTCTATCAGCGTAAGTATCTTCATCTGATTTATCAATGTCAAAGCTATAAGATATGATTTGATCTAATGAGAGAGAAGTTCTGTAACTGACTCGTGAAGATCCTCTTAATTGAGTGGCATGCACTTTAGGTGAAGACATCTAAAATTCACTATGATGGTATTAGGTCTTATATTTCCAACTTGCCTCTAGGTTCTGGATTAGTGTACTTATGATGTGCAAGACTCTTACGTCAGCCTAATTTCAAGTCAACTGGAAGATCTAAGTTTACTAGTTGCTTTTTGGTATGCACGAATAGTTTAGCATTGTTTCTTTTCAATAATTTTTTTGGAATGGTGGCTGATCAAGTGTCGTCCATGTTATTTTCTTAATTTTTTTGGGTATGTATCCACAAGGTTGAGTCCTGGACAAAGATGGAAGAATACGCAAATGGAGTAACAGAAGTGAGAAACAATCTGAGTGAAAGAAGAGGAGAGAAAAGAGAAACAAAGTGGTCATAGTTTCCAGCATTCTGTTATGTAGTCTATACAACACAATCTTACATGTCAGTTTATGTTTAGAATTTTGGTTAACTTCTTATCTTTTTAGAAAAGTGCACATAATATTGCCATCACTTTAATTCTACTGAGCAACTTTAAGGTTTAAGGTGTCTGCTGTCTCTAAGTAGTAAGTATACCTTTTGACTTGTGTGGCTGAATAATTATTTGTTTTAGTTGATTAATTTGTTTACTTTTGCTATTTTAGGTATGATGCAGAGGCTACATATTTTGATGAAGGTGTCAGAACTGGGAAACGCAATCAGCTTGAAGAAAAATTGCTGCAAGTAAGTAATCTTGATATTATTCTTGTGACAGCTATGTTCCCACTCCCCTTCTTTCCTTGTGCCATAGATGAGTGAAATATAGCAGTTGAATTGAGACTTTGTGGTGCTGCATTTTCAGTATTTTTTGCCTATAGAAACTGGAGATAAAATTTTGTTTCTGGTTCCTCATTGAATATGCAATGCATGTCAAATTGATTGGGGGACATTCACTGTTTACAGGAGGAGGCCTTTTGAGGCCTTCCCAGTGCATCAAATTTAAACTAATTTTGCATAAAATTAACCTATTTTTTATAGAATGAGTTTCGAATTTCATCAATTTGATTTATATGTTTTTCTTCTGTTATTGATTCTTTTCACTGTATTGTTAGCTTGTCCAACCTGCGTTCCAAGCTTTGCTGGGACATATAAGATCTGGTTCTCTGGATAAGTTCAAGGAAGCATTTGATAAGGCCTTGAATGGTGGGGAGGCATTTTCAGTGGCTGCTTGCAATTGCTCTGAGTCATTTATGGCTCTATTTGATGAAGGATGTGCAGGTATGTTATATCTAATCTTTAGCCTAAATTGAAAACTCAAGTATAAAATACAAAAAATGAATTACAATATAAGAGAATCCTTTAAATATATGAAGCTAATAATACAAAAATCACAAGACAATTTAGTGTCGGTTAATGTACACATTAAAACAAATCTCAAAAGTTGAGTGAAATTTTGATTCTTGCATGAGTTAATGTGTGGTGAGACTTAAAAATAACAGGTCACTGATTTCGACTTTTACTTGCATTTGAAAGTACAATGTAATATTAACACAATACTTTTGCAGACGCTGTTATCACACAAGCAAACTGGGACACATCTAAAGTAAGGGACAAACTTAAACGCGATATAGAAGCCCATATTGCTTCAGTTCGTGCTGCCAAGCTAGCTGAACTTACTGCACTTTATGAGGTATAATATATATTTTATTCATTGCCTCTTGTGAAATGATTGGGGTGACTGGTAATTTTAAACTCGAGCAAGAATTTGACTGGAAGAAGAAACTAAAAGGGAAGTGGGATGAAGCGGAAACTAAACTAGTTTGATATGCTAATTTTTAAGGAGTTGACAGGTTTGTAGTGGCATCTATAGTTTGGCGAACTTTTTCTCAATGGTTTTCAGTCCCTATACGTATATTGTTGACTAAATTGTCTCAGGAACCTGGCTGATATTGTAACTATTTTTGTAGGCAAAATTGAAGGAGGCCTTATCAGGACCGGTGGAAGCCCTTCTAGATGGAGCTAATAGTGAAACCTGGCCTGCAATAAGAAAACTTTTCCGGCATGAGACAGAATCAGCCGTCTCTGGGCTCTCTAGTGCACTTTCGGGTTTTGATATGGATGAACAATCCAAGGGAAAATTACTTTCAAGTCTGGAGGCATATGCAAGAGGTGTGGTAGAAGCTAAAACAAAGGAAGAGGCTGGAAGGGTTTTGATCCGTATGAAGGACAGGTAGGCATACTTGCACTGGTTAAATTGTTTCAGATTTTATCTTATGCAATTGAGATTTATTTTTCATGGGTTTGCAACCTTATTTAGCCATGATTCTGATGATTTAAATTGCCTGCAGGTTTACAACATTATTTAGCCATGATTCTGATTCAATGCCACGTGTTTGGACTGGGAAGGAAGACATTAGAGCAATCACCAAAACTGCCCGTTCTTCAGTATGGCATGATTTATATTATATCATCTATTAGAACTAGTTTGAATTTTCTCTGAAGCTTTGTTAACTATATTGCTATTCTTTCAGTCCTTAAAATTGCTCTCTGTTATGGCCGCAATCCGTTTGGATGATGGTGATGCTGATAATATTGAGAATACTTTATCCCTTGCCTTGGTGGATTCCACAAATGTTGCTGCTAAAGATAGGAGTATCACAACAGCTGATCCACTGGCTTCAAGCACTTGGCACGAGGTGCCTTTTCTTTTGTTTATTTCTTGCTTGTAAATTTTTAATTTGCAAGTATTGTTACAATAGGTGTTTCAACCTTTAAAAGCTGTTACTTTCCGGTTTTCTAGCTTCGAAGCTATAGGTTTTGTCCACAAGGCCATGCTGACCTGTGTTTTTCTGGGAAATTGCACACACACACACACACACACACACGCTTGAGTATGTTTATTTGATAGAGAAGACTGTATTTGATAGAGAAGACTCTGTCTGTATACTCCAATCTGAACATGGTTTGGAAGTTGGGTTATATATAAGCTAGGCCGTAAACTGTCTGTATCACTCCCTCTCTTGCCGAACTAGGAGTCTTTTCATGTGGGGTCAACCTTTGCATCTACTCTGGTGTACCATTTGTGGTGCCAACGCCAAAATTTAACCTTTTTCTTGATTCTCCATCGGTGTGCTATTTATTATGCCAAATGTGGTGCAGTAAATTGCTTACCATAATTTGGCATTGGTGGCATCTTCAATATTAAAATGTTGAACATGTAGGAACGTCCCACTATATGAAACAATCATAGCATGGGTGGGTCAATAAAAGATAAAGATTAAGTAATGACATTTGGCGTAGTTGGAGCTCATATTCCAAAATGTCATATACAACTTTATTTTTTTGGGGGCTTATCAAAATATAGCATTGGAACTCTTATAGAATTAATGGCCCGGGGTCAGCTGACAGCCTTAGTTGGCTCTGCCAATGCTTTCTCTCATGTGCTTAGTGTGGTACTACCGGTAGCCCTTAGTTTGCATGTAAGCACCAAGTAGCTTTTGTGATTTTTTTTTCTTTTCAACTTATGTGCAGGTTTCCTCCTCTAAAACATTGATCACACCTGTCCAATGCAAATCTTTGTGGAGGCAATTCAGGGCAGAGACTGAGTACAGTGTTTCTCAGGCTATTTCTGCACAGGTATGATAATTCACCTGTTAATGCGTGAACATATATATATTTCCTTTTTTCTGTATACTATGATATTTAGAAAATAATGGAAACCATAAACTGTAATATTTTTTTTCTTTCCTATAATGTGTTATTTATGGTTAAAATCTCTTTCTGGTAGGGTTTAGATTTATAGCACCATTATGACTATATTGGTCTGAGCCTTGCTAGATTTTGTTTATTTTGGATTACAAGGGTCAACATTTTTTCTTATTGTTTATAGAAAATGGTTCTAAGGGGTTAAAGAGGTGGAAAGACACATCAATAAAGATGGCCTCTTAACTCATGCTTTGTAATTGAGTCGGTGCATGCGATGTTGCTTTTGCCCTGCATAGATGATTACTGTTAATTGGCATAGATTCAAAGTTTTAGTATATCATGGTTGAGATGAATACATTGTTGCACATGTATGAATATCCTTATCAATCGCTCTTCAGTGGTTAACTTTTCTCAAAATTTTGATAGTTAAATCCATTGCACATGTTGTTCTACTTTTCAGGAAGCTAACAAGCGTAATAACAACTGGTTACCACCTCCTTGGGCAATTGTTGCCTTGATTGTCCTGGGATTCAATGAATTTATGACACTTTTAAGGTACATACTTTCCCTATACTGAGGATAGATGACGATGATGGTGTTCTACCATTAAATTTTATGCATTACCACTGTTCTCACACATTCTCATACCTTCATGGCAGAAATCCTTTGTATCTGGGTGTCATCTTTGTTGGCTTTTTACTAGTTAAAGCCCTATGGGTGCAGCTAGATGTCGCGGGTGAATTCCGCAATGGTGTTGTGAGTATAAAATTTTGTTTTAATTGTTGATTGCTTTCTTTCCCTCGCCCCTTCCCAATCTATTTGGTTTCATGAAAATTGGCCTTAAATCTGACAGCACTTTTAAATAAAAGTGGAATTGCTTAATTGAAAGGAAATTATAGTTTGAGTATGAGCATGTCAGTTTCTTATGAAAACTGCAGATGCCAGTTTCTTATGAAAACTGCGGATGCCAGTTTTGATAAATAACTGAAGTTTTGGAACGAAAATCAGTTATGGCAAAGAGCGCTTTCCTAGCAAACATATTAGTATATTATATCATCTGTCATACTACTGTGCAGACTTGTTTTAGGTGAAAATTTTCCATTATCATGCAAATTTAGTTCCTTGAAAGCTCTTCTTTTCAGAAAATAATGTTTATTGTTCTTCTCTACCACTTATTCAGCAAACAAATATGGAATCTAAGTAAGATTAGCTGCTGGCCCTTATTTTAGTAAATTATTTGAGAAAGAACTTTGGTCATAAAATATGAATAACCACAATATGTTATTGTAAAAAGGTTTTTAAGAAGTGGGCTTATAACTGTGTGCTACTATGTCTACAGCTTCCCGGACTTATTTCTTTGTCCAGCAAACTTGTTCCAACTATCATGAACATGATTAAAAGACTAGCAGACGAAGGGGCAAATGCTGCAGCTAATGATCCTCATCGGAACCCTCCACTAGCATCAAAAAACTTTACGAATGAAGGGAATGCTAGCAGTGAAATGTCATCCAGTGCCTCATCTGGACTGACAGAATCTGACTACTCCAGCCCCTCAAAACAAGACTAGTTAAACTAAGCTCTCTTGATCAAAGACCATTTTTTCTGTTTGAAGATGCTCTCGTGTTCTGCGCACTTATTGTAATGGTGTTACTCGCATATCATCTTCGTATATTAGGTCTGTGAGCTTGTACGTCACTGTTGCAAGCACGTAATGGTAATATTTTTGTAGGCATCATTTTTGAGCAAGTGCCAACATACAAGGGGCTGTTTGTTGTTGTGAGGAAGCCCCCATTGAGTAGTAATTATTTTTTGGGTCTAGGTGTTTTTTCGTTTGTTGGACAAGCTGCAAAAGGATCCATTCAGTGCTCGATATTGATATTGAAGTTAGTTGATTATGATGATGATTTGCATCAGTTTTGTATTGCTACAATTGTAACCTTGTTTGGTTGTATTTTACTGAAAATTTTCAGAGACCAATTCTTATTTGATATGGTTTCCGCGGGGACATATTCATTTCCCAAATAGACGGAGTGGGCCGATCATTGTCTTTATCCATCAGCTGCCTTGAATATCAACAAGTCGAAACGAAGCTATGTTAAAAATTGATTGAAGGCCAAACTTTATTTTTTAGATTTTTTAGATTTTATTTTTTATTTTCCACCTGGAAAGAATCCAAGTTTGAACAATGACAACTCTCTCTTCTGGGAGTTCTGCATGGCAACACTGACTGTTAATTAAGTGTTTATACTTCCACTAGGTCGGTTCTATGCCCAATATTCTATACCGTTATCGTATTTGTCTTGTGTATGCAAGGATGCATGGGAATTATATTAGGTAAGATAAAAAAACTTTGGGTAATAAAAATTAAAATTCGATAAACTTTAAGATAGTAAAGCGAAATCTAACCTATTATATATTATAGCCAAGAGCGGAACCAGAATATTTTCGATGGGTGAGTTAGCTAAATTTTTAGCTTAAACTCTAATGATCTTTATATATATATATATATATATATATATTATAAACGTACTATCTCTATAGTTTTGAAAGTGTACAAAAAATACATATTAAATACAAAAAAAAAACATATTATCAAAATGAATATATGTTCAACAACATAATTGAAAGTGTACCTATTCAAATTGTGCCATGCAATCCTTGAGAGAATTGAAATATTTTGTTATTGCATCTAAATTGATATTATCACACACCTTTTCTTCAATATAGACAATGGTAGAATTATAATTTTTTAATGTGTTTAGTTTATAGTGGTTTTCTCTTAAAAACCTGCATTAAACAACAGCTAGAATTCATGGCTTGTTCCGCTATATGAACTTTGTGCCGTAAATTCTGTGGTATTGAGGCCCTGGGATCAAACTCTTTGTTGTGTTTGAATGTCCTTATGTTAATCTCTACCCCTTATCGCTATAGCAGTTAGGTCACGTTTCAGAAAGAAAAAAAATTGAAATGGGCCCCCCGCCAAAAAAAATTCTAAGGTATTATTTCAAATTGCAGGTGGGGCCATATATACAGAGTCTTCATTTTTCTTCAGAAAGCTATATATTGCAGCAGATTTTTGGAGTCAGATCCACATATAGATTTTTGGAGTGAGAGTGCAGAGAGTGCAAATTTTACAAAGTTGTCCCTATCCCCTCTATGTGCATGAGAGTTTGTCTCCTCTCATTTCCGCATGCTGTGGTTGCTTTTTGTTTTTTTTAATCTAATCCGGTCTCCTTCCCTTGAAAGTCTTTTTCTCTTCTACTTCTCTCTCTTATGCTGCTTTCCTCCATCATTTGTTTATTGTTTCTCTTGCTTTCCTCTCATTTCCGCGGAAAATTAGTACTATTTCGGCAGAAAATTAGTACTATTTCAAATTCCCATGTTATTTTAAAAATTATTCAAAAAATACTCAAAAGATGAAAATAAAAATAATTCCTTTCAGCCATGTTACTTTAAATATTCCTTTCAGCCATGTCCGTCGTGTTTCCATTTCTGTTATTTCATTAGCAGGTGCAAGTGCAAGCAAGCTCTCGCCAAGAAGCTCTTCCGCTTCACATTTTTGAATCGCCATGGATGCTGCTGCCAGTACTAACAAGAGCAACTCTGTATTAGGAAATGGTGGGTCTTTATTTACACTACTGTTATTAATTAGATCATGATCATGTTATTTTTACTTCGTTTGATCATTCGATCCTCATCCATGGCGATGCACGTTACATGTATATAATATAAACACACATATATATATATATATTATAAACATGTATATAACATAAACATATATATATAAATATAAATAATATAAAAAATATAAAAAATATAAAAAATATAAATATTATCTGGCGACTTCGCCGGACCAGAGGTTACTCCGGCGACCTCGCCGGTGGCGACGCCGGTAATGGGTCGCCATTAACTAGTTGGTTTTGTTGTTAGGTCTCACACTTCAGCCGTCTCTCACAGACAGTAGGGTGAGGCTTACGTGTGGACACCGCCATGAGATGATCAAGTTTTCTTCTAATTTTTCACTTCAGAATTTAAAAATATGACGTGGGACGATAATAAATACAAGTAATTAATAATAATAATTAAGGGGACAATTTGGTATTTAATAATAATCTAGAGATATTGCTTTTGTTTGATTATTCCTATCTACCGTATTTCAGCATTTTCTTCTCCGGTGAGCGGTGATGGCTGCTGCCCTACTCTTCTTGTTGGTGGTGACAGAGAGTTTGATGTCACTGGATTTGAAAAGTTTTCAAAATTCACAGAGTTTGCTAAAGTTGGACCTTCTTATCTTGTTGTCGCCATTATCGGCCCACAAAGTAGTGGTATGATTCTTACTTACCTTTTAATCTTCATTTCTGACTTGGTTGAGGATTCACAAAAATATCACTCTGGTGAATAAGATATGCTTTTGGTCATTCTCTGTTTTCTCATCTGATATTGATATTGATTGATATATGACAATGTCTTTTTAATACTAATCATCTGTCCAGGAAAGAGCACACTACTAAACCATTTATTTCACACCGACTTTAAAGAAATGGACGCTTTTAGAGGACGGCAAGTACTGTGCACAATGATCAAAATTCAACTTTGTGTTGTGTTTTCTTTTAGTGACCATGAATATGATGGGATATGCTTTTATTCCAGGTCTCAAACAACAAAAGGTATTTGGGTGGCAAAATGTCCCACCATTCAACCTTTTACTCTTGTTATGGACATGGAGGGTACAGATGGGAAAGAACGAGGAGAGGTGCTTTTAGTTTTCGTCATCAAATTTCTATTTATGGCCATGCTCGAATTTATTGTCATTACCGATTCTCTGGCCAACACACGAATCCATTGCTGGATGATCACTTTTTATTTCTTTGACTACAGCTCTTACTTGTTGCTTACAGATGACAGACATTTTCCTCTTACTTAATCAAGAACAGAAATGAGAAATGAAAATGACCGATTTATGGTCCTAGTATCAGGATTGCTTGTCATGGTTGCAATCTACTTAATTGGAATTTGGTTATTTATTTACAGGATACAGCATTCGAGAAGCAGACTACTCTTTTTGCCCTTGCTGTTGCAGATGTAGTGCTCATTAACATGTGGGGTTTTTCTTTTACCCTTTCTTTATTGACTGTTTGGATTTGTAATATTTTCCCCTCTCTCTGTGAGTAATCTTCTTTGGCAATTTTTGTGTAGATGGTGCCATGACATTGGTCGTGAGCACGCTTCAAATAAGCCTCTCCTAAACACCGTGTTCCAGGTATATTTTCTCCTCCCTACAAATTTCAGAGGCTTGATTTCTTGAACTTTATGCTTTTATTTGTTAACAGGTGATGATGCGATTGTTTGGTCCTCGTCAGACAACCCTGATCTTTGTCATCCGTGATAAGACAAAGGTTCCTTCTTCTCTTTTAGTATTTCTCTGTGATTTGAGATGGAGCCAATTTGCATTTGTCTTTATTATTCATTTTGGTAGTCTGTTGCATCGTTTCCTTCCTTGGTATAAAGCCATTCCAGTCTAGGCTGCGTTTTTGATAGTGTAGTTATGCTTTTTTGTTTGTAGACGCCTCTGGAGAATTTAGAAAGCGAACTTCGGAACGACATTCAGAAGGTTAACCAATTTGGTGCTTTATTTGTTGTTGCCTTACTTTTAGTGTTGTTTGTTAACCCCGTCTCTCCTTTACTGCAGATATGGGAGTCTGCTCCTAAGCCTGAAGCCCACAAGGAAACTCCATTGAGTGAATTTTTCAATGTAAGATGTCATGCTTATATGACAGATAAGATTTCAAGTTTATTTGATGTTACTGTGGTGAAAACTATCCATCATGTGTATTGATTGACAATGTGTTATATTTATGACTAAAAATGGCTAGGTTGAGGTTGTTGCGCTTTCAAATTATGAAGACAAAGAAGACACATTTAAAGAGGAGGTATGTATATGTGCTATGAGGGCACCATGCAGATTTTCTTTCTTTTCTTTGGGCCTTGGACACCATGTTATATTAATAACTAGGCAGGTGTTGCAGGGTTTCTCAAGTGTTGCTGCATATTTTATTTCATTAACACTTCGTCGACTACCTTAAAAAATGTTTCTGTACTCTGTCATTTGCCCCTTGCCATCTCCTCTCTCATCTTTTGTTGCATTCCAGTTTCTGCCTCAAGAAACCAATTGTCCCATTTCTATTTTTTATACTAAAATGCCTCCTAGTATTCAAATTTATGGATCTTGTGCAGGTTTGCCCTTTTTTTGTGTCAAATTTATGTAACTTATGTTTGTGAATGAAAGGTTGCTTGCATGAGGCAGAAATTCTTCCATCATAATAAACTTGCTGGAGATCGACAGGCGGTAGTTCCTGCTTCAGGATTTTCTTTGAGTTTACGGGAAATTTGGGAAAAAATAAAAAAACACAGAGATCTTGATATTCCTTCCATCAAGGTAAAACTGTGAATACAATTGTTTTTTGGTCGAAAACTGTGAATACGATATATGTATGTAAATTTGAACAAGTCATCCATAACTCTTCCATTGCAGGTCATGGTGGCTACTGTACGTTGTGAAGAGATTGCCAACGAGAAGTATTCTGCTTTTGCAGCAAATGAGGTACTTGTTTTTCATGTATTGCCATATTTTCCATCTTCTTCAATTCTAGTTGGATGGCCTTGAATTGCTTTGGAATTATCACAGGGATGGATTCAGTTGAAAGTGATCTCAGTTCATACTGGCTTTGGAAAAAAGCTGAGTTCAATGATTGATACTTGTATATCGGAGTATGTATCTTTCACTTATATTTCTCAGCTTGTTGTAGTCTACAGGATAAGATTATATTTCTCACCTTTTGCCTTATGTGGTTGAATAGTTCTTTATATTTAGTTTAATTTGTTTTTACAATTCTAGGTATGATGAAGAGGCTACATATTATGATGAATGTGTCAAATCCGTGAAGCGCAAGCAGCTTGAAGAAAAATTGCTGCAAGTAATGAATCTCTATTGGAGGATTTAGCTTTATGCACATGCACTCTAAATATGAAGGAGGAAATACAATATAACAAACTAAAGAATAACATAATTATGGAGATGTGAAGTCCGAAGGCTATACAGAGCTCCTACACAAACTTACTTGAGACAAACTTTAATAAGATTGATACTTTAAATACTCTACTACAACACTTACTCTTGATACACTTGATACACACTAACATAGAGTGGATAAAATGCCTATTTATAGGCCATAATATTAACTCAACATTAAACATAATCATAACCATTATACCCACTAAACCTCACATTTTCTTCAACTCATAAACTAGACACAATAGCTAAATCCTTTAGATTCTAACTTTTTATCTCCTAAACTTTTGACTTTTGAAATTACACCAACAGTCTCTACTGTAATTTCAAAGCTTATTAATGCAAATGCTTTCCCCCTTACTTGTCTTCCATGCTGTTTATGTTCACGAAACTTTGAGGTTGGCCAATACCATTTTCTTTTGGATTTTCATCTTGTGTTAGCATTCTAGTTTCTAGCTCTAGATCCATCACTTGATCTTGTAGCCTCTCAATATCGTCAAGTAGCTTTCCACATTTGATCTTGAAATTCATCAACGCATTAAAGTTGACATCGAGCACTTTAATGATATGATGTTCAATCAAAAAATTCAGACAAAAATATGTCGCCAAGTGTTCTGCCTCCTTCTTTGTGTTTTTCCATCTGCTTGAAAAATTCGGATGTGCACCTCCATCAAAACTAATATGACACATGAATTACATTGCATGAGCCGGTCCCTTGGTTACAAAATTAAAATGTGATTCAATATTAAGATTGTGTGCAGCTTCAATCAAAAAATGGACTTAAATGGCACAACGACTAATATACTCATCTTTTTCTTCTTCT
Source organism: Prunus armeniaca (assembly GCA_903112645.1). NCBI lineage: Eukaryota > Viridiplantae > Streptophyta > Magnoliopsida > Rosales > Rosaceae > Prunus > Prunus armeniaca. The sequence continues at coordinate 3,775,108 of CAEKDK010000003.1, read as the reverse complement.
GGCTGCAAAAGAGAACACAATTAATAATCAAACACTTTCCTTCATGAATCAAAAAACACTACATTTTCTTTCCTTTTTTCTTATGGTTGCACATTTGCCCCAACCTTCACAAGAACCATTGTTTTTTTATTTTTTTTTCTTTCTTCTGCATTCATGTGCCATTCTCTTTTCCTTCGGCATCCTTGTGCCTTTCTTTCTTCATTCGGTATCCATGTGCCCTTTTTTCATTGGCTGTATGCCTTTCACTTACAGCCAACACACAATTTTTCTTTCTTTCTACACATCTCAAGCCCAAGATAAAACATTTTAATAACAACCAAAAATATTTTCATCACGCCAACACAATTTAAATATAGAACCACAACCAACGCTTCATGCTACATGCCAAAAAATCATTTAAAAATTGGACTATGCTCCAAACGCCACATATGTGATACAGGTCCTCATGACCGTATCAGCTCTGTTACCACTTATTGGAGGATTTAGCTTTATGCACATGCACTCTAAATATGAAGGGGTAAATACAATATAACGAACTAAAGAATAACATAATAATGAAGATGTGAAGCCCGAAGGCTACATAGAGTTCCTACACAAACTTACTTGAGACAAACTTTAAAAAAATTGATACTTCAAATACTTTACTACAACACACACTCTTGATACACTTGATACACACTAACATAGAGTGGATAAAACGCCTATTTAAAGGACATAATATTTACTCAACATTAAACATAATCATAACCATTATACCCACTAAACCTTACATTAACTTCAACTCATAAAATAGACAAAATAGCTAAACACTTTAGATTCTAACTTTTTATTTCATAAACTTATGACCTTTGAAATTACACCAACAATCTCGACATCATTCTTGTCGAACCATATATTACACATTGTTTTCCTTCCCCTCCTCTTTCCTCGTGCTATAGATGGCTGAAATATAGCAATGCAATAGAGACTTAACGGTTTTGGACTTACAGAAAATTTTGCCTCACAGACCAAATTGTGTTTGTTATTCCTTTGATTGTGGTTGATACAATCTGTCATGACTCATCCTCTAATCTACCATGCATGTCGATCAGGGATGTACACATTTTACAGTGAGGGGGACTTTCAAGGCCTTCCGAGTGCATCACAGTAGTTGAACTGATTTGACATAAATTATCCTCTCTTTTTTTCAAAAGAAAAAGCTTCCAATTTTAATTATCAAGTCGATTTACCTATCTTTCTTCTATTATTGATTGGTTTCACTGTCTTATTAGCTTGTTCAACCTGCATTCCAAGATCTGCTGGAACTTAAAAGATCTGATACTCTGGATAAGTTCAAGGAAGCATTTGATAAGACCTTGGACGGTGTCAAGGAATTTTCTGTGACTGCTCGTAATTTCACCGAGTCTTTTATGGCTCAATTTGACAAAGGGTGTGCAGGTATGTTTTGAGAATGGCATCCCTTTAGCCAAACTCAAGGATAAAATGCAAAAACTGAAATACATAATAAAAGAAACCCTTCAAAACCATGAAGCTGAGATAGATAAGTCACAAGACAAATTGAAATTTATCCTTGTACACTCAAACACATCTTACGTACAAGCTGACTTCCTGCCAATTGGTCAATTATGGATTAAGAGATAATAGTGTAATACTTAATAAGTTATAAAACCAAATACACTAACCTTGTTCAGCCATAGAAAGATTCCTCATCTTTGGATAGAAGAAAAATTCTTGCTAGTCTGTATGCTCCATCTCCCATGTTGTGATACTACAGGCAATTGCATGATGAATTATTCACATCTTTGGACATAAAGTTATTCATCATGTATTTGCTTGTAGCACAAGTTTGTGCTAAAATATGAATATGGTTTGAATGTATTAGGGTTCATTTTATTCTTTTTCATAAGGAGGTATATATAAGAGTTTACATGTGGGCTTTACAAGGAATTAGATACAGTAAAGAATTAGGAAAGTATCTCCTAATTGTACAATGATTTATCAATTATAAAAAATAGGAAAATAAATCCCTTAATTAATCAAGGAAATAAATCTCCTTGATTAATTAGGAGACTCACATCAACACTCCTCCTCAAGTTGGTGCATATACGTCACCAATGCCCAACTTGGTAAGTGAGTCATGAAATACTCTTCCACAAACAGCTTTGGTTAAGATATCTGCCAATTGATCTTCTGATCTTACGAATGGTAAGCGAATGATCTTCTTCTCAATTTTTTCTTTGATAAAATGTCTATCCACCTCAACATGTTTAGTTCGATCATGTTGAACTAGATTATGGGCAATATCGATGGCTGACTTGTTATAACAATGTAACTCCATTGGCTTTCCTGGCTTGAAACCCAATTATGTCAATAGTCTTCCAATCCATAGTAATTCACAAACTCCGTGAGTCATTCCTCGATACTCTGCTTCAGCACTAGACCGAGAAACCATCTAACTTCCCATGGTGTAGTAATTTTAGCAGGGCCCCAAACATCAGAATGAACAAGGGAAAAGGGAACCAAACTTTTATTTGAACTTAAGGGAAAAGGAACACGATGGCTCTTGGCTAGTTCACAAATGTCAAACTTAAAATTGGAAATATCTAAATCAAAAAATAAGGAAGGAAATAGCTTATGTAAATATTCAAATGAAGAATGTCTAAGACTGCGATGCCATAACCATACTTATGAAGTTTTCTTCTCAACACTCGCACCCCACATTGTGTAAGCTTGAATTAGGCTGGCTTCACTGTGAGATGCCAAGTCCAGATAGTAGAGTTTGCCTTTCCTAGTACCACAACCAATTGTCTTGCTGCTGAAAATGTCCTGAAAAACACAATGAGTAGGCCAATGCAATTCAAAGCCGTAGTAATTTGGGCAACAGACAAGAGATTATGTTGTAAGGATGGAACAATAAACACAGAATCCAAAGTGAGGGAGTCAGAGAGAGAGAGGGAACCCTCCCCAATTACTGGATATGGGGTACCAGTGGCATTAGACACCATCGATTGAGAGGTCGGTGTATGAGAGGTAATTTGTCCAGGATCAAAGGTCATGTGATCAGTGGCTCCGGTGTTAATGACTCATGAGTGTTTCTTTGAAGAACTATGCAAAGCATAACCTCGGGTACCTGTTGTGGCTATAGAGGCAGAGGCGGAAGCCGGTGCAGTCGGAACAACAGGACTTACAGGATCTGAGGTAGAGGATGTATTGAGTGATTTGCACCTATTCTTGCGGGGAGCTTTGGAGTGGTCCCACTAATCCGGGTACCCAATCAATTCGTAACAGCCAGCACGGGTATGTTTGCTTCCACTACAGTGAGTGCATTTGTGCTCCGGAAGAGAGCTTGTGACTTGAGTATGAGAAGCACCACTTGAAAAGGACGGAGGGCCTCGTGGACGTCCAGTGGCCAGGACCGCATTGTCTGGAGTACTGGTCATGGTCTGTCGTTGTTGAGCTTTGCGACAGGCAAAGGTTTGGTCAAGGTCTAATTTGGGATCTTTGTGCATAATTTCCCCCCAGACTTGATCAAACTGAGGGTCGAGGCCGGAAAGAAAAAGGTGAACACGAAGACGATCTAGTTCGGTTTGACGTTCAGTCACATCGGCGTCGCAGTGCATGCTATTCGGAGTGCGGTGATCAATCTCCTGGAAGATGGTCTGCAGCTGGCTGTAGTATTTGTGGACAGGTGCACCATGCTGTTTAATGGAGAACGCCCATTTGTTGAGATAAAAAAGGTAAGTTTCATCCCCACCATCAAAGTAGGTTTTCTTCACGGCATCCCAGATTTCTTTGGCGCTACTTAAACGGATGAAACGACTCATCAAGTCGGGTGACATGGAGTTGATGAGCCACCCTTTGACCCAAAAGTTCTCCGTACACTATTTGGTGTAGGTGAAGGAGAGCTTAGAAGGTTGCGGGGCGTCGACCGTGAGGTACCCCAATTTTTCGCTGGCAGCAATACGCATCTCCATGACTTGAGACCATAAGGCATAATTGGTCTCTGTCAAGATGACGTAGGTAGGAAACGGAGTGTTGTCACTATGAATATAGTAACAATTTGGGAGGATGGTGGATTAGAGGATGAGGAAGTGGAGTCGGTGGGTTTTGAAGCAGAGACAATATCCATGGCAGCGGAAGGATGTATGAATAAGAGAAATGTATGTGTTTAGAAATTTGGTATGTGTTTAGGAATATGAAGGTATGAGGGATGTGTATAGAGATCTGAACCTAGGAAAGGTAAAGATGAGGAATATGATTTAGGGTTTGGGTGTGAAGAAATTTGATATGAGGATTTATGGTTTGTGTTTGAAGAAATTTGATATGAGAATTTAGAGACAACCGAGAATCGATTGCTCTGATACCATGCTAAAATAAGAATATGGTTTGAATGTATTAGGGTTCACTTTATTCTTCTCCATAAGGAGATACATATAGGAGTTTACATGTGGGATTTACAAGGAATTAGATACAGTAAAAAATTAGGAAAGTATCTCCTAATTGTACAATGATTATCAATTATAAAAAATAGGAAAGTAAATCCCTTAATTAATCAAAGAAATAAATCTCATTGATTAATTAGGAGACTCACGTCAACAGTTTGATCATGAATCTTTGAGTGCATAAATCTTGCAATGTATTGAGTTGCTTTGGCTCACTTAATAATACACTGCCAGATGTTTGCAAACAACGATCATGGATCTTTCTTGCCACGACAAAATAATAGCTTCATACTGTTGCCGTGCCAAAATTTCCCTGCAAACATTATAAAGCTTTCAGTTTTACAAGCTTTTAACTATTGCTGCAACGAAAACCTAGTTAGGTAGGAGATAATATAACTTAAGCTCTGATACAACATGTAACACTTAATAAGTTATAAAACCAAACACACTAACCTTGTTCAGCCATAGAGTCGAATAGAGTGCACGAGAGAGATAGAGAGATATCTTCTCCTAGAAGCCGATGCCTTATGCCCTAATTCTAGATGGGGTGAATATCTGTATAAGCTTGAGTGTTTCATTGGTTCAGGAGTCTTGCCCATCAAGAAATTCCAAGAGATAACCTTAATGCAATAGAACATTGAGTCCCAATCCATATAGAACTAGGAATCCCTAAGCCTTCACTAAGACTGCTGGTCGAGAGAAGGATTGAGTTCTTGATAAACAATGAGTCCTTGTAATCCTACAAGATCACCTCAGTGAGTTTAAGACATTAAACAATCTTACAAATAGGCCTTTTGAATTGGCGTCATTATGTGTTTTACTTGCTCTGTAAGTTACAATGAGATTAACACATTAATTATTATGCAGATGCTGTTATCAAACAAGCAAACTGGGACACATCTAAAGGAAGGGATAAACTTAGACGTGATATAGAAGCCCATGTTGCTTCAGTTCATGCTGACAAGATAAAGCACCATTGTGAGGTATAATAGCATATTTTTGTACATTCTCTCTTCTGAAATAGTTGGGGTTACTGGTTTTCATCAACCCGAGCCAGAATTCGGCTCCAAAAGAAAGTAAAAGTTGAGCTACTACTGTGATAAGTTAATTTTGTTAAGGACATTGATTGCTTTCGTTGTAACAGATTCCATGTAGTGTCTATTGTTGACAAAGTTGTCATAGGAACTTGGTTGATGATGATGTAACTATAAAATGCAGGCAAACTTGAGGGAGCTGTTATCAGGACCGGTGGAAGTCCTTTTGAAGCAAGCTAATAATATGACCTGGCCCACAATAAGAAGCCGTCTTCGAGAGGCTGAATCAGATTTCTCTGGGAGAGCTGTTGCAATTTCTGGTTTTGACATGGATGAACAAACCAAAGCCAAAATAAATGCAAGTCTAGAGAAATATGTAAGACGTATGGTTGAAGATAAAGCAAAGGAAGAGGCTGGAAGGGTCCTCATCCACATGAAGGAGAGGTAGGGAATTCTCTCTCACACAATGGTTTGACGTTATTTAAGATTTTATTGTAGAGATTTTCTATTTAAACTCTGCACTTCTCTTTGTTCACCCCAATACTTAAATCATTAAGCTGTAAGTTTTATTATTGTGTAAAAAGACAAAAAAGGTCATCAAACTTAATAATTAACCCTAGTACACACACCCCACACACCCCACCACTCTTCATATTAAGTTTTAGAAACCTCCTTCCAACTTCCTGTTTACAAACTCTCTCTCTCTCTCTCTCTCTCTCTCTCTCTCTCTCTAACTCAAGTTCTCAACTCAACAATACCCAAGTGTTAGAATTCCAGTTACAATCCTTGAAGAGAGGTAAAACTGTTCTCTTCCTCTAGATATTAAATTTCCGATTTAAGGTTTCATTTGTTTGTGTTTTTTTTGGTTGGGAACAAAGAAAATTGTGGGGTTTAAATAGAAAATCTCTTTTAGTTCTTATTTTTTCAGTTTGGGGTGTATTTAAGGGTAGTTTGGGAAGATAGTGGAGTTTTCTTAGAAATTGTGAAAATTTAAATTAAAAGTTGGGGTGAACTTAGAACATGAGGTGAACTAAGAGAAGTGTGGGGTTTAAATAGAAAATCTCTTTATTGTATGCAATTGATATTTGAATTGCCTTTATAGGTTTATAACAAAATTTAGCTACGATTCTAATTCAATCCCACGTGTTTGGAACCGGTGGGAAAATATTGGAGCGATCGCCAGAACTGCTCATTCTACAGTATGGCTCAATTTTTATTGACAGTTCTTGAGAGTTTGAATTTGAACTGAAGCTTTGTTAACTATATATATTCATAATGTGTAATTTTTTCAGTCCCTAGAAGTGCTTTCTGTTATGGCTGTGATCCGTTTGGATGGTGATGATGATGGTGATAAAATTCAGGCTACTTTAAAAAGTGCCTTGCTGGATAGAGATATGAATACCACAACAAATGACCTACTGGCTTCAAATACTTGGGAAGAGGTGACCCTTCTTTTGTGCGTTTTTTTTTTGCTTAGTTTAAAGATAGATCTCTCAACAAAAAAAAACACCATAGATACTGATATTTATTTATTAATATATATTCAATTTTATCCAATTTTATTATTATTATTTTTTATACAAATGATATTCTACTTTAATCTAAATTACGGGGAGGTAGTTTCGAACTTGGCTAAGCCCATATATTCATATCCAGTCTTAATTTATTAATATTCAAAGATTTTGCATACTAGATTAAGTAGAAAAATATTTGTAAATAATATTGAGAGGGTTGGAGCAGTCCGCGCCGCATTGAGCTAGAGTTTAAACACTTGATCTAATCCCTACCCCACGCAAGGCCAGCTCTCCCATGGCTATAGTATAGGCCAAAACGGACTTTGACCCATTGAATTTGGGCCGGCTCTCCAGCTCTCTCTCTCTCTCTCTCTCTCTCTCTCTCTCGTAAGACCATTTATAGGTTTCCGGACTTTCCCCTTGCTCTATACAGGTTCCATCATCAAAAACATTGATCATACCTCTTAAATGTAAAGAGTTGTGGGAGGAATTCAAGGAAAACACCAAGGACATTGTTTTGAAGGCCATAGCTGAACAGGTATGATATCTCACCAATTAATAAATGGAAACTATTGTGAACTATAAATGGTTTTGTTTGGTCTTCCATAATGTGTTATTTGATCGCCTGCTGTTATGGAGCTATGGTTAAAGTCTGTTTCAGGTTTTCTTTAGGTTTAGATAAACTTACTCATGAATGATGCGTTTCATCAGCTTAAAAATCTCTCTGAATTTAACTTACTGACAGTCATCCCTAGTCCATTAATTCAACATGTTGTTTTCCTTTTCAGAAGGCCAACGCGCGTTTTCAACTACCTCCTTGGGCAATTGGCTGTTTGATTTTCGTGGGATACAATGCCATTACGAGACTAATGAGGTACACACTAGTTCCCCTACACTACACAGGAGGATATAGATGATGTTCTTTCTACCATATATATATAAAATTACCTCTACCATGTTCAAATTTATTCCTCCATGGATGCAGAAATCCTTTGTATCTGGGTGTGGGTGTCATCCTTGTTGCTTTTTTACTCGTCACGCCCCTATGGTGCTGGTTTGCCAGTCTCTGGTGAAATCCGCAAGGGTTCTGTGAGTGAGTGTCACATTTTGTTTTAATTATTGTTTGTCACTCTCCCTACTCCCTCCCCCCTTAGTACTATACGTATAGACACTGGTACTCCGTGTATAGCATGCTTTTTGCCTCCACGGCTAGTGATTTTAACATTCCTCGTTTCACCTCCTGCACTCCTCAGGTGAGTGTAGAAAGAATTTTTTTATATTTAGTTTGGAGTGCAACTGGCTAAAACAGGAGTGCCAAAATTACTGGTTTGTGGGGATTCTGGACACATACTGAGTCGTTAACTTGCTCCTTCATAATAGTTTTGTTACGATTTCAGGTGAGGGTAAAGAGTGAAAAGACAACTTAGTGGGCTTGGTGTGGTATGCTCTTGGAGAAATGGTTGCAGGGCCCCGATCGACTTTATTTCAATCAACCAACAAAAACTAAAAACTAAATCTCAATTCCACTTGATTTTGTTTTGTACTGTAACAAGGGACAAGTATATGTGTTGTATTGTAATTTTGAATTTTATTTTGTATTGTTATTTCTTGTTCTAAATTGAAGACTACAACTATATAGCTATCATACTAAATTTATTTATTTTAGTTTCTCTAACGATTTCTTGCAACTTAATTTAATCTATGTTTCGCAATTTTTTTAGTTAGTTTTAGAAATAATATTTTGGACGAACTTTTTTTTTGGGGTGAGATGGTGGGAAGAGCCCCAAAACAACTACACAGCAGTAATGAAGCGAGTCCTATGAATTCCCATCAGATCCCCAAAACAACTAACTTTCTTCAGTCTAGGGAGAGTAAAAGTTGTGCTGTGTCAGTCTAATTATCCCAAATTGCTGGTGGGGCTAGCATATCCTTGCGAGTGGTTCTGCCCGTGATTATAGCATTCCCAGCACCAACGCAAGGCAGCCCTAATTTAACCCTTAGCCCACGCCACCACCAACGCAAGTGAAAATCACCAGATCACAAAAAGAAAAGTACCACCTTTTCAATACTGTACTAGGGTGAGGCTTACGTCACTACAACACAAAAACCATTAAAGGACACGAAGTCCTAATTAAGTTGGACTATCTTATCTTCTTGTCGCCATTATCGGCCACAAAGTAGTGGCATGCATTCTTACTTAATTACCTTTTAATCTTCATTTCTGACTTGGTTTAGGATTGACAAAAACATCACTCCGGTGAATAATGAAGCTAAGTTTTTGAAATTCTGCTACTGTTTTGAAGCTTAATCAGAGAGCAAGCTTTACAAATGGGCACTGATTTTCCCGCTTCCCTTTTATTCACTTACATTTTTTATTTAAAAAAAAATATTTTAAAAACAATTTTGTTGTCTTTTATTCTCTTTCTTTCCTGTTCTATCCTTACTCAAAATTAATTTATTTTTACTTTATTTTTATTTCTTTTTCTTTATACTTAATTTCCATATGCATTCCATTTTCAATAGTGTTAATTATTTCTTACTCGATGAAAGGAAAAACAAAATATCAATGGTGATCAAAATTCTCGGGTGGTTTCAATCGATGGGCTATATCAATTAATCTTAATGGAATTTTTTTTTTTCTGTTTTGTTGCTTAATTCTTGAGTGGTATGAATCAGACAATGCCCAGAATTTAAATTCAACTATTTTATTATTATTATTATTTTGAAAACTTATGGGTCGTTTGGATTAGATTTGAAGAAAAAAGGGATGTTGTAGGCCTTAGTTGAAGTTTGAACTGTTTAAATTGATATGATTAGGATTAAGTTCCTTAATTATTTGTTAATATGTTCTAGGTTTGTTTTCTTTGGCTTTATATTCTTAACTATGATGATGAGAGTTTAACAAATTTAGGGAGCATATATAGCTAGTTCTTTATGATTGTAGAACCCTTATTCAGACCAATAAAATAGTTGTCAGTAATTGGTTCCTAATTATATATATATATATATATAAAGCAAAATGCAGAGAATGGTGAAACATTCAAAATACCAAAAAATGCCATTGGTTAATGCAAACATTAATAATTGAAATTATTAATTAAATGAGGATAATATGGTAAATTCATACTTTTACATATTAAAAAAATTAAAATTAAAATTAAAAGAAAAATTAGATAATGGACTCTATTGTTATGGAACACAACTACCCATTATCTTTTTGAATAATGTTACTCTTACCACATTTGTATACCACATTTTCATACCACCTTATGTGGCAGATGAGGTGGACAGCCACATATCAATTAAAATTACTTAACATTTTCTTTTCTTTTATGATTTATTAACGCTTTAAAAAAAATTGTCAATTAAACTTTCTTTATTAAAATACACTTCATTGATTTAATTGATGTGGCATATGATATGGACATGCCACATCATGTAGTATAGAAATGTGGGATAAAAATGTGGTAAGTGTAGCATTACTCTATCTTTTTTAATTCTAAAATAAATTTAAGAATAATACTAGTCTTACCACATTTTTTATACCACATGATATGGCGGCTGTGTGGTGGCTGATGTGTACATACCACATCATGTAAAATACTAGTTTCTGTTTTTCTAATTTTATTGATTAAAATACACTTCATTCATTTAATTGATATGTCATATGATATGGACATGCCACATCATGTGGTATAGAAATGTGGGATAATAATGTGGTAAGTGTAGCATTACTCTAAATTTAAAACTTCTATAAAAAAAGAGTAATGCTACACTTACCACATTTTTATCCCATATTTCTATACCACATGATGTGACATGTCCATATTATATGCCACATAAATTAAATCAATGAAGTGTATTTTAATTAAGACAATTAGAAAAACAAATACTGGAATAAATCATAAAAGAAAAGAAAATATTAAATAATTTTAATTGACGTGGCTGTCCACCTCAGCTGCCACATAAGATGGTATAGGGATGTGGTATACAAATGTGGTAAGAGTAGCATTATTCATAAAAAAATGCCTCTTGCAGACGTGAAAGCCCGTGCGAAGAGGCTAGTATATAGATTATAAACTTACCGTTTTTATAGTTTTTCTATAAATAAAAGTACACATATCATATACAAAAAAATACATTTAACATAAAACAAATAAATATTAAATACAACTAAAAATACATATTATCAAAATGAATATATGTTCAACAACATAATTGAAAGAGTACCTATTCAAGTTGTGCCATGCAATCGTTGAGAGAATTGAAATATTTTGTTATTGCATTTAAATCGATATTGTCATACACCTTTTTTTCAATATAAACAATCATAGAAGAATATTTTCCTAGTGTGAATAGTGGGCCAAGAACAGCAGGTAGGAGAAAAGTTGTACTGTGCGTCAGTGCAAGGGATTATCCCAAATTGTGACTGGTTCTGCCCGTGATTATAGCATTCCCAGTACCAACGCACGGCAACCCTAATTTAACCCTTAGCCCACGCCACCATCAACGCAAGTGAAATGGTATAGGTATAGCATTATCAGCCAAGCCTTGGTGTCTTGGAAGGGTCTAAGATTTGAAATGGTATCTTCTAACATCAGTCCCCAATTGCATATAAATATTATGCAGCATTATTTGAATATTGACTCTTTTCCTATCCAATAATGCCGAGTTTTGAATTTTGAATTTTTTGGGCTGGAATCACTTACCAGACAACATGCACTGAAAAATCTTTACTTTATTAGAAACGAAAAGGCAGAAATACATATTATGTCCAACACAAAATGATCCTAGGGAAAAAACCAGAGACAAAACAGCAGAAATACATATTAAGTCAACACTTTCTCTCTCTCTCTCTCTCTCTTAAAAAGTACACAACGAAACGAACTCACACATGGGCATGGATACCATAGCTTCATGGCTGTGTCTTCCTTTTTCTCAGAAAGGTGGTGGGTGGTGCAGATTTCGATAAAAGAATAAGTCTTTAGGTTTCTTTTCTATTTCGTTTAAAAAAAACCATCAAGTCCGTATAAAAATAAATTTAGGGTTTCATAAATAGGAGAAAACATAGATAGATAGAGTATAGAGATACCGTAAGCAATAATTTGATGAGGTATTCAACACTGAAAAAGTGTATATAATATTAAAATAACCGAGCCACTAGCAAACATATCTAACAACTGTGTCAAGTCAAACCAAAGTTCAAAAATTTATTGATTCCAAAACCAGGTACAAAAAAACTATGGACCAGTAATCCACCAAATAAAATACATCTAAAGACAGCCTAAATAGAAACTTGACAAGCAGAAACATCTCCGAATCCAATGTTATTGACTAAAATCTGATCTTCTCCCAAGGCTCCTCCATACGAACCCTGGAATAGTCCTCAGAAATACACTAAATTACCCAAACCCTTTTTTCCCACTAAGTTTGACTAAGCCACCCAAGTATTCCCACAAGGTTTTTAACTTTATAACTATCCCTATTATGACTTTTTCTTTCTATTGAATTTATTCCAAGTATGTATTTGTTACTCCCTTGTGAGATTCTTCCTGCTCATTATGTAATTGTCTATCTCTTTGTTGTAATTGTTAACCTGGTGTATTTTTAATTTTATTTTATGAATTTCCATATATGTGATTCTCTATGGTTTGATTAGTAGAATTAATAGACTGCTCAATTTGTTTCGGTTTATAATGAATAGTCAAAATTTTTATTTATTTTATGTTTTGGTATGTCTTGTAAGTTTGAATTTTTATTGTTTATATTTTACGAAAGGCCCCCATGTTAGACGTGTAGATGTCTAACCCATTAAAGTGTGGTCTTATAATCATTAAAGGATTCTAAGACTTGATATCAATTAGGAGTTCAAGTGCAACTAAACCTGCAGCTCTATTTAAGTTAGTGTTTTAAGGCTAATATAAGAGCTAAAAGGATTCCTATTTAATTGTGGATTAGAAGTTTTAAGAGTTTCTTGATGGGCAAAACTCTTAGGTTGATGCATATAAATACAAGTGCCCCGCTCAACCGATTAGGCCAACCCACACAAAAGAAATTCACCCCATCTAGAATGAGTGTATGAAGGGATCGGATTGAGGAGATATTCTTGATGTGTGTTCTATCAATGTGCAGTCATTATAGTTTACATGTAGTATCAGAGCCTAGGCTGCATATCTTAAAACTAAAAAATTTCTCCCATCTTTTTCTGCCAAATGCGTTGGATATTTTGATTAGTTTATGGAAGCAATCGACAGTGAATGGTGTACAACTTTCTGCTCCATAAACTCGTCTTAGATTATAAGGATCCGTCTCCACCACCTCCCTCTAAAACCCTAGCTTCCAATTCTCAAAACTCTCCCAAAATCACTAGACTGCTACCGATAATGGTAATTCAAATGACAGCAGCAAGACTCTTCCTCTTAGACCTGATATCCAAAAGCCGTGGCTGTCGGAGAATGGATTTACAACACCCATAGTGGCACAGAGATGGCTCCGTTGGGGAGGAGGAGACGACAAACAGGCATGTTGAGCTGAAACCAGTGATTCAGTTATCAGATTTCATGGGAGGTATTGAGTTTGATCCAGAAATTCAAGTCTGAATAATAGGCAACACTAGCATGAAGCTTAACACCGCATTCAGACCCTTTAAAAGGTAAAGTGGCCTATATTGTTTATTTTGGTTCAGCTCTAAAGATTATTAGATCCTAAAATTTTTGGCCAAATATCCCTAGAAATTAGGAAACGAAACATAAGGGGACAAAATTAGCATAAAGGCTGCTTGTACCTTGCTTTGGGAGAGTCAATCAGTCATGGATATAGTTGGCATGCATAATTTCATATATGGCATATAAGATCTTATTAAAAGAATTGACACATTGGATGCATGCTTATTTCCTTATGAATTAATATAAGTAATTTTATTCCAGCACTAAGCTAAATGCATTTGATATCATTCAAGTTGACATGTTTTCACTAAAGCTGATGTCGAAAAACGTGGAATCATAATCAAGAGTACTTGTGCTTGACTTGCAATCTGGCTAGAGAGAGATAGAATAATTGCATATTTTACAAAGGCCTTTTAGTCTAATAAACGCTGCTTATTTTGGGTAGTTTTAATCATGCTGATTTCTAGGTTTTCAAGTAAGCATGACAGTACATATAAGCATAAAGGTTTAAAGTAATAAATTAGAAAGCTAAAACCTAAAACTGAAAGCTACATAAGCATGTATTGTTTTCTAATCTTGTGTTTCACTAACACATTCTGTTAAGCATGTTTTTGATATAAAGTCTTTATCATTCATGCTTGAAAGGCTATTGATCAAAGACTAGAGAACTCGAATATTGCATTAGTTAAGCGAGCCACAGCAGCTTAACTATTGCAGATTCAGTTTCCAATCTAAAAATTGTTAAATAATTGCATCACAGCTAGTAGCCTTTTGTGCTATTTTCATCCACAGATGAAAAGAATACAAATTGATGACAGATGTGATGGAACAACATGGAGAAAGGGTTTGTGTAAACTAACAGGAAATTTCTTGATCCACAGATGAGAAATTTTCCTGTACAAGAAGTTTATTCAGACCTGATATTCGTCTAGTGTTTTAAAACATGTTTAACTTATGACCCACATGTGTAAGTTAATAATGCTTAAGTAAAGCTTCCTCGGGAAATTTTATCCACGTATATTAATGGTGGAGTGACCCAAAAGATAACGTATGTGAATTAATATATGAATTTCTCTCTATCTACATATGTGAGAATTTAACCTACGAAAGAAATTCATATATCAGCTCTTTTGGTGATCACTAAAAATATGTTTGATTCTCAACCCACAGGTGTGAATCAATAATGTACAGATATTTTTAAGCACTATGGGACAACTTATTCATATATGTTTGTGTTTTAAAAACTTTTCGGAATGTCATAATGAACCTTAACTCCATTAGGCGCATATACGGTTTTGTTTTGTTATATGGATTTTAACATGATACATGTCTTATTTATCAGTTTTGATAAATCTCACGTGTTTGAGTTGTTGATGATAATTTATTAATAGTTATCTTAAATAGTGATTAAAGTTGTTTTCATTACTCAAGGGGAAAGATAATTTTGGTTGATCACATAAAGGGAAACGTGAGCTATTTTGAAACTTTCTTGCTTGGCTATATTGTTTGTTTATGTATGGACATGTTTGAGACTTGGTTGCCTTTCGTATGCATTTAAATGAATGTTTTGTAGCATCAATGCAACTTCACATGTAAAAGGATTGATCCGTAGTTGATTTGGATTAAACCATGCATAGTTGGACTGATCCTCACGTGTTAAAAGTATTTATCCGTATTTAATGGATTGAATCATGTAAAGTTGGATTAATCCATAAGGTTGTGTTCACCATAAAATAAATTGGCTGTTTTGTTAGATCATGTTTAAAGGATATTATGTTACTATTATTTCTTAATTGACATGGATCAAATTGCACTTCTAACTAAGGCTTACAAATTTTGTTTTGAATCAAAAGTGGCACATTGCAATATATAAGATACTCAAGATACGAACGATCTTTTGATTGCTCAAAGTTTTTAAACTTGATAAAGTGATATTTTATATTTTACCTTTGTGATATGGTATTAATTTTTTTGTACCTACATGGAACTTAATGTTGAATGTTTAGAATGCACAAGGATAACTAAATTTTGAGGTGTATATTGTTAGCATTCATAAATTTATAGTTGACAATTTTTCTGTTTTGAACTACCCTAACATGTCGTCTGTTAGGGTGAAGTTATAATTCGAATTAACTAATGACAAAATTAGTCGAGAAGGATGATTTTCTAAGGTTTCTGTAGGCGCCGATTTCATGAAATATGTTGAGAATTGAATTTTTGGTGAATTTATAAAGTTGAAACAGATGCACAGAAATTTTCCTAACAGTTTCTGCATTATGTATATAGATTGTTGAATGACTCACCTAAAGATCTTCAAATGACCTGAATTTTTGATATGTTAAGCATATACATGTCTTCATGAATTCTGCAAAGTTTCATGATTATTGGATGTATAGTTTATTTGTGAGAATTTTATTAGTGATCTGTGTTCAGGAAAGTATGTGCTGACAGATTCTCTGAGTAACTTTGTAGATCAATTTTAGACCTTTTAGTTAGCTATAAACGACTCTATAATTTTTATGTTTTTAGATTAATGTCTCTAGTTTGTTTCCATGAAATTTGATGCTAATCCGACTTATAAATTAATTACGGTAAATTCTCAAGTAATCACATATTATTACTGGAAATTTCTTGACAGTTTTGTGCATTTAGGCTTATAATGTGAAGTACATTAGAAGCACGCCTTGAAAGTTCTTTAACACTTGTCACAATCTTTTCAATCATAAGTTTATTGGTGCATTATATATTGAAGTAGCAAAGTATTGAGTGTTTGCCCAAGTCGGAGAAGTGATGTAAAGTTTTGGGCTTCACACTCAATACCTTATTATTTTCTATTTTGATAAAGCTCATAAAGGTTTTGGAGTATACTTGGGATTTGGAGCATACTTGGAACTGTTTTCTGGTTGTTGACGCATTGAAGTATTACATCTTAAGTGTTGGTTTTATGCATCTATATGTTTATGACTAATGCAATAAGGACTTCTTAAGAGTTTCTTGATAGGCAAAACTCTTAGGTAGATGCATATAAATACAAGTGCCCCTGCTCAACCGATCAGGCCAACCCACACAAAAGAAATTCACCCCATCTAGAATGAGTGTATGAAGGGATCAGATTGAGGAGATGTGCTCTTGTATATTCTTGATGTGTGTTCTATCAATGTGCAGTCATTATAGTTTACACTCCACACATGTGAAATCCATGAAATCCTGACTTCACTACTGCGAAAGAGTACAATTTTCTTTCCAAAGGAGGATGCAAAGTAGGCATTCCACGCTTGTATCTCGGGAAATTTTCTGAGGCACACCCAAAGTAAGCATTCCACGTACAATTTGCAAAACACTTGACGAAACAAGCAACGTCACAAATATTGAACGATGGGGAATGCTAGGAACCTTCTCCATTTTCTTCATGACATGTGTCACTTTCCTTGCGCTTAAAACAATGCATCGCACAAGATAATTTTTGTTTTCCAAGTTTACCCTTATTAAATGTATTAACTTTTCATAGCTTTATAATTTTTTTTTTACAACAACCTTGTTAAAAATTTAAATAAATAAAAAACAGTTTTTTTGTTATTGAAAAAAAAAGCGTTTTTTTTTTCTTTTTGTCTCTAGAGAAACGAAACTCCTATTTTCTGTTTGTTTCTATTGGTCATATGGCTATGTAAACATCACATGTGCAGCTTCCGCCTTAGACAAGTTTGACTGTTTTAAGGCAAAAGAATAATCCTTCGAGCATGGTTAAGTACCAATCAATAGTGGTCTAAATTCTTGTGTTTAAAAAACAAACGTTCTCTCTTGAAAAGAAAAACCCACATTTAAAAATATAAAAAAAAAACTGACGTTTTTTCTTATTTAATGTTTTAAAAGGTTGTAAAATAGTTTTTTAAAAAAAAAGGATAAATGAAGGAAACAAAAAGCTAATACATTTAATAAAGGTAAATTTGAAAAACAAAAAGTAGCTTGTGTGATGTATTAATAATATTATTTTAAGTGTAAGGAAATTGACACATGTTTTGAGAAGAAGAGAGAATGACCAAAAGAGAAGGTTAAAGAGAATGTTACTAGCATTCCCCTTGAACGACATGTTGTGATGACTTCTTGATTTATATTTCATTAGCAGGTGCAAGCAAACTCTCGCCAAGAAGCTCTTCTAGCTCAACAGCTGAAAAAAAGAAAAAAGAAACACACAATTTGAACAAAAAAATAAAAACACGAAAATTTTCACCAAAAAAAGAAAAGAAAAACACACAACGAAACGAACGTGTACATGGGTAGCAAACACGCGTGTGCCGTTCTTTTTTTGTTGTTGGTTTGTAGATTAGGTCTTAGTTGGCAAGATTTTAGTGGTGCGTGTGCTAAAGTTGAAAAGTTCACAAAATTCAGAGAGTTTGCTAAAGTTGGACTTTCTTATCTTGTTGTCACCATTATCGGCCCACAAAGTAGTGGTATGATTCTTACTTACCTTTTAATCTTCATTTCTGACTTGGTTGAGGATTCACAAAAATATCACTCTGGTGAATAAGATGAAGCAAAGTTTTTGAAATTCTGCTACTCTTTTGAAGCTTAATCAGATGGAGCAGGGTTTACAAATTACGATATGTTTTTGGTCATTCTCTGTTTTCTCATCTGATATTGATTGATATATCACAATGTCTTTTTAATACTAATCATCTGTCCAGGAAAGGGCACACTACTAAACCATTTATTTCACACCAACTTTAGAGGAAGGCAAGTACTGTGCACAATGATCAACATTAAACTTAGTGTTGTGTTTTCTTTTAGTGACCATGACTATGATGGGATATGCTTTTATTCCAGGTCTCAAACAACAAAAGGTATTTGGGTGGCAAAATGTCCCACCATTCACCCTTTTACTCTTGTTATGGACATGGAGGGTACAGATGGGAAAGAACGAGGAGAGGTGCTTTTAGTTTTCATCATCAAATTTCAATTTATGGCCATGCTCGAATTTATTGTCATTACCAATTCTCTGGCCAACACACGAATCCATTGCTGGATGATCACTTTTTATTTCTTTGACTACAGCTCTTACTTGTTGCTTACAGATGACAGACATTTTCCTCTTACTTAATCAAGAACAGAAA
Source organism: Prunus armeniaca (assembly GCA_903112645.1). Lineage (NCBI taxonomy): Eukaryota > Viridiplantae > Streptophyta > Magnoliopsida > Rosales > Rosaceae > Prunus > Prunus armeniaca. The sequence goes on along the minus strand of CAEKDK010000003.1, from coordinate 3,756,345 downwards.
TGAGAAATGAAAATGACCGATTTAAGGTCCTAGTATCAGGATTGCTTGTCATGGTTGCAATCTACTTAATTGGAATTTGGTTATTTATTTACAGGATACAGCATTCGAGAAGCAGACTACTCTTTTTGCCCTTGCTGTTGCAGATGTAGTGCTCATTAACATGTGGGGTTTTTCTTTTACCCCTTCTTTATTGACTGTTCGGATTTGTAATATTTTCCCCTCTCTCTGTGAGTAATCTTCTTTAGCAATTTTTATGTAGATGGTGCCATGACATTGGCCGTGAGCACGCTTCAAATAAGCCTCTCCTACACACTGTGTTCCAGGTATTTTCTTCCTCCCTATAAATTTCAGAGGCTTGATTTTTGAACTTTATGCTTGAATTTGTTCACAGGTGATGATGCGATTGTTTGGTCCTCGTAAGACGACAACCCTGATCTTTGTCATCCGTGATAAGACAAAGGTTCCTTCTTCGCTTTTAGTATTTCTCTGTGATTTGAGATGCAGCCAATTTGCATTTGTCTTTATTATTCATTTTAGTAGTCTGTTGCATCGTTTCCTTCCTTGGTATAAAGCCATTCCAGTCTAGGCTGCGTTTTTGATAGTGTAGTTATGCTTTTTTGTTTGTAGACGCCTCTGGAGAATTTAGAAAGCGAACTTCGGAACGACATTCAGAAGGTTAACCAATTTGGTGCTTTATTTGTTGTTGCCGTACTTTTAGTGTTGTTGTTTGTTAACCCCGTCTCTCCTTTACTGCAGATATGGGAGTCTGCTCATGTGTATTGATTGACAATGTATTATATTTATGACTAAATGGCTAGGTTGAGGTTGTTGCGCTTTCAAATTATGAAGACAAAGAAGACACATTTAAAGCGGAGGTATGCATATGTGCTATGAGGGCACCATGCAGATTTTCTTTCTTTTCTTTGGGCCTTGGACACCATGTCAAATTGAATATCTCATCTTTTTTGTTCATGGAATACGAATAAGTTATCTTGATACATAAAAAGGACCATACAAGATTTTCCTGAAAAGAAAACGAAGAAAATAACTAGGCAGGTGTTGCGGGGTTTCTCAAATGTTGCTGCATATTTTATTTCATCAACTACCTTAAAAAATGTTTCTGTTCTTCTGTCCTTTGTCCCTTGCCATTTCCTCTCTCATCTTTTGTTGCAGTCCAGTTTCTGCCTAAAGAAACCAATTGTCCCGTTTCTAATTTTTATACTAAAATGCCTAGTATTCAAATTTATGCATCTTGTACAGGTTTGCCTTTTTTTGGGGTCAAATTTATGTAACTTATGTTTGTGAATGAAATGTTGTTTGCATGAGGGAGAAATTCTTCCATCATAATAAACTTGCTGGAGATCGACAGGCGGTAGTTCCTGCTTCAGGATTTTCTTTGAGTTCACAGGAAATTTGGGAAAAAATAAAAGAAGACAGAGATCTTGATATTCCTTCCATCAAGGTAAAACTGTGAATACAATTTTTTTCGGGGTCGAAAACTGTGAATACGATATATGCATGCAAATTTGATCAAGTCATCCATAACTCTTCCATTGCAGGTCATGGTGGCTACAGTACTTTGTGAAGAGATTGCCGATGAGAAGTATTCTGCTTTTGCAGCAAATGAGGTACCTGTTTTTCATATATTGCCATATTTTCCATCTTCTTCAATTCAAGTTGGATGGCCTTGAATTGCTTTGGAATTATCACAGGAGAAAGTGATCTCAGTTCATGCAAACTTTATTTTATATATTTTATATATAAGTAGCCAAAATTTTGACTGGACATGAAATCACTATTTCCTGGTGGCTTTGGAAAGAAGCTGAGTTCAATGATTCATACTTGTATATCGGAGTATGTATCTTTCACTTATATTTCTCAGCTTGTTGTAGGCTACAGGATAAGATTATATTTCTAACCTTTTGCCTTATGTGGTTGAATTGTTCTTTATATTTAGTTTAATTTGTTTTTACAATTCTAGGTATGATGAAGAGGCTACATATTATGATGAAGGTGTGAAATCCAAGAAGCGCAAGCAGCTTGAAGAAAAATTGCTGCTCGCAATGAATCTCAACATCATTCTTGTCAAACCATATATTAAACATTGTTCTCCTTCCCCCACTCTTTCCTCGTGCAGATGGCTGAAATATAGCAATGCAACCGAGACTTAACGGTTTTGGACTGGCAGAAAATTTTGCCTTAAAGACCAAATTGTGTTTGTTATTCCTTTGATTGTGGTTGATACAATTTCTGTCGTGACTCATCCTCTAATCTGCCATGCATGTCGATCAGGGGTGTACACATTTTACAGTGAGGCTGCCTTTCAAGGCCTTCCGAGTGCATCACAGTAGTTGAACTGATTTGACATAAATTATCCTCTCTTTTTAAGCTTCCAGCAATTTTAATTATCAATTTGATTTAATATCTTTCTTCTATTATTGATTGGTTTCGCTGTCTTATTAGCTTGTTCAACCTGCATTCCAAGATCAGCTGGAACTTAAAAGATCTTCTACTCTGGATAAGTTCAAGGAAGCATTTGATAAGGCCTTGGACGGGGTCATCAAGGGATTTTCTGTGACTGCTCGTAATTTCACCGAGTCTTTCATGGCTCAATTTGACGAAGGCTGTGCAGGTATGTTTTGAGAATGGCATTCCTTTAGCCAAAATTGGAAACTCAAGGATAAAATGCAAAAACTGAAATGCAAAATCAAAAACATGAAGCCAAGATAGATAAGTCACAAGACAAATTGAAATTTATCCTTGTACACTCAAACACATCTTACGTACAAGCTGACTTCCTGCCGATTAGTCAATTATGGATCAAGAGATAATAGTGTAATACTTAATGACAGGACCCGTCCCGAATTTCCCGGAACCCGAGACGAACCCTGCGGAGACCCCGGCATCACACCCACGCCGGGTTTACTCCTTAAATCTACGTCCTCGTTCACCATAGAGGATTAAGGGCACGAGACTCTCTGCCGAAAATTCGGCAGAGTCTCCCCTGTAAATTGAATATTCCCCAAAAGTTCCACCTGCATAAAACTCATTTTATAACCCAACCAGCAGCACGCACAATATAATCTCATGCAATTTACATAAATGGCCTCCGGCCTTCAAATGATTCTAGCAGACTGCCCACACTGTTTTCAAAATAACTTCATGCATCAACCATGCATATAACAAATTCCAAATCTCTCTATGCACACCTTCACTCACTCAGTCCACCGGACAAGCCTCAATTCAACCAAGTTTTGGGACCAACCACGAAGTCCGCATCATACTCGATAAAACCACCTAAGTGGTGTCTAGGTCGTGGCTGCACCTAGGCGCTATCCCAGGCTGCCTACGTACCCTACTAAGGGATCAAGCCACACGTAGCTCTTTCCTATCAATCCTGGCTCCTGATATCAATTAAACCATCACATCCATATAAATTCATACATTCTCGGGTTTATCCATCACAACACACCCAACATAATCACATAGCTCCCCCTCATACGTCGGGACGCACCCGGCCACGTACGGGGTCTGTCAACACGCCGGCTAATCCAAAGACGCGTGCGACCTCACACACTTGGGCCTGGCTACATTCTCACCAGCCATCATACCATCACATCTCCCACTCATACGTCGGGACGCACCCGGCCACGTACGGGGTCTGTCAACACGCCGGCTAATCCAAAGACGCGTGCGACCTCACACTGGGCCTGGCTACATTCTCACCAGCCATCATACCATCATATCTCCCACTCATACGTCGGGACGCACCCGGCCACGTACGGGGTCTGTCAACACGCCGGCTAATCCAAAGACGCGTGCGACCTCACACTAGGCCTGGCTACATTCTCACCAACCATCATACCATCATATCTCCCACTCATACGTCGGGACGTACCCGGCCACGTACGGGGTCTGTCAACACGCCAGCTAACCCAAAGACGCGTGCGACCTCACACTGGGCCTGGCTACATTCTCACCAGCCATCATACCATCATATCTCCCACTCATACGTCGGGACGCACCCGGCCACGTACGGGGTCTGTCAACACGCCGGCTAACCCAAAGACGCGTGCGACCTCACACTGGGCCTGGCTACATTCTCACCAGCCCTCACACAATCATATCTCCCACTCATACGTCGGGACGTACCCGGCCACGTACGGGGTCTGTCAACACGCCGGCTAACCCAAAGACGCGTGCGACCTCACACTGGGCCTGGCTACATTCTCACCAGCCCTCATACCATCATATCTCCCACTCATACGTCGGGACGTACCCGGCCACGTACGGGGTCTGTCAACACGCCGGCTAACCCAAAGACGCGTGCGACCTCACACTGGGCCTGGCTACATTCTCACCAGCCCTCATACCATCATATCTCCCACTCATACGTCGGGACGTACCCGGCCACGTACGGGGTCTGTCAACACGCCGGCTAACCCAAAGACGCGTGCGACCTCACACTGGGCCTGGCTACATTCTCACCAGCCCTCACACAATCATAATATGGGGGGGTACGTGGAGTAGTGCGTATAGCACTGTAAACTAACATTCAATCTCCTTATATATCATTATACATCCACACAATCAATTAAATATATCAAGTAATTTCTAATCATACAATAACATCAACCAATAAAACATTCCATAAACTCCCACATTTAAATTCACCAATTTATATCCTAAACCCACAATATCCACTTTACTCAACAACGCTCAAGACCTGTCACTAAGGTCATTCTAACCCTCAAATAAAGGTAAGACTATCTCGGAAGTCTCACGGTCAACCTAGGGTCAAACGGGCCTGCGGGGCCCACAACCTCCAAATTCCGATCCAAAGTTCCTAGAGGTTCTACAAGCTCTAGGATGCACGTCCTGCAAGTTTGGTCCAGATCGAACGGTCGGATCGCTCACGACCGCAGGATCGGACGGTTACTAAAACCCTAACCCCAGGGTTGGCATTTCCGGAGTATCCGGGACTCCGTTTTACGATCCGTCGAATCCTACACGATCCTGGTAATACCTAGATCAACATATTATAATCTCAGGACCATCCAACGGTCCAAACCCAGCGAACCCGGAAAATACGCGATATGCGATATCCGTTCGGGACCCTAACGGTATCCAAAATGAGATCCGAGCACGCCTACGCGCTCATGACAACCTGAGGATCCCATTGGGACAAAAATGCCCCTCAGCTACAGTGCCCACGCGCCGCCACACGCGCCGGCAGCGCGTGGGTGTCCAAAGCGATACCCATCGCCGGAAAACTTCCAAATCGTGAGCCCAGACTCCTACCCTAGGTAATACACCTAATTTGGAGTCACTTTTGTTCTTGGACGTACCCCAAAAACTGACCGGAAGTGGCCGGAATCTCCCCTCGAAATCCGGCCGAAATCCAATTCGAAGATCAGACATCCTACGCTCAAAATCGATGCAATCCTACCCAACCATCAGCTAGATCACGGAAAATAGGTGAGAAAGCATACCTTGATCGCAAGATTTGGTGGCCGGAATCGCCGGAACGAGCTCCGGAAAATCTGGGTAAAAACCGGCCGTTTTTCTGCAATTTCCGGCGGTATCGCTGCCGGCTGACATCGGAGAATGGGTGGGGTAGGACGGCGGAGTCAGGCCGGTCATTTTGGGACCGGTCCCGACCCGAGTGGTGGCCGGACGAATGAACGGCCGGCCAAAACGTGGCCGGCTGTGGTGGCGGTCGCGAACCAGAGGAGAGAGAGAGGGACGCGCGGGAGAGAGAGAGTGTCTGAGAGAGACGGGGGCAATTCCGTCTTTTAACCAAAAATCCCACTTCAAAATATTTACGATTATGCCACTGAGCTTCATTTGATCATATCTCTCTCGTTACAACTCCGATTCGAGCCCACTACATGTCTACGAACTCATCTCGCCGTGCTCTACGCAACGGTACATCCGGAATTCCCAAATTCCTTCCGGGCAAGAAAATGACTAAAATACCCCTATCCCACGGGTAATTTCTTAATTTCACTCAAATTAATTAAAATAGGGGATAAATTTGGGGTCGGGGTGTTACACTTAATATGTTACAAAACCAAATACACTAACCTTGTTCAGCCATAGAAAGATTCCTCATCTTTGGATAGAAGAAAAATTCCTGCTAGTCTGTATGCTCCATCTCCCATGTTGTGCTACTACAGTCAATTGCATGATGAATTACTCACATCTTTGGACAGAAAGTTATTCACCATGACAAAATAATAGCTTCATACTCCTGCCGTGCAAAAATTTTCCTGCAAACATTATCAAGCTTTCAGTTTTACAAGCTTTAAACTATTGCTGCAACGAAAACCTGGTTAGGTAGGAGATAATATAACTTAAGCTCTGATACCACATGTAATACTTGATGAGTTATAAAACCAAACACACTAACCTTGTTCAGCCATAGAGTCGAATAGAGTGCAGGAGAGACATAGAGAGATCTTCTCCTAGAAGCCGATGCCTTATGCTCTAATTCTAGATTGGGTGAATATGTGTATAAGCTTGTATAAGCTAGAATATCACCTCAGTGAGTTTAAGACATTAAACAATCTTACAAATAGGCCTTTTGAATTGGCGTCATTAATATGTGTTTTACTTGCTCTGTAAGTTACATTGAGATTAACACATTAATTATTTATGCAGATGCTGTTATCAAACATGCAAACTGGGACACATCTAAAGTAAGTGTGAGAGTCCGTTTTTCTTAAATGATGATTAAACAAAAATAATTGTTATATATATAGTTTTACGTAATAAATATTTATCTGATTTTATTACATATATCCTATATTCTATTATATATATGTGTATAACTTATATATATATATATATGTATTATATATATCTTATTCTATTTGTATATTCATTAGTAAAAGGATTCTTGAATGGGTAGTTAGGTGTCAACAAGGCATGCTAGTAGCCTTGCCAACTCACCATGAAGAAATTAAAATAGGATTGTAGTCACCAACGTGTCTTCCTAGCAATTCTTTTCTTATCTATTGTTAACTTGGAGTGCAAGGCCATATTGATATATTACTTGGAGATTAAGTTCTTACATAAATGTTGATATTATCATGTACTGTAGCTACCGTCTTCACCACACTATATATAGACCATTCCATTCCTTTGTTTTTTATTCTCATTTCAGCCAAGTTGCGAAGCATTTGTAAGTTTGCAGGAAGAAAAAAAAATACAGAGAGAGAGAGAGAGAGAGAGAGAGAGAGAGAGAGAGAGAGAGAGAGAGAGAGAGAGAGAGAGAGAGAGAGGAGAGAGAGAGAGAGAGAGAGAGAGAGATGATGAAATTCTTGGAAGAGATATAGGGCGTAGCTTGTGTTTTCTTAACTTGGAGCTAGCTTTGGAAACAAAGTAGGGATTTCTTGGGGGCCTTTACGGGGATTGATCTAATTAAATTTCGTGAGCTCTATATTATGTGTGATATTGTATAATGTTCTTGATATATGATATTTACGTATTGTGAACTATTTGAATAATGTTGGCATAATTATATCATGTCATGGTAATTGGTTGGAGTTGTTGGATTGAGAAAATAATGACGGAAAAGAGGGTAATAGGAAGGATCTTTTGAGTAGTTGAGTCTAACTCTTGGCAGGTACCAGGTCTCAGGGATCCCACATTGCACATGGTTTTTATTGGGTGATTCGGAACTGGCGAAAGGGAGTTAGACAAGATGACTAACAAAAGGGGAATTATGGGATGATTGAAATGAGTGTTAATTCATATAAATGGGCATTCGGGACCAAGTGGTATAAGCATGGTATGGGACGTGCATGCCTGCTTGACCAATTATATGAATTAATGGGAGTAGAATTGAAGAGCATTCATTATTATTATTATTATTAATGTGATATTTGGTTGTGTGATTGCATGTCACTTAATTTAGTTATACCAATCTACTGTGGTAAGGTCTCATGTCCCTATTGAGCTGTGGTTGCTCATCCTTAACCATGTTTAATTTTTTAGATGAATTAGTGGGCAAGACAAGGATTAAATCTATTGAGGCTGAATTAGATGAGAGTGATATAGCTTTATTTATTAATTGTAAATTTGTAAGATTTTGGAGCTATTTTTATAAGAGAAGTTTATTTTAAACCCATGTTTCGGCTTCTTTTTATTTTATTTTATTTTCTCACACACTGGGCATGGGGTTTCCACCGAACCCCGGGTCCGGGGCATGACAGTAAGGGATAAACTTAGACATGATATAGAAGCCCACGTTGCTTCAGTTCATGCTTACAAGATAAAGCACTATTGTGTGGTATAATAGCATATTTTTGTTCATTCTCTCTTCTGAAATAGTTGGGGTTACTGGTTTTCATCAACCCGAGCCAGAATTCGGCTCCAAAATAAAGTAAAAGTTGAGCTACTACTGTGATAAGTTAATTTTGTTAAGGACATTGATTGCTTTCGTTGTAACAGATTCCATGTAGTGTCTATTGTTGACAAAGTTGTCATAGGAACTTGGTTGATGATGTAACTATAAAATGCAGGCAAACTTGAGGGAGAAGTTATCAAGACCGGTGGAATTCCTTTTGAAGTAAGCTAATAATAAGACTTGGCCCACAATCAGAAGCCTTCTTCCATGAAATTTTGTTTCTGGTTCCTCCTTGAATATGCAATGCATGTCAAATTGATTGGGGGACATTCACTGTTTACAGGAGGCCTTTTGAGGCCTCCCAGTGCATCAAATTTAAACTAATTTTGCATAAAATTAACCTATTTTTTATAGAATGAGTTTCGAATTTCATCAATTTGATTTATATGTTTTTCTTCTGTTATTGATTCTTTTCACTGTACTGTTAGCTTGTCCAACCTGCGTTCCAAGCTTTGCTGGGACATATAAGATCTGGTTCTCTGGATAAGTTCAAGGAAGCATTTGATAAGACCTTGAATGGTGGGGAGGCATTTTCAGTGGCTGCTTGCAACTGCTTGCAGGTATGTTATATCTTATCTTTAGCCTAAATTGAAAACTCAAGTATAAAATACAAGAAATGAATTACAATATAAGAGAATCCTTTAAATATATGAAGCTAATAATACAAAAATCACAAGACAATTTAGTGTCGGTTAATGTACACTCCTTAAAACAAATCTCAAAAGTTGAGTGAAAATTTGATTCTTGCATGAGTTAATGTGTGGTGAAACTTGGAAGTTGTTGGTTTTGTGATGGAATATGAGGTGCTGGAAATATGAGTTGCTTCAGCAGAGCTCTTTGTATTTTGATTCACTTAGCTTGTTCTTACAATGATAAGCTCAAAAGCTTTTTAAAGGGAACAAATATTCTAGAGAATACTTCCTAGAGAACCTAAAGGACATTGCATAGGAACTCTACCAAATTAATTAAGAACAGCTACAGCTGCTGTAATAAATAGAGATATTCTAGAGAATGAAGGAAGTGCATTAATTCCAACACTCCCCCTTAATGGACTTTCTTCACAACTCCAATGAGCTCTCTTAAATAGCAAAACTTCTCTTTTGGAAGTGCCTTGGTGAGTACGTCTGCCAACTGCTCCTTTGTCCTGTAGTATTCAAGTGCAACTTCACCTTTCTCAATTGGCTCTCGAATGAAATGGTACTTGATGGCAATGTGCTTTGTACGATCATGACTCACTGGATTTTTCCCAATGGCAATGGCTGATTTGTTGTCACAATATAATTTGGTGCCTTCTTCTTGCTTTTCGCCAATGTCTTCAAGTATCCTTCTAAGCTATACAGCTTGTGATGCTGCCTTAGCTGCTGCAATGTACTATGCTTCAGCAGTAGATTGTGCCACCACGTTTTGCTTCTTTGATGCCTATGAACATATGCCGAAACCAAGTGAAAAAACATAGGCTGACGTGCTCTTCATATCATCAAGACATCTTGCCCAATCACTGTCTGTGTAACCAATAAGCCTTGATTTTTCTATTGCTGTAAACAAAATTCCATAATCAAGTGTGCCTTGCAAGTATTTCAACACCCTTTTTGCAGCTCTAAAATGAATCTGACTTGGCTCTTGCATATAACATGAAAGTAAACTTGCAGCAAACCTAATATCTGGTCTTGTTGTCGTAAGATACAAAAAACTACCAACCAAACTTCTGTACTTCTGTACTTCTTAGCATCTGCCTTCTTTGCACCATCAAACTTCTTCATTTTCTCATTTGCTAACAAAGGAGTAGCAACTGATTTGCAGCCCAACAAATTTAACTTCTTGAGAATATTTTTAACATATCTCTTTTGAGAAATGAAGATCCCATTTTCAGTTTGAGAAACTTCAATTCCCAAAAAATAATGAAGTAATCCCAGATCACTCATCTTATAGGTGCTCATCATATCCTTCTTGAACTGTTGGATCAAGTATTCATCATTGCCCGTAAAGATCAAATCATCAACATACAGTGAAACAATAAGAATAGAAGCTCCCTTCTTTAGGATGTAAAGTGTGGGCTCACTTTGGCTCTTTTGAAAACCACTTTGTAAAAAATACTTAACAATGTCAACATACCAAGTCCGGGGCGCCTGCTTTAGCCCATAAAGAGCCTTTTTCAACTTGTAAACTTTGTCTTCTCCCCCTTCAACAAGAAAACCTTGGGGTTGCTCAACATAAACCTCTTCTTCTAGCACTCCATTCAAGAATCCTAACTTCACATCAAGCTGATAAATCAACCAATTCTTTTGGGCTGCAAGAGCAATCAAAGTTCTAATTGTTTCAAGTCTTGCGACAAGAGCAAAAGTTTCAAAAAAATAAATTACCTGGCTTTTGAGTAAAACCTCTAGCCACGAGCCTTGCTTTGTGCTTTTGAATGCTTCCATCTTGATTAAACTTTGTCTTGAAAATCCATTTGACTCCAATCACATCTCTGTCTTTTGGAAGATCCACAAGCTCCCAAGTTTGATTTTTCTTAATCATTCTTATCTCATCCTTCATTACTTTCACCCATACTTCATGCTTCTGGGCTTCTTCAAAGCTCTCTGGTTCTATACCAGAAAAGTTGCTAGTCTCATAAATATCATTCAAGCTTCTGGTTCTTAGTGGAGGAATTTTTGATGAAGAATAATTTGGGGAAATAGGTTCAGCGTTTGAATTGTTTCCGGCAGCTGCTGGTGTTAATTTGAGGAGTGGCTTCTTCTTGAAGCTCTCCCGGAATCTCCCTTTGCTCTTGCACTAAAGCATATGTTTATTTTCATTCCAATCGCATCTTGCTTTTTCATTAAAAACAACATCTCTACTCACAATTAATAACTTCTTAGTTTCAACATTATAAAGTCTGTAACCTTTGGTGCTGGAATTGTATGCAACAAAGATGCATTTCTGGCTTTTATCATCAAATTTAGTTCTCTTTTCAGCAGGAATATGAGCATAACAGATACAACCAACGATTTTGAGATGTCTTCCCGAAGGCTTGAAACCACTCCAAGCTTCAAATGGAGTCTTGTTCTTGACAAATTTAGTTGGACTTCTGTTGAGATATACACTGCTGTAAGTACAGATTCTACCCAAAAACGTTCGGGTAGTCCTTTCTCATTGAAGTAGCCATCTCAACAATTGTTTGATTTTTTCTCTTTGTGATCCCATTTTGTTGGGGACTATAGCTTGCTGTCAATTGCTTCCAAATTCCTTCATCTTTGCAATAATCTTCAAATTCTTAGGAGGTATACTCACCTCCTCTGTCACTTTGCATAACTTTAATGGTGCTGTCACTTTGCTTCTCCACTAATGCTTTGAATCTTTTGAACACAACAAAAGTTTCTGATTTTTCCTTCAAAAAATAAACCCAAGTCATCCTCGAAAAGTCGTCAATAAAGGTGAGGAAATACCTGTATTAACTTAAAGATGGAGTTTGCATTTTGCCACATATATCAGTGTGTATAAGTTCCAGTGGTGCTTTTGCTCGCCACATGCTTTGTCGAGGAAAAGAATTATGGTGTTGCTTGCCCATAATGCACCCTTCACATACATCTGTTGTTTCTTTAATTTCCGGCAGCCCGTTCACCCTACTATTCTTCTGGAGTAGCTTCAGCCCCTGGAAGTTTAGATGAAAAAACCTCTTGTACCATAACCAAGAGTCCTGCACAACATCAGCTTTCATGGCAGCAACTTCAGCATATTGAAATTCAATGGGGAAATTTCTATTCCTCTCCATTTTCACCTTTGCAATCACGATCTCAACTGCATTTTTATCATAAATGATGCATGCACCATCTTGAAAAACAAGATGATAGCCATTCTCCACAAGTTGTCCAACACTAAGCAAATTTTGACTTAGTTTTGGAACAAGCAAGACATCATGAATGTCATTGTTTATGAAGGTGGAGATACTATCCAGCTTCCATGTGTGGTCAGATGCATCCCCATTGGTCACTCTTCCAGACCGGATCGCCTTGTTTGGCCATGGAACTCAAGTGGCTCGTATACTGTCAAGTCGGGGTACCACCGTTTTCATGCTAGACAAAATACCGACATTGCAAGCCATAATCACTCCTCACACTTTGTCTCGGAAAGAGTTTGGAAGACCATATGGAAGGTGGAGACTCTCCCAAAAATAAAACTGTTTCTTTGGAGAGCTCTATTTGGATCCATCTCAACCAGACTTGCTCTTTTTAAAAGAAAAATTGCAACGGATCCTATCTGCCCAATATGCGAAGGTTTTGAAGAATCGGTGGAGCACATTCTTTTCTTTGCCCGTGGACTCAACTTGTGTGGTTTGGCTCAGACCTCTCCTACAAAGTTGACACCCGGAGGATCTCGACTTTTGATAGATGGATTGAAGGCATTATTTCGATACCTGGCACCTCAAGAACTGATGGCAATTTTTTATTATCTTTTCTCAGTTTCCTGTGTTGGGAAATCTGGAAGGCAAGGTGCAAATTCGTTTTTAATGGGGTTAGCCCTGATCCGAGGCTTGTGATCACCCATGCTAGAGATGCTTGCTCTGAATATTTAGCGGTTATCTCCAAGGTTGATGTCCAAGGAACCCGGTGGTCTAATCCAAGCCCAAGCTATGTAAAATTCAACTTGGATGGCTCTTGGCTTCCTGGCACAATGAAGGGCAGCATTGGCATTGTGTCTCGTAATTCCTCTGGGGATTGGTGTGGTGGTCTTGCCTCCCCACTTTCATGTGTTTCATCTCTTAGTGCAGAAGCGGCAGCTGCTCTTTGTGCTTTACATCTTGCTAAAAACAGGGGTAATATGAAAGTCATCTTGGAGACAGATTGCAAGGTGTTATTAGATGGCATCTCTGGAAATCATGATAACAACTCCTGGGCTATCCTCCCTCTTATTGACGAAATCCATGATGTGGTTTCGAGCTTCGAAGAGGTGATTTGGTCATGGGTACCTAGGAGTGCAAATCGTGCGGCTCATGCAGCGGCTTCGATAGGTATCAGAGCTATGGAACTGCAAAGTTGGGTCGACAGACCACCATTGTCTCTCGTTGGGGTGTTAACATCTGATGGTTTGCCTTGTCCACCTCTGTTGCATCTGCAATTTAGTTTTAATTCCTATTAGTAGTTAGTTTGCTGGGTAGGGACTGTTTGTTCTAGGTTCCGGTGGAATCTAGCTATGTCTAACCTTGCTTTTGGTAGTTTGTTTCATGTGTTCTGCTGGCTCTTTGTGGCTTTTGCCTTCTATCTGTATTTCTATTCCCTGTTTTGGGATCTTTTGGAATACAACATGAATTTCAGACCAAAAAAAAGCAAGACATCATGAATCTGCTTCACCCCCTTCTTAGTTTTGACAGCAATTCTTCCTTTTCCTTTTGCCTCCACAATAGCACCATTACCCATTTTGATATTTGGAGTAGCTGAAGTATCCACATCAAGAAAAATATTTTCATTTCCTGACATGTGGTTGCTGCATCCACTGTCAAGATACCAGATGCTTTCTTTTTCCTCAAGGGCAGATAAACAAGTAGAGAACAAGTTTTCATTTCCATCATCATCATTCTTACTTTCAGAAAAATTTGCTTGGTTTGCTTTCTTGAATCTGCAGTTCTTCTCAACGTGCCCAAATTTGTTGCAATGATGGCACTTTGGCTTTCCACGGTTCCAACAATTTGACGTATCATGATTTGTTTTGTTACAAATCCTACAGGAAGGCTGATTATCTTCAGAATTCCTACTTTTCCCATTCTTGGATTCATCTCTTTTGCTGGATTCTCCTTTCTTCCACCTTCTTTGCTCCCCAGTTCGCTGGTCATCTCTAGAATTGCCTTTCTTGGAGGACTTTTGAGATTTGAAACTTAGTTTTGATTGGAAAGCACTCTCAACAGATTGATCATTTCGTGTCAACCTTCTCTGCTCGTGAGACTTTAAAGACATCAATTGTTCAATTGATAAGGTGGTGATGTCCTTGCACTCTTCAATAGCAGCAACAATGGGATCATATTTTTCAGGCAAGCTGATCAATATTTTTTCAACAACCCTCTGGTCAGAGATCTCCTCACCAAGTGTTCTCATTTGGTTCACAACTTCAGCTAGTCTGGAGGCATAATCTTGGATGCATTCAGATTCTTTCATCTTCATATTATAGAACTCCCTGCGCAAAGTCTGTAGCTTGATTGTTATGGCCTTGCTGTCACCTTGAAACTCCTTTTCTAACGTATCCCAGGCTTCTTTTGCTGTTTTAGCTCTTGTGATTCTTGGGAAAATGTCTGAAGTGACTCCATTCTGAATCTTGGAGAGAGCCTTCGCATCTTTCATGACTTCTGCTTCGAACTTATCTCTTTCTGCTGCTGGAAGCTGACTTAGATCCTCTGGTTCTTGAAGCCCTCTTTCAACGAAGCTCCAAAGCCCTTCTGACAGCAGTATAGTTCTCATCTTTACCTTCCATAAATCATAATTTCCACCTCCAAAGATTGGGAGAATAGAGTAGGAAACTGATATTGGACCTTCTTTGGCTAGTGATGACATCTTCTAGAATTGATTTCAACGCCCAGATATGATCAAACGCTGCTCTGATACCAGTTGTTGGTTTTGTGATGGAATATGAGGTGCTGGAAATATGAGTTGCTTCAGCAGAGCTCTTTGTATTCTGATTCACTTAGCTTGTTCTTACAATGATAAGCTCAAAGGCTTTTTAAAGAGAACAAATATTCTAAAGAATACTTCCTAGAGAACCTAAAGGACATTGCATTGGCACTCTACCAAATTAATTAAGGACAGCTACAGCAGCTGTAATAAATAGAGATATTCTAGAGAATGAAGGAAGTGCATTAATTCCAACAAAAATAACAGGTCACTGATTGCAACTTTTACTTGCATTAGAAAGTACAATGTGATATTAACACAACACTTTTGCAGACACTGTTATCACACAAGCAAACTGGGACACATCTAAAGTAAGGTACAAACTTAAACGCGATATAGAAGCCCATATTGCTTCAGTTTGTGCTGCCAAGCTAGCTGAACTTACTGCACTTTATGAGTTATAATATATATTTTATTCATTGCCTCTTATGAAATGATTGGGGTAACTGATAATTTTAATCTCGAGCAAGAATTTGACTGGAAGAAGAAACTAAAAGGGAAGTGGGATGAAGCGGAAACTAAACTAGTTTGATATGCTAATTTTTAAGGAGTTGACAGATTTGTAGTGGCGTCTATAGTTTGGTGAACTTTTTCTCAATGGTTTTCAGTCCCTATACGTATATTGTTGACTAAATTGTCTCAGGAACCTGGCTGATATTGTAACTATTTTTGTAGGCAAAATTGAAGGAGGCCTTATCAGGACCGGTGGAAGCCCTTCTAGATGGAGCTAATAGTGAAACCTGGCTTGCAATAAGAAAACTTTTCCGGCATGAGACAGAATCAGCCGTCTCTGGGCTCTCTAGTGCACTTTCGGGTTTTGATATGGATGAACAATCCAGGGGAAAATTACTTTCAAGTCTGGAGGCATATGCAAGAGGTGTGGTAGAAGCTAAAACAAAGGAAGAGGCTGGAAGGGTTTTGATCCGTATGAAGGACAGGTAGGAATACTTGCACTGGTTAAATTTTTTCAGATTTTATCTTATGCAATTGGGATTCATTTTTCAAGGGTTTGCAACCTTATTTAGCCATGATTCTGATGATTTAAATTGCCTGCAGGTTTACAACATTATTTAGCCATGATTCTGATTCAATGCCACGTGTTTGGACTGGGAAGGAAGATATTAGATCAATCACCAAAACTGCCCGTTCTTCAGTATGGTATGATTTATATTATATCATCTATTAGAACTAGTTTGAATTTTCCCTGAAGCTCTGTTAACTATATTGCTATTCTTTCAGCCCTTAAAATTGCTCTCTGTTATGGCCGCAATCCGTTTGGATGATGGTGATGCTGATAATATTGAGAATACTTTATCCCTTGCCTTGGTGGATTCCACAAATGTTGCTGCTAAAGATAGGAGTATCACAACAGCTGATCCACTGGCTTCAAGCACTTGGCAAGAGGTGCCTTTTCTTTTGTTTATTTCTGCTTGTAAATTTTTAATTTGCAAGTATTGTTACAATAGGTGTTTCAACCTTTAAAAGCTGTTACTTTCCGGTTTTCTAGCTTCGAAGCTATAGGTTTTGTCCACAAGGCCATGCTGACCTGTGTTTTTCTGGGAAATTGCAGACACACACACACACACTTGAGTATGTTTATTTGATAGAGAAGACTCTGTCTGTATACTCCAATCTGAACATGGTTTGGAAGTTGGGTTATATATAAGCTAGGCCGTAAACTGTCTGTATCACTCCCTCTCTTGCCGAACTAGGAGTTTTTTCATGTGGGGTCAACCTTTGCATCTACTCTGGTGTACCATTTGGGGTGCCAATGTCAAAATTTAACCTTTTTCTTTATTCTCCACCGGTGTGCTATTTATTATGCCAAATGTGGTGCAGTAAATTGCTTACCATAATTTGGCATTGGTGGCATCTTCAATATTAAAATGTCGAACAAGTAGGAATGTCCCACCATATGAAACAATCATAGCATGGGTGGGACAATAAAAGATAAAGATTAAGTAATGACATTTGGCGTAGTTGGAGCTCATATTCCAAAATGTCATATATAACTTTATTTTTGGAGGTTTCCTCCTCTAAATAGTGTGAATTTTTTTTTTCAACTTATGTGCAGGTTTCCTCCTCTAAAACATTGATCACACCTGTCCAGTGCAAATCTTTGTGGGGGCAATTCAAGGCAGAGACTGAGTACAGTGTTTCTCAGGCTATTTCTGCACAGGTATGATAATTCACCTGTTAATGCGTGAACATATATATATATATATATTTCCTTTTTTCTGTATACTATGATATTTAGAAAATAAATGGAAACCATAAACTGTAATATTTTTTTCTTTCCTATAATGTGTTATTTATGGTTAAAATCTCTTTGTGGTAGGGTTTAGATTTATAGCACCATTATGACTATATTGGTCCGTGCCTTGCTAGATTTTGTTTATTTTGGATTACAAGGGTCAACATTTTTTCTTATTGTTTATAGAAAATGGTTCTAAGGGGTTAAAGAGGTGGAAAGACACATCAATAAAGATGGCCTCTTAACTCATGCTTTGTAATTGAGTCGGTGCATGCGATGTTGCTTTTGCCCTGCATAAATGATTACTGTTAATTGGCATAGATTCAAAGTTTTAGTATATCATGGTTGAGATGAATACATTGTTGCACATGTATGAATATCCTCATCAATCGCTCTTCAGTGGTTAACTCTTCTCAAAATTTTGATAGTTAAATCCATTGCACATGTTGTTCTACTTTTCAGGAAGCTAACAAGCGTAATAACAACTGGTTACCACCTCCTTGGGCAATTGTTGCCTTGATTGTCCTGGGATTCAATGAATTTATGACACTTTTAAGGTACATACTTTCCCTATGCTGAGGATGGATGACGATGATGGTGTTCTACCATTAAATTTTATGCATTACCACCATTCTCACACATTCTCATACCTTCATGGCAGAAATCCTTTGTATCTGGGTGTCATCTTTGTTGGCTTTTTACTGGTTAAAGCCCTATGGGTGCAGCTAGATGTCGCGGGTGAATTCGGCAATGGTGTTGTGAGTATCAAATTTTGTTTTAATTGTTGATTGCTTTCTTTCCCTCGCCCCTTCCCAATCTATTTGGTTTCATGTAAATTGGCCTTAAAATTGACCGCACTTTCAAATAAAAGTGGAATTGCTTAATTGAAAGGAAATTATAGTTTGAGTATGAGCATGTCAGTTTCTTATGAAAACTGCGGATGCCAGTTTTGATAAATAACTGAAGTTTTGGAACGAAAATCAGTTATGGCAAAGAGCAGTTTCCTAGCAAACATATTAGTATATTATATCATCTGTCATACTACTGTGCAGACTTGTTTTAGGTGAAAATTTTCCACTATCATGCAAATTTAGTTCCTTGGAAGCTCTTCTTTTCAGAAAATAATGTTTATTGTTCTTCTCTACCACTTACTCAGCAAACAAATATGGAATCTAAGATAGATTAGCTGCTGGCCCTTATTTTAGTAAATTATTTGAGAAAGAACTTTGGTCATAAAATACGAATAACCACAATATGTTATTGTAAAAAGATTTTTTAGAAGTGGGCTTATTATAACTGTGTGCTACTATGTCTACAGCTTCCCGGGCTTCTTTCTTTGTCCAGTAAGCTTGTTCCAACTATCATGAACATGATTAAAAGACTAGCACGAAGGGGCAAATGCTGCAGCTAATGATCCTCATCGGAACCCTCCACTAGCATAAAAAAACTTTACGAATGAAGGGAATGCTAGCAGTGAAATGTCATCTAGTGCCTCATCTGGACTGACAGTCTGACTATTCCAGCCCCTCAAAACAAGATTAGTTAAACTAAGCTCTCTTGATCAAAGAACATTTTTTCTGTTTGAAGATGCTGGGTGTTCTGCGCACTTATTGTAATGGTGTTACTTGCATATCATCTTCTTATAGTAGGTCTGTGAGCTCGTACGTCACTGTTGCAAGCACGTAATGATAATATTTTTATAGGCATCATTTTTTAGCAAGTGCCAACATACAAGGGGCTGTTTGTTGTTGTGAGGAAGCCCCCATTGAGTAGTAATTATTTTTTGGGTCTAGGTGTTTTGTTTTTTCGTTTGTTGGACAAGCTACAAAAGGCTCCATTCAGTGCTCGATATTGATATTGAAGTTAGCTGATTATGATGATGATTTGCATCAGTTTTGTATTGCTACAATTGTAACCTTGTTTGGTTGTATTTTACTGAAAATTTTCAGAGGCCAGTTCTTACTTGATATGGTTTCCGAGGGGACATATTGTTAGTGTTTTCAGGTGTGTGTACTCAGAATTTGCAGAAGGAAACAAAAGGAGGAAGAAGCAAGAAGAATTATCAGAAAATCTGTCTGCTATACGTGTAGCAGCAGAGTGTTCATTCACAGCTCTCTCTTACAACCTCACGCACATAGTGTGAGGGATATATCTGTTATACATAGTAGCTGGATCTCTTACATCACAAGATGATCTCAGCCGTTCACTTAGGCAACCAATAGGAAGCTTACACTTGTCATAAAAAGAAATAAAATGGAAAACTAATTAAACTAACTCTTAAGTCAGCTTAAGGCTTATAATTCAACACTCCCCTTTAAGTTTTGAGCTGATTTAACTCCAAGCATACTTATGAGGTAATTGAACCGATCCTTAGCCAAGGGTTTGGTGAAAATGTCAGCTAGTTGTTCCTTAGTAGGACAGTACACCAAGTCAATGATACCTTCTTGAAGTGCATCTTTGATGAAATGATATCTTCGATCAATATGCTTTGTCTTCTGATGAAACACAGGGTTTTTAGTGATGACAATTGCAGATGTATTGTCACACTGCAATGGAGTTGCTTATGTCTGAAGTTCTCCAAAATCTTCTAACACAAATATGAGCCAAATGGCCTGTGCAGTAGCCTCAGATGCACTTATATACTCTGCTTCTGCTGTGGACAGCGCTACACAATTCTGCTTGACTGAAGCCCAGGAGAAAACACAGTTGCCAAAGGAGAATGCATATCCAGAAGTGCTTTTGCTGTCATCAATTGATCCTCCCCAGTCACTGTCACAGAAGCCAATCAACATTGCATTCTTTCCTTTTACATACTCTAGACCATAGTCTAGAGTCCCTTTAATATACCTTAGCACTTGTTTAGCAGTTCCATAGTGCTTATTTGTACGGCAATGCATGAAACGAGCAAGCAGACTATAAGCATACATAATATCTGGTCTGGTGGCAATTAGGTACAAGAGGCTACTTACAATGCTTCTATATTGCTCTTCACTTGCTGCTCCACTTCCATCATCCTTAACTAGCTTTTCAGTTGCTATAAGGGGTGTAGTAACAGAATTGCACTCATTTAGGCCAAATTTGTTCAATAAAGAACCTGCGTACTTCTTTTGGTGAATGAATATGCTTGAGTTCATTTGAACCACTCTCATGCCAAAAAATGATGTAGAAGACCCAAATCTATCATCTCATATATATTTCATCATCATCTCTTCCTTGAATTCATCTAACAATTCTTTGCAGCTCTCTGTATATACAATATCATCAACATAAATAGAGACAATTAGAATATCTCTGTCTCCCCTTGTCTTAGTATACAAGTTGGCTTCACTTAGGCTTTTCTCAAAACCACATTGCATGAAGTAGGTGTCTATCTCTCCATACCAAGCTCTAGGTGCTTGTTTTAAACCATAAAGAGCTCTGTGTAGCCTATAAATTTTATCTTCCTTGCCTTTGATCACATAACCCTCTGGTTGGTTTATATAGACCTCTTCTTGCAATACACCATTTAGAAAAGCTGATTTTACATCAAGCTGGTACAGCTTCCACTCCTTCTGAGCAGCCAAAGCAATGAGAGTTCTAATGGTGTCCAATCTTGCCACAGGAGCATAGGTTTCATTGTAATCTAGTCCAGGTTTTTGAGCATACTCTTTTGCAACTAACCTTGCCTTGTTCTTTTGAACTGAACCATCCAAGTTTAGCTTGGTTTTGTAATCCCACTTGATTCTAATAACTGGTTTCTTAGTTGGTCTGTCAACCAATTCCCAAGTGCCATTTTTCTCAATCATTTGGAGTTCATCTTCCATAGCTTTTAGCCATGCCTTATCTTGAGCTGCCTCTGCATATCTTTATGGTTCAATGGTGCAGAGATTGCACTGTGCAAGCACATCATCTAACCTTCTCCACTTCAATGGTGAGTGATCATAAGCTTGAGTGTTCCTTTCCTCACTGCTTATGTCACTTGCGATATGTTGTGATGGTGCTTGAGAAGATGATAGACTCCTTTCATATTGGGTTTGAGTCTGAGGTGTTATTGCAGCATTCTCAGATTTATCTCATATAACGAAGCCATGCTCACTTATACTTTCATTAGGAAGTGGTGTTATAGCTTTGCCATAGTGTTTTGTCCAGTTCCAAGATCCTTCCTCATCAAATGTGACATCTCTTGACAAGGTGAGTTTCTTGGAGATTGGATCGAAAATTATATAACCTCTCTCACAGGTTGCATAGCCAACAAACACTCCCTTCACACTTTTAGGTTCCAGTTTCTGTCTTAATTCATTAGGCATATGAACATAACACAAAGAGCCAAAAACTTTCAGATGAGCAATGCCTGACTTTCTTCCACTATAAGCTTCAAAAGGTGTGACATTGTTCAAAGCCTTGGTAGGACATCTATTCAAGATACATACAACTGTGTGTACAGCTTTTGCCCAAAGAAAATAAGGTATTTCATTCTCATGTAGCATAGACTTAGCCATTTCAACCACTGTCCTGTTTTTCCTTTCTACCACTCCATTCTGCTGAGGAGTATAGGCCATTGTGAGCTGCCTTTGAATCCCATGATCTTCACAAAACTTTATGAACTCAGAAGATAGAAATTTTCCACCTCTGTCACTCCTCAAGCATTTCACCTTGTGTCCAGATTGCAACTCAGTCATGGATTTAAATTTCTTAAAACAGTTAAAGGCTTCAGACTTGTTTCTTTAGAAATAAACCCAGATCATTCTTGTAGAGTCATCAATAAGCAGCATGAAGTACTTGTTTCCTGCAATGGACTCATTTCTCATGGGTCCACAAAAGTCAACATGAATTAACTCAAGAGGAACACTTGCTCTTAGAGCTTGGCCTTTTGGAAAACTAAGTCTGTGTTGTTTGCCAAATTGACAACCCTCACACACACCACTTTGTTCGTCTAATTGTGGCAGTCCATGCACCATGTCTTTATCTCTCAACTGTTTTAACCCTTTAAAATGAAAATGTCCTAGCCTTTTGTGCCAAGTCCATGTGCACTGAGTGATACTAGCCTTCATGACCAAATGGATTTCAGCTAGAAAAGATAGGGGATAGCATCTATTCTTCTTCATTTGAACTTTGATAATGAGGCAGTTCATTGGGGAGCTTTCAAACACCTTGCACATTCCATCTCCAAACACCAAACAATATCCATGCTCATCCATTTGTCCAACACTCAACAGATTCTCTTTCAATCCTGGAAGATACATGACTTCTCTAATGTATTTTCTTCCTTTTGTTGTGTCAATGACTAGTGAACCCATCCCAGCCACATTCACAAGAGCACCAGTTGACATATGCACTTTTCCAGCCACATTTGTCCTTACATCAACGAGCAAATCCACATTTCCAGTCATATGGTTGCTACAGCCACTGTTAATGTACCAATCCCCATTTGGTTTTGACTCAGTGGTAGCACAGTTTGCATAAAACAGATTTCCAGTCACCTCCTTTTGACTTGCACAGTTTGCCTTCTGCACAACCTTCTCTGCAGTGCACTCTCTAGCCAAGTGACCAAACCTGTCACAGTTGTCACATTTTGGCTTGCCTTTATACCTGCATTCTCCAAAGTGATACTTGGAGCACACCTTGCATTGGGGTTTTACAGCTTCTTGACCTGTAGATGAGCTATGAGTCTGTGCAGAATTATTCCATTGAGGCTTGCCTTTCGATTCCCAAGGTTTGCCTTTTGGATTCCAATTTTTATGAGCCTTGGATGGACCAGAATTAGCTGCATTCTTATTATGACCTTTTGAACTCACTGTGAATGAGGCAAAAGCTTTCTCAATTGCATCTGCATTGTGCAACTCAAATCGCTGCTCTTGACTTTTCAGAATAGCAATTACTTCTTGCAATTCCACAATCTCTAGACTCTTAGTGTTTTCAATCACTAAACAAATGGGGTCATATACCTTGCTAAGACTAATCGAAACCTTTTGCACAAGCCTCTCATTCGAGAACACTTCACCATATGTTTTCATTTGATTAATCAGATCATTCAGTCTAGTAAGATAAGCAGACAATGACTCACTATCATGCATTCTAGTATATTCAAATTCACGTCTGAGATTTTGAAGTTTTACCGATCTAACGTGATCTCCACCATGAAATTCTCCATACAACAGCTCCTAAGCAGCTTTGGCAGAGTCTACATTTGCAATTCGTGGGAAAATCTGATCTGAGACTGCATTTTGGATGCCTTTGCATCCTTCATGAGGATTGCAGCTGCTTTCTCATCATCTTCTTCCTCTGAGGTTTCCTCAGTTGCCTTCTTCTTCTTCTTCGAATCTGAAACTGGAATTCCATTATCTACCAGATTCCAAAGCCCATATGATTTGAATATGGTCACCATCTTAATCTTCCAAAACTCATAATTTTCACTAGAGAAAATTGGGGTTCTCACCTCTGAGCTTCCAGATCCAGCCATGGTTGGTCTCTAATTCTTCCAAAAATGAGTTGTTTTCAGATTTAGAAGAAAACCCAAATTTCCCGATGATTTTTCCTTTCACAGATTGAACGCCCAGCTCTTTAGATAATCGAACCTGGCTCTGAGGCCATGTTAGTGTTTTCAGGTGTATGTACTCAGAATTTGCATAAGGAAACAAAAGGAGGAAGAAGCAAGAAGAATGATTAGAAAATCTGTCTGCTATACGTGTAGCAGTAGAGTGTTCATTCACAGCTCTCTCTTACAACCTCATGCACATAGTGTGAGAGATATATATGTTATGCACAATAGCTGGATCTCTTACATCACAAGATGATCTTAGCCGTTCACTTAGGCAACCAATAGGAAACTTACACTTGTCATAAAAAGAAACAAAATGGAAAACTAATTAAACTAAGGCCCAGTTTGGGATTGCTGTCACTTTTTTAAAAGTTGCTTATGTTGTGCTTTGAAAATAATTAGCTGTAAAGTAAAGCAGCTCCATGTTTGGTAAACAGTATTTTTAAAGTGCTGTTAGTACGAAAAGCAGTGTCAAAACTGTTTGGTAAGTTTTAATATAAAATTGTTGTAACTGTGAATAATGACTCAAATAGACATGATGTTAAAGTGTTATGTACTAATCATGTGGTAGTAGTGGTAATGATGGAGTGGAGGTTGTGGTGGTGATGAAGGTGGAGTTGGTGGTTGTGGTAGTGGTGGTGGTAGGGATGTCGCTGTGGAGGTGGTGGTAGTGACAACATGGTGGTGGAGGTGGCAGCATGGTGGTGGATGAGGTGGTGGTGGTGGTGGCGGGTGGCGGTGGTTGTGGAGGTAGTGAATGTGATGGTGTAAGTGGTGGAGTTGGATGTGGAAGTGGAGGTGGTGTTATTTTTTAAAATGAATGATGGTATTTAGGAATTAAAAAAAATCATTAAAGGTTCATCTTTGCTTCTTTTGAAAGCAGCTTTGAAAATCAACCCATAGCCTGTTTTTAAAAGCTGCTGTCAAAAGGCCACTGCTTTTAAAATAATTGGGATATTTATTTTTACCAAACACCTTAAACTGCTTAACTTTAAAGTGAAGCAGGTTTTTGGCGAAAAAAAGCAATCCCAAACGGGGCCTAACTCTTGTCAGCTTAAGGCTTACAATTCAACACATATGCATTTCCCAAATAAACGGAGTGAGCCGATCATTGTCTTTATCCGTCAGCTGCCTTGAATATCAACAAGTCGAAACGAAGCTATGTTAAAAATTGATTGAAGGCCAAACTTTTTTTTTAGAGAGAGAGATATATATATATATATATATTATAATTTCCGCCTGGAAAGAATCCTAAGTTTGAACAATGACAACTCTCTTTTTGGGAGTTCTGCATGGCAACACTGACTGTTAATTAAGTGTTTATAATTCCACTAGGTTAGTTCTATGCCCAATATTCTATACCGTTATCGTATTTGTCTTATGTATGCGAGGATGCATGGGAATTATACTAGGTAAGATAAAAAAACTTTGGGTAATAAAAATTAAAATTCTATAAACTTTAAGGTAGTAAAGTGAAATCTAGCCTATTATGTATTATAACCAAGAGCGGAATTATTAATTTTTCGATGGGTGAGTTAGCTAAATTTTTAGCTTAAACTCTAATAATCTTTATGTTAAAATTAGAGTTTTAGCTTAAACTCAAACACAACAAGGCAGGCTTTTGGGCACACCAAACTCTAATGAAATGACAATCCCTTTGAAATGGAATGTCCTTTTGTTAATCTCTACCCCTTATGGCTATAGCGGTTAGGTTCACGTTTCAGAAAATAAAAATTGAAATGGGGGCCCCGCCGAGATCAGCGTGTAGGAGAGTAAAAGTTTTGTGGCACGCCATTTCAAAGGGATTGTCATTTCATAGATTCTTTCCTTTTCTTCAAAAAGCTATTTTGTGGCAAGATTTAGCTGTTTTGTCTCCTTCCGTTCCTTGCAGAAGATACACTCATCAATGTTTTCAAAGACGATGTATTTTATGTCACGCAAACTTGGAGATTGAACCTCAACGCGTTAGACGTGAATATTTCAAACGTTGAATTTATAATTAAAAATTATTACATAATTAAAATAATGTATTTTTTTACGTACTAAAATAAATTGTTTGGTGACCGTATGTATAAAGTTGTATAAATCTCCATTTTGTTGTTGGTTTTAGTGGTGTGTGTGTTGACATGTTGAGACTATTGACAACAGGAACCACCGCCTTCACTTCTGTTACAATTAAAAATTATACATAATTAAAATAATGTATTTTTTTACATACCAAAATAAATAGTTTGGTGACCATATGTGTGAAGTTGTATAATTCTCATTTTTGTTGTTAGTTCTTCTAGCTCTGTTCGTCCAAAAAGAAGAAGAAGCTCAAGAGATAAGAAAAAAGAAGCTCTCCTCTTCACATTTTGAATCTCCATTTTTTTTTTTTTTTTTTTTTTTTTTTTTTTTTTTTTTTTTTTTTTTTTTTTTTTTTTTTTTTTTTTTTTTTTTTTTTTTTTTTTTTTTTTTTTTTTTTTTTTTTTTTTTTTTTTTTTTTTTTTTTTTTTTTTTTTTTTTTTTTTTTTTTTTTTTTTTTTTTTTTTTTTTTTTTTTTTTTTTTTTTTTTTTTTTTTTTTTTTTTTTTTTTTTTTTTTTTTTTTTTTTTTTTTTTTTTTTTTTTTTTTTTTTTTTTTTTTTTTTTTTTTTTTTTTTTTTTTTTTTTTTTTTTTTTTTTTTTTTTTTTTTTTTTTTTTTTTTTTTTTTTTTTTTTTTTTTTTTTTTTTTTTTTTTTTTTTTTTTTTTTTTTTTTTTTTTTTTTTTTTTTTGAGGATGCTGCTGCCACTACTCATCCAAACAAGAGCAACTCTTTATTAGGAAATGGTGAGTCTTTATATACCCTACTGTTCTTAATTAGATCATGATCATGCTATTTTTACTTCCTTTGATCAATCGATCGTCATTCATATGCTTTCGGTTGATGCGCGTTACACTAATTAACTAGTATATATATTATATATAAATACCTCTCATCAGTGATGTGATGAGAGGTTCAAGGAAGTGTGCTGAGAGGTTCAAGGAAGTCGAAGTTTCCAAGGCTATTTCCAAACGGTCAGGAAGGTTTTCACCCCTAAAGAGAGAAGCACGAGGGAACAGTCCAGTCGAAGGTTCTCATCAGTGACGAGAGGTTCAAGGAAGTGTGATGAGAGGTTCAAGGAAGTGTGACGAGAGGTTCAAGGAAGTCGAAGTTTCCATGGCTATTTCCAAACGGTCAGGAAGGTGATGAGAGGTTCAAGGAAGTGTGACAGTCTGTCTCTCTTAGGCCGTGTGACAGTCTGTCTTCCTTTGTTAAGCAGTCCCGAAGGCGGCCTCTTTGTAGGGCGAATAGGCTTAGTCGTCTTGTTACAGCAACCCCCCCTCTCCATCTTCTCACCTCCTTTACAAAAAAAATCTCATAATTTTAAGTTTTTGTTAATTTTTTCTCTTGCATGGGTTTATTACACATGCAAAGATATATAATTCAGCAGTTTGATACAAGGTATATGCATTGCGTTTAAAAATGAAGACGGCGCCAGGATCAAATCGGAATCTGGCCGCTTCGCCGGATCAGAGCTTACTCCGGCGACCTCGCCGGTGGCGGCGCAGGTAATGGGTCGCCATTAACTAGTTGGTTTTGTTGTTAGGTCGCACACTTCAGCAGCCTCACCTGATAGTACGGAGCAGCGGACGAGGCAGCCATGAGATGATCAAGTTTTCTTTTAATTTTTCACTTCAGAATTTAAAAATATGACGTGGGACGATAATAAAACACAAGTAATTAATAGTAATTAAGGGGACAATTTCGTAAAAAGGAAGGGTCGACCTGTCTCACGTTGACCGCACCCTCTCTAGAGATCTTGCTTTTGTTTGATTATCCCTAACCACCGTATTTCAGCATTTTCTTCTCCGGTGAGAGGTGATGGCTGCTGCTCTACTCTGCTGTTGGTGGTGACAGAGAGTTCAATGTCAATGGATTTGAAAAGTTTACAAAATTCACAGAGTTCGCTAAAGTTGGACTTTCTTATCTTGTTGTCGCCATTATCGGCCCACAAAGTAGTGGTATGCATTCTTACTTACCTTTTAATCTTCATTTCTGACTTGGTTGAGGATTCACAAAAATATCACTCTGGTGTATAAGATGAAGCAAAGTTTTTGAAATTCTGCTACTGTTTTGAAGCTTAATCAGATGGAGCAGGGTTTACAAATTACGATATGTTTTTGGTCATTCTCTGTTTTCTCATCTGATATTGATATATGACAGTGTCTTTTTAATACTAATTATCTGTCCAGGAAAGAGCACACTACTAAACCATTTATTTCACACCAACTTTAAAGAAATGGACGCCGTTAAAGGAAGGCAAGTTCTCTCATAATGCTCAAAATGACAACTTAGTTGTGTTATGTTTCTCTCTTAGTGACCATGAATATGATGGGATATGCTTTTATTCCAGGTCTCAAACAACAAAAGGTATTTGGGTGGCAAAATGTCCCATCATTGACCCTTTTACTCTTGTTATGGACATGGAGGGTACAGACGGGAAAGAACGAGGAGAGGTGCTCTTAGTTTTCATAATCAAATTTCAATTTATGGTCATGCTTGAATTTATTGTCATTACCAATTCTCTGGCCAACACACGAATCCATTGCTGGATGATCACTTTTTATTTCTTTGACTACTGCTCTTACTTGTAGCTTACAGATGATAGACATTTTGCTCTTACTTAATCAAGAACAGAAATGAGAAATGGAATCCGGATTTATTGATTGTTTCCAAGTTTTAAAAACAAAAAATGCACAACTCTATCACGATTGCTTGTCATGGTTGCAATCTACTTAATCGGAATTTGGTTATTATTTACAGGATACAGCATTCGAGAAGCAGACTACTCTTTTTGCCCTCGCTGTGGCAGATGTAGTGCTCATTAACATGTGGGTTTTTCTTTTTCCCCTTCTTTATTGACTGTTTGGATTTGTAATATTTTCCCCTCTCTGTGAGTAATCTTCTTTAGCAATTTTTGTGTAGATGGTGCCATGACATTGGCCGTGAGCACGCTTCAAATAAGCCTCTACTACACACTGTGTTCCAGGTATTTCTTCCTCCCTACAAATATCAGAGGCTTGATTTCTTGAACTTTATGCTTGAATTTGTTCATAGGTGATGATGCGATTGTTTGGGCCTCATAAGACAACCCTGATCTTTGTCATCCGTGATAAGACAAAGGTTCCTTCTTCTCATTTAGTAATTCTCTGTGATTTGAGATGGAACCAATTTGTATTTGTCTTTGTTATTCATTTTGGTAGTCTGTTGCATCGTTTCCTTCCTTGGTATAAGGCCATTCCACTCTAGGCTGAGTTTTTGATAGTGTAATTATGCTTTTTTTGTTTGTAGACGCCACTGGAGAAGTTAGAAAGCGAACTTCGGAACGACATTCAGAAGGTTAACTAATTTGGTGCTTTATTTGTTGCTGCCTTACTTTTAGTGTTGTTGTTTGGTAACCCTGTCTCTCCTTTACTGCAGATATGGGAGTCTGCTCATAAGCCTGAAGCCCACAAGGAAACTCCACTGAGTGAATTTTTCAATGTAAGATGTCATGCTTATATGACAGATAAGATTTCATGTTTATTTGATATTACTGTGGTGAAAACTATCAATCATGTGTATTGATTGACAATGTGTTATATTTATGACTAAATGGCTAGGTTGAGGTTGTTGCGCTTTCAAATTATGAAGACAAAGAAGACACATTTAAAGCGGAGGTATGCATATGTGCTATGAGGGCACCATGCAGATTTTCTTTCTTTTCTTTGGGCCTTGGACACCATGTCAAATTGAATATCTCATCTTTTTTGTTCATGGAATACGAATAAATTATCTTGATACGTAAAAAGGACCATACAAGATTTTCTTAAAAGAAAACGAAGAAAATGTGTTGCAGGTTTTCTCAAATGTTGCTGCATATTTTATTTCATTAACACTTCGTCGACTACCTTAAAAAATGTTTCTGTTCTCTGTCATTTGCCCCTTGCCATCTCGTCTCTCATCTTTTGTTGCATTCCAGTTTCTGCCTCAAGAAACCAATTGTCCCATTTCTATTTTTTATACTAAAATGCCTCCTAGTGTTCAAATTTATGCATCTTGTGCAGGTTTGCCCTTTTTTGTGGGTCAAATTTATGTAACTTATGTTTTTGAATGAAAGGTTGCTTGCATGAGGCAGAAATTCTTCCATCATAATAAACTTGCTGGAGATCGACAGGCGGTAGTTCCCGCTTCAGGATTTTCTTTGAGTTTACGGAAATTTGGGAAAAAATAAAAAAAGACAGAGATCTTGATATTCCTTCCATCAAGGTAAAACTGTGAATACAATGTTTTTTGGTCGAAAACTGTGAATACATATATGTATGTAAATTTGAACAAGTCATCCATAACTCCTCCATTGCAGGTCATGGTGGCTACTGTACGTTGTGAAGAGATTGCCAATGAGAAGTATTCTGCTTTTGCAGCAAATGAGGTACCTGTTTTTCATATGTTGCCATATTTTCCATCTTCTTCAATTCTAGTTGGATGGCCTTGAATTGCTTTGGAATTATCACAGGAGTGGATTCAGTTGAAAGTGATCTCAGTTCATCCTGGTGGCTTTGGAAAGAAGCTGAGTTCAATGATTGATACTTGTATATTGGAGTACGTATCTTTCACTTATATTTCTCAGCTTGTTGTAGGCTACAGGATAAGATTATATTTCTCACCTTTTGCCTTATGTGGTTGAATAGTTCTTTATATTTAGTTTAATTCGTTTTTACAAGTCTAGGTATGATAAAGAGGCTACACATTATGATGAAGGTGCCAAATCCGTGAAGCGCAAGCAGCTTGAAGAAAAAATGCTGAAAGTAATGAATCTCGACGTCATTCTTGTCGAACCATATATTACACATTATTCTCCTTGCCCCCCCTCTTTCCTCGTGCTATAGATGGCTGAAATATAGCAATGCAACCGAGACTTAACGGTTTTGGACTTACAGAAAATTTTGCCTCAAAGACCAAATTGTGTTTGTTATTCCGTTGATTGTGGTTGATACAATTTCTGTCATGACTCATCCTCTAATCTGCCATGCATATCGATCAGGGATGTACACAGTTTACAGTGAGGCGGCCTTTCAAGGCCTTCCGAGTGCATCACAGTAGTTGAACTGATTTGACATAAATTATCCTCTCTTTTTAAGCTTCCAATTTTAATTATCAATTCGATTTACATATCTTTCTTCTATTATGATTCGCTGTCTTATTAGCTTGTTCAACCTGCATTCGAAGATCAGCTGGAACTTAAAAGATCTTCTACTCTGGATAAGTTCAAGGAAGCATTTGATAAGTCCTTGGACGGGGTCATCAAGGGATTTTCTGTGACTGCTCGTAATTTCACCAAGTCTTTTATGGCTCAATTTGATGAAGACTGTGCAGGTATGTTTTGAGAATGGCATTCCTTTAGCCAAAATTGGAAACTCAAGGATAAAATGCAAAAACTGAAATGCATAATAAAAGAAACACTTCAAAACCATGAAGCCAAGATAGATAAGTCACAAGACAAATTGAACTTTATCCTTGTAAACTCAACACATCTTACGCACAAGCTGACTTCCTGCCAATTAGTCAATTATGGATCAAGAGATAATAGTGTAATACTTAATATGTTATAAAACCAAATACAATAACCCTGTTCATCCATAGAAAGATTCCTCATCTTTGGATAGTAGAAAAATTCCTGTTAGTCTGTATGCTCCATCTCCCATGTTGTGCTACTTGCATGATGAATTACTCACATCTTGGACAGAAAGTTATTCATCATGTATTTGCTTGTAGCACAAGTTTTATCTTGAATCTTTGAGTGCATAGATCTTGCAATGTATTGAGTTGGTTTGGCTCACTTAATAATACACTGCGAGATGTTTGCAAACAACGATCATGGATCTTTCTTGCCACGACAAAATAATAGCTTCATACTGTTGCCGTGCCAAAATTTTCCTGCAAACATTATCAAGCTTTCAGTTTTACAAGCTTTTAACTTTTGCTCCAACGAAAACCTGGTTAGGTAGGAATACCACATGTAATACTTAATGAGTTATAAAACCAAACACACTAACCTTGTTCAGCCATAGAGTCAAATAGAGTGCACGAGAGAAATAGAGAGATCTTCTCCTAGAAGCCGATGCCTTACACTCTGTATAAGCTTGTATAAGCTAGAATATCACCTCAGTGAGTTTAAGACATTAAACAATCTCACAAATAGGCCTTTTGAATTGGTGTCATTAATATACGTTTTACTACTTGCTCTGTATATTACAATGAGATAACACATTATTTATGCAGATGTTGTTATCAAACAAGCAAACTGGGACACATCTAAAGTAAGGGATAAACTTAGACGTGATATAGAAGCCCATGTTGCTTCAGTTCATGCTGACAAGATAAAGGACCATTGTGAGGTATAATAGCATATTTTTGTTCATTCTCTCTTCTGAAATAGTTGGGGTTTCTGGTTTTCATCAACCCGAGCCAGAATTCGACTCCAAAAGAAAGTAAAAGTTGAGCTACTACTGTGATAAGTTAATTTTGTTAAGGACATTGATTGCTTTCGTTGTAACAGATTCCATGTAGTGTCTATTGTTGACAAAGTTGTCATAGGAACTTGGTTGATGATATGTAACTATAAAATGCAGGCGAAGTTGAGGGAGCTGTTATCAGGACCGGTGGAAGTCCTTTTGAAGCAAGCTGATAATACGACCTGGCCCACAATAAGAATACTTCTTCAAGAGGCTAAATCAGCTTTCTCTGGGAGCGCTGCTGCAATTTCTGGTTTTGACATGGATGAACAAACCAAAGCCAAAATAGATGCAAGTCTAGAGAAATATGTAAGACGTATGGTTGAAGATAAAGCAAAGGAAGAGGCTGGAAGGGTCCTCATGCACATGAAGGAGAGGTAGAGAATTCTCTCTCTCACAATGGTTTGAACGTTATTTAAGATTTTATTGTATGCAATTGATATTTGAATTGCCTTTACAGGTTTAAAACAAAATTTAGTGACGATTCTAATTCAATCCCAACGTGTTTGGAACCGGCGGGAAAATATTGGAGCGATTGCCAGAACTGCTCATTTTCAGTATGGCTCAATTTTTATTATGTGTAATTACATATATTGACAGTTCTTGAGAGTTTGAATTTAAACTGAAACTTTGTTAACTATATATATTCATATTCTGTAATTTTTTCAGTCCCTAGAAGTGCTTTCTGTTATGGCTGTGATCCGTTTGGATGGTGATGATGATGGCGATAAAGTTCAGGCTACTTTAACAGTGCCTTGCTGGATAAAGATACGAGTACCACAACATATGACCCACTGGCTTCAAATACTTGGGAAGAGGTGACCCTTTCTTTTGTCCTTTTTCTTTTTTTTGGCTTAATTTATAGATAGATCTCTCAACAACACAAAAAAAAAACGTAGATACTGATATTTATTTATTAATATGTTCAATTTTATCCAATTTTATTATTATTTTATTATTTATACAAATAATATTCTACTTTAATCTAAATTATGGGGAGACGGTTTCGAACTTGGGTGCAACGTGAAGAACACATCCGCTCTAACCAACTTGGCTAAGCCCTATATGCATATCCAATCTTAATTTATTAATATTCAAAGATATTGCATACTAGATTAAGAAGAAAAATGTTTACAAATAGATTGAGAGGGCTGGAGCAGGCCGGGCCGCATTGGGCTTGAGTTTAAACACTTGACCTAATCCTTACTCCCACGCAAGGCCAGCTCTGCCCATGGCTATAATATAGGCCGAAACGGACTTTGACCCATTGAATTTGGGCCGGCCCTCAAGCTAGCTCTCTCTCTCTCTCTCTCTCGCGTAAGACCATATAAGGTTTTCTGACTTTCCCCTTCCTATACAGGTTCCACCATCAAAAACATTGATCATACCTCTTAAATGCAAAGAGTTGTGGGAGGAATTCAAGGAAAACACCAAGCACATTGTTTCGAAGGCCATAGAACTGGTATGATATCTCACCTATTAATAAATGGAAGCTATATGTGAACTATAAATAGTTTTGTTTTGTCTCCCATAATGTGTTATTTGATCACCTGCTGTTATGGAACTATGGTTAGAGTCTGTTTCAGGTTTTCTTTAGGTTTAGATGAACTTACTCATGAATGATGCGTTTCATCAGCTTAAAAATCTCTCTGAATTTAACTTACTCACACTCATACCTAGTCCATTAATTCAACATGCTGTTTTACTTTTCAGGAGGCCAACGCGCGTTTTCAACTACCTCCTTGGGCAACTTGCTGTTTGATTGTTGTGGGATGGAATGCCATTACGAGACTAATGAGGTACACACTAGTTCCCTACACTACACACGAGGATAGGATGATGTTCTTTCTACCATATATATGTAATTTTATATATCCAGTACTAGTACCTCTACCATGTTCAAATTTATTCCTCCATGGATGCAGAAATCCTTTGTGTCTGGGTGTGGGTGTCATCCTTGTTGCTTTTTTACTCGTCAAGCCCCATATGGTGCAGATTGCCACATGGGTTCTGTGAGTGTCACATTTTGTTTTAATGATTGTCTTTCACTCTCCCTTCTCCTTCCCACCTACCATACGTATAGACACTGGTACTCCTTGTATAGCATGCTTTTTCGCCTCCACTGCTAGTGATTTTAACACTCCTTGTTTCACCTCCTGCACTGTGTGTCAAAAAAAAAAAAAAATTTAGGTTTGAGTGCAACTGGCTAAAACAGGAGTGCCAGAATTACTAGTTTTGTGGCGATTCTGGAATAGGTCTAGTTACGTACTGAGACGTTAACTCGCTCATTCATAATAATAGATTTGTTATGATTTCAGGTGAGAGTAAAGAGTGAGAACACAACTATATAGTGGGCTTGGCGGTATGCTCTTGGAGAAATGGTCGCAGGGCCCCGATAGACTTTATTTCAATCAACCAACAAAAAAAAAACTAAGTTGTGTACTGTTTTTACTGTTTTGTTTTGTAATTTTAGGGCGCAAATGAATTGTTGTTAATCGTTTTTTGTGAGATTAATAGTTCTTAACATTATCTAGTACATATCAAAATAATATGGCTGTTAGAAACTCTGTTAAATTGCTGACATTGAAGGTAAGTGGGTTCCATATCTCCAATGACGTCATGACACGCGAATAAGGACTAGGTAACGTTAAGGACTATCAGGGCTCGTTTAGTACGAAAGATTGTCTTGGCATAGACTATAATTAGGGACCGTCTTCAATTAGTTTGGGCTGGCCTAAACTGGATAACAATGTCTTTCATTTGGTGTATGTTTGGACTATGAGTATATATATTTTTTTTAATTTTTAAAAACATATTAAAGTGAATTTAATATTATTTTTTTACTTTTCTTCTCTCTCTGCATCTTCTTTTCTCTTCCTCCCGCGACTTGCTTCTTCTTCTCCATCCTCTCTCTCCTTCTCCTCTTCTGCTCTTCTTCTTCTCCATCCTCTCTCCTTTGCCCCTTCTTCTCAATATATGTTTCTCTTTGGTTTTTTTTCCGAAATTTTTTCTCTGTTCCTTTTTTTTTCCCGAAAATTTTCTCTTTGCTTCTTCTCAATATACTCTGTCTTCTACTTCTACCTCTGCTTGCACAGTCATCATCGTCTCACATTCGCCATCGTTGCACAATCGTTGTGTCCACAGCCCATAGTTCAAGCTGCGAAGTCATTATCTCCAATCGGTGCTCGCCGAAACTGACTGGAACTGACTGCGATGTTGTATTGGGGGTCACTGCTTGTGGCTGTGACGGTGGGGGTTTGGATCGGTTGCAGGTGCTTGGGTGGTCGGTGGTTGTGGAAGGCGCTTGGGTGGTCGATCGTTGCGGCAAGTAGACCTGGCAAATGGGTCGTATTAACGGGTTTCGGGTCGTGTTCGTGTTAACCCATTAAGTTAACGGGTTAACACGACACGACCCGTTAAGTTAACCGGTGACAAATACTAGACCCAAATACGACCCGTTACAATTCGCGAATATCCGACACGATCCTTAACTACCAAATTACCCTCCTTAACGGATGGATGCGAACATTCGCGAATTGACCCAACCCAACCCGTTAGCTTAACGGGTAGCTAACGGGTTCACCTGTTTTCAACCCAACCCATCAAGCTCAACCCAAATACTGATAATTTCGTGCGAATTCGTGTCGTGTTAACGGGTCGTGTGCAATATTGTCAGGTCTAGCGGCAAGGGCTTGGTTGTTGCAAGCGCTTGGGTTGGGACTAGCTTGTCCCCTCTCTCCACTCGGGTCTCGCTAAGAACACCTAAGGAGGTGTTTTTGGTGGGGCCAGTATTAACAGTCCCACTTAAAATTAGTACTAAGTGAAAACAAACATGGGATAAAAATCTGTCCAGTCCAATCCAATATTCTGTACCCTCGTTGTATAGTAACTATAGTTACAGCATGCCACCACACAGACCACGCCACCAAGGCAAGCAAGTCAATAATCATCACAAAAGAAAGAAAATAAATTAAGGCAAGTTAATCAAATCAAAATAACAAAAAATAAACAAATAAATTGTTCAAGCCGAGCCCGAAAATTTCGACATGGGTTGATCACAAGATTAAAAAATTTCGACAAACCCGAAAAAGGATCCATTGCCACTGCGTGTTGAGCAAAAGTGTGCCTGATGTTCTAGTGAGGTGGCAAGATTTTAGTGGTCTGTCTGTGCAGCAAACATGTTGCTCCTGTTGTTAGATCTATTTGTCAGCTGGGGCCAATGAAGACAGAAAAGCTGGACTTAATTTGTCAGCTGGGGCCAATGCAATTTCTGTCGTTTCATACCCACGTTATTTCATTAGCAGGGCAAGTGCAACCAAGCTCTCGCCAAGAAGCTCTCCTAGCCCAAGAGTTGAACCCTTCACATTTGTAAATCGCCATGGATGCTGCTGCCACTACTCATCCAAACAAGAGCAACTCTTTATTAGGAAATGGTGAGTCTTTATATACCCTACTGTTCTTAATTACATCATGATCATGCTATTTTTACTTCCTTTGATCAATCGATCCTCATTCATATGCTTTCGGTTGATGCGCGTTACACTAATTAACTAGTATATATATTATATATAAATACCTCTCATCAGTGATGTGATGAGAGGTTCAAGGAAGTGTGCTGAGAGGTTCAAGGAAGTCGAAGTTTCCATGGCTATTTCCAAACGGTCAGGAAGGTTTTCACCCCTAAAGGGAGAAGCACGAGGGAATAGTCCAGTCGAAGGTTCTCATCAGTGACGAGAGGTTCAAGGAAGTGTGATGAGAGGTTCAAGGAAGTGTGACGAGAGGTTCAAGGAAGTCGAAGTTTCCATGGCTATTTCCAAACGGTCAGGAAGGTGATGAGAGGTTCAAGGAAGTGTGATGAGAGGTTCAAGGAAGTGTGACAGTCTGTCTCTCTTAGGCCGTGTGACAGTCTGTCTTCCTTGTTAAGCAGTCCCGAAGGCGGCCTCTTTGTAGGGCGAATAGGCTTAGTCGTCTTGTTACAGCCCCCCCTCCATCTTCTCACCTCCTTTACAGAAAAAATCTCATAATTTTAAGTTTTTGTTAATTTTTTCTCTTGCATGGGTTTATTACACATGCAAAGATATATAATTCAGCAGTTTGATACAAGGCATATGCATTGCGTTTAAAAATGAAGACGGCGCCAGGATCAAATCGGAATCTGGCCACTTCGCCGGATCAGAGCTTACTCCGGCGACCTCGCCGGTGGCGGCGCAGGTAATGGGTCGCCATTAACTAGTTGGTTTTGTTGTTAGGTCGCACACTTCAGCAGCCTCACCGGATAGTATGGAGCAGCGGACGAGGCAGCCATGAGATGATCAAGTTTTCTTTTAATTTTTCACTTCAGAATTTAAAAATATGACGTGGGACGATAATAAAACACAAGTAATTAATAGTAATT
This sequence comes from Prunus armeniaca, assembly GCA_903112645.1. Taxonomy (NCBI): domain Eukaryota; kingdom Viridiplantae; phylum Streptophyta; class Magnoliopsida; order Rosales; family Rosaceae; genus Prunus; species Prunus armeniaca. Next base: position 3,718,575 of record CAEKDK010000003.1, on the reverse strand, counting down.
AAGGGGACAATTTCGTAAAAAGGAAGGGTCGACCTGTCTCACGTTGACCGCACCCTCTCTAGAGATCTTGCTTTTGTTTGATTATCCCTATCTACCGTATTTCAGCATTTTCTTCTCCGGTGAGCGGTGATGGCTGCTGCTCTACTGTGCTCGTTGGTGGTGACAGAGAGTTCAATGTCAACGGACTTGAAAAGTTTGCAAAATTCACAGAGTTTGCTAAAGTTGGACTTTCTTATCTTGTTGTCGCCATTGTCGGCCCACAAAGTAGTGGTATGCATTCTTACTTACCTTTTAATCTTCATTTCTGACTTGGTTGAGGATTCACAAAAATATCACTCTGGTGAATAAGATGAAGCAAAGTTTTTGAAATTCTGCTACTGTTTTGAAGCTTAATCAGATGGAGCAGGGTTTACAAATTACGATATGTTTTTGGTCATTCTCTGTTTTCTCATCTGATATATGACAATGTCTTTTTAATACTAATTATCTGTCCAGGAAAGAGCACACTACTGAACCATTTATTTCACACCAACTTTAAAGAAATGGACGCCGATAAAGGAAGGCAAGTTCTCTCATAATGCTCAAAATGACAACTTAGTTGTGTTATGTTTTCTCTTAGTGACCGTGAATATGATGGGATATGCTTTTATTCCAGGTCTCAAACAACAAAAGGTATTTGGGTGGCAAAATGTCCCACCATTCACACTTTTACTCTTGTTATGGACATGGAGGGTACAGATGGGAAAGAACGAGGAGAGGTGCTTTTAGTTTTCATCATCAATTTTTTTAAATTTATGGCCATGCTTAAATTTATTGTCATTACCAAGTTTTCTGTTCATAGCCAACACGCGAATCCTTTGCTGGATAATAAAATGTATTCGTCAATAACTCTATCAGGATTGCTTGTCATGGTTGCAATCTACATAATTGGAATTTGGTTATTTATTTACAGGATACAGCATTCGAGAAGCAGAGTACTCTTTTTGCCCTTTCTGTTGCAGATGTAGTGCTCATTAACATGTAGGGTTTTTCTTTTACCCCTCTTTATTGACTGTTTGGATTTGTAATATTTTCCCGTCTCTGTGAGTAATCTTCTTTAGCAATTTTTGTGTAGATGGTGCCATGACATTGGCCGTGAGCACGCTTCAAATAAGACTCTCCTAAACACTGTGTTCCAGGTATGTTCTTCCACCCTACAAATTTCAGAGGCTTGATTTCTTGAACTTTATGCTTGAATTTGTTAACAGGTGATGATGCGATTGTTTGGGCCTCATAAGACAACCCTGATCTTTGTCATCCGTGATAAGACAAAGGTTCCTTCTTCTCATTTAGTATTTCTCTGTGATTTGAGATGGAACCAATTTGTATTTGTCTTTGTTATTCATTTTGGTAGTCTGTTGCATCGTTTCCTTCCTTGGTATAAGGCCATTCCACTCTAGGCTGAGTTTTTTATAGTATAGTTATGCTTTTTTTGTTTGTAGACGCCACTGAAGAATTTAGAAAGCGAACTTCGGAACGACATTCAGAAGGTTAACTAATTTGGTGCTTTATTTGTTGTTGCCTTACTTTTAGTGTTGTTGTTTGTTAACCCCGTCTCACCTTTAATGCAGATATGGGAGTCTGCTCCTAAGCCTGAAGCCCACAAGGAAACTTCACTGAGTGAATTTTTCAATGTAAGATGTCATGCTTATATGACAGATAAGATTTCATGTTTATTTGATGTTACTGTGGTGAAAACTATCAATCATGTGTATTGATTGACAATGTGTTATATTTATGACTAAATGGCTAGGTTGAGGTTGTTGCGCTTTCAAATTATGAAGACAAAGAAGAGAAATTTAAAGAGGAGGTATGCATATGTGCTATGAGGGCACCACCATGTCAAATTGAATATCTCATCTTTTTTGTTCATGGAATACGAATAAGTTATCTTGATGCATAAGAAGGACCATACAAGATTTTCCTGAAAAGAAAACGAAGAAAATAACTAGGCAGGTGTTGCAGGGTTTCTCAAATGTTGCTGCATATTTTATTTCATTAACACTTCGTCGACTACCTTAAAAAAAATTTCTGTTCTCTGTCATTTGCCCCTTGCCATCTCCTCTCTCATCTTTTGTTGCATTCCAGTTTCTGCCTCAAGAAACCAATTGTCCCATTTCTATTTTTTATACTAAAATGCCTCCTAGTGTTCAAGTTTATGCATCTTGTGCAGGTTTGCCCTTTTTTGTGTCAAATTTATGTAACTTATGTTTTTGAATGAAAGGTTGCTTGCATGAGGCAGAAATTCTTCCATCATAATAAACTTGCTGGAGATCGACAGGCGGTAGTTCCCGCTTCAGGATTTTCTTTGAGTTTACGGGAAATTTGGGAAAAAATAAAAAAAGACAGAGATCTTGATATTCCTTCCATCAAGGTAAAACTGTGAATACGATATATTTATGTAAATTTGAACAAGTCATCCATAACTCCTCCATTGCAGGTCATGGTGGCTACTGTACGTTGTGAAGAGATTGCCAATGAGAAGTATTCTGCTTTTGCAGCAAATGAGGTACCTGTTTTTCATATGTTGCCATATTTTCCATCTTCTTCAATTCTAGTTGGATGACCTTGAATTGCTTTGGAATTATCACAGGAATGGATTCAGTTGAAAGTGATCTCAGTTCATCCTGGTGGCTTTGGAAAGATGCTGAGTTCAATGATTGATACTTGTATATCGGAGTACGTATCTTTCACTTATATTTCTCAGCTTGTTGTAGGCTACACGATAAGATTATATTTCTCACCTTTTGCCTTATGTGGTTGAATAGTTCTTTATATTTAGTTTAATTCGTTTTTACAATTCTAGGTATGATGAAGAGGCTACACATTATGATGAAGGTGCCAAATCCGTGAAGCGCAAGCAGCTTGAAGAAAAATTGCTGCAAGTAATGAATCTCGACATCATTCTTGTCGAACCATATATTACACATTGTTCTCCTTGCCCCCCCTCTTTCCTCGTGCTATAGATGGCTGAAATATAGCAATGCAACCAAGACTTAACGGTTTTGGACTTACAGAAAATTTTGCCTCAAAGACCAAATTGTGTTTGTTATTCCTTTGATTGTGGTTGATACAATTTCTGTCATGACTCATCCTCTAATCTGCCATGCATGTTGATCAGGGATGTACACATTTTACAGTGAGGCGGCCTTCCAAGGCCTTCCGAGTGCATCACAGTAGTTGAACTGATTTGACATAAATTATCAATTTTAATTATCAATTCGATTTACATATCTTTCTTCTATTATTGATTGGTTTCGCTGTCTTATTAGCTAGTTCAACCTGCATTCCAAGATCAGCTGGAACTTAAAAGATCTTCTACTCTGGATAAGTTCAAGGAAGCATTTGATAAGGCCTTGGACGGGGTCATCAAGGGATTTTCTGTGACTGCTCGTAATTTCACCGAGTCTTTCATGGCTCAATTTGACGAAGGCTGTGCAGGTATGTTTTGAGAATGGCATTCCTTTAGCCAAAATTGGCTCAAGGATAAAATGCAAAAACTGAAATACATAATAGAAGAAACCCTTCAAAACCATGAAGCCAAGATAGATAAGTCAGAAGAAAAATTGAAATTTATCCTTGTACATTCAAACACATCTTACGTACAAGCTGACTTCCTGCCAATTAGTCAATTATGGATCACAAGATAATAGTGTAATACTTAAGAAGTTATAAAACCAAATACACTAACCTTGTTCAGCCATAGAAAGATTCCTCATCCTTGGATAGAAGAAAAATTCCTGCTAGTCTGTATGCTCCATCTCCCATGTTGTGCTACTACAGTCAATTGCATGATGAATTACTCACATCTTTGGACAGAAAGTTATTCATCATCTATTTTCTGTAGCACAAGTTTGATCATGAATCTTTGAGTGCATAGATATTGCAATGTATTGAGTTGCTTTGGATCACTTAATAATACACTGCATGATGTTTGCAAACAACGATCATGGATCTTTCTTGCCACGACAAAATAATAGCTTCATACTGTTGCCATGCCAAAATTCTCCTGCATACATTATCAAGCTTTCAGTTTTACAAGCTTTTAACTATTGCTGCAACGAAAACCTAGTTAGGTAGGAGATAATATAACTTAAGCTCTGATACAACTTGTAATACTTAATAAGTTATAAAACCAAAGACACTAACCTTGTTCAGCCATAGAGTCGAATAGAGTGGACGAGAGAGATAGAGGGATCTTCTCCTAGAAGCCGATGCCTTATGCCCTAATTCTAGATGGGGTGAATATCTGTATAAGCTTGAGTGTTCATCGGTTCAGAGGTCTTGCCCATCAAGAAATTCCAAGAGATAACCTTAATGCAATAGAACATTGAGTCCCAATCCATATAGAACAAGGAATCCCTAAGCCTTCACTAAGACTGCTGGTCGAGATAAGGATTGAGTTCTTGATAAACAATGAGTCCTTGTAATCCTACAAGATCACCTCAGTGAGTTTAAGACATTAAACAATCCTACAAATAGGCCTTTTTAATTGGCGTCATTAGTATGTGTTTTACTTACTTGCTCCGTAAGTTACAATGAGATTAACACATTAATTATTTATGCAGATGCTATTATCAAACAAGCAAACTGGGACACATCTAAAGTAAGGGATAAACTTAGACGTGATATAGAAGCCCATGTTGCTTCAGTTCATGCCGACATGATAAAGGACCATTGTGAGGTATAATAGCATATTTTTGTTCATTCTCTCTTCTGAAATAGTTGGGGTTACTGGTTTTCATCAACCCGAGCCAGAATTCGGCTCCAAAAGAAAGTAAAAGTTGAGCTACTACTGTGATAAGTTAATTTTGTTAAGGACATTGATTGCTTACGTTGTAACAGATTCCATGTAGTGTCTGTTGACAAAGTTGTCATAGGAACTTGGTTGATGATGATGTAACTATAAAATGCAGGCAAACTTGAGGGAGCTGTTATCAGGACCGGTGGAAGTCCTTTTGAAGCAAGCTAATAATATGACCTGGCCCACAATAAGAAGACGTCTTCGAGAGGCTGAATCAGCTTTCTCTGGGAGCGCTGCAGCAATTTCTGGTTTTGACATGGATGAACAAGCCAAAGCCAAAATAGATGCAAGTCTAGAGAAATATATAAGACTTATGGTTGAAGATAAAGCAAAGGAAGAGGCTCGAAGGGTCCTCATCCACATGAAGGAGAGGTAGGGAATTCTCTCTCACACAATGGTTTGAACGTTATTTAAGATTTTATTGTATGCAATTGATATTTGAATTGCCTTTACAGGTTTATAACAAAATTTAGCTACGATTCTAATTCAATCCCACGTGTTTGGAGCTGGCGGGAAAATATTGGAGAGATCGCCAGAACTGCTCATTCTTCAGTATGGCTCAATTTTTATCCATTTTTATTGACAGTTCTTGAGAGTTTGAATTTGAACTGAAGCTTTGTTAACTATATATATTCATGTTCTGTAATTTTTTCAGTCCCTAGAAGTGCTTTCTGTTATGGCTGTGATCCTTTTGGATGGTGATGATGATGTTGATAAAATTCAGGCTACTTTAAACAGTGCCTTGCTGGATAAAGATACGAGTACCACAACACTTGACCTACTGGCTTCAAATACTTGGGAAGAGGTGACCTTCTTTTCTTTTTTTTTTTTTTTTTTTTTTTTTTTTTTTTTTTTTTAAAGATAGATATCTCAATCTCAACAACACAAAAAACATAGATACTGATATTTATTTATTAATATATTCAATTTTATCCAATTTTATTATTATTATTTTTTATACAAATGATATTATACTTTAATCTAAATTACGGGGAGATGGTTTCGAACTTGGGTGCAGAGTGTTCTTTAATTTATTAATATTCAAAGATATCGCATACTAGATTAAGTAGAAAAATATTTACAAATAAGAGGGCTGGTGCAGGCCAGGCCGCATTGGGCTTGAGTTTAAACACTTGACCTGATCCTTACCCCACGCAAGGCCAGCTCTCCCATGGCTATAGTATAGGCCGAAACGGACTTTGACCCATTGAATTTGGGCCGGCCCTCAAGCTCTCTCTCTCTCTCTCTCTCTCTCTCTATTGTAAGACCATGCATAAGGTTTTCTGACTTTCCCCTTCCTATACAGTTTCCACCATCAAAAACATTGATCATACCTCTTAAATGCAAAGAGTTGTGGGAGGAATTCAAGGAAAACACCAAGCACATTGTTTCGAAGGCCATAGCTGAACAGGTATGATATCTCACCTATTAATAAATGGAAACTATATGTGAACTATAAATAGTTTTGTTTTGTCTCCCATAATGTGTTATTTGATCACCTGCTGTTATGGAACTATGGTTAGAGTCTGTTTCAGGTTTTCTTTAGGTTTAGATGAACTTACTCATGAATGATGCGTTTCATCAGCTTAAAAATCTCTCTGAATTTAATTTACTCACACTCATACCTAGTCCATTAATTCAACATGCTGTTTTACTTTTCAGGAGGCCAACGCGCGTTTTCAACTACCTCCTTGGGCAATTGGCTGTTTGATTTTCGTGGGATACAATGCCATTACGAGACTAATGAGGTAACACACTAGTTCCTCTACACTACACACGAGGATAGATGATGCTCTTTCTACCATATATATATATATATAGAATTTTATATATACAGTACTAGTACCTCTATCATGTTCAGATTTATTTCTCCATGGATGCAGAAATCCTTTGTGTCTGGGTGTGGGTGTCATCCTTGTTGCTTTTTTACTCGTCAAGCCCATATGGTGCAGATTTGCCACAAGGGTTATGTGAGTGTCACATTTTGTTTTAATGATTGTCTTTCACTCTCCCTTCTCCTTCCCACCTACCATACGTATAGACACTGGCGCTACTTGTATAGCATGCTTTTCGCCTCCACTGCTAGTGATTTTAACACTCCTTGTTTCACCTCCTGCACTGTGTCAAAAAAACAAAAAAAAAAAAAAAAAAAAAAATTTGGTTTGAGTGCAACTGGCTAAAACAGGAGTGCCAGAATTACTAGTTTTGTGGCGATTCTGGAATAGGTCTAGTTACGTACTGAGACCTTAACTCGCTCATTCATAATAATAGATTTGTTATGATTTCAGGTGAGAGTAAAGAGTGAGAACACAACTATATAGTGGGCTTGGCGGTATGCTCTTGGAGAAATGGTCGCAGGACCCCGATAGACTTTATTTCAATCAACAAAAAAAACTAAGAACCAACAAATTGTTGTACTGTTTTATTATTAATTATGAATTTTGTTTTGTACTGTATTTTTGAATTTTATTTTGGGCGTTTTATCGCAAATGGTTCCTGAGTTTAGCGAAATTATCACCTTTTGTTGTTAATTGTTTTTTGTGACATTAATAGTTCTTAACGTTACCTAGTACATATCAAAATAATCTTGCCGTTAGAAACTCTGTTAAATTGCTGACATGGAAGGTAAGTGGATTCCACATCTCCAATGACGTCGTGACACGCGAATAAGGACTAGGTAACGTTAAGGATTACTAGGGCTCGTTTGGTACAAAGGACTGTCTTGGTATAGACTATAATTAGGGACTGTCTTGGATTGGCTTGGGCTGGCCTAAATTGGATAACAATTGTATTTCGTTTGGTGTATGTTTGGACTATGAGTAGATTTTGTTTTTTAATTTTTAAAAACATATTAAAATGAATTTAATATTATTTTTTTGACTTTTCTTCTCTCTCTGCATCTTCTTTTCTTCTTCCTCCCGCGACTTGCTTCTTCTTCTCCATCCTCTCTCTCCTTCTCCTCTTCTTCTTTTCTTCTTCTCCATTCTCTCTCCTTTGCCTCTTCTTTTCAATATATGTTTTTCTTTGGTTTTTTTTTCGAAATTTTTTCTCTTTGCTTTTTTTTTTTCCAAAATTTTTCTCTGTTCCTTTTTTTCCCGGAAAATTTTCTCTTTGCTTCTTCTCAATATACTGTCTTCTACTTCTCCCTCTGCTTGCACAGTCATCATCGTCTCACAGTCACCATCGTTGCACAATCGTCGTGTCCACAGCCCATAGTTCAAGCTGCGAAGTCATTATCTCCAATCGGTGCTCGCCGAAACTGACTGGAACTGACTGCGATGTTGTATTGGGGTTCACTGCATGTGGCTGTGACGGTGGGGGTTTGGATCGGTTGCAGGTGCTTGGGTGGTCGGTGGTTGTGGAAGGCGCTTGGGCGGTCGATCGTTGCGGCAAGGGCTTGGTTGTTGCAAGCGCTTGGGTTGGGACTAGCTTGTCCCCCCTCTCCACTCGGGTCTCGCTAAGAACACGAGGTGTTTTTGGTGGGGCCAGTATTAACAGTCCCACTTAAAACTAGTACCAAGTGAAAACAAACATGGGATAAAAATCTGTCTAGTCCAATCCAATATTCTATACCCTCGTTGTATAGTAACTATAGTTACAGCATGCCACCACACAGACCACGCCACCAAGGCAAGCAAGTCAATAATCATCACAAAAGAAAGAAAATAAAGTAAGGCAAGTTAATCAAATCAAAATAACAAAAAATAAACAAATAAATTGTTCAAGCCGAGCCCGAAAATTTCGACATGGGTTGATCACAAGATTAAAAAATTTCGACAAACCCGAAAAAGGATCCATTGCCACTGCGTGTTGAGCAAAAGTGTGCCTGATGTTCTAGTGAGATGGCAAGATTTTAGTGGTCTGTGTGTGCAGCAAACATGTTGCTCCTGTTGTTAGATCTATTTGTCAATATAAATTAGATGAGCTGGGGCCAATGGAAACAGAAAAGTTGGACTTAATTTGGAATTTTCGGCCATGCTACCCACGTTATTTCATTAGCAGGGCAAGTGCAAGCAAGCTCTCGCCAAGAAGCTCTCCTAGCCCAAGAGTTGAACCCTTCACATTTTTGAATAGCCATGGATGCTGCTGCCACTACTCATCCAAACAAGAGCAACTCTTTATTAGGAAATGGTGAGTCTTTATATACCCTACTGTTCTTAATTAGATCATGATCATGCTATTTTTACTTCCTTTGATCAATCGATCGTCATTCATATGCTTTCGGTTGATGCGCGTTACACTAATTAACTAGTATATATATTATATATAAATACCTCTCATCAGTGATGTGATGAGAGGTTCAAGGAAGTGTGCTGAGAGGTTCAAGGAAGTCGAAGTTTCCAAGGCTATTTCCAAACGGTCAGGAAGGTTTTCACCCCTAAAGAGAGAAGCACGAGGGAACAGTCCAGTCGAAGGTTCTCATCAGTGACGAGAGGTTCAAGGAAGTGTGATGAGAGGTTCAAGGAAGTGTGACGAGAGGTTCAAGGAAGTCGAAGTTTCCATGGCTATTTCCAAACGGTCAGGAAGGTGATGAGAGGTTCAAGGAAGTGTGACAGTCTGTCTCTCTTAGGCCGTGTGACAGTCTGTCTTCCTTTGTTAAGCAGTCCCGAAGGCGGCCTCTTTGTAGGGCGAATAGGCTTAGTCGTCTTGTTACAGCAACCCCCCCTCTCCATCTTCTCACCTCCTTTACAAAAAAAATCTCATAATTTTAAGTTTTTGTTAATTTTTTTCTCTTGCATGGGTTTATTACACATGCAAAGATATATAATTCAGCAGTTTGATACAAGGTATATGCATTGCGTTTAAAAATGAAGACGGCGCCAGGATCAAATCGGAATCTGGCCGCTTCGCCGGATCAGAGCTTACTCCGGCGACCTCGCCGGTGGCGGCGCAGGTAATGGGTCGCCATTAACTAGTTGGTTTTGTTGTTAGGTCGCACACTTCAGCAGCCTCACCTGATAGTACGGAGCAGCGGACGAGGCAGCCATGAGATGATCAAGTTTTCTTTTAATTTTTCACTTCAGAATTTAAAAATATGACGTGGGACGATAATAAAACACAAGTAATTAATAGTAATTAAGGGGACAATTTCGTAAAAAGGAAGGGTCGACCTGTCTCACGTTGACCGCACCCTCTCTAGAGATCTTGCTTTTGTTTGATTATCCCTAACCACCGTATTTCAGCATTTTCTTCTCCGGTGAGAGGTGATGGCTGCTGCTCTACTCTGCTTGTTGGTGGTGACAGAGAGTTCAATGTCAATGGATTTGAAAAGTTTACAAAATTCACAGAGTTCGCTAAAGTTGGACTTTCTTATCTTGTTGTCGCCATTATCGGCCCACAAAGTAGTGGTATGCATTCTTACTTACCTTTTAATCTTCATTTCTGACTTGGTTGAGGATTCACAAAAATATCACTCTGGTGTATAAGATGAAGCAAAGTTTTTGAAATTCTGCTACTGTTTTGAAGCTTAATCAGATGGAGCAGGGTTTACAAATTACGATATATTTTTGGTCATTCTCTGTTTTCTCATCTGATATTGATATATGACAGTGTCTTTTTAATACTAATTATCTGTCCAGGAAAGAGCACACTACTAAACCATTTATTTCACACCAACTTTAAAGAAATGGACGCCGTTAAAGGAAGGCAAGTTCTCTCATAATGCTCAAAATGACAACTTAGTTGTGTTATGTTTTCTCTCTTAGTGACCATGAATATGATGGGATATGCTTTTATTCCAGGTCTCAAACAACAAAAGGTATTTGGGTGGCAAAATGTCCCATCATTGACCCTTTTACTCTTGTTATGGACATGGAGGGTACAGACGGGAAAGAACGAGGAGAGGTGCTCTTAGTTTTCATAATCAAATTTCAATTTATGGTCATGCTTGAATTTATTGTCATTACCAATTCTCTGGCCAACACACGAATCCATTGCTGGATGATCACTTTTTATTTCTTTGACTACTGCTCTTACTTGTAGCTTACAGATGATAGACATTTTGCTCTTACTTAATCAAGAACAGAAATGAGAAATGGAATCCGGATTTATTGATTGTTTCCAAGTTTTAAAAACAAAAAATGCACAACTCTATCACGATTGCTTGTCATGGTTGCAATCTACTTAATCGGAATTTGGTTATTAATTTACAGGATACAGCATTCGAGAAGCAGACTACTCTTTTTGCCCTCGCTGTGGCAGATGTAGTGCTCATTAACATGTGGGTTTTTCTTTTTCCCCTTCTTTATTGACTGTTTGGATTTGTAATATTTTCCCCTCTCTCTGTGAGTAATCTTCTTTAGCAATTTTTGTGTAGATGGTGCCATGACATTGGCCGTGAGCACGCTTCAAATAAGCCTCTACTACACACTGTGTTCCAGGTAATTTCTTCCTCCCTACAAATATCAGAGGCTTGATTTCTTGAACTTTATGCTTGAATTTGTTCATAGGTGATGATGCGATTGTTTGGGCCTCATAAGACAACCCTGATCTTTGTCATCCGTGATAAGACAAAGGTTCCTTCTTCTCATTTAGTAATTCTCTGTGATTTGAGATGGAACCAATTTGTATTTGTCTTTGTTATTCATTTTGGTAGTCTGTTGCATCGTTTCCTTCCTTGGTATAAGGCCATTCCACTCTAGGCTGAGTTTTTGATAGTGTAATTATGCTTTTTTTGTTTGTAGACGCCACTGGAGAAGTTAGAAAGCGAACTTCGGAACGACATTCAGAAGGTTAACTAATTTGGTGCTTTATTTGTTGCTGCCTTACTTTTAGTGTTGTTGTTTGGTAACCCTGTCTCTCCTTTACTGCAGATATGGGAGTCTGCTCATAAGCCTGAAGCCCACAAGGAAACTCCACTGAGTGAATTTTTCAATGTAAGATGTCATGCTTATATGACAGATAAGATTTCATGTTTATTTGATATTACTGTGGTGAAAACTATCAATCATGTGTATTGATTGACAATGTGTTATATTTATGACTAAATGGCTAGGTTGAGGTTGTTGCGCTTTCAAATTATGAAGACAAAGAAGACACATTTAAAGCGGAGGTATGCATATGTGCTATGAGGGCACCATGCAGATTTTCTTTCTTTTCTTTGGGCCTTGGACACCATGTCAAATTGAATATCTCATCTTTTTTGTTCATGGAATACGAATAAATTATCTTGATACGTAAAAAGGACCATACAAGATTTTTCTTAAAAGAAAACGAAGAAAATGTGTTGCAGGTTTTCTCAAATGTTGCTGCATATTTTATTTCATTAACACTTCGTCGACTACCTTAAAAAATGTTTCTGTTCTCTGTCATTTGCCCCTTGCCATCTCGTCTCTCAGCTTTTGTTGCATTCCAGTTTCTGCCTCAAGAAACCAATTGTCCCATTTCTATTTTTTATACTAAAATGCCTCCTAGTGTTCAAATTTATGCATCTTGTGCAGGTTTGCCCTTTTTTGGGGTCAAATTTATGTAACTTATGTTTTTGAATGAAAGGTTGCTTGCATGAGGCAGAAATTCTTCCATCATAATAAACTTGCTGGAGATCGACAGGCGGTAGTTCCCGCTTCAGGATTTTCTTTGAGTTTACGGAAAATTTGGAAAAAAATAAAAAAAGACAGAGATCTTGATATTCCTTCCATCAAGGTAAAACTGTGAATACAATTGTTTTTTGGTCGAAAACTGTGAATACAATATATGTATGTAAATTTGAACAAGTCATCCATAACTCCTCCATTGCAGGTCATGGTGGCTACTGTACGTTGTGAAGAGATTGCCAATGAGAAGTATTCTGCTTTTGCAGCAAATGAGGTACCTGTTTTTCATATGTTGCCATATTTTCCATCTTCTTCAATTCTAGTTGGATGGCCTTGAATTGCTTTGGAATTATCACAGGAGTGGATTCAGTTGAAAGTGATCTCAGTTCATCCTGGTGGCTTTGGAAAGAAGCTGAGTTCAATGATTGATACTTGTATATTGGAGTACGTATCTTTCACTTATATTTCTCAGCTTGTTGTAGGCTACAGGATAAGATTATATTTCTCACCTTTTGCCTTATGTGGTTGAATAGTTCTTTATATTTAGTTTAATTCGTTTTTACAAGTCTAGGTATGATAAAGAGGCTACACATTATGATGAAGGTGCCAAATCCGTGAAGCGCAAGCAGCTTGAAGAAAAAATGCTGAAAGTAATGAATCTCGACGTCATTCTTGTCGAACCATATATTACACATTATTCTCCTTGCCCCCCCTCTTTCCTCGTGCTATAGATGGCTGAAATATAGCAATGCAACCGAGACTTAACGGTTTTGGACTTACAGAAAATTTTGCCTCAAAGACCAAATTGTGTTTGTTATTCCGTTGATTGTGGTTGATACAATTTCTGTCATGACTCATCCTCTAATCTGCCATGCATATCGATCAGGGATGTACACAGTTTACAGTGAGGCGGCCTTTCAAGGCCTTCCGAGTGCATCACAGTAGTTGAACTGATTTGACATAAATTATCCTCTCTTTTTAAGCTTCCAATTTTAATTATCAATTCGATTTACATATCTTTCTTCTATTAATGATTCGCTGTCTTATTAGCTTGTTCAACCTGCATTCGAAGATCAGCTGGAACTTAAAAGATCTTCTACTCTGGATAAGTTCAAGGAAGCATTTGATAAGTCCTTGGACGGGGTCATCAAGGGATTTTCTGTGACTGCTCGTAATTTCACCAAGTCTTTTATGGCTCAATTTGATGAAGACTGTGCAGGTATGTTTTGAGAATGGCATTCCTTTAGCCAAAATTGGAAACTCAAGGATAAAATGCAAAAACTGAAATGCATAATAAAAGAAACACTTCAAAACCATGAAGCCAAGATAGATAAGTCACAAGACAAATTGAACTTTATCCTTGTAAACTCAACACATCTTACGCACAAGCTGACTTCCTGCCAATTAGTCAATTATGGATCAAGAGATAATAGTGTAATACTTAATATGTTATAAAACCAAATACAATAACCCTGTTCATCCATAGAAAGATTCCTCATCTTTGGATAGTAGAAAAATTCCTGTTAGTCTGTATGCTCCATCTCCCATGTTGTGCTACTTGCATGATGAATTACTCACATCTTGGACAGAAAGTTATTCATCATGTATTTGCTTGTAGCACAAGTTTTATCTTGAATCTTTGAGTGCATAGATCTTGCAATGTATTGAGTTGGTTTGGCTCACTTAATAATACACTGCGAGATGTTTGCAAACAACGATCATGGATCTTTCTTGCAACGACAAAATAATAGCTTCATACTGTTGCCGTGCCAAAATTTTCCTGCAAACATTATCAAGCTTTCAGTTTTACAAGCTTTTAACTTTTGCTCCAACGAAAACCTGGTTAGGTAGGAATACCACATGTAATACTTAATGAGTTATAAAACCAAACACACTAACCTTGTTCAGCCATAGAGTCAAATAGAGTGCACGAGAGAAATAGAGAGATCTTCTCCTAGAAGCCGATGCCTTACACTCTGTATAAGCTTGTATAAGCTAGAATATCACCTCAGTGAGTTTAAGACATTAAACAATCTCACAAATAGGCCTTTTGAATTGGTGTCATTAATATACGTTTTACTTGCTCTGTATATTACAATGAGATAACACATTATTTATGCAGATGTTGTTATCAAACAAGCAAACTGGGACACATCTAAAGTAAGGGATAAACTTAGACGTGATATAGAAGCCCATGTTGCTTCAGTTCATGCTGACAAGATAAAGGACCATTGTGAGGTATAATAGCATATTTTTGTTCATTCTCTCTTCTGAAATAGTTGGGGTTTCTGGTTTTCATCAACCCGAGCCAGAATTCGACTCCAAAAGAAAGTAAAAGTTGAGCTACTACTTTGATAAGTTAATTTTGTTAAGGACATTGATTGCTTTCGTTGTAACAGATTCCATGTAGTGTCTATTGTTGACAAAGTTGTCATAGGAACTTGGTTGATGATATTGTAACTATAAAATGCAGGCGAAGTTGAGGGAGCTGTTATCAGGACCGGTGGAAGTCCTTTTGAAGCAAGCTGATAATACGACCTGGCCCACAATAAGAATACTTCTTCAAGAGGCTAAATCAGCTTTCTCTGGGAGCGCTGCTGCAATTTCTGGTTTTGACATGGATGAACAAACCAAAGCCAAAATAGATGCAAGTCTAGAGAAATATGTAAGACGTATGGTTGAAGATAAAGCAAAGGAAGAGGCTGGAAGGGTCCTCATGCACATGAAGGAGAGGTAGAGAATTCTCTCTCTCACAATGGTTTGAACGTTATTTAAGATTTTATTGTATGCAATTGATATTTGAATTGCCTTTACAGGTTTAAAACAGAATTTAGTGACGATTCTAATTCAATCCAACGTGTTTGGAACCGGCGGGAAAATATTGGAGCGATTGCCAGAACTGCTCATTTTTCAGTATGGCTCAATTTTTATTAATTATGTGTAATTACATATATTGACAGTTCTTGAGAGTTTAAATTTAAACTGAAACTTTGTTAACTATATATATTCATATTCTGTAATTTTTTCAGTCCCTAGAAGTGCTTTCTGTTATGGCTGTGATCCGTTTGGATGGTGATAATGATGGCGATAAAGTTCAGCCTACTTTATACAGTGCCTTACTGGATAAAGATATGAGTACCACAACATATGACCCACTGGCTTCAAATACTTGGGAAGAGGTGACCCTTTCTTTTTCTTTTCTTTTTTTTGGCTTAATTTATAGATAGATCTCTCAACAACACAAAAAAAAACGTAGATACTGATATTTATTTATTAATATGTTCAATTTTATCCAATTTTATTATTATTTTATTATTTATACAAATAATATTCTACTTTAATCTAAATTATGGGGAGACGGTTTCGAACTTGGGTGCAACGTGAAGAACACATCCGCTCTAACCAACTTGGCTAAGCCCATATATGCATATCCAATCTTAATTTATTAATATTCAAAGATATTGCATACTAGATTAAGAAGAAAAATGTTTACAAATAAGATTGAGAGGGCTGGAGCAGGCCGGGCCGCATTGGGCTTGAGTTTAAACACTTGACCTAATCCTTACTCCACGCAAGGCCAGCTCTGCCATGGCTATAATATAGGCCGAAACGGACTTTGACCCATTGAATTTGGGCCGGCCCTCAAGCTAGCTCTCTCTCTCTCTCTCTCGCGTAAGACCATATATAAGGTTTTCTGACTTTCCCCTTCCTATACAGGTTCCACCATCAAAAACATTGATCATACCTCTTAAATGCAAAGAGTTGTGGGAGGAATTCAAGGAAAACACCAAGCACATTGTTTCGAAGGCCATAGAACTGGTATGATATCTCACCTATTAATAAATGGAAGCTATATGTGAACTATAAATAGTTTTGTTTTGTCTCCCATAATGTGTTATTTGATCACCTGCTGTTATGGAACTATGGTTAGAGTCTGTTTCAGGTTTTCTTTAGGTTTAGATGAACTTACTCATGAATGATGCGTTTCATCAGCTTAAAAATCTCTCTGAATTTAACTTACTCACACTCATACCTAGTCCATTAATTCAACATGCTGTTTTACTTTTCAGGAGGCCAACGCGCGTTTTCAACTACCTCCTTGGGCAACTTGCTGTTTGATTGTTGTGGGATGGAATGCCATTAGGAGACTAATAAGGTACACACTAGTTCCCATACACTACACAGGAGGATATGGATGATGTTCTTTCTACCATATATATGTAATTTTATATATCCAGTACAAGTACCTCTACCATGTTCAAATTTATTCCTCCATGGATGCAGAAATCCTTTGTATCTGGGTGTGGGTGTCATCCTTGTTGCTTTTTTACTCGTCATGCCCCTATTGTGCTGGTTTGCCACTAGGGATCTCTGGTGGGTTCTGTGAGTGAGAGTCACATTTTGTTTTAATTATTGTCTCACTCTCCCTACTCCTTCCTTCCTTAGTACTATACGCATATACACTGGTACTCCTTGTATAGCATGCTTTTTGCCTCCACTGCTAGTGATTTTAACACTCCTCCTTGTTTCACCTCGTGCACTCAGGTGAGTGTAGAAAGAAAAAAAATTATTTTGTTTGAAGTGCAACTGGCTAAAACAGGAGTGCCAAAATTACTGGTTTGTGGGGATTCTGGAATAGGTCTAGTTACATACTGAGTCGTTAACTTACTCATTCATAATAATAGATTTGTTATGATTTCAGGTGAGGGTAAAGAGTGAGAACACAACTATATAGTGGGCTTGGCGTTCTGCTCTTGGAGAAATGGTTGCAGGGCCCCGATCGACTTTATTTGAATCAACCAACAAAAACTAAAAACTAAAAAAATATTTAAGTGACCTCAATACCACTGGTTTTGAATATTAGACTGGAATTGTAGGACTGTTGTATTATTAATTATGAATTTTGTTTTGTACTGTAACAAGGGACAAGTATATGTGTTGTATTGTAATTTTGAATTTTATTTTGTATTGTTATTTCTTGTTCTGAATTGAAGACTACAACTATTAGCTATCATAGTAAACTTATTTATTTTAGTTTCTGTAACGATTTCTTGCAACTTAAATTTAATCTATGTTAAATTGCAATTTTTTTAGTTAGTTTTAGAAATAATATTTTCGACAAATTTTGTCTTACGGTACCTGCTTCTTCTTTTTTTCTTTTTCGTTTTGGTATATCAAAACTAACTTGCTTCTCTTTCATGTGTATGTAAGAAGAGGTGCAATTTAGGGAATGTGTATGTAAGAAGTTGTTTATACAAAAATGTGGAAAATCCTGCAAGGTTTAAGTTCATTCCAACAGCAGCAGCTGCTTGTTTGGCTAATGAGTCAGACACACTGTTTAGTTTTCTGTTGCAAAAGTTATTAAAAGAATGCAGGTTTGTTTGTGTTTGGTGAGGTTTTAGCTAGTTACTTGCAGAAATCATATACACAGGCGTTTCCTTCTGAGGTCTTTTGGTCCTTGGCAAGACCAGGTGACCAATAGTAAGCAATCTGAATAAATAATGAGATGATGCATGCCTAAATTTACGGCTCCATACAGAATGCCTTGTCCTGACTAGCTAAAAGCATTGCAACACATTGTTTGTTTGCATTCTCAATCTGCATAAAAAAAACCTACCCCTGCACACTCATAGCCCTTTCCTTATCATGAGTTTAGATATGACTGGTGGCTAGCTGGGTATCCTTATTTATTTTAGTAAATTATTGAGGAAGGACTTTGGTCATAAAATAAGAACAACCACAATCTTTTATTGTAAAAATGTTCACGCAATTTTCTTGTGGTGGTGGACCAGACCACACCAACTATATGTTTTTCCTCCACACAATTTTCTCTTTTCTCATCACTAACTCTTCTTAAGTGCAGTGGCCCATTTCTTCAGAATTCTATGAAGTCTATACATCTATGTGGGACGTTCTTCCAGATCATACATTTAATTGCAGGGACCATCCCTTTCCATTGTTCACACATGCAAGCCTTAAGAAGGGTCTCTCTTTTA
Source organism: Prunus armeniaca (assembly GCA_903112645.1). Lineage (NCBI taxonomy): Eukaryota > Viridiplantae > Streptophyta > Magnoliopsida > Rosales > Rosaceae > Prunus > Prunus armeniaca. The sequence continues at coordinate 3,700,204 of CAEKDK010000003.1, read as the reverse complement.
CAAAAAATAAAAGACAAAAAAGGAAAAGAAGGGTCTCTCTCTATAACTCTCTGCCTCTCGGTCAAATTGATGTTCACAAACTCTTGACGCAAACTTAGGTTTTGCTCATTGAATGCAAATGATACGGATGCTCATGGAACCGTTCAAACATTCAATGAAAAATTTATGGAGAGTGATAGGTTGAGGGAACAAGTGCCTCCTTCGAAACAAAGACACTTAAAAATTGCTGTTAGTTGTTTTTTTTTTTTTTTTTTTTTTTTTTTGTTTCAATCTTGGTTTGATATAGATGCTAGAGCTGGTATGCCACTGAGAAAGGCTTGTTGAAGCAAAGACATTAACTCCAACAATTATGACTCTTTTATCTCTATGTTACCATGGTTATATGGATGAATGATATCTTGTTAGGTATCTGGTATTGATTTTGTCGGACTGGGCTCATTCAAACATACGCTTAAATAATCAACTAGCTTTTGGTCTAGTGGTACTTTTCTTCCCAATAATGAAAGAGGTCCTAAGTTAGAATCCCTTCGAAAAAAAAAAAAAAAAAAAAAAAAAAAAACAAAACAAGAACATTATTACCGGTCTCAAAATATAGTATGTTCGACTATCGGATAATGTCGCATGTTAGATTGCCTCACAAGAAGTAAAGAAAACTACTTTTATATAATTTATGAGAAAGGGTAAGAAGCTGTAGCCTATTCTGTTTAGAGTACATGTTTTAGGTGTTCTTTTCGGCAAGAAGTCTGGGAAGAGAGTTCTCAAGAAGATTCCAGTGTAGTTGTTTATACAAAAATATGGAGGATCTTCAAATTTTAAGTCCATTCCAACACCAGCACAGCTGTTTGTTTGGCTAACGTGTCAGACACTGTTTGCTTGTCTGTTGCAAAAGTTTTTAAGACACTGGTTTGTATTTGGTGATGTTTTAGCTAGTTGCTTGCAGACTGCATATACACAGGCATTTCATTCTGAGGCTTTTTGGTCCTCCTCTGCAAACCAGGAGACCAATTGTAAGGAATCTGAGTAAAAAATGAGATGAAAATGTGCATAACAAAACCTGCACATGAGATGAAAAATCATAAGTGGGGATTGAGAGGCATTGGAGGATTCGAGCCGGGTACCTCTTGCAACTAGAGTTCGATATGATGTTAGACAATCATTAGACCCTTATAAACTTGAGTTCTTAGAAAATGAGCAATGTATATCAAGTTAAAACCATCATAAGAAAGGAATGAAAAGATGTTGGGAAATGCTGTTATTTCTTACAGATCAAACATTTAATTGCAGGGGCCGCCAGCCCATATTGTTCACAGGGCATGCAAGCCTCACAATCTTATTTCACTGAGAAATCTCTAACTCTGTGCCTTCTGGCCACATCGATGTTCACTCATTTTTTAGGCAAACTTGGCTTGTCATCATTGAATGCGAATGATACGAATTCTCATGGACCGTTCCGACATTCAATGAAGAATTTAAGGGGAGTGAGGTCAAGGTTATGAGGGAACAGGTGCCTCCTTAGAACAAGGACACTTAAGAAAATTGTTGTTAGGTTGGTTCTTTGCGTGTTTCAATCTTGGTTGATAATATGCTAGCTGGTTTGTTGATACCCGAAGCTGAGACATTACCTCCAAAAATTATTACTTTTATCTGTCTTGCATTGGTTGTATGAGAGAAAAGATTAACCAAAAGTAATTCTGTATAGACTCATAAAATTAGGAATGGCCTCTGGTTAGATATCATATATATACACTTAACCTAGTTAACAGATTTGATTCACAGTTTGAAGACATAATATGTTCGACTATATAATGTAACATGCTGTATTTCTCACAAGCAGAAAACTACTCTCTTTCAAATATTATATAAATTTTCTTTATTATGAGGTAAGGTAAGAAGCTGTCCTGTATCATATTATGTTTAGAGTTCATTTTTAGGTGTTTTTTCTGGCAAAAATCTGGGAACAGATTCCTGTTTGAAAGATACCAGTGTAGTTGTTTATACAAAAATGTGAAGGATCCTGAAAGCTTTAGTTCATTCCAACACCAGCAGTTGCTTGTTTGGCTAATGTGTCAGACACAATGTTGGCTTGTCTGTTGTAAAAGTTTTTAAAAGACTGTTGGTTAATAACTTAATAGTAACTTGGTTAGACTAGCTAGCTATTAGGAAATGATCCAACACTGCATAATGCATCAAACTGCGTCTTGTTAGTGAAGAAATAGAAATGTGTAAACAGAAAAAGAAGTAGGAAACGATCAAGGATTCGAGGTTTTAAGTCTAGAACCTCCTTCAACTAGAGTTTGATACCATGTTAGACAATCATTAAATCCTTAAAAAAAAATTTGAAAACTTCGGTTTTAAGGAAATGAACAACCCTGTATATCAAGTAAAACACCGCATTAAAAAAGGAGTGGAAGGGCAATGCTGTTATTTCCTGAGTTCATGCAAGTTAATTTTTTTCAACAATAACCTTATCTTGCTGAAATTAGAAATTGACTAGACGAAGACAAGGTGTAATTAGATCTTGGGATTGATGAAGGGAAATAGTACCCTTCCTTGAATGATCATTTATAGCGTACTTCAGAGGTTTAGTTGATTCTTTGAACAACGACTACCTACTTCTTCAAGTTGCTTCTGCTAGCTAGCTGGTTTTTTTCTTCTTTTCTCCATTTCCATGAACTTCTTTCCATTCCTTTAATGTTTACATCTCTCACAAATGTTAGACAACCCACTAGCTCCAAAAATATGGGATGAGCCAACAATATATATCAAGCTAAGGTTCTTTCTCACATGCAGGTCTATCTTGCACGTGGAGCGGCAGATCAACAGAGAGAGACAAACATATAGGTGTAGCTCCACCCCGCTACACCCCAAAAACCAGCACTTAAAAGTGGGAAATGGGGATTAAACAGAAGAAGGTTATAATACAAAATATTGTTAGACAACCCCTAGCACTTTATTAAGAAGGCTCCAAGTAATAACTCACATTTATATAATCATGCAACATGTGGATGAAATTTGAAAACCAATGCTTGTGTCCGACTCGATTAGGTGAGAATTTGTTCCAGCAATGCACATAACCAAGACCTTCAATTCCATGCATCTTTTTGAAAAAGGCTGGTTGAAATTAAATTTGACAGTTCTTCCTTGGGAGGAGAGAGAGAGAAGAGAGCTGAGGCCCTCCTTACCAAGACGCGTCAAAACCATGGTTGGTATTAGGAGCTGCTTTGTCTCTTAATTAAACTTGCTTTTTCCTGTGCTAAATCATGGTTGGTATCAATTTTGGATATTAATTGAAGGACATTCACATTTCTATGAACTATCATATATTTATGTTTTGATTACTTGGATGCTCGTACACCAGAAGCTCACGAGTGCATGGATTGAAACTGTGATTTTTTTTTGGTACCAAGAAAGAAACGTGAAATTCATCAATTTCCTCATAATAACCTGGATCATATATCTGCATGGTCTACTCATAAATTGGTGGTCCAATAAATGTGGCTCTGTGTCGCATTTTTGTATGAACCAAATGAATTGATGGAATGGAAAAGTGGTAGGTTTGTTTGCTTGTTTGTTTTTGAAAAAATATTTATTATCAAACCAAAGAGGTGGTAGTTTGGAAAAGCATGTAAAAATGAATGTGTGGGTGAATTCAAGTCATGATACAGCTAGAGGTCAGATTTGTTGCATAGGTGAAACTCACTCGTATATAGGCTCGTTTTGGTGGGCTTGATTATATGATTGGAATCAATTATGTCATGTCTAATCCTAACTGTCGTAAAATTGTGCATTCCCCAACCAAATGGTTGAGATTAATACACATATTTTTCTCCAAATTCTCTTGCTGGTAAAGAAAGTGTATCTAGTCTTGTGATTTCATTACTCCTCTCCTTTCTTCTTTCTTTCTTTCTTTCCTTTTTTTTTCTAGGGTTTTCATTAATACTTCAACGTATGCAGTTGTGTTGTGTAGGTTAAAATTATGGACTTTGAATCTACAGCTGGATGGGTTATCTTTTTCATGTGGGAATGCCTCCAGGATGTCAAGTCCATCAGAATGGTTTTGAGCCAAGGCATGGTAATAAGGGACCCAGCAACGTGTCAGTGTGAATTAGGCCTAAAGGTGAAATTGCAAGACTCTTTCTTCTCATTTCGAGACCAATTGGTAAACTAATTAAAAAAAAATATTTGGCACAAAAAATTTCCCACGATTATTGCATCGAGCTTTTATGATAAATATATACAAACAATGGCATAGAGTATGATGGTACAAACAAGATTTAGGTTGTGGTAGGAATTCAGTCTAGTTGGTGGTCACACCTCTCCATAAAAGAGGATCTCTAGTCTATTTTAATTAAGTTAGGGCTTGCCACTCTTCCGAGTCTTCTCTTACATGGTACAATAATTATGAAGTTTGAGACTAAGATTTCAAACCTTATCCCAATTTTTTGGTATGACTGACACAATTACGTGACGTTACTAATTCATTCAAGTTATAACATGTGTATCTATTTATTTATACTATAACTTAGATCCATAAAATATTAACCATGTCAGACTTATATTATAAAATATAGAATAATAACACCACATGATAATTTGACCGTAACGCTAACAAATTTCTCCATGACACTTGAGCTAACAAATTATTTATGATAATGAGTGTTAGAAGGCCCTCCTAAATTTTAAAGATCCGTCAATGTGGTTGCAAAATTATAATCCTCTAAAGTTTTGGAAATACTTAGTTTAACTATATATAAGAACTCATTTATTACTTGTACACCTACTTGTGATGCAAGGATGGTGCATTTAACTATTAGCTATAGTGTTTTGTCACAATGAATCATAGCTTATGGTGGCACAATGCATATTTGTTGTGCAGGACATTATCTTTTTCTCTAAATATTGTTCTTAGGCTTGTCATTTCACCTTTAGTTTTAATGAGGTTCTTAAACTTATCCTTTAAGCAAAGAACACCTCAAACATTTTCTCATTAATGTCTTACCTTTTTTATCAATTTGCCAAATGATCTTAAGAAGAAGATTGAAGCAACAAACAACTAATGAAGATAGCATATTTACCCAACACAACCATGTTGTGTGACAGCTTGCATTTCCTACCGGGTTTGCTCGGTATGTGACAGCTTCCATTTCTTCCCATTCACTTCCTGTACTAGTCTTCCCCATTAACTACCTTTCAATTTATGTGAAAATTCACTATTATAAAATCAGAATTATGTTAAGTGTAGTCATTTACGAGCGCGTAATCGACTTTCAATCGTTAATACATATAGGTCTCTTAATGCATCGATAGCTGACAATCATCCATTTATATGTACAATTATCTCCACAGTTCCTCATAAAACAAATTCATAATTTAATGTGCAATAACAGTCAAGTTGTTGCATCAGTATGCAAATTAATTCTTAATCATTTTATTCCTTATTAGAAGAAAAACAAACAGATTTCCAAACCAGAGCAAAAAAATAAAAGAAACCCAATTCCAAAAAGAGCCTAAAATAATCAAGATTACTGGACCATTGGCATTAACTCCTGTTCATCAGTCAATTAGAGCTGCCCAGTTTGGCTTCGTGTTGGATTGTCAGTCCAATTGACACATGCAATGCAATTATTCAATCACAATAATAACCCTGGTCCCATCCTCCTAATCACCCCAGCAAAATGAGATCAATACCCTCTTAGAAAATAATAATGAAAATAATCCATGGGCTGGACTTTGGAGAGATGAGTTGAGGTGACAAATAATTGAGCACAATTTTGTTCATTAAATTTCTAACCATAGGATCTGTTTTTTTTTTTTTTTTTTTTTTTTTTTTTTTTTTTTTTTTTTGTTTTTAAAGTTTTTTTTAAAGCTTTCAGTTACCCAACAAATTTAGTTCTTTTACAGGTACCCCAAGTAGTTCTTTTTAGTACTTCTTTCCATATTAATCTTTGACAGAAACAGAGTTTATTTATTTATTTTAACAGAGCTTATTTACAGTTTAGAGATGGAGCTGCCTTTGTTGTAATGGAAGAACATGGTGAGATAAAAGAGAAGAGTTAATCTAACGGCCATGGTGGCTTCCTAACTCAACCGTGGCATTCATTTCACCATTAATGACTTTTCCAGTTGTAGTTCAAGAAATCTTAAATACAGTCGAGTTTGTTGTGTTTCTTTTTAGTTTTTTATTATTTTTTCTTATTCTCATCTCATTGGAACAAATTTTATTATGTGTTTATTTTTCATGCATGAATTTGGGGTGCTTTTTTAAGTATATATACGTGTACACACACAAAACTAGGCCAACCAGTGGCAGCCACATAGAGGTTGAGGAGGGCAGCAACTTCTTCTGTGAGAGTGCTTTTCTGAGGCCTTCGTCTGCTGCTTTCAAATGGCCTTGGTTTGGGCAGTGAAGCTCGTTCTCTTTTTATGGCTCTTCAACGTTCTCCCTTCCTCTCAAGGTTCTTTTGCTTCCTCTCACTTCTTCTACCTTCTCTCTGTTTCTCTTCTCTTCTCTCTCTCTCTCTCTCTGTGTCTCTCTATGGCTCTGTGTTATGTGTATGTGTTTTTGTTTTAGTTATTACTTGTTTTAGAAGTTTTTCTTCTCTGTCAATGGGATCACTTGGAGGGCAATCTAGCCTCAGATGGCTCTTTCTTTTTTTTCTTTTTCTTTTTTCTTGTTTAAAGAAAGAAGTTCTTCACCTTGATGAGCTCCATTTTGCTAAATTTTGGTATATGCATTACTTTGTAGTTTGTTTTTCTTGCACTAATCATGATACTATGTGTTGGGTGGCTGCACTAAGTATAAAATATCAAAATGTGGTATGTGGCAATTTCTGAAGGCCTAGTTTTAATTTGGTTGATATAGACTTGTGTCCCTACGACTATTTTGTTTTGGTTTCAACTGTGTCCCAAGATCACCCTTTCTCTTGGCTATATGCTTATGCAACATCTCTTTCTTCCTTCCCCAATTGGAAAAACCAATTAAAACCCTTCAAGAAATTGTAGAATTAAGAAGTTTGTGTTTCATGTTTGGCTTGCTAGTGATATACAAATTGAATTGACATAAAAATTTGGACATTATTTGATGCAGGGAAGGGGAATTTCAATGAATTTAGGTACCCATTCATCAAGCGTGCAAGCACTTTCCCATCTGCCTCATCTTCTTCATCAAGTGGCCACAACAATGTCTATGACTATATAGTTGTGGGAGGAGGCACAGCTGGTTGCCCATTGGCTTCAACCCTTTCCCAGAAATTCAATGTCTTGGTGCTTGAAAGAGGGGGTGTGCCTTTTGCCAATTCCAATGTCTCATTTCTTCGAAACTTCCACATTGCTTTGGCAGACACTTCACCTACTTCTGCCTCCCAAGCCTTCATTTCAACGGATGGAGTCATTAATGCTAGGGCTAGGGTTTTGGGTGGAGGCACTAGCATCAATGCTGGCTTCTATACTAGAGCAAGCACAAGGTATGGTGAATATAATTTTTTTCTTGGAATTAAGCCAATTTTGGGGAAAATGAAAACAAAAAGAATGGTTTTATTTTGAAGGTTTAGGTGGGGGCATTTAATTGCTAACCAATTAAGTTCAAATAGGTGAAGGAGAGAAAGAAAAGGGTTCATGATATATTATGATAGCTTAGTTTGGATGTATGATTTGGTGCCCAAAAAAAGATTTAGCATCAAAACAAAATGGGGATAATTAATTATATGGTTTTTATTTTTATTATTAAAAAAATAAAATAAAATTATAAATAAAAGAGTGCAAGACTAGCTAGTGTATTGGTGTATAAATATCACATTATGGCCAAATAAATAGTCCTTTGTAATTTTAAGCATTGATTTGGACAATGAATGAATGACTTCCTTATGGTTGCTGCATTGCCGTGTTATAGTATTATTGGCTTCCACCCTGCCACCTCCCCACCTCACCAACCCATTATTGTTTTGTTTGTTTTTTTCCTTGTGCATTAATTTTTATAATAAAATAAAATAAAATTTTGATGAAATATAATAAAATAATTAAGTTTGAAAACATTAAGACCTATGTCCTACTTAAATTAATTATTATCCACATTTAAAAGAAAAAAGTCATTATCTACTAGATTACCATATAAAGAATCCAGCCTAGGATTATGTCACTTAATGATGTAACACATAAATGATTTAAACAAAAATGTGTGGCTATGGATCAACCTACACCGCTTGAAAATATGTCCAAAAAAAACAAACCCACATGGATTTGATAATTTCCTCATTAGGGTTCAATGTATGGATGGTGACCATATGTCCTCATCATTAGGGTTCAATGTATGGATGGTGACCATATGACAATTCATGTGTCTTGTAGACATTTATAATTTCACTTCTCTCTCTCTCTCTCTCTCTCTCTCTCTCTCTCTCTCTCTCTCTCTCCTCTCTCTCTCTCTCTTTTCTTCTTCTATATATTAAATGCTATATATATATATATATATATAAATTCAAGTTCTTTTGAACCCATGTCATTAAGAATGGAGGATGGTAATTCAAAAAGATTGGGTGTGTGTATGCTTAATTTTTGGTCTAAATGCAACCCAAAACCAGCCTTACTTGAAAATTGGGATCCTTTGTTTGATGTTGAAGCTATATATTGTGGCATGTGCAGGTTTGTAAAGAGTGTGGGATGGGATGCCAAGCTAGTAAATGAGTCCTATCCATGGATTGAGAAGCAAATTGTTCACCAGCCTAAGCTTGAGCCATGGCAGGTGGCTCTAAGGGACAGTCTTTTGGATGTTGGAATTTCACCTTTTAATGGCTTCACTTATGATCACCTCTATGGAACCAAGGTTGGTGGAACCATTTTCGACAGATTCGGTCGTCGTCACACTGCTGCTGAACTGCTGTCATCTGGGAACCCTCAGAAGCTTACTGTCTTGGTCTATGCCACAGTTCAAAGAATTGTTTTTGACACATCAGGTAATGCTAGTTACATCTGAAATTTGATGTCAATTGGTCACATAGTTTGGAGCATAAAATCTGTTACTAATTGTCACATATGTCAATTAATTCACATTTCATCAATTTAAGCTCTAATTTTTTTTGGATTTAGTGATTAAAAGAAGAGTTTTTTTTTCTTTCATTAATATAGGGAAGAGACCAAAGGCAGTGGGAGTGATCTTTAAAGATGAAAATGGGAACCAACATGAAGCAGTTCTTGCTGATAAGCCACAGAATGAAGTAATATTGTCCAGTGGAGCAATTGGAAGCCCTCAAATGCTGTTGCTAAGTGGAATTGGACCCAAAGCTGACCTTGAAAAGTTGAATATTCCAGTGGTGCTTGATAATAAGTTTGTTGGGAAAGGCATGGCTGATAATCCAATGAATGCAATCTTTGTCCCTAGTAACAAAGCAGAAAAGCAGACACTAATTCAAACTGTAGGGATTACCAAGATGGGTGTGTACATTGAAGCTAGCAGTGGATTTAGTCAGTCCATGGATAGTATTCAATGCCACCATGGAATCATGTCCGCTGAGGCAAGTAATTAACATATTGGTATTTGATAATGATGCTCGAGAAATTGTTTCGTGTGATCCTAACACCACTGTGACTAGTCTACGTGCTATAACGTGGATGGATTGGTAACACCACATGATGATGTTACGGTCACATTGAGAAGTTTCTCGTGATGCTTAATACTCGTAAGATTCTCATGGATTTGATTTCTGTTTTCTCTGTTTCATGAACTGCATTTTGTTATATAACTTGCAGATTGGGCAGCTATCTACTATTCCCCCAAAGCAAAGAACCCCAGAAGCAGTTCAAGCATACATTAGGCGCAAGAGAAACTTGCCCCATGAGGCATTCAAAGGAGGCTTCATTCTAGAAAAAATTGCTTACCCAATTTCTAAAGGTGATCTTAGCTTGGTCAACACTAATGTTGATGATAACCCCTCTGTCACCTTCAATTACTTCAGCCACCCGTATGATCTTCAACGCTGTGTTGATGGAATCCGTGTAGCCACTAAGCTTGTGCAATCGGAGCATTTCACAAACTACACAAGATGTAACAAGGAAACTGTGGAGAAGGTGCTTAACAGTAGTGTCGAGGCTAATGTCAACCTCATCCCTAAGCATACCAATGATACAAAGTCCTTGGAGCAGTTCTGCAAAGACACTGTGATCACTATTTGGCACTACCATGGAGGTGCTCATGTGGGCACTGTGGTTAGCCCTCAGCACAAAGTTCTTGGTGTAGACAGGGTCCGGGTTGTCGATAGCTCGACATTTTCTGAATCCCCAGGGACTAATCCTCAAGCCACTGTCATGATGATGGGCAGGTATGTATACATATGATCATATGAACAATCATGTTTGGGTGGAATTGCCTCCCCCTTCTTAGAAAGAAAATAAGTGAAAATTGAAATTAATTTGCTATGTGTTGTTTGATATGCAGGTACTTTGGAGCGAAGATCTTGAGAGAGAGACTGGGAAGAGCAGCTGGTATATAATGTATAAGGAAATAAGGCCTAGTAGTCAGCAGGATGAGAGCGACTGAGGGTTAGTTGAAACACTGTGTGATGTAATTTTAGTTGTTTTGATTCTTAGCAAGCTCTAATGTGTAAAAAAATTGGCTTGCCGTGTGAAAGTACATTTTATTCTATTATTAAATATTATCTCTTAGTCTTTAATCTCAACTACATTTCTCCCAAGAAAAAAAACAGAACAAATACCTTCTGCTTGTTTAACCAAGAAAACTAAATTTATTTTGAGTGGTTTTCTTGTTATTAAAAAGAAAGATATATTATGTTAGGGACTTTCTCTATTGCGAAGTGCAAGTGTGCGGAGTGGATGCGGACTTCTATTTGTCACCATTAGATTCCTTGTACGCTGTAGACTTAAAACATCATTGAGAACTTCTATTTCTATTAGAGCTTTTCAGTCTTTTGGTAAGAGCCAAAATTTCCCTCGCATACACCTCCAGTCTACTAACCTCTGTTTCTTTCTTCCACCACAACACCTTCTCTTCACTGTGCCTTCATCCAATGCTTTCATCAATTGCTATTTGTGACTCTGTATATGCAATACGTCATTTCCCTTCTTCTCTACATTGATTTTCTATTTCTTTTTATAGGGATGTCCTCGCTGATTTGGGTTTGGGTTTTACTTGATCTTCGTATGAACGTGGCTCACTTTTGTTTTGTTTTGAGTTTGGTGAGGTGTTGTATTGCTGGGTGGGAATTATTTTTTATATGACCTTGGCTGATTTGTTGTTTAATTATACCCTGTATTTACCTGATGTTTACAATTACTAACTATATTTCATTTGCAGATGGGGATATTGAAGCTAACTATGATCTCCTGATATGATTCGAAGAGTCATGCCTTCTTCGAATGATATCTTCAAAAATTTAGAAAAGATGTAAATAAATAAATTATTGAAATAGATGGTCCCAAAGACTCCATTACATTACAAGACAAAGGAATTGAAGCTACAACAATAATTGACGTTGTGGGTATTTCAGCTTCATACAAAATTATAGCTTGAACAATAATGAACTAATCCAGCCACAACTACATTCAAAGTTCAATTTCCACGAGCATCGACTATTACTTCACAGAACGATTATTGATATTGGGTGAAATATTTTCTGCATCCTTGCACAAAGAGGACCTGCAGAAGAAGGGAAATGACGTATTGCATATATAAAGTCACAAATAGCAATTGATGAAAGCATCGGGTGAAGGCACATGGAAGAGAAGTTGTTGTGGTGGAAGAAAGAAACATAGGTTAGTAGATTGGAGGTGTAAGCGCGGGAAATTTTGGCTCTTACCAAAAGACTGAAAAATCAAAAAAAGCTTAGAGAGCTCTCTTCCTCCTCCTCTATTTTAAGAGTCTTTGGCCTCTTCCCACCCGTTATGGGTGTTTTTCCCCTGAGCTCTATCTCAGATCTGGGGCTCCTTGCCTCCACTTCGGTTTCCTTTAGCTTTTTTCTGTTTTTCCCTAAGTTAAGCCCCCTCTATGAGACCCTATCTCCTCCATCTCTCCCTCTCTTTTCTCCCCCAACCACCTTCACTGTCCACCATCCATTTCTTCCATCTCCACTATCCTCGCCTCTCCTATGTTGTGATGACGTTCACCCTTGGCCAGCGACTTCGTCTCGTCACCAGTTTTCAACCACCACCTTTTGCTCTTCAGTTTCGCGTCCACTGCTCCCATGGTGGTTCGTGGCTGCACTTGCCTCTTGAATTATGGGAGCGCTTCCGCGCGGGTGGCTTGCTCACCCCCATCTTCCGTCGGCCTCTTTGGTACCCCTTGGTATCGTTTACTTCTCCTTGGTGGTGGTGGATCGGCTGGTGATGGTGTTGGCTTGCTTTGGGTGGCGGCTGCTTTGTGTTCTAATTCTAGGGTTTTTTTTGTTTAAAGTTTTCTGGGCTTTGTTGTTTCTTTGGGCTTGCTGTATTCGTTGGTTTTGGGCTGCATTTGGATTGAGTTTTTCTCTTTTTGTAATGTTTCCCATTATGAATGAATAGAGTTTCCCAAAAAAAAAAAAAAAAACAAAAGACTGAAAAGCTTCTTATAGAAATAGAAGTTCTCAATAATGTTTTAAATTTATAGCGTATAAGGAATCTAATGGTCACAAATAGAAGTCTGCATCCACTCCGCACACTTGCACTTCGCAATAGAGAAAGTCCCTATTATGTTATAGGGGCCTTCTCCATTGCGAAGTTCTAAGATGCAGAGTGGTTGCGAACTTTTGTTTTTAACCGTTGGATGGCTTGTATGGTTTAGATCTAAAACAAAGTTTAATAACTCATTTTTCTCTCTCTTCCCTTTCCTCTTCTTCCGCGAGTTCGCTCATCTCTCTCTCTCTCTCTCTCTCTCTCTCTCTCTCTCTCTCTCTCTCTCTCTCTCTCTCTCTCTCTCTTTTGTCTTCTTTTCCTTTATCAGATATTTTCCTCCTTTTCCCTCCTGTTCCTTTTCTCTCTGTCTTATTTTCATTCTTTTCGCTCTTCTTCCTTTATCTTCCTCCCTTTCTCTCTTGTACCAAATCAACAAATTAGTCAAACCCTTTTCCAAAAATTAGCCGAAACTACTAATTGCATTTGATAAGCCAAGGAGGGAATTGTAGGTCTGCACAGTTAGAGATTGGCATTGGGTTTTGCGTTGGTAAGCATTCACCATTAGAATAATGAAGAACCTGAGAATGTGTAGGGACTGTCATGAGGCTTTTAAGCTCATTAGTGACATTGTCGAGAGGGAATTCGTTGTTAGAGTTGTTAGAGATGCAATTCCACATGGGTGTTCTTCCTGAAATTAGTAATTGCTCATGTTGGGAATTTTGGCTAATTTTTGGAATCAAGTTTGACTAATTTGTTGATCTGGTACAAGAGAGAAAATGAGGAAGATAAAGGAAGAAGAGCGAAAAGAAAGAAAATAAGACAGAGAGAAAAAGGAGCATGAGGGAAAAGGAGGAAAATATCTGACAAAGGAAAAGAAGACAAAAGAGAGAGAGAGAGAGAGAGAGAGAGAGAGATGAGCAGAGAAAAATGAGTTATTAAACTTTGTTTTAAATCTAAACCATACAAGTCATCCAACAGTTAAAAACAAAAGTTCGCAACCACTCCGCATTTTAGAACTTCACAATGGAGAAGGCCCCTTATGTTATATACTCATTCTTAGCACTAATGATATAGATAAACATTACACCATTTAATTTATATAAACAAACCCAAAAAATGACAACTGACCCTATTAAATTTAATTTTGATTATTAAATTACTTTGATGCCCTATCGAGTGTTTCGGGGTTGTGTATGAGGTTTGGGCTTTTGACTTGTTTTAAGAAATCGATGGCAGTTTGTAATTTATAGAAAGTTCGAAGCATCTTTGTTATGTTGTAAACAGGCTTTGAGTGAGTTTCTAAAGCCATTTCATGTATGATTTTTCTATAATTTGAGCCCCTATATTTGGTATAATAGTGAATCTCCCTAAAAATAAACCTTTCTTCATATTTCTTTGCCCCCTTTTTCTTGGAATATCACCTTTCCATTACTAATTGTAAATCTATTTATGCCTCAAACTCTTTAGGGAGGTGCACTTTAAATGAAAAGAAGATACAACAAACACCAGTTTATGTGGCTTCAGAGCCATAATTTCATTGGAATTCCACGTTCACTCATGCTGCCTCTAGACAAACTTCTTAGTCTCTGCCAAAACTGCTTCCTCTTCCCTGTCCTCAGTGGCCCTGAACTAGAGTACCTCCTAAAAGACCCAAATTCCTGCCCCTCAACCTCAAGTCCCACAGGCGCACTTAAAAGATCTGATGTTGATGGTATCTTGGTGCCATGGCCAGCAACAAACCCCGGCAGCTCCTGCTCCTGCAGTGATTGTGAGACTTCCAAGTTGCCCCTATCTATATGAATGAAGAGATCATCTTGGCCACAACTTGTTGAAGCTCCTACTTCTTGTGTTTCTTTGAACTCGTTGCATACTAGCTTTAAGGCCTGCACAACCTCGCCCATGAAAGGCCGGTGAGATACTTCTGGTTGTATACACATTGAAGCAATTGCTGCCACCTTGGTCACACTATCCCATGAGATATCGGATGGCTTTAAGGCTGGGTCTATTATCATTTCTAGCCCCTCCTTGCTTGTGAGGAGCGGGCGAGCCCAAGCAACAAGGTTTTCTTGGCCTGGAGGTTGTGACAGGTCCACAGGTTTTCTCCCTGATAGAAGCTCAAGAAGGACTACACCATAGCTGTAAACGTCACTTTTCACTAAGAGATGGCCGGTCATTGCATACTCCGGAGCTAAATAACTGGAGCAAGAATCAAGATAGAGCGTGTTTATGTTAAACTAATAAGTTGCCATATTTATGTACGACTTGGACCACACAATTCCATTAAGAATTCATTATATCACTGGTTTTTAGACAACAGTCTGGCAACATAACATATCAAAAATGTCTGGCAAACGTATTACTTGTATATATGTATGCACACACACACACACACACACACACACACATATATGATATATATACTTGATGGTAAAGAAGTTCATACCCAAAAGTTCCCATAACATGTGTTGAAATATGTCTCTTTCCCTCTTCTAATGCCGCTCTAGCCAATCCAAAATCTGAAACTTTGGGTGTACAATCATATTCCAACAAGATATTGCTAGCCTTGAAATCACGATGTATTACGCGAGGATTTGAGTCTTCATGGAGATAAGCTAAGCCCCTAGCTGCACCCAGGGCAATCTTTATTCTGGCATCCCAATCAAGCGGATCAGTTTCCTTGTCAATGCCTGAAAGAACACAAGAATAAGCCACTCATAATTCAAAGCCGTGTCCGATCATTTAAGCAACTAAATATCTAGCATTTCAACCAAACAAATGTTGAAGTATTGATGTAGAAATTAATTTTTTTAAACTTGTATCTACCATGTAAATGGGATTCAACACTCCCATTTGGAACAAGTTCATAGACTAGGCAGCGAGTATGGCCCTCAGTACAGATACCAATCAATTTAACCAAATTTCTATGGTGAAGACGGCTTAGCATCTCAACTTCCGCCAAGAATTCACGGCTACCATGATGATCTTCTCTCTTGAGAACCTTCACTGCTACCTCTCTTCCATCGTCCAAAATGCCACTGTAAACAAGCCCAAAACCACCTTCTCCAAGTATTCTTGAAGCATCAAAATTATTAGTGGCTCTCTCCATGTCGTTCAAAGTGAAGGTTTTAGCAGATCCAGTATAATTCAGTGTGCCAGAACTCAAGGATGTTGATCCAGAACCACGCATGCTTCCGAACATCACCGACCTCGGAGGCCCTGTTGAGTAGATTTTGTTAATATTCTGGAGTAACTTGGAAGAGTTCCAACTGTACTATGAAGGAATAATGATTAAAAATGAAAGGAACTTCCATTAACATCTCGCTATAGATTATATATAGTTGTGCAACATGCTCAAAATAAAATTAATGTTATAAGCTTGTTGTGAGTAAACTGCCTTAAGGTCAGGGAGAATTTGGCTGCATTTCAAAATACCTGAGAGTTTTGTAGGAGAGGATGTCAAAGTTTGTGGAAACTTTTCCAGTTGACGTGAGTGACATGGTCCACATTTCAGCAACAAAAGCCAAACAACTCCGACACATAAAAGAAAGGCTGTGAAAGATGATACAACAATCACAGCAATCATACTTTTTCCGAGCCCATCTCTTTTTCTCCTTGGTACATCAACTCCAAGAGGTTTTATTGCCCTTCCATTGTTTTCTTTTCCAGTGTATGGCCCGTCATCTGTAGTAGAAATGCTTGAGGATGCTGAAGGGGGAGAAGGTGGAAGACCTGGATAGTGAACATAGAAAACTTCGTAATCTCCAAAGAGGGAAGGCTTTATGGAAACCTGTCTGCGCCAGAACTTTTCATAGATTTGGAATGCAGTAGTGCCATCAAAAGTTATTCCTGTAGGTACCAAGTTAATGAGGACAGCGCTTTTTTCTAGCTGCTGACTGACCGCATCTGCTCCCATAATTCGAACTTGGCTATGGTTTAGTGCCACACTGGCTGCAATTTCTTCAGCCAGCTCTGAAACTAAAGGGAAGAATGTGTATATTGCAACACCTAGTTGGAGTTGAACTTGAATTGGCCGCACACAACCGCAGCTTGAGCCAAGAGGTGTATATGTTAATGGCTCTGTGCATGTGATTGATGAACAATCTACACGTATGTTTAAGCACAGTTACTATTTTTTGAAGAGAAAAAATTGTGAACTATTTTCAAATAAAATAGAAAGGCAGAGTACATACCTTCACTGGGAGGTGGAGGTGGTAGTGCCAGAATTGGTGATGGTGGTGGGGCCTTCGTATTCTTCAGGGAAGAACCCACTGGAGAAACTGTAGGTGGAAAAACAGGCACTAGAAGAGACGAAAAAAATCACAACTTAATTCGAATCATAGTTAGGTAGATAAAGTCAGTACACTATGGTTAAAGCTACCAAACTGAAATGAGGCTTCCATACTATTATAGTGGCTTGTGAGAGTTGTTGGTGATGGTGCAGCTGCAGCCCATCTACTTGTTGAAGAGAAGGAGGATTGAAGGGGGGAGACTGCAGGGCCTATACATTTCATAAATATTCTTCAGATAAATACATTTCATGAATGAACTGTACATCTATTGGTAAGACAAACGCCAAAGTTTTGAACCTTGTCGACTGTAAGTTCGTTCTGGAGCAGAGCTGTGGAACTTTTTGCTTTTGTGGTGATGCTTGTGATGTGAAATTGAAGGAGAAGATATAGGACCATGCACCCATTTCTTTGCAGGACCTTCAGAGGATGTAGGTGGAGCTGCAATACTTGAGGGCCATATGGCACTATGAGGATGGGTGGCTATAAAAAGAAAAGAATCTGAATTAGTAATAGGAACAGGCACATTTTTTTCATTTGCTAGTTCATAGTTGGCAAATAAAACTACTTTTAGACTCCATTACCTTTATCTGGGGAGTGGTCTGAAGGCAATACGTGGTGGAATGCTTTTCTGGGAGGTAGCGCTACTAACTTTTCGTGTCTTTTCCAGCCAAAGCTGAGAGGAGAATTAGGAGAGACGGCATGTTCTGTAGCATACAAACACATCCATTCAGAAAATAATTGCTCATAACTAGTTCTGAGGAGAGAGCAAAACAGCTATCTAACGTATCAGAAAACAGCTATTTAACTTATCATGTTGCTATTTCTCTTCCTATGAACTTTCTAGTTATCTACTACAGTGTAGTAGATAACTAGAAAGTTCATTCAATGGGGTAGTGGGGTTTCGCACTTGGGACACAAGTTTGTCAGCTTACTCTAGTTATCTACTACATTGTAGTTGACAAACTGGTGTCCCTTATGAGTAGGCAACCATGAAAGGGACCATGCTTCTGACGGCAGAATACTGAGCGAGAGGCTCTCAGAGTGCAATTTTGAAGTTACAATATTGACATTTATTTCAGCTGGAAAGGTGTAATTCACAATGTTGATCAATTCTTCACCTTTTATGAAAAGACTAAACTGAGAAATATTTCGGTGCTTCAGGAATCCTGTCACATTTGAGCAATAACTCTTACTGCTCAGAAGTTAGAATAAGCAAGTACAGTAAGGAACTGCTCAGGGCAAGTTATTGAAATCATGCACCCTTACTCACTACATAATTTTTGTCATTTTCGAAATTAAAAATCACCAAAAATGGCCTGCAGGAATGTGGCCCAAGGTTTCAGATCAAACTGATGAACTTCCAAGCTCAAAGAACAGAGTTATGAATAAAACCAAACACCATTGCAAGTGATCCAATTGATCGTTTATGTTCCATGATCACTTGCAAAGGAAATGATATGATAGAAAGAAAAACATTGAAACATGAGGACCATTTGCCCAATTTCTTGATCACAGAAACGCGTGCTTCAGAGAACCCAGATCCTCAAATTGGTTAAAAATTTAAATTAATGAAGAGATCATATTGTACTTGATCAAATATATTTAAGTATAAAAAAACCAAACCAGACACTAAAAATTCAAACTTGTTACCTGCAGATCCGTGGAATGGCAAGACGCCAACAATCAAATACATTTGCACAAGCAGCAGATTCAGTTGCATGCCCATTTCATTAGCAGAGTCAGAGAAGGTGGAGCTCAATTCTCAAGATCTCAGCTCTCATCATTCAACCACAGAAGTGAGGAGCAGAACAGGCAGAGAGAACAAACTGGCACAAGAGCACCCTGAAGCAAAGCATGGCCTTTAATGAAGCAACCTCATGGTAAGTTCAGAGGTACAGAGGCAGACCCACATATAATACCAGAGAAGTAATGAGAGGCATTTTGAGTGAAACAAGTAGGTGGGAAAAACGCAATTGCTGTCGTTTAGAGACTAATAAGCTCTTGAATTTGGAAAGCTTAGAGAGTTCTAGTGGAATTGTCCTTTTTGTCATGGGAGTGATTAAAGGTTGCTGCAACTGATCAAGCAAAAAAGCAGCACACAGTCCACTTAAAAGCAGTATAAGTCCAAATTAGAAACTTTTCTGTAAGAAGTAGGTAAAACACAAATAGAGAGAGAGAGAGAGAGGAGAGAGAGAGAGAGAGAGAGAGAGAGTTCCAAGATTAATAAAATTTTATTATATGGTTTGAAAAGCATGGAAGACACTGTATTCTTTTAATCTAATGTGGATATTCTTGATTTCTTTTCAACTAATTGAGGGCAATTATTATTCCTCATTAGTTTCATTCAGGTTTGAAATATGAATGTGGTATGCAAAGGAATATGCTTGTTATGTCAAAGTTCCACTTCCAATAGCGATTTGTTTTGCGTGACCAATAGGCTTATATTCTAGATTAGATTGCTAGTGCTTCAATGGTCATTGCATAAGACGACCATATAGTCAATGGAAAGTGTAGTATTTTCTTTATCGTGACATAACTAAATTGACAATCTAACAACTCAATATTCTTACAACAATAAATTTAACGAGATAACTTAACTCATGTCGTAAGCAGGTTTTATAGATTGACATAAAGTTAGTTTTTGTTTTTTTTTTTTTTTTTTTTTTTTTTTTTTTGGTTAGGTTGTTGTTTTGTGTTGGATGGTTAAGCTCAAGCTCATTCCATATCAAGTGTCATGGGACCAAAATTTGCACAGGCAAATATTGTGCTTGTGATGTTGTGTGTTCAACCCCACACCACATGACTAATGTGGCAAATTTGCCCACGCTGCCAACATTTGACAATTCAATGCGACTAATGGGCTCTTATGAGAATGAAAATTTTCCAAGAATTTTCAACACCAAATTGAAATCCTAAACCAACAAAAAAGATGGTATCAGAAACATCTAAACACATTGGCATCTTCATGTACATAGCAAATAGATGGTGTTTCTATAAGCGACAAGCCTAAAAGATTTGGTAGTTGTTTAGGTACCATGTGCTGTGTTGGCCATGGCTGCCATATTTTCCATTACATAATTGACCGTGCTTGCTATAATTGGCGTCAATCACTCACCAGATTTACAAGTCTCTTGTATATGTCGGTGGCATTGATTGTCGGTGTCACTCTATTAAATCGAAGTAGTGTGATTGAAATTTACATCTTAAGATACAATTTTGATTACTGCACAACATCAACATGTCACATAACGTTACAATTATATAAAATATATTCTCGGCAAATGCAACCACGTATACCAAGTCTCTCTATTTCTATCAATCCTTAAACCTAATTAACTATAACCTTGTCAATTGTGTTACCACCTCAATGATAATGGAACATATTTACACACTTTATGATATTGACATAGAAATTAATCAAATAGCTTTTTGTCGTCCATGATGCTTTGCTTACACCTCAATAAGACACTGTGATTGCTATTTCCATTTCCTAGTGGTTTGTCAAAATCAACCATAGATGAATGGACCCCTTCTTAGCATTAGCCAGTAATATTTAATTTGCATTGACCCAAAAGTCCTTAAAGTATAATTAGTTCGTTTTGGATAGTTGGGCTGGTTTTAAACTTTTGTGTTGTTTTTTCTTGACTTGATTAGTTAGGTATTTTGTCATAGTGCACAAGCGAAGGGACATGTCATCGGTTCGAGTTTGACCTCAACTAAATTGCGAATTAATTAATGTAAATCAAGTGGGTTTTCTTCTTGGAAACCAATTGATTATGGGCTCAAATTGACCTGATCCGACCTTTTATTTTGGGCTGGGTTGATGTTTTACACTTTGAGTTTTAAACCCAATATGTATTTTTTTAATAATAAATATGAGCACATCCTTTTGGGTTGAAGTGGAAAATTGTTTTAAAACGAGCAAAGACAACATTAGAGGTCTTGGAGGAGAAGAGGAAGGAGAAAGTATGGCTTCCTCACTGCAATGTTGTTGATAGAATGGAGAGGGGTTTCTAGATATATAAAGCGAAGATAGGTTATGGTTGTTTGGGTTAGAGTTTAATGTCGAACAAATTGGATTTAAGATTAGTCAATGATCATTTTGTTTTGTGGTATTTAATTTACATTTTGTTGAAATAGGTCCTGAGTTTAAATCTCATGGACGTTATTTTAACCAACAACATATACGTAATTCGAACTATATATACATAAAACTTCTAACACATGATATGTTTTAACTAGACGATACTTGTCATATATAGTCTGGCACACACCCCCCCCCCCCCCCCCACCCCCCCCCCCCCCCCAAAAAAAGGGCGGCCCTGGGGTACTGCAAATAGCGCGCTATCGCACAAGACCCCCAATTTTTGAAGGCCCCCGAAAAATATTTTACTTGCATATTATATAATTAATACTATAAACATTTTATATATATTTCAGCTCGCAACACATTGACACAAGCGTGTGTTTGGCTGGTTTGGTTTCAAGCGCATTTCTCTTCATTTAAGGCCTTTTCGGGTAGAAATAAAGCTTGGGTGGTTTTGTTTTTTTATTTTTTTTAAAATAAAAACTAAAGTTAAATTTTTTTTTTTTTTTTTTTTTTTTTTTTTTTTTTTTTTTTGGTAGGTAAACATTTATATATATACATTATATATCCATCAATGTATATATATATATACCCTCACGCTTTCACCCCAATCAAAACAAAAAAAAAAAAAAAAAAAAAAAAAAAAATAATCATCATCATCATCATCAATCTCTTTTTGGTTCTTTTGTTCAATCCTTTGAGAATTTTTGTTTTTATTTCAAATTCAGGAATTTCAACACCAAAACATGAATATCCTAATTCCTAAATTCATAAAGACCACTCAAAATTTGTGCCATTGTTGATGATGAATTTTCGTTATATAAAAATAATTGTTTTATGACATTAAGTTATGGAAAATTATTATTTTTACTATTTGCGTATTAAATTATGTGAGAGTCTCAGTTTAAATTTCGTATAGAGTCCTCAAAATCTCATAACCGGCCCTACCCCATCCAATTAAGCTTTGAGGCATTTCTATTTCTCATGTATATCAATCGATCTCGTGATAACAATGACCCATAACCTTAGAGCTGTTGCTAATAGAAATCTTGACCTAGTTAATTTGGCAAGAAATACCCTCCATCATTGTTGGTGATGATAATAAACCTCCTTTTCTAATGAAACTTTTCCATCATTTGTAAAAAAATAGTATTATTATAATTTATAACAAAAACTCTTACCTACTACCATCCATCAGCTGGCACTAGTTGTGATTAATTAGTTTCAGCTAACCACTTGCTTAATTATGACTTAATTAACAATCTCAATGTACATTGGATGCTCAAGGTGATTAAAATTAGTTTAATGTGTTTTAATCACAAATCTATCTTTAATTAATTCATATTTTTATAACCTTTTCCTAACACAAAGATTTGACTCAAATTGGTTTGTGAAGGTAAATCTGAAATTTAATTAGGTTTACAGTTGAGATTAATTGAACGATGCCTTTTTGACTCTGGGAACATGTTAAATTACAAAGAAAATGATATATTTGTGCTTGAGCGTTTTTGTACATGCATTTTAACACACAAAAAAGGTGATAAGGTTGAGAGAGGGAGAGTCTTTGCACCATCAAACCCACTTTGGCGTAAAGTTTTGGCCAAGCACTAATCATCCCGAAGGGGAAAAACTGTCGGCTCAACATTATTTTGATTGTTTTCTAATATTTTTCATACAGAACGACATTAAAGGAGGAAGAATAGAACCTAGATTTAGGATACAGGGATAAAAAAAATATTGAAAAATATCTCGAACTACAAGTCCCTTACGATTATTTTTAATATTGAAACACATCTCGAATTCGATTTTCTCAATTCTTTATTCATAAGAAAATGTATCAAGTACACACTAGATGGTTGAGGGGGTTTTCTTTGGTGGAGGAAGTAAATGGGGGATTTGGGATGAATTTTTTATTTATTAATTTCATATTTGGAGGTACAAAACAACAACAACAAAATAATTTGACTCATTAATGCATGAATTAAGAAAACAATAAAACCACCAAGGACAGATGGATAATGTTAAACTAAAAGGAAATAAATTACACTATGGAAGTTGGGGGATCAATTAATTAGGTGGATCTTTGACTTCCATTATTCAATCATGATTGGAAAAACATAAAGGTTAAAAGTTCGTCGGATATAAATTAGAGTTGCATTGCAAGTGCAACTATTGTTGTTGGGTTCCCTGTAAAAAAGAAAAAATTAAAAAATTAACAGTTTTTCATTCGCAACAGAGTCCCTAAACCACCTATTTAGATAAAATTTTAAACATTCATTAAATACACATGGGTTAGTATACACAATAATTTTTTTAAATGTTAATCACGTATTATATATATATATATATCATACTTAAATTAATTATAAAAGTATATGATTGTATTTGTTATGAAAATAGAATCATGTGTGACATAATATGTCACATGATTCTATCAAGTGTCAATAATACGTATTATAGATTAAGGGCCGGTCGGGAGTAAATTAACAAATATACAAGCTTGACCTCTTCTTCATGATTAATAACCGTACCAGAAGCTAAGTCTTGCAACAAGGTTTTATATATACATTATTAGGGAAGCTTTAATTTACGGATCTTTGCCGTGCATACTCCGTCTTATATTTAATAATTTAAACTGTCTATTTTTCATGCATTCCTTCAAAAATATCACTTCAAAAAATCTTACTCTAATTCAAAATTATTTAACGACTTAATTAATAATTGTCATTTTAGTTTTTTCTTGAAATATCGTGTTCGTTTATTTTATGAATCGTAATTTACATTACGGCTTCCAAATTATTTACTTGAAATGAATGGTTGAAATACAATATGAATATAAAGTGAGCCCACAAATAATTATTTAAGGGATGCCTACATATAAAAGAAGTAGATGATACATCTGTGTCGTGGAAAGATTGTCCTCCACTTCCATGATGAACAGTGGACATCATCTTCACACGTGTGCTATACGCAGCTCTGTGTGTGTGAGAGACTGAGTCCAAAAGCAGGTGAGATGGAGATCGATATCTGTATGTTTGGTTAATTTCATCTAGGCGCGTGTGATGCACTCTATTATTGCCAAATTTAATCAATTAAACTTAATTAAACATGTTATTTTTGTCTCTAACACATCAATTATTCTTTTCTTTTTGGGAAATCAGCATCATCAATTCTTCTTATATGCCCATGAAAGAACAATGTACCTGCATTATTCAATAGACTGACTAATTATATATTTTAAGGCGGAACAAATACATCAATTCATTCATATTATTATATGAATTCTTAGTAATTATATTATGAATTATATGAGCAAGCGTGGTGATTTTCTCGGGGAAAAAAATGTAAGACAATTTATTGTCTTAGTCTATGAAAGATGATATTCTAATCCTAAAAGGACTCGAGTATTTTGATCGATTAGGAAATAGAACTTAACCTTATGAGATAAACACTTGTACATAGCTTATTAAAGTATAACGCAAGTGTTAATAGGATTTCTAATACAATATGGATTGAAACAAACCTAGTCTAATGCAAAAAGGACACTCGAATGCTTCTTGATAGGCAAGGCTTTCGAGTGATACATGTATAAATAGGGATCCCTTCCCTTGCAGTAAATACACTCTCAATACAAATTCTCACATTATCTAAGAGACAAGATAATATAAGGTGCTGCATAGATAAAAAAGACTCTCTACAATTACCATGACTAGTATTATTGTATAAAAGCTTAGTGCAGACTTAAAAAAAAATTCATTTTGGATTGAACAATATGCAAGAGGCGTAGGGCATCGGCAAAGGTTATAGGAAAAAAAAATCCAAAGTTACAATTGCAAGTTGCAACGAACTGATCAGATTCAAGTACAAATTCGTCTCATATAAGTAAATGCAAATCTGTTCACCACGCGCCCATGACAAGTGTGGGCATGATCTAAATTTATTAATTAGGCTTTTGGCTATGATGTTGCTATCTCCATTCCTCTCTCTTTACCAATTGCCATTCCACCTTGCTTCACCTCACAACACCACACCCTCTCTCTCCCTTTTTCTATAACCCAATAACACCTACCTTTTTTCTTTACGCTCTCTAGGCTCCAAAACTAGCCCCATACATCTCTCTCTCTCTCTTTCTGAACCAAGCCAGCTTTATCTCCTCTCCGAATACAAAAGCAAACACTTTTGTCCCTTCCTTTCTCTCTCAAAAAAAATTATCAAACACCTTCTCCATCTCCCTCTCTCTCCTACACAAACACCATGGCAGACAGAGTCTATCCTACAGCGAAACCGGCTACCGCGGCCCCCGCCACAGGAGCCAACCCCGCCTTCCCGGCTACTAAGGCCCAACTCTACAGCAACACGCGCCCAGCCTACCGTCCCCAACCCCACCACCGCCGCCGCAGCAGAAGCCGCTGCTGCTCCTGCTGCCTCTGGATCATCTTCCTCATCCTCCTCCAGCTCGTCATCGTCGCAGCCCTCGGCGCCGCCTTCTACGTCTTCTACCGCCCCCACCGCCCTTCCTTCTCCGTTACCTCCCTCAAGCTCCAAACCTTAAACTTCACCACCAACTCCCACCTCACCTCCAGCTTCAACCTGAACATCACCGCTCGAAACCCTAACAAGAAACTCGTGTTCATCTACAACCCCATGGCCATCTCCATCTTCTCCAACGACGTCGACATCGGCGACGGAATCATACCTTCCTTTGTGCATGGGAAGAAGAACACGACGCTGTTGAAGGCAAAGATCGCGAGCAGCGGGAAAGAGCTTCAGAGCAGTGAAGTGAGTGCTTTGAAGGCTGACATTAAGAGCAAAAGTGGGCTGCCATTGAAGGTCAGGTTGGACACTAAGTGAGAGTGAAGGTGCTTGGGCTGAAGACTCCAAGAATTGGAATTAGGGTTAAGTGTGAGGGGATTAGGGTTACTTCTCTTCCAACTGCTAAAGCTCCTGCCACTGCTTCTACTTCCAACGCTAAGTGTAAGGTTGACGTTAGAGTCAAGATCTGGAAATGGACCCTGTGAGGGGAAATTGAATTTGCAAAATTTAAGAAAGAAAAGGAAAAGAAAAAAAGGTGTGATATAATTTTTTTTTTGTTTTCTTTCAAAGATTTTGTATTATTTGTCTTATATTTTTGCGAATTTAATTTTGTGATTATTTTTTATTATGTTTTGTTAATGAAAGGGTGGTGGTTGATATTGTATATTGTGTTAGAAAGCAAGTTGTTAATTTGTTGTATTAAGAAATTGTTTGTGTATTAGCTAGGTATTATCTGTTTCAAGATGTATATTATCACAGTTTTCCATTTAGTCGTATTATGAACTGTACATGTGCAAACGTGCAGTTTGGGAAAAAAGTCAAATACTCTTATAGATGCGAAAATAAAAAGGAAGTTGCTGAGCCCAGTAGCAGCGTGGGTTTGTAACTAAATGAGGCATTAAAGTGATTGGTTATTTGATTGAAACCTTCTCGAGTGAGGGGTGGTTTTGAGCTATTCACCTTGACTTTAGGCAAGTGAAGTCGGACAAAGCACACCCCTTATCCTCGGGTTAGTAGAGTCCCCAACCACAAACGGTAGGTAGCAAACCACAAACTCAACTCCTTTTTCATTTTTTTCAACCTCGCATTAGGCCAGATCTTGATATTTGGGTAAAATATATGTTCAGAAAAATAAAATTGGGTTTTACATGCATTAGTTTACAAAAATGAAATAAAAAGATGGAAACAAGTTTTTTTTCTTCAGTTGTGGGCATTATTTTGCATTTTCATGTCAGTTATATGCCAGGAAAAATAAGCAATTTAGTTCAGTTTGTATTTAAGTTTGTGTAATGTGCAAGTAAAAGTTTGATATTTGTGTCGGTGGGCGCCGCTTCAATAATTGAAGTTGAATTTTGAAGTTTGAACAGTGAGGAGGGGCCCCAAAGGTATTTTTCTAGTATGAGGAAGTGCTTTGGCCTGCAATGCATGTGTTTGTGTTTGGAAAGATGGAAAGCACTTCCTGTGCAAACGGTGACAGAATAGCATGTGCTACAAATATGTCATGATTGTTTCATCATTCCTGGTTAGCAACTTAGCCCCGATAAATACTAGAAAAATCAATTAATGTAACAATTTCTTATTTATTATGAATGAATAAGGTCGAGAAAAAACGTAGAATGAAAACAAATGAATCATTGTCGTATCAGTTGATATTCAAAAATTCATGTATCATTAAAAACTTAAATTGAGTCGAACCTTTACATGTCTAGCTTAGTTATGTTTTTGTACAACATACCAATTTGACTTGACAAATGCACAAATTCATCATCAATAGCAAATTCCCTCATTGGGTATAACCTACTAAGCACTTTGTTGACCAATTTTCACTACCCATAAAGAATCCCATCATTCGTGCAATTTCATCCAAAGTTTTTATTCGTTTACCATCTCAATTGATCACTTAGGGTATCGTACAATTCTTTTTTATTGGATGGAAGATTCACTTTTATACAAAATCCGCTTTTTCTGACCAAATAATCCACATTCACACGACCCGTTTTGAGATTGTAGAAATAACAAGACTGCATTACAATTTACAAGCGATGTTTATGACCAGTAGATATAATAAAGCTGGTGTTTGGTGACGGATGCTAATAATAATTGTTATCTTTGATTGTGATGTGCAAGAAGAAGCATTATCGCCACTAATTATAAAGTGCTTTATCTTATCAAACTAAACTTAGTATACAAATGAGTATGACACATCATGCTGGAGATGAATATCTAACCCCGCACCGTTTCCTCTTTTTTTTTGGTATGAAAGATGAAATTTCATAACAACTAGGCAAAAAGCCGAGAGAAATACAAGATCCACAAAACAGTAAAGTATAATAATAACACTATTACAAGAAAGAGGACAACTAAAGAAGACGTAGTCATAGAGACGGCAATTCTTCTTCTTGAGATGCCACTATTTCTCGTTAATTTATGTGTGCAGCTTGCACTTCACTTTTGGCTGTTGCCAAGGGCACATCAGCTTTATTTATATGACCAGCCTATTCAATCAATAGTCTAATAATATAACATATTGAATTATATATGATTACCAAGTGTCACCATAAAAATAGTAATATATTATTTATGGTTAAATTTTTAATAAAATACAATGATCTTATATGTAGTGAATGTTGAGCATGGTGATACATCTAATAATTTTTGGTTGTGATGTGACTATAACGTGTTTATATTTATCGATACTTTATAAACTCGTCACTTGTTCATAGTATAACACATAAATTGATAACACCAAAAGAAGACTTACTACATACAATAATTTCTCTTGATGATGATAACATTAACAAAAAAAAAAAAAAAAAAAAAAAAAAAAAAAACAGAAGAACCATTGACATTCTTCAATTTTCCAGGCCCAATATTTCTCAATTAATCTCTTTCTCAAATCTCATAATTTCAAGCCCAACACCCAAATTTACAATCATTCTAAAAGGCTAAAACCCTACTAAAGCCCCTGACTTTCAAACCCAAAACACTGTTTTTCTTTGCAGACGCTCATCACTCTCATCAGTGTCTCTGTGAGTGCAATTCCGGCCATGTATCGAATAGCTTCAAAATTAGCGTCTTCCGTCGCTTCTTCTACTTCCAGGAAATTGGTAGCTACTAACTTTCTGTTCTTTTTTGCTCACAAATTCCATTTTCATTCATGGCATTTCATACTATTTTGCTTTACATTTCTTCTTTCTTAAAACTCTTCTGGGAAAGTTTGCGGAAAAGGGAATGTTGGATTTTTAGTGTTCATGCTATTCTTTGGTTTCTGGGAAATGAAACATGAACTTAGTTTCGCACTGTCATATGATAAGAAGCTCAATATGACCACAAAGTTTGTAAATTTAGTTTGGTTTCTTTTCCTGCATTTTCTTAAAAACCAAACGGAGCATATGGTTATATTTGAAGGATCATAATTTGATTGATTGATTAATTTGGGTGATGTAATATGAAAGACTCCAAGTTTTCTGAAATTTCTTTATTGAATGTTTTTTGTTCATCAATGCATTGCTGACTGATGGTTATGAACTTTTTCTTTTGTTGGTTGTTGATGTGATTTGGAAAGGTATGTAGTAGGGTTATATGTAATAGGAATTATGTGGCAAAAGATATCAGTTTCGGGGTTGGGGCTCGCGCCGCTTTGTTGCAAGGTGTCTCTGAGGTGGCAGAGGCTGTCAAAGTTACAATGGGACCAAAGGTAATGGATTAATATTCTTACATTTCTATCTAGGTTTGTTTGTTTGTTTGTTTGTTTGTTTTTTTTTTGGTCATACTTCATTAATATAATTTCCCGTGGAGCTCAGTGTGTAATGGACATTTCTTTACTAGTATAAATATAAGTTGCATGAACAAGGAACAGTAGTGAGAACCAAATCTTGTGTAGCTGATGGTTGAAGTGAATTCTTTGTAGTCCTAGATTTGATTTCTTTCAGCGAAAGTGAAATGAAAAATCACTGAGGTTTTATCTTTTGTCTCATGCTGGTTGATTGATTCAGGGTCGATATGTGATAATTGAGAACAGTCACAAGGATCCAAAGGTCACAAAGGATGGTGTTACAGTTGCGAAAAGCATTAGTTTCAAGGGAAAGTACAAGAATGTGGGTGCCGATCTTGTGAAGCAGGTTGCTAAAGCTACTAATACTACTGCAGGAGACGGTACTTCTTTCTTAAATCTATCTCATAAACATAACTAAATTTGAGGTTAAGGAATAGGCCTCCTGACTCAGGGACTTCACTTTAGTTGCACAATGGAAGCTCAAATGTCAAAATTGATCATGTAAATTAAAATATTAAAGTCTTTCTCGGAGAGGTGTTGATCATCTTATTCCAGGTACGACTTGTGCAACTGTCCTGACCCAAGCAATACTCACAGAAGGTTGCAAGTCAATAGCTGCTGGGGTAAATGCAATGGATTTGCGCATTGGTATCAATATGGCAGTTGATGCTGTTGTTTCTGATCTGAAAAGCAGAGCATTGATGATAAGCACACCAGACGAGATTACACAGGTGATGTGACTTCTTGGAAAAAAAATGTTGAAATCCCAAACCATATTATACAGATCTTCCTATGAGGACAGGAAATAGATGGGGATGTACTTTAAAAAAGGTCTTCAGGTTTTGGTAATTGATAAAATCTATTTCCTATAAGTTCAGTGAAAGTTGTGCTCTTTATCAGTCTCGTTAACTTTATCTTGTATGACGGGTCTTTCCATAGAAACACGAGAGCAGTGCAGCCTTTCGAAACATGCTGAGGGTATTATTATAGTTTCTCCATTGAAATACCAATTAAAGCTTAGGTGGATGGTTTGAAGTGTTTGTGCTCATGCATATTGTTGATTGCTCTGACTGGATGTTCATATGACAAATAAGTTGCACTACATGTCTGAATCATTGTTTTATTGGACATTCCGGCTTGAATAATATTATGAAATAGGTTGCTACTATTTCTGCAAATGGTGAACGAGAGATTGGAGAGCTGATAGCAAGAGCAATGGAGAAAGTGGGGAAGGAAGGAGTCATTACTGTTGCCGTGAGCATCTTTTTTTTTATTTTATAAATTATTATGTTTGACAAACATGTGAGTTGTTTGTTATGGTTCCTCAAATTTTCGTATTTTTGTAGGATGGGAATACTTTGGATAATGAATTGGAAGTGGTGGAAGGGTTGAAGCTAAGCAGAGGCTACATTTCTCCTTACTTTATCACTGACCAAAAGACTCAGAAATGTGTAAGTTCAGATATTTGCTGTAAGCAGAAATGTGAATTAGTTCCTATTCCTAATTATGATACAACAAAGTCAGCACTAAATATTTGCTAATGGATTATTGTGAACTTTTGCTTGTCTGTATATTCCTTAAAAGGCAAATTTACTTATTAAAAAAAAAATCTCTTAGCACCAGAGGGTCTGAAAATATCTCAACCTGGCCATATTTACCCTATTATTCACGGACTTAACTTTGGTCTTGGACTCTTGTGACGGTACTGTTCGTGTAGTTGCTTATGTATTCTCGTCTTTATTGAGTTGAAGGTTTATGCTTTATATATCTTGTCATCAGTTTATATATCTGTGGTCATTTTGTGTTTGTTTCTGCCATAGTTTTGAGGCTACTCAATTATAAACTTTTGTAAAAAGTAACATGCTGTCTTTATTGTTTTTTCTTCTTTCCTTCATGCTTGATCTTTATTTCACCAGTGTAATCTCTTAACTTATAATTTAATTTGACCTGCAATATGGAAGTTACAATTTTCATGTCTGCAGGAACTGGAAAACCCACTGATCCTCATTTATGAAAAGAAAATTTCGGACCTGAATTCACTTGTGAAAATACTAGAGCTGGCAGTAAACGTAAGTAGCATGTTTCTGATTGTTTACCTTTTATGTTCAACGGTGAGTAAATAATCATTTGAAATATAGATAAGATATTCATCTCCTGTTCCTCTTTCCATCTAATTTTAAACAGAAACTTAGACCACTTCTTATTGTGGCCGAGGATGTCGAAGGTGATCCACTTGCTATGCTAATACTCAACAAACATCATGCTGGGGTTAAGGTATGCTTTTGACTTACTGTGCAAGGTTCATCATGCATCAGATGATACAAGAAGTATTTGTCGTTTCATTTTCAATTTCAATTATATGAGTTGGTTGTGAAATACTAAACATTTTGATAGCTAAAATGTGTCTTCTAGAGACAGCATGGTGTTGGTAGATATGTCTTTATCTGAGAACATGTATAATAATACATTTATATATCTACATATCTCTTTTGAGAACATGCATCTCTTACCCCAAAAAAAAACATGTATTAATCGTATTGGAGATGTATCTCATCATAGTGTGAGAGAAGAAATATCAGTGATATATATATATATATATATATCATATATGTTTTCATGCATGCATGGCTGCATTTCTATATACATAAGCATTTGTGCATTTTTTCTTGGAAAGTGTGATTTTTTATCTGCCTAGAAACCCTAAGGGATTGTTTTGAATGAAACCATATGAGTTGAAGGATTATTATAACATGAAAGGAAATTGTTTGCAGGGAACTACTAAAAAAATTAAAATATTACAAAGTATATCTCTTCAACTAGGGTCCTAAATTTTTCCTTACTCATATTATGAATGGATTAATAGTGTATTGTATTGGTGAGTATCTATACATATGTTTTACGTTTGATGTTTTACAATTAGCATGATGTTTTGACATAAATTTTGTACTTTTTCATGTCAACATGCACTATTGTGACAAGTGGAATATTGTTAGGTTTGTGCTATCAAAGCTCCTGGTTTTGGGGAAAACAGGAAAGCTAATTTAGACGATCTCGCTGTTCTTACTGGGGGAGAGGTAATACAGTTTCAAAGCATTAAATTATATACATGTTGACTTGTAAGTTGTAGTAGTGTAATTATGCATTCATTATACAGGTTATCACCGAAGATCGTGGTTTAACTCTCGACAAAGTCCAGTTTGAAATGCTTGGTACTGCAAAAAAGGTTTGCATTTTCACTGCATGATATGTTTTACTCATATGTCTGGCAAATCATGACCAAATTTAAAACAGGTGACTGTCTCTCTTGACGACACCATCATTCTACATGGAGGTGGGGATAAGAAACAGATTGAAGAAAGATGTGAGGAGGTATGCCCTTACATAAATTTTCCCTTTTCTAGTGTTGTCAGTTAAACTTCTATTGATATATTGGTCATATGTATTTCTCGTACATCTTATTGTTGATTATGTGAATCACAGTGTGTGTGTGTGTGTGTTTTTTAGAATTATAACTTGATGTAAAAATTTAAATGTCCTTAAATTAGTTATATGCATGTAATTTAAAATTTTCCGCAAATTCTTGCACATGATTAACTATGACCTTAAGCACTATTTTTATTCATCTGGTTCTACTGAATGATACCGTCGTTCACTAAATATTTATACAAGCATAGGTTTCTCTCATACTGAACAGAACTCTATTTCAACTCAACTGAGATGAGCGACTCTTTGGCCGCTTCTTCAGGGGCATTATTTCTCCTTGTCTTTGTGTTTTGGAATGCATGCTTTAGATCCAAGGACTGCCCTATGGTAAATCTTGTATGCTGACAATGACAATGCAAATTAAAGACTCAGGTTGTTAGAAAGTTACAAAGCAGTTATAACAACACTGCTGCTATTGTTCCAACTCAATCCTTATCTTGTGTAACAGAAATACCTTGCATGTTGTTTTTAGAAAGTCTTATTAATTCATCTAGCAGGAAGTAGTGTGCCTTTCTAGGTTCACACCTTTTAATAATAGGTGTCTTTTCCCTTCCTGCAAATTTACTTTTTTATTTTTTATTTTTTATTGTTGTGTATTTTCCCCACTGGAGTAAGTCCTAGCTTAAGTAGTCTTGGAACAAACAACTGATTTTCCAGTTTAAAAGACCCAAAAGATTTATTAATTGCTGAATATGAAGATCCTTCAGAAGTGTTTCTCAAGTTTTTTTTTCTCTGCAAAAGAGCCCAGGTTTCTCATATTGTACTTCCTGAAACCATCTGTAAAATTGTAAAATATTTGCTAATTCTTAATATTTTCTTAGAGTTGTTTAGCTTTATTCATGATTAAAATAACTTTTATGAATTTTAAAGAGAGACCATGATGAGGGTTCAGGTAGATCTGATATTATCAACCGATAAATTAGAGAAAGCACTGTCAAAGGTTTTTGAGCAGTCTAATAACACTAAATACATTTTACAGTTGAGAACAGCAATGGAGAAGAGTACCGCCATGTTTGACAAGGAGAAAGCACAGGAGCGGCTGTCAAAGCTATCTGGTGGAGTTGCTGTTTTCAAGGTATGTTATTCACCTTTATGAATTGATGTCATATGTTGCGTATTTTATGCTCTCAGATACTAACATATCTTTTTCTTCTAACAGGTTGGAGGGGTTAGTGAGGCAGAAGTCGGGGAAAGGAAAGATAGGGTAACAGATGCTTTAAATGCTACAAGAGCAGCTGTGGAAGAGGGTATTGTGCCAGGTTGGTTGATTTTGCCATTTGTCAGTCAAATATGTTTTCATTTCTACCCGCATAATAAAAGCACAAGTGTTGTCTTTAGGTGGTGGTGTTGCTCTCTTGTATGCTACAAAAGCTTTGGATAACCTTCACGTGCAAAATGAAGACCAAAGAAGAGGAGTACAAATAATCCAGAATGCTCTTAAGGTTTACTTCGATTGAGTCTCTTGGCATTTCTTTTTGGGGGTTTATTTTTGTAAGTTTTCCTGATGGTATACATATTGTTTACTTGGAATAGGCACCTACGTTCACTATAGTTTCAAATGCTGGTTTTGATGGTCCACTGGTTCTTGGTAAATTGTTGGAACAAGATGATCCTAAATTGGGTTATGATGCGGCCAAAGGTTGGTTATTCATTTTCTATGTTGTTTTTCTTTATTTCAATACTTACATCTTGGCCAACTTTACGACATTTATTACCTGTTCTTGAGCTCTGTCGTTTCTAAACTATCTTGATTTTGTTGTTATTTGGTTTAATCATCTTTATGTTGGCCAAGTTGAGTTGTTCTTAAACACTTTCCTCCCAATTACAGATGAAAAACACTTGAAATATGTTCATTATATAACAAACTGATATCAGAAAATAACTTTTGAGTTCTTATGTTTGCTTTGTTTTCATTTTTCATCATTCGGTGAGATCTTATCAAAGTTTCAGCTTCTGAACTTATTCGCAAGTTTGGCTGTTCTAAACATTCTCCGCTTCTTTTCCTGCCGCTTAATCGCGGTGCTTGTGAATAGGGGAATACGTTGACATGGTGAAGGCTGGCATCATAGATCCTCTGAAAGTCATTAGAACCGCCTTGGTAGATGCTGCCAGGTGAAATGGGTGGTCTGTTTTGTGATAAACGCTTTTGCTATGTGGTGTTCTGCTATCTCAAACCGGTATGCGTTCTCTTTTGCAGTGTTTCGTTGCTGTTGACAACAACTGAGGCAGCTGTGGTGGACAAACCAAATGAGAAAAAACCTCCCAGCCGTGTGCCAGATATGGATGCTTTGGGAGGCTACTAACTTGTTTTAGTCACGAAATTGAACAGAAACATCACGGAGTGTGTTATGTAACAATATAGGGCCTTGTGTTATCTATTTTTCGAGAACAATAAATATTTTGATACGGGAATTCAGTAGTCGATATTGAAAGGCAATGGCAATTCCACAAGTCATTAATAATATTTTAGTTTAACAGCAACATCATATGGGACTGGTGAATGATTCTCTACTGAAAACGTACTCATATTAGTTATAGTTAATCTATTGTAATAATATAACATAATTATGAATCAGTATATTGAGTTGAGTTTATGATCATGATCATTTGACCTAGTGGCGCTCCGTCTTTATTTTGTTTGAGGATATCAAATTCAAATCTTATGGAGAATGGATACGTTAAATGGAATGAGAAACTATGATAAGTGAAAAAAAATGTATATTAACATGTAAATACTTCAAAAATTCAAAATTAAAAAATAAAAAAAAAGATAATTTTTTTTAAGGACAGAAAAGCTAGTTCTTTTTAAATATTCGGCTGCTTCGAACAAGTTATTTCTCCCGCCAACTTATGAACTTCTGATAGAACAACCACCAATTCTTGATGACAACGGCTCTGTTTTTCAAAATCTCAACTTCTTCATGCTTCATGCTTCGTCTCAACGTTTCATATCAACCTCTTCGCGTCTCCATCATACCCATTTCCGTTTCCCACCAAAACCTAGCCGTTCTTTCTCTAAACCCCGCCATATTCATCAGACCCAGATCATATCACACCCGTCCTGTACCACCCACAATGAATTTCTTGATTTCTTTGAACACATTCTTCGGCAATGCACTGGACATAAACAGTGCAAACAAGTTCATGCCCAAATTATCACCACCGGCACGTCTCAGTCGGAATTCTTGGCCGCCAAACTTGTGACTGCTTATGCACGCATTGGGCTCATCTTTGATGCCCAGAAAGTTTTTGACACCGGCCCAGTTGAGGGCAGATCAAACTTGCTCTTGTGGAATTCAATTCTTAGAGCTAATGTCTCTCATGGGTTCTATGAACAAGCACTCAAACTGTATGATAAAATGAAAAACCTTGGGGTTTTGGGAGATGGGTTTACTTTTCCTTTGGTTATTAGGGCCTGTGCGTTTATGGATAGGCTTAAGTTGTCCAAGAATGTGCATAGTCATGTTTTACAAATGGGTTTTCAGAATCATCTTCATGTTGTCAATGAGTTGATAGGAATGTACGGGAAACTTGGTCGAATGGATTGTGCCCGCCGGTTGTTTGATAGAATGCGTGTTAGAAGCTATGTTTCGTGGAATACTATGGTCTCCAGTTATGCTTTTAACTATGATTGTGATGGTGCTACAGAGATGTTTAGGAGGATGGAGTTAGAGGGGTTGGAGCCAAACCCTGTGA
This sequence comes from Prunus armeniaca, assembly GCA_903112645.1. Taxonomy (NCBI): domain Eukaryota; kingdom Viridiplantae; phylum Streptophyta; class Magnoliopsida; order Rosales; family Rosaceae; genus Prunus; species Prunus armeniaca. The sequence continues at coordinate 3,663,747 of CAEKDK010000003.1, read as the reverse complement.
CTTGGACTTCATTATTGTCAAGTCATGCTCGCTGTGGCCGCCGTGAAGAGACCATACAGTTGTTTGGTATGATGAGGGTTAGAGGAGTTGGGACTACTGCTGAGGTGCTTGCTGTGGTGTTATCCGTATGTGCTGATTTGGCTGTGGTTGACAGGGGTAAGATGATTCATGGATATGTTATAAGGGGTGGTTTCAAAGATTACTTATTTGTGGAAAATGCTCTAATATGCATGTATGGAAAATGTGGACATGTAGAAGATGCAGACAAATTGTTTTTGGGGATGGAAAGCAAGAACCTTGTCAGTTGGAATGCTTTGATCTCATGTTATGCTGAATCTGGTTTGTGTGATGAGGCTTTCACAATATTTTCCCAGCTGAATAATCATCCATTTATGAGACCTAACATCATAAGTTGGAGTGCTGTTATTGGAGGTTTTTCTTCCAAGGGACGAGGAGAGGAGTCTCTAGAACTCTTTCGGCAGATGCAGAGTATAGGAGTAATGGCCAATTCTGTCACTATATCCAGTGTTTTATCTGTTTGTGCTGAATTAGCAGTACTGAATCTTGGTAAGGAAATTCATGGTCATGTGGTTAGGGCTTTGATGCAAGCTAACATTTTGGTTGGGAATGGCTTGGTTAATATGTACACAAAGTGTGGAAGTTTTAAGCAAGGGCATCTAGTATTTGAGAATATTGACAGTAAGGACTTGATATCATGGAACACTATGATTGCTGGGTATGGGATGCATGGACTTGGTGAGAATGCTCTAAGAATTTTTTACCAGATGCTCGAATTGGGATTCAAGCCAGACAACATAACATTTATTGCTGTTCTTTCTGCTTGTAGTCATGTCGGGCTAGTCACTGAGGGTTGTCGCCTTTTTTATCAGATGATTGAAATTTATTGTATAGAACCCCAGATGGAGCACTATGCGTGCATGGTTGATCTTCTTGGCCGTGCTGGGTTATTGCATGAAGGAAGCAACATTGTGAAAAACATGCCAATGGAACCCAACGCCCGTGTTTGGGGTGCCCTTCTCAATTCTTGTAGGATGCACAAAAATACAGATATCGCAGAAGAAACTGCCACCCACATTTTCAACATGAACTCAGAAATTACCGGGAGCTACATGCTGCTGTCCAATATTTATGCTGCTAGCGGGAGATGGGAGGACTCGGCAAAGGTGAGGATCTCAGCAAAGACAAAGGGATTGAAGAAAATCCGGGGGCTGAGTTGGATTGAGGTGAAGAACAAAGTCTTTATGTTTTCAGCAGGGAACACTATGCAAGGAGGCTTGGAGTTAATTCATGGTATCCTCAAAGACTTGGCGCTTCAAATGGAGCGTGAGGGCTATACACCCGATAAGAGAATCATTCAACAGAACGTTGACAAAGAGCTGAATCTTATGGGTGAGGCATAGTGAGAGAGGCTAGACATAATACATTCAACTCCAGTTTCAATACCAATTTCTTCTCAAAGGTGACAAGTGATTGCTTAGATTATATGTTATTTTTGCTAAGATGGTTAGATGTATTGTCTTTGTAGATAATTCCCATTTTCTTTATAAATGGCAATCAACTCACCCAACTGAGTTACATTAAATATATTTATTTCTTTTGCTTTCAGAGACTTCTGGTGAGCAAAATTTTTTCTTCTTCTTAACTTTGGGTTATGAGTACGGAAAGAGGAACATTGTTAGAACCCTAACCCATTGGCTCAGACTCTGAGTCCAATTACACTTGGGGTTAGAGTTTGGGCCAGTTTTTTTATTTTGGGTTTAATTAATGGAGCGTTCGGTTTTTCAATGGACATGGAATGTGCTTTAATTCTTTTGTGTTTCGTACTATTTGGAGGCACACATAAATTGCCTTCTTGAATTTGATCCATAACAAATGCAAGAAAATTGGTTTTTTATTCACGAGAAAGGGGATTCAAACTCAGAACTTCTTTCAACATTGAGAAGAAAAATATCACACCAACAACTAGTTGGTAACACAAGAAAAATCTTAAACAACCCAGTCTTGAATACATTAAAAAAAAAGGTCATTTATTGACTCAATTCATGAATCATAAAGAAGATTAGCTACATATAATTTAAAATCATGTAGGGGCTTCTAACTCAAGCGATAAAACTTTACCCTTGAATCTAACCCAACTCTCCCTTAATTTAAAAAAGATAAAAGATAAAAGAAACATTATGATGATATAAGTAATTTTGTGTTTGGTACTACAAACCTCTGCTGATGATCACCAATATCCTCAGGCTGGAACCTGACCTCCCCATTTCTCTGATCATCATCACAAGGAATCTCAACAAAGGACTTCAAATCTTCACAATCATTGGCATTCATACCACCACCATGCTTGATATCCAATGAAGACATAGAATCTTGCATGGCCCACATGTTCATATCTTCATGCAAATGCTGATGTGGGTTATTATTATTGTTATTGCTATTACTATTAGGGCTATTAATGTTGTTATTTTGAACAAGCACATAGGGCACTTCTTGTTGCTGCTGTTCTTGTTGCACAGCAGGCAATGCATGAGGATGAGGCTGAACATAATGGTAATGGGCAACTTGGTTGTTGTAAAAACTCAAAGGGTCCATATTAATCAACTGATCACATGAATTCTGATCTCCAACTTCGGGGATTTGAATGTGGTTCTGTTGCTGCTGCTGCTGTGCTTGTGCTCTGCATATGGCTAGCTGGTGAAGAACAATGTCGAGCTCCGCCTTGTTATACTCGATGAGACGCTGCAGCTCCCGAATGATTCTGTAGCACCCGCCAACAGGATCGTTGGCTCGAATATCAGACTGGAAGATGATGGTGCGCATGGCCTCTTCCTTGTCGGATGGATTAAGGTGTTTGATAATTTTTGTGATGTTGCTGACGCCAAACAATTTATGAGCGTTGAGGAACTGGCGTTGGCGATCGTGAGGGAAAAAAGGGGCGAGAATGCAATCAGGAGCGCACTTCCTGCGTTGGTATTTGCAAGCAGCGCAAGCTTGGGCGTTGCCGTTACCTTTTGTGGTAGTAGGTGTTGTTGGTGTTGGGATTTGATGATGAGTATGGTTGCTAATACTACTCATGATAATTTCTTTTTGGGTTGATGTGTTGTTGGTAATCGAATGCGTCTCCGGCGGGGGTGGTAGAGGCGGTTTTTTTTCTTGATGAGGCTTTTTTTTCTGGGGGGTTTCCCTTATTTTCTCAATGGAAATGAAGGGGGAAGTGGGATGAGGGATGGGGAGAGATGAGAGGAAAGGTGGACACATAAGAGAGACAGAGAGGCAGATCTTAACCGATTCAGTTGTGGATTGGTGATATTTTTGGTAATGATATGTTTAGTGGGTGTTGTAATATTAGATGTTTTCTAATTTGTGGAAACTCAAAAATAGGGTGTCCGAATGATTAATCTTAACCAAAAAAATGAAAAAAGAAGAGCATGGTGTATCTATTTTTGGGTAAACCAGATAAGCATTGTCCATCCAATTTTGATTCGGTGCAAGAGTGAGACAGAGGAGGGAAGGAAACAGCAATCATGTCCCTTTTTGCATGCAATCCTCTAATTCAATAATAGAACAGATAAATGTAAAGGCTTACATGTTAAAAACTCGGAATTTAGTTAAAAGTTGAAAATTTAAGAGGAGAAATTGACAATTCTCTTATTTGGCAACTTAACAGCGGAATTTATTAAATAACGCACGGAAAAAGTTGTGAAAATTGGAGCATCAAATTCTCGAGTTTAATTTCCACCAAAATAAGCGTCATTTCACAAATTCTATACTATCATTTACAAAATTCGACATATATAAATCAAAACACTGAAATCTTCAATTGCTTGAAATTGAAATGATAGAAATCTAATTCTTCTATGTAATTTTCAATTCTTGAAGGAGGGTTTAATGATGATTATCAACAGGGGAAAAGACATTGTCATGATTACAGAATATCCAACACCCTATTACATGTTTCAGTTTCAGACTCCTTCCAACGGGTAACTAATACAATGCTCTTTTTTTTTAATGATTTTTTTTGGGGTAAACAAATAATAAGGTCCAAGGCTTAGAGAGCCTGCCCTCTCTAATCAGTCGACTCAATCCAGCTGTCCAAGGACCTGTCTTCCTCTAGAATTTCACTAGTCTGTGAATAGCTCAACTGCAACAAGACCTGGTTTCAAGATTCAAAATGATGGTGAGAAGCTGTGACGACTTGGGAGATAGAAATAATAAAGACACATTATTCTATGTTCTGAGAAAATTTGATGTCAAGCATATACTGGTAGGTTGAAATGAGCAACAAGTAGAAATTTGGCATTTGAAAACACAAGAGAATAGATATTCCATTGATGGAAAAATTCTGAAACAGCGAGGATACATGCGCTAAGAAAACAAAATTTAAGAGCTCAACTCTTAAGAAGAAGAAAAAGGCATGTGAGAAGGGTGATCTTACAATCTGCAAACAGCTACGGCTCAGACTTGAGGAGGTCTTCAACAGAGTTTCTGTACTTGGTAATCAGGTCCCTGGTGTTCAGTTGAATAACCAAAAAACAAAAGCAACATGTCATTTAATTTAATTGAGCAACTGCAGCATTTACTTAGTCTTAATACAAGAAGTATAGTACTACTAATGTGCACACACCTCCTCTGATTCAACAATTGTTCACTTTCTTCCAGCTTTCGCTTCTGTCCCTCAACCGTCTACAACCACACAAACACACAAGTTCTTAAACATTACACTACAAAACTAATGAAATGTTTCTGGGTATGCTCTGTACCAAACTATAAATCCAAATCATTGATCATTTAAAACATGCTTAATCCAAACTTACTGGCAACATAACATGAAGAAGACTGTAACACAAGATGACATAACACATAAAAACTAAAAACTATCACACTAAACAATGTAATGCCCCCATTGATTACTCAACAAACCAACAAACCAAGAATCAAAGTTACTTGATTACCATAGCCTTGGTGCTGATTGATCCGGATATGGAGTTCAACAGCTGCTGGCACTTCTCAAAGTGGTTGTTCAAATCACTGATCTGTCAAAACCCATTACCCAATTCAACTGTAAATTCATAAAAAATAAACTTCAAGATAACAACTTTAATGACAGAAGAAAAAAGCCCCAATTAAACAATACCAATGATTCAGATTGCTGATCCCTAGTGCCATTCTCGATGGTGTCAGCTAATTTCTCCACCAACTGCATTATCAAATCAATCACTTCAAAAAATCAGCAACACTTCATATTGATAAGGATATGTGTATGCATGCATTTATGTTTGTAAATGCTAGGGTTTTTTATTTTGGGTACATGAAAGAGATGGAAGTGTGAGGCGAGTGACTGGTGATGCTGCTGCTGCTGCTGCTGTTGTTGTTGTTGCTGCTGCTGCTGTTGCTGTTGCTGTTGCTGTTGTTGAAGAAGAAGGCGCTGTTGTTGCTGTTGAAACTGTTGTTGTTGTTGTTGCTGCTGCTGCTGATGATGGAGATACATATGGTCCTGACTCGAGGGTGTAGAGGGGTTACTGTGAGTCGGCACGCTTGGAATCATATTCCAGCTTCCTCCCCCTCCTCCTCCTCCTCCAGAGTACGAATGCTCCATTCTCTCTCCGCAGAACGATTCTCAGGACGTAAAGTTTTGAACTTTGATTTATGCAGCAGAGTTGAAGAAGCAGCCTGATGCTATACGACGTGTCGTACTTTTGTGAGTGATTGGGCCGGGTAAAAATTGGGTCTTTAGCCCAAATCAACACTATGTCGTCTCGGGCACAGAGAGAGAGAGAGAGAGAGAGAGCATTGCCTTGCGAACGATTGCAGACCTCATTTTCTAGTTTCCGAGAGAGGAGTTACTTAAAAGGCGGGCGCCATTTCTCAATCTCTCTCTCTTTCTCCCTTTGTCCCCAAATTCACAAACAATAAAAGTTTCAACTTTGTCGAGGAATCAAAGCTTCTTTCTACGGGTTTGCGGTTCGCTTTCTAACTCTTACATTATGTGAATGTATGTGACTGTATGTATGTGATGTTGGTTTTGGGAATTTTGTGATTTCAATGATTTTTGGTGATCGAATTCTATTGTATGATTGAAACTATCATCTGGGTATATGTGATTTGATTGCTTTATGCAGAAAACACCTAGCTTTGAGGTTACTAATGTAATTGGAGGAGATTAGAAATTGTTTCAAGGAAAAATGGTGTCGGCCCAATTTCTGTTTCGGGTATATTTAGTGAATTATTTCTTGTTATAAATTCTATTACAACATTTGCTAAGTAAAATGGCCGTCTGCAATATAAGATTTTGCCTACAGAAGTTGAATGTATGATGCCTTCACTTTTGTTTTTTGATTTTCTATTGATTTCAATGACTTTTTTTTGTTGAGAAGACCGCATCCAAGAGACCTGGAATCTCTCCAAATTTCATAATATGAGAATTTATTCTAGGAAGTCCATGAAATTCTCGAAGAGGTTAGCAGTTGTGGAAGTTTTGATTTGGGGCTTTGTGGCTATGTATAACTTGCAAAAGGTTTAGAGCCTGGCAAAGACCAGTTGCACCTATAGGAGAAGTATTCATAATCAATAGAATGCCTTTTTTTTAGGGGTTGTTAATGGAGAGGAGTTGGTACCAAATTTGATTTGAAATGAGTTCAGTTATCAGCTTGAGTATTAGTACATTCTCTAGGGATGTAGGTTGCTGTTTTTCAAATTAAAACTAGTTCATATATTGAAAGGATTACTCGGTTTAAAAAAATTAAAAGCATTTTAAAACATGTGAGAGAAAAAAAGAACAGCGGACATATCTTTAATCTGGATTGCAGCAACAAACCAGGCATCACTGCCTCAGAACCATTTGAAACATGTACCTTTCAGATTTTTTTATTGTTGTTTAATCCTTGATAGCTACCAAATTGCTAACGTTGTAACATTATTATCCAATGTATGTGTTTTGGCTTTCACTTATCATCCTTTGGTGTGTAACGCACAACATTTCGAGTTTGATAAAGTGGGAAATTACAGGTTGAATAAGATATGGCAGTGAAGCCAACAGTTGCCTTCAGAGCTATACTTGTGGGAGGAATAGCTGCATTTGCCAAAGTAGCTGGTGTAATGAAGGCTGCAGGTGGTGCCAAGGTGGGTGCAGCTGCAGCTATGGCGACTGCAGCAGCAACAGCAGCTATTGGATCAAGAGAATCAAAGGATTCGAAATGAATTAATAATAGATGTAATCTGTAATTTCTGTAGCGTAGTGTTGGATGCCCCAAGGTGTCTTGGGAGCAAATTTGCTGCATTTAAGTTGCAATTTTGAACATAAGACGATTTTGAAGCACTTGAAATAAAAAGATATGTTTTTTTTTCTGTCCCTATTATTTGAGGATACACATAAAACCATGGCATGAAAACACACAAAGCTTAGTGGAATTCGAAGCCTTAGCCGGGGTACAATGCAGGTAAATGAAGGAGTACAACTTGGGAGATTAGCTTTCTGGCTCTTACAGGCTGAAGCTGTAATACAGATGGATATCGGGGAGATATATAGACCGGACATGTTTAATTACCCGAGCATGTTTCAGAAATTGGACAACTTAAGTAAATAATTGCTTATCGAAAGGGCATTAGGGAAGAGAAGTTTGTCATGCAACTTTCTTACTTAGTAGATAAATATGCAGAATACAAGGAGATGGAGAATTTCACTAATGAATATAATAGAGTCTGTACAGCTTTCTTTTCTTGTCTTGCCTATAGAACATGAAACCTTGTAGACTTTGTATCTGTTAACTGTTATAAACAAACACGATGGAAGAATTCTCAGGACGGGCGTTTCAAAGTGGAGATCAACAGTCCAAGAGTCCAAGTCCTCTTTCAATGTTTTTAAGCAAGACCTAGATCATCTCGTATTAACATAGTACTGCTAAAGTTGATGCACATTCGATTTCCTTGGACCACAAGTAAAGTCTGGCTGATCAACTAACTGTACCACAAGCTCCGGGTTTGGAGATTCTAACTCAAATATGACCTGTGCAACGGTAAAAACAAGTGGAAGTTCAAGCCAAAGCAAGCACTGAAAAAGAATATGAGAAACAATATGTTTAAACATCTTTCCCTGAATTATATCGATTTGGAAGCAGAACATTAAAACATAAGGCTTAGATACCATAATTTATTTCATTTAAAAGTTGAGCCTTTTTCAAAGAAGACAATCGCTGGAATGAAGATATAGGCTAGCTTAAGATTCAATTATGATTATATGTATATATAGATTTAATAATTTTTCATCTAACCTTAAAATAAAATTTAAAGAAAAATAACAAAAGAAGATAACTCTTTTTTTTCTTTTTTTAATGGGGTCAGAACAAAAGAAGATGTCCAACGTAGATGAGAAATAAAAAATAGCTTTTGGCATCTCATACCACAACATTCTTCCCATTCTGAAGGACGGGAGCTGGAACGTAGAGGTTGCATTGTGGTCCCTTTAACTGCAAAAGGCACCATGTTTCAAATGTTGGAGTAAAAGAACTCGTGTTCTAATATCAAAACACACAGAAAAGTTATGAACAAGGGAAATAGAAACATAATTTTACCGGCCAAAATCTTCCTATATTGAAATTGTTAATAGTTACAATTCCTTTACCCCACCCGCTCAATGATATGAATGTATCTTTGATTATGTCTTCTTTGCTAATATAAAAATATCCAGCATAGAATGCCGGTTCTTTCGAAGCATTCCCTGAAAAGAAAGCCAATGTCAGTAATTGATTGACCTCATTAATTCTGCATGTTTGCAACATGGTATAGGAAAGAACATAGAGACATGTATTTGAGAGCATACCAGACTTCTGTTTTAACCTTTTGCGGGCTGACATAGTAATGACTCCAGAATTTACAGCCTGAATTATGGGATTGATTTTGGGGGATTCGTTCAGGTTGATTATGGGCACCAAATACATTTTCCATTTACGGAGAATTCTCCCATCTAGATAAACAGGAGATAGAATACCCTGAAAAAGAGAGTAAGAAAGACCAGTCAAATATCATTGTCATCCATTATGCTATGACACACTTTGTTTTTCAGATGTTAAGAGATAAACTGACATAAGTACAATTCTCGACTTCAGTTAGGTGGTGTAGAAAATAATTACCTGAACAGTGATTATGCCACATGTATGTCTTACAAAGTTTAATAGCATAATAATTATGTCTTACATGTATTGTTTTTTTGGTGTTTCTGCTTCCTTCTTCTGTTCATTAGTTCTTAGTTTTGGTGTGTCTGTCCTGTTTGTTTGGTTGGGTTTGGCTCCCCTTTGGGCCTTTGCCGGTTGGCTTTTATGATATATTTGTTGACCCAAAAAAACCTAATGTAACTTACAACCAGACCTATGAATCATTGCTCATTTTTTGGAAGTTCAAACTACCGCTGAAAATATATCACATAAATCGAACAAGGATAACAGAGTGTGATTCGAATCCATATATTTGTAATCAAAAGCATACAGGACAAACTTTGATCATTAAGAATTGAATGACATTGGCAAATAACCTTATGCTTCGTAATCATATCAAGAAATAGAGAAAAAAAAAAAAGTTCCATACTTACAACTGACTTACCTTCCTGTCAAAGATATATGGTCCATAGTTAAGACGACCCATATTTTCAACCTATAAGAACAACAGATATCAAATTAGGGGGAAGAAATCCCCTGAGTTAATTCGGACGTTAAGAAATGAAAGTAAGATTATGAAGGGAAAAAAGTAGAGAAGACATTCGAGTACCAACACAAGTAAGCTGATGTTGGAGAGACATTTAGTATTAGGAAGGGTTAGAGGTTGATTTGACCATCTTTCAAGCGTGCCAACATATGTTGGCTTTTCATGACCATCTTCAGAAGGGCACGATATAAAAACTTGAGCTCTGTCATGCACCTGCAACATGAAATAAAATTTCAAACCCTTTTAGACCACTAAAATATTGTTAGCTATTTTATATACACTGAACATATATAGATAAATGTGTGGCTTGGACTCTGAACAAATGAGAGGCAATACTATGAGAGTCAATAAATATCTAACAGTAAATTAACGTAAACAGTAAGGCTGCACCTTTGGTATAGATACAATGCTTTCACCACCATTGTCTTTTGCAGTATACTCGGTTACGTATAACAGAAATCCAAACATCTGAAAGTTGGAAGCATTCATCTAATTACATCACTTGATCACAATGAACAACTGTAAACAAATAGAAAGCTACAAACACATATTCTTACACACCTGGCCCATTGACTCCATTGATATTGGGTTGTTGTCAGATTCAACCACGTCAAAATAACGTATCAATTCAAACAAAGTCCCTGTTTTAGTTACATTAATAGATCCGTATGCTTTCTTCTCATTATCGGATGGAACTGCAGGGAGAGATACTGAACTGTATTGCTCTACAACCCTCCTAAGTGCTGAAAGAAGTACACCATTAATGATAAACCATGTTGTTGCAAATTTGCAAACCATATAGCAAGAGGATTTTATTCCAGTACAAAAGAATATACAGTGTAAAGTGATACCTTTGAATTTTGCGTTGTTTACATCCCCAGATTCCCTAATCGGTGCATCCTGGGAAAACAGGTGTATCAGTTATGTGTTTATAGTTTGTAGTAGCATGAACTAATACCAACTTACAGCAAAGAAGAAAAATCTTCCTCACATAATCATAGGAAGTGAGGTCAGGCTTGTAATCGGACTCATCCGAACCAGTATTTGCTCCATTATAAAATCCAAAGTTTGTTCCCCCATGTGCCATCTGGAAATTTGAAATTTTAGGTTAAAGAGCTTTACCATGAAGCTTTACTTGAAAGCAGGAAAAGTATTGACTTTTAGGACATACATAAAGTACTGCAGAACCATTTCTTTCCAAAATATTTTTCAAGGCAGCTGCTGTAAAATCCGCACTAGTCTGCGCATTCTTCTCCCCCCAGTGTGTAAGCCAACCTGTGTAAAACTCTCTGAAGCAAGCATTTTAACTGCCGCCAACAAAATTAATTAATAATGACCAACAAGATACTTACGAAGAAAGTGGTGGTGATTTCCCTGGGGCATTGAACTCCTTTTGCAACTCAAATATAGGCCAAGGGTTGTCACCAGTAGTGAAGTCAACAGCTGCAAATGAGAAATAGAGATTAGGTCATAAGCAGAAAACATAATACACTCATAAGAGCTTATACATTGCTTCAAGAGCAAAATTCCTGAGAAATTTCATAGGCCTTTTCCTTTCTGATGAGTGATATACAAGGAAAAATTTCCAGTAGACTGCCCCAATCTGTAAAATTTACTTTTCAACAACTCAGAGAAAGAATTTCTCCCTGAGGCCTAGAAAAGACATGTTGCACTAAAGTAGCATCAAAAATTAAGTATCGGAAAGCCAAAAGGAAACAATTATAATGGATAAAAACTCTGTTAAGTGCATAGATTGCTCCAAATTAAGTATCGGAAAGCCAAAGGAAACAATTATAATGGATAAAAACTCTGTTGAGTGCATAGATTGCTCATGTGGACAGTATACAATGTTTTAGTGAACACACGGTAGTGAAAAAACTAACAGACAAATAATCAAGCTATATGTATCAAGGTGTTTAATGGGTAATAGTAAGTGAATAACTAAAGAAATGGTTAATAACAGTAGAGAGAAAGAAGTTTTAAGAATTAATGTTCATAATTTATAACTTAAGTATAGGTTGAGGTTGAACTTTACCTGAAAATACAGCATCTCCACGAATTGTGCCTTTTTCAAGTGTTTCCCTAGAACCTCCATCTGTCGTATACCTAAAAACCATTACAATGAAACTTGAAAATTATAAGAAAGTGCTACGCCAAAAGTCCATTTGCTCAAAGTATGTATTGGAAATCTTTTCTTTCGTATATAATAGTTGGAGCACTAATTAGTTGAACTAACCACCATGAATGAATCATGATTGTTCCGTAGTGCGCACATCAAAATAACAATAAAACACATTATGAACATAAGGCTGAAGGACTTACAAAATAACATCATCCCCAAGGTGCTTTCTAGCCAATGAGACCAGGTGATGAAGATAAGCTTTGTCGTCCCCATATGAACCAAATTCATTTTCAATCTGTCAGAAAAAATGGTGCTTTACTGTAATTTTTCAACTACTATCTCAAAAGTAAGAGATTCAAGCTTTTCAAAATTAACTTGACAATTTTGAACAATAAATAAGACACCTCAAAGATGATATGAAGATTTATATGCAAGTTGATTGCTAGAATAAATGGACTCCACCAGATGCAGAATTCTGCTACTACATGTCTATGAATTTCTATAACTTTTTAGGAATTAAGAAATATCTGGAACTCCTGAGTGAGAGTACACAACTTTAAAGAGAAAATCCATGAAGACTTTCTTAAGTATCCATTTTTCTAAACTGAAAAACCATCAGTCCCTCCCCCCTGTATAATATAAGTGGAACATTTAATAGGTTTTTCCATTGGTACATGTTATGAAGATTTTTTATTTTTAATGAAGTTGGATCATTGTGCCACTCTTTAAAATTTATTTGAACTTCAAAAATTCAGAATAATTTTTTCAGACTTAGTATTGGAGGGCCCTGGCCATAATGTTGTAACAGTTGTACAAAATTGGACATATTAAATTGAGTTCCAACCCTTCAACAAGAGCTTCCATTCAGTTCTGAGACTATGAAACTTGATTCTTGGCATTATACATTTAAAATAAATAAATAAATCTTTCTGTTAAGTATCATAAAGAAAGGCAAGGCGGAAAATTAAAAATTCACACACCTGAACCATTATAATAGGACCTCCACTGCCATAAAGAAGGGGGGCTACCTTCGGAAGTAGGCTTCCCCACCATCTTTCAACCTTCAACAGTTCACAGCCACATCAAAATATTGAAGAGAACAAATATATTGTTAGTCCCAGAGCATAAACTTTATGGGTCACAATTGACCATCATTAAGAATGACCAGAGACATTTGCACCAAAACAAGTGATCAGAAACATAATTTACAAAGATTATTTGGATAAGTAATCAGTATATATTGAAAAATGCCAAGGTGGGACAACTTGGTACAGAAACAAAGAAAAAAAGGAAATTAAGATAAAATCATAAAAATTATAGAAAATCTGGTAACGGGCACAGAGTGGCAAAGTGTGAGGCATCCATGAATACAACATCTACTATGGTTGTCCATTCCTTTAAAATATCTAGAATTTCTTTCTATCTGTTAGAATAATAGAACAATAGTTGGGCCGCATCCTAACGGTTAAAGTTTCAAGGAACAATGTGAGACAAAAAGACTATTAACATATTTTTATGGTCAAATCCCTACAACTACAACCTCCCAATTAGTGTTGAATTCCAATGTGTTGAGCTCTCTAGTGGTGGAGAGCCTACAAGTGAGGGGAGCCTTAAAATTTAAAAAACAAAAGTTGTCCACAACACTCACTTCCTATCCAATGCTGCCAAATTTGCTTCCCACAATTTTTTCATCAATCAACACCATTTTTTTAGTTGTTTATTTATTTCTTTTGGTAAGTAGCAATTAAGACCCTTTTCTACTTGAACATCCAATTGACATCACCAGATTCAAAATATGAGATCTAATAACCCAAAGTTAGATTCAGTAGACCGATTTAGGATACATCCTAAATAGCACAAAGAAGAGAATGCATAAGGAAAACATACCAATTGAAGGAAAGCAGGATCTGATGATCTTAGTCTGGGAGCTGGATTGATGGCAAGCAACCAAGGAGGGAAACCCCCCAAATCCCACTCTGCAATATACACATATTCACATCAGTTATCGGAAAATATTTTTCATACATTTAATCCAAGCAGTAGAACAATTAGACCTTTACATTAAAAGACCGATTGAAGGATCCAATTTAGCTTCAATATAAAACACACTTCGGAAACAAGACATATTTTAGTGGAAAATAGGGGGAGGAGGCATGTATATAGTTAACCTAAAGGAACACGGCAAATTAACAAAGCCCCTTAACAGTTGACACAGAGATCCTAGATACAGCAGTCACAACTGACCTGCACATATATATGGTCCAGCTCGAAGCATAACCAGAATACCAAGCCTCTGGGAGAGTTTGAGAAATGATACTAAATCTGCAATACCCTCAAAATCCAAAGTACCAGCTCTTGGTTCATGTAGGTTCCAGGGAACATAAGTTTGAATAGTATTTAATCCCAATGCCTTTGCTCTCAACAGCCTATCTTCCCAGTACTGCATTGATGAATGTAACACACTACATCACCACAATACAAGAAAGCCTTCACTGTAACATAAATATTTGCAAACATCCCATGCATCTTCACTGTATATAAATATTTGAGGTAACATCCATGGAATATGATGCTCCGGATTAGGTTCATCAAGAAATTTCTAAAGTTGTATTGGATTCATGGATAGTGGCTCAGTCTATTAATTTTTCACATTTGTTACTTCATTCAAGTGTGTAGTCATTTTAAGGAGGGAGACTACAGACAGACTTTGAATATGATTTTCTATTATGATAATATGGAGTTGAGCTTTTTCATTTCCAAGCCACCAGGGACATATTTAAGAATAATATGCAGGCAGCTTATGATATTAGTAATTCAACACTAAGTACTCAGAAGGACCAATGAAAGAAACATACCTCAGGAAGAACCCGGAAATAATGCAAGTCACCCCCAATGATCTGGAAAGGCTGACCATCTTTCCAGAACTTATCGTCTGAAATTTCAAACTTTCGAGCATAACCGTGATTCTGAAAAACGACCAAACAAAACTCTTATTCCACTAGAAGAACATATCACAGAATTCTTTTTGGAAATTAAGGGTCACGAGTCACGACTCACTACCAATGAGTATAGTTTAAATTTGGCTCCAACTTGATAATCAATTTGCAAAACACATAGCTGAAACATAAGTCGGAAAGTAAAACCTTAAACTCAAATCAGGCAAACATTTGCTTGCAGTGTAAGTTGGTTCAAATGCACTTCCGTTTCTTGACCCATGGATCTAATAACCAAAAATTTTGTTTTTTTTTTTTTTTTTTTTTTTTTTTTTTTTTTTTATTTTTTTATTTCTTTTCTTAAAATGCTAACCTATTATTAGAATAGTAAATGTCTGCTACTATATAGGGCTGAGATCACATGACCCAAAAATCAAACACTTGACGGAACCAGATAACGACCAAAGCAGAACAATGCTGTTCTATACAGTTCGTTCAATTCTTAGCTCAGAAAAATTATTTGAATCAAATCAAACTGACCCAGAATTTATTTAAACTCAATTTCCATTTTCCATGAAAATACCAGAAAGAGAAAGACTTACTTTTTCGGTGGCAGGAAGGAGCTGCTGTTGATGGTGATGGAGAGAGTGGGAAGACAGAGAAGGTAGAAGAGCGAAGACAGGGACAAAGATACCGAAGGCTATAAGAGAGAGAAAGATGATTAAAAACAAGGTGAGTGTTGTGCATCTCTTCCTCACCATTGTTGACCATTTGGAGCTTGACACTAAGCTATGGTATTGGTTCTTATACTTCATTCATTCCCCTACAGGGAGGGGATAACTTTCAGCTCCGTTTCACTTAACGGTCAAGTTAAGTGTCACTCTTTTTTATCATCCACCTACCTGCTCCTCTAACTTACAAAATAATCTTGACCAAATCTTTTTTACAAATTTATAAATAAACCCAATTCTAGACATGTATTTATAAAAAAACCCAAGCACTATTTAAACATAGAAACACACCCAAAATCAACCTCAAAATCAACAATTGTATATTTTTTGGGTGTGTTTATAAATGGGTTTTGAGTGTGTGTAATGATGGGTTTTGGGTGTGTTTATAAAGTGTTTTGGGTGTTGGGTTTTTTTATAATTTCAACCCCCATTTTGGGTGTTTTAGTGAAACTCCCAATCTTTTTTTACACTTGCAAAATAATCCAGTTTCTGTTCGACCCTTGACTGCTAAATAGTTCTCATCAATTTTGCCCGTGAAGAAAAAACAAAGACTTCAAATCTTTTGCTTTTATTGTGAACTTCTATGTTTTTTTTAAGGAAAAGTCTTATACTTGATGAACTGTAGCATGAAATGATATTTCAACTTTTCTATTTGTCCATGGAGGCTTAATTGGGCAATAGAATAAATAAGGAGAAGAAACCTTCTCCATCCCAGGTGATTGTTGTAATGGAGGACGATAAAAGTTTTGTTTTTGGGCCTTTCTTTGTGTATGTTTGATAAATGGAGTGCATTCAGAAGCCCTTGAGTATATTATAAGCAAGGTCTTAAATATCGATAGTTTCGGAAATATCGGTGGTTCAAAAACACGGAAATATCGATGGAAATATTGGGAAAATATCGATATCAATAAAAATTGGATAAAAACCACAGAAATTGTGATAAATACATGGAAATTTTTAATGAAACTTTAGAATAAGTTTATTTAGTCAATCATCTATTATTTTGACACAAAAAATTTGAAGGAAATGCATTGCATAGTGGGTTTGAGTGATTTAAGTTGATTATATTGCGAACTGACAACCTCTGTAACTTAGAAAATATGGAGTAATTAATGAAGAGAATTAAACACCCCATAGTAATTTATTTATCATTTTTTAGTACAATATTTTACACTTTATAAATTGCATGGTAAGATACATGTGTAACCTTATTTCGCATTATTTATTAGACATGGTACACGTTCTTATATTTATTATTTATCAAATATTGAAAAATAATTAAACCAACTTGGCTTTTCATGAAAATTAGGCACTTTACCATACTTAAAAAATAATAGTGAAGATTGAAAATTAACTAAGAACATACATAAATTTATCAAAGAAAGAATTAAGTAGTAAACAAAGAAAATAATTATAGAGATTTAAGTAATTAAGCAACCCAAAAAAAACGATAATTCCTTAAGTTCGAATGCCCGTGACTCATTGGCGTAGTGTGTGAAAACACCTCCTTTCCCCTCCTGACTTTGACGGAAAAATAAAGTATAATAAGCAAATACTGTATATGAAAATAAGATGAATATAATGAGCTCTGACAAGAAAAAAATGTATACAGTGAGCGGTTGGGCCTTTGATTCATTTTAACCCAAATGAGCTGACCCATCTTCAAGTTGGCCCAGGTCTAGAAACATGCTCCTGGCAGCAGGCCCAACTACCCATTTGCTATAGAGTGGCGAAATTCTATAGAGTGATGTTAAGGACACCCAAGAATTGTCTTAGAATACTCAGAAATTGCCCATGAGAATTGTGTGTTTCAGACCTTTTTCATAACATCTTTCGACCAAAAAAGGACCTTTTTCATAACATATGGTCATTAAAATGTTGAGGTCTACAAAATAAAAGTGGTTAAAACGTTGAGGAGATTTCTTGCATTCAATTTTGTGTTGCCGTTGTTGTGGGTGTTTTTTGGGTGCCAAAATTAGGAAAAGGAAATAGGATTTTCTCACACACACTGCTAAGGTGCTTGCCATAGGAGTTCAAACGTAAGATCATTAATTTGTAATTAAGATCATTTTCCACTAAGCTAGACCCCGTTGATGTCCTTGTTGTAGTTAATTGTGTGATCTTGAGTTTGTAGGAGCTTATCCACAAATTGATTAAGTGGGGGAAGATAGCCTTCGCTTCCCAACAAAGAACAAATGAGGAATAATGGCAGTGTGGAAAATATACTTTTTGACTAAAGTAACCAAACGATTTTTTTTCCTCTTTTAAATGATTATGATGATGATGTAGGTTAATTGCTCTAATTCCCATGCATGCAATGATTCAAAAACACAAAAAGTAGTGAAAGGAATAAAATAGCCCCTAAAACATGTAATAATCATTACCTGCAGCTAAGATTTTAATTCAGCATTCCTTTGCCAAATGGCTTCTTAATTCATGTTTTACATCTGCATATAAGTCACCAATATTAATTAACCCCTCTCATCATCACTGGTACAAGTAAGAGAGAGAAATGTCATCATCACATATGCAACAATTTCAGACCAGTTCCAGCCATACCACAATGATTGTTCATGAGCAGCAAGCAGGCTAGCCTGCCATTACTTTTTGAAAAGAGAACAAGAGATATATCCAGATCTCTCTCCTATTCCTATATGCATGAGAGAGAGAGAGAGAGAGAGATGGTAAGTCAAAGAAAAAAGGTGACATTATTAACACAAAGAGAGCAAAACATCTTTACAAAGACAAGTCAACTGGTTTTTAGCCATGCCAACCATAAAAATACACAAACAAACAACAAACAAACAAACCCATTTGCCATTTCATTTTTATTCTGGCAACTCGTCAGCTCAGCAGCTTTAGTAATTTTCTGCAGCTTTTATATATATCTTTCTTTCTTATTTTTTCTATAGCTATGCTTACCTAAACCCACCAGACAAAAAGCACCCACCAAAGCATCCAATTTATATAGACGCTAGCCGAGCCTGAGCAGGGAGGGCCAGCCTTCAACCCAACCAAAAAATAAAGAAGAAAAGGTATAGGCATGCCTTGGGCTTAGGGACTGAGCCCACCTCTCCTTACCTATTTTATGAAATGACAAACATGCTCTCCTACATCACTCATGCTTCATGCTCAAAGCAAACATCAAAATGGCATTGTTGGCATGTGTGTAATTTCAGAAATCTCTCTCTCTCTCTCTCTCATACAACATTTCATTACAAGATGATGATCATGCATGAGAGAAGTGGGAAATCAGAGGAATCTTTTGTTGATCTAAACTTGTTTAATCACTTTCTGAAAACCAATAAAAAGGACAGGTGCCAATTAGAGACCACTCTCCCAAAGTAAGCCCAGACACATCTATACATGCATTACACACTATCTATATCTATATTCATATATTGACCTAACATTGCAACAATATATATATATATATATATATCTTTAGGGATGAGAATCTCTTTACATAACTCTTATTTTTTTATAAACCCACTTTATCTGATGATAGGCTAATCATTTCTTAATTATTTGATTGCTCAACGCATATGATATAAATTTATATACATATGTAAATTAATTAATTAATTGATTAAGTCTCCCTCTAGCTCTTTCTCTCTTGCGTCCGCACATGAACACACACGTACGCACAAAGAAACATTATTAATATATATATATATAATTTTTGGCTACTCGAAGCTTGAGAATTTAGGGCTCATTTGGAAATGATTCTGAATATGTCATAATCACTTATGGAGAGAACCATTTCTCATGTGCTTCTTCATGATTTTAAGTGATTCTAAACTTAAGCATCTCTCATGTGCTTCTCTTTGTGACCTATTCAGAATCACTCCCAAACGGATCCTTAAGGAAGTTAATTAGGAGGCAATTATTTAATGGTGGCTGATCTGTTGAGAAGGCACTTGCAGAAGCACTAACTAATCATGCATCTTATATAAATATACCAGAAACTAGAAAGTGAAATAATAGCCCTTTAGAAATTAGTATCTTAATGGCAATATATATATAATCCTTGATTTACTTAATTAATATACGCACTGATGATCATAAGAGTTGCTATCTAACTTAATTTACAATATCAAGCAATAGCAACACCCATGGAAGTAATAACATCAGGTTACAATTATTAATTCTTACAACCAGGTCACATCAATTTCTCTTTTTTCTTTCCACTTTTTAAGAAAATATTCCCACACTTCTATTATAATTTAATTTATATCGAGAAAGAACAAAATCATGTTGACCCACTACTGAACTTTTTCTTTTTTTAATTTATTTATTTCTGGTGGAAATATTCAAAACCCATTTCTCACCTTGTCCAATTTTCCCACTCTAGGTACTATATATGTGGAAATATCCATAAAAATACAGAACCCCTCTCTCTCTCTCTCTCTCTCTCTCTTCTCTCTCTCTCTCTCTCTCTCTCTCTCTCTCTCTCTCTCTCTCTCTCTCTCATGTGTATATAATTCTAACTATTTTATGGGGACAAATTATTTTTTTTAAATGGTGCATTACCTCTACAATAGCGAAGAATTACATGATTCTACTCTGCGATGATATTTTACGTCAATCACGCACTGTTACATAAACAAATCACGCATGATGATATAATACGTGATTTGTTTGGAATATTGCCACAGTGGCATAAAGTGAGGTACAAATTTCTTGAGCCAATGAGAAAGAGTGATCTTCCCTCGGGATTGAATCCCACTTGTACCCACATTAGGTGTCAAACAGCATCTCTATTTTTCTATCTCTTTTGTTTTGAATTGAGCAGCAATATCCAAACACAACCAAAGCTAACTTTGCTCAGCCTACATGTTCCATGTACTGTGTACATGTACACATCCTTTCTGCCTTGAGCACATTTCACGAATCTTTTTTCTTGGAGAATCCAATGCTTTTTTGTACCCATAATCCGTATATCCCACCCCTATATCACTTTTACTAACATGCATATATTCGCATATTCAAAGTCCCCTGCTTTAAAATTAGATAGTAATAATATATTGCTACATGAGAGAGAGAGAGAGAGAGAGAGCTAAACCTACATGAGATAAATTTGAATCATTAATTAGTGTGAGTTTAAGTATATTATCGAATGCTTAAGACAAATTATTTTTACTTTTTGTAAATTATGTTTGAAGTGGGCCCACATATTGGACCGCCCACGATTTTGGGGGTAGTGGCAGCATAATTTATTTACTTTTTTTGCCTTTGATGGGAAGTACCAACTCAATCTCAATATAATTAAGAGAGTGAAATTGAACACAAGAGGAAGCCTTAGGGGAAGTTTTGTTGTTGCCCTAGTCAATCCTGCATGGTGTTCCTGTTCAGCAATGTCTTAAAAATTTAATGGGTTTTGGAGTGACCCATGCACTATGCAGTCAAACTGACATGTCTCTAGATGAGTAAGGTAACATGACAAAATACTAACTATTTTTCAACATTTTTGTGTTTTGTTTGATTTGTTTTCTTGGTATAGTAACAACACTCATAAATTAATATTGTGGGACCTACCTTTATATATATATATATATATGTTACATTCATGTAAGGTGTTAGGGACATCTTCTTACATTGAAACCTCTTGTTTTGTTGCTAAGTTGACATATCTTATGCGCCATAGCTCATAGCTCATACTTACCTGGTAAGGAGCGAAGTATTTGTATTTCATGAATACTTGAACCATTTGATAAGTATTTGCTAATACAACGTATATGTTCCATGCACGCTAATTGATATGTGTATCAAATTAATCTTAATATATATTTATATATAGACAACCATAATATTACCATGAATTATAACTTGGAAAATTAAAACCATGGGGCAAAAAATTTGTCAAAAAGAGCCACATACGTAAGTCATTAATTAAAGTGCCGGCATATCAAGTTTGATCATATCACGAGGCCTTCCCTTTGGGAAGAAGATTGACAGACAGTAATTAAGACAAAAAGAGTAATTAATTATATATTTAAGAAAAAACAAAAAACAAAATTATAAAGGATGTTCATGTTCAATTATATGGTGATCCGTATGTGGCAGCTAAAGCTAGCTAAGTAGCCAAAGCTAACCCTGCCAGGGTTTGTGGGTTTGGTCAAGGGAAGAAGAAGCAGCAGCTGTTGCTGCACTGGTCACGCAGCTTCCAAGCCCAGCAATGTTGAGAATGTCACTGTGAGAGAGAGCTCTCAACCCTAGGAAGTCTCTGGTCAAACCTTCGCCATGGCCACCACCTTCATCACTGGCGCTTGACCTGTTGAAATGGGCAGATGATGGATTGTTTGAATTGTTTGTGTCTTTCTTTGAATTGTTCAAAACTGTTGGCATGGACCCAAAAGCATCCAGCTCAAAAGAAGCTCCTTCGAACCCAGTTCCAGAGGACAGAGAATTCATCATGTCACGCAGAAGAGAAGCTTGATGTTGATTTTGATTTTGGTTTTGGTTTTGGTTTTGGCTTTGATGATGATGATGTTGATGAATACCTGAGGATGATGCAGGAGGACCAGTGCCATTACTAGAAGCACTGGCTCCTCCTGCCCCCGTTGTTGCTGCTGCAGCTGTGTTATTCCCAAAACTGGACACGTGACCACCAAAATCAGGCACGTGACCCTGGTTGTTCTGGTGGGACCTCATCATAGGTTGTGGTGAGGAACCTGCAGAGGTTGCTGCTGCTGCAGAGGCTGTACTATTCTTGCTGCTCATTGTTGCACCCATCTGAGCTGCCTTCTGAAGCAATGCAGTTGCTGACATGTGTGGGGAAGGGGCAGGCTGGAAGGGTGGGAGGGTGGGGCCCAGGCTAGGGTTAGGGTTTGGGTTTGGGTTTGGGGCTGTACTGTTGTGATCATGGAGAGATAAATTTTGGTGGGTTTGTGTGAAATTTTGGTCTAGCCTTGTGGAGAAGATTGAGGAGGATGAGGAAAGGTCAATGGAAGTGTTGTTGGGTGGGCCAGGGCAGGCCAGCCAAGGAGGCAGGTCTGGCCTCAGGCTTGTGAAACTTTGCTGCTCTTTTTTCAATGAAAATCCATGGAGGTCTTGGAATTGGTGGGCTAATTGAACTTGGTTAAGGTTCATGTGATGATGATGAGATGCTGATGAAGATCCAGGCTGTTGTAATTGCTGTTGTTGAGGGGAGATGAGGAGAGGGTTATTATTTCCTGTGGTAATGGCTCTTGCACTCTCCTCTGCTAAAGCATCACAGAAGGCTCTGTGGGTGATGAAACTATCCCTCCTGAAGCAGAAAAAACTTGTGTGAAATGGGGATAACATTGTTGTGGAATTTTTCCCCAAAAAAATCCCAAAAACAGACAAACCACAAGAAAACAAAAGCAACCATAAAGTGCTCTATTACATAAACACATTTGCAGATATGTATTGACTTCCCTCTCTCTCTTTTGCTCATCTCTTTCCGTTTTAATTTTTTTTTTTAATAAAAAAATTTCAGAGAGCTAAGGACAGAAAGTCCAAATTAGGGTGGTGCATTAAAAATTTCCATCCATAGTAAGTTGTAAGAATGCCCTTCATCCCCACTTTTCTCTAGATAGGTGTCAAAGTAGGAGCACCAAATAAAGAATGTGACTTAAATACAACCCAAGGCCAAAATAAGTAACTTATTTGAACAAATTCTATGATTTGAAATCTGAGTTTTCAGAAATTAATTAGCTTTTGCTAAAATTGCCCCCCACTATCCTTAGGTGAAGTGAAGATGTATGTCTTGTTAGTGTTTGAATAAATTACTAAGAGAGTGGTCTTGCAATTTCATGAATGTGAACGCTTGAAAAGATGATGAATTTGAGGTTAATTAGTTACCTCGAGAAAAGGGTTCCACAGTCACATCTGTACTCCCTAGTGCCACAGGTCTTGGAATGAGCTTTCCAATCCGATTGAACCGCGTACCGCTTTGAGCACTTGTCACATTTCCACTTCTTCTCACCATGCTTTCTGCAAAAGTGCTTCTTGATTCCAGTCAGGTCACCAAGAGCTCTTGAAGGGTCATGGTGCACACAGCTGGCTTCTGGGCACACATACACCTTCTTCCTCACCTCTTTGCTTGTTCTTTGCTTAAGCTTCCATGGCAGATTGTGCCCTCTTCTGTGAAGCTGAAGATTCTGATCTCTTTGGAACCCCTTATTGCAGATCTCACAGATGAATCTGTTTGTTGCCATGAGTGTCTTGGGAGACAAGGCTATTACTTCTGCTTCTGGGTCTGATTCAAAATTAACCAAAATTTTAATTTAAGTTTGAACCAAAACATCCACAGAGAGAGAGAGAGAGAGAGAGAGAGAGAGAGAGAGAGAGAGGAGGAGAGAGAGAGAGAGGAGAGATCATATTGATTAAGTTTGGTTACCTGGATTGCCTGGGAGGTTTCTCTTCTTTTTCAGAGCTGGTTGAGTTTGAGATGGAGGTGGAGCAAAAAACTGTTGGGAAAAACTGGTGCCAATTTCATTTCTGTTGCCAGAAGAGACACTGGCAGCTTCACCTGATGCTGAAGTTAGATTAGACATATTCTCATCCACCAGTTGTGAGTGTTGCTGTTGCTGTTGTTGTTGGAACATCAAACCCTTCATCATCTTTTTGTTAAATATGAAAATTCTTGAATTGCTATTAAGCTTGCATCATTATGGCCCATGTATATGTGGATCTTGATTCTCTGAGTGATGAGAAGACTTCAGGATCTGATAATTAAAGACAAAACAAAACAAAGAAAAAAGCTGAAGAGAGAGAAGGAAGGAAACCTAAGAAGAGGCAAAAATGGATGTCACTCAGTTTTAGTCTTTCAACCCCATAACACCCACTATGCGCACACACACCTTGATTGTTTCTTACTTAAATTTGTTTGGCTCCAACCCAAGAGACAATTTTTTGTTTTTTGAAGGCTCAAAAGAAACAACACAGAGAGAGAGAGAGGAGAGAGAGAGAGAGAGAGAGAGGAGTGCAGCTAAACCAGATCCTCTAGCTAGCTAGCTACTTTTCTCCTTCAATATGGTTCAGTAGCCATATGCTTGACAATACCAAGAAAATCCAAACTATGGCCACACAAATATGAAGAAAAGATAAATACTGGCTATATAAAACTTAGAGAGAGAGAGAGAGAGAGATGTGGATGATAAGAGATATACCTCTGTAATCCTCAACCAGTCCAAAACAAAACTCACAAAAACCACAACCGAAGGGAACCCTACGGCTAAACACTGACGTTTGCACTTTCTGTCTTTTCCTCTATTCTCTTCCACAAACCCCAGAAAAATCTCTCTCTCCCTTCTCTCTCACTCACTTCTTTATTATTGTATGCACAAGAAAAGCTTTTAACAAAGTTATATCTTTTCTGAACCTAAGAAACCTTTAAACTAATCACTACTATACTCTCCAACCTTTCCCTTCTATCTCTTATAAAGTAAGCAGGAAAAATAAAAAAAGGAGAGCATAAAAAGCAACCATGTAAAAAGACAGTATCATTTGTACATTTATATATATAAATCTATATATATATATGAGAGAGAGAGAGAGAGAGTGATTTTGAAATGTATGTTTTACATCATGGGCAGTAGACCCTTTCCCAAACTTTCTACAATTACAGTGGCATGATTGATCCATTGATTAATTCTCTAACAGGGCATGGCTTAAAGCTCTTTTCAGCTTTTTAATATTTTCAGTTTTCTATTACATTTTTCTGCCTCTTTACCCTTCACTTATTCTCACTTAAATCACAACTTACAAGGATAAAACAAAGGGTTGAAATTTCTGACAATTTTGCATGCTTCGAAGAATAAAAAAATCTACCAAATACAGATTCGATCAGATTATGGATCTACACAAGCTAAAGCTCTATAGACAACTGCTTGGCCGCCTCTTTTGCTTTATCGTAAGATGCATATATATTCCACAATTACCGTAAAACAAATTAATTATATGATTAATTAATTGTGTTTTGTGAGGGAAAAGGTTAAAAACAAAGACTAATTCAAGCAATTACATTGGATTATACCAAGGAGAGAGAAAGGCACACTTGTTGACTACCATGTCAAGAAAAGTTAGAGAACAAGAGCATTGCAAGACCCTCTTAACGGAATTAATGATATTGACTTTAATCATGTGTTAATATATTGTTTACATTGACTTTCAAAAAAAAAAAAACAAAAAAAAAAAAAAAAAAAAAAAAAAGTAAGAAAGTGTGGTGAATTGATGATTTTCTTCTTGTTTTCCCCCATGGGATATGATTAATGACATGCATTGCACGAATAGAAATGTATTGTTCAGAAAAATGAGGACATAACATCTTTTCTTTTATGTTTAGCCATGGTAAAAATATTGTCTAACAAGCAAAAAAAAATTGTTAGAGGAATTTTTTTTTATTTTTTAAATACAAGCGATATTCTACTTTAATCGAATCTAAACTACAGAAATGGAGATTCGAACTCGGATGCAGAATGAGGAGCACATCCGCTCTGCCTAAGACTAAGCCCATGCCGGCACGAGAGAATTTACATGTTGGCCAATGCTAATATTATAATGAATATGTATCAATCTTAACATTTATTGGTAACATAATGTGGCAAAAATTATCATATATATATGGTTGGTCTTTCTAGTATAAAAATTATCAATGGTGATGAGTCGTTAATTATTTAGGAGATTCACTTTGTCCAAAAGAAAAAAAGCCTACTTGGTTATGCTATATGCACAAAGAAGGGTATCTAGCACCATCCACACTTTGATATGGTGCCATTTACACCAACCATTATTCTCATTGGAAGGAGAATTTTGTTTCAATTATGGAAAGAAATGTCATTAATTAATTATATCTATATTTGTCTGCACTGTTCTGAGGCTAGATGGTGAAAGGACACTGGTCAAGGGTTTGACTAGATCAAACACAACCGAATTGTTCATCAAATTTAAAATCAGATAGTACAGACAAATTTTGAAAATAACTTAAATCAGAAGAAGGGATGAAAAAGAAAAGTTGTAACCAAAATCAAATGACTACCACAAAAAGATATGAGCAAATAAGCAGAAAACCTTACTTGTAACGGGAATAGCACTGTTTTGCTATCTCGAGTCAATAACACAATGACACGTAAAAAAGTTATCTCATCTGCATTGTCATGTCTTTCTATCCATGCATGATGCACATACAGAATTTTAAATAATGTGGGTACATATGGAGCTACACCATCTTACTGTTAGTTCATGTTTTTCGATAAGCTTGAGTAAAATAAGAGGCTTTAATGAAGTGCTGGGCATAAAAAAACTAATTTCATTTTTGTCATTTTCTTGTTTTATTCTTCAATGATTTAGTTTTTGAAATGGGATCTTGCTCGACCAAAGTCTCAATATGCTCTCCCAGCTCACCTCTGGTATTAGAATAATCGATGAAATTTTAAAAGGACCAAAACCAGAAAAAGTATGAGAAAAGTTTCCATGTATTGTAATGCACACAAATGTTATTTGGCACCATCTGATGACTACATTTAGACCCTGTCATGCAAGTCATGTGTTGATGCAAACTGATTCACATATAATGTTTGCATTTGCCCATGCGCCAGAAGATTCGATCATTATTATTTTCCCGACAAAATATAGGTATGTAAGGCATGAATTGCACGATGATGCAAAACATGTACACACAAGATAATAATCAACGTTTCAACAAAGAATGTAGCCAAAAATAAATAAAAATACATTCTACTCGGCATTTATTCCAAATCGGCTCATATAAAACACTGTCACATTACTTGGGATCAATTCGAAAATTTAGGATTTTGATTTGGTGTTTTCAGGACTACTAGCTACTTTGTGAATGAGCAATGCTAGAAATGCTCTAGTATATATTACATGTACTATATGTATACAAAGGTTCTCTATACGAAGGACGTTAAGAAAAGCAAGACGCGTTAAGAAAACTTCACTTCAACTTAATTCTCTTCACTCTTGATCTCATTTATATTGAGTGGATTGATTATTTAGGGTATAGAAGGGTCCTTTTTTAGAGCTTTCATTTTAGGTTTTTTGGGATCCGAAACTAGAAACCATATGTCTAAGCTCTAAATGATGATTCTACACCCTAAAATATAATCAATGTCAATAAATGAGATCAAATTTGAAGAAAATTAAGCAATAAATAAGATCAAAATTGAAGAAAATTGAGCAAGAATGTACGTGTCATGTCTTTAAAAAAGACAGAAAGTCATACATATAGAACCGAATGTATTATATTATATATTATATAGTACATTGTTTATGTAATTTGATGTTGAGGATTCCATCTTTGAGATTGAATAAACTTGGGGACTAAAAGGGAACATGCACCAGCCAGATAAGCACTAAACCATAACCATACAAAATATCACATTCTATATGAGGTGGATAAAATCAAATTTTAATGGCTATGTATATAATATCAAATTGAGGTCGGCTAGCTGATATAGATTTATAATTTTAGTCAGTGGTAGGTGTGTGAGAGATCGAAATTGCCCTTTTACAAGCCCTAAAGGTAAAAATCTCCCTTGCTAGTAGTTCTAAGACGTAGCCTTTAATTGCAGTAAAAGTGCTACAAGATATGATGAGACTGAAAAGAAAGGACCTGTGTTTTGTGTTGTTCTGAGAGTTGAAATAGTAACTTCCTCAATTCACATGCATTTGTTTTGTTTTCTTCTCTTTCTTGATTTTGATTTTTCAACCATCCATATCTAACTGGTCCCTTTGCAAATTAACTTGTAGCGCCATTAATTTACTGAATTTATTTTCTGCGAGCCTGTGAAAATTTAGGGTATATATTAGTCAGGCCAGTCAGTTTTGTGTCACTCAATTGGTTCTCAAGCTTTTATGGTGGTTGAGCACTATAATAAGTGTAGTGTCTCTTTGCTAATTATCTCTTTTTAGGACATTTCTTATTGAGAAAAGCGATAGTATATTAAACTCACACACACTACACAGATGTCAGGACTCGAATCTAAGATCTTGCCTGAATAATACTCCAAACTACTACACTAGTGACTTCTTTATTTTTGGTAATTAATTTTACTTCTCTATAGCTTTGATATAATTTCTTGGGAAGTTCCGTGAATCAGCCACTTCGTAGGAAAGTGTCAATTTTTTCACTGACTCCCCTTCACATGGTTCTGAGGTATAAGTTTGCTATTTATTCATCTATAGGCGGATTGAGGGAGGGAGGGAGGGAAGATGAAAGTAAATAAGGAAACCATTTGGAAGTTGAATTAAATAAGTAGATGAGGGTTACGATAAACATATCATCTTTGATTTCTCAATATAAATATTTAGGTTACTTAAATTGAATGGTTATATATTAAGTATGTTCAAAGGAAGATTCCTGCTAAATATGTGGGTGCGCATGTCATATGAATTTCACATTTATAAACATGTGTTATGATATTGCGTATTGCGTACGACGGACTGACGATAACACAAATCATGTTAAAATTAATCAAACACTCTCATCTAATAGCACAACACACCGTAAATTAAGTAACACATAAAAGTGGAAAAAACGTGGAGTAAAAGACAGTTCTGTAACACTTTCAATTACCAAATGTTCTTACACTATGATGACATGACTACTAATTTTGATCTCAATCAATTATTTCAATAGATCTGTTATTTTATTTTAAAGATTTGAATCCTTATGGGATTCTCTTTTCAGGTATAAAACCATATTTTGCATATCATGCAAAAGATTCAACACATGGCAACCCTAACTCTAGCTAGCTAGCTCCAACTTTCTTCGTTTTTTTTCTGGAAGACACTATTGATCATACAACTTTTTGAAAGGCACCATATCAATTCGTTTTTGTTTCTGAAAATCATTTCCAACCTCCATAAAGAATGTGCTCTCTCTCTCTCTCTCTCTCTCTCTCTCTCTCTATATATATATATATATATAAAATATGTGCATGCAAATTCAATTTTATTGAAAAGAAAGAAGAAGAAGAATAAAAACAGTTCATGCTGTAGTCAACTAGTATGTCACTGTTCTTTTATGTCGAGCATGCGCAGCCTTATTAGATTCATCCTCCAAAATAAATAAATAAATAAATAAGCAAAAAAAAACAAAAAAAGTTGAACAAATCATGCTGATTGGACTGTTCTTTTGGGTGCTGTATCATGTCACGTGAGAATAACATCCCTTCTGCCCCAAATGCGAAGCAAGTAGAGGACTGGAGGAGGAGGAGAAGGAGGAGGCGAGTGAATAATCAGATGTTCCACTCATGCACTGGGAGTTCACGGGCGGTGTACTTGGGGGACCCCACACAAAATGATTGAAAATTTGCGGGCCCCACTACCTAGTAGATTATTGTCAACAAACAAAAAAAAAAAAAAAAAAAAAAAAAAAAAAAAAAAAAAAAAAAAAAAAAAGCAAAGAAGAAGCCCTCCATGCACCACTACACCAAATACCTCCTTTGCCAACTTACAAGAAGGTGCGAGCCACTCCCTCATATAATTGATATCAAAAGATTTATTTGTACTTTTTAGTTATCGATCTAATGCTATTTCACTTTTTAGAACGTTAAAATAATTTGATTTTTTTATTTATAAATATAAGCGATAGTCTACCTTCAAACTTAATACTACTAATCTGTAAGGTCCTTTTTCACTGGACTAGGCCTTGTTGGCAAATTTGAATCTTTATTCTCAACCAAACTATTGTTATGATTTTGCATTCTCAGTATATAAATCTACTCCATTTAAAACCAAGCAGAATGAATATTCAAAAGGGGTGGAGTGGATCCGGGAGACAAGTGCCCCTACACAAAACTTTACATGAAAATTAAATAGTGTGTTTAAGGTATTTTTATTTTAGTAACATATACACCCTTAAAATGTCACATTTTTCTAACTCAATTGAGTTCTATGGTGTGTTTCCCTAATTCTAGATTTATTTATTTATTTTCTTTCAATTTGAGAGCACAAACATAGTCACACCCTTCATAGTGTAGGTTTCTGATTCCGCCCTTGCACGAAACGTTCCAATAATAAGAAGTGAAAACCCGAAATTGTTCTATTAAAATGTAGCGGAGGGATGCCGAATAAGACTATATAACGTTGGAGACTTTGTTTAATGAATTTCTTTGTTGGTACCTTCAGTAGGGTTGCGTCTATTAATTCCTAACAAGGTCAAAACATTAAATAGGCTCTTCCTTCTCTTCTTGAATATCTTGTAAATATTGTACATTTCTTGTGTACGCTCTTGTTTACAAGAGTTTCTTTCACCGTGTGCTTCAAACACCCATTGGAAGACCCGTCCTTGACCCGAAAGTTATGAGTGGCACCGCGTTAGGGAGACTCTTGCAAATGCGTGCCTTACGAGAGAGAGAGAGAGAGAGAGAGAGAGAGAGAGAGTGTGTTGACAGGAGGGAGTTGTCAGAAGAGACGGCAAAATTCCCTTTGACACCTGTCATGCCCTTATTTACTCCCCTTTTATATTCACAAGTGCTACCCTGTGGCTCCCACTAGACAATCACTCACTCTCACGGGGCCAAAGATAAAAGATGTTAGACAAAAGACAAACCCATGGCATGCATATGCAACTAAAATTTAGTAAACAGTGATGATGCTAATACTTACAAGGAGGCAAAATCTATGCTATATTGATATGAACCATATGATGCAAGAATCCAACAGTAAATAAGATTGCCATCGATCAAGGGTTTATATGGGCGGGTATGCGACATCATCTAACAAGCTTGTCTTTTGAGTCGAGTTCAAAACGTCATTTCGTAACAAGTGGTATCAAAGCGTAGCCGATTTTCGTTTGTAGGCCCTTGTGGATAAGCGGGTCACCGCCCAAAACGTAAACGGGAAGGATGGTTGTATGCAATTTGCAAACCATGAGTTGCATAAACTTTGAAGGCTCCAGTCTCCAGTCTCCAGTCTCCAGTCAAACTTTTTGTTAAATGCTGACCATTTTGACAACCCAAAATGCAATTTCCCACAAGTAATCACGTCTTCTTTCACAAGTTGTCTACTACACGCCAAGTCTTCATAGTCAAGACTCTCTTGCGTTGACTACTGAGTGCGAAATTAAGAGGATATCAACTTATAAGCAGGTCCTCGATTGTTAAACTTGACTTGGCCAACTCTCTAGAAGCAACATCTAAATGGTCAAACAAGTTTTCTTTTCAATACCCTGCTTTAAGAATTTTACTTCTAGTCTAGCCATGAAGCACAGAGCATTGCAATAGTTCCCTGATAGCTTTACATCATGCAATATTAAGATGACTGGTAAAATGATGCCGCTAATCTTAATCGAAGGTGTAGGCATCCGGGAAAATTTAAGATGACTGCACGATTCAAAATCACCGACAAAGTTCAGTAGAATGAGTAGCAATTGAAATTTATATTGCAAAGCTAATGAAAGATCAATTCACAATTGAGGTTTTTTAAAAAAAATATACATGTAATCTGTCTTAATCAAGAAAAGAAATGAGGCCATTTACGGCTAGAATGCTACTGGTACACGAAGTCCATCATAGCTCAGTTGTACATCAAGACCCTCTGTCTCCATCAATTTCATAAGATAATCACTCACCTTTTCATGATCCATCAGATGCATCATGCCTTCATCAGTGCAACAAGGAAAAGAAGCAATATAGTTTAATTACTAACAAAATTCCTTGGTGAACGTTATAAAAGAAACTAACAACTGATCTTGATTAAAAACGCATATTACTATGAAATTGACTGGTATATCAAAGTAGGCAAATACCAGTGAACAAAGTTCTCTTCGGTTGGATTTTCCGTACTTCCTCCAAAGCCTGAAAAGAAAGTAAATAAAACTTAAAGTTCATTGAAGATGGATCATTACAAGAAGGAATAAAATGGTATACCCTTGGAAGTCCAAAATGTGTTGCAGTAGACCGATCTGGCCGCAAAGCATCCTGAAGAAATCATTTGACATATCAGCCCAGTCAGAAAAGAAGAACTATCATGTGCTTATGAAAAATGAGAATCCATAAAACAAGCTACGAATGTGAAAGAGAGGAGAAGGCACCAGAATCAGAAGTTCACAGTTTTTCAGAAGTGGATAAGTTTCTTCAGGTATGTCACTGACGTCACTGTGAATGTAAACAATTAGCCCTATGATGAAACATTACATAAGAGATCAAAGTACAAGAATAACAACTATGTTCGAAGAATAGAACCATACCTAATATAACAAACATTACCAAAACGAAATCCAAGGGAACGATAACCACGACCATGCCACACAGGTAAAGGGGTAAACTGAAACATGGCATTAAAAAGAAAAAACTGGTATGAGTGCCAAGTCATACAATAGATTCATTTTAAGTCAAGTGACAAATTGACAATACCATCTACTGATATTTGCCCGTTAAATTTCTACTGATTTTTACATTAGATCAAGACATACCTTGTTTCACTCATTTTACATGCAGATATAATTCAATTCATACAAAACTACAGTTTACATATCCCAGAGGGCGCAGGTAGTAACACTAAAAGCATGTTTTAAGAAAATCTCAACCCAACACAAACCAAATGGATATTAATTCTGACCTGCAACCCTTGTACTGAAAATGGATCCTCGTGTATGATATTAAATTGCAACTCTGAGACAGCAGCACCAGCAAGGACGACACTTGTATCCACCAAATAATAATGAGTCTTTTTCATCACCTGTAAATAACTCTCTTATTATCATATATATGGGATAAGATAGGTAGGTTATGTGATTCTACGAACCACAAATTGATTACAAAACTTAGCAGTAAACAATACATTATTGAATTTAATGCAAGAAAGAAGATGTTTGGACCTCAAAATCGCGCTGGGCCACATATATAGGAATGTGGGGTTGAACATTGTTTGTCCAATCACGAAGGTCATCCAGACCTGGAGACAAATAAAACGGAGAACCTTAGTATGTGTACATTAAAGAGAAATTTAAAATTAAAGAAAATAAAAATAAAAGAGAGAAGGAAAGAGAACCGAAAAAAAAGAAAAAAAGATCCAAAGCATCATCATAAGTTCGTTAATTGTTTAGAGAATAGCATTAGAAAGTGTTTATGACAGAGACCTCCAATTGCATCAGCATGAGAATGAGTAATAATAACCGCATCAATTGTTCTTATCCTGACAGAAATACAACTAGTTATGACAAGGTACATACCAGACAAGAGACACATAATCATAATGGAATCTGCAGGAGCACCACCAATTTAACCATATATGCAAGTCTTTGAATACAAAGAGACCCTTATGAGAAAAGCAACTGAAGGAAAAAAATGGATTTGCAACTTTAAAATTCCAAAAAAGGACGTTTCAACATATGTCAAAATTGATAACCAACTCTGGTGGTATGCAGAAAAACTGAAACCCAAACAGTTAAGGATGGACCCACAAAATTTATTGTGCATAATCCAGGGACGGGTGGGAGAAATTTTACAGTACCAAAACACCACATGCTTCAAAGACCGCTAGAAACTAGCAAGTTTTAAGCCAATGTGAATAAAATCCCGTGACCATAAAAGATGTCCCCCCTCAGATGAAGAAAGGTTATTTGCCTGCCTCCCCATTTTTCTGTTAATATATGCACAAATTATAGTGTCCCACTCTTCTTATAACTCCTAGCAAACTACAATAATACCCTTCTTAAAATTCTGTAGAACTTTCCTGACATAAGATAAAATAGCAGGCAAGATCTTCCAGCTAGCTAGATAATTTAGCTATAACACATGAGAGACCAATTGGTGTCTTGAAATTATATAAATGATCAATTAAAGAAAACGAGTAGATGAGAAAATAACTAACCCATAGGAAGGAAACCATTTTAGAGCACTGTGGTAGAAAAACCTGCACAACAGAGACAGAAATGCAACTTTAGCCAACACAGTGTGGCATTTTATCATTGAGGAACAACAAAATCTCATTCATATTAACTGTCTTTTCTTTATATTTTCCTTTTTAGCTTCTGGAATAAGTAAGGTTGTAGTAACAAGATAAAACAACAAAGAAATAACTGAATCCATCTCTATCACTTATGGCATATTATTTAATATAAGAAGATGGCCTTGACTACAGTTATAACAATCATTAGAAGAATTATTATTTTAAGTAATTTATGCCTAAGTTCTGCTTATACATATATATAAAATAAAAAAAGCCGCCATCAAACCAACCCATATGGCTGCAAGTGAGATTCTATTTGATTGATGGATCTTTGCCTCATGGGGAGGCAGCTAGTACCACTAAGCCACAAGGCCTGCGGTACTGAATTATCCAGAAAACATGATTCTTGGATGACACACCCATGTGCCGTCTTATACTGAACTCTTACATATTCTATTATCCATTTACTACATATGAGAAGCAGATAGTTATGTGTATTATCTTCCCCGCCTACCAATGAACTCAGCGAGTTCGTTAGGTTGACTAAAGTCTTACATATTGCAAATCTTCAATTTAAACCGCCGAGTATTTTGATACATGCTACTTTCCAAGAAACCATTGCTACACAACTACAGATTGAATATTTTAAGCCATTAACCAACCGCAGAATGGAGCTATTGCAACGCAGAGAAGTCAACAGGCATTCTAAAAAGTAACATAGATACTACATGTATGTAAACTATATATAACTTACTTTCCAGCATCAATAAGAACATTACAACTTCCAGATGGTCTAGGATAACGAACAAGGATGCTTGTATTGAGTCTCCGATTTTTATTACCTGGTTCCGCAGCTTTCGAGCAAACCTGTGAAAACCAAAAAGCATTCATTTCTTTATGAATCAGATGTGTTTTTGGTTAGAAACATAGTAGTCCATGCAAAACCTTTGGATATACTATTTCAAAATTACTTAAGCACAGAGGTTTCATAACCATACCTCACATGTCTTTAAAGGATTTGTCAGGCAGCTCACGCGTGGAATTCCTTCACTGGTACCTGTACCTATAAATATGACTTCCGACGGTTCAGAAGGTGACCGTGAGCCAGCGCCGGTGGTTGCTGAATCTGTGATTCATTGCAAAGTCAGGGAATAACTCATCTAAAGCCACAAACAACTGCCTATAGCTCACACAATCCGCAAATGTGAGACCACAAACATTTGCCTTTATGGTACTAACAACAAAAACACCAACATTCTCCGATTCTTCGCCCATCACCGTTCGAATGAGCGCATATAAAGCCAAAAAGATAAACCACCCCCAATAATCAAAGTCACCGATTGACTCATTCAATGCATATATCACAACTGTAAACAAATGTTCAGTTTCAACTTTCAACTTTCAACTTTCAAGCACAAGCAAAAAAGTAAAATTTGGAGCCTAAATCAATGGCATAAAAGTTATTCATACCCAGAACAGATCAAAGCGAATTAAAACAATACCCAGAAATCAAAAATGAAAAATACCACAAATCAGAGGTAGATAATCAATCAAGAAAACATGGCAGAGCTTACTAGATTGAAGGTAAGCATTGAAAATTCGTCTGAAGGGAGAGAACCCATTTGCGGGAGCTGTGATGGGGGAGCTACGGAATGATAGATGGCGTTTGTAAGTAGCAAAATAGCTTAGAGAAGGAGAGGGCCGGATGGTGCCCAGACATTGAACCATTTGGCAAAAGGCCACCTGAAAGCTATAAGCAAATGGAAAGAAAAAAAAGGTCCCTTTATTTATCACTCTTATTTTTTTGGTCGAAATTTATCACTTTTTGGCTCCACTAAACTGGAGTTGGAGAATAAGAACTCACCGTAGATTAATCTAACGGCTGGGAATAATTATCTTGGATCAATCCTAGTCGTTGGATCTCAGTTCTCTCATCTCATCTCATCTCTCTCACGGACTCGACTCTTCACTGCTCTTCTCTTCTCTCTCCCCTTGGATTCGAACCTCAGCCTCGATTACACTCTCGCCGTCGACCAACTGAGACTCAACTCTTCTGTTCTCAGTCTCTCTCTGTCTCGTCTCATTCTCTCTCTCTCTGTGACTCTGTATCTCACGTTCTCTGCTACTGCTTGCGAGTTGCAAGCCAGGGAAAAAGTGCAACTCTTGCACTGTTGTTCGTAGACCTTCCAATTAGCACAACCACTCCACAAGGCAAGGCGCTAGGTACTCTTTTCCTCTAGGGCTTCTTAGTTATTAATCTTTTATTCAACTAAACAAGTTTAGGGATGGCTGTGATGAAATTAGGGCTGTTTATTTTGGGGGTTCGTTGACATTGGGTATGAGTTGTGGTGGTTGTGATTATGTATATGCTAGTGTCTTTACATTAGTCCTTTTTATTCGAGGGGCTGCTGTAAATTTTCAATCTTCATCTTTATTTGGTGCCCAATGGGCATGTGAGCTGTGAACATGATGATCTGCTTCTCTTTTTTATTTCTTATAATTGATTCATAAAGATTATTACGTGTGAAGCTTTGTTTTCCTGATAAATTAATTTTTTTATGGAGGTAATAAACTTCAAATTTGACTGTGAATCTGTGAATATAATTTTATAAATTATAAAACATTGGAAGGTCATTGTTTTAATTTCTTTAGGGTTTATAATTTGTTGGCTTGGATTTCTGTTAATGATATTTGTGTATATGACTCTGTACAGTTTTAAAGAGCCAGCCAGTTGAGCTGCTGCACGAAAGGAAAGGAAAAGAGAAAGAAATGCCTCTGTATGATTGTATGCTGCTGGTGAAACCCCATGTAAGGAAGGAGGCTCTGATGGACTTGGTTGCTAGAGTAAGCAAACATGTTTACAGAAGAAATGGAGTTCTTACTGACATGAAGTCATTTGGCACTGTTCAGTTGGGCTATGGTATTAAGAAGCTTGATGGCAGATATTATCAGGTTGGTTTTTGGTTTTTTCTGCAACCTTGTAGTAAATTAGAATCGTTCGATCGACTTCGTTGTTAGTGTAACTTAGATTTCAGGCCTCTTTTCGTTGTTTGAATTGTTTCATTTTGCAATATGAGAGTAAGCAAGCCTATTGTTTTGTTTGTTGTATTGCATTTGCGGATGTTTTCAAAATGAACTTGTTGCTATAACTTTAGATGCCACTGATGCTTCCTGCTGATAGATAATTAACTTGTATTTCATACCCAGCAATTAGAAAGTACAATGTATGGCAAAATCATGGATGATACTTTCATAGGGTTTTGTCCTCTTTTCTATCTCCGTATGTTGTCTAGTTAGTATTTCTTTCTGAATACAAACCAATTCTTATCTCATTTTGACCAGATAAAATTTTATTTTAAATGAATTTGGTATATGGTATAGGGTCAACTAATGCAAATGACGATGATGGCTACACCTAACATCAACAAGGAGCTGCATTACTTGAACAAGGAAGATAGATTGCTGCGCTGGCTTTTGGTTAAACACCGAGACACGAAGTACGGACTGGAATTTCTTAGTGAAGATGATGCAAAAAGTGAAGTCAGTAGGTTTCATCCGAGCAGCATATATGATGATGATGAGGAGGAGGAGGATGAGGACGAGGATGAGGATGAGGACGAGGATGAATATGATGTGGACCAAGGAGGAAATCCGACTGAAGGGTAATGTAATTCTGTCATGGATGGTCTGTTGGCATTTTCTTGAAATTCCGGATTTATGTTTGTCATAAGGTATGGTAGTAGTGGTAAGTTTTATGAAGTATGTTGGGGGAATTGGCTTATCAATGTATTAAATATCGTGAGCTTTTAGTTTTGATCTGGGTGGTGCACCTAAATTCCTTTTTTTCTTAATTGGCTAGTAGTGTACAGAATCCATTGAAGATGAACTTGATCATCTGATGCTAGAGAATCTGTCTTTGAAAACATCTTTTTAAAGAATAAAAAATAAAATTGCAGTCCTTGACTTGTCTCATCAGCTTTCTCTTAGAGCACTTCCACTTATCACCTTTTGCCACGTAGGCTCCAAAAACAACTTCCACCCATCCCCTTTTGCCATGGCAAAAAGTGGGCTCAAGAAATTGAGCGACCAATTTAAATATCAAAAAAATTGAAAAGAGAGAGAAAAATATCAAAAAATTCAGATTTTTTTTTCCTGTAAATACCCAGTTATGTTCTTTACTTCCTACACCAAATGTATATAATTTCTAAAGTATATTGAAGTTTTGGGAGGAGAATGGGGCGTGCTAATTTTGTTTGAAGGATGTGTTTGTTTAAAAGAGTTGTATAGGCTATTGGTTCAAGAAGTTTGCCCCTTTGGTAGCTTGAATTTCTCTCTTTCTCAATTCTCATACGTGGCAATGCTTAGATAAAGGATTTTCTCTTCCCTTATACTCTAAATGTATATATAAAGTGAGAGATGTGACTATATCTTCAATTTGATGTTTAGGTTCACTACAAAAAATTTGAACATTGTCTACAAAACTATAATCCAAACCACAAGTCAGTAGGAAATGGGGGTTTACCAATTTTTCTCACAATTCAATAAAATGGCACATTCCATTAAAAAAGAAAAGAAGCTCAATTTAGTAGTGTAGAGTTAGGGTGGACTTGAGAATCGAATTAAATGTCCCATCTTGTTGGAATAATGTCTTATCACGGACTAAGCTTTCAATCTCATCATGTTAGATGCTTGTTATCCATGATATGAGAGGCAATAGGTCTTATCAAAGTTGTATGTTTTATAAGGGAAGTTTTCTTCTTTTATATACCATGCACAAATTATCTTGGAGGCCCATTTCTTTACTTTTGGATAGGAATTATAAAAGGAACACTACACTCAGAAGAGTCCTCAAATGCATTGTACAAAGAACCGAGGTCATGTCTCATGTTTGATGAACTTAACAATGCTAGCAACTTTATCTCTAATATTCTCTTTTGAACTTTCTTTCTTCTCTTGATGATATGTGTTATTTGTTTCTCAATTACAACAATGTCATTAATTACAAAAAATATATTAATTATATTTTCATATATGCCCTTACTAAAACTAAACGTTTGTACGGGTTTTGACTCTCTCTCTCTCTCTCAATGTAAAATATTCAGTCCCTGAATGTATGCTTCATTGTGTGTGCCTTAAGTGACTTCTTTATTTGCTCTAAGTAACCATTATTATATTATGGTAATATACATGAAATGCGTTGGAAAAATCTATAGCACTTACACTTAAGGCTCAAAAGTAAAAGTTCAACTCCTGGAAGATTTTGGGTTAGTCAATTGTATTGAGTCTTTGTCCAAAAACGTGACAGAACTGGTTGTCTACAGTATTTTGTGTGCTTGTCCAATTTAACGGTTCTGTATGTTAGCAACTTTTTCTTATTCAAATACCATACGCCAGCTTAATTTCCTCCATCCTTCTCTCTCATAATTAAAATTAGCCCCTTGATACACGCTCACGCATGTGTCAATTGTTTTTTTTAGAATTAAAAAAAGATAATATGGGTAGTTATGTTCCTTAAGGCCCCGTTTGGTTCATGGGAAATGAGACTTGAGGATGGTAAGTTAATTGCTTTCCCATGTTTGGTAAGTCTAGATATGAGAAATCGTTGCCTGACCTATGGGAAAGTAAGGAGGAAAGTGAAGCCATCCTCCTAACTTGGGTTTTGTTTTCCCTCTTCATTAGAGAGTTTGGAAAAATGAGCCAATATTAAATAAACATTTTTTCATGACCATTTTGTCCCCATTAACAATTGAAAATTATAATATATCATTAAATGTATTCTTTTTTTATTTGATTTAATATGCGTATAATTGAAAATTTATACAAATTTTGTTTTCCACTCATACTCAAAACAAACATGGGAAAAGAAATAAAGTGATATATCCGGGTTACTTTCTTAGCATTACCAAACGTGGGAAATGAATATTTCATTTCTCATCCCTTAGGAAATGACATGGGAAATGATTTCCCCTCAAATTCGTTTCGTGAACCAAACGAGACCTAAAAGTATGACCTATTATCTGATTTTGTTTTTATTTTTTATTTTTTATTTTTTAAATATGAAAAAAATATATGTGAATTTACCATATTACCCTCATTTAATTAATCATTTCAATTCTTAATATTTGAATTAACCAAATGCATTTTCTAGTATTTTGAATGTTTCACCATTCTCTAGTATCTCTACCTTTTGCTTTATATAATTAAAATAATAATAATAATTAACTATTATAAACTTAAAATATACTTTTTGTTGGACATCTTGTGAAACATCATGTTGCAATGATTTTTTATTTTTTATCATCACGTCTCAATCTAACTATCCAACCCTTCATTATTATCCTTGACTCCACCCAAAAAAAAAGGGCACAAAAAAAAAATCCAAGACTTTCTTGACAAACTACTACCACATGGGCAAGGCGGCTCCTATAAATACCCGGCAGAGTGTTGCCTTATTTTGTCACTCCTGCAAAGCCATCATGGCCATCTCCTCTTTCTCTCTCTATTGTTTTCTCTCTCTTTGGCTAGGGCAGGCTCTTCTGCTTCAAGCTTCTCACCATGTTTACAGAAACCTTCAAACTTCCCTAGTAGCTGACTCACACCACCAAGTTAAAGAACCCTACAGAACTGGTTACCATTTCCAGCCTCCCAAGAATTGGATCAATGGTATATATATCTTCACCTACAAATTCTCTTCATTTCTGGCTTTTTTTTTGTTTCTTTTCAGTTTTCATTTTTGTTCCTTCACCTGTCTTTGTCTATATTGTTTATAGCTCTAACATTTGTTTTTTTGCTTCTTGTTTTTGACATTTGACTTGTTCTGATTGTGGAATGGACATGGACTTGTTTGGTTGCTCTCAGATCCTAATGGTTAGTTTGTTTCTCTCTCTCTCTCTCTCCCTCTCTTATGCATTTTCTGGGTTTGGTTCATTTCTATGAAACTATGTATGTGATGATGCATTGATTTGAATGAATATCATAGCAAGTCAACCAGTCATGGTTGGTGGCTTTATATTCTTGCTGTTTATATTTTCAGTCACACTTTCTATATTCCTATTTTGGTTTGGGCTTTTTGGGCACTCTCTAATCTCAATGTGCTAATGCCTTCTTGTGTGTTAACTCTTTTTTCAGGGCCATTGATTTACAAGGGAATTTACCATCTATTCTATCAATATAACCCCAAAGGTGCAGTTTGGGGGAACATTGTGTGGGCCCACTCCACATCAACTGATCTTGTTAACTGGACCCCACATGATGCCGCCATCTATCCGTCGCAGCCGTCGGATATCAACGGCTGCTGGTCGGGATCCACCACGATCCTCCCCGGGGGCAAACCGGTCATTTTATACACCGGAATAAACCCCCAAAACCAACAAGTCCAAAACCTGGCCTACCCCAAGAACCTCTCAGACCCATACCTTAGGGAGTGGACCAAGGTCCCCCAAAATCCACTAATGGCACCCACCCAAGCCAACCAAATCAATGCAAGCTCATTTAGGGACCCAACCACTGCTTGGCTGGGCCCAGATAAGAGATGGAGGGTCATCATTGGAAGCAAGAGGGACCAAACGGGGTTTGCTATCCTGTACAGGAGCAAAGATTTCCTTAACTGGGTCAAGGCCAAACACCCACTTCACTCCGCAAAGAAAACTGGAATGTGGGAGTGTCCAGATTTTTACCCAGTCTCAATTAAGGGGCAAAATGGTCTTCACACATCAGAAAATGGTCCAGATGTGAAGCATGTGCTCAAGGCTAGCTTGGACAACACCAAACGAGAGTACTATACGATTGGGACATATAACATTCACAAGGATATCTATATCCCGGATAAGGGCTCAGTGGAGAGTGACGCAGGCTTGAGATATGATTATGGGAAGTTTTATGCTTCAAAAACTTTCTTCGACAGTTCTAAGAACCGTAGGATATTGTGGGGTTGGATTAATGAATCTTCAAGTGTGGAGGATGATATCAAGAAGGGATGGTCTGGAATTCAGGTATAAATTACACAAATAGCTATATGCACGAAAAGAAGTTGTGAATCTGAATTAACTCTTTTCTGCATGTAATGTAAGTCTAATAAAAGAACATTACTCGCTACATGCATAACTGTTTTGATGAAGTTGTGTGATTTCTAACACTTATAAATTGGTCAAGGGACTAGACCTACCAACTACCCACTTGGGTCATCACAATCAATGCCTATTTGAATAGTCTTCAATTAGCTGGCTTGTGAACTTGTGAACTAAGCAATTTGCATTGACTTTTGCAGGCAGTTCCAAGGAAAATCTGGCTTGATAAATCTGGAAAACAATTGGTACAATGGCCAGTAGCTGAAATAGAAAAGCTGCGTGAAAAGGGGGTCAAGTTGCCAAGCAGCGTGCTTAAGGGTGGATCGGTGCATGAAGTACTTGGTGTCACAGCAGCACAGGTGGGTACTTTTTCCTTTAAATTATTCTTTTATAGATTTTGAAATGTCACTTTGCCACGTTTTATATTAAAAAGCATTTTTAAAAATAAATTTGGTATTATTTGCTTTTGTTTTACAGGCAGATGTAGATATTACTTTTGAAATAAGTGATTTTAAGAAAGCAGAAGTTCTAGACCCAAGTTGGACAGACCCACAACTTTTGTGTAGCCAAAAGGATGCATCAGTTAAAGGAGGTTTAGGGCCATTTGGGTTACTAGTTTTGGCTTCAAAGGGCTTGAAAGAATACACAGCAGTATTCTACAGAATATTCAAAGGTCACAACAACAAATATGTGGTGCTCCTCTGCAGTGACCAAAGCAGGTCTCCCTCCCTCTCTCTCTCTCTCTCTCTCTCTCTCTCTCCTTCTGTAACAAAACTTCAAATTGTTGACTCTTTATTGTTTGGTTGGTAGGTCTTCCTTAAATCAGGATAATGATAAGACCACTTATGGGGCTTTTCTAAAGGTGGATCCTCTGCATGAGAAGCTCTCACTAAGAAGCTTGGTAAGTTGCTGTGAACCAATCAAATAGGGTTTTTTTTATTTATTATCAATTTATGCTATTCTTCTTTGTTGAGAAGTCAGTGTTTCTATGTGATCATCATGAGCTCCTCCACACATTGGATTCATGGGATTCTGTTGAGTTTGAAAAGTCTTGCCCACCAGAAATTTCCATCAAACCTTGAGAATCTATCCGCATTTAGTTTCCTTGAAACTTTCATACGCAAACTGACCCCACCTTCACGCTTTCACATGGACCATATTATATATGTTTGATTTTCAAATCAAATATGGCTGAAATTAAATAAAAAGCACAACTCTAAAAGTATACAAAGCAACTTCTAAGATTTTGACAGTAAATGATGTGTTTGGGCTTTAAAAAGATGCCTATCGCACCATTTAAGTGCTAGGACCACCTTAGACTAGATTCTTTTCCATGAATCAAAATAGTTTAATATTTATGATAGAGAAATGCTCACGTTTAGTTGTGTGATTCGTGAATGTGTAACTAATTTATGTTATGATTATTGATGCATGTGAATCTCACTGTGAAAGTCACGTAAATTTACTTTATGTATATGGTTCCTACTCAGCAATGTGCATGCCTATACATTTTCAGTTCATCCTTTTTCTTTTACCCATTTCAGGATAATGAAATTTTGTCCTA
Source organism: Prunus armeniaca (assembly GCA_903112645.1). Taxonomy (NCBI): domain Eukaryota; kingdom Viridiplantae; phylum Streptophyta; class Magnoliopsida; order Rosales; family Rosaceae; genus Prunus; species Prunus armeniaca. Next base: position 3,619,732 of record CAEKDK010000003.1, on the reverse strand, counting down.
ATGCATTTGAAATTTTTGCATCTTCTGCAGATAGATCACTCCATAGTGGAGAGCTTTGCCGGACAAGGGAAGGCGTGCATCACAGCTAGAGTCTATCCCACATTGGCCATTGATGTTGATGCCCACTTGTATGCCTTCAATTATGGAACTGATGATGTAAAAATCACAGGAAGTGCATGGAGCTTGAAAACAGCAGAAATCAATTGAATTAATTATATATGACTAGTGGAGAGGACTCTTGGGAGAAGGAGAAGCAAAGCTTGGAAATATTATTCATTCTTATGATCTTGGTTCCACATAATTGAGATGAATGACTATTAAAACTATTTGGTTCTGCTTAATTATTATATATCGAGATTGTTGCAAGTTTCCCACTAGCTTTCAATTGTTTACTACAACCTAGAAGATTATAAGAGTTATAGTACATATCACCCTTGGTTAAATTATTGGGCGGGTCATTCTAACATAACATATTATACAAAAATCCTTATAAAGCATAATTGGTGAGAAAAATCCAAAATCCAAACTAGCCATTTGCCATTTTCTAATTAGTTATTAATAAAATTTTAACAGACGAAGAAGAACCAATTAGAAAATAACAAGTGGCTAGTGTTAGATTTTTCTCTCTAAATAAGCTCTATATGAATTTCGGTATAATATGTCTATGTTAAAATGGGATTTTGAATAAAAATCTCTAAATTATTCTGAATTTTTTTATTTTTTTATTAACAAGAGATGATCTATAAATTGACAGTTCATACTATTAGATCACATTGTAAATGGAGCTCAACAATTTGATAGTTTTTCTTTTTCTTTAAAAGTACTCTTCTTCAAAGTGCTTAAGTATATATGATCATCAAGAGACACAAAGAGCCAGTTTGTGGTGGCCTTTCCCTCTTCTTTGCAGTTGATTGAACTGAAAATTTTAATCAGAATAATCACAACTTCCCTCTTCTTTGTTGTTGTTTATATTTTCCTTGGGTTAAGAACAATCACAATCTACATGCCGTAACTTTTATCCTCTCACTTAGTCTCCATTAGCTAGACCAGCCACAGCTTGGTTTCTCTTATATATGTGCCCAAATAAAACCACACTATCCTTTCGTTTCTCAATGTTCCTCAAAACCACGAAAAATCCTTACCTACCTCGGAGCTAATATCTCCCTTTCTTTGTTAAATCATGAAGAGAGAGATAAGAAGAAAGAGACATTAGCACCAAGATAGGGAAGTTTCTCTCCACAAGCAACATAAGTTTAAGTCTCGTCCCAACCTCTCCAAGAATTGGATCAATGGTATATCTACACCCATTTTTATTTTTATTTTTTTGGAATTCACACATATCTTGATTTAACTTGCGACTCTTGACATTTTGTCTCTGGTTTCTTGGTTTTCTAGTTTGACGTGAATCTCCTGATGGTCATGAATGGGACAAATGGGTGTGCACAGATCCTAATGGTCAGTTATTTTGAGGTCTTGCTTTGATTTTAGGATATTTTTGCTAATCTTTTTATTAACTGTTGTGAATGTATCAAACCTATCTCCAGTTGCCCAACAATCCAAAACTTGGGTAAGCCTACACCCATCTCTGATTCATTCAGTTCATTGGGCCAATAGCACTGGAATCTGAGAGTTTTCAGGTTTTGATCCCGTGTCAATTTGACACATCGACAAATGGGTTTGATGTTAAGCATGTCCTGAAAGCCAGCTTAGATGGTACTCAACATGAGCAAGGGATCACTGCGGGGTGATGCAGGGTTGAGATATGACTGGGAATTTTATGCAACTTCATGGTGATCCACGAGGATGCAAAAGCATAGCCGTTAATACATACCACGTGAGAGATGTGATTAGTAATATGGTCGGGAAATGTAAGAAATGTGCTTATCGGAGTGACAGGATGATAAAAGCATGTTGCATTTGCTATATTTAATAAACAAACAATGAAAGAGAAATGTATCAATAAATATACTTAGGGTTTCATAGGACATAGACAGCACTGGCCAACCTAAACATCCAACAGAAGCAATAAAACCCAAAGCACCAGAGGGTAACGATTTTCCCCAAACAATACCAAGGAATATCAAACACTCAACTCTCAAGAAGCAGAAGCCACCCACGCAAGCTCGTCTATTCATAACTGTCACTATTGTTGCTTGCACTCGGGAGGGCGCTCCCCTTGCTGACCTTCCGCACCTTGTGCCCTACCACTTTTCTGCAATTGAACAGAGTAATTCAGGTAATAAGTCATTAACCCTGAGTGAGGGTTGCAGAAAATCTTAAAATTACAAAAATAAAAATAAAAGAACATACAACTGTTAAATCATCACACCTTAGATCCAGCAGATGGCTGCAAAATCCAATAAAAATGGATATATTAGCAGGCTTGACAACTTAAAACTTAATACAACATTCTAATATCATAATGAATGAAAACTGCAGTTGTATATGTATGCCCTATCTATACATTTTTATTTATATATACCTTTTTCCTGCCCTTATCTTCCTCTTCCTCATCATCATCTTCATCGTCATCATCGTCCTCACCATCTTCCTCTTCTTCCTCCTCATCATCATCATCATCATCATTCTCATCAACGTCATCATCATCGTCATCTTCTAAATCTTCAAACTCATCCCCTTGAACAGCCTCTCCAGTGAACCATGATACTGCGTGAGGAATGATTTTGTCTCGAATTGTTGAACTATACATAACACCAGTACCATGTCAATAGAATACCAATACAAACTATAAGATAGGTAGGATGCCATACAGCTTCCCATGCATAGAAACTATGAGTACTTGGATGTGTCAATACAATGCCAATATTTACTTCTTGTGCATGACAATTTGTTTATGTAGAATGTGATGTACACAATATGTTATGTGATCCTTCTTCAAGCATCCTGAGTACATTGTCCATTTCCATCTCTTTCTAATGTTACAATTCCAGCTCTTTGAACTGCATTTTTAATTTACAAGACTCATCCCAACTAACTGATCAGACTTCACCAAATTCACAACAAATCCAATCTATAATACAAAATTATTGTTTTGCCAACATCTACTGCCTTGCTAAATGTCAGAGAAACCACACAGTATGCATTAAAGAAGAAAAAAAATATCATTAACGTACCCAATATCATAATCCTGCTCCATCTGGCTTTGGAGTTCTTCAGCCTGTCACCGTAAAGTGTAAACATCAGAGTTTAAAATAACTTGCTTATATCATCATTAACCAGTTCAATAGCCTCGATATCATGAATGAAACCAAACTTACAGTATCATCATCGATATCATCATCGTCATCAGGGACCTGAGGAGGGCTAAAGAAGTTGAAGAAGCTTGGACAATCTTCAGTTTTGGTCATGGGCTTCGCATTCTTTGATCCCTTTCTTGGCTTCTTCTTGAGAAGCTTCTGTGTCAAGCTTTTCCCAGGATACCATTCAATCTCAGTCCTACAAGGTAACCCAACTTAGAATTAGAGGGAAAAAAGGGGAAAAAATTCAGTAAAACAGATATGAAAATTACCCAATAGCCTTTTCTAAAATAGGCTCATTGTCCTCATCAATCATGTGATATATTTTTGACAGGACAGAATTTTTGAAATACGGATTAGGATCAAAGAAGAACTCCAGCTTGAATCCTTTTGGCTTGTCTATCCTACACCACTTGATATCTTTGAGATACTTGAGTGCACCTTCATCACGCTCTGTGATCTATTCCAGGAAACAGCTTATTATATTTCCATAATCAATTCAAGAAATGAGCACAGCAAATGACTAATAAAATCACCCACCTCCTCAGAAAGTACTTCATTAGTCTTCATTGCGGTGAGCCAAAAGTCAGGAACTCCTTTCTCTACATCAAAAGGAATAATCCAACATCAAACTCAAGGGTAGTGCATGAAATCATTAAAGATTTGAATTTTGAGAGGTACCTTCAGTGGCCTTATCTCCTTCTTGGTCTGGTGCATCTTCATTTTTCACTCCTTCGACTTCAGTTACACCATTAACAATGTCATATCTCTGCAATCAACCGTCACATTAACCAGAAAGGCACATACATCATCCTTGGATATAGCAGCACGTTTAAAGCCAATTCACAAAACTCAATTTCAGATGAATTTTAAACACGAAAATTTCTAAACTATAAGACAGCATAACATCAAAGTAATAAGACCTAAATGCCTATTGAGACACTGCATACCTTTGCGTAGAGAGGTTCATAAAGCTTCTGGTATTTTGCTTCCAATGCAGCTTTCTCCTCAAAATATTTCTCTTCCAGCTCATCATGTTGGCCCTGCAAGAAATGGACATATATGGGGTACTCAGGAGCTCTATGATTGAGCACAAATTTATTTCTACTGATCCTATTGTTTATTCTCAATCTTAGGTTATACTCATCCACAAAATTAGGATTTGGTACAAAAAGTTCAGAATAACACTTATGTAATGAAATTTGAAGGCAGACAAACCTGTATCTCTCTCAAAACCTCAACACGCTTCCTGACCGAAGGTGGCAAAGTTTCCAATATGTCAGTATGCTGTCCAGCCAAGCTCTGAAGCTTATTCTGCAAACAACACCAACAATAAGTAACTAAAAAAGAATTACCAATAAGAAAATAGGACCCTGGCAGACCACACCAATAAGTGATTAAATTTTTTTAATAGAACTGTGGAAAGAAAAACTTGATCTTTTGGATTACTTTTGCTCGCTTGAACATAATTCAATTCATTTATATAAAAACTTTAAATTTACTATCCAAACCTACTGGAAGTCTTAAAAGAAAATAAAAAAACTTGTTTTTATTTCCACTACCAAACTTGAATTTTAACCATACGATGATCATCATAAGAACCACAAGAAACAGCAACCACATATCTTTCTTGCTATTGAAAAAATTACAACATGGCAAAAGAACCTCACCTTAAGAGCATTAACAAGACCAGCACGATCCTCTGCACTAAGAGCTACACACAAAAGCCAACACAAAGAGTTCAAATTCAAAGTACTGCAATAACAAAATGCCAATAAAATTCTCAAGTTCACCACACAAAGGCCTTAAAAATAGTTCCACAGCCAAATTCCAATTGCAAAATGAGATAAAGAAACCAAAATTAAGCTTCAGGGTTTTTGCTTTCACTCAACAGAATTCAAATAATTTCCCCTTACACATACAATAGGGTTTAACATGTGAGATAAGGTATTACCGGCGGCAGCGGCCGGGAGGGAGGAGCCGAGTTCGGACATATCGAAGGTATCTTTGTTGCTGCTCATTTTGAAAACCTGTTTGGGAAGCGAGAAAATACAAAACCCTAGGGAAAGAAAGAGAGGGAAAGTGGAGATAAAAAGGGAGGGAGATTGAGAAGCGAGTCTTTCTCTCAGTCTCTCGTCTCGTGGCTAAACCTAGGAGAAGTTGTTTTATACTGTGGGGGTGGGGCCCGTCGGCTCCACGACCCAATTGGGTGAGTTTGAAAAAGCTACTGACAAGTCACAGCAACTGACAAACTCTCTCTCTCTCTCTCTCTCTCTCTCTCTCTCTCTCTAGAGGCTTTAGTTTGTACTCAAAACATGAAACCACCTCTGCCAATTTGGTGTTTATCTGTTAATCAGTGTGTGTGGAAGATGAAGGGGAAGAGCCAAATTTATAATGGTGGAGAGGCTTAGAATCCAAATCAGTGTGAAATTCTTTTGTGCAGTGGTAAACACTACGTGGCATATCGATATTGTGTTACAAAAACCTACACAATTTTGTGCAGTGATAATACTACACATGGCAGTGGCATATCGATATTGTGTTACAAAAACCTACACAATTTTGTGCAGTGATAATACTACACATGGCATATCGATGTCGTGTTACAAAAATCTACCAATTTTGACACATGCATATCGATGTCGTGTTACAAAAACCTACCAATTTTGTGGCATATCGATATTGTGTTACAAAAACCTACCCAAATTTGTGCAGTGATAACACTACACGTGGCATATTGATGTTGTGTTACAAAAACCTACCCAATTTTGCGCATTGATAACACCATGTACATGGCATACCAATGTTGTGTTACAAAAATCTACCCAATTTTGTGCATTGATAACATTACATGGCATACCGAATCACCAATGTTGCGTTACAAAAACCTACCCAATTGTGTGTAGTGGTAACACTATGTGGCATACCGATGTCATGCTACAAGAACCTACCCAATTGTAATGCATACAATCATTAATATATGTCCATAAGTCGAATACATGGAGATTCGATTCGATTACATTTTAGAGCGTGAGTGGATCCGGAGCATCACGTGACATGTCAGCGTAGTGTCAATGTCACACATACCAATTTTTCCATTTATGCATAGGCTGTAAGAGAATTATGTGTTACTCTCCATAAAAGCAATTCCCATAGCCTAAATTTGGAAATATTTTCTGGCATATAACAGGTATATACAATGCTCCTCTCGAGTTGAGTTGTGAGAAGAGGGGAACGTTATATACACCTGTACATGGATTTCCATCACTTTCCTTCCTTTGTGGTCAAATAAGTATCATCACAATGAACTACCAAGTTGAAGATCATAAGAATAGCTGGCCTGGGATACCTGTAAAGAGCAAAAAGCAAGAGAATATCCAACTTTCTATACAGGGCTGAGGCGCCACAGAATTGATCATTTTCATTGGACTCTTCCCTACATGCCCTTAATCATTGAAAATAAAAGAAAGAAGAACAAAACAATTGAGAAATGTGTAAGATATGATTTCACTTTGATAGTTACTTTCATGTTAAAATTGACTATCAACTACTTTGCCTATTGCTGCAACTTTGGTTTCAACGCTTCGATGACAGCTGAAAAGTCCTCGTCGCTGAGCCCATGTGATTTTGCTACCTTGTATAGTTCATTTGCAGCCGCGGCGATTGGCGTGGATTGGGAAACAGATTCTGCTAATCCCAGAGCAAGCCTCAGGTCCTGCAAGCATTTATGAACGTGTACTAATTGGTCAGGGGGTTAATGATTTAGCGTAAGGCAGTGAGGCAACTTAACACACCTTTTGTTGATGCTTCAAGGGAAATGCAGTAGGATAGAGGGACTGAATCATTGATGGGCCCTTGACTGAGTACATTGGTGCACTAATGGCTCCTTGCGAGACGACCTGCAAAACCACGGGAATGCAATGATTTCATACTTCTTGGGATTTTTTCCTTCTTTCTGGTACATAAAAACAATTTTATCAATGAGAAAATGAAGAACAAGCAACCCTTCAAGGACAATAACTCAAAGAAACTAAATTAAAATACAGCATACAGAAAATAAAAGATAGAGAGAGAACATCATCTCTCATAAAATCTCTCCAATCAGGCTCCTTTCTAGCCAATTAATCTGCCTCTCCATTACAGATCAGTTTTCATTAAGGGTCTGTTTGGATGAGGGACTTGAACAAGGAATTGGAATCAGTTGTCTGAATGAAACATCTCGCCCATTAATGTCACTGTGAATCATTATGAACATGGACAATGCTGCTTCTTCTTTTTATCGAACATGGGCAATGCCTTTTTTTTTATTGAACATGGGCAATGCCTTTTTTATTTATTTATCGAACATGGGCAATGCTTTAGCTCTATAAACCTTGATACTCTTTAGTCCATTCCCAGATGGAAGAATCATTCTCTACATGGGTCATAGATTCAAAGCCCTAAACTGTTGAAATTGGTAAGTTAATCGGTCACTAAATGACTTATCAACCTTGCCTCATCACTTAAAATTTGATAAAAAGAAAAGAAAAACTTAAAGAGACAGAGACGTTTAAATGATTACAATCTGGTTCAAAGAAAAATATTGAATCACGAGGAGTTTCATAAAAGGTATTATAAAGAAAACAATGCAGAAAGATTAGGCATGTTCTGGAGAGTACCTCAACTAGTACTTTTGGGTCCAGTCCTATTTTCTCAGTGAGAAGCAAGCCTTCAGAAAATGATGCCATCATACTAGAAATTGTAGAAAAAGGTTAAAAGGATACACTGTGGTCAACACAAACAAAAAATAAAGGAATTACCTGAAATGAAACACTGCATTACCTTCCCATGATCATGTTCACAACAAGTTTCATAGCAGCACCATTTCCGACATCCCCAAGGTAAAATCTTGACTGGATGGAATTGTTAACATAAGCATAAAATAGAAACGGGTAACTGGATGGATAGGTGAAGAAGAGCCAATACCTTCCCCATGACATCTAAAAGCGGTGCTGCTATTTCATAGAGAGATTTGTCACCTGAAAGATTTCAACTTTGATTCAGTTTCTCTGAGGTCCCTCCACATGCTATGGAACATGAAACTTTAAAGGGCAAAAAGAGTTACATGTTGAAAAATAGATGATATTTGAAGTGTACTGATGTTATTACTAGAAAAAGATCCTTCAACATATTCAATAACAAATATAATCAACACAATTTTGCAAATGACTACTTACAAATTCCATTCATTTACTTTCTTTTCTTTTCTTTTTTTGGGGGGGTGGCGGCGGGGGTTTGGTTTCAACATCTTGCATTCATATTGGTGACAGGAATAAGCATAAATAAATGGTACTCAGAAATGCAATAACGAAAACAACAAGATTGCATGCCTGCAGTGAGAAATATTAGTTGTCCATCTTCTGCTGGCTTTTTTGAGCCCGAAACTGGAGCCTAAAGAAAAAACACCAATACTTGGATTTAGTCATGCTTAAACTTAAAGAATGAAATTGTACAGACGCATTGCACATATTTTAGAAATAAAACTAATAAACAGCTTGCCTCCAAAAATGATGCCCCAGTAGATTTGATATGTCCACTAATCAATTTTGAAGTTGCACCATCAACAGTTGAAACATCCACATACCTGTAGATGTCCATAGAGAGTAACATAAATGCTGTTGACCAGCTTAGGAAGAATATATTTGAGGAAATCAAAGGTTGATGGAAGTTGTGTTTGGTGAAGTATGTACCACAATAATTAGCTTTGTGGAAGGTGAACTGAGAAATAAACAGCAAGAACTTAAACTTTGAAAAGAAAAGTGGAAAAACTGCACAGTTATCAGAAAACATATATCCTGATATGAAACCATTCAACACGTTTATTGTTTAGCACTAACTCAAGATTCATGATTTGGAACACTAAAATTGCTTATGTTCAAGGGATGCATTCATCAAATATTACCCTTTTCCTGAACTCATCCCATTCGCAGCTCCATGCTTCCCCAAAGCAACATCAACCTGAGTTAAAAGAAGCAATAAGTTCCTCCAACTGTGGTAGCAGAGTAAGCAAGAAAAAACCTAAATGAAAACATACGCACAGCACTTTCAGGGTCAGCAAGCATGGCAAATGTGACATCACAAGATGCAGCGACTTCCTCAGGAGAGAGTTTATATCTGCATAACCATTTAGTTAAATGAGATAACCCACTTGTGGCTTTTGAAAGGTGCAGATAAAAGAAAACTACCAATAAACAACTAATCTATAAGAAATTTTTTTGTTGGTGAATCTACTAGTACTGAAAACAACTGAATGTCATGATGTTAAGAAGAAGGTCTCAAGGATGTCATTCAAACATTATCAAGATTTTAATCATCTATGCCGAAGGGCATTATTCTAAAGGATGTGAGAGCACAAAGCAATATTCATTTGATATCCAGTACATTACTTACTTTGCACCTAAGCTGATGAGTGGATCACATTTGCTCTTGGTCCTATTCCAAACAGTCACATCACACCTATAAAATTCCAAATAGTTAACATAAAACATAAAACCTTAACAGGGACTTTTTTCTAACCATTCGAACAAGAATGAATGAACATCGTCAAATGTTGAAAATCCATACCCAGATTTTATGAGGTTCTGTGCCATCGGAGAACCCATAATTCCGAGGCCAAGGAAACCCACACGAGTTGGCAATTCATCTGCATGAATTTTAAAATACCAAGCTCAGCGGATGGCATAAAGATGTAGCAGAAGACTCTACAAAATATCTAATACCTCAGTGATTCTGAAAGTTCTGTTTAATATTCAGTGTAAACTGTGAAAAATTCTATCCTTTGCAACTTTGGAACACCATCTCCCCCACAACCCATTTGCATGCTAAGCTCAATTGTTGGTTTATGTTTTTTTTTAATTTAAAAATTATTATTATTGGGAAAAATAAGAACTACCCAGTAAAATAATATGAAGAGACATTAAGAAAATACCTTTGGATGAAGCATTGGATGCTTGAGAAGTGAAAGCCTTGAAAGAAATGAAAGTGGTTTTGTTGGGAATGAGTAAGCAGGTCTCCCTCCAAAGTGGTTAGGAAGATGAGGGCAAAAGCTTGAACACATTGCCATGGCAGTGGAAGATAAATGGTGACAGTCAGTGGTCTTGACCAAAACGACATAACCACACCTATCTAAAATACTTTGGTCTTTCCGTTTCAAGGGCTCATTGAAGGAAAGGTCGCATTTCTATGCTATAAACTTAGTTGTTTGGGTAGACACAGAGACGCAGGCACCAAGAGGGTTCTGGACACAATCAAAACTTGGCCGGGTTAATCCTATTCCCATATTGGACAGGCCCACGTTTCCAATTTGTCCAATTGCTAATTATTTTAATTTTTTTTATGGCTCAATACAAGTTACGAATTTGCAATAAGGAACTTTCTAGTCATATTATTGGCCGTGTCTAAAGCCATTTTAACTTTTTTCACGTGACAGTGTGTGATTGAACTTGAACACAGTCACAATAGCATTTCCAATGGCAGAGGGCAAACTGCAAACCATATACCGGAAGAACACATTTGGCTTGTTGTATAGGTCAGAAAAGCTAAAAGCGCACAAGGAATGAAACTTGTTCAAACTTCAAAGATGGCCAAAATCCTTAACTTACAGTTACTCGGTACTCGACTACCCTCTGCGTTTCCAACTTCCTTTTTAGCCAAACCAAAGAAGAGCACACAACACAGACCAACCCTATATGTTCTAAACGATGCTTAAAACTACAAGCAACTGATAAGACATTTCAATCAAAAACATCCCTGGGATTAAAAGTTGTGACATAAATAAGCTGTAGCATTTCTATATGGCTTGCAAAAAAGTTGATCTGCACATTAATTTTCTTTACAGAGTGTGCAAGGATCGTAGAAAACCTCCTATCAGAGACCCATTTATGCTGGCAAAGTTGTCATTTGCTTCCTCTTCCAAATCAACCGGTCTGATAGGGCAAAGTACCACAAATTTTAATCAGAGTTTTTTTTTCACAATTACAGCAAATTTTGTTGACGCTCTCAGGCAGCGACTTGAGGAAAGTTCACTATGCTCCAACAGTAAGTGGACGCTGATTACAAAGTATGAAGTCGACAAAAATTTTCCTCACTTTTGATAAGGATGATATCTTCCGGTCGTAGAACCACCATTCCGATCATATCCTCTACCAGAACCATAACTTCCACCACCGCTACCACCACCACGGCCAACAGCACCATTTCCATACCCTCTACCACCACCATAGGCAGTATTCCCACCATAACCAGCAGGCATGCCATATCCACTGGCTGCATATCCAGCATTGCCGTACATGGGTCCACCATACCCAAATCCATATCCATATCCACCATAGCCACCGTAGAAACCCGCATAGCTTCCAGCATAGTTTCCACCATAGTTGTTGTAAGTACCATAGGGGGGATACCCACCCCCACCATAGCCCCTGCCCATTTTTCCATTGTACCGACTTGCAGAATTATATGCACCATATCCAGCTGCAGCACCACCTGAGCCACCATATGACTTGGGAGCACTGCCACTGAAATCACCACCACCCCTTTTAGGTTCAGCCTTTTTTATTTCCACCTACATTTAACATTACGTGCCAACGTTATAAACATGTCATCCAGAAACCATATATGAAAAGACATACTAATCAATCTTTAACTTGTACCTGTTTGCCTCCAAGTTCATGTATCTTGCCCTCAGAAAATACCTTGTCAAGAGCATCTTCATTCTCAAAAGTGACAAACCCAAATCCTCTAGACCTCCCAGTTTTATGATCTACCATAATCTGGTGCTCAACAATGCTACCATATGTAGAGAAATATTCCCCCAACTCATCTACAATGTTTTACCATAATGTCAAAAAAGGAAAGAAAAAAAAATTATTGGAATCATAATAAAAATATGAAGTAGGTTCTACTATACCATCAGTCAAAGACGTTGGTATTCCACCAACAAAAATCTTCTTTCTTTTCGATATCCCCTTAAACCCCATATCCTCCCTCGGGACTGTCCTCTTCACCTCCACCTGGTATAAAATATTTCAACACCAATAGGGTAACAGAGTCAGACAAAACTATCCAACAATCTATTCGAAGTTTTGGGAAAATTATGACATTATATTATTAGGCACTAGGACAATGAATGTTTACCACTCTGCCATCTATGACATGTTCTTCCTCCAAAACCGAATCAACAACCCCTGGATCAGCAAATGTTACAAACCCAAACCCCCTTGGCCTCCCAGAATGTTTATCAATCATTATAACAGAATCTGCTATTTCTCCATACTTGCTGAAGTAATTGGTAAAGGCCTCTGAAAGGAAAATCATCAGAAAATCGGATAAGGATAAAGGGGGAGTTAATACTATTCACAATGAAACAGGTCAGGAAATAAATGAAAGTAGCTCAAATTCCAGCTCCTTTCCCTCCATAAAAGAAAGTGAAGTTTTAAGAAGGAAATTGAATTGGCAACAGGAACATAAAACGACTAAAATAATCTATCATAATTAACTAACAGCAACAAATTCTATGACATACTTTCGCAGCAAGCCAAAAATTACGTGAGAGAGTAACTAAGTAAACAGTCTAAAAAGAAACAGAAGACAGATTAATGGTGTGTTTGATTTTCTTATTCATAGAAATTAATGAAAATCATAGCAGCCAATTGCTCTTTCTCCATAGCATTTAATATAAATTTTTAAAACGAAAACTATTTCATATGTTCTCGTCCAGAGGAAATTCTAGAAAGCTCCAGATGGCCAATAGGGCACACAAAAATACACCAGATGGCCATATTCAACAAACAAACACAACTAATCTAGTAGATGCCGGAATCTACAACATGAAATGAAAAGTAAAGCAACAAGCTTTGAATTCTTGGATATCTCAAACAAATAAATCCAGTTTCATCAGATTAACAACGGCTTACAAATAGATAGGCTCGATCACCAGTAAGAAGGAACACAAAATGTACAATCCATGACATCAATATGACCCCAGATGTGAAACTACGTTAAACTATGTCCGTTTCCAATTTACAAGTAAAAACACGAAATCAAAAGCTTAAACAAATACCTTCAGTCGTCTCCCAAGAAACGCCTCCTACAAATAGTTTTCTACCACATAAGAAAGCAAACCCAAGTGTTACTCTCTCATTCTACCCTCAATTATATTCACAAGAATTGAAATTTCTATCAAGAAAAACTGTAACTTTAAAACTCAAAACCCAACTAACCCCGCAGCCGAATCACGATGATTGAATGAATCCCTAAACTCATTGCCTTCACTATCTACGTTATGGTTCGTTTCAAAACCACGGCCCGAATCAAATTGTTGCTCTGATGGTTGTTCAAATTCTTCATATTGTTGCTCTGGTGGTTGTTCAAATTCTTCGTTTCCATTGTAAGCGATTCGGTTGTCGTCGAAACGACTGCGTTCATGAAAATCTTCCATTTGTTCTTAGGCCCAAATTTCCTCTCCACCTTTTTGATACCTATAGACCTGCAAAGGAATCAATTTGTGGGCGACCAAGCCTTAGCTTAGCTTGCAATTATGCCATTGGATTGGCTTAAATCCTCAAAGCAAGCAGTGCGATGAACCCTAAGATTCGGATTTGGGTTAGTTACCTTATTAGCTAGGTATTTTGTGAGAGTGTTGGAAGTTGGAATTGAAATTGGATTCTGTGGTTGCAGAGAAACCCTAGCTTGAAACGGCGCCGTCGGACGAGAACCGGGCATGAATTTAAAATTTCAATTTTGCATTTTCAGATATTTATATGGAAGCTGGGCAAGGAAAAACGCAGCATATAGAAAACTTCCGTCGCACAATACGTCGTCGTTCTGGTTTTTTTGTTTTTTATATAAATTTTATGGGTCTTTTCATAACCAGTAAAACATGAATGCATGAGATGGGTGTGTTGAATTCGCTCTAACCAAAAAGAAAATTTATTTACCCTTGAATTTGAATCTCTCCTCTCTATTGGTTAAAAATAAATAAATAAGATATTCTACTTGTATTTATGTTTATACTTCTAAATCAAAACAAAGTCGTTTGGTTGTTGGCAAAAGCAAACCATACGACATACATGATGCTACATTTGGAAAACATAACTTGCACAACCAAAAACATGTTTTTTGCTTGTCAATCCTCTACTCTTCCTCATCATCTTCTTCTTCAACAAATTCCTCTTCTTCGTCGTCTTCATTGGTTTCATCTACTTCTTCTTCTTCCAAGTCCTCCTCACCAACAATGAAGCCTCCAAGTGTTTCATCTTCTTCACCCAAACTAGAAGTCTTCTTCTTCTGCACAGAGCTTTTACTACCACATTTTGCATCCTTCTGAGGTTCGAAACTGGCCCTCGATCTTGTAGAATATTTTGGCTTATTTACCTTTCTAAACTTTGCAACAAGCTCCTCATCAGCTTCACTCTCCCCTGTCCACTCCTCATCCTCATTTTCTTCGCCTTTTTTCCTCTTTCTCGGCGCACCCTTCCTCTCCTTCTGCTCAAATTCGTCATCATTTTCGCTTTCTTTTCTAGGTTCCTCAAGAAACCAGTTCCACTTCTTTACATCACGGATCATTTGCTTGGGATAGGGATCAAACTCATGCCCCATTACAACAAAGCCAAACTCTGCATTCCAGAAAGAGTGTGACATTATCATCACAAGCATAACTGGTAATTCTAAGTACCGTAATGTATAAAGAAGAAAATTTAACAAGAAATATGCATACACATATACAATGCCCCAAATCGAGAAGTTAGCCGCTATGATTGAATTAAGTTACAGGTGAAAGAACTCAAAATATTTTATACAGCACATATACAAGGTAGCAATTTTAATGTACAAATATTGCCTACAAAAGCTAAATTGAACACAATAAAGTAACACTTCAGTTACTTCAAATGCTGATGGTTCAATGGCCTAGGAAGTAACCTCAAATTCTTCATTACAACATCCTCAACCTTTTGATAACAGACATTTTACCAATTTCAGATAGTAACACCAAAGATTCTCAAAACAGTACCAATTCACAAAATTCAAGATTTCATATTTCTTTCATTTTTACTTAATTTATCAGCAAACAAAAAGAATCACTAAAACTGTACCTGAAAGTAATTGCAACCTACAAATTGAAGTCATTTAATCACTCTCATGAACACTAACAGCTCATCTCAAACAAGGAAAAAGGAAAAGAAACATAAAAAGCCACCCAAAGATCTCAAGATAAGATTTTTCTCTTCATTTGTTCAATTTTCCCGGCAAACAAACAAGACCATGAAGCAATTTAGAGCCAAACCTTTGACAGGGTCAATGCCTGAGACATCAAGACCTTCCAATTCAGACCCCCTTTGCAAACCCTCAGCCAACTCACTCTCACTCTCCAAAACCCTGTTCTCTCTCTCTTCCACCTCAACATTTCTCACTCTGAACCAAACGGGTCTATTCCCAGACACACAGAACCAATCACCGGCCGCCACCTCACCCTTCTCCGACCTCCTGAAAACCCTAACTCCCCCATCCTTTTGGCTCCGGACCCATATGGGATTCTTCCCTAGAACCTCAAATGAAACGCTGGGTTCTGTTTGGTTCGCGCTTTTGTGTTCCAATTCGAACAAAACGTGACGACTAGACACTGTACGGTCGTTGGTGCTGAACCCATTTCCTCTTCCAAACAGAGTCTTATGACCCTTCTCTAGTATGAGTTTCGAATGGTCGTCTACTTCAATTTCCATTGCCATGGAGTAGGAGGAACTTTGAACTGTCGTTGCCTCTGCCTTTGTCTAGTTTGTGCCCACGTGTTATGCACGTGAGTATTAAAGCTATTTATTTTTCTTTTTAAAGGTCATGAGCCAAATTTCATTTAAGCACATTTGTATAAAGTGTAATCGATTCTTCTACATATCTATGTGAAATATTATTTTTTGGATTAACGAAAACTCCATGATTCACTCTCTTATTTAGATAAATTTTAAATACGTACAATCATTCACAAATGTCCGAACTTTATGTTTCATATAAATCTTTTTCTTTTTTGTTTGGCACTTGTAAGGGTTCAAATATATGTTCGAATTTATAACTCTATCTCATCATTCTTTCATCATCTGTTTATCTGTTAAATATTCAGGTGAGACGATATACTATTAATTTGGAAGTAGTCGATTCATTACATTTTAGTTGAAATATTCGTACTTTCTCGATGTTTGAGAGATGAGGTATTCGAATTTGGATATCTTCCATCATTATAGAGGAGAAACATCACTAGACTAAATAGTTAATGGGCTGCAAGATTGGTGTTTGGGGATGAAATTTGGGCTTTCTTTCTGTTTTTTAGCTTCTTTTTTTTTATATCTCTCGTAGGTCAACCATATACAAGAAGACGAACCTATGATCCAATCCAATATACATGGGCATATATAACACGACACGGAATGTTAATTGTCGTTTGCTATAGCTCAACACAAATGACATAGCACGACTCCGCAATTCTCACCGTTGGATGGTCTCTGCCAGAGTACGACACCATCTCACTCAAATCTCAGAAGAGAACGGGAAAACGACTCTGGTTTCATACTTATACTCCAAGGTTCTTTGAACCTAGACGACACCTTCGTTGTCGTCGTTTTCTGGGTTTCATCGTCCTCGTCCAAGTCTTCCATGATTTCTGATCCTTTTAGCAAACCCTAGTTTCGGTACACAACTAATTTAAGGTCAGTATATTCTGTGCTTTAATTTGTATTTGTAATTTTCTGTGGTTTCCGTTTGTTTCCTGGGAAAATGTTGGAAAATAAATAAAATTTTCAAAATTGCGAAGTTTCAAATTATTATTTTTTTCATGAAAAGTAAGAAGGTTTTGCCCTATTTTGGCTAGAAAATAATTGGGTTGTTGAGTTTGACGTCACTGGTAATCTGGGTATATTTTTCTATTATGGTTTAGATTTTCAGTTTTCTATTTTTCTTTTTCAAAATTTTAGAATTCATTAAAGGCATGAGCTTGGATGCTTTGAAAGTGATACTCTGGTTGCTTTAATAAAATACTTGTAGCCTAAAACATTTTTTAAATGAAAGTTCTTTTACATTTGGTGTCTCCAGAGGAACAAATTTATCAAAGCTTTCTTTTTTGTTTTCCAGTAAAAGGGGTTTCAATTTTCAAGCAAAGTCAACTTCAAACTTATCTATAGTTTATTTGCAATTGTATTTTATGCATACAACAGAGTTTTATTATTGGCATAATTTATGGGGCTAGAGTTTAATGTTTCCCTTTCCTGAGTTTAGGATTATTTAAGCTAGTGACTCAAATGGAGATGGAGTCGCATATAAATCCTGGACCAATTTATAAGTCTGTACTTTATGATCAAGATAATCATATCTCTTCAGCGATTTGGAATGGACAGGTTAGACAAGAACTTTTCTCCTTCATCCTTTTTAGAACATGGTTTTCCGCCCATAATTTGACTGATATTGTGTACTGATATCTCAATCAAAATGTATAGGAGCGTGGTGTTCTTAGATGTCATGAACACACTTCAATGCTCGAACAATGGAGACTCACACCTAAACAGGCTGAGTTGGTTGAGAAGGCCGGATTTAGCTACTTCAGATCGATACCAACAATTGTTCTTGACAATTCACTCATCTCGGCACTTGTTGAGAGGTGGAGGAGAGAAACAAATACATTTCATTTGCCTGTTGGAGAAATGACTGTAACTCTTGAAGATGTTGCACTTATACTTGGGCTACCAATTGATGGAAATCCTGTTATAGGTGTACCAGTGAAGACGCCTCACTCAGTATGTGAAGACTTACTCGGGAAAGCACCGAAGGACCTAAATGGAGGAATGTTGAAGCTAAATTGGTTGAGAGAGTGCTTTTCTAGATGTCCTGATGATGCACCAGTTGAAGAGATTGAGCGCCATACACGTGCTTACCTCCTATATCTTGTGGGTTGCACAATATTTTCCACAACTACTGGGAATAAAGTATCTGTTACATTTCTTCCATTGTTTGAAAAGTTTGATGAAGCTGGAAAATATGCATGGGGTGCAGCAGCATTGGCATTCCTCTATAGAGCTCTTGGTAATGCCTCCCTTAAATCTCAAGGCACAATCAGTGGCTCTTTGACACTACTGCAGGTAACATTAGCATGCTGTTTCTGTTTATTATTTATTTGGGTCTGGTGGGGCGGTGGAGCTATTGGCATCTCTCTCCGGATGAATGGCTTCCCAATGATGCGTTGACTCTCATTAGTTGTTATTCTTTGTAGTGTTGGAGTTATTATCACCTGAATATTGGCCAACCAAAGTTCAATGAAGAGCCAAACCATAGTTATTTTCCATTTGCTCTTAGGTGGAAAGGAAGATCAACGGGATCAAGATCGAAAACCAACATTGTTGCCTACCGCAAGGCCTTGGATTCACTTCAACCTTCTGATGTAAGTCCAAATACATTTTTCTAGGTTTATATGATATAATTTTGCTTGGATGATGATGAGAAAAGTTGGTATGGTATTGACATTCAGGTTAAGTGGTTTCCATACAAAGATTTTGATTACACAGTTATACCCGAAGGTATAAAAAATAAGATGATTTTACGGACATCAAAAACTATGTTGATATGCTTTGGCAAGGCAGAAAGACACCTCCCTGATCGTTGTCTTAGACAGTTTGGCATGCCTCAACCTATCCCAGAGGATGTCCAGATATGGGAGAGGAAGATTCCTGCAGTTGATCAGGGGGTAGACTTGTCAAAGGATATGGAGTCAGGGGGCAAAGGGAAAATGCGCTCAGAGATTAGGGAATGGTTGGAGCGTCGACTCCATAT
The DNA here is from genome assembly GCA_903112645.1 of Prunus armeniaca. Lineage (NCBI taxonomy): Eukaryota > Viridiplantae > Streptophyta > Magnoliopsida > Rosales > Rosaceae > Prunus > Prunus armeniaca. The sequence continues at coordinate 3,600,632 of CAEKDK010000003.1, read as the reverse complement.
TCTGGAAGGTGAGGAAGGTGTTGACGAAAGCACGTACATGGAGTGGTACGAGAATATTACCCGTAAATTTGTGGGAAGGCCTGAATCTTTAGAATCTGAGTTTCAGAGAATAGTAAGTTTATGCTCTCTTTTTTCTTCAAAGTCAATAACGCTTAATAATAGTTAAAATTGTACTTAGTCATGTTTCACTTTTCTTTATCTTACAGGCTGCTGCTATGAGAGAAATTGCGAACATAGCTGATTCATTGTTAGTAGAACAGATGGAATCCCAAGATAGGAAGTTGCTTGATGAAATCAAGAGCACAGTGCATGTCTGTTTGACGGACGTTGTTGGGAATTCCAAAAATGGTAGGTGTAAGAATGCTGTCAAACGTAAGCGAGAGGGAGGATAATCCAGCTGGTGACTATGACTAAAGTAAGCGATGGAGCTCCTTACCGAGGATTTCAGGGCGTGTTGGAAGTATTTGTTTTGTGAGTCTCATGGTGCAGCAGCTCCGGGTAGTCTGATGAAATATGCACTTTGGAATCTCTGTGACAAATGCATTTAGCTGTAAAGAAATGCTTTCTTTAGCGCAAGGTAAATGGACAATTATTTTATTGACAGAATTGTCAATCATAGTTTATAAGGATTGTTCAATTATATGAATGAAACATTAGAAAATTTGCAGTTGGCAATTTCTGATATTTTGCCAGATTATTATGTTTCTTTTCTTTTTCATTCGAAGTCCATGAGATTTGAACAACTCACTACCTCCTCCAACAAGTGGAGATGTTCGAATTGGTAGTGCTAAATGCTTATTTGAAAGAAAGGAAAACGATAGAAACTCTTCCTTGAGTTGAAAGTTGTGTATAGAAATTATGAGAATAATGAAGACGAGACCCAAAAGGAATACAATAGTAAGAATTGTCGAAAAGCATGAGATTATGGGTCTTTAAATTGCCTTGCGGACACACTGTTTTCTACAAGTTGTGTATAAAGGACCTGCAGTCCGTTTTATGTGCACCATTACAAAGAAAAAGAAAAATGGATTTCAGAGCAATCCCATTGTCCCTCACACTGCATACTAAACATTTTGGACAATCAAGCCACCATTCATTGAAACAAGTTTTGTTGTTGCAGGAGACTTCAAGAGGCATTGTCCCAATAGCACGAATTGTGAAGGATTTACCACTTGATCTTTCAAGCTCTTCATGAGGCGCGATGATTCGAGCAACTGCTACCATACCTTAACCATATGAACATTAGTGGTCACTTGCTGGCTTACTACCTGAATATAAGTAGAAGGCAAACTCCAATCCCTACCCACCTTTCACAGCCTCCAGTAGCTTTTCTTGATTAAACAAACGTTGACTGTTGAACTAAGTGCACCTTTTGGGCATCATCGATATCCCCACACAAGAGAAACACCATCTTTTTTCAGTTATAGCTCACTTGTTACTGTATCATTTAGCTCATCCTGCTATTAGAAGAAGATATACGTTCGAACCGCAAAGTCTTGCTTGATCTCAGCCACAAAAAATGTGCTTTTAGTAATTGTATGATGGATAGCCAGGACTTGTTTGGGGAACCTCATTGCAAAAGTTAAGACCCGTTGCCACCCAATCATGTACATCCATACCTTGCATCTGTGCATTTCTCTTTTTGGAAAGAAATAAGATGAATACAAGCTATTGTCCAGTCACCCAGCCAGCATTAACAATGATTGTTCTCTTTAGTAATTCATAAGAAGTAGTGTCTACTCCTCAGGCTTCAAGTTGACCTCCTGCGGTGTCCCCATTTGGTGCCGAGCTCTCTTTTGGATGGCTGACTCATGGACCTGATCGTCAATCTCCTGCTTAATACAATCATGTTAATTTCAAGTGAAAGAAGTACAAAGGAACAAATGAACCTGACTCACCCTTGTTGAAAGCATATGCTTCAGACCAGCAATAAGCTCCAAGAAATACTTGTAAGCAGCCTGGTGAGGCTCCTGCATGAAAACCTTGATTTTAGACCTCTATTAATAAAGAAGGATTGCAACCTGAATAATCCATCACCTGTAAGTCTGAAGGCAGAGGAAATCCTTCCACGACAGGAACCTTTGGAACTTGGACAAGTTGGGTTCCACCTGCATCATCTGCTAACATCACACTCCAAGAAGGGGGATTGGAAATGCCCAAAGCCTCGAAGTTAACCTCAGAACTAATCCCAGATGGCAAAGATGTTTGAGACAAAGAAGTGACACCAGTTGCAGACTGCAGATACAAAAGACAAATAGAAACCTTAATATCAAAATCCCACTAGGGCACATGAACACATCACATTTGATATAATTATAAAATTGAGTGTGATGGATCTTGTATTGTAAACCAAGGGGGAAGCCTTGTGCATGTGAATCCAATATGGTGCGGCTCAACTATTTCAATCCCACGCCATCATTTTTTTATTACAATACAAGGATCTGGAAGCTAAAACCAACTTACCATTAATCCCAAGTCTGGTTCACCAACAACTACCAAATCTTTGTCAGCAGCATCAACAACACAAGGATCTACCTGTTAACAAATTGTCTAGAATTAATGAGATGTATTCACACAGAAGCAATATACATAAAAGTAGGGAACCTTTTGGCTTTTGCAAACGTTTCTTGGTCTTCACTCAAACTTGTGCTGAATGCACATGTTCTAAGCAAGCATGGTGAACCACTTTGCAAAAGGGCCAAGTCAAGCCTCTTAATTCTCAAATGCAATAAATGTCTTTGATGATAAAGAACTTCACTTCTAAGAGTCCACATGCATTATGATATTACAAATAAAACAATATGTGAATTTTCCTTTTCTCCCTGACAAAATAAAGAAAACTGTCCTGGAATAATACGTTTAAAATGGTTTTGATCTGTACCTTTGTCCTTCCTACAGCCTTCAATGAGTAGAATGAAGGAAATTCCAAAGTAGGAGGCTCCAATAAAGCATAGACTCCTTCATTGTTATACCTCTTTTCATCCAACTGCACATTAGACAATCCAATTACTTAGGTCTACAACTCCTTCAGTTACTTGAAAATGAAAAAAATGCTAGTTTAATGGCCAGGGAAACAAAAAGAAATTAGGTTTAATCAGTAAACTAAAACATAATTGAAACTTGATCGTTGGAATGAAGCTACAAAATAAAGAAAAAGATGGACTGAGGAACCCTAACCTGTGGGTAATCCGAAGCACTAAACAGAGTGTACAGTTTTCCTGACTCTCCAACATGATCTAAACTGTACCCACTTAGCATGTCACCAAATTCATCTTGATGTGCCCTTACATCTGGGCCTTCATGTGATCTTATGATCAACTATAACAACAAAGAAAAGATATCAATCTTAGAATGACAACTCATGAAAGGAGCAAGTCATATTTTCCCAAAATGCGGCAAAAGTTTGAAACCTTACTTAACATTTTGTGCACAGCTGCAGACACTATTGCCAAAAAACCAAAAAAGAAAAATTCAAAAGAGGTTCTAAGTAATTTGAGTAATAGTGACTTGCTTGCATGTATGTTACAATGTATGCATAATAGTACCTACCTAATAAAGAGAAATTAAACAGAGTCTAATCAATGTTGAGTAATAATGACTTGCTTGCGCGTTACAATGTATGCATAATACCTACCTGATAATTGATCAATATGCACAAGTTATTTATCTTGATAAATTCAATGAACTGATCATAACAACCAGAAAATAAGCATACAACAAGAATGTCTCAATGCTACAGTGTGTAATTTTGTTAAAGAACTTGGTTCTATGATATGCCATTAAGATTCTAATATCCAACTAGGTGAATACATGGCATCACAATTTCAAATTATGATGACAGTGAGAAATACCAATCGCAGACAGAGACGTTTGTTCAAAATATATCAGCTGGAGTAAAGTGCAATATTCATAATATTACCTTTAAGTTGGATTGCTTTAGAAAATCCTCAGTGCATTCAGGACCCCACCAAAGACCCCGTTCTCGAAATGATTTTTCAACTAGACCATCCTCCTTTGATGGATCTGACCATAGCACATCAGTCAGTATTATATTTGGACCTTCATCTGGAGCATCTATAAGAGATCTTTGAACCTTAGATAAATCTTCTAAAGAACCTAGTTCCAGCCTTTCTTCCCTCTTTCTTTTAGACCTTCTCAAAGAGGTAGCACACATGCTCCGAAAAAGACCTCCATGAGTGGTATATACACAATTGGCTATGATCGAAGCCAGAGGGAGTTCCTTAAAGCAGTCAAGGCATTTATTGTAGACATATTCACCTTGATTACCAAATTTGGTCTCAACCTCCACCTCAAACCCCAAAACGGAAGTGCAATATTTAGACTCATGGTTCCCACGAAGTAGATATACTCTACAAGGCATCAAGACCTATAAAAATAAAATAAAGTAAAAAACAAACAGAGAAAGAAATCATATTAAAGTCCCAAGAGTAAGTGCACCAAAATGCTACGCAATCCAAATCAACATACAATGCAATTCGCTTGAGGACCATATAACCAAAAACACAAAAATAAAATAAAATAAAAGCATTAGCATGCGACTTGGCCAGATGCATGAACATATAAAAGGTCATATATAAATTCTTCTAAGTTTCTTTATCAGGTCAAGTCAGAGATTAACAACAAGCCGTAAGGGAACCAGTAGATTACAATTAGCACTATCTTCATGTTACCTTCCAAGCCAGCAAGACCAGAAACACATCCAAGCCCCGTGATCCTCTATCAACATAATTTCCATTAAAAACATAAAATTGCTTGTCAGAGGGAAAACCAGCATGTTCAAAGAGATTGAGTAAATCACGGAACTGTCCACGAATGTCGCCAACTACAACAACTCTTGAATCCTCTCCATGGCAATCCACTGCCACACAATTCGGCTCCTTGCAGAGGATACTTGTAGCAGTATCAATCAATTTATCCACCACAGAAACTGACAGAACAGATTGAAAATCCACTGGTGACTGCTCAAGAGCAGACATCATTCCCTGAACCCACTCTAAGGTTATCCTGTCATCCAAAGGCCAGGAAAGAGAGTGCTGAAAGGTTGAGGACGACAATGATTTCTGCACCTCACCCTGACAATCTTCACTCTCAAACTCATCAGCTACTACCACGAGGCAGTCATCTTCAAACATCAAACCTTCTACCCTGCCAATCTGCTCCTCATGGCCAGTATCCATTGTCGCCTCAAAAACACTTCCTCCCAACTCATTCCAACCATCTTCATTCTTGGAAACCGCTTCCATCTCTGCATACTTATCTTCAACCATCGTCCTCTCAGCACCTAGCCCTCCAATCTGGACAAGCCCATTGGACGTGTGCGTTACCCCATAAACAGGGCTTTCCATCAGCTCAGGCTGACCATCTTCATTTCTTAACTCAGTTTCTACCCCTCCACTCCACACATCCTTGTCACTTGTATCATCATCATCAGCCCCATCACCCTGTAACAATCATCAAATAAACCAACCAACCAACCAAAAATTGAACAACAAGGTGGACCAACAAATCGCAAAATACAAACTTGACATGGTAGCTCATAAACATACATACCAGTTCACTAGGTTCACAACCCAGCATGGTTACAACTCTGGGACGTTTACTCACAATCCCCATTGCAATCTCCTTCATCCTCAACACCTTTTCCACCTCTTCCTCACCCAACCCATCACACGAAAGCCTTCCCAAAATGTTCACCACGTCCCTACACGAATCCACCTGCACCCACCACACACCCAAACCAATCAATCAAACGACAAAACGACATAAACCCAAAAGAACCCACAAAACCATCGCTTACCATCTTCTCAATACTGGAAGACAAGGCCTTTTTTACGTCACCGGCGGTCACCTTCTCAACTCGATTGTTCACAACTCCGCGCGCGATTTCCCTCATCATCACCAGTGAATGCACTTGCTCGTCGTTTAGGTTCTCAAAACACATTGCGTTTATGCTCTCCATGATCTTCTTGCAGTCGCTTTTCATTCTCTCTTTTCGACGGTCCATGTCTGCAACACCAAACATACATACAGCATTAGCTTGACGATCAAAATTATCAAAGCATACACTGATTTTCTTCGACTAAAATGGCATCAGCACAGCTGCTAACCTTCGCCGGGCATATTCGAGTTCGAAATTCAGAGACTTTGTGATGGGATTTTGGTGAAGAGCTTAGTCTGGGAAACTGGTAAAATGCAGAGAGAGGCCAGAGCGAGTTCCTCGTTCACTGAATCGAAATGCAGAAATCAAACGACTTTTGCCCTAAATCGTTTCGATGACTTTACTTTTAGGCAAGTAAGACAGACGACACAATTTTCCTGTCGTATATTGACGCCCAAGGCCCAAGGCCCAAAAAACCAACACAAACTACCCAAGGATGGATCTAGGCCCAGAATCAGTTGTGGTGTCCCTATTTTATTTCTGTGATTATTAAATTATTATTATTATTATTTTGAACTTTTTGGTGTTTCATAATAGACTAGTCTCTCCTCACGCGCTTCTGCGCCTGCGAGGAGCTTTTTTATAATAAAAAAATTAAATTTATTTTAGACTTAAAAATAATAATGGGTAGTTGTGTTCCATAAAAATATGATCCATTATCTGTTTTTTCTTTTAATTTTAATTTGTGTAAATAAAAGTATAAATTTACCATATTATCCTCATTTAATTAATAAATCCAATTCTTAATGTTTGCATTAACTAAGGGCATTTTTTGGTATTTTGAATGTTTCACCATTCTCTACCTTTTGCTTTATATATAGAGATAACATGTTTTGTGATTATATCCTAAAATTGAAACTTCCTTGTAATCAAGCTTTGTTATCTTATTTTATTTATTTAGGGAACGTAGGAAGCGAGAGTCAAACTCTGACCTTAGGTGTGAAATGTGTAAATTCATGAAGCTAAGCGCCTTTTTTTTTGTGGGGGGGGAATTCCTTTAGGCTATGATTTATGTGTTTTGGATGTGTGTTTTTATCTGTATAAATGTTTTAGGCTTTTTTCTTTGGAATGTGTTGAGCATAAATTTCCATGAATCAACTTGCTAGAACATGAGTGAGATGTTTAGGTATAGCACCATGTTAAAGAATGGGCATGAGAAGGCAGGAGCTTATAAGCTGGATTGGTTCTTTTATGCTTAAACTACTGTGGAAGCAAAGCCCTCTTGAAATATACCTTTCCCTATTGCATTGGCTGTGCTAGCTTCCTCCTGCAAACTTATAAGTGCTTCAGAAGAAGCAATAGCAAACTCATGTATAACTCCTGGTAAAAAGATTGAAAAGATAGCTACCAGTAAGCTCACATATATATTGGTCATTGCATTTGTCTAATTTGTGCACTGGGACTCCAAATGTCTATGTATTTTCATGAAGTGCTCTTTCTCACTGTGTTAACACAAAATTTGGGGGAAGGAAACTGTAATAGACTGATTCATATGGACTTTATGTTGATATTATTTTCCCGAGTCGGAAATACAAGTTTTACTTTAGTAGTTTATATGATATTTGGTTTCTTTACTTATTGTCAATTGATTTTGAATTGGATGCTCACATACCATATATAAATTTTTTTTAATAGATCTACTATTATATGGGTCCAACCATCCTTTGGTTTTCACAAAATTAATCTGGATGGATGAATCATTGGCCTGGTATTTTCATATCATAGCAGATGGATGTAACCAAATATATATGCAATATTTACAGGCAAAAACTATATATTCAGTCGGTTTGTGAAAAACTGCTAGGCTGCAGCAGGATTTGTCACTTTACTTGGGACAGTTCAGAGTTCCAAATACAACCTACCACTGTGTGCAGCTTCAAACAACCTTCGTTAGTCTGATTGGGGCCCTTTCAATGAAAGTCCTTTACCACTGACATTTTAACTGGACAAAGCTTCAATACCATGGCAGATTGCCCCCATTTTTCCATGACACTTTACTGTTTCAATAATATCAGCATCTATACATTTGGTTCATGTGCAATCAGAAGCTAACTATGTGCTGGATGCCTAGTTCATTTTAGGGCACACAGCATCCAAAGACAATGGCTTCAACAACATAATTATCCTTTTGTTGTACTGAATATATATATATATATGTATGTACTTAGTTGTAGCCTGCATGGAGAGTTTCTTGTGCAGACATCAAAGTATATATGCTGCCAAGGGGACATGTGCCCACTAGAATCCAGGAAATTTCAAATTTGTATGGACCATATGCAAAAGATCATGATGAGGCCTCATTATTAGTTTAGGGGTGATGTGGTACTGTCCAAAGTTTGTCTCTCACTCATCCTAAAGATCGGTCCTAACCATTTGTCTTTCATCAATTTTTAATAAAAGGGAAAACTACCTCTACATTTATTAGAGAAAAAACATCTCAACAACCAATAATAGATGATGATGGGCACTTTATATTTGAAATAAGATCATCAATTAATGTACTCACATAAAAGTTAGAACTTTGTAAATAGAGTTAAGCAACAGTCAATCGCCTATGCGCACGTGAGTGATTTCTAACCGTACATTAATTTTTAGGAGTTATATTTAATCAATATTCAACAGTCACGAGTGAATATGTCCAAAATCTTGATAAGAGTCAATAAAGTCATGTTTATGATCAACAACTGTCAACCCAGCTAACCTTTTGCAACCTATATCTTTTGACACAACAAAAATGGTACCAAGTGTGATCATATCTTTGAAGCTATGCTTTGGTTTATATAAGGTTGAATATATGGAGCTGTGGGAGTGGGAGAGAGTGCATCTCAACTGCAGAAGAACGTGGCATGCGCACACTTTTAGCCCCAAACTGGGTCCACACGTACCTAAATCAAATTATGTGCAAGGAATCTATGGCTGGACGAACTAATTAAAATCCCATATTATTATTATTTTGCATTTTCAAATCAAATCAAGCATAATGGTGATGTTCCTCCATGCACAACTGGCATTTGTGCTCGAAGATTCTATAGTTGTGTAAAGTTGTAGCAACAAAGCAATCCCCTAGGAATACAACACCCTCCTAATCTTGCTTTGAAGATGCTGAAAATAATTATAGTTATCATGACATGAGATCATAGAGAATTTCATTTTTCGGAAATATATATGTAACCCGACCCCTCTATTGAGAGTGCAAAATGTGTGATTTTGTGTAGGTTTTGAATACTCGTAATGAAAACGATCTTGTCATTTTGAAATGCACTTGCAAGATGTGGAAAAAGAATTTGCATTCTCATTTCTAAATGCCAAAACATTGCACTCTATCTAACACCAAACCCTATAAAGATTAAAGATTAGAAGAAAAAACAGAAGCTAATAAAAATCCCCCTCAAAATGGTTTTTGTTTTTTGTTTTGTTTTGAATGTAAGCGATATTCTAAATTATAATTCACACATGCACATTATAAAGTATTATGGAAGTTCGAACTTGAGATCAAATGTCTCCAAGCCAATATCTTTTTCACTAAACTAGACTTTGTTGGTTATGAAAATAATTTTTTATGTATTAAACCATCCCTTTTTTCACTTTTTTTAAAATTTAAATTTTTGCTTCCTTTTCCTTTCTCTTTTCTTTTCTCCTTGGCCCTTTGTAATATATATATAAATAAGTTATCCTCAAACTTGAAAACCTGTTGAACACAGGATAATATTGAATTAGGATCAGAGAGGTTTTGGACAACATCGAAACAGACACGATCTAGTAGATCTAGGCAGGTAGGCAAACGATAATTCGTTTCGATCTTCTCTGTCGTTTAAGTATTTACCCTTTCAATCCAAACACACAATAAACTATTTTCTTTATTTTCTTTCTTCTTCTTCTTACATTTTTCTTCAGTTTCTGATTCTAATTTATTAGCCTTCAGATCCATTATTGACACGAACACGATTCAAAACATGTTAACACGATCCATTGCCAGGTCTACATACATGTTCTTTTCATTTGTCCACCAATATATTATATAGACGTAATCATTATTAATGAATGCTTGGATTGATAAGTTTAATTTAAAACATAAGCTACATGAAATTTGACTTCAATAGTATAAGTCGTCAACATCTAAGCTACCATTTTTAATTTTATTTTTATTGGAATGTATCTTGACATTCATCCAAGGCCGGCCTTCCTATTGCTCAAATAAATTATTACATGTTTTATTAACAAATTCATATGTAAATTTTATTGAATATGAAATATTAATGTTTTCAAACTCTCAATAAACAATTTGTCACCAAGAAATCAAATCCAAATCCAAATCTTGTCTTCTAAAACTAACAAACCACAACCAACATTAGAGTATTTTAATAGGAATATGAATATTTTTATATTATAAATTCATAGTCCTTGCTTAGAATTCTACACATTGGTTAGATAAAAAAACCTTGTCTCATTTCAAATTTCCCCTTACAAGTTACATCTACCATGTAATGTGGTGGTGACCTTTGTCTCACCTGCCCTATTAGATTCTTACCAATTTATCAAAAAAGAAACTTTACCCACAAATCAAAACTCACCCTTTAATCTTGCCACATTACAAGCAAAAAGTTCATTGATTGAGTGATTTGAGAAAAAAGAAGAAAAAAAGAAAGAAACTTTGAAGACTTGCAGCTAAAAAACCAGTCCCATTACATCACTCGCTGTTCTTCTTCCCCCCATAACTATAATCATGGCAATTTAAGACAAGTAAGCAAAAGTTCCTTAATCCCCTTCCTTCCCTCATCTCTCTCTCTCTCTCTCCCTCTAAAAATAACTCCTTTTGAACCGGTCCATCTATATCATCCATCTCTCTTTTCAATCTCAGCTCTTCATTACCACCCTACTTTTCCTCCCCCACTCTCTCTCTCTCTCTCTCTCTCTCTCTCTCTCTCTCTAGGGTTTTGATTTTGATTCCTGTACACAGACCCAGAACCCAAATCATCAATCTTTCAATCAATTTATCTCTGATAAGTGTTATGACTTCAACATCTGTGAAACCCAACTTGTTGCCTCCTGGCTTGGTCTCCAATCTACAAGATGTGTTGAGCAAAAGGGCTGGTGGTGAAGAAGACAAAACTGCTGAATCTACTGACCCTCCTTCTACTTCTGAAGCTGCTGATACTGTGGAGGACCCTAATGACAGTTCCAAGCCCATTGTTTTGGTCACCAATGGTGATGGGATTGAGTCCCCTGGCCTTACTTACCTCGTTGAAGCTCTGGTCCACCAAGGCCTTTACAATGTCCATGTCTGCGCTCCTCAATCGTGGGTTCTCTGTAAATTTTGGTTCTTTTCTTTGTTTCCCTGTTTTCTGTGCTATTTTTCTAATATGGGTGTGTGGGGGTCTCTCAAGTTATTGATTGTTTAGTGCATTTTGGTGTTCCCCGCCTTAGTTTTCTCATGCGGGTAGGTAGGTTTTCTTCGATTATTGATGATTTTTCCGTTTTGTTGCTTACTTCCCTTAGTTTTTTTTTTCATCTGGGGATGTGTGATTCCTTCATTTGTGGTATTGGTAATGTATAATATTTGTCTTTAATTTGCAAAATTGGTTGCTTGCTTTAGGGACAAATCACTGTCAGGTCATTCTGTGACCCTCCGGGAAACGGTTTCTGTGAGTTCTGCTGAGATAAAGGGTGCCACAGCTTATGAAGTTTCAGGTATGACTATGTTTCTGCATTCGTTTCCCTATTTTCTTGTCTTTTTTTCCCTGTGTTTTTGCAATTGCAGTTTCCTGATTTAGCATGTGGAATGGATGAACTTTTATTTTTATGATTTGGTGGAATTGAGGTGTCATTTGTTGCATATCGATTCTTTTTTTGGTTAGAGCTTATAAATTTTGGTACTTGTGATGTGGTTTCTATCATTACGTAGTTTCAATGTGCAAGAAATGATTGTGCCCGGGGCAGCATTTAACAATTCTGTTCATTGCTTTTATTTCATGTTACTTCAATTGACATGCTACAAATATATGCCGGCCGAGTTTTGATTTGTTTTTTCTTTCTGCTTTTTCATTTTGGTTGTGGACACTGATAGTAATAGGTTTTTTGACGTTCTTTTACTCAGGGACTCCCGTGGATTGTGTTTCATTAGCATTATCTGGGGCTCTGTTTTCTTGGTCAAAGCCTTTGCTGGTTAGCATTAACATGCCGTTTTTAAGACACATATAGATCCCGTGTTCAGCCTTTTACTGAGATTTCTAAGTGCAATCTGGTTTCAGGTAATCAGTGGAATCAATCGGGGATCAAGTTGCGGTCATCATATGTAAGTTTTAGTTTATATGCCTCTATAGTATTCCTGATGTCTTTGATTCTGGTATTCAATATGTCAAGTTTCTTTTGGTACATAATTTTTTGTAGTGATATCTTTTTCTTCTTCTGACTCTGTTATATTTTCTCCCCCTGCTAACAACATATATCTTGTATTTGGATTCTAATGTTTGTTTCAAATGTTAACTTCTACCAGGTTGTACTCGGGTGTTGTTGCTGGAGCCAGGGAAGCATTAATAAGTGGAATACCATCTTTGTCAATATCACTAAATTGGTGAGTTTACAAACGCTGCAATTTGATTCTCAGTTTCTTTTTGCATACTAATGTCTGTACGTTAATCTTTGGTGTTATAATCTATTGTAGGAGGAAGGATGAAAGTCAAGAAAATGATTTCAAAGATGCAGTTGCTGTCTGTTTACCTTTGATAAATGCAGCTATCAGGGATATTGAAAAGGGAATTTTCCCCAAAAGTTGCTTCCTCGATATAGAGATTCCATCATCTCCTTTATCAAACAAGGTTTGTGTTTTTGAACCATTATTATATCATTTGTTTATGTAACATCCCACATCGACCAACGAAGAGGGGGTGATGTGCCTTATATGTACATGCCCGCTTCCATCTAGTATGAGGCCTTTTGGGAGCTCACTGGCTTCGGAGTCATGGGAACTCCGAAGTTAAGCGAGTTGGGGCTAGAGCAATCCCAGGATGGGTGACCCACTGGAAAGTTGCTCGTGAGCTCCTAGAAACAAAACCGTGAGGGCAGAGAGGGGGGCCCAAAGCGGACAATATCGTGCCGACGAGGACGTCAGACCCTTAGGGGGGGTGGATTGTAACATCTCACATCGACCAACGAAGAAGGGGTGATGTGCCTTATATGTACATGCCCTCCTCCATCTAGTACGAGGCCTTTTGGGAGCTCACTGGCTTCGGAGTCATGGGAACTCCGAAGTTAAGCGAGTTGGGGCTAAAGCAATCCCATGATGGATGCCTAGCAGTCGTAGGCCCAGCACCTCCAACCCATCCAGTGAAGGATAAGTAAATTTCGAGGATGAAATTTTTATAAGGGGGGTAGATTGTAACAACCCGGTCCTTAATTTATATTTAATTATTAATTTGTTCCAATAAAAGACCACTATACCCCTAGAATATTTTAATAGTATAAAAGTTGACTTTTTGACCGGGAAGGAATTTTGGGATTTCAGTTATACCGTTGCGTAGAGCGCAGCGAGATGAGTCCGTAGACATGTAGTGGACTCAAATCGGAGTCGTAATGAAGGAGTTACGATTAAAAGAAGTTCAGTGGCATAATCGTAAATATTTTGAACTTCAGTTTATATAAACCCAGAAATTTCTGGATTCAAGGGCACGACCAGCCGACTTTGGGAGCTGTTTTCTCTCAGCTCTGACCTCCGATTCAGGAAGACCAGTGCCAAACGAACCACCAAACTTCCCTCTTCCAGCCCCAGCCTTTCATCGCCTCGATCCGCTGCCATAGTCGCCGGAAACAGTCACGAAATAGGCGGTGTTGGACAGTTTTTGACAGAATTTCCAACCTTTTGTTCTCTGTCGTCCGGCCACCAAATCAGACGAGTGAGGTATGGTTTTCTAGCTATTTTTCATGCTCTAGCTGCTGGTTGGGTAGGATTTCAGAAATTTCAAGCGTAGATAGCTCGATTTACGAGTTAGGTTTCAGCCGGTTTTGAGAGCACAGTTTCGGCCAATTTTTGGGGTATGTCCAAGAACAAAAGTTGTTCCAAATGGGGTATTTTACCTAAGTTAGGAGTTTGGGCTGGTGGTTTGGAGTTTTTCAGACCACCAGGAATTGATCAAGCCACCCACGCGCTGCCGGCGCATGTGGCGGCGCGTGGGCAGATTGGTAGAGACCACTTTCAGTTCTAGAATGATCCTTGGGTCATCACGATTGAAACGACCTGACCCAATTTCCACTTTGAAATCCGGGTCGAAACCTGTTTAAAACTGACCCCTGGTAACCGTGGGTCGCAGGTGACCAAAATGCCCTGAAAACAATAACATAAATCGTGAGCCCCTAACTCGTGGCTGCGCCTGATAACTGTAGGCTGCCTACGTACCCTTTTTGAGGGATCAAGCCACACGTAGTTCTTTCTTCAGTTCCTGATATGTAACTGAACTGTTTATTGTAAACCTGGTTCTAGGGTTGGCATTCCTGGAGTATCCGGGACTCCGTTTTACGATCCGTCAAACACTATACGATCCTGGCCAAGTCTAGATTACCATATCCGAAAATGGTTACGATCCAACGGTTCGAAACTATTGAACCCGGAAATCACACAGTATGCGAGATCCGTTCGGGGTTCAAACGTTAACCAAATTGAGATCCGCGAATTCCTACGCGCCCGTGATGACCCAAGGATCATTCTAGAACTGAAAGTGGTCTCTACCAATCTGCCCACGCGCCGGCAGCGCGTGGGTGGCTTGATCAATTCCTGGCGGTCTGAAAAACTCCAACTTAGGTAAAATACCCCATTTGGAACAACTTTTGTTCTTGGACATACCCCAAAAATTGGCCGGAACTGTGCTCTCAAAACCGGCTGAAACCTAACTCGTAAATCGAGCTATCTACGCTTGAAATTTCTGAAATCCTACACAACCAGCAGCTAGAGCATGAAAAATGGCTAGAAAACCATACCTCACTCGTCTGATTTGGTGGCTGGACGACAGAGAACAAAAGGTTGGAAATTCTATAAAAAACTGTCCAGCACCGCCTATTTCATGACTGTTTCTGGCGACTATGGCGGTGGTGAAGTGCTGGGGCTGGAAGAGGGAAGTTTGGTGGTTCGTTTGGCACTGGTCTTCCTGAATCAGAGGTTGGAGCTGAGAGAAAACAGCTCCCAAAGTCGGCTGGTCGTGCCCTCGAATCCAGAAATTTCTGGGTTTGTATAAACTGAAGTTCGAAATATTTACGGTTATGCCATGAACTTCTTTTAATTGTAACTCCTTCGTTACAAGTCCGATTTGAGTCCACTACGTGTCTACGGACTCATCTCGCTGTGCTCTACGCAACGGTATAACTGAAATCCCAAAATTCCTTCCCGGTCAAAAAGTCAACTTTTATACTATTAAAATATTCTAGGGGTATAGTGGTCTTTTATTGGAATAAATTAATAATTAAATATTAATTAAGGACCGGGTTGTTACAATTTATGAAAATGATCACTGATGGTCTCAAGTACTCTAGGAATTTTCATTAAGTAATACAATACTTTCAACTTAAATGGTGTGCTCTTATATAGTTTAGTTTATTTGTCGGTGATGGTATTTTATGGGTGATACACAAGTAGATTGCAATTGGCAAAACCTTCAATCGAACTAATGTAAAGCTGTGATTTTGAGGAAACTCAACTGTTTTGCTTGGCCTCTTTCTAGTTATTTTGGTGTAACTGTCCATGTGTTGATTGTCTTCCAGTTCCGCACTACTTTGACATTGATTTTTATTACCACTTAACTTAAGTAATGTTGCAATTCCATGTGTAGCAATCTTTACATTATTGAAATCTACTCAAAGCTCTTTAAGAAGTGCTTTCTGTGTTTCCTCAATTTTTTTATGTTCGCTAAATATATTCTTATTTGATTGAGGTATGTGTTTGAAAGAAATGCAGATATTTGACTAGTTTGTGTTGCATCAGATCTTAGTTACTTATATTCTGTTTGTGTTCTAACTCCTAATTGAACAGCATAAAACTATAAGCAAACCTGAAGGAGAAGGGACATTGTTGTCCCATTCCAGGACATCGTAGTTGGATTACCTTAACATTGCATCTAATGAGAGGCAATGAGCTCCCTCTCTTTTGTTGTTCAAAGTACTTCTGTTTTAATTTTTTAACCACTTACTGTGACCTTTAATATGAGGTCATGATTTCGACATCTTTTGGATGTCCTTTGTATGTTATCTCCTACTTATGTACAGTATTTTCTTCTACTTGATAGGGTTTTAAGTTGACCAAGCAAAGCATGTGGAGATCAACTCCTAGCTGGCAAGCCATTTCTAGTCGGTATCCTGCTGGACATTTCATGAACAGTCAACAAAGCCTTGGAATTCAGCTTGCTCAGCTTGGTCGGGATGCTTCTGCTGCCGTAAGTAGATAGCTCTACTAAAGTGACGGCTTTTTTTGTTTTTATGTTAAAATTTTCTGATTAATGTTTTCTGAATAGAGGGATTACTCTCCCTACTTTGGTTTTCATTCTTGGATTTTTGTATCCCTTTTCTTTTCATCAGGGTGCAGCTCGTCGCGTGACGACACAGAAGAAGAACGTGGAGATTGAATCAACCGGAGCTGCAGGAAAATCTGACTTTGAACGGGTGAAAAAATACTTCCGACTAGAGGTAAACAAATTTCTGGCACCTAAGCATATATGAGGGATAATAAGGGTCTGAAAAGAAAATTTTGAATCTATAGTTCATTAGGCTTTCTTATAATTTTCAACCACAGAAGTGGTCTTTTTTCCATTTGTTTAAACTTCTCTGTGGAAGCAGGTTGCATTTGCTTCCTCCAGGAAACCTCTGAAATGAAATTAATTTAGAATAGTTATTACCACGGGAGCCTATTAACATTGTAAAGTGGCTGATTTAGGATAGCATAAATTTATTTTCCTCAAGTTGCTTCTAGCACTTACGATTAGAATTTTACCTTTTGCTATAAATAAAACTGTTGATACTATAACTCCAGCTTCTCATCTGTTTGATTTAGGTTAATCTTAATTTGTGTACTCTTTTCTGTTCCCATGTACTGATATTTTTACTACTTCCATTTATAAAATAACTAATCCAAGTGGATTTATATTTATCTATGCAGTTTGTGGATAAGGAGAAGGAAGATACGGATGAGGATCTGGATTTCAGAGCACTTGAAAGTGGATTTGTAAGTTGAAAGCGCCATTTCTCCTCTCTATGTTTAATTCTGGAGGAATTAAATTGTTTAAGTCTACTTTCTGATGAAGTTCAATCTGATGATTTCTGGTCCTCTTTTGACCCCACGTGTTATTGTAAGATGACCCTGTCGTAAAATCGGCTTGCATATGATATTTATTGTCAAGAAATAATAGAAAGTGCCGTAGGAGGGGCTCCATGCCATTAAATGGTTTCAGTAGAGGTCCCTTTTTATGGTTGAATGCTCATTGTCATTTGTGTAAGTTGAAGCCCTACCTATCGTTGTAGGGTATTTACTAAAGATTTGAAATAGGTAGTCTTTGAAGACCCAACTATCGAACTCTTTTAGATGATAGGTATAATAGATGAATGTCCATGTTTGTCTTAGACAGAAACATATTTTATTTGTTCACAAGGTGGCTGACTCTTTCTTCTAATTTGAACCAACAGGTCTCGGTAACGCCTCTCTCTCTTTCACCACATCTTGAGTCAGAAACTCAAACAGCTGCCTCCAATTGGATCTCTTCTGCACTTGAAGAGCAATAAGCCTTTCTCAGTTCCAACATGATTTTGTGTACATCTGGAGTTCCGATACCTCTCTTTTTTTTTTTCTTTTTTTTTTTGGGGTCTGCAGTTCTGATATTTATTCACCTATTTAACAGTTGATCATGATTTCTAGTGTACTTTTCTATAATTTAATTTCTGTGGCCTCCACGTTGATAGTTTCGGTTTATTTCGTCATGGAGCAAATGCTTCTTGTAATCCTATGGCATGTTTTAGAAATGCCAGTTTGTCTTCATTTTCTTCTTCTATGCACCAGCATTAACACTGCAGGTTGTATTGTAATTGGATGTGGTTATACTCTTGTTATAGGATGACTACTTGTTGGGTTGTGTTTGGTAGAAAGTTTTTATCCTTTCCTGTTGTCCTGTGCAAACTGGGGAAATGACATTAGTTTCAGACGAATGGTTGAAAACCAAAGCCATCACTCTGTGGCTGTAAGAATCGTCATACTCTGATAAATCCATGTAAGCAAGGGGCTTGTAGTTCAAATATCCCTTGTAAAAAAGAAGATTAAAAAAAGGAATAAAAAATTCGGTTAAAGAAGCGACTCTGTACGGAGGGATAGAATATAATGTGTCTAAATTTAGATAAATTAATATACGCATTCAAACAAAGGAAAAGCATACCAAAGAAAGGAAAGTGAAAGGACAAGAAAATTAAAAATTAAAATAAAAAAATCCCATAATGAGCACATTGTTTAGGAGAAATTATTGTATGATACTGGAGTACGACCGCGTGGTATGAGTGAGGTGGAAAATGTATCTCCAACTAGTAATTACTTTACACAAGAAGATGAGAAAATCAGTAATGAGTAATGTCTTGTTACTTCTTCTGATGTTTTTGAGAAAGTGGAATGACAAAATAAAGGAGAAAGAGGTCACAAAACCAAGCCAAACGTAAAAACTTTCTTGAGCGTAACTGGACATAAAAGAACAACAGAGAAACCAACGTAGAAGTGCATCTTCTAACGAAGACATTACTTTAGGGAAATCAAATCAGCTAAACAGAATTAACATTCTTTCTAAGTCGTCCCTTTCTACTCCCTCAGCAAGACTAAACTTTCGACGTAAGTATGCGTATTATAGTTGTTATAGCAATCCACCGCCAACTTAATTCTAGTTTCTGTAACCTGCTTGGTTTCAAGATTATAAGAACACAAATAGATCCCACAAGGATATCCCACGAGGAGTTCGTTGCTCATTGTAATGGCCAAAGGGTAAAAGCTCCACTTTCCAGGAAGGTAAACAGTCAGCAACTTCTTGAAAGACTTTTCTTGGAGAACCCACATGTCAATGTAGTCATTACCAGCTCTGAAATCTCGATTGGACTGCAACAGACAAATTGATCCCTTGTACTCCGAAATTAATACCTTGCAATAATATGGCATCGGTTCAACAGCATCTGTAGCAGAAGCTCTTCAAACACCTCACTGTCGGTATCGAAAGACAATAAACAATGATCAGTAGCATCCTTTTCCTTGAACATAATCCAATATGCTACTCCATTAAAAAATGCACATTGATCAGAGTGCAACACCAGGGTCTTTATGGAAGCAGGAATTGCATCAATCCTTTTCCAAGAGTTTGTGCTCAAACTATAAACCTCCACTTCAATGCAGTGGTTCCCCACAAAAAATGAGAGCAACCTTACCACCTTGTAGTCGTTAAGCCTGGGGTGGAACCCGAATGCAACACCAGTGGCATATTCAGGCCAGGGGAAGCACAGAATGCTGGTGGGAGGAAGGACTGCATGTTTCTGAATTGATATGTTGCATAGGTATATAGCAGTATCCAAATTCCACAGTTCATGTGACAGACAAACTAAGCCATTACTTGAACCATGTATGTCAATTTTGGGCCCTGTTAAGAGATGCTTAATCTTCAAGCACGGCTCAAATGGTTCATTAGAGAAAAGGGTGTAGCAAATTTTGGATTCGCGTCTTCGTTCGTGGAGGGCAAATAAAAGCATGAGCATGGTTTGTGACATTCCTATTAAGATGCATTCCAATAAACCTCGAGCTTCGAATCAAAGAACTCCATAACTTGCATACACAAATAAACCGAATAAGAGATTTTACCGGTAGTCTTGATAATACGTTGATCAAGATTTCTTCAGGAATGTGATGGGAGCCATTGCAGCCTGAGTTACTCATCCTGATTAATAGATAAAAATGAGAGAGGTTGGAAAGGATGTTTGCTCCTACGAAATTATATTGTTCTGTTTCAAGCGTTAAGCTTAAATTCAAAAACCACTTTGAGGACAACACACACACAAAGATGATTACGTCACAATAAGACTGCATGAGTGAGTGCATATTTATAGCGTTGGTGAGTTCATATTTAGTTCGGATTTTGGTTACTTGGTCCTATTATAATTGAGATTTGTGTCCTATTGTAATTTAAATTTATTTCCTATGTTATTTAGGGTTAGCACATCTTTGTACTTATTTATAAATACCTCCTTATTTTCTCCCCAAAAAAAAAAAAAAAAAAAAAAAAAAAAAAAAAAAAAAAAAGAAGAATATAAAAATATGAAATATATATACAAATCTGAAAATATATGAAAATTAAGTATATTTGACATTGGTATCCGAGCCTTTTCCTGTTACGTGTGTTTGTGTTCTCCTTGCAAGTGAAGTGTTGTCCTCTCCCCTTCTCTTTAGGGGGGAGGGGGAGTGAAAAATGATATGTTTCTCATTTGCACACCTTAAATACTCTCAAATGCGTTGCTTGCCCCATTACCTTGACATTCATAGATCTTCCTTGCAAAAAATAAGACAAATTGAAAATTATTAAGAAATCTAATTGAGACCAACAAAATCAATGAACTCGGTGCTTCAAGAAAGTACTTAAATTTCAATAATTTAATTGCATGGTCAAATGATATCAGATTCAAGTGATTTTTTGTAGAAATGATCATCGAATGAATATCTACAAAATAGACGGTTTGGATTAGTGAAATACAAGACGGAGTGGGTCCTACAAGAGTGTCTCTAAAATAAGTTTATTTGAGGGATCCCTTATCGAAAGCTATTTATATATATGCACGCCTCTGTACACACGCGTGTAACTATTGCTTTTTATTTATTATTATTTTGTATATCTTAGTTTTTACATTTTAGAAGTACGAAACATAAAATGGGTCTAGTTGTGTCATAAGAAAATAAGACCCATGCTCTCATTTTAATTTAATTTATTTAATGAAAAATTATAATTTATTATTTATTCTCATTTAACGAATAGTTTTATTTTCAAACTAAGAGTATTTTGTGATATTATAAATATTTCACTGTTCTCTGCATTTGTCTTTATCTATACCAGAGGTAAGTAGCCCAACATACTTTTCAATTGGGCTACTAATTAAGTAGATTAGGTATTTTTAGTTTATTCTGTCCTTTGAAGGGGTGGGGCATTTTGGAAAAGGTCAAAAGAGAGAGAAATATTTTGAAAAGAAGCCAAAATGGATGAAAATAGCCTAATTTATTTTTGGATTTCCTAAGGAATCCCTTACATTTGTATTTCTTTGGTTTGAAAATTGAGGGGTTTTTTTTGTCTTTTTTGAAAAAGTTTTTGCTTTTTTCAAAAGTGAAAGTTTTTTTGTGGCTAAAACCTAAATTTACTTTTGGAGTAATTGCTCTCTCAGGCAAGGTCTTGAATTCGAGTCCTGCTATATGTGTTATGTGTGTGATTTCAGTGTGTTATCGCCCCTCTTAATAAGAAAGGTCCTCAAAATTATGTAATGTAAAAAAAACATACCACGCAAAAGAAAGTAGAAGGACAAGATAGAGGAAAAAGGAAACACATATTGAGCATATAATTTAGACTACTGCATTTGTCAAAAAACCAACCCAGACATTAAATCTTTCTCACAAAGTAACTGGACATAAAAGAACAACCATGCAAAACATAATTTCTAACGAAGAAATTACTTTCGGGAAATCAAATCAGCTAAACATAATTAACATTCTTTCTAAGTCGTCCCTTTCTACTCCCTGAGCAATACTAAACTTTCGACATAAGTATGCGCATGATAGTCGTTATAGCGATCCACAGCCAACTTAATTCCAGTTTCTGTAACCTGCTTGGTTTCAAGATTATAAGAACACAAATAGCTACCACAAGGATATCCCACAAGGAGTTCGTTGCTCATTCTAATGGCCAAAGGGTAAAAGCTCCTCTTTCCAGGAAGGTAAACAGTCAGCAACTTCTTGAAAGACTTTTCTTGGAGAACCCACATGTCAATGTAGTCATTACCAGCTCTGAAATCTAGATTGGACTGCAACAGGCAAATTGATCCCTTGTACTCCGCAATTAATTCCTTGCAATTATCAAGCATGGATTCAATTCCATCGACAACAGCATCTGGTAAAAGAAACTCTTCAAACACCTCACTGTCGGTATCAAACGACACGAAACAATAAGTAGCATCCTCTTTCTTCATAATAAAATATGCTACTCCATTAAAAAATGCACATTGATCATAGTGCAAAACCATGGTCTTTATGGAAGCAGGAATTGCATCAATCCTCTTCCAAGAGTTTGTGCTCAAACTATAAACCTCCACTTCAATGCAGTGATTCCCCTCAGAAAACATGAGCAACCTTACCACCTTGTAGTCGTTAAGCCCAGGGTGGAATCCGAATGCATAATTGACATATTCAGGACAGGGTAAGCACAAAATGCTGGTGGGAGGAAGGACCACATGTTTCTGAATTGATAGGTTGCATAGGTATATAGCAGTATCCAAATTCCCCAGTTCATATGACAGACAAACTAAGCCATTACTTGAACCATGTATCTCAATTTTAGGCCCTATAATTTTGGGCCACGTTGAGGGATGCTTGATCTTCAAGCACGGCTCAAATGTTTCATTAGAGAAAAGGGTGTAGCAAAATTTGGGTTTGCGTCTACTTTCGTGGAGGGCAATTATAAAAGCACGAGTATGGTTTGTGACATTCCTATTAAGATGCATTCCAATAAACCTCGAGCTTCGAATCAAAGAACTCCATAACTTGCATACACAAATAAACCGAATAAGGGATTTTACCGGTAGTCTTGATAGTATGTTGATCAAGATTTCTTCAGGGATGTAATGGGAACCATTGCAGCCTGAGTTACTCATCCTGATCAAATTGATCAAAATGAGAGGTTAGAAATGCGCACACAAATCATGGAACAAATTCTGGGAAACAAATTCTAGACAGTTATGCAATCACATGAAAATAACACATTCACTCCAAAAAATGAGAAACCCTACATCTACAGGAAGCAAACCCTTACCTGAACTGGCTCCCTGAGAAGCTTGGCTGTGCCGACTACCCGCAGTAAAAATGAAGGAAGAATGTATAGGGGAGAAGAGAGAGACGAATAAGAAAACACCCTCGTTGGCATTAACTCCCAACCGTTGGATGAGATTCCAGGGATGCAACGTGAAACCGCTTCTTTTTTATTGGGCCTTGGCCACTAGATTCAAAGTCACCTCTAGGTAAATTAACCCACAAAAAAGAAAGAAAAAAAGGAAAAGGGCGTGAGATTGTTACAACTTACATGGCTATCTTTCCGTGATGGTGGGAATGCTTGGAGAGTAGTGTTATGCTTGGGTTCCTATATTGTTAGTTTAGTGGTTCAATTTCATTTTAAATTAGATTTCCATGAATAAAAATGTTAATTATTATTGTATGTACGATATTTTCTTTTTAAATTGAGCTACAAGGTCCTCACACGATATTGCATCTGTATATATAAATCAAAATGTAGAGAATGATGAAACATTCAAAATACTGGAAAATGCATTAGTTAAGACAAACATTAAGAATTGAAATTATTAATTAAATAAACATAATATGGTAAATTCACACTTTTTTATATTTAAAAAAGTTTTAAAATAAAACAGAAATCAGATAATGGGTCCTATTTTTATGAAACACAATTACCCATTATCTTTTTTAATTCTAAAATAAATAATATAAAAAATAAAACCAATTGGCACACGCTCACGCGTGTGTGCCAAAGGGCTAGTATTATATAAGCATCGATCTCAGCAGGGTAAATAGTGAGTTACATTCATGAATTGTTCATACAATGTGCACCAACCCGTATAAAGAAATTGTCGATAAATTTGTTTATATTAATGGGCTTAGCATAAATTTCTTCCTATATAAATGGTGTCACATAATTTTGAACCAAAAAAAAAGGTGTCACATAAAAGTTTGGGGCACATAAAGAAAGTGTCCATGCATTCCATAATATTTGAGAAAATTTCTTGATTTTGGGTTATATTGAAAGGACCAAACTCTTGATTCTAGTCCTAAGTTCCTAACCTACCTCCCTCTCCAACTTGAGCTAGCTAATTCCAAGAATATATGAATTCTTTCTTTTCTGCAAGAA
The DNA here is from genome assembly GCA_903112645.1 of Prunus armeniaca. Taxonomy (NCBI): domain Eukaryota; kingdom Viridiplantae; phylum Streptophyta; class Magnoliopsida; order Rosales; family Rosaceae; genus Prunus; species Prunus armeniaca. The sequence continues at coordinate 3,576,518 of CAEKDK010000003.1, read as the reverse complement.
AAGGTACAATAAAAATAAAATTCAAAATAAACCCCCTTTTCTTTTGTATCACTAAATGAACCTTTGGTGATGCTTTATTTTAGGATGCCAATTGAATTACTTCCACATGACTCGTTCACACAGCTCTGTATATTTTAATGCTTCCTTGGACTCTAAATTTTCTTAACTTATTTTTCTTATGATTTTCTCTTCGTGAGATGGCATCCACCACATTGCGCAAGAAAGAAATCTTAACAGACATCCTAGTAAGACTACCTGCAAAAACCCTTGTTCGATTTCTGTGTGCATGCAAGTCATGGAGTGATTTGATTAACAGCTCGAGTTTTATCACCACACAGCTTAACAGGAATGTCACCAAACACCTCCATGTCTCTCTACTTTGCCTCCACTACCCCGATCTCAAACGTCCTTTCGAGTTCTACGAAAACTACGAGGACTACCCAGATCTTAAACGAGAATTGGAATGGTCACTTTTCTCCAACGAAACATTTGAGCATTGCTCCAAGTTAAACCATCCCTTGGGGATCAAGAAAGATTATAGGGTATATGGCTCAAGCAATGGCCTAGTTTGCATTTCGGATGACAAATTGGACACCAAGAGCCCTATACACATATGGAACCCCTCGGTTAGGAAATTTAGAACCCTTCCAATGAGCACCAACGTTAAATTTCGCTACATTGCTCTCCAATTCGGGTTCCACCCCGGGGTTAACGACTACAAGGTTGTAAGGATGTTGCGCGTCCACAAAGATGATGCTTTCGCAGTCGAAGTTTATAGTCTCAGCAGAGACTCTTGGAAGATGGTTGAAGAACATCCTCTTTGGTTAAAATGCACTTGGCAGAACCACAGGGGTACATTTTATAATGGAGTAGCATACCACATTATTGAGAAATTTCCTCTATTCAGCGTTATGTCATTCGATTCGGGCAGCGAAAAATTCGAAGAGTTCATAGCACCGGATGCCATTAGATATTGGTCGCTGCTGTATATTGAGGTTTACAAGGATCAAATTTGCTTGCTTTATTATTTGAGATTGTTTCATTGTGAGGAAGAAGGCATGTCACAAATTGAGTTTTGGGTTCTGCAAGAAAAAACGATGGAAAGAAATGCGTCCTTTTCTTATCCTTTCAACTACTACAATGTAGTTGGGTTCAGTATAGATAATGAACTATTAATGGAGAGAAGTGGTTATGGCAATGCTCTGTATTTGTGCAACTATGAATCCAAGCAAGGTCGTGAGACAGGGATTGAGTTGGCCATCTCGAGAAATGACCCTGAGCAGCTCTTGTTTGTATTTACCTACATAGAAAGTTTGATTTTACTCAATTGTTAATTGGTGAAGAGATGTGTAACTTTTGGCACGACCAGTTGGAGTTGGATTATACATATCCAGATTATTAATATTGACAGCATATTTTTTTTGCTTCCCACCCATTACCATGACAAATAAGGGTAATTACCATTCACATGAGCCAATTTTATTTGTACATATGAGATTAACAAATAAATAAATTTGTTGGGTATGTATAAAAAAGAAAATCTGAATTTTTTGGTTATTTTCAGAATTTCAATCAATCAATTCAATTTTTTTTTTTTTTTTAATTTTCTTCGCTGCGTCAATGCCCTCATGCAACAGCTCGGCTTGTTTTTGCGTTCAGGACATGCTCAATCTTGGTCGAGCCCACCTTCTGGCGGGTTTGCAATTGATTGATGAAATGAGATTTTCCTGCCTAGTGCCAAAAACCACTGCTGGAACTGCTCCAAGTTGTAACCCAAGTCCTATATGGTATAAATTGGACTTTTCAAAGCTATGTTAAACAATTTAGAATAGAAGAGGGCATCAAATTGGGTGGGTTTGAGTAAGGGTGTGAGAAGAGAGCTAGGTTTTGAATAGGGGCAAATGGGGTTTTGATTGTAAACAATTTTTTATTATTTTAGTCTTCTAGTGAAATTCTCAAGGAGGTCATGGTTGTGTGTGTGTGTGTGATTCTTCGTGGTTGGTTGTCTGCTTTTTGTCCATTGATAACAAGGTGTGCCTAAGTACAATAATATTGACAGCATATCAAGATGATATCGATATGGTAGTATGTGAGAGCATTTCCAATATAATTTTGTATCCCTAAATCATGTAAGCAATATTGACAAAAAAAAAACAAAAATCATGTAGCCAACTCGACTTGTGCAGGAAAAATAAGAAAGAAAAATATATAACTATGCTTTGCACTTCATCTTAAATAATTTCTCATAAATAATAACTCAAAACACACTCTAAACATCTACTTGGTTGCGCCACAAGTTACAAATATATCTCATTAATAATCGAGAAAACCTAAAGTTCTACGTAAGTAATTGCAAACAATAATTCATTTTGACCATAACGCATGTAGGCCAACTTAATACCTGTTTCACGAATCTGCCTGGATTCATAATTACACAAATACAAATCTGCTGCACCCACTGTGAAATCATTCTTTCGAGTAAGAGTTCATCGTCAACACTGATCCCCATTGTTGAATAGCAGCGATCAGAAGAAAAAACAAAAGGCCTCAATTGTTTCCACCCTTTCTTTTGTAGAACCCAAAAATCATTTTTATCCATGCCCTCCTCCTCGCAGCAATAATTTCCATAGAGCAAGCAAATTTGTTCCTTGTAAATGCCAAAGTGTAACCCCCATATACCACAAATGGCATCAGGAAGTACGAACTCTTCAAATTTTTCGCTGTCCGAATCAAAGGACACAATGGTGATTATAGGGCATTTATCAATAATGGTGTATGTAACTCCATTCAAAAATGTGCTTTGATGATGCTCCCAAGTGCATTTTAACCAAGGAGGAACATCTTCAATCATCTTCCAAGAGTTTGTGGCAAGACTATAAACCTCGACGGCGAATGCTTTGTTGTCCATGCACATCATCCTCACAACCTTGTAGTCATTAACCCCGGGGTGGAACCCGAATTGGAGAGCAATGTAGCCAAATTTCGTGTCGTCGGTGATGCTCAACGGAACAGTCCTATACTTGCCAATGGTTGGGTTCCATATGTGTATACGGCTCTTGGGTTTCAATATTTCATCCGAAATGCAAAGTAACCCGTTGCTTGAACCGTATATCCCAAAATGCTCTGTGCTCCCTAAGGGATGCTTTAACTTGAAACGCTGCTCAAATGTTTCATTGGAAAAAAGTGACCACTGAAGGTCTTGTTTCACAAAAGGGTCGTCAACATCGAATTTAAGTTCAAAATCTTGGTGGTGGAGGCAAAGTAGAAAAATGTTGTCACGTCTTGTTGCATTTAAATTAAAATGTGTTGTAACAAAAAGTGAGCTGCTAATCAAATCATTCCAGAATTTGCACGCGCAAAGAAACCGAACGAGGGGCTTCGGAGGTAGCCTGAGAAGGATGTCCATTAAGACTTCTTTGTTAAAACCTGGTTTGGAAGACATCCTGAGATGAATTGTTTAATTTTTGCAGAAAATGCAATGACTCACTTTTGATGTTGGTGATTCGCAAAGCAAAGGAAATGAAAGAAACGAAAAAACAGAAAAAAGAAAAAAAAAAAACAAAAGAAAGTAAAAATGGTTTTCAGGCTAGGGCAGGTTATGAGGAGTAAAGAGTGACTAAAATTCTGGTCAGGACGTGTTGAATGGATTAGGGTGACCAAGTAATTTAATTAGCATCCTAGAATAAAGCACCACCACATGGCAATGAGAGAGAGATGAGCAACAATTAATCTCAAGGAAACGCACCGGGTTCTTATATTAGTTTTTCGTTTATCAATATAAGTAAGGTGATTCAATCTTGAAAAGAGAAATACTGCTAGACTAATCACTAGTTGGCAATCTAATACTCACCCACATATCCAAGGAATTGTGTAAAGACAAAATATTTTTAGTGATTCGAAGGGAAAGGATTTGTTGTTGTTTTATTTTTAATATAGGGCTCAAACAAATTTTTAAGTCCAATGTTATTGTAACTTTCATGCCATGTATCAAAATAGGTTAAGACCGAACAAAATGAGTAATTTGTGATGATGCTTTGGTCCAACGCTTGAGTGGCTGAGGGCAGATAGGTATGGGCATTTTTGTGACTTTCGTAACTAAGACATGTGTGAAAATAGAACTTGGGCCCCATACTAACCACAGTTTATTCTTGCCTCTCTTACTAAGGCCCTTGGGATTACTTTTATTCCCCAAAAAACCTGCTTCACTTTAAAGTTAAGCAGTTTAAGGTGTTTGGTAAAAATAAAATATTTCGATTATTTTAAATGCATTGGCTTTTTGACAACAGCTTTTAAAAGCAGGCTTTGGATTGCTTTTCAAAGCTGCTTTCAAAAGAAGCAGAAATGAGCATTAATGAATTTTTTAAGGGAGTTTCACTAAAACACCCAAAATGGGGGTTGAAATTATAAAAAAAACCCAACACCCAAAACACTTTATAAACACACTCAAAACCCATCATTACACACACTCAAAACCCATTTATAAACACACCCAAAAAATATACAATTGTTGATTTTGAGGTTGATTTTGGGTGTGTTTCTATGTTTAAATAGTGCTTGTGTGTTTTTTTATAAATACATGTTTAGGATTGAGTTTATTTATAAATTTGTATTTTTTTAATTCCTAAAATACCATCATTCGGAAATTTTTTTTTTAATTGTTGTAATGCCTCTAAAAGTACAGTAAAACATAATATTATTTTCTTAACAAATGTTTGGGTGTACGTTAAAAATTCTGTACGTGATAGAAAATTGAAGAAATCACGTAGTAGCAAAGCTATCAGTTTTCACGAAATTATCGACAAACTTGATGATAAAGGGAAAAGTGAAATACAAAACGTTGGCCAAAGGAACAGTGTAGGTTATCGTGACTTCCGAAGAACAACGTGGAATTTGAACGTAAAAAGAAAGTATATTTGCCTACTCTTTGTTATGTATATGTAACTTATGTTTGTATCCAACGACAATAAAATTGATGTCGTCCTTGCCGCTCTGTTTTCACTTTGAAGTCCACGTACACTCCTCTCCTGTCTCTCTAATCGCTACATAGGTTTAGCAGAATTAGCTCCATCTTCTTCAAAGAAATGGCGTCCAAAACCCTAATTCGAACTGGAGCTTCCCTAATGAACCGGATCTTATCCAAACCATTGCTACACCCGAACCCCAATTCGAATCACCAGATTGTATCTCACGGCCTCGAAATCACTCCCAAGCTATTCCCATCTCTTTCAAACTTCGACACCTCCTTCCGTTTGCCCCAAAACGACGCCGAATCGCTGAAACGGGTCTCCTATGAAGGGCTCGTGTATCCTTGTGGCCTCCCTTATCTCCCGTTCTTCTTACCTGACGGTACTCTCTCTCTCTTTATTGGTTTAGGCTCATTTTTGGATTGTACGGTATGTTTGTGCCCCTTTTTTTTTTTCTTTTTTTTCCAGTCTATTGGACTAATCGACAGTTTGGTTGCTGAGAAAATGTCGGAAATATATTAAAATCAGCAGTTTTGATGATTTGTGCGTTTTCAGGACTGTACAAAGCTTACAGCAAATATTTAGATTGTAAATATTTGCACCTTAAGTTGAGAAATTTCGAGACACAGCAGCCATAATGGTGAATAGGAATGGAATTTTTTATTATTATTATTTTTGGTGTGGACTGAGTTCATCAATTTCGGTTTTAGTTTCAATCAGGATAAACGTTTCACTAGTATTACACCTTATGTTCTAAGTTGAAGATGATTTAGCTTGTAAGCGGGTACCTCTGATTTGTGCCCACCTAGAGGTTCCCATTTGATAAAATTTGATGGGTTGCAAATCTGAAACTTATTTAGTCTCATAAGCTGGGATTTCTAACAATTTAATGGATTTTGTTCTTGAGGCTTAATGTAAGTTGCACGAAGCATTTTGTTTTGTAACTGGCATATTTATGTTTTTAGGCAACAAGTATATTTTCTTTGTCATTTCTTTTTCCGATCTTATTGCCAAAATGATGGGAACCTAATGTTCCTAATCTTAAAGATGGGGTTTAACTATTATTAGTCGCTCTAATTATGATAGATTGATATTCTGTCATGACCATCACATAGAGAATGAACGTATGCTTAAATTCAGTAGATTGGTTTCTAAAGTTTATATTTTGAGTTTTAACAGGAACAACAAATCTACATCATTTCATAATCCTAATGCTAGCTAGGTGTTCATGCGATGTGATTTATAGGTTTAGGCTTATGCTGGACAAAAAGTAATTGTTTCTGCGCTATAAAATGTTTTCTGGGAGAACCTTGTAGATGGAGAGTGAATTCTTCTAGCGTTACGAAATAAGACGTTTCATTTTACTTCCATATTGGTGTCAAGCTGTGTAGTTCAGAACAGATTTGTGTAATTTTTTTGTTTTTTGACATTGTGCGGTTCTTTTATTTCTTCCTCTGTTAAATTATGATTGTCATAGTAGACTGGGAGCCCAACTTCTGATGTTTGAAGTACCCAAAAGAAAAACTTCTTTGTCCAAAAGATAATGTCTACCGAGTATGCCAACAGGATAATAGTCAACTTGTACAGAAAGTAATTTGACAGTGACTCCAATTTTGTTTCCTTTTGGTCCTGCTTAAATGGTATATGTTTTATTCCTCAGGAGATGATTCTTCATCATCAGAGCCAATGCTATTATTTCCAAAGCGGACGTTCCAGCCTAGTACCATCCGACGCAAGAGGAACCATGGATTTTTTGCTCGGTCTCTCTCTGTCTCTCTCTCTCACATGACACACACATACACACACTCACTAGTGATCTTTCTTTTAATGTATAGTTTTAGGCTGCTTTTTGGAATTAGTATTATGATTTTAGTTATGGGCAAGTAGATATATAATGCAAATTTAAGGTTTATCCGTTTATGAAGGAAAAAGTGAAAGGCGTTTGATTTAAGGGCTCCCGATTTCCCAATACTATTTTGGGATCATTTTACTTCTTTTCCGTGATAGGCAAAATTAGTTTCAGCATATTACAGGATGCGATTCACTTCTCTGGATAATGGGTCATTAAAATATGCCAGTGATCAGTAGATTAATGCTATCAGTTTCTCTTCTCTTATTTTTCAAGTTTCAACTTGGCAAGAAAATAAACCAGTTATCAGTAGATTTTCCATGCATGACTAACATAATATTTATTCACATGAACAGCAAGGCAACCAAGGGTGGACGGAGAGTAATTGCTAGAAGAATAGCGAAGGGTCGATCAAGAGTTACAGCTTAGCATCTCTTTCTCTGGCCTAGTCTTGCCTTGGAACCTAGTCTAGAAGCTTTACCTTGGATCATGGTAATGTTTATTCTTTTGTAGTTGCTTAGCCTTCTTGTACTGAGGCTTCTTAACTGGAAACAGAATTTGTTCGATGACATTTTCTTCTCGCAACCTTGAGGGTTCCAGCTATTAAATCACGTTCCATGCATTTATGCTTGTCATAAATTTCTTGTTACCTCAGATTTTCATAATGTTTCAGTTTAATAGTTGTCATTTTTTTTTCTTGGGTGATTCTGGTTTGGCATATGTCGCTGTTGTACAAGCGTTCGAACAACAGTCTTGAAAAGCGAGGCCATGCTTATGAACACTGGCCTGTATTGTGACTGAGTTACAATAATAGCAAGAGAGGGAAGCACAGCTTACAAAAACCCTTGCACTTCCTTTGAATGTTTGAATAGAATTTGCAAAATGCTTGGGAAGAGTAAAAGCCCCTTATGCCGTACACACTTGATGGGACTGTGATTTGTAATTTTACAGGGGACATGTGATTGCATTCTATGTTTCACTAAAACGACACATCGTTTAAATTACCATTTTCTGGAAGGATCACGATATGTGGTGGGAGATGTCAATATGACTAATCTATCAGTAAATCATAGATGATTTAAAACCATTCGACAAAATAAATAAATAAACAAAAGATTATTAAAACCAAATATGGTCATTTACCTATTAACATTTTTTCTTTTCTTATTAATGGGGTGGGGTTTTCGAAGTGTGAATATTTTTTATTTTCGATATTGAAAAAAGAAGTACCATTAGATTAAGAGCTAATTGTCTTTAATTTTTTTTTATTTGTGGATGTATAGACAATTTTTGGCCTAAATCTCATTTTTAAGGTTGGGCTGTAGGCTGCATAAGATTTGTCTTTATCTGGTGTTCTCATATACAAAATAATAATGAAGCAGGTGGTAGCTTAAATGGAATACAAATAAATATGGGAATATAATAACATGTGAAAGGAGGTAGATATGGGGCTTCAACAAACATTACTCCCCAAGGAGCCTGAACTAGCAACATTTAGGTTTTCTAGTAATGGGAATAGCGTCACCTTATGCAAACGTCAAGAAATAAATATATGCATTTTTCAGGTTTATGAATATAAATCCAAGTTTCCAACCATACAAAATACCTAATTTGAATTGATTGCCATGTCTAGCTAGCTAGGCTTCCGAAACATTAGGGTTTGCAATGAATTGGGTGCTCGACAAAGGTGACAAGGATGAAGATACCGATAACGGGGACGATGATGAGGAAGATGATGGCAATGAAAGTATGGCATCAATGCACTCCAATTGACTGGATAGAAACTGAAGATCTTGAGGATAAGCCCCATGAGTAGATGGAAAACATGATAATTTGGCAAGTGAGTCAAGGTCTTGTGGATCAGATGGGTAACATGGCATCCTACAAACATTACCATCAAGGATCTCACACAATTTAGGCAGTGTGGGTAGAATTGAAGGGTTTTCATATACTGCTGGTGCTGATGATGCCATACTAATTGGAACCATAAGTTCATTACCAATATTATAATGTGCAGCTGCTTCATCAATGCTGAAATTTTGAAGATGTTGATTGGGATCAAATTGATGATGGGGTTGATAGCCTAAAGACCACGAGGACTCATATGAGGAAGAATTTGATGGCAATTGGAGGGGAGAAGGAAAATGATGAACGAAATTGGGACCGTAATTGGTCTGGTCTAACTTGATGAGATTGATGTTATTATGATCAACATGAAAATTGAAACCTTGAGGCATTGGATTTGGAATGGGAAGGAATAGCTGGTCTTGTTGAGGACCCAAATTAGGGTTTGTGGTGAGGGTGAAGAAACTTTCCTCAGAATTACCACTAGGGTTGTGAATATCATGAGAAAAGGAGGCCAAGGCAGGAATAACTTCATGAGGGATGAGCTTCTTTTTTATGCTTGAGTTCCAAAAGTTCTTCACTTCATTATCTGTTCTTCCTGGTAGGTGCTTGGCTATCTGAGCCCATCTGCTTGCATGAAGAATGTAATTAACATATCACAATAATAATGAGGAGATGATCATCAATTGGTGGATGCTCAAGCTATATATAGATGGTGATGATATAAATAATCAAATAAGTTACATGTAATATATGTACCTGTTGCCTAGAATGCTATGGAGTTCAATGATGAGAGCAGCCTCTTGGGGAGAGAAGCTCCCACGTTTTAAGTCAGGTCTCAAATAATTTATCCATCTCAGTCTGCAGCTCTTTCCACATCTCTGTAGGCCTGCCTCATGGAATTCACCAAACTCAAAAGTTACGAGAAATATAGGAAAATTTAGGTAACAAATTAAAATGGATTAGCAACCAGAATCGCACACAAACCAGAGAGAGAGAGAGAACCTGCAAGTTTAGGAACTGAGCTCCAGCAGCCATGGCCATATGTTGTAATGTAGTTTATGAGTTTTTCATCTTCTTCTGGGGACCATAACCCCCTCTTCACTTTCTGTTTGTTGCAGCAGGAGTGATGTCCCATCTCTCTCTCTCTTTCGTTCACAAAGCAGTACTAATATTGCAGCCAATGGCAAAAGAAGATAAGTATTGTGTATATATACAATTACAAAACAAAAGGAAAAAGTGATTACTATAGAAAAATAAAGCTAGCTCTTTATCTCTAGCTTAAAGTTCAACTTCTGTGTGTGCGTGAGAGAGAGAGAGAGAGAGAGAGAGAGAGAGATTACAAGAAGAAACAGTGAAAATGTAGCTAGTGTGACTTAGTTAGAAAAGAGAAAAAAATGGATGCATGACATGAAAGCGCAAGTACAGTGAGGTGGTGAATTTAATGTTTGGAGCAGTACTATAGCTAGCAATATATATACATATGGTGGTGGCCCCTTAATTTAGGGTTTGTGGCAAAGGGCTAAAAACTGCAGCACCCTTCTGCTAGACTTGTATGGCTTATAATGGGTTCTTCCTTTGCTCACTCAGGGATGGGCTGGCATGTACACGTGTCTCACATGCAGAGCCTCTGTATACGCAGGCCCCACTCTCCGCTTATCTCCCCAGAGAAGATCAAGTTCAGTCATTACCATTAGCAGGGTGTGATTTGGATTTGAGTTAAAGAAAGTAAAAATATTAAATGGATTGAAATGTCCGAGTGTTTTTTTTTCTTTTCTTGCTTTTTAAGCAAACAAAGCTAACATCCACGAGAACCGCGCAAACAACCAAGATTAATGATCCCATCCAACACTAATCATAGATTTAATTACAATAAGAGTCAACCCAAGTACACTAATCTGCAGCTGTCTAGCATTACCACTAACCACAGACGGTCCTTTTATGTGAAATTCACAGAGGAAGTGATTTTGCTTTTCCACACGTGCACAAATATGTTGAGAAATTAAAGTTGTACATGTTGTGATCTTTAGGAACTTACCTAAGAAAAAGGGAGCTGATTTTCCTACTCATCTTTTATCCACTATACTATCTTTGTTAAAAATTGTATGTTTCCACTCCACTTTTCTCCACTTACACTCCCTTTGTTAAAAATTGTATGTTCTCACTCCTCTTTTCTCCACTTACACTCCCTTTTTTGTTATAGTAAAAACTTTTAAAAAAACAAAATGGAGTGTAAGTAGACAAAAAGAGAGTGGGATAATCACCACCCTAAAAAAATTGTTCAAAAACCAAACAGCTTTCTCCTTGGATTGTTGTGTTCCTAATTGTCTTCCTCAAATAAAAATCTCATGTGCTTGTAAAATATCTAATCAATTGGGTAAGGAGAGGGAGATTCGAACTTGGGTGAATAGTGGGAAGCACATCTGCTCTATCCATTTTGGCTAAGTTCATATCTACGAATGACAAACTGAGTTCGATCCCAAGTTTTCTTATCATGCATGTCTTCCCCAACCAAATCCGCTCTATGAAGGATTGTATATAATCAATGTGGTCAAATTGTTCCCTTTGATTTCGAACCAAAAAAAATTTGTTCCCTTTGAACATAAAACTAATTGGCAAGGGACGGAAAAGGTAAAAACACTAAGGCAAAATTTTCATCCATTGATATATATATATATATATATATATAGAATGCTCTCAATAATCCGTGCATATATATATGCAGATTGTCGTTATAATGTGAGGCCAATATGCTTGAATGGAGCAAGTTATTATACTTGATCCCTGATACAAGTTAAGGTAGGCCTTTGGGTTTTGGAGAACATTAAATAAGTAACAAATAAACACAAATCTACTTTAAAATTAAGGGCATTCGGTAAACACAAAGAGACTGGTAATTAATGACAATTATGCATAGCTAACAACTATTTGTGCCATTATAGGTTTATAGTTATCCTTGATCACGAAAGAGGAAAGGGGATAAGATGAGAAGAAAGGGGATCGAGTAGGAAGGGCGGCCGAGGACCCCAAAGGGGGCGGCAGCTAGTAATTTTTAGGGTTTTCTCAAAGAGAACTGAACATGATTTATTTATTTATTTTAGGTTTATAGTTATTTTTGATCATGAAGAGGAAATAGACAAAACAACTCGTTGAAAGAGGTGGAGAATCACCACTTTTGGGGCTCCATTATGTTGAAAAATGATGAAAAGCAATTGGTAAAAGTAGGCTATTACGCTCTGTTTAAGGATTCGTTCTTGAGATATAGTACTTAATTGCTTTGTTTTTGCTCGATGGAATCTTGAGGAGGAATATGTTCTTCTATATAATAATGTTTAAAGTACAAATTTGTTGCTTGAGCTGTATGAAATTAACCAAAGCCAGTCTAATCCCAATTAATTTAGACACTGATGGTCATTAATAATACAGATACTATTGCCAAGACACATGAATTTATAAATAATTAAAAAGAAGATCCAATGTTCTTCTTCTTTCTTTTAACTTAAAAAATTGTAAGAACTAGCCCACACGTTTTAAATTTGAAGCAGTGTGACAGAAAAGTTACTTTTGTACAAAGTTGAGGACTTAAATTTAATCAGCTTTTTTCTTTGGATCCTAATTGCCTACTGTCATAGAAAAGCATAAGAGCTACACCATTAGGAAAGTTACCAAACCATATACAAAGATTATCAAGTCGATGACCAAAGCTAGCCAACGCATCTGCTACCATATTTGCTTCACGAAACACATGTCGGAGTTGAAGGACTTGGAACTCTGTCAATAGTTGTTGAGAAATGCAATATTTCAAGATGGAATAAAACCTTAAGGCAATTCTTATTTGTGATGAAACAGTCTGCTGCAAAGCACCCCAAGTATTATTGGTTGCTTCTGATAGAAAAAGTAAAAGTTTGGAATGCTTATGATGGAAGAGATAGGACCAAACCAGATTCTTGATTTATTGTTGCACATGCAACAATTAATTGCAACAGACTCTTTTGCTTTATTTGTTGAGCCATCAAAGGACACAAGCTGCAAGAGATTTTTGTTTTTATCCCTACTTATTGGGGAATCAAATGAAGAACATGAAAGAATGACTAGGTCATTCCTTGTCTTCTATCAATAGAATATTGATTTTGGTATGGGTCATTGTCCTCTAAAATATTGTTTGACAAACTCAAATCAAGTTTTAAATGGTAAAGATCTCAATCTTCTTGTTATTAACCACCCTCCCCCTCCTTCTTTCTAGTTTCTTCACATCCATTCTCCTTGATTAGGAGAAGAATATGAAGTTAATTAACTGATATCCCTGCGATATACAAGTTTTTCTCCTTCATACCTTCTCCTCTCCTATATGTTGTGTTTGCAACCTAACCTCTGAAATTCTGAAAGACTGAAAAGATGGAAAAGGAAAAGGATATAAGATTCAAGCATGCCAGAGCAAGGTTTAAACTTCAAACACATAATGCTTAGTTCAGTTAATGAAAGCTCCAACAACTGTCCTTTCAATCCACTCTAGGTTCTATATGCATGATAGAATACAAGTAAGTAAAACTACAGAAATCAGAGGCTGAAATCAAATTTTGCAACCACAGGCACTGGGATTGGCTAGAAGATCCCAGTTTTTTTTGGGGTTGGAAAGATGACTTTTAACCTGCAAATCTCATCAAAATTTTCATGTTGCAAAATGTAGTGACCAAAACATGATGCGAATATTGGATTGGACCCATAGCTGTATTCTTTATTTCTGAAATGCATAAAGGAGTAGAAAACTTTATGAATTATTGAATGTAAACCAAAGACAAATCAGCTTTTCATTTGATTTGCAAATTTTGCAAACCAAAGGTAAAAACCCAAAAACAAAAGTGGTTTTGAATTCTTCTGATATCAATCAGAAGGACTGATAATCTGTACCCCATGAAACAAAATTACAATGTAGGCCAGAGAAAATGACACAAACAAATTAAAGGGATTTGAGAGAAGTGACCCACCAGACTGAGTTGCTTCTCTTCATGGCAACCCCCCCATGAAAGAAAGTTTACGTTTTTACTCACAATTCAAGAAACGTTGGCCATGCTTTGTTGCTTTCCAATTTCACTTGCAGAGAATCCACATCAGATGACATCAACAAAATTTCACAGCTTTTGGTGGCATCCTGATTTCCTGCCTTTGTTAGGGGTCTTCCTCCCACGTCAGCAGCTTGTGGACCAATCACAATGCACCATCTTTGGGCTCGCAGGCCATGCATGTTGAGAGAAGTCAAACTTTAACGAATTGGAGATACTGTCTAAAACTTCTAAATATGTGTCCTCACTTGTGAAGTTGACCTATGAACCATTTCATCACAGTCTGGTCTATTTTGATCAAAACTACTATCTTCATGTAACTATTGTTTTGCTTTGAGAAAAATCTAAGTCAGTAAAAAATAGTATATGTCCAATTTTGATGGCCAGTTTTGATTTCTTAAACACACATCGTCGTTTAACTGGATTATTCTGTCCATCCTTAAGTGACAGAAACTGCCCAGCAAAAGCTTTTCCCATCTGCTTTTCATTATTTGAAGGTAATGATTTACTGTTTCACAATACTTCTGCAGGCAAGGTTGATAGTAATGCATCTGGTCCTTTCAATCAACTAGGTGTGAATGAAGTGACCATATTGTTAATTTATTTATATGTTTACCATCTGGTTATTATATTAGTAATAATGGTGATACTTTTTTTGTGTGTGGCTTTTTGGCCTTAATGGTGATACCCACATCTGCATCATGTTCCCTAAGTGGAGTTCAGAAGTTAATTTAGGGACTTCATGGTGATGCCCACATATGCATATAATTTGTTCATGTTCCCTAAGTGGAGTTCAGAGATTAATTTTCATGTAAAGATTTAATCTTTTCTAAACAGGATTGAAAGGGCAATCATATCTTCATCAAAAAAGGGCAATCATATGTCCAATTATGAAGCTGAGCTTACAAAGTCAAGTAGGGCCTTTTCAGTGAAAAATAAAGAACAGAAAAGAAAAGAGTAAAAGTAAAAAAGATTAAAAAACGCCCAGATAAGAAATCCTGTTTGGGTTTTACAAAACAGTGAAATCAACAACACCCTTTCTAGTATTTGTCTTTTTGCAAGTGGGGCAGTATGGCTATTACAGGCATCTGGAGTCCTCGCCAAGCATTAAATTTCTCACTAAAACTAGGCATATTCCAGCCATAACTTATGCAAATTACAGAAAGAAAAACAAGGGCTCTCACATTTGGTTGTATTTGATATGGGAAAGTAGAAGGATCAAGGGATCTTTTATATGACAACTCAATCACTCTCCATGTTGTCAATTACTTTTGAAAAATGTAATTCTTATGACAATCAATCTGAACCAATCACTCTACTTGTGCGTAATAACACTTTCAATCATTGAGCTAGTGCAACTTTCATTTCTGGACTGCATTTCAAACTTATAGAAAACAATCATACTTTAGCAGAAACTACAACATTACATATAACAAACCCAAGTCTTGTGAAATCCTTAGATGCAATTGACAACACACTTATTAAATCAAACATTGAAGTTGCATATGTTATTGAATTCTGAATTCTGTAATAACGCACTCTCTAAAAATCTATACTTGTCTATATAATCACAACCAACTCTCCTGAAACTTGTTTCGGTTCTCTATCAGTAATCGTTTGAAGCAAATCTTTGCGTAATTTGAACAATATCGAAATTAAAAAGGACAACAAGTTGTTGAAATCATGAAGGCAATCCTTACTTAGTATCCCTTACTGTCATTGATATCTTCCTCGTTGAACTCTGCCCACAGATATTGGAGGATATAGATCAGAACCGCAGTTGCTCCTTGTATCCCCATTAGAAAGCCCCATTGACTTGTTATGGTAATGATACTCCTCCATGGAAAACCTCTGCATATCAAAACAATTGGAAGTTCTCTGCTTGGCCTTAGTTGATTTTGTGAGACTCATGTAACTGGGTTTGCATACATTAGTTTCGTCTCCATTTTCCACCTTTAGATTGTTACTAAACACCAGAGTTGGAGATGCAGTAGTACACGAAGTTGATGCCGAGCTCTCATCCTGCAGAAAATCAGAACTTGGAGCAGAAGACGAGCGAGTTATTGGACTTGCTGTAGGAGGTCTAGCAGAAACCCTGGTTGAGACATTGTTCCTTCTCACTTTCACTGAGTTCTGTTCTGAAGAATATGGATAAAAGCCAACAATGCCATCTCCACTTTTCCTGGAACAAGGAGTGACTGCTGAAGGCACACTTTGAATCTCTTCCATCAGCCTATTTTCCCATGGCTTGGCTGCCATCCATTTTTCTAACCAGCTCCATCCCGAATTGTTATCGTCCACCTTCTGATGCCTAACAGCCTTTGCTGTCTTGCTTGTCCTACAATATGGACTGGCATTTGATCTTGATCTCTGGAAAAAAAAACAACATAATCATGCGCATACTCAAACACCATTCATATTCATTCAACTAAGCCATGTTTTTATCCTGTTAACTCTTTTACCAAAAAGAAATATAGAAAATCCATTATTACCTGTTGAGAGAAGGAGTATGCAATTGCTCTCTCCCTCTTGATGTTTGCTCTTTGCCTCATTTCCAGCTTTGCTCTAACTTCACTCACTGTTCCTGGACTATCACACCATCCTTGCTGAAAATTGTTGAAAACACAATATTGATCATAGGGTAAACAGGGTTAATATCTTCATCAAAAGTTAATAGAACAATATTGGCAGGATAATATGCATCACATCATCACAATTTTGAATGCAAGAAAATTTTGATAAGTACCTCAGCCTGCTTAATGGGATCAGCTTGGTAGCAATGTTCATCTAATGAGTTTTGCACAGATTCTTGCCCTTCTGGAGAGGTCCTTTGTGCTCGAGCTCGAGCCTGAACTCGAGCAAGTGCCTGCATGCACCTCAATGTAACAGCGGCTTGCTTCCTAACCTGTCGACCACGAAATATAGCTTGAAGCCTTACCACTGCTCTCAAGGCCCTCAAAGCCTGCCTTGCCTGCGGTTTATCAGTTACCCCATTAACCATTATCAAATGAACATAATGACACAACATCAAGCATTCGCTTATATGCAACAAAGTTCATATTTTCTTATTCATTAGATGGATAATCTACAGCCCAGTTTACTGATCCTAACTCTTTTCTTTGCTTTTCAACATCACAAGCCCAATGACCTCCAATTAATTCTATCTTTGAATACTCTCCATTCAAGCAGCTTATCTAAAACAACATAAGCTGATACAATTTGGCTTTCATTTTTCAATCCACTTCCCAACAATCTCTCCAACTTACTTAACTTTCTTCGGATTTCTTTATCATTTTCATTTTTACTCTGAACCAGATTAGATCAAACATACAAAGAACCTAAAACTAGTACTAAAACTGACCAGAGAATTGTAAGAGCAAAGAAAGACTTAAATTTTATATCTATATGTAAACTGTGTCGAGATGAAATAAAGAGGAAGTTACATATCAAAGTTGCAGTGTCCAAAAACTTTGTTACTGATAGTGCAGAACCTAAACTAGATTCCATAGCCACCCAAGAAGTTTGAATTGCATTACCCGTTTGAAAGAAATTTTTTTTTTTGTGAAACCATCAAAGAAATGCCTTGACACTCAGGATCAATCTCTTTATAATATTCAACACAGGACACAAAGTTAGTGTAAAGATTATAAATTTTTGTGACAGTAATTGAACTGAATTCAGCTAGCTACCTAAACAATAACTCATGTTTAACTATATAGAACATATAACTAATTTCAGTGTACTTAAATATATGCTACATGTTAATGGAAATAGCAGAAGGAGAGAGAACCACTTACCAAGAATCCCCGAAACACGGCTTGGATCCGAATAGCAGCCCACTCTTTCTTGATGACAATGAAGTTTTTAGGTTGAGTTCTGACCAGAGTAGCCATGGCAGCAGCTAATGCATCGTCGAGCGAATTCAACGGCTCTGCAGCTGCCACTTGGCTCCTCTTCATCCCACCTTTCGATGATGATCCAAACCCTTCTGATGAACTCCTCCAAAGCTTCCACTTCTTCTTGCTCTTGTCCCCCACCTTCTCCTAAAACAACCCAAGTACCAAAAACAAAAGAAAACAATAGAAACAGAGGAAACAGAGGAAAATAAGAAAAATAAAAACAGAGGGTGATGAATGTTGGGTTTACCTGGTCACTTGTGGGGGGCTTTTTGAGACTGATAAGTGACTTTAACCATTTCCCTGGAGTGCCCATTTGAGAAAAAACAAGCTATAAATCTGAATTAACCTTGAATTTCTCTCTGTGTTTTTGTTTGTGGGAAGCGTTTTCTTCTGAAAGTGCTTTTTGGAAACAGAAATAGAAGCTGAGAGCTGCAGAGAGTGCTGTCTGGGTTTATTTTTGGGGATTGGGTTTTAGAATTTGACAACAGATCTGTCAGTGTATTAAACTATTGATCAAGGAGCCTTGAAGAAGAAGGTTTTTTTTATTTATTTATTTAAATTAATTAAGGAAAGGTTTTATTAGTGATTTGAATTTCGAATTCGAAAAAAAGTCAATTGAAAGCATGTAACGGATATAAATTGCAAACGACGACGTTCAGGCGACACATCATCCGAGCCCTGTTAGTGACAAGGTAGGGGCCCAGAAGCAAGTCCGCTAAAGAGTCACTTGCACACTGCATCGGGTCCGGGCCTTTGGTTGGGCCTCACTTTTGAACTTGAACATGGGTTAATTGCATAGTTGCTGTTTTATATATGTTGACCATATTCCAAAAGTAGTTGAAGGCAATGCAGGGGACTTGCTCAGACAGAAAGATGAGAGGGGTGTGATCGAAGAACTCATTGTTGATCTTCAGCTAAACCAGGTTCTAGATCGTAACGTAGTCAAGTTATCAGGTGGGGAGCTTCAGAGATTCGCCATTGCTTTTGTTGCCAGGCAAAATGCAGATATATACATGTTTGATGAACCTTCAAGTTATCTTGATGTGAAACAAAGGCTTAGAGCAACCAAAGTCATCCGATCTTTGATCAGGCCTGATAGGTTTTGTTTTCATAGCTCTCTTCTCTTCTTGCCTCAAATTTTTTTCATTGCTTATATTTGTGGGATCTTTTCTTGCTTACACTGGCATGTTTAAGTAATGGATGTTTTGCTTTGCTTTACATTTTTAGCTATGTAATCACCGTGGAGCATGATTTTAGTGTACTATATTATTTATCAAATCACATTTCTTGTTTATATGGGAAGCCGGGTGCATTTGGAGTTGTAACCAGAGAATAATTGATAACCTTGGGTTGATGTTGGGATCGATATGGATGCAATTGATTACCCTCAGGGGATTGGTACCCCCCCCAGAGTGATGTAGGGAATTAGCATGGACCCAATTGATCACCCCAGATGATTGGTAACATCGGGGTGATATTGGGATTGATATGGATCCAATTGATTGCCCCTATGGGATTGGTAACCTCCGAGGTGATGTATGAATTGATATGGATCCCATTGATAAGTTCAAACCCAGCTAGGTTTACAACAAATTTAAGCCAAGTGCTCGAATTGACATTTAAATGGGAAGTGCATATTTTATATAAATAATATAGGTGGAATGATGGATAAGTAGATTAACTTAAACATAATATTCCAAGGGCATGGCATGTACTAACCAATCTCAACCCGTTTCAACTTATAGGCGCCCTTTCTGTATGCCTCTATGACCTCGAATGGTTTTTCTCATGAGTGACCAAACTTGCTTGCATTTAGATCTTTAGTGTTTTCTATTATTCTCATGAGGACCCACTCACCAACTTTGAACCTTCTCGGGTGGTGGCACGCTTTTTAAGAGAAGTGAAAGGAGATGGCGTGTGATGTTAATAAAGAGATTGAGTTGTCTGAAGCAATTAAAAGTGAGGTAAAGTAAGTCAAATTGTAATAAAATTTGTCGCATTTTCCAGTGAAGGCAAGGAAGTGAGATAACAATAAATAACTAAATGAAAGGTAGCTTGGGATCAGTTGGCTAAGGGAGTATCTTCAAACATGGGGGTTCAGTTCTTGGCCGAACTGAATCAGCTAGATTTCTTGTTTTGCAAACTTTTGCGCAAGACCAATCATAAGTTCAGTCAAATTTAAACAAGGTCTTGGAAATTCAGGAGTAAGTACCAATTTATTTTTCCCTCTACCACCCACAAGCGACATGGCAAGAGGAAAACCCAATTCATAAAGTATAGGCCCTTTTAATGTATAGGCAATCACAACCAGTGTTCTTGATTTTAGATCGCAAATATCTGCAATAAAGTGTTGGACTGCAAAACACAGTTATGGAATTAAAAGTAGAAAATAAAAAGATGGATACAATAATAAGGTGATACCATAACATTTATAGACAACCTAGGATTGCAAAAAACAGAGCCATTTGACATTTGCTACAAATGCAAGGTTTCATCAACAATTTGCAAGGTTCCACCAGATTCGCCTTAATTCTGTAATAATAGCCATTGTCTTTACTAAAAAATTTCCATTTGTCTACATTAACACCTACAATTTTCCAAATTTTTAGTAACAAAATTAACACCCATTGATTTGATTCTATTAAAGCTTGGGTGTTTTGGCTTAATTATCTTATACCTATTTAATAAATTGTCACAATTGTTCTAAGTTTGTTATCAACTGATTAAACAGATTGAGTTTATACTTATGTCGATCAGATTAATAGAATGTTTGACGTATCTAAACTGTTGTTTTTCCTGTTGGATTTTTTAACTTAATTATGTGATGAATAGTTATTGTTTTTACTCAAAATTTTCCATTTATCCAACTTCTTTATGTAAAAGGAAATGCAAAACTTATAAGATATTGATTAGGATCCTTTTAGATTTGGGGTAGGTCCCTCAATCCTCCTCTATGGCTTGGCTTCTCTGGTATCACTCTTTTCTCTATCACTTAATTTTCTTTTATTGTTAAATTTTCTGCTTTTATGGTGCGTTTAAATAAGAAAAATAAACTTTGGACTTTGACAAAAATCAGAATTTCTAAATTGACATGATCTAATTCCCGTGTTTGAATAAATAAAAAAACATAGGATTTAGAAATTCCACTTCCTTTTGTTGTTGAATTTTCTTCTTTTAATGAATTTGAGGGGTATAAATGGAGGCAAAGGGAATTGGGTTCAGTCGTGCAAGTGAAATGATGCACCTTTGTGTGTTATTTCAGTCCAAGTTTGTATCTTTGTATATCGATTGTGTGTACGGTTATATTTCCATTTGTTTGTGTAAGAAAAGGAGATAACAAATTTAAAATCCTCCAAAAAAAAAGAAAAAAAAAGAAATTAAAATACAACGGTCCTGATATCTTCACGGCCTTTTTGCTACTTTCCAAAGTCCTTACCTTAACCTCTGCTGCATGTTAAAAACAAAAAAAAAAAAAAAAAAAAAAAAAAACCTCTCTGACTCCAAGATTCCAACCCAAATACAAAAATAA
Organism: Prunus armeniaca; assembly: GCA_903112645.1. Classification (NCBI taxonomy): domain Eukaryota; kingdom Viridiplantae; phylum Streptophyta; class Magnoliopsida; order Rosales; family Rosaceae; genus Prunus; species Prunus armeniaca. The sequence goes on along the minus strand of CAEKDK010000003.1, from coordinate 3,555,372 downwards.
AAAACTTTCCAAGTAGGACCCTTTTTACTCCTTCCTTCGCACACACAAACCCAATTCCCATTTAGAAACCCTAAATTTCGCAAAACCCTCACTGTACCGTCTCTCCAATGGCACCCAAGCGCCCATCTCCTCTGGATGAGCCTCCGGCGGCTTCTTCTTCCGACGAAGAGGTAGCTTCGTCTGAAGAAGAAGTAGACGGAGAAGAAGAGGAAGAATCCGGATCCGGGTCCGAATCAGAGTCCGAGGAACCCGAGCCTCCAAAGGCAGCACCCACTCCCGTTGCTGCGAAGAAACCGGACTCGGCTACTGTCAATTCAAAGCCGCAGTCTTCATCCTCTGGCTCAGAGTCCGAGTCCGAATCCGATTCGGAATTGGATAAGGATAGGGTGGTAAAGCCGATAGTTTCGAAGCCAATGGAAGAGACGCCCAAGACCAAGAAGCCCAGATCGAAGGCCTCGGCTATTACTACGCCGGCGGCAAGAGCCGGGTTGAAGCGGCCGAGCGAGAGCGACCCCAAGGATTCCAAGAGGCCCAAGAAGAAGGTCACAGACCCGGATCAGGAGCGAGAACATGCCGGAGAGGAAAAGAAGGCGGGTGGAGACGACTCGAAGAAGCTGTTCCAGAGGATTTGGAGCGATGACGATGAGATAACAATCTTGAAAGGCATGATTGATTACTCTACCAAGAAAGGGGCGGATCCATATTCTGATATGGGGGCGTTTCATGATTTTATCAAGAAATCGCTGAAGGCCGATGTGAACAAGACCCAATTGCAAGATAAGATTCGTAGGATCAAGAAGAAGTATGAGACTAATGTGGCCAAAGGGAAGAAGTATAATCCTGTTAAGCCTCATGAGCAAAAGTTGTTCGACTTGTCGAAGAAGGTATGGGGCAGCGGCGAAGGGTCAATTGGGCTCAGTGGGTTGTCTGAACAGTCCAAGTCTAATGGGAAGGCTAGGACAAACCAGAAGGGTAACAAGACTTTGGCTTCACTTAAAGCTGAGCTTTTGAGTTCACCGGAGCGCCCAAAGGAGTGTGAGAAGGTGGAATTTGGTCTGAAGCCGTCTGGTTCTGAAAGTTTGAGTGAGGTGATTGGGTTTGATAAGGGTTTCAGAGAGCTGGGTTTGCCGGAGGGTGTCGTGAAGCAGGGCTTGGAGTTGATTGGAGGAGCCAAGCGAGCTGAGTTGAAGGAGAAGTGGAAGAAGCTGCATGTTGCTGAATTGGAGCTTTTTGTTAAAAAGAGTGAGTTGATGAGAGATCAGGCCAAGGTGATTCTGGAGGCGTTAAAGTCATCTGAGCATTAGAACCTTATAACAAGGCACTGTGTTGATGTCTAACAAGACAATGTTTAAAAGTTTTAGTAATTGTTAATTAAGAACTCTGTAGCATTTAGCTGCCTAGTTTGTCTGTATTAAATCTTCTTTGCCCTTTGTTGTCCTTCTCTATGATGTTGATTTAAAGTTATTTATGTGGCATTGTTATTGTCAGTTTTGTTTCTGTCCCTTGTGTTGTGTTATTGGTGGTGATGCCTTTGATAATTATAAGCAGGGTTATATAATCTGGCTGAGTGTCCTTGAATTCTTAGTTATATTATCTCAGTTATGCATAGCTGCAACTGTCTTTGTGTTTGTGGTCACTGTAATCTTGGTGTAGAAGAGAAAGAGCAAATAAGAAGACTCAAATATGTTTGTATAGGCTAGCAAAGCATAGTTGTGATTTGGTTGGGTAGTTTGTTATATGGGAAGCCGGGTGCATTTGGAGCTGTAACCCTACCCTTCTCAGTTAGAGAAGGAATCAACATCTTCTTGTCAGGATTCATTCCTACAGAAAACCCAAGGTTCCGAGATGAATCTTTAACTTTTACGGTAAGATAATATATTTTGTCAATGAAAATGCTGGATTTTAGTGACTTAATCAATCTTTTTTTTATATAAAAAATATTATGTTGTTGTCTTGTTTAGGTTGAGACTCCACAAGAAAACGGTGAGGAAATTGAGACATATGCACGGTATAGATACCCATCGATGACTAAAACGTTGAGAGAGTTCAAGCTTCAAGTTATAGAGGGTGAATTTACCAATTCTCAAATTATTGTGATGTTGGGTGAGGATGGATCAGGGAAGACCACATTTATGAGAATGCTGGTACTAGTCTTTATCATTTTCACTCTTTTTATTCAATCATATGTTAAATTGCATCTTGATATGTGGAGTCATTGCATACATTTGTTCAATTTGTAGGTTGGTTTGTCGAAACCTGATTCTGGTGTGGAGATACCTGAGCTTCATGTTTCTTACAAAAACCAGAAAATTAATCCAAAGCGTGCAACAAAAGTCAAAGACCTGCTTCATGAAAAAATTCGTGATTCCTGTACACATCCCCGGTTTGTGACAGACGTGATGAAGCCTCTTCAGATTGAGCAATTAATGGATCAAGAAATTACCAAACTCTCTGGTGGAGAGCTGCAAAGGGTTGCTCTATGTGTATGCCTTGGAAAGGTAACAGATTTTAGTTTATGTTTATAGCAATAACAAATGAAGTGTGTGATGATGCATCTGCTTTGCTTTGAACTTATGCAGCCTCATAATGTATGCCCCTAAATTTTGCTTGATATTGCAGCCTGCAGACATCTATCTGATGGATGAACCAAGTGCATATCTTGATTCTGAGCAGCGTATTGTTGCAGCAAAAGTGATAAAGAGGTTCGTCCTCCACGCTAAGAAAACTGCATTCGTGGTTGAGCATGATTTCATTATTGCTAGCTACTTGGCAGACAAAGTTATTGTCTATGAAGGAAAGTCATCAGTTGATTGTATTGCAAATTCTCCAGTCTTTGTTGACTGGGATGAATCTCTTCTTATCTGTAAGTCTTGCAGCTTGTTTAATTTACCTCCAATTGAATGTAATGTAATTTTTGTTGTTCTATGATCTGATTCTCTTTGTTTTTTCAATGTGGCATTGCAGCAACTGGATATCACATTTAGACGTGACCCTACAAACATTCGCCCAAGAATCAACAAATTGAACTCAACCAAGGATAGGGAGCAAAAGGCTTCTGGGTCCTATTATTACTTGGACGACTAAACTGGAACACTGTCCAACATGTTCGAGACAACAATTCCCCTCTCCAACTTCAAGGGTGGGACTCGACTAAGCCCCAGCCACCAAACGGGAAAGGTATGGTACACTCATTCTGACAATGCCAGAAATTTGCCTGTTTATGTTGTGTATTTATGACAATTTGATATTTTCTGTATTTGTATTTTGCAGTTGTGCAAAGTTTCAGAGGGCAGGCCATTGACAGATACACTCTAGTCACTACTCATTCCAATCTGTTAGTTATGTTATATATTTATGAAATCATCGTGATATTTATTGCAGTTTTGCAACGTTTTAGACAAGGCTGAGTTACTGGCCGGCATGCCAATAAATGATCGGAGAGGGTCCTTCGCGGGTGAATATATAGGATATTGTTGTTTTTGCTTGAATGAGTGTGTTCAGCCCATGTGACCAAATTCAGTACATTTTCCCTCTATGGATAGTGTTTTATGGCCTCTCATGGCATCAAATATTGTATTTGACTAAATGCTTTTTTACTTTTTTTGGGTTTTTATTCGAATTTGACTAAATGCCATTTGAGAAATAAGCTCCTAGCTGAATTAACCTTGAGTTTCCCTGTGTGTTTTTCTTTGTGGAAAGTGTTTTTGGGAAACAGAAATAAAAGCGGAGAGCTGCAGAGAGTGTTGTCTGGGTTTTATTTGTTGGATCCGGATCCTCTGCTTTGATTTTCTCTGCCATGATTTGCTTTACTTTTGATCTCTATACGCCATCTCATTAAAATTTAATCTAACGGATTTAAAAGTTAACACATCATCCTAAAACAAAAACTCAATTTACTCCTAATTAAAAAAGAATAAAAAAAAACTCTTAACACCCAACTAACGGGATGTTTAACGTCCAAAACTCTTTTTTTCTTCTTCTTCTTCTTCGTGTTCTGTCGTCCTCTCTCTTTTTCTCCTTCTTGCTTCAGTTTTGTCATCTTCTCCTTCTTGCTTCAGGTTTTGTCCTCTTCTCCTTCTTGCTTCAGGTTCTGTCCTTTTCTCTTTATTTAAGTTCATATTCATCTTACCTTAAATGTTGAATGTCAATCACAGCTCCAAATACAGCTATTACCCTCGCATCAACCCCAGAAGAGAACTAGGCGGTCAACCCTCGAAAGGAGGAAGAAAGGCTATGACCTTGATGATATCCTTTTTATAAGTCCTGGTAAGTTTTTTTATTTATTAAAATCAATTTTCATAACTACTTTATACAGGCTATGAACTTGATGATCGATAAGCCACATACAGCTTCAAATGTTGATCAAACTAAAGATGGCATCTGGAATCAGGGGTATATTATGCATTCAGTAATACCTTTATTATGAAATTTCATTTGTATAATACTAACTAGTTTTTTCTTTGTTTTTTTATACAGGTCAATATATCAATAGGAATGCTTGCCAAAGATACAGAACTGTTCTTTCTTTTATTATTGATGTGTAAATTTATGTTTGTCATGTATTTGATGGGAAGATTATAAACCTTTTGTCTTTTTAATGGAGATTATAAATATTTCTTCGATTCTATTTCCTACATCCATTCTTTTGTTTTCTCTTTAGCACTCTAGTTAGCTAGATGATGGCATGATGGTTTATGCAAGGAGAGAAAAATAGGAGAAAATGGCAGAAAGAGATAAAGAAAAGAAAAGAACAGAAGTGAATAAGGAGGAAAAAAAAACAGAACTTGAATAAGGAAAACAGAAAATAAAAATTATAAATAAATAAATAAGAAGCTGGACGTTAACTACTGTTAGTTAGGGTTAGGGATTTTTTTATTCTTTTTTAATTAGGAGTAAATTGAGTTTTTGTTTTAAGATGATGTGTCAACTTTTAAATCCGTTAGATTAAATTTTAATGAGGTGGCGTATAGAGAACAAAAGTAAAACAGATCATAGCAGAGAAAATCAGAACAGAGAATCCGGATCCTTATTTGTTGGGGGGGGGGAGGGAGGGGAGTCAATTTGAAAGCATGTAACGGATATAGACTGCACAGTGACGGTGTAGTTTGTTTAACGGTGCTGTCCTTCGTTAGGAAGGACGACGTTTCGCTGAAATATGGCGGCCAGTTTAAGTCCGTCTACTTGCACTGAATCCAGCCCAGGCCCTTGGTTGGGCCTCACTTTTGAGCCCTCCTAGTTCATCTTTTGTTCTTTTTTTATTCCTTTTCGTAGATCAAACATCAAGTATATGTATCTTTGTTAAGGACTAGAGGTGGGGCAATATCGCTTATTTACAAATAAATAAATAAAAACTAATAACAGCTAAGGATTTTAGCATTTTCCATTAAAACAGTTGTCAAATTTGGTATTTCTGGTCAACGGTTAGGAAAATATGTCCAAAAATTTGCAAAAGTGTGGAATATTGATCCACCTTGGTCTTGAAGCATGGTCAAACTAGAGAGAGAGAGAGGATTGAACAACGTATGGAAGGACTTTCAAAATAATTTCTGCAATGATTATTAAATGATGAACAGAATACAATGAAAATCTCTTACAAGGAAAAAGTAGCCAAACCCCTGAAAGGTCCCCAAAAATGGTGAAGAAATCCGAATGGAAGACATTCTAACCAGGTTAGTCCATTCAAACCCCCCCTGTACCCCAAAAAAAATGTCACAAAATGCTTAATCTTTTAGATTAATCTAGTGATGGTTTAGAGGTCAAATTATGTAACCTTGGGGCTAGGAAGTCCCATATATGCAAGCCTAGGTGAGAGGTGGATCTTTGGACTTGGTCTTGGTGAAGGGATTGGAGCATTGCTAACAGAGATTTCTGGTGTGACTCTAGGTGACAGATTGACCTGCTCAAGTGCCTGAGATTGCAGCTGTGCTGGGTAATCTCTTACACACCCGATTCGAGGGCCGGCCCCAGTACTCCATTTGCATGACAAAGGCCTGCCCAGCTCAAATTCTTGGGGCTCCACATTGTGTTCATGGTGACCATTTGCTGCATCAGTGTCTCTGGCAGCCTCATTTTCTTTAGTCTCCTCAAGGGTGCTTGTTATAGACTCTGAGTTCATCTCTTTCTTGGTGGCATATGAAGGTGGAACATCATCATCTGTAGGACATGTCTGCAGAAAAAAAAATTAATGGAATTTTAGATTGGCTTAATGAGAAACAGAATTTTACATTACTTAGCATATCATACATATGAACCAAGTTTTAGGCCAATTATGCAAAAGCCAATATGAAGGCTTAAGAACAAGTACCTTGACATCTGTCATGTCCATCTGATGCTCCTCTAAGAAGCTAATGAACTCCAAAAGACTCTCTTGTGTCGGGCGATAATGGCCGCTGTAGCACCATACAGCCTGAACACCATGAAAATCAAAGGTTCAATAGATAGGGGGATAAAAATGCATCTCAGGAAATGTAATCTCCATGTCTCAAATAAGAGGCACACCTCAAGAACCCCATTGCAAGCAACTAATCTTCCGGATGCAATAGTGGCACCTCCAGATACAAAAGAGGAGTGCTGGAAAAGGCCTTTCTTCTTCTCCCCAACGTACAAATTCCTCGATGCGCTGAGGACAAAAATCCACTTAGAACCCTCAGCAGTACTCACAAGGTTCCCACTTTGCCTGTACACAAGCTTCCCACTCTCCACAATCACTTCATAAGCTTCTCTCTCTTTCTGTGAGAGCAACATACACATCAAACCCCTTAATATTCCTATTTAAAAATGTAATATAAAATATAAATAAATAAACCAACATAGATGAAGTGCGTCAGCTAACCTATAATATACTTACCGGTCCAAGGTATTGGATGCACTGACGCTGCAGATCAGTTCTCGGACACTTCTCAACATTTTCTTCTTTGCCATCTCCAACGTCCAACCTTCATTAATTTCATATGCAGAAAATATTAGAAGAAGAAGAAGAAGAAAAAGCCATAACATTTTTAAAACAAAAAATTTTGGTTTCTGCAGAATTATACCAGTAGAAAAAAGGTTGAGAGCTCCCACTGTTAAACCAGATATCATAATACATGTGTAGATTGTGTCCATATCGATGGCGTGGATCAATCTGTACATCATAAGCAGAAGGTAAGCATGCTTATGATGTAACCATGAAAATCATTGGTTAAATACAAAGTGAGAGTATTGTTAATGTAAGCTTACAGCCTCAAGCCAATGTCTTAGAGCTAATTTCTGAGCCTTCTCATCCTTTGACAAACCTTTCCCAACCTACAATCAACAATATGATACTTAAATCAACACTCATTGTCTGCAATAGTTCTTGGTTCTTACAAGAATTTCTGAACTTTGAATTAGTCAAGCATTTTGGTCATGGTCAAAATACAAAACAAATAAGCAAATGGATTTTCTGGCTTTAAAAAGACTGAATTAGCCAATTAGGTCCACATGTTGGAAATTAATGGTAATCAAAGAATTTGATAATCCTCAACGTCTTGTAAAATCTAAGTAACTTGAACTGCAATGTACCAAAAGATCACCTTGGCAGCTCTCGTCCTAGCCCGCGCCCATCTTGACACGGCAGTTTCTGATTTATCAGATTCAAAGAATGACACAGAGCTCCGTTTCAGAGCAGCAGAGTCCAATGCCTTCCACCTGCAACAATTACATGAAGAGAATAAGCATATATGCATGTGCTTAACAACTATGTTCTGCGAAATAGGAGATGGTAATAGAACAAACCATAGCTCCTCAACTACAACAGCACAATCTGCAAGGCTTCGCCTGGTCCGGTAACTCTTGTAAAATTTCTGCAGCTTGATTGCAGCTGCATCAAGCTCACTTGGATATCTCGGAGAAAACAAATCTTTTGGCTCCGGTAAAGAAATTATTGGATTGAACTTCTCAATGGAACTATCAGTTCTTCCCTCTATTTTCTTGAAAGAAGCATTTGTCCCTAGCTTTAGCTGGCCTGCTTTCCTCTTCTTGCAGCTCATGTATTCTTCAATAGTCATTTTATCTGGCTCATCAGATTCAATGGTGTTGCTCAAATCAGTTTGTTCGACGCTAACTGTTCCAGTCGTCGCCTTCTGTTTCTTGGACACACTGACGGATGTCATTGTAACCATTTCTATAAATTTCTGCCAAAACGAAAAGCATGTGCCTCAGAAAACAGATGTCTAATTGATTCTTAAGCAAATGCAGTTAAGTTTTTAATGAAGATGATTCTACTTTCAGTTGTTCTCAAATCATGCAAATCAAAGCAATAGCTTCAGTTGAAATATGCATGTTTTTCATATGATGAGCTATGAATCTAAGGTAGATTAACCCATCATTCTTAAAGATCTCCTTTTGATTCAACTAAGCCACATTTTCACTCTGACCATAATCAACCAATCGAAACATGTCAAAAACTAATCAAATTAGGACAGCAGAACAACCACAAGAGCTAGCTCAAACAACTTGAAATATGCATGTTTTTCTCACCTGAATAAAATTGTAACTCTGTCTCCCGCTATCTCAACTCAAGCAGTAATTTGGTTTGGTGCATTTCTAAATTAGACCATTTGCCTCCTTTATATACTACTCAATGAAAAGAAGTTGGTTGAATGTTTGTAGTTGGTAAGGCAACTTCCAACACGTATTAGACAAAAACTGCAGAAAATAGAAGTGTTTGAAATTTGGTCCCATCAAAAGGGGTGTTTTGAATGAAAAAACAAAAGGAGAAAGAAAACTTGGCATGATTTTGACAACCCCACGAGGGGTTTGATTCTTGAACTTGGAAGTGTTCAAAGTTCCCAATATAATTGTGTATGCTTACTTTATTGGGAACAAAATGTTACGTTAAATTTAACGTGAGCCATGATCATTACAGAGAGAGAGAGAGAGAGAGAGAGAGAGAGAGAGAGTTTGGTCAAACATGACATTTTGTAACATACTTGTCAAGCTAGTGTGTTAATTGCTTTTAGAAGAGAGAGTAGAGATTGAGACAACCAGAAATTAAGAGAAATCGTCAAATGCAGGGACGGACCTACCTTTGACTAACCTGGGGTATAGCCTGCGTGATTTTATCTTAAGCCCAAACTAACATACCCAACCCACCCAATGGCTGCACTGCATTCTCATAATCCCCACTTCACCCTGTTTTTTTGTTTTTTTTTGGGGGTACAAAAAGGAAAGGGGCCAAAGGCAAAACCCCTGCCTCTTTCATTTTTTGGTCGAACTCGAAAACAACTCCTCTTTTTTTTTAATAAAGAAAATAACCCCCTTTCACTTAACACACTTGAAGAAAACATAAAAGAAATGTGTACTAGATGTGTTTTGAGGGGTAACATTCATTAAGTCATTCTGATTATGTGTTTTTTTTAATCAATTAAATTCACTCGTAATGTCGAATTTTTAACCCACCCCAATTTGAAATTCTAAATCCATCCCTGATCAGACGTTGTGAAAAGGCTCATCCTGACTCCATCCTTGTTCAAACGTTGTGAAAAGACTCCACGAGGCAATGGCGTAAAGAACAAGAAAACTGGGAAGTTTTTGACTTGCGACCGAAGCTTCATGTCACTGCCTTCACTCGGATGTTGTTCCGTACAATTCAACTGGGTCAAAGACAAATTCTTATTGCCCAAAAAGTTATTGTTCTTTTTTTTCTTTTTTTATTATTATTTTGGGTTAAATATTCCACAACCTCTATTGACTCAACTGGGTCTTTCTTTACTCAAATGAAGAGAAATGCTACTTTAATGGTTAAATATTCCTATTTTAATCGCCAAATATTTTATGTTAAGAAATATCAGTGTTGTGGACTTTTCCGTGTTTGAATTAATCTCTTGTGGTTATTGTAGTTGTTTGGGCCTAAATTGAACGCACCCAGCCCAACACGGAGAAAGCCCATAATAAAAGCTACAGGACTCAAGCAGTTTGAGATTTTGCAAAACGGAAGGCAAAGCCCAAAGTCCAGAGAGGCCCAACCCAAGACTCATCAAAATGTGGCAAGCAAACTTGGGCCCCCAAAAGAAAAGCAGTTACCTTTGGGCTCCAGACAAATCAGAATGGGCCCAGCATGATTAAAAGAAAAAAGGAAGAGACCCGTTTTCAGAACCCACGTGACTACCAAAATGGAAAAGTCAACAAACTCAACTGAGTTGATTGAGAATTAATTAAAGCAGGTCAGTGGCAAAAGGACTTCTCTGAATTTCTGCCACCAGAAGATCAAAATCCTTCTTATATATTCAAAAATATTGATTTCACTCCAAGGAGACACCATCCTTTCAAGAGATACGCATGCCATATTTTCAAAAAGGAGATAAGCAGTAGGACAAAGAGTTGTTCATCTGGGAAATCAAACTAACCATCACGTTTGAAATCTCACAAGGAGCAGTTAAAGTGGGAAAAGGAATTAGGCTTCTTTTAAAAAACAGGGAAGTGATCTCAAAGATTGATTGATAGAAGCCTATCTGACATAATTAAATTAAATCCTTCCCTCTCTTGTATCTCTTTGCAGATCTTTAAAAGGATTTGCCGCCCATTATTAAAAGAATCACCCTACTCCAGAAAACATTTCTTATAAATACAAGAAGGAGTGAACAGGGCAGAGGACAATCAATCCTACATTCAAATCATCAACCAAACAAACAACTCAAAATCAACCAGAAGCTCACTTGAATTCCAAGTGAAACTAGTTTTAGATCAGAATTCTCAAGGTTCAGACTTAGAAAATAAGTCATTTAAAACGAGATTTCTCTCGTTACAAATTTGGTTCAACAAAAAACCAAGACAGGTAGAGCTTGAGCTTTTCCCAAACATGAAAACCTCAACAAATTTCACAATGCAGTCTCTAGCCCACTGAAGTCCTCAAGAACAGCCACTTCTGCCCTCTTAGACTGAAGAAGCCGCAGTTCTGCCCACTTAAAAGCCTCACAAAATCTTGAAGTATATTAAAGCTCCGCCAAAATTGACCTTGGTATCGATTTATAGCTGAAGCTTAGCAGGTGAAGTTGTTAACAGTTCAGTCCAGCCCAGATATTTCCAGTCCAGCTCGGATCAGAGCCTCCCATCCATGCAGAAATGGAGTTCCAGCTGTCTTTTTATCTTTCTAGCGTGCGTATTTATTTTTATAGTTTTATAAAAGGCAGTTCTGCCTAAGACAGCTTAAATTCCATCAACCATTCTGGCCAGAACAACCTCTTTTTACTGAGATAAATTGTTAAAGTCCTCACCAGTCTGAGGCAAGAAAAGAACTTATTTGGGAGATATTCCTCACCCAAATTCACAATCGTTTGTTTATAGAAATCAGTGATTTGGGGCGCAAGTTATCTGTTCTAGAATAAGTCTGCTAGAATCTTCATTGCTAGCAGTGGCATGCTCATACACCAAAGAAAGCTGACTTGTTGACCAGTCAATGGTTTTCAAGGCAGTGGGGAACTTTGCCTTTCCATCTCATGAGAAATCACAAAACGGGGTGAACAGTAGTTTCGTCGCCTTTTTCTAAAAACTAATGCCAAAATTAATTGTATTACCAAAGTTTGATATACATTGTTGATCTATTTCTAACAATTTGTTAACATGTGAGTTTGCCTTAGTTTAAAAAGAATAAGAAAAGCATGTTTAAAGCCTTGATTGAAGCTAGAGCCATGCAAGACAATGACTATCGATCTAAGATTCAAAAGAGATGGGCTTACAGCTACAAGCGTATATATAGAGTTTTGGCATAGAAACTCAAGGAAGGATCATTAACATGAGCAACCTCTCACTTCCTTCTTGCCATTTTCCTGTCTAACCCATCGCCATAAAATAAAGTTCTATAAAATTCAAATTTCCAATCCAACAACTACTAGAAAAAGTTCAGTGAAATTCAATTTCCACTTTGTTAGAGAAAGTCGTGCATTCAAATCTCATAACTGAATTTCGCTCGGTTCAGATTGATATTTAGTCTAATTATCGAAACTGTTAGTCAATGTTTAGACTAAGTGTTCAAGCATAGATCAATCACTAATCAACAATGGTTATATAGATGTGGTTCAATATGAGAATAAAAATTAGAGAAAGAAAGGAATTTATATACATATAAATGAAATTGAAACATGTAAAAGATATAAGAATTTGGATATACTTGTGTGAAATATATACATATGTCTAGGTTAATTACATGTGTAAAACATGTGAATATACACAAACAACATCAACATTAGCAGATGTGATATCTGAATTCATCTCTTTCTTGGGAGCATAAGAAGGTGGAACATCATCATCTATAGGATATTTCTGCAGAGAACAATTAATTGGGAAAATGTAATTAGGCTTAATGAGAATCATATGAAAATGCTCCATTGTTTAGCAGCTTAAGCACCATGTTTAGGCAGTTTGTGCAAGTCATCAATATGAAGGCTTAGGGAGAATTACTTTAACATCTGTTAAGTCCACCTGATGCTCCTCTAAGAAGCTAATGAACTCCATAAAATTCTCTTCCGTCGGGCGGTAGTGACCGCTGTAGGACCATACAGCCTGAACAGTATGGAGATAAAAGGTTCATGAATGATGGGAAGAAAATTTTAAAAGTAATGTTGTATTTTGTGTGTGTTTAAGCGATTAACTAGCAATTAAGCAGCAAACCTCAAGAACCCCATTAAAGGCAACAATTCTCCCTGCTGCAAGTGTGGCACCTCCAGCTAGAAAAGTAGAGTGCTGGAAAAGGCCCTTCTTCTTCTCCCCAACATACATTTTCCTTGATGTGCTGAGGACAAAGATCCATTTACAACCCTCAGCAGTATTCACAAGTTTCCTACTTTGTCTGTACACAAGCTTCCCACTTTCCATAATCACTTCATAAGCTTCCCTCTCTTTCTGTGAGAACAATATAGATAACACATCATTAACAAAGCAAAACTTAGAATTAAAATAGAAACTTATATATATATATATATATGGGAAAGTAATTAAATTTTTTGATACTTACTGGTCCAAGGTACTTGATGCATTGACCCTGCAGATCAGTTCTTGGGCACTTGTCAAGATTTACTTCTTTGCCATCTCCAACATCCAACCTTCATTTTTGGATAGAGCATCACAAGGTTACAAAATAAGCCTCAACATGTCGAAAACAGAAAAATTGGTTTCTGTAGGGATTCTACCAGTAGAAGAAAGGTTGAAAGCTCCCACTACTAAACCAAACATCATAATACAAGTGCAGATTTTGTCCATAACGATGGCACGGATCAATCTGTACCGAACAAGCAGAAGGTAAGCATGCTTGCTCTGAACATAATAGTTCCCCACTCATTGTGATGTAAAGAAATTAGTCCATGCATGCCTTTATTTTTATTTTTATTTTGGTCCTAATCCATGCTATTGTGTACCTAACTAAGCATACATGTGAAATGTAAGGAAAAGAACTAATTGTCTATGGATTCTCAATGTTGTCTTCCTACACAAAATTCATTTGACACTTTATTTTTACCATGTTGAATGGAAAAAACAGACTTAATACAGAGTAGGTGAATTTTCTTAATGTGAGCTTACAGCCTCAAGCCAATGTCTTAGAACTAATTTCGGAGCCTTCTCATCCGTGGACAAACCCTTCCCAACCTACATTAATCAACCAAATGCTTCTCTATCAACACTTCAATATGAACAATATCATAACAGTCTTACAGGTCAAGATCTTCAAATAAATTAGGTATCCATTTTGGTCTTTGTCAAAGTTCTAAAACAAAGAAACACATGGATAGATTTTTCTGTCTTTAAGAAGACTGATGGGGTCCAAATGTTAAATAGAATGATGTTGAACAATTTGCTAATGTTCAAAATCTTGTAAAAAAGCTAAGTAACTTTGAATGAAGGTGAAATGTACAGGAAGAGATCACCTTGGCAGCCCTTGTTCTAGCCCTTGCCCATCTTGAAACTGCAGTTTCTGATTTACCAGAACCAAAGAAGGACACAGAGCTTCGCCTAAGAGCAGCAAAGTCTAATGCCTGCCACCTGCAACAATTAAAAGAAGAGAATAAGCACGAATGTACTATGCGAATTACGACTATGTGCAGCAGAATAGGAAATGAAAACAGAACAAACCATAGCTCCTCAGCAACCACAGAGCAATCTGCAATGTTTCGTCTAGTTCGGTAACTCTTGTAAACTTTCTGCAGCTTGATTGCAGCTGCATCAAGCTCCCTTGGGGACAGGGGAGAAAACCAATCTTCTGGCTTGGTTAAAGAACTTGTTGGATTGAACTTCTCAATGAAACTATCAGGTTCTTCCTGTGTAGTCTTCAATGAATCACCTGTCCTCAAATTTAGCTCTCCTGTTTTCCTTTTCTTGCTGCTTATAGGTTCTTGAGAAATCACTTTTTCCAGCCCATGAGACTTGTTGGCTTTGCTCAAATCAGTTTTCTTGAAGCTAACTGTTCTAGATGTTGCTTTTCTCTTGGACTTCAAATTGGTGGATGTCAGTATGACCATTTGTATTATTCCGGTCACCTTTTACTGCTACAAGATTTGCAGAAGCTCTTATTTAGAGTTTAAAATGTAATCTTCAATTCTTCAGGAAAAGAGAGAATTAAGTTAATGAATTTTTAATCATAAATTCTACATCCATTAGTTGCTCAAATCATGCAATATAATATTCTCAATATGGATCATATAAACTCACACTAAATACTAAAGAAACACGTGTCCATCCCCACTTTGAGAATTGTATAATTTCTGTTCATATGATTGTGTTAAGATTTCAGAGCGACGGATCCTTGGCCTACCACTAGCAACATCGATATTATCCCCAACTTAACCCCCTGTTTAGCAGGTGTGGGGTTTTATACAAAAGGCCTCGATGTTATTAGGAGTGGAGCCATTGATTATATGGGACTTTCAATTTCATTTTTCTGCAAAAAAATAAATTTAAAAATAAGAATAAAAAAACCAAATTTTCACTTTGACCATGATTAAACTCATGAAAAACTTAAACTTGGTTATTTCAAGATTTCTGACTGAATTCTCTATCTTGCAATAAATGATAAATTGATCCACATTAAGAAATTATCAAAATTAGTATCTTAACCAGATCACCTGAATATAAATACAAATAAGAAATATTTAGATGAAGGTATCTCACCTGAATATAAATACAAGGGTCTCTCTGTCCAAGGCAATTACTTTGCTTACTTCTAACTAAACCAGATCACTTCCCTCCTTAGAACAACAACTATAATCAACTTTACAGGTCCTATAAAATGATTGCAGAAAATACAGTCCAGTTATACCGTTTCTTGAATCGAAAGAGAAAATTGGCTTAACTTGAGGTGCTTGAACTTGGAAGTGTTCAAAGGTTACATATATATATAGGAGTGTTCAAACACTTGCCAATTAATATTTTCTAAGGCATTTACCAGGTACATTTACCATCTTTGGAACGAAATGTTTTGAAAATTTTATGTCTGTTTTGTCAAACCTTAAGATACTTGTCAAGAATGTGTCATTCACTTCATTGCTTTTACTCAGAGATAGAGAGGAACTGAGAGGAAAATGTTAAGCCAAAATCCAAGAAAACAAGAAGTAGCAACCTTGTCTAATGTTTACGACAAGGTTTTTTCATTGCACTTTCCCAAATGTCATGAGATCAATTTCATTAAATTCACCAAATGTCTCACAGGTCCTTTGAATTTTTTTATTTTATTTTTTTTATCGAAGGAATGAACGTGTCATCACCAAAATTTCCTTTGAAATCTAATTAACAAATTGTAGGGCTAGATTAGAAAACCAAGAAGGCAAATCTTATTTCCCTTCTCCCCCACATGTTTTCTTTTTCACAGACAAATCATTACACATTGTTCCTTGGACCCTACTAACATCACTTTCAGCAAATTTCTATGCCATTGAAAAGTAATTTGTAAACGTTTCCACGCGTTTTGCAATCCTGTTGCAGGCTGCTGCCCTAACAAACATGGGGAAATGATTTGGAACTTTATCAATATGTTGACAGTCTTGGTTTCCACAAATGGAGCGTCTTGAAAATTCCCTTTCTTTGTTCACCGAAAAATATTCCTTTTCTTTTAATTACGTTACAAGAAATTGATGTTTGACCTACCTAATCCTAAACCTAATTATAACCCATTTTTTCATCCTCTCTCACAAAGTTATATAATCGTTCATACATAAAATTTAAGCATTAGCTACAAGATTACTTCGCATAACAATATTTCAAACTTCTATTTCCATGTCCCGAAAGGTACTTATTTCTCGACATGATGTGAATCACAAGAAACTTTAACAAATATAATCTATTTTTTATTCTAAATAATGAAAAACATGTTATTCTTACATTTTGGATTCATTAGTAACATTGTGTGTCGGTGTTAGAGACACACAAAATTTCCATCACATCCCAATTCCGGCTTATTATTTGTACTGTGGATCGTGCCGATGATTTATTGGATGCAAACTTTGGGGCTTCAGCTTCATTGGGCTCGCCACTGGCTTATGGGCATTACTGGGCCAACACTGAATCCAATTTGAAGCTTCATGGACCCTGTTTTAGCTCTTCGTGCAGCTGCATCTCAACCGTCCAAAATCATCTGATGGGCCTCACCAATTGTGGGTCCCACATGTTAACAACCAGGATGCTGAAACCGCCCCTTGAGTAAAATAGTGGCACAATCTGAAACAGAGAACCAAACTGTCTTAGCAGAGACCCATCAAATTTCTCACAGAAGCTCCCATGGCAGAACCAAAAACAGAGCTCAAGGACTCTCTCTCAGGTACTTTAAAGTCCTGTATTTTCATTTCTTTGTATTTACAGAACTCCCCATATTTAACGTAATATCATCTGCACTTTTTAGTTCTTGCATATTTTTGTCCTCTTTTTTTCTTTTTTCTTTTTCTGGGTAGAGTTTTATATTTCTGAAATTATGTCAAGGATAAGTCCATTAATCTTCTGAAAATTTTAATTTTGGTGATGGGTTTTATGTAAAGTTGATATTTTTATTAGGTGGTTAGTGTTTATTTAGATAAAAAAAGATCATATGGAAATTGAATTTCTATTAGCGAAATCTCCTTTAAATTATAGATTTATCTCTTTATGTATTTTGATATGGCAGAGAAATCACTAGGACATCATGCTGATAAATCACCAGAACATCACAAAGAAACGCATGGAACGAGTGATGACATAGATGAAACCACCCCGGTAGATGAAGTCAAAGGCCCCGGTGTGTTTGAACGAATTAAGGAAGAAGTCGAAGCCATTGTTGAGGCAATTCATCCTAAGAAAGATTCCGGCAGTCATGACTCATCTCCTAAGTGAGAGGTTGGTTGAGCCTCAGTTATAAGCATGCTTCACAAGTTTTGCTCTCATTTGGAGTAACTGGGACAAATCTAATATTGTATTGTCAATCTTTGTGTTATTTCTCTCATGATTCCTCAAAAATGATTATGATGTCGTATTCTTTGATTATATTGTTTACAAGACATAAATTTCGATTTTATATCTCGAGGGTGGCCATAAACACCCCAATTGTAGATGCTAAATAAAACCAGGACAATGGTAGTTACATCTACCATATATATGTTGATTTCCATTTGGCATTTCTTGTGTGTTGGAGAAGGGGAAAATTGTTGTAGGCTTGTAGCATCCTTGTTTTGTATTTTAACACCTAAGTTGATATCACTAACCCGAAATGCATATAACTGCTTTATGCAGTTTCTGCTCACTATAGTTGAGACTTGAGATTAACTTACTCAACAATCACTTGAAGCAAATCAGATTCTAACTTCCCAGTAGATCGCCGTTTAGAGCGCTGCTAACCTTATTGTTATGTGAATATAATTACCCAATCTTTTCTGCTCTAAACTCTTGTAGAAAGTGAATTATTTTATGGGAATATTCAGTGGAAAAACAGTGGATCAATATATTCTTTAAACTATCCTTGGACACTCACTTGATGGGCTTATGAATGATAGTGTTGAAAGGCTAAAATGTTGAATGATCTTGGTTTTACTCATGAAACCACAAGTGGATTGCCTGGGTTTATGGATGCATAAACTCTCAGTTTTCAGGTGTGCAAAACTAGAAATTGTGGTTTGACCAAGAAGCTTCACAACTAGGATGTTGCACATTTGATGTATTTCCTTCAAGGAATACAGTTTTATAAATATTAATCTTTATCTTCAAATTTTTTTTAAACATAATTATACTTGAATCTTCTTTCTCCCATGGATCTTTATTTTAAATTTGTTCAAATTCTTCAGGGAAGTTTACTTCTTCTGCTAGAGGGTTGGGATATTCTGAGCTTTGTCTTTAGGAGACAGATTGAGAATGATTATCATTTTGTACTTGGTTGATGGTTTATGGAAAACCCATTGATTTTTCTTTTGAAAATGTAATCAGATTTACCCCATTCAGTAATTTGCATGAACAAGTTGGTGTTCAGTGAGGAGGTCTGAAAATGACCATATTAGCAAGAAATAAAACCCTGGCCTGTGTGTTTGGTGGGGGTTATCATGTGTGTGCACCAGCTGGTGTAATTTCTTTTGAAGGACAATAAATGAATCAATACCTCCTTCCACACTCTTGTTGTAGTTTCAGGTGGAAGAGAGAGAGACAGAGAGAGAGATACCTACATATATATAGGCTTCACTGGGTATACTCAACACATTGAAAACTCAAGTCTCATACAATATATAGGCTTCACTGGGTAATCCTAGGCCATCTATAGCATATATGCATGTATGTATGTAGGGGTGCTTTTGAAGTTGGCCTCTGCTGTGCCTACCAGTCTTTCCTTTTCATGTCCATTCTAATGTATGACTAATATTTTGTTTATGACGTCCCTACTGACCAAATAAATCCCATTTAGGCAAAAGTATTTGCAACAAATCCATACTCAAATTAGCCATTAGTACGGTACAACAATGCCTATTAACTTCCTAATAAATAGCTTTTCCACTGCACATTGTTACATCCATTGCATGCATAAAAAATTAAGAGAGAGAGAGAGAGAGAGAGGCAAAAGCAAACAAAACAAAAACAAAGATAATGTTGCTAACGTGTTAATGCGATCATCTGGGATTCTGGAGGTACCTTTAAGACAATCAAGGCCACCCGAATTCTTAAATGCTATGCTGATGAAGGTCCAAATGGAGGGCTCAGAATGGATGGAGGTACAAAGCCTGGGTGCTCCCCACCTACCAACCTGTAAAAAGTTGACCCAAGTATCTTGTTTATTATGTATTAAGTAACTCATTAAATTTTTCTGCTGCTGGCTGAATGTCTCAGACATTGATGCTTTCTCCTTCTCCCTTCTTTCTCTATACGATGGCTTCTGCCACTGACACTGGAATCTGGATTACATATTCCCTTTTAAAGGAATTCAAATAATATATTTAAAAAATTTTAGGGCAGAAAAATAGCTGTGCAAGCTAGGGAGCTAAAGAGGCTAAGATTTGTCTGAATGCAGAGATATACAGGGGCTAGCAAATTTTCAGACCCCAAAAGAGGGAGCTGTTATTTTGGGCCTGGGGACCAGCTCATTTAGTTCTACTCTGTTGGATTGATTTGAGAGAGAGAGAGAGAGAGAGAGAGAGAGGTTGGTTTGTGTTAAAGAGTAAGAAATCAGCAACTTCCTTTAGCCTTGAAGTGAGTTGTCAAATGTGGTGGAAACTTGTTAGTGTATTTTGAACAATTTGACAAGAAACCCCAGAATCACTTGCTTCTGAAGCAAAAAAATCTCTATACCAAGGCAAGATAGACTATAGAGAAAACCAAGAAAGTTTTAGAGGTTTTGAGTCTAGCTTTTTGGGGATAGGAATTTGTACTCTAGGCGTTTTTTTCACCTTCTTATATATCCCATCAGTTGTGCATGACATCTTGTGTTTGTGAGTGATTCCAATCTCTCTCTCTCTCTCTCTCTCTCTCTCTCTCTCTCTCTCTCTCCCTCTTCGCCTCTAATCATAGTCACCATAATCACAGCAATCATTTTTAGCTTGAAGCAATGAAGAGAAGTTATTGCTTTGTAATGGCTCTGCAAATCCTGTGTTGGGTTTCTGCAACAAGTAGGCCTTTTCCTCCAAATGATGGTGTTGGTGTTCATCAAGAAGGTTAATTACTTGCCCTTTTCAATCATTAGCGTAAAAAGTGAGCTTATGATCAACTTAGTTGGTTCAGTTGTCTGATGCTTTTTACTTATTTCCATTGTAGAATGTTTTTCTTGCAACTTGTTCATGTGGAAAGCTTCATTTGCAACATGTCTTTGGCTATTTCTGTTTTTGACATTCCCCACACGTAGATGGATGCTTGCCTATACCAGTAGACCAACTTTATGCAGTTCTCTAGGAACACACTTTCACTAACACCTTACACAAATCAAAATCATTTTTTCTTGTTTTTTCTCCCCTTCTTTTTGGAGGATTGAAAAGAAATAGAATCTGTTTTGGCTTTAGGATTCAGAAAGTGGACAACTGAAAGCCTTTTTCCTAGAAAAACTTCTTAGCTTTTCAAAGCCATTCTCAGTGAAAAGCTTCTTTTGGGTTTTCATCACATATCAGCACCTTTACTGTTTCTCTCATACTTTTTGGTTGGGCTCATTTTCTCTGCTAACTTGTACTAAATATTAATGCTTGATCAGCCCCAGGCCAGAACCACGAGTCTTTACAAGTTACCTTACAAGAGGTCTCTCTCTCTCTCTCTCCTCTCTCTCCTCTCTCTCTCTCTCTCTCTCTGTTTGCTTAGTGCAATGTTATGTTATTGAAATTGTTCTCTCTTTGAAGGGTTTAAACACCATCAATGGAGTGACAAAGATGGCTGCAATAGCAAACTACAGAGGGATCGGCAAAATAGGATCAAGCCCTCCCAGCTGTGACCACAAGTGTTATGGATGTACTCCATGTGAAGCTATTCAGGTGCCTACCACCACCAAAAAGCACAGCCATTTGGGGGTTCAATATGCAAATTATGAGCCTGAGAGTTGGAAATGCAAGTGTGGCCCTACATTTTACAGCCCATGAAAAATCCCATGGACATTTGAATATACTTGGCTTCTGTTTCTCTCTGAGCTTTATGTAGTCAGTTGATCATTCCATTGTACAAAAATCAAATTGCTAGTTAACTCTATATCCCTTCACTAAATTAGATATGTTTTTATCTTCTTTTTTCAACTTTAACAGTGCAATGTGAGCAATTTAAATGCTAAATCAAAATCCTAATGTGAGAACCAAGTGCGTTGAACCAAATGGTTCGGATACCTGTTGTTGTAGCAATGGGTCCAATAGGAGTTGTTATCCCCACCTCAACCACCCAAGTTCAATATCCTTGGGTTAGGGTAGGCCCAATAGACCTTTAAGTATGAGATTTTAACTTAAAAGGTCTTAATACAATTAGGAGTGAACCACTTATATTTAAACTGTAGATTATTGTTGTATTTTTCGATGTGAACTTATATATCATAACTTTTATTGAGCCACTATATACCAACAAACCTTTATAAGTCTCACTCTTCTAAACGATACTTATAAGACACAATATATTGGACGGTTCAGTCACAACATCTATAAGTTTATCCAATTGTGGCCATAACATTAACTCAATTCGATTGAAATATTCCAGTTTAAGCTTAGCCACTAAACGTGGTTAGGAAAAATAAAAACTGACAACAAATAGTTTTTTGTCAAAAACTAACAATTAGGCAAGCAAAAAAAATGTGTTTTTTCCAGACGACATGTCGTTTCATGGTTTAAGTCCACACCCTCTAAAAGTTCAGCCACAATGACGAAAGTGCCCATCTCCTTCCCTCTAAAGAAAAGGTTCCAAGTACCAACCTTCAAACGTTTACACGGAACTCTGCACTGCAAAGCCAAAGCTCTCTGTTTTCCACATTACGTGAAGATGGCCAGCCTCTTCTGCTATCGTGTAAGTCTCTCTTTCTCTTTCTTCCTTTCTCTTCCTCTCTCTCTCAGATGTGTTGAATTTCCATGATTCCTATTTTCGATAAGATCGTTTCTGGGTTTCAGAGCGATTGTTATACAAGATCCGTGAAATTCGGAGAAAACGTGTTAAATTTAATCTAATTGTCTCTAAGGTTAACGATTTCTTTGTTTGTATTAATTGGGAACTGTTTTGTGGGGATTTGGAGATTGTAAAATAATGGAACATTCAGTTAGATCTTTTTCTTTTCCATTTTCTTGGGAACCAAACAGTTCGTGAGCATATACGGATTCTATTTGTTTTTTGGATGTCACATCAAGTGCGTTTGTGGGTTTTCCAATTTATTAGATCTTTGTGTATATTACACAAAAATGGTATGTGACAAGCTGGATAGTTAATACATGAACTCAACAAAGGTTTCAACAATTTATAGAATGTAAAAGTTTTGGTGACTTGTGGTTTTAACTGATTTGGAATGAACTGGGAAACTGTTAGGAAATATTTTCATATTGGGTTTGTGAAAAATGTTGTTAAATTCTTATCTTAAAAAACTTAATGTGGTTAATTGAGATCCAAGGATACATCATGTTGTTATAAATTAGATAAGAATTTTCAAATGATAAGAATCACCTGAAGATGCGTTTGCATTTTGCTTGGACCCTATAGACTTTTGGCAGAATATGTAAGGTGGCATTTTTATGCATGAAAGTTATAGGGCTTAGATCTTCATATGCAAGTTGTTCTTAGTCGGCGTTTGCAGGTTTGCTCCTCAAGCCTACTAGTTAGCTAGGATATTAACGTTGATGAAAGAAACCTGTGATGGAAAGAGAACTTAGGATGGATACTACATTGATCCATAAAGCTAATCCCTGAATAGGGTAGTAATCTTTACGCCAGAATTATATGGATGTTCTATTCAATTAAATCACGTTTTTCTTTATTTCGTCTAGGATTCATGCCCATCTGTGAAGAACATTCTTCTTCTAGATTCTGAAGGCAAGCGTGTAGCTGTCAAGTATTTCTCAGATGATTGGCCAACAAATGGTGCAAAGTTAGCTTTTGAAAAATCTATTTTCACCAAGACTCTGAAGACAAATGCTCGGATAGAAGGTATGCAGAACAAATGTGATTGTCGTACATATAGAGTCTGTCCAGTGAAAAAATCTTCATCAATGTGCTACAGAAATTGTATTTTATCACCAGAGTTCAGTGTTCATAATTTCCTATGCTGTCACCTGCAGCGGAGATAATGATGTTTGACAGCAATGTCATTATATATAAGTTCATACAGGACCTCCACTTCTTTGTGACTGGAGGTGATGATGAAAACGAACTCATTTTAGCCACAGTCCTTCAGGGGTTCTTTGATGCAGTTGCCCTTCTCTTGAGGTAGTCTTGGTCATAAGCTTTTTCTTGAGTTCTTTTGTATTTTGATGATTACCTACTTTCAGACCTTTGCTATATACATTCTTACATGTCCTTCTTGTAGGAACAATGTCGACAAAAGGGAGGCACTAGAGAATCTGGATCTTATTCTTCTATGCTTTGATGAGATTGTTGATGGGGGGTAAGCACTATGCTTCTTAAATTCTTACACTCTACGTCCGTGGGCCTATTAATATCTGCAAAGTTCATTACAATCTTTCAATGATGAGTATTTGGCAAAGTCACATAGATAAGTGTGTCTGTGTGTTGTGTGAAGTGGAGGTGGGGGCGGACACACGGTGGTAAATTTCATTTTAACATAATGAACCATATATTATCCTTGTTCTTAAACTGTAATTTCTGACAATACAATCCACTACATCTACCACTATGTCATTCCCCCTCTGGAGCTTTTTGTCCAACACCACACCAAGTTGCTCACTGTGGGGTTTCACCCTCAATCTTATTTCGGTCAAATAAGGGTTTGATCATATAATTATTCCGTTAATTTATATGCAGGATGGTACTTGAAACCGATCCGAGTATTATTGCAGGAAAGGTGGCAACTCATACCATGGATGCCGATGCACCCTTGTCTGAGCAGGTACTGCAAACTCTTCATTTGCTTGCCTTCAGTTCAAACCAAATAAAATAATTTTCATACATTAGTCAAAGAAGAAGAGGTGTTGATTGCTTGCTTTTGTACTATCATCAAATCTTTAAGACTATGAATCTCAGAAAGCAGAACCCGATTTTTACGAAATCATATATTAATCTAATCCTGTCTCCTTTACTAAAATGCAGACCATAACACAAGCATGGGCTACAGCAAGGGAACATCTAACCAGAACCCTTCTCAAGTGATTTGTGTGTGCGCACACGGATGATCATTTGGCATTCTTTTTTCTTTGTCTGTCGAGGAAATTTGTTTCATATGTTGACAAGTTCTTGTTCCCTTCTTTCAGATTGTAGAGCTAAGTTGGATCAGCAGCTTCATGCCATTGGGCTCGTTATGGGCAGTTATTTTTTTCTGTGGGCTTTCATTATTAGTTGTGTTTGGTGGTTTTACTATATGCTTGTGGGCGGTGGTGTGATGTTAATTCCCAAATAGGCCCATATTGGGCTTAATAAATACGTGAGTACGTATTGCAACTTGGCATGCATCAAAATTCGCACAATAAACTCATGACCGCGACCTTTTACTTGTTTTACTTCAATCCCATTGCGAAGCCTATGCAATATAATTCAATTCAAATTTTTTTAAGATCATAAAATTACAACTCACATGAAGGAAAAATTTGACATCCAAATAGAAGGATGATGCGGAGAATTCAATTCAATTGTTCTAATAAAAATGTATGAGTTGACACAAGGGGCTTGTTCAAGTGGCTAAGAGCATTTATACCATGCATCCAAAATCCTATGTTCGATTCCTCCTTTCCCCACATGGGACAGACAGTTAGTCTCGACCATATCCGGTCTAGTACTAACCACCACTGGCGGATCCAGAAATTTTTTAGCGGAGGTGCAATATTGACTAAGTATGAAAATGGTTTTTCGGAATAATCATTTTCTCAAGATAATTTTTGGCGGCTTTTATTCCTTATACATCAAATAAGAAAACTTGATTTTATGAGATTTTAGTATGAAGTATATATTGACTTAATGAGCCATCATTTTTAGCCTAAATCGTATTTTGCACTAAAACCGAATTTTCATATTTTTATTTGGTGGGAATTTGATTTTCTAGTATTTTTATTTGAATCCAAATGGGGGGGTACTTCCTTATTTACATTGTAAATTTAAGTAAATGGAGTAATATAAAAATAAATAAAAGTAAAAAGACAAAGACATTTACTTAAATGTTGAAAATGGAAATAAGGTAATCTGTACACCAGTTGAGCAAGGGGCAATTTGAAACACCTACAATGGTTTTTCCGGCGAAGGGAGGTGCAGCTGCACCTCCTTGCGCCTTAATAGATCCGCCCCTGCTAACCACCTACAAGGATAAAGGTTATATCGCTAACACTTGATTAATTGCAGTTAAATTAAGCTTAAAAGTTGATATATTTGAGTTGTGAAATGTACATTTTCATTCCATGACATTCCTCTAGAATGTCAACTTAACAAGGGGGTTAAAATTCCACATAATCCACGTCCACGACGGTCCCATCAGCTTCACACGTTTGCGTGTTGGCCTATATAGAATATGTGTGTCTAATCTAAATTTTTCTAAACACAAAATATAATGCAGTTGGTACAATTCCAAAAATATTAATGCACCTCTCCTGCCCAACTAGCAAGAAAAATAAAATAAAATAAATAAAATTGTTGCTTTTAGACCGTCCTCTTTTTCAGTATTGTTATTTATTTTTCGACGTGACAGCTTTGTTTGTTCAAGTTAGACTGTAAATTTGTTTTGTTGTTTCATAAATATCTATTTGGGTTCGCATGCATAAATATCTATTTGGGTTCGCATGCATAAATATCTAGAGCATGTTGTATTATAGAACGATTGAGAAATGTTTGTTTTCTTGACCAACTTGTGTTGCTTTAGTCATACGTTGGATGGTCAATCATGATCGGATATTCAAACAAAATATCACTTATTCTAGAAAAATAGACAACATAACACTTAATTAATTTAATGATTTTATTTCACCGTCTAATAATATGACATGTTTAATTACAAAAATTTAATTAATAATCTGATATTGTACCGTGTCAAACTATCCGGCAAGAGAACTAGTAAGAAAAATACAGAACGTCACGTTTTAAAATGTTTCAATAATTAGAAAAATTGAGTATGTTAGCCCAAATGGGTCATTATTATATTTAACAAAATATTTAAAAATAATAATTTATTTTTTGTTTGCAAGGGCTCACAGCTAATTATACAATGAATACCAGCAATATTGAGATTATTATCTTTAATTTGTTTGTAATGCCTTGAATTGCAAGTTGGCCAAAGACCCCAAGCCAAGACTAGGAATAATAAAATCTAAGACTCTAAAAATGAAGACAGTGAAAAAGGAATTTTCCAAGAAAGTCCACCCAGTGGAAACGTATACGAACAAAAGCCAGCGGGTCCTTAGGGGATGACACATCTTTCTAATTCTTGACTTATTCTATGTAAATTTTTTTCTATACGATATTGATACTCGCCTTCCTTTGTGGAAGTTGGAGCTATTACTTCCTGTCAATTATAGTTTGACATGTGTGTAGAGATTTTTAATTTTATTTTTGTTTTTGATGCATTATTTTTGTATATATGTCAAATTGTGATTTGCATTAAGTATGAATGTCTCCTTACACGGAAGGAGGAACAGTGTCCGTACTAAATTAATTGTGCTAGTTGTAATTCTTGACCTATTCAATGAACAAAATATATGAATAAATATCCAATTAATAATTTTTTAAAGATGCTGTGAAGATTTATTGTGGAGTAATTACTATAAAACATATAAAAAAAGTTTATACGTAAACTAATTTTGAAACGAAACGAGAGAATGTACTATTCTTATAATATATGAGCATGTTTGAGAGTGCTCTCGAAAGCGCTCGAGGACGTTTATGTTTTATATCACATATTAAATTGAAAATTTAGGTTCGAATCAACTATGCATATATGCCTTATAGCAAGAGGACGTTTATGTTTTGAACTCATTGGCTCACTTTGTAAGACTCTTGGAATAACGTCTTGCGCATGCTAGCATATTTAAAATTAATATATTTTATTTTGTTGGTAGAACTTTAAGTCGAACTAGATGCATTTTATGGGCATTGGTTTTATATTGATTTTGATGAATGGTTTGTGGAGCCCGTGAGTCAATTATATGATACACCATAATTATCAATTAGCCTTGTAGGCCATAACTTTGTGGACTAAATGTTATATAAATGAATATTATAATCATATTATAAATTAATCAAGTAGCTAATCAATACTATTTATACATTGAAAGTACAAAATTTGGATGTTTGACAGTCATTGTCCCCCAAATTTTTTCATTAAGTTTATAATTAGACAAGAAAGTTCCACAAATATTTGTTATTTATTTATTTATAATAAGAGTGATATTCTAAACTATTTTAATATACGAGTGTCTTAGCTAATTGACTTAACTCACATATGCTTTGCTCACAAATAAATTATCTTCAAATTAGACAAACGAAAACATTAAAATTTGAGATTTTTGCATTACGTGTTCTCTCATGTACATATGATCTTCGCATCAAATTAGTTTTTATGTTTTAATATATCATTGAACTTTCACATATCATGAGAAGTTAAAATCCTTTGCATATAAATATTTGAATTTTAAATATTGCTAACTTATTTTGTTCAATTACATCGTACAGTCGTACCATAAATATTTGAACATTTTAAAACTCTATATGAACTGTATACACGTGCCCGATCTCTAGTACTACAGAAGTTTAAGAGATTGTGGTTATCTACCGTTTGATATTACTCCAATGGTTCAAAAAAGTTTCTTAAAATGAGTGCAAGAAAGAGTGAACCGTTAACCACAAATCTCTTGGACCCTCAAGACTAACTGTATACATTAGCAATACTCATCTAATCATATAGTTATTAAGTTGTATTTTATTATGCCATAACAAAAAGTATGCTATGTATATAAAATGGTAGTAGGATAGGGTGAGAAAGTGATACATTTTAAGTTGGAATAATGTAGTAAGTGAAAAAAGATAAAATTTTGTATCATTATTACAAATAAAAACATGTCTTATCCTTTTTCTTTTTCTTTTTTGTCTTATTTAAAAAGGCTCTAAGGCGATGAATCTCACTCAATATTCTCTGAGGTCATGAAGAAATTTTTTTGAATCCACTAAGAACGACATGTTACATGCATATAAGATTAAGGACAATGATTCTAATATCATACATAGGAGGTCTTCTTTGACAGTACATAAGAAGCATTGGAGTCTTCTTCCAGATGGGTTTGTTAAGTTTACTGTTGATGGTGTGCTAGAATTGTCTTAAAGATAATTGTCCTATTTTGTATTCTTGATTTTGACTCTTCTATTTTATTAGATAGTTCCTACCTCATAATTTTTTCTATGAGAAGATTTTAAGGAGGTCACTATTAACATGCCGATTACTTTGAAATATTCTTGGGTGATTAATGGATTCAGTCTTTGTCTAAAAAAAAAGAACATATGTTTAGTGTAAGAAATATGGCTATATTTTCACTTGCTATTTTGATTAACAGAAAAAAAGAAGAAAAAAGACTAAATTCCGTGACGAGATTCCAAATCATTCAACTGTTTAGGAAATTTGTAAGCTTGTAAGCTCTTTTGATGCATGAAATCCTATCCGTTAATAGAAAACATACCATTTTAGTTGCACGTTTTATACGTTTTGTCTTGACCGTTGGATGTTCGTCAAATTAAACACATGATAACTTTTGCAGCAAGATTGAACATTTTTGAATGTTATCATCCAGATGGACATCAGTGGACCGAAGTGGGAGTCCTCACCGTGGGTCCCAATAAATTGAAAACTTTAACAGCCATCGGATTTGATGGATCTTACTGGGTAGTTATGTAATTTGTGCATTAAATTATGTCAAAAGTGGCACTATTGTCACCTTCAATCTTATCATATCAACCCACCTCCCCTGTGTTTCTATCAAAGCAAAACGCCAAACAATGGCTAATATTCCAAAATCATCCATTTGGAAATAAACCAACCAAAACCAAAATCAGAACAATGTTCTAGACTAATTGCACAAACTCATAATGAAAAAGGAAATTCACATTTTTCACAATAGTGATGTGAGACCCACATATGTTTGCAGATCCATACTAACTTATTATACTAATAAATTTCAAACACGCCAACGAAAAAAGACATTAACTTATAAATCAGTGATCTCATTTTCAAACCTTAGTGTCACTTTGGTAATGTGTGTAAGAAACCCCGTCATTCCTCCTCAATATCGATTATGTAAAAAGAGAAATCAAACACAAACTGATTCGATAATTTCTCATTAGTTACAAATAATTAATATTGATCGAAAATGAAAACAAATGAAATAGTTGAATTTTACATTTAATTCTCCCATACTATGAATCTATGCACAATAAAAAGAAGAAGGAAATGATTGGATTCTAAACCATACATGGATGTATGCCAAATTAGAGAATTTTTTACATGAAGTTATGGGAAGTCAAAGGCAATCACAGCTAACACAGCAAGATTTATGGATGGATCTTAGTTGCCCCAAAGAAGGCACCACCTAAACATCTGCCAAATTTGACGTTCTAATCTTTAAGAAAAACCTGTCGACCCAAAAAAAAAGGTAAGAAAAACCAACCACGTACGTCCACTTGTCCACAGCTATTATTTTATTTACTTTTTTAATTACCAAAAATAAGTGTAACAGTTGTAACCTTGTAATAAAAAGAAACAGAAAATTAGATTAAACTAGCCTATCCGAATGTGTTTCCGCGTCTGCGAGAAATGGTTTTAAAAAAAAATTATTTTATTATTTTAAATTTGTTTTAAAATTTAATAAAAAAGGATAGTTGTGTTTCATAAAAATAGGATCCATTATCTGATTTGTCTCTTAATTTTAATTTTTAAAATATGAAAAAGTGTGAATTTACTATTATCCTTATTTAATTAATAATTTCAATTCTTAATGTTTGCATTAACTAATAATATTTTATGGTATTTTGAATGTTTCACCATTCTTTACATTTTGCTTTATATATACAGATAAATAAATAAATAAATATTTTTTAAAGAGAAAAACCACGACTCGCCATGTAGGACAATATGGGTCCTACACTCTGCTACTGTTGCAGAGGGAGGGCGTTTTTTTGAAAACCTTAAAAAAAGGAGAGCAAAAGACCGACCGGTTCTCATTTGGTGGCTGCCCAAACAAAGACCAAGAAAAAAAACTTGGCCAGGTCATCCCTACACCTGCTCTAAACAATCAATCACAGGAATTTCTTTATTAAAACCATTTTTGAAAAAAAAACTGAAAATTTTGTATAAAGGGAAATATGTATAAATATATATATAAAAATATATAAATATAGGAAAAGGAGGGCCCGGAAATTCCTGCCATTGGTTTGGACTTCACGACGGGCAGAGAGAGAGAAAGAGGAAGCTCATTCTTTCTTTTCTTTTTTTCTTTCTTTCTGTTCCCTCCTCTCTCTCTCTCTCTCTCTCTAGACTTTGTCTTCCTCCTTGATCTGCAGCTCAAAGTTCGCTCCTTCCCTTTCTGCTAAATGGGTTCTTCTTAATTTGTCTTGAAGATGGACCAAGGCCCCTGATGGCAGGTACCCATTTTGTTTTTGTGTCTGTTTTTTTTTAAAATTTGTGTTTTTTGGGGAAAAGATTTATTTTTTTCTTCTGGGTTGATTTGTTTTTTCTTCTTCATATTTTTGGATGCGTTGCCTTCTTCTGAGGATTTTAAGGTTTTGGTACGAGGAATCTGTACTTTTATTAATGATTGTTTCGCGGTTTGAGCTGGACATTGTCAGATTCTAAGCTACAACATTTGTTTTCATTGGGCTTTCTGTACGTTTTAATTTTTTTAATCATCTTTTTATACACAATTTTCTGTGTAAATTTTAATGTTTGGAAAGGAAATGAAAATTGTTATGATTCATTTTGTGTGTGAATTGCTCTGTTAGGGCCTTTTTGATTTTTGGTAGCTGTACTTGCAAGTTTGTTCTCTGTTTGACCAAAAGATTTTGCTTTAATTCCTCAAATCTAAAGGCGTAGAAAAGCTAGAAATCTTAGTGTGCAAGGCATTTCAATCTAGCTTTGAATAGGAGCTCTTTTAAGAAAGGAATTTAGTGTTTTTAAACATTAATGTATGATGTTTGATTAATTGTATGAATATTTTGTGCTGGAAAGTGTGAATTTTATGTGCAGAGAGTAAATTTTTATGTGGGTTTATGTATGTTAGGCATTTTTAAGGAGAAATTGGAGACAAGGGTACCATTAATCCTACGGCGAGGACAAAGATTTGAGTCCTTTCTTTAATGAGTATGAGCCAATTATAATTGGATTTGGCTGGGATTGATAGAAATGGCAGGAGGAAAGATAAGGGCAAAGCTCCGGCAGAGCCAGCTTTACACATTCTGCCAAAAGCCAAAAGCCAGTGAGACAGAGGCGTCTCGCCCAATCCAAGGAGCCGGGTTCTCAAGAACTGTATATTGTAACCAACCTCTTCTCCATCAGAAGAAGCCTTATAAATACCGTTCAAATTTCATATCAACCACCAAGTATAACCCTATCACGTTCTTGCCCAAGGCACTGTTTGAGCAGTTCAGACGGGTTGCCAATGTGTATTTTCTTTTGGCTGCCATTCTTTCCCTCACCCCTGTCTCACCATTCTCTCCTGTGAGCATGATTGCTCCTCTGGTATTTGTTGTTGGTCTCAGTATGGCAAAGGAAGCACTGGAAGATTGGAATAGGTTCTTGCAGGATATGAAGGTTAATCTCCGAAAAGTGATCGTTCATAAAGGAGATGGTGTTTTTGGTTTTAGGCCATGGCATAAAATTCAGGTTGGAGACATCTTGAAAGTGGAAAAGGATCAATTCTTTCCTGCAGATTTGCTTCTTTTGTCATCAAGTTATGAAGACGGGATTTGCTATGTTGAGACTATGAACTTAGATGGTGAGACGAATTTGAAGGTAAAGAGATGTTTGGAAGTAACCTCACCTTTGGAGGATGATGGCACTTTCAAGGATTTCACTGCAACAATTCAATGTGAAGATCCAAACCCCAATCTTTACTCCTTTGTGGGTAATCTTGAATATGATCGGCAGGTTTATCCTCTCGAACCTGGTCAAATACTCCTCAGAGATTCGAAGCTCAGGAATACAGCTTACGTGTATGGGGTGGTGATTTTCACAGGCCATGATAGCAAAGTTATGCAGAATTCAACAAAATCCCCTTCAAAAAGGAGTGGTATAGAAAGGAAAATGGATAATATTATCTATATCCTTTTCACCCTCCTTGTAGGGATCTCATTGATCAGCTCAATAGGCTTTGCCGTGAAGACAAAATTCAGTATGCCAGACTCGTGGTACATGCGCCCTGATCAAACAACAGATATGTACAGCCCAGAAAAGCCTGCCTTGTCGGGCCTTATCCATCTGGTTACTGCTCTCATCCTTTATGGATATCTAATACCCATCTCTCTGTATGTTTCAATTGAGGTTGTGAAGGTTTTGCAAGCAACCTTCATTAACCAAGACATACACATGTATGATGAAGAGACTGGGAATCCTGCTCAAGCACGGACATCAAATTTGAATGAGGAGTTAGGCCAGGTAGACACCATCCTCTCTGATAAAACTGGCACGTTAACCTGCAACCAAATGGACTTTCTCAAGTGTTCCATTGGTGGTACTGCATATGGTGTCCGTTCTAGTGAAGTTGAACTTGCGGCAGCAAAACAGATGGCTTTTGACCTTGAGGACAATGAAGATGATCTTTCTAATTTTCCCATGCGAAAACATAATCCACGTGTATCATGGGGGAATGGAGTAGGATCAGAAATTGAGCTGGAGACTGTTGTTACTTCCAAAGATGATAAGGATCGGAAACCTGCAATAAAGGGGTTTAGCTTTGAGGACAGCCGGCTTATGAATGGAAATTGGTTGAACGAGCCCAGCCCTGATGTGATTTCATTATTTTTACGAATATTAGCAGTTTGCCACACTGCAATTCCTGAGCTAAATGAAGGGACTGGCAGTTATACGTATGAAGCAGAGTCACCTGATGAAGCGGCTTTTCTTGTTGCAGCAAGAGAGTTAGGTTTTGAGTTTTGTAAAAGAAATCAATCAAGTGTGTTTGTCAATGAGAAGTTTCCTTATTCAGGACAACCAGTGGACAGGTGAGCGTATGAATGATTTATGTTATT
Source organism: Prunus armeniaca (assembly GCA_903112645.1). Classification (NCBI taxonomy): domain Eukaryota; kingdom Viridiplantae; phylum Streptophyta; class Magnoliopsida; order Rosales; family Rosaceae; genus Prunus; species Prunus armeniaca. The sequence goes on along the minus strand of CAEKDK010000003.1, from coordinate 3,522,111 downwards.
CAGGACAACCAGTTAAACTTTCTATTGAGTTCCTTCTGTCTTAACATTTCTGTTCTCTTGGGAAACTTACAGGGAGTACAAAGTCTTAAATCTATTGGAGTTCACTAGCAAAAGGAAGCGTATGTCTGTTATTGTGCGAGATGAAGATGGACAGATTTTTCTTTTTTGCAAAGGTGCTGACAGGTTAGGCTCCCAACTATTGTTTAATTATTTCGGGGAATTGCATTATGTACTGCGACTACTGTCTTCAGTCAGCTTTCATAAGTTGTTCAGTGTTAATTTTTTATCCAATGAAGGATTATGTAGCGTCTTCAGTTAGCTTTCGTTTGTTGTTAAGTGTGAAATGTTTATTTGGGGTTTCATTCAGGCTAAATATCTACTTTTAAGTGTACTGTTTGATGCTGATGCTTTAAGCAGTTGGAGGCTTTAAAGCTATAAACTGAAGTATCGAGCTGTAACAAACAGTTGTTCAATAAATTTATCTCATCTCTCTCTCTCTCTCTCCCTTCCCAAGAAAAGAAAAAGAGAAGGCATGAGAAAGAAAGGGAGAGGAAAACAGGGATTTATTTCTTATAATTTTTATGTTTTCTTATCCACTTTGGTTCGCATGAATCATTCCTTTACTTGGCTTATGCAGCATCATTTTTGATCGACTTTCCAAGAATGGAAGAATGTATGAGGAAGCTACTACAAAGCATTTGAATGAATATGGAGAAGCTGGGTTGCGTACATTGGCACTTTCTTATAGAAGGCTTGAGGAGGCCGAGTACTCTGCTTGGAGCAATGAGTTTCAGAAAGCAAAAACATCTATTGGGGCTGATAGAGATGGAATGCTTGAGCGAGTAGCAGATAAGATGGAAAGAGATTTGATCCTTGTTGGTGCAACAGCTGTGGAGGACAAATTGCAAAAAGGGGTATATAAGTGGTTGATTATAGCCGTAATTTGATTTGTTGCCTTTCTGATTTCCTGCAACTTAGCTTCATTTTTTTTTCTTCTCTTTAGGTGCCCCAATGCATAGACAATCTTGCACAAGCTGGTCTTAAGATATGGGTTTTGACAGGGGATAAGATGGAAACTGCAATCAACATAGGGTTTGTCTCGAACCACTAAAGCAGAAAGCACTGTTATGCTCCGTCTTATGAAACATTGCCTGTTGTATCTGTTGAATATGCTCCTCTAGATGTATGTAATGTTTTTATTTTATTTTTTGGGGTTTTTTCTGTGCAGATTTGCATGTAGTTTGCTCCGACAGGGCATGAAGCAGATCTGTATATCAACAGCGAATTTTGACACGTTGGGACAAGATAGCAAAGAGGTACATATTTCATTGAGAAAAGGAACATGATTTTTTTTCTTTTTCAGGAGATTTATTTATATAATGTTAGACTTTGTGTCTTTTGACTAATGATCAGGCTGTGAAAGATAACATTTTGAATCAAATTACCAATGCCTCACAAATGATCAAGTTGGAGAAAGATCCACATGCAGCATTTGCATTAATTATTGATGGAAAAACTTTAACCTATGCTTTGGAGGATGATATGAAGCATCTATTCTTGGGTTTAGCTGTTGACTGTGCATCAGTCATATGCTGCCGTGTCTCTCCCAAGCAGAAGGCACTGGTAAGTGGATTTTTTGTTGCTATTACTTGATTCCAAATTTTTTTCATTTTTCCATTTTTCCATTTCAATTGTCAAATGAGTGAGATATCCTTATGAATGTGGGTATAGCCGTGCTGTTTCTTCATTTGTTCGGTTGTTTTTACACTAGGTAACAAGGTTAGTCAAACAAGGAACTGGAAAAACCACATTAGCAATTGGTGATGGTGCAAATGATGTTGGAATGATACAAGAAGCTGACATTGGTGTTGGAATCAGTGGGGTTGAAGGTATGCAGGTTGGTATCTTTTCTGACTACTCTTTCTTATAATCTACTATTGTTGCTACGTTTTTTGTTTTGTTTTTTTTATTATCTTCAAAATTCACACACAGAATATCATCTATTTCTTTTATACACTGGCTAGTAGCTGTCAACCCCTACCAGGCACAGGTAAAGTTTAAACATTTAAAAATGAATAATGCTACTCTTACCACATTTGTATACCGCATTCCCATACTACCTTTGTGGCAGATGAGGTGGACAGCCACATCAATTAAAATTAATTTAACATTTTCTTTTCTTTTTTGATTTATTGACACTTTTTAATTGATGTGGATGTACACCTCATCTGCCACATTAGGTGGCATGGGAATGTGGTATACAAATGTGGTAAGAGTAGCATTACTCTTTAAAAATAGCTTAAATTACACTGACATCTCTTGAACTTGGCCCGTGTTCCACTTTGGTCTTGGAATTTTAAGATGGCTCACCTTGCCCCCTGAACATTTAAGTGTTTTTAAATCTTAACATGACGTACGTCTGTTATATTTTCCATTGAAATTGATGACGTTCACAATTTCCAGGGGCATAATCATCACTCAAAACCCAAATTTCTCTAGTGCCCTCCGAATTTGGTCTGTGTTATATTTTGGTATACATTTGTATGTGAGTGTGCATCATATTTGGATTAATTGCGAGAAGGTTTGTATTAGCTGTCCGAATGGGAAGCAAAGTATCCTGAGCGGAATGTAGAAGCATGAATTTTTTCTTGTTTATGGTGAATCTCACAATACTCGGTAATTACTTGCAGGCTGTGATGGCTAGTGATTTTTCTATTGCCCAGTTTCGGTTTTTGGAGAGACTTTTGGTAGTCCATGGGCATTGGTGCTATAAGAGGATTGCTCAGATGGTAATATCAATAAATGTCCATCTTAGTACTTTACTTTCGTTGATAAGTTTGTAATTTTGCAAGTGCTGTATGTTTGGTCAAAGGCACACGCTTCATACTATAAACAAATTTGCATGTGTGTGTGCCCATGTCTTTATTTATTTATTTTTAAAGTCATCCACCTATTAATGGGGATATTTTGCATCCAGGTTTGCTATTTCTTCTACAAAAATATTGCATTTGGTCTCACCCTCTTCTACTTTGAGGCATTCACGGGTTTCTCTGGGCAATCAATATATGATGACTGGTACATGTTATCGTTCAATGTCATTCTTACCTCATTGCCTGTCATATCACTTGGAGTCTTTGAACAAGATGTGTCTTCCGAGGTCTGCTTACAGGTTAGTCCTCCAAACAATGCCCTTGTTAACAACTAAACACCTTTTTCTATGGCTCTGTGGTGACATTTAAAAAATTATTTGTTTTCAGTTCCCTGCATTGTATCAGCAAGGACCTAGAAATTTGTTCTTCGACTGGTACAGGATACTGGGGTGGATGGGCAATGGTGTCTATTGCTCTCTAATCATCTTCTTCCTCAACATTATCATCTTCTATGACCAGGCCTTCCGTTCTAATGGCCAGACTGCTGATATGGCTGCTATGGGTACCACGATGTTTAGTTGCATTGTCTGGGCTGTTAACTGCCAGATTGCTCTCACAATGAGCCACTTTACATGGATTCAGCACCTCTTTGTGTGGGGCAGTATTGCAATGTGGTACCTATTTCTCTTACTTTACGGCATGCTGTCTCCAGTTCACTCCAAGAATGCCTATCAAATTCTAGTTGAAGCTCTTGGTCCTGCACCATTATTTTGGTCAGCCACCCTTTTAGTAACAATTGCTTGTAATCTTCCCTACATTGTCCACTTAGCCTTCCAAAGAAGTTTCAATCCAATGGATCATCATATCATCCAAGAAATCAAATACTACAAGAAAGATGTTGAGGATCAGCGCATGTGGAAGCGGGAGGCGTCTAAAGCAAGACAAGAAACCAAGATTGGGTTTACGGCTAGAGTGGATGCCAAGATCAGACATTTGAGAGGGAGGCTGCAAAAGAAGCATACCCCTGTAAGTACACAAAGTCCGATGTCTCCGTTGTGACCATGTCCATGATTATACAGTTTTGAAAATCTTAATTTTTTAGGGTTTGAGGCCGATTGCAGTTTTACGTTGTGGCCCGTTGTAATTCTTTTCTTGGTATTGTTTTATCCACTTATGTGGGGTTGGTTAAAAGTCCCATTCATTATAGAAAAAAGCCTTGGAGCTGTTATATGTACAATATCTTGTAAGATTTAAAGTGAGTGAAGATAGATGTCATTTGTCTATGTTTCTTTGCCCCACCTGTTGTTCTACGTATCTTCTGGAGTTTACAGACAGAACTCTCAAAACCATGTTACTATTTTAAGCTCAAGTTCCTTTCCAGTTCAATCAATCAACCCTGTGCTGCCCCTGGTGCCTTGGGGTTAATCTTTAGAACCCAATGGACCAAGTAAAACAATGGTTTACCGAAACCAAATAATGTATCGTAAAAACGTTGATTCAATACAAGATTTTGTTAGGTACAGTCGCCCGCTAATCGTCAATGGCTGGGAACCGCTCACTTGCGCGAGGGCGACTAATCCAAGCATTGCTCTAGTAACTTTTGATCCCTTGATGCATTGTTGGACCATTTCAATTCAAAGTCTAATTTAGTCGACTACTTATTGATGCATTTACTAAATCTAAACAACCAGTCTAGTCTGCTAATAAAATGAATGTCCACTCTTATCTTACTATTTAATATGAACTCATTTATACATAAGATTAAACTTTCACATCATCCTGCTACTATTTTATTTCCATATATAACACAATTTCTAATATGGTCTTGCTTATTCAATTCAATATAAGCATATCCAACTATCTTACAAGAACATCACTCTCTGTAGTGAAGCCTTGCTTCATGCAAGTAGGTTCTCTTTGTCCACTAATTAATTTGTTTTATAAAGGACTAGTGAGATAAATTTCAACAAAGAAGAGTGAAAGTTCATTTAAAATCATCATGTCTCTGACTTCATATCAAGGTGGTTGTGTGTGATATAACCATAAAAAGTCTCTCTCCTCCACTGTCATATTTATTAAACATAGTTATAAAATCTTGTTCACCTAACCTGTCATCCATGTTATTAAACTAGTTTGATTGTTTTCCAAACATGTTACCCCTAAAAAGAGTACATAGTTTATTCTCATTCCAATTTTTTTTTTATAATTCTTTTTAGAAAACCCAAAATGCACATTAATAATATCAAATTTAATTATGATAATAACATTTTATATTTGAAAACCCCTTTTTTTTTCCGTGGTTCTCTTCCAACTTGTTGGCTTTGTCTTACGGCACAAACAGAAAAACGAAAATTTATTTTGTTTGTCGGTTCTCTTATAACTTGCTGAATTTATCTTATCATCAAAATTTATTGTCTTGGATTCGACTAACATTCGATTGGTGAATTCATGCTAGAAGAAAGGACACTCTCTCCTATTTTTGGTTGCGTTATGGTTTTACATTTCCCTCTACAAAAACATGTTTTCCATTGCAGCTAACAAAAAAAACGTGGGTTTCATTTCATTAAACAAAGAGAAAGGAAGATAAAAAAAATATATATATATAGAAAGGGAGGAAATTGACGAAATATGCTATGCATATGTTTTATTAAAAAACGACGTCGTCGGTGCTGCTTACCCGAAAACAGAAACGAAAGGGGGGAGTGTCTTTATAAAGGCCGTAGGAAAATGGCGCTTCGAACGCGACATGGTGTGAGAGAGTCATAACGCATTCTCTCGTGGTCTTCTCTCATCTCTCCCTCTCACTCTAACCCTAGACTTCTAGAGAGAGAAAGTCCCCTGGCTTTCCACTTTTACCCCTACTCATCCCTTCCATTCCCATCCCTGTCCCCTTCTACTTTCTTCCGCTGCTGATTTATCCATCTAACTCCTCTCCAAGACTTAGGTTTGGTCAAGGGCTTGTACGGTCCCCAATTTTCTCGTCTCTCTTTCTTTTAGGGATTTTTTGGGTCTTAGGGTTTTCATTTAGGGCTAGGATTTCTCTGTGATCGTTGCGTTTTGGGGGGTATGGAGCCTCGGGTTGGTGGAAGGTTTCGACTTGGCCGGAAGATCGGTAGCGGATCGTTCGGAGAGATCTACCTAGGTTTGTACTGTTACTTTTGGTGTCTTTTACTTTGCTTTTTTTTTATAAATATTTTTTTAAAGAACAAATTTCTGTCAATTTTCTTTTTTATTCTTTTTGTGCTGTGATTTTCAGGTACCAATATTCAGACAAACGAGGAGGTTGCGATTAAGCTTGTGAGTTGAATTACATGTTATTTTTTCTACGGCATTAGGAAATTGTTGGTTTTTCTTGGATATTTATGCTATGTATGATTATCTTTTCCGTCATTGCTAGTTGATGATCATACTGTATAGTAATAAACTTTATTGGGACGAATGTTGTATAAGTGGAAATTTGGGCTCATTTTAATCCATAGTTGAGACTTTGGTGGCTCTTAAAAGGTGTTTTTCTGGTGTGATCTTAAAGAGGGCATTACAATCTAGGGCGTAATGTTCACAGTTGTAACTGAACTCGGTATCCTTTCTGGCCTTTAGATATGGAGCTATCTACCTACCTTCTGCGTTGTGAGTGGTTGAAATTTGGTGATACTGGGAAATTATAATTTGAAAATGCAAAATATGATTTGTATGGTTCAGCTGAGTTTGGGGCATGTCGTTTGACTGTACGGGATGTCCCAAGTGAGGTAATGTGTTTGATGATATGGCGTCAATTCCTGTTAGTTTGGTAGGCTTGAAAAGGGTCCACCTAATATGATGATTTGTGTGTCCTCTTGAGCTAGGACACTCTCTTGAACTTGTATCTGTGTGAAGATGTATACCCACAAGAGAAGTAGATTTTGGAATGTCTACAACTCTTGGTGTTTGCTAGGTTACAGTGCCGAGGCTCTAGTAGATTTTTGAAGATGTATTCCCTATGCATTATTATTTTTCTTTTCTTTAGTAAGTCTTTGTGTGATTGTAATGTTTCTTATTAACACATAGACTGCTGTAGTCTGATCCGCTGAACTCTGTTGTGAGGATGAATGCCAGAATTATGATTGGTTTATTTAATCTTTCTTTGCATGTTTGGATGGGTTTGCTGATTCTTTTATTTTTAATAATATGCATTTCCACAATTTCTGCTTGCTGAATTATGTTGTTGATAATCAATGTTTTAGTTGCCTAAATTTCATTATCCATGCTTCTTTCTCTCAGGAAAATGTCAAGACGAAACATCCACAATTGATGTATGAATCAAAGTTGTACAAAATACTACAGGGAGGAAGTAATGCCTTTACCACTATCCATGTTTCTTTTCAATATTTTGCATGGTCTATTACTTATCTTTCTGAACTGGCCACTGTATACAACTTTGGCAGCTGGAATTCCAAATGTGAGATGGTTTGGCACTGAAGGAGACTACAACGTTCTTGTGATGGATTTACTGGGACCTAGTCTTGAGGATTTATTCAACTTTTGCAGTAGGAAATTGTCTCTGAAGACTGTTCTCATGCTTGCAGATCAAATGGTAGGATTCTTTTCACAGATGCATACTCTTCTAGAATCTTTGCAGGTTGATAATCTTAATATTGGAATTTGTGTCAGATCAATCGAGTGGAGTTTGTCCATTCCAAATCATTTCTTCACCGTGATATCAAACCAGACAACTTCCTAATGGGTTTGGGTCGGCGAGCAAATCAGGTACTTGGACCTTGCAATTAAATTGATTTTTTATTTTGATTTTGAGTTCTGTGCAACTCACTGTAATTTTGGTTTTGATTTTGCATTTTTATCTAAATGCATAAGTTCATCTCTTCTTTCGTGTAGATTTACGTCATTGACTTTGGTCTCGCTAAGAAGTATAGAGACACTTCAACTCATCAGCATATTCCCTATAGGTTCGTTATTTCAAATTCTTCAATATTCGATTTTGTCTTTGATGTGTCGAGTATGAATTGGTTAAATAGTCCGCCTTAAATCCAAAATGCTGTCAGTTTTGTTCCTCTTGTCCCTATTTTTAATAGTAAAACGTGTTTCAAAATTTAAGGCCAAATTTTTATTTGGTTGCTCTTGATTGTGTCTGTTTGTTTTAAAATCTTGCTGCAATAGATACCTAGTTCACTGCTGGTTAGTTCTCGTTGGTTTCAAGATAGTGGAGGGTTTACTCACATACTAATCTATGACACAAATATTTTTTTTAATTAAATAAAATATGTTAATATCATTTGATTTCGTGTGGTCAAATTATGACTCTGGTCTATAGCAGGTTTCATCAGCCAGCCTGTTAATGATTATAGGAATATGGTGAATCATTTTCAATAATGTTGGTTTTTGACTAATAATACTTGATGTAGTTTTTAACTAATGATACTTTTGGGGAGTTGAGTAATTTTACTATCTATCGGTTTCCTTTGCCTGTTGCTAACCATCAAAACCTGGAGGATTGAGGGCTGGAGGGGTCAGTGTCTAAACCACAAACAAATGATTAAGGAAGAAAACCACCCAATTTTCTTTAAAAGCAATTTAATCTTTATATTGTGATCAAGAGTGTCTTGCTTGGCCTTTTCTTTGGGGTACTGCCCAAGTTCAAGTGTTGCGACTTTCATTTGTCTTGCTTAGCCTTTTATCTTAGGTGTTTCCTTGGAAAAAAAAATTGACATGCTGTTAATATCTATGAGTGATAATATATATGAAGGGTGCAGTTTTCAAAAATAAAACTAATTTGATACTTGTATAACTGCAGAGAAAACAAGAATTTGACAGGCACTGCAAGATATGCAAGCATGAATACTCACCTTGGCATTGGTAAGCCATCTCTCTCTCTCTCTCTCTCTCTCTCTCGCCCCCCTTCCTCCCCTCCCCTAACTTTTTCTCTCCCTCGCTCTCCCTTCATGTGATTCTGATCATGTTATTTTGTGTTGCACAGAACAAAGCCGCAGGGATGATTTAGAATCACTTGGATATGTGCTTATGTACTTTCTAAGAGGAAGGTGACTATTGTGCCTGCCAGTGTTGTATATATCTCTTTTTGCATATTCAATTATTTATGACCTTTTTTTCTTCCTGTTTAGCCTTCCTTGGCAGGGCTTGAAAGCGGGAACGAAAAAGCAGAAGTATGAGAAGATCAGTGAAAAGAAAGTGTCAACTTCTATCGAGGTAAGCTGAAATCTAATGATAATGAATTTTTCGTGTATCTTTTATTTACAATGATATTTATTACAGTATGGAATATTCACTGCTTCTTTCTTAATTCTTTCTTAGGCCTTGTGCCGTGGTTATCCTACAGAGTTTGCATCGTACTTCCATTACTGTAGGTCTCTGCGGTTTGATGATAAACCAGATTATGCGTATCTGAAGAGACTCTTTCGTGACCTTTTTATTCGGGAAGGTTTGAAATTCTTTTTTGATAGGTTAATCGAGGCTGCTCTACTGATGTTATAGTAGTGTCACATTAACCACGTCTACTTATATGGTTTCCTTCTTGCTTCAGGCTTTCAGTTTGATTATGTCTTTGATTGGACCATCTTGAAATATCAGCAGTCACAGATTGCCACACCTCCTGCTCGTGCTCTTGTAAGTGATGTGATAACTTTTTCAGTGTTTTGTTAGTTCAACCATTTAGCTTACGTTATTTACTATTTAATAGGGTGCTAGTGCTGGACCGAGCTCTGGCTTGCCTCCAGCTGTGGCAAATGCTGAAAGACAATCTGGTAATTCTGCCACTCTTTTCATTTTCTGCATAATAGGAATCCATTTACATGTCAAAACTCTGTTTAGTGTTTCCCTACTTACTTAGTTCGGTGTCCTGGAAAATGCAGTCACATGTACTTGTTTTGCTGCTAAGAGCGGGTTACTTTATATGGCTATTATAAATCTACTCCCCTATTTTTATCTTCAAGTGTTTCTAATCATATTCAAGTCCAGTATTCATAAATGTCTTTTTCTCTTCATGTAGCCCAAATTTTAATTTTGTTGTATTTAACTTTTTGAAGGTGGTGAGGAAGGTAGACCTACAGGTTGGTCGTTGTCAGATCCCTCTCGTAGGAGAAACTCTGGGCCAATTGTAAATTCTGGAAACTTGTCTAGACAAAAAAGTCCTGCTGCAAATGATCCATCTCTATCTAAAGACGCAATGGTAAAGAATTTATTTTGTATTCTGATTCAAATAAGGTTTTATCCCCTTCGGTTATTTTTTATTGACCAGTTTGACAAGTACAGCATTGTGCAAGTTCATTACCATTTAGGTTTGTTGTACAGTCTTAGATTAATTTATTTCGTTCATTTTGTTTGGATTCATGCAGTTATCAAGTTCTAATTTCTTGCGGTCAAGTGGATCATCGAGGAGGGCGGCAGTCTCTAGCAGTCGCGATGCAGTGATCGTTGGCAGTGAGTCTGATCTCTCTCGCCCTCAAACCTCAGATTTGAGCCCTGGAACACTAGGTAAAATTTCTAGTGGCCAAAGAAGTTCACCAGTTGTACCTTCAGAGAACAATCGTACATCTTCTGGAAGAAATATTTCAAACGTAAAGACCTTAGAGTCCACTCTCAGGGGCATCGAGAGCCTGCACTTCAATAATGATGAGAGAGTACAGTATTAGTAGCAGCCTCTCCCAATTTATCGTCTACTGTAAATTTTTAAAAAACCTATACATTTGTCACGCGCTTGGGGTGGAATTTGGTTTAAGTGTATTATGTTTGAGGAAAGCTGCAACAATTCGGGGCCTGTCTCTCTCTAAGCAGTTTGCAATAAAGACGAGATACAGAAGTGGAAATTGGATGCCCAGAAAACCCATCCAGGTAAAACAAAGGCCTTTGTCAATAGAGTTCGAGTTGGGTTGCCCTGGTTTCACCTTCTTTTAATACCTTTGTTTAACTTCATATCTTATCATGCATGTTTGTGGTTTTCGTCAAACATTACAATGTGTGGGTCAAATGCAGATAGACACTGTAAGTACACCAAATGCTTTGATTTTGTGATGCATATTGTCTATGATAATTGTAATCTTTCTTCCTTTAGTTTATAAAATAGTTAAAAGAACCTGATTGTCCAAGCCTACAAGATGAGGTGGGTACTACTACTGTTGCCGTTATATTTTCAAGCACAATGTTGACATATTTGGTTGCGTGACAGAAATACGTTCAGGAATTTATGGTATAAGATTGTTTGATTATTTTTGTTGTATCCCCTTTCCCTACCTGGATTATAAAAGATTTGAGCCATTCTATCTCTCCTATTTTTAATTTTTAATTTTTTTGGTTTTTTGGGTGAGTTGGGGGAATTGGGGAGAATTTTTGGTTTAGATACTACTTTTTATAAACATTGTGGATTTTTGTTGATAAATTTACAGATTCCAATTGAGCCTTTGGTAGATGAGAATGGCAAGAATGAAACTTATATCATGAGATTGTCATCGTTTCAAGGATCTCCAAGATCAATCAATTTCAATTTTTGTTTTGTTTTGGTTTTTGTTGTTGTGTTTCTGCAAAGTTGCTGTCAGAAAAAGAAACGCCGATGATCTGAGCCTTTATTTTCTGAGGGCCTAGGAACCCCAATCCTTCTGGAAGTCATAAATTTGATCCATATTCTCCTCATTGATTGCAACTCCCGTCTTAATCATCTGAAAATTTGCGTAATCGGTATACAACTGGCGGTGGTTTCACCTAATCGGAGATTCATACAAGACTTTTGCAAAAAGTTGCACCTAATTTAAAGGTATTGTACTGTTCCAGAAAACGATACACGCTTGTGGATAATGTGTGTGACTGAATCATGGCATTGGCAACGAAATTAAAATTAAGGTAACTAAAACTTTTTTTTTTTAAACAATAGAAATATAATTGATAAAAATCGAAAGATTCGAGTACAATTATCACACAAGTAACCAATCACTTAAAAATCCAAACAAAGAGTATTATGTAATTAAAACTTTTTTTTTTGGTTCCTGTTTTCTTGACAGGTGCCAAATTGCAACCAAGCCTGCCTGGCGGTACTATTCTAATTTTTCGTTATAAATAGTTATTGGATTCAAAATATCGTCCAAATACATATAGTTTTACAAACAAAAATAATGAGCTACTTGTCATTAAGTTTTTATAAAAAATAAAAAAGTCAAAATTTGCCCCTTATTTTTATAAATGTCAATTTTTTTTAAAACTTGTTAAAATAGTCATAAACTCATGTAAAAGACTCAAATGCCCTTACAACTGAAACCCACATGTAAAAAATGAGAGTAAATGCATGAATTTGCAGCATCTCCCGCCGGCCCGCTATGTCAGTTCTGTTCTTTGATGAGCGGAGGAGCAAACCCTAAACCCCAAATTGGCGTCGGAAGTAATCAGTTCTTGGATCAGTTAATTGCTGGCGGTCGAAGCTGAGCATAGAGACCATTGGTCTTTGGTGAGTCCCTTCTCGTTCACTGAAAGTACTGCGCTTTTCTCTGATCTTTTCTGGTTCCACTGCAATTATGCTTGGTTCTAATTCTTGTCAAAGATTGCAATTACTGCTTCCAAGCTGTAGAAATGTTGGTGGTTCATTGACCCATTTGCATTTCTTTCAAAGAGAACCTATTTTTTTCAGCTTATATTCATCAAAATCATCATTAGTTTCTGGAAATGATAAGCTACAAGAAAAAGAATCTCTTTTACAGTTTCATACCTTATAAACTCATGTGGGTTGTCCCCAAAACTGGCTCTCTCTGCTTCCAAGAGTGTACAGTTTGATAACCGAGAAGGACCAGACTAAGTTCTTAATGTTCTAAGAAACCATGTGGATTCTCTGATGACCACATCTCCCAACTTGTTAGGAATCGCCCAAAGCTGCTCTCAGCCAATGCTGAGAAGACCGTTGTGCCCAAACTTGAGTTTCTCAGTTCTGTTGGCCTTTCAGGCACTGGCCTTTTTCCGGTCCTCTATTCCAACCCAAATATAATATTGAAAAACAGCCTGGAGAGAACTATCATACCTTGTTATGATATTATCAAAAGTTTACTTCTTGTTGATGAAAAGGTTGCTCTTTTTCTTAGGAGCTCATATTGGGTGATGTCGAGCAAACTAATCAATATGGTTCCCAATATTTCAGTTCTGAGAGCACTTGAAGTGCCACAAGCCTCAATTTTTTTGTGTGACTTGTCATCCTTTTGTAGTCTTGATACTGAGAAGTTCAAGGAAAATATAACAAGAAGGTCACAGGTATGGGATTCGCCCCTTCATCTGCGACATTCATGAAAGCACTCCATGAGATTAGTCTGACGGATGCATTAACATGGGATCAAAAGATGGAAGTATATAAGAAGTGCGGTTGGACTGAGATGATTTCTCATTGGCGTTTAGAAAGAATCCCTTTTTTATGAGCTTATCATGTAAGAAGTTTTCGAGTAAAATGGATTTTCTTATGATGGGTTGGCAACCAGCAGATGTGGCTCGAAATCCAAGTGTTCTAACTTTTAGTTTGGAGAAGAGTATCATACCTAGGTGTTCAGTTATTAGAGTTCTGCTGTTGAAGGACTTGATCGTAAAGGGAGAATTTTTTGTAGGTACCATTATGATTCCCGAAAAGTACTTCTTGGATAGGTTTGTGATCAGATATCAAGAGCAAGTACCTGAATTACTGCACATCTTTCAAGGGAAAATGGGTATTGTGGAACACTCGGCTTTGGATTTTAGGAATGTAGTGGAGTGAACCAATTGTAAGACAAAGCTTGTTAGTTTTGTACTTAAATATATGATTAACTGGATGATAAGAACTACTTATTTATTGTAAGTTCTGCTGCCACAAATAATGATTCTCATACAGCTATGCAGAACGATGTATTTTTTTTTTAAAGTGATTTGGAAGGTATTAATTTCTAATGGCATTCTCATTATACTCTGAGATTCTATATTAGATAATTCCTTCTTTTATATTTATTTTTCAAAATAAGGGCTTGATGAAAGGGAAACTTGCCCTTGTCAATTCTGGTGGTTTCACCTGACAAGTGAGGCTAGATTCTTCACATATGTGTGTCTGATTTAGCTTCGAAGTTGGCCACCACAGACTTTTCATCTTTAACAACAAAAGAAATCCACCAACCAATCGATGGATAGGGTTCTTGGATTGTGTTTAAACATCTTTACTTTCTATATGGTTCTTGGTTTTTGCTTCTTTTCTCTGGTTTTGTTAGTTCCATGTGATTTCTCCCCAGTTTTCCATTTTGTTATGTTGGAATTCTTAACGTTGCAAAATTTACACTCGAGTACAAATTTAATACATTCTAAAAATTTCTCCAGCCTTTTTTCTGTTCTTTTTCTTGTGGTTAACTGGAAATTAATGACAAGTAAAGCCCAATTTATCAAAGACGAGGATAATAAAACAGAGAGGGAGCTAACATAGGGACAAGTAATTCTCCTCGATGAGAAGATTGCTCATTTTTTAAGGGAACTCCGAAAAAGATATTGATGGACAAAGTAATAGGCAATGTTGCTCCCAATATTTTAGTTCTCAGAGCACTTGGAGTGCCAGAATCCTCAATCTCCTCGTGGGTGACCTGTTATCCTGTTGCGATGTCCGACAAGGTCATGAGCATGGCGTTCCGGCCTTCATCTGCAGCGTTCATGAAAGCACCGCATGTGATGTCCATGATGGATGCATCAAAATGGGAAAAAAATAATTTATAGGAAGTGTGGTTGGACTGAAGATGATTTCTTGTTGGCATTTAGAAAGAATCCCTTGTTTATGAACTTCTTGGAGATGGATTTTTCTAGTAAAATTGCTTTTCTTATGAACAAAATAGCCTCCAGATGTGGCTGGAAATTCAGGTGTTCCATCTCATGGTTTAGAGAAGTGGATCATACCTAGGTGTTGTTCTAGTGTTGAAAGGCTTAATAATAAAGGAAGAATTTTCTTTAAATACCATACTGATGAAGAGTAAGAAGTTTTTCTTGGACAGGTTTTTGATCAACTATCAAGAGAAAGTACTGAATTGTTGAGCATCTTTCATGGGAAAATAGGTCTTGCCGAACTCGGATTATAATTTGAGCAAAGTGGTGGAGTGAGACGATTGTAGGATGAAGCTTGTTCAGTTTTTTATTTATTCATTTGATGTTTAAGAGGATCATAAGAACGACTTGTTCATTGTAAGTTCTGCTCCCACAAATAGTCAAATCCCTCTCAACTTTGAACATTGCAAGAGGCATTTCTTTTACTTCGTTCTGTCTTGTAAAGATTGACTTTTAAATGACTATGCACACAAAGATGTGCTTTTCAGGTGACATGTGAGAAGTTAATTTCTAATGGCAATTCATTATACCTTGAGGTTTCATATCCATATATGATGCATTCAACCGTCTTTCTTCTGAGAGATGCATGCTTAAAGAAGGAGAGTTGTGTGGCACTGTAAATTGGTACTCAGATTGGATTCCAAACAATTTATATCTGCAATTTGAACTCCGTTTAACACCTTAAACTCCCAAGTGACGGAGCATGAAGTTCTTTATGCTAGTTTCTTCTTACAATTTCTGGGTATATCCTAAACACCTTTAAGGTCCAGATGCAATTAGATGTGATCAAAATGTGTCTTGATGGTGTCTAGATGTGTGTGGATGTGATTGAGTTGTGTCTACATTTGTTTTAGACGTATATGCTTTGGTTCACTTCACAGTACGATCAAGATGTGATCTGGATCACATCAAGAGCCACAACATATCACATCAGATTGGATCTAAATCTCATCAAAACATATACATATTTAGGCATATAAAAACTGTATTTAGACTGAGTCTCAGGACACATTTGGATGACAGATTGACTGCATCTTAACAGCATCATGCCTTTTGGAACCCTCCATTCATAATCCAGACTCCAGATACCAAATCGAACGAAACTACCATCCACATTTCAGCATAAGCACCTCCCTCAAACCATGAAAAGCTCAAAAAGAAAAGAGAGAGAGGAGGGCAGTTACTCAACAGAGTGGCCTAACTGAAGGAAATCTCCACATAAAAATACTTCATTGGGTATTTTAATCTTTTTACAATGAAAAAGGATTTACCATTATCAAAACACACCTTCAATAATTTGAAGTCCAAGAACAACCATCACAGAAATCACAATCACACTGGCTTGGGAAAATGAATAAGGAGGTATATAAATTTGATTTCACAGACTATGGATTTAAGAAATTCTTGAGCTATAATTAACAGAGACGAAGCATCAGTATATTGGATTCTTTTATGTAATTAATTTCTTTGGCAATCAAAACTCTTACACAGATGCATGGTTCACTTCACAAATGCACAGAACAAAAAACACTAATGAGCTGACTACAAACCCAAAAGATTTATTTATTTAAAATTTTCAATTTTTTTTTCTTTTTCGAAGTACCAATCAATTATTTCCAGCCATAGACTACTTGGGTGTAGGTGTTCTTGATCCACCTAAAGCTCTTCCTCAGAGACCCTTTCATCTTCTCCTCTGCAGTATAAACCTTATAGCCAGCAACCCTCTTCTTCCTCTGCAACTCTGGATCAGTTAAGCTCCAGCTCCTTGAGGTGGACCCCAAACTGCTCTTCCCTTTCTTGACCTTCACATCCTTAACCATCTGATTGTTTGGCTGAGAAACACAAGAACCTGCATAATTGGTACTGAAACTCCTTAGATTCTGCATGTTTGTTGGAGCTGCCTTGCCTCCATAGTAAACCTCCATCCTCCCATCTCTACATGACTTAGATCTGAAATCCTCCATGGGTTAAGTAAAAAAAGAAGAAAAAAGAAAGAAGAAGAAGCAGAGCAGACAGGAGTTCGAAGGTTTCAATGCAAAGAATGGCAATAAGACAGTGGGGGAGGAGGAGGCAAAGACTTTTCTTTTGTTGGGTTTGCTTTTCTTTGTTTGTGTGTGAATGTGAAAATTAGTAAAAAATCTATTTGTCTATGTTTAAATGTATTTATTTATTCTAGTTTTGGAACAGTTCAAGGTCTTGTTTTTTTATTTAAGGTGTCAACAATCAATAACATGCAGTGTAACCATTCTTGTCTACCCTAATTTGACATCATGCATAAATATATATATCACTGTTTATTTCTTGAGAAATCATTATATTCTTTTATATTTGGCCACCATTAAGAGTTAGTAAAGATTGTCAACAACTTTCATCAAATCATGGTAGTAATTAAATCTTAATCTTTTTTAAATTTTCGAAATTTAGATTTGATTCATCTTGTGTTGTAATTTGTATTGGATTAGAAGCTACCTGCCAAGTTTGACTGGGTTTGTACACACGTGGAACAGCTAAAGTTGGATAAAAAATTTGGTATCGAGAGAGAGAGAGAGAGAGAGATTGTTATAATAATGGCGTGCCTTGACTTTTCAAAAAAAAATTTGGATCAAGCAGAATTTCATTAATAAAGGGATAAATATAAGAGACGTATAGGAAGAGCACGCTTCAAAGGGAGGTTCTTGCATACAATAAATCAGGAAAAATAAATTTAGCAAGATAGTGAGTAAAAACTATTACAAAATCAAGCTCAGCTCACTCAGAGTTGACAAATAGCGGATCAAGAAAACTCTTTACAGCCCCTATAGAGAGACTATGAGAACAACAGATTCTACATGAACATGAACTAGAAACACCAAAAGTGAAAGGGCTGCCCAACATCCACTTGGCCAAAGAAGATCACACACACATCTAGCATCCCACATGATCTCACATAATTATTCTACCTCCACAACGAAAAGGATATTTAAAAGCTAGTCCAAAAGGACTGGGGGGAAACAAAATACCGCACAAAACTGGGAAAAAGCAGACCCCAGCAAAAACTGGGAGAAAAATCTCTCTACAACATGACCGGGGAAAGAGTCACCCGGTTGACTTTGCAAATTTTGTGTTTAAATTTTAAACAGACATAGAATTAGCAATCTCACAGAATTATTATGCTGGAGCTCAAATTTAGTGTGTTAAACTGAAGTTAATTCTCCTCTTTCAAAGGTTAATAAGTATATAGTTTGTGGGAGCTTGAAAGTAGTCTTTGGCATTATTGGAAAAAGATAGCAACCACATCATGTCTTCCTGTAGCTACTACCTCTAGCAGATTATCAATTTGCTAATAAATAAGAATTAATTACTTTAATTATCTGAAAAATAAGTTGTCTTTGAAAAGGTTGAATTTGGTGTGAGCTTAAATTTGGCTAGACAACAAAAGTCAACATGATCATAACTGGTGGCCTAGCTTTTTTTTTGGGGTGAGTTTTCAAGATTGTGGTGCTGGAGGGTTTGATCCTATCACATGCAAGAATATATATGGCTCATGATCCAAAATAATAAGATTTTTTTATATAAAAAAAAAGAAAAGAGATTGTCTAATAAGTATTTAAGTTAAGGATTGAGTAGATATTACTTTTAATCTCGACCGTTGGATTGCATCTAAGAGACTACCAACACATTTAATGAATGCAATCCAACTGCCGAGATTAGAAATATATGTAACCAATCCTTAACATAAAATACTTATTCGAGAATTAGGCAAAAACTTCCAAAACAGCAACCATATGAAACCAAGCTTTATATATAAACCAATCCAACCTTCTTTCTGTAAGAAAACCATTGAAGTACAGTTAGAAATTTTTTACACCACTAATTGAGTGAAAAACAAAATGCAAGAAGATAAAGTTTTAGATATAACTTGCAAAACAAGGATAAGAAACTCTGCCTCAAAGGGAAGGGATTGAAAACAAAATAAGCTGCTCAGAAGAGATGAGCAAAATCTGCAGGCAGCTCCTCAATGACCAATTTGTAAAACCTCTGAATGTCAAGCACCTTTCTCTCTTCATCCCTAATCATAAAGTTGATGACAACACTTTTACTTCCGAAACTTCCACTTCGTCCTATACGATGAAGATAGTTTTCTGGTTGATTTGGCAAATCATAATTTATTACAAGACGTGCTTGCTGCACATCCATACACCGAGCCAAGTGATCTGTGGTGATAAGAACTGGGCAAGAGCCAGTGCGAAATTCGAGCAGAATTGTGTCACGAGTGTTCAGGTCCGTGTCAACGTGGATAGCAGAGACGGTGTAGTCAAGGCTTCTCATCCTGTCAGTAAGCCACTCCACCTTTTGAGTTGTATCAACAAAGATGACAGTTGGGTAGGTGGATAAGGAATCATGGAGCTCACAAACGGTGTCAAGCTTCCATTCTTCTTCCTCAACATTGACATAAAATTGCTTGATACCCTCAAGGGTGAGCTCATCATGCTCTACAATGATCCTCACAGGTTTGGTATTGGTCATAAACTTTCTTGTGACTTCAAGGGCTTCAGGTGGCATTGTAGCGGAGAACACCCCAACCTGAACTGGTGATGGCAGAAGCTGGAAAATGTGAAGGATCTGCACCAAAACACCATGTCAAATAATAATCCAAACCCATAAAAAGTAGTGGGAGAAAGAAAAGACTAACAATCTTAATGCATAACAAGGGCTCTTGCATATATAATGTAGTGTGTTATGTTGTCGTTCTATCAATTTAGATCATACATTCAACGCGAAAACAACATAACATGTCACATTGTTTAGCAAAAGAAGTTCATGATAACTAACCTCATCATTGAAGCTCCCGGTAAGCATTCCACCAGCCTCATCCAATACAATCATATCTATGTGATCTGGGTAAAGGTTCTGGCTACTCAACATTTCAAATACACAATCAGGAGTGCCAACAACAACATGAACACCGGCGTGAAGAATGCGTTGACCCTCATGACGAGTTCTGCCACGGACACAAGCATAAACCCTAAGCCCAAGATAGTCGCCAAGTGCTCGCATAACTTTCTCAGTCTTCAGTGCCGAGGCCCTGGTAGGTGCCAAAACCAAAGCCTGGCACTCGACCAAATCAATATTAAGTTGCTCCAAAATTCCGCAGCAGAAAGTAGCTCTTTTTCCAGTTCCAGGCTGAGCTTGTTGAATCACATCCAGGCCATCACAGAAAGGAACAATGCCCCTTTGCTGACTTGCAGAAGGCTTCTCAAAACCTTCCAAACAAAACCAGAATCATATACTTGAAATATCAAGGCAAAAGGTAAAGATGAAGATAGTATTTTCTTTTCTGTTTTGAAAGAAAGTACTTGATAATGTTGCCTAATGGAAAAACAAAAAAATTGGAAACTAAATGATAAAAAGTAAATTAACAAACAAAAAATAAATGGATTCCTAGTTTTCAAGGATAAATCATGACAACTTCAAAAGGTAAAGCCATTGTATCATACAAAAAAGCAAAGCCCATGTAATCATAAATGCTTACCATAAGCAAAAATGCCCTTCAGAAGATTATATTGCAATCCCATGTACTCAAAATCGTGGTAAACCTCGTCGAATGTTGCGAAATCCTCTTCTTCTTCAGGAGCTAGACCGACCATATTATCTGTTGACAGAAAACCACGAGTAATTCAATTCGACATTCAAATGGCTAAACATGATTTTCTATACAGTATAGTTTCAAACATAGAAGTATTGCAGTCCAACAAAAACACAGATACAGAAAGCTCCACAAAGAGAGATAATAACTAGCATTGAAAATAAAAATAAACAAAAAATTAATCATCCGCTAATGGGTTGCTGAGAAAACTGAGGAATTCTTAATTGTCATGTTCGAAATTGCTTACTAAGACGCCAAAAACAACTAAAACCCAAGAGTTTTAAAATTTACCATAGCTAATTAACCTTCAACATCAACATGCAGTAAATGACTCTGCTAATTAGAACTAGAAGGTACTCTGTGCCCTACCCTGTTCATTATTCTCATGCTGGACTTGTTCCTTGCTCACTGTCTCAGTCTGAGGCTTCAGAGTCTCAGTCTCGGTCTGAGGCACCAGAGTCTCAGTCTCAGTCTCACTGCCAAAACTCAAAAGGCTTGTGCCTCCACGCTTCTGGAGCATCCTCTCCAACATAAGCACACTGGCGAGAGCCATGGCCAGAGCCAAAACAAACCCAGAAATTGCTCCAACAAACGCAAAGCCAGCAAAAAGTAGTAGGGTGATGTTGGCAGTCAACAAAACTAGTGCCACTGAGGCCAAGATGCTGAACCCCATCATGGCCACAAGTGACCCTCCAATTGCTAAGCCAGTGAGGGATGCCAAGACAACCGTGGTGCCGGAGGTCTGTTCTTGATCAGAAGATTCAGACCTCTCCATTGATAACTGCTGTGCGGTGGTACTGTAATCTCCTTGGTTCAGTAATTAGAAAATAAGAAAATATTAGATAGAGCTTATTGGTATACCGATCTTTCTTCTTCTTATTTCAAACTTAGGGTATTTTGTGTGGGGGAGATTGAGCTTTTGCTTTACTTATATAGGAAACAAAAACCTTTTGGTTGCTTGATATCCAAGCAATGGTGCCTTTCCTATTATGATCGGAATTGTCTATTTGGTAAAACACTGAAATTTCATACTATTTCAACAAGGACACTGAGTCCTTCCCTCCTGGGGAAAGGTATTTTTACTTCTAGTAAATCACAGTTTAACACATATAGCAAAAATAATTAATCAAAAACATAAAAATAAAAATCTCTATACACATGTCAAACTGTGATTGCAAAAAGTAGGAGTTCCTTTTCAAGGGAAAGAGGAAAGCATTTTCCTAATTAGGAAGAATTATATAAATCCATGATAATGAGGAGTTTTTAAGTTGCTTATCAAAAGATGCTTTCCCAAAATCTGTAGGAAGGGTATAATGAATTGTTGTTGCAATACTGATAATAGTGAGGGTTACTTCATAAAGGAATTTGGGCTTTACCGAACAAGTCATTTGGTCCATGTGGATTTATAAATCTTAAGAAAGGCTAAATACCTCGTCTAAATTCCTCATCCAAACGTACCATTATTATTTTTAAAATTCTCTCAACTCCAGCTTCTTTTCTCACTTTCAAAATTTTCATATTTTGTTTTACTCAATCTAATTTAGAAATACCTGTGGTTATCTTCCACAACTGTCCTCTATCACTGATATTGGTTTGAATTTGCTTTTTTTTTCTTTTTTGTTTTTGCCAAAGTTCGAATTTGTTTTCTATATAATTATACCAGAATATAAGTTTGAAAGTGTTGGATTAGGCAGTACCGGCCCTGAGGGTGGGCAAGGAGGGCGATGGCCATGGGTCTCGCATTTGTAGGGCCCCAAATTATATATATTATTATATACTAGTCCTTTGAGCATGTGCCAATTGGGTTTTTTTTTTTGTTAAATAACATTATTTATTTATAAATTTTATTTTTAGAATTAAGAAAAGAAAAATTGGTAGTTATGTTCCGTAAAAGTATGACCTATTATCTGATTTTGTTTTTAATTTTATTTTGTTTTAATATTAAAAAAAAAAGTGAATTTATCATATTATTCTCGTTTAATTAATAATTTCAATTCTTAATGTTTGAATTAATCAATGGCATTTTCTGGTATTTTGAATATTTCACCATTATCTACCTTTTGCTTTATATATATAGATATACCAAGTTGAAGAATATGACTTTAGAGGAGAATAATTTCAATAGTTTGGCATTTGGAGGCCCCAAATCTAATTACAAGTGTGTCTGAAGAGTCCAAATGAAAATTATGTAATATATGAACATCAATTGCATGTATTTAAGCATTTAATTGCTAAAAGTAGCAATCAATGAAAGAAAGCCAATATGGACTAGAAATTCTTTTATTTATCCAAAAATTCTTGTTAGTAGATTATATAGTGAGGAAATATGAAAGAGTGCAAATTATTTGTATCCTTATTCTTGTTTATTTACAGATTGGGACAGTGATTATATGACCAATACTCGGCCGTGTTTATTTATCCAAATTGTATTTAATGACATAATATTTTTTTTCAGGTTAGTTTATTATATTCATTTTAATTTCTAGCCTAGAGTGGGGCCACCCAAAAGTCAGGGTCAGCCCTGGGTTTTGGTAAAGCGCTCTTACGCGTTCAAGTTTCTTCGTTTTTTTTCTTGGAGAACAAAAATCCTCCCATCAAGATTAAGTTTTCCCCTTTTTTTTATTTTATCGGTGAGTTGTTAAAAGGGTTAAAAATACAAAAGAAAATAAAAGATGGAAGAAATCTCATAAATAAATTACTAGTAACTTTTACATAAGCAAATATATGCAACCATTAACATAGACAAAATTGTCAAGGTAAGAGCAAAATAACCCCTCTTTTGAGTACTAAATTCTCAAGGTAAGAACAAAATAAGAGGTACAACGGAAAACTGTGACTGAACCAAATAACAAAAAGCCAGAAGCACAGCCAAAGTAAGAAACAGACATCCTAAAAGTCTTTTTTTTATACGACGAAATTGAGCAAGAAGGCGCATACCATTAAACAGTTAGATATGTTTGACAGCATAAATTGATGAAAAAAACAAAATGACAAAAAAGCATTAAAATAGTACTTTCAAAACAGGATAATGAAAATCTGCCTCAAAAAGAAAAGCAAAACAAAATCATCTCCTCAGAGCAGATCAGCGACATTTGATGGCAGCTCCTCAATGACCACATTGTAAAACCTCTGAATGTCATAGAGCATTCTCTCGTCATCCCTGGTCACAAAGTTAATGGCAACACCCTTCCTTCCAAACCTTCCACTTCGTCCAATACGATGAAGGTAATTCTCTGGTTGGGTCGGCAAATCATAATTTATGACAAGAGATACCTGCTGCACATCAATACCACGAGCCAAAAGATCAGTGGTTATGAGAACACGGGACGAGCCAGAGCGGAATTCACGCATGATAATGTCACGAGTGTTCTGGTCCATGTCACCATGAGTAGCTGAGACAGTGTGGTCACGGCTTCTCATCTTGTCAGTAAGCCAGTCCACCTTTCGCCTTGTATTAACAAAAATGACACTCTGGGTGATGGCCAGGGTCTCATACAGATCACAAAGTGTCTCAAGCTTCCATTCTTCTTTATCAACATTGACATAAAATTGCTTGATACCCTCAAGGGTGAGCTCGTCACGCTTCACCAAGATCCTCACAGGTTTGTTCATAAACTTCCTCGTGATTTCAAGGGCTTCAGGTGGCATTGTAGCAGAGAACACCCCAACCTGAACTTTTGATGGCAGAAGCTGGAAAATGTCATAGATCTGACCACCAAAACATTCAAGTAGTTAGGATAATGAATATAAAAGGCCATATAACTCTAAATGGCCAAATCAAGTAAAACCAATATCGAAACCACAATACAAATAACAAACCTGATCCTTAAAACCCCGAGAAAGCATTTCATCGGCCTCATCCAACACAAACATCTTGATGTAATCTGGACGAAGAGACTGCCTCCGCAACATGTCAAATACACGACCAGGGGTTCCAACAACAACATGAACACCAGCTTGAAGAATGCGCTGATCCTCACGAACACTTGTCCCTCCTACACAGGCATGAACCTTCACGCCTAGATAGTCACCAAGTGCTCGCATAACCTTCTCAATCTGCTGTGCCAACTCCCTGGTAGGTGCCAAAACTAAAGCCTGGCACTGGACCACAGCATAATCAAGTTGCTGCAAAATTCCAGAGCAGAAGGTTGCAGTTTTTCCAGTTCCAGACTGAGCCTGTTGAATCACATCGAGGCCTTTGCAGAATGGAACAATACCCCTTTGCTGAATTGCAGAAGGCTTCTCAAAACCTTCAGAAGATAAACAAGATTATACACTTGAAACATATAGGATATGTATAGATGAATATAACTACAAAGAAAAAAGGTATTCACATTCCCTATTGCAAAAAGTAATAATGAAAATTCAGAAGTTGCAAAGCAGAATATTAGAAATAATATCTATGTATTCCTTCCCCACTGGGATTTATCATGACTTATGACAACTTCACAATTGAAAATGATTGAATCAAACAAAAGACAACCACATAATGAACTTAGCTATACCTACCGTAAGCATAAATTCCCCTCAGAAGATTTTCTTGCAACCCCATGGAATCAAAACTTTCATAAACCTCATCATATGATGTGAAAAACTCTTGTCCATCAGTTGAGAGCCTACAACAAATAAACTTGTCAAAACATTGTATAAGGTGAAATCTAATCATACGCATTGGATTATTATCTTCATAAAGGAAACTTACAATTCACTCATTTTAGTGTCATATTGCTTTGCATCAAACTGTGATCCTTCGGGTGCAACACCTGCCATGACTGCTGAAAGAAAACCATTTGTAACTTTAAGGTTCCGTAATACCCAAAAGAACACTATCTTGAAGACTCCTAGAATCCAGTCATACAAATAAAATAAGGGGCCAGATTATGTGCACTTATTACTCTGTCCACAATAAATATGGAATTGCAAAGGCTTACCAAAGATGGCTTGAAAGAATACTAATTACAAATAATGTGACAGAAGAGCCAAACTTGTTAGCCAAACAAAAAGGACGACAAGCATTAACTCCTGTTGTAATTTTTGGAGAAGCAGTTTTAATGGGCCAATGTCCTTCTGCTATCCAGAGAATGAACCCACAAGCAAACAGACAAGGATTTGACCACTCCTCCAAATATCAACAAGATTCAAGCACTTCCATATCAAACAAGACGGCTTGAAAGAACATTTATTCAGAATATGTCACAGAAGAGGCAAACTTGCTAACCAAACAAGTAGGACAACAAGCATTAACTCTTGTTCTACTTTTTGGAGAAGCTGTTTGAAAGGGCATGTGTCCATCAACTATAGAGAGAATTAATCCACAAGCAAACATACATCGCTTTGCCCACTCCCCCAAATCTTAACAAGGTTCAAGCACCACCATATGTCACAGGAATAATTTGACAGAAGGTAACAAATAATAAGCCTCTTCATCTAAGCATAAGAAGGTCAAATCGATAATTACACCAGGAAATCAGCTTTAACAATCAAATCGGGAAATTACAGTATAATTCTTTAGATGTCAGAAAAGAAAAACATTAAGTTATAAACTCTTCGCTCCCAACTCCTAGACAACACAATTTCTTTACACCAACACGTGGAAACAAAAATATTGCATTTCAACATAGAAACAAGGAGACCAAGGAAACATACAGGCTGTGGACAGAGTATCCTAATACCTATTTCACCATAAATTTAGCTGTCCTTCAATTACATAAGAGCCCCACAGAGAGTCATATCAATGAAACAACATGAACTGTCACTTTCCACACTAACTAGCTACACAAACATTGATCACTCGCTGATGGGCTGCTGAGAAAACTGAAGAATCCTTCAATTTCATGCTCAAATTGGTTCCCAGAACGATAAAACCCACAAATAGTCTCCCCCTAATTTCTCGATAACCAAACAGAGTACCATTAAAATCCATCTGTAACAGAGAAAAATAAGAACTTGCACACAAATCAAGCACATGGATCTAGATCCAGAACGCAAAGAAAAACATACGAATTCACTAACAAAACAAAGACTTTATCCACAAAAATCAATCAACTTAAAATTCCCCCATCACGTATATACGAATATGAATGAACATGTATGATACAGAGAGAAAGAGAAAGCGACCTGATGATGTTGATGAGCGCTAGTGAGAGAAAAACAGAGGAGAATAGTAGGTTGCTAAAAGAGAGCTAGGGTTTCCCAAACTCCTCGGATCTGCGCCGTGGAGTTTGAAAGTAGGCGAGTGTTAAAAAGAGGCTGTGTTTATACTCTCACTCTGTTTTAGGTTTTAGGTTTTGGTGTTTCCCGCTTGAAATTCCATATATACCCTTGGGCTTCCTCTCTTACCACCAGCTCCCGGGGCCCGTTTGGTCACTCGGAAATTTGTGTCCAACAAGTAAAAGAAAACTTTGCAAGTAGTTTACCACTTAAACTTTGCCACGGTGACGGTGGGATTTTATTTATTTTACTCAAATGGGGGATAGCTACTTGATTTTCTCTTCAATTCTTTTGCTTGTTGGACACGAATTTTCTCTTAAATTCTTATTCATCCTGAAATTGATTAATAATAATCTTGACAATCGGTATCATCTAAGGATAGAGAGGCAACAAAACTTCTAGTATAGACCGTGTAACACGTCTTCATAATAATAGTGAGATAAGATAAATTTTCTTAAAATGATCTCATTGATCTTTTATGTCAATATATATTCTTACGTTTTTAGTTACATGATGAGAGAACTAAGCATAAAAATATAAACATGGGCGGAGCCATTAATTTTTTTCTAGTGTGGGCTATAATCTTCCTTTTCATTTAAGGAGTTGTTATAATAGGACAGGCTAATATAATATGAAATTGGGTGGGCTAATTTCCACTAAACTTCTTTAAAATGAAGATTGAATTGTTGTTATTCTAAATATTTGGACTAGTATAGGGCTCACTCTAGTCTAAGGTGGCTTCACCCCGCAAGTGATCCACTAGTATAGTGGTTTGCAGGAATTACTTTTCCAGGCAATGTCATGGATTCGAGTCCTAGTATCCGTGTAGTATGTGTGAGTTTAATATATTATTACATTTCTTGATAGAAAAAGTCTTCTAAAATAAAAAAACAAAAAATGGGCTCCACCCGTTGAATATAATTTTGTTGAGGTTGTCGCTTAGAAGTTTATTTTCCCCTAATAATGAATGTGTAACCTGACTACTATTTGTCAAATTTCACAACGTGTGAAATGTGATGAGCTCACATAAATTTTTCTTCAACTAAAATGTACAAATAAAATGTTATATTTTTCTAATTATCATTTGATTTAGGGTCACATAATTTCCACCATATTATAAAAAATAAAAAATAAAAAAAAACTCCTCAGTTTTTAACTCTGTTTAATATAATTTTTTAAAAAAATTCATACATTTTTAATTAGAAGTGCAAAAGACCAAATTAAAAAGGAAAGGCCAAGGATTCTCAATAATTAAGTAAAAGGAGAGATATTCAAACCACCAAAGTATTATAGATAAACATTAAATCATAGTGGAATTTGAAAACTTACATCCAACGTGGAATGTAACCTTTTTTGTATCACAAACGACGTGGAAAACAGGAAAAAGCCGGTGCTTTTTGGTGCCTTGTGGTTTGTGGCTAAGTGCAAAGCATCATAAGAGTCAGCCACCATTATTGTGTGCTTTTTTTTTCCAATTTTATTTGACTCGACAGCCCAACTTCTCATATGTTCAGCCAGATCATCATGCCAACATCAAACAAGTCCGAAGAGTCGTTATATGATAAGGGTGTTATTTATGGATTATAAATATGGATCTTTATATTAGCTATATGATTAATTTGAATAGTAATTTTATTTAAATTTAATGAAATAATATTGTGGCTAATGACTAACATAAAAGTCAACACGAACGATCCATATACGGCGCCCCTCACTATCGAATTTCACCAAATGGCAATCAATTTTCTACTTTGGATTTCATGGTTACTGTTATGTTGGGTTTCCAAGAATGCATAGCCTTCGTTTTGTTCTAGGTGACCCTTATAATGTTAAATTGTGATTTCTTAGCAAACTAGTTAACCAAAAGGTATTTTGTGGGCTAATGGGGTATAGTCCGGTGGAAAAGGGTATTGACTTGTAGACTAGTGGTCTCAAGTTCGAACTCTCATGGCACCTTAACAATGTGTGTGTGAGAAAACCCCTCCCCCAATATCGTTTATATTATAAAATAAAATTAAAACAATTGGTGTTCAAACTACCTTCCGAACTTAACCCGATAATACTATTTTTTCACCATATATTCCTCATCCTAGTTTCAAGCCTTTTTTCCATTTTCCTCAAGATCCTCCGAAAATCTATTGTTATGGAATGGATATTGAAGATTTGATCACTTTCATGTTTTATCTATTAAGCTCTAATTAGAGGGTCTAGTGGTGTTGTTGGATCAACATTCTATTGGAGGATTAGCAAGAGGGTCTTACCTTACTTTGAGGGAATGTACCCCTAAATTTCCCATGGAGACTAGTGTAGTTTCCTCTAATTATTAACTAGGAAATATTGAACATCTTCATTTTCACTTGTAGTAATCTTTTGGAACAACTATAGAACCTCATTAAAAGAAGAATGACAACATAAAATCTCGGGGGAAAAAAAAAAGAAATTTGAACATAGAACATGTTAAATTTAGAGAGACGGGCCAACGGCCCACTACTAACAACACCGATATTGTCCCTAACTTAACCACCTACAAAGTCCAGTAGGTGTGGGGTTTTATCATAAAAGGCTTCGGTATTATTAGTAGTAGAATCATTCATTATATTTTGTATTTTATTTAGTCAAATTTCCAATGTGGAACTCATATTCTTCAACACACCCCCTCACGTGGGACCACCACATAGTGGGCCACACGTGGAGCCACGTTCACATCGGAGTCAATCATTCAAGCCCAACACGTAAGCACCACGTATTGGGTAAAGGCTAGGAGTAAACATTCAAGTCCAACATGTGAACACCACATATTGGGTAAGGGTAGATGCCCAATTCATTCACAGTCAATCAACCTGCTCTGATATCATGTTAATTCAGAGAGGCGGGTCAACAACCCACTACTAACAACACCGATATTGTCCCTAACTTAACCACATACAAAGTCCAGTAGGTGTGAGGTTTTATCATAAAAGGCCTCGGTATTATTAGTATTAGAATCATTCATTATATTTTGTATTTTATTTAGTTAAGTTTCTAATGTGAGACTCATATTCTTCAACAAAACATTGTGTACAAAAATAAATACTCATTATCACTTAGGGCTCGTTTGTAAGCCAAAATCACTTTTGGGAAGAAACACTTTTTGTATGCTTCTCTATTTTATTTTATTTTTTGTTTGGTCATTTTTTGAGGTATAATTATAGCTAAATTTTCCATGAAAATTTGGAGCGAATCGAATCAATCAATCAATCAATAACAATACGCACGCGTACACAATGACAAATTTGCCCATCAGTCTAGTTTAAAATTGCATATGATCGAGCGACTCTATAGCATCCATGACACGCCCTCTTCGACTTCTCCAAAGCTCCTCTCTGTTGAAACCCTAGACGGAGCTCTGATAGATCGGCTCCAAACTTTACTGTGATTAGAGAAACTTCAGGTAACAGTTCATCCTTTTATTAAATAAAAATTATATAGTTTAATCTCTGTTTCTCTGCTTTCTGGTTTTGGTATGGGTTTAGAGAAATGAGAAGCTAAAATTGTCTATAATTGTGGCTGAATTCGTAGTGATTATTGGGAATTTTCTGATCATTTTGCTGCTTAGATCGTCCAGGCATTCTGTTTTCTGTATGCATTGTCTCTCAACATGTTTGGTTGCTGAGAAAATTAAGGGCACGCGGGGAAAATCAAGGTTCCCTATCGATCCAGGAAAGTTTTGTGGGAATATTGAGCTAAGAAGAGAATAATATAAAGAAATTGAAATTTTGTTTCTCGGATGTGTTTAGCGTGAGAAAAAAAGAAGAGAAAACAGAATGGAAATGGAAAACTAGTTTCAAGTAACTTAGATAGTTATTCCTGGCTTGTTTAACTTAATTATTATTTTTTTCGAAGAAGCATTGAGTCAGTGCAGTATGGTTAAATTAGGATGATATTAGTTGTTTTTTAGGTTTTTACAAAACTGGAAAAAAGAGAGGAAAATGAAGTCCTCATTGGTCATCCCAGTTAAGCAAATATATACTTGTTGTAACTGAAAGTATATTTGTTAGCAGTTAACAAGCTTATGTGAAGATTCTTTTTTATGATGTATATTGGCGCAAAAAGAAAAAGAAATATGTTGTTGAATAATGAATTGGTTTAGTTATTTGTCTTTCAGGCTATCTTCTTAAAACTAATTCAAAATGGTTGATAGCAACCCATCTTCTGGATCACCTGAAGACACTCCAAACCCCAATCCTGATGGAAATGCACCTTCTGAGAATGACCTTACACTTGATTCTCTATCCCAAAAGGTTCAAGAATCTTTCTCTGTTGGAAAGAAACATAAATTTTGGGAAACCCAACCTGTCGGGCAATTCAAGGACCTCGGGGACAACAGTTTGCCTGAAGGTTCAATTGAGGACCCAATACCGTTATCTGAAGTCAAACAGGAACCATACAAACTTCCCAACCTCTATGAATGGACCACATGTGATATAGACTCAGAAGAGATGTGCACTGAGGTCTATAACCTTCTTACAAATAACTATGTTGAGGATGATGAGAACATGTTCAGATTTAATTATTCAAAGGAATTTCTTCGTTGGGCGCTACGGCCTCCAGGTTATTTCAGGAGTTGGCACATTGGTGTCCGGGTCATAAGTTCAAAGAAGTTGGTTGCCTTCATTACTGGTGTTCCTTCTAGAATCCGGGTTCGTAATGATGTTGTTATCATGGCAGAGATTAATTTCCTATGTGTTCATAAGAAGCTTAGATCAAAGAGACTTGCTCCTGTTATGATCAAAGAGGTGACTAGGAGGGTTCACTTGGAGAATATATGGCAAGCAGCTTATACTGCTGGTGTTGTTCTCCCTACGCCTATATCAACTTGCCAATATTGGCACAGATCTTTGAATCCGAAGAAGCTGATTGATGTTGGGTTCTCTAGACTTGGTGCAAGAATGACAATGAGTCGAACAATCAAACTTTACAAGTTACCCGAGTCAACAGTCACCCCAGGGTTCAGAAAAATGGAGCTCCATGATGTTCCTGCAGTTACACGGCTACTTAGGGATTATTTGAGCCAGTTTGTTGTTGCACCTGATCTTGATGAAAACGATGTGGAGCACTGGCTTCTTCCAAAGGAGAATGTTGTGAACAGTTATCTGGTTGAAAGTCCAGAAACTCATGTAATCACTGATTTCTGCAGTTTCTACACTCTTCCTTCGACTATCCTTGGCAATCAGAATTATTCGTCTTTAAAAGCAGCTTATTCCTATTATAATGTTTCGACAAAGACGCCTTTGCTACAGTTGATGAATGATGCTCTTATTGTTGCAAAGCGCAACGATTATGATGTTTTCAATGCATTGGATGTCATGCAAAATGAATCATTCTTGAAGGAACTGAAATTTGGGCCAGGTGATGGTAAGCTTCATTATTATCTCTACAATTATCGGATCAGAAGTGCATTGAGACCATCGGAGCTCGGGCTTGTGCTCTTATAAATCTGAGCCCAGATATTTGGATTGTGGCGTCAACTAGGAGCCACTTTAGGTTATATGTGCTTATAATATTGATTGTGAGGTTGCGTTGTTTGTGGGATACCACTCCTTCGGATTCTTAGGTTGTCTGCCAGTCGAGCAATTTTGTGAAAGTTTCTTTGCTGGAATTTCTATTGTTGACTGGCTGTTAGTCTTTCCATGAACTTGATTTGATGTGGACTTTGATTCGAGGCATGTTTATTTGGGGATGCTCAGTTTCACTTGGGCCGGGCACAATTCAGACTAGTTCGATTTCGTCCATTTATTGGTTGGTTGATTTTGTCATTGTGGAGTGAAGATGAAGGAGGTAATGGACTAGATGAAGTGAAATGTGGAAAAATGCATCGAGCTGAGTGAGGGTAAGATTGAGAGATAAGAGGGGAGCAATTGATTATCCAGAGTGGTTTTATTAATTTAGTGCGTGCAATCTCATATTTATTCATTCAACCAACGAATAATAGCTTGACACACAACAATAATGTCATTAAAATAATCCACAATTTGTTTCGGTTTGATTTATCAACTGATAACTTTTCTTGTGTTAATTTGGTCGATTTGATGGGTTAAAACGCCCACCCGTCACGCCCTGGATAATTGTCACTCCGTCAACAAAAGCAATTTTAAAAGACAATTTTGAGATAAATAAATTGTGTTATTTAATTAAGACTTTTAAATAATATAAACAAGTCTTGTGGTATTCCATTAAGACTATTAGGAATTTTAAAGAAGAGTTACCAAACCCTATCTCAAACCCCACCCTAAACCATCATATTTTTTGTGTGAGATTTTTTTCTCTGCTGGCGTTGAAGATTTCATCAACCCATGTGCTCGGCATATAGTTGTCTCTGCTCCAAAAGCCAAAGAACTTGTGGTGAAGATGGAGGTACAATAATAAACTGACTTTTCTTTTCTTCATGTTGATGAACGGGCTTGCTTGGTTAAATAGAAGAAATGTCTCTGGATATTAATAAAACAAAAAAATAAATAAATCCACAATGTGTTTTTGGCAGCAATGCACTCCTTTCCATGAACATGTTCCTTCTCATGAAAGCTGGCAAATGGAGCAACTTGGTAGTTTTGTAAGCAAAGAAAACGCAAGGTGAAGCTGTTATTGGTGATAGGTCTTTCACCTAAATTGATTCCTAATGTGATTCATTACACTTGAGTTGTGTGGAAGAATCTATTTATAAGGTCCCTGCTAGGCATGGTGGGCTGTTGTGCAACCCCTTGGAGCCGCCCACCACCTGTTCAATGGGAAACTCCAAAGAGCTTCCCCATTTTGTGCAGCAGCAGCAGTTGCTGCGTGGAGCTGCCCACCACCTGACGGGAAACTCCAAGGAGCTTCCCCATTTTGAGCAGCAGCAGCAGCAGTTGCTGCATGGAGCCGCCCACCAACTCCTCGACAGGAAGCTCGCTGATAACTTGGACTGTTAGCTAGCTCGCTAGGACGAAGAACAATATGAAATCATTAGATGGACAATCCTTTATTTAGAATAATGAAAATCTAATAATAATAAAGTTAAATTCAAGGAACTTTTATAGTTGATTACAACATGTTTGAGAGCCTTTTGATCTGTCACTTAAGAAAATCCCAGTTCATATTTGTCTCTTTCTAGGTAAAATTGGCATCACTGCATGTATATATAGAAGTGCCAAACAAATCACATGCATTACTCAGGAACTCACATACTGTGTTGTGGACATCTTCTCTCATTAATTTTCCTACAAATAGGTTAACAGGACATCTATAAATGGTGGGTGACATGGCAGTTGTGCCCTAACAGAGCACAATGTGCTCCATCACGGTTGTGATTATAGTTCTGCATAATGGATCTTATCACTTGCGATTGCTTAATCCAAGTCATGGTGGACCTCAAGAGTGGAGAGGTGTAGTTATGCCATGAACAAGAGGCTAACTCTAAATAGGGATGATGATGGATAGTTAAATCCATGTGGTCCTTTCAAATCTTATAAATCCTATGATATAAATCTTTTAAAATCCATAAGTAAAAAAATATTGATTATAGAAATCCATAAATAAAATCCTATAAGTCATTATATTCTGCATAAATCCACTAGACTCTTTTATCCCTAAATAGTTATTTAAAATCCCAATTGAATACACCCCCTAAATCGGAAATGAGCCTCTGCCTATTGTTTTGATAACGTCAACTAGATTGAAGGGGATTGCTAAAAAGCCCTAATTAAACCATGTCCACGGTTTTAATCTTCCCAGTTCCTAATGGGAATGTAACATTGAACCAACCCTAGACTTCGAGCAGCTAGAGTACACAAGACAGACATAAACACCTAGGAAAACATCTTACAAGCAGATAGCTGTAGGTTGAATCCAGGAACACTAAAAACACCATCCATATGGAATTGACTTCTGGTATAACCGCATACTAATGCATTTTCATGAAAAGGAAAGAGCTTAAACTGTGTGGTTGGATCAACGAATTTACATACGGATAAGTTACAAGGAATCCACTATTCAGACTTACAGTTGATGACCTACGCCAAGGCGACAACTTCACCATGTGAACCTGTAAGATTGAAACAAACGTTATGAAGGTAAGACGCATCAAGATAATGGAAAGACTAACAATGACTAAAGTAAGCATATGCGATTCCAGCATTACATCGTTCATAAATCTCTTCAATTAGCTGTAAAATTGACTCGTTATCTTCTGTCATCTTTGAAATCCTGTCTGCTTCCTTCATTGCTACAGCAGCCACAAAGGATTTGTCTTCAGCGTCTGCAAGTTTATGGGCAGCAGTTTCAGCTGCATCCTGCACTGTTTCAGTAAATGTCATTGACCCAGAATTCTGCAATTTCCGGGGCCTAACATCCCTTTGATTTCGCGTAGGTGTAGGTGTTTTTGTTCCAAATGTTGCATCTTTTTTTAACTTGTAGCCATTTTGCACCTACATTTAGGAGGAAGGGAAATCTCAGAATGTTTAAGCATCACAAGAGTGTCGTATAATTGAGAACAAAATTTTGACAGGACAGAAGCACTCAACATAGCAACATAGAGAAATGTTAGAAAGAAAATAGAAGTATTAAAAAATCATAAACCTTTTCCAGTTTTCCTTGTGAAACAAGCCTTCTCAACCTTGGACCCAATAACCTTCTGAAATTTAGTGGTACAGGTACCTCATGCCTTTGCTGCAGTATGTGTATCAAGACAGTCACCATCTTTCTTGTACTAAGATGAAATTTAAAAAGACAGCTAGAGATTAATTGCTAACTCAAAAATACAAGTGAGAGGCAAGGTGTCAGTAACAATGCCATTCTGCTGCTCAGATAAAGAAATATCAAGTCAACTAGAAACCCCATGGAAGGTGAATGAAACTAACATATACCTTCCCAACCTTACACTGCTCGGGTCTTTGATTCATGCAACAAAATTTTAATTTTGAATATATGATGAGTTGAAAAGATTCATGCAATGCAGGATTCTTCTCATCATAATTCCTTTACATTTCAGCAGCAGCGTTCCCAAACTAAGCTACAAATATTCCATAAGGTAATACAGCTTTTTCAGAATAAATGGATTTGATAAGATATTTTTAATAACACATAACAAAAGACCTCTTTCTGACCTCAATAAAGTTAAGAATGGCACCTAAATCAGATCCATTCATATCTTTCATCGTTGAAAGGGCCTGGAAAATCATTGGATCGTACCTGTTGAACATAGTTTA
This sequence comes from Prunus armeniaca, assembly GCA_903112645.1. Classification (NCBI taxonomy): domain Eukaryota; kingdom Viridiplantae; phylum Streptophyta; class Magnoliopsida; order Rosales; family Rosaceae; genus Prunus; species Prunus armeniaca. The sequence goes on along the minus strand of CAEKDK010000003.1, from coordinate 3,486,391 downwards.
AAAAAATAAAATAAATAAAGAATGGATCAAGTACCTTGAGGATACCTCAAACAAAAACCTATCCATAAGGCAGAAGAATTACATTAACAAGTGTGGCTATCAACTCTTTAAAAAAAAGAAATTTTTTAGAATGGTTAAGACAGTAAATAGCACAGTTTTAACTTGTGATAAATAATGGAACAATCAAACTAACGAACAAACTAAATTTCAATTTCTATCACAATAGAGGTTGCACGATTGCATCTATATCATACCAACATGCTGGATCTGTAGTAAATAGCTCATTTCCTCCTACCGTACTGTATCATAATACACAAAAGGTCAACACTGGCTCTATCTAGTTTAAAAAATTTAGACAGCTTTGACATTTTCAAAGATCTCTAATACCCCTTGAAACTGTGTTTCAACCCAGTCCAAGAGAAGCAAACGTATTTCAATTCTTAATTCAAGTTGTCTGAAAAAGAGGAAAATTGAAAGAGCTCTTCTCAGCAGCATGTTGGGATTCAGGAATATATCCCTCCATCTTTGGCACCCATAATCTAAAATGTTTTATAAGACATACCATACATTTCTAGACTTTCAACTACAATTTAAACAGAGTCACAAACATCATGTTTATTTAAAATGCGGTCTAAAAAAAAGCAGTATCAACCAGAAATATGAAACACAGTTTCTATGGACTGACAACATAAGGATCAGAAAAACACGCACTGTGAAGCACTTTTCAATTCTGGTGCGCTATTAACTGCATCGTCCATCATGGCATCAGGAGATGCATTGGGACAAACTGAAGCAGGAGATGCACTGGGACGAACTGAAGCGGGAGATGAATTGGGAGGAGCTGAAGCAGGAGATGCATTGGGACGAACTGAAGCAATAGGAGCAGAGTTCTGAACAAGGTGCTGGGCAGCCACACTATTTTTTACCTTTGTACCCCTTTGTCTGTCCTTAGAACCATGTCCAGAAGTACTAACACTCAAGTTCCTCCACTTATCCTGATACAAGAGCAAAAATGAGACAAGTAAACAGCTTTTTTTCTTTCGAAAAACAAAAAAACAAAGCAAAACAAAAGAAGGGACCAAACAGCAAAAATGAGACAAGTAAACAGCATTTGAAAACCATCATATGTTAAAAACAAAAGAAAAGACCAAAGAGAGTCACATTTTATGGGCTAATTCAATTCCATGAAGCTTTACAGCAGCAGCCAATACAACCATAACCAAATGCACATTGGACAACAAAACCAAACCTAGGGTTTCTTTCCCTCTGTTTTCTAAGCAGGAAATTACATATTTCTCAGAACTTGAATGAATTATCTATCTGTCTAACAGTTCAACCACCACCAATTCAGCTTTCAAAAAACCAAATTATTTATTTATTTATTAATTTTAAAACTTAGCAACACAAACAAAAACAAAAACAGAGGGAAAGAGGGAAGTAAGTGGCAATATATGTAAATAGGGGGGAACCTTGAGGTCGATATTGGAGCGGTGTATTAGGACAGAGGAAAATTCGGGATCTTTGAGAATGTTCTTCCACTTGCCCGGGCCGTGCTTTGCAACTCCGGCCAGTAGGCCTTCTTCCTCCTCCGCCGTCCATTTTTGCTTTTGGTTTCCCATTATAAGTTCCTTCTCTCTCTCTACCCCTTCAAAGCTTTCTCTCTCTTTCTCTCTCTCCCCCTCAAAGCTTTCTGTTTCTTTTCCCCCCTCAAAGCTTTTTCTCTCCGTTCTCTGTCTAAAGCCCCCTCTCTCTCTCTCTTAAACAGTTTTCGAGGGAAGAGGACGACATCTGTCTCTCTCCCGCTTCCCGTGTCCTTCCGTTTATTTGGATAAAGCCCATGTTGGAAGATCGATGTCTGGATGGGCCCAGACTTGCAAATTATATTTTGCGGCCCAATAATTCTTTATAAATTCAAATGGCCCCCAATAAAAATTGTATTTAAAATTAAAATAAATAAATAAATAAACTTCTCACAAGTGTGGAAGGTTTGTTGGTTTGGTCAAAGAACTGGATTTGGGCTCTCTGAAGCTATGAAGGTCTAACATGAGGAGCTTAAACAAATGGTTGACAATGCTTGCAATTGTTTACTTGGATGTATTGCTGCTTGTGATTATTTTAAATGTTTTATTCTCATTGAAATAAAGTAAGTGAGAGCTTAGCTTAAATTTAAAAATTATCCCTAAAAAGAAATTTAAAAAAAAAACTATAGTTTTATGCAAAATCTGAAGGTCCACTCCATTATTTGGTTCAAATATATCACTTGATGATGCTAATTCTCCTTCCTCCAATACACTAGAAATGGCATTTCAAACTAGAGTAGGGAATGCACATTTCATTCATACAATTCACTTTACTTTAAAATATTTCAACTTCCAAAACTCATATCTTGACAAGGAGCCAAGACTGCTGGCATATGTATCTAAATTTAAGTTCTGAAATTGAACTTGAATTAACATACCAAACCAAGAACCCTAGAAACAAACTAATTTTTAATACTCGATGAAACGATATCTAAACCCTAAATTTGACATGGATTTTGGGACAAAAATATGAACTAGAAACTTGAGCCTAGATTTGATTCCAATTTAGAACCAAGTTATATAATTTATATTTCACTTTCGTTAGTCATTTCCATTTCATTCCTTCATGCAACCAAACATCCCTATAGCATGGAGAATAAACTTTTGATTGTGAATAAAATCATTAGGAAAAAAGGTCAAGTTATACTTCTGGCCTTTAAAATTTGTTTTTAGAGTTGTTTAAATAGAAATTCTATGTGTAGATATCATGTTAAAAGATCATATTGTCGATATGCGTATTAATGTAGCGATAACATGTTGATACGTTTTGTTAACGACAATGATATCGACACATTATCAATGTCATATCGACAACTCAATATTTATTAAAGAACGAACATCCTGCACAGAGCCCGACTAGCGGTCGGTTTTAAACCCAAGAAAGATATCATGTTTTTATTTTTCTTTTTGCTAGACTATGGCAAACAAACAAAAAAAAAAAAAAAAAAAAAAAAAAGACCAGGACCATTTCAGTGATAAAATTTGACGAAAACTTCGTTGAAGTACCCGCGTCGAAGAAGCACACCTACTCAAGTGAGGGAGTGAGTTTTGTAAGCTTAAACAAGTTAGGTAATTCCAGAAAGGCGGGCGCCTACTCATCTCAACAAACAAACAAATAAACAAAGCCCAGCCCAAAAACTCTCTCTTTGCATCTCCTCCTCCATTTCAGTGTCTCTCCAACGCACAAATATAATTCACAAAAACCTATATATATTTTACAAAGTCAGTGCGATCTGGTTCGATCATCGAACCCTAAAAACCCTGCTTCACTGGTTTTTTTTCTGGGTAGTTTTTATTTGATCGGTTTGGTACCAGAAAAATGTCTTACGCATCTCATATCATCCACCACTCGAAAAAGGTGAGCTTCAATTTCACCATTTCTCTCATGAAAATTTTATTTATTTTTTCACTTTTTGCCTTTTGTTGATAATTTTCAGAGTTTTAGCGATTGGTTTTTATTCAGGCATTGAGATTCTCAATTTAAAGCTTATTGTGTTAATGGGTTTGTCGCCAGGCACTGTGTTTTTACTGTTTTAGTTTCACAAATCTTGAATCTCAGCCTCGTTTTAGATTGATTATAGTGATTTTAATTCATTCGAAGACTTAAATTCTATAACTTGGTAGTAATTGGAGGATACTGTTTATGCTTCAGCATACCTTTTCATTCTTTTTGAGTAACTCGAAATTTGTTAGAAAGTAGGGACTGTCTTCTGTATATATTTCCTTTATATGGCCTTTGTTTCTTCGTTTTTTGAGGCTGGGCGTGTGTTTATATAGATGGAGGTAGGTAGTGTTACTTTCAGACTGAATTCTCTCAAATGGGTAATTTAGCTATACTATGTCCAGGGTGCCATTAATTTGAATTTCACTAGTTTTGGAATTGTAGGCAGAATATCATGCTTTTTGAAGTCTAGTTTTTCGGTGTTGGTTGTTGATACAAGTTTTTCTATTTTTGTTTGTAGTTACCATGACCAAATAGTGTTTACGAGCTAACATTGCCCAATTAACCAAATAGTGTTTACTAGCTAACATTGCCGAATTAAGATAGGCAATTATATAAAATGTATTGCTCTTGTTTTTATTGTTCTGTTTTTCTGTTTGTAGGTGCTTTATATCATTGATTTAGGTATGTTTCAAGTATTAATCTATGTAACTTATGGTTTTTAAGACGTAATTTTGTACAATATTTGTGTGCACTGCAGTTAAGGAATGCTCCCAACTTACTAAGGCAAGAGCAGGCCCTCTTGGTTCGTTTTTTTTCTCATGATGCTCAACCATCTATTGGTAAGTGAAATGGAATGCCCCCTTTTTTTCTTGTGGTATATGTATGTATTTGTTTCAAGTGTTAACTAGTTCTTCCTGTCAATTTCTCAAGCTAATCTTGCTTATGAGTACAGAAGTAGCTAATCCTGATAAATTGTTACCATGAATATGTTTGTTCAGACCTGATGGTTAGAATTAAGCAGATTAAATAAGGTGATCTTGTAGATATGAGATGATGAAGCTGATCCTATGTTGTTTATTTATTTATTGTTTTCCGTGTGAAAATGAAATAAGTAATAACTTGCTGACCTGATGACCTAACTGCATTAGTTTACTATGGCTGTCTTTAAGCTGGAGTCCAGGTAGTAGGTTTTTTTAAAGGTTTCTTGTTGTACAATGTGCGACACAAGATATATGGTGTCATTTGGATGCAACTAGCCACTTGGATTATTTCTCAAATTGCTTCTGAAATTTTGTTTAGTTGATTTAAGCAAGGTCAATTTTATCTCAGATATACGGAAGGCCCATCGCCACAGTTATGTGCCTTCAGAAAGAGCAAGAGTTTGTAGGTCTTTCAGCAGTACCACTGTAAGTTAAACTAGTTTCCATCATGTTAATATGGCAATAGATGCAAAAGTTTTAATCGTTTACCTTTTTTTATATTTATTTTTATTCTTAATCTTTTCACAAACTTTTTTTTTTAATGAAGTGAACTTTGTATCAATTATATAACACCATCATATGTCATGTTTTGTAGAAATCATTGTCGGGTACATTTACCAGGGATGTCTCAACGACAATGAAACTAGGAAATTCAATTTCTGGTTCAAAATCCAACAAACAGCTTTCATGGTATGCTGTCCTAGATTTTGTTACTTTGTATCTGTGTGGAAAATTCTTATTTGATACATCTGCTTTTCCCCTTATCAGTATGCAGGTGCAATTGAGGAGAGGCTTTTCATCCGATGCAGGTATGATCTTGGTCTTTTGCATCTATCTAATTTTATTATGCACTTTTGTGTCCTTGAGTGAACATTGGCTTTTGGATCTCCTAGTATGATGATGCATTTCATGTTCCTTATAAGAGCTGTTTCAACTACACAAGTTTCTAGCATAGAGCACTAATAATTTATTATCTGTTCAGAGATTTCTCAAGCTCATCTATTTCTAGGTTAGTCATGATGGAAATAGAAAGTGTATTGTTGTCATCAATGACTGGCTATGTTGTGTTGGTTAATTTTTTATTCCCATAACTCTATTTGGATATTTTTAAGATTCGAGGGTACGTACTAGCCATTAATCTTCTAATAATGATTTATTTATTATATTTTCATGATCCCTGCTACTTTAATGCATGGGGAAGTAGTTTTCTTAATGTGAGTTTATTTCAACATATTGTGAGTGCATGCACGTGTGTGCATGGATCAACATTTCTCATCTTCTAGTTTGTTCAGCATAATTGCACAGCAGGATTCCAAAAGGAATTGCGTGAAACTATGAGATTATTGTGAATATTTTATTTTATTATTTTTGGGATATGCATCTCCTTTTGAAGTGCGATCTTCTTTCATTTTGTACTTTTGAATTGGTCATCCTTAAAAGTGTTATCTTGAGTCATATGATCATCTAACTCATCTGTGCAAAACCCTTCAGCCCTTCCTCCACACCAAGAACTTGGAATGCCTTCTCTTTCACCCACTATGTCGGAGGTACATACTGTTTTGAGGCTTATTGGAATGTCATACCTTCCAAAATTTACTGTTTCCTTCTAAGTCATGCTTTTATGATATGCAGGGTAATATTGCAAGGTGGTTGAAGAAAGAGGGAGATAAAGTTTCTCCTGGTGAAGTGCTCTGTGAAGTTGAAACTGTAGGTTCCTGTACTTTACATCCACTTACCTGTTGAGTCTGTTGATTGCGTATCTGCATATTGTTAGTTTTATGTGCTTCTTTTCATGATGGAAAGCTGACATGTACTTTATATCCACTTACGTGTTAAGGATAAAGCTACAGTGGAGATGGAAAGCATGGAAGACGGTTATCTTGCCAAGATTGTACGAGGAGATGGGACCCAAGGAATCAAAGTTGGTGAGGTATTGATTTAGTTAAACTGTTACGGATCTTGGGTAGATGTTTATTTCATCATTCCAATGGGAGTAAATTAGACTAAATAGAAAGAAACATCTTGGCATAATGTGAGTACTTGCTAATGGTGTTGGCACATAGGTGATTGCAATAACTGTTGAAGATGAGGAAGATATTGCAAAATTTAAAGATTACACACCATCAGCATCAGGTGCCAGCGCTGCTCCAGCTACAGCGTCACCTGAGCCTACCCCTCCCAAAAAGGAGGTGGTTGTTGAACCAGTTACTTCTCCAGAGCCAAAGCCCAGTGCAGCTGCCCCTTCTGGAGATCGCATATTTGCTAGTCCTCTTGCCAGAAAATTGGCTGAAGAGCACAAGGTATGCCATATAAACTTCTGTGGCTGAGTTATTATCATTTGATGGTGGGAAACACTTACCGTCATTGAGCCAATTCTGACTTCTGTGTTGCTTTAGGTGCCCCTATCAAGTATCAAAGGAACAGGTCCTGATGGAAGCATTGTGAAGGCTGATGTTGAAGAGTATTTGGGTATTATCCAAGACTCGTGTTTAATAATTAATACTTTTGTCACTCTTTGTTATTTTAACTTTAATTTATTTTTGGTTCATTTTGTCCTTGAAACCTTTTGTCTACCATATTTTTCTTGTGAAGAAAAATCTAATCCAGCTGATGATTAAAAACTGTGTTTGATATTTTTCTTTTGTTTTCTCATAATTATGTAGCTTCCCTTGGGAAGGAAGCTCCCAAAGCTAAGGGCGGGGCACCTGCTGCATTAGCATTAGATTACACCGATATCCCTCATTCTCAGATACGGAAGGTAATATTAGAAGTAATTATTGTACTTATTTTATGTCATAATTAATGGTTTTGAGAGGATGCATGGAATCGTTTTTATGTGATATCTAGGCCAATATCTTCTGTTTGTTTCATGTGTCGAGATTTGTACTTGTAGTTGGATCTTAACTACTGGGGTCTACTGCATGAATCGTGTTTGGCTCCAACCTCATCAGGGCCATAACATTTCCTTCTTGTTTCTTTTTCTTGCCTTTGCCCTTTCCTTGTGGCAAAATTGTTTCTATCCATTCCTTCTCACTGCTATATTTATTTCTTTGATGTACCTGAAGTACTGTCTCTGAAAATTTTGGACATGTTTCCTTGGTTTGTTTCACTTACATGTTTCAAAGGACTTTTCATCTAGTAAGTAATTGTTTAATCTCTGTTGTTGCATCGAAGTTTTTTCTTTCTGAAGCTATATCTGGTCTGATTTTTGCAGATCACAGCTTCGAGATTATTATTATCAAAGCAAACAATTCCTCATTATTATTTGACTGTAGATACATGTGTTGACAGACTCATGGAGTGAGTATAATTTTCTGAACAATTTAAAGATTGTACTAATTGCATATCTTGCAATATTTTAACTCTTATTTTATCTGCAGTTTGAGAGGCCAACTCAATGCATTACAAGAAGCATCAGGTGGGAAGCGGTTATCTGTTAATGATCTCGTAATTAAGGTACACGATTTTTTCTTCACTGAATTTTTTGAGAACCCAATTGAGGTACAAATTTCCATCCATGGTAAGACCAATGGAATTTATGAGGTGCTTGAATGCAGAATGAGATAACGGGTACTTGTGATCACTAGAATGATGAAATGAAATTTCATGATCATTAGAGTGGCTTCTAGTCTATCAAAAAAGGTATATGAAGTGGGAGACTGATGGGTTCTAGAGATCACTAGAACCCAGATAAGTTATAATTTCTTGTAAGAGCAAATAAAAAATCAAGTATACTGGAGGTATATAACACCTTTATGACCGTATATTCACTCCAATGCTACTATTACTGCAGGCTGCTGCTTTGGCTCTTCAAAAGGTTCCTCAATGCAATAGTTCATGGACAGATGATCACATCCGCCAGTGAGTTTAGATGCAAAAGTCTTAATTAAGTTGCCATATTACAGTTGAAATAACACTTTGCGGTTTTCTATTCTCAGGTTTCACAATGTGAACATTAATGTTGCAGTGCAGACAGAAAATGGACTCTTTGTGCCTGTCGTTAGGGTGAGTGATTGGCTTGGTCCTGTGCTGTTGGGAATACTTAGTTATAACGGCAGTTTACCTGATTGTACGTTGTAAAATTTGTAGGATGCAAACAAGAAGGGACTCTCCAGCATAGCTGAGGAGGTCAGGCAGCTGGCCCAAAAAGCCAGAGAGAACAGCTTAAAGCCAGAAGATTATGAGGTTAGTAACATTTCTATGCCCCTTATTGTCTGCAGTTAATAACCTTGTGGTTTTGATCTAAAATTGTTTTATACTCTTTGAAGGGAGGCACATTTACAGTAACGAATTTGGGAGGTCCATTTGGCATCAAGCAATTTTGTGCCATCATTAACCCTCCTCAATCAGGCATTCTTGCAGTTGGATCAGGTAAGTTTGGAACTTATTTATGTCTTCTTTGGACCAAAATTATTTTATGTTTATTCTGTGTTGTCCCTGAGCAGCTGAGAAGAGGGTTGTACCTAGTTCTGGGCCCGAGCAATACAAGTTTGCTTCCTTCATGTCTGTAACACTAAGCTGTGATCATCGTGTTATTGATGGTATGTCCATCTGATGTATTCTTGGAATTGAAAATCTCAAATCATTAGGACTAGCTGTATATGTCTCTGAAATACACAACAACTTAATGCCGCTTGCTCTTGTTTAGGTGCAATCGGTGCGGAATGGCTTAAAGCATTCAAAGGCTACATTGAGAACCCCGAGTCGATGTTGCTCTAAATAAACGGCTTTTTGATCTTCAATTTAAATAATTTTTTCCCTTGTGTGGTTTGTCAAGACAAGGGAATTGAATGATACCCTGCTGTTCTTCTCAGTCTTTAACTTGGGCTTCGGATGATTGTATAACTGAGGAATTCACTTTGTAGTGTTCATTTTTAATTCAAAGTTGGCATAGCTTTTTGAAATAAAAGGGGTTGATCGAGGGTTCAGATTTCGGAAGTAATTTTGCTCATGTAGAGTATAATACCCCATTGTATGCGAGAATAAATTTGACTTTAACCCATGTTTTTCCTCAGATAATTGTGAATATTGGAAGGTTTAGATTTGGTTATAATGCTACAACTTCTATTCAAATATTACTTTCTTGCGTATATAACATTTTTGTTATCCTGTCCTATTTGTGCACTTGTAAGATGCATTCTTACTACCCTCACCATGCAGCTCTTTCTATCACAAAGTGGTAACTAGGCCTCACTAAGTGCAGAAAAACTTGTATGAAGCAATGCTATCCCCAACCAATTACGTACTGTCGCATAGAAAAGTTATCACGCGCTGCATACCGTGATTGGCAGAGGATAGCAAAATAGTTTTATTCCCGTTTCAGGCAAGTGTTTCTCCATTATGTGGCCATAACCTCTTCAATGTAAGTTGCATTTCACTTTTATGGCAAGTGTTTCTCCATTATGTGGCCATAACCTCTTCAATGTAAGTTGCATTTCACTTTTATAGCAGTGTAGGGTTTATACGTGGTTATAGCTATCAATTATAGCCTTCAGAAATACATTTCACATTTCTTCCTGTGCAAATCTTGGGAAATTCTGAAAACTAACATTTTCGTTAATACATAAGACTTAAGAAATATAGCCTCGTGAGCCGTTCTTGAATGCTCGAACTTTCTTGACTGGTTAAAATTCTTAAAAGTCTAAAAGACTGGGCGAAACGTTTTCATATCAGTAGTTGATATATAGGTCTGAGATGTTTCATACAACCTTTGCGTTGAGGTGGATGAGGATAGTAGTGTGGATAGATACTGGAGCCACTTATTAACTTCTAGTAGGGGATGATCCCAAATGTGCTTTTGGGACGCCTTCAGGGATCACCTCCCATCGTGCACTGTTCTCCTGCACTCCGCACAGCGGAGTGCAAAATGGATGGAGCTGAGGCCACCATGACGACGACCATGATCATTATCTTTAAAACTGAAAAGATGTTTTGAAAAGACATACATACCACTCTAATTTAATCCATTTCTCTTCCATCTCTACTTAGAATTATTTTTTTCTTCTTTTAATCAGAGAAATCTTGCACAAGGCAGATACTGAACTCCAAAGTCCAAACCTCACCCCTCTCGAATGCTTAACGAGGAAAAGTATCCACTAGGCCGGAAGACCGATTGTAGCATTATTCAATTAAATAGCTCATATGAGCAAAATTCACAAATCAACTTCTCTCTTCATATCCCAATTGAAACTATGAATCTAGAAGTGGAAACTCCCCAGATGTCATGTACCATTCTGTTTAACCTTTTCACAAATACGAAGTAAATCACAACTATGGCAATCCAAAATTGAACGAGGGAGGACCTTCCACGGTTGAAGATTGTCCGGTCAGAAATACTGCTAAAGCAAATTATCTAATCATAAAGCACTGTATGAACTCAGTAAACCTACTTACAACATCATACAAATACAATTTGGGATAATTTCATCGAATTAGACTGCTGATCCTCAGGATGGCTCCGAGAAATTCAAATTGGAGTTGAGATTCTTAGTACTTTGACGTTGGTTTCACATTCAAAACTACCCACACCACCTGAAGTAGCTAGTAAAACACTTATAGGGTCCTTGCTGAGCGATGACAGCATTCCAGGTGACAAAACTTGTAGCTTTTTTTGCTCAACCAGGTTCAAATACAAGGCAAAAAGCAAGATACAATAATATATGGTGCGAAAACGTCAAAGGCATGATTTCAATTTTGTAAGATACTGCACCTAGTGGAATACAAGAGTAATATTACCACTACGGGCAATGTGACAGAGCTACAGTATCAAAGCAGTTCATAAAGATGTGCTATATGTCTATATTTCAGTTTCTAGATGTATGCAACCTACATCAACAGAAGAAGACCACAAAACAAGAATCTTACTATTCCCAAATCAAAATTTATCAGATTCCTAAATTCGCTTAAAATAAGGGTGCCCTGCACCACTAAACAAGTATTACTCGAATTGATATTCAGTGCAAGATTTCTACCATAACAGTATCCACATCCAATCTTCACATCCCCGTAAAGGTATAAGCGAACAACATAACAGAGATTCTAACAATAAGAATGCCAAAGGCCACAATGGCCCTCTCTCTAGCATCAATAGCCCTGAAGGGATTCATAATTTCGAACATGAAACGAAGACAGATTGAAACAAATTTGACATAAAAAAATAGATGACCAACATCTGAGGAAACCCTTTCATCTTGCTTAAAGTAGCATTAGCAACATACATCCTTCGACAATCTTTAAAATCAGAACATGCTACAGACATAATGAATCAACTACTGAAAACAATAGATACAAAAGATGTCAAATGAACATCAAACCAAAACAATTTCACCCCAGAATAAGTAATCACTAAACACATTGAACATCACACGTTATTAAAGAAAGCAAATTTGAAAAATCATTGAATATACAATGCAACCCAGAAGTTTAAATGCATCCCAATTATTCATTATCAGGACAATTCGACAAATTACAATAGAACTTTTAACAAGAAAACTAGTATGAAAGCATGGTCACTCCCATGCTCAACTACTTGTTAATCAAATAATCAATTCCGTTTAAAATTCCAAGCACAGAAACACCATGCATTGCCCACATATATTCATTTATCATAAATTCCGATTCCTAACGGGACTATCAAAATTTCCAAACCCTAACGAGGCAGAGAAAAAGCCAATAATACCACACCACTGGCATCACAAACGAACCCTCCCTGATCATATCGGCACGTATCGCTTGAGCGCCTGCTTCCCTGTGACAGCCACACCGACCAAGACTCCTCCGACGGCTCCGGCCACCGCGGCCGACCTCACGCCCCTCGCAGCTCGGTACACCGCGCCGGTGGTGAGTCCGGCCGCGACGCTATTCAAAACATCGTCCGTATCTCTCACCGCCTGAATCCCACTCTCCACACCCGCATAGATCAACCCGATCACGCCCAGCCGGTTTCCCCAGACCCGACCCGTGTGGCCCGAGGAGTTGAGTACCCTGTTGATCCTGAGCTTGGTGGTGTCGCCGGCCTCGAAGGAGCGGACACCGGAGACGAGACCGGTGGCGCCGCCACCGATTGCGCCCGCCAGATAGGAGCAGCCGGTGTAGAAGGTTAGGTTTTCTCCCCAGGAGCGACGCTGACGGCGAGCCTCTTCGACGAAGAGGAACTCCGGGGACGTTGGGAGCTGGTAGAGGTTTCGCATCGGGACCTGGAGGTCTTGGTACGGGTTGTAGAGGCGGGCCTTGGACGCATCGGAGTTCGGGTCGTGATCGGAAGAGGACACGTGATGAGCCATGGTGAAATGAGAGAGAGAGAGAGAAGAAAAGGCTTCTACTTCTAGGGTTAGAGTGGTTAGGGTTTGGCTGCCTCGCGCGAAGAGGAAGAGAGGATTTTTACGTGTTCCCCAAATCGAACTAAACGTAGAAAAAAGAAAGGAGAAGAATAAGTACTAGGTCGGTGGGGTTAATTGGGTTGGGTTCTAACTCCTTCGTCGGGCGAAAAATGATATTCTTATTCTTGGAACTTAAAAATATCAATGATTATTTATTTATTTACTAGCCTCTTTACACGTGCTTTCGAATTTGTGAGAGTTTTTTTTTAAATTTTAAATTAAATTTATTTTAGAATTAAAAAAGATAATGAGTAGTTGTGTTCCATAAAAATAAGATATATTATTTGAATTTTCTTTTAATTATATATTTTTAATATGAAAAAAATGTGAATTTACCATATTATCATTGATTAATTAATAATGTTTGCATGGGCATTTTCTGTTATTTTGAATGTTTCACAATTTTCTGCCTTTTGCTTTATATATATATATAATAATAATAATTTTTATATCGACTTTTTATTTATTTATTTTATTAAAACTCTCTAAAATATTGGGTAAAGACTAATTAACCTTCAATTAAAACGCTTTGATAAAAGAAAAAAACCTTGGGTTAAAACATAGATACATACATCAAGACATACTAACATGGCTAATAAATAAGTAAAGTTTGATATTAAAGACGAGTAACTCGATTATAAATTATAACATGACAAATCATTTTAACTTTTATTAGATGAAGAAAATATTAATTTTCTTTTGTATAACTTCATCTCAAATTTTATGGATCCTTTCAAAAATGGAATTTTCTCTCTTGATTGGTTTTGCTAAACATTGTGATTGAACGAACTTTTTATTTTATAGAGATGTATGTGTGATCAGTTTGTGTATCAATTCTAATGCGACACAATGCACGAATTGATTAGCACTTGACATGAATTTAAAATGACGTGACGCGGTTCGAGTGACCTTGTTTTCACTCAAAATTCTTCTTCTTTTGGCAACATCACTCCAAATTCTTCTTCTTTTGCTTCTAAGTTCTGTTGTTTGTACAACTTGGGAATGTGGTCAGTGAATTCAATGAACACTATGATGTCTCATTAGTCGATAAAGAACATCAACGACATCAACAACATGTCGTTTGTTTTGACTTAACATCACAGTAACATAACAAGTTCCATGTCAAATGTCTTCAATGAAGGCATCAAAGAATGAGTTCACTTCATTAGAATCCAAATGAACTGAACCTCTTCAAAGGTGGAGCATGAGGCACAGAAGAGCAATTGCTTACAAACGACCAACAACCCTCCATCTGCTTCTTGTTTAATTTTCCTGCATGTTTTTTGCTGCTGCTGCTGCTGCATGATGTAGCAGAACCGCGTTTGAGCTGAAAACTGTTCTTGAAGCTCCACATTTTCCCCACAGACTCCATCCGCAGCAGCCTTCTTACATTGATCTACGTTGAATTTCCATTTTCCACATTAGGATTTTCTCTCATTCCTTCCTGATTATACATAATAAAAATTTACAGCTGAAAATCTAGTTGAGGGGAAGGCTTAATTATTCTAGAAAATGCTTGCTAATTAATGGTTATGTGATGTCCAAAATACCAGTCTAGAGAAGTAGCTAAGTAGCAAATCAACCCTCTCTCTCTCTCTCTCTCTCTATGTGCTCAACATGCATGTGAGTTTGTGAGAGTGGCCTTTCCATGTTAAACAAGTTAACTTTCCTTTGAAGGAAGCTGGACAACTAAAGCTAGCTATGACTAACCTGGCTTACAGATGAGGTTGATCCAACTGGTGGAAGCGACGTTGAAAATTGTGACACGTATGGATCTTGTCCATCGGCAACTTCACTCGCTTCATTTTTCATCCCAAGATCTCTTAGCCGGTTCAGCTCAGGCAAGATGACTGTACTGAGATCTGGCCTGTCCCTCCTCCTCAGTTCACAGCATTTCAAGGCCATTTTTGCATACGACAAAGCCTCTTCAACAGGCCAGTCTGTCACTGCAGGATCAAGTATCTCAGCAAATGCACCTTTCTCAATAGCCTCCTCTACCTGGTGGGACAAACCCATTGCAGGGTTTGCTGTGATGATCTGCAATAGCATCACCCCTAAAGAATATATGTCTGATTTCACACCCAACATTCCTGTTTGCTGATACTCTGGATCAATGTAACAAAATGTACCGGCCGCTGCTGTCATGCGGTATTGAGTGACAGCATCAGCTACAGATGGTGGAACTAGCCTAGCCAAGCCAACATCAGCAATCTTGCTCACATAGTTTCGGTCTAGGAGAATGTTTGCCGGCTTGAGGTCGCGATGCACCAACGGCTCTGGTTTTGTCTGGTGAAGAAAAAGGAGGGCAGTTGCAATTTCAGCAGCTATTTTAAAACGGACTCCCCATGGGATTGGAGGTGTGTTGCTCTTCAGGAAGAGCCGGTCTTCTAAGCTTCCATTTTCCATGTACTCATATATGAGGCAGCCATACTCTGGGCAGGCACCTACTAGGAGAACCATGTGTGGATGCCTAATGCAGCTCAAAACCTCAACCTGCATTGGAAACATCATTGTGCAAAAAAAGATTATGCGATTTCGAAAAATGATACATGAGAAGCTTTTCCATGCTGTGATCTTGTACTCCATTAAATCAATAATTTAAGTTATCTTCTTGCGTTAAGTGGGTTTTTTCCTAATCTTTTGTGCATGTTGTCTGTCTATGTGTGTTTGTTTCCATACATCTGCTTTCTGGAAAAATGTACAAGGACCATAATTTACCTCTTGTTGGAATTGCCTTTGCCCCTGTGATATGTCTGGCCTCAAGACCTTGATGGCAACAGCAGTGTGATCAAGCCAGGCTCTATAAACAGGTCCATATCCACCTTCCCCTACCTTGTTTGAAATTTTAAAGTAATCTGTTGCAAGTTCAATTTCTTCAATGGTGTATCTTCTATACCGAATGTGGTTTTGTGCCAAAGCATCCATTGCTCTCCTTCTCTCTCCAGCCTCCTGCTTGGCTTTCCTTTCTGCAATTTTTCTCTTATGGGTTTCCATACCTGCTAGTCGTTGTGCCATCCGTGCTGCTTCCGTTGCAGCCTTGCTCTTCTGCCTCTCCGCATCAGCCAAAGCCAGTGCAGCCTCTTCCGCAAGCTTGGCTTCCTCTAGCTTATGCTCTTCTGATGTCTTCCATTTTTGCAGGTCCCGCGTCTGGATGCACAAATACCACATTTTCAGGTTTTCAATGGAATAAACAATATTGGAGACTGTTAAAAAATCATAACCATATCTTCTAACATGTTCTTACCTTTTCTTTAGCTGCCAAAGCTTCTTTGCAAGCTGAAGTATACATATCCATAGTTTGCTTCAATTCAAGCCTTAATCTCCTCATCTCAGCATCCAAGGCGGACTGTAACTCATGCAACAACATGCATTTCAATTCTCTATCCTCTTACTATCAAAAGAAATAAGTTCAAACCATTGAAATGAACATGTATTTCATGTCAGAATTCAATTTTATATTTTCCTTTTCTCTTTTTTTTATTTATTTATTTTAATTTCCTTCTTTTCTGTTATTTGACAACAGTGTAGGTAGTACATTTTCCTACCATGTGAACTATAACCATCCAATACAATACCTTTTATGGTCAATTCCCATACAGTATGCTGTCATGATCTGGATAGATAATAAAATAGAGTGGTCTTACAAGTTTTCGATCATTGTACTTACCGGCGTATGTGAGGAGAAAGAGTTAATGGAACCCTCCGAGTTCATTGAGAAGTCTACATTGTCAGAGCCATTTGATTGGAAACTACATGGCCCTGAGAAATCACTACCACCTGATATGGAATTCCCATGGGATAGCTTATCTGACGTAGCTGATGTAACTGACTGCGTTGGTGAATTTGTTTTGCTGCCAGACCTATGTGCTTTTGGCGGGACGTGCTTAAAATCAGCGGTTTTATCCAAAGATATTCTACCAGCTGAACTTCCTTGACTAAAATGCATTGTGCAATGCAGGAAAAAAGTCAACAAAAAAAAACCAAGCAGCATAAACTTGTTTGTGGGGGAGATACAACATAAAACTTCTAAATGCAGGATTTGCAAATGTGAGTAATTCACTGTCTACCATCCAAAGAGTACATATATGTGGATACAGTCAGTATAAATTTATTTAATTTTCATATTCGATACGACATTTCATGATCCTAATGACATCTGGAAATTGAAGATCCTGAGTTCCTGATAAGCTACATAAACTAACAATCTTTTCCCTCTATTTTCTCTTGCCTACTGCCAGATCTGCTGAACTTTATTAAGATACCTGTTGATGTGGTTTTTACTTGCTGAAACAACAAAGTCTTAATAAGAAATCATAGAACTGATAATATTAAGTCATGCAGAAACATTTTGAATCAGTCTCATTACCATCATCTACAATGGACACAATTAGTCAGAATAGGCTAATTAACATCAAGTTCCTGTTTACTACAATGGTCACTAAAGAGTGTGCATATTAGTGGCCCGGAATTTATAGATTTGATGTCCAGTTATATTATCCACCAAGAATGGTTTAAAATGATACCTGATCACATCTTCAAAGTCTGGCACACCGTGAAGAAAGCTGGAAAGCGGTGTCCGTTGAGAGCTATTATTCCTGGGAGTAGCTGCATTACTTTTCGGTGTTTGAGGTCCAGTTGCTGACCGTGAAGTCCGAATTTTTCCTTTCGATATAACATATACAGCACAGGTTTCTGGTACAGATTTGAGTAAGGAAGTAGCCACATCTGCAGGCCTAAATTTTCTGCATCAAGACAAGTACCAAGAGAAGCTGTTAAATAGAAAAAAAAACATAAACATGGTCTAATACTAGTTATCACAGAAATTATTTACTACTCTACTTTGGGAAGAGAGAGAGAGAGAGAGACCTTGTCAGAGCATTGTGATGGGAAGCACCAACAACAATATTGCATATGGAGTTGCGAACCACATAATCAACAAGCGCATTTGGAACATCAATGTCGTGGAGGACAACTTCCTTGGCTACAATCTGAAAAGCTCATTGTCAACAACAGAAAAACCAGGTCACTTCATGATCTTAATCTATCAGACAATATCCATGTGAAAAGATTTGGCAAGTTCTTGTTAACCTTCCATACATATATCTATCTAAACATCCCTGGCCTGCTCTTTAGCACACATGAACTAACCAAGTTTGTGTGGAAGGCCATACATGATTGTGTTTTATCAAGAGAGAAATTGTAAGTTTAAACCATTCAAAAACTAGCAAAAAAGCATATGCATAAGGACTAATTAAACAAAAGCATATATATTTTAAAGTCCACCATAACAAACACTTCCAATTAAGTGTTCGTGGTGAGCTACTATTAGGGTTGAAAAGGCTTCAGTCTATATGGAAATCAAATGATCAATCACTAACCCCTTTTCGCGCACAGAATCCTCGGTAGGGGAGAAAGAACTGTTGCAACTCGGCTTCAGTTGGTGGGCGGCCATCTTTAGAGACTGCTCCATGATCATCTGCAAAACCAAGAGCACATATCAAGCACATACACAATCTTAATGAGATAAATGACCATGAAAAGGCAAATGATGATGCATGATCATTACATTTAACATCAAAATTAATAACAAAAAATTCCTATACACAAGGCTTATGGTGGGGTTAAGAATTAATCTTCTACTTGCACAAAAAGAAAAGAAAAAAGGGCTTTACGGATATGCAACCATGACTGACATATGTTGCATTGTGACCATAAACCATGCACTAAGGGGCAAATGCCCCCTCCAAAATCCAAAAAAAATAAGGGAGATTTTTGTTTTGTTTTTTTGTTTAAAAATAATAATAAATTTTAATTTATATAAAAATAAAAAAACTATATACCAAGCAAATTACAATGCAACCAATTAATATTACGTTCAGTGTGATCATATAGAATGATGATAATTATTAATTATGGTGGTGATGATATGATCATGATGATGGTGATGAAGAGACGGATACCTACGATGATGAAAGCTGTGGCTTCTGACGTGAATGAGCGTGCAATGAGCGTTCTTGTCGCCCAAAAGGTTGTCAACTGCCCATTTCACAGCGCACTGGCTGTTCTTATCTTTGTTGATGGCAACCAGGGTGGGGCCGACGTCCTCACCCACTGATCTTGATCTGAAAAGCGCCATTTAAACCCGAGCACTGCCTGCTGCTGCTGCCGCCTCTGCCACGGGAGCTAGTAGCTGCAGGAGGGAGATTGAGAGTTGAGGAAGAAAAAAGAGGAAGGAGGAAAGGTGGTGTTTTGGTTATTGCTGTTGTGCTATATATTTGGATGGTGTGACATGGGAAAAACCAACTTCCACTATCCTCTCTTTTCTAGCTAGCATTGAATAGTGATGGGCTGGAACTTGGAATTGGTTTTTCTCACAAGTCACACTTCTAGAAGTAGAGAGCCTGCCTTTTCTGGTTGTCTAGGTACTAACAGAACATCTAGCAACTGCAATTGAAGTCATAAAAATAAAAAGAATTGGGCGTGACTGGATTGTTACAAGTCTTAGCTCAAGCGGCATGAAATGACTTGTAAAGACACATATTATAGATTCGGTGTTTCGTGACATGCATATATGATGTGTATTTTAAGGGGAAAAATTATAATTTTAGAATATAAGGTAGTATTGAACGTTTAGCTCTCGCATTTTAGGCACAAGTATGAAAATTGTGTGGTAAATGTCTTCGAATGCATTTTTAACAAACATTTTTTCGTAAAATGCTTTCAATATATATCCATCTTTTTGGCTTGAAAGAACTCATAAGATATGTGACAATCGAATTTGTGTTGGGAAATTTGACTTCAAATCTTAGTGAAAAATGACGTTGAAATTATGTATTAATTATTACCCAAAAACAAGAAGAAAAAATAGTAAATTTCAGCCTGTGCATCTCCTTGCCTATTAGATGATACCATCATCCCAATTAGGTGTAGTGTGCCGTTCATGAGAAATGTATTTTTATTTTATTTATATATATGCATTTGCGAGTTGAAATCGTTACATTGTTTCCTATGCTATTTTCTGGGGTTTTTTTGCTTTTGGTGCGTCGGGGGGCCAGAAGCCCAAAGAAAGAAGCAACAAACAAACATAAGCCCTACTACGAAATCTGATCCATCACCTGTATTGTCGTAACTTAACCATCTAAGTACGATTCGACCGAAAAAATAAATAAAAATTCACCTAGGTTCAATAGGTTAGATATAACCGATTTAGATATGGGGTTTTTATCTAAAAAAGAGTCTCAATGCAATTAATTTCAAAAAAATTATTTACTTTTATATTATAAATTATTATGGTATTCTTCGATGTGAGATTATGTTTTCTTTTTTTTGTCAAGTGTGAGATTATGTTTGTTGGTTCACATTCTTGGGTTGGGTCAAGCTACACAACCCTAAGAGAGAACTCCAGAATGCCACTAAACCAAATAATCAATGGCGGATTAAATCTCTTCATAGCCCCAAAATTGAGTTAGTTTTCATAATTTCCATTGGTTTTTAAGTTTTTGATTTGACCTCGCAGTAAATTGGAAATTGTAATCACCAAACGATGACCGAGCAACATCGAGATCGTGTGACAAGTAGCACGAAGCTAATAAAAACAAGAGTACTGTGCAGGTAGACGGACATAATTGGTCCTAATTAAGTGTCGTTTTCAGTCCACGGACACGTGTCTTTCCTCAAAGTTTGTCTCATGAAAAGTCCTTGGGTTAGTTGTCTTCGTGTCAGCAGTGTCCTCTCCTCAGCATTTTCTGTCGCACAGAGACCTTCAAGTGATGTAACATTATTACATATCATCATGTATACGTGTCCCCAAATGGAGTACATAGTGAAAAGGAAAGGCATTTCCGCACAACACACGAATCTCTCTCTCTCTCTCTCTCTCTCTCTGAGCCTCCCTCCATGCCCCAAGAAACACAGAGAACAAATTTAGGGAAAGAGGCTTCTTCACCCATTGACCATGTTTTTCTGAATTCAAATCTCTTCAGCTTCAGCTGGTAAGAACCCACTAAATTTTTCTTATATTTTGTGTGATTTTTCTTTCCTATTTGTGTTTAGGAACTGATCAGGATCATGTATTAATTAGCATATCTAGATGTTCTGTCTTTGTGTAATTTATTGTGATGGTTGTTGATGATTTGGGGTTGCCTGTGTTCCTTGGAAGAAGAAGAAGGAGAAGGAGAAGAAGATATATAAAAGATACTTTTTAGATAGGCTGACTGAGTTGGGTTGCCTTGGATCCAGGAAAACCCAAGTTCTATGTCAAAAAGTTTTCACCTTTGTCTGGTTTTCTTGTGATTACTAGTATTAGTTTCCTTTTTCCTAGGTTCTTTCTCATGAACCCTTTGCTTTCTCTTCTTGGATTTATAGATAAACGTCAGATTGCAGTTATTTTCATGTGCTTAGGTGTATATTTGAGGGTTGGTGGTGAGGATAGGATTTTGGTATTATGTGGCTGATTCTCTGCCAGGAGGAGAAGAGTTTGGTAAGCTAAGCACTACATAAGAAGCCCAATTTACCTGTGAAGTCTTGAAATTTCCATCACTGGGAGATTAGATCCATTGTTGCCCACCAGATCTGCTGACCCCATTTCATTCTGCTCATGTTTAGCGCATACCCATCTCTTATTTGATCTTAGTGGTGTAATTGTTGTTTGTGTTACTATAACTGTGAGAGGATTGGGGGATCAGTGATATAATCTGCAAAAGAGGAGATATTGTCTATCCTTAAGAATTTTGCCCTAGTTCATTGCTGGAAGGTGTTGGAGGGAATTACAAATTGTAAATTTACTTTACTGAGTAGAGATTGAAGGTAACTGTTAAATGGTACAAAGACAAAGGAAATTGATGGAAGACATGTCTCCAGCAGTTGCAGTGACACTTAGTTTAGGTAATTCTATATGTGATAATTCTGGAATTGCAGCCAATGTGGAGTTCACATGGCTAAAGCTAGTAACAGACCCTGGAAGTTTGTCATCAGATTCCATTAAGGCAGTGCCTTTAGAGTCAGTTTCGTGCAGCAATGGAAGTTGCAATGATATACAAAGTCACGCTACTGTGGTGGCCATGTCATCACAAGAAGATAATGGTGGAGAGGGAGAGGGTTTGTTAAACATGCTACCAGAGAATGGAAACACTTCTGTTAGTAATGATGCCATGGTTCAAGAAAGTGAGGGAGGTGAAATCTTATCCTTTAGATATGATACTAATGGAGTTGATAGTGAGGAATTGCTTAAGTTAGAGGTGGGGTCTGCAATAAGCTTGCCAGATGTTGTGGAGATAGGAAATACCGTCGAAGGTAAGATTGTTGCAAAAGCCATTGTCTTGGTAGAATCAGCTCTTGGGAAAATGCCTTCGGGTGAAGTCATTGTTGCAGCAGTTAGCTCGGCTTCTGAGTTATCAGATAAGTCTGAATTAACAACCTCTACAGTACTTATCCAGTCAAATGGGGAGAAGAATGTCAGTAAAGCAAGTATCCGGAGTGTTTTTGAGCTGGACTGTATTCCCCTCTGGGGTTCTGTATCAATTTGTGGAAGAAGACCAGAAATGGAGGATGCAATTGCTGCTGTTCCTCGTTTTATTAATATTCCAATTAAAATGCTCATTGGGAATCAATTGTATAATGGAATGAGCCAAAGTTTGACCCACCTAACCAGTCACTTTTTTGGCATTTATGATGGCCATGGGGGCCCTCAGGTACACGCCTTCTTCATACATTTATTTTATTCATTCAAGTTAAGGTTATTCTGAATCTGATACAACAATTTCAAATTTATTATTGCAAGGCATATTGGTAATTAATCAAACTGTAAGCTATACTAAACAACCTTGTGGTGCAACACATGCTTCTTTACGTTAATCTGTTTGATATTTTTACACTTGTAAAACGATTTCAGAATTCTGAATTTGTGAACCTGATTGGAAGGAGTCTCCTCTTGCAGGTTGCTAACTATTGTAGTGAGCGGCTCCATTTGGCTTTGGCTGAAGAGCTTGGAGTCATTAAAGACGATTTGAGTGATGGAACTGTGGGAGAAAGTCAGCAGGTGCAGTGGGAGAAAGCATTCACTAATTGTTTTCAGAGGGTTGATGATGAGATTGAAGGAAAAGTTAGCGGAAACATCATCAAAAGTGATGGAAATGCTTCCGAGGCTAGCTTTGAACCTATTGCTACAGAAACTGTTGGGTCTACAGCTGTGGTTGCATTAGTCTGTTCATCCCATATTATAGTTGCAAACTGTGGTGATTCAAGAGCAGTTCTATGTCGTGGCAAACAAGCCATAGCGTTATCAGTCGACCATAAAGTAAGCATGTGTTTTTGGTTTACTTTTTACATGTTAAAAGAAAAAGCTTTCTCTCTTTGCAGTTGCAGAAACCAATCTTTCTTTTATCTTTTTATTTTTTATTCTTTTGTTATTGTTCCCAGCCAAACAGAGAAGATGAATATGCAAGGATTGAGGCAGCTGGTGGCAAGGTGATACAGTGGAATGGACATCGTGTTTTTGGAGTTCTTGCAATGTCGAGGTCCATTGGTACGTCTAGAGACTCTAGACTTTTCTTGTGTTTCTTTTTTTTAAACGAAAAGAGATATAAAAGAACATTATGATTTAGAATGTGTGTGTGCTGTCTGTAAGTATGTTGAGTTGCTTGCCTTGTCTGAACAAATGGATTGCGTTCTCTGACTAGCATTTCCCATAACGAATTGAACATCCTTTACGCTTTTTTCTCATCCTGCAGGGGATAGGTATCTGAAACCGTGGATAATTCCAGAACCAGAAGTGATGAATGTCCCTCGAGCTAGAGATGATGAATGCCTTATTTTGGCTAGTGATGGTCTATGGGATGTCATGACAAACGAGGAAGTTTGTGAAGTGGCTCGACGGCGCATTCTGCTCTGGCACAAAAAGAACGGAGTTACAGCTCTTGCGGAAAGGGGAGCTGGAGTTGATCCAGCAGCTCAGGAAGCGGCTGCCTACCTTTCAACGCTTGCCCTCCAAAAGGGAAGCAGGGACAACATATCTGTGATTGTGGTGGACTTGAAAGCTCAAAGAAAGTTCAAGAGTAAATCCTAAAATGAGGAGGAATGTTCACCCGCATTCTGTGATTTCGGCTATGTCCTTATTATCCGACTCTTTATTTTTTCCGCCTATTTTTCTGGCATATGCTGATATATATAGAGAGCACAGCCCATTCGATTTTCTTGTGGGCTCAATTTGTGTACGAGTATAGAAATCTGTATGTACCTATCTCGACTACTGTAGAAACTGTAATGCAATGCCCTATGTGCTTTTTCTATTTTTTGGGTATGCAATGTTCTAGCTACTGGTTACATGAAAATGTGCTTTCTTCTGGTTTGGATGGATAGAGAACTTACCCTCTTTTTATATAACGTCTAGAGAAAATGTGCAACAGTTTTGCAGGTTTATCCATCTTCACCCTTTTTCTGAATGATGGTGCCAACTCGTTGAGTCAGTTACTCCATGAGAAGTAAAAGAAACGAGGAACGATTTATGAATGTCGGTTTTTTTTAAGCGCGTCAATTTTTGTTGAAGTGAATTCATCTGTATAGAGATGTGGTCTACAAATTCATCTATAAAAATGTGTGATAAAAAGGTCGTCATGATAAAATAAAAAAATTGGTCAAACTTTATAACATTACTGCCACACAAGCACAGTAAAATTAAAATCGTGCAATAGAAACAAAACAAAAAACTTAAGGCACTTTTGTGAAACTGCATCTAAATCTCACTTTATATGCCTGTAGAAAGAGCCCAGATTCTTCCATATGCTGTCAAACAATCCAAAGAATAAACAAAGCATTCATCTATTGCGCTTCTGCCGCCTCTGCCGCAATTGTGGAAATTGTAGAGGGACTGGAAGGGTAGCAAACATTACGTTTCTTTTGCGTACAAGCTTGCAACCAAGGTTCTCATAATGCTTTCTCAAAGCTATTGCGCTCATTCTCAGATCCTTTGCTATATCTGTTAAATCTGTCTCGAATTCATCCACGAAAAGAGTAAGCACCAAGACATAACTAATGAGGAGATTAGTTTTCTCATTTGATAGGCTCTTTGACTCCATAGGAAACATAGTCGAAAACTTATGGAATAGAAGGTTTGGGATCCTGTGGGTCCTGGAAGAGGAAATACCATCCATGGAATGCTGATCTTTGAACTTTATAAGATGCGTAATGTATGAGAATATGCAAGAAAGCTTAAACTTCTCCTCGTCCACCTACAAAGATGGACAACATAAGAATGTCGATTATTCTGTTTTCTTCACCATGAAATTGAATAGATAAAAGGGGGAGCAAAAACATACTAGATTGAACTAGAAGGTTCCACAAATGCAGTTGTTAGATAACGATATGTACAGGAAAACATCAAAGGATGAAATACAAAAACTAAAGTCTGCAGTATTAACCCTTAGCCACGACATTAAAGCAGCCCAAGAAACACAGCATATGTCTGTGTTAGTGTTTATAACGCAGAAAAGTAGTACCAGCCATTTTGGAGTAAAGGAAGAAACTCTAAAGTTGAAAATTAACAGTTTGTGCAATATAACAGTTTCCATTTTATTCTTTCCCTTTTGTTTTCCCTGAAAACTGCAATCAACTGGAAAAGGTTGGTTTTTTAATTCAGCATGCTCTTATAGAAACAGAAAAGAGGATCGGCCTTATATGCATATATGCACAACCACATCAAAATATTTAGAAGTATTCTGTAGTAGTTTAATGGCCATCAGAAGAGATTTTCACTAATATGTTTCAGACAAAAGAAGGAATTTCTGCATTCTTACCTCAATATCCTGCAATTTATGGATTCTGTGGCAAACAAATCTTGGGAAAGCATCCCATGAAACTTCTGCTCCACCTTGAAAATGCTCATAAATATCTCCAAGTAGATCCCACTCTCCTGTGAGGATGATCTTGTCCAGTGGAAATGCTTCTTGGGGAGTGGTGGCAGATTCATTAAATGGTGGGATATGGCGAGAGATTTGGCTTTCAGTACTTTCTAGAGCCTCCTTGTTTGGCACAATGAGTTTGATTTTGGCATCCAAATCCTTTTGAGATTCAGGACCGTCTTCTTGCTTCAAGGAGCGCAGTTTTTTACTCTGCATTGTCATAGAAAATTCAGATTAACACACTAATGCTTCTCAAAAATCTCAATTGCGTTCAGCTTGATATAGTATTGTACAGAAATTCCCATAAAGTCTCAGTTGTAAATTGCAAGTATCTTTAACCACACATAGCTCTAGCTGTCCTTTAATAAAATTTATGCATCAAGAGTTTTAATTTTTGATAAAAGGAATGGATTATTGAGAAACGTTCCCTCACCAACATTATAGCGACAAAATGGTTTCTAGTCATTATGTGGACTTCTTTTTCAATTTTCTTCAACCCTTGATATTTTTGTGTTTAAAACTCAATACTGGCATATAACATTTCAAAGAAGCTATAGAGAAAACAACCACTGATGTGGGGATTTAGTACAAAAAGAAAAGTGCTCGGACATATGCAGCAAAACCCATACTTATTCTAAAATTTTCATATGTTCTTCAAAACAAGTAGATTGGTCGCTGACTCACTGTATAATTTTTCCCCTTTACCTGGCTAAATTTATATAAATTACGAACAGAGACACTCAAACAAGGTGGCTGTGATTGTGGAAAGTGCTTGTGAACCTTACTTAAAAACTCAACCAAAAAAAAAGTAGGTTCTTACCTCCCTAATTGCCTTCTTCGTTCCATAGCGACTCTGGAGCTCCATTTGCTTCTGAGCCTTCTCTTCTCCAGTAAGTTGTTCCTTCACTGAACTTTCAGGCTCCTTAGCAGAGTAGTTATAGCCTCTAACCATTGGTTGTAATCTAAATATCTGAAAATTCACGTTCCAAGTAAGCTTATAAGCATTCCTTGCAAAGCAGAAGCAATGATGAATACACACACTCACCTTAAATTCCTTGTACCAAAGTGTACTGTGAGATAACACATACATTCATATAAGCATATAGAACAAGGATATACTTGGTGTACATAACATTTTTAGAAGGCTCCTAACTTAGTTCTCCAAGTCTAAATCCAAATCACAATGACAACAAAAGCAACACCACTGAAGAAAAAGTTTACAAGTCACCAAAATATTATAGTTTCTGTTCTCAGCAATGAAACCCCAAACAAAACAAAAAATGTAAACTTTACATGTGCTTAATACTCACTGCATCACTTTAACAACTTCTAAACCAACCCAACAAAAACTTACAGTCCCAATCTACCTTGTTGGAAGCAACGGGCAAAATCTTCAAAGTCTGAGTGGCCTTATCAAGAACACCAAGTGCAAAGTTGCAGCTCTGCCCAGTCGTGGCCTCACCAGTATAGTTAGTGCCAACAAAATCAACATTGGTCCCATTTGGGGTCACCACAATCTGAAGTCTTCTAGGTTTTTTGCTGTCCCTAAACAACCCAACATCGGTTGAATTGGAGTATGGGCTCTTGGTGGGGGTCGAAGCTACATGGGAAATAGCCGACCAATGGAGGGGTTTTCTCTGGGATGTCTGGGACGACTTGGATTGTGGCTTGGACTGTCGGGATTTTCTTCTTCTTCTTCTTGTGCTTGTGGGTTTGTGGTGTTGATGGGTTTTGGGTCATTTGGGACTTGGTGTCTTCTGCGTCTGATTCCATCGGTACAAGAAAAAAAGAAAGAGAAAAAGCTGTGAGCTTTGGAGGTTCACTGATGCTTGGGGTGGCGGTGGGTTGCGCAGGTTTCTTGCACAGTTAAGAGACTCTTGTGAGAGATTTGAGGAGAGGTTGGGGCCGCTTGGGTTTATAAGTGAGGGTTTTGGTAGGCTCTTTTTTTGTTTTTATTTTCGGGTTTACTTTTTCAACTTTACAAAATAAAATGATACCGCTCAAATACCAAACGTCAAATTTAAATTTGATGGCTGATGTGGCAATTTAACATCTTACACAGCTTTACACTCCACCCGATATGTCAAATTAAATTATTATTTTATTACATTTTAGTGTTGATTCATTTTTAATTAAAAAGAATAGAAAAGAAAAAATAATAAAATATTCATTTGACATCTTGCTTTTGGGATGTCAAAAATAACATCTCAACCTCCAGCCTTCATTCCACATCAGCTTTGACACATCGGTTGGAGTGATGTAAGATGTTATTTATAGCTGTTAAATGTTTATGTGGCACGTTTGACACATCGGTTGGAGATGCTCTTAGGGAACTTGATTTTAATCTCCGACCAACCAACTATTCTTCTTAGTGGTGGATTTATAAGTTTTTCTTTAAGGGGTCAACGTGTAAAATATTGAAAAAAAAACTTTAAACAAAAAAATTTCATAAAAATTAAATTTATAATTTATAATTTATAATTAATGAAAAAATCAACATTATTTTGAAATTTGAGAGAGACATCAAAATTCCAAAACAAATTGGGAAAGTTACTACCGCCACTGAATTCGGTGGTCGCCGATGGTTGGTGTGTGGTGGTTTTGGCGTGGAGGGTTAGGCTTGGGAGGAGTTTGTAAGAATAGGTTTATTTGGGTGAAATTATATTTGAAACAAATTTGGGAAGGGGGTATTGGGGAGCTTAATATCTGCTAACCCTCTTTGTTTTAGTATTATTTTACTTAATTCACATGGCCAACAATTTATGAAGTAAAAAAAACAAAAATAATAATAATCTGACCTGTTCCAAAATGACCACGTTTTGGCCATGTATAGCAATAAATCAAATATGATTGTATTTTTTTGATACAAACGATACTTGAACAAGGAAAATGGAATGCATATATGAACTTAACTAAAAGTTAGTTAGAACGGATATGCTCTCTACTTTGCACTTGACTAAGATCTGATCTGATAAAGAAAATCATTTGATTCAATTGGATCTGATAATTTGATAGACTATTAACAAATAAGTTCATATTTGATTTAGGGATTGATTAAGTAAATTTGATCCAACAACCCAATTCAAATTAAGTTAATCCACCCGAAAACCAAGTTCAAATTCCTTTTTTCCTACATAGTTTAATGGTTATCTCAGAAGTTGAAAATTAACTATTTAATTTAATAAATAATTTAGGAAGTAGCAAAGTTTTGAATTATAAAAGGTTATACCTACTCTTTCATATCAATCCAATGTATATATAAAACGTTAATATAGATTTGTTAAGTTAATGAAGGAATTATCAGGTTAGATGTGGAAATCCATGTCCTGTTAATTACACCTTCGATCTTTCTTTCTATATTTTTTCCGTTATGAGGAACGACATGCCGTTTAATGGCGTATCTTTCGTTGCAGCAGATTCCTGCTTGGTTTGCACACGCACAATCATTTTATATTACATTTTTCTCGTTTCTTTATATTTAAAACTGTGAAAACGTAAAGAAACAGAGCCTGTCTCTGTCCTCCCCTTTGTACTCTCAAGTTGATTATCAATGGAGATAAAAACGTTCGTACTTGATTAGAGAGAAAGGCACTTCGTACCAAAAGGCCATTTCTTCATTCCTCGTCATCAGCAGCTGCTTTTGTAATCATCAAAAGCACTTCTTCACAGAAAGCCGCTTCTGCTAATTTCAGCTCTCCGTTTGACTGTTTCTTCAGAGGTAAAAGTTTCCTCTTTTTCTCTTTTCAAAATCCGTCTCTCTCTCAGTCTTCGGCTCTTTTTTTTTCTTCTGGGAAAGAATTGGAAATTCCGAGTTGGGTTGATTTCTATCACTGCATGTTTGACTTGTTTCAATTTTTAGAGTGATCTTTCCACATGAATTCTTTGTTTTGATTATGGGAAATCCTTTGCTCAAACATGGGTTTTCTTATTTTTTGTAATTCTTGAATGCTTTTCGTCTTAATTTTCCTAGAACACTTCACTAAAGTTGTTTGCTGTTATTTTGGTTATCATATATTGGGATTTGCAATGTAATGTAATTCAAAGTTTGCTATCTGAAAAAATAGAGGAAGGTTTTTGTGGATTTGTAACCAGAAATCTTGTTTCCACCCCAAAGAATAAAATAGAAAAACTGTTTGTGTTTGCTTGCTGGTAGTTTCCTCCCATTGAGTGCGTACGGCTTTCTATATACAAAAGAACTGTTTTCTCCTTCCTGTTTGGGTGTTGCTAAAACCCAATTGATTGAGGTTTTCTTGTCTTCTACTTCAAGAAAATTAAAAGAAGAAGAAAGAACAAATCTTTCATGAGGTTTGCTAGTTGCCATCTTAAATCACCACTCCTCTGGCACTTCTGGAGAAGGCACAATAGAATAAAATTAGCTTGTGAATTCTTTTTGGCATGTGGCATTTAGACTCAACTAAAAGGAGAAGAGTTAGCATCGCAATTGATTCTGCAGATCATTAGTGATATTTGCTGCATATGACAGCACAAGGAGATTTCTTATGCCAATATGATCTCTTGATTCTTTTATTTTGAAGAGTAATCTATTTGTAACCCAACAACCATATTAAGGTTCTGTTTATCCTGTTATTCTTTTACATGGTGGAAATGCAATTAACAATAAGAATCTGGAGTTACAATCTTAGGCCTTTATCATTGTTGGTGAAGTGTGATGGGGATCATCTTAGAGTGGAAATTTGATACGGAATTATAAATTCTTCGTAAGTCAAAGATGGTGATAAATTTAATCTACCAGTGGAACATGGCTAGGCCTTGAGACGAAATGATGCAGAATTTATGCAGGATGATCAATTCCCTTCTGCCATTGTGATCTCTTTAGTTAGCTAGCCAGAGTGATTATTCTTTATTTGTAGGATGCACTACCAAGAATTTGGGAAGGCCCTTTATACATGATTTTCATTTGGAGGGCATTTCCCTTCCTTTTGAATCTTATCCTTGTATAGTTTTTTCAAGTTTTAGTATGAACTTGATGGGTAACAGTTCTGAGTAAATGCTGCTTGAATTGTGATAGATGTCTATGATTTCTATTTCAGAAATTGCATCCATCCTTGAGTTGAGTAGTTGAGATTATCTCGTAATGAGATATGTTTCTCATGAGGTGCAGATCATTAACCTAAATGCAACCATATTGCGGTATGACTAATAAGTCTTTCAAGTCTGGACCTGTCAATAACTGCCTTCTCTTTGCGGGAATATCAATTTGCACAATAGAATGACCTATTTGCTTTTGTCTCCCTTTACTTTTTATGTTTCTTTTGAGTGTCTATGCTGTTTGCATCTTTTTATCTCAACCAATACGGTCACATTGTTACCTAAATGCATCAGTTAAATTGTCTTGGATTGGTTCCTTCGCACATCTTCCTTTGTCATACTTCAACCTATCTTCACTTGTTTAACAGCATATACTTTTCATATAACAATTTCTTTTCTTTTCAGAAAAAAAATACTACAGTCACTTTCAAGGTGGAGAGCAGAACTGAGGGTGATTGTGTTTGGGACAGATGGATCAGAGTATGCAACTCCTTCTGCATGCTAGTGCAATTTATTTTTCCATATAAAATGAGACTCTGCACAAATGTTTATAGTAGTAAAATGTGGTGAATTGGATGAAGTTGTCATGCTCATGTGGGATGCTGCTGGCAGCATAGTGGTTAATTTTTTAGATTTGAAATCAATTGGTAAAGATGAAATTTTATATTAAATCAATGACCTGACGCATGTCTATATACTGAGACCTCCATACCAGTTGTTTAGTCCTCTGGAGCTGAGAAGTCTACATTTACAGTGTCAAATGTCAGACCATTGAGTGAAAATGATTTTTAGAGGACTATAGGAGTCCTTAACACCTAGGGCAGGTTTCAAATGTGTTCTTAAATTGTAAAAGTCATTTTCCTGTTTTTCTCATTATAATTTATCATTGGTGACTAAGCTTATACAAAAGCTATGTGCTTACTGTAATAATTGATCGTTTCTGTTAAAGTTTATGGCAAGATGTTATGGGATTACCTTCTGAAAGTGATTTGGTGGATGTAGTGAACCATAGAAATGGCAACTATGCTCCTATCAGGGATCAAGAGGACCCGATATTGGGAATATTTGACAAACCGCTTCCTTGCTTTGGTTGTGGAATTGGATGGTTTTCGTGAGTATTCCTGTCTTCTCTCTCTCGCTCTCCCCCCCGCCCGATCTTTTCTCACTAATGGATGCGCCTTCTTTTTCAGTCTTTTGCTTGGATTTGTATTTCCAGTGATGTGGTACTATGCTGCATTTCTCTACTTTGGGAAGTATTATCATAGAGACCCAAGGGAGCGAACTGGGCTCCAAGCTTCAGCAATAGCTGTAAGTTTTATGCTTCTGTTTGCACACCCTTTTCTTCTCACTACACCACCAGATATGGTAATACTCATTTTACCCTTATTTATCCAGTTATCTTTTTCTAAAAGAAGAAGTTTAATTTTTCCTATTCCCTTCCTCCCCCTGCCCTCTACCCCTCTCTGATCCTTTTTTGGTTATTTTCTTAGTTCTTTTATAAAGTTTAAAATACGTGAGATTGAAATGGGAAAGTTCTGAACTTTTTTTAGGGAGGGGTTGTAATGAATAAAAAGGATGCAACAAATAGAAGCACCCATAATTGAAATATTGTTCTGCATTGTTATTTGTGGCCTTTATCATCTTTCACTAATCACAAATGTTGTGACTGTTGCAGGCTTTGATATGTACAACTGCTGTGTTCATAGTGGTAGCTGTCTTTGTTTTCAAATCCTTTTTTCCATAACCTATGTTGGCGCCATACAAAATTCTCTATGATGATCTTTACCTCAATCGTCCTTCCTGTAATCGTATCAGGCGCAAGCCAGGAAAATGTTGGCATCATGGCGTGTCCAGCTACTGATACCTGAAGCAGTTTGGGCTTCTTTGTAATAGTGAGCAAGACAAAAACCGTGTATATACGCTACTGCTTAGCTCCCATATAGTGGGAATTCTATGTACAGAAAATATTGTAGATGAATAATGCTACTCTTACCACATTTATATACCACATTTCCATACCACATTATGTGGCAAATGAGTTGGACAACTACATCAATTAAAATTAATGTAACATTTTCTTTTCTTTTATGATTTATTGACATTTTTTAATTGATGTGGATGTTCACTTCATTTGTCATATAAGGTGGTATGAGAATGTAGTAAGAGTAGCACATTTACAAGTACACATCATTTTATCATCTCACGCATGCACACATCTTCAAATCAACTCAAGTGCTAGAGGCTGCAAATCAGGTTTGGTCCATGTTTAAGAATTAGCTTGTTAAAGCACATTCCATTGGAGGGGAGAAGAAGGTATGATGAGTTTTCGCTTCAAACTTTGTATGCATAGAGATGGAGTGGTCTGCCTCTTGGTATACACTTTTAACATGCCATCCTTCTGCGCCTTGGCATGTTCTTAGATTGCAAATTAGGATAAGAATCTGCTGTGCAAATGATGCTTTTGTCTGTCATTCGGGTTGATCCAAATGGTGACGAATGCTAGGAAAGTCGGTTAGGTCAAGAGTTCGATCCCTTCTAATGATTTAAAACCGATGCTTTTCTCTTGCTATTGCCACTTCCAAACTCCTACTAAAAATCCTTTATCCAAGCAAGTGATAGGAACTTCTTTGAGAAGTCACAATTAAGAAACCTAATCTGTCATTATACCTAACCCCTTTTCCTTCACCACCAACTTCACTATTCCCATTGATACATTAAATATGTTTGTTGGTCTCTCTAAACACCCTTTTTTCTTTTTTGGATAAAGGCATCAGGAGGACCACTTTCACCATAAATTTCTAAACCAATCAACTAGTTTCATATCACTTTATGTACCAAAGTTAAAAACGTTTGGAATGTGTTTTCATGCAAAATCCAAACTCTGCTGGTTTCAGTTTTTCAGCCGTGGAACTTTTCTCTGTGTGCTGTTTTACCAATCCTGTATTGATCAAATTATTTACCTTTTAGCCTGATTTCTCACGTGAGCTTGGGATCCCATCCCACCTCTGGCAATCAAACCTGCTAACTGACACGAGAAGCTTTCGTTTGGACGGACCCCCTACACGGTGTCGTGTATTGAGTGCCTTCCCTACCTTAGTCCAAACCAAGGTCCTTATTTTCAAGAATTTTGCAACGGTTCACACACAACGCATCAAACTTCAAGCATTTAACCGTCGCGTCATGTGAGCGACTGACCATAACATTCTTATACATTTGTCTCTATAATCTTTTAACTTTGTATTTTAGTAAAGAGTAAAAAAAGAAGAGAAAATAAAGAGGATAACTATAAATTATTTTTTTTAAAAGAGAAAAACAAATATATTATGAAATAAGACCTTTATTTATTTATTTTTCTCTTCTCCTGGTTTAGATATCCATACATCCCCCCCTCCCCCCGGGGGCGCGCAAAAATCCTGATTCCTGACAGTGTCTTAAAGCACAAGTTCACACCGTGCAAGCTGTTTTTCTTTCTTGCGAGGACGTTGCGGTGGCACACCTGCCCATAATACTAAATTATTCAAAATCAATTTACCAAAAACCATTTACAATTATGAAAACTATATAATTATTTTAAAAAAACTAATTACCAAAAACCATTAGACTAGAAAAATAAAACTAATTGCCAAAAACCAACAAATCGAAAAAGACAAAAAAAGTCCAAATTGCATGTAAAGCTAGAAAAGAAATCGGTGATGTAGATGACTTGATTGCTCATCTTTTATGGCACTAAACCATTTTGGAGACCAAAGGCCAAAGCACGGGTACAGTATAGTAGCTATATCCAATGTTAAATGGAAATATTTTTGCTCATAATTTTAATTCAAGGTACCATTATTACCATTCGCAACACTCAGACATTTGTTCATGGGCTTAATTATAATTAACTCTTTACTTTGTATTTGTAGAACCATGGTTATGCTTATGAACACGAGTCAAGTGTTAAGAAGAGTCTTGATTGTATGCCTTGAGTTAAAGGGGTGAACAAAGATGCTCGTTTTTTATTTATTTATAAATACCACGAGATGTCTCTCATATTTAATTATAGCTACAAAAACCCAACAAAATGGATGAGCCTCAACCACTAGTCACTTTATATCTATAAGCTAATACAACATTTATTTTTTAAAATTAAGGGTTTAATTAAAATATAATTTTATATGTGAATACGATTGTCATACGCGGAAACGAATGAGTGTATGTATGACCATGACACCAATTTGAAAAAAATAAAAAAAAAGGCCTAAAAAAGCACATGGTTTACTATCAAGAAAATCAATCATCTACCAATTCATTTAGCTGTCATTCTAGCAATGACAGGCAACACAAACAAATATGCTTTGCTTGCTTTGGCTTCTGCCTTTATATAAGCAAAAGCTCACCTCACCCAAAAAGCAAAAGCCAAAACCAAACCCAAAAGCCACAACAACAAAGCAGTGTGTGCAAAAAGAAGATCACTCATTTCTCTCCAACTTTAGCCTTTCATTTCTCTCTCCCAACTCAAGACACCAAAAGTTGAAAAACAAACCAAAAAGAACCCAAAAACAATGGAAGAAGAGGAAGACATGGTTCCACCATTCTGGCTCCAACCCTCCGATTCTTTCCGGCAAGCCAACCGCCGCCTCCGCCGCTCCTCCTCCTCTGTTTTCTTCAGCTCCGGCGCCTTTATCCTGGCCTTGCTAGCCATAGCTCTTGTATTTATTTTCTTTATAATCCCATCAGTTTTGTCGTTCACTTCACAAATTTTTAGACCCCATTCCGTCAAAAAAAGCTGGGACTCTCTCAATTTGGTCCTCGTTCTCTTTGCAATTGTCTGTGGGTTTCTCAGCAGAAACAACAACAATGACGGCAACATCAGCAGCCCCAGTTCTTATGATCAAGTTCATAATCAAACTGTTTTCAATTCTTCTTCACCACAAGCTCCCAAGTCAAATCCATCAACCCCGCGTCAGTGGTTCGATCAGTATTCAGATCGGACGGTCTACAATCACAGCAGTAGCAGCACCAGTGCCGCCATGAACAGAGGAGTGAGGACCAGCAGTTCGTACCCGGATCTGCGGCAACAGGAAGCTTCGTGGGTCGCCAGAGATGATCGGTGGCGGTTTTACGACGATACCCATGTGGTCAATTATCGGGTTTCGGGTTCGGATCCGCTCCATCATCGTCGTCATCGGTCATGGCATGAAGAATCCGTACAACTACCAGTAGAAGAAGAAGAAGCAGAACAAGTCCAAACCAAGACTATAGAAGTTGACACTTTTGCAATCCGTACGGAACAAGTTAATTCACCACACACACAAATTCCAGCTGCTCAATCTGATCGGCCACTGCAGCCATCGCCGCCTCGGAGGTCACCATCTTCGTCCCAACCAGCGCCGCCAACGACGCGCAAGTCCAAGAGAACATTCCAAGCTATTGGAGAGAAAGAAAACTCGGGTTCTACTCAAAGCCTTGAGAGAAATGACAATTCGGAAGCTAAGAAAAATCTCCCGCCCCCCCCTGCCCGACCGCCGCCATCTCCGCCGTCACCGCCACCACGGATATCGAAATCGGCTGGGAAAGATGTGAAGAAGAGAGGGGTGGCTACTACAAAAGAATTCTTGATCACGTCATTGAGGAGGAAGAAAAAGAAGCAAAGACAAAAGAGTGTTGAAAATTTCGAGAGTCTCCTCGCGTCTGCTTCTTCAGCTCCTTACTCTTTACTTCCGCCGCCATCACCGCCGCCTCCGCCTCCACCCCTACCGCCGCCACCTTCGGTCTTTCACAACTTGTTTTCCTCAAAGAAATCCAACAAACCCAAGAAGACAATGCTGTCAATTCCACAACCGCCGCCGCCGCCTCCAGTGGCGGCAACCACTTCAACGGCACAGTTATTGAAAAACAAGGCCCAAATTAGGCCCATGATGACGACCCAAAAGCCGCCATTGCCAGTTAAGGTGAGCAGCTTCATCAACGGAGATGATGAGAATAACAGTGGCGGCGAGTCGCCATTGGTTCGGATACCGCCACCGCCGCCATTGCCGCCGTTTAGAATGCCGGAGATGAAATTTGTGGTGCACGGAGACTTTGTGAGGATCAAAAGCAACAACAGCTCACGCAGTGGCTCCCCTGATTTGGACGATGGGGATGATCCGGATTCAGCAGTTTCATCACCAACCATGGAAAATAACAGGACGCCATTGGAGAGTGGAGAGTCGCCAAAAGCCATGTTCTGCCCCAGCCCAGATGTTAACACCAAAGCTGATACTTTCATTGCAAGGTTCAGAGCTGGTTTGAGGTTGGAGAAGATGAACTCTGTGAGGGGGAGGTCCAATCTCGGCCCAGATACAAGAGAAGGAGAAGAAGGCCCAAGTTATTAAATATGTTATTTTTTCCTAATTAATTTTTATTTATTTATTTATTTTAATATTATATGGGTATGGATATTGAGGTTGAGGTTGATGAAGGTAAATAGATAAATTGTGGATTTGAGTTGTTTGCTGACATATACATTGGAGAATAGAGAGGTACATTTACATAGGAATTTTTAATGTATGTAATGTTTGGTGGTTAGTACAATTCTTTTATTTTATTTGGTTTTCTAAAATTCTTATACACTAGGGTTAGGGGGGGGGGGGGGGGGGGGGGGGGGGTGGGGGGGTGTGTTTAATGAGGGCTGTTTTGTGAATTGGGAATGGGAATTGAAGATTTGGTACCAATTTTTATTTATTTATTTGGATTAATTGGTTGTTTGCCATACAATTTTGTGTGGTTTTGTCATGTACGTGCATGGATGTAACGGGTCTCCGTTGGCATGTGACAGATATAATTATTGACCCGTGTGTGGAGGCGAGTTTCCTGTCTCATCGTTGGAATAAGTATGTAACTGTAACAATTATGCATGTTTGGAATCCGTCTAGAATGGCTAAAAACGTCTTTTGATAATCAAAAGCATTTATGGAGAATCACCTATGACGTGATTCTTTAGAAAGCGCTCGCAAGTGCTTTTCCACTTTAGATTTTTTTTGTTTCACAATGTCGTCACCTATGACAATGAGAATTCGAGTCTAGATTTACTATTGCAATTACATTTTCATCTTTAAACTGAATTGTTTTCACAATATTCATTACCACTAGGCAAGAACCTTATCATGTAAATTATTTTTCCTTGAGTTTCTTATATGAATTAGACTAGAGACATCAACTTAATACATCAAACTGATGTTGCAGTTTCTCGTCTGCAGTTAATAGTAAAATCTAGAGTGAACCTCAACCGGAAAAAATAAAATAATTGTTGGTCTACATCATTGGCATTAGACAGCTGGATGACACAACTGAATTATGGTCAATTGCTTTTAGAACGAGGACTAAACGCTCCCTAATTCAAGGCATGTAACTTGACCTAACTCATTAAAGATATTGCACCGCAGACAGTGTGTTTCAAGAGGTGACTTGTCTTTTGGGCATGAAATTATTTAAGTAAATGCTAATGATGTATTTGATTACGATGTAACAAGGCGGCTTATAATTAATTCTTATTAGACACATTTTTCTCTGGAACATTGGTCAACTAGGGCATGCAATTAGAGCTGTCAATGGATCGGATTTTGATCCGAATCCGATCAAGTTGCAAATAAATGTCGTATAGAAGTAGTAAGCTAGAAGTGAAAGAAAACTTGTTAGAATCAATTAAGAAAATCTCTGATTTGTTTGTGTTTGACCAACAAATTAATTGCTTTGTATCAAGTTGGCATCTTTAGCGGCAAGCAAACTCTCAAGCCTCAAGCAGTACAGATTCTATTAATTGACATATTTTAAGTTTCAACTTATACGAGTGACAGGCAATCATTTCTTGCATGCTAATTCTTTGACTAGCTCTTGCACAGATTGTTGTTGCCTTACATGTTCAACCCACCTCGCCTTGATTCGGACCTGCGCAATGCTTTGCTTCAAAGTCATAGAAATCGCAGGATGCACACGGCTCGCGAAAAATTCTTCAACCTCATCAGCCTTTTCATTGCTACATAACTGCCAGTGAAGACTTCATCAGTAATGCAAAATGGAGGACGGAGTCAGAAAATGTACCTTGTTTTACAAGGTCCAGTCCAGTTGCCTAACAGTGCCAGGACAGAAATACATTTGCTTACCAGTGTCACAATGTCTCGTACAAAATGGGTGAGTAGCAGTCCAGCACCATATTTGCTCAAAATCAGGTCCCAGTTCTCCTGCATTCATAACCAAAAATTTGAACTCTTCAAATTGTGAACGTCAGAAGTAGAAGGGGCTTCCTAATTCCAATTCAAAATGCCAGTTACTTCCAAATATGGTATTGACTGATGTGATATTCATCTAAAACATGTTTCCACTTTCCAAGAATGAATGAAATCCATACCTTCAACCATATCCATGCTATTTCACGGCATTCTAAGCTTATACCAAAAAGTCCATATATAATATCCTGATCTCGAACCTGAAAATAATATATTGAGATGAAACATCTGTAAAACTGGCAAAGAAAGTGTAGGTGTTTCAAGCAACAATTTAGTACTGCAAATAAATACCTCATCCGATAAGAAAAAGTTAAGAACCTCAAGAACTGTATCCGGGTCCGGAGAAGATGCCAAAAAACCTGCACAAGGTCAAAACATAATGCAGAAATCCAAGTTACTATCACCCAGACAAGAGACACAGGGAAAGGGAATGTCAAAGAATGCATTTCAATTCACCATTACAAAATCTTACGTAGAATCCTTTCCTTCTCTTGCACTGTATTGGCTTCTCTGTAAACATTTAAAAGAGACTCAAAATCTTTCCTATTTGAGATGCTAGCGGTCCTCATCACGGCAATGTATGCAGCCTGCAGGACAAGGTTTGGAACTTCTACATATTATCTTTGAAGATGCCTACTATAAGGATGAGAATGTAATATACATATAAAGATTTAATTACCCCTTTTGTGTCAGCTGAAAGAAGTGGAGTGTTTCTATCATTCAATAATGTCTGAAAACGGTCTAATGCTTCTTTCTGAGTTTGATCGTGGCCAAAGATAACCAAGGCCTGCAAGATTTCTGCTCTCAGAAGTGCACTGGAATGATCCTCTCCAGGTATTGAATCCCAACCTAGTTTTCTGCATGAAAAAATTCAGATATGACATCTAAGTACGGTAGCATCAAAGTTTTGTTTGGTGATCCTAAACGAAGTATCAGCCACATAAACCGGAACATTACTGCAACCATGACCTCAAAGAGACTGGAATACATCGTAAGGACAAACACTGTTCATTTTAGCATGTATATAACCCAATAAGTTTAACAAAGAAGGTATTGCCATATTAAAACTGTATTAGAGTTGTTCTTACGCTGCTGGAAACCGAAGGAGATTGATGAAAAATTGTTTCAAATCATTTGCTGAATCTGGGATGGCCTCACTTGAGATTTTGACGACTTTATAACAAACCTATTGGATATATAACACAAAAGGTGATGCTACCATAAATAGTTGGTGTAATTGATAATCACCAACATAAATACAGAAATCTATCCTTACGTCGATCAAATTTGTTAAGACAATATAATCAACTTCTCTTCTGTATACATCCATCAAGGAAAGCAAAGAGGAAAGTGATTGTTCACAGGCTTCACAGAGAGCATATGCATCATCCAGAATGCCTGAAATGAGACGTGGAGTTATACATCAGTTGGTCATGAGTGGTTTATAGTGCCACAAAACCAAGTAAACAATCTAAGAAGTGAATCCACAGAATAAACTATAATATAGGTGGCTTATCATTCATCCTATTAATTTGGCCGATTTTCATGCTAAGCAGGACAAGCCCATTCTTAATAGTTATCATAGTGCAGTTACTGTTACTTTGCCTAGTGAAGATAACATCCACAAAAGCATGAAGCACAATAGTATCAAATCAAGCATATAACACTAACCGGTTGTCAATGAATACAAGATGCATAAGACAATGCGAAATCATTTCTAGTTAAAATAGTAAGTGGCACGTAGTACATACCGAACTTGTCTGTTGCTTCCAAGCTATTATGCTCAATAGCCTTCCTAAGTCGAGCTGCAAGCTTATCTTCATAATTGACCCTATAGAAACCACTCCGGTCGATATTAATCTTCACCCACAGTTGTTCATTATCAAAGGAATCAACAAGATCTGAAATGTCCACTTCTCTGGACTTTGTTTCCAAAAGGAAACTCTTGTGTCTGTCGTACGAACCAAGTGAAAAATTTATTGGAACAATCCAATTCCCATCACCTTGCAAACCGGATGACAGGAATTGTGTCTGCAAAACAAAACTTCATTAGATTTCTGCAGATAATAAGATTTTGGTATTGATCAGTAGTACCTGCTCAAATTCCAAAATATGCTCCTTGGCTTTTACAGATATAACAGGATATCCTTTTTTCTTTGTCCAAGCATACATCATTTCGCTGACTTTGACACCAGATTCCTCCGAAAGAACACTCCATAAATCTTCCGTCTTCGCATTTTTTCCAGAATATCTTTTTATGTAGGAACTTAACGATTTCTGATTTAATATGAAGCAGCACAGTTAAAAGAGGTAAATTGAACTATGTTAATAATTTTTCACTCATTACAGAGTAAACTGATAATGAACTGCAAACTAGAACGACTTCAGAATAAACAATATAATTTGTCTTTGCCATTCAGACCTTTTTGTTCA
Source organism: Prunus armeniaca (assembly GCA_903112645.1). Lineage (NCBI taxonomy): Eukaryota > Viridiplantae > Streptophyta > Magnoliopsida > Rosales > Rosaceae > Prunus > Prunus armeniaca. The sequence continues at coordinate 3,444,887 of CAEKDK010000003.1, read as the reverse complement.
GAACACTATGTACATTGACACTTGATGGGATAAAAAAAACCATTAATTGCAGTTTTCATGGGTTTATGTTTATACTTTAAGAGAAAAAATTGCTCAGTACTGAGCATTAGATTGCACATGGCATTTCAGAAAATTTCCCAGGTTTCGAGGCTAATTTCAAGCAGTGCATTTGGTGACAAGAAAGTATTTCCACACACAATATTCACTATGAAAACTTGAAGTTATTGGTGATGCATGAAAAATTAAACTAATTGGTACTTATGGACATCAATAAGGGTACAAAACTTGATCAACCCCTGTCTGCCATGGATTATTTGACTACATAGTTCAACTGGATAGTTTAACCTGGTTTTGTACCTGGAATATGTCATCCCCAAGATAACTCTGCAGCATTCGAATAACAGCAGATCCCTTTTTATAGCTGATATCATCAAAAACCTCAAGAATTGAACGAGCATGGTCTATCTCCACCTGAAATTATGTGAGACAGCAGTAAGTATGCTGCATGGAGCAGTTTCCCCTTTCTTTCTTTTTTCAGGATCAATGTTAAGATAAATATTGGCACTTTGATCATTCAAGTGAAACTATTATATTTCATTGCTCCTTGACTTCTTACTGCGCCATATACATACATAGACACTACTGTTTTCAGCAGTTTTCACACTGAGCAATAGTATTTGTTGTTCTTTACCTCAATTGGATGCGATTGTTCCAGTGCATCCTTGACTAGGCCACCAGTAGTTTGTTGAAGAAATTGAGACCATATTTTCCACTCAGGAAATAAAATATCAGTGGCCATGAAACTTACCTGCCAATATAATATCAAGAAGGCACACAAAAATCAAATATTTATATTTAGTGCAACGCTATTATGTTGGAAGGTAAAGCAATGAAAGACTCAAAATTACCCAAGTCGCAAAACCCTCATTAAGCCATAAATCAGTCCACCATTCCATTGTTACCAGATTGCCGAACCACTGATGTGCTACTTCATGTGCTACAACAATTGCCATCTGAAAAAACAAGAAAAGGGGTATAGAATAGAACATACATCACTGGACTTTTCAGAGTAGAAACTACACAAGAGAAACTAAAGAAAGCTCTACTTCCCCTTCAAATGTTCTGATTTATGTAGAGTATTGTATGACTGCAAAAGTGTAACAAAGCTGAAAATATACTCTTTGCTTCCTTGCTGTTGTGGAATGCAAATGATCATAAAGCATTTCATTTTCCCGGTATGTGATCAAACCATAATTCTCCATGGCCCCACCAGAAAATTCAGGAACCGCAACCATATCAAGTTTGGGAAGTGAGTAAGGCGTTGAGAAGTATCTGGATGAAACCATAACCATGTTAGAATTAGCACAACAGAGAACAGAAAGAAAGTTATGTATAATTTGGATTGTAAATTTATGTTGTTTCTTTTCGGGGATAGCCTTTGCCCATGGGTAATGACTCCAGGTTCTCCAGAGATTACTTTTAATTATTTGGGAAATGATTGGGGGTGGAAACTGGAAACCGCAAAGGGTGGAGGGAAGAAATTCAAGCTGTTCCCGTATTTTGCATTGATATTTAGCTTGGGTTCAGTGGTATAGTTAGGAACATATATGGGGGAATATTAGTTAAAAGTTTACCTCCCCTTGAACAAAAGGGAAGGCCAAAAATCATGGGATTCTGGGAATGTTTGTTAGACTACAGAGTCCTGGATCTAATGTCATTCTGTATAAACAAAGAATCGAAATACATAGACTTAAAAATTCCCCCATCTAAGAATGAAGTAGATTACTTGGAGAAAAGATCAAGCGTCTTAACAGCAAGATTTAAAGCAAACTCCCCTTTGTCACTCTTCCCAACAGGGCAATATGCACGAACCTTTACCCCTGCAAACAAATTTTTCAGTAGTCTCTAATGACGAATCGGTTAAATAATCGAACAGTCTCCCACCTATATACATACCATCAGATGTTGTATCTTCAATATGTTCAAATAGGCCAACAACAACAGCTACTAAATAAGTTGACATAATAGCAGATTCCTCAAAATAAACAGTCTTGACATTTGCATCAAGCTTTTCACTGATAATTGGCATATTGGACAAAGCTGTCAGCTCTGATGGTACATCTACTGCAATCTTGAAGTTGGCCTGTCAAGAATGTACTAGTAATGTCAAAGCAGAAATGAGCAACTCTCAGATTCAAGCAAATCTAGACAACCAAAAACACATTTATACAACCGTTTGACCAATGCGGTGGAGAAAAGATTTAACTTTCCCAGGGCTTTTTAGCAAATGAACACGGAGATTGCATTGAAAAGAGTTTCAACAATTACGGGAACTTCTCAAATACGCATACCTTGAGCGCAGGTTCATCCCAACATGGGAAGCATCGCCTTGCATCCACAGGTTCAAATTGAGTGACAGCCATATTCTTTTTCTCTCCTCCATCCAAGTAAGTGCTGTGCAAATTGTCAAATGCTTTCATTAAAAACCTTATTTGGTAGCAAAGAAACTACAAGGGACAAAAGCAAATAAAACACAATTAAATGCCCACTTTCTTTGGTAAATGAAATTTTTTCCCTCTATTTCCTTCCGAACTACAGGAGCTTGTATTTGTTTTAAGTTTAGCTAAGTGGTAATTCTAAATTCAGTTTTTTCTTGTATTCTGTCTCTATCTTAGCAACCAAACAGACAGGTAAGGATGAAGCATTTGTGTAACTTGACAGCCTACAGATTTCTTCTTCCACGAAAAGCCCGCCTGAAAGTACTTCATTGCCTTTGGAAAAATAATTTTTCACAACTGCAACTTATGATTTACCTACAAAATGATACAAATTTTCTTACCATTTATAGAAGCCTTTCAAGTGTGCATTAAGGACCGCAGAAAACCCAATTCCCAAAACTCCTTCACCAACACCAAGTGCTTGATCAAACACCAAAACAAGAAATTCTTCATCATCATCCAAAACAACATCACTTGGGCGGTACTGCTACAAGTAAAGAATAAAACTGTCAGTTAAAAGAAAACCCAATAAACAGAATTGAATCTGATCAAGTCAGTGATCAGAATCAGTTACTTGTCCATGAGAGTTGGTGAAGCAAACTTCATGAACGTCAAGTTCAAGAGCATTCAAGACAAGAAACTTGGTCTCTTCAACAATGCTAACGTTAATCTGCACGGTGCCGGAGTACGTGCATGCTGAGAGATCAAGCTTGAGATGAAGATCATAGCGCCTTGGGATTGCAAAATTTGGTAGCCGAGCTCGGCCTTTGAATTGGTCTATGCTTTGTTTCTGCTCCATTTCGGAGAAAAACTTCAGAACAAAAGTTTGTAACCACCGCTCGCTCAAAGCTTGAATCTATGTCTCCTAATCAAGTTTTGGAATCCTCCATTTATTCCTCTGGGATCTACAAAGATGAGAAAGTGTTTTTATATTGAATATAGAGATTCTTTCTAAGTTTCTTTGCTTCTAGCGTGACCAGGCGGCAATGGCAGTTAGCTGCTGATGCTTCAGTCTTGTGCTTTTGCTTAAAAAGTCAACATGCCTATGCATCCTATCTTGTTTGTGTCTTTTAGACTTCCGTTTGTGGGATTGTCAAGAAGTCGTTCATTGACATAAATGGTGGAAAAAAAGTGACGTTAATAATCATGTCATGCAGAGAGTGGAAATTAGAAAATAGCTTTTGGTTGGGCGAAAACGGTTTTAGATTTAATCAAGTATTTAATCTATTTGCAAATCATGGTCTAGATGAAAAAGGGTATTGACTTGTAGACTATAGATCCTTTCTCCCGTAGTTGAGGAGAGAAACTCTCATGCAACGGGATATCACTTTTTGTTATTCCGACCAATAACACAATGATACGTAAGATAACTTTTCCACATTTCATTATATTATTGGCTAGGTAAAATTTTTTTAGCAATTTAGACTATCACTTCTACTAAAAAAATATATTTAATCTATGATTAGATGCATCACACTAGCGGGCAATTCTACATGCGAGACAGTTAACATATTATCCTTTTATTTCTTTAGTATAGATATCCGTCATTTTCAAGAGTGGGAAATTTGGACCATTGTATCTGTCAATTTCGGCATTAGCATGAATCTCTTCAAGGGTTGCCCCACAACTTCAAGGGAACGAATTAAAGATTGCAAAAGCATCGAAGGAATAACTCCGGACCATAAGATATCATATCATATGTGGGTGCGCATTAAATTAAAACCCAGAAAGCAAATAGGACAACAAAGAAAACCAGAAATTCGGCTGCAGAATTGATCCCTGAGTACTATAAACTAAAACAGTTGCTCAAAGCAAAGGATCCACTAGTGTAGTGGTTTAGAGTATTTACTCCCTTAGACAAGGTCTTGGGTTCGAATCCTAACATCCGTGTTGTGTGTGTGAGTTTAGTATGCTATCGTCCCTCTCAATAGGAAAGGTCTCTCAAAAAAAAAAAAAAAAAAAAAAAAAAAAAAAAAAAAAACAAAAAGCAGATAAAAGAGCCTAATTTTAAACCAAATAACAAGAACATAAGAGTACACATGAGCAGCACTTGAGCACAAGGCCCCCTTACAAAACTAACTAATCATGGGAATGCATTATGCATCTAATGAGGGTCTGTGTTGAGTGCTGGAATTGGGGATTTCATATTGTCATAATTTGTAAGGGAATGGAATTCAAGATTTGGTACCAATTTTTATTTATTTTATTTATTTATTTGGATCAATTGTTGTTTGCCGTACCATTTGTGTGGTTTTGTCATGTACATAAATATTGATCCTTATGTGGGGAGGGGTTTTTCCTGTTTGGATCATTGGAATAGAATAAAAGTATGCAAATGTAATAATGCATGTTTGGGAGTGCTTTTGGAAGGGTTAAAAATGTTTTTTGATAACGAAAAGCACTTTGACATCGTTTGACATATAGAAATGCTTCTAGGTCATATAAGCGCTTTTTGAAAGGGCTAAAAGCGCTTTTTGACAACCAAAAGTGTTTCTGATAGTGTTTGGCAGAAAAATTTAGAAGTGCTTATGGGTCATAAAAGCGCTTTCTTGAGAAGAACCTACTATATGCTTCTTCATGAAGCACTCCCAAATGCTACCAACAAGGGTTTGATCATGGCCAAAGATAACCAAGGCCTGCAAGATTTCTGCTCTCAGAAGTGCACTGAAATGATCCTCTCCAGGTATTGAATCCCAACCTAGTTTTCTGCATGAAAAAATTCAGATATGACATTTAAGTACGGTAGCATCAAAGTTTTGTTTGGTGATCCTAAATGAAGTATCAGCCACATAAACCGGAACATTACTGGCGACCATGACCTCAAAGAGACTGGAATACATCATAAGGACAAACACTGTTCATTTTAGCACGTATGCAGGTACGTATATAACCAATAAGTTTAACAAGGAAGGTATTGCGATATCGAAACTGTATTAGAGTTGTTCTTACTCTGCTGGAAACAGAAGGAGATTGATGGAAAAATTGTTTCAAATCATTTGCTGAATCTGGGATGGCCTCACTTGATATTTTGACGACATCATAACAAACCTGTTGCATATATAACACAAAAGGTGATGCTACCAAAAATAGTTGGTGTCATTGATGATCACCAACAGAAATTTATCCAGAATATCATTTTATGTAGGAACTTAACGATTTCTGATTTAATATGAAGCAGCACAGTTAAAAGAGATAAATTGAACCATGTTAATAATTTTTCACTCATTACAGAGCAAACTAGAATGACTTCAGAATAAACAATATAACTTGTCTTTGCCATTCAGACCTTTTAGTTCAGAACTCTATGTACATTGGCACTTTATGAGATAAAAAAAACCATTAATTGCAGTTTTCAAGGGTTTATGTCTATATTTTGAGAGAGAGAATTTATCAGTACTGGGCATTAGATTGCACCTGGCATTTCAGAAAATTTCCTAGGTGCCGGGGCTAATTTCAAGCAGTGCATTTGGTTATAAGAAGAGTATTTCCACATACAATATTCACTATTAAAACTTGAAGTTGTTGGTGATGCATGAAAAATTAAACTCATTGGTATTTATGGACATCAATTTTGTACTGGGAATATGTCATCCTCGAGATAACTCTGCAGCATTCGAATAACAGCAGATCCCTTTTTGTAGCTGATATCACCGAAAACCTCAAGAATTGAACGAGCAGGGTGCATCTCCACCTGAAATTATGCGAAATAGTATTGTTTCAGCAGTTTTCACAATGAGCAATAGTATTTGTTGTTCTTTACCTCAATTGGATGTGATCGTTCCAGTGCATCCTTGACTAGGCCACCAGTAGTTTGGTGAAGAAATTGAGGCCATATTTTCCGTTCAGGAAAAAGGGTATAGAATAGAACATACATCACTGGACTTTTCAGAGTAGAAACTATACAAGAGAAACTAAAGAAAGCTCTACTTCCCCTTCAAATGTTCTGATTTATGTAGAGTATTGTATGACTGCAAAAGTGTAACGAAGCTGAAAATATACTCTTTGCTTCCTTGCTGTTGTGGAATGCAAATGATCATAAAGCATTTCATTTTCATGGTAAGGGATCAAACCATAATTCTCCATGGCCCCACCAGAAAATTCAGGAACCGCAACCAGGTTAGAATTATCAAGCTTGGGAAGTGGGTATGGCGTTGAGAAGTATCTGGTTAAAACCATAACCAGGTTAGAATTAGCACAACAGAGAACAGAAAGAAAGTTATGTATAATTTGGATTGTAAATTTACGTTGTTTATTTTCAGAGGCAGCCATGCCCACTTTCTTTGGTAAATGAAATTTTTTCCCCTATTTCCTTCCAAACTACAGGAGCTTGTACTTGTTTTAAGTTTAGCCAAGTGGTAATTCTAAATTCAGGTTTTTCTTTTATTCTGTCTCTATCTTAGCAACCAAACAGACAGGTAAGGATGAAGAATTTGTGTAACTTGACAGCCTACAGATTTCTTCTTCCACAAAAAGCCCGCCTGAAAGTACTTCATTGCCTTTGGAAAAATAATTTTTCACAACTGCAACTTATGATTTCCCTACAAAATGTTACAATATTTCTTACAATTTATAGAAGCCTTTCAAGTGCGCATTAAGGACTGCAGAAAACCCAATCCCCAAAACTCCTTCACCAACACCAAGTGCTTGATCAAACACCAAAACAAGAAATTCTTCATTACCATCCAAAACAACATCACTTGGGTGGTACTGCTACAAGTAAAGAATATAAAACTGTCAGTTAAAAGAAAACCCAATAAACAAAATCGAATCAGATCAAGTCAGTGATCAGAATCAGTTACTTGTCCATGAGAGTTGGTGAAGCAAACTTCATGAACATCAAGTTCAAGAGCAATCAAGGCAAGAAACTTGGCCATATCTTCATTGAGACAACAGATGGATGAATCTCTTCAAGGGTCTCGATTAAAAGAGCAATACTTGGGCCCCCACGACTTTAAGGGAACAAATTAAAGATTGCAAAAGCATCAAAGGAATATTACATTATTAACTACAAACCATAAGATATCATATCATATTAAATTAAAACCCAGAATGCAAATAGGACAAAAGAAAACCAGAAACTTCCACCTACTTACGAACAATTAACCAAGCAAGTGATGCAACAGTGAAACAAGTGAGAATGAAGGTAAAAACTTGGGAGCTAAAGAAACTCGCCATCAAGAAAACTGATGAAATTCAAATTGATTCCTGAGTGCTATAAACTAAAACAGTTGCTCAAAAAACACATAGAAGATGCCTAATTTTAAACCAAATAACAAGAACATAACAGTACACATAAGCAGCACCTGAGCAGAACACACACACAATGCCCCCTTACAAAACTAACTAAGTTTTCGGGGCCTTGCTCAACAAATACGTCTTCAGAACATCCATCACGGAACCGAAATCCGCCCTCACTTGCACTGGCGGGTTAGCAAACCGGCAAGCCAAATCCTTAATATCATTCGAATGATATTCGATCTTCGACTGCGTAAATTTCAACCCATGAGCCGTGCTCACCACCACGGTCCGGTCGTTCACGCCTATGATCCCTTTGTTCCGAAGTTTAATCAATGCAGTCAATGCCACACCAGTGTGAGGACATATGAACATGCCAGTGGAGTCAGCTTGAGCCATGGCATCCATCAGCTCCTCCTCAGTGGCTTCCTCCACAATCCCATTCGAGTTCTTCAGTGCATACACGGCTCTATCAATCGAAACGGGGTCACCAATTTGGATGGCGGATGCAAAAGTAGTGTTGGCCTTCACAGGCTTGAACTCTTGATCCCACCCTGACTTGTAATGCAAGTACAATGGGTTTGCATTTGCAGCTTGGGCACAAACAAGCCTAGGGATCCTATCAACTAGCCCCAACTCTTTGCACATATGAAACCCTTTATAGAAGGCATATATATTTCCCAAATTGCCCCCAGGAACTATAACCCAGTCAGGCACTTCCCAATCAAACTGCTGCAAAATCTCTATAGCGGCGGTTTTCTGACCCTCTAATCTCAAACTGTTCAAAGAGTTGGCCAAATAAATCGGCAGCTCCGACGTGACTTCCCGAATCAACTGCATACACCCATCAAAGTCAGTATCAATGCTTAACACAAACGCCCCATTGGCAATCGGCTGAACCAGCTGAGCCAGCGAAATCCGATTGGCCGGCAAAAATACAATCGAGGGGATTCCAGCGGCGGCGCAATAGGCCGATAGGGCGGCAGATGTGTCTCCGGTGGAGGCACAGCCGACGCCGACCACAGGGCGGTTCATTTTCCTCAGCCGGTTCACCTGGCTTACCAAAACAGTCATGCCCAAGTCCTTAAAACTTCCGGTGTGGCTAATCCCACAGTGCTTGACCCACAAATCGTTCATGCCCAGAAACTGTTTGCCATAACGCTCAGCCCAGAAGAGATTGGAGTTACCTTCGAAGGCGGAGACGATATCGTCGCTGTCGATCTCGGGTAAGACCCACTCCTTCTTGCTCCAGACGCCGGAACCGTAGGGCCAGGTAGTCTTGCCGACGCGGGAGTCGAAGAGGTCGCGCCAGTACTTGCCGTCGTAGTTCTTGAGGGCGGCCATGTCGTGCTGGACGTCGAGGAGGCCGCCGGAGTTGGATCGGTAGACGATCTCATCGAGGGAGTAGGACTCAGAGTCGGCGGCGGCAGCAGAGGAAGGGTCGGCGTTGAAGGGGACGTAGTGGGCGGAGAAATGGTGGTTGTGGGTTGTGTTGTGGCGGCGAGCTTCGTCGCGAATGTTGTGGTGGGGGTGGTGGGAGGGAGGAGGAGGAGAAGGAGGCTTTGGAACGAGTGGTTGTGGTGGGGGGGTGGAGGAGGAGGAGGAGCATTTGATGGTGGTGGTGGGGAAATGGGGCTTGGTTTGGGGGTTGGGGTTTTGGGGTTTGAGGAAGAGATTGGGAGATTGCAAGAGAGAGGTAGATGCCATGGTGGAGATTGGAGAGAGAGAGAGAGAGAGAGAGAGAGAGAGAGAGACTTACTGTGGGGCTTGGTGGACGGTTTGTTTTTATATACCTGGGTCAGGGACTGAGGGGGCAGATCTGGGAGGAAGACTAATACCAAATTTTACTTTTTGTTTCTTATATTGCTAAATTGTTACAATGGTACTTTAATTATGTATTTACTTTCAGAAATTGTCATTTCTGTTATCTCAGTCAATTTTTTTGTTTAAAATAAGGGCATATTTGTCTTTTTATTAATTTTAAATCGATTAAAATGTATAAAATAAAAATAAAAATAAAAACTCTCTCTCCCTCCCTCCCCGCTGATTTCTTCTCCCCCCCCCCTCCCGTTCCCCATGACCACCACCCGCCCCCATGAACCCAGAACCCCAACAACTACAGGAAAGAGAAAAAAAATTATCCACTAAGGCTTTTTATATATATATATATATATATATATCTTTTTTTTCCTTTTGTTGTTTGGTTTTGTTGGAGGATTTGGGTATGATGTGTGTTATCTCATCGAATAGATGGGTGTAGGGGAGAGAGACTTGGAGCCAAGATTCCACATCTAAAGTAGAAATTGTTAGGGTCTAATGTGGGTTTTTGGGTGGGAGAAGAAATTAGTGTGGTCGGGGGAAGAAGAAATCTAGGTGTATTAGGGGGAAAGAAGAAATGGGAGGGGGAAGAAAAAATTGGGCGAGAGAGAGAGAGATATGAGAGATGAGATTTATTTTTAAAATTTTTGTGTGAAAAGACATTTTTGCCCATGTCAAGTAGGACTTGTTCATGCCATGTCATCATTTTTAACGGAAAAGTTGACTGAGCTTACGGAAATGACGATTTCTAAAAGTGGAGGCATAATTAAAGTACCATCGTAACAATTTAGCAATATGAGGGATGAAAAATAAAGTTTGATCTTAGTCCATGAACCATTGCTACAATTTAGGCTTATTTTTTATTTTCGACTAATAAGAGTTCTAAACAAAACTTATGAAATTAATTAAAATATTAATTATTTACTAAATAAATTACTATTTAAAATATAATTACTAATTAAAATAATTAAATAAAGCTAAGATATTATTTAATTATAAATATTAAACTAAACAAATTAATTTTTATATAAAAAAGTTCACAAAATAATTTCAAATAATTAGTTACTATTTCTTAAGTAATTGATGAAATTAATTAAAATTTTAAATACGAATTAAAATATAATTACTAATTAATAAGAAACCACCAAGATATTTATATATTTATTATTTTAAAAAGTGAAATGATGAATCAGTGAAGAGGAAAAAAATAAATTGAGAGAATGGGTGAACTAAAGACTGAATGGAATGAAGGGATATGTGACGTAAATTGTAAAACGACATAAGGATAGTATATATATTGCATAAATATTCACTAGCCTCTTGGCATATGCTCATGCATGTGTCAATTGATTTTCTTTTTTCTTTTTTCTTTTTTATTTTATTTTTAGAATATATAAAGCAAAAAACAGAGAATTGTGAAACATTCAAAATACCATAAAATGTCCTTGGTTAATTCAAACATTAAGAATTGAAATTATTAATAAAACGAGGATAATATGGTAAATTCATATTTTTTAATCTTAAAAAATTAAAATTAAAAACAAAATCAGATAATAAGGCATACTTTTATGGAACTAATTGGTACATAATGAATAAAATATAATATGGGTAGTTATGTTCCATAAAAGTATGACCTATTATTTGATTTTTTTTATTTAAAAATTTTTTAATATGAAAAAATGTGAATTTACCATATTATCATCATTTAATTAATAATTTTAATTATTAATGTTTGAATTAACCAAGGGCATTTTTTGGCATTTTGAATGTTTCACTATTCTCTGCCTTTTGCTTTATATATATAGATTAACCCACACCGATTCCACATATGATTCCCGTAAAAATGAAAATTGAAAGCAGCTACCTGCCAGATTCTTCACACAGTTGTATGTGCAGAGATTTCCTTCAAAAAGCAATTTTTGTTTGTTTTACTAAACCGGGATGGATATCCAAGAATGTGAAAGAAAGTGATTATAACTCAAAATAAGCAATGTCAAACGAATACTAATTAGTTTATTTAGTTTAATATTTATAATTAAGTAACATCTTAGCTTTATTTAATTATTTTAATTACTAATTATATTTTTAAATACTTTAATTCTTTTCATAGTGAATAAGGGCCACCAGCCACCCATGATTTAATATAATAATATATTTATATAAGGATAATTAGTAATACGATGGTCAAATTATTTTGGTTTTATGTTCCCGTTGAATTATTTGTTTAATATTATTAAAAAAAATTGTGATTTTTTTTTTGTTACAAACAAAATTATGATCTTTGTGTTTGGGCGTTAGCCCCCTTGTCACCCAAAAAAACATTGTATCAGTTTTCGTTGTAAGTTTATCATTATGTGGTTTATTTTTTTTAATAATATTTTCGTTGAAGACTAGTTTTAAGAGGCCGTAATAATGAGCTAAATATCACAAAGCACAAATCCATAAATACACAGTCCATTGCTAACAGGGGCGGAGCCACAGAGGCGCAAGGAGGTGCAGGTGCACCTCCTCTCGCAGGAAAATGGGTTGGAGATGCAGGAATTTGCCCCTTTGCTTGTGCCCTCCAAGTGTTCGATTAAAAGCCTCAAAGATGCCGTTTTGTTGCTGCTGTGTGAGACCCTGAATATTTACCTTAGATTGTTGAGCTCGATCTCACGATCACGTAGGAGAAAACGGTTCATCAATTGGACCTCCACAACCAAAGTTATAGATTTTAGAAGATTTTGAAAAAATTTCACTTAAGTTGCAGACACAATCAGCCGAAGAAGAAGATGACTTGTGTTTGTAGTTAGAATCCTGTGCTTCTCAACTTGCATTCCTTTTTAATGTGGTCTACTATCAGGGCGCCATGTGTCAAATTTTAATTAAACCAAATTTAGAAATTCATTAAAAATTCATATGTTCTCCAAAAAATTCACCGAAAAATACCCCAAACTCATAATCACATCTACTTTTATCTTGTGACCTCCAAATCACATGTACTTTGGGTTAGATTAATTGGTATTGATTTTGGTTAGATTAATGGATGATTTCATATGAATTTTGATAGACTAATTGTGTAATTGACATGCATTTTGTTCATATTTGATATTAATTTTGGTAAATAATTGTGTAACATGAATTTTGTGCATTTAATTTATATAGAAAATAGATTATAGTCAATTAGGCTTAGACGTAAAAGTCTTATTTATTTTAATTGTGGATAATATTAGTGTTGTTTAAATTGTAAGGCTATTTGGTTATTATTATTATTTTTTCGGATGTTTTAGCCTTTTAACATTGCCCCTTCCCTGAAAAATTCCTAGATCCGCCACTGATTGCTAAGTAGCTAATTCATGTTATTTTTCAAGTTTATATTGATGAGGAACCATCTTCACTCTCATCATTGTTAGAAAATGATGTAATTGCTTATTTTGAGCAGGGGAATTTCAAACTTCAATTATTAAAAAGAAAAATCACCTTTAAATGCATGTTTGGCATTGCTTATTTGGCGTCATAAGTGATTATTTAAAAAAAAAGTTGAAAGCCCATCATATTTGGTAAGAAAAAAAATTCACTTATTGTGAATAATTGTTGTGAGAGAAAGCAATTAGGGAAAGTTGGTACATAAATTCTTTCATTTTCTGATTATGCGGCAATCGGTTTTGAGAGGCGCTATAATTTAATGAAAATTTCATAATTCCAAAAATAACTTCATATGTTTTCACGATCGCGTCTCTTTATCCTCATTCTTCTACTTCCCATAGTTCGTCTTCACTCCTCTTCCACTTTCGTCAGGCCATATCTACTCTTCTCATGTTCTTCCTTCAATTTTTCTTGTTGGATCTTTGAAAGCACTCTTTAGACGCCATAAGAATCATGTAACAGACATGTTAGGTTAATTTTTATTGTCAATTTCATTCTTCTCAACTGGGTTGATAAAGCTTCTCATTGATTTGAGTTTATCTTACAACTCAAATTGATACTAAACCATAAAATTAATTTTAGCAGCTTGAATTCTGTTTTGCTTTCTAAATTGTTGGTCAACTGGGTTCTATATTGAAATTAGAAAATTGAGTTATGTACTACTTGATACTTTATTTATTTTATGATTAAAATAATATTAGGGTATGATGAAAATATATTTTAAAAAATATATATAAGTGAACGCGAAAGTGTTTTTCTTTTTACCAAAAACTTGAATATAAAAACAATTTCAACATAATGTCATTTTTAGTCATTATATGTCACAACACTTTGACACAAAAATGTATTAAACACTCAAAACTGATTATTGTACCAACACCATTTTGACAAAAAGTTTATCAAATGTCAAATTGCTTTATTTCACAACTGATTTCTCTCACATCAAATTTGACAACGATTATTTCCCGAGCAATACCAAACTGGCCTTAACTATGTATATTATTTATCGCTAATTTTCAAAAAAACTAGATTATTCCACAAACTTGTATATAAACGATGAAACATTTGGCCATTACATAATATTCTTGATCATTTACATACAGAATTTTTTTTGTTGACAAAATATTTAACTTTTATTCAACAATATGTAAAAATTTCATTTGTCTTCATAGAAATTAAAAGGGTTAACTACGTAAAAGTATCCATATTTTTGGGTCCTTTCAAACTAGTGTCTAACCTTTCAAATTTTTGACGTAGATACCAGACTCATGAAAAACATACAAATTAGTCTCTTTGTTAGTAAGACTGTCAATTAAGGCGTTAAGTGATGATGTGGCTGCTTCCAACGTGGAAAAAAAAAAAAAAAAAAAAAAAAAAAAACTGAGGTGGACAACGTGAATACAATTTATTTTTTTTTTCCATGTGATCCGGTATATTGTAAAAAATTTAAAAGGTTGGATACTAATTTGAAATGACACACAAAGGTTGGGTACTTTTATGTAATTAACCCAAATTAAAATGACACGCAGTAAAAAGGTCACCTGCCAAGGCGGTGTCGCTGCGCCCTCCAAAAGTTCAAAACCCTGAATTTGGTTCTTATATATAAAACCTTTCCGCCTTAAAACCCTAAACCCTGAAACCAGAGCTAAAACCTCCGAGGCTGATAAACCAGTAAACGAAAAAACCCCAACTTCGAGCTTTAGGGCACATCCTTTGTCAAACCCTAATTTCTATCTGTTTCCTGGAAAATTGGTGTAGTGTTTTGCATTTTCAAATTCTGGGGAATCCCTTTCGTCAAATTCAATTTTCTACTGAAAACAAAAAGGGCCCTGAAAGCCTAGAGTTTTGAAAAGAATTTTGGCAATTCATTTTTGAACGATATATATATAAAATTTTGGTTTGCGTTACATATACAGAGGTTGGACCAGTCCGTCTAAGTTGAATTGCTTCTGTGTTGAGAATTTTTGTTACTAAAATTACCTAAAATATATATTTTCAAACGTATATAATATATATATTACTAGTACAGGTTTTTAATCGTTATATTTGAGTTTTCAAATGGCTATGGATGGTAGCTTCAGCCTGGAATCTGCACTGGAGAGGTTTCTTGCCCGTTGTCCAAAGCTCCAATCTTCTCCAAAGTTTGTTTTGCTGACGAAAAAGGTACCGTGTTCACCCTCATTTTGTCCAGCTTTATTTGGTTGTTGAAAAAATTCAGTAAGAGATATTCATTTTTAAGGTGTTACAAAATTAGAAGACATGAAAACTAAGGATTTGCATTGATTTAGTTCTTTTTAATAAAAAAATTGGGAATATCTTTTCAACAAATTGATATTGAAGGGTTTAATAATGTTCCTATTAAATTTACTTTTTTTTTTCTTGGGTTATTTGCGTTTATGCAGGGAAATGCATTGACTCAAGATGAAGTGGTGAAAGCTCTAGTTGAGTTGTTTGTGCATCCAAATTATACTATTCCCTTGATGGGATGTTTTCGTCCAATAGCTCAGAAAATCGTGGACAGAGCTGTCGAATTGCTTCGGCTTGTGCCCAATTTGCGGTCTAATTCTGACAGGGGAGTTGTAGAAGTTGGGAAAGATAGAGATTTAAATGAAGTTGAAAATGTGATTGAGTTCTATAGTGGAGCTGGGAGGGGTCTGGATCTTCACGAGCTTGTTTGTTTAGCCTTCTGTCGCGCCCTTGAGTTGGCACCTTTTTTTGGGGGTAGGTTAATTTCTTTATGTGAATAGGGTGATATATAAATTTCCATATATATAATATGTGTATGTATATGTCTTGTATGTATTCATATGTATATATATATGTATTATATATTCGAGTTGTGTGTAATTGTGTATGAGAGAGCCTAATGAACCAATGTTTAAATGTGTATTTGTATTACTTTATTTTCCTCCTTATTAATTTTGTTTCTCCCTTTATGAGTGTTCTGGTGACTTACTAGAGACAGACAAAGTTGAGGGTATTTTGGAGACTTTGCATTCCAGAGTAGTGTTGTTATCGTGTTTACTTGCTTTTGAGGTTTTTGCATTCTTATCTTTTCTGTTTCGTAAGTAATTTGTTTGCAGTTTTTTGTTATAGTCATGGAAGACAAACTAAAGTATACTAACTCAGATATTATAAATATCAAATGAATCCTAGGATCAAGTGAAGTGAGATTATTTCACTAGTTATTTTCTTTGATACTCAAGCTTTATAAATGAAGCACGCAGCAGTTGGCAATATAAAGTTCTGATTGTTCATTTGGCAATGTGTCCTCTGTCAGCAGTCTAAGATGAAGCTGATGATAGTGATAATATAAAAAGTCGACCCTGTTCTCCAAAACACTCTGCCTTCCCGTGTGAACGAAAGAAAGAAACTAAAAAGAAAATCTCTTGAAGTCTTTCTTGATCAAAAGCATGAATAATTAATTAAAAAAATTTATTGTTCATTATAGTTTCTTCTGTCTTGTGTTGGAAACTCATACTGTCACTAGCTCTACTTCACGTGCCTTTCTAAATGGTATATCGTGAACAAGCTTTTGAGCAGTGTTTATATATATATATATATATATATATATTATTTTAAAGAAAATCATTTTCCCTCTGTAAGGATTCACCTAGTGGAGATACTGTTAGATGCGCTCTGTGGTTGATAATTGGAAATTTAATTGTAGAAGCTGTATCATTGTTTGTTTTTGACTTTCCTTTTCCCCTTTTGGCAGGTCTATAGTAGGTTACTTTGAATTTGCTCCACCTCCATTTGAACGCATTTTGATGGGACCAAAAGTGTCTGATCTCTGTGTTGAGGTTTGTAAGTTTTGTAGCACATATCTGTGTAAATATGGAAACTCTCTCTCCTCCCCGTCCTCTCCCCTCCCCAGCGACTCCCACCCCCTCCCCCCAAAAAAAAGGAAAAAAAAAAGATTCAGCATATATTTAGAATACTTAATTGCATCAATCATATATGTGTTTTTTTGTTACTTCTTTTTTTAATGATTGTTGTTAAGGGAGTTGAACAAGTAGAAAGAAAGTGATTTGCCTTCATTTAGATTTACAGTTTCTTCATATATTGGCGAATGGTGTAGTTTTACCATTCCTTGTCCCAAGAATTGATTTGTTTTCACTGAAATCTAACAAACACTAACAGTCTCACATTACCTTTTTGGTTTTGCTATGTTTCGGCCACTATTTTATTTTTGTGTTTAGTATTTGCTTTAGGTTTAAATGAAAGCAGGAAATAGCGGAAGCTTATTCTCATTGGTAATAAACAAAGCACATAATAAAGTTAGTGGTTGAAACTTGAAACTTGATGTAATGTCACGAACAAATGGTTCAAAACATACCCCAACACACTTTGGTCACTTTCTATTTGGATATGAAATATGCAGTCTCTGTTTTTTATCTGCAATTGCTAGCCTTGCCTTGTGCTTTCTCACGAGCTGGAATTTTGTTTTGTGAGTGTTTACTCTTGAACTTCAAATGGTTGTCAGTGAAGTGGTAGTGCTGTGAGTTCTTATGTGAAATCAAAATGAATTTCGATTCTTGTTGACCCCTTGCATTTGTGAGTTTAGAGTTCCACATTTTTCTATTGGTTCCCCTTATTGATAATTGGCTTTATGTCATATTTTTGCTTTTGTAGGTTGGAACGCGTGTATTGCTTGTGGTAGGGGTGTCCTACCGCCTCCTCTTAGTGAAATATGATTTTTTCTCTAAACTTCAGAATTGGTCATGTTTCCTGGACCTTGTCGAGCAGTCTGCAAATTTTGACATGCACGATAGTACTTCCGATACTGTGGAGGTCATCGCAGACATAAGATGGTGTGGGCTACAGATAATTTCCCTCATTCTTAAGTTAAGTTGTAAAGCAACTGAAAACTTGGGCATCACAGATGAAGACGCATTTTCATGTTTATTACGGTTGGTCTTGTTTGCTCCTTTTAGAAAGTTATTTCTGGATTACAAATATAAAGTTTCTAAGGTAGTTATGGCAATATTTATGTTGATATTGTTATTTCAGATGGGAGGAGTTCTGTCAGGACGTATCATTTGAGAGCGGTGGCTGGTATGTTGAATCATCCAGACTAAAGGGCTTAGTGTCCCTGGATGGAAGGAATGTTTATTGTCAGAAAAGCTGTTTGCAGTCTTCATCACAATGTTCTGACATTGAGCCACAAACTAAGCGTCAAAGGTGTGCTACGTGGTATATTATCTTTTGTTTTTTATAAGAACATGGTATATTATCACTATCCAAAATTATGAACTATCCTCTCTCTCTCTCTCCATGATGAAATCTGTGTCTTCATATGGAGCAACCTGTTTTCTCTTCTGCCTGTCTGCATTAGCAACTATTCTTTTGTTTTCTTATGTTGCCACTTAACTTTGTTGGTATCTTTAGGGATGACAGATCAGCTGGCGATCCATTTGTTGTAACTTCAGTGGTGAAGGAAAGTTTTAAGATGATGCTCTCAGCTGTGAAGGAAAAGTGGCCTGTTCTTCTGTATGGTCCCACTGGCTGCGGGAAATCTGCTCTCATTAGCAAATTGTCCCAGGACAGTGGAAATCAAGGTATATATTGTTCTTCATACTAGTTGAAATCTCTCCTCTCATGTGTTCTTTAGTTTCTGGTGCTTTATACTTGCAACAAACTGTTAACCTTTCAAATATAGGGTGGGATATAGGGTTGGCAAACAGTGTTTCTTACTACCTGCATTTGAGGCATATGCAATTTGATATTGGATTCAAAATAAATTGACAGTTTTGCCAAAAAAATAGATTGACATAGTCTTGCTGTAAAATAATTAAATTGACAGTGTGTTCAAACAATATGACGTAACTTTAGATTCATGTAGGACGTAGTGTTGATTTTTTATTTTTTAAAATGTACTGTGATTATGCATACCTAATGTGCATGTTGTGGTGCCTTACATGAGCGACAGTTTTGTGCTTATGCATGGTTTCTTTGAAATTCTCATCTTAGGAGTATTTCCTTAGGTGTGAGCACTTCCATATTATGGTGGTTTCCAATGTAGTCCATATTACTAGATGAATCCAGAATTTTTAGTTTTTTTATTTTATAACTTGTTCAGTTCATTGACATGGGAAACCCTTTAAATTCTGGTTGCCATTGATTAATGCATGAGACTTGCACCTTACAAAACCATCAAAAAGAGTAACTTAACTCTTCTGTCCAGCTACATTTTGGAAATATAATACCCCTCAAGTTTGTTTTTCCTAATATTCCCACTTACATGATAGAAATTATTGGCTTATGGAACAAGATTGGGTTCTTCTCATTGTTTGAACTTTTTCTTAGTGAATAGAGATAATTGAGAATTTGGGTACATGCATGACGACTTGGGCTTGCTATCGCACAATACAGGTGCTGGATGAAGCAGCAAATGAAAACAGAGTCCATGAAGAAATTTTGTATTTTGATTAACTGTTACACTATTAAAATAACGTTAGGCATCATATTCAGATAGATTGTACGTCGATGTTTGGTCTGAAAATAAATGCTTTATGTAAAAACGTTTAACAGCTGCAAATGTTAGGTATTTGTAGTGGAAGAGCATTATGGGAAAACTGATCTTCTCTTGTAGAGAAATTCTTATATAGGCCTTATATGTCCTGGGGGAGTGGTGAACATGCTTTACTAATAGTTTAGTGAATTTTTTAAGTATTTACATATCGTTTGCTTTCTGAGTACTTTCCCTAGCTGTTCCATTGGTTCTTTTCATACAACTAATATCTCCTCTCTCTCTGTTTCACAGTTCTATCAATTCACATGGATGATCAAATTGATGGTAGAACATTAATTGGGAGTTATGTATGTACGGAAAAGCCTGGTGAATTTAGATGGCAGCCAGGGTCACTTACGCAGGTTTGCAATCATTTTGTCAAATGAAAATGTACATGTACTATCGTATGCTCTTTAACCCCAATTTCTCCTTGTGGCAGGCTGTTTCTAATGGGTATTGGGTTGTTTTCGAGGATATTGACAAAGCACCCTCTGATGTGCGTTCTGTTATATTACCTTTGCTGGAGGGTGTAAACCTATTTGCAACTGGGCATGGACAGGTAACCGGTTCTTAGTTATTCTCCTTACCCTAGAAATAGATATTTAAATATGCTTTCCTGCTTACTTTTTGATCCGTCAATCTTACTTCTACTTGAGTACTCTGATATGCTTTTTTGCTACCTTTTTTTTCAAGAGCTTTTTTGCTACTGTTGTTGACTCCACTTAAAAAAGGAAAAATCTACTGTTGTTTTCAAACAATGATTGGGAATTTGGGAGGGGGTGCTCTGAAAAGCACATGGAAGAGCTGCTTCTCCAGGAAGCACTAGAAAGTGCTTTTATAACCCATAAGCACTTTTGAGGACTCGATTTAATTTGAACCAATCTTTTCTAGCTGCCACGAAACACAATAATAAGGCTTAAACACCTACCCCAGGTTGGCTAAGAAAGCTTCCAAGAATGTTACAAACCATCAGACATATTGCATGGACTAGCTTTCCTTTTTATTTTTTGGATGTTGGTAATAGTTTCTGCCCATTACCTTTCCCCCTTGTGTTCTCTGTAGTTTGTGGAATTTACTGGACTAAATCGTAAATAGGTACCATTTCCCTACATATTGTTGAGGTTGAATTTGAATCTTAATTTGAAGAAAACCTTTAACATTATGAGTTCCTATCTTTTTGTGTTTGGAAGTTTCTTATCTTTTAAGATCTATATGGGTCGGAATTAACCTAGAAATTCGTGATTCCCCCACCAAAATAAAAAATATAAAACCAAAGGAAACAGTTACTTTTATTATTTGCTTTTCAGCAAGGTATGTTCCTGTTTTTATTTGTTAACTAGCTATTCATGATTTTCAATTCCAATTTGTATTGTGTCTGGTGTGTCCTTCCTGTTTTGTTTTGAATTTTGATGATTATTTTTGTTGCTCTGCCATGTATGGGCTTTCTTTGTCTATCTTTGGTGTACTTGCATTTCTATTGTAGTTTTTAAACGTGCTTGAATCATTTTGGGATATGTGCAGGAAATTAGGGTGCCAGAAAGTTTTCGAATTTTTTCCACAATTTCAACCTCTAAGCTTGATCCGTCTTGCATTGCAGAAGGTTTGTGACCCCCCATTGAGCCATTCCTGGTTTCTCTTTGTCCTTAGGCATAATGATTGTACATAGCACTGTATAATGTCATTTGTTTGTCTGTTCATTATTTCTTTGGCTCAGTTGCCATTGGTTAATTTCTTTGAAACTAGAGTATATCCAGTTTCAGGAGAGATTTCTGGCTTCTTAGGGGATTGGTTGGGATTCTGCAGATTTTCAATTCTATCATTGTAGGAGTCAATAAAAAAACGTATTGAATTGATTTATACAAGTTTTTTTATGCTGTCAACCATTGTAGTCATAGATGGAATAGTGTCGATAGTTCATCTGTAAATTGGAACAAATGTGCTATTATATATAAATTCCTGGACATATTACAAATGAATTTATTTGCGGCAGGTGGGAATTCACTTACCATTTTTTTTAAAGTGTATGTTTCACCCTCAACTAATGAGGACTTGCAAAGCATAGTGAAAGCGTGGTATCCAAGTTTAGAGCCTCTTGCTGTGAAACTCACAGGTGTGTAATGACTCATACATCATATTAAGAATATATTCGATTATTTTTACAGAATGCTAACTAGTTACTGCTTCCAGAAACATTTGAAAGCATTAACTCTGCCACATTACATCAAACTGGTGGATTTCAAGCTGGAAATTCTGCTTCTGTTAGTTACCCAAGTAGATTCTCCTTAAGGTAAGTAAAGTTAGTTACTGGATTTCATATTGGTTTGTTTGGATTTCAATATTTGTTCTATTCCATTTGATGGCAGGGATCTCCTCAAATGGTGCAAGCGTATAACAGCCTGGGTTTTAGCTTTGAGGGAGATGATTTGTCACCTTATGCACGTGATTGTATCTATCAGGAGGTCTTAATCAATGGCCTTCCTTTTATCATATCGTTTGTTTAGTTTTGGATGACTAGCTTTCTGTATTAAAATTTTGGAACATTGTGTTGCAACGTAGGCGGTTGACATATTTGCAGCCTTCTCAACGTCTATGAAGAACCGGTTAACTTTAATGCAATACATCGCCAGGTTGTGGGATGTGCCATCAACTGTTTCAGATACCTTGTATCCTCCTAATAAGCCTGTAGTCCAGGTCTAAGTTAATTTCAGAATTCAGATTGCAACAAACTTTGTGCCTGGTTAGGTAGAATAAAGAATTTCTCATAATTGGAGCTATATTGCAGGATTTACTCTCAAATTTAAGAGTTGGACGAGTTTCCCTCCCTCGCACTCATACTGCTGTGAGTCAAGGCTTCTAACGTTGTCTTAGTGTAAGATATCTTCAATACAGACTTAGTGATATTCATTACTCTTGCAGAAGTGTGGAAAGAAAGATTACAAGAAGAAACCTTTTGTTGAGATTCGCAGTTCGATTCACTTGCTTGAAAGAATTGCTTCATCTGTTAAGTGGAATGAGCCTGTTCTATTGGTTGGTGAAACTGGGACTGGAAAGACTACACTTGTACAGGATCTGGCAATGAGGCTTGGTCATAAGCTAACAGTATTGGTAATACTGCTTATGCCTCTTATTCTTTTTCTTACTCTCACTGTCTGGGTTCTAATTAATTTATGGGTGTCTCTTTTAAAGGTTGATCTAATGTTAATTTCTGTTTTGTTCCAGAACTTAAGTCAGCAAAGTGATGTTGCTGACTTGTTAGGGGGATATAAGCCCATGGACGCAAAGTTTATTTACCTTCCGCTGTATAATGAGTTTTGTGATCTATTCTCTAAATCATTTCATGTGCAGGTATTGTTTATATCAAATTTTATTTGCTTGATTGTGGATTTATAAATTGTGGCAATAACCTGTGCTGTTATATGCTTATATGCAGCTTAATCCTAAATTTATTGGGAAATTAGAAGATGCTCTTAAGAAGGAGGATTGGGAAAGGTTACTAAAGGGATTTGAGGTTGGTATTAAAAAGTTTTTCCAGAAAGTTGAAGAGGCAAGATCGTTAGTTGAAGAGTCTGGAAAAAAGCGCAAGAAAGCTCCAGTTGAGGAACAAATCAAAGCCTGGGAAAATTTCACACTGAAAGTAGAGAATGCCAGTGCACATGGAATGATATTTTCATTTGTGGAAGGAGCTTTTGTAACTGCACTGAGAAATGGTGAGTGGATTTTGCTTGATGAGGTGAATTTGGCCCCTCCCGAGACGTTGCAGAGGGTAATTAGTGTGCTTGAAGGGGAGCATGGATCACTTTGTTTAGCGGAAAGGGGGGATATTCATTATATAGATAGGCATCCCAGCTTCCGTTTATTTGCTTGTATGAATCCTGCAACTGATGCTGGCAAGCGAGATTTGCCCTTCTCTTTGAGGAGCAGATTTACAGAGTATTTTGTTGATGATGTGTTGGATGATGAAGATCTAACACTATTTGTTGGTCAATTTTTGGGTGACCGAAAATCAGATTTGCAATTAGTATATAACATTGTGTCCTTTTATAAAATTGCCAAGAAACTATCTGAAGAAAAGCTGCAGGATGGAGCTAATCAAAAACCACAATATAGTTTGAGGTCTCTCTACCGTGCACTAGAATATACAACAAAGGCTGAAAGAGAGTTGGAATTTGGATTTCCAAAAGCAATATACGATGGGTTCTGTATGTTTTTTCTCACTTTATTGGATAAAAGCAGTGCTTTGGTTATGGAAGAAACAATCTTGAAGTATTTGTTAGGTGGAAAAGTTCCTAAGGAAGTACCTTATTTTAAGTACTTAAGTGACTCAACTATTAATGGGAGCTCTGATAACATTATAAAGTATACTGTAACTGAAAGTGTTGAGGAACGTCTCAGGAATTTGGCTCGTGCTATTTGGATAAAGAAATACCCTGTTCTATTGCAGGGACCTACATCCAGTGGCAAAACTAGCCTTGTTCAGCATCTTGCTGCAATAACAGGTCATGAATTTGTAAGAATAAATAATCATGAACATACCGATTTGCAAGAATATCTTGGTTCCTATATAACGGATGCTTCTGGGAAGCTCGTCTTCCATGAAGGTGTACTGGTGAAGGCTGTACGAAATGGGTATTGGATAGTTCTGGATGAGCTTAACTTAGCTCCATCTGATGTGCTGGAAGCATTAAACCGATTACTAGATGATAATAGGGAGCTTTTTGTGCCTGAGTTGCAGGAAACTATTCATGCAGATGAAAATTTTATGCTTTTTGCCACTCAGAATCCTCCTGGTTTTTATGGTGGGCGTAAAATGCTTTCTCGAGCTTTCCGCAATCGTTTTGTAGAAATTCATGTTGATGAAATTCCTGAAACTGAGTTGAGTACAATCTTATTAGAGCGGCGCCCTGGAATTTCTAAAAAGATGGCTAAGCAAATGATTATTGTGATGAAGGAATTGCAATTGAAAAGGCAGATGAGCAAAGTTTTTGCTGGGAAACATGGGTTCATTACTCCGCGAGACTTGTTCCGGTGGGCTGATCGTTTCATAGAACTTGGGGGTGGTTCTGATGTGGATTTGGCCCGAGATGGTTATTATCTTTTGGCAGAGAGGCTTCGGGATGAAGGCGAGAAATGTGTTGTTCGAGAAGTTTTGGAAAAAAATTTCCGTGTTAAACTTGATGAAGACAACTTGTACTTTCAGGTTATCTCTCTCTCTCTTTCTCCCCCCCTCCTTGCGTTGGGGTGTCTGTGGAACATCCTGCTTTTTTGCTTTCTTGGTTCCTCATGTGTTCTGGTTGGGCTAGGGTTGCATGGCCTGGAAATTTCTTCTGCGTAATAAAATTTTGCCAACATGGATTCAGTAATCAGTATTCAGTAAAAAAAAGGAGACTTACAATTATTGGATTTGTTGTTGTCATCTATTAGTAGAAGGATTATTTGAATACCACATATGTGCTGTATTCATTTCCCATGTAGTTAGTCAATTGTGTCCTGTAAACTTTATAGATTTGTCTCCTTTTGTATTGGTGGAGTTCATTCAGAAATTGGGGGAAAAAATTATCAATTACGACAGGGGGAACCTGATTGCTTTCCAATACTTTCTACAGTGCATGAAAATGAGCAACCAAATTGGTTTATT
Organism: Prunus armeniaca; assembly: GCA_903112645.1. Taxonomy (NCBI): domain Eukaryota; kingdom Viridiplantae; phylum Streptophyta; class Magnoliopsida; order Rosales; family Rosaceae; genus Prunus; species Prunus armeniaca. The sequence goes on along the minus strand of CAEKDK010000003.1, from coordinate 3,419,782 downwards.
GTGAATGTGTTCTGACTTCTTTTTTGTACTTTTAATAGGAACCTGTTCCCAACTTGCCTGATGGTGCTGAAGTTCCGAAGAGTCTTCAAAAGTATGGGTTAGACTGTAGTTTCGGTTTGGTGCTAGTAAGTTTTCATTATTTTTCTAAATACTGAAACTAATTTCTGTTCAATTCGGTGGTAGTTGGACTAAAAGTATGCGAAGATTGCACTTCCTAGTGGAGCGTTGCTATAAAGTGCGGGAACCTGTACTTCTTGTTGGTGAAACAGGGGTTGGGAAGACAACCGTCTGTCAGTTGCTGAGTATTCTTTTGGGTTCAAAATTGCACATCCTGAACTGTCATCAGTACACCGAAACCTCTGATTTTCTTGGGGTTGGTTATGTTTTATTTATTTATTGCATTTGTAGTTGTGCTTTAATTCCTACCACTGGGTACTCTGCGGATGCTTAATGTTTTTGGAATGTTAGTTTTATTTTGATAACATTCAAGATTGGAATGATAGTTAATGAAATGCATTACAGGGGTTTTATCCTATTCGGGAGAGATCGAGATTAACATCAGATTTTAAAAGAACAATTGAAGAATTGTTGATGACAGAGGCCTTTAACCAGTTCATCTGGACTATGTAAGAATATTTTAATTGTCTATATTTTCAATTCTGTTCCTTATTCCGTTTTGAAAAACTACCACTCATGGGCTCAAGCACGTGAGATTACTTTTCTTATTTTTGTGGGATTTACTCTAGAGTGTAGAATGCTTAGATACATATAAAATAGCAGCTTCAGGTATGGGGTCCCTTTTTTTTTCTGCTAGAAGTGGGTTATCCCTTGTTGGGCCTACTCCACATTCTAGTTAAATGATCCGAACCGTGTATTTCTTTGATTTTACTGCAAGGATTATCTTGTGAAAGATCAATCAAATTGGAAGTTTATCCATTTGATTATCATCATGAAATTTCAGTGGTTATTGAAGGTGTTCATCTATGTATTTTATGTCAATGATTTCTAGTTTAGCTAACTTTTTGCATGGATGATCTTTGAATAAAGACTTTAAAACGGTTTGGTTCATTGAACTAGAATGCAAAGTTGGCCCCACAAGGGATTCCCAAGAAAAAAAATGAGGATCATCCTTGCAAAAAAAAAACCTAAATCGGAAACAAGTTGGTTATAAACAAATAGACGAACACAAATTTTTCTGACACTTAAAAAAATGATGATAATCAAATGGCTAAATGATTTCGAATTTGGCTGATGTTTTGTATGGAGAATGTGTAGATCTTAAATGTAGGTAGTTCAGATTCTTGGATCACATCTAAAGTCTGCAGATGCTATCCCTTACATTTCCCTTGAAAGGGATCCCTCTTCAGAAGCTCCCATTGTATCTATATATTTATTTGAAGTAAAATATGTTTTAGCAAAAGTCAGTTTGAAGAGTAGTGTATTTTTGAAGATAAAAATTGAGCAATTCTAAGGCACTTTCACGTTTTTATGAACTTTAATATTTCTTATTAAAAACTCCTTTACATTTATTTGCAAATGTTCAATGCATTGTTTTCCTACAAAACAATTTATTTATTTTTGAACAATAGTTGGCAATGCTTCATGACTTAGGTCAAGCGGAGATATGGGTTGCTTTATTTGTATTATATTTGTAACTTTCTCATGCATCTCTTTCTTTGTAGACCGTCTCTTCGGACATTGGTCAAGCCTCTACAACATTGTCCAATCTGAACAAAATGATAAAAGATTACAAACAAGGTCAGATTTTAAATCCTGATGTCACCAAGCACAATCTGATGACTTTGGAAGGGATAATGCTGAAGCTTTCTGAGATGCACCAAGAGTGGCAGAAAATGTTTGTATGGCTGGATGGGCCCCTTGTTCAGGCAATGAGGAGTGGTGATCTCTTTCTGGTGGATGAAATTTCCTTGGCTGATGATAGTGTACTTGAGAGGTTGAACAGTGTCTTGGAGCCAGAGAGAACACTGTCTTTAGCTGAGAAAGGAGGTCCTGATCTGGAGAAAGTTGTGGCTCACGAGAGATTCTTTTTGCTTGCGACAATGAATCCTGGTGGTGATTTTGGTAAGAAAGAACTGTCTCCCGCTCTTCGTAATCGGTTCACAGAGATATGGGTTCCCACTATTGGTGATAGAGGTGAGCTTGAAAGTATTGGTCTTGCAAGGATAACTTCCCCAAAGCTCTCATCCATTTTGGATCCTTTGCTGAATTTTTGGGAGCAGTTCAACAATCTAAAACCAGGGAGAACACTTACTGTGAGAGATCTGCTGTCTTGGATTGATTTTATTAATGTGACTGAAAACAACTTAGGATCTGAGTCTGCATTCCTTCATGGGGCATTCCTTGTTTTGCTTGATGGACTGAGTTTAGGGAGTGAAATTTCAAAAGGGAACGTCATAGATCTGAGGAATGAATGCTTCAAAATCCTTTTAAAGCAACTGAAGGTCTGTTTGGTTTCCTTTATACCGTTCCTTGTTTGTTGAGTACTTGAATTTGTTATCTTATTTGTAATCTTCTTGGATTCCTCACACAAGTGCATACGCTTTCAATTCTGTTATCTTTTGCTTCACCTGTACATATTGGCTTTGAGTGTGAAACATGAGTTCGAGTGGTTTGGTTGTCAATCTAAAGCCATTCTTGCGTACATTTGGTAACACAGGGAAACGTTACTGAATTGGAGTACTCAAAACTTGCAAGAATTCAAAATTATGGTTGGGGCGATCCTGATACAACTGAAGGTGATTCGTGCAGTGATAGCATGCAGTGTGACAATATTTTTGGTGTGGATCCGTTCTATATAGAAAAAGGTAACTACATTATGCATCATGCTTTCCCTCTGCTTAATTGTTTTGAAGAGGTTTTTCTTAGGCATTGTATGAACTCTTTCCTTCTCTCTCCCCTCTCTCTGTTTCATGGCACTGAATCTTAAATGTTTGTCATTAAATTTCCTTGATGTTTAGTATTCAATTTAGATATTGTCTTCTTCTATGGTGTGCTATAGGTTCTGTAAGTTTTGATGCTGAAGGGTTTGAGATTTTGGCACCAACCACCAGGAGAAATGTATTGCGGGTACTTCGAGCTATGCAGCTTCCCAAACCTGGTATGTCCCTTTCAGTACAAGTGATTCTTCCAAATGTTTTCTTTGTCCGGAGTTTTTGTTTTTGTTTTTATATCCTAATTACTTCTTTAACATTCTTAATTGATTTTATGCATTCCAGTTCTATTAGAAGGTAGTCCAGGTGTTGGGAAAACTAGTTTGATTGTTGCATTGGGCAAGTTTTCTGGTCACAATGTTGTCAGGATAAACTTGTCTGAGCAGGTCAGTAATTTTTTTGGGCTATCCTATTCTCATATAGCACATATATATGTTTATATATATAGATATGCATTGTTTGCTCACTTTTTTTTTTTTTTTTTTTTTTTGCTATCTGGGGATGGTGCATATGATTCTGCTGCAGACTGATATGATGGACTTGTTGGGTTCTGATTTACCGGTTGAAAGTGATGAAGGAATGAAGTTTGCCTGGTCCGATGGGATCCTTTTGCAGGTTAAAACACCTTATCTTGAAAGTTTAATGTCTTTACCTGTGGCTTGAATTTACCTTCCTCTCATTTTCTTGTCTTACGTGTTAACTCTTGCAGGCTTTGAAAGAAGGCTCTTGGGTTTTGCTTGATGAACTTAATCTTGCTCCACAATCTGTATTGGAGGCATTTCCATGATCCCTGTTTGTTATTTTATGCAATTATATTCAGATAGTTTCTTGTTTATAATATGTTGCTTCTGCACTTTTTAGTAAGTTATTTTATTTTTATGTCAATTATGATTAATGGAGAATTGAATCATTTAGGGTTTGAATGCTATTCTGGATCATCGAGCTGAAGTGTTCATTCCAGAGCTGGGTTATACTTTTAAGTGTCCCTCATCCTTCAGAATATTTGCTTGTCAAAACCCTTCCTATCAAGGTGGTGGCAGAAAAGGCCTTCCAAAATCTTTTCTCAACCGTTTCACTAAGGTATTTGTTTAATTGTCGTAGGAATTTTAGAATTGTGTGAAACTGATGTTTATTATGAATCGCACCAGGTGACAGTATAAATCTGATCTCTCTCTTTGTTTCAGGTGTATGTGGATGAGTTGGTTGAGGATGACTATCATTTTATCTGTAGTTCACTTTTTTCCATCGATTCCTATACCTCTTCTTTCAAAACTGATTTTGTTTAATAAACGGTTGTATGAAGACACTATGGTGTATCACAAATTTGCTCTGGAAGGTTCTCCTTGGGAGTTTAATCTACGAGATGTTATTCGATCATGTCAAATCATACAAGGTTTGAACCACAATTTTTTTTTTCTTTCTATTCTTTCCATTGTTAATTCTTGTGAACAATGCATTGTTGGATAATGCCGGTTGCTAATATTTTGTTTTCAATTTAGATGCACCCTCTGAGTCCGAAGATTATTGCTTCCTGGACATCGTCTATGTTCAACGGATGCGTACTGAATCAGACCGAAGAAAAGTCCTACAGCTATATGAGCAGATTTTTGAGATAAAGCCATGTATAAATCCTTATCCACGAGTTCACCTCAATTCTGAATACTTAATGGTTGGAAATACTGCCGTAAGAAGGAATTGTGTCCAGTCATCTAAACTTCCTAGCAGCACACTTAAAATTTTGCCTGGAATTCGTCAAAGCTTAGAAGCTACCACACAATGTGTAGAGCATCAATGGATGTGTATCCTGATTGGTCCAGCATCCTGTGGTAAGACTTCATTGGTCAGGTTACTGGCTCAGCTCACTGGAAACGTACTAAATGAATTACATCTTTCATCTGGGACTGATATTTCTGAAATACTTGGATGCTTTGAGCAATATAATGCCTTCCGAAACTTCCGCTCAGTTGTTGCTGAGGTTGACTCCTATGTGAAGGAGTGCTGCAGTTTGCGATTGGAGTTTTCGAAGGAGGCATTTTTACATGATAGCAAGGGTCTTATTACAAGATGGTTTTCTTTCGTATCGAACGTAAATTGTGATTCTATTTCTTGTTTTAGTTCTAATTTTTTGGAAGATAGAGTGAAATTTTCCAATTCTCTTACTTTGTTAATGGAGATTGTTGAACATCTAATGTTGGTTGTGGAAAAAAATGTTCCATCCATATCTTGGTCAAGCAAAGAACTTGATAGAGTTATGAGGACAATCATCAAGTTGCAAGAAGGTTATGAGAAAGGACCATTTTCAGTAAAGTTTGAATGGGTTACGGGAGTATTGATAAAGGCTGTAGAACGTGGAGAATGGATTGTTCTAGAGAATGCGAATTGTTGTAATCCCACGGTATGTAAACTTTGCTATGCTTATGACCTTTATTATCCTCTAACATTCATGTTCTCATGCTGCTTTCCAGTGAAGTTAATATGCCCCATGTTTATTTATTGTGTCACCTAGTTTCTAATTTGATTGTTGAATCTAGGTACTTGATAGGATCAACTCTTTAGTAGAGCCGTCTGGATCAATTACAATTAATGAGCGTGGGGTTGTTGACGGAAAACCAGTTGTCATCCAACCGCATCCTGATTTTCGGATGTTCCTCACTGTTAACCCTAGTTATGGTGAAGTATCCCGAGCAATGAGGAACAGAGGAGTTGAAATATTTATGATGCAGCCAAATTGGCTACTAGATGAGAGCAGCAGATACAATTGTGAGGAGACTGAGCTAAATGATGTGAAAAGATTTCTTGTTCTCTCAGGTGTTCCCTTTGCTAAATTGGTGCATTCTATGGCCAAATCACATGTATATGCTAGAGGAGAAGGATTACGTTTTGGTGTTTCCATCACGTATCTTGAGCTTGCTCGCTGGGTTCAGTTGTTCAAACAACTTCTCATGAACGGAAGCCAGCCTTTGTGGAGCCTTCAAACAAGTTGGAAGCATATATACCTTAGTACGTTCGGTGAGGCCGTCGGAGGAAATGTTATTAGTCATGTGAAATGCACATATTTATCGGGAACTGAATTGTGTGAATCTGACTCGTCACTGCGTCCATCTTTGTGTTTGCCTGGAGGATGGCCGACACCATTGAAGCTGCGGGAACTCGTGTGGCACTCGAAACAAGCTCTTGTGAAGACTAATTGCATGTACCTTGAGTTTCTGGGGGCTAAGTATGCGTCATACAAATTTCAACACGCGAGGAGCAGGTGCAATATGTCCCTGGATTCAACTGCTTGTCGCTATGTAGTGACTTACTTGAGGGGTATGGGGTTGTTAAATGAAACTATGGTTCACAGGGCTTCCACTTTTTTGACTTTAATCTCCGTTGAGAATACTGAAGTTGATAAGGTATTGGCCAAGGTTGAGAAAAAGCTATTGTTTGCTGCCAAATGGGCCATTGAACAGGCTACTGAAAGTGATCTCAAGCTGTACCTTCTGTGGTTCAGCTGGTTTCATTCTCGATTACAGCCTTTCTGTCAGTTCTTTGATTATTTTGTAAAGTCAATTGCACTAAGTATGGATCATCCTGTTTGGGAATATACGTCCATTCGATGCCATGACCTTGCATCTCTTCACAAAGTAGAATTTGAAAAGCAGCTGATACCACTGCTCTCATTAGGGTTGGTTGATGTGATTGAATCAGATGAGAAGTTCAAAATATCCAGTGAGTTTCTCCACAGTGCTGTGAAGTACGTCGAGCAACTGAGGCTCACTTATCAAGAGTGGAATAATGAGGACAGCTATGCGTCAAAGGAAGCTTGTTACTTTGAAGAAGTCTTGAAATGTTTGCGGAAAGAGAGCAATAATCTGGACAGTTCTTCGCGCTTCCACTCAGGGAAGTCCTTGCTGTGGGTTCATGGTGGTCACCCAATTTTGCCGTCTTCTTCTAAACTGTTTGAAAAGCAGCTTCAGATTTTGGAACTTTGTGAGTCGGTTTGGCCAACTAGAACAGGATTATTTGTCCATGGTAGGATATTGTCGTTATCTGTTTCTTCCGTTACTTTGTTTTAAAGCTGATATAACACTGTCTTTGTTTGGTGGCTGTTACAGTGAATGATCCTCTGATTGGAGTAGTTTCTGATCTTCGCTCCTTTGTCTTGGAAGGTAGAATATTAAAATACTTCTTTGATTTCTATCATTTGAAATGGTTTGAGGATCGTTACAAATTCTTATGGTATTTATAATTGACGTAGGTGTTTCCATGTCATCATGTATCACTGGGAAATCGGATTCTTGCGAGGATGAGGACCATGTTGTTCAACAGTTGGATCGCATTTATCAGGTGGGATGCCTTTATGTTTTTCACAATCATCATTTTGAATCTTCCTATCACATGTTGATGAAATACATATATATATGTTATATAAATTTTCTGCAGAAGCTTTTGCAATTGTTTGTAAAGGAAAGAATCAAAATTGAGGAGACTTCATGGTCGAACAAGATTTTTTGCGGAGCGAATGGATCTTTTTGTTGTTCTTTGTGCATCGTGGCATTAGGTCAGGCATATGGGTACGGCTGTTGGCAGGACGTATTTCCCTTGATGGATAGTACAAGCTTTGCCCTGGATATGAAGCTACTTCAGGAACTATCATCTGTCATTCTGGTCAATAACAAAAGATTACATCTGGTAAGACCATCTAAATTGTTGTACTCTGCTGAAATCTATAACCATAAACTATATGTATGACATCTTTCATTCTGGTCATTAGTAAAAGATTACAGCTGGTAAGATCATCTAAACAGTTGACATCTGCTGAATTTTATCTACATGAACTATATATGATATAATTCTGAGCTTAAGAGGAATTTGCTCACAAATCACTGATTTTCCAACACTCAGCTGAATTTTTTGCTTTGGTAATTTTTGTTAATGGTTTGGTGACTTAGAGTTCCATCTTTGTGACTTAAGGTTCCAACATTTGATATCTCGGTTGGGTGTCACTTATCTAACCAATATAGGTTGCATGCAATTGGGTGGGATTTTCAAGTATTCTGGCAAAGATGTCTCTTGAGGTCGGGTTGGCATTCGAAATGGATCAAAGGGTTTAGGGATATTGGGATTTTTGTGCAAATCCTTCTTTTCCTTCAGTTGGGATATTGGGTTTTGATTTTGAAGGAAACCAAACGATCAAGTGGTGGGGGAGTAAAAAATAGTTGTTGGTTCTTGTTGAAGAATATGAGTCCCACATTGGAAACTTGAGTAAATAATATACAAAATATAATGAATGGTTCTACTATTAATAATACCGAGGCCTTTTGTGATAGAACCCCACACCTACTGGGCTTTGTAGGTGGTTAAGTTGGGGACAATATCGGTGTTGTTAGTAGTGGGCCACTAGCCCATCTCTGAAATTTAACAGTTCTTATAGAATTTTTGTTGGTTCCATCTAGGTTGGTTAGAAGATTATGGAAGTTAGAGTCATTAGGAGTCTTCTCATGTAAATCTTACTATATGTCAATGGCCGATTCTTCTCACTCCTTGTGGACCCTCTCGGTCATTTTCGGAAGGCCACAGAATAATTTATATTTGATTTACAGGAGACAATTTTTTTGGTACCTTTCACTTCATTGTTGCTTGATGTGTGAAAATGTTGAATCACTTTCTCTCACAGTGGTAGAGGTTGTTTGGGGAGACCCAAGCTGGGTTGTTCTACTTGTCACAAGTGACTTGTGGGTTGTAATTGGTCATCACTCTCTTCAGAGTTGTGGGCTTTTTTTTCATGGTTTTTTTTGTGATTGGCATTTAGCTGTGCTTTGGCTTATTCATTTCTGTTGTTTTACTGTTTGATGCTTGTTATTTTATTTGTTGTATTTCAGTAGATGTCTTTTTCCCTGTATTGTTTTACTGTTTGGTGCTTGTTACTGTTATTTTTTGTATTTTAGTAGACATCTTTTTCCCTGTATTGTACTGCTGTTTTCCTTATTAATGAAAGTATGTTTCTTTCCAAAAGAACAATTGATTTATATTTTTCACTTTTCTTTGAATGACAGGATTTAGCCAAAGTATCTAGCCATCTGAAGTATGCGTTGAAATTCTCATTGAGCAATTCATCTAGACCACCTCAAATGTTTTCTCCCCATCAAAAGATTCTGTGGATACTGGATGTGTGGAGTTCAGTTGATGCAGGTCAATGAAACTTTCTGTTAAATTCTTCTACCTGTTAGATTCTATGGATACTGGATGTGTGGAGATCAGTATGCTTATGTCTTTCCTTGTGTTGCAGTCAATGAAAAAGTTTCCAGCTTCGTACTTGAGATGTGGTTCAGGTGGCATCAATCGTTGTGGATGTATTGCCCTGTTTCTGTCAAGGTATCTATTTTTATCTTGTGTTGTGGACTTTCTGCCATTTCAAATTTTGTTTTCATTGACGAACTTCCTTTTTCATGTTACTCTAATTGCATACAGAGCTTCTCAAGCACTGCTGTTTATGATATTCCAGTACCTGATGTTCTGATTCAGCCGGTGGTAACAGCAACAGTATTCCAGATACTGTAAGACATTGGTTTCTTTTCGAAGTATTACTGATTCTAAAAAATTTAAGAAGTTGAAGATAAAAAACATAGATGAGTACTGAATGTTTTCTTCTTGGCACCTGGTCTGTTGTAATGGATCTTGGTAGAATTTCTTCTTGATGATCATCTATAATTATGGTCTTAATGTTGGTTCAAAGGTTTGGTCATCATTCCATAGAACTTGTAGATTTTGTCAGTTTGAAGTCTTACTAAAGAGTAACTGCAACATTTATAGGCGTAAGGTATTTCTTCTTATGAAAAGAAAAAAATATAAATGATTTAGTGTAAAGTTTGAATTTGGTGCAATTTAATGTTATTGTTGAATAGGGTTTTACATTTATGTATGTTTTTTGTGTCGATTGCTATGTTTCTGGTCCCCATAGATGTGTCTTTCATGTATGATGTTCCTCTCTCTCTCTTTCCATCAAATTAGGCAAAGCACACCTGCCATCAAGGATTATTTTGTGAGCTCTCTGAAGCTTAGAGTTGCATCATGTAATCTTTGGCGCGGCTCTCTGCCAGGAGCAAATTTACCTTTTTTTCTACTTTCCGCTGCTCGCTCTCTGTTCCAGCAGGTAGAGTAACTTATGTGCGTTGTTGACTAAGTTTTTTGGTAAGTATAATACAAATTTATTCACATGATACTCTGCTTGCAGATCATATATGCACATGAGAAATCTTTTAATGCTGATCAATTCGCTAAAGTCAAGTCAGTTTTAGAGGTATGTTGTTTTAAGTTGTCTAAGTAGTGAATAATATGCTGAACTATTACGTGCTTCTTGGAAATTGGTCATGGCACTCTATTATAACGTTGGGTTACTTGTCAGATTCAGAATATTGTTGATAGTCAGTCCTCTCCTGTAAGGTTATGATTTACTTTTCAGAATGCCATTACTTGGAAATGGGTCATAAAACATTGTGGTTTGTAAGTGGTATACCATGAGATGATGACAGATTACTTGGCATGGCTACCCAATATGTGCTGAAGAAATAATAGTCTAATCATACCATTTCTTTTACATTTTCTGATCACAATGATCTTCCAAAAATAATAAGATATTGACTGCACTATTGTACCTTGCTATTGTGACAGCAAGGAAGCGGTCTTGTGGTATCTCTTGTTTCGAAGTCAAGTCATCATGGGCTGAAAGACTCGGTGGATATGTTTATCAAACCACTTCTTCAAAACCTCTATCCTCATTGCACATCTAAAGGTAATTTCTTTATGAATTATTTTGTGCATACATTTTTGGGGCGTGTGACCCTATCTGTTTCATGCTGTTGGAATCTAATCTAATACTTTAAAAAAAAATTCATACTGAATGTATCCACTCATATCCAGAATATGGTTTCGATTTTATTCATTTTCAATATGAGAATTCTCTATTTCCTTGTAGACTATATATTGGTTTATAAATTATTTCCAATTTTTTATTTACTATTTAAATGTTGACTGGACGTTTCAGAGCCTGGATTTAATCATGGGTGTGCTTGGCTGCGGCTTGGGATATTACGTCTTAAACTATTGCTCTGCGGTGATGATATGGATCCAGCCATGAAATACCATTGCAAGAATTCACTGTTAGCAGAGAAGATATCTTTGCTAAAACTTGAAATTCAGGTTTCTTCCTTGAATATATTCTTCTATTGGTGACTAGTTTCAAAGTATTCAAGTTTTTGTAATGCTTTTCAATAATCTCAATATCGCGCATTGTTGTCGTTACAAAAATTAATGTGAAGATGTACTGCAATTGTTGCTATCTTTGCTGACATATTGGTTGGCATATACATCTAGATATGTGTGTTCATGGACCTAATTGTTTTGTTTCTTACAAATTGCTTTGTATGTGCAAGCACATATTGGTTGGCATGCACATCTAGATATTTGTGTTTTTTAATCTTTTGTATTCTTCCAATGAAAGTTTGTCACTTGTGAAGAAAATTGTAGATAGTGCTTATGTGTGCATGTGTGTGCAGCAGCACATATAATGTGGTGGAAGCAATTCAGGTTTTGTATTGATGTGTTCCCCTTAGGTGCTGCTTCAGATTTTGTGTTTAGTTCTCTTGTACGAGCAGACTTCTTGTTCACTTATGTGGTACTGTTTCATTTTTTAAGGAAGATTTGTGTTTCTTATTAAAAGAATGCGGCGGAAGCAGTTAAACCCCAAATAAGAGAAATCTATGGAATGTAGATAAGCCCTCTCTGTAGTTGGAAAATCTGTGAAAATTCTCAGAATCTATTATCAAAATGATTTGAAGCCACCGCAATGCTACAAGAGGGTTTTATTTGTGGGCCAATTCTACTAAATAAATCATTATATTTAACATTCGAAACTTTGGTTTGCAATGTGCTAATCATTATTAACGTTTGTATATTAGTTATAAATATATGTTCCTGAACATTCAATTTTCTACCCTGTACTTTATCAACATGCATGAAGCATGTGCCAATTTATGGTTGATGTCAAATGAACTCTGAACTTCTTTGTACTGCAAGATGAATTTTGTTTGATGATTTAAGGAGAGTAAAGCTGAATATCTCTTGAATGAATTTTTGTTTTCCTGGTAGGTTCGGCAAAAATGCGAATACTTGGCAGGGCAGATTTCTACAAGATATTCTCATGAAAAAAGGGCTCAGGCATTGAACAAGCTTGAAGCTGAGCACAAAAGGCTGCAGAGAAAGGTCTTAACAATTTTACTTTTGTTCCGTTACTAGATCATTATATTTTGATAATTCGTATACTTTGGTAGAGTAACTTTTTGTCTGAAGTGCGTCACTCTGGTAGTTACCTTCTCCAGTGCAAAAATTATGCTGTGCATAATTAGTGAAGTTTACTGCAATTCGAATGTTGCCTGTTGAAATAGATGAATGGTGAACTTATTGTTCAGGGTTCATGGGTTTTCTTTATGTCTAAAAGTGAACCTTCCAATCATACTAGCTGTTGTACCACTATTTCTTGCTCGCTGAGGTCTTTTTGGGTGTGGGGCATACAAGAAGACTGCCACTCTTTGGGGTTTTGCATTGGTGAGGGGTGAGGGTCAACCGGAAGTCCATGTGAAAATATCTGCCAACTTGAAAAGGAAAAAAAAACCCCAAGACACAGTGCTGGGTATCCTACCTGAAATTAAATTACAACTCCCTTCTAAACAAATATCAGAGAAAAAAAAAGGTCAACTCCCTTCAAATCTGACTTTGCTCACGGTCCCTCTACTTAATCGAGCTTATAGAGGAGTTGATATGATTTTTATTCCGATCTAAGCATTTTAGGAGTTCACATTAGAGAAATTCACCCAACTGTATGCGACTGCACTTGTGTTATGTTTTAATGGATCTCGTATGGGTGGACTACTTGTCCATCTCCTCTTGTAATTATGTGATTTTATTATACAGAATTGTAATGCAGGCTTGCTATAGAATTTTAATTTTTTTAGTTTTAATTGTATGGAGGAAGATCTCACTTTCATGTTTATGTTCTTTCTTTGTTTAGATGGTCGTGTTGTTTCATGTTATGTTCATTCCTATGGTTAGGTTTGTTTTTAACTTTTTATAACTTCTTTTGAAGATTTTTTCTAGCTACTATCCTCCGTTGCCTTTCTTGTTGTACTTCAGCTGTCTCCTGTAATGCTTGTTTTGTGCAGCCTTCTTTTGAATGCATTGGTTACCTTTTATTGACTTGCTTGACTGAATAGGATACCGTTCAAGTAGCTGGTTCTCCTTTTAGCTATCTTTTTTTCTTTTTTCTGATGATAACTTATTCTCATTGGTGCCTAGATCGTCTTCCGCTCTGACTACCGGAAATTTAAGGGCTTAAAACATGAATGTGATGAGTTTCTTGAACGTGTTACATCTGATGAGTTTTTTCAACACGTTACGTCTGATACATTTTACAAATACATCACATGCTCAGAAATTTTAGTTGGTAGTGTTGATGCCGTTAACTTACAACAGATTCTTGACCAAGGCTCTAACTGGCAGGTATACTTCTACTTGACTTGTAATGTGATGCTGATAATAATCATTCTTTTCATTCTTGTTTAAAGATCTTGTGTTGTTCTCGGCTTACTAATTGTTTGTTATGTGCTTCTTATGTATATCTTAGAAAATGGCAACCGGTTTTATTGAACAACTATTATCAGATGAGTACCGTGAGTACACTGATATTGTCCAACCAGTTCTGGTTGCATTATATGAAATAAAATTGGGCTTGGGGCTGATTCTGGCAAGTATCGTGCAAAAAATGATCCTGACTAAAGTTGAGCTGGACGATGCAAATATGATTATGGTATTTCTTTATATTTTTAATGTACTTTGATTTTTGGGCTTTCTAGTGCTGTGTTGTTGCTTTAAATGGCTGACTAGGAGAATGTGGCAGGGGTCTATTTGTTCATTTATGAGATTCCCTCGAGTATCTGCTTCCAAGAGCATTTCTGTCAACTTAAACACTGGCTCAAGCAAATTTCCCTACAATTTAGAAATTCCAACAATCTTCAATGCTGAGGATATAAGTCTTCTCGAGAAGTTGATCACTTTTTCCAGTGGTGTTCTGACTAATAAAATGGTATAGTCTTTTAAATTTTATTCCCTGCAGGGTAATCCCGCTCAAGTGTTGCAGTTTCTCAGTTTAATTCTAGAAATTTTACTCCAGTTTTTGGCATAATAATCAAGACTAAGACTCGTACCTGTTTCGCTACAGGTCTCTGTTACACAACTTAAAACTACTCTGCACCGAAACATTCTTGTCCGTGTTTCACATTCTGTTGCTAATGCGCGGCTGATGGATTATGCATCCTTTATGGTCTGTTTCTTTCCCATGGTCTTTGAAACCATATGAGTGGAGTTTATTTTTGGAGTTATTGACGTCTGATAATACATTTTTTTTGTTCTGAATCAGCTCCTGGATAAGACATATAGCGAGATTACAGATCATTGGATGAGTATGAAGATTCAATCTAAAAACAAACAGGACTATGCTTCTTTGAAATTCAAGTTTAAGCCTCGTGCGTTTACACTTGAGAGTATCATTGACCTTGATATATCGGCTCTTGGGAAGACATTAGCAAATCAAAGTTTTTTAGATTGGAAGGAATTTATTTCTGCAGATCAACATATTGAGAGGGTACTGTTTTTTTTCTTTTATTAGCACAAAGTTTATGGATTTGTTCATTTTCCTGTGTTCTGGTTGCAAATTTCATGTATGCATATGCTTCCTGTGTAGTTTATACTTCTGCTTCCTGTGTAGTTTATACTTCTGTACTTTTTCCTGCTTTCATCATGAAGAAATTTTTTCATTCAGGAGGAAGCTCCAGAGGAACAAGAAGATTTGGAGAGGGAATTGAAGTTCATGGAGGATTCCATTGTGAAGGACGTGGTCAAGACTCACAATCAGTTATTTGGGTCAAATAATCTTGTTCTAGCTGTAAGTTGTTTGTGAAACTTAATGGTCAACAACATATGTTTACTGCTGACATCTAGGGCTTTTTTTGGGTGGCTCTATGCAAAAGCTCTCAGCCACTTCTGTTTCACCCTAATTTTTCCTGGAGTGTTAGCCCTATGTTTAATCTTTCAACTGATTGATTATCATTGGAGTAATGGCCTCATCATTATCTGTTAAATTCTCTATTGAAGTCAAATATTAACTTCGTAAATTCAAAGCCTAAGCTATACCTGTTTTGGGTGAGCCATATATGGACCAGTTTGATTCTTTGTTTTCTAATTAAGTTGTGTGTACTTGGTGTGTGATACCTATGACACGGTACAGAGGAGGAACCTTTATTGGATCCTTTCTACTATGGTGAAAGATGGGCATGGTACTAGGAAGATGTACTGTGTTGCCAAATTTTGGGGTTTGTTATGTGGAGAGAAATAGGAGAGTTTTGGAAGGTGTTTGGGGGAAGATGTGGATTATTTTTATATATTTTTTATATCCCTAACTTTTTTTTATTATTTATTTTTGTATTTGGACCTTGTATATTTCCTTAGATATTGTTTCTTTTTCATTCAGCCGGGTGCTTTCCATGTCAATGATCTCGACAGAATTCTTTCATTCACTGATTCGCATACAATTGGAGTAGGGATGGTCAGAGGTAATTTTCTTTTGAAGATTCTCCTTTCTGGATGGATTCTTTTTTACTATACCCTTTTTGTATGTTTATATTCTTTTATGTCCAGGTTTAGGGGGTTCATTTCTTTCCAGTTTGGATGCTTTACTTGTACCAGAGAATTTATTTCATATTTGCGTGGAGCATGAGTGGAAGTTTGTTTCTTCTGACACGTCAGCCCGTAAATACAATATTTACAAGGTTTGGAAACACCCGCACCCTAGTATGAAAATTTATCTTTAATCGCATAATATTATTAAATTGACTTCCATCCTTATTTTGTAGGACCCAAATGCTCCGAAGATGTATGAAATGGTGAAATTGCTTACTGCTCTTAAGCAGCAAATTCATTCACTTTTAAATGAGTACGAAGAACATCATGAACTTCAGAGAATCTTAGATTCAGTTGAAATGCTTTTGAATATTCCCCTGAGCACGTCCCTAGCTAAGGTAAACTGGTTGTCCGTAAAAATAAATTTACTGTTTATCTGGGTTTATTGTTGCTCTCCACATGCTTCTTGTCATGGAGCTTTTAGCAGCGCGCATGTATGTGTGCATGGGCACAAAAATACATGCATCTACAAACTTGCATGCAAATTTTTGTTGTTAAAAGTTATCTTATTGTGAAGACTCCAATATTCATCTATTTATTTTATTTCCCCTGCGAAGGCTCTGTCGGGATTGCAGTTTCTAATTAACAAACTCCGTTTATTACAAGAAAATGGGTCGCGCTTCACTTTCTCTGGTAAGAGTTCTCATTCAACGAGCCTTTCTCTTGTGGTGGGGTAGGTGCATTTTTCTCTGCTTACTTTTTCTATGTCTTCTTATAGATCAAGTGAAGCCTATTTGCGATCTTGTGCTGTTGTGGCAAAGGATGGAGTTGGAGTCCTGGCCTGCCTTGCTTGATGAGGTTCAAGATCGTTATGAGATTAATGCTGAAAAGGTAACTCAAGGTTATTTGTCTTTGTGAAATTTGTACTATCAATACAAATTGGATTGATTGGGGCAGTGTTCAAAGTTCAGACTGTATGTGTAGGATTGGGAAATAGCAACAATGAAAAAACAACACAAAACTTAATTAACAACAATAACATTGAAGAATAGGCAAAGAAAGTCTACATTGAAGAAACCTGACTTATTCAATTCCTGTTTTCATCATATCACCTATTGATTTAATTATGAAGTATACACATTCTAGTTAGGAAAGATGGATGCCTTTAGCTTCAGGGTGGACCCAACCTTCTCATAAGTAAACCCAACCCTTGGGTGAATTATAAATTCCCATTACAAGCCTAATGACATTAATAAAAAAAAGTACTTAAACAAATACTCTTTATACCCACCTACATCACTTGTCATTCGTCTCCTCCTAATAAGAACCCTAAACACAACTCCTCTCATGTCTCTCTATACCCACCCAGCAACTTGTATCATTCCTCCCAGTAAAAACCCTACACTCATTAATCAGTTATTAACAAATGGATGCTCAGATGCCAGATCGTAGTTTGGGAGTCTAAAAATGGGCTATAAAATAAATTTTTTTGAGTTCAACCATAGATTTTTCGTACCTCCTAAAACTGGAATCGCGTGGTGTTCTGCATCCCCTATATAACCTTGAATAGTCAATAACCAAACAACATAAATCAAAATCATCTCGGTTTGTTCATTGTTTGCCAACAGACCTTCTTTGTGTTTGGTGGCTTACTGCGGGACTAACTTCCTTGGAGTTCAATGAACCAGTGCCTAATACAGTGATGAAAAGTTCAATTTTTTAACCATCTTTTCAAGACCCAGAACTTAAAGTAAACACATGGGTATTGGTTAAGTGTTGAACAGTACTTGAATGGTGCTTTGGCGGTGAGTGATCTTGGCTGTGAGGTGTTTTTCGGCGGTGGAAATGTGGGGTCTGAGTTTTAAACATTGATGTCAAACAGATTTGGGAATGTAAGGATATGATGTGGTTAAGCATATATATGTCAGTTGGGTTGGGTTTCAAGGACGTTATTTTCGAAAGATGGTACAGTTTACTTATGGAATGTGGGATTTCTATATAAAATGGTGGGTGTAGATAGAATGATGGATTAACTTATGAAAAAACTGAGTTCAAATAAAGCACCCTTAGCATAATTGATTAATGCATTGATATTTTAGTTCATTTCTTCCATATGATAAACTGTGGTGCTTACTGTTATTGTCTTATTGCAGTTATGGTTTTCTCTTTATTCAGTTCTACGACACAGGCTTTCTTCTGATGTTGTTGAATACCAAAAATCTACTACCGAAAGGCATGTTCAAAAACCTTTTTTCTTGAATAAAATTTAGTGCTGGTTTATGTGGAACTTTGTGGTTTATTAGTGTTTAAAGTTCTGTGACACAAATACAACTTTGCAGTTTGGAGGAGTTCATTCATTCATCCAGCATTGGTGAATTAGAAAACGCCTTCAACTTCTTTTTGCTTTCCTTGGCCAAATAAATACTGGTATAAGCCTACAGGTTTATTCAAGGTATGATCTTAAAACCATGATGTACTTGAACATTCCAACCACTTAATAAAGTTTAATAGAAAGTTTGCACATCTTTCCTACTTTTTCCTGCTCAATCTTACTGGCATAAAATCCTCACAATGGTTTCATCCACACGGCGGTGACATGATGTAGTTCTTAGCTGTAATTGTTTCCATTTAAATATATATATATATTTTTTTTTTTGGGGTGTGTTAAGGGATACTAACTTTCAACGACTCATGCAGTGGTTGTGAGAAGAAAATGTGAAGATTTTGTACAATGCGTTTGGATATTACGCGCAATTCTTACCAGCGTGAGTTCAGTCAGCTCATAATGCTTTGTTTTTCTTCCCCCCTAACCCCCCTCTTCTCTCTGTTTTTTCCGTTCACGAACATTGAGATATTGCAATGCTTTCATTCTAGAATTTTGGCGCACATGGATTCCTCTAGAAGAGATATTGAGACGGAACTCAAAAGAGTACTCAAACTGTGTCAATGGGATCATCATGAGAGTGCCATTGAAAACTTCACAAGTACAAGGCAGAAGCTGAGGAAAATTATAAAGAAGTACACAGTAAGTAATGTAGTATCTATTTTATTTCACAAATCAGAAAAAAAGCAATCAAATAAATATCCAGACTGCCTACTAGTCATTCTGGTGATGTTCTTGAATGCTACATATATTGATACTTTCCTAATATATTCTGTGCAAGTCAACATATATTGGTTTGGCACTGAATCTGATAGGTGAGGCCACATAGGTTATTTGTGTAGTTCAAGGTCACAACAATGTTAACTAACTTCTGATTTTGAGAATATTTAAGATATAAAATTCCAATATCATATTTTTGGTTGACCTTTCAGTTCAAGGTTACAACCTTTGTCTCTGATGCTTTCCTCAAGATTTGTGTTTCTAAAATTTTAATATCCCACCATTTTCAAGTAATTTCTCTTCTTTGTATCTGAACAGACAGTTTTTGGCTATAGCATGCCTGGTTGTGACTATAACATGCATGGTTGTCAGTGATGTGTTTTGTCCACATTTGCTTGGGGGAAGTAATAATATGCCTCTGTTCTTGTTTATATAGGTGGTTCTGGAACAACCTGTAATTGTTTTCCTTGGCCAACATATCGTGAAAGGGGCTGAATCCCAACCTCAACAAGGTCAAAAGTTCTTCGTGGACGATGTGAACCGAAAAATAGGGACGATGGATGCTCCTTTTGATTTGACAGTGTTTAATGATGAAGACAGGTAAGTCTCTTTATCCACTAAAAATCTTCGTTTTGCTTCATTCTTTCGTAAGAGTTCTAAATGAAAAACTGTGGCATGATCTATCTGATATAGGTGTATGTGGTACACTGGTTGGATAAAAGAAGCAGAAGCTGCTCTGAAGAAGTTACGGTGTGATATAACACTTGAATTTGGATATTCAGAGTCTAATGGTGCCAACAGTCTTTGCTCAGAAGTTGCAGGAATATTAAGGCAATGCTCAGCTTCTCTGTCCGCTTATCCTCTATACACAGACGAATGGCATGCTGTGTGGCACACACTTCAAAATATCTTTGATGGTGCTGTGGATTGCTGTGATCTGTGGAAGGATGCAAGCAAGAGTCAAAAGAAAAGGCGGGCTTTTTCTGACCTTCTAAATCTTTTAAAAAGCAGTGGGTTGTCGAGGGACATATTTACTGAGGTAAGAACATGCTTCTTCTTTAGAACATATTCTTCATTATCACCATATATAGCTGTGCTCAACTGAGTGACTACAAATAAGTGTTGGATGAGCGCCTGAAAATAGATCCAATGGTTCTATTGTTAATTCTATAGCTATACAAATTACAATCACATCTAAGCTAATTGCTGATCTTATACCAAATGGCTTCTAATAGGATGAAGTTAAATCTTGGTGGTTCGTTCATCCATCATATGATGTTCAGCATCTTCTGCTGACACAAAGTAGACTTCCCTACGGAGATTCTGATGCTGCTCTTCCTTTGCCCTATCAAGATCTTGTTACTGAATGGAAAACACCAATGAATACTACTTCAGTAGCATAGCATCTGTGCTCTTTACTCACAAACAGGTTAATAATAGCTAGATTTCAGAAGCAACCTTTACTTGTCAACTGAATCTTGTCATTTTGCCGTGACCACTGAGAGTTTGTGTTAATGTTATATGCTTTGCAGATTGGCAGGCCGGACCCTTTTCTTCACCAGCTCATCAAAATACAAAAAAATCAACATAAAGCTGCCAATAAATTTGCAGAGCAGTTGAGGGACTTGAAGGAATGCATTTCTACTTTGGAGAATTTGGATTCCACTGATTCTGAGGATAAGAGTGGCAATTGCTCTATTGGTCAAAAGCAACATGCCACCTTCAAATACATGTGGCAGCAGAAGGTAATTTTTAACGTTGGAATTTCACTTTTTATTTGAATTACCTGGCTTTTCCTCACAGTTAATGGTAATGATGAAATTTTTTTGTTGTTGCAGCAACTATTTGATAGTTTGTGTGCCACTTCGCATGAAGAATTGTTGCTGCTAAAGACATTTGATAATACCCATTTAAAGGGTTGTCAAACTGTCAAGAATGAAGGAAATGAGTTTCTTGCTTCCATCGAGAAATTTATTCCAGTTCTACAGAAATCTAAGGTTTGTGTTTTTTGTTCCTCGTGTGTTCTACGTTTCTACCCTGGATTAGGTAAGCTCTCACACTACATTTATGCCCGACTCTATAACAGGAATCATTGGACAATTACCTTCTTGGTCCTGATAGAGCTATAGTTACTCTTGCTCGCTCCTCGAAATGCGTTCTTATTTCAAAAGACATGGAACAATTGGTGTCTCAAAACTTCGAGGTTTTAAAGGAGTTTGAGGAGCATCTTCTTGTTTTCCATGCAAAAGATGTGGATAAAAGCTCAGTTGAAGATATTTTGCTCGGTCATTTTGTAGATATACTTGAGAAGGTATCTCTGGCTTTGTACTTTAATATTGTTAGTAGTAGTGTGCAAATGATTCTGTAGCTGTCGTGGAGTGTATTATTGAAATATGATGGAGATTTCTTGGCAAATGTTTTTAGGCTTTTTGGTTGACTTAAGTTGAATATTTTTCTTTCTGGATTTTCCAGGGGAGGTCAATGGAAGTGGAGTTCAATTCAGTGATGGATGAGAAAAATGTGTCAGTTGGTGAACTCGAAAATGCATTTTGGGAAGCCCTAAGAAGTACATTTGAACATATCATGGGGGCAATGCAAAAATTAGGTTCACCAAGTAATGACCATGTTCATCCAGACAAATTGGGGCAAATTACGTCCTGGGAAAAAGTATTTGACTCATTTTTGAAAAATCTGAGCTTGGACGATTTACGCAATAAGCTTCTGAGGACAATCTTTTATGCTGTGAGTTTTGTCATATTTATATATATATATATATTTTTTTTTCACTTGTGTATGAATACACAATAAATTAGCTATTGTTCTGTGCTCAGGGAGAACTGGTGAATCATTGCGGTGGAAATTCTCTGAGTCTTTTACTCAGAATTGAAGCACATTTTAAACATCTATGTAGGTGTTTGGACATCTTATTGAACTTTGGTCATGCTCTGATGAAAGAACTTTTAGCTATGTGCAAAACTGTAAGTCGTTTTCTCTCCATTTCAATCATGGGTATATTGGTGCATCTTTGTCATCTCTCATTCCTTTTTCTTTTCATGGGTTGGTGGGGCAGGGAATGGGAATGAGGAACTAAAGTTTCATCCAGTTGCCCCCATTCCCATCAAACCTTATTTTCATTATCTGAAAATTGGGTTTGAAAGCTTTTCTCTGGTGATTCTTATGTCTCAAGGATATCCGTGTGTCTGTGAATTCTCTTTTCTTTTTTTCTGTGATCCTTCTCTTTACCATTCTTTCTGTACTGAGATTTGACATGGACGTGGTAATCCAATTCTTCTCCAAGTGAGTTTTTCATCACTTTACTACCAGTAGTGCTACTTCCAAACAGAAATAATCCACCATGCCGCTCTCGGTCCTTTTGCCCTTCCGGACATCTTCGCCTTCCTGCCTCCACTCTGCCATGAAGGCTAAATTTATTACTGACCATTTTAACTGAGCAACAAGACTTGCATGCCATTATGTATAAGATACAGAGGTGGAACTTATAGCCCATTCCAGCTGTTATAATTATGCAATATTGAACAGAAGTTGCCAGTTTCATATTCAGTGTGTTGAACATTCACTTGGTTATGTATAGGAAATTAAATTATTCTTGTCAGTGATTCTTGAAATTTGTATAACATTATGTCTTCATTGATGTATATTTATGTGCAGGTATCTTTAATAATTCATAAGCTTGCAAACGTTTTAGCTTTATATTCAAAGGGATCTGGGATTTCTTCTGAAGACAAAGAGGATGATGCTACTGGTGATATATCTCAAGATAAAAAAGGAACAGGTATGGGAGATGGTGTTGGACTGAATGATGTCAGTGATCAGATTACCGATGAAGATCAACTTCTTGGAATATCTGAGAAGGTATTGATTTGAGCACATGGAAATTTCCAACCAACTTATCATGCGTTATATCATGTGGCAATTTGTCACAAGGTGTCACTAAATTTTCTTTTGCATGTATCTGCAGGCTAGCGAAGAACAAGATGCCTCAGGTGAAGTCCCAAGTAAAAATGATAAAGGGATAGAGATGGAGGAGGATTTTGCAGCTGATACATTTAGTGTCAGTGAAGACTCTGAAGATGATGCAAATGAAGATGATGCAGATGAGCATTTAGAATCTGCAATGGGAGAAACAGGAGTTGATGGTGAAACTGTTGATGAGAAAGTATGGAATAAGGATGAAGATGAAAATGTCAATAATTCAAATGAGAAGTATGAATCTGGGAATTCAGTTAACGATAGGGATGCAAGTTCTAGGGAGCTTAGAGCCAAGGATGACTCTGCTGCCGCCACCAATGAGCCTGGAGAGCTTGATTTAAATGAAATTGATGAAGATAATGGTGAGATTGGAAGCCAGGATGATCTCAATGATGTCGAGAATGTTGAGGACATGAACCTGGACAAACAAGAAGCAGTTGTAGATCCTACAGGATTAAATCCCGATGATTTGAATCAAAATTCTGATGAAACTATGGAGTTGGATGATCCTGAAATGCATGATGAGCATGCGGAGAATGAAGACCATGAAGAAGAACATGCATTTTCAACTGATGAAACCATGGGAGAGGCAGAGACAGAGACAGAACAAATGGATGCAACTCCTGAAAGGGATGATGCAAGTAAGGATCATGAAGATAATCCTGACATAAATTCAGGATTAAGTAAGGATGTATTCGAACTGGGAGAGTCTGACTCAATGCGTGATGATGTGCCCAACACAGAACCTTCGACACAACCTAAGAGTGACTTGAAGGCATCAGATCCAAGAGATGTAGCACCAGAATCAAACTGGGCAAATAGCAATGATATTCATAATGAGCTTACTCCTATGAGAGGTTTACCTTCCACAAATACCTCAGAGCTGGATATGATGATTTCTGAGGCATCAGATAATGGTAAAAATGTTGCTGAGCAACCAAAAAGTCAACTTCCTAGGCAAGAATCTTCATCTGAGAGGAAAAGCAAACCAAACCCTTACCGTAGTGTTGGGGATGCACTCAAGGAGTGGGAGGAAAGAGTTAAAGTGTCTGTTGATCTTCAGGAAGGTGACGTGGAGCCACAAGATGAGATCAAGAATGAAAATGCAGATGAGTTTGGATACGTTTCTGAGTATGAAAAGGGGACAGCTCAGGCTTTGGGACCTGCAACATCTGAACAGATTGACAGAAATGTAGATGGTAATAAGTCCAATGCGGGTGAAGATGATCGTACAACACATAAAGATGGCCTTGTTGACATGGAAATTGAGAATAAAAAATATGAAGCACAGCCTAGCAGGAGTCGTGCTTCAATGCTCCAAGATAAGATAGAGGATCAGATGCATCTTTCTGGTATAGAAAAATTGCCAGGCGATGAGTATCAAGATATTCATAGCCGTCATGATGGTGATCCCAAAAGCATAGTAGAGGATGTAGTTTCTGTGCAGACGTCCTACTTCAGTGATGACATGCATCAGCTCAGTAAACTTTCTGTAAATGACAGTGACATGGGAAAAGCACAAGTTGCTGGCGAATTTTCTGATGATGTTGTGGGCAATGCTACTGTTCTCTGGAGAAGATATGAGCAGACCACAACAAGATTGTCCCAGGAATTGGCTGAACAATTACGTCTTGTCATGGAGCCTAATCGAGCCAGCAAGCTTGAAGGGGATTATAAGACAGGCAAGCGGATTAACATGAAGAAGGTAAGATGCAAGATAATCCAGTGTGTCCACTTCAATTTTTGTAAACATATTTTAATAAGTTTTCCTTGTGATGTAAAATTTCTTAGGTGATTCCATACATGGCCAGTCATTATCGGAAAGATAAAATATGGCTGAGACGGACCCGTCCTAACAAACGTGATTATCAAGTTGTCATTGCTGTTGATGATTCCCGTAGTATGTCTGAGAGCTGCTGTGGTGATGTTGCTATTGAAGCTTTGGTAACGGTATGTCGTGCAATGTCCCAACTAGAAATGGGCAACCTGGCTGTTGCAAGCTTTGGAAAGAAAGGTAACATAAGGTTGCTACATGACTTCGATCAACCTTTTACTGGAGAGGCTGGAATCAAGGTCAGTGCCCTTAATATCAGTAGATAAATAACATCATAGATCCTTATTTTCATATTTCTATTCAGTAGTTATTCTGTCCCATGGTATATAGCATCTAAAGTGTCTTACTGATTGTTGTGCAGATGATCTCGAGTTTGTCATTCAAGCAGGAGAATACTATTGCTGATGAACCAGTTGTTGATCTTTTGAAGTATCTAAACAACAAGCTAGATGAAGCAGTTGCAAGAGCACGACTTCCCTCTGGATGGAACCCACTAGAACAGCTCGTTTTGATTATTGCGGATGGTCGTTTCCATGAGAAAGTAACTTTCTTTTTCTTTTTTAAGTGGCCAAGGGGCTGTTGTTGCTGCTTGTCTTCAGTTTTATTGTTTTCTTTGTATTTAAAGTTCATCTTTGCAGGAGAACTTGAAGCAGTGTGTTAGGGATGCCTTAGCTAGGAAACGT
This sequence comes from Prunus armeniaca, assembly GCA_903112645.1. NCBI lineage: Eukaryota > Viridiplantae > Streptophyta > Magnoliopsida > Rosales > Rosaceae > Prunus > Prunus armeniaca. The sequence goes on along the minus strand of CAEKDK010000003.1, from coordinate 3,394,510 downwards.
ATGGTTGCATTTTTGCTTCTTGATAATCCACAAGAGTCCATAATGGACCTCATGGTAATTCTCCATACTTTCTTTTTAGGGTTAACATCCATTTTACTCCCTGACCTATCACGCAACTGTTAATTTCCCTCTAGGATTTTTTAAGGTATATTAAGGACTTGAACTATATGAATTGGCTGCTTACCTTTCTTTTAAAGTATAATATATCTGTAAATTTCCTCTTTTTTGTTTTGTTGGAAAAGTGGATATCTAATTCCAGGATTTTCTTTCGTGCAATGCGTCTTTGTAGGAAGCATCTTTCGAGGGTGGGAATATTAAATTTTCGAAGTACATGGACTCTTTTCCTTTCCCATTCTACATTGTACTAAGGAACATTGAAGCACTTCCTAGGACTCTTGCTGATTTACTGAGACAGGTAAGCACATAATGGTTTAAATTTTGCATGCCCGCTTCTGTTTGACCCCAAAATTTGAAAATAAAATAAAAACTTGTTGCTTTTCTATTATCTGAAATCTTTAACTTGCTGTTTGCAGTGGTTTGAGCAGGCATGCAAAAATACTTGAGTGGCTTAAAGGTCATTTTCCATAGAATCATAGCAGGTTAACTGGAGAATGAGGACGATGCTTATTGGTAGCCAAAACCATAGATTTGTTATCCCAAGTATAGAAACTTGTATAGGGAAACACCCAACAAAGGGAAAAACTTGTACAGGAAACAATTACAATCCTCCTCATCAATGAAGATCTACAAGTTCTGCGTTCTTGTCCTTTTTCTAAGCAGAATAAATAAATAAAAATCCTTCTTTATTGTTTTGTTGTGCGGAGGATATGTTCACCAGCCAGGTTTTGTCGACGTTTTTTCTTCCTTGTCTAAAGTATGGCATTAGGAGATAACTTGTCGAATTCATAGCAGAGGTGTCTAAAGTATGGCATTAGGAGATAACTTGTCGTATTCATAGCAGAGGATGCTAATTGACCAAATGTAAGTGACCATAGAATTATTTCATGCTTATCTTGGTCTCATAATGGGCAAAGTGACCAGCTGTTTTCAACAGTCAAGCACTTGGTTATAATTCCCTAAAAACTGAGCTATACCCCACTGACTTCGGCAAGTGTTTTTAACAATCCATATTACAAATACATGTACATTTTATTAATGTTATACCCTAAAACATAATCACATCGCATGTTAAACGGTTTCTCCCCGAATTGAATATAAGGCAGGATCAAAGGCCATTAAATCCCAGAAATATAAAAGGAAGGTTACTGTGGTTTCAATGACTCGTATGAGTTTTGCCTGGCAATCTTGGTTTAACCACAGCCCTTTTGCCAAAACAACCCCAATCAGCTGAAGTGTCTAATTCAGTAGTGCACAGTTTTTCATCTCTCTCACCACTTGATGAGTTACGTGATTAATCCGTATGTACGTTCTCTCCATCTCCATCTTCTTCTTTTTTCCTTGATAAATATCTTCACCTCTCTTATCATGCAAAATTATGAGACAAAATAAGTAAAAAGATAAGATAAACTAGATTTTTTATTATTGGCAACAAAATCTAGTTTTGGCGTGTTGAATAATTACACGATTTATTTAGAAGCAAATTGCTAAAGTGTAATAAGCAAAGAAATTTGTAGGGAGTGAGGGACCCACGTACATTAAATAGTTATTTTCTTTTTCCAAAATGGATAGGATCAGACACGTCATCCACTGTCGCTCGGGCAACCGGCCTCCACCTGCAAGTTTGCAACCGAACAAAACAAAACAAAGCAAACAGCTATAAATCGCCACCACCCTAATCCATAACCGACACGTGTCAGTTCCTCCTTGTTTAGCCTCCGCCTAAAATAAGACACGCCATATTATTATTACCCACCATTTCCCTCCCCCCTCTCTCTCCTTTCTCTCACTGTCTCTCTCTCTCTGTTTGATGTCCATCGGAACCCTAGCTTGCCCCGGCGAGCTTCTCCGGCTACCGATGATCTCTTTCCGGGTAAGATTCTTCGATACGCTTCGTTCTTGTATCTAAAATGTTAGATGCATTCGGTGCGGTTCTTGTCCGATCCAAGACCTGGTTCCACAGGAGGAAAAAGACGCTGATTCGTTGATATCGACCCCTTTTAATTATGGAACTTATCAAATCTGTATCATATTTTAAGGCTTCAATACTGTACAGCCCGCGCAAGTAGTTTTTATTTTTCGATTTGTAAATTTTGTACAGATAGGGTTTGTAGATAGAACTGGTGCGAGACTGGAGGAGATTTTGGATTTGAACATTGGAGTTTGTGAAGTTTTGAGGGGTTAAAAGGTTATTTGGAGGTAATTGGGGTCTGGGGTTCAATCGAATTGTGTCAAAGTTGGAAAATTTGAGTCGTTGAGAAGGTGGCTAAGATGAATTTGAGCACTGCCGAGGAAGAATCGGCGCAAGAAATTCATATTCCCGCTGAAATTGATTGGCAAATGCTTGATAAATCCAAGTTCTTCTTCCTTGGAGCAGCTCTTTTTTCGGGTGTATCGGCGACTCTTTACCCTGTTGTGGTGTTGAAAACCCGGCAACAAGTAGCTCAATCCCAAGTTTCTTGCCTCAAAACTGCGATTTCAATGGTTAGGCACGAGGGTTTTAGGGCATTGTACAGAGGATTTGGGACTTCTTTGATGGGTACAATACCTGCCCGGGCGCTGTACATGGCAGCGCTTGAGGTCACTAAGAGTAAAGTCGGAACTGCCACGATTAGGTTAGGAATTTCAGAGTCCACGGCAGCCGCCATTGCCAATGCAGCTGCAGGGTTGAGTGCAGCAATGGCTGCACAGATTGTGTGGACTCCAGTTGATGTTGTGAGTCAGAGACTCATGGTGCAAGGTGGTGTGAAATCAAGTTCCAAATTTCCTAATGCATCTGATTGTAAATATGTTAATGGGATCGATGCATTCAGGAAAATTATTAAGACGGATGGGCCAAGAGGATTGTATAGAGGGTTTGGGATATCTATTTTGACATATGCACCATCCAATGCAGTTTGGTGGGCATCTTACTCTGTTGCTCAAAGAATGGTTTGGGGTGGAGTTGGGTATCATTTTTGTAAGAAAAGTGATGAAAGCAATGAGGATGGGGTTACCACATATACACCGGATTCGAAAACAATAATGGCAGTTCAGGGAGTCAGTGCAGCCATGGCGGGCGGCATGTCAGCCCTAATCACAATGCCCCTCGATACAGTTAAGACAAGGTTGCAAGTTTTGGATGGGGAGGACAATGGCCGGCGTGGACCAACAATCGGACAGACTGTTCGGAATCTGGTTAAGGAAGGTGGATGGACAGCTTGTTACAGAGGATTGGGGCCGCGGTGGGCTTCAATGTCGATTTCTGCAACCACAATGATCACCACCTATGAGTTTCTCAAACGGCTTTCCACAAAGAACCAAGAGGTTTTGACATGATAAACAAACAGTAGAGGAGATACTTTGTTTATTCCTGTTTAATTTTCTGTTAAGTTGTCTCTGTTGTTTTCTCTTCTTGCGTTGCAATTTGCAACCAAGAAGTTTCTGTTTTTGTTCTTTCTTTCTATTAACCTGCACACACTTGGTTGATCAAATGTAATACAATGCAGACGTAAATATGTTATTTTCAATATAGATCTTATGCAGAAGTTGAACTTCTGGTTTATGCAGTACTGTACATACAGTAACGTAACATATATGAGATTTAATGTAGAAGCTTTAGATTTTTCAAAGATTGCTTGGATTGAAAATTCTGGACTCTAGTGTAACTTAGACTCTACCCAAAGTCCTCTGCTTTTGATATGTTAATTGGATTGGTTTTAAATCTCAACCACATCCACTAGTGATAGTGTGACACATACCCACTCTGTTCCTTTTTTCTTTTTCATAATATTTGTAATTAAGGATCACATGCTAGTTAGTGGAGGAAAGCTCAAACAATTGCATTTGGTTTGGATGTGATATGTTTTGGATAAGTTTAATATAAAATGGTGGGGTTAACACCCTAATGTGTAAATGAGTGTTAGTTAGATCGACCCAGGACTTTGATGTGTTTTTAAGTGGTCCTTGGTTCAAGCCCCTTTAATATCCGTGTGTGACTTTTCTCCCTCTCTTTCCTAATTTTGGCTCGAAAAAACAAACACATACCCAACATGTCTTTTCATCCTAAAATTTATATATTTATATATTCTCGATTCTATGATTGTGATTAATAATTTATTTGACGAATCTTTTTCCAATGGGACAAACTTGGTTATTGTGTTTTTTTTTTAAAAAAACTTTGTATTATTAATATATTTGTATGCGCATCCGGATTTGGATGATTATGTAACGCATGTGCTGGACTTTGTAGTAGTTGCTGAGGTTTGTGAAGCTCTTATAATCCATTTGGAGATCTATACTTTTGCAAGTGGTCGTTTTATATCACAATCCATCCATCATTTGTAGTTAGAATGCTGGTGATGATCTGTTTCTGACTTTGTGGGCACGCTCATAAATGCTTTTATTTTTATAAATATGCTTAAAACAAAATTTAGGAAATTATAAGAAAATGACAGTAATGAGAAAATGGTATTTGATTATAAAATTTTAATGATGCGTCGCATGAATTTTGATGACAAGTCGTATCATGAATTGTTTACACGACACGTTAAGCATGAATTTAAGGTTGATGCCCAAACGCATCATGTGATATGGTCCATCTTCTGTTATAATCTTTTTGTAAGGTAAAAATCAAAGCATGAAACGACAAGTCAGCATGAAAAAGCACACATGAACTGCACAAAAGAGACACAACACAACACACTTGCTCATGGCTCATATTAGCATTGTTGTATACTACTGAATGAGCCAAATAATTTTTCAAAAAGATAAATCTCTTATTGTTTCGGTCAAACAATAAGAGAAAATATGAAAAAAATATTAATAATGAAAAAAAATTATGGCATCTTATGTAAGAGCATCATCAATGGAAGATTGTATTTTCGGGGGTGTAAAGCCACTTTATGCATATTCAATTTGTTTGTGATAATTCATTTTTTTGTTTTTTTTTACTTTTTAAAATTAATTTTGTGTGTTAGATTTATTTTATTTTTCCAAATAAATTGACATAAAAAAAAATTTAATTTGGAGAACATATGATTTTACCTACAAACTAACATAAAAATATCTATGTAGCAGGTATTTTTTTTCTATATTTCAGACCATTGGAAGTGCAATGCAAATTGCATTAAATATGGGCCTTCCATTTTGAATTCCAATCCATCTCAGCCATTCATCATAGAGCTGTGTAGGATTGCAGCACACCACTTGGTGTGCTGACGTCAGGTGGGGCACTCAACATAATTTTGTATGGCAAGAGTGATTCCAACCTTCTCTTTCCCTTTTTCTCCTGTTGAATGGAGATGCTCTAACTGGTGAATGGAACGCTCGGTCTCATAATAATTTCTCATATGTTTGTTATGTGCTTAGTTTACTGCAAGAATTAGATTCAATACAGCCGTTGTATGCAAGAATTTTTAAGCCCCCCATTGGTTTGGTTTTTTTGATAACTATTAACCACATCCAAGGTCATATGCCGATTCACTTGGGGCATGTTTACTAATCAAGTGAATCATATTTACTAATCAGGAATCGGAGTAACGCATGAATCAGAGTAATGAGAAATCGAGGTAAGCATGATTTCAGTTAACCAGGAATCGGAGTCATAATAACCATGAATCAGTAGTACCATGGTGGAAAAGACCCTCGGAAATAATAACCACATCCAAGGCCATTACCGAATCACATGCTTCAAGAAAAGAAACAACCGTAACATAATGCCTCGTTCCTTTTACCATAGATAATAAATGATAAATAAATAAATAACTGTTCAGTTAAAATTCCGTGTGATAACAAGATTGTCCACCTTTCATGAAGGAGTTTTAATTGACAATTAAAAAAAATGGAGGATGTTTAATACTAAGAATTACTTGGATAGATATATGAAAAGAGTCGCAAATGTTTCATAGGACTAGAAAGAAAAAAAGAAAATCTGTCACTAAACGTAAACTCCCCTAGAAGCAAATTATAAAAGCAGGTTACAAATAGTCTTAAACAGATCAGATTTTAGAGAATAAACTTATAAGAGTATTTATCAAGCTATTGGGTATTTAATTTTAATCAGGCCTAGCTCTCTTGTTGTTGCATGAAGGGCATTTGTACTGCTTAATCTGTTTTGCTCTTGCGGGGGTTATCTTCACGCACTTCATATGGAACCATGTTTCACAGAAGTCACAAAAAATCCAGGGTTCATCTAATGAGGATGGTCCGCCTCCACCACATGCCCCGCATGTCTCTTCACGTTCATCTTCCTCCTCTTCGTCCAAGCCCTCATCTTCATCCTTTGGCTGCACCACTTCTGAATGTCTTCCCTGAGATTCTGATCCTCGCTGCTTTTTTGTGACAAAAATAAGTAAATCAAATTGTTGCCATCAAATATTAGAATTGAACTCATTTAAAATCCAGGGTGCCTGGTAACTCCACTGAGTCACAAACAGATTCAGATTTTAATGATGAAAAAATACCACCAAAAATTGAATCTTTACGTTTCAATAGCGGGACAATGCCTCTTTCATTTGAGGTGACATATCAATAGAACCCATTATGTGCAAATTCCATGTAATCTTTTGCATTGCCAAGATTTACCCATTTTATGTAATTTTCTTGAAACAAAAGTACGCATGGAAAGTAATTTTACCGCTTTGGAGTTCGACTTGGATTTGTTGCTACCATGATTTGAAGATGATTTCTCTTTTACTTGTTTTTTTGCAGTACCAGTCACAACTTCAAATATTGTTGGAAGTTCATTAATCATATTAAAAAGTCGCTTCCTGCAACAAAAGAAAAACAACAATATATTTAACAGAAGCCCACAACCTCATGTTTATCTACCAAGGTGAACACAAAAAATGAACTTTACTGACAACCATGCAGCGTCTGATCAAGATAAACTCTACAGATTGGTTGCAACTTACCTGTCAGCCTTATCAAACCCAAATCTGGCACCAAAGTAGAAGGCAACAGAAACTAGCCATGCATCGCTATGAACAGCAACCAAAGATAGCCAGTCTTTTTCTTGCATACCATCTCTTGCAAAGTTAATACCAAGTGCAGGCTCTGGCAGTTCTGGAGGCACTTCTTCAGCAGGTAGGTTGACTTCCCATTGCTCACTAGGATATCCATATAAGGAAAGATTCTCCTTCTCTGTGAGAAGAAAATAGCTCATAAATACTGATTGAAACAGACAGCAAAAACATAGCCACAAATAGGAAGTAACACCAAAAAATGAAACTGACTGGAAACCGCCTTTTTTTTTGCCAGAACTGGGAAAACCCCTATTAGATACAGCTTTAATTGTCAAACAGCTCTGAACATCAAAGTATCACAGATCAAGCTTTGAAAAGATTTTATGCGGCCTTGAATTTATATGAAGGTTCAACCATTCAAAGAAAATAATTATCATTGATTCTGAGAAACCATTAAATTCATTAAAACAATAATGCACAGACATTATATCATAATAACAACAATGATCATCATTGTCATCTTGACTTCATAACAACCTTGTCCAGGATGCAACATCACTAAACAAAAAATAGATTATTCTCCTTTGACTACAGCTCTAAAGAAAATTATATAATTCATAACACAACACAAGCATACATGCAACATTGTATTTAGACAAACCTGGGACACACAGCATGCACAAAAGACAATTTAGCTTTTCTTCTTAATTCTCAAAATCATATTACTTAGAAGTTTCCCAGTATAGATTATTTCATCATTTAGAATGAACTCAATAACACCATGATTTAATCGCAATTTTCAAAAACAAATAATTGACCAAAGAAATTCTTACTAAGCTATGGTCATTTTTAGCCTCTCTTTTTTTTCTTTTTGTCTTTTGTCGATAAGTGACATCACAAGCATCTCCATTAACTTATTTGAACAGAGGCTCCTATATAGAACCTTGAACATGCTCAAAACACAAGAGTGCAAACAGCTATTGTGGATGACCAATATATTAGATTCCTGAAAGAATGTAATGACAACCTAGTTAAGTTCCAAATTTGTTAGAGACCTCTCATTTACAGCCCCAAAGGAATAATGTATACATAGCACACAAGCTATTCTAAAAGTGGAAGCCACATTTATGAAATAAACTTATAAAACATACAGGACTTACCAGGATCGCACATCTGAAAGAACTTTTCAACATCTGCAACAAAAATCTAAAACATCAGCAACAAGTAAAGCTCCAACAAACTTTTCAAAATCACCTCAAAAATAAAACTGAAGTGGCACGACAAAAAACTAAAACACATACAATTTACTTATGTCATGACTCTCCATTCAACTGATCTCAATATGTTAATCTAGTACAACAATATTCAAATCTAGGTCTTTACATTTATCTATTTTGAATCCCTAAGTTTCCTTCACATCAAAATAGAGGTTCTTTAAATCAAAAATAAAAAGAGTATAAGTGGACATATTCATTCATTCCTTGATTCATGAGAAAAAGAGTAACATATAATCAAACTCAAAATTCCCAATATTAAGTTTTTCTTTTTTAAAACAGCTAATGGCAAATTATCCTCCAAATAATTAAGGAACAAATATCTACTCCAGTTTAGAAACCTTCCATTTTCACACTAACTAAAAAGCACTATAATTGACTTTTCTCAGTTTACAAAAATTGGGGCCAAAGCACTACAAAAATAAAATCATTTCCCTTCTGCTCCTCAATCTGCTCTAAACAGAGATTTCATGAACAACAAAACAATTATAGACAGGCCCCTTTTTCGGCTTTCCTGCAGAAGCTAAAGATTAATCAATTAAAACCACTTTTCCCCATTCCAAAACAAAGAAAAACATCTAATTGAGAAACATTTTCTTCGGTATACCTTTATTTACTCCCAAAACAAAGACATAAAAGAATTTTCAACGTAATAATGGAATTCAACACTAAATAAATGGTAGTGAAACTAAATTAGTGAGAAAACAAAACGTAAAACACAAACTCGTCAGAAATTTTCTTCCAAATCGGAAACGAATATAACAACCCTACATGAAGTATCATTTTAGCTTCTCTTCTCATGTAATTTATCTGAAAATCAAACACCAAAGCTATAAAACAACTTAGAATTCCAAAATCAAAAGAATTTTTTATACAATCCTCAACGTGCTCAAAAACCAAAAACGCAGAATAAATATGAAAGCAAAGGGCATAATTCCATTCATAAATGAACTTTAAGCACACAATTTACCAATCTTCTACCATTTCCTTTCTTTAGTTTTCTCAGAAACCAAACAGAAAAGAGAAATGAGCCGAACCCTATTCCGAAGGGGAACAAGGGTGAATTCCCTACCATTTCCTACTGGGAAGTTATTCCGAACCCAAAACAACATTAACCGCTAATATTCATAATTTACTGTCCTTTTTCTTTCTAGATTTTCTCTGAAACCAAACCCAGAAGCTAAAACCAGTAAGTGCGAAAATATCCAATTCAAACTCAATTCAACAAAGAAACAAAACGACGACCAAAACACAAGACCAATTTCCAAATCTCAAATCAATATAAGCCCACTAATCAGTGAAAAAACACCAAATTCCTTTCTGGGCTTCCTCAAAAACCAAAGTAAACCTAAATAGTAACAAATGAAGAAAAAAAGCAAAAAAGAAAAAGACAGAGAAAAAGACCAGAAGTGAGAGCCTTGATCATGCCAGCTCTGCGGCCCTTAAAATCTCTGAAAACCTCCTCGACTGTGCGAGGATTGTAGAGTGCGGCATCAGCTCCCTTCATTGCTCTCTCTCTCTCTTTCTCTGTGTCAGAGAAAACCAAGTCAAAAACTCAATGAGAGAGAGGGAGAGTATACGAAGGTGTTAAAAGAGGAATTACAATTTTGGTCCTGGGGTTTGTTTTAATTTCAATTTTTGTCCCCTCATGATATTTGCATTCAGATCCTTATATAGTTCTATATTTACCTTTTATCTTTTTTTTTGGACAACTCATGCTGAAATTTGAATCTCCTAACAAAATTGAGACACTACCGAACCAGCTAATAACCAATGATCACTTAACAATCTTTTCCACCAAAAAAATAAAATTGATCACTTAACAAAATAAAACTCTCTCTTAATTCGATTCGGATCAAAATTTGATCCATTAACAACTATTAATGAGTATTGAGTGGCTATACTATCGTAGCATTCTATAATTTCTCCATTTACTGACCATATTGCTAATCACTTCTCTCTGTCATATATACACTAATAGGGCCCGCCTCTATTAGAGAGGTGGTCAACAAGTTCAACAAATATAGTATAAATAATAGGCTTTTTATCACAAATGGTCCTTCACGTTTATGAAATTATCACGAATGGTCCTTGAGGTTTTTTGTGACACTAATAGTCCTTAACGTTTTGACTTTTTATCACAAATGGTCCCTGTCATTATAAATTCCGTTAAGTGTGACGTGGAAGATAAGTGGAGCCCACATGTCCAATCACATTGTGACATGTGGATAAGAAATAATTAAATAATTTTTTTAATGAAAATTCCAATTGTTTTTTTTTCTGGAACTCTTCGTCCCCTTCCTTACTTCATCTCTCTCCCCCTCTGCCCTCGCTCTCCACCCTTTGCTCTCCATCTCTTCTCCCTGTCCTCTTCTTCTCCCTCTGTTTTTTCTTTCCCACTGCCACCTCAAGGTCCCTTAATGTAAACCAGTGGCCCCAACCCAAGTGAGAGAATTCAGGCAGGCCAACTAGAGGAGACGGGGCAGTTATTGGATACGATGAAGAAGCCTTGTACACTGTAACAGTGCTGGAACTCCCCTCTTATCCAGATTGGTACAGGCCACCATCGTTTTCTAATTGATTAAATGAACCTGACTGACTGCTATTCTCTCCATTTTTTGATTTTCCCATACCCAAACGGAGCATGATCTTGTCTGCTTCTTTGTCACTGGATTTGTCATGAATGGTGAGAAGAATTCCATCACGAGGAGCAAATTCACTTGCAGATACTTGCTAACTTCCTTAATTTCTTTTGAGACGGTTGGGATTTGACTAAAGGGAATCTTGTCCCTAGCTTTCCTTAATTTCTTACGTGAAGTAAGGCACATTGATAACACAGAGAGGATAAATAATGCAACAGCTATTCCAATTACTTCTCAGACCTTCAGACTAAAGAAAGCTTCCTTGGGTAACTCTGCTTTCAGATCGGAGGCCAGACCTTCAATTTACCAATTCCCCACAAAAATGAAAACTTGAAATAAATAAAAAATTATTTAATTATTTTTTTATCCACATGTCACAATGTGATTGGACATGTGGGTTCCACTTATCTTCAATGTCACACTTAACAGAATTTATAACGGCAGGGACCATTTGTGATAAAAATCCCAAACGTTAAGGACTATTAGTGTCACAAAAAAACCTCAAGGACCATTCGTGATAATTTCATAAACATGAAGGACCATTTGTGATAAAAAGCCTAAATAATATTATTGATGAGTACCCATTATCTATCCCTATCTGGCAATTAGGTTATGGGGTTAATCCATGAACGACACTGTGACATGGTTTTCCATGGCAAATAGAGATTTTTTTTTTAAAAGTAACTTTCTATTAAGTTAAACTTCTGTAATAACAAGATTAAATTTTAAAAGTATACAAATTTATAAATAAACCCAATCCTAGGCATGTATTTATAAAAAAAACCAAAGCACTATTTAAACATAGAAACACATCCAAAATCAACAATTGTATATTTTTTGGGTGTGTTTATAAATGGGTTTTGAGTGTGTGTAATGATGGGTTTTGAGTGTGTTTATAAAGTGTTTTGGGTGTTGGGTTTTTTTATAATTTCAGCCCCCATTTTGGGTGTTTTAGTGAAACTCCCTTAAAAATAAGAGTAGGAGAAAATGGGAGTGGAAATAATTTAATTAAAGAAAAAGACTAACAGTTGTCATTCGCTTAATAAATGAAGGCAATTGGTAATTCATATGGAAAGAATGTGATTGACCACCTAGCAGTTATATGATATTGCTACTTGCAGCCTTGCAGGTAGGATTTAGTTGCATGTACGAACTGTTTTCTGTTAGAGCGCATCATCAAGGTTCATTTTAAAGCCATGAAGAAACCTTAAATAATTAACCAGATCAATTGTTATTTATAATTTCCTTTTTGGCATTATTTGCTTGGAAATCCGGAACTAGCACTTTTACTTTGAGCAATCAATAGAATTTTCAAAACCAAGGTTAGTTTTCTGCACAAACATAATTTTTCATCACTTACAGAAACTTTTAAATCCAAGGTCAATTGTCTGCACAAATACGCAGATTATTCATCACACCCAAGAGTAATTATGTTCTTGTCACCATGTATCAGTTAACCATAGTTCATCAGGAATGCTTGTGTTTTGCCCAAAAACTAAATATAAAGGTTAACAACTAGAAAAAGGAAACTTCAACAGAGCCGAGGATGACTTTCCGAAGGAATTCGAAATGTAACTCAGCCGAGGATGACTTCCCGAGGGAATTTGAAACGTAACTGAGCTGAGGATGACTTCCCGAGGGAATTCGAAAGGAAACTTCAACAGAGCCAAGGATGACTTCCCGAAGGAACAATAGATAGGAACTCTAACAGAGCCAAGGATGACTTCCCGAGGGAACATAGCAGTCGTATTCTCCAACAGAACACTGAACACTGACTGCTATGGTGATTGTTCACCGGAGGAGGGAAATATGGTGCTGGTTCCCACCACCACGCACATCAACAAAGGGAACTTGCATGGTCCCACCAATGTGAGAGGGGTAGCCAGAGAACCTGAAATCTTGCTGTGGAAAGATATTATCACTGTTGGAAGTGCTTGTGACTTCAGAGCAAGAAGTAGTGGAAGCACCATCTCTATAGTTGTCAGGCTCATGAACTTCGGATTCGGACATATTTCTGGTCAAATGTAGCTGAGCTGAGCCTGAAACATCCACTCTATGGTTTGTGGTATTAGGCTTGGAATCTTGGACCTTCTTCATGTTGAGAAAGCGCCCACCAGATCCTCTAGCCCTCTTTAATGCATGAACATGCCGAGATTCGTGAAGATAGGGCTGCACATATTTCAGAATGGACTTTCTTAGAGAAAATGCTTTTGTCCGTCAAAAAAAGTACAAGTCTCCCTAACATAAACCACACAGAGACATTTACAAATCAATAAAAAACACTTCACATACCTTACGAATTTTGACGAGTTTGTTCTGAGCTTCAAGCTTGGCACGATATTGTCTCCTCCTTAAGATTGCACGATACTGTTTTGCATTTACATAAATGGGTTCATCTTCTGTAAGATCAAGAGGCAAGGGAACCCTAGCAGGAGTAATCCCCATCACCTGGGGATGATGAATCTGGAGACATTTAAATGATGAATATCTCATAAAATGGAAACAGAAGAGGCACATTCTTATGCAAAAACCACCAGATGTGGTCTATTTTTATAAATCTTCAGGTCATGGTTCGATTAAAGGGCAAAAGAATCAGAATCTATATCAAAACCACTAAATTGTAGAATCCACAAGGTAGAACCACAGAAGAGATATAATATAATATCTTATAAAACTTTTGTATTTTGATCCCAACAATAATAGGTCTTCAAGATTCCTCACTCATTTTGCATCTATGCCTTGAAGGTTGAACTTCATAAAGAACTGGTCTAGGGTTAATAAATAGGCAAGAAACTTTATTACTATAAATAATTATTAATAAAGGAGAAAAAGAATAAGAGCAAAGGAGATGCAAAGCAAAATAGAATCAAAATTTATAAGATGGCAAAAAAAACATTAGCAAACCTACTTTAAGAATATCAAACTATCTGTTGTACATTGACTTTAAACAATTTGCAAGAAAAGATGCCTAGGAAGGTGCTACATGGCTAAAAAGATTTAGGGTCTAAACCTTGAAAATTCTTATGATGAGTTGATAATGAAGACAGGCATATAGCCTTAGCACTGTGAAAAGAGAATGAACAGTTTGAAGTGCAACATGCATGATCACCGTCCTACATAAGATTCCAAAATTTCCTTTTATGCTAATTTTGACAGTATTGACGTTGCAACTGTCATAATGAAGAAGATTGAATTAATGCATCCTCAAAGCTGGACCTAATGTTGTAGCATCTGCAGAATGATTGGAAAAACAGCCATTTAAAACTTCCTCCAAGAATGATTTTCATGTTTTGAAAATCCTGCAAATTGAAAGAATCTATTATATGTGCTTTCTGGGTGAAGGCATGCCCTTCATGATTACTTCTATTAACAACATCAAAACATACTTCAATGCCAAAGGCACCATATATTGTTCAAGATTTTGCGCAATCACATTGAAGGAAATGACAAAGCCTCATTTAGTAACTCGGAATTTTCAAGTTCTAATATAATTTGAACTCTATTGATATAATTTGATGTGGAAAATATTGAAAAGCATAATTTTTAGGTTCCCAACATACTATGAAAGCAAGCTCACATAAATTAGAAAAGAGGTTCTATTAGTATTCACTTTCAAGCACTCACCGTAGCTTGTGGCCCACAAGCAGCAGCAAGTAAGCTACCAAAGTATGGTTCAGCATAGTGGAATGGAATGTGACCCTGAATATAATCAGAAAAAGTTTAAGATTCCCAGCTTTCAGCAAGACAAAACACAAGCAAATCTCAACTTACCATTGGGTGGCTAAAATCAAGTTGTGACGGGAAGACAAAGCCCTGACTTGCCATTGACGAGAGTGATTTCAGGTGACCACCAACAGGCTTCCCTTGTTTTTCATTATATCCTGCATGAACAAGACTAACCAAATTAGATATTGTTCATGCGTCGTAACAAAGGAAATCAATGTGAAGATCCCATTACTTTATTGGGGAAAGTTCTCTGATAAGTACAGTAGTAAGCCAACTCAGACCACATTGATACAAGTTTTGGCAAATGGAATAAGGAGCATAATATTAATCTCCAGATCATTGTTGCTGAACATTACTCCAAGTGGTACATAAATGCAGAATCGATTATCTCTTCACAATTATTCTGTTTCTTGTCAAACAAACAAAAAAAGCACTAATAACCCCATATATACAGAACATATCTACATATAAGGAACAAAAAATCCGTAGAAGCATCAATGAGAAGCCAGTTTCCACAAGAAGGGAGGTAAAAGGAAAACTAAGGGAACGAAAACATAGAGATAAACCAACCCGATTGTGCTGAAACTATGCCTTCCCCACATGGGTTGCCTTCTTTCATACTATCGACTTCAGAATGTGATTGACCAGTTGATTGAGTTGACGACGAATCTTGATCTTGAAAGTGAATTCCAGATTGCTTTCTGTTATGACAATTTTGTAGAGGCAAGCCCATCTTGAAGATTAAACTTTTGGAGGTAGACTGTTGGACATGTGTTTCAGTAGAATTCTCCCATGATGACGATCCAACAATGAATGGAAATGTCGAATGTGCAGAACCAATATCAGAGTTTTGCTTATACAAATTCTGCATTGTCTAAAACAATGATTCAGGTTGTCTACAAATTGTGGCGTTGAAACTTTATAGATCTTCAAATATGTTAAAAGAGGAAAACCTGAACTTTTACTTAAATTGTCCACTCATCAGCAACCAGGAATGCAAACTGCGACAATGCTACTACATTCAAGTCATAAAGAACGTTGGTAAATTAACTTTTCATATGCACTGCAAATTGCAATACCGAAATTAAGAAATCAATTTAAGAGGACAGAACAATATAACATCACTTGAGTGAACTACGGTACTGATACTAAACATGATGCATAACAGAAGATAAATCACATCCACTGTACCCAAAAGGGCACACCAACAAGAGTTGATGCTGCAGATATACGAGAGTACTATACGGCATGCCGCATACACGGGATCCTAAGTGGTGGATATAAAACTCCAGTAAGAACCATAGGTGGAGGGAAAACTATATAGGGGATGATAAAAAGATATTCAAACATATCTGGGACCAAATAGGATTCAGATCAACTTATCCTCAGCATTGCATATCAGCAAGGCAGACCTCCATCCCTTCCATCAGTTAGAATTCGATACAAGGACCAAGCTATAATCTCGGTCACTGGGTGTAGTGATGATTTCTAAACCATATATAGTACTAATTTGGATATTGATAAAATGCAGAAACCAAAACACATGCAAACACCCTTCTTTCCCTCAATCCTAATACCAACAAAACATTGAAGTACTTAAAAGGCATGGAAGACAGCTCCAATCAAATGACTAGATATACACAGTGCTACTGTTTTCTATATCAAGGGGGAAAGGACAAGCATAAATTTTTTTTTTTGAGAAGAAACCAAATTAGGTAATCAACTATGAATTTTGTTAAATATCAGAATGTGTAAAGCAAATGAATTATTAATTTATTTTTTTTTTTTTTTTTTTTTTTTTTTTATTTTAACATATTATTGAATTATGAAAAAAAACACAAAAGAAGGAAAAGGCAGAGCTGAAAATGTTGAATAAACTCTCACACAACAAAACTCCATACTTTATCAGAAAGCCCATTCTCAAATTGGAAACCATTTTAAACATGCAATACCAAGAATTAAAATCCCAAACAAGGACAAAATAATGACAATTGCGCCCAAGAACAAAAACTCCTCCCAAATCAGGAAAACATATGACTCTGAAGTCTTACCCAAAATAATTATCAAAACCAAAAACAAAACAAAAGTCATACCCAAAATAAGAAACCCATCATCTCAAACAAAACAAAAAAACACTAGAAAACCAACCTCACCATCTTAAGCTCCACATGCAAACAAACCACAGGCTCGCTACCAAGCAGAAAATTTTGAATAACAAAATTCTTTTTAAAGAAAAAATATATATTTACCAGTGAAGTTCAGACAAACTAAAAGGAAAGAAATAAAAATCAAACAAGCCCAGGTCAAGAAAAAAGGCATGAAATTTAAGCAAAAAGAGTGAGTGAGTAGTGAGAGAGGGGACACCTTTGGGATAATATGGTGAAGTGATTGGAATTAAGAAATGGGTTTTGTTGTAAGCTCTGAATTGTGCATGTCTTCTTCTTCCTTAAACCCACAAAGCAGACTCTCTCTCTCTCACTCTCTCTCTCTCTCTCTCAAAAACTTACTCTCATTTGGTTTGGCTTATTTGGTGCAAGGGCTCCATCTTTCATTTCCTTAAACGACAGATTTCCTTGCATTAAACGCACTCACAAAGTCACAATTCAATCTCTTCTCACCCCACCACCTCACCTCCCTCCTTTCACCACCTTCCCATCTTCCTCTCTCTCTCTCTCTCTCTCTCTCTCTCTCATATAAACTAATATTGTTCTACGTGTCATTTAATTTAACTTGTGATTATTTATTGCCAACATTTTCTTTGGATAAATTTTTCTCGTTTGGTACTTCGTCTCTTTCCTCCGCAGTTCGCTTTTTGTCGTCTTCTGCTCCTCAAAAAATAAATAAGTACTCTGAATTTTCATTTTCATACAAAAAGAAAATTCAATCACACCCAGAAAAAGAAAAATTAAATTAAAAATACAACCAAATAAATAAATAAAATACATAAATACGTACGCATTCACTACTTGGCCAGGTAGACGACTAGCCGCCCTTGGATCTTCAGCTGGTTCTGAACCACGCCCTCCTGGTGCGCGTGGAAGGTAGACCAGATTCTTAGTCAACGACGGGACTTCTTCGCATGTCCAAATGCTCCGGCTATCAACGAACCGTTGGATCACGTAATGCCTGCTGTCCCCACCATCCAACGGTCATCTCTTCCTCATAATTCTCATGTGTTGGAGAATCCCGTTGCCGTCCTTCTGATTACATGTTTCCTGCCATGCCTAGTGTTACCGTGCTGGGAACAGTTGCTTAATAGTTAGGGCTTCTTAAATTTATGTTCAAAACGATTATCTGTTATTGAATTTAATCACACATTTTTGGTTTTTTATGTAGGTCCTTTAACATTTATTACTTTTTTTGCTGTGTCAATTTTACCCTTGAAGTAAATAAGGAAAGCACATTGAAAATATAAATTTAATACATTATTCCCTTGTAATTTAATTTCTGAATTTAAATTTTGAAGTCTTTCCTTCATAACATTTTCCTATATATGGATAAAATACAATTTAATCAATGAAAAATAAAGATCCACACATTATATTAATTATTCAGGCAAACACCCACATGAAATTATGTACCTAACATATAGGTAAATAGTATTATTATTAGCAATGGAAAAAATTTAGTGATAAATCGTGTTACCTATAAGTCATGAACATAAATTAAAAGACTACCTATAAATCAGGAACATAAATTAGAAGACTACCTATAAGTTAGATACAAAAATAAACAAATAAAAATGGTATGTTATCTATAAAATAAAAAAAATTTATAAAAAAGGTACGTAAAATACTATTATTCATTGTCGAAAATATGAAAAACACATATACCTATGCAATAGGCAATAGAACAATATACCTACACCATAGGATAATATATCTACGAGAGTATGTCATACACCTCTACCATAGAGACAAATGAATTTCAAGAGACTTTCCATATCTGACATCAAAATGGTCCCCAAGAATCATTTGAGGAATATTCTGCCATAATTCTCTACTTGCTATGGAAGTATATTGCAGGCTTATTTTTTCAAATTGTCTTTTGTCCCTTCATAAACTCTACTGATGTGAAGAAGAAATGGGAGAAAAGCTCTTGGGGTAGGAAACTGATTCAATGAGGAGAGATAGGTTTTTATTTAAATGCTCTATGGGATATGTTTGCGATATTTTCCTTTTCTATTCAATGACAAAGTCATGAATGGCTAATTAAAATACAAAGTTATAAATAAACCCAATTCTAGACATGTATTTATAAAAAAACCCAATCACTATTTAAACATAGAAACACACCCAAAATCAACCCCAAAGTCAACTTTTTGGGTGTGTTTATAAATGGGTTTTAAGTGTGTGTAATGATGGGTTTTGGGTGTGTTTATATGTTTAAATAGTGCTTTGGTTTTTTTATAATTTCAACCCCCATTTTGGGTGTTTTACATAAATTACTATTACCTTATTCAAGGCATAATGGGCAACATTGGAACAAAAAATTATTTTAAAAAAGAGATATTTAGTGATATACCCATTCTTATCACTAATATTATAAATAAACCTTACACAATTGAATTTCTATAAACAAACCCAAAAAATGACAGCTGGCCTTATTGAATTTAATATTAATTATTAAATTACTTTAATGCCCAATTGAGTGTTTTGGATATTTTTATGAGATTTTGAGGTTGGACTTGTTTTAAGAAATAGATGGCAGTTTTGTAATTTATAATAAGTTAAAAGCTCTTTTGTTATGTTGTAAATGGGTTTCGGGTGTGTTTCTAAAGTCTATTTCATATGAGTTATTTTTATAATTTGGGCCCCTATATTGAGTATAATAGTGAATCTCCCTTTAAAAAAATAAAAATAAAAAGATTACATCATAAAATATTAAAAAATGAATGTAATTCTATGTGGCACAAGAGTCAAAGGACTTGTATCAAAGTTGCCACATCTGATGATTAAACCCAACTTCTCAATGAAAATTTGGATATATATCAACTTTTCTATAATGGTTATAGACGTGGGTAAAAAATGTAGAAATAAGTTATTGCAGAATGCTAGCGTCTGTTGTCTTTGGGCATGTGGCACATTTCCAGCATTAAATGATTGCAATTTGATATGCTTGTCAGTTTTAAAGTGGAAAATTTGTCCATCCAACAATATAATTGCGATTTTAAACAAACAAGAATCATATTAAGGAAAACTCTCCAATATGAAGAGGAGGACTGAGGTTAGATCATAATCAACATCAACTTCTTCTTCTTTCCAAAGTTAGGAAAGTGGAATGAGGTTTTTTCACACACGCTACTAAAGTGTCATTAGAGTTCAAACATAAGACCACACTAGTTTGCAAGTCAAAGTCTTTTTCAATTGGATTAGATCTCGTTGGCTAAATTCTACGTGTTAACCTATATCCAATTGAAACTCCCGCTACCTAATTGTGATGAGATAGAAAGAGATATTCCTTTCCCTTAGGTAAATAATGTATCTTCCTTTTTCTTAGGTAAATAATTCATGTTCCATTTATATACGTATGCATCTCCAAGACTTCCAATTCATAATTGGACGGTATTCCTAAAGTTGGTCAATAGAAAAAGAAAATGTCACACGGAGATTAATACGCGTTTGGAAAGAGAGTGGAGAAATATTTTTGGGTTTTCCAATCACCTTTAAAAAAAGGCATTAAAAGCTAAAGCACTTGAGCAAAGATAAGGCAGCTCCCAACACTTGCCCCTCCACATGGCATTTAATACATTAGTGCCATCTGCCATGGCTTCCATTGTTAAATAAACTATAACCGGTGTCAATTTTAGTTTAATTTTCTAATTGAGGGTCGCAATTAAAACCAACTCACATAGCCTTCCAAAATCCCCAAGAGTAATTGTTTAAAATATTTGGCTTGTAATGTTTGAATTAGAACCAAGCTTCAATTTTCAAGACACAACATTTTAGAGTTCTTTGTCTTGATCTGACAAATTAAGTAACGATAATACTTTCAAAATTCGGTAATTGATGTTTTGTAATAACACACAAAAACTCAATTAAAAATTATTATCCTACTTATGGTTTCTTCAACAATGCAATTTAGCACTTATAGATAAGTATACGTTTCTATTTCATGACTTTCTGATTGAGAATATGAAACCTTAAAATGACTAAATCTAGTATAAATACCCAAAATTAGAATTTTTATTTAAATCCCTTGAATTGTGACAGTTTATAAACTTTTAATCTAATTACAAGTAGAGGTGGACAACATAATCTCCGAATTGTATTTCTCTTGCCCTTCACTAATATTTAAATCTAACACTTCACTTACAGGAAAACTACACTTTAATTAAACTTAAATCAAGATCAAAGAATTGTATAGACTAGAGTGCAATACTAATTAGTAGCCAGACCATTAGAGCATTAGATTATATTATATTATATTTAACCTAATTATCACGTGAGAAAATAAGAAGAAAAATAATGGAAGGGCAGAGATTAGTACCATTCTTTCAGTGACCAAAATTCCCATCTTACAAGCGACAAACCCACCCAACCTAGGCCCAAGGGCATTGTTGTCATTTTGAAGTATTAATTAGTTAATATACTCTCTTTTTTCTGCCTTCATTGTAGGAGATAATCACATTTTATATAAGCTGAACATGGTCTTACCTTCCATTGATATATATATATATATATTTATTTCCACTATAATGACAAGCATCATCTCCAAAAACATATTTAATTGAGGGAATTCAAGTCAAAAGATTACTAATTCTAGTATTTTACACCTCATTTTTCCTTGTGGCACTATGAGTCATATACCCAATAGAGAGAAAATCATAATCAAAGGTTCTCCATCAGATGCATCAAGTAATTTTTAATTCTTATAAAACAAGTATTTATTAATTAACGGGGTCTATCTCATATTCGAACCCCTATAATAACATTGATATTCCTCGTAATTTAAACTATCATCTGTATTCCGAAATAAAACGCTAATTGATCAGTTAAATTTTTATTTCAATAATGTTATTCAAATAAACAAAAGAGAGTTTTTGAATAATATAAAAATCATTAGTTTAATGATAAACGCCAAGGAATCTAACATAAACCAACCAATATAAAATATTGTCTGCACCCAAAAAGAGAGGATAAAATACAGGGCATTCTTAATCAACTTTCTAAAACAGAAATTCATTTTAAATTAGGGCTTATGGGTTATGGCCATCCGTCATTTGGACAACTAATCAACTCGCATGCTGATTCTTTGTGAATATGAATTTTAGCAATAATCAAATCATTTGATTATTGGAATATTATTGTTGTTCCTTATCATTTCCAATCACTTTAGGTTGATAGGGAGACCTCGTACACATAGAAATTATGTACGATGAAACTGGGCAAGTCAAAAGGAGCCGAGGTCTATTGGGAGAAAGGTGGCAAAGGCCAAGAGATGGAGTAATTCCACCAATAATTGTGCAAAAAATTTAGAGCAAATTGCTCTTAACGACACAATTAGAATTGAGAGAGACATGAAAAGATATGCATATGAGAAGACAATAGATGAAAAATTTGCAAGAGAAATGGAGTATACACACAAACAAGACAAGTACAAGAAGAATTGGGAAACTATGGCTATGGATACGAGTCATTTGCCAAAGATGGACCTAGCAACACCAATTGATTAAATGATGAAAACCATTAGGTTGTATTGAGAAGAGTTGGCATTTATTAATTAGTTGTTTAGCTTGTCTTTTATTTAAATATCGACACGTAGCAACTCATAATCTTATCTAAAATTTGAGATGTGAATTTTATAATAAATATGGATACGTGTCAACCGAAAATTTTATTCAAAATATGAGATGTGAATTTTATCTAAATTAATATGTTAAGTATTTTTTTAAAAAAAAGTGAATAATATTTACCTTTTGCTATAGTAATGGGTGGAAACACAACAAGCTTTTTGCAAGGGCTGGCACTATTCAAGTGAATAGTAATAACCATTGCCTCCCCTAATGGCAAATGAGTGAAAATGCTCTTATGTCACTCAAGAAGGCATCACAAAAGACAGATGAGAAGATAGATATTGAGAGAAAGTGACAAAAATTATTAGC
Source organism: Prunus armeniaca (assembly GCA_903112645.1). NCBI lineage: Eukaryota > Viridiplantae > Streptophyta > Magnoliopsida > Rosales > Rosaceae > Prunus > Prunus armeniaca. The sequence goes on along the minus strand of CAEKDK010000003.1, from coordinate 3,371,703 downwards.
CGTTGCCAAAAACAAAAAATAAAATAAAGTTGTATCACGTTGCGTTTGTTTTTATGATTATGTCCTATTTGATTCCATCCAAGAAAAATTAGTATCTTAATCACATTTTATATTGCGAGTGAAAGATACAAGAACTGAGAATTTGGTAGTGGTGGTGGCTTCATGATTGGGTCTCAAATGACATGACAAAATTATCCCATAACTATATCTTTTTTTTAATTCATTCTTGTTTGTTTTTAATAGACGGCCTAAGAAAGTAAGAAACATGGAGGCAGGAACTTCCTTGGAACTTGGAAGAAGGTGGATTGGTGGTGTTCTCCATAGCCTATAAGGACCAAGAGTTAGTTTGTATCAATGTTTTTATTTTATGGGAGTTTCACTAAAATACCAAAAATGGGGGCTGAAATTATAAAAAAAACCAACACCCAAAACACTTTATAAACACACTCAAAACTCATTTATAAACACACCCAAAAAATACACAATTGTTGATTTTGGGTGTGTTTCTATGTTTAAATAGTGCTTGGGTTTTTTTATAAATACATGTCTAGGATTGAGTTTATTTATAAATTAGAAAGCGATACGTAGTTAGATTGATCAAGTATGTCCTAGTTGTACACAAGAGGATGCCCTAGTTTTTCTTTTACCAATTCCATTTGCACTGTTGTTTCTCTTTATGTTCATCCTCATGTAATTTATCACATAAAGAAAGATACAGAAGGACAAAACAATACAATCAAAATAATTAACTCTCTCCATGCGTATTAGAAGTTTCCATTACCTCTAAAGACATTGCATAAGCATTGAAGATAGGATGTTTTCTCCAAAGATGCATCTAATACTTGAAAAATCCAAATTAATCTGGATTGGATTGAGCAAGAAAGATCTGTTTATGGTGGTGTTGTTGGCATGCTATGTGCGGCTGCTCCTGTGTTCTAGATCTAGGGTTTCTTTGTTTAATATTTTATGGGCTTTTGTTGTTTATTTGGTTTTCTATCCTTGGGCCTGCTATATTTGTTGGTATTAGGCTGCATTGGAAATGAGTTTCCTCAATTTGTTATGTTTCCCACTATTAATGAATAGTATTTCCTGACCAAAAATTAAAATTAAAAATATCCATTAGCAAAATAAATCAGAGCGACAAGTCCAGTGACACAGGGCTGACCCTTTATATAGGCCAGGAGGATCCAATCCAGTTTCATTGTCCAAAGAGATGTGCTCAACCCAGCACAAAGGCCTCCCAAATTCCAACCCAAAATAAAAATTCTCACCAACTATGAAAAGCCCTAACCCAATTGATCCATAGAACACATTTCTGGACCACACTGTACATCACATTTTCTAATTAAATCATCCATTGATTGAAGGCACTAATTAAATCCACTTTCTTTCTTTTGGGCTGCTATATCTTGTCCCAAATTAATACAAAGCCCTGATAGACTGTTTTTTGGTTAAAAAAATAAAATAAAAATGCAAGGGTTTTTTTAATTTACTTTTTAATACAAGTGATATTAGGATAGGGGGAAATCGAAACCAGGATTTCGGATGGGGATGAGTGCAAAGGTAAATGCTCTTTAACCACTTGAACTACATGCTCCTTACATCAAAATATAAGTTTTGTGAATGCAAAAAGCAAAAAGTTCACTTGTTGTTTGTGCTTTTTAGGACTGGTTTTGTACTACCACTTTGCATTGTGTTTTATGATCTCACTCCCACACAATGCAAGAAAAGCATATATATTTGATCCTGCAATATTGCTTCCATTTAAATATACAAAGTGTTGCCCACAAAGCACAAACACATAAAGTTGTTAGGCCTGCATAAAATACATATAAATATACATATCTATCTCCCACCACAAACAATCCAAAACTTGGGTTACAAGGAGACAGAAAGGTACTCTACAATAGGCTTAGTTGGAAAACTACTTTACCCTGCATCATATTATACTCCGAGTCTAGCCTCTTTTGTGAAGGAACAATAGGGACTTTCCACATCGGAAGAGGAACACAGTTGGTTTGTTGTCACCCTAAAGAAAAGCACAACACAATAATGGAGCTTTCTCTCCACTCAATGCCATAGGCTTCTAGACTTCAACTCCACAAATTTGCATGTTACGAATCATTTCATTTGGGGTACATAAACTTATGGGTATGTATATAATAATATTATTCGGATTACATTTAATAACTAATACACGAGATCGATTTTAACAAAAAGAATAACAGAATTGATGGCAATGACGAAAGTGAAATACAAGAAAAAGTTTGAGAAATATAGAGTTCAAAAAACCAATTCATGGATTAAAAGTAAGACTCGGATAATAGTTCATGGACTGTTGATATAATTGCTTTGATATTCTCTCCATATCAATTCAGCTTGTTGTTGCGTTTGATCATTGGATAAGTTATATATATAGTCAGTACTTTAGTTTCTTTGTATTTGTTTTTGATAATCTTAGCAATACAATGTTCTTTTATTTTTTAAAAAAATATTAAAAAAGATACAATTTCCCAAATGGAGTTTAGAATTTGTATGGTTGAATGCTTCTCGGAAATGGGAAGTCCTATTTGGATTGGATGGCATGGTATGCATGTCGGAAATTTGTCCTTCAGTTAATACTTGTTGAAGGTTAAAGTTATGAGAGCATGCATGATATTGGGAGCACACATAATTGAGATGTGAATCATTAAAAGGGCAACAAGGGAACATGCATGTCGTTTTGGGGGTGCTCCTACACAACATCATAACTTCCCAGCATTGCTTCATCCTGCATGTGGCCTAATTAATGAAGACCATGAATGATTTTTGTTTATGTACACCACGTATGTCGAGATGAGTGACATAGAAACATAACACGTGTTACAAAATCTAAATTACGATAAAACATGTAATGTAGCTTATGTAAAACTAGACAGCACATGTCACTCATCTTGTCATGTGATTAGAAAGCTTCTATTCAAAATTTTATCCACCATATGAGGCTCGAGCAAGCTTTTTTTGTCTGAATTTTTCTTTTTAACGTTACGTCATATATTCACCTTAATAGAGAAGTATTAAATTAGCTTAGGCTTTTTATAAAATTTTCTAAATTAGCTTAAGCGTTAAGAGTACAGGTAGACAGGACCAATGGGCTCCTCCCAACATGTGATTAAGGTAAACTTGAACCTTTTCTTTTCTTTTCTTTCTCTAAATAAATTAATGTAAACTTGTTGATTAAGAAAGTGTTAGGCTCACGTGACTTTGTGGTTGTAATTTGCGAGTTGTGAGACTGAATCTTGCAAAATTATAGCATGGATTTTCTATCCGTACTGCTTTTCCACAAGCGTGCTCACTATTTGACCAAACACAGAATCAAATTTGCTTTCGTTGAACTTTGGTCGTTAAGCACTTCCTTTTGATCATCTGCTTTTTTCAAGAAGACACCAATTTTTGTTGGCAAGAAAAGAATTGATCTCTATGTACTAAACAATATCACTTTTGACATCCTACTGTGTGTTTTGATGCCCTATTTTAAAATCATACGTGTAAATTGAAAATTGTTTAGTCATTTAATTGTTAGCAAAATGACAAACTAATCGAACAATGGTGTGCTCGATTACGGTTTTTTGTTGTTAAGAAAACTCGATTATAGCTTTAATGTCAATAAACTTAAGACCAACTATGTGTTTAGCAGTTTGGACCCGAACCCAACCCGAACCGCACCACACCCAACCATACAATACCTTTACAAATTACACGGTCTAAATGAGTAACTGTTTCTTTACAAATCAATCCACTGTTGCAAAACATTCCATGTCATCCCATCTCATGTCAATTTATTCTTGTCATAATTGCTAGATATTTGCGAGTTATATAGCTCACGAGCATTAACTTTTCAAATGAATGCTCTCACGTAAATTGCATACAAACCTCACATACACCAAGAATTGAAAAGGTCTAATAATAATGTCTCCCTCTATCAATAGGTTCTAACTCAATGAAAAAAAGGGCATTAAATTAGGGCCCGTTTGATAACCATTTTAATTTTTGTGCTATAGTATAGAGGAAAAAGAGTGAGAATGAGGGTGGAGATGATATTGAGAGGGAAAATGAGAGGAGATGATGGGAGGGAGGAATAACAAAAGTGAAAACAAAAACTAAAAACAGAAATCTATTTCAAATTTTTTTCCCTTTCAAGATTTTATTTTCACTTTTATTACTCCTCCCTCTTATCCTTCCCTTTCATTCTCTGTCTCAATCTCATCCTCACTCCTATTCTTATGACCAAAAAATCCTCACTCCTATTTTCACTCTCATTTTCCTCTATACTTTAGCACAAAAAATGAAAACTAAAAACTAAAATTGAAATAGTTATCAAACGGGCTCTTAATTAGTGATCTCATATTCGAATTTATATGGCATTTTGATGGATTCCGAGCCTCTACATTTAGCATTCGTACATTTACAGGCATTTAAAGGGATGTTAACCATTAGATTGATCTAATGAATTTCAATAAATCCACATCATCATAATTGTATTATACCAAAACTCACCATTCGCACTTTATTATATGTATATCTTTAAAATTAAAAATTAAAAACTCCCATCAAACATCAACCACCTTCCTCCCCAACCCAGGCCCTATACTGCCCGCCAATTGCCGCTGCCTCTCACTCTCTTTTCTTCTTTCTCACACACACCTTCAAAAGGTCCTATAGTTGGTAGGCACCTCTAGGATTTTCAGTTGCTGTTTAATTTTGAAGCATTTGCTTGTTGTTGAGACAATAATTCCATGTTAAATATTACCATAGGACTATGGATGGCGCAGAGAGAGGTGGTGGCCATGAATAGCAGCAACTGGTTGGGGGCTGAGACTATTATTTTGTATTTTTAATATTTTATTTCAAAGGTATTAGATACACATAAGGTGTAAAGAGATGCTGATGTGGACTTGTTAAAATTCATTAGATCAATCTAATGGTTAACATCCTCTTAAATGTTTGATAGTGTGTATTAGACTATCATTTGTATTTTATATATATATAAAGACAGTGTCCCAAAAAAGATGAGTAGGAAATGTAGCGAAAGTGATAAAACTCGTGGACATGGGCATGTGAGAGAGAGGGTCAGAGCGCTAGCGTCTGGTTTCCACCTTTTTCGCTCGTTTAGGGTGGCGCTGGGGCGCACGCATGACGCAGACACACACAATGGCCCACGCCCACACCCACACGGCCAGCCAGGCCACATTAATTACTATAATAATAATATTAATAATTTTCATTCTATTATTGTTATTATTTTTTATATTATTGTTATTATTGCTGCTTAAGCCCTCACCACCAGTTTTGCAATTTGCCTTTGCCCAAATCTCAATGTACCCAAGACACCCCCCAAGTATCAAGCAAACAGAAAGAAAGAGAGTGACAGATACTCATTCTCTTTTTTTTTTAAAATAAAATTTTAATATTTGTTTTATAGCAACAAATCATAGTTTGCCAATTTTACCATTTTAGACATCATAGTTTCAATTTTATTATACATTTTTAAGTTCGAGTAATCTAGAAACATGGTACAAATTCGGTCAAATTCAATCCAATTATGTTTCGTTTTTAGCATGAGATTTGACAGAACAACAAAATTAGAAGGATTTTAAGAAATTTTTTAAAGCGTTCTCAAATTGCTCAAATTTAAAATTATATAGATAAAATCTAGAAAATTAAAACTAGGGGGACTAAAGTGATGCATAGATGAAAATGACTTTTTGCCTTAGTTTTAACGAAAAGAACCAAAAATGAAAGGGAATGGGGTTTTGTTTTGTAGGTAATAGGTATAAACTTTACAAGTCATTCGGATCCAAAACAAAACACACCCTTGCAAATCGTCACTATCACACACACCCTTCCTTGGCCTCTTTCCTTCATTAACGGTCACCTCCTCAACCTCTCCTCTCTCTCTCTCTCTCTCTCTCTCTCTCTCTCTCTGTTCAGTGTACCAACCAGAGCCCATAAGCTATTGCCATTTTTCCATGTGGAGGTTCTGTGGGATTGAATTCACTGAAGAACGAGATCTTCAGCTTGTTGCTTATTGGGTTTGGCTGTGATTGTTCAGTGGGGCTAGCTTGGCACTTGGCAGAGGCTATCTGATCCAAATTCTTGTTCTATTTATTTATTTTTCGATTGGGAATCGGAGATGCTTACTTGTATACCCTGCTCCAAGCAGCTCAACAATGGATCTCTCCACCGCCAACAAGACGAAGACGATGCCGTGGCTGGGACTCCTAGAACCAAGCAAGCCATCAAAGCTCTCACTGCTCAGGTAATCTTGTAACTCATAAGTTTTTAAACTTCTGTTTGCTTTCACAGAAAATGTAGAGAGAAAAAAAAAGGAATTCAATGTTTGCTTTGTTGAGCCTAATTGACATTTGGGTGATGAGGTAAGAAAGACTCAGAACCTGTTTTTTTCTCTAATTCTCCCTTCATTTTCTCAGGAACCAAACAGAGAGTAAGGTTTCTGTTTTGTTCTCAATCTTTGTAAATAAAACAGTGGGAGTGTAAAAGATTTAATTCAGCTGAAACTTCACAGTCTTGTGAACAAAACAATGGAATAAATAAGACCCAGATTTTATTTTTCCTGCATTTTCTAAGAACTAGAAATCTTTTTTCAGATCAAGGACATGGCATTGAAGGCCTCAGGAGCCTACAAAAACTGCAAGCCATGTTCACGGTCCTGCAATGACAACCGGAACCGGAACTATGCTGAATCCGATGCCAACTCGGAGTCCGCGAGGTTCCACTACTCGTACCGGAGAACAATGGGGAGCTCGAATTCGACACCCAGGCTATGGGGGAAGGAGATGGACAGTAGACTTAAAGCCCTATCCAGCGGGGAAGCGACGCCCGCGTCAGTGAGTGGACGGACGGAGTCTATTGTTTTAATGGAGGAAGATGAGCCTAAAGAATGGGTGGCACAAGTGGAGCCTGGTGTGATCATCACTTTTGTTTCTTTGCCCCAAGGAGGAAATGATCTCAAGCGTATTCGGTTCAGGTACTTTCTCTTGTTTGGAGTTGATATGATGGTGAAGATTCTGATTTTGGTGGAGTGTGACCACATGCTTTTGCTATGGTGCTGCCGTTGGAACCACTGTATCTTTTTGTCCTTTGTGTTTTGATCTTTTTCTGTTTGTTCTTGATCTGGAAGTATAGCTTCTGATTCTTTGAATGTGACTACTTGTTTCTAGTATGGGAATGTTGATTGGGGTTGGTCTATCGTCACATTGTCCTTTGTAGTTGGACTTTTAACAATATAATGAGAGTGTGGGATTGTAGCAGGTAAGTTGCATGTGAACTGTCATTTCTCACACTCATTTGTGTGGTAGGTGGCCCTAGAATAAGAACCAGCTGATACTCTTCAAAGACTTGAGCTGTCAAAGAGTTTTATTTTGTTTTTAGGATCTTAACATTCTACCATATTCCCAAGACCTGACGTGCTCATCATTAGCCCACCCTATTGATACTTATCTGGTGGTACTCTCTCCTTTCATGGGGAGCTTTACTCATCTACCAGTATTCAATGACTTAACATCACGCCAAACCTAATACCAGCGTATATTAATCCATTCTATGGGATCAATCCGTGCTAACTCGAGTGTTGGATGTGGTGTCAAGGAGAGAAAGACTTCAGTGATGAGACTTTACAATTGTAACACACTTTGTATGGGTCTTAAATATGGGGGAGGCCTACATCTCTATAGCTTTGTTTCATTTCCATTAAGTTTTGCTACGTGATTACAAAGTGGTTAAAAGCAACTCATATGAATATCTCGTCTTTTTAAAGAAATACAGACGTACAGTAGCTCCACGTTATGTGAACTTATGTCCTGTACAGATATACTATTAACTGTTTGTTAGGTCACAAGTAAGAGTTCTAAATCAGCAAAAGAATAGTCCCAGTCTTGAATCAGTGTCATCTAATTATATGTTGACATATTTATCAGTCTTGTTCCGCAGTCATAATCAGCAGGATTTGGTGCTTATCCCAAAGTTTTGTTTGCTTGAGTGAACTCTTATTCACCCTGTCATATATGCCCTACTTGTTGACCATGTTGTGAATATTCTAAATCTACTAATCACTGTCTTGTAAATTTGATCAGTCGGGAAATGTTTAACAAATGGCAAGCTCAAAGGTGGTGGGCAGAAAATTATGACAAGATCATGGAACTGTACAATGTCCAAAGGTTCAATCACCAAGCAGTCCCACTTCCAACTCCACCTAGATCTGAAGACGAGGTGAGCTCATCCCCAATGTAATTATGCAAATATTTTCTTGTTGTTGGTAACCTAAGGTAAGTAAAGTCAAATAATTTTTATTTATCAAGTATTCATTATTGATTCTAGAAGGATCAACCAGAGAACATCTGTCGTAATTTGGGCATGAGGTTAAGACACTTTTTATCACCAGCCAAGGTTGTAATATGGAACATTTTGTTATCTGTTGTATTTCAGATCAATTTAGTTATAATATGTTGGCTACCTCCATCCCTTTCCTTCTCACTAAGTTACTTTGATTCATGAATTACTTCGCTATCTTAACAACATCAACTTTGGTGATCAATTTTGTATGATTGGAATCACATTCTAGCGTTGATGATGTACATTTCTAATGTTTAAAAGTAATTTTTTTCTTCCCCCTCTTCCAGAGCTCAAAGGTTGAATCTGCTAGGGACAGTCCTGCGACTCCTCCACTGAGCAAAGAGCGCTTGCCGCGGAACTTCCACAGACCAATGGGAATGGGGTACTCTTCATCCGATTCACTTGACCACCATCCAATGCAATCCCGTCCTTACTGTGACACCAGTGGTCTAGCTTCAACACCTAAACTTTCCAGCATCAGTGGGGTGAATGAATCATCATCAATAGATGGTTCTGTAAGGACTAGTTCAGAGGTAGATCGCTCAGGAGAGCTTTCAGTTAGCAACGCTAGTGATACGGAGACTGAGTGGGTTGAACAGGACGAACCAGGAGTGTACATCACTATAAGAGCATTGCCAGGTGGCACTAGGGAGCTTAGACGTGTCCGATTCAGGTAACTAGGTTTCTATATTGTGAATAGTTAAGTTTTGAGTTGATTATTGCTAAGTTTTATTTTGTACTGCCTTGCTTGTGGCATTAGTGATTGTTTTGTTCTCCACTGCTGTCTGAAATAGTGAGAACAGAGACCGGGTCAGTACATTTGGTATTTTTCTTTTTAACATTCCGGTGAAGTGTGGATTGTGACACTATTTCCCTATGGATGGTATCACATGCAAACCAAAGCCTTCCTGTTCTTTTACTGTTAATTTTTTGTTTGACTTGCAAAGCTGGACCTTAATTCCACAATGAAGTGAGGCTTTTCAAGTATACCAATTTATCTTTTGCACTGGTCAAATTGGCTTGAATATGAAACTTATTTTCTGTGTCCTTTGCTTCGCAGCCGGGAAAAGTTTGGCGAAATGCATGCGAGATTGTGGTGGGAAGAGAATAGGGCAAGGATTCAAGAGCAGTACTTATGACTTGGAAGTTAGCACATCTTTCAGATGGTGGTGGCTCATGGAAATTGCATTTCCTCTTGAAAATTACATTAAACAGCTGTATGTTCTTAGGCTCAATCTCCTCAACAAAGCTTTCATTTATCGACTGTGGGCCAGTTATTAACTTAGGTTAAATATATCTCTGTGAATTCTGGAATTTCTTTTTTCAATTTCGGGTGGATAATGTTGTTGGTTTCATGGGAATTTGGTAAATGGGTGCATAAAATGGGGATAATGTGAAATGTTTACAAGAATGAAATTTGATCTATATTGGACATATACTTTTCATTTTACTCAAAATGTAAACTGCTCTCAGTTTCTTAATCTGAAATGCAATGATCTTGGTTGGTAAAAAGTTTTCATGTTTTGTGCTCCTATCAACAGGCTATTACATTTGCTTGAAATTAGTGTGTGGCTTTCTTGAAGAGTTGTCTTTCACTTCCCCCCTCCTAAATGCAAAATGAAGTTTCTTCCTTTAACACCCTCTAAGCATCATAAATTGATGGGTTTATACTTCCAAAAAAATGTAGATAAATAAATTGATTTTAGGCCAAATAAATAAATAAACATTAGTCATGGGACTTTCGCCTCCCAAGCGATGGATTTAAGTCAATCAATAGGAAGGATAACAACATAACGTCGACATGTAAACTGTGACCTCGTTAAAATCTTTTCGGAGAAAACTACATGCGACAAAACCATAGTAGTCTTTAAAGTTCCTTGGAATTTCTCAAATTCTGTTTTAAAATTTGCCAAACATGTTACTCTGACCATATGGGACTCTCAAATTCCACATAATCCCAAATCTCCCAAAAAACTAAAATATCATTCTTGGCCAAAAAAAAAAAAAAAAAAAAAAAAAAACGCGAGATGTGACGACCCTGGTCTAGCAATAGACCAATCACACAGCAACAGCTGTCCGTCTGTTCATATAAATTCATTCATTCTTTTCTTTCTTGATTTCCCCTCCAGTCAGAAATTTCGAATTTCGTTGCTGCCATGGACCCAAACCAAGGCGGAGAGAAGAAACGGAAAAGAAAGAGAAATAGCCTGAAAGAAATGGCGGGGGCTCTGGGTGTGGTACCATGCGAGCAGTGGCGGAGCGCCATTAGAAATTAGAGAGAGAGAGAGAGCAGTGGCGGATGGCGGAGAGAGAGGTGGAGATGGCGGAGGCATAGCCGGCAAGGGCGGAGATTGTGGAGGCGAAGCCAGTAGGGGAGGAGATGGCAAAGGCAGAGGCAGAGATGGCGGAGGAGGGCGGAGCTGGTGGAGGCATATCTGGCAAGGGAAGAGTTGGCGGAGGTGGCAAAATCAGAGCTATTGGAGGTGTAGCCGGCACAGGCGGAGATGGCTGAGGAATAACGAGCAAAGGTGGAGATGGCAGAGGCGTAGCGGAGCTGGCAGAGAAGTAGTTGGTTTGTCCCCTGACTTGAGGCAAGGTACATTGGGCACAGTAGTGCGAAGGGAAGTTCCAATAGCATTACTGCAGGAGGCATAAATCTTCTTGCCAGGAACTGCAGAAGTGATTTTGATGCGGTCCATTATAATGTTGTGGCAACCTGAATTCTGGTCACAATCCAACTTGATCGCCTCCTCACTCGCAGAAGTTCCTTCAAAATCAATGTACTTCACATAATCCACCGACAGAGCCGAAGCCTGACTTTTGCAGTTGTGATCACGGTCACAATAAAACTGGTCAATGATGATAGGATTTTTAGCTGCATCGAGTGTGATCTTTCTCAAAGGTTATGTTCCTAGCATACCCGGATCCGCCCTGCCATGTCTTGATTCTAGCTCCATTTGTAGTCCCACTGAAACTACAATCTTTCACGTACACATTGTTCACTTTCTCAAGCGCCCCATTTGCTCCCAAGCTTCCCACGCTTTTTGCAAAAGAAAATTTTAAGTTATTATGATATTATAAGCATTATAACAGTAGGTCGTGGGTATAATGGTATTTTTATTCAACTATTCATTAGCTGTAGAAATAATTCACTTTGATGTGTCTTCTTAATACTACCATATGGTGTTACTAAATCAAATCTTATGATATGGGTGAGACCGCTTTATATTTTAGAATATATTTTTAATAAAATATACATGTGTTATAATTTAAAAAATTATCTCGACGAGATCTCAAAACAAGTTGCTTTCTTATCTCTTAAAAATAAACAATCTTTAGACCCATCCATGCATAACCTATGCCACTAAAAACTTCTCCAAGAAAGTGGGTTTTCATGTTATTTGGTCGCGGACTGTTACATTGAGAAGTTTTTCTTATTCTAGTTAGTATTTTGTTAAAAATAAGTCATGATTCAATGAGAAATGATAACCAATATGAAATATAGTTTAGACTTCTTTTTTTTTTAAAAAATAAAATAATAATCTATAGGTTTGTTAAAGGATTACATGATTTTGTGTAGAATCAAATGATTGTCCAAAAAGTATAGAAACATTCATATGTCCAGATTCTTGTTTTCTGAATGATATAAAAGTAATGTAGCAAACACCAAAACAAAAACCACCAACAAAATAATTTGCCATTTTACTAATCCCATCACTTTAAAATCTCATTTCCTCACATTTAAAATCTCATCACTTTAAAGTCCCATCACTTCAAAATCTTTTATCCTCACTTCTAAGTGAATTGGGCGAATTTAGTGTTGTGTATGGATTTAGCATGAGGTCCAAAAGAAAATTTTCTATGCATTTTTTTCTTTCGCAGTGGTTCTATAGTTAATAAAATACGGCGTAATGCTAGAAACACCAAAATACTATAATTTTTCTTCTTCTTCACAACATTGGAAATTAAGTTATTATGCGATAAAAAGAAAACTCATTGATTACAATAACAATATATTTTTGCAAATAAACATAACTTTACTCATTCTTATATAAAATACTGAATATATCCTTATCACCTTAAACGTATTGAATAAAATAATTTGAAAATAAGAAAATAAGACTATTACATAGTAATAATCACACATTGTTTTACTTCCAAATTGGTTCATAAATTCGATTCGTTGCATGGACCTCAATTTATTTATTCTAATTCTAACTCTCATCAAGTTAAAAGTACCTTAAAATATTTTTGTTAAAAAAGATATATAACTCTCATCATTGTATGTTTGAGGAGCTGGGCCTTACCAAGCTAGGGCACACCCAAAGACAAAACTTGTCTGGGCTGCTGCCTATGTAAGTTGACATTAGCGGCCAATTTAAATATTAAAAAAATTGAAAAAAAGGAAAACAAAAAACAAAAAAATTCATATTTTTGTTCTTCTATAAATACCTAGCCATGTTATTCACTTTTCACACCAAAACTTCATACAAATTCCTCTCTTCATATCTCATGTGAATAGTGGTTGCCATTAGGTTATCATGACAATGGGCGAGAATGCATCATAGGGCATTCAATATTCACGTGAATAGTAACTCCCATTGCCTCCCTTTGCCTTTTGCCATTACAAATGGGTGGAAGTGCTCTAAGATTGTCTCTTAGGTGAATCAAACCCGGATACACTTTTTTTTGGGGGGGAGGGGAGGCGGAGGGGGAGTGTTTGGCCTATTTTTCCACTGTGGTGCCACCCATATGCATATATATAATAAAGCTTGTGTGTCAATATATCCCTGAAGCTAATCCAAAGCTAAACGTTTCTATAAGCGCTAGGAATAACGTTTTTATTATAATAGAATTAAGAAATCCAAGTGCTATTTGAAAAAGCCAAAAACACTTGAGGTTATTCTCAACTGCTTATTCGAAAAGTGCTTTTATGATCCATAAACACTTCTTTATTTGTTTGTCAAACATTATTAGAAGCACTTAACCCTTTTAAAAGCACTCCCAAACAGGCCTAGCCTAAAATATGAGAGTGTGGCATAAGTAATTGTTAAATAACTATATAGATACAAGAGATATTGGGGGAAAGGAAAATCGAATATAAGACCTCACGTGCAAGGATAAATGTTCTTTACAACTTGAGTTACGAGCACATTGCTCTGGTCAACTAACTATGTTGCCAAAAGTTATACTTTTTGGTGTAACCTATTGGACGATTCAGACTTTTTTTACCGACTGCTAAATACAATGTGCAAATTTAAAACTACAGAGACAATGCCTAAAATTATACAAACCAAATTTGTAATTTATTCTAACAATAATAGAGAATTAATTAATGCAAAATTTTATATTAGTTAACACCACGACCCAGCCACTAGTGTAGTGGGAGAACTTAGAAGAAAAATTGGGGTTTAAATTCCAAGCCGTACTGTCGGCTGTCCCGTAATTTAACCTAAACATCAAGGGCAACTCCTTCAATTCTCAAAACTTCAGGATTTTGCCCCTGGAGTCTTTGAATGGTAAAACGTTTTCAAAACCCTCTCTTTCAGTCTCTCCCGTTTCCCATCGGATGCTCACAAAACCCTAGCCCTGGCTTCTCTCTCCCGCCCTCTGCTACATTAGGGTTTTGATTCCGTCCTATATATATATATTGCATTATATAACTTATATTTATCATATAGTATTTGGGTTTTTCCATTTTTCCCTTTTTTTTTGAATTTTAATTTGGGACGAAGTAGAGTTTAGAGATGGTCTCTGGTTCGCGAATCGAAGGTGGGACTCAGATAATCTCTGCGGGAGTGAGAAAAACCATTCAATCCATCAAAGAAATAGTGCGTAACCACTCCGATATTGATATTTATTGGGCTCTCAAAGAAACCGACATGGATCCTAATGAAACCACCCAGAAATTGCTGAACCAAGGTATCTGCCTTTGACTCTGTGATGCATAGTTTTGTAGCTCCGTGGCTTTTTTGCCATGTTTTGGGTATTGGGTTTTTTTTGTTTTTATTATTTTTGAGGTTGGTATTTTCCTTATTGAGAGGTTACTGTGGTGCTCACTGAGGCTTTTATTTTGCTTTCTACCGAGTTTAATTTGTCAACGGTTTGGGTTATTTTAGTTAAGTATTTAGTTTGTGAGTTGTTTTGTGGAATGCAGAACTAATGTTTGTGTTATTGAGGTTATGCCGGTCTAAAAATTTCATCTTGCGCTCAGTTTCATGAGCCTAATCATTGAACTGTTTAGTTTTCAGGCTGAATTTTAGTGACTGGGAGTGGTAAACTAATAACTTTTTGGAAAGAAGTAGTGGTTTTCAATCTCCTAGGCGTTTATTCCTTCATTATACTAGTATCTCTTTCAGTTGTGATTATTTTCTCACGGAGTTGGTACTTTGCTTTGCTGAAACCCATAGATAGGTCAACTACGACTTTGAATTTTGGTTGCTTCTAATGTTGCTTTTTGAGAATGTCCTCCCATTAAAAGTTTCTCTTTAGCTTTATTTTAATTTATGTACATATTTATATGCTTGCATTACACTTTTGAGACTGTATTGGAAATTATATTAGTTTTGCTTTATTTTCTTAGAACCTGTCAACACAAATTTTCATTGTTGATTGTGTTATACCTTTTTGGCTTGCAGTTTTCTTGTACTATATATTAATGCAGTTTTCTTACTATGATTATTCTCACTTGTTTTTTATCCAGACCCATTTCATTTAGTGAAGAGAAAAAGAGATAAAAGGAAGGAGGTATCCTCTAATGTAAGTTTTGGTTTGTCTTTGAATTATCGTTTATTTTCTTTGTGGATCATTCTTTTCCCACCTTTAGCTTTACGTGATATTATATCTTAACATCATGCATGTGAACAACTGGACAGTAGTTTCTTGTTCTGTATGAAGATCTTAAGTCTTTTCAAAATAAGGGTGTAATGAGCTTTTTAGACTACCGAGACATGCATGGGTGGTTTTATACTTTTGGGGTTTTGGGTTCCTGAATAATACAAGTCATCAGTCAATAGTGACAGAGACAAATTACTGTACCGCTAATCTACTGGTTTTTGTTTGACTTATTAAATTCAGAGTCTTCTTGGCAAAATGATCCCCAGAAATTCAGTAACTAGCATATGCTCTTATCAAGGAATTTATGTTTTGTGGAATCAATGGCTCACCATAAAAATGCAACCAATTAATCTATTGTGATATGATGGGCCTTGGTAATCAATTAATGAACTCTGGAGTAATTCAACATTGTGTGTTTCAGTTCTTCAAGAAACTTCTTGGTGCTCCTAACTGAGCTTGTTAGTGGACTTCACTTGAATTTTAGCTAAATTGGAAATGCATTTGAATGATCACATTGTGCAAAAGTTATCGTTTTATGATTTCTCATGTGTATAATTATTTGGAGAGAGTCATAAAGTTGTAGGACTCACTAAGTTCTTATTTTGAAATTAACATTATTGTAACTTTTTTAATGTTAAATCATTTTAAATTGTTGCAAGGGGAACTTATTGTAAAGCAAAAGTTTTACTCCTTTAGTGTATTTGTAGCTTCAGAGTATGGGGCACACGGTTTCTGTGGAGCCAAGAAGACATTTTGAGAGTGCAGGTCAAGGACTGAAATCAAATACATCTTCTGATCGTAATGTTAGAAGAGGAGGTTATGCTCGCAGTGGTGTAACTGGTAATTCATTTATGTCTGAATTTATTTACAACTTTGTTTATATTTCTCCTGTATATTCTTTTTGACTAATATTTTTTAATTGGTTGCTTTGTTCAACCCTGCTATTTGAGTTCATGCACCTAGTTGGTAAAGAAAGATAAATTCTTGAAATGGCTTTGACCAATACTTTATCGCATTTGTTATCTGGTGTCAACTGGGTTCATTACATTTAAAAAAATGTGTGCATTCTTATGCCTCATTGTTCATCAAGAAACATTGTTTTTTCTTCTTCTGGGAAGTTAGTTACTGCTTTGTGGAATTTTGTTGTATTGGTTTCTTGAGTTGCTAATGTGCTCTATTTGGATGTTTTTGTTTAGTGCAACACCTTTTCACCTTTAATGTAAATTTAATTAAGCTATGAATAAGTTTTTTCTATATTTCCCATAAAAGATTAAGTATTGAAGAATATGGATGCATGATGGATTGGTGGGCTATGTATTGGAACATTGTGTGATTTAACTAATGTAAAACAAGTTGCCCTTTACTTGGCTGAAAGGAAATCTGTATCTAGATTTAGGAAGTCCAGGGTCTATTTTGCTAGGTTTTATGCTTCTTATATTCCCAAATCTTAAGGGATTGGGGAACCACAAACTATACAGTGACTATGAAGCGCAGCATAAGGTTTTCATGTTGCAAGTGGATCAAGAATCGTTGAGAGTATCTAGTAAGATTACTGAAATAAATGGATTGCGAAGTTTTCTGATGAATGTAGTTTTAGGAACGGCTTAGGAGTTGATGGAAAGTTTGAGAGAAGCGGAGATAAGGATTAGAGAGCTTCAAGTGAATGATTTGAAACTGGAAAAGACTTGAATAAAAGAGCCTAGTATCTGGAAGTAGTGATATTAGATAGGTAATAGATACTATATCTTATTTCCAAGAGGTAATAATGCGCAGAAACTTAAATGCTGTGAAATTAATGAATGCAATTCTGGCTGGAGAGCGTAATACATTTCAACAATCTCAGAGAAACATAATCAGAGATGTGACTAGGAAAACTAGGTACAATACTATAAAAATGGATAACAAATTTGCTGTGTCTTATGCGATGGTAGTTGGTCACGCCTTGAACAGAGAGCATACAAAAGATTCCCGATACGTTAGGGCAGCGGGTCAGTTGAATCTTTCAAAGCTGGAGAAAGTAGTGTTTGTGAAGAGTGACAGATGGGACTATGCTGGTCTGTGAGAAGATGAAATGGCGTGGTTCATGGTACCAATTACAGTGGTACCTTCGACATTACTGAATAAGAAGTTAATTCCATATTCCTTCCAAAAACAACAAGCATTATTATTTTGTAATAGCAAGCAGGAGGCAATGGGGATTGGCTACTGTGGTAGGTGCTTTCTTGACCATCCTTTCTTGCAATTTCTCTCAATATGGAATCCAGTTACAAATGGGATGAATGCTGAGATGTCAGCTATGGAGGGTAATGAGGAGCCTGAACTGTTGATTCTGATAAGCCTTGCTGTATCCCAAGCAGTTGTTGCAGGAAAAGGTGTTTTATCTCTTAGGGAAACACTTGATTTCTAATGTTAAATGGGGTGCTTGGGGGATGGTGGAATGGACTCCGTAGGCCCAGAGGTTGTAGGGAAGTTAGAGAGTGAAGCTAGAACTAATTCTGGTTTCAGGTCGAGGACAAGGCCAAGTCACCTTTTTACTGTCAACCTGGTCCCTGTTTTGTCGACTTGTAATTCAAGGGCTTCTTTTGGGGTTCTGTGGCTTTTAAAAAGATTCTAAAGAAGCTTTAGTATAAATCCAGTGAACAAGTGTTTTGTTAATATCATATAAAAGCTACTTAAATTAAGCAGAAGCACTGGTTGAGTATTTTTTTAAATTCTATAGTTTCGTAAATTTTGTGATAGAAGTGTTGTGGAATTAAACATTACCAAATGAACTGAGCAATCAGGAATGCATGTTGATTGTTTTGGTGTATTATAAAGGTGAGGGTACATGTCTAATAAAAAACCAAAAGCATCAGTAGCTTTTGAACAGAATCTCCTGATATAATTAAAAAGCACCTATTACAAGTAGAAAGCACCTTGGCAAGAATTTAACAAACACACGCTTATGTGCTTCCTTAAAAGCACAGGCTCCCTGTTTTTGAAAACAATTCCAAAACAGCGGCTGATACTACTAATGGTAACTTTATATAGCCATGTTTACTGTGTTGATTTCATTTCGAAAACTTTTTGCATGATGTATATCCGAAGAATTTTGTTGCAGTGTTGCTGGCTATGTTACTTTCTTCTGTAATGTTCCTTTGAATTACTTGGTGATGATATAATCTTACTAGGTACAGGAATCAGCAGAGAGTTTCGTGTTGTGAGAGACAACAGAGTTAACCGAAATATCAATAGAGAAACCAAGCCTGATTCACCACAATGTACAACATCCACCAATGAGCAATTGTCAAATATTTCTGGAAAGGGGTATGTTTTGCTATGCTTGTTACCTTGTGCGTCGATTATATGTATACCTATATTTTAGTCTTTGGGATGAATAATTACCACCATCTTGTTGTATTTTAAAAAACAGTAGCAGCAGTTAGAGTTTTGTTTGATATAGAGGTCTGTTGGGTGTATTGTCACACATTGAGAAATAGAAACTGAGATATCAAGAAAAGGAGAACTGGTAGCATTCGAAGTAATGAAATCTTCTCACCTGATGAAGCTTGGCCGTTTATGGTGGGTTTTTTTTTCTCTTCTTCTTGCTGGGGTGTAAAATGACCCACGGAAGTAAGGAGGGGTATTATTATTTCTTCTTATTGCGGGATAAAATGACATCAGTAAATATGGGTATTTATTACGCAAAGTAGCAACCCAGGGAAAACTGAGAAGGCCTTAAGTTTCAGCGGTTAGTTTGTATTTAGTACTTCAGTTGTTTAAACAAGAATCTTTCCCGCGTTTAATTTTTTAATAGTTTTGAAAAATATGTGTTTGTTTTAGCCGTGTAATTAATGTGTTGATTTATGATGATTGTTTCGGTCTGCTGTCAGCCCAACGGGAAGTTCAAGTAGTCAAAAGCCATCCAGCAGACAGAATTCATCTCAAGTATCGAATGGGCAAACTGATTCTCAAATTAGAACCAGTGATGCTAATGCAACTGGTACTGTAAGAAAAGAGACATTGGTGGAGAAGCGAGTTACTCTTCCAACTGCAGCTCTGCGGGTGCAAGCAGTGAAGCCAAGCAATTCCCAACCACACTCTGCAGCGGTGGTGTCGAGCAATTCTGTTGTTGGGTTGTATTCTTCTTCCACAGATCCTGTTCATGTGCCATCTCCAGATTCCAGACCATCTGCTTCTGTTGGTGCTATTAAACGGGAAGTTGGTGTTCGGAGGCAATCTTCTGAAAACTCCAATTCATCTGCACCTAGTAGTTCTCTCTCAAATTCACTTTTGGGAAAAGAGGGTTCTACGGAGTCATTTCGACCTTTCACTGGCATCTCTAAAACCGATCAAGTCGGCCAAACCTCTGAATCTGTGATGCCTAGCATGTCCGTCAGCAGACCATTCTTAAGTAATCAGCACAATGCCAGGCCGCATCAACAACCTGTGGGTCATCAGAAAGGTATGTTTGCTTTAAGAATGGGATAAAAAATTAGTGAAGTTCCTTTTGAGTATGAATCTGTCTTCACACAATTACTTTAATAGCAGAAATATGTTAAACAAATTTATGTTCTTGTCAGAAAACATAAGAGTTATTTGGTTAATTTTTTTTGGAGGTGTGAAAATTAACCTGTTCTATGCCAAAGCTGAAACAATCTGGAAGATGTCGACAGCCAATGCATTGTTACTAGTCAACCAACAGTAGATAAAAATTGTCATAAATAAAAAAACCAACAGTAGATAAGGTGGAATTTGCATTGCTATTTTTGTGGGATGAGAGTGGTATATGCTCACATACTTTCTGTGTGCCGTCATATCTTTATGTGCCTTTTGTAAACCACTGACTTACCATTGAAGAAAACTTTGCTGGTTACCCAAACAATTTTTTTATTTAACATATTTTGCATTTTTGTTTGAGAAGATTTGTCTTCACTTTTTTCTAACTTAAAATTCTAAAAAGAGTTTTAATCATGTTTCTGGATGCAGCTTCCCAGCCTAATAAGGAATGGAAACCTAAGTCAAGCCAAAAGCCCAGCTCTAATAGCCCTGGAGTCATTGGAACACCAACAAAATCTGTTTCATCTCCTTCTGATAATTCCAAGGTCTCAGAGTCAGAAGCGGCTAATTTGCAAGATAAGCTTTCTCGAGTAAATATATATGATAACTCTAACGTCGTCATAGCACAGAATATTAGGGTTCCAGACAGTGATCGTTTTCGGCTAACATTTGGAAGCTTGGGGACAGAGCTTGATTCAACAGGGAATATGGTTAATGGATTTCAAGCAGGAGGTACAGAGGAGTCAAACGGGGAACCTGCAGGAAGGTAGGTGTTATCTCTAATTGTAGTAAGCAAGCATCAAATTTTGGTAAATCTAAAATATGAATATTCTTAAGATCCATTTTCTGAACTGTATCCAACTCTATGGACGGTAAAGTTTTTGAATCAATTCTGCTACAATAAAGAGGGTGCTGATGTAATTTTAAGAATTTATTTATTTATTAATTTACCATCTCCTTGCTGTGTAGCTGTATTTACATTGCTATCTATCTATAAATTTTGTGTTTTTTTTCTTCTTTTTTTATTCACTTGCGAAGTGAAAAACATGTTTTAAGAAAGTAAAATAAGAGTGGTAAGATCTTTGGGTAATTCCCTTCGGCTTATATATGCCTCTATTGTGCAGTTTGTCACTATCAGCTCCACAGTCCTGCAGTGATGAGGCTTCTGGCATCAAGCCAGTAGATTTGTTAGATCACCAAGTTAGAAATTCTGGATCTGATTCTCCAGCATCAGGTGCAGTGCCTGAGCGTCAATTGCCTGAGAAAAATGACACCTCAAGTCCTCAAACTTTGGACAATTATGCAGATATTGGTTTGGTTCGAGACACCAGTCCGTCCTATGCACCTTCAGATTCACAGCAGCAAGAACAACCAGAGTTAGAAGGTTTTTCGGTGAGTACACTGTTCATACTAGTGCCACCTTTTATATACAAATTTATTGTCACCTTTCAAATTTTACTTGCCAACCAATTTTCCTCATCTGATGAGTGTTAAGTGTGATTTTTGGTGTTTTCTAAAACTTGCTGATAGAAGGCCTTAGTTTGAAAGAAGTATATGTGTATTATAACATTCTCTTTTTTTTTCTTCTTTTCTTTCAACATAATACTGTCTTCTTTTTACAACATCTTGTGAATGTCCATTCTGATGCTTTGTGTTTGAAGCAGGCGTTTGATCCTCAGACTAGTTATAATATACCTTATTACAGACCGCATATGGATGAAAGTGTACGGGGACAGGGTCTGCCATCTCCACAGGAGGTAGGTTTAAGTGGTTACTTTATTGTGATATGTACTACAGTTACTGCTACACATTTTAGACACGCCTTTGGACGCATTACAATTGCTGTTTGATACCTTTGTGATATTGATGAAAGCTCAGGGACAGGGTCTACCATTTCTATGTACATGCCCTACACACCGAACCCTGTTTAAAACACCTCTTTTCCATTTGACACACTAAAACTGCTGCTTGATACCCATTTGTGTGCAAAATCTATTCATGTTTTGTAGGGGACCCTGTAATGAAATATTTGTTTTCCTGGCATTTTTGAAACAATAGTGAAGGGAATATTACCTTTTTCTTCTCCACAACTCTTAGCACATCTTTGATAGATGCTATTTTCTATGATTACAGGCATTGAGTTCACATAATGTCAACAGCATCGCTGCATCAACAGTTGCCATGGTTCAACAGCAACCACCCCCTGTGGCACAGATGTACCCACAAGTTCATGTTTCACATTATGCTAATCTTATGCCATACCGCCAATTTCTCTCACCAGTTTATGTTCCACCAATGGCCGTGCCTGGCTATTCCAGCAACCCTGCCTATCCTCACATGTCTAATGGCAACAGCTACTTGCTGATGCCTGGAGGTGGATCCCACCTAAATGCGAACAGTATGAAGTATGGAGTTCAGCCGTTTAAGCCTGTCCCTGCTGGAAGTCCCACAGGGTACGGGAATTTTACTAATCCTAATGGGTATGCAATCAATGCCCCCGGTGTAGTTGGAGGTGCCTCAGGGCTCGAAGATTCATCTAGAATCAAGTACAAAGATGGCAATCTTTATGTCCCAAATCCACAGGTAAAATTAAACATTTGTTGTAGGGACACAATGAATGCAAAAATTAGAGTACCGTGCAATAAACTATTTGCGTTAAAATAAATTGATTTTAATTGTTGAATAGTATAATTACCTGGGTTGGAATCAATGTTCCATCAATGCCTTACGGGAGAGCCGGAGAGGGTTTGATAATGTCTCATTTGTATTGATTATTGATCACATCAACACATCTGGTCTTAATTATTTTCTTAACATTTGACCTGGCAGGCTGAGACATCAGAGATGTGGATTCAGAACCCAAGGGAGCACCCAGGCCTGCAATCCACTCCATACTACAACGTGCCTGCGCAATCACCTCATGGTGCTTATATGCCATCTCACGCTGCTCATGCTTCCTTCAATGCAGCTGCAGCCCAATCTTCCCACATGCAATTCCCAGGTTTGTACCACCCTCCTCAGCCTGCTGCGATTCCCAATCCACACCATTTGGGTCCTGCTATGGGCGGTAACGTCGGTGTTGGGGTGGCAGCAGCTGCTCCTGGGGCACAGGTTGGTGCATATCAGCAACCCCAACTGAACCATATGAATTGGCAAACCAACTTCTGAACAAAGAAAGAACAAAAAAAGTAAAAGGAAAATGTGAATCTAACTCCTTGGTTGTAAGGGCTGAAGTAGAGGTATAGCAGGGTTTTCCTTTGTCAAATGAATATAACCCATAATCTTTTCTTATTTAATGAATCAATGCTTCATGTGGTGTTCCATTTTTCAATTTTCTTCATGTGCCATACCTAAGGTCCTATTGATATCAATATTTTCTTATCCTTGAAATAATAGACAATTTGGGGGCCGGAGAAGGGTTCGAACTTGCATGAAACTAATTTTTTTTTTTAAACAGTAAACAATTTGAGGGGTTATAGGTTGAGTTGTACTGTGTGTTCAGCTGTCTACAGAGTGCATAAGCCATTTTTGACTGGATGTAAGTGATTTTTGACCGTTGGTGCGTGTGAGGCTCACGTACAATGAACGGTCAGAAATTCTCCTGAAAAAAAATGTATTCGAAAGAACAATCCAAAGGAAATCGAATGTAGCTTTCTCTACAGTAAAATAAAAGAAAAGAGAAAAAGGAGAAGGGTGCTTTATTTCCTCTAGAGACATGGTTATGACCTGGGCTTTTGGCAGAAGAAAGAAGGGGAAGAGGTTTGGCTTTATTCTCTATCATTCCCCTTTCTCCATTCTCCATTCTATTCTACTAGTGAGAAAGAAAGAGAGAGGCAGCTATCAGTCATGCTTGTGTCATTGCTCTCTTTAAGAGATCTAAGAAATGTTCTCATTACCTCGGGATTGCCAACACAAGTCTTCACTTTTTTTTTCTCCTATTTGTTTTTTTTTTGGTTATGTCTTTCATGATTCTGCACACACGACACGACAAAGCTATCTACAACCCCACAAGGCTAAAGCTGAAGCCCCACGTTTATAAGTTAGCCAAGCAAATCCAGATGAGCTTTCTGTTTCCCAAGTTGCTGCATCCATTTGCTATGGCCTATGATTTTGCTCATCCAGCCGTTGGGAATTCAGTTGTCTTGTCTACAAGCCTTCTGGCTCAGTTCTCTATAATCTGGTGGTGACATTATCATAATCATTCACAGGTTATCTTCCTCAAAAGCTAAATATTTATGTGTGGTTAACCCTATAATAATATTAAAAGTGATATTCCATCATCTGAATTGCGGGACTCATTTGATATTGTATTTTAACGGTATGAATAGTTCATTGTTCAAGTTTTCATTCATAAATCATCTTTGAAAAAAATAATAATATAAAAACTTAATTGTGATGAAATAAATAGACGAAAACAAGGTTTTCAAAGATATAATAACTAGCATTTAATCATAGGTTAAATTAGGAGTGATTTGGATGATTTTTTTTTTGCCAAAATACTCTATGAATGAGCACTTTCAAAATAAACGGTCGGATCATTGAAATATAATATATAATGAACTTTACAAAGATATCACTAAGTTTATTTGAGGAATGCCTCAAGCTCTCTTCAAATCCATATATAAGTTGGTTAAATCCATCAACCATTGGTTGGGGAGATTTCAAAAATCAAATTTGTGGATGTAGTTAATGTTTATTAGTATAATTAGTTTAGATTTGTAGGTTAGGTATTCTTCTTTATAATTAAATGCCAATGAGGTTTAGCCTAATGAAAAAGGGTATTGATTTGCAGACTAGTGATCTCATATTCAAACTTTCATGACACCTTGGTAGTGTGTGTGTGAGAAGCCCCCCGTCTCCCTTGTAGGGGTGGGCATCTCATCTGAAAAATCCGCCTATCAACCATATTCGAATCGATGGTTTGGTTGGTATAATTATTATTATTATTTTTTAATTCTTCTGATTTGATTGGTACCGAAAAATTTGGTTAAAAGACCAAGTAACAATATCCCTAACTCGATGAAAATTTGTACTGAACCGATATTTATAATTATATATTATTTAAATATGAATATATGTGTCAACTTATTAGTGGCTAAATATGAAGATTATTAGGCCTCTTTTATGTAGTTTTTGGCTCTTTGAAACTTTGAAACTAATTTCATGGTGTTTTGTAATATTATTTGTTATTTTATTATGCATTTTTCATGCTCGTTTGTAACTTTAAAACTAATTTCTTTGATTTCGCACTTGGATGAATTAGACTATTGATTTTTTTAATCTTTTACATGGATAATTTGGAGTATTTGTTCAACAAATTATGTTATGTGAAATGATTATAAATTGTATTTTTATTACATAGTTAGTATGTTTTTTGTTAAACAACGATATCGGCATGCCGAACCGACTCTAATTGAATATTCGGTTAACCAATCCGAACGATTAAAGGTCCTAATATTCGGTTACATAAGAGAAATTGGCCTACTGAAAACTTTGGTACAGTAAACAAAAGAGCCCCCTACCGTTCTAAACTGACTCGTGCCTATACCTAATTTAGATTGTCGATTGCATTAAAAAAATTGCTACATGATTTCACCAACGGGGGTGTGGCCCAGTGGAAAAACACCTTGAGTTGCAGACCAATGATTTCAGGTTCGAACTCCAATGACACCTTTACAGTGTGTGTTTGAGAAAACCCCCCTCCTTCAATATTGCTTGAAATAAAATAAGAAACAAAAAAAAGCTACATGTTCTGGCTAGCCTTTTTAGGTAATATTCAATCCGGTTTACAATTATAAAATTCTCTTTCGTTTTGTATTTCTCATCACTAAGAAGTGAACCAAAGCTGCAGTAACTTCTGGTGGTGGTGGTCGTCTCCTTCTTTATATATGCCATCGCACGCATGCTCCCATAACCTACCCTTTTTATTTCATTCATGATTTTTTTTTTTTTTTTTCCTTTTGATATAATTGATTCCCAAATCCAAACTTATTAGGTTTCGAAGTTGAGATATTTTATAACATTAAAAGAGAAATATCACTACACCAAGAGTTAATTGATTTATACGTTAACTTTTTAAAATGAAAATAAAGTTGTGTACACATTTTGCATAAAAATATTGTGTTTACATAGTTAAAATGATGTCATTCCGCGATTTAAGATCTAGCGGCTAC
The DNA here is from genome assembly GCA_903112645.1 of Prunus armeniaca. Classification (NCBI taxonomy): domain Eukaryota; kingdom Viridiplantae; phylum Streptophyta; class Magnoliopsida; order Rosales; family Rosaceae; genus Prunus; species Prunus armeniaca. The sequence goes on along the minus strand of CAEKDK010000003.1, from coordinate 3,345,763 downwards.
AAATAAGAGAAAATTAAGTTGGAGGTTTGCAATGACAGTTTTGAGATCATGCACATTGAATATCAGTACATAACATAACACATAATTAACTAGGACCCATTTGTTAAAGAAAGATCAAACCCTAAGTATAGCTAAGGATTTGAATGATGAGCAATAGTGCAGGCGAGGCATTTTTATATAGTTGTGTGTTGTTTATGCAGTTGTGAGTTGTAAATATGCGGTAGCCTTGGCTTTACAATATGATGATTGAGATGGGGGCAAAGCAATCTATGGTTTTAGTAGGAGCTACTCGTTATGAGTTGGGTGACCCATGCAAGGTTGAAAAGAAAGATTGAGAAGAATGATGGAAAAGCATGGACCAAATTAATTTACAAATTTCAACCATCCTTTCCAAGTACGCAGGATGGTGGTGTAGTGTTGAGGTGTTAGCATCATTCTTTTTTAAAAGATTTATGGTTGATGATAAATAATGACAAATAGGGGGAGGTAATGGAAAAAACAAAGAAAAATGAAGTTGAATTTTTGTTTTTGGGGCCAAAGTTAGGAAGGGGGATGGAGGTTTTCACACATACTGCAAATTGTCATGGAGATTCGAATCTAAGATCATTAGTGTGCAAGTCAAAGTCTTTTTCCACTGAGTTAGACCCCATTCATGAAAAATGAAGTCGATTGATGCGTTGAATTTTTCACATATGTTTGTGGATCCACCGTAACACCACTTGGGGGTACATAAGTTGGTGTTGCATGTACAAGACCAAAATATCAAATCAAGGAATTTATGGTCCTATTCTGAGTGCGTATAAATATGTGTAGGACAAATTAATTGATGTGCTATCATATAAGAAACATAAGCATAAATGTTTAAATCACCATATACAACGCTTTTGTGTTAATATGTCACCAAACAAATTGAATCTTTTGCTTCCCTAATCCGACAATTAGGTTTTCATTACGTACTTCTAATCTTTAGGGACCAGAAGGGGTTTCTAGTTCATAAACCATTTTGATTAAGAAAATTCTTTTTTTATTATGAGAATTCATATTCGAAGTCTTGAGTGTGAGGATTAATGCTCTACCTCAATAGTTATAGAAGTTTAGACGTACAAATTCAGACAATCTTTTGATTTGAAATATGAGTTTTCACTAATCATCCACCACATAGTACCATACATGTCCTTGGACATGTCTAATTAATCGATTTAATTGGATTAGATGGTAGTGGAAACTGAAATATACATCCACCAAGAGTATTGTCTTCATACGTTCTTGAGTGGGGATGATGGTGGTGGGAGTGTGCGGTACAGATTGAACTTTTTCCAGGTTAGGCCATGTCAATGCTACATTCAATTGGTTTTTGGGTCCCCAAATTGGTCATTCCATGACCTGAATGGAATCTTCTTGCTTCATGCTTCTCACATCAACCCCATGCCCGTGACATGAAATGAAAGGAATCTCAATCCTTTTTCATAATAACCCTAGCTACTCCGTATTATATACCTAGCAGTAGACCACAAGGGCATGTGTCAACCACCTACATTTGATGAAGAATTTGGAAGGTCAAAGTCTTTTATTTTTTACTTTTTATAATAAATAAGCGATATTTTACTTTAATCTAATTTAAACTATCAGAGAGAAAGAGAGGATTCAACACGCTTTATATCTATACACGCACTAGCGCAAGTGGGACTTATAACATCAAGCATTTAAGTTGAGACGTTCGATTTTCGCTTTCCTCATTGTTTTGAACCAATAAAAAAAAAATTCAATAGAGTCTCTAAATTAATATTTTACTTGTAATAAAGTACAAATCAAATACATTAATCCCATTGCATGAGTGTAACATAAGGTAAAACAACTAAATAATTTGATAGTCAGATTTCTATATATAGCTTGGCGTGTAAATCGTTACCCACCAATTTCTTTTTGTTCATGTGTATGTTTAAACTCGATAGCCACCCCCACCGCATTAGTTGATTAATATGTCAACTTTTGGCATATGAAATGGGATTTCATGGCTGCAAAGCATGATTAATATGGGCAAAGTAGTAGGGTTTTGTGGATTATAAATATACACGAAGTAGAGAATACAATGATGGGGAATTTTCTTGAGCTTGAAGCCTTGAAGGGAATGCATGTGTGAGGAAAAGGGAAGGGAAGGGAAGAAGAGCCAACGGCACACGCACGTTGCTTTTTGGGAGGCCTTTTTGTTTGTTTAGTGTGTATTAGCTTAATCTTACTTTTTCTCTCTTTTTTCTATGTACACACATTCTCTCTTTGTCCTAATCCTTTGATAGATTAATCAAATCACTTCTAGCTAAGCTCACTTAGTTATTCGTTTTGGTGTCTTCTAATTAGATCTCTATCTCTAGCTCACCACTCTCTGGCCGAAAAGTTTAGAGCCACGAGTGCAATCATTGTACAAATAAGCACTACCCACTAAGAACATGCAACATGCTCTCTCTCTCTCTCTCTCTCTCTCTCTCTCTCTCTCTCTCTTAAAAACACATTTTGGCTAATAATAAATCAAAATACTTATAAGGGTTTTTCTGCCATGAGACTTTATATTGAATGCAGTTACAACCGTTAAATCCGGCGAGTTCATTCTACTTTATCAGATTCATACAATGTGAATTCATGTTGAACACCCAACTTATAATCGGTACTTGGGGTTATAAAATTATTCTGATCAATATATCATTTCAACTTTCAACGTAAGTAAAAGTTACGTACATTCATGAATATATTATACATGTATATATATAGTTATTCTCTTATCTGGATGTACGCACGTTATTATCGTGCAAATGCTATTGTAAACATGCATGAAAGCAAAAAGAGATAGTACAAAATACATAACGTTCGCAGGATAATAATGTCCGAATGTTCGCATAGGATAATTTTTATACATATATCACATGTTTATTGGTACAAGGAGGGAATTTTGGGGCCAATAATATACAGCAGGTAGTTGGTAATAATGGATTTGATTTGTTTACCAAAAAGTAGAGAAATTTGTCAACGGTAGCAATTAATTTTAACAACTTGGTCGTTTTATTTATGGGCTTTGAGGTGATCGTCGTCATATAAGTCTTAGCCATGGCAGAAGTGAGGCCGCATTAGTTGACTGTCCAAGGCTGACTGAAGCCTGCAAAAACAGCTAGGGCAAGGGCAATAATTCTCTATCTCTACTCTACTTCTTAATCATACAACTGTTCACGCCCAATTCCCACCTTCCAAACCCATCATCATCTTCCTCCAATGTTTTTATAAAAAGAAAAAAGAAAATCAGAAGTTTGCAGAGAGAAGCCTCGAGGGCATGCAATCCAAAGGCAAGAGAATCTCAGCGCCAAGCAGAATCTGCACATAAGGGAGGATGTGAATGGGAATCCTGAATAGAATGACCTAAATCCGCAATCTTCTGTTACAAAGTTAAAAAACTCCAAAGCCTTTTGATTTTTGTTGGAAAATTTTGAATATTAGTGTGAACTTGTTTGGTAAGTAGGAAAACCTCTACTTCCCATCTCCCTTGATTTTTTACTAGTCTCTCCACCGTGCTTGCGACAGGTTTTTTTAATTTAAAATTTAAAATTTATTTTAGAATTAAAAAAGATAATGAGAAGTTGTGTTCCATAAAAATAGGATCTATTATCTGATTTTTCTTTTAATTTAAAATTTTAAATATGAAAAGTGTGAATTTACCATATTATTCTCATTTAATTAATAATTTCAATTCTTAATATTTGCATTAACCACGGGTATTTTCTGGTATTTTGAATGTTTCATCATTCTCTGCCTTTTGTTATATATATATATATTATAATTATTTGTAATTATAGTGAATTGACGAAAATGCCCTTAAATTTAAAAGGATTAAACAGTTTACAAAGTTCAGGTGGTCAAAAATAAAAATAAAAAGTTTAAGTGCTAATGGCTCACATGCCTAAAAGTTCGAGTGATATTTATGCAAATTTCCCTTTATACAAATCGGAAAATTAAAAGCAATTAAAGAGGGAGCTTAATTAATGAATAAAAAGGTGTGTAGTAACGTTAGTATCAACATCTTGTGTTTATGTCCTACACTAGACAATAATCAATACTTAATATCCCTTTATTTTCTTTAAAGCTTTAAAGCAAATCTTTGAGAGAGCAGCGAGGCGAGGCAAAGCAGAAGAAGAAGTAGAAGCCAATCCAATAATGGCAGAAATTATGAGAATCCCTTTTAAATTTAATTAATCAAATAAATAATATACCACGTCATCATTGCAAGGCTGGACCCCACTCCAGCTTGGACTCTGCATGCTCGCCCTTTCGCTCCCCTTCTCTTATAAGACCGTGTGAAAAAAGAGAATCCTCACTCTCTCTCTCTCTCTCTCTCTCTCTCTCTCTCTCTCTCTCATCGGTCTACTTTGCTTTGTGCTCTCTGTTTTCTCTGTTCGAACAGGCGTGGCCTCTGGTTTTCATTACTCTCTCTCTTTCCCTCTCTCTCTCTAAGCCATCAAAAACCCATCAAAGCCCATGCCTTCTTTTCTTTGTTTCTTTCTTCTTTAGCCTCACACACACACAGACACAGTGATGAGAGAGCAAAAGCAGAGCAAAGTAAGAGTCTTTGTCTTCAAAATGTCCTTCCCATAATCATCTTTGGCCTTACCATATTCTCTCTCTCTCTCTCTCTCTCTCTCTCTCTCTAAATTTACAGCAGACAAAACAGAGAGACCTCCATAATTGAATATCATTGAAAACCCAGTACAACTGTTTCCCAATTTCGTACTTGTACAAGTATAAAACCAGACAAAAATGGAGAAGTGGGATATCAAAACACTGCAAAAAAACCGAGAAGCTCGAAGCAACCGACACAGTAGAGAAAACCCATCTTTCTCCTCCACTCTCCTCGACACCATTTACCGTTCGATCGACGAACCCAACACCGGTGAAGGAGTTTCAAGAAGAGAAGAGCAACAACACCTTATCTTCTACAAAGAAACCACGAAGAAAAAACAGAGCACCACCGCTGCTGCTGCTGCTACTACTACTACCAGTGGCCGCCATGGCCTCTTCAAAGAAGACCAGGAACATGAAATTATGAGCCTCCGAAGAGCCTGCTTGATCGAGAAGTGGATGGAGAAGAAAGTGACTGATAAGTCCTTACCTGTTCGACGAAATTCCATGGCGGATTTTGACACGAAGAAGTCGAGCTACAATCGTAATGAGTTCTTTTTGAATTCGAGCTCCAGCTCTTCGGACTCGAGCTGCGGTGGTGGGTTTTCTTCATCCGAGTCAGATTCCATGTACGGATCAAAATCGAGGTCATCGTCGTCATGCTACAGCATGCACAGGCCTAAGCCAATTCGAACCAGCATTTCATCCGAGAAGGTTCAATTTGAGCAGAGAAATCACCATAATTCACAGAAGACAAAGCACGAGAACAGTTTCGTGAAGACGAAATCGAAAGCGCTGAAGATTTACGGCGATTTGAAGAAGGTGAGGCAGCCAATTTCGCCGGGTGGCCGGCTCGCGAGTTTTCTCAACTCTCTGTTTAATGCAGGGCACGTGAAGAAGTCCAAAATTGATGGTTTGGGTGTGGAGAGAAAACCATCATACGATTTGGGTGAGGAGACAAAATCATCCTCAAAATCTGGACAACAGGGGCATTCAAACTCGAGCAGCACTTGTTCCTCAGCCTCTTCGTTTTCAAGGTCTTGTCTGCGAAAAACGCCTCTTTCGAGAAGTGAGCTGAGTGGCATCGCCAGCAACAATGGAGATGTCGCAAAAAGGTCAGTGAGGTTCTGCCCTGTGAGCGTGATTGTGGATGAGGACTGTCGGCCATGCGGGCAGAAGACTCTGCATGAAGCAGAGCCGGGTTTAATGGCGGCTGAGAAAGCCGCGAAACCTCCGACAATTGAAGATATTAGGTTTGAGTGCTGTGTAATGGAGGTTGATGACGACGACGAACACCGTCGGAGAGTTGAGCAAGTTGCTAGAGATTACTTGTTGTTGAAGAATTATCAGAAGAAGAATGTTGAAGAAGAAGATGAAGATGATGACGCAGAGAGTTATGCAAGCTCTGATCTGTTTGAGTTGGATACTGCCGGGGTTGAAGAAAGGTACCGTGAAGAATTGCCTGTGTATGAGACTACCTTCTTCGACAGAAATCGAGCCATTTCTAATCGTTTGATTTTGTAATTTCTAGTAGGGAAAAAAAAAAAAAAAAAAAAAAAAAAAAAAAGAGTTGAGAGATTTTATTTAGCTATTTTTTTTTTTCTTTTGAGTAAATGGTTTGGGGGTTTACATCAGAAAATAATATTAATTAATTTCTATTATCTCTTGGCTTTTTCTATTTTCCGTTTTGCTGCTTATGTAGTAAATGATGTTGAACACATTCAAGATACTGCATAAAGGCTTATAGTTTTAGTGGCAGCGCATTTCATCTTTATGATTGCTAAGGGTCTTGCAACAAGGCATGGCAAGACAAGGCAAGGCAAGACAAGTCACGTCAAGCGTAGAAGGTGAGTGAAAATTAAAGGATGGCGTTGTGTTTCACAAGAGAAATGGAAAAAGAAATAAAGAGATGAAGATGAGGTGAGGTACTTAAAAGCGAAGGCAGATTTTCTACACATTCTCTCATCACCATGTGGGGACCTCCCTTACTTGAACATAACACTATCTTCATGCACTACATATATACATATCTCATATCTGATACGATATATATGGAGTGATTAATAGTCAAAAAGCTGGATCTTGTTAATCCACTTTTTTGTTTTTAATTATACTTTGTTTGTACAAATAAAAAAATATTATTCGGTTAAAATTTCTATTAAAGTTATCCACTGGCGGCATGGATTTACCGGCAGTAAAAATGAGGTGAATGATGAGTTGAAGGGAAAGAAAAGAGTGAGATAATGTATGGTCTCCAAAGCTGTGGACAAAAGGATCTAATCTTTGATCTGGTCGATCTACAAGCCTTCATGTCAAATTCGGTTGGCTTCTAATTCTAATCTAAGAGATTGGCTCAAAAAGCATTTTAAAGATATTTTCAAGTATATATATGTATAGTTATTTTTTTTATCTGGATGTCCACACGTTATTATTGTGCGGATGTTATTATAAACAGGCAGAAAATCAAGGAGGAGTAGTACATAATACATGGCATCCACACGATAATAACATTCGGATATCCATATAAAAGAATTTATATATATATATATATATATATCTTAAACACTGCCCATAAACTTCATTTTCAAACCACCATGCAATATCAGTGTAAAGCAATGTATATTTTGTGGTATCTCTCAACTTTTTCCTGCTTTTAGTCTTTACTCCTATGTATCCAGCGCAAATTAATACATATAATAATGGAAGGCAAGGATATCCCAACCTCTCTCGTGATAGCCGGAGCTCGTAACTAATAATTAAGAACATTTATCTCTACAATTGAGGTCTCAAATTCGAATCTTCATTCTAATATTATTTGATTGAAACAAAAGTAAACCCATCACATATAAAAACTTATGAGAGTCGTACAATGTCATTAGGGTAGTGAGTTTAACGATTCACAAGGCTTCATGCATTCGTATAATTTTGTAATGAAATATTATTTGTTTTGGTTTTAACACCATTGCATGTGTTGAAATTAAAGAAACCGTTGAATTGTTAATCGGTATTTTATGTATCGAAATTAAAGATACCGTTGAATTGTTGATTGGTATGATGACGTGGTACAATTTGCATACGCAATTTATTTATTACCTGCTTTCAACATTTGCAGAGCACATTCGATGCCTGTTTTATTTTAAATAGTAATGAGAAAAATGATGTTTTTATGTAATTTACTAAGAAAAAGGAAAACCAGATAGACATATATCTTACTTAGCCATGGTTTTCTTTTTTTTTTTTTTCTTTTTTTTTTTTTTTTTTTTTTTTTTTTTTGGTTTTGTTGGGTTGTTTGGTTGTTGTTGTTGGGGGGGTGGTGTGGTGTGCCATGCATGACATGATGGTGCTGAGGTGCGCAGAGCAAGTACCTCAAGATCAAAATGCAAAATGTCAAAAGACAGAAGCTTTAACAGTTGTGTTTCGAACCAATTACACTTAAAAATATATCTTCTGCTACTTCACTTGAACATAAGGTGGTTTGAGGAAAAAGTTAGGAGAGAGAGAGCGAGAGAGAGAGAGACAACTTTATAGGGAGGCACAAACTTTCTTTGAATTTAATATGCAAACACATGGGAAATTTTTTGGACGATGTGAAGAATTTGGTTGCTGAGAATTTTTGGGAAGAAATTAACAATTAACCAGACCAAAAAAAGTTTGTTATCTTTTTTTTTTTTAATAAGCGATAGTTTAAATTAAAGGGGAAGGATAATTTTTCACACACAGAAAACGAAGATGCTATAGGAGTTCAAACATGAGATCCCTACTCTACAAGTCAAGACCTTTTTTAACTGGATTAGACCTCGTTAGCAAGCTTGTTATCTTTTGTGATCTCTAAAGTATACTACGAAACAAGTCATGTAAGAGAATTGTGAGGACCACAAGATCATAACAGTTTGATATGCTAATAATAAATTATCAAAACATCATTCTAAACTAAAATTATTTAAAGGACGCAATATTATAAAAGCTAGCTTGGACTGTAGGAAAAGAAAAGGCTATATGCCCTATGGTCAAAAGTGGTATAGAGCTGTAATGGCTATATAGATTGAAAAACTGGCCGGGATTGGGAATGTAACTTGGTATAATTGATATAAGTATTATGATTTTGTTAGTGCTTTGATCTCGTTGATTAATATTCATCCATAACGATTCCACACCTATTAAGATTCTAAAAATAAAGTAACCATTATGCCTTTTGAGCAGGGAAAATATCCATTTGGATCCCAAAATCATTGGCATCAAAATTTCAACGTAATTACAAGTTAAGATTATTAATTTTTTGAATATAAGCGATGATCTAAACTATAAGGAGAGGATAATTTTTCACACACATACTATCAAGATGTCATGGAAGTTTAAATATGAAATCATTGATCTGCATATCAAGATCATTATTTTGTTAGAGGCTAGACCCCGTTGGCACGAGTTAAGATTTTCTAAGTTAAAACAATAGATTTGATTTCTCCTGGTTGGAAGAAGTAGGAGATGAGAGTTGGGTTTTGATTATGTATGTGATAATATGGTAGGTGAAGTGGGAGAAGTTGTTCTCAATGGAATGATAGTGGGTTATGAGACCACCTACCCACCCATGCGTTGACCAATTTTTTATTGGATATTAACCCTAAATCAGGATCTTAAAACGCTCAGCCCCTAATTAATTACAAAACTTTTCCTGTCTGACCATTAACAAGCCTATAAAAAGGTAAGCTTTCGGCTAGAAACAATTTTGCGTTCGCATGCACATAAAGTGCACGCAGAACATGCACAGTATGCAATTTGGTTATGCCTGCCATTTATTTTGCAAGCATAGAATCGATCGTTAATAATCAAGCCATAATGCTTTCAAGGTTGTTTATTCTTAATAAACTCATATAGCTTTTAACGATAAATAAACATGTAGGGAATTAGGAGGGTTGAAATAAAACAAGGATAGAATTAACCGATTAATATGTAAAGACAATATAAAATAAGCCGAAGATCTATGTATCGATAATAAGTACTTTCCCATTAGAGTTATAAACCCTCGTCCTACTTCTTAGATGTGTTTTTATACACAATTTGAGGGGATGCCCTAATAGTACAATTTTGATCTTTCAATTTTGATATCCCAACCCAAGAACTATGAATCCCTTCCACTGTAACCACCCAATTGCTCAAATTTCCAAGGAAAGCTAGCTATGAATTGAAACTTATTGTCGTTTCTCCAACAAAAATATTAGGATATGGATGCCCCGAGTTGGTTGACAGCATCCATTAGGAAACATCGATGTTCTAATAAAAACGACTTGTTGCCATCAAGAAGCACTAGGGTTAGTCTTTGGATAGTCATGTCACTTACCAACCCTGCACAAGTCACTGGCACAATTAAAACAAATTAATTAATTAATTACTAAGAAATTAAATGGGATCAATCATTTATTTTGTATGTGGCTCTTACCAATTCTGGCTAGGATCCAATCCAAGTATAAACCACAAACGACCTGATCACTGGGGTTGGCCATGTCCATGTACAAGGGTGCATGTTGGGTCACACAAATTAGACCAATAATCTGTGTTTGTATTTTGCAATAATATATTGGCTGTCAATAATTTGAGATGTACTCTTTTTAGAGGGAAAGCCAACAAAGAAATATAGGTCATAAAATCTGTTGTGTCGTGATTCTTTGTGGTCTATAAGTTTGTTCTTTTGTTCATGGATTATTCAAATAATATTTACTTGAATTCTGCCATTACATTTCTTAGGCCTTGCAAGATGGTAATTGATTGGTTAACATTCACAAAAAAAAACGAAGGTAATGCATACGTGGGTTAGACCAGTTGACCAATGCAATAAGTCCGTCCCTTTGTATTCAAATTCGTTGTTAAAGTACCCCATGTTGTGAAAAAAGAAAAAGGTTTATAGACTTTTGAAGTGCGAAGATGGTACCTAAGATGGGGAAAATTAATATATATAATCTGATATATCCACAAAAGTGGTTTGGTGATTTCAGCAAATCAAAACAAAACTACATTTACTTTGCTGCATATAATATTTTTATGAGTAGACTTAGTAGACCATGAATTTGTAACAAACTGAACTTGTAAGAATTTAGGTGAAGGAAAAAGATCTAGCATAATATAAGTCTTTAGCAGAAAAATAACAAAATAATTCAGTATGACTAGTTCAAATGGTTTGCAACAAATTTACATATGGATTTTCTTAACATAGAAGATCAACACTTCTTCTAAGTCTTACAAAACAATTCACAGTAAAAATCCAAATTCAACTCCCTCATTTCAAACCAATATATCCAATGCAAGCAAAGATTTTTCCTTTTTTGGGTCTAAAAGAAATAGCATTTTCTTTTTAAAAGAAAAGACCTTTCTCCAACCCTTCTCTTTTGCTCATCATATTCACACACATTCAAATTTAAGCATTAATTTATCATTTGTGGGCAAAACCTTGTTAAGGGCTTATAAGGAGTTGAGCTATTCCAAATTCCAATGTATGACTTTTTATCGTCACATTCTCACATGCTCCCGCACGTGTGATGAATTTTCAAGTCTAACACATAGACAATGCATTTTGGGTGACGTAGAGCACGTGTGTCAATTGGACTTTCCCATGTGGACAACCCGCTTTGATATCATGAAGGAAGTTGAGTTTCCACCCCTAAAACAAAATCCCAGATTTTCAGCCGTTTTACCTCCTAAATTATGACCCTTAAAGAAATTAACCCCTGAATTCAAAAAAAAATAAATCAATCAATTTAGTCCTTGAATGAATTAAAATCGCCAATTGGACTTTCCGTCAAAAAAGTCATGTGACTTACTATTTGATTTATTTTTATTATTATAAAAACTAAAATAATTAGAAAACAGAAAAATAAAAATAAAACCGACTCTCTCTCTCGTCTCTCTCTCTCGTCTCTTTCTCTCGTCTCTTTCTCTCCTCTGTTTCTTCCCAAGAAAAACACCCTCGAAACCCAGATTACCCAGTCCCTCCACAACCCAAATTTTCCGGCGACACAGATTACGCAGTCCCACCCACTACCTCCTCCCTCTAAAACCCAGCCGGCATCTTTCATGAAAAAGGCAATGCTTGAAAATCTTGAACGACTTGTTGAATGGGAGCCATTTATTTTCCGGCGAAGCAAAAAGAATTTCATAAATGAACGAGGTGGGTAAAGGCTTGGGAAGATGCATCTTTTGGCTAGATTTCTTGTAGCAAATCGACTGTGAGGTGGGGTTGTGGGTGGGTTGGTTTTTCATTTATTATATATTATTATTTATATTTATAAATATGTTATTAGTTTTTATTTTTATCATTAATTTTCTTTTAGTTTTATGTATTTGACTTTATTTTACTCGAAATTACAAGTTTATCTTAATAGTTAACGAAAAATTAGATGAAAGTTCACAAAACATAACGGCAAGGCCTAAATTGGCTATTTTAATTCATTCAAGTGTTAAATTGACTGACTTTTTAATTCGGAGGATTAAATTCAATTGGGGTCATAGAGAGGGTCTACGCCAATTTACTTATAAAAAAAAAGAGTTTCACTATTATATCAAATATAAGAGCCCAAATTATTTATAAATAAAAAAAACTATATAAAATGGACTTTAGAAACACACCTAAATCCAATTTACAACATAACAAAAAAGTTTTTAACTTATTTTAAATTACAAAATTGCCATTGATTTCTTAAAACAAACCCAACTCCAAAACCTCATTAAAAAAACTCAAAACACTCAATAGGGTATCAAAGTAATTTAATAATTAAAATTAAATTCAATAGGGTCAATTATCATTTTGGATGGATTTTTTTTTTTTTTTTTTTTTTTTTTTTTTTGTTTTTTTTTTTATATATAAATATATGGTTTATTTATAATTTTAAGTGTTAAGAATTGAGTATATAACTAAATATTTATTTTCCAAAAACTCTGTGGGCCCATTAGGGTTTTTTATGCGAGCAGAAAGCACTGGAATCCAAGCGTGGTACAGCATGAGCAAATTGGATTTGGTAATTGGCAGGTTGGCAGGCAGGCAAGGCAGTCTACAGTGACTTTTATAAAAGGCTTTTTCACCGCACGTGGTGGGCTGGGACAACATGTCGGGCGTTCACACGAGTGCAAGCTCCTCCTCGGTCCTCACAGATCCCAATGAGATCCGCTGTCACACGCGACCACACACAAAATAAATAAATTATAATATCAACTCATCTGCCCCCTACTGCCTAGCAGTGAAATCAACACCACTCATGATCTGACACCTGTACTGCTTTGCTACGTGTGGCTCTGTCAGCTTTGGTGGGTGAGAGTACGAAATTGACCTTGGAAGTTGTATGGGGTGTCTTCTTTTGAGACGGGTAGTTTTGGGATGGGGGAGTTTTGGAGGGAGAGGAAAAAAAGAAGGGGTTGGGAGACAAGACAAGGCAGCTTTAGTAAAAGAGAAAAGAAGGTGGTGAGGTGATTAATGGTGTTTGTTTTTGTGTGAGGGAGTAAAAAGAGAAAGTGGAGAGAATTTTGGTGATCCCAAGAAGATTATGAAATGGAAAAACAGACTCTGAGAGGATGCAGCCTTTTCTTTTCCCTTTATTTTGAGAGAGAAAGAGAGAGAGAGAGAGAGAGAGAGAGAGAGATTGGATCCAACATACTCCTGGTGGAGCTTTGCTAGATTCACTTATTTATGTTCCATATGAACAACTCTTTAGTTATTTATTGATGTAAAACAAAAAGAATTGAGCTACTGTAAAATTGATCAAACTCAGGTGCTCGGTATACTGTTTTGATTAATTGGTCTAATTTATATATGTAATAAAATTTTAATATAAAATTTGGATTATGGATTATGGATTATGGTTGTACTTCTATTATCGATGTTAGATGAGATCTCAAATTCGAATCCTCATTCCTTTATTAATGAAAAAAATAATTGGATGAAGCTAAATTTGTTAGAAATCGCCAAACCAATGCGTAGTTCATAATATAAGAGTCTGGCATATCTTTGTAAAAGCCCTTTCAATTTTCAAAATGCCCTGGTCTTCATCATGTGGCCTATAGCAGTACTCATTTTCTACTTTGAATTGGTTCATTTTAGAGCAACATCCTTTGTTCTTGACTAACTAGAATTGAACTAATGCCTACAGTAAGAACTCTCGCAGTCTTTTTCTTCCTTCTATTTCAGAAAACAAAGCTCAACATAGTTTCTGGCAAGAATTAAACTGCGGCATAATCATTCAATGATGACAAAAACTGCAATGAAAACTATGTGGGATTTCCTGAGCTACAAGGACAAGTTACACTTAATTTGTGCCATAATTTTTTGCAAAAGGGTGGCGTGGAAATTGAATTAAAGCAACGACTGTGATGTTCTGGTGAAAGCAACAGGCCTTAGAGAGGTTGCTTGGGTACTGAGAAAAAGCCACCAAGAAAGAAAAAAAAATGTGGCCAGTCACCATTCCTCCAAGATTCTCTCTTTGAATCGTAAGTTTCAGGATAATGTTGACAGATGAGATGAGAAGCCCTAGTGTTGTGTGTGTGTGGACAGTGCAATTCCCACTATACACGCCTTTTTAACATCGTGCTAAATTTAGCGTTACAGTCTCAGTCTAAGCACCATTCCTGGTCTGCCTTGAAAAATTATATACGCACACATGGAAATGTCATTATCAATTCACACATTCCTCTATAAAGCAGTAGCTATACATACTTTGAATTTTCAAAACAATCAAAATAAACATTTATTTCTTCCCCATTAACCTAAAACGCTTAACCAATTGAGGATATAGGTGAAGTCCTGGACCACTTACACTTGTAGGCAATATGCTTTGAGATCTCGACGTGGGATATGCATACTCTTAACAAGTGGACAATCCATATTAGGTGGCATGGGAGCATGTGGGTCGTTGGTTTCAACATGTGGATATCATGCTTTGATACCATGTGATGTGAGCATCCAACCCAAAATCAAATTAGCAATGAATGGAGAATCCGGGATCATTTAAACTATTAAGCGAAACTTTAATTCTTCGATACAAGATTCACTCTCTCAACGTTTTAGACCTAATAGTTTGTATGCAACAGAAGAAAGGAAAACTTGTGCACCAATATTTTCCACATTAAGAAATCTTTTTGAACTCACTTTCAAGCAGCACTATCATCAACAGAAATGAAACTTAGAATGGTACAGTGATTACTAGCCGAGTAGTTGCAATCTAAACCAAACCCTAGTGTCCTGCAAATCCAATCAGATTGGTATAAAGATGCACATACACAACCAAAGAAAGAAATGAAAGCAATTGATTTGTTTAAACATCAACTCAGAAGTCATTTTGATTGAGACAAGAACTAGGTTTAGCAGAGCACAGTTGAGAACTGTCCTAACTCAAATTGTGCAATGACATGTGCATGCAATGCAAAGCATCTGTGTCAATTACCAATTTACCCTTAGTGGGTTCAAAATCATGTCCCTGTTTACATGAACGGAAGCTCCAAAGTTCCAATATATGATGAGAGGGAATTTAGGCAGGTGTCTTTGTTGCTTGGATTTGAAGCTTTGAAGAAGACTAGCTGCTGCTAGTTGCATTTGCAGGGCGGCTGGCTGCAGCATGCAGGAGGAGACTATGCCCATACCAAATTAGTGTTGTCAGTTTAAGACTTTTTTCCCTCAGAATGAAAATGAAGTGGGATGGGATTCGTTGACCCAAACAGTTGACCCGGCCACCTTCAATCATGATGTGACACACACACAGCTTCGACTAGGTGCAGCAAAATCACGAGTTAAAAACACAAAACAAAAACAAAACGACGACTAGATTGCAATGTGTGAATTATTCTGGTTTCAAGAACCACATGTCGTTTGTTCATGGGCTTGTCACTCTGGGCCCATGTTCTTTTGGAATTGGGCTAAAATATTCGTATGGCTTGGCCTAAATTATTTGGTCATGTAAAATTTTTTGAACTTAAGATCTCTCCTGTTCTACCAACAAATCTCAACCTCACTTGAGCTTAGTTAAAACAATGAAATTTTGGCATAGCTCAGTTGGTTGAGTTCTATTACTTCCACGCATGTGGGTAGATGTTCGAAATCCCTAGGCACCCAATAAATATTTGTGTAAATCCCCTCCCCCAAGTGCTCGCTTGTACTAAAAACAAAACAAAACAAAACAAAACAAAACAAAACAATAATGAAATTTTGGATATAAGTAGAGAATCTGGTGCTGTACATTATTCATCACTTGATGATGAGGCCATGTTGTAAATAAATAAGCCTTTAAAAAATAAGAATAACAAGGACATCCTTACTGGAGAACGACTCATCAACATCTTCCTTGTTAATGCAGAAACTTGGGAATGAAGCTTTCATTTCAATATGAACTTTTCCACACACAAAAAAAAAAAAAAAAAAAAAAAAAAAGAGGCCAGATATATCTCTAGATGATTGAGGTAGATAACATTGAAATTCTGATATTGTCTACTGGTGTCACCTCCTGGGAATTCTTCTCTTGATCAGGAGGTGTAGCCAATGCCGCGTCATCATCAGAAGGCAGCCGGTCAATGAGAGTACGGCAGAGGGGGCAGCCATAATGAGAGTGAAGCCAAGTGTCAATACAAGGTGCGTGGAAGGTGTGCTTGCATTTTGGCAGCTGCCTCACGAGTTGCTCATCTTCTAAACCTCTCAAGCACACCCCACATTGAGCACCCCGAGTTTCATCACAATTTGAACCTTCTTCTTCACGATCAGTTTGATCATCACTCTTATAATTGAATGTGATTAAATCCGGCTTAAACCTCCTATCGACGGTGCCTTCGATCTTCTGAACCGGTTCGTTGCCTGTTGGAGTATACGATAGTATACGGTTACGATATACGTACCATCCAACTATAGAAAGAATCAACACTAGAACTGAAATGGTCAGCAGACCAATTACCACAATGCCTGATGAGAGTGATGGCCGCATGGGGTTTTTAGGTTTAGCAGACCAGTAATGGTATAATTCTTAGGGGGCAGAGGGAGGGGTGCTTAGGGGATATAAATATATATTTATAATAACTAATTAATCCAAAAGTGGTTTAGGATATTGAATTAATATTGGCCATTGATCCGATTTGCACAAAGACATAGTAATGATATGAGAACTTGATAGGTTTCTTCTTGTCGATGCCGACTTACAAGGGGATGTGAACGTGACAGGGCTCAGAATATTTACTGAGGCTCCAAGGTGCATGGGATGATGAGGTTTACAATATGACATGGAAATTTTCAACTCACTATTTTGTGGGTTCTTAAGCCAAATTTAGTTTTTTTTTTTTAAACTCCTCTAAACCAAACTGCATGGACCAGAAAGGTGGTGGAAAAGGATATGAATCTTAGTAATACTAGTGTCTAGATTCATTCCTCCGCTCTAGATCTGTAATTAGTCTAATTACTTAGGTTTAGGACTGTGTTTAAGCTATGTATTTTGGTTCTTTGTCAGTCTACATTTTACAACATGTTGAGCAAACACATTGAAAACTATTATGCAATTTTTTCTCTCAGTACCCTTCTATTGGAGGACACCTTTTACGAGTCCTCTAATTTTTATTTTTATTTTCAACGATCCAAACCGTTTTTTTTTCAAGTATTCATTCATAGATCCTCCTTACAAAAATAAATAAATAAAACATCTAATTGGGACCAACAAAATAAATAAACACGGTGCTTCAAGAAAAGACTATAATTACAACTGCTAAAGTATGAATATGGTTTGAATACTTTAGGTTAATTGTATTTTGGGATATTCATTGAAATGTCACCTAAACTTATACCTTAGTTTCAATTTGTCACCTGAAAAAAAAATTTAAGTGAAATGTCACCTGAATTTTTCAAAATCCATGATTTGTCACCTCACTTTAACATCATCCAATTTTCCAACTATTTTCAAGGGTATTTTAGTCTTTTTATTTTCAAGAGTATTTTAAATATGGAAAAATCATTATAAAAAAATTATGAAAAGACCCTTGAAAATTATAAAAATTATGTATCTTTTCACATTTAATCCCCATCCATTTTTACATTTAAGCTTTATTTTTTTAATAATAATTTTTTCCATTTTAAAAATATCCTTGAAAATGAAAAGACTAAAATACCCTTGAAAATATATGGAAAATCAGATGATGTTAAACTCAGGTGACAAATCATGGATTTTGAAAAATTCAGATGACATTTCACTTAAATTATTTTTTCAGGTGACAAATTGAAACTAAGGTATAAGTTCAGGTGACATTTCAACAAATATCCCTTGTATTTTTCTCCATAAAGAAGTATACATAAGAGTTTACGAGGAAATAGATACAGTAATTAATTAGGAGAATATCTCATAATTATACAAGGATATGTCAACTATATAAAACAAGAAAGTAAATCACCTAATTAACTTAAGAAATAAATCTCCTTGATTTAATAGATTAACTCACGTCAACAACAATCATCTAATTGAGTGGTCAAATTGTTTCGAATTCAAATGATTTTTTGCAGAGATGATCTTTGAGGTAATATTTAAAACTAGATAGTTCGGATCATTGAAATACATTGTGTGGTGGGCTCTATAAAAGTGTCTTTCAAATAAGCTTATTTGAGAAATCCCTCAACTGAAACACTATATAATATCAATTCTAAATCTCGCATGTTATCTCATTCAATACTTACAAGTATGTTAGTTTCAAAGAATTCGGCTAATGAATAATAATCCAGACATTGACACCATACGTATATGCTGCTTGTCCTCCTCAATTTGATCGGATGGTCCCATCATCAACATCGATCCAACCAAGATTTGCTACAGGTGGTTTATTTTGATTTTGGGTTAGTAAATGTATGATATTTAGCATTAAAAAAAAGGGCCAATTAAAAGTACAGCATATGCTGAGTGCTTGGTGTGCTGGCATACATGATTGTTAGACTCTATCTTGTCCCAATATTTTTTCTTTTACATAAAGAAACAAAACTTGGGGTCTTGCATGTTTAATAATTAAAAATCATGAGATAAGTTAGAAAAATTGCCTGCACAAAATTGTAAAGAGGTTGTCAATTAACAAGTCAAATAAAAAAAGGGTTTCCTTTTGGTTTGAATTCACTAAACTACTTTGGTTTGTGATGGCATCTCTTCGGACCACCAGGAATCTCACCATGGCTGATGCCCCAAATCCATTTCAACTCCCCAATATTACCAAGGTTTGATTTCAGTACTAGTTATATTGAACTATAGCTAAGTTGGAAACCTTTCATGTCCAACATTTGAACTATAGCTAAATGTTTCCCATATTAAATGTGTTCTTGATCATAAAAATTGCTCTTTGCTAGTTTCTTAGTAGGAAATACATGCAAATATATGTTAATTAGAACTGTTTTTGTTATGGGACAGTTTAAGATTGCTCTCTGTCAGTTGTCAGTTACTTCAGACAAGAGCCAGAATCTTGATCGTGCCTCTCGTTCGATAAGATTTTCTGTCGAGCAAGGTGCAAAGCTGCTTGTTTTACCAGTGAGTTAGCTAGCCATGTGGTTGTAGCCAAGTTGTTTGAATAAATATTTGTTAGAAGTTCCTCAGGACCCTTAAACTCATGTTGGTTTGGTTTGCACTTTCTGTAAAAGGAAATGTGGAACTGTCCTTATTCAAGTGATTATTTTGCAAAATATGCTGAGGATTTTGACAATAGAGATGCCTCGCCAACATTGTCCATGTTATCTGAAGCTGCTTGTTGCCATGGGATCACAATCATAGGAGGATCTTTGCCTGAATGGGATCATGGTCGGTTGTACAATACTTGCTGCATATTTGGACCAGATGGAAAGCTGAAAGCTAAGCACAGGAAAGTAAGCACATCAAATTCGATATCGTTTGGCTGTAAATTAGGAGGATAAAGTAAGATAGAACCTTTGAAAGGTTGATGATGGTGTTGCTTTGCAGATACATCTGTTTGACATTGACATTCCAGGAGAGATTTCATTCAAGGAATCTGACACCTTCACTGCAGGGGATCAACCTACCATTGTGGACACAGGTAAGCATCTGAAGTTGTCCTAAACTTTTTTTGAGGGAACATAAGATGTTAAACTTTCACATCTCCTATGTCTCTGAGTTAAGCAACTGATTAGCAATTTGCACATATGCAGAAGTTGGTCGAATCGGAATAGGAATTTGTCATGATATACGATTTCCTGAACTTGCTGCATTATACAGGAAAAGAGGTACTGGGTTTGGTTAAATTGTGGTTTTCAGCATCTTAAATCCATATTTCAAATTTCAAAATGGTTGTGGTAAATGCAAGGGGTTGACATCATATGCTATCCTGGGGCATTCAACATGAGCACTGGTGAATTGTTGTGGGAGCTGGTACAGAGAGCTAGGTAAGATTGATTATATGCCTTGTAGACAGGATTCTGTGTATGAACCCTAAAAGATTGATTCTTTTTCCTCAAGGTTTTGTCAGCCTTATATGACACGATGCACATGATCCAGTTGCATTTCACAAATGCAAAGACATTGCATAGATATTGATAGAAACAGATTATTACTGCCATTCCATAATGCTTGACTTACTTCAGGCCAGACTTTATCACTCACATACTTCTAGCATCTTTGCTTGTCAATGCTTTCTGGACAACTAAACACTTCGAAGTTGCAAATGTGGGTTAGGCCAGTTGGCTAGGGCAGTGTGCCCGTCTCCTTGCACCCAGTTCAATCCCCTCCCCCATAGATTAGAGTAGTTTAGACAATTAGAAGTTGATTGTGTTTTTCTAACATAAGGAAAGCTCACTCTTCCCTTCTGTCCTTGCTGCCAGCATTCCACATATTCTGAGCTTATTTCCTACAACTACAATACTTCCTCTGCACTAATTACAAATCCTTCTCTTTCTTCAGGGCCGTCGATAACCAGGTGCTTAAAGACCGACTCTGTCACCATAAATTTTCTATTGTTCTGACAGCCCAAAAGTTATTCTAACATGACCATCCATGTTTTTAGTTATTTGTGGCAACTTGCTCACCCTCTCGAAACTCTACTGGTTCTTATACAACTTGGGGCCATTCCACACTAGTTGGACCGGTACTATAAATTCTAAAAATGGTCAATTGTTTCCTATATGCATGAACAAAAGCTTTAGCGATTGTTCCATCTTTTTTTTTGTGAATTGGCAGTCTGGAGAGATAATTGTTACCTCAGGGCATGAGGAAACTACTGTCATTGCGGAGATTGATTACTCTAATATTCAGCTCCAAAGGTGAATTGAAATTTTTAGTTAATGTATTATGTTGTGCTCATCTTTTCTGATAGATGTTGTATGGAATTATGCAGAAAGAGTCTCCCACTTGATGATCAAAAGCGAGAAGACATCTACAAGTGTATCGATGTACATGAATTAAATCCTTGAAGGATGGAAACTCATCATAACATTAGCTTCGCCACAAGAACTGCAAAACTCAAGAATAACTCTGTTTTGTGTAGTAAATTGTTTGGTGGCATCTACCACTTGAGTTAGAAACATATGTTTAAAATATGTTCCCCACATGTTATATTATGGGAACTGTCAAGTTGGAACAGAGGTCCATGTATACATACATGCAAGCTAAACTGGCAATCTAGTATTATAAAATGTCAAACATTTTTTTTTTATAAATCGTACTCGGCGTTTTTTTCATAACACGGGTATGGCCAGGCGGCTATACGACCTTTTTTGCCACGTGGCGATGCTGGCGGTAGACTCCAGGCGAAGAGTATATCCGCCCGGCTATATTACAGTTTTTATTATTTTAAAAATAGTATAGCCGCTCGGCTATACGCGTAGTTGACCCAGAACCATTCATTTGATCTCATATTCCTGAATTCATCGATTCATAATCTTTGTAAATAAACGTCCAGACAAAATAAGCTAGAGCAAAAAAATCCAGTGCCTTAATTCTCACAAACTCCTCTGGTAGAAGGACATGAGTGAAAATTCATGACTAACAAGTTCATTCTCTCCTTCAAGGTCTCCCTACTTGGTACAAACCAACCCTTTTATAATCTTATCACCCATTACCTGTACGTTAGCAATACCCTAAACCAACTTAAACAAATCCACACTCTCCTACTCAAATCCCCAACTAAACCCAACCACCGCTACCATATCTTGGTTCAGTTGCTCAAGCGGCTCCTGCAACTCCCTGGCGACAACCTTCGTTATGCCCATTACTTGTTCGACCAAATACCCAAGTGTAGGAACCAGTTTCTTTGGACCTCCCTCATACATTCCCATGTGCTTCATGATCATTTTGGTCAATCCATCACTTTATATGCTAAAATGCACCGGGTTGGCGTATCGCCATCTGGGTTCACCTTCTCTTCAGTTCTCAATGCATGTGCTCGTGTTCCGGCACTTTTTGAAGGGAAACAAGTCCACGCAAGGGTTGTGCAGTATGGTTTCTTGGGAAACAAAATAGTGCAAACTGCACTTCTTCATATGTATGCAAAATGCGGGCTTGTACTGGATGCAAGGGACATCTTTGATAGGATGGATGATAAAGACTTGGTTGCTTGGACGGCCATGGTTTGTGGGTATTCAAAGATGGGATTGATGGGCGAGGCGCGGTGGTTGTTTGATAACATGGAGCAGCGCAATGCAGTTTCTTGGACTACAATGGTTGCTGGGTACGCAAACAATGGTGATATGGAAACGGCAAAGGAATTGTACGAAAGAATGGTGGAGAAAGATTCAGTGGCATGGGTGGCTATGATAGCAGGTTATGGGAAGTGTGGTAATGTTTTGGAAGCCAAGATAGTTTTCGAAGAGATACAGATGGCAGATGCATCATGTTGGGCAGCAATGGTGGCTTGTTATGCTCAGAATGGCTATGCAAAGGAAGCCATTGAGATGTATAAGAAAATGAGGGAAGAAAAAGTGAGAGTCAATGAGGTGGCAATGGTTGGAGCTATTTCAGCTTGTACACAACTTGGGGATAATGAAGTTGCAGCCACATTAGCAAATCACGTGGAGGAAGGATGTGGTGAGTTTTGATTGAATCAATTCTATAAATAATGGCATGCTTTCTTTTCTATCGATGTCATGTTCTTCCCTTTTGTATTGCTGATGTTTCCTCATTTATCAAACACTTTCAGAGAGGACACTCTTTGTATCCAATGCATTGATCCATATGCATTCCAAATGTGGGGACATAGAACAGGCATGGAGAGAATTTAACAGAATGAGTATCAGAGATGTAATATCTTATAGCGCATTGATCGCCGCTCTTGCCGACCATGGAAAGGCCGAGGTTGCCATGAATCTCTTCTCAGAGATGCAAAAAGAAGGAATAAGACCGAACCAGGTAACATTCGTCGGTCTCCTCAATGCATGTAGCCATGTAGGACTGATTGAGGAAGGGTGCCAATATTTTGAGCTCATGACTCGGGTCTTCGGGATTGAGCCACTTAAGGAGCACTATGCTTGCATGGTTGACCTTCTTGGAAGGGCTGGGCAGCTTGAAAAGGCGTACAATCTTATAATATACAACATTGGAGCTGCTGATGCAAAGATCTGGGGCTCTTTGTTAGGAGCTTGCAAGGTACATGGTAATACCAAATTGAGTGAGATCGCAGCAATGCATCTCTTCAAAATAGAGCCGCATGATGCCGGAAATTATGTGCTTTTAGCAAATACTTATGCAGAAATAAATAAATGGGATGATGCTGAGAGGGTGAGAAAGATGATGAGTGAAAGAGGAATGATAAAATCTCCTGGGTGTAGCTGGATTGAAAAGTTGGGATAAATAATAAATTCTTAATGTTCTCATGGGTAATATTTCTCTTTCTACAAAAATCTGCACCCAACTTTTACCTCGAAATACATTTATAAAGCTAGATGGGCTCTGAACTTTTCCTTTGCACGACAGCAAGATAAAGCTGAAGAGAGCCTTTCAGAAATATATTAATCACCATCTCCAGAAACACAGATCATGGTACAGTATATCTTCAAAATTCCAAGAAGTTATAAATTAAACCCTAAAGATACAACACATGGACCAAAAAAATCTACCTTTTCTGATAAGCATGACATTCTAACACCAATTCTTCATTTTAGACTAATTTTTCAATGAAGCAAATGATATGATTATGTCATACTTCATAGGCATCTCGACTCTGGATGTACTCATTCACAGATCATTCTTCTGTGCCAGTTCATGTAAGAAACTCAGGTCTCCGTGAATGATATTACTGCTTCAGGGGAGCCTTCTTCTCTCTGTCAGATATACGAGCGGGGGCTGTTGAATGTGACTTGAACCGACCCCTCCCTTCCCCTTCCTTATCCTGGAGAAAGCAAATCCCAAAAAAAAAATTAGGTTTTCATGGAAAACACATTTCTTTCCCCATCTTGTTGCAAGGAGAACATAAATAAATAAATAAAACTGAAATCTAACAAGCATCTGCAGTTAAAATAATCACAAGATCCCAGAACTCATTTCCTCTATTCAGAAAATCAAAGGGTGTATCTAAAAGCAAAAAGGAGAGAAGTTGTACAACCCTGGTGAAAGTATATTGATACAGCAGAATGACAGGTTTACTTCTAATGAACAACATAAAGAGAGGTTTACCTTTTTCTTTACAATCTGAACCACGTCTTCATCATTCAAAACATGACCGAGGCCACAATGCTGTGGGTAGTGCCTTGCACTTGTACCCCACACTAGCACATATTTTACTTCCTTCATCAAACTCCTATGTATGTGGTTACAAAAGTCTCCAACGGAGCAGCCCCCTCTATCCTACACATACATGCAAAGAGAATAAGAGAAAACGAACAAAGCCAGAAGGCTCATAAGAATGGAGTAATAACTGATCATAAGGAAGTAACAGAAAAAAAAGAAAAAAAAAGATTGCAACTTACAGCAGAAAGAACTACAGGGTCACCGAAATCAGGTTGCTGGCCCTGTGGCTTTGTATAAACTCTAACAAGTCCCATCTCCTCCCACATCTTTGCAAGCAGTCTGTCAAAGTTCAGCTGTTGAGCAACATGAAGAATCAAAGTTAATGTTCCTGAAACCATTTCATATGGGAAATTCATTTCATCGCTAACTTGTTGATAAATGGTAATGTAATTTTTACATGTGTTGCACATTAGGATCCAACAAAAAAACATATATTTCATGGAAAGAACCATAGTAGACAATGCCTTTTGAGTTCTGAACAAAAGTTGTGCAACTGCGACAGATTGCTCAAGGTTTTTTTATTCATAGCACAGTTGCACGCCTCTGTATCTCATTCAAATTTAGTCAAAATAAAAAGTGTAGAACTTGCCTTGAGATTGCAGCTAATGACAACAGAATTAGGTTGGCGGGCTAATTTGTCCACGTCATCAATACCAATAACATCTATTTTGTTGTAAACATATACACACTTCATGTATTTCCGGTTTCCCTCAATGACATCAATAAGATCATCCACTGTGGCATCCTCACGAAAGAGCAACTGCATAACATTTATCATACATGAGCATTCTTTCCCATGAGATGGCTAAGGCAAAGAAAGAGCGACTGCATAACATTTATCATACATGAGCATTCTTTCCCATGGGATGGCTAAGGCAAAGAAAGTATCAACCATATCCAAGAGTGTACATCATGGACTTAAAGAAAATTGGGTACCACTAGTGTGTAAGTCCAATAAAAGAATCACCATTAGCTGTGACAAAGGACAATCTTGACTAATCCAAAGTAAAGTACCTCAGCATTGTGAATTTTGTATTCGTGTAGAATTTGATAACAAAGCTTCTCGTCCACATGAGTCAAAGTAAGAGTGCTGTTGAAAGAAATTCCCCCGGTCTTTTTCTTTTTGAAGTATATCTGCCCAGGAAACAAAATAAAAAAATTCAGCTAAAGTCCCTAGAAGCCTAGCAAAGTAAACATAAAAAATAACATAGGGAAACAGCTAAACAATTGACGGAAACTAAGACCCAATTCAGTCAGTTCTGGAAATTATAAAGTCAATATTTTGAAGATAAAACTTACTTGAGGCGGTCTCTTGTTTAAACGTAAACCAACAGCTTCCAGCTCCTTCGTCAATATTTGCCGATGACCCTCACTCTGAAATATTAAAATAAAATAAAACAATATATAGAACAATGTGAGGGTTAGACTAAAGTAATTGCCAGAAACCATACACAAAAAAAGGGAAGCCAACATAAAGTATCAAATCAACAGGTCAGGAACCAAAAGGTCGAGCAGGTTGCCAACAATGAAAATAATGAAGGTCTGTAAGCAGACGAGTAGTAAACTTATTTATCAGCTACTAAAATAGCAAAATAGTTACAAATGCATGTTACTACAGAATAGGCACTTACTTTTGAGGCATCAAGGACCATCAACACAATATCTGAAGACTTGGCAACAGCAATAACCTGCAAGAGACAGTCTTGTCAAATTCTAGCCATTTCCATGATACCTGGAAATACTGAGCTTTTTACATTGATTTGCCAAGGGACAATTTACAAGTTATCTCTTCTCTATAATGAGGCATTTATTAAGTATCATTTTCTAAATTTCTTATAATATTTTATTGGTAAGATAAAAGAATGATGGCATGTTATCATATCACATGAGAAGAAGCTTAAGGATTTCACCTGCCTCCCACGACCTTTGCCTTCAGAAGCACCTTCAATAATTCCAGGAAGATCAAGCAGCTGAATTTTTGTATCATTGTAATGGATAATTCCAGGAATGCAGGTAAGTGTTGTGAACTCATAAGATGCAGCTTCGGAGTGTGTGCCCGTCAACATTGTCAAAAGTGTTGACTTCCCCACACTACAAACAACAGGAAACACTTGTAAGGATCGGTCATTTCTTATTGTTTTTGAAGTTACAACATTTCACAATACAATTTGAAGTCATATAAATATGGCAAACCTTGGAAACCCAATGAGCGCAACACGTCCGTGGCCAAATTTTGTAACTTCAAAACCATCTCCACCTCCACTAGACCCCTGAATTGCGGTTTTAGATCATAAAAAAGGAAGAAGTAAACCTTAAACAAATGAAGAAGTTGCTTTACACGAATTGAATTAACGTAAGCATCTAACAAGAAGCTCATGACCATAAAAACTCCTAACACTAACACAGGAAAATTCTACATTCGCATCAAATTACGTTCATATGTATATGTATGCAGATGGATGAGTTGCATACCTTTGGAGGCTCCAGGAGCTGAGTCCTTAGCTTGGCAATCTTTGCCTTGAGCTGGCCAAGATGATACTCTGCATTTTTCAGCATTGCAATAAAAAATTAAGATATAACCAAATTCTTAAAAGACCTTAACAGATTCAACCACAAAAATAAAAATACAAGTTTTAAACAGGGAAAGAACCTGTGGCTTTGTTTTTCTGAGTCCGCGCCATTTCGGCCTCAATTTCTTTGATCCTTTCTATGATCCCCATTGTTGCTGTATTTTTTCAGCTGCTACCACTAAAAAGCAACAAGAAGAAAAATAAATTGCAGAGAAAAAGAAGCTAATTACTATTTTGAAAGATAATGAAAGCTCTTCTTCGTTGCTGAGAAATCGTCAATTGAACTGCGATGCCTCGGAAACCAAAAGGAGAGTGAATTACAGTGGAGAGAGGGAAAGTTGAATTATTGTAAGGAAGGTTGAATTCTTGATTGAAGTAATGCTAATTCTACGAATTGGATGAAGTAGAATGGTGAATTGCTTCGGTGGATGACTCACCGTGACTCAGTTGGCGACGATGTCTCTGGAGCTGGTAGAGAGAGAGAGAGAGAGAGGGGAGTGATAGAGTTAGGGCTGAGAAGAAGAAGAGAGGAAGTCTGGGCTTAAAATTAAGGGCCTACTTTCCAAACAGCGACAGTTCTTTCTTTGAAAGGTATCGTGGATTTGTAATATGCACTTGGGCCTCTTTTTTTTTTTTCTTAGAGTTTCTATTTTAATTTTCAATTAATAAATTAATTCTAAATTAATTATAATTTAATGAAATATTTACTATATCCAAATAAGAGGAATTGAACTGACGAGGAATTGGATTGTTGGAATAAGAGTAGAAATGATATTGATGCTTTAAGTTGTTTACTAAATTCTTATAAATCAACTCTAGTTTGATTACTAAAATGCCCTTGTTGGGTTAAAGTTGTGACAAATTTACAAATATCAAATGTACAGAATTCAACCCCTAAGCTGAAAAACAAAAGAGCACATCTAATTACAACGAGGCCTTCGTAATATTTCATTATACACCCCCCCATCCATGTTACACGACGCTTCTGTGAAATTATGTTTCATTTCTAGAGCATCCCCTCCCTTTACCAACCACGACTTTTATCAAATATAAATATGAAAAATAACCATCTGTACTTCCACATCAGGTTAAATCTTAGAAAATCCAAAACATTCAGAAAAGAAAAAGTGTTGTAACGGAATCGCAATCGGCACAAGGGTCATGTTCTTTTTGGTCATCTTGAGACTTGATTCTAAGACCTTTCATTGCATTATAATTTAATATGGCCATAAAACCTACAATGATGATAAGTTGAAAAGAAAATGTCAGAGTCGAGAGGAAATGTATGAAACACTTGTTAAAGCCTACATCCCGCAATATCCATCTGCAGCACATCATCAACTATGTTAACAAGTGAATGGTGTGAGCAGATCAAACTCGTTACAGTTCAGTACCATTATTTGGGATTCGCACAACTAACATTTTTTTTTATATACAATGTTACAAGTAGCCTGATCTCGTTTGATGCACGCTTCGACTAACGCTGGGCAGCTTGCCCGGCCCTAGATTTGGCGGTACCTGAGCGTGCATCTCAGCAAGCTCTCTCACTTTTAACAAAATTGCGGCCGGTATGGGCACTGAAGCATGTTTCCGAGAGTTTATCTGCATAATTGCCAACAGAGAAACCGAGAAAACCAAGTTAACCCAGAAATTAACAAGAAATTATAATAAAAAACATCAATGATATAGGGTAGCAGAAATTGCACTAGGCATAGACAAATTCAATATAAGTGCAGAATTTACTGCCAGTCAAAATTGTAGAAAATTATAAAGATATGATCAAAGTTTGGAAATTTTATTTGCAGAATATTGCCACTTCTGGGAGATACATTTGAATCCACAGAATTAGTAGTTAAAGGCTGACCAAAGAGTTCAAAGCAAGCTTGCATTCAAACCCATAAAAAGTTGTACACTTCCATCTCACTAAACCATAAAAGAGAGGGAAGGGAAATGTCATTTATACTCACTCCATCATCAGGAGGTGTTTGGGCAAAGCTAGCTTTCAACAGGTTCCTCCATTTGTCCTACAAAACAATGTGTGTTTTCTCAGTCTAAAGCATTTCAATACCTTTTTGTTCAGCATATTTGGATGCTACATGAACGTGGTATTTTGACAATACAAAATGTGAAGCAAAATATACCTTGAGATCAACAGAAGTGCGATAAGAATATGATGCAAAAGAAAGCCTTTTGATTTCAGACCACCTCCCAGTGCCACACTTAGAGACACCCTCAACTAATTTTATAACCTCAACAAGAGTCCAAGCTCGATGGTGTTTCCTTCTCATTCCACCTTTTGCTGTGGGAACCGTTGCAATACCATCATCTGAATTGTCCTCGGATGAATCCGTCTGTTTCAAGCCCAAGTTCTTCCCCAGTTCAATTGTACTCATTACCGAGCGACGCTTGTCTTTCTCTGGTTCAGCAGCAAACTACATAGGAAATAAATTACCATAACAAAAGAATTAGAATCCAATCAATTTACAGATATGACATATAGCACTGAGAACAAATGCAAACCATGATATCAACAAAGCAGTCATATATGTTTAACAGTTCTGTAGTATTGATAGCCAGGGCACAGCCTTTTGATAGCCACATCTCAAATCCACCGCCAAAAAAAGTCTTAACTGATCCAAACATATAGAAAAATAAAGATGATTCCTTACTCATGGAAGACTATAATCTTAAGGCATTTTGCATGACTGAATTGGTTTGTATAACCATCCATGGATACTTAAACAGAACATTAATGCCATATCTTGCCTTCTTAAACACAAGAGATGGTTGACCAGAGTCTAGCCTATTAATCTAACAAACATAAATGCAGAGAAGCAAAACAACCAAAATAAACACTCTTTTCATCATAAACTTTAGTCCTTAAGAAGACAGAATACCAGTCTACAACTAATTTAAGGAGAAAAATTACAAAGAAACAAGGCAGAGACTATCAGCAGCTACATAGGCATTGTTGTCACATTATCAAATTCAGCCAAATATGCCCAAACCCAATGTCAATTGCCAGGTACGAAAAATTGAATCCAATTGAGCAAAATTTATCTTACCAGTGGTTGAATCTGTTCAGAAGCAGATCTCACTTTCAAGACTTTATCCGCATGCTCACTCTCTGGTGGAGAACTACGCACACTAAGGGCCTCTTGTACCAGTTTAGCTGCCACACCCATTCCACTTGAATCGAATTTCTACCAATCGAAATCCAAAATCACTTCAGTTATTGTGTCATTCAGAAGTTTTGTAGTGCTATAATATATTCTTGATTAAATTAAACAGATGAATCATGAAACTACTGGTTCTGCTTCCGGCTAGAAGAAAAGGGAAAAATGACAACATAGATCTTTTAGATAAGAAACTCCCATGCTTGAGGGGAAAAAAAAGCCAAACATAAAGAATAACATGACTCATTGCCCCATTTTACCTACCATAAGAGCCATAATATTTTTCTTGGACGGCTTCTTCGAACTCGAGAAACAAAAGGGACCTGAACGCCAGATCCACCGAGAGAGTCCAACCTGGTGACAATAGTTCTCTCATTTAAAGGGGCATTTCCAGGAGGTCGTATACAATATTTTGGAGATGTTTGTCCTTGTCCTGTATTTTTTGCTGAACCAATCACTTTTGGGGTATAATCTCTTGATTCAACTTCAGAAAGTTCTTCAATATATCTCTTAGTGGGTTTTCTAACTCTTTTGGCACCTCTATGTTCCATTTGAAGATCATCACTTCCACAATCAAGTTCTACACTAAGGTTTCCCAATCTCTTGCCCAACACAATTTGATGATTTTCCATTTGGCTACTGTGGCTAGTTGGTGAAGTTTCATACCCAAGATTCTTCGCTTCACCATCAGACCCTTCAGTGAGCATACCATCTGCATTCTGAAAGCTATTATCTGTACCCTTGTTCACTAATTTGTTATCTATAATAGTGAAAGTTGTGGTTGAAACATCACAGGAATTAGTCAACCCCATTGCGATCCTCCTCTTAAGCCACAACTTGTCCTTAACAGTAGTTTCCCGCCCAAAAGTTGCTCGAAATAATCCATGAAGTTCCCTAATTGATAGGTTGTCCAAGCATATCTCCCCCTTTAATGTATAAAAATCAGGCTTCGAACTATTGCAGATGACAGAAGCTGGTGATCCACTTTCGATTGGTCCATCTGGAGGTTTTGAGCACTCCCCAATTCTCGCAGATTCATTAATATGGCTGTCATCTAAACTCAAGTCTGAAGAAGGAACAATTTCCTGCAAAGGAATTTCAGATTGCAGCTTCTTATCAATAGCAGGCAATTTATCATGCTGATCAGAACATTGGCTGTCTACATTCATAAAAGCAGAAGAATGATCAGGAGATCCACATGCTAAGCGGAGCTTCTCTTCCTGTTTGACCTTTTGCAACATCTCCTCGATGTACTACAAGAGATTTTAGCGGTCGAGAAGGATCCAAGACGATTAATAACTAGATATGCTTAAATTATGCATATGCAGATGCACAAGAAAATAACAAATCGAAATAAACTATCAATAAGTTAAAAGAAGTAAGCAATCAAACTAGTTGAAGAAGAAATATGCCACAGTACGTAATACAGAAAAATAAATTTCAAATTCTTTTCTAGAAGATTAAAATATACAGCATTTAGAAAATACAGCTGTTGTACAAGGGCAGACGTAGCATGTCCAAGCACTTGAATAAATTTGTTAATTCGATGTAAACATCAGATTGTACAAACGAAATACGCTATAACGTGCAACTCTAAACGTTTTTTTTTATCCATCTGATTCTAGAACAGAAGAAGAAATTATATCGAAAGAATACCTCAAGCCGTGCACTTAATTTTGCATCAGGTTCTGTGTTCTCTGAATGTGACAGACCTGGAAATGTGATTCTCAGTCAGACATGAAAACTATGACAGAACACACCCCCTACCCTCGGGTTAGTAGGGACCCCCAACCACAAAGGTTGGGTAGCAAACCTCAACATGAAAACTATGACAGAACCAACACCATAAAATATAAAACAGAATGCGTTGAAATGATTTAATAAACCAAGTTCCATGGCATCTAGTTTCTCAAAAAAAACCATATATCATCACATCAATACTTCACTAAAGTAAGGGAAATAATAGGTATACAAAACAGAAAATGAATATAACTAAAAAGTACCAAATAAATTGGTCACTTTAGCCATGAATGCAAATCAACCCCCAAACCCATTAAGGAAAAAACAAATTGGAATAAGATTTCTCAATATAAATCCAATACAGATTTGGGATACCATCTATGACTCAATCTAAAAATCTGAATAGATAAAAATCAGACCTAGAATGTCCTCTGCTCAATTAGAAACATAAATTCTAGCTGAAGCTTCTAAATTCCCATTGCATGCTCTTAAAGTTATACTCAAAATGACTATAATGATAAAGATGAAGTGAAATAATTAGTTACAACAATAACTCAAATAGACCTTCTGAGCTTTCTTTATGAGACTTCCCAGAGGAAGACTCTTCATTGGAAATGCACTCAACATTTCCAGCGTCCGTAACAACAGGTATTTCAATCTTCTCATCCACAAGAAATTCCTCAACCTCCATTACTTCATCATCTGTTGCCGGCACTAATCTCCCATCACCTTCAACCTGGCATCAGATAAAACATCATTGAAGGATAACATAACAAATGGCAACGACAATATCAACATTGATCTAACGATGTCCATACTTGTAAGTGCAATGTGATTTTAACCTTTTACTCCTTAAACACATTATAGAGAGCCTCACCTCGCCAAACGAGAAATGTTCTCATTTAATTGAAGTATAAACCTGAAGTTTAAAGTTAAAGACTCGACAGATACCTCAACTCCCAAGGGGGTATAAACTAAATCCCCAAAATCAAGCTTCTGAGAAGAAATGCAATGTTCTAGATTCGGTATGTTTCTATTATGATTTTCTTAAATCTGATTCTCCCGGCTCAGATTCCAACAGCACTAACTGATTGGATTAATTCATTGATGGCTTAACTGGGTTCTAACTGTAATTTATGAATGAAATAACTGTTAAAAACACTTGGTAGACAGTCCTTTTTATCGACTATAAAGTTACAATTAACACACATTACTAAGCTAATCGTGTTTCTCCAAATTGAAAAGTTGAATCACTCATAACAAATGAACTACAGTTACTGCATCTTGAGCAGCACCAGACTTATACCTCCAAGAAAGAACGAAAAGAAGCAGCTCACCTTTCAATTTTATGCGCATAAAACTACTACCAGCAACGGAGTAGTTAAACTTTTAGTTTAAATGAAAACATACCCGAACGAGCTTGTACACAACAGGATCGGCAATCTGCTTCGGTGAAGACAAAGAAGAGCTACTTTTCTCAACCCCACTCTCCTCAAACTTCCCTTCATCACTCCCCTCAACACCAACCACTGTTTCCATGGAAAATCCACCACATGCAACTCAAATACACAAACTGAAACCCCAAAAGAAATACAAAACAAAACAAAGTAAATAAATAAAGTTAACTTTTATAGTTTCCAAAATAAAATAAAATAAAACTTTATCCACCAAAAAATATAAATGCGCCTAAACCCATCTACTAGAAATAAAAACACATGCAAAATTATTTCCAAATCAAATATTCTGAGCTACCCTTCAAAACTTAAAATTTCCCAAAGCAAACCGCAAAAGGAAGAAAATTTATATGCCAAACTATATTGCTACAAACACTGCAAATTTCCAAGCCTAGATACATAAAAGTACATTTCTTTTAAGGGAAAAGTACCATTTCAGGACAAATTGCAAAGTAAATGAAACGAAACTACAATGAAAGCTAGAATTCGTATGCAAAAAGTACCAAAGACTAGAAATTGGTAAAAAATTTCACATTGGAAGCCAAATTGAATATGAAATTAAGTAAGATGGGGCTCACCATAGGAGTGTGCGAGTGGCGAGCAAGTTGATTCCGTGCTTGCTAGTGGAAAATTCAAAGAAAAGCGACCGATTCGAAGCGCCGGAGACTGAGTGGGGAAGACGAGTCGTTTTCTGAAGAAAGCTTGTGAGAGAAGCTTGAAAATTGTAAAAACAAAAAAATAAAACGAAGGGGAAAACAATCGGATTGGTTTGCTTGCTTGCTTGCTTGCTTGCTTGCACCCGTGTGTGTGCGCCTCTGTGTTTTTGGCTCGCTTTTTTAGTACGCTGTGCTTACTATCATACAGTTCCGGACTCCAACTCTCCTTCCAATACGGTTCACAAATGCGACTTGGGGTCCGGTTTAGCTTCGCCTTCTCTTTTTCTATTTTTCCTATTTTCTTTTCTTTTCTTTTTAGCTGCTGAAGTTTTCTTTTTTGCTCTTTTTGTCCATCTTTAAATGAATTGGCTAGCACTAGCAACTTTTGACCCAATACAAGTACAACAACACGACTCTAGGGTGACACGAAATTATATTTTCCCTTTTTTTCATTATTTTGTAGCTGCTGAATTTTTCTTTTTTGTTTTTTAATTCTTTTTTAAATGAACTGACTAGCACTTGAAACTTTTGAACCAATACAACAACACAACTCTAAAATAACACAAAATTAGTGACACGAATATTACACGACCCACTAAACATAATAATAGATGTATATGATTAGTGTCACACTTAATAACATGATAAACATGTTTAACTAGTATTATATGAAGAAAAAAAAATCCAGTTTTGTATTTTATCAATATGTATTATATGATAGGTTGTGTTAAAGGAAATCATTAGGAGTTTGTGTAAGTGAGATATTATTATTCTATAAATTTTTTTTTTTTTTTTTTTTTTTATTATTTCAAGTTTATATATAGAAATATTCATAAAGTAGGAATAAAAATTAAATAAGTCAGAATAAAGGTCAACGAACCACCACCCCTACTTGAACCTTGTGATGGTTTGGTTGATAAAAGGGAATCAAATGGAATTATTGCCTCGTCAAAAATAATAAAATTCCAATTTTATCCATCACTTATCTTCTTATTTGACAGAGGACCTTTGTCAACCGGTATCATATTCGAACATATTCCTATAAATAGATCATTAGACAAAACCTTGGTCAGAGTTATTCAACTTAAACTTTTGTTTGTTAAAATTCACGCCCTTTCTTTGGGCCTGAAAAGTGCAACAATAGAAGCCCAAAAAGAAGCAAAAAGGGCACAGAGAGAAGAAGCAGCCCAAATGTCATTCAGTAGAGTGAGGAGTCGTTGTGGGCATCATCTAAAGCCCTTCTCTTAACCTTCGGATCAAACTAACCAGCACCTCACCATAGAATTTCTACACGAATGGGAAATGATATGTTTATAATCCAAAGCATTTTGCCTACTTGAGTTGAGTCCCAAAAGATGAAGATTCCAAAACCCCAATTCAGGAGGACAAGTTCATATCAACGGGATAGCATGAGGAACGAAAAGCAAATAAATTTATTTTGCCTTTCAATTCCTTTTTGTGAAAATGAAAATCCTATCCACTTAAACAGATAGCAACACAGAAAGACAAAATCCCATATTCTAGTAGGGGTACTAAGTCTAAGAGGTATCTGATAATGTTTTGGACTCTTGTCCCTAACAAAGAATTCTATGCAGCAAGGACTGGTATTTCAGCTGCTGCCACAACTGGGGGCCTGATGTAGTCCCCTTCCTCTTTGGGTTGGTGGATGGTGACCAGATCCGGTAGGGGTGTTGTGGGGCCTTGCTTACCCTTGGGGTCCCAATCGAGCATGATTTTGACCTTAATCCCAAGAACACCCTGAAAAATCATAAAGGTTTAAGAAATGTAGATCACATATGAGTACAACACTCAGGCACACTGCCTACAAAAAAACCCAACCAATGAGCTAACCTGTCTAAGAAGCACATGACGCACAGCAGAGTCAATGTATTCATTAACAGGCTGGCCAGAGGATATCATGTATCCGTCCTTGAACTTCATAGACTTAGCACGCTGAGCCCTGAGTTTGCCACTGACAATGACCTGCATGTTGTAAAGTAGAAATTCATTTTACAATGTTGGCACGAACTTATAAGGTCAAGTGAAAAGAACAGCTTTTGTTCGTACCTCACATCCCTTTGCTCCACTCTCCATGACAAATCTAAGAACACCATAGCATGCCCTAACAAAAGGAGGTAAAAGGGATGATTAATAAAAGTCAACAAACCAAAAAGCCCAATGTAATACTAAAGCATAATGGTTACACAATAAAGGAGTCTTTCAAAGAAATGTGGGAGTTCCCGAACTCCAAGAACCATCAACAGTTCAAACAGACTAACAAAACTCCAAACATGTGATGTAAGCATTCTTGAGGGTCCTCTTAACCCATTATGGTGAGTAAAGGGAGATAAAACCGAATGCTATTGCTAATAAAATTGATATATATTAGACATGTAATGCATTTCCTTTGTCAAAGATTAACCTACATGAAGAATCTCCAAATCAACAATCATACAGCATTGCAAACACAATAAACTTCCATTACTAAGTGCTATCAAAATAGTGGGATCATCTTCTTTAGATAGAGAATATCTAGGTAACGTGGATGTACTTATCGTAAAATATTTTTACTTCATCTAATTTCCTCAATCACACCGACATTCACCGACTAGTATATTAGGTTTAGATAACACAGAAATGTTCTGAAATGTAGGAGTTCCCGAACTCCAAGAACTATTAACAGTTCAAACAGACTAACAAAACTCCAGCCATCAATGTAAGCATTCTTGTGAATCCTCTTAACCCATTATTGTGGGTAAAGGGATTTATAAGTTATTACTGAATGCTATTGCTGATAAAACTGATTTATGGGTGAGATTAACCTACATGCAAAATTGATATATAATAGACATGAAATGCATTTCCTTTGTCAAAGATTAACCTACATGAAGAATCTCCAAATCAACAATCATACAGCATTGCAAAGACAATAAACTTCCATTACTAAGAGCTAACGAAATAGTGGGATCATCTTCTTTAGATAGAAAGTATCTAGGTTACGTGGATGTACTTATCGTAAAATGGTTTTACTTCATTTAATTTCTTCAGTCACACTGACATTCACCGATTAGCATATTAGGTTTAGATAACACGGAAATGTTCTGAAATGTAGGAGTTCCCGAACTCCAAGAACTATTAACAGTTCAAACAGACTAACAAAACTCCAGCAATGAATGTAAGCATTCTTGAGGATCCTCTTAACCCATTATTGTGAGTAAAGGGATTTATAAATCATTACTGAATGCTATTGCTGATAAAACTGATTTATGAGTGAGAGTGCATTTGGGTGTGTATGCAGGTGCACAAGAGTGTACGCACTTAAGATATAATGAGATGCTGGAGACCACTAACCCTATCATCCCAAAAGGACCAGTACAATGTCACACTCAATCATGAATAAAATTTAATTAGTCAAATCTTTTTACTTAATTTCATTCCTCAATCACACTAACATTCAGTGACTAGATTGCTATATTTGGATAACACATGAATGTTTTGAAATGTAGGAGTTCCCGAACTCCAAGAACTATTTGTTGAAGAATATAAGTCCCACATCGGAAACTTGACTAAATAAAATACAATATATAATGAATGGTTCCAGTACTAATATAACCAAGGTCTTTTGTGAAAAAACCTCACACCTACTGATCTTTGTAGGTGGTTAAGTTGGGGACAATATCGGTGTTGCTAGTAGTGGGCCACTGACCCGCCTCTCTGAAATGTAGGAGTTCCCGAACTCCAAGAACTATTAACAGTTCAAACAGACTAACAAAACTCCAACAATCAATGTAAGCATTCTTGAGGATCCTCTTAACCCATTATTGTGAGTAAAGGAGATATAAGTTATTACTGAATGCTATTGCTGATAAAACTGGTTTATGCGTGCGTGTGTATTTGAATGTACGTGTGTGCAGGTGTGCATGAGTGTTAGTTGGTGTGTGTATGTGTGTGTAGGCATAAGACATAATGAGATCTGGAGACCGCAAACCCTATCATCACAAAAGGACCAGCACAATGTCACACTCAATCATGTGATTGAAATTTAATTAGTCAAATCTTTTTACTTAATTTTATTCCCTCAATCACACTGACGTTCAGTGACTAGTTTGCTATATTTGGATAACACAGGGATGTTATGAAATGTAGGAGTTCCCGAACTCCAAGAACTATTAATAGTTCAAACAGACTAACAAAACTCCAATGCAATTTAAGCATTCTTGAGGATCCCGTTAACCATTATTGTGAGTAAAGGGAGATAAAACCGAATGCTATTGATATTTACTAGAAACAGGATTGGACAACTATTGCATTTCCTTTAACAAAGACTAACCTATACAAAGCATCACAAGACCATTAGTCATACATCATTGTAAAGAAAACAACTTTCATTACTAAGTAAGTGCTATCAAAACAGTTGGATCATTCTCTTTAGAAAGTGTTAGGACAATGCATAACATAAAATGAAATGTTGGAGACCACAACTCCAAACTCCAAGAACCAAATATTGAATCAAAGAGAATGATCCATTGAGATCCTCTTAACTCACAATCAAAAAGAAAAGAGATCTAGTCAGTTTTCAGCATACCTCCGAACAGCAAGCCCTCCTAGAAGTTTGTAACGCAAAGACTCTGCTTGAGCAATGGCACAAAGCC
Organism: Prunus armeniaca; assembly: GCA_903112645.1. Lineage (NCBI taxonomy): Eukaryota > Viridiplantae > Streptophyta > Magnoliopsida > Rosales > Rosaceae > Prunus > Prunus armeniaca. Next base: position 3,307,159 of record CAEKDK010000003.1, on the reverse strand, counting down.
CTCGGTTGTTGACTTTCTCTGCATAAAGCTCAACACTGTTCTCCGGAAACTTAAAACGCTTCTGAACAACAGATGTCAGTTCTCTAATTCTTCTTCCCTTCTCACCTAAACCCATCAATAAAAAAGTGTAATCAGGCAACGTGAATTTAACAACACAAGTTACAAAATTCATCTCAAGTTACAAGCTAAGCAAGTATCCCTTTTCTCCAAATTTCTCTGAAAATTTAAGAATGTCAATTTCCATGTATAAACTGAATCTATTATGTTATTAAAGTAAACATCTTTCTTTCTGAACCACGTAATTAACAAACAAACTTGTAAGGGACAATGATTTAATTTCAATGTTTTCTCAAAGTCACATCTTCAACTGAACCAAGCATTGAACAGAGACAAACACTAGAATCAAAATCAAAGTTACTAACTTTAAGCTAATTATGTGCTGTAAATCCACAATGTAAGCTCAAAACAAATAAATCAACCTAAAATACAATCCCAAATACTACCCATCAACCAAACAGGGTCTAAGAAGTTACCGAGGACGTTTTGAGTCCGGGTGGCTCTAATAATGATCTCGGTCCGCACTGGCGTAACCCTAACTTCAACGCCAGAGTACCCATCTTCTGCGAGTTCTCTGGTCAACACCTCGTTCAGCTCCGCAAAGAACACTCCGTCGGCTACAAACTGTAATAATATACAAAATGAATTAATTGCCAAGATATATTCTGTCAAACAAGTTGAAAACGTCGGAAATTTACATTAGGGCGTGTTTGGTCGGTGGTAAGACCTTTCGCTTTTTGCTCATTTGCGTAGCCATGGTGGGCGCCGCTTGGATTGGAGTTCAAAGGGCTCTGCAGGTTTTTTCTATTTTTGGTATTTGGTTTGGGAAACCCTAGATTAGAAAGTTGAAAGATATAGGACGGGAGAGGGTGTTAAAACGACATGTCGTTGTCACTAAATTTTAGGTTAATTGCAATGTGCCACCTGAAAAAATAAAATTGAAGCAATGGGCCATCTCGGTTGAAGTTCGTTGCAAAGTGCAATGTTCCATTTACGACTTGACTTTGTCTATGTTTTTGTCCAAAAAATTGTATTTGCTTTGCATGATCCTTCAAAAGGAGTGTATAAGATTTCGAGCATCAAACTATTCTTCCAAATGGTCACGTGTGAATTACGCGTAGATTTTTTAACGAAAAGTAGATGAAATTAGAATATAAATGACACACTGTAACAAAATTTTAATTGGTGTGACAAATTAATGCAACGAAGTGGCAAATTGCAACGAGGTCTATGGTTAAAGTGGCATTGGGCTAATTTTCCCATACAAAAAGGGGGTTTGTTGTGTATGGAAGCATTTAATCTTATCTTCTACAGGCTATAGCATTAGTGGCAACAGAAAAAAACGGTTGGATGAGAGAAACATAACAACGTACGGACAACCAATGGCGGGTGTACTTCCTTCTTCATCAACTCTCTCTCTACTGGCTTCACTCAACTTGCCTTATCAGAAGCCATCGTATTCTAGCTGTTTCATCTTAAGCACCCGAAAGAGTCCTCTTGTTCAATGCAAGGCCAAGAAGAAAGTTAGCTTCACAGACCAAATTCTTGATTATATTGAAGGTAATAATCTTTATTTTCATCTCTATCTTGTTCTAACATACTGGGTTTTTCTTCTTCTTTTGGACCCAATTCTTTATTAGTTGGCTGCTTTGTTTGCATTGTGTCTAAGTGATCAGTGTTCAATTTATGTGAAGGGGGTCCCAAGTTAAGGAAATGGTATGGGGCACCTGAGCTTCTGCCTAAAGATGGAACAAATGTTGAAGAAGATGATGAATTCCCAGGTGATGTGATGGCATATATAGCAATTTTATGCATGTTTATGGCCATGCTTTATTGGGCATTTTTTTTATAAAAGGGTTGTGATATGTCCTTGTGCAGAAGGAGAAGAAACTAGGGATGCTGTTTTGGTAACTGATGGAGATAATGAGATGGGTCAGGTGCTTTTCCAGCATTTTTCATTTTTTCTGATGTATATTACCTGTGATTAATCTCCCATGTAGCAATTGAAAACTTGATTGAATCTACCTAAATTTTGAGAAAAGAATTGATGTGGTAGATGAAATTCAAACTGTCACAACACAAAGATCACTTTAAGTGACATTGTTGCTTGCAAATATATCTGAGGAAAAGATGCCAGTTCCACAGAACAATTCATCTTCGGTGCAAGAGCGCTCGATCAGTGAGCTATTACGCACTCTGATAACATTTCTTAACATGGTCCTTAATATTTAATCAAGCTGCTTCTTGCGATTATGTACTGTTTATATTGCTCTTGATTGGCTTTCTGGTATATGGATTCTGAGCCTTGTGCTATCTAGCCTATGTAGATGGTAATATTGTCATTGATTGTCAAAAGAGCTCGAATAAAAGCACTGGTGAAGGATAAGCGGGCTGCACTTGAAGCATTTGGGACTTATGTTGAGGTGGGTGGTAATTAGTTCCTGTACTAGCATTTGCTGTTCTCATACTTCTTTTCATTTTTGTGCTTGAAATATTGACTGCATGGTTGTGATTTTGTTGTGGTTTTGTATGCAAAGTCAATGGCTGGAGATTCAAGGGACAAGCCATTTCTAAGGAGAGCTCTAAGAGGAGTTTGCACAGTAATATGCCCAAATGTATGCATAAATAACATCTAGACCTCCCACTTGCTGGTTTTCGTGAAATTTGAGCTTCTCAGTAGCGTTATAAACCATCTTGAAAATGAACTGAACAAAATCAAACTTATACTGAAATCGAAATCTGTTCAGCACCTTATATCTGCTAGAAGAGATTGTAGACCTTCCACAATAGTTACAGTGAAATCAGCATTTCACGTAAAAGTAACCTACATCTGGTGCAATGGACTGAAAAAATGGGAAATTGCACCTGAGAAATTTATGTTTGAACATGTGACGTGAACTCTAATCCACCAGAGCAAAGATTGGTGCCTTCATGTTTTCGACATGATGCCTCTTTAGAAACTCAAACATTGAAGATGTCTTTTAAATGTTTTCTCTTTTGTCAGGAAGGCTTCTTATCTACTGTTGGGAGCTTGAAAGGCGTCAAACATGTAATTCTCTTATCTCAGGTACCTCTCTCTCTCTCTCTCTCTCTCTCTCTCTCTCTGTGTTTGTGTGGAGAAACATTAGCACTGGAAAAAGGAAATGTTTGTTATTGTGACTTAATAATAAGGTTGCAGTTGTCTGTTTACAAAGGTGCCAATGGCATTCAAGCTCTCCTGAAAAGCAATGCAAGAAAATTGGCTGAGCAAGATGAATCAATACTGGTGGCCTCAGGAATCCCTTACACCGTGATCCGGGCTGGCTTGTTGCAAAATTCTTCTGGTGGAACTCAAGGTTTTAGCTTTGAACAGGTACTATTCAATGCCAAATTGTTTTGCTTTTTCATCAAGGAGCCATAGAACCTTTCTGGTTTAGTTTTGGGAGTAAAAACCAAAAAAGAAAAAACTCATGTCGAAAGTATGCTTGATCTGTTCATATCATTTGGGAAAAAATTCATGTCTCATTTTGCTGTTGTTGTTTATAGGGTAGTTCAGCAAAAGGAACTCTTAGCAAGGAGGATGCTACCTTTATTTGTGTGGAAGCAGTTGATGCAGTCCCCCAGAAAGGCTTCATATTTGAGGTATAAAAAAAATGGAGACATTTTGCAGTGGAAAAAAGATGTAATATTGTAAATTTGTGATCCCTTGTTGATTTATTTTGATCTGTCTTTTTTCCCTTCTTGATAAGAGAGTAATGAATCTTCATGGCATTGTTTGATAATAGGTGGTCAATGGAGGTGAGAAGGTTTCAGATTGGAAAGAATGTTTGAACAGATTGATGGAGAAATCGGAACAGCAACTTCAATAATCAATTTGTCTATTTTCATTTTTCTTCTTCACAAATGTTTTACATGGGTGTGCTACTATGTTTAAATAACGAAGTGGTAAAAGATTTGTCCGTTCATATAAGAGCACTTCCAGCAGTTGGAATCTTGCCATGGCAAGGGGGGGCTAGGGCTGACACTATTCACGGGAATAGTGTATGCCCTTGCAAAAAGTAAATTGCACTTCCAGCAGTTGTCATGGCAATGGGGGGTACTATTCAATTTTTTTGTTTTTTTCACAAATTTGTTTACCTAAACAATTAATTTGGACAATATTTTCGGATGAGATTTTTTGATAAAATATTCGGATAAGATTTTCATATAAGATTTCTGGTTTCAAATTTCAGATAAATTTTTTTTTCAAACCCGATATAAATTTAATCTAAATTTCAAATAAAATATTCAGAGAAAATATTCAGATAAAATTTTCATATAAATTGTTTGTTTTTATATATTTAATGCTTTGGTTGTGGTTAGTTTTTTTATGTATGGAATGTTTTGAATAAAAAGGAATTTTATTTAATAGTTTCTTTGATAGAGAAAAATTAAACTTGAAAGTGAAAAAAATTTAGAGTTGAAAGTGAAAAAATTATTGAGTATAAAGTGAATAATTAAACTTGAAAGTGAAAAAATTTAGAGTTGAAAGTGAAAAATTATTGAGTAGAAAGTGAATAATTAAACTTGAAAGTGAAAAAAATTTAGAGTTGAAAGTGAAAAATTATTGAGTAGAAAGTGAATAATTAAACTTGAAAGTGAAAAAAATTTAGAGTTGAAAGTGAAAAATTATTGAGTAGAAAGTGAATAATTAAACTTGAAAGTGAAAAAAATTTAGAGTTGAAAGTGAAAAAATTATTGAGTAGAAAGTGAATTTGTTGTTAAAAGTGAAGAATATGGATTGGTATTTATATAAAAAAAATTCAGTATTTTTTGGGGTTTTTTTAAAATTTTTTACGATTTTTTTTCATAATTTTTGCCTTGAAAAATTCCAGGCCGTTGGATTGGATGAAAATTCGAAAATCGGAAGGACCAGATCGCGCCATGTGGCAGCAGAAAGAAAAAAAAATTGCACCTGCTGACGTCAACCTGCCTTCGGGCTGCTGCTCGGGTAGCCCCTGCCTTCGGGCTGCTGCCCTGCCTTCGGGCCAGCCCACCCCACACTGCCCCCGCCAGCACTTGTTGCTTTTGGGCTCTCCCCCCCCAAGCCCGAGCCCGAGTGGGCTGCTGGAACTGCTCTAAGAAGACCTGCACACCACGGCAAATACATCATCTTCATGCGCGGGTCGATGTGTAAATGTTGAGCTGTGATACCATTTGAAACAACTCAATGCCTCATCCAAAAGTGCTAGTTGAATGTGACTTTTGGATTCTCAAGTCTGGCTTATACACCATGGATCTTTTCAATGCATTTTCAATAGGATTTTCAGCCATTTTACCCCTTGAATTATGACCCTAATCGAATTTAACCCTCCAAACTAACTTTTCAGTCAATTTAGCACATGCACTTATATAAATAGCCAATTTAGCATTTACTATCAACTTTTTCGAATTTCATTAACTATTCCATTTAAAAAGTCACATACTTGGCACATGACTTACTATTTTACTTTTGAAAATAAGTTATTAAAAAGTAAATATTTAAATAATTACAAAAAATTACAAAATAAAAACTGAAAACCCTAACCCATAGTATAGCCGTACGGCTATAATAGAAAAATCTAAAAGTATAGCCGCGCGGTTATACTCTATAAATAGAAACTTTTAAAAGTATAGCCGAATATTTTAAACTATACCACGCTCCCAGCCACCACTCCCTACCCAGATCCATCATCGCCAATGCCATCACCATCTTCTTCGTCATCGTCGTCATCTCTCTCTAGTATTCATGCACAGATCCATCAAGCCCACCACCACCAAAACCAAAAATCCAGCTATCACTGTTTTGTTTTTTGTTCGAAACCTTTAGAAATTTCATTGAAAAAACCAGGTCTGCAAAAAATACAACAGGGGTGGAAAATTTGGGTTCATTTTAATTTTCATTTGGACGGTGCGGGGAGGCAGCCAAGGTATATGGTACAGACAAAGCTTCAATCTAGCTTCCTCTCAGAGACACACCTCCATTGCCGCTGATTCTTTCTTGCTGGATGGGGCTGTTTTTCCTTTATTTATTTATTTAAATTTTATTATAGTTTCCTTATTAATTATAATTTATTTTACTCGAAATTACAAGTTTACTCTTATAGGTGACGGAAAATTGGATGAAATTCACACAACTTAACGACAAAGTCTAAATTTGCCATTTTAATTAATTCAGTTGTTAAATTGGCAGACTTTTTAATTCGGGGATTAAATTCGATTGAAATCCTAATTGGGGGGGTGTATATGGCAATTTATGAGAGATTTAGGATATCATATGTCAGTCGTGATCACTTAGAGAACGCATTAACATTTTATGATCGTTGGTGCATATGAGTCTCACATGCATCTAAAGTCAAAATGGCTCACTCAATGGCCGCAACAAATCTGTTGTATAATATTATATGACTTCTTTACTATAACATTTAAAACTTATATTCAAAAACCTTTTTCCATATATATGAACAAGATTACTTTAAACGAGTTGGTGAACGTTGTTCTGACTCATAGCTCCTATGCAGGGGCACAATCTTACACTTCCAAAAGTCCTTGCTATTCCCCAATTTGGGTTTTGTTTTTGGCTCAAAGATCAATCTTTGGTTTAAAAATCTACTGTACCTTTTCCATTTGATGGGTACAACTTTAATTTAGGAGATATTATTGGAGAGAGACTGGAACTTGAATCTCAACCGCATGATTACTACAAATTGAACTATCACCTTGTCTAGTAACCACTTTTATTTGTCATACCTTCAAAATTCAACTCTGATTATAGCAATCAATTATCTCAACCACATAGTGGTCTTTGTGCTGGCCTTGATTTGATTGTAAATGAGAACTGACAAATTTAAGTGAGGGTCCTTAACAACCATTAAACTTTTATTTTGGTCAGACAAATGGGCCACTGAGCTCAAATAAGACTAAAATCATTTACCATCCATTAGGGGGAACATCATACATGAACCAACCTCAACCCCACATGTATCTTCCTCAACAATGCTTTGGGAAAATCAGATATTTGCATCACTTCTTAAGCTTATATCAATGAATGGATTGTTACCAATGCCAAAAAGTGTTCAGAAACTATGCCAAAACCTACATAGCAATCATCTACCACATGAGAGAGAGAGAGAGAGAGAGAGAGAGAGAGAGAGAGAGAGAGAAATTAAAAGGGAAGATACAAAGTGAAAACTTTAAAAAGGATAAGAGCATCAATCAGAAAGAGATAAACCTAAGCAAAGGATAGCCTGAGTTTCAACCAGTTCCATTCCACCTAAAAAAATAATGAACAGCTGGGCCCTACTCTTTCTTACTGTTTGATCAACTTTCTGTCCCTTTAAGTGCTTTCTTGTAAAACTAAGCAACAAGACAAAGTTCAAAAGAACAATCATTTATACAACATGAGATCTGCATTGGTGGTGTTAGTTCTAAAACCAAAACCATTTCCTTTTTTTCATATCTAGTTATTATTATTTTTAATCCAGAGCTGCTTTCTCCAATTTTCATGAAGCATCTTAAACCCAAAAGCCCCCTATGTCAAGGTCATTGGAGAAGTAAGATCAACAAGCACAGGAGCTTCTGAACATACAAAACTCGGCTATCTGAGCAGCAAACAGTACATACCAATCCTCCACTGTAATCCTGAACTAGGGAGGGGAGGGGCACCATAAGAATATCTTTTTGACAAACACGGGAAAAGAATAAAGCGGGTAGCTAAAGTTCCCATCTGAAGCAGATAATATATCAGAAAAATGATTATGAAACCAATGAGAAAAGATAAAAAAACCAAATCAAATTTCAGCTTTTAAGGGAGTCTACAAGTAGAAAGCTGTGATCTCTGAACAGAAATTTCAAACTGATAGCATTTAAGCTTGGGTAGATTAATGAATAACACCACTGCACTTGTGAACGCTTGAAAGTCACTCATGGACAGGTTAAATACATGAAAAAGTGATACATCCAACACTTTCTTTTCCTTTTATTTTCTTATTCTTCTCCGTCCTAAAAAGAATTGATGAATGCATCCACCACTTGCCAACCAAAATCTAAATGATCTTTATAGGATTAACTATGAAATCCTAAACAGAAAAGCATGCACAATTTAATCTAGCAGATCCAGTGTTGAAACTGAAAACTACAGCGCTAAATTTTCATAGAGATATTTCATGAAAGTTTGTGGCAGTGAATCTGTTGCACAGAGCCTCAAATAGATATAATTGATACAGAAGAGTAACACAAGCTCATCAAGTTCTTCCCTCTGGTAGTACAAATTTTTCTTATTCAGTAATGAAGAGTGCAGAATCTATAACTATAACAAAGCCAATTTTTGAACAATTACCCGGATCTAATTCTCTTCTCGCTAGATTTTCCATCAGATTTCAAAGTCCCACCTGATTCAGCTTCTGATGAAGCTTCCATTGACCTGGAAAAAGAGCTGGAGAGGTCAGCATAGAGATCTACGACCCTTCTAATGTTGCTGTTAAGCTCTCTAATTAAGCCAACATTCCGGCTGAGGTTATCAGGGATCTTGGACTCGTGGTTTTGGTTAATCTCATTAATTAGCAATCTGTTCTGATCCAAAATATCTTGCACTTGCACAAAGCTCTTCTGAAATGTCTGCACAACCTTGGTATCTAGTTGGGTTCCGTTTCCTATGCCTGTAAATATACTACCTTCCATTCTAATTTGACTTCAACCAAGAATAGTTCTTGTCCTGCATCAGAAACAGCATGTATGAGGAAAACGAAATGGAACAAACCAAGCAACAAACTTTACAGAAGATGAAATCTAATGGGTACCCATTTTTTTACATATAAATAAAAAAACACAATGAACGGCCATGACTGAATTAGCAGGAAATTGTAGGGTAAAGCAGAAAGTAAAGTTTCAAACCTTGTTTGCCAGAATCTGGAACCAACGTATAGGTAAGCCACAATTCAACTGTTGCCAATCAACAATTGAATTACCTTTTAGTTTTAGCAATATTGAGGTGAATTTTCCTATTCTTTTCTTTTCCTCTGTATTCTTTGGAACCAAACACAAGGATAAGGATATGTCTGCACCACAGACAACTTACCAAGTAGAAAAAAATCAGACATGGGTTTTTAATGACCTAAAAGCAAATACCCCTTTTACCTAGAAAAGGAACCTTTCCCTTCTGTGTTTTCTGAACCAACCTATTCAAAGTTTTGATTTTTAATTTTTAAGTGGAAAAGAATCTCAACAATAAAAGACCCCAGAAACCCAGTCAATGCCAAAGAATAGTCAGTCTTTCAGAAGAAAAACAGCAGAGACACAAAAAAGGAAAAAACAAAAACAAAAACAAAATTAGTCAATAAAAACCAGATGAAGAAACTTTACTTGCAGAGAACAACTTTGTATTGATTCTAAACTTTGCAGAGAACACTCCCCATACTCTAAAATAGCAATATCCAGGTTGGTAACAAGGCAGTGTTTTCTGATAAACATATGTTGAAAGTTTTGAGCTTCCAAAAGCTAAAGCAAAGAGAGGATTTTCCATAATTAACATACAGACAGGGTCACCCAGGGAGAAACAAAGAAGCATAACTAAAATGAACAAGGATTAAAACATACCCATTAACCCAGATAACCCAGAAAAGTCTACAAGGTGCAAAAGGAAATGAAACTCTAAAATGGAACATATTGGGGAAGAAAGAGAGAGAGAAAGCCAATATTCTGGAGAAAAAAAAACAAAAACGGCATGAAATTTTATGGAGAAAGTAATACAAAGGAACAGAATTTACTTATTTACGAAAGTGCTGCTGTGCCGGCAGGCCAGAAATCATGAGAGAAACATGGAGCAGATCTTCTGTACATGAGATTTGATTGACAGCCAAGCCAGAGTTGCGCTCTCTCTCTCTCTCTCTCTCTCTTAACTCTCGATTGTCGCCTCCTCGTTTTACTTCACGCAACTTTTTACTTCATTGAATTCGTTGTTGATTGTCCTGTGGGCTGTGAGAAAATACAGTGTGTAAGTGTGCGTAGGTGACGCACTCTGTATCACAAGGACAAATAGTACCCGCCCCCACAAGAAGATAACATGAAGAGAGAAATCAAATCAAGCCCATCACAAAAATGAGTGGATCATTAAGGTTCATAATCATAATTACTTAAAATAAACTCGAAAGTGACCCGATCGGAACAAGTAATAAACAATTCAGATTTTGATTCAACGCTACTAAAACAAATTAAATTAGTATTCAATGCTAATAAGTTTGGCTTAAGATTTTAAATGAATCACTAAAGTATGATAAAGATCGCCGTCTTATTAAGGAATTATAAGATCTTTTTTCAGCATTTTTTGTAACAAAAATTTTACAATCCTCAACCACATGTCTCCTGCGTGGACACTACATTTTTAACGTTTCAAGTGCTTATAAAGAGATATTATCAAAGCCGTTTGAACCATAATATTTAGAGGTGGACATTAATCCGACTGAACCAACCAAATTAATAGATTTGAATCGCAATAAATAATTTAAGGCTCAATTTGGGATTGCTGTCATTTTTAAAAAAAAGTTGTTTCTACTGTGATTTGAAAATAATTAGTTGTAAAGTAAAGTAGCTCCATGTTTGGTAAACAATATTTTTAAAGTGTTGTTAGTACAAAAAGTAGTGTCAAAACCGTTTGGTAAATTTTAATATAAAATTGTTGTAACTGTGAATAATGACTAAAATAGACATGATGTTGAAAGTTTTATATACTAATCACGTGGTTGTAGTAGTGATTATGGAGTAGAGGTGGTGGTGGTGATGAAGATGGAGTTGGTGGTTGTGGTAGTGGTGGTGGTGGGGATGACGATTGTGGAGGTGGTGGTGGTGGTGGCAGTGGCAGTGGCAGCATAGAGGTGGTGATGGTGTTGGTTGTGGAGGTGGTGGTGGATGTGGATGTAGAGGTTTTGAAAGAGGTGGTGGTGGTGGTTGTGGAGGTAGTGAATGTGGTGGTGCAAGTGGTGGAGTTGGATGTGGAAGTGGAGGTGGTATCATTTTTTAAAATGAATTATGGTATTTTGGGAATTAAAAAATTTCCCTAAATGTTCATCTTTTCTTCTTTTGAAAGTAACTTTGAAAAACAACAAAGAGCCTGCTTTTAAAAGCTGCTGTCAAAAGACCACTGCTTTTAAAATAATCAGGATATTTTATTTTTACCAAACACCTTAAACTGCTTAACTTTTAAGTGAAGCAGGTTTTTAGCGAAAAAAATCAATCCCAAACGGGGCCTAAGTTTGATTTGATCAATAAAAAGTCAAAACGGTCTAAAAACAAATCATACCATAATGGATCAATTCAATTGAAGTTTTGAACTTTTGTAAACCGAACCGTCCTTTTGTATATTTATTTTACTTTTTATTTTGTTTACATGTGTAGTTTTCGTATTGGATAATAACTATATAGATGTTGATTTTAAAATTTGATAGAACTTGAAAGTTATAGATGTTTGAATTGTGGCCTTAATAATATTTTACAATGGTTTGATGTGCTATAATTTTTATTTTTATTTTTTAAAAAGGTAGCAAATTATGAAATTTTTTGTTGCATTTAGGCTAACAAAGTTGAGAAAATGCAACAATAATAAAAGGGCTTAGGCCCAAACCATACAAACCAAACTAAATCGAAATTGATTTGATTTAATTTGGTTTGGTTTGTCAATAGTTTTTTTTATCAAAATCAAATTGAATCAAATTGTTCTACAATAATTAATTCGAGGGTAGTTTTAGAAAGATTCGGATCCTCTGCTTTACTTTTGTTCTCCATACGTCACATTATTAAAATTTAAGCCCTACACATCATCCTAAAACAAAAATTCAATTTACTCTTAATTAAAAAAGAAAAAAAAACTTACACCCAACTAACGGGATATTTAACGTCTAAAGCTGTTTATTTTTTTTTCTTCTTCTTCTTTGTGTTCTGTCCTGTTGAAAGACAAATCTTTTTCTTCTTCTTTTTGTTCCTCATCAACCAAACAACGATCATACACTTAATAATTATATGATTTCTCAAACTTTTGGACAACAACCAGTTCCACCTTTGATCGAATTTGACATAATTCTTGGTCATCTCCATCTCTCATTAGCTTTACCCCCAGTGAAAGTAAATATATATAAAAAATTAACTGAAAAATACGAATAATATCAAAATATTAATTAATCAATTAAAAGTTTAAAACTAAAACATGAAAAGAAAAATAAAAAATCTCATTTCTCTCAGATTGACCCGAATGCAGGCATACGCACCCAGCCACTCTCTTTCTCTATCTCACCACGACCGTAACCTTGCTTCAATTTGATTGGAGAGAACGCTGTTTATTGCCTTTACTTTGTGTCAAAAATATGTAAAATATGTCATTTATTTTTGAAATACACGTGTTATATTCTCTACCTTTGGATTGTTTTTGAATGATGCAGCAGCATTACAGTGAAACTAAAGTAGATCATGGCAGAGAAAATCAAAACAGAGTATCCGAATCCGTTTTAGAATGAAAGAGATCCGGAATTAGTGTTACTTAATCAATCAAGCTCACACTGTTAGAACTGATAAAGCCAAAATGGCCTAAAGTCGGACATGTCCGGAATCGGGTTGGCCCGACCCGGAATATTTTACAGCTTGGCGGGTCAACAAGCTTCGTTTGGTGGTACCCGCCTGAAATTACCTCGCTTCTTCTTCTTCGTCTTTCATTCCAGAACTGAACTAAAGATTTTCCCTCGAAACAAACACTGACCAGAAAAAAAGAAAAAAAGAATCCACAGATGCTTTCTCCATGGACTCAATTTTAAACTCAGCCTTAGCAGAAATCTGCTCGGAGCTCCAAAACGGTCTCTCTCTCCAGGCCCTCTGGCCCAGACTCGACCTTTCTCTCTCCTCCTCCAACCTCGACCTCTCTCCTCACCTCAAGCAAGCCCTATGGGACGCCCTTCGCTCCGTCCCAACTCTCAAGTTCGACGCCAAAAACGCACCTTATGGTCCGGCAGACCCTTCCATTTTGTCCTTCGAAGACGCCGAGAAGCTCAACCTGAAGCTCGTGGCTGACGAGGGTCTCAGGGACAACTTCATGGGCCTCTACAATGTCCGCTCCGCCAATGCCAGCTTGTCTAAGATTCAGCGGATGGCTCTCGAACGCCTCGTGACGGCTAGGTTCTATCTTTTGTTCAAAATCTGGTTTTGTATGCATTTTCATTCTTTTATAATGGTTTTTGTATATAAGCATGTCGGAATACGTATGTGTAAAATTGGTGATTCGATTGTGTATATGTGATTGTTTTGGCGGTTTTGATTTATTGTGTATATGTATGTATTTATGTGTGTGAGCTATCAACTGCGTCGTCATGGCTAGGTTCTCTTTGTTCAGAATCTAATTTTGCATGCATTCGCAGTTTTCTATTGCTTTTAAGTATAAGCATGCCAGATATGCACGTGTAAAATTGGGAATGTGATAGTGTATGTATGTTTTTTATATGGCGGTTTTGGTCAATTGTGTATATATCTGAATAATTGGTGCTTTTGATTGATTGTGTAACTTGTGTATATAGGTATCTATATGGGAGTGTTAAATTGTTAATTTGTTTGTGTTTTCTCAGTTTCAATTTTCAGTGTTGGATTGGTTTAGTGAGCCATGAATGGAGTTGGTTTAAATTTGCAATCTTTAATGTACACTTTAGTTCATTGTATTGTGGGTCGAGAACTGTTAATAGTCCAGCTAGAAATTATATATATATATATATATATATACATGAGAGGAATATGTTGTTAGACTAAGATGGAAGGTCAAATGATGGTATAAAGGCGGAAGCAGTGGTTATGTGGTTCTGGGGGTTCTTATCCCCATCTCTCTTGTAGAAAAATGTTGAGTGTTTGCAAGTAAACTTTGGGAGTCATGGGGAGAGAAGAGTTTTGTCCGTTCGTTTGGTGAGTAATGGCTCATTAACAAATTGGGTTATCACAGGACAAATGGAATTACACAAAGTCAGCTTGCTAAGGAACTTGGCATTGAAGGGAGAAACTTTCATTATGCAGTGAAGAGCCTTGAATGTCAAGGGTTAATTGTGAAGCAATCTGCACTATTAAAGACAAAAGAAGCTGGTGACAGTCCGTTTGTGACTACCAATATGTTATATTTGTATCGACATGGGAAGCATTTAGGCTCTCAACAGAAGATTGAGATCACCAAGGAAGAACAGACTAGGGAGAGTTTTGGAAATGGAAATGAAAGTCCTGCAAGTGGAGATGGCTTTGCTGGAAAATATGTTAAAGAGGATGTGCTTGTAAAGGACTATCTGCCGGAAATGAAGGCAGTCTGTGATAAACTTGAAGAAGCCAATGGCAAGGTCACATAACTCAAGTTTCTTAAAAGTTTTGATGGATCTATTTAGTTCAATTGAATTTTTGTTTCCTTCACTTACTAAATTTGTTTCATGTTATTTTGTTTTTAAAGGTTCTTGTTGTTTCGGATATTAAGAAAGATCTTGGTTACAGTGGAACTCCTGGAGGGCATAAAGCTTGGAGAAAAGTAAAAAAAATTAATTACTATCTATTTGCTCTTACAACTCTGAATCAGCAATTTTCGAAGTTATGCTGATTGTTTTTCATTGCATTTTCCCTACGTACTGTGCTGCTAGGTTTGTCGCAGGTTGAAAGCTGCTGGTATCGTGGAGTTGTTTGACGCTAAAGTGAATGAGAAGGTTTCTTATTATTTTTATTTTTATTTTGTTTTACAAAATTGTTTTGCTTGACTGTGTTTTTCAATATTGCGTTTCTTTTAAATCCAAATTCTCCTGCTTTACTGTTTCACTATGTCCTTCTTCTTCTTTTTTAAATTATCTTATAAATAAGTTTCCAGTCCTTTTTTTCTAGTTAAATTATCTAAGGTACAAGTTCGTAGTCATTTTTCTTCTAATATGATGTTCTTTTCTTGCTTTAGAATTAGATGTTTATGTTCACTTTTGTTTTTGTTTGCAATATTGTGTTTAATAGAAAACCTAATAAGTTCATTTTTTATATATATTACCTTCCTTATTAAAATCCTGATAAATTATGATCAGAGTTCTTTTCATTGTTATGTTCTTAAATTTTGTTGCTGTTTTTTTGGTTAATAAATAATAATTAAGTTCAATCTGTTCAAGGGCAAGGATCCATCATGTTAGTTCATTGGTCCTGATTTGATATCCCCTTTTCACTTTGGACAGGTTGAGTGCTGCCTGCGTTTTCCAGAAAATTCTACTCAAATGAGTTTTGAGCCAAAAAGTCTTTCACATGTAGATGATCATTGTAATGAAGAACAGCAGGTGAAATACAGAAAGAGAAAGAAATGTCAGATCACTGATCAGCTTGTAGAACTTCCAATTGAGCAACAAATTTATGAATTGATAGATTCCACAGGATCAGAAGGTTTGACTAGGAATGAGGTGTGTGCATTAATTTCTTGACCAGCTATATTTTCTTTAAAGCATTGCAGTTTAATACAAACTCATTATTATTGATGTTAGCAATGGAATCCGTTGTTATTCTTTTAGCATGGGAAAGCCGAGGGTCTTTTTTAATAAAGACTGGTGTGAGGTACAATTGCCTTGCTCCTGTCTAAGCTGGCTGCTCATGCAGTCATGTTGGAAGTGCCTAGAAAGAATATAATTAATACACCTAGTTAAAAAGGGATATGAGCATTTCAAAATATTTATTGTCTATCTAAGTTTCAGAGACCATAAATTTGTCATGGTTCACTTCCATGGTTTACTTTCTGATGTCATTGTTTACTTCCATGGTTTACTTTCATACTTTCATAAAAGTTTGTGTTTTAATTTTAATTCTCAGAATTTTCATATTTTCTACAAACAGGTTCTGGAGAGGCTTGGAATTAACAACAAAAAAAATTGTAACCGGCTTGCTGGTATGTGGTCTAGGTTTGGGATGAATATACAACCAGAAATGCACCAAAAAGCCAAGACATATCGATTTTGGACATCTGTGGAACACAATTCTGAATCGGCTAATCCTTTTCTTAATAAATCAGAAAATGCCAATGAAAATAAAATTACTGACCTATACATTGGCAGCTCAGATGCTCTTGACAGGTCAGGTCAAAGTCAAACTCATTCAGCCTATGATTGTTCAACTTTGAAAGGTGATACTGCTGGTCCCAGAAACATGAAAAATAGATACATTAATACTGAGCCTGCTGGTGGATCTCCTCGGTATAGTGAATCTAACCATATGCTTCTTTGTCCTGGAAATCCCCAACCGTTGTTTCTTGAGCCAAAAGATACTACTTGTGACAGTAAACTTAGTTTACTGAGCACAGTGGAAATAAATGGTGCCTCACCAGAAACACCACCTGCTGCGTTAAAGCCACTTGGTTCTGGATCAGATCCGAGGTATCCATGTCTGTCTTTGACTGAGGATAGCACTAGAAGGGAAAAAAGGATACTTGAGCGGCTACAGGTTCTTGTCATCATCCATGACCTTGAGGGCTTCTCTTGGTCTTCTTTTTTATCTACTTGTTGTATATTGACAACTAAATCTATTATTTTCGTTCTCTTGTCTAGGACGAGAAGTTTATTTTAAGAGCTGAGCTGTATAGGTGGCTTGTGAGTCTGGAGAAGGACAAGTGCACAACAACAGACAGGAAAACTATTGACCGAATTTTAAAGAAACTTCAGGAACTAGGGCACTGCAAGTGCATACATATTAACGTCCCAGTTGTCACAAATTGTGGTCGTAGCCGTACCACTCTAGTGGTTCTGCACCCATCTGTTCAGAATTTAACTCCTGAACTAGTTTCTGAAATTCATGATACATGGAGGTCTTTTGAGATTCAAAGTCGTGGCCAGTGCTCATCTCGATGGAAGAAAAGTGGATCAGTTCCTGTACTGAAGGATGTTCAGAGGACTCAGAACCACGTCGGTACAGATATCCGAGCCATGAGATCAGAAGCCATGCGCTCTAATGGATTTATTCTGGCAAAAATGATTCGTGCAAAGCTGCTACATAGTTTCCTATGGGATTTCCTCTCTAGTTCCACAGGATCTGATGATGCTTTAGCATCTGGAAAAGATGTCATTGAGCTAAAAAATCCTCACAGCAGAAGCAAATTGTTTTCACTAGAGGTAGCAATCAGGGCTATTCCAGTTGAGCTGTTTCTACAAGTTGTGGGCTGCACTAAAAAAATTGATGATATGCTTGAGAAGTGTAAGAGGGGTTTGTGTCTTTCTGACCTTTCAGCTGACGAGTACAAGTCTCTTATGGATACCCATGCAACTGGAAGGCTATCATTGGTCATTGAAATTTTACGGCGATTGAAGGTATGATTGTTTGGTTGCATTCAAAATTTGTTCGTTATATGTGTATAGTCAGCCATTCAGAATGTCTGCCACATTTAAACCCATAAATCAGCCCTGAATGTTTAGCATTTCAAAGGTCATGCACTGGAATTGACGGATTGGTGGTAGAACTTAAATTTGTTGGGGTTTTGTGTCCCTAAAATCATGAAAGCAGCTCACTAATGTCATTGTCCAGAACATGTTATTTATCTTATATGCAATGGTCCACTATAGAAATCTGATTTGGACTCCAGTGTGCCGAAAATACTACCAGAAATTATGATACTTGTGATTTTCACGTTGAAAAGGTCACTCAGCCAAAAGCTTTGGATGAGATTACCCAATCAGAGCGTACAATAATCAGATTGATTATTTTTGAGTTGTTATATTGTTCTGCATCTCTTATTGTGGTTCTTGTGCAACAGATCCTCATATCTGGTTCAAATTCGATTAAATATCGGGAAATCTGTATTTAACTCTCATCATTCATAAACCCTATTCTTTGATTCCTCACTTCTGTTCATTGTAGTTTGGAGAGAGGGACCCTTTATGTCCACCTTGTGGGTTTGCATTGCGACATGTTGAACAGGCTTGTTTGCTTGCACATTGTAGATTTACGTTAGGATGCTAATAACTAATTTTTGTTGTTGTTGCAGTTGATTCGAATGGTTAGTGATGAACATTTGAAAGATGCAATTAAAGTTCCTCATGCCATTTCTACGCATGCATTGGAGTTTAAGCCTTACATAGAGGAACCACTTTCAAAAGATGCAATATCTTTGAGTTTTAGATCTGTTGATCTTCGCCCACGAATCAGACATGATTTTGTCCTCTCAAATAGAGAAGCTGTTGATGAGTATTGGCAAACTTTAGAGTATTGTTATGCTGCTGCTGACCCAAGAGCTGCTTTACATGCATTTCCTGGATCTGCTGTACATGAGGTTGTGCACTATAAGAATTTTTTTCTTCTTTAAATTTGTAGTTCATTTATTTTTGCTTGTAGAGGGTTCTTATAAACTTTTTGTCCACCATAAATTTGATAGTATGCTGTTTCTTTTATATTTTTCAAGGTTTTTCCCTTTTCAGTTTTTGAATTATATATCTTGCACTGGATTTTTGCCTGTAACTCTTGGCTCTCTTGCACACACCCCAGGAGATTGAGTTCGATCTTTTAACTTTTCAAGAAATATATTTCAGTTCAGATAGTACAATTATTTTTTGCTAAAATTCTACACGAATACCTTTACCAGTTATTGGTGGTTGTATCCTTTATTGGGTGGAGTCCACATGAATTTGTATTTCTTAGGATTGCCTTGATATTGGAGTACAAATACTGCGATAGGAAGAACTGGTGGATCAACTTAGCTGCAAAATTATCTTCTTCTTTTTTCCACAGGTGTCCCTGTACAGGTCATGGACCAAAATTCGAGTTATGACAGCTGCTCAGCGTGATGAGCTCTTAAAGCGAGTAGAGAAGGATGATCCAAGTGAAAAGCTTTCATTTAAAGAGTGTGGGAAGATTGCAAAGGATCTCAATTTGACCTTGGAGCAGGTTATATTCTGCTACGATTTGCTTACGTCTCATTCTTATCCCTTTCATACTGTATCAATAATAACCTGTTATGCAAAAATCAACATTTCGATCTGAATCGATTATTTTCATTATCATTTATGTTTGCTTGTCCCTGTAATGTCACTTGCAGGTGCTTCGTGTGTATTATGATAAGCGCCATCAACGTCTTCATGGATTGCAAAATAAAAGGGATGAAGTTCAACCTAAAAAAGGTAGACGTGTTTCACGAAAAAGGAAGAGATCTTCTGAACAAGAGTCGGTAAAGTTCACAGAAACTGATGAGGTAACTGCACAGTTGGAAGAGCAGGGGAATGCCACATTATCTGACACTGTAAAACAATTCATTGAAGAAAAAAGTCTCTTGGTCACTTCTTCAGATAAGCATGACACACATTTGGAACCATTGGCTGATCATTTAGAAACCGGGCAGGAACCTGAACCAAACGAAGATGATGATGGGTGCCATTCAATTATTAGCAAATGTAGTTTTTCAAACTTGAAGTCAACACGTACTTGCAAAAAAGAAAAGTTGCAGTCAACACGTCAACGAAGGTTTTCGTGGACAGAGGAGGCTGATAGGTAAGGGAAGAAGATGTAGATGATGCATGTCAGCTACTTTCCTTTTTATATCTTTTCCATTTTTCCTGTGTCATGTTGCTCCACATGCATTTAAAACTAAGACTTCAAAATTTTATTTTATTTTTAAAACATAATTATCTTTGTTTCCAGATTTTTCCTTAATAACTCTTCCCCAGTAACAATACACCAAAAACTGTTGCTCCCTAAACCCCCAACAGGACAACCAACTGACACAGGTCCTAGTCAACACATATCCATTGACGTTCCATTCGTTTACATATGTTACAGATAAAAGCTGATAAAGGCTAGCACTGTACTCAATAAGAAAGCAGATATGTAAACATTTTCCGATCATAAGAACAATCTGTTAAAGCTAGAAATGCATTCAATCGTATATTAAAAGCATGGTGGAGTTATGCTTTTATTATGAATTAGAAGCTAGCAGTCAATAATACATTAAAAGTGTCAGTCAATGTCCTAGACCCAACAATAAAAGCTAGCAGTGTGGTCAATCGTGATTAAAGGCATGGTTGGATCTTTCAACTATGGGTCCCTGCATATGATACTCTATTATTGTTGGCCTAGGAGATTGATCGATGTTTGCACATTAAATCTTTTTGGCCGAAAGATGAGACACAGCACAATTTGTTAAGACTGAAGGGGGGATTTCAATATGTTCTCCTCCATTTAATACATGTAAGCTGTATACTCTGTTGGCGTTGGTGATTTCTTTGTCGTCTTGATAGATTGTTAAGTAATTTTTGTCTGACATCCAAACAGCTTAAGCTTTTAGGTAAACTAACAAAGTTTATCATGGTTTTAACCTTCCAATATTGGTTGAATCCCGCATATTTGTCTTTAGTGATGTAGAAAAGCCCACTTGTGAGTGGAATGTCAGACTATAAATAATTGTTGGCTCATTTCCTAACAACTTCATTTGGGAATAGTGGTAATTCAACAATCTTTATCAGGTTTCTCTGATCATGAAGAAGAAAAGAATATGATTCCTTTTGTTCTTTCATTGGAGTATTAGTTACCTATTTGCATTTCACTTATATTGGTATCATCCTTTCAGGCAATTGATTATCCAATATGTAAGACATCGTGCAACTCTTGGGCCAAAATATCACAGGATAGATTGGACTTCACTTCCTGACCTTCCAGCACCTCCTAGTACCTGCCAAAAACGAATGGCATTACTCAAAAGTAACAAAAGATTTAGAATAGCTGTAATGAGGCTGTGTAACGTGATCGGTGAACGATATGCAAAGTTCCTGGAAAAGACTCAGAACAGATCACTAACCAAAGATGATTGTAGGCTGCTTTTGCGAGGTTCGTCGGGGGAAGATAATGACAGAAATCTTCCTAATATCAGTAATCATAATCAAGGGACGGGTGTTCAGGAAGAACCATGGGATGATTTTGATGACAATAACATTAAAAGAGCCCTTGAGGAGGTACTTCACTACAAGAGGATGGCTAAATTGGATGCCTCAAAACGAGTTGGATCAACCTGTCAGGACTGGTCAGATCTTAACACAAATGCTGAAGAATATGTAATTATCGAATCCCTACACCTTAGATTTTATAAATCTTAACGTTGCCTTGTCATATCTGAAATAGATTTTAGTGGAGCGTGATTAGGTTGCTGAATGAGCCATGTGTTTGACTAATTCTCTGTGTGTTTCCCTCTCTCTCTCTCTCTCTCTCTCTCTATATATATATAAAATTATTTGTGTTCGTGTGCTTTGATATCCACTTGCAATGGTACTGTATCTTATTTGATCGGTTTCTCATCCTTTTTTTCCTTCTTAGTATCCAAATATCTGGCTAGTCTAGTTCACTGAATACTATTTACCTACCTTCAGGATCCGCAGGAATCTGAATTAATTGCATCAACTACTCCATATGAGGATGTTCAGAACCATAGTGGAAGAGGGTTGAAAATTTCTGCACGAAGATCATGCTGTCAACACCTTAATGAAAAGTTTTTTAAGCTTTTGCATGGAGTTAATGTTAGTACACAAGTCTACAAATCTTTGGCTGTTTCTAATGCTGTAGAGCTGTTTAAGCTTGTCTTCTTGAGTATCTCAACAGCACCAGAGGTGCCGAATCTGCTCGCAGAAATTCTACGGCGTTACTCAGAGTGTGATCTATTTGCAGCTTTCAACTATCTTAGAGATAGAAAAATCATGGTAGATCCTTGAGTTTTGTTAATTTTACATGCTCATGTTAGTCTTGTAGTAATGGGGAAGTGAACATGAAGATCTAAAAAATTTCCTTTCTATTTTCCATAAATAGTTTCATTCCTATTGTTTTATAACAAACTGTCTCTATGTTTGTATATTCCTGTTTTTCTAATTTATGAGCTGTATACGTTTCATTCCTGATGAAATTTCATTTGGCAGGTAGGGGGAAATGACAGTCAACACTTTTCTCTCTCACAACAGTTCTTGCATAATATTTCTATGTCACCATTTCCTACTAATTCTGGGAAGAGAGCTACTAAATTCGCTCATTGGCTCCGTGAAAGAGATAAAGATCTTATGGAAGGGGGGATTGATCTCTCTGCAGATTTACAGTGTGGGGACATATTCCATTTGTTTGCTCTAGTTTCTTCAGGTGAACTGTCAATTTCCCCATGCTTGCCAGATGAAGGCATGGGAGAAGCTGAAGATTTGAGAAGCTCAAAACGTAAAATTGACAGCAATGAATTTTTAGATGGTGATAAGACTAAAAGGCTAAAATCATTTGTGGCAGCAGAAGGTGAAATTATTTCCCGTCGAGAAAAAGGTTTCCCGGGTATCAAGGTATCTGTATATCGTGCATCATTTTCTACAGCTGACGCTGTAGATTTGTTCACAAACGATACTCCTTGTGAAAAAAAAATTGTGGGAGTTATCAACTAGATAGTAATTGTGGTAAGAATATTTTATCTCATTCTCACCATATGAAAGAAATCCTTGATTCAAGCAGCACTGTCCATGTATTAGAGAATTGTAGCAACTCGCCTTGGGAAGGTATGGTGCGGTATGCTGAACATTTGCTGCCATCATGTTCTTCTCAAAATCAATCAAGTCCCATCCATCCCGAGGTCTTTAGGTCCATTTACAGTGCTATTCAGACGGCTGGAGACCAAGGACTGAGCATAGAAGATGTTTCCCAAATAACAAATATCCCAGGTTTGGATTCTATGACTCTTTTTATGCGTGCATGTTAATTCGTATCTGTAGTGCGTGTGCACTCTCATGCATGCATTAGTATTGATTATCTCTTGATGTTCCTTTTAGGAGAAAAGATGACTGAGTTTATCATTGACGTGCTTCAAACATTTGAACGAGTCTTAAAGGTTAGTTTCCTAATGATTTAGCAATCTGAGAATAATTTCTCATTGATAAAGTTTGTTGGTTTTTCACTGTGTGTGCATGTTAATTCGTATGTGTATTGTATATTCTGACAATCCCCCTCACATGTGGGCCTCTTTCTACTACTCCTGCTCTGATACCATGATAAATTCATTTGATTTGCCACCATTTCTAAAAGTTTAGGTTGTTAGGATGTGGGACAACTACTATTTTATATTCCAATTTCTAACTTTGTGTTGTCCTCAGCTGGAATAACCTTAAAGTTGTGTGCCAAATTAAAGTACAATTAGGAATTCTTTGATTTAGGATTTGATTAACAGTGGAGAGATGGTTTTCTTTTGGTTGAGGTATCAACCCGAAGGCATTGTTATCACTTTTTAAGCGGAGGTGCCAGACATTAAAAAAACTGTTTCAAAATGACTTAACAGAATTTTGGCTTTAGAAATTAGGATTAGCGTTATTTGGCTTAAATTTGGATCTCAGGAAGTTAAAGCGTGTGATTTCAATACTTCAATCAAATCTGATGACTACAGCTAAACATTGCTGCTTTATTCACAGGTCAATGCTTATGACTCCATTCGTGTTGTTGATTCTTTGTATCGTGGCAAGTATTTTATGACTTCAGTGCCAGGGATTTGTCAAAAACTTGAACCACCTTCTGGGAGAAAACCACGAAGAGGCAATGATGGCGATTTGATCCTCCATCCAAAAAATTGTGATAGTGGTTGTACTCATTTACAGGGGGATATAAATATGAATGTTGATGATGTTCATAAAGTGACATTTCTTAATTTCCCTGAAGAGGTTAGTGAGCTCTCATATAAAAAACAGACTAGCAGTGAGCTGGAAGGCTGTATGGAAGGCATAGAAGTTTCACCTAGAGGGGATGGTGAGGGTGAATCTTCTAAATCCTCTTCGGCTAAACTATGTGTGCCAATATTACCATGGATAAATGGTGATGGGACCATTAACAAGATTATCTACAAGGGACTCAGGCGACGTGTTCTTGGAATTGTGATGCAAAATCCAGGGATATTAGAGGTACTTTGCATCCTTTGGGTTTATATAATTCTATTCATGACTAGCAAAGCATTTCTTTTGCTACCTTATGTCGCCTTTGCCTCCCATAAATCAAATGTTGCGGAGGGTGGAAGCTTCAAATCTGAAGTAACTAGCAATGTCAATATAGATATTCAATCTTATGATTATCTTGCTGAAACTTTTCTTCTTGCACATTGCTTTAATTTTCATACTCACCAGGCATTGCTAGTGAGCGCTGGATGCAGCAGCAAGGTTCCCTTTGCTGCCTTTACTGTTAATATTATTTTTACTTACAAGATAAACACATTGGTTATAAAATTGTTGTTGAGGCTGCTTTCCTCTTGATTATCTCAGCATTCCTGTTGGTCTGCCTATTGATTTACCTATGAGTTTCATTGTTCTGCTCAGTCAGCCAGCAAAATATGCTAATTAGGGTTATACATAGTTATCGTGAAACATGTTTTCTTCTCATTAAAGTTTTGCCATTATGTTTGTTTTTCTCGTTATGGATGATTGTCATTCTGCAGCTGTATACAAATGGAACGTCAATGGATATGTGTTGACTAGGACCTGTCACGGTTGTCCTTTAGGGGGTTTAGGGAGATTTTTGGGTCAGATTGGGCATATCAAGCTTGAACAAATAGCTTTAATTGGAAAGGCTTTACACAGATAATGTAGTTTATTCTCACTTCTTCTGTCTTTGTTTTGTGTGTTAGGATGAAATTATCCGCCGGATGGATGTACTGAACCCCCAGGTATTCCAACCCACAATTTGTTGTATGAACTAGTTTCTCTACCAATATATTGTCTGCCTTTTCTTGTTATGGTAGAAATTATGTCTGACTTTTTCTATTTCAATATTAATGCTAACTTCTAAATTTCTTACAGAGCTGTAGAAAGTTGTTGGAGTTGTTGATTTTGGATAAACATATTTCTGTGAGGAAGATGCATCAAACTACATCCAATGGGCTACCACCAATACTAAGGACTCTCTTTGGAAGCAGCTTCACTGAACCAAAGCTGGTTTTCCGTGAGCATTTCTTTGCAAACCCTACAAGCACGTCCTTGCTGTAGACGTTTAGCGTCTTGTTCTAAATCTATTTTGGAGCTATACTTGTTGTTCGACGTGCTTTGTGGGTTAAAATTTCTTGTACAGGATGTGATTAAAATATATGCATTCACTGATTTGGCAATTTCTGTATAGCTCTTCAATGTATGAGGTTCTGAAAAATCAGTATTATGAAAACATGAAAATGATTTTCCATTCCCAAAGTCCCTTTTCTCGCGGAAAAAAAAGCTCCTAACTGTAATTTTTGTTTCCAATAGTGGTGCCCTGATTGTACTTGTTCCTCTACCTATGCTTTAGCAAAGGGACAAAATGAAAATCTTGTGCTGTAGCTGATGATGGACTGATTTTAGTTTCACCTTCCTACTGCCAACTTGTTGATGCTAGCTGATGTGGCCTTCTCTTGTTATATATAAGTTCCGTAGCACCAACGGGATCTAGCCTAGTAAAAAAGGGTATTGACTTGCATACCAGTAGTTTCAGGTTCTAATTTCCATGACACCTTAATAGCGTGTGTATGAGAAACCCCATTCCTTCTAGTTTAGATTATTGCTTGTATTATAAAAAATAAAAAATTTCATAGCGGTTTCATTAGTTTAGATTGTTGCTTGTATTAAAAAATTAAAAAATTCCGTAGCGGTTTCAAAATGAACAATTAAAATACTGTCACATCAATTGAGATCTAAAACAATGAAATATGAGTTTGTTTTTTGTAAGGATGAAATAGGAATTGATGCCTCTAAAACTTTATGTGATATAAAATTACCGGGTTTTATAATTCGAGCGGTATTGTGTATTTATCTTCACATCCAAAACTAAAAGCATAATAAAAACTAAGCAGATATCATGCAATTTCAACAAAGTACAAAACAAATACAGATGTCGATCAAGCAAAATGCACCCATAAGAAAATTGCATGACTTATAGTCCAATCTGAATCAATTCACTACGAAAATCAAAGTCAATTACAAATTAAAAGGGGAAAATTAGCTTCATAGACAGCTAAACCACTTCAATTTGAATATCATTAATGAGATATCAATAAAGGGAAATTCTATATGAACCCCATAAATTACTCTTTACACCCCATAATTTTTTACACCCCACTAAATTTTAATAAAATTTCAAATTACTCATTAAACCCCTTTTTTTTCCCCTAAATTGCCCTCATAAACCCCATTCCCTAACCACCCACCGAAAACCCCCTTCCCTTTCAGCCACACCCCATCTGAAATCAAACCCCACCCTATCTGATATCCAGCCCCACCCCACCAAAAATTCTCTCCTCTTGCAGACACACCACATCGCACACCTCATCCCATTTACACCAACCTCCATCGCAGAACCATCGAAGAAGCCCTTTGCCATCGCCTCCATCGCAGAACATCGAAGAACTCATCCCTTTGCCATCGCAGATCTTTGCTCACCATCGAAGAAGCCCTTTGCCATCGCCTCCAGCAAACCCGAACCATCTCTGAAACAGAACCATCACACCCATCTCCATCTCTACAAACCCGAAAGCCATTGAAGGTCAAGTTCTCACAAATCCTTATTCAAGGTTTGATTTCAAATTTGATTTATATATTTACGTTTCTAAGTGTTGATTAAGCCTACGTTTGATTTCACTTTTGAAAAGCCAAAGTCTGATATTGATTTTGATTTCGATTTCAAGGTTCTGGGTAGTTCGAACCTGGTTTTCCGAAAATGGATTCTAGTTTCGGTGGATTGCCACCGAAATGATTACATTGCTTCAGTGGTAGTTCACCGAATTGAACCTGTACTTTCGGTGGGTTACCACCGAAATTGTTACTTTGTTTCGGTGGTAGTCCACCGAATCTGTTTCCATTTTTCAGGGGACTCCCACCGAATTTCTTTCGATTTTTCAGTGGTACTCCACCGAATATGTATTCTTTTTTTCAGTGATTGTCCACCGAATTTATTTCCGTTTTTCAGTGATTATGTACCGAATACGTTACTGAGTGTGTACTTAATATTGTTTATTTTTAGATATGAAGAGGATTCGCAAGGGTACTACTGAAGCTTCATCATCCTGACCTAATAGACAGCGTCCCACGGCCTTAGCGAGGAGACAGAGAGCGGCTCCCCAAGATCACATTGAGGATAACTCTCGATCAGTGACAATAACACCAGGAAGACAATTATCATCCAACAAACTCCTCAATGCAGTCAATGCCCATGTGTAATTGTCTTCCTTCTCGGCATTCATATACATATATGCAACAGAGAATGTCATATTAATAGATGTCACCCCCACAATTTGTAATAGTGGGAAATGATACCTATTAGTCTTATAGGTGCAATCCATGATAAGTACATGTGGAAATGCACGCACAATATCAATATTAGTGGGGTGTGTCCAAAACAGGTCAGTTACAATATCACCAGATGTCCTATGCCACTCAATATAATTGTGTTCGGATAACTTAGTAAGCAATTGTTTCATTTGGGTTCTCCCAGCAAATTCTTTGGTTCTATTTCGGATCCTAGCATTGTATATTGTCTTCATAGTTGAAACATTCATTGCATCTCTATCTTTAATGGTGACCAAAATATCTCTGGGTTTCACCAAACTCTTAGATATGTCCACCAACAAGGCATTCTTCTCTTCAGTAAGTCGCCTCACAAATGAATGACCTTGAAGATACTTTGAAATAAGATGGTTGTGTACTCCACAAACCACCTCCAACTTCCAATCATCCCATCACCAATATTGACACCTTTTAACAAGAATGGGCATCCACATTTCTTGGTACCAGTGTCCCTAGCACATTTTTTAATATCACTATTTGCATCCGACCTTATATCAGTTGTCTCACTATACTTGCAAGACTTATAGTTACCGTTCCTCTCACAAGCAAGTATTACACGAGGTCTCCTCTTGCCCTCACCTCCATAATTAGACCTTTTAATTACAATGACAATATTATTCAATTTTCCTTGTTCACGAGCCCATCGAAGTAATGCATCTCTACTATTGAATATCTACACATAAAACTCATATTATTTCAATATAAAATTTGAAACATTAATGCCACGTTAATGATACTAAAAAGAATTTCAGATAAATAATTACCGAATAAGTTGTGAATTGATCACTATAGTCCATTACACATTCTGTTCCCACATTGTTGCCTTCAGTAGGGGCGTCACCTTGTTTTTGTTCCTTCAATGGAAGTAAGATCAAAATAGCTTGGATTAAATTTGTGGTCGGCAATAAGTTACTGAACAAATAAATAAATTTCGGTTGGATGCCACTGAAACGTAGGTAATATTTCGGTAGTATACCACTGAACTACGTTCCATCTTACAATGGACCTCCACCGAATATTACGTTGTTGACCGATCGAACCCTACCGAAAATGGTGCAACGTTTCGGTGGCATCCCACCGAATTTACCTGTCGCGTTCGGTACTGATGTGCTGAACGCAACCAGCGACTGTTACGAAATACTAAACTTGAAAAACGCCAAAAAATAAACTCGTACCTCATTCGAAACCTCTCTAACTTCAATCTCACCCTTCGTGAATAAATACAAGATATTTTTGCACCAGTATAAACATATAAATCTAGGGTTTAGGGTTTAGGAACATGATAGTTTGAGAAAAAATTCAAACTAGGGTTGCAGGAACATATGTGGGGTGTAGTGAGCAATTTTAATTTTAATTTTAAATTTTTTTGTCCTTAACGGTAATTGTGTATAAGGGTAAAATAGGTTATTTATATTTTAAATTAGTATGGGGTGTAAAGAGCAAATAATGGGGTGCCAATAAAATCACCCATCAATAAATGATCGGCAACTGTTGATTGATCGTTCATAACTTAATGACGTAGAACCAAAACATATAAAACATGCACATGCAAATTTTACTTTATAAGTAAACTCATATTCTCAACTCTTCTTTTTTCGTAGATTTAACTAAAGTACATCTACTAAGTAGAACCTCTGTGACTATCTCACACTAAAATTACAACCAATTTAGGTTTTGTGATTTGAGAAAGTGTCAATTACAAAAATTATATTTACAAATTGTTAATGGCGTTCCAGAATTTATGTCTTAATGACGTAAAACCAAAATATATCATACACATGCACATGCAAATATAAATTCAGATTGTCGGATAATTATTCTTAATGACATTTCAAAATAGTAATCATGTACTCATTTTTATCTTTCTAACTTTTTAATCTCATTTGCATAAGGAGTGTGATGGAAATTGCATCGATAAAATGAGATTTAAAAAGAAAGAAAAAAAGAAGAAAATAATGGATCATATGTTGATTTAAAGCGACAATAACAACCAGGTCTCCATGTGTCACCTGCAGATAATAAACGGTCTAGATTTTCACGTATATGATTGGTTTTGCCCGAACGTATACGATTTGTTGACTCCAAGGTCCAAAGTTTCTTCTGCAACCAAGTCGCACGTGTGGCCCACCCCTTGGTTGCCCGTCTGCTGACGTGTATGCACCAGATTCGACCTCCTCTCCCTCTGCCTCTCTCTCTCCAATGCTCTCCTTCTTCTTCAACCCCTCTCTCGCTCGCTCTCTGAAACTTTTGGTTTCCAGTATCAGAAACCAAGAAAATAAATTTCCAGAATGAATTAGCGTCTTTTTCATCAAGAACAACGAAACCCATCAGCCCAATTGTTCAAAGAAAAGCAAACGAATTTTGAAACATGGCTGAAAGTGGCCCATCTTCATCCCCAAAACCCCTGCAACCCTCAAACCCCAATAGCATTGACCCAACTGCAGCATCAACAGCAGCAGCCACAAACATTATAATTAACCAAAACCCATCAAACTCTTCCTCAAACCCACCAATTCCATCCCCTTCAGCTCTCGCCCAATCTCCTCAAATCTCATCCCCTCCCCTCCCTCCTTTGTCCAACATCTCTCTCCCTCAAAACCAACATATTACACCCACTGTTGGATTAGATTACACACAAAAATTGAACCAACCGCAGCAGCAACAGCAATCTCAGTCATTGGTGCAACAATCCCAAAATGTGAATGTGAATTCCATGTCCAATTACCAGCTCCAGCAGACCCTGCAGAGGTCTCCTTCGATGTCCCGAGTGAACCAACTTCAGCAACAGACTCAGAACCAGCAGCAGCAGCAGCAGCATTTTGGTATGATGAGGCAGCAGGGGGGTTCGTATCCGCAGGTGAATTTTGGTGGCGCCGGTGCTATTCAACAGCAGAATCAGCTGCAACAGCAAAACCAGCCACAGCAGTCACAGCAACAAATTGGTGGCGGAAACTTGTCGCGATCTGCTTTGATGGGGCAGAGTGGCCACTTACCCATGTTGTCTAGCGCTGCTGCTGTGGCAGCTGCACAATTCAATCTGCAGCCGCAGATGTTGGCCTCGGTATGAGTTTAATTTTCCTCATGAAATTTGCTGTTATCTTTTGATATGGACAGGTGAATGTGGTGAGTGTGCGTTTACAGAGTACTTGTTGAAGGAAGTGGAAATGCATTAGTTGTAGTGTTTTTTGTAACAACAGAAGTTTGTTGATGTGTTTTTCTGTGAATGTTATGCTGGGATAGCCGGGTGCTTCAATAAGGGCAAAACCTTGCTACATAGTTATGCTACACTTCCTGACTTATGTTATTCATATCCTAAATGGTGTATTAAAGTACATCGTTACCATCAAAAATCAAATGCAAACAAATTTTAAATTGTAGAAAACAATCATATTTTTATGGTATATCAGTGCCCTTTTCAATTCCGAATTGAATATTGATGCATCAGTATTGTTGGAGTGATAGACATGTTGCTTTGGTTTCTTTACTGTTGCATAATATATATAGCCAGTCAAGTAAGCAAACCAGTGAACTTAATGCTTTCCTAAAATTGGAAATGTTCTTGTTTAACAATACCAGTAAATTCTTTATGCAGCCGAGACAAAAAGGAGGGCTCGTCCAAGGTTCCCAGTTTCATGCAGGTAATTCTCCTGCGCAATCTTTACAAGGGACACAAGCAATGGGGATGATGGGATCCATCAATTTAGGTTCTCAACTAAGAGCTAATGGGGCACTCGCTTCTTATGCTCAACAGAGAATGAACCCGGGCCAACTTAGGCAACAATTGGCCCAACAAAGTTCTCTCACCTCTGCACAGGTATAATATTGTATACTTTACTCTTGCTTGATCTGGTGATTTGGACATCTTCTACTTTATTCCACCAACTGCTACATTTGTCTGTTTTTCAGTTTCTTATATGTATACGCAAATTATTATATGAAGTTGGGAATACGGAGTACTCACTTTAGCTGATCATGTATGGCATGTAATGAGTCTTTCTACAGTTTGAATTTCTCTCAATTGATTTGTATTATGTGTTGGTGTTGGACCCTGCCAAAAGGGCCAATGCAGTGAGGTCAACTTGCTTTTGGCTCTGCATTTGTAGTCTGACCTGTTTCAGGTGAATGGAGGTTTTTTGTTCTTGGGTTTAAGAGGATAAATTCAAACTGTAAAATTCCAGTTTCTGGTTCTAAGATGGTTTTGGATTATTTTTTTTTATTTTTTAGAAGAAACGAAATTTATTAAGCAAAAGAACACGGAGATGGATAAGGCAACCACCACCGAAGAAACCAATACAAAACACAGAGAGAAACAAAACAGCACCAAACCCTCCCAAACTAACAGGGAGGAACAAAGATGGTTTTGGATATAAGAGAGTGGAGAACCTGTTACCCTAATACTCACCTTTTTCTTGGTGAATTTTCCTCTAGTCTTGGTTAAAGACATAAGCCAAAGGTCACGCCATGTATGATGTATCAGGTTGCCCTATTGTTTTGCCTTTCCTTGGTTGATTTATATTTCAAACCTTCATTTAAGATCTGCATGTAACAAATGAATCAGGATCATCTACTACAATGGCACTCCTGCTTTTGTAGCCAACTTAAAATTGCCAAAATACCTGTTTGATTTTACATGTGGGATATCACTTTTGAGGTATGTGCATGCTTTATATTCCCCTTAAATCTTAGAAGTTATAATATAGTATATTGTGGAAACAATGATGTCAAGATGCTGGATTGGTTTCTTAGTATCAAGTGCAAGCCTCACCCTAGTACCCAATGAGGTCCTAGGTTTGTACCTAGCAGCAACTGAGAACTCAATTAGGTCCACCCAGCAAATATATTTTTCTCTCTCTCTCTTTCGGTTGTTGTTGTCATTTACTTGTAGCATCCAACATTAGCCTATTCCATATCAGGTCTAACTGTACGTAGGATCATTTTTCATTTCTTCTTTTGTTTGGAAATGGAGTCAATCATTATGCAATGACCCACTTTGTTTTGTAATGGCTCCCCTTAATGGATAATTGTGTAGAATTCATGTAATTTTAACATTGTTGCTACAGTAGTATCATCTTTCTTACATTGAAAGTTAGAGATGTATTTATGAAGTTTGACGATCTTTGGCAATGCTGTTACTCTATGCATGTCTTTAATGTATATATATTAATTCATGGTTGAGACATTTAATCTGAGTTTATAAAGTACAGGTTCAGAGCTTGCCAAGAACACCTTCACTTGCATTTATGAACCCTCAGCCATCTGGGTTGACTCAGAATGGACAGCCAGCGATGATACAGAATTCTTTATCACCACAGTGGTTGAAGCAAATGCCAACAATTTCTGGCACTGGCTCACCTTCATTCCGTCTTCAACAGCAGAGGCAGCAACAGGCTCTCTATCAGCAGCAGTTGGCTTCGCAAAAGTCTATGCCCTTGAACCAGCAACAGTTTTCCCAGCTTGTACAGCAGCAGCAGCAACTGAGCCATCCACAGCTCCAACAGCAACAGCAGCTGCAGCAGCTGCAGCAGCATCAACAACAGCAGCAGCAAATACAGCAACAATCACAGTCACAGCAACTGCCCTTGAATCAGCAGCAGCAGAACTCCCCGAGAATGGCTGTACCTGCAGGCCAGAAATCTCTTAGTTTAACAGGATCACAGCCTGATGCTACTGCATCTGGTACAACTACACCAGGAGGAAGTTCAAGCCAAGGAACAGAAGCAACTAACCAACTTCTTGGGAAGAGAAAGATACAAGATTTAGTCTCTCAGGTCTTTCCTTCATATTGACTCTATTTTTTCTTTTGCTTTTTTGGTGTGTATATGGGGTTGGGGTATGTGCTAATAAATTTCTCATTGAGAACCTTTTCTTCCTGCCCAGGTTGATTCACAGGGAAGGCTGGATCCTGAAGTTGAAGATCTTCTCTTGGAGATTGCCGATGACTTCATTGATTCTGTGAGGCTCGGTGACATGCTAACATTTTATACTATATATAATGACGTCCGGTTGCATATCATCTGTAGATCACATTTGGACAACTGAGATACATCTCTACTTGTCATCTGTAGTTTCAAAGTTGATATACAAGTCCTCTTAATCATGTTTGTGTGGCCCAAATCAATTTTTATATTGCTAACATGTACTTTTCTCTTTCCAAGTTCTGCCTCATCAAGCTTTTTATGACATGTTGCATGGACATTACGTACTTATCCTATACCTATTTCAGGTGACAACATATGCATGCAATTTGGCAAAGCATAGAAAATCTTCAACTTTAGAGTCCAAGGATGTGTTGCTACACCTAGGTTTGTGCTGTACCACATCTCATCTCCATATTTCTTGTAATTATTGGTGAATTTTTTATGTTATAGAAGTTGCATAACTAGTTTACTGTTCTCCCAGTTTGATGATTAGAGAAAGATCTTTATGAGTTGGAATATTATGCAAAAAGAGAGGTTGATGAATATGCATGCTAAAGAAATCATTGAATTTAACTGATCTGTCTCATTGTTAACAAATCTGTGTTCATATACTTAATCTGATTCGTGTCTGAATCAGACCAATGTACTTCTGGCTGTCTATTTATTTGTCTTTGGATTTGTTGTTGGCCCCATGTTGTGCCTTATCGTTGTGCTTATCTTTCCCTGTAGTTTTCTTCTTGATTTTACTTATTAGGTTTTGAGTTTTCCAAGTATCATCGGAGTTTCTTGATTATCAGAAGAAATAATAATAATAAGGCTCATGGGTTGGATAGTATCGTTCTTTTTTAGTAAATTATGAGTTTTGAAGTTCATTAAGGTCAATTTTAGGCTCAAGAGATGAATCTGAGGTTTGTGGAGATTTCTACAATAATAGCATGGAAGCTATGGTAGCATTTAACAAAATATTGGACACACTTATCCTTTGTATAAATCATACCAAATTTAATGCATTAAACTAATTTTGCAGAGAAAAATTGGAATTTGACAATTCCTGGATTTTCAAGTGAAGAGAGGAAACACCAAAACAAATCTGTAAGCATCTTCGACATCTTGGAATAAACATTGGTGCATCTGTTTCAAATAGGATAAGTACTTTTTAAGTTGAATATGCTTATGTTTGTTTGGTTGAATTTGTAATCAACTATTGAAACCACAAATCTCTCTCTGGGTGAAACATTGCCATGATCTCATCAATCCCATATATGCCCTTTTTGGGTCTTTATTTTATTATTATTATTATTATCAAGTCGATTGAAGAGATTTATTGGATATCTTGCTTATATGTTATAACATGCAGTTGTCAAGTGATCTACACAAGAAGCGTTTAGATATGGTAAGCTGCAATTTTATGTGTGTATGTGTTTCCTTTCAATATTCCTTTGTTTTTAAGCATAAGTAAAAGCTGGTCTACAACTAACCATTTGGTCAGATACGGACGCTGATGGAATCATCGCACCTGGAAACGAATACCAATAATCCTAAAGAGATGATGAGAGGGTTTGGCAATCCAGTTGGTGCCAACCACTTAAGACCTTCACTTGGTGCAGAACAGTTGGTTTCACAATCAACTGGTTCTCAAATGCTGCAGCAAATGACGCGATTCTAAGACATCAGTTATCAGTGTTTATTGGGTCTCCTTGTGGATTTAAGTTCTTAGATATGTTGGTAAGCTTCCTCATTCACTAGTTTTATGATTCCCTTTAATCCTTCTAGGCTAGAAACTACAATAGAAGTACAGCAATACATGATTCCCTACTTAGGAGTCATCTAACCTAAGAGCCATTTTGACTTGGCCCCTATTTGTCCAAGCTCTAGAGTTAAGTTTGCATCTTATCTTAGGTCATGGGATTCCCCAAGCTTCAGATTGGTTTCAGTGCTTACCAGACTTTAGTTCATTGACATTGCTTGTAAATCTGGGTTCGTTGTTTGTTGCTTAATCTGTTAACTGTTCTGTACCACAGGTTTTGGCTAGCAAAAGCGGGAGCAGTATTTGGATTGATAGAAGCACAAATCTGTAATTACTTGCCAAGAAAAAGATAATTAGGTGGGTTAAAGTCAGTGTAGTAAGCTACAGCGTTGTCTTTTGAATTTGTTGAT
The DNA here is from genome assembly GCA_903112645.1 of Prunus armeniaca. Lineage (NCBI taxonomy): Eukaryota > Viridiplantae > Streptophyta > Magnoliopsida > Rosales > Rosaceae > Prunus > Prunus armeniaca. Next base: position 3,271,749 of record CAEKDK010000003.1, on the reverse strand, counting down.
CATTTGGGTTGGACTGACATTTTTCCATTTCATAGGCTCATAAGGCCAACTCTCAGCCTACTAGAGTTTGTTGGGTTGGGCTTTGTAATCTAATTTGTTATCTGTAGTTTTTTTTAATATAAATATTTTCTTGAAAGCTTTTTGGCTTGGATCTTATTTGTATGGCATTTAAAAAGAAGAATTGGTTGGACACCTTTGTATATTACTTTTTTTTTTGGGGGGTGAATTTTTATACTAATTTTGCTTGCACCCCAAGTCATGTATGGATTATAAAAAGTGGCAAACTAGATGTTTACAAATTCATTGTGCAGCTTTGTTTTGTGATTTTGAGCTTTGTGATGTGACCCAAAAGCATAATATATATATATATATATATATATATATATATATATATATATATATATACTAGATTTGAATGGTGGGTGTGCGGAAGACACTAACGTTTCATCTTTAAGCTAACAGTCAACTCAAGTTTAGCTTTGATGAAAAATACAAAAGAAAGAAGCTCAAGTCACTGTGTGTGTGTGTATATATATATATACATACGTGATAGATGTCATTTGCGTGATTCTTCGTAGCTAGCCTTTTCAGGAATGAAACAAAAAGGGAGACTATTTCTTTGGTTTAGCCTAAATGAAATGAGGTTAGGCAAGTCAAGGATAAGAAGAATTTTGTTGCTATGAGGGAGAGTGGCAGCAATGAATTATTGGTAGATAGCGAGTAGCCTAACTAGCATATTTAATTTCTAGAGTTGTATTACACAAGTCCCTGTACGATTATTGACTAGAAAAGTAAAGGATGATATCACCTAATTCGTTAGTTGAAATGCCTGAATCTTGATACATGCACTTGCTTCTCTTATTTTCTTCTTATTATTCTACTTCATTATGCAACGTGTTATAACTTCTTTCTTTTGATCTCATTTGTCAAACAAGACTTGCTTTTCTTTCCCTTTCTCATCTCAAACCGTATATATATGTGGAGGCTTACAAGCATGTCCAGCTTCCATAATATTAGTTTATTATTCTCAAACATCTCTCTCTCTCTCTCTCTCTCTCTCTCATATATATACGCAACTATATACGTATAGCACACGACATGAAGATGGGTTAATACAAACGATATTATTAGAGGGGATTTAAACTCATGACCTTGGGTGCATTGTTACTGCTCTTAACCAAATTAGGTACAAATTTCTTGCTTTTTGTTGTGATAAATAACATCTAGCGAAGTTCCTTCTCTTTTTTTCTTTTTTTTTCTTTCTAGCAAATCATAAGCTAAGTATTTTCCGTGAGGAATCAGAATGCTCTTGAACGTGAGTTGGATGACAAAAACAAAGGAAACTTTTGAATTTCCACATGTTCATTATGAAAGTTGTCTATATGTGGTAAGTGTGAAATCAATCCAATCGCGTGAGGTGATACTTTGGCCAAAAAAGTCTTTGCATTTTGATGTGGTCACACTTTAGTTTTTAGTCACACTCAAGAGCCAGTGACTGTCTGATGTGCTAACTTATTGTTGTAGTGCTTACCTTCTGGAATCTATCTATACGTAATCGGCACTATCCAAGGACAATTCTACTCCAAGACCTTGGGAGGATAATGTTGCTAGAGGCCTCTCCCTTAAAGTTACGGGGGCACGGTACGTTTTTTATTTGGTTTAGATTTCCAAACATCACCCTTGAATTACAAAAAATCTACAATTCAGATTAGTTCTGTTTAAGTCTCAAATTTATAGTTTACATATCCGTTAGTTTGGTTCGATTGGTTTCCCTTCTTAAACAATTAAGCAAATTTTCTCGTATATGTATATATAAAAGGAAATCGTTCAAACAATATATCAATACATAACTTAGAGGCGTTTAGGTAAAGCAACATAATAATACTATTTGTATCACATGTATTGAAAATCGCATGTTTAGATCGTTTACCCTCCCGTGTGTGCTTTTTTTTTCTTTTCCATAAATAAAAATCTAATAAATGATAATTCGGCTTAACGAACTACATTACATGGTAACCAATTTGTAATTAAAAAAAGACTCACTAGAAGCTTTTCTTGAGGACGTCACCATACATGCCAAAAGTGCTAAAAGTGAGATCATGACATTGAAGCATTATTTACTAGAGTAGCCCCCACCTAAATGAATTCATAAGAACTTTTAGGAGCAACTTTTACTTAATATGAACACATGAAAATACTCAATGAATTATGATCACTAGAACGAGTGGTAATATTGTATTTTCAAGTATTCATATTGAACATGAGATGATTAGTCACATGAGTAACATTGCATTTTCAAGTATTCATATTCAACACCATGTCGTAGCGTGTAATTAAATTGCACGCATTTCGAAGATTGATTTTGATTAACCTCCTTGATTGTGATTAATTAGTTTGACAATATAATTAGCACTTAATATTGAAGAAAAAAATAAGTACCCAAAAAAAGGAAAGACGTGATCCTAAAGTACGCATGACAAATTAAGAAGGTTGACGGCCCCCACACAAGAGATGTCAGTGATCTGCTGTCTGTGGGGATGGCAGAGAAAGAATGGACGCAACGCACGCACAAGTGCGCATCAGAAACAAGGCTAAAGTTGGTGACCACTACATTTATATGCTATTGATTGATTGTCCTCTGCCATGTTGAATGGTAGCCGCAGCAGCCGCCCGCCTCCATGGATGACAAGGAAGTTGGTGGTTCACATTGACAAATCATATCATGGTGGTGTGGTATCATGTTTACGCGCTGAACTCCATCATCGTGCACATGAGGTCCACCTTAATCATCTAGTATATGTAGGTTTTAGGGCTTAATCTCATACAAGTTATAATTATAGCAGTGAAACACTGCGTTTTTCCATCCTCTCCGAAACTAGGGTTCATCATCATGTGTTAACTTATGTGTAGTGGATTGGTAATTTTAAGGTTGAGGCAGTAATGGGATGGACAGCGTGATACACATTTTGGATCGAGGGAGCTCCATTGGATTCTTAATCATTATTGGTTGTTGGCAGGGGGCAATTAGACTTGAGTGGATACCTCATTAACAAAGGGTAATGAGCATAAAGTTATCCTCACCATGGTCATATCAAAAGGGCCGAAATGCGTTATTGCAATATCCAATTGATATGATTCTTGAATATACTAGCAAGTGCATCGAATATGCAGTTCTCGATTCACCTTAACCACCCACGAGGAACACATTTTTGCCATACTATACTAAAACTTGTATTTACTTTGCTATTTTGTTCCAGTTTAGTTAAGAGAATTGCTAAGTAGAGACTAGAACCACTACAAAATTGTTCGATTATGACCAAACTAACTACAATTCGATTAAACCGACGACAAAGTATTACTCAAATCACTTCAACTTTTCAACAAATTTTCATCATACGTCGAAATAAATACTTATAATTTCTTACTTTAGATTGTCAATCTGAACCACACCTCACTTTTTGATGTACATGATTGAGCATCCCACATGGCCATTAACCAAATATGTTGCGGTCCAAATTATGTAGTTGATACCACCTATCCACACAGTGAATACGGGCAGATGGCCTCTCCCCAATAATGGTCCCAACAAAACAGCCAATGCTTGGTTCCCAATTCAAACACTACAACTGTCCATACGTGATGGATTGGAGGCAAAATATAACATATTCGGACATAAATTTGTTTCTTTTTCAACCAACTTTCAAGGGCGTGTGAGAAAGTTAGCTAGCACAAAGCAGCAGCCCATGAGAGACATAATAATAGGCTCAGTCTAATTTATATATATGGTTTTAATTATTTATTTATTTAGTTTTTAGCTTTGAGGTAGAGGTGTACGTATCATCATCACCACTCCACCCCCACCCTGGTTTTTTTAAGTGCAAAGCATGCATAATAATTAAACCTATGCACAATTTAATTTAATTTCTTGGTAATTAGGATTATACTGTTTAATTTGTTCCCTGAATAATGGAAGAACTGTTAGGCGAAAAGAAGGTTTCCTATTATCACATGCAACCTAAACACTTCTGTGACCCCTTTGTTTTTTTGTTTTTTGTTTTTATAGGTATAATACTAATATAGTACACCCAGTTGCAGTGGGGTCCTCAATGATTCATGCCCTTCATTGTACCAATATATATACATATCTTCCACTCTCTCTTCATCTGCCCACAACTTATTACCATTGAAGAGAGAGAGAGAGAGAGTGAGAGAGAGAGGATTTTGAGGTTCCTTAGTTCTATAGGGTGACTCTATAGATGGGAAGAAGTCCTTGTTGTTCAAAAGATGAGAGCTTAAATAGAGGAGCATGGACAGGTATGGAAGACAAAATACTGAGAGAGTATATAAGAGTTCATGGTGAGGGCAAATGGAGAAACCTTCCCAAAAGAGCAGGTGAGATAGCTTTACTCAAAAAAACTTGTCTTTTTCTTCATACATTTCAAAGGGAAATGCATAGGGCATATCATTGATGGAATGGATGGGTTTTGCAGGGCTTAAGAGATGTGGGAAAAGTTGCAGGCTCCGATGGTTGAACTATCTAAGACCGGATATCAAGAGAGGAAACATCACTCGTGATGAAGAAGAGCTCATCATCAGGCTCCACAAACTCCTTGGAAACAGGTATATAATTTTTGGGTAATAATATAATATCTAACGTCTCACCACGTATTGAAGTTGAATATTATTTTAATTCTATAAAATAAATGCGTATTTTTCTTTAACCTCAAATGATTAAGAGCATTTACTCTAACTTCGATTCTCCACTTTCTCCGTATATTACTTTTATAAAAAAAAGTATATGAGTTTTATATTATTGGTGCAGATGGTCTTTGATAGCTGGAAGGCTCCCAGGCCGAACAGACAATGAAATCAAGAATTACTGGAACACTACGATTGGAAAGAAAATTCAGGGACACCCATTTGCAGATGGAAATCGTAAACCACCAAATCAAACCCAAGAAAACCCAAAACCCACACAGCCCCCTAAAGTCGATACAAATTCATGCACCAAAGTGGTCAGAACAAAGGCATCAAGGTGCACCAAAGTGTTCATACCCCAAGAGGCACAAAATCTTGATGACCAAATTCGGGACGACAATGACCACGTGTCCAATAATGCTCCACTCGTGGCCGTTGACCAGGTCACCGATCAAGTTGCTGGGATTGAGGAGCCATTTTCACCCATATTTCCTTTGGATGATGAAAACAGCTCGTGTGAGTTCATGGTGGATTTTAAGATGGATGAGAATTTTCTGTCGGATTTTCTTAATGTGGATTTTTCTGAGCTCCATAATAATGGAAATGATGAGGGAGGTAGCGTTGCTTCTGCTACTACACGTGACAAAGTCCCAGATTTCCAATCTTCCTCCATGGCTCCTGTCATTGACTATGACTTAGACTGGCTCATAGATAATACAGCTCATTATTAGTAATAAAAAATTAGCCAGCCCCAAAAACTTTAGCTTATACATAATTAGCTTCTTAATAAGAAAATGCTTCTTGTTGATCTTGTGTGTGCGAGTGTACAAAATATGACGTGAGTCCGTTTCTTTGTAGGCACTTGCAGTCGGTGATAATATTACATGAATTTTATAGGGTAGTCAATGCGATCAACGACTGCAAGTATCTGGATGATCAAAGTCTACTCTATTATGGTCATCCACAGTGCTAGAGGATGTTATGTCACGTACAAAATAATTCCTCATGTTTCTCAATCTCTGCAATATGTACTTGTTGTCGCAATAAAACCAAGTCGCCAGTCTTGAATTACTTTTTTGGTGTCATATCTTTTTCTCCATTCGTTTCTTTGACGGATATAAATTGGAATATACTAAGTACTAACAGTGGTGGATTTTGCCAGCTCTACTTACATCATCACGGTTTTGATCATAATATAACGGTATGGATTATGTTGGAATGAGTGATTAATATTATATAATTATATTAAAAATCGTTAACGGTAAAAAATGTAACAATAAAAAGGGAGAAGGGAATGAAAGCTGTAAGAGAATGTGCAGTCAATAAATGGAGATATAATAAGAAGAGTTTTTCTATTTAAATCTCGTATTCACCTCATATTCTAAGTTTATCCTAACTTATAATTCAAATTTACTCAATTTCTAAGAAAACCTCACTATTTTCTCACACTACCCCTAAATACACACCCAACATAAATAAATAAATAAATAAAATTTAAAAACTCATCAACCTCACACTACACACCCCGCTATATTGCCACTCACCACTCTAAGTTCACCTCAATCTCACATTACTTAAAGAGATAAAAACAATGTTGTCAAACTCAATTGACGACCCACAAGCCACTATTTGCATACTGTATTTAGGGTTTGTGAAGAGAAGATGAGAGTATAGTAGGTTTCTTGATTGAAAGAGAAGAATAATTTGACAATAGGGGTGTAGAGGAATTTGTGTTTTTCTAAAACTTAATATGAAGAGTGGTGGGGTGTGTGTATAGGTGTACTAGAGTTAAGTATTAAGTTGGATGACATTTTTTTTGTCTTTTTACACTAATAAAGCTTAAGAGCTTAGTGATTTAAATATTGGGATGAACAAAGAAAAGTATGGGGTTTAAATAGAAAAACTCTAATAAGAATTTGTATGGTTGGATTTATAATATAATCACTTTAAATGAAAAGCAAGAACAAATCATATTTGAGTTTGGCAGCAAAACAATATAACTGGTTGATTTTTTTAATGGCATTTTAATTGATTGATCCATCCATCTATGTTATTTTTGTGGCTTTTGGGTCAGTTAATCATAAACTTATTAGAAATCATAATTCAACAGGTTCAACCAAAAGTTAATCTTTCATTAAAAAATAATGAAGAAAAGGAAAACAAGATTTAGCTTAGTGAAAAAGACTTTGACTTGCATACTACTGTGTGTGAGAAAATCTCTCTCATAATATCACTTGTATACAAAAAAAATAGTAATAATAACGAAGAAAAGTAGACTTGATGATAAGATTGTCTAATACAAGTGTGAATGAAAAAATAACAAACCCATCTAGTGTAAGAACTTTGTGTTATCACAAAGTGCAATTGTCACATAATCTCATGATTACATCCATACTATTTTCAACAAAAAACAGGAAAAACCCAATCTTTATTGTTGTTGGATGTATGTTTAAAATATATTACCTTAATGTTAGAGGCTCAGCTTCAAATGGATTCTCTATCAACCAACCTACTCTCCTTTTCTACATCCAAATGTCACAACCTTCTCTTCTTATAATATATATATATATATATATATTAATACAAGCGATAGTCTAAAGACTACAAAGGAAGAGATATCTCTAATACATACACTACCAAGGTGCAATGACGGACCCACAAAAGTGCAAGGAGATGCACCTGCACCTCTCCTCGCCAAAAAACGCTTTGGAGGTGGTGGAATTTGCACCTCTTCTGCTCTGCCATGGAAGTGCCCACAAACTGCTCGAGGAAATGCCTCAACGAAACTCCTTTTGTTCGCTATGTTACTGGGCTGTTGCGCGCAACACATTGCTCATATTTTTATTTATTACGAAGTTCTTAATCAAAACGGCGTCGTTTTGAATGAGGAGAAAAAAAAAGATGAAGCTTAATTCCACGGAACTTGCTGCCAAAGTGCCCTCAGACTTGTCGTTCATCATAATCAGTATTATATACTATTATTAATAATTTAATACAAAACATCCACGTTCCAGTCGCAAGGTCTTTTTCTGTTTTTTTTGGGAGAGCACTCCATCCAAGTCTTTACAAAACATCTTAGCTAAATAAATAAAAAGTCTTTATAAAACATCATATTCATATTTTAATTTTTTTTATGTCCCCACCACATCAAGGTTTTTAATTTTTTAATTTTTTTATAAAGAGAATTCCAAATCTTTATAAAAACTTATTCATCAATTAAGTCTTGTGCCTTTAAAAATTGCATCTCCACTGAAAAATTCTTGGGTCCACCAGTGCCAAGATACTATAAGTGTTCGAATTGCAAATCAATACCCTTTTTCACTAAGTTAGACCATGACCTCATTATATAGTATCACAATTATGAAATGATTAAGAAAAACAAAATTAAAACAAAATGGACCGAGCCAAGTCGACAGTGAGATACTAATCCAATAGGCCCACTGTATTCGGTCGAAACCCAATTTTCCCAATTTCCAAACCTAACAGGATCGAATTGAAATTCCAATTCCATCATTAGCCTTGTTATTTGAAACCCCTGATTCTTCTGTCCAAGTTCAATTGTTTGTAAGTGAGGCGTTCGAATCAGAGATCGATAGCAATGTCGACCGTGGAGTCTCCGAGCGCTGTTAGAAAAGGTGAGCCTTTTAGACTTATTATGAAAAACCCATTATTTCTCAATGTTCAGTTGAGGGTTTTTAAATTTTCTAAGCTGTTTGATCAGTTTTAGAATTTGGGTTTTTGGAGCTTTGTTTGATGGTGGGTTTTTTGGGGATTTCAATTTGGTCCAGTGGTTGTTCATCTGAGAGCTACTGGTGATGCCCCTATACTGAAGCAAGCCAAATTTAAGGTCTGCCCTTTTTCGTTACAGTGTTTTTGAATGTTAAAAACTGTTTTCCACTCGATCATGGTTTATGATGAAGGTTCTGTGTCTCAAGAACAATGTTTGGAATTATCTAGGTTGGCTTTGGGTCTTGTTTTTGGTTTGATGATTTATATGAGTTTCTGCATTTTGGTTCTCCAAACAAGATTATACTTTTGGTGTCTGCTCTTAATGACCTTTTGCTCTTCAATTGCTTTATTACAAATCCTTAGTTCGTTCTTTGACCTTGAAGTGAGGCATTTGTTAGAATTTCCAACCAACTCGTAGGTTCCATACTTCATAGCCATGGGGCATTTGACTGTGAGATAAAAGAAAAAAAGTTATAGTCTCATTGGGTGGGTACAATGACTAGAAAGGAATAACCTTTGTGAATTGTAGTGAATGAAATTTCATAGTATAATGAAAAGAATATTGAACGATGCTTTATGATGGGAGTTGAAGCTTTTCTTATGTCTTGAACAATTTCTACAATGAATTTTAAGAAATAATAGATATCATGATGGGACATCTGATTCAGTAAGCTGCTTTTATTTTTCCAGAAATTATTTTGTGCCACTTGAAACTTTCTTTCTCTATGATTAGTTTTTCTATGGGAATATTAAAGTTAATTCTCCTCCAAGGACAGATTCTTGGAACTGACAAGTTTGCGAAAGTGATTGAGTTTCTAAGAAGGCAACTTCACCGGGATACCTTGGTAAATCATCTCGTCATTTATGTCTTAGATGATTTACAATCGATAAGTTTTGGTGAAGTAATCCCATCTTCCTTTTTTTGTAGTTTGTGTATGTCAACAGTGCATTCTCTCCAAACCCAGATGAATTGGTGATTGATCTCTATAATGTAAGTTCGTATAACTAAGAAATATTAGTATGACTTGATTTTTTTAAATAGTGCTCTGTTCATCAGTTCAAAAAGTTCTTGGTGAAGAGGGTTCAAGTTGCATCATCTGTGAAGGGAAACGATTCTGCCAGTTCTTATGTCCTTTAGCTTTTTTTCATATCTGAACTGTGGTTGAGATTCTAGTGACCTCTGCAGATGTTTATCTTGAAACAGTTTTGGATAAATCTGGGAGTCTATTCACTTGTATTTATCAACATTGCAGAATTTTGGTTTTGATGGTAAACTGGTGGTCAATTATGCTTGCTCCATGGCATGGGGCTGACACTCATGTTTCGGCTGACAGTACCCATTGATAGTGTAAGTAACCAATTACATTCTGAATTAAAATTCGCTATTTTTATTTAATAAGTACTTATATTATTACGCTATCGAATATGTAAGTGCAACGAGAGGGATATACAGTACCATTTTAGCCCAAACAATTCACATTATCACAACTCTCACTTCTTTTCATCCCCCAAAAGAAAATGATCTTTTTGTTTTTTTATCACTGACTTCTACAAGCACTGCATGTTCAGGTGAACACGAAATTATTCCTTCCGCACAAGCAAAGGGAGCATGAGTTGTTGTCCATTTAAAAAAAAATTCGGACCAGGGATAGATGAAGATATTTCAATACTTTTTTTCTTCTCATTGTATATATGCTATGATTACTCTTGGTTGGGATGTAACTGTCTACTTTTGTTACTTTTTCTATAAATCTGGATGTAAAGGCAAAAAATTTATATATGCTGGTTCAAACAATTTACCTATCTTCCGTATTTGAATGACACTGATTTTGTCGCCCTAATGCTTTCCCATCTGTCCAAAAGTCCAAAAGAAGAAAGAAAAAAATTCCGATGATAGAAGGGATTGACAGATCCAGCCTGATATCGAGACATGTCAGGTTTGGGATATAGCACGGGCTTCATCTTCATGGCGGTGGCAGATAACTCAGTGGGGAGTGGAAGTTCTAAGAAATTGACTTGGAGTTTTGTAGTTTTCCTTTGGTTTGGGATGTAGGCGAATTATTCAGAGCCTAAATGTGACACTATTGTCATTAGTTAAGTGGGATGTAGGCGAATTATTAAGAACCGCTGCCTCTCTGTCAGGTGGTGGACTTTAGTATCCAATAATGACAATCAATCCTATCACCTGTGAGCAATTAAATCTAAGTGCGCAGGAATTATCGACTAGCTTTTACTATAGTAGTACTGCCCTTCTCAATATTGGAAGAGGTTGAAGAGGTCTTTAGTTCAAATTCCGCGTTCCATCATTGATAAAAGGATAACGTCCATTTGTTAGACTGCTTATGTACTCAATTTCAACAGATTTCCCAGAACCACATCAGAAAAATGAAGGAAGCTCTGCCGTCAGAAATTTCGAGTTTTCTAATGTGCTTGGAACGAAGTTATTACTATGCACATCCATTCTTAGAAAGACTTAGTAAGTGACAGACAGGATGCAGTTTTATAGTAGAATATGAGAAGAATCTTGAATGATGTTAAGGCCCGTTTGGTATCTTACTCAAAAAAGTAAATTTAAAAATTATGATTTTTTTTAGAAACATGAGTTTTCAAATGGTGATTTTAAGATCTAAAAACTTGTTTGGTATTGAACACCAAACTATTTTTAAAATCTAAAAAAATTAAAATTAGAAAATCATAAACTCTAGATTCCCAAATTGAAATTAACAAAAGAAAAGGAGAGAGAGAGAGAGAGCGAGAGAGGAGAGGAGAGAGAGAGGAGAGAGAGGAGAGAGAGAGAGAATTATAAAACCTCCATGTTTTTTGTTTTTAATAATAGGGTGTTTTGAATTTTTCTTGGGTTTGAGTTTTTAAAAATTGGCTTACTAAACGGGTTTTTGTGGTTTTGGACTTAAAATATGTTTTTGAGTTCATAAAATTAGATCCAAGTAGAATAACAAACACGCCCTTTGTGATAGAAGATGGAGTATTTCCTTCTCCTGTTTTGATTTTCGTTTTTTCTCTACAATAATGGTTTTAAAAAATAATACTTTTTCTCCAATAAATTATTTTGTGCCACTTGAAGCTTTCTTTCTGTTATTATACATTTTGAAGGACAGATTGGTGAAGGGTAAAGTTAATTTCATCATTTGTGAGTGGGAAAAGGTTCATGCTACTTGGTTCTTGTGTCCCTTGATTTTGTTCCCATGTGAAGGAAGCATGGCTGATAGTGTAGTACCTGAGTACATTCATGAATGCATTCTGCTATAGCATTATCTATATCTAGCATGTCCTTGCAATGGGAGAAATATACAGTACTTTATTAGTTCAATCAACTCACTTTCTCCCCATCCCTCACTTTTCAACGCACCCCCAACCTCCCCACAAAAGAAAACAGTTCTTCCACACATGCAAAGGGAACATCAGTTGCTGGTAGATTGAAAATTCTGGCCGGGAAAAGGGGCATATGGTAGATAAGAAGCCATTTGGCGAGGGGAGTCGAAAATGGTGGGATCTCTTTTAACATGGTAAAAAAAATATATCATTAGACCAAAAACTAGTTGCACGTACAAATCTACTTATATATCGACCTCAGTATATGTACATATGTGGAGAAATGAACGTGATATTGAGTACTTGTATAGTAGGCTTCATGGCAATGTAAACTGCAAAGAATTCTGAGAAATTAAGGGGGTGTTTGGTATGCTATTCAAATAGAGAATTCAAAAACTTTGATTTTTCTTAAAAACAAGGAGTTCTTAAATATATTTTTAAGATTCAAAAACTTGTTTGGTATGCAACTTGAAAACTGTTTTCAAGTCTTAAAAATTTGAGAACTTGTGGGATGTTAGAAAAAAAAACTTAAAAAACAGATATTTTTTGTTTTTAATAATTGGGTGTTTTTTAGTTGTTGTTGAGTTTAAGTTTTTAAAAATAGGGATACCAAACAGGTTTTTTTTGTTTTGGATCCAAATTTTGTTTTTGAGTTTAAAAAGTTGAATTCAAATTGAATACCAAACAGGACCTGACTGGAAGCTTTGTATTTAGCTTTGAGATAGGGTTCAATTATTCAAAGTCTTAATTTGAATTATTGTCAATGATTAAGTGGTAAATAATTTCTTTTCTTCTGGTTATAATGGACAGGAATCAAACTCTTAATTTTACTTAATCCTAACTCATTTTTCACCATATCACTACTCGGGGGTAATCAAGGGCTTGCAAATTAAGAAAGGTTAGCTTCTGTGTTAGGTGTGGGACTTTAAATATTGGGAGATTCACTATTATACCCAATATAAGAGCCCAAATTATAAAAATACATCATATGAAATGGACTTTAGAAACACACCCAAAGTCCATTTACAACATAACAAAAAGACTTTTAACTTCTTATAAATTACAAAATTGCCATCAATTTCTTAAAACAAGCCCAACTCCAAAATCTCATAAAAATACTCAAAATACTCAATAGGCATCAAAGTAATTTAATAATCAATATTAAATTAAATAAGGCCAGCTGTCATTTTTTGGATTTGCTTATAGAAATTCAATGGTGTAGGGTTTATTTATAATATTAGTGCTAAAAATGAGTATATCACTAAATATCTCATAAATGTTTAGGTATGTACATTAAAATCTTAACGCCCCATTTACATATACATATAATATGTATACTGTCAGCTCAGCTGGATAGAGTTTTTGAGTTTTCTAAGGTACTTGCAAAGAGATTATCACTTTGTATATTCATTCTTAGAAAGAATTAATCTGATCATCGTGTGACAGAATAGACAAATCGAATTTATAGGAAATGAAATTAATATAAACAAAATTCTGCCTAACCCGATTTTTGGACCTATTCTCATGCAACATGAACAATTATTTAGGCAGGGAGGACGAGGACCACATCTCTTTACTTTTCAGTCCTGCAGGGGGTCCTCAAAGCTGCAGTTGATGCATGAATTGATATTTTAATTGTATGGTGTCCAGGCTCCAGATTAAGGAGAAAAATATAAAACATGTTCTACCACTCTCTGGAATAATGTCGATGCAATGGATCCCACAATACATCAACAACTCATAGTTACTTACTCATGCACGAATGACTGATGTTATCATAACCCGTATATTGTAAATTAGACTCTTAGTTGACCAAAGAAACCTAGAGGCTTAAAAGTTTCCCAAATACACTCGTATGAATCACAAATGGTTCTGTCCGTGACTTGTTTCAACTGAAATGAGATGACAGTAAAACACAAAATTTATTCATGCCAAAATCATCGAAATTCTGTGCTGTATAAAAAGAAGAATTTGGGGAAGATCTGGCAAGGCAAATGGTAAACTTATGAAAAGCTCTGAGCCCCATGTAGCCTTTTGTCTCATCATAACACATCTATGCTCCAACTATTGTCCACAATAATACAGACAACTTTGTTTCTCTTTTATTATTACTCTTCACTATCTTTACATTCAAATCCTCCACTATAAAAGAATCTCTATAACCAACTGGGAACTACATGACAAATATTCCTGCAGTGTTAAATGTTTCTGTTCATCATCTTTCAAAGACCTTAAAAGTTGCTATCCATGAGCATTATTAGTATTAGTATTATTATTTTTTGTTCTTATTATATTTAGCCTGCATGTCCATTGTTTTCAACCAGATGATATGTGGTGGTGGTGGTAGTTTAGATGACGATCAATATTATTGTAAGTTTGATATACATCGTTGTCGACTCTCTGACAATTTAATCTTTTGGGGTTAGTGGTTATTTAATATGGTATCATAGTCATTTTTTACAAGTAGTGGTCCCCAATGGCATGTACGTGAGGCAAGATTGATATACACTGTCAATTCATTCTCTAACAGCTTAAACTATTAGGACCAGTGATTGTCTAACAAATATGTTGGCCAAAAGATGGTAATGGGGTCACGCTCGATCACGTTTATACACTGGTTAAGTGTACTTTTTAAATTTGCAATACCTCTAGAGTTCCTTTACTGGAGCATTTTCTATATGTGATTAATCATAATTCAAACAAATTAACTTTTGAGGTGGCTCTTTAAGATTTGAATTACAATGTGATTATTATAATTCGAATCGGTCTATTTTTCGAGGTACTCTCTTAAAGATCATCTTTCTAAAAAAATCATCAAATTGAAAAATTATTTGCACGTCAACATCCCAATCATTCTAATATTTTTATTGAAAATATTGTGTTCGTCTATATATATATATATGTATATATACGTGTAGGTATGTACGTATCGAAGAGAAGGCAGAACTCGATTCACGAATATGATTAGGAGCATCGAAAAGCCTCAGTGATTTACAGTTTCAGCGCACCGACATAAACTCCACCAGATTCCTCAACTAAAATTTTAACCCAGTAAGAAAGAAAAGGAAAAAAGTTGTCCAGATGGTGAAATATAACATACAACTCTCTGATGATCATGAACTGCACCAAATCCACGAAAGAGTAACCAAACGAAGCAGACAACAAAGTGGCATCAGTTAATAAGCCATCTGTCATCATCGAAGTCCAGGAATTTACTCACCCACTCCAAATTCAAAGGTCCCTCGTTGGAGAAATCAAAGAAGTCATCAACATCAATATTGTTCATGTTTTTGTTCGAGTCTTTGGATGCAAAGCTAGCACCTTCTTCTGATGACGAGTCTTCTTTCATTTCTATGTGGACCTTCTGGTGATGTTCTGCTAGGCTTAGTTTGTGGTCTGTGGAGACCATTTGTCTTGTTGGGTTGGCTCCAATTTGCTTCTCCTTCTGGATTATTCTCTTGCTCAAATGAGAGTTCCAGTAGTTTTTTATTTCATTATCTGTTCGACCCGGCAATCTTCCAGCAATCAAAGACCACCTAAGAAGTTAAAACATACAGAGAAAAGGGGTCAGTTTTTATAAATAATCATGCAAACCCAACTTGATCCTAATTTGATTTTTGTACCTGTTTCCGAGAAGTTTGTGTAGCCTAAGGATCAAGTCCTCTTCTTGGTCAGATATATTTCCTCTCTTGATGTTGGGTCTTAGATAGTTCAACCATCTTAGCCTGCAACTCTTGCCGCACCGATTGAGGCCTGCATCAATCGAATTAAGACACTTTCAGCTCTTTGATCATGCTTAGATGTAATGTGATGAATGATTTTTGTTTCATTCCATCAATTTGTAGTCTGTAAAGATTATGATATATACCTGCTTTGGAGGCAATTGTCTTCCATCTTTTTGCACCATGTACTTCAATAACCTCTGCTAGTTTGTGATCTTCCTCTGCTGTCCATGCTCCCTTGTTGACTTCCCTTTTTGAGCTTTTCATGGCTTCCCCTGCCTTCGCTTTTCTTTTAATGGACTCTTCTGTCATAGGAGCCATTGGGTCGCTTTGTGTAAGTGTGTTTGAGAGTGAGAGTGAGAGAGAGAGAGAGATTTTGCGAGGCTTTTTGGGAAACTAAGTTATGCAGAGAGGCAGCTCTGTCATCTAACCTTCTTGATGGGAGAGAAGAAACAAAACCCCAACTACCACATATAAATATACAAGGTCTCTGGCGCAGGTGCAAGAAAAGAGACTTGAATTTTGATCATAGTGTTGATGATTGAGCAAAGAGAGTGCTGTAAAGGTTGTCAATGCTTACATTTTACTACAAAGGGGGCTGCTAAAGAAAAAAGTGTTGGATATTAGAATTTAATTTACTTAGTGCGCAAAAAGGTGGCAAAAGCATTGTGGTGAAAAGGGTAACATAAATGATGCATATCAGATCAGACGGCTGTGGTAAAGTTGATCAGATCCCCATATTGGGAGAGATTGTCAAGTAGTATATATGTGATTATTTTGTTAAGCAGCACAGTTTCTTTTTGCATGTGCAAAGATTTAGTAAATAAAAAGGCATGCAGTCTTTTTAGTAAAAATAGTCTCTGGCAAAAGGGAAGAAAGAATAGTAGGGTTTAGATAGACAAGGAGAGATCAATACAATATTAAGGTTAATAAGTAGCAGTTTTGTCTTGAAAAGAATATGCTATATATGCTCTTCAGTAAATTCAGAGCCTTAGAATAAAATAAAAACATAAAAAAATCTGATAGAATTTAAGGTTGTTATCTTCATTTTTTTAATACAAACGAAACGATAGTCTAAATTAAAGGGGAGGGAGATTTCTCTCACACACACAACTAAGATATCATGAGGGTTCAAACCTGATACCCTTAATCTACAAATCAAGACCTTTTTTCATTGTACTAGACCCGTTTTTAAACTTGTTATCTTTTATTATCTCTAAGTATAGTGAGTGCATGTAGTTCTAATATAATTGGTTGAAGTGCTTATATTTTCTGAGTGAGGCCCTCGAGCACTGGTCTGGTTTGTCACTGCACGTGACCCTCACGTGATTCATAGTAATTTATATGCTTAATTATAATTAGTAGTTATTACCTTTCTGTAATAGTTTGCATCCAATGCAAAAGTGAACGGCTTTGACCACAATAATGATGACTTTTTGGGATTGACCAATTGTCTAAATGTTGGTCTTTTTGCATGATAGACAGGGGGTCCTTAGTTAGAAAATGAATGTCTGGATCGGTTGAACTTGCTTTTAGGTGTGTAAAAGCCAATATATTTGCACTATAATAACTTTGCTTTGCTCAAATATAAACATGTGTTTGTTTCCTGATGAAATCAGTGAAACAGGAAGAAATATTAACTAATGGGGAATTAGGTTTAGGGGATTTCTTAATTTAAGGATTAGGTGGTGCAGACAGCAGCAGCTGTGTACTAAAGACAATCAATGCAGACGGACAGACAGATATTGTTGAGATTCATCTATATGATACCTTGATTTGCATCTGATCTCTTGGGTTATGTTCTTGCAGTTTGGAATTTCATGGCATGCTGCAATCTTCTGAGTCTTAGAGAATTAAATTCCACACATCTCTATGCATCTACTATAAAAAAAATATATGCATCTCCCATGTTGTGCCAGATATTGAACCAAAAGAGAGGTCAAGTGAATTACTGACCAATGGAAAAATAGGAAATCGTTTTCTAATTGAATTGGATTAGTTCAGTGTGACAACATTTTTAGCCTAATAAGGCCAAACAGATAAAGCCCTTAATTAAATATATTATAGGCCTTATGATGAAGCAGCAAAACAAGAATTTTTCCAAGATTTTTGTGCAGAAACAGTTGAGCTTTGAATTCAAAACAGTTGTGCTTTGAATTCATTGCATTAGCATTCCAATGAAACCTTATGGTTCATTGCATTATCATCCTCAAACTAAAATGATTGTGTTCATCAAGATGGATTTTTGGTTCTTGGTTTTTTATTATTATTTCCAAACAATAATACTTATTTTGTAAGTTAACAGTGTTACATTGGAGTTAAGTGAATGGACGTATGTGAGCCAAATGAAGAAGAGACATGGAGGGACACTAAATTTGAGAACCGCATACCCCCTCCCATCTTAGTCACCTAATTTAAGTATTGAAATTAGCAAGTAAATACACAACCTCTAGCTAATTAAGATGACTAATTAATGAAGCATTTACTAGTTGGATGATAATCATTTCACTTGAATGGAACTTGTCAAATTTGAAAACGAGGTATTTGGTACATGGTGCTCTGAATAGTAAGAAAGTCAATGTCAGCAGAGAAAAAGGAAAATTGAAAACAAAAAAGGATCCAATTTTTCTAGTGATTTGAAACAAAGGGTGGATGACCTAGAATGTGGTTGATGGCTTTGAAATATATTTGAATTTCAATAATACATAGATTTGTAGGATTATCATGCTAGAAGAGTAGGAAGCTAACTGTGCCCATTATCATTTGCACTTTACCCATTTGTAGAAAAAGCTGTAGCCACTTAGATTATAAATGGCCTACCTATAAGTGGAGAATCTGAAAACTAGGGTTCTTATAATATGTGAATCTTATTATTATACCAAATCTAAATAATCTAGTGTAGGAATATTTATATAAACAAACTTTAGGGTAACAGGGTGGGGGGCATGTGGGCTTGTGTGAAGCCTGTGCTGCCAAACACAACAAGTTGGGATGAAAAAACTATAAAGAAAAAACATGGCGTGCATCAGAGAAGAAGGTAGAGTCACATTGTCACTGCCAGAAGTTTTATGTAAGACTCAGAGATTAGGAGTTAATTAATTCAGTAAACTAATGTATTTGGATGTCCTACAATTATGGAGTGTGTGGTACGTCCAAATTTGACCACAACGATGAGGTAGGTATCATATAAGATATACAACAGACCATAGAGATACATATTATTTCGGTTCGCTAGAAAAATATCGAAAGATATATCGATACCGGTAGCATGATTAGGATGTGATTAATGGGACAAGTTAACTAACCAATTAGTGTTAACTATGTGTAGGACAACATGTTCAACTTAATTGACGAGGATTTGATTTCTGTAATCTACAAAAGGTTGCAAAGAGAAATAAAACTCTTTAAACTTAATGTTTTGGTACTTGAAAATTACAAAACTCTCTCTTCTACTTAGAGCTGGGAAAGATTCACAAAACAAGAAGAAGTGTATGGCCTTGGCTTGTAGGGCTCTTTGGACATGCTAGCTAAATCAAACCCACACTAAGGACTAAGCACAGGGAGATAGGAGGACCAAGCCCAAAGCAATCCTTTGTTCAGGGTCTTGGCAGGCCTTTATCTGGTGTTTCTGCAACTAGAGCTCTGCACTGCTGCATTAGCAACAAAAGTTGGAAAACACATGACTTCTAAAACAGTTGCCCAAACCCAAAGGCTTGAATTAAAGAAGTAAATTGTTACAATGATAATAATGGAAGTTATAATAAGTTCCAAACCCAATCTAATTCCAATATCTCCGAATTTCTCATTAATGTGCATTCATGTTGATCTTGCTATGAGTACATTTTTTTTTGGCCAAAGTTAAGAGGGAGAGGGGAAAAACTCACGTACACGAGTAAAATTGAATGCCTTACATTCGATGGGCTAAAATTGCGGAAAAAAAAAATCCAAACTATTTTTACATAACATTAGCCCTAAAAGAGAAACCACTAAAAAATATGTCTCATGAGGAACCCAATAAACAAGTTTAGGCCCAAGAGGCCCACATTATTAGCATCATTGGAGAGTGTTAGGAATTTAAAAGGAACAAATTTCTGAGTCAACTAGCAAAATCTTTTGAGACAATTTTACCCCTCTAAAAACAACTCAAATCCAGCATCATTCGTGCACAAATTTAATTGCTCTTAATTAACAAAGTTTAATCAATTGAAGCCTCATTAATTACTACATGGAGTGCATGAATACTGATCCATTTGGTACATTATACATTACATGAATGGGAAGCAAAAGGGTGTAAGCCATGCGGCAATCAATTTCCATATGCTTGCTCATTCATTATAACTAGGTAGAAATTCATGAATGAAGAAACGAAAAGCCTAGGAAAGTTAAGAGCTATGTAAAATCATCACACCTCTCTATTTCTTCCATAGAGCAAATAGATCCACAAGGGCAGAGATTAATTAACAAAGATGAAGATCTAAGTGTGTGCTGACTTTGATTTGATGTTCAATCATTGAAAGTATTTCATACTTCACTCATTATCAGGTAAGTAGAAACTCATATATTCATGTCACTAACAATGTAACATGTGTGCATAAGTCTTTTTTTGTCTATTTTTTATGAATTATTTTTATATATGTATCAAAGTGTGAGTTGCAGAAATGAGGAGTATCTTCTTAATAGTATCATTTCTTAATTCATTTTGAATTCATGTATCAAATAATAATAAATAATAAGTAATAAATTTGAATTTTATGTTTGTCTACAACATTATGTCCATGTCTCATGGCCACCACTGCAGGAATATGACAAAGAAATGAAAGAAGGGAGGGAGGTAGGGCACAAAGCCCAAGAATTTCAATACAAAACAGAAGCAGAGGTAAGGCGAGAATATAAAGAGGAGGGGTGAGTTTTTGTAGTTTTTCACAAATCTGGTTTTTAGGTTTGCATGTCCATTGAGCAAAGCAAAAAGACCCACAAGGACAAATGAGCCCCTCCTTTCCTTCCATCATCATATGATTCACAAGTAAATCTATGAAGCAAAAGACATTTATGCATATGCAATCTACTCCCTTCCTCTGTTCCCCAAAACCACACAACCATTACCACCTTTGAAAACTTCCCAAAAACCCAAAGGTTTGAACTTTAGACAGAGAAATTTAAACACCAAATTCTTAGATTTGTGGGTTGTTTTCTATTCTCAATATGAGTAACTGGTTGGGGTTTTCTCTCACTCCACACTTGAGGATCCATGAAGGCTTTGGTGGGGGAGAAGATCAACAAGACCATGGAGGAGGAGGAGGAGGAGGAGGCTTCACTTCTCAAATGACCATCATGCCCTTGCGCTCTGATGGGTCTCTTTGTGTTCCTCCTGCTGATCCTTTCAGGCGACCCAATGGTTCTGAAGGTATTGCATGTCACTGTTAGGACATGGTTTCTATGACCACTTGGTGGGTGTTTTTTTATGTGCAGCTTTTGACTTTTGATAATCACTTTGAGTGTTTTTCTTGGCATGGTGATTTTGGAAGATTGGAGATATGAAAATCACATGGGTGCAACAAGTGTCACAGACCCAAATGATGAAGGGGGTCCAAAGCTTGAAGATTTCTTGGGCAGCTGCTACACAAGCTCTCCCCCTCCAAGTGAAACCAAAGTCTACAATTGCCAAAGTACCCAACAAGACCAAAACCCAGAAACCATCTCTCAGATCAATGTTAATGAGGCCCCAAACTTCAACACCACCACCAACAATGGAGAAGACAACAACAACAACAACCACCTAATTCAACCATAC
Source organism: Prunus armeniaca (assembly GCA_903112645.1). Classification (NCBI taxonomy): domain Eukaryota; kingdom Viridiplantae; phylum Streptophyta; class Magnoliopsida; order Rosales; family Rosaceae; genus Prunus; species Prunus armeniaca. The sequence continues at coordinate 3,250,479 of CAEKDK010000003.1, read as the reverse complement.
AGCCATTATTGTACCCTAAACCCACCAAGCCTCATCCAAAGTAATGGCATGTACAAATCTTGGTTGGGCCAAACGGTACCGTTTTCTGATGAAAAATCAACACCACGTGGTGATCACCACCAGGCAAATGGCAACAGCTTTCACCAGTCATCTCTCTCACTCACTATGAGCCCAAGCTTACAACAAAATGGTAATAATATGGCCGGAATCTCTCAAATGCAAATAGTGGAAAGCAAGAAAAGGCCTGTTGGGAAATCTGCAGCTAGAGAACCAGTTCCTAGAAAATCTATTGACACTTTTGGTCAGCGAACTTCTCAGTTCCGTGGTGTCACCAGGTAATATAACACTACCAAGTATTTTCTTTTAAAAAAAAAAAAAAAAAAAAAAACACAAAGAAAACACTGAAAAAATACTTTAATGTGGGGATGAAATTATGTGTTATAGGTATAGGTGGGACTGGGAGATATGAGGGCCCATCTGTGGGATAATAGTTGCAGAAAAGAAGGGCAAACCAGGGAAAAGGAAGGCAAGGTGAGGTTTTTATTTTTGCCAGATTGTTTTTTTGGTGATGGAAGAAAGATTGTTTCCTTAGTTTCTTTTTTTGGGTACTTTTGTTTGTTAAAGGAATATACTAACGGTCTGGTATTTTATTTCGTGCGATTTTCTTCTGGGTTGGTGGTCTTTCTTCACATCTTCAACACTTTTGCAACTGCAGTTTATCTGGGTAAGCGAATCTAGTAGCTCTGATGCTCTGATACGCATTGCATGCTGTTTCTTTATTGCTCTTGTGGACGTACTTTTTCTCTTTGAATTTTCTATACAGTTGAACATTTAATTTTTTATATTTTTTTAAAAATAAAAATATATATGGTGCATTGGAAGGTGTGATATATGATTTAATAACCTTCATATTCCTTTCCTGCATTACGATCATCAGGTGGTTATGATAAAGAGGAAAAAGCAGCAAGGGCATATGATTTAGCTGCACTCAAGTATTGGGGTTCAACCACCCACATTAATTTTCCTGTGAGTTTTGTTATTACCTCAAGAAATTCAGAAAAAAATATCTTGTAATGGGAATAACTTTACCCTATTTTGCTATCTATCGCCGTTGCATGAAAGTCTCTCTCGAAGAAATTAGAAATGAAGTAAAAGCCCTGTTTCACTTTTTGTAACAATATTTAAAACCATTATGCAATTCTGTATGCTTTTGATATTGTTGTTGCTCAGCTGAGTACTTATGAGAAAGAGCTGGAAGAGATGAAGAACATGACAAGGCAAGAATTTGTAGCCAATTTGAGAAGGTATATACCCTTTATCATCAGCACTTTTTTCAACTTGATACCGATACCTATTGGACCATACTTTTCTGTTACTTTTGTTCTCTTCTTTTATGCTTTGATTTTTATTTATTTATTTTAAAGTCTGAATGGCATCTTTTGATGTTGTGTAGGAAAAGCAGTGGGTTTTCAAGAGGAGCTTCTGTGTACAGAGGAGTGACAAGGTATGGCAGAAATCCAACTTTAATAATAGAGTTGCCATTATTTTCTGCATTTGCAGCCTTTTTTTTCAATTATCATAGGCAATAATAGGAAAACATTATTAGAAAAATGTCCATATGATATCAAAACGTATGTAAACTTAATACATTATTCAAGGCCTCCCCATCCAGTTTCCCATCCTCCTTTTTCCTCTTTATCTGTCAAAACCTTGTTTTCTTTGTCTTGGCAGACACCATCAGCATGGAAGGTGGCAAGCTAGAATTGGCAGGGTGGCTGGAAACAAAGACTTGTACTTGGGAACATTTAGTAAGTATTTTTTTACCACCTTGCTATGAAATGACCAATTGATCTGTTCATTTAAGAATAAACTCATAGTTAACAACTTCTGATCAACTGTTATATCCAATTCTTAAATATGATAGGCACACAAGAAGAAGCAGCTGAGGCTTATGACATTGCTGCAATCAAGTTTAGGGGCACAAGTGCTGTGACCAACTTTGATATGAGTAGGTATGATGTGAAGAGAATTTGCTCAAGCTCCACCCTAATTGCAAGTGAGCTGGCCAAGCGTTCGCCGAAAGACTCTACTCCGGCAGCAATCGAAGACTTCAATTCTTGTGGATCATCTACTTCTGCACAACCCCTTTTGGCCATAGCAAGTGGTGAACCGTGTGATGACATGGCTGAAATGGTGTGGAATAATAATAATTCTGAGGATCATTCCCATTCACATCATGAGAATTCAAACACCACCAACAACAATGCAGCTTTGGGTGCTTCGAGCAGCAGGAACTCTTCAAGCCCACAAAGCCCCAAGTGCTCATTTGGCCACACTAGTGAGTTTGGCCTTGGTGGAGGAGACTATTCCCATGCTTATTTCTCATTGCAGGGTGCTAAGTATGAAGATGGCAATGGTGGTGGGAATGATCATTCAAGGCTTGGAAATCTTGGTCTGGTTCCACAAGTCCCTATGTTTGCACTGTGGAATGACTGATTAGTGGAAAAGAACTGTGTTTTAATATTAAGCGTAATTAAGGAGCACAAATTAGTCTTAGGGAGAATTGGTTAATTTGTGGTGGAAGAAATTAAGCAAGCTAGGTAGGAATGAAGTTAAAAATAAAAAAAAAAAAGAAAAAAAAAAAAAAAAAAAGGTAAATGGAATGGGTTGAGTTGTTCTAAAAGCCCTAACAGTTATTGTTTTGGTGTTTGCATCTTATTAACTGTAACTGATATTATTTTATCCAAAAGAACAAACAGAAATTAATTAGTGGTGAAAGTTAATTTCTTTGTCACTGTCAGAATGGAAAAAGCTGCATTTTGCTGTGTATCAGCTGACCAAATCTAGCAGCTGATTTCAGCCCCATTAATTGTGATGAATGACACTTTGAAAAAGGAAGAAAAATTATAAACAATAAATACTGATCAAGTACTTATTTTTCGGTTTAGTATTGGTTCAGTGGTTCACCGACCAAAATATTTGCTGCTACCTGAATTTTAACTCCTTTTATATATATATATATATATATATATGTTTTAATGTATATTGGACATTGCTTTCCTCTTTATATTAGGGACATTACTACTTCCTCGATGTATATGCAAAAATAATTCATTAAAAACATTTGCTGTCACCAGAAGTTTAGCTCCTTTAATATGCATGTTTTAATATATTTAAATATTAACCAAAATATGGTTTATACTTTTCTTGCTTTTAATTTTCTATGCAGTGTGGTGGATTGTAGAGAGAAACTCTCATGTAATAGGGATAATATTTTTTGTTATTCCCGGTTAATAACGCAATGCTACGTAAAATAACTTTTTTTACTTATTGTTATGTTATTGGTCGAAGATAGTAAAACATTGTTATTCCTGTTACATGTAAGTTTTTTTTGTTTGCGATGATACCTCTGAAGATTGAAATGGACAATTCGGAGTACGATTTATATAGCAGTTCGAGTTAATTATGAAAACGATGGGACCTATTAGATGAGAGCATTTTTCTCTTTCTTGTTGCGGTCTGAATATATATGAGAGCAACTTGTCAAAATTAAGAATTAAATTTTCTTGGGAAGATAAAAGAAAAGAAAAATGCACATCTTCATTTGTAAGAAAAAGAAACAAGTAAAGGAAAATCGTATAATTACACACCAAATTCATCTCCTCACAAAAACAGTGGAAAATCTCAATTAACCAGCACTCTTATATTATTCACATTTCAAAATAGAGTGTATATATATATATATATATATATATATATATTAAATAGGGGAATTCAAACTTAGCCGTAAAAATACGGATTTATGATCTTGATCAACTTATGATCGTGAGATAAACTAACCTAACCCTATATACAATCACTTTTATTTGTTGCACCAGTAATGCTATTATACTAACACGTTATTTGGTGGACAAGTAACTCACAGAAAAGCTGTTTATTTCTAAATTTTCTTCTATTCAAGTTAGATTTTACCATCTCAAACTCACAGGCAATTAGTAACTAGAGAGAGAGTATGAAGTCCCAATGAGGCGCTGCTACAGCTGATCACCACAGCTCACTCACTCACAGTGCAGTTCTTGTTGTTCTCCTCGGGCACGGTCAGCAAAGCGGTGAGTGCATGGCGATTTGCTAAAATGCGCAGGTGAAGTAGTGTTTTTTGTGGGAGAAAAAGTCAAAGAAGTGGGGACAACCCCCCTTTGACTCGTGGAGAAATAAAGAATCCAACCCCTTAAATTGCGTGCCCTTTGGCCTCTTCTGTAATGACGTGTGCAATGGCGCAGTGGGCTTCTCTCTCTCTCTCTGTAATTTTGTGTTTTTTCTTTGCAGGCATGCAGCCAACCAAGCCATCAGTCTAAATCCAATCGAAGACAAGTCAACAAGTACAATATAGAAGTCTCTTCGCTTTTAACACCTAAATAAGAAGAGTTTGAATTAACATTTTAGACCAAATCAAGTTTTCTTTCTATATCTGATGGGTAAAGGAGTCGGTTGAGATTCTTTGTTATGAAATCGAGTGATTGGGTTACATTTGCTGCTTACACTCACTGATTAACACTGGATTAGGGTTTAACTTGCTGTATTAATTAGAGCAAATTTGAGGTATATTTGGTCATTTTAGGGTTCGATTTTGGATTGACTGATTAGGGATTCGAATTCGGAAGTATTGGATTTGCTTGCTTTCTTCAACTATGGAGTGTGAGCAAAAGTTGTCCATGAAGGCCAAAGTGATTACCGTAAGGCCCCGTTCGGTTCATGGGAAATGATGCTTGGGAATGGAAATTCAATTGCTTTCCCATGTTTGATAAGTCCATACATAGGAAATGGTTTCTTGGCATATGGGAAAGTAGGGGGGAAAGTGAATCCCTCCTCTTAACTTGGGTTTTGTTTTCCCTTCTCATAGGAAAGTTCGGGAAAATGAGCCAACATTCAATGCACAATTTTCATGACTATTTTGTCCCTATGAACAATTTATAATTACAACGTATCATTAAATGCTTTTTTTTTATTTGATTTAATATGGGTATAATTGGAAAATTATACAAACTTTGTTTTCCATCTCTACTCAAAACAAACATGGGAAAGGAAACAAAAAGGAAACAAAGTGAAATCTCCCGGTTACTTTCGCGACATTACCAAACATGGGAAATGAATATTTCATTCCTATTCCTTGGGAAATGACATGGGAAATGTTTTCCCCTCAAATCCATTCAGTGAACCAAATGGGGCCTAAGAGCATTCACAGTGGGGGGTGTATTTTTGGGGGTGTAAAGCCACTTTTATATCTCATTTACAATTATGGGGGGTGTAAATACGTTTTTTACTCAAATGAGAAACAATATAAAACCACTTTTACATCTCATTTTTTTCATTTTTCATCTCTGTTTTTGGGTGGGTCCTGCCTGCAAAATATGTGAAAATATATGCAAATGTGCATTTTATTTTACATCTCCATGGTGGTGATGTCCGTTATACACCCTCCCATTGTTGATGCTCTAACGGACAATGACTAAAATATGATGTGAGATGGAGTTTGAGAACTACAAAATTTAGTAACTTAGTTATATATATAGATGCAAAATGCAAATTAGAACATAATTTGTTGTAATAAAGTTTTCATATTTTAGAACATAAAAGCAATATTTTGGTGAAAGAATTGGAATGATTTGGTTACTTGAGGTTTTCCTTTTACTTCGGGACTATAATTTGCAATATCGTTAGGTTTTGACATATTTATTTCACTCTCAATTGTGACCATACACAATTTAAAATTTTCTGAGATTTTAATTCTTTTATTCACGTACACATTTTTCGAAGGATACAAAATTGGTTGAGGATGAGGTACTCATATTTATATAAAGTCCCCAGATTATACTTCTTCCACAAATTTTGGGGAACGATCCCTCACAAAACCTAGCTTAGAATTATCATAAGATCCCTTACAACTTTATGTTTTAAAGGTTAGAAGAAGAAGTGCTGCCCTTATTGTAGCTTTTTTCTTTGTTGAAAAATGAAATAATATTACTGGAACTTTCACTTATCAAATTATTCTATTAATAACATTGTTGAAATTATTAATTTGAATCATTGATTATAAAAAAATCATAATTTATAATGTACGGTAGTGATGTATATAGTGAGTCAACGAGAGATTCTCCAATAAGTATTTAAGTTAAGAATTAGTTACATATTTCTAATCTCGGTTGTTAAATTGCATAAGAAACTACCAATGCATTTAATAAATATAATACAACGACCAAGATTAGAAGTATGTAACTAATTTTTTACATAAAACACTTATTAGAGAATCTCCTGTGAGTCGACATACACACATTTTAGGTACGACGGTATCAATATAATATATCACTCATGAAATTAATCATTATTCATATAATTTTTCGAATATCCAACATTCCAACTATATATTATTCAACTCAGTTTCGATGCTTTATGTTAGAGAATATGTACGGACTGAGAGGGTGTTGCAGGGAGAAAATTTAGAGATAGATTTGGGGCAGGAGGGGGGGATCCACAGAAAAATCTAACAACAAAACCTGGCAGGCAGGACAGAACCTTATAGCTCTCACACACAAAGAGACAATATCCACAGGACTAGATACCTCCAGCAGCGACATTTCTCCATCATAACTATCCTAGGCTGCCCTACTGGCCACGCCCTCTTTGCTTTTACATCAATGTATAATCTATGTAAGATTTTTTAGAGCTAGGGCACAGAATTAGGGTTGGATTTTTGCAGTGCTTAGGTCTGTAGGGCTCAGTTTGCGCTGGCTCCTGGAATCATTTAATTAAGCTATTTTAATTACCAGCTTTAGGTTTTACTTGCTCTGTGCTTTTAGCTTCTGTGTTTGGTGAATAGGATTTTGGATATTTCAAGAACTTATATATATATATATATATATGCTGCATGCATCACTTGTTATCTTGCTTCTTGAGATAACTTGTCAAAAACCCAAGAAAAAGACAAAATTACTAAACAAAAGAAAATTGATATTTTTCTTGTAAACATTTGTTATGTTGTTAGTATATACGAATTTTTGTTATTGAGTGTTCAAATTGACCACCTAAACATACACTAATTAACAAGATTCTCCTATTACCACGTATTATTGTTTTCATCGAATGATTGATAGTCGTTGATTAGTATGAACTATGTAAATAATCGGCATTCTTGACTAGTATGAATGAACCATGTAAATATTTGGCATTCTTGATTAGTATGAATAGTTTAATTAGAATTACTACTCATTATAAAGGGCTTTTGGATGGTGGATTATGAAGCTTTGTTTCCATGGTCAAATCGCGTGCCTGAAGCCAGGTGCTGAGTTTCAACATCTAACACACTAAAATAAAAGAAACAAAAGCATCAATTTCCAAGACACATCAAATAATGCAGCAATCTACATCTATATCTATGTGTAAAAGCCTTCACTGTTATGTGGCCTTCGGCCCATCCCTGCGCCATTTATTCTCTCCATCTGTCTCTGCAATTCCAACATCTCTCTCCCTCTCTAAAGTGAACTTGGGTAGGGTTTTGAATGACCAATTTGCCACTAGCTAGGATCAGCATTCAGCAGTAGAGTGAATGGGTCACTTTCGTTCTCTTTGTTAGGGTTTTTACCAAAAAAATAAAAAAAAGGGAAGAAGAAACCTTTTGGAATTTTGATGGGACAAGAGCTTCCAGCTGGGTTTTGGGTGAGATCCATTTGCTTTGTTTGACTGACATTGTTTTTGAGACACTATAAAATAAATTTTTTTTTGATGCTGCTGCTGCCGCTGGTAAAAAGACTTATTAGATCCAGCCAAACTTGCTTCTCGCTCTCTCTCCCATGTGACCTTGCTCCCTTTACACCAAGGTTACTTTTGTCATTTTGAGGACAACAACATGTCAAATAAACTTGCATAGCATATTAAAATGTGTCATGCCATGCATGCCATTTTGCAAGTGTACTTGTATTTGCATTCACTGTCTTGTTTATCTGTGTCCCAAAATATCATACCTCCGTAGACAATATAGACTCTCCTTTTATCTTTATTTATTTTAAGTTTAATTAAAAGTAAATTGTTCAGGGGAGACGGTGTGCATTTCTTTTAAAGGATATTTCCTATTGAGATAAGCGAAATATATTAAACTCACACACACTATACGAATGTTAGAACTCGAACTCAAAACCTTACTTGGATGAGTAATAGCTATAAACCACTACACTAGTGAATCCTTTGCGGGTGTGCGAGACATTTTATTGATTAGTGTGTAACTTAATTTTGAATACCCAAAATCAAAGGATAATGATATTATGAATGAGACGTCTCTATCCAACCAATTTAACCTTCTTTTTTAAAATCTTGCAACTGGGGCCAAGGGCCCAAAACAAAGAAAACAAACTAGAAAAAGCCCAAAATAAAAAGCAAATTAGACACAAGCCCATAATCAAAGGTTGAAACTCAGTTTAGCCAAAGAATTCTATAGTGAGGGCCTTATTCTTTATATGAGGTCTTATTTTTTAACTGTTTAATTAAATTAATTAGTCGTTGAATTAAATTGATTAATTTGATCCAAAAGTTAAGATAATGCACTCACTACAGAATGACTACAGTTTAGCCTGAGCTATGAACCACCATTGATCATCCATGGATGGATGGATGGATGGATATCCTTATGACACTCCATCAACTTATGTGATATGAAAATCATTTTGGATTATTGATCCCATTCAAATGAAAGGAATTTCATCCAAAAATAGAGAATGATTAAAATATTCTAAGGTCCCAACCAACGATTCCTCCTGCAATTTCAACCCATCAGCCATCAATCTAAAGCCCAATATATGACAAACTTGTCAGTTGGTCAAATATTCAGCTTTCACTACGTTGGAGAAAAGTCCGAGTTCAAATCACATACTCGACATTAAAAGATAAATGAAAGCCAACACTGTCAAGCAGAGTAAAAAAGGGTCTTGAATTGCAGATTATAGTTCTCTTGTTCGAACTCTCATGACATCATAATTATATGTGTGTGTGAGAAATTCCCTTCCTTTTTAATTTAGATTATCGTTTGTACTCAACAACAACAAAAATAAATGAAAAGACCCATTTGAATTCCGGCAACATAAAATATTTCATGATATATGTTCAAGTAAATTTATTTCTTGCATGCAATGCCTTATATTGATATAGGGTTTGCAAACTTCTTATGCCCCCTTTTGTAAAGTGTACATATGTTCCTGGATCCAGCTGGAAGTCTCAAAAATGATCTTTCAGTTGTCAATTTTTCTTTTTCTAAATTCACTCCACAAATACAATATTTTTAATTGGCATTAATCCAATTATTTAATTTGTATAAGATTTTGATAAAGATCCCTCAAGCAAATAAACTTGTGGGTTCCATGATGAGGGAGCTTTGCTAGACTGTCTTTTAAGCCAGGCCACCAGATTGCCAGACAGACCTTTGGATTCCACAGAATTTCTAGCTCTCCTGGACAAGTAAGTAATCACTTTAAATCTAAGTTTTTTTATATTTAAAAATATGGAGGGAGATGACTTTTTCTCCATGGCTTCAGTGGCTGCACCCCCATTGAATTTGGTGATGTGAACATGATTAAGAAGAGATGGAGAATTGTAAAGATAATTAAATAATGTGCTTGATTATTTTAATAAAAATTAATACAAATTGGTCACAATTTTTTTTAATTTTTTTAATTTTTAAAGATCCAGATCATGAGAATAGATCACTTCAAAGAATTGACGATAACCGTTCATCTAACTGAGAGAGTATTCTTAAAAAAAAAGAAAAAAAAAGAAAAAAAAAGAGTAGAAAAGAAAATAGAAAAAATGGAAATATGAAAAAGGGGGTTTTAAGAGTTGTGGGTCGATCCAGCTTTTCACCCATTTGAAACGGGCCATTCTCATAGCATTGTAAAAAGAGGGATGTTATGGACACCCAAACATCATCTTTGTACACCCATGACTTAAGACATTACCATAGTCAAATGAACGAGGCATCCTCAACAACCCCGTCCAGTTTCTCAACACCGCTGTCGGTGGCCACTGAAAATCCGGTCAAAAGGGTCAACCCACAGCAGGAGCTAAGCTAAAATACGACCCGAACCGGACCATCCCATTGAATGGGCTGAGCCGTACTAAAGCCGGACAAACTGGTGGACCACGGACGTAGACCTTACCTTCTACCTAATTTCAGGTCCAACCAAATCTTTGAGATGAGCCCAATAGGCCCTTCCACCATTAATTCACACTGAAAAAGCGAAAGCCATGATATACCCACTAACTGGGTCCACATGGTCCAAAGACTGGTTTTCTTTTATAAGATATTTTTTGTTTTGCCTTCCATTGGTTTCTTTTTTTCTTGTTGAAAATAGTGTTGTTGGTTTGGAGTCTTGGACTGCAAACTCTCATTAAAATTTGAGAAGGGTAAAGAAAGAGTCTTGATTTACATATATGATAGATAGAGATGGGAGATTGAGGACATTTTGCATAGAAAGTTATAAACTTTCAATTGGGTATATATAGCCAATTGACAGCAGTGACTTGCATAGACTTGTGAATATTTTTTTGTCACCAACTTCATGATAACCATTTGACAAGTCACAAAGCTACACGAACACTCTCTTTCTCCATCTACACAAGTTTCCCTTCCCCCTCTCTCTCTTTCTCTCTCATTGGAAAACAGCTTAAAAGATTCTTCCTATGCAATCATTCACCCAAATTAGCCCAACCGTTGAACCCCGCGTAGACTCTCTCCCTCTCTCTGTGTCTATCTACCTCCTTTCGCTGTCTCTCTCTCTCTCTCTCTAGTTTCGCTGTTTCTGAGAAGGTGGCGAAGATCACAGAGAAGCTCTCTCCTCCCATTATACCTTTCAATTAATGTTTTCCCCAACCACCCATTTGACTCATTTCTGTAATTCTTTTCCACAGGGACAAGAAAGCCCCAAAGACCCACTTTCAATCCAATTCCTTTTTGTCAAAAAGCTAACCATTGTGTGACGATTTTGAATATGGAATCAAAGCGTTTCTGACCATTTGACCGATTGGTTTGATTCTGCTGAACGATAAATCAGAACGACCCAGATTGGAAGATCAAGCGAGCTCATGCCCAAACCCTAGACCTCTGGGACTATATCTGTAAGAGGAACCGAGCTTTCTGAGGCAGGCCCCGAGAGGACGAAATCGAGCATTTGGGGCCGAACCCATCTGACCCTTTTGGTTGCAGTTTCAGAGGAAGAGGAAATCAGAGAGGCCTGATTGGAAAACGGCTCAGATTCAGAAACCCTAGTTCTTGGGTGCAATCAATCTGAAGAGGCAAGGTATTCCCTTTTTCTCTTCCCTTCGATTCAAAGCTGATGAAAAGGAAAGTAAGAATTTTGGGTTAGACTCAGATGCGAGAGTGCTCCAGAAACCCTAGCCCTAATTTGCCTTGAGAGTGCAAGTCCTGTGGTTGTTGTTTTCATGGAATCCCCATTTTCAAGCTTAGTTTTTGTGGTTTTGGGGTTTGCTATTAGCTTATGTGCTCTTCTTGTCGAGTCTCAATCTCAACACTTATCGCCACCTCCCCCGTCACCACCTCCACCACCTCCACCACCTTCATCGCCACCGCCTCCACCACCTCTATCGCCACCGCCTCCACCACCTCTATCGCCATCGCCTCCACAATCTCCGACCCCGCCACCTCCGGAATCTCCGACCCCGCCATCTCCGAACTCCCCATCTCGACCAGATTCTTCGAATTCACCATCTCCACTAGAATCTCCTGGCCCGCCACCACCTGATCGCCCCGCAAATCAGCTCAATTCCAAGAATGATCAGAAGAGACTGCCACCTCCCTCACATAGGGGGCCAAGACCGACCAATAATCGCCGTCCGCATCCTCCACCGCCTCATCCTGGCCACAAGTACAATGCAGGGAAGAAGATTGGGCTGTTGTTTGTTGGTATGGCTGCCATTCTTCAGATTGGTGTGATTGGGTTCTTGGTTTTCAAGAGAAGGCAGCTGCTAAGAGTGAAGGATAGATATGAGACTTGTTCTTGAATATTTTAGTTGCAGACTTCTTACAAATTCTTTTGTTTCGCTGAGAGCTATGTAGTTGGGGCTACGAGTGGATTGGATATTCTTCAATGAGCATATCATAGTGGGGCTTTTAGGGAATTATGATTCTTTGGTGAGCGGCAGGCAGTATATGAATCATGAACAGATCGATATGTTGTGAATGGATCTGGGGATTGGTGGCTGCTCTGTTTGGCCCCCTTGCGGTTGCTCTGTAAATGGGTTATTGTTGCTTGGAATTTTCTTCATGTTTCTTCAATTTTCTGTTGATTTTTTTGTTCTTTAGCTTTGTTTACACGGCTTATAATTTAAAGCAGAAGAAACCATCTTAGGATTTGTGTTTTGAGCTGATTACCTTTTCTCATTTCCTGCTAACTTTAACCCTCTGACTGTATAACAATGTTAGAAATCATGGAAGAATTACAATGACAGTATCAAGTTTTCTCTCTTTCTATGAGAGTGATGACAATATCAAATTTGTGGGTTGCATATACAAGTTATTGACATTGACTGCTGCAATACACATTATGGTATTGGTATCAATGACTTTGTGGGTTCATATTGTGATCTAGTCTAGTTTGTGTTCTATATATCAATACTCTGACTTTCACTGCTGAAATACACATTATAGTTTTGTCTGGAAACATATCCAAATGTTGTTTTGATGCTCTGATTTCATTTTGGTACATTTATCAGTGGTGTGTGCTGACTTTTTGCATGACTATGTTGGAGAGTAGGAGGAATTGCCAGGCATTCTGGTTTTTGTTACATCTTAGCTCTTTGTGCTGATTGTAGAATATGAATCATACCAAAACTATTTTTCCTTGGTCTTCTGAAAGTGTTTTTTAAAAATAGGGAAAATTGTTCCCTTGCAGTTAGCGTTTAGATGCTAGCTGCATCTGCTGAATGCCCTGCAAAGAGGTTTATGGTGAAAGATACTTAGAAGAACATTCACCAGTGAAGCAGTATCATCATTCACTTCCCCTACATTCTGATGATAATGATACAGATTTTTGCCTGGAATCAGAAGTTTTAATGTACTTTTACTGTTTACGAGACTTGTTCTTATAAGCATTTCCTTTTTGCTCAGATTGTGGGAGGAATACTGCCTCCTTCCCCTTTTGGGAGGGTCACATAAGTAATCTCTTTTATTTTTTGTGGTAAAGTTTATGTATAAAGTTCGTCTTTTATCTTCTTCCTTTTTTGGTAAAGTTTATGTATAAAGTTCCATCTTTTATCTTCTTCTTTTTCTGTTTTTGGTAAATTTTATGTACAAAGTTCCATCTTTTATCTTCTTTTTCTGTTTTTGGTAAAGTTTATGTACAAAGTTCATCTACTATCTTTCTTTGCTTGCTTGCTTCCATATATTGAAATTAAGGGATTCTCTCAACTTGTAAATGCTATATTATGAGCTATGACTTTGATTCTATTTGCTTATCATAGGGATGAGAAAAACAGCAGCTATCGAATCTCCTCGCAATAGCTGCAAACTGAGGACCAATCTCAGGAAGTTGACTCCCCTCTGAGTTAAGAGTTACGCAAAGACAGCATAATTTGGCCTATGCGTACAGTATATAATTTGTTTGACTATGTCAGTTTCCTTTGTTGTAACTTGGAATTGATGGACAAAGTTTGGCCTATTTTTTCTACCAAAAAAATAGAACAGTTCTGCTTTTGTGTCATAATATAAAATCAAAAGCAAGACGTCATGTTATGCGATTTTTAAAGACAAATGATCAAATCAGATGGAGTATTAGACCAATTAAATGGTGTATCAGGTGTTATTCTATAGTGAGGGTCTTATCTAAGGCCCTTAGATGAGGTCCTATATGTTAATTGTTGGATTAAACTAATCAATTTGATCCAACGGTTAAGAGATAAGGTCTGATTTAAGGAACTTAGATAAGCCCTCACTATAGATATCAGAACATTGAAGTGGTGTTCATGATCCATCCAATATGATATTTTCAAGTGCTTGTTATGTTTGACTTGATATTATGAATGAAAAGTATCAAATGCCCTATATGTTAATTGTTGGATTAAACTAATCAATTTGATCCAACGGTTAAGAGATAAGGTCTGATTTAAGGAACTTAGATAAGCCCTCACTATAGATATCAGAACATTGAAGTGGTGTTCATGATCCATCCAATATGATATTTTCAAGTGCTTGTTATGTTTGACTTGATATTATGAATGAAAAGTATCAAATGCAAATGCTCTCGTTTTATGTTAATTTTGATTTCAACTTTTCCGTCCAAAAGATACTTCAAAGAAGCCTGAAGGTAAATAGCTCAAAGGGAAGAGGCTAGGCCCAACAAACAGAAAGCAAAGGCTCAGAAGAGCAGCCCAAACACATTAATAACAAAGAAGAGAACCGACATATTCAACCCCGCCAACAGGTCCAGTCCAGTTGTAAAAAGCCTGACTTGCAGACCAGTCTCAAGTTCGAACCTCCAAAATACATTTGCAGTGTGGTATGTGTGAGAAAACTCTCTTCCTCCTTTCTTAACATTGAAGAAAGAAAAAAAGAGGGTACTCCTAGGAGACAAGATACATGATGCTGGTATATTTCATCAGTATTTAATTTTTGTCGAAGGGATGTTTTGGGGCACAATTTAAACTTATATAATAAAGAAAAAATAACTCAAGCCAGATTTAATTTAATTTTATGGGGAAAGCGCATCAATTTGGCCATGTCAAGTTCAATGAAAAACCCACTCACTCACATGATCCAAGTGTGCAACTGCCTAAAAATACTATAAAATTCGAAGTCTCAGACTGGGACATGGAAAATAATCAAACGGGGTGAGATTCAATAGAAAAGAGACCAGACCACAGTAGATCCAACCCATGGTTGATTGAAGGAAAAAAAAAATATATGCTCTGAGTCTGAGTGCTGTCCATTGGATGAGCAGAGGCAATAATAAACCCTTTGGAAAACACACAAAAAGTCCACATAGGTAAAAGGGTAAATGAGCCAATTCATTGCAGATGTTCCCCATCTTGGGTCCATAAATATGAACTTGTGTAACCAAATTCCATATGATAAAGTAATTCCTACCCATACAGAACTTTGACCCTCGAGGCCCCATATCATTTCAACATGCTTCCAGTCAAACAAGCAAGTCTATAAATACCAGACATGAGACATGTTTCTTAGAGAGGGGTGGAAGAAGGAAGGAAATAAATATCAAGAAAAAGCAAAAGACAGAAATCCTTCTGTGTGGCCCCTACATTATTCACTCACTCACTCACAAGCCTTTCAGCAAAATAAAGCTCCCTAGCCACCAGTTCAAGTTAGAAAAGGCAATGCCCCACCAGAGAGTACTCTTTTGGCCTTTGATCAACTCCCCATAATTGAGATATGGGACTTCAGCCATCTGCACCACAAAGGAAACGTTTCAAATTAAACAACTGACAACAAAGAGGTCAGAGGCTCAGAGCCAAATGAGAACATTGACAGTAAAAACCTAATTACCATTAGGAACTCCAGAGTTGGATGAAAGATCAAGCCAGGTGTCTGTGCTCTTTGGTGGCTGCCAGTCTCCAAAGAAGTGGTGCAGTGACTTTTGGGTTTCAGCTGCTTCTTTCTCTGTTTTGATTGCTCTGCTTGATTTGAAATCAGTGCCCCAAACAAAGCAATGCTGCTCCTCCTCCTGTGATTGTTGAGAAACTTCTGGATTATGATGATCTGTGAGGCTTTGGAACTGTGGTTGAGAGTAGCCTCTGTAGGAACTCATTAGTGGCTGACATGATGATGAGCCCCCAGTCAATATGCTTCTTCCATTTGCTGAAGACTCTGGAAAGAAAGCTAGCTCATCCACACTTCCCTTCGTTCCATGAAGATACCTACTGGCAAAAGAAAGAACAGAACTTTATGGGAAAAACAAAAAAAGAAGACAAAAATAAATCATGGGTTAATCTGATTTTTGTTAACACAAACCTGTAATCTTTTTCAGCTTGAGTGTTATAAGATCCAGAGTTCAAAAAAAGGTGAGGGGTAGCAGAAGAGCTGTTGTTCTGAGGTGAGAAAACAGAACCGGGAGGAGGCCTAGAACTTGAAGAGGAAGACTGAGGGTAATTAAGGAAGGGATAAAGGGGTGAATTAGATTGGTGAGGGTGATGTTGGGTTTGTGTTTCAGTGGATATGGATGAGGAAAGTGGAGAGAGAGAGTAGGAAGAGGTTTTGGAGAGGTTTTTGTTGTTCGGTGATGAGAGGGCTGAAGAAGAAGAAGATGAAGGGTGCTCTGTTGCAGTTGTTGTTGTTGAAGGAGTTGTAGTTGATGAAGAAACTTCCACAGGCTTTCTTGAACGGTTTCTGCCTCTGTGCATATGCCTCTCACAGTACTTTGAGTCTGGGTAAGCTTCCTTTGAGCACCTCCATTTTTTACCATCTGTTCTTCTGCACCTCCCTGGCTCTGGGTCTACCTTTCTGCCAAAACCCATCTCATAACAGCCCCATCCCACTGCACCCACACAAGTACCAAAGACACCCAAATTATTACAAAAAAAATATATCATTACTTTTTTTTAAATCTCAAAAAATTAAAATAACATAGAAACAAAAAACAAAAAACAAAACAAAACCATGAACAAAACATGTGCTTACTGGGATGGGGGAAGAGTCTTGACGAAATTGAATTGTCCAACCTTCTCTTTAAAGAATAGACAAGATCAGTTGGAATAGGTATCCCTGAGGCCATGTACTTGAAGATGAGAGCTTGGTGTTCAAGCTCTTGCCACTGATTTGGTGTGAAAGGGTACCTATTTCTTGCAGTATTTGGATTTCCACTCAACATTTTTTTTTTGTCTTCTGATTTTTCAAGCAGAACAAATTTATATAAAAAAAGAAGAAGAAAACAAAACAAAGAATTAATAATCCTTCAAAATACCAAGGCGATGAAAAACAAGAAGAAGAAGGATTCAGGAAGAACAGCTTTGGAGATTTGAAGAGACACAGAAAGGGGGTTTGTTTTTTGTTGAGCTGATTGTTTAGTGGGTTGCAGGCTTCTTTTATGCATGGGTGAAACTAATGGCTCTTGAGAGCCTCTGAAGACACTCTCTCTCCTCTATTTCTCTCTCTTCTCTGTGCACCCTGTCTGTCTGACGGAGTCTGCTCTTATTATGACTGCAACTCTGCCCCTGCTCTGCAGCTGCCCCTGCGCATTACTCACATGAGTGTGGGCCCACGTGTGACCGCTGCATGGTCCCACGTGTGTAGGCCTGACGGAAATGTCCCACTGGCACAGGATAGCTGCTCCTTGTTGCCGCTCCTGTCTCTCAATCTCTACACGACAGAAATCCATAAAACAAAAAAAATAAAAAAATGAAGTGTCATTAAGAAAAAATGCACCTTTCTTCTTTGGTTTGCTGTCTCCACTTCATATATAGTCTCCTTGAGAAGCGTGCCTTGTTTTTATGTGAGGCTGCAAAATTTAATAGCAAAGCAAATCTCTTTTGTAATGTGAAATGTGAAGCTCTTTGTTAATGGCAAAGTGAGAGTTTTTGTATATATATATATATATGTATATGTCATTCTCCCTCCTCAGTGTAGAGAAATACTTCTATAATATTATGTTTGATATTTTCGACTAATAACACTATGAATAACACTATGAATCACATGATAACCGAGAATAACAAAACAGCATTATCCCGTTTCAACTAAATTTTTCTCCTCAGTTGGGGGCATACTCCAGCTTAGGCCCTGCCTTTGTGGTACAGACAAGTGCTTTTTACTCTTCTACTTTTCTTTTCTTTTTCCCCCACATCCCCACCACCTTTACTTCATCTGACTTTCAAACGTGAAAATTTGGAGAGAAAAACAATGATTTTTGTTTTTTTCTTTTCTGGATTATGAAGTAGTGCTTTTTTTTATATATAAAAAATCCCATGATCGTTTACATTATGGTTTTTTGATATCCCTGGGTTTTAACTTTTTTCTTTCTTTGAGGTGACTTGGTAGGCCATCTCATCTATTATTGAGCAGAAAGCCTTTGGGGGACGCAGATTGTGCATCTGTGTGTGATAATTTGTTTTCAGATTGATACATCTGGATAGTGGGAGATTTTTTTAACTCATGAATGTAAATAGTGAATGCACCAAATGGTGAAGAGTGAAGTTGAAGAGTTTGAAACGAGGAAGAAGGATAAAATCTCAAGAATTTAAAAAGGTCATCAAAAGATTACTCTGATTCATTGCAGAAAAAAAGTATGACCATGGAAAAAAGAAATTGATGATCTTGGCCTAGTTGACCATGTTGGTAGTATCTGAATTATCAAGATTGGTGTGAATTTCAGAAGTGGTTTCCATCTTGGGTTTGGAAAATCTTGCAGCTGGTGCAGAAACTGAACTGAAAAGGGAAGGACAAAGGGTTAATTCAGCAAGCATGAAACACAAATCGAAGGAATGAGACAAATGCTGAGTAAAAGAAACATTCTTGCCCCTATTCCTTGTGTTTCTAATTCATTCTTTTCTTTCACACAAATCATATATGCAAGATCATAGTTCATACTTTTGTATGAAATATCATAGGACCCATTTTTAACCAAAAAAATAAAAATTTGGACACCCATTTCTCATCATCAAGATCACAAAATGATACATTTTTTTGGGAGACTTTGAAAAAGTTCAAAGGAGAGAGAAATTTTTTAAAAGAAGCCAAAATGGACAAAATTGCCCTTATTTATTTTTGGATTTCCTAAGGAATATTTTACATTTGCATGTCTTTAATTTGAAAATTGAAAGGTTTTTCTGTCTTCTTTGAAAAAGCTTTGACTTTTTATAAAAGTAAAAGTTTTTTTTATGGCTAAAACCTAAATTTACTTATTTTTTTTAACATCTGTATCACATCTATATTCTTGCATGTCTACAGCAAGATAGAAAAAAGACAACATATCTTCTGTGCTTGACTGTTGAAACCTGTTACTCTCTGAGCCAAAACACATGCGCCCCACGTCCTTCATCGATGTGCCTCAACTAAGTCAGGTTTGGTCAATGAACGCAATAAGGTGCATCTCTTTGAAACACCTCTTTCCATATTAGTCACATAGAGTGATGCTGTTTTACATTGCAGGTCTCAAGACTAAAATAAAGCTCACCTGGGAAGGATGCGTTTTTGACTGCCACATAGACTTTGTGGGTCCCCCACAAACTTGCACGACATCCTTAGCTTTTGCAACAACGTAAAAGTAAAAAATAAAAAAAAAAACTTAAATATCTTGATGGATTTAAAAATTTATAATTTGTCTGGAGAATTTAATTTTATCATGTGTTGTATTTCGATAATTAAATCGTCTATTTTTAAGTCTGTTTTCATTTTTTTTATTTATAATAGTTGATCAACTTTCTTCATTTCTTTCATGAATAATGTGTCACATTTCTTTTCTTCAGCACCAGTTTCCTCCACTGCCTTCTTTAATGCCTTTCTAATTGAATTTCAAGTTGTTGCTGCTGCTGCAAAATTGCAATGTTGGAAGTTGGAACAACCAGTGGACCAAACTTTGGATTATTTATGTTTATCCACTCCAATTTATTGTGGGATTAACAACCCAAATAAATAAACACAAGTACAGGATAGGAGACCATAACTTCTTTCTCCTTTTGGGGAGAGATTCGAGAGAAAAAAGAGGTAGGGTTAGTTGAAGAAGTTGTATAGCAAAGGTACATAGGTTTAAATGTTTTTTTTTGGCACTGGTGGTGGATTGTTCATCTTAATATCTTATCATTCAGATTAAAATATCTGAGCCATTTGTCTCAAACTGTTGTTCGGAGTTAATTTGCTGAAGAGAAAATAGTTGAATTTGACAAATGGGTTTAGTTTAGGAGAGAGGGTTGCATACTGGTAATATGATATGACTGATGGACTGATGGACTGATCTTTCTGCATTGGTTTGCTCTGAGTAAGTATGGTGTGGCCTGACATATTCCACTGCAGCCCTGCATTTAAAAGGAAATTCCCATAATTTCTAAGCCAATAAATCCAAAGACCCTTTCAGGCTTGCTTTTTCTTTTTTCCATTCAGAAAGGTTCTGATTTAGAAAACAAATTAAGGTAAAGGCATCAATATAATGCAACTTCTCAGAGCTTCCCACAGCCTTTCCTAAAAGTCTCCTGCCTCCTGCCAGCCATAAACGAATTGAGATACTATTCTTTGATTATTTTTTCAAAACTCACACACACTACATGTATACATATATGAATGTTAGAATTCAAATACAGGACTTTTCTTAAAAGAGTAATTATTCTAAACTACTGCACTAATGAGTTCTTTACTAAAATTTTCTTCGTTGAATTTGAAGTTATATGTTAAAATAACGTGAATTTGGTTTTAAGCAAGTATTTATTATTATTATTATTTTTTGTAGTTTTGAGATTTGAGATATTATATTGGAAGAATAAAAGTTGAAAACCACGTAGCTTTAGATAAAGCACAAAATCAAACACCAAATAGATTGGCAGATGTTTTGCTGAAGTCTGATAGCATCCAAGTAACTTTATACAAAGTTCATAAAAAAAGTAACTTTATACAAATTGAGATAAAGTCCTCATGTTAACAAAAATATACATCTCATTATTCAACTCTTAATGTACATATACAAATATCTATTGCTTCCAAGTATATTTATTGTTGTTGAGGTTATAACAATTTGCTTTAAGTCTTATTATTATTATTATTATTTTTTGTTCCTTATTTTTTTAGTAAACAAAAGTTTAAGGGAGGAAGAGGCTACTTCCACATCTAGAGTCATGGAAAACCTGCGATCTAAAGCCGGTTGAACTGACGCAAGAGACTATTATCTCCCCTGCCCCCAATATGGAATTATACAGAACATTTTCTAAATTACCCACCAACGTGGAACTGCTGGTAGCAGGTATATTGTTTGTTCTTATTAGTCAAAAGGAAAGGGAGGAGAAAAATTCATACAGGATTTTTAGTTGCTTCTGTTTTGGTCCTGGTTTAATTGTTTTTTTGCAATATTGGGCTGTAGTTTGGGATGGTCTTCGACCAAATATTTGCATTTATTTTCAATCAATATTAAGTAATTCAATATGGCAACACTATGCTATGGTCTTATCTTCGAATCCTAGTTGTGAAAATTTCCCTTTTTCTTGTAATTTAGATTAATTGCTTGTATTAAAAACTAAAATTGCTCCTTAATTTCTATGTACGTTCACACTATTTCGTCCACCTTCCATGTAAAACTCCTCTGATTTACCTAGAAGTTTTCCACTTTTTCATTTTGACCTTGTGGATTTCTCAGCTTCTGACTTTCAGATTCATGCTATGTTAGCTTTAGCTATTCTAGAAATCTTAGCTAGAGGGAATGACTATAGTCCACACATGAAATGCATTGTTGCAATTTGAAGGACACACCCAAGAAAGAATTGTAGCGTAGGTACACCCCTGAAGGTTTTAGCTGTCAGACTGGCTGCTTATGCGCTTTCCTTCTCACTTCCCATGTGCTATTGGAAATTTGGACCACAAACAGCTAAGTTTCACCACCATCTTCCACTCTACTACTAAATACTAATGCATTATGCATGCTAAATTCAGTTTAGCCCACTGAAATTTCCTCAACTAAACCTTCAAATTGATAATGAAATCTTTGTTTCATCTTGGCTGTTGATATGTGAACGTGATCAGTCAAGGAATCTTGGTCTGATAATTATATATTATGCAATATTTTGTTTGTGAATGGACATGAATGTAGGTTGCTTTCATTGTTAATTTTTTAGCATTCTCAAACAATTATTTTTGTTATAGATATCCAGTGCCCTATTATCCATTGTTTGGTTGTGCATGCAAGTTGTTTGACAGAGTGGAAGATTGAATGCTTGCTTTATAAGTCACTTTACCACTACTAACTACCAAAAGTGACATCCTGTTTTATGTCTAATGCAATAAGTTTAGCTTCAGCCCAGCAAAGATATGGCTCTGTTTTGCCCATGGGTCAATTGTGTCCTGCATGGCATGTTGTCTACTTGCACCAATCGATTCATCTACAATTTTGTATATAAACCCTAACCATGCCATCCAAGATGCCTCACACTCACTTTTGCCCACAACCCATTTGTGAAAATGCCTGAGTACTACATTCTCTTCCTATTCTTTCTCATTTTCTTCTCCTCCTCTTCTCATGCTTCTGTCCAAGACTTTTGTGTGGCAGACTTGAAAGGCCCAGATGGTCCTGCAGGCTACCCTTGCAAGAGCCCTGCTAATGTCACTGTCAGTGACTTTGTGTTCTCTGGCCTGGCCAAAGGTGGAAACACCACCAACATAATCCAAGCTGCTGTGACCCCTGCATTTGTGGCTCAGTTTCCTGGTGTCAATGGGCTTGGCCTCTCTATGGCAAGGCTAGACTTAGCGCCAGGTGGCGTCATCCCATTCCACACTCACCCTGGTGCTTCAGAAATTCTGGTTGTGACAAGAGGCCACATCACAGCAGGCTTTGTTTCCTCAGCCAGCACTGTGTACTTGGAGACTCTTAAGAAGGGAGATGTCATGGTTTTCCCTCAAGGGTTGCTGCATTTTCAAGTGAATGCTGCTAAAATACACTCCAGTGCTTTTGTTAGCTTCAGCAGTGCAAGCCCTGGTCTCCAAATCCTTGACTTTGCCCTCTTTGCTAACAACTTGCCTTCTGCATTGGTGGGGCAGACCACTTTCCTTGACCTTGCTCAGATCAAGAAGCTTAAGGGTGTTCTTGGTGGCACTGGCTAAGCCTTGCTGATTTGTTAATTGAAGTTTTTCTTCCTTGTAAGATTGTAAGATTGTACTTTTGCTCTGCGTCTATAATTAAGCATTTATTTAGTTCAATATGTATTTTTGGTCTTGTATCCATTCATAAAGTTAAAAAGCAACAAAAGTAATACTAGTGTTCTATTTCCATCGCCAAAATAAAATCACGGCAAACAAATCTGAACTGGTTCTTTGTATATATGTTATATTTAGCTCTGCATGGTTATTAAACTACAATTGTCTATCTCCATGCAAGAATGATTCATTTTCGAACTCATAAAGAAGCAATAATTAGTAATGACAACAAAAAAACCCCTAAAACTAGGGTCGGAGTCGGAAGCAGGCAAGCAGCCTTACTTTATTTCCACCTCTGTTGAGCTTCACGCAAAATTTTTAGTTTATACACAAATCATCTTACTTTATTGTCGAATGATGCACCCGTATACATGTCAATATCTTACTCGTTAAAAGTAAATCAAGTTAAGAGTGAGCTCAGATTCGAATATATAACATGGTTTCACATCATTTGGTGAACAAAATTTCTGTCAGTCATGAAATTTCGGGATCCAAAGTTGTACAAGAAGTAAAATATATTCATGAAGTTAAAACAATTAGTGTTCAACATGTTCAGGTTGACACCCAGATATACAAAATGAAAGGGATCTTGGGTTTCAGTCTATCTCACTTGCTTGGCTTAAAAGCAGAGAGGTCATTTGGATTTTGCTTCCACAAATACAGTCATTCATCTGCATGTATTTTAAGTTATCATGAAATGGGTTTTCCTGTATCTTAGAGGTCCTGCAATATGTAACATTTATCATCTGAAGAAAAGAGATAAATGCAACTGTCTATGTGTGGACTTTCAAATTGAGTAAGCTGCAGCCATAATGGGTTTAGGTATGGAGTCAAAATTACATATGAGACCACAACATTTGAAACCAATCATTGGAATGAGAAAATGCACCTCCTCCTTTGGGAATGCAAAATCCCTATTTTCTGAGATCTATTTTAGACATCTGTGGGAATGAGAAACCCACCATTCCTTTCTCATGTTTGCACCCAAATGGACACATGAGATAAAATAATAATTTAACCATTTTTGTTTCTTTACTTTTCTTTTTCTTCCTTATCTAGAGTATTCTCATTGCCCAAATGGAAATGGGCCATATTGGTAGGGCATTGACTGACCACGACTTTTCAATTATATTGGATGACTTTGGATTAACTGGTTTGGCTGTATGTTATCTTCACTCTTACTGTTTGAAAATAAGAAAAACAAAAAGCAGAGGAAAGCATCCTCCGCCTCCCCTGCGTCATTACAAAATTTAAGTACACTGCCTTTCAAATCTTGTGAAAACAGATTAATCATGTTCCTCACAGGTAAGATTATGTTACTTTTATACATACAATGAATGTGTTAAGCAAACTTATTTTGACACAATTTGATGTTTTGTAAAAATATTTCTTTCTAGTTGTCAGCGGTTTGATCTTCACAGAGAAGAGGATGGCAATGCAGATTTTCCCGGAAAGTGTGAGAAAAATCTGGAACAAGTGGGAGCTTCGGGCTATGGTTTTGATCAGCCTCAGCTTGCAGGCCATCCTCATCCTCATTGGCAGCTGGAGAAAGCACTCAACCAGTAACATACTCAGAATTGTTCTGTGGCTTGCTTACTTGTCAGCAGACTCAGTTGCAACAGTCTCACTTGGCATACTCTCCAACAACCAAGAAGACTCTCCAGGTGATTCTGTCAATCCAGACTATATAATAACAGCATTTTGGGCACCCTTT
The DNA here is from genome assembly GCA_903112645.1 of Prunus armeniaca. Classification (NCBI taxonomy): domain Eukaryota; kingdom Viridiplantae; phylum Streptophyta; class Magnoliopsida; order Rosales; family Rosaceae; genus Prunus; species Prunus armeniaca. The sequence continues at coordinate 3,225,877 of CAEKDK010000003.1, read as the reverse complement.
CTTCTCTTGCATCTTGGTGGCCCAGATACAATTACTGCTTACTCCTTAGAAGACAACGAATTGTGGTTGAGGCACTTGCTTGGGGTAGCTGTCCAGGTGCTTGTAGCTTTCTATGTCTTCTTAAGAGCATGGTCCAATAAGGTGCTGAATTTTTTGGCAATACCAATGTTCATAGTTGGGATTATAAAGTTTGGGGAGAGGACTTGGGTTCTAAGGTCTGCAAGTAGTGAGCATTTTAGAGAGTCTATGCTTCCTCATCCTGACCCTGGTCCCAATTATGCTAGATACATGGAAGAATACAGCTCTAAGAAAGCTGAGGGATTCAAGGTTGAACTAGGACCACCCATTGAAGCTCCCAAAGCTGAGAATAATTCCAACGATGCCGGAGGAGTACTTGATAACAGTATCCAAAATGCTGTGATTTTAAACAAAGCCTACAGTTTCTTTGAAATTTTCAAGCGGCTATGTGCTGATCTCATCCTCAGCTTCCACAATATAGAGAAAAGCCAAACATTCTTCCAAAATAGAAACTCCGAGCAAGCTTTCAAAGTCATTGAGATTGAGCTAGGATTCATGTATGATGTGTTTTATACTAGAGCTGTCCTAGTTCATTCTCGTCTCGGTGGTATTCTCCGTTGTATCAGCCTTTCCCTCACAGTTTCAGTATTCCTGGCCTTCTTGTTCAAAGAGAAGCATGCATACACGGGAGAGGATGTAGCTATCACATATGTATTGTTGGTAGGAGCTATAATCCTGGAAATGTATGCTGTGGTCATGCTACTTTCCTCAGACTGGACAACGCTACAGCTGAATAAGCACAAAAATGGGGTGTTGAAGCTCTTCCATACAGCCGTTTCATCAATCCCATTGGTTAAAAACAATAGGTGGTCTAATAAATTGGGACAATACAACCTAATAACATTTTGTCTCAAAAATAGGCCAGCCAAGTGCATTTTTGTTGAGAAGGACTTATTCATAAATAAGTTGTTAGAGAAGTATCGATACCAAGACTCGGAGGATGTTTCCGAAGAGTTGAAGAATTTGATATTTACGCAGCTCAAAGAGAAATCAAAGAGTGCTTCTAATTTTGATGCTTGCAAGCAATTATGTGCTCGTAGGGGTGCCCAGGTGCTTCGAGATGCAAAGTGTCTAGGTAGACTTGGCTGGACCATTTCTGGGGTTGAATTTGAACAAAGCATCCTTCTCTGGCATATTGCAACAGATCTTTGTTATAATTTTGATGTGAAGAGATACTCGAACGTTGTACCTAACCAAAATTGTAAAAACAGCAAGCAGTTGTCGAACTACATGTTGTACCTTTTAGTCATGTGCCCCTTCATGCTGCCAAATGGGATTGGGCAGATAAGGTTTCAAGACACATGTGCTGAGGCTGAGGACTTTTTCACAGAAAGAAAATCCATAACCGACGAGGAAAAAGCTTGTACAATGCTACTCAAAGTGAGCACAGACATCTCTCCATCTGAAGTGAAAGGAGATCGAAGCAAGTCGGTTCTATTTGACGCATGCAGGCTTGCTAAAGCTTTGCAGTCCATGGAGGTTGAGGGACATTGGGGGACTAATGAGAAAAAGTGGGAGTTGGTAAGTCAAGTGTGGGTGGAAATGCTCTCTTACGCAGCCAATCGGTGTCGATGGAGTGATCATGCTCAACAGCTCAGGCGAGGAGGCGAGCTGCTCACTCATGTTTGGCTGCTTATGGCACATCTTGGTTTGACTGAACAGTTCCAAATTTCAGAGGGCCATAAAAGGGCAAAGCTGGTTGTGCAGTAAACAAATGATGCACGCAAGTTTTAATATTTTATTTAGGAGAGTGTGGTCTGTATTTATCTTTTTATTATTTCTTGTTTTGGACTGAACTGCATTATTATGATCTTTAGGAACTCTGATTCTCTGCATTTAACTAGGTGCTTCGTGATAGTTTTGTTGTTCACATTGCATGAAGTTACTCTTCATGGTGCTGACACGAACTACTTATCTCACATGGACACATGATATCTCTTCTTTTATGGATTTCAAAGGCGGAAGAGAAGTATAGCAGGACCTGTGGCTTGTGCATGTTAAAGTTTCAAGCACGGCGGCAGTGATAACGGAGAGTCAGATGAAGCTTATTTCTCAAACTAAACGAACTTGCACTCTGCTTGCTAGGTGCCTAGAAACAGAGTAAAAAGCGTAAAAGAACTAAATAAAATATCAGAGCGCACCCAAAATCTTGTAATAATGCAGTGGAAAAGAACAAAAGTGCAATAATGCAGTGGGGTTGGAGGGCTCAATCTTTTCTTTTCCTTGTGACTTTGCCAAAAAGCAACAAAGTAATGGCGATAAGAACACTACTCAAATTGGTAGGTATGGTAGGTACTAGGTAGTAATGGGACTGTGAATATACACATGGGAGTCAGTCAACCAGCAAAATTACAAACCGTACTGCAGTTAATCGTAACGTAATCCGGATGTACATATGAAATACATATTGTATGCATACATTTCATATACATATACATATACATATACAATATAGGAGTTCCTACTGCCATTGGTAGGAATGCAGGAGTTCATACTTACAGGGAAGGAGGGAATTATTTTCCTAATATAAATGCAATGCTTTTGACCTGACCCAAGGATGACATGAATGGACAATCCACCAGAGTCATCTTTAAACCAAGAGCTAGGGACAAGATGAATGGGGGGACCCCAAGAAAAGCCACCATTGTAAAGATTAGACATGAAAAGAAACAAGAAACAAGAAAAACTGTGCAGATGAAATGGACTGATGCATGTCCCCATCTGGAGTCCACCATATGTGATTTTAGTTTTGCCAGAGGTCCAGAACATGCACTTGTTCTTCAACTTCAATTGATAATGCTCAATGTTGAACCTACTGTAAATTGGGGAACTTGTTTCTGATACATCAAAGCTGCTCAGCCATGGAAACGATCACAGAATGGTTCATTGCAGGAATACCTGGTGCTCAGCCATTGGGATCCTCAACAACGGAGACGGATTGGAAAGCTATGGGACAGTATATAGAGATAGATGATGCTGATCAGGAGTGGACGGCTTCCGATGCTGATCAGGAGTGGACTGCTTCCAATGCTGAAGAACTGGAAAAATATAGTATTTATCGTTATCATTTTGATAGAAGTCTGGATAATTTGGCCAACCAGAAGGAGGTAACAACAACCAAGCTGGCATTCCTTGATTCCATTCTCCATGATGCTCATGTTTATATCTTAGTTGTTGTAGACCTTATACTGATTTATGTAAACCATACATCCCTGTATCGGGTGCTACTGATTTCGACGCTTGCAAACAATTATGTGCTCATATGGGTGCCCTTGTGTGCCTCTCTAATCACCCTATTGTTCCTCTACTTGTATATCAACCACTTTCCGTTTCTGTTCTTGGAGGAAGACATCAAATGGATTCGAAAAGAGTCACGGTTACTAAGTGCTACTTCGGAGGATGCAGAAGAAGTTAAGCGTTTATGCTTTAAGATAGACGCCAGGGCACATCAAATCTGGGACTCTATTTTCCCTAGTAAAGGAACCGTTCCTGGACCAGAGGAAACTGAGGTACAACTGGTGGACAAAACCGTAACTGTGGCTGGACTAGATGAAATTGAGGCAAAATGGGTGGACAAAATTGCATCCATTGTAAAAAAAGCACAAGGTTTGGTTAAAACGTTTGAGGAAAAGAGACGAGACTCCCATAGACTTGGAATATTTTTTGGGATGACTGCAAAGAATTTCGAGCAGACAGATAAGCTTTTTAGTATAACTAAGCAGGTAAAGGAGGAAATAAAAAGCAGCATTGTGATGAAGAAGGAAAGTGGGATTAACATATGTGAATCCCTGGATAGATTAAAGTCTAATGCTAGAAGGCTGCTGGAAAGACCTTTTGATGAACATGAAAAAAGATGGGTAAACTCCGGAGAACGAGTTGAATCTGCAGCTGCATCGGCTTTCTCTACTGTAGAGAAAATAAATAGTATACTCATTCAAAACCCAGATTTAATGCCAGACAGGAGTAGAACTGGAGAGCAACTACAGTCAACAAATCTGCAATTGCAACTGCTACATCCTTTTCTGAAAGATATACAAGGAATTAACGAATTTGAGAGCGCAATTGAGAAGGCCTGGGTGGAGGAAGTGGAAGAGATCATTGATGAAGCACATCCTGCCATTGAAAACTTCTTACGGACACCATCCAATAGATTTAGGTGGCTATCATATATCAGCAGTTGGAGGGCAAGGAGAAAGCTCGAGGGGGACCTAAGGGGCATCAACGTTGGGTTCACACAAGCTTTAGAAAGGAAGGACAGGTACGGCTTCAAATTTATAAGAAGAATTTCTAATTCATCAAAGATTGTCTATCAATCCCCAGATCAGACCGCAGATGAGAATAGTGTTTCATCTGTAATAGACAAGATGCGCAACTACCTCAAAGAGAAGCCAAATGTATTCCGTGAAGTATTTTTTGATGTCAAATTGCTTTGCAATGAACTGGAAATCATGCATAAACTTGTAGGCGGTGCAGGAATGATTGGAAGGAGATACAATTCCAGAGTCGCTTGGTTGGAGCAAGTGAGGAAAATTGTTCAAAGTGCAGATGAATCTGTGGTAACCTTTATGAAGATGAATTCAGGTTCAGAAGAAGACAGAGATGAGAAAAAGCTTAAGAATTCTGGAAGAAAGCTTTCCCTTGAAATCAACCAGATTAATCAGACTATCAATCTTTTCTTGAGATGCATAAAAGCATTCAGCATTGAATCAAGGGAAGACTTAAGCTCAGTGGTCGGTTTGGAAGAAGACATAGATGCAGTGGTGTCAAGACTGAGAACCAACAATGAACACTGCTCTTTTGTTTCCATAGTGGGGATTGAGGGCATAGGCAAGACAACACTGGCAAAGAAAATTTATAACCACGGAGTCATCGTGGACCATTTTCCTTGTCGTGCATGGGTTTCTCTACCTCACGACTACTCCTACAACAATAAACTGCCACTCTTGAAATACGTTGCAAAGCAGGTCTTGAGCTCTCTTAAGTCAGAAGGGCACCAAGAGATTAATCCTGATGCATCCAACAGGATTGACGAGGCACATGGTATTTTAAAAAAGAATCGGTACCTTTTAGTTCTTGACAACATCTCCACAATGTACGAGTGGAGTACTCTGAAAGCAGCATTTCCATTAAGTACATCAAGTGGAAGCAGAATTCTGCTCACTACACGTAACCCCGAAGTGGCTTCACAAGTGGATAGCGACAGCACTCCCCACCAACTTCCACGGCTAACCAAAGAAGAGAGCTGGCAGTTGTTTAGCCAGGTGGTGCACATCCCTCCAAAAGGGAAAATGCTAGCAAAAGAAATTTTGAGTAAATGTGAGGGTTTACCACTAGCCATGGTACGTCTAATGTCAGGGAAAGATGAGACTACTGCTCAGGAGTTGAAAAAGGTGATTCAATACATCAAACAGGATGATGATACATCGTCGTTCTGTAACTACACCAAAGAGTGCATAAATAAGTTTCCTGTTCATCTTACCGATTGTCTTTCTTGCTTCAAACTCTTCCCAAAGGACTATAAAATTCCGGTGAGGAGATTATTCGCTTTGTGGATTGCTGAAGAGTTGGTAGAAGTAAGTGAACACAAGACAGACAATCATGAATCTGACCCAAAGAAAAAGGCTGAAACTTACGAAGAAGCAGCGGATGAGCATCTATCGGAGTTGATTGATCGTGACATCGTTCACGTAGTTGAAAGAAAGCTTAATGGGAAAGTCAAGACATGTTGCTTGAACAAAGATTTACAAGAAGTGATCAGGTCACAAGCTATGAGGTTAGATTATAGGCGCCTTGCTGATCACGTAAACTGTAATGATCCAAGTTTTGATCTTATTCATGGTGAATGCTCCAATTTTTCAAGATCTTACACAGATATCATTTCCATTCTATCCTTTGATTCCCAAGAAGGATATAAACCTGGAGAAGACATAGGCAACTTCCTACGAAGGGGCATTGCAGGTGGTTATTTCCTTCAGCTAAAGTTTCTTGATCTTGAACGTGTATTCAGACCTGAACTGCCCAACACCATAGTAAAATTAAGCAATTTGAGGTATCTAGGCTTGAGGTGGACTTCCCTTGAATCAATCCCAGATTCCATTGGTGAATTGGTGAACCTCCAAACCTTGGATGTGAAGCACACATATGTTCGCACTCTCCCCCGTTCAATATGGAAACTGCTCAAACTTCGACACCTATACTTAAGTCAAAGGTATCGAAGTAAATTTATGCGTCACCAAGGTCTCAATTCTCTCAAGAATCTCCGGACATTATGGGGTGTATTTGTGGATAAGCATAGTCCCTTAAAGGATGGTTTGGACAAGTTCATAAACCTCAGAAAATTGGGATTGGCATTCCAGTTAGAGAAGGAAGAGCAAAAAGTATTAGCAGAAAGGATCGTAAAGCTGAGCTACCTCAAGTCCTTAAGAATGAGATCAATTGATGAAATGGGTGAACCCTGTCCTCTGGTGTTGGAGTCTTTGTCAGGCCTTGAGAATCTCTCCAGCTTGAATTTGTTTGGGATGCTAGAAAATCCTTCCATCATAGCTGGATTTCCTAAAAACCTCATTGATCTAACTTTGTCAGCCTCTTCATTTTCAGAAGATCCAATGCCCAAGTTAGAGAAGCTTTCCAACCTTCAATCACTATGTTTCTACTCCAACTCTTATACTGGTACGAAGATGGTTTGCTCCACCTGGGGATTCCAAAAGCTTGTAGTGTTAAAGTTGTGGAAGCTAGAACGGCTAGAAGATTGGGATGTGGAGGAAAAGGCAATGCAAAACATCAGGGAGTTGGAGATCAGATCCTGCAATAAGCTGAAGGTCCCTACCGGCTTAAGGCACTTGAAGACTCTCATTGAATTGAAGCTAATTAATATGCCAGAAGAATTTTCTGCAACCATTGAAAAAACTAATGTGGACATTTGGGGTGACATTGCCCACTCCCCAACAATCATTACTAATAGCTGGTAGTCCCTGCAGAATTAATCACAGGCAACAATCATCAATCATGCAATGGTATGATTTTCTTTTTCATAAATTTACAGTTTTTCCCTTTGGAAATAAGGTTTTAAGTTTGTGTTAGTGCATTTTTCATCCCCATGCATACATTATGTATAAGAATTTTGCAATGAGGTTTGTTTTCTTACCGGAAGCATGTTCTGGTTCGAGTAATATTAATTTATTAGTGGTTTATTGTGATTTCAGGTAACATTGATGCGCTTGAGGCACAGAGAACCTGACAATTTGGTGAGTTGCAACGCCGTAGCCGTAGGGTGACAGGGGATGAAGAATGTCTTCATTCAAATTTCCTTCAAAGCAAAATTGGGTTTGTGATGCAGATTTGCTTTAGCACTTGATTATTGTGATTAATGAGTTTGCCAAGTTTTGTAAGGTTATTTAAGATTAGGGTTTGATCATGTAAGGATCTGCTGTCAGAATTGAATAGAATAACAATGGATTTTCATGACAACTTGGTCCTTCAAAAGCAACATTTTCCATAATCCTGCAAAGTTTTGAAGTTTTTTGGTTTCTCTGTATCAGCCTCATACAGAACGTTCAGTGGTTGGGCCTGATTAAAGTGCACCCAATTGTAAATGGCACCTATTCCCAGATTTTACTTTTTTCTTAAAAATTAAAAAAGAAGGGGAGTATTTTTTTTTCTTTGAATACAAAGAATAGTCTAAACTACAACGAAATGAAATGTCTCAGACACACTATGATGGTGCGATGAACAATCACTAATCTGTAAATTTTTCACTGGCTAGACTCCGTTGGCTCGGGGAGTAAAATTTAAATTTTTTGGTTAAAAACAAAGGGAGTATTGAATTTACGCACTTCACCTAAAAATATATCAAAACTTTTGAGGGCAAAATAAAATTAACTCTTGACAAAAAATATATAAAAGTGAAAAGAAAAACCACAAGTTGAAGAGAGAGAACCTGAGAAACTCGGTGGGAGGCCCAAAGAAAAAGTTGAAGCCGACGGCGGCAGTCTTTTGAATCACAGGCAGCGGTGGATGCGTGTTAAACTAGTTAGTGCTCGTCTTTCTTCTCCTTTTGCTTCAACAGATTATCTGCTATTGCACAGAATTTATAATGTTTTAGTGTAATTCCTTGTTTAATTATGCATTTCGACTTATAATTAAGAGATTGCACTGCATTGCATGGCTTGATAATTACCAGAAAGCATTGTTTAGTTGGGGACTGGGTAATTAATTAATTAATTAAATTTTTTGAAGGGAATTTATGTAAATTAGTGCTTGTAATCTCAATATCAGTACCCTCCAAAAAGAGGGTGACGGGGGAAAATAAGAACAGAAGTTGGGCCATTTGTTGATTTTGTTTGTTTTTTTTGAGTGAATTGGAGGTGGAAGCCCAAAAGAGATTGGGCCATTATTTAGTTAGAGTTTTATTTATTTATTTTTTTGGTGAAATGGGGGGGGAAAACCCCAAACAAACAAAACAAACTAACCAACACAAATCAACCGGGGCCTAGACACCCCTAACAAATCCTCCACCAAAGAAGTCCCAATCCAACTTGGAGCCTCATCAAAAACGCAGATACCAAGATCTGAGTTATAACTCCAAGCAGCCAGACGATCTGCAACACTGTTTTTCTCCCTAAAAATATGACGCATGCTGCACTTCTCAAGCTGCTGCATTAACTGCCAACAGCTAGAGACCAGAGATGCAAGAGGGTGCAAAGTAAGAGAATCATGCTGCTGAACAAGCTGGATAGCAACAGCCGAATCCATCTCAACGATAAGGTTATTAAACCCTTTCGCAATAGCCATCCTCAGACCAAAGAACAGACCCCATAATTCAGCCTCTAGAATCTGCCCTTTACCCAAATTAATAGCAAACCCACTACACCAATCACCAGAAACATCACGCAACACACCTCCAGCACCAATATGGCCAGAAGCAACTTTCCTAGAGCCATCAACATTCAGTTTAAAGACCCCAGCAGGAGGAGGTTCCCAAGCAAACCAAGCCTCAACCTTAGCACACTTGGTAAAAGAAACATTAGAAGTTTTAAACCATTCCTTCACAGCAGCAGTAATAATTTGTATGGAGTCAAAAGCCAAGTCTTCATCACCATGAAACACATAGTGATTCCTCCATTTCCATATATACCAACATGTGAAAACAAAGACCAAATTCCAAGGAATACCATCAGCCCAAACAATCTTCGACATCAAATTTACTCTAAGCCAAGGTTGAAAGTCCATAGTAAAAAATCTAGCACTTTGACTAGAATTGAGAAGAGCATTCCACACCTTCTTAGCCTTAACACAATCACGAAGAATATGGAGTATAGACTCCATAGGCCAATGACACGATCCACAAGAAGCATCCAAAGATAGCTGTCTTCTGACTCTTTGCTCATTAGAAAGAATTTTTCCTTGAAAAACAAGCCAAAAGAAAATATGCAACTTGGGAGGAATCCTCAGCTTCCACAAAAACGTCCAAGCAACATCAGAGCAAGTAGAGCCCTCAAAAACCATATTATAAGCAGATTTTACAGAGAAAATCCCATTGGAGGAAAACTTCCAAATTTGAGCATCCTGTAGCCCACTATTAAACCCCACAGGACAGCTAATAACTCTTTGGACCAGCTCATCAGGTAAAGCAGCCCTTAGTTTCTCCATATCCCACCAACCATCTCTGTAAAAACTGGAAATAACAGAATCTGGGTCACAAATATGCACACCACTATCATTTTGGTTTAAAGGAGCATCAAAAACCCAATTATCCTTCCAAAACTTAACAGTACCACCATCCCCAATTCTCCATAACATACCCTTCCTTAAAAGAGCAGCACCATGAAGCACACCTCTCCATGTAGAAGAACAATCCTGCCTAAAAATCACAGAATCATCAAGAATAGAATGGCCTTTAAGGTATTTAGCCTTATAAATCTTTGCCCACAAGCCTTCATCCTTAATATGCAACCTCCAACCAATCTTGGCTAACAAAGCTTGATTCATAGCACCAGTTTTTTTAAAACCCAAACCCCCTTTACTCTTAGGCCTACAAACAAGATCCCACTGACAAAGATGGACCCTGCTCCTTTTCTCACTCCCACCCCAAAAAAAATAAATAAGCATATTTTGTTCTTTTGTTGATGAGGAATGCTATATGTATTGCATTTCTTAACCACGTTGTTGATGAAAGTTGTTTGTCCTAGTAATCTTATGATTACTTGGATTGTGTTCAAAACATTCAAATGTCACTAGAAATATGGTGATGAATATAATGTTCCATTTACCATTTGCTCTTAAAAGAAAACATCGGAAGATGTCTCCAATTCGAATCCCCCTCTCACTCGCTACTTAAAAGAAAACATTTTGTGTTGTAAATTTGTATCGTGATCATCGAGTAGGTGTATCAAAATTCCTTCATAAGAATTGATGCCAACTATTGGGTCAAGCAGTATGTTATTAAATCTAAGTTGACTTTAAAGTTTAATCCAGTCTTAGATGTGTGAACTGTTATTTTTGAGTGGTGAGTTTTCTTGGTTTTTTTGGGTCAATGAGAATGGATCATGGCTGAGTATGCTTTGCTGAATAACTTAGAAATCGGGTGCTGATATCATCAGTGGCTGATTGCTGTTATATTATATGGAGTTGGAGACATAAATGTGTAGGATATCATATTACAAAATTGAAGTTTGATCTAGTCTCAGTCAGATGTGTAAAACTTCAACTCTGAGACGCTGTATTTTTTATTTGGAAACATTTACTTGATAAATTTAATTCCAAGTCATAGTTTTAGTATTAGATCGTTTACTTCCCTTACATCTCCATCATTTTTCTTCTTTTGGGGCTTAGTTGCACTACATCATTTAACCATGCACGTTATCAAGGAATTCTATATATTATTAAAAGACCAACTAACTAACTATTAGTTTTTTTTTTCTTTTTCCTTTTCTTTTGATCAATGAGGAGGGGAGGGAGGGCGAGTCGAATTTGGAGCTCTTCCAATCCTGGAAAAGAAATATTACTAGACTAAGAACCAGTTGATAACTATTATTTTAATGACATTTCTCTTCGCAATGTTAGAAGTTGTAGCTTCTACGTTTGAATCCCCTCTCTTAGAAAGAAAAAGGCTGAGCAGGGTCAGCTCTGCCCATGCCTAAGCCGCTAGCTATTTTTCCTTAGCCAGGATTTCTTCATCATTCTTCTCAAGGTCCCATGACATGAGCAACCTCAAGTTAGGGGTGTTGGTTGTGAGTGCTCATGACCTTATTGTGCCCAAAGATGGGCGGGGCGCAGCCAGTGCATTTGTGGAGCTCCACTTTGATAATCAGACATTCCAAACCGTCACAAAAGAAAGAGATGCCAATCCTGTTTGGGATCAAAGCTTCTACTTCAACATCTCTGATCCAAAACGCCTACCTAACCTCACTCTTGAAGCTCATGTTTACCACTTTAAAGAAGACAGCTCCAAATCTTTCCTTGGCAAGGTTTGTCTTCCTGTGAGATCTTTATCTGTCCCGTACTCTTTGCAGCACCACCCTCTGCGAAAAAAAGGCATTTTGTTTAACTCACGTGTGAAAGGAGAGCTTGGTCTGAAAGTTTTTGTTATTGATGGAGATGGCCATGACCTTCCAATGAACTCTGGGATGCATGATGAGATTGAGTCTCAACAACCACAGCCTGAACCGGAGTCTAAACCAGAGTCTTCTAAAGATGATGACTTGTCATCATCTTCGGATTATTTGCTGAAGGAGACAAATCCTTACCTGGGAAGGGGGCAAATTGTTCAAGGTCGATTAGTACCTGGGGATGTCAGCACCTATGACCTTGTTGAAACAATGCATTACCTGTTTGTATTAATTGTAAAGGCCCGGCTCGACTTTGCTTTAAATTCGGAGGATGTGGCAGGGAGCCTTAAAACTTATCTTGAAATAAAAGTTGGGAATTGCAATGCAATTACAAAACATGTTGAGAGAAAACAGAACCCTGAATGGAATGAGGTATTTGCCTTTGCAAAGGACTACAATCTGGAGCCATCTGCATTGGATGTTGTGGTCAAAGATGATGATCAATTTTTTGGGTCTTTGCATTTTGATCTCAAGGAATTTACTACACGAGTTCCACCTGATAAGCCAGGGGCTCCAAAATGGTATCAGATAGAAGACAAGGATGTGGAGATCAAGAAGAAAGGGGAACTGAAGCTGGCTGTGTGGCATGGCACCCAAGCAGATGTGGCTTTTCCATATGCCTGGCATTCTGATGCCAGCCTTCCTCCTCATGTTTCTTCAGATGCTGATGCGCATATCCGAGCAAAAGTTTACCATTCGCCAAGATTATGGTACATACGGGTAAAAGTGATTGAGGCACACGACTTGGTTGCATCTGACAAGTCTCGTGTCCCCGAGGCATATGCACAAGTGATGATTGGTAATCAGTGTTTGAAGACAAAGATATTTTCACAACCAAGAAAAGAAGAGACAGAAACAGCTCAATCTCCAATATTGAACCCAGTGTGGAATGAGGACCTGATGTTTGTTGCTGCTCAACCCTTTGGCGATGATCAACATCTGATGGTTTCAGTTGAAGACCGCGTAAGTCCAGACAAAGACGAGACCTTAGGAAAGGTAGCCATAGCATTAAACTCTATTGAGAAGCCTACTGATGATCAAAGTATCTCTAGCCAGTGGTTTACCCTTGAAACCTCAATAATGTCAGATTCTATGAAGGGGAAGCAGCAGAGCAAAGACAAAGATGAAAAGTTATCCAGTAGAATACATCTCCATGTTTGTCTTGAAGGAGGGTACCATGCGCTTGATGAGCCAACTAACTACAGCAGCGACCTTCAACCGGCAGCTACACAAATCTGGAAGCCATGTATAGGGGTCATAGAACTCGGAGTTCTAAATGCTTCAGAGCTACTCCCAATGAAAACAAGGGAGGGGAAGGATACATCAGACACATATTGTGTAGCAAAGTATGGGCACAAATGGGTTCGTACTCGAACCATAACTGACAGCCTAAGCCCAAAATTCAATGAGCAACACACTTGGGATGTATACGATCTTCACACAGTTCTCACGGTGGGGGTTTTCGATAACAGTCGGGTTGGTAACCATGCAAATGGAAACAAAGATGAGAAATTTGGCAAGGTCCAGATTCGAATCTCCACCCTTGAGTCTGGCCGTGTCTACACTTTCTCTTATCCATTGATATCACTTCGTCCTTCGGGTGTCAAGAAGACGGGTGAATTGCACCTTGCAGTTAGATTTTCATGCACATCACTGGTAAACATGATGTTTCTATACTCCCAACCCCTTTTGACTGGCATGCAGCAAGACATGTTGTATGACCAAGCTGTGTTGATGGTGGCAGATAGTCTTGGTCTTGAGAAGGAAGTAGTTCAATACACTTCCTCTAATGCAGAAGGGTCTGATGTTTGGAGCGTGAGGCGCAGCAAGGCAAACGTTTTCAGGCTTATGTCAGTTTTCTCTGGGTTGGTTGGTGTTGCACAATGGTTTGGAGAAGTACGCGTGTGGAAAAATCCCCTTACGACAGCTCTAGTGCATGTCCTGTTTGTGATGATCATAAGCTCTCCACAGCTGATCTTGCCGACTGTTTTCCTCTACATGTTTGTTACAGGGATTTGGAATTTCCAGTACCGACCAAGATACCCTGCTCACATGGACACAAAGCTCTCACAAGCAGATTCTGTGCTCCCCGATGAGCTTGACGAAGAACTTCACACACTCCCAACATCAACATTAGATCTTCCAGATGATATAGTCCGGATGAGGTATGATCGCTTGAGGAGTATTGCCGGAAGGTTTCAAAATATGATGGGTGATGTTGCTACTGAATTGGAGCGGATTCAGGAAATTCTCAGATGGCCCGATTCTCATGCCAAAGCTATGTTTGCTATATTCTGTCTTGTGGCTGCTGTTGTGTTTTATTTTACACCTTTCCAGGTTGTGGTTCTTGTTGCCGGGTTTTACTACATGAGGCACCCCAAATACAGGAGCAAGATGCCAGTACCATCAGCCCTGGTTAACTTCTTCCAACGCCTGCCAGCCAAGACAGATTATATGTTGTAAACTGCCCATACAGATGTGGTAAAGTTTGTCCTGCACATCAGCGTATCGATTTTCGATTTGTCAATCTTTTGTTGTATATCTGCTGCTGCCGTGTTCTGTTTATTGTCTTCTTGTAAGGTTAGAGCATATAAACTGTTGCAATCATTCTTAGTAGACAGTTTTATCTAAAATTTATTTGCAAATGTACTCCGACAAATGATCAGATTTCTTCTAAGCCCTATAGCTTAGCCAAGGATGCATTTAAGTTGTGATCAATTGTGGATTTGTATCATTGTAAGGGATCCTATAAATGCATAGATTGATGGTTTTATCCCAAAAAAATAAAAATGAAAGAAGTTCAAGTTAATGTCAGGTGGGGTATAAATTTCAAATGTTTTAGTTCTTCGGAATTAATTTGAAATACACCCCATAAGTCGGAGAGTGTTATGTACTTAACATGTTATGGTACCTGAAGTATTATTGGAGCCCAATATAACTCTAACGGGACTTTATTTTCTCTCAATTGGAAAACATCTCTAATATTTACCAAAAAAGAAAAAAACAACAACAAGAAGAAGAATAAAAAAAAACAAACATCTCTGATACACGAGGTATTTGACCAAGCTCAAGACACATTTAGGCCTGGTTGAACTGGTCAATATGTACTTAATAACATAAAGATACGAGTTCAGATGTAGTAACTTTTAACACGATTCAAATCCAACACGAAGTTAGCTAGTTTAGATTGATCATTTCTTACGACGAGATTACAATTAGCACACGACCCACTAACACGAATAATAAATGGATCGGTTGGTGTAAAATTCAAGTAACTCGATTTTGACACGATAAACACATGTAACTATTATATATATGAAGAAAAAAATGATGACTATTTGTCATTTAAAAATATGTATTGTAATTTGTATGAGTCATTGTATAATTATAAGATTATTTTATGCTTTTGTTTGTATCATGATTAAGTTTACTTTTATTCATTGTAAGTGATAGCTTTGATTTAGAAATAATGGCAACTTAATTAGTGTTAAGTTCTTAGTTCACACATATGTTAAGTTCTAAGTTCACACATATTATTGAATTTTGAGTCGTTTACTCTGTGATTTTTTATGGCAAGTCATAGTTTAGTATTATAGATCGTATAGTTTACTTTAATCCAAATCATTATGCATGCAGCATGATATAAAAGACTACTGAAGTTTATTAATATAGATAGACAGATAATATGAGGTAAGCCTAGAAATGACAATTCTTACGCGGCTTTCTTCGGTAAAAGTTGGAATATGTCTTAAGTTCGAACGCTATTTTCGGTGGCATGCTGTGCAAAGTCACTGTCATTCACCATCTAGTCTTATAAAATATTTGAAGTTTGCATTTTATGGCATGTTCAGAATTCAGACAAGGAATACCTTCCTGCATTATTGGTTTTTTCTTCGTCTACAATAATATCTCAGTCATTCATAATTTCAGTCTTTTGTTTCGATCAAGTAGCTTTTGAAAAAATGTATATAAACTGAAACACAATGATTGAACAAAGACTTAGATAATAAAAATGTAACTTCAGCATTTGCTACGTCATTCATCTCAAGAAATAAGGGATTGGCTGAATATTTTCGTTGTATTGATAAAAGTCTACAGACCTAGTTATATATACATTACAATTCCTATTTCTAAGGCGTAGAAGCCTGATCCACTTTAGGTGGGATTTGACCTAGAACAATACAGGAAAGTAAATATATTACAATATTATTTCCTAGTACAACAATATCTCGTAATACTCCCCCTCAAGTTGGAGAGTGAATATCATGAAGACCCAACTTGTCTCGTAGTGTCACAAATTGATCCTTTCCCAAGGCCTTCGTAAACACATCTGCCAGCTGGAAGCGTGTAGGTACATATGAAGGACTAATCATTCCGGCTTGCAATTTTTCTCGAACTATGTGACAATCTATTTCAATGTGCTTTGTACGTTCATGAAAAACAGGATTTGCTGCAATATACAAAGCTGCCTGATTATCACAAAATAATGGCACAGGAACTGTCTGTAGGACCTTTAAATCCTGTAATATGTAGCGCAACCAAGTCAGCTCCAAACAAGTATTAGCCATGGCTCGATATTCAGCTTCTGCTGATGATCTAGAAACATTAGTTTGTTTCTTGGATTTCCATGAGATTAGGGCATTTCCAAGAAAAACACAATATCCTGTAACTGACCTCCTTGTGGCACGACAACCTCCCCAATCTGAATCACAAAAAGCTTTCAAGGCAAGATTGTTAGAGGCAGGAAATAACAAACCTTGACCAGGAGTACCCTTGACATATTTGAGGATCCGTAAGGCAGCATCCCAATGAGGTTTTCGTGGTTGATGCATAAATTCACTCAATGTTCGAACGGAATAGGCTATGTCAGGCCTTGTGACAGTGAGATAAATTAGTCTACCAACCAGTCTTCTGTACTTAGTTGGATCATGCAGCAGTTCTCCATCTGTGGGAGTTAGTTTCAAATTCTGTTCCATTGGAAAGTTGTCTGGGCGTGCCCCCAGAAGTCCTGAATCTTGCAAAATATCTAGTGCATATTTTCTTTGAGACATAAAATACCTTTCTTGGAGCGAGAGAATTCAATGCCCAAAAAATATTTCAAATCTCCGAGATCTTTGATGCGGAAGCGTTTCAAAAGGAATGTTTTGAGGTGTTCCATTTCCTGAAGATCATTGCCTGTGAGAAGTATGTCGTCAACATAAATAAGTACAGCAGTAAATGAAGTGCCTTGAGCTTTGGTAAAAAGAGAGTAATCAGCCTTTGATTGTTGATAACCAGCTTTCTGAATGGTGTCTGAAAAGGTGGAGAACCAGTTTCTGGAAGCTTGTTTGAGTCCGTAAAGGGACTTGTTGAGCCGACATACAGTGTTCTCCCCCTGTCGGCGAAGACCAGGAGGAGGTTCCATGTAAACCACTTCATTCAAATCACCATGAAGAAAGGCATTTTGAACGTCCAGTTGATGGATGAACCAGTGGCGGGCAGCAGCAACAGTGAGTAGACAGCGGAGGGTGGTGAGTTTGGCTGTAGGAGAAAAGGTTTCTTGGTAATCAATTCCCTCAACTTGAGTGTAGCCTTTAGCAACAAGGCGAGCTTTGTAGCGCTCAATGGTGCCATCAGACCTGTATTTGATTTTGTAAACCCATTTGCAGCCGATCGGTTTATGACCAAGGGGAAGAGGAACCAAACTCCAAGTATGATTGTGCTGCAAAGCCTCTAATTCTGCAGACATGGCCTGTTGCCAATTGGGATCAAGGATAGCTTGAGCATATGATGTAGGTTCGGTGTGACCTGAGATGTTAGCAAGAAAAGCAGAATGTGCAAAAGACAAACGGGAGTAGGAAAGAAAGTGAGAAAGTGGATATCGAGTACCTGATGAAGAACAAAGCGCCGAGGTTGAGTGACCGGCTCGGTTGGACAGGTGGTAATCTTTATGCCAAACAGGGGGTTGCTTAGGACGAAGTGACTGGCGTGGAAGGGGAATAGAAGGAATGGGGTTGGGGGAATGGTTATGCATGAGAGAGGATTCGGAAGTGGGTGAAAGAGATGAGGGAGGATTGGCTGGAAGGGGGGACAAGTCTGTTGGGACGTGGGAGGGGGGTTGGGGAGACACAGGTCGGATTGGGCTGTCAAGATGGGAGGGCTCGTCAGGCGCGGGTCCATGGGATGACGTGGTTGGAGGGGCGTCAGGTGTTGATGGCTGGGTGGGACTCAGTTGGGATGGCTCAAGTGGGGGGCCCGGCTTAGCATGTGGGGTGTGTTGGGTCCAGCGATCAGTGTGATCAAGGCTAGCGTGTGGAAGGTGGGGTGGCACAAAAGTGGAAGCGGTGGGGGTGGAAATGTCAGAAAAAGGAAAAGTGTGTTCACAAAACTTGACATCACGGCTAACGAGAAATTTCTTAGTCTCTAAATTGTAAAGTTTGTAACCTTTCTGACCAGTGGGGTATCCAACAAAGACGCAACGTTGAGCGCGAGGGTCAAATTTATGAGTAGGGTGGACAACTGTGGCATAACAGAGGCAACCAAAAACTCTCAAGTGATCAAATGATGGTGGGTGATTGTATAGTAGTTCAAAAGGGGATTTGGTGGATAATAGTGGGGAGGGTAGGCGGTTAATGAGATAGACAGCGGTTAAGACACATTCACCCCAAAAAGGGAGAGGCAAGTGAGATTGGAAACAATGCGCGAGCTACAATGAGAATATGGCGATGCTTGCGTTCAACGACTCCATTTTGTTGTGGAGTGTAAACACAAGTGCGTTGATATTCGATGCCTTGAGTTTGGAAAAAATCTCTCATGGACAGAAATTCAGAACCATTGTCTACTCGAATAGCCTTAACGGTGGCATGAAATTGAGTATGAGCAAAGGTAACAAAAGATTTGAGAATATTTTGTGTTTCAGATTTATGTGTCATCAAAAAGAGCCATGTGCAACGAGTAAAATCATCGACAATGGTAAGAAAGAAACGGGCCCCTGAATGTGTGGGAACTTTGTGTGGACCCCAAATATCACAATGTAACAAATCAAAAGGAGCATGAGTTTTTATTGAACTTAAAGGAAACGGAAGTCTAGTTTGCTTGGCCATGGGACAAACACTACAATTGTCATCAAAAGAGAGAGGACTAAAAGGCAAGAATGAAGACAATAATTTAAGACGCGAAGGTGACGGGTGTCCAAGGCGCATGTGCCACAAATGGGAGGGATGAGAAACTTGATAAGTGACAGGTGTTTTCTGCAATGGAGACATGTAATAAAGACCACCATGCTGCTTACCCGAGCCAATCATCTTCCCCGTAGCCAAGTCCTGCAAGACACAGAAAGTGGGAAATAGAAGGACACAACAATTTAGAGAGGTAGTAATCTTGCTAGCAGACATAAGATTTAAGCGAAAAGAGGGAACACATAAGACATTATCTAAAGTGATATCTGAATTGAACGGGACTGTCCCAGTGGAAGTGATTTGGGCAGAAGACCCAGTGGGTAAATTGACAATTGGTATTTGTGAAGACTTTGTTTGTGTAAAAAGTGTGGGGTCGGACGTGATGTGATCAGTAGCTCCGCTGTCCAAAATCCAAGGTTTGGTGAATACAGAATTAATTGAGGCAACGGGAAATTGAGACAGACCTGCGGCATTAGCATAAGCATGGCTATTACCAGAAGCATTATTCGAATTTAACAGAGAGACAGCATGGGCTAGTTGTTGAAGCTGGTCTGCAGAGAGCCCATGGAGAGGGTTCGGTTGAGAGGTTGGCGGATGAGACAATTGGGCTGGTTGTGGTGCCCAATTGTTAAAACTCGGGAACTGGGCTGGTGCGACTGTGGATTGCTGCTGAGCCCCAACTTGGGTTGCGTCTGCTGCGTTGACAGCATGAAAGGATCCTCGCTGACTGCGGTTGCTCCCTTGTTTCTGTTGCTGTTGATTTCCTCTATGTCCTTGGTGGTGCCGATTGTTCTGGGGTCCTGTACTGTTGGAAACCCATGTCCCATTTTTGAATTTGCATCGATCCTCAGTGTGGCCATTCTTATCACAATATGGGCAATAAAACTTTAACGTCCGACAGTCTTCAATTGTATGGCCGTTCCTGTCACAGTGAGCACAGTGTTTGGAATTATTTGAGAAATTGTGAGAGCGGTTCTGTATCGCAGCGGCAATGGAAAAATTTTCTGTGGAACCCGAGGTCATTTGGCGCTGTGTTTCATCTTGAATGACGAGTGAGTAGGCTTGACGAACATTTGGCAATGGCGTCATCATGAGGATGTTGCTACGAACACCGTTGTAGGTGTCATTAAGGCCCATAAGAAACTGCATCATCCGATCTTCTTCTTTTTGTTCATTATGTGCCTTCATCTGGTTACAGATAAGCGAGGTTTGATATGTCTCTAATTCATCCCAAAGATCTTTGAGTTTTGTGTAATATTCTGATACTGTCATGGTGCCTTGTGAGAGAGAGGCGATGGACTTCTGTATCTGATATATTGTTGGTGCATTCTTTTGTGAGAATTGATCTTGGAAATCTTCCCACACTTGATGGGCGGTCTTGGCATGAACGACTGATTTGGCTAGATCAGGCTCCACCGAGTGAGCTAACCATGATAAAATCATACTGTTGCATTGATTCCAGAGAGCATATTCTGTCGGCTGTTCAGTTTCTGAAGGAGGCTTAATGGATCCATTGACAAAGCCAATTTTGTTCTTGGCTGTGAGAGCATGAATCATGGATTTGCTCCAAGATGGGTAATTGGTGCCGTTCAATTTTATGGGAACGAGCATGAGGCCGGGGTGATCTGAATGAGAAACAAAGTACGGATGTGATGAATCCATACTGGGATTGGTGTTGCTGGTGCTTGAATGTTTGGAATTGGTTTTTGGTGATGTCTGCTCTCCACCCGTCATGATGGAGGAGTGCTATGATTTGGAAAAAAAAATCACGTACCAGGATGCTCTGATACCATCTCAAGAAATAAGGGATTGGCTGAATATTTTCGTTGTATTGATAAAAGTCTACAGACCTAGTTATATATACATTACAATTCCTATTTCTAAGGCGTAGAAGCCTGATCCACTTTAGGTGGGATTTGACCTAGAACAATACAGGAAAGTAAATATATTACAATATTATTTCCTAGTACAACAATATCTCGTAATAATTCAAACATTACAACTTCTTAAAAAGTCATGCAAAAAATTGACGCAAATGCAAACTTTAAGGAAGTAAGATGTGTTTAACTTGGTTGGGTGTGGTTGTGCCCAATGACTTGATTTGGTGAGGTCCTACCATATTTAAATGTATCATCCCTCTGTTCTTTTATCCTCCTAGCATTCCAAGTCCATGGCTTCCTCTCTCTGAAGCCATCACCATGGCCATGCTTAAAAACCAAAGAGCACAAGCCTTTCTATTTTTCTACCGCCTTTCAAATCCTTGAAAAGAGAGAAATCATGTTTGCCACAGGTGAGCTTACTATATCATTCGTTCTCTATGATCATGCAACCTTAAAATGCTCTGTTTAATAAAGTCTGATGTTTTCAAAATTTTCATTCCCAGTTATCAGCAGTTTGATCTTCACAAAGCAGCGGAAGACAATGCAACTTTTCCCAGAAAATGTGAGGCACCTCTGGAACGTGTGGGAGCTTCGGGCTACGGTTCTAATCAGCCTCAGCTTGCAAACCATCCTCATTCTGATTGGAAACTGGAGAAAACATTCAACCAGTAACTTCCTCAGAATTTTTCTATGGCTCTCTTACTTATCCGCCGACGCCGTGGCAACAATCTCACTTGGCATACTCTCCAACAACCAAGAAGACTCTCAAGGTGATTCTGTGCACCCAAACTATATAATAACAGCATTTTGGGCACCATTTCTTCTCTTGCATCTTGGTGGCCCAGATACCATCACTGCTTACTCTTTAGAAGACAATGAGTTGTGGCTAAGGCACTTACTTGGGCTAGTTGCCCAGGTGCTTGTAGCTTTCTATGTCTGCTTCAGAGCATGGTCCAGCAAAGTGTTTAATTTTCTAGCAATTCCAATGTTCATTGTTGGGATTATAAAATTTGGGGAGAGGACTTGGGTTCTGAGGGCTTCAAGCAGTGAGCTATTTAGAGAGTCTATGCTCAAAAATCCTGACCCTGGTCCCAATTATGCCAGATACATGGAAGAATACATATCAAAGAAAGCTGAAGGGTTCAGGGTTGTACCAACACATTTCATTGAAGCATCCACAAGTGCAGAGGCTTCCCCTATTCCTCAAGTTAATGGCACTACCCAACCTACAATCTTAACATCCTACAATTTCTTCAAAACTTTCAAGCTGTTATGTGCTGATCTCATCCTCAGCTTTCATGATATCGTAAACAGCCAATCCTTCTTCCAAAATACAAACTATGAGGAAGTTTTTGAAGTCATCGAGATCGAGCTAGGATTCATGTATGATTTGTTTTTTACTAAAGCAGTCCTGGTTTATTCATGGCTTGGAGGCATACTTCGTTGTGTTAGTCTTTCCTTCACAGTTGCTGTATTCGTCGCCTTCTTGTTTGTAGAGAAGCAAGCATACATGGGAGTGGATGTAGCCATCACATATGTGTTGTTGGTAGGAGCTATCGTATTAGAAATCTATGCAGTTGCCATAATACTTTCCTCAGACTGGACAAAACTATGGCTGAGCAAGCTACGGCAGAGCAAGCATAAAAGCATAATGGTGGGAGTGGTGGATTACTTGCACAAAGCCATTTCATCAATCCCATTGATTAAAAACGAGAGGTGGTCTAATACTGTGGCACAGTGCAACCTCATAACTTTTTGTCTTAAAGCTAGGCCAGCAAAGTGTATTTTAATCCACAAGGACTTGTACATAAATCAGGTGTTAGAGAAGCATCGATACAAAGACTTGAAGGTTGATTGCAAAGAGTTGAAGGGTTTGATATATAAGCAGCTCCAAGACAGAGCTTCTGCTAACTTGGAGGATTGCAAACAATTGTGTGCTCTGAGGGTTGACGAGGTGTTTGAAAAAGCAAATTGTCAAGAGGAACTTGGATGGACCATTAAAGAGTTTGACCAAAGCATCATTCTCTGGCATATTGCAACTGATATTTGTTATCATTCGGAGCCGAACCCTAAGAGCAGCCCCAGTTGTGAAACCAGTAGGCTGTTGTCAAACTACATGTTGTATCTTTTACTCATGTGCCCCTTCATGCTGCCGGACGGGATTGGACAGATAAGGTTTAGAGACACATGTGCTGAGACTGAGGAATTTTTCACAGAAAGAAAATCCATAACGAATGAGAAAAATGCTTGCAAAATGCTACTCAAAGTGAGCACAAAAATTCTTCCATCTGAAGTGAAAGGAGACAGAAGCAAGTCGGTTCTATTTGATGCATGCAGGCTTGCTAAAGCTTTGCAAGCGCTGGGAGATGAGGAAAACGGGGAGAAGAAGTGGGAGTTGATGAGTGATGTGTGGGTGGAAATGCTATGTTACGCCGCTAACCAGTGCCGATGGAGTGATCATGCTCAGCAGCTCAGGCGAGGAGGAGAGCTGCTCACTCATGTCTGGCTTCTTATGGCACATTTTGGTTTGACTGAAAAGCTCCAAATTTCAGAGGGCCATGTCAGGACAAAATTGACTGTGGAGTAAACCAGCACACATACAAGTTTTTATG
Source organism: Prunus armeniaca (assembly GCA_903112645.1). Lineage (NCBI taxonomy): Eukaryota > Viridiplantae > Streptophyta > Magnoliopsida > Rosales > Rosaceae > Prunus > Prunus armeniaca. The sequence continues at coordinate 3,202,544 of CAEKDK010000003.1, read as the reverse complement.
ATTACATTTATGTTTGTCTATTCCTAAAATTTCTAGTGTAATTCAGTTTCTTATTCTGAAAAAAAAGAAGTAATAATGTTTTTTAAGTGAAGAACAATTAAATATAGGAAAGTATCAATTTGGTTATTTATTGTATATCCAGAAAATTGGTTTGAAGTGTTCTGATTTCTCTTTTAATGAGAGTTGTAATCTCCATCATATGGTAGATTCATTTATGCGTTTACTATCAAATTCTTAGTATGGTGTATATATATATATATATATATATATATATATATATTTAAATAATACCAGTATGAAATTACCAATTTGGTGATTTCTTGTTCACCAAGAAATCGAATTTGGTGAAATGTTGACGGTGGTCTTATCTCTGAAGCAACACGTTCGATTGGGGCAGAAGTGTGATCATGTTCTAGAGAATCTTCGTCTTCCCCTCCCATCTCTATTTTAATTCTTTTGGCTGAGGATGTTTTGGGTGTTTGTAGGTCCAGGGCCATCATGTTGTAATTTTTTTTAATTGGCAATTTTCACACTCGTATTGTACATTTTCACACTCTTTCCCATTACATTCTTGCTATCACCTCAATGTTTCTATTCAATTATCAAAGCATAAGAATAGGATAAGAAATGTACACATGGAATTGTGAAAATCAGCACCTAAAACAAAAAAATACAGAAATTCAAATATGTTACGGTGCATTTGGATGAAGAAGTTTGAGAGTACGGCAATTAAGGTGGTGCAGTGGAGGTTGCGGCGGGCTAATGTGGGATATATATACCAATTCGACTAATTTTGCAAGACGTTTAAAACGCGTTGAGAAAACCTCACTTTTTCTCAATTTACTTCAACTTAATTCTATTTATTGATTATTTTAGGCTTTAGAATTATTATTTAGAGTTGAGACTTAACGTTTTCTAGTCTAAAAGAAAAAAAAAACTTCTTACCTAGATAATTTATATATATATATATATATATTTTATTCCCGTAAGACATTTGGGAGCTCATTGACCTCTAAGTCTTTCTTTTTGTTTTTCCCATAAGTTTGTTCAATTCATCATTCCAGTTCATTTGTTAAATTGAGAGAGACTTCTCACCAAATAATTTGAGTTTGAATTCAGAGCTAAACAATGATTAATATTAAAAGTCAGTGTTTGAACTTGTTAACATAATATCAAAACCATGTTCCATGATAATCTGACAAATCATTGTATAAATTAACAATAATGCTGAATTAATTAATAAATAAAATTGACTGATTAAACGAACATGGCACACCGCGGCAAGCAGGCAATGGCATCACCAAGTTCCTGAATTATTCAAAGACTCTTCTCTGCAACTGCAATCAATTATTTTTGAAAGACTGTTTTGGCGTAATAGAAGCTACAACTTCATTGAAAAATGTTAAAAAATGACTATATATTTTCTAACCACAGGGTATTGTAATTGAGTGATATTTAACGTTATACAAATCAATTTTAATTAAAGTAAAAACAGCTAAACATGTTTCAGCACACTGCAAATTGGGCAACTTGGTTTCTTTGAACCAAAGCTGCCAAGAATTAAACAAAAAATCCAAGGCTGCCAAGACAGCTAAACATGGAAACCACCATTGTATGGAACAATGCAGCAACAGTTGGTGCTCAGCTATTCGAATCCACACGGACGATGGAGTGGAAAGATATGAAGATACCTGCTGCTCAGCCGCAGATGATTACGAAGGATCGCAGTGGAACTGAAAATCCAGCGTCTGATGATCATCAATATTTCTCGATGTTTGTGTTTATGCTCGGTTTGGCATACCAGAGGGAAGGAGCAACCAAGCCCTCAGCATTGATTATTGATTCCATTCTTCACAGCACTCAGTTTCATGTCCTATTTGCTGTATTTCTTCTTTGCCGTTATTTGTTTCAAATATCACTGTACCATGTGCTCTTCCCCGTCACTCTTGTCCCACTAATACTTTCTATCTACTTCTACATCAACTATGAGCCATTTCTCTACTTGGAGGAAGATATCAAGCGGATCAGAAGAGAATCGAGGTTACTGCATGCTATTTCAGAGGATGCAGCAAAAGTAATGGAGTTAACAGAAGAGATAAACACCAGAGCCTGTCAAATCTGGGAATCTGACCACTACTCTGTTGGAGCAACTATAGAAGGGCTGGATAAAACCGAGTTGGCATGGGTTGAGCAAGCCAAATCCATTGTTCGAAGAGCAAAATATTTGGTTGAAACCTTTGAGAAACACAGAAGGGACTCCCACATAATAAGTTTTGCTACAATCAGGAAGAATCTCAGCCAGATGGGAGAGCTTTCCAGTGAAACTAACCGGGTTAAAGAGGAGATAAAAAACATCATTGAGAAGAAGGTGTGTGGGATTAACATATGCGAATCACTAGAGAGATTGAGGTCTGACATTAGAAGCCTTCGGGACAGATCTGTTGAAGAACAAGAGCATAGATGGGTACTAAATTCCAAAGGAGGAGCTGCCTCACCAGCTGATTTGACTTTCTCTACATCAGAGAAAATAAAAAGGCTGATAATTCAAGACCCAGTCTTAATGCGTGATACTGGAGAGAAAATAAAGGCAATAAATCTGCAGTTGCTGCTACTGCATCCTTTTCTGAAGGATATAGAAGGACTTCAGTTTGAGAGCGAAACTGAAAAGGCGTGGGTGGAAGAACTGGAAGAGATCATTAATGAAGCACATCCTGCCATTGAAAACTTCTCACAGAGGCCTCCGTTGTTATCAGTTGCTGGCAGTTGGAAGGCATGGAGGAATCTCAAACAGAACATAAGGTGCATTGAAGTTGGGTTTTCAGACCTATTAGAAAAAAAAGATAGATATGGCTTCAGATTTATAAGCAGAGATTCATCAAAGTTTGTCTATCAACCCTCCTACCGCACCACTGCTGGCGAATTTGTTTCACCTGTACTAGACAGTTTGCGACAGCACCTGGAGTCATCGGTGTTTGAGGTATATTTTCATGTCAAATGGCTATGCAATAAATTGGAAAAGATGCCTAAACTTCTAGATGATGCTGGAAAAATTAGAAGCAGATATAATTCCAGAAAAGCTGGGTTGGAGCAAATGAAGAAAATTGTTCTAAGGGCAGAAAAATCTGTGAAAAAATTCGTGAAGGATTCAGACACTTCGAAAACAAGAGATGGGATGAAGCTTTTTCATGAAATTGACCAAATCAATCGTACAATTGATATTTTTCTAAGATGCATAAAAGCATACACCATTGAATTGACCGAAGAGTCAAGCTCAGTGGTTGGTTTGGAAGAAGACGTGTTGGCAGTGGTGTCACAGCTGACAACCAACAATGAACATCACTCTGTTATTTCAGTTGTGGGGGTTGAGGGAATAGGTAAGACAACACTGGCAAAGAAAATTTATAACCATGGAGTTGTTGTGGACCATTTTCCCTGCCGTGCATGGGTTTCTCTACCTCACGGCGACTCTAATAACAAAGAACAGCTGATTTTGGAAGGTGTAGCAAAGCAGGTCTTGAGGTCTCTTAAACCAGAAGGGCGCCAAGAGATCAATCAGAATGCATCCAGCAGGATCAACGAGGCACATAATATCTTAAAAGCTGAGCGGTGCCTTTTAGTTATTGACAACATCTCCACAATGGTAGAGTGGAATACTCTGAAAGCAGCATTTCCAGTAACTACATCAAGTGGGAGCAGAATTCTGCTCACTACACGCAACCACAAGTTGGCTTCACAAGTCGACAGCGACAACCCTCCCCACCAGCTTCGACCGCTAACCAGAGAAGAGAGCTGGCAGTTGTTCAACCAGGCGGTGCACTTCCCTCCAAAATGGAAAATGCTTGCAAAAGAAATTTTGAGTAAATATAAGGGTTCACCATTAGCCATCATATGTCTAATGTTAGGGAAAGATGAGAATACTGCTCAAGAGTTGAAAAGGGTGATCCAATACATCAACCAGAATGATACAGCATCGATTCGTACCTACACCATACGGTGTGCGGATAAGTTACCTCCTCATCTATCCCATTGTCTTTCTTGCTTCAAAGTCTTCCCAAGGGATTTCAAAATTCCAACGAGGAGATTAATTGCTATGTGGATTGCAGAAGGTTTGGTAGACGTAAGGGATAAGACGACAGAACCTTATGAAGATGTGGCACACGTAAGGGATAAGGCGACAGAATATGAAGATGTGGCAAACACGTATTTATCGGAGTTAATTGATCGGGACATTGTTCAAGTAGTTGAAAGAAAGGTGAATGGGAGAGTCAAGACATGTTGCTTGCACAAAGATTTACAAGAACCGATCAGGTCCAAATCTATGACGTTAGATCAGAGGCGACTTGCTGATCACTTAAACTCTTATGATCCAAGTTTTTGTCTTATTCATAGTGACAGCTCAGATTTTCCAGACTCATACAAAAAACTCATCTCTATTCTCTCCTTTGATTCTGGAGAAGGATATAAGCCTGGAGAAGAAATAGGCAACTTTCTACGAAAGGGCATTGCAGGTGGTTTCTTCCAGCTTCTACAGGTTCTTGATCTTGAACGTGTATTCAGACCTGAATTGCCCAAAACCATTGGGAAATTAAGCAAGTTGAGGTATCTAGGCTTGAGGTGGACTTACCTTGAATCAATCCCTACTTCCATTGGTAATTTGCTGAACCTCCAAACCTTGGATGTGAAGCATACATATGTCCGCACTCTCCCCCATTCCATATGGAAACTACAGGAACTTCGACACCTATACTTAAGCCAGAATTACCGAAGTAAACTTATTCGTCAACAAGGACGTCGCAGTTCCTTGAAGAAACTCCAGACACTGTGGGGTGTATTTGTGGATAAGGATAGTCCTCTGAAGGATGGGTTGGACAAGTTTACCAGTCTCAGAAAATTAGGATTGGCATTCCAGTTAGAGAAGGAAGATCAAAAGGCGTTAGCAGACGGGATTCTAAAGCTGAAGCACCTTCAATCTCTAAGATTGAGATCAATTGATGAATTGGGTGAACCTCATGCTCTAGCGTTGGAATCTTTGTCAGCACTTGAGAATCTCTCTAGCCTAAATTTGTTTGGAAAGCTAGTTCCCTCCATCATACCTGAATTACCTAAGAACCTCACTGATCTTACTTTGTCAGCCTCTTGTCTTCAAGAAGATCCAATGCCGAAGTTAGAGAAGCTCCAAAACCTTAAATCACTTTGTTTCCATTCCAAGTCTTATACCGGTAACAAGATGGTTTGCTCCAACTGGGGGTTTGAAAAGCTTGTAGTTTTAAAGTTGTGGATGCTAGAACTAGAAGATTGGGATGTTGAAGGAAAGGCAATGCAAAATCTCAGGGAGTTGGAAATTAGATCTTGCAAAAAATTGAATGCCCCAAGTGGGTTGGGACACTTAAAAACCCTCACTGAATTGAAGCTAACAAATATGCCAGAAGTATTTGTTACAACAATCACAGAAACAATGAGGCAAGTTTGGGTTGGCATTAACCACCCCCCAAAAATCATTCCAATCAATTGGGAGTCAGAGGAATAAATCATAAGCTTCCACTCATGAACTCATGGTATGTCTTTTTTGTTATTATTTATATACAAAAAATTATGTTGCTTCTGCATTTCCATGCATAAACAAATCAGGAATATGATTTTAAACTGCCTACTTTATTTTTGTGTATATCCGTTGGAAGCCACGTCTATATGCTGTGTGTTTTATAGCATTGATACATATGCTAGCTGCTTGGTTTCTGAAGCATTTCACTGAACTAATGTCACATGTTTGCCATGTATTAAACTTAAAAAAATGGTAGTTTAGCTAATATGAGAACTGCATCTAACAGAAGTTTGATGGGATATGCATAGTAATATTTGGACACAAGTATGTCTACACGCGATGGTTTTTAACTAAGATCTACACAAGTGAATTTCTGCATCATCTTATGACAAATGAGTTTTGACATTTGTGTGGAGATGTATCAGTGCCTCTGAGAGGGTTTTCCAATGATCATGGGAGGGGTTTGGCTCTAACCTTCAGCTTTGAGTGTTGTTGATTTTGACAGATAACTTATGACTCCTATAAAATGGGATAATTAAGTTAAGTCCTGTTGACAGATATCTAGTGGTATCCTAAAAAATGACTCTTTTGCAAATAAGGTTTTAGTTAGGGATGCATATTTGTATATAAATATTGGGTACAGTACAGTTGGTTTGTTTTCTTACATGAAGCATGTTCTAGTTTACTGACAAAGTAATATTTATTGTCACTACAGGTAGCAACAAAGCACTGGATCAAAATACCACAGATAAATTGGGGTTGTGATGAGATTCTATCTTCAGGAGGTTTTGGGATTTGTTTTTCTACTTGTTTATTGACAATGCTGTGCTTTATGATATGAGATCATTGAAAATTATGGATGTAAAATAATGCTAGTGTTCAAGGATTGTTTCATTTCATCTGAAGAATATTATAATATCAGAATTTGAATTCAAATAAAACTCAGTTATGTTCTTGTGAATTTCTAACCTTTCTAGTAGAAGTTACTTGCATTGTTCTCTGTCAGCATCACTCAACATAATTCCCAGAGTTGCTCTATAAACCCCTCTGTGGCTATAATTTGTAGCAACCAAGTTAGCTGTGTGGGAATTTTCTGAACCTGGAACGCATGGGCAACTAGTTAAAAATAAAATTTAAGCATTCAAATCCTGCAAGGGGAAAGTGCGTTTCTTTTTGGGTTTCTCACCTGCCTGCTTCTCTGCTCGGAGTTCTCTCAGAAACGACGGCCTCCCTTGCCCTCCGTTAGTAATTTACTAATTTCAGCAAAGGAAAAAAAAAAAAAAAAAAAAAAAAAAAAAAAAAAAAACATACTTGCTCATCTCTCATCATGAAATGTTATCATCTGACTGCTGAATTGAACCCCTCAGTACACCCTCTTTTAAGTTCTCAACATAACGTTCCTCCCTCATATATGCAAAATCATTGAATGGCTTGGCCTGATAGACCCGTTAGGTATTGTCGCATGTGAACTGAACAAAGACTTCAAATTTTAAAAGGAAATTACTTGTCTCCTTTCTAGAAGTAGGACTCCTATTTTCCTGCCAATCGTAGTTTTGATATGTGTGTAAATATTTTTCTTTTTGTGTCTTTGATAAATTATGTTTGCATATATGTAATATTGTGATTTATATAAAATAGAAATGCATACGAGACTTATTTGCCTCTGTATTTTAAACATTTTGAGCCTTAACAAATAGGAAAGGAAAGTATGCTTTGAGAGCAAGAATTCTATAACGAGGGCCTTATATATGGCCCTTAGGGTCGTAGATGAGATGCCATATCTCTTAAACTTTGGATCAAATTAGTTAGTCGTTGGATTAAATTGATTAGTATAATAATCCAACAATTAAGGTATAGAACCTTACCTAAAGGCTGTATACAAGGTGCTCACTATAGAATGACTCACTTTGGAGAGTTTGATTCAAATTTGATAATTTGAGAGAGTGATTCAAATTTAATAATTTGAGATGTCATGGTGGGTCGAGCTGTATTATTGCTTCAAAGTCCCTATTATTCTTTTGAAGCCCAATATGACTAAATGGGCCCTTATTCTTTTGAAGCCCATTACTCTAACATGCCTGCATGCAATGCAACCTTGGCTTTCGAATTCACAAATTTCTTCATTTCTTCAATTTTTTTCCAAGAAAATTTCTTCATTTATTCGCCTGAACTGAGTTTTTTCATACAATAAATTTACAAAGTCATACTCTCTTTTTTATTTTTTATTTTACTTTTGTCAGAAGATTTTTCTAATAACCAAGGATCCACACACTAACTTAATATAAATCAGATCTTTGGCAGCCTAAAAAATATATACTAATTACTATGATTAATTGGAACACATGATTCAGAAAGTAAAATATTTTTCTTGTATATAGATCAGAAAATATAATATTTGTGTATGGTAATTAAGTAGGTAAAATCATAAGAGTCGATGGAAGCTATTGGGGCAAGTTGTGTGATATTAATTTTATTTTATTTTAGGTCAAAATATTGCAGCTATTGAATGCATGTGGATGATATTATATATTACGAAATTAAAGTTTGATCTAGTCACAAAGACCTAGATGTATTAAACAATAAAACTAGATGTGTGAACAATACAATTAAAATAAGAGCTGGCGTAAAATTAAAATTTTTAATTATCAAGTAAACGAGATAAAAATTTTAATTATCAATAATTAAGTGTAAAATTATTGTAGACCTTCTCATCAACACACGTGAACCAAAAAAAAAAAGCAGAAGTAAGAAAAATACTAATGTTGTTGGTTTTCTTTTTCATTTATCTGCCAGAGATGTATTTTGTTCTCCATTTGGTGAAGTGGCCCTTATTGTTGTTTTCATTTTCTCTGAAATTGTTTTATGAAAATAAATTCAAACTCATGTACAAAAACTGAAAACACCAAATTATCATTTTCATTTTCTACCCAATGTATTGGTTTGATTTCTTTTTTTTTCTTTTTTTTTTTTTTTTTTTTTTTTTTTTTTTTTCTTTTTAATTTTTTTAATTTGTCATTTTTTTTGTGAATTTTCTGTTTTTTTTTTCTTTCCACTTCATTATTTTGCTACACCAGTGTATATTAATTTTATGATAAAACCATCATACATTATTCAATTTCATGTTTATTTTTAAATATTTATTTTAAACTAAAAATAATATTATTTTATTATCTAGGTTTTTCTAAAATTAGAATTTTTATTATACATTATTATTCCCAAAGAATACATTTTTTATTGTTTGTAATAATTTTAGCCTTTAAAATATCAGAATTAAAAAAAAAAAAATTAGGACAGAAATTAGCAAAAAATATGAAAAATAACTCACATATTATTATTATCAAATTGTCATACCAGACACGTTTCACTATTTATATTTTCTGAATATGTTTTCCAATTAATTTACCAGACGCATTTTCGAATCCTGAAAATGCAAATACGTTTTCTCATTTTCATTCTCATAAAATATTCTCAGAAAACATTCTCCAAAAACGTTATTGAACGGGCCCTAAAGCTCTCCAGAAGAAACCGTGTGCCGACATCCATGGATCACTGGAGCAGTCAAGGTCCAAGGAAGAACAACAAATAAAGACCTTGGAATGAGAAAATATCTTGTAATAATGCAATGGAAAATAACAAAAGAGTAATGATGCAGTGGGGTTATAGGGAAAAGAACAGAAGTGTAATAATGCAACGAAGTAATGGCGAAAAGAGCACTACTACGTAGTCAAATTGGTAGGTATGGTAGGTGGTAATCGGACTGTGAATATACACATGGGAGTCAGTCTAAAGAGTGTAGTTAGCTGATTAGATTAGTTTGTTATTAGTTACTCTTGTAAGTAATTAGTTAGAGCTGTTGTAACAGCCTGTACAGGTGGCTTTATCTATTGTATAGAGTAGACAGGTGTTAAATACTCTTCTGTAATCCTTTCTCAATTAATTAATGAGAATCACAATTTCCTTTACAGTCAACCAGCAAAATCACAAACCCCACTGTAGTTAATCGTAACATAATCAGGCTGTACATACGAAATACATATTGTATGCATATATATACATGTAAAGTAAAAGAGCTTCTACTGTAATTGGTAGGAATGTAAGAATTCCTACTTACAGGTGAATGAGGGAAGTGTTACCTAATATAAATGCCATGCTTTTTAACTTGACCATGGCATGAATGGAAAATCCACAACCAAAAGTCACCAGAGTCATCTTTAAACCAAGAACTAGGGACAAGATGAATGGGGGGGGGACCCCAAGAAAAGCCACCATTGTAAAGATTAGACATGAAAAGATACAAGAAACAAGAAAAACTGGGCAGATGAAATGGACTGATGCATGTATGGAACCCCATCTGGATACCTTATCTGATTTTACTTTTGTCAGAATCCAAGAGCCATATATAACGTGCACTTGTTCTTCAACTTCAATTGGTAATGCTCAATGTTTCTGATACATCAAAGCTACTCTACTGCACAAACTTTTATTAATGTTTTGTTTAACTGCTTGTTTTTTGTTTTTGTTAGAAGAGATGCTTTATAAAAACAGTATAAGAGTACGCAACGGATAGGATGAAAACATCTGAAATCCAACATGAATGTCAGGAACTAGAGTGTAATCTTGAAAAGATTCGCGGCCTAAAACAATCATAAGGAAACAATGAAAAAGAAAAAGAAAACTACTGCCCAAAATAATACATGATGGATTAAAAAAGATTCCAGTGGAGTCCAGTGATGGAGCAATAGTGGCCTTGTTAAAACTTTGCATTAAAAAACTCCCAAATAGAGAAAAATCTGATTAAAGAAAAAGAGTACCACTATAAAGTTGGCTCATCAACAACAACTAACATGCAAAACTTAGGCCAGTAGACAAATAACAAATGTTGCACCGATTGGGATGAATGAAAAGAACGCCAACTGCAATGTCACAACCAATTGGTAACTGTTCCACTGCAAAACTGTCCTGTAACCGCTTCACAGCAAAATTGTCTTGTAACCGCTTCACAGCAAAATTGTCTTGTAACTGCTCAACTGCCTACGAACTTTTATCGCCATGGTTATCCTAAGTTGTCTATCTTGTTGAATGGAGAATAAAATACATGCAGAGTATCTAGGAGAAGAGCGCAAACAACGGATAGAAAATAAAGAAAACCCTAATGAGTTAATCTCATCTTTCACATGAAATCAGTATGACATAAAACAAGAACGTTTGTTCATGGAGAGCCAAAATGTGGAATCACAAGTTCATCACAAACGTCATTCATCTTACAATTTGCTCAACCGAAATTGAAATAAAAAAGTGAAAAACTGAAGAAAACACAAAAGACGAATTGCAAACAAAGACCAAGTATCTATTTCCATTAGAGGAGAGTGTTGTGTCGGCACATTGTGTCACAGCTGCTGCAAAGCCGTTTTGAATATCACATTCGTATTTCGAAGGCATATCAGTTAACTTCATATGTCTGGAGGATCTTTAAGTGTGTCAATCCAGTAGTGATTGTCAAGTTCCTGCAGGATTTAATCTCTAACTCCCTAAGGTTTCGCATTGCTCCTTCTTGCACATCCAATTTTTTCACAGTATCTAGATTCCGAAGCTTCAGAACCAAAAGCAGGGGAAAGGCATCCATGGAGCAAACCATGTTTGGTCCTTCATACGAACCAGAGTACAAATTCAGCGATTTAAGGTTTGGAAGCTTCCCTAACATTGGCATCGGGTCTTCTTGGATCCCAGAGGCCGATAAGGTAAGATGAGTGAGACTTGCTGGGAGTTGACCTATGATGGATGCAGGGTTTTCAAGCCTTCCCAACAAATATAGGCTGGAGAGTTTCTCAAGTTTTGACAGAGGTTTTAATTTCAGAAGCTGAGGTGCACTCTTCTCATTAAGCGATGCCAACTTCAAAGACTGCAATTTGGTCAGCTGCATAATCCATTTTGCCAATACCTTTTGCTCTGGTTGTGCTAACTGGATTGTCAACCCCAGTTTTCGAAGGTTGATCAACTTGTCCCGCCGGTCTTTCACAAGCTTGTCCATACCTACAAATACACCTGATAATGTCTGCAAATTGCTCAAGGGAAGGGAAGTTGGTGCAGACATTTGAATATTCTGATTCAAGTAGAGATGCCGAAGTTTCTTCAATTTCCGAACTGAACTAGGGAGAATTCGAACATAAGTATGCTTCAAATCTAGTGTTAGGAGGTTAACCAAATTGCCTATCGATTCTGGGATCGCCGATAGGTATGTCCACCTTAACCCCAGATATGCTAACTGCCTTAATTTTCCAATGGCCTTAGGAATTTCAGGCATGCATACACGTTCAAGGTCAAGAACCTGTAGCTGTCCAAAGAAACCACCAGTAATGCCACTGTGAAGAAACTCGCCTATTTCCTCTCGGGGCTTATTTCCTTCTTGACTATCAAAGAGGAGAATGGAATGTTGTTGGCTTTCATTTTGCATAACCATTGGGGAATTTGCGTTGACACCACTATGGAAACGGGCATCCTTATCATTGAAATGAAAGGCAAGTTGGCCGCTTAAACTGGTAGCTTTGCTGCTATTGCCTTCCCCTTGCAACATGAGATCTCGCAGAGCAGTAGGCAAGCAACATGTCTTCACCTTCCCATCAAGATTTTTTTGAACTACTTGAATCACATTACGACCAATCAACTCCAATAGATACTCATATACAACATTTTCAAGAGTATTTAATGTTTTCCCACCTCCGCTTACTTGTGCCAGTCCTTGTGCAACCCATGAAGTGACTATTCTCCTCGCAGGGATTTCAAAATTCCCAGAAAAGAGTTGGAAGTAAGAAAAACATTTACCAAGAATTTGGTGTGATTGCAAATCCTCTTTATTCACTTCCAGGTTCTCTAACCATGGTTTCTGGTTCTGTTCCTGCTGAGTGATGCCCTCTAGCACCTCTAATTCCTCAGATGTCACTTTTTTCCCGGACAGTGGATACCCAATGCGTAAGATGACAAGTGGTAAGCCTCCACCTCTTCCTACAACTTTCTTGCCGAGAGCTTCAAGTTCCGGAGGACAATGCACCATCTGGGTGAAGAGCTCCCAGCTCTCTTCTTTGGTTCTCAGACGAAGCTGGTGGGGAATGCTATTTTGGTCAGCAGCTGAAGCAATGGCCTTTTTCCGCGTGGTGAGCAAAATTCTGCTCCCGTTTGCCACTTTTGGGAATGCTGCTTTGAGAGCATGCATGGCTTGGATTGACAAGACTCCATCCAGAATTACAAGGTATCTCTTTGGCTCCAAGAAACCATGCAATTTATTGATCCAGTGTTCTTTTCCATCCCCTTTCTCTTGGTTCTCCAAGACCTGGCTTCCAACACTTGCCAAAAGTGCATTTACATCAGAATCTTGATCAGCATCAGGCAGGGTCACCCAACGACGGATTTCAAAATGGTTTGCCATAGTACTATGGTAATAAACTTTCTTCGCCAGAGTGGTCTTACCAACACCCTTCATCCCCACAATGGAAATGATAGGACGACACTGTTCACCATTATCAGCCAGTCTCTTGACCAGTTCATGTATGTCTTCCTCCAAACCAACAACTGAGCATAGCTCCTGTCTTGCCTCAATGGAATACGCTTGTACGCATCTTTGAAGAACATTCACAGTGTAATTGATCCGGGTAATTTTTGAGAGAAGCTTGGACCCTGAACCTTCATTATTGGGGACGTTTGAGGACTGCTGATCTGCTTCAGGAACCAGTTTCTTCAATTGCTCCAAGCAAGCATTTCTTAAATTAATAGCATAATCTTCAGTTGCTTTCGTATGTTTGAGAAATGTATGCATCTGCTCCAACTCCTCGCTCAGTGCGCTGACGTGAGATACTAATTCATCGCTTGTTTTTGCCAGTTGATTCAGCCAGTTACGAATGTTGTTCACCGCATCCATATCATCTGTAGTCTGATACTTGAAGCTTCGCTGTTGAGGAAACCGGTTGGCAGATAATTTTGAGGATTGTCGTCTGACAAATTTAAAACCATATCTTTCCTTTTTTTCTAGGAGGTCAGAGATCCAGGTCCCGACGCGGAGGATGACCTCCTTAAGCTTCCGCCTATCCCTACAACTGAAAGCCACCAACTTCTCTGATCTGCTGCTGTAATGTTTATGGTGTGAATGGCCTCGTTTGCTTCGTCGATGGTCTCGTTTGCTTCCACCACCCAGGACTTCTCCATTTCAGTTTCCAGTCTGAGGGGTTGCAAATCTTTCATAAAAGCATGCAGCAGCTCTAAATGCATTGTGGTACTGGAGTTGACGAATTCCGGGTTTTCAGCGATCAGGTTCTTTATAGAGGAGATCAATTCCTCAGCTCTTAAGCTAACAGGTGGCCCGGGCCAGGGCGTGGACTGCTCCAACATCTCACCAACCACAGATCTGTTCTGCAGGCTACTAACCCATGACCTGGACTGCTCCAGTGATCTGCAGATGTCGCTGGCACTTATTTTCTTCTTCCAGAGGAGACTATTGAGTGGGTTTATCCCGGGGTCAACGTCGAGTTTCTTCTTCCCAAGGAAATGATTGAGGGCCTTCATCCGAAGGGCCAGCTGAAGCATCGGTACCAGATCAGTTGAGATTAAAACAAACCACTTGGGAGAGGTTCTTCTGTTTCCCAGTATTCGAACACACCGAGTTGCCTCGGAGGCTACTTCTCTTGCTTTGTTCATCCAGCCTTCCTCCCATTCATTCAGAACTCGTGCAGTCATCCCAGCTTGGATGAGTTGGGGATCCAAAAGCTGATGATTGGCTTTCTGTATTATTTCGTTCCGCGATCGCGAAACATGGTCAAAATCTTCAAGAAGAGCAGTTAATAATCTGGATTCTCTTCTAATCCACTTGTACTTGGCGTTCAAGTATCTGAAAGTAATTTCAGATGCAGCAATTGCAACCACGTAAATAGCAAACAGGATCCAACAGGCGATGGATGCAACGGCCATTTCAACCAAATATCAGTGAAGATAAGCAGGCACTTTATCACAGCCAAGCTTTTCTATAATGGAAACCGAAAGACATTAACTATTTGCAATTTTGCAGGGGTCCTAATTTGGAAGAAAACTTAGTATGTATAGACAAAAGGACCTGCCAATGCGGGGTTACCAGTGGTTGTGGCAAGGAGGACCCAGGAACTTTTACGGGGGTATGCTAAATAATATTTTTTTGGAGGAGATATATTATAAGCATTTTTTCTCTTGAAACAAAAATGTAAATAAAATTTTACAAATCAAACAACATTACGAGCAAATATAACATAAAGCTCGTTTGGTACGTCGGACTGTACTGACTAATTTCCGTCGGATAGTATTAATCTATTCCAGAGAGTATTGACTATTTATCCATAATATTATAAGGCGTTTGGTGTTGTTTCGGATAAATAGTCTAACTAAGTTATACTGTGTTTGGTGATGCTCCGGATAACATTAGATCAGACTATTTAAAAATAAATAAAAATCTTTGATAATTTTAATGGAAATTGAGATTCAAATTACACGAAATTTTTTTGGGTAAGATTCATATGACAAGATTTGTTTTTCAATTGTTTTTGCCAAGATTTTTTGGTAAGATGCATATGTCACTTTTGGTCCCTGTGGTTTATCACTTTTACCACTGAGGTCCATGTGGTTTCAATTTGGTCATTTTTATCCCTGTGGTTTCAATTTGAAGCAATTCAAGGACAATTCTCAATTTCAGTTATTTGTGGAGGGGCAATTCCGTCCACAAATTATTAAAAAGTTAATTCCTTTTAAAATAAACCATACAAATATAAATTTAAAAAAATAGTTTTAAAATAAAAATAAAATATCTCTCTTCCCCCGTAACCTCCCAACCCCACCCTAGCCAGCCACCACCTCCTTATAATTGGCACTTGCATGCAGTGACGAAAGGCAAATATAATTATTCTTTATTCTTCCTCAACATAAAGAGTTTGTTCAAATTTCCAATTTGCACTTGCAGGCAACGATGATTAATTGTAAAGAGGTCTCACGATCATGGAGGTGCCACTCTTATTCTTTCCCATCACCCTTGTGCCAATAGCATATGATAAGAGATGTTTTATTTTATTTTATTTTGAAACTAATTTTTTAAATTATTTTGCAACTAATTTAAGTTGGGTTATATGGAGGTGGTGGTTGGCTGAGGTTGAGTGGGAGAAATTATACAATAGTACGGTTATATCACGTCATCTTGTGATACTTTCACTCAAATATTGCCATTTGTCCAATTTAAAAAAGAAATGATTTGCTTTTCGCAGTTGGACTTTTACTTAATTTTCATATTTTGAAATAGAATTAGAAAAATAAAAATAAATTAAAAAGTACCATAGCTGCCACCCCTCTCTCTTCCTCTTTTCCTCTCTCTTCTTCCCTTTCTCTCTTCCTCTTCACAACTGCCACTGTCAGCGGCCACCCCTCTCTCTTCCCCTTCTCTCTTTCTCTTCCTCCCCTTCTCTCTTCCTCTTTTAAACAATATCGTTATCTTCCATATAGTGCCCCTACACCTTTCTCTTATTTCTCTCAGACCTAGACCTTTCTTAGATTGCCACTGGCCGATCCTGATTACCCAAGCATGAACTATTTTTAATTATCAAGACTACTTCCCAACTATTATCATCAATACCAGTTTAATCATCCTCCCTCTAAACCCAACCCCACTGCGTAAAATTAGTATAAGGGATAAAGAGAAAGAGGAAGGGAGAGGGACGGCGGTCATGGCAGGTACTAGAGATTAGGTTCGTTGGGTTGGGTTGGTGCTGCTGTTGGGGCAATACTCTTTTTTTTTATCAAGTCTTTTATTTTTCTAATTCTATTTCAAAATATAAAAATTGAGAAGCATAGCTGTAAAAAAGTAAATCATTTAATTTTAAAAATGAACACATGGCAATATTTAAGTGGGAGTACTATAAGCTGACATGGTATATTTGTACTATTGTATAATTTCTCGTTGAGTGGGGACGTTGGTGGGGGTTGCGGTTGGGAGGAGAATGGGACATAGATGTTTTATTTTATTTTGAAACTAAGTTTTTATTATTTATATTTATATATATTTTATTTTTTAAAGGAATTAATTTTTTAATAATTCGTGGATTGAATTGCTCCTCAACAAACAACATTAAGTTAAACAAATTTGACAGAAATTGAGAATTGTCCTTTAATTGCTTCAAATTATAAATTTGATTTGTGATTTGCATACTAATTGATGATGGCTTTTTACTTAAAAAAAAATAAAATTGTTGTATGCTACAGTGTAAGTTTGTGTTAGATTATATGAGAGCTTCAGTTTAAATTTTGCACAAAGCCCCTAAAATCTCAAGACCGGCCCTGGCAGTGGGTTCTTGATCGGTTACGGACTGATCAACATTTTTTAAAATTCATCAAGAGCAAAACATAAGGCTACTTTACTTAAAAGCAACATAGAAAAAGAGAATGAGACATGTCCATTACTAGATATTTATGTATTTATTTTTTCATATGTTGCTGCTATCCAATTTGATTTTGGAAAATATTTTGGTGCCTATATATCATTTTCACCGCACATTCAATACTATGGCCTTTTGAAGTTCGAAAGTTTGAAGTTGTTCAGTTAAACCAAGATGTGCCATGAGAAGCCAGACATGAGTGAGCAGCTCTCCTCCGCTCCTGAGTTGCACAGCGTGATGATTCCATCGACAATGGCTGGCAGCATAAGATAGCATTTCCACCCACACATGGCTGATCAACTGCCACTTCTTCTGATTCTCCCAATTTTCCTTTGTTTCCAGCGACTCCAAATCTTTAGCAAGCTTGCACGCATCAAATAGCACTGACTTGCTTTCATCCCCTTTTACTTCAGCTGGAAGGATCTCATCACTGTTCACCTCGAGTAGTTTTTTGCAAGCCCGGTCTTGTTCTGATCTTTGGCATTTTCTTTGTTTGAAGAATTCCGTGGCTTCGGAGCATGTGTCCTTGAACCTGATTTGTCCGATCCCATTAGGCAGCATGGAGGGACGCTTGACTAGGAGATACAACATATACTCGGACAACAACTTGCTGGCTTCACAATTAGGATCGGGGAAAGAGTTTGGGTATTTGTCCTGATCACGATCAGAGTAATAACAGAGTTGCGTTGCAATATGCCAAAGAAGAACGCTGAGATCAAATTCTTCTCCAATGCTCCAGCCAAGTTTTTCGATACAATTCTCATTTTGAAGAACCCACTCGACCCTACGATCCCTTAACTCCTTGTAACCCTCAGAGTTTGGGGCACATGTTGATTTCTTTAACAGCTGCAGAAATATCAGTTCTTTCAACTCTCTAGGGACTTCAACTGATTTCTTTAATTTTCTGCATATCCCGGGGACCTTTTGGAGGAACCTGTACTTGGCCGGCTTATCTTCGCAGCAGATCAAAATTAAGTTGTATTGTGTAATTTCATTAGACCACCTTTTGTTTTCAGCGAACGACATATGTGAAATCACTGGATACAACAAATGTGCTGCTGTCTTGTGCTTACAAAACCATAGCACTGCCCAATCTGACCGTAGAAATAAAATCACAGCATAGAGATCGAGGATGATAGCACCAGCCAGCAACATATAAGTAATAATTATACTTCTTGCTGAATAATCTTGCTTCTCGATCATGACGAGGAAGGCGACAGAGACGGAAATGATGGAAACAGAACTGGTAAAACGAAGAATGGCACCGTTGAGACTATACAGGACAGCCTTTGTATAAAACAAATCATACATGAACCCAAGCTCAATCTCAATCACTTTGAAAGCTTCATAGTAGGATCTGTTCTGGAAGAAGGATTTGCTTTTCAAGATATCATGGATGCTGAGGATGAGATCTGCAAATAGCTTTTTGAAAATGTTGAAGAAGACATCGGCATGCTGCAAATTGGCTGTATTTGGAAAGATGCTTGGAGCTGTAAAGGAAAAATCACCAATGGTGGGAGCCTCATCCACTCTCTCTATGTCAACCTCGAACCCTTCGTGCTTCTTCGAGCGCAGTTCGTCCATGTATCTGGCGTAATCAGGCCCCGGGTCAGGACGACGGAACATAGAATCTCTGAAATGCTTACTGCTTGCACACCTCAAAACCCAAGTCCGCTCCGCAAACTTGATGATCCCAGCAACAAACACTGGAATGGTTAGAAGGTTAAGTGCCTGACCAGCCCAGGCTCTAAGAAACACATAGACAGCCAGGGACACCTGGACGAGGAGCACAAGCAAGTGCCTCCACCACAACTCATTGTCTTCCAAAGAGTATGCAGTGATGGTGTCCGGGCCGCCAAGGTGAAGCAGAAGAAACGGGGCCCAAAATGCTGTCAGAATCTGGTCTTGGTCGTCTGCATCTGCGGTATTCATTTTGTGCTTTGTTGATGATAAATTGCTGGAAAGGAGGCTGAGGGATACTGTTGCAACCCAGTCTGCGGACAAGTAGGCAAGCCACAACAACCGGAGCCATTTGCTGGTTGAGTACTTCCTCTTGTTGCCAAAAGTTATGAGAATGCCTTGTAAGATGAGGCTTAATACCACCATTACGTCGATTTCCCACAAGCTCCATAGTTTGCTCAGACTTTCTGGGAAAATCTGCATCATCGCCTTTCTCCTCTTTGTATGGATGCAAATTGAGCTGCTAATTTAAGTACTATCGTGAACATATATAAAAGGTGTCTTTGCAAATCACATGGAAAGAAAGGAAAAACAAAACAAACTATTAAGTCCTGCTAAAAAAAAACAATTATTAAGTCTACTTTTTGTCAAGTCAACATATAATGATTGTCCTTTTATTTTTTATAACAAGTGATAGACTTTTATTCGAACAACTAGAAAAGTACAACGAGAGCCATCCCAATTAGCAGTAAGAGGGACATGGACATGGGTAAATCTTTCCACTGGCATGAGTTAGCCTAGGGTTGAATCGATTTGGAGAAAAACGATCTCAAAAAGTTTATTGACTAAAACCCTACCTACCGTCTTCATTGTTCCTGATTAAGTCTTCCTGATTAAGCCTTCTTGCTCTATCTCTCCTTCTCCGTTCTTCTACGCTTCATTGTTGTGAAATCCCAACGGGATCAGGGGAAAACCCCTAGATTAGAACTTGTACTCTACTTGCTCTCTTGCGCTCTCCTTTTTTTTCTTCAAAATTGTCTTTAATATATCTATACTATATATATACCTCTTCCATTTAGGGATCCCTCTAATAATTTTATTTGAGAGACACCCTTTAGGGTACCCTATGAATTTTTTTTTCAACAATCCAAACTGTCTATTTTTCAAGTCTTCATTCATAGATCATCATTGCAAAAAATCAGAAAAATTGAAAATCATTAAAGCATCTAATTGCTAGCAACGAAATAGATGAACACGATACTTCAAGAAAAGACTAAAATAACAATAATCTAATTGAGTGGTCAAATCCCACATTATTCCCTTAAAGTTAAAGTGACCTACTTGGTAGAGGCGGAACTACAGCCAAGGCTATGGTGGGCTGTAGTCTTGGTAAGTCTTAAATAAAAAACAATAATAAACCGATATCTATATTCTGCTGCCTTTTGTTTTTTTTTAATTGCAAAATATGCTTCCTGTTTGAGCCTCGTCGAAGTCCGACCATGCGTCTTAATGCAAATTGGCTGCTCAAGGTGCCAAACGGTCAAATCGAAACAAGAAGGCTGGACTTAGGGGTCATCATTCACCCCACGTCGTTTAATCTTCAATAAAGTCTATAGCTTTAGATACATGATGTTCCACCATAATTCAGACTAAGAACTTAGAAGTCGAAACCCAACTTCCAACAATGAGTTGGAAGGATCTGACTTCCAAAGTCGGAACATCTGGAACTTATGAAGTGGATTTTTATTTGTGGTCTAAAATTCAGCCAAGGTCAAGTCCTTCGATCAACCAAGGTCAAGTCCTTTGATCAGCCAAGGTCAAGTCCTATGATTAGCCAAGATCAAGGTCTTCGATCAGCCAAGATCGAGTCCTACGATCAGTCGAGATCGAGTCCTTTGATCAACCAAGATTGAGTCTTTCGAACAGCCAAGATCAAGGCCTCTAATCAGCCAAGGTCAGGTCCTTTAATCTACCAAGATCAAGGCCTTCGATTAGTCAAGATCAAGGTTTCCGATCAACCAAGATCAAGTCCTATGATCAGCCAAGGTCAAGTCCTCTAATCAGCCAAGGGTAAGTCATCTGATCAACCAAGATCAAGGCCTTCGATCAGCTAAGATCAAGGTCCCTGATCAGCTAAGATCAAGTCCTCTGATCAGCCAAGGTCAAGTCCCTTGATAAGCCAATGTCAAGTCCTTTGATCAACCAAGATCAAGGCCTTTGTTCAGCCAAGATCAAGGTCTCTGATTAGCCAAGATCATGTCCTCTGACCAGCCAAGGTCAAGTCCTCTGACCAGCCAAGGTCAAGTCTTATGATCAGCCAAGGTCAAGGTCTTCAATTAGCCAAGATTGAGTCCTTCGATCAGTTGGATCAAACCCAACCCCAAGTCGGGGTCGATCAACTTCAAGTCTGGGTGGAATCTAACTCCAAACCAATTTTAAGTCGGGGCGGAACCTAACTTCAAGTCGAGGTGGGAACCCAACTCCAAGTTCATTTGAGCAATTCCAAGTCACAACATCAATGGGTGTTTCAACCAAGATCAAAACTCCAGAAGTTACGATGTCTCACCAGATGTCAAGTCAAAGTCTTGGAGGTCCAAAGCCCAAGCCACGAATTCGAACTAGAGATTTTCGGATGATTGCATTCACGTGAAGAGGCCTCACAAGGAAGAAATCAAGGAGATTGTCAACAATCCGAAGTATTCTAAAAGAAAAGAGAATCAAGAAATCAGAAGGTCTCCATCAATGTGATCCCACAGATTTGGAGGCTTCACAAGAAAAGATTTTGAACGAAGTTGACCCTTGGCCATTTAATGGCCAGCCCATGGGCCGACGAATGCCCTTATATGAACCATATTAGATGAAGGGAGAAGACACACATCATCAGACACACAAATTTATTTTTCGTCTCGCACTTTTCTTTTCCTAGACTTAGGATTTTACTTTTCAAGCACTTAGTGTAGCAAGTTCTTCCTTTTCTCAGTGTAAGTTTATTTTCTTGCAATTTATATTATCTTGTCTTTTAAATTGAAGTTTAATTCCATTGCTTTACTTTTCATTGTGATCGAAATTTTATTAAGTTTAATTAAGTCTATCGTTCCAATTGTTCTTATTTCGTTCTTTGTTTAATTTACGTTCGTTTATCGCTTTGATCTATTTTATTGCACTTTAATTCTTGTCTTTAAGTTTAATCGCATCTTTAATTTAATTGCATCATTTTCACTTAGAACCCATAAGAATTACAAAAATATCCATACAAAGCTTAACCATCCTCAAGCCTGAGGAAGTGAAAGAACCTAGGTCAAGAGGAGGTTCCTTGCTTAGTTGATCAATCACTTGGTCAGAAGTCAGAAGCATAATATATCCATCCAACCTTTATTGAACTCATCGACACTTCCATGGAGGTCTACATAGACGACATGCTGGTCAAAAGCAGAACTGTTGATCAACACCTCCACAACCTCTCACTCATGTTCGACGTCTTGAAGAAATATAACATGCGCCTCAACCCGAACAAATGTGCATTTGGCGTCTCCTCTGGTAAATTTCTCGGATTCATGATCAGCCAACAAGGTATTGAAGCTAACCCTGAGAAAATTAAGGTGTTACTCAATATGCAAGTACCGAAGACACAGATGGACATTCAGAGCCTCACTAGGAGCCTCGTAGCCTTAGCACAATTCATATCAAGGGCTACTGACCGATGCACTCCCTTCTTCAAAGCCCTCAAAGGTAACAAACGGTAGATCACATGGAACGTCAAATGTGACCGAGCCTTCCAAGACCTCAAGGCCTACATGAGCAAGGCACCTCTGCTGTCTAAACCTTTCTCAGGAGAGAGCCTTATCCTCTACCTTTTGGTCTCGACAACGGCAATCAGCTCTGTGCTGATCCGCAAAGCCAACATTGTTGAGCTTCCAATCTTCTACACTAGCCACTCCTTACAAGAAGCTGAGCTTCAATACCCGAGGCTGGAGAAGCTTCGGCCTTATTTCCAGACTCACATGGTCACAATACTCATCAATCAGACTCTGCGCCAAGTCTTGCAGAAATCGGAAATGTCTGGGAGACTAATCAAATGGGCCATCGAGCTCGGCGAGTTCGACGTTCATTATCAACCCAGACTTGCCGAAAAAGGATAAGTCGTAGCTGATTTCATCTCCGAATTCACGCTCCCATCGGCAAACGAACTCCTGCCAGAACCATCCTCGGTAGAGCCAAGCCTCCCACCTACTGAAGGGCCAATCGACCCAAAGATCCCTCTTTGGACACTACATGTCGATGGCTCAACCAACCAGTAGGGAAGCAGAGCGGGCCAGGTCCTAATGGCCCTCGATCAAACGACAATCGAATACACTATCCTATTCCAATTCCAATACAAAGCTCTCTTAGTAGGCCTTACGTTGGCCAAAGACATGGGTGTCGAACAACTCAACATATATAGCGACTCTCAACTCGTCATCAACTAGATTACTACCGAGTTTGAAGCTATGGATGACAGGACCCACTCTGAAATTCCTCGGAAACCCGGACAAATCCCGTCTTGTTTCCGACATCACCCCGATGCTGGGCCCACTTACTAAAAACTGAGACATTCTACCAAACTTTTGGCAGAGTCTCCCCTGTAAAATGCACAAACCCAACAAAAATTCAACTTGCATAACATACATAAGAATCCCAACCAGCAGCATGCTTTCAACATACAACAGTACACAGTAAAATGGCCTCCGGCCTCAAGTAAAACCTAACATGGGCAGTAACAGAGCATCTAACAGATTTAATTTACAACAATAGTTGAGTAGAAAGAAATTACTCAAAGCCTAACTACTGAAGTCACAGTTCGAGCCTCGTACACAGCTTGCAGCTCTCCTTGAGTGATTACTGTCTGGGGGGCGCAAAATAGAAAACATGTGAGTGAACAAAAATAAAGTTTACATTTAAAACAACATAATAACCCCACCGTGTAAAAATAATGCTCAAGACATGCAGATACATAACTTTCATAAATAACATTCAAAACCATTAATCTCTGAAACCCTTTAAAACCAAAATCACTCAATACATAAACTTCATCCCAAAAATCATATTGCTCTTACTAGCCCACTACAAGTACTCTAACTGATTTACACTCACTCATGTATATATATATATATATATATATATATGTATAAGTATATAACTATAAATATACATAATACTCCTCACACTACTTAGGTACCGGGGAAACAATCCAACCGGGGGATTGTTTGGCTAGCCCGCAGGATTTCTTGGTGCTATCTTGCATCTAGGGATGAGCGGTCCAACCGGGGGACGAAACTCCATAACTCACACGTCGGAAATACCAACGCCACATGTATCTCCAATACCAAGTCCTACGCGCGCAAACTATATCATCATCACACACCGAAACTGCCAACGCCATGTGTGATGATTTCAAGCAATATACATACTCTTCCCATAAGCCAGAACTACCAAAGCCACGTATGGGAAGTGTCTCACACGCCGAAACTACCAACGCCACGTGTGGGAAGTCTAGTAACAAGGGCGTGGTACTTACATAGTGTAATCATGCAACTTCTCTCAACAGCCCATCATACTCAAATCCTTCCACAAACTCACCTCAACAACCCAAGTACCACACATATAGACAATATAGATGAAATTTCCCAAAACCCATATAAACATACTCACGATACTCAAATATGTCAAAACCCAAAATATATTGCCAAAGCTTATAAGAATATCAAATTCAACATCCGAAAATACATTATATCTCATAAACCATTTAAAACATATGCATAAATCTTTCATTAATAAAACCATGCGTATGATTGAAAACAAAGTCCACTCACAAATAATCCCAAGCTGCTCAACCCTGAGAAGGTCCCGCCAACTGTGTATGATCGACCAGAGCACCTATTTAAAGGTACGAACCTTCAATTAATACAACACCACTTCAAAACGGAAATCACAAAATAAATACTTAAATCCCCAAGTTCCCGGTGTGTGTATGTAGAACGAGATATCCTAAGGTCTAGCTATAGGTTAGGAATTACGTCTTGCAGGTGTGATCCGAAAGGGACGTTCGGATCGCTCACAATTTGGACGGTATTGCTAACCCACAAACTTTGAATTATTGAATTGGAATATCCGGGGCTCCGATTCATGATCCGTGAATTCCTCCGCAATTCTAAAAGTGCCTTGATCAACATATTTTAATTTGGAAACGATCCAACGGTCAGAACCTATCGAACCCGGATAACGCACAATATGCGAAATCCGTTCGATAGTCAAACGACGTCCGAATAGAAATCCGAGCACACCTATGCGCTCGTGACAACACAAGGATTACAAGAGCACCACACTTGACCTTGCCAACCTTGCCCACGCGCCGGCAACACGTGGGTGTGTAGATTAAATTCTGGCGACGAAATAACTCCACACCACTGCTCACCCTTCCTACCCTAGGTACTACTCGAGGCAAGGATCACTTCATTCAACTACGGGAATTTCACTTTGAAATCCGGCCAAAACCTAGGTTTTGAAATCAGTATCCTAGACTCCAAATCAACCCAATCCTATGCAACATCCAGCTAGAACTCGGAAAATAGATGAGAAACCATACCTCACCCGTCGGAATTGGTGGCCGGAGAAGAAAGATAGAGCGGTGAGAAGTTTTGTCAAAATCAACTCGTTTTCGATGGATTCCGGCGAGCACAGTGGACGGTGATGGCTGATACTGGTCGGGAAAGAACGAGGGAGAGGTGACGGTTCGAACGAGACTCGTCTCGTCGCTGGTCGTTGACTGTGGCGGCGGCGGTAGTCTTGGAGGGTGGCGGCTGTGAGAAAACGAAGGGGAGGGGGAGCTGTTCGCGACAGGGAGAGAGAGAGAGAGAGTGAGAGAGTGAGATAGAAAGTGAAATATCAAATTTTTACTCTAACTCTTTTCGAAATAATTACAAGTTTGCCACTGAACTTATTTTGGTCGCCAAATCTTCGTTACAACTCCGATTCAAGCCTACCGTGTGTCTACGAATTCGTCTCAGCACGACCTACCCAAAAATACCAGTCACTGCCCCAAACTCTTTCCGAATAAGAAAATGACCAAAATACCCCTATCCCAAGGGTAAATTCGTAATTTCACTTGAATAAATTAAAATAGGAATAAAATTTGGAGTCGGGGTGTTACAATGGACAAGTCAATGGTGGCTTACTTAGCATTGGCCCACAGATTGTGCGGCTTCGATGGACAAACCCTCAGCCACCCTTGGAATGTCGATCTCCTAAAGTATCACTACAGGTGACGAGCACGACCTTCGGTCCCCTCACTCTGTAAACCTATAGGAGGTGCTGCTATCTGATACCCTCCCTAATGTACATTATATCATTAACAACATTACAATGAATGAAAGGCTCCGTGCTATCACTTTGGGTTCAATTGTCTTTGCATTCAGTACATGCCTACGGTATATACACCTAATGGCACCAATGCCTACGACAAACAACCAAAGGCTACTTACCTTCAGTAATACCTATCAAGCTAATTACCTTTGGCATACAACATACAAACAAACATACATGCAAAAAATGCCAGGCATATAAATCTACCAATTGCATAGATAAACAAAAAGCCGAATGGCCATGAATTAAGAATCCAAAATAAATGCCTCTCGACATACTGTTTTAGAATATGGCCCAAATACAATTAATAAGGTTTAAAAGAAAAATCTCAAGCAGAAAGGGCAACCTCCTTGGAATTCGCAGGCTCAGCAACTTCGACTTCAGCATCCTCAGGCTTGGCATCAGAAGTAGGCTTGGCTACGGCATCTTCGCCCTGTAAGCCTCCATCATTTCTTCGGTTATGCCCTAGGGCAGTGGTGGGTAATCCCAAAGGAAGTTTAGGTTCAGCTTCTTGTCGACATTGAATTGTTTGAAATGGTAGACAAGCTTGTCACACTGGTCCATGAATTCCTTCTCCACCAAAACCGTGAACTCCTCCGAGGATCGGTAGTCAGCTATGACCTTTGCTTTCGCCTCCTCCACCTCAGCCGCCTTCGCCCGTTCAGTGACATCCAATGCCATTTTCATAGCAGCCTTTGCGTCTTCGGCCTCCCGAACTGCCTTTTCAGACGCCTCCAGCTTGGCCTTCAGCTCTGCAATCTTGGCCTCGTTCTCCTTAGCCTACCGAACAACGTCTTGGATAACCTTGCGCACCTTAACAATCTTCGCTCGGCCATCCTCGAACTTCTTCTAAAGCCATTCGGCAGTATTGAGGGCCGCTTGATGCAGAGCCACATCTCTATACAACATGCCGAACAATCAAAACACAAGTCAGTGCCGATAGTGCAAAACTTGGACAAAAATAACAAAACGACAAGGATAGACTTACCGTAGCCTAGAAGTGAAAGGCACTCCCCGCTTGTTCGTGTAGCGACCTCTTCGACAACTGCTCCAATTCGAACAACTCTATCTACTTTCGTCGACAACACTGTTTATGAAAGGCACAACCCTCGACGGGCAGGGGATGTTCACCTGTTCGGCACCTTTCTTTGCCTCATCACCAGGAATCAGGATGACTGCCACCTCGTTTGGCCCCATCGGCCTTTTCGGTAGTGGCGTCACGTCAAGGGCACCCTCGATATGCCTTATACCGATCATCTGGAGGTAGACCTTGCATGTTGTCTTAGCCTCCTCTGCCCTCTTCTGCGAGCGGTTTTCGGCAACGGTCACGTCATCTACCGAGGAGACCTCCGGCTGGTGCTGCCCTATCCTATTCGGCCTCGAGGCCTTCCCCTTCTTCTGTTGCTATGGTCCCTGCCCTAAAGAATTTGGCTGCCTCCTCATAGCATCAGACATAGCTCTCCCACCTACCATTACAACAGAACAAGCTAAGTTAGCAACGACATAAGACAGTCATGTCAAACGACACCACATGAGACATAGCGAAGTCAAAAAGTACGAAGGAACTATCGAAGACACAACTTACTCCCTTCTTCTTTCTCTCTTCTGGTCTTCTCGGCCTCGTCGATCAGGCTTGCCTTGAACAAATTGCTAAAGCTCAACAAAGTCTTGACATAACGATCGTCTTCGGCAATCTTGCTCCTCATCTCGACTACCTTCAAGTCCTCCTTAGAGGTGCTCGGTCACTTCATGGAGACTAGCAAAAATAACAAAGACAGGTTGGCTTCGGCATACCACCAATTATACATATACAATCGGCACACAAGTGCTATTCCATGCAAACACAAAATAAAAAGATGGAGAAACTGCCGAACGACACCCTAGAACCTACCAATTGTTTGAAAGGTCGTTGGAATATGCCTCTTAACGACCTTACCTGGTGTCGACGCCAGGTCTTATGTGAGCTCGGTACTCCAACCAGAATGTGCCCTCACTCTCCGGCATGCAGACAGTTCGACTGCACCTAACCCCCTAGTCCAAGCTCTTCACCCTCGTCACACTATACATATGCGAGAACTGTTCGGAGCTAGGCTCACCCTTTTCGGCAACACCAAATGCCGTTATGGTGACGAGGAGCGTGATCTAGAAGTTTGGATTAAACTGCCCAAGCGCATAGCCAATCTGTGCCAAGATTTTCTGAACTGATGGTTCAACAGTAGCCCAAGACCATGTTAGAAAACATCGGTGAGAAAGACTACCTTGCCATCAGGATTGCTCAAAGACTCCAATGGCGCTGGGACTTGCATAACTACCGAATTCGGAATATGACACTCCACTCAGATCCTAGCCAATTCCCATTCGGTCAGCTCGTTCTGTTCTAGGAAGTCAACGCCAAACACTGGGCCCTTCGGTTGCGCAATCGGCACCAGTTGGCTACTGGTAACCATGGTCAGCACTCCCTCCCTAGAAGCGGCTATCGACACTTCAGCTGTCTCGCCATCACAGCCAGACATTGAAGGTCGATTTGTGTCTGGCTTCATTGCTGGATGGGAAGATCCCACAGCCTTAGTAGGCATCTCCACTTCTTCCAGCATTTCTAGATCAGTACCTTCAGAATCGGCACTCTCGGGCTCTAGAGCAAAGCCTTTGGTAGATGACTCCCCATCAAAGGCCCCAGGGTTATTACTATACTCTGACTCGCTCTCTGACATCTACAAATAGAAGTGAAAGGAAACTAAATGCCATGCTTAAATCAAACTACCAATCCGACCGCATCAAGGCCTATGTTCTTATGCAAACCTCTTATGTTCATGGAAATTCGTCAATGTTCATGCAAGTTCATGCAAAACTTCAAACAAATTTGGTAGTTTGATTCAAAAGACGTTGGCAAGAGGTAACATACCTTGTTTACACACGGTGGTTTTTGTCGCCAGAAATCGCCTCTGCCCCAAACTCTTCGCTGAAAATCACTTCTTTTGCAGTAGCTAGCTCGTCTGAAATCACCTCTCTCAAGGTCCAATTTCGCTCTAAACAATACTAAGTAGTCCTTCTACCATTGCTTTCCCTCTTATTTATAAGGCTAACGTAGCATCAGAATACGAAACGCTGCAACCTTTTGATCTCTCTCACAACACGTGGCACACGCCAACATTCAATGCCCACTACGTGTGCAGAGAAGCCAAAGTGACAACCATTCTCCCTTGAGAAGCAACACCATCTACATTCGGATATTACAACATACATACTGAACAATAGGCGCGTAGGGTCAAGTTTTCACTCACTATCCCAACTGTTTGTCTTTCCAAGCTGAACGACAGGCTTGCAGGGTCCAGTTTTCACTCACCCTCTGAACCGTTCATCTTTAAATGCCAATGGCAGGCTTGCAGGTTTGAGTTTTCACTCACCCTCCCAACCATTTGGCTCTACTTACTGTTGTCCTGCAGCCACATCACACCACCATAAGCCTACTAATCGGTAGCCATGGTCCAAGCTCCCATTCGCTTGGGGACTTGGGGGACTATAGGACTATGGGATTATAAGACTATCATCAGCAACTGAGAAGAAATGGTTAAAATCTCTATATCGAGGTCCAGGTTAGAATGCCGAAGACACGTGCAAGTCCTCAACCAAGAAGTCCTTTCTCAGTCGGGAACTTGGGGGACTCCTGTTTGTACTATATCTAACCGGCCTCTTATGCCATGACACGTGGAAAGGGTCTGACACCAAGCAGGGCTTTGTATGGCCCATGCTGGCAAGCGCAACTCACGAATCGGTAGGTGCCCTCGGCACCCATGACTGATTCTACGCCCAACATAGCCTTGTAGCTCATGACAACAGGTCCAATCCTGCAATATGTAGGTGCCCCCAGCGCCAAATGCCGATTGTTGACTGATCGGCCCACAATTGGTAAGTGCAGGAGTTTCTTAGGTTCCCTACTGGTATATTCGCTGGGACACGTGGCAAACTCTAAGAACACTCCCATGAATCCCACATCGATATCTCACATCAAAAGGACACCCAAAACTCCCCATAAAAGAACCCTTTGCCCTAAAGTTTAGGGTAAGTAAGCTCTATTTGACATACATGCCTTTACATTGTCAATAAGCTAACCCTTCTCTCCTTCAGCTAACTTTAGCATTGGAGGGCCTTCAGCGGGTACCACACCAGTGCCCTATGTCTCACCTACTGCTTTCTTCTCTTTTTAGCACAGATCCTGCATCCCCTGCTGAAGGGAAAGCACTTACTGAAGGCATATCCGATTCCTCAATCATCCACATCATCTGTAAGATGGTCCTACCACTACCTCTCTAGTTTTTGCAGTAACACCTTCTATTGTTCGGGTTCTAACTTCTGATGGCCTTGTTGGGCCACCAATGTAATTTCCTTGTTTCCTTTTGTTTTAGTCCAGGCCTGGGAACTTCTTTTTGCACCAGGCTGGTTCTGGCTTTGGTGTGTTCTTTTTCCTTCTTATATCCTTGTTTTTGCCTTGCCTTCTGGCTTAATGAAGTATTATTTCGATAAAAATTTATTTATAAAAAAAAAAAAAAAAAAAAAAAAAAAAAAAAAAAAAAAAAAGTCAAATGGCAGGGCGCCGTGGAATTTGATGATGACTTCTAACTTTTCTGTACGCCTTTGGGTTTTAGCTATCTCTTCATGAATAGCATCAATATTATACACGTTGGAACCAAAATTTGGTTTCACATGTATTATGCCTGAATTTTGATGGAGCTCCTTTGAAACATAGCTAGAAGTAGAACTACAAATTGGCTTTTGCTGGCTACTAGAACCACAAATTGGTTCTTTGTAACCATTAAAATAAGTTTGATCATCATAATTTTCATCACCATAATTTGATAAATAATCGTAATGATCAAAACCATATTCATAGCCACCATGTTGGTTGTACCCGTACTCAACATAATTAATGTTGTAATCATAATCTTGCCTTCCTCCACTACTTGAATAAGTATCTTGGATACATGGAGGTTGTTCCTTATAACCTTGTGGGCTATTATTCGTTTCACTATAGCTTTGGCTGTCGTAGCTATCTGAGTAGGATGATCAAACTCTCCCAAAGCATACTTTCCTTTCCTATTTGTTAACGCTCAAAATGTTTAAGATACAGAGGCAAATAAGTCCCGTATGAACAAGACTTCATTTTAAAATTTCGAGTCTTTGTTCACTATTTTGTTCAGTTCGAATGCGACATAAAATTTCAAGTCATATTGGACAATACCTTATCGGGTATAAATCAAGAGAAACACTTGCATGAAACGGAAATATCACTGTTTTGCTATCCACACCCAATAATGTTATAACTTTTCCACTTAGCAGTTTTTATCGGAAATAGCAAATGATGTAGTGCAACTGTAAAGCCCCAAAAGAAGAAAAATGATGGAGAGATTTAAGGGACGTAAACGATTTAATACTAAACTATGACTTGGAATTAAATTTATCAAGTAAATGTTTCCAAATACAACACAGCATCTTAGAGTTCAAGTTCACACATCTGAGACTAGATCAAACTTCAATTTTGCAATATGATATCCTACATATTTATGTCTCCATATAATATGACAGCTAAAACCTTCAAGGGTGTACCTACACTACAATTCTTTCTTGGGTGTGTCCTTCAATTTGCAACATGGATTTCATGTGTGGACTATAGTCATTCCCTCCAGCTAAGATTTCATGGAATAGCTAAAGCTAACATAGCATAAATCTGAAAGTTAAAAGCTGAGAAATCCACAAGGTCAAAATGAAAAGGGGAAAACTTATAAGGAAAATCAAAAGAGTTTTACAAGGAACGTGGACGAAATAGTGGGAACGTACATATAGAACTGAAGGAGCAAAATTTAGTGTAAATACATAGTGTTCCATATTGAATTACTTGATATTGCCAATGGGTCTACCTCAATGGAAAAGAGTTTTAACTTGCAAACTAGTAGTCTCAAATCAACTAACCACCTACAAAGCCCAGTAGGTGTTGAATTTTATCACAAAAGCCTTGTGGGTGTTGCTAGTAGTTTGGGCCTGAATTAGGCCTTTACACTTACCCAATATATGGTGTTTACATGTTATTGAATGTTTTTGGTACACCGTATTAGACTCTGGAGAAGAGTAAATAGTCTATGTCAAGTGTTTGGTGTCAACTTGTATTATTTAATTACTCGACTATTTTATACGGGTTGGGCTTTTAATACTCTCTTTACCTGACTAACTAATACAACCCACACACACCGATTTAGATAATACACACTTAATTATACGGCTAGGGAAAAAAAAACACACACGGTCACGTGAAAAATCAGACTATATTTGCTTCTTCTTCTCCCTAGGGTTCTTCTCTACTATATTCTCTACATGTTATTTTCTTCACTCTCTCAAGGAAAATGAACCAGCAAAATAAAGCTTGAACATCTATTTAGCTTGGCCCCAAGCGAGCTAAAACCCCAAATCATATTGTGCAAACTCGCAAATCTTGGAGAACCCAGTTAATCAATTTGAGAACAACTCTATTTCAATTCATCTCCCCATTATCTCTTGATGCAAACAGAACAAAAGGTTTCTACGAATTCCAAGATATATAATTATTTTGATAATTAATAACGAAGGAATTTCGAATTCTGAAAGAAACCCATATGATTTGAAAATAAGGGGAAAGAGGTCAATTGACCTTTGTCGTCAATGACAACACAGGGTCTTTCGAACGGTAATGGAAGATGTGGAAGCCAGTCCCTCTGTGTCGTCACCATCCCAAGAGAGATGTGGAGGAAACGAAGATGAAGAAGTTAAACTCAGGTTTCATTTTTCTTTTTAAATTAATTTATTAATATAAACCCGAAAAAAATATTGTAATATGAATCTTACCAAAAAAAAATTTGTGTCATTTGAATTTCAATTTCCACTTAAATTATCCAATTTTTTTTTAAAAAACAAATAGTCTAATCCGATGTTATCGTGAACAACATCAAACACAATATAACTTAGTCTGACTATTTATCCGGAATAGCACTAAACACCTTCTAATGTTATGGATAAACAGTCAATACTCTCCGAAACAGATTAATACTATTCGACAGAAATTAGTCAGTACAATCCGACGTACCAAACGATGGTATTTACATGTTGGGCTTAATGAGTCACAGATGAAAGGACGTGTTGAAGAATATAAATCCCACCATCGGAAACTTGCCAAAATTCCACATAAAAAGTTTCATATCGAAAACGTGACTAATTTTTTTGGTTGACTGACTCCTCCCCATGTGTTCATTGAATATTCACAGTCGGATTACAACCTACCATACCAACCAATTTGAGTACTGTTCTTTTCGCCATTACTTTGTTGCTTTTTGAAAAAGACACAAGGAAAAGATTGAGCCCTACAACCCCACCGCATACACTTTTGATCTTTTCCACTGCATTGTTACAAGGTTTTTTTTCCAACGATTAATACACTTTTGTTCTTTTCCACTGCATTATTACAAGCTTTTTTCCAACGATTAATACACTTTCGTTCTTTTCCACCGCATTATTACAAGATTTTGGGATTAATACATTTTTGTTCTTTTCCACTGCATTATTACAAGATTTTTTTTCCAATGCATTACACCTAGAAGCAGGGTAAGAGTTCATTTATTTTGAGAAAGCTTCATTTGACTCTCTGTTATCACTGCCGCCGTGTTTGAAACTTTAAGGCTCTGTTTGGTTTATGGGAAAGAAGACTTAGAGATATGAAATTAATTGTTTTCCCATGTTTGGTAAGTCCAGGCATGAGAAATCGTTGTCTGGCTCATGGGAAAGTAGGGGGGAAAGTAAAGCCATCCTCCCAACATGAGTTTTGTTTTCCTTCCTCATGGGAAAGTTTGGGAAAATGAGCCATTATTAAATAAACATTTTTTATGACCATTGTGTCCCCATTAACAATTTAGAATTACAATATATCATTCAATGCATTCTCTTTTTATATGATTTAATATGGGTATAATTGAAAATTTATACAAACTTTGTTTTCCATTCATACTTAAAACAAACACGGGAAAGGAAATAAAGTGATATTTCCCAGTCACTTTCCCAGCATTACCAAACGTGGGAAATGAATCTTTCATTTCCCATCCCTTAGAAAATGACATGGGAAATGGTTTCCTCTTAAATTCGTTTTGTGAACCAAACGGGGCCTTAGGCCCTACTATTGTTCTCTTCCGCCTTATTTTATCAAATAAAACACGTATGTATTTTACTACACACATAAATAAAATAAAACTGTGTAAGGCACGGATCCACATAGTGCACTGTCAGGGCTACAGGTTACAACCCCTACCAAATCTTTAATATATATTTTTAAGGGTGGTGATTTTTCCACTCCCCTTTTGTCCACCTACACTAAAAAAAAAAAAAAAAAAAAAAATATATATATAGATAAAAGGGAGTGTAAGTGAACAAAAGAGAGAGTGAAAAGAACATACAATTTTTGAAAAATGGAGTGTAAGTAGATAAAAAAAATAGTGGAAAGATTAGTAACCATTTTTAATATATATATATATATATATGCTAGCCTCTTCGCATGCGCTTCCGCGCCTGACGGAGGCTTTTTTTTAAAAAATTAAATTTATTTTAGAATTAAAAAAGATAATGGGTAGTTGTGTTCTATAAAAATATAATCCATTATTTGTTTTTTCTTTTAATTTTTAAATTTTTAAATATGAAAAGTGTGAATTTACTATATTATCCTTATTTAATTAATATTTTTAATTTTTAATGTTTGCATTAACCAAAGACATTTTATGATATTTTGAATGTTTTATCATTTGCTTTATATATACTAGCCTCTCCACACCTGCGAGAGGCTTTTTTTAAAAAAATTTAAATTTATTTTAGAATTAAAAAAGATAATGGGTAGTTGTGTTCCATAAAAATATGATCCATTATCTGATTTTTCTTTTAATTTTAATTTTTTTAATATGAAAAAGTGTGAATTTACTATATTATCCTCATTTAATTAATAATTTCAATTCTTAATATTTGCATAAACCAAGGGCATTTTCTGGTATTTTGAATGTTTCCCTATTCTCTACCTTTTGCTTTATATATATATATATATATATATATTTAATCATTCTCTGCCTTTTGCTTTATATATATTAATATAGGTAGCCCAGCCCAAATTTCATAGCAGTCATCGGCCCACCTTTGTTGGCTGTTGCATTTCCCCATATAAAGCATAATACCTAGTCCTTTTTTATTGGAATATGAAGTCTCCGGTTACTCATGAGAGAAACAGAGCAAACTTTGATCCAGCTTCCCCTAGATAACCAAATTGACTGTGATTGAGCTTGCAGAAAGAGAGCACATAAATTCAGCAAGTTAAGAAGCCAAGCCTTGCACTTTTTTTTGTTGAAGTAATTTTCTTAACTCACAATTACTAAAAATTTTGTTAAAATTGATCAGTCACACAAGGTATTCACAGTAGAATGGTTTAAAAATTGGAAGCAAGTTGGTGGGTAAAATGTGCTTGCTTTGCTCATGTAGTCAATATAAATTCCCAAATCATCTTGCTATGCAAAAGTTGATGAATGTAATGAACCTTACTCAACATATTGACAGAGTGGTGCAACTGTGTAACCACCACAAGATATTACACAAAATCGGTTGAGACTTACAATCACAATCAAGAACATAGGTATCTACCAAATCGAGAGATGACTTTTAGAGGTAACGATGAATTTTGTGACTCATCAAATCGACGTTATTTCATTGAGTTGATAAAAGCTCTTTCAAGAATGAATGTAGAAGTTGAAAAAGTCATCTTAGAACTGGTTATGTACTATATGCATTTTGACGAGTATGGCTCATTATGTCCTCCTATTATTTTTATGTTATTGATTAAATTCTAATTTACTCGTCCCATTGAGTTTGATTGTAAGGTAAATTCAACACAATCCATTTTGAACTCTTGGATCCATCCCTGTGTATATGCGAATTTATCATCAGATGAGTCAACAAGATAATACTATGCATAAAACATGCTGCCTTGAAAACCCAATTCTCAAACAAAACAAATGGAAAAACTTATTTGGCAATGCCAATCATTCTTGTGGCATCCTTCTGAAAGGTTTTTTTTTATAAGGATAATGTCTTAGAGATAATGTCTCAGTGTAGCTAGGTTGTATGGCATCCCTACTCTTCAAGATATAACAACTTATGGCCCTTGTAAGCTTATACTCGCATTGCTCATATCCCGTGAACACTTGAACCTTTCCCATGAAAAATAAAAAATGCGGATGAACAAAATAATAATCATAATAATTATAATAAAACATTTCTAAAAATATGCTGCTCTCCCTTTTCCAGCCAATTGGTTAAGGCTTTTATAGTAGTG
Organism: Prunus armeniaca; assembly: GCA_903112645.1. Lineage (NCBI taxonomy): Eukaryota > Viridiplantae > Streptophyta > Magnoliopsida > Rosales > Rosaceae > Prunus > Prunus armeniaca. Next base: position 3,166,117 of record CAEKDK010000003.1, on the reverse strand, counting down.
GATTGCCTCCCAAATCAGAGTCAGACTGAGGTGTTAAACTACTGCATATATACTACAAAAACTATATGTTTTTCTGCCAAATTCAAAGCAATGACAGCCAGCAAGAGTAATTAGGCTCAATAAAACTTGTAATAATATCACATAAACTCTCTGCCCGTTTTGCAAAATTATATATATACTAAACGGCAATCCATCTAAACACTGTTCTTAAGCACAGTGTAATGACGGAAATGCCCCTCTTTTAAATGTTGTTTTTAGTTTAGTTTTCTCTTCAGCACAATGAATTGCCGAAAATCCTTCCACTTAACCTTTTCTTATCTTCCCTTTTTGCCTCTTCTCCTTGTACTAAAATACATAAATGTAAAAATTAAAAAAAGAGATAAAGAAATAGATGGAGACAGACAGAAATAGGAAGAAGAAGGAAAAAGAAAAAGAAAAATAGAGAGAGGTAGGCGGGCCCAACAAAAGGCAAAGGTTTTTTTCTTAACTTCCTTTAAATTATATATTACTTATAATTATATGTATGTTTTAATTAATATATATATATATATATATATATAGAGAGAGAGAGAGAGAGAGAGAGAGAGAGTTTATGTCTCATGTAATTAAATGTATGTTTAATCTTGGTGTGTATAAATATAACTTCATGTTTGCTCTAGACAATTAGAATACTACAATTGTTAAGCCCCATTTAAATTTTTTTAATGATTTTTTAATTTTAAAATGTTTTAAAATATATATATATATTTTATCTTATCCACATGTCACGACATTATTGGAGATATGGAGCCCACGTACCTTCCATGTTAGCAATTTAACAGAGTTTCTAACATCACAGACCATTTTTATTGTGTCATTCGTGGTCCTCAAGGTTAGTATGTGTGATCACAAATAGTCCTTGATGTTAGGTTTCGTCAAAAACTCTGTATATATCACAAAACATTCTTGAGGATCACGCGCCTATCACAAATGGTTCCTGCAAAAATTTTTAATTTAAAATTCATAAAATTTTGGTTTTCTTCTGAAAATTATTTATGATATATATTGTATTTTAAATACACGTGACACTATATTATTGGAAATGTGGGCTCCACATATATGCAACATCAACCAACTAATGGAGTTTTAAAAAAATCATTTAAAATTCATAAAACTTAAAAATGAAAAAAAAACAAAGGGTTTAGGGTTCATAAATGGTCCTCAAGGTCAAAATCCTTGTACATATAAAACATGTTATTAGTCTTTATTTTGTAACTTAAACTTGCTACATATTTTCATAACTTTATACACATTTCAGACGGTTTTAAAACCCATAGCATTGGGTGGGCACCTTTGCTAGTTAATAGCTATAAATGAAAAGAAAAGAAAAAATTAATATAGCAATTGGATACAAGATAGGTGAAAACTAAAGTTGAAGCAATATTAGATTTTGAATTCAAAACAGTTAAACTGCAAAAGAACTGTTTGCATGTTTTTTTCTTTCAAGAATTTGAACCAAAGTAAATAATATACTACACAAATTTGCGAAAATGCAATAATTGAATATTCAAATTAAATTTGTTTTCATAAAAGGAAAATTTAATTGTCTGTTGACCAAAATGCAAGTGACTTATAGTGGCAGCATCTTTGTAAAGCTCAAATCGACACGCACAATCAATAGGGTTAGGCCTTTTTTATTTTCCTTTTCAATTAACTGTTACTTTGATACTCAGATTACAAAGATTGAAACTACCAGAAATTAGATTTCTTATCCCTGTGTTAATGTGTGACTGAATTTTAGCATTTGACTTCCCCGTGTTAACTAGAAAATAAATAAGTAAATAATTGAAAATTTGTGATGTAGGGAGAGTGGTTAAATAAAAGAATCTTAAAGCAAGGGAACATCGTCAAAATCCTGTTCTTCACTTTGACCGAAAGCAATATAAACTCAAGCCCACCTTAAAAATAAAAGTTACATCTATACTAGAACTAGATAGTTGGGTTTCTAAGTGTTCAATAATTCTTACTAGGTACAAACAATGTCTATCTCATATATCAAGGAAACTCATATGCAAGAAATAACTTGAAACTTATAACAACTTCAATATGAGAGGAAAATAATTTTAACATACAAAGACTTTAGATTGTTATAAAAAATATAGTTTTCCTCTTTCCGTATAAGCCAAACGCAAAACCTTTTATAATATAAATAATATATAAAACAAATTAGAAAGTCTTTTAAGGTAAAGTAAAACTAAATAAACAAATAACAGGTAAATAAAAGTAAAATAAATTAAGATTATGAAAGCAAGCCTGGTATGGTGAAGCACGTCAAAGACGCTGTCCTAAAGCCTTTGTAGCCTCCTTACATGCAGGTACTATCGGTCTATAACACTCCAAGATACGACCCCCAATACACAGGTTCAAGGTTTGCTATGAGCACGTTCATAGTCGGATATAGGTCTCTAAGTAGAGAAAATAATAATACAAGTAGAGAAAATATTAAAGGTAGAAGAGGAGAGAATCATATTGTGATGGTGATTATGGTATATGATATTCTGATAGTATATCAAATGTAAAGGAGGAGTGGCCTTTTATAGGCGTCCAAGAACATGTAACCTTCACCACATTAAACCAGAAAATTAAGGCATTTAAAATAGAAATAATACTTGAAAATTAAACATGTATAACCTCTCCAATAAATAAAATAAAATAGCAAAAATAATTAAATAAATCAAAACAGTTAAATTTTTAAAACCTTTTTAAAATTCCAATAGTTTTCTCATTGTCTTTCAATGTTATCCTATTAAATATGAAACAAACAATTAGCATTTCTTCCCACCACAAGTTCTCAGGTAGTCTACTACTAAGAAGCATAGAATTTACTATATCCATTAGAGTTCTATTTTTCCTTGCTGCCACTCCATTAGATTGGGGTGAATATGGTGGAGTAACTTCATGTACAATTCCATGTTCTTCACAAAACACTCCAAGCTCATTTGAGGTCCAAATCTTTTAATCCTTCTCCAATTGATTTTCTACCTCACCTTTATAAACCTTGAGTTTATCAAATTCCTCATCTTTTGTTTTAAGAAGATAAATATGGCAACACCTAGAGAAGTCATCAATGAATATCACAAAGTACTTGTTTCCACCTCTAGTATGAGACCTATATGAATCACACACGTCACTATGTGTAACATCCCGACCCAAATTTAAGTATTCGTTAAATTTAATGAATTTAATAAATTATGAAATTGAAATTTTGCCCCCCGGAATATGGTTATTTTGGCCACTTTTTAATACAGAAGAATTTTAGGGAAATGATTGGTACTATTGCATAGATCGCATCGAGTTGAGTCTGTAGACACGTAGTGAGCTCAAATTGGAGTTGTAACGAAGAAGTTACGATTAACGGAAGTGCAGTGGCACAACCGTAAATATCACAAAGTCAGATTTTTAAAACCCAATCAGATCTCTCTCTCTCTCTCTCTCTCTCTCTCTCTCTCTCTCTCTCTTCCTCTATCTCTCTCCTCGTGGGCGGGTGGTTTTTCAAATGGTGCGAACGCCGCCATCCTACCACCAATTCTGGGGCCACCACTTGCAATATCTCTCTCTCTCTCTCTCTCTCTCTCTCTCTCTCTCTCTCTCTACCCAGCCCACCCTTTTTCTCCAACCAAAAACACGACATTTGGCAGCAGTTTCGAAGGGAAGAATCGGCAGAAACTGCCACCGTCACCGATGACGTTCCCGTCCACCTTGAGCTACATTGTCACTTGGAACAGGAAGTCCTCTCCTCCCTCTTGCTTTTTCCTAGATTGTGCGATGGTGTTGGTGGCTGTCTCCGCCATATCAAGGCTATGAAATTTCGGTTAAAATCGTGCGTTTTTTGTTTCAATCCAGCTATCTCCAGCCACTTTTTGGCCATAGTCCAGAACAAAAGTTGCTCCACTCATTGTCCTGATCATGTAGGTATAGGTCTTGACTGATAGTTTGGAGATTTTTCTATCGCCGAAGTTTACTCTAGGCACCCACGTGTTGCCTGCTCTTGTGGGGGTGCGTGGGCTACTTTGTGTCGGGCCATTGGGTCCTAAAATGATCTCCATGTCATCCCAAGCACAACGGTATGCTCGGATTTGAATTTCGTTACCGTTTGACTGTCGATCGGATTACGCATATTAGGCGTTATTCATGTTTGATATGTTTAGACCGTTGGATCGACTCTATTTTCATATATGTTGATCTAGGAACGTCTAGGATCGTGTAGGAATTCGTGGATCATGAACCGGAGTCCTGGATGCTCTGATTCAGTGATTCAAAGATTAGGGTAAATGGTAACCATCCGATCGTGTGATCCCCAGAGATCCGACCGTTCGATTCGGACCAAACTTACATGACATGTATTATAAACCCTGTCGAGCCCATAGGAACTTTCAGATTGAAAATAGGAGGTCGTGAGCCTTGTGGGCCTGGTATACCAAAAATGAGAAGTTTAACCAACTGTTGGCCACAGATCTTTTGAGATCGTCTTATCTTTTGGAAAGGTACTAGAATGGCTTTGGGACCTTTCCAAGGTTGTGTACACACATTAAATCTCTTATTATGGTCTTACTGTACCAGATAGTAATACTGAAATTGATTGTTTGGTAATGAGTATTTTGGTTAAGGAGGTTATGAAAGTGAGCTATCGGTTCGGTTTCGGCCTTTACCTTGTAATACGAGACTCTCCATTTATATATTGTTATTATTATTATCATTTTATTATTATTATTATTATTATTATTATTATTATTATTATTATTATTATTATTATTATTATCGTTTTATTTGGATGATTGTTATGATAATTCACTTATGGCTTGATAGAGGGGTTTGGTGTCAGTAAGGATATATTTAAATGTCGATTATATGTTTACACTCAAACATATGTCTGTGTGATTGGGATATGAGTATCTTGGATATTGATGCAGGTTTTCAAAGGGTTGTCTTGGAAAGTGAATAATAAGGGTTATGAATTCTGGTTTGTTGAATAGTATATTATACGTATGTGGAATTGATTTGAGAATGGATGTTGAGAGTTATGGGTGATCTAACTCAAACTAGTGAAAAACTTAGGATGGAATACGTGATTATGGGAATTTCGGGAATGCTTATCATTATTATTATTATTATTATTATTATTATTATGTATATGGGTTTCGGGTACCTTTGAATATTTGGAAAGTAGATTTTGAGAATATTATCGTTTATATATATATATATATTAGTTTATGAAGTGGATTTTGGATCTTGATGATGGCACGCCATCTCATGTACCCCCCCCCCCCCCCCCCCCCCCCCTCGTTACTAATTCTGGAATTGATGGATACTTAGAAACTGTGGTTGTAATTTGGATATGCGGAACATGGGCACCCTCGACCGGGTGTTACCGTAGACCCTTAGCGGGGTAGTCTATGCGCGTATGACTTGTCACAGGTGCATGAGTATTGAAAATTTTGTTGTGCATGCTGGTGTGCCCAGTCCCCCGGTTGGATGGCTCGTCCTTGGCCATATGGTTGTTGAGGATTCCTCCATGTGGTTCAACCAAACAATTCCCGCGTTGGATTGTTTTCCCCGATACATGGTGTGTACTATCATCTGTACCTCCCATTGAATACTAATACTTGGAAACAGTGGGCATGGATACTTGGATACATGAAAATGGATAACTGGTTAGTCTGTGCGTGTTGGTGAGCACAGTCCCCCTGTTGGACGGCTCATCCTTAGCCACATGGTTGTTGAGGATTCCTCCATGTGGTCTAGTCAAACGATCTCCGGATTGGATTGTTCTTCCCCTGGTACTTGATGATGGTGTGAGGTGTGTGTATTGAGATAGAGTATGGTTGCGGGAATGAACTGATAAAAGGAAAAGAACTTATAAAGTGTTTAGTGGATGCCTTGTCGAACTTGATGTTGATATTTGAATCTAAATTTAATCGTTGTCTTTACTTTAAATAATCGTATATTATCTGAATGTTGAGTATTGATTTAAGAACTACGTGTGGCTTGATCCCTCACAAAGAGGTATGTAGGTAGCTTGGAGTTTAACTTAGGTGCAGCCGCAAAATAAATTGTTTGAACTGTGCTTGTATTGTTCTATGTGAGGAAATGAATTTTGGAAAAAGGAATGTATTCTCTGATTACTGTTTTATTAAGTGTTACGAGTATATGGACTTACAAATGAGTTCAAAACCTAGAACGTTTTAGAAAATGTTTGGTTATGAGGACGGGAGGCCATTGATGTTAATTGCATGTTTTTATCTTGTGCATGCTGCTGGTTCAGATTTATAAATGTTTTGACATGTTTAAAATTTTTGGGAATGTCCATTTTTCAAGGGAGACTGTCGAAATTCTGGCAGAAAGTCTCGTTTCTTTAGTAAGTGGGCCCGACATCAGTATGATGTTGGAAAGACCACAGGATTCGTCCCGGGTTTTGAGGAATTCAGGGCGGGTCTTGTCACTATGTATAAGCTCTAAGATTTAGGTGTTTCTCTCTACATGTTTGAAAGAATTACTTGTTTGTTTGGCTTGAACACATACTTCACATTTGCGCTTAAAGTCTATGTTAGACTTAGGGATTAGCTCAAGATCCATCAACCTTTTGATTTTGCTCAAATTTACATGTCCTAACCTTCCATGCCATACATTACAAGATTCAACATTGAAAACTTGAGGGGAAATTTTATTATCTTCAAAAACTACATTTATTTTGAACAATCCATCACAAATATATCCTTTTCCAATAAATACATTGTTTCTTGTAATAATAATCATATTCTACTCCATTACAATTTTGTATCATTGTTGTACTAAGGACGATCCACTGATAAGGTTTCTCCTCATGTCAGGAACACGTCGCACATCCTTGAGAGTTAGAGTCTTCCCATATGTCATCTTTAATTCCAGTTCTCCTATTCCACGTACTTGTGCGACGGTATCATTTCCTAGGATTACACTTCCTCTACTTGAGTTCTGATAATTTTTGAAAAATCGTTTGTCAAAACACACTATGTTTACCCCAAAATCTAACCACCAATCACTATTACTTAAATATGTGACATTAACTAGAGGTTTAAAACTATACCTTAGATTGAGTTCATTTTGATCCTCTTGATCCACCAACATATTCACTTGGGATTTAGAACCCCTTTGTCCTTTGTTCCACTTAGGCTTTGGCTTGTAGGGCCCAGTGTTCTTGTAATGACAATCTTTGGCCTAATGATTTGTTCTCTCACAAACGAAGCATGGTTGATCCGTATTGCCATTGGAATTATTATGGGGTCTATTGTGCTTGAGATTTTGGTTTCGATTGAGTTGGTTATGATTGGGTTGGATATTTCTGTCTGTCAAATTTCCTTCTAGATTGGAAACGATTCCTATTGTTTAAACTTTCCACTAGGTTCACCTTTATCTTTCTTTCCTCATGCTTGTTACTTAATCTATGTTTCTCTTCAATCCTAAAGGAGTTTAATACTTGGGTTGAGGTTAAATCTCCTTGTTTGTGGCTAAGGGTTGTTGCAAAGTTTGACCAACTTGAGGGTAATTTATTAATGAGACAAGAAACTTTAAACTCTACTAAACTTAGTACCCTTAAGTTCTATTTTTCTCAAAAAATCTTGGTACTCATGAATTTGTTCACTTACAGTTTTATTCTCAACCATCATATAACTATTAAAGTTTGAGATTGTAAAACGATCTATTCTCGCAAATTATCAGAGAGAGCACTAAGGATTCTGTTATGACAATGATATTCTATTTCTTCTTTTGTCATCTTGCGCTTAGTTTTAGAAGTTGTTTCATTATAATTGGTTTCACTAGTTTGAGTAGGTGTGGTTTGATTTTCTAAAGCAAAAACTAGTCCTAAATAATTAACCAATATTTGAGTTGTTTTTGCCGCCTCTTAAAATTTGTCCCATTAAAATTTCCAGGTTTAACATTATTGGTCTCTACATTATTCATCTCAATTCCAATAAACAATAATGAAACAACAAAATCTGAAATTTAAATGTAATACAAGTTGAAATTTAAATCAAACAATTGGTAATAAATAATATAGTCTATTTAAAATAAACAATAGAGAAAAAAAAAAACAATTTATGACAAGGTATTTCACTTCAATTATTATTTTATATTCCAACGGTGTACTTTCTTTTTTCTTTTTTTTATAACAAAAATCCAACGGTGTACTTAATTAAGCTTTGAATAGCAACTTTCAAAAAAATACGTTATTAAGTTTTCAACGGTGTACTTAACTTTAGTTTTTTAAAAAGATATTTAAAGGTTTTGAATATCTTCCAAAACATAAATATCTTCCAAAACATACATACCAAAAGGTTTAAATATTGGTTTGAAAACTTTTCCTTAAAGTTGGATTGAAGTCTTGATTTTGAAAAACGTGTAGCTGTCCTTTTTCAAAAAATTTATTTTATTTTAGTTTTATAAGAAGGAAAATAAATTGAAACTTATTGCAACAATAAATATGGTAAGAATAATTTTAACATACAAAGCTTTAGATTGTTATTAAAATTGTGTTTTTCCTTTTCCGTAAAACCCAAATTCAAAACCTTTTAAATATAAATAATATATAAAACAAAGGTTTAACAAGAAAGTAAAAAATTTAGAAATAAATAATGGACAAATAGAATAGGGAAAGTTGCATAAATACCATTTGAACTTTCAGGTATATGCGTCATTACCACCTGAACTTTTAATTTTTATTTTTAACCACCTGAACTTTGTAAAGTGTTGCCATTCACCACCTACGTCTAACTCCGTTAAAATTTCTATTAAGTTTAAGGGTATTTTCGTCAATTAGCTATAACAAAGAATAATCATATACAAGAACGGATTTTTTTATAATAAAAAAGTTAACCTAATTACAGCGCCTTCACCCTACCCCTTCTCCTATGTTTCCAACATCAATTCGCTCTACCCAAAAAACCTCACCCTCCCAAAACCCACCCTCTGCACACACCATACTCTATATTCATCTTTGTTACTAGAAAAAAGAAAAAAAAAAAAGAAAAAAAAAAAAAAAAAGAGTTGAAAAAGAAACATAAAAAAAAAAGTGTGAAGTATGAATAAAAGGGATGAGAGGTAAGGGTTTTAGTCGAGTCTCCTTAACCATGATGGTTCACTTTACACCGAAGGAAGTTTGTGAATTCTTTTCTAATTAATTCTAAATAGCTTAGACTCTGTGGTGGGATTACTTGGATCTATTGAACATATGTTCTAGTTTTTAACATTTGCTATGGATTGCAACTTGAAGGTGGAAATTTTGTCCTGATTAAGTGTTAGCCATATGTCTAGTCTGTTAAGTTTTTATTTTTGTTTGAGTCTTGTTTCGCTTGAGGACAAGCAAAAAGCTAAGTTTGGGGGTATTTTGATGGGTATATTTTATATTATATATTTAACCTCATTCTTAATATATTTTGGTTAATATTTTGGAAGAATTTTGATACTTTGAATTATATTTCTAATATAGGACTTTCGATTTCCTCTGGAGCAAAACATAATCAAATGGATGAATTTTAGAGGAATTCCAGTTGGAGGACGTACGTGAGTCACTTAGCTTGATCGTATCGAAATTCCAGATTTTTCTACCAAACGGTTATTTTCTGGCAATAAAATAAAGGAGCAGTACGTGGTTCTAGAATAGTGACATTTTGGGATTTTATTGCGTTTTTGGAGCCCAAGATGACCTCAGATGGGTTCGTGGGCTTCTGGAGAAATGTTCAGAATATTTTTATCTTTAAAACGAGCTATTTTGGGCCGGATTTAGAGGAGATTTGAGGCCAAAACGTGGTTGACCAGATTGTGGGCAGATTCTCCTAATCCAATTTGGACTTTATCTCATAGTATTATTTTATTTTAACTTAGTTTCCTTGTGGGGATAGGGGCAGCTAGGTTTTAGGAGGTATTTAAGCTCCTTCTCACAACAATTTTAGGACTTCTTTTTGGCTTTTGGAGCAATTGCTAGGGTTTTGGATTTTTGTGACTTTCAGGTGTTTTCATTCTTATTCATTCAAATGATATTTTTTTGGATTTCAATTATGAATAGGTGTAACTAATTCTCTATTGCTAGGGCGAGGCCATAAGCCTTAGCATAAATATGTAATTTTATTAATTTGCTTATGAATGGATGCATGTTTGCTTTGAATTACTAATCACTGCGTTTAAAATTATTTATCTATTTTAATGACTGATCACCATTAGGATATGTAGACAAGTAATTTGATGCAATTTTTGTTGGAACATCACCCTGAAAATTGAGGAGGGCTTCTTGTGATTAGTAGTTGTAAGTTCACTTAAGGCGAACATCACGCTCTTAAGGATTGCATGGTTTTTCAAGGGGTTTTCACAAAGCTTAATGAGTCTTGCATGTTTATATTTGATTTGAACATCATAGACGGATTGCATGTTAGATATATGTTTTTGCTTGAACATCACAAGGAAAATATGCATTAGGAAAACCTAACCTTCAAAGCATTTATGTGGAGATTCATAAGTAATTGATAGAATTGCATAGGATTGCGACAGTGATGGCTAAACCCTAGTTTTCTCTAAATTGGTAGTCTTTAAAAAGAAATATTTTTTCTTCTTTGTTGTTATTATTTCCCAACTTTCAGATTTCTTTTACTATTAATTTAATCTTTTCAAATTCATAGACTTCAAATCTTTGATAAAATCTATTTTAGTTATTAATTAAGAGTTAGTTTAATTACAAATTAGTCAAACAATCTTTGGGGACAACAACCTTGCATGAGCACTTATACTACAATTAGCTTGTATTCTTGCAAGTATTTTCAGTGATTTTAACCCTATTGCGCAGGTTCTAAAATTTTTATCATAGAGAATGTATGAAAGTGGGAGAAGAGAGAAATCAGATTGTAGTGTGTTTCAAATGTGAAGGAGGAGTGGCCTTTTATAGGCATCCCACACTTGCAACCTTCATACGCATTAAATAAGAAAAATTAAGGCAATGAATAGAAAATAAAAACTGAAAATTAAACAATTGTAACTCCCATAATAAATAAAAGAAAACAATCAAATCATTAAAATAAAATTTTAAAAACCTTCAAGACAACAAGTCTTCATTCTTCGATAGATTATTTCTTAACGTGTGGGCTACACTCTCGACTTTACAACGGGATTTTCATTTTCGTTTTGATACAAGTTTTCTTTAAACCCAGTTTAATTTGGAGAATAAAATTTGTATACCTAACAAAATCTCCATTAATGAAGAAAGAAATCTACAGAGATTGAGATGGACTGAGCATGATTGTAGTAGGAGACAACTTTGATTGCTACTAGGATGTGTTGGTTTGGTTTTCTTTTTCTATTTAATGGCGCTGGAAGTAAATACGTTAAAAAAGAAGGACAAATGCATTGAAGCATCTGGCCACAGGCTGTTATTGAGAAGTCAAAATTGATGTCTTGCATCCATTTATTATTATTATTTTAATAAAATTGGACTCGTATCTTCTGGCAAAATAAAAAATAAAAAATAAAAAATGAAAAAATAGGACCTTTATCTAAGAAGCTTTATCCACGACATTGACCAATGTCCATAATTGGAACAGCCAGTGTCTGAGCAACTTGATCTGTTTGAACTGAAGTTCTAGCTACATTTTGACAATTCCAACTACAAAGGAGAAGAGAAGAGCAACCCATGGCCATTGTAGTTGTCACCTCTTGCGTCCTGTTGGTTTTTTACCTTCTCTGCAGCGTCGCAAGGGCAATTTCTTTTGCATACTCGAACACGAAACGCAAGTGGATTGAAAGAGAATCCAGGTTCTTAGGCGCTCTTTTAAAAGATTATGATGAAGTTTTGAGGTCAGAGGATCAAATCACACGGAAAGCCAGTCAGTTTTTGGATTCTGAACAACTCATCCAGGCAGGAATTACTCTTCGACTGAATGAAACGGAGCAGAGCTGGATAACGAATGCAAGAAAAGTGGTTTCGGAGGCAACGTGGTGCCTTGAGAGCTTCGAAGAATTGAGAAAGCGAAGCAAATCTTCCAAGTGGTTTGTTTTTTTATTAATAACTAATCATCTGCTACCCATGCTTGATGTTGCCCGTGGGATGAGGCGGATCGAGGAAATGATTAATAGCAACCTTGGGATGAGCCGGAGGAGGAGGAGTAGCAAAGGAAACAAGGAAGTATGCGCAAGGGACATCCGCGCAACACTGGAGCAGTCAAGGTCCAAGGTTAGAAGCCTGCTTGCCAGATCCGTTGTTGATGAGATTGATGAATATCAATCTGTTCAGACACCAGCGCTGTGTGTTAGCTTAAGAGCTGCTGAGTTGGTGTCCTCCCTAATGGAGCTGATCATTGGAAACTCAAAATTGATGGATGGCATGGTGGAGCAAGTGATATCCGTCAAGATGCATGTAGATCTGCTGCCTTTTTTCATGGAAGATTTACAATCGCTAAAGCTGGAAAGTGAAATGGAAAAGTCATGGTTGGTGGAAGCAAGCAAGACGGTTGAGGAAGCAATAAATGACATTGCCTACATAAATATAGCAGCAAATCGACAGAAATGGTGGTGGTGGGTATATTTCAGCCGTAATTGGAGGGCTAGGCGGAAGCTCAAGGGGGGGAATAATGTCCCTTGGCTCCAAGATCTCCGACCTTCTGGAAACAAAGGAAAGGTATGGTTTTAAATTTATCACAGGACGGTCTTCAAATTTTGCCCGCAAATCTCCTCGACAGCAAACCGTTGAGTATCAGGATATGGACAGGCATTTGTCATCAGCTGTAGAAAACATTCGTAACAGGCTCATTCAATTGCGGCCAACAAGCAAAGAGTTATCGTTGTGTGTCAGCGCAATGAGCAAGGAGTTGGAGCACATGCACAAACTTTTCAAAGCTACCAAACCCACTGAAGACTTCAACCAAAAAAAAAAACCCCACTGAAGCCTATGCCCCTAAGTTTAGAAGTGCTTACTTGGAGCAATTGAAGAAACTGACTTGTGAAGCAGAGCAGTACTCAAAGGCCTCCGGCATCCAAGGCTCAGAGCTTGTAACCACCATCTCGGAGATTAAGGGAATCACGCACGCAGTAAATCTTCTTCAGAGATGCATAAAAGTATATTCGATTGAGGTAAGGGCGGATTCTTGCTCAGTAGTTGGTCTGGAAGAAAACGTATATGAACTGGTCTCGCAACTGACTTCTAACAGAAAAGAGCGCTCTGTGATTTCCATTGTGGGGATGAAGGGAATTGGTAAGACAACTCTGGCCAAGGAAGTCTATAACCACCCTACCATTCAGCGCCTTTTTCAAGTCCGTCGTTGGGTCTCCGTACCTCAAGTTTTTGACAAAAGTGAACTATTGGAAGCTGTTGGAAACCAGGTCCTGAAGACGCAAGAGAAGCAGGGCAGGGAAGACTACTGGATTGAGAAAGTGAGGGATTTCTTGGAGGAGACGAGATACCTTCTAGTGTTAGACAATGTCTCGTCAATGGAAACCTGGGATGCTCTTAAAGTAGCATTTCCAGTAATGGCAAACAAGAGCAGGATTGTCCTCACCACATGCAAGAAGGCCATCGCGTCACATGCTGACCAAAATAGCATTCACCACCACCTTCGGTTACGAACCAAACAAGAGAGCTGGGATCTTTTTTCCCAGATAGTGCATCACTGTCCTGATGAACTGCAAACTGATGCAAAGGAAGTTTTAGGGAGAGGCGGAGGCTTACCACTTGCCATAATAAGTGTTGGGTATATACTGTCGTGGAAGGAAGTGTCGACACCAGAGGAATATTTGAAGGAGCTTGAGCGTATCGCTCAAGGACAGAACCGAACACTGTGGTTGGATACTGTGCAAGTGAATAATGCAGACTTGCAATTCGACGAAATTCTGAGTAAATGTTTGTCTTACTTCCAACTTTTCTCTAAGGACTTTGAAATCCCTGCAAGGAGAATTGTCGCTTCATGGGTTGCACAAGGATTGGCACAAGTAAGCGGAGATGAGAAAACAAAAATTCCTGAAAATGTTGCATACGCGTATCTATCAGAGTTGATTAGGCGTAATGTGGTTCAAGTGGTTCAAAGAAAGCCTAATGGAAAGGTCAAGATATGTCGCTTGCCTAGTGCTGTGCGACATCTCTTGTTGCAAGGTGGCAACGACAATAATAGCAGCGAAACAGGTTCAGGGTCATCTCTAACTTCTCCTAAAAGTAATGTAGACGGAAACTATAACCTTCATGATTCTGAAGATGGTAATACATACGATACCAGTTCCCGTCAAATTCATGGTCTCTACACAAATTGGCGAAATGTTTTGCTGAAGGAAAGCTTTCCCCGATCGGTTCTCTTCTTTGATGACCGAGCAAAAATCAAACCTGGAGAGGAAGTAGGTGAAATTATTAGTAGGGGCATTGCTGGTGGTCTCTTCGGAAAACTACAGACTCTTGACCTTGAACGTGTGTTCAGACCAAAGTTGCCGGAGACCATTGGAAAATTAAAGCAGCTGACATATTTGGGATTAAGGCGAACTTACCTATTGACGATCCCTGAATCTATTGGGGACTTGGTGAAACTCTTAACTCTAGATTTGAAGCATACCCATGTTAGAACACTCCCTAGTTCAATATGGAAGCTGAAGAAAATTCGGCATCTCTACTTGAACGAGAACTGTCAAATACATCGACCAATTTTCATGATATCGATGAAAGATCTGATGATATTATCTGGCCTATTTGTGGAGAAGGGCCATCCTCTCAAGGATTGTCTGGACAAGTTGACGAAACTTCGAAAATTGGCTTTGGTATTCAATCTTGCACCTACAGAGCAAATGCTAGTGGCGAAATGGATTGAGAAACTGACTGACCTAGAATCTTTGAGGCTGAGATCAATAGATGAGAAGAGGGCACCTCAGCATCTGAAACTAGAGACCATCTCTCACCTTACGAATCTGTCCAGCCTACATTTGTTTGGGAAGCTTGAAAATCAGGTCATCATAAATCAACTCCCGCAAAGCCTCACCCAGCTTACCTTATCGGCCTCTAAAATTAAAGATGATCCAATGCCAACGCTAGGCCTGCTTCCGAAACTTAGATCCCTTTCTTTCCACTCTGATTCTTATCTAGGAACACGGATGGTTTGCTGCAAAGATGGATTTCCCCTTCTTCTATTTCTGAAGCTTTGGAATTTAGATACCCTGAAAATCTTGGCCGTGCAAAATGGAGCAATGCAAATCTTCGCTACATAGATACTAGATCCTGCCACAACTTGACCATCACCGACTCTAGAAGGTAAATAATGAGCATGTTTCCTATCTGTTGAGATCACTTTTTCTTTGTTTCCTATCTGTTGCTTGCCCCTAGAAGGTAAATAATGAGCATGTTTCCTATCTGTTAAGATTACTTTTTCTTTGTTTCCTATCTGTTGCTTGCCCCTAGAAGGTAAATAATGAGCATGTTTGGGTAAATAATAAGCCACCTTTACATGATCTGTGAACTTAATCACAAGAAATGCATCAAGCTTTGTCTACCATAAATTGTAGCGTCACACATCCTCATGCGAGGAGCCTGAATATGAAGACCACGGTGTCATGGTGCTACAACACACAATCTAGCGGTGTTTAAGATTCGATCCAATCCAACCAAACCAACCCAATCGATTGATCAGATCTAATTTAATTCAATTTGATCATAAGGTCGATGGTTTTGGTAAATTGATTTGGATCTCTAAATTCAAAAACCAACATGATTCAATCAAATGGGATTTTCTTGTGACAATCCAGTCCACTTGTAGGTTTGATGCTTCTTTAATCCTGATTGACGGCTTGCAAAACTCAAGGGGAGGTGTCGTATAGCAGTGTAGCTTGGAAGTTCGAGTGTCGGAATTGATGTAAAGAAAATAATAGAGCTAAAAAAGAATAATTGAGATAGATAAGTAAATTTAAACAAGATTTGATTTAAAGAAAATTCAATTGATTAAAACACTATTGGGGTTCTACTTTTAACATAAGCTTTTAATTTCCTCTAGAAGTATTCTAAGCATAACTTGAACCATTAGCAACAAACTATCAAAAAATAATTTTCATCAAAATTCTAATAATCTTAGTAATTCTCTCATTTTTTAAAAGCATGAAAGTTTTTACTACACCATGGGAAAAACATGATTGAGCCCATGAAATAGATTATCAAACACTCATCAATTAATTTTTTTTAAAAAAACTAAAAATTCACATTAAAGCTTAAGTTTGGGTCAAACTAATAAAAATTACACACTCATATTAAAAGCTTTCTCCCTAGCCTTAGCTAGGGAGTTAGTTCCCCATAAAATAAAACTAAAACAGAAATTTAGAGAGGAGGAAGACGAGAGAGCTCAAGAGAAGATTGTGAGTTCTGGTGTGTTTTTGAACTATGCCGCAACATCAATTTATAGGAGAATCATAGCAGCACCTCATGGACAATTCCAACTTCATTTGAATAAGGCTAAAAGTCACTTTTGGTCCCTGAAGTTTGGCACTTCAACCACTTTTGACCTGTAATTTCAATTCTGTCAATTTTGCCATTGTAGTTTCGTATTTGTAGCAATTCAATGACATGTTAGTATTCTTGTCAATTTCTTTAATGATGTAAGGGGCAATTTCGTCAACCCAAAACCCTTGTTCGTAAAAACTTGTTTGAAATTCTCCCCATTTCATATAAGGGCTCGAAATTCAACCACTAATCCCAATTTTTGAAGAACCATAAACCCAAATGACCAATTTCAAGAAATTAGGGGAGTTTCAGACGAGCTTTATGCTCAAGGATTTTGTGTTGACGAAATTGCCCCTTACATCGTCAAAGAAATTGACATGAATACTAACTTGTCCTTGAATTGCTACAAATACAAAACTACATGGTTAAAATTGACGAAATTGAAACTATAGGGTCAAAAGTGATTGAAGTGCCAAACTAGAGGGACCAAAAGTGACTTTTAGCCTTATTCAAATGAAGTTGGAATTGTCGCCAAGCCAATCAATAATTCCTTCATTTATTTTGTTCATCTAGTGCTGGCGAATCTCATCCAATTTCTTTTGTTTATGCAATTTCATCTCTTTTATTGGAATACACATCAACCTATGTAATCAATTCAGTTAGCCACATTCTTCCTTCGATAATTCTTTCTTTGGTAGTGCACTTCATCCTCTCGTGCTGGCGGATCCCATAACTTCTTCTTTGTATGCTTGGCTACTTCACTTTATTGGTTGCACCACTCAATTTCCTTTCTTTATTGCAATTGCTAAAACCTAAAATAACCATATTTTAAAAATATATTTCCAAACTATAGACAATATTTAAAAGCGATATAATAAACTCAAATAAAATAAATCAAAGTACTAACAATATTAATTTAGGGATAATGATAATTATGTGCTCATCAAATCCCTTAGCTTCCGTTTGGATGAAGGAATTGAAAATTACATAGAATTCTAAAATAATGGAATTTAAATTTCCATTATTTAAATTTCTAGCAATTGAAGTTTTTAGTGTTTGGATTTATCACTAGTAAAAAAAAACCCTTGTCCGACCAAATTTTGCGCGACGAAAAACTAATCGTCGCTCAAAGTCACTTTGCGCGACGAAACTTAAAACTTCGTCGCTCAAAATCTTGCGTGACCAAAAACAATTCGTTGAGAAAAGTCACTTTGCGCGACAACAATACATCGTCGCTCAAAGTGACTTTGCACAACGAAACAATAAACTTCGTTGCACAAAGTCTTGAGCAACGAAGTGTGTTTCATCGTGCAAGTCTTTACAAAATATATAAAATAAAATAATTATTTTTTAAAATCTTTGCATGACGTAATCCAAAATTTCTTCACTTAAACCAATTTATTTTGTTTTTTTATTTTGTACGCATAACACTTAAGAAATTAAACGGTATATATATTTATTAAGTAGCTTTAAATTTATTATTTTAGTTCGGATCGGATTTTTGTTAGAAAAATATATTTTGTAGTTCGGATTGGGATTTTGTTAGAAAATATATATTTTAAATTGACGATCACATTAGTTCATTGTATTCATATATGGTCAAGGAGTATAATTGTAAAAAAAATCATCAAAATCGGAGTTAAAATAACCGTTAAATCGTGATTTTTCATTTATAACCGTCTAAAAGTTTTGTCCCATTACTTGATCTATGAATGTTTATTTTTTCCGATTTTTGGCGTATATGATCTCGAAGTATAAGAAAACAAGTTTGACGGTTGGATCGTTGAAACTAGTTCTGTTGAATGCATATGGCATTAAAACAATATATTCACTAACAATTAAGAGTTTATTTATACTTTCGTTAAATATAACATAAGATTTTGTGGTATCCACTAGTGTAAATATTTAAATTGAAGATCAAATTCAGTCATTGTATTAAGGAGTGTAGCTGTAAAAAATCATCAACATCGGAGTTAAAATAACTGTTAAAGCTTGATTTTACATTTATAACCGTCGAAAAGTTTTTTTCCCATTACTTGATCTCTGAATGTTTATTTTTTTCGATTTTTGGCGTATATGATCTCGAAGTATAAACAAACAAGTTTGACGGTTGGATCGTTGAAACTAGTTTCATAGAATGCGTATGCCATCAAAACAATATATTCACAAACAATTAAGAGTTTATTTATACTTTCGTTAAATATAACATAAGATTTTGTGGTATTCACTAGCGTAAATATTTTAAATTGAAGATCAAATTCAGTCATTGTATTCATATAGGGTCAAGGAGTGTAGCTATAAAAAAAATCATCAAAATCGGAGTTAAAATAACCGTTAAATCGTGATTTTTCATTTATAACCGTCGAAAAGTTTTGTCTCGTTACTTGATCTCTGAATGTTTATTGTTTCCGATTTTTGGCGTATATGATTTCGAAGTATAAACAAACAAATTTGACAGTTTGATCGTTGAAACTAGTTTCGTAGAATGCGTATGGCATCAAAACAATATATTCACTAACAATTAAGAGTTTATTTATACTTTCGTTAAATATAACATAAGATTTTGTGGTATCCACTAGTGTAAATATTTTAAATGAAGATTAAATTCAGTCATTGTATTCATATAGGGTCAAGGAGTGTAGCAGTAAAAAAATCATCAAAATCGGAGTTAAAATAACCGTTAAATCGTGATTTTTCATTTATAACCATCAAAAAGTTTTGTCCCGTTACTAGATCTCTGAATGTTTGTTTTTGCGATTTTCGGGTATACAATCTTGAAGTATATACAAACAAGTTTGAAGGTTGGATCGTTGAATGGTATGTGTGTGTGTATACATATATACTTATTTATTTATTAAGTAGCTTTAAATTTATTTATTTTGTACGTATAACACTTAAGAAATTGAATAGTATATATATTTATTAAGTAGCTTTAACCTTATTTATATTTTAAATTGTAAAATCAAATAAAATTATTTTTTATTATTCATAACAATTATTTTTATAAATATTGTGCTACGAACCAATTTTTCATCTCTCAAAAGTTTGCGCAAAACTCTAAAAATTTGGGCGGGTTCAAAAATGGGACGCATGATTTTTTATTTTTTTAAAATTTTTTTAGACCTTGCGCAACCAATAATCCAATATTTTTCATCGCACAACACTTTAAAAATGTGGGCGGGTACCAAAAATGGGATGCAAGAATATATATTTTATTATTATTGTTTTTAGACTTTGTGCGACCAATATTTTTCGTCACGCAAAACTTTAAAAATTTGGGTGGGTACCAAAAATGGGACGTTGGAAAATTTAAAAAAAAATTTTTTTTAGACTTTACGTGACCAATATTTTTCGTCGCGCAAAACTTTTCGCGACCAATAATCCAATATTTTTCGTTGCGCAAAACTTTGCCTGACCAATATTCCAATATTTTTCGTTGCGGAAAACTTTAAAAATTTGGGCGGGTACCAAAAATAGGACATGGGATTTTAGACTTTGCACGACCAATATTTTTCGTCACGCAAAACTTTGCGCGACCAATAATCCAATATTTTTCGTCTCGCAAAACTTTGCTTGACCAATGTTCCGATATTTTTCGTCGCACAAAACTTTGCACGATCAATATTTTTCATTGCGGAAAGTGATACAATTTTAAAACCTAAATAACTCCTCCACCATTTTCTCAATGTCTTTCTCTACTCTTACCTCTCCTCTCTCTTTCCCTCCCCCCAAATCCCACCCTTTCTCTCACACTCACTCATCTCACTTAATCGCTCATCTCTCTCTTCACTATCTCTCACTCTCACTCACTCTCTCATCTCTCTTTTCACTATCTCTCACTCTCACACTCTCACTCACTCTCTCATCTCTCTTTTCACTCTCTCTCACTATGTTCTCTAATTCTCTCACACTCACTTCTCCCTCTCATTCTCACTCACTCTCAATCTTGCCAAAAGGTATATTCTCTGCAAGTTTTTTTTTCATTAATATGAGTTTTTGGAGTTAGTTTTGAGTTTGTGTGGGGTTTGGGGTTGAGTATAGGGTGAGGATTGGATTTGTGGTATAACAATTTTAGGGGAGATTATGCCTATTTTATTTTATTTTTTTGTTATTTGACCATATATATATATAATTTTTTTTAAGGGAATCGTCGAGACTTTGATGGCCAAAGTTGAGGATTAGGACGCTATCGAAACATATCATCCGCCACTACCACCACAATAAGCTTGTATTAGGATTTTATTATTGTACTTTGTTAATTTATGTGTACATTTTGAATATTATATATA
Organism: Prunus armeniaca; assembly: GCA_903112645.1. NCBI lineage: Eukaryota > Viridiplantae > Streptophyta > Magnoliopsida > Rosales > Rosaceae > Prunus > Prunus armeniaca. Next base: position 3,145,375 of record CAEKDK010000003.1, on the reverse strand, counting down.
TATATTTATTGGATAATTTGATCACTATTTTTCATATGTAATTTTATTTTGAATATGTCAATTTAAATTAAATTAATTTAAAAATCATACAATTAAATTAAATTTAAAAAGTAAAATTTTGAAAAAAAAATTAATATAATTAAATTAATATTAAAGAAATAATAAAACAAAAAGTCAAAAACCTTGTGCAACAAAATATTTCGTCGCACAAACTATTAAATTAATTTATTTTAATTAAAAAATTTTAAAACACAAAAAATATTTCGTTACACAAATATTTGCGTGACGTTAGTATTCGTCGCGCAAAACTCTAAAAATTTGGGCGGGTACCAAAAATGGGACGAGGGAATTTTTTTTTTAAATAAATTTTTTTAGACTTTGTGCGATCAATATTTTTTGTCGCTCAAATTTTGCGCGACCAATTAAAAAACTTGGTCGAGCAAAGTCTTTCTTCATGATCTTTGCGCGACGAAGTTTTTGTCGCGCTAAAATTTGTGCGACTAAAATGTACTTTGCACGACGAAATTCTCTTCGTTGCGCAAATTGTAAAATGTAGTAGTGTATGTATGTCGAATTTTACAAATGACATAATTTTGTAAAGAGTGCTGCTAAACGAAGTCTAAAATTAACTTAGTACACCATACTACCAAACTATTTATTGAATTACTAATTTACCATAATATAAAATGACCAAAAAGGATATATTGAATTGTGAAACAAATACAAGTTTAATAAGTACACCATATTCAGCCCTAATCAAACTTAGAGAAGTTTTCGTATTGCTTGGTTCCAGTAAAAGGATTTGTTAGCCTGTTTTAGTACAAGGATCTTGTCTCAAGTACCACCCAATGAGCTATATAGATCTTCTCATTGAATTCTGTCGTTCAAGATGACTGATGATGAATGAGATAGTGTTCCGAAAGAATCCTTTGAGTTTGACCCAGCTTCTTTGCCTACCAATCTTGATGAAAATCATTGATTTGAAAAAGGATAACAGAGCCATGAATATTGAACCTAATGGTTTGTCCCGTGAGTTAAAGTGAAGGCAAACTTGTAATGGGTTATGGGAGAGTATGCACAACTGAGAAATAGAAGAATTATGAAAGAGAAACTTCAATGCACAGATCTCCAAGAAAGGCAAATAGCAACATAGATAAAAATAAACAAATAAAATCTTATTTTATTGTCTTATTGGAAATTAAAATTATGCACACTTTGATTTCCTTATAACTTAGTTTGTTTCTTGTATGCATGGGCACTAAAACACGTTGAAAAGAGAAGTAAGATAATGAAGCTTTGAATTTAAGGAGTTAGCAAATCTACTTCCATTGTAGCTCATGAAATTAAAGATTTTGATGCAAACCCAAAATCTGAAAAGAGGGAACAAATTCATGTAAAAAGAGAAACTGGATTTAGGATTGGAACTAGGGTGTTGTGTGATATATTGTATTAGGGTGTATCAAGGGTATTTTCGGTAGTTAAATAGGGTGTATTTAGTTAATTTTACATTTTAATTAAAATATTATGGTGTACTTAGATCATAGGGTGTACTCAGTTAATTTTAGGATTGTTTAACAACGCTCTTTTGTAAATGGCACTGTGAGAGTAAATATTTTCGTCTCCAATCATAGCACACCACGTGGAAAAGAAGAATATCCCTTAAATTAATTAATTGAACCAATTTATTTGGCCAATTAATTGATAGGGATAATATCTTAATTATAGGATATTAACTTTATTTAATAAGATAATGCCATTAATTTAGATATTATCCTAATAAGAAGATATAATCATCATCAAATTAGGAGATTTGGATCTCAATCAAATCCCTAATGGACTCAATCTCTACACTTTGGAGAAAGAATAAACTCCTTCCTAATAAGAGTTTTATTCTTTACGAAACTCTAGCCTCCAAGACTCTTATAAATAGATGGCTTCATTCATTATTTAAGGTACATCTAAATCTACTTGGAAAACCCGAGAGAACTCTCCATCTCTCTCTCCCTAGCCACCACCGCCGCTGGCCACACATTTCTCCTCTCTCTATATATTACATACACGGCTCTAGCCACCCAGTTCTCACCCTAAAGAAATCTCCGTATTCTTTTTTAGCTATTGTTTCACCTAAATTCAATCAAACTAACTTAGACATCAGAGGACCTTTGGCCAACACCCTCCAGGTGTGGTCTATTTACTTCTATCTTTTTTACAGGAATCGAGGAAGAGAGAGAAGAAAGATCAAATGTTGAAGAATCACAAAGCGAATATTCTCCTGCGAGATTATTTGCACAAACAAGCACTATGAAAATTGTGAAATGACGCCTATTTTGTTAGAAATTAAAAATAAATCTCCTTAATTAATTAGGAAGGCTCACGTCAACATTTGATGGCTACCATTTGAAAAGTTATACTACAAAACTTGGACGACAAAAATAAGACTTTTTGTAGTTTTGTCATTGTTAAAAAAAGATCGCAGGAGTTTCTATCTTACCAAATAGGAAACTGTAGAAGAGTTTGATTCAAATTTGACAATTTGATATACCATATACCATGGTGGGTCGAGCTAAATTATTGCCTCAGAGCCCTTATTCTTCTGAAGCCCAAGATCACTAAATTGGCCTTCATTTTCTCTAAATTTCGAAATTATTTAAGGCTCAACCAAAAGAAAATAAAAAGATTTGGCCCAAGGGTTACGCCATTGTCTTCTGGGTATTCCGAAGCCTTGATAGTTTTCTCACTTAGGGTTCGTCGGCCCGACTCGAAACTTTTGGGTTTGGGTCGGGCTTTTTGGGATTTTTTTTATTTTTTGGGCCAGTCCGAGGGTCTAAACAGGTTGGGCATTAAATCATTTTGTTACACTTTTTTTTTTGGGGGTCAAAAGTGATGGATAAAGAGTCTTCTCTTAAACATTAGTATAGATTACTACATAACTTAAGAAAATAAAAATATAATAGCCAAACTCTTTTACTAAACCTAGACCAATAGCCAATATATTTAAAACTATTATACCTAAAAATGAATCTTATGAAAATGTGTTACTTCTATCCCAAACTAGGATTAACATCATGAAAATTAAAGCAATTTGTGACATTAGAATTAATAAAATCAAAATAAGCTTTCAAATTCTTTATTGAACCATTAAATTTGCACTTGACAAAAAAAAAAGGGGCACTAAAGAATAATGTATATATTTTTGTTTGTTACAAAATTTTAGACAACATTGAAAAAATTAACTTAATTTATAACATGTGTAAACAAAATAAGAAGTTTATTAGTTTATCATACATATTACATTATTTTGATTAAGTATAAAATGAGGTTAGATAGTGCTTCAATTAAATTTTTTTTAAAATAAGGGCATAGGTGGGCAAGCTAAGGGTTTCAAATTCTAACCCCAAGTCCTACCCAACCTTAAAATGGGATGGACTAAAAACAAAAAAAAAAATGGGATGGACTGAGCTGGCCTAACCATCAGGACGGGCCGTACTTTGGCCCATCGGACCTCGATTTACCTACTTTGGCTTGCGGCCCGGTGACCAAATGATGATCCCTATTCTCACCAATGGGGGAAATTCTATAGTAAGGCCAAAGATGATCCCTAATCTCTCTCTCTCCGGGGTCTGTAGTCATTCTCGCAAGAAGATGTGTTTGGAAAGTTTGAAGCAGCTTTGACATACGGGTTTATTTTCACTTTTCATTTAGGCCCAATATTCATTTATTTACTTATTTATTTTGATGACATATTGATTATACTACGAAAGAAAGTACAGTTTGAGGATTAATTATATGCTTGAGTGACAAGCAGTATTTTTTCTAATTATAATAATTTAGTATCTGAAATTTGATAGTTAGGTTTTTTTATTTTTTGTTTTGGAAAACGAGTTCGTGGTTATTTGACATTTTTCAATTGTATATATTAGGGGATTTCCAGAATTAGTGGCAAGGCAATTCCTAACATAATCTGGCCTCAAGCTTATTGAGTTGCTGGAAAATTATCATTTCCAGTAAGAAGCATGAGAGACTTAAACCTCCAACCACTTTCCAGCAGCACAATACCTGAAAGATTGAGTGTCAAATTTTCATAAATCCATTAATTGGCGGCCTAGTAGCTAGCCTCTTTAGAGCATCCACAATGGGAGAGTGTATATGGGGCTATATGTTAAATATACACTCTTTGTTACCGGAATCGTCTCCAATGGGGAGATGTAAATGGATGTAAATAGACATCACCACCATGGAGATGTAAAATAAAATGTACATTTACATCTATTTTTACATCTTTTGCAGGAGGGACCCACCCGAGAAAAGAGAGGGAAAATTATACATCTTAGATTTACATCATTTCTCATTGGAGCAAAAAACGTATTTACACCTCCCAGAAGTGTAAAAGGAATGTAAAAGTGGCTTTACACCCCCTAAAATACACCCCCCACTGTGGATGCTCTTACAAAACCATTAGCCTATCGTGTCCAAGGCATAACCCAACCCAAATTGCACACAATGAGGACCAAGTTGTGTGTGGCAACTTGACACTTGGCAAGGTCATATAGTTAGCTTGGACATATAGCTAAGGGTTTATCCGAGCTTTTAGATGATACTCTCTCTTTTAACTGCTGGATCAAATTGGTTAACTGTTAGATCAAATTGATTAATTTAATTCAACAGTTAAGATATAGAACCTCATCCCACGACCTTCGATAAGGCCTTTATTATAAAATGAATGATGCAACATTAGTATTATTTAGTGTATAAGTAAAAAGTAAAAGCTTTTTCTTTTCATTTTTTAACTTCTAGAGAGGGGAAACCAGTATTCTATAACATGCATGCATCTTGGCTTTTTAGTTGACAAGGGTCTTTGATTTATTTGCTAGTTAACAAATGATTCTTCTTAAGTCTTGAGCGTAAATCAAGCAAATTGAATCTTATATATAAAAAGAAGCTACATTTTCCTAAGCAAGCAATCCACTATTAATTTGTCCTTTTGGGTTAGAAAGTCTAAAATTGTCTAGAGATCTACAAAGCTGTTAACTTGGGATTAAATGATACAGCAGTTTTTATAATCAGCATTAGATCAATTTTTTATTTATTTATAGCTTTTTGGTTGAACACAAGATCCAGAGTAATGTAGACGAAATTAGTAAGATAAACTATAATTATGTTTTTAGATGTGAACACTGTCATTTTATTGAAATTTGAGTCGTTTGCTTAACAATTTTTTTATCTTATTTTATGCTAAGTCGTACTTAATTCACTTTCCTTGGAGATGAACTTGTGAAATTTGGTTAATTATATGTCAGATTAATGTAACAAGATGCTATAGAAACAAGTATATAGTAGCCAATTTTCCATTGGCATGTGTTGCAACTGCCATTCATGCTAAGAACAGAAAAATGCTACTTATTCAGGTGAGAAATTGAATCTCGGATATGTATTCAAGTGACCTTATTTTTATAGCATCTTATACATTCCTCGCTCATTGTTCACCTAATTTTCACGTATTGCAATACTATAAATATTTACTAATTAGTGTAGTGATTTGGAGCAACTATTCCTTCAGGAATTAAAAAAATAATACTCCTCTCCTAGAAGAAAAGGAAACTTTAAAAGTTTAATTGAGGCTTAAGGTTTGTGATGTGTGAATTTTAACCTTGGCTGCAATTGGCATAATTCAATCCCTAATCGAAGACCCATATGTGTAATTAACTCATTTTTATTGAAGTTTGAGTCTCGTTATGCTCAATAATCTTTTAAGTCAGGTCTTAGTTGTCTAGAGATCTACAAAGCTGTTGTCCCTGATCACCATGAAACAAGGATTCTGGAAAATATTCAAAACGTTGAAATTACAAACCAGAAAAAACTTTTCTAATATAATATCAACTTCCATTTGTTTTTATCAATCAATGTTTAGCTTTTATATAAATTACAATGACCTCGTTGACTTGGTAGGTTGTCTGATATTCAAGCGGGGATAACATTTGTCCAGTCTTCTAGAATATAGTAAGGAGTTAGGACCAAGGAAAAAGAAATTACAATTAGAACAAGAAGAGTCCATGACAGCTTTTGGCGCTGCTAGTGTGTGTGATATTGTAAGTTGACACATGGTCATCTCATCTTAGCCAAAACTTGAACATTGTCGATTGTCGAGTAATTATTTTGTTTTCCACGTGGCATAGCGTTATTGCAACCAAGCTTTTCTCCTATTATGTACTGAATTTTGAGTCCTTTATTTTTATTTTTTCTGAAAAGATAACCATATGCAGCATCACTCCAAGTTTGGTTTAGCTTTGACATACATTATAACAGAATATATATGATGAAGATTACAAGCTAAATTCCAATCTACCAAACTAGATTTAGTCTCACAGAAAATTGTGGCCTACTAATTTGGAACTTGTCTGCAAGCAAACTTGTTTACTGCACAATCAATTTTGGCCTTTTATGGCCCACAGAAATTTGGTACTGTTCAGTTAGACCAAGATGTGCCATAAGAAGCCAGACATGAGTGAGCAGCTCTCCTCCTCTCCGGAGTTGCTGAGTATGATCTCTCCATCGACACTGATTAGCCGCATACGATAGCATTTCCACCCACACATGACTTATCAGCTCCCACTTCTTCTTATTATCCCAATTTTCCTTTGCTTGCAAATCTTTTGCAAGCCTGCATGCATCAAATAGCACTGACTTGCTTCTGTCACCTTTCACTTTAGCTGGATGGAGGTCAGTGCACACTTCCATGAGCTCTATGCGAGCTTCCTTGCCATCTGATTTCAATTTTCTTTCTGTGAAAAAATCCTCAGCCTCAGAACATGTGTCTCTATACCTTATCTCTCCAATCCCATTTGGCAACATGAAGGGGCAAATGACTAAAAGGTACAACATGTAGTTCGACAATCGCATACTTGCTCGACAATTTAGGTTCGTAGCAGGGTTCATTTCTTCATTGAGATCAGAATAGTAGCATAGATCTGTAGCAATATGCCAAAGAAGGATGCTCTGGTCAAATTCAGCATCATTAATGGTCCAGCCAAGTATCTTTAGACCTTTTTTGTCGAGCACCTTGTCACCCCTTCCAGCGCATAATTCTTTCCGATCCTTGAAACTCTTGGCACTTTTTGATTTCTCTTGGAGCTGCCCAAATATCAACTTCTTCACGAAATCTAGGGATTCATCGCTGTAGTCTTTGTACCGATGCTTCTCTAAAAACGTATTTATATAACAGTCCTTCTTGAAAAGAATGCACTTAGCTGGCTTAGTCTTAAGACAAAATTTTATGAGCTCGTATTGTCCCAAGGAGTTAGACCAGCTCTTGTTGTTAACCAATGGGAGGTATGAAACAGTTTTATGCAAGAAACCCCCCACACAAGCCACCGTATTTGTGTGCTTGTTCTTGTTCAGCCACAGCTTTGTCCAGTCTGAGGAAAGCAGTATGATTAGAGCATAAATTTCTAGGATGATAGCTCCTGCCAACATAATAAATGTGATAATCACATCCATTTCCCTGTATGCTTGCTTCTCGATGAAAAGGAAAATTAGGAATACTAAAACTGTTAAAGAAAAAGTAAAACAACGGAGAATGCCACCAAGGCCAGAATAAACGAGGACTGCTTTAGTATAAAACACATCATATATGAAACCTAGCTCAATCTCAATAACTTCAAAAGCTTCCTCACAGGTTGTGGCTTGGAAGAAGTTTTGGCTGTTATCTACATCATGGAAGTTGAGGATGAGATCAGCACAGAGCTTCTTTAAACTTTCAAAGAAAGTGTAAGCTTTGTTTATTGGATCATTTTGGCTACTGTCATCATCAGCTGCAGGTTCGCGTGATTGATCGCTACCTGTGGCAGCTTTGGATGCGCTGAATGTTCCAAGTTCTACCCTGAAGCCCTCATCTCTCCTTGATTTGTAGTCTTCCATGTATCTATCATAATTCGGACCAGGGTCAGGAGCTTGGAGCATAGAATCTCTAAATTGCTCACTGCTTGCAGATCTTAAAACCCAAGTCCTCTCCCCAGACTTTATAATCCCAACTATGAACATTGGTAATGCCAAAAAATTCAAGGCTTCACTAGACCATGCTCTGAATAAGATATTGGAAGCTACAAGTAACTGGGAACCTAGCCTAAGCAAGTGCCTCAGCCACAACTCATTGTCTTCTGAGGAATAAGCAGCAATAATATCTGGGCCACCAAGATGCAAGAGAAGAAAGGGTGCCCAAAATGCTGTTATTATATAGTCTGGGTTTGCAGAATCACCTTGAAAGTCTTCTTGGCTGTTGGAGAGTACGCCGAGTGAAAATGTTGCAGTTGACTCAGCCAACAAGTAAGCGAGCCACAAAACAATTCTGAGGTAGTCATTGGTTGAATGCTTTCTCCAGTTCCCAATCAGGATTAGGATGCTTTGAAAGCCGAGGCTGATTAGTACTGCAACACGAAGCTCCCACAGGCTCCAGATTTTGATCACCCGTTCTGGGAAAAGCTGCATTGCCTTCCTCCTCTTTGTGAAGAGCAAGGTGCTTATAACTGGAAATGAAAGAGAACGTATCAGACACAACATTTTAAGTTTGCATACTCATTCTAGGAAGTATATAACTTTTCTTGAAGTACAAAAAAACAAGTGTTTTCAATCAAGTTAATGAATTTAGAAGGAAACAGAAATTAGTAAAAATCTCACTTGTGACTAGCATGATTTTTCTTTGTTTTAGGATTTAAGAGGCAGCTGTAAAGTAGCAACACTTCCGGCGGCTTGTGTTTGTTTAGCTTTCCAGCATGCCGGCGGTGATGCCAGAGAAAGAGAGGAAGCTCTCTCAGAATCGATGGACTTGTATTGATAGCTGCCCAGAAAACAAGACAAGGGAGCTGCAGAAGAAGCAAGAGTTGAATCCTTTCTAATATAACCAAGGAAAAATATTATTAATCATCACTTTCTTAGGGGAGGCTATCCCTTTTAGTTTTTACAGGTTACCTATCAAGAGGAATTGTCGGCAATGAGACTCGAACTTAAGCCTTCATAGTGAACAAAATGATCCTTACCAACTCAACAAACTCTTATTGATTTATTAATATTATTAGTTTGTGAATTCGTCCATTGTAACATGTGAACTTGAACTTGTAATTTTAAGCTATATGGATGATTTTTTTTACTTTTTTTTTGGCTTCCCACGCGCTTTGCTTGTTATTGGTGTAACTGCTTGTCTTTGATTAATGAATTCTTAAGTTCAAATGAGTTTGTGTAAGATCTAAGTAAAAAGGAAATTTTTTAGCAATTCTCCTTAATTATAGATCTTGTTCCACCTTAGCCCTTTTTTAACCTTCAATTTGATTTTGAAACCCCATAATCTTTCAAAACATGCCAATGTGGTCCTTCCGTCAAGTCTGAATAAATTTTATGTTAATTTTATAGGCATAAACGTCAATTCACTCTAAAAACTTTAAAATAAAATAAAAAACTGTCTCCTTCTCTCTACCCTGCCCGATTCACCCCCACCCACCGACACCTCTCTCGCTTACCTCCTCCTCCTCGGCCACACCCCAATCTTCCTGGCCGTGCCCGTCACCAATGCAACGACTTTTGCCACCACTGCCGTCTTTGGCTGGCTCTTGGGGAACAGATCCATCTCGGCCTTGCTTTGTTCGGTACGGCTCTGATTGTTTTGGGCATTTGGCTTTGTATCAGGTAATTTGGTTTTCATCAATTCAATTTATGTATTCTGTTTGTAGAAATTTTATGTGTAGCTAGCTTGGTTTGTTGGATTATTCATGTTTGAGTGTTTGGCTGCTCAGAGAAGAGGGGAAATCAAGAGGGAAATTTGTCACCCTCTATAGAAAAAGAAGAAGAGAAAACAGAGTAACCCAGATATTTGAGGCACTGAAACAACATATTCTGGAACAACCCTACGTTGAAACTGAAACAGAGTATCCCCTGTTTTATTTTTTATTTTTTTAAATTTTAGAGTAAATTGACGTTTATGCCCATAAAACTAACAGAAAGTTTACTAGACTTGATGTTAGGGACACATTGGCATGTTTTCAAAGATTAGGGGGTTTTAAAACCAAATTGAAAGTTAAGAGGGCAAAGTGGAACAAAGCCTATAGTGCAAGGCATTGCTGAAAATATAACAATTAGATTTAGATATATCTCAACTGGAGGAAAACTACTCTGCTTATGTCAAAGACTCAAAGCTCTTGTCCAGAAACTCAGTTGAAGCCATGAACACCATTTATTCAACTCCAATAATAATCAAATTTGAACCCTCTGCAAAGTGGGAGGTTTGTTTTCTCTAAACCAAAAGCTAGCTGCCAAGGCAACTAGGCAACTAGGCGGCGGAGCGATCATGGAATGGAACTATGCAGAAACAACTGGTGCTCAGTCATTCATATCCACAACTGATGATGCAGAGAGACCTGCTGCTCCAACAGCTCAGCCTTTCCGATTTACGTACGGGGAGAGTATTGAAGCTCCAGCATTGACGATCATCATCAATGATAACCGATTGCTTGATGTACTTCAGGTTATGGTTAGCATAGCAGAGCAGGGGAGCGCCATCAAGCCCTCTGCATTCTATGATACCTTTCTCAAACATGGTCGCTTTTTGGTGATGTTTGTGGTGTTCCTTCTTGGCCGGTATGTTAGCCATATACCGTTGTATCTAGTGTTCTTCTGCATCTCTCTAATTAGCCTGTCGTTTCTATACGTCTACATCCACTATGTGCCGTTTCTGTTCTTACAAGAAGACATCATGTGGATTCGAAGAGAGTCGAGGTTACTGAATGCTATTTCAGAGGATGCAGCAAAAGTGGCGGGTTTAAGGGATCAGATAGACACCAGAGCAAAAGAAATCCTGGATCCCAGCATTTACTCTGGTGGAGCAACTATAGAAGGACTAAATTATGTTGAGGCAGAATGGGTGGCCAAAACCAGATCAGTAGTTAAAAGAGCAAATGCTTTAGTGGCAACCTTTGAGAACCAGAGGAGAAGAGACTCCCACATGATCCACAGAATATGTTTTGGTACAATCAGTGAGAAGGTGAAGCAGGTAGAATGGCTTTTAACTGAAACTAAGCAAGTTAAGGAGGAAATAAACGAGCGCATTAAGATGAAGGCGGATCGTGGGATTAACATATGTGAATCGCTGGAGAGGTCGAGATCTGAAATGAGAAGCCTTGTAGACAGACCCATTTATGAAAGCAGTCATCAACAAAAATGGGTAGAGTCTAAAAGGCGAGTTGAAACATCAGCTGCTTTGACTTTCTCCATTACAAAGAAGATGAATAGTCTGATGACTCAAGAACCAGATGAGCAAATACATTCAATATATCTGCAGTTGATGCTACTGTATCCCTTTCTGAAAGATATAGAAGAAGTTCGTTTCGAAAGTGAAATTGAAGAGGCTTGGGTGGAGGAAATGGAAGAGGTCATTAATCAAGCACAACCTGCCATTGAAAGCTTCTTACTGCAGAGACCAGAGCACCGATTAAGTGGCTATCGATTATCGACAATTGGAAGGCACGGAGAAAGCTCAAGGAGGACATAAGGTGCATTGACAGTCGGTTCACAGAACTTTTGGAGAGGAAGGAGAGATATGGCTTCAGATTTATAAGAAGAGATTCATCGAAGTTTGTCAATCAATCCCCACATCACAATACCCGAGATGGCATTATTTCACCTGGCACAATTCACAGCTACCTCGAGGCGAAGCCAGATATATCTCGTGAGGTACATGGTAAATTGGGATTGCTATGCACTCATTTTGACAATATGAATAAACTTGTAGATGATGCAGAAATGATTGAAAGAAGATATATTTCCAGAATGGCTTGGTTGGAACAAATGAATAATATTGTTAAACGTGCAGAGAACTCCGTGCAAACATTCATGAAAAGTTCAAGGAACGTAAGGATAAAGCAGATTCAATTCAGAACAAACGCTGGGACAAATCTTTGGCGCGAAATTGGCCAAATGGAGAATACTGTCAATCTTGTTACAAGGACCATAAAAGCGTACAACATTAAGTTTACAAAAGAGTCAAACTCAGTGGTCGGTTTGGAAGAAGATGTACATGAACTGGTGTCACGACTGACAACCAACAACGAACATCACCCTTTTTTTTCCATTTTAGGCATTGGAGGCATAGGTAAGACAACACTGGCAAAGGAAATCTATAACCATGCAGATGTTGCAACACACTTTCCTCAACGTGTATGGATCTCTCTACCTTGGAAGTCCAGTGAATCCTGGGTCCAAACGGTACCCAAAAATGTGAGGTACCTTTTAGTTCTAGACAACATCTCGACCAAGGAAGAGTTGGAAGAAGCTCTGACAGTAGCATCACCAAGTGGAAGCAGAATTCTGCTCACGACAAGAGACACAAATTTGGTTTCAGAAGTTGGCAATCCTCCCCACCACCTTCGTCTACGAACCAAAGAAGAGAGCCGGAAGTTACTTAACAAGATGGTGCACTTTAATCTGAAAGAGGAAGTGAAAGCAAAGGAAATTTTAGGCAAGTGCGGGGGTTTCCCACTCGCCATTGTACGCCTTGGATATCTAATATCAAGGACTGCTGTTTATAATTTTGAGGAGTTGGAAAGGGTGATCAAGCAGAAAGAGAAGCCAATGTTAGAAACTTACCCTACCATAGAGTCCATACAAGGGAGCCTTCCCAAATCTGATCCTCATATGTTTAGGTGCCTATCTTACTTGAAACTCTTCCCAATGGAGATTGAAATTCCTGCAAGGAGATTAATTGCTTTGTGGATTGCAGAAGGGTTGGTAAAAGTGGAAAAGAAGACAGAATCCCCTGAATCTGAAGATGTTGCAAATGAGTATCTAACGGAGTTGATTAATCGGGACATGATTCAAGTAGTTGAAAGAAAGCTTAATGGTACAATCAAGACATGCTGCTTACCCTATAGTCTACAAAAACTCGAGTTTTACAAGAATCAAAAGAGGATTGTTAATTTTAGAAGAAATGATCCAAGTCCTACTTCTGGTAAAAGCTCAAATTTTCGAAACGATTATCGAGATCTGCTCTCAATTCTAACCTTTGATACTCGAGAAGGAAATACACCTGGAGAAGAAGCGGGTAAGTTTCTTAGAAAGGGCATTGCAGGCGGTTGCTTCCGAAAGCTACAGGTTCTTGATCTTGAACGTCTGTTTAGACCTGAATTGCCAAACATGTTAGGACCATTAAGCAAGTTGAGGTATCTAGGCTTGAGGTGGACTTGCCTTGGATCAATCCCATCATCCATTGGTGAATTGGTGAACCTCCAAACCTTAGATGTGAAGCATACATCTGTCCGAAATCTCCCTGGTTCAATATGGAAACTGCAAGAACTTCGAAACCTATACTTAAACCAGAATTGTCGAAGTAGACTTGAGCATCATCAAGGTGGTAATTCCTTGAAGAATCTCCGGACATTATGGGGTTTATTTGTGGATAAGGATAGTCCGTTGAAAGATGGGCTGGACAAGGTGACCAACCTCAGAAAATTGGGATTGGCATTCCAGTTAGAGCAGGAAGAGCAAAAGGCATTAGCAAACTGGATTAAAAAGCTGAAGTACCTTAAGTCTTTAAGAATAAGATCAATTGGGGGAAAAGGGCAAACCCTGTGATCTGATGTGCATGCCTTTGTCAGGCCTCAACCATCTCTCCAGCCTAAATTTGTTTGGGAAGCTAACTTCTTCCATCATAGCTGAATTCCCTAAAAACCTCACTGACCTTACTTTGTCAGCCTCTTCTCTTATAGATGATCCAATGCCCAAATTAGAGAAGCTCTCCAACCTTAAATTACTATGTTTTTACTCTAATTCTTATAGAGGTAAAGGGATGCGTTGCGCCACAGAGGGCTTTCCTCAGCTTTTAGTTTTAAGGTTGTGGAATCTGGTGGAACTAGAAGTTTGGGATGTAGAGGAGAAGGCAATGCAAAATCTCAGGGAGTTGGAGATAAGATCCTGCAAAAATTTGAAGATCCCAACAGGGTTGGGACACTTGAAGACTCTCCTTGAATTCAAGGTAACTGATATGCCACGAGACTTTGCTGTAGACATAGCCAAAAATAAGAGGCAACTTTGGGATGACGTTGTCCACTCCCCAGCAATCATCGCAGCTAAGTGAAAGGATTCAGATAATAGGCTCACGTAGGATGGTATGTTTTTCTTTTCTTTTCTTTGTTTTTTGACTTTTTTTCGCTTTCTGTTGCTTCAACATTTCCATCCTTCAATAACTCATGAAGCTAATATCAAAACTGCAATTGATTTCTCTGTATACAGTATACTGCAACGAATTAGGGAGGATTTGGATATGTATATACCGAAACATGTTCCAGTAAATATATATCATATATCTAATTATCTCAATGCTTATGTTATAGACATAAATATATGCATCATGCAAGTATAGTATGTTCTCCTCTAGATGAAATTTTTTCAATGTAATTAAGTACGTATAATATGAATCATCGGCATGCATTTACATATTCCATGGATATGCAAATTTTTCCCCCATCATATAAAGTTATATTTTGGGGAGAATTGAACACAAGACTATAAGTATATAGATGAAATGCTCTTAACTATTTGAGCTACAAGCTCATTTCTAGCTTCTTTAAAATAAAAATAAAAATAAACTCACCTAGTAATACTGATTAGTACAACTTATTGTGATTTCAGGTGACAAAGATGCTGATGCATAGAGGATTTGGCATTGGGGTCTCGACCGCGGAATGATCAGGCTATATTAGGAATATCCTCAAATTTCCATAAAATATAATGGCTTTGCAATGACATTCTTTTTTCTTTTATTTTTGAAAGAGATTTGCTTTTGTGCCTGATGATTGATATTGCAAATTTATCAAAGTTTGGTTGTTCAAGTGTTCTATTGATACGCTATGTGAACTGTGATAAATAGGGCGGAGGCAGGGGAGACTCCCATGGGCTATGGATTGCCTAGGAAGCTTTTCTGAAAATTCACAAATACTGCATATGTTTTTATATGTTTCAAGTGTCATACACCCAAATAAGCACAGTAGCCCTTTTATGTATAATGAATTCATCTCTCAACACAGCAGGTTAAGAATGATGAGAAAATTGACTGCAACGCAAGTCGAGATCTCTCTATCAACCATAAGGGAAAAAAAAATTGCCTGTAAAGTTTCGCTACTCTACAAGTCTCTATGACCATCTAAATCATTCATCTTAAGTAGTATCCATATGATAGGGGAGAGGGACAGAGGTTTCACTAGGGATGGGGGACGGATTTCTGGCCGGAAGGAGGGTGGGTCTTTAAAAGCTTCCACGCAACATGGCCAAATTCCACTGAAGGGGTCATCTATGGCCTGGATTAAGATGGTCGGTATTATACATGGGTATAATATCCAGCCACTGAATGTTGGTAGGTGAGTGAGAGCTGCCTCAAATGGAGCTACTAGCCAATGTTGATAAATATGCCAACGAGGACGTCGAGTAGAAAGCGTGGTGGAATTTTAGGACTCAAATCTCACACTGAAAAAGTAGCATATATTGGAATGATTTAAGAGCGCTCTAGTACCTTTCCTGTACCAAGTAGTTTTTAAAGCCAAGTTCTACCCATGGACTCTTTAATTAAAACACATAAAACTAAAAATAGAACAAAAACGAAATAGAAAAGCACTAATCTAGCATTAACAAGGGTACAAAGCAAATGAATGGAATGGCTGCAGACTGTTAATTCAAAATATGGTATCAGTCTTAGTAGGCAGCCTGCTGAAGAAGTTGAAGAATGCTGCTAACGGCAACATATGGCGAAATCTTGGAGGCATCATGACAAACAACCCTGCGCCTGCAGCCACCGCTTTGAATGGTGTCAGATATAACACTGAGGTAACCGCAACGCAAAATGTTACAAAGACGACAGTGGCACGCGGGTCTCGCCAACTTAACAGCAACTGAAATCGCTCCGCCAGAATAGCCACATCACCCACTAGAGCCTGAACGCTACTAGCATTGCTCCTCAGCCGATTGTATCTCATTCTCACCAGCTCCATATTCCGGCTGGTCGGATAAGTGTCGAATTCCTCATCCAGCTCATCAATGGTCACGAGCTCAAGTTGTGAGAGCTTTATGTTAATGTGGGGAGGATACCTAGCCCGGAAGCGGAAGTTCCATAACCCAGATAGAACCATGCAAAGAAAAGCCGTGGGCAGAATTAGTTGTGGGAAGCAAACGAGCATGAGAAAGAAAACATGGGCAAGAACTGTCATTATGGGATTCTTCCACATGCAAATTTCCCAAAACCATTTGCCTGCAGAAATGACTCCGGACAAAGCTGTCGCTAGCCTAGAAAAATTTGCTCTACTCCGTCGTATGCTCCAAAAATGGCAGTTCCCATCACACATGTATTCCACCACTTCCCCTCTCAGTGGAGGATCAGCTCGAGAAAACTGTGCTTGGACTAGGTAAATAGCAATCATCCTTAATGTGTCAAGCTGTGCCGCCGTGATGGGCCTTAAGTAGTGCATCTTGGGCATCTGTGGCTGTGAGTAGGAGTAAAGCGTTTTAACAAAAGAGGTGCAAGAAAATCGAACTGCCAAATGCAACTCCCCCATCTTCTTAACACCAGACGGGTGAACAGCCAGCAGTGGATATCGGTGTGTGTAAACACGGCCTGCTTCCAGTGATGAGATACGAATTCGAACCTTCCCAATCATCGCGTGTCTGGAGTCATTCCCAAACTGCAGGTTGTTGTCAAATACACCTACAGTAAGAACCGTAGCAACATCAAAAACCTCCCATATGCATTGTTCATGATATCTTGGACACAGTTCCCCAACAATGGTTCTTGTCCGGAACCATTTATGACCATACTTTGCTACGCAGTATGCATCTGTTGTGCCCCTTCCGTCACGTGTTTTCATTGGATGAAGCTCTACAGCATCCAAGATTCCGAGCTCTAAAACCCCAATTGATGGCCTCCATAGCTTCTTTGATGTGGGTCGTAAATCACTGTTATAATGAGGTGATTCATTGGCGACATGGTATCCTCCCTCTAGACAAAGTCGGAGATGGATGCTGGATGATAACTTTTCTCTTTCCGACTCATTTTGATCCACAGCCACTGGCTTTTCCAGTTTATACCATCGGCCACGGATCATACAATCATCAGCACGCCTATCGACAGATTGCAGCGCTATTGTGACCCCCCCAATGGTTTCATCTTTTCCGGGACACACATGATCGTGAACAGAAATGATAAGATCATCTTCAAAGGGTTCAGCAGCGACAAGCAAAAGATCTTCATTCCAAAGGGGGTTTAGATTTTGCACCTGAATTTTTTGTGTTACCGAAACCTGGTTTCCTATTTTTACCAGGACATAAGCATATGGGAAACGATTCTTGTCATCTATAAACAGGTTGTGTGCCTCAATAACATTAACACGTAAATACCCACAACCTTGGTGCAAGATAGACCTTTGAGCCTAGCACTGTGGAGGTAAGTAGTCTGACATCAACATGATTGCTTGCATTATCAGAATGCCATGCACCGGGGAAAGCCTCATCTGCTTGGGTGCCAAACCAGACAGCGAGCATTAGCTCACCCCTAGCTTTATGCCCTGTATTGTCTTCAATCCGATACCATTGTGGAGCAAGAGGATTATCAGATTCAGGAGGGACTCGCAATGGAACATCATGGATGTCAAATTTTACAATCCCCACAAAGTCATGATCATCCCTAACATCATTGTCCCTAACCATGACTTCTAACTCAGATGATTTTAGCCGATCCCCCGAAAAGGCAAAAACCTCATTCCATACTGGATTTTGTTCCTTTTCATAGTAGTTGGTAAACCATTTATAGTCTCCAACTCGTACCTCAATATATGGAGCAAGCCTTCCTGTAACATCCATGGCAGGAAGATCACGAGCTTTAACAACCCTTACATACAAAAAATACATCTGTTCAACTAGATCATAGGCGCTTGCAGTCTTCTCTCCATGAATAACACGGCCCCCAGCAACTCTTCCACCTCCAAGTTTAGGGCTTGTCTCTGTAAGTGAAAATTCATGGGCTTCATACTTAAATGCATTATCGTAAACTTCTGGAGCAACTGGAGGATGTTGTTGGCGTTGGCGGTCATAACTTGGATTAGGAGGATGACGACAGGTGGGCCTTGTCCCAAATTCCGAATTATTAGAGGTGCTTGTAGTCTCATCTGCAGCAACATCCCCTCGATGTGAATCTTGGCCATCACGACTTTGATTAGAACTATGTTGAGAGGTATGCCCCCGTCTCAGCTTCTGTATTAGAGGTGCTTGCAGTCTCATCAACAGCAGCATCCCTCATATTCGAATGTTGGCTGCTGTTACTACTTGGATTAGAAATACGTTGAGAGGTGCGCCTTGTCTCAGTTTCCGCATTAAAGGAGCTTGCATTCTCATCATCATCAGCATCCCCCATACGGGAATGTTGGCTGCCGTGACTTGGATTAGAACTATGAAGAGAGTTGGACCTTGTCCTAAATCCCTCATCATCGATGCTTGAATTCTCATCAGCAGCAACATCCCTCATACGTGAATGTTGGCTGTTATGACTTGGAGTAGAAGCATGACGAAAGGTGCGCCCTCTCTCAGCTTCCACAATAGCGGTGCTAGCAGTCTCATCAGCAGGAGAATACCCCAGCAGAAGTTGGCTTGGATTAGGAATTTGAGGAAAGTTGTGCCTTGTCCCAGCTTCCACAATAGCGCCGCTGGCAGTCCCATCAGCAGGAGCATACTCCAGCAAAAGTTGGTGGCCATGACTTGGATTACGGAGACGTGGTATCTCAACTTCTGCATTTGGAGAAGTGTTCGTCACGGGATTTGAAACTCCTTGATTCGATCCATGAGCTACGCTTGGATCCATAGTACCTAGGGCTCCAACAACAGCAATTGGGGTGGAGGGCCTAATTGATGGGTCATCAGTAACATAAACCTTTAGGCCGAGCTCTCCTCTTACAGAAGACCATGAGAGGCGACGCTTTTTATTCAAAGGGTAATGCGTAACAGCAGCATCAGAATAAGAGCAAAATAAATTCCCAGTAAGACTAATCTTTCCAATAAACGATCTTGAGGAGGTAGCTGTGGCACTACTGTAGACACATGCATCGAGAGTAAGGTTGTGATAATTCAAAGGATCAAAAATGTTGAAGCAGAAGCTTTCATTCCAATCTGGATTAAGATTCTTTTCTATAGTGGTGGTAAGGAGCCTTTGACCATCAAAGTTAAGCTCCACAAAGGCATTGGATGAGCCTTTCCCATCTGTAGGCAAAAGATCATAGGCGCTGACGACATCTACCCGCAGCTTAGAGTTGCTCATAGTGACATATATGTGTGTATACTGGAGAAATGGAAAGTAACTACAGGCACCTGCAAAGGAGGGAATAACTAAAATGAGATACTGTCATATGCGTTTCGGCTCATTGATATGTAACAGAGAGATGATCAATTCGATAGAATCAAGGGATCAATAGTTCAAGCATATGTTTTAATAAGTATCAATGTAAACCAATCAGTAGGCCAGGGGGTGAACTGCAACAATTTCGTTATCCAGATACATAAGATTTCAAAACCTTTATCTTAATGCATGTTCTAAATGAGGAATCTTTAATAAATAACATAACATAAAAAGTAAGCCCAAAATAATAAGCAACTAAAACAGCATATTTAGTTAAAAGTGTTCCACATCCCTCCAGTGTCTCTTAACTGAAAGTTGAATCGATGCTCAAAGAAGAAACTAAGAAAGAATAAATTAATATGCATATACACATGGTTTCCAGCCTACCTGGTTTACATAGAAATAGAATAGGAATATGATCATTGAAACTGATATTTTCAGTTTCAGCCAAGGAGGAAATGGTTGGATTTGTAAAGAAGAAATGGCTCTGTTCTCTAACTGGGGATTTTGAAGAGAAATGATCTGTTTTCTCTGCAATGTGTGTTTTTTAATGAGGAATAAATAGTTACAAGTCTAACTTTGTTTAACTAGATTAATCAGTTATGTTCCACTTCCTCTTTAGCTTCAGTTGTCTCTCCATGTATTTGGAACTGTGAATTTTGAATTTTGGTTAACTAACCAAGAACAGTACCAATATTTGGACTGTGAAATTATCAATATTAATTATGTAATCTCCTAACAAGAGAAACCCATCAAGTAGAAGAAGCCATTTTATTTTGAAAGAGAGGGAGAGAGGAGAGAGAAGGAAAAGGGACATGTGTTGGCCAATGGCTTTTGCATCTTTATGGTTCTTTGACAGCAAATGATGTAGAACATCATTCACATCCAGCAGGATATGCCCAAGTTATTAACAAACTGAACAAAAGTCTGAGTGAATAATACTAAACAATAATCATACCAAAAACAAAGAGAGAAAAAACTGAACAAATTCTGAGTAAAATGTGGGAAAGTTTACCTCCTACTTTAAAGCTAAAAGAAGCATCAGGTTTTCTCCCTCTTCATTTTCAAGAGCTAGCCTTGGCCGGCAGCAGAACTTAACATTTTTTTAGTATTTGGTTGATTGCTCTAACTAATGCATTTGGCCTAATGTTGGGGAGACGATTAAAATTTTATAGTAATGTTTGATCTAGTCTCGGATGTCGCAAACTCTGACATTTTATTGACTTTGGACTCGTTTACTTGATAAGCTTTGATGCCTAGATCATTTTTTAGTATTACATCGTTTACTTCACTCATAGTTATGTACTAGACAATTCTTTATTAGTTTTATTTGGGGAAAGTTATAGTTTTGGTGAGTACAGCTTGGTCATTTTCTATTGTAATCTCACTGATTTTAGGCTTCATGCAGCAAATGTGTTGATGGTGCTTGGTTTAACAAGTCTACTGGCTTTATACAGCAACTGTGTCTTAGCTAAGCATGTTGGCTTTCTTTCTGTTGATGATGTTTGGTTTAACCGAGTCTGTTGGTTTTATGCAGCAAATCTGTCTTAACCTTTGTGGCTATGGTTGGATATTTTCTTGATGATGTATTGACCCTTTTGCGTCTGCATTATGACAATTTCACTTGATAAAAAATAACTACAATACAATGTATACATTTGAGCTCTTCTCCAATTGAAAATTGACCAAAAGCTCTCTCAGTTGAGACATTGAAGCTAAAGACGGATTTGAAGGGCTGATATAGTTTGATTTTGTGTTGGTTTCTTCACATCTGTATTTAGATCCTTCAAAAAACACCGTTCAAGCATGTATTTTGATCCCTCATATCTTTATTTTTTCACATCTGTATCAAATAGTTCAAGCTTGTATTAACAATACGTATTAACGCATCAATCATGTATTAACAACAGGTAGTAGCAGTTTATTCAAAGCAGGAATATGAACCAAATTATTGAATTCCTGTGCCACACATCTTTATCAAGTTCTCAAATTATAGACATTAATTAAAATTATCATTAAGATGAGATTTAGTTGTGGTTTCTGAGTCGTTAAGATTTGGTGGTTTGTTTGTTTTTTTTTTTTTTTTTTTTTTTTTTTTTTTTTTTTTGGGGGATTTGTTTGAATGGAGGAGGAAATGAGGTTTCGATCTTGAGTGCCAAGCTAGGAGGAAGAGGAGGGACGCAACCACTGTGGTAACCCCCACTCAACTTATTGTTTTTTATCAGTAATTTGCGGAACAAAAAAGAAGACGAAGTGGTTTTGAAGCCCAAATGCAATGCATAATATGGGAAATAGACCACTTACAAGCCCAAACCTAAGTAAACCTACAAACTTAACAAACCCAAGTGAAGAAACCTACAAGTAATTTTATTTCAATGAGGGGAGGAAAGGTACAAAGCTTTAGATATGGAACTTAGATTTAGATATAGGAGCTAGTAGTTTTTCAGCTTGATTACATAGAGGTGCTTTTTTTTTTTTTGGTAAGTAATATTTTAGCCACTAGTTGTCCTATAATTCTAGAATAATCCAATATACAATTATATTAGATATTTATTTAGTAGTTGGTACCAGTTTTTCTTTACAAAGCAGAGGAAGCTGGAGCAGATTTTCCCTGAAAGTTAGCCTCAACGCCATTCAACAGACCATGTTGACAATTCCAATGAATATGCATGTGTTCCTTAGAACAATGGAAGAAATTCTTATACAAATCCCACTTAAGTCAAGTTGGAGCATATGGATATCATAAAGGCCTAAACTTGCTGGACACAAATTGGCATTGATATTTCCCAAGTGATGAGCTTTTCGTTTGGTCAATTTGATATTGATATGCACCTTTGCTTAGTCAAATGAAATAGTTTGGCTAATTGAATTTATCATCAATTAGTTGGTGGAGTTAAGAAAAATTAACAACATTATCTTGTGACATAAAGTGAGGAAAATTAACACCACATATATTGACGAGTATGGAAAAAGAGGGATTCGAACTCTCGGTAAATAAAAGTCTACATAACAGTTCCAATGCTACGTCTTGGACCACTCCACCATAGATTATTTTTCATTTGGCCAATAATAGATTTAGACTCAGGATGAGGAATTACAAGTATATTCTTTCATTCGATGAGAAAAAGAGGTGTAAATTCATTGTTGGGTTGGGAGAGAGAAGTAAGGTATAGCTACTCAAATTCTCTGATTGGTCCTCTTGTGCCTAAGAAAATCATGCCACACTACCCATTGCTGTAAAATAAATAATTTAGAGGCAAAGAAGAACATATATTTAACAACAAACACAAAAAAGTCCACCTGGTCCCAGGAGGACAAAACCAAACATATTTAGAGTCTCTCCAAGAGCACGAAGCAGTAACAAACAAAAACATTTATAGTTTTTTTTTAAATATATATTTATTTCTTGAAGCAGAATCTGCCGTCGGCAGACTATTCAAATTCAACCCATCACAGATTGAAACAAGTTCATCTCTTTCTCTCTCTCTCTAATCGTAATTTGTGGATCTCTCCACTAGCATGACATACCAAAGAATAAGTTAACCACTCAAGACACACAAGAGATATTAGAGTTAAAAATCCATAATCAAACATCACATCCAACAAATTAACAGCACACCCAACATTAGAAAATGCCTTCCTTTGTCTCTTTCAAGCACCACCATTGCCCTAATCCATTAATTTAACACATTTCAGAGAAAACCAATTCTAAACCTTTGCTCTATCTCTCTCTCTCTCTCTCCCCCCCTTTTTTTGGTCAATGATCAAACTTAGTCACCCCCCACAAACCATATTGCTCTCTCTTCTTCATCCTCTTCCTCTCTCTCTCATCAAACACATCATCACATCTTGTCTCAACAGCCCACCATCACAATGACCACTCAAGAACCAGAACCAAACTCAACTTCAGATCACATCCTGGACTGGCTTGAAGATTCAGTTACTTTCTTCCCAACTTTCTTGGATGATCCTTACCATTCAAACGACATCAATGGCCTTCAGTGGTGGGATGAGAGCCATGATCTGATTCATTCCAACACCACTTCTACTTCTCTCAACAACCTTACTAGCATTGCTCTCCCTACCACCACAAGGCCCCCAAATCCCACAAATTTGAATCAGCAGTCGCCGTCTGATTCGTCCAAGAAACGAAAAGTCTCCGATGACCAACATATTGATCAGAAGAATCATGTCCGTCCGATCAGTCAGGCGAGCCAGGGGGACCAATTAGTTGAAGAAGTAGTGGTGCCAGTTAAGAGAACAAATGGGAACAAAAAAGGCACAGCTAAGACTACAGGGAATAACTGTAATAACGGTAATAGCAAGGAGGGGAGGTGGGCAGAGCAGTTACTAAACCCTTGTGCTTTAGCCATAACAGGTGGGAATCTGACACGTGTCCAACACCTTCTGTATGTTCTGCATGAACTTGCCTCTCTTACTGGCGACGCCAACCACCGCCTGGCGGCTCATGGCCTCCGAGCACTGACTCAGCATCTGTCCTCCTCTGCCCCCCATGGCTCTGCCTCAGCACCACCTGTTACTTTTGCTTCCACAGAGCCAAGATTTTTCCAAAAGTCTCTGCTCAAATTCTATGAGGTTAGTCCATGGTTTGCTTTCCCAAATAACATTGCAAACTCTTCAATTCTTCAACTTATTGCTGAAGAATCTGATCGAACCCGAAACCTTCACATTGTTGATGTTGGTGTGTCTCATGGTATGCAATGGCCTACTCTGCTTGAGGCCTTGACTCGGAGGCCAGGTGGTCCTCCCCCATTGGTGAAGATCACAGTTGTTTCTGCTGCTGCCAACACTGAAAATAACCAAAACAGAGAGAACAGAGAGACCCCATTTTCAATAGGTCCTCCCGGTGACAATTTCTCCTTTAGACTTCTTGGTTTTGCCAAGTCCATGAACATCAATTTACAGATCAACCGTCTCGACAATCAACCATTACAAAATCTAAATGCTCAAGTGATTGACACCTCCAACGACGAACTGTTGATTGTCTGTGTGCAATTTAGACTCCACAACTTGAACCACAACACCCCGGATGAAAGAACTGAGTTCTTGAAAGCACTGAGAAACATGGAGCCAAAGGGGGTGATCCTAAATGAGAACAACATGGAGTGTAGCTGCAACAATTGTGGGGACTTCGCCACGGGGTTTTCGCGGCAAGTGGAGTACTTGTGGAGGTTCTTGGACTCAACTAGCTCGGCGTTCAAAGGGCGAGAGAGCGATGAGAGGAGAGTGATGGAAGGAGAGGCAGCAAAGGCTTTGACAAACCGCGGAGAGATGAATGAAGGGAAGGATAAATGGTGTGAGAGAATGAAGGGGGTAGGGTTCGTAGGGCAGGTGTTTGGAGAGGATGCCATAGATGGAGGAAGAGCCTTGCTGAGGAAGTATGACAGCAATTGGGAGATGAGAATGGATGAGAAAGATGGGTGTGCAGGGTTGTGGTGGAAAGGGCAGCCTGTTTCTTTTTGTTCATTGTGGAAGACTGATGTGAAAGTAAGTAACAGTTAAAATAAATAAAAAATACACACACACACACAAAACATTTGTTAGTAGTGAGTGTTTCTCTCTCTTTTCTCATGTCTTGAATTTCAGAGGGTATAAGATAAGAGTTTTTATATGTAAATGCTGGCTTTGCAATTTAGTGTTCCAGCTATATCTCCCTGATTTCATTTCATTGCTCTTTTTGTGATTTGCCCAACTATATACAGTGGTCAACAAATTGTGATACTTTTTTGCCTTATTATCACTACCCAGAAGTCGGTTCCTTTAAACCACACCATACAGAGACGTTGAGAACTTGAGAACCAGTAAAATCAAGAAAATAAAAAGGACACCACTGGATCGTAAGCCCCGTTCAGTTAGTCCAAAGGACCAAGCTCCAAAGGACCAAGCGAATAACTGTACAATCGGCCAAGATATACTCCGGGTTTGAAGCCCAGAGGCTCCACACATGTCTCAGCCCATCGCACAAGGCGATAAAGACTCCAAGCGCTCGGAGGTTACCTGTTTCCAGGCCTGCATCTCTGCAGTTAGTGGGGGCCCGGGGACTTTCCTGAGCCTAGTTCCTTTTATAGAACCGTGGCCCATTCGCTTCGCCCAGTGATGTCACGGTTGGTGCATCCACGCTTGATTATAAACAACTCAAAAAGCTCTTGTGTAGCCGATGTGGGATTCTGAACACAGGAATAATTACACGCAGAACGCAAGAGACAAGGAACCAAACAAAAGACAAACACGTATGGTTTTGATGCAAACCTGCGAGCGGTGCTAAAATTCAAATGAGCTTACTCTATCTAAGCCGAAATGATTATGCTTTTTACTCAAGCCGAAAGAGAAATTACCAAAACCTTGTATAACATCTGCACATGATTCACATAAAGCTTCAAGTATATACACAAAACATCCATATTTACTTCATGGGGTTACAAAATTACTACATGTCAAACCAAGTATGTTTAGCCACTATGTAAATCCCCTATTAGCTTCCCCCTAATACTAGCTAACTCATGTTAAGAATCATATATCCGGACTGAAGTGCGTATTTGCTGGCGACAAACAGGGCACTTTGGTGCTACATCCCGTTCAATTGATATGCTGCAGAGTTGGCAACAAACTAGATGCCCGCAAGGAATGAATGCCGATCGCCTTCTCCTCATCAGACATATGACACACAACTGTCCATCTGGAACATCTCCTGCATCCTCTTCTTCTTCTTCCTGTTGAATTTGGGCTTCAGCATTGCTGGCACGGATTGATCGCTGTGACTCCCTTTGCTGCCTCCACACTTTCCATCTATTCCAATTCCTGAAACAATATTTATAACTCAATTTATTGAAACTCATTCCTGATCACTGTGATCATCTGTGTTTAACCAGTTCCTTTTCCTCTCTTAAATTATAATGGGTGAGTATGAGATCCCATACCAGAATGAGAAAATTGTGTAATAACTACGGAAGTTGTAGTATCAGACCAAAAGTAAACCAGAATTTGTAATATGTCATACATTTCTGTATCTGAATTACATATCTTTGAAGAAATTATTTCTGGATCACTTTAGGCCAGGTAAAACAAAAGGGAGAATAGTGGAGAGAAGAAAGGATGCTTTTATTTTCATAGGTTTGGAAAGATGGAGAAAATCAGTAGTTTTTCATTTTCTATGAGCCGACTTTCTCTCAGCTCTCACCTGTAGAGTAGTTGAGAAGGAAATCTAGAGTTATTCAATCTCCTCTTCTTCTTTTTTTCTCTTTAGATATAAGGACAACAGAATGGAAATTTATTATGTAAAAAATTTCTCATCCACCACTCCTTGACAAGGACAAGTTAGGTTAAGGAAAATCAAAAGAGGGACAGCTCTATTCATGCAAGACATGAAAGAGAAAGGTTAAAAGAAACTGAAATCAGGAATTCAACATGGTTGAATGAATCTCATGGAAGGAACAATAGGAAACTACACACACATTACAGAACTTCAGCATTATACAAAGTTGTCCCACACACCAGCCTACAGACATTTAATAGCTTTCGAGATTGAACAGAAAGTCGCAAGCAGAGTGGAGGAAAAAAATTAACATTTCAAGGGAAATTTGTACCTGGTAACAGCATAGGCAAGGACTCCAATTGACACTGAACCAAGGAAAATCCCACTCCAGAATAGTACTTTTGTGCGTGATGTAAGATCTACCACCATCTGATCCTTAGGCATCTCAGAGCTGCAAAAGATAAATATCAGTTTAGGGCGCCAAGCAACAAATAAATTGACCTTCCTACAGCCACATATTATCAATCAGGGAGGGTGAAGGAATAAAGGAAAGAACTGGAATCTTCAAAAATTAAAATTAAAAAAGGTAAAGCTGTATATAATATTTCTATCCTCTGGATGACCAGACTGAATCTTAAATCAGGATGCTAGTTTTTAACCACTGAATAATCCAATAGATGAGAGCACTGCTGCACCAATACATTATAATAGAAGAAACTATAAGTTAAACTGTTTGACAACAATTAAAATGGAAGGGTACAAGAACCGAGGTCAATCGATCCAACCGAAATCCTACAAATATTTACCGGATTAGAAAATAAAAGCCCGTCCTAGACATAGCAGAAAATATAGAGAACACATCTGCCAGAGTAAGAGTAATCACTTTTCCATATCCAACTGCAATACTGAAGATTCAAGAGAACATGCTCAAGAACAAGCCCACTTACAGAAAATAGGGAAAATCTTTGCAAGACTTGATTTCCAGTACTCCGTCTTTAACACTGCAGAGACCAACAGCACTAATTTCCTTTCCCAATGGAAGAATCTTCTCTTCATCTAGCAAACCAACCTTAGAAACCAGAAACAAAAAATGACATTACAAGATTTGTAATAAAATGTGAAGCTAAAGAACACTAAAACTCAGATACTAACAAGGACAATGAGAGCCAAATGCAGAACTTACTGGGTACCGATGGCCAAAAAGTGCCTCCAGGAATGTGTACGGAGAAGGATTAACAGGATGCAGATGATGATAAACTGTGGTAAGAGGTAGGGGATGACTCGATCCATCCATATCCACAGCAACAAACTCCGAAATCGGTCTTCGGCCACCTTCAGCAAGAATGAACGGAACCGTTCTGAAAACCTTCGATTCTCGCTCCCTCCAAGACCGAGAGAATATAGCTCTCAAATCCGACGGCCATCCCACGAAACCTTTCCACTCATTATAAACGCACTACAAGAATTCAATTTACAATTCAGTTTTCATCGAAATACACCACAATAAATAACAAAGATTCAATTTTCTCAGCAACGAAAGAAAAGAAAACGCACCGTTTGAGTTCTCTGAAGAACCACGGCTCTTTCCTTTGTACCCTGGGAAACGAGCACGCCGGAGTTGAGGATATTCCAGTTGCCGTCGACGGCGGATTTGGCTTCAACGGTGCCGCGTACAACGACGAGCTTTGCATCGGACGGCTGCGATTCGTCGGAGTGATCGAGGGAGAGGATTGAGCGGAGATCGGAGACTTCGACAGAGGGAGCGTTATGGAGTTTTCGAAGGGCCGAGGAGACCGAGTTGAGCTTGAGGACGGTGCGCACGGCGGCGTACGCTAGGGCTACGCCCAAAATGGCGCCGTCGAAGGAGAGGGCGAGTTGGGAAACCAGGGAGATTAGGGCTTGCTCGTGCGATGACATTGCTGTGTTTGTCGTCTGGTTTCTACATTCGGTAGGGTGGGGAAAGTGAAGAGAGAGAACGTGGTGATATGGCGGTGACTGGCGGGTGGCGGGCTGGAGAGAGAGAGAGAGAGAGAGAGAGAGAAGGGTCGGGAAATGGTTTTTTTAGTAGATTTAATCAAAGACCATGGGTGATTTTGTAATTGATGGACTTCGACTGTTGAGTTTATTCAAGAGCGGTTTCATTTGGGCCTTGTCCTTGTGGCATGATACTGCTCCATAAACAATTGTTCAAGATTCAATCCAACCCAATTCAATTTATTTTAATAAAAGCTAGTCATTTGACACACGTTCATGCATGTGCCAATGGATTTTTTTTTTATCTTTTATATTTTATTTTTAGAATTAAGAAAAGATAAATGGGTAGTTATATTCCATAAAAGTAGGACTTATTATCTTTCTTTTTTTTTTAATATGAAAAAATATGAATTTACCATACTATCTTCATTTAATTAATAATTTTAATTCTTAATGTTTGAATTAACCAAGGGTTTTTTTTCTCTGCCCTTTGCTTTATATATATATATATATATGAACAATTTTTTTTATCAAATAAAAACTTCATTAGATAAACTTCAACAGTACATCAAAGACTCAACAAAATATCTAAAATATCAATCACAATAGGGCAACAAATTAACATGCTAAAAGCAAAACTAAACAAAAGCCGTACTAAAACTAGCCCACATCACCACAATTAGTCATAAGCCCAAACGAAGCCCAGAAACCCAACATAACTAAAACCCTAAATCAACCCATGAGCCTAAACGAACCCTACCACCACCACCTGAAGAAGTGCCGTCACGGCCATACCTCTGTCAAAGATGATGTAGAATCAAATTAAAAGAACATGAGCGGCGTTAGGGAGCGGGTTTTTGGAGTAGGATTTGATCGAGAACATAGACTGAAAGGGGTGATGGGGAACTTCAATCTAATCATGGCTTAGAAAAAACCACCACAATGGGCTTTTTATTCAAAACACCCCAATGGACTTATTCACTAACCTAAAAGGAAAAGACGAAAAGAGAGGAGGAGGAGGAGGGGTAATGACGCTTCTTCCTCATCCCCTCTCTATGGAATTTTCCTTTATGACTCACAGAGGAAGAGAGCGGCTAGAGTTTGGGAGAGGGGCATTTGGTTTAGAACCGGACCTTTAACCTAACATAATCCTAATATGTTTTCCCACTACCAAAAAAAATAATATGAACAGTTGAAACAATTTATTGAAGTATGTCTAGTATACTTTAAAAGTAAAATACTTCTCTTCATAATTAAATTTTTTATTTCACATTTAATCTCTATTTAATTTTAAATGTTTGATTTGGAGAAAGTAAAATACTTCTCTTCATAATTAAATTTTTTATTTCACATTTAATCTCTATTTAATTTTAAATGTTTGATTTGGAGAAATGTGGACAAAACGAAGGACGTTGTAAGTAGTAGTTGGGACCACCAACTAGCCTTTGGTTTAGTGGTATTTTGTCTTCAATTGATTAGAGGAAGTCTAATGTTCTACTCACATGAATAGAGAGGACGATACCTAATTGTGGTGTAGTTTTATTGTGGGTGTATTGACTTCTTAGATGCGTTGTTGAATTTGAGCTTCAGCATTGTTGTAACCGCCTTTGTTGGTTGCACACTTTCCATCTATTTAACTTCCTGAGACAATATTTGCAATCAATTTGTTGAAATTCGTATATAATCACTGTGATCATCACTATTTAACTATTCTTCCTTCGTCAACAAGATATGGCACAACTCTGGTCTCGGCTGCTCACACCTCAAGGCACGATTGTTGATCACCAATATGCATAATGCTCATGAACTCACACATATATGAAAAGAAGATTATTTAATCACTCATGGAGGCTAACAAGGAACAGCCACATGAGTTTTCAATATGAACTCTCAAAAACCTCTCTACAAATATTTTGTCGTTCTTTCTCTTTTCAACATTGCAGACCACAAAATAAAACGGCTAAGTTCCTTTCTTGTATTACACGCTTAAAACTAGGTCAAAGACCAAAAAAGGCTTTTAGCAAAAATGGGTTTTTTAACAGATAAATTATTTCTTTAAAATAAATAAAGCCACTTAATTAAAAACCCAACCGTAAAGACAAAAGAACCTTTTTGCTTAAATAAGCACCAAACTAAAGAATATAAAACCATCGTTAAAAACTCACTGATGTCTGGCGCTGAATTATGTAATGCTGAAATCATATATCAGTCTTATAATATGACAGCCACTTTTGATGATCTTGCAAATATGCAATATGAATGCATGGATGCAAAACATACCTTGGCATTGTCTCTGAGCCACACTGATCCAGGATAGCAGAATGTCACTTGAAAACTGTAGGTTACACTCAAAGACCTACTCTATGTTTTTGTAACAGGAAATTGCCAATATACCAAAAATTGGTCCTAACAGAGTGTCTTCATAAACTAAGCTAATTTGCACAAACTTACTAGAAGACCAGCCAACATGTATTATATTTGAAAAAACCGAAATTGTTGACATGTGAGTCGAAATCTGGGTAGAGATCTCATATTCTTCTTTTTTAAGAAACCCTTGTTTATTTACCAAAAGAAAACCAATTCAAAAGCATGCTTATATATATATATATATATATATAAGTATTTTTGGGTTGAAAATGTGACTTAGTTTGAAATCGACTAGAGAATGGAAAAACTTTTGTTTGACGTTAACTAGCTACCAAAATTTCGAGGTGGAATGGAGTGCAAATTCAGTGCAATAAGAATGAGTTTGATTCTATGAGGTGTTTACATGTTATGGACTTTTTCTCATTCAAGTAAATTACAACTCACGTACTTGAGGAATGAATTAAAGAATCATGCTAGCAACAGTGGCCACACGCGCATATGACTTCCAGCTATTAAGAAGCCTATCAACTTAAATGTGTTCTTTCAACTTGAGATGATGCAGTGTGGTAACCTAGGTGCCATAAATTTTATAACTAAGATGAGTGTGATCGTTGGTCATGCACATTGATTTCTAACCGTAGATGCGTATGGACGCATGCACCAACAGCCCATATACGAACAATCCTAGCAATTTTCATCTCATAAATTGTTCAAAGAAAGTCCTTTAACCTGATCACAAGCACATCAATTTCGCTTATTGGTCATATCTCTATATGGTGTGACCGTGTGAATCTAATCTACCATTGTGTTTGCTTGTTTTGTTATGTAAGAAGTGAGCGCACAAACAGCAATTTCTTGATAAACAAAAGTTACATCAAGATTCGACCAAAAAAAAAGTTACATCAAGAATCAAGGCATGCCTGCTTGCAAAAGTTAGGCCATCTCACAGCTGTAGCTGCTTAAATTAATCAAAGATGACCCATAAGCAAGCATAACCCTGTTTCTGTGTTTGGGTTTCTCCTCATTCCAACTTCACCAATAACATGAAATATCGCACTCATATATACATTTTTGCTCCATCTGCAGCCTGCAGCAGTCTCTGTTTAACCCAAAACTAATACATCATTCAATATATTTGATAATGCAAGTCTGTCACACTAAGAGTAACCCAAAACAAATGAAGTTATCAGAGCATTCAGGGAAATGGGTGAATCCATGTTTACTGCATGACCTGTGTCCTTGATTATCTCCACCTTTGATTTTGGCCCCAACTGCCTGTAGATTGAAAAGAGAACATTAACAATAGGTTCAGATTGGTTTCAAATCCTGATTAAATTTGATCATGAAGATGAAATAATAAATTAGTTTAAAGTCACCTTTGCAGCTGATAGGCCAAGTACACAGGGAAGACATCATCCTTGTCTCCCCAAATTATCAGTGTTTCCTTCACACAAAAATAACATTCTTTTACAAGACTGAAGAGAAAGATTAATTATGCTAAGCTTTTAAATTATGGCTAAGTTAACTACCTGAGTTAGAATGGGAAGGTCTATATCTGCTTTTTTCCTCAGCAAGTGCTCTGCCAGCTCTAATTTCTCCTTCCTGTGTTGTTTATAGGTCACCTGCATATGCAGCATGCAAACCTCTATACAATTAGGAATTGATATCTTACAAATCCAGTGCTATTAGAATTAGTGTGACATATAAATGTTCACCGACCACACACATCAATTATTACGTTATTGACAATTTAACAATATAACATACTGTGTTATGCCGTGATGAATACCAATACCATTGAAGAATAAATAACTATAATCTACCATGTAAGGTGGTGTTCTAAAAATGGAGGAATTTTAGACTCACGTTGATGAACCCATGAAGGAAAATATCAGGGACCCACTTAGAAGGGCCAGGTTTGTGCATTGTCAGATTCACCAAGAGCCTCAGATCATGAGCACTTTCAGGTACGAGGAGATTCAATGCATTGCTTCCAACCTTATTGATCTGCTCTCTTTTCTGCTCCTCTGTCATCCCAACCCCACAACTCACAACCACAACTTTCTCCACCAACTCTGGATACATCTCAGCCAACCAATATGCCACATACCCTCCATAACTTATAGAGTAAACAGCAAATCTCTCCACCCCTAATCTCTTCAACCCTTCTGCCACACATTTTGCTTGGAAAACCTCTGTCCTTTCTAGCCTGTTGGTGTAGGATTTGCCAAAGAACAATAGATCAGGTATGTACAGATAGAAACTTTGAGAAAGTGAACCCACTTGATGGATGAATTGCCACTTTGAATTGCCACCATACCCATGAAGCATTACAAGAGCAGGCTTATTAGACCTCCTAGAATTTGCAACCCAAAAGTTCATTGTGGTTTGGTCATCTAATTCAACTGTGCAGGGACAAAGACCACATGATCTCAAGTATAGAGATAAAAGTGCATCCGCAAGTGTGATTAGGAGTGTGATTGGATTCAAATAAGGTAAAATGGAAATCAAGAATTGGGAAATGGCTATGATGGTTGCAAGGTAGAAGGAGAGGACATTATACAATTTTGGGTAGGCCATGGCCATATATGAGTGCTCTCTGTGTGATTGCTTTTCCTTTTTGGCTACTTACATTTGCTTATTGTGCTATGCTTCACGCATTCACCATACAAGACTTAAAAAGAGAATGAAAGACATCCCCCATTTGTGAGGTAGAGGACAATTGTATAACCCACTTGCATGTTCTTTTGGATGATGAAACCAATCTTGCCAACCCTAAAATGACAAAAAGGAAACAATGAGATTGCTCTGTAATTGTAAGGATATTAGGCTGGAGAGGGCGAATAACTGCAAGTCGTGTTAGTCTCGCACTTTTGCAGGAGTGAATTAAGTACATTCCTGCAAAAGTGACGGAGGTTGTTAGAGAGTACAAATAAAGTTTTTTTATTGAATTTTTATGTTCTCTTTTTTTAGACTCTCTTTAGATTTTTTTTAAGAGATGTCTCGTTACCCCGAAAGACAATTGGGAATCATATAAAACTGAAGATACCTCAACTAAGCTAATCACTTTTTTCTACTTAGTGACGCAAAAGTTGGCACTTTTCACACTAATTAAAAAGCATGTGTGACATATGGGCCCAAAAGAGTTGAGCCATTAAAGAATAGCACAACCAATAAGGTGCAGTAGGAATCTACAGGATCAGGGCATGGGAAAGCATCACTTTGTCTTCAAGATGGGCACTGACTTCCAAAAATATAAAATTCACAATCAGAAATGGACGTTATTGTCATAGATTTTAAAGAACTACATGTGCATATAAAAAAAATGCCTTTAAAATGTAGTGCACACAAGGCAACAAAATAAGATGCCAACTAGACATATGCAAGTAGATGGCAAAACATCATAACAGACATGGAGGATTAAATTAGGCAAGATCTTGGGATAAGCCCAATTCATTATCTATACTTAGCTTCAAATCTAAATAAACTTAAAGTAGAGTAGGGTATTGCACATTTCAACAGTTAATTAATTTGATTCAACATTCTACAACTGGAGTAGGGTATTGCACATTTCAAAAACCCAAAATAGAAAAAGGTCCAATGGCCAAAGCATTCAAGACCCTTTTCTGTTAGAATAACCCCTTTTCTGTTCAAAATAGCCCATTTACAAGAAAATTCTTGCAGATGGGGCTACCTCAGCTGATATTGTATTCTATTTTTGCTCATTGATACTTTACCTTTGCTTTGCCTGTGGAAGAGAAATCTAGATGTTAAGAAGAACAGCTCGTTTCCCAAAATAATGAACCACAGCTAGCATTTGCTTATTGTCATGTATGAACACACACTAAAAAAACACATCAAAAATACCTTACCTCCAAAGCTTCCAATCTTCTTTAACCTTTACCATCACTTTTAAACCCATCCAACCGTTATTTTCATAATTTAGTCTCCTCATCTTTCTCCTTTTTGCACTTTTTGGACGGCTGTCTATCACTTTTGTCATCCAAATACAATCATTCCAACCTAGATTCCTTAACCATGTCCTCCTTCTTGCTCTCTGTATTTATAAATCTCCAACCACATCTGTGTTTATATATAACTCATCATCAAGTTGGTTTTTCTCCAAGAAAAAGAAAAACCAAGCTTGAGTTTTTACTATTGAGCCCACCAATGGCTGCTACTAGTTATGCATACACAAGCCATAGCTCATCTCAAAGATCAACAGCCATGGTGCTGGCTCTAGTATCTGCAATTGTACTTTCACCATTATATGTGACAAACAGAAAAACTGATGCAAGGTATTATGAGACAAAATGGAGCTCTGGGTTTGTCCTTCCCATGGTTCTTGCTGGACTTATCATTGCCATTAAAACCACTTCTTCATCATCAAGTTCATCATCTTCATCATCTCAAGGAGATTCTTTTGTTCCTTCTCCTGAACCTTCATGGGTACTAAGAATTGGGAGCTCAAGCTGGGGGCTTGCTGGGGTTTTAGTACTGCTGATCAATGTTTTCATAGGCGAGGCGTATAGGCGAGGCGTTTTTAATAGCGCTATGCGAGGCGTAAGCCTTGAGGCATTGAGGCGTAAGCCTTTTGAACATTAAGTTATTTTAATATGAAAAATTTATGAATAATACAATACGATTAAATTGTACAACTAATTCTTATTCAACTATAACAATCTTTTAAATATAATCAAATATAAGTACTAATTGTCATTCAAAACATAATAATCAATCTCAAAACATAAAATATTTATAAAACAATACGATTAATATTTCTAAGATACAAGTGTGATGCATATACGTAAGAAAAAAAATAACTAGTATATTTAAAACATATTGAAAAAAAATTATACGAAACTTCAAATTATAGTTTATTACAGTCAAATTATACAAGTATGATGCATGTACGTAAAAAAAGAAGACTTACTTGCAATCGAAAGATGAAGAGAATTCTTGAAAATTGATGGAGTTATCTGGTAAGGATAGAAATTAGGGTTGTACACGTACTATACAATATATATATATATAGTCCATTTGTTAATGGGGGCGGATCCGTGGCACCATATTTTTGACACAAGTTTTGACAC
Organism: Prunus armeniaca; assembly: GCA_903112645.1. Taxonomy (NCBI): domain Eukaryota; kingdom Viridiplantae; phylum Streptophyta; class Magnoliopsida; order Rosales; family Rosaceae; genus Prunus; species Prunus armeniaca. Next base: position 3,109,266 of record CAEKDK010000003.1, on the reverse strand, counting down.
AATTTTTGGGCCATTAGATTACTCCACTTTTAATGGTTGAGATTAAATCTGACATGACAAATAGTTTTAATGTTTTAAATAAACAATCATTAATTTTATTTTCTCTCTCATAAAAATAAAATAAAATAAATTTCTCTCTCCTCCTTTTTTTTTGGAAACGTAATCTTTTTTTTTATACTATCCTTTTTTACTTGGGACTCTAATCTCTTCTTCTTTCTCACGCATACCCCTCTCTCTCTCTCTCTTTCCTGCGACCAAAAAAAACCTCCACCTCCATCTTTTTTCCTTGTAGGCTCAATTGCATTGAGAAGCCATGACATGACTAGAGGATTTGTGGAACTCCAGTCAGCCATCTTGGTCTCACTTGTATTGGGGATTAGAGTACTCAGTAAATTATAGACCACTTCAAATCTTCGCCTCTCTTCAGAGCTGTGAAGCAACTGAAACTGGATTCTATTCATAGTTTCCAGAGTTAGCTTCCTGTGAGTTAAAGTTTTATGATTTTGAGGTGATTTCAATTATGGGTACTTTCATTTTTGTTATTTATGTTGTTGTTTCATATTGGTTTTTGACGATTTTCATGCTAACTTTATATTTGCAAGGGACTATAAAGATATGCTGATTGAAGGTATGCTTTCTCTCAACACTATGACAGAGGATGGCAACATTGAGGAGGTAAGCTTTTCAACACTTGATAATATCTTAATAGATTATATGAGAGACTTAATATGCTATGCTTCTGGTAGAACTCAAAATTTATTGCTTGCTCCATATATTGTGTGACTCTTGTTGGCTGGCCTTGCCTCAACCCAATTCATACTGTCATATTATCTTTAATCGATTCTCTATCTGCCTATATTGATCTTTCAAGTTCTCAGCTCTTTGATTGAATCAGATGCTTGAATTTGAGATGTCAAAATAGGAAGATAATAATTATATTTTAAAATTAGTATGATAGTCTACTCCATTATATTTAATATTGCATTAACATATGTATTAATGTTTTTCTAAGTTGCATCGTTAAGAAAGATTAATATGTTCAATAGGTAGACCAGATAATTCAAGTGGAGAATGGTGAAAAAAGTACTCCAAAACAGAGAGTGGAACAATTAAAGCACCATATGTTGGGATGGTATTTGACACAATGGAAGAAGCAAGAAACTATTATGAAGAGTATGGCCGACAAGAGGGATTCTGGATCAGAACTCGATCTTCCTCCAAGACACGAAGGCGTTTAGATGAGGTAACGAGTAGACAATTTGTTTGTGCACATGAAGGGAAATACATGCCCAAAAATACGTCACATAAGGCTTCAGAAGGGAATGATGAGAGAGACGCAAGTGATATTGAGAATATGAAGAGAACGAGTAAAAATTGTTCTACAGTGAAATGTGGATGCAAAGCAAGTATGAGAATTAAGCTTGATAGATGGTCAAACAAATGGAAAGTTTCAAGTTTCCAAGACTCTCACAATCACAAGCCAGTTACACCGGAAAGAAGAATGAAAATGAAGTCAAATAAGGTTATGCCAAAAGTAGCTAAAATTCTGACTGAAACATTTCATGAAGAAAATTTGCCAATTGCAAAAGTTCCTTCAATCCTTGGTGGCCCGCATATTGGTTTTAACAATAGAGATTGTTATAACCACTTGAGAAATGTCCGACATAGACAATTGGATGGAGGTGATGCACAGTCAGTCCTTACTTACTTTAGGAAGAAGCAAGCTGAGAATCCTCAATTTTTTTATGCCATTCAATGTGATGAAAATGGAAGGGCTTCTAATTTCTTTTGGGTGGATGCTCGATCACGCTTGGCGTACCACTATTTTGGAGATGTAGTCACATTTGACACAACTTATAGGACAAACAAGTATGATATGCCATTTGCACCATTCACAGGAGTAAACCACCATTTGCAATCAATACAATTTGGATGTGCACTTTTACAAGATGAGACAGAGGTGACATTTTTGTGGTTGTTTGAGACATGGCTTGAAGCAATGGGAGGACGTCATCCAGTTTCCATTATTACTGATCAAGACTTGGCAATGAAATGAGCAATTGCCAAGATTTTTCCTAACACTCATCATCGGTTATGTCTCTGGCATATTAAGAAGAAGTTTGCAGAAAAATTGTCACATGTGTATTTCAAGAAGTCCAAATTCAAAATTCACATGAAGAAATGTATTCGGTCAACATACAAGATAGAGGAATTTGAAGAAAAGTGGAAGGAATTGATGAAAGAATATGCATTGGATAATGATGACTGGTTGAACAATTTATATGACATACGTTCTTCTTGGGTTCCTGTTTATAATCGTAGCATATTTTTTGCAGGAATGAACACTACTGGACGTAGTGAGGGTATTAATTCTTTTTTCGATGGATTCATTACACCGACAACAAATCTTAGAGAGTTTGTTGTCAAATATGACCAAGCATTGAAGAGAATCATGGATAGAGAAAGTGATGAAGATTTTGAATCAGAACACAAGTATCGCATTGTGAATGAAGGAGAATTCATTTTGAAACATGCTGCGAATTTGTATACTAGAAATGTTTTCAATAAGTTCAAGGATGAATGGAGTAAAGTTAATCTCTATAAAGTTGAAGAAATGCCATGTGACAACGAATATCATGCATACCTAGTGAAAACAAAACTTGGAGAGCATGAAGAGTTTGTGGTGAAGTTAAATTTGCAAACATATAAAGGTATGTGTGAATGCCAAAATTTTGAGTTCGTTGGAATACTTTGTCGACATTTATTGAAAGTATTTGTCCGCCTTGATATAGATACACTACCTGACCATTTTATTCTTCCAAGATGGAGACAAGAAGCAAACAAATTTAGGATAATCTTTGCGACTTAGCCATATGTGTCATCAAGCAACAAAGTTGGCTTGCATTGCAGCATCTTCAAATGAGGCATACACAACTTTCATGGAAGCTATAAAGGAATTGTCCAAGAAACTGTCAGAAAATTCTACTCATCATGCAACAATTCCTTCCTCAACAACAGGTGATCCATGTAGTACTAATATTGATTCCTCTCAATTGTTGCTTTTGGACCCCAATATCTCACAAACTAAGGGTAGAAAGAAGGATAATATTAGCGGTTCCAAAAGGATAAAAAGTGGAATTGAGTTGGCTCAAAACAAGAAGAAAAGAAAGTGTGCATTATGCAAAAAGATAGCACAACATGACAAAAGAAATTGTCCATCAAATCTGAAAAGAAGAAAGAATGAATCAACAAATCCATGTAAGTTTGTTCACTTTTTATTGTTGTTATTTCTAATAATAAGGTTAAAAAAGCTTATGTTTAACTTGATTATTATAAATCTAAATTCAGGCAATGAAGAGTTAGAAGACTTGTGCCAAGATATGGAGAGTGATGACCAAGAATATTGTTAATGGTGAGTTTTTTTTAATTTATAGCTTTGATCAATGAAGTATTTCACAGAATAAATTATCTGTTAAATAAGTATGGTTTGAATGAAAACAGAGGTTAAAGTTTTTAACTTGTCCCTTGTATGATTATTTTTTTCTTCCCAGCTCCAGAGTTTCAGTAGATATCAATGTTTCATACTTGAATTCTGCTTACTATGGTGAGGAGGTTGAAGTTGAGGCCAAGGCTTTACGAGTTGGGAAGGCTGTTGGTGTTGCCAGTGTTGAGTTAAGGAAGAAGAAGACATGCAAAATTATAGCTTAGGGTTGTCATACCAAGTATCTTACTCTTACTAGCAAACTCTGAACAGCTTGGAAGTTTAAATTTTCCTTAGACTTGTATGGAATATTAAGAAGCCTTTTTTGCTTAGACTTGTGTAAAATATTGAGAAGCTTTTTGGTGTTGTCTGTATTGAATTTAGGAAGAAGAAAACAGGGGAAACATTGTTGTCAACTGATGCTTCTCTCTACACTCAATTTCTTATGCTTCTGGCTTCTTAAAAACTTTAGTTGGTGCTTCTTTCATACCCTTGATTGCAGCAACCAAAGAGACTCCGCCAACAAGAAAGGCTGGAAATTTCTTGCAAATGGTGAACACAATAATGATGGATGCTCTGTTACAGGCTTACAGCAAAATAATAACACAACTCTCTTCAAAAGACCTTATAGAATGACTTGCTCTGTGTCAACTGTGCACTCTATTGATGAATATCCCAAAATAGAGTGATTTTTCAGCTCTCTAATTTCCTTCTCCATTTGTAAAAATGTGGCATGCCATGTGTTGGTTTAAATGCATTGGATCCGACACTTTCTTAAGTGTGAACTTTGAACCAACAATTCAGTGTTCCCATTTACAAATTTTGCTCATGGTTATAGTTCGAAGACACATACAAACAATGCTCAATAGCATCTCTCCTCGGACTAATACCAATTTGAAAAAGTTGTCAAAAACCATAAGATTCAATTGCTTAACTTATTGATCGTAACATGATACAATTGATTAATGAAAAAAAAATCTAAATCAAGAAAATTGAGTTGACTATTTGAGTCATAATTCATCAAAATTGTATTTGTCATCGTAATTCTACCCATTAAATCCGTCATTTGCAACATATGTCATCTTAGCCTTGTCTGGCTCTAACCTCTTCACTGTATCCATTACTGTCATGCTCAAACTCTTCATCACGACTTTTCTTCTCAGTTGACTGTTGCATATCACCATGACTGCCACATTTAGACTTTGTGCCTTCTTCAAATACAGGTGCATAACCCTGATTTTACATGCTATTCGATTTATTTGGCTTTTAGTTGCTTGTAGTCTGTGCATCAGTTAATGAGACCTTAGATGTTGACAGAACATAATATGGGATTTGCACAGCATGAATAAAGCAAGATTGATTCTGAAATAAGAGATATAAAAGATGCTTACAAGCTCTTCATTTAGTTTATCCAAAGCATCATACTTGGTTTTTGAACTCAACCTCTGCAAGAACAAAATGTCACATTAGCAATAGAATTCTCAATCACCAGCAACCAGAAATAGATATTTAAGCATATCATTGAGCATACACACTAAGCTAGCCTCCGAAACAATATTGAAAAATATCAAAATTTACAAGCATACTAGCTGAGAGCCAATAGAAGCTGAAGGAAACTATTAGTCCAATAACTGCAAGCATAAAATTTCTCAGCTTTGACCAGTTGAGTTTAAAAATGAAACATAAACTAATTCATGCCCCTTGCAAATATAAGGTTAGCATGAAAATCATCAAAAACCAATCCAAAACAACAGCATAAATAACAAAAATGAAAGTACCCATAATTGAAATCACATCAAAATCATAAAATTTAACTCACAGGAAGCTAACTCTGAGGGAAACTATGAACAGAATCCAGTGCCAGTTGCTTCACAGCTTTGAAATTTGAACATAACCCAGATTATAAAATCTGAAATCTTCACTGTTCAAATCCAGATCTCAATAAAATGGAATGATTCTCAACTCTGTAACGAGAGACAAGGCCGGCTGACGTTGATACCGCCCAGACGGATGTTGAACATGAAAGGCCTATTTTTTCTTGTTAGAGAGAGAGATGAGGAAAAAAGATGGAGGTGGAGGTTTTTTTTGGTCGCAGGAAAAAGAGAGAGAGATGAGGAAAAAAGATGGAGGTGGAGGTTTTTTTTGGTCGCAGGAAAGAGAGAGAGAGAGAGGGGTATGCGTGAGAAAGAAGAAGAGATTAGAGTCCCAAGTAAAAAAGGATAGTATAAAAAAAAAGATTACGTTTCCAAAAAAAAAGGAGGAGAGAGAAATTTATTTTATTTTATTTTTATGAGAGAGAAAATAAAATTAATGATTGTTTATTTAAAACATTAAAACTATTTGTCATGTCATATTTAATCTCAACCACTAAAAGTGGAATAATCTAATGGCCCAAAAATTGTGTCAAAACTTGTGTCAAAAATATGGTGTCACGGATCCGCCCCCTTTGTTAATATATTAAAGAAAGAAAAAAAAAAAAAAAGATATAAAGATACAAGCTTGGAGTTAGGAAAGAAAAAGAAAGATATTAAAGATATTAAAAGAGAAAAAAAAAAAAAAAAAAGTAAGTACAAAGCTACAGCCGATTGGGGTTAGGAAAGAAAAAGAAATATATTAAATATATTAATTCTTCCCTATTACAATTAAGGTAAGGAAAACAAAAAGCTGTTTTTTTTATTTAAAACACTCCAAGTGAAACGACGTCGTTTCACTATAAGATTGTTTTTAAAACTCTGCAACCAAAACGACGTCGTTTCGTTACAAACCTAAATATTAAAAAAACCAGTCGTCTTCCTCCCGAGTTCATCTTCCTCAACGAAAATTTGCAGACTTTCAATTTCTTCCGTTTCAGAAGATTCTAGATCTGCAACGCCTCCTCACGCCTCGCTCCGCCTGGACACGCCTTGCAACGCCTCTTCACGCCTTCCCGGCGCTAAACGTGCAGATCGCGAAACAGCCGGACGCCTCGGGCGTTTTCCTCCCACCTCGCCCCGACGCACGCTCCGACGCGCGCGAAGGCATGCCTTTGAAAACACTGCTGCTGATGCTTGTGCTTTCATGGCAAGGTTCTGTTCATGAATTCTTGTGGAGATAGAAATTAAGTCCAATTCTATTTTCACTTTAATGGATTGTACTGGAAAGTTATATTATATCAAATAATGCAAGTGGTATTAGTTAATGGAGATTTTTCTGCTTCATTCAAAATGTGGGTATTGCAATTCTCTGTGAAAAAAGTGCACAAACTGAATAATTAGCTGCAGTTATACTTCTAATACTTTTAGCTCAATAAACTTGTAGCTCAACGATGTCTTCAATTTTCCTTCTCCAAGGCGAGAAATTTTTATATGTTCCGGGTACACTATTTATTCGGTATACGCTCCAATACCGCTTTTGAAATCATTTTTATATATAATTAAAAAAATTATTAATAAAACCCAAAACCATTCAAAGTTCACATTGTTCGAAACTGTAAAACTAAATTAAAATACAAGGGTATATTCCATTGCCCCCAAACAAAAATAAATTATAAAATATTTATATAAAAAAATCGAAGTTGGGCCTCATTCGTACTTTGAATGGAGGACATGCTAAGCCCAATAAGTATTAATAGTCTTCCATTGTCCACAATTACCCAAACTCTCTCTCTCTCTCTCTCTCTCGCCTCTCCAGCGCACCCATCAGCAAAGCCCTAGTTTCAGTTTTATTCACTCATCACTGTGTCTCAAGCAAATCTCAAGTCACAGAAGCCTCGCTATCTCTAATTTGACGGCCATACAAAATCAGGTGAGCTACCTACTTTCGTTCCCTGCTGATTGTGCCTCTCTCTCCATTTTGAAATCCTTTGATTTTGGTAAATTTTATTTTGGATTTAGTACTTAGGACTTCCACTGAAGAAATTTGACATAAAATCCAGTACACCAATAGATAAATTCTGTTTTTTTACTGAGCAGAATGGTTTTTGTGTTCTGGAAATAATCATATGATATAGGTTTGAAAACTTTCTCTTGTTCGATGGACACAATTATAATATAAAATTCAACCTTTGCCAATTTGTGGAGGTACTGATGTGAAAATTTCCAATAAGCAGGGAAGATTGATTTGTGCCGTGAACCGAAATTTGGTGCTTTTTCTTTTTATGGAACCCTTTTTGTATCTTGATAAAATTGACTCTGGTTGTGTTTCCGTTTCATTTTTGGTGCTACAATATTTAACTTGCAGTGGTAGTAGCCTCTTTCATTGTTCTATTTTCTGTTCATTGCTTATTTGCCTCAAAGTTTTGTATATTCGTCAATTACTGCCTCAAATTTGTGCTAGTTTGCTGTTCTAATTGTGTTATTTTGCTCCTCAAAATATGTATTTCTGATACTGCTCTATGTCCAGGCTATTCTTGCTACAGTTTCTATTGTCCTTGGAGTAACAGAATTGTTTGATATATAAATTGCAAAATATGTTTTGTTTTTTGGTCAAAGAGATGCTTTAAATAAAGAGAAACAAACATAAAGTCTCCAGGAATGAGGGAACAACACCTCCACTCAACCGGATAACAACAAGGCAAAGAGAAATAGAACTAACAAAGAAAAACTTAGTTAGAAGGTCATCCACTAAGATGTCACCAACCTCTAACTAGGAACTAGGAGGGGAGGGAAGCCCATCCGCATGCAGAACAAAGACCAAGGAAGATGGGGGTCTATGTAGCCACATCCTCCGTCTCACACTCCCCAAAATTGAATCGGCTACACCATCACACCTACGAGGGATCCAGTTGCAAAATATGTTTATAACACGTGTTCCCATGAAATTAGATTTAACTCTCTCAATATCTATCAATATCTATCACTATTCTGAATTTGGTGTTCATGCAGATAACTCAAAAACCCCGGGCATAGAGGTTTTCACATACATCTATCAACGTTGAAAACTTCTATATCATTGACGTAATGAACCTTCATATTGCGCAGGAAGCGAATGAGGTCAGTCACTTTCCAAAGATAACTAACAGATGAGAACTCATCTACTAGCTCAAATATTGTATGGCAATTGATACGGCTATGACAACCCTGAAAATGTTTGAATTGCTACTTCCATATCTGCCTTTGTTTAGAGGACTTAGAGATATATTTTTTGAAGACCCTAAAATTTGCCAGAGTTTTATTCATGTTATCCTTCCCAGCACAAGCTTGAGAGTTGGGTATTGCTTTGAGGTTTACAAAGCTTATGAAAAGAAAACTCTGGCAAATTTTAGGGACTTTGAAAAATATATCTCTAACCCCTCTAAACAAAGTCAGATATGGAAGTAGCAATTCAAATATTTTCAAGGTTGACGTAGTCGTATCAATTGTCATACAATATTTGAGCAAGTAGATGAGTTATCGTCTAGTAGTTATCTTTGGAAAGTGACTCACCTCCTTCGCTTCCTGCGCAATTTGAAGGTTCATTACGTCAGTGATATAGAAGTTTTCAACGTTGATAGATGTATGTGAAAACCTCTATGCCCGGGGTTTTTGAGTTATCTGCATGAACACCAAATTCAGAATAGTGATAGAATATGATAGATATTGAGAGAGTTAAATCTAATTTCATGGGAACATGTGTTATAAACATATTTTGCAACTGGATCCCTCGTAGGTGTGATGGTGTAGCCGATTCAATTTTGGGGAGTGTGAGACGGAGGATGTGGCTACATAGACCCCCATCTTCCTTGGTCTTTGTTCTGCATGCGGATGGGCTTCCCTCCCCTCCTAGTTCCTAGTTAGAGGTTGGTGACATCTTAGTGGATGACCTTCTAACTAAGTTTTTCTTTGTTAGTTCTATTTCTCTTTGACTTGTTGTTATCCGGTTGAGTGGAGGTGTTGTTCCCTCATTCCTGGAGACTTTATGTTTGTTTCTCTTTATTTAAAGCATCTCTTTGACCAAAAAACAAAACATATTTTGCAATTTATATATCAAACAATTCATGGGTTCATATACAAACTCTCTTTCCATTTCCTCTTTCTTCTCCCGCGCACCCGTGCAAAGCCCTAGTTTCAGTTTTATTCACTTATCACTGCTGTGTGTCTCAAGCAAATCCCAAGTCACAGAAGCCTCGATATCTCTAATTGGACGGCATCAGGTGAGTTACCTACTTTCGTTCCCTGCTGATTGTGCCTCTCTCTCCATTTTGAAATTCTTTGATTTTGGTAAATTTTATTTTGGATTTAGTACTTAGGAGTTTCACTGAAGAAAGTTGACATAAAATCCAGTACACCAATAGATAAATTCTGCTTTGTTACCGAGCAGAATGGTTTTTGTGTTCTGGAAATAATCATATGATATAGGTTTGAAAACTTTCTCTTGTTCGATGGACACAATTGTAATATAAAATTCAACCTTTCCGTGTGCAAATTTGTGGAGGTACTGATGTGAAAATTCCCAATAAGCAGGGAAGATTGTTTTGCGCCGTGAACCAAAATTTGGTGCTTTTTTTTAATGGAACCCTTTTTATATAAAATTGACTCTGGTTGTGTTTCCTTTTCATTTTTGGTGCTACAATTTTTAACTTGCAGTGGTAGCAGCCTCTTTCATTGTTCTATTTTCTGTACACTGCTTATTTGCCTCAAGTTTTGTATATTCATCAATTACTGCCTCAAATCTGTGCTAGTTTGCTGTTCTAATTGTGTTATTTTGCTCCTCGAAATACGTATTTCTGATACTGCTCTATGTCCAGGCTATTCTTGCTACAGTTTCTATTGTCCTTGGAGTAACAGAGCTGTGTAGCTTGCTGATTGTCCAGATTGTTGAAAGAAAAAGAAATGTAGTAGTTTAGAGGTTTAGCCCATCCCAGCTGCTCTGGCCCTGCCTCCCTGCCTAGCAGAAGTACCCAGAACCATAAAATGGCAGGGGAAGATGAGGACTTGCCCAGAGATGCAAAGATAGTGAAAACACTGTTAAAATCAATGGGTGTGGAGGAATATGAGCCTTGTGTTGTTCACCAATTCTTGGAGCTGTGGTATTGATACGTGGTTGATGTGCTAACTGATGCACAGGTCTACTCAGAACATGCTGGTAAGCCCGCAATTGATTGTGACGATGTCAAGCTTACTATTCAGTCCAAGGTTAATTTCAGCTTCTCACAGCCCCCTCCAAGAAAGGTAATATATTTCACTTCCTTCCATTTCTTCTGCTAAATTTGAGTTCATATAACAAAATTGTATAACACCATGCGTCAAAAAAATGTACCTTTTCATTATGAAATCAATCAGCTTATGTGTGTTATTCGACCATTATGGTACAAATTTTGAAATTGTTAAGCAAACCCATCATCAGGTGCTACTGGAATTGGCTAGAAATTATATATATACTAAAACTGAGTTCACGAATTCACTGTTCCTAGACTGTAGCTTAGGAATAGTGAATTGCCGATATTGCCCTTTATTAAATTTTCCCTTATGTTCCCTTTTTGCCCCTTCCCATTCGTGTCTCTTTCGATTCGAACGTTTCGTTTGCTCTCAGCTTTCCAGTCCGTTTCGAACCAGTTGGTTGGGCTGGTTGGGGGCAGCCATGGAAGATCAGAGTTCACTGTTCTGCATGCGTGGGGGGCCGTCGATTTTCGTTTGGGGAGGCGCGCTGCAAATCCAGCCGCCCTTTTGGTCTTTATCTTATCGGTTCTCCTCTCAGATGTTGTGTTCGTGTGTTGCTGTTCCAGATGCGCTTCATCCTTCTTCTCATCGCACGGGTTTAGCTCAAAGGATTTCTGGTTTTCTAGGTTGGTTTATTCATTTGTCATGTCGAAAAATTGAGAAGTAAATCAGAAATTGTGTTTGGTTTGTTTTTACAGGGAGGAAGATCTAAGGAAAAAGAACTGGAGTAATCAATATGAGAACCCCCAGTCTGCTCATCAATCTGGTAATTGATGTCTGTGTGGCTGATATTCTGTTTGCGTGTGGTTATAGACTCCTTTTTTTTAAAAAAATTTATTTTTTATTTTTATGACTCCAGATCAGAATTATAATTCTAATAGATGTTATAGATTTTCTGTTTGCGTGTGGTTATAGAATTTCTGTGTGGCTGATTTTTTTATTTTTTATTTCTTTCTGTTTGTACTTATCTTGATTGTTTTCCGATGAATTGTTTCAGCAAAGATCAGTTCAACAGTACTCTGATATATATATTTTGATGTTCAACTACGAGTTTGTCATACATATGTGTGTTTAATGTCATGAAGAGGTCTTTGCAAGTAAGACTTTGTACTTATTTGTTGAATGTTATGTTTCTTTTCTCGCTTGGCCTCTCCGATATCACTCTTTCCTCCATCACATCATTTCCTTTAGTTGTTAAATTTTCTGCTTTTAGTGAATTTGAGGGGTATAAAAGGAAGTGGAGGGAATTGGGTTCGGTTGTGTGAGTGAAATTATGCATCTTTGTGTGTTATTTCAGTCCAAGTTTGTACCTTTGTATATATGAGTGTGTTGTTCTGTTTTGATAAATGGGAAGGCAGCTGTGATTGGGTTTCTATTGTTGTTAGATTTTGAAATTTTGACTGGTAAAGGCATTCTCAAGGGAACTGACTTTTTGGACTATATTTGCTCTGTTTCAAATGCTTTGCAGTAAATCTTTCTCTGAAATGAACCAAAAATTATATACACTACTTAACCCAAGCAAACAAAAGTGGGTGTTTTCATGAGTCATAATATATATATATATATAATTAATTTGATGTTAAAGCTCCTTCAATTTGTCATTTTGGATATCTATATAAGTGCATATGTTTGTAAATCTTTTGAGAAGTAGATCATTTTAGATCCTTCTTAGGTTTTGCACTTCCTCTGTCTAAAGCACCTGTAATTTATAATACAATTTACATCAGAGCATATGCTTTGTAATTGAATCATGAGAGCATTGTTGAATGAGGGGATCCGTACAGAGTGGTTTCTTTCTGTACAGATTTTGCTCTAGCTAATTTTTTTGGTTTAATGAAAAGATTGTGCATGTATAAATACTCAAACTAATTTCATCTCCGATTTTTCTGTTTTTTTCTTCCTTTTTCTTCTTCTTTTTTTAAACCATGTTTTCTTTTGATATTTTGCAGGTGGTCTTTTGTTGCTTTGGATAGAGCAGTTTGGTTGGTGTTTTCAATTCTGTTAAGCAAGGGGTGAGTTTCTAGGCTAAATTCCAATTAATTGTTTTAAGGTTTGTGAATAGAGCATAGGAATTAGCTAATGGCATCAATTGACAATTGGTTGGTGTTAATTTGTTGTTGTAATGATGGGTTTAGATGATTACAATATCTGAACATGTTGGTAAATCCTTTGAGTGTTTTGGCAATTGGGTACTTGAGAACTCCCAACATGAGGAGAGAGTGACAATGCGTAATTGATTGGAGGGAAAAACATCGTGTCTTTCTCTTTGTGTGTAGGTGGGTCAGTGGGGAATCAATCACTGGCCCTGTGTTCTGAAGCAGCGTTTATGAGACGCTCTCATTTTTTTGCTTGCAAATTGCAATTTGTTGGTATTTAAAGTAGTGGAAAATTTTCAAAACATTTCAAAGTGGTCCTAACTCTGATTTTCTGTTGTTTTTTGGTTTTTGAATTTGTTTGTTTATTTTGTTTTTGTGGAATTTTTTATTCAATACTCTCTCTCTCTCTCTCTCAAGGAAAGCAAAACTTGAAAAAGCTTTTCTGATCAGTAGAGTAAAAATAATACTTAGAAGTGAAGAATCACTTTATCTCTTAATTACTAGGACAACAAAACTTGAAAACGCTCTTTTAATCCAATAATATACTTACAAAGGTTAGAACCAAAGAATCACTTTATAATACTTCAATTGATCTGCTACATTTATTGGATTCCTGAGTATTTCTTTTTTCTTTTTTTTTATCAACTTTCATATCATATTAGTACATCCACCACACAGACACATCTTTCATGCTCTATTTTTCGTTTGTCTTGCTTCTAAAAAGTTAATTATTAATTTTCCTTGAACATGGTTTTCTTTAAAAAAAAAAAAAAAAAAAAAAAAAAAAAAAAAAAAAAAGAGGGAAAAAGAGAAAATGAATGATCTATCTACTATGATGAAAAAAACAACAAGCCTGGTTTTGCCTTTCGTTGGAATTGTTGGGGGATGGGAGATATTTTTTTATTGGCTCTTTCTCCCATGAGAGCTTCACTGTTGAAGCTTGATCTGGCTTTCTTGCGGCTGTTGATTTCGTTTGTGGCTGCTATGGTGCGAATTGGTTCGTCCATTTGGTCTTCTTCTTCATCAGATAATCTTCTTTTTATTTGTTCGCCTTTTTGTCTCATATCATCTTCTTCCTCTTCTTTTGTTTGTGCCTGTGCTGGTATTTGTTGGGTTTCCTTCTTCAATTTTTCAGATGTCTTTCTTTTTCTCTTCTTCTTTTTTAAGCACGTCTTCTTTTGATGTTTTGTAGGTAGTCTTTCGATCGACGGTTCGAATGCCTCACCCGTTGTATCTCCCGATCGCTCCTCCTCGAGATTCAACGACAGCCATCCGACGATGACATGATCAATCGTCTGGGACCTACGGTCTTTCTGAGGATCTCAATCAAAAAATTATTAAGCAGGCAAGATCTCTCTCTCTCTACTTGAGCATGTGGATAATGAACCCTAGGAGCTTAATATCTGTTTGCATCTAAAAGGAAATATGATTTAACACTGTATAAAATATGTAGAAACCTACTTACCCTCTGTTTGCTAAGAAAATGCAAGAAAAAAACAGAAAATTTCGTCTTTTTAAACATTTTACTGTTGTTTTGTGGGTAGGAGTTCAATAATTATGCTTATAAGAGCGTTTGAGGTCACCCACTTAATAACATTATACATTTTATTGAAATCACTTGGGTTTCTGTGGAAACCCAAGGACATAAAGGCAAAAGTTTGAGTCTTTGTTCTATAATTATCTTGAATTGAAAATTCTGTGCCTTTCTTCTTTCTTGCATTTGCTTGGAATTACGATGAAAATTTCCTTTCATTGTTTTTTGGTTGTTGAAGGGTTTGAGCATGAGGAAAAAGGTGATTTTGCAGCCTCACCAAAGCATTTCAGGTAAGAACCATATCCTTGAATTGCCCTTTTGGACCAAAAGTAAGCCTTTTGTGTGACGGCTTATCATATGATTGGGTTCTATGTTTGAGCTTATGGATTGGTTCATGGTGGATTTGAATTGGCACGCAGAGTTGCTTGGGTGAAGCTGATGACTTTGTGCATTGCAGGACTACAACAAAATGGTGCAACTACATCTATTCGTGGACTTTGAAATAGAAACAAGGTTTGCATCTTTTAATCACCTCCACTGTATTTCAATTTCTTTCCCTTTTATTAATTTTGATTGTATTTCTCCGCTGTGATGGGATTGAACATGCTTTTGAACTGGTAATGGCAGGTGACTGTTTGTGCGTGAATAAAGGCTTGCCATTGCCCTTGGTGCTGATGTGGGACAGAGCCAGTGTATATGTACAGAAGTTGCGGTATACAATGTTCTCTCTCCCTCTCTTTAATTTCAGTTTTTTTTTCTTTTAATAGAATTTCGTCAAATATTTTGGTTCTGGATTTTTTGTGTTGAAGAAATTTACAATAAAGGTATTTTATGACGTTCTGTGTTTGTAAATATCTTTTGTAGAACAACAGAGAATGTTGACCGACCTTACAAGAAAAAACGAAGTAGGGTTGTGCGTTTGGACTAGCAAAGAGGTTTGTCAATCGTCCTCTCATCCTCAATTTTTTTTTTCAATTAGTCGATTACATCTCAGCCTTAAATTCACTGTTTTTTTTTATTTCTGTTTAATTTAATGAGACAATTTCTGTTACAGAATTCTAAATTATGCACTTCTTTTTCCATGTTAGGGTACTGGGATGCTAGGGGTTTCTTTTTATTCTCTTTTCCACTGCATATTATAACTTAGATGGGTATGCTTCAAGAAGGTTAGTTTTATTCTTGAAGAATACCCATTTGGTTTTAGACGTAGTTTATTTAGTTAAATATATGGCTACTGGTGAAATGGATTAGCCAAATATTGCATATGTAATATGCAAACAAATTCTTAGTATTGTTGCAAACAGTCAGTTTAAGTGAAGGATTGTTGTATGAAATTTGGTAAACAAATATCTCGAAATTATCTTCACAGTTTCTTAGGTTCCATTTAATTTGGTATTTATTTTTGTGTGATATATTTCTCTTAGGGCGTGTCAAATGGTAAAGCTGCAATTAACGGCGCTTTTTTTGTGGTTGCAGTTCCACCAGTACCAGGTTGTTGGGAGGAAGCTCCCTACGGCATCTATTGAGCACCCTAAGATTTACCGAATGAAGCTCTGGGCCACCAATGAGGTTCGCGCCAAGTCCAAATTCTGGTATAATCCTTAACCCTAGCTCAGCTTTTGTGATCCCAAATGTTCATTGGTGAATTTGGTTAAACTTAATATAGTTGATTGATTTGTTTGGATTAGGTATTTCCTTAGGAAGCTGAAGAAGGTCAAGAAGAGCAATGGCCAAGTGCTTGCCATTAATTAGGTTTGTTCTCTCTGCTGTTTATACTCTATTTTTTCTTATTAATAAATTTATACCCATTTTGATTATTTGTCAGTGTCTAATGTAGTCAATGTTGTTTTGTAGTGGGGAAGTGGTTCCTCCTCAACTCTCCTCCTGGCTTAATCCAATTTGTTGCCAAAGGTCTCCGCCTTTGACCCACTCTTTTATCACATTTATTTTGCTTTTTTCTAATTTTGTTTTGATCATTTGAATCGTATTTTGTATTTGATGTTTGGCTTTGGTGGCAAATGTGAAGGAGGCTGCGTCAGAGGCATCCCCTTGAAATGACCAGTTGATTTGGAGACGTATATTTTCTTTTCTTTTTTTCCTTCATAATTGAAGCCTCCACTTTGCTGAATAAAGGCTCCTCTTGGCTTTAGTGTTTCGTTTCAATGAATTTTGGGCTCTCACATGTCTGCGAAATTGCTAACCTTTTTTCCTATAGAGATGTTCAAAGTTTGAACACTACGTCCATTATTTGAATTCTAATACTGAATTTTAATTCTTCTCTCTTTTTAAGAACACTACCTCTATTATTTGGAATTGATTAAGATTATTTTTTGTGCCTGTATTTTGGCTAATTTTTTCTTTGGGAGTATTATGAAAACCTATCAGCATATCCACACCTTCTTCTACACCCTATTTCTCTGCACATTCCTCTCGAAAACTTAAATGCTTTATGCTCCACTGTAGCCTTTTGTAGTTTTCTCTGCTTTCACTTGGTTCCATTTTAAGTTTTTATTTTTTATTTTTTATTTTTTATTTTTATTTTTTTAAATCTTTATTGTAAATTTGTTATTTTAAATCCTTAATTTTAGGATTAGTTATGGTTTATTTTTATACCTTATAATGAATTGAGATGTGGACAATGAATGTGTTTCTTCCTTCATAGTTGTGCTTAAAATAATATTTCTCTTGATATCTTTTCTTTCGTATATAGGTGACATGAAGAAGAAACAGGGAAGGAAATCTCATATGTAATGGGTATTTTATGTTGGAGGTTAGGTTTATTTTATGATTTTTTATGTTAGATTTCATACTGAATCAATTTGAAAGGTTCCCCTGAAGACTATATGAATTTCTTTTAAGTTTTTATGGTTATAAGTTATAACACATTAAATTTATTTTTCTTATCAGTTCTTTCAACTTTATTTTGCTAATTCAGTGAGAGGAGTTGTCAAAGATGGCATCAAAGCTTAGCAAATCTATGCTTGATGGGGTTGAAATTACGATTTGATCAGTGATAGGACTTTTGGTTAAATCCCAAGCAGGAAATGCATTCTTTGCCATAGTTCCCGGACAGGTCCTCTTGGCTTCCCTTGATGCTATCAGTAAGTTAATTAGGGTTCTATAACCTATAGGTGTTTATAGGTTATTTCTGCTTTTATAGCTTACTTCTCTATTAGATCAACATAGCCTATAAATGGCAATACATGTATCAGTTTTGACCTTAGGTGTCTATAGATCATCTATTCTTTTGTACAACAAACTTGCACATGGTTTGATTTTGTTATGGGTATTTGGTTTGATTCTATTAAAGTCTGGGTCTTTTGGTTTCATTGTGGCAATGACAGGTTATACTTTTGTCTGCCACATTTGTAGAATGCTTGGCGTATTAAAATTGTGGTTTGTGCAGTTGATTTTTTGGCCTTAATTCTGTAATAATAGCCATTGTCTTCACTAAATTTTCCTATTTGTCTACACCAACACCTCTACCAGTTTCCAAATTTGTAGCAACAGATTAAACACCCATTGATTTGATGCTATTAAAGCTTGAGTGTTTTGGCTTAATTCTCTCATACCTATTTAATAAATTGTCACAATTGTTCTAAGTTTGTTATCAATTGATTAAATAGACTGCAGTTATGCTTTTGTCCATCATATTAATAGAATGGTTGATGTACCTAAACTGTTGTTTGTCCTGTTGGATTTTGTAACTTAATTTTGTGATATGGTAGTTGGTCTTCGCTTAAATTTTTCCATTTATCTACACTAACACCTGCCATTTTCCAAATTTGTACCAACAGAGTTAAAACCCCTGCAAAGGACAAGAAAGAACAGAAGCCACCTCTGTAGCAAAGCCATCAAGAGAAAGATCCCCTTCCAACATACATCAAGGCAGAAAATCCCCTTCCACCACCCAGTAGCATATATATGTAAAGACCTGTCCAAACTCTTTTGAACAATGAACATCTTAAAACTGCTGATATTTTGATGCTATTATGATGTTTTAATTGCTGCTTGGTTTATTAAAATATGGTCAATATTTTAACATGACAAGCAGCATATAAAACGTGTTATTAGTCTATTTTTTGTAACATAAACTTGCCAAATAAGGCATGATGCCACTATTTAGATCTCCATGTCTATATAAATAGTACCATCTTTCATATATTTTTTCATGATTTTGTATACATTTCACACGGTTTTAAAACCCGCAGCATCGCGCGGGTACCTTTGCTAGTAGGAACAAAATCCCATTACCAAAATCAATTGCAGGGCCGGGTGTGGCATTGCTGCCTGAACAGGACACATTGATCAGCCCAAACTATCAACTGGCAATCCCAAAGAAACAATCTGCTCAAGCAGTGGAAGAAATGGAGGAAGATGAGGAACCTGCTGAACCCAATCCGCCCCAGGAACAGAAGCCTATCCTTTCCCCTTGCTAAAGGCACCAAGTGAGAGATTACATGGTACATCAATCAGCCTATGGGATTATAGTCCAGAGATGTGAGATGAAACAGTTGTTCACTTACTAAAGATTCTGACTCGTATTGGATCTGTGTACTTGTAAAAGAATGTTCTGTTTAAATATTATGTTGTTTACTTCTTCTGTCTTGTTCTTTCACAATTATTTGAATGCTTACGCCATATGTTTTTGATAGTATTTTGAATGATTAATTGATTATGTGAAGAGAATATGAAGCTTTTGTTTTCCCCCCTTTCTACAAGTCAGGCTCAGGAAAACTTATAAATGAACATCATGAAAGATTTTGTATGTTTTCTCCATGAGTTTCAGTCATCCGACAAATACAGCAACTTATTAGAAGCATGCATTAAGCATAATGGAACCAATAAGATATACTCGGGTTTCGAAGCCCAAAAGGCTCCACACGTGTCTCAGCCCATCACACAAGGCGATAAATACTCCGAGCGCTCAGAGGTTACCTATGTCGTTGGATCATTGTAGTGGCCACAATGAAGCTAAATGCAGGTAAATGCGTGGACTTTAAATGCAAAGGCTCGAGATCCATCTTTGTCACCCCAAATTATTAGTGTTTCCTTCACACAAACGTACCCTCATTTAGACCTGAGTAAGAATAGGAAGGTTTGAATCTGCTTTTTTGGCCACCAAGTGTTGGAGTAGCTCCATTTTCTCCTTTCTGTGTTCCTTATTATCCTAAAAGTGTCCACAAATTTATCCTAATGAACTAAAAATTATTATAACACACACGTTCAACATATTACGTGTCATGATTTTCTTAATGCAAATATAAATTCTCACATACATCAATGATTAACAATACTGAAGGGTTCAAATCCAGTATTTTGGCCACCAACTGCTCTAGTTACTCCAATTTCTCCTTTATCTGTTCCTCTTCTTTAATTTAAGCGGTTCTTGCTTCCACACACTTTCCATCTATTTGTTGAAATTCATCACTGATCATTGTACTAATGTCCCTTGTCCACCACTCAGTCATTGACAACAAAAATTAGGGTTAAACAAAATCAAAGGAGGCACAGCTCAACTCTTGGAAGACATAAAAGAGAAAGGATAAAAGAAGTTGAAATGGATTTCATTGGTCAAAATGTTTTCCAGGCTTCAACTTTAACCAACAGGACTTTCAATGTCTATTTTGAATAAGAAATGACTGGAAAGCAATACTAAGTCACAAAATTCATAGCTCAAAAAGAAGACTCTCACAATTGGAAACACATAAATACACAACTGAACCGCATTGAACTGAGAATCTGTGGGTTCATTTGATTTTTTTTTCTGGGAGGAAGAAGTGATCCGCCATACTTTCCCTTTGAGTCCCTTTGCGTCCTTTCCCTGGCGCCTTGTTTCTTCTTCTTCTCTTTGGTGTTCACTATTCCAGCAATCTATGAGTCACAAAATAATCAAACATATTGAAACAATTTATAGAAAGACACACATGGAGAAAGGAAGGAAGCAAGCAAGCAAGAAACTTACGGCGTGAAGCTGAAATTGACCTGAACATGCCAACCACCATGGATGTACACATCACGAATAGTTGAATGCAAGATCTCAATGTTGCTACTTCCTCCACTTCCAACAATGATTCGGAACGTGGTGATCCACAAAGGCTGACGATCAATCCTCTTGTAGTCGTAGGCAGTCTGGACAAGACAAAAATCCCAGCCACCCAAATGAACCAAATACTCTGTCTGAACACCAATATCCATGTTCGCAAGATGCATTCTTTTAAACCTCGGAAACACCAACTTTGGGGTTAAAGAATAGGCTTCACAATCAAAGGAAAATTCAAGAACCACTCCAAATGAATATGATGAAGCATACATCCGATCGCCCAAAACCACCGCCCTCCCTCGGAAAGGAAAATGCGAACAGGCCATGCGATGAGATTTCTCGACTTTGACATGAACCCATTTCTGAGTTCTTACATGAAAGGCAAGGAATTCATATCCTGGGCCGCATGTCAACGAGAGCAAAATATGGTGGTTGTAAACAGCATAACCGACTATCTCCACTCCTTGATCAGAAATAACAGAGGGAACAGGTGGAAGAAACTCCCAACTGTCATTCAGAGGATCGTACCGCTCAAACACTGATTCTGGGTCATTTGGTTCATGCGGAGAGGTTACAGGGATTGCAAGATGATATAACTTTTCATATGCAGAAATCACATTTCCAAGTGGCTTGGGTACTCTGGGGCCCTGGAAGGTAGAGAATGACTTGTTCTGTATGTCGAATACATATCCCTTCAAGGAGTCCGGTGTCATGACAGAGTGGGGAGGATTAGCTAGCATGCCCTCTCTGAACAACAAATACAACTTGGAGCCACCAAATAAGTCTGTAGCATCACAGAGACAACTGTCCGGGATGGAGTAAGTATTCTTGTTGAAGAAGGTAGTTACAGGACGCAGTGGGGCTTGATCTTTGCCATATTCATCTCCAATTGCTCCTCGTACTCCCCCCATAATTTGTCCAGATCCTTTTTGGATTTTAACTTCATATATCTCACCATGATATCGACTTGAATAAGATGTCACCAATACAAGCAGAGATTTATAATCACCCCCCTCCATGTACGCAAGCTGGAAACCACTAAGCACCTCGAGAGACTGAAACAAAGTGTTTAATTATTTAGCACAACCCATGCATATCTGATTGAAAGCCCAATCTAATGCGAAGAAAGACAGTAGTTTAATTCATCAAGCTAAATAAACATATTTTGCAATTATACCAAACCCTAAATTCAACGAGAGAGAGAGAGAGAGAGAGAGAGAGAGAGAGAGAGAGAGAGAGAGATTTGGTTCTTCCACTATGTTTGTAAGACTGACTCCAACCCAAGGCCCTAATTACCTGTTATGATACTTTTTTAAATGAGGAATCCTATTTACCTTACCCGATTTGCCTTTTTCATTTTTTTGCACCAAAATATTAAATCAATAAATAAATACATGTGAATTAAGAAAAATATCCGCACCAAAATCAGTATAAAATAAATAATATCTGCACCAAAATATTATATCAATAAATATATGCCTATTCCTAGTAGCCTAATGTCCACTGTGATGTTATTCAAGCTTTTGAGAAGAACAAGTAACAACAATAAGAAATTACAAAAAGATACAAATGTCATAGATTTCAAAACGCATAGACCTATCTCGATCTCTTTTGTATCTTCAACTCTATCCTCACTAGATACCAAAATCAAACCCTAATCAGTTATGTAGATAGACTCAGGCAATTCAAATTGCGTCCAATAAAATGCAAAAGCAATATTAATGCCATATCAGAAGAAACAGATGAAACCAAAAGTAAAATAAAAGCAACAAAAGAAACACAGATCGTCGAGCCAAAAAAAAAACATAGGTGCACAAGGGATTGAAGAGATAAGAGATGCTGATGTGCTTTGGATTGAGAGGAGAGAGAGGCGGACGTGAACGCGGAGGCGGTGGCGTTGGGCTTTACAGACGTTTGGATGTATTGGGCACTGAACTTCCTGCTTTGCTTCCTATGTAGGTTAATAATTGTCATGGTATTATAAACTATATTTTCTTATATAACCAATCGAGACATGTGATAATAATTTAATAAAATAAGTCATTTAATATACAGATTGAAATTTAGATACATACCTGGATTTGAATATGACGATTTGATCCGTTTTGAGTGGTCTTTATGAATTAGGAATTAGGGTTTTTCCTTTTTGGTGTTGAAATTCCTGAAATTGAAAGAATAACAAAAATTGTCAAAGAATTGAGAAAACAAAAAAAAGAACTAAAGAAAAATTGATGGATGATGATGATTACTTACCAGAAAATAAGAGTTTAAGAAAAATAAGAAGGTATTAAGTTTTTTTGTTTCATTTTGAGTTGAAGAAAAACTTTTTTTTTTAAGGAGAAAGCCTGTTTTTTCTTTTTTTAAAGAACGATAGGAAAGGGAGGAGAAAGCGTTTTGGGGGATATATATTGCTGCTGGTTAGTTAAAGTTTGATAATTCGCTTTTTTCCACGTGTTTCTTTTTTTTTATTAGTATAATTATTTAAATTTTGTTGTTATAATGCAAATATAAAACACCCAAAACCCAAATTTGTAAATATAAAATAAGTACAAAGCCACCTATACACAACAAAAACTTTTCTGTCAATATGTAGCACACTACAATATACAATGTTAATATCATTTAATATAAAGAAAAACAATGTGGGGGGCACCTGTGCGGCGGTGGTGCCACTTGCACCATGGCAGGGCCACCCCGTCAGATCATGGCTTACCCGCGGTGGTTTAATCATATTCAACTAGCCTCTTACTCGCAACAAGCACTGTTACTAGTTTCTGGTGGTGGTGAGTCTTGGAGCAACTATGGAAATCTAATTGAAGATGTAGGGTTCTTTTGGTGCGGGTGGGTGTCACTGATGTTCTCTTTCAACCTCGACAGGATAAATGGAGCGTTACACTCTCTTGCTCAATTTGGTTTGCAAGAAGGCAGGTCCTTTTACTCATAAGAATCAACACCATTTTGGCTTTTATCTACTCTAGAGTCTGATAGCAGTGAGCAGTAGTTACTTGTATCTAGGGTAGGGGTGTGTGGTACTCTTTTTCCTTGGCCAGATTTTTCCCAAGGAAGCTAGGGACTCTTAGGTATAGAGGTTCGTGATACCATAAAGAGTTTTTCACATAAAAGGAAAGAACAAGAAAACTTGTCTATTTCTCATCCGGTATATTAGGGTTTCTGAATTTACATTCATCTTGTATAACCTTTACAAAAGAATAGCATATGTATATATAACCTACATAAGAATAATCTAGAATAAAGAATATGCCTATATTCCTACTTCATCCATATCCAATACATGCTGGCTTTGTCCTGGATGAGTCTTGGGTGTCTTGAGTGATTCTTTGGTTGTGTGACTGTCCTTTTTCTTTGCTGCAGCCTTGGGTGTCTTTGAGTGTACGTATTTTCTCCTCTATTAAAATGATGGACAATCTCATTACCTTTTGCATCCCCTCACAGCATGTGGGTGCTTCCTAGTTCCCAAGCAAACATATATATTGTGGCTAGGTTTTTCTTTTGACTTCCATTGGGCTGCATGATTGTATCCGGCGAATCAAAATTTGCTGCATGACTAGTGTCCTTGATTCTCTCTAATTTTGATTTGGGGCCTAAGTGCCTGGAAGCATAAACAAAGTTATATATAACAAGTTAGAAACCTTAAGCAGAGAATGCTTTTCAAGAGAGAGAAAATTGAGAATATACTCAAGTTACCTGAGTCAGAATAGGAAGGTTTGAATCTGCTCTTTTGGCCACCAAGTGTTCAAGGAACCCACTTGAAAGCTTCATACTTATACACAGATCGATTCACTAACAGCCGTAGATCATGTGGACTTTTTGGTAAAAGAATCTCCAAAGCATCTGAATTCACACTCAACAGCTCATCCTTCTGTTCATCAGTCCAAACTACCCCACTACTCCACCATCTCTGGATACATCTAAGCCATCCGATACACCACTAACCCGCCATAGCTAAGATCATAAACCGAAAACCAAAACCAGACAGGTTTATTGAACCGCCTGTGGTTGGCTAGTGCATGGTGGTTTGGTCATCAATGTCAATGAGATAGGCCACATAGCCTGAAGTATAGTGCTACAAGAGTATCTGGAATTCTGAAGAACATTAAATCCCTGTCTGTCTTGAACAAAACTGATATGAGGCAGTGGAAAATTGTTGATATGGCTGAGAGGTAGTAGGAGAAGACATTCCAAAACTTTTGGTAACCCATGGAATTGATTTTTATTGTTGATGGTCTTGCTGTACTTTTTTCCTTGGTTTCTAATGCAATATTGTTTATTGAGTGTCTTCATAAACTAAGCTAATAATTTACACAAACTTACTAGAAGACCAACCAACGTGTATTAGATTTGAAAAAACCGAAATTGTTGACATGTGAGTCGAAATCAGTGTAGAGATCTCGTATTCTTCTTTTTTAAGAAACCCTTGTTTATTTACCAAAAGAAAACCAATTCAAAAGCATGCTTATATAAGTATTTTTGGGTTGAAAATGTGACATAGTTTGAAATCGACTAGAGAATGGAAAAACTTTTGTTTGACGTTTACGCTACCAAAATTTCGAGGTGGAATGGAGTGCAAATTCAGTGCAATAAGATATATCCAATATCTGAAATTGACATGATATATTACAAATCATTCAAGTCAATTACAACTCACGTACTTGAAGAATGAATTAAAGAATCATGCTAGCAACAGTGGCCACACGCGCAAATGACTTCCAGCTATTAAGAAGCCTATCAAGTTACAACAGTGTACACAAACAGCAATTTCTTGATAAACAAAAGTTTCATCAAGATTCAAGGCATGCCTGCTTGCAAAAGCTAGACCATCTCACAGCTGTAGCTGCATAAATTAATCAAAGATGACCCATAAGCAAGCATAACCCTGTTTCTGTGTTTGGGTTTCTCTTCATTCGAACTTCACCAATAACATGAAAATATCCTGCTTATATATACATTTTTGCTCCATCTGTGGCCAACAGCAGTCTCTGTTTAACCCAAAACCATACATCATTCAATATATTTGATAATGCAAGTCTGCCACACTAAGAATAACCCAAAACAAATGAAGTTATCAGAGCATTCAGGGAAATGGGTGAATCCATATTTACTGCATGACCTGTGTCCTTGATTATCTCCACCTTTGATTTTGGCCCCAACTGCCTGTAGATTGAAAAGAGAACATTAACAATAGGTTCAGATTGGTTTCAAATCCTGATTAAATTTGATCATGAAGATGAAATAATAAATTAGTTTAAAGTCACCTTTGCAGCTGATAGGCCAAGTACACAGGGAAGACATCATCCTTGTCTCCCCAGATTATCAGTGTTTCCTTCACACAAAAATAACATTCATTTACAAGACTGAAGAGAAAGATTAATTAGGCTAAGTTTTTAAATTACGGCTAAGTTAACTACCTGAGTTAGAATGGGAAGGTCTATATCTGCTTTTTTCCTCAGCAAGTGCTCTGCCAGCTCTAATTTCTCCTTCCTGTGTTGTTTATAGGTCACCTGCATATGCAGCATGCAAACCTCTATACAATTTAGGAATTGATATCTTACAAATCCAATGCTATTAGAATTAGTGTGAGGTATAAATGTTCACCGACCACACATCAATTATTACGTTATTGACAATTTGACAATATAACATACTATTATGCCATGATGGATACCAATACCACTGAAGAATAAATAACTATAATCTACCATGTAAGGTGGGGTGTTCTAAAAATGGAGGAATTTTATACTCACATTGATGAACCCATGAAGGAAAATATCAGGGACCCACTTAGAAGGGCCAGGTTTATGCATCGTCAAATTCACCAAGAGCCTCAGATCATGAGCACTTTCAGGTACAAGGAGATTCAATGCATTGCTTCCAACCTTATTGATCTGCTCTCTTTTCTGCTCCTCTGTCATCCCAACCCCACAACTCACAACCACAACTTTCTCCACCAACTCTGGATACATCTCAGCCATCCAATATGCCACATACCCTCCATAACTTATAGAGTAAACAGCAAATCTCTCCACCCCTAATCTCTTCAACCCTTCTGCCACACATTTTGCTTGGAAAACCTCTGTCCTTTCTGGCCTGTTGGTGTAGGATTTGCCAAAGAACAATAGATCAGGTATGTACAGATTGAAACTTTGAGAAAGTGAACCCACTTGATGGATGAATTGCCACTTTGAATTGCCACCATACCCATGAAGCATTACAAGAGCAGGCTTATTGGACCTCCTAGAATTTGCAACCCAAAAGTTCATTGTGGTTTGGTCATCTAATTCAACTGTGCAGGGACAAAGACCACATGATCTCAAGTATAGAGATAAAAGTGCATCTGAAAGTGTGATTAGGAGTGTGATTGGATTTAAAAAAGGTAAAATGGAAATCAAGAATTGAGAAATGGCTATGATGGTTGCAAGGTAGAAGGAGAGGACATTATACAATTTTGGGTAGGCCATGGCCATATATGAGTGCTCTCTGTGTGATTGCTTTTCCTTTTTGGCTACTTACATTGGCTCATTGTGCTATGCTTCACGCATTCACCATACAAGACTTAAAAAGAGAGTGAAAGACACCCCCATTTGTGAGGTAGAGGACAATTGTATAACCCACTTGCATGTTCTTTATTTGGATGATGAAACCAATCTTGCCAACCCTAAAATGACAAAAAGGAAACAATGAGATTGCTCTGTAATTGTAAAGATATTAGGCTGGAGAGCGCGTTGCATGAGTGAATTAAGTACATTCCTGCAAAAGTGACAAAGGTTGTTAGAGAGTACGAATAGAGTTTTCTTATTGAATTTTTCTGTTCTCTTTTTTTAGACTCTCTCTTTAGATTTTTTTTAAGAGATGTGTCGTTAACTGAAGATACCTCAACTAAGCTAATCACTTTTTTCTACATAGTGACGCAAAAGTTGGCACTTCTCACACTAATTAAAAGGCATGTGTGACATCTTGTAATAAATTTTTTTTAAAAAAAAGCATGTGTGACATCTGGGCCCAAAAGAGTTGAGCCATTAAAGAATAGCACAACCAATAAGGTGCAGTGGGAATCTACAGGATCAGGGCATGGGAAAGCATCACTTTGTCTTCAAGATGGGCACTGACTTCTAAAAATATATAATTCACAATCAGAAATTGACATTATTGTCATAGATTTTAAAGAACTATATATGCATATTAAAAAAATGCCTTTAAAATGTAGTGCACACAAGGCAACAAAATAAGATGCCAACTAGAAATATGCAAGTAGATGGCAAAACATCATAACAAACATGGAGGATTAAATTAGGCAAGATCTTTGGGATAAGCCCAATTCATTATCTATACTTAGATTCAAATCTAAACAAAGTTAAAGTCGACACATGAGGCTCTATCTTTTAACTATTGTTAATTCAACAGCTAATTAATTTGATTCAACATTCTACAACTCGAGTAAGGTATTGCACATTTCAAAAACCCAAAATAGAAAAAAGGTCCAATGGCCAAAGCATTCAAGACCCTTTTCTGTTTAGAATAACCCCTTTTCTGTTCAAAATAGCCCATTTACAAGAAAATTCTTGCAGATGGGGCTACCTCAGCTGATATTGTATTCTATTTTTGCTCATTGATACTTTACCTTTGCTTTGCCTGTGGAAGATAAATCTAGATGTTAAGAAGAACAGCTCGTTTCCCAAAATAATGAACCACAGCTAGCATTTGCTTATTGTCATGTATGAACACACACTAAAAAAACACATCAAAAATACCTTACTTCCAAAGCTTCCAATCTTCTTTAACCTTTACCATCACTTTTAAACCCATCCCACCATTATTTTCATAATTTAGTCTCCTCATCTTTCTCCTTTTTGCACTTTTTGGACGGCTGTCTATCACTTTTGTCATCCAAATACAATCATTCCAACCTAGATTCCTTAACCATGTCCTCCTTCTTGCTCTCTGTATTTATAAATCCCCAACCACATCTGTGTTTATATATAACTCATCATCAAGTTGGTTTTTCTCCAAGAAAAAGAAAAACCAAGCTTGAGTTTTTACTATTGAGCCCACCAATGGCTGCTACTAGCTATGCATACACAAGCCATAGCTCATCTCAAAGATCAACAGCCATGGTGCTGGCTCTAGTATCTGCAATTGTACTTTCACCATTATATGTGACAACCAGAAAAACTGATGCAAGATATTATGAGACAAAATGGAGCTCTGGGTTTGTCCTTCCCATGGTTCTTGCTGGACTTATCATTGCCATTAAAACCACTTCTTCATCATCAAGTTCATCATCTTCATCATCTCAAGGAGATTCTTTTGTTCCTTCTCCTGAACCTTCATGGGTGCTAAGAATTGGGAGCTCAAGCTGGGGGCTTGCTGGGGTTTTAGTACTGCTGATGCTTGTGCTTTCATGGCAAGGTTCTGTTCATGAATTCTTGTGGAGATAGAAATTAAGTCCAATTCTATTTTCACTTTAATGGATTGTACTGGAAAGTTATATTATATCAAATAATGCAAGTGGTACTAGTTAATGGAGATTTTTCTGCTTCATTCAAAATGTGGGTATTGCAATTCTCTGTGAAAAAAGTGCACAAACTGAATAATTAGCTGCAGTTATACTTCTAATACTTTTAGCTCAATAAACTTGTAGCTCAACGATGTCTTCAATTTTCCTTCTCCAATGCGAGAAATTTTTATATGTTCCGGGTACACTATTTACTCGGTATACGCTCCAATACCGCTTTTGAAATCATTTTTATATATAATTAAAAAAATTATTAATAAAACCCAAAACCATACAAAGTTCAAATTGTTTGAAACTGTAAAACTAAATTAAAATACGAGGGTATATTCCACCGCCCCAAAACAAAAATAAATTATAAAATATTTATATATAAAAATTGAAGTTGGGCCTCATTCGTACTTTGAATGGAGGAAATGCTAAGCCCAATAAGCATTAATACTCTTCCATTGTCCCCAGTTACCCAAACTCTCTCTCTCTCTCTCTCTCCATAACCTCTTTCTTCTCCCGCGTACCCATCAGCAAAGCCCTAGTTTCAGTTTTATTCACTCATCACTGTGTCTCAAGCAAATCTCAAGTCACAGAAGCCTCGCTATCTCTAATTTGACGGCCATACAAAATCAGGTGAGCTACCTACTTTCGTTCCCTGCTGATTGTGCCTCTCTCTCCATTTTGAAATCCTTTGATTATGGTAAATTTTATTTTGGATTTAGTACTTAGGACTTCCACTGAAGAAATTTGACATAAAATCCAGTACACCAATAGATAAATTCTGTTTTTTTACTGAGCAGAATGGTTTTTGTGTTCTGGAAATAATCATAAGATATAGGTTTGAAAACTTTCTCTTGTTCGATGGACACAATTGTAATATAAAATTCAACCTTTGCAAATTTGTGGAGGTACTGATGTGAAAATTTCCAATAAGCAGGGTAGATTGATTTGCGCCGTGAACCAAAATTTGGTGCTTTTTTTTAATGGAACCCTTTTTGTACAAAATTGACTCTGGTTGTGTTTCCTTTTCATTTTTGGTTCTACAATTTTTAACTTGCAGTGGTAGCAGCCTCTTTCATTGTTCTATTTTCTGTTCACTGCTTATTTGCCTCAAAGTTTTATATATTCATCAATTACTGCCTCAAATTTGTGCTAGTTTGCTGTTCTAATTGTGTTATTTTGCTCCTCGAAATATGTATTTCTGATACTGCTCTATGTCCAGGCTATTCTTGCTACAGTTTCTATTGTCCTTGGAGTAACAGAGCTGTGTAGCTTGCTGATTGTCCAGATTGTTGAAAGAAAAAGAAGTGAAGTAGTTTGGAGGTTTAGCCCATCCCAACTGCTCTGGCCCTGCCTAGCAGAAGTACCCGGAACCAGAAAAATGGCAGGGGAAGATGAGGACTTGCCCAGAGATGCGAAGATTGTGAAAACGCTGTTAAAATCAATGGGTGTGGAGGAATATGAGCCTCGTGTTATTCACCAATTCTTGGAGCTGTGGTATCGATATGTGGTCGATGTGCTCACTGATGCACAGGTCTACTCAGAACATGCTGGTAAGCCTGCAATTGATTGTGACGATGTCAAGCTTGCTATACAGTCCAAGGTTAATTTCAGCTTCTCACAGCCCCCTCCAAGAGAGGTAATATATTTCACTCCCTTTCATTTCTTCTGATAAATTTGAGTTCATGTAACAAAATTGTATTACACTACGAATCAAAAAATGTACCCTTTTCATTATAAATCAATCAGCTTATGTGTATTATTCGGCCATTATCAGGTGCTACTGGAGTTGGCTAGAAACAGGAACAAAATCCCATTACCAAAATCAATTGCAGGGCCTGGTGTGGCATTGCCACCTGAACAGGACACATTGATCAGCCCAAACTATCAACTGGCAATCCCAAAGAAACAATCTGCTCAAGCAGTGGAAGAAATGGAGGAAGATGAAGAACCTGCTGAACCCAATCCGCCCCAGGAACAGAAGCCCTCTGATCTGCCTCAGGGTACTCCCCAAAGGGTATCCTTTCCCCTTGCTAAACGCACCAAGTGAGAGATTACATGGTACATCAATCAGCCTGAGGGATTGTAGTCCAGAGATGTGAGATGAGACAGTTGTTCACTTACTAGAGATTCTGACTCGTATTCGATCTGTATACATGTAAAAGAATGTTCTGTTTAAATATTATGTTTACTTCTGCAGTCAATCCTTCACAATTATTTGAATGCGTACGCCTTATGGTCATTCATAGTTTTTTGAATGATTAATTGATTATGCGAAGAGAGCATGAAGCTTTTGTTTTTCCCCCTTTGCTACAAATCAGGCTCAAGAAAACATACAATGATGATCTTCATCATGAAAGATTTTGTACGTTTTCTCCATCAGTTTCTAATACCAATAAGCTAATATGGTGAGAGATGTGAAAATTTGCCTTAACAAGATAAAACCAAAAGGACGTAAAAAGCACGTTGCCAAGTTTCAGTCGTCCGACAATATACAGCAACTTTTTAGAAGCATGCATTAAACATAATGTAACCAATCAGATTGGAAAGCAGTGTCATGAAAGATATATTGCATTCAATCTGAGAACTTTCAAGATAAACCGTTTTAACAACTTGTTGAATTCGGTTAGTCATCAAATAACAGAACCATGTAACCGTTCTTTACAACTGCTTTTTTGATTTATATATACAAGAATGACTTAAGTGTCACTAGATAACCATAAATGAGAGACAATCGAGCAGGGGTCAACTTCTCCAACCCACCATACTACTAGCAGCAGGACCTGTACTTGATACACTCATGCCCCGGTCGTACATGCGCTGAATCTCTTCCCTGTACTCTGTCAAAGACTTATCAGGAATTGCTGGAGTCAGCTCCACCACATCCCCCATCTGCAGCTTGCATGTAGGATCACTCACTGCCGCATGGTTCAGCCTAGGCCTCAGTTCTTCCTTCAGCGGGAACCCGTATGGTGTCCATCTCAAGCTTCCTCGCCCAGTTCTTTCCAGCAGATCCATAATCGTGGAGTTTGTAGGAAACTCTTGAACAGACATCTGCATAATTAGAACAAACACGGTCAGATGCATGGTTAATAAGTACTTGTTATACATTTATCAAAAAATATTTCCGTACACTTATTTGAGTGTAAGCCAAGTACTTTAAAATGAAAATAAATAAATATATGTATATATATTCAAATTTGAGAAACAAACTCCCTACACAAAAACTACTTTACATCAAGACTTTTATGCCTTTCCATTATAAAAGGCAAGCAATTAAAACACACACCATATTACTTTTGCCTCTTAGTCTCTTCTTTGCCTA
Organism: Prunus armeniaca; assembly: GCA_903112645.1. NCBI lineage: Eukaryota > Viridiplantae > Streptophyta > Magnoliopsida > Rosales > Rosaceae > Prunus > Prunus armeniaca. The sequence goes on along the minus strand of CAEKDK010000003.1, from coordinate 3,077,154 downwards.
CTATATGGACATTAAACAATATGTCATATAGCTATCACCACTTAAGACAACATGCATAGTAAGTGAATGCATTTGCAAAACCAAAAGAATTACAGAACATCAGTTCAAGACTACTAAACCATAGAAAAACTTCAAGGCCATTGACTTGGTGGGACTTAAAGCTTGAAACCAACTAGAAACCAATTAAACAAGTTCAAAATATATGAAATTATAAACATATACAGAAGGTTTTCTAAAACAAACCTTATCATTCTCCATCATGATGACAAACACCGGCCCATCTTGACCACAGTGAGGTTTGTAAGAATATGGACAGTCATCAGAATGTGAAGGAAACGCGCAGGGTGGCTTGATTGAATCAGCATACCCAATGGATGACCGGTCTCTGCTCATTGCCTCACACTGCCAAGTGACCACCCATCTGGCCCACTCGACCATCTGAAGCACAAATGAGGGGTGCTTACAGTCACCTTCCTTGTATCTCCAGTGAGCTGCAAATCCAAACTCAGCTTGCAAATGCATCTCCTTTGTTCGAATTTGCACTTCCAGCGGAATCATGCCTTCACCCATCACCACAGTGTGCAGTGACTGATACCTATATTTTTAACTGAATATTAGGAGGAGAATAGCGTAACAAAAAAAAATGAACACTAGAACTTTTTGATGTATGGCATACCCATTAAACTTGGGTTGAGTTATGTAGTCCTTGAACTTTCCTGGCACCTCAGACCACAGCTGGTGAACAACTTTCAGTGCTTCGTAGCAATCTTCCTCGTTATCAACAATCAAACGTAGCCCGTGAATATCATGAATTTCATCCATGTTTAGCTTCTTTCTGCACAAAATAAGCCATCACATAATCGTGTTAATTTCTGTTCAAGCATGGAAAATAATGCGCTAAAGCATATGGATGTCAAACCATGCACCTATATTGTGATGCATTAAAATCCGAAACTATGTTCATCACTAAACTTATGATTAACTTTTATGCTGCAATAGAGAGAGAAAGAGAACATACTTTAACATTTTGCAGTAGATGCTATACAAGCTCTTATGCCGCCCACAAAGTACATGGTAGGAAATGGCTTTATCCTTGAGAGCTCGCTCTAATCTCTCTGTGGCAGAAGTAATCATTGCATCATCAAACGAATCTAGAAGCTTAGAGGACAGTTCTTTGTGCTGATCTGGGTTGAGATGCTTAAAACATAAATTTTCCAGCTGCACCTTCCAGCTAGAGATTCCTAACCGGTTGGCCAAGGGTACAAAAATCTCCAAAGTCTCCTTCGCAAACCTCTGTTGCTTAGCCAAGGGTAATGCATCTAGTGTCATCATATTATGTAATCGATCTGCCAATTTAATGAGGACAGCTCTGGCATCTGCCATGGCAAGGAACATGGTATGCAGGCGATCTGCCTCAACTGTTTTGCTCGCTGTATTATTATCACGGGCAAGCTTGCTCAGATGACTTAGCTTAGACACCTAAGTAAATGCCATAAAGAACTTGATTAGAAACTAGCAAACGTCAATCTTATATTCATATATTACAGAATATATAATTTATATAACAGATCATAGTTATATCAGCATATCAATACTTCTGGATCTTTTTTTTCCAGAACCAATGTGACAACCTTGAAAAAAGAATTAACAAATAACAAAATTCATAATAGCCCGTTAGAAAATTAAATATGGGACTGCAAACAAAGCATGACTACTCCATAAAAACAAACACAATAACAAACCATTTTAAAATAGGATCCTACACTACGTTTCACTTTTGTGTAACACATCAAATAATAGATCAAGGGAAGAACTGTGTGTTCGTCCACGCATCCAGACCCACAGAAAGGAAAAAATTAATAAATGCATCATTCATTCTTTCAGTCAGAATACTGCAAAATTAAATGTCCTATCATAACTTTATGGATAGAGTATCATTATGTAAGTCTGAATAGCTACTTTTTTCTATTAAGTTACAATTAGACCACGTAACATGATTTTTAACTTCACAGAGTTGCACCGTTTATGCAAGACGATCATGTAAACTGCAATAACATGAGCCCATTTATGGAATAAATTGATAGCATAACCAAATGCCTTGAAAAAGTACTTCTATAAGTGGATCACAGTTAAATTTCTATTACGTGGCATCTACAAGACCGTCTGTAAAAGGTCCAATTTGTGAATTTCGAAGAGCAATCCATAAAACAAGAGCTGGTAGATACCATGTAACACTCAACGTGTTCAACATAAGAAACAATCAATAACTACTTAGCACGCACACACAAAATTAACACATCTTTAATTACTCAAATTCAGTAACACAATAGATTTCTGAGAATCCTTAAATTCTTACCCCTTCCACTAAATCAGCAACCCCAGCTCCAAATTTCCCAAATATATAGTCATAACACAAAAAAGAATCATCAAGCGTGTCATGCAAAAGCCCTGCAGCAACAACCGTCGAATTAGCACCAATTAATGCGAGCAGCACCGCAGTCTCCACACAATGCTGCAAATACGGATCGCCACTTGCCCGCATCTACAATAAAACAACAAAATACAACACGAAACTTCTCAACCCAATTCACCAAAATCCCAAAGGCAAAAAAGTATGCATAAAATTCAGACCCAAAAATTACCTGCCCTCTATGAGCTTTCTCGGCCTCGCAAAAAGCCTTGATAATAAAATCTTCATAGAAAATCTTGTGGCGCAGTTGCGCACCCAAAAGCAATTCTTTGGCATAAGGCTCAGAAATGCCCTCCAAGAACCCATCTTCCATATTGAAAGTCAAATCATCAAGAACCACAGCTGACGAACCCACATCCAAAGCATCAGTACGAGCCTCAAAACTCGGCGAGTCGTAATCTATGCACGAAGAGCCCAAAGCACCTCTCACGAACCCATTAAACAACCCATTACTCCCACACCGGATTGAATTCAAACTAATATCTCCATTGTTAGACCTCTCCCGTGTAATTCTCATTGGTGGGCTTCTCGCCGAGCTCGAAACCCCACTACTGGAAGATGAAACTGGGCCCTGAAACACCGAAATGGGGCTCTGGTCCCGGTTCAACGAAGCCCCATTGAACTTGCTCGGAGAATATCGAAACGAGCTACTCAATTCCTTCAATTCTTCGCCCCTATCGTGCCATAGAGAGCCCAATTCCTCTCCTCCACCCGAATAGCTCGACGAGGACGACGCATGCTTCACCGTCGGCGATGAGAACAGGCACGAGAGCCCACCAGTCACCGGCTTTTGCGACGTGGAGGCCGTCGAAGCCGTCGACGACGCAGATCGAGAGCTCAATTCGAAATCGTATGAGGTATGCGCATTGATCTGGCACGGGTGGGTCGTCGAGCACACACTGCTCGGCGGGCTTGCGTACAGGGCTATTGTTGGCACCGTCATGGCTTCTGTTTGCGACGATTTTGAACCTCAGATCACAAACCCAAAAGAGCACAGCACAAATCGAGACAACCCAGAAAAGCTTTCGCTCCAAATTGAATTCCACCTGAGACCCACTAATTTTCTTCGCAAAAGCCACTTACTTTCCCACAAACCAAACAGCTTCAGACACCTGATTAGGTTTCTCAGAGACCCATTTAGTTAATTTTTGAGGTACCCAATGGGTAAAGTTTATTGAGACCCCAATAAAAATAATTATTCTATATCTAAAACAATGAAAGATTGTCCAAAATGAAAAGTATAATGGAACGAAATTGAGCTACAGTATGTACAAATTTATAGAAATTGAGCTCAATAGGAAAAACTCTACACCTAAATTTCGAGGAAAGTGAGTCAAAGACGGCTTGAAACGCAGAGCCAGCGAGAGCGAAAGAGAGAGAAGAGAAGGTGGAAGAAGGAGAAAGCTTCTTTCTTCGTCTTTGATTTTTTCGGTGAGAATCTCTCTCCTCTCTCTCTCTCTCTCTCTGTGTTTTGAGTTATATTGATTATCGACCAGGGAAATCTAAGGTGAAATTACATAACTGTCCTCCCAGTTTTATTCCATATATAATTAATTACCGTATTTGGGACATAGACAACAAGGATGATCTGATTATCCTTAATGACCTGGAATTTAGGGTTTTAATCTAATTATAGATTTTCCTATTGGTCACATCAAAAGCAAATAAGGGTTGATGCAGTAAACATGTACCTGGCTGTGTTTCTGTCCTTAATTAGGAAAACCAAATGAAAACTAACCAAAATTAGAAACATAGAATATTCTTTTGGATAGTAAGGAAAAATTTGTAACCCACCTCAAAGATCTTTGCAAATAAAATTCTAAAGTAAATTCCACGTACGCAGTCACTACAAATCACGAATAAGTTCTGATATCGGAATTATTTGAGTTAATATAAAATGATTTTTTGTTTGTGTTTAAAATACAAATTTCATTCCCATTATCCTAATCCAAAACATTAAAGAAGCAATTTGGATAATTCACCTTTGGTTTGGTCAGGGGAATAATGAGCATGCATTAAGCAATGAATATAATAATTAATCTTGAAGGGGAAGTTTGTAGAACTGTTCCTCCATCTATTATTTTATATCGTGTGATTATCCACTTGATTAATTTTATATTAGTTGAAGTTGAAAATGGTAACAGAATATAGGAACTTGATGTGGCATTGTTTAAGACTAACGACAGAATCAATCATCAATCTCCCAATGGTGTGCCCATATGGTGCCCCCAAAATGCAATCAAACTTTTTGTGTAAAGCTAAATTACGTTGGATTCCACTAATTGTAGGAAAATAAAATGATCGCCAACAAGAACATGTGATAAGACGCACAAGATGATTATAAGCACTTAAGAATGATCAATATCATTGCTTATTAGGTGCAATTTTAGGTATGTTAGATCAAAGACATGCCAAAACCTAAACATGTTGTGTAAAATGCTATATCTTTTTTCTTCTTCTATATATATTTTTTTTTGTGATAAAAAAAATACACTCCAGGGAAAGAGGGTGGTGTCCATCAAGGAGCTGTGAAAGGGTGCCCCTCCCCCACGTAAGCCAAACGGAAGGGCCAACTTAAGTTGAATCTCCGGGCCACCCTCATGATGTCACGCACTTACACGTTTTTCATCTCCAGGGAATCGGCCTACCAACCCCAACCTATTGGTGGGAATCAAACTTAAAACTTCTTGGTGAGCAGCAAGAGCGGAATTAAAATTGTAAGGGGGGGGGGGGGGGGGGGGGGGGGGGGGGGGGGGGGGGGGGGGGGGGGCAGGGCTATAGGCCCTAGGAGTGGCTCCGCCACTGGTAGCAACTCGACCCCAATTTCACCCCAACGTTTGATGGTCGGTGGTGTAACATGCTATCTCAAATACATACATTAGTACAATATTGAACATGCACAATGCATTGCTTGATTTTTATTTTTATTTTCTCGCACGAGCATAAATCCTTTCTTACTTCGCATCATGGACCAATTTCTGATGTTGGATACAACATAGAGAAAATAAGACAATCTACAACAGCATGAATTGATTCCACAACTTGTGCAATGTTTGTAAAACTTCAAAGTTGCCAACCCAACCAACCCCTTGGTATTGTACATTGCTTGAATTGCAATTGTGGCATGCCATGTCAACTATTGGAAAATTAAGCCTAGGCAATAATGCCGAACATGCCCTATAAATCATGATCTATTAAAATAATCCCAGATGTCGGGTTGGGTTTCTAAAATTTATATGACAATTGTAAATAATTCACCTAAACTCAAATCCAGACAAAAATCACAAGGGTACTATTGACAATTCATCGTGAGGAGTGAGAGATAACTCTCAACCTCCCTCCGGAAGCGCCAGAGCATTATAGTACGATAAGAACCCACGTCACCACCAAATACTTATTTCATTTATTATTTATTTCCAATCTTTGATGTATTTTTCTGTTAGATTCAGTTTAGTCCCGTGGTGGGCGTGAAGCCGCACGGCACGTGGCACTGTCACACGCACCAAACACCGCCACATGGTCAGCGCATTGGACTTACACCTGTTCGGCGATGACGGCTATTAGGTTAGCCTTCATCTGGACACGGTCGGAGTCGGTCAGGTCACTCTCTAAACGCGTGCTGGAGGCCGAGTCAGCTCCGAAATTGAAGGACTGTCTTTTACTTCGTCCGACAAATCCGGCGGTCAGTAGAAGCTGTGAGACTGTTACAATCTGTGGAATACACACTGGGGCTGTCGGTGACAAAAAAAGCTTCTCAAAGTCAAAAGTCAAAATAAGTGCTCTTCTTCATGATCAAAAATTTCTTGCGGTTTTCGTTTTTTTCATGTTTATTTCTCGCGGGTAGCTGGGTTGATTGGTAGCTAGCAGCCAACTCGAATATTGTTTTGAAGGCTAATTTGGATCGTATTGCTATTGACTTAGGCTCATTTGGGAATTGGGAGTGATTTTTTAGAAACTACTTATGCTCATAAGTATTTCTAATAAAAGCATTTTTATTATAAAAATCTTTGAATTTTTATAAATAAAAAAAATTAAAGTGCTTCCTGAAGAAGCACATAGCAATGTTTCCTATAAACACTTCTAAACTTTTCTGACAATCATAAGCGCTTTTAGTTATTAGAAAATGTTTTTAGCCTTTTTAGAAGCACTCCCAAACATTCCTTTATTAATCTTATAAAAGGTTAGTTGATTATATATCAACCTATTTCTAAATCTCGTGTATAATTAACAACTAAAATAGAGTGCTGCTAAATGAACCCTAAAAATTGAGTATACTCTACTACCAAACTATTTATTAAATTACTAATTTATCCTAATATAAAATGACAAAAAAGAATTAAAGTGTACTCAATTCATTTTAAGATTCATTTACCTTGTTTTTTTTTCCTTGACGTCCTCTGCCTAATGGTTTCCTGCAAGTTAAAGATATAATTAGAAAGAAAAGATGCTTGTTGTTCAAAATTGATAGGATTATATCCATCCTCAACCAAGCCTCAAATAATTAATTGTGGAAATTTAAAAATGGTTGGTTTTTGACAAGTCAAAAGGAGATTTTTTGTTGCCTCCTCTGCTTGATCTACATAGTGCTGTAAATTCATACATCAATTCGCTACATGAGTCCATCAATGGCGAGGCCCTACTGTCAACAACTGAACACAAAATGCATTTTGGAGTACAAGTTTCCATCTTGGACGAAAATCAACCCAATTTTTTACATTGTTACTGCCTTAGCTAAAAGAAATTTGAGATTTTTTGCACAAAATTTTGGCCGATTTGAATTCATTTCTTTAAATTTCAAAAGAGAACTATCAAAAGAAAAAAAATTAGGTTATGGGTACTTACTGTTGGTTGTTGCAGATTGTCAAAGACATAGAAAGTGACAACATTGTTTCGGTGATACTAATTTACCCTAATATAAATTGACCAAAATATTAGGATGTAGCAGGGGTATTTTTGATAGTTAATTATGGTGTACTTAGTTAATTTTACATTTTGATTTAAATATTATAGTGTACTTAGATTATAAGATGTACTCAATTAACTTTAGGGTTTGTTTAGCAACACTCCTAAAATAGTGGAAGATCTCGATGTCTTAGGTTTGATTTCCTTGTATTTGAGATTCTAGGTTTGATTCCCTCATACTCAATATCGTTTGTATGACCCCAAAAACAAGTACAAGACCTCGAATTCAAGATTAATTGTTTTTAATCACTTGAGCTACAATTCTTCTTTTTTTCAGTTGTTAGTATTTGGTTGGATGAATTGATATTTCAGTAAAATAAAACTAAAAAAAAGTTCAATTGTTTTCTGTGTAGTTGCAAGTTTTATACATATTTTTCTCTCATTCCTTTATATTTTTCCCATGTACCTCTCTTTAGTCAAGAAAAGAAAACAATTGAAATCCAAAAACAAAAACATTACGTTATTTGAATGATTGGTTCTCGTGGTAATAATTAATTGGAAAAAATGAAAAGGACAATTTTGCCATAAAAAAAAAGAAATTAAAAACTGAGTTTGCATAATGACAGGTTGAGTGAAAGCTTATTGTTCTTGCGTATGAAACTGTTGACAAAACGTACAAGCCAAGAGTTGCATGTGTTCGGGTGCGGCTTATTTTTCTATTTTTCACTTTCCATGCACGCTACGGTATCAATAATTTGATAGAGACAAGTGCAGTGTGCACCCAACTTAGGGTTTCAATTCCCACATGCTCTTTTTTTTTAATGGTTTTATTAGGAATTACAAATAAGAAAATTTAGATGCTATATATTTCTGAGTTTTCTTTGGATTTTATTATTATATTTCTTTGACATTAGGGCTCATATATAATATATTGGCTTAAAATAGATCCCAGGGTCAGGGTGCATGTACATATATACATATATATATATATGTATATCAAATAATTTTTCATGAGTCCAAAACAGTCTTAATCAGCACCACGTATACGATACTGTGTGACAAGAAGACTTGTATCATTCTTGTTAATCAAATAGTATATGGCCAAAGGATCCACATTCCGTGACCATACCAAACTAAACTTGAGTGCCGTCGTTTCATTTTCATATACAAAATCATCCATATCCTAATAGACAACTTTAATCCATATTTCTAAAATGTTAAGAGCCCGTTTTGATAATCATTCATTTTTAGTTTTTAGTTTTTAGTTTTTAGTTTTTATTTTTTGTGCTAGAATATAGAGGTAAAAAAGGGAGATTGGAAGTGAGAATGTGAGTGAATATGTGACGGAGAAGAAAGGATGGGAGAAAGGAATAAACAAAAGTGAAAACAAAAACTAAAATCTATTTGAAATTGTTTTCACTTTCAAGTTTTTGTTTTTATCACTTTTGTTACTTATTCCCTCCCATCATTCCCTCCCCTTTTCTCTCTCAATCTCATCCTCACACACATTCTCACTCTCGTTTTTCTCTATACTTACAAAAAATGATTACTAAAAACTAAAATTGAAATGGTTATCAAACGGACCCAAAATGACTAAGAAATTTCGTACCTCATCAAATGTAACTTTATTTGTACAATTGATAATGTCATATTTGGTCTCAATATCTAAATCCAAAAACTATTATTAAACTTAAAAGTGATCATCAATGTAAGCCTGTATTTTTGTTATTCAAAACATCTTTCTCACCCCACATGCTCCTTCTCCTCTCTCCTCTCTTCTTCCTGATTATGAGTTATAGAACGGCTTATTCTTTCTATTGGGTTCAATTTTGGTGACCCCTTATACTCCTTATGTGGGTGTGAGCTCGAGCTCTACTCGAATTTTCCCTTACCTAGATAGGCTACAAGTGGTTTGGTTAAAGGGCTAAAGGACTAAATGTTGCCCTCCAAATCTAGCCAATTTTTTTATAGCCTATGGCTGAAGATGGGTTTTGCATTATTTTAGGGATACATTTGGCCCATGACTGGAGATGGCCTTATCTCTCCATCCCACTCCCCTCTCTCCCAAAACCCCAAATTCTCTATCTCTCTCTCTCTCTCTCTCTCTCTCTCTCTCTCTCTCTCTCTCTCTCTCTCTCTCTCTCTCATTACAAGCAATGATGGAGCCATGATTCCACATTAGAAGGGGCCTTACCAAAATTTAAAAAAATCATTTGAATAAGAGCACTCAAGCGCTAACTGGTTAATAAGTTAATACAATACTAACTACATGGTTTAGCCTACTTCATAATATCATTTTCATATTGATTAATATTTTATCCATTAATTACAATCATAATTGTCATGAATTTCATATTTTAAAATGGTTGAATATTAATCTCATCATCTACACTATTAAGGGCTCAAAAGTTAATAATTTATACTCCAACAAAGAGAAGAAATACAAAAAAACTTCATAAGTCCCAATATTACGGCACCCTACTTAGACATGTAAAAAGAGAGAAGGGGGGGGGGGGGGGGGGGGGGGGGGTGGGGGGGGGGTGAAGTCAAACAAAGCTAAAAGCTTAAACAAAAGAGGAAGAGGATAGGAAAAAAAATGTGTAGGAGTTTTTAGTACAAATATCATAACCAAATCTTGAAGATTTAAGGGAAAGTAGAAGTGTGATTAAGAAGTTTGATGGTTAATTTGTTGACAAAAAGAACATAATATATTATTTATTTTAGAGTAAATATTCCAATATATAATTTAATTAAACAATTAAATTAAATAACAAATAGAATAATGAAATTAAATGTGATGTTTGCTCCACTAGGATACAACTATTTAAATCAAAGTCCTAGCACTAGGGCTTTGATTTCTAGCAAAATTTATGTGTTTATATATGCGGCTATACAAGAATGATGATATGAATGTTCTCTGCGAATTTGCAGGATAAACTCAATTAGACAAAAGCATTATATGATATTTGAATTTTAAAAATAATTCAAGTAATTAGTTAATTAATTAACTAATCGGGTTTGATTTAAATCATAGAGCCCAATACATGTACATTAAATGAATGTATTATTGAAAAAAACGTACATACGTATATAATATGAGTATTAAATGTGAAAATGCTAAATTTTTTATATAGGTAATAACTCTCACAAAGTTAAAAAGTGAAAGGGGACAGTAGAGACTCGAGTAATGACAAAATAATAATGAATAATGCTCTAAACTACTCTTATCGATAAAAGAAAATCATGAAAAAAAATAATAATAAAATATATATATATATATATATATATAGGATCCCAATATCTAATAAAGAGTATAACCAATCAGCTATACCCCGCATAAAGCCGTTTGGCTATACTATTTTGTACCACCAGAGTATAGCTGTGCGGCTATACTATTTATAAATAATAAAAAAAGGCCGCTAGCGCCTAGGCGCCCATGTGTGAAAACTCGTACAGCCGTGCGGCCGCCATAATATTTTTTGGTTTAAAAAATACCCAGGTATAGCCGTGCGGCTATACTATTTTTTTAAAAAATCCCTAGTAAAGCCGTTAGGCTATACTGTTTCGCGGAGGCCTCTGCGGCTATATTATTTATAAAGCCAAAAGGGAGCCTCCTAGCTCTTAGGCGCTACTATTTTTTCTAAAAATACCAGGTAAAGCCGGCCAGCTATACGATTTATAAAGAAAAAAAGTCCGCCTAGCAAGCACTCAAGTGTGAAAACAGGGATAGCCGGGCGGTTATACTATTTTTTAAAAACCCAAGTATAGCCGTTCAGCTATACTGTTTGTAGGTAAAAAAGACCTGCCTGGCAATTAGGCTCTCACGCGTCAAAACAAGTATAGTTGCCCGGCTATACCAGTTTTTTTTTAAATTACCGTGGTAAAGCAGGGCGGCTATACTATTTGCTAAAAAAAATTTAAAAATGGTATAGCCGTGCGGCTATACCGTTTATTATTGGTATTATTTTTTAAAAGTACCCTCGTAGTTGCATTATTTTATACTTTATTGATATTAATTGTCTAGTTTCAACATATTCAAAGCATATGCTAAAGAGAGAAATTTTACGTAAATCAATATGAGAATTCAATTTTTTCTTCTTCTTTTTTGGTTGGAATGTTTGCCCATGGAGGAACAAGAATCAATATTATATCATATATAATATATATTAATACAAAGGGTAAAAAGATTTAAGGGGTTTTGGGACCACTCTGGTCCCTATATGGCTCCGCCCCTAACTACAAGTCTTAAATGTAATTTCTAGCATATTATTTCGAAGATGTGTAAAACTATAGCTCGGGTGCTTGCACCATCTCCTTCATGTTTCTTGTTAATTACATATTCCTTTGGTTGTGGATCCCTTGGTTGCTGTGTTCGTTTTGGTGCGTCATCGGTTCAATTCTTGTATATGTATGCTTTTGTTTGGGCTTTTGGCCATTTTGTAAATTAGGCTATGTATTTTTTGGGACCTTACCAAAAAAAGAACTATGCCTAAATCTCTCCAACCTGATTATTTTGAGCTTATGTAATTACCATATTGTAATCTTTCCTTAGTAATGAAATTCCTTATGACCAAAAAAAAAAATATATATCATTCACGTCAAATGTATGTTATAATATAAGTGAATAACAGACTTCATGTGTCATAAACTGAAAATATTATATTCATATATAGTCCATCGTACAAATGAGAATGGGTAACACTATGTGGTCGTATTCCTATATCATAATTGAAAATACCTGTAGGATGTCTAAAAATGCCTGGAGGAGGGTTAATATGCCAATTTAAGATTATAATCAAATAAATAAAAATAAACTTCGATAACATGATTGATATGGCTTATCAATCCTGAAACGTGCTGAGCATAAAATAAAAGAACACGTAGAGAATTATTTTACGTGGTAAAACCCCACATCTGGGGAAAATCCACGGGACTTCTTAGTCCAACACAAATCCGCTATAGAACGATGATTATAAGAAGTACTCACACACTTATCCTAAACACATTCTAGATAATATTTACCGACTTCTTCGTAACTCAACTTCTGTCACAGGATGATCTTCGACACTCCTTATGTTGAACGCAATACCGATCACGATTGATTCAAGCTTGCCGGAGGAAAACCGCCACAACGATCTTGGTGCTCTCAACCGTATGAGTCACCAACATGCATATGAATGCAATATGAATGATAAAAGTGTATGATAAATCACCAAGTAAACAAGGAACACTTGATGACTTATTTGAAAAATATGTGCAGGAGCTTTCTCTTAAAAATTCAATCTAACCAAAACCAAATATGTCGAAAGCTGTCTATGTGAAAATAAAGACCCACGTTTTATTCAAAGCAGGTTCTCTCTAGTAAAAGAGAAATCCAATAGTCCAACAATTCTATTCAATTGTGATTCTCAAACTTGATCTCATATGGACTCAAGTCAATCACGTCAAAACAAAAGACACACTACTATGCCATTATGAATAATAACTTTGATTCAATATCAACTTCCTGGAAGGACGCCAAACATGAGACTACAAAAGTATCATTCATGAATATCAACTTTGATCTAGTATGGACTCTAAAGGACAAAGCCAAACAACCAATCTTTGTGGAGAAACAATATCTCCTAAAACAAACTAATTAGAACAATCAAGTAGGAGATGAGCAACATGCAAGTCATAACGGGAAAAGATAAAACTTAAATCAAAATAGAGTCCAACTAGGAAAGTAATCTTAAGAGATAAAATCTAATCCTATTAAAAATAATATTAAGATAAAAATACATTGAGTGAAAATAACTCCAATTAGGAATCCTATAATGAATGCATGATTATGTCATTATTTACCCGAAATCAGTTTCTCATATCGGTCAAGTCATGCCTCGGAAGTATGAGGTTGAACGAGTTGTGTCAAAACGTCCAGTAACAATTCTTCACACACTAATTTTCAACCTATGCTAGAGTCTAGAAAATGACAATACAAATTCATACTAACAATAATCCATCAAAGAATTATCCCACTTTTTTATTTTTATAAATATATGTTTTTTTTTCCTGGCCCAATAATTTCAAATGGATTTCTCCTAGATGTGATCTAAAAGGCCTATGAAATCCACCGCGGGTACAAAATGCTGCAGCCGAAGATGACTGGAATGCTATTCGTGGGCTGGGCCTTAGGGTGTAGTAAAAAATGGAGAATTTCAGTTACACCCTTTTGAGGTTTAGTTTAGATCCCACTAGTTTCATTTATTCCATTTACACCCTATACTTTTTAACATATGTGAACTCCCACGGGCAGTTAAATGGCAAGACCGTAATTTGACACTTAAAAAAACTAAATATAGTAAGACCAACTTATTGTCCTTCAAATTAAAAATAAATAAATAAAAACTCATGTTTCAATTCCTAAAATACCCACATAGTTTTAAAAAAAATACAACTCAAATTCTAAATCGACTCATCAGCCCATGACTGTTTGTGTGGGCAACTCAATAATTTATTTTGGTCACTCCTAATTGTTCATAATTGATTCATTGTTGTGTTGTGAGCATGCTGACCAATTCATTACATTAAAAACTCTATGATTTGCACGTGCAATATAATTTATGGCATTATATTGTTCTTTTATATAAGCGATAATTTATTTTAATATAATCTAAATTATATGAATGATGATTCAAACTCGGGTGCAGAGTAGAAGCACATCCACTATAGCCAATTTGTCTAAGCCTATGCATACTATGACATTATATTGTTTAATTAATTTCAGCATTAGTAGGATAATCATATTCTTAAATATTTAATTAAAAATTGCATCTTATGTGTTATGAATCATATTATTCTCTTCAAAACAATAAAATTGATGAATATAGAAAATCATAAAATCATGCTTGTTGGCGAATCATTACTTAGTTAGGATTTTGGTTCCTTACTATGTTAGGATTTTAATTACTTACTATTTATCTAGTCATATTATAATTGAGATTTAATTTTAAAAGGAGAATGGAATTTCAATTATATTTTTATTTTTAGATCAATAAGGAGAATGGAATTTAAACTTAAAAGATACTAGCTTCTCCTCACGAGCTTCCGCACCTGCGAGACGTTTTTTTAATTATGAAAATTTTAATTTATTTTAGAATTAAAAAAGATAATGGGCAGTTGTGTTTTATAAAAATAGAATCCATTATCTGAATTTTCTTTTAATTTTAATTTTTTAATATGAAAAAGTACCATATTATCATCATTTAATTAATAATTTCAATTCTTAATATTTGCATTAACCAATGATATTTTTTGATATTTTGAATGTTTCACCATTCTCTGTCTTTTGCTTTATACATATAAATGAAATTATGAAATTATATTGTGAACTGCACTACAAAAATTGGCTTGCGCCATATTAATTTTCTTTTATAAAAAAATTGGTATTACAAGAATATTTTTATATTTTCTATTTTCCCAAGAAAATTCAGGGGTATTTATGTATTTTGATTATTGGCTTGTGCCATATTAATTTTATAACCCACGTTAGCCTTCTTCCCTTCGTTCATACTTCAGTCATTACTGTTTCTCTCTGTCTTCTGTTTACCACCTCTGGGAGACCGGAAGACTAAAAAACTATAAATTAGACCCAAATCCAAACCCCTCTCTAGGGTTTGCTCTCCAACACACAAACACAAAAGCCACTGTCACAAAACCCTAGCTACCTCTAACACACATTCTTGTAAAGATCTTCCAATTGATCTGATCCAATAAAGAAAAAAACCCAAAGGTAAGCTCTCAGATACCTCTCAATCTCTCTGTCTTTCTCTCTCATTCGCTCTATACCCTTTTCAATATTCGTCGGATTCTCAAACCCCACAGCTGCCTTTGTGAAAAACCCAGATAGAAAAACCGTAATTTTGCTGGAAAAATACCTAATCGCAGCAATAAAGTTCGAAACTTTGAAAGAAAATTTATTATTGTGGTTTTGGACCTAAGGGCTTTTAGGTCCATGGATGATCTCGAAAAAGCAATACTGATAATGTTTGATGAATCGGGCACCGTTGATTCTGAGCTGAAACAGAAGGCAAAAGATTACTGTGATAAAATTAAGGAAGAACAAGCAATATGTAGTGTTTGCATTGAAAAGTTGTGCTTTTCGAACTTAGTTCAAGTCCAGTTTTGGTGTTTGCAGACTCTGCATGAGGTTATTAGGGTCCGGTACTCATCAATGAGTCTAGATGAGAGGTATTTGATCAGAAAATCAGTGTTTTCAATTGCATGTTTTGGTGGATTTGATGATAAGAGTACTGTTAGGGTTTTAGAAGGTCCTGCATTTATAAAGAACAAACTTGCGCAGGTTTTGGTGACTTTGATATATTTCGAGTATCCATTGGTTTGGTCTTCGGTGTTCGTTGATTTTTTGTCACAATTGAGTAAAGGGGCAATGGTCATCGATATGTTTTGTCGGGTTTTGAATGCTTTGGATGAGGAATTGATTAATTTAGACTACCCTCGGACACCTGAAGAACTAGCAGTGGCAGCGCGGGTTAAGGATGCTATGAGGCAGCAGTGTGTGGGTCAAATAGTTAGAGCTTGGTACGACATTGTGTCTATGTATAAGAACTCTGATGAAGAGCTTTGTGCTAGTGTATTAGAATCAATGAGGAGGTATATTTCTTGGATTGACATTGGATTAATTGTGAATGACGCATTTATCCCGTTATTGTTTGAGTTGGTTTTAGTTGGTGGGCTCTCAGAACAACTCCGTGGTGCTGCAGCTGGATGTTTGTCAGCAGTAGTATCAAAAAGGATGGATCCTCAGTCAAAACTACCGCTGTTGCAGAGTCTTCAAATGCGTCGGGTTTTTGGGTTAGTAGCTCAGGATAGTGACTCAGATTTGGTTTCTAACGTAGCTGCATTGCTTACTGGGTATGCGGTTGAGGTTCTTGAATGCTTTAAAAGGTTGAATTCTGAGGATGCTAAGGGTGTTTCAATGGAGCTCTTGAATGAAGTTTTGCCCTCTGTGTTTTACGTGATGCAGAACTGTGAGTTGGACTCTACATTTAGCATTGTGCAATTTCTTTCAGGTTATGTTGCCACAATGAAGACTCTTTCTCCATTGAGGGAAACACAGTTGCTTCATGTGGGCCGGATTTTGGAAGTGATCCGTTCGCAGATCCGCTATGATCCTATGTACTGTAAAAATCTAGATATATGGGATAAGATTGGAAGAGAGGAGGAAGATAGGATGGTGGAGTTTAGAAAGGATTTGTTTGTGCTGCTGCGTAATGTAGGTCGTGTAGCACCTGATGTTACTCAGATATTTATTAGAAACTCATTGGCTACTGCTGTTGGATCATCATCAAATTGGAATGTTGAAGAAGTGGAAGCTGCACTTTCCCTTTTCTATGCGTTTGGGGAGTCAATAAATGGTGAGGCAATGAGAACTGGGAGTGGTCTCTTGGGTGAATTGGTACCAATGCTTTTATCTACAAGGTTCCCTTGCCATTCAAATAGGCTAGTTGCACTTGTGTATCTGGAAACAGTAACAAGATATATGAAGTTTGTTCAAGAGAATACCCAATATATTCACATGGTTTTGACTGCCTTCCTTGATGAAAGGGGTATACACCATCCAAACGTCAATGTGAGTCGAAGGGCAAGTTATCTGTTTATGAGGGTTGTGAAATTGCTGAAATTGAAGCTTGTGCCTTTTATAGAGAATATTTTGCAGGTATGATAACAAACATTCGTACTCCAATTGCTTTCCTATATATCCACGTACTTATATTTCAGTTCCTCCAGACCTCATGAATTTGCTTTCGCCTTTTAATTTTATCTCCTTTGAATTGCTTTATACATATTACCACTCTTTTTTTCAACTTATCTCCATCTCTGCTAAATTAATTTAAATGAATTTTACAGAGTTTGCAAGATACAGTCGCTGGGTTTACAAGTATGGATTATACATCGAAAGAGCTTTCGGGATCTGAAGATGGTAGTCATATTTTTGAGGTATTCACTTAATATTTTTTGACATCTGTTATTATACCTTTTATGTGCGCTCATGAGTGTGTTTAGGAAAGAAAGGAAGTATTCTTATTAGAGAATGTGGGTGCCTGTTCCATTCTAACTTGTATTGGGTCTCTTCGCAGGCAATTGGTTTATTAATTGGCATGGAAGATGTACCACCAGCAAAGCAGTCTGATTATCTCTCTTCACTTCTCACTCCTCTTTGCCAACAGGTTGTTGACTTTGCACTTATAAAATAATGATTGCATGGGTGTCACCCTCTCCTTTCGACCCCCAAAATATTTTGTTTTGACTCAAAATTAAGGACCGAGTGAAAATGTGAGATAAGCATTTGACGAGGTCTTTCTACTGTCTAGGTTGAAGCATTGCTCAGGAATGCCAAAGTATTGACTCCTGAAGAGGCACCTCAAAAATTTGCTAATATTCAGCAGATAATCGTGGCGATTAATTCTCTCAGCAAGGTTTTTCAACATCCTTTGACCTTCTAGTTAACATGTTTCTTGGTTGATTTGTTTATATGTAAAATAGCATATGCCCCCAAAAAAGTTTTAAAACTCTTGATCAATTCACTTACAAGATCTGGTAAAAGAGGAGTTTTTATGTTGTCACTTATATTAAAAGTCTTCACAGTCCTTTACCGCTTCTGCCAATCCTGCTTAGTAAGCTGTATGGTTTCAGGAAATTCACTATGTTTGAATGCTTTGAGATTTGTATTTATATACATGAAAGTACTCTACTGAAATTTATATGCCATCCAGGGCTTCAGTGAGCGTCTTGTAACTGCTAGTCGCCCTGCAATAGGTCTCATGTTCAAGCAGGTTAGTATCTATACCTTTCTTTTGTTCACCTTCCTTCAAGTACGTGGTCTGATTAATTTTTCTGAATTCCTGTTTCTCTGCTTTTTTGTTTGTTTTTTGTGACTCACTGTCTCTACACCTTGATGTTTGCCTATTTGATGAACTTTATGATTAGCACTCGTGGGCTCTCTGATATTTCAATGCTGTTTTATAACGTTTTGATCTTACAGTTTCCCTTTTTAAGTACAGCCCCTTGTCATTAGTGATTGTTGGCATATGGATGGGAACTGGTCTTTCCGTACTTGTGGAGAAGCTGTCTAAATATTTCATGTCTTAACAATGTGTGTTTCTTTTCCCATGCTTATCCAGACATTGGATGTTCTCCTACAAGTACTTGTTGTGTTTCCTAATGTAGAGACTTTGCGCAGTAAGGTAAGGAGTTGTGTGTGGGATGCCAGAAGTACTTTGTTTTGATATTTTATCATCTGCGCTTGTAACCTGATGCTAGTGTGTGGTATCCAGGTAACATCATTTGTACACCGCATGGTGGACACTCTAGGAGCATCTGTTTTTCCCTACCTCCCAAAGGCACTGGAGCAATTGCTTGTGGATAGTGAGGTATAAAGCAGTTATAACTAAATTCTTCTATTCTGATTATTATTTTTTTGGGTTAAATCTAACTTTGAGAAAATAATTTTTGGTAATAAATAGAGAACAAATTTTGGACAGGTACTGTGTCACCAAGAAATAAAATTTAGAAAAATAACATTTCTGTTTCACATAAGTATATTTTGCACCAGTTATCTTCTCATTTTTTTGTTGACAACAATATTTGACTATGGATTCAATTATGATGCAGCCAAAGGAGTTGGTTGGGTTGCTTATATTGCTTAATCAACTGATATGCAAGTTCAATACATTATTCCGTGACATATTGGATGAAGTATTTCCTGCTATTGCTGGTAGGATATTAAATGTTATTCCGGTAGATGCACTCCCTTCAGGACCTGGATCCAATACTGAGGTATGAGACACTGACTGTTGCTGTTTTTCAACATTGAATGACCTGTTCCTTGTGCTAAGCATATGATCTCTCATAGAGTTTTATGCTAATGGCGAATGTACATGGTGTTATAAGTATTATCAGTTGATGTCATCAAGCCATCATACAAAGGTTGTTACTTAAATGATTGATTTTTATCTTTTCCCCCTGTTTCCATCTTTTATGTGCCATGTAAATTTAGGTTTAGACCAATTACAGTTGGGCAGACATATGGTATAAAAAGTAATGCATCATTGCTTGCTCTAATGGTACTTACAACAGGATCTTTAACTTATTGTGGATGACGAGTTCTGTTTGTGTGAGTATGTGTTTTCTTTTTCTTATTTGTTTTGGCTATCGGATAAAAAGAAAAATAAGGAAAAAAGGACACCAACTTAGGCAATTTAAATGCCTAATATCAAATACAAAGTTACAATGTTTATTTCATTGATCATATTTTTGTAATTTACTTCATTCCACTTATTTTTCCTTTTCCCAAATGTTGGTAGCAATGAGCTGCTTGTGTGTTCTTCATTTTCATTATTGGATGTGAAAGCTTCTGCGGAACCAAAACTACTTTAGAGTATCATTTGGAACATTAACAGTATTGAAAGTTTATTTGTGAAGTTTGAATGTCAAGGCCGAAACTTTTTATACTTTTATTTAATACTCCATTCTCCTTGTAGGAAAATCGCGAATTGCAAGAACTTCAGCGAACATTATATACATTTCTTCATGTGATAACTACACATGATCTATCTTCTGTTTTCCTATCCCCCAAAAGTAGGAGCTACTTACATCCAATCATGCAGTTGCTTTTGTTCACATCTTGTAAGCACAAGGATATTCTTGTAAGAAAGGTATCTGTTCTTGGTTTACCTTTGGCGTGTTGTTCTTATTCATTCTAATTACTCTGCATTAGGATAATTTCTAACATATTATTGCTGTAACTTAGGTATGCGTACAGATATTTATTAGACTGATCAGAGATTGGTGTGCGATGCCTAATGGTGAAGAAAAGGTAGGAGCTTACCTTTAGTCCTCCTGCTTGGTAATGTTAAAATATGTTGCTTTTCATCTTAATATGAGGTCCTTGTTTTCAGGTACCTGGTTTCCAGAGTTTTATAATAGAGAACTTCGCTACAAACTGTTGTTTGTACAGCCTGCTTGACAACTCTTTCGAGTTTCGTGATGCCAATACTGTAAGATTGGAATTAATAATCTTTGTGATACTTTTATTGATAGTTTTCGTTGTTAAACCATAAAAGGAAGAGCAGAATATACACCATAAAACGAAGAGTAGACCATACACCATATAACTAAGAGGACTAAATTGCTGAAGCAGATTTGGAGACAGAGATGTTCTCTTTTAGTAGTGTTCAATTATATGAGAAGTTGCTGACGAATACTTTTATTTATAATTTGCCTTGGATTTATTTTATTGCTTCATACTTACCTTGATAATTGTTATTTTCATTTGTCGCAGCTTGTTTTGTTTGGAGAAATTGTATTGGCTCAGAAGGTCATGTATGAAAAGTTTGGCAATGATTTTCTAGTTCATTTTGTCTCAAAAGGTTTTCCAGCAGCGCATTGCCCCCAAGATTTGGCTGAGACATATTGCCAGAAGCTGCAGGTATAAAAAAGTGGCTGTAGATTACCATGTTTTGGTGGACCAAATACAAAAGTGTTTCTTTTTAATGCATTTTGTCATTTTTGTCTTCATTTGTTCCTGTAGTTTACGCATATCTATTTCCTTGGAGTGGTGCTAATATGTACTTTGGTTATTTGATGACATATACTGATTTCCAAAGATTTTCATCAATAACTACAACAGTTAAAAGTGAAGAAAATATTAAAAAAGGGGTAAAGTAGTCTAATAATTGAGTAGACTAAGTTAAAAGAAATTAGGAAAAAGAAAAGGAATGGCCTCTGTTCTTTCCCATCACTCTGGCAGTTGCCAAATGCCACCGCTAATATTAATTAAGCTACTAGTATCAGTTTGTTGTTTCCCTGAAGAGTGTTATATTTGTAATATGATATTATGAGAAGATGTCAAGGTTGGTGATATTTACCCGTTGTGTTAATGTAATATTGTCATCTAAAATGTTGATCTGTGAATGCATGTGTGTCATGTTGTTCCAATGTTACCCATTTGAAGATGTTGGTCAAGTGTCTTGAGCTTATTCCAGTGGATTTGGGGTTGGTTTACAGGATGTTCTTAAAAGTGTATTGCTTAGAGAAATAAACCAGAGCTGAATATTTAGTAGAACATTTCCAATTATTTGTTTATGATTTTTTTGGCTGCTCATTTTTTCTGCAGGGTAGTGATATCAAGGCATTGAAGTCATTCTACCAGTCTCTTATTGAAAATTTAAGACTTCAGCAGAATGGGAGTCTTGTTGTCAGATAGCATTGCCACAGTAGACAAATGACATCATCTCATGTCAGAGTGTTCCTTATTTTTGTTTTGTGGCAATTCTGGCGATGCATTTTTGTTCACTGAAGGTAACTACAGCTGACGTTTGTGTATCTCTGCTGATTTGTTGTACCTATTTGGAATGTTATATTTTTGTATGTATTTCTGTGTTGTACTTACTCTGGTAAATGTTGCAGGTTCTCTCTGTATATAGCTTTTGTGCGGCTATGTTATGGACAAGGTATAAATTCTTCATATTGGTTAAAACCAAATCTGATAAATAAAGTAATCCAAATGACTTGTATAGTTGCTAATTTGTTTTTTGGCCCTTCCAATTGTTGTTCTACAGTTGTATATTTAAGGAGGAAGTTCTGCTAATTGTATAAGAAGTTCTGTTACATCCATCTATTGGAGCTGCCTAGTCTGAGATCAAGGTTCTTGTGTTGTCTATAGCGATTATTTTCTTCTACCTGATGTAAACATCATCTTTTTTGTATTTTTAGCCATATGCAATTTTCCAATCTTTGATTCATCCAAGTCTTTATGTTTCTTTAGTCACGCTTTACTGCTTGAAGCTCTACTTCGTTGAGATTTTTTGTATAATCTTTATAAAGTCAATAATAAAAAAAAAAAAAAAAAAAAAAAAAAAAAAAGAGAGGAACTCTCCCTCTAATGCTTTCTTATTCAAGTTTATGTACCTTGTTTATCAGAATGTCATATAACTTTTTGTACACCGTCCATTCCGGAAATCTACTCTTTATGTTTAAAAAAACAGCGAAGTGTACAAAATGTTTCTCTTTGGGGGCTCAAAATGCAGAATAACTTTGTGAAACGGGGATGTTATTCCTGGCGAATCATGATATGCCAAATAGAAGAGTGATAACGTGTGGTACACTCTGATTGGTCAGGATAGCAAAATAGTGCTATTCCTATTTCACACAAGTGTTTCTCGTCAAAATGAGGGTTTAGTAGATGACTGATGTGGCCGTGGGTTTTGTTTTAAATCTATTTTCACCCCTACATTGATGGGTTTTGTGACCATGAGCATGACAAAATTCCTTGCTGCATTTTCCGTCAACTATCAGAAGCCGGCATCTGGTGTTACTTGAAATTCTTGTTGGCTTGTGGGAGATTGTAACAAGGTTTCTGTAAACCCTATTGGAGGCATCGTTCTTGACGTTCTTGCTGTTGACCATAGACGATTATAGCCAAGTTTTCCATCAAAGTATCAAGTCAACCTTTAATGGAGGCAATTTCCTTGCTGTTTGGTACAATTGCAGCATGCAAAAATACCGTCTTTTTCTTGATGGCAGAGAGTTTTCTCTTTCAAATGTCATGCGCCCCACTACAGAAGCAAAATAAAAAAATCCCTTAGCCATCTGCGATTTTCCCTATATTTCCTAGTGGTTTCGTCTAATCATATCACAAAATATCCTAAACTTTTTCTTTTTATAGCAGAAAATATCCTAAACTTTGTTTTTATTTTGTTATTTTTTTTAGTACAAGCGATTGGAGAAGGGGAGTTACACACAAATATTCGTTGTGGTCTGGGGGTTTCGAAACTCTGCCCGTATGACTGGAGGATTAAGAGCTCAACCAATTAAGCTATATCCAACTGGCTTTATTTTGTCATTTTTAATTTATGAGAACTAGAAATCATCAACTAGTAATGGGGTTGATCTAATGAAAGCACGTCAGCTTTAATTCGTCACCCATACACAAGCAGAGAGAGAGCCCTGCCCTTTTTTTTTTTTTTTTTGTTAATAAATTTAGTTTTTGAACCTTCATTTTTTTGTCTTTAATCGAAATTTCATGGAAGATCAGTGGAAATAATTAGTTACTTGACTTTCTTGGTTACAACCTCTTGAAGCAAAGAATATTGTAGGTCTTACAAAATGTGCTGACCTCCTTTTGTATCCTAAGCTGGCTGTAACTTTTTGAGTCTGTCTCAATTTCATACAGCGGTCGCCCAAGGAAAGCAGTGAATGGATGACTATTGAGCCTTTCCTTCTTTTTCTTTTTGGTTGCGTCAAATGATAAAATTAAAGTTTACATTTGCTCATCATGTAGGTGGTAACCAACAAAGGTCTATCATCTATTGGTAGATGATTTAGGGTTGGGGCCATTTTGCTTTTCCAAAAGTTCATGGTTCAGAAATTCGTGTTACCGTAGTCTCTACCAAATTTTAGTCATCGAATTATGTAACAGGTCGAGGATATATTAGTGGTACACAATATAAACAAATCAAACATATATTCACGTTAGTTCAAATCTAATGGCTGGTTTGGTAACATTTTAATTTTTAGTTTTCATTTTCCTTTATCAGAGATAGAGAGGAAATATATGGAGGAAAAGTTAAATGAAGAGCGTGAGAGAGAGAGTTAGAAATGAAAGAGAATGAATTAAACAAAAACTTGAAAAATGTAAAATTATTTTTAGTTTTTTCATTTTACATAGCATTCCATACACATTTCTTCACCCCTTTCTCTCACATATTTCATCTCTATCTCTAATCAAAAACTGAAAAATTAATAATAATAAAAATGAAAAATGAAAAGGTTACCAAACAGGTTCTGGGATTTGGTTTTTTTCTAAAAAGTTTCAATCTGTCATCTAATTGCTGTGTTTATAGCCAAGAGCAAACAATTAGAACAAACGGTACCAGATATTGGGAGATTCTGCTTTCCAAAGCACAAAAGTTACCATTGTTAGAATAAAATACATGTAGTAAATTTATGGTGCATGCACCCAAAACACTAATTGCAGCAGTCATGGGGGAAAAGCCAGACTTGGAAGTATACAAGGAAATGAGAGCATATGTGTTTCCATTTGAATGAGTCTTGCCACAAAAATATATAGTTTCCCAATCAATTCTCAGAGGTCTCACAAAGACCAACAAACAACACACTTGAACCTAAACTCCGCTAATTAATCTGACACATCATGATAAAAAAAAAAAAAAAAAAAAAAAAAAAAAAAAAAAAAAAAAAAGACTCTAGAGTCTTACATACATATGAAACCATCCAAAAGTGTCTTTTTCTTCTTCTGCTGTGAATCTTCCAAGTCTTGAAGAGACCAAAGTTTATACACAACTTTAGACTCAGGACTGAAAATGAAATAAAATGGTTTCAAGAATCATATATTTTATTGTGTAAGACATGAAGATCAAACAAAATGGGAAAGAAGAATATGGTTGGTTAACTTATGATCATCATTGGATCATTGACTTCTTTTTGCAGAGTCTTGTAGAATATACCTTATATATTTAGCTACTCCCCCTAGATCTCTCTAATTTAATCCAACCATATGTTTTGGACACACAAACAAGGCTTCTTTTAACTCACCTGATCCTGAGACCATATAGCTTCAGTAAAATATGAGTCTCAGAAAACTGGCGCTCCACTTACTGACACCAGGTTGTTTCAAAACCAACAAACCAATCTCAGATCAAAAATCCCAGACGTCGAAAGAAATCTATTCGCGGAGATTGTCACTCTCCGATGTGAGTAATTCATCAATCTGCACTGTCCTCAGTGATCTGTCAAATTCACTTATTGGATCAAACCTTCATATCTTTACACAGAAGGAACTCAAAAAGATTACCCAAAACTTCTCTAAGAGCAACTATCTTGATGAAGGTGGGTTTGGGAAGGTATACAAAGGGTTCGTTGATGACAAGCTTAGGCCTGGGTTGGAAGCTCAACCTGTGGCTGTTAAGGTGTTGGATTTAGATGGCAAACAAGGACATCGGGAGTGGCTGGTAAGCTTTTTGTTTTTGTTCTTGCTTTTTTTAGCCCATTTCAAATTTTATGTTGCTAACAATATCATATGCTTCCTAAGTTATAAAAATGCTAATTCTCAAACACTTCTGTGTTTGTAGGCTGAAGTGATTTTTCTTGGGCAATTGAAGCACCCCAATCTTGTTAACTTGATCGGCTACTGCTGCGAAGACGAACATAGGCTTCTTGTGTATGAGTACATGGAGAGGGGCAACCTAGAAAATCGACTATTCAAATGTAAATATACCATCTGCTAACATTTAACTGCAAATAATTAAGATCATGCATGCAGGATTTTTGTTTTGAAACAATCAGAAAATATTGATTTGGGAGTTCACAATTTTACTAGCAGGATGACAGAACCTATGAATTTGTATGTCTGTTCATTAATGCAGGTTATGGTGGAACCCTGCCTTGGTTAACAAGAATAAAAATAGCAATTGGAGCTGCAAAAGGCCTCAGCAGCCTCCATGAAGAAGAAAAGCAAGTCATATATCGAGATTTTAAGGCTTCAAACATCTTACTAGACTCTGTAATTTCTCTCCTTAGCTCTCTTCTGCGCTTAATACAAGCATATAAATATGGCTCATACAAAACAAAAGAAGTTCCAGAAAAAATTGAGTACTAATATCTTTCTTTTTCTCCCCAGGATTACACAGCCAAGCTCTCTGATTTCGGTCTAGCCATAGATGGCCCGGAAGGAGATGAAACGCACATTACAACGTGTGTCATGGGCACTCATGGCTATGCAGCTCCAGAATATGTCAAGACAGGTAATGCAGTTTGATTTTAAGCTACTACTTTCATTCCTTCTTTTCATCAGTGGCCTTGAAAATTTCCACAGCTCACTAATCATATACACTCTTTTTTTCCAGGTCATTTAACGACTATGAGCGATGTCTATAGCTTCGGTGTAGTTCTTTTGGAGCTACTAACAGGTAGAAGGTCCGTGGATGAGAGCCGCCATGGTAGAGAACAGAACCTGGTGGAGTGGTCTAAACCATTTTTGAAGGACTCACATAAACTTGACCGTGTGATGGACCCGGGACTCGAGGGTCAGTACTCAACCGAAGGTGCTAGGAAAGCAGCTGCATTAGCTCATCAGTGCCTTAGCCATAACCCCAAGTGTAGACCAACAATGAGCACTGTGGTCAAGACCTTAGAGCTTCTGATGGATTTGAATGACATTCCAATTGGACCTTTTGTGTACGTTGTTCCAACTGAGGAAAAAAACAAAGTTCCAGTGTATAAGATTGAAAGAGAGGGTCAAGCTGAGTGTGAAGTGGTGAAAAATGGGAAAAATGGTGAGGAAAAAGAGGTGGAAGTGAAAGCGAAGGGTCGCCACAGGAGCCGAAAAGGTAATCGGTATAGAAATCGGATTAAGTCATTGAGGTCTAGCACTGTTTATTCTGATACAGCTCTGTATAGAATTCTTGGAACTGGTTTATACTCTCCCAAATTAGCACTCGAGACAATTAGGAAAACAAACAGAGAAGAAGAAAAGAAAAACTATAAGCATATATGTGTACCATAATACATTAGGGTTGTTTTATTTGTTGCACTTTGTTGGAGATCTTCCCTTGTGTATGATGTTCATGTGGGGTCTTTGGATTCAGTGTTTTTGTACCTTCTCTTACATTATTACAAGATACACAAGTACTTTGAGACAACTCTGTCTTTCTCAGAACACTCTGTTTTCAATTTTCTATGCTTTCCCATAAAATGAGTTTTTCCTTTAAATGGAAAAAAATGTTTATTTCAAACTATGAAGTCATAGAAAGAATAAAAGATGATCTTGTTTAAATTATTTATGGCCTCATGTTGGTGGATTGATCAAACCCTATACTATTCTAATCTTCCATTAGATTCTCGAGTGCAAATAATGTATTCAATATTCCAAGTCAATTTCCATGAATATTTCTTCTTTTGTTTTGTGTTCAAAATCAGCTCAAACGGCATGGTGCACCAATCAAAGGTTTGAACAAACCACCCAGCAGATTCGGGGCCAGCCTCATATTTCAACACTTGCACCAAACCCCACCCAAATCCCAAGTTGGCCTAAATCACAAGTTACGTGCTGATGTAACTGAAGAATTTGCGATTGCCTATGACTATAACAAAAAGTGGGTCCCCTCCAATTCAAGGATTTGCAGAAAGGATCATGCATACCCAATTCAAACCAAGTATGGTTAGATAAGGACTTGGGATGCATAAATGCAATGCAAATTTTAACCAAATTTTTAGTGGGAGAAGGCAAAAACTAGGTTTAGCTTGAAGATAAAACCATGTGATAATGTAAATATAAAAAACTCCATCCATGGTTGGAGCCAAAGATACAATTAAGTTTCTAAAACAAGTCTATATCTGCAGTGCTGTATATAGCTACATCTCTTCATATATTACCAAAGATGAAGCTCTTTTTCCTCCACTCTATGACATTTCGGGTTGATACAACACAACTGTTTCTCATTGTAACGTCTTACTGCTTAAATCTCCAGGAGGTGAAACACTTGAGCATCCAGATCGAAACAAACTAGTCGAGGGTAAAAATTCGGGGGCTTAAGTGTGATCAAGACTTAACTGTTCTGTCATTTTCGTCGCACACCCAGTCTGCATGATATTTTTCATCATATGGAACAACCCCCCCATCAACCAAAGGTTCTCCTGTCCAAAACCAATGCATTTAGACAAGGACGGATCACCTATGGAATTTTCTCTTCTTGGAAACAAGAATCAAACTTCATTTTCCTACTGAAATGAACCAAGTCATTGTGGCTTGAGATTACCTTGATGAGTCTACATGGTATTATGATGAGTAGGGCTTACATTCTAATTCTACTTGATGAGTTATGACTTGGGATTTATTTGCAATGAATCATACCAATATCAATAATCTTTCAAAATCCATATTTTTCAATGTTCTCTTCTTATCTCTTAAAAACATCATTGTTCATGAATCATGTAGGTGTAGCTTCCACTTTAGATATTAAAAGAATCTAGCTCAACATGAAGAAATGAAGATAGACCAAGAAAAAAAAATACCTCCATAGTCATTTTCACCATGACACAAGTAAGAATCTGGTAGAACCCATTTCACATTGGGCAGAGCTGCAACCAATTTTGTTTTTTCAAAACCAAATTAAAAACTTTAAATAATAATAATAATAATAGAATAGAATAGAAGAGTTTTGAAGAATTTACATTTGATCTTAAAAGTCAATTTCTCTGGGACTTTGCAGCCAAATGCGTAGTAGTACTTTGTAGAAACAGAGTAAATTGACTTCCTTGCCTTCTCTGCACTGCAATTATACAGCAAACTAGTTGAAAAAACAAATGCAAAATATAAATAAATAAATAAAAAATAACTGCTACATTTCAAACACTTCAAGCAGAAATAATTAACACTAATTCAAGTTTCAAACTTTGCAACTTAAAACGCTAACCCTGATGGCGTTTTGTCAGTTTTTACCTTCCGAGGGCCGTGGCTAGGGTTTGGATGTAGCCATTGATGATCTCATCGCGAAGAGGGTAGCCCTTAGGAGGCTCCATAACCACAAGCCAGTGCTCGTAGTCGCAGCCCTCCACCAGCGACGCCAACCGAGTCAACCCGCTGCACCGAGTCGCCGCCGAGCTGTCCGCTGCGGCGGAGCCTATCGGAGCTGAAGAGGAAGAGAAGCGCGAAGATGGAAACGACGGCGGACTTGAGAAACGGTAACGGCGGAGTAGTGTCGCCGTTAGACTTAACGGCTTTCTCACAATGCTTGATCTCATTCCCGGTATGTCGTTTTACTCTCGTTTGTGCGCGCGCACTAGGCCCCCTCTTTTAAGTTACGACGTGTCATGTATGGGCTGGCCCAATGTATATCTTTGGGCCTACTAACTATATGTGGGCTTCTAATTGTGATGAGCAATGGGTTCATTTTGGGTTCTAGTGCCAATGACCACATTTCATTAATTTGTATCGTGTTGATTTATGCCTGGAATTTGTTAGATGAGTCCTTCTATAGTAAGGTCGTGAGATGATGTCCTATTCCTTAATCGTTGGATTAAACTAATCAATTCGATCAACTGCTAATTAATTTGATCCAACTGTTAGACATCTTACGTTGGAAAAATAGCATATTTCGGGATGATTTAAGGGTTTCTTATAAGCTGGTTTTGAACGGACAAGTTATACTCATGTCATGACTATAATCAATTGGTATCAAATCCTAATTTTGCTACACAATTATTTAAGGAATGCGTGACTTAGAGTTAGTACCAGGTCCGTGTCAATAAAGTGGGCCAGCATGACTTAGGGTTGGTACCAAGTCCGTATCAATAGAGTGGGCCAGCATAAACGTGAAGCATAGAAGCGGGGTAAGTAGCTCACGGCCACATCCTTACAAACTGGTGTTAGATAATATGAAAAAAAGAGGGACGTTGATATGACTTTTGAAAAAATGCACATTTTAGGCTTCAGCATGCAAACGCATGACCTGGTCTTTCGGGGTTATGATATTGATACTTTATCCGTGTGAGATGTGAGTTTGATGCCGTTGTCATTGCCTTCCACATGATCCTGGGTAATAGCTGTGTTCGCTGAAAACCATGGTTGCTATGCTGAGATTCTCAAAAGTCTTGTATGGTGTGAGGCCATCTCCAACCCAAATGGGGCTAAACCTAAATTTCTCCCCTTAGAAATACAACTATTCATGTATTGCCCGGACTCAAATTATTATTTTCTCCAATCATGCATACTCATAATTTGAGTCCATAACTTTATTAAATTGTTTAAAAATGATTAACCTCTATATTTATTTTTTTTGGGGTTAATTTTTCTTCACATTATTTTTATTTCAACATTCATGATTTAATTTTATGAACATTTTAACCTAAAAAATCCAAAATCCAAAACATAATATAATTTCACTTAAAAATCAAAACATATTAAGATAAACCATAATTACAATTAAGATAAATGATAATCACAAAATTATTTTGGGTTGAATTTGATTTAGAGTAATTATAAAAATTAATTTAGCCGTTGGATTTAACTTTCAGCCATTGGATGTGAATTTTTCCCATTGAGATTGCTTAAAAATATGCTGGCCATTGATTATATGTAGAATGAAAAAACAAAAAAAAACAAATTGACACAGCAACTTAATGCAGCCATTGGATTGAAACATATAATTGTTCAGGGCTTGACAAGTGGCGCAAGCAGCATGGGTAAGTTGGCAACAAGCAGCATGTAGCTGGGGTCTTCACGTGGCTGCTTGGTTTGATGCGAGTTGGGCCCCACAGCAGTTCCGCCTGGACTGCAAAGCTGGGCCAAATAGCGGCCAAGATTTCAGTCCGCCTAAAATTCCCCCCCTCCCTATACTATACATGCGTTGGAGATGAAATGGGGCCAAATTTTGAGATTTTTTTGGGTTTAGCCCCAGGGTTGGAGAAGGCCTGACAAGATAAGTTTTGCAACTACAGTAACCTTTACAAAGTTGGCTTTTAGTGGAGGGCCCGCCCAATTAGGGGACAAACTTGAGGTAAGTTGTCGTCGCATCTATTAAATTAAGTGATCTCTTCTTCTCTAGGATTGAGATATGTTTATTATAGTTGTATTTATATACAGTGAATCAGCAATAAAAATCATTAGTCTGAATCATATTATTATCTTTCATCAATTATTCCTTTATTTAATCTAAGATGGCCCCCATATTTAATCTAAAATGGTTGGTTGGTTGGTTGGTTGGTTGGTTGGTTAGTTCATGGCAATTGGTTTGAAGCAGAAGTAAAGGTGTAAAATTTACCATGTCCACAGAGGAGGAGAAAATGGAAAGAACAGGAAATTACAATAAGAGCCTCTGGATTTTGATCACACACATCACAATTTTACAATAGTGCTAATTTATTTTGTAGTAAAACTTAGCATCCCAATAGTAATTATTCAGAGGAAAGAAGAGAAGTAACTGAAACTAGGACAAAAATCAGAGTGAGTAAACGTGAGGTGGAAGACGAGGTTCACAGACTGCAACAAGAGGATACTTCTTTGGAGTTGAAAGCCCAAAAATTTCCTCCATGTTCAAATCCTCCTCCTTCAAGTTGTCAGGCAATCTCCATGTAAACCCATGTAGGAGATTGGCCAGGCTTGCCTGGATCACCTTGATGCCAAGGCTGTAGCCAGGGCACATCCTCCTGCCTGACCCAAATGGGAGCAGCTCAAAGTCCTGGCCTTTGACATCAATGTCCTTGCCAAGGAACCTGTCAGGGAAAAACTCTTCTGGGTTGTCCCAAAGTTGAGGGTCTCTTCCGATGGCCCAGACACTTACTAGGATTCTGGTGCCCTTGGGGATGTCATAGCCAGCAACTTGGCAGTCTTCTCGGGCTAGTCTTGGCACCAACATGGGTGCCACTGGGTGCAGCCTCATGGTTTCCTTGGCAATGGCATCAACATAGGGTAAGTTGACAATGTCATTCTCTTCAACCCATCTCTCTCTTCCAATCACCCTGTCTAGCTCCTCTGTTGCCTTCTTGAAAACCTCCGGCTTCTTTAGCAGCTCTGAAATTGCCCATTCGACGGTCACCGCTGAGCTCTCCGTTCCACCGGCAATTAGGTCCTAATAGAATCCATCAATCAACAAAAGCGTGAGTAAGATGAGTAAAACCCAAAAAAACCAAAAAGTTTTCAATCCCAAATAAGCGCGTAATTGTGAGCCGTTAATGCATGTAAGACTCACACAAATCAACGGCTCGTTGTCGTTGACTCGAGAGTAGATGACAAAGCCTAAAATTCATCCTAACACATGAGACACTAAAAATGACATGTGACATCAACGAGAGTTTTGGAAAATTTTAATGCTTCTAGCATTATTGCATAAAAGAATTAATCATACTTGGGTGAAGGCCTTGACCCCATGTCTTTCAAGTTTAACTTCAAGGTCAGGATCATCAGCAAGTTGCAGAAGCACATCAACCATATCTTTTGCAACGAAGTCTTCACCACCTGCCTTCCTCTTTGCAATATGTTCATCCAACACATGCTCCAAGAACCTATCCAACTTCTTGCTCAAAGCCTTCATTCTCTTTATGTACCCTTGCAAGTCCAAGAAATCAAGCCACGGTATTGAGTCACCAATATTCAACACCCCGCTCAGCAAGAAGAGCTCATCCAACATCTTCTTGAACTCATCGGGGCTCACGATCGAGTCTTCCGACTCGTCCGTGTACTTCTTTCCGAGCACCATGCGGCTTATAACATTAAGACTCACAGTTGAAAGGTGATCTTTCAGCAAAATGTTGGTGTTGGAGGACTCAAATAAGCCTCTGAGCAATGCGTTCATCTCCTCCTTTCTGATATATTCATATGATTCTAGGCGTTTGGCACTGAAAAGCTCCATTATGCACATTTTACGGGCCTGGCGCCAATATGGGCCGTAAGGGGACCAAGTAATGTCCGAGTAGTTGTATGTGGTGTGCTTACCGGCTGCGAATTTGGGTCGTCCGGCGAAGTTAACGTCGTGGGTTTTCAGGAAGGCCTTAGCCATGTCAACCGAAGAGCCCACGACAACCGGGTGGGACCCAAACTTGAGCTGCATGATGGGCCCCATATTTGTGGGCGAGTGCATGGATAGACCGGTGGGGAAGTTGGCTTATGAGGTTGAGGTTTCCAATGATGGGCCAGGGTTTTGGACCGGGCGGCAAATTGAGCTTGCGGTGGCGGAGGCGGCGGGAGAGGAGGATGAGAGCTAGTGCTCCCAGCCATGCGGCAGCGTATGCAACCCAAGAAATGGATTCCATTATTGTGGAACTTGTTGTGTAGTGGGTTTGCGTGGTATAGTGTTTGATGTGTGTTTTGAGGTGGTGGGAGGGGGGATTTATAATTGAAAGAAGTCAGGGCACAAGTGGACCCACTTTGAATATTTTAATATCAAACAGTTTTTTTATCGTCGATATCCTTGATTTCAACTACACTTGATTCACGCTTTAGTTTGATTATAAATTGACCATGTTGTCCTTATGCATCTTTGGTTTTTGTACTAAAGAAAGACCCGTTAGTCAATGGTTACTCTTTTCATACGGCAAGGTAAGCATTTTCGTGTGAAGCTTGTAACTCAAGTGGTTGCGCATTTATTCACATCAAACTCAAAATTAGAATTTGGCTGTGGCCTTGTGGTTGAATCAAATAATATTTATAAGTCGTTGGTGGTTTTTTTAAGGCCAACTTGATAATTTGAATGAAATTTACTTGAAAATAAAGGGCATTTTGGAGAGGATACTTGGTCAATGATCAATATGCTTAGTGAAAAGAAAGACCCTCTCTTAGTCTTTGGTGAAATTAGTACGAAACCCACCAAAAGCAAAACAAGAAAAACAAAAAAGGAAAAGTATATTTTCTGAGTTGGTGGTTGGGAAAAGTTTGAAGGACTTGACCATTGACTTGCTTTGGAAAATCACTTTAATTTCTTCTGAATTTCCTCGAAAATTTTGGAAATATGTTGGCTCATCGCAGATGCACGCACACTATTTTTCTTAAATACTTGGCACGTGTCCATAGCATAATCATGGTTAATTTTTTACTTTAATTTATGTAACTATGATTATATTTGTAGACATGTATCAAATATTGAGAAAGATAATGAACATACATATTTAATTAAAGTGGTGAGTAAAAATACTCCCGAAAAATTGAGATCATTAGATCCAAAGCACAATTGAATAATGGGTTTTTAATTTTTATTTATTTATAAAGTAGACATTTCAATCAATGGTTAGTAGACTCAATCAAAACAGTATTAAATGTGCCACGTCAAACAATAATTTTGTACTCGCTCGTTTTTCTTGAGCTCTCTTTTTCTTTTCTTTTCTTTTTTTGGAGCTCCATGCATGATAATTCAGATTTTATATAGTAAGTTGAAAGTTGCAGCAAACAATTATATAGAATTAAGTACATCAAGATCAAAGGCAAATCACGTAACACATAGCGTGTGTCATGTGTACAAATGAGATATATATGAATGACATTACTTTCGTCCATAAAAAAATTAGGCAAAACGCTATTTCTAGTCAGCATCCCCTCCCCACAACCACCCAAGAACTGTACTGGTTCAGGCTCAGCCTCTAGGTTCTAAATCTTCAAGGTTTTTGGCCCAAACGTGGTCCCTTGGATATTGTCCGACGGCTGTGGTAACTTGCAGCTTTGAAAAGGAACAAGAAATCAGGGGGACATGAGCAGTGTTTCAAGCTGCAAGAAATTGGACCACTAGAACTCGTCTTCCAACAGCATCCCCTCCCTTGGTTGGTCGAGAAGAGATAAGGTTGGAAGCTTGGAAATATAAAACTTACCAATCACATTTTGTGTATCTCTATCTCATAAAGATAGAGAAATAATTTAGGGGGTTAGGTCAACTTCAATCATACAATAATTATATGTACGACTTTCAGATTCAGTGTGAACAATTTGATAAAGGATTTTGATTTCATATTCTCGTATAATAAGATTGTTTAGACTAATTTTAGGCATTATTATAAGTGCCACTTGAGAAAGAAAATTGAGGCAATATGTCACTTCAATTAAAATTTTGTTATAATATTGGGACATTTATGACGAATTTCATCTATTTCTTCCTTTAAAAGATATTACATGTGCTTAGTATGAGATTCTTCAAACGTCAACAAATTCCTCAAAATAGATGAAATTAGGCCATAATCTCTTGTCGGCCTTCAACTAGGCTTCAAACAAAGTCATACATTGCAAGACAATTGTAAATGATGAAAGAAGAATGGCATCTATGGAATAAAAATCTGTCTGTCCGTTGGATAAAATAGTACTAGGGCAATTTTGAGAGTAAGGACTATAGCATGTGATGTGAGTGGAAAAGAAGCTCCATGACTTAAGCATATCTAGCATACATAAACAATGTGAGTCAATATACGTAGAATCTAAAAAGCTTAGACGCAAGATATCTTATCAAAACAATAATAGAAGTCGAGTATAGGGTGGAAGGCTGCACAGGAGAGAGAGATATTCCTGACAGTCAGAGTGCGTGTGGCCCTAGTGCTTCAGTGAATTGGAGGAAGCAATTTGGTTGTTAAAGGGACTAGAAAGGAATTTGACGTTTCCAGATTTATTTGGCTCTATGCATGCAGTGAATGATTTAGAAGAAAAAAGTGTTTGCTTTATCTGAGTGGGGTGAACTTGTTTCTTATCATTTGAAAGGAAAGTTCGAGGACAGATAATTGAAGGTACAAACGTGTTGCGTGCCTGCCCATACTTTTCAGGACCAATAATGGTTCCCAGGAAAATTTACAACCCACAAACTCCAATAGTATTTCTGATTTTTACGATTTGGTTTTTGAGTGAATCTCAACTGCATATTCAGTTTATGAATCAACTTAATCAATACTTCGAATCCTAGTCTCGTATGTGAACATGTAGGTTTACAACAACTTTTCTCTCCTGTTGTGATAGCTAAAATGGCGTTATCTTTAAGGGCGGAACTAATAATGTGATTTAGCCCATAAAAGCTTATTAGTCCACCAAATATAACCTAGTAATTCATTGTCCACTCAACTGTGTATAGGCCTATAATCATCTTATTATATTAATTTGTTTGCTCAATTAAGAGACATAATCCCTAGTAAACATTCACGACTTTAACTCTCTACATTTTCATATGCAATAACAAAATATTTCAATTTTCTCAAGAATCGTAGGGCACAACATGAATAGGTACAGTTTCAATTTTGTTGTTGAACAAATTTTCATTTTGTTAATATGCTTTTTGGTTGCATCTAATATTTGTTAAATGTTAAAGCTTATTGGAAATTAGTCAAATGAGCTATGAACTAGCGTGATTATATTATTTAATTTAAGTGTAAAAATAAAATAAAAAAGATTATAGAAAGACTATAGACGTTGTAAGTAAAAAAAAAATATGATAATTAGATTTTAAGCTAATAACTTTAGCTAGCTTTCTACCCTCCCATTGAAAAATTTCTAATTCCGCCCTTTATAGTATGGGATACAGAACCCCATTGGTTATGTAGTTTCTTAGGTAATAAAGTTTTTATGGTTTTTATTTAATTACATGTTATGATGCTAACTAGTAACTACTACACATTTGTATTATTCGGATTAATAATATAGAATAATCACAGCAACAATTGTTCAACATTCAATTGCATTGGTGGTGGACTTTTCTAGCCGCGGGCATAGTCCTCTTCCTTCTTTATATTTTTTAATCTGGCCAATAAAGCATAGTTTGTCCCTCCATTAACAACTTGAGGACATATATGGTGATGTCGTCTTGTTCACCTCTTTCTTTAGCTTTTGGGTACTATCTGAATTTTTTTTATATTTTTATATATAAGGGATAATCTACTTTAATCTAATTTAAACAACAGGAAAAGGATTCGAACTCAAGTGCATAGTGGCTTGCATATGTTCAGTAGCGGATTCAGGAAATTTTCAGGAAAAAAGAGCAATATTTAAAAGGCTAAAATCTTCAACAACAAAAAAAATTACATATATAGATAGATCATAAATTATCAAGCAAGTCAATTAAAAATATAGGAACAAGCAATACAAATGGATAAAAGGGTCTACTATCCATTAGAGAATTGCATACAAAAACCAGTGAAAAAGTTGGAATTTGAATACTCCAATACTAGTATGGCAAACCATATCATTATAATTTGAAAACACACCTATACCATTATAACTTTAGTGAACTTACATATCTCTCCATAGAAAAAGTGACAACATTTAGAGTCTGGCCATCATGATTTGTTGACATTGCTCTTTATAGTTCATACAGCCACCAATTACAAGAAGAGCCTCCAATTGGTGAAAGACAAGGAATTACAGAATTTCCCAAATTGACTTTAACACAATTGGTGGGCTCAAAATTAGAATGATGGGCCGCAGCCCATTGACTCAACTTTAACACAAGACACTGTTGCTGAAGGACCAAAGGATGAATTTAACACAAGTTAATTTTTAAAACTTTCTAGCTCTCTCTTCTTTCTTCTGTTTATTTTCGCCCTAATATTTCTGTCTATAGTTCTGCTTTGTCTTTGTCCATGATCAATCTGGTATTAGAGAAACTTTACTATACATACATACGGTGCCGAAACTTTACTATACCCATTAAACCAACTCATCGTTAACGCATTCGCAGTGTCTTTATGCCATGTTTCATATGGAGGATTATATTAGACCAGTAAAATGCTTTAATTTCATGTACAATCAACAAGGAATAATATGGGTGTTCTCTTCTAATTTGGATGATTAGGATGAACTATTCATAAGAGGTTGATGCCTAAAATTCATCCCTACTAATCCAATCATTTTCAAGGGAATTAGTGAGGATAAGTTTTAGACATCAATCTCATATAAATAGTTCACCTTAATCCTTTAAGTTAGAAGACAACATGTATATTCTTCCTTAATTGCACATGAAATATAGTCATTTTACTAGTCCAAGCTAGTCCAATCTAACTCTCCATACCAAACATGGCCTCAGAGCATCTCCAATAGCCTCTTCAACCACTTTGGGACGCTCAAATAAGTGAGCCATATAATAAAAAATCTTTCCAACAACTTGTCAAACTTAGTCATCAAAGCTGCAATTTTTCTCTCTTCAAGACTGGTAAGTTGACTTTGGCTCTTCAAAACATTTAATTTTATGTTGGAAAAATAAAACCTACCTTGAAAAGGTTAAAAACATGCATTTTTTTTACTTTTCAGATAATAAATGCATGGACATTTTTCACATGTCTTCATATTTTTCATTCATTCTCATGATATTGCATTAATTGAATTGAAGAGTCTGTTTGAGCAAAAATTATTCAAGTAGCAAATAAACATTTTCAAATTGCCATATAGGTCAACAAAGTCTAATTTGCTACTGCTATTGGAGATGCTCTTAGTGTTTTGATAATAAACTAACACCTTAAAACAATGTAATTATAAAGATATTCATATTCTAATTTGCTCTAGCAAAAGCAAGGACCAATAAGCCAACGAGTCTAGACTTGTGGAAGGGCCTTAACTTGTAAACTAGTGATTTCAGGTTCGACCAATGGTACTTCATCATGTCACACTAGGATCCTTAATTAAATGGGAAACTGGCAAGAGAGACATTTAAAAATAAAAAAAAAGAATAAAAAAGAAAGCAGTCGCACCCATATTCCCAAAATGAGGGCAGAAAGTTGTGTTGATGGGCTATAGGTCTATTCTTTGAATTTCCGACCAAAGAAAAAATCTTAAAATAAATATTAAACCTACCTTAGCTATAGGTCTATTCTTTAAGGGGGAAAAAAAAGGGAGTTTCACTAAAACACCCAAAATGAAGGCTGAAATTATAAAAAAATCCAACACCCAAAACACTTTATAAACACACCCAAAACCCATCATTATACACACTCAAAATCCATTGATAAACACACCCAAAAAATATACAATTGTTGATTTTGGGTGTGTTTCTATGTTTAAATAGTATTTGGGTTTTTTTATAAGTACATGTCTAGGATTGGGTTTATTTATAAATTTGTAAAAAAAAATCCTACCTAGGCTTCAGGGTTATAGCCTTGTAGGTAGCTCCGTCCTTGATCCCACATGATCTCACAAGACTCAGTATGAAAGATCCATTTAGATCTACCTCCTCAATATAAGAGATTTTAAAAGTCAATTCAAAAGGATTAGGGATAAACAAAACTAAGCATAAAACTGGGGAGAAGCAAAACCCAGCATAAAACTAGGGAGGAAAATCTCTCTATAACATGACGGAGGAGAGAGTCGCCCAATTTATTAGCCGAAGGGGCTGGTTCCAGGGGAAAATCCCTAGAACCAAAGGAGGTTGCAAAGAAGAGAGACCAAGAAAAAAGGAGTAGAAGGGAGAAAAAGGGCCGAGAGTTCCCCCTTGTAAGTTTAGACTCTGCTTGTATTAAAATTATGAAAAAAGTAAGGACCAATAACAGTGCCAGTCAAAAACAAACGTGCAGGGCCACACTCACGCTAGCTTCTATCACATTTAGCCCATAAGGTGAGTAGAGATTTCCATATTGTTCTAGAATATAAAAAGTAAGATGTTTTTTTCGAAAAAAATGTCAGTGAGATAGTCAGAGAATAGACAAGGATGTGACCAATTTGAAGAACATCCATTAATTACGATTATATTAAAAGACATATCAAAAGAAGCTAGCTATCATCATCCGCTAGATATCAAAAGACATATTATATTATGATATAAATTATAATTACAAAATAATAAACTAATTCATGAGCCCTCCATTTTGGACTCAAATAGAAACACTATTAGGCACACCCCGACAAGTGATCCCAGGTTCAGAACTTGGAGCAAGAAGCTCATAAGGCAAAACACCTGCCCCACACCTGTGCTTAAGATTTGGATCACTGTTCCTCCTTTCGATCTCCTTCTCAATCTCCATTATCTCTGCAGAAAACTTGTAAAATGCCTCAACAATTTCTGCATCCCCTGACCACGTAGAGGGCTGCTGCC
Organism: Prunus armeniaca; assembly: GCA_903112645.1. NCBI lineage: Eukaryota > Viridiplantae > Streptophyta > Magnoliopsida > Rosales > Rosaceae > Prunus > Prunus armeniaca. The sequence goes on along the minus strand of CAEKDK010000003.1, from coordinate 3,037,230 downwards.
TCTCCCCTAGGTACTCTTCATCTGGTGAATGTGTGGACAATATGTCCACAACAGCCATGTACTTGATGGCTTGTAGGACACTAGGCAGTGAAGAGAGGAAGTACTTTTGTGGGTCTGATATGAAACTTGCATATTCAGGGTCATTTTCTTCTGGTACCAGCCTTCTCATTAGGGGTGGCCTGTTGGGTACATACCCTCCATAAGGGTACTGGCCAAAGTTGAGTGCAGCATGTTGTGCTGATGCTAGCCAAATTAGAGTGCTGAGGATAGAGACTAGGTCATCTGCTGAGGACAATGAGGGCCACCAGTTTTCGTGGCGGAGATCTGCGTGGCCTACATTGATGGACTCTGAGTACCAATTTTGTAGCTCTCTGTCGTTTCGTATCAGGCTCGAGTCTGGGTAGTAATGGTGCACATAGGTTCGAACCCAGTTCTCAATTGCACCCCAGATTAGCAAACCATCACTGCCATATGGGTAATCTTCAAGCACAAGTCTCACACCATGGGGTTGTGTTGGGTCAGGCACTGCCATGCCCCTGCATTACAAAAATCATGCACCAAATAAGATTAGCCAGAGAACACAGAAAGACAACACATAAAATGGATAAAAAATTTCCGACCAAGAAAAAAAAGGGAAAAAATAATAATAATAATAATAAAGCTTATTGGGGGAAGGACTTCCTTGCCCCATGACCTGACAAGTACTATCGAGTTAAAACATAACATGTGTTAAAGAATCTTGCTAAGCTCTTGGTATCGTACCTTTGTACGAGATCTGCGGGAAGGCTTTCACGGTCGAAGCGCCAGTTTTTGTATGCAGAAGAACTGATTTCCATGGCATAGCGGCCAGGAGTGAAGCATGACTCAATAACACCATCAGCGTTGATTAAGATCTGGCGAGCCAATGCATTGATCTCTAGTGTATATCTCATGTGAGGATCCAAAAGCTTGTAGATTGGGTGCATTGCACTCAATTGTCTATGTGCTGCCAATATAAATGGTTCTAGGGTAGCATGGGTACGTAGCCTGCAACCAATGCAACAAATATTCAGTATAATAAAAAACTTATATAGTAATAGTATACAAGAGTTAAGCAAGAATATCAACTGACACATAATGCGGTCAACTACTGTTATCGCGACAACTTTACTTACCAATGGTGTACGAGTTGGTGGACCCCGGCATCGTTGGCGCAGACATGCGCCTTAGCAAGCTGCCACATCCAATTGGAAGTAGCATCAGTTGCAGGTGTCAAAACACGCTTTGATCTCGAAGTTGGTCCTGAATTTGGGAGGCTAAGCTCTATGGCAATGGGCTTAAGAGCTCCGGTTGGCGTCAGGAAATAAAGGGTACGAGTTGCATATGCTTTTCTCCCATCCAGAGCATTAATTCGATCAAGAAATGGAAGGTAAACGTCGTGGTAATCCACTATGTACAACTTGTTCTCATCCAATGCCTGCACAAAATATAAAACCAAAATGAGAAACGCAAGAAAACACAATTGAAGAAAAGAATTGTTATTCGCATTCTCAGTTTATCATAAATAAATAAAATATTTTATTATTTTATTATTTTATTATTTTCCAAGTGTAGTAGATTTACAAACTCGAAGTCTGAACAGCAGTTCTTAAAAAACATCAAAAGTATTAAAATGGAAAATGGTGTAGTTGGTGGTACCTGTTGCACAGTCATGCCATGGATATTAGGTGTAATGTGCTCTTCTTTGAGTGCAGACTCTAAAGGCCCATAGATTTCAGGATCAAGTTTGCTCACTGGTGGGAAAACTTTGAGCCTCTCAATGCTCGATGGGTTAACCCCTGCCACTGCTTGACGGGCAAATTCGTCATCTCTCAACCAAGCTAGCTTGTCCTCTGCACATGGAATCAGATCTTAGTTAATTATTATATTCCCACACACAATGACTTCGCACTGCATGTATTTTTTATCTGCATAGTGATAGTGGGCACATGGAGGGATTATAATTTTTATAATAATGTATAGTGATTAATTAAAAACATGATGAAACTCACTGCTTAGAATCTTGGGGGTGTCATATTTGAGAATGCCCTGGTTATAGTCTTGGAACTTGCTGACCATATTTGGCAATGGAAGCTTCTTTAGGAGCTCATCTTGCAGCCCCAATTTAAGGAGGATTCCTTCACTGTAGAGGCTGTCGATGTCGCCGAATACCCGGAAATCTTTGTCACCCTTGAAACTAGACATCAAGGAAGGGATCAAGTTATGAAGAACACCCTTGAGCCTCCCAAAAGAAAATGTGTCCATTTTTGATTCCTCAAACCGTTCATCTCTAGGAACATACATTGGTAGTGGCTTCTCAACCCTGCTCTCTGCCGACATATCTGTGCCACAAACAAAGCAGAATAAAAATTAGTTACATATTACAATAATAGATTTTCAGACCGTCTCACAAGGGAACATTTACGTGTTAAAATATTTCAGCGTAATTTACCAGTATCAGTTGGGAGGCGACCAGTGCGACATCTTCTTGGATACGGAAATTTTTGACCACCAACTGTAGGCCTAGCTAAGTCAGTTCCCTTATCAGGGTTTCCCAAATCATTATACAAAGCATAGTCATAGATCCTATCAGATAATTTTCTGACTCCACTTCCATCGCCCCTCAAATTCTTCAGCTCTTTCTGTCTCAGTTCTCTGAGCCCCTCAGGAGTCTGGTTTGGCAAATATGGCTGCTCAAAACGAAAAATTACAAAAAGTCAATATTTATTTAAACATGCTGCCAAAAATATTAGTTCTGTAATATACAAGTATAAAACAAAATGACGGAATGATATCATGGTAGGTTGTCGGTAGGCTTTAAATATGGGGCCCATGATCTAAACCAATTAATGACTGGCTCATCAAGTGAGAAGACAGACAGAAACTAAGTTCATGAAAGAAGGGGAATAGACCAGGTAATTAAGTTAAGGATAACAATAATATTAAGCTGCTAGCCATGAACCATTCAACTTCTCTGACGTACCAACTTAATTATTAGTCACTTGCAGATATTCAAAACCTAATATTTTAGACGGTTTGACTTTTCCATCTAGGCAAACCATGATCAATGGAAAATGGAAAAAATGAAATCTAATCTACCTTGTTGCAGAAGACTATTCTTTTCTCAGGGTGATCTTTCTTAGATTGCATCCAAGAATTAACAGGGAAATGTAATGGACCGCAGGCAAAACCTTCAAGGGTTATAGTTTCCAAAAAGAACTCTTTTTGATGCTTGTTTGTAACTGTGATTGCTCCTGGGATACCAAAATTTGAGTCCACCATAAACTCAGCTGTGTAATTAACCCTCTCTGCTTTGAGACTAGATTTCTTTGACCAGTCCTTGAGCACACCTTCACTGCTTTTCTTGGGTGCCTTGGTTCCTATAAAAATTTGACGAAGAACCCAATTAGCAACAATTTAAAAAAAAAAGTAAAAAAATTCTCAGTTGGGTCCAAAATATTAGCAAAATATTTCATTTGTGACAACCCCAAATAAAAGAAAGTTCCTTACTTGGGTCTATTTCAGTGCTGATGAGCTCCAAAGCAATATTTCTACCAATTTTGTCAGTGAGAGCATCTACGTGTTTGGAGATGGTCTCTTTAAAGTCCTCCTTGATCTTGTTCCTCACAGTCACAACAGCCCTCACCTTGAACTTGACAGGCTTCTCTGCAGAAAAAACAGGCACAATCTTCACCAAATCTTCACTGATGGCAGCCACAATACCCCTGTTAGCCTTCCTCAAATGCTCCCTCCTCCTCTGTGAAGGAACCAAACTTGGTCTGACCAAAAACTGGTTCTGACTCAAAAACGATTTAGATGATGATGAAACAAATTGAGACTTGTCCATCAAAGAAGTACCCATGATTTGTTTAGTAAGTGCCATCTTTTCTGCCTTAATTCTCTGCACAAACAGAGTCACTCTGAAACTTAATTAGTACGGAAAGTTCGAGTCTTTCTGCTTTGTGGTTTGTGCAAAGAAAGAAAAAAAAGAAAGAATGGTGGTTGTAAAAGAAGTGAGTGCAGAATGTGCAAATGATGAGTTGGTGTATGTGCTTTGTGGTGTATATATACAAAGAGAAAATGATCATGGCAGAGAAAAAGTTGGGGTACTGTTGATCTCACCGTCCACACACGTTTTTAAGAAATTGTGCTTGTGAAAAACACTTGGGTTTTACTTTTTAATGTTGGCTTTCTTTATTTTTTGTATTTTTCGTTTCGGGAAACATATTTTTCATTTGGGACTTTGGAGAAGTTCAAAGGGAGGTTCCGAGTCAAAGCGAGTTCGTGAGTTTCCAAGTAAACACGCGGTGTGGGGGAAGGCAAAGAGAAACTGGGATATGTTGTTGTTGGGTGCAAAGGACATGTGTCCCCTTGTCTTCTCCGAAAATGGCAACTGTGTCCCTGTTCATTGGAAAGTTTCATGAGTGAGAAGTTGAATCGTGTAAAAGCGATCAACTTTACTAGTCTACGGTCCATAATCCATGGTTGATTTGACCAAATTTGAAGTCTTTGAAAAATATTTTAAATTAAAGATTCATTCTTTCATTGAAAGTTTGAATCTTGTTTAAAATTTCCTCAAAACAAAAAGTTTTTTTGGGTATATTTGGTGACATTTTATAGTCAATTTATAGTTTTGTTTCCTTTTCCTAAAGTTTCTATATGCAAAATCCTATAAGATAATTAGACAGAAAAAATTATCATATAAGCGTTAATCAATTCTTGAGAATCAAATAACTATTAATTTAATGGTATTTTCTTCTCAATATTCAAATATATCACAATTTTAAATATCCCTTCTCTCAATAATAAATGAGTTGCGAGAATCTAAGGAGACAAGATTCAATTTAATATTAATACCTTGTTAATGATATGAATGAAAGCACGGCCTCTTTTTTTTTTTTTTTTTTTTTTTTTTTTTTTTTGGTCACGGCCTCATTTGAACGGAAGAGATTGGGGGCACTACCTAGTGTCATAGTCTCCGAAAGAAAAACGACATATTGCATTCATAATTTAAGCTTAATGGTTGTCAGTCATAATGACTGATACAAACACAAATAATAGAAATAAGGAAGCATAATAACCGTAATGGACTCTTTTGTATTTGGATTAACTTATTTAATGAGCTTTGATAACTGAGGTTGAAAAGATTGTTGGAGAAAGATTTTCTGATGTGGCTCATTTATTTTAGAATTCCAAAAATGTTAAAGAGGCAGTTGAAGATACTCTAATAATCCGATGAATTCAAAGCAATAAGCATCAGCTTGAAATGGTGATGACCATATTTAATTAGTAGCACAAAAATTTGATACAAATATGTAAGATAGTACAGGTATGTAAGTATTATCCAACATATGGTATGGGATCCAACGAAAAACAATATTGAATTGAAGTTTGCACTCAATTTAATGGGCGGATGGGATATGTGAATAAGATGTGCTAGTGGGGATATGGACCACAGTTCCAACTCAAACCCAAGCCATGTCAACTTCATAATCTTATGCATTAAAAAATATATATTATACAAAATAAAAACTTATACAAAATGCAGGAACATGGTGATGGGTGTTATTATTGTTTTGTATTGCCACTCTAGCAACCTAGAAGTTGCTAAAGAGAATGAGCCTCAATTGACCATGACCACATTGACCACCATGACATTTCCAAGTGGAATAGAGTACTTTGGTCACTTACCAGATTTATTTCTATTATGCTTCTAAATTTTAATATCTTATTATGAATAGTCCTCATCCTCTTATTATGAATAGTCATCCTTCATCCTGTAAGTTAGACAGTAATATACATATTATATCTTGATTGCACGCGACATGTAGATATTTTGCGGGTTTAGTCCAATCTTATTCAATTTTCCCTAACAAACGAGGCTTTAAGGACTAGGAAAAATAAAATCATAATTTGGGAAGCTGCCATAAGTGGAGTTTTTTAAAAATCTTTACCAAATATAGGTTCACATGTTTAAGTAGTGATTAAAATAATTAGCCACGGACAGGGACATATATAAATTGCCACTAAAAGTGCATGGCCAGTGGGGGCATCTAGTTAGTGGGTTGTAATGGAAATTGGAAAATTTATATTGTGCTGCAATTGTGACATTTTGTGTATAATAATTTATATAGGTCACTCGCCGTCAGTTTGGCACCTATTCCCAACTCGAACCTTCCTCTCTACTGCTTCTGAAAAGAGAACGGGTCTAATCAATATCATACCAGATGCAAAGTAGAATAGCATGAATACATGGCATGGCAGCCCAATTGACTCAAATTCCAAATGAACTTCAAATTATCTTCCCACTTATGAGACGTGCATTGATTTTAAGGATGGTTTTAATTTTCTGAAAAACTTTTTTAGATGGCTGCATTTTCGTGTTGACTTGAGGCTGCAAATATCTCTTTAATTATTGGGAACAATTCAAAATTACAACTAAATTTCTACAAATATTGATATAAAGTATATAAATTCATCCCACAGCTTTCCAATCCACTACTAGTCTAATAATTCCTATGTGAATCTCTTGAGATCTTTTTCCTCCGTTGTTAGTACAAAATGTTTTGCCTTTTCAAACCACTTTTCCGGGAGAGCAGGTAAAGCTATAAACTTATATCATTGTAAGCATACACTACATATGTGTGTGTATATATTACAAATAATAATCTATTTTAAGGGCATTTCCACCGGTTGGAATTGTCAGGGCAAAAGGCCCCCTGGTAGATGGTGGGCTCCATCGAAGGCAATAAGAACTTGAGCAGTTGCATAGGGGCGCTGATGTCAGCGCTGACATCGGAGAAGAATTTTTTTAAAAAATAAATGGAAAAAATACCAAAAAATTATCATACATATAAATAAAATTAATCCCATGTGAATAGTAATTGCCCTTCGGTTGCCATGGCAATGGGCGGAAAAGCAACAAAAAAAAGATATGGCATATACTACTCACGTAAATAGTAACCACCCTTACTTGCCCTTGCCTTTGCCATTTGTTATGGCAAATGAGTGGAAGTGCTCTAAACTAATATAAATTACCTATAGGATGTATAAGTATGCCTAGAGTGTGGTGAATAGGCCAATTTGAAATTATAATCAATAAATAAAAATAAACTTCAGTACCATGATTGATATGACTTATCAATCCTAAAACGTGCATAGCATAAAATAAAGGAACACACAGAGAATTATTTTGTATGGTAAAACCCTACCTCTGGGAAAATCTACAGGACTCCTCAGTCCAAAACAAATCCACTATAGAACGATGATTACAAGAAGTACTCACACACTTATCGTAGACACATTATAGATAATGTTTACCGGCTTCTTCTTAACTCAACTTTTATCACGGGATGATCTTTCGACATTTCTTATGTTGAATGTAATATTAGTCACGATTGCTTCAAGCTTGCCGGAGTTTTTCCAACTCTCCTTATGTTGAATCCAATACTGGTCACGATTGATTCAAACTCATCAGAGAAAAATTGCCACAATGGTCTTGGTGCCCTTAACCGTATGAGTCAACGAACATCCAAATGAATGCAATATTAATGATAAAAGTGTTTGACAAATCACCAAGTAAACATGGAACACTTAAGGATTTATCTCAAATAAAAACTCAGTTTTCCAAAGTTTATAAACTCAAAATATGATCGTAAAATATCTACAAAGAAAGAAGACAAAGGTCTAGTTTTATATGAGTTTTTCTTCATAAGAAGGAAAACCCACGTTTAAATCAAAATCTCCACATTTTAACTTTTGACAAAAATCACAAAGATAGTTTTCCTATCCTAGAGTTGAGAAAAGTGAAGCCAACCAATAGGAAAATAAAAGGGAATCAAGAAAGTAAGATATTGATAATCACACAATTAAAAACTGATTTTTATTCAGCATGATCTTTTTCAATTACCGACGTGATTTTCAATCAAAAATACGTGAGAGACAAGAAGAATTTAATAATAAAAGAAAACAAAATAGAAGATATTGAAAAATATGTTTAAATGAGATGCACTCCTAAAGGGATTCTAATTGATTAAAATCAAGGAAATAAAATTATATTAGATTTGAAAAAACTTTACGATTATGAGTGCATGAAAAATGACATGTCTTACCCGTAAGATCAAATGTTTTATACGTGTTAAGTCACAATTATGAAATTCGAGAATTGCTGAGTTGTTTCAATCTTGCAGTTTCTGGAAATCAAATACAGCAATTTTGTTTTAACCCTTTAACTAAATAACACTTCAAAATCTATATTATGTTCTAAAAAATGCCAACATAATTTCTTAGTAACATCTTCCCATGCAGAAATTTCGATTTTAAAATGTCAACATATTAAATGACCAAAACGCAGGCCAAAACAGACGAATTGGGTCATAGAATTGTAGTAAACCGTGGATTTCATTTCGCACGCTTTGAGATTGAGTGTCATAGCTAGCGATTGACCACAGAATACCCACATTGAAGTTTGACTACGACCGAAATGAGAAGGCCAAAATAGAAAAGTAGCCAAAATAAGAAATATAAAAGACAGATTTTTGTTTTTTTATGGGGTTTTTGGTCAAATTAATGGTAATTAATATTAAGTATAAATCAGAATCCAACCAAGAGAAAAATTCAATCTGGTTATCGCATGGAAATAAAACTAAAAAATTGGGAGGAAACAAGAGAGAAGTTTTATTTACTTCTTTAAATGTTGTTGCTTTTTATTTATAAGCAGGTCAACTTTGGTTTTTCCTCAGGTCATCAAAGTATTCATCCCATTGACTTTTTTTTAGGGTTAGAAAAATAAAATGCGGACCTCCTGTCCTTCTCTGTAATTTATTTCATTTATATATTGTTATATATTTTGACTTCTTTTATTTCTCCTGGTACCTAAAATTCTGGCTAATTAGAGAGCATGATCTCTTATTATACATGAGAAAAATTCCGACTAGTTGTAAAAATGAGCTACACAAGTTTTTGTATTCCCATAAGATACATGAATTTGACCCTACATACATAGCGGAATTCAAAGTTTCCATATCACAACAATGAAAGGTCACAACTCATTGATTTTGACTTTATGCACTAAAATATGTTTTGGCCGGCACGTCATGGTCTCGTACATACAGGTTGTTAAAATCATGCTCTCTATTTTTAAGTTAAAATTTAGCTAAAAACATACAAAAGCTATTCAATGAGCTCTTTATAAAAATTTAACTCTAATCATACTCTCTAATTTAGAGATTCATAAATGTTATTAAAAAAATATTATAAAAAATAATTAAAGATTTAAAATACTCATAAAACAAAGCGGCATTAAATTATAAGAAATCACTAGGAGTCTTTTCTCTCTTTTCAGATTTAGGAGCTCTTAGAGGTTTCCCTATTTTAGGAGGTGGATAGGGAGCATGGTTGAAGTTGTATTTTTTCAAATCCTCTCTAAAATTTAAGAAGGTGGTTTAAAGAGCCCATTTTAAACAGTGAATTTGAATTAAGGGTAAAGTACTCAAATAGTCCTCAAACTTATACTCGATTTACATTTTGGTCCCTCAATTAAATTATTCGTTCAAATGGTCCATCAACTCTATTTTAATCGCTCCATTGATCCTACTGTTACATTATGTTAATGCTGCCGTCAAATGTAAGGGTAAAACCGTCCATAATCGTCTTATGTTCTCCAAATATGTGATAAAGTGGTGATAAAAGGGCGATACATAGGTCAAAAGTCTTTTTGCCTCAAAAAATATATCATGTGTTGCTCACATGACTAAATTTAACAGAAAATGTAACGGTAGGACCAAAGCGCCAATTAATAAAGAGTTTGTGAACCATTTGAACGAATAATTTAGTTTATAAACCAAAATGTAAATTGGATATAAATTTGAGAACCATTTGAATAATTTACCCTTGAATTATTAATCAGGTTGATTTTTGTTTGCAATTGACAATAGAAATACATCTGAACCCCTTATGACAAGACTATCATACCGTGCATTGCAAACATGTACGTGGGATCCATATATATTTACACATCTTACAAGAATTGTGTGGTGCAGACCAAATTGTGGGCACGTAGTACATATAAGAAGTTGCAATCTTTTGTGGTCTGGTTTCCCAAACTTGCCACAATCCCATTGGTCTAGGGTACCTTCCAAAATACCAAATCTTGACCCAGAATGCCAGATATAATTGAGAAAATCAGTCTACCCAACACTGCATGTGAGCAGCACCGCCCAAGAAGCATAGGTGAAAATCCAACACAGAGTCCTGCCGTTTTTTCGGATGCAACGTTTAAAAATTTCATGGCCATTGTTTTTAGGATAAAATTAGATAGGAAGAAGAAGACGAATTTAATTTTACTATTTTTCCCATATGGAGAAATTGATATTTAGCTAGCTCTCTACGTGGAAAACATGTTCTTAATTTACAAAAAAGCAGCTGGTGGTGCTCAGTGCTTGGAATAGGACCAATCTGCTTCGAATCTTTAGGTGCCATTTGATGTGTCATCTTTTGGCACCTTCCTATGTATTATGACACTTTCTTCTTCCTGTATAATGTTTGATGGATCCAGCCACCTAGGTTATAATGAATGGCGAAAAATGTTTAGTCCAGCAATCGACAATACATATGGTCCGATCACTTTCACAAAAAGTCTAAGCTTCTATATATTTGGGTCCACTGCACTCTACAATAATCCCGCAATTTTGACTATGTTGCCGTATACCACAGTCGCACTCAAGAATCTCTCTCCCCGGGCTTCCCAAGTAAATCAAACCCCTAATTAGCCGATGCCTAAATAGAAGCTTGATTGCATAACTTAATTATACACCATTTTATCTTTGGGTTAAGTGGCTACAATGTTGATTGACAAATAGTGAAGAAACATGATTTAAAGAGAAATTGATATCAGTCAACCTTGCTCATCTAGCGATTCTGCCCTTTCCAATTTTTTCAGTTGTTCATAATTTCATTTTGATTCTAGGTTGTTGGGGGTAACGTAGTTTGTCAAGGAAAAGAAGACACGTCACATTGGATCAACAGGCTATATGTTCAAGCCGATCTAACTCAGATCCTTTTTTGGGCCCAAGATGATCCCAAATGGACCAACCAACTCTAATTTTGACAGTGTGCATGGGTATGTAACTATGTATCATGGTTCTTTTTATTTCTTAAGATAATCTTTTGGGTTCGATAAAAAGAAAAAAAGAAAGATAACACATATCATATCATTAAAAGCACTCTGTTAAATACATATAACCCTATGTGCATATCTAACCCAAAATATTGTGTAGGTGTAACTACGTATAAGAATTTAAACAATTCACTTCAGTTGAGAAATTTCTCAAATAATACTATTTGACAGACATGTATTGTAGGGATGATACTTAAATGAAGATTAAACAAATGAAAATTTTGAAACGTTTGAATAATTGAACTACAACGCGAATTGAGTTCTAAAATATATTCGTAAACTCGTGTTATTTGAGGAATCTCCCTACCGAAGTCCATTGAATTTGAACACATACATGTTTATCAGTCATTAATAAAATGAATTGAATAAAATTAAACTTGTAACTTAATTGATAGACTAACAACTTTATATTCAAATGTATGGTATGCAAATATTTTTGTATAGATATCAGTTGGTTTGCCATTTGCCATTGAACGCATCAATTACTAGCAAAATATTGTTCTTGACCTTTTCGTCTAGCTGCTGCAGGGTTGAGATTCTTGAGAATATATACTTGGTGCTTGACTTAATCCAGCCAACTGGTTAGCCTGTTTAATTACCTGAGTCTGAGGATTCATTGAATCATTGACCATGTCATTTGCCTGGAAATTCAGGGGTGGTTAACCATAATTTTCAATCATTTTTTATTTCCTGAGCAGATGGAGATATTTGCGTTAACTTATCAGAATTGACAAAGGACATTCTATTTTAATTAACCATTTAACAAGTCAATGACAAAGTATTATCTGATAAGCAAGTTGCTTTCACACCAATGCATATATAGATTATTGTGGTCTAGCTTTGAGCTTAATTGTTGCATGATTATAAGTAATTAAATTAAAGTTTTAGTTTCAACCCGTAACCTTGCCGTCTTATCCGACCGGTGAATCTTTCAGAGCCATCTTAAATAGTACTGATCAATTGCATCCCCATGCAAGTTATGAATAAACTATCAATCTTTTACTTAAACAGATGAAGCAGGCGGTAAAGAGAAAATATATCCTGCTACGTACAAAAATATGAGAACAGCAAGTGGCAATAATTTAAATGTAGAGCTAGCTTGGTCACATGGTGGAGCACAGAAGAAGACAACATCAGAGCTATGACTTAGCTAGGCATTGCCAAACTTTGGCATATCGTGACAGCTTTCATGTCATATCAGCTCACACCTGTTGGCCATGCAATGGGGTACTCAATTCAATAATGCATTCATTAATAATATTTGGTTCTAAGATTTCATTTTATTTTGGTCCTTCCTTTTTGTCTACAGAATTCTTGTTAGTGGTCAAATAAAGCCATGAAAATGAAATATATTTTTGTACTATGTGTGTGTATATATTGTATATATTGTACATTCCCATTTCAGACAGAGACAAAGCATGAAATGCTGTTGCTAGCTGCACCCTAATCATCAAAGAAGATGAAAAATTATTGAAGATCTCATTGGATCCCCTTGCCATCCTTCTATGTAAGCACTAGACACCAATCTAATTTTCAAGTTTTCAACTTCATGTTACCCATCTTTTGCATGCTCCCTCTGTCAGCTATTGTCAGTTTTAGGTTTTTGGAATGACTTATGTAAGAGCAAGAACAACTATTGCTTTTAGGCTTCCAAAGAAAAACTTGCCTGTAATCGGCATGTGATTTCCTCTCATAATAAGTGATCACGTGTTAAACACAATATATCTCTTCTTTTCATAATAACTAATCACATGTTAAGCACGACATGATTCACCAATTTACCAATTTTCTCTCACAATAAGTGATTACGTTTTCTCTCTCATAATGAGATGACATATGATAGTGTTCAAGAAGAAGAGTGTATAGATTCATGCGAGTTTCTCTCCTTGCGTGGGTGGCCTGCTAAATTTTTCTTCTGCTTTTGATTCCCAAACCAGTCAGATCGCAGCACCCAAGATGCTTAATGCATTGATAATTTTATAAGGCGATCTTTTCACTTCATGCGCATTTAAGCCCAATTAAAAACATTGACATAAAGTAACTCCAAACTCTTCAATAGTCTATCGTGCGAGTAAAGTCTTCACTTGTAACTGATGATGCCAAGTGCCAAACTTGCTTGCACCCCCCAAATTCTGACCCTTTCTGCTGGAAATTTATGTTGGTTTCTGACTTATCTTGACCAGGATTTTATATGCTTTATTTTCTTGCCTCCACCACTGAATAATTCTACACACAAAAATATCCCACTATTCATGCTTGAAATGAGATGCATACAGTTTTGTGCCCAATGCTATTGCAAACACCGATCTGTTTGGTTGCAAAGAAATCACATGCAAGAAAACGGAGAAAATTCAGAAATCAATCTACTCCAAACCTCAGACCAAGATTTTGAGACTTAATTAAGTCGTCTCTTTCTTTCCCATACAATATAATTCCCACAATAACAAATCCTACAAAAGTCTGCAACCACCAAACTATATATAAATCTACATTTCCAGGAAATAAATTGTTCATTTCCTTTACAGAGAGAGAGAGAGAGAGAGAGAGAGGAGAGAGAGAGAGAGAGAGAATAAAATAAAATATTTTTCATAACGTACAAAACAAAACAACAAAAGGGTGACATTTTTTTTTCTCTTTTAATTTTCAAGAGATTCAAAGTTGATGAGATTTGACAAAGAGAACAAGTACTTTTTCTACATGAAAAGGGTTCGAGGCCGATCTGATCCAGCAACAGAAGGGTAGCTGGAAAGAGAGACTCCCATTGGGATGGCGAAAGAAGTCTCCATGAAAATCCTCTGGTGGAAGGTCTCCAAGCTCGCGCCAGCTGTCATTAAGTCCTTCATCATGTTCTTGTAAGACTCCTTGAGCTTCTTCAACATGCACAAGTACTGAAGCTTCAGCCACCTCATCCTGATCCTCTTGAGCATTTTAACAAACACAAGTCCCCGCTTCGGCTTCGGGCCGCCTAGGCGGGCAACCGGCAGTTTCCGGCCTCGGCGCAGAGGAAAACCGCGCCTCACCAGCCTCTGATTTTGGCTGTGGAGATCATGATCTTGAGCCATGTGTTTGTGTTTGGGGTGTGAAGAAGGTGAGAGAGAGAGAGAGAGGAACAGAGAGGAGGATATAGTGATAAAACTAAATATAAGTTACAAAAAAGAGAGAAAGTTGACCAAATGAGAACAAAAGCATCACGCTTTGAGTGGGGTATGTGGGGTATATGAGGCATGTGGGGCCCTCAAATTGATTAATTAAGGTTTGAGATTTGGAAATCATAACTACTGTGGATGTGGAGCAACCTTAATCAGATTAATTTAAAGGGGATGGTCAGATTCATATCATAACTTCCATAATTATGAGGATTGATACTGACCATTAGATTGGATTAATGAATGACTAGAACAACATGCATAATAGACTATGTTTTATGAGGTCAGATGTTTAGGTCCCTCCTGTAATGTTTTCGGAGAATGTTTTCTTATAATATTTTTAGAGAATGAAAACAAGAAAATGAATTTGCATTTTCAGAAAATAAAATTGTGTCTGGTAGATTAATTAGAAAATATCTTCAGAAAACAAAAACAATAAAAATGTGTATGATAGTACAATTTGAAATAATAATATGTGAGTTATTTTTATGAAAACGTGAATGAAAACAACTTTTTTCTGTTTTCTACAAGTACACATGAACTTGTTTTCATTTTATGAAAACATTCTCAGGGGTTTTTCTGTTTTTGGGTCACCGAACGTGTTTTTGCCTCATTTTTGTTCTTTGAAAATGAAAACAACTCCTTAAAACGTTACCAAACAGGCCCTTAAGGTTTAGGGTATTCTCTTTCTTCTTTTGCTATTCTTATCCCTTATGATTGTCTTTCAGAAAATGATGAAATTCTACGTGCAGTTAGTGAAACTTACCTGCAACAGCAAGGGGATTTGTATTAGTTTCGCTCGATTTCTCTACACGAGTTTCGAATCACGTGAAAAGAAAGATAGAAAGATATAAATATCATCGTATTACATGCAAGTTTATATAATTCAAATAAAATATATGCATATATTTCACAAACATGCAATGTTCTAAATTTCCAAACAAGAGAAAAATAGAACGTGGAAAATTGGAAATATATAAATAGTAGTATGGATAGAGAAATTTTATTTAAATAGTAGTGTGGATAGGGTTGAAGATCAATTGAACAAGTATTTTTATTTTATAACTTTTGGGTTCGTAATTTGACCAAAGCTCTTATATGTCAAAAGCGTACACACATATATACCTACTCAGGTAGGTGGTGAAGTTGAGTTCATACATATATGATTGGTAAATTCCAATACCATCCACAAGCATAGCTTCCATATAAACAAAAATATTTTTGGATTTGGACTTTGTCTCTCGTTGGTTTGGTGAACTTTGAGTTGTTCTTTTGTACTTTATTATATGTCATCTTGCGCCTCATACTTACTCAAGAGTGTTTTCACAATTTTATATTATAAAGTATAAATAAAAATCAAATTTGACATTGAAGAAGAATAACAAACAAATTTTTTATTTTTTAAAAAACTTTTTTTTAAATTAATTAAGCAACTTCCTTGTATAATAATGTGTATTACATCCATGCACTAATTTTAAAAGCAACCTCCTAATAATAAAATTAGTCTTACGTAGGTGATGATTGTGGTATGCAGTATCATTATCAAATTCATGCTCTATTTTATGCGGAAAATACTTCTCTTCTTATTACATAAGTAGGAGCAGGAGTGGCCTTGGCCCCCAAATTTTTTTACCTCCTTCCTCTACTATATTATATATTATATATGAAGTATATTATATACACTTCGTAATAATATACGAGACATGATTATTTACACTTAATAATCGACAACTTGTAATTTAAGTTAATGATCTTTCTAAAATAAATTAAACATGATTAAGTTTGAAATATTTAACTCT
Source organism: Prunus armeniaca (assembly GCA_903112645.1). Classification (NCBI taxonomy): domain Eukaryota; kingdom Viridiplantae; phylum Streptophyta; class Magnoliopsida; order Rosales; family Rosaceae; genus Prunus; species Prunus armeniaca. The sequence continues at coordinate 3,021,091 of CAEKDK010000003.1, read as the reverse complement.
AACATGTAAGTTTTAAATCATATGTATTTGATATACTTTATTTCCTACATTCATGTGAATAACAGTGTGACATGTGTGCATAAATTTTTATTTTTGTGTTTGTATATATGTCAAATTGTGATTTGCAAGAAGGAGTATCTCCTTACAGAGAAAAAGCCAAGCAGTATTCATTTTATATTGCAGCTCCCAATTCAAAATAAAAGGGGAAGATTCTCTTATTATTATATAGGGAGTTTCACTAAAACACCCAAAATGAGGGCTGAAATTATAAAAAAAACCCAATACCCGAAACACTTTATAAACACACCCAAAACCCATCATTACACACACTCAAAGCTCATTTATAAACACACCCAAAAATATATAATTGTTGATTTTGGGTGTGTTTCTATGTTTAAATAGTGTTTGGGTTTTTTTTATAAATACATGTCTAGGATTGAGTTTATTTATAAATTTGTATATTATATATGCCTCTTCATCTGCAGTTTTTTCTTTTTATTGTACTAAACCATGTGGCATATAATAATTTAGATTTATAGGATTTTCTAAATTATTCTCATCAAACTAACTAAATCTTTATTATAAAAATAAAAATAAATTAAAAACTAAGTCAAGTTTTATTTTTTATTTTTGTTGGGTTTTGGGCCTAGACTTGAGCTCTAAATCTAACTTAGCCCATGTTATTCTCTCAAAAAGGTTTGGGTTCTTTAGGCTGCCACTTTTGGAGCCCAACTTGGTTTTCCTTGATCATTTTGTTCATGTGGGTTTATAAACAAAAAAAATTCCCAAAAAAAAAAAGATTGAAAAAGGTTAATTCGACGCCTGAGAGATTCGAACTCTCGCGGGGAAACCCCATGTACTTAGCAGGCACACGCCTTAACCACTCGGCCAAAGCGTCGTTGTTGTTAACGTTTCTGAAAACGTTATATTTAACTTATTCGTACGGCATGTGCACATGCAACCCAACAATGATTCTTATAGCAATGTCCAGATCTACACGCGACGATCCTCGTTTTGATGCCTTGAGCTGCACATTATCTATTCTATTGAGTGTTTCATTTGTTACATTAATTGATCTCTCGATCATTTTTTAGAAGACTAACAACTAGATGTTAGAGTATTAGAAAATTGAAAAACGTGACGCATGCGTACTGCAAATGTCTGTTAAGTATTCCTTTCCACCAATTCAGCTTTGGAGTTTCTTAACCAATGGGGTATCAGTTGGACTGGCGCCTACAATCCCTTTCATACATTAAGTGCAAGCATCTGATTGCAGATTCCATAAGGGGTCTATCCTGCTGTCCAATACTTTGAGAAAAACCATTATAAACTAATGTATTGAGGACAGATGTAATTTTCCGTTGTTGCTCCAGTGTGAATGGCACCTATTCATGCATAAAATGCTCAAATCATAAGATTTGAATAATCATAACAATCACTGAAAAATAAGAAAAAATAATATTACCTGTTTTCGTAGAATTCTATGTCATCAAGAATCAAAAGTAGGTGTGAATAGCTTGCACAGAAAAGATGAAGCATACATGAGATATCTCTAGAGATACCATGAGGGCCATGCTTTACAGGTTCTATATCCCAAACATCAGAAGAATCCTCGTCAACAGGTCTAGGCTTAGGTTGATTATCTCTCAAATTTGTATAATCATTCCCTTGCGACTTGCCAGTAATTTTATGCAGAACAGTGACCCACTTATTAACTCCATCATTATTGGCGTGTTTTTGTTTTTTCTAAAAAGCCCCAACTTTTTTGTCATTGACTGAAATTTTACTAATACGGTCATAATTGTCTGGATCAGTGTGACAATCCCTGGGGAAAAGGTTTGTTTCCAATGCGCTCCATAGATTCACAAGAAACCCAGGAGTAAAAGATAGCATGTTAAGGACTGGCAACGATCCAACTGTGGGGTTCAATAATGAAAATATTCTGAGCATGTATGAATATAAATGCACAATATCTAGCAGCTCCAACTTCCTTGAATGTTCCAGGTTTTGTCGTGTCTCAGACCCTTGAATACGACCAACTTTATCCATTATAGCCAAAAGATCTGTAAGATGCCACTGCTGGGAAATAGGTCTAAACATATCCAAGTACGACATTTTGAAGGACCCCATCTCACCCTCACATAAAGCTGTATGGGTGGGCTTCTCATGGGTTTCAACTTCACCTTGGAGATTCTGGTTCTCCTTGACACAGTCAACATTCTCAAGCCTGGACAATAAGTTTTCTGCAAGAATGTTAACAGCATGGACATATGATACAGAGTCCAAATCTTGATGGAACCCTCCAGGATCAACAGAATCATTCTCTGCCCCTGTTGCTAGGCATATAATGTTTGCAAGAGCCCAACCAGCTGGGGGAATCACCTTGGGAAGAAAATCCATCTTTGATTGATCCACATCTAACATTTCCTTTAATATTTTCTCTTTCAAAATCTGCCATCACCTGCGAAAATTTGATTAGTCCCCACATGTTTGAATCACAGGACTAAGAAGTTATATTTTGAAAAGAAACTGGGATTTAATGACTTAGAAAATGTCAAAATAGAAGGTAAAACATGGTGTCAATTTAATGGAGAATGTTATGGATCATTGTAACTTGAAACTAGATGGTACATCCACAATATATTACATTCATCCACAAATAAATGTCAAAAGAGTATTATTAAACCATTAATAAACTCACAACCATTTTCCTGTGAAATATATTTGCATTCATCTATGTAAGAAGCGATAACAGTGTGTCCAAAATCTTAATAAGCTTAGTTTTTGCTCTAAACTGGTCCAGTCACACTAAATGTGATTTAATTTATTGCTTAGATAAGTTCTCAAGCTTCGATTTTGCAACAACAATGTAACGTATTCACATAATCAGGGCCTACCCATAACAATTCAAAAGCCCTTCAACTTTACACAAGAGGCTGATTAATAAGTTCAAACAAAGCAAGCAAGTGACTATGCTCTCATTGATCTTTGCCCGGAAGAACACCACCCATTGCTATGGCGGCTGTTCAAACTGCTAAAACTCACATGGAAGCTAAGGATCTAGCACTGCTCCACCTCACAGCAACTGGACTTCTCACCAGATGCCTGCCATCTGTCCACTCAATCGAACCATATCTCTCCCCGCTATCGTACCCAACACCTCTTTTGAATGTAACCTCATAACTCTGAGTCTGGTTTTCTGCACTGAACACCAGCTTTCTTGGCTCAACACTGATCTCCACACCAGCTGGAGCATTCACTGTCACCTCATAAACTGCATCGGCGTCTTCCCCGACATTCGTGGCGATTCTCTTATACTTTACCAGCCCTTGATCCGAACTCAAAACCACTGAAAACGAAGGGTAATTCAGATCACCAGGGCTAGCCAAACTGTTTCTTGTGCATATATCGGAACCAGTAGGCTTCCCTACAAACACAGCTATTTGCCTTGGACTATACCCAATTGAGCACAAAAACGCCACATAGTCGTTGACATTGAGATCATAAACCAACCCAGGATTAAGAGCTCTGTTGGGATCAACATGCCCTGCTCCATGAACAAAAGGAGTTGACTCTTCCCCAGTTCCAAGGTCATTAATTTTCTTCCCGGCATTGTCCAAAGTGTAAGCTGTTGTAATCAGAGCAGATTTTATAGCAGCAATCGACCAATTCGGATAAGCCTTTCGAAGCAGAGCAGCAATGCCACTCACATGTGGGCAAGACATGGATGTGCCTGAAATGATATTGAACTCAACTCTTCTAGGATCAATATCCAAATCAGTGGGAGCAGTAGCCCCAGTCCAACCAGCCAAAATGTTCACCCCAGGAGCAATCACATCTGGCTTGAGAATCTCTGGTGTGAGAGAGTTTGGTCCTCGGCTCGAAAAAGCTGCGACCATTGGAGAAGATGGCGAAGACCCAATTACAGTTCCGCGAAACACAATGGTGGCTGTTGGGTTTTGGCTCAATCTGATGTACTCTCTTACCTGATTAGCAGCGATCTCACCCACCTCTGTTGCAGGTATGAGGTGACCGTCAGCAAGAAGCTCTTCTCCACTCTCCTCTGTATTGGCCAATATCATCCCAAGCCCACCTGCAAGCTTCACCGCGCCTCCCTTTGCCACTCTCGCATTGCCTCCGCGATCACACACCACAATCTTCCCTTGAACTTTCGATGGCTGAAGAGCCCCTTCATAACAGTACCGACTTCCACAGTCTCCGCCATACACTAACGGAAGCTTGTAGTCCACAAGAGGCTCGCCGGAGTACAACGAAACCCCGCTAATAACCCGATTGTCGCCGAGAACAACGTCCGCCGGGAACTCTCTGTCAATAGTGGATGCACCCACTGTTAAAATCCACGGAGCTATGTTGGTAGCGGTAAATGGGTTAGGCCCAGAATTCCCAGCCGAGGCTGAAACAAGAACACCATGCTGGGCAGCCCCAAAAGCTCCGATGGCTATGGAGTCTCGATCGTACGGCGGAGCGCGACCGCCGGCTCCGACAGAGAGCGAGATGATATCAACACCGTCAGCAATGGCTTGATCCATTGCGGCCAAGATGTCAGAATCGAAACACCCAGAAGACCAGCAGATTTTATAGACGGCGATTCTGGCCTTGGTGGCCATTCCTCTGGCTTCGCCTTGAGCGTACGAAAAGAAGCTCGCGTTAGCAACGACGGCGCCCGCGGCGGTGGAGGCCGTGTGGGTCCCGTGGCCTTCGGTGTCTCTCGGTGACTTCGCCTCTGCCGTCTCGTCCATCAACCTTCCGATGTGGGATTCGTAGCCGTTGAAATAGGCGCGAGCGCCGATAATCTTGCGGTTGCAGGCGGAGGAAGGGAAGTCCGCGGTGGTGACGCACGTGCCCTTCCATCGGGTGGGGATCGGGCCGATACCCGAGTCCGAGAAGCTGGGGCGCTCGGGCCAGATCCCGGTGTCAAGGACGCCGATAACGACGTCGTCAGCGTAGTCGGAGTTGGGCCAGAGGCCGAAGGAGTCGGCGAGGCCCAGGAAGTTGGGGGTGTGAGTGGTGTGGAGCTGACGTGGCTGGTCGGGCGTGACGGAGAGTACGGACGGGTGGCTGAGGAGCTGTGTGGCCTGAGAGGAAGTGAGGGTGGCGGAGAAGCCGTGGACGGAGAGGTCGTAGGTGTAGAGGAGCTTGGTGGGGTGAGGGGAAGGGAGATTTTGGATGATGGAGGTGTACCAGCTCCGGTGGGAGGAGAAGAGGGAGGGCTTCTGGGATTTGGACACGTGGACGATGAAGGCTTTTGGGCGGTCGGACAGGTCGGGCGGGATTGAGAGTGTTGCAGGAAGGAGAAGAGAGAGGAGGAAGAGGAAGAGGGAGAGAGTGGAAGTGGCCATGAGAATTGTGTTTGGTTCCTGAGAAACTGGAGGGATCAACAAATGGTCTGTTAGGCTGGTTTTTTTAAGCCCACTTGTCTCTCCACAAATTTTGTTCGGCCTTAATTTGTGCATGAATTTTGGTCAGGTTCATCCGATTAATAAGAGCCCAAGGGAAAATAAATATTTATGGGATTTAATCAAAGGATATTTTATTTATTGGATAAAATATTTTATGAGTTTTTCTTGTTATGTGGGGATTTTTGGACCAATGAGAATGGACAATATGGATGATCGGCTTAAGGGTTGTACACGTTTCGAAGCCAATACAATTTAGTCAATTCATATACGATACAATATAGATTGGATTGTGATTTTTTTCAATCCGATCTAATCATATTAGATGTTTAAACTTATTTCGATAATTGAATTGGATTGGATTGGATGATCGGTTTTGATAATGAAAAAAATAATAATGAAATATTAAACATTTATTCTTAAGTTTAATCTAATCAAACATGTTAATAGACGTAAATGTAAAATATAAATGAAATACTAGAAAAAAATTGCTTTGATTATATAATATATTAAACATAACTCCATTAAATAACTTCAAATATTCATACAATAGCAAAATAAGTATAAAACTAATTATATTGGATTAAATTCTCATATGCAAATTCGTTATCTGATCTAATTATGTTGGTTTTGAAAATTACGAATTCAATTCAATTCATCAAAATCGATTGAAATAAAATTGGATGGATCCATTTTAACGAATTGAATTGAATCTTGTACGCGCCGCTTATAGTACAAAATGTGGGACCAAGAGGTTTAAGGGGTAAATGGCAGCCAATTGGTAAATGACAAATCAATGAATGTGGGCTTTAGAAGAAAACGACATGAAATGGATGATGAATCAAGTATAGTGGTCCGTGAATATACTATTATGGCCTATGGGAATGGGCAATGGTATGGATTCGATTCTATCCTACGCATCTACGAATTCAAACAAAAATGCCCATCTACGATAAGACAAGCTTTGTGAGAATAACAGCCATAATTTCGCAAAATTCCCATCTACTCAAGCAATCTGTGTGTATCAAAAGAGTTGAGGTACACTCAAACTATGAGGACTTTCAACTCTTAGAGCAAGTAATTTGCTCTATTATTTTGAAGTTCAATAGGTATTCATTTGGCTTCGTGTGCTAATGAGGTTTAGAGGTCTGGACCTCGATGGCATATAAGTTACGGTGTTTCGTGCTCTAAAGGGCCGTGTTTTTTTATTTTTGTGCTTCACCATATTAGTAAGAACAACAATAGTCATTAAGAATTCGGGTTTTACGTATTATTTGTTTGTTCGTGTTTTTTCATTTTAGTGGCAGAAAATGATAAATCAGTTGATGGGAAGGTTTGCTTCTTACACTGATTTTGTTAACCATTCATTCATGTTTGTGAGACTTACACATCAAAGATCAAGGACTTTCAAGAGTACAAGTAAAATACAGCTCCAATTCATTAATGATGATAGTTTTGCTACAATTTCTTATGGCATGCATTTCAACAGGCAACCAAGGGGAAGTTTCCTAACTACATTATTTCCTACATATTTTTTTGTCTCATATTCACACAATTCCTTACACAAAAAGGGAGTGGGGTTGTGGGGAAATTGATCTATATTCAATCAAATCATGTGACGTGGGGATTGAAACTTAAATATATCATAAGTGTACTTGGTAAATATAAACCAAATCTTACGAGGCGATCCGAACTTAAAATCTAAATATCGCTGAATTAAGATATAATTTCACTTAATTTTTCATTATCTCCTAACTATACTATTCAACGGTGTTTCCAATGCTTCCAGCAATTCTGCTATTCGCTTTTTGGAAACAAATTTAACATGATGACCTCCTACCAATAAAAAGGAGAAAAGGTTTAAGTGGAGTTTGGTGGGTGACTTAGATCCGCCTTTCATGGGTATGCATGACGCGTGAGCCTTAGTAAAAGTGCTCTTTCATGCTTTCTTCTCCTTTCAAAGCAAGGCACATCGCTTCCTCACTCATTCATTTCTCTCGCTATCACTAATTTCCATTTTCCTGAAAATTATTATTTCATTTAAATATTTTATTGAAAATAATAATATTAACATGATGAACATCAAGAAGATGAAGAATATTATATTAAAAACTGAGCACATGAAATGGTCCTTGTGGCTGAAACCACAAATTTTGTATTTTGGGTCAATCTTAAATTAGGCGCAGACCACAAAACGTGGACCAGCTCATGGGCTTGTGGTTTAGCCCAGTAAAACCAAATAACCAATTCTTAGCCAAATCCAATTTTAGGCATGTGGCCAGGCTCAATTTCAGACTGGTACAGTTCTTTTTTCTTCTTCTTCTTAGTTTTTTTGTGCGTGTAGATAAAACCTATATTATACTTTAATTTAATCTAAACTTTGTGGAAGGGGATTTGAACTCGTGTGTAGATGCAGAGTGGAGAGCACATCTAGACTTTCTCCTTAAGCCATCCACGCTCATCGCGTTTCTTTTCCGCAATCTTTTTAGCATTTTAATCTTAAATTTATATTGACAATTGAAGCCATGTTAATTGCGAGGCAAGAGAGGGCTGTGGATTGTGGAGGAAGGTTCATATTCTTCTGGTTGAAAGGACTTAAGGCACAAGATATTTTGGGGTTAAAAACAGAAAACCACACCCAAGTCAACCAAACTCCTTCAAAACTAATCTCCAATGATCTTATTGAGGTGAAGACAAGAAAGAATGAATCATGTGACCATTTTAATTCCACATTAAATAAGAGATCAATGATTGAGTCTAGACATAAACTAAACACAAGTGCAAGATATTAGATATATCTTATTGTGGGATTAGGTAAATGAGCCTAAAATAATTGAGCAAGCTAGGCTTATAATTGGTGCAAGACTTTAGATGCTAATTAGGGTGGTTTGTACTGTTGGTGTTTTTCTCACAAGTTAGCCACCATTTTCCAAAGAAAAAGACACTTGATTTCCTCTCTCTTTTTTCTTTTTCTTTTTAAAATTTTTTTAATTTTCTGTCAGTCTGGTTGGTGAGTGCATCTAATAATTTTGACCTCCTCCATTAGAAATTAGTGAGCAATTTGGATATGCTAATTGTTGCTATGATGTATGTGTTTGGAATGATAAATTATTATTTTGAGAGACTTAATCTATTATTCTGAAAGAGCAATGTACTAGAGCATTTTGGGTGACGTGAAGCACGTGTGATCGTTGGGCTTTCACACGTGGGCAACTCGTTCTGATGTCATAAAGGAAGTTGAGGTTCCACCCCAAAACCAATTGGTAATTGGGAGAGTAGCCCAACTCCTTATAAGTCCTTGCAAGGTTTTCTAACTTTCTAATGTTGGACTCTTTACCTTCACACAATGTACTAGACCGACGACGTGAAAATGTGTTTGCACAATCCGAACAGAAGAAAAACCGCCCTGCATAAACTGCACCCCGAAAATCAATTGCCAAGCTGTGCATACTGCTTTACACGTTTTGGATTGGAGCTACAAGCAGGAATCGAGTAAAATTGTGCTGTTGATCAATGATTGAGAGTTAGAGATACTGAAGAATATATATTGATGTGCCATTATTTAATCAAACCCTGAGCCTCTGAGGCCTGAATGTATATTGTGGGCAGGGCAGCCATTCATGCAATGCAATGCACCAGATCCGATTCCCATAGGCATCAATCCACAGCCTTCTAAATCCAGCAGAGACTCCACGTACGCAACAGAATTAAGACAAGCACTGCTGTCTGTCTCGCACTGATTCTCATGTTCACTATCTTATTAGTTGTCACTGCATTATTTTGGGCTAAATTCCTAGTGACCCTTTATGATAGTCTTACTATTTTCATCAATTTTATTAACTTTCTTGATCAGCAAAGAGTAGGATAATTGGTGGCACATTGTCTCACTTCCGTTTTTGGCCACCATTTTTACTCTTAATTTTCCTCCTCACACCAATCTTTTTCATCCTAGGCATATACAATATCTTCTTCTTTTTTTTCTAAGCGCGTGCGTGATCTTTATGATATTTTAAAAATAAATGTCTCATTTACGGGTTCTTACTAATTATAGTATATCATATTTCTTTCACGTTTGAAGAATTCTCATAAAACCATGTACATAATTTATCGGGGCAATTGAGCACTGAGGGCATTATCAAAAGTAGGTTTGTACTACAATTATAGTGTGTTTATCATTTGAAATCACAGAAGAAGAATGAGAAGAAAAAAAATATGGAAGGGAAGAATAAGGCGTTGTCTAAAATTGAAAACAGAATGAGGTTGATTGCAAGTGAAAAAGAAAACACAAATCCAATGCTAGGGCATTTTCACTGTTATAGACAAAGTTGTAGATCAGTAGGAATGATTCTCATCACAACTTCACAACTCCTTATTTTAGAAATTCGATGGCCATGTAGGTTCCACATTTCTCTTGATTCCTTTGCAGAATGATCCTTCCATTCTCATTAGTTAGTTATATATGCCAAGAAATTCTTGCCAAAACAAGATCATCTTTAATGGTTCTGAATCACTCCAGAACATAAATAGTTGGCTAGCCAAGATCACCATTAAATTTTACAAATATTTATTTCATACCAAATTGGTTAAATCTAAACTCTTTAATCTAAATTGTTGGAAGATTGTATTTCTAAGGGTCAGGCTGTTATGTCTACCCGGTGTTCATTTTGACACCATTCAATAAATTTTCCTCGTACCATCAAGATTTCTCATAATTTTAAATTGAAAAGTCGAACTGTATCTTTTTAGTTTTGAACCAGAATGCATTAGTGATATTAAATCTCATGAATTGCTAAAATAAAAATAAAATTAAAGCTCATTAATCATGACAGCTAAAAAATGTGAAAGAAAGAAAAAACTTTGATCAGAAAGAGAGATTGAATTTCTAGCAACAGAAAGAACAAAAAAGGAATGGAGAGGAAAAGAAAAAGGCTCTGTATTCAATACTAAGTAGTAGTACAACCTAAATTAAACATCTACCCTTAAAAATAAAATTTCTCTTTTTGTTTTTTCCTTTCTGGGTTTTTATTTTCAGCAAATGAAATTGTAAATTTGCCAAACTTTTTCCCACTTTGATTCTTATTCCCATAATTCCGACACCGCCAGATCAATCTCAACCAGTGAGAGTTGGAAAGCAACTCTCAGACCTTGTAAGCCCCTTGCCATTGATCTTTGTTGGACTAGTTGGAGTTGATCTCAAAACCCTAACCCTTGGAGAATCCAAACTGCGCCTAAGAATCTGCCTCATGGCAGATATCAAGTGAACTGTTGGGTCTGGAGGGGGCCCTGAGGCCTTAAACTTCTTGCAGAAGTTCATGTGGGTAGCCATGGCTTCTTCTGTGCTTATGAGCCTCTCAGACCTCACAATCTCATCTTTGATGGCCTCTGCACACAACCCACAAATCCAATGGCCCTGATATCTCTCCCGAACATGTTGAATGTAGGCCGGGGTGCATTCCTCCGACAGGCCGCAGCAGTCACATTTAACAAACTCGATTTCGATTTGGGCAATGAGTTTTGTGTCTTGCGGTTGTTGGGTTTCTGGGGCTGGTGGCAGAACCATTGGGTCGCCGAGAATAGTTGCATACAATGCCATTATAAACCCTGCAAACAATACAAACAATCCAAACGAGATTGCCAAAATCATGAGTTCTCTGACTGCAAATGGAATTGGTTGATGGCAAGAAGCAAAATCTTGTGTTCTTTTTTTATGCTGCTCTGTTTGGTGAGGAAAAACGGAAAGGTTGAGTGTCTACTTGGTTGTCACAAAAACAGAAAACTGAAATTATTTATGTTTCTTAATGTTGACAACGACAAAAGAAGCACAAAAATTTGTGTTTGTGTGTGTGGGTTTTAGGTTGTACAGTTACACTTTCCGAAAGAAAACAGAATTATGGTTTGGATAACAAAAGGATGAGCTTCTTAGCAAAACCTAAAAAAAACACAGAGGTGAGCTGGAAACCGCATTTGGAACAAGCTGTACTTCCAACCATGCTCTTCAATTAGCTTTGTTGGTTTTAAAAAATTATCAAAAGATAGAAAATATAAAATTTTGGGTTCTGAATAAAAAAAAACACCTCTTTTCTTTGGAAATCAATCCAATCAGATCCTTTACTTTTGTGAAACTCCACTCTCTTTCAAAAGTGAAAACAGAGCAGAAGCACAAAAACAAGTCAAGAGAATTACCAGTAGAAGAAGCAGATCAAAATTGAATCCCAACGTTTTTTTTTATAGCTTTTTCTCTCAACTTTCTGCTAATTTGGGTTTGTTTATGCGTATCTTTTATCGCTCTTTCTCCCAAGCGCCTTCTTCCACCTTCTCTTCCGCAGCAAAGAAAATGTCAGACATGAAAACCATTTCCAAGAAGTCTTCAAACCTCCAAACAAGCCCTTTCCTAGCTTTCTCAAACTTGCCAAAGCTAGCTCCTCCCTGATGATCAAGACTCAAACTTTGATCTCTTTTCTTCTTTTGTCTATGTTTTCTGCAAGAACCCAACTCTTGCTCTGAGCAAACAAAGAGATTGCTTTTTGTTTCTCCCACGCAAAATCCGCTATTAAATCATATGTGAATAGTAGAGAACTAGAGAGATGTAGAGAGAAAAACACAAACACTTTCTAGAGAGTAGAGAGAGAAGACCCAATGATTGAAGGCTTAAGGGGCTGGACAACAAGTCTACAAAGTATAATCCACGTCAGCGACATTTGCTGTCCCGGAATTCTGACCGTTGATTATTGGATTGCCAACTAAGCATTATCATGTTTTCAGACTGTTCTTCTTTCCTTAGCCAATATGTGCTGTTTGAAGGCTTTTCTAATTTCTTTCCTGCTATTTCAAACCAATGAATGGCATCCACGTGTAGATCAAAAACGTGTAAGCTACACATTTGATTGTCTGCTTCCTTCCGCAAGTCTTTTTTTTTAATTAATTTTTTCAGGTTTTCTGCTTAGACTTCCAGAAGTCTTTCCAAATCAAATTACTGCAAGGATTTCGTCCTGTCTGGGTACAAAACACAGCCTAATTGGGTCTTCCAGGCTTACGCTAGTTTTGGTCATTTCACATTAATTTGAGCTAACAAACAATTTTGTTTTCAGACTGTCTGCTTCTTCACTATAGGGAGATAAGTGAGTAATTATTAGCATGTGAGGGGTGGGATGGGAAGTCAGAGATTAATTATAGATACCTAACTAATATATATTTTTAAAACAAAACTTAGAGAAGATGAAGAATTAGAGTCGAACTCTGTTACGCTATCGGAATTATAAAGCCGTACATATTTTGCTCACATTAACAAGAAAAAGTACAAGTCTAGACTATAAGGTTTAGTGATTAATCCTATATCGAAATAAATCCTACATGACAGTAAAATTGAAATCTATTAGATATTCATTCAAAAAGAAAAATATTAAACTAGGGTATGATACATAGTGTATTGAAATGGAAACTTAGATTTTATTATTATTATTATTTTTTTAATGTGGTTGATGGCTGGCCTTTAGATCTAACGAAGTTAAAATAATAAAGATAAAAAGTAAGATCATGGCAATTCCCTTTATATAATTTCTAATTAACAATTTATAGAAACAACATGAAAATGAATATGCGATGTTAAATTGTATAACGATTGTTGATTGTTGTTGATGTACAAGTCTTATCGTGAGACTTATATCTATTTAGTATTGATTCATATAGGTTTATGATTTACAACCATTCATATGCGCGTGAGCTATCACATGTCTAACTTGTAAGTGAATAAGAATTAAGAGGTGGGGCGTTTGAATATGATGTGCACAGTGATATGATCATGCCTTTAATTATTGGAGTTTCATATTGAACACAAGTGCATCTTACGCAACCCCCTTTTTAGCCCCCACTCCTTTAATTTTTGAAGCACGAGGGTATACCTATATTACCTGGTTGGCCCTTCTTCATGATCAATTTGACAATCTGATTGTTCTGGTAATCAAAGGCCAACCAATCGCCATCAAAATTACATCTAATTTTGTTTTCAAAAATAATGAATGGACCAAGCTCTGCCAAACCTCAAAATTTAAAAGAGACTTGTGAAATTATTGCTGATATCGATCACGAAAGAGACCTTCTTTTTTTCTTTTCTTTCTCCCAAGTGATTATTATTATGACACCTTGCAAGAATAGATAGGCAACCCACCAAACGATCTGTTCCTATCACAAAAACAAGGACCATATTTGTTGCTCCTCTTAATGCCTCATTGAAGGACACAGAAGAACTGCATCTGCACTGCATGCATGCCCACAAGTTCACATGGGCACAGATATAAATTTCACACTCATTATATTTTATACGCATGCATGCTTCACATGCTAGCCTAGGACAATTTGGCATCAATATGCATTTATCCAAAGTAGGAGATATATATCTTTGAATGAATACTTAAACGATAACGCTTCGGATGATTGAAATACAATATAGAATAAAAAGAAATATTAGATTGGGTATCAACATATGTGATGTCTAGCTAGCTGTCTGGGTTTTGTTTAATGGGAAACCAGAGCCAATTGGCTTGGCATCCATCATTATCCAATGCATACAACGAAATATTCTTGTGGGTGACGTGGTGACTAATTGAAATGAAATTCTGACATGGCATCTGAGTCACTAGTTACGTGTTGCACACTAATCAAGTTAGTTAAATTATCCAAGTGGGCCCATTAACATCATTTTAATTGCCTTTTTTTTCTTCTTTCTTTTTGGTTTCTCATCATTTTACATTCTAATTTTTTTTTTTTTTTTTTTTTTTTTTTTTTTTTTTTTTTGAATTGAATAAATAAATAAAACTCAAACAAATGCAACACAAAATCCATACAGTATTTTGTTATTCGTTTATAAATGCATGAAGGAGGCTAGAAAGTCAAGGTATAGGAAGAAAAACTATACATCAGTAAAAGAAAAGAAATAAAACTCCCATAATGTGGTTGCATTGCATCACCATCCATCATAGCACAAAAAGTCATTGGCCTTTAAGTTTCATTTCATGGGGTAGAAGAAGACCTTTGTTTTCTTCCTTTGGCAAAGTGGCAAAGTTGTGATCGATCTCGACAAAGAAATCACCAAAAGCATCATCACGTATAAATTACATCCCTATTAATATAAAATAATAAAAGCTCAAAGATTTATTGAGTTAATTAAAGTTCGGTCGACCATCACTTCCATATTTAACTATTGTGAAGCAATAAATGAAGAAAAATGAATGAAGATCTTCAAACGATCGAATGATGTGAGCATAGAGAGCGACTCATCATATATTAACAATCACACAAACTTCAATAGAAATACAAAATTCTCTACTACTCTTTTCTGTTTTGATGTCTAAAATATGAAATAGTTGCTTCATATATAAATCAAGTATTTGTGATAATTACTATGAGTTATGGTCAACAAGTTCAAAATCATGATTGTGCGTGTGTGTTTTTTAATTAATGGAGAGCGGATGATTCGAATTTGGGATCTACTTTCAGTATTAGGAACATAAGTACCATAAGATCACGAACTAGTTCATAAACCAAAATTGTTTTTTGAATTTGTAATCCTTAATTATAGAAAATTTTTGTTTAACATAGACTCTTATTTTCTTTTTGTTTTATAATTATTTGTATTTTCAAAACTCTGTTACATATTTGTGCCTTTCAAATGAAGTTGTATTTTTATTTTTATCTTTCTTAATTGAGGTTTTGGGTTATTTATTTATAAATATATAAATCAACGTTGGCTTGGCACAATGCATTAAATATAAACCTGTAAATATCGGCAAAAACAAACAAGCTAATCAATTGATTAATAAAATTTCTGGTGGAAGTCGGCATGATATTTGGACTTTTTCTCTTAAAGAGTTGGATTTGACGTGGAACTCCAAATCCTCATTCAGCTTTTACAAGTGGATTTCCTTTCTGGGATTCTTGGTCTATGATTAATTTAAATTATTGTCCGATTAGTGCATCAATTATTCAATCCTGATGTGCAAATAAAAAATATAAAAAATGTCGATCCTGATGTATTCGAATATTTGCAAAAACATTAACAAAAAAATATTTACATTCCCATATTGCCTACTTCTAAAATCATAAAGAAGATGTTTCAATAACAAAACCAAGATGGTAAACCTCTGAGTGCGTTTCCCTGGCTGAAAATAAGTAAGCCCAAAAGGGCAACCACAAAGAGGACATGTTATAATCCACAAGTTCAACAGAGAAATACTAAAAATTGCCTGCCAACTAATTAAAAGAAAAAATGAACCAATTTACAGAAGACGAGGATTTTGGAAACTGTATACAGGTCTAAGTGATAAAGAGGCAGCCAAATGAATGTTTTTATCCCTAGACTGCGCCACGCTATCACCGTTCTTCCTACACTGCGGCAAAGAAATGAAAGATGGTTATCGTCTCTATGCAGCTTAGATTCAAAATCAATGGGGTCAAAATTCCAAGTCCGGTGCAATGCATATACACAGTATAATTCCAATCTCCCTCTCCCTATAACACTACATCTCCAGTTGAAGCTATTTCTTCCTCAAGTTCTTTAATTAGTTTTTCAATCTGTCTTCTATAAACTGGCATGAAGTGATCACTAATCATGGTTTGTGACAACCTCAGCTTACTGTACAGAGATCTTGGAGTGAGGAAAATACCAACCCTAGTCTCCTCTGGCTGCTCATTACCCGATGCACTTGAGCTAGGGCTACCACTTTCACACTCAGGCCCACCATGGTGAAGCGTAACAATATGCATGATTTTCCCAGCAGGAAAAAATCTGTGTGCTTCCTTCATATCAGGGGCAGAGCTCTCTGGCTGACCATCACTTACCTCTGCAATTGCCGCTTCTTCCTCTTCCCTTATTTCATTTTCCACATTCCTTATTTCAGTTGCCACATCAGCCTCCTCACTTTCTGTTCTATCATAAAGCTCATGCTCAAGGTGCTGCCACAATTCAACTTCAGTCATGCGGTCTTCATGTCCATCACGGTCCATAAGCCTCTCACCTTCATTACCGACATCACCATCAGTGTCTGGACGCATTCCATCAGAATAAGAACAACCAACCTCTGAAGTCCATTCCATTCCTACAGATGAAGATACAGGAAGATCAATGGTTTCAATGCCAGTTGAGCTTGTCATTCTCTTTGGGGATGTAAGAAGAGGCTCAGAAGTCTCTTTGTTTCTGCCAGAGGATCCTGGAGAACTTCCCTCATCATTTGAGTTTGAATGAACAGCTGAGGCTCGGTGACGAGGGGCCATGCACGACCATGACGACAAATTAAGTGAAGGACGAGTCCATGCTGCTTGAGCCATGCTCTGGGCTCTTCTCATAACAACCTGTGAAATTAGAAAGTTTCACAAGCCAACCAAATGATTAGATCGAAGAGGAATATAGGTTTCAACCACCAAATAACAAGGTTGATAGCTTCTATAACAAGAATGTCACAAGACACGATAAAGACTAAAAATAATATTCGATTTCTTACAAGAAGGTTCAGAAAGGAAAAGAAGATGGTGTGTAGCAAAATTACATTAGAAAGACAAAAGGCTACCTGTGTGCCATTGGAAACAGGGCGCAGAATTGCCCCTGCCCCAGCAACTTTTGCTTTAGCACTGGCAATGGACGGAAGCCGCGAACCCAAAGCTGAGGCAGAACGATAGACAGTGCTAAGGATTCTTGTCTGCTCGATCTGATTTCTCAAATCATTTAACCAAGCAGATGCTGTCACCTGTAAAAAGAAATAAATTGAATAAAAGAATATATTAGAAATTAACACATATTAGAAGCATGACAGGAATATCAGCATTAGCAATGTTCCACAAGAACTAATAGCAAGTATGCAAGCCTGTCAAGTACCAACAAGCCAGAGATCCAACTACTAGCACAGGATGGCTGTGTAGGAAAACTTATTGAAGCTAATAAGCTTTCGTGTGAAAAATAATAATAACAACAATAATAAATTGGGTATACTTGAAAAATATAATATCTCCGTGTATTATAAATGAGAAAAGAGCATGCTAGGAGTAAAAGGAATTCCTGCATGCATTTTTTTTTCAACTTCATGGTCGTAATCTGACTAAAATCACAAGTTAGAGCACAAAATATTTAGAACCAAACAAGTACAGTAAAAAAGCTTCTATCAGCAGCAACAATATAAGTTCAGTACTACACACTTTTTCCAAATCAATTATAAGGAAAACATAGCAATTGCTCAAGAAGCACTCTCTCATCAAAATCAACATGATTTAATTAACCAGAGTTTAGAACATAACCTCAGCACGTAAATCATCCACCGATGCAGCAGAGAATGTGGGCACCAAGTCAGCTCCATTAATAACGGAAGTAATAAAATCACCACCTGATTCTGCCAACTCCCATGTCATGCAGGCAGCTGCAATGTATATCAAGTCATTACTAATAGAAATACTCAACCAAACAATTTACACCATGCTAAACTAAACAAACATCAGGATTCAGAACAAAATAATACAAGACAGAACTTAAGAAAGGAACTAGACTTGATGTGTAGCACTGAAATTAATATTAGGCCATGGCAAGTAAGGAACACCAACCTGGAGCAAATGTCACACAGGTGGTTGTTGAAAGTTCTTTCTGCTCTCGCAATATATATGTTAGAAGTGCTGCTGTGCCTCCACCCAAAGAATGCCCTACAATCTGTCAGAAACCATTACTTTTGATAAATTTCTTAATCTTATGGACTATAATATTGTTGGAAGCCACCAAAGCGATTAAGAAGAGACAACGATAGTAAGTTCAATCAAGTTCCAAGAAAGAACAGTAGCTGGTCATATGGTATATATAATTTACGTAAAGAATGATACAGTTTTTTTTTTTTTGGACGAAAAAGAATGATACAGTTAACAGTAGAAGACTGCTGAAAATAACTAATCAACCAATCAACAAATTCTCCACCGAGATCTGCATCAGCAAGGCTGCTACAGGGACACAGATTACAGATGCCAAGAAAATATCTGATACTGAAAAGTTTAAGAACCAAGAAGACTCCTACAAAAGTATACTTTCTAGAAACTACTACATCACACAAAAGATATCTTGACACAAAGATAAGAAATAAAAAGAACAGTATTGTATATGAAAACAAGAAATTAAGTAGTCAATTAATTATCTTCATAAACTGTCTACTAATTGATTTGTTAAGATGAGTAGTAGCAGAAAGAACATCCCATCAATACCATTACCTTAAGTTCATAACCAGGATATTGGTCAAGTGCTTCTAGAAGGCAGGGTTTCGCAAGCTTAGCAATCCATCTAGCAGCCGCAACCATTCCACAATGCGCATAACCCAAAACTAAATTACTGACTCCTCCCTCATGTACAACACTGTGATGGAATGGTACAACAGCTCCCGTTGCAGCCGTCAGAGTGTCCTTAATACTATGGGTTCCACGAATCAGCAAGAGAAAACATTTTTCATTATGATCAACAAGAATTGTAAAAGCAGGCTTCAAGATCTGCAGCAGAAAGTATATAGACGATTTTATATTAATGGATAGATACGGCTCAACTATTTTCCAATACCGTTGACAGTAAAATCACGGATAAAGGCACTGACAAACAATCAGTACAACAGTAAAACTATTTACATTAACATACTTACTCCTGCCTTGGGTTCCTGAAGAAGAACATTCTCTTCGGAATAGCCCGTCTCCTCTAAAAACAAAGGAAAAGGTTTCTTTGAAAAATGCCAACACAGTGTCAGCAAGTTTAAGAGGTATTTGAGTTCAGCAATTATTTGAGATCCTTTTAGCTGTTGACTGTCTATTCCACCAAATACACCATCAACATTCAAGTTTCCCTGCAAAGTACAGACAGTATAGTATCAAATATCATTCATCCAAACCAAAAAAATAAAATAAAATAAAATCATTCGCCTGGTATAAACATGAAAAATTAATTTAACAATTTGGAACAAACAATAAAATCTGTCATCTCCAGATTGGCAAAACTCAAAAATGCCAGTTTCACTGTCATTAATATCCTAAAGAAGAATGGAGTAATGATTTTTAAAGCTGCAAAATATAAAGTCACATTTTTCACCAATTCTATTTCTAACTCTCGGTTAGAATGAAGCTTTTCATAAATCAACCACCTTTTTTTCCTTCTCTAGATTGAGTATTATATTCAGAAAATAGATATATGTAAATGAGTTGTGCAAATGCAATAACCATCTATATTCATGAAAAAGACCAACAAAGTAGTGCAGAACCCACAACGGTAATCATGAAATCAACATAACCACTGAATTCAGCACATTAACAGAGAACCCCACAAGCAATAAACATGAAATCTAAGCAAACACTGAATTCAGCACAGTAACGAAACGATGGCCATGAAAGCATTTTACCTGCCTCTTCAGAAGAAAGTTGATTCCAAATGCCAAATCCCCTATAGGCCACTTCCCCAAAGTCTCGGAGTAAGTAAACCTAAGAGTCTCTGACAAGGTCGAGATGGTCTCCAACCATGTAGCCGGGGCTTGAATTAACCTATGCGAAACCCGTTCAATTCCCAAAGGAGCCTGATTTGGCACACTATCATCCCCATTTTCGTCATCATCACCGCCAGTTGTGGGGGACTGTAACTTACGGTTCAATGTATAATACAACAAGGCAGCTGCACCGGCTGCGGTGGCCATAGTTGCAGTTGCCATTAGCTTACTATCCCTATAAATATTGAAATCCAAACAGCAATTAACAAATATATAAGCAAGACTCGTTTTTTACTCAAACTCTCAAGCTAAAAACACCAAATAAATCAAAATTGCATTACTTTCTTGTGCTTTTGCACCGAATTTTCGCTTAATTACCCAAAGATCAATGTTTTTCCTCAAGAAAAGTATACAGAACCGGAAAAGAAAAACGTTAAGAGGCAAAAAATTGCACCGAACCTGATTAAATTGATAAATTGGGTTAACGGAAAACCCCTAAAAATCCGAAATTTGCGAGACATTTGCGAGAGCAGGAAGATTTGATGCTATGAGGAAGAGGAAGCGAAAGCATACCTGAAGAGATCGATTTTGGCGTAAATTATTGGGAACTAATATCTCTTCGTCTGTAAGGCATCAAAAAGATTATTCTCTGTGACAAAGAGAACGAGACCCCGATTATTCTTCGGTTTTCCTTTTTGTTTGTGAAAGACTCGAGAGAGCTTTTGCGCAGTTTTGAAGCAAAACGCCCAGGCAACGACGTAGTTTTGTAGGGGTTGGGGCGAGGGGGACACGTGGCTGGCAGGGAAAGAGGCTGAGTGGGAGGGATGTGGCAAGTAGAAACCGACCTCAACTGAGATGGTCCGCGCGAATGAATCAGATGATCAGGTGGAGATCTGCAGGCAGCCGCAGATCCGCACACGCTGGCTTCTACGTTTTCTCTCAAGTAGAAGAAAATGAATTTACCAAAAAGAATTTCTTTATTTTGCTAGAATATGATGATAAATTAATTCTAAAGTTTTCATGCTCACCTATTGAAAATTGGTCAGTGGGGGTAAGGAGTTTGACTTTGTAGCTTAAGTAGTAAGAACATTTACTCATTTATCCGAGGTCCTATATTCGATTCCTCATTTCCCAATATCACTTGTATAATATATAAATAAATAAAAGGGAGTTTCACTAAAACACTCAAAATGGGGGCTGAAATTATAAAAAAACCCAACCCCCAAAACACTTTATAAACACACCCAAAACCCATCATTACACACACTCAAAACCCATTTATAAATACACCCAAAAAATATACAATTGTTGACTTTGGGGTTGATTTTGGGTGTGTTTCTATGTTTAAATAGTATTTGGGTTTTTTTATAAATACATGTCTAGAATTGGGTTTATTTATAAATTTGTATAAATAAAAAAGATAATGGGAATGTTTAACATCACTAGAAATACAACGCGATTTTAAAATTCTAATGCAAATAATTACTCAGGTATGGTTATAACATCCTTAGAGAATTTACTCTGTAATATTAATCTATGTTAAGAAATTATAAAATAGAGTGTTCTACTTCAACCACTAATGTCAAAATAAACTTCAGACTTCAAAACAATTTAGGAAAATTAACATAACAGTGATTTGTGAATAATAGCTCTTTATTAGTAAGAAGCCTTGGTATTTTTCTTTGGGACATGAAAAGAACACCCAATCTAATCTAATTTAAGTAATGGTAAATATGGATAAGGTGTGGATTCTGAGTGGTCAAGTTAGCCATGAACTATGTTATAATTTTCCTTCTTTTTTTTTAAATTTCTTTTTGGGACATGGGATAGTGTCCAAAAGTAGAGATCCTTCCCTCATATCAACATCCAAAGAACACAGAAGAGACCAAGGGAATTTTGAGGTTTCAAGTTTATCAACTCAACTACTAATTCTGGAAAAGGATACAAATCATGAAAACATATTAAGTTGACAATCATTCAACAGTTCAACAACAGCAACTTCAACTAACAAAAGTTACAGAAGGTGGAGTAAACGTCCCGGCCAAATTGCATAAGCACTTGCTAAAGGATTTAAGTTAACGTCTGATACTCCAAAAGGGATAGAAAAATGTCCAGCATTTTATCAAATCCAAACATTGCCCCAGACAGTATCAGCTTTCCCAAGGACTCAGTCTCGCTCGCTTATAGCAGTCAAGTGCTCATCAATCTCGTCGGTCGACAACACTCTAAAGACAGGATTCTCCTTTACCACCACTCCAACCTAACAAATGATAATGGAAAATTAACATAAATTTTATCTGATGAAAGTCATTACTGCTGCAATTTGAGATATAAAAGCATAAAACATAGGATATGGAAAGCAACTGTGGAAAGCAATTTTGAGACATGGTAAAACCTATGTGGAAATCAGATACTGTCACATCATACAAGCAATAAAAAGTTTATGAACAATATGCCCCGAACAATGCATTAAGAGTTCCCATCACAAAACAGTATAAAATTTCACTGAAAGGGGGTTTCAAATACCTCAATTTCATTGGCCTTGAAATCCTCTTGCAGAACTGATTGCAGGGCAGAAATTGCAGTCTAACAATAAAAGATACGTGGGAGGTCAGAGAAGAAATCAAACGAGCGTATTAACATTCCTATGTTCACAAGTCTAACATAATCATAATTCATTATTTAACAGCCACTAAAATCTCCAGAAAGAAATTTAGTCTAAAAGTTAATTCACAAACGTGCATAATATCTTATGAACCTGTTTAACAAATTGACTCAAGATCACAGCTTTATATTAATCAAAGGATAAGAAATGTCTACCTGCACAGTCTCGTCATAGGTAAATAATGGATCATTCTTCATTTTCTTCTCCAAGAAATTGATTGCCTCTTGTTCTTTCAATCCAGCACTTGTGGCCTAAGATGCATAATAGTTGATCAGTGAGAACAAGCACCATACATTGATGCTCTAACAAAGATAGATATAGCACTATGGCAGAGTAGAGCTCATAGTGATGTCTCAAGACGAACACACTTTTCATTCTTTGTTGAACCGATCCACATATTGTAGTGCTGCAAGTTAACCTTAAGTGGTTTTATAAATGGAAAAACGCGCTCTAAAGAGGGATGAAAGAAAACTGCATGAGTGTCTGTTGATGAGTAAAATAATGGTTGATGCCCAGATGAAAGTTGTAAACAAGTGTGGGAAGGTTTTTCAGTGATATTGTGTATTTTGAGTTCTTCATAATAAGTTACACAAGCAGAAATATACCTTGTGACCAAAGTAATGGCCAGCTGGGTCACACTTATAGAGTTGAGGTCCGAACTCTTCATCAATACCCAAAACCATAGCAACTTCAGAACCAAACATAAATGGAAAGGATCAGTAAATATGCAAACACAAATTAATCAAGCAAAAATTGTCGCATGATGTAGTTCTTTGCAAGAAGAAAAGGTTATTCACTGCTGTAGAAAGGAGTAGAAACAAACCTACTCCAAGTGGTCTCATATAAGCATGTTGAGTATAGATTTGTGATTTGTCTGCAATCCTGTCATACAAATGATATTAAGGTGAACAAAAAACCATTTGAACCATTTAAATCAGGCAAACCAAATCAACTTGAGTGGTTCAATTCGTTTTACACCAAAAAATATGATCTTAGATTGAATCAAACCAAATCACAATTGTTTGATTTAATTCGGTTCAATCTATGTCAAAGAATACAACATGAATTTCTATTTGACATGTACTAGAGGAACTACAATTGATTGTTTAATCAAATGACTGAATCAAATCAGTTACTAAATAGGTTGGCTTGATTTGATTATACTTCTAGTATAAGTATAAAGTGTATAATTCGAACCGTAATATTACACAAATTTAGTATGCTCTTTTGATCTAAATTGAATCAAATCATACCGAATCCTAATACAGTTACTAAATTGACAAAATTAAAATTTAGTAGGGTGCTGCTATTTTCCCACCCACCTTATCTTCAAAAATTTAAAGTCAAATTTACCCCTGTGTAAAATGACTTCTATGGAGGGGGGTGGAAACAAGCCCATTCAATTTTGTTTTGCTCTCTTGAAAGATAAAAGAAATTGTCTTCAGTTCCCACAGAGAGAGAGAGAGAGAGAGAGAGGAGTCATTTAAAATTATCACTACACAAGTCCAAGATTCCATGGGACCATGTCATCCCATTATGGAGTCCATCATTCTACATATCCAAATAAGGGGAAGGGTTGAAAAATCTTTTTGAGCAGTTAAAATCAGCAACTGCACTGGCCCAAAATAAAAAAGCCTCAACAAGTGCACAACATAAATGGGATGCAATTAAACACTTTTAACTTTAAACATAATACATCATAGGAGTACTCTAAAACTGCAAGCTAAAAGTTCAGTTGTATTATAGAGTAACATAATATGGTATAAACAGTTAAAGTAATTACCATCTAGCCAGTACGTCTACTGGCATCTCGTATCCATATTTGAATCGAAACTCAGCTGCTTCATTCCTTGCTTGCTGAACTAGGGTCCTTGCATCAGCTAGAAAATTACATGCCAAAAGAATGAACCAAATGTGAGCTTGTGAACAACAAAAGCACATAAGTATCTAAATTTGTCAAATGAACTGTTTGAGTTAGCACTTCCAATAAGCTTCCAGAAGGAGCAAAAAAGAAACCTGTCATGCCAGTAGCCAGCAACCCTAGGAACTTTGTGATGGGGAAAAGATGTGTGACACTTGTCTGATCCAAAAGCTTGTCCTGCATTAATTTCACAATTTATTTATAACCCGCACAAATTCCATCCATACTAAAGTTAAGACTCAGTTAAATCAACCAATACTACTCACCGGGACTTTCTTCTGAGTCACAACACATACAGAATCCTTTCCCCGGACACCAATTGAGGTGATCCCAGCAGCCTTAACAGCCTTAAATGCATACTCTATCAATCATAAAAAAAAAGCGAATTCAGAACAGAAGAGCCCTTATGTGCTACTCAACATTAACACAAAAACATATTCTATTTTTACACCCCATTCCAATCTGAAATTCTTTTCTTCTTTTTTTACACATTTTGTTTTGGTAATATGAAAAATGATATTTAAATTTGTAATTTCTGCTATTTCCCTCAGAAATCTCGGCATCCAAACAAGGGATCAAATCAACCATCGAAATTAAGTGGGCTTTCAGCCCATGAGCCCGAGAAACCATAAATCTGGATAAATTGAGCAACTTAATTTTACTGATATGTAATTGAGCTCGCTAGTATTACACACCAAAGTGAAACTAATACAAACAAATTAATCATTCGATTTTCTCCTTTTTCCTTTCAACTTGTATTAGACAGAACGAGATTCATAATCGTGATTTTTCCCCTCTTCTCCTCAGATTTCATCATTAAAACAAAACAAACAAACAAAAATTGAAATGGGCTTTAATCTCATTGACCCATAAAACCCTAAAATACCCAAAACCCACAAATCAGCTCTCTTTGAGGCGCTGTTCGAGATTGAGACTGGAGAAACATCAATGGAGGTATTGGGATATTGTCACTTACCGACTTGAAATAGACGGCCTTCGGGCGAGAAAATCGTGATGTGACGATCGTATCCGCCTCCACTTCCACGACTCATGTTTTAAATGCTTCGATTTCTGAGCTTCTGCCTCTTCTTCTCTGCTTAGGGCTTTCTGGGTTTCCTTCTACCTTTGTGTATATCAGAATCAGACCATAGTGGGCTACTGCGATGGATTTATTAGAAGAGGAAAAACGAAAGCTTTTTTCCCAAGCTAGCTGAAAGCTAAAAATCTGATTCTCTAATCCGACGTCGTTGGATTTGGCGGGTCAGGTTCGGCCTTCGGGTTTGATTTATGGATCTCAAGGTGGGCTGGGCCCAATGGTTTGGCCCACGTTTAAAATCATGGCAAATCATAACCGGAGTTTCATCTCACGAATCTGCCCAACCATCCAACGGTGAATAACACTCTTTCATCGCTGCCCTCTCTGTTTCTCTTCTCAGTCGAACTCCAATCTTTCTCTTCTCCGGTGAGCCCTCTTGCGCCGGTGCCGTCGACCACCTTCTCAGGTAAACTCGTGGGCCCCTTCTCAGTTTTCAGCTCATTTTTTTGGGTCTTTATCTGATTTATGTTAGAGATCTGTGAATGTATCTGAGTTTCTGTTTTGTTTCATCGATCTACATATGTTTTCTGGATTGAAGGGGTTTGCTTGATTTCTAGGGTTTCTGGATTGAAGGGTCTATTGTTTGAATCTCTGTTTCTGGAATTGTATAATCTGTATGCTTGGAAAGTCTGTTTCTGTTCAGTTTTGAGGATGCATGATATATGGGTACATTATGTTATAGGATGCCTAATTTGAATCGGTGTCTGTTTTTTTTTCCTTCCAGAAAGTATGGCATCCAACAGGGGTCAAGGTGGAATTCAACAATTGCTGACTGCAGAGCAAGAAGCTCAACACATTGTCAATGCTGCCAGAAGTGGTATTTTTTCTCCTTTTAGATTTACTTTTTGATTAGGGTATTTTTTATATGAATCTATTATCTGTTTGTTTCTGCACTTGTTCACTAACTTGATGCATGAATTTCTGGGTTTGCATTTTGCAAACAAAAGGGACTATGTTGCATTGTTTATGAATTGGCCTCTTGCGAAGTTGTGTTGAAGTATGAATTCTTGCTTTTAATTGGAGAAGCGTCATGCCTCCAACTTCCCTATTGGAAGGGATGTTCTTTTGTCCATGATTTTATATATAGTGTAATTTTCTCTTGTGGACAGTCTAACATATGGTGTTGTCAAAATATGGATCAAGACCGTTATTTAGGTGAAATCATGTATGAAATGTGCAGTCCTAATGTACTCTTTTAAAGGGTTTTAGATTTTACACCATAATTTAGCATTTTGAGTTTTCTTCTAATTGCTTTGGTGGTTGGTTTTCTGCTTGTAGCAAAAATGGCTAGACTGAAACAAGCCAAAGATGAGGCTGAAAGGGAGATTGCTGAATCCCGTTCCCAAGTGGAGCTTCAGTTCCAGAAGAAATTTGCAGCGGTATGTAGATGTTAGTGAAAGCTATGCATTGAATGTTCATTAGGTCTGGCATTCTCAGTTTTCCAATGGCTTGCCCATGTCATTTTCATGTGTGCCTTACAATTTCTAGAAAATGAGTATACCAACTATAAGTTTATCCCCCATTGTTTTTTAATATCTGAACCTGCCCCTTGACTTTTGTTGTGGACACAACTGTGTTAATTCTGGCATTTTGCCCCCATGTTTTCATATGGCCACCCAGCAGAGCAGTGGAGATTCAGGGGCTAATGTGAAGCGTCTTGAACATGAAACTGAGCACAAGATCAATCACCTCTCTTCCGAGGCCTCAAGGATTTCAAGTGATGTTGTGCAAATGCTTCTGAAGCAGGTGACAACAGTGAAAGTTTAATCCCATTGATGGTATAATTGTGATTTCAGACTCTTGCAAGTATTGTATTCTTTTTGCCTGATTCATCCGGGTCCTTAGACTTGTGGCTTTGCTATCCGAATATCAGTTATTAGTATGTTGTGGAGCACTTTGATCAGCAAATAAGCTTTATAATATGTATCATGTTCATAAAACAATAATGTTACAAAAATTGTTTGGCCAATTGAGTTGAACTTGGTACTATTTGCATCCTGTTTTAGTCATTGAATTAGGGCTTCATTTGGCCCAATTCTTGTAACGCATCCTCAAGATTTTTCTGGAAGTGAAATGCAATATTGACAATTGTTTATGTAGTTTGCCGCAAATCTTTTATAAATATTCAAATGCATTTATCTTCTCTCTTCAGCTTTGCGGTCATTATATAATTAGCCTAACATCTTATGTTAAGTATTGGTAAATTCATAATCCTTTGTTCTGTGTGACTCGGTCTATTTCTTTTAATACAAGCGATATTGAGGAAGGGGAAATCGAATATAGAACCCATAATATAAGGGTAAATTCTCTTAACTACTTCTAAAAGTCATTGCAAGGTCTTTCTTTCTTTCGGCTTTGGTATCCAAATGTCCAAGACATTAAATTCTGGTTGATAAAATGTCATTCATGTCGCATCTGTTCATGTACCAAAATATAGAAAGCTACTTGCTTTAATCTAATTGGTCTCATCACTTGTGGTTATCCTCTCTAGTCAACGCCACATTTTCCCTCCGCAAAAAAAATTTATTTAAAAAGAGTCACATTGTAAAACTGTCGGTCCAAAATTCGATCCTCAAAGCAAATTTGGAAATTGCCTTTTAGCCTTTACGACTTGCTCTCAAATCAACAGCAAAAGGTCTCAAATGGCCTGGCCCACGTTTTGATAAAATCATGAGTGATGACAAGTCCTAAAATTGTAATTTCAGGTCACGAATCTCCACAACTATCCAACGGTGAATTAAAGACAAAGTCATTTCACACATGTTTATCTTGGCAAAATTTCCAAGTGATGGACCACATAGTAGGCCATATGGAGGAGGACCACATAGTAGGCCATATGGAGGAGGACCACAGTGGTCCTCTTGTGGTCCTCTTCGTACATGATTAGTAGCTGCATTTATTTGAGCAAACGTGGCAGACAAATATTGAGGTCTTCCACTCAAAGACTAAAAAGCAACTTGTCAAGTAATAATCACCCTCCTTAATTAGCGGTTATGTTGGGAATGTTTATTATTATTATTATTTTTTAATACAAACAATAGTCTAAATTAAATACATTATTAAGGGCCAGTTTTGCATTATTGTGCTATGAAAAAAATTAATTGTCAAATAAAGCAGTTTAATGTTTAGTAAACTTTTCTATTAACGTGATTGATAAAAGGGAAAAAACTTTCACTTTCACTTTCACTTTTTTTTTTGGTATTAAATATGTTTCCATCACACCCTACATATTATTTTAATTATAAAATAAATAAAGAATTGTGTTGAAAATTAAATATTTGTATCCAAATGCTTTGAATTAATGTTTCAAATTAAATCCAATATATTCCATTAAAAATAAATATTATGTCAAAGAAAACAAGAACATTAACAAAAAAATAAAAAATAAAAACCAACAACAACAACTGTTGAAGTTAAAACCCTAGAAATTAAAGAGAAAGTGAAGAATAAAATTTATAGTTAAAACCCTATAAATTAAAGAGAAAGAGAGAAGAATGAGAGAATAAATAAATATAATATGACTCCTACCTGAGTCTTGTGGCTTTTCAAGAGTGTACTTCAATTGATTCAGCAAGAAAAAATAGTAGGAAGAATATAAGAGATTCAAGATAAGGAGAATTGCGTGACAGAGAGTTGGATATTTTCGAAAGTGTAAATTTCATTAAACCCAATGCCTCTTTCAAACTGATTCCATCATAATCAAAAAATGAAAACACCTCATTAGTTGTTTTTCCTTATAGCTTTCTCTCACAACATTTTTTTAACAATAAGTAATTTTCTAATAGTTTACCAAGCAGGCTGGGCTTTCCAAAAAAATTAAAAAATTACTTATCACCCCAAATAAGCAATGTCAAACGAACACTAAGATGTTATAGAGTTCAAATTTGAGAACACTACCTGCTGATATTTTTTCTTCTAGCAAGTGTCTGTCATTGTTGAAGACTTGAAGATGAACATAAAATGTGGTCCTTTTTCATATTTTAAACGTGAGACTTTTGACGTTTTCCTAACCATATGTATTATATGATTATTCTTTAATGTGTGATTCACACATACAAATTTTTTTATATATAAAAAATGAAATGGATGAATAAGCATATAAAAATGATCAAGAGAGAAGAAGCTTTTGACAAGTTTTTAGTCATGGTTAAGTTTGTTGGGTTGAAGAATTAATAATTTAATCCCACTACAAATCCACAATGGTTTTTAATTTTACATAATTTTAAAAGCAAAAATTAAAAATAATAATAATTGGTTGGTGGCTCCCATTTAATAAGTTTAGTCTAATCAACACATTTTTCCATTTTCATATAAACTAATATCTTTATTTTATTTTATGTTAATGGCAAGAGTTCAAGTGCATAACAAAATAGCATAGAATCAAAGGTAGGTATCCCCTTTCTAACTAACTAAGGCATTAATCTCCACCACAAACATGCTTCCCTTTCATGTAAGGCAAAGAAGCTCAAGGCCTCTATCTAAACAATTCTCTCCAATTCCACAATCACCTTACTTAAAACATCATTTAAAATTCAAGTCTTCCCCAAAAGTCATTCACTTTTAAATATCATCGTCACCAAGAATCTTCAAATCTGCTCTTTGGAACTATTAAAAAAAAAGGTGATTGATGGGGCACCACAATATCAATTTGTCTCCCCAAATTACGTTACAAGTTACAATTGTGATATTTAGGTAAATTGTGTCATTTGATTTGATAGTCTATGTGACACTTTGCCCTGTAACATTTACCTCATCAAAAGTTTATTATTTTGAACGATGCGTGAAATGGTTAGAACAAATCACTTTATTAATAATCTACATATATGTCATGTTTTACGGTTGCCTTACTTTTAACCTAATTCATTCGAGGGGCTAAAAATTGATGCGGGCAGAGTGAGTTTCTTTCCCATTTTCCTTGTCATTTAAAAATGCTCTTAAGTTAGGCTCATCAGTAAATGAGTCAAAGTGTCATGAAATTCGAACATGAAACTACTGGTGTATAAGTCAATGTCATTTTCCATTGGTCACAACAAAAAAAGTTTTAAGAAAGTAATTACCTTTTACCCAACAAAGTATATTTAGGTTTTAGTTACAAAAAAAAGTTTAGTTTTGGAAAAAACCAAAACTTTTTTAAAAAAGACAGAAAAATCTCTCAACTTTCAAACCAAAGACATGCAAATGTAAATGATTCCTTAGAAAATTCAAAAATAAATAAGGGCAATTTTGTTCATTTTGGTTTCTTTAAAAAATTTTCTCTCTCTTTTGGTCTTTTTCAAAGTCTTCCTGAAAATATTGAAATTATTACCCAGTTGTTCATAAATAAATAAAAGTATTATACAGTTGGCAGTGGTTGGCTGGCTCCCTGGCTGCATCGTAGGTAGGGTCCCGGTAGGGAGCACAGGACTTCCTCATCGAACGTCGCCGCACATTTTCCCACCCTCCTCGTAAATGACCTGTCCCCTTCGAATTTGTCTTTATCAGGTGAAAAGCTCTGCCAGAGATAATTCCACCACGTGGCATCAGCCCATTCGTCATTTCACCATTAAATAATCCATTAATTTCACAGTTAATAAAAAATTAATTTTCCCTCCAGCTCTGCGTTCGTCCCTCTTCGCCTTCACTCTCTTCTTCTTCTAACTGCCGTTCAAAAGCCAAAAGGCCTCAGCTATTTAAAATGGCCTTCGCCTTCCTCTCTCACACACATCCCCTTCAAAACCATCACCACCTCTAGCTGCAAGGACATCACCGTCGCCGGAAAACCTCCGCCGGCGATATGGCCGCCGAGTTCTCCAGATGTGTCGAGTACGGCCTCGGGCTCTCGAAGCGGGTGTTCTACGGCAAAGAGTCGGTTCCAGACCCGTCGGCGATGACCAGGTCTTCGGAGTCGTACTTGCCGGAGGCTCCGATGGTGTACGCGGTCGTACCCGACCCGTCAATCGTGGATAATCCGGACATTCCGAGCTACCAGCCGTACGTTCACGGCATGTGTGAGCCGCCGGCTTTGATACCTCTGCATATGCATGGGATAGCTATGGAAATCGAGAGCTATTTGGACACTGCGTTCGTTACTGTGAGCGGCACGTGGCGCGTGCATTGTGTTGCCGCGGGAAAGAGGTGCGATTGTCGCGTCGCGGTGCCGTTGGGCGATAAGGTAGTAAGAGTTTTCTTGACGAATTGGATTGTATAGAACTAAAAACTATGTATTTATTTGGTCCATAAAAAAAAGAGTGAATTGATGAAGAGTGTTGTAGTTTCATTGATGTTGAAGAGAAAGTGATGGGCTGTGCTAATAGTTAATCCAAATTAAGAAGAGATTAGTAATTGGAATTGGAATGAGATACGAGTAGAATATATGGTACATGGTAAATTTCTAATTGTCTTGTTAATATTAGAAAGATTGGTTGGTTATTTCATGCTATATAGATGTTTGTGAATTTACTTTTCCTCTGAGGGATGAAGCTATATTTTTTAAATTCTCAAGAAAAACATCATGTGGCTAACAGGGTTCACTTCTAGGTGTTGAGGCTGAAATTACCGGAAGATCATATAGTACTCAACTAATCACAGCAGAAGACACAACAGATAAGGAGAAAGTGGCCAAAGATGGGTACTTTCTGAAACGCCAGATATACACCCTAAAAGTCCCACAGGTTAGATTTCAACTTGCGGTGACCAGCAGTGACTTTTGTAACTTTTTTTTTCTTACAATATATCGTATATTTCAGGTTTACGGGGGCTCCTTCCTTTCATTCAAAATTCGATGGTCTCAGAAATTGTTGTATCACGCTGGCCAGTTTTCCCTCAGTATACCTTTTAGTTTTCCAGCATGTGTCAATCCGGTGGCCAAAAAAATTTTGAAAGGAGAAAAGATTTTGTTGAATGTGAATACGGGTATTGACGCAGAAGTTTTATGCCAAAGTACCAGCCATCCTCTTAAGGTAAATCATTTTCGTAAGTCCCACGTAGGTCTTGGATACACTTGAACTGATATTGATTTATTATTTCCAGGAAGTTAGGCGCCAAAGTGGTAGATTGAGTTTTTCATATGAAGCAGAGGTATCATCATGGTCAAGTGCAGGCTTCAGCTTTTCATACTCTGTAAGACTTTGAATTTTTGTTTGTGTTGTGAATGGATCTTTAAATATTCACCATTTATGAATAGTGTTTTGGGAAAATGATGGTCATAAAGCAGTAATGATACTTGTGTAATTAATCTCTGTTGGTGGCTGTATTTACAGGTTTGTTCAAGTGACTTATTTGGTGGTATGCTTTTGCAATCCCCATCGCTTCGTGATTTTGATGATAGAGAGATGTTTTGCTTCTATCTATTCCCCGGAAATAGCCAGACTAGGAAGGTTCGTTAGCTCTAATATACTACCTATTCATTGCTTAAGAAAACAGAGGAAATCCCAACATATGTTAAAGGGAGGGTGGGAGGGAAGGGCAAGAGTGAGTCCACGGGTGAATATGCGGGGGAGGAATGCATCTTGATCATGTTACATTGAGTCTTTATTGGCATTGTCACTCCTAAAAGATGGTCAAATTGCCAGTTCCATTTTGTTAAATATCTTGCCCCAGAGTCCCAAACCCTTTTTGATTTTTGAACAGAGGCTTTGCAGTCTTTTTTCGCAAATGTGTAATCCTGGTTTTAATTTTATATAGGTTTTCAAAAAGGAAGTTATATTTATTATTGATATAAGTGGAAGCATGCTGGGAGACCCTCTTGAAAATGCAAAGAATGCACTTTTGGCGTCACTCTCTAATCTCAACCGAGATGATACTTTCAACATTATAGCTTTCAATGGAGAGGTTCACTTATTCTCATCATCAATGGAGCTGGCAACAAATGAAGCAATGCTAAAAGCTAAGGAGTGGGCTAGCACTAATCTTACTGCAAATGGTGGTACAAATATCTTGCTTCCCCTCAAACAGGTATGCTAACACCTCTTCCTAGTGACCACTGACCAATCATTTGTATTCAAATGATTTGTCTGTTTGAGTTAAAACAATAATCTTTAATTGGTTATAATGAAAATCAGAGATCTTTATATTTCTGTTGAGCTTTCGTTTTTCATCTCTGTACTCACTATATGCCATGCATAACATGTTGAGTTTTACATGTCCAATATTCAACAGTGCACACACACACACTCTTCGAATAGTATCTGATTTTGTATCCTGTGATCTGGTTTACTTTAGGCTATGCAGTTGTTGGCCAAAACCAGTGATTCAATTCCTTTCATTTTCCTCATTACTGATGGTGCTGTTGAAGATGAAAGGGAGATTTGCACTATTATGAAAGGTTACCTTACAAGTGCTGGTTCGGTTTGTCCTTGCATATCTACTTTTGGCATAGGTAAAGATTCCTTTAGCTGTTTCAATAACTGCTGTAATATTGACAAATCTTCTTACCACCTTTATTTTAGAGTTTTAGAATTTAATGTTTCTGAAATTTCTTGCCAGGTTTATATTGTAATCATTACTTCCTGCAAATGCTAGCCCAAATTGGGAAGGGTTACTATGATGCTGCTTATGATGCAGGTTAGTTTCGTTCCCCCTTTATTTTACTGTGATTTCATCATCGTTCACCGTGATAACAAGTCATCTATACAAAATTACGTAATTTTTCTTTTGTAAGTACTGATTGTTGTCACAGACAAACTAAATGCTAAATAAAGTCATTTTCAGTCTGCAAATTTGTTATTTACTGTTGAAATAGGGATCTCTTATTATATGATTCATTTTATTTTTCCAGATTCAATTGACTATAAAATGCAAAGGCTATTCACAAGTGCTTCATCAGTGATTCTTGCCAATATAACCATCGACACTTTAGAATGTCTCGATTCGCTTGAGGTATGCTAGATTTGGACCTTGGCTGAAATTTTGTGTTCCATGTTTATCTTTTGAGGATTATTGATATTAGTGTCTATTTTACTTGGAGGACTTTGTATATTCCTATTTGTTTCTTTTATTAATAAAAATTGTATATTCCAATTTCTAATTGTATAGTGGTACGTTGTACTTCTTCTTTGTTCCTCCTTGCAGCTGTTTCCATCTCATATCCCAGACCTTTCATCTGGAAGTCCATTGATCATATCAGGCAGATATGAGGGAAGCTTTCCCGACTCCATCAAAGTTCGTGGTACCTTGGCTGATATGAGTAATTTTGTCATAGACTTGAAAGTACAAAGAACTAAGGAATTTCCACTTGATCAGGTACCGACCTTGTACCTTATATGTGATATGAAATTGAAAAATGTTGTATAGAACCATAGTATTCAATAATTTGCTGCCCTTCCCTGCACGTACTATTGATATTAGTGAACTTACCATTTTTTTTCTCCTTCTTTTCTCTTCAAATCAGTGAACTTACCTGTTTTTTTTTCTGGAACAGGTGCTTGCAAGAAGGCACATTGACATGCTTACAGCTCATGCATGGTTATTGGGAAGTAAAGAGCTGGAAGAGAAGGTTCGTTGCTAAGCAAAGACCATAACCCTCATTGTTTTCCTATTCAAATTTCATGTTATCTCTGAATATAGTTTAACGGTCATTTGGTAGATGCATTATTGAGTGTTAACGCCAATGATGATGTTCATATTTTTGTAGCCGAGTCCTGACTTCTGTATTCATTTGACATCAATCACAATTGTCCAACCTGCTTTGGCTGTAGGTTTCCAAAATGAGCAAACAAACCGGGGTCCCATCTGAGTACACTTGCATGATACTAGTGCAGAGTCCGCAGACTGATAACGGGAAGAGAGTGCCGGAATCCATTACGATACAAGGGGTATGCATCTTCAGCTCTTCCCATGTCTTTGAAATCTTAGCTAGCCACCCATTCCTTGTAATTTTCTAGGTCCTTTTACCAGTTAGCTCTCACATCAAATCTAAGTAATCTCTTATTGACCAACTATCTATTGGTCTAATTTCAAGATCGAATGCCCCTTCCCCAAATTGATCAAAAAAGTAATATCTTATTGCTTAGCAACAACAAAACGTAATCACATTGTTCCTACTTCCAAGTAGGTCTACAGCAAATTTACCCAGCTGAACAAGACGGAGTCAAATCGCCAGAAGGTCATAGTCCTCGGAAACCTGGGTGTTGGGTTCGGTAACTTGAAGGCAACGGTTGAGAATAAAGCACCGGCAAGCGAAGAAGTAAAGCCAGCTGATCCAACAGAGCTCTTGTTTAATGCTGCTTCCAACTGCTGTAGCCAAGTACTTGATCGCGTCTGTTGCATGTGTTTCATTAGGACTTGTTCACACATGAACAACCAGTGTGCAATTCTTCTCACACAAGTCTGCGCTGCCCTTGCTTGTTTTGAGTGCATCAATTGTTGCTTTGAATTATTTGCAGGATGAAATGTAACTGAAAACAGTAAGGCACAAACAAGAATCCAATGTTTGTATATATAACCTTGTGTTGTATTTTCAATGTATAATATATTTTCTCATTTGAATTGCTCCATTAAGAGTGTTTTTTATATATTTAAATTATCATTGGAAAAATAGGTAAATACTAAAATGTAGTGCAAGACACGTTGAATTCCTCCAATTTCAATTACAAATTAGTAAATATGTCATCAATTCATATCCAATGGAACTATTCGATAAAAGCCAAAATCTAATTCCAATTTTATTATTATTTTTCTCATTAATAAAACCTTGAGTATTTTAAAAAGGTGTAATATCACAAAATGTCTCTAAGGTTTACGAAACTATCAGATTGCATCATTAATTTTTTTTTGTGTCATTCGTGGTCCTCAAGGTTCGTATATGTGACCTAACGGCAGCGACCATTTGTGATCACATATACGAACCTTGAGAACCACAAATGTCACAAAAAAACATTAAGGATGCAATCTAATAGTTTCGTAAACCTCAGGGACGTTTTGTGATATTAACCCTTTTTAAAATAAACGTTGTCAGTGGTAACACCACAATTTAGTTGGAGTTTATTTTTGGGAGATTCACTATTATACCCAATATAGAAGCCCAAATTATTGAAGAAAAAAAAATCTATATAAAATGACTTTAGAAACACATCCAAAACTCATTTACAACATAACAAAAAGGCTTTTAACTTCTTTTAAATTACAAATTGCTATTAATTTCTTAAAACAAACACAACCCCAAAACCTCCAAAAAAACTCAAAACACTCAATAGGGCATCAAAGTAATTTAATAATCAAAATTAAATTCAATAGGGCCAACTATTATTTTTTAGGTTTTTTTTTCTTTGTTTATAAAAATTAAATGATATAGAGTTTTTTTATAATTTTAGTGCTAAAAATAGGTATATCACTAAATATCTCTTTAGTTTTTTTAGTCGAAGAGAAATTATGAATTCGAACTAAATATGCGTTGAGTTCAAGGTTGACTGAAACTCTCTCAGCCTTGAGTTCAGCGTGTTCGAAGTTGTCATTTTCTGGTTTGTCCATTTTTTTCCCTTTCCCGCGCATCTTTTTATTTTCCTATTCAATTATTAATTTCTGTTTGGTTACCGAGAAAAAGTAATCTCTCTCTCTCTCTCTCTCTCTCTCTCTCAGATCGTACAGTATCAATCTTCATGGCAATTTGGGCAAGCAAACAGTCAATTATCTGATTCTGCGATTTCTAATTGTTGCTAATCTGGTAAATTGATTGCTTTTACAGTGAATCTACTGCTACGCGATGCTCCCCAGAGTTCCGTTCCTCTCCAACTTTCTCTTCATCGTCGTCCTTGTGGTCTCTCTGTCTATCCCTTGCAGGTAATTAAAGCAAAGGCTTCAACTTTCTCTTTTGATTACTATCCCACATCGGATAAATATCGATAGCATATTTCAAAATTGCAAAGTTTCTTGCTTTTCCATACATTTATTGTTACATTTTCCTCACAACCAAACAGAATATAAGTCTACTTCTATCTTCTTGTATTTAATGTTTCAAACAAAATATAGGTCTGATGGGTTTGCAGAGAAGGAAAAAACATTAGCAATAATAAAGCCAGATGGGTTGTATGATAACTGCACTGATAAAATAAAGAATGCTATCTTTGATTCGGGTTTTACAATCGTCAAGGAAATGCTCATTCAACTTGATGAGGAGGCTGCAATGAGCTTCTATGCCGAGCATTCTTCGAGGAGCTTCTTTTCTAGCCTAGTCGAGTACATGACGAGGTATCCATTAAACTCATGGAAATGATTCTTAGTTTCCTTGGCTAACTTCTGGACCAATATGTTTGGATGGTTGCTCTTTGCAAGCTTCATGTCAATTACTTTTTTGTCTGCATAGTACATCTTTGATGGTTTTTCTTTGATTGAATTTCCTTTTTTGCTTTCACATCTTTCTTATTCTATACAACATGCATTTTACATGTCAAATTTTATCTTTCTTAATATCTTGGCATCTATGCCATACACACATGGATCATAGATGCATGCTTTGCCTATGCACAAATGCATGCCAATGGAAGTTGCAAAGTGCAAAACTTGTGTATAAGCATAGATATGTATTTTCTTCACTTCGTCACAACTGATCAAAAAAAACAAGGCATCTTTTTTCACTCAGTGCTTTACCGATGGCAATTTAAATGCATCTTATGCATAAGCTATTTATGCATGTACAAGAATTATCTGAAGCTTAATAGAACTAGTTATTTGGAGGGTTGAGGTTCTCCCCAAGTTCTCAATTGTTAGAAGTCTTTTTTGCGAGGCCTACCTCGCTTGTTTAAAAGCCTTTGTCCTACAATGTACTGCTGTTGTAGCAAATATTTCCTTCTTTTAATCAGAAGATAGACATATTATGAGGGTAGCATTCTCCCCTGGGTTTCTTTCTAGCTCTCATCCTATTGATGCTTGAATGAGCTTCAATTCACAACACATTTGGGGTAGTTTTTGTGATGTTTTTATGTTGTTACATTATATTGGGACTATGCTCTCCTTCTCTCTCCCCCTCCAACTCATTACTTTTATCAGTGGACCAGTATTGATTATGGTTTTGGAGAAGGAAAACGCTGTTGCTGATTGGCGTGCTTTAATTGGCCCAACTGATGCGAGTAAAGCAAAGATTACTCATCCTAACAGGTCTTATGTCATTATTTAATCATTATTTTTGCTTGTTGATTCTTTCTTTCAAATAGTTTCATACTACCATACAACGTCACCTGGTATCCATTTCCTTGAATTTCCTCCTGATTAGTTCCTTTTTTATTCCCCAGCATCAGAGGCATGTATGGGCTGGATTTACAAAAGAATTGTGTTCATGGGTCAGATTCTCCTCAATCGGCTCAACGAGAGATCTCATTTTTCTTTAAAGAAAAGTCTTCAGGTATAATCTTTCTACATTGTGATGTTAGCTTTGGAATTCAGCATACCTACAAATGGTTTCCATACAAGAAAATGGTCTAACAACTCAACTACAGACTCAAAAATGTTATTTCAATATGTTAAATGAAATGCTGAACTGATTTGTGAAGGGAAAAGGAAAAGTTTCTCTTGCTAACCTCAAGTGTCATAAACACATGCTGCTATTTTGACAGGCAGCGCAGTTACAGAACATGACGAATTGTAGCTGGTGAAAACTTGCAGACCTACAAGTCTTCGAGAAGCCTTTTTACACTCAATTGTCCCACACCATGTCTAGAAGGGCAAGGACAACTTTTGTACCAATCCCTTATGACAGTTAGGCAATTGCTATCTTGTAAAAATCTTTTTATTCTTAGCTCTCATGTGTTATCAATCCCGCTCTTTTCTCATTTTCTTCTTTGTTTTTGCTTTTGGATATCCCAAAAAGACTCATATGTGATCTTATCTATTAGATATAGTAAAGTATCACAGGCTGGAAATCACACAGTACACTGTACATCAGGTGGTAATTTGTATCCAATGGGTACATATGTATAAAAGGGGAATGTCTTCTTGTTAAATTGTCTGACATGTTATTAGGAGACTCCAATATAAACCATTGATTGAATGTATGATCTAGATTGACAATCAAACAACATACGTAATAGATGCAACAAAAAATGACAAGTGTGTGATAAGTTCCATTTTCTTTCGTGATTTGAATCCGAGTGTAGCTGCTAACAACATTTTATTTTTCAGAACATTTTATTTTTCAGAACTGCTCACAACATATCAAGAGTGGGAGGTTCTGTGGATAAGCAAGAAAAGGTTTTGTTCCTGAAAGCTAATAAATTCTTGTGGCATGGACCAACTACTTGGAGAGCCTATATCAGAAGGTTATCCAACTGGTTTTGAGTATCTTGAATGCTAGATTTCCCTTTTTTTCTTTTCCCATTTGGTGGTTCAAGAGTTGTAGACCGTTGAGTCCATTCTTCACTAAGATTTCAAATGAAATATACTGAAAAAGGTTCCATACAAGCTCAGTGTGAACTGATACTGCTTGATATAAGCATGCATGCCAGTAGGATGCTGGCCTTGAAACTTGTTTTACTCTAATTTTTTAAGTTATCTAAACTTTACCCTCAAGCAGAGCAGATATGGGCTTAGTCAAGTTGGCTAGAGTGGATGTGCTCCCCACTTTGCATCCGAGTTCGAATCCCCCTTCCCATAGTTTAGATTAGTTTAAGTTAGATTATCGTTTGTACAAAAAAAACACTTAACCCTCTATAATTAATTAAATTCTAACTACAGCTAGACTAGACCAACAAGGTCCTAATCAACAGCCAAAAATGAGGGATTTCTCTGTGTTTCTGAGAGACACAGGCCAGAGTTTATTACTTTCATGTCACTGACATATTGCATTTTGATTGCTCTGAGGTCCTTAAGGACCTTCTTGCAAGATGAAACATTTGCTTAGTCTTAATGCAAGACACATTATATTTTATTAATGTAATTGAAGATCCAATAAAAGAAGAGCTTGGTCAATACAAATTACAATGATGGCACCAGCCTTCTGGCCTAGAGAGTTCCACATCTCACAAGGCCTTAGTTTATGTTGGAGAAGGTGAATAGCTTTCCAAAATTAGAAAGTCCAGAATCTACGGTTGCTTAATTTAGCTGGGATTCTAAACCCTAGACATCTAGTAGATGCACATGGCTTCTTTTTCTTTTCTCCATTAAAGTTGAATCTTGGTGGGAGTGATTTTCTTTCAAACTCTTTGCATTTGCCCCCTTGCTTGCATCTCGAGAAAATTTTCGAATTCTGAGCAACTTTTTAGGCATGTAAGGCGAAGTGTGACAAATGCAGTGACGATACATATATTATACATAATATATATTTGGATATTTTCACAATTTCACTTGCATTCATAGATTATAATTAAGGTGCGGTTTAGCAGTGTTAATCGTGTATTAAGAATATAAACCACAGAACATCCTACACATAGCTTCATTGATTTGTTCAACATGCGAGTAGTAATTAAGCAATGTAAAAAATTCTGTACGAACTGCACAATCTCACAAGTTGGTTTTTGTTTAATTACGTTTTGTCCATGCATGTGAGAGTGGTTTGCAACTTTGCACCAATCAAAGGGTTTGTTTAAGCCAAGCTTTGGCCTTGGATTTTGGGGGCAATGCCTTTATTTGATGTGGCATCCTGCAATGTGAGAGTGACAGAACACAACACTCAGCCAAGTAAACTGTGTTTAATTATGCTCACTTAATTATAATTCTCAGGGTTTGTCTCTAAGATACTACTGTTTATATTGGTATAATCCAAATTAATCATGTTTAAGAAAGATATAGAAGAAGACGGGGAGGTCTTGAAAGAAGCAATGAATTGACTATATAATTAATTATGCAGAAATCAGGAGGATGGTTTGCTGCTATTTGTTTGATATTTAGCAGATCATGAGAGAGAGAGAGAGAGAGAGAGAGAGAGAGAGAGAGAGAGAGAGAGTTTTTGCCTTTTTTGGGCAGTCGAGGAACGATATGAATCATGGTAGTTTTGGTACAAGTCAACCTCTCATTCTTTGGTACACGTGTTGGTCCGACAGAAGATGATGGGACTCTCTTTGTCGTGACACGTGGCCAACTGCCATAACCTAACCCAGCTCCACTGTGGTGGTCCACAATACGATGATGTGGAAGCCAACATTGAATTGAAAACTTTCTTCACATCTCACAGTTGGCCAGTCTATTCATTTTAATATAAACACAC
This sequence comes from Prunus armeniaca, assembly GCA_903112645.1. Taxonomy (NCBI): domain Eukaryota; kingdom Viridiplantae; phylum Streptophyta; class Magnoliopsida; order Rosales; family Rosaceae; genus Prunus; species Prunus armeniaca. Next base: position 2,979,410 of record CAEKDK010000003.1, on the reverse strand, counting down.
GCTACCAAAGTGACATAAGAGCCGGACCGTGATATTACTGATCCGCAAGTCTATTTCCCTTTTTATTGAGCTGGACGCCGTTCGTGTTGGCCAATCAACTCATAATTTGCAATGAAATATATTATCTTTTTCATGAGGGTTTGATAAACACAACAAAAACCATGCATTTTTATCAATTTTGGGATTCCATGGGGGTACTTTTCAGTAGGATTTCAGAAAAATGGGCAGTCATCAAATTGCTTGATATGGTTCATTTCAAGTCAATTAATATGTAGGTGTCCCTTCAAAATAGGGATCTGTAGTTGAAGAATTTTCTGCTTCTCTTTGTTGCAGAGGGATTTGTTCTGCTCATGTTTCAATGAGATTTTTCGAACATGTTCTTCATCTTAAATTTGTGTTTCCTGCATATGTTGGTGACGGTGGTCATGAAATGAGATTATACTTTGAAATATCTCTTGGGAAATGACCAGATCTTTCCAATAACTTGACCAATGGTACTTTTAGCATGTGTGGTATATTATTTATCCTTTTGCCCTTTCAGGTATAATTTAACTTCAAAGAATGTAAGTTTTCATTGCTATCAAATACATGTTCCTCTGTCGAGAGCAGGTACCCTAGTGATGGCCTCCCCTTTCCCTTCTGCTTGACACCCAAATTCAAAACCCCAAGGGGTTTCCTTCCTCCCAATGTATCAAAAAATACATGTTTCTCTTGGATGACAACTAAACTTTAGTTGTACTTTTATTATGGAAAAAGGGAAATTAACAAATAGACAATCACTAACTACGTACTATAAGAGCTTGTTTGCAGCTAACTTTATAGAAAACACTACTCGTGAATATTTTTATTTTTAGCAATTTTAACAGAAGCATGTCGAAATTTTTATTAAAAACCCAAGTGCTTCAAAGTGCTTTCCAAAAAAGTCATTTTTAACTTTTTCTATCAAACGTTGTCAAAAGTACGTTTGGTTGTTAGAAAACACTTTTAACCAGTCCAAAAACCGTCCCAAACATTGCCGAACTACATAACACTAGTGTTTAGTGTAGCATTTCTATTGGTCCTTAGAACAACAGGGTCCATGAGATGTTCTTTTTGGCCAAAGGGTCCATGAGTTTGAAGCAGCTTGGCATTGTTGTGAGAGGTTTTTTGTGCCCTACAAGATTTGGGTGGAGGCAGGTGAGATTATGAGGCTGCCAGTCCGGTGAGTGAGGGACATTCCCACGCGAACGTGAGGTTTTTCTTCACTTGAAGATTGATGGCCTTTTGTTCATGGCCCCATTATTTTAATTTATATTTGGATATATTGCTAATGTTGCATGCTGCCCATGCCTCCAAGTTCCTATAACCTAAACCATTTGTCTGGATCTGCCATCAATATGTCATTTTTATTCTCATAAACTTTTCAGCAAAGTTTTCTGATGTGTATTCCTAGGTAGCCTCCAACTGTTATCTGCTGGCCAGAGTAAAATTTCTTAAGGCTTCCTCTACTCTGTTCTGTTCCCATTAGGCTAATTGTTTTTTTCCTGCTGAAAGCTTGTGCATTGGACAAGCAAATGCAGTGGCAAAATAATTTGTTGTAGGATTCAAAACTGAATTATTCTACCAAGATGCCCTTTTGGGAGAAACATTTTCCCATCTGCCATCTGTATGAAATGTTAGTATTAATGGAAGAAGAAAAAAAAAAGCACTTTCAGAAGTAAGTTGGGAGTGATTATGGGAAGGCCATAACCGCTTATGAGGAGAAGCATCTCCTACGTGCTTATCCATATAATCACTTTAAGTGATTTTAAGTGATTTTGGGGAGAAGCCCTCATGTGCTTCTCTATAAAATCTCTTAAAACCACCTTAATTGATTATATGGATTGATTCTCCCTCAGTGACAAAAAGCTAGCATATTGATAGGCTGGACTTTGAAACTGCATTATGTTAACAAATGCCACTTTTGGAGGGGCATCTACTGACATGTTTGTGAGAATGAATAGCAAAAGCAGTGTTTGAAGCAAGCAACTTTTTTGTGCAAACCATAATAGACTAAGCATATGCTTCATTCCAAAGTAATTGACTTGACTACTTGCAAAATTGCAGAGTTCTAGTGCAAAGTACAAAGTGAGTGATTTATGTGCATGTATTGAGGTTAGAAGAAGAAGGTTGAAGAAGAAGGTTGTCGAAGAGGTTGGTGAAAACCATGAAATATTAAAAGGGATTTAAGTACACAATTTAGGCATTAAAAACCACAAGTTGGACAAAATGTAGTACAGCAAAATTGTATAGAGATTGGTTCCAAATTTCATGTGGAAAAAATTGGTGAGACAGAGGCTACAATTCACAGCAGATGTTCCAGAATAATGTGTCCGCAAAATCAGAGTGACCCATGTGTAATTAAGTATGTGTGCGGCTTAAACTAAAAGTAAAGAATTAAACAGAATGTTTTTTGGGCTAGTGGTGTATGGAGTGTGAGTTATTATATAAGAAAGGCAAGAGGAGAGTTGGCAAAGATAGTGGCTAGATACAAAGATATAAAGCCTGTGTTTAGGAACTTGAACCAGTAGAAATCAAGCTAGCTAGCTAGCTAGCTAGCCAACCCTCTTTGATCAGCTTGGCCATGAAATTCAACAACCCCTCATCTTTAGTTTTATTCTCCCAAAGCCCAATTCTCATTGGCTTTTAAGATCTACTCTTGAACACCTCACTTCTGCAAAACAAAACCCACCACTCTCCTCCAACCATCTCCACCACCTTTCTGTCAGAACTCAGAAGATCCTTGGCTATTTGTATATCAGAAAATGAAGGTGAGTCTTTGCTTCTGTTACATAAACTTACATTTGTGTTTATGTATTTGTTTCTGTGTGTTAGAGAAACAGAGAGACAGAGACAGAGAGATTGGTCTGTTTTTTTTCTTCTTTTTTTCCAGCTGAAACAGGCCTGAGTGACTGGCAAATGAGGTTCTTCAATGATGGTCTTGGTTTTATTTGATTGCAGCTTTTTGGTTGGATGCAAAATAAGCTTAATGGAAAGCAGGGGAACAAGAAACCAAATACAGTTCCTACTACTACTCGTAAGCTTTATTCTTTTACCCAAAAAATAAAAAACCTCTGCATTTCTATGTTACTTTTATGTTCCATAGTTTGTGGTTCAATCTAAGTGATGGGATTTGCTTCCTATATAAGGGGAATTGTTTTCTTTAACAAGCTATATATGCAATGTTAAGGGTAATTTGCCATTTTGAAGCGAAAAGCAATTAGTTTACTAGGATCTTAATTAATTAAAGAGTTGTGCTAGCAACAGTCGTTCACGTGTATTATATAAGTGGGTGAGTCGTGCACAATTGTGGATCTCAAGATGAATCCATAGTAATGGGCTATTTGTTGATAACACCAGCATTCTAGGATCATGTTAATGAGCAGACGTGTACTTCAAATTGATTAAGATTCAGAACATGGAATTATCAATGAACTAAGTTAACCAGTTGTATTGTTTATAAAGATCCAGATCTACAGTACATGCAATTTCTGCCAAATTCCATATTCTTAACCTCATTGTAAGTTTCAAATCCAACAATATTCCATGATCAGATCCCAAAGCTCTTGATTTTGATCAAGTCTTGGTGCTTTTTTGTTTCAGTAAGAGGTTTCACGTACTTTTTCATATAGATTAAAGCAATAGGAAAGTGCATGTGATGTAGGGATCATAAAAGGATCATTTTTCTGGAGCACAAAGTAGATCTACTGTCTTTACAAAAAGACACTTTGAAAATGCTGCACAAGTTAAAGTTACATATACAGAAAGGCAAAAATAAAGAAAAAGGCTTGCACTATTTTCAATATGGCCTGTCCATATATATAATAAATATAAGGATAATGCAGCTTTTCAACTCCCATATCATTCATGTCAGTTAGGATTTGTCATGTAATTATGTATTTGTTGTGTAGATCCTGCAAAACAAGAGCCTCGTGAAGAATTCAGTGACTGGCCTCATGGATTACTAGCAATTGGAACTTTTGGAAACAATGATTTGAAAGAAAATGCAGCTGAAAGCCAAGATATTCAGGAAGATCCAACTTCATCAGAAGAAATACTAGATAATTTCACTCCTGAAGAGGTTGGCAAATTACATAAAGAGTTAACAAAGCTCTTAACGCGAAAACCAAGCATCGAAAAGGAAATCGCAGATCTTCCATTGGACAGATTTCTAAACTGCCCATCAAGCTTGGAGGTTGATCGGAGAAACAGCAATGCACTTTGCTCCGATTCAGCAGATGATCACAAGGATGAAGACATTGAGAAGACTATTAGTGTCATACTTGGTAGATGCAAAGAAATTTGTGGAGATAATAATAAGAAGGCAATTGGGAAGAAATCCATTTCTTTTCTTCTCAAGAAGATGTTTGTTTGCAGAAGTGGATTTGCACCACAACCAAGTTTCAGAGATACATTTCAAGAGTCAAGAATGGAGAAGGTATGAAACCATGACTATGCTCACAAAAACTATGTGAAAAGCTTACATGAATATGAACATGCACATATGCATTATAAAATTATGTCAGTTATTTAATTAAGTACCATCCTAATTGATCATCCATATTTTGGCTTGCAGCTTTTGAGGGTAATGCTTAACAAGAAGATCATCAATCCGCAAGGATCTTCTCGAGCAGCATCGATGAAGAAATACCTGGGGGATAGACAGATTCCAACAAAGAAGGAAAGTAACACTGAAGATGATACAAAAGAGAAAATTAATGATGGATGTAAATGGGTCAAGACAGATTCTGAATGTAAGTGCTGTTTTCTTTTCTTCAAATAGCATGATTTATAACATGCTCAAATTTAGAAGGGGGGCGGGGGGAAGAAATGAGGGAACCAAATTGCACAAACTCTGTGGATCTGATGTGACCTGTTTTTTTTCATTGCAGATATAGTCCTAGAAATTTGAGTGTGCCTCTGACTTTATTGGCATTCTTATTAGTTATTACAAAGGTAAGAGAACCCTTTTTCAGTTTCATTGAAATGAGACTGCCACTCTTTTCACTTTCATATATGCTAATTAAACTTCTTCTTTTTTTATCTGCAGAGTCAGAAGTTTATGCTTCATACAATTATATGACTCAAATCAAATACTTGAAATGGCAAAGTCTGAGAAATTTCATAGGGGCAACACCAAATCATCAATAAGTTCATCCCCAGTGGCTCCTGAGATGACCATAAAATATGCATGTATGACTGAGACAGCTTCTCTATTTTGTTAACGGTGGCGGTTCCCCTTTTTTTCATGGTTGCATCTGTGTAAACAGTTGCAATGCATGTTATGAAATTTCAAGGGGACAAGGGATTTCTGTAGTCTGTGCTGGCAAATTGAGCTAGACGATATCTACATTTTTCATCCTGTTTATTTTCTACACATTTTTCTCTGTCTTTTGTTTTTCTCTCTCTTTTTCCTTTTTTTTTGTGGCTGAATTGCTATCTTGTAATATAATTTGAGGTGAATAAATATTAGATTGACATGAACTTATGAAGGCATGGTTCAGAGTTTCTGATTCTCTTCACCTGCCCAGAGCCCCTTGTTTTCAAAATGAAGTTCAATTTGAATGCCAACCATTAGCCCATCACTTTTCTTTTATTTTCTTTATTTAAATGCCAAGTGAGATTACACAAAACCACCTTTAATATAATGAATTATAAACATGGTTGAACTGAGCACAATAAGAAACATCTAATGGAAAATAAGACTGTCAAATTGTTGAATCAGCGATGTCATGGATAAGAACACTTCTAAGGAAGGGAGACTGCAATTGAGAGATCATATGAGAAAATTTTGTGAGAAGGCCTAATAAGGTAGGATTGAAATAAACTGGGCTTTGCACTTCATGGGCCATTTCCACAATCCACACTTATCAACCCATTTTTGGATTGTTTTTTTATTAAAGAAAAAGTTTGGCTCCTTAAAACTTAGGAGGAGCTCGCTTAATTCCCTGCAGCCATTTCCACAATCCACGCTTATCAACCCACACATGTGCAAAAACAATGCGTCAACAACACAAAAACAAAAACACACACATAGTAAACTCCAACTGTTATGGACATGAATGTAAAACTTCATACTTGAGAAATGATGCAAGTTTTTCCCAAATGAAATAGAAGGATAGTAAAAATTGTGTTAAGAGAATAAAACATAGATAAGGTGAGCAAAAAACCATTTGAACCATTTAAATCAGGCAAACCAAATCAAATTAAGTGGTTCGGTTCGTTTTACACCAAAAAATATTATCTTAGATTGAATAACAAAGCACAATTGTTTGATTTGATTCGGTTCAATCTATGTCAAAGAATACAACATGAATTTCTATTTGAAATGTACTAGAGGAACTACAATTGATGTTTAATCAAATGACTGAATCAAATCGGTTACTAAATAGGTTGGTTTGATTTGATTATACTTTCAGTATAAGGCTAAAGTGTATTATTTGAACTGTAATATTACACAAATTTAGTATGCGGTTTAGATCTAAATCAAATCAAATCAGACCGAATTCTAATACAACTACTAAATTGGCAAAATTAAAATTTAGTACAATGTTGCTATTTTCACCTTCTGTTCTACTCGCCTCACATTTATCTTCAAAATTATAAGATCAAATTTACTTCTCTGTAAAATGACCTCTAAGGACGGGGTGAAACAAGGCCATTCATTTTTGTTTTGCTCTCTTGAAAGATAAAAGAAATTGTCTTCAGTTCCCCCACAGAGAGACAGAGAGACACAGAGAGAGAGAGAGAGAGAGAGAGAGAGAGAGAGAGGAAAAAACAAAACAAAAGAAAACAAAACCTGATGTAGTAATGACGCCAACTGGTTCGGAACTTTCTGATACTCAAGCGATCCTCCTAGAAAGTAATCTAGGATTTTTTTACTGCGAGGTCATGCGCTTGTGCTTTATATTCTTTGTACAAACTAAACTTTGTTTGCTTCTAAAATGACATATATCTAAACTGTTTTTGCTTCTTTATTTTTTTAACGATACTTCCATTCCATCTATATGGGCTCTCTCTTTGCTTCAAACATGTTGCTTTCATGGTGGATTACTGGGCATGTGAGTTGCTCAAGTTTGTATGAAAAAAAAAAAAAAAAAAAAAAGCAAACAACATTCAGCCCATTCACTACAACGCTAAAATTTTAAAGAACAAAAAGAGACCTTTCATTCTGAACAAAAAAGGACCTCTCAAGATTTTCCGAAGATGAAGGAACCAACTTTCTTCATGGTAGAAGATTGAATCAAGGGAGGGGAGAAGGAAGAGAAGAAAGAATGAGAAAAATAGAATTAATAATTAAAAGGTATTTTAGGAATAATAGTGGGTGGAAAGATAGGATTATGTTTTTTCAAATTTACAAGATGGGTGGGAAAATAGCAGCACTCATTTAGTGTAGTAGTGTTACCCTTCTATTTAATTACTTGTCACAATTTACTATTTCCATCTATGAATCATCCAACGATTCCCAATTATGAATCAAATTTAGATAATAGATTTCGACCCAAATATAGATTAGACAAAACCAATAGAGGAACTACTAAGACACTTATGAGAGTGTTTTTGGAAAGACTAAAAGCGTTTTCTAACAACAAAAAACGCTTTTGATAATGTTTGGCAAAAAAGTTTAGAAGTACTTTCTAGAGTCATATGCTTCTTTAGGAAGCATTCTCAAGTATTTTTTCACGAAGCACTTAGATGTTTTTTATGAAAATTCTAAATTTTTATAATAAAAATGCTTATAAGCATTAGTACTTCCTAAAGAAGCAATCCTAGGATCTTAGATCAACCAAAAAAAAACACTTCTAAGATATTTGCTTTACTTCCAAACAAAACCATGTCACTCTCCAAACCCTAGAATAATTGTAATTCTCGACCCAATAAATAAAATAACCCCTTGCCTCCATTGTTTCTGGATTTTCTCTCACTTTCTCTCTCGTTTCGCCGGCCAAATTCTCCCCCTCGTACTCTTCCGGGGCAATTGGATCTGAGTGTTTTTTTAATTACAAATTTATCCGGTCCCATTAATCCGGAAGAGAAGCCTCGAATTCTTTGTCTCTCCTCAATTTCTAGGGTTTTTGGATCTGAAAAAGCTAGGATTTTCTTGCGTAGTTCGTTAAAGTTAGGGTCTTTTGCTTATCTTGTTCGAAGTTAGGCCCTTGGTTTTGGTGTTGTTTATCTTGGAGGAAATTGAAGGTCTTGGCGGGGCATCAGAGAGAAGCCTGTGCTGCCAATGCCATTATTGGTTTGGATATTGGTAAAATTTTCGGTGATTTTTGATAAACCGAAAAGGTTGAAGTTTTTAGAGCTAGGAAGAAACACCAATGTCTTGGGCGGGCCCCGAAGATGTCTACCTCTCCACTTCTCTTGCCAGCTATCTTGACAGTATGCTTTCTCTAATTTCTACTTTTTCTGGGGTTATGAATTTAATGGTTGCATGAAGTTATGATATCATTTCTAGTTCTTTCCTGATTGTTTTGATGCATCTTTGTCACTGTGCCATTGATTTGTTCTTGTTTGTGTTCTTTGTGGTTCAATTTGTTTATTCAATTTCATCTCAAGGGTTTTGTTTTCAATGTAGTCTATGTTCTTTATAGGTTTCCATTTGAATTTTTCTTCTTCTCGTATTTGAATTACCTTGTAGATACATCAATACTTCAGAAGTGTGTAAAAATATGTTTTGAGGTCTGAAGTTGGTGCATGGTGCATAACAATATTTCTTTAAATCTCGCTGTCAGTGACATCTTTGAATGAATATTAATAAAATTGACTTGAAGATTGCATGATGGGTTTAGGTTGGCTTTTTAGTTGTGGGTTCAGCGATTGTTTTCTTGCAGTAAAGGCGCAGTGGTCTGATGTTATTTTTCATGCTGCAGAAAAACTTCTTGTGCTGCTCCGAGATGGTCGGAAGCTTTTGGGGATTCTTCGTTCTTTTGATCAATTTGGTACCAACATTATCTCCTCTATTGTTGTGGGGAACGCATGCTAAACTTTTGCTCAATCTTCTAAAATTATTATTATTTCTGATTTGCAGCCAATGCTGTTCTCGAGGGTGCATGTGAGCGAGTCATTGTTGGTGAACTTTACTGTGACATCCCTTTAGGTCTTTATGTAATCCGTGGGGAGAATGTTGTTCTAATTGGCGAGCTGGTATGATTAGTTATTGGTTGGTTTGGCATCCACAACTTACAAGAGATTGAAATTTTGCATCTTTGAATAATGTTAAGATCTGCATTTGATGTTCTAGGATTCGGAGAGAGAGGAACTTCCACCACACATGACTCGTGTTTCGGCTGCAGAAATCAAAAGTGTAAGTCTTACCAGCTTGATGTTATCTATGAATGGTGTGTTGATACTCCCTCAGTTCCTTCCTTTTTCCTTCATGAAGTAAAACTTTGTTTTGGACTTCAATTTGTTTAAGATACTGAGTTGTTTCAGATTGAGTTTGTAAAGCTGCATGATTTTAAAACACTTGGTTTGAAAATAAATATTGAGAAGATTAGGGGAATAAAATTTGCAATGGAAATTAGTAGGTGAATGATGCAGTTTAGAAGCATATGTTCATCACAACTTTGGAAGTTTGATTCCAGGTTATAGGATGCTTGAGCTGGTGTATAATTTTGTGCTATATGTTCAAAATGTAAGCATACAAATGTCTGGCGGGATAATAGGATCATTTGTTCTATGTGTGTTTAAGTATCCATAAGAGAAATCATTAACATTTCTAGAAGAGAGAAATATCTGACATTGCTGGAGTAAAGATGATTGTAATGATTAGCCCAAATATCTTTTCTGAAGAGTTTGTGTTAGTATATGAAATTCTAAGTACCTTTAATGTCTATGCCCTTTTTTTTTCCAAATGACCTTCATAAAAATGTTTTCTTGTATATCTGTTTACTTTATGTATTGGAGTCAACAGATCAACAGAAAAGGTTTCCAGGTTACCAAAACTGGGGTTAAATAATTCTGTGAATTTGAGTAAACTTGGTAAGCCATTTTGCAAAAGTCATACCAAGAGGCAGAATGTCTAGAAACCTGGCCAAAAGATGTTGGTCCCCGAGTGGGGTTTGAATTAGGGCTTTCCTGGTGGTAGGGTACATGAATAAATGGTTTTCCATTTTTCCTTTCCAGTGTTCTTGTTATATTTGGTTCTGCTTTGTTTGTTATATTTTGATGTGCTTTGCTTTTATTGGAATCCTGTACTAATGATTTGCCTTGTAATTGTGCAGGCACAGAAAGCAGAACGAGAAGCGTCTGATCTTAAAGGTACCATGAGAAAAAGAATGGAGTTCCTTGACATGGATTAAAGGATTTTGCACCAAGTTCATGGAGTTATTCACTTGTCGTCCATCCGCAAATATTATAGCGGCTTCTTTTCTTTCTCGTCTTCTCCCTCAGGTTGTCTGGTGTCCGTAGATGGTAGAGGTTTTAAAATCCTTGGAAATTATAGTTGTAATGAACAATAGTTCAAATTTGTTTCTGTAATATTTGTCTGAGTTGAATAGAAGTATCCCTTTGCTTTTAGTATGACAAAAATTTGTGCCGGATTCGAAAGTCCAAGGTACCCTGATTTAGTTTGTTTATAAACCTTTTTGAGTACGCAATAAAGAACATCAAAGAATCAAATGAACACAAAGAATGACGCATCAAAGCCGACACAGTACTAATTCCAGTAATTTCTCATTGGCTTGACATCTGGTGTTCTTGTTTGATCCAGTCCCGCTATATTTGTTTTCTTTTTAATGAAAGCTGTTATTGGCATCTCAGCATAATTTTGTAGGGCTGAAAACAATGGTGGGGCTGCCATGGAATGGGATCAAAGAACAGGGGTGTCTTTCTTTCTTGAAGTTGGCCGGATGGCCGGACAATTCACGTGTTCAGGCGGCCTGACCAACCGAACAAGCCACCCTGTTCCGTAGTAAGTTTTTCTCATTCAGTATAGAACAGAAGAGAGTGGAATGGAGTGTCCAATTCTTCTAAACACCGACAGCATTGACTTTGATGGCATTCGTCTCGTCGCAACATAAGGATGAAAATCTTACTGGCCAGGCTTTTACTCAAAGGCCAAACCAAACAGACACATTATTTATATTCAAAATCCATAAATAATAAATAATAATTATATGAAAAGTAAATAATCGGACGCTCGTGGTTTCGCACGTTCCCTCGTGCATTCAGTTCAACGACTTTAACCCCACTCACACGAAAACTAAGCCATACGTGTATTATACACAAGATTGTCTCTCTCACCTCAACATTAAACAAACATTTATTAAACACAGTCCCAGCAAGTCTCAAGTGGCAAGAGTAGAAACTAGAAAGAGAGAGAGAGAGAGTCTTGGGAGACAAAGGCAGCTGAAAGCTAAAACAGATCAGATTTCAGAGACCACCAGAGAGAAGCTTCCTCTCTTTCTCTGCTGTCTCTTAGATTTGGGTTTTAGGAATTGGAATTTAGGGCTTTGAAATTGAAATGTGGTTTTCTTCTTCAGCCCTTGTTCTTCTGGTGTGCGTTTTGGGCGTGGAATCTTCGGTCCACGAGTACGCCGGAGAGAGATTCGCTACTAAAGGCAACGCCTTTGTCGTCCATGGCGGCAGCGAGGGAATTTACGCTTCTGCCCCTACTCAATCGACCTCCGTCTCTGCCAACGGCGACTCATTTATACGGTAAATCATGAATTTCATTTTCCCATTTCCTCTCTTTGCTTTCTAGCTGTAGTCTGTCTACTTTGTAATTGGGTAAGATCCTGCTGCCCAATTTGCTTCACTTGAATATTTGATTAATTGGGTGCATAATTGGTAATTCTGGTTTGTAAATTGTAAAGAAACCAAGCTTTTTCATGGGAATTTTGAATGTGATTGGCCAGTTCATGTGTTAGTGGCTGCAGCTGATTTTTATTTTTATTTTATTTTTTACTTGCACCTTGTTTGTACCCATTGTCTGATTTTGTGTTATAATTTGGAACCAGCTTTGAAAAGATTACATTTAGGAGAAGCAAAGAATCTGCTAACTTGAGCTCATGGCCTGTCCATGCCATTGTTTTTGAGGTGGAGGATAGAGAGACTATTGGGGGTTCAGCCTATGGTGGTCAAAGAGCAGTGTGTTGCACAGGGGATCTTGCAAAACTGGGAGTTTGTACTGAAGGCGAAATCATACACCGCCCATCTACTAAGAATCCAGGTTGGCCTCAGGTATTTGGTGTCTCATTTGAAGCACATGAGAAAGTTGCCACATTGCCATCCAAATCCATACAGATTACTAAAACTGGGATGTACAATTTGTATTTCATTCATTGCGATCTGAAGCTGAACGATTTGGTTGTTGAGGGGAAAACTATATGGAAAAACCCTACTGGGTATTTACCTGGTAGAATGGCACCTTTTATGAATTTCTATGGGTTTATGTCCCTTGCTTTTGTCATACTTGGGATCTTTTGGTTCTCACAGTATGCAAGATTTTGGAGACAAGTTTTCCCATTGCAGAACTGTATCACTCTGGTAATAACACTGGGTATGTTTGAGATGGCTCTATGGTATTTTGAGTATGCTGAATTCAACGAGACCGGAGTCCGACCAACTGGGATAACTGTATGGGCAGTTACCTTTGGGACGGTTAAGCGTACGGTGGCACGTGTGATACTTTTGATGGTCTCCATGGGCTTCGGTGTTGTAAGGCCTTCCCTTGGTGGGCTTACATCAAAGGTGATTTTGCTTGGACTGACCTTCTTTGTGGCATCCGAGGTTCTTGAGATGGTAGAAAACGTAGGTGCAGTAAGTGATCTTTCCGGAAAGGCAAGGTTGTTCTTGGTTCTTCCTGTTGCAATATTGGATGCTTTCTTCATTCTTTGGATATTCACTTCCCTCTCCGCAACTTTAAATAAGCTTCAGGTACGTGCTTTGGTTTTGATTCCAAGGATATTTAGTGAATTATTTTCAATATAAACTTCATTTACTAATTTTCTGCACTTGCTTCATATAATCTGCCAATTTGTCTTACCAAAATGAAAAACCAATATGCTTGAATCTTGAGGAAAATTATATGAGAAAATGAAGTAAAATCATACTCTTTGTCAACCATAGTTTACCATTCATCTCTTGTTTGTGGCTTATCCAGGGGTATTGTATTGGTATACTTAGGTTTAACGTATGCTGCATGATGTGATGCCACCAATTTCTGTCAAGAACTTTAACTTATAAGTATCTGGCTGATTACTTCTTCTTGCTTCTGTGGTGTGGCAGGCTAGGCGAATGATGGTTAAACTAGATATTTACAGGAAGTTTACCAACGCTTTGGCAGTGACTGTCGTTGTGTCTGTGGGTTGGATATGCTATGAGGTAATCTCGAAATTGAAATGCATGCACTTTTACCTAAGAAGATGAATAAAGTATTTGTGATTTGGTTGTGGGTTAGCATGTCCATTTTTACTTACGGATAAATGATTTGCATCTGTTGAATACAACATGATCGTGTGTGCAGCTCTCTTTGTTTTTAATTTGACAAGTCAAGCATTTTGAACTTTGTACTTGCAGCTATATTTCAAATCAAATGATGTGTACAATGAGCAGTGGCAGAATGCATGGATCGTCCCTGCCTTCTGGCAAGTTTTATCTTTCTCTCTCCTATTTGTCATCTGCGTTCTTTGGGCACCATCGCAGAACTCAACAAGGTAAAGATCAGGCTTCCATCCTTTCACTCAGAAAAGTTGTCATGTTTAAACTTGTTACATGAATCTATCCTTTTTGTATATTTTATTTGAAAACTGGCAACCCTTCTTTCTTTTGGTATATGAATTAACCCTTATCCCCACCCTATCTCGCTTCTGTTTTCTTAGATATGCTTACTCGGGAGATGCAAGCGAAGAGTTTGACAAGGATGATACGACCTTGACACTCATAAAGCCATCTCTAACGCCTGCCAAGGATGTCCTTAGTGCACCAGAAGCTAGAGCAATGCAAGGCAGCAATGGGTTATCAAAAGGTGATGATGAAGAAGACAAGATAGAGTAAAGTAGAACCACCCAGCTGGTACATTTTGTTTGCATTGCAACAATATCCAGCTGCTCCTTAACACTACAAAGGGAACATATGATAAACAGAGGAGCAGAATTGGTCATGGGATAGAAAATTCAAATTGTATGTTTGGATTATAACGTTAGTTAGTTTTGTTTCATGTCCTTGTGTATTCGATTATTTCGTTATTATTATTAATGTTCCACTTACAAGTAGTCAAAGATACGCAAATGAGATCTGTTGTTGTCGTGTTCTTTTCTGATAAATATATTTATATCATTGGCGGTTCACATTTTATCTCAGTACTGGTGGTGAAGCCCTTGGTTGATTTCAAAAGCTTAAACGCGCGTGTTATCCATCAATCTAATTCCTGTTTGAAAATATTTAAGGTTATTTCCCTTCTTTTTGTTGATCAAACACGGGTGGGAGAACAACACTATAATCTCTCTAACACATGGTTTGTAGGTGTTTGCACGTATGCGATTCTTTACCATAAGATCTAGTACCTGATAGAGTGGATCCTGAGCATTTTCCCTGTTATGGGAATTTTTCCTGTGACACAGAAACTATGATGCGCGTGGTACTCATTTGATATCATAGTACCTTTGCATGAAAAACGATTTGTTAGCTTTTGTGGAAGGATTGTGCGAACGCCATCTGGCTGCAAATAAGTGACTAGTTCAAATATTTTGTTATAACACGTAGAACCGACAGATTGAATGAACTATGTCAATGGAAATGTCTTGAAGTGAGATTTTAACAAATCATCATCTGATCCTGAAGGTTATATTATGAAATGTAAAGGTGAGGAAATTGTTTGCTCTGTACCGGTGGATGCAAAATCTGGCAGGCCCGACGAGAGATCGATACCCCGAGGCCTGGTTGGAAGTCCACTCTCGGCCATGGGAAACATTTCCACATGAAGAAAGAATGGCTTTGCCCAAGTTAAGCTAGATTTGCAGAGTTGGAAGGAATAGGAATTCAAAAATATTGGTTCAGAACAAACAGAAGCACCAACTCTTCTTGCCAAATATATTCTAGATCCAGGCTACAGCTAACTTATTAATCACAGAACTTTCTCTTATAAAATCCATAAAATCATATTTACATTTACCGAGAGAAATTCAATAAAAATGCCAAGTATAAACCTAAATTTATTATATATCATAAATAACATAAGGAGCAAAACTAAGGTAATTAGAAAACTAACTCATTTAACATACAGAAACCTCAACTGAAGCAGAGATGGCAGAGGCACCGTAATGCAACTTGAGAGGGGCAGCTGAAGGGACAAAGCTACATATTATATATGGTAGTTTAGTTACTGAGAGATGCAAACAACTTCAAACGAACTTTAATTAAAATCGACTCCACATGCGCGGTTTTACTTACTAAAATTAGAAGCAATTGTCCATAAGGTTTCCTCTTTTATGTCGAAGCCTATTTATACAACATTTTCCATATGCATCTCAATCATGGCCAGAAAGTTACGATATGGCATAGAAATCATCTGAAGCTTGTGTTGGAAATTGCTACAATTGTCAAAACTTATCTAAGATTTCTTTTTCCAAATTTGCCTTATGAAAAGGCTAAAAATATGACATGGTATACAAGTCACCTGGAACTAATTATAAGAAACTGCTTCTTGATATTATTAAAAAGAGTGGAACAAAGCACACACACAACGATTCCAATATGAACAAATGAAACAAAATCTAGATCCTAGTAGTAGTAGTAATAATAATAATAATAATGATAATAAATAGCATGCTTACAGGGCAGAAGTATTCAGGCTTGTAGACTTGGCCACTCTGTAGAGCTACAACTGAGATCTTCACAAACAATCTGATCTCCTCCAATCAACAGAATATTGAACTATGTAGGATTTGTAATGAAATGGAAAGCTCATTGAATCCCAGACTGACCAGCACCATCATCACCCGAACACTCCACACAAAAATTCAAAGAATGTGTCCTAGTTTCTAAACTTGCAAAACTTAACTTCAATTTGATCACATTCACTGAGATCTCCTCCTCAAGTGCTGGGATACCGAGTACCCCTCAAAGAAATCCAATACAGCAGTTTCCAAATCTTCGACTGAATACTTGATGTAATTTTCCGGATGCCTCCCACTCTCTATATGGCTCCTGAACCGCCCAAGAAACGACCTATAAGCTGGGATCAACTTCTCTGAGATAGATATCCTTAGCTCCTCCCTAAGCTGAGAGTCCGGTATCAACCAAGTAGCTTGAGTCCTATGAACCTCCTCAAACATGGCATTGAAAGACTTGAACCTCTCTCTCAGAGCACTCTTTGACACCCCAGAAGAAAAACTCCCACTCACATGTAACCCTTCATCCCTCAAACAATACAACACGCTCACCCAAGTAGCTCTCTGGTAACTAGTGGCCGCCTGGCGGAACTTCCCGGTCAACTTCCTCAAATAATCGTCACCGATCATCTCCCTCAGTTCCGGGGACCCTTTGATCTTCTGAACTATGTAATGAACATTGTTCATCATAAACAAGTGAGCTATTGAAGCATCCTTATAGTGCTTGGATTTGCCATCCAAATTAAATTGCAAAATCACAATAATCCAAATCAAATGCAGAGCCAAAGGGGTCTTTCCCTCCAGCTCGGCAAACTCCATATCCGGGGTGCTGGGGTCGCCAGAGTACCGCGACCCCGTGGAGGGTTTTGACACAATAAGTTCATTCAAAGTCTGCTTATAATCCGATATCAAACTGATGTAATTCATTACATACCGAGTCAATGGATGAATCGTCCCACCCGGGACCGGGACCTTAGAAGGTTCGCGAAGCACTGCGTTCTCAAACTCCGACAAAATCCCCCTAGCCGCCTCCGCGAGCCTCGACAGGATCTCCACCGCCTGAATCCGAATCGACTCGGACGATTTCGATTCAAACACAGATTCGATATCCGGCATCAAGTCCATTAGAGCGTCGTGCAAGTCGAGAATCTTGAAGAGTTTCTCCGGCGACCTCCGGCTGATGCTGATCGCCTCTGCGAAGTTGAAGAGCTGAATCGCGGGCTCCTTCACTGTTTCCATGAAGCAAGCGTCGTCAATGGCGGTGCCGATGCCGTTGAAGATTTGCTCGCAGAGCTTTTTCTCCGAGGCAAAGACGATCCTGACGCAGGCCTTGGCGGCGCGTATCCAGCGTCGGATCTTGGCCTCGAGCTGCTCCCACTGAAGCCTCTGAACATCGCCGATGCTCAACTTCTCAATCTTTAGCCTTCGGAAACTCGAGTCTACTGCGGACTTCCGTACTCCACCGTACACCTGAATACACGCGCGGAGGTAACCGGCGGCGATCATCCGCTCGGCGATGTTGCGGAGATCGACGACGGCATCGGAGGGGATGAGATCGAGCTCACGGATGCTGCTGGTGGACCTGTAGCTGCAAGTGTTCGACGAATCGCCACGCTGAAGCAGCTCGTCGGCGTCGCCGACGGAGGCGGAGGAGGCCTTGGGAGTGGTCAAACCGGAGTCGTCTTCGGGAGAGAAATCCTCGAACTCGGAGGTCGAATCAGCTGCGGAGGAGTGAGTGGACGAGCTCGGATCGGCGGAGGTGAGTGAGTCTGGCTCGATGGGAGAGGTGTGGTTGAGGAGGATGTTGCGGAACTCGTCCTCGAGCCTCGCCATGGCGATCTGGATGGCGGAGTTGAGCTTGGCCTGGTCGTCGTCGGAGACGAGGGAGGCGGAGGACATGGAGCGTTGGATTTCATCGACGGCCTGCAAGTAGCGATCGACTTCGTCGCGGTGGCCTTCGAATATCATTCGTTCCCTGGCTTCTTCAGAGGCCGTCGAGTCCCACAGGAGAATAATCCTCTCCGCCGCGTCGAGCTCTGTAGGCGAAGGCGGAGTTGGAGCTTCCATGAAACGCTGCGTTTTGAGCTGCTGTTGGTGGTGGCGATAATTGAAAATTGGGGGAAAAAGATTGGAAGTTCAGGAAGTAGACGAAGGTCTTCGAAAGGCAGCTGTGGGAAAAAAAAAAATTTGTTGCTCTGGAGCTTTTGTCAATTGTGGTGGTAATAGCGACCGTAGCGTCAGTCGTTGAGAGACACTGTGGAAATGGAAAAATGGAAATATGGGAAAATGGAAGAAGGTAAAATTGCAAGAAAGACTTAATTTTTGACAGCTTTGACCTCCTTTTGCTACTCAAACATGACTTGTCCAAGACACGGTGGCTCGTATGCCGCCGCTGTATTTTGTGGTTAAAACTCAATCTTTCTTGTACGGAAATTGAAACTTTTCAACTAACAAGGAGTCGAGCAGTGTTCATTTTTGCTGACCAGTAGTTTTATGTTCGAACTCCATAACATCTTCTTGATAGTGTATGAGTCTTACGATGTTAGGATTTGTTTAATAATGATTCTAAAATAGGCAAAAACTTTTCATAGCGTTGAGCAGAAAAACTTATAAGTATTTCGATGTCATATAAGCCCTCTCAAGAATCACTTTCAAGTACTTTTCTCAAGAATCACTTTCAAATAGTTTTCTAAGAATAATTTTCACGTGCTTTTCCAATAAGCACTTTAATTTTCAATACAAAATTTCACATTGTTCTTCTGATAGAATAGAAACACTTCTAAAAAAGTGCTTCTAAATAGAAGTATAAGATATGTTAGTTTGAAATGAGTCATTAATGTGATAATATTATTCTTATATGGCACACCTCCATTTAAAGATATGCAGAGTCACCTTAATGTCACACAGGGACATAAATAGTCGGACTTAATCGCCTCAAATTTATAATAATAAAGTACAACACCCATGACGCAACTTACAAGTGGTGCAATACATAAAATGGGTCGTGTCGTATTTGTATTATAAAAGTGGTGCAATACAAGGTTAATTAAGATGGGATAAGTAGGTGTTTTATTCTAATTTTGTGATAATCTTGTTGAGGTTGGTAATGCCAACAACCAACATGAACCAACATGACAAGGCTATGCTAAGACGTTACCCAAAAAAGGACAAAGAGTGAGAGAGAATGCGGAAGGAAGGGAGATATGTGTGTGTCTATGTTAGACTTGATTGGGTTGAATTTTGACCGTTCCATTCAAACCATCCAACCCGAATTACTACTACTACTCTCTTCTTCAACATGTTGACAGCGTGTCGGATTGGCTCACCCTTTTAGTACAATATTTTGGGTTTACTCTTCTTGTCTTGAGTTTTGATAATTTTTTTGACAGGATGTCACAAAAAAAATTAAATGGAGATTCACTATTATACTCAATATAGGGGCTCAAATTATAAAAATACCTCATATAAAATGAACTTTAGAAACACACCAAAAACTCATTTAAAACATAACAAAGAGGTTTTTAACTTCTTATAAATTACAAAACCGCCATCAATTTCTTAAAACAAGCTCAACCCCAAAATCTCATAAAAATACCCAAAACACTCAATAGGGCATCAAAGTAATTTAATTATTAATATTAAATTCAATAAGACCAGCTGTCATTTTTTTGGTGTTTTTTGGGTTTGTTTATAGAAATTCAATGGTGTATGATTTATCTATAATATCAGTGCTAAAAATGCGTATATCATTAAATATCTCAAAAAGAAACATCTACGGCATTGCTTTGCTTTATGGTCACATCAAATTTCATATGAGCTTCTCACGTATTTGAAAACCCATGGTCATACTTCAATTATCTCTTCAAGTACACTGTATATCCAAAGAAATTAGTGTACGCACAAATTTCGCTTGATTCTTTCTCATTACGTGGCAAGTTGAGTAACTGACCTCCTCATATAAGATTTTTAAATTATCATAACCTTTTTTCTATAATCAAAATTATGGAAGAAATGATAGATTTAACTAGATTCATTATGTCATATGGCAGGAAAATCCCCGCCCGTAGTTTTTCTCCGAATACATGACCAGATGAGCCCTAATTATTTTCCAAAAATTTTAGTTACTCAAATGAGTTTTTGTATCTACATTGCCACTGTGATGGGCCAAACTAACTCAAATGAGGCTTCTTGCACACAGATGGAAGCCCAAAGGCCTAGTTAAGTATTGACATTTGGCTCTCCTTCTGCAGTCATTAATTTTAATTAATCCTTTATCTGTTTATCATGAAAGCAGAAATCTGTGCAATGCCAGCGAAACAAGAGCATGATTTGCTGGCTTTCTGTCTATAATTAATATACTAATTAGCCTTAATAATAATAATTATAATTATTGGCCACATACAAGGGCAAACTTAAACTAATCACGAAATTAAATGATGAAATTAATGAAGTCAACTAATCTACTGCCAAAATAGGCCGACCTTCACGTGCATGCATGCTTGCTTGCACGTACACACGCACTATACATTTATTATTTTGGTAAGAACAATCTAGAAGGGAGAGAGAGAAAACTGTTTGAATTTCAGAGTTGCACGAGTGTTGCAGGCTGCGTTTAAGGAGAAGCAAATTATTTTTCGTGCTCATTTATTGCTCCTATG
Organism: Prunus armeniaca; assembly: GCA_903112645.1. Lineage (NCBI taxonomy): Eukaryota > Viridiplantae > Streptophyta > Magnoliopsida > Rosales > Rosaceae > Prunus > Prunus armeniaca. The sequence continues at coordinate 2,958,898 of CAEKDK010000003.1, read as the reverse complement.
TTTTGTTGCCCTATGTTGTTCTAGTACTGTGAAAAGTTCCCATGGTTGATGGTAGGAGGGGCGAGTTTTTAACATTTGAGGCCTCTGTTTTGTTTTTAACATTTGAGGGAGGCCTATGTTGCAAAAAGACATGGAATTAGCACTCTTTTTTCTTTTCTGTTTTTGCATACAGACGATAGTCTAAACTAGAGGGAATTGAGATTTCTCGTATACATACAACTATGATACCGTGGGGATTCGAAATTGACGGATGATAAACTCGGAGAGATAAGTTTCCTGTGACACCATTTAACCGATGCCTACAAGGCTACCCTACACTGTAGCCCATCAACTTGTCGTTCTCACTTGTGGTTGGGGCCCTCGTTTTGTGGTCTTTTTGGTAATTTCCCCATTGAATAGGGAAATTTTTTTTTTCCAAAGTCTATTTTGTGGTCTTCTTGGTGGTTTCCCCATTGTTCGTTCATTAACCCTTTGTTGAATTTAATATGTATTTTTCATATGCTAAACTTATTGAAAGTTAGTTAATAGGGCTATGAACTAGGATTATATGATTTAATGTATACTTTTATTTCTAGAAAACAAAATATATAGAAATTGTAAGTTAAAAAATATCATTAGATTTTAAGCTAAAAAATTTAGCTGGCCCACCATTCAAAAAATTCATAGTTCCGTCCTTGACTCGATAGGACGAGGATATAATGACATACCCGACTCCAACCCGGCCTTTTGTCGTTATCTGTACCCTTCTTTCAAGTTAGACCCAAGCCGTTTTAGGAGCATAAGAAGTACTATTGGTCCCAACGAATACGCTTTATTAAGATTTGTGTCATGCAATGAAAAAAAAACTTGCATGTCACGGGAATAACATTGTTTTACTATCTTCATCCAATCATGCTCGCTATGTGAAATCTTTATCACATATGACAGAACGCAATTGGTTGGATATAGAAAAACAATATTATCCTGTTATATACACGTTTCTCAACATGCAGTAGCTCAATTCAGATCCAAGGGCGGAACCACACTAGGGGCTACAGCCCGTTGTGGTTTTTTAAAAAAAAAAAAAAAAAAAAAAAAAAAAAATTATATATTTAATTTTCAATTTTATTAGCCCAGTGGCGCTATACATATTACCTAAATGTCTTTGTCATTTTACTTTTATTTATTTTTATATTACTCAATTTACTTAAGTTTACGATGTAAATAAGGAAGTACCCCCCATTTGGATTCAAATAAAAATACTAGAAAATCAAATTCCCACCAAATCAAAATATGAAAAATCGGTTTTAGTGCCAAATACGATTTAGGCTAAAAATGATGGCTCATTAAGTCAATATATACTTCATACTAAAATCCTATAAAATCAAGTTTTCTTATTTGATGTGTGAGGAATAAAAGCTGCCAAAAATTATCTTGAGAAAATAATTATTTCGAAAACCCATTTTTCATACTTAGTCAATATTTTTACATAAAATAACTTTTCATCTATAATATGAATGCATGAAAGAACCTAAGGTCAATCTAGGTAAAAAAAACCTTAGATGTTCAATCCACTATGGTGTTAAACCATATTTGGTTATGTTAAAACTTATTGAAAATTAGTCTATGGAGCTATGAACTAGCTTGGTTTATATGATTTAATGTTTACTTTTATTTCTAAAAAGACTATAGAAATTGTAAGTACCAAAAAAAAATAATCACTAAATTTTAAAGCTAATAACTATAGTTAGCCCACCCGTTGAAAAATTCCTAGTTCCAATCTTGTTCAGATCTTACAATTGTCTGATGATAATTTTCTTTATTATAAAGGGGAATTCTAGCAACATTCTCCTTAACCTTCTCCATTTTTCTTATGCCATGTGTCACTTTCTTTACACTTAAAACAATATCATTAATGCATAGCTTTTGTAACGATTAACTATGTTATTTATTAGTAGAACCTGGGATTATAATGAATATAGAGTGACAAATTACGATCTTGGTTCAATGAATTATCATCGGTAAATGTGAAGTAGAGTACAAAATAATTATTAACATACAGCTTCCAAATTTTAAATGGGGCTTTCGGTGCAAAATAGTTGGCCATTGTTCTGTTCTGCGCCCGATTTCTTTTGCACTATCACAAATTGGCAATTTATCCCTTTATAATATACATATCTCCACCTGTATGACGTTTTTTCTCTTCTTTTTTTGGGTTGTTGTTTTCCAGCTGTATGTAAGAGAAGGGTTGATAGCTGAAATAAACAAACTGTGGCCCCGTGAAAGTGAAACAATATGAATCTAACTTGAAATTGGCAAACTATAATTGTATGAATCTAACTTGAAATTAGCTACTAATTTTGTAGAAGTGGAAGTTTTTTTAGCTTAGTATCAAGTCATTCGACACGGTTAATTATACACGTTGAAAAAAGATCAACTAATATTTAATGTGAGCTATGATTCTCACTCCGGTTAAGACGTCATCAATTTTAAAGCTGATTATAAAACAGAGTGAAAAGCATGAGAAGGGTTCCTAAAACAATAAAATGGAAGAGTTTTATCATAGAATTTTGCAGAATAGGGAACACTTATATTTAGTTAAGTATATATAATTTTTCAAACGCAATAGCTAATAAAATCGCATTGCAAGCTTACAAATCGTATTTTTGTCTATCTTCAAGCAAATTTATCTATTGTTTTTTACAAGTAAAGCAACATATGCTCAAGCAGAAGTTGAATGTGTTAATGTTGGTATATTTGTACTTTTAACACATGCATTGCTGTATCTTCGTTCTGTCTTTTCTTTTCTATCTTGCCCAAGACTTGTACAATAATGCCCCAGAAAAACCATTGTGGAGGTCTCTCTGACTTTGACTCTGACTCTGACTCACTTCCTTGAAGCTCAAGTTTTCTTTTGAGGTCACACCATCTATCATTTTGCCTTTGCCTAACATAACTCGATCGCTAATTAAGATATGGAAAAGGCAGCGTCATTGTCTCCATCAAGGCGCCCTGATCTATTTCCGATGGCGTTTGATTCGAGCCTCGTCTCCCCGGGGAGCTCTCCAACACCTTCTCTCAAAGTTGGAGCATGCCTTGTGTGTGGCACAGAGTCACTTCCCAAAACTTGTACCTGCTCTATCCTTGTAAGAGCCTCCCTCATATCTAATCGTTGATTTGGATTGCTCTCAGTACAGGCTGCCCCAATGTGTAAGAGCTTCTCCATTTCACCAAGTGAACCCTTGGTGCTCGAAATTTCGGGGTCTAACAATTCGGATTCTCTCCCTTCGGAGATCGCTGATCGAACCCATTGGATCACATCAAGCCCTCCTTTCCCATTGTTGAGGTATTGAGAAGGGAATTTTCCTGTCAGGATTTCAAGAATTATGATCCCTAGACAATACACATCACATTTGGGAGAGACTCGGCCATGTTCTGCAGCTTCTGGGGCTTTGTATGCAAATAGCGCTTGTGCTACATTTGCAGTGTTGATCAAAGGCCCAAATGCAAAGTCTGAGAGCAATGGCTCATAGTCAGGGCCAAGTAGTATGTTGCTTGATTTGAGATTGCCATGGGGCACATCACAGGATGCAAATTCTGTGTGAATATAAGCCAGCCCTTTTGCTGTGCCTTGAATAATCTTTAGCCTGGCAGGCCAATCAAGTTCATTATGGGACGGTCCCCGATCACCTACAAAATCAGCAAGTTTAGAGTTCGATTTCCTTCCAATGTAACGAGAAAAAACAACAGAAAGGTTAAATTAATTTCATACCATGTAATATATAAAGCAAACTACTCTTGGGAATGTACTCATAGATCAAGAGCTTCTCCTCTTTCCTGTAGTGGTATGCCAAAGGTGTCAAGATGTTCCAATGGCGTAGACTTCCAAACCTTCTCATCTCTGCATCAAACCCATCTTTTCCCATGCCATTCATCTCCCGCATTCTCTTCACCACTACCGCGAACCCGTTCGCCATGACCGCCTTGTAAGATGACCCCAAGCCCCCATTTCCAAGCACTTCAGCGGCGGCCTTCATCAAATCTGGCAGCCCAAAAACACCTTTCTCCTCATTCAACATCACAAGTTCCGCCATTCCTCCGCCTCCCTTGCCATTGTTGGACCCCTTCCTCGAGCTGTTTCCCGTCCTTTTCGAGCTTGAGGGGCGGTCCACCACCACTTCCTTTTGTTTTATCTCCGACACATTCAGCTCAACCGAGTCCGGATGATCTGCTTTCTCTATGTTCTCTTTCCCGGGCATGTCGAAATCTTCCTCCTCCCCCTTCCGCCTCGACTTCACAAAAAACAGGACGATGAGAGCAACCAGCACCACCGCCGAAGCTACTGACACTGCCACAACAACTTTGGAGCTTCCCCCGTTGCCTTTTGAATTCGAACCATTTCCACCATTATTGTTGTTGTTGTTGTTGTTGTTGTTGTTGTTGTTATTGTTGTTGTTGTTGTTGTTGTTGTTGTCATTAAGGGTTGTTGATGCTGCAGGTGGAGGCTCTGGCTTTGCACATTCCTTGCCCAAGTTCCCTCCACAGAGGCCAGCATTCCCAACAAACGACGACGCTTCGAATTTCGACATGCTGGCAGGAACTTCCCCCTCCAATTTGTTGTTGGACATGTTGAGCGACACCAACGTTGATTGATTGATCACCGGAATGCTCCCACTAAATCCATTGTCTTCGAGGTGCAGCTCGAGAAGATTGGGAATTGTGGCCAACGAAGAGGGGATGTTGCCAGTGAATTTGTTATTAGAAAGCCACACCTTCCTCAGAGACTCCATATTGACAAAAAAATTGGACGGAATCTCCCCTGTAAATTGGTTGCCCGACAAGTAAAGACCCTTCACAGGACCCAAGGTGTTGAACTCGGGCATTGGCCCCGAAAAGTTATTGTTCGCGAAGCTCATGGTGCGAAGGCCCTTGATTTCAGCGAGGACCTTCGTGTCAATTTCCCCGGCTAAACCCATTCCCCCGAGACGAAGCCCTATGACGATGCCATCGGCGCAAATAAGTCCTGCCCATTGTGTGTTTCGGGCACAGGGCGCAGTGTCGGGGGTCCAAGAATTGAGTGCCTCGGCATTTTTAAAGGATTCTTTGAGCTTGAGCAAGGCTTCGGGTTCGGCTAGCGAGTATGCTATACAAGGGAGGACAAAGAAAATGATGGAGGAGAAGAGGAGGTGGTGCGGCCGGTGATAGAAAAACCGGGTTGCGGCCATTATTTTTTAGTCGGAAAAAGTTTTTTTGGTTGTGTGCTGCATCGTAGTTGGGGTGTGCAAAAATTTTGGGGTGATTGTTTTTTGTGTTTTTTTGGTGGGTGAGAGGAAGAGAGCCTCAGAAATCAGAGAGGCCTAAAGAGCCTCAGAATGAGAGGGAGGCCTAAAGGACTTGGTGAACACCCTTTCTTTCTTTGAACAAGTCAAGCCAGGTTCAAAAAACCGTTATAACCGTTTCCTTTTTCATTGAACATTATGGACTTTGCTTACCTGGGTTTCCAGCTGCAATCACATTGTAAATAAATTCTATTCTAGGGCCAGAGTCACCACAAAATTGATATTTCTTATAATAATAAAATATTACGTTACTAAATATTGTGGTAAAATGTTTTTTTTTGGTTGCCAAAATTAGAAAGGGGAAAGAGGGAAAACTTACACACACGGGTGCCGTAGGGGTTTGAATCAATGACCACATTGGAACACACCAAAGACCTGAGTCAATCCAACTAACACTCTAATAGTATATGGTGATAAAATGTTGGTTCGTGTTTTCTTTATGGAAATTAGAAAGCCTTGGTGGGTTGTGTTGGTTTTACTTTAAGGAAGATGGAGTAGCAAACAGAAGAAAAAGAATAACTTGTATAAGTTTTTCTTTCAGAGTTTACAGAGTTTTAAATGATATGCATTCATGCGTAGAGGAAAACCCAATAGATCCAACTGCCAAGCATGAAAAATCTTAGTAGAGGATCCTTTTCCGTGGGAGAGAGAAACTCCTCACTTGAGGAGAGACATAGGAAGGTGGTGTATACAATTGTTGGTGTTATCTTTCAAACATATTTACTTAACAAAGGTTAGTAGTGGGCTCACTACGAATAACCCAACTTTGAGATGGTGTTTAAATAAAAATTGGGTTGGACCACAAAAATGGCAAATTTGGGCTGGATTTTAATTATAATGAAGCCTGGTTTTGTATTGTTTATTTGCTTTGCCCAACAGCTATTTCAATTTCAATGTAATGATTCTAAGCCCATCAAGATCTGCATATAATTTTGCTGGCCCCATTGAATTTTGTTTTTGTTTTTGTTTTTGTTTTGGGTCTATTATTTTAGAGCATGAGAAGGGTTAGAGTCGAAGTATCCTGTTTGTAGCTTATAGACTAGAGCTAGAAGTACGACTTTTTCTCCCTGCACCACAAAAGAATTGATCATTTTTGTCCCTAGTCTACCATAAATCGAGGAGACTTATCTATCATGTGCTATGGTTGAGGACTTGAGCTTTTATTTATTTTTGGCTAGAAAGACTTGACTAATTGAGTCTAAGTAAAATAAGTAAAACAAAGGAGGCTATGACTTTTTCTTCTACCCTAATTAGTAAAAAAAGGGCTTGGTTTTTAGCAAAATTGGCTAAAATGGACCATGTTCACAACACTTATTTCGTAATAAACACCTGCATAACTCTAGAATTCATTTAACTTACACCAACAAAGAAGAAGCATAAAGGCGAACATGAGCAAGGGCAAGGAGAGAGAACATCTTCACAACAAAATGGAAAATCTCACAACACTTCTTCGCATAAGAATTGGAGCAAAGAGAGAGCACAAGAGCACCCAAATCCATTTTAGAGAAATTAAGACATTGTTAATAAAGGGAGTTGAATTTCCCACTACCTTTGTTGGAAATTGTACATTCACACTCATCTTTTGTCCACTTAGAGCATCTCCAATAGACCCTTTATCCCCTCATCCCTAGCTACTTTGGCTAAAAAGAAGGAAAATCCTCATTCCAGCAGACTCCTTATTTGACTCTCTATTTTAAAGAACCAACTTTTGGCTCTCTACATCTAGAGAGAATGAGAGAATTTGGCTAGGAAAAGAGAGATATAGACATTCAGGAGGTTGATGGGGTTAGGTTTCTACTTTTCTTTTTAATATATTTGATTTGCAAGAGGGAGAAAGAGAAAGAGAAAATAATAATAAAAATATTTCAGATTAGCCAAAATAAAGAACATTGCTGGAGGAAATCCCTTTTAAGTGGTTTGCTATAATAGTCTTTTAGCTATTTTAGCTAGAATTTGGTTAAAATTTGAAGACTCTCCTGGAGGTGCTATTCACTCCATTTTTTGTTATAGTAAAAAAGTATTACAAAACAAAAAGGAGTATACGAGAATGTCTACCTATTTGCCATGGTAAAAGGTAATGAGAGGCAATGGTTGTTACTATTCACATAAATAGTATCTTCCCTTGCAATTTTTTTTGTTGGTTTTTCACCCATTGTCATGACAACCCAAGGGCTACCACTATTCACATGAAATATGATGAGAGGAATTTGTATGGTGTGAGAAGTAAAGAATATGTTTTTTTTTTTTTTTTTTTTTTTTTTTTTTTTTTTTTTTTTTTCTTTTTTTTCCTTTTTTCTTTTTTTTGTTATTTAAATTGGTTGCTAACATCACAATGACATCAGCATTAGGTCAGCTTGCCCAATCAAGTCTTGTCTTTGGGCTTGCCCAGGTTGGTGGAGCCTAGCTCTTGTCCTAGCAAGACTTAGGAGTTGGAAACATGAATGGGGGCTTGGGGGGCCTCTTGCCTAAGCAAGGGCCTCATGCTGGAAATGCTCCAAGGCCCCATTTGGTTCATGGAAAAGGAGGCTTGGGATGGGAAATCAATTGCTTTCTCATATTTGGTAAGTTCAAACATAAAAAATGGTTGTCTGGCATATGAGAAAGTAAGGGGAAAGTGAAGCCATCCTTCTAACTTGCATTTTGTTTTCCACATCATTGGAAAGTTTGGGAAAATGAGTCAACATTCAATGCACATTTTCATGACCATTTTGTCCATATTAACAATTTAGAATTACAATATATCATTAGTGCACTCTTTTTTTTATTTGATTTAGTATGGGTATAATTGAAAAATTATACAAACTTTGTTTTCCATTCATACTCAAAACAAATATGGAAAAGGAAATAAAGTGAAATTTCCTGGTTACTTTCCCGACATTACCAAACGTGAGAAATAAATATTCCATTTTCTATTTCTTAGGAAATGACATGGAAAGTGATTTCCCTTCAAATCCGTTATGTGAACCAAATAGGACCTAAGTGGACAAAAGAGGAGTGAGAAAATCATCACCCTAAATAAGTAGTCACTACTCAGCACTACTGCTATGTATTAGGTATCTAAAGGAGGGGCATCCAAGAAAATATGAGATAAAGTTTTGTGGAAGTGTTTATTACGGAATAAGGGTTGTAAAGATGGTCCATTGTGGGTTATGTAATTTTGCCTAGACAAATATACATTGTTAATTATTTCTTACTCGATTAGAACAAAAAAAAATTGAAAATGAAAATGAAGTGCAAGTTCAAAAATTAAGTATTAAGAAAAAAAAAATGTAGTATTAAGAAAAAGAACAAAATTAATTAAAAATATATTGAAAAACAGGAGGTAATGTAAGTGGAGAAAATAAAAATTGGAAAATCAGCTCCCTATCCGAAATACCAGTGGTGCATGCATAGTTTGATTTGTCCTGTCACTCGGCGTTTTCAGACTTTTCTGATGTGATGGGAAACGTTTTTTAAATTCTTCGGTGCCAAGAAGACTTTGAACATTTCAGAGCAAATTTAGCGTAGTACGCCCAACCAACCAGCCAACCAATTCAATTCAATGATAATTATTATACGTACTAGAAATACAAGTACACATATGGATCATGTGCCCTATCTTGTTTTTTTATTTGACCAATGTTTTGAAAGATTCCATCCAAATTACTCTGCCCTACCACCACCACAAAACCCCAATCAATTTTCAAACATTTTCTTGACTTGTTTGGCAACCTTTATGTTGATGGGTGACCCGACCTTCCCATTAAAGCTAACACGTTTTGAATATGGCTGCTGCTACTTCGTCAATTCTCTCTCTTGGTCAACTAAAAATATATATTTAGTAGAGATGCTTTTAATAAATTTTAAAAAAATTAAAAGAGGTGCATTTCGATTGGAGCACAGTGCCATTTCAAATACGGAAAAACTTGTTTGAAACGGAAATAACACTATTTTGCTATTTCAGACCAATCACTGATTGATACATGCGGCATACATTGATTGATCGGGATATCAAAACCGTGTTTTTCCCATTTCATGTAAGGATTTCTCCATTGAGAGTAAAGGTGTGGAAAGTTCCCACCAAGCATAAATTTTTTATATTTGGTGGCATTATTAATTAATGGTTTTATTTATTTATTATTTATTTGGTCTGAATTGTCAATGTTATAAAGTATGTGTACAAACAATGAGAGTGGGTGAGTAACAAACCGCGTGGGAGATTTCAAATCGCATTCTTTAATATGCATGAGTGAATAAATAAGGTGAGTTTTAAATCATGCTTCGGATTAAAAATAGAAAGATAAAACCACAGGGCACCTTTTAACTTATAAAAGACTGAAGATTAAAGACCAAAACAATAGCTTTTGATTTTTCAAACATCACTTGGTGTTGAAAATTCATTTGGAAGTGCTTCTCTCGAAAATACAAAAATGCTTTATTTAACGTGAGAAGCACTTTAACTTGTTTTGTCAAATATTGTCTGAATCACTTTTGATTATTTAAAATAGTTACCAAACATACCCTTAATTCCGGTCACATATCATTTTAAAAAAACTAATGCAAGTGGGGGGGGGGGGGGGGGGGGGGGGGTGTTGGGTTGCTGGTGGGATGCAGTTGTAGTTGCAGCTATTGCAGTATTAATCATGTAATCTCAATGTAACATGCATAAGTATTAGCTAGGGAAATTCACGATGCAATGTAGATTTCTATTCAAAGTGATTCAAGCACTGCAATTATGTCAGGAGCTCAATTCCGGGCACATCTGATTTGGAAAAGATTATTGATTATGCTCGGGATAGTTTTCTTCAGTTTCATGATTCTTCGATAACTCATGTTTTTCAAGAAACTAATATGGTTGTTCATTGTCTTGCCTGTCATGCTATATCATTAGATTGTTATATGTTAAATTGGTTTGATAAAGTCTCCCGATATCGTATGTATATGATGATTTTCTAAAAAAAGTTGTATATGATGAATTTTTTTAAAATAAATAATGTGTGGGGTATATTGGTAATTTAATGTACTTGACGGAGTTAGAGTTAACAAGGTTAGGCGGAAGCGTGGAGTTTGGTTCCAGGATTTCGTGCCGACAAGGACCAACTGGGTGGCGGGGCCCACACGTGACAATTACGAGCAGGTAGTTCTCTTCTTGTTGTCTTCGAGATTCGAGACTTGGGTTGAGCAAGAGCACGTTATACACAATTCTCAATCCTCCGTGGGCAATCTCGTCACTTCACTTGAGTAGCCATAGTGATCGCCAGGTGTCGAAATATCACGCGCTTCGAAGGAACATTTTCCACATACGAAGTTTCCTCCTCGTAGTGTTTGTTGGAGCACAGTTTTGTAGCCAGAGCCCAAGTGGGAAAGCATCATCTTCCCTCTTGCCCTTTGAGTCCACGTGTTTGAATCGTGTCACTTGCTTGCGGTTGCCTCGAATTTTTTACAATGCAAAAAACACGTGCTTTAAAAAAATTGAATACCCATTAACCAATTAATTTTAATATTATATTCAAAGATAAAGACACCAAGAAAGCTCATGGCCGGTTATAAGATTCAAAGAACATGCTAGGCAAACTCACTCGGCTCTCTCCATATAATATATTCTCCCTCCTCCTCCCCTTCTCTCTTCACCATTAACATTTCTCTCAATTCAAGCCCCTCAAGCATCATCATCACCGACCGAGATTTGATTTTTCTCTCAGTTTCATCACCATCAATTGGAAAAGCCATGGCAGAGAAGGTCAATTTTGCACAAACATGCAACCGCCTGAGCCAGTACTTGAAGGAGAAGAGAAGCCTGCAAGTCCCCACAACCATGAACTTGTTGACCAACATGGAGACCAGCCCAGCTGCTGAGACTCCATCTTCAAAACCCAGTATTGACTTGTTTCCACAGTTTGCTAAGAACCCGGAAGCAGTTTTGGCCAATCAGCCTGGATCTGCCCAAATGACCATCTTTTATGGTGGCCAGGTGCTGGTTTTCAATGATCTTCAAGCAGAAAAGGCAAGAGAAATCATGGGTTTGGCTACCAAGGGAAGCTCCAAGATTTATTCTGGGTTTGTTTCTAATGGTATTGACAAATTGGCTTCTGCCTCTATGACCAATATGGTGGCTTCTGAGCCAAATATTGCAGCTAATTCTCAGGACATTCAGAAAGTTCAGCCTCAAGTTATTGGTTCAGGTAATTGAATTGTTCATCCCCACTAAATTACCTCAATTTTTTTTAATACAAGCGATTCGGGAAGAGAGTTTACAATAATATTCATTGGGTGTCTGGAGTTTTGAACATCCTCCCACGTAAGTGGAGGTTGAAGAGTGAAGCTTTTGGTTGTGTATTTGCTAGGCTTGTAGTTTTTGGATATTGATTTTTTTTTTGCTACAATTTTTGTGTACAAACAGATTTGCCAATTGCAAGAAGAGCTTCACTTCACAAGTTTCTGGCCAAGAGGAAAGAAAGGTAAATTACTTTCTGAAAAATAATTTAATTTCTAGGTTGAAAAGTCTTGTTCCCCAATTTGGGTAAATATGCATGTGCGAAGAGATTCTTAGTGGGATTTTTAATTTCAGGGTGGCAGCCATAGCACCATACGAAGTGAACCACCAAAGAGCATCTCCTTCCAAGTCTGAGGAAGAAATGAGTTCAAGGGACCAAGTAGAAGGCCAGTCTTCAAAGCAGCTTGAACTCAGGCTATAGTGATTTTTAGTGGGCTCACAATTTTTATTAGATTTAGATTTTATTATCATTATTATATAAAATATATATCTAGGGTTCCTAGCGGCTTTATGATTCTGACTCTGTAATTTGTTATACGCCCAATTTATTCTTCCATCAAAATTTAATTTTTGTAATTATTTTCTATCAATGGGATTGGATCCATTTGTGGATGGATATTATTACTATGTGTGTAACCGAAATTTATTTGAGAGATTTAATATGAGAATTTAGATCCAAATTATATAAAATAAAAATAAAAATTAGATCTTAATGAAAATGAAAATCAAGTTCTTCCACTTTTTTTTTTGTTGTCGTTTGGAGAGAAACACGAAAAGAATTTATGTTTCCTACTTCTCAGAGGGGACGATATGAAGAAACAGAGGGAAGAAACTCTACACGTTTGAATTAGTCAAAGTTGATCAACTAGTAGTGTGCAGTTGTATAGACATCACTTTAGTTAATGTGGTCAACTTTTGTTTAATTAACTTTTAATTAAAGCACCTTAATCCACAAAGTTGTTAAAGTTCACCTTCCCACTCCTATTCATGCCTTAAAGTTTAAGAAACTATTGTGTGCAGTTGCCGTATATGACATTACATTTACTTTGGTAGGATCATTGTGGGATGGGTGGAACCAAAACACAGGGCTTTCACTGTTGTGCGAGCGTGGTTGAACACTCCGTGCTGTTCGATGGGGCATACACAATAATTTCTCTTAAAACCAGGCACAGTGTGGTCCAACCAGGTTCATGGTCATAACATGCTCTTAAATCGAGCTTTTCGGTGGGCAAAATATGCAAGATTTACACCAAATAAGTGAGCTTTTTGTTGACCATGCTAGTTAACCGAGAAAACGATTTGGTGCGATCAATGAGCATAGAGGCTAAACGCTAGTACGGTTGTAGAGGCAATTTTTGAGATGGACGAAATAATGATCTACAAAATAAAACACAAAGGAGATGCCTAACAAAAAGCAAGGGAGTCATTATAGCAATGGTTTGACATAGATGATGAAACCGAGAGAGAGGTCGTGTAGATCAATGATCATTGTAGGGGACTTTTTCCTCCAGCAGTTGCAAATGGGCTGGGCTACTGTAAAAGGGCAAACTGATGAAATTGTCCCCTTTGCCTAAGTTAGAAAATTAGGCCCCAAAATACCTCGAAAGGGCAGTAGAGCCTTAAGAATTATTTCGGTTATCTTCACCAACTAAAATAATGGCAGCTTACAGGTAATTTCTTAATGCTTACAGATAAACTCTCAAGCTCAGCGTGAGTGGCATGTGGCATGGGAGCAAAATCAACATGAGTTTAGCACTAAGAGAAAATTTAGGCTTGCTTTGAGGGAAAAGGAAGTGTTAGGGTAAGGAATGAGAAGTTTTGTAAGAGATTTGGCTAGGAATGGGAAAATGAAGAGTAGAGTTCTTCCGGCAGCTGCCAGAAGAGCAAAACGAAGAAGAAGATGAACAGTGCACGAGATTGCTGGGTTTTTGTAAGTTAGAGAGAAAGCTTGCTCTCTGGGTATGAGTTATGGCTAATGGTGAAGTATTTGGTGGTTTGGGTAAGTTTTCAGCAGCCTGACAAAAGCTATGTCAGACTCTAGAATGACATGGCAGAATAGAAAGTGGGAGGAGATGGAGGATTAGGGCACAAAATTGCAGAGATTTCATGGTGAGAGATGAAGCTTGCTCTCTAGATGTGGGTTGCCTCCGTTGGGTAGAAAAGGCCTCAATTTATAGCCGCTGGAAGTTGACATTTTCCAAGAAACACTAATGGTTTCCTTCCCATTTTGTCAAGTCTTTCCCTTCCTTTCTCCATTCATCCATTCAATCATCATTTTTTGGTGAAATCTTCTCTGCCCATTTGCACAAAATCAGGGATTTTTTTGGAGCTCAATGCCCCTTTTCCCGCAGCTGTTTCAGATTCCGATTTTCAGTCATCCTTCTTCCTTCTTTTCTCTCATCTTCCAAGGCTAGGTCTGATGAGGGAATGAATTGAATATACATGCTGGTTCAAAGGGTGCTTCTGACAGCTCGCAGGCTAATATTCTTTGGTACTTTGAATGTTTCTTGCTTGGAATCTGCTTTCTCCATGTGCTGGAACCTCCAGCAGCATTGTTTAATGAACCTCCAGACCTTCCCTTCGTGGCTTTTGTTCCTTCAGCTAGGTGCTGGTGCCTTTGTAGCTCATTATGGTAGTTGTATGGGCCAAGATGGTTTATCAAGTAAGTGAGCTATTTAAAATGTTTGGGCTTTTTGGTTAAGTCAATAGGCTATTTTGATTGGGCTTATTTTTGGTTAGGTTATTTTGCTTGGGCTATTGGGCTGCTTTTCTCTCTTGTGCTCACCCACATGTTTGGGCCTAAGAAATGGGCTTGAGTCTCGAGGCTCCCAAGCAACCCGAAACTTTCCATTTCTCAGCCCATTAATGGGCTTCATGTTGATTTATTACCATCCATACCACAACCCACTCAAGCAAGCCCCGGGCATTCGAGTGGCTTGGGCCCACTTAGACTTGTAGCGTGGTTGGGTGTGTAATAATGATTTCCTACTTGGCATGACATGTCGCTTGGCATGGCATATCGCTTAGCATGCTTTCAATTATTATGCATGACGGGATAATTAGCATGGATTTGCAAAGATAATGCGTTTTATAATATTAATCTCGATTCCTAATATAACGAATTATTTATTTGGCATGGCGCGTGTGGTGTGACTCGCATATGACGAGCCTTTGCGTACTCAGATATGTGACTTTTCTTAATATAGTAGCGTATTTGACCGAAAACTTATTTGAGCCCAACCGTGGACTTTTTTGGGCCTCAACAATCATAAGATAATATATGGATGTGGAAGATATGCTACGATGAATACCAATGTAAACATTTTCCGAAGGTACATGAGATGCATGTCAAAAAGTGTGGACACAATGAATAAACAATAAAATTTTGGGTGAAAACTTGAACTAGATGAACACGAAACAACATAAATGTAAAAGAACCAAATGGTATTATTCAAAATATATTGCTGAGTTTGAGTCCCCCGCCCAATAGATTAAATTAATTTAAAGTAATTTAGACTATTACTTGTATTAGAAAAAATAATAATATATCATCGTCTTTAAAAAAAAAAGAAATTGAAAATTAAATGACAAATACCTAAAGTGGGCTAGAAAAGAAAGGCTGAAGCCCAACTTTGGAGTGGACTCATATGTAACAAGTCCAACACCACCTCAAAATCCAAGCTCAATTTTCTAGCCTTAGCCCCAAGGCCTAATTAGTTGTAAAAAAAGTGTGACACATTCCCATTTAGGAAAGCCCAATTAAGTTATAAATAAGACGTTTTAGTGCCTAATCCAGAAATAATTAGCTTATTATTTCATTGATTGAAGTAAGTTTAAATCTAAGTAGCCAAGTGGCATGTGGCAAGAGATTGGGTCAGGGGAGCCAAATTCATTAGCTTAGCATTTGCCCCTCTTTGTCTTTGGTATATCCCTCTATATAAATCCCAAGAGCCATTAATGATTTTTTTTTCTCTGTCAGAGGCCTCTTCTCTCTCTCTCTCTCTCTCTCGCTCTCTTCCCTTCTCTTTCATTTCTATTGAGGCCCTTGCTCGAACCCTAACCTCAAATTTCTCGGCAAGACACCGACTTTCTCGGAAAATCACCGAGGAAATGCAGCACCAGAGGCTGAAGCAGCAGCAGCAACAAGCTCTGATGCAACAGGCTCTTCTTCAGCAGCATTCTCTTTACCACCCTGGCCTATTAGCTCCCCCTCAGGTTCGAGCTTTCTCTCTTCTTCATTTCTTTTCCTGTGACTTTGATTCTGTTTCTGGGTTCGAGTTTTGCTTGGATTTTGGTGTTGATCTTCGAGCTCCGGTTGTCTTTCTATGTGATTGCATTATGGAAGCTAGCGACCTAGGGTTAAGTTCTCTTCTTTCTTGTTTTGGAAGTACCTGATTTCCAAGCTTGGATTTTTTTATGGTTTTTGTTGTGCGAACGTTCTAAATTTGATTGTTTCTCGATAGTGGAAATTGAGCTAGGGTGTTGAGTTTGAGTTTATTTTTTGAATTTTCTCTTCTCCGTGTTATGTTTTGGAGCTAAGCGGAGCTCGAGTGTTGGGGTCAAATGATTCATGTTTAATTAGATTAATCATTTTTTGAAAACTTTTTCGGAATTCAAATATGGAGAAGCATTATAGGCATCTGGGTAACTTTCTCATCATTATGTCGTAGTGAAATGGCAATAAAAATATCGTACTGATTTATCTATTCTGAACACTGGGTTTTTTGAATTGTTTCGAAGTATGTTGTTCCTGATGATTTTGAAGGCTCCAGTAAGTTGCAGGAAAGAGTTTCAAATATAGAAGTAAACCAAATGCTCATTTTGACCTATCTTAGAATTTTGATTAACTGCGTAGGGTTGCCCTTTTTTACGTTAACTTTAGTTTTCCTGCCAACCGTGTTTTTGTCTTGCATAATCATTCTTTTTCACGGCGGAGCACTAGTGTTTTAAATTGTCCTTGTTAGTTTCTCGTGCAAGTACCTATTTAAGTGGATTCTGCTTTCAGGTTGAAGTACTCCTGACTTGGTTGATAAAGAAGTAGGGGATTTTAGTTTATTTTGATTTAGGTTTCTTTTATTTCGCTTGTATTTTTTAGGTTTCTTTATTTTCTTTTCTTTTTCATATTTTTATTTTGCAGATAGAGCCAATCCCAAGTGGAAATCTGCCTCCTGGTTTTGATCCAAGTACTTGCCGCAGTGTGTGAGTGTTTTGTCTAGACAATTTTTTTCTTTTCATCTTGTGTTTTTCTTTGTTTCACCTCTATGCTTATGTAACTGTTATAGTTCTCTGTAGTTTTCATAACCTTAATCAATACTTCATTGAATAATTGATTTTTATCATAGTTTTGTTTCTTTCATTGTTGCTCTTCACTTACCCCATGCTATCTTCCTAAAGTATTTTAAATTTTCAACTATCTTAAATTATGCACCTTTATTGCAGCTTTACCCATTCCCTGGCCATGCTCTCTGTCCAAAAATATCAATATGATGTTAACTGTGTGTTACTTGCGTTATATTTTTGTCTTTTATGATCGAGAGTAATTGCTTATGGATTAATTTAATTTCTTTCTTCTCTTCTGGTTTTAAAACTTCCAGTTTCTTTATTTTTGAGAAATTTCAGGTATGTGGGGAACATACATACCCAGGTGACTGAACCACTTCTTCAAGAGGTTTTTGCAAGTACCGGTGCTGTTGAAAGCTGCAAGCTTATAAGAAAGGAAAAGGTAAGTTTGCAATGGTCCACATAGCCGCCCTTGGTGTTCATTTGAACTGTTTTGCTGTTCACCAAAGAAGTCTACTTGGTGGCTATTGAAAATTTCTTGAATAAATTTGTTTACTATGAGCCTGACTCAAATTTACCAGCTGACGATCATTTTTGTTTTTTCTGCCTTTTGCAGTCATCGTATGGGTTCATTCACTATTTTGATCGCAGATCAGCTGCCCTTGCAATATTGTCTCTCAATGGCAGACATCTGTAAGTACAAATCTTAATTACTCTCCTGGTTATTTTGTTTGTAATGATTGTCTCTAAAATTTTGATATGTGATTTCAAGGTTTGGGCAGCCTATCAAAGTAAATTGGGCATATGCTAGTGGTCAAAGGGAGGATACATCAGGTTAGTTCAAGTTTTTTCTTTCCCGGAACTAATTTTGATGTAGGTTTCGCATTTATCAGCTAGGTTAGTTTTGATATTGTCTTTTTGATGTGCAGGCCATTTCAACATTTTTGTTGGTGATCTAAGCCCTGAGGTTACTGATGCTACGTTATTTGCATGCTTTTCTGTTTATCCCAGTTGTTCGTAAGTGTCTTCTCGGACACCCATTTTCTTAATTTTATCACTTTTTATAGGACATCTGATGGCCAATAGTTAGAACTCCTGGAACTTTTAGGTCATCCGTTAACATTCATTAAGCTTACCTTGTAATCCAGTGTGTTTATGACGTATCTAATTTGATTATTTTGTTGGTGTTAGAGATGCAAGGGTTATGTGGGATCAGAAGACAGGGCGTTCAAGAGGCTTTGGGTTTGTCTCATTCCGAAACCAACAGGTAGTATGTTCTTTACTTTTGGTATCTTTTGGAATGCATGGGATCTTGAATTCTTTTTTGTTAATAATCTATTCTGAGTCTGAATGGTAGTTCTGATGGACTGGTAACTGAATGCAAGGGATTAGGATGAGAGAAATTAGGTAACGGCTTTGATATAATGACATCAAATTTCAAATTTTCTTTTAAAGAGTCAATAACGCGTTAGCCAAAACCCAGCCTCTGCATTTATTTAATTGTGTAGATTTGTGCTTAAATTGATTCTCATCATACTTCCATTTTCTCTTTCAGGATGCTCAAAGTGCGATAAATGACTTAACTGGTAAGGACGATGTTCTTCCTTCTTTAAAAATTATTTTAAAAATGCATAGATGCTGAGTACGCGGTTATGGCTTCCTCTCTTGTATTGCTTCTCGCCGTACTTTGAACTTTTTTTTGGATGTGATGCCAGGTAAGTGGCTTGGAAGTAGACAGATACGTTGCAACTGGGCAACAAAAGGTGCTGGTTCCAATGAGGATAAGCAGAGTTCAGATGCTAAAAGTGTTGTGGAACTTACAAATGGCTCATCAGGTGAGCCCACCGTGGTCATTTTTTATGTCAAAGGGAAAATAATTTGGTTTTGTTAGTTTCAAATTTATTATGTGAAAGGATAGAGCCCTCTCCCTGTGACAGACTCATATTCAGTTTTGATTGTGCAGAAGATGGAAAAGAGACGACTAACAGTGAGGCTCCGGAGAACAACCCTCAATATACTACTGTTTATGTGGGCAATCTTGCACCAGAGGCAAGAAATTTTCTTATCTATTATATCTCTTTACTCTCTCTCTCTCTCTCTCTCTCTCTCTCTCTCTCTCTCTCTCTTTCTGTGTAACATGTGCACACACTCAGATACACACATATACTTACCTGCACTGTCACACATTAATTTCTGCCATCCTTAGATGAATTTTTTTACTTTTAACTGCTTTTCAACTTGAGTTGGCGCTTTTTAGTTTCTTGAAAGAGGAAATGATTTAGAGAACTAAATGAATATCTTCAGTACTTGTAGATCCTAGAAATTCCACTGTTATTAGTTTATTTGAAAACCTGTTAAATTGGTATTTTCATTACAGGTCACTCAGCTTGATCTTCATCGGCATTTTCATGCTCTTGGTGTTGGAGTGATCGAGGAGGTTCGGCTCCAGCGTGACAAGGGCTTTGGTTTTGTGAGATTCAGTACCCATGCTGAGGCAGCTCTGGCTATTCAAATGGGAAATACTCAGTCCATTTTGTGTGGTAGACAAATAAAGGTGTGGTTCTCTGCTTATTATTAGAGTTATGAATTTCAGGAAGTTAGAAATAGTAGAGGACTAGGGCGGTCAATCATACTGGGTTATCTCTCTCTTAGTGATGCATGTATGTTGTCCGAGTGTTTCTACTTTTTGTCTGTACATTGATCGTTGAACTCATATTATTTTTGTGCATGTAGTGCTCTTGGGGTAGCAAGCCTACTCCACCAGGGACAATTTCAAACCCACTCCCTCCACCAGCAGCAGCAGCACCTTTACCAGGCCTCTCTGCAACAGACCTCTTGGCCTATGAACGGCAACTTGCTATGAGCAAGATGGGTGGTGTCCATGCTCTCATGCACCCCCAGGGGCAGCATCCCCTTAAGCAGGCAGCAATGGGAATGGGCACTGCTGGAGCGAGCCAAGCTATATACGATGGCGGATTCCAGAATGTTGCTGCTGCCCAGCAGCTCATGTACTACCAGTAATAATACATAAGAGTTCTGTTAAATGGTACAACCTACATATATATATTTCCTGCCACTATGCAGGTGTTATCTGAGTTATAAACCCCTTAGGAAGCGTTTTATTATTTCCGCCCCTTGAGCGGTGAGCTTGTTACCCTGCCTTATGTGCTTGCTGTCTCTGGATATGTAACATGTATGATCTCTGTTTTCTAATGTGTTATGATGAGTGGTTATTATCATTAGAGGGAGTTGGCTTTTTCAAATTTGTTTTCAGTTCTTCCCCCTTTTATTTATTTATTCTGCTTTTGTTGTCATTTTAGCTGTTATTGTTTTTGTAATGGTAAAACCCACCTTTGTTTAAGCTATCAGCAATAGCTGAAGGTATGATTGATACATGGAAGTCAGTATACAATTTCACTCATTCTCATATCTGGAAGCTACAATTCGAAGTAACTTAGACTTCTCTTTGACATAGCTCCTTGAAAGTTGAAACATTAGAGGTAAAGGCACGAATGGAGGTACAAGTTGTGATTGGACAATTAAGACCCACTGATCTGTAATTCATTTTCTTGGACGAATTAAAAATGGAACATCTATGTTCTTCTACAATCTAAAGTGACACTGACAGACAAGGTTGGAAAGAGTAGACGGATTAACAAGGCATTATGCATCAAACTACTTCTAGCACAAAAAATGAAACAAAATGATCCGGGATCCGCAGGCTACATCTAACTCTGTAATCCATAGAGACCAAACTTCTGGGTCATGAAGCTGATTCAGTCAGATTCCAACCTTGCAATATAATTGTCATAGAACTTCCCTGCCTGCTCCAGATCTCCGAGCTCGGTATAACAATCAGCAATTGCTCCATAAGCTTCTGTGTTTCCTGAGTCTTCTCCTTCTCGCTCGGAGATTGCCAAAACCATAGAATGGTATTTAATGGCTTCTCGGTACTTGCCCAGTCTTTGCAGCGAGGCACCTACGAGATGCAAATTGCATTAAAAAGAATAGAATTAGAAAAGAATTTCAAAATAGAAAAATACCCAAACCAACATAATTTAAGACAAGTACAATTGCAAACTGTTCAACATCATTCACATTGCCACCTGAAGCTAAGAAATGAGGCTCACAGAGACAAAAGTAGTTGGTAAGCAAATGAACAAAAAAGTGAATCTGTGCACAATGTATGCTCAGTCTCAATTAGATAGAGAACATGAACAGTTGCATCTAGTTTTTCTTATTTGTTGTCTAAACAAAGTTGCAAAAGAATTTCACCTGCCAGTGAATGAGACATTCAGTGTCAATGTAGTTTATATTACAAACGACACAATAACATGACTTAACTGATGCAAAAAAGAAACAGAAAATGTTTGTTCCCAAGATACGGGCACTCCAATTTTGCTACTTCTCTTTAGTACTTCTTATTCATATTTGAACTGCTGCAATAATATTATATGTGAAAACAGGAAAGTAATGAACAAGAGTAACGGAAACGAACCTAAACCTCTTGCAGCCTTCTTTTCCTCAATTGGGTCCTTCACACTTCGAGCAAGCTCAAGAGCTGTCTTAAACTCGCCCAGTGCTTTTTCTGTTTCTTGATTCCTCAAAAAGTTCTTCCCAGCCTTCAATCGAGAAATCAACTCATGCTTTCTTGGATCAACTATCACCTCATTCTCTGGTAGTACTTTTGCACCAATAGGTGAATAACTCAAAGACGGAGCATATGACTCAATCTTAGCCTGCCTTCTTAGAGACTGATTGATTTGACGCAACTGTTCATTCACTCGCTGTAATTCTCCTTTCCTTTGCCGAGCAAGCAAGCCTATCATAGAAGCAATAAACTATCAACAAACTACTCAAAATGGCTATAAGGAATACACTTAATACAGTCTGTTGAAAAAAGAAATGCAATAGAACTGCTTAAAACGTGTTCATAAGCAAAGCCCTTAAATCCTATGGAACAGCATTAATGCTGATTTGATTATAAACCCAGTAATATCTTACCACCAACAGTGGCCCCTACGAGGGCTACAAACAGCAGTACAGGCATGTTCATGTTGAAAACAGAGTTTTCAGCTTCACATGTTTCTGCTAAGGCCTTCAAAGGTGTTGTCAGTATTAAGGCATTACCAATCAAAAGTTCCATTGCTGGGAATCTCAACTGTATGTCTCCCTGCCGAAGTGATAGTTTCCACAGGAGTGGAAAAAAAATTGTTAAATAGGGATCATCAGATCATAATAGATGCGAAGGGTTTAGGGTAACAAAAAATAGGAATTGGAGCACATGCATCTTCATGATATTAGACAAACTCAAATATCTTTTTATTCCCTCATAATGATGCATCTGTCAAAAGATGAAAATCAACCAACAGGGGGATTTAAGATACTTGAACGGAGCACCAGAATGCAATACTCATCAGGTTTCTACATAAACCTTCGAATTAAATACAAATGATGTTGTCATCTATAGATTGGCTTCATAAAAGGGTGTAACATATATTTTCCTCTTGTAATACTTTATCTATAGACTGGCTTTACACAAGTCACAAAGCAGGCCAGTTGACGGTGACAAATATGAAAAACCCCAATCTCCCAAAAATAAATATACAAATAAAGCACAAAAAGCTGGTACAGGAACTCACCATCATACCTGACATTTTTTGTTTGGCAACACATGGTGGATCTCAAACAGTCCATCTAAAGTATTCCCAAATGCTGACCTAAGCTTTTCGGCTTGAAATGGAAGAGAAGGTAACTTCCCAGGTTCTTACAATGAAAAAAACTTCCATGTCAATATGCAGACCAGCTTCAATTCAAGTGTACCAACTCATTTTTGCAACAAACAATGTACTAAGTTACTGCCCAAGAACATTGACAAGAAAAATCCCATAATGCAGTAGCTTTAAATCCTCACATTCCACTCACACCTTTGACCATGCCAAGCTTATTTATTCATTTCAATCTAGGAAGAAAAACTAAAAAGAGGGAAAATTTTCAATTATGAAGTCACCTATATCTGAGAATTCTAAGTCAACAACATCCCATTTTCTTTCCTTAACTTTCTGAGTAACCAAACAGGAGCCCAAGTTAAAATTCCCCCGGAAAACTCAAGGTCACTAAATCGGCACCTAAAAGAAAGAACTTTAAGAAGTCATTACTAACCGGGAAGACTGGACTTGACGGAGATTTGATCGGACAGTGGAGATCGGCCGGAGTTCTTCGGGTGAGTAAATAAGCAGCAGGAGAAACGGGCTACCACCGCCATTGCTTCGGATAAACGTTGGTGGCGTTACTGTGGGCTTTTAGATAAGCAGAATCTTTGTCAACTATAAAATAACTTTATTTCATAAATAACATTGGTGCCTCTGGTCATCCGACACGAGCAGAAGGATTGTATTTTGGATATTGATAATGGATAACTTTCTTCCTTACTATTTAATTTTTAATTTTATTAATAATAATAAATATGTTGCATAAATATATTGATATATTCTATTTTTCACCGTGCATTTTAAGAGTGGATTTCAACCCATCAAAATGAAAACCCTTAGACCAAGTCGATCTTCTTATTCTAATTTTCATATGTATTTTGAATTTAGCCTCTTCTTAAACACGTGACATTTCTTATTGAATTTAATCTCTTAAAAAAAGATGTTACATGTTTAATAATTGGTTAAATATGTTATTGAACAACATACCTCTTTTATTATTTTTTTTGGGACAAATCATAGAATACATGTTTAACACAATCCAAATCTGACACGACAAGTTTATTAAATTGGTCGAATTTGGTTTGAACATTCTTGACACATTTATTAGTATGACATAACACATCTCAATACCAACCCTAGTTCTCATACATAAAATATCAATTACACCCTCATCATGCCATTAGCTATTAAAACAAATAAATAATTATTTCTTTTTTCTTTAGTTGCCAAATTACACAAATCCTCTGTGGTATGAATCATATGCCAATGTCCCTTAAAGTTCTTAATAATATCCTTGTGGTTAAGCAAGTTACCAATATCCAATTTAAATCAAACTTTTCACCTCAATTTTGTTCAATTTTACTCATGTAGAGCCATGTATGATGGTGCAAATGGAAATTTAAGGCATTGGAGTCTGTTTGACACTTCTTGAAAGGACTTTTTCATAGTTCACCTTATGATATCGAGTAAAACTTCTAAGACAAATAGAGAGAAAAAGATGAAATATGAGATACGTAAGTTTTTCTCCATACAACCAAATGAACCAAGGGCTTTAATTTTTTTTTTTTTTTTTTTTTTTTGTTTTTAATAATAATTTTTTTTTCTTAGAGCTAGAGAGTGGGCACACTGATTTGAATTGGCCTAACTCAGATTTAACCATACCTTCAATTTCTTAAAATAAAAAATAAAAAAATTAAACGGCATAAGTTGGGCTATTACTTGCTGGTGGACCTGCAATTTGTTTAGGCCAAGAGTGGGCTTGCAATTTAATTGGTGCTATTTGGTAATTTGCTGGGCTCATACCCAATAAGCAACATTGCGCTGGAAAAGAGAACCCCAACAACACGTCGTCTTATGCAATTCCCAACAGTTTTTGTCTGACCCGCACTTTTGCATCTCGAATCCTTCGTTTGGATGAAGAAAAATAACTTGAAATTTGGTAAAAGTTGGGAATTTAAATGGTAAAATTGATAATTTCTTTGTTTGACAACTTAAACATGTAAATTATTAAATGATGTGGGAAAAAAAATCGTAAAATTAGGGCATGAGATCTAAATTGCCAGAAATTTAAATGACGGAGATGTAAATTATGTTATTTTAGAATTCTGTGTAATTTTCAATTCCTTCGTCCAAACATAGGGTTAGGGTATATTTCAAAGTAGTACGTAATCTACAAACTCATAGACAAACTAACAGAAAACCTATATGCAAACTGAAGCTTCATATATGCGATTTTTACATAAAATAATGGTGCATTATAATGTGTGAGCAAGCTGCCATTTGCTGCAGACTTTTACATGAATTAATCCACAGTAGCCTCGTATATCTTTTCATATATTTAATTAAAAACATATAAACCTGCTGCTGTTTTGGAATAAAAAAACCATTAAACTGCTATTTGCTGCAGATTTTTACATCAAAACATTATCCCCAGCAGCTTCATATCTCTAATAAAAACATATAAACCATCAGCTCTTTTCTAATCAAAAGCAATCAACACAATTGCCCAAAAAAACATATTTTTACATTAAAACATAATCCCCAGCAGCTTCATATCTCTAATAAAATAAAAACATATAAACCACCTTCCCTTTTCTAATCAAAAGCAGT
Organism: Prunus armeniaca; assembly: GCA_903112645.1. Lineage (NCBI taxonomy): Eukaryota > Viridiplantae > Streptophyta > Magnoliopsida > Rosales > Rosaceae > Prunus > Prunus armeniaca. The sequence continues at coordinate 2,933,726 of CAEKDK010000003.1, read as the reverse complement.
AAACCAGTTTCCCTTTTCAGGGGGGAAACTGAGACTGAAATTGACTTACATGGGGTATTTCAATAATTTAGCCTTAAAAATTTCACACATACCCAACAACAAAGTAACAAACGTCTCTTTAGGACAGCTACAAAGCTGATAGATTCGCTTTGAAACCCCGTTATGCGGGTCTTGGGATCAAAAGAACTCTACTCAAACTGGTTCTTGAGCTTTTAATTTGTACCACTATCAATTTGCAACAATTGCACATAAAAGCAGTTGATAGGTTTGAATTCAGAAGCTGAAACCCATAATTTATCTTCCATGTCAAGATTCCATATAACTTTGACTACTTGTCTGACGTATCCATTGCAAATTGATCAAAGTAGCTGGAAAATTAGTTCACAAGCTTTTTTTCAGTACTGACCAGCACATCCCGAAACAAGAAGCAAATTGAAACCAACAGTGATACATGATGAAGTTATGATTCCAAATTACCCCTAATGCGGGAAGCAAGTCTTTGCACATATTGATCATCAAAAGAATTATCAATCTCCTTAATCTTTGAGAGAAAGTCCATGGCTTCTTTATACTTTCTTGCTTTACAATAACCATCCACTGCAATCTTGTAGCTTAGCTCATTGGGCTTGCAATTGTTCTGAGTCATATAGCTAATCACTTCATCTATTTCTGAGAACATTCCCTGCCCTGCATAGCCTGTGATAAAAGTATTGTAGGTAAAGATACACGGCCGAATCCCTCTGGCTGTCATCTCGGAGAGAATTCTTATGGCCTCCTGCATGTGCCCTTGCCTGCAAAACCCTTTAATGACAGTGTTATAAGAGACTAGGTCTGGTTTCCCACCAGATTTTTGTAGGGCCATAAGTATTTCTTCTGCTTTCCAACACTCTCCCTTTCTGGCATACATGTCCATCAAGCTATTGTAGGTTACAAGATCTGGCTGAAGGCCGTTTTCACGAATCATGTACAACATGTCATTCGCCCGGTCATACATGTTGTTTCTAGCAAAAATTGAAAGCATCGAATTGTATAGAACCAAGTCAGGTTTGTATCCATTGCTCTGCAATTTCTGGAATGCCCTCTCCATACCCTTCAGTGCTCTACACTTGAAGTTTGCAAGAACAAGAGTTCTTAAAAGAACCCAGCTAGGAAAAATATGACCATCATAAATTTCTCTCTCAATTCTCTCTATCCCCTTCACATTCGCTCCCTTAGCATAGCAGTTGATCATCAATGAATATGAGGTTTCATTAGGCTTGAAGCCCTTACTTCTCATGTCTACAACAACAGATTCTGCTGCTTTCCAGTCCCCTCGCCGAGCCAGAGCATTTAGAAGTGCATTGTAAGTTGTAACGCATGGAGTAAATCCTGCTTTGATCATCTCATCGTACATCTGTGCAGCATCTATTTCCGACCCACACCGTCCATATGCACTGATCAAGGTATTAAATGTGTCCCTGTCAGGCTCAAAACCACAATTCTTCATTTCTCGAAATACCCGATTCACATACTTGTGCCTACCCTTATCACCACACATGGCAAGCATTGTGTTCCAGGTAATACGGTTGGGGGCGCATCCACTTGCCTTCATATCACAAAGCAGCATTATCATCTCCTCTGGTCGTGATTTTTTTCCGAGCATTCCAAGGATAGCATTGTAGGTACAAACATTAGGAACACAGCCTGTCGCCTTCATATGGTTGAACAACCTTAGAGCCTCTTCCTCCTTTCCAGCTTTACCATATGCATTTATCACAGTCGTGTATGTAACAGCATTTGGCATTGTTCCTTTTTGGGTCATGGTTTCTAGGACAGATGCACCTTCCTCAGAGAATCCTGCCCTCACATAAGCTGCCACAAGCTCATTGTAAGTAACAGCATCAGGTGGGCAATTGTTGTCCTCCATTTCTTTTAATATACTCAAGGCCTCTGTAAATACCCCCGCCTTGCCGAAAACTTGTAACAAAGCATTGTAGGTAACAGTTCCTGGTACATAGCCTTGTGACTTTAATCCAGCAAAGAAACTCTTTTGCCTCATTCAACAACCCCTCTCTTCCACAAGCAGATATCACCGTACTACAAGTAAACTCATCAAATTCAAATCCTTTGCTCCTCATCTCCTCCAAGAGGCCTAAAATTTTATTCCAAGATCGACCCATCTTCCCATAAACATCAAGCATGACATTGTATGTGACCAAAGTTGGTGAGAGACCAATCTCCACCATTTTGTTAAACAGGTCAATTGCACGTTCATACTTGCCAGTACGAGAATGAGCGTGAATGATAGTCGTGTAAGCTCGAACATCTAATGAGTATTTCTCTATAGGAATCACATCAAACAATTTTGATGCAATCGTATGCTGTGACTCTCTACCAAGAATTCTAACCATTAGTTCAATCATCGGATTATTTAATTTCAAATTTTCTGTGCTTAAGTTGGACAGAATCCATTCGAACAACAAAAGGGCTCTTTCCCAATTGCCGGAGAGGTCCAATGCTTTCAAGAGACTAATCAAATCAACTTCAAACAACTCAAACTTAGCAGAATCAAAGAAATCATTCAAACTATGCAAAGGCTGCTCTACAATGGAACTGAACATCAACTTACCCTTTATTGTCAAAAAGTCAAGAAGCCCATCTTCTGGTTTCACCTCTACTTTATCGTCCTCAAAATTTGGGACCAAAATTGAAGCGGGTTTCTTCAGTTGATGATGCTGTTTTGGGGTTGAATCAACTGAAATTTGAAGAGAAGGGAAATTGCCATTGGTTTGATGAGGTGGGTTTAAAGGTTTGAGCTTGGGGCGAGTGTTGGGTGGTGAAGAGAGGCTCAGAAGGTGCTGGAGAAGGGAGTCAATAGGAAATGGAGGAGATGGAGTCTGAGGAGGGGGTGGCAATGTTGTTGAATTGAATTTCACAGGAGGGCTTGGTTGTATTGGTCTGTTTGTTGGAAGGGGATATGCTGGTCTGGATGGAAAGAAAGTACCTTCCATTATAAAGATAATTGGAGTTAAAGGGTTTTGCTACAATGGATGAGCAGAGAAGCTCTATTGGTTGACAAGTGAGAAAATAAGCAGAGAAGATTGGATTTGGATATAGCAGCGGTAGATGGAGAGAGCATTTTGGCATGGGTTTTGATTTTGTGACTTGGATGAGAGACAGACAGAGACAGAGAGATCATTGGTCTCTATTGAAGGAAGATGATATTGGGCAAAAGATTGGGTTTATGAATAACTGAGTTTCTTTCAAGGGTATCTTTGTCTCTTTGCTATATTTGAAAGTCTTTTTGGCCATATATACATAGGGCCTCCATATATATATATGATAATTCTCTTCGGTCTTTCATGTCTCGGTCTGTCTCTGAAGCAGACGAAGGGTTTTAATTAAACCCTCACTGCACTTCGGCTTCCCGCGCTCTGAGCTCCTCTTGGGTTTAAGTGAGAACCAGCTACCTAGAAGCCACTGGAAAACCCTAGGGTTTTGAGGACAGCGTCGTTTTGGTGGCAATAGACGTCGAAATGGATACTTCTCCAAGCTTCTTCGACCCTGAAGACCTCTCAACCAGAGAGAAATTTCGTCGATACGGGTTCGAATCCAAGATTTCCAATTTAGCTCAAGATACTGTTGTTTTGGGTGATTTGGTTTTGGCTGGGTGAAGCTTGATTAATAAATGGACTTTTTAGTCTTATTGTGCCATTTTAATGGAAACTTATCTACTTTTGATTGGTAAATATTGGTTCAAGCATTAGGGTTATGATTTCAGACTGTAAAGGCTCAGAATTGAATTAGGCATGATGTGTGTGTATTTTGCAATTAATGTTCAAAATTGTGCTTCAAATGCCCCTAGAGAGCTCCACTCTGTTTTATCTTTTCCTTTTCCCTTTTGCACTCTTCATAGTATCCTCCTTTATGGTTTACTGAAAAATCTGGGTATTGTTCCTACTGGTTTTCCATTTTATATGTTTGAAGTGAACCCCTTCAGGTGTTTTTGGAACTGTAAGTAAGTGTGACATTTATTTTTGCTTTAATGTAATGCCAGGAAAAGGCACTTGGGTTCAAACATATCTCCGCACCAAGAGAATTCAGCTTCAAAATTTAGTGAATCTAGGCTACTCTATGATGGCCAGAGTATACATAGCCCGGCCAATGCTGCACTTCTTCTAGAAAATATTAAGCAAGAGGTTGAAAGCATTGATCCTTATCACTTGGAAGGAACTCCTGGAAAGACTCCTGTCTCAAAAAGGAGGTCGCCCATTGATGGGACAGAGGTGGATGTTGGTGCCGGTTCTGGTTTAGTCCACCGTTCAATAAAATTGCTCAAGCAGGAGGAGGACTCACTGGCTGATGATGGAGATACAACCTTTGCTTTATTTGCTTCTCTACTTGATTCTGCTCTTCAAGGTGTTTGAACTAGACATACCTAAATAATGTTGTACTCGAAATTCAGATTTCTATTTATTATATTTTTTCCCTCCATTTTCAACATTTCCTTTGAGAGTGTTTCTGATCTCAAGCTTCTTCTCATTGTTATAAATTGTATCAAAGTTTCCTAATGAGCAGCTTGATGTAGCATTTAATTGCATCATTGGTGATATGCAGGGTTGATGTCTTTTCCTGACTTGATACTAAGGTTTGAAGGATCCTGCCGAGACGTTTCAGAGTCAATTAGGTATGCTCCTTGTTATTGAGAACACTTGTAAGCTGGTATAGAAGCTGTTAGTATTGCAGATACACATAAATGAACCATTGGGTTTTTTCTACAGGTATGGTTCCAACATACGGCATCGTATAGTAGAGGACAAGTTGATGAGGCAGAAGGCTCAGCTCCTTCTCGATGAGGCTGCTTCATGGTCGCTCCTGTGGTACCTTTTTGGGAAAGGAAATCTATCGCTAACCTCTGAACTTCTTATGCTAGAACTGATTTCCTTCACACAACCACATATAGATGTTCACACAAATACATGTAATGTAATTAGGTTATAAGGATGCTGTAATCCAGGTGAATTTAATAATAAAGTTATCTCAGATGTCTTATATTTTGCTAGTACAAATCTTCTGATGATAATGAAATAGTATTTGAATAATGATTGAATTTGATGAGGCGTAATTTCTCTGATTTAATGCAGAAGGGGTGAGGATTATCTCCTGTTCCAAAATGTTACAATTTAACATGCATGCTTATAAACATTCGTGTATTATGTGAACACTGCACTTTAAGTCCATCTTCCATAACATTGTTAGATGGATTTCAGTTCTTGGACTCTCCAATCCTGTTTTTTAATGCTTTGTAGATTTGGTGTCCAAATGGAAATACGAATACACGTCTGTAAATGTGAAAAAAAAAAAAAAAAAAAAAAATACTAACTTGCCATACCTTATGATACCTGTATTCTAATAATTTGCAATTGCAGGCAATCCGACAAGATTTAATATTTTATCTTTGCATATTCTAATCTATTAATCTCTTCTAAAAGTTTACCATCTTCTAGGAAAGAAAACTGTTTGTAGATATAACTAGGTAAATGTTTTGGTTATTTTATAGGTTTATTCAGCTATATTCTGAGTTATGTTTATTTTCTAGTTGGTGTAAAGAATAATCTCGTGTTCCCTTTGGGTTACTAACATTTGCTTTTGGCTGTGAGTCTTACACTTATGAGCTCTGGGTTTTAGTGTGACAGTTAATCTTCTTCTTGCAGGGACTGAAGAGATTCCTAAAGAGCTCATCCTGGTAAGGCATTTTCCTTGTCATTAGTTGTTTGATTGGAAAACATATGAATTCCTTTATTTATTTATTTATTCAGAAAATTTAGTACATTACGTACAGGGAGGTTAGCCAGTTACAGGGAGGAGTTTGTTCTCATTTAAATATATTGACTCATGACAGTTGCCCTCAACATCACACTTGGAGGCTTGCCAATTCGTCGCAGAGGACCATACAGCACAATTATGTCTACGGATTGTTCAATGGCTGGAAGGCTTAGCCTCCAAAGCACTTGACTTGGAAAGAAAGGTTATTACTTACTGCTACATTTTTTTATTCCAAAATATCTGGAATTGTGCGCAAAAAGTTATGATCTGGCTAATATGCCAATCTGTTCTTATGCAAATTTCTGAGTACTAGTATCACACCATGGCCTGTATTAACCTCGTTATTTGGAAAAGACTGTGAGCTCTCACAGCTTCTTGTGTACTGAGAAATTTTGAACATGGAAATTGTCAATACTTTCAGGTGCGAGGGTCTCATGTTGGTGCCTGTCTCCCAAGCTCTGGAATTTGGTACCATACTCAGTGCTATCTTAAGAAAGGAGCATCCAGTACAAATACGATTCATCACTTGGATTTTGATGCTCCAACACGTGAACATGCTCAACAATTACCTGATGACAAAGTATTCTTTGTGCTTGTCTTACAAATTTCTTTGAAGTTTGCTTCGCTTTTTGCAGTCCCATCTTGATGTTTCCTGTGGCCATGTTTCTTCATTTGTATATAGAATTTGTGCACTTTTAAAAATAATTATCTACTATAAAATGGATTTTTAAATTAATAGGTTGTCTAATGGACTTCTTTTTATAACTGCCCCCTTTCCCCTCCTTGAGTTCTCAATGCATTGCTGGCTTATTTTGTAGTACCCCATGAATATGCAACCAGGTGTACAAACACAGACACAAACACCAATCAGAGGAATAATATACTTTTACTTTCATGATTACAGAACTTACATTTGACCAGGTGAACACTTAGGGAAGACACCATACTATAATGTAAAGAATATCAAGTTGTAAGTAGAAGATTACCAGCATTGTATATTTTCTTATAAGAATATGAACCCTTCTGTCTTGTCTGTTGTCTGGAAATTGCATTTAAAATTATGGAAAGTACTTTAGATTCTGTAGAGTTTTAACAATGCAGTATGCGTGCCTTTGTGCTGCAACACAACACAAATTAGTCTTCCAAAAATAGTATCTAGGTTTACATTATTTTTGTATTAAAGGGGACAGGTGTTGTCAAGTCAGAGTCAATTAACTATATACTGGGCTCCAATCCTCACCTTTTTTCCGGCTAGGGATTTACAAATCTACTTTTAACGTAAGTGTTTGACTTGTACTTTTTTCCATGTTGAAGACTGTTCCCTAAAGGGGCTTGTATATATTTTTATGCATGTATGCTCGTCTCAGATAACGTTTTGACAATTTTACTCCTACAGAAACAAGATGAATCTCTTTGGAAGATGTCTGGACTCTTTTAAGAGCTGGAAGACTGGAAGAGGCATGTCACCTTTGCCGATCTGCAGGACAGGTAAGAGAAGTTCTGAAAATATGAGATTAATACTTTATTTTAGGTTTCGTGTTCCTGTCCTGATACATATTAACATTTTGGTAGCCATGGAGAGCTGCAACTTTGTGCGTATTTGGTGGACTTGATCAGTTTCCTTCAATTGAAGCCCTGGTGAAAAATGGAAAGGATAGAACTTTGCAAGCCATTGAGTTGGAAAGTGGCATTGGCCACCAATGGCATCTGTGGAAGTGGGCTTCTTATTGTGCATCAGAGGTAGGGTTTGAAGGATTTGGCAATAGAAAATTCTGTCCTTTTAGATGAAGTTCATATGTTGTTTAATCCATTTTAGGTTCTTTGAATTTTATAACATCTCTCTCCAACATGCGTGAATAATAAAATTGAATGCATTTTGCGGCTGAAGGCAGGTCCTGCGAACACACACACACACACACACATATATATATATATTTTTAATTTTAATTTTTTGTTTTCTCTCCATGGTTTTCTCATTGTTCTGACTGTCATAAAATTTTCTGTTGCGTTTTCTTTACAATTAATTTTTTGTCCAATTGTGATTTAGAGGTTGCTTGTTTTATTTTAACACCTGAAGTATTGTAACATGCTAAATTTCCTTTCTATCTTTGTTTGGAAGAAAATAGCAGAGCAAGATGCTGCTAAATATGAATCAGCAGTCTATGCAGCACAATGTAGCAATTTAAAGCGCATGCTTCCAATCTGTACTGACTGGGAGGTATTTGTTTTTTCCCCAACTTACAAAAATCCGCAAATCTCCTTTAATCTCATATGTTGTTGTAACTAATTTTTATATGGTTTTTCTTTCTGAGGAGTCAAGAGCTTGTTTTGTATTTACTGTTTAATGGTTCATATATTGAGATTTTTAATTGTTAAGTGACAGCGTGTTACAGTCCCTTCATAACTTATATAAAAAAAATTCCTAAAGAGCTTAAAAAATTGGCTCTACTCATGCACAGGAGGTTTGCAAAAGAAGTGTCTCAGAACAATAAATTTTATAATTTTAAGGCTGATAAAAAGTCTTCCCAACAAGCAAGAATCTAAGTCACAGACTTGGGATCACCTATTTCACTGCAGGCAAAGAAAACACAAAAGACCATAGCTCCCTGGTAAGCAGACAATTCAGCAAAAGATGGTCAAGATCAACTGTATCGCCACTACTCTTGTGCATGCAACATAAATTGATAATAATGTTGTTCCACTTCCTAAGGTTTCCAACCATCAAAGTTTATACAAAGTCTCCTTGCCAAGTCCACTTTTGTATGGTGAAAATATTTTTATGTTTGCTGCATTGTAAAACTAGTTTATATGTCTAGGAATGCTGTTCTCTTGGAGTTCTTTGTTGATAATATTGATTTTTTTATTTATTTCCTTGTAACACCACTGTCAGTTTTAGATGCCTTTTTTGAAATCTGACCAAACACATTTTCAGTCAGCATGCTGGGCAATGGCAAAGTCATGGCTAGATGTTCAGTTGGATTTGGAATTGGCTCATTTAGAACCAGGAAGGTTGGATCAATTTAAAAGCATTGGAGATGCAATTGATGGAAGTCCTGGACATAGTGATGGAGCTGTTCAGCCTTCAAATGGACCAGGAATTTGGCCACTCCAAGTTTTGAACCAGCAACCACGACAACTTTCTGATCTTCTTCAGAAACTTCATTCAGGGTAATGTTTACAGTGCGATTTTCGTTCTGATTTTGAGCTGTCCGTTCTGCAGTGTTTCTTAACGGTAACAAAAGTGTAATTTATTCAATATGCAAATTTTATTTTATTTGAATTAGGGAAATGGTCCATGAAAGTGTTACTCGAGGATGCAAGGAGCAGCAACGCCAAATTGAGGTATCTTGAAAAGGAAATAAGTTAGTTGACTCTGTTTGTTTCGATGGAAAATAGTTGCGTTGAAATTTTTTTTCTAATGTTCGTTTGAATGGAAAAGCTTTCTCATGTGGAAACTTCTTTAGGACAGGCATTTTCTTTCTGTTAGAAAATGTTTTCCCCCTAAAATCGCCAAGACAGAAAAAAAAAATATATATAGTCAAAGAAAATATGAAGGAAAAAGGTTTCTCAAACACTTGTACTAGGTTAAGCCTTGACCAGAATATAATCAAGAAAATGTTATTGTGGGAAAAAAATTTCCTCAAAGAAATCTGATTTCCTAACAATTAGAGCCTTAGTTAGAATTGGATTTCCAGGTGAAGTTGTTCGGTGTTTCTACTATATTGGGTAAATGTGTTCTGTTGAATCTTATGTTCATGTTTATTTGTCTTGACAAAAGAATTGGAAGGTGTTAATGATTTTTTTAATTTATGCATGCTCCTAATGCTATTTTATTCACCACTAATATTTGCTCAACTCTTCTATGAATATGTGTGCACTATTATACATATATATATATATATATATATATATATATAAGTTCCCACTCCTGCCTGTGTTCCATTATTTGGTGATCACAGATGATTCTAAGTACCCACTATTTCTTCTTTATCCAAAGGAAGGATACAAATTTTTGTGTGCTTATAACAACACATTGTTTCACAGATGATTCTAATGTTAGGGGATATTGCACGATTGCTAGACCTTATATGGTCGTGGATAGCACCTTCAGAAGATGATCAGAATGTCTTCAGGTAAGGTTATGTTAGTTGCCTTCAACTCAGTTCTAGATATATGTGTCAGATGGCAAACCAAGTTAACTCTTTATTCCTGGGCCCTATAACATTTGGTATGACCAAATACTAACTCATACAAATAAGTGTTGTTTCTGCCCACTGGAAAGTCCCAGTGACAATGTATCAGATGCTCAATGCAACATGCAAGTTCTTCAATGGATGATCACGATGATATTATGATTTTTCATGTTAATGTGTTTTGGTGATTTCTTTCGTACATGAGTATTCTCAGTTTCAATAAATTTTTGCAAACAAATTTCTTGTAGTCCTACATGTTCCACTAAACCAAACACATCAAGTGGTTCTCTAGTTGCTTAGGATTTGCTGAATGCCTAATGGGCGTTGTTTTTTTCTGTCAGGCCTCATGGAGATCCTCAGATGATTCGATTTGGTGCTCATCTAGTGCTTGTGCTCAGATACTTACTTGGTGATGAAATGGATGCTTTCAGAGAGAAAATTATGAATGTTGGTGATCTCATTGTACACATGTAAGTAGTTTCAAATCATGTCTAATGCAGTTGCGATGTGACGAGGTACCCAAACTATAGTTAATTACCATTTTGTAAAACCAATGACCATGATGAACAACAAAAAGAAAACTTGGGGAAACAATATGAGGAAATAAGATGTATTCTTTAACCCCCTGAAGGGATTAAATAGAATACAACTCTATTGACACGAGAAAACTAAATTTCAACCAAGTCACTTAATTCAGGGAACTATCACACACCCTAACAAGCTAGGAAACCAAATCTTTTTACAATCATAATTACAATATGCTTTTATTTTCTATCATGTTGGCAAATAGAGATCCCATAAATTTAACCACGTAATTATCTTTAGGCCAAAGCTGAAGCTGAGTTCTTCCCTATGGCTGTTTTCCTTTCTGGTTTTCTTTTTTCTTTGAGGTATACAAAAAAGACCCGGAAATTGCCAAATTTGTCTTCACAGAAGGTGTTGGGGAAGGTCTTAGGTTTATAATGGTAGAGAATCTTACCAAGAAGAAATGACAATTACCATAAAATAGCGTGTTTATCTTCTACTGCTTCGTTGCTCCATTGGAGTCTTGTTCTTATACCTTATTTGGATTTTTTATCATCTTATTTTTCTGTAATCTCCCCCCCCTCCTTCGTAATTAAAAGTTAAAATATTTTCTTTTAAAAGTGGAGATATATGGCACATTTCCAAATTATATCTCGTAGTGGAATTCTTCAACGTGTGCTTGACATGGATTTGGTTCCCATGTAGAGGTGTCTACCTTCACTGACCCTTGAATGAGCTCAGTGTGGAGAGAGGGTGTCTTTGGAGAAAGCTTAAATTTTGTCTTATCGTTTGCAGGTATGCCATGTTTTTGTTTTCCAAGCAACATGAGGAGTTGGTGGGTATATATGCTTCTCAACTTGCACGCCACCGGTGCATTGACCTCTTTGTGCACATGATGGAACTGAGGCTGAACAGCAGGTAATGGTGACTCCTTACTTGGGTTATGAGGTTAATGTTTCTATGCATATTTTTTTTAACAAAAGTATATATGGTATTCAAGATTTGCAGATTGTATCATAATTTTATGTTAGCAAGATATTTCAGATTGTAGGGTATTCTGTGCAAGGGTCAACGTGCAGCTTTATCGATAACTTCTTATAAATGATTTCTTTGTTGCCTGTTAACAGTGTGCATGTCAAATATAAGATCTTCCTTTCTGCTATGGAGTATTTACAATTTTCCCCTGTGGACAACTCGAAAGGAAGTTTTGAAGAAATTGTTGAGAGGTTTTTCTGTTTCTTCTTGATACTACTTTACTTTTTGGGTAGGAAGAATGCAATTTGATCTTGCTATAAGTTATTCTACTTCTAACAAACTGTTAAACAGGGTTTTGTCAAGATCTCGGGAAATCAAAGTTGGTAAGTATGATAAGCTATCAGATGTTGCAGAGCAGCACCGGCTGCAGAGCCTTCCGAAAGCTATGGTTATCCAGTGGCTCTGCTTCACACCCCCCTCCACAATTACTAATGTTGAGGATGTCAATACAAAACTTCTTCTGAGGGCTTTGATGCACAGGTAATGGTTGTACCATGCTGTATAGCTTGATATTAGGATTGTGGAATATGAAGCTGATTTCTCGTCAGTATGCAGCTCTGAAATCAAACAAAAATGAATACACTGCATGCGATTTATTCTAGGTTCTTGGCTTCCTCAAATATAACCTTTTTTAAAATTTTTCTTTTTCCTATAGCAACATATTGTTCCGGGAGTTTGCCCTGGTTTCAATGTGGAGAGTTCCTGCAATGCCCATTGGTGCTCACACATTACTTAGTTTTCTTGCTGAACCTTTGAAGCAACTTTCAGAATCTTCTGATAGCTTGGAGGATTACAACGTTTCTCAGAACCTGGAAGAGTTCCACGATTGGGTATGCTTCATTTTTGTACATCTCTCTCTTTCTCTCTCTCTCTCTCTCTCTCTCTCTCTCTCTCTCCCCAATTAACCTTGACAACTTATTAGGATGCTATCCCATCCCTGTGAAATTTTATATAAATATAGATATTGAATCATTATTCATTTTGAACAGAGTGAGTATTATTCTTGTGATGCAAAATATCGCAATTGGCTCAAAATTGAATTAGAGAATGCAGAGGTTTCTCCACTTGAACTCTCAATGGAGGAAAGACAAAGGGCTATTTTAGCAGCCAAGGAGACTGTGAATTCGTCTTTGTCATTGTTGAGTAAGTTGATTATTTCTCTTATTGGATTTTTTTCAAAAAAAAAGGAAGATCTGGTTCGGCTAGTGTTTGTTTAAACACTACGGATTTTGCTGAGGACAATGGATTCAGCTTTGCATATTTAATTTTAATTGCTTGACAGAATCCATTATTTGTGTCCTCTTTTGTTTCAGCTTTTGAGTTTGAATTTGAATGTCTTGACATATAAATATTCTGTCTTTTGGCTATAGGAAAAGAAAATCCTTGGTTAGCTCCTGGTGAAGATCATGTGTACGAATCTGTGGAACCTATATTTCTTGAATTGCATGCCACTGCAATGCTTTGCTTGCGTTCCGGTGAATGCTTGCCTCCAGATGCAACTGTGTGCACTACTTTAATGAGTGCTCTTTACTCTTCAGTGAGCGAGCAAGATGTGTTAAATCGGCAACTAATGGTATGTTTATTTGTTTGCGGAAACCGATGGGAAGAAAGGGTAAAGTAAATGTGGATTGACATATTTTCAAAACCAAGTAAGAATCCAAATTCCCCTTGGTGTGGGATCACAATGGCAAGAACAATAATGGAGACTTGTGCTGTCCAGAATATTGGCTAGGCCTACGTAATTTTTTATGCATTAATGCCTCTGTTTCTTAAATTTTTATTTTCCTTACAAATAGGAATTTTCTTTTTCCGTAGATAAATGTCTCCATATCCTCAAAGGACAATTACTACGTAGAGGTTGTGCTTCGCTGCTTGGCAGTTGCAGGTGATGGTCTTGGGCAACAGGAACACAATGATGGTGGTATTCTTAGTACTGTTATGGCTGCTGGCTTCAAAGGTAAGCAATATTATTGATACTGCAGTTCTATTGTGCCTTGCATGTCGGCTACACTTGTTCTGGAACTAATTGTTATATTGGAATTTCAAGAAAAAGCAAAGGGTATGTTGAAATAAAATGGATTGTTTTTCTTTTGGGTGCATTCCGCAGTTCTCTATGTTCAACCTAACCCAATCTTGATCAGTTGATCAAAGTACAGTCGTGCTCCTATAGAATCAAAACTGAATAAAATCTAATCAACTGGTAACAAAATTTCTTTACAAAGAAAAGGAACGATGTGACACTAAAACAGGGTTATGAAGGGAACAGAATGTACTCATCAAATGCTATATTTAAAAAATAGCAGAAGTGGTGATTAAACTGATTAATTGTCATTGCAGGTGAGCTGCTTCGATTTCAATCTGGAGTCACAATGGAGATTTCCCGATTAGATGCCTGGTATTCGAGCAAAGGTGGTTCCTTAGAGAGCCCAGCAACATACATTGTGCAGGGCCTTTGTCGTAGGTGCTGTATTCCAGAAGTCATTCTTCGGTGCATGGAGGTAACCTTCTTCCCTGGTAGCCCCAATTTGAAGTCTGTGTTCAAATCATTTTATATAATAACAAAAAAACTGTGCTCCCCTTTCATGGTGTAATGCATGTCACTATGTGCAGGTCTCTCTTTCGCTTATAGAGTTGGGTATGCCACCTGAAGGTCATGATCAGTTGATTGACTTAGTTGCTTCGTCCGAGGCTGGGGTTCTTCATTTGTTTAGTCACCAACAATTGCAGGTAAGCTAATATATACTTGTCATTTGTTTACAGGGTAGACAATTTATAACTTGATGCTTTAACCATATTTCTCCTTTGTCTATTGAGCAGTCTCCACTTTTAAACAATCAGATGAAAATGCATATGTCCTAGGGGCAGGCACTTTTGTAGCGTAAATTAAATATCTTTACCGTCAAAGTTTCCACGGATAACCATTGAAGAGCTTCAGTGAAGCTCTCCCTAGTTTACTTGCTCTTTTGAAGCCGTTGTCGATTGATATGAGCTGATTAATTGAACGGCTGTCTCATGTGTAGGAATTTTTATTGGTTGAGAGGGAATACTCCATAAGGCAAATGGAGCTTGAAGAGGAGCTTTCTTCTTGACTTGACTGTTGTTGTTGGTCATGAGCATGACAAGGTGGGTCTCTGGTGCTAACTGCAAGGTTGATAAGATTTGTAAAATGGTATACCACATATGCTGATCTTTGCTTTCTCGACTTAATTATTTTGGTTAGCATATCGACGTTGATGGAAATGTCAAGAATTATGATTTTGGAAAATATAGAAAGTAGAAACATTGACAAGAGATTGATATCGAACCAAATTGCAAAATGAAAATATCGAAAAAATATTGTATAATGTTTTTTGGGGTTGAAAGAACAAATATTGTATCTAATATTAAGAAGTATCGATGATATTGTTAGTATTTTATTGTTGGTAAACATAATCTGATTGATATTAGTCCATTGTATTGAGCAATTCCTGAACGCAATTCATTTCAGGGACAATTTCGTTTTCATTTTTCATAATCACTTTTTTTGGTAACAAATTTCGTTTTCAGTTTTCAAAATCACCTGTATTTTAAAAAACAACTTGAAAGTGTTTTCAATTTCCATTTTCCTTTTTTTGCACTCATTTTTCATTCATTAATTTTACATCATCACACATGAAATGCACTCTAATTATCAAAATTCGGTATTTAGAACCACCCAACTTGGACCTGCCCGCCCGATTCTTGCCTTCAGCCAGGTACTCAATCTAAGTCTTGGGAATTCCAGATCTAAAATTCACAACAACAAAAAAATCATCCAAAAAAAATTACTGCATACTCTTAGTAACATACACTTTCATTCTATGATTTTAAAATCAAAATTTGACCCCAAAAAATTCATTTTCCAAGTTTCACATAAAATTTAAAATTGAAAAGTGGAAACTGAAATAATTACCAAATGGCCATAATTTTCAAGTCTTTATTTATGGATCGCTAATGACACAAATCATTCACTACCAACTACAAAGACATCTAATTACTAATTGTAATGAAATAAATATACGAACATGGCATTTTTCAAAAAATACTATTTTTTTAATATAAAATGATTACCATCTAATCAAACGATTAAAATATATTTTTATTTGGTTGATAAGCCAAGACAGGGACTCCATGGACTGAGCATATCATTCGTTGGGCCCAAGCTACGCAGAATAAGAATAGATAGACCTCAAAGAATAGAATGATCTTACAACTTGATGAATGCTGGTTGTCATCTCAGCCTCCCAGAAATCCCTCAAGCTCTTGCACAAAGCCCATCTAATCTAATCTAATCTAATCTAAAGACACCCTCAGCCAGCAATACATTAGTTTTCTTCTCCCAATAGGAAGAGCATCACATAAATAGGAAAACCCCATGATGTGTTTTGTGCGTGATCTATTTGAGCCCAAGTAGCCCAAGTAGCATATATTGGGAAATCAACTTTTCACACTAGTGATGGCATGGCGAGGTTATTATGCAACAAGAATTTTGCTACATAAAAATAGTTTAATGAAACAATTTCAATAGCAAAAACTTAGTGAGTGCAACTAAGTGTCTAGTTTTCAAATTTTCCTTTTTAGTGTGGTACCTAAGATTTGTTTTGATGTACGAAATATTGGGATCCCTCAAGATCTTCCGACTAAATATGATCGGGGACTTTATCAAATATTATAATTAAGATAATTTTAAATTTGTTTTTGTTATTGGAGGAGGCTTGGAATCTCTTTTGGAAAGAAAAGTATTGCTAATATCAAAAGGTTGTTGGTTAATAAAGATAATGTTTTCGCACGCGCGAGAGCCTCCTCTCTCTTGACATTCATTTCTTACCTCTTGGCGCGCACAAGCACCTCCTCTTCTATTGACATTCCTTTCTTATCTCTTGGTGGCGCGCGCGAAAAGCCTTATCTTCCTCAACATTCTTTTCTTACCTCTTGGCGGCGACTGCAAGAGCCGTCTCTCTCTTCCGACATTCATTTCTTACCGCTTGGCGCGTATTCGTGCACGCAAGCACTCATTCTCCTAACATTCCTTTTTGACCTCTTGGCCGGTATTGGAGCGATGGAGAGCCCCCTCTCCTCACGACATTTGTTTCTTACCTCTTGCCGCCATTAGTTTTATGAAAACATAAATTTTTCATTAAGATTTTTATTAAAAAGTGGATGGGAAAATATAATATATGTACAATAACGACATTGTTTTTAAATTTATGTCACAAGTATGTATGCTAAAAAAAAAAGTGATACGTGTGAAAAACAAATTCTGATAAAAAAAAAAGTACGAAAGAAAAATTCATGTGTTGAGAAAAACGAGGATGAAAATAGAATTTGCTTAATCCAAATCAGTATATTAAACTCATATAGGCAACTAGCGCAGCCAATGACTCCCCGAATGCTAATCATATAAAAATCATATCAGACTCACAAAGAAGAAGACAACACAAACAGAAAACACTTTCTTCAACGAGCTTCACAACTCCCCCGCGTCTCTCTTTCTTCTCAGTTTTCTGTTAACTTTCTCATGAATTCAAAACTAACTGAAAAAGACACAATTTTTCTTTAGGGTTTTTGCTTCTCTTCTTCTTTTCCCTTATTTTTTTGTTAATAAAATTAATAAAATTATTTTCCAACTTCTTTTCCATGATCCAAACTCTCCTCCACAGCGACCTCAGATTCAAATTCTGAGAAAATTCAATAAAATCTCATCATGGGTGTTTCGTTTAAGGTCTCAAAGACCGGTACCAGGTTCCGTCCCAAGCCTCCTCTGCAATCCGAGACCAGCGTTGTTGACGATGACGTGTCCGATACTTCCAGAAGCAGCTCCCGAGCTGCCCCCAGGAATGAATCCAATGCTCGAATGCTCGAGGTAAAATTTTGAGATTGGTCAATTTCTCTCTATTTGGTTGCTGATAAAACGTGGGAAAATAAGCGAGGCAATGCGAGAAAAGTAATTGAAAATCTGGGTCTGGTTCTGTGTATTTGTGTGCATATGTATATAAGCAAAATTGAACTTTGCAGAGTGAAAAATGAACTTATTTTCTTCTTCGGTTTTCTGGGCTCTTCTTTTTGTTTTTGTTTTTTCTGTGTAATCAAGTGGAGGATTAATTACTGGGCTTGTTTTTTGTTACCCAAATATACAGGAAAGAAGAGACAGAGAGGTTTTCAAATTTTCAGTTTAATTCGATCTTTTGGCATATGGGTTTTGCACGAGTGTGTTCAGGCGTTGTACAGAGTCTTAATTTGAATATTTGGCTTAATCGTAGTGAATTTTTTTATTTTTATTTTTGGGGGTGGAAGCTGGATGTTGAAATTAAAAGAATTTCAGATCCAGCTCTTTATTTTCACAACGGGTATTTTACTTAAGGGGGAATTTATTCATTTCCTAGAGTTTTTAGCTGCGGTGGCGTCTTATGATTAAACGATCTGATCATTGAAGCTAAATCTATTCTTGAACTAGACTTGAAGAGTTGCTATGTGGACTCAACGAAAATGTTAAAGTTCTTCTTGTGAAATTTGTAGTTTTACTCCATTCTGTCGGTGGGTTCTAGTTGTTTTGGTTTAATTTGTGACGAGCAGGAAAATTTCGAGAGTTGACGCTTTTGATCAATATACCTAGTCTAACTGGTTAATAGTCTAATACAGCTTTTCAATTTCTGTAAGTTACATTTTCTGCAGTGGTAAACGAGATTGATGCATACGGAATCTATATTCTTATCCTGATATATACATGGACATAACTTTTTGTGTGCCCTGATATGGAATGTGCAACCACAGAATTTTGATTATAGTTTGAGTGAGAGCCTTTGAATAAGGAGAATGAGTAGAGGGTTTGATGTACAATTTGCATTCTATTTTTGTTTTTTGACAAATTAGATTCTCTAATGGTTGACCATATAGGGTGATGTCATTGAGAGACATGGTAGTGTGCCCGGGGTGTCTGGTTCATCAATGTCTTCTGAAGGGCTTCTCGTATCTCCAGGTTTGTCACAATTTGTTTTTCTGTTTCGTTTTTTTTGGGTGCATATTCATTGTTTTACCTTGATTTTGCTTCCCTTTGTTTTTACAGAGAATGAAGTTTCCTTCACTTTGAATCTCTTCCCAGATGGATATTCTTTTGGAAAACCCTCAGAGGTTTGTTACAATGAAAAATAAATTATGGATAACATTATATATATATATATATATATATTCATGAAAAACTGATTCTTTTACATCTTATTTGTTATTTTAAGGTCTTATGTATTTTATGAATTTTCAGAATGAGAATTCTCATCAAGGTACACTTCAAGATGTTCCAAAGTTGTTGCACCCGTATGATAGGACATCTGAAACTCTTTTTTCGGTAAATGTCTAGTCATTTTAACCTTTTCCTTCTATATCTTTTGTGCATCCAGTTAGGGTTAGAAATTTGCAACTTTTGTTAAGAATATCGAATAGTTGCATGCATTATGACAACTCTTATATTGAGAAATTGTATATGAAATCTTTGCTGTTTTGTTGGTTCAGTGAACTCCAGCAAGCTGACTGTTGATGAGTTTCTCTCATTAGATCCATATATCAATAGACTTAACCCATCAATGAGCATGATGACATGGACTGAGTGTGTAAAACCAAACAAAGAAAAAAACAAAAAACGAAAGAGAAAGATGGTTTTGTCAAAAAGTGTTTCATCATTTTATTTATTTGAATTTAAATAGCTTATAAATCACTTTATGCCACCTATAACTCCTTGTCATCTGCCTCACAATTACTATCTGGAAGTTCTTACTTTCTATTTAATATTTGCTGTAGCTTCTTTGATTTTAAATTTCTCTTCCCTTCTTATTTACAAATATATTTTGCAGGCAATTGAATCTGGCCGGTTGCCTGGAGATATTCTAGATGATATACCTTGCAAGTATGTTGATGGAACACTTCTGTGTGAGGCAAGTTATCTATTCCTTAAGCTTACCTTTATCAAGTACCGTGAAATGTTCCTATAAAATAAGAACTTTGAAATATGAATAATACGCCTATCAACTTTTGTTAATTGTTATATAAACAAATAATAGTGGCTCTTCAGATTGAGATAACCATATTTGTATCAAGCAGTCATCTTCTATTTGGGTTGTGTTGTATGATGGGAACACAAATTTTTTTAAAGATAGTAAGGGAATTTGAATTTTATTTGAGATGAATAAATTTCAGGAAAATTGACTTGTATTTGAACTTTATGGATGTTCCCTTTGGAGTAACTCACCTTGATGCCGGAGTTTTGTCTTGAGTGGGACTTTTCTTGTTTTCCATTTTTTAGTTGGTCTTGCATAGGCGGATTACTTGTCCAGATCCTTTTGTGATTCTGTTCTTTCATATATAAATTTTTGTTTCTGATCCCAAAAAGATATTTGTATCATGCAGTTTCTGCATGCATGCTTAAGTATGCATATAAAGTAGGAGCTCAGTTTGTTTCTAAATGAAAAAAATCTTTAGCAATGGTCAATTACCATAATATTATTAGTATCCCATATTCCTTTTACGAGGCTCTCTTTTTCATTCCGTTTCCATTTGGGTGGTATCCCGGTCTAGGCAACCTCAGATGAAGGAAGCTTTACCAATTATCAGGGAACATAATTAATTTTATATTATCACTCAGAGTCTACATTATTGAAAGGGGGTAATAGGTTCCATGCATGAATATGTTATTGGAGAATCCTGTCTTATACATAAATTTATTGTAGAGTTGCAAGCTTAAAAATTGACTAGGCTAAAAAAGCCTATGTTAAAGATAGGTTTAATTTCTAGATGTTCAAGTTTATTCCGTAAGCATTGGTGACGTGGTTGTGATTACCTTTATGATACTGTATAAATGTACCTTTCGAAATGCTCAGTTAGATGTGAAGTTTTTATTATTGAGCTATATTTAGGCTTTAAAAACTGGTTATATGCCATTTCTTGCAGGTTCGTGATTATCGCAAATGTATTTCTGAACAAGGGCCCGGTAGTCCGCCTACTGAAGGATCCCTTGTTGTAAATAAAGTATGCCTTAAAATGTCATTGGAAAATGTAGTGAAGGATATCCCACTGATCTCAGATAATTCTTGGGCTTATGGTGATCTGATGGTAAGTACCTTGATGTCTCCCATCCTTTCCAAATAGATCCCTCATATGTTTGAGTTGTGATGTCAACATTTTGTATTCACTTTAACTTGCAGGAAGTGGAATCCCGAATATTGAAAGCTTTGCAGCCACAACTTCACTTGGATCCAACTCCGAAGTTGGACAGGCTTTGTAAGAATCCAGTTCCCACAAAGGTAATTAAGTTTTGATCCATTTGATGTTCTTCATTTGGATGAACTGATGCATTTTAACCATATCAAGCCTTGTGCTTGTAGCTCGATTTGGCTTTGACCAGTATCCGGAGAAAGCGGTTGAGGCAGATGCCAGAAGTTACCATCACATCTAGCAGCAAGACACATGGGAAGAAAGTTTGCATTGATAGAGTTCCAGAAAGCTCCAACTGTAGGTTGGGAGATTCAGGAATCCTTCCAAGCAATATGATGCCACATCACATCCATGAAAATTTAACCACACAAAATTTGAGCCCAAATAACATGGTCCGATCGAAGAATTTTATGTCTGATGCTTCTGTTCCAGCACAACCCAACCAATCTAGGTATCATATGGGGGTTGGAACCCCAAGAAGTATGCAGGACCATGGATCAGGAACTGTTGCCAATGCATCAGCTTCGCCTGTTGGGCAGGACACGATGATCTCATATGCTGACAATGTTAGCACCAATGTACCTCTTCATGGAAAGAGAGAGCATCAAGATGGGCAAATGTCACACTTATCTACTTTTAATAAAAGACAGAGGCCCTCACCAGTTGGCCTTGATGGAATGCAACATCAGCAAATAGGGCCGCATATAGACAGCTTCCCTGGATCAGATATGAACTGGAAGAATACATTGTTGCAGCAGCAAACAATGGCCAAAGGAATTCAGTATTCTAATACAGGCATTCAGAAGTTTCCTCAGCAGGTGTTTGAAGGGGCACCAAGTCAGGATGCTGGGACAATGCAATTTTCTGTAGGACAGCCAAACATGAGATATGTTGCCAAGGAAGAGCAGTTTGAGACAGGTAAGTTAGATGGGTCAGAGCTCAGTGGGATTAAGAATGATATGCAGATGGTGGAAGGAGACACAGGCCATCTTGACCCACAAATATCACGGCATCACCAAAGATTACCACAGCATCCATTCATGAGATCTAATTTTTCTCAGCAATCCTGGAATAATTTTGGTCAGAATATTGAGAAAGATGCAAGAAAGGATGACCAACTCCAAAAAAGAAAATCAGTTCAAAGTCCCCGATTATCTTCTGCGTCTTTGGTTCAATCCCCATTATCATCAAAATCAGGGGAATTTTCTAATGGTTCTGTAGGACCCCACTTTGGAGCAGTTGCAGCAACTGCTGCTTTAGGGGTATCGCAGAAGGAGAAGGCAGCAATGACTTCAGTTCCTGCTATTGGAACCCCATCTTTGACCTCCAGTGCTAATGACTCTATGCAACGGCAACACCAGTCTCAAGTTGCTGCAAAGCGAAAGTCAAATTCCCTCCCTAAGACCTCAGCAATGAGCGGTGTTGGATCTCCTGCCAGCGTTAGTAATATAAGCGTTCCACTAAATGCGGGCAGTCCTTCTGTTGGAACTCCATCTTCTACTGATCAAAGCATGCTTGAAAGATTCTCAAAAATTGAAACTGTTACCATGAGGTATAATTCCTGTTTTTCTTCCCTTTCATCATAATACCTTAACTAGTTTTGAATTTATTTAAATTCTTTGTACTTCATCACCAGCACTTTCTTTTTTCTCTCCCTGATCCTACAAAAGAAAGTGAAGGGCAAGATAGAAAATGGAATTTTTTTAAATGTATGTTCCCTAATTGTTGTAAGCATTTAATCAGTTAATAGTTTCAATTCAAGGAGATAACTATAGATTCTACAGCCTAGCTATGTGATTTCTTTCCCACTATGTTGATTACTTGCCCTTCATCGAGTGTTCTTTAACTTGTAAAGATGCGAGGTCAAAATTTTAAGATCCTATCATCTTTGTGGCAAAAGACCTGCTAGTCAATTATATGGCAATAACAGCATTTAATTTGTTTTGTCCGGTTTTTGGTTTTAGGTATCAACTCAACAGAAAAAAGAATAAGGTTGATGATCCATCCAACAGGAAGCCAAATACATTTTCAGCTCAAAATCTTCTGACCTCCCTCTC
The DNA here is from genome assembly GCA_903112645.1 of Prunus armeniaca. Classification (NCBI taxonomy): domain Eukaryota; kingdom Viridiplantae; phylum Streptophyta; class Magnoliopsida; order Rosales; family Rosaceae; genus Prunus; species Prunus armeniaca. The sequence continues at coordinate 2,910,895 of CAEKDK010000003.1, read as the reverse complement.
AAATGGTTCCAATAATGACGATTTCAAAGATGATCCATCCATGAGATCTTTGTCGAAGTCACTTGTTGGTGGCAACATGAATATCTGCAAGACTAGAGTTTTGAATTTTGTGCAGCATGATCGTATAGTTCAAGGTGCAGTATATCATATCAATCACGAATATTTGTTTTGATATATTTATTCAACTTTTGGGCCATATTTTTGGGTTTGTTTAAACTTCTAGTAGAATCTCTGCCCCTTACATTCTACATTTGTTTCTACAGGAGGAACTGCTTATGATGTTCTGAGGGCAAGAAATAGATTGATCATGTCAGAGAAACCAAATGATGGTACTGTAGCAATGTACTATGGCGAAATAGATGAAGCTGAATTTCAGGCTGCTGAGGATTATCTTCCTACGTTGCCCAACACTGTAAGTGTTATTGTACAAATTAAACTTTACTGTCTGAGGTGATCCATCTGTTTGAGTGAACTCAGTGCACTACCAGTTAGTTGAGGCAATCAACAATTTTTTTTCGTCATTCTATCTTATTGATAATTCATTTTCTCAAAATATAAATTCCCATAAGTACCCGTCTTTTGTGGTTTCTCAGTTTTTAGCTCTTTTACTCTTTAATTGTTTTCAATTTCACATCACTGTTTCAGAATTTTTTTTGCTCTTTCAAATCATCCTATTGGGTCCTTGGGTGTCCTGCATTTATATTCTTTACATTCTTTCAAAAAAAATTCTGCCATTTGTTGCAAAATGCTCCTTGTCATATTTGTCCTATAAACATTCTGCATCATGAAGCTTGGCTTGACATTCAGAATAATTTGTTATCATATGGCTGATGATAATACATAACCTTCTGAAGAGTCACTAGTAGCTTTGGTTGTCTAAGAGAGCTTGACTGGAATCTATGTCAGGATAACTCTCACAATTTATTGTTTCTTATGTTTTTTGTTGAACTGACATATATATTTACCTTATTCCTTGCAACAGCACTTGGCGGATTTGCTTGCTGCACAGTTCTCTTCACTGGTATGGTTTGGAAGGTCTTGAAGTTAACTTAAAGAGTTTAAGTTACACTTTTCCTTTGTGATTTATGTTATCTTCTTATACAGATGGAACATGAGGGTTATCGTAAAGAGGATCAAATCCAACCAAAGCCAACCCGCATGAATCTTGGCCCAGGAAATCAATCAAATGCTTCTGGACTGCCTCGTAACAATTCAGCAGTTGAGATGCAACAATATGCAGAATCAGTTTCAGGTCAGCCATCCAATGAAGTTGCTAAGCCAATTAATGGTGGTAATTCATCCTTAAATCCGGCCCAGAATCTTCTACCAAGCACAAGGATGCTGCCTCCTGGAAACCCTCAGGCCTTACAGGTGTCTCAAGGGCTCTTGACTGGGACTTCAATGTCTCAACGTCAACAACAGCTGGAGTCACAGCCATCACTTCAGCTGCAGCAGCAGCAACAACAGCAGCAGCAGCAGCAGCACCAACAACAACAACTACAACAACAACAACAACAACAACAACAACAACCGCAGCAGCAACAACAGCCGCAGCAGCAGAGCAGCCAACACTCCATGATTCAGCAGCAGCATCCCCAGCTCCAGAGATCAATGATGCTTGCAAATCCACTTTCACAGTTGAATGCAATTGGACAGAATCCCAACATGCAGTTGGGTAATCAGATGGTGAATAAGATTTCCACCCTGCAACTTCAGTTTTTACAACAACAGCAGCAACAGCAGCAACACCAACAACAGCAGCCACAAATGCAGAGAAAAATGATGATGGGACTTGGAACAGCTATGGGTATGGGGAGCATAGGCAATAACATGGTTGGGCTTTCAGGCCTTGGAAACACAATGGGCATGGGAGCTGCAAGGGGAATAGGAGGAATTTCAGCACCCATGACACCTATTTCTGGAATGGGAAGTGTGGGTCAGAATCCAATGAATTTAAGCCAGGCTTCAAATATTAATTTAACCCAGCAAATTCAATCTGGAAGATTTACACAAGCTGCTCTCATGTCTAAACTTAGGATGCAACAGAACCGAGGCAGCATGATAGGGGTCCCTCAGTCAAGCATGGCTGGGATGTCAGGATCCAGACAGATGCATCAGGGAACTGCTGGTCTCTCAATGTTGGGTCAGCCTCTGAACCGAACTAACATGAGTCCTATGCAACAGCCAGCAATGGGACCTATGGGTCCACCAAAGCTGGTGGCGGGGATGAATATGTACATGAACCAGCAGCAGCAGCAGCAGCAGCAACAACAACAACAGTTACAGCAACAACAATTACAGCAGCAGTTGCAGCAACAGCAGCAATTGCAGCAGCAGCAGCAATTGCAACAGCAGCAACAAGAAACAACTTCACCACTACAGGCTGTTGTTTCGCCTCAGCAGGTGGGCTCCCCCTCAACGATGGGAATTTCACAACTAAACCAGCAAAGCCAGCAGCAACAGCAGCAGGCTAGCCCACAGCAAATGAGCCAAAGAACTCCAATGAGTCCACAGCAGATGAACTCAGGGGCAATCCATGGCATGAGTGCTGGTAATCCAGAGGCTTGTCCTGCAAGCCCACAGCTGAGCTCTCAAACGCTTGGTTCAGTTGGTAGTATCACAAATTCTCCTATGGACCTTCAAGGTGTGAACAAGAGCAACTCTGTTGGTAACGCATAGTAAAATTATGAAATCTTGGGCTTGTTTTGTGGAGTTAATGTTTCAGCTGCTCCTCTCAGAAGCCTCCTCCTCAAGTTCAGGAATTGTTGAAGCAAAAGCTGATGTTGTGGGCAGGATTTGGCTTTAAATTTCAGAGATAATTCAACCTGTAGAATTATTAGGAATTAACATTACAACATTTATATAGTTCAATAATGTCTGGCAGAAGTACTACTTTAGTACTTGATGTCACCTTTGGCAGGTGCAAAGGTGAATACTTTTACTGGGCTCCAGAGCGCTGAGAAATAAGATCCATCAAGAAGGATTGTGCTGTATAAGTGTGTAAGTTCTTGGGAATTGGTTAAATGTTTATTTGACTCACAAAAGTTTACTGTTAACTCAAATAGTTAAGTATTTATCTAGATTGTCATATCTCAGTGGTTTGGTTTGGTTTTTGTTTTGTTTTCGTTTTGGCCAACGCAATTTGTTGACTCAGTAAGAAGAAAAGGGCGTGATTGGGAATTTCCTTGTCTACTTATTTATTGAAAAGAAAGGGGGAAGGGAGAAAGGGGACTAAAACTGAGTTGTAAAATAAAATTTAGAAACTAGAAAGCAAAAAATAATCTTAATTTGGAAACTAGCAAAGGTGCTCGTGCGATGTTGCGGGTATTAAAATTGTATAGCTGTATAATATATGTAAAAAGTTGTAAAAACATATAGAAAACACAATACATACATGTGAAAGTTTAAGTTAAAAAATATATCAGTAACATGTTATGTAGGTGAAGTAGTGTTTAAAAAACTATTACAGCTGTTGCAATAGATAGATAAATAACATGTTTTATACACTAAGATATACATTGATGTGGCATAACTTCTCTCTTCACTGGTTCTTGGTTTTTCATCGATGTCTTCAGGAAGGGTATTTTTCTTTTGTTGGCTTGGCTGCATATGTGTTTTTTCTTCTTTCTTCTCATGTGCAGGTATTTTCACTTCTCTGTTACAAATTGGAAAAATGGTAGTTGTCAGCGTAGATAAATGACAAAGTTCTAGTGAAAATAAGACAATAAAATATGTGTGGTTTGTTCTATGAATCATAACAATGAAAATAAGTTGAGCAGTATTGCCTTATTTAAAGAAAAAAGGAAACAAAAGTTTATATTATGCAGCTACAAAAAGAGTACAGACCTTATACCCTTTCCGTGAATTCTTTATATATTTAGCAACCACATTTCACTCATCTTTCTCCCATTTATGAGTAGATTATGATGAAAATTTAAAACCCCAGGGAGTTTCACTAAAACACCCAAAATGGGGGTTGAAATTATAAAAAAACCCAAGCACTATTTAAACATATAAACACACCCAAAACCCATCATTACACACACTCAAAACCCATTTATAAACACACCCAAAAAGTTGACTTTGGGGTTGATTTTGGGTGTGTTTCTATGTTTAAATAGTGCTTGGGTTTTTTTATAAATACATGTCTAGGATTGGATTTATTTATAAATTTGTATAAACAAAATGAGTAACACACATTTCTAAAAAAAAATTATAACGTGACACATAATTTCTTAGTATGTAATTCATTATTTACATTACAACGAGAAAAGCCTCGAGTCTCAAGTGTCTCTTACCTATCTCTAACTACAAAGATAAACAGACACTTTTCCTCCCCTGACTTTCAAATAATTAAATTTATATTAATGTATACAAAGTAACAAAACTAATTTGAAGAAGCAGCCCGAGTATAACTATTTGAATAAATCTCATAATTTGCTTCGACAATAAGAACAATATTGAACGTGGCAATTGGCAAGTCACAATCTCAATTATTCACAAATTTTCAATAAATTCCTAAAAAATAATCAACAAAGAGCCTAGAACAACTATTCATTCATCTCTTTTCTGTCACAAACAAACATGAATTCTCATGTTTCACCAAAAGCTAACAATTTCACCTTTGCACGACAATAAATCGCAGAAATTGTAAATTGAAATAAAGTTATGTTCTTGTATTCAATGAAAGAGCGCAAATTTGGATTTAAATCTACAGTGAAATTTAAATACTGGAATAAGATTCCAAGACCAAGAAAACAATTTTTATAATAGTACCCAATGACCCAAGCCTGCAGAACACACAAAGGGAAGATTAACTATAAAAGATAAGTTGGGGGTATGAAACATCATATTAATACACTAGACTTATTAATATTTTGGAAAAGAAAAAAGAGGATCTTCTCCTGTGCACACTTCATAGTATTTGGATTTTGTATTTTCTAGAACAAACCTTTTTAAATGAAATCAAAATTTATGACTAAAATCAATTTCTAAGAAATACAAAAGGAAAAACCAAAGACAAAAATATGGATGATAATCAATGTTGGGTCAGTCTCTGTAATCACTGATGCTACAAATCATCAAACTTTCCACAAATTGAACTACAAATTTACCATGCATCATAACTTCTGCTTTTAGAAATTGGAAATGGATAAACTTAGGGCATGTTTACGTATCAGTAATGGAGAAACTAAGGAATCAGAGAATTTAGGAATCAGAGAACTACTGAATCGGTATGGGAAGAATCATTCCCATTAAGCTGTTTACTAAACATCTGGAATTAGCAATGGAATGGGATTGATTCCCATTGTTATTGTTTACTAATTTGCATGAATCAGAATCTAAATTAATTTTAGAATTATGGTAAAGTGATAAGGGTATTTTTGGAAGTTATTAAGAGAAAACAGGAATGGGAATCGTATCGACTACTCCCTCCTAGTTGATCTGATTCCTAGTTTTGAGGGAATGTGATTACGGATTTTGAGGTGGGGCCCACTTATTTTTTCATTCCTGATTGCAAGTAAACGCAGGAGAAGTCAGGAATGGAAATCATTCCCTTTCCTCTCATTCCCATTACTGATACGTAAACATGCCCTTAAATTTGACATGGCTCACAACTATATGATAACATGTGCAACCCTAATGTATGAAACATAGTAAGTCATTTAACATTCAGCCATGAAAGTATATACGAATTAAAGACAATGCACATTACAAAAGTTTGGTTAACAAATAATACATGCGAAATTCATAAATTTGCTAAAAAAAAACTAAATCTTGAACATGTTTAGTACATAACCATAGTCAAATATTTAATATAACACATACTCAGTTCATCAATTCAATAAAAAATCAATCCTACCACATATCCAAATTATAATTTCAATGAAAAAAAACTTTTTACATATACTATTCTCCTTTGTTTTTTTTTCTCTCCAGCAGTCATCAACGTCACTAGGTTGGTCTCTCTTTCTCTCTATCTCCGCATGTTCATTCATGTTCATATATTGGCAGCAGACTACATCAAATAGCTATTAACACAGTTTTTAACATCTCTAACATGAAATCACCAAATGAATATATATTACAAAAAGTTAATACAAAAACATATGAGCATAAAAACAAAAAAGAATAAAAAACAAATATTAACAACAATAGATCATTACACAATTTAGAGTAACCCCAACAACAGTTGATGAATTGATTGCTTTTGTTGGGGGACGAAAGCAAGTGTTTCTAAAACAGAGAATAAAACAGTTTGCTCAGTAGGAGAAAATAAACTCTCATATGCCAACAACCATTGTTCTTAAAGGCTTATCTTCTAAACCTGTCACTGACTCGTTCTAGGAACCAATTTGAGCAAGGAATTAAAGGATTCAATAGTTTGCTCAGCAACCTATCAACAAATCATTAATTTGTTAAAATGTTGATGGAATGCAAACCTAAAGACAAACGATGCAAGAACTTGTAGCCAACAAAGATGGAAGATCTTTTAGACCAATACTCTACAAAATGATGAAAAATCTCTGAACCAACAAACAAATTGATGAGATGAAGACCAAAAGAAGGGTGAGATTCGCAGTGCGCCTCCCCAAACGGTAATCGACAGCCCCAACGAATCCCAAACATCCAAGCAGCTTGTCCCATCGCTTACCCCAACCAGCTCAACCAGGCTGGTTCAAACTCAACGACGCGTCTCTGCAAACTAACCAGTGGCGCTCGTAAGCGTCCGAAGGGGGAGGGGCAAAAAGGGAAAGGAACAGAAGTTTTAGTGGATGGCAGTTTCAACATTTTACTGTGCTATTGGGAAAAAAAGAGGCTGAGAAACAGGAAAATGGGGGGCAATTGCATCATTTCACTGTGATTTGGAACAATGTCTAGTTGGATTGGATTGTATATTTAAATTTATTGTTCTTCATTTTATTTAATTTCTCAATGACCATTTAACTTCAGCATGAAAGTGCTATCACTCACACTATCACATACGTTAACATTGTGATCACAGTTTAATAAAGTTGAATTACAATATGAGAGACAAGAATAACAATGTGCAGTCGTTCTCACTCATCTCTCTGCAGAATATTGTTTTGACGCTTCTAAAAGAAAATTATAGCATCGAACGTGGCTTATCAAATTCTGTGGTCACATGGCTCCTGGTAATATCCTTAACACTGGGGCAGCCAGAAAGGGCCATAGTGAGCTCAAACTCATCCTTCAGCATTTCGATGACTCGTCTCACTCCACGTTCTCCGTTTACTGCAAGGCCATAGACAACAGGCCTCCCAACCTGCAGTTACATTTGAGTATATCAGAAGATTGATATGCTAGATGATTAAACAGTGTGGTGGATGTCTTACAAGGACAGCTTGTGCACCAAGAGCTAATGCCTTGAAGACATCTGTTCCTCGCCGTACTCCTCCGTCAAAAAGAACAGGAACTCTTCCTCCAACAGCATGAACCACCTGAAAACATTATAGATAGATTATGATTGAACATTTTTACAGCTTTGCCAACTGAAATTGTGATAGAAAAAGCATTGCAATAACCATTATGACAAAAACAAGCTTCCCTTTTATTGCAAAAATGGCACAGTTTCTTCTAAAGACGATTCTGTCAAAATATTATTTTGGGTTTAAAAAAGCTTAGCAAGTGGAAGTTGCATCCTTTTTGCGCCTTACAAGTTACACCAGAATAATGATGAATTAGAGGGAGAGTTCTACCTCTTCCAGGACAGAAATAGTGGCAGGTGCATAATCCAATTGACGGGCTCCATGATTAGAGACGACAATCCCGGCAACACCTACTTCCACAGCCTTTCTTGCTGAAATGGCAGAACAACTACTATTCAGTAGGGGTAATGTACAGTTTCCTTTATACGTAAATTGAGCTTTCTCTCTATGAGTTAATAATATTTGCAAAAGGTAAAGTTGAGCAGTTGATGTTTACCATTCTCATGAGTGAGTACCCCCTTGATTAGAATTGGCAAGTTTGTAATAGATTTCAACCATCCTATGTCCTGCATATATGATTCTATAGCCTCAATCTCAAAAGAAAGTTACAACGGAACAAAATCCGTATAAGTCATGCATCTTTATAGTGTAGTGTAGTCCCATGAAAGGGAAAGAAAGAAATTAGCCTTAGTGAAAAGGTCTCTAAACATATGGGCTAGAAGCATATGACCATATAATCAGAGGAGTCTACTGACTTATACCTCCCAGCTCAAAGAAGTATCATACATTCCTTTGACCAAAGCTTCCAAGTTTGATCCTTTATCCTGCAGAGAAAGTGTCATGCATACAACTGAGAAACATATAGCACATTTAAATGAAAAGTTTCACAATAAAACTATTCCACTGACAGTGTGTACTTCAGTTGATAAAAGGCCTTCGAAATTCCTCAACTGAGGTGCAACCATTCTGCAGAAATTGTCACAATCATGTTTCAGATGAGATGCATATATAGTTCAACACACAACATTCGACTTGATTTGCACAGAAAAGTTACTGTCCTATTATACTTCAAAAGCAATAAATTGCACAGCATCAAGAAATAAGGAAAAAAAAGCAGGATGTTGTCAACCTATTCTTTATGTCTGCCTCTCTTCGACCAAGTCTGGGAGTATCAACAGTTAAGACAATAGCCTTGTAACCATTTTTTTCAACTCTGTGAACTATCTGAGCTGATATATCTCGTCTTTTGAGAACCTGTTAAAGAAAGGGTACCATTTCATAGCTTGAGCTTCGATTGGTAGGTTATAGCGGGAACAAGAAGAAGTGTTGCTGTAAAGAACAAATTTGGCTTAGCGAAACCAAAATGAGCTCACGAGAGAATAAATACATATAATTGAAAGAACCGAACAGCATTGCAGCTGGAAGCAACCTCCTCCACGGTGGAGGTAGACATGTTCGACAAAATCTACAATGAAAAACACTACAATTCAAACACCAAACTACACACATTAGCTCAATACATGTCATAATAACTCATAAAAAATACCATTATGGTGTTGCACGCAGCTGCTGCTCTAGCAGTGGCAACCTCTCCTGCATTGAACATAAAGAGCAGGTAAAAGTTAGTGTCTGAAACCAATCTCAACTGAGAACTCTGGGAAGAAGATTTAGACCTTCAGGGTGTGCTAACTGATGCATAGCTGTAGGAGCAATCATTATAGGCGCTGAGATTTTGTAACCCAATATAGTAGTTGACATATCAATTCTATTAACATCTATAAGAACTCTAGGCCGCAACCTGTAAGAAAGACATAGGAATCACTCAAACAATTGTACGTATCTTACAGTATTCGTCAGCAGGTTTAAACGTTACATGATTCGGCGAAATGCTGCAACATTCTCTTTTAGGGTGTGCTGGTCCTCAGCTCCCCCAGTAAAGAAATCATAGTACATTTTTGGAAGGGCTTGCCTAGCCAATTCTTGGAACTCATTCACATTGACAGGTTCGGAGGCCATTTATCCTGGGAACATAAACATTGATCAACCATAGCTTTCGAATTTCGAACAATCCACCGTTGATGATATGACATAAACATCGAAAACTACAAGCAAAGGACAATAGATTTACTTAGAATCTAAAATACTTGCCAAACATCCATTCCATTGCAATCCTAAACAATTTTTGTTTGTCAAATAAACTACTGAATTCCATTGCAATCCTAAAAATATGCGCATTCATGCTGACATGCCAATCAAATAAGCTGATCTTAAAACAAAAATACAAGCTACACATACCTATGACTTGAGACTTGGAAAACCCAAAATTTGTTTTCGTCCTGAAGAACTGGAGAGCCACTACCCACTATGACTTTAGACAGTCCGGTACCTCTGGACTAAATTCGTTGTTGAATTTTGGATGAGAGATAGAGAATCGTATTGGAATGAGTGCTATATAATGTAGTTCTGTTCTGGGACTGTTTTTGTTTGTTTCAAGGGTAAATTATTACTTTGTTTCGTTTATGTGGGGCCCGACAAAGGGACAGAGAAGATAATTTGAAATTGTGACACCTGTCTAATGTGTCACGTGTGCATACCATTTTAATTATAATTAATGAGGTATAAAAGTTTAAATGTATTCCATTTAAATTTTAATAAATATTAAAATTTGAGTGTTTTGTTTTTTGGGTGAAACAGTAGCAATTTTAATAAATATAAAAATTTGAGTGTATTTAAATCACATTTTTACATGACATAAAAATAATAATAATTTAGACTATACCCTTCTTTGCTCTACTGAAAGTTCAGTACGGTTAATGGGTTGAGGCCTCTATCGTACCGAATCGACATGTGCCCAAGCCTAGTTAATGTTAAGTAATGTTTGAAAAATCGCTAAGCAATAGGCATAGAGTCTAGCGCTTAGAGGAGTAATTGAGGCCTAAGGGGTCACTTAGATGTTTATTTTTATTATAAATTTATACCAAAATCATGCAAAATGAAAGAATATATAAAAGAAAACTTCTAACTTTTACTTTTGTATTTTCTGTAACCTTAATATTTTTTTTTAAAAAAAAACTGCTAAAAAAAGTTTACTTTTTTTAAATATAGGGCCATTTTAATACAATATTTAAGCCCATTTTACAAAACCCAACCCGTTAGCTATATTAAAAATTAGGTTTGTCTTCTTCTTCCCAGCGTAGCCTACACTCTTTCCTCTCGCTGTTTCGACTTCATCTCTCTCTCTCTCTCAGTCTTTCTTAATGCAGCACCTCAGTGCTACCTTAAGCGTCGACGCCTCAATGGCAAAACGCCAGCCCAGACCAGCCCAGGCGGAGCCCAACTCCCTGGCGGCTACTCCTTCCTCTCGCTGTTTCGACTCCATCTCTCTCTCTCAGTCTTTCTTCATAACAAGCAGCCACCTTAAGCGTCGCCGCCTCCTGCCCCCTTCAACCGCTCCTCGTCGATGCCTAAACGGCGAAAAGGCCCACCCAGACCAGCCCAGGCCGCCTAGGCGGGGGCTAGGCGGCCGAGGCGGCGCCCAACTCCCTGGCGGCTACTCCTTCCTGTCGCTATTTCGACTCCATCTCTCTCTGTGTCTTTTTTCATAACAAGCAGCCACCTTAAGCGTCGCCGACTCCTGCGCGCTTCAACTGCTCCTCGTCGACACCTCAACGGCGAAACGCCCTCCCAGACCAGCTTAGGCAACCTAGGCGGGGGCTAGGCGGCCTAGGCGGGGGCTAGGCGGCCTAGGTGGCTCCCAACTCCCTGGCGGCTACTCCTTCCTCTCGCTGTTTCGACTCCGTCTCTCTCTCGGTCTTTCTTCATAACAAGTAGCCACCTTAAGCGTTGCCGCCTCCTGCGCCCTTCAACCGCTCCTCGTCGACGCCTCAACGGCAAAAAGCCCTCCCAGACCAGCCCAGGCCGCCTAGGTGGCGCCCAACTGCCTGGCTCCTACTCCTTATGATTAGGATGAAATTCTGTTTTACATTTCCTTTTCTTACACAAACAAATGAAAACATGAAAAATATGACGATATGAAGTGAAGATAGGTTTCTTTTCAAATTCCTTGAGGACAATCACATCTTAATTGGTTGAAAAGTAACCAATACCACAAAGAGAAAACTAAATAAACACAACACAACTCATTTCAAAATCCATATGCATGCAAGACAGTGTAGACCAATGTCAAATGTCTTATATAAAAACAAATTCCATAAAACCAAACATGCACCAAATCCTATATAATTAGTTAAGCCAACGGGATGAATTTGTTTGTGGAAATTAGTTCAATGGCCCGTAATTGTGACTTGCAACCAACCATTTGCAGAGAGGAGCAGTTTGAACTTAAAAGACAACTTACATGAATCAAAATCTTCCATTTATCAGTGGATTATGATGAAAATTTGAAACCTCAAGCAACAGATTTATAAAGCATAGAAAACCATAGAGTCATAGAAAAACATAAAAATGATTATGCTATAATAGAAATATTATTACCGAAAGGTTGGCATTCGCAACATTGGCGGAACTCTGAAACCAAAGAACAACCTCTGAAACATCACGAATAAACAAAATGAGTAACACACATTTCTAAAAAAAAATTATAACGTGACACATAATTTCTTAATATGTAATTCATTATTTACATTACAACGAGAAAAGCCTTGAGTCTCAAGTGTTTCTTGCCTATCTCTAACTACAAAGATAAACACACACTTTTCCTCCCCTGACTTTCAAATAATTAAATTTATATTAATGTATACAAAGTAACAAAACTAATTAGAAGAAGCAGCCAGAGTATAACTATTTGAATCAATCTCATAATTTGCTTCGACAATAAGAACAATATTGAACGTGGCAATTGGCAAGTCACAATCTCAACTATTCACAAATTTTCAATAAATTCCTAAAAAATAATCAACAAAGAGCCTAGAACAACTATTCATTCATCTATTTTCTATCTCAAACAAACAGGAATTCTCATGTTTCACCAAAAGCTAACAATACCTTTGCACGACAATAAATCGCAGAAATTGTAAATTGAAAAAAAGTTATGTTTTTGTATTCAATGAAAGAGCGCAAATTTGGATTTGAATCTACAATGAAGTTTAAATACTGGAATAAGATTCCCAAGACCAAGAAAACAATTGTAATAATAATACCCAATGACCCAAGCCTGCAAAACACAAAGGGAAGATTAACTATAAAAGATAGTTGAGGGTATGAAACATCATATTAATACAATAGACTTATTAATATTTTGCAAAAGAAAAAAGAGGATCTTCTCCTGTGCACACTTCATAGTATTTGGATTTTGTATTTTCTAGAACAAACCTTTTAAAATGGAAATCAAAATTTCTAACTAAAATCAATTTCTAGGAAATACAAAAGAAAAAACCAAAGACAAAAATATGGATGATAATCAATGTTGGGTTAGTCTCTGTAATCACTGATGCTACAAATCATCAAATTTTCCATAAACACCAGTCTAAAAAATGACTTCCAAATACTCAAAAACAGAAACGAAACAATTGAACTATAAATTTACCATGCATCATAACTTCTGCCTTTAGATATTGGAAACGGATAAACTTAAATTTGACATGGCTCACCACTATATGATAAAATGGGCAATCCTAATGTATGAAACAGAGTAAGTTATTTAACATTAAGCCATGAAAGTATATACGAATTAAAGACAATGCACACTGCAAAAGTTTGGTTAACAAATAATACATGCGAAATTCATAAATTTGCTTATAAAAAAAACTAAATCTTGAACATGTCTAGTTCATAACCGTAGTCAAATCTTTAATATAACACATACTCAGTTCATCAATTCAATCAAAAAGCAATCCTACCACATATCCAAATCATAATTTCAATGAAAAAAAAACTTTTTACATATATTATTCTCCTTTGTTTTTTTCTCTCTCCAGCAGTCATCAACGTCATTAGGTTGGTCTCTCTTTCTCTCTATCTCCACATGTTCATTCATGTTCATATATTGGCAGCAGACTACATCAAATAGCTATTAACACATTTTTTAACATCTCTAACATGAAATCACCAAATGAATATATATTACACGAAGTTAGTACAAAAACATATGAGCATAAAAACAAAAAAGAATAAAAAACAAATATTAACAACAATAGATCATTACACAATTTAGAGTAACCCCAACAACAGTTGATGAATTGATTGCTTTTGTTGGGGGACGAAAGAACGAAAGCAAGTGTTTCTAAAACAGATAATAAAAGAGTTTGCACAGTAGGAGAAAATAAACTCTCATATGCCAACAACCATTGTTATTAAAGGCTTATCTTCTAAACCTATCACTGACTCGTTCTAGGAACCAGTTTGAGCAAGAAATTAAAGGATTCAACAGTTTGCTCAGCAACCCATCAGCTAGTCATTAATTTTTTAAAAAGTTGATGGAATGCAAACTTGAAGACAAACGATGCAAGAACTTGCAGCCAAAAAAGATGGAAGATCTTTTAGACCAATACTCTACAAAATGATGAAAAATCTCTGAACCAACAAACAAATTGATGAGATGAAGACCAAAAGAAGGGTGAGGTTCACAGTGCGCCTCCCCGAACCGGAATCGACGGCCCCAAACGAATCCCAAACATCCAAGCAGCTTATCCCATCGCTACCCCCAACCAGCTCAACCAGGCTGGTTCGAACTCAACGATGCGTCTCTACGAAGCAACCAGTGGCACTCGTAAACATCCGAAGGGGGAGGGGCAAAAAGGGAAAGGAAGAAAAGTTTTAGTGGATGGCAGTTTCAACATTTTACTGTGCTATTGGGGGAAAAAAGAGGCTGAGAAACAGGAAAACGGGGGCCAATTGCATCATTTCACTGTGCTTAGGAACAATGTCTAGTTGGATTGGATTGGAATGTATTCATTTTATTTAATTTCTCAATGACTATTTAATTTCAGCATGAAAGTGCTATCACTCACACTATCACATACATTAACATTGTGATCACAGTTTAATAAAGTTGAATTATATGAGAGACAAGAATAACAGTCGTTCTCATTCATCTCTCTGCAGAATATCGTTTTGACGCTTCTAAAAGAAAATTATAGCATCGAACGTGGCTTATCAAATTCTGTGGTCACATGGCTCCTGGTAATATCCTTAACACTGGGGCAGCCAGAAAGGGCCATAGTGAGCTCAAACTCATCCTTCAGCATTTCGATGACTCGTCTCACTCCACGTTCTCCGTTTGCTGCAAGGCCATAGACAACAGGCCTTCCAACCTGCAGTTACATTTGAGTATATCAGAAGATTGATATGCTAGATGATTAAACAGTGTGGTGGATATCTTACAAGGACAGCTTGTGCACCAAGAGCTAATGCCTTGAAGACATCTGTTCCTCGCCGTACTCCTCCGTCAAAAAGAACAGGAACTCTTCCTCCAACAGCATGAACCACCTGAAAACATTATAGATAGATTATGATTGAACATTTTTACAGCTTTGCCAACTGAAATTGTGATAGAAAAAAGCATTGCAATAACCATTATGAAAAAACAAGCTTCCCTTTTATTGCAAAAATGACACAGTTTCTTCTAATGACGACTCTGTCAAAATATTATTTTGGGTTTAAAAAAGCTTAGCAAGTGGAAGTTGCATCCTTTTTGCGCCTTACAAGATACACCAGAATAATGATGAATTAGAGACAGAGTTTTACCTCTTCCAGGACAGAAATAGTGGCAGGTGTATAATCCAATTGACGGGCTCCATGATTAGAGACGACAATCCCAGCAACACCTACTTCCACAGCCTTTCTTGCTGAAATGGCAGAACAACTACTATTCAGTAGGGGTAATGTCTAGTTTCCTTTATACGTAAATTGAGCTTTCCCTCTATGAGTTAATAATATTTGCAAAAGGTAAAGATAAGCGTTGACTAGTTGATGTTTACCATCCTCATGAGTGAGTACCCCCTTGATTAGAATTGGCAAGTTTGTAATAGATTTCAACCATCCTATGTCCTGCATATATGATTCTGTAGCCTCAATCTCAAAAGAAAGTTACAACGGAACAAAATCCGTATAAGTCATGCGTCTTTATAGTGTAGTGTAGTCCCATGAAAGGGAAAGAAAGAAATTAGCCTTAGTGAAAAGGTCTCTAAACATATGGGCTAGAAGCATATGACCATATAATCAGAGGAGTCTACTGACTTATACCTCCCAGCTCAAAGAAGTATCATACATTCCTTTGACCAAAGCTTCCAAGTTTGATCCTTTATCCTGCAGAGAAAGTGTCATGCATACAACTGAGAAACATATAGCACATTTAAATGAAAAGTTTCACAATAAAACTATTCCACTGACAGTGTGCACTTCAGTTGATAAAAGGCCTTCAAAATTCCTCAACTGAGGTGCAACCATTCTGCAGAAATTGTCACAATCATGTTTCAAATCAGATGCATATATAGTTCAACGCACAACATTAGACTTGATTTGCACAGAAAAGTTACTGTCCTATTATACTTCAAAAGCAATAAATTGCACAGCATCAAGAAACAAGGAAAAAAAAAGCAGGATGATCTCAACCTATTCTTTATGTCTGCCTCTCTTCGACCAAGTCTGGGAGTATCAACAGTTAAGACAATAGCCTTGTAACCATTGTTTTCAACTCTGTGAACTATCTGAGCTGATATATCTCGTCTCTTGAGAACCTGTTAAAGAAAGGGTACCATTTCATGGCTTGAGCTTCGATTGGCAGGATATAGCGGAAACAAGAAGAAATGTTGCTGTAAAGAACAAATTTGGCTTAGCGAAACCAAAATGAGCTCACGAATAATTGAAAGAACCGAACGGCATTGCAGCTGGAAGCAACCTCCTCCACGGTGGAGGTAGACATGTTCGACAAAATCTACAATGAAAAACACTACAATTCAAACACCAAACTACACACATTAGTTCAATACATGTCATAAAAAATACCATTATGGTGTTGCACGCAGCTGCTGCTCTAGCAGTGGCAACCTCTCCTGCATTGAACGTAAAGAGCAGGTAAAAGTTAGTGTCTGAAACCAATCTCAACTGAGAACTCTGGGAAGAAGATTTAGACCTTCCGGGTGTGCTAACTGATGCATAGCTGTAGGAGCAATCATTATAGGCGCTGAGATTTTGTAACCCAATATAGTAGTTGACATATCAATTCTACTAACATCTACAAGAACTCTAGGCCGCAACCTGTAAGAAAGACATAGGAATCACTCAAATAATTATACGTATATTACAGTATTTGTCAGCAGGTTTAAACGTTACATGATTCGGCGAAATGCTGCAACATTCTCTTTTAGCGTGTGCTGGTCCTCAGCTCCCCCAGTATAGAAATCATAGTACATTTTTGGAAGGGCTTGCCTAGCCAATTCTTGGAACTCATTCACATTGACAGGTCCGGAGGCCATTTATCCTGGGAACATAAACATTGATCAATCATAGCTTTCGAGTTTCGAACAGTCCATCCTTGTTGATATGACATAAACATCGAAAACTACAAGCAAAGGACAATAGATTTACTTAGAATCTAAAATACTTGGCGAACATCCATTCCATTGCAATCCTAAACAATTTTTGTTTGTCAAATAAACTACTGAATTCCATTGCAATCCTGAAAATAAGCGCATTCATGCTGACATGCCAATCAAATAAGCTGATCTTAAAACAAAAATACAAGCTACACATACCTATGACTTGAGACTTGGAAAACCCAAAATTTGTTTTCGTCCTGAAGAACTGGAGAGCCACTACCCACTATGACAGTCTGGTACCTCTGGACTAAATTCTTTGTTAAATTTTGGATGAGAGATAGAGAATCGTATTGGAATGAGTTCTATATAATCTAGTTCTGTTATGGGACTGTTTTTGTCTGTTTCCAGGGTAAATTATTACTTTGTTTCGTTTACGTGGCGCCCGACAAAAGGACAGAGAAGATAATTTGAAGAGTAATGCTAGGCTTACCATATTTTTCATACCACAATTGTACCACCTTTCTAATAGAGGTGGAGCCTACCAATACAATGGGGCCCACCACCAGTACAATTGTGGTATGAAAAATGTGGTAAGCATAGCATTTTTGTAATTTGAAATAGTCCCATGTTCTGACACCTGACTGATGTCTCACGTGTGCATATACCATCTTAATTATAATTAGAGGAAGAATAATGCTACTCTTACCACATTTGTATACCACATCTTCATACCATCTTATGTGGCAGCTGAGGTGGACAGCCACATCAATTGAAATTGTTTAATATTTTCTTTTCTTTTATGATTTATTTCAATATTTGTTTTTCTAATTGTCTTAATTAAAATACACTTAATTGATTTAATTGATGTGACATATAATATGGACATGCCACATCATGTGGTATAAAAATGTGGGATAAAAATGTGGTAAGTGTAGCATTACTCTTAGAGGAATGCTAGCAACCTTATCTCCAATCTTCTTTTTTGGACATTCTTCCTTTTTCTCATGACATATGTCACTTTCTTTATGCTGAAAACAAAGTAATTAATGCATTAAATAAGGTAACATTTGTTTCCAAATTTACCCTTATTTTTTGTATGGATTTTAATGTTTCCTTAAATTTATTATCCAAATTTATTACAACTTTCTTAACACCTTATTAAAAAATTAAATTAGAAAAAACATTAGTTTTTTTTTCCCTTTTTGAAAGACTCCAACAAATAAGACTTACCTAATTAATGGTTTAAAAAAAAATCAATAATTCAACTTACCGAATTAATGGTTTGAAAATGCAATCAATGAACTTCCTTTTAAAACAGACTTAGAAGGACATCTCTTGTTTGTATAAAAAAAGGATATATCTTTTGTGGATTTTTTAAAGGTCATTATTGTGTTTTTTTTAACAAAAAACAAAACGTTTTTCCTCTAAAAAAAATAGACATTTACTTTATAAAAAAAACAGAATTTTTTAATTTTGTAACTTTTTACATATGGTAAGAGAGTTGTAAAAAAAAAGAGGATAAATTGAAGGACATTACATTTAATAAGGGTAAACTTGGAAAACAAAAGGTGGTTTGTTTGATGTTTTAATGTCATTATTTTAAGTGTATGGGAAGTGACACATGTCATGAGAAAAAGGGAGAATGTCCAAAAGAGAAGGTTGGAGAGAAGGTTACTAGCATTCCTCATCATTCAATGAAACGAATGCTAACAGTTAGTTCTTTCTCATGTTGAAATTTTTACATTTCTCACTTCTTCCCATGCACACTGCCTTTCCTTAACTGGTTTGTCAATTTTCTATTATGTCTAAACTTATTGATGTGTATGAGTTCCTATCGTGTATTGGGGAAACAAACAAAGAGGAAGACAGATTAGTCAATGAAATAATGTATGGAATTTCCATTCTTTCTTTATGTAATTTTCATATTAAATGACGAAGAAAATTCTAGAGGAAGATAGATTAGTCAATGAAATAATGTATGGAATTTCTGCTATTTCTTTATGTAATTTTCATATTAAACGACGAAGAAAATTGTAGAGGAAGACAGATTAGTCAATGAAATAATGTATGGAATTTCTGCTCTTTCTTTATGTAATTTTCATATTAAATGATGAAGAAAATTCTAAAGGTAGACTTATCAGAAAAGGATATATATGTGCTCATAAATGAAAAAGTAAAACACATGTCCTCCTCCTTTGTTTTGAGGAGTGTGACAAAAGTGGGCTTTTATAAGACTTTGAGGAAGGCTTTTACCAATCAATCAATGAAAACTAGATGAAGACTTTTACCAATCAATCAATGAAGACTAGAGGAAGACTTAAATACCAATGAACGAATCATTTTTTGGTTGGGGGAACGTGTGTGTGGGTGTTAAAACTCATTGGAGAAAGACTAGAGGACTATACCACATCATGTGGTAGATAATGTGTCAATTTGCAAATAACTTTAGTAGCAAGTGGACTATACTAGCCACCTACAGCTTTAAGCCTGATCATACAGATAATGCTTGCATCCTTTGTTTTACCGTGATTGCTAGCACAAAGAAAGCCGATGCTTTCATTGCCTCTTCTACCTCCACGCGACATTGCTCTGTCAGGCTTTCTCCCATTACGGAGAATTCCCCACTACTGCCTTTGGTAGGAGTATTGGCTGTGTCTCAATTAGTGTGGTTGATCTTCCTAATTGCCTTAGTTAGCTTTACTTTACCAACTACCTAATCAGACACAAGGCCCCTCCTCGGAGAGAAAGTTACTAGCAGAACTATATAAGACTTTTAACAGTTGTCACATATGATTATTTGTGTTAAACCCCTTTCAACCTTAACCCTAGAATTACACAAAGTAACAAGTATTATTTATTGAATTATCGAAATAGTACAATATTCTCAACAACTCATTCTTGAACAATAATTGCATAATATAGTTGTAAGCTCTCATTAACCAATTCGGTTAGAAACTAATTTCTTAACTAATCAATTAACAAATTGACTATGCTAGCTCATCATTAATCCAGCTCAGCAATGATGAAGGTTCCTAACAATGTGATCAGCCAATGTGACGTAGTGTTATTGATTAAAATAGGGAGTTTCACTAAAACACCCAAAATGGGGGTTGAAATTATAAAAAAACCCAAGCACTATTTAAACATATAAACACACCCAAAACCCATCATTACACACACTCAAAACCCATTTATAAACACACCCAAAAAGTTGACTTTGGGTGTGTTTCTATGTTTAAATAGTGCTTGGGTTTTTTTATAAATACATGTCTAGGATTGGGTTTATTTATAAATTTGTAATTAAAATATAGCCATTCCTACCACCTCATGTAAATCCCACAAGACTCCCATCCACGGAGGGGAAGAAAGTAGGGGGAATGCTAGCAACCTTCTCTCCAACCTTCTTTTTTAGACCTTCTCCATTTTCCTCATGACATGTGTCACTTTCCTTACACTAAAAACAATGTAATTAATGCATCAAATAAGATAACATTTGTTTCCAAAATTACCCTTATTTTTTGTATTGAATTTAATGTTTCCTTAAACTTATTATCCAATTTGTTACAACTTTCTTATCACCTTGTTAAAAAATTAAATAAGGAAAATATTAGTTTTTCTTTTCCTTTTTGAAAGACTCCAATAAATAAGACTTACCTAATTAATGGTTTAGGAAAAATAAATTCAATAATCAGACTTACCGAATTAATGGTTTGAAAATGCAATCAATGAACTTCCTTTTAAAACAGACTTCCTTAGAAGGACATTTCTTGTCTGTATAAAAAAAGGATATATCTTTTGTGGATTTTTTAAAGGTCATTATTGTGTTTTTTTAACCAAAACAAAGCGTTTTTCCTCTTAAAAAAAATAGACATTTACTTTATAAAAAAAAACAGAATTTTTTAATTTTGTAACTTTTTACATATGGTAAGAGAGTTGTAAAAAAAGAGAGGATAAATTGAAGGACAATACATTTAATAAGGGTAAACTTGGAAAACAAAAGGCGGTTTGTTTGATGTTTTAATGTCATTATTTTAAGTGTATGGGAAGTGACACATATCATGAGAAAAAGGGAGAAGGTCCAAAAGAGAAGGTTGGAGAGAAGGTTACTAGCATTCCCCATCATTCAATGAAACAAACGCTAACAGTTAGTTCTTTCTCATGTTGAAATTTTACATTTCTCACTTCTTCCCATGCACACTGCCTTTCCTTAACTGGTCTGTCAATTTTCTATTATGTCTAAACTTATTGATGTGTATGAGTTCCTATCGTGTATTGGGGGAACAAACAAAAAGGAAGACAGATTAGTCAATGAAATAATGTATGAAATTTCCATTCTTTCTTTATGTAATTTTCATATTAAATGACGAAGAAAATTCTAGAGAAAGATAGATTAGTCAATGAAATAATGTATGGAATTTCCGCTCTTTCTTTATGTAATTTTCATATTAAACGACGAAGAAAATTGTAGAGGAAGACAGATTAGTCAATGAAATAATGTATGGAATTTCTGCTCTTTATTTTTGTAATTTTCATATTAAGTGACTCATAAAATTCTAGAGGAAGACATATTAGTCAATGAAATAATGTATGGAATTTCCACTATTTCTTTATGTAATTTTCATATTAAATGATGAAGAAAATTCTAAAGGTAGACTTATCAGAAAAGGATATATATGTGCTCATAAATGAAAAAGTAAAATACATGTCCTCCCTCTTTGTTTTGAGGAGTGGGACAAAAGTGGGCGTTTATAAGACTTTGTGGAAGGCTTTTACCAATCAATCAATGAAAACTAGATGAAGACTTTTACCAATCAATCAATGAAGACTAGAGGAAGACTTAAATACCAATGAACTACTCATTTTTTGGTTGGGGGAATGTGTGTGTGGGTGTTAAAACTCATTGGAGAAAGACTAGAGGACTATGCCACATCATGTGGTAGATAATGTGTCAATTTGCAAATAACTTTAGTAGCAAGTGGACTATACTAGCCACCTACAGCTTTAAGCCTGATCATACAGATAATGCTTGCATCCTTTGTTTTACCGCGATTGCTAGCACAAAGAAAGCTGATGCTTTCATTGCCTCTTCTACCTCCACGCGACATTGCTCTGTCGGGCTTTCTCCCATTGTGGAGAATTCCCCACTACTGCCTTTGGTAAGAGTATTGGTTGTGTCTCAATTAGTGTGGTTGATCTTCCTAATTGCCTTAGTTAGCTTTACTTTACCAACTACCTAATCAGACACAAGGTCCATCCTCGGAGAGAAAGTTACTAGCCGAACTATATAAGACTTTTAACAGTTGTCACATATGATTATTTGTGTTAAACCCCTTTCAACCTTAACCCTAGAATTACACAGAGTAACAAGTATTATTTATTGAATTATCAAAATAGTACAATATTCTCAACAACTCATTCTTGATACAATAATTGCATAATATAGCTGTAAGCTCTCATTAACCAATTCGGTTAGGAACTAATTTCTTAACTAATCAATTAACAAATTGACTATGCCAGCTCATCACTAATCCAGCTCAGCAATGATGAAGGTTCCTAACAATTTGATCAGCCAATGTGACCTAGTGTTATTCATTAAAATATAGCCATTCCTACCACCTCATGTAAATCCCACAAGACTCCCATTCACGGAGGGGAAGAAAGTAAGGGGAATGCTAGCAACCTTCTCTCCAACCTTCTTTTTTAGACCTTCTCCCTTTTTCTCATGACATGTGTCACTTTCCTTATACTAAAAACAATGTAATTAATGCATCAAATAAGATAACATTTGTTTCCAAAATTACCCTTATTTTTTGTATTGAATTTAATGTTTCCTTAAACTTATTATCCAATTTGTTACAACTTTCTTATCACCTTGTTAAAAAATTAAATAAGGAAAAATATTAGTTTTTCTTTTCTTTTTTGAAAGACTCCAATAAATAAGACTTACCTAATTAATGGTTTAGGAAAAATAAATTCAATAATCAGACTTACCGAATTAATGGTTTGAAAATGCAATCAATGAACTTCCTTTTAAAACAGACTTCCTTAGAAGGACATCTCTTGTCTGTATAAAAAAAGGATATATCTTTTGTGGATTTTTTTAAGGTCATTATTGTGTTTTTTTTAACCAAAACAAAGCGTTTTTCTTCTTAAAAAAATAGACATTTTCTTTTAAAAAAAACAGAATTTTGTAATTTTGTAATTTTTTACATATGGTAAGAGAGTTGTAAAAAAAAAGGGGATAAATTGAAGGACAATACATTTAATAAGGGTAAACTTGGAAAACAAAAGGTGGTTTGTTTGATGTATTAATGTCATTGTTTTAAGTGTATAGGAAGTGACACATATCATGAGGAAAATGGAGAAGGTCCAAAAGAGAAGGTTGGGGAGAAGGTTACTAGCATTCCCCTTATAATTAATAAGGTATAAAAGTTTAAATGTATTCAATTTAAATTTTAATAAATATAAAATTTTGAGTGTATTTAAATCACATTTTTACATGACATAAAAATAAAAATAATTTAGACTATATACTCCATTGCTATACTAAAAGTTCGGTACGGTTGATGAGTTGAGGCCTCTATTGTACCGAACCGACATGTGCCCAAGCCTAGTGAATATTACATAATGTTTGAAAAATCGCTAAGGAGTACGCATAGAGTCTAGCACTTAGAGGAGTAATTGGGGCCTAAGGGGTCACTTAGATGTTTATTTTTTATTATATATAATATAATTATTTTGTATTATAAATTTATACCAAAATCATGCAAAATGAAAGAATATATAAAACAAAACTTCTAACTTTTACTTTTGTATTTTATGTAACCTTAATATTTTTTTTTAAAAAAAACTGCTTAAAAAAAGTTTAATATAGGGCCATTTTAATACAATGTTTAAGCCCATTTTACAAAACCCAACCCATTAGTTATATTAAAAATTAGGTTAGATGTCTTCTTCCCAGCGTAGCCTACCCTACACTCCTTCCTCTTGCTATTTCGACTTCAACTCTTTCTCTCGGTCTTTCTTCATGCAGCGCCTCAGTGCTACCTTAAGCGTCGACGCCTCAACGGCAAAAAGCCAGCCCAGACCAACCCAGGCGGCCTAGGCGGCCTAGGCGGGCGCTAGGCGGTGCCCAACTCCCTGTCGGCTACTCCTTCCTCTAGCTGTTTCGACTCCATCTCTCTCTCGGTCTTTCTTCATAACAAGCAGCCACCTTAAGTGTCGCCGCCTCCTGCGCGCTTCAACCGCTCCTCGTCGACGCCTCAATGGCAAAACGCCCGCCCAGACCAGCCCAGGCTGCTTAGGCGGGGGCTAGGTGGCCTAGGCGGGGGCTAGGCGGCCTAGGCGGCGCCCAACTCCCTGGCGGCTACTACTTCCTCTCGCTGTTTCGACTCCATCTCTCTCTTGGTCTTTCTTCATAACAAGCAGCCAAC
Source organism: Prunus armeniaca (assembly GCA_903112645.1). NCBI lineage: Eukaryota > Viridiplantae > Streptophyta > Magnoliopsida > Rosales > Rosaceae > Prunus > Prunus armeniaca. Next base: position 2,886,514 of record CAEKDK010000003.1, on the reverse strand, counting down.
TTAAGCGTCGCCGCCTCCTGCGCGCTTCAACCGCTCCTCATCGAAGCTTCAACGGCAAAACGCCCGCCCAGACCAGCCCAGGCGGCCTAGGCTGGGGCTAGGCGGCCTAGGCGGCGCCCAACTCCCTGGTGGGTAGTCCTTCCTCTCGCTGTTTCGACTCCATCTCTCTCTCGGTCTTTCTTCATAACAAGCAGCCACCTTAAGCGCCGTCGCCTCCTGTGCCCTTCAACCGCTCCTCGTCGACGCCTAAATAGCAAAATGCCCACCCAGACCATCCCAGGCCGCCTAGGCGGGGGCTAGGAGGCCTAGGCGGCGCCCAACTGCCTGGCTCCGAATCCTTACGATTAGGATAAAATGGCAGCGGTGTCCTACCGCCTAGCAACTTGAATGTATCGGTGTGAAAGGCTGATCAAAGCTACGCACCTTGCATAGGAAATTGACTTCCGAAAGATGGTTCTCTCCGGTGACCCGTAAACACATGTTATGCTATCACTTCCATAGTAAATATAAATTTAACCTGCCGTTTAATGAAGTTGAACTATATTATGAGAGAGAAGAAAAAACAAGTTGATTTCCGATAGCTGTTAATTGAAGCTGTTTCCCAAGCATAATTTCATTTTGATGCTTCTAAAACAAATTAAAGCATGGAGTGGAGTTTATCACATTCTGTTCTCACATGGCTCCTGGTAATATCCATAACACCAGGGCAACCACAGAGGGCCATAGTGAGCTCAAACTCATCTTTCAGCATTTCGATAATCCGTCTCACACCGCGTTCCCCGTTTGCTGCAAGGCCATAGATTACAGGCCTTCCAACCTGCAGCAACATTAGCCTGTATTTCAATAAGAAAATCCAAAACAATACAAGCAGTTTAAGGGTTCATATCAGAAGGGCAGCTTGTATAGATATAGATATCTTACAAGGACAGCTTGTGCACCCAAGGCTAATGCCTTGAACACATCTGTTCCTCGCCTTACTCCTCCATCAAGCCAGGAACTTTTCTTCCAACAGCATCAACTACCTGAGAACATTATAGATATGTGATTGAACATTCTTACAACTTTTCCAATGGGACAGTTTCTTTTAAAGACTCCTTTTTTCTTGAGATCCTATTTCGGGATTATACAAGCCTAGCCATGCGTAAGTTAAGCCATGTTTGTGCTTACAGGTTACACCAGAAAACTATGAATTAGAAATAGAGTTCTACCTCTTCCAGGACAGAAATGGTGGTAGGAGTATAATCTAGTTGGCGGCCTCCATGGTTGGAGACAACAATCCCAGCAACACCTACTTCCACAGCCTTTCTTGCTGAAATGGTAGAAAGAAGTATTCAGAAGGGCTAATGCCAAATTTGACTTCAAGTGTCAATCCATTGTATTTCACTGAGTCGATTATTTTGACTGATCATCATGCTTTGAATACCGGGAGAAGTTAACATTTACGAGACCTTTTTCCTTTTTACACAAATTGATCTTTCCCTTTATGAGTTAATACTTACAAGACATAAAGATAAAGATACGATTATTTGGAGCCTTGATCAGTTCATCTTACCAACTTCATGAGTGAGTACTCCTTTGATCAGAATTGGCAAGTTTGTAATAGATTTCAACCACTCTATTTCCTGCATATGCGATGCAATAACTAAAAATTTAAGAAGAAAAGAAACCAGGTAGCACACAGGCACAAAAATGAGTATAAAACTTAGGCACTTTAATGGATGTCTTATAGCCTCAATCTCTGCAGAAAGTTACAAACTTGCAACCGAGTAAAATCTGTATAAATCATGCATCTTCATAGTGTAATCCCAAAAACAGAAAAAATAAATAAAATAATTAGCCTCAGAGTGAAAAGATCTGTAGCATAGAACATCGAATCATATGACTGTGTAATGAGAAGACTCAACTGATTCGTACCTCCCAGCACAAAGAAGCATCAAACGTCTCTTTGACAAAAGCTTCCACTTTCGATCCTTCATCCTGCAGAGTAAGTGTCATCCGTATAGATAAACATATACTTTCACTTGGATCATACAACTGACAAGCAAAACTTATTTCAATCAGCACAGAGACATTCACGTTGTGAATAATCACAATGCACAAGATTTACTCTTTGGATTAGTTTGTTAAAAAGTTATCAAATAGTGAAAAGAAAAATTAGTAAATAAACAATACACGTCTCGACCACGTTCTCAAGAATCTGTAACAGGATTGTGGATAATTTGGAAACAAGGGTCATATTTCCACTAACAGTTGGTGAATAATAAGTAGAATGGATTATGGAAAACCTAAATAACCTGATTAATTTACTCAGAGGCAGTGATGCGCAGCATCTCACTTTCTAGGCTTAACAAGTTAAACATTTTAAAGTACAAATAGAACATGATATTATGAGAAAATAATACATAATACCTATTCCTAACTAAACAATTACACTCACAGAGTTTAGGTCAGTTGATAAAATGCCTTCAAAGTTCTTCAACTGAGGTGCAACCATTCTGCAGAAGTTGTCACAGTCATGTTTCAAATGAGATGCATAAGATATAGTTCAATCCACCACATGAGAGTGTTAATTAACAAAACAACATTTGATATGTAACACATAAAAGTTTCTTTCATGGCATAAAGCAAGTTATATCACACTTCAAAACCAATAATTTCCATGGCATGGAGAAACAGAACACAAGCAAAATGAGATGACATGAACCTATTCTTTATGTCTGCCTCTCTTCGACCAACAGTTAAGACAATAGCCTTGTATCCACTTTTTTCAGCTCTCTGAACTATCTGAGCTGATATATCTCGTCTCTTGTAAACCTGTTCAGGAAAGGTACCATTTGATATGATATCTTGAGCCCCAGTAGGCATGACAGAAACTGAAAAAACTGTAAACAAGAAGAAAATTCCTGTAAAGAAAAACTTGTCTAGTGAAATTAAAATGAGTTCAAGAGAGAATAAGTACATATAATTGAAAGAACCGAATAGCATTGCAGCTGGAAGCAACGTCCTCCACAGTGCACGTAGACATGTTGGATAAAACCTACAATGAAAAATACAACAATTCAAAAACCTAACTACACATGTATTAGCTCAATATATGTTACAATTATACCATTATGGTGTTGCATGCTGCTGCTGCTCTAGCAGTGGCGACCTCTCCTGTGGTAAATATAAAGAGCAGGTTAAAACTAGCAGTGTCTGAAAGCAAATCTTAACCGAGAACTCTTCAAATACGATTAAGACCTTCGGGGTGGGCTAACTGATGCCTAGCTGTAGGAGCAATCATTATAGGTGCTGAGATTTTGTAACCCAATACAGTAGTTGACATATCTATTTTGCTAACATCTACAATAACTCTAGGCCGCAACCTGAAAGAAATACGTAGAAATCACTCAAGCAAATATGTTGTATTTGACGGTATTCGTCAGCAGGTTTAAACATTACATGATTCTGCGAAATGCATCAACATTCTGCTTTAGCGTGTGCTGGTCCTCAGCTCCCCCAGTATAGAAATCATAGTACATTTTTGGAAGAACTTGCCTAGCCAATTCTCGGAACTCATTCACATTGCCAGGTTCGGTGGCCATTTATCCTGGGAACATACACATTGATCAATCATAGCTTTCGAGTTTCGAACAGTGCATCCTAGATGATACGACATAAACATCGGAAACTACAAGGAAAGGGCTATAGATTTTTCTTAGAATCTACAGAACTGGATGAACATCCACTGCAATTTTATAATGGACATTTCAGAAGGAAATAAAGGGAAAAGTTATGGGGCCTCTATAATCCCAAACAATTTGTGTTTGTCAAATATTCACCAACTACTGAATTATGTGTTTTGCCATCCAAAAGACTTACTTCACAATTAGCACTAAAACAACTAAGAAATGCCTCAAAAGCTTTGAATCAAAACCATCAGAAAGAAAGCATGTTGATCCACTAAAAATATGTAAATTCAAGCTCACATGGTAACAAATAAGCTGATCTTAAACCAAATAGTAAGCTACACACCTATGACTTGAGACTTGGAGAACCCAAAATTTTGCCGTTCTGAAGAACTGCAGAGAAATAGACAATCGTACTGGACTGTTTCTAGGAATAATGATCACTTTTGTTTCTTTATGTGGGGCCCGAGAAAGATTAGAGAATTATCAAGGCTGACTGATTTAGACATTAATTTACTCATTGCATGACTGTTTTGTGAGCAAGTCATTTTCTGGCAAGTTGTTTATATTTTTTTCAATTTTTTTTTAATACAAACGGAGGAGAGAATCAATATTAGGACATGAGGTGCACGAGTAAAGATTCTTATCACTTGAGCTACGAGTTCTTTGCATTTTTACCCTATAATCATGGGCAGCTCTCATCCTCCCTCTTAATCTCATCATCACTCCCATTCTCACTCTCATTTTCCTCTATACTCTAGCACAAAGAATAAAATCTAAAAACTAAAATTGAAATGGTTATCAAACAACCGTAAACTTATAATAATTTATAATAGTGGGATAATATCGTTAAGAGTGTTTTTAATTTTTATTTTCAAATTTGTTAAGTATTCAATCAACTACTACTACTTCATACTTATTTTATTAAATTGGATTGTAGCAGCATTTTTGCTTAAGTTGGGGTAATTTAAGGAATTTTAAATGTTATCTACACTTGTGAAAGAAGCTATTTGAGTGTGTGCAAATAGACTTCTTTTTCTGTTTCTGCATATGTTGATTTGCTTATTTCAGCCTCTCTACAAGTTTCATTTCCCAAATTTAAGGCTGAGACTGACTAAACTGATTGAGAAATTCATTTGACATGTTTACTAATCCGTAATCGGGTTAGAGGAATTGAATTGAGGAAGAGTTGGAATCCGGATTCTTATTAAAGTTGTTTACTAAACTATGCGGAATAGGGGTAGGAATATTATCGATTCCTTATAAGTTGTTTACTAAATTCTCATAAATCGGAATTGAAACTAGTTTGATTACTAAAACCTCCCACCTAAGAGTCCAATTTACTCCTAATTTTCTGTGAGCCCCACTTACTTTTCCATTCTTATATGTGAAGTAAATTCGGGAGTAATCTATAATCGAAATTCAACTCCTTATTTTGATTCCCATTTCGGATTAGTAAACATGCCAAGAGATTATATAAAAATTCGTGGGGTACATGTGATCTTCATTAAAAAGTTGTTCACTTGTCACAAATAACAAAACAACATCAAAAACATGTTCAATCACTATGTTTCTCCACTAATATAACTTGAGCATTCCCACCTAGGACCTCCTTTGCTCAAGAGACCACCTCTCTTCACTCCTTTGACTGTAGTTCTCTCTCATTCCATAAGAAAATTTGCTGTTCACACAAGTTCCTTTTCTCATGAGGCCACCTCTCTTCCCTCCTTTCATTGTAATTCCCTCTTATTGCATGAGAAAATTTGCAGTTGTTTCCATAATAACATCTACCCTGAGCATAATATTTGCACATCTGCTTTTGCCCTTGTGGACTTGTCGGAAGAAAGTGGTTCACACTTGTCAATGGCTGTCTTTTATTGTACACTCTTTCTGTGTTGTTTGAATTCCTACTCTCATTCAATTTCTGAGAAGCTTGGTTGAAATACCTATCTTGCATTGTAGTATTCTTTGTCAGTTGAGGTTGAATTGTCACCTTTCTGGAATCAACAAAAAAACCTGACTTTGGAGCTGGAGGTTGAGTTGCTGGATTTTGTGAATAGACAACAAACCCTGATTGGTGAATTTGAGTTGCTGGTTTTAATGAAGGGTCTCTTGATAAATCAGTAAACAATCCCAATTGCGGAGCACACACTTTCGTATTTCCTGAATGAACTGATATACCAACTAGTTGATGTAGGTTTGCTGAGTTAACAAGTGAACCAGATTGCTGAGGTTGAACTGATGTTTTAAGCACCGAGGTTGAGTTAAACTGAGACTGGTTCTTTTTCGGTTCCTCCTTTCTTGAAACCCTGAAGTACAGAAAGCTTAGCTTGTTATGAAAAAATAAAATAACTGAAATTGTACTGTGAGCATTAGCAGACTAGCTAGATGTAAAACAACTAGCCTCATTAGCAGACTGCTAGATATAAAACAACTAGTTTCCATTGCAATCATATCCAATACCTATTTCTCTTGAGCATTTTTCTCATGTCCTTCTCTTGGACCCGTGCTTCTTTAGCAGTCCTAGCAAGAGATCCTCTTGTGTGCTTTTCCATCAGAACTTTCTGCCTCTCCCCTTCATCTTCCCATCTCTAAAGTTGACGAATAGAATTAATTACCATAAAAAAGATTCTCAAATGATGACAAAGGAACAAAAGTTACTTAGGACAGACCTGTCTCAAAGTTTTCAACCTGTAAAGGTTCCGACCCTTAATTAGAAGGGGATGAAGTGGAGGGAGTGGTTTTTCACCCTTGCTCCAGAGTACCTCAATCTGGTCAGAATAGCCAAGAGCAGCAATTTTATCAACTGCAATAATATGAAGACTTAACTTGCTCGTTGAGTTATAGCTTTCCATCTAAAATCAGTATAATCTTCTGATTGGTAATTTACAGCCACTTCAATTTTATGAAATTATTATTTCAATCTAAATGAAGTTTAAAATGCAGCGCAATTGTTTTTAACACTTCTATTCTTTGATAAAAATCATAAGATTCTTGGACTCACTGTAAATGTGTGCTGCTGTTTAGCAGCGCCATAGCTTTCTTTAACAATTCGGCCTGCAACAATCCTTGTGCCACATGGAGGGCCTCTTCCACTCCTAGAAGCTATGTCAAATCTACAAAGATAAAAGAACATTAACACTAGAACGTCAAAGTCCCGGGTACAAATTTGGGGAGGGGCTTAGCAGTACTTGTGATCCTAATTTCCAGTTTCCATGAGAATCATAAAGAAAATAAACCAAGCGCTTTTTAATCAACTAGCAAAGACATTGAATGTAATATGCAATAATACACGTAGTACATGGCTGCAACATCAAAATTAGAGGTATAACTACTTTAATCATCTAACTGTAAAAATAAAACACAAATAAAAACAAAAGCTTACATTTCATAAACATTTTGTTCAAACATGACAACATCGCTAGTGCATGCATCCCCTGCATAAGGTCATCGTATTAGTGGGTTTTAAACACTAGAGGAATGAAAAATGTTAAGTACACCATCTTAGTGGAAGAAAATTGAGACATACACAAGGAATGATATGATTGCAAAGATTATCTTATGATTCTATAACGAGTGATGAGGGAGGGTTTATAGGCAGGGGGGAACAATCTGTGTTTTCGTAACATAGCCTAGGATCAAATAGAATAATGACGATAATAACAATATGCATTAACTTAGCAAGCATACCTTTACAATTCAAAACAAAGCTAGATGCTGGGTACTTCTTCTCACCTTCACCATTCAAAATCCTGAGGAACATAAACGAACTTCAGAAATGGGAGGATTAATCATATCTCCAAAAAGCTAGTAAAGTGGCTGAAATTACTCTAAATGCTCCTTAATCCGCTGAATGAGCATGTCTTTATTGCCAGTCAATCTCAACCCATTCTTCCTCAGGTACAGCTTACATTGCTCCACTTTCAATTTCTCAATTTGTCTAGCTGCCACCCAACAATGACAGAAAAACGCAAACTTATATTAGTACACAAAAGATGAACATGACCAGTTTAGTGTACATTTTTTGAGATCGGTTGGTCCAAATCGACATCTTCTTGACCTCAATTGGGTCACAATTCACAGAATCACATTGATATTACTTATGGCCTATAAACCTAATGAAAAAGGATAAAGCAGCTTCTTAGTTTAGGGAAGATAATACAAAACTGAAATTGATTAAAAGGGCAAAATTTCCTGAACGTTTGCCAATGCCATGTATTTTCTTCAATTTTTTCATTCTGAAGAACCAAAAAGTTAAAATTTCTGGGCTAACCTTCAATAATCTTTTGGACCATTTCAAAGCTTTTCTCATCTTTCTGGTCCAGCCCAGGTAAAACCACCTCCTGCCCATCAAGGTCCGCTTCACTACCAAGATCGATATCTTTAGCAATACTGCAAATGCAACAAAACTCATTTCAATTCCAAAACTTAATCATAGATTATTAGCATTAAATCAAAATTTAAAGGCAAAAGAAAAGAACCCATTAGCATAAATTTCCCTCTGATAAACCAGACACTAACCGAGTCTTTGAATTACGCTTGATTGAGAGCTTTGAGAAGTTGGCATGGGTTTCTTCAAGAGTACTGCTATAACTCGGGTCCTTCATCGAATCATCCGAATCATATTCCGGGTCGGACTCTCCGTTTTCCAAGAAATCTCCATCTTTTTCTTCATATTGATGATATTTAGATTGTTCAGAGGTTGCCATTGATGGGTTTCAATCTGGGTTTGTCGCTTAAACACCAAGAAGGTTGCTTTATACTTCTATTTAGATGGGAACTGTGGGATCTTTTTAGGGTTGCCTAAAGAGGGAAGTTTTATCAAATGCGACCGTTGGGATCATGTAGAGAACAATTTAAAATTGAGTATATGCAAACCTACCCACAAGCCTGAGTTGAGTCCTGTTATTGTTAGTAAAAATTAAAGAAATTAACAGATCAAGAGTTAACTTTCTGTTGAGTAAAAGGACACATGTTACAAAAAAAACGTGGAAATAAGGGGCACATGGAATTTTGTAAGGCCTTGTTTGGTTCATGGGAAATGAGACTTGGATAAGTCCAGGAAATCAATTGATTTTCCTTAATTGCTTTTGAAAATAGTATAGCCGGCCATACTCGTTTGTCTATTTATTTTTTTCTAAAAATAGTATAGCCGAACGGGTGTACTAGTGTGACGCACTAACGCATGCAGCTTAGGCGCTGGGCGGGTCTTTATACATTCGGCTATACTAGATTCTCTTTGAAATTTTTTAACTAATAGTATAGCCACTCGGCTATACGCTTTTTCCTTTAAAAAAAAAAAAGTATAGCCCCCCGTGCAGCTATATATTTTTAAATGAAAATTTAATCTCGGAAATTTCGCTGGAATATACCTGTGCAGACGAACATTCGTCGGGACAGATTTTTTTTTATAAAAAAAAATCTAAATATAACATTAGTTTCTTTGCTTTTGTTTTTTGGCCTACTTCTTCAATTTAATATATGTAATTAAGTAATATGTTAAGACTTTTTTAATTACGCTAGGTGTCACATGTTAAACCAGTAAAGCCGCCCGGCTATACTATTTTTAAAAAATAAATTGGGAAAAAGAGTATAGCTATTTCTTAAAAAATTTCAGAGAGAATCTAGTATAGCCGTATGAATATATAAAGACCAGCCCAGCGCCTATGCGCTACGCATCAAACGCGTACGGCCAGGCGGCTATACTATTTTTTTAAAAAATAGAAAAACAAGTATAGCTGCCTGGCTATACCATTTTTAAAAGCAATTAAGAAAAACTGAGTATAGCCGTCCGACTATACTATTTTTTTCTTTCTAATATATATTGTTTTGATTCAATATTATGTGAGAATTATGTGTGTAATGGTTAAGTAATCTATATTTAATTAATCAAAATGTTAGCCTTGGGGCTCTTGGGCTGTATGATTTAAATTAAACCCAATTAGTTAAGTAATTATTGGAATTATTTTTAAAATTCAAACATCATATTTTTTTTTTTTTTTTTTTTTTTTTTTTTTTGTTTGGATGTTGTTATTTATTATATCGCAAAGAAACATTCACATCATCATTCTTGTGTAGCCGCGTAGATAAACACAAAAATAGAATTCAAAGCCCTAGTGCTAGGACTTTGATTTAGAAACTTGTATCCTAGTGGAGCAAACGCCATATTTAATTTCATTATTCTATTTTTTGTTTAAAATATAAATTCTAATTAAAGTAATTAAAAAGACTAACATATTACTTAATTACATATATTAAATTAAAGAAGTAGGCTAAAAAATAAAAGTAAAGAAACTAATTTTATATTTTTTAATTAAATTTTTTTTTTAAAAGAAAAGAAAGAAAAACTCTCGACGAATGTTTGTCAGCACATGTCTGGTGAAATTTCCCATATTAAATTTTCATTTTTAAACAGTATAGCCGCACGGCTATACTATTTATATACACAAAAATGGACTCGCCCACGGCCTAGGTGCCACGTGTCAAAACTGTAACGCCGCCCGGCTATACTATTTTCAAAGAAACAAATTGGGAAAAAGAGTATAGCCGAACGGCTATACTATTTCTTAAAAAATTTCAAAAAGAATCTAGTATAGCCGGACGGCGATACTATATATGAATATATAAAGACCCGCCCAACGCCTATGCGCCACGCTTCGAACGAGTACGGCCGTGCTGCTACTCCATTTTTAGAAGGAAAAAAAATAGAAAAACGAGTATAGCCATGCGGCTATACGATTTTCTTTTTAGTATATATTATTTAGATTCAATAATATTTGAGAATTAGGGGTGTAATGGTTCAGTAATATATATTTAATTAATCAACAGGTTAGCCTTGGGCCTTGGCGCTCTTAGGCTATGTGATTTAAATTAAACCCGATTAGTTAATTAATTATAGAAACAATTAGGAAACAATTGAGTATAGCCGCGCGGCTACACCATATTTTAAATATATATTATTTTTATTCAATAATATGTGAGAATTATGTGTATAATACGTGAATTTTGTGTGCCTTATTAAAATTTTTGTAAAAACATGTGTATTAAACATGAGAAATATGTGCATACGTGTATAATATATTATTAAACGTGAAAGTGCTAAAATCTTTATACGAGTATAACTCTAGAAAAATAAAAAATAAAAAAGGGATAATAGATACTCGAGTAGTGGCCTAATAGTAATGGATAGGGCTCTTGGGCTATGGAGAAATTTAATTAAAACACCCAAACGATTTCACAAAAGACTTAATAAATAGAAATTAATTATTTTGTGGACTTAAAAAAAAAGAAATAATAATTAAAATATAATTACTAATTAAATCAATCAAAATAATAATTAAAAAAATTCTAAAAATAATCTAGTATAGCCACCGTGGCTATACTATATGTGTATATACAAAGACCCGCCCATCTACATGTTTCTACATGAAATATATTTATGATAATCCACCCTTTATATTATTCATATCCACCCTTCATGGGAAAGTAGAGGGGAAAGTGAAGTCATCCTCCCAACATGGGTTTTGTTTTCCCTCATCATGGGAAAGTTAGAGAAAATAAGCCAATATTAAATAAACATTTTTTATGACCATTTTGTCCCCATTAACAATTTAAAATTACAATATATCATTAAATGCATTCTTTTTTTATTTGATTTAATATGGGTATAATTGAAAATTTATACAAACTTTGTTTTCCATTCATACTTAAAACAAATATGGGAAAGGAAATAAAGTGATATTTTCTGATTACTTTCCTAGCATTACCAAACGTGGGAAAGGAATCTTCTATTTCTCATCCCTTGGGAAATGACATGGGAAATGATTTCCCCTCAAATTCGTTCCGTGAACCAAACGGGGCCTCAGAGGAGAATTGGATTACACAAGACTTTTATTTTGCTAGACATGGGGCCCAATATACCTCTTCACTTTGAAGTAGGCAATATTGCCTTGTTGGGGAGAGCAGGTATATTTTGTCTGTCCATTTGTCTTTTCTCTTGGAGCATGAAAATGCTGATGTGGCAAGGTAAATAAGGTTTGCCTGCTCTTTTGCCTCTTTCCTTGGAGATTCTCGGGCCCAAATCCACATATCATAAAATTCAACTGAAATGGATGGGATGGGTGAGAGGGTAGGTGTCAAGTTTGTTTTTTCTTATAACCATAAAATCTAGCTAGGCAACCTTCATTTCCCAAAGGATTCTTTGTTTTTATGTTTAATATGCGGATATTATTCTTGTATTTTCCCAATGATTCTCTGGTTTATTTTATTCGTTTGATATTGTATTATGTTGATATTAGTCTAACATATTATGTTGTTCGTAAGTTCAAATCAATGATCAAACATATCATTGTCCAAATCTAATAGAGCGGTCATATATTTGAATTGAAACCAGATGTTGTACTTGACTAGACATACTTGTCACAAGTGTTCTGTTACATAACACCTTCATTAGGATCCTAATACCATGGAAGCTTAACAATTAATGCATATTCATTTGGTCAATTCAGACTGCGATTTGATGACACAATGCCGTCCATAATTCTTGTAAAATGATGCCCACATAGGAATATTCAGATGCGAAAGCATATCTTTTAAGGATCCTTTTTAAGCAAATAAATAAATCCCTGGGGCTTAAGCAAAACAACAAATTAACAATCCATGGGGTCATGAACACAAATAAAATATGCAGTCCTTGATTTCTAATGTAGCCATTTGCTTCATTGCATTAACGAAACCGCCTGTTTGCTGCTTCTGCTGGCTTAATTGTTAAGCACAAGTCAAGCAAACGTGTAAGTTTTCAATTCCATTTAATCTTATATCTAATGCATGGAGAGTTAAAGTTGTTTGAAATTCTTCCCTGTACAAAGAAACTTGTTTTGGGGCACTGCATGCCTGCCTTTCTTCATGAGAGCACCAAAATTCCTAATTTTACGAAAAGAAAATTTGTGTGAGGGAAGTTAACATCAAACATCCCATATTTAGATGTCTTTGAAATCAATTAACTGAACGTGACTGACTTGGTTGGCATGCAAAAAATACATTTTAAGGGAAACTCTGTCAAGGTTTTTCTTTTCATGCTAGCTTCTCAGCAAACCTTTTGGTTCTGACTTAGTCTCATTTCTTGCTAATATTATAGGGGGTCTTACTTTGGCTTCTCAATCTTACTTCTTTTAAATTGAAACCCTTTCAAAAGTGTTTCAGATTTTCCATCAGTGTCTTCTTGGGTTTTGTTTGTGTGAATTCTCATTGTCTTCAATGGCTTCTTCGTCTATGGCCTCACCATTCTGTACATGGCTACTTGCTGCTTGCATATCTTCTCCATATGAGAAAGACCACCCTATGAGGTCCTCTATATTTCAGTCTCCGAAGAGACTAAGTCAGTGGGCGAGAAGAAAGAAGCTCATTTCGAAATGCAGCTATGTTGGTGGGGCAGATTTTGCTAGCAATTTGAGTTCCTCATTCTCTGTATCTGGCATTCATAACCTGATGAGTTCTTTCCTGGCTGCTGAGCCCTGCTATGATTCTAAAGTGCTGTATGAATCTTTGGCTTTCTTTGGGTCAAAGAGGTCAAGGACTAGAAGGCAAAGGCAAATGAATGGTGCTGTTCACTCTGGTAAATGTTTCATTTCGGAAAGTGATTATTTTTCTTGACTCTTGTAGAATTCGTTCCAGTTCATAAGCAAATTTTCCTTCTTCTCAATTTCAATTATTCTAGACTTGTGCAGCTGACATTTACGTAGTTCAACTTAGTCTTTGTTGACTGTCCAAAAAAAATTTGTTGTGTTGTTTGTACAAGTACCCAAATGACTTGATAACCTGTTAGCCAAAAAACCAAATGGCTTGAAGACACATGGAAGTTCAGTGTCTTTATGGTCTTAATCTACCAATTTAAAGCTTAACTGTTTTTTCTTTCCCATGGTGTTAGGCATAACTATGGCTGTGCCTGTGCAAAGAGCAGAACAAGGCACAACAAAGAAAAAACCTCTAATAAAACAAAGGCGGGTTGTTGTGACAGGATTGGGTGTGGTAACCCCGCTTGGACATGATCCAGATGTCTTCTACAATAGTCTTCTTGAAGGTGTCAGTGGCATAAGTGAGATAGAGGCTTTTGACTGTGCTCGATTTCCCACGGTAGATTTTCTTTGGCTCAGCTTCATTTTGTTGCATCTTAAAGATATGCTGACTCTAGTATCCTTTCAAACAGAAAATTGCCGGAGAAATAAAGTCTTTCTCAACAGATGGATGGGTCTCGCCAAAGCTTTCTAAGAAGGCAGACAAATTTATGCTTTACTTGATCAGTGCAGGAAAAAAAGCATTGGCAGATGGTGGGATTACAGAAGAAGTTATGGACAATTTAGATAAAAGCAGATGCGGGGTCATAATTGGCTCTGCACTGGGAGGAATGAAAGTAAGTTGAGCTTTGCATATAAATTAGCTAGGGGGCAAAATGGCTAAAAATTTCAGTTTTGAAATCCTGTTAATAATTCCATAAGCCACTGCTTAGTAGATCTGTTGTGGTTAAAGAGGACATCATATAACCTCTAATTGAATCTCACTTAAGGAACGAATAAGGACAGTGTAAATTTCGTGTCCAGTATCAGTTACTTCAAATGGTTAAAGAACCAAGTTATGTATTTACTTTCTTCTCCCAGTTTATCTACTTATGAAATTTTTTTATCAGGTTTTTAATGATGCAATAGAAGCATTGAGGATTTCGTACAAGAAGATGAACCCCTTCTGTATACCTTTTGCAACAACTAACATGGGTTCAGCTATACTAGCAATGGATTTGGTAAAGTTCAAAGGCAATGTTGGGATTGTAGGATAGGCTCAATGCCATATATTAATGTCTTTCCAACCTCGTAGCCATTTCTAAGTTTCCAACTTTCAGGGTTGGATGGGCCCTAACTACTCAATATCTACAGCTTGTGCCACCAGCAACTTTTGTATACTAAATGCTGCATATCATATTATGAGAGGTGAAACTGTAAGTTAATTTTTACTCGGTCTTAGACAGACATGAGATCGATATAATTTCCACTTTGGATCAACGATATATGATATGTTGTGACCGTGATTAAATTTGCAGGACATGATGCTTTGTGGTGGATCTGAAGCAGCAATTATCCCCATAGGTTCAATTCCTGTCATTCTTAATCCATGTAATTCAAATTACAATCTCTGCAACATATGAACTTAATCAAGTTTCATGGTTGATGAACGTGCAGGCTTGGGAGGTTTTTCGGCATGCAAGGTTCTGTCGCAAAGGAATAGTGAACCAACTAAAGCTTCATGCCCTTGGGATATTGTACCGCTTTTCCTTAAACTAGTTTCATAGTTCACCTTCTTTTTATCTTTCATTCCTTTAATGTTTTAAGTCCTGACTTAAGATGTAATTTTCTGTCCAAAAGAATCGTGATGGTTTTGTTATTGGAGAAGGAGCTGGGGTTTTGCTCTTGGAAGAGCTAGAACATGCTAAGGTTTGCTAATCAATTTCTGTAGTTTTCCCATTGATTGTTGAAGTTTCATACACCCACATATTTATCGCTCAAACCCTCTTCCCCCCTCTCAATAATATCACAGAGAAGAGGTGCAAATATATATGCTGAGTTTCTAGGTGGAAGCTTCACTTGTGATGCATATCACATGACTGAGCCTCATCCTGATGGTATGTATCAAGTATTCTAACCACAGGTTCTTTTTCAAAGCTTAAAAGAGCTATTGTGTAAAGGTCCATGTGATTGTTTGCTTACCAACCATCATTTATTTATGTCTTAAATCAGGAACAGGTGTTGCTCTTTGCATAGAGAAAGCCTTGGATCAATCTGGGGTCTGCAGAGAAGATGTGAATTACATAAACGCCTATGCTGCATCGACACCAACAGGTGATCTGAAAGAATATCGAGCTATAATCCGCTGTTTTGGAAAGAATCCAGAGGTAAAGTGAGAGCTTATTATTAGTCACTAAGCTATCAAACTACTCCGGTGGTGCTCAGTTATGTTTCTAACAATTGCAGCTAAGAGTAAACTCCACAAAATCCATGATTGGTCACCTTCTAGGAGCCTCAGGTGCTGTGGAAGCTGTTGCAACAATCAAGGTAAGTTAGCTTCTGCTTCCTTACTGCATCTTGGTGAAAGAAGTTTTTCAAAGAAGTTAGAGCCTTAATTTCTAGTTTTGATGTTATCATACATTAATCAGAAGACAGAAGTGGTTTGTTTTCTAAATGGATATTAATAGTTTTTCACAACTTCACACTATGGCCTAGCTCTTAAGAACAGCTATTGGTTTCTTTTGGCTTACAAATAAGAATTACAAATTGATGTATGGTTTCTTTTCAAATGTAGGCTATACAGACAGGATGCATCCATCCAAACATCAATCTTGAGAACCCAGATGAAAGTGTGGTATGCATCTCTAGTTGTTTATAATCAAATGTTATCATTTCGGTTATCATTTCGGTGTGAAAGACTGTCACCGAAATGATCACCAAAGTTCGGGGGGTATTATTCATTTTCTGTCACTCATGAGATGACCCTCGAAACCTACTTGCTTATTATCTAGGTCCCTTATTCTTGTAAGTGTGCTATTTTGTTTCTAACACATCTGAATATGAGCAGGACATGAATGTGCTTGTTGGCCCCAAGAAGGAAAAGTTGGACATAAAAGTTGCAATGTCTAACGCATTCGGATTTGGTGGACACAACTCTTCTATCTTATTTGCACCCTGCAAATGAAATTAATAAATTTGTATAGATCTCAAACTTGGAAACTCCACCCCATGATTATACAAGAAGATACTGATGAGTATACTAGACTAGCTGCACTTCCCAGTTCACCAAACTCCTTGTACTCCCAGTTTTATTTATTTATTTATTAATTTTAGAATAATATCCTTGTACTTCCTTTGCTTTTAGAAAAAAGCTTGTTGGTTCTTATCAGAAGAAGAAAAAAAATGCGAATTATGATAAATTTGTTTAGACCTCATATTTTAAGAAAATGAATCCATGCAGAAGAGCATTTTGGCTTATAAATCGGTATCTGTAATCAAGCTTCATGTGTTTGATGGTTTATGCTATGCTCTTTGCGATTTGTTTACTGTTTGTATGACAATGTAAGCAAAATGCAATAACTTGGATCACAATAAACGAAAAACGTTTCAAGTTGTCACTTAAGCACTTCGAATTTAACTGGAAGCTCATTTCACATGGCCTATCAGAATACCAAAGTTCATAAATAGGATAAGACTAAAGCTACAGAGCAGGCTGCATAAAAACAAACAATAATAGACAGGAATGAATGAAATTGAGAATGTATATGTATAAATAACAAAATCTATTCCCTTTAACAACTAGTATGATAAGATCTGATTCCTCAAGCTGTTCTTGAGGGTCTCTCTTCCATAGGGTGGATATGTACCCATCAGCAGAGGTTCTTACAGATTAATTTTCTCAATCAAACTCAGTGACCAACAAAAGTAAGCCCAAAACATCATTAAATCTTTCCTGCGGATAACCCAGCCAATCTGAAGTTCCCAACCCATTGATTATACCAGATGGAAGCAGTCCACCGCAACAAACAGATGCCCGTCAAAATCGTCACAGTTTCAGAACAAAGATGAAGTAGCTTTGATCATCGGAGCTTTATTACCCAGAAAAGGAGGAAAACAAGTCCTAGCACAATGGCAACAGGAGCCCACTTTTTGATCAGAGCCTACAATGAAAATGTGTGAGATGAGATGAGATGAGAAAGTAAATATCAGCTATATATGCTACTCAGAATATAAAAGTTTAATTATGATCAAAATGCTTTGACAGAAACAGCTCAATCTAGAGAGCTCATGGCAGATTGGAAATTCTTCCTAATTGAAACAAATGCGGCTATAAAAGAAAACACCTATTTCATAACAATAAAAAAAAAGGAGGACCATGGTCCAGGTAGTAGGGAAAAATACAAATAAAATGAAAACAATTCAATCATGAGCATACAGCACCATCAGCCACAGTTAATTGAATTTTATAAGCGCATAGGCATGAATAACTAACAGAATTTGAACACGCATTCCACTAAATAAAGAAACGGTATCATGTAAATGCCTCATCCACAGTTGTATTCATGCTGATCATAAGATAATACTACTTGATTTGAACTTGTGACACACAAAATATGTCCAATCCAAGAGTACGGTAATGGAAACAATTGGACACTACATCATTCAGACGAGTATTGAGGACAAGGTGTTTGAAAACGCCATACATCTCTAAGTTAGATAGCATATATAATATTAGTTTAAACATCGCAACTCATGAGATAAGAGACTAACCTGTCGATTCAAATCTCTCGCCTTATCAGCATATATGCGAGATTCTGATGTTAAACGGCTAGACATTTGACTGACCTCTGCAAAATTCAAATTCAAGAGGAAATTTATGACCTATATACACAAACAAAAACTTTCACGTAGAAGCAAATAGAAACTTACGGTCCAACTTTTCACCAACACCAAGAACTTCCTGAACATTGCGAGTCATTATTTGGTGGACTTCATAGAGCTCATCGTTCAACTTTGCAATATTCCGCTGAGTGCGAGTGTCCTGGTACAATTTCTTTGTTTTCTGTATGAATGTATCTTTTAAACATAGAAAGTAAAAGGAAATCAAACCCAGCAAGCGGAGCACCAATATGTACACAATAAGTGCAGAATAATTCCACATAACATCTGGATCACTAATTTCTGGAAATAGACCTACCAAATTTAATGAACGCATAAGGTCTTGCAGCAGTTTCAATTTGGGTCCCATTAACACGCTCAAATTCATTTTTGAGATCTTCAAGGTATTGGAAGGCAAGTTTCTTTGGATAGGCACGGTCACACATTGTCAAGTAACAGACACGTCCTTCTATGATATAGCTAAGAACAAAGGTCAAGGCAATAACATTTGTATGCTCTTCCTCTAATGAGAAGAATAAATAATACAACACTAAGACACAACATCGATAAAACATATTACTAAATGACTAAACATAAGTGAAAGGAAAAACAAACAAACAAACAAACTGCGTGCACAAAGACACACAGGTCTAATTGATATACTAAAAGATTATTATAATGCAAGTATGCTAGAAGACCATATGTCTAATTGATATACTAAAAAATCACAAACCCCAAACCAAACTTTGCCAGTGGAATGATGCATGCGATGACATATCCTCTAAGTTAAGAAAACTGAAAGTTACAGTGCCTCTCATATCTCGTGCACACTAAAGATGATCAACTTAACTTTTTATAACAGCAGCAGCTACATGGTACTAACATAGTATCTGCTACTAATAGATTAAGTCAAAAGACATGCACAAAACCGCACAGATGTATTTATCAACAAAGTTCCATAAACTATCATTTCTTCATATTGCACCTAAACCCTGTACTAGTAAATTGTATCAACTCCTATTAAAAAAACAAAAGTAAATTGTAAAAACTCAGTATATCATGAAGAAGAAATAAAAGATGACAATATGGACGCATGTTAGGGGAGAGAAGTCAGAAGGATACTGGAAAACGTAAGGTCCGGTTTCGACTGACATCCTTGAAGGCTCATTTTGACCTCTTGACAAGTTCTTGAATAGGGCCTTGACTTGTTGTTTGTAGAATTCCGAGTCTTGTATATCACGGCCATCATCCAGTCCCTCTGCTAGTGGAAGACCGTCAGTAACACGAGCTATCATTGTCAGCTTCACCATCTTCACTTCACAACTTCCCAGCAATGCGAAAATGACTGCGATATGTTAATCGTCAAATCACAGATCCAGGAGACGTTGGACAAACCAAACTACTCAGAAATGCAATGATAATATCCCCAAATTGCCAGATAGCCTTACAATTTATATCCATCTGCATATGAAAAGGATCTAATCCGGCAAAAAATAACTACTTTACGGTTGATCTAATCCATATCTAACACAGTTAATTCCCAAAACATACCCAATTTTTCTTTTTTATGATTAATTGGGGTTTGCATACAAAAATCATAAACACCCACTTCTCAAATTCCAGTTGATCGATCACAAGGCATCAAAGATCAGACTCAACCCTTCAACCATCTAAAACCATTCGTCCCTAAAAAAACCCCAATACACCAATTTTACACAAGTTCTCTTCAATCATCACAAATGCCGAAAATTCCAAAAACTTTTCGATAAATCTGAGAAATTAGACGAGAAATCTGAACAATTGAACATTTGTACAGCACAGAACACGTACCTGCTTATAGCATTGACCTGAGGAACGGTGAGGACGATGGTGCAATCTGAGGCAGAAGAATTCGAAGCTGTGAAGAAGGGCTTGGCGAGGACCAAAAGGAGAAAACGAGGGTTGGTCTTTGAGTTTAATCTGCGATCTCCTGCGGTATAGGTGTTGTACGTGAAGAGCAAAGCTTGAAATTTCCAAGGTACAACATCTAAATGCAGTCAGGCTCGTGAACGACAACGCGTCGGGCCGCCCATTTAAATAACGCTGTCGGTCAATAGTTCACTTTACGACGAACCGTTGAGTGTTTACTAAATAAATGGGCCGACCGGAGTCCGCAATTAACAGGCCTGACTCGCTGACCCAATTAATTTACAATAAACAAATAATTAATTAAATAAAAAAGAAATTCCTAATCAATAAAAACAAATAATTAAAGTATCAAGAATAGTTCACTGTTCTTCTTTACTAGGCTTTATAACTTTCTTAGGAATGAGTGCAGGCCGGTGATTATTTTGAAGTGTCAATAATAATTTTGTGTTGTTTTTTTATTATTAATTTGAAATTAAATATTTTAGTATTTTCCAATATTTAATTCAAGGACTCATCTTGGCTTAAGGTTCTAGTATAGATGGTCGAGATTAACAATATGCAAAATTGTTTTTTCAATTGTCTTACTTGTAAAAATATAGTAAAAAAAAAGCTATAATATCACCCATTTCAATCGAAATTAAATTTTTTCACAAATTGAATGAATTTTTTATATAAATGATATTGGGGGATTCAAACAACTTCTCGGTGAAATGACAACTACTTCTAATTACTTGAGCTATAAATTTCTTGTTACAAATTCAATGACTTTTTCATATTGAAATTAGAAACTTTTGTGTGATTTTTATAAATCATTGTATTTTTCACAAATAGTTAAAATTTAAAATAATAAAAAAGAACAAAAAGGTACACTCCACCGAAGGTGAAAAGCCCAAAACAACGGTCGATATTTAATGGAGCCGGTAGCAAAAAAGGCTCACCTTTCCAATATTCCCTCCCTCCAAAAAAAAAGGCACAAACTGCAATATTCCATCGTCTTCTTTATAGATCAATAAACTTCCTTTTCATTTCCTCACTTCACTTCTAAGGCGTTTCCTTTCGTTTCTTCCAAAACCAAGCGTAATTTTCCCGCCAAGTATATCAGCAAAGAGCCAGCTAGGTCTGAGGAGACTCCATGGACAACCGTGGTCAAGCTCGAGGAAGCCCTCGAGGCGGAGGGTTCTCCGCGAATCGTGGTCAAGCTCGAGGAAGCCCTCGAGGCGGAGGGTTCTTCGTGAATCGTGGTCAAGCTCGAGGAAACCCTCGAGGCGGAGGATTCTCCCCGAATCGTGGTCAAGCTAGAGGAAACCCCCGAGGTGACCGACATTCTCCACGCACCGGCGGCCACCCTCCCCTTCGCAACAGCCCTGTAACTTTATCACCACCCCTCTTTTCTATATTTCCTCTTATATATTTACAATACCTGTTTTTTTGGGCGTCTTTCCATCTTTTCTTTTACATGGGAATTCTTTTGCTCTGTCATTAATTCAAGTGAAAGACTCTTCTCTTACCTGCATCATGTGCTTTGTATAACAGTGCATTCAATTTTTGGCTTTAGGGTTTTTGAAATAATATGGAATGTAACGAGTGCGCTGGTTGAAAAGTTTGGAACTTTTTGTTTATTTGCGCTTTGAAATGGTTTGGGTTTTGGGTTTTGTTTAGAATGTGTTGTAGAAATTGGGTGTGAGTAAGAGAAATTTCAAGCCTCTGATGGTCCATGACTTACAAGTGGATATTCGTGCTTCTCTATATAATCACTTGTGCTCCGCAAATTTGGTGTCATTCTTGTTTTTTATTTATTAAACGTATTAAATGACTCTTTGCAGCATGCATGGAAAAGTGATGAGAAGAAAGTTTCATGTTCATCGTTTACATGAATTATATGACTTTTATTATTTTATTGCATGTATTAATTAATCTTGAACATGATTGTGGAGTTCAGTTGATTGACTGGTTTTTATTCACACTGATCACATAAACAGCAGGCCGGAGCTGGAACTCGTGGACCGTTTCCTAATGATTGTCCTGGTAGCAAGGAGTCCTGGTCTAACAGTGAAAAGGAAAGTCCCCAGCAAATGTCACCGAGTAGCTTCTCATATTATTCTGAGCATAAGTCTGCCTTCAGTAATTCACATCGGCAGGAATGGCATCTGTCTGGAAGAAAAGACACACTTCCCCGTGTGGAGAGTTTGAAAGAGGGACATGAATCAACTGAGTCTGCGAGCGTTAGACAAAAAGGTTTAAAGTGCTCAGTTGGTCCAGATTCAAGCCATGAAGGAGATTTTCCTTTGGGGGTAGAGAGAATGCATATAGGAGAAACCCCGAGCGATATGACAGGGTATGGTGAAACTTCTCTTGCCTCCAAATCTGAAGCCAGCAGTGGGGCTTTGCCTATTAACAGTTCTGTAAATATAACCGGCCATCAGAACCCAGAGCTTTCTGAACACTTGGCTTTTGATTTATGCCCAACTAAAGCTGGGAGTGGTGTTACCCTAAAGCCTCCTCTGCTAGTACAGAATAGAGAAAGGCGGAATGAAATCAAGCGCTCCATGGAACAGCAAAATGGTAGTGTTTTAGAGTCTGGAATGGTTCTTTTAAAGGGTTACCTTTCCCTCAGTGACCAGGTGCTGCTTTGTGCTCTTTTACTATCTCTATTTGCTGTGATAACTGATTAGTTTTCATTGTTAATCATTCCCCCCTGATAACTACATTGACCTTGAACTCTCATTAGTAAAGTAATAAAGCTTTTTGGAGGAGCTTTCTTTCCCTGTGGATTATCAGTACAACATAACTGTTACTTTCACTGTCTGAATAGCACTTGAAAACTGTAGAGTAAGTTGACTAATCGCTAGATTTTCTGTGTTTTATGTCTTCTAGATCAATATAGTGAAGCAATGCCGAGCCTTGGGTTTGGGTCCTGGAGGTTTCTACGAACCTGGTTACCGTGATGGAGCAAAGTTGAATTTGAGGATGATGTGCCTTGGTAAGAATTGGGACCCTGAGACGAGCTATGGAGATCACCGAACTATTGATGGTGCTAAACCGCCCAGTATTCCTGTTGAATTCTTTCGGTTGGTTAAAAGTGCAATCGAAGAATCCCATTCCCTTATAAGAAAAGATTCTAAAGTTAGCAATTCCGAAAGCATACTTCCATGGATGTCCCCAGACATTTGTCTAGTGAATTTTTACTCATCATCTGGGCGACTTGGTCTTCATCAGGTTTGTCATGAAAGAGCCTTAGCCATATTATCTGAGTGGTTGAATGCTAAACAGTTATTTTTCTCAGCTATCTTTTCAAAAAAAATTTCTTCCGAAGTTAATATAATGAATGTTCCCCCCTCCCTCCTTCCCGTTTGATAGAACTTTATTAAGCATCACATCTCTGACTGTCAGCCTTTATTAAGCATGCTACTTCTATGTTGTATGATAGTAATAGCTTCCAACTTCTTTGGCTTCACAGTATTCTTCTACACTTTTATTTAATACTTTGAACTGCATTACATTGATCAACAGCTGCAGCACCACTTCCAAATCCTCCATAAGCAAAATACAACTATTCTTAAACCCATCACTCACATACGGATTCTTTAGAAGACTCTAGAAAACTTTCCCATATAACCAAATTTGTCCCATATTATTTTGTGACTCTTAAAAAACTTAATCGCTTCTAGATTGTCTGCACCTCATTATCCTGAATTTAAGCATGAGTGTTTTAACTTCGTGATAACATCTTATGACCATGCTTCCTACAGGATCGTGATGAAAGTGCACAAAGTCTCGATAAAGGTTTACCGGTTGTCTCCTTTTCTATTGGAGATACTGCAGAATTCTTGTACGGCGATCAAAGGGACGTTGAGAGGGCAAATAAGGTTTTACTGGAATCTGGAGATGTTTTGATATTTGGTGGAAAATCAAGACATGTCTTTCATGGTGTAGCGTCTATACAGCCAAATACTGCTTCTAAGACCCTACTGGAAAAAACAAATATCCGGCCTGGCCGTCTGAATCTTACTTTTAGACAGTATTGAAAACCCTGTGTTTGTGTATATGTATATGTCGTTGCAATTCAGAACTTTCATTTTGGAACTAGTTCATTCAGTTTATTCAGACGGGGCGTAAGGGAAACTTTTTGGGAAACTGGGTGTTGGTGTGTAATCCTTCAGCCGAGTTTTTGGAGCTAAAGGAATTGTGTCTGCTCTGTTTTTATTTCTTTTAGTTGTTTATTTTTTCTTCAGCTTTATTGTGCACCCTTGGATCACAGTCCAAGTGTTTTAATCTCTAGCATAGGATTAAGTGACATGTGTAAGCATCTAATAGGATGCTAGAACTTGAGCTTATTGTAAATATGGTACAGGGAAGAATATCTCTTTTTTTCCTCTCTCTGCCTAACGATTATACCCAAAACAGTGGAACTGATATGAAATATACACAGAAGCATTTTTCATTCTCCAGAGCAACGCTCTCTCTCAATTTTTCTGTGTTTTTCTTCTTTGCTCCCAAAATATCCAAAATATGAAATGCTGAAACAAAGAATTCTAACATGGTATCGCGAGCCAGGTTCGATTGCATGAGCTGGGCGTGAATCTGTGATTGAATCGGAGAAATTGGGTTTTTGTTTGAGCTAAACTTGAGCTCATCTGAAGATCGCGATTTCTCAAATCCAATGTCTAATATGGCAGGATCGAGTATCTTGAGCTGCGAACTCCAATTTTCAATGGAGAAAATTATGAGTTCTGGAGTATCAGAATGAAAACTATTCTGAAATCTCATGGTTTATGGGATCTGGTCGAGAATGGGTTAAGTGACCTAGATCTGAAGAAGGAGAAAGAGGAGGCTGTAGACACTGAGAAGTCTATGGTGGTTCAGACTCTGATGAAGGATGCTCGTGCACTTGGATTGATCCAAAGTGCTGTTTCAGATCAGCTATTTCCAAGGATTGTGAATGAGGAAACTTCGAAGGGAGCTTGGGATATTCTGAAGCTGGAATTCAGAGGAGATAAACAGGTACGAAATGTCAAATTGCAAGGGCTGCGTAGGGAATTTGAATATACCCGCATGAAGGATAGTGAATCTTTATCTGTATATCTGGTTAGGTTGTTTGATATAGTAAATCATATGAAGAGTTATGGTGAGGAACTATCTAGAGAGAGAATTGTCCAGAAGCTATTGTTTAGTTTGCCTAAATCTTATGATTCTATCTGCTCTGTAATTGAACACTCTAAGGACCTTGAAACTCTTGAGGTTCAAGAGGTTGTTGCTTCACTGAAGAGCTTTGAGCTCATATTGGGATAGACACACTGAGAATTCTACAGAAAAAGCCTTCTCTAGTCTGAATGTTGGTAGGAAAAACCCTAAAAATGGAATTGCTTATGCAGATCAAATACCTCAAAAAAATTGGAAATCCAATGATGGAAACAAAATGGCCTGCAAACATTGTGACAGATTTCATTATGGCAAATGTTGGTATGAAGGGAAACCTAAATGCCATGGTTGTGGGAAGCCTGGACATATGATCAGAGATTGCTATAGACACAAGAATGTGCAGAGAGTGAATTATGCAAATCAGGAGGAAGATTGTGGCACTTTGTTTTATGGTGTAATGCTGCAACTGATGTGAAGGTAAATCACTCTTGGTATATTGACAGTGGTTGTAGTAACCACATGACAGGAGATGAGGGACTTTTGGTCAATATTCAAAGGAATTTGAGCTCTAAGGTGAAGATGGGAACTGGAGAAGTGGTCCCAGTTGCTGGAAAAGGGACTTTGGTGATAAAAACTAAGTTAGGCAAGAGGCACATTCATGAAGTAATGCTTGTACCTGGCCTTGAAGAAAATCTGCTTAGTGTTGGGCAAATGATGGAACATGGCTATCACCTTGTGTTTGGAGGAAATGTGGTGAGTGTTTATGACAATCAGTCACTAGAAAATCTGATTGTGAAGGTGCAGATGACAAATAACAGATGCTTTCCATTGACAATGATGCCTGCGAGTGAGTTGGTCCTAAAAGCAAGTGTCACACATTGCTTGCAGACATGGCATAAGAGGCTGGGGCATTTAAATGAAAGAAGTATAAAATTGCTTGAGAATCAAGGGATGGTTCATGGCTTACCTCACTTGGAGCAGAAGTCAGTTGTATGTAATGGTTGTATGCTTGGAAAACAACATAGGGATTCTTTCCCTTTGGAATCCACTTGGAGAGCTTCAAACCCTTTGGAATTGGTTCACACAGACATCTGTGGACCAATGAAAACAGAATCACTATCTGGAAACAGGTACTTTCTACTGTTTACAGATGATTTTACTAGAATGTCATGGGTGTACTTCATCAGAAATAAGTCAAGTGCATTGGAATGTTTTAGAAAATTCAAAGCTATGACTGAGCTGCAAAGTGGGTATAAGATAAAAGGCTTGAGAAGTGACAGGGGTGGAGAGTTTCTATCTGGAGAATTCAACAAGTTTTGTGAGGAATCTGGTATTCAAAGGCAGCTAACTATGGCATATTCTCCACAGCAAAATGGAGTGGCCGAGAGGAAGAACAGGACAGTAGTGGAAATGGCCAAGTCCATGTTGCATGAGAAAGGTGTTCCCTATGAGTTTTGGGCAGAAGCTGTAAATACAGCAGTCTATTTGCTGAATAGATGTCCTACCAAGGCTCTTAACAAGATAACACCATTTGAAGCTTATACTGGCAGAAAACCAGGAATTGCACATTTAAAAATATTTGGATCTCCTTGTCATGTGCTTATTCCTTCAGCATTGAGGCATAAGCTTGAAGAAAACAGTCACAAGTGTATTTTTGTAGGCTATGGTCTCTGTGAAAAGGGATATAGGCTGTTTGATCCAAGTACTAGGAAGATAATTCTATCCAGAGATGTGCAATTTGATGAAAATGGCTTATGGAAATGGGAAAATACAAATGAAGAAGAAATGGTAGTCCTTTTGCCTACTGAGAATCAAAGCTGTGAATCAAGTCAAAGCTTGGATACATCACTGCAAATGGATGAAGAAGTCACATTACAAGCTGAACCAAGTCAAAGCTTGGATACACAAACTCAAATAGTTGAAGATACCACTCTGCAAGATGAAGGCATAGGTGAAAGTTCTCATTTCTTTGATCACACACCAAAGAAATGGAGAAGTGTAAGTGAAATCATGGCTAAGTGTAATGTGTGTATTGTGGAACCTGAAAATTATGAAGATGCAGCTCAAGATGAGTCATGGAGAAAGGCAATGGAAGCTGAACTGGAAATGATAGAAAAAAATGACACTTGGAAACTTGTCGAGAGACCATTTGCTAAACCTGTGATTGGTGTTAAGTGGGTCTACAAGACTAAACTGAATCTAGATGGTACTGTGCAGAAAAACAAGGCTCGTTTAGTGGCTAAAGGCTACTCACAAAAGCCCGGTATTGATTACAATGAGACTTTTGCCCCTGTGGCAAGGCTAGACACCATTAGGACTTTGATTGCTCTTGCTGCACATAAGGAATGGAGCTTGTATCAACTAGATGTGAAATCTGCATTTCTTAATGGAGTTTTAAAGGAGGAAGTATATGTGGAGCAACCACAAGGATTTGTAAAGAAGGATGAGGAAACAAAGGTATACAAGTTACACAAAGCTTTGTATGGTTTGAAGCAAGCACCAAGAGCTTGGTATGACGAGATTGATGCCTATTTCAACAAGGCTGGTTTCAAGAAAAGTCCAAGTGAGGCAACTTTATATGTTAAGGCAGAAGGTTCAGATGTTCTTATTGTTTCTCTATATGTTGATGACATAGTGTACACGGGTAGCAGCTCTCAAATGATTGAAGAATTTAGGAGAGATATGATGGAACACTATGAGATGACAGATTTGGGAGTATTACACCATTTTCTTGGAATGGGGGTGATACAGTCTAAACAAAGCATTTTCTTGCATCAGAAGAAGTATGGACAGAAGCTGGTTGAAAAATTTGGTTTGAAAGATTGCAAATTAGTGGCTACACCACTTGCAATGAATGAGAAGTTAAGTAAGAATGATGGAAGTGAGGCTGCAGATGAAGGAGAATATAGACAGATTGTGGGCAGTTTGCTCTACTTGACTGCAACTAGGCCTGACATAATGTTTGCAGCTAGCCTCTTGGCAAGATTCATGCACAATCCCACCAAGAAACACATGGGAACTGCTAAAAGGGTATTGAGATACATTCAAGGAACAATAGACTTTGGAATTGTATTTGAGAAAGGAAAAGAAACTACTCTTATTGGCTATTGTGATAGTGACTGGGCAGGAAGTGAAGATGACATGAGGAGTACCTCAGGGTATGTTTTTACTATGGGATCGGGAGTGTTTTCGTGGGCTTCAATTAAGCAAAATACAGTTGCTTTGTCTACAGCAAAGACAGAATATATAAGTGCTGCAGAAGCTACTTCTCAAGCAAAGTGGCTGAGATTTGTACTTGAAGATTTTGGAGAAGAACAGATTGAAGGAACACAGATAATGTGTGATAACACATCAGCAATTGCTATGGCAAAGAACCCTGTTTTCCACCAGAAGTCAAGGCATATTAACAGAAAGTTTCATTTCATTCGAGAAGCAATTCAAGCCAAGGAGATAGAACTTGTCTACTGCAGAACTGAGGAGCAAATTGCAGATATTCTGACAAAAGCTTTGCCTAAGGACAGGTTTGCATACTTAAGGGAATTACTTGGTGTTAAGTCGGCTAAAGGATTAGAAGGGAATGTTGGTGTGTAATCCTTCAGCCGAGTTTTTGGAGCTAAAGGAATTGTGTCTGCTCTGTTTTTATTTCTTTTAGTTGTTTATTTTTTCTTCAGCTTTATTGTGCACCCTTGGATCACAGTCCAAGTGTTTTAATCTCTAGCATAGGATTAAGTGACATGTGTAAGCATCTAATAGGATGCTAGAACTTGAGCTTATTGTAAATATGGTACAGGGAAGAATATCTCTTTTTTTCCTCTCTCTGCCTAACGATTATACCCAAAACAGTGGAATTGATATGAAATATACACAGAAGCATTTTTCATTCTCCAAAGCAACGCTCTCTCTCAATTTTTCTGTGTTTTTCTTCTTTGCTCCCAAAATATCCAAAATATGAAATGCTGAAACAAAGAATTCTAACACTGGGTGTGATGAATTAAAAAAGGGTGTAAGAGTAATGCTACACTTACCATATTTTTATCTCACATTTCTATACCACATGATGTGATATGTACATATCATATGCCACATCAATTAAATCAATGAAGTGTATTTTAATGAAGAAAGTTCAATGAATGAAAGAAATATATATTTAAAAAAACTATTTTTTTCAGTCTTGGGGTTTTTCACTAGCCTTGTAAATATGAGCTTAGCCAAGTCGGCTAAAGCAGTGTGCTCTCTACTTTACACCTGAGTTCGAATTCCTCTCCTCGTAATTTAGATTATTTTAATGTAGATTATCATTTGTATAAGAATAAAAATAAAAATGAGGGTTTTTCACTAGCATTAATTATTGTCCATGGATTGTGCCTGGGCATGGTGGGTGGTCTGCCATAGCCAGGGGTCTACTTTAAGTTGGCACTTCGGTTGTACTAGATCCCATTTGTTTTTGGCAGCCAAACTTCACCGGTTACTCAAGCAAACTTGTGTTGGTCCAACTTCGGTTCAACATTCCTCTCTGGCTTCGCTTAAAGAACAATAAAATAAATGCTTATTTTAGAAGCAAAAGCCACAAGAGCAACAACCCTACCACCAACAAACTCTTTCTTACATATAAAAATCCTTTATAAATCACTCACATGTGTATCCCATTATCACCATGCATCTTATTCAGATTTTGTTAACCATGCTTTTATTCTTATAGCAATAAAAGTGCTCAACCAATGTTCTTCTTCATTCAGCCACCAGTATGCAGAGGTGGAGGATAGGGAGAATGAGCCATGCTGGAGAAGCAGGGCACATGCTAGATATATCAGCTTCAATGTTCTGAGAATTTTGCATGTGCTCTAGCTCTCCAGCTTGGACTCTTTCCCTTTCAGGCACAAGATTGAAGGCAATGATAAAGGTCAGTTTCTTTGTAGCTCATATTGTAACTCACTTAACCGACGGTAATGTCGATCGAGCTGATTCTACTTCTGCAATGCCGCTCCCCTAAGATCATCTAAGTGCTACACAGTCTTGCCACTTTTCATTGAACCAGATGATCATTCACAGATTGAGTACAAAATCTCATCAGTTTATTTTGATGCAGACCTTCAATTGCCTTATTATTTATACACAATCAACATCCATAAATAATTTCATCATCCACAAGTTAAATAACAATGCTTGGCTCAAATCACCTTAGTTGGAAATCAACACCACCTTAAATTAATGTAATAAGTTATTCATATATACCGAGGCCAATCAAAATTCTAAAATCACCCTTTTGACTGAATCAACCACGGTCAGATCTGTTTTCTAGAGCTGAAGCAGCAGACTCCACATGAACAAGTAAACAAGCATATACTTTTTGTTTTAACCTGTCAACATTCCCCACCAATCCAGTGTTGTCCGAGCTTATATTGTTCTTCAGTTTATCCAACCACTCATTTGCTTTCTTAAGCTGTGATAATGTCACAGCAATATGATTGTCTGGCTCATTGCGTCGCCCGGCACTGTCCTTACCTTTCTTCTCTTGGGGTTTCAGATGAAAGCCAGTATCCAATGCTTCCTCCAAGAATTTCAAAAACCAAGATCTTGTTTCATTTATGAGAATTTCTTTCAGCTCTGCTATCTCTTTTGCACTATCTCCTTTAGCCCATTCTAGTTTTTCTGCTCCACTTATCTCAGCAGGGGCCTTTGGAGACTTCGATGTACTTTTACCATGAATTAGACCTGTCCTTTTGCTTAACTTTCCAACATCTGGAGGTATTAATTGTTTTGTAGTTAAAGGAATTGAATTATCCTTCAATGGAGCTGCAATGTTTGGTTGGTCAATGAGCTGGTGGAGTATGAAAAACTTGTTGACAGGAAGGTGGGGATTGTCCGGTGAGGCAGATGAACATAGATCGGCAAACAAGCTGAAAGAAAAGATTTAAGAAATAAGTTTCACAGACAAACAATTTTAATGTGATTATAGATGTAAGATATTGACATGGATTCTTTCAATAGATATTATAGTTACCTGAGACATTTGACAAGAGTTGCAGCTGTAGATGCTTCTTTTTGAGCTTCTGCTGCTACCAAAGAAGCTAAATTTCTCCTCCTGAGCATTCCCTTGTAAATTTTAACGAAAGATAAGAAAGAAGTGTCACATTGCAACGGTATAATGGATGCGAGAATTAGTGAGATTTTTCTATTCAAGATATTGTTGCCTAGCTAACATCAATATAATTCAATGAAAAGGCCTTCTAGTTTTCATTGTTGCCTTCAATTGAATGCATGCTCAATTGGTCATGATCTGACTATAAACTCAACAAAGTACTGATATCTGTTCAGAATTTAGCATTATCAAAATAATACAGTTGTTCAACAAAAATGCCAAACCTTTTTCTATATTGGCTGTTTGGACTGATGGAACAGTAGCCATAACTTAAGTTTCGGACATGTTAAACTGAAAAGGAAAGAGATGCGAAGGAAACAAGGAAGGGTACCTTTCCAAGCCTCAAAAAGTTAGCCGGCAGAGAAGCCCACAAAACAGCCTCTGGTGACTGACTTTTATCTTTTCGGCTTGACAAACAATTAGAGTTCATGTTTTCCTGTTTGCTTGAAGTTCGTTTTGCAGAAGTGCTTCTATAAGGCACAGCAGTCTCCTTGGTGTTAGATACTACTGACTCCGGCTTTGATGAAAGTGCACCAGGTCGATTGTGGGAAGGAGTTATTGAGCGTGCCTGTAACACTAGAACAAATGATCATGTTACAAAACTGTTCTTTGATTACATAAAAGGGAACCATCTACTTAGTTGTTTGTTTCAAATAAAAGGATTATATTCTCAGTTGCATCATTTGGTGTAGGGATCCAGGAAAAGGTTCTAAAGATCCAAGAAAAATTTGTGTACTGCACAATAACTTTGTTCCAATTTATTGAATCATGTTCTTGTTGTATGTTATGTGTTGCCTAACACTCCTATATGTGTAACATTGCCTGAATGCTTTAGGACTTGAAACAGAGAAAAAGCACCAATCTCATTTGCTTTTATTCTGTCATCACTAGGGTTTAGGTTTCGCATCTAATTTAAACAGATAATCCTACCTGTCTTAAAAATGGAAATTATGTTTAGCGCGAATCGTACCTGACCATTATGCTCTTGCTGCTTGCCTTTTAACATGGAAACCTTCTTAGCACCACTCTCATTGTCATGGTTCTTCCCACCTCCATTAGAATCTGGTCCGCTAGCTTTTGAATTTGTTGTCAAAACACCTTGCATATACCTAGATGCAACAGCTGCCTTTTCCTCTTTAATAACAAACGTTTGTCTTGAGTTTTCATCTTTTGCGTCGAAGGACTCCCTCAATTTCAAACTATTGTTGCCTTCCTGATCAGCTTGAACTGGACTCTCTGATGGCTCTAACATTTGCATCAAATCCTTCGGGTTCCCCACGAAAGGGTGTCGTCCTGGAACTGGTCTGATCCCAATAAGTATAGGAACTGGTGTTCCTGCCTCCATTCTATCAACATAGAAAAACTGGCCAAGCTGCAACTTGTTATTCAATATAATCTCATTGTCCTCCTTGGACAGTGAGACATAAGTGGAATGAGAAGAATCCGACACTTTTATGAAGAAGCCTTGGTTAGGCCACAGCTCCAAGCCACTTAAGGCGGGCACAATGCTAATCACTTGAAGCAGGACCGATCGATATTCTCCACGAACCTTTACGTTGGAGTTAATGCTCTGAAGGAGCTTTAGTAGAACTCCTGGTGTAAGGGAGGCCATGGCTTTTTCTTCTTGTTCTGGTAAATCCAAATTTGAGAAAGTCTACCTGGCTGATGATGCACTGGAATTCATTTCATGGTACTATTCACTTCAGATACCATTTTGCTAAGCAAAAACCATATCCCATTTGCAACAAGAATCGAAGACAGGCAACCTATAATAAAGTCCTGCAATTCTTCTTTTTTATTGGTTTTTGGCAACACAATGTCGTAACAAGAAAAGGCATTGAAAAGACACAAACCAATGAACACTGCCCATTAAAACTCAAACAACAAGAATCAAGAAAACAAAATTTCTGAGGTAAATTTCATTGAAGAAAACTAAGCTAGCATCAGTCACAATATTATGAAATTCT
Organism: Prunus armeniaca; assembly: GCA_903112645.1. Classification (NCBI taxonomy): domain Eukaryota; kingdom Viridiplantae; phylum Streptophyta; class Magnoliopsida; order Rosales; family Rosaceae; genus Prunus; species Prunus armeniaca. Next base: position 2,853,264 of record CAEKDK010000003.1, on the reverse strand, counting down.
TGCTTTTCTGAAGAAATTGTGTAAGCTGCATAAGCTGTATGCGTCAAAATGATTGAAATTATGCAATAACATGAATGACTAGACATGCTAAGAATTAGAGAGATGGTAAATACCTGGTGATATATGGAGCACAAAGATCGGAGAAGGTTGAACTAGAAAGATAGAACAAGGTGGGGAAGGAATCTTGCAGAGAGATGAAGCATAGAATACAACTTGAGAACCAAACAGTGTTTGATAAGTGGCGGCATTTGGCTTGACCAAAAGAACATCTTTAGGCTTTAGCTTTGCATGAAAGGCACGTAACCATCAGCTTCTCTTGGCTTCAAAGCCAAGTGACAATGCATACATGTGAGAATTTTATGGCCTTTTTATGTGATGTGGAATGATTATAAAAGGGGCTACCCACCATTTATTGAGATTATTGTGATTGATCAACCTTTTTTCTTATAATTTGCTTCTTCATTAGGTCGTGTGTCTCTTTGTGGATACTTAAGGAATTGTACTTCAATCGAGCAGCCTCTTAAAAGGAATTGACCAGAATTTGTAAATGTGAATCATATTAAACGCAATACTCATTAGGCATACCTACTTTGGGTAAACATAAGGCATCTCTTAATCAAGGACAATAACAAGTGGAATATCACATTCAACTTCTCAGTTGGTTCTACTTCGCTAGAATAGATTCTAGGAATAAATCCCATACCTGTGTATTTGTGAAAATCAAGGGTTCAAGGCTAAGAAAAGAGAGTTACCCTTATTGTGTAACTCAAAATACATCTCATTCGGCAAGAGACTTGTATCTCATTCGGCAAGAGACTTGTATCTCAAGTGATTAAGAGCATTCACTCTTGCACTCGAGGTAATGTGATTGATTCCCCCCTCTTGTATAAAAATAATAATTTTGGCCAAAAAAAAATATACCTTTGTCATTTGGTTTACCAACTAGCCCAAACAAGCAAAGAATAAATGCTTTGCAAAGTCAAAACTCAGCATTTCGATGTATGTTGGTACATCAATTCCAATCTCTAATATCACAAAATAATGGAAGGGGACCAAACGATATAAGATGGACTCTTCTCTATAACTACAAGCAACTGCTAATTGATTTCCCCCATCGGAAAATCAAAGGGCAAGCCAACAATTTTCTTTACATACAATTTGAATCTAATATCTAGCAACTTTACTAGGTACATATTTATATGATTAAAATGCATTGGCTTCAGTTTCTGCACGCACCAAGCTAGCATACACACCATTAAGATGAGAAGCCATAAGTGCATCATGGCTCCCATATTCTGTGATGGCACCATTGCTCATAACTGCTATCATATCAGCCTCTCTGATCGTCGAAAGCCGGTGAGCCACTATGATGGTTGTAGCCCTTTTGGAAATCTTCCTAAGTGCATCTTGTATGTGTCTCTCTGATTCCAAATCCAATGCACTACTTGCTTCATCTAGCAGCAATACCTTTGATCTCTTCAGTATAGCCCTTGCTATCGCAATCCTTTGTTTCTGGCCCCCTGATAGCTGGGCTCCACTCTCACCAACCTATATATGATAGGAAAAATATTAGAAAAAGAAACAACAACAAAAAATGGTCAAATGAAGATGAACAATTTGGGTGATACACATGCATCATAGAACAATACCTGAGTTTCATAGCCTTGAGGGAGGCTACTGATGAAATTGTGAATATAAGCTTCCCTTGCAGCATCTTCTATTTCAGCCCATGAAGCATTTGGGTTACCAAAAGCAATGTTCTCTCTTATAGTGCCGGAAAACAATGTAGGCTCTTGACCCACTAGAGCTATCTGCTTTCTCAACCACTTCACGTTAATATCTCTCAAATCCACTCCTCCCATCATCACCTTCCCTTGAATTGGATCATAAAACCTTTGTATTAACCATATAACTGTTGATTTTCCTGACCCACTTCCACCCGCCAATGCCACAGTGCTACCACCTTTGATCTTCAAGCAGAAGTCACTCAACACAGTCACATCTGGCCTAGATGGGTATGCAAATGTGACCATTTTGAACTGAATATCCAATGGTTTCGACCGGTCGAGTTTCTTATCTTTGTCTCTGTTGCTACTGCCAATTAATGGCCTACGTGAAATGATAGCAAAAACTGCTGGAATTGCTGTTGCAGCCATGGATGTGTCTGGTGCAAGACCGGCTAATTGTCCAACAGAAAATGAACTCAAAACAAGAATGAGAAAAATTTTGTATACCTCACCGAAGTTTGCTTTGCCTTCTTTGATAAGGTAAGCACCAAACAACAGAGTTACGGTGTATGCTCCATACATAACACCCTGAGAGAACCCCAGTGCTAGGCCCATGATTTGTGACCTTCTCACTGATTTGCTCTTTGGACCTGATAAAGCTTTTTCAAAGGACCCAACCAACTGCTCTTGAGCAGAAAATGTTGTGACTGTCCTTATGTTTGAAACTGCACCAGAGGCGATATTGCTAGCTTTGGCATAAGCTTCATTGTCAAGTTTTGGTCCTAAATTTATAATCAAGCTTAAGTAACTTGCACCAAGAGTCAAAGGAGTGAGAGCAGCAGCCAAAATAGCTAGCCTCCACTCAAGGTAAACACATAGACCAAGTCCCACCATACCTGAACTCAAACCCATTAACAAGACTGATAATCGATCAATGTGGACTGATCGAAAACTGACAGAATCAATTGAGAGCCGTGAGATCAGTACTGCTTTGGAGTTTTCTTCAGAATCAAACCAACCAGGTTCTTGTTTTAGTATGGAACGAAATAGGAGATTTCTCACTCTCATTGTGAGTTTTGTTCCAGCCCAGCCACACAAGCCTTGCTGTCCTGTCATAAAGACTATGTTCCCAAAGCCAAGTGCAACAAGTACTAAACAAAGGGGTTCAATGTTTCTTTTAATCTTGGATGGGTCTTTACCAAAATATATTTCAAGGGCTACGCCGAGAAGAAAAGGGAAAATAGACAAAATTGCACCTGCATGCATACCCAAGATTAATCCAAATAAAAGCATTGGAAGCTCTGGTCTCAGTAACAACCATATATCTGAAAGTCGAACTTTTCTTGGTTTTGGTTTTTGGACCTCTTTCTCCTCTGTTTGGGTTTTCCCTTGGGTACGGTTTGATCTTGACGCATCATGAATTGATTTATCAGGCACCAAAAGCTGAGTGCCTTTTTCAGTATCATTTTGCTTTGACAAAGGTTTTGTTACTCCATCAGCAGCAAGCTCAACAAGGCTATAGTAGGCCCCAGCTTTCTCCATGAGCTGGCGGTGATTGCCAATCTCAATGACAGAGCCAGAGTCAAGAACAACAATGGTATGAGAATTTCTTACTGTTGATAGCCTGTGAGCAATTACAATCGCCGTTCGGCCTGAGGAGATCTTGTCAATAGCCTGTTGGACTACAGACTCAGATTCAGGGTCTAAGGCACTGGTAGGTTCATCCAAGAGAAGGATTCTAGGGTCTTTGATCATAGCTCGAGCCAATGCGATTCTTTGTTTCTGACCTCCTGAAAGAAGTGCTCCTCTGTCTCCAACCTGCCAAATGACATTTGAAATGAATGAGCATTAGACCATGAGTACATAATCATTGATGTAAACATTTACATGTGTGTGTGCACATGTATAAACGTCCTCCTGCCAGACAAGCCGGTACATGTTTTTCCCTCTGTCAGTCTGGATCACTAATTAGGTGAATTCTTGTTTGAATGTATGGTCCAAATTCAGAGTTTGGAAACATAGCATGCTAGATATCTGGCAAAAGAACGTTGCCATGAATATTCTAAACACTACTCCCGTCAGTATACTAAGGATCTCCCATCAAGAGAACAGTAAGAATGCTTTTGTAACTGAACCTGAGTTTCGTAGCCTTGTGGAAGGCCAGAGATGAAGCTGTGAGCATTGGCAGCAATGCAGGCAGAAATTGCTTCCTTCTTGGTGGCATTCTCCTTTCCCATCAATACATTTTCTAATATGCTTGTGGCAAAGAGCACTGGCTCCTGGCCAACCATACCTATCTGATCTCTTAGCCACTTGACCTGCAGCGTCCTTAAATCATGACCATCTAATGTAACTATACCTGCAAAACAAACATTTGAAAATAAAATTAGAGCAGGAACTAAAGTTATTCCAACTTATCATAAATTGCCTTTTATATTGTTAAACCATAAGCTTATGATACCTTGGTTAGGGTCATAGAACCTCTCTATAAGAGCAAAAATGGTGGACTTTCCACCCCCGCTAGAACCAACAAGTGCTAGTGTCTTTGAAGATGGAATAACCAGATTAAGAGAATGAAGAATTGGAGCATTAAGACGAGACGGGTATGAGAAAGAAACGCCTTTAAATTCAATCCTTCCTCGAGCCTTTGGCAGGGTCCTGCCTACTGAGCTGTAGGGATCTATCTCAGGAACTCTATCTATAATTTCAAAAACCCGGCTTGCTGCTACCGTGCCTTGTGAAAACTGAGCAAAGTATGACAGTGACAATGCCAAGCCCCTATGAAAATTTAGTCACATGTAAAATGTGTCAAGAAGATAGAAAAGGTCATGTACAATTAGTTTTATGTATCTCTTTGCACAAAAATTTCTGAAATTTCTTAACCACCACAAAGACAAGCTTATTACCTTCCCCCAACATTGACACCAAAGAAACAAGCAATGGCATCGCCTCCAGCTATCTCTCCCCTTGCAACCAAAACACCACCATACCAGAAAGCCAATGCCCACGTTGAATAAGTAACCAGATAGATAACTCCCACTCCTGCACCCTTAGCAAAGCCAATCCTTGCTCCCAAAGGCACCAAATCGGCCAATAAATTAGCGTATCTTTCAGCCAAATTATCCTCCGCAACAAAGGAAAATACGGTTCTGATTGAACTGATAGCTTGCTCAGCTACACTACCGGCCTTCCTGTAAGAAACCTTTGAAAAATGCACCAGAAAAGAATAAAAAAGATGCTAATGTGTTGATAAAAATTAAGATCAAGTTTATAATATGCTTGGTTATGTCATTCTCTATTTGTTTTTACCTCTTCTTTTGCAGTTAGGCCAACATAAACAGCCTTGTATGCAATACCACAGAACATCATCAGTGGTATGACTGAGAAGACTACTAGAGATAATTTCCTTGACCTTATAAATCCAACTGCGTATCCACATATGAAAGTGCATATGTGGTGAATGAAATGTGCCATCTGCAGTTACATAGAAAGCTCAAAATGTATCAATGCTACCTGATTCTCAATATACAAGAACAGAACAATAATGACTATTTGTTACGTAATCGTAAAATTTTATTCAAGGCAAATTTATAAAAGAAAATAGTAGACCTTCTCTCCCATAACTTCTTGAATTTGAGCAACATCACTGGAAATTCCGTGCATAATATCACCGGCAGCGACTTCTGTATCGAAAAAGCTAATGTCTTGCCGTAGAACTGCTCTTAGATATTCTCTTCTCATTCTTTGAGCAGATCTCTCTCCCACCATTCTCCAGCAAGTGATCTCTGCAATTTAGTGATAAAAAAAAATACTGTTGGTATGTATTCATATGGGCTTTGACAAAATTCCATATGTTACAAACATCTAGACACAAAGGAAAAGCAAAAAAATTCAAAAGGAAATTTTCATCATGATGTATGCCCATCTTACCCATGTATGCTCCAACTACCACTATTGCAGATAGTCCAGCCATGTACAGGCATATCTGATATTAGATTCAAAAGAAAATTAGCTTCCATTATTAATCCAAACCAAATATAACCTAGAGTAAATATTCAAAAACCATGGTAAGAAAAAGTTTACCAACAGTGCAGAAAATGTCTTAATCTAAACATAGAAAATAAAACATATGAGCATGATCCATCTTTTCTTGTGTAAAAATATCTTTACATACATACCATCTCTACATCCTTCATCATCAGAGTCTTGTCAGCGTATGTTGATTCTTTAGCAATCTTGTTCACAAACTCTCCAAAAAGAAGAGAGTACCAAGGAAGAGACCCTCCATTGATGAGAGCACCCACACAACCCAAAAAAACAAGAACCAAATCCCATTTTGTTGAATACTTGAACAAGCTAAGCAACCCTACTTGCTTTGGCGGCACTGCTTCCTCCTCATCCTCACCATCCTCATCAATAACAGAACCTTGATCACTGTCACCGTACCGGTCATCCCCATCGTTACGACGATTAGTAACCGTTGATTGCCATGCATGATCATCATAATGCCCTGCATGTGACAACCTATGACCATAGCCACCATGTCCTATAATTTTTGATGTGCCATAAAAATGACCACCTGGGTCATGACCCAAATTATGTGACAACCCATGACCCAAAACTTCAGATTTATCATCATCATCATAATGACCAAGCACATCTCTTTTAGCCAAAGGACCACTATAATTCCCACTTCCCAGCTCCTTAATCTTCTCCAATTTTGGGGACTTTTTATAATTAGCATTGTAATTACTCTTCCCAAAAACCAAAGAACTCTCACTGTTATTATAGTTATTGCCATCTCTAGGAGGAGCAACATAGCTTCGAAGCTCAAGCCTGCCATCAGGGGTAGAATCGTAATTTGGGTTATGTTGGGCAGAGCTTCTAAACCCAGTAGTGGTTCTTGAGAGGTAGTAGTAATTGGCCGAGCGGCGAACTATTTGGGCCTCTGTGGTGGTGCTGGTGGCGGCCCATGGGCTCAGAGCTGAGCCCAAGTTTCGAGTGTCACTCCACCCAGTGGGCTCAAACTGCCACGAAATCTCGCTATGCCACGACACGTCGTTGTCCGCCGCAAACGGCGTCGTTGGGCGGGACCTCCGGCTGTTGGGTGTTCGGTTTTGGGTTGACCGGGAGTAGGAGCTGACGGGCGTGGGGTGACGTGGGTGGCGGTGGCTGGAGGAGGACTGTTCCAATTCAAAGGAGGAGTCTATGCCAGCCATGATTGTGGGAGTGTTTGGTTGGAGGGAAAATTATGCGGGAAAGTGTGGGAAAGTGAGGGGGAAAGGAAGGAAAATGAAAAGAAGAGTTTTCTCCCAACCTTGTGGGTATCGTTGCTTGCCAGTTGGAGGAATTTTGTAAATGGTGAGTAGGAGGGAGGCGTTAGCTATTTGTGCAAGGATGGTGGTGGTTGTCCAAATGTGTCTTGTTGGTTTTTATTAAGCAGTCAAAGACTTCGTTGAATCCGTCTGTTTTTCAGTGAAATCAATATGCTATTGTTCATCTTATATGGACCAATATTTAAATTCTTGTAAAGATGGATCAGTATTTTCCATTGTTTTCTATTTTAAAGTTTAAAAATTTAGAGCGCATGTTAATGGTTTATTTATTAAAAATTTACGGCGCATGTCAATGATTTATCTATAATTTAGTGACACACAGTTTTTACTTAATTGTTTTATTATAATTATGAGTTCAAATCTTATGAACGACGAAGTATTTCGATCAACTGTTAATTAACACATTGAACGACGAAGTATTTCGATCAACTGTTAATTAACACATTGGCATAAATGAAATGTCATGTAGGTATCCTGTAATCTGCTCTTCTTTTGTTGAGGAAGACATCATAGCATAGCTAGGTTGGAATGAACTACTCTCAATAACATGAAATCAAAGGGCAAAAATGCATGCATTAATGTGCTGCTTTATCAAAAAATATTCCCCAGTTGATTTTTTTTTCTTTATTTTAACCAAGCATTTTGGATTTTATATTTGTCCTTTACATATAAAACAACTTGTACGATTATAATAGGACAAGCACTTCGTTAGTATCTAGCTAAGAAAACACATCATCTATTATGTCATGGAGCCTCATTTCGTACTTGAAAACATCATGCAGGCCAAATCCAGGCCGGCTGATATATTAAGGAGGTTACTAAGTGACTAATATTTAGGGAGTTTCACTAAAACACCCAAAATGGAGGTTGAAATTATAAAAAAACCCAACACCCAAAACACTTTATAAACACACCCAAAACCCATCATTACACACACTCAAAACCCATTTATAAACACACCCAAAAAGTTGACTTGGGGGTTGATTTTGGGTGTGTTTCTATGTTTAAATAGTGCTTGGGTTTTTTTATAAATACATGTGTAGGATTGGGTTTATTTATAAATTTGTATAATATTTATTTATTGACTTTTAGGAAAACCCCAATGACATGCATTGTCTGTTGTAATCTGACTGACGTTCTTGGTCGGTTGCTTTGTTGATGTTTTCTCAACTGCAAACAAGGCTACAAACCGAACAGTCTTTCTTTGGTTCCCTCTTTCACATGTCATCAATCTCAACTTGTAACAAAGTTTCTCCTCCAACTGTCATTAGCTCATGATTTACAAATTGTTATTTCCATTGTTGGTCGGTTTTTGAATGAATCCCATCACTATCAGCCGAACTTCTGTTTTGATCGGCTAATTGGGTTTAACCCAATGAAAAAGAATATTGACTTGCAAACTAAAGATCTCAAATTCAATTCGAACCTTGGCACATTGACAGTGTGTGTAAGAAAATCTCTTTACATAATCATAAACACACAAAACTATTAAATAGAGAGGATTCGGACTTGGGGTCTCGGACTTAACAGCTAAAGCCACAATCTCCCACTAAATAATCTAAATCTTAGAACCTCAAAAATATTTATAAACATAACTTGAGCAGCAATATCATCCAATATTGGTTTCTTTTAGCAGATAATAATTGCATATAAGTTGCTAGCTTTCAAATCTGAGTTCATCCCATAATTAAAGTATAAAGTTTATTTCAAAATTTTGAAGTTTAACTAAGAGAAAACAGAAATGCCTTCGAAAAGGTAATTCAAATAACTATATAATAGACAGAATATGCTAGCTGGAGACAAGAAGAGTCGCCCTACAAAGGTAAAATGACAGTGGAGCAATAGGAAGACGGCAACAACACAAAAATGTCTTACAAGCTGTTATTCGGCATAATCACAACACTCTTCTTAAACTGTCAACAATGGTGATTGTAACAAAGTTGAGATATACGTCACCCAAAGGCCAACTACACGAACAAGAAAAAGAATGCCTCTGGAACTACCAAAATCACGATTACATTACCCCAATAGCTGATCTGACTCATTGTTCCATAGAATATACACCATATTTCAACACAACTACGTATATGGCTAACTAAATGACAAAACCTCATGAATCCGACAGATACATAATCCCATCGTAGATCTTATATAGATAAAGATAAGAGAGTTTTAGTTTTAAAACACAATATAGTTTACTAATTTGGAATATATGAATACAATTTCATCTAATTAGCATAAGGTCAAAGACCAAAATGTAATACCTAATTTTACAAAAATATCAAAATTACACACAATGCCGCTCTTTCTAAGGCAAGCATACTATGCCACATGTCCACATCTAGCCAATCGCCACCCTTCGCCGATGCCGGCCACCTGCCACCACCATCGCCAGCCACTCGTCGCCGGGCACCATCGCTCATCACCAGCCTGCCACCTTCTGCAAGGGACCAACTTTGTTGCCCTTTATTCACTTAAAAATATATATATATATATTTATGTCATTAAAGGGACTCGAACCTTGACCCTTATGCAATGCAGTTTCTGTTTTCTGCATTGCAGGTTCCGTTTTCTGCAATGCAATTTTTGTTTTCTGCAATGCAGTTTTCATTTTCTGCCTTGTAGTTTCTGTTTTCTACAAAGAGCAAAAAGAGATATATACAGACGAAACGCAAGAAACCTCCAGATAGCAAACAACTGCATAATCCAATTTCCACAAAATTAGCCAACATGGCAGTTAATACATAGCAATATATATCATCATATTGATGAAAATCATATGAATTCCACATTTATAATAGGTATTTAAATGAACTTAAATTAATACAAAATTTGACTCAACTAAGCCTTATACCAAATTATCCATCATTTCCTTCTCTACCAATTTCTCAGCAATCAATCTACAGAGAATGAATAGGAGAGATAGAGGAGCAAAAACTTACAAGGTGATCATCTCTTCTATTGCCCACCTAACTCCTCATCTGGGTAACCTCTTCAAATTGGTGAGGTTGAAGGCCAAGGAAAGAGCAAAAATCCAATTGTAATTAAATGGAAACTGCATTTGAAACTGCAATGTAGTTTGTGCAAAACTACAATGTAGTTGGTCATGTCAACTCAGTATATAAAGCTCAAATAGATCCCCCACCAGCACCAGGCATTAAAGTAACTGTAAAACTGGTTTTCAATTCCACAGTTAAGACAATCTCCTTCACGGTAGCAGTTTCCACCTACCAAGTGAACACCATATACTTTTTCGGAAGCCTGACTTGGAGTGACGAGATACATGTTGTGACAAGTCCCATATCAATGAGAACATAGATCATACGCTCATTTCTCCGGAGACAATGTCGGCCTCCTTCTCTTTTGTTAGCGTAATTTTGTTAGTCATATAATGCACAGTTGAAAAGAATATATAAGAGTCTGCTTGATGAACAAGGACAAGTAGACAAGGAATTTGATTCTCATTTGTGAGTGCACTGAAGAACAGAAAACCAGGTGCCTTGGTGGGAAAATTGATATGGCATCATTTTTTTTGCAGGTTAAAAAATATATTAAAAGGCACATCAAATGAATAAAAGATGAAAAATATTCATGCTTTTTTGCAGGCCCTAAAATATTATGCTTGGCCATGGCATGCAAATCACATCAAGCTTTTGTGCCCTACTTTTCAAGTTGACAATACAAAAGGCTGGGGAAGTAGATAAAGCAAAATATAATATTCAAAGTTTTAAGGAAAAAATTTCTACCCAAAATGATGTCCTCACATGAATTGAGAGAGAGAGATTTTCAACTTTTCACATGTCCATTAGGACCAAAAGATTATGATTTACAGAGGCTGGGATGGCTGGCTTTTTAAAGTTTACACAATACCTGTAGAAAATCTCCGAAGTTTTCTTCCAGTTTTTTGATGAATTCCAATACGAGAAGAAACTGGACATGTGCAAGAAAAAAAAACTCTCTTGAGCTAGAAGACCTTGGACTCGCCGGTGAATGCCGAAGGGATGAGCCGCGAGTCAAGCAGCTTGAGAATTCTGGATCAGGCTTTTAAACAAAAAAGATATAATTTTCTTTTTAGTGATTAATGTAAGGTGAGCTAACGAATCTGGACCTCCTCTTCAGCCAAATCCAAAACAAAATTCAATTTCTAGATATTAAAAACAAAACGAAAATATTGTTTGTCTCAAATATTAATTAGTAAGGATAATTATGTCTAATACCTTTTCTTATATATTATAGGATCGGATCGGATGACACACGTTAAAACACACTTAAAAAAAAAAAATGAAACATGTTACAAAACTAAGGGAATTGACTTGAGAGAAAATTTAGAGGAAGACAAATGCTCAAGAGCTCAACCATAGCTTCTTCTCTTCTCTTGTATATTTGTCATTCATCTTTGATGCCTATTTATAGGCATAGGAAGTACATAGTTTACTACCATAAGTGGTGGGTTCCATTCAATCACATTGGTAGGTTACAACAAAACACACTTTTTATTTATTTATTGACATACCAAAGCCCCAACGCCTTTTAATATTTTCATTGTATTATTTATATATAAAATTAAAAAAGAAAACATGTTTTGGGTAGAACATGTTTTAATTTTAATTTATATATATTTTTAAAAACAATTTATATATAATAATAATAATAAATATTGTTGGGCTGGAAACAAAGCCCAATGGGCGGATAGACGTAAATGGGTCCAATAAAATGTTGCCTCCCTTCTCTTAAAAAAAATAATAATAATTAGGGAATGGAGGCATCAGGTTTCGAAATCCTGATCTCATCCCTTAAAAGCCCACAACTTACCACTAGATCGCCAAGATTCATTGTGCTATGTTGAAATAATGATGCAATTTAATACTAGCCATTCCAGATATAAAAATATAAAACTAACCCTAAACATCTTTCGCGGTCTCCATCCTCTCTTATTTTCTTCTTTCCTTCTCTCGCTCTCCGTCTAGTATCTTGAGGGATTTCGCTCTCTACTTGTTTTCCATCTCCCATTTTCTCAATCACAGTCTTAGGGTTTCTGTTGGGATTTTGCCCTAGAATCAGTTATCTTCGTTCCAACTTCAATTCTATTGCTTTATCCTTCAATTCTCTGATTTTAGTGGCTGTGTTGGTGCTGAGTGAACTAATCACTTGTATAAAATAGCAGATTAGATAATATGGATGACAGTCTGTACGACGAGTTCGGGAACTATATAGGGCCTGAAATTGAGTCTGACCAAGAAAGTGATAGAGAGGAGGACGAAGATGGAGAGCTTCCAGATAGGCAAGACGATGGGGCTGCATCTGATGGTGATGATGCAGCAGCGGCTTCCAATGGGTGGCTAGCTGCTACCTCCAATGATGTTGATATGGATAATCAGGTTGTTCTTGCTGAGGACAAAAAGTATTATCCTACTGCGGAAGAGGTTTATGGGGAAGATGTTGAAACTTTGGTCATGGACGAAGATGCACAACCCCTAGAAAAGCCCATTATCAAGCCTGTTAGGAATGTCAAGTTTGAGGTTGGCGTCAAGGATTCTTCCACCTACGTGTCTAACCAATTCCTTTTGGGTCTCATGTCAAACCCTTCTCTTGTTCGGAATGTTGCTCTTGTGGGGCACTTGCAGCACGGAAAGACGATATTCATGGATATGTTGGTGGAGCAGACACACCATATGTCCACTTTCGATTCAAATAGTGATAAGCACATGAGGTACACGGATACAAGGATTGATGAGCAAGAGAGAAGGATATCTATTAAAGCAGTTCCTATGTCCCTTGTACTTGAGGATAGCAAGTCTAAATCGTACTTGTGCAACATCATGGATACACCTGGTCATGTCAATTTCTCTGATGAAATGACTGCTGCCCTCAGGCTTGCTGATGGTGCTGTCTTAATTGTGGATGCCGCTGAAGGAATGATGGTAAGCAACTCATCTGTAGTTTTCTATAGATTATGTGAACGAGAGTCCTTGATTATAGTTTTCTATTTTTCAATTTAAGTTCTGTGATGAACATGATATAGCCGTTGCATGTCACTGCCTCATCTGTGGAGGAACATCTGAACAGGTAGGATATACTGCTTACTTAAAAAAGTTTATGATTTTGATGAACAGGTAAATACCGAGAGGGCTATACGCCATGCAATCCAAGATCGCCTACCAATTGTGGTTGTAATCAACAAGGTATAATTTTTCCATATTCTAGAGCTGCTTTAGTTCTCAATTTTATTTCCATTTGGTCAGAATATGAAGTTGCGCACTTCCATTAACTGTACTGGTATTCTTACAAACATGAATTTTCATGTGAAAGGTTGACAGGTTGATAACAGAACTTAAATTGCCCCCAAGGGATGCTTACTTCAAGCTAAGGCATACTTTGGAAGTCATTAATAACCACATAACTGCTGCCTCTTCAACTGCTGGCAATGTGCAAATTATTGATCCTTTGGCAGGAAATGTTTGCTTTGCAAGTGCTACCGCAGGATGGTCATTCACATTGCAGTCATTTGCAAAGCTATATATTAAACTTCATGGTGTCGACCTTGATGCAGATAAGCTTGCTTCTCGTCTCTGGGGAGATATGTACTATCATAGGGGTGACAGGACTTTCAGGAGAAAACCCCCTGTTGATGGAGGAGAAAGATCATTTGTCGAGTTTGTGCTTGAACCCCTGTATAAAATTTATAGCCAGGTAATTGGAGAACATAAAAAGAGTGTGGAGGCAACTCTTGCAGAATTTGGTGTCACCCTTAGCAATGCAGCTTATAAATTGAATGTTAGACCTCTGCTGAGGTTGGCTTGTAGCTCAGTTTTCGGATCTGCCTCAGGCTTCACTGATATGCTGGTTCAACATATTCCTTCCCCTAAAGATGCTGCAACTAGGAAAGTTGACCACATATATACGGGACCAAAAGACTCTTTGATTTACAAGGCCATGAAAAATTGTGAACCTGATGGTCCTTTAATGGTCAATGTAACCAAATTGTATCCCAAGTCCGACTGTAGTGTGTTTGATGCATTTGGTAGAGTTTATAGTGGCAAGATTCAGACAGGGCAGACTGTACGCGTATTGGGAGAAGGCTATTCACCAGAGGATGAGGAAGACATGACAGTCAAAGAGGTGACAAAATTATGGCTTTATCAAGCTCGAGATAGGATACCCATAGCTGAGGCTCCTCCTGGTACTTGGGTTCTTATTGAAGGTGTAGATGCTTCTATTATGAAAACTGCCACCCTCTGTAATGAGTATTATGATGAGGATGCTTACATATTCCGTCCTCTTCAGTTCAATACGTTGCCAGTTGTGAAGACGGCAACTGAGCCTCTAAATCCAAGTGAGTTGCCAAAAATGGTGGAGGGTCTTAGAAAGATCAGCAAGAGTTATCCACTTGCAATCACTAAAGTTGAGGAGTCTGGGGAGCACACAATCTTAGGTACAGGAGAACTGTATTTGGATTCAATAATGAAGGACCTTAGAGAGCTCTATTCTGAAGTAGAAGTTAAGGTATTTGTTGCTCACACTTCTCATATTTTCTTCACTTTTATTATGTACCTTTTCCACCTCTTAAAGATGTCAAAATTTTATTTTCTTCTTTTGTTGATGGATGTTCTTTTGTTTTGTATGTTTCACTTACAACGTAGGTTGCGGATCCTGTTGTTTCGTTTTGTGAAACAGTGGTGGAGTCCTCATCAATGAAATGTTTTGCTGAAACACCCAACAAGAAGAATAAAATAACTATGGTAAGAAGCAACTTCATTTCCAGAACTTTTATGAGATACTTTTTCAAATTATGATCACCTAAAAGCCGTTATCCATATGTAGATTGCAGAGCCGTTGGAGAGAGGACTTGCGGAGGACATTGAGAATGGTGTTGTAAGCATTGATTGGTCTCGGAAGGATATAGGCAATTTCTTCCAGACTAGATATGAGTGGGATGTTCTCGCTGCACGGTCCATATGGGCATTTGGCCCTGATAAGCAGGTAATTCACCCGTTAAGCAGCATGTAGCATTATTATGTTTACAAAGTTTTTATGTCCTTTGTACCTTTTTAATCCTAACATAAACTTTATGCATCTTCTATACATACTTTCCTTTATTCATTACCCTTTCTCCTTCCTTTCCTTGAATTCTAGTTATACATTCCATGCCTTGCATGCTTTTGTTTGACACAAGGGTATATGTGCAGGGACCTAACATTCTATTAGACGATACACTTTCAACTGAAGTTGACAAAAGCTTGCTGAATGCTGTGAAGGATTCAATTGTTCAAGGGTATTTGAAATGAATTCTTGTTCTTTTGCGCTATATTGTTGTTTCAGTTTATTGCTTACCATAATGTTATGGGGGACAGGTTTCAGTGGGGCGCTCGAGAAGGACCCCTTTGTGATGAACCCATCAGAAATGTGAAGTTCAAAATAGTGGATGCAAGGATTGCACAAGAGCCATTGCATCGTGGATCTGGTCAGATCATTCCCACATCTCGTCGTGTGGCCTATTCATCATTCTTAATGGCAACCCCGCGGCTTATGGAGCCAGTATATTATGTGGAGGTAAATTCTTCCTTTTTGGTTTATATCACAATGAGATTTATTTTCAAGGAAGGTTATATTCAAGTACTTATTTCTTTTGATGTAAATGAGGACCAACATGGTGGTTAAGGTGACAAGTGTGGACATTAAAGCTGAACAAGCTGCTCACTTTTAGTTGCAATCTTTGTTGTTATGCTCTCTTATTTATTTATATTTTTGTGTTACCAAGCATAGGTGAAACGAAACAAATTATTTCTCAAAGCTACAAAAATGATCTATTTATTTGATTTTCCTTTTAAATAGAGATCCCGAGGAACTTAGATTGCTTAATATGAATATAATGTCACTTCAATGAGGGGAGCTTTACTTTGATTTTCTGATTGATTTTTTATGCTGTTGTTTCAGATACAAACACCAATCGACTGTATTTCTGCTATCTACACTGTTCTATCTCGCAGGCGTGGACATGTTACGGCTGATGTTCCTCAACCTGGGACCCCTGCTTATATTGTTAAGGTTTGTTGGCTCAGCTTTGTTTATGTAGAGTTCCAATTTCATTCTGTTGGTTCTTCATTTTATCATGAGGGAGGAGACTATTGCTGACAAGTGTTTCAATTGGATAAATTCAGGCATTTTTACCAGTTATTGAATCTTTCGGGTTTGAAACAGACTTGAGGTACCACACCCAAGGACAGGCGTTTTGCCTATCAGTCTTTGATCACTGGGCTATAGTTCCGGGGGATCCTCTTGACAAGAGTATCGTTCTGCGACCCCTGGAACCTGCCCCAATTCAACACCTAGCCCGCGAGTTCATGGTGAAAACCAGACGCAGGAAGGTAAAAGCATTCTGTCATCTCTCTCTCTCTCTCTCTCTCTCTCTCTCTCTCGGTATCTTTCTGGCAAAGTTTGAGGAATGCTAAAATTTCCCTTAGTTGTACTGTCGCTATTGGAAATTCACGAAATGCGGAAGAAAGCCATAACTAGGCATAAATTTGCTGATTTAAATTTTCTTTATTTTGTTGCCAATGGCAGGGAATGAGTGAGGATGTGAGCATCAACAAATTTTTCGATGAGGCCATGATGGTGGAACTGGCTCAGCAAGCAGCGGATCTTCATCAGCAAATGATATGATGGCGGCGGCTTCATAGTATCCAAACTTTAGGGAGGAGATTGTAGGCAAATTTAGTATGTGATGAAAACAAGTAGAAGTATTGTGATGTTGAGCTTAGAATTGGAATCCACGTGACAAAAACGAAATGGAAATGGGTGGATGCTAGAGTAATTTTTTTCTGTTGTAACTTTCGGGTGTCCTATAACTGTGACTGTTGTATCCAAATAATTTTTGGTATCCTTCTTATAATTCCATACAGAAACCAAAAAACCAGTAACATTACAGTAAGATTGTTCTTCTCTGTAATCCAAGAGGTTTTGATCATGCTGCTTGCTAATTATTTTTTTCACTTTAGAATTCAATTGAGAAATGTTTGGTTAATTTCAATGTGCCCTGTTGACATCACAGATGGATGCTCCTGCTTGATCTTGAATTTCTTTCTGCCTATTCGATTGGAATGTACTTTTCAGGGCATGCCAGTGATCGGATTGATTTGAGGTTGTTTCTTGTGTTTGGGATGATGTCTAGTGGCATATTAACTATATTCTTTGTTTGATGTTGGTTTGATGTTCATTTGTTGGGGTACTTAATGGCTGTTCTAGTTCTTTGTGGGTTGGTTAGTCAATTGGGTGGCCTTGTGTGGTGGGAAACTGGTTTGAGAAAGAAAAGAGGGGGTTGATCATGGGGATCTGGAGTTCACATACCTCAGTTGTAAAAGTAGATTTCATTCAGAGAGGGGGTATTGGTGGACTCATTTGTGCATGTTTGTATCTCATTCATTCAAGAAGCGAAATTAACTGTTCCAGCATGTGAAATTCAAGTTGCATGCTGCAGAGGTAGCCCATGAAGAAACAAATGTTTGATGCTTTTCAGCAGCCAAATAAAAAGCATTTTATGCGTCGCTATTTCAAAAACTAGTAGCAGAAAACTCCACAAAGGCCAACAATTCCGATCATCAAGGGCAAAGGAACGCACACTCAGTTTTAGAGCGAAGCGAAGCTTGAACCTTTGACTTTGGATAACAATTAAAGTATTACAAGGCATGGAAGTAGTTCTGACAAATAAATGCAAGTACACTACACATCTGCTTATACCTTGAAAAACAAAGGTACAATAACAGAACAGCCTCTTCACAAAATCAGACCTGCCTGGCTACCTCAGTTATACAACACATTCCTTTCCTCGAATAAGATTTTAACTCCATTGTCTGCCAATAGGGTAAAAGTAGTTATTCCAAAGTGTGATGATATGAATGTCTTCTTTATCGTTCCATCTTCTCTGGAACAGATTGGAGCACCAGATACAGAAGGAAGCAAAAGCAGCAGTCCCTTTCTGGATGAATATATATACACAAGCCGAACTCCCGTCCATTTTCTAAGTAGTATTGTTACCGGTTCAAACCTTTGCCCATCAAGGGATCATCAACTAATAAACAAGTAATTCTATCCTTCTAAGAAGAATTTGAGATTCTGAAGTCCCTCAGCAGAAATGCTTCGTCTGACTCTAGACCTCTCTACCACCACATGCGGAGGTGGCTCCAAGTGGAACCTCACGATAACTAGTGTCAAATTATCGCTTGCTCCACGCTTTATCGCCTCCTCTATTATTTCCTTGCAGCACAATTTCACATCATTGTGCTCTTGGAGTCTCCTTTGAGCAAAAGCAACAGCATTTTGGCTGGTGAACACATCCCACATTCCATCACTACCAATTATCAAAAACTCATCATCCTTGGTCAGTGTCATCAATTGAAGTTCTGGTTCAGAGCACTCAAGGGCCCTCTCCTTTCACCCACATCCTTCATTCCTTCAAGATGCCAATCACCTAATGCACGGGTGACACCTAACTGACCATTTAGATAACCATCATCAATATATCCACCCAAGGATTCAATCCGCATTCTTTCTTTTGTGCAGCAAGGCCTATGATCTTTTGACATTTCTACAGCCGCTCCACATCGTAACAATATAGCCCGGCAATCTCCGGCATTTGCCACAAGCAAAGACCTGTCCAACAGAATAATTATAAGCTGAACCAGACTAGTTGTCACAGAAAAGGTCTGACAAAAACAAACTAAGCAGTCTCAAGAATGGGGCATGAGAATAGCCAAAAGTGCATAGATGTAAGATAATTAAATCAAACGGGGAGATATAGGGTGTGGTTATTCTGAGCCATTATGATCAATTCAGTCTTCAATCTCACTAATCCTGAGTTGCGACCAAGATTTGGTCACACAACATCAGTTTACTTTACCATTTTTATTTCTTGTTTTGCTCATGCAACAGACAATTCATTCTTCAGCATGACACCCGCATGAATTGGCTGATCAGGTTTTCTTTTATTCTTTAATCTGATGGCCAAGACTTGCTGTAATGATTATTCAAGACCTTACTGTTCTAAGTCAACACCCTTATTACAGATAACAACGAACCTACACCCTTACCTCCCACATATCATTGCAGTGAGTGCAGTTGTTCCAGAAGCAAGGGAAGACTCAAGAGCACGTTTTTGCAAATGCAGCATCCGTCTCCATAAATGACCTTGTTATCACCTTTTCAAGTTCTAATGGAAAGTCAGCATCCTCAACAACTACTCTTGGCAAATTGTCACGAACAAATTGTGCTGTATCCTTTCCTCCGTGGCCATCAAACATCCGTTTTTTTTCTTCTTTTGAAATTGCCATTTACATCATCAAAATCTGGTAAAATAAAAAATGTCTGAATTGTTATGCATGAGATTTCATTAAACTGTTACAAGTACCCTTAAAGTTCCAAAAAATTTATTTTAGTATTTAGAAATTGTCCAAAAAACTTTTCTTAGTATTCTCGTTCTCATTGTAACCATGGTTTACAATGAAAACCTTGAGAAGTATTGGGATGGTTCTTGAATTGTTATACAGCGGAAGAAGGTGAAAAAAACTTACACCATAGAAGGAGATAGCTTCCTCACTGAGTTCATCATTATAAACAAACTTTTTAGCTAAGTCACCAACGCATATATGAGTATCCTCCATATGGGTTCGGCCCCCATATGAGACCACTCTCCTGACCGAAGGGAAGGGAAAAAGTTCAGCAGGCTCTGTTTTCTGTCTACAACCACTGTATCCTCTCACATAAGCTTTCGAGCTAAAAGACCAACAACATGATGGAACTTGAATCAGAATATGACGCATTTCAAGTGAACAGGTCAAGGACTCAAGCAAGTAAATTAAGCATTTTTTTTTCCAAGTATAATATCAACATTCAACACTCTCCTTGGAAAAAAAAGTTCTCCAGCCAGAAAATGAAACTCAAATCAATCACAAAAGTTACATTGCATCGAAACATCAGCATCATTGGCTTTCCCACAAAATTGTGAGATGTGAAAAACTGTATAATGTTTGTGAAATATCAAA
Source organism: Prunus armeniaca (assembly GCA_903112645.1). Lineage (NCBI taxonomy): Eukaryota > Viridiplantae > Streptophyta > Magnoliopsida > Rosales > Rosaceae > Prunus > Prunus armeniaca. The sequence continues at coordinate 2,833,167 of CAEKDK010000003.1, read as the reverse complement.
ATCAGTCAACACACATAAAGTGTTAACATAAAATGTAATTCAAGACAAAGAACTCAAGGAGCAGAAAATAAAAGATGAGATCCACTACAACACAATCCAATCAAAACAAACCCTTGAAAAACAAGAACGTTGGTCATCCACATCCGGCTGTACATAATTTTTGTAAATGAGAGTAAAACAAAGAATTGCAGCTTAGCTTACTAAATAGGAAAAACAATTTCCAAAACAACTGTGTCCCAAAATGGACTAAAAATTAGCAGAGCATTTGAACTAGTATAAGTAAAATTAATTGAACAGTGCAGAGATACAAAAATGAATTTGTATTCACGAGAGGCCAATGATTGAGAAAAACATAAAGAGCAAAAACTGGACCAAGACAACTACACACGTAAAAGCCAATTAAAGAACAATCATAAAAGAAAAACATATCACAAAGAAAGACCAGCAAAAGAAAGTTTCTGTCAATCATCAATCACAATAAGAAAACAAAGACCCAGAAGTCAATTTTAACCGAACGATCCTAAAAAACTACGAAATTGAGAGAACCCCAATAAAGCTAAGCAGTCAAAGAAGAAGAATTTTTACTTGAAATGAGTTTAACATGGTTTTCTGCAGACTGGAGCTCATCAAAAGGAGTTTCCTTGTCCAAATTCTCCGTCTGGTTGTGCAAGATTTCACATTGCAAAGGCCACTGCTTGTTATTGTTGTTGGTATTGATGTTATTATTCTCCATGTTCCCCATTTCTTGACCAAGCTGTTCTGCGTCTATCAAGCACATGCTTATGATGAAAATGATAATGGCGGTGCTATTTTTAGTTCTCAGTTTCTTAGCGAGTTGCTGAGGGAATCGGAAAGTAGTAGAAGAAGCAGAGAAAATGAAATATAAATTTGTGGTCAGAAGATTCTGAAAATATTTGAGAGGAAATGAGGGCCTCTATTTGTTGTAGTAGTATTCTGAGAGAGAGAGGGAGAGAGACAGCGAGAGAATGAGAATTCCAGATTTTTCTGTGAAAGCCACACCACACCACAATCTTCAAAACCATAATTTGTCTCAAGCCTAATTAATTAGCAAGTTTGTTTCGTTTCGTTTTGTTTTGTTTTGTTTAATGGGCAATAATTGCTCCAAAAAGTTTGAAAGTGAATTAAAAGGGCCAAAAACACATATGATCTCTTATGTCATGAAGCCTCATTTAGTACTTCAAAACATCATGCAGGCCATTTACCGCAAACAAAGCTACAAACCAAACAATCTTTCTTTGGTTCCCTCTTTCACATGTCATCAATCTCAACTTGTAACAAGGTTTCTCCTCCAACTGTCATTAGCTCATGATTTACACATTGTTATTTCCATAGTTGGTCAGTTTCTGATTGAAGCCCCTCACTGCTAATTGAACCTCTTTTTTGATCGGCTAACGTATAGCCCAGTAAAAAAGAACCTTGACTTGCAAACTAATGGTCTCAAATTCAATTTGAATCTTGGCACATTGACTGTGTGTGAGAAAATCTTTGTTTTGACTGAGCAAACAAATGGTAAGTCAAAAAAAAATATATTAAATGGAGAGGATTCAGACTTGGGGTCTCGGACTGAACAACTAGAGCCACAATCTCCCACCAAATAATCTAAATCTTAGAACCTCAGAAAAAAAATTATAAACATAACTTGAGCAGCAATATCATCCAATATTTGGTTTCTTTTAGCAGATAATAATTGCATATAAGTTGCCAGTCAAATGGGTCTAGCTTTCAAAACTGAGTTCATCCCATAATTAAAGTTTAAAGTTCATTTCAAAATTTTAAAGTCTAACTAAGAGAACAGAAATGCCTTCAAAAAGGTAATTCAAATAACTACAATAGGCAGAATATGCTAGCTGGAGACAAGTAGAGTCTCACTACAAAGGTAAAATGACAGTGGAGAAATGGGGAGACGGCAACACCACAAAAATGGTCGTGTCTTACAAGCTATTATTCCGCATAATCACAACACTCTCCTTAAACTGTCAACAATGGTGATCGTAACAAAGTTGAGATATACATCACCCAAAGGCCAACCACATGAACAAGAAAAAGAATGCCTCTGGAACTACCAAAATCACGATTACATTACGCCAATAACTGATCGACTCATTGTTCCATAGAATATACACCATATTTCAACACAACTACGTATATAGCTAACTAAATGACAAAGCCTCGTGAATCCGACATATACATAATCCCATCATAGATCTTATAAAGATGGCTGCGTCGTGCCTACTCAATTGTTCGTATCTTATAATATGATCATTCTTTAAACCTACCTTGAAGATGATCCAAGCACTTGCTATGTGGTATTCTCTAAGTGGTGATTATCTCAGCTTTGACTCACTCCCCTTGCTTCGGAATGATGAGAGTGAGAAGAATGACCGTGGAGCTGCAACACAGAACCATGAGCATATCACTGTCAGAAAGATTCTAAGCAAATTCCATAAACAGACATAAGCATTTCCTTCTTGCCATCGTAAAAGACTCTGGCACACGGCCAAAGAAAACTTGATAACCCATTCTGACTGGTGAACTGAAGCTGTCCAGGATAAAATGGAATGTTTTTTTAGCTCTTCACAGCTTCAAATTCATCAGCCAAAAAGTTGCTACTACCACTACACCAGAAATTTTGTTTCCTAGGTTGAAGCAACAAAGTACAGTGTACTATGGGGGTTATCCACGGATTTGCCTCCAATAGAGTAACTTCACCCTTGCATTTCAACCAAGAAAAGTAAAAGAAATTACAAAACAAGAAAACGTTAATAGAGAATCACCTTTCAATGAGCTTCCTGACAAATGATCCTCCCTCAGTTTAAAGTTCATTGGAGGTGCTGGGATGGAGCTTCGTAATGCTTCAACTGCATAGAGTAGTCAATTTGAAAATTTAGCTTTACATTTTTTTTCCCATGGGATAAATGCAAGAAAGAAATTTCTTTAAAAAGAAATCAATTCGCCAAGTTCATAGCATATATGCATAGGAAGTTCAAACATAAGTGAAAAATATATATCAAACAGGATAATTTGTTTTAAGTATTTGCAAACTACCTGCTGTTTCAACAAAAATGCATAGGGTCAACATTTTGATGAAGGTAACTATATGATTCTAAGGTAATTTAAATCACACATTTTTAAAACTGAAAGATAAATGATTATTGGAAAACTCAGTGGGCTTTCTGTTTCGCCACTACAATCCAAAGAAAGTGGTGCATGTGAAATGGATGCATTATAGGAAGTTATGAAATGGACGCATGGAAACTGTAGCTGCGAATGCAAAGAAGTGAGTTGGGTTTCTAGTCCCTAGAGCTCTTCAAGGTTCATTAGGAAACCTTGGCAGCATTCAGCCACTTCGATTTTTTCACTCTAAGAAAACGGTTGGGACAAAAATATTTCCCCACATACAACAAGCTCTAAGTCACAGGAGTTACACGAAGAAAACCTTCAATTGGCAATATACAGGTTATATAAGAGAATATAATTGGAAAATTAGGATATCTGTAAGTTACCCTGTTCATTGAACTCGCTTTCATTGAAGCTGTCATCAGTGCCCTGCATGAATCCCATTCTTGACTTCCTCAAATCTTCTGACAATCGGTTTGCAGGATCTCGCCCATCTTCTGTATCATCATCTCCTTCAGAAGTCGTAGCAGAGATCCAGTCACCCGTATTATCTATCCCACGACTTTTTCTTCCAAACTTTAACAACCGTTTAAATCCTTTTGTCATATCCTTGCGTGACTGATTTTGAGCAGAATTGGTAGCAAGAACAGGCTTCTGAGCACTTCCCCATTTCTTTCTCATTCGAGCAGCATCAACATCTATTTGGGTAAGACCATGAGAATTCCATGAAGCAGGGCTCCCAATTGGAGAGTCCACAGAGGCATCAACATCTGAGGTCTCGTGTGGGTAAGAAAAGGGATGATGCATGTGCAAGTTCCATGACATGGGGCTTTCCCCTGGTGAGTCTGGTAGAGACCCCAAAGCATGAAATGTTGAAGGCACAGCAGCCGGCAATTCAGCAACTGAAGCAGGGTCCACTTGAGAAAGAGATCTTACGGAATCGACATTATCAGACCCAGAGTTACCAGACTTTTCAGATTCCTGGCTCAGTCTTAGTTTCCCATTATCCATATCAACCTCATCTTCAACTGCCATATTCCCAAGCTCTTCCTCTTCTTCTTCTTCCTTCGCCATATCAACTGAATCTTCTACCTCAAAGGTCATCTCATCAAATTCTTCATTTGTTAAAGTCTCAGATGCCATGGACCCTTTCAACTTGGAAATACTAACTCCAGAACCAGTACCTATTCCATTACCTTTCCTAAGAAATGATTTTGACTCCACATATTTTGGAAATTTGTCACAATGCTCAGTTTGCTCTTTATCAAATGGCACCAAGACAACCCCATCCGAGTTCAGAGGAGACAAGTTGTTGAATTCTACACGATTAGCAGAACTTTTCTTCAAGGACTGAGAACGCCGTGGCTTCTCTTCCTTGGACATTATCTCTTCACTAATGCTCTTGCTGCGGGAATAGCTTTTGACCTGTGAACGAGCAGGTACTTTGCTAACAGCTGTTTTGCTAACTCCAGACGAGGGTTTTGTGTTTTCTTTCCTGAAATCAGAAAAGTTGGGAACTGACTGTGCAAGAGGATTTTCTAACTCTGGTCTTCGCCGCCCTGAACTAAGGTTGGAAAATTTGGACGATGACCGAGGTGCTGGTGCAGCTGGGGTCCAGGGGGTGGGCGAAGACAAATTTCTATTGGGAAAAAGCTTTTTATTTTGAATGCTTCTAGAAACACCATCTCCTAAAGCCTCGCTAGAAAATTTATCTTCTCCGTACAATTTCTGGCCTGGAAAATCAGAAAGGTCCTCATCCTTCTCCCAATCAACGGAATCTATTGGCTGTTGTCAAAACAGAAAATTATCATCCTAAGATACAAATATCAATCAGCAACAAAAATATCTTCAAAGATTTAGGCAGAAAAAAGAAATATCAAATCAAATTTTTCCAGTCATCAATTTTACTGCTAATATCATGATAATTTAAATAGAATCAATACCTGCTCCCTCTTCATACCAGATCTAAAATTAAAGGATCTCAGCTTGTCTTCACGTCGTTGAGCACTAGATACTGAATCCTGTCTGTCTGCTGACCCTGACAACTTGGCCTTTAACTCTGCCTTACTTTGCTCAAGGCTATCTTCCATGGCCTTCAACTTGGCTTCCTTTTCTTCTCTTTTAGAACCCCATTCTTCTCTCAGTTTAGCATCTCTTTTCTGCATGTACCTCTCATAGAACTTTCCTTTAGAATCAAGGGAGAAACCAGGCTCAGAGAAATTCTGCCTCAGAGTATCACCATAATCCTGGAGACCTACCATCTTCAATGGGGGAGTAGTGCTGAACTTGACCATATCACTAGAACTACCCATTGGTTCCATCACTGCGTTACTGCTACAAAATTGTGCAGGAGCAATCTCCTCTGCTGCAGGTTTTCTGTATTGAGAACTTACTGCCTGTTCCTTCTTCTTCACATCCACGGGCTTGCTTCTGCGAGCAGAACTAGACTGCTCCCCTGGAATCCGAAGCTTGTGTTCTGCAAAAAGCTTTTCAAGCTCATTCGCCTTAATTTTAAGCTCATCATTTAGCTCTTGATTTCCCTTGGTCTGTCTTACTCTCTGAACTTGCTCGACTGGTGTTGTTGGCATCGTAGGCAAGCTCTCTTGATTAATTGAAACCTTGTCACCTGTAAAATCCAACTTGCTACTTTCGTAAACACTATTGGTTTCTTCTCTCCTACCCTGTGACTTCTTAATCTGTTCACGACTGGCAGAAACCGATTTCTGGAATTTCATTTTTTGAGCTCTAGAGTCTTCCCCTTTATTGTGTTGCTTATCAGATGATGTCAGGTCAACATTACACAACTGCTCCCCAAGATCTCCAGAAAAAGATCTCCAGTGATGCTGTGGTGCCCGTTGATCAACCTCAACCCCTTTGATCTGTGCTGAAGAGGGTTCTTCAAGTTTGCGTCCAACACCACCCTCAAACTGCCCAGAGAAAGATCGGGAATGACCCTGGTAACCCCTAGAACGTAACTGAGTCGTTGACTGCTCTCTCAGTCTAGAATCCTCAACCCTATTCCCAAATCCACCACCAGATATAGCACCCCCAACCTGGTTTTTCACTCCAACAACCTCAGCACGACCTGAAAATCCTTTAGACTGTGTCTCAGAACCCAATTGATCCCTAAACCCTCTGCTTCTCTCTTCACCACCCGAAGAAATCCTAAGCTTCTCCACAGAAACCCCTTGATCACTCAACCCAACCTGCTCTGTTCTTGCACTAGAGGACCTGGATGGGTTCTGAGAACCCACTTGCTCCTTCTTCACCTTTGACCCCGCCTCCTCCTCCTTGCCTACAAAAACCCCGACACCTGTCTGCCCCTCAGTTTGATCTTTCAGCTCAACATCACCAATTCTACCAGAAGCACTCCTTCCCTCAACCTTACAAGAATCTGTCGGGTCAATCGACCCCTTCCGGTCCTTATCCTCGGCCACAACAGAAACTATATTAGTCCCCGCCTTCGTATGAGAAACAGAGGAAACAGAGGATGGTGTGCACAAGGAGCTCTCCGTCTCTTTCTTCTCTGCACTCAAATCGATGCTCATGTCACTGGCACCGCTCCATCTTCGCAGCACAGCAGGCGCAGATGAGACGTCAGCGGAGAGCCTCCGGAGCTCCACAGGTTTGGCAACAACAACGGGTTTGCCGCCACTGGAACTACTCGAACTCTCCTTCTGCTTATTCTCAAAGAGGCTGATGCGGTCCTGCACGCTGAGCCGCCTCGCGGGTTGACTCACACCCAAAGGCGTCGACTCGGTCTGGGGCTCGTCCTTCTTCTCCACCCGGGCCTTGTCTTCGTCTCTGTCTTTCTCAGCTATGTTCTTACGTTGTTGCGTAGGGAGGTTGGCGTTGAGGGACGTGGGTTGTTGACACGTGGAGTGTCTTGATGGGTCTTCTAGTTCCTCCTGCTTGTTTTCGGGTTGGCTGTGGGGCTTAACGTGGGGCCCAGATGTGTCTTCGGTGGGGTCATCAATTGACATGTCAGACTCACACGAGGATCTGACAGCTCTGTCGTCTACACTTGGCTTCCATGGGTTGATCACGTCGGATCTTCTTTGGCACAGTGAGCTAAATTTGGTGCAAGCTTCGCTGAGATTTTGAAAAATAAATAATAAATTACGAAATTGTATTTTGGTACAGATATAAAATTTACAAAAACTAAATTTAAAATGTTTTTTTAGGTGAGAAGTACAGAGCAGTTGAGATTTGGAGAAATGGAAAAAAGCCTTACAACTGCTACACCTACCTAATTGCGACAGGCTGCTTTACTATTTTCCTACGTTCTACCAACTTCTTTTTCCCCAAGTCTGGGCCAATTGGCAACTATTATAATTCCTGGCTTTATAGTGGGCCCTATATGGCCCACTTATTGTGCTTTATTAAAAAGTCAGAACAAACATACAAGAAACCCACGTCTTAGGAAGATTATTATATGCTCCTAAATTGAAAGATCAAGTTGGCAAATTAGCATTCAGAGGTGACCCAACTCTGAAAAAAGAATAAATTAAATTAAACTAAGAAGAAAATAAATAAATTTGTTTCTGCTATGAAAATCCTTGTCAAACCATGAAAAATATATGCTATTTTATGGCCCAGAAGGGTCAGAAACAACCACTAATATGCAGACAAGCAACATGGAGTCTCATTCCGGCCAAAGAAAAGCATGGAGTCACATTGTGATTGGTTAATCTCCCATCTGAAATTTCATATCTTAATCACTTAAAATGTCAGATGGCATGCTTCAATCAAGCCACCCTGTTAAGCATTTTGATTGAAGAGTTGCACATTTTCAAGGTACAGGGCAGTATGATAGCATTTCACTTTCCAATTTATCAGATGTCTCCGAAGGGGCAATGATAACATATCACCTTCACAATAATGCATCAGCTTATATAATTGAGGAATCTGGATTCAACTATCGGCACTGACAATACTTAAGCCTAACTAGTAATGGCAAAGTAGAGCCTCAGAAACCCCACACACATTGGCAATGTGGAAGAATCATCATCTACCATGAAGGAAATTCTGTTCAACCTATTAGTTGATTTTGCATTCTTTATGTTAGTGATTCTGGAGAGAATTGGCCCAAATTAAGTTTTGAGACATTTTCCTCCACATTTATATCTGTTTTGCGTTTGCCACCCACATTTATATCTGTTTTGCGTTTGCCACCAATTCAACCAGACAGACTCGTCACTAGTACCAAGATGCAGCAACAGTTCACCAGAAAAGGCGAGGTTTGATGATGCACACATGCAGACATGGAGGTAAGAGCATATGCAAGTGAGAGCATGCATACACACACAGGGGAAGAGATATGGGAGGGGCATAGGCTATTAAATAAGACTTTTTCTTTTCTTTTGGAGTGGGTGGGGCTGAGATAAGATTAAATAAAACTTGAAGAAGCAACAATCAGAGAGGGGATTTCCCAGAATCTTACTTCAAGCGATGGGCACCAAATTGATCTGCAAAGAGTTGTAGTTCAGAGACTGTATCAGGGTTAAAACCAGCAGCAGATGCACGAGCACAAGCTGTGGTTAAATCCTGTCTAACTGCAACAAGTCGTACATCAATAGCCCTCAAAAGCTCCTTCCTGTATGAATTGCATTAAGAGAATGAAAAATGAGACCAATTTCCAGTGGGGAAAGGGAGTGGGATGCTTTAAAATAGAATATACATCATAGCATGATTATGTACTGCCATCCTGAATGGTGACAGGCAGAGTTATGGCCAACTGTTTCCATTAACATGTGTAGTCAACTCCAATCATTATTGTTAACTTCCAATTTCATCCTAGTAGTGGATTTCAATAGAGATATCATGACTAGATTTCTTTTCAGTTTGGACTTCTGCAAACCAATATTCAATATTCTTGTCCAGCATAGAGAGCACTACATTCCTAAACATCTCAAACCACAATAACTTCATATGAAAGAGGTTCTGTAACCTCATCTCCTGGTAATGGTCAAGTTGTAGTCACTACCAAAAGACCATCATCTTAAATAACCTCACAGAAAAACCTTCCCCACTGCTGACTTCATGGATCCAACACGAAGAAAAGTGCAAAATGAGGGGAACCTAATGAGTTCAAATATGGTCCTACTGCTGCAATTTAACTATAATTTTTCCCATAACTTGAAAATCCGACCACATTTATGAACAAAAAATTCATAGCAATCTAAAGCAATATTAAGTAAATTATAAAAAACCAAAATTTAACAGAGCATTACTTTGTTGCATCTGCTGCTGCTGTGATACCTGTTCCATCCCCACCTGAGCAAATTGTTCAAAAGCTAGGTCAGCATTGTAATAAAACTCATGCTTCGATTAATATCCAGATTTGACTGGATATGTCAATATTAAATACTTTACAGTCAAAAGTACAATAGCACAGGCAAAGAGTGTGGAAGACAGTCTTCAAGGATATGGAGCTTGATCTTGAAAATTTAGAAGGGCATTATATTTAAGTGCTTGTGGCTTTCCCTTTACACATTCACTAATCTATAGAGTCTATTCAATCTGACATAGCAAAAGAAATACCAGAAAAAATAAGTACTATATATGGATGACCTAGATCAGAATTACTTTGAAAATTAAGCATAAATGAAATTAAAAACAGTAGCAAATTTTAACATCTACTTTAGACATTGGGCAGTCACTCCCAATAATGTATGACATTACTTAGCATTTTATATACAAACACAATCCACGAACATCTATATTCATACAAGAAACTTAGCCTGACAGTGAAGAAACTAAGACAAAAAAAATGGTGACCCACTTCTACACCATCAATCCTAAATCCTCTCCGATCTCAATCACTCATACAGAATCTACATTCACAATCAGTTATAACAAAGAAAGATCAATATGGACATAAATCCTCTCAGATAAAATTTAAGTTTATATTAGACAAGATTCCGCCATTAAGTCTTGTTGCATCCAAACCAATTCAAGGTGCAAGATTACAATCAACTATCAAAAGTGAAGTTAGAACTGATGAACATACCCAATGTACCAGCATGTTGACCTCCCATTCCCTGGTATAAAACAGTTCCAAAATTTAATCAAAACAGAAAATGTGCTTGCAGTTACCATTACAGTTGTTGAACTGATCAAATGGCTAACCTGAGAATATATTCTCCGTGCTGCCTCCAACTGCGACATCTCTGCATCAAATATATTGACCAGTTCCAGTACTTCAGGAGTGCTAACAAACCGCACAAACCTATAAACAATATTGGCTACTGAAGTCAAATAAACCTGAAATATTACAACATAAAAGGCCAGCAGGCTTAAAATAACTAAAATTTATCTCCATTGGCAACCTAACCTTTCAAGTGTTCCTTTTGTGAACCATGATGTCTCAGCGTATTTACGTTTCTCAACCTCAAGTTTAATTGACCGAACTGCAAGTGCAACCTGCTCCTCTGCAACTTTTAAATGGGTCACAAATGGCTTGACAGAACCAGATGCAAGCTTCTCAGTGTTCCCGTTACTAGAAACAAACAATTCACATCTGCGAAAGTAAAGAAAAACAAGATATGAACAATGATAATTGTAAGTGGAAACGTTAAAAGAACATGGAGATGTAAAGACTCGGGACACTTACCGTGAGTGCTTTGGTGATAACTGGAATACTGCATAATCAAGAGGCGTATCAGATTTCATTTTCTCCTTCACTCTAGCTCCTTTATCCCAAATGACCTCTTCATATAACAGACGTAACTTTTAAGCCCCAAATGCCAAAGATCCTCACAATTCTGATTAGTTCATTATCAATGCATAATCTGAACCAAAAGAAGAACAGAAAAATTATAAAACTCAGTATACCAGTTCTTCCAAGTGACACAATATTGTGTAAACTCATAAAGCAACGAAAATTTGAAATTATTAAGGACTGGATGAAACTTTCTATAATCGAATGAAATATGAGAATCCCACAGTTAACTAATCCAGATTCTAAATCAGAACGGTTTATTTGAAATAAGCATGCGTACAAAGAAAGAAGCACAAGCCCAGTTGCTAAAACCTACTACTTTTAGACCAAATACTTACCACTAATACACCAATAGATCTCAATCCAAAAACTCCGGTCAAAAGCAAAATGCACCTGAAGTCTAGCTCTTGTACAAAAATAGAAACCAATACTTCAAATATGGAATTCAAATATTGTTCAGATCTGGGTTTGCAAAATCCAAATTCAAATGCAAAACCAAACAAAACCCAGATAGGCAAATGCCCAATTTACCCACAAAAACAAATTCAAATGCGAAACCACAACTGACGCAACCGGCATACATAAACTGAAATAGGAACATTTAAGCACTCAAGCAGCTAAAAATTGCATGCAATAAATGCAAAAATCAAAACCAATCGCACCCAAAAGTTAAGGCAAATGTGAAACCGATCGTCAATATGAGAAGTTTACCTGAGCTTAACCTCTCGGAGATCTTCGATTGCTTCAATCGGATCCTCTGATTTGCTCAAGCTGGTGGCAGCATTTCACTGTTTTTTTCTTTCTATATTGTGCCCTCCTCCTTCTGGCTCTTTAAGAGTAGCTTTTCTTTTTTCCAAATGGTTTTTATGTTTTCAAATTAATACTGGGCTCTTCTTCTCTTTCTCCTCCTTTAGGCTTTAGGCTTTAGGCTTTAAGGAAACCCTAATAACAGCAATGAGAATTTGGTTTTTGCTTTACTCATTCCTCAAATGCACCTTTTCTTTGCCCCTCTTTTTCCCCCAAGTGCTTTGCTTTGTGTTGCTTTCTCTCTCTACACTCTTACTGTTTAAAAATACACAGTAGAGAGAGAGAGGGGAAGTGTCTGTGCTTTGAACTTCAGACAAAATTTTGGTTTGTAATTTGTAAAAAAAAAATCTTAACTAGGATTGGAAGACAGAGACTTTTTGGTGGTGCTTATTTGTAATTACACAAATGGTCTTGACTGTAGTTGACTCCAAATTACCATGTTGCCATTCTTTTTGCCTTTTCATCAGTAATTAATTCATCCAACTTCATTTTTTGTAAAAATAAATATGAGCTTTTAATCCAATCAAGAGTCCTCCACAAAAATTGTACCCAATGGTTTCAAATTTGAACCCATCTAGATATAAATTGAAGATAAGAACTATTTATCTTTTCCAATTATGTCCTTATCTTCTTCCATTTTTTCCACAATTTTTTATTTATTTTTTGAAAGTATTTTCATAGTAAATTTTTTTGGTTTTCCAATTACCTGGGTTAACTTTATTTTTTAATTGTTTAATTTATTCTTCGTGCTTGCAAATAATGATTTTTAAATAAACTATTTATGTCCATTTGCGTGCACGTTTTGTTCTTTTGTGAAATGATGCCTTTGTTTAATTTAGCAAAAACAACGGTCATGACTTGTATAATTCCCATTAACTTGTATTTTTATCATATGAAACAAACTTCAAATTACAAAACCTCTAACGAGTTTCCAGCAAGAAAGTTTCGTATTTAAATTGATAACGAAAGTTATCAGGTCTCCAAATATACCACTTGTTGAAGAATATAAAATACCGCATTAGAAATTTGACTAAATAAATTACAGCTTATAATAATACTTCTCAATTCTCTGAAATTTAACCATACATATGCAATAGTAGCTAATGGGATCTAGCCCAATTGAAAAGGGCATTGACTTGCAGAATTTGGATCTCAAGTTCAAACTCATATCACATTATGATAGTGTATGTATGAGAAACTCCTTTGTCCCTGTCGAGTTAACAATCAAGAGGGATGGGGACTAATTGTGTGCCTTATAATTTATCAAAACTTTGTTTTCATAGTTAATTTGGGATTTAAAAAAAAACATATATAACAAATATTTGGGAACGAGAGAGTTAAATAAAAGATCTCGAATGCATGATGTAATTGAGCAGACTCTAGTCAAATTACATTGCTTTCTCTATTTACTTAGTCAAAAAGAATCTCGTGATGAAATTCAAAGATGATTTGAGTCGAAAACCCATAATACTAGAGAAACCAAATTGTATAGCAATATGTGTGCATGTCATGTCAATTGATGACGCTGATTTCACACATTACTTACTTACAAGAAATAAGTTAATTAATCATACGCTTTGTAAATCAAAGGCCACAGCATGTGGAGAGTCAAGTTAGTCAAATTTATTGGGTATTAGGCTAAAACAAACACACACCTGCTTTGTGACTTTACTCAAACCCCACACCTGCTTTGTCACATTGGCAATATGATGTTATAATATGACATAATAGTAAACACTTTAAAAATAATAAATAAATAAAAGTAGCTAGCATGCCGCAAAATCAAATGATTTTAAAGAAGCTTTGGTTTCTGGTATCTGAGTGTAAAACCAGTAAAAATGTTGTACCGGAAAATGAACCCCTCTCGAACTCTCCCAAATACTCTCCTTCTCTCTCACCTCAGGGAACCTCTCACCTACCATCTGCAATTACCTTTGGTTCTGCCGGGGATTCCACATAGCATAAACTCTCTCTCTCTCTCTCTCTCTCTTAAAATGCACCGTTTGGCATTGAAAGAACAGTCATCTGATAACCAATCTACAGCCAGCGATGACAATATTTCATAAGCAGCCATGAAAATGCATGAAGATTTTACACTTGATAAACAAAAGCAACAATATTCAAATAACAAGTGCACCATTTTAATAGACTAGATTCATTTACCATTGCCAACAATAATCCAACCTCTACATTCTAAACAAGCATTTACTGATGACTACTGTCTTCTACATCATTTCACAAACTGACCAACTAGATGACAAGACAAGAACAACAGATCATACACTCAAATTCTACCATTTCGGAATACTAATTTGCCAACATGGGTTGGGTTTTTTTTTCACCTTTCCTAGTTGCTACAATCACTGTTATTGTTGTTGCTATGATGGTTACCAGCATTCCCATTCCCATTCCTCCTCCCACCCCCATGCTTGAGCTGAGAAATCTCCACTTGGGTCTTCATGAAGAACTGCATTCTCTGCAGCTCCAGCTCCTTGGCAAACTTCATCCTCTGCTTCTCCATCTCCACCACCTGCTGCAACTTTGCTGTCTCTGCATGCTCATAAGCCTCCCCAAATTTCATTATCGCCCGAGTCAATTCCCTCACTGAACTCCCCCACCCTCCTCCTCCTTTCTCTCTACCCACCCCTCCATCTTTTGTTCCAACCCCTCCCTTTCCCACGCCACCAGCATTGTTCACATTCGCCTCTGGCGGCACCGTCCTCCTCCGCCTCTTCCGCTCGAAAACCTCGTTATCAATCGAAAAAGGCGACAGCTCCCCGGACTCATCCGAGTCCCAATCCACCAAACTCCTTGGTCTAATCTTTACCTCCCGTTTCGAGTCCCGTTGCCCGAAATACTGACCAGGGCGAACCCCGACCGGCATTCCCATCGGCACTTTCTGGTTGTGCGCCAAAAACCCGCCACCGCCACCAGAGCCAGGACCCACCTTAGCAGCAGAGGAGGGCCCAATCAAATGATCGAGCCTCTCAAAAAAAGGCCATTTACTGGGTCCTCCGCCCGCTGCCATCTTCGATTTCTCAAGCTTATACTTCTTCTTGACAGTATCGATCCTATTCTTACACTGAATATCAGTCTTGGGTGTCTTACCATAGTCCTCTCTGCTGCTGACGACGTCCGCCACTTCCTTCCAGTGCTTCTGTTTCAAATTCCCTCTGCTCAGCTCCAAGTACCTCTCCCCCCAAGCCTCGATCAGCACCGCTGTCGCTCCTTCGCTCCAGCAGTCCTCCCTTCCTCCGCCGCTGCTCCGCCCCTGCTGCCCCTGCGACGGTAGAGCCAGCGTCAAGCCCTTGCTCTGGGGCTGCGACGTCGGCGCCGGAATCTGAGCCGACGGCACCGCCACCGTCACCGTTATCCGACCGTTCTGCCTAGGCGACTCCGGCGATCCGCTTCTCCCCGACGCCGGTGATTGGATCTCGTCATCCTCCTCCATCGCTTCGATTTGCTATGGTGCGCGCCGATCTCAAAACAGAGAAAGGCGGAGATCGGTCCGGTCTGGATCTGAAATTCGGTGGTGAAGAACGCACCAGGCGTACAATAGCGCCGATCTGAGAGCTGGGACTTCTTCGGAGGGATAGAGAGCTAGGGATTGTGGTGGGTGCTATCGTGCGCCGGAGGCCGTAGGATAGGAGATATCGGCGATGTGAATATTTAGGTTTTTGGGGGTTGGGGTATAGCTTTAAGTGTGGGAAGACGAGAGAGAGAGACGGGGTTGGGGGTGTTTTGGGTTGACCGGCTTTTCGCGTTTACGGAAAACGTTAATTTTGCGTTGTGGTGTTTTTTTTTGTTGGGTTGCGTTTTCTCGGTTGACGGAAAAAACTGAGGGAGAGAGGGAGCGAGAGAGAGATTGGGATTTGACGGCGTCCGTCGAGGGGTACAGAAGGTTGGGACACGTGGGGAGGGATGAGGGACCCGGTGATCGAGGTGGCGTGACGTGATTGGTGGAAGCAATAAGTCCCCGTCACCGGCGTCCTGGGACAGCCGGCTTGGTAGGTAATGTAGGGGACTTGCTGGCTCTGTATATTTCTGAGTTCGGGTGAATTGACGTGAAACCCCATGGTGTTTCGCTGCAATTACCGCTTTGGGCAGTGCACCAACCTTACCTCTTTCTCGCTGGCGTCCCCCGAATTCTGATGCTTCATCTCTAAATCATTCCTTTCTGGGTAATTTGCCAATACAAATTTATGCACCTTTAGGATTATTTTGTTAATAATTTTAGTTATTGGAAAATTAAATTAAAATTAAACTCTTAATTTCGCAGGTACGAGGGTAAGAAAGTAATTTGGTTGAGTGGATTAAAAACGTCAAGCAAGTGAAACTGTAATTTATTATTAACTGAAGGCAATGAAAGGGTAATTGTTTCCACGACAGCCTATGTCGTTGGAGTTGGACTTGTCTCGTCGACGGTCTACGTGTCCACAAACCAAACATTCGGCGCTACAACGTTATCGACGGTAACGGCCAGTTGTCGGTGAGCAGGGTCACGCCACGAAAACGGAACGGGTTCGCGCATAGGTCATAGGTGGAGGTGGTTGGAAACTTGGACGGCGTCAGACTGTCACGGGTTGCAAGGTCAAGGCCCGCCTCTGATTGGCCACGTCTGACGTGGAAGCCAATGAGCCGGTTATCTAATCTCTCACAGTTCACATCTTTATAATTCCCGGAAGACTTTGAAATTGGGGCATAATATATGGAGGAGGGAGATTGGGGACCATGCATGATTTTAGGTTGCGCCCAAAGTTTTATGTTTGTATAATTTTGCTCGTAATGACCATTTGAACATGCTAGATGCTACCACCCTTCGAGCTATTTGAAAGCTCACTTTCCTTTGAATAATTTAATTTGATAGAATCTTTAGCCAAATTATACAGAGGGTCATTTTTGAGTTACACGATACCATGATAAGCATGGACGGTTGAAAGTCACTTACGCGTACGTAGACAATTGAGCATGAATCAGGGATCTAATCTCCAAGTCCTTTGATACGAAGATAATTATGTCTTTTATATACTATTATAGTGTGACCATGCGCCATTCCAAAAATGTCATTAGTGATTCTAATTATGAAAATTAATATGATAATCATATTCAACAAAGTGATGGTGGGGGCAATTGAACTAATCAACCAAATTCTTGGCGCAACCAATTTCATCAAGTCGCTACTTCATTGTCTTAAGCCAAAACTGCCAAGGAAGACATGCTACAAGATTGGCAAAGCTCCATTTGGTTTCTCAGTCAAGATGGGGTAATCTCTCCTATCAGGAGAACTCTATGTGGCCTTGGCATACCTATCAACAGCAAAGTTTCGTGTTGCACTGGGCAGTTCAAGGCATATTCCATCAAGTTCAGGTTTTGCAGTCATTTGACAACCCAGTCGAGACCTGTAAAAAAAAAATTTTAAAAAAATCATCTTACAGAATTCAGAATTTATATTTCAACTGGTTTGACAGAATTTTCCCTGCAGACTAATTCCAAGATACAAGGGACTTACGTCTCTGTGAGCCCGAAAGCGAGGTCCAGCATGTCATTTTCCTCATCGGTTGGATCTTCGAGTTTATTATAGTACTCCATATCCTGACCATGAGTTCTAGGAGTTAGCTTTGATGAAAATTTTAGTTGGAGGGGCGGAAGTCTAAAATTTTCAAGGCAACTTTCACCGGATACTAACTAAACAGAAAACAGTTCAATTTGCATCAGTTTCCTTGTATCCAGTGATTGTTGCCTTGCTATCATGTTTCTTCTTCTGTAGGCAGGTTTCAAAGTACATACTCTCACAATCACATGACATGTTGAACAAGCGCAGGATCCTTCACATGCTCCTAGAATCACATTTAAACAAACTAGTTAAGGGGTACACTATAAAGTTCTTGCACATTCAATTCCATTTTTAATAACCATTTTATAATTCTTATAAACCAATCTTGAAGGGGAAGTTCAGGCATCAATACCACCAAGACAAAATTGCAAAGAGTTATTAGTGTCTATAATCTATCTAGAGCCCCGAAAAGTATTTGATAAAAGTAGAGTCATACTTAAGAGGAAATTAAAAAAGGGAAAGGAAGGAGGTACAGAACATCAACTGGCATGCCGAAGTGCTACCTTCAAGTTCTATGTCATGTTCATGAGCAGCTTCTAGCATGGACATGCCAATGGGAACCTTAATATGCGTCTCCATTTCATCCTTGTCAACAAATGTCACAGAAATTCTGTTGAGTTAAACAGGAAAATAAAGAAGTCAGCAAAAAAGATATTAGTGGTTCCAATAACGTAGATATAGGTGCAGCAGAGCACTGAAGATGAGACCCCATCTTCAATAAAATAAGCCATTTAAGGGAATTCTTTCCAAACTGTTCATTGGTGACTGAAACAATGTGTAAATCTTTGGTTCTATAACTCCAATACAGTTCCTGTTACACGAAAAAGCAACTTACTCTTCAACTACTTTATCTCCTTCCTCATGAGCGGTTGTTGTAGAGAAAGTTTGATGCTTCTTAAAACAAAGAGATACAGGGAGAATTTAGAGCCAGAAACGAAAACCGGACAAAGGTCCATTAACGACAAGTCATCAAGAAGCTTACCAGAGAATGGAAAAAATAATTGAAAACTTTAGGTAAGTTTCCTGTCTTTGGTGCAGACGTCAATGTACCTGGAAAAAAGCATGTCAAACAGTTCAGAATTAGTTTTTATACCAACTTAAATCACTGCTTAAAATAGTAAAAGTAGAAGGGCGCCACTTTTTAATAAGACCCAAAATAAAGGACTTCCAAGATGAAACTGCAAGATAAGTCTCAACTCACGATGCACATTTGGATTACACTTCTACTACATTGAAACCTTCAGAGAAGAAAACATCTGCGAAGAACCTATGGCTACAATCTAAGAAAAGGGACTACAACCTATTAAAACAATTTAGGGCAAGGTACAGCCAGATCTCTAGATTTAGACTGATAAAATCATAAAAATAAGCTAAACTATTATCATGTAAAAAACTTGAAACGTTGAACAACCAACATTCCTGCCAATGATCCTACTATATGTTTTCACCCAACATCACTCTCCTTTCACACATATCTAGCTACATGCAAAACTTTTCAAGCACTAGTCTTACATGTATACCAAAGGATCCACGCCAAACAGGCTCATTCCTTGAGCAGCAGAACCATAGCATTTACCACACAAATATCAGTCCCACCAATTTTGTGCATTATTGTACATTAATCAAAGTTCGGCTATTTAGTAACCGAGAACAGTTCAATAAAACTACCAGTGTAGCTGCAATTAGCACGATATTAAGCTGAGCAACGAGCATGGAACAAGTTAATGTTAAATGTGAGATAACCCAAAAACAATTCTCCACAAAACTGAAACCTTTTGTGAGATGCTTGACCATCTGAGTTCCGAACCGCGATACTCTAGAAACAAACATGGTCCACAGGAACCGCTGAGAAGCACCTGGGAAACATGAACAAATGAAGTATTACAAAATAAACCAAAAAGAATGAAAATGTATTTGACACAGATATGTAGAATGTATTATGCATGCAATCCTTATCCTTAAAGCAAAAAACTATCATTTATGAGATCGAAAAGGAAAATGAAGAGTAGTTCGTATGAATTCGGAGGAAATTCGATATCAAGATTGATAATGATCTACTTCAGCGGCATTAACGCAAACACATGGTTGGCGCCCAAAACAGAGACACAATAGGAAACCTTGATATACTTAAATCTTAAAAAGTCTCAATTCAATATTAGCCATAAGCTGCACGAAGCACCAAAACTCAAAACTTACTTATTTGTTATAAAGAAGAGAGAGGAGCACGGACGACGGACGGGCCTCTATGATCTGTTTCAGGCAGAAGTTGAGCGTCTGTGTGCTAAATTTGAAGTCACCAGTGTAGATGCAAAGGTATCGAACCCAAGACCCCTTGCCCGATTAGATGGCCTTTTAAATTTAGGTCTTTGAATATTAAAGTATAAAACTTTTCTTGATTAATCGTTTTATTAGTTTATGAACTTAGACTCAATTTACATTTGAGTCCTCCAATTTCCAAAATCGTTATTCCTTTAACTTAACTTTTGTTATGACAAATGGTCATACCATCAATTTTATTAACTTTTTTTGTTAAATACAGGGGGCAAAATGGTATTTTTGTATTAAAATTAAAATTAACTTTTTTAAATTCATATTTTAATCAGTTTAATACAAAAATACTATTTTGCCCCTGCATTTAACAGAAACGTTAACAAAATTGACGGCAGGACCATTTGTCCTAACGAAACTGAAGTTAAAGGATCACGGAAACGATTTTGGAAGTTGAGGGACTCAAATGCAAATCGGGTCTAAGTTCAAAGACTAATAAAACGATTAACCCAACTTTTCTTCTTCTAATAATAAGAATTATATATAAAAGTGATAATTTCTTTTTTCTTTTTTTTTGGTAACTTTCTCTAACTATTTGTGAGACAT
This sequence comes from Prunus armeniaca, assembly GCA_903112645.1. Lineage (NCBI taxonomy): Eukaryota > Viridiplantae > Streptophyta > Magnoliopsida > Rosales > Rosaceae > Prunus > Prunus armeniaca. The sequence continues at coordinate 2,813,011 of CAEKDK010000003.1, read as the reverse complement.
TTGAAGCGCACAAGTGAATATACGTCAAATGTGATGGTCGTGCTTAAACTAGTAGCATAACTATATCAATCAAGTAAATATTTTATATCTTTCTTTTATATATATATATATATATATATATTAAATGACTTCACAACATATATTGAACAATCGTTGAAAAAACTTCTTACTATTGAATATTGAGAGAGTCATCAAGTAAATTGGTTTGATTCGATTACGCTCTAGTTTCAAACTTAAACCGAACCAATTTGAACTATGATACCACATTTATTTAGTGTACAATTTGAGACCCTAGTCAAACCGAACCGAATCACGCACACCCTACCTACATCAAATACTTTTCCTCTCCGTTGGGACTAAAGAAAAAGATAACCCAATTTGACATGTATCCAACCATAATCTTGTGCAAGCCCAAAACTCCCAAATTCCCAATTGGTCCGAGTCCAAAACTTAAATGACTACATTGAAAGTCTATTTCTCAACCCCAAAACTTAACTAGTATGTATGGATGGACAAAGAAATGCTTGGACTTTACCATTAAGGCAGATTGAATGATCTCAACTACAAGTTTATAACAAAGTACACAGCTTCTAGTGAGGGGGTAAGCCCTGCAAATGCCCATATGTTTGTCTTTGACGAAGGGCTCTCTCTCTCTCTCTCTCTCTCCTAAGTCTACTTATCGCCAGCTTTACAAGCACAAGGACACACTACATGGTATAATCCGCCGAAGACATGGCTCATTACCATTTGATTTTATTGTTCTCATCGACCAACCCTAGGCCTTCTTTTTTATGCATTCTCTGCATTATAAATGAAACAAACCCTTTAAGCCCTGCAATCTAGGGCATTACAAGAACAAGTTGTTATTGTTGTTAAATTTACATATTTCTAATTCTTTCCAATCTTTGGCCATGGCTTCTTTTGCTTCAGTTTCTCCAATCACTGTTGCCACTCTACCTTGCACCAAGGGCAGAAGCATAACCTGCCAATCTAATGGCTTATCTAGCATTGTAAGAGTGCCCATAGTTATTGCAAATTTTTTTTCAAATTTTGGTGCATGCATAGGTGGTTTTTTATTTATTTACTAATTCACATGCTTGATTGTTTCATATTTGCAGGGAGGTCCAATGGTTAAGGGACTAAGACTTGTGCCCAAGATCAAGATCACTAGGGCGGCAGAAAGATCATTTCCAATCCCTAGTTGCCTCAAGACTGCAATCTCATGTTCCATTGTGAGTAGATATCTTATTTCACTTTAGATTATGTTTTGGGGTATTTTATTATCAGTATAACAAGCTCGATCAAATGTTACCAGAAGCGTTTTTAGTAACTTGATAGCAATTTTTTATTATATGCTGATTTCATTACCTTGTGCAGGCTCAACCAGACACTCTGCTAACTGTCCAAAGCACAATTGCCAAGCAACTCTCCATTGATGAAAGCACTGTGACTCCCGAAACTAAGTTTGTCGATTTGGGGGCTGATTCTCTGGACACAGTATGCTACTCTTATCTTCATACTTTTTACTTTAGTATAACAAGAAAAAAATTGATTAGTCGTGACTTATAAAAGGTTATCTATATATATAAAGCAAAAGGCAAAGAATGGTAAAACATTCAAAATACTAGAAAATGTCGTCTGTTAATGCAAACATTAAGAATTGAAATTATTAATTAAATTAGGATAAATCACATTAACCTTCATGTTAACTAAAATCACCTTTGTTCAATAATTATCTGATCAATGGAATAAAAAAATGAAACAGGTTGAAATCTTGATGGCTTTGGAGGAGAAGTTCGGAGTGTCCGTTGGAGAAGGGGGAGCAGAGAACATCTCAACCGTTCAAGATGCTGCTGATCTGATTGAGAAAGTGAAATCAGCTTCAACTTAAGTCGATGTGAAGGAAATTAATTCCTTGCTGTTTTCCAGTCAAGTTTAGTTTTCAATTTTTCCCTTTAGATTATTATGTCACAACTCGAACGAGATCATGACCTACAATTTTCGTTTGGAATACGGAATGGATTATGACAAATAAATTTATCAAACTTTTACCTTAGACTTTTTCTTAGAGACTCAGACAGCAACACTCTTGAATGCTTCAAGATGTCATAATTCTGCATCAATTGCATAATTGTGTGTGGTTTTTTTTGTTTTTCCTTTTGTTGTGTTTTTTGCGGAGGACATTTTCTATTGAAGGGGGCGATAACATACCAATAGACACTACACTGATGCTAGGACTTGAACTTAGGACCTTTCCTAGGAAACAATTGCTCCAAACCACTATACTAGTAAGTCTTTGCACGTGAGGGTTAAAATGTGAAAAGGGAATTGATATGTAAAAGGTTGATATGTAAACTCATCAGGAGTTTCATCGAGGTGGGAGGATTCAACACACAAAACCCATATATATACAAATATACAGAAGAAAACTTGAAGATCACATGGAAACATCAAATAGGCAAAATGGCTATCCTACTTTAGTTCCTCCCTCATAATCTCCAAGAGGCATTGGGTTCTTCTCTTGTTCCCGGACAGAACCACCTTATTTATGCAGTACTTAGATACATCTCTATTTACTATATGGATATATTAATATGCATCAAGTTCCCACAAAGGTTCTCTATGTACAATGGTAGTCGCCGGCCGATACTTCATAAAAATCTTCATCACTTCCTCTCTCAACGATCCAAAGCAGCAATTACCATCCTACAATACAAACATACCTAATTAATTGAATAAGAATTAATAAAAGAGGTTAAAGTAATTCGTACTTGCTAAACATTTTTCTCCACGATTGCATCGATCATCTAATCTACGAAAGAATCTACGCGTTATAATGTGAATTTTGTCAAAAAGTCTTACATGTTATGTTATTAGACTTAATCTACCCTCTCAACGACAATTATTGATAGTCTGATAATATAACATACCAAATTATAGTAACTAGCTAGACCTTACATTAGTATACTAAATATCTTAAGCATCCAAGATAGACAATCTCTCAATCTAGTTTTTATTTTGGGGTTGACTTGTTCAGTTCTTAATCTAGTGAGACATGATCTAAAACAAATGAAGATTTATATATATTTTCTCAAGTTTAATCCTATTATCATTTTTAAACACACTAAACAGCAAAACAACCAATCGTAACCAGTCGGACTTCTAGGTTCGGCGCGTTCCAAAGCATCAGCTGACGACTTCCTCCTTGTTAATTTCTTGTTCATTGCACCTGGTGTTCCCGCTGCACATAAAAAAACCAGAAGAACACATGAATAAATAAAAAAAGGAAATTAAAAAAATTATAGCATCTAAGATTCACAGACAAGAAATCTTTGCATAAAGCTTCTTCCTTCCCAGTATATAACCCAGTGAGAGTGAGGTAGTTATGACGGGACATGTGTTGTATACACCCGTTCTATGCAATAATTCTTTCATAATAACCTTTACCTTAGAGTAAAACTTGCAAGAAACATAAAATCCATTATATGCAACAATGTTTTCTTAATAGCCAAAAAGTAACACTTTCAAGAAAAGGAGGATATTTTCTTGTTCTAAAAAAAAAATTCTTTTATCCATAGCAAACTTAATGGATTGTCACGTTATTTTATTTGCGATTTTTATTCACAGTCTGACAATATAAAAATAAATTTCAACTCACGGCTTTTCGGAGTGCCCGGTGTAGTTGGGGACTCCGAGGGGGACCCGGAATTCGGTGACAGGTTTCCAAAAGTGGAAGAAGTGGTCCTAAGAATTGTAATGCTCCGAGTGACGGGCACCTCGTCGCAGACCATACTCGGCGAAGCCGGGCTAGACAAGGAGTCGAACTTGCGGAGCTTGCCGAGGCCGGTTTCAGGTGCCGGGCCGGCGAGTGTTTCATCCCAAAGCTTGTGAAGAAAACCCATATTGACTTTATATTCTAATGATATTAACTAATTTAATTTCTCTCTGTAACAACCGACGAAGCTGGCTGTGTAAGATGGGACAATGTTGCAAGCTATACGACTGTTACAAAGAGATGGGGAAAGCGAAGCAAATGAGAGAGAAGATGTGAAAATTAATGCGTAGAAAGAAGGTCCTTTCTATGAACACAAGAGGTTTCAGGGTTCTTATAAAAAAAACAAAGGCTTTCTTGGCTTTGAGAGAGAGAGAGAGAGAGAGAGGGGTGATGATGGCTAAGCTAAATTCAGTAAAAAGAGCGAGCGGCTAAAATGGCTTGATTGCTTTGGAGCCATCCACTTTGCCGCTTCTCCTTTTTAGTAATTTAAGTACCTATATATCGTTATGGCGAAAGAGAGTATACGTGCAAGAAACTTCCATTAATAATGAACGACGCCATTGTCACCTCTCATATTTTTCTTCATTCTGTAATTACGTACTCTTAAGAAATTATCTTTAGAAAATTTGGGATAAGTTCAAAATCGAAAACATAAGTTGGTTGAAATTCACATATTTAGGGGGTGTATTTAATTAAGATTTTAAAAGAGTTTAAAAGAGTTTAAAAGTTTGGGTGTATTCAATTCATATTTTTAAAGAGTTTGTAAAAGTTTGGGTGTATTCAATTCAGATTTCGATTGATATTAAAAAAATATATCGAAATCTAGGTGTATTCAATTATGACTTTTTAAAAGTCAAACCAAATTTATGTGTATTCAAAAAGTAATTTATTTTGAAGGAATTAATAAGTTGCCTGATTTCGTTAGAACTTAAAGTGGTAAGTATAAATAAAAAAGGCACTGACAAATCTTATGTCAACCCTAGAAACTTTGAACGTGCTCTACGCTTTTCAGTCCTTGAATATGTGTGCTTGTCAAGTGGAGGTAAAAAAATCTCTTCTATTTTCATATATGTATGATCTTTCATCGTATGTTTGAATATTTGTTCTTGCTGTACATCACCATATATCGATGAACAGTAGCATATATATTGATGTATATCATAATATGAACAATTGCTGCTTGAATGGTTGTTGTTGTTGCCATCATATATAGATGAACATCAACATACTTGTTGCTATAAATATTTGTTGTTGTACATCAAACAAGTTTTCTACGCTTTTTCAACTTTTCCTTCTTTTTTTTTGTTGTTGTTATTATCATTTTATTATTCTATTTTATCATATATAGGGTTTAGGGTTGCCGTTATTATTATTATTTTTTTGGTTTATGTACATTATATCATATAGAGGATAGCCTTCTTCATCGATTTATAGTCATTCTTTTTCTTGTTTTGTACAATATCTATATATATCTTGTCTATGCCAAAACAAAAAGGAAAAAATTATCTTCATATATAATTTTTTTTCCTATAAACTAATAAAGATTGCATGTATTATCTAGTAACATTATGGGAGAATGTTTTTCCTATGAAGAAGACAACGAGCATTCAACATCATCATCATTACTAGAAAATGAGGGAAATAATTATGACCAAGTTTTTCAAACCCAAAAACAACAACGCGAGAATGCTAACCAATGGAGGATTGGGATATCTTCAGATATGTGGAGAGATGCCATGAATGACGGGAGTCAAAGATGAGCAATGAAGCAGATACTTATTCATTTTTATGCATTTAGAATTATAGTTTACGTATCATTTTTTTGGTCTTGAAATTACTTTTATGTTTTTAGTTTTGCATATTTTTCATAAACATGCAGACATAAATCCTTATTTGGTTATGCTACACTTACCACATTTATATCCCATATTTTCATACCACCTTATGTGGCAAATGAAGTGGACAATCACATCAATTAAAAAGTGTCAATAAATCATAAAAGTTAAGAAAACTTTAAATTAATTTTAATTGATGTGTTGTCCACCTCATCTGCCACATAAGGTAGTATAAGAATGTGGTATACAAATGTGGTAAGAGTAGCATTATTCTTTGAACAAAATAGATGCCCTTTTTAAATTTTCTTTGGATGTATATGGTTTGGACGTTCTTTACAAAATGTTTTTGTATAAGTACTTTTCTTTTGAAAATCTAGAAAAACGATAAACAGCCCCCTAAAAAAAGAAAAAAAAAACATTTTAGAACTCTAATAAACTCTTTTAAAATTATGATAAAACTCTAACGAACACCATTAATATCAATCTAGAAATTCAATCAAACTCTATGCGGAGTATATAGAAATCAATTGAAATATATTGAATTCTATAAACTTTATAACTCCGTTTAACTCTTTTAAAATCTTAATTGAATACACCCCCTTAGTGTTGTTGATACAAATCTTTTGACTTTTATACCATATATGATTACATTCCTTTTTTAGATTTTTTTTTAATGATGTTTACTTTTTTTTTTTTCAGCTTTTAATTAATTTGTTGTACCAATTATGGTCCTAAAACATAAGTAACGTAAGAAATTAATTTTTTCCATAATAATTAAAACACAAAAGGTAAATACACTAGACACATCCTAAAAATCACTCAAAACTATACCTATGTTCCAGATATACTAAGCCAAAACCGTAAACATGCCTCTTGTCCAAGTACACCTACCCAAAACCATACCTATTTAAACCATGACACAACTGTTAAAAGTGTAATGCTCAAACCTAGACTATTTGGCCTCCTACTATGCTTGTTTTTTTAATACAAGTGATTGAGGGAGGGGTTAAATTTACACACAAATATGCATGGGATGTTGTACCTCTGCCCACATGTGTAAAGGTGGAAGAGCTCAACCAACTTAGCTATATCCCCATTGGCTCCCACTAGGCTCATTTTAACAAAGTAAAACTAGAGATGCACCCTTCCATAAGAGGAAGGGGCATCGTAGATGTACGAGACGAAAAATCTTCATGTATAACCATAAGAAAACACTAATTTTCTATAGTAGAAGATGTATACTATGTGCGAGTTCTTTATTTTATTATGATAATTTAATAACACTAATATAGTACTAACATTATTTATTTAAATTAGTGGGTGAATTGGGACAAATAGGTTCACATCCTTGAACAATATTGACATTGCAAGTCATTTTTAATTTAGAAAAAGTGAACATCTTAATCTCAAAATGAGAAATTGCCAAACAAAGTATATGAGAATTTTCATATATGTATTCTTCTTCAATATTGAAGTATTTATATAGAAGTACAAAGATGTGTTAATTAACCTTAAAAGAGATAAAATAGGAAATAAATCTCAATTACAATAGAATTAAACAAACAAGTAAGTAACTAAAATCCTAACTTACCAACACTCCCCTTCAAGTTGGCACAAATATGTTTCGCATGCACAACTTGTCAAACGAGTCATAGAACATCATACTTGAGACTGCCTTGATCAAAATATCTACAAGTTGGTTTCATAATTAACAAAGAAAAACCAATAATCTCACTTTCCAAATTTTCTTTAGTTAAGTGTCATTAGAACCTTCAGTGGTGATGGGAAAAGAGACATCATTAGCACTAATGATGTAGGGATGGCCAGGCAGAATTCAAACCAACAACAAACAAGGTCTTTTTGTTAACCACAAATTAAAAAACAAATATAGGAAAGTAAAGATTGCAACGGAAATACAAGAGCAAACCCTAAAAAATAGGGTCAAGGCAAAGCAATTGCAAGACAGAGTAAAGGTAAAGGAGGATTCTTCCATATCAACTTAAGATATTCTAGAAATGGATTTATATCTTGTGAAGTACAGGTTTTGAGTACATATGTGGAAATGGATTTATGTGTACAACTAGAGCAACAAATGCAAAATCAGTCTATACATTTGGAACTTGCCTAACATTTCATACATAAACAACTTTCATACAAATTGACATGGGAGATTATAAGGACCACTTTCTTACACATTAACCACTTTGATTCTCCAAAAGGTTCCACCAATGCTCACACAAAAATAATCTAAGTCTCCTAAATTTCAGACCCTAAAATTCAATTGTTAAGTTCACATTCTTGGATGATACAACCTCTCTCCATTCCAGTACTAGCATTCCCAATAACACAATAAAAAAATTCACAAACCTAGTAGACTTGCTCATAGAAATCTCTGTGCTTTCAAGGCAACTCTAACCTCCATTTTCAATTTTCTGTTTTCCTCTTCCTTCTTGCGTAATCATTTCAACAGCCTAGGTATCACAATCTTCAACCTTTTGCATACTTGTGGAACATACCATTCAAAGAATGTGCAACCTCTTCTTTCCCTATAATCGACATAGACCCAAAATCTTCTCACATGGTTGTCGTCAGTCCATGACATTGTCATAAGACATTGATTGCCGCAACGAAAAATGGGAGGGCCCACTTCGAATCTTCGATTTGTAGACATCCTCGACATCATCGTTTTCGCTCTATGCAATTTGGAACCTACAACATGACTTATGTCAATTCGTGGCTTAAGGTATGAGGATTTCAAATTTGGGAATTAGGATTTACGGTTGGTTTTGGAATAATCTAAGGCCACATGTAATGGTCTGGGTGCGAAGAACATCAAAACAAGAGATTGCAGTGGGATGCCGAAAATGCCTTTTAAAAATTGTCTGTGTAGGCAAACAACGGATTTCCTGACAATCTCGCTAATGCAATGGGCAAATTGTAGGTTTTCCGCGAGGTTTAGTATGTACTTGTAAATTGTAGCTTTTCTGTAATTGATTTATGATGGCTTGTGGAAGCCTTGTAAGGTCTAATTGTAAGTAGCCTTCACCAATATGGAGAATTAAATTATGTGATTTAATTCACACACTGTTCAGAAGAATCAAACTTACCCACTACATCGCTAATTGGAACCTATGTATCGCACACTGATAAATGTAATAAGAAGATGAATAAAGGAATAAGATAATACGTTGAAAGTCAACGGTAAAAGTCAGAGTAAACTCATTTGACCAAAATGGTTGATCAAGTTAAACACTACATACTATGGTTAGGACTTTAATTCAAAAATCATAATTACATTATTATTATTATTTTTAGAAATGATGGTATTTCATTAAACCGAAAGGAACATTACATGGTAAGAATTAGCATGTTAACGGCGGCCTCTTTAAAACCTTTATAGAGAAACAAAATCTCAGGGCAGGAAATAGTACCACCCATGCTATTGACTAAACATAAGAGTCAAACAACTTATACGAAGCAAACTAACCTAAACCCCAAACCACAAAACCCTTAAAACAATATCCCATCACTATGTAAGTACTGTCAAAGAAGTCCTCCTATGATCTAGAAAAAAAACATCATAGTTCTTCGTACAGAGTCAAAAACGGACTATAGGTATCAGAATAGATCCAACCAATCACCCAACAGCAAAACTATTGAAACACATCCCATCACTACGTAGATATTGTCAAAGAAAGCCTCCTATTATCTAAAGAAAGCATCATAGTTCCTCATATAGAGTAAAAAATGTAATGTGAGTATCATAACAGATATAGCCAAACACCAACCACCACCTCAAATTTTCTTAATCCAGAACCCTAGTTGACAAGGAAGGGAGACCAAGATTGGTCTCTCAGCCTGAAGAAAATTTCGAAGAAAGATCTTCATAACAGGAACATTCATCGGTTGCCAAACCCACGAACGTTCCATATGAGAATTATTAGGGAGATCTTGGAGACCCCTCGAGACTGGTCTCCTCCGCCTTGTCAACAAAATCCTCAATACAAAAACTATGCTTGCTAGAAAAATCCATGCCACTAATAATCAGATGCCCAACACCAGTTTTCACACGTTTCTGATTCCTGCTTGGTGTCGCATACTTGTCATCCCCTTGAGCAGAAGAGGCGGTGACCATCTTCATCATAGCGTTAAGATGGAACTAGCTCTTTGGGAACCCATAACGGAAGCCAACACAGCCACCCCACAGAGAACAAAAGAGCGAAAAAAACGTCATACCCAATTCACCAAGAAGAACCCAAAGAGACAATCAGAGAAGACTGAGAGAGACGGCGCAGAGAATGAGTAAAGAAAACTAGAGAAACCATAATCCTAGCATTCAGGCTCTCATCGCGTGAACGAGATAGCAACCCCTTAAAAAAAATCATAATTAGATTGTTAATTAGTTTGAAGGTTGGATTCGATTTGGGCTTTAAAGACATTTTCGGTCAAATGACAAAATAGTCCAAGGACTCATTAGGCCTAGGAACAAGTGTTGTGCGACAACACAAGTTAAAAAAGCCCAAGAGAAGCCCAAAAAGACCTCTTGGCCGTCCATCATGGTGGGGAGGTTTTCCTCACATGTGTTTTTTTTACTATAAAAAGAGAAATGTTAGGCTATTTCTCATTAGGGTTTGAGCATCCTAAGCTTGTGGTGTGGTGTTGAGAGAGGGGCTATAATTCATACTCAATCAATTAACCGGCTTTAATACCATGTCAATCAAAGTACATGAGAATTTTCATATATGTATTCTTTTCCAATATGAATGTATTTATAAATAAGTATAAAGATATATTAATACTAAAAGAGATAAAACTAGTAAATCTCAATTAAAAAAGGACTAAACAAACGGATAAATAACTAAAATTCTAATTAAGTAAGACTCACCAACAGAAATATAGTACTAAAAAAACCCCAAATGAATGGGAGAGAAGACACTCATGGTGTGAGCCAAATCTAGGGAAGCCAAGCCAGATATAGAAGGCTTGGAGATCATAATAATATAAGAAAGGAAGCAGGAGGGAGAGTGACTGGGTCAAGTGGGTCGACAAGTGTCCCACCACTTTTAAAGAAAGTTTTACACGTCACTGGATAAGCTTGAAGACAATCTAGATCCACCAAACACTCAACGTTGAGGTTGGAGATGTGGGCCCCGATCCAATACCACGTGACAAGGATGGTGCATCGCCTTCCTTCGATCCATTTTCAGTGTTTCACAGTTCAGAAGAGCTCTTGTTTGTATTGCTCCTCACTTTTAATTATAGTATATATAAATATGGCATTATTGGCCCTGTCTGTCGATGGGTTCAATAATTGTGTTTATTATTTCTTCTTGTTACATCATAGAACTTGGGATAATTATAAATATATTTTGAACCGCAAAAACTTTGAAGATTTATATTTTCTTTTCGGACGGGGAATGCGATTGTTTTAAGATTTATTTTGCTTAAGCGTTAATCGGTTAGTAATTTATTTTAAAGCTTTAGAAAATCTTAACGCGCGTATGAGTGATTGTTCTGGAAGAAAAAAATAATTCAATTTTTTACAACGGTAGGAGGAGTTGTTTTAAAGTTTTAGAAGTATTACGTGTTTTTTCTCATTATGAATCAATAGACTGAATTGATAAAAGAATGTTCTTTTATGGGAGAGCATAGAACAAAACCCTAAAAGGCCTAAATATCAAAAAGGTTACAACACACTAATAATGCATGCGCCTCCTAATCCTCGACCAACAAACTCTTAGGACAGTGTCAGTGCTCCAACTTAAAATCCACTACCAAAAAAATAGTTGGAATAACATTCCTTCGTGGCCTCATATAATAACAGGAAAATTTCCTCATAACCTTTCGTTTGGATAAGAAAAAATAACTCATAATTTAATTAAAAGTTAGGAATGTAAGAGGGGAAATTGACAATTCCCTTATTTTGCAACTTAAGCGCATAATTTATTAAATGACGCGCAAAAAAAAAGCTTGAAAATTAGGACATCAAATTCCTGAGTTCAATTTCCACCAAAATATGTGTCATTTACAAAATTCAACATACATAAATCCAAACATTGAAATCTTCAATTGCTAGAAATTGAAATGATGGAAATCTAAATTCCGTCATATTAGAATTCTATGTAATTTTCAATTCCTTCATCCAATATATATGACTATTTATTTCTCTCATCACGTGATTAAATTAATAGATAAAATAACCTCTAAATTGATCTATTTCTTTGGTCATGATCAGTTGATCGATTAATATTGCTTGAAAATATCAATCTCATGATAGTCCGTTTATAGGTCTAAAGTCAATTGTTTAGTCACCCAAAATTAGGTTTACCATAAGCTAATCAAAACGTATTTTTCCTTTCTTCTGGGAGAGAAAAATGCATTGGTTGAGATTCAACCATTAAGTCTCATGTTAGTGTCAAAATGGCCCCAGTGACTTCGATCCCTTTGATTTTTGTTAGCCCCCACACAAAGACTAACTAAAGTAACCACAAAGACTTAAAGACAACATACAGCCTATGGCTTTGTAGTTCAAATTAGATGATTGTTTCCAATAATTCAGTTTGGTTGTTTAGGTAGTGCTATGAAAATGAAAGAAATATCATCATGTTTCTAAAACTGGATGACCAAAACAATCACATATAAACTTTTAATATTGGGGATACTTTATTAATAAAATAGCATAAGATGTAAAATGGAAAGTCGGAATAGAAAATTATAATCCAAATGTGACTGTTATGAATAAAAGCCAATAGCCAATGGAAAGTCGGATGAATTATTTTTGCATATGTGTCAAACTATGATTCGAATGAAGGAGAAGTATCTTCTTACAGGTAAGGCGGCAAGCAACGTCATAATTCTAATCACAAAGCACAAAAGATCAAAATTTCGTAAAATAATGTATTTAGCAGCAAATGACCTGCTCCTAAAAAATAACATCCAAATTCCAATCAAAACTTGGAGACTTGGGCAAAGCTAGTAACAAGGCCTGTGACACAATGAACCAAATTAAGGCCGACAAAGAAAGAAAAACTACTCCCTGAGCCGAAAGATGACATGACAACGGAACAGTTGATGCCAACAACTCGAATTGATATGTTGAATTTTCCAAAACCAACTAACCTACCAATAGTCTCCCAACCTCAGTACTATAGTTTCAAGGTTATATAAAGTTATATTTTAACTAATATTGCAACAGTTGCTTAAGAAATAATAGGTATTTAATGGAATTTGGGGGATCACGGCAATAGTAGGCTTGTATGTGGCTCCGCCCTAATGGAAGAGACCAAAAACATATGTTTGGTTAGTCTCCGGGGAAAAGTTTAATAAAATCACTAAATAAGAAACAAAGTTTGTTAAATAAAAAACAAAATTCCGATCAACACTAGGTTACAAAGTTTGTTAAATAGGATGAAAAGATGTGGTTACAAAGTTTGTTAAATAGGATGAAAATAAGTAATAACACTAGGTTAATGGTCAAGGTTTAGTTTGCATGATCAAGGTTGTTTTTAGTACCACAAGTTAGGGCAACCTTTATAATTTGGATAACTTTTATTTTTTATTTAGACAAACTTTTTTTTCCCCAATATAGAATCAGTCAAAAGTACAAAAAATTGCGGGCCTTCATGAATGTTTAAGAGTCGGGTATGGGACTCAACCCATTTTACAACGGTGGATTTCAAACGGATGGGCTTGGGATCAGAAGATCCAAGTCCAACCCAAAATTTTTTCTTTGGAATGAATATTTTCTTCTTCTTTTTTTTTCACGAAAACTTCACATTTCAAACTTGGAAAACTCGAAAATTACTTTTATTTTTTTTTTTTTTTTTTTTTTTTTTTTTTTTTTTTTCAAATCCAACGACACATGATTGGAAATTAATTCATCATGTTTCTCAATTTTGAATACGCCCAACGATTTTAAATGTGAAAATGGGAATATTGAAAAGCTTAAACAAACTATCATATATTAGTGCTCACTTTTACTATTCACGCAACAACTCGCCTATGTTTCTTTTTGAGAGAAATCCAATAATTGTATTTATAAATTACACACAAAAATTATCAATCACAAGGGCAAATACAAATGCCCATAAAGAGGTAATACAAATATGAAAGCATAGTAACCACATAGGGTTAATCCAAATACAGGCTACAAAAGGCCGGAGAAATTTCGGCATTAAAGTCGCATGCCTGAACAAATCAGACATGAATCACAACGCCCAAATCTACAATACAACTATAACTTTTAACTTTCACAAGTACAAAATAAAAGCAGAGACTAGAAAACAATCAAAGACCCAACTCACAAGGAGTTGATGCAATTATTACAAAATAAGAAAACTGCAAACAAATAACTAAAAACCAACAGAGCCACTACGGATAAGAACACATTGCAATCAAAAACCGCTACCACATACATCATCGCCGCCTTAGAGACAAATAAGAACACCACCGAGATTACAGCCAGTAACCTTACAACTAAAACACCAACCATAACCACTCCACAATTAGAGAGAGGAGGAGGAGTGGCCTCCTCCCCCCTCCCCGAAACATAGCAAAAGAGGTTTGAGAGAGAGAAAGGAGCCTAGGAATTTGATATAACCACCCGATTTTAGATGTGATGCTTTTCTACTCGTCTATATTTCTTGATATTTTCCACATTGGCCATCAAGGATCCAACTTTGACCGTAATACTTTCCAAACACAACTATACAATAATATCATAATTTAAATACAAAATGTTGCACTTCTCTCTATCAATGACTGTATGAGCACATCCACATCCACTAGACAGTCTCTTAACCATATAGAGACTAGTCATGATCACCATCACATACAGAAAAGTGCAAGTTGATTCATAAAAGAAATAAAAATGCAAGTTGTGTGTATCTTCTAGTGTGAGCACAAGCTCGCTTTGCTAATGGGGATTATGGCAGGCAAAACAAGTAACAATATAATTTGATTTTCTAAATCAGGATGATCTAGATGATCTACTAGGCCTAATCAAGATCTTGATCTTATGCTGTGTCAACTTAATGTCACCACTAACCACCCACAATATAGTCTAAAGAGCATGACTTGGTGTTCCTAGACATCATTTTTCACATCCCTTTTGATTTTTCTTTTGCTTTCTCCACTTTCGACACGCTTTGCCCAACTTGTGTTTTAAACTCTTGCTTAGTCATGAAAATGTTGACAAAGACAGGCGACCATCTATTTTGGATGGACGGATTGAAATTTTGGCAACTTGCATGGGGCTTTTGGGTCCTACAACAAAAAAGGTTTCAAGTCTAGAATTGGATGGGCAATAATTTGCTGGAATTAGTGGGTCCAAATTGCCTTTCCTTCACCATCACAAAGCATAAAGCAGACGAATGAGGCTTTTCCTAGGCGTAGGGTTTTAGGATCGTACACATGTGGGGGCTTCACCCACGTGCTGTAGGGTCTTCACCCTCAACATACTAAAACTTGGCCCGTAAAAATAACAGAACTCCAATTCTGCCATTATAGGATTAGCCTCCTTTGTTTGGTAGGCATATATGCAGCCTCATGGTCGGTTGGTGGAGGATATTTGAAAACCCAAATCTTTAGAGAGGCCAACCATTCAACAATTTCAATGCAATCACTTAAATTGCTTGTTACTCAAACAAGATTTGAATGCTTGCTGTGAACAAATACTTTTATCACTAAAGCAACACATCCCGTACATGTTTCAAGGTCTTTTCTTTGTTATTGTTCCTTGGCAAGCAAGTCATTGTAAATAATGAAATCCCATCAACTAATATGAAGAAGTAATGACATGAAATTCGGCGAATGAGTGAATTACAATTCAAGACTTTGAGACGATGCCATTGCCATGGAATATTATGGCATGGAAGGAATGCCACAATGAGGCTCAACCCCCTGCTAAACCTAAGGTGATCTAAAATTTTGCCAACTAAGTCTCCAACAGTTCATGACCAACTGAATCAATAACATTATCTAGCTGATATACCAGAATAATCATTTGCGGAAACATCATGCCCAGATGTAACCTTTTGTTTCCTGCCATGCCTTCGTTTACCGATGGCTTCTCCTTGAATCCCTTCTCTTGCTGCCTTCCCCTTCCCGATGTCTTGCCGGCTTTCCACCTGTCTTCATAGCATCAATCCCAAACAAACCAACAATATGAGGCTTGTACATAATAAGAACTAGCGCTAAAAGAGAGGAGGAAAGAAGCAAAGAAGCGGCAACAGCAGCATACTTATAATGCAAAGAGACAAACACACACTTACCATATGTTTTTTTCATACCTTAATGCTTTTGTTCATAGTCCAATTGTTTGCCTCAATTGTAATTTAGTTAAAAAGACATTGCCTTCAAAGTTGACAAAGGACACACAAAACATTAAGACACTCATAGCACATTGTTGTCAATAAGGTAGCTTCTATAAGGATCAAACTTGGCACAAACTCTGTTGAGTTATTGGGTTCCTTTGGTAACTAACTTTAATGGTAAATAGATTCATCAACTGTCTAAGACTTCAGAGCAAGCCCATACCCAAGACTAAATTCTGGAGCCTTGTATATTATAAGCAGCACGGAATATTGAATGTGAGCCTTCCCATTGCAATGCCTGTACTAAAAAAGCCACATAATGGTTCCACATTGCAATGGGGTCATGAATTATTTAAATAATAGGTTTATGGTATAGGAGGTTTGTAGGCCTATTGGTATAAGAGTCTCACATTGCCCTGTCTTCGGTCTCATGGAAAAATCAAACACTCATCCCATATGCCTCATATTAAAAACACAAAAAGCTAAAAGCATTGAGAAGCATAAAGAGGAGGGAACTGACCCCGAAACAAAAACTCTGAAAATGAGTGTTGAAGCCAGAAGAATCTTCCAAGGTTGCCTTCTCATAATTCATTTCAGAGGAATTACGCTTGTTATTGGAACCAGAACTTTCACAATACGACACATATGAAGAAGTAGAACAGGAAGTAGCAGGCTGAGGGCCAGAGCCAAAACTCCCAATATCCCCTTGAAACATTTCATCAAAGAGATTTTGTAGTTCTTCAAAGCTCTCCTTCCCATTTTCCTGTCAATTACGCAATCTCCAGATGTCAGTAGTACTCAGAAACACTATCATCATGATTATCCCAAATGCAACCAGAGAGACTTAGGATTACAATTACAATGCTCAGCTCAGAAATTTCATTAAAACCCAGTAAAAAAGATGAGAGATGAAAGAAGAAAACATGCAATATCATCAAAGTAAGCTCTTAATCATAATGCATGGCAGATTATGACTAGTGCACACAAATTCAAAATAGTTAAACCCCATAACCAATCCATAACAGTCAGCATTCTTCTCTATGTCCTATTATTTTTGTCAGAATTACTGGCCCACTAAGCCTCGCCAGAAATGTACGTGGACCTCACAATGAGTCTCACACCAATCAACAGCTCACAATTGTTCACGTGCACGTGGCGACTGACACTTACAAATATGCGCTAATCACTCAATGCAAATTTGTGCATTTGCACACAGAACAAATCGTCTCATAACCATCGATTTACCAATCAATAGTCTCATTTCATCCTTTCCCTTAATCTTGGTCTCCTCTTCTTTGTAGTTAAACAAATGAAATTGCATCATGGTCTAGGTGGGCCCACAGAGATTATCTTAGGTTTGTTAGCTAAACCATCCTATGGTCAACCCAGACTTCCTAATATTTGAATACAAGCGATCATATCTCCATAAAAACATCAAGACATTGGGCTTATCTATTTAGATAAAACTATTGACCCTTAAGTGGCCCATCAACTGTCGGTTCTAATTCGAAAATAACTCCATTATGACTCTTCTCAAGTGGCGTAGCAAAAATAAAGGCCTTAATAAAAAAGCAAAAGTAAACGAACAACGTAGGTTTTCCCAAAAAGCCGAAAGCAATTCCATCCCATTTTTTCTTGGTCTGCTTGCTTCAACATGTTTAAAACACGTATACGAAAAAGAAGTGCAAATACTTAAATTAAAAACGAAGAAAGGTGAGTGAATTTGAAGCATACATTAGGCTTCGTTTGGCCCATCATCATTGCCATCTCGTCCAAAAACTCACCCATTCCCTGCACCGACAACATGTTTCCAATAATCATTAGAAACCAGTGTGACTGGTTTAACTGAAAAGCTAGAGGTAAAAGAGAAGCAGTAAATTCTACACACACAGGACCTCTAACAGAAAGAAAGTTTACATTATTTTCGTCATCATCCTCACTGTCATAGGCTCCTACATCGTAGAGAAACCTCTTATTCGCGTCAGATAGAACTGTTTACCAAAACAGAGCACATGCGCCACATGACCAATTTACTCAAAATACTAATAAAATAATAACCAACATGCGATTGAGAGGGTGGAATTACCAGAATAGGCTTGTTGAATGTCCTGAAATTTTTTCTTGGCTTCTTCCACAAACTTAGAATTTCCGGAGGCTGAACAACGATCTGGATGCCATCTCTATAGCAACAAAGAAAGACATAAAATTAACTGCAACGCACAATAAAGTAAAGGAAAATTAAAAAATACACAATTCCCTGGATTTCCCATAAATCCCAGAAATCTCAATGCTTTTTCAATCTCTCTAACCTGTTTGATCATTCACTGAAAACCCATTCCCGGGATTTAATTTCTTTTGGGAAACCCATTTCCCATAAGTTTCATTGAAGGACCCAGTGATGCTTAGAACCAGTAGTAGTGAACAACAAACAATAGAAGAAAGGTCAATTTTTTCAATGATTTGTCAAAGACCCAGAAGCTAAATGGAGGAAAAGACTAGTTCGTTAGCTCTGGATTTCAATTTTAAGAGCACCCATTTGAATGAATTGTAAAAAAAAACAAAAGGTTCAATTGAGCAGAAATGGTTAAAAACTCTAACCAGTGCAAGTTTCTTATAGGCTTTTCTGAGCTCCGAGCCTGTGCATTCCTTTTTCAACCCCAAAACTGCGTAGAAGTCGTCACCGCCTTTCTCTTCCCCATTAGCCATTCTTCTTCAACTCCTCGAAATCAAATCCAAACCCTACAACGCTCTTAATTTCTGTTTTTTGTTCTTGTCGACAAATTATAGGACCCAAAAAGCTAAAACAGAACACGAACACACAGACAGACACAAAGGAGAAGAAGAAGAAGAAGTCGTATGTTACAACACTTGGCCTACATCTTTTTGGATTGGAACACGGAACCTTAGCATGATTTTAGGCTTAGGAAAGGAGAATACGGAAGAAAAAATAAACATATCAGCAGCCTCCCGTAACCATCCACAATAGGTGCAAGAACGCTCCAGAAACCAGCCCCATTTAAATAGGTTATTTGTGACTTTTATTCTAATCAATTAAAATACGATCTTTTATTTAGAAGTCCTGATGGACGGCTGAGATTGCATCGCCGGGTAGATATTTATGCAGGTTGTGAATCCAGAAGGTTCTGTTTTTCACTGTTTTTCAGAGTCTTTTTTGACGTCAACGAAACCTATTGTGAGATGAAACTGAGACTGGGTCCCACACCACCAGCACGGTTGCTGTCACAACTTGGTACTCGATTGGCATGGTAAACGGTAGCCCACTGTTGGAATTGGGTTCTGTTTCTGGCAAATTTACTCATGTGCCATTTTGGTTTGGGGAGAGAGAATCCACTTGGCCCAATTATTTAAAAATGAAAAATTAGAAAAATGAAAAATTATTGCATGGCTATCACTACGTAACATGTAATGTTTATGAACTTCCAAAAAAAGAAAAAACAAAGAAGTCAGCTTTTTCATTAGTTAGATACTACCCTCTCTTTGGTGAAGTAATTAAAAATTACATAGAATTCTAAAATGACGGAATTTAGATTTTCATCATTTCAATTTATGGCAATTGAAGATTCCAGTATTGAGATTTATTTATATCGAATTTTGTAAATGGCACAATAGAAATTGTGAAATGACGCTTATTTTAGTGGAAATTAAATTCGGAAATTTTATGCCCTAATTTTCACGCTTTTTTCCGCGCATCATTTAATAAATTCCACGCTTAAGTTGCCAAACAAGGGAATTGTCAATTACGTTTAAGTTGCAAAACAAGGGAATTGTCAATTTATCCTCTTACTCGACTTTTAGCTAAATTCTAAGTTATTTTCCCTCATCCAAACGGAGGGTTATTGTATTGATCATAAAAAAGTGTTTAGTTCATCAAGTAGTTTTTAATTTAATTTAGTAGTACTTCTCTTCTCAATAATCTAAGAAATTCTAAGTTTGAATTCCTCATCCTATTTGGCTATTAGATCATCTCCAACCCAAAATAGCCCGAAATTAAATTTTTTTTTTTTTTTTTTTTTTTTTTTGAGAGAAAAAATTATACGATTCAGATAGTTAGATAGTCAGATAGTCACTCACTTTTGACAGTTACACAATTCAAGGAAATGATCTAAAATTTGGCCGATGAGAGGCTACTTTCGACTCTGTTACTTACTGCAGCATGATCAGTTTTATGGGTAAGCTTAAATTAACAAATATTAAAACATTTGCATAGATACAAGAAGACCACCCCCAAATTAACAACCACCATGCTCTCTTTTTTAGGTCAATGGATTATAAGGATGAATGTTCTTAAGCACCAACTTTCTTGAGAGAAGCTTCTTTTTATGGTTGTATTGATATCACATAATGCATTTTAAAGCTCTCTCTCCCCACCCACCCACACCCACCCCCAACACAAAAATTTGATGGTATGATAGTAAGTTGTAATTTGTGGTGTTGGGCTAAAACAAGAGATAAATGCTCGCCTACATTCAAACCCCACAAAAATAACCAAATCTATTCGGCATTGGGCTAAAGACAAGACACAGAATCTGCCTGGTGCCATACTAAAAGCCCACACCTTCACCAGGGAGAATTCAGCACAAATTCCAGAATTTGAAGCCACTTGTTTGGTCAAGCACTCTAGCTCATAACTCTAGAGTGGTTCCCTACAATTACAACGAAAGTTTGATTTTTGAACTCCTTCAATGCCGAAAATTCTCCAATAAGTATTTTATGTTAAGAATTAATTACATATTTTTAATCTCAGACTATTAGATTGCATGTATGTTGCATATTAAATCTACCAACATATCTAATGAATGCAATCCAACAGCCGAGATTAGAAATAATAACTAATCTTTAACTTAAATACTTATTGGAGAATATCCCCTTCAATCAATCCAGGTTTTCGGCCTCATATGTGCCCCAAAAGAATAAGAAGAAAAAAAGAAAACAATGTAATTCCAACTACAATATTTTTGCTTACAGGAAGATTTCAATCTGAATCTCTACCCATAGGTAGTAATTTCTTTTTGCTAGTAATTGATGAAAATTAAGATTAAGCCATAGATTTCTCCCCATGATTCATGAAAATATGATTGTATCACCAAAAAAAGAGATCACTCCTAATTGAACTCTAATCAGTTAGTTGGAGCCCATTGTCAGCAAGTCCTAGCCCCAAAGCATCCCCCAAATTCATTGTTCTTCTCATAGTTCTCCTTCCAATGCCTCCTCCATTACCCTTCCTCATCATTGCAGCAAACTCTCCATAATCTATCTGCCCATCATTGTCCTGATCAATTTCTTTAATCATGTCCTCAAGATGAAGCTCACCTAATCCAAACTCCCTGCAGGCTTGCCTGAGCTCATCAATGGTTATGAACCCACTACCATCTTTGTCAAAAAAGGAGAAGGCTAATAACAAATTCTCTTCCCTCTCCAACTTGTTCAAGTGCACTGTGGCTGCAAGAAACTCACCATAGTCAATTGTTCCATTGTTGTCAATGTCAGCTGCCTCCATAAGATCCTTAATCTCCGACTCCATAAGCTCAGATCCCACTTTCCTTAAGCCCTCTTTGAGTTCATCAAATGTGATGCTTCCACTGTCATCTGCATCAATCATCTTGAACAGCTCTTTCAACCCACCAATCTCTTCCTCAGACAGCCTCTCAGCTATGACCCTTAAAGCCATCTTCTTGAGCTTGTTCATGGCTGAGAACTGCTTCAGCCTAGAAAGCACTGCAGAATCAAGAGGCTTATCCGGAGCCATGGTGTCATCTATGATCCATGGATGGCAAAGAACCTCATGGGCAGTTACCCTTTTCTTTGGGTTTCTTTCAAGCATTTTCCTAAGCAGATCCTTAGCACTTTCTGAAATCCCAGGCCATGGTTCAGATTCAAAATCCAATCTTGCTTGCAAAATCTGCCTAAAAATCCCAATCTCAGTTTCAGCCCAAAATGGAGGGACCCCGCTTAACAAAATGTACAAAATCACTCCAGCACTCCACACATCTGATTCCGGTCCATAATGCTTTCTCAGCACCTCAGGGGCAACATAATAAGGACTACCAACAACATCAGAAAAGGTCTCACCTGGCTTGTAGAAAACAGAGAGGCCAAAGTCTGTGGCTTTAAGAGCAGCATCTTCCTCCTCACTATCAAACAAGAAATTCTCAGGCTTTAGATCTCTATGCATAACCCCAAGTGAATGGCAAGCCTCCACAACCCCAACAATGGTCTTCAAGAGCTTTGCAGCCTCTCTCTCACTGTAATGACCTTTCTTCACAATCCTATCAAAAAGCTCTCCTCCTTTGCACAGCTCCATCACCAAGTGCACAGAAACTGAGTCCTCATAGGTGCCTCTGATCCTCACCACATGGGGGTGCTCAGAGAGGTGGTGCATCATCTGAATCTCCCTCCACACATCCTCATAGTCCTCTATGCAAAGAAGCTTACGCTTTGGGATGGATTTGCAGGCATATTGGTGGCCCGTGGAGCTTTCAGTGCAGAGGTAGGTGGTGCCAAACTGACCCTGGCCAAGTACCCTGCCCAAAGTGTAGAGGTCAGTGAGGTTTTGGGTCTTGTAGGGCAGGACCCATGTGGGCTTTGATGATGGTGGTGTGGATGAGCTTGGTTTGTTGTTCATTGGAAGAGATCAAGATCTCTTTTGATGAAATGGAAGATGACCCAAGAAGAAGACTCAAGAGCTCTCTTCTCTTCACAAATTTCTGTACTGTTCTCTTTTCTGTGTTCAGACTTCTCAGAGACAAAACTGCGGAGTCATGTGTGGAATCTGAGGCTGGTCTTTGGTCTAGTCTCCCCAATAAACTACTTTTCTATTGACTACACTATTTGGAAATTGCCAGCCATTGTACTCGTTTTAGATCAGCAGCAGTGCCTTCCCCGTAACCCGATTACCACGTTTGTTTCAAACACAAACATAATCTCATTCTTTTTCACTTCTGTTGTGCCACTACCGGTACTTCTTTTACTAAGGAATATAATTGGTTCTATTACTCTATTTATTTTATAGGTGAATTGAATTCAGTTTTTTTTTGGGGTTGAAAATTCAGTTCATTTGGTCTAAATGAATCTCATTAAAATTTTGACAAAATAGTATTGCCTTCTTCTAGAAAGAAACTTCATTTGTATCTTTCATCTTGTAATTTGCTATGATATTTCCTTGGGTACTAGAAATTGACATTCAGCAGCATGTACTCAAAATAATTATAAAAAAAACTATTCCAACAACATGGTCAAATTAATAAGCTATTGACAGAGTTGGATTGGCTCTAGGACAATATTTTGTTGTGGAAGTTATGTTCTGCCCTAATGAGACATATAATATAGTTCCTTGGGGATCTCAAGATCAATGTGGTTGGACAATGAATTATGGCCACAATATGCAGATATTCTTACAAAGCACATGTGGTCCCCATACTGATCTTTGGGGAATTAATTTGGAATTTTCTGGTCAGTTCATGTATCCTAAATGCATTAAATAGTGTTGTTTCCGTTTCATAAGTCTTTTTCGAATTACAGACCTTAATGTAACCCACTGAAATTAAATAACAGAAGAAAAAAGTAATAGAATCAAGGAAGGTGTATTTTCAAAAGAAAGATTTTGCTCCATTATGTATTTTATATAATATATTTTTTGTTGTACAAGAAGTATCTTGTTTCCACCGACTGCATTATGTTTTCAACCGTACAAAATAAATACATTAATCACCCCAAAAAAGAAAAGAAAGAAAGGCTTGTCATGCATTTTCCATATGTGAATTATGACTGCTTTAATTTTCTTTACAAAATCGAGTGCATGTTGGAAGGCTGGCCATGCATTTTGAATATGTTTATTATGACAGGTCTTCTTGCATTTCTTTGTCACATACTACTTATCATTCACATGAAAAGCAGCTTTTCTCATAGATATTCTAACAATCCAAATGAATAAATAGATGCCCTCCTTGGGAAGAAAAGCAAAATAGATTTTATTTTATTTGGTCTGAAAAAAAGCAAAATAGATTAGGCCCAGAACGGAGAAAAGAAAAGGATTAAATTGCTTTGCCTTATGCAGAAATTTTGGCTTGAATGGATGACTGATGATGTGGATCCAGCTATGGCAGGGGTCCCATGTCACTCAGTTAACTAGATTTTCTAACTTCATGAGGCAGTGAAGGATGGGAAATTAGGTGCAGTGAAACCAAAAACCATAACAATTTGCAACTTGCAAACATAAAGGGGACAATCTGATGAAAAAGCCTCTTTTAGGTCCATTTCAGTATTTTTTGGTTCCAACTTTTTCTTTTCCCCTCAAGTTCTTGGATAATTGTTTTTCCAGAACTGATAATTGGATTAATCATCAAAGTGAACGTTTACATCCTTCGTGAGTGCCGGAAACAGCCATTCCGGTGGAATGGAAATGGAACAAATTTTAGCGATCCTATTTAGGAACTTTTTCTTTTTGTTTTGCTCAAATTCTTCACTGCAAAATGTTCTCAGTATCATATACAAGACCTTCCAGATAATGGAGGCCAACTATTATTGCAAAAGCTCAAATTTGCTATCAATGTAACCCACAAACGGAGCAAAATTTTCAACTGTATTAGCAGGAAAGCAGCAGGAGCTTTCATTTTCTGTGAATTGTCAAGCCTTCCAATGCTTTGTTACCACCATAAAACAAACTTGAATACAACTGAATTTCATTCTCCAAAATATTTTACAGGGTTCACTGTGTTCTTAAAGCCTTGATCCAATCAATTTCGAGCTTGAAATCACCCGGTCCAACTCTAGCACCTGGGAGACCACCTTCTGCATTGACTGATAGAGACATACCAACAACGCGAGAAGGATTCATTTCCATTTCTGCATCTATAACATTTCCTCTCCATGTTGGTAGATACCGGGCAAGAGGAATCTGAAAGACCATACAAAATTAGCTGAAAGGAAATTGATTTAAATACATCAATTATTTAAAGTTATGACTGCACCAACAAACGCAAACGTTCAGTGTTTTCAGAGCGTCCTGGTGCTATCATATCAGATGTTGAATGGTAACCCAAGATAGGATAAAGGAAAAAGATGACGCATTCAGTTATGAGCTCCAGAAAAAAGACGTCACGGACTCAAACCATCATGAGGATTATCAGTTGCATACCCAAAGACATTCCATTAAATTGAATTTCATGTTTCTTGGCTCCCTATGAGAGCCAGGTCCATCATATCACGTTTCTAAGCAACAAAGGTTGAGGTAAGTATAACTTGCCTTTGCAATGTACCAGTTGTCTTTGGGTACAAAAACAAAAGCTTGCCACGAATTATCTTCCTCTTGCCCAGGTGAATTTACCCAATTTTCTGTATAGATCTGCATATGCAAGGACCACATAAATTAAAAAATGACAAATAAAGAAGTATGGATGTACAAGTCTTATATTCCAACTCCTCTCATTACATGATCAAGACAAAAATACTCACCGTAGATATGTAGCATCTTCCATCTCCTCTAACTTTCAGTGCTACGGTATCATATGGGTCCAAATCAATGAAGCCGTCAAACTGCAGAAGAAAGAAAGAAATATCGAAATGATGCCAACTAAACCCTCTCTTTGGTGGGCTAACAATATTTAAGTGGGTACTTATACGATGTAACTAAATCATTCCATCATTTTCTGTAGCATAAATCCAAAATTTGCACTGTGGTCATCACAAATATGAGTAACAATAATGCTCATTTGGTGTCAGGAAATTGGAAAACAGATCTTCACTCATCTTCACGAATATAGAATCAATAACTTGTGTTTTTCATGAACAAGAAAAACTGGAGTAACACACATTCACACATGAAATTGAGATCAACAAACAACAAGAATAACAATTACTGTGAATTAGCTAATAATTTAAAACCAGTATGGGAACAATCTTAAGATGTTAAGATGATACGGAATAGTAATATAATATTAAAAGATCATTAAGAAAACTTTTCTGTCTTCATTTCTGATGTTTTCATCTATATCCCTAAAATGTTGGAATACTGTTCAACGCTCACCTTTTTGGACCGCATTCCACAAAAGCCACTCCTGTTTATCTTCAATTTTGAACCCTCAATGAAATCCAACGAAAGGTTACCCGAGAAAATTCCTAAAAAGTTATAGTGAGAATGGTTTCGGAATGTAAGTGCGTAATAAATAAACTATTGGTAACAGCAGAGATCTAATGAGAGCAGGTGAACTCGTAGCATAATTTGGATTCACAAACTTTGCAATTTCATAAGTTAGTATAATGATTAATCTTATCTGAATCTTACATTCAAAGTACAGGTACTATCCTACAACTTTGCCACCAAGGCAATAACCTGCCTTGGTATCAGAGCATATCACCTAAGCAGTAGTTCTCCATTTCACTTTATTTAGTATCAGAACATAAAAATGTAACTTTTATTACAAGAAAGCATACATTTGAAAAACAAGTTTCTAATTACAGTATCTTTCCCTTCATTTTTTGAAAGACACCGATTAATGCTTTATGCATGAAAGTTGTGTTTAGAGCAAAAATAACTTGAACCAGTAGCACTAGAAACTATTTGATATGTTCCCACATTTAAAGGTAAGTTCTGTCCATTACCGTTGGGTCCATTTCCAGTATCTGGGATCTCTAAAGATGCCGAGGACAACCCTGCAAAAGAAATAGGAGTTGAGACATGAGAGGTATGTTAGAATCATAGCAATTTACTGCACATCCAAAATGAAAGTGAAGGAAAAAAAAACAGAGCGAAACCAATCAAAATTCTTCAGAAAAGAAAGCTACAATTCCATCAAGTGATACATAACAATGTTGCATGCACGGAAAAACTCCATTGTAAATTAAAACTGCACTCATATGCAAGGAAACTAATAAACTAGACAATAAATCCTAACTGCTTTTAGTTTTTTCTTATATACTCACATAAGGAGACATCAAAATTATGTACTTCCATACCTCCATATTCGGAATCAGAATATAGATGCCACTTCTTGAGCTCATCCTTCGAATTGAAATTGAAAATATATCTCTCAGTTGGAGGCACCAGGTCTTCAACATTCCATGTAAGTGCTAAAATGGATATTCAATATAAAAGAAACCAGGATAATGTTAATACAACAAAATTGTTTCAATATTGATAACTTTGTGTATCACAAGTTGCATAACTTCATCTATCAATGTGGAAAAAGCGAAACATCTGTGCTCACTTACTGATATGAAATCAAGAAGTAGACTTCAAACTCCTATAAAACTGGAAGAACACAAATGAAATAATGTTTGACCATCATAATCTTTTGGTGCTAAAGTGTTAATGTACTATTAAGGCATTAATCATGATCTTGAATATATTCGGACATAGTAAGTGAATTCTTATATATTCTTCAAAATTCTAGAAATATATAAAAGTATTACCACTAATCAAACAAATTTGACTATAGAATGTAAGGCAGTTACACACATCTTATATGCATGAGATTCTCTACTGTATCATGGAAAAAGATGGAAAACAAAGGAACAGATGGCAATAGTACCCTTCTTGGTTGCATTTAAGGAAGCTTGCAATAGTCCTCGAAACCTGGACATTTCTCTTTCCTCAGAGCTCCTACATTAACAAAAAAAACCAAATGCTTTAGACATTTTAGAATGTACCAAAATAGAAACTGTCTCTAATGGGAGAGGAAACACTCTTCACTAGTGTGTTTGAAGTTTCATTGCAGATTAAATATCCCTTTGTTTTCCAACATAAAAAGTGTGTTTGGATGAAGTACTTCGAGGTGCGAAACAATTTCAAAATGATGGGATTTGTAAAGTGATTTGTTTGGCTAAAATGGTGGGATGGCATGGCCTTAACACTTGAATATAGTCCAAATCCAAAACCCATTAGTAACAATAATTTCCCAAAGGAGCCTAAAACTTGCAATACCACACATAAGACCAAGCCCTTCATTTCATCTAAGAAATGCTTGCTTAGTAGCATTAAGTTGCTGCATAATTCTACTGAAGTCTAGTGTCTTATTGATTTCAACTTAAACATCAAAATCTTGATCTATGCAGCTCAACATAACAAAGTTTTACTTAAATTCCCCTATTATGAGCTAAAATATTTTCAACCAATGCCAATATAACAAAAGATTAACAACAGCCCATTTACATAGTTTACCCAATAAATAAACCCAATGAATCTTCAACCTCATCCTATATTTTCTGGGTTGGTCGCCTGAGAAAAACCCATTCAGCATAAACCCAGAAGCATGAACAACAAAAACAAACAGATTAAAAAAAAACCCATTTCTGTTAAATTTTTATGGAAGTAGAATTTGTGGTTTGAAGTGGTTGGGGATAGAGAGCTTACCAAGCTAGTTGGACTGCATCACCGAATTGAGTCACCGTTCGTTCTCAGTCTCACCGAATTGAATCCCCAGTTGGCGTGGAGCCGTTCTAACTTGTAATCCTTCAAAGAGTTTTAAATAAAGGCTACGGTGTCGTTTTGGGTGTGAGCTTTGAGGTGTGTTCCTGTGGAACCGTCCGGATCTATATCGCGCTTTAAAAAGTTAACATCTGTCCATATAGATAACCATAATTAATTTTTGCTTTTAAAATATTTAAAATAAATAAATAAACTCTGTCCTCTCTCCCTCCTTCCCTTCTCCGACCGACTCCCTCCATCTATCAAGGCTCAAATTCTAAACCCATATCCGCCGGCACATCATCCCTCTGGTACTCCACCGCCGACCTTGTGCATCAATCAATTTACTTAAAATAAATAAATTTCAATTGCGCCAAGCATTCTTGATAAAGTACCCATTTGGGTTATTCCTCCGTTGAAGGTGAGACTCAGCACCATTAATGGGCATTGCAGAGTCCATGCTTTCATCGATCACAAAAAACCCACGAAGTAAATCCAAGAAATTCAACATGGGATTAGCCATAGTGAAGACCCAAAACCAACATGCAAATCTACCAGTTTCTGGGTTATGCTTCTCGCTCCCAGGAGCATTCTACTCAGTAAATCTACCAGTTTGGGGAAAAAAAAAGAGTAAATCTACCAGTTGGTTTTTCTTGACAGAAAATTTAACTAATTAGTAATAATAATACCCATCAACCCTTCCGGAAGATTACAAACTCACCGAACCAAATTTCCCTACAATCAAGATCTCTTGGACGCTGGTGCTTCTTTCAGATTTTGCTAGGTTTGAGATATGGTGACTGTTAATGAGAGGAGGCCTATAAAAATTTTGAAGCTTTTGAAAAAAATTATTGGAATTCGACTTGGGAATTTCGTTTCTGTAAGCTATGCAACTCTTCTTCCTCGTAAATCAGTCTTCGGGTCTTTACTTTTTTGCGCTCAAAGGCAAATAGGGGTGCGATGGAGGGTGAACAAGGTTGGGGAGGGAATGGTGGCTGGGTTGTTACAGGGGAATGGCGGGGTTGCTACATGGGGGATTGAGCTGCCGAGAGAGAAAATTGAATTTTTAAGTTTTATTTTTTTAATTTTAAGTTTTATTTTTATTTTTTGGATTAACTACACTTTAGTCCCTGGAGGTTTAGTGTCACTATCGAAATGGGCTCCAAGGTTTTATTTTCATCAATTTCGCACCCAACATTTCGAAATATTACCCATTTACACCAGCCGTTACATTGACTGTCAAAGTCAGACGTTAAATGCTGACGTGGCAGTTGTGGGACCCACCTAATAACCAAACAGCAGTTAGAAAGCGACGTCACAATGAGCAATTTAGGAAGAAAAAAAAACAAACGGTTGGCTTCGCATGCATTCCAAGACGTACTTTGATTACCAGGCTTGGAAAAATCGAACAAACTCAGATGGATTGGATTTGTGTTTTGGAGAGCAAAGGAGCGAGGAAAAAAGTGGAGGGAAACTGACGAAGAAGATCTGATTGGCTAGGCGAAATGGATGAAGAGGCGCCGATGTGTTGGTGCGGAAAGGCTGCTACAATTCGAACCTCTTGGATAGATTCGAATCCTGGGAAGCGATTTTCCATGTGTGCAGCAAAGGTACATGAGACTAAGAAGGGTTTTAAGGGCTGTTGATTCTGGGCATGGTTTGATCCGGCCATGTGTGAACGGTCGAAGGCAGTGATTCCTGGGCTTCTAAAATCACGGAATAAGCTGGAGAAGTTAGTGGCAAAGGCAAGACAAATAGAAAAGGTCGTTTGGGGGTTGTTGGTGGCGTCGTGGGTTCTATTTGCAAGCATCATTTTGGGAAGGATGTGTGGATGTGGAGTGAACAAAAAGAGGAGCTTGGAATTAGCTTATGCCATTGAATGAATGTATTGTTTGTGGGTTGTTTTGTTGATTATGTGATTCTGTAAGTGTTGGGTTGTTAGTAGCAGTTTGTAATGGTTTAATTGTTATGTAAAGGTTTAGGGTTTTAGGATTAAGGGTTATGGGATAAGGCTTAAGGGCTTAATTGCTGACTTTTTGTAACTTGATGAAGTGAATGGAATGGAAAAATTTGTAGAAAATAGAATGGCAAAAACAATGTAGCAGGGAAGTTAGAAAATGGATGCATCTAGAACAATGAAGTGAATGACCAACATAATGAAGCAAAGTGGCAACCCAAAAACTCAGAAAATTATGCATTCAAAATAGGCTCAAAATAGCCAGATAATAACATTGCATATCGTACATATTTCATGTCCATTCAAATTCATTCCAAAATGGCAGTTTCAGTGGATGTATTTGCATTCACAGTTGTTGAGGCTTATGTGAATACCATTACATCCATAAAAAAAAGTCAGCACTTAAGTTATACATGACCAATTTATCAAAAACAAAAACCTCCTAATCATAAACTGCCAGTCTAACAAAAAAAGCTGAATCATCAAATAGCTTTTACAGTGAGCTTCAATGTACAACATTTGATCCTGCAGTGGAAACAGAAGTTGATGCATGAGGACATGAAGTTGAGGCTGGTTGTCCTTTCTTACTTGGTTTTGGCTTCCCTTTTTGCACACGCCTTGGAGGCTTGGATCTTTGCTTTAGAGTGCTTGGACCAGCAGCTAGAGTGGATGTGTCAGATGGAGTGGTCTACAACATAAAAACTACATCAGTTTGCAACAAAAGCTTAGGGTTATTAAGGGATAGAATTGAACAAGATTGAGTTGCTATACCTGGGTATTTTCAGTACCCCTCTTTTTCTTAGTAGCAGGTTTGGCTTTTGAGGGAAGATTCCTATGGCAATTTCTCTTATTGTGCCATTTTTTACCACATTGCCCACATTTGAGAGAGTCCTGTGTGTTGGGAATGCGAGACAATGCAGTTTCAAATTGGTTGCTTGATGCTCTCATCTTCATCTTACCCTTGTGCTATTCCTGTTCTTTGTTTCTACATTTTCTTGGCCTTTCAGGCTGTTTAGAGTAAGATGAAGGAAGACATGGCGGAAAATCAGTCTTATCCCACATATCCATCCCATTCATAGGCAGTATGAGATTCTCATATGTCTTCAAGTA
The DNA here is from genome assembly GCA_903112645.1 of Prunus armeniaca. Taxonomy (NCBI): domain Eukaryota; kingdom Viridiplantae; phylum Streptophyta; class Magnoliopsida; order Rosales; family Rosaceae; genus Prunus; species Prunus armeniaca. The sequence goes on along the minus strand of CAEKDK010000003.1, from coordinate 2,781,600 downwards.
AGTTGTTTTTAAATAGCAGTCATCCACAAAATCCATGACATTAAAACCCCCTTTATAATTTATGGCTGCAATAGTCCCTGCACTCAGAATCTTCATAATCCAATTCAACATCTGTAGGCCAATCAGGAGCAGCTTCATTCCCAGTTTCTTTAACCCCTATCCATTCAGTTTGGTCATCCACCCATTCATAAAAATAAAAAAAAACATCATCTTCATCTTCATCTTCACTGAAGTTCTTGGGAATCATATAATCTGAGTCCTCACTATCACAAGCATCATCATCTTCATCTTCAAAGTCTGTAGCATTTGCCAATCTTCTTCCACTTCTCAACATCATGGAATGCCTTTGAAACTCAGTCCTGACGCCATCAACCCTTCCTTCCACAACTTTGTCTTTATGGTGAACAGTCTTTGTCCTCCTCAAATTGCCGTATCTTTTTTTACCAAATGCACTTCTGACCCTATGTGACATGTCTTTATCCTTGCCTTTGCCTTTATCAGAACAACCTTGACTTGGCTTTTCTTGGCCCTTGTCAGAATTCTCCTCATTATTCATAGTGGCAGTTTCTTTGCCTTGTTTAGAAGCTTCATCAATCAACCCATCTTCATTCAACCCTTCTTCATTCAACTCTTTGCCTTCTCCACCTGCTTCTTGATTCAACTCTTCTTCATTCAACTCTTCTATTACAACACTTGTTTTTTTCACCTTTTGCACCTGGGATACTCCCTCACCGACCGGAACAATGGCACCATAATTGTTATCAAGCTCTTGAATCACTACCCCAGTGTTGGTCCCAAATTCATCATCCAAATTTATTAATATGTTTGAACCCACTTGACTGTAAAACTGCTCTTGACTGCATGCCAAGATATGTTCTAGGAATATATTTATCACCCTAGTGTCTGGCACAAATACTAGCATGTCTAAGACATCTGTATCCTCACTCAGCTTAACTAGGCCACCATCAAAACTATCACATGGAATACTGTACCAGTAGTTAATCAAACCTTCATGCCCTAACTCCTTGACCATGACATCTATCTCAGTCATTGACATTCTATCCCTATCATAATAATCAAACCAATCTACAGACCCATTCACATAATAGTTACCTCTTATTTCACCATTGTGGTACATTTGAATAGAAAATCCTGCCTCATCCCCTGTAGGTCGAAAGCCACACATGAATTTTACCAATTTTACCCAAAAAAAATACATGTACTCCTGTTTACAAATATACACATACAAATACAAATACATATACATATATACAAATGTAGCTATACAAATAGACAAATACAAACACACATATACAAATGCAGGTTTTTATGTCAGTACACACATAAACAAAAGGTAAGACTCCCAGTGGTTGTAGGACCACATACAAAAGCCAACATTTACTTCCGCATACCACCTACCATTCACACCATTCCATTTACCAATTAAATAGACACAATGATACCGACACCTAACTCGAAACTCACAATCCATTATAAAAGCCAAACTTTCAGTCGACACCAAACCCGAAACTGACTCTATTTGAAAATTTCACTCGAAAACATCATCTGCCAAGAACCTTAGAACAGTAAGCCATATGTACCATAGAAAGGTTCTCCATATCCTTCCGGACGAAGTCCCCAACTTATATTCTTAAGATCTTTCGAAAACCTCTGTTTCAGTATGATTTTTGCAGTATATTTCAAAATTTTGCACTTCGAACCACGAACAAACCCTCAAACCCTCTCCTCTATGTCTGTCTCAGTACACGAACACAACTCGAAAACTGAGTTTGTTCGATTTTTCCAAGCCTGGTAATCGAAGTACGCCTTGGAACGCGTGCGAATTCGACCGTGTGTGTTTTTTTTTCTTTCTGAAATTGCCCATCATGACGTCGCTTTCTAATTGCTATTTGGTTATGAGGTGAGTCCCACGACTGCCGCGTCAGCATTTAACGTTTGACTTTGACGGTCAATGTAACGGCTGGTGTAAATGGGTAATATTTCGAAATGTTGGGTACGAAATTGATGAAAATGAAACCTTGGGGCCCATTTCGATATTGACACTAAACCTCCAAGGACTAAAGTGTAGTTAATCCTTATTTTTTTCATTCATATGTTATGCAGCCTAATTAAAAAGACAGTCCTACCCTTGGCTATTAAGTTAACACCTGTTAGATTTAGGGGGTGTGAATGTAATAAATGAAACATGTGGGGTGTGACTGTAATTATACCAAACCTCAGGGGGTTGAAGTGAAATTCTTCCTTTTTTAAAATTTCTTTAATTATATAATATAGGGTTAAATACTTTTATGGTCACTGGGGTTTACATGAAAATTTAATTTTGTCACTGAAAAAAATATTTGGCCAAATTAGTCACTGTGCTTTGCAAAGTTTACAATTCATAGAGATTCTGTTATATTTCGTTAAGTGCATTTTCTATTTCATTTTTTTAGGAAGTGCCTTTTGTTTTCTTCATTTAACTCAATGAACTAGGATATATTGTGCTATTAGAAATTAACAAATTGGAAAAAATTGGGTTGAAATCAAAATTGTGAGGCCACATGCACCAGAGGCTTAAGTCGACAGATTTACTCAAAGCCAGGTCAAAGGACTGGTAATCAGCCCCTTAAAACTAGGGTTGAGACAAAACCCTTGCAAAAGCAAGGAAGAGACAGACCCAACACAAAATTGGGAGAGAAAACTCTCCACCACATATTGGGGAGGGGGGGGTGTGGGTGTGTGGGTGGGAGGGAGATAGAGACTTGATTTATTAGCCGAATGAGTGGGCAGTTCTAGGGGAAAACTCTTGGAACCAAAGAGAGTTGCAAAGCTACTATGTGTTTTAGAAGGAAAGAGAAGAAGAGTCGAGAGAAAAGAGGGCACACCAATTTTGAGGACACTTACCCTCCATTTGGATGGGGAAAAATAATTCGGAATTTAACTAAAAGTCGGAAATTTAAGAGGAGAAATGGACAAATAGAATTTTCTTTCAATTATTATAGCTTTAACCATAAACAAAATTCTAACATACAAATTACGGTGAGTATATTCGATGTCTCCCTTTGGCAATATATTTTCATTTTATGTAAGAATTAATGACCAAAAATTCTAAAATATATACGAGTACATATTCAGCACCTCTTGCAATAACTATTTGCATAACCAACACATTAGAGATGAGACTATGAGACCAATGACATATACTCGTTCATCAAACAATCAACAATCACATATATTGGCCGGACAAAATGAGAAGATAGAGAAATTATACATATGCATTTTTTTAATCAGATAAAGTAAGGATTTAAGAAAAATAAACAACAATTAAGGGGGCGTTTGGTATCCTATTCAAATAAGGAACTCAAAAACTTTGATTTCTCTTAAAAACAAGGAGTTCTTAAATCTATTTTTAAGATTCAAAAACTTGTTTGGTATGCAACTTAAAAATTGTTTTCAAATCTTAAAAATTTGAGAATTTGTGGGTTGTTAGAAAAAAAAACTGAAAAAACAAATATTTTTTGTTTTTAATAATTGGGGTGTTTTTTAGTTGTTTTTGAGTTTGAGTTTTTAAAAATAGGGCTACCAAAATTCTATTTTTGAATTTAAAAAGTTGAATTCAAGTTGAATACCAAACAAGTCCTAAGCATCCCGAACCCTTCAATAATTTCTCCTCATATTGAGTCTAACATGCATATATAACGCAATCATAGAACATTATACATTTATTTATGGAATTATTATTAGAACTTCAAAATAGTCATCTTACACTTATCTCTTTTCTCTACCTTCGTTCACTAATGAGGAGTGCAATGTGACTATTTTGAAGTGCCGGGTCTCTTTACGAATATATATATATATATATATATATATATATTATACAAGTTAGAGATAAAAGAAGAAGCATCCCAAACCTCATGTCATAGATAATCAAGGTAGATAAAATGACATATATAGTTCTACTAGTTTATTATACATCACAAAACCCTTGCTTAATCCAAAACGACTCTCCTAATTAATCACCCATAACCAAAAGCGATGAATAGTAATTAGAAGGAGCACTTCCCATAATCATCAGATTGGTTCGAACCTCCACATTGTGTTTCAACTTGTACAAGGCTGCCTTGTACTCTTCTAACTCCTCCACACTACTCATCATCCCAATCGGGATCGGCCTCTCCCACCACCCATAACCACAACCTCCTTCTGGTCCCTCATAATCACTATTATAATTATTATTATTATTAATAACAAAATTAATATTATTATTATTCTCCTCACCCTTGAATGATATCTTCTCTGCCTCGAGGTGCCTCGTAGCTTCCACATAGTTCTCAACTTGTTTATTACTACTTCGCGTTGTCTTACCATGCAGCAAAGCACCATGATCTGGTTGACCTGCTGCAGCCAAGGAGGCAGTGTGGTGGCCAAGGTAGCGGTTGATGACCGTGTCGTAGTTGGGTGCGCCGAAGCAGAACACCTTGCCGTTGCTCGACACGACCATCGTCGCTATATCTGCACCGCTCAAAACGCTGAGCTCGGCGGCTTTGTTGAAGATACCCTTTTTGCGCTTGGAGAAGGTCACGTGACGCTTGTTCTTCTCTTCAATTCTCTTGATTTCAATTCTTCTCCGACCTTTGCTTCGCTTTTTTCCATCACTAGTATTATTATTGTCTGCGATCTCACTCTTGGGAATCTTAATCTTAGCCATGGCAGTACTAGTACTCGTTATATTAATGGAAAACCCTAGAGATCGAGAAGGAAAATATGCAAAACCCTAGAGATCGAGAAGGAAGGTATGGAAAACCCTAAAATATTGTCAAGCAATATAGGCAAAGCTCTAAGTTTTGGCTTATGAAGAAGGTAAGTGGTTTATACAATGGCAAGATCCAGTGACTTGGTTGTGAAGGATATGATTAAGGTGTGATTTTGGGTAGTTAATTTCTAAAGCTTAGGCTAAAAATATGGATATGGAGATTGTACAATCTTTTATCATAAATATATTTACTATCCTGTCTTCAATTTAAGCGAAGTACTTAATCTCACCCAAAAATTACGTACTTACCTTTTTCATGTTGATTAAATCCTTTTGCACAAAATTAATTAGTGTTTAAGGATTAAGCAATTGTGGGCTTATGATTTGCAGATTCAAAGTTTCTCCTAGCCCATTAAGCCCAAATCCTTTGCACAATAATCCTCTACAGAAGGGGAAACCTGTTACACCCAAGTATCCCAATTTAAATGGGAGGAAATTTGTTTGCACTCAATTGTTGTTTCCGATTTCCTTTATTTATTTGGACACTAAAAAATAATTACTAATCTTTCAAGAATGCATCCTTTTATTACCAATTCAAAATATTTCTCTTTGGACACAAGTTTTTTATTTTTCACTTTACGACGGCAATATTTCATTTGAAAATATGAGTTTTTTAAAATTTTAGTTGTTTAGGGCTTTTTTTTATAGCTTGTTTTATGATCATAATTGATTTTCGTGATGTACGCTTTGTAGTAGTTTGCATTAGCTTTAATTTGTTTCTTTCCAATGCCTTTTTTTTTAATTTTTTTTAGGACCTTTCCTATAGAGGAGGTGATAATTTACTAAACTTACACACATTACATAGATGCTAGGACTCGAATCCAGCATCTTATCTCGAAGAGCGTCTCGAAGAGCAATTGCTTCAAACCACTACAGTAGTGGGTCCTTTGTTTTTGGATACCGTAAATACTTAACTAAAACATATTGAATAAAAGTAGTCTAGCCAATCTAAATTAGAAATTAGAAATGCTTTCAATTTTCCTTCATTTCAAACTCTCTTCTGTGTTTGGTGTTCCAGATTCTTTTGGTAAGTACGGTACGTTATTATTAGTTGCACACATCGTCACTCCAGAAAAATTCATTTGCAAAGCCTTCAAATTGTCTCATGTGAGTGGCTGGCTCCAATACTTGTCAAGTTACGATTCCCAAAGCAGTCTTTCCTTCAGTACAAATAAGCTTCCTTCTTGTACATGATGAATGCCAACAAATTAAAGGAAACAGACTGAATCATTTTTTATTCATTAACCTTGGAAGATTATAATTAGTCAGCTTTCGAAATTTCTGGATTGAGGGTCGGCAAGGTTGAATTAATTTAGTGATATCTCATTGACTCATTCACGGGTTGCACATAAATCTCAGATGGCAAAGACATAAAATATGCTAATCAGGCAGCTTCAAGGTGAATTTACATGACAATTACAGACTAAAATAATAGTAACTGGAAAAAGAAATTATTAAAGCTATTTTCAACCTTGTAGCCACGGCATGTTGCTTGCCTCCTCATAAGACAATGCACCTCAATAGTAACAAGTACGTACACTTCAACATTTGCAATTTAATTAAGATGTTAATGTCACAATCATCAAGTTAATTTAGGACGGCAAAATATATCTTTAATCAACGTCGTCTAATGGGGACATAAATAGTACTAGGATAGCATAGCAAGGACGCAGAGTACGCATGGCAGCCTTAAATTTGTACCGCTAGGGAGCACCAATATTATATATTTGGAATTAATTGAATCACTAATCCACAACTGGATGAAGAGACTACTTTCTTATTTGCTAATGGGGGTGAGAAGCAGCAAGCTGAGCCAGTTCATCGGCGCTCGAGGAGCTAAAAGACTGAAATTCCCTCCTCCAGCGGCACCGAGAGGTTATGTGCCTGTTTGTGTCGGTGTGGATGGTGATACTAGGCGTTTCATGGTGCATACCAAGTTGCTTGGCCGTGCAGAGTTCATGGAGCTGCTTTACAGATCAGCTGAAGAATATGGTTTTTGCAATGATGGGGTTTTGAGGATCCCATATGAGGCCAAGGATTTTGAGGAGTATTGGATGATCAAGAGGTCCAAACCCAAGATCTACAAGGTTGAGCCAGTTTAGTTAGTCATGGGTTTTTTCAGTTCATTTCCTGGTTAGATGTAATTATCTAGGAAAAATTTGATGTTCATTTGCCAATCTTAGCTTGGGGATCAATTTGTTGGTGTCAATTTGCACTGTTCTTCTGGCTTGTGAAATGAAAATTATTAATTGGCTGCATTTCTTTTTGCCTAATTGTTAGAAAGTAATTATAGCTGTAAGGTTGGTGGCCTGTTCTTTATAGTCAGAATATTTCTAAATGAGCTGGAGTATTCTGTATCTAGATGGTCTGCAGACTCTGCCCAATAATCTGCAGGCTCTGCACAATATATAATCTTGCAGACTCTGTCGAATAATCTTCAGTGTATAAGGAGTGGAAAGAAATTTAATGGTGCTTGTTCTTTGGGCCAATGCTTTAATGAGTGACATCCAATGGGATATTTTATTTCAAGATGGAAAGTAAATTCAGTCCCAAGCCAGCTTATAGCTCAATATCATCAGCAGCAAAAGCATAGGCCCCCTTCACCTCCTTCCAACTTTCTGCTTATGCTGTTCATCATAGTTGGATTTAGTTGTGCTCCATCTGGTTATCTCTCAGCATCACGGAGAAACTCTTAGATATCATTCATGTATACAACATTTCTCTCACAATAATTAATCACGCAATTTATATGTGAACTAATAACTGATCACGTGATTAGTATGTAAGCTAAAAAAAATATATAATTAGAAGAAAAGTGTTGCATACATGCATGAATTCTCCCAATATCATCACATTCTGACTATTTGATTTGATTTGATTTGATTTCGGGATTTGATTATGGATTAGCTCTAACTAAATGTTCATACAATACAAGCAAGTAGTGGATGGTGAGGATAAGGGAGAACCCAAGTGTCACTCTAGAACTATATAAAACTGAAGTTGGGGTGTGAATTGGATCATTCATGTTGACTACAATTTTATGACAACATAAGCAAAATACATGAAATGAAGCACAAAAATGTATAAGAAAACAGTTGGTGTAGACGGGAGCAATGTTCTCTACATAAGCGTCAATTTGATGTCGCATTCTGACCTTGTCACAACTTGTCGTGATTGTTGCCAGTCATGGGTCCGGCATCTCTTTTGCCCATTCTGCTGTGGGCCAAAAACAATCCTTCCTTCTATATTATGCCTTCTATCTATATATCATATAATTTTCCAGTGTATATTTAATATCTTTGGCTAACAAAATATAGCCCTTCACTTTTGTTCTTATATTCCGACGTGTTCACAAGTATGTATGGAGGCTTGAACTTAAGATTACTTGAAAGCATGCTAAAAATCTAAACCAATTCAACTAACACCCGATTGGTGTATATTTAATATATTTGGCTAACTAAATTTAGTCTTTCACTTTTGTTCTTATATTCCGACATGTTCACAAGCATGTATTATCCCATGAGAAAGTTTCGATTCCCATTACTTTTCTTTCTGAAAAAATCAAATTAAATAACTTGTCTATATCTTGATTTGAAGAAATTTTGTCCTAATCTTTGTATCCTGTGGGCAAGGCCCATGGTAACGCACAGAGCTAAGTTTGTAGGCCTACGCCAACATGCATTGGCCATTTGTGCTTTGAGCCATTGATGCGATTATTATTCTCCGTCTCTTAGCAATTAAGTGCATGTATCTAGAGATGTCAAATCTGCCTGTCAAATTTGTTGTGCAGAAACCTAAATTTACTAAGTAAATTTATGTTTTAGTTACAAAAAAACTTTTATTTTTGAAAAAAGTCAAAACTTTTATATAAAAAAACTGAAAAACTCCTCAACTTTCAAATTAAAGACATGCAAATGTAAAAGATTTCTTAGGAAATCCAAAAACAAATAAGGGCATTTTTGTCCATTTTGGCTTATTTTCAAAATATTTTTCTCTCTTTTGACTTTTTTCAAAATGTCCCGTTTTATTCTCAAAGAATTTGTGTATGTGCCATCGTATAATTTATCAACGACAAGATCTAAAGTGTTGGGACATTTTGGAAAAAGCCAAATGGGAGAGAAATATTTTGAAAACTTTGGTTATAACTTGAACCCCCTTAGCTCTGACAAGATCTCTAACTTTATTCCTTTTGCTCAAACCCTTTGATGCCATTAAAAAACACCCTAGAATTCCCCATTGAATTCTCTTGTGTCTCTCTCTTGAAAATTCACTCTTGAAGTTAATGCATAGGATTTATACTTCGTAGTACATCCTAGGCATGCGGCATTAGGGTAAAGAGGGGAAATATGAAAGTTTTGGTAAACCACATTTTTTTTGTTGATTTTGGTTTTCCAATTGTTTCTTGAAGCATAAGGTAACTTTTCCTATTATAACTTGGAGGGGTTTATAGCCTGTGGAATTGGCACATATAACAATTTGGAAAGTCAAAGAAGTCCTTTAAACAGAGTGTTATGCAACAGGAATGTCACTGTGGTGTTATCTTCAATCACAATGACATTGGCGGACCCAATGAAGGACAACTGTGGGCACTTGCCCACACTTACAAAAACATTTCAGCCATATAATCCCACCCAAACTCACATTTTTTTAAAATTATTTGTAGGTCCTTCTTAGGTGGAGCCCCCACATGGCCCATCCAATAAATGCACTTTCAGCCCAAAGCTTATATTAAAAAAGAAAAACCATATGTTATAAAAGAAGAATAGAGATCCCACCAAGTTCACTCATTCTGTAATTTGGTGGAGAACTATTTATGACAATGATGGAAAAAGATTTTAAAAGAAAATTGGAGTTGGAATTGTCACGACCTATTGGGAGAAGTGATGATAGTTCGAAGCAAAGTCGCATAGAAATCAATATGTCATATCTTCATTCTGATTCTGGTTTACGAACTCAGATTTTAAATTACAATTTGAATATTTGATATGAAATTAGAAGAGCTTACTTACAAAAAGGCATTGTTAGCCTAGAAATCATGATTTTCCTATAAACAAAAATTAGAAAAGAGTCAAGACAATTCAACCCAGCATGGTTTGATGAATTCCCTTATTGGTTGGAATATAGCATCAAAGAAGATGCTACATTTTGCTTAGGTTGTTATATTTTTAAAACAAATTTGGGAGAGAAAGCTTTAGGTGACTCATTTGTTGGTACAAGTTTTTCGAATTAGAAGAAAAAGGAAAGATTTCAAGTTCATGTTGGAGGTCTCAACAGTTCCCATAACCACACTCTGAAAACATGTCAAGCCTTAATGCATAAAAAACAACATATTAATTGAAAATGTTTTCCATAAGCACTCATATAATGAATGATTGCTTGGTAGTATATCTTGAAAAAGACATATTTAATAGTATTGATAATGAGCTTATTATGCAATGTTTTCAGAATATGAAAAGTCGTTGAGGACAATTGTAAAACTACTTATTGGACAATGCTGTTAATATACTGAGTTAGAAATATTTTTTGTTTAGCTATATATCTGTTGGATTTTTTTTAAGCCCCCAGATGAACAAAAGTCTGAGTCCACCACTGCAAAATGACATTTTTGTTGTAGCTAACTTCTTCAAAAAGTCATTGAAGAATTGACAATTTAGAGAATTTGTGCGACCCTTTGAATTTTTGGTGTATCTATGATATAGATATGTTTGGTGATGCCATTAGCGTGAGGGCTTAAGCTATTATTTCCCGGGGCGACATTACTCATTCTGATGATCTGTGTTTGTTTTTCCTTAACTTATTTATTCTCTATTATCTTTTGAGAATATTTGATTGGTCCTTTGGCAGCACGCAAGAGATGGAAAAGCTATGCCTCCTAAAAGATTGCAAATTGCACAATTGCATGTAACAAGACAGGATTAAGAATATAATATAATAAAATGGACTCGATGCGCGTATGTTACTGAAGCATCTCTAACTTATATTATATAATTCCTAATCATTTGCAGCACATAAACAATGTATTTCTTCTGCTCTAAGTGAACTATTAAATTCAATGGCCAATTGTACTTTACATTTGTCCCACCTTATACAGTTAATTCTCACTTTTTAATGTCCATAAACTTTGGTAAAACTTTTTTGTCGAGAGGGGATTTTTTCTATCGAGATGAGTAACAATATACTAAACTCACACACAATATACGGATATTAGGACTCGAAGTCATAACCTTTTCAAAGAGTAATTGCTCCAAACAACTGCATTGGTGGGTCCTTTACTAGTAAAACTTTAGTATAAAAGTAAATAAAGACCACAAAAAGAAGAAAACGATGTGCCTTTAATTTTTATTTTTTATGGCATAGTCAAGACTATTGCAAAGGAAAAATCTAAGGGAGATTCAGATTGTAGTAGTAGGACCAAAATTAGAGGGGACCAATGCAGGACGTCCTTGTACTGTGGGCTGGATTTTTCCTAGCTACTTTCACATCAGCAATAATACCCAATTTCCAAACGTTTTTTCTCTTATTTGACAAGAACTCGATGTCTGCAGACAGCTAACATAGATTTTTTTTTCCCTTTTTGGGGCAGGAATTGAGCATTCATGCTTGTTTCCAGCTTGTAGTCAAATCCCTCGAAATCCTAAAGACCCTAACATTATCATTAGTTTTTTTTCAATCCCTCAAATCAAAGTTGATGCATTGGGGCACATAACAGATAATAATAAAAAAATGTGAAAGGTGGAAAATAATCAAAGTCTAAAATTAAAATAAATAATAAAATAGAATAAAATTGTAGTTCATTTCAATATACTCCCAACCATTTTGATTAATGATAGAGGTATATAAAATGACAATTCATAGCATAATTAACCAAGTTCTTTAACATGGCCGATCTCCATTCGCAGTAAAATTAAACGAAATGGGTTAATTAAATCAAACCTCACCGTCCAAATGGACATACATTCACAAATAGCAGCCAAACACACACACACACACAAACTAAAACAAAATATTAATTCCCTAATTATAGTCTTAATTTACAAATTAGCTAATTAACTCAATTCATTTCTTTTCAAAACACACAGAACTCAGCAAGTGTAGAACTCAACAAGCTCGTCCATGGAGCCCAACTGAGTCTCGGAGTTTTCCAGCATCCACAGCAAGTGCTCAAACAGCACCACCTCACAGGCCACCACCACCTCACCTGATGACGTGTCCACCAGCTCTTGGATGATGGGGTGATCAACGATGTCTGAGTTAACCAAGTATCTCCTCCTGGACTTGCCCACGTACACAGCATGAAGCTCCTTGGAGACCTTGCTGTCATGATCTGATTCGCTTGTTGCGGCAGCTATGGAGCTTGTGGTGCGGGTGAGCTTGGTGAATGAAGGCCATCTCTTTATGACTGACTTGAGCTTTGTTAGCTTCCCCACTTTTGCCATCTCTCTCAAGCTCAAAGGGTTTGCTGGGTTTTTGATACCTAAGTGTTTGATGAGGGTCTGAGAGAAAAGTGTAAGGAAAGTGTGAGGGAAGGTTCATATATAAAACCGTGGAGAGAGAGAGAGAGAGAGAGAGAGAGAGAGAGAGAGAGACACTTGCATGCATGGCCCACTGTTTAATACCAGCTAAGAATGAAATATATTTGGGTGCAAAACCAGTTGCTGGCAAGTTGGCGGGCCTTACCCTTAGCTTGGCAGATGGATCTTTACTTTGCTTATTAGCTTTTCTATTTCCTTTTTCTTATTATTTCTATTGTGGGGGATATGTACATAAATATCCTTTGCCAACCCATCATTAATTTTAAAATAGTAGTAGGCTAGAAGCTCAACACAGGAGAATGCTTTATACATGTCTTTTTTATATGGGACCATGGTAGGTGCATGATTTAATTTGATTAGTTAAGACTTTTATGTGTATTTAACTTGCAAGCTATCCAGCTCAAGACAAAAAAGAAACAACTTTCATTCACAACGTTCATGTTTTCTAGAAATATAATGAAACAATCTTAGTTGACAACTAATTCATATTTAAATCTCAAAGTTCTCAACAACTTTAGTACCAATCGTATTCATACATATACAAAAATGCTCTAGACAAGTCAACATGTTATCTTATTAGACTGTGCAATCTGAAGAATTTATGTAGTCACTCGCCGATTAGATTTTCATTTATAGAATCCGTATTAACAACTTGCCTAATAACAAAGCTATAATTAATGGCATGCAAGACAATACTAGACATACCATATGATATGTTCATTTACTTAGAACCAAGTATGCAAAAGTAATTATGGAATATAGACATATATAATGAGTATTTTGATTAAACTTTAAGTATGCGAGGGTAATCATGTAACTAATAGATGGTGGGTTAACGTTGTTGGTGGTTGTTGTTCATGGTACTTATCAACAGCAACAAAATTAAGCTGTTTGTTGGTAAGCAGCCTACTATTTTCCAACCGTGAGTTTTTGTGTTTGGGAAAAGCAAGGAAACAAACAACAAGATAAGCATCTTTTTTCCTGACCACTTGTACCAACTGTTGTCTTCACTTATATTCTTGTATGCGTTTCCAGCTTTTTCTGCCCCCAACAAACCTCCGCAAGATGTCATCCATGCATGGAATTATGAACTGTAAAGAAGTCTCTCATCGTCACTCTTATGGGTCTTGCAGTGCTTGCACCATCAATTGCTTCAACAATTCAACTTGTACCAACCTCCTTTCAAACCCACCACTATAAAATTAATAAATTAAGAATAAGTATTAATCAATTGCTAGCATCGATCGTTCATACGCTAGCTCCCGATGATTGTTATAAAATTTAGAATGAATTTCACACTCACTCGACGACCATAGTTCAAAATCAAATGGTGCTTATTTAGAAGATTAATAGGATATAATTTCTCTTAGCTTTAGTGATTAGGTTGACATTTACAACAATTGATCAATGGAAGGGTACACTAATTGAGTTAGTACGAAGGGAGAAAAGAAGAAACATAATAAAGTTTCATTGGGTACATTAATTGTTTGTTTGTGGACCGTCCAATTCATATCTATGGTGGTAAGAGAGCCATAACTAGGGACAAGGCGTTGTGTTCTTCTCTTTTATAATATTACAGCTGGGTTAGATGGAGCTAATCCAGTTGTGTACCAACTTTGCTTGTCCCTCTCTTTTCTTTTTAGTTGGTAAATATTGAGCTAGAAGCTCAATATTATCATACAAATTTAATTAGATTAATAACTTTATTATTTGTATAAGATAATTGAGTCTCTAAATTAATGCATGTGCTTAAGGAAATCATATAAAGATTTTGAGGGGTTTGTTTCATGTGCTTAAGGAAATCATATTAATTGGAGGGTACAAAGCATATATATATATGCTGTTTGAGAATTGCTTAATTAGCCGACACAATATGAGACTAGTTCGTTTGGGAGTGATTCTAGATAGGCCAGAATCACTTTTGGGGAGAAGCATTTCCCACATTCTTCTCCATATAATCACTTTCAGTGATTTTAAGTGATTATGGAGAGAAGCACATCTCGTCTGCTTCTCCATAAAATAACTTAAAACTATCTAAAGTGATTATATGGAGAAGTGATTTTTGACATATCTAGAATCATTTATTATATAATATATTGATATTAACGCTTCATGTGCCAAGAAATCCAAGACTTCTCCTTGCATGATTATCAATTTGTGCAATTAAGTGGTTAATTAGCTGGACAATATTCACTCTTCATTTCTTTACCTACCAAATTACAAAGTTTGAAAAAAAAACAAAGCAAGTTGCAAATAGCAATGGAGAGGAATTGTTGAAGAATATAAGTTTCATATTGGAAACTTTGCTAAATGAAATACAATATATAATGAATGACATCACTCCTAATAAGACTGATGTCTTTTGTGAGTGGGCTTAAAATCTCTTAGTAAATAAAAAATATCTATGAGTTTAGTGCTACTAGATTTAGTCTGAGTTGGCTGCAAGTTGTAATTTGAGTCGGCCACACTTCAAATAGCAAAAATGTAGATAGTATTTGATTGTATGTGGCTCCCCCATTGAATGGGTGGACATGAGAAGGGACTCAAGTTTGGAATCTCTTTAAATACTACAGAGAAAAATCGCTAGACCAACAGTTTGTCCGACTTTGTCCGTATTTTTCTTTTGAAAGAACAAAAATTAATATGAACAAAAAAACTTTGACTTATAAAATTTCATTTATTATAAGTATAATGTGTTCTTTATGAGTTTCACGTAGGAAAAGCTTAGCCTGAGAACTTCATTAAGAATGCAATCAAAATATGTATCTTTCAATGCCAACGGAGTCTAGCTAGTGAAAAAGAGTCTTGACTAAATATAATTTCACACACTAATTTCATGTTGAACTAAATATAATTTGATGATCAAGTAGACAGACAAGTTATTCCATAAAAGATAACAAAATCTAAGTAGTAGCATATAATAGTTTCCAAACTTACGGTATGAGTTTTCAATTTTGGAATTTTAACCCTTCAAATAGTTGGGCATGTTTAGAATTTTGAACTAATTTCCAAAAAATTTCAAAAAAATCTTGAAATATGTAAGTTCCGAAATTTTCCAAAAATTTCAAAAATTCAGAGTTTTCCAAATTTGAATGGATATTGAAATTCTGAATTTTTTGGGAACGGAATTGGAATAGCAATTTCATTCCAATTTCATTTATTTATTTATTGAAATTGGAATCCAGTAATTCTGATCCAATTCGTTCGAAAGTCAACCCTAGTCACCTTACTGTTTTTTTTCCCCTCCCTTTTTGGTATTATGTCGTTATTTCTTTTGGGGCCTCGTGTGTTTGTGCTACCTCTCCTCTCGTCTAGGTCTTGTCAAAGCCTGTTTCTCCTTTCAAATCCAATATAAAAAAAAAGATTTAAAAAAAAAGAAGCAATATTCCACACCTACAAAAGAGATATTACTTTCAACTCGAGGTTGTGGGTCTGCCCTAACGTTGGTGGTGCGAGTAGTCAATCTCCCTCTAAACTTTTGTTCTAAAAAAGAAAAAAAAAGAAAAAGAGATATAACTCGGCATGTCACAGGTTCAAAGAAACAGAAATTAACTGAACATAAACAAAAATTAAGTTAAAAGTGACAGAAGAAGTCTAGTTTAAAAGAAACAGAAATAACCGATCAGACGTTGTATTTCTGTGGATGATAATTGAGGCATGTCATTTACACCTCATCTGCGTCACATTTCATTTCCAAACAAAAGCTGTACAAAAAACTGCTTTAAATAAACCTAAATTCTTCAAATCCTCATTAAGGACATCAAGTTTCGTTGTGGTTAATTCTCTTTGGCCTTCACTCCTTGTTTTAACTCTCTACACGTACAAATGGACACCGATATGATTAGAACCACTGTCGGCATTATTGGTCAGTAAATCTGATGTTTGCTTTTCTTTCTTCTCTTTCTGTTCTCCATTTTCATTTTTTTTAGTTACTAATATTTTCTTGTCACTTCCTGCACAATGTTATCTCTTTTGGCTTATTTCTCTCTCTCTCTCTCTCTCTCTCTCTCTCTCTCTCTCTCTCTCAATTACAAAAATCTCGGTTGACAAGCATAATAAAGTTTGATCGGGTACACCGATTGTTTGTTTGTGGTACACAAAGAGAGCCAGAAATAGGGACAAGGCAAGAGGTTCCAATATTGTAACCACCCGTTGTGTCCCAATGTTGTTCTTATCTTTTATAATAATACGGCTGGGTTGGATAGAGCTAATCCAGTTGTGTACCAACTTTGCTTGTCCCTCTTTTCTTTTTGGTTGGTAAATATTGAACAAGGAGTCAAGGGTGGATCAGAAAATTTTATAGGGGTAGACTAATATTTTTTCATGAGAGATCTATTATATTACCTTTTTTTTCTTTTTAAAAACAGGTTTACATGTTTTTTTTTTTTTTTAAAATAAAAAAAATGAAGATAAAGTTTTACATGGTTTAATTAGCTATAGGCTATAGATTTTTTTTATATGCAAAGAAAATGAGTGGTAGCAACTATTCTTCAATTAACAATTTTTAAATTTTATGGGAGTACACATAGATATAGGGAGCAGTCATATAGATCTACAATTGCATAATCACAAGCTACAAGCATTCAACAAAACCAAAAGACAACTAGACTATATAAAAGCAGAGATCAAGCAATGAATAGATTAAATCATAAAAATGACGAGTCATCAAGAAAATCCTAGTAAATTGCATTAGAAAAAAAAAAATCCCCAAAATTTAACACCCAAACTCTAAATCATAAAAAGCTAACAATAACAATTGAAATTGGAAATTAAACAAAAAGTAAGAGAAAAACTTACTAATATTAAAGAACCCATTGGATATAGGTTGATACAATTTTAAAGAGGAGGAGACCTACTACTTCTAAGTTCTTAAGTTCAAATATAAATTTATAGCTTACATGGATGGGTAATAGAAAAACATGATGTTTGATGTGTGTGGGTGCCTTTAGAGATGGAATCTTACGGTTGTGATAGGTAAATTTCAACAAAGAGGGGTGGACTATTTTTAATTAACTTGGATTTGACTTATAAAATTAACATTAATTTTTTTCGTCTCCAAATTTAGCACCGCCTAGATCCGTCTTTGCAAGGAGCTAAATATTATTATATTAATTTAATTTAACTAATAATTTCATTATTTGTATAAAATAAATGAAAAAATTATGTGGGAGCCTGACATAAAAGTCCAAACCAGAGTTCAAAAACGTCACACTAATTACAAAGATTTTAAAATCTTGCGAATTATAAGATAATTGAGTGACTAAAAAGATTTAAGGCATGTGCTTAAGGAAATAATATAAGGATTTTGGAGGGTCTAAATGATCATGTGTCACAAATTATGAAAAAAGGTTCTAATTTGTTATGCTGGTGGGATTGGGCTTAAAATGTCTTAGTAAACCAAATATCTATGAGTTTAGTGCTGCTGGCCAGATTTAGCTTGAGTGGGCTGCAAGTTTTAATTTGAGTCGGTCACACTTCAAATAGCAAAAATGTAGATAGCATTGGATTGTATATATGTGGCTCCCCCATTGAATGGGTGGACATGAGAAGAGACTCGAATTTGGAATTTTTTAAAATATAATAGAGAAAAATCGCTACACCAACAGTTTGTCCGTATTTTTCTTTTGTAAGTACAAAAATAGTATGAACAAAAAACTTTGACTAATAAAATTGCTTTTATTATAAGTACAATGTGTTATTTATGAGTTTCACATAGTAAAAAAGCTTAGCTTGAGACCTTCATTAAGAATGCAATCAAAATATGTATTTTTCAATGCCAATGCGATTTAGTGCGGAAAAGGGTATTAACTTGCAGATTAATAGTCTCAAGTTTGAACTTTCATGACACCTTGTATGACCCCTACCCCTTATAGTTTAGAATTGTTTTTTTTTATTTTCTATGATTTAAAAAAAATAAATAAATAAAACAGCCATCTTTGCCAACGGGATCTAGCCCAATGGAAAGGGGCATTGACTTACAGACTAATGGTCTCAGGTTTAATACCCATGACACCTTGGTAGTGTGTGAGAAACTCCTTGCCTCTTGTAGTTTAAATTACCGCTTCTATTAAAGAAAAATAATAACCCTCTTTTATATGATTAGGACTAGCTTTTATTAGCAAGAAAATGTAATAACCTATTCATCATTAAATTTAGAGGTGGTCATTTGGGTCAACTTGACCAAACCGCCTAACTCAATTATTAGAGGGTTGACCTAATAATGAGCGGGTCTTATGTTCAAAAAATCATAAATCGCTTTGTTTGGGTTAGGTTATGGATTGGAACCAAAACTCTAAAGTGGGCTTGATTTTATGTTAAACCGATTGAATAGCCCAACTCGATCACAAAAGGGTTGAGGTGGCCTAATAATGAGCAAATCTTGGGTCTAAGAAATCATAAACCACTATATATCGAGTTAGGTTACAAATTGGGACCTAAACCGACCCAACCCAAATTAAATTATCTCTCAATCAATCTTGAAAAGTCACTTTACTGTTTTTTTTTCCCCTTTTTTGGTATTATGTTGTTATTTGTTTTGGGGCCTCGTGTGTTTGTGTTGCCTCTCCTCTCTTCTGGGCCATGTAGAAACCTGTTTCTCTTTTCAAATTCAAAAATAAATAAATAAATAAATAATAAAAGCAATATTCCACACCTACAACTTTCGGCTCAAGGTTATGGATCTGTCTTGACGCTGATAGTGCAAGTAGCCAAACTCCCCCTAAACCTTTGTTCGGAAAAAAAAAAATAAAGAGAGATATTATTCAGCATGTCATAGGTTCAAAGAAACAGAAATTAACTGAACATAAACAAAAATTAAGTTAAAAAGTAACAGAAGAAGTTTAGTTTAAAAGAAACAGAAATAACCGAGCAAACCTTGTATTTCTGTGGATGATAATTTAGGAATGTCGCTTACACCTCATCTGCGTCACATTTGATTTCCAAACAAAAGCTGTACAAAAAAACTGCTTTAAATAAACCTAAATTCTTCAAATCCTCATCAAGGACATCAAATTTCGTTGTGGTTAATTCTCTTTGGCCTTCACTCCTCGTTTTAACTCTCTACACGTACAAATGGATACCGATATGATTAGAACCATTGTCGGCATTATTGGTCAGTAAATCTGATGTTTGCTTTTCTTTCTTCTCTTTCTTTTCTCCATTTTCATTTTTTCTAGTTACTAATATTTTCTTGTTACTTCCTGCACAGGCAATGTCATCTCTTTTGGCTTATTTGTCTCCCCAATGTACTCTCTCTCTCTCTCTCTCTCTCTCTCTCTCTCTCTCTCTCTCTCTCTCTCTTACTTAATCACAAAAATCTAATCGTGTTACATGATGGCCATCACGGCTGGAAATATTGCAGCCCAACATTTGTGAAGATAATAAAGCAAAAATCAGTTGCTGAGTTCAAGCCGGATCCTTACATAGTAACATTGCTCAATTGTGCTTTGTGGTCATTCTATGGTCTGCCCATAGTCCATCCTGACAACCTTCTTGTTGTTACGATTAATGGCACTGGACTTGTCATTGAATTCATTTACATTGCCATCTTTTTCGTATTCTCTCCCGGAAAAAATCGCGTAAATAATGTTTAATAAATTCACTAAATTATGTGTTCTTAGACATATTAGTGTCTCATAACATTTTGGTGTTTTTTTTTTCCTTCAGCGAAACATCATCATTGCGCTTCTAGTTGAAGTTGTCTTCTTTGCCGTTGTGGTTTTCATTACTCTACACTTTTTCCATGACACTAAAGGCCGGTCTATGATAATTGGGATCTTGAGTATTGTCTTCAATATCATTATGTATAATTCACCTTTGACAGTCATGGTATGTATAATTTCTATATATTCTAACCTACCAAAAAAGTTAATCATACCTTCAACAACCTAACTGACGATCGCGTAGCTCGGGCGGGGACCTTAGGGTTTTGCCTATGGCTTGGCTTCTTTCCATGTTGTGTTGAGGGGGATATGGATCAAATGACACCATACATGCTGCATTTTGAATGTCTTGGATTAAATATGTATGAAATAGACTTATATGATTTTTGGGTGGCAGAAAATGGTCATCAAGACAAAGAGCGTCAAGTACATGCCATTTTACCTCTCACTCACAAATTTGTGCAATGGAATTGTCTGGACCATCTATGCGCTCCTTAAATTTGATCCCTACCTTCTGGTAATTCTCTAAAAAAACTAATCAAAACCTTTTTTTTTTCTGAATTTATTTTTAACTAATTAACCCTTTTCTTTCAATGACAATTTGATAGCTTCCAAATGGTTTGGGAGCAGTTTCCGGTGCGGTGCAAATCATCCTGTATGCTACCTACAACAAGACCACAAATTGGGATGAGGATGGATGATGAAAAACCAAAATCTCAAGTTCAAATCTCCGACGTTTAGTCAAAGTGGACATTTTGCATGTACATCTTTTGAGACATAAGAGATTGACCTCTTTTGAGACAATTTGTCCAAGAATGAAGAAAATATTTTTTTTACGAAGGGCCCAAGTTATTATATTACCTTATTTGTCAATTCATATTAATTAAGAAAAATATTGTTTTGCAATCATTATATAGAAAATGACAATTAACGGATGAGAGATAGCATTCGGGCTAAGTGATTCAAAGTAATTACTTCCAAGGGTCATTTATTTGAGAAATTAGCCCCTTTTGCATAGAAAAATACTAATATTACACACCTTCTTAACTGAATGCCTCTTAACACATATCTTGATAAAGGCCATGCGAAGAGCGTTAGAGCATCCAACTCCTTAAATTACCTCCTTAGACAAATTATAGGGAAGAATTAGAAAAATATAACTTCAACCATGCTCCTTATCCATCTCCTAAAATAGGAGACCTTTAGGAGCTCCTAAATCTGAGGAGAGAGAAATGACTTTTAGTGGCTTCCTATAATTTAATAATGCTTTATTTAATGAGTATTTCAAACCTTTAATTAATGCTAATTATTTTTTAATAGAGATTGACCAATTAAAAAAGAGTTATAGCATTTATGACTCCCTAAATTAGAGAGCATGATTGGAGTTTAAATTTTATAGAGAGCTCCTAAAATTACTTTTATATGTTTTTAGCTAAAATTTAACTAAAAAATAGAGAGCATGATTATTAATGCTCTTACGTTTTCAGTTTTTGAAAAGAAAAAAATTAATCGTTTTTGTGTAGTGGTTTTTCAAAACCAAAGTACAAGAATATCACCTTTATCATCTTGACAAATATAGCCCCGACCCCAACTTTAGTCGTATACTTGTTATTCGACATGATCAATTAAAAAAATTGCGAAATGAGATTACACAAATAGAACGAAACGTGTCAAAATTTGAATGGCATACACGGCTGAGGTGAACTTAATCCTTTATCCAGTGGGGCGTACAGTTGCGCAGCTGTAAAATATATTAATATTTAAAAAGTACAGCCGACCGGCTATACTCTCTTAATATGTTCTAATACGTCAAACGTATAGCCGTGTGGCTAGACTATTAAAATATAATATCTTAAACGTATAGCCGCGGCTATACTCCTGAAATATATTCGAATATTTTTTAACGTATAACCGCGCGGCTATACTCGTTGAATATAATATTTTAAACGTATAGCCGCGCGGCTATACAACTTAAATATATACGAATATTTTAACATTATAGCCGCGCGGCTATACTCGTGACCATCATTGAGTTTGCAGACACGTGGTGGCTCCTGGCCCATGCCACGTAGAAACCAATGCGACCGTCTGAGAGTTCCCGGACTACAGAAATCTAGACGTGTAAGGTCAGGATCTTCCAATATCCGCGATCTATTCGTGAAAACCGCGCCATTCTTCTAGACCTTTCGGTAATCTTCGCTCTATTTTTCGCGAGCTTTCCTCTCCAGGCCTTTTTATATCCATAATTTTCTTGCCAACCAAACAATCAGTTGCTAAAATCTCTCCTTCGATCAAACGCTTTCCCGCGCGAATCTAAGATCTCTTTCATGTAAGAATCATTGCCGTCTCATTCCTGGAAGATTCTCATTCTTAGCTTTCATTTTCTTTTACTGGAATGAATTATACGCATTTTCCTTCCCTTCCTCAACTAGTTTCCCGAGAAACAAACAGCTCAAAATGTCCTTGAATGCTTATAAACTCAAGTGTTCAAGCTCTGATCTTTAATGGGTCAGCGCAAGTTTCAAACTTTACCCATTTTTAATTGCTTAGTTGCTTATGGGTTGCTCTTGTGGTTTACAGAGTGTGTCTTGTGGTTTCTGGGTCTTTGGAAAAATGAGCAGAGTAGCCGATTCGAGTGCCTTCAATGGGGATTTTGCAACGGCAGTGAACCACCTGCTCAATTTCCCTGAAACCATTGACAAGTTCATGCTCCCTTATCGGGCTCACGAAACCAACAACGAGAACAAAGGAGCGGCTAGCATTCCAGTGGACATTTTGGACTCTCCCAAGGAGTATATATTTTTCTTGGACTTGCCTGGCTTGTCCAAATCTGATATTCAGGTAATTTCCCACTTTCCCACTTGTCCAAATCTGACCTATTTTCTACTTCCTCTCCTGAAATTCTCAGTCTTTCGGAGAACGAATTGTGTGAGTGGTTGGTTTTTTATTTTTGTACATAAATTTTTTATGGTTTTTGTTGATGAATTATGTGAGTGGTAACAATTTTGTGGTTGCAATGCAGGTAACAGTTGAAGATGAAAACACTCTGGTGATCCGAAGCAATGGGAAGAGGAAACGTGAAGATGGGGAGGAGGAAGGCTGCAAGTACCTGAGGCTTGAGAGGAGAGGACCCCAGAAGCTGTTGAGGAAGTTTAGGTTGCCCCAAAATGCGAATGTAGGAGCCATATCTGCCAAATGCGAAAATGGGGTTCTCACTGTGGTGGTTGAGAAGCTTCCTCCACCTCCCAAGCCCAAAACAGTTGAAGTTTCTATCTCTTGAAGCAGACTCACATTGGCCTGTTTGTGGTTTGCTGTCACACTAAGGTTTTGGGCTTTAGGTTTTAGGTTCCTCGTTGCGTTACTTTGAAAATTTCTCTGTTTTGAATGACTTCTGCCCTTCAGAGAATGCTGGTTTGTATGATTATATATAACTAAAAGTTGATTGCTTAGAGTCCAAAATCTCTAAGCATTCATTTTGTATACTGAGCAGCAAGTATTATGCATGTGTAGGTTTTGCATGTTAGTTTGATTGGTTTTTCTACGCGGCTTGAAAATGCAAAATTGGAATGTTTGAATCATTAACAATAATGCCCGTTTGGTTAACGGAAAAGATTTGATGAGAAATAATTTCTCAAAATTTTCCCAAGGAATGAAAAATAAAAGATTTATTTTTCATATTTGATAATCCTGGAAAGTAACAAGGAAATGCCATTTTATTTTCTTTAACATGTTTAATTGGTATAGGAATGTAAAACAAAGTTTGGTTATTTTTTCAATTATATTCATATAAAATTAAATTAAAAAAAGAATACATTTAGTGTTATATTGTAATTCTAAATTGTTAATGAGAACAAAATAATCATGAAAAATGTGTATTTGATGTTTGTTCATTTTTCCAAACTTTATTATGATGAGGAAAACAAAATCAAAGTAGGTAGGAGGACTTTATTTTCATCCTTACTTTCCCATGTGCTATGCAACTATTTCGTATGCCTTGACTTACGAAACATGAGAAATTGAATTCCCATTTCCAAGCCTCCTTTCTCATGAACGAAACGAAGCCTAGTATACAATAATATGGAGCCTAGTATACAATAATATGGAGGTGCTTTTCATGGAAGCCTACGGCTGAAAAAAAAGTTAATGGTACAACTACATATCGTAAACAAACTTGGGATCTTTTTCTGGCTAAAAGTCATAATATATGAGAGGCTCAAGGCAAAAATTGAGGTTTTCCTGGCTTTAAATAAATGCTAATGAAGGATTTAGTCGGATGATTTTCTCTTCTTCCGAGACTTGGGTTTCTTCCTTCTAGATTTCTTTTCAGCAGGAGCATCATTTAGCAAATGCTCATATTCTTCAAGACTTGCAAAGGGGGATGCTGCCGACTTCCCGCGCTTCCGTTTGCTTTTCCTTTGATCATTCTCCTCCTCTTCATCCCCGTCCATGCCGTCGTCTGCATCCCCTATATCAATATCAATAGCATCATCGTCACTTGGATCATTGTCTGCATCGGCATCAAAATCTTCTCCAAAATCTTCTCCGTCCCCACTATCCGATGGCAGGTCCAGCTCGGTATCACTGACATCAGCAACTAAGTCTTCATCATCTTCATCGGCAACTTGGTCAAGATCATCGTAATCGTAGTCACCATCTGCTTCAGTAGAAAGGCCAGCAGAATCCAGCATGCTGTCAATCTCTTCATTATCACTGTCATCACCATTGCCACCATCTACGTCAAACAAATCTGCAGCAGCTTCATCATCTTCTGTTGCTTTCTTCTTCTTTTTCTTCTTTGGTTTCTTTGAAGAATTCATCTTATTCATATAGAACTTGTGGAAGACAAGATCTTCCGGGGCTACATCTTCCTCGGCCAATGAGAGAATCTCTGGTCCAATTAACTGGTTCGTCATGTCAAGCTGGAACAAGAAAACTCTGTCAGCATTGCAGATTAACGGGATTGATATTTGGGCAGTGCCCATAACTATGGCACTCCAATCATTCAAGAGCATGTGAAAAGACAACATCTTCACTTAAGTGAAGGCACAGGGCAAATGGATAATAAGTCCATGGAAGTTCAGAAAACAAGCTGACCTTTTTCGCAGGTTCAATTTGTGAACCACCATGCCATGTACTTTGCTTTGGTTTCTTCTCCATAAATTTGTCCAGAAAAGCAGTAAGTGATAGGTCATTCAGAGGGTTTCCATTGTAGACAATATTGGCCCCAGAGAGTAGCGTCTTTGCCATGGTAGAAACTGAAGGGTGCACATGTGAAGA
Organism: Prunus armeniaca; assembly: GCA_903112645.1. Classification (NCBI taxonomy): domain Eukaryota; kingdom Viridiplantae; phylum Streptophyta; class Magnoliopsida; order Rosales; family Rosaceae; genus Prunus; species Prunus armeniaca. Next base: position 2,756,317 of record CAEKDK010000003.1, on the reverse strand, counting down.
AAGTACTGTCAGCTCCCACCAGCTCACACGATCTGCATTGCTGTTCACTCGTAAAGAAATTGGAATTAGAAAGTTAAAAGAAAATATAAACAAAAATAAAGGGTGCAAAGCATAAGAAATTCCGCAGAAGGTTGTTACAGAAGAAAACTTGTTTAACCTTTACTTTTTCCTTTCATTATCCTTTACTAACAAAATATTACGTACTGCACAAGTCTTTATTGACTTAATTCATTTTTCTGGTAGCCAGAAGAAATATGGATTCTAGCATTTATACAATGTAGGGAAGCTAAGAAAAGACAACTGACCAATAAGAGGGCTCTCTGCGCCGTGGATCATAGCCTCCAGGCAGCCAAGACCTCTCAGACGGTACTTGTGGTGGTTGCCCATTAAGAGTAGGAGGCGGTTTGGAGTTTGTTAAATCATTTCCCACAAGAAACTCTTCTGCTTCATCAGAGCCTTCATCTTCAGAATAAGAGGCAGGAGAGTCATTATCATCTTCTGAAGAATCATGATCAGAATTGGCAGCATCACTGCTGTGAGCAAGCTCAACATCAAGTTCTTGTTTCTCTGAGACAGGGGTGGGTTTATCATTAGTTTCTTCCTGAACATCTTCAAAATGCTCAAGTTCATCATCAACTGACTCATTCTGGAGCACCATGTTCCTGTTTGGGGATGGCGAAAAATGTGTTTATTTGACAATGTTGAATAAAATCTACAGGCAGATCTCCAAATTAGCACCAGGCTTACCATAAGGGGGGTCTTGCTTTAAGAACTTCTGAGAGGAGGAAGAGGCATCCACATGCATATTGAGGCGGCTGCTGAAGGGCAACCTGTTCAAATCAGTAAATGGTTAGAACATCCACATAAGTGGAGCACAAGGATCCTCAATGCATGTTTTCCTCAAAGAAGCTTACTTAAGATTCAAAAATCCCTCCAAATGATGTAGCACAACAGACGCAAATTCCAATTTGTGGGGTTTTGTTAACAAGATATTCAACAGAAAAGAAATATGTGTAGATATCTAGAAGGAACTGTGCTCTTATGTGGCAAACACGTAAGAATATAGTTAAGCACATACCTGCAGTACACGCTTTGCAAAAGCAGCTGCACGCTTCAGGTTCACATCATTTTTCATTGCTCTCAGAAGAAGTCCAATAAACATTTCTGCCTGAAAAACAAGCCATATAAAGACAGGAAGATATATAATTGAATGAAAGGATAAAAATTGTCGCATCTGAAACTTCAACGTCAACAAACAAGGAGCAAAGGGCTTATCTAACTAATTTCTTATTGATGCATTGTTTCACTTTATCTGTTTGAATAATCATATAAAATGGAAGAAGAGGAATCTGTGTCCCAAGGACACAGGTATAAAACCACCCAGCTCTTGCTGAATCCAATATACACCACAAGGAGGATAATTGTTAGAACCACAAAGCAACGATGAAAGAGACTAATCAACTGTGTGTCTCTTGGTGGCTATAATTCTGTTTTGTAGCCTTCAGGTATTAAGTTGAAAAAATTGAAATCATACAGCAAACTGTAATTTGTTACCATTAAAAAGAAAAATTTGGCCTTGCACACATGAAGAGCACAGGGAACTTTTTGATGTAAGAAGAAGTTTCACAAAAACCATAATGAAGTTTGATTAACAAATAACTCTAAATAACGAGTGTAAATAAATCCAGCTCCACTTGCCTTGGAAGTATTCATGGCAGCTGGAAGTAGTAGTTTTGAATACAAGGCTCTGTAAAACCTATCACTGACGATTTGATTCTTCGATGAGATCTTATCGAGGAGCATCAATGCTTGAACTCCTACGTTAAAATTCTTAGAATGAACCTGCATGAACGGGCACATTAAATTCCACAGGATATAGCTAATCTTCCAAGTAATGAATAGCAAAGCTTTGAGCTTACCAGTTGGAAAAGCATTGGTGTTTGGACCTCGACAATGTCATCAGCCTCATTACTTGAGACAAAGGGAAATGCTCTATTGACTCCCTGTGAAGATGGCAAGGGAAGGGATGTAGAAGTAGTCAGTAAGTTCTTTGAAAAAGCAAAATCTTTTTCTAAGCCCAAAATTCATGCTTAGGTTTTTTCTCTCTTTTTTTTATTCCATGTGTAATTAAAACCTCGTAAAGACACCAAGAGGAACATCTGAGATGGCATAGCTACATTGTTATGCAAGCTAAGAAGCAATTGTCCTAACCATCAGTAGAGCTGATAGAAGGCGTGAATCCAATTCAACATGAGAATCTAATGAACTCTCCACTTTGCTATCCTCAAGAGAACTGAGTGGTTTCTTAACCCCTGCTTTTCCACTTTTATCCATCTTTTCACCACCAGCAGCCTCAGTAATCAGTACCTGAAATATTACTTTGTGAATATTCATTTTCTACTTCCATAATTTAGGCCATTGTGATAAATTGATGATACACTTCAAACATTAGCTGCATTACAAATCCTACATTAATAAGCGCTTGTCTCCTGATCAGCAACATCCAAAAAAGTCATCAAATTAAAGATGCAATGATTTAGTGTATTAGGGACTGCAATCATAAGTATTATTGATGATAAATACATTGAAAAGCAAAAACAGTTCATTATTACCTTGAAAAGTGCAAAATAAACATCTATTAAACGTTTTGCCACCTTCGGCCCATCTCCTTTATGAGTTAGACGCATTTGGCTCAAAAAGTTAACCTGCATACATAAAAGTTTGTTTAACAAGATTCACAAGTTGTACCAAATCAAAATGAATGTAGGCAGTACATGGACATTTTGAGTTCAAATCCATGGCTCATCAAGTACTTAAAATTTAATAGAAAAACGAAAATGCATTTTATTGTAAGTAAATGAAAACCCAAAAAAAATCCAGACTAATTGGTCCAGTACATGTATAGGGGCAATTTCAGACAGCATGGCCCTATACATGTACTGGATCAATTGCCCCTACACATGCATTTTTATATGCAAATATGCTAAGAGGAAACGTACTAGTGTCTGTCTCATCTAGAAATAGGATGTTTAAATTTCCATCTTTTATGAGCTTTATCTCCTTAAAATTTTAACAAAGTTTGTGGTCAAAGCACCTCATGATCATCACTATATGTAGTAACACTATTCCAAGTGTTTTTCCCACCTCTTTATTTATTTAATTTTACAAAACGATATTCTAAACTACTTTAATCTATCGGGAGGGGAATACGACCTCGAGTGCAACAGGGTGGGCACGCTACCCTGGCCAATTGGCCTAATCCACATTTGCCCCCATTTTTCATTTTAATGCTTCATGATTTTATCATTGTAAGTTTTTCTTCTATTAGGTACTCTCTTTTCTTACCCTTTGAGTATGACTTGAACCCCAATGCACCCACTCCTGTAAATGTTTAATTACGAAGCCAAGACAGCATTAGCCTTTGCATTACGTAGTTTAAAGATCCAACATCATAAATACTAAAACTTAATATTTCAGTATAATTTATGGCAGAAAAATCAACCAAAAACAAAATAAATAAATAAAATTAACTATGAAAGCTGAAAATAGAAATACTATACACGCCTAGTCTACATTAGATGCTAAGAATTAAATTATTAGTAGTATTCATGATGAGACATACGGCATGATATTTTGCTTGTGGGCTCAAACGTGGCCGAAAGAGGAAAGAGTCCACCTCGTCAATCACCACTGCCTGTTCAGAGGAGCTCATAGTATAAGATAGGATGCAAGGGCAACAAAATGATTACAAATATGCACACATTAAAAAAAAAAAAAAAAGGAGGAAAAAAAAAAAAAAAAAAAAAAAAAAAAGCGCATGAACTATTCTACTGTCACTATCATCGAGGCAAAGACAGATGATGTACATATCATATAGAAACACAATTTAAACGACACGCTCCTGCGTTCCATGAGTAAAATGTTAAAACGTCCTCTATAATAGAACTGTTTGAGATACTTCTTTCAACAAACAAAATAAATAAATAAACTATTTGAGATGTGCATAAGCATAATGTTCAAACAAAGAGAACACATTCAAAAAGCAGCTCACATTTTTTAGAAATAAAACAATGCCAACGTAATCAGTTAAGACCATATGGTAAAGAAAAATGAAAGGTTGTTACTTCCGTGTCCTGTTCCACTGCAAGAGTTAAAAGTATAAAAAATAAAACTTAAACCGAGTAGCAAAATGAGCTAAACTAAAAATTCTCTACTCTCATATTTGTACAAAGTACCCTACTACCCAAAATTCCCTGAAACCTCATCCGTTGGAAGTTAGAACAAGTGAGCAAAAGCAGCTGACTGAACTCATGAGCCAGAACATATAAATAAAACAAATTAGATTCAGCTAAGCTAGATAGTCGTACCTTCATGTTTGGATGATCAGACAAAAGGTTTGATAAGTGAAAATCAGCATCAGATGCCCCCTTATTTTTAGGGTCTCCCAGCTATATGTAACCAAAAGAACAAAAGTTGACAATGAAGCAGGTTGACAGTTGTAAGGGCCAAAAAAAAAGGTATTTTTCATATATGTAAGTCGGTGAGGCCGAAATCCAGTGTAAACTTACTTTGTTAACTATTGCAGACAATAATCTTCGCTCTTGCTCCGATTTATTCCTTAGCAACACATATATAGTCTGAAAGCAGTTATTTAAATAGGAAATATGGATCAAAACTCTCATGTCAGCATATTACAGATGTTACAAACAACTTCAATTAGATCACCACTAAAAACAAATAATGTTTGCATACAGATCTTTACTAAATTTCATCCTTTTGTTGATAAGCATACCATGCGACCTTTGATTTTCTTTTTTAGATAACTTCAATTATGTAACCTTTTTTTTATTTTTTTATTCAGCAATTGTGAGACCTTCGAAAATCATGAGTTGCAACATGGATCTCCAGACTTAATGCCTGTTTTCATATGAAATAACATTTAACATGAACGGGGAATAGGGAATAGAATGTGTAAATTTTTACAACAATCAACCAACATAGGAATTGTCACCCCAGCCTTAAACTTACATATAAGAAATCAATATATGAGACAATAACATGCTTAGAAATACAAACAGATACATATTTAGTACAAACATGCTTTCCAAGTTTCACTTTGACCAGTGCTTTGAAGAAAATACATGAATTGTGTTCAATAAAACTTTTTGACTGGAGAAAATAAATGTTGAAACTTCAAAACTTCAAGAACAATAAAAAATAGTATTCACTGAAAAATGGGCAATTACACTGGCAGCAAAGTAACAGAAAGAAAAGGAAAAAAACAGAGAGAACCCCAACCTTCAATGCCTTGTTTTTCAGTTCAGGTAACATATCTCTTGATGCTTCCTCGAGAGCAAAAACAAAGCGTTCATACCTGAGATGACAATAGTCGTATTCATGTTAGGAATGGGAGCAAATTTCCTTGAATGAATTAAAACTAGGGAGTTTGACTAAAACACCCAAAATGGGGGCTGAAATTATAAAAAAACCCAACACTCAAAACACTTTATAAACACACCCAAAACCCATCATTACACACACTCAAAACCCATTTATAAACACACCCAAAAAATATACAATTGTTGATTTTAGGGTTGATTTTGGGTGTGTTTTTATGTTTAAATAGTGCTTGGATTTTTTTATAAATACATGTCTAGGATTGGGTTTATTTATAAATTTGTATTAAAACTATTCCACCAAATAAGACATTAGTTTTTTGGCCATCTAGGCCATTGGAAGTTAAACAATACACGCAATAACATTTTGGGCAAAAAGGAAAACAAAAACCAATACCTTTGTTTCAAGCACTCCTCCCAATACCATAGAAGTAGAAGAGAATAACCATCTTTTGTCTCAGGAACATTATTTAATGGCCGCTGTAAGAGGCTCTTAAGCTTACGATCAGGTAATAAACTGGCAAAAAGAAGTATATATGCAGATCAGAGCAAAGTAAGGTGTATGAAATCATAAATATGCAAAGTTCAACTAATTTTGTGTCAAAGTTCTGATACAAAGTTAAGTGGACAAACATACACCATCAATTGTTACCAATCACAAGAAAAATGGTTTCTTACTAGAATTTACATGATATCAGATTTCTCTTCAATTATTTTTTGCCTTTTCCCTTTTGTTAAACCATATAAGAATATTAATTTTCTACAGGAATGTCAGACCATGCAACATAAAACATGCCAAACTTGGGGACCTTCAACTTCACTTACTGCATGGAGCAAAGAAGGATAATAAAAAGTATAGCACAAAATATGATCATTTCTATAATGAGGCACTGGACTTCAGTTCAATTTTTGAAGCATGGTCATAGATGGATAATAGTTTAGGATGGGCTTGTTTGGTAGTACAAACTTTTCTCTGTGGTTTGGGCGAGAGTTTCACTAGCTCTGGAGTTTTGTTTGTCAGTGGATTGCACTGTCTCTTCTGTACTACCTCCACTTACTGTGTGAAGTATTGGAACTTCATTGCACTTCTTTCTGGTGAATAAAAGTAGTTCTCCGGCAGACCTCACGCACACACACACAGACATACTAATCATGATGCACACCCACACACATAAACACATACTAATCATGATACACACATCAGAGGAAGGGAAGGAGGGAGGGAGAGAGGGAAGGAGAGAGAGAACCTTGCAAGAAACAATTCTCTCAATGCTTCAAAACCTGCGAATGCATATCGCTTTCCCACTTTTGATGTCACCATTCCTACAACAAACAAGAAGTTCCAATTAAAGTAAACTCAAAGATTCATCAAAATAAGGCCAATCAAGGTTCGAATAGAAAGAAAGAATCCACATGCAGCATTCCACAGAACCAAAGCACTTCATGTTGATAATTTGATATGAATCAACTGAGATTCTAGAGTGATTGTAGTAATTAGCCTCCGACCAAATGTAATATAGGCTTAAAATAACCAGTAACATTCGGTATTTGCATTTCTCTTGCTGAGTGAACCTAGATGATACATTCAGCAATAAAGTATCATGTAGAGTGAGGCAAAAAGCAGAGACTGCCAAGTCCAGATAGAAAAAAATAAGCAAAACCACATGGAATACAGAGTCTACAATTCTAAGAATCAGAAATCACCACACACACACATATTACAATGTGAGCATCCAACCCAAATCTAATTGGTAATTTGGAGAAAGGCCTAAAATCTTTTAAACCCTAAGGAAAAGTGATATGGGATACTCTCAGCAAAACACACCTAGAGAAAAATGAAGCACAATGAACCACCTTTGCTTACATGTGACTAATTACAAACTGCAATATTACCTATAAGTGCATCAAGAGACCTCATATTGGCAATGGGATTGTCCCCAACCAAGACAGAGAACGCCGATATCTTATCGGATGCAGTCCCGGACCTCTGTGTGGTAAGCAACAGCTTAATATCCCCACTCTTCCCTTTCGACGACTCATAGTCAGCTACGTATTGCACCATTAACCTCTCTCCAAGCTCTCTCTTCTTGGCCACCACACTCTTCCACTCCTCCGCATTCCTCACCTCCGCTTTCTTCCCATTCGCAAGCACTTTCTTTTCCAATTCCTCAGCTTCTTCATACCACACTCCCAAGTTGCTAGCTGCTATCAATGGCAGCTTCGGAAGGTTCTTGAACTTCTCAAAGTTCTTTGCTTTCTCCTTGTTGGTGTTGTCTTCCAGTGAAGAAAGAGTGAGTTTCGGCTTCGATGAATCGGGTTTTTCATTGGATTTGAAATTCTGGTTATTTGGCTTCTGGTTTTTTGTGGGTTTTTGGTTTGGAGCTGGTTTTGGCTTCTTTTGGGGTTTTCTGGGACCAGGTTTACGAAAATCAACATCGTTGAAGCCTGAAGAAGACGATGGTGGGAGAGAGGTTGCGAGGCCGAGGGAGGAAGCGAAAGACGCTATGTCAGACTTGAGGTGCTCTATATCGTCTGAGTTGTTTGCAGGTTTCTTAGATTTTGAATCCGCCATTGCTAGCTACGGAATGAAACGGTACCAGAAAAACAGACGAAGGCTTGCAGTTGGAGATAGTAGGGTTTAACGAAGCGGGATTTGGATCCAGGTCTGCTGGGCTTAACTCTGGGTTTTTCTATGAGGCCTATGGTTGAAATTAATGGCAAGCCCTTAACACGATGGATCTTAAGTTTGGGTCATTCTGTATCTGTACGCCCATAATTTTTTTTTTTCAATAGAAAAATATCATCGAAGTTTGTCCTTGAAAAATCGAAGTTTGGGTCTTCTTTAAGGAAATGAACATAAGAAGGCAATAAATTTGTAGCTAAAGTGATTATGACCGGTTATCTCTCAATTCGAGATCATATGTTCTAAAACCCAGCTTAACAAGTCAAAGTTCATTCTAGCCCGTAATTATGTGTGGGGTAGTCCGTCCTAGTTCAAATTTTGAATAGGATTTACATAATGTTTGAAGAGAATCGGGACATATGGGTAGGTTTGGAGGAAAGTATTTAAATTCAAAATCGGTCCGAAAAATGTCCATACTTGAAATGGTCCGGTTCAAATTTGACCCGAATCCAAAATTTTATGGCCAAACCATTTCAATTTTACCCAAACCCGAAATTTTATGGCCAAGCCAAGTGTCGAACCCTACTCTAAAAACGGGTGGATTTATTGGTTTTTCGAAGAGAAAAAGAACCAAAAATAAAAACGAAGAGAAAGAGAAGCAAAGGGTTGCAAGGGTTTTATTCCCACCCAGCCTCTCATATATAAAGGAAACAAACTCGCCGTCTTGCACCTCACAGCCTCGTTTTCACTCTAGCACACAAAACCTCCAGGAGGGATTCTAGGTTTTTCAGAGGCTCATCTCTCTCTGTCGAAGTCTTAACCATGGCGACCAACGCCGCTGCACCTCCGCGTCAGCTCTCTCAGAAAGAGGCTGACATCCAGATGATGTTGGCCGCTGAGGTCCATTTGGGCACCAAAAACTGTGACTTTCAGATGGAAAGATATGCCTTTAAGCGCCGCAATGATGGTATATATATCTCGCTTTCGTCAGATTTAGTCATTTTCTTAGTCTTTGTTTATGCTTTTGTTTTTGTATGGATGCTGAGAAACTGCATTTGATATAAATTTGAAAGATCAGATTTTTTATATTATTATAGCTGTTTGTTTGTATGGTGTTTGAAATGATGGGTACTATTAAATTTGAGCTGAATTGCCTGAGAACATCTTTTCATATTGAGTAACTTTTGCTTTTGCCAGATCTGTATGGGTCGTTTAGCTTTAGTATCAGTTGATAGTTCTGGTATATTTTATTTCTCTAATGTTCCTTTGGATTAAATGTTCTTTTTTGCCTATTTAAACAGCTTCATTGGGTTGAACTTAATTGATTTTAGAAGATGAAATGTTTTTCTGCCGTTTGGGGACTGTTTCTTAGATGAACTTGTTATACCATACCAATACTGTGAGGAGTTAGTTTTGTATTTTTGATTGCACAGAGTTGTTGTCGAGCTAGATGAACATTAAACTCTACAATTTCGGTTGCGTGGCGACGAGTGGTTGTGATGCGCATTGATTAGGCATGAAATTGTGCTATCTGCGTAGTTCTCCCTATTGTCTTTCATACCTGTTGATTTAATCGGAAATGATCTTTTGTTATTGAATTTGAAGTTGGTGCTTAATTACTAAATTTTGTCTTTCTCAGGAATTTACATTATAAATCTTGGCAAAACCTGGGACAAACTTCAGCTGGCGGCCAGGGTGATTGTTGCTATTGAGAATCCCAAGGATATAATTGTACAATCAGCAAGGCCCTATGGGCAGAGGGCTGTCCTTAAGTTTGCTCAGCACACTGGTGCTAATGCAATTGCCGGGAGGCACACTCCTGGTACCTTTACCAACCAGATGCAGACTTCTTTCAACGAGCCCCGTCTTCTCATTCTGACTGATCCAAGAACTGATCACCAGGTGATGATCGTCTTTCATTTCGAGTAATGGAGTTTTGTGCTATGTTAATTTTGGGATTCTTGCAACTGTAAAAATGATGTGACTACCCAGGCCTCTGTGAAGTTAGAAATCTTAATTTATTTGTGATGCTGTATTTGTTATTTCTCAATTTTATTCTGCTCCTTTGTCTCATTGTGTTCTAATAATCTTTATTTACTTGCAGCCAATCAAGGAAGCAGCTCTTGGAAACATACCCACCATTGCCTTCTGTGATACTGATTCTCCTATGCGTTATGTTGATATTGGCATCCCAGCTAATAACAAGGGAAAGCACAGCATAGGATGTCTGTTTTGGCTCCTAGCAAGGATGGTTTTGGAGATGCGAGGTTCCCTCCGTCCAGGGCATAAGTGGGATGTCATGGTATATTTTGCTTTAATTTTGAAATTCTATGCCTGAACTTCTGTGCCTTATTTTTAAGCAACTAGAGGGCTTGTTTAAGAATAGTTTTTAAACTTCTTAGTTTCACCCAAATTTCTATTGGCAGGTTGATCTGTTCTTCTATAGAGAGCCTGAGGAGGCCAAGGAAAAGGAGGAGGAAGAAGCTGTTGCAGACTCAGGTTATGGAATGGGTGGATATACTGCACCCGGTATTGATCTTGGTGGTGATCAATGGCCTACCCAAGCTTCTGATGCTACTTGGCTAGCAGATGCCCCTGCAGCTGCCCCAGCTCCTGGTGTTGGCTGGAATGCAGAACCAGGTTTCACTTGTCAACCTTTTTTAATTTTGTAAATTTTTGCTCTATGTAAAGTCATTCTGTGGTTAGCTCATTTCCTCCTGGATTCTGCAGGGTGTTAGAAAATATTTAATGCTTGAAAGCAGGAATTCCTGTGAACTATAATGTTTTTTGGCTATGAAGTATGCACGTGTTTTTTCCCCTCTACCTAATCTGACAATTATTCTTTTTCCCTGTTTCGTTTATGTTCGATTTCAGCACCTTTAACGGCAGATGTGTGGGAAGCTATTCCACCAACACAGGCTCCTGTCCCCTTGGTTGAAGGTGCAGGTGCTGCTCCTGCCACTGGCTGGGAATGAGCAAATTTTGGAAGAGCGTTTATCACAATGTCGTTGAATTTGTAATGCGGCTAGGTTTTCTTTTATTCTTCTTTGGGTTAACTTTATGACTCCATTTTGAAAAATGGAATTGTTTTTGAAACTATTAAGTTCTAGATTTGAGTTTTTCTTGGAAATCTTGATAAGATGTTATCCTTGTATGAATTAAATATGCTTCTTTTTAATTATGTCTTAATCTTTACAAAAAAAAAGTTTTTGAATCGATTGTGATTCCCCCTTATTTCGGAATGCTCAGAATGAAGTTGTTTAAAAGCTTATGGAAATATTTTTGCTTACTACTTTTAATCTAAGGTGAATCTTCACCACTCAACACTTGACATGTGTTTATAAGCGTAACTTTAGTTAACTTTTGCTTTTGCTTTGTATTTAACCTTCTCCTAAACCTTCTCTGTTAGACTTGATCTCTTCTCCTAAACCTTCTCTTTTAGACTTGATCTCCTCTTTATGATATGTGTCACTTCTCTTTTGCTTAAATCAATGTAATTAGTTTTTAATTAAAAATATATATCAATTGTGTTTTCATATTTGCCCTTGATAGAAGCTAAACTTGCTAAAGGGTCATAAACCAGTCCAATTCTCCTGTGCCCTTAACAAATTTTATTTTAATCAACGTGGAAAACACAAAAATTAATTCTTAAAGATAAAACAAAAATCAGACCACCAAGAAAAAAGAACACCCTACTGGCAAATTCCTTCCCCCCCCTCCGGGAAAAACTCTCTCATTCTCTTTCCCCCATCACCAAAAAGTGCTTTTGATAAATGCAAATATTAAAAATTAAAATTATAAAAAATAATATGAAAATTTTATACGTTGATTAAAATTAATGAAAAATGAAAATTTTTGTTAAGAATTATTTCTTAAAATTAACGTTGAAAATTTTACACAAAAATTAATTCTTAACTTTTTTTCATTTTTTCTATATTAAAAAATGAAAAATAAAATCGAATAATGTGTCCTATTTTATTGTTTTAACTTCTCTCGTAGGAGTATTTTATAGTATTAACTTTTTTATATTTAATGTACAAAAATTCAAAGCATGTTGGTAATACTTATATTATAAACCTTCATAATATACTGATAGCAAAACAACTTCAACAAAATTCAATTCAGTTTATATTTAATCCAAATATTATAGTTTTGATAAACCAAGAAGCAAAATAAATTTCTTCACCTGATTTAGGCCCCGTTTGGGATTGCTTTTTTTGGCCAAAAATATGCTTTACTTTAAAGTTCAACAGTTTTAGGTGTTTGGTAAAAATAAAAGTGAGACTTTGGAAAAACCCAAAGGAGAGAGAAATTTTATAAAAGAAGCTAAAATGGACAAAATTGTCCTGATTTATTTTTGGATTTCCTAAGAAATTCTTTACATTTGCATGTCTTTGATTTGAAAATTGAGAGGTTTTTCTGTCTTTTTTGAAAAAGCTTTGGCTTTTTCCTAAAGTGAAAATTTTTTTATGACTAAAACCTAAATTTACTAAAATAAAATATCTCGATTATTTTAAAAGCAGTGGCCTTTTGACAGCAGCTTTTAAAAGCAGGCTATGACTTGCTTTTCAAAGCTGCTTTCAAAAGAAGCAGAGATGAACCTTTAATGAATTTTTTTAATTCCCAAAATACCATCATTTATTTTAAAAAATAACACCACCTCCACTTCCACATCCAACTCCACCACTTACACCACCACATTCACTACCTCCACAACCACCGCCATCGCCACCGCCACCACCACCACCACCACCTCCTCCACCACCACCACCTTCACTTCCATCTCCACCATAACCACCACCACCAACTCCACCTTCACCTCCACCACCAACACTACCACCACCACCACCACAACCACCACCTCCTTCAAAACCTCCACATACACCACCACCTCCACAACCACCACCACCACCACCACCATGCTGCCACCTCCACCACCATGTTGTCACCACCACCACCTCCACAAGCGCCATCCCTACCACCACCACCTCCACTCCATCACTACCACTACTACCACATGATTACTACATAACACTTTTAACATCATGTCTATTTTAGTCATTATTCACAGTTACAACAATTTTATATTAAAACTTACCAAACGGTTTTGACACTGCTTTTTGTACTAACAGCCCTTTAAAAATATTGTTTACCAAACACGGAGCTGCTTTACTTTACAACTAATTATTTTCAAAGCACAACAGAAGTAACTTTTTTTAAAAGTGACAGCAATCCCAAACTGGGCCTTAATGTATTTCATTTTATATTATTCACACTCATTAATGTAAATAATAAATGAGTAAATAATAATAATAATATGTTATTACTAATTTCATTTTAAAATGTAAATTTATAGAACAGGCCTTGCATCTGTGAGACCAAATTCGCTAATTTCATTGGAGAGGATTTCATCCTACCTTTGGAGATGCTCTTATTCGAAAGAACTGCAATTCTTGGGTTAAAAGTCTTTTTGGTTTGAGATGGTTATAGCGCCTTCCAAAAATATAAATAAATAAAATTCGAGTTCGGCTTTTGTTTGTTTGGTTTTTTTTTCCCATCTATGTGTATTTGAAATCTTCAAGCTTGACATGCTCAAGCTTTGCTCGAAAATTTTATTTTGGGTTGAAAAATCACAATAACTCAAAGAAAAATCTCTACACATGTCAAATTGTGATTGGTAAGAAAGTATGGAGACACGTATTTTCCTTTAGTTTATGAGGGGATATTGTCCAAATAGGCACTAGGTTATTTTATTTTGTATTTTTCCATCCATCTTGCTTTGTGAGAGCAATTTAAAGCTATGTTAACGCAATTACCACATCACATGCCCTTGCTCCTTTTTCTGTGAGTTGTGCTGAGATAACCATCACTTGGTTGTGTAAATGCCTTCCACCATTGCAAGTTATGAAATTACCAGCAAACCAATGACACAATCTTCTTGTATGTCAATCAGCAAACCAATGCCTCAAGCCACTCAGCCATACCTTAAAGTTTGATTGGAGCTTTATGTGCAGGGTTTGATTGGTTGCCCGAAGGGTTTTCCGATCCAATCAGGGTTTCTCTTGGATCACCTCTCTCTATTACTTTTCTTGAGGACAGTAGGTTTACTCACAAATGCTGCCAAGTTCGATGCCCAAAAGCATTGTACTCCTCAAGGTGAACAAAATTTTTGGTGCATTACCACCTGACCGGCACAAATGCATACACAACAAATAAAGTTGAAAAGAAAATGAAATGAAACAAAACCTGGACCTGCATTGAGCTTGAAGGGAGCAAATTTGTTGTTATCTAAATAATATCTACAGGTAATTAATTTTAGAGATATTAGAACCTACAAGAAGCGGTTGAGTTGACAACAACTGTAAGAGTTGCTTATTGCTTCTTTTCTTTACTTGCCCCTATCATGACAATGGACCTTATGACAAGATAAACTGTAAATTCTCAATGATCCAAGAATTAATTTTCACCTTGAAGAATATATTTCTCAGCACATCCCAGCACTATGCTCTTTTGGTTGATATCTTACCATTTATTTCATGTACAGGAACCCAAATCCTTCGGACGGGTTGAGTCAAAGTTATGATGCAAAACCTTCTAGTTAGCTTCAAAGAAACAGCAACTCCCCGTTATCTACCCAGTTCATGAAGCTTTTTGAATACTGGAATATGCCGTTATCATCACTGAGCTCAGATTCACATTGCTCTTTGCCCTAATAAATCAGAAAACAAGGCCTTCAGAATTTGTTTCTATGCTAAAAAATGCAGGAAAATAAAGATGGCAAATTTTAATGGTTCCAAAGATCTAACAGAATATGGCAAGTCTGGAAATCAATCTTAGGCGGTGGAAATCAATCTTAGGCGGACATCAGTTGTACAAAAATCAAAAGCAACTAAAATACTTTAAAATAGCATGATTCACTTGTTTCATAAATTCAGTAGCCATAGTTTCTATGAAATTAGACCATCCCTTTTCAGACTGTCCTACACCCCTCCAATTTTTAAGATGTACCATAGCCTGCAGTCGTCTGCTGTAATGTCATTACCGTACTTCTTTTCTTTTCCTTTAGGGATAGTTAGTGAGTAATGTCAATGGATATATACCAAGGTATTTTGATCTATCATTCAAAAGGTTCCAACTACTTTCCTCTATTTTTATTCTGCAAAACATGGTCAAGTGGTCACAGAACAAAGAATGCTATGGCAGAGTTCTCCTTATCTAAGTGCAGTAGAATGGTATAACCAACTTATATTTTGTCTGTTCATCAGGAAAGTTGCTAATCTTCTCTAAATAAACACAAGTACTAAAACAGTTTCATGTAATTCCAGCAAGAAGATAAAAAATAACTCACCTTTTTTGTGGATCCTGATTCACTTACAGATGTACTCGTTTCAACCTTTGGTCCATTCACAAGATTCTCCGACGAAACGCTGGCAAAAGACCTACAGACAAGAACCAATTATCAGTTGTCAGAACTAGGAAGTTCACGCTCAATGTTGCCAAGTCTAATCTGCATGCTTATTTTTGCGAGGGAAGGAGTAAGTACCTTCCATATGTTTCTTCTTCACATGAATTTCCAGATGAAGACAACCAGTCCGAATTCAGAAAATTTGAGAAGTTACAATCATAATCATGCTCATCATAAAAACTATTATCACTTTGGAGGCATTGGTCTTCTTGCATCCCGCTAAAAAGCTGCTTGCAAGGCACTGGGGAAGTGAACCTACAAAAGAACATTGTTAGACTGGAAGTCGGGTTGACATACAAACCTTTTAGACCAACTTCAACTATCCTTAACATTGGAAAGGAAAAAGTAATTGTTGTAGGCGTACACCAATAAAGATAGACCGACCATTTAATTTCTTGGCTTCGAAACTTAAAAATGTTGCAATATATTCTCTTGGTAACAAGTATATGAATTACAATTCAAGCATACCTGCAATAGGATATCTCACTTTCACAAGTTGGGATTGCTGGTGCAGACTCTGAAATCCCCTTGCTACCTCCGTGTGCAATTTCAGACAAAGGCTGATTGTGTCCTACATCTGTACTTGCTATAGGTGAATCACTTTCGGAAAGCATATGGCCATCAGATAGTGACCTTTTGATAAATGACCTACACATATAGAAAGTGGTCTTTCAAGTCATATGTAGAGCAAGTCACAGGTTATTTATTCGTTTTAGTAACATCAGACAGGCAGGAGACTGGAACTGTAATATTGATCGATTGACCTTTTTCATAAGAAGTAACAATAGATTTACTTCTCATCCTCATAAGCAGACAATTATTTTTAACCCTAAATATCATCCAGCCAGATATCAGAGATCTGGGATTACCAATTCTATGTTCACTAAATGATTAAAGAACTTTTATAAGTTGTTAAACCAATAAGAGTTTTACGTATAGAATTTCAACACGAAAATTATTGTGCCCTTTTAGTTCAATGCCTCCTGCAGCAGCAATATAAACCTAAAGAGATATGAGTCACTCCAGTACAGAGACCAATGTTTCCAATTATAAACGTATCCAGTGATAAATTTGAGGACTAAGTTTTACTGTATCCAGATATCTAAAACGTATGAAGCAGGTAAGTATACGGCAGAGATTATCCCATATTGACAGAAAACTGGAACTTAAAAGAACACTGGATATGTGGATATGTGTGCATGAATATGTTAACTATTTCCAATGTTGGTCTCCCTCTGAATTTCGATTACAGAGAACAAACAGACAGACCATTTCATACCTAACATTGTCATTACGCCTCCCCACATTGTAATGCTGGTCTGAATCCAATTCCCACAGTGCTGGTTTACCCTGTAGTGGTTGATAGTGCCCTAGGAATCTGCACAATTATGAAGAGAAATAGTGCATTCATTAGATTACATTATTCCCAAGGAAATATACAGAGTATATCAAGGTACAATTTCCAGGTTCCTTGAGTTTTCTTTGAGAAAAAACAAAGGCAACTATTAACCTGTTAATTACAAAAAAAAAAAGGGCTTATTTGACTTACACATTAATAGCATCTTGTTTCTCAGCATCCATGTAGGCATTACTGTAAAACCGTTGTAGAGTTCTAAAGAACTCCTGCGATTGAGTTGCTGCCTTCCATTGGCCTCTAGTCTCAGAGAATATCTGTTTCAAACAATTTATATCAGATACCCAAAAGTTGAGATCTGAAATCATGCAATTTAAGTACTCTTCTGCAGGAGATGTTTAGAAGGGTTACCTTATTGTGAGCTGCAGAACCACCATACTGTAGTGCAAGTGTGTCACCCATTGCCTCATAAACTCTCATCAAATCTTCAGCCAGAGGGTTATCTAGATCAATATCTGGGGATTCTGTAATTCCTAAAGCATGCAGCTGATGTCCAAGACCAACTAGCCCATAAGCATATTGGGCAACGTTTGTGCGATCTAAACAGTCGATACAATTGGTCCTCAGGACTCCTTTTTGAAACATTGGGGATCTGACGTCATAATTTCTGCTTGCATCGTCACTACCATTGCTAATTTCTGTTTCTAGGCTATCATCATCCTCATCTTTTCTGGAACAGCTATGTTGCAAGCACTTACCACTATCATCATTTTTCCTGCATCGCATCAAAGTTGTAGGCATTGTAAATAGCTTGCAAGTACTTTAAACATACATACTTTGAAACACCTACGAGTATATATGGTTATATGTACCTACTTTAAAACTACTGAAAAACAAATCATATGACATAGGAATACCAAGCCAAAAGGCGGTCTCTTGACAAGAATAACTTACTCAAAGAAGGAACCCTTCAATAATCCTTCAGGCCCTAAATTAGGAGTTACTTGACAATAGAAGATTCCAGTCAAACCCAATGCAAACGTAGCCACTCTTCCTAGATCTGTCAACACATTGGTAGCTTTGCTGCAAAAGATACAGGTTCTATTAATCTCAACCATACTTTTAAGTCATGACATTCTTTTTATCTATAATACAAAGGGAAAAGCTAGTACCCTCTGGCATGTTTGTGCAGATCCCAATGGAGAAACCTTAGACGACTCGCATCTGTTAAACTCTTATTGATATATGTGATAGCATTTGCAAACTCTGCACGGAGAATTGTTTCTCGAGGCTTCTTCTCACATTTCTAACAATAGCAATCATTATTGCAAGAAGCAAATAAGGGAAGACAGTTGAAGGACAGGAATAGCAAAAAGCAAAGCATGGATGCCCATTCAAGTAAACAAGTCCTACCTTAATCAGATTCAAAATAATTATTGGATCTCCATATCTCTGGACAAGATTTTCAAAATGAAGTCTTGTCGCCTCGTAATTATGATCCTTCCTCGATACTTGCAAAATATAGAATGTCAGTGAAACATATGAGAAATAACCACAGAGAATAAGATAAAGTGGGTGTTCTGAAGTCATACATATTATGTCAGGTTTGATATTTAGACGAGAGGTTTCCTGGGACCAGAAAAGGGGAATTGAGCCTCGGTTCTGCACAATAGAACTTATTTGCACTGGGGATCCTCCAGCAGCATCTTCAATAACAATCTGTTCTGTCTCAACATCATTAGCTACTCTACCCTTCTCATTTACACCTCGCTTTAAATATCTGCACATGTGGGAACTCAGGTGTATGAGACATATCTAAAGAATATAGCATTAACAATTAACTAATACAGGAAAGAGCATTAGCAGTATACAAACCTGGTGCCAGCAAAGTGGCGAGAACGTCTGGCAATGAGGGTCAACTTGAAATCCCTGCCAGATACAGAAAGATTGACCTGGATATTGAAGCATGAAACCATTAATATCATATCAAACTTTTCAAGTTTACCATAAAAGTACAAAACAATGTGCACAAAACTTCCTTAGGAAAACCTATCAAGGATGAAATCCTGCATTAATCACTACACTGTCAAAGTCATGGGACATGGGTACAACTAATCACAGACCATACTGTCAATTTATTCTGGCAATTCTGTAAATATTAAGAAATAGAAAGCGCTCCCAAGTACCGGACTTACGAAAACATTAACAAGCTAATACCTAAAGTTACCAATTACAAAATGTAACATCACCAAGATTTTCAGACTTTGTAAATGGGTAAAATAGTGACACACATACAAGGACAAAAATAGCAAACTGAAGGAAATTCAAGTGCAAAAGAAGTTCTGGCATGCTCTGGTAAGAAATCACTCAGTTTCCAGTTATAAGCAGTGCCACTGAAGCAATTAGCGTTATTACCTGTTTAAAGAATCCATACACCAAGGCAACTGTCCAGAGAGTATTCTTCAGACTATTTCGGATTCCACGAGTCAAGTATTCGTTCCAAACAAACATTTTTTCATAAAGGATTGGTCCTGTCTTATTATCACATAAGTTCTTTTGCAAACTAGACATGACATGGTATGAATAGCTGAAAAAGAAGTCCTTTGTGAGATCCACTGTGCATAGGAGCTTCTTGTATCTATGTCAACAAGAAAAGGAAAAAGAGGAGTAATGTACATCAATAAATAACTTTATAATTTAAACAAGTGGGAAAAAAAAAGTACTGATGAAACAACTTTATGAAGTACAAATATTAACCAGAAAGGGGAAAAAAAGGAGAAAAGGAAAGAAATTGATTTCCCCAGTGAAACCCTGATGATACCTTGTCTCATTCAATATTTATATTTACATCACAATGGCAATGAAGTTTGCCCCTGCACATGAACTGGCAAGGCAAGTGGCAATAGCCCCTAAAAAGCTTAACAAAGAAGGATCTAACAAAGAACATTTCACATTTATCAAATCAAAATAGTCCAGATTCATTATTTGCCTTATCTTAGAAATGACAAACTAAGGTACCAGAAGAACAAGAGCCAAGTCTGGATCGAGAAGGCCCACATCATTAATTTCACACTGAGGGGTGCTTTAACTATTAACAATATAGTACACAGATTATCTCCACAATGAAGAACTTTCTACTACTAGACTATTTTCCCCACACAAATTAATTGAAACATAAATAACATAACACCATGGCACGATTCTTATCGAACTACAAACTGGCAAGGTAAAATTCTGAATACTACTCTCTTAGAATGCTTTAGAAGTACCAAGTACATATTACATTTACATACAAAATGGACAAAAGACCTGTTCTCATTCTTAGAATTAGCCAATTTTGATCGCACAGCAGGATTTGGAACTGGGATCATCTCGCTCTTGGAAATTGCATAGATTGTATGGCCACAAATCGCTCCAATTTTCCTTCTTTTTGTAATAATTAGCATGTAATAAGGTCCCAGAAATTTCACGAACCCTAAAATCAGAAGAAAACATCTTAAGATTTTAAAGTAAGAATGCAAAAGATGGCAAAAGGATAAAACCATGCAAAGAATTCATACCAACAATTCCATAACAAATGGTGATAAATTTAAGTCCACCCATTGATTTGTTTCCTTCATGTATTCGTTTTAGAAGGTCGTAGCACTCATCATCCGAATATGTTGCAGGATCTTCAAGAATGTTTAACTCAGATGGATCCAATCTGTCAACCTTTAACACCCTCCAAAAGGTTCTGCTTTTGTCTCTTCCTATCATATAAAAATTCTGTTGCATACAAAACTCGCATTAATAATAGATGAGCTCAACATTGGCACAACAATGAGGTGAAAGAAAGAAACAAGCCAATGGATTCACACTTTTTTTTTCTATGTTCCTAAAAGGAGAGCAATAAAACAGACAGATTTCAACAACCGAAGGCATTAATGTCCAATTTCTATCTGAAAGAGTTAAAAAGAGATTAGATTTCCAAATTAAATAGGAATAGAAAGAGATTGTAAGGCCAGTATTCAAGCTTTATTGCCCTGAATTTTAATAACAAATCAAATTAGATGGACAGCAGGTCAAGATTTGCAAAGGCTCCCGGTTCTGTGTAAGAACTAGCAGATTCAATGGCAAAGCCTATCCGGAAATCTGCATCAATGAAATTTAACATATGTACATACATATAGACATATATGAACTCAAACTAACTAAAAATAAAAAACCCAAATCATAAAGTTGACTAAAATCAGTGTAGAATCAGAACCAAAACTTAAAAACTGTTCAAATCTCAAATATTTGTGCCAAAACTGAATTGGAATGAGTTCAACACCATCCTCCTCCAAGTCAAATCCAGCTTTACAGAACTAACATTAGCAATCTAGCAGGATGCGTATTATGCTGATCCAGTCAATGCAAAAAACCAAAAAAATTGCAAAAAAGAAAAGATCAAAATCAATAGCAACTAGCAGTCATGCATAAACAATTCTAACACACACACACACACAAACAAGAAACCAAATAGTATATGCATTCCAAAAATCAAAACAGATCAAAGCTTGAAACACGCATATATATGAACATGTACAGTACCGAGCGAGTCTCGTAGAGCTTGAACTTCTGCAAGAAGCAAGAATTCGGTTGTTCTGGTTCGAGCCGATTAGGGAGCTCTGTCTCGGAGTTCATGATTTCGGATGAACCCGAGCGTCAAAAAGCCCGGGCAAAAGCTTATATTCAAAACCTGTAAAAGCACTCTAAAACCAACTCTGCTAAATATTTTTGAGAACCTCAAACTTTATATATACAGAGATACAGGAGACAGACACATATATGTATATGCGTTACACAATGAGAGGCAGAGAGAGCCTGTGAAAATATATATATATATATATATATATATATGTTTCAGAATTCAGAGTACAAGTTTGAAAGAAAGAAAGAACAAAAGGGAAACTATTACAAACGAAAAGCTAAGAAGCTGGAAGAAGCTATTTTCTCTGACTTTGTGTTTTGCTCATTAAGCAAAGCAGACAGAGAAAGGCTTCAGATCCTCAGGGAAGCAGAGAAAGGCAAAGACAGCTTCCGCTTCCGTATCCACAAAAAAACAATAATATAAATAATAATATTGCCAATAATAATACCTCCTTTATTTTTATTTTTTAAAAAAAGAAATCTGGTTTTTCTTGCTGGGTCGGATTTATAGTATTGATTTTTTTTTCTTTTTTTCTTTTGGGTCGAAAAATTATTGACCTACTGAGTCAACTCAAGACTTACCAAATTTTTATTTATTTACTTATTTATTTTGCAAATATTATATGTTCATTATTGTCAAATAAAAAAAAGGGAAAGGAAAAGGTTTTATTTTATTTCCAGTGTTTCAGGAATTTTGTCTTTTTGGCATATGATGCTTATTTTATTTTTACTTGGGTGGGGGTGGGGAGACGTATCCCCAATAATTATTCACTTTTAAATGGAAAAAGAATATTAAATTAGGAAAAGGAAATACCAAGATGATATCATAGAAGTGAGAATATGCTAATATGCTTTCCTATACTCAACCGGTCTCCTTTTTATTGTGAATTACAGAATTAGATATATACTTGTCAACCGGTCTCCTTTTTATTATAAATTACAGAATTAGATATGTACTTGTATTCAAATACTTATTGAACTCGTCGTAAATCTCATATACATGTATTTAGTATTTAGTGTGTATTGAAATACTTATTGAACTCATCGTAAATCTCAAATACTCGTCGTAAATCTCAAATACAGAATTAGATATATATTTTAAATACGGCAGGTTCAGTCGGGGATTAAAATAGCATCCCTGTTGCGCTCCTAACTTCATACTCGAATACTTGATTCTATCATTCATACTCAAATAAGTATGTATTATGTAAAATTGCCAATAAAAACTCAAATGCTTGCATTTTGCGTAGATGAGAGTTCAAATTTACGGCTGAGTTTTGGTCTTGTATTTGGTTATCTGCCGACAAATGGGGGAATTGCCTTTTATTCAAATTTTAGAAAATTGAATAATTACCATTTCAACAGATTTGTGAAATTACATTCACTCATCCTAATAAGCAATGTGGGGCCAGGCAATAAATACACTCCTCCTCAAACAAAACAAAAAAAACAAAAGACACTTCTTCTACACTACACGTATGTTGTCTTATTGCTATACTTAGCTGTTTTTTCTTGTTCTAACCCAAAGAAAAAGATTGTGACATGTCATCTTTTTCATGTTGCCTTATTGCAATGTTATCTATAAAAAAAATACTTTTATATTGCAGTGAATGTGATTTCCTTCCAATATGATCTCAGATTTGCAGACTTGTCAAATCGAATTTCTTTTATTGGGGGACCATAATGCACATAATTTAACGGAAAATACTAACTATTTTCCTTTTGAACTTTTCTTTTTATTATGCAATGTTGTGTGATATAACCGAACCCCTTCTCTTTTGAGATCATCTGTCAAACAAAAATTATTTAGTCATTTGATTAACAATGTGATAATTTAGTATTTAACCCGAGTTGTGATTAACACAAATTTTCACTGTATATATGTGAGTTTTAATAAACTTCAAAAGGTGACCTAAAAGATAGATGGTTCTACTTAATGAAAATGCAAAAAGAGAAAGTATAAAAGAGAAGGTAATAGCATTCCTTAATCATGTTAAATTGATGGGTTGTCATGTTATATGCTTCACCTTTTTAACACATGAAAACTAAATTGATATGTTTTCATCATAACGTGAACAACAAATCTTCCCAAAACCCACTTGTTACTTTAAAGAAATAAATGCTTGACTCAACAAAAAATTCATAATAATTGTAATTTATATATATATATATATGTTATGCATAAACAACTACTTTCAATTAACCAATTTTCCGAGAGCATTTTTGTTCACCACTTTAATCCAATGTATATCCTCACCATCCTTCTCAATTATTGACACGTATTCATTGATATAATCATGGTTCCATAAATACAAAGCAAAGGGTTAACTATGTTTATGTCAATGGATACATGTCAAGTGTTGAGAAGGGTGGTGAGAGTATACATTGGGTTAAAGTGGTGAGTAAAAATATTTTCCCAATTTCCCCCCCTTCCAAGTCATTGCCACTACAATATTATATGTGCACCTCTAGTTTGGTTATCTTATAAAAAATAAAAAATAAAAATCTCTAGTTTGGTTATTTTCCCTAAAACATATTTTGGAGGGTTAAAAACCAATTAATGAGAAGTTATTGAAGAACCCATGATTAAGCTAACTAGTTGACCATCACAAATTTATAATATAATCATATATACTATTAAGGGGTATATTCAATTGAGATTTTAAAGAAGTTTAAAAGTCGAGGTGTATTTAATCACGATTTTACAGAAGTCTAAAAAATTATAAGTGTATTCAATCCATACTTTTTAAACTCCATCCAAATTTAGATGTATTCAATCATGACTTTAAAAGGCTCAATAAAAGTTTGGGTGTATTAAAAAATTCATTGATTTTAAAGGAAAGGAAATACAAAAAGTGATGGATTTCATTTCATTCTAGACTAATTTTAGGCAATGACAAATCTTTGCTTCCCCCCAAGAAATTTTGATAGATATATTATTTTTATTCTCAAGATATGATTTCACCACCTATACTACCACCATCTTGTCATGACTATCATTACCGCTACCGCCACCTTTACCACCACCACTGTCATCACCACTGTCGCCCCCAACCCAAGCGCCACCACCACCCCTAAACGTAACTTGCACCACCACCTCCACCACCACCATCGCTGCCACCCCTATCGTCATTTCCATCCCTATCGCTGTCACCACCACCACCATCACTGCCGCCATCCCCACAACCACAGCCACCACCAACATTGCCACCACCACCGCCCCTACCCTTAGAGCCACTAGCTCAACCACCACCGCCATTGACACCAACACCACCTCCCCAAGTTCCACAACCACCACTGTTGTTCCCACCAACCTTGTTTTATTTCTTGAATAACTACATTATTGTTTTTATAACTTTTTTTATTTTTTTTAATGCTATAAACTCTATTAAAATCAATAATAAAAGTCTGACAAACTCAATTAAATATATATATATTAATTTAGTCAAAATTTATGTGGAGTTTGTAGAATTCAGTCAAACTCTATTAGATTCAATTAAACTCCATAAACTTTATAACTCGTTTGAAATCATTTAAAATTTTAATTGAAATGTAACCGTCAATGATTTCATTTTTTATTTGAGGATAAGCAATAGTTTTTATTGATAAACAAACAAAAGTATAAAGCAACAATGTGCCGAATGTGGGTAAAAAAATCTTCTCTAGTGACCAAATGCAATAACACGTTGAATTGATCCGGAGAAAATCACGCACAATTCAAAAATGACTAAATAACATGAAAAACATGTCCTCCACATGCCCTTAGACGTAGTAAGAGGTGCGGCAAGTCAAGTTTGTGCATCCTCCTCCTACTTCGCATGAAGTGGTCAACATCATGTTTGGTCATCTATTTGGAATGCCAAGGTGCCAGGAAAGGTGCGCCACTTTTGGTGGAGAGTTTGCTCAAATATCCTCCGTACAAAAGACAATTTTCTTAAGAAACATGTGCAGGTGGACAACGACTGTGTTTTCTCCAACTCCTACATGGAATCATCGCTCCATGTGCTTAGATATTGTCCGTTTGCAAAGAGTGTGTGGTTGCAGCCACCGAACAGCTAGCACGAAGGAATGGGTTCGTGCATGCTCGGAATCTCTCGCAAGTTCGCAACCTATGTTTTTGAAATCTTTCTTATGACATGTTGGGCTACATGGGAAGCTCGAAATGGATGGTTGTGGAATGATCAACGTATACAACCTCAGGAAGTTAGTGCATAGATGGACCAAACCTAATATTGGCTGTCTAAAGATGAATGTTGACGGCGCCTGGCAGCCCGGGAGTAGCGAGGGCGGCATAGGCATTGTTGTTCGCAATGAAGATGGCACGGGAAGGAGTGTTATTGGCGGAGGAAAGGGGTTTGCGTAATATTTCTTTTGAGAGTGATGCTCTCTAGATTCTTTCAGCTATTCGAAGTACATCCATTGACAGATCTTTACTTGGGCCTGTTGTGGAGGATACCAAGAACTTGTTGGTGCAGATAAATTGGAGATGGTTTTACCCACATCCGTCGCACTGCCAACTCTGTTGCTCGCCGTATAGCTAGCGCGCTTTGCTCTTCATGTTGAGACCTCGCTAACTTGGTTTGAGGAGCCCCCAGATTTTATTTCAGATGTATTGTTTGAGGATTGTAACTTGTAGTTTTTATGGGTATGTTTCTAGGAATGGGGGGTCGCTTTACGGAGGCAAGGCTCCTTCTCCCATGCGGGGTTTAGAGGGTAGGCTACGTAGTAGTTGACCAAAATGCCCATTAGTGTATAGGTACTCGTCTAATCCTCTAGAACTCACTCGGTTTTTGTATTTGTTTCATTCATCATCATTAATTAATAAAACAACTATCACATGTGCCAAAAAAAAATTCGATTTAGCAATCAAAAGCACATGTACTCAAACCTACAATACAGATCCGCTGCACAACAATAAAAATGACAAATCCATATCAAAAGCCAAAACTAAATAAAAATAAAATAACTTAAAGATAAAACAAACCACAACAAACTAAGAAATTTTTTTTTGTTGAGAATTATTAGACTTAAACAAACTAAAAATAGGACTACCCCTTCCATCAATGATTTCATATATACTATATATGAATGGCAAATGCAAAAGTAATTAAGAGTGGGGTGGTAGTCTCATTGTTGTTGCATGCAATTGCCACGTCAGCATCAAGTTAAATAATTAAATTCCAAGATAATCAATTCATGCATTCATTTGAAATATTCAGGGTTTGCTTTAATGTGTTGTACTGCTTCTTCATCATTAAATCATCCAGAAATACCCTTGAAATATTCAAGGATGCATGAATTTTGCAAGAATATATATTAGACAAAAAAGAAAAAGAAAAAGAAATTGGCCTAGCTAGCTCCCCCATGTGTCCATCCATCATCCATGTC
This sequence comes from Prunus armeniaca, assembly GCA_903112645.1. Lineage (NCBI taxonomy): Eukaryota > Viridiplantae > Streptophyta > Magnoliopsida > Rosales > Rosaceae > Prunus > Prunus armeniaca. Next base: position 2,729,420 of record CAEKDK010000003.1, on the reverse strand, counting down.
GTGCTTTCTATTATGCCTTTCTTTCTTCTTCTTTCTTTTTGTGCTGAATAACACTTTAAATTTAAAAGACTGACTTCATCATTCATTTAGTTTTTTTCTTCTTCTTTTGATTACATCAATACATGCATCACACTAAATTATAAGTTTATTTAAGTATAAAAAAAGTAATCATGCATAAAATAATAACATAAAGTTTTTCTTTTCATTAAATAAATACAAATGACACCCTCATGAAGCAACCATTCCTTTCAATATTGAGCTAGATATATAGAAGGTCGAATGGAAGACCATGAGGAAAACTCATATGTTTTAGGGAAATGCTTCCAAATAAATAACACCATTAGTGTAACATTGTTATTTCGATAGAATTGTTGTAATAAATAGTCTCATTATATCGATATCATCTCGATAGATATTGGCATTCTCGTATTTTTCCCTATATTTTATGACTCAACCTGGTGAAAGCAATTGATGTTTCATTTTGCTTTTTGATTAACAAACATTCTTGAGCTAAACGTGTTGCATGTACAAAATTAAATATTATATATCTCCAATAACTTTCTAGGTCCCCATATAGACCAAGAAAATTAAAAAAAACTAAAAAAATAAAAAAATAAAATATATGGATGTAAATGTTGAACAAATCATGGTTTCGCTTTATACACATAGATTTCCATTAATTTGATTGATTAGATGTAAAATTCAACCTACCAAACATAAGAAATGAGTTAATTGCGTTGAGGTGGGCAACCCTAATCAACACGGTTAGCTGTATCCTCCATGACCACTTCAATTTATTTCTCATCACACAATTTTAAATAATAATAAATAAATAAAATACATTTATTTTCCACCATTCCTTATCCTCTTCATTATCACTTGCCTACAACACAAAGGAAGGTAAAAAAAGTCAATCAAGGTCGTGTGATGATCGGACGGCTGTAACGAAGCCAAACTCGGTGAGATCTAGTGGGAATTACTTTTCAACGTGTCCTGATCTAGACACGTAGCTGGAGACAGCCGAGTGGATGACGTGGAGTTACCTGGAGCTTTCATATCCGCCACGTGAATATTATTTGGCTTTGACAGCGACACCACGTGTCTTGCGTGGGGTTGGTCAAAGCAATCATTTACAAAGCGGCGGATCCAAGAGGGCATTTGTCAACACTCGTCGCCATTGCGTGCCTTCTCCTCCGTAGTCGAACTCTCTTTTCCCATCTTCAGCAAATGTAAATATTCAACATTCTGGACGTGTTGTTTACATGGTGATTTATTCAATTTCCACCAATATAATTATAAAGCATTTACCATAATGTCCTCCATCCATGATTTGGGGTTCTCTCACATCAATCAAATTTTTTTTTTTCATGGTGGAACAAAAATAAATAAATAAATATTACCACATTGGGATATGAATTTTTAGGACTGTTTTGATGCAGGTGGAATTAAGTTTTATTTATTTATTTATAGAAGAAGCGATTGCGTACAATCTTCATAATGTATGATATCAGGAGTCATACCATCTTAACGCTTCATCTAAAGAAAGAGCAACACAAGTTATTATATGAGCAATCATATTGGTCTCGCGAAAAGCAAAATGCAAAGTACAACTCCCACTGTTAAGGAGCATCATTTTTTAATTACAGTGAAAATTGGATGAATTTTTATGTCCTTTTTCATCTTACATGAAGGGATTGTGACATGTACTTTCGAAAACATGATAGGGTAAGATTTATAATCGATGTAAAGGACACTCATTTACAATTTTGCTTTGAAGATTTCCTTTCTAATCTGTATAATTAGGTTTTGCTATCTTTTTTTAAAGAGATGAATAAATCCGAGTTATATTTGAGCAGCAACCTTTACAATAAGAAAGAAAATTTACATGCCAAAAACAAAATTGAAAATATATGAGCAAAAAGCCAAAAAAAGGAAAAAATTATTTGAGTAAATTACTCGAGTTAGTTTTGAGTAAGACCGTAATACGACCACGTAATATATATATATATATACTTTATTTATATTATAACACGTATTTTATTTATTATTATATGTATATATCATAAGGTATAAACTCGTGATCTACTCATGTTATTAATAAGTCTGGTATTAGTCTTCAAATTACATCACAATTAATGTTCTAGCTTCTTGTTTAGGCAGGGAGTTGTTTTCTTGCTGAGCTTATTGCAGATGTGGTGGGCCTGTGTCTGTCTCACAGAGGAAAAAGACCTCCAGATAGAGATTGGACACAGAGAGAGAGAGAGAGAGAGAGAGAGAGAGAGAGAGCAATAATTGAGAGAGTGAGTAGTGAGAAATCAAAAGGTGGTGAGTTTGCGTAAATTGCCAGAGAAGCCTTTTTCAATGATTCTAATCAATCCGGGATGTGGGTTGGTTTGGGTTGATCACTTTGGATTCTCCTCCCTCCTCCACCTATTCGTTTTAGCATCTAACTTTTTATGCACAACAACATCATTGAAAACATGACTGTATTTTCCAAAAGCGTAGTTTGTGTCTCGACTCTGTAAATTCTCAATCTCTGGCTCGACTTTTCTGCTATCTACATCTTCTCCAGTCCCTTTTTTTATATGCATGCAGACAAAATTACTCTTTCATGTAGGATGTGTTTATGGTTCAAAGTCTTTATGGTTGTGGACAGCAATTAATCACCGCTACATTCCCTTACTTGTGGAGAGCAACTAAGGGGAATCTAGGAATAGGGGATTAAATAATTGAACGGTTGGGTATTGGATTACGAAATTAATTATAGGGATAAGTATCTCCTACGTGCTTCTCCTTATAGTCATTTTCAATAAAATTAAGTGAGGTGATTCGCCACAAAATCACTTGAAACCACCTAAAATGATTATATGGAGAAGTGATTATTGGCCAATGCAGAATCATTGCCAAACGAGCCTTAGTAAACGCACGAGAAGTCAGAAATTGAAATAATTCCAATGCCCATTCTTAGTAAATAAACATGCTAATACACAAAATAGTTTTTACGATTTAAAGTCATTTTAACAGTTTTTAGATTATATTTTTTTTCATTTGGCCACTCGTTGTTAAAGACAAAAAAAGAAGTCAATTAATAGTGAAAATGATTGTAACAAAAAGAAGAAGATTAACCGTCGTATTTAGGAACCATTTATTGAGCTTAGACTTTACAGACACATCCAAAGCCTTTGGATTTAATTAAAAAAAATAAAAGCTGGAGCTGCCATTATTTGTTAATTGACTTGAGATTGATTGCATGCGATAGTTAACATTTGTCAAATGTGTCAAAAACAATTATGTTTTATGCTCTCTGACTTTTCCAAAATCTAAATCTTTGAAGCTAATATCAAAACAGATCAACCCTAATTAAGACTTAATAAAAGATTTATGATGAGTTTTGGCTTTTAATAACATGAAAGGGATAGTAAACAATTCTATGGTGGAAAGGTGGAGATGTCTAAATCCAAGCACTTAATTTTTTAGGTATGGATGAGAAGGGGTTCCAATTCCACATCTCCTTTCTGTTTGAAAAGAAGAAAGAGGAGAAGTTTACAAACAAGTCAATACAGTTTTAATTTTTAGAATCAGTTTAAACAATAGTACATGGCAGACAAGGGGCTTATAACTCAAGTGACTACATTTGAGTCCTAGGTTCGATTCCTCCCTCCCCATATCGCTCGTATCATTAAAAAATGGCAACACCAATATTACATGGCAGAAAACGAAGGCCTTTATATTGGGCTAAATCAAAACTGGCTAAATTTGGCCCACTTAACTTTAACCCATCAATAAAGCTTGCATTGCTATTCACACCCAAACATCTGATCACTTGTAACAACCCAGATTATGTTTTCATGTTCCTTTGGGAACACATGAGACCACATGCTTCAGACAAAGGGTACAAATTAATACAATACAAGGATTTAATAATGTTATGAATGACGTTTCGTTAGTTGAATGTAATAAAAACCTGCATATTAAAATCTGATATAATTGTTGGAACTGTGGACCTGGCATATGGGAGACAGTGGGCTCACATGTTTGTTTATAACTTTATATATCTTACGAGGAGGGTTCCGTGTTGAAGCGCACACAAACATATGCAGAGGCACATGTTGTCTTCTTCACTCGTTCTGTAACCATATCTAGTCCTGCCTTTGGGGTCAGAGCCGTCCCTGAGCATGGCCTCCCATCAAGGGTTCTTAAAATATATATAAGTTGTTAGAATCATAGAAAAGTCTATTAATAAATTAGGATCTCAATTATTTTTTCTTGTTAAGAAGTATAGAGTTTTTGAACAAGTGAAAGTCTAAATACTCTAAATTAATCAACTTTACGGGGTGGAGAACTCGAACTTGGATGTAGGGGGCGACATAACTACCCTGTCCAATTGGCCTAACCTACGTTTGCAAGAAGCATAAATTTTCATCCATGCACTCTTGTATTTTTGTTTTTTGTTTTTAATGAAGCAACTATATTTAAGCACAAAAAAAAATACGAAACTGTTCTTTTATGTGGAGACTATGCTGCTTCTTCCTTTTATTTCACCCTTCCCTTTTTTTATTTATTCCTTGTTGCATGTAGTTTGGCCTGTCTATGGATGGAAGGATTTCTTCTAAATAGTTATGTTGTCAGACTGTTAATCTCGACGGTTTATAACCTTGGTATAATGGTATATAGGCATACCTCTGCAAGTTTCTTGTGCTCGTTGTCGTTGGACATCACAGACAGATTCCGAGGACGACAACTCCAAAGCAAACCCTCCACAAGAAACATATGAATTGAGTAACAGGACCTCACCTCCACTATAAGCCTTTCAACTCCAACTAGTACCGAAGACATTGTTCTAGATTTGCTAAAATCCTTCAGGTTAAAGTTGAAATATAAGACCAAAAAAACAAAAGCAGACTGAACAAAACAATGTATGAATTATTATTATTATTATTAAACATGATTACAGAGAGAGAATTTGCATAAGTCTTTTATTACCTTCCCTGACTGAGATGAAGCAACCGGGCTTTGTGGTAAAATTTTTGTCATGTCTAATTCGAACCTTATATTCAGATACACAGCTCCACTTGACTTTTTTAGCAGTTCCTTCAACTTTATGGACCAAAGAGAGCCGAAGCAAGTGTCCAAGAAGAGCTGAAACTTTAGGTGCCATGGACAAGGAGCATTTATCTTTATCAAAGTAGATGGAAATACTTTGCCATCGTACTCAAGCGAAAGTAAATTCGGAGTATCAATCTGAACCTCCACAAGCTTGTTACACTTGTGTAGCTTCAACCTTCTTAGGTTGTGACTTGAAATCGTAAGCCTTCCTATCCATTTGCAGGCAATGTGTAATTCTGTAAGGAAGGGAAAACTAGAGAGGAGTTTATTGAAAGGCAACCGTGTGATGAGCTCAGCTTCAATGGAAAGTGTTTTAAGATGATGGCACATTCTTCCACATCAATGGTACATAGGTTCATACTCCGAGATGCAGAATCTATAGACAGACTTTGAAGGCTAGGTGCTTCATTAATGTGAATCCTCTCAAGTTGAGCAGCAGGAGGCAGCAACAGGACCACTTGCTTGAGCTTATCAAGCCCAAATATGTGCAAATTTTTGAATCCGGCACAGCGGATGGGAATGATTTCCTCCATTAAAGGGCAGCTAGAGATGAGTTCCCTGTTTATCCACAAGAAAAATGCGATATTTAGTGTCACTAGGGATGAGAAATTAGAGTACAGTTTGTGGAATGGAAATCCTGTGTCAACACTAGATGCAAAGTAAGTCTTTTGAGATCATGGCATGCATCCATGTTAATGGTACATGGTTGCGTATAACCCCAGAGAGTAGAAACTATAAATAGAGTTTGAAGGCTTGGGGTTTCAGTGTGAACCCTTTCAAGATGATCATCCCTAGACACCTCCAGGATCAGTTCCTTCAGTTTATGAAGGCCAAATACATGCAAATTTTTGAACCCCGGACAATGGAGGAGAATGATTTCCTCCATTAAAGGGCAGCCAGAGATGAGTTCCCTTACTGTGTGATCATCCATTCAGACACAGGTAACCGAAAGCTTCCGGAGAAAAGGGAACTTTATGGTGTCCTTAGAGTGATATGGCTGCTGAGGATCATGCAACTTGAAAACACAATTGCTTAACACATGTGTAATCAATGCCCTGGCACCAAAAATGGTTTGAGGCCTGCTGTACCAATGACGAAAATCATCTTTTCTACTAGTTAGCTTTATAATGTTGAATGAACATTCTTAACCCCTTTTTTCATTGCCAAGTCAATCCATTTGTCAACAACAGAATCCAACTCAATATCAACCATGAGGTCCATGGACAGTATGAATTTCTGCAAGGCAAGAGTTTGCCTACTGCAGAATCCAAATAAAGAGGCATCCACATATTCCATAAACTTGTTGTAAGTTCTAAAGTCTTCAGGATTAGCTTCCTCAAATGTTTGATTGCATAGAGTAGCATAATAATCTAGATCAAGACCTCTTATTCCGAAGTGAGATTGATCGAATTCGAAAATGGGGAAAGATGCATGAACATAGTGCCATCGCTTGGACAAGATACTAGTTCGATCAACATCTAGTTTCATGGGGAGAAAAGACAGGATATGATAGATGATAAAATCAGGCAAAACTGAGATTCTATCTGTGCCATCATCTATGATGTGAAGCTTCATTCATTTGCAGGTTGAGCTATGACCTCAATAGGCCTCCTCCTCCTCCTTTATACAAATTAGGTAGCAAAAACACCTCTCCCGACAAACTTTCGTTAAGCTCTCAGTAATCTTTCTTAAAAATAAGGGGCATTGCATCTGTTAGGTTGCCTATCACTCTACGTATTCTTGTTTAGAATGGGACTTGAATATGCTGGGCTTTGTCTCAAAAGTGGCTATGCAATCATTCGCTCCGATGCTAAGTAAGTAAACAGCACCTGAAACAAATTCATTCACCCTTACTTCACCCCGTTTCTCCCTCAGAAATTTCGTCGATCACGTTCTTGAAATTAATAATCTGACTTTTAACATCAATCACCTGTTAAAAGGATTTCAAATAAAAAACTAGCATACATATGTTACATTTAGAACAAATTTGTAAGTGCAAGAAATCTGGCACATATATTAATGTCTTGGCAGAGATAATACATACCGATCGCCCTTGGTGAGTTTCCAACAGAGCACCAGCTCCTGCAGATGCAAAGTTGACTCCATACGGATATGCTAAACTAGAATTACCAACATCTGATCCATAACAAAAAAAACTCATCCAAAAAAACATAATGTAATGATGATACCCGCGTCCGAAAGTTTTAACGGCCTAAAGTTTTATTTCATCAGCCTCGGCAGAAAACTAGTCTTGTTTAAACAAGTTGTTCGTAAAGAGATATATTATATACACATGGTTGTAACCGATGATAGGAAAAAATTCCTCATCTCCTCATGCCATGCAACCCATTATCTCACCGAGAGATATATGTATTCATAACCACAACTTTAAATTCAAATTCTCAAATGACGAAATTGCAAAGGCAAATTTGATAATTATAATCATTAAAATAGTTCTGTAACACAAAACTATTGAAATAGTAATTACACAAAAGAATGTCTCTTTATCATTTCAGTGTGCTAGCTACAAATTTGAATATAACAAATAACAAATAAGAAATATTCATATCAACATAGAATTTAAATAAAATACAATAAATAGACAATTGAAACATAGTTTATGATTTAAGGCTTAGACTTTAGTCCGTTCCCCTCTACATAACCAAGACAGCAGCGAAAAGCCCACTGGCAAGAGATCCGGCGACGGCCAACCTATTTGAAATGGCACCGCTAGGGGCCGGTGCAGGAGCATCTCCAGACGAAGAGGGAGAAATCTCTGGAGAGGCCACAGGGGAAGACGAGGGAGGAGAAGGTGGAGAGTTGGCAGCTGGCTTGCTAGAAGGAGCAGCCTCCGGTGAAGTGCTCGATGGAGAGGGAGCGGTAGTTGGTGTAGTGCTCGATGGAGAAGGAGTGGCCGTAGGTGGGGTGCTCGAAGGAGAAGAAGAAGGTGGAGTGCTCACTGGAGAAAGAGAAGGTGGAGAGCTTGATGGGGAAGCAGAAGACGCAGCCTTAGGAGAGCTTGATGGAGAAGCAGAAGATGCAGCCTTAGGAGAGCTTGCAGAAGATGCAGCCTTAGGTGGATGGCTAGACGGAGAAGGAGCAGCTGATGGTGGAGTGCTCGATGGAGAAGCTGCATGGGACTTGGATGGTGACGATGCAGGGGATAGTGCCCTTGTTGAGGCCACCAACAGAGCAGCCATGATCACCAAAACCACGGCGCTGGAGCGAGCCATTGTAGAGAGAACGTTAGGGTTTTTTTGTTTGTTTGTTTTTCTGAATTTGGCACTTCTCTCAAAAGGTAGAGAGAAGACCAAGAGGCAAATGATGGGTTGATGTCAATTGAGGAGAGAAGAGTTGCTTTTTATAGAAGAAAAATGAGGAACTTGGTTAACAGATCTTCATTGGATTATGAGAAACTTGTTTGACCTCCGAATTTCAAGGGAGTTCTGGGCGGTGGAGATTCTCTCCTTTGATGTATATAAGGAATGTTTTTTTTTGTTATTAGAAACCGTCACATGACACCAAGAACGTAACTAAAATGGCACCATTGTCGGCACCAACTTGGGAAAAAATCTAAATTTATAATTTTGCCCAACTATAGCAAACCACGTGTATGTTGATAAAACTCTTAAGTTTGTAATTTATTTTATGGTTTCATTAATGGGTATATTTACGTATCAATAATGGATATGGGAGGAAAGGGAATGATTTCCATTCATAACTTCCCATATATATATATATATATATATATATATATATAAAATATCAGAGAGCTTCCATTGAAGGATCCCTCAAATAAGCTTATTTGAGGGACACCCCTTGTAGGCCCCACTATGGATTGTATTTCACTAATCCAAACGTCTATTTTGTAGATACTCATTCAAAGATCATCTCTACAAAAAATCACTTGAATCCGATATCATTTGACCACTCAATTGAGTTATTGAATTTTTAGTACTTTCTTGAAGCACCGTGTTCATTGATTTTGTAAGACACAATTGGATGTCGAAACGGTTTCCGATTTGTCTAATTTTTTGTAAGGATGATCTTTGAATGAAGACCTAAAAAGTATATGGTTTGGATCGTTGGAAAAAAAATTGTAGGATACCCTCAAATAAAATTATTTGAGGGATCCCTCAATAGAAGGGGACTGATAAAATATATATAATATATATATATATATATATATATATATAACAGCTAAATGTTAAATCTCGGTTTATTATTTGCATTAACACGTCCTATTGAGTAATGGTTAAATTAACTTACTTCATACTGGATTTGGTTTTCATCTTATTAAGGTAAAAATTGTTACCCCAGCCAACAATACAGAGAAATGGGAAAAAGCACAGTAACTCCATGCCAAAAATTGTTAACCCTTGGCCTTCCTTTGCCTTCCATTACACGAGGAGATAGCGTGTATTCATAACAATTGGTCTGTTGAATTATTGATCAAGTATTAAATTTGCCGACTGGCAACTTCCCTTTTTATTTTTCTCTTTAATTTCCAAGTATAACGTCAACTTTTTTTTTTTTTTTTTTTTTTTTATTATTATTTTTATAGTACAAGCAATAGTATAAAAGGGGAGGGTAATTTTCCACACACACATACAACTATGATGTCGTGGTTCGAGCATGAGATCTCTGGTTTGCAAGTCATTGTCCTTTTTCACTAAGCTAGACCCCGTTGACTTATATAATAAACTGTAGATATACATATGATTTTCAGCATTTGTTTATAAATGCAAACTACCATTAAACACATGTACTAAAGCATAAAACTGCACGTCTTTATGGGAAGATATTTTGATACCTAAGCTACTGTTGCCCCTTCACATACGTCGCAAATTGTAAACCCACGACCTTCACAATATGGACATTTTGCTCCCTCTTCCACCCAATCCGAGAACTGCTGTCATTTAACAAACTAATTAAAACTTCATCCTGGACGGATAATGCTCGAAAATGAGAATATTAATATCTCTCTTTGAAACCTCTAACCTGTTCTTCAATGTTTGGCTCGCCTGTTCCATCACATTCTGCAACAAAGAAATACAGATAAGCTACCAAGGGGACTGTGGATAGTTGAAACAAAATATGCAAAAGTAGAAAAATAAAACTAATGCATATCATCATCAAAGCCATTGGTGTTCAACATTATATTTAAAAATCAGATCAAACAAAATAAATATACAAATTCTTAGTATGGGTGGATTTAGAGTACTTCTGCAAAAGTTTAGCGTAGCATGGCAATGGTTTATAAACTTGAATATAGTGACTAAGACGGGAGACAGACAGGAAGTACCTGGGCACAATAAGCGACCCTCCCCTCGACAAGTAAGACACCTTGTTGTGGTATTCATTGTCTTGCTTTCACCTACTTTTTTTTGGTTCCTGCTAAGTCTAGACGAATCTTTCCAGCGGTTCTCTCCAAGGAGAAAAACACGATGCTTAGATACCTCTACTTTTGTAACGCCTTCTTTCACAAGTGTTTGCTGGACCTCTGAAATTTCTGTTCCAGAAGTAACTGCAGCTCCATTTGTATCTTCCCAAACAACATAACCCACGCAACCATTAGAAGAATTACGATGTTTCAGCCTATGTAGTGGTTCGCTATAGCTTATACGAACATGATCAGGTTGCTAGCTCAAGGCCAACCAGGAGAAGAAAATCAGTTTACCAATATAATCAGCTTCATTTATTAGTATCCAAAATAAGTTACGGTGTGTTCCCAGTTACCACAGCACATTACATCACAGTCATATCGTATTTATTTGCATGTTAAATGATTGTCTCATGAACTGGAACCAAGAAAACTGATGTCTGAGTTACTAAAAATAGAGTCGGCGCTTCAGGTCCGTTTCTCAATTAAGTAACAGAGCTTCTTGGTTGGTACTTAGTACTGTTTGCTACAATTCTTTACAATTTGGTTGAAGAAAATGAAGGCTTAGTTCACTTCAAATTGAACCATCAAATGAGTTTTTGGCTCCTCTTGAGGAATGCAAGTAATGACTTACCAAACCATTATGTTCAGTTCCAAGTGAGGAATGATATATTGGTACTGAAACTTAAAACATCAACGGCTTCCACTTAATAAAGGCTAATGGTATGTCGTCAGAAGGCTATACCTTTTGTGTAGCAGTCAGAGTACTCCCTTTGTTATCCAGACCCTCAATTTGTGCCACCGTATATAATTGTTCAAGAAGTTCTGCAGTCACTATGCCATCTTGAGGGGCGTCTAAGGAGGCCTGTCAAACAAGATATTATATTTTGCGTTGTGAAATTTTTGTTCAACTTGATGATTCTGAAATTTTACTCTTCATGCATTATACATAGTAACATCTAATGATAATTGAAACTTACTTGCCAAGTCTTGACAGCACGTTCGGTCCCGCTTGAGAAGCTGGAAAACTCCATGTCTTCCTCACCCAAGTAAAATCCTAGTTTTTGCGATGCTTCCTGTCAAATAACAGGAACATTATATTAGAACAAGTCGAAATCACAAATTTTACATCCAAAAACGAAGCAAACACTAGAAAAGGAAATAACCACACAAACCCAGTTACAGAAAAAGAAAAGAAACAAAAGTTAACAACTTTCTATACCATAGAGAAAGTTAATACCCCTTGTAAGTTGTAAAAAACTGTATGCTGCTCATTTTTTAATTTGCCAAATTTAAAAGTACCATTTTATAATTCAAAGACAACACTAAATCATAAACAAAACATAAGAAATGAATGATAGACTCCGAAAAATCAAAACTCGCATTTCAAAAGCAAGCAGACCTGCATAGCTCGGACCTCTTTACCTTCTAACCCCTTCCTCAAAGCATTTATGCTCTTCTTCTTCTCCTTCACTTCCGGAACGGCAGGCACCTCCTCAATCTCCTCCTGAATATGGTCCAATTCTACGGCTCTGGAACTCGACCCTGTCTCCGATACCAGAATTTTCTCGGTCAAAATCTGCAACAAGCCGGCGATGTAGGGCTAGGCAGGCGCTAGGCTGCTAGGCAGGGGCTAGACAGGTGCTAGGCGGGCGCTAGGCTGCTAGGCAAGGGCTAGGCGGGTGCTAGGCGGGCGCTAGGCGGCTAGGCGGGGGCTAGGCGGGCGCTAGGTGGCTAGGCGGGGGCTAGGCGGGCGCTAGGCTGCTAGGCAGCCTCCTAGACGGGTTGGGTCTTTTTACGATGCCGAAGCTGGAGGACGAAGCAGCCGAAACCGAAGAAAACCAATTGGAGCTTTAGTTTGATAGAGAAGCGAAATGGCTGTGACTGCGAGTGCAAGCTTCGTGTTAATATTTAAAGAGTATAGCCGTTCGGCTATACTATTAAAATATTCGAATATATTAATATTTAAAGAGTCTAACCGTTCGGCTACACCTTTAAAATATTCGAACGTATTTAGACAGTATAGCCCTGCGGCTATACCCTTGAAATATACATTTTTGTCATATCGATTTAGGTTTTTGGGGCTAGAATACCACTTTAGCGCATTGGGCTAGAGTTATTTCTACAATTATTTTATTTATACAAGCGATATTGGGGAATGAAAATTTAAATTCTTTCTGATACCTCTCATTATAATGTTTTCTAACTATCTAACTATTAGCCCATTGGGAAAGAATAAAAAAATGGATTTTATTTATAAAAAATAATACGGGTTAAACCCATAAATACAACAACAACAAAATAGGGATCCACCAACATTTTGTGGATCAAAGAAGGTTGAATTTCATAGTATAAAATTGCTTGGGATTGCTTTTTTTGGCCAAAAACCTGATTCAGTTTAAAGTTAAGCAGTTTAAGGTGTTTGGTAAAAATAAAATAACCCAATTATTTTAAAAGAAATGGCCTTTTGACAGCAGCTTTTAAAAGCAGACTCTGGGTTTCTTTTCAAAGCTACTTTAAAAAAAAGCGGAGATGAACCTTTCATGAATTTTTTTAAATTCCCAAAATACCATCATTCATTTTAAAAAATGACACCACCTCTACTTCCACATCCAACTCCACCACTTGCACCACCACATTCACTACCTCCACCGCCACTGCCACCGCCACCACCACCTCCTCCAAAACCTCCACTTCCACCTCCATCTCCACAACCAACACCACCACATGAGAATATATTGGGAGACGCACAAAAATGAGATGCCTTTCTAGATTCTAACCTTATGAACTACACAAGTAGCTAGCTCAACTAAGAAATGGTTTTGGTCATATAAAAAATTTCTTAGTCAACACCTTTTCTGGATCACCCCCACCTTTAAACATGTTATAGGTGTCTCGCATGACAGGTTTCGGATCTTGGCCAATCTGCATTCATCTGGTATGTGGTTAGAAGAATTTTATTCAACTTTTCACTCAATACATGGGAGTAAAAAGCACTTAAAAAAGTGTCACCTAGAATTATACATTCACTCATAAATATACTTGGTTATGCTTGCTCCTACATATGGCCAAAAGTCACTAGCTCAAAACCTACTTTAACTTCATCCATAATCTTCCTCATATGGAAAAATAAAAATAAAAACCTTAATTTTTACTTTTATTCCAATGACATATCTAAGGCTAAAGTGACACACTTTTTTATTTTTTCTACATCAAGTATTATTGTTTTTCAAAATTTAATTATCTCAGTACCTAACAAAATCATATGGAAACAAGAACCATCAAAGAACTAGTTCCTATCAAGATAGTAAAGTGACAGGCCCCTTTCCCAAAGATCTGATAACAACCTTAGCAAACACCATGTAACTTAATTCAGCAATTCATATCCGTAGCCAACACACTTTTTTTCAACAATAATGTTCAAAGAGTATAGCCTGCTATACCAGGATATAATTTTTTAACATCTCGATAATTGGATAGAATAGTTGTCCACGAAATAATTTGAAATTTCAAAATTTTACAACTTGAATTTACAGTACAAGAGGCGGAGGAGGGTAAAGTAGAAACTTGTTGAGCTTTGTCATCGCTTGGGGCAGTACTTTGTATGCAGGTTATCAAGCTTCTCGGCATACTCAATCGGAGTTGCCTCATTGTCCAACACTTCATCCCATATATATCTTAGCAAGATCTGTTTGCAAGGTTATTGGGTTCGTATAGGATATGAAACTAATGGAAAATATGAATCATAAACCCCATAAAAATGGGCAGGATGACTACCAAATCAGAAAATATGGAACGATTCAATCAAGACACAGTGCAAGCATTACCAGTCGCTGAGACTGATATACCACATTGATATAGGTATACTCTACTTAAAAAAAACATTTGAAATCCAGGAATTCAACCGTAAGCTTTTGAAAATCTCAAGGAATTTAAAACAGAAGCATGCATACCAGCGTTGTCTGAGGATGAAAGAAACATGATGAGTGTGTCAAATCTTGGAACCCTGGTTAAGTTGTCCAAATAATTGACAGCCAAATCCATTTCTTCACTGACAAAGAAATAAATCAAAGGCCGCCATAAGCATTTTATCAAGCTCAACAAGAAAACATACATATCAGACATAAACATTACTTTCACGAAAAAGGTTGCCACACACTTGATAATGTCAAGAAGTATGGGAACAGTCAAAGCATTTTTGAATATCTGCGGCAATGCACTTGGAGATATAGCCTGTATAGAAATAACACAAAAAATAACATGAAACAAAGTAACAGCATAAATGGAAAGTCAGAATGAGTGATGATTTCTTAAACAAATACCAACTGCATTCACAATCCTTTATGGACATTTGAAATTGTTCAAAAGGGACACAACAAATGGGGAACTTCTTGGATGGCCCCTAGCATGCAGAAGCCAGATAGGCAGACTGACAATGCAATTACTAGTGAAATTCCCTAGAATGGCCAACTGATCTGTTTCTTAACACTTAAACACCACGACAGGATTGAAATACTGTAACAATCCTGTAAGCAAAAATTCCAGAATACGCAGCAGAATAAACTCAAATAAAAACGCAAACAATTGCACAGGGGACACATGATATGTTGATGCAGTAAAAAACCTCAGGATGAGGAAAACAACTGCGGGCACTATGCCGGAGAACAAATCACTATGAGAAAGAATACAAAAAGGTCTTACAAGTCTCAACTCACAAGACTAACGCTCACAAGGCAGACTTGCCTACTCGCCTTTGCTACTCAACCCAACCAGCGATCTTGTCTTCCTTCGTCAACAAGAGATGGCACAACTCTAGTCTCGGCTGCTCACACCTCAAGGCACGATTGTTGATCACCAACATGCATAATGCTCATGAACTCACACATATATGAAAAGATGATTATTTAATCACTCATGGAGGCTAACAAGGAACAGCCACATGAGTTTTCAATATGAACTCTCAAAAACCTCTCTGCAAATATTTTGTCGTTCTTCTTCTTTTTCAATGTTGCAGACACCCCAACAAAAAGGCTAAGTTCCTTTCTTTTATTACACGCTTAAAACTAGGTCAGAGACCAAAAAAGGCTTTTAGCAAAAATGGGCTTTTTAACAAATAAAATATTTCTTTAAAACAAATAAAGCCACTTAATTAAAAACCCAGCCGTAAAGACAAAAGAGCCCTTTTGCTAAAGAATATAAAACCATCGTTAAAAACTCATTGATGTCTGGCACTGGATTATATAAGACTGAAATCATATATCAGTCATGTACATCTTACAGCCACTTTTGATGATCAAGCAAATATGAAAATATGAATGCATGGATGCAAAACATACCTTGGCATTGTCTCTGAGCCACACTGATCCAGGATAGCAGAATGTCACTTGAAAACTGTAGGTTACACTCAAAGACCTACTCTATGTTTTTGTAACAGGAAATTGCCAATATACCAAAAATTGGTCCTAACAACTAGTAATACTTCTGGCAAACATCCAAAGAGGACAATAGACGAGACTAGTAGAATCTTTGTAGTCGTCAACCGCATGGATGACCAACATGCAAAAAGAACACATTCATGGTCACCTACTTTGGGATGACAACGAACATATGAATCTTGCATTTTGGCAGACTATATTTTTTACAGTAAACCACATGAATACTTTTGCAGACCTTCAACAGGCTAGTCTGTCGAGCATTACCTCTAGATAATCCTCACCAAGAAACCTCAAATTGATATGCCGAATTTGTTGGTGTGATCTTTTCCGCAACTACAGCCTTGACTCAGGAAGCAGCTCGAGAAGCAAGCTCTTGTACCGACGCCTTCACCTCTTGCTTCCTAGTTGTGTTATTTCTCTACAAAATTATCATAATATAGACTAGTTCAAGAGACTAAAAGACACAGATGCAAAAGAAATAAATAAAAGTTTAAAGCAAATAAGAAGATAAAGCCATTGAGTCCAGATAACATGGTAGGAGTACACAACATATAAGTCTGATAAGAAATAAATAAAATTTGCTTCTCGAGAAGCAAGCACTTGTACCGATGCCTTCACCTCTTGCTTCCTAGTTGTGTTATTTCTCTACAAAATTATCATAATATAGACTAGTTCAAGAGACTAAAAGACACAGATGCAAAAGAAATAAATAAAAGTTTAAAGCAAATAAGAAGATAAAGCCATTAAGTCCAGATAACATGGTAGGAGTACACAACATATAAGTCTGATAAGAAGCTATAAAGACAAAAGCAATTAATAAGGTTCATAAACAAGTCTACCTTACTTATTCACTTGTTACTAAGAAGAAACGAAAACTCAATGACAACAACAAAAAATCAAGTAAAAGGAGCAACAAAACACTTTTCTTGACACCTTAGTGTGATCTTGAACTGCAGTCATTTATGTTATTTGAGCACTGCTGGAGACCGGCTGGATGCTTTGTCCGTTCACTTGGGTATCCAACTTTCCCACTTTCTGCATTTCTTGTACAAAATTTTTCCGTGCTCCAGATGCTTTCTGCAGAATTGTCTGGGAATTAACAATTCAAAGGAGTCAATTTAATATATAAATGAACTGGTAGATGAGCATGATATACACCATCAAACAAAACACAAGAAATGAATGATAGACTCTGAAAAATCAAAACTCGCCTTTCAAAAGCAGAAGCAAGCAGACCTGCATTGCTCGGACCTCTTCACCTTCCGACCCCTTCCTCAAATCATTTCTGCTCTTCTTCTGCTCCTTCATTTCCGGAACGGCAAACACCTCCTCAATCTCCTCCTGAATATGGTCCAATTCTATGGCCTCGGAACTCGATCCTGTCTCCGCTATAAGAATTTTCTCCGTCAAAATCTGCAACAAGCCGGCGATGTGGGGCTAGGATGGCGCTAGGTGGCTAGGCAGCGGCTAGGCGGGTGCTCGGCGGGCGCTAGGCGGCTAGGCGGGGGCTAGGCGGGTGCTAGGCGGGAGCTAGGCGGCTAGGCGGGCGCTAGGCGGCTGGGCGGCCTCCTAGGCGGGTTGGGTCTTTTTACGATGCCGAAGCTGGAGGACGACGCAGCAGAAACCGAAGAAAACCAATCGGAGCTGTAGTTTGATAAAGAAGCGGAATGGCTGTGACTGCGAGTGCAAGCTTCGTGTTAATATTTGAAGAGTATAGCCGTTCGGCTATACTCTTAAAATATTCGAATATATTAATATTTAAAGAGTCTAACCATTCGGCTACACCTTTAATATATTGAAACGTATTTACCCTTTAAATATACATTTTTGTCCTATCGTTTTAAGGTATAGGGCTAAAATACGACTTTAGCCCATTGGGCTAGATTTATTTCTTCAATTATTTTATTTATACAAGCGATATTGGGGAATTTAAATTTAAATTCTTTCCGATACCTCCTATTCTAATGATTTCCAACTATTAGCCAATTGTGCAAGAATAAAAAAAAATGGATTTTATTTATAACAAATAATATGGGTTAAACCCATATATAGAACAACAAAAAATAGGAATTCGCCAACATGTTGTGGATCAAAGAATGTTGAATTTCATAGTATAAAATTGCTTGTATAGGAATTTACTTTTAAAAATGTATCCATCGTAATTATGAACTAAACCCAATTACAGCTTTTTTTCTCATTGCACTTGACAACCCTTCTCTTATGCTATGAGATATATCAGTCCGCGATGTACTCTATGCAGATGAAAAATTGGATACAAAACAGTTTAACGAGATAATGAAGAGAAGTTTGCAGCTCTATTTTGAAATAAATTGAAGGTAACATAAATCATATGACATTGATATACGAACTATTCTAAATGAGAATTCAAACAACATGCGTTAGATGAGAATTAGCATCTCATTCTTAGGCCTTGTATAGGATTTTTTTTTCCGCCAAAGACTTGCTTCACTTTAAAGTTAAGCAGTTTAAGGTGTTTGGTAAAAATAAAATATTCCAATTATTTTAAAAGCAGTGTCCTTTTAACAGCAGCTTTTAAAAGTAGACTCTGGGTTGCTTTTCAAAACTGCTTTCAAAAGAAGCAGAGATGAACCTTTAATGAATTCTTTAAATTCCCAAAATACCATAATTCATTTTAAACAATGACACCACCTCCACTTCCACACCACTTTCACATCCAACTCTACCACTTGCACCACCACATTCACTACCTCCACAACCACCGTTGCCGCCACCACCACCATAACCACCATCTCCTCCACCACCACCTCCTCCACCTCCACCTCCACCTCCACCACTGCCACAACTACCACCACCTCCTCCAAAAACTCCACAACCAACCACCACCACCACCACCACCATTACCACCACTACCACCTCCTCCACCTCCACCTCCACCACCACCACCCCCACTACCACCACCCCC
Source organism: Prunus armeniaca (assembly GCA_903112645.1). NCBI lineage: Eukaryota > Viridiplantae > Streptophyta > Magnoliopsida > Rosales > Rosaceae > Prunus > Prunus armeniaca. The sequence goes on along the minus strand of CAEKDK010000003.1, from coordinate 2,710,552 downwards.
ACCACCACCATTACCACCACAACCACCACCTCCTCCAAAACCTCCACATCCACCATCTCTACAACCAACGCCACCACCACCACCATGCTGCCACTGCCCCCACCACCACCACTACCACAACCACCAACTCCACCTCCTCCACCTACACCTCCACCACCACCATGTTACCACTGCTGCCACCACCACCACCTCCACAACAACCATCCTCACGACCACCACCAACTCCACCTTCATCACCACCACCACCTTAACTCCATCAACACCACAACCGCCACATGATTAGTAAATAACATTTTCAACATCATGTCTATTTTAGTCATTATTCACAGTTACAACAATTTTATTTTAAAATTTACCAAACGCTTTTAACATTGCTTTTTGTACTAACATCACTTTAAAAATATTGTTTACCAAACATGGAGCTGCTTTACTTTACAACTAATTATTTTCAAATCACAGCAAAAAGCAACTTTTTTTAAAAGTGACAGCAATTCCAAACTGGGCCTTACATATTACATATGATTTCATTTGTCTATTGGTTGTGCCTGTTGTTAAACTTGTGCAACCAACATTCTTTTTTCACCAAGAAATTTTTCCTAAACCTCAAAGAAATTTAGCTAGGAAAACCTTTGGTGGGAAAGGAAGGTTAGGATAGAAATTGAGGCAGAGGCAAGGCTAAAGAACAATCACGAGCACATGTGATATTACAGAAAATGTAACGAAGGAATTTTGAACGACCATTTTCCAAATTAAGCAAACATCTTATAATGAAATCAAGACAGGAACTTATAACAAGCCCTCGTTGGAGTAACAATGTCCAAAAACACAAGATGAACACCGCACACACACATAATTGCTCAATTGTGTTGTAATTATAAAAAAGATGAGATATCACTTTGTACAATCAAATAGTTCTTCATTCCTCGTTGCCCAAATCATTGAACGCATCACGCAAATCATTGAGCATTTCATCCGACGTCTCCTCTACATGCAGATGAAATGAGTCTCCATCAACAGGAAGAACCAAATTGTCCATACCACGAAGAAATTCAGAAAATTCAAAACCCTCGCACATAAATTTACTAATATGAGACGCATGTGCTTTGATATTTCATCGTCGTTGTCATTGAAACCGGACCAATCTTTGGCGTCCAACATCACCAGATCTTTGCATCAGTGCAGCAACGTGACAAGACCATCCCGATTAACTTTTGCACCTTTCAATTTTAAGTATCCCAACTTCACAATTGACAATGCCCCACATCCATGAACAGAGCCTTTGGACAAATCTAAACCATAAAAATTCTTGTAATGTGTTTGTATAATTGCAAGTATTTTCGCCAAATTTAAGCATGAACCCAATGATAACACCTCCAAGTTTTTCCACTTGCCAATCAACTCTAGGTTCGTGTGTTTGCAATGTGTTTGTATAAATCCTGCCATCTTCCGTTGTCCATCTGCAAGAGTATGACAAGGAATTTAAAAAAAAAAAAAAAAAAAAAAAAAAAAAAAAAAAAAAATGAGACACAGATCACACTTAAGTTGAAGAATGCAAGTCTAAATGCATATGGTAATCATTTATAATAAGAACCAACAAGAGAATTAATTGATGGAGTGTTGGAAAATTGTTCATTCAACAAGGACTTTCTGCATTCCAATGCAGTGCATGCTCTGGTTGTTCCGAAGGACATCTCGCATTCCAATGCAATGCATGCTTTGTAGATTCAAAAGGACTTTGCACCAGGGACGGATCCACGTTGTGGGCTGTCTGGGCTACAGCCCATACGAATATTTTTTTGTATTTGTAATACCAATATTCTTAAGATTTACAACAACAACAAAAAAACTTAAAAGAGATAGCCCATCCCAAAGCTGCAAGAAAAAAGAACAGAGAGATGGAGCAAACGGAGAGAGAAAAGGAAAAAGAATAAAGAAAGAGGGAGAGGGAGAGAGAGAGAGAGAGAGAGGAAAAAAGAATTTAAAAAAAGAGAGAGACAAGAAAATATAATAAAAAAGAGAGCAGGGAAGATATGTGTTGGGATGAGATGTGTTTTTATTTTGTTAGGTTCCCTGCCCCACAAAATGGGATATTTTTATTTTATTATTACTTTCTTTTTTAATTTCAACTCCTTATAAATATTTTTTTTTTCCTTTTCTTTCTTTGTTTCCCTTCAATCCCTTCCAAATATTTCAACAATATTATCAATAATTCTAACATTTTCTCTATTTCAAATGTTGTATAATAACAAAAAGTTCTAAATATGATGAAGAAAATATACTGAAAAAAGAGTGCTTATATAAAATAAAAATATAACAAACTAGGGCTTATGATTTACCCCAAAAAAATTTAGCCACCCCATGTGGGTTAACTCTAGTTTTTAGTTCCTAAAATCTATTATCCAAGCCTAAAAATCTACAAAAACCAACCAAAATCCACAAAACTCACCAATTTTTCTTAATACATTTGTACTTAAGGTAAATTTAGCCCACTCGATTTGCAATTCCTGGATCCATCCCTGCTTCGCACATTTCAATGCAGTGCATTGGTTTTGGAGGCTGATTAGGGCTAAGCACAGTTTGATTAACCGGACCAAGTGGTTGGAACTGCCTACCAAATTGAAACCAATTAAGTTGATGAAGGAAATTATGGGACCAACATCGACCGGCCACTCTCATCTACCGACCACAGTCGGTTCATGACCAAGCAAATGGTTCGTTGCAGGTCGGTTTCAACGAAGAGAGAGAGAGAGAGAGAGAGAGAGTTGAAGTACTAATCATGCATTATTGCAATACTTAACATGTGAAGCAGTAGACGTCCTGAATAATGAGGATGGCATAAAACTGCTCGGATGCTAGTGAGGGGAATTTATTCCACCCATTTAGGAAATGCCGATTAAACTCATTTGTTGAAGACCCAAATAAAAGGTAACAATTATAAACTAGAACCCCAATTAACTAACAATTATTCATGGAAATTATCGAACACTATAAATATGGCAACATATGTGTGTGTATTAACCATATGCTATTGTTGAATGGAATGGTAATGATATACCAAGGTCATAAACTCATACTTGCATAGGAAAGAGAATAAGTCAACTCTAAATTAGATCATGATAATCTTTTTTAAAGTAGTTTAGTCTGCAATGTATAGAACCATTAATTTAGCCAATCACATATTCGTAGCATAAAGTTTTCCATACCTTCAACCACCATCTCCTTCCCCTCTCTCTATATAACCATCTCCCTGTTACTTCATGTGTGCAGCATCAAATGGAAGACGTCTTTTTGCTCTCGGATGGAGGTTCGATTCCCATCTCCCTCTTGTTGCTTAGGCAACTTAAACCCTCAACATAGTGAGGTGTGGAGCTGGGTTTGAGTTAGTGCGCTAACTAGGTTGTTTTTTCTCCCCTAATGGCTCTATCTTTGAGGTAACCCGGACTAGTAACAACCGATCCTAGTAAATAAGATATTATTTCATAGAATTGGTTGTTCCCTCTCTCTCCTTTCTTCTAGAGGAATTGAGTCGTTCATTTCGATCTAACTTCGTTACTATACCCCGGTCTCACTTCTACAACGTACTATCCTAGACCTCTGTCTATCCCGAATTGATATAAATTCATAGTTAGGTTAGCCAGCCCGGTAACCCCGACAAGTGGGAGGGTCTGCACTTTCTCTGTCATATGATTCTGCCAGACAATTCTATTTCATTCATTCTCCATTCAAAACCGCCTACTCCTGGAACCCATAATCTGACGATTCTTTCATATGATTTTTTTTCGTGGAATTCGACATCAGTGATCTACGACCATCCTTTCTTCTTTCCATTCCAAAAAGGAATGGTTGGTATGTGGTCCGTCCTTAGAAATACCCCGGGAATCCCCCTTTTGTGATTGTTCCAAAGCGTGCTTCCGTTTCTTGTTCTTCGAGCTCAACCGATCATGCTTCTTTCTCAGTTGCGTGATTCCAAGCTACTAGATTCGGATGTAGGTGAGTCTGATTGTTCTGACTTCAACTTTTGTAAGTTTCCGGATAGCGAACTGGGGCGAGCCTATATAATGATAATGTAATAAAGCAAACTGTAAAATACCCAACATCGATCATCAGAGGGATAGTAGTGGACGAGACAAGCTCCTGCGTCTACAATAGATCCTGCAGTTTCAGCTTCGACACCAGCGTATGTTTCGGATGCGTCTTCTTATGCTCACCAAATTGAAACTTCATTTCTTCTATACTCGGATCTAAGGAATCTAAGGAATCATTCCAAACATTCCCCACTAGCACACTTCCAGAATCATGGGAAACATAAATATATAAGTTTAGGGGCATCATCTATAATAAGGTAACAAATCAATTATGCAACAATAAAATTATTTTTATAAGTAACATTATATACAGTGGTTTTCATGAAGTCTTATCTCCTCAGTAGTCTTTTGCTTGTGAATGTGGTCGTTCTCAAACAAAATTATTAATGATTCAGGATCCAGGGAATTGTGGTACACAAAGCATCAACCAGTTTTTGTACATATGTTCTTCTTTTGATCCTGAAGAAAACTTCACTTTCATCCTACAAGTGGAAAGATAAAAATCACAAGACTAGAAATGGCAAGAAAAAGCATGATGCTAGATTGGCCCAAGAGATTTGACATTATTAATGGAATTGCTCGGGGGCTCCTTTATCTTCATCATGTAGGTCTTTTTAGGTGTGCAGCGTAACCCGGCAGATAGGCCAAGCATGCCAGTTGCAGTTGTAATGTTGAGTGGTGAAAGGTCATTGCCTCAACCTCAAAAACCTGGTTTTTTATAGTGAAAGGGATCTCAATGAACTAGAAGTCGATCCTTCTCCTAAAGCATTTTCAGCTAATGAAGTCACAGTCCTTTTATACTAATGGAGGCTGGATAAACGATATTTCATGTTGGTGTGTTAATCTAGTGCTTTTGAAGTCAGTTTGAAAAGTTAAATATAATTAAGAGATTCCCAAAGCATGCATTAGCAAATGCACCCTCTAATTTTTTTATATTTGTTTTCTTTGGAGTTGAGGTAGAGTTCACACTACAGAAACACAGATGCTGACAAAAGAACTAATATAAAAGCTTAAATGAATTAGATTTTTCACTTGAGGTGGTGAAATATTTCAATTTTTTTTTTTCTGTTCTTTGGTGGGTTGGTTTTTTGTTCCTATGCGAGAGGAGGAGGAGACAACTCTTATTATTATTATTATTATTATTATTATTATTATTATTATTATTATTATTTCTCCCTGCAAACACGAGGGCATGATCAACTGTCAAAATCTATAACAAAAATGCAATATCCAAAGAATGAAAAGCAGCCCAACCAAGAAGAACCATCAATGGATGAATATTGAATGCATAAAAATTTATCAAGCTTCAAGGAAGAAGAACCAAATTACCAATCAATCTATTGCTTAACCAAAACAGAAATAAATAGTCAGAATTTGAGATTGGGGCCTAAAAACCGAACCTTGTTATTGGCAAGACCATAGAAACTCCATGATAGGATAGCTTCATCATTTTCCTTCCACTGAAGACAGACACCAAGTCAGCAAATTTTGTATTTTTTTCTTCTGCACCATGTCGTCAATGCGAAGAGAGAAGAGAACAAGGCGGAGTTGGCAGAGGGAGGAATTGTCGTCGTTGTCATTGGTATGGTGAGGTGAACATGTCGTTTGGGAGAGAGCTAAGAGAGAAGAGAATGAGGCGGGAAATAGGGAGAGAAATGGAATTAGATGAATTAATAGTCTCATGACCTCTTCTTCTATGGACCTGACTTGTGCTTCACTACATCGGCTTCCCAATCTCAAGCTCAAATTTGCAACTAAATTTTTTACAGACTTTCAGTCAATCACAGTGTTCCAAAAATCGGCCCTAGGTGGGCAAAAATACCATTTTACCCAACTGGGCTAGAGTTATTTCTTCAAGCGATATTAGTGCTCAAAATGCTCGAATAGATTAATTTCTTCTTTATATAATTTTTTAAGAATTCCTAGAATACCATATAAAGAAATGAGAATATCTATTTATACATATACAATGGCGGATCCAGGAATTTTTCAGGGGAGGTGCAATATTTGAAGGGCTAAAAATTCGCAAAGGACTCAAGCAAGGTCCTGGATTGAAGTACTAACATCCGTGTAGTGTGTTATAAAAAATAAAAAAAAAGGCTAAAAATTCAAAAACTAATTTAGACAACCAAATGCCCTTAGAATTTAAACAAAACTAATGTCATTCATAATTAAAACAATAAGAGTTTTACATCTATAACTAATTGATTATAGTCTATATGGAATATCAATTAATATGAACAAAATCCTTGTCAGTGACACAATTAGTTTACCAAAATTCATATCAAATATGAACAAAATCCATGTCAATTACATAATTAATCTAACAAAAGTCAATACCAATTAATCTAACCAAAATCAATGCCAATTAATCTAACCAAAAGCACATGTGATTTGGAGGTCACGAGATAAAAGTACACGTGACTAAAAGTTCGGGGTAATTTTCGGTGAATTTTTCGGAACGCATATGAGTTTTTAATGAATTTTTTAAGTTAGGCCAATTAGAAATAGACATATTTCAGCTTGCTATTGGACCATTTAAAAAAAAAGAGAAGTGTTGACGCAGAGTCTTCTTCTTCCTCGAACTGTGGCTCTGCAACTTAACTTCACATATTCTATAAAAACTTAGAAAATTCATAACTTTGGTTGTGGAGCTCCGATTGATGAACCATTTTCTCCTACATGCTCATGAGATTGAGCCCAACAATCTAAGGTAAATATTCAGGGTCTCACTTAGCAGCAAACAAAACAACGTCTTTGAGGCATTTAGTCGAACAATTGGTGGTCACTGACAAAGGGGCAAATTATGGCATCCCAAAAGAAGCTTTCGGCGAGGGGAGGTGCAGCTGCACCTCCTTGCGCCTCTGTGGATCTGCCAATGTCCCCTGCATTTACTTGCAATAAGGAATGAAAAAAATAAGTGGAGACCTCACCTCAAAATCCGTAATCACATCCCCTGAAAACGCTGGCAGACCCATAAATTTTTTAGCTGAGATACAATTTTGAAAGGCTAAAAGCTCTTTGTGGATGAACATCTAAAGCTTTTTTACTTAGATTGACCTTAGGTCCCTTCATGCATTCATATCATACATGAAAAATTGTTTTATGTAAAAATATTGACTAAGTATGAAAAATGATTTTTTGAAATAATCATTTTATGAATATAATTTTTGGTGGCTTTTATTCCTTACACATTAAATAAGAAAACTTAATTTTATGGGATTTTATTATGAAGTATATATATTGACTTAATGTGCCATCATTTTTAGCCTAAATCGTATTTTGCACTAAAACTGATTTTTCATATTTTGATTTGGTGGGAATTTGATTTTCTAGTGTTTTTATTTGAATCCGGGGGGTACTTCTTTATTTACATTATAAACTTAAGTAAATGGAGTAATATAAAAATAAATGAAAGTAAAAGAAAGACATTTACTTAAATGCTGAAAATGAAAATTGTGTAATTGTGCACCACCACCAGCTGAGCAAAGGGACAATTTGAAGCACCTACAATGGTTTTTCCGGCGAAAAAATGTGCAGTTGCACCTCCTTGGGCCTTAATAGGTTTGTCACTACCTCAAAACCAGGAATCAGATAAACTAGGGGGTAGTCGATACAATTCTCATTCCTTTTTTCCCTTAATCACACCCCTAAAATCTTATGGCACATTTATTTATAAGTAATGGGAATGAGAAGAAAGGGAATGATTTTCATTCCGAGCTTCCCATGTGTTTACTTACACATAAGAAATCATTAAATATGTGGGTCCTACTTAAAAATCATTAATCAAATACCCCAAGAAATAGGGATTGGATAAACTACCCCTCCTAGTTGATCCGATTCCCATTATTTGTTTATACTATTCTATTTCTTCCCATACCATTGATGTTAAGTAGACATGCCCAATGTAACGGTCCTAAATTTCGAGAAATTTATTAGTGTAAGGTTTGTGATGTTACCAATATTATATTATAATATATATATACACACACATTAATACTATACAAAAAAAAAGAATCACACGATACCATCACATGCAAAAATATTAATATCACTTAAAACAAGTACTTGTTCTTGTTTGATTATGCCAACATAATTAAGTTGCCTCGGCTAGTCACCTATATATCATGGCCATTGGCCATGCACATGTCATGTCAGCCCATGGCTTTAGACACTGCATGTATGTATGCTACATTATCTTCATGCATGATGCGTGCAACCCGTTGTCTCAGCCATGTCGAAGGCAGCATATGGCCAGACGGTGTTGGCTGCCCCCAGAAATACATGCCGCTTGTCAGATATGCTGACAAATAATTGCTTGCCATGTTTAGTTTTTTATAGAAAACTTTCACGAATATCTTTGCCTGTAAGCAGATGAAAAGCCAACAATAATGACACGAATTGATTTTTGTCTTTCATAACTTTCTCTTCTACAGACATACGGGTTTTGGAGAAAAAAGTAATTAACCTTGCTTTTAGTCTTACAGAAAAATAAAGGTCAAAATGAATTCATAAGCCAATACAAACAGGAGATGAATGTAAATAGACTACGTACGTACCATGCATGTTGGTATCTGAAACGTTCAGCCCTAATCAAACCGGAGCTAGGATCAATTTACTACGTCCTTTATTGTCCCTTTATTGTATAATAATATAAAAAGAAAAACTCAGTATTGGTTTTAAATTGAAAAACTCTACACGTTTAACATTATATAAAATAGTAATGCTATTTATATACACAATTAAAATTGATTACATTAGTCGACCACCTTATGTGGTGGCTGATGTGATCATGTCATGTAGCCAATTGAAGTAGTAATTATAAAGAAAAGTCTCTTTATATTCTCATATCAATCACACTGTGCTATAAATTTTCATATGCAGTATTAAATTAAATTAATATAATAAAGAGAGAATTTAAAGTTTGCAAAGTAGATTATTCCAAATCATAATTTAAGCGTGTGTACAAACTCATTTCTGTATAATCAAATGTTCGACCCTAATGTGTTTGCAAAGTTTGCAAAGGGTCAAGCAGTGTTTTTTAAAATCCGTAGGCCACCATTGTATTGTCCTCTACATAACCAAGACAGCAGCGAAAGTCCCAACGGCCAAAGATCCAGCAACAGTGAACCTATTCAAATTGGCACCACTCGGGGCAGGTACAGGAGTCTCAACAGAGACGTCGGAAGAGGGAGAAACCTCTGGAGAGATGACAGGGGAAGACGAGGGAGGAGAAGGGGGAGAGGCAACGGGCTCGTTAGAAGGAGCTGCCTCCGGTGAAGTGCTCGATGGAGAGGGAGTGGTGGCTGGTGGAGTACTGCTCGATGAAGAAGGAGTGGCGGCAGGTGGAGTGCTCAATGGAGAAGGAGAAGATGCAGCCATTGGTGGAGTGCTCAATGGAGAAGGAGATGCAGTCATTGGTGGAGTGCTCAATGAAGGAGAAGATGCAGTCATTGGTGGAGTGCTCAATGAAGGAGAAGATGCAGCCATTGGTGGAGTGCTCAATGGAGAAGGAGATGCAGCCATTGGTGGAGTGCTCAATGGAGAAGGAGATGCAGCCATTGATGGAGTGCTCAATGAAGGAGAAGATGCAGCCATTGGTGGAGTGCTCAATGGAGAAGGAGATGCAGCCATTGGTGGACTCAATGGAGAAGGAGAAGATGCAGCCATTGGTGGAGTGCTCGGTGGAGAAGGAACAGTTGGAGAAGTGCTCGGTGGAGAAGGAACAGCTGTTGGTGGAGTGCTCAATGGAGAAGATGCAGCAGATGTGGACGGCGATGATGCAGGGGATTGGGCCCTTGTTGAGGCCACTAAGAGTGCAGCCATTAGAACCAGAACCACATGGATGGAGCGAGCCATTGTAGAGAGAGAGAAAGAGAGAGAGAGAGAGGGAGGGAAGGTTAGGGTATAAGAGGGAGAGAGAGAGAAGGTTTAGGGTTTGAGAGGCAGAGAGGCGAAGGATGGGTTTAAGGAGAGAAGGGAGATGGATTTTTATATAGGAACGTTGAGGAGACTTGGTTGACAGATTTTCGTTGGTTTATGAGAAACTTCTTTGACCTTCCGAATCTCAAGGGATTTATTTGGAGATTGTGGAGAAAATACTTAGGTGTGCCGGTACTCTACACCTATATCTCTCATCACGTGTATCAATTAGTAGAAAATCGGTATATATGACCGAGATAGGTAAGTTTTTCTAAAAATCGTTTTACCAACTCTAGCAAAGCACGGTTTGAGTCTTGGGAGGATGGTTTTGGCAGTTGGAGGCCGATCAATATTCAGAGAATGCTTTGGCCAACACAAAAATTTGATTCCTTGTTATGTATCCATAATGCATTACACGACTGTATAATTAAAGGATCTATAATATGAGTTGTCCAAAGAATAACTAATAATCAGTTGTGCTTAACAAACGAACCAAATTTAAATAGATCATTAATTTTTGGCCAATTACCCACCAACATCGTCTTGGGGTTGATAAATTGATTATGTACAACATATAAGTTGCCTTCCTTTGTGGCTTTGCCTAGACAAGTAACTACCATGTACGTATGTGAGTCGGCGGTGTGATGGCCACATCGTCTTATGGTGTTATCAATCCACTCATGTTCTAATATGTCTATTATATATATGTATATATATACCTAAGTTCATTAAATATCAATCACATGGTTTGCTATAATTGAATGAGTAACACTATGTTTGCATTCATTTTAATTAGATCTCTAAACTCAAGAGAAATAAATTGCCCCTCCCTTTAAACTCAAGAAGCATAAGCTCTATTTTACTACTTTTTGTTTAAGCAGAAATAAATATCATCCAGCTTCAAAGTCTATATCAAGAAATATCAAGAAATTATATAACAGAAGAAAAAGATGATTATTATATACTTTCATGAGGGATCCATAAAGTTCCTTAGAAATTTATTCTAGTAATTCATCATTCCGCTATATATGGTTGTAGAAATTCTTCTTGTCTTGCACAATCACTCTTGACTCATGTATTAATGTATTGGGGGTTCCTTGGGAGAAAGTGTCCTTGGAGAAGAATAATCTACCCCAATCTCATCTTCGCCACCTGAGTTATGCATCGGAGGGGGTTGGAGTGGAGGATGTGTCCTTGGAGGAGCATATTCCACAATGAACTCATCATCTTCGCCACCTGAGTTATGCATCGGAGGGGGTTGGAGTGGAGGATGTGTCCTTGGAGGAGCATATTCCACAATGAACTCATCATCTTCGCCACCTGAGTTATGCATCGGAGGGGGTTGGAGTGGAGGATGTGTCCTTGGAGGAGCATAATCCACACTGAACTCATCATCTTCATCTTCTGAGTTATGCATTAATATTGGAGGGGGCTGGACTGGAGGATGTGTCCTTGGGGGAGTATAGTTGTCTACCCCAAACTCATCATCTGATCTTCGCATTAATATTGGAGGAGGTAGGACTGGAGGATGTGCACTTGGAGGAGTATAGTCTACCCCAAACTCTTCTCCTTGGTCCTGTGTTTGACAATATTAATTCACATTTTTAAACATTAATTCAACTTACTTTTTTTATACCCACATGGATGTCATGTTGGCCAGTTGCTGAAGATCCTTCTCGGGCTCCTGCAGGGCGAATTATTCCTTGGAAAAAAAAAACGATTTAGTAAAATAAAAACAAATATAAGGCTTTATATTTCATTTAGACCCAAAACAGAAAAAAAGAGATCTATTTTCATGACTATATCTTACCTTCAACATTATGGAGGTGAAGGAACAAGAGAACAAGGAAGAAAAATATGCAACACGTTGTCTGAGAAATTGAGTTTCTCATGTCAGCCTCAGGCCCTCACCAACCTTAGAATTTGTCAATCTAATAAGGTTTTGAGATGTATATAAGTATAGAAAATACAAGTGAAGACGAAGACAATTTTCGGCATGTATATATATATACACACGTATGTATGCGTGCATGCATATGGGACCTCCATTGGAATCCAAGGGAAGCTAGGCAATTGACTCCGCAAAAAGACCCTCCCATTTATGTTTCTTTGAATTAATTGGATTCAACCAATACTTGTATGGGCAGTTGAGCTACTTATGAATGTTATGGCCATGCAAAAACCATCACTGGGTCGGTGATAAAAATAAACTTCTGAATGGGACATCAGAACAAGATATAGAATAAAAATCAATGGTCTTGATTTTTCTATATATCTGGGCTGTATGCCAAGGAAACTAATAATTAGATACGATTAGCTAGTTAGCTAATTAGTGACAATAGAAATGGTGGATGCGTATTATCTTCTCTTTTTTCTTCTTCTTTTTTTCACACACGCTACAAGAATGGTATGACTCAAACTCAAAAACCTTGCTTGGGAAGCAATTGCGTGTTATCAAAGTTGAAGGACAATATTGTATCTTTATATGAGCCGGTGAACAAAGAAAGTTAGGCCGCTAGGCCTTAGGGTTTAGGTTTTGTTAGTGTGGTTTTGGCTAATTAATTTGAACAAGACCCAGATCACAGATGTATTGCAGAATTTTATTTTATTTTCTTTAGGGAAGGTGATTATCAAATAAATAGATTCTCTATAAATAAATAAATAATAAAAGGTACATTATTTAGAGAAAAAAAAAGGTTCATTTAAAAAAATTCATAAAACAAAAAATAAATAGATTATCAAATAATTTTCATAAAACAAGTAATAGGTACATTATTTAGAGAAAAAAATAGATACAAAATTTAGCCAAAAAATAGGTTCATTATACTAGGTAAATTGTTTTACAAGGTACATTTTTAGAGAAAAAAAATAGGTACATTATTTGGAGAGAAAAAATAGGTTCATTAAATTTTTTTTTTTCATAAAACAAACAATAAAAAGATGATCAAATTATTTGAGAAAAAAATAGGTACATTATTTAGAGAAAAAATAGGTTCATTTAAAAAAAATGTTTTAAAAAAAAACAATAAATAGATTATCAATTTATTTTTCAACATAATTAGAATGTACACTATTATTCATAAAACTATAATAAAATAGATTACTAGTCATATAATTCATAAAAGGCTTAATTATGTACATGCCCCCTGTGCTTTCAAACTTGTCTCAGATTACCACATGTGTTTGCAAACGTCTCAAAGTACCCCCCAACCTTTTAAAAACCGTCTCACGTTACCCGTTCCGTCAATTTTTTTGATGTTCCGTTACGGACGTTGGGCACCATTTCCTTTTTTCTTCTTTTTTTTCTAGAACAACAGCCCCTCCCCTTTGTTACTGTTCATCCGATCAGTTTTTAGGCCGCCATCTCCTCCTCTGGCCATCCCAAGCGACGACATGGGTATCAAAAGAACTAGCACGTTGTCCTCTACCAGCCTCACATCTCAGCTGCTGCCAACCGCCGTCTGGATCGCCGGAAAAAGTAAGAAATTGGCTGGTTTTTACCCAAAATCTCCATCGCTCGTTCGGGCGATTCCGAGCGCCATTTGCTTCGATCCAAGTATGGGTTTTCAACCTCTCGAGCTGTTCTTGCTGCTAGTTGTGTTGGTTAGGAGAAATAAAAAACTGACGAAATGGGTAACGTGAGACGGTTTTTAAAAGGTTGGGGGATACTTTGAGACGTTTGCAAACACAAGTGGTAATCTAAGACAAGTTTGAAAGCACAGAGGGCATGTACATAATTAAGCCTTCATAAAAGGAAAACAACATAATTTTTTATTAAATAAACCAAAACATTAATCACCTACAGATTACTAATACGTTAATGTTGAATTTAGTATTTAATTTCAAATACGTTTCTAAATTAATTCCTACATCCATTACAATTATTTGGAGATCTTTCCAAATTCAATATGTGTCATTAGTTACACCCCCTATAACACATTAACTTATAAATAGGGGTAGTTTTGGAATCCGAAAAATACAATAAATTAGATTTTAAGTTATATTAGGTAACTTGCTTAATTGGATCTTAGTTATTGAGTATTATTTGAAAAAATTGGGTATTTTAAATAGAAAAATAAAGGGAAGGGTTGTAGGTGATTTAAAATGAATTTTATGGGTCTAAACTCAATTTACTATTAAATTTAATACAAATAAGCAAATTTAATTTGTATAAATTTGAATATAACAAACAACAAATATCACGTAAAGTAATAATGACTTGTCTTGAAAATCCATAGGCCACCATAACAGAGTTACAGTTTGATTGTGCTCTACATAACCAAGACAGCAGCGAAAACCCCAGCTGCTACAGATCCGGTGACTGCAAACCTATTCAAAGCGGCACTGCTAGGGCCGGGTGCGGGAGCCTCTCGTGAAGAGGGAGAAATCTCCGGAGAAATGACAGAGGAAGATGAGGGAGGAGAAGGCGGGGAGTCGGCAGTGGGCTCACTGGCAGCCGGTGAAGTGGTGGATGGAGAGGGAGCGGCAGCCTTAGGTGGAGTGCTCGATGGAGAAGGAGAAGACGCAGCCTTAGGTGGAGGGCTCGATGGAGAAGGAGCAGCTGATGTTGTGGTGCTCGATGGAGAAGCTGCAGGTGACTTGGTTGGTGAAGATGTAGGGGATTGTGCCCTTGTTGAGGCCACCAAAAGAGCAGCCATCAGAACAAGAACCGCATTGGTGGACCGAGCCATTGTAGAGAGAGAGAAGGGTTTTTCTTTTTTTGTTTTGATCGAAAGAGAGAGAGAAGGTTTAGGGTTTGAGAAGTTGAAAAGGCAAAGGATGGGTTTAAGGAGAGAAGGGAGAGGGATTTTTATAAAGGAACGTTGAGGAGACTTGGTTAACAGATCTTGGTTGGTTTCTGAGAAAATTCGTTGACCTCCTGATTTCAAGGGACATGGGGTGGTGGAGATTTTCTCCTTTGATAAAAGGAAAGTTTTTCCAATTGGATTTGGTTAGAAATTGTGAAGAACTTAGGTGTCCTGGTTGTATATAGACAAATTTTTAGAAAACGTTTAACATGGAAAACGCGGTTTGTGCTTACATGGAGGAATGAAAATGTCTTAATTTCCTCCTCAAATGCACCAATTAAACTTTCAAATAACAAGACATAGTAGTGCATAAATAAGAGGAATTTGATACACCTTCAAGAGGTTTCAGAATCACATTAATTGCACATTACAAGACTATTTCTGTATAAATAAAGGATCTAATTAGGGTTGGATCAGAAGTACAGCCAAGGGAGAAGAAAGACGAGTATAATACAGAAAACATCAAACACATGTATTTAAGCTGTGAATACGTTAATACAACGACGATATCGAGCTTTTATATGTTCTTTGAAACAGAAAATGTGTCTGCAAAATGCTGAATTGCTCAATCAAGCCACATTTTGTCTATACTTGAAATCGCTCCTTCAAGTCATGGCTCCACCATAGCTTCGACACTTGCTTTTAAGCCCTTTCAGTAACGTTGTTACATAGTTGATACTCCGTGGCACATCTCTTCCCTCCACAGCTCATAATTCCTCTATACAGGCCACTCTTCCTTGAAACATTCTAGTGTACATATACAAGGTATATGTGTAATGTTGAAAATTAAAGGCTCCATTCGTAAATTTCAAAACGTGGATCGGTTTGTCCACTATTTTTGGGCCAGGGACTGTTTGTTCTTTGAGCCTTTTATTTGGACTAATCTGTCAACACTCCATGGACTGTTTGTTATGAGATTCAGCCCTGTGTAACTTTGATTATGTTAATGCAGTATTCTTTTCTCTTCTTTTCAATTGTGTTTTCTCTCTCTCCGTCATGGGTTGTCTCTAGCATCTTGAGTTTCCTTTCCTTTTTCATGGGTTGTCTCTCGCATCTTGTGTTCTCTCTCCCTCTCTTGACTACTTTCTCATTTTGATGAGTGTCACCTTTTCTCCTCTATTTTTGTCTCTCCTTTCTCCATCTTTATCTTGAAAGGATTTTATCTCTATGTGTTTTGCCCACACTCTATTTTCCTTTCTCTATCTCACTTGGTTTCCTCCTTTATTTCTTATTATTGTTTTTTGGGTCAATCATCCCTCTTTATTTTAATCTCTATGGGCCTCTATCCTCTTGTGGTGATATTTTCTTTATTACTTCTCTATTCCCCTATGGTTTTCTTCCCCATACCTTATTGTTTCTATGATGCTTTGAAATTCAAACTTGCTCATGCTCTTGTTTTCTATTCTCTGTGTCACAAGTTGGTTTCACCTCCTATTCTCTACTGTTGTGATGCACCCTCTCTTAACCCCTTTATTCCCTTCAAATATTCATTATGTTCTCTCTGCACGCATCCCTTTCTGCTTTCCATGTGATGAATTTTCTTTTGTTTCCATTCCTCATCTTTATTATATTTATAAATAAAAAAATGCACTTGTCTAAATTATTTTTCTTTCTCATTCCTCTTTACAACATTGTCTATTTCTCTTTATCCTACCTAGAGGGTGATTCCTAGGTAGCGTTATGTTTCTCAAGTGCCTAGAGTTGTTTCCTAGGTACATTTGACTTGCATGTCAGCCTGTCATTTATATTCCTTCCTTCCTTCCTTCCATGAGCCCATGCTCTCCTTCACTTGCTGCCTTTTAATTAGGGGTGGAATTTTAGACTGAAAAATCACAAAAACCAACTGACAATTTACCGCAATGGAACTGCAATTGCTAGAAACCAAACCGCATTTGCGGTTACGGTTGCGGTTACTGCAAACCGCGACTATATTAAAAATAAAAAATAAAATTGCATTTTGTAGATAGTATTGGTGCTCAAACAATACAACGGGGTCCTTCAAATCCACCCTCCACCACCAACACTTGAGTTTGTAACTTTAGTTTGTAATATTGGTGCATTGCATTTTCCTTTTAGTTTGTAACTTTAATTAACTTTGAATTGGATTTATCCTTTGGGTTGTAACTTTAATTAATTTTGCATTGCATTTTCCTTTTGGTTTGTAACTTTAAAGGATTTGGAATTGGAATGCTTGAGAAGTTGAGGTTATGAATGCTTGAGAAGTTTAACTTTAATTGGAATGCTTGGAATTGTAACTTTAATTTTCTTTAGGTTGTGAATGCTTGAGAAGTTGAGGTTGTGAATTTATATTTTTGGGTTAAAATATGCTTGAACTCAAAAGGCTTCAAAAGAAGCATCAAAATTAGGCCTAAAATGTGGAAGATTGGATTTCTATGACACAAAAAGAACTTGCGGTTTTAAACCGCTAATTCATGGTAACCGACTGTTTTTTTGCGGTTTACCAATGCGGTAAACTACAAAAAATGGTCGGTTTGCGGTTTGGACAAAAATTCACGGTTACCGAACCGCAACCACCCCTACTTTTAATAGGTGTTATGTTTACTTTGTTTCTCTCATGCCGCTATTGCTGCCTTTTATTGCCGCTATTGTAACTCTAGAGATTGTAGTTCTTCTTTTTAGTTCCCTTTACTAGACTACTACAGCTGACTATTGCCGCAATCTCCATCACCATGTAGTTTCTTCAGTCAAATCTTGCTATGCTGTGCGCGCTCGATTTGCGGGGGAGTATTAGGGGGTTACAATAGTATTTCAGTTACAATAGTTAATCCTACTAATGATAGGAAATGGTCAGTTGTCAGTTACGTTGTTATTGGGTCATAACTTCATATTTATATTTATGTTTATGTTTATGATATGGAGTTGGAGGACTATTGAAATGAAAATTTTAGTTGGTGGACCAAAATGAAATTGGAGCAAAAGTTAGGGGACCATTTCGGTCAATAACCCAAGATGATATATCAAACCATAATTTATTTTTGGGGTTTTAGGTCTAATGGTCCCTGAACTTTGACCAGATTCTCATTTTGGTCCCTCAATTTTCAAAATCATTATCATGGTTCTTCAACTTTAGTTTCGTTATAACCAATGATCTTGCCGTCAATTTTGTTATCTTTTCTGTTAAATGCATGAGCAAAATGGTCTTGTTGTATTATTTTTAATTTCCACCATATGAATATTCCTTTCATCATTTGAATATTTTTAATTTACCCTAGGAGTGAAGCAATTTCCGATTTCTGGGTAACCAAAAGACTCCCATTTATAGGCGCTGGAGGAGTAGCATGGATAAGTCTTTGGCCTTTAATGCTGGCAGGTAAGACGTTGGAGGTTGAGTGTTAAATATAGTTTTTAATGATGGATGGTGAGACGGTGGAAGCTGGGTTTTAATGTTAGTGGAAGAGACATGGGTAGCTCTGGCTTTGATGCTGGTAGTACAGGCTGGTGGTTCTCTCTACTTACCCGTGTAATTGGACTCATGAAAGTGGGCCTGAGTTTTGGTGCCCCCAAGCAGCCTAAAACTTCCACTCTTTGATCCCTCAACGGGCCTTATAGGCATTTGTAACCATCCACTCAATAAGCCCCATGCATGTCTGTGGCTTGAGCCTACTTAAGCGTGTCAGGTGGTTTAACATTGGAAAATGTATTAGCTTGCACACAGTTATTTGACATTTTCTTCGCATGACATGTACACTATTTGATCATGTATAAAAAATATTCGTATATTCATTTGGGAATAAATTTCTAAAATACAGCTTGAATTAGCATGTGACAACTATTGTACATTATATTGGACTTTGAATATCCTTGGGCTTCTCATGACATTTTGGGCCTCAACAATAAGGAAAAAATCTCTAGTTTTGTTTCAACAACTAGTGAAATAATCTGAGTATACTAACTAGGATGTTATATTTCCTACTCAAAGGTTCTTAAAGGGAGCTTCAAGGATTGATCAACAATTCTACTCAACGCCACATTTGAGAAAAATATACTTGCAAGTGTCCAAAGTTGTTATTGTCATAATTATTGCTAGAGTGATTGTCTTGCATTTCCTACTGGAAATGGCAAGATGGTATCTGTAACATTGGTTACAGAAATATATGCGCACAATGAACCTCATCACAGTTTCACTTCATTCATATAATCTTTTTGTTTCACCTTCTAGTGTGATTCTTCTCTAGGTGAGTGACACCCTAGCCACATCTTTATATTCAAGTTTGGGGTACATTGTTTTGGTTACTTTTTCAGATAGGTGTATAATATATATTAAAAAGAATTAATATATATTTTTTATTCAATAATATGTGAAAATTATGTGTATAATACGTGAATTTTGTGTGTATTATTGAAATTTTGTAAAAAAAACACGTATATTAAACATGAAAATATGTACGTAATATTGAATGTTTGTTTTTAAAAAAAATGTGTATTTTACCGAATCTTTAAGACGTGTATGGAAGCATTATTGAAAAATACGTACATAAGTGTATAATACGAGTATTAAACGGAGAATGCTAAATTCTTTATAAAGATAATAACTCTGGAAATGTAAAAAAATTAAAAAAAGGACAATAGAGACTCAGGTAATGGCCTAATATTAATGGATAATACTCTAAACTACTATTATCGATAAATAAAAATCAGGGAAAAAATATTGCAAAAAAAGAAAAAGAAAAAAAGATGCTAGTATAGCCGGCTATACCATTTAAATATAATATTTAAATAGTATAGCCGCGCGGCTATACTATTTATTATAATAAAAAAGGGCCAAAAATGGCTATACGAGCTTTACATTTCCCCTCCTTGCCTGGCTCGCTTCACTGAATCACTTCCCATCAAAGTTTTCAAGTTCAAGGCCAAAAAAGAGGTGGGCAATTCCTCAGTTGAGCTCTCATGGTGCCTCCCAAGAAATCAAAGAAAAGCAAGAAAGATAGGAAATTGAAGAAAAGCTTAAGCTTGGTTCCAGTCGAGCCTAAAGCCGCATACTCTGATTGGTGGGATAGTTTCTTCAACCCAAGGTTTTTCTTTTCACTAAGCTCAGTCCCCAATTACTCTGCTTCCTGCTTTTTAGTGGAACGCATTCAGATTACTTGTAGTTTTAACTAAATTATCTTTATATTTTGTTTATTTTGGAAAATCTATGATGCACAGACATCTAGAACAGGTGGTGGATTTTGTTATGTAATGTTAAATTCGGTAATGATGTTCATAATTAGAGCTCAAAACCTATAAACTGGGCTTTTGTTCAGTTAGGCTGTTGGAAAAATCGGCCTAGGCGCTAGGCGGCCGCCTAGGCGGGTCTAGGCGGGTCCTTTTTTATTTTATTTTTTTATTTACATTTTTTTTTACTTTAGCTCAATTATGAAATCGCTTCAATTTTTGATGGCCGCTATATGAAAACTGGCTTTTGATTATGTGTTTTGCATCCTGAAAAGAGAAAGATGTGGTCGAAAAGTTATTACTAGAACTAGAGGGAGCAATAGAGATTTTAGCTTGTAAAAGTAGTATATAATTGTTAGGAATTTGGTTAGGCCTAAGTTGGATGAGTAGTTGGAAATCCTCATTGAATCAGACTTGGGGAATATACAGGCACAGAAACACATAGTCGGGCTTTGCTGCTTGTTATATGGAAGCAAGTTTTTCTGTCTTCCTATTTCCCTTTTTGTAGATTTTTTTCACTTTTTTTTCAAGTTGATTTCTGTTTTGAAGTTTCCATGATAACTCAACTTTTTTCTGTTCCCTTGTAAGAGAAGGCCTTGTGTCGAGGCCACCGTCAGTTCTCATCAACATAGAAGGAAGGCTTCTTAGTGTTGAGAAACAGGTTGCAATCGCCCTGAGAAGGTTGGCATCCGGTGAGTCTCAAGTCTCAGTGGGAGCTGCCTTCGGGGTAGGCCAGTCCACATTTTCTCAGGTGACTTGGAGATTCATTGAAGCATTGGAAGAACGTGCCAAGCACCATCTCAAGTGGCCTGATTCCAACAGAATGGAAGAAATAAAGTCCAAACTTGAAGAAGCCTTTGGATTGCCCAATTGTTGTGGAGCCATAGATGGTACACACATCATTATGACCCTTCCTACTGTTCAAACATCAGATGATTGTTGTGACCTGGAGAACTACAGCATGCTCTTGCTGCAGGGAATTGTTGACCATGAGATGAGGTTTCTTGACATTGTAAGTGGCTGGCCTGGGGGCATGACGGTGTCTAGACTTTTAAAGTGTTCAGGATTTTTCAAGCTCTGTGAAGGTGGACAGTGTTTGAATGAAAATGTTAGAACTTTATCTGGAGGAGTAGAGAATTAGAGAATACTTAGTTGGTGGGGTTGGCTATCCTCTGCTTTCCTGGCTCATAACTCCTTATGAAAGCAATGGCCTCCCAGCTTCCATTTCCACTTTCAATGCCCGCGCATAGGGCTGCAAGGTCACTTGCAGTAACGGCATTCTCACAGTTAAAGGGCTCTTGGAGAATCATTAACAAGGTCATGTGGAGACCCGATAAGCAGAAACTTCTGAGCATCATCTTGGTATGTTGTTTACTTCACAATATAAAAATTGACAGTGGAGATATATTACAACCAGATGTTGCTTTATCTGGTCATCATGACTCGGGATATGGCGAACAATGCTGTAGGCAAGTTGATCCCTTGGGGAGGACTATGAGGGATATCCTAGTGAAACACTTGCTGCACAGCAAGCAGACCGCTGCACCAAAGTGATTCTTGTTCTGCCGATCTGGTTTAAATGAGTTGGAAGTTTGGAACGGTTTCAATCTATAAAATTATTTGCTTTGGCAATTTCACCGGCAACAGCCATACACGACATGAAATGCTGAATTGCTTATCTTATTCACATTGACTTGCATAAAAGAAATGTATGTATGTTTTTGACAGACTGTGAATCAGCCATCTTTGTATGGCGGCTTAGAAAGTAGAACGGAAGCTCATTTTGTCAGAGTCTACGAGAACTTGTAACACCAAAGAAGTTTAAAGCCAAAGATATCCCACAAAATAAAACATTTTTATTTTAAGGTGCGGCATACTAACAAAAAGTAAGACAAGCAGCAATATATATGTAAAAGAAAAATAATATAAAAAAAAAAAAAAAAAAAAAACAAACCATCAAAGTGGGTTTCCTTTGCTTTGATTAGAAGATGGGGCCTGGGCATGTACAGCAGGATCTCAAAACTAAGCAAGACCCAATACTCCTCTCTATAAAATATGGCAAAACAAGTAGAGCTCTCTAAAAAGAAAAAACTTATGGACAATGAGACAAAACTAATGCCCTCATCATTACTTCAAAACTATACCATGGGACCATGAAATTCCATTGCTTCAATCTCCCTTGGTTGGGGGCTGTATGCATGCACAGAAGGGCGCTTTCTTGTGTTTCTGGTTGGTTCTATTGCCACCATAGATATAGTCCCTCAGAAGAACTCTTGTTTGCCGCTCTGTGATCCTTGTTGATCCTCTGCTTTCTTTTTCACCATCAAGTTTCAGTAGAAGCAATTGCAGTTTCTGCACCTCCAACTGTAGCCGCCCGATTTTTTTAGACCCTTCTTTTGCTTGCTCTTCTTCTCACACTCCCACTTTCATCCGACACTACCCCAGAAGCTCCATCAGAGAACAGAGGACCATCTTCAACGTTCTTCATCAATTTTTTATTGACATCAAACAACTTAGTGATTGCTTCGTCAGCTTCTTCCAGCTGCCCCTTCATGTTTTCAAATTCAATACCTTTGCCCTTTTTGCTCTTTTCAATAGTGTTCACCTTCCTCTTCAGGTCTTCCACGGTTATTTGAAGGTTTGTCAACTTTTGTACATCAGAATCAAGTCTTTCTAGAATCCTTCTCTTGTTGCCTTCTTGACGGGGCTCTGTAAATCTCTTAGAGATCTCTAATTTGTCCATGCCCAATTCCTTCTCAACCAATGATTCTGAAGGGGAATATTTATTCTTGTGTTCCTTTACTGCTTCAGTATGACAGTGGTCAGTTGGTACAGCGTCCACCTTCTGGACCTTAAATCATCAAATCAATGCTGGCATCCTGGTCAGTGGTTTCCCACAACTCAAGCATCTGACCATCAGCCTCTATGGTGTCCCTTCTGCTTATCCCATAGGATGAACACTCTGATATCTGATCAAGAATGATGTCTTTTGTCAGAATTTCATTTCCTGAGCCAGATTTCACGCTTCTTCATAGTGTTACCAACCCCATCCCCCAATTTCTTTTCTACCTGATTTGCGGAAAAATGCCTTTCCTTTTCCACCATTCCATTTTCAATAGCTTGAATTCTTCTTCGTAAATCCTGCAAGTCCGAAACACCATCTGATACCGTGGCCACTTGATCTCCATCCAAATGAGAGCTTTCAGCATGCACCATTGAACTATTGAAATCAAATGCAACATGCCATAAACTGAACAATTCATGTCCAGCCCAATGTAGATAGAAACCAGCTTACCTTCCATAAAATTTCCCAAAATTGAAGTACCACTTTTTTATATAAATATTATATGAAATTTTGAGGCCTCAAAAGTAAAATAAAAGGAAATTCAAAAGAGAATCCCGGAGCCACAAACAACTTGCATAATTCTGAAGATAAACCATATATTCAAATACTGGCTCCACAATTCATCTAATATAAAAAGCAAGTGTTTCAAAAGACTTTCTGGCTAGAAGACCATACACGATGGCATTGAAGCAAAGAACATAATTGCATTAGTGAGAACTCATGGGTGCATATCTTGATGATTTTTGAAGAGTTCATACAGGTTCAAAAGAGGATAGAAAATGTGCAGGACCAGTCAAAACTGCTAATCCATTATGGATAAGGAAATAAATGGAGTAAAGCTTTAAGTTCCAGATAGAAAAAAGAAGAGAGTATTGAAGCTTTAATAAATGGATCATCACCTTAGTCCAATTTCCCATTACAGATATGGAGATCACCTCTGATTCTTCTGTGTCTAGTTTATGAGATGTGGCGTCTGCAAACACATGCTTCTCATGTGCTGTTGTACACTCCTTCAAATGGATGAAAAAAAAAAAAAAAAAAAAAAAAAAAAAAAAAAAAAAAAAAAGCCAGCCAGCCGCCGCGCTATACCATTTAATTATTATTTAAATATTATAGCCGTTCGGCTATACTATTTTTTTATTTTAAAAAAAGGCCACAAATGGCCATACGAGCTTCACATTTCCCTCCCTGCCTGGTGCACTTCACTGAATCAATTCCCATCAAAGTTTTCAAGTTCAAGGCCTAAAAAGAGGTGGGCAATTCCTCATTTGAGCTCTCATGGTGTCTCCCAAGCAATCAAAGAAAAGCAAGAAATATAGGAAATTGAAGAAAAACTTAAGCTTGGTTCCAGTCGAGCCTGAAGCCGCAGACTCTGACTGGTGGGATAGTTTCTTCAACCCAAGGTTTTTCTTTTCACCAAGCTCAGTCTCCAATTACTCTGCTTCCTGCTTTTTAGTGGAATGCATTCAGATTACTTGTAGTTTTAACTAAATTATCTTTATATTTTGTTTATTTTGGAAAATCTATGATGCACAGACATCTGGAACAGGTGGTGAATTTTGTTATGTAATGTTAAATTCGGTAATGATGTTCATAATTAGAGCTCAAAACCTATAAACTGTGCTTTTGTTCAGTTAGGCTGTTGGAAAAATCGGCCTAGGTGCTAGTCGGGCGCCTAGGCGGGTCTAGGCGGGTTTTCTTTTTTTTTTTTTCTTGACTTTAGCTAAATTATGAACTCGCTTCAATTTCTGATGGCCGCTATACGAAAATTGGCTTTTGATTATGTGTTTTGCATCCTGAAAAGAGAGAGATGTGGTCGAAAAGTTATTACTAGAGGGAGCAATAGAGATTTTAGCCTGTAAAAGTAGTATGTAATTGTTAGGAATCTGGTTTGGCCTAAGTTGGATGAGTAGTTGGAAATACTGACTGAATCAGACTTGGGGAATATACAGACACAGAAACGCATAGTCGGGCTTTGCTTGTTGTCATAGACTATGAAGCCGCAATCCACCTCTGGAAGGTTGACAAGTTTGACTTTGTTGTCTGCATGAGTGCCTATATCGGCATTGTTTTTGGCAGCCTTGAAATTGGACTAGTCTTAGCGGTACGTATCATTATTATGTGTGACGGTAACACTATATCTAACAACTTAGAACTATGCATTATAACTAATATTTATTTTTTCTTCTGTGTAGGTTTCAATATCTGTGATCAGGGTACTTTTGTTTGTGGCAAGGCCAAGGACTTTTGTTCAAGTAAACCTTCCGAATTCCATGGTTTACAGAAATGTTGAGCATTATCCCAATGCAAGCAATGTTCCTGGAATTCTCATACTTGAGATTGATGCTCCCATTTACTTTGCAAATACCAACTACTTAAGAGAAAGGAACTAATTAATTAAACCTGAGTAAGAACTAAAGATTTGGGGCTTAAGATAGATAATAGCAAGTACAGCTACTAAGGTTTTGTTGAGTTGTTCTTGAGGTGGTTGTACTATCTTTTTGTTTTCTGGTCATGTTTATGTTCTAGTGAGCCAGAAGTAAAGATTTGGGGCTTAAGATAGATAAGTGGCTTATCTATGGGACTGGGAAAGAGACATCCCACTTTGTTTTGAGAAGGTTTTGAATCAGACATTTGATTTTTATGATGATTGCACAAATTTTCATCTACAAATTGATTGAATAACTAGTGTAGTGCTTCAAGTTACCAGTCGCTTCTAACCAAGGTGCTTTCTGATAGTGCCACCATACTCATTAAACATAGAGACCTCTGTGTGTCATCCGTTTGATTCTAATAATTTCCAAGTGTTAAGTTGGTTAACTGGCCTAGCGTTTGAGCCATAAATTACTGAAACAGTCTCATGATGAAAGAATTGATTGCGTTCTCATGATTATTTGTGATCATAGAAACTGCTTTCCAGAAATCCTTTAATCTTCTCTGATGTATTTTGTTTCATTTGTAGACACACAGGTTGGAGAGGACTTGATGAAGGCATCGTTGTTGTTGGGACTTGCATGTTTTAAAAGCTACAATGGCTGGTTGCATGTCAGCCCCATCCAAAACAATTAAATCACGGAAAAAACACTGTCAGCGGGTCATCAAACGCCATAGAAAGGCAACCTGCTCTGCTTCAGATGGTACCAAGAAAAGAAATACCAGTTTCAAGAAAATAAATAGTGATGCAGGAGCTCGCGTGAGTGACTATGCTGTCAGTGAGTTTGTTCATGTGGACTTTGATTATGCAACAACTACTCACAGAATATCTAAAGTTTCTAATTCAACATTCCATCTCACCCAGCTGCAATGGCACCACAGTCAATATGATTCAAATGGTGTGTGCTTTCTTTCATCAGATTTCAACTATCTTTCAATTTCAACCAATAGTGCTGACAAGAAAATTCATAGCTCTTGAATCTCATATATTGAAAGTTATTCATTTGCAGTAATTTCCAAGAGGAAGCTTGGTTTGACTCAGTGAGTATTCTGGAGTCTGACTCGGATGATGACTTTATCAGTATACATGGAGGTATTGGCCATCAGCCTGTAACTACATATTACAAAATGAAAGCCTTGTGGTCTTGTTTGATTGCAAAACGTCATTACTACTGAAGTAATTTTTCTTGAGCTATTTATTGGAAAAGGATTTTATTTTGTTTTAAAAATTTTCTTCTCTGATTCTACAGATGGTTTTCCATTAGCAAGCAATCCAGTTGGGAATATCTCAAGTGGCCAAGTTTTAAATTCATGATGAGAACTATTTCAAGTATGACTTCGGTTTTTTCTTTTGTCAAAACCAACCTTAACTGAATTTAGACATTTGCAACTAATTACTCTGTTCTGCCTTGCTAATGATAATATTATTTTCTGTTGGTCTACCATCCAGAGATAATGAAAGTCAACTGCTCCGAACTACAATCCATATACTCCAATAGGTGTTGATGTGTTTGTATGCCCCAAAAAGATACATCACATTGCCTAGCACCTTGAGCTTCCCAAAGTGAAAGCAAATGGGAAAGTGTTCATTGTAAACATACAGGTTTTTTTTTCAGAATTTATTTATCTTGTTATGTTTTGTTTGTTATATTTTGGCAATATCTAATGACATTGCTCTGTGCCTAGTTACAGTTGCCTACTTATCCTGCTGCAATGTTTCTTGGTGATAGTGATGGAGAGGGGATGAGTCTTGTAATGTATTTCAAAGTTTCTGAGAATTTTGATGAAGACATCTCTCCTCTCCTCAATTCCAGGACAGCATCAAGGTAACTTCATTTTGTATGCAACTTCATCCATTTGGATAGGCATGTACTTTATTCTGATGTACTCTCCCTGATGGAAATGTGATCTTATGTTCTATTGGAACATTCAATCTTTTAATATATTTGAATGTTGCTTTTAGAAAATGGTTGACGATGAGACAGAAAAGGTTGAAGGATTCGCATAGGACTCCACTGTACCTTTTAGAGAAAGACTAAAGATCTTGGCTGGGGTGGTAAATCTTGAGGATCTCGGTCGGAGTTCTGCTAAGAATAAGCTTGTACATGCATATAATGACAAATCAGTTCTTTCACGCCCCCAGCACAATTTTTACAAGGTAAACATTGAACATTTATGTTGCTGAGTGTAAAGATGATGAAACATAAAAACCATTTTGTTTAACTTTATCAAGCTCTCTCACTTGCAGGGTCCTAACTACTTTGAGATTGATCTGGACATTCATCGCTTCAGCTACGTGTCGAGGAAGGGTCTCGAAATGTCTTAGGGAATAGCCGCGCGGCTATACTGTTAAAATATCTGTTTTACAATATTCTATTTAAGACGTATAGCCGGGCGGCTGTATATTCTTTTTATGAAGTATAGTCGTGCGGCTATACTTTTAAAATATTATTTTTATGGAGTATAGCCGCGAGGTAATGCTCTCTTTTAAAATATTCTATTTATAGAGTATCGCCGCACGGCTATACTGTTGAAATATTATTTTTATGGAGTATAGTCTCTTTTAAGATATTCTGTTTATGGCTTATAGCTGCGCAGCTATACTTTTAAAATATTCTATTTTACAAGTATAGCCGCACGGCTATAATCTTTAAATATAACAATAAAAATCTGGATTTCTCTATAACAAAGCTGAGCCTTGAGTTAATGAATCAATTAGATATGGTATGTATTTACGTTCTAGCTTTGTTCCTTTGTGTGCACTTAGGGTTGAGAGAAAATTTATGCCTTGTTTGTGTGTTGCAAGTGTATGAGAAGTGATATAATAACGTTGCTTATCTTTTTAGGTGCCCTTTGTCATATTTCCTAAATTACTAATTGAAGTAATTAAAAAAGGCTAAGATATTACTTAATGACATATATATTAAATTAAAGAAGTTGGACAAAAAATAAAAGTAAAGAAACTAAGTTTATATTTTTAAAATAAATAAATAAAGAGCAAGAAGACCTGTGCCGGCGACATTTTGTCGACACAGGTCTCTACCATCAACTATTTGCCGGATTAGACCTCTCTCGATGAAAGTTTCCTATGTCAACGAAATGTCGTTGGGAGAGGTCTAATTTGGCAAATTGTGTCGGGATAGACCTGTGCTGATGAAAGTTCGTCAGGAGATGTTTTTTTAAATAATAAGTATAAACTTAGTATCTTTAGTTCAGTAAATTTTTATTTTAAAATTTCTTTTTAGTAATTCAATAAAATATTAGCCTTACTTTCATTAGTAATCATGTTTTAATTATTATTTATTTTGTCAATAATTAGTATTAAATATTTTAATTAACTTCATAAATATATTACCTAATAAATAGTAATTGGTTTTTAATTTTTTTTCTTTAATAAAATACTTAAATATTAATTATTCACTAAGTAAATAATAATTAAAACATAACTACTAAATAAAGTAATTAAAAAAGAGAAATTCATATTGCGATATTTCAAGGGTACAGCCGTGCGGCTATACGTTTAAAATATCATGTTTATGGAGCCTTACCAAAACAAATTTACGTCTAGAGTGCTAAATTGAATCAATAAACATGTGATCATGAAAATACTCTAGTAATTCGTTGACCCACTTGAGAAGTTATTTTATTGCTTGTGTACATATCCACGTGATATGTTGATGTGATTTATCAAAATTTTCTCAAATTATTATAATTCGTGCACAATAGTTATAAAATCCAAATTTTACACAAAAGGAAGGAACAATAAGAGAAACAATCGTAGCCAAAGGTGGTTCATATGGTAGATCCAAAGATTCCTATGAAGATGAATCCATTCTCTTTGAAAGGTTAGAATGGTGGTTCATATTTTTTTTTTAAAAATCGTATAGCCGCGAGGCTATGCACGGTTTTTAAAATTTTTATTTAAAAAATAGTATAGCCGAGCGGCGTTACTCGGTATTTCCTTAATTTTTTTAATAATTGTATAGCCCTTCGGCTATACTTGGTTTTTTAAAATTTAATTTTAAAAATAGTATAGCCAAGCGGCGATACTCGTTTTCCCCCTTTGTTTTTTAAAATAGTATAGCCGGGCAGCTTTACTACTTTTGACACTTGGCGCCTAGGCGCTAGGCGGTTCTTTTTTCATGCTAAAAATGGTCCCTATGTTTTACTCATTTAACCAATTTAATCCCTGTGTTCTATTCCGTTGGTTAATGTTGTTCATTCCGTCAAATTAACTTAGAAACATTCATTAAAGCTTTAAAAATTAATAAAAAATTATTGAGTTCAGTTCACAAATAAATAAAAAATTATGAACACAAATAACAAAATTAAATATAATTACATAATAAAAAATCTGGAAACACAACAGCCTCTATGTCCTTAACCATCTTTAAAAAAAATATTTGTATTCAGATTTTTTTTATTTTGTAAATTGAACTTAATCATTTTTTTTTATTACTTATAAAAATTTCAATGAATTTTTTAAGGCTTAATTATGTACATGCCCCCTGTGCTTTTACGTTTTTCTCAGATTACCACCTGTGGTGGAAATCGTCTCAAAGTACCCCCCAACGTATAAATAACCGTCTCAATTTACCCCATCCGTCAAATTTCTTGACGGTCCGTTACGAACAGTGGGCCCCACTTCGTTTTAACCTTTAAGCTGTTCGAATAAGGGTTTCTCAGTTTGTAACAAAGGGGAAATTGGGTTTAGGGTTCATTGGAGAAGAGGAGAAGAGGGTTGTTGTCAAAATCTGAGGGTTCCTTCGATTTTGGGAGAAATTGGAGAAGAAATCATTCTTTGTAAAACTCTGAGGTGGAGTTTGAAATTGGAAGGTTGTGGAGTAGAAGATTTGGGATGATGGAAACAGGAGAGAAGCAAGGAGAAGGAGGGCATGGCCAATGGTGTCATTGTGGGAAGTTAGCACGGATGCAGACTTCTTGGACCAGTTCAAACCCAGGGCGAAGATTTCTAGTCTGCCCAAAGTCAAAGGTAAGCATGTTTAAGATAAAATTTTCAGTCATTATTTTGGGCATCACAAATTGATAGAGTTGTTAGTGATGAAATTGTCAGTGATTGATGAAATTTTCAGTCATTTTACCACCCAAATTTTCAGTCGTTGTTTTTGGTTGATACAGGGAAGGGGAGAAAAAGGATGTAGGTTTTTTCAGTGGTTTGATGCAGAAATGTGTGAGCGTTCAAAATCGTTGATACCTGGTTTGCTGAGGAAGATTGATAGGGTGGAGAAGGAAAATGCAAATATTCGAGCAAAGTCAAAAATATTGTGGGCTGCTATGTTGCTTTCGTGGTTGGTGGTGTTTGCCATGAAGATGAATTAGGCACTTTGGCAGTAGTTCATTGGGCATTGTAATTTGATACCTGATGTTAATGTAATGTAAGGCATTTTGGCAGTAGTTAAGCATTTTGGCAATAGTTAAGCACTTTGGCAGTAGTTTAATGGGCAAATTTAATTTGAGAACAAATGCTAATCTAATGTAAGACACTTTGGCAGTGTAATGTAATGTCATTTGGTGTAATGTAATGTAATGCTAATTAAGTTTACTGGATATGTAATTTGTTTAGGGGTTACAAATGGTGACATGAATGGTAAGCTGTTTAGAGGTTACAAATGGTGACATGAATGTAATGCTAGTTAGTTAAGTAATGTAATGCTAGTTAGTTAAGTAATGTAATGCTAGTTAAGTTTGATATGTGATATGAATGGTAAATTGAATGGTAATTTCTTGATGAATGTAGAAGAAGATAACCAAAATTCAGTTTTCCCTAAAAAAGCAGGACCTGCCTTCTTTGCCAAAGTTTATGGTGGATATGTAGCTTTTGGTAACATGTCAAAGTTTACTGGAATTTGGAAAGCAAGAGGCAAAGCCCAAAACTAGCAAAAGCACCTGTCATTATAAGCACAAACCAAAACAGAAAAGGTTCCAAAACAGAACACAAACCAAAACAGGTTCCAACCAAAACAGGTTCCAAAACAGGTTCCAAAACAGACCAAAACAGATTCCAAAACAGACCAAAACAGGTTCCAAAACATATATCTTAGCAATATATGCACAAACCAAAACAGGTTCCAAAACAGATTCCAACCATAACAACCTCAGGAAATATGCACAAACCAAAATTGGTTCCAAAATTGGTTCCAACCATAACATACATTAAATATTCAGGTTCCAAAACAGGTCCAACCATAACATACATCAAATATTCAAACCATAACATACATCAAATACATTTAAATGTTCCAAAACAGTAACATACATTAACAGGTTCCAAACATAACAACCAACAACCATTAAAGTCTTCCACAACATTCAAGGATGAAAAAAAGGATCTTTGACAAAATGGCTCCTCTGTTGATCTTTCATCCTCTTCCGACGTTGTTGTACTCGAGATAATTTGGCAGGTTCAGGTGTTTGAGATGGCTGGGATTGAAAAGCATCAGCTGCTTCAGATGGTTGGGATAGAGAAGCAGCAGCTACTTGAGATGCCTGGGATTGAGAAGGCCCTTGGGAAGTGCTTGACTGTTTCCTTTGCCTTAATTGCATACTCTGTTGTCCGCCACTTTGGTCTCCACCATCTCTCCTTCTTACCTAAAACAAATAATAATTAGAAGTTTCCATGATATAAAATTTTGATGAGTGAAAACATAGTTGAAACTGTGGCACTTACTGCAAGTTTGTCCTTGGCAATGTTCCTCTTCCTAGTAGGCTTTATGTTGGGATTTCTAGGTTCCTAATAACCACAGTCATCAAGTCAGAAACCAAATCAAATACATTTAAATGTAAAGCAATAATTCTAAAAACCACATACCTTACAACCACTTCGATTATGCCCTTCTCCACCGCAATTGGCACACTTTAAAGGTAAACCATACCTAGGAAGCTTATATGGATTAGAAGGAAGTTTAGGTTCTTCAACAGCTTGTTTTCTTGTCTTCTTAGGCCTACCAGGCTGCTTGTGGTATTTCGGAGGGAGTAATGGAGGTAAATTAACCTTCATCCACTGATCTTGGCTAGTCATAGGCATAATCATTGGTTGATAGGCTCTCAAATAAGCCTCTTTCTTGTACACTGCATCACAAAAGTCCTCTGGATTCCCATGAAACCAACTTATTGCAGCACATGCATGCAAACATGGTATTCCATTCAAATCCCAAGCATGGCATGAACAAGAGTGGCCATTCAAATCAACAGCAAAGGTGCGGCCACTATGGTGCATTACTTCAAACTGATTCTGTCCAGCAGCCTTAGGAATGCACCACTGAGCTTTTGCTTTGTTTTTCTCTAATATCTTTCTAATTCTTGGCCCAACTTGTCCATGCCATTTCTCACAGAGAACCCTTCTTCCCGCCATCAACAACATTATATACAACCGAATTCTTTCTAGCATAGTCAGAATAGGCTTGTCTCGGGCATCTAGTATGCTACGGTTGAATGCCTCACATAGATTGTTCATAAGCATGTCACACTTGGAATCAGTCTTGAAATATGCCCTACTCCAATGCCTAGGATCTTTCTCCATGAGCCAATCATGTGCAGGTTTAGACAACTGCAACATCTTTGTCATCTCTGCATGAAACCATGGCACTGTTGTGGCTCTAGCAATTGCTTCCATTTGATGTTTCAAGGCAAGACCTCTATGTTCCAAATAGAAGTTCCCATATAGATGTTTCAAACAATGTCTATGCTCTGCCTGAGGGAATAGAGCATTCACAGCATCTATTAACCCTTTTTGTTTGTCAGTCATAAATACATAACCATGGCTATTCGTAATATTGAGATCACCACTCAATAATTCTAAAAACCACAGCCATGTTGAATTGCTCTCAATCTCTACATATGCATAGGCAAGTGGAAACATTCCGTTGTTTGCATCAACTCCCATTGCAGAAAGCACTTGCCCAGGGTGAGGCCCTTTGACATGACACCCATCCAAGCAAACCACAGGCCTACAACCATCTAAAAACCCCTTCTTGCAGGCTGCAAGACAGATGTAAATTCTTTGAAACCGTGGCCTATCACCTTCCATTTCAGATTTAATGATAACTGTACTTCCCACATTCCTGGTTCTTAACTCATGACAATATTCCCACAATACTTCATATTGTTTGCTGTAAGACCCCTCTACAATGTCAACTGCCATGGCTCTTGCTCTGTACACAGTTGCTCTAGATGGTCTGTAACCATAGTCTTGGTGAACTTGCTCTACAAAAGAAGCAGCAGTCCAATTTGGATTGAGCCTTAACTGCCCAGAATATCTTTCAGCCAACCAGCCAGCAGTAGCATGTATATTTTTAGTCCCCTTGCTACAAACATGTGTAGGATTAAAGGTTTTCACCTGCAGGTAAGTGCTACCACTAACACTTGAAGCATAGATAACAAAAGGACAGCCCTCTTCACATACTGCTCTTATTTTGTTACGGTCATTATGCATAAAAATCAACTCCCTTCCACAATTAATGGAGTATATCCTCACAGCTTTTCTAAACAACTCGGCAGTTGCAAACCTTAAACCTATTTTGAAACTTGGGCTTCCCATATCAATTTCAGGTCTGAAATCTTCACCTTTTGGCATCCTATTCTTCTTCCTTCTTACTTCACCCACTGCATCATCTTCACTTTGTGAACTATTTGGGCAGGTAAGTGTAGGTGACTCTTCTCCATTGTCTGACTCATCATTTTGCTCTGCATTAGGATCATTGTCAAAAATACTATGATCCACATAACCTTCAAACCACTTATCATCATTCTTCAATAATTCAATCTCTTCATCACTCTGTGCATAGTCACTGTCTTCAAAGTCTGGATCACTGCTATCATCATTCTCAGAACAAGAATATTCTTTATCACTGCTATCATTCCCCACTTGGCTTGAAGTTAAGCTCACTACCTTCAAGTACAAAACTACAACCCTGCTATTGCTTTTAGGTACCATGCTCATACAAGCTAAAAGTGTACTATCAGATATTATTTGAATGAGTCTGCTAGTTCCAAACTCTTCACCATAAAAACTCACATCATACCCATCGCCATATCCCAAATCTTTAGCCATTCCAAATAACTCTAACATGGACATATAGTCAACCTCACAGTAATCAAACCAACGGACTTCACCACCTAAATAAGACCACTGACTGTCCTTTCTATTTTTCACTAGTTTACCTCCATGGAAAAACTTAAATGTGACAACCTCATCAGCATCTTTATCTGCGTAATAGGAACATTCACTTAACAAATGGAAAAAAACACACAAAGAGAAAAGAAGGACCACACAAAGGATAATACAAGGAACACCCAAGGACCACATAAGGTATATTGGGGCCAGCACAGAATAAAAAATATATGAAAGAACAAAAAAATTTCGAGCAACACACCACACTAGGAACATGCAAGGACCACACAATGATCACACCAGAACCAGCAGAGTCAAAAAGTATACAAAAAACAAAAACAAAATCCTAACAACAGTTCAATGCACATGCCAAAATCAAGAAAATCGAGTAACAATGGGTCCACTTACATATGGGTTGACAACCTCCAGATTCTCTAAGCACCACCATCTTCGCACCTTCTAGCCTTAGAGTCTAACGCCAACGAATGATTTCTTCTCCAATTTCTCCCAAAATCGAAGGAACCCTCAGATTTTGACAACAACCCTCTTCTCCTCTTCTCCAATGAACCCTAAACCCAATTTCCCCTTTGTTACAAACTGAGAAACCCTTATTCGAACAGCTTAAAGGTTAAAACGAAGTGGGGCCCACTATTCGTAACGGACCGTCAAGAAATTTGACGGATGGGGTAAATTGAGACGGTTATTTATACGTTGGGGGGTACTTTGAGACGATTTCCACCACAGGTGGTAATCTGAGAAAAACGTAAAAGCACAGGGGGCATGTACATAATTAAGCCATTTTTTAATGGTAATTTAACAGAATAGACAATATTGGCTAACAGAGTAAAACACATAGACTAAATTGGCCAAATTAAAAACACAGGGACTAAATCGGCCAAATGACTATGACACAAGGACCATTTTAACATTTAACCCCTTTTTATATATATAAAAGTATAGCCACGGCTATACTCCAAAATAGAATATTTACAGGTATAGCCGCGGGGCTATACTCTATAAATTGAGTATTTTAAAGGTTTAGCGGCGCGGCTATACTCTATAAATATAATATTTTTAATGTATTTAAATATTTTATTAAAGAAAAAATAGAATTTTTTAATTACTATTTATTAAGTCATATAATTCATGAAGTTAATTAAAATAGTTAATACTAATTATTCATTAAAGAAATAATAATTAAAATATAATTACCAATTTAGCTAATTAAATAATTTCAAAGATATTATTTAATTACTAAAAATAAAATGGAAAAATATTAATTAACCTAAACATACTTAGTTTACATTTATTTATAAAAAATAAAAAAAAACTCTCTTTGGCACATGTCTATCTCATCTAAATTTGTTGTACTAGACCTTCCTCGACGAAATTTCGTTGGCAGAGGTGACTTCGTCAAGAGCAGGGGCGGAGCTATTCATAGGCCTGAGATGGCCTAGGCCCCCTATCATCTTCTCACCTCTTTGACTATATGAAGAGTATAGTATAGATTGCACAAAAAATCCCATAATTTTAAGCTTGTGGCCCCCCCAAATATCAAACTCTACCTCCGCCACTGGTCAAGAGAGTTCTAATCCGACAAATTTTGCCGGTTTAGACCTATGCCAATGACCTTTCATTGGGAGAGGTCTAATCTAGAGAGGTGTGTGTGTGTGTTTTTTTTTTTTTTTTTTTTTTTTAAAAATATAAAATTAGTTTCTTTACTTTTGTCTTTTTGGCCAACTTCTTTAATTTAATATATGTAATTAAGTAATATCTTACCCTTTTTGAATTACTTTAATTAGTAATTATGTTTTCTTTGGTGAATATTTAAATATGTTACTGTTTTCATAAATGACTTAATAAATAGTAATGAATTAATTTAAATTATTTTGCGGACATTTTATTTTTATTTTTTATATTAAATAATAATTAAAACATAATATAGTTAAAGATGAATGTGGTGTTCAAGGCAACTTGGGCGGGTCATGTCCTTTTTTTTTCTTCTTCTAAATGAAGACAAAAGAAACTTATACTCGTAAAGGAATGTGGTGCGTGAGTGAATTGAAGAGACAGAGAAACGAACACGAAGCTTGCATTCCCAGTCCAATCTTCAAAATTGTATATTTAAAGAGTCTAGCCAGACAACGATACTCTTTAAAAATAAAATAATAATAAAAAAGTGTATAGCATAGCGGCTATATGCCTTTTTTTTTTAAAGAAAAAATTAGTATAGCCGCGCGGCGATACTCTTTCAAAATAAAAATAATGATAAAAAGAGTATAGCCGATCGGCTATATTCTTTAAAAATAAAAAAATATTAAAAATGTATAGCCGAGCGGCTATACTCTTTTAAAAATAAATATAAAAATGGTATAGTCGTGCGGCTATACTCTTTAAAAATTAAATATAAACAAGGGTATAGCCAGCCGGCTAAACCCGTTAAAATAAATAACGAGTTTGCTGTGGTTTCTCTTGTTTGGTTGCTGGGAAAATGTCGGGAAACCAGGAAGAAATTGAGTAATTTGTTTACTGGAATTATGTTTGACGTTTAAAGAGCAACACCAGAGATATATAGAGACGTTTTTGCTCCTTTCTTTTGGTTTGGGGCGGCTACCGCCACAAGATGAGATTCAGCTTTGGATGGTTCTGCTCCTAAATCCTAATGGGTTGTTGGAGAAACACCAGTTCATCAGACGTGCTTATTATTCTGCTTTTGGGAAAAATGATTATCTATATTTAGCTAGCTAGCGAGGTTTGTGTTTTTTTTCTTCTTAAATTCAAGCGATAAACACTTTAAAGCATGATAGTTTATAACTGTACAATATTCTAGTGAATCGGACTCGAACTCGTCACTACGAACGTCTAGAGCACAGAGCAAGCCCGTTCCAGGTTTTTAGCAGTGTTTGAAAAATCGGCCTAGGCGCTAGGCGGGAGGACACTGACGCCAGGGAGTTAGGCGGTGCCTAGGCGGCCTGGGCGGATCTAGGCGGCCTGGGAGGATCTAGGCGGCTCCTAGGCGGCCTGGGCGGATCTAGGCGGTCTGGGTGGATCTAGGCGGCGCCTAGGCGGCCTGGGAGGATCTAGGCGGCTCCTAGGTGGCCTGGGTGGATCTAGGCGGCTCCTAGGCGGCCTGGGCGGATCTAGGCGGCGTCTAGGCGGCTTGGGCGGATCTAGCAGAGGAATGAAGACAGACAAAGCTTGCACTCCAAATGAAGACAGACGAAGCTTGCACTCGCAGAGGAATGTGGTGCACGAGTGATATGAAGAGACAGAGAAACGAACACGAAGCTTGCACTCGCAGTCCAATCTTCAAAATTCAAATACTCGGTCTTGAGCCTCTCTCTCAACTCAAGCTTCGATTTTTTTTCTTCGGTTTCGGCCGCTGCGTTGATTCTATTTTTTTTGTGTGAAAGTCGCAAGGTCAGATAAACATCCAAGGCAGTTTCTTAGTATGCCAGAAGAAGCCCAGCAGATGGTTCTTTATCCTGAGGCACACCTTGTAGTTTGGCATTGGATTACACCATGCCGGTCTGAATGACAAAGATAGATCTCTGGTTGAGGAGCTTTTTGCAAACAACAAGATTCAGGCATTTCTGTTTTACCTCAGTAAGCATGAGTCTTTCCTGAAAAACACATTAGGAAAAGAGAATATAAAAAAGATCATTTTCTTACTCTATATACTGATTAGGCATATGTATTAAATTATAGGTATTGGTTTGTACCAGCACATTGGCATGGGATGTAAACTTCCAGGTCATCATCTGGTCATTATTAAGGTAAGGCAAAACTTGTGCAGTATCTTTTTCATTTGGTTCCTATATTTACAAAGGTTTCTAGTAGGAGTATATTGCAGCAGCTGTTCTTCAGGACAAATTTACCCAAGTGTTGATTCTCTTGCAAGGAACAGAATATTATGATGGGAAAACAAAGAGATATGTTGATTTTCCAATATCAATCACAGATATATTGCAAATGATGGTTTTGGTCACACATGACTATATAAAATAAAAAATGGAAAGAAAGAAATATGTGAATCAGATTACATGCTTTTCTCCCTTTATAATCAACAGTTGCTCAGATTCTACAAGAAAGATGGGAGTAGATGTCCATCACAATCCGCCCGCCTAACAATCAATAAACACAAATCATATTAGTTTCTGAATATTTGCCTCAAATATTAATACTATGAATCAGGTTGTTTGGGGTTTTGAATATCAGAAAATCTAATAAAGTCTTGCAGTCCTATATCTAATCAATAAAGCATTTTCCTTTTTATTTTTTCAATACTCTACACCTATCTTTTTTTTGCTGTTAAAGTTTAGAACGTCTATCATTTGCATTGCGGCTGTGACAGGAGCAGCACAATGATCCTCTTGTACTTAAATATGGTGAAGACACACAAGTTAAAAGCCTTTGGTTTTGATTAGTGTCCTTAGTATTTGATTTATTGAGCCTGTACAAGATCTTACATGAGAATAGTTTTCTACAGATGTTTAATCCAGCTTACTACGGCTTGGACAACATCTATCATATCCATTTTTGAGTTATGAATACATTAATACAAAGAATGATATATCAAACCATAATTTATTTATAAACAGAGCTTGTCTGAGCAAATTCACAGGCGCTTATTGAAACTAACAAATACATAGGTTTCTGAACTTCAAATAACTCTTTCAAATTAAAATAAGGCCCTGGGACATAGGAAGTATGGTTCCCCTAAAACTTGAACACTTGCCCACGTGCCCATGGCTACATCAAACTTTAATTCGCTTCAAAACGGAAATTGTGTCTGCAAATTGCTCAATTTCTTAAGAAACTATCAAGCCATATTTTGCCTAAACTTCAAATAGCTCCTCCAAGTTATGACTCCACCATAACTTGGATGCTTGCTCGTATACCCTTTCAGTTGGATGGGAAGAGTCAAAGAAGACGTACTCAGTAACATTGTTACATAACTTATACTCAGTCACACCTCTCTTCCCTCCACAGCTGTTAATTCCTCTGTATGGACCAGAGCCACAGCACGCCGCCTTTCCTTCCTTGAAACCTTTACAACACAATAATAACGAAAAAGAATATTAAAAAGGAGACATGACTTATCAGCTTATGACAAAACCAAATAAGAGAAACTATAACTTAAAGGAGAAGGTGTCATGGCTATGCATACCATATTTTGATGGGTGATTAATTCTTTCTTTAGAGTAAGTGTAGAGATTAAGCATTGAGTATTTGAATCCTTGGAGCTTTTTCTTCAGTTTTGTGAGGACTTCGGAAAGTAGTCTATTGTGTAGATTCTCAAGTGCTGTAACTTCCTCCCCAGAAGGGCCCGTGTTTCCTGGTTGAATCACTCTCATGCTTGGCGTAGAAGCAATTGGGCCTACACTTGAAAATCCAAATTTCCTGCCTCCTTTCTTGTATACATCCTGACAAAATGTATATCAAATCACTCCTCCAAAAGATCTTTCCGGATTCATAATCAGACGAACAAAGTCGTACACAAATTTTAACAAGTCATAGAAAAAAGAAGAAACTCGAATTAAAAATTTTCTCCTGCTATGTATGTGTGCAAAATGAAGATAAGATTACTTCGATCCAACTTGTCAGGTTGCCAATAACCCAGCCAACATATTCTTCCTGGCTGGTATTGGTGGCTAATGGGATAGAATAGTCATTGCTTCCAATGCTGATTAAGTAGACAGCTTTGGACAGCAATGTGTAGGCTTCTGCTTCACCTAGTTTCTGCCTCAACTGCTTCTCCACCTTCTTGAATTGACTTCGTTGAGTTTTAAGGTCTATCACCTGAAAACAACAGATCACATAATCAAATCATGCTAACGAAAAGCACGCGAATTACCGAAAATACATATTCAGATGCTGCAACTGTAACTAAAAGTCATAACAAGGGAAAACATATAATAAGGCAGTGCATATACAAATCCTTGAAAGGTTTCAACTAGAGCACCAGCTCCAGCAGAAGCAAAGTTCACCCCATAAGTATAGTCTTTCAACCCAGGTTGTAAATATGCTGGTGTAAATGGCAACTTGGCATACTCAGCTGAAACATGAATATAAAATTTAATAGTTAGTTGTATCATCTGTTTGTATTATCAGTTGCTGTCAGTTGGCAGCAAAGATGTTTGAAGAATTGACTGAAAGAAACAATATTACTCACAAGATGGTTCTTACCAATGAAGTCTGAGATTAAACGCCCATTAGAAAATCTACCAGTTGGGTACCTGAAGAATGTTTCACCATATGGCAACCAATTGGCCTGGAAATCTTTTGTGGTATTTATGTAGTTATTATTTCCAGGATCATAGAGTGAATCACCAAAGATGAACAGGGCTACATGCTTTTTCTGAAGCCCAGAATGGCCATGGCAGCTGCTTTGAATAACAAGGCCTGCACAGAAAGCCAAGATATAGATTTGAAACCTGAAAGATGCCATTCCGGTATTTTCTGTTTAGCTTTGTATTTTATAATCTTTTCCTCTGTTTCAATTCAATTTAATAGATGGCTGAAACTGGTGTGAAACTTGGACTTTCGATTTGAACAGAAAGTAAAGGTAAGGAATTTAGGCCATCTCCAGCCGTAGGGCTAAATGTAGTTCATGGCTAAAAATTTAGCCCCGGAAAATATTAATTTTTTAAAGAATAGTGCAGGGCTAAATTTTTCCACCTCCAACCATGCATGGCTCTATTTTAGGGTCCTTCATATTTTATTATTTTGAGAAAAACTATGGTACAATACTCATACATTCCACAACTATATATTGTTTAATTTAATTAAACTACTATTTTTTTTATATAAAAAATGAAGCCAACAAAGGAAATTTAAAAATAAAAATGGAAGGGTTTCAAGGATCTGACCTTCAACGGTCATGACCTATAATTTTTTATAATTTTTTTTCAACAATACCAAACATTTAAAAATGTGAAGACAAAAAAAAAGGATGGGTTTCAATGTTTGAGCTCCAATGGTCATGAACAAGACTTTTTTATAATTGTTTTTAAACAACACTTGAAAATATTTGAAAAGCTGACCACATTTATTATTATTATTATTATTATTATTATTTAAAAGGGAGTGGGTAGGTCTGACCTTCAACGTCATTGCCAACAATTTTGTATACTTTTTTCTTAAACACTATGAACTGAAACATTCAAAAGGCTTTTAAAAATCTATATATATATATATATTAATGTTGGCCGTTGAAAAGCACATGGATGTGCCCCACTACAAATTTGGCTTAGGCCAAAGCTGGACTACATTTGGCCCGGTTGGAGGGCTAAAGGGCCAAATGTAGCCCTCCAAATTTGGCCAAAATTTTGTTTAGCCCATGGCTCGAGATAACCTTACTTCCTAATCCAGATAACATAAAGAAAAGTCAAGGAAAGTGAACTAAAAAAGAAAAGAATACAGTTAAATATTTTTTGTCTTCATTATCAATTGAATCACAAAGAAACTTCTGCTAAGTTGACCAGTCATAATCCAATGAAAAGAAAATAGCTGCAGCTTTACTTGAAATAGTGTATCTTAAAATGTTGACATTTACTTCTTCTCTGTTTCATGCCGG
Organism: Prunus armeniaca; assembly: GCA_903112645.1. Classification (NCBI taxonomy): domain Eukaryota; kingdom Viridiplantae; phylum Streptophyta; class Magnoliopsida; order Rosales; family Rosaceae; genus Prunus; species Prunus armeniaca. The sequence continues at coordinate 2,668,575 of CAEKDK010000003.1, read as the reverse complement.
TGTATAGGTCTTGTTGATTTGCTTGTGGAAAAAGAAACCATTGGAAATTTGTGCAGTCCAATGAAGTTTCTTTTAGTCCTACAGAGTGGCCACAGATGTTGAAATGTATATAAAGTTGCTGCGCTAACAACATACGTAAAGTTATTGAAAACAATAGTGATGGACGAATATTCAAGCCAAAATTTTTATTTTCTGTTTCAATTGTGTAATGTTCAAATACTATAACCATTCAACAGTTTTTGGGATCCTGCCACGAGTTTACAGAGTTCATTTCTACAATACTAAAAGGCTGGCAATTTGGATATAAACTCCATTTGACTTTTTAAAAGGACTAAATATACAATGCCATCTGGCCTTTTTTTTTCTTTTTAAAAATTATAATACACTCCCTTATGAATTTGGGGGTTAAATTTTGACTGTTCTTGATAAAAACACAAAGCATAAATACTAGAAAGATGATATATCAAACCATAAACTTATTTTGAAACAGAAGTTGTGTCTGCAAAATTCTAAGTTGGTTAAAAAAAACTAATCAATCCACATTTTTGTCTAAACTTCAAACAGCTCTTTGAGATTAATGTAAGGCCCTGTGACATTGCGAGTATGACTCCACCATAACTTGGACACTTGCTGGTAAACCCTTTCAGTTGGATGGCCAGAGTCAAAACATTGTCACATAATTCATACTCTGTCACACCTTTCTTCCCTCCACAGCTATCAATTCCTCTGTATTGACCAGAGCCACAACATGCCACCTTTCCTTCCTTGAGACCTTCACAAAAATGACAACAACAAGAAGGCAACATTAGAAATAGCTAAAAGAGATGCTATATGGCTCGCCTTTTATTTTCCCTTACCAAATTTTGATGGATGCTCAATTCTTTCATTTATGTAAGCGTAGAAATTTGGATTTGAATATTTGAATTCATGGCGTTGTCTCTTCAGCTTTAGGAGGGCTTTCGCAAGTTGTCGACTGTGTAGTTTCGCGGTTTCTGTAATTTGTTTCACACAGGCATCTGTGTTTTCTGGGTTATATGCTCTTGTGCCTGGTAAGCAACCAAGAGACACCACGCCTGCAACCCCAAATTTCTTTCCTTCTTTCTTGTATATTCCCTGCAACAACATGTAGCATGGACTGTAAGGAAACCTCAGAACAAGAAGAAACTAGACTCAAAATGTTTGCCATGTTTTATATGTTTGAAGAAGAAGACAGTGTATATTACTTTGATCACTTTCTTAAGGTTGCCAATGACTAGGCCAACATATTGTTTGTGTCAGTGGAACTCAAACAAACTGGAATTTGATGTGAATGGTGCAAAATAATCATTGCTTCCGATGCTAATCAAGTAAACAGCTTTCGACAAAAAATGTTTTGGCCTCTGCATGGCCTAGTTTGTGCCTCAGCTGTTTCACCACCTTCTTGAACTGACATAGTTGAGTTTTAAGGTCTATCACCGAAACCAAGAAATCACACAATCAAACCATTCGTGTAAAATCAATGATTTCAACAAGAAGTTCTTCCTCGGATATGTTTGGCCAAGTCTGAGCAGGCTATGGCTCCCAAAGGGCAGCATTGGCCTTGTAATTGTGACTAGCTGTTGGATAACTCCGCATATAGACAAGCAGCTTACTTTTTCAAGCCTAAAATACAAATTTTTGAAAGCAAATATAGAAGCAAGATCATATACATATCCTTGATGAGTTTCAGCTAGAGAACCAGCTCCAGTAGATGCAAAAGTCACCATAAGTATAATTGTTCAACCATGCTGCAAATATGGTGGTAAATATGGCAACTTTGCATACTCAGCTGCAGCATTGATGGAAAGTTAACATTCAGTTATGCATAATCACTAGTGTTTGAAGAGCATAACATTGATATTATTTAAAGGGCCATACCAATGAAATCTGGGATTAGAAGGCCATCGGAAAATCTACCAGTTGGGTAACTAAAAAAGGTTTCTCCATATGGCAAGAAATTTGCCTGGAAAGAAGTTGTAGAATTCATATAGTTATTGTTTCCTACATCAAATACTGAATCACCAAAGATGAACATGGCTTCATGCTTTTTATGGTGCCTAGAATGGCCATGGCTAGAGCTACTTGCAATAAGAAGGCTTGTACAAAAAGCCAGGATATATATTTGCAACTTTGAAGTTGCCATTCTAGCAATCTGGTTTACTTTACTTTGTCTTTGCTTCAAATGCATAAATAGGTGTAGAGAATATATTTCCTTGTATTTAACAGATTACACAAAAGTCCCTATTTATACTAGTACAAAATATCTATTTAAGGTAGGAAATAATATAGACATAATACAATCCGATTTACAGTAGGAAATCCGATTTACAGCAGGAAAGGCTAATTGCTAGGAGGAGATTGTGAAGTTGACTTCCGTGTAAGCTAGGAAAGGAAAGCTGCGTTAACAACCACCCATCCTGCCGCTGCGCAAATTGGGCGTCACAGGATGCACAAGTTTGGAAGACATATGCTGATGGCGTGGTTTGTGAAGGGCTTTGGTGAACAGGTCCGCAGGTTGGTCGACAAAAGGAACAAAGCAAACTTGACGACTTCTAAGAGCAACCTTTTCGCAGACAAAGTGATAGTCCAACTCAATGTGACATGTGCGGGCATGGAAAACTGGATTGGCAGCTATGTACCTGGTGTTGAGATTGTCACAAAAGAGTTGGACCGGGAACCAAAGATGGACACCCAATTTATGAAGAAGGGAGCATAGCCGAGTAGTTTCGGCACAAGTATAAGAGAGGGCACGATATTCCGATTCTGTACTAGAGCACGAGATTGTGGGTTGTTTCTTAGAACACCATGAGATGAGGTTAGTTCCAAGAGTAATCACATATCTAGTGATCGACCGACGAGAATCGAGGCACCCAGCCCAATCCACATCAGAGTAGGCGGAGAGGCGAGCGGCAGCAATTTGAGGAGTGAAGGTGAGGCTGAGATCATTAGTGCCTTTGATGTACCTAAGTATCCGTTTGGTGGCAACAAGGTGAGAGGTGCGAGGGGCACTCATGAACTGAGCAACAGTGTTGACGGCAAAAGATATGTCAGGGCAAGTAAGAGTGCGATACTCTAAACTACCAATAAGCTTGCAATACTCAGTTGGGTTGGAGATGAGAGCACCATTAAAGACAGAGAGGAGAACCTTGGCAGCCAATGGAGTAGATGCGGGTTTGGAGTTGAGAAGATTGGCTTTATGTAAAAGATCATGTGCATATTTGAGTTGATTTATGTGGAGAGTACCATCCTTATGAAGAACCTGTAAACCCAAGAAATAGTTGAGCGGACCAAGGTCTTTGATGTCAAAGTGACCACCTAAAAGAGAGATGAATTGTTGGAGATGAGTGGAATCATTGCCAGTTACCACGATGCCGTCGACATATAGAAGAAGAAAGATGGTATGGGATGCCTGTTGAAAAATAAATAATGAAGTGTCAACTTAGCTCCATGTAAAGCCCATAGAGAGAAGGAAAGTACTGATGTGATGGAACCAAGCACGAGGTGCTTTTTTGAGGCCATAGAGTGCTTTGTGAAGCTTGCAAACATAAGAAGGACGAGTGGGATCAATGAAACCATGGGGTTGAGACATGTAGACATCTTCTTGAAGAAACCCATAGAGAAATGCATTTTTGACGTCAAGTTGACGAAGGGACCAACCACAAGAAATTGCAAGATTGAGAATAGTGCGAATTATGGTAGGCTTGATAATAGGGTTGAAGGTTTCAGTATAGTCTATGCCCGAATGTTGATGAAAACCCTTGGCAACTAGACGAGCTTTGTAGCGTTCAATGAAGCCGTCAGAGTGATGCTTAATCCGAAAAACCCACTTGCACCCAACCAAGTTCTGAGATGGAGAGGAAGGAACCAAAGACCATGTATGATTTTTGAGAAGTGCATTGATCTCTTCAGTCATGGCGTCACGCCATTCAATATGTATAGTGGCCTGTAAAAAACAAGTATGCTTAACAATAGTTAATAAGGCACGGGGAAGGGGATATTTGACAGTGTCGTCGGTATGAAGCTTAGGCTTTTGAATGTCATCCTGGAGGTGGGTGCGAATGCGAGGAACAGGGACAGGAGATTGCAAAGTTGCTGGAACTTGGGGGTTCGGAGCTGCTATAACTAGGGGTTAAGAGCTGTTGGAATCAGGGGGTTCAGTGCTGCTGGAACCCGGGGGTTCGGAGTTGCTGGAACTAGGGCAGGCACAAGCTGAGAGAGTTGTATGCGAGGGCGTCAGGAATGATCTTGGAGTAATGGCTGGAATAAAGCAGAAGAAGTGTCATTGAGTGGACTAGAAGGTTCGGTGGGGCCAAAGTCATGGCTTGTGACTGCAGCAGTTGGAAATGTGTGCACTAGGAAGGTGCCGTGAGGTTGCGAGTCTGAGTCTGAGACATGAGTGATCGATACGGGCCTAAGTGTGAAGGAAAGCAAAATTGGGTGGAATTCAATATCCACATACTCTGAAGAAGCTTATGCCTGCAAATGCTCAAATGGAAAATGCATTTCGTTAAATAAAACATGACAGGACATGTAAACACGACCCTTGGAAGGATGTAAACAATGGTAACCTTTGCGGTGAGAACTGTATCCAAGGAAAACACATTCAAGGGTGCGGTTGGTGAGTTTATCTTCAGTATATGGTCCAAGGTAAGGGAAACAAGAACACCCAAACACTTGGAGATGAGAGTAAGAGGGAGGATGTTGGAAGAGACGACTGTATGGAGTGTCCCATTAAAGATTAGGAGTAGGTAGGAGGTTTATTGGATGGATAGTAGTGAGGGCAGCTTCGACCCAAGGATTGTGGGGAGTCTGAGAAGTGGTAAGGAGGGTATGGATCATAGTGTCAATGTGTCTGTATTTACGTTCAGCTAGGCCATTTTGTTGGGGAGTGTGGGGACATGAGAAACATTTATGGATGCCTAGTTGACTGCAAAGATCAGAGAAAGAATTATGGACATATTCAGTGCCATTGTCACTCTGACGGATTTGCACAGTTGTGTGAAATTGAATTTTAACCATGACAAGAAAGGTTTGAAAGTGAAAAAATACCTCATTTTTACAGTGCATAGGATAGATCCAAGAGTAGCTGGAAAAGTCATCTGTAAACAAGACATAATAACGATAACTAGTGACAGAAGTGATCGGGGACATCCATACATCAGAGTGAATTAAATAAAAGGGAGAAGGGGCAAAAGTTGTATTACTGATAAAGGATAGTTTGGTGGATTTTCTAAGTGCACAATCTTTACAGAAAGCATGAGAAACTTTAAAGCTTAGAGATGGCGCTAAGTGAGAGAGCACAGGATGGGATGGATGGCCAAGGCGACGATGCCAAGTAGGAGAGTGCATGGAGGTAAGGGCATAGGGGACGATGGATGAGTGAGAGGAGAGGGAAAGTGGGTAAAGACCATCTTTAGAAGGGCCCTGAAAGAGTAATGAACCAGTACATAAGTCATAGACTTGATAAAAGTCGGGAGTAAAGACAAAGAAAACTAAATTATCACGAGTAAAACGGGCAATAGAAAGTAGATTAGTACGAAGAGAGGGAAGACAAAAGACATTTTTAAGAGAAAAATTATGAGAACCTAAAGGAAAAGGAAGAGAGCCAGTATGAGAGATAGAGAGAGAATCTCCATTACCAAGAAATACAGAATTATTACCCTGATATGGCTGTTGATTTTGAAGATTAGAAGGACTGCCAGTCATGTGATGAATGGCACTTGTGTCAGGGTACCAAATGGAGTTAGGTGGCTACATGAATTAAGCTCCAGCAAAGGAAGGAAAGGATTCTGGGCCATTGTAGGGTCCCAAGACACCAGGAGCTGAGTTGGGCCAGGCAAAATGTGTGCTAGAAGTGGCAAATTAGGCCGAATGAGGCTGAAAGGAAGGCCGGTTGCGTTGGGGTCCAAAACTTGGAGCAAAAGGAGGCCACTATTGATTAGGCCATTGGGGCTGTTGGGAGGCATTCCACGAGTTGCTCCAGGAAGGGGAGAAGTTGCGCCAACCACCACGGTGGGAATTAAAGGAAGTGTGGCCGGCGATGTGGGGAGAAGATTGGGTGGCGATTAGCGCTGTGTTTTAATTAAGAGAGATTCGAGGAACCTGTGCGATGAAAGCTAACAAACAAGTATGAAGATCAGCAAAGTCAGGAAGCGAAGGAAAATTGAGAACTGCCGTGACAAGCATTTTGTAACCAGGTCCTAAGCCCCGGAGCACTGCGATGACAAGTTCTTTTGGGGAGTCAAGTTCATTGATGGCAGCCAGTGAATCGGCAAGGGACTTAGCATGACGAAGGTAAGCATCAATGGGTTGAGAGCCTTTTTGCATATCCATGAGTTGAAAATGAAGAGCAGATTCACTGGCCATACTGGATTGAGAGAAGTGGCGTTAGAGACACTTCCAGAGATCCCGGGCAAAGGTGCAGCCGACGATGAAAGAGAGAATGGACTTAGAAAGTGTACTAGTGATGTAACTAACAATGAGTTGGTCTTTTTGGTACCACTAAGCATGGGCAGGATTGGTTTGGGTAAGAGTGGTGATGGTGGTAGTGGGTGTTGCGGTGGTAGAAGTGGAGGTTTGGGCATAAGGTTGTTTATGAGTGTCATCGATAAATTTCTAGAGGTCATGACCAACTAAAAAGGGTTTGAGTTGGCGGAGCCAAAGGAGATAGTTGGAATCAGTAAGCTTGATAAAATGAGAAGAGTTGGGGCTAGGGAGGGAGATGGTAGATTCAGACGAAGCCATGAGGTGGACCTAAAGGAGAAGAGGATCGAATAAGGGAGATGGAGAAAACCCTAGGTTAGGCTGATATCATGTAGAGAATATATTTCCTTGTATTTAACATATTAAACAAAGTCCTTATTTATACTAGTACATGATATCTACTTAAGACCATCTCCAACCCTTGGGGTGGAAACTCAAATTTTGAGTTTAGCCTCCAAAAACCATCTTCAACCCATGTATTTTGGGGGGTGGAAATTTGAGAAATCTCGAATCTTGGGTGGAATTCCAGTCCCATTTTTGCCTGGACTGATAATTTTGGGCCCAAAATCTGCTTATTTTATTTTTTTTTCTGACTGAAGCCCATGTGCTGCACAATGTTTGCTGGGCCCAGTTTTGGTTACACTGTTTGGGCAACAACTTTGTGCCAAAAATCTGATATTGCTGGTCTTTTTTCGTTTTTTTTGTTTTGTTTTGTTTTATTTTAAATATTCCAACAACTATATTTGTAATCAATAATCATGATTAATTTTAAGCAATCTCAACGGCAAAATTTAATGATTGTCGTTTATTTAAAAATGCTTAGATAATTTAAACACACTTACATAATTCAATGAAGAGTTCGAATTATTCCGGGAATACGTATAGTATTGTACTTATTTTTATTTTTTAAGTGAAATTCAATTATGTTTTGGAATTTTATTTTTTTTAGGTTAAAATGTTTAGAAAATTAAATCACGAGTGTTGAAACAAAAATAATGTCAAGAAAAATTAACAAGAAACAAAATTTATGGGTTAATCATTCTTAAACAATTTAATAAAGTTGCGGACTCAAATTATGAGTCTACAAGGTTGGAGGAAAAAAAATTTTGAGTCCTGAAAATACATGAATAGTTGTATTTTGGAGGGTGAAAATTTGAGTTTAGCCCCAACATGGTTGGAGATGGTCTAAGGTATGAAATAATATAAACATGAATACAATCCGATTTACAGCAAAAAAGGCTAATTGCTATGAGGAGATTGTGAAGTTGACTTCCGTGTAGGCTAGGAAAGGAAAGCTGCGTTAACAATAGGTTCTGGAGATTTACTTGTCAAAAAGGAAACGAATGTTAACTTCTATGATCAAACCACAGTTAGTGTAGCCCAACTCTCCAACATAGTTGCTGAGCTAACCACAAATATGTAAACATGATTGAAAATAATGTTTGAAGGACTAACAATCAAACCAACAATCTTCTCCTCTGTTTCAGTTCTGTAAGTTTAAAATATTGCAACCTTTAAATTGAGAGAAGAGCTGGTTTCTAAGAGGATCCAATGGTCATTACACAAATTTTCACCATTTCTCATCCACCAAGAGTTATTTTCTTGATAAAATATTTTTCATGCTTGACGTAGACGGTACCAGCAATCATTTATTATTGGGAGTTTATACACAAAATGGCTCATAACTTACTATTTTGGCTAATTGGACCATCTTTAGGCCAAAATACCCTCGATTTACGTGATCATGGCAACTGTTTATTGGATCATTTTATACCAAGGGTAGGGTATATTGGTTAAAAAAATAGAGTCTCCAAACTGTAAACTTTTACAACTGGAGAGGTTAAAATGATTGAAGGTTTATCAAAATGAGCCATTAGAGAAAATCACCAGTGACCTTGTTTTTATAGGGAAAGAAAACATGTTCAAGAAAACTTGAATCTCTCTACTTTTTAGAGAGAGTTCCTTAGGGTTCCTGAAAGGGTCCCTGAATCTCTCTACTTTTAAATGTAATTAACAATGGTCATTGTCCCAAATTATTAATTTCATTCACTCATTATGACCATAACCTCTGTGGAATATTGTACACATCAGTAGGATCGCCTGTAATTCTCCGGAACTATGGAAAGAAAACAAAGCAAATTGAGAAACAAGCAACCAAAATAGACCACCTTCACCATTTGCATAATGTCTATTTCCCTACTTAACAGAGCACCTAGTTCTTGGCTTTGCTTCTATCTTCCACCCCATAAGATCCCTTACAGGATTGAGTAGAATTTATTCTTTGGTTCTTTTGGTGTCAAGAATTGGAGTCCAGAAAACATCTATCACATTCATTTTTGAGTTGTGAATACATTAATACAAAGATGATATATCAAACCATAATTTATTTATAAACAGAGATTGTCTGAGCAAATTCACAGGCGCTTATTGAAACTAACAAATACATAGGTTTCTGAACTTCAAATAACTCTTTCAAATTAAAAGAAGGCCCTGGGACATAGGAAGTACGGCTTCCCCATAACTTGAACACCTGCCCATGTGCCCATGGCTCCATCAAACTTTTAATTCAATTCAAAACGGAAATTGTGTCTGCAAATTGCTCAGTTTCTTATGATAATATCAAGCCATATTTTGCCTAAACTTCAAATAGCTCCTTCAAGTTATGACTCCACCATAACTTGGACACTTGCTCGTATACCCTTTCAGTTGCATGGGCAGAGTCAAAGAAGACGTACTCAGTAACATTGTTACATAACTCATACTCAGTCACACCTCTCTTCCCTCCACAGGTATTAATTGCTCTATATGGACCAGAGCCACAGCACGCCGCCTTTCCTTCCTTGAAACCTTTACGAGTCAACGCAGTAATAACGAAAAAGAATATTAAAAAGGAGACATGACTTATCAGCTTATGACAAAACCAAATAAGAGATGGCTATGCATACCATATTTTGATGGATGATTAATTCTTTCTTTAGCGTAAGTGTAGAGATTAAGCATTGAGTATTTGAATCCTTGGAGCTCTTTCTTCAGCTTTTTGAGGACCTTGGAAACTAGTCTGTTGTGTAGATTCTCAAGTGCTGTAATTTCTTCCCGGGAAGGGCCTGTGTTTCCTGGTTGAATCACTCTCATGCTTGGCGTAGAAGCATAAGGGCCTAAGTTTGAAAATCCAAATTTCCTGCCTCCTTTCTTGTATACATCCTGACAAAATGTATATCAAATCACTCCTCCAAAAGATCTTTCCGGATTCATAATCAGAAGACACAACGTTGTACACAAATTGTAACAAGTCATAGAAAAAAGAAGAAACTCGAATTAAAAAATTTCGCCTGCTATGTATGTTTGCAAAACGAAGATAAGATTACTTTGATCCAACTTGTCAGGTTGCCAACAACCCAACCAACATATTCTTCATGGCTGGTATTGGTTGCTAATGGGGAAAAATAGTCATTGCCTCCAATGCTGATTAAGTAGACAGCTTTGGACAGCAATGCGTAGGCTTCTGCTTCACCTAGTTTCTGCCTCAACTGCTTCTCCACCTTCTTGAATTGACTTCGTTGAGTTTTAAGGTCTATCACCTGAAAACAACAGATAACATAATCAAATCATGCTAACGAAAAGCACGCAAATTACCAAAAATACATATTGAGATGCTGCAACTGTAACTAAAAGTCATAACAAGGGAAAACATATAATAAGTCAGAGCATATACAAATCCTTGGAAGGTTTCAACTAGAGCACCAGCTCCAGCAGAAGCAAAGTTCACCCCATAAGTATAGTCTTTCAACCCAGGTTGTAAATATGCTGGTATAAATGGCAACTTGGCATACTCAGCTGAAACATGATCATAAAATTCAATAGTTAGTTGTATCATGTGTTTGTATTATCAGTTGCTGTCAGTTAGCAGCAAAGATGTTAATGACTGAAAGAAACAATATTACTCACAAGATGGTTCTTACCAATGAAATCTGAGATTAAACGCCCATTAGAAAATCTACCAGTTGGGTACCTGAAGAATGTTTCACCATATGGCAACCAATTGGCCTGTAAACCTTTTGAGGTATTTATGTAGTTATTATTTCCAGGATCATAGAGTGAATCACCAAAGATGAACAGGGCCACATGTTTTTTCTGAAGCCCAGAATGGCCATGGCAGCTGCTTTGAATAACAAGGCCTGCACAGAAAGCCAAGATATAGATTTGAAACCTGAAAGATGCCATTCCAGTATTTTCTGTTTAGCTTTGTATTTTATAATATTTTCCTCTGTTTCAATTCAATTTAATAGATGGCTGAAACTGGTGTGAAACTTGGACTTTTGATTTGAACACAAAGAAAATTACTTCCTGGTCCAGATAACATAAAGAAAAGTCAAGGAAAGTGAACTATAAAAAATAAAAAAAGATAGAGTTAGATTTTTTTTGTCTTCATTATCAATTGAATCACAAAGAAACTTCTGCTAAGTTGACCATTACTTGACATACTGTATGTTAAAATGTTGACATTTACCTCTTCTGTTTCGTGCCTATGTGTTGTTGATTTGCTTGTGGAAAAAGAAACCATTGGACATTTGTGTAGTCTAATGAAGTTTCTTTTAGTCCTACAGGGTGGCCACAGATTTTGAAATGTATATGAAGTAACAAAGTAACAAAGTAACGAAGTAGTTTATTTGATTGATTGAAGGAGGAAAGGTAGAACGCTTGTTGGATATAAGACAGCTGGTATAGAACAACTGGTAGTTTTAGATTTGATTATTTGAGTTGGACAGCTGTAGTTTTCAGCTTGATTACTTTGAGTGGGCTGCATGCTTATTTATACAGATGCTATGTCGGCAATTTTCTTTGGACAAATCTAAAGCATTTTCAGCCACAAGTTAGTCCTCTAATTGTAGATTTTTCTAGTTATAATTACAATAGATAATTATTAGGATGATTCTAGTAAGAGTTAACCAACTTTTACTTAGTAATTCTCTCAATTATTCTACAATTTTCTAGTTTTATCATACAAGTGTGCATTAATGTTTAACACTCCTCCTTAATGCACATTTATGTTATTCCGAGCACATTTCGTAGCAGTTCGAATTTTGGTTTTGGAAGTGCCTTAGTGAAGATGTCTGTGATTTGCTCCTCTGTCTTGCAGTACTTGAGCTCAACTTCTTTGCTTGCTGAGACTTCTCTTAAGAAGTGATGCTTCATGGCGATATGTTTTGTCCTACTGTGGAACACTGGATTCTTCGCCATTGCTATAGCAGACTTGTTGTCGCAAAGTATTTCAGTAGCTTCTGTTTGGCACTCTCCCATATCTTCAAATATTCTTCTAAGCCATATAGCTTGGCATGCTGAACTTGCTGCTGCTATCGCTTCTGTTGATGATTGTGCCACAGTATCTTGTTTTCTTGATGACCATGAAAATATTCCAAACCCAATTGTAAATACATAGCCTGATGTTCTTTTCATGTCATCCACTTATCTAGTCCAATCACTGTATGTGTAGCCAAATAGTCTTGGATCTATAGTGGGCTTATACCATATGCCTAGTCAATTGTGCCTTGCAAGTATCTTAATATTCTCTTTGCTGCTCCATAGTGTATCTAGCTTGAATTTTGCATAAATCTTGACAGTAAGCTTGTCGCGTACATGATGTTGGGTCTTCTTGTTGTCAAGTATAGTAAGCTCCCAATGAGACTTCAATAAACTGATTCATCTGCTGTACCCATCTTCCTTTCTTAATTTCTCATTGGTGATAACTGGAGTAGCCACAATCTTGCACCCATACATCTTTGAACTTCTTCAATATATTCTCAATGTATTTTTTTTGGCATATGAAGATTCCTTCTTCTTCTTGGTTTATCTCAATGCCCAAAAAGTTGTGCATCATCAACCCAAGGTCACTCATCTCGAATGTTTTCATCATATCTTTTTTGAACTTTTGAATTATTTCTTCATTGTTTTCAATGTAGATGAAGTCATCCACATACAGAGAGACGATCAAGATATCGGAGTTACGTTGAGTTTTGGTGTAGAGAGTAGGCTCGCTTTTGCTCCTCCTAAAGCCTGCGTTGATGACGTACTTATCTATGCGGTTGTTCCATGCTCGTGGCACTTGCTTGAGTCCGTACAAGGCTTTCTTTAGCTTAAGTGTTTGATCTTCTCCTCCTTACTCAATAAATCCTTGTGGTTGCTCCACATATGTTTCTTCTTCGAGCTCTCCATTTAGAAATGCAGACTTTACGTCTAGCTGTTAAATTCTCCGTTTCTTTTGAGTTGCTAGTGCTACCAGTGCTCTTATAGTGTCAAGTCTTGAAACTGGTGCAAATGTCTCCTTGTAGTCTATGCCCAGCTTATGCAGTAGCCTTTAGCTACTAGCCTTCCTTTATGTTTTTGTATTGACCCATCAGGATTAAATATAGTCTTATAGACCCATTTAACCCCAATGATCTCCTTGTCTTGTGGGCGATCAACGAGCTCCCACATTTTGTTTTTCTCAATTGTTCTGATTTCTTCTTCCATAGCTTTTCTCCAGATTTCTTCTTTTACTGCAACTTCAAAACTTTCTGGTTCTATAGTTATGAAGTTGCACGTTACATACATATCTTGGAGTGATCTAGTTCTTTGTTGTGGCTCTGGAGAGCCTTCATGTTGTATAGATGGAGGAGTTGTTGTAGGTGGTGAGTCCTACCTGGAGTTTTCTTTAGTTTTCTCTCTGCACAGTTGTGTTATAGTAACACTTTTCCTTTCAACTTTTTCTTCCTCCCAATTCCATGATGTCGATTCATCAAACTCAACATCTCGGCTTATCATGAACTTCTTAGTTATGGGATTGTAGACTCAATAGCCTTTAGATTGGTTACTGTATCCCAGGAATATACCAACTTCAGATTTTTCTTCTAGCTTGTGTCTTTTCTCCTTGGGAATGTGCACATAGCAAATGCATCCAAATACTTTGAGATGCTTTGTTGATGGCTTTATATTGATCCAAGCCTCAATAGGAGTCTTATTTTGTAAAGCTTTTGTTGGGCATCTATTTAGCAAGTATACTGCTGTATATACAGCTTCTGCCCAGAATGTATTTGGCAAGCCTTTTTATATCATTGATCTTGCCATCTCCATGATAGTACTATTTTTCTTTCTGAGACTTCATTTTGTTCAGGAGCATAGCCAACTGTTAGTTGATGCTCTACTCCTTCATTTTCACAAAAAAGGGAATGAAGGAACCACACCAATTGTAGGAGTCATGAAGCCAGGAGCTGCTGGATTAGGATTGGCAATGAAGGGACCAGCAGCAGCTAAAGAGGAGAAGAAACCAGAAAAGACTGTATTCGAATTGAAATTGGAGTCATTTGAGGCAGCTTCTAATATAAAACTGATCAAGGAGGAAAGGAGCTTCACTGACTTAGGCCTCAAGGAAGCAAAGGATTTAGTGGAGAAGGCGCCATCTGTGCTAAAGAAAGGATTATCAAAGGAAGAAGGAGAGCAACTAATAGGGAAGCTCAAAGCTCTTGGCGCAAAAGTTGTCCTTGAATGAAATCATTAGGACGATGCATATGTACTCCACTTCTAAAGGTTGTGAGATTAGTTAATGTTTATTGCGGAACATCAGGACACACCAGCTTTTCTGAAATTTTAGCAATCCATATAAAACACATCTCAGATTTTCTCCAATTGTTTTGAAGTTGAGATATTTTCTGATGATTGATTTCTTTTTGTATTGATATCTAAGCTGGTAAAGGTGAGATGTTGATTAAGAATGGTCCATCGACGTAGAAGGCTTTCCATAATTGAAGGGGGAAGTTTTTGAGGATGTCATATAGAAGGCTAACCACATATATGTAAACATATGATTGAAAATAACGTTTGAAAGGACTAACAATCAAACCAACAATCTTCTCCTCTGTTCTGTTTGTTTAAAATATTGCAACCTTTAAATTGAGAGAAGAGCTGGAGGTTAACATGATTGAAGGGTTATCAAAATGAGCCATTAGAGAAAATCACCAGTGACCTTGTTTTTATAGGGAAAGAAAACATGGCCAAGAAAACTTGAATCTCGCTACTTTTTAGAGGGAGTTCCTTAGGGTTCCTAAGAGGGTCCCTGAACCTCTCTACTTTTAAATGTAATTAACCACGGTCATTTTCCAAAATTATTACTTTCCTTCGCTCATTATGACCTTAACCTCTATGGAATATTGTACGCATCAGTAGGATCGCATGCAATTCTCCGGAACTAGGGAAATATAACAAAGCAAATTGAGAAACAAGCACCCAAAATAGACCACCTTCACCATTTGCATAATGTGGATCGATTGCCCTACTTAACAGAGCACCTAGTACTTGGCTTTGCTTCTATCTTCCCCCCATAAGATCCCTTACATGATTGAGTAGAATTTATTCTTTGGTTCTTTTGGTCTCAAGAATTGGAGTGCAGAAAACATCTATCGCATCTATTTTTGAGTTGTGAACACATTAAAACAAAGATGCTATATCAAACCATAATTTATTTTTAAACACAGATTGTCTGTGCGAATTCACAGACGCTTGCTTATTGAAACTAACAAATCCATAGGTTTCTGAACTTCAAAAAGCTCTTTCAAATTAAAAGAAGGCCCTGGGACATTGGGAGTGTTAAACATTAATGCACATTTGAGAGAGATTTCTACAAGACAGCAGAATTTTCTAGAATAATATAGAATGAAAAGTCAGTGGTTGTATTCCCTAAACAGTAGTTAATGAAGCTAGTAAAAAGCTCTAGTAGAAAACTACAATATATGGCTGAAATTACTTAGACAAAGTCGGTTACTGTGCAAACCGACCTAACTAAGCAAAAAGCCAATAGATAGTCGGCAAAGCATGCCTATAAATAGGTATGCAATGCAATAAAGCCAAGTGGAGTGAAACAAAAGAACTCCCAATCTAAGGGAGCGAAGAGCTACCCAAATCAAACTATGTTAAGGAGCCAATAAGCTCACCAATCTAAGTGAAGGGCCAAATAGCCTAAACTAATCTAAGTGAAGGGCCAAATAGCCCAATCTATTCTAAATCAAGTGTAGTGGCCAATAAGCCAATATGCTAAGTGTAGAAGGCCAATTAGCCTACACAAAGCCATGTACTATTCTCCTCCAAATATAATAAATTCACTTTGTTTCCCCTTCAATTCTAACAGGGAGTATGGCTCCACCATAACTTGGAGACTTGCCCATGTGCCCATGGCTCCATCAAACTTTTAATTTGCTTCGAAACGGAAATTGTGTCTGCAAATTGCTCAATTTCTTATGAAACTATCAAGCCCTATTTTGCCTGAACTTCAAATAGCTCCTTCAAGTTATGGCTCCACCATAACTTGGACACTTGCTCGTATACCCTTTCAGTTGGATGGAAAGAGTCAAAGAAGACGTACTCAGTAACATTGTTACATAACTTATACCCAGTAACACCTCTCTTCCCTCCACAGGTATTAATTCCTCCGTATGGACCAGAGCCACAGCACGCAGCCTTTCCTTCTTTGAAACCTTTACGACACAGTAATAACGAAAAAGAATATTAAAAAGGAGACATGACTTATCAGTTTATGACAAAACCAAATAAGAGAAACTATATAACTTAAAGGAGAAGGTGTCATGGCTATGCATACCATATTTTGATGGATGGTTAATTCTTTCTTTAGCGTAAGTGTAGAGATTAAGCTTCGAGTATTTGAATCCTTGGAGATCTTTCTTCAGCTTTGTGATGACTTTGGAAAGTAGCCTGTTGTGTAGTTTCACAAGTGCTGTAACTTTTTCCTGGGAAGGGCCCGTGTTTCCTGCTTGAATCACTCTCCTGCTTGGCACAGAAGCAAGAGGAAAAAGGCTTGAAAATCCAAATTTCCTGCCTCCTTTCTTGTATACATCCTGACAAAATGTATATCAAATCACTCCTCCAAAAGATCTTTCCGGATTCATAATCAGAAGACACAAAGTTGTATACAAATTGTAACAAGTCAAAGAAAAAAGAAGAAACTCGAATTAAATTTTTTCTCCTGCTATGCATGTGTGCAAAACGAAGATAAGATTACTTCAATCCAACTTGTCAGGTTGCCAATAACCCAGCCAACATATTCTTCATGGCTGGTATTGGTGGCTAATGGGATAGAATAGTCATTGATTCCAATGCTGATTAAGTAGACAGCTTTGGACAGCAATGTGTAGGCTTCGACTTCACCTAGTTTCTGCCTCAACTGCTTCTCCACCTTCTTGAATTGACTTCGTTGAGTTTTAAGGTCTATCACCTGAAAACAACAGATCACATAATCAAATCATGCTAACGAAAAGCACGCGAATTAACGAAATACATATTCAGATGCTTCAACTGTAACTAGAAGTCATAACAAGGGAAAACATATAATAATCCAGAGCATATACAAATCCTTGATGGCTTTCAACTAGAGCACCAGCTCCAGCAGAAGCAAAGTTCACCCCATAAGTATAGTCTTTCAACCCAGGTTGTAAATATGCTGGTGTAAATGGCAACTTGGCATACTCAGCTGAAACATGAATATAAAATTCAATAGTTAGTTGTATCATGTGTTTGTATCATCAGAAATGACTGAAAGAAACGATTTTACTCACAAGATGGTTCTTTCTTACCAATGAAATCTGGGATTAAACGCCCATCAGAAAATCTACCAGTTGGGTACCTGAAGAATGTTTCACCATATGGCAACCAATTTGCCTGGAAATCTTTTGTGGTATTTATGTAGTTATTATTTCCAGGATCATAGAGTGAATCACCAAAGGTGAACAGGGCTACATGTTTTTTCTGAAGCCCAGAATGGCCATTGCAGCTGCTTTGAATAATAAGGCATGCACAGAAAGCCAAGATATAGATTTGAAACCTGAAAGATGCCATTCCAGTATGTTCTGTTTAGCTTTGTATATATAATCTTTTCCACTGTTTCAATTCAATTTAATAGATGGCTGAAACTTTTCAAGGCACAAATTGGGATAAGGAAAAGATAAGGAAATTTAGGCTTTTGATTTGAACACAAAGAAAAGGAAATTACTTCCTGGTCCAGATAGCATAAAGAAAAGACAAGGAAAGTGAACTAAAAAAGAAAAAGATACAGTCAGCATTTTTTTGTCTTCATTGTCAATTGAATCACAAAGAAACTTCTGCTAAGTTGACCATTACTTGAAATATTGTATCTTAAAATGTTGACATTTACCTCTTCTGTTTCATGCCTATATATAGGTATCTTAAAATGTTGACAATTCTCCGGAACTAGGGAAATATAACAAAGCAAATTGAGAAACAAGCAACCAAAATAGACCACCTTCGCCATTTGCATAATGTCAATTGCCCTACTTAACAGAGCACCTAGTTCTTGGCTTTGCTTCTATCTTCCACCCCATAAGATCCCTTACAGGATTGAGTAGAATTTATTCTTTGGTTCTTTTGGTGTCAAGAATTGGAGCGCAGAAAACATCTATCACATCTATTTTTGAGTTGTGAATACATTAATACAAAGATGATATATCAAAACATAATTTATTTTTAAACAGAGATTGTCTGTGCGAATTCACAGGTGCGTGCTTATTGAAACTAACAAATCCATAGGCTTCTGAACTTCAAATAGCTCTTTCAAACTAAAAGAAGCCCCTGGGACATTGGGAGTATGGCTCCACCATAACTTGGAGACTTGCCCATGTGCACATGGCTCCATCAAACTTTTAATTTGCTTCGAAACGGAAATTGTGTCTGCAAATTGCTCAATTTCTTATGAAACTATCAAGCCCTATTTTGCCTGAACTTCAAATAGCTCCTTCAAGTTATGGCTCCACCATAACTTGGACACTTGCTCGTATACCCTTTCAGTTGGATGGAAAGAGTCAAAGAAGACATACTCAGTAACATTGTTACATAACTTATACCCAGTAACACCTCTCTTCCCGCCACAGGTATTAATTCCTCCGTACGGACCAGAGCCACAGCACGCAGCCTTTCCTTCTTTGAAACCTTTACGACACAGTAATAACGAAAAAGAATATTAAAAAGGAGACATGACTTATCAGTTTATGACAAAACCAAATAAGAGAAACTATAACTTAAAGGAGAAGATGTCATGGCTACGCATACCATATTTTGATGGATAATTAACTCTTTCTTTAGCGTAAGTGTAGAGATTAAGCTTTGAGTATTTGAATCCTTGGAGCTCTTTCTTCAGCTTTGTGAGGACTTTGGAAAGCAGTCTATTGTGTAGTTTCACAAGTGCTGTAACTTCTTTCCCGGAAGGGCCTGTGTTTCCTGGTTGAATCACTCTCATATTTGGCACAGAAGCAAGAGGGGCCAAGCTTGAAAATCCAAATTTCCTGCCTCCTTTCTTGTATACATCCTGACAAAATGTATATCAAATCTCTCATCCAAAAGATCTTTCCGGATTCATAATCAGAAGACACAAAGTTGTATACAAATTGTAACAAGTTATAGAAAAAAGAAGAAACTCGAATTAAAATTTTTCGCGTGATATGTATGTGTGAAAAAGAAGATAAGATTACTTCGATCCAACTTGTCAGGTTGCCAATAACCCAGCCAACATATTCTTCATGGCTGGTATTGGTGGCTAATGGGATAGAATAGTCATTGCTTCCAATGCTGATTAAGTAGAAAGCTTTGGACAGCAATGTGTAGGCTTCTGCTTCACCTAGTTTCTGCCTCAACTGCTTCTCCACCTTCTTGAATTGACTTCGTTGAGTTTTAAGGTCTATCACCTAAAAACAACAGATCACATAATCAAATCATGCTAACGAAAAGCACGAGAATTACCGAAAATACATATTCAGATGCTGCAACTGTAACTAGAAGTCTTAACAAGGGAAAGCATATAATAAGCCAGAGCACATACAAATCCTTGATGGCTTTCAACTAGAGCACCAGCTCCACCAGAAGCAAAGTTCACCCCATATGTATAGTCTTTCAACCCAGGTTGTAAATATGCTGGTATAATTGGCAACTTGGCATACTCAGCTGAAACATGAATTTAAATTTAATAATTAGTTGTATCATGTGTTTGTATTATCAGTTGCTGTCAGTTAAAAGCAATGGTGTTTGAAGAAATGTCTGAAAGAAACAATATTACTCACAAGATGGTTCTTACCAATGAAATCTGGGATTAAACGCCCATCAGAAAATCTACCAGTTGGGTACCCGAAGAATGTTTCACCATATGGCAACCAATTTGCCTGGAAATCTTTTGTGGTATTTATGTAGTTATTATTTCCAGGATCATAGAGTGAATCACCAAAGATGAACAGGGCTACATGTTTTTTCTGAAGCCCAGAATGGGCATTGCAACGGCTTTGGATAACAAGGCCTGCACAGAAAGCCAAGATATAGATTTGAAACCTGAAAGATGCCATTCCTGTATGTTCTGTATAACTTTGCATTATATCATCTTTTTCTCTGTTTCAATTCAATTTAATAAGGAATTTTCTTCCTGGTCCAGATAACATAAAGAAAAGACAAGGAAAGTGAACTAAAAAAGAAAAAGATGACACAAATGAGAGTAGGTTGATGCTTAGCATGATGCAGTTGAAAATTTTTGTCTTTATTATCAACTTGGATAAGACGTTTTCAAATATTATTAGCTTCAATCACACAAAATAATAGATTATACAGTAGAAACTTTTGCTAAGTTGACCATTCATAATCCAATGAAAAAAAAATAGCTGCAGCAAAGTTTGGGAACTAAAAGTCAATAAATGGAAAATTTGCAATTTCATCTTCAGTTTCATCAGCAGCCTTCCTCCAAAAAATCTTCTCATTGAAAAGCAGCCAAAGCTTCTAGAAGTCAAAGTCAATTTAATTCAGCTAACAAAACCAGAGTTAGTTCATGGTTAGAGATTGAGATCTGTTAAGCTAGTTGTGCTTTAACCTGTAGTCAATATAACCGAATCTGATGTATGTCTTTGTTTAGGTTAATAAAAGCAAGAAATTGAACCCTGCTTCACTTGGTTTTCTCTCTTTTTCTTGGTTTCCAAACATACATTAATTGAGTTGTAATTCTTCACAAAGGTAGTGTTGTTGGTATTGTTAGTTTTGGCTAGTGTAGGCAATAGTTTTGGTATTTTATGCCTCGTTTGTGAGGAAATATCAGACTAGACTAGACTAGTAAAGTGGCTACATTTCATGTGCAATCAAGGCATAATATGGATATTGTTGTCTAACTCGGAGGATGAAGGAGGACTATCATAAGAGGTTGATCACTAAAACCTATCCCTCGCGATCCTACCATTTTCAAGGGGATTGAGGGATAAGTTTTAGTCATCAACCTCTTATAGATAGTCGTCATTCTTCCCCCAAGTTAGGCAGCATATCCATATTATGCCTTGAATGCACATGAAATGTAGGTATTTTGCTAGTCTAGTCTAGTCATCCCTATCAAACACGCCCCAAAGTTTCTAAATTCCCCCATTCATGATGATCTTGACCTCTATGGAACATTATAAAAATCACCTGAAAACAGAATATGAAAAGACCCCCTTCATCAGTTGCTTAATGTCTATTGGCCTACTAAAGTATAGGCACTTAGTTCTGACTTACAGGATTTAGTACAACTTTTTCTTCATTTATTTTGGTGCCAAGATTTATATTACATAAAGCATCAAATACATATATTTAAGAGGCGAATACTTATTTACAAAGATGATGTATCAAACTTTAATTTATTTTGAAACAGAAATTGTCTGCAAAATGCAGAATTGCTTATGAAACTAAACTTCAAACAGCTCCTTTAGATTATTGCTCGTCTTAGTCACATTGGGACTTCCACTCCACCATAACTTGGATATTTGCTGGTAAACCCTTTCTGTTGGGTGGCTAGAGTCAAAAAAGACATATTCAGTAACATTGTCACATAACTGAAACTCTGAACCTCTCTTCCCACCACAGCTCATAATTCCTCTGTATGGACCAGAGCCACAGCATGCCATCTTTCCTTCCTTGAAACCTTCACAGCATAACAACAATAACAAAAGGAACATTAAAACGAATAAGAGAAGCTAAAACTAAAGGAGAAGGTGCTCTGTCTATATATACCATATTTTGATGGGTTATTAATTGTATCAGTTAAGGGAGTGTAGAAGTTTGCATTTGAATATCTGAATCCATGCAGCTGGCTCTTCAGCTTTAGGAGGCCTTTAGCAACTACTCTGCTGTGTAGTTTCACTAGTGCTGTAACTTCTTCCGAGCAGGCACCTATGTTTTCTGGTTTAAGTATTCTCATGGAAGGTATACAACCGAGAGGAACCCCATTTGCAAACCCGAATTTCCTTCCTCCTTTCTTGTATATTTCCTGAAATAATGTGCTTGAAATAACTCATCTGAAATTTAGAAAGAAGAAGAATAGTATCGAAACGTGTCATGTGTGTTGTATATTGTTGAGAAAGTAGACATAATGTATTTACTTCGATCACATCTGTCAGATTGCCAACCACCATGCCAACATATTCTTCATGTGAGTGGGACGCAAACAAACTTGAATTTGTTAGGACTGGGGTATAATAATCATTGATTCCAATGCTAATCAAGTAAACAGCTTCTGATAGAAATGTGTACGCTCCGGCATCACCTAGTTTGTGCCTCAACTGCTTCTCGACATTCTTGAAATAACTCACTTGAGTTTTAAGGTCTTTCACCTGAAAAGAAGAAATTATAGTCATGCTAATAAAGAGATAGAGAACATATAATTTATACATTGCTTCATTACATGTACAATATTTTAAGATAAATGTATACATTTTGAAGTCTCTGTTTTGGGGCAGAGTCCACCAAACAGAATGTATGGTTTTTCATTTAGAATTTAACATTGCGACAATGATTCCTTCCTCAGAAGAGATTGAACAAGTCAGCCCTCAACTTTGGTTTCACACCTTGTACAGCCCCATATATGGACAATGCAACATGCTTTTTCAAACCTAAAATCAAAATTCTGATATATAAGGAGGATCCCATACAAATCCTTGATGAGTTTCAGATAGAGCACCACCCCCAGCAGATGCAAAGTTCACCCCATAAGTGTAGTTGTTGAAGCCAGGTTGTAAATATGGTGGTATGAATGGCAACTTTGCATACTCAGCTGCATCATTAATGGAAAATTGATCAATCAGAGATGTGCATGATCACTAGTGTTGAAGAACATATATAAAACTTTTAGTATTGTTTACAACATCTTACCAATGAAATCAGGGATTAGACGGCCATCGGAAGCTCTACCAGTGGGGTACTTGAAGAAGGTTTCTCCATATGGCCAGTTATTTGCCTTAAAGCTAATGGTAGTATTAATGTAGTTATTATTTCCAACATCAAATAGTGAATCACCAAAGATGAACAACGCTGCACGTTTCTCCTGAAGCCCAGAACCGCCATGGCTACAGTTGCTTGGAAAAAGAAGGCTTGCACAGAAAGCCAGGACGAATATATGAAGCCTTGAACTTGCCATTCTGGTTCTGGTTTGCTTTGTATAATCTTCTCTTCTGTTTCACGCCTATATATAGGTCTTGTTGATTTGCTTGGGGAAAAAGAAACCATCGGAAATTTGTGTAGTACAATGAAGTTTCTTGGAGTCATACAGAGGGCCCACAGATTTTGAAATGTCTATACAGTTGCTGCGCTAACCACATACGTAAAGTGATTGAAAACAATAGTGAAGGACGAATATTCAAGCCAAAAGTAAAAATAATTTGCTTATTCACCATGTATATAGCATGCACAGCAGCACATGTAATTACACCAAATCAAAGTCCTCGGTATGCACCAGAGCCACAGCACGCCGTCTTTCCTTCCTTGAAACCTTTACAACACAATAAAAACAAAAGGAACATTAAAAAGGTGACATGACTTATCAGGGTATGAAAAAACCAAATAACAGAAACTATACCATAATTTGATGGATGATAAATTCTTTCTTTTAGGTAAGTGTAGAAATTAAGGTTTGAGTATTTGAGTCCTGGGAGCTCTTTTTTCAGCTTTAGGAGGACTTTGGCAAGTACTCTGTTGTGTAGTTCCACAAGTGCTGCAACTTCTTTCTTGGAAGGGCCTGTGTATCCTGCTTGAATTGCTCTTATGCTTGGGACAGAATCAAGAGGTGCCAAGCTTGAAAGTGCAAATTTCCTTCCTTCTTCCCAGTATATGTCCTGACAAAATGCATATGAAGTTACTCATCCAAAAGATCTTTCCGGATTCATAATCCAAAGAACAAAGTTGTACATGAACTGTAACAAATCATCGGAAAACGAAGAAACTAGTATTAAAAAATTTCATGCGTTATGTATGCATGAAAAAGAAGACAAGTTTACTTTGAGTCACAACACGATTCAATAATATCAACTGCTTGTTGGAATTTGATTGAAATACATGAACTTGAGTCCCACATTGGAAAAGAAGAGAAAGTATCTACTCCTTAGTAAGCTTATGGTTAGGGTTCAAGGCTTGAGAAAGGTTTTGAAACAATTTCGGAAGCTTGGGTTTTTGGTTCGAGACTTGGATTACTTAATTGCATATATTAAACTAAAGAAGTTGGCCAAAAAATAAAAGTAAAGAAACTAATTTTATATGTTTAAAAAATTTATAATTGTTAAAATAAAAATAAAACTCTCTTGACGAAATTGCGTCGATACAGGTCTATACTGGCAAAATTTGCCGGATTAGACCTTTCCGACGAAATTTCCTATGCCGACAAAATATCGTCGGTAGAGGTCTAATCCAGAAAATTTCGCCGAGATAGACCTGTGCCAACGAAACTTCGTCGTGAGAGATTTAAAAATAAATAAATATAAGTTTAGTATCTTTAGGTCCAATAAATTTTTATTTTAAAATTTCATTTTAGTAAATAAATAATATCTTAGCCTTATTTAATTACTTTCATTTGTAATTATGTTTTAATTTATTAATTTTTTAGTGAATACTTAAATATTTTAATTAACTACATAATTTATATTACTTAATAAATAGTAATTTTTTTTATTTTTTTTAATCAAATATTTAAATACTAATTATTCACTAAGTAAATAGTAATTAAAAATAACTACTTAATAAAGTAATTAGAAAAGAGAAATCAAAATTATGCTATTTAGAGGGTATAGCCGATCGGCTATACGTTTGAAATATTCTATTTATAGAGTATAGCCGCGGAGCTGTACGTTCAAATTATTCTATTTAAAGAATATAGCCGCTCGGCTCTACGGTTAAAATCTATAGTATAGCCGACCGGCTATACTGCTAAAATATTCTACTTATAGAGTACAGCCGGGCGGCGATACTCTATAAATAGAAAAGTATAGCCGTTTGGCTATACACTTAAGATATCCTTTTCAGAATTTTCTTTTTTATTAATTAAATAATATCTTAGCCTTATTTAATTACTTTCATTTGTAATTATGTTTTAATTATTATTTCTTTAGTGAATAATTAAATATTTTAATTAACTTCATACATTAAATTACTTAATAAATGGTAATTATTATTTTATGATGACATCCTTATTTTCATAATTTATCCTTCCTTTCTGAACACAAACAGCTAGTTTAACAAACCTAAAATAATAACCATTTGTCAAAACAAGACAATAACTCAAATAATTTGCTTACGGGCTTTATTAGTATTTATTCTCCATGTCTTACAGGCTTTATTAATTTCGGAAAAAGCAAAAACATCTCTGAGAAAGTTGTGAATACTTAAATAAACGGGTAACATATCAAACTTTTTAATTTATTTCGAAACAGAAATTGTGTCTGCAATTGCTTATGAAAGTATCAAGCCACGTTTTGTCTAAACTTCAAATAGCTCCTTCAAGTTATTGCTCCACCATAACTTGGACAATTGCTTGTTGACCCTTTCAGTTGGATGGGCACAGTCAAAGAAGACGAACTCAGTAGCATTGTCACATAACAGATACTCAGTCACACTTCTCTTCCCTCCACAGGAATAAATTCCTCTGTATGCACCAGAGCCACAGCACGCCATCTTTCCTTCCTTGAAACCTTTACAACACAATAAAAACAAAAGGAACATTAAAAAGAAACTATAACTCAGAGGAGAGAGAAGGTGCCATCATGCCATGGCTATGCATACCATATTTTAATGGATGATTAATTCTTTCCTTTAGGTAAGTGTAGAGATTAAGCTTTGAGTATTTGAATCCTTGGAGCTCTTTTTTCAACTTTAGGAGGACTTTGGCAAGTACTCTATTGTGTAGTTTCACAAGTGCTGCAACTTCTTTCCTCGAAGGGCCTGTGGTGGATCCTGCTGGTTGAGTTGTTCTCATGAGTGGCATAGAAGCGAAAGGTGCCAAGCTTGAAAGTGCAAATTTCCTTCCTCCTTTCTGGTATATATCCTGACAAAATGCATATCAAGTTACTCATCCAAAAGATCTTTCCGGATTCATAATTTTGGATGAAGTTACTTATCCAAAATAAAAGTTATGATTATTACTTCGATCCAACTTGTCACGTTGCCAATAACCCAGCCAACATATTCTTCATGGCTGGTATTGGTTGCTAATGGGGAAACATAATCATTGTTTCCAATGTTGATTATGTAGACAGCTTCGGATACCAATGTGTAGGCTTCTGCATCACCTAGTTTCTGTCTCAACTGCTTCTCCACCTTCTTGAATTGACTCACTGAGTTTTAAGGTCCATCACCTGAAAGAAAAAAAAAGAGATCACACAAACAAGTCTTGCTAATGGACAAGCACACGAATTACTCACACGATGAAAATACATATTCAGATGCTGCAACTGTAAATAAACGTCTTAATAATGGAAAATATATGATAAGCCAGAACATATACAGATCCTTGATAGGTTTCAACTAGAGCACCAGCTCCACCAGAAGCAAAGTTCACCCCATAAGTATAGTCGTTGAGCCCTGGTTGTAAATATACTGGTATAAATGGCAACTTAGCATACTCAGCTGCAACATGAATGTAATGTGTTTGTATTATCAGTGGCTTTGAGTTAGCACTAAATTAAGGTGTTTCAACTTTCAAGAAATGACTGAAACAAGTGTGATGTTGAAAATAACAATAGTACTCCCAGAATTATTCTTACCAATGAAATCTGGGATTGTACGCCCATCAGAAAATCTACCAGTTGGGTACCTGAAGAATGTTTCGCCATATGGAAACCAACTTGCCTGGAAATCAGTGGTAGTGTTTATGTAGTTATTATTTCCGGCATCATATAGTGAATCACCAAAGACGAACAGGGCTGCACGTTTTTTCTGAAGCCCAGAATGGCCATTGCAGCAGCTGCTTTGAATAACCAGGGCTGCACAGAAAGCCAAGATATAGATTTGAAACCTGATAGCTGCCATTCTAGCTAGTAGGTTCTGTTTAGCTTTGTGTTGTATCATCTTTTCCTGTGTTTTAATTCAATTTTATAGATGGCTGAAACTTTTTATGGCACATAGTGGGCTTAGTCAGCTGTGAACCTGGAATTTAGTAGAAACCCTAGCTAAAAAATAGATTGTGTTAAAGTTTCTTGTCCATACACGAATGGCAAAAGAATAGATTCTCAACCAATACGTCAATAAAAAATACTAAAATATAGTAGAAACCCTTGCTAAAAAATAAAATACATACTAATCACGCTTTACATTATTGCAGTTGCCGAACCCATGGCTCATAAACTATGAAATAAAACTTCCCCTAGGGGTTGATGATGCCCCTGCCGCTCGCCTTTTTCTCAACCCTTTCAATACATACAGTATAAAATCCTTGGTGTCTAGGAATATTTTTGGTGACTGGGATTGGATATGAGGTAAAATTGGATTAATTGGATTACAATTAATTGGAAATGATAACACTAATCAAATGATGTGTTTAGTACTACACATAAGGGGTTGGATAATTGAAATGTGCTATTACATGGCTTAGTAGGATTAGATATAATCCAATCCAACTTAATCCCAACATTTTGTTAGGATTCATAATCCTACTAAGTACATTTGGCCCTAGTTAAACATAATCCAATCCATGTTGTTTTTAGGCCACCAAACATTTGACTAGAGAGTTATCCTATCCATCGTTTGCACCAATGAGAGAAGAGGGAGGTACATGCTCCAACTCTTAATGCAGTGTTTGTTCATATACCACCCCCCTTTATATATATTTTTCTTCATGCATGTTAGAACTCAATTCATATATCACAACAACAACAATATGTAAATAACAATGATTATAATTATTTTTTTACAAAATTAAAATTTCTTTGCTTAATGATCATTATATATAATCTCATGGAAAGAAATTTTATAATCTCATGGATCAGCCCCATATATGATTAGTGGCAGACCTATTAAGGCGCAAGGAGGTGCAATTGCACCTCCCCTCGCCAGAAAAGCCATCATAGGCGTAAGTCTTATGCATATTTTTTTCTTCTTGAGCAAACGCCAATTTTGTTTATTTATTTTTTTCTTGTTTCAATATTTTTTTTTTTTTTTTTTTTTTTTTTCTCTCTTCTAAACGCACATGGCTATAAAGTATGACATAATGACATTCTGGTTTTTGGTTGAACATGGCTAATAAAATACTGTCATGATCCACAAACAGCTGGTTGAGCAAACCCAAAATAATAACCATTTGGCAAAACAAGACAATAAATACTAATCAGGTTTACAATCTTGCAGTTGATATGATAACAACCTGGTTCAACATTGTCAGAACCCATGAAGTTGACAGTATACAAGTGAAAAAGCTCAAATATATATATATATATATATATATATATATATATCTTCATCCAAGGTATAATTTTTTGTGTCGAAATTATTCCTTATTTCCAATACTCACAAAAGGTACACTTTAACATTCTTATTATAACTCTCACAAAAATTTAAGATCAAAGAGAAAAAAAATAAGTGACTTGGATCAAAAAGTACAAATTTATATTGGGCATCAGATCATCTGCATTTACAATAATCTTACTTAGCTAAGTTTCAAATAGTGCTTTCAGATTGTAAGGCGTGGTGATGGAATTTCCACTCCATATTTGCTTGGCAAACTGTTCGTAGACCCTGTCGGTTGGATGAGCAGAGTCAAAGAAGACATATTCACTAACATTCTTGCATAAATTATACTCTTTGGCGATTCTCTTTCCTCCGCAGTTATAAATTCCTCCATATACACCACTTCCACAGCATGCCGCCTCCCCTTCCACGAAACCTTACAATTTTCCAACAATTTATCACAAAACAAAAACATGGTTGCTTTAGTATAATGATATCAAAACCATGTATAATTAATAAGATCATTAAGAAAACAAAACATATAAAGATGGAATTAATACCATATTTAGATGGGTGGTTCATTCTCTGTGTCAAAAACTCGTTAAAATCAGAGATTGAGTATCTGAATCCCTTGAGTTTCTTCTCTAGCTTCTGTAGGGCTTTGGCAAGTGCTTTGTTGTGTAGTTTCACATATGGTGTAAATTCATCAAAGCAAGCACCTTCTTTTTCCGTTTTAAGTGCCCTTGCGTATGGAAGACAAGCAATAGGCCAGAGGTTAAGCAACGCAAAATTTCTTCCTCCTTTCTTATAGATTCCCTGACACAAGACATCGAAATTAATGTTAATTTGTAATTAATATGCATAAAAAGGGTTATCATTTTTTTTTCTTTTTTTTTCTTTTTTTTCTTTTTGTTCTTTTCAAGGGCTAAGAATTTACTTCGACCACTGAAGTTATGTTGCCTATCACCAGGTCTACGTATTCCTGATGAGAGTAGGATCCAAGCACACTTGGGTCCGTGTCGAACGGAAATGTAATCGTTGCTTCCATACTAAAAAAGTAAACAGCTCTTGATAGCAGAGATTTGGCTTCTTCATTGCCCAGTTTCTTCCTCAAGGACTTCCTAACGATCTTGAAATTTGACAGTTGAGAAGGAAGGCCTATCACCTGAAACAAGGTTGGTTCAAAGTGATTATTTACATATCATAGAGAGAAATAGTTGATGTAAACCTAATAAGTAATCATTTCATACGGACATGAGATCATAGTTTCAGGAAGTCAGTACTATACTGAATCGCATTATGTGCTCAGTAGATTGAGGTGTCAATTAGCAATACCGTGAACCCTAAATATTAAACTTGAATCGCTCAAGTCTCTTAAACCCAGAAAACCCGTCTTTTCAACAACTTTAACTTAAGATGCACCCAGATTCTTGCAAAAACACGTCACATACCGCACCTTGGCGAGTTTCAACCAGAGCACCAGCTCCAGCAGATGCAAAGTTGATACCATATGAAAATTCATGATTGTCGGGCTGTAGATATGGTGGAATCAATGGCAACTTCGCATACTCAGCTGCAATGCAACAATAAAATTGTCTAGTAATATTTCAGATTATTTATATAAAAGAACACTCATATCAAATTTTCTACGTACCAATAAAATCTGGAACTTGACGACCATCAGAAAATCTCCCAGTTGGGTACTTAAAGAAGGTTTCACCATATGGCGAATAATTTGCCTGCCAACTAGTATTAAAGTAGTTATTATTTCCAACCTCAAAGACTGAATCCCCAAATACGAAAAGGGGTGCATGTGTTTTTGGCAACCCAGAATGGCCATGGCTTTGGGTTGTGACAATGAGAAGGCTTGTACATAAGGCAAAGACAAAGACTTGGATATTTGCCATTTCTATCTATTAGATTAGATGCATCTTCACCTCATCTCGCTTCAGTTGATATTTATAGGGGCATCTCAAGGCAGTGCATAAATCAAAATGTGCCGCCCAAAACAAGTAAACAACTATATCTCCCCTTTAAAAAAATTAAAACGATCAAAATGTGCATAAATCGTAGTTTTCCGTAAGAATAATAATATACAAAAAGCAAACAAATACTTTACATTATCATCACGACTTCTGATGTCCAAAATGACATGTCCATATAAATACTAATTAATCAGGTTTACAATAACGACCTGCTGGAACACATGGCTAATTAAATACCGTGATGAGATCCACAGCCACGTTCCTGAGAGAACCAAAATTAATAAAAATTTGGCTAATAGACTATGAAATTAAAATCCTATACTTTTAAGCTTGTTGCTCCATCAAACAGAATCCTCCACCTCTGTCAAAAGATCTCGATTGGATTTGATGTGGACTAGTTAATGCTCTTTTGGGATTGATTACAATTATTCAGATTTGATTCAAAGAACTTTTCTTTTTCATTGCATTCCATGTGTTTGTATTTAGCTTATGTCCTTCATTCTTTTAAAATTGAAGATATATATAGCAGATGTGGTCTCGTGGGGTAATGTCAGTGGTCAGTGCAGTGAGCCAACCATTTTGCACTTAAGTTCCGATCTCCCAAATTAATTTAGAGTAGTTTAGACAATCATTTGTGTTAAATTCTGCGTTATTGCGTAGAGTTGAGGTGCACTTGATACGCATGGAAAAAAAAATTTGTAGCAAGGATAACACTGTTTTGTTATTCTCAATCAATAACACAATGACAAGTGAAAAAGTTATCCCACATGTCATTGTATTATTAGCCAGAAATAATAATTTGCTATCCCTAGAATCTCTCCAAAACCAAAAGCATGGTGCCCAGCTAGATATATGTCGCAAAGACACTCACAGATGACAGGCCCATCCATAAGGCTCTGCACCTTTGAGACAAAGTTAACAAAACGTTACCATATGAAATAATGTTTATTTGATAGCTCTCCTTCCACCACCACACAATTTTAATATTCAATACAAAGGCTGCATCTTATTTTGAGACAAAGCTTCACATATGAGTTGTTGCCTCTCTTTCAAAAAGTACAAATTATTTGCTTATTCACCATCAGATCATCCCCTTACTTAGCTAATTTTCAAATAGTGCTTTCAGATTGTAAGGCGCAGTGATGGAATTTCCACTCCATATTTTCTTGGCAAACTGTTCATAGACCCTCTCGGTTGGATGAGAAGAATCGAAGAAGACATATTCACTAACATTCTTGCATAAATTATACTTTTTGGAAATCTTCATTCCTCCACAGTTAAAAATTCCTCCATATGGACCTCTTCCACAGCATGCCACCTTTCCTTCCACGAAACCTTACAATTTTCCAAAAATTTTATCACAAAACAAAAACATGGTCGCTTGAATAAATTGTAATTAACATAATTAATGACATCAAAACCATGTATAACGAAGGAATTAATACCATATTTAGAAGGGTTGTTCATTCTTTTTGTCAGAAACTCATTAGAACTGATGAATGAGTATCTGAATCCCTCGAGTTTCTTCTCCAGCTTTTGTAGGGCATTGGCAAGTCTTTTGTTGTGTAGTGTCACATATGGTGTAATTGTATCAAAGCAAGCACCTGTTTTTTGAAGTGTTCCTCTTCCGTATGGAAGACAAGCCATAGGCCAGAGGTCAAGCAACGCAAAATTTCTTCCTCCTCTCTTATAGATTCCCTAAAACATGTCATCGAAATTAATAATGTTTTTTAGTAATATGCATAAAGGGATTTTCTGTTCATTTTTTTTGAAGTGCTAAGATTTCATTACTTCGACCACTGCAGTCATGTTGCCTATCACCAGGTCTACATATTCCTGTTGAGAGTAGGATCCGAGCACAGTTGGGTCTGTGTCGAATGCGAAAAGGTAATCGTTGCTTCCAGTATTAAAAAAGTAAACAGCTCTTGATAGCAGAGATTTGGCTTTTTCATCGCCTAGTTTCTTCCTCAACGACTTCCTGACGATCTTGAAATTTGACAGTTGAGTTTTAAGGCTCATCACCTGAAACAAGGTTCAAAGCGATGATTTCCATCTCAAAGAGAAATAGATGATGTATGTTATATGAAAAATAGTAAGTAACCATTTCCATATGGACAGGAGATCATATAGTTTTCAAGAAGTTGGTTAGTACTACATTATTGAATCACATTATGTGCTTGGTAGACTGATGTGTGTCAATTAGCAATAGTCGTAACCGTGAAACAAATATGTCGCATACCAAGCCTTGGCGAGTTCCATCCAAAGCACCAGATCCTGCAGATGCAAAGTTGACACCATATGAAAGATCATGCAAATCGGGCTGTAGATATGGTGGAATCAATGGCAACTTCGCATACTGAGCTGCAACAATAAAATAATGTCTAGTCATATTTCATATACATATATATCTTTATAAAAATATAAATTTAAAAACTAAAAAGATTCATATCTTACCAATAAAATCTGGAACTTGACGACCATCAGAAAATCTCCCAGTTGGGTACTTAAAGTAGGTTTCACCATATGGCTTATAATTTGCCCGGGCTGTAGTGTTAAAGTAGTTATTATTTCCAGCCTCAAAGACTGAATCCCCAAATATGAAAAGAGGTGCATGTCTTTTTGGCAACCCAGAACGGCCATGGCTTTGGGTTGTGATAATGAGAAGGCTTGAACACAAGGCAAAGACGAACATTTGGATATACCTTATATTTGCCATATCTGTCTATTAACTAATTGCATCTTCACCTCATCTAGCTTCACTTCATATTTATAGGGGGCACCTGAATTAAAAATTAAATCCAAAACAAGTTAAAAATTAAAACGATCATTGTCTGTAAATCAAAAACAATAATTAATAAATAAGGTGAACGTCATCGTTTTTTCACAAGGAATAATAATAATAATATACATAAAGCAAGCAAACAAATATTTTACAAACCCTAGCAGGGTTATACTAGGAAATAAGAAAAGTCCTAATTACATAATAACTATACAAAAAGGAAATAAATAAAATCCTAATAGAATAAGAAAGAAATATCCTAATAAGACTAGGATCTCGCTAACACTCCCTCTCAAGTTGGGGCAAAGATGTCACGCATGCCCAACTTGTCAAGCGAGTTGAGAAAGACCGTAGTAAACACAGCTTTCGTAAGAACATCTGCCAGTTGGTACTCGGATGATATAAACGGAAAAGAAATAATTTCAGCATCTAACTTCTCTTTAACAAAATGTCGATCAACCTCCACGTGCTTTGTAAGATCATGTTGCACAGGGTTATGCGCAATTGCAATTGCAGCTTTATTATCACAATACAGATCCATGGGTTTCTGGGGTCCAAACCCAAGATCTCTCAACAATCTTCTCAACCATAGTAACTCACACACACCTTGAGCCATCCCACGGTACTCGGCCTCAGCACTAGATCTAGACACCACTTTTTACTTTTTACTCCTCCAAGTAACAAGATTACCACCAACAAATGTGAAATACTCAGACGTAGAACGTCTATCAATGACTGAACCAGCCCAATCAGCATCCGTATACCCTTCCAATATGTATGACCATAATTGCAAAACATTAACCCCTTTCCAGGAGTTACTTTCAGATACCTCAAGATGCGCATCACAGCACCCATATGATCTTCATTAGGAGAATGCATAAACTGACTCACTACACTCACTGCATATGCAATATCAGGACGTGTATGAGATAAATAAATCAATTTCCCCACAAGTCGTTGAAAACGCTCTTTATCTGTAGGGACTTGATCAGGATACAACCCCAACTTATGATTCTGTTCAATAGGTATCAATTGGTTTACAATCTAACATTCCAGTCTCTGCAAGTAAATCCAAAATATATTTTCTTTGAGACAGAAAAATACCATGTTTAGATCTAGCAACTTCAATCCCATGAAAGTACTTCAAATCACCCAATGACTTCATCTCAAACTCGGAAGCCAGATACTTCTGAAGATTTTGCATTTCTGCCTGATCATCTCCAGTTACAATCATACCATCAACATAAATAATTAAAGCTATCAATTTACCTTTATGAC
Organism: Prunus armeniaca; assembly: GCA_903112645.1. Classification (NCBI taxonomy): domain Eukaryota; kingdom Viridiplantae; phylum Streptophyta; class Magnoliopsida; order Rosales; family Rosaceae; genus Prunus; species Prunus armeniaca. Next base: position 2,634,282 of record CAEKDK010000003.1, on the reverse strand, counting down.
GCTTTAGAAACAAAGTATGGTCTGAGTTACTCTGTACATACCCAAATTTCTTCATAGATGCTGCAAATCTCTTAAACCACGCTCTTGGGGACTGCTTCAATCCATATAAAGACTTCCGCAGCTTACACACAACACCCTCCTTAGAGGTTATAGGAATACCAAGAGAGAGATCCATGTAAATCTCCTCTTTGAGGTCACCATGTAGAAATACATTTTTGACATCGAATTGTAATAAGGGCCAGTCGCGGTTAGCAACTAAGGACAATAGTACACGCACAGTATTGAGCTTTGCCACTTGAGCAAAGGTCTCTAAATAATCAACTCCATAGGTCTGAGTATAACCATTTGCTACCAATCTAGCCTTGTGACGGTCAATGGAACCATCAGCTTTATGCTTCAAAGTAAACACCCATCTGCATCCAACAGCTTTCTTCCCTCGTGGCAAAGGAACTAAATCTCATGTTTTATTTTTGTTCAAAGCATCCATTTCAACATTCATGGCATCCATCCATTTTGGGTTAGATAAAGCATCATGCAGCTTAGTTGGCACACATACACTAGATAATTGACACAAATATGATGCATATGACTTAGACAAACGATGAGTTGACACAAAATGACTAATGGGATACTTAGACTTGGCATGTATATCAGGAGAATATTGTACTTTAGGTTTCCCACGAGTGGTTCGTGGGGGTAACTGATAAGTTAACACAGGTAGATCATTAGAAATTACCTCACTTGATTCACTATCACGAGTAGATTAGGGCAATGGCAGGGCAGATGGGGGTATTACATCGAACTCATCCATATAAGAATCACTGTCATTATTTTCAGATACAGGCAACTGGTCACTTGCTTCAGTGACACCGAGAGCACCTGCTTCATCTCCAGATATGGGCGACTGATCGAGTTCCAAAGGGCGATCAGTAGTTTCTTCATAGGGACCACAAGTTTCATCTTCAGATATGGGTGACCGGTCACTTGCTTCAGTGCGACAGGTCATTTCCTTCCCAAGAGCAGCATCTTCAAACACATCATTCTCCAATCCAAGACTCTCCAATTCACTCCCCCTGAATTGGAGAGGAGGGAGATACATAATAGGGCACTTCTTCATGGAAATTCATGTCCAAAGTAACATGCACCTTCTGGGTAGGTGGATGATAGCACTTATAACCTTTCTGAGTAGACGAGTAACCAAAAAAAACATATCGCAGAGCACAAGGATCAAGTTTACTCCGTTGATGAAAGTAGACATGAACATAGGCAACACATCCAAAGACTTTAGGGGGCAACTTGGAGACTGAGACAAGGGAAACATGGTCACCAAACACATCATGTGGAGTCTTGAAATCAAGAACCCGGCTAGGAGTACGATTAATCAAATAGGCAGCAGATAAAACAGCATACCCCCAAAGATGATGGGGAACAGACATGTCCAACATAAGGGGGACTTTAGGGGGCAACTTGGAGACTGAGACAAGGGAAACATGGTCACCAAACACATCATGTGGAGTCTTGAAATCAAGAACCCGGCTAGGAGTACGATTAATCAAATAGGCAGCAGATAAAACAGCATACCCCCAAAGATGATGGGGAACAGACATGTCCAACATAAGGGGGAGGGCAACTTCAAGTAACTGACGATTCTTGCGTTCAGACAAACCATTTTGCTGAGGAGTAAATCGGGTTGTCGTTTGGTGAATAATACCTTGAGCACGGAAGAAAGATGTTAAAGTGTTATTCACATATTCGCCTCCGTTATCAGTCCGGAATACTTTGACCTAAGCATTAAACTGAGTAGACACCATAGTACAGAACTCTGGAAGGATGGAAGCAACATCATGTTTATTTTTCAGCAAGAAAACCCAAGTGAGTCGGGTGCAATCATCAATAAATGTGACGAACGAACGAAATCCGTTTGAAGTAATGCGAGCCGGACCCCACACATCATAATGCACTAAATCAAAAGGCTTTGCATCTTTACTGTCACTCAAAGGAAACACAGTGCGATGACTCTTGGCCAAAATACATGTCTCATACTTAAAACTTGATTCATCACAATAGCGGAATAAACATGGAAACAGACGCTTAAGGTAGCCAAATGATGGGTGTCCCAAGCGACGATGCCATAACCAAATTTGTTGTTTGTCTTTGATACTGCAACTTTGAACAGTATTAACGACACGATCACAAACTGGTGCAGAAGGCAATGTCAAATAATATAACCCCATCTATCCATTTACCATGCCCAATCGTCTCGTGAGTCTTGAGATCCTGAAAAGAGCAATGCGTAGGATAGAAAGTAGCAGAAGAATTAAGTGTATCAAGTAATTGACCAACAGATAACAAGTTACAATGGATATTGGGAACTAATAACGCACGAAATAATGACAGAGTAGGAATGAGAGAGATTGTGCCCTCACCAGTAATTGGAGAGGGCAAGACATTAGCACTAGTTATGTATGGGTCACGGGTGTTACTAGACAACTCATCAAAAAATTTAGCATCATAAGTCATATGATCAGAAGCACCATTGTCAATTATCCAAGTATTGGAGCCAGTACCTGGAATAGAATCAGAGACACACAAATTTGTAGAGGCAATAGCAACAGCACCAACAATGGAGTTATCACCCATGATTGCAGCAGAAATTCAACAAATTACGGGCAGAGTATACGGCAGAACACAACAGAGGCACAAATACGGCAGATGCACGAAGACAGAAATGACACGAACACAGTAGATGCACAAACATTACAACACGACACGCAAACCCAAGAGGGCACACACGCACAGGTAGAGAAAAAAAAATATGGGGATAGAACACGGGTGGGCACAACACACAGGTCACCAGAAAAGGAGGCTCTAATGCCAAATCAAACAATATGGGTAGAATATTTTTCAGATTTATTTCATTCTCCGAAATGAGGTATTTATAATACAAAGGTACAAACCCTAGCAGAGTTATACTAGGAAATAAGAAAAGTCCTAATTACATAATAACTATACAAAAAGGAAATAAATAAAATCCTAATAGAATAAGAAAGAAATATCCTAATAAGACTAGGATCTCGCTAACAATCACATCATCACATCATCAATATATTTTTTATACAATTTCCAAAATGATAACTCTTGTGGTATGTTTGGATAAGGGAAATAAACTTGGGATTTTTATAAAAGTCAAAAATTTCTAAATTGACATGAACCAATTCCCGTGTTTGGATAAATAAAAAGAGATTTCCTATTTAAACCCCACACTTCTCTTTGTTCACCTCAATGCTTAAATCATTAAGCTGTAAGTTTTGTTATTATGTTAAAAGATGAAAGAAGTCATCCAACTTAATACTTAACCCTAATACATCTATACACACCCTCCACACACCTCACCACTCTTCACATTAAGTTTTAGAAAAATACAAACTCATCTACATCCTATTGCCAAATTATTCTTCTCTTTAAAGACGTAAAACGTTGAGGCCAACATTGTAGGGTGCGATGACCAAATCACATCCTCTGTTTTCAAGAAAAGTCTTCCAGCTAAGCACGACTTATACCGTGAGTTGACTATCACTCCCAGCCAGACTCTGGCAAAGGTCTTCTCGACCGCGGAATACTACGCCCTCTGGGATGACAATCGAATTGCCGCGAAGAAGTCTACCAAGTAGCAAGATCAACCAACCAAGCAAACGAGCCACTCTCATCGACACGTCTCCGGACGTAGGCCAAACAGGTCACACTCATCGACACGTCTCCGGACATAGGCCAAACATGCTACAACCCAGAAACACTCAATCAGTTTCACAAGACATTATGTGAATTGAAGTTAGAACAAGCAATTGAAATTTCCATAGCAAAATGACCAACCAGTCGAGTTCAACAAAAAGATGGTCAAGTAAGACCAATTATTCTAAACAAGAAAACATACTACAAAAACTGAAAAGAAATAGATGAGTCTTCATCTACTCCAGAACGCCAGCAAGAGATCCCTGATCTACAGCCTCTTCGACATCTGTCTGATCAACCGTACTCTCAGCAGCTTCACCTGCCCTATCAACAACATCTGTCGACATCTCATCAACGGCGTCCTCCTTTGCTCCACCCTCTTGAGTTACCCCCACTTCGGCCGCCTGCTCTTCAGCTCCTTCCATGTTCACAGCATTGACCTACTTACTTTGAATAGGGAGCAAGTTAGGGCAGAGCTTTTCGATGTCTTCATCTCCAATGGCGTAAAAGAGAGCAGACCCATTTTTGCAGTCCAAACAGCCTAGCTTGTTCGCATCCATAGTAGCTTCGAACTTGGATTCTTCAGTAGACTTGTGATAAGCACAAAATCTAGCCAGGAGCTTGTCATAACTAAGAGTGTTGTCAGCAGTCTTGTGCTCAAGAGGAAAGTATGCATCTTTTCGACTAACCAAGTCAGCAACAGAAGAGGGGGTAACAATAGACGAGTTCCGAATAGTTTTAACAGCAAAAGCTACTCCTCTTTTAAGTAGATGAAATGTTGCTTCCTTTTGTTTTTCTAAGGAAAGACTTGAGAAAGTACTAATTTCGTCAGCCTGACGAATTTGATCAACCAACTCAGCACCAATGGATGCACTTGACAGAAAGTTCATCTTAAGTAGATTAGACACACCTGCATCCCCTCCAAGGCTGGACTTGTCCACCTTAGAATCAGCCGTTGACATTGCAGAACAACCTTTCACCGGCAGATAACTCTCTCGTCTTTTTAGCCACCGTCATCCTCACCTCCAATGAAGTTAACGACGCTGAATCAACTCCACGCTTGACTGCTCGTGACTCAACAACTAGACCCTAATGGATGGGCGGATTAGCAAACCTCCAAGTTTGATCTCCATCCTTTCACTAGTGCAGACAACTTGAACCACAGAGAGGAATATCAGCATCTCTTTGCCTCTCAGCAAGCAGACCACTTCCCGAAGCAAATCACGGCTTCTAAGCTTGTCAGCAGTAGGCTTGAGTGGGACATTCTGAGTGTTTTGCATACCGCCAACCTTCTTGTTGTTTATGCCAACAAAGGTGCTTAACCTTAGCAAATGAAGGGGGAGCAACTCCTACTTATGTCTTCTCAACAGAAGGGAGCCTTAGTTTCTTCCTCAACGTAGATACATCCTTCGCCCGCGAAGCCACAGCTCCATTTCTTGAAGACTTGACTTCAGCCTTCCTCTTCGAGGGGGTTGGGCAGAACACTCCTCATGTTCTGCAAGCAAATCATCAAAGTCTAGAACGTTATGCTTCCATCTCTCAACATCCTGAGTAGGGGGCAAACCATCAACCTCCCCTTGATACTCGCTCAGCTGATGTTGCCCAGCATGTTTCAACCCAGATGTGCGACAATAAGTAGTAGCTGGTCCACCTGCACACACCTGCTCCACCACAGTTGCCTTCCACTGCCAACCGTCGCCTATCACGACGACAACTAGTCGAGCTTCCCTAGCTGGCCCTTGCCACAAACAAGAAGAAAATATGAAGAAAAAGAAATATACGTGCTCGACTTACCTTGGAATGCACGGCGACTCCCCTCTTCGACAAGCAGTCAAATTCTCCAAGATCTCTCTCAAGCTAGAAAGTAGAGAAGTTAAGTTTGCGATGTGAATAAGAGTGAAAAGAAGCCCTGCATTTACACAGGTTGGGCATCTTATGTTAAGAAGGAATCGTAAGCCCATTCCTACAAGGAACCCAACTCCAAGAACAGTCAAAAGTCTACTCCAATTAAGAACCCAATCTGCAAAAAGTCTCCAAATCCAAGAAGGAAGCTCAGTCCAACAGTCAATCAACATCTCCTACATGTCACCACACGCCATGTAGAAGTTGGGGGGCATTTGTGGAAGCAAAATATCTCATATCCTAGGTCAAATAATTAGGCCAATCAATTGGGGAATTATTTGACCTAATTGGGAGTTACTCAATTTAATTAGGAGTTACCTGATTAAATTAGGATTTATTTTATTCTTACCTTAATTAGGGATTTGATTTAAATCAAATCCCTAATTACACCAATCTCGCCAAATCATAGAAGAATAATTCATTTCCATCTGTGGAATTATTCTTATGAAACTCTAGCTTCCGAGGCTCCTATAAATAGATGGCTAAGCATAAGGGTTTATGTACGTCTAAAATTCTATCTGAAACTCTACAGAAATTCCCTCTCACAAACCCTAGCTGCCATACTCTTTCTCTCTCACACACAAGGCTTCGGCCACCACACACGACTCCGGCAACCCGGTTCACACCATACATACAACTCCGTACCCTTTCCGTTAGCTATTATTTTCCTACAAACACTTAAACTAACTTAGGCATCGGAGGGCCTTTGGCCAACACCCGCCCGGTGTGGTCCTCTTATTCCAATATATTTTGCAGGAAGAAAGAGACAACGAAGAAGAAAGGGGAATCAATCGATCGAATATTCTTGTGGGACGAAAATCGCTCCCACATTGTCTACAATGCAAATAAATATCTCCTCCTTTAATTTCTAATTTAGAAATCTTTATTTGGTCTAGGATCTCTTTCCATTAACAGTAAACGATAAACTATAATAGTCTGTCTGTCTTGCTGCAAGCACAGGGACCTTCATCTTCATCTCAAAAAATAGGGGCATTCTTCATCTTTTTCCCCACTATTCAGTTTAGATATATGTTTTTTTTCTGTAGTGTGTAGTAGGAAGATAGTGGGGTTTATATAGAAAAACTCTTTTATTTTTTAATTTTTCAACTTGGGGTGTATTTAAGGGTAATTTGGAAAGATAGTGGAGTTTTCTTAGAAATTGTGAAAACTTAAATTAGAAGTTGGGGTGAACAAAGAGAAGTGTGATGTTTAAATAGAAAATCTCAATAAAAAAACATAGAAATTTAGAAATTCCAAGTGGGAAAAAAATGAAATTTAGAGGTCATAAATCTCAACTTTAAATTCTATCTAAAAGTCGTCGTTTCTAAAATTTTAAGAAAGATTGAGTTTTTAAAAAAAGTAACTTTACAAAGAAATGGTAACTTTCGTGTTTTAAAGTCGTTACCCAAACAAAAAACTTTACAAATTGTAGAACATTAATTTTTGTCATTTTAAATTCCGTTATTTATGAAATCCTTTTTACTTTTAAATTTCCTCATTTAAAAGCACCATAACATTTAACTTATTTTAAACATTGTGACTAGTTAATACTAATCAGCTCTTGAAACACGTGACTAGTTAAACATTATGATAAGATCCACAACCACATGGGGATAATCATGTTTACGCAATTGCAGGTGCAAAACACATGGCTAATAAACTATGAATTTAAAATCCTACTTTTAAGCTTGAGGCCCCATTAAACATAATACTCGCACAGGCTGTCAAAATATCTCATTGGAGTTTGCAGAAGGGTAAAGAAGAGAGAAGCTTTGGCTGAATTCCTCAATGATTTGATTTATGTATGAAATACATTATATACAGGATGTAACTATAGGAAGTTTTACATATGGTTAGAGAATAATCCTACCAGTAGTCAACTATTACAAAAGAGGAAAGTACGTCTGCTCAAAAGAAAAAAGGAGGAAAGTTCATGATTTTATTTGACGCCTATAAATACACCAATGCTAAATGTATATGTTTATAGAGTGCTGCTATTTCCACCCACTTGTCTTATTTTCCCACCCACCTTATCTTCTCACCCGTCACATAAATTTTAAAAAAACACAATCCTATTTTTACACCCACCAATATTCCTAAAATACCCTTATAATTATTACCTCATTTCCTCTCTCCTTTATTCTCTCTGCTCATGTCTTTTCTCTCTCTCTGACGACACATCTCTCTTATTTTTCTCTATCTTATTTTCCATCTCTCACACTCCATCTCTGTCTCTATCTCTCATGTTTACTGAATTAAAACAGTTTTTTGCTGTAATTTTTATTTTTGTAAATATGGATTCTGTGAATATAATCACATTTATGCTCTTAGCTTTCTACTATTGTAAATAAACTTTTTTTCCAGAGTTATCCAAGGACCAGAAATCTATTGAACTTTGCAATAAAAAATATAAAACGCCCATTCTTAAGACATGAGAATGTCAAAGAGTACAAAGCCAAACAGATAAGGGAAAAACAACAGTACTCGCCTTCTTCGCCTTCTCATGAGCAAGGAGTCGTATTCTTGTGTAACGATAGGGTTACTTGAGAACTGAGAAGTCTGTTTTTTTTTTTTTTTTTTTTTTTTTTCTTTTTCTTTCTTTTTTTCCTTTTTTAAGTCATTTTATCAATAAGGTTAAATTTTTCTTTAAAAGTTTAAATATAAAGTGGGTGGGAAAATAGGACAGGTGGGTGGAAATAACAGCACTCATGTTTATATTGGAATTCTTAAAATTGGCTTTCCTTGCCAAAAGTGCAATTTGATATAATTCCTCTTGGCTCATCTTTAGAAATTAGGACTTGGGTATTTGCTACAGAAGAAGTTGAAGTACATTAAAGAGCTTATGTGGCTACAAAACCAAGGTACGTAATTTATGCATTCATTTACAATGGACATCATTAGAAAAAATTAGCATCTGCATCAAAATACTTTGTCTAGATGACTAGTCATATATCCCAAATATTTTCAGCACAAGATTTTTAATCAAGGCACGTGATTTTGCTTTTTATAAGTCCAACCATTGGCTACCAAGTGTTCTTTTGACCTGCCAAATTTTACCAAAAAGGTTGGGATTGCCCTGGACTTACCAACTTTCTCATTTTACATTTGTCATATGGGTTTTTAGGGAGAGAAAAGTGCCCAGTAAGGTATAGTTGTTTTCCTAAATAGATCTAGGATTTCTTGAGCTTGTAATAGCCTTTTCGTACAATAATCTTTTTTGTTTAGTGGATTGCCTGATTGAATGATGACCCCTAATTTTTCCTAGTGGTGGGTTTCTGGGCGAATATTTCTAATGTTGATTCTGGTTATCTTGACTAGTCATACTTGTTCAATACTGGTGTATGATTCTGATGGATGTTCAAACACTTATCACTCTAGTTGTTGCTAACACTGGAAATACCTAGATTGATGGATCCTTCTGAATACCTGAGTTGTCACTTAGCTCCCTCTTTTAAGCTTGCAGGTGTTGTGAATGTATTTGATTTGAATCTGTATATCTATTGCTTGCAAATATGTCTATAAATAATTATTGACTAGTTAGACATATTTGAGTATTGTTGTCACAACTTGTTTAGAATTTTAAATTCTACCCCTTCTACCTAATTACCAATTTCAGCAGAGGCTCAGCATCTGTTTATTTGTTGGCTCTCTTTCCACCTCACACATTTATAACATTCAATACTAAGGCTGCACCTTTTGAGACAAAGCTTGACATATCAGTTGTTCCCCAATAGCTTAAGCTTAATTTTGAATTACGATACGGTCATGCTATCAAAGTTAATATTTTCACATTGTAAGAACTCGTGAAATTGACAATATATAGGTGAAAGAGAAAGAAAAAAAAAAGTGTAATATTTTAAAAGAATATAAAATTTCACATCGGATATTTGATTATATAAATTACAACATATAATAAATGATTTTACTATTAATAATGAAAATGCTCGATATATTTATATATTTTCATCCAAGAGTATAATTTTTTATTTATTAAGTCGAATTCCATATTCTCAATACTCACAAATAGCACACTTTAACATTTCTTATTGTACCTATCACACAATTTAAAATAAAAAAGACAAATATCCGTGACTTGGATATATATAAAAAAAAGTACAAATGATTTGCTTATTGACCATCGGATCATCTGCCTTTACTATAATCTTACTTCGCTCTAATTTTCAAATAGAGTTTTCAGATTGTAAGGCGTAGTGATGGAATTTCCACTCCATATTTTCTTGGCAAACTATTCGTAGACCCTGTCGGTTGGATGAGCAGAGTCAAAGTATACATATTCACTAACATTCTTGCATAAATTATACTCTTTGGGAATCTTCATTCCTCCACAGTTATAAATTCCTCCATATACACCACTTCCACAGCATGCCGCCTCCCCTTCCACGAAACCTTATAATTTTCCAACATTTTATCATAAGGCTTAAATGTCAAAATGGTCGGTTAAATAATTAGTACTTAATTAAAAGAACGATATCAAAATTAAGAAAGCAAAGCGTATATAGATAGAATTGATACCATATTTAGAAGGATGATTCATTCTTTGTGTCAGAAACTCATTAAAATCGAAGACTGAGAATCTGAATCCGTGGAGTTTTTTCTCTAGCTTTTGTAGGACTTTGAGTTCTTCTTGTGACCTGTGCTTGAGTTCTTCTTGTGAACTCATTAAAACAGGTGATGTATGAACTAGGCTCGAATCGCTTAACTATTCGGGTCATTCAAATTTAGACACTTCCCATTTAAATAACCCCAAGCTCAATAATTTAGGGAACCAAAAATTAATACACCCCATATATAACAAGTAAAATTGTAAGTAGGGGAATTTTTGGATTTGAAAAGTACAATAAATACTATATTAAGCTAAATTAGATCATTTGCTTATGCAATGCTAGTTATCGGGCTTTAGTCATACAAAAATAAAATGATAGGCTGCAAGTAAGAAAAAAATTAGTTTAAATGGGAAAAATCAAATTTACTAAAACTCGTAAACCCAGAAAACCTGTCTTTTCGACGTCTTTAACTTAAGATGCACGCACATTCTTCCAAAAACACATGTCACATAATACGCGTAATAACACTTACACGTAATATAGCATTACTAATCGGAAAATAGTGTTATCCTCATTGCAACTAAGAGCCAGTGCATAAATCAAAATGTGCCGAACAAAACAAGAACACAATTATACCTCCCTGCAAAAAAAAAAAAATTAAACGTTCATTGTCGTCGTTTTCTGTAAGGAATAATATGCACAAACAAACAAATATTTTACACCGAGCCACAATTGAGAAGTCCATATAAATACTAATCAGGTTTATAATAACACACCTGGTGGAATGCATGGCTAATTAAATACTGTGATGATGAGATCCACAGCCACGTGGTTGAGAGATAATAAAAATTTAGCCAAACAAGAGAATAAATCCCAAGAATAAATCCTAAATAAGTTCACACTTTTTCCAGGTGCTGAACACATGGCTAACAAACTAGGAAAGTAAAATCCAGCAATGTTTAGGCGCGGTAGGCTGTCACAAACGTCGATTGGATTTGATGTGGGAATTGTGAGGACTAGTTAATGCTATTTTAGGATTGATTATAATAATTCAGATTTGATTCAAAGAACTTTTCTTTTTCATTGCATACCATGTGTTTGTATTCAGCTTATGTCCTTCATATTCTTTTAAAATTGGTTTTTTTATATCACAAAATGTCTTTGAGGTTCAAAAAATTATCAGGTTTCATCCTTTATTTATTTTTATTTTTTATTATTAATAGTATTTAAGGTTAACATCTGTGCTCACAAGTAGCCCATGTCCTTAGGTCAAAAAATATGTTAGTAGTAGGTGTTGCTTAGCAAAGTATTTTAACTTTCCTTAACGAATTTTAATAGTTTATTATTTTCACTCGAACTCAAGAGTTTAGAATTAGACAAAAGTGACTTGTTGACAGTTATGAGTTCTCAAAGGTAAAATCATTCATGAAGCATGTTCATGCATTAGATTAGAGCATCTTAAGGTATGGCTAGTCATCTGAATTTCCAGGTCACCAGCTCTTTTTTTTTGTCATGTGTTTTTGTCTAGCTGTATGATTTCTTGCCAGCTGTATTAATTTTGGACTGCATTGTTTGGTAAAACCCTCAGCCCTCATCTTGCAGCCGTTACTTCTCTGAGACCCAATATTTTGGAGAGCTTTGTATTAGAAATATGCTGCCAATATATTTGATGTAATCTCCTTAGAATACATTTCGTATATGATATATAAAGGGCAAACTTATTTTGTTATTTTTTACATTGTATAAAGAAACAAATGTCCAGGGTATGCTAAATAAGAGATAAAGTAATTTAAAGATGATTAGATTTAGGAGACCTTTAATCTCTAACTGTAGTATCCCAAAATGCTCCTAATCTTAGGTTATCAAATGGGCACTGATAAACCATCAAGATTACCACATATTATGTATACTCAATTAGGAGGATGGTTAGTCTCAAACCATTTGTGTAGTTGACACTAATACAAGTACGTGGGTGCTCATTAGTGAATGAGTACACCGAACGCAATCAACCTTAGTTCTCGTATGGAGTATTTATCTACATGTCTAACGATAACTCATAGTTGCAATAATGCAAATTAGCCCTTAGACCTAACGCATCATGGTTGTCATGTGATGCATTATTGATCTTTAATAGCTCTCAAAGGCAAGCCGTAAAATATTTGTCTTAAGTGTTGTTGGGATCTCTTAATTCATCATAGGGGCATGTGAATAAATGTACAATAAGGAATCTCTATCTTCCATGAAGAAGGAGAATGTTTTGAGATGTGATTCAGCAAATCTTTGGCCAAAGTATTTTGAGCTTGATTTAGAAAGTTGTTCTTAATCATGTTCTTTTTAATCACATGAGGTTATAAATCATATTAGGGGTTTGACATAATCAATCTGTACATTAATAATATGATTTGAAACATTGTATAAGAGAAGGACCATATTGCATTGCAATTCCAACTAAATAGGTTCTTCATCTATTCTGGTTAGCTAGGGTAGCCTTGATATATTTACTAGATGTCACTCTTGGCTCGTGGAAGTCCTAGGATTGATTGTGATCGATCCAAATAAATGAATAATTAAAAGGGGGTGTTAATTCACTACTACAAAAATCGAAATAGACGACGGGAAACCACCGTCGTGTAAAAGGTTTTCGCCCGGTCGTGAAATCGACTGCCGTCTATTTGGGTTTCAAACTACGACGGCTTTTCACCGTCGTTGTTTATCAGTAAAGATGACGGTTTTCAAATAAAATCGTCGTTGTTTAGAGGTAAAGATCATTAATTATAGGAGGAAAGACGACTGTTTTTAATAAAACCGTCGTATATTGTATGTAAAGATGACGATTTTTTTATGAAAACCGTCGTGGATTGTTTATAAAGACGTCATCTTTACATACAATAGACGACCTTTTTTTATAAAAAGCATCATCTTTACATACAATAGACGACGGTTTTTATAAAAAGCGTCATCTTTACATACAATCGACGACGGTTTTTTTATAAAAAGCGTCATCTTTACGTACAATGGACGACGGTTTTTTATAAAAAGCGTCATCTTTACGTACAATGGACGACGGTTTTTTATAAAAAGCGTCATCTTTACGTACAATAGACGACGTTTTTTTTATAAAAAGCGTCATCTTTATATATAATAGACGACCCTTTTTTTAAAAAAAATTGTCATCTTTATATATAATAGACGACGGTTTTTATAAAAAGCGTCATCTTTACATATAATAGACGACGTTTTTTTTATAAAAAGCGTCATCTTTACATATAATAGACGACGGTTTTTTCGGTTTTTATAAAAAGCGTCATCTTTACATACAATAGACGACGGTTTTTTCTGTTTTTTATAAAAAGCTTCATCTTTACATATAATAGACGACGGTTTTATAAAATCGTCATCTTTACACATAATAGACGACGGTTTTTTATAAAAAGTGTCATCTTTACGTACAATAGACGACGTTTTTTTTTATAAAAATTGTCATCTTTACGTACAATAGACGACGGTTTTTTTATAAAAAGCGTCATCTTTACGTATAATAGACGACGGTTTTATAAAAAGCGTCATCTTTACATACAATAGACGACGGTTTTTATAAAAAAGCGTCATCTTTACGTACAATAATGCTTTTTGATTTCCTATGATGCTATACAACGATTTTAACTAGAAAACCAACCATAATGCTTTATCAAAAATAGTTTCTTTCATAAAACTTGAAGATTCAATAGTTATTACATAGTTAACCAATCTTTATTCTACAACAAACATAATTCCTAACAAGACCTACGTACTCCTAATCCAAGCATTCCTCATCCAAACATACAAATGATGCACAACTGAAGTCTCCTCCATCATCCCTGTAAATAAATCAAAATGACAAAGAGAGAAAAAAAAAGAAGCTAAGATTATAAACATAAAAAATTAGGTGGAAGAGAAATTTTACCATTGGTCCATATTTCCATAGAAAACTTGTAAAATGAGCATAAAAAAGACCATCGAGAACCTGCAAATTTTCAACAACAAAAAAACATACGTCTCACATAGAAAACCTGCAAAAGAAAGAGTTATAAATCTGCAAGCTTCCTCCTCATCTCCTGATAACCAAATCAGAAAATCTAAAAAGAAACCAGAAATAAAAAAAAATATGTAAACAAATCAGACAAATCAAGAAAGACAAAATCTGAAATTAGGGATACAAAGAACATACCAAAAACGCAAAGAGACTAATCCAGAATTCACTAGCAAGATATAGAAGGGTATTAAGAGATTAGGTGACTTTCAAATCAACCTTTCAACCAGCTTTGATTCTCAAATACAGAACATCCCTCTACATCTTATGGATTTGCTAAGATCTTTTGATGATTTTGTAGAGAGTTTTATGAGGGTGTTTTAGAGAGTGCATGAGGGTTTCAAGGAGGGAGAGATAAGGTTTTCAGAGACGGGGGAAAATCTGAAAATTTGACAAGCGCGAATTCACTTAAGTAGACTTTTTTTAGCGTGTTTTAAAAGACGACGCTTGTTAATGAGAGATAAGATTTTCAAAGACGGGTGAAAATTTGAAAATTTATCGAGCGCGAATTCACTTAAGCGGCCATTTTTTAGCGCGTTTTAAAAGACGACGCTTTTTTTTAAAAAAAATTTGTCATCTTTACATATAATATACGACGGTTTTTTATAAAAAGCGTCGTCTTTACATATAATAGACGACGGTTTTTATAAAAAGCGTCATCTTTACATACAATAGACGACGGTTTTTTATAAAAAGCGTCATCTTTACGTACAATAGACGACGGTTTTTATAAAAAGCGTCATCTTTACGTACAATAGACGACGGTTTTTATAAAAAGCGTCATCTTACGTACAATAGACGACGGTTTTTATAAAAAACGTCATCTTTACATACAATAGACGACGTTTTTTCCACTACACTTCTTGACCCTATATGAATACAATGACTGAATTTGATCTTCAATTTAAAATATTTACACTAGTGGATACCACAAAATCTTATGTTATATTTAACGAAAGTATAAATAAACTCTTAATTGTTAGTGAATATTTTTTTTTATGGCATACGCATTTTAAGAAACTAGTTTCAACGATCCAACCGTCAAACTTGTTTGTTTATACTTCGAGATCATCTACACCAAAAATCGAAAAAAATAAACATTCAGAGATAAAGTAACGGGACAAAAAATTTCGACGGTTATAAATGAAAAATCATGATTTAACGGTTATTTTAACTCCGATTTTGATGATTTTTTACCGCCACACTCCTTGACCCAATATGAATACAATGATTGAATTTGATCTTCAATTTAAAATATTTACACTAGTGGATACCACAAAATCTTATGTCATATTTAACGAAAGTATAAATAAACTCTTAATTGTTAGTGAATATATTGTTTTGATGGCATACGCATTCTAAGAAACTAGTTTCAATGATCCAACCGTCAAACATGTTTGTTTATGCTTCGAGATCATATACGCCAAAAATCGGAAAAAATAAACATTCAGAGATCAAGTAACGAGACAAAAAATTTCAACGGTTATAAATGAAAAATCATGATTTAACGGTTATTTTAACTCCGATTTTGATGATTTTTTACCACTACAGTCCTTGACCCAATATGAATACAATGATTGAATTTGATCTTCAATTTAAAATATTTACACTAGTGGATACCACAAAATCTTATGTCATATTTAATGAAAGTATAAATAAACTCTTCATTGTTAGTGAATATATTGTTTTGATGGCATACGCATTCTAAGAAACTAGTTTCAATGATCCAACCGTCAAACATGTTTGTTTATACTTCGAGATCATATACGCCAAAAATTAGAAAAAATAAACATTCAGAGATAAAGTAACGGGACAAAAAATTTCGACGGTTATAAATGAAAAATCATGATTTAACGGTTATTTTAACTCCGATTTTGATGATTTTTTACCGCTACACTCCTTGACCCTATATGAATACAATGACTGAATTTGATCTTCAATTTAAAATATTTACACTAGTGGATACCACAAAATCTTATGTTATATTTAACGAAAGTATAAATAAACTCTTAATTGTTAGTGAATATATTGTTTTGATGGCATACGCATTCTAAGAAACTAGTTTCAACGATCCAACCGTCAAACTTGTTTGTTTATACTTCGAGATCATCTACACCAAAAATCGAAAAAAAATAAACATTCAAAGATAAAGTAACGGGACAAAAATTTTGACGGTTATAAATGAAAAATCATGATTTAACGGTTATTATAACAAACCATCATCTTTACATATAATAGACGACCATTTTTTATAAAAAAGCGTCATCTTTATATAATAGACGACCCTTTTTTTAAAAAAAAATTGTCATCTTTATATATAATAGACGACGGTTTTTATAAAAAGCGTCATCTTTACATATAATAGACGACGGTTTTTTTTATAAAAAGCGTCGTCTTTACATATAATAGACGACGGTTTTTCGGTTTTTATAAAAAGCGTCATCTTTACATACAATAGACGACGGTTTTTTCGGTTTTTTATAAAAAGCTTCATCTTTACATATAATAGACGACGGTTTTATAAAATCGTCATCTTTACATATAATAGACGACGGTTTTAAAAAAAATCGTCATCTTTACACTTAATAGACGACGGTTTTTAAAAAAATCGTCATCTTTACATATAATAGACGACGGTTTGTAATAAAAATCGTCGTCTTTACATATAATAGACGACGGTTTTATAAAAGCTTCATCTTTACATATAATAGACGACGGTTTTATAAAATCGTCATCTTTACATATAATAGACGACGGTTTTAAAAAAAATCGTCATCTTTACACATAATAGACGACGGTTTTTAAAAAAATCGTCATCTTTACATATAATAGACGACGGTTTGTAATAAAAATCGTCGTCTTTACATATAATAGACGACGGTTTTATAAAATCGTCGTCTTTACATATAATAGACGACGGTTTTATAAAATCGTCATCTTTACATATAATAGACGACGGTTTTAAAAAAAATCGTCATCTTTACACATAATAGACGACGGTTTTTAAAAAAATCGTCATCTTTACATATAATAGACGACGGTTTTAAAAAAATCGTCATCTTTACACATAATATATGACGGTTTTTAAAAAAATCGTCATCTTTACATATAATAGACGACGGTTTTTAATAAAAATCGTCATCTTTACATATAATAGACGACGGTTTTAAAAAAAATCGTCATCTTTACACATAATAGACGACGGTTTTTAAAAAAATCGTCATCTTTACATATAATAGACGACGGTTTGTAATAAAAATCGTCGTCTTTACATATAATAGACGACGGTTTTATAAAATCGCCATCTTTACATATAATAGACGACGGTTTTTAAAAAAATCGTCATCTTTACATATAATAGACGACGGTTTAAATATAAGGTATGACGTATAAAGGGAATAAATACGACGTTAAATTTTATAATACGTCGTTAAATGAAAAACAAACGTGGTGAGATTTAAAGATACCGTCGTAGAACTATACAAGAAAGACGTCGATATATTTTTATTTTCCGTCGTTGTACATTAATTTAATACGGCGATATTTTGTATTTTACCGCCGTGGATTTATTTGTAATTATATGGCGCCTTATACGAAAACTTGGTCGTGTTATTTTCTGCGTAAAAACGGCGGCTTTTTTTGAAATCGTCGTCTTTACTTTCTACGTCGGTCGATTCATAACTTCTGCCGTTCTTTATTTGCTTTGATTTTACACTGCGGAAATCCTGTTTCAAATAGACGTCGGTTTTTTAATTAGGTACGTCGTTGTTTATAAACAACCATTTGAATCTCCATTTTTTAGGTGTCTAAGGTGTTATTACACGGCGGTTTTATAGAACCGTCGTCTTTTAAAAACAACGACGGTTTTCACTTAGACCGTCGTTTTTTTCTGGTCGTCTTTGTCACTTTTTGTAGTAGTGATTCCAGTTGATTGGAAAGAGTTCTAATATTTTCCCATTGCCTTGCTAATTAGAACCTAATGGATAGCAACACTTTAAATGGTTAACTTTGAGTAATACAAATGAGAATGAGGAAATCAATTTGATTGATTTGATGTTGATGATTTACTACGTGTAAAAACGTATTTGGTCCTCGGTAATGGTTAATGGGAAGCCTAAATGATTGGGTATCAAGCCCAAGGACTTAAGACACCTAAATACTATAATTTAAGTGTCATAAAACCCAATTTTGGAAGCCCAATAGGGTTTGGCCGAAAATGCTTCAGTAAATGTGTACTGGAATTGTTTCCATAAGCTAATTGACATACAAACACAATCCAACTTCAACCAAATAGGTTTAGGAAATAAAAGAGAGATAAAGAGAGTTTTCAAGAGTGAAACACTTTCATCTTTCAAAGGGTTTAGATTAAAACCAATCTTGAGAATCTTGCACTAGCATCCTTGTATTCTCAAGATACTTCCTCTCATCTCAAGGTTCATTGGTGTGGAGACTAAGAGGCTATATACTTTTGTGGCTCACATGGAGGAGAAAGATCAAAGAGGAGATCAACAGACAGGAAATCATCAAGAGAATACCAAACACAAATTGGTTCATATAATTGCTTCAAGGGTAATTAGATCTTATCCTTTCTCTTGAACTTCCCATTTATGAAAAACATATCAATGTTCATGGCTTAAGATACTTGGAAGAAGTTTTGTTTCTGAATTTAAACAACCACTATAGACTTCCACTACGATTAATTTAATTTAATGCATGTTTAATATTCAAATGAATTTCTTAAAAATGTTTTAAATCCTACACTTTGGTCCTCCCTTTACTCTCTCTCTCTCTCTTGGGGTGAGAAGTCATTCTCTTGAAAATGAGTTTTTCAAATGGCATTTGAAAATCTGCTTTCATGAGTTTTGAAATATGCATCTAATATATTCATACATTTCTTCTTTTCCAAAAAGATTTGAGAGCTTGCTCATATAACTTTTGCACCATATTTTTTTTAGAAGTCATGTCTTTTGAAAATGATTTTTTAAATCTGCATTTGAAAATTGCTTTCTTTAGTTTTAAAATCTGCATCTAGAAAACTACATATACATCATCTAGATATCTTGGTCATATTCTAGATTGATTTCTTCAAGAGTATGATTTCTTGAAAAAATTGGTCTTGTCATTTGGAATCCAAATTTCTTGTTCCTGTTCGGATTTGAGTTCTGTAAGTCGGTGATATGGGATGAACGAGCTAAAGAGGAAGCTTTCATTGCCATGAAGGACTTGCTGCAACCTTTGCTAAGTTGGAAAGGAAAGTTGAACAGAGAAGGTATATCTTGTTTCCTAAATAAACCTAGGATTTCTTAAGCTTGCTTGTGAATTCTTTGTAAAAATCTTCTTTACTTAGTGGATTGTCTAGTCAGATGATGACCCCCCTCCCCTAGTTTTTCCTAATGGTGTAGGTTTCTTGGTGAATATTTTATGGGTTTGATGTTCTTGATAACTTGACTAGTCATATCCTACTGAGTATTTCCTTATTGCTACAATGAATGTTCACACACCTTTCACTCTAGTTGTTGCTAACACAGGGAATGCCTAGATTAAAGAGTGCTTATGAGTGTCTAGATTGTCACGTGGTCATCTTTCAGGTTTGCAAGGGCTTGAGAATTGATTGATGAATGGATGTGTATTATGCTACGTGTTCTTAGGTTTATGACTAGTCATATTGCTACTAGGAACATTTGATTATTGTTGTCTTAGATCTGTCCATTGGGGTTTTTAATTTACCCCCTTCACCTAAGTACAAATTTTAATTAGATTCCTGACGTGGCACATATGTAGAGCCTACATATCCAATAAAACAATACCACGTGGATTTAAATGGAAAACAAATATTTTTATCATGATTTAAAATTTAAAAACTATAGAAAAAGAAGAAAATGTATTTATTTTAAATTTTAAATTCCATTATAAATAATAATAAATTTAAATAAATAAATAAATAACCACAACTCTCTCTCTCTCTCTCTCTCTCTCTCTCTCAACTTTTCAAAGGCTCGATCAAATTAATTTCCACAAAAATGCTATAAAGAGAGTTCTAAAGATATTCATTGTGAATAACTTTAGCATGTTATAAACGAATAATATATCACAAATATGCTTATTTGTTGTAAATGTGGATGGGCCACAAGGTGAGAGTGAAAAGCAAAAATTTATGGAGAAGTGAAGATTTTGTGATGAATTTATACACTAGGTACAATAACGTAATGAAATATGTGATTGAAGCCATTACTACTAAGGAAAAATGAGTACGTGCATTTCGTCTACGCAATGTATTTGAGAAGTATCATAAAAGTCATTACAATTCCACTAT
Organism: Prunus armeniaca; assembly: GCA_903112645.1. Taxonomy (NCBI): domain Eukaryota; kingdom Viridiplantae; phylum Streptophyta; class Magnoliopsida; order Rosales; family Rosaceae; genus Prunus; species Prunus armeniaca. Next base: position 2,613,704 of record CAEKDK010000003.1, on the reverse strand, counting down.
TATCTAACTAGTAATCTCATATTCTCTCTATTTTACAATATTTTTCATATTATAAAATTTTCAGAGCAAGCAGAAATAATAATCCAAACCAAAATAAGATGGAGGGAAAATTTGTAACTTGGGCCTGGGTTTGCAGCTCTTGAAAACAATAAGAAAACCCAAAACCTTGTAACCAAAAAGACAAAAACCCAAAACCCCAAAGCTGAAAAGCAGATTCAATCCCTTAGAAAGTAGAGGGCATACAACAATGGAGTCCTTGGGTAGTCGGAGGCATGATGGGCCGAAGCCCGATTCGGCCCGATATTTAGGTTCAATCCATTTTAAGAATGAGTAGGGCTTCAAGAAAGAGTTTGAAACCTCGGTCCGCCCCAAAAAAACATGTCTAGTCCTGACTCGGCTCGCCCATAATAAAATAAATAATAAATAGAATAATAAAGTTAGCCCAATGGGCAGGCCTAGGCCAAGGCCTTGGAAACCTCGACCCGGCTCGAAAAATAAAAAACCCCATAAGACCTGGTCCAAATTCGAAAATTTCAAGTCGGGCACAAACCCTAGTTGAATGTATGAGCAATGTACTATAGCTTTTCTCAAAATGATAAAATATGATGAGCCCTAACATAGAGGTTAAAAAATTTAGCCCTGCACTACTTCTTAAAAAATAATATTTTAGAGGGCTATAACCCGGGGCTAGATTTAGCCATCATCATTGGAGATCGCCTTATGTTCCTCATCGCCGGCATCAGATTCCCCTTTTCTCCATTCTTCTCTCCCCATGGCCTTCCTCCACACCATGTATTTTAGTTTTGGTAGTTTTATGGGTTAATAAATTCTCTAAAATGGTTCATTTATCAACCAATTAAATGATTTGTTCATCATGTGGATGATTTTGGTATTCATGGGGTTTGGTTAACTTTGTTTGATGAATTGGTAGGAAAAATTTCCACAATACGAGAATTGTTTCATTTTTCAGGAACAGTTTATCAAACACAAGTAATAAAAATATCCAAAAAAATTTCACACCCATAAATATGTAACCCACTGTATTATTGCCCACGTCACATACAAAAAAATTTGTTATGAATTTACAATACTAAACACTCATATGTAACCATACACGCACTGGTTTGGTAGAACAATGAGCAAACATTTCTCACTACATATGGGGGCAAAATTGGTCTAAGACCCTTAATAAATAAACAAAATTCTCATACGTTATGTTTCAAATAGCGCTTTCAGATTGTAAGACGTAGTGGAATTGGAAGTTCCACTCCAGAATTGCTTGGCAAACTGCTGAAAGACCCTTTCAGTTGGATGACCAGAGTCGAAGAAGACATATTCACTAGCATTATGACACAGGTCATACTCTTTCACCTCTCTCTTTCCTCCACAGCTATAAATGCCTCCATATGGACCACTTCCACAGCATGCCACTTTCCCTTCCTCAAAACCTTCGCCGATCACAAAACAAAAATTGAACATTAATTCCTTGTTTCTATATTAAATGTCATCAAATTCACGGTTTGACAACATAAATTTAGTTCATATGAAGATTTTTCCAAGATATATATACGTACCATATTTAGAGGGGTGATTTATTCTTTCTATTAAAAACTCGTAAATTTGGGAAAGTGAGTATCTGAATCCCTTGAGCTCACTCTCTAGCTTCTGCAGGAGTTCGGAAATTGCTTTGTTGTGTAGTTTTACGTATGGTGTAATTTCTTCAAAGCAGGCACCACTTTCTCCCTGTACAATTGCTCTTGAATATGGTAAACAACCAAGAGGATCAAGGCCAAGAAACCCAAAATTCCTTCCTCCTTCCCTATATATTTCCTAATTCGTCAAAATGAATATTTCGTTTGTTAGTACTATATCCATCATGCATGCACAACAATATTATGCAATCAATACATTTTTTTTTAAAAAGTATGTACTAGCTAGGAATTTACTTTGATTACTGCAGTGATGTTGGCTATCACCAGGCCTACAAAATCCTCATGAGAGTAGGATCGAAGCACGCTGGAGTTTGTCTCGAACGGGAAACTATAATCGTTGCCTCCGACGCTAAACAAGTAAACGGCTCTTGAGAGCAGAGCCTTGGCTTTTTCATCCCCTAGTTTCTGCCTCAGCAACCTCTTGACCCTTTTGAAATACGAGAGTTGAGAATGAAGGTCTATCACCTGAAAGAGGGTTAAAGTTTGAGAAAACTAAGTAACCATTTTCATAAGGGTCATAGTTTTCAGAAGAAGAAAAAAAAGTTATAATTAAATGTTTGAGCCTACTATTCAATGTGCGGTTGGGTAGTTTACAAGTATATGTCTATTCTAAATATAAACTCATGCCAAGAGTAGGCAAGTCTTATGGAAGCGTTGACTTGCTAGATGTACCACATGTTTTCCACTACATTGGTTGGTGTACCACATCTCCATCAAAGGTGCATTGAACCCAATCATATGATAAATGTGGTGTAAGAAATGGGTGACCTATATATGCATTATGACTTTTCTTGTACAGTGTATCTGTAATTTACATTATAGGAAAACTAATTGGCGAAGCAAATGCATGCACCAAACTAACTCTTGATTTTGTGGTATTTTGATTCCTAATCCAAGTTTCGAATCCCTCCTTCCCCGGTGATTAAATAAAAATAAACAAAAAATTCATGCAAAATGATTTCACATACCAAACCTTGGCTAGTTTCAACCAGAGCACCAGCTCCTGCAGATGCAAAGTTTGCTCCATATGTAAATTGATGACTACCGGGTTGTAGATACGGTGGAATAAACGGCAACTCTGCATACTCAGCTGCAACAGCAAAATACTTAACTTTCAATTACCTACGTACCATTAACATTTCAGATTCTTTACTATAAGACACCATTTCTATGAGTTCATGAAGTATGTATATCTCTTACCAATAAAATCTGAAATTAGACGACCGTCCGAAAATCGACCCGTCGGGTACTTGAAGAAAGTTTCACCGTATGGCCAATAATTTGCCCGCAGAGTAGTGTTGATATAGTTGTTATTCCCGGCATCAAAGTATGAATCACCAAAGAAGAAAAGGGGTACATGTTTGTCAAACCCAAGATGGCCTTGGCTTTGGGTTGCCATGAGAAGAAGGCTAATGCTTGTACAAAAAGCGAAGACAGAGACTTGGAAGCTTATATTTGCCATACTTTTTTTCTTCTTTTTTATTTTTTTGCTTTTGTTCTGAATTGCTAGATTTAATCTTCAACTTATCTTGAATTGCTATTTATAGGGACATTTGGAGGCAGTTCTGCATGCGTATAAAAATCAATGACCTTTTCTTTTTTTTCTTTTTTTGTGTATAAAAATCAAGCACATACCTATTCTCTTTAAAAAGTCCAAATCAAAACAATCCAGAAGGAAGATACGTAAGCAAACAAATATTTTACTCTATCGCATTTAAATTTGTTTCCTTGCCACCTTCTTCTCAGACTTTAAAATATTATTGTTTTCATTTTTATATGTTTGATATGGTCTTTTTATATAGAAATTATTTTTAGAAGTACCATTCTGTGAAGTTCGTCAACAAGACCTACTAGAACAACAGTTTAAATAGAAATGGCCGGAAATGGGAGGCAATCGTGGCTTGGAGAGGATCATTACTTAGAGCATCTTCAAGGAAGATGTAAAATGTAAAATGTAAAATGTAAAATTTGAATTTAATGGCTTTTGTGGCAATTTCACACTTTGGAAAAAATTTAACTTCACCTGAAATGCTAAATATTATATTATTATATTTTTAAAAACAAATTGGGCTCATATGATGTATAAAGTTTTAAAAGAGAGTAAATGATAGTGGGGTTCATGACTAAAAAATATTAAAATAACATTTGACATGAAGCTTTTTGATATGTTATTTTTAACATATCTCTTTCAGCCTTCAAATTCATGTAAGATTTGACTACTCAGTTGGAGCAACTTTAACCTTCAATTTTTACTATTTTATGTTCATGTGGCAATTTGACACATCGGTTGGAGATACTCTTACATTAGTGTAGTCGATCGAGTACCTCAAATCTTAAATTGAATATAGTTTTTGTTCCCTATTCCAATCAAATACCAAATACAAAAACTAAGCTATGTCCTAAGGGATTAGGCAAGTGTCTCTACACATGCAGGCTCAATCATCAGAATTTTAAAGTTGTATTTTAAGTAATCTTTAGACAGACACGTTAAGCTCTTGACGAAGCTCTTGACAAGTTAGAAAAGAAAAAGTGCAAATAAAATCTTTCCAATTGTTTCTTCTTCTTTCTGACATTTTCAATTGACGGACATTACTAATTTAAATTTATACCAAAAAGGCAATAGACTGAAATTATAAATACTTAGCACCTTGTTCATGTCGTAAAAATTGAGTAATCAATCAAAGACAAGAAATCCTCAAACATCACTGAGGACGGCTTCATCTATTTTTTTTAATACACATACCCAACTACTCCTTGAAAACTAATAAAGTTTTTTTCTTTTTGTATAAAAAAGTTTAAAACTATTGTGACATATTTAATAATTCTGATCATTTTGGGTGTTTATCTCGACAGTTTTACTTGAAAAAGATAATTAAATATAATTTATAATTTCGTTGCACTTTTAATCATAGTTCTTCCAGAAGCAAAGACTTATTTTGGCTGCGGTGGTCAACCAAAGTAGCAAAAGATACATGTCTAATCTTCAATTACAGCTAAGCTGCTCCATCTAATTTTAATTTTAATTTACCAAATATTGACATGTTCAAAGTCACATGTTATAATTCTGGTGGAATGAGCGCGTAAATGTACCACTCCAAAAAAGGCTAATAATTTAATATGTCACAATTTGTGATTTGATGCAAGGATTTAATTAGAAGCCTTGGAGGAAGAGATCCTTGAGACTGTATAGACCCGTGGCATTGGAATCCCATGGCCGACCACTCCACATTTGATAGGCCAATTGCTCGTAGACCTTTTCAGTGAGATGGAGAGAATCCCAGAACACATGTTCATTTGGATTCTCACACAATTCAAACTCCTTCACTATTCTTTTTCCTCCACAGCTGAACACCCCTCTATACTGCCCTGTCCCACAGCATGCTGCTTTTCCTTCCTTGAGACCTTCCACCACAAACAATTACAACATTCAACATTAATTTGCAGCACAAATTTATGACCAAATAAGTTTGCATAAACAGAAGCGTTTTGTTGAAACACATAAGTACAATCATTCCCAAACGAGTCTGTGCGCTGATTAAGAGAACAAGAACATGGGCTTCTAAATGCACCCAACAATTTGATCAGTGCACTGATCTAGAAAATTTGCTCAACTTTACTTTATTGAAAAAGAAAAGTGAAAACAAAAGGAGACAGCAATATTTTTTGAAAATTGTTAAGGATAGTCTCCCACATGCACGTAACACGTTGGTGACTCTAAATCATTAATGCATTGTAAACTTCGCTTACATTAACGGTTGAGAGTAACCCGGGTGAACGTAGAGAACTTTCCCAAGCACTCTTTTGTCATTGGTACGCTCAAGGTCAAAAAAGAATTTGGTCCACCATCAAATTATTGGACCTGTTGGTCCACCAGACACCTGACACTAGTACAAGGGATTGTCTTATCGGCCTGGCCCACTTCCCTCACTGGCAAGAATAAGCATGGTCCAGGCCCTATTTTCAATAATGTACTGAAAACTCTGGTGATATTATTAGACTGAAGACTTAGGACCCATATGTTTATCCAATCAATGAATTGATAAGACAAGTTTTACGATGATTGGTGTGGATTGAGTACGTACCATATTCGGAGGGATGTCTGGTTCTCTGCCTAAGATTCCCGCTCAGGTCGTAGAGTGAATACTTGAAACCCTCCAACTGGTTTCCTAGCTGAATCAGAAGTTTGGAGAGACCGTCGTTGTGTAACTTGGCAAGTGATGAAACTTCTTCTAAGCAGCTACCATTGTTTTCTGGCTTGATTATTCTCATGCCCGGAAGACAACCTAAGGTCGGCAAGTTGATGAACCCAAATTTCCTACCCCCACCAGCATAAATTTCCTGCGAATTTCACGCCCAATCATAATATATAATAGTCAAACATGTGCACTTTATATATGTTATGCTATCACACTATGAATCAGCATCACTGATTAATAGCATCATGTGGAAATGTGTCGTTTCGACCAATAACATAACATATCAGATTATTTAAAAATATAACATTTCTTGAGAAATAAACTACTAATTAATTCATACTTGGATAACGGTTGTCAAGTTGCCAATGACCATTCCAATATATTGTGATTTAGAGTAGGACTTCAATAGGGGGGAATTGGTTAGGAAAGGGCTGATGTAATCGTTGGTTCCAATGCTAAACAAGTAGACGGCTCTTGAAAGTGTCACTTTGGCTTCAACATCGCCTAACTTGTGTCTGAACCACTTCTCTACCTTCTTATAATACTTCAGTTGTGTTTTAAGATCAATGACCTGAAATAGGAGAATATGAAAGTTCCATAACTATTTTCTACACTTTCTGAGTCTAAAGTAGATACAACAATACTTAAAACTTTTTATTTTCTCGTCTCTTATATGCGAAAGGGCTCATTTTGAACATTTAGCACTTCGAGAATTTCTTAGATGCAACGGTTGTAATATGACCTCACGTAACTAATAATAAGATGATGAGTAATTATTGTTACAGGGCCTTTACATTATTTAAATTCGAAACTTTTTTGAGATCACGACAATGTAAATGATTTGAGTACAGAGCCCATTAACAATGATTACGTGTCATTTCGTTATTAATTTCTTGTATCATATCAGTATGATGAGGTGATACAACCGTTGCATGTACCTACGACTTTCTCGATTTTCTTACTTCTTATCAAGTTAATACAAAAGTTAACAATTAAGACAAAAGAAAGGGGAAACATCATGAAATGTCAACTTCATACCAAATAGCATGGCAGTATCATTCTCTCTCAAATGTAAAACTTACATACCGACCCTTGAAACGTCTCAACCAGAGCACCAGCCCCAGAAGATGCAAAATTCACCCCATCATAATATTGGTGAAAGCCCGGTTGAAGAAAGGGAGGAACAAATGGCAGGTGAGCATACTCAGCTGCAAATTATATAAAATAATATACAAAATATTAGATAAGATCATAATTAATTAACTATAAGCAGACAAAACAAAATTCTGTGTTAGAATCAGCTAACCAAAAGTGGACTTGTACAACCAAGGACCACATTATAAAAGATTTGCAAATCTCACCAATAAAATCTGACATCAAACGTCCGTCGGAGAATCTTCCAGTTGGGAACTTAAAGTAGGTTTCTCCATAAGGCCAGAAGTTGGCCTGGTCAAGAGTTGTGGTGTTGATGTAGTTGTTGTTGCCAGAGTCTAAGTAAGAGTCTCCAAATATGAAGAAGGCAGCTTGCTGCTTTGAGTGCCAAGATTTGCGTCCGCCGCAAGTCGAGATTGCTAAAGCTACATGAAGAAGGAAAAAGAGAGAGACAGAGCTTGGCTTTGCCATGGCTGCAGACTTGTTGATCCCCACATATATTTTACATCAATGTCAAGCAAATATATCTGAGCCACAAAATATATACAGAAAACTTTGTTTTTTAATCTCTCTGAAATTTGGATGAGTAATATAAAATCATCTTTCCTAAATGCAAAAGTTTGGGCTAGTCTACTCTACTCAATATGAGTTTTAAAGGGTTTTATTTGATCATCATATATGTGAAATTATACATCTGGCTCATGAATAAGAAAAGACTTCTTCTCCAACTACATGAATTGCAAAAGTCAAAGTAATTTGAGAATTTGAAAATATCCATTTTGTGAAAGAAAAAATATTTATTAAAAGAAAAAATATCGCTCAAACTAGTACTTGGCGTTGAACTTTGAACGAGATATTTTTTTCCCTTTTTCTAATAGCCAAAGGAAATATTATTGCAGAGGCACTGCAAAGTTCTCAGCTAGCGGCCAACACAGGTTGATTCAGTTAGTAAGGTCTCTGGATTGTGACACTCCATCAATATTGGAGTCCCGCTGCCAGCAATAGTGTATTTGTTTGGTGGGTAATCTGTAAAATTCTTATGTAAATCCATACAGGTGGCTGCGTGGCATACGGGTCCTTGCGTAAGTCCTTCCTGATTAATGTCCGGGTCTGACCCGGGATGTGAGGGTAGCCTCTCCTTTCCCTAAACAAAAAAAATTTCAGCTAGCAATTTGCAAATAAAAATAAGACATAAAGAAAAAAAAATTATTTCTTGGCGGATTGGTGGGTGTGAACGTGTTGAGTTGTACTGATGTCCCCTACAAATTCGAGAAGTCAATTGCTCTTCAAGGCAATATTAGAAACAATCAAACTTTGATTCTAAGGATTGCAAACAAGATTGACGCATTGTTAGATTCCAACAAGACCCAAAATTTTCAGTCTCGGTTATCAATGTATATCAAGCTTGCAAACACATTCACGTGTAAAAATGGAAAGGCATACATGTACAGAGGGAGAGAGACAAACAAATACATGCAGCCAAACCAATCAAAAATAGTCTGATGCATGTTAGACAACGACTATACCCAAAAAAGTATTTTTTAAAAATAACAATGTATATCAAATTTACACCCGTGAACGCATATACATGATTTTTATGGTGTCAGAAAAGATAGCACTATAATTTCTACAATTTTTTCGCAAATGGGAAGTGTTAAACGTGACCCCTTTACCTTTTTGAGATGTGTAATGAGCGTCTTGCATGTCATCATTAATGTTTGAATAAATGAACACCAGGTCCATGGAGTACTTAAAAAGCCTAATTTTTCTTCCTTGCACATCATGTGAAATGGGGAAAGAAATCAAAAGTGCGCAGTACATACATAATTTGACTAATTTAATTATTATTATAAATTTCCCCTTTGCAATAAACAACTGTGTGATTGAGAACGGAAGTGGCTCAAATCAGGTTGTCTGTGAGACCAAGTCTTCGATTTTCTTTAGTTTATTGATATATATAAGCAATAGTCTAATTTACTACAAGGAGAACATGTTTTTTCACACACATAATACCAAGGCACCATAAGAATATGGGAGGCCGAGGGTACATGCGGGCCAGGGCCTCCAAATTGGAAGGACCCTCCACTTTGTGTAAACGTCTATATATACACACACATGTTACTTTTAAAAAGTTAGGCCCAAGTGATTTTTTATGCATTTTGTAAAGTTTTTATGTGAATTACATAATGTTATTTTCTGTTTATGTTACAATTATGACTTTTTTTGGGCCATAGTTACAATTATGATTTTGAGTTCATATAATTTTTTTTTAACTTACTCAAAAAATAAATCACATAAATATACATAAAGGGTAGAAGGTCACATTTTGGTGGTTCGTCTAATACGACCAAAACAATAGGACTGCCTATATATGTATTTTAATGAATCAGGCACATGTACATTTGACTTTGATTTAAAAGAATCGTTACAAGTTTCAAAAAAAGAATCGTAACAAATAAAGAATACATATTCTACATATATATAGAATTCCCACATGGCCCAAACCTCAAACCAGTTGCTTAAAAAGTCTGTTTAATTTAAAATTGTACACTTTGATCTCGATTCCCCATCTGTTCTGTTCTAAAGAGCTAAGCTAGCTAGCTATCAGCTATCACTTTGTTGTTTATGTAAAGATACCCTATCATAGCATCTAATTACAAATGTGGATTAACATGGATGGAGGAGTGCCTAATTATCCTTGCGTGTTGGCAACGTGTTGGCAAAGGCAAATAGCTAGCCTAAGGATTGAGACTTAATTATCTTTGGGTATTAGTGATTGATGTGAAAGATGCATGATTAATAGTTGAATACTTGTGTGGCCCAAATAAAAAGTTTAATACGTCGAAGCGGGAAAATGTTCTCTTGTCAGACTGTCTAAAAACATAAGATGTTTATATTATCAGACTATGAATTTGAATAATAAAATATTTATATTGTCAGACTATGAATCTGAATCATTTATTAAATGAGTTTTTGCCAAGTAATTTATGCTAATAGTCGGGGAAAGATAAAATAGTATTCATGTGGCAACATAAATTTGGGAAATAAGCATTACATATGAAGTATTCAAACTCACAAAAATTAAGTGGGCATAAATGTTCCCAAAGAGACAACAACAAAGGTAAATTTGGTAAGTGAGTTTTGCTCACTCAATAAAAAGCCAACCACAAAAAAACGAGTAATTACCTAATTGGTAAGCAAACCCATCAGACAGCATTAATCTGGGACTTGATTGGTCTGAAGAATAGTTGATTAGGTGTTCTCTAGATTTGAGATGAACCAAATCAACCAAAGTACATAGAATGGGGTCATATTGTGCCTTCCCATGAACATGTGAATATGCTTACCAAACCCGCATAAGCACAAGACATCAAATAACATGTACACTAAACCAATGAACGTCAAGCTCAGATAGGACATCTGTTACAGCTTATTACTTGGTTCTTGATTTCTTGCTCATTGAAATATCCCAGCAATTTTTTCAAGGAAAGAGATTGAATCCATTACGTTTTGGGTTTAATTTCAAAACTTTATTATGTATATTTTGCTGACAATCGAAGTATATTTTCCACCTCTCATATGTACAAAGCCAATGCGCAATTGATGAAGCTGGTGTTGGGGTTGGTAGGAAAAGATGCCTGAAAAGAAGCTAGTTGTTAGAGTAGTATCATAATGGTGACGCAAAAACCATATATCATTGCCATAATTAAGGGAAAGAAACCATGTGATCAAGGGTGGTGAAACATACAGTGTGATGTTTAACTCCAATGGTGTGAACTTCATTTTTCATCGTAAGCTCTTTATAATCAATACTTATGTCACACTCCAGTGCAACCTACCAAAAAAAACAGGGTGAAAAGAAGAAAAAAGGTTGAGATCTTCACTCGGAATCAGAGTTCGAATACCCTCTCTCATTGCGCTGGACGCACAAAAAATAATCTCCCAACCACGCTTGGAATAAGGGAATCAAATCAAGAAAAGAGTGTTTTCTTTCTTGATGAGACTTTCAATCCAATTCTGGTGAACGGGATTTATTCAACAACAAATATGGTTCATTTTGAGTTAGATAACTTGAAAGGCTTGAAATACTGGACACACGCTGAAACGCTTTAATTTTGACCAAATAATGAGATGCTACAAACCTTAATCTTCAACAAAATTATATGAAACACCAAGAGGTGAGCTCCAACATCGCCTGCAATTTTCATTTGAAACATGTTTTTCCTTGAATCGTCTTGCAATGAAGCCTCTGCCACAATCTGGCTGACATTCAAACATGGAAACAGAACCCTTATTTCAACACTCACGTTGCTGCTGTGAGCAGGCTGAAGAAAGCCGGGAATCCGAATTGTTCCTATAGGCAGTCCACCATCCAAAACTTCAAGATGTGAAGAGCTATACCAGATGCCAACCTTGTTAGGATTTTGAGCATTCAGGGTCAATGTGATTGCTGATGAAAGAAACAGGGTTGAATCCGAATAGGCTTCGAGCGTATACAAATCCAAGCTTACAGTTTCGAGGGAAAAAACTGGCCTTTGGGGCTTCATGATGAAGATTACGATCAATGCAGCTACACCAAGAAAAACTATTGCTAGGGCAACAAACAAGAGGAGAAAGAAACTGCATCTTTTGAAAGAATACGCATGGCAGAGTTTTTGCCAACATAAGTAACTTGAGTTGTGCAATGAAACATCCATGGCGGATCATCATGATGTGGGTTTATGCTAATTGACTATACTATTATGTGTTTTATTGATTGTTATATGCAAATACTTGTACAGGAAGGAGGAATTTGATGTCTTTCTTTCGACTGTAGTTTGTGTTATTCCGTTCTAAAGTTATACCAGGACCTTCACACAGGAAACTTGTAAAGCAAGGAAGCACTTTCTCAAACTTGCTTTTCAAGGGGAATTTTATGCTCTCCTAAGTCTCTTGCAACCCCTCTTGTGAATTAGGGAAGACACTTACCTATAACAGGTTGACGTAACCCCCAAGTCTACACCGGTCTTCACCCAATTTAGTCACGTGATGAGCGAAATTATATCAACCCGTTGTTTGTAAGTTTTCTCAAAACTGAAACGGCAGTAGGAACATTCTTCTAATTTTTGGCAGAGCAATCAGAACATATAATATTAGACTGATTTATTACCAGCCTGAAAGGTCATCCAAATGGGGGCATTTCTATGTTTATTTGGTTTTTTATGTTGTGATTCTTCTAAAACACTCGCTTGGGTAGGTGAGATGCCTCTCATTTACCATCGAAAGCTTGAGAAGCCGAAAGAGGTTGGTGTGGTAGGTACAACTTCCCTTGTATTCTAACCATTAGTTAATCATCCATGAAACTTAACCGGCTCTCATTACAGACACACTAATTCAAACCCACATTTTTCAAAGGTCAAATCACAGCCGCCCAATCCCATCAACCTAGAGATCCACCAAATCAAAACCCAACACGGTCCCTCCCCTACCCAATTGGTCATTTGCCCCAGTTGCAAACTTTTTGCACGGAAACATGTGACTAAAGAAAGAGCCATCCAAATCACGTTGGGAGCATACATAGGGTGGTGCTAAAATGATGATGCTTCTCTTCTGCTATGCTTTTCTGCTTCCCCCCACCTCTGAGTCCCATACTGATTTGTCCTATTTCTTGGCTGATGAGGCACATATACATATATGAAGGCAGAGGACACAAAAGTCCGTCAGCCTACCACCACGTGTCGGTCGTATACTTCAAAATTTAACCATTCATGAGAGGGATTACATGTGGCGGACATGCAAAAACACTCTTCACATGGCTGAGGCATATGACAAACCATAAAACCTGGAGGCTACAGCCAATTCCATGCCACATGTACAAGCTAATATACTCCGGATATCTGAGAAAAGTTACCCCACATACTCTAAATTATTAACAGAAATGGCAGGGTCTTTTGGCAATTCCGTCTGCAAACACATCTTGTTGCCTTCACTACAAGTCTACAACCACCAGAGGTCGATACAAAAAACTTTAAGCTAAGAAACTAGTTGAGTTTATTCTCCACAAAGATCCTAACACCAACAACGTAAAACATATGCAAAATTTGATGGCCTCTTATAAAAAGAAAGACCTAAATAAATTTAACGGAAGTTCACAATTACCAGGTTTCAGTATCATCCATCATAGCTCACTCACACAATGTCATGAATACAAACATCAAGTTCAGCAACCCAAATTCTAAGTCTTTGGAGGCGAAAGTAAACCTAATACCTATATGCTCTCCATAGACCATTGCTACGGCTTAAAGTACTCCCCATACAAGCCTTATGCATGTTCAACAGCTTGCACTCCAAACCCAGAGAAAACCATCCTGCAACCACAAGTAAAAAAGCAACCAGGATCTCTTTCTGAATAAAATGAGAGTGAACATGAAACATAAAATTAAACAATGTAGAAGCTGATGCAGAATCAAACTCACTAACATGTAGCTTTATTTACATAAAATAGAATGGATGGGGAAAAGTTCGCTCAGAAACCTCCCCCAACCAGGTCATCGAAGCACCAAAGGTCCACTGAGTTGCCACCATCCTGAGTTGCATCTCCGCTGAGGAAGGCATCCACTGAAGCATCCCAGCTCCCATCAAGATATGGCGTCTGAAAGTACTTCATCTCAAAAGCTGAGAGCTCATCAGTCAGTGTCTTTCCTGCATTATCTTGAACAGGCACCAGATCCTCTGGGTTAGACCTCAGTTTCTTCGTTGGGCTAGCATCCTCCAGAAACAGTGAGTCATCACTTTCTTCCATAACAGATGAAAGAACAGATGATATTTCTGGAGTCTTTGAACCTTGTTCTCCCCAGCCAAAGTCAGAACAATCAAAAGAATTGCTTCCCTGATCAGAGCCGAAATACAGGGGGACAGCATCGGATGGAGTAGAGGATTTCAGCGCAACATCATTGGCAGGGAAGGTGGACATAAACCCAAAGTTATTAGTCGGTGGCTTTTCATCCAGAAAACCCATAGCATTGTAGTAGTCCTGATTTGGGTCATTCACAAAATTGATATTCTGGTTCAGATTAGGCTGAATGGCATTCATGTTTGTCTTGGGTTGCATTTTCTGAGGATTTGCCTTGACAGAACGCTTTGCAGAAGATCGTGGGGTTTCATCAGGGAAATTAACCTTGGCTTTCTTGCCACGAATTCTACGTGCCTCGGAATCATAAGCCCTTGCAGCTTCTTCTGCAGTGTTGAAAGTTCCAAGCCAAACCCGGACCCCTTTCCTTGGATCTCGGATCTCTGCAGCCCACTTACCCCATGGGCGCTGGCGAATTCCCCTGTACTGGTTCTTCCTCTTTCTCTTTGCAGATTTCTCAGCCTGCCCATTGAACTCCACTGATTTCACCGTTGTAGAGCCTTCAATAATTGGAAGAAGAAATATATCAAAGACAAGGATAAAATACACTAAGAAAGTTCATTAATCTTCTTCGATGTAAATCACATGGAAAAAAAAACCTCATGTATTGATCAAAAGGATTCAGAACATGTTTAGGTACAGAGCCATAAGGATTCAAAGAGAAAAACCTTCACTCCATCACCTACGACCCCAAGAAAAAAATGAAAACAAACGCCTGGATCATAGTTATACCAGATGCGATCTTATACAATATGAAAAAGAACAAAAGCTTAATATTATCGCATATGACAAAGATACTGACAAGAAGAAACTTCGATCTCTTCATATTGCTACAAAGCATGATCATCACATGGCATAAAAAACAGAATAACTTGACAGGACATAAGGTATAACAAGCAAATAGTAATTTTTACAAATAAAAATAAAAATTATCGACCGAAAAAATGAAGATATCATCTCCTACGGATCAATAGAAATATATTCCGGACTTGACTCTGGAAATTCCAGTTCACTATGGATCCCAGCCTGATATTTGATTATTTGCAAAATCGACCATAAACCAAATATTAATCCATTACTAGCTAGAGATAATTAACAAAAATTGAGAATTCCTACAAATATTATTTTAAGAACAATGAAAATCTACAGTGATGATTCCTTACATAAAAATTCTATTTTCCCCCTCCCTAAAAATTAATAAACAAAAAGTAATTGATCAAAATCATACAAGATCACCAAGATCTTTCCCTACCCACCTAACAAATACCTCATCAAAAAAAATTATTTAAAAAAACTTCTTTTCTAAAGCGACCAGCTTACACGTACTCAAAATTACAAATCTATAATTTTTTTTAACAAGCAAAAAAAGCTGTTTGCTATAGAACAATAACAAAACTAAATAGAAATTTTATTCAAAACAAAATTTACTCAGAACATTCAGTCACTTTGAAGCCACAAAATTTCATAAATTAAATCGGAAAATATTTATAAACAAAAAAAAAATTACTGTCTACCCCGTGAGCAGAAAAATCAGCAACTCAATTTTCGTATGAAACAAAATAATCCAACAGATTGAATCACCAGAGTTCCAGAACCTATGACATAAAATATTCAAAAATAGCATTTCTAACATCAATCCACCCCTTAAACCAAAAACCCAATACATGCATCACAGAATCAATCAATACACACAACAAACACAAAAATGATGTAAATGCTCAAGAAACAACGACGATAAGAGGTAAGGCTTACCACGAGCAGAAGAGGGCTTTCCAGCAGAAAAAGCAGAGGGCTTGGCCTCAACCATTTCATCATCTTCGTCCACATCAGACTCGTCCTTGAATTCCTGGAAATCAGCCTCGAAGTCGTCGCCTAAGTCAACGATTTCGGGCCTGAGAGGCTTCGAGAACTGCTTTCCTGAACTGGGTTTTTTGAGATCGGGCCAGAGGTAGTCGGCGGTGAGCCGGGACCGAGTCGGCGCTATGAAATCGGATATTATAGCACCTCCACACATTTTTGCTGTTTCTCAGAGGACTTTGCAGCTGGAAAAGGTGTCGGAAAATCGAAAAGCTGGGAATTTTCAGACTAAAATGTATACGACTGGTTTTGTGTTTTGGAAACGAAGCGAGTTAAAAGAGAAATGCTTTTGTTATTTTCTGCTGAATAAGGTGTTTATATATATTTTCTTGCTCGCGGAGGACTGGGGCGGGTGATTCTTTTACTTTCTTGCCCTTGTTTAACGCGGAGATTTACATATGCCGCTGCTTTTGTTCTACAGAACGCCCTTCTGTAATGCTTTTAAATTTACTGCTGCTCTTTTACTGCCCTGTGAAAATACAAAATAGAAAGCAAAAGTGGCAGATGAATTTTTATTTTATTTTACTTCAAGGACTATTTATTGAACATGGTCATTTTAAATTTACTCCCGATTCTTTACCAAAACTATATTCTATTCTATTAACGTTGAACTTGTATTGTGTTTTAGTTTTAAATAAGAAATCTATGAAAGGGAGTTCATTAAAAAATAGAAATTTTTGCGCGTGTTTCGTATTGCATTGGACATTTGTAGATATATACAACTTTGTGTGCGACGGTATATTCTTTTAGATTTTCGGTGGTAAATATGTCGAATTTACTTTAATTTCTTATTACATCATGTGCCAATAAATACTCCTAACTACAAGAGTCATAAGTCCTTGCACTTGCGTAATTATGATGACAACATGAGTTTTGAAGTCACTTGCGTATTTATGATTGTCATTGAATTTTTACAGTACTTTATATTTTTAAGGAAATTTTCTCGGTATGAAAATGAGTAATTATGTACATAAAGAAAATGACATTTTTGTTAACGTTAGTCGTTCTTACGTATAGAACATCCTACAATTGTCTCCTTTATTAATCGGTGTGAGTGTGTATTAAGTCTTGAGAAAGTAATAATGATGTTTAGTCATTGCATAATACAGAGATACAGAAAGGTTGGAACTTGGCAAAAACATAGAGTTTGGCATTTCTCGCCTTTTGGAGTTTTCCATTGGCAAATTTGGCTTCGGAGGTCATTAAAAACCTCAGATATTGTCACAGCCACTTTGTGGAATGTGGAAGAAAATCTGACGAATTTTGTATAAAAAAGAATTCCATCATTATTTACATCTATCAAAGCTTTTCTTAACTTAGAAATTACCCGACAATACTTATGAGAGCTGATTTTCTCACTTCTCTTTTGTCCACTTACACTCCTTTGGTTAGAAATTGTGTGTTCCCACTCATTTTTTGTCTACATACACTCCATTTTTTGTTTTAGTAAAAACTATTAAAAAACAAAAGGGAGTGTAAGTGGACAAAAGGGGTGTGGGAAAATCATCACCCTATCTTATTTGCTTCAAATAAATAAAAATTAAATGAGATTACTAAGAGTGAAATTGTATTATAAAATGTTTCGACGCTAATCACTAGTGGAACTATTCATTATATATTGTATTTTATCTTGTCAAATTTCTTATGTGAGACTTTTACATTCTTCAACAAATACGATGACTCTCAATTATATATTCGGATTTAATTAGAGGTAAATTACTTTAATAACCCCCTATATTATTATTTTAAAAAAGTGGATTCTCAAGATTAGGTAGCAAAATTTTGGAGGATTTATTACCTTTCGTGGGCCTTATTTATTGAGATAGCTAGCTAGAACTCTTTGGCCATATATATCTTACCTAACTTTCATAAGTCCACCTCTATGAGGAGGACTGGTTTACCCTCACCCTCTTTTGACCGGAAATCATTGAAATGTTTGAACCACACCTAACTTTTCTTGAACTCACGAGTTTCACAAAATCAAGTCCATTTTTAATTCCTTGCCATTTCATTTCAAACAGTGACGTCGTTTTGACATCTTAATTAAAGAGAAATTATAACCCATGCATGCATAAGCAACTGATTTATCATATGATTTTCTGGACTCAACATAAGAAACCTTTGTACGTTCGTGTTGGTCAAAACACAGAAGAAACCGTGTCAACAACACATGTTCTGTGTCCGGGAATCAAAAACGTGCACATTTTGCAAAATGCTTTGGTCACTAGAAATCCTTTTTTGACTTCTAAACAAAATTACTTTTGTTATAAGTTGCAACATATGTTATTTCTTTACCTCACTTTAAACACGTCGTTAAAAACTTTTCTTTTATTCGCTATCTCATTTAAAATTTCCGTACGTGTCGACGACTTTCAGTCATTAATTAATGTAACGTGTATTGTGAGATTTATATCAATTAAAGACGACAATTATTTTAAAATCGTTAAAAACAACTAGCCTCTCAATACTAGTCATGTGTTCAACTTATATATCATGGAATATACCTTGAATCATGCCTATGTTCTTCATTAATTTCTCCAATCATGATATATTGGATAGCTCCGGGTCATGTTTACAACAGTTGCAAGCAGAATTTCTCTCCCAATTTCACACCATCGATCTGTCGTAACGCAATTGGTGGATCAATCTGTTGTTGACCAGTTACCCACCACCGTAAAAAAAACTCAGAAGAGCAACATGGCAAATTCATACACTGAAGAGGGGTGAAATGGGAAGGGGAAAAATACTACTGTTTTACCGCGGTAATTTGAGAAGTTACTGTACATGGTGAGGTCTCTCAGGCATGTGAATGGGTTAAAAAGTGAAAATATATATTTTAAGCAACGGAGGAAAGGAGGTTCATGCATCAGAATATGGTGCAATTAAACGAGGAACGAAAAAGATAGGAAAAAACTAAACGACAAATCTTTAAAAGTTAAAATAAACAAATGAGTGGGACCCTTATTCGGTGTGGGACTTTTTTTTTAGGGTCGAATGTGATATATCACAATGATAGATATTTGATCGATTATTTTTGTGAGGCTAACTTTGTATTGTATTTATGCGGAACGGAACGTGAATGATATAAGATAAACCATTTTCTGTAACTTGGTTGACGTGCAGTTGTATTATTTTGCCAATTTATAAGCATTCTTTCGGGGTCCAACTTGCTTGGGTGCCTATTACTGCATATGTAGTAGTAAACGCCTTTCTACCAAGTGGGATGTGGAACACTTCTACACGATTTTGCAATGGATGCTGTAATTATGATTAAGTTTGATTAATTATGTGATTCGTGCACAAATTTTTAACCTTCTAATAGGAAGTTAAACTCTTTTTTTTTGGGGTCCGGTAATTGGGTTTTGTTTTGTTGGAAAATTATATACTAGATATAAAGGGACAATAAACTAGCTACAAAGTGCCATTATAATTACGAAGAAATTTAATATTAATATTAAGACAATCTAATGTGTTTTCACTAATGATCATGCAGCCGAAGAAACTATAACATAAGCATCCCAACTAAGATTACAAATCAAAAAGAGATAAGACTTAAAAAAGACCAAACCTAAACAATACAAATAAGAACTCTCACAAAAAAGTAGTGAAAAGTTCTCAGAAATGATAGATGAAAAACTCTCATAAATGAAAGGTGAAAACTACATTAAAAAAAACCCCGAAGTGAGTTTTTGTGACTTATTCTAAAAATAAAGAAACTAAATCAATCGGATTGCAACCTTGTTATTACAAAGCCAATTCACTGTTCGTAAACACCAAAAGATAACAGATATGCACCGATTGACTATCATGTTCGACAAATATGGCAGATACATCGAAAAAGATTGATGATATAATTGAGTTTAAAATAGTTTAAACTTTAAAATATGTTCTTCAAATGATCTTATCTTATCCACACCTTTTGATGTAAATCAAGTTTTGTCACATGCTATCACTATTTTTATTTGTTTGTTGCTAAACAAAACGCATTTGCAGCTTTTTGTCCCATTTTGTCCCCCATTCCTCTTAATCAAGTGAGCCTAAAAATTTAATTGCCGACTTAAGTGTCCTCTCCAACGTTGAGTAAACAAATTAAGATATTATTATGATGATTTTATATTAACATTTGAGGAGGGTGATGAGGTGGCAGAGGAGCTTGTGCTCTACACTCTTTCATGATTCACTTATTGACATTTGGTTATTTTTTTTATTTATAAATATTCTTTGGGATATATAATAATAATTACTAGGTAGAACCATTAGTACGTACTACCATATTATATACAAATAATCTTAAATCAAGTGCTCAAGTGGCCAAGTGGCCAAGTGGCCAAGTGGAGGATCTTCTTTGGTACTCCTAACCTAGCTGTCTTCTATTCAAAAAGTGCAAAACCAATTTTAGGTTTATTTTTTTCCTAAAATTTCTTTTGCTATGAGTTCATCATCTTTATGCGTAGAGTAAGTATATTATAAAAAGTGATCATAAAATGATAAATCCCCAAAATAGTTTTGCATATAGTTATTAAGGCTATCTTCAGCAGTCATGGGCTATATCCCAAATATAGTCCTAAAATAATGCAAAACTCATCTCCAGCTATGGGATAAACAAAATTTTGGCCGAATTTGGAAAGCCACATTTGGCCCTTTAGCCCTCCAACTGGGCCACATTTAGCCCAGCTTTGGCCTAGTTCTACGCCAAATTTTTTGTGGGCTCCATGCATGTGCTTTATATTTATGATGTCAGATGGATATATATATATATATAAAAGCCTTTTTAAATGTTTTCAATTAGTAAAAAAATTATAAAATATTATTAGTCATGATTGTTGGATGTCAAACCATTGAAACCCATCCTTTAAAAAATAATAATAATGTAGTCACATTTTCAAATGTTTTCAAGTGTTGTTTAAAAATTATAAAAAATTCTTGGTCATGAAATATTGTCTCTAAATAGTAGTTTAATTAAATTAAACAATACATAGTTGTGGAATGTATGTGGTGTACCATAGTTTTCTCAAAATAATAAAATATGAAGGACCTTAAAATATAGCCATGCATGGCTGGAGATGGAAAAATTTAACCCTACACTATTCTTTAATATTTTGGAGGGCTAAATTTTTAGCCCCGGACTACATTTAGCCGTATGATTGGAGATGGCCTAACATGTCATCTATATGGATTCGAGATTGGTTAAAGTTATCCATATAGCAATATCTTCGATATTTATCGATATTATTGCAATATTTTGGCTAAATGTTGTTAAAGTTTGTGAGAAATTATCGATATCAATATTTTCTGATAATATCGATAATTATATGATATGTGTATGGATATGTTCCAAAATAGCCTAAACAAAAAAAAAACGATAATATCCTTAATATTTCATCAATATTGTTTTATTTTAGACTTTGCTCATCTCTTATTTCTCAACTCTCTCTAGATCTGTCATCCAATTTCGTTGTAGAGCCTAGTTGAAATTAATTGAAGGATTAGTTGGTGGATGTTAAGGGCTTTTAATTAGTTTAAATAAACTTAAAGGTGTACTAGGTTAGAAGAAATATAAAGAATTGCCATTTTATCAAAACCAAAACCAAAACCAAAGCCGAAATCAAAACCGCAAACCAAAAACCAAAACCAAAACCAAAGCCGGAATCAAAACCAAAGCTGTGCATATTTTATAGTAATTTAAAGTCACGACCTTGAACAAATGACAAAACTCAACACATAATCACATGATTAGTTTATTCCCAGTTGGGAATAATCTTGTGTACATTTTTTAAAAAAATTCTTTAAATTGATAATGCTTAAAGACAAGTTGTCGACCAAGTTGAAATATTACATTGCATAATATACCTCATAAAATAGTGAATTCAAGTTATTTGGCTTTACCCATAAAGACAAGAAGGAATTCCATGCATCCATTATGTATACAATTTCAAGACTAGGAGCGGCCACCATATCATCCATGTCACGCCAATTTGGGAAAGGATTCTCTCTCTCTCTCTCTCCCCAAAGTAATAATTATTCTTTTAGAATTGAGGCAAAAATAAAAAAATAAAAAATGTATTTTCTTAAATTTATATAAAGGTAGAGAAATCAATAGAAACAAATGATTTCTATTGAGTCGGTAGTGCTCTGTACGCATTTAGACACGGGGAAGGATTATCCATTTTTGGTATTTTGTTTTTGTGGCTAGTAAAGCTTCCAAGTTTGTAACAACCATGAACACTATTAGGATCGTTACGTCGGCCGATCCATTCACATCCAAAAATCCTGCAATTTAAAGTTGTTTTCCCCGGAATACCATGCATATAAAGAGAACCCAAAATTAAAACATTCATCATGGCCACAATTTAAAAAGATTTTCCCTTTCAGTTTCTTCATTTTTATATCGCATTTTTACACAAACGAAGGAACTTTGAATATATCTAACACTTACATAAATATATCTAACACGCATTGTTTACATATACTAATAACATGTATCTAGAGTTTATCGCAACATACGAAAGTACGGATCGTGAGATTTTTTGGCTATTTCAAAAAGGATAGACATCGGCTGTGAAAATTATAGCTATATGGACCACTTTGATTCGTCATCACACTCACACACATGCAAGAGGTCTTGTAGTCCAAGTAAGCAACATGCATATATCTTTCATGTCATTTTCTTCAACCGATTAAGGTACTTTCTTTGGCGTTTGGCAAAGATGATGTCAAATTTTAGAGGTGGAGGTGACTGGTGAAGAAAATGATGCTACGTGCACACTCACGGTATATTTTGTCATCTCCCAAGGGACAAACGTTAGGTGTGACCTCAGATGATCAAGTGGCCTGCATTTTGACATCGGCTGGGAGAATCATGCTTTTGATTTTCCATCGTAATCTATGTCTTCTAAATTTTATCATTCAACAGTCAAAGATCAAGTAACAAGTCAAATTGGGTACGCTTGAAACCCTTTTATTTTTATTTTGTTACTTGGCCTGCTCAAATATTACAAACTCATACCAAATGTTAGGCCCATTTTCCATGAAGGGGCTTTCGGTGGGCTTGGAGCAATTTTGATTAGGCAAAACATCACCCCAACTCATAACCACAAAGCTTTAGTAGGACGGCTAGGCCTTTTCGTTGTCCAAAGTCAGTTGGGCCACAAGATTACTTGAAACCCAAATACTTTTTCGTAGCGGTAATTGTCTCCATTTAGTTAAAAGAGGTCGTAATGTTCAAATCTTTAAGTTAAAAGATTCAACACGTACGCCCAATCCATGTCCGTACAAGTAAATCCAACATGTAGAGATGGTAACATGTACGGCCCAGCAGGGGCCGGATTTGTTATTTTCGTCTCTACTCGTCTGGATAACATGACCTCAATCAGGTATAAAACCATTGTACATTTTTTCAATTTGTTTTCTTCACATAATCATCTTGTATTATCACAACAAACAAGTAGAAAAATATTACAACCACAAACACATGATGTGTTCATAACTATTCCTGTCCCCATTAGGTGTAACCATGAAAAGGGCTTTGCGGAATTGGCGGGGAAATTGCGATCCCAAACGAAGTCACATGGCCCATCCAACAACAAAACAAAGAAATTGAGAAAAAGGAAGAGAACCGTGAAATGACTAGCTTCCACAAAACCTAGCTAGTGTAGTGAGACATGTGAACCTGACCACAGATGCATGCCCCACGTTACATAGGTCATATCTGGCAGGAAGGAAAATGCCTCTGCTATTTATGGACTACGCTATCGTTGAATTCTAATAATGGGAGAGGCTTCGGAAAGCACTGGTCCCTCCAATATGTAAAGTCAGCTTGCAACTTGCCCTTGCAAAGTTGCACCTTGTGAATCAAACTTGATAGCATTGATTGGCCAGGACAATGCCTGTAATTTCTACATCAGGGGTGCCTAGGGTGTTTGGTTTCTTAGAACAAGCCAAGACATGTGTGCTGCCTGGCCTGTCTCTCCAAATGCGATAGCCAAGCTTGAGATCATATTTCGGGTTTTTGTTGTTGTTGTTCTTCTATGTAAGGAGATCCACACAAACGAATTAGTTAAATGGTGAATGTCACGGATAATTGTATGAATACACATTTCTCACAAATACGCAAAATTGTTATTTAAAAAAGAACAGGACATCATGATTTTATGAGCAAAGTAAAACAAAATATCAACCGCTAAACACCGTGTTACAATGGTCAATAGATTTACAGAACCTCCCTAATAAGTGACACTTTCCAGCTAATAAGTTGCTTTTGTCAAACGGATTAATTAACCTTTTGCATAAACTTGTAGGCAGACAGATCCTGATGTTATTGCTTGTGTTTTATAGTTAAAAGCATCGGGTAGGACGTCAAATTGTCAATGGATTGAGATTGAGAGGTAATAAAGTTTAAATTAAATCGAGTGGAAACTTAAAAGGGGATTCCAAAAAGCCTTGGTTATTTAGATTGCATGAGGTCAAATTGATCTTGCAAAAAGCCTAGACAACTGGTTCGTTGGATCTTCTCATTAGGCATGCACATATTTCAAACACACCACACAATTTATGGGTTTTTAATCATGAATAATTTACCATTTTATATCATAATTTGACCCATCAAGAAAGTAGTTTGTCTGATTTGCAGATTTAGTCCAGAAAACGCCATGTCGTCGCTTCAAGTGCCCCACATGATTCTTCTTGTCATAATGATTGTCATTAGCTCAATGTTTACGTGCACAAAGAAACTTTGACAACAAAATCATATTGCAGGAAACAAATCATATTGCAGGAACCAAAATCATATGCTTCACAAATCTTACTTATAAACTGATCAGAACGATGTAGAGATCAAGAAATATACATTAAAGACTACAAAACAAAAACCATCCTTTTTTTTTTTTTTTTTTTTTTTTTTTTTTTTCTTATCTAACACAACCAACCAAACCCCACCAGTTTTCTGGAGTTGAAAACCTTGAAAGTACACATTCTCATTATACATACATATTTATATATAGAGAGGGAGATAAGTTATGACTTTTGTAACAAGGTCTAAGGAGCGCAAAATTCCTAAAACCCGAAACCCGAAACCCGAAACCCTAAACACACACACACAAACACCTAGAGAGGTTGTTGCATTGTCACAACCAAGGGGCTAGTCACAGTGTGCTTCCCATCAGACCAAACTATAGAACCACTCTTCACACTAGTGCTACCAGGGGATAGCTTCGCTGCCAAGGCTTGCACCCTCACAAGAAAACTTAACTTCTGCCCCACCCTCCTAAACGCAAGCTTCTCTGGCTCCACCGTCACCGTCATCCCTGCTGCCGGCTTAATCGTCACCTGATAAACTGAATTCGGCGTACCCACATTCGTCACGGTCCGAATAAAATGAGTAGACATCTTATGCTTTCCATACTGCTGAAACACCACAGACAAGGAGGGGTAATTTAAGTTCCCAGAATGCCCTGCCCTCTTAGCCCCATTGCAATTGGCAAACTTCCTAGTCACCACCTGGATGTTCTTAGTGGTATAATTGGAATTGCACAAGAAATCCACGTAATCGTAAGAGACAATGTCATAGACCAACCCCGGGTCCATTGCCTTTTGCGGGTGGACATGACCCGCCCCAAAGTCCATAACGCTGGAAGTGTTGCCGCTGGACTCGTCCAGCATGGTCTCACCCCGATTGTCCACGGTGTATGCCGTGGTCATCAGGGCGGATCTAATGGCGGCCGGGCTCCAATCTGGATGCGCCGCTTTCAACAGCGCCGCCAAGCCGGACACGTGTGGGCAAGCCATTGATGTTCCCGAGAGGATATTGAACTCCGTGTTTCTCTTATCCGAAGCCACGCCCGAGGGCCCGACTCTATCGGGCCAAGCCGCCAATATATTCAGGCCGGGCGCGATAACATCCGGCTTCAATATCTCCGGAGACTCCGGGTTCGGTCCACGGGCTGAAAACGACGCCACGACTGGCGCGGGCCGGACCCCGATCCGAGTCCCCTTGAACACAATTGTCGCTGTAGCTGGGGACTTAGAGTTGGATGCGGCGATGTATCTCCTGATTTCGTCGCCCGTGGAGGCAGCGACGGCGGTGGCGGGTAACACGTGGCAGTCAGCTACTAGTCCTTCGCCGTCGAAAACCCCGTTCGCGAGTATCATACCAACGCCTCCGGCTTTCTTCACCACGTCACCTTTCGCGGCTCTTGAATTAATTCCTCTGTCGCAGACGACGATTTTCCCTTTTACTTGACTCAGAGAACCTTCTAGACACAGAGACGAGGAGTAGCCATCGCCGCCTACGCCGCCCGCGTAAACCAGCGGGTACATCCTACCCGGAGCGAGACCAGGCCCGGAATAGATGCTCATGCCCGGGATTATTCTGCCGTTCCCGAGCTTCACATCGGCCGGGAAGTCCCTGTCGATGGTTCCCGCGCCGACGGTTGTCACCCACGGTGCCACATTGGTGACGGTGAGCCCTCCGGGACCGCCGTTGCCGGCGGAGGCCGAGACGAAGACGCCGGCGTCGGAGGCTCCGTACGCGCCGATGGCTATGGCGTCGAGGTGGTAGGGGACGACGACGCCACCGACGCTGAGGGAAACGACGTCGCAGCCGTCGGCGACGGCGGCGTCGAACGCGGCGAGGATGTCAGAGTCGTAGCAGCCGGCGCTCCAGCAGACCTTGTAGGCGGCAAGCCGGGCCTTGGGAGCCATTCCGGCGGCAACGCCCTTGGCGTAGCCGAGAGTGGACGCCGGGAAAACGTACCTCCCGGCGGCGATGGAGGCAGTGTGGGTCCCGTGGCCGTCGGAGTCGCGGGGGGAGCGGTACTCTGTGGTCTCGTTCATTTTTCCGTTGGTGGACTCGAAGCCTGAGGAGAAGAAGCGAGCGCCGATGAGCTTGCGGTTGCAGATGGTGGCGGGGAAGTCTTTGCCGGCGACGCACTGGCCCTTCCACTTGGAGGGGGTGGGGCCCAGGTCTCGGTCGTGGAATGACTTGCGTTCAGGCCAGATGCCGGTGTCGATGACGCCGATGACAAGGTCGGACCCGAAATCAGACTCCCTGAGGAGGGTACCGGCGGCGTCGGTGGAGCGGAGGCCGAGGAACTCGGGAGAGCGGGTGGTGTGGAGTTGGCGGACTTGCTCGGGGATAATGGCGGTGACGTGGTCAAGGGACTGAAGTGTCTGGGCTTGGGATGGGGAAAGCTTGGCAGAGAAGCCATGGAAGACAGTAGAGTAAGTGTGGAGGACAGTGGGGGCAGTGGCTTTATCAGAAGAAAGAGAGGAGAGAGAGGAAGAGTACCAGTCTTGGTGGGTTGGGAAAATGGAGGGTTTGGAGCTTGGCTGGACTTGGACTATGAAGGTCCTTGCAGCATTATTAACATTATTATTATTATTATTATTATCAGAAGAAGAAGAAGAAAAAGAAGAGGGTAAGTTGGAGAAGGAGAGTGAGATTATGAGGAGATAGAGAAGAGAGAGAGCCATTGGAGAGAGTGAGAGTGAGCTTGAGCTTGAGCTGCTTCTTCTTCTTCTTCTACTTATTGCTTATGGATGAAACACATTAATGAGTTTAATAATAAAAAGTGAAAAAAGAAGAGTGAGATTGGGTGGTGGTGTGGTCACTCTATTTGGTACTTGATTTCATCACTTGGGTTTGGGTTTGATTCAAAATTCAATTGAAAATTGAAAGCATTGTGTAAGTGGTATTGCAGACAGTGAGGAGAGAGAGAGAGAGAGAGAGGGGGTACAATTACAATCAATGTTTAGGGGGGGGAACTATATGGTCTATGTACTTGTACAACTTTACTGTGTAGTTTTCATTGGCACAGGAAAGAAGAGGAGGATATGGTTTTTTGTTAGTGGGTTTAGTAACTTTTTTGCTAACAAAATAGTGGAATGTTTTGTCTTTATTCCTGTGTTCTTGGATGTGATGTTTGAGTGGTTTTTGCTTACACCTTTCACTCCTTTCAAAAAAACCTAAGGAGGAAATTTAAGAGAATCTTATGCACCATGTAATTTTTTCTTATTGTTGGTTAGTGACTTTGTGGATCAGTCTGCTTAATTAAGCTATATTTGACTGTAAAAAACAGTAATTCATACAACAGTGACCTGTTTAACAAGAGAATATTTTCCGAAAAACATAGTGACATATTGCCGTATAAAAAGCAATTATAGTCTCTTTTCTTTAGGAGTGTTGCTAAACGAACCTTAAAATTAATTGAATTCACCCTATAATCTAAGTACACCTTAATATTTAAATTAAAATATAAAATTAACTAAGCACACCCCATTTAATTATCAAAAATACCCCTATACACTCTATCATACAACACCAAACCTAATGCCTCCTCTGCAGCTGGAGATGATTTTGTTGAAGATATTACAGCCATTGTAAGTTGTTTTGGATTTGTTTTCCGATCTCTAGTTATTACTGGATGAATTTAAAATTAACCTACAACCCTTTGAAATTTCTACATAGGCAGCCAATGCTCATACTGGTCGTCTAAATCTGTTCCGTAGGTCCCTATTTTTAATTACTCTTCCTTCTTCCTTTTTGTAGTTCCAGAACCAAATAATAAATAGAAAAACAGAAAAATGAAACCAAGAGAATGTTCTAAGTTTGAAGGACTCAACTTTCATCCAATAAATTATTTATTTATTTTTCCTCCTCGTATGAATCATCCACAACCCCTTAAAGAACCTATAGGAGTGGACTCCATGGAGCATGTATCCGCTAGAGTGTTATCTACCACCAATGACCAAGATCTGTATCAAACAAACAACTTCATGGCATTCCCTTGCGTTTGATTAGGGTTGAATATGGTGAATATAGTGTACTTATTAAAATAATTTGTTTTACAATTCAATATATTCATTTTGGTCATTTTATATTAGGATAAATTAGTAATTCAATAAATAGTTTAATAGTAGGGTGTATTCAGTTAATTTTAGAGTTCGTTTAGCAACACTCTTCTTTATGGCTCATTTGAAAGTAATTTTAAATAGGCTAATAGTCACTTATATGGAGAATCATTTCTCCATATAACCACTTTAAAGTGGTTTGATTTTATGGAGAAGCATCTTTCATGTGCTTTTCCCCAAAATCACTTAAAATCACTTAAAGTAATTATATGGAGAAGCACATGAGAGGTGTTTCTCCCCCTAAGAGCAATTCCACCCATGGTGCCATGGTTAACGGCAAATAAGGGCAAACACTATTTGCGTGAATAATGATTGCCCCTATCCTTTTTATTTTGCTTTTCAACCCATTCTCATGGCTAGTAAATGCAAGCACTTTTCACATTAGATATGAGGAGAGCAATTTGTATGGAGTTTTGTTGTGAGAAGTGAAGAATATGACTAGATATTTAGAGAAATAATAAAAAATCTGAAATTTTTGGTTTTTTTTTCTTTCCTTTTTTTAATTTAAATAGATTGCTTATGTCAATATGAGATCAGCAAACCCAAGCAGCATATCAGGCAATTCTTGCCTTCAGGTTGGCTTGGGTAAATGGGGTCCATTTTTGCCTGGGCCACCTTTCGTTACTAGGGGCTTGTTCCAAGCCTGGGCTTCCTTTTGCCCTGACAAATGAGCACCGATGGAAGTGCTTTAAGTAATTATAGCCCTCCCAAAATCACTCATAAACGAGCCTTTAATAGTTCGAATGGGTGTTTTCATGTAGATAGGAAACCAGAAATCAAACATGCCAACAAGACAAAATGGAATCTTCAATCTATGAATGAGACACCACCCAATTTTAAATTACATTAAATATCATCAACTAAAAATATATATATACATATATATTTATATATATGTATATAAATAGAACGTAATTTGCAACGAATCTACATTGCATACTAAAAGTAGAGGTCTCTGCAAATGGTCTCACAAGCTTATTATTCACTTCTCATTTCTTTCTTTGCTGTTACTTCTAATATTAGTAAACTATATATATATATATATATATATATAAAATATAATAATATATCCATATATGACGTTTTGTGTCGAATTGGATCCGTGACAATGATCTGGTCTAGATTCTGGACGGTAGAAAAAGGCCTAGGCTTGCTTGCTGCCGCTTACGTGTGAGTTCGTATGGGAAGTTGGGATGTTTTTTTTATAAATATATTATATATTTGTAAGAACATCTCCAACCGATGTGTCAAATGTGCCACATATACATTTAACAGCTAAAAATAACATCTCACATTACTCCAACCGATATGTCAAAGCTGATGTGGAATGAAGGCTGGAGGTTGAGATGTTATTTTTGACATCTCAAAAGCAAGATGTCAAATGAATATTTTATTATTTTTTATTTTATTTTCTTATTAATTAAAAATGAATCAACACTAAAATGTAATAAAATAATAATTTAATTTGACATATCGGGTGGAGTGTAAAGCTGTATAAGATGTCAAATTGCCACATCAGCCATCAAATTTAAATTTGATGTTTGGTATTTGACACCTCCCTTGGAGATGCTCTAAAAGCCTTTTTAGTTGACAGAGTAAAAATCTATTTGTATTTAGAAATGTAAAATAATAAAAAATTGAGTGTGTTCAGTCCAGTGTGGGGGTACTAGTTGTGTGGTCATAATCGAACACGAAATTTAATTCGGAAATGTAATATTATTATTATTAATATATAAAAAGCTGAATGGGCACACGTGTTTATGTCTTCTATGTCATGTCACACGTGGGTTTCTTCTTCTATGCCATGTCAGAGAAATGGTTTCTTCTTCTATGCCATGTCACGCGAGGGTTAATTTGTATCGCCAATTGCAGCTAATTAATCACCATTTCAACTATACACCAACTTCCTTTCCCCAAATCCTCTCTAATTGGGGTTACTGCATGACTTGATGCAGAAATGTGTACATAATTACTTACCCTCAGCCTTCGTTCATTTGGATAAAGGTATTTGAAAGAAATGATTTGGATTTGACGACAGAGCTAAATTTATTAAATAAAACTAGAAAACGTTAGATTGTACGTATTTTAAAAGAGTCTAATGAATTTGAAATGACCATATGCAATGAGTCGTTTGAAATCCATTTGTGTTCTTCATTTCTTTCTTCTTCTTCAAAATGCTTTAAGATACCTTGGGACCTTGGGGGTAATATTTTTCATGACAAAAAAGTTCACCTAACTAAAAGTTAATTTTGTTTTCGTCCCGTTTACCTAATTAAAGTTGCAAGAGACAAATAATGTCGTTGAGTTATTCTTGTAACCAACTGCTCCAGTTATGGCAAGGCAAAGGGGTCTCCGCAATGAAAGACTAGTTGCTGCTGTGATTTACTGCTCAGGGTGTGAGCATGCATGCGCATGAATAATATGGATACTGCGCCTATAACTGTACTCTGAACTTATAGAGTTATGCCGTTGTTGATGCAAACAAAGTTTTTGTTCAGAGTTGCACTTGTGCAGAATGATCCATAATATTGTGAGGACAAGTGAAATTTTTGTTTTTTTGTTTTTTTTTATACAAGCGATATTGGTAGAGAGGAAATTAAACTTAAGACTCAGTGCATCTGTAAATACTCTTAATAACTTGAACTGAAGCCCCTTGCGGACAAATGGAATTATTTAGCGGCAATTGATAACAACAATATAACAACAAGTTTTATATGTGTTATTCATTAAACCTACTCTTAATCCAAATTCGCAATCATTTCGTTGTTTTTTTTTCTTCTCAAAACGACATGTACGTCAAAATTTGAAGCACACATCTACACCACATTAAATTGGGAACTTACACACTGCATTTTTACAGTTCTGTGACTTGTCCTCTCTCTGAGCAATGTGTGTGGCCCAAGGATTTTAAGAGTTCATTGACTTGAAAATCCAATCGTTGCCGCAAGAAGCCTCCGGAGGGCACAATACAAGGTCTCCCAAATTGACTCTTGAGTTGGTGGTGTAAATAAACTCCTACTAAGTTAATTAAAGTTGAAAGATACTAATTTTGCCCTTTTTTTTTATTCTTGTCACTAACAACATATACGAATTATTATTCACTAACAAAGGTGTCTTTGCAAGATTTTTCTGTGCTTTAATATTTATATATCGGGAGCTCTGTGCGGTGGCATCATTTATACACCCTCTGAGCTGTCCCTGCTAATAACATATCCGAATTATTGTTGATAATGTGACCTGCTTTAGTTATGGCCAAGGAGGAAGGAGTCTCTGCAAGACTTTGCTGTGCTTTAATAATGCCAACAATCTTATCGACCTAGGCAATAAGCCAAAAACCTAGCTTGTATGCACTGTCCGTGACGAATGCGCCATGATTTGTTGCACAATTAATTTTCTTAATTACGATTTGGATGTATTATTAGCATATTCTTCTCGTCTATGAATAATTATGAGAGAATATGTTTGTACGCTCAAATGTCAACCACACACACATGCACTTTGACTTCAACCCTACAAACAAAATTTGCAATGATTTTATGTTTTTTTTTTCTATACGAATTTGGCAAAATAATATGTCTAGATGTAGATTGTATGGTAAAAGAATACTTGTAGATTCTACTGAACAAATTTCATCTTCGGTACTATTTCTTTCTCAAACTTCAAATTGACCATGTGAGGTTAATCAGATGAAATATTTTATTTAGGAGTCTGATTTGACTTGCTTTTGGATTTAATTAGGGAATAAAGAAGAATTCCGCAACATTTCCATGGTCTCTTTATTAAAGTTGATTTGCCTTGGAGTGGACCATCAAACTTAGAACGGAGAAGAAACCATTACATATATATATATATATATAGTTCCGATATTTTGGACCACAATAGTCCAAGATATTGTGATCACCCACCGTTGGATATTAATCCAATAGTTCAAAAAAGTTTCTTAAAATGAGTGCAAGAATAAGTGAACCGTTGAATTTACATTCAACGGTGAGTGATCACAAATCTCTTGGACCCCTGTAGTCCAAGAGATCGAGACTATATATATATACATGAATTTTGATATGTTATAATGTGGGCTTCTATGGGGCAAGGGAAAATGACTCCTTTACTAAAACAAAGAACCAATCCTATGATGGCAAATAGAGGTCTAGAAAAGTTTTTTTTATTATTTTTTATTTGAAGTGATTCTCTCCAAATCGTTTTAACTTTTTGGACGACTTAGGTCATTAGGGAAAGTTTTCCCATGTACGTTGTACTGCTATTAGAATGACTCCCTTCACAAAAAGTTTCCAGTGTACTCTTTCCGTTAGATCTAATAAACTTCAATCACTTTTTTATCCAAAAAAAAAAACACAAAGAACCAATCAAGCGAAAATAATTCAAGAAAAATGCACCATTAACGAAATCACCACTAATAATATGCCCTTAAGTAAGGATGGTGTATTTGGCCTAATTAATTGAGATCGATGTCTAAGGTGGAACCCAATCAAAGTTGCAAGTGTGCAACCACGCATGGCCAGGACAGTTGTCGATCATGATCTTCTCTTATCATCATTGACATTTTGGAAGAATATATGGTGGTGGGTGGCCCATGCTTTGTAGAAGAAATCACCACCATCAGAACTGTATATATATGATGCAATCATCTTGTTCTTTGAGTGTTACATATATATGATGACTTATGTCCTCTTTGGTTTCACATCTTCAAGATCTCAGCCAAAACAAGCAAAGGTGGGGTTAACTTGGATGAACAAGCTTAGCATTTGTGGTATTGGTGTGGCTTTGAATTTGAATTCAATGGGGCCATAAATACAGTGAAAAAGGAGCACATATTTGTTCTTCAAAAACCTAAGAAGAAGCCAACATTTGTTGAGGAAAGACGGGAAAAAAAATAGTTTGAAAGTGATATTTTGTGAAGCAAAGGAATAAAAGAAACAAAAGTGGTGGACATGGAGGCCCCATGAGGCAGTGAAACCATGCATACTTTGGTTTAAATTAAGATGGGAGACAGAGGGATCGGTGATGACTAAGGAAGGTAGGGTCGATCTTCTTAATGCAATTATTGAGAAGTTAATTATTAGTCGTAGTAAAGAGAGGCCATTCTTTCTAGGTTAGGTTTCGATTCAAAACAAAGTAGGGTTTATGATTTTGTGAAGGTTCTTGCATCTTCTGTCCTAAATTTTCTGAAGTAGGGATGCAAAATCAACGACACAAAAGAAAAAGAAATATTTATGAAAGAGAAGTGATTAAGGTAAAGGAGAATATGAATCATTAATTAATGAAATAACCACTGATAAATCAAGAAATATGCACCCTTATAGTAGTTTTTATACAAATGGTAGGGGAATTCGAAGTCGGATGTAAAGTGGAGAGCACATCCGCTCTAGCCAACTTGACTAAGCTCATATCTGCTTTTTAAAAGTGAATTTAATTTTAATTAACTGGTGCATAAGCACCATGAGCTTGGTCGTTATCTGTTGACAGAAAATTCAAAGCTACAGCATATACATGGGCCATATGTGAGAGGACACCGCAGATGAGCAAATTATGTGGTCAATGCAAATTAAATTGGAGGTGTATGGATGACCCCATTTGTCACCAACCACCTGACCTACTTGTTTTTGTTTCGGATGTCGGGGAAAGAAAGAAGCAAAGGTTTGAGGTTTCATGAAGTGGGTCTAGTTTACTTGTTTGGGTTGCCAGTTTTTCCATAAGCCCATAATCACTGATTGGTAAAGTTCTATGAAGACTTCAAAACTTGCTCTGGACACCCATTATTCATTTTATTTGTTCATGGCTTGGCTACAGCACTGATCATTTTAAAAACAAAAAAACAAAAAAACAAAAAAAAGAAAGAAAAGAAGTAAGGAAATTAGGAGGAATGAGCCCACCATCTCTCCCAAAACTACTTGCATTTGCCTCTTTTACGGGTAATTCTCACTAGTTATACATAATTATGTACGAGTTTTTTTATTTAAATTCCGTATTTTTCTTTGTTCACCACAATACTTAAATTATTAAGCTCTTAAGTTTTATTATTGTGTAAAAAGACAAAAAAAGTCATCCAACTTAATACTTAATCCTAGTACATCTATACACACACCCCATACACCCCACCATTAATCTTCATATTAAGTTTTAGAAACACAAACTCCTCTACATCCTATTGTCAGATTACTCTTCTCTTTCAATCCAAGAAACCTACTACACTCTCATATTCTCTTCACAAACCATAAATACGGTAAATCATAATCAAACAAACAAATTAGAAATAATAATAACAATCATAATCATAATCAAAGAAACAAAACTGGAGGGGAAAAAAAAACTAGACCTTGATTGCGAAGTGAAGAAACAATACCTACCTAAGCCTTTGATTGATATATAATCTGGAAATTGACACATGAGTTTGCTTCGTTGAACAAGAAAATTTAACACATTTAAAAAATTAATAATAAAATAATGTTGCTACACATTTGACAAAAGTGTTTTTATCTCTTTTAAGTAATGTGAGGTTGAGATGAACTTAAAGTAGTGAAGAGTAAGATAGCGGAGTGTGGGGTGTGAGGTTGATGCGTTCTTATTTATTTTAATTTTTTTTTTATGGTAGGTGTGTATTTAGGGATAGTTTGAGAAGAATAGTGGGGTTTTCTTAAAAATTGTGAAAATTTGAATTAGAAATTGGAGTGAACTTAGAATATAAGATAACAAAGAGAAGTGCGGAGTTTAAATAGAAAAACTTTTATATTATTACATGATAATACTTATCGCAAGTGTCTCCCTTATGAGTTATATTCTTAGGTATCACCGGTTGCATACAATTTGATTGTATGAAAGAAAAATTCTTTTTCTATCCTGTCCCTCCAACCTCGCAAGCCACATCCTAATCTTCCCTTGCACCTAGCACATGTTAACTTATATATCCTTTTTGTCAAATAGGGTAGGGCAAAAATTTTCGATATGGGACTTTATATTCTTCAACACTTTTCTTTATCTCTATCGTTACATGATTAGTCGTATAATGACGAGAGAAGGTATTCAAATTGTGTTATGGGAGTGTAGGAGCCATATAGAAGAAAGAGATTTATTTGATTAAATACTGGAAAAGGTCAATACATAAAAACTAAACTCTTTAGAAAAATACATAAATCAATTTTAAAACAAAAGATAAGATTAATAAATTTTTTTTTAAAAAAAAGGAAAAGAAAAGAGAACACTCATTAGTCATTGGAGGGAGGAAAGAGAGGTGAGGGGGCGATTGGGGAGGTTGAATTCAGGAGGGGGACGATCTGTGGGGTGGAGAAGGACGGTGTGTAGATGGTGCCCATTCATTCTTTTTGTTTCTTGTTTTTTCGGTTCATGAGTTCTCCCATTCTAAGTAAGTAACACAAAAGAATACGTATTTTAATAAAAGAATCCCTAAACTTCAAGGAAAAAAAGAAGGGTAAGTATTCTCTTGAGTGAGATTAGGTAAGTAATTTTCTTATAATTTAGACTGCCAGTATTGATTATAGCCCTAAACTTTAGAAATTAACTACCGAAAAACAGACCTTAATTATATGCTTCATAGTCAAGTCACTGGTACTTACCATTATATATACCACTTACCATCTTCATAACGAGATCTCCTTCATAACAAAACATAACAAAACCTAGAGCTACCTACCATATTATCTCCAAGATTGCTTCACAATATTTTAGGGTTTGCCATTGATTTCCTTCCCTCTAGAGTTCACCATTGATTTCCTTCCCTCTAGGGTTCGCCATTAGTTTCCTTCCTTCCTTCTAGGGTTTTCCATTAATATCACGAGAACTAGTGCTACCATGGCTAAGAGGGGTGCTGATGAGAGTGAGATCACAAACGATGACAATATCAATGGGAAAAGGCAGAGAACTGATCCTACCATGGCAAAGATGGGTGCTGCTGAGAGTGAGATCATAAACGATGACAATATCAATGGGAAAAGGCAGATAACTGATCCTACCATGGCTAAGATGGGTGCTGCTGAGAGTGAGATCACAAACAATGACAATATCAATGGGAAAAGGCAGATAACTGATCCTACCATGGCTAAGATGGGTGCTGCTGAGAGTGAGATCAGAAACGATGACAATATCAATGGGAAAAGGCAGATAACTGATCCTACCATGGCTAAGATGGGTACTGCTGAGAGTGAGATCAGAAACGATGACAATATCAATGGGAAAAGGCAGATAACTGATCCTACCATGGCTAAGATGGGTGCTGCTGAGAGTGGGATCACAAACGATAACAATATCAATGGGAAAAGGCCGAGAACTGATCCTACCGTGGCTAAGAGGGGTGCTGCTGAGATTGAGATCACAAACGATGACAATATCAATGGAAAAAGGCCAAGCAAACGTCAGAGAAGGGTTGAAATCAAAAAAGTTGAAGAGAAGAACAAGCGTCACGTGACCTTCTCCAAGCGCAAAAGGGGTCTCTTCAACAAAGCCGCCGAGCTCAGCGTTTTGTGCGGTGCAGAGACAGCGGGGATCGTCGTGTCTAGCAACGGCAAGGTGTTCTGCTTCGGCAGCCCCTCAGCTGACACCGTCATCCACCGCTACCTCGGCCACAATGCCTCCTCATTATTACATGCAGGTCAGCCAGATATTCATCATGTAAACGGCGAAGTTCGCTATTGTCCTTACAATATTTCTTCGCATGTGAATATAATGCGCAATGGTAATAAACAAGTAGAGGATTATATGGAAGCTAGGAGGCACATGGAGATAGAGAAGATCAAGCGTGTGATGAATAATATTACTGACAATATTGATGATATTGATAACAATATTGATGGAGAAAGAGGAGGATGGTGTTATGAATGGTGGGAGAAGCCGATTGAGATGACGACTAGTTTGGAGGAGTTGGAGGAATACATGGCAGCCTTGCGCCAGTTGAAACACAATGTTGAGGTTCGAACCAATCAAATGGTTATGAATGTTGGGTACAATTGTTAATGTAAATTATGTTTTATAAATTCACTGCATATGTAAATATATGTATAACTCTTTATTCAGATTTTCTCCAGATGCAAGCAATTTGGATAGATAATTATGTTTTTCTTTTCCCTCTTTGATCTAATTGTCAACAACTTTGTCCATTTCATATGTTTGCCCTTTAGGTATCGTTTGGACATAGACTGAATTGGAGTTGAGTTCAAGTCCGTTCTAATGAGTCTCACCCATGTAGATACAATACATTGTACTGTTGTCCAATTTAATAAGTATTAGTTTACGAAACAGCAGACATGTTGTCCTTAGATCATCGATGTTAAGATCTTATGAATTTTAGTCTTGCCACAAAAAGCAACTACAATTCCTTCCTCACAAATCTCATATCGCAATAGTTTCAACAAATCTCATGATGTAATACAGTCAAGATTTTTATCACATAATATGGCATAGAAAACCCCCAAAATACAACCAAAGATCAAAACCCCCCATTACATTTCTTTTTCTGAAAGGATGCTCCTATTCATTATTTGGCTTATAAAGTTCTCAAGCTGTTGAACATACATGACTGGAAAATTGGCTGTGAGGCCAATATGATCCACAGCCGTAGCAAAACTCCAATCCACACCTAAAAAAGCAAAATAAGAGTGAAAATTTAAGTATCACATACATGAAACTAGTAAATCAAAGCCTCCTCAATCTGCAAAACAATGTAGTGAAGTGTTTCTTCATAGTAGACAGAATATATATCTAATCATGAAACCAATAAGAAGATCAGATTATTGAACACATGAGAAAAAAGAAAAATATAAATTAATGCTTGCTAACCTGCATGTAATGTGTAAACAGCCATCAGTCTTTTCCACAAAGAAGTTGCATCTGGGACACCTCCTCCAATTCTTCTTCTTTGCAAGCTCCATCACCATGATATCTTCCTTCTCTCTCTCATTCTCATTCAAGTTCTGAAACTCCCCACAGTCAATCCCAGCATGCCATGCAACCTTGCACTGAGCACAGAACAGTCTCCGACAATTCGGGCACTCAGAGACAGTCACAACCTCTCCATCATCCACCAGCAAAGCAGAACAGTCCTTAAAAGGGCAGTAAAATTTCTGAGACCCCAAAACCAGAGACTCACAGAGAGCATTTTCCCACCTATCAAACACTTCCTTGGGAATAATAGACCGGCATGATTGTGGCTCCAGCACTTCTTTGCACTTCACATCAGGACACTTCACCATTGAAATGTTTTCCTGAATTTTAGTCCCAACATATGTTCCAATGCAATCAGTGCAAAATGAGTGGTTGCAGCCACTGTTTGTGAACATTTCTTGGGTTGATTTTACATCCATGCAGATCAAGCAGAAAGTTTCAGAGGATTGGCCAGTTTCTTTTTCCTTCCCCTTCTGGTTTTTCATGGGGGTTTCAACATCTTCCTCTCTATTGGGGGGTTGAGTAGAAATTTTGGGAGTTATTGAAGAGATTGCAGAGGACATGAGGGCTTCTTGCAGCTGCAATTCTTGTGCATATTTCTCATCTGAGATGGGAAATACTTCTTCCTCATCATGAAGAGCTGAAAAGTAGAACTCATCCACCAAATCAAGAGCTTCACCAGAGCTTGATGTTCCCTTCATTTTTTTATAATTTCATAAGACTTTTGAGAGCAGGGGACTCTGTCAATTAGAGTTTACCCTTCTGGCTTCTATCTCAATTTATGTATTTGGATGCATGGTATTAGAAATTAATGTGTGTTGGCTATTGACAATTTCCCAAACGATGGGCACTTTTACTTCCAAGAGGTTAATTTTACCTTACAGTTACGTTTTTGTATTCTGTGCTTCTCGGTATTCAATCTTTGTTTTTCTTTTTCTTTTCCAAAATAAATTTATTATGCAAAGCCTTTATTAATTTTAATCTCTCTCATTCCCATCGATTCACCCCGTTCTTCCTCATTCTCACTTTTAACCACCAGACCTTTTCTTTTTTCCTTAAAAATAAACATAAAAATAAAAATTGAAACTTATACTTTTTGTGTGCAATGTATATTGACAGTGATATAAAGTGGCTACAATCTGTATTGTGTGATGAAAATAGGGTTGTGTTCTATCCCAAGAAGTTCAAAAATAAAAATGACCACGAAAAACAGAGGCGGGAGCAGAACAGGAAAACTCCTAATCCAGGGCCTTTTGAGATGGAGACGGAGATGAGAAATGGTGGCAGGGGGCAAAGATATGAGGGCAAACGCGCCTAGCCTTGCCCCGCCCATCACAACACAAACTGGTTCACAAATCTAAGCAAAGTGACCGTAATTGATAAACCCGCCCCGGGGGGGGGTTGGGAAGAGAGAGAGAGAGAGAGGGTGTTGATAAGTCAGTATATCATAATCTTTCATTAAACGCTACATAAGTCATATATGTTCACATCGATAGCGGAATTATATTACAACGACCCTTCTGAATCATGGGATTTCTTGACTATCAACCACAATCCCCTCCTCCCCCAAAGGGAAAAAAAAACAAAAACAAAAAACAGAAATTAAAGCCAAAAATAGGACAGAAATTTCCCACCCAAAATGAAATGCCTACACTAACTAGTATGCTCTACTACACTTTTTTCTAACTTTGTCCTCCCCCCATCTCGTCTCCTATTTTACCATCAATGCAATTGATCAGCCGGACAATTTAACAATTTCCCGCGCCAGATTGGGAAGGAAGCAAACTCAAAATCAGAGAGCCAGAAGGAAAAGAATATAACTATGATGTTATAAGAGCAAAACTGAATTACAGTGGCCGTGATACCGTTGAGCCTTGGGAAAAACCATTTGCAATTTTCTGTGGTTTCTTCTTGAAATTGCTGATGCTGCAATGCGGACATATGTATTCCAGTCCATCTGTTTTTGCATAATCCTGCAAAGTCAAAACAAAAGATTAACACATAAAAGCCAAAGGATTAGCTTGACAACCACAAGGTGCTCACGGAGATTGAGATTGTGATATGATACCTTAAAAGCACCAAGACCCTGCCTTCTGTCGCAGCCAAAGTGGGCCCACTCACCACATATTCCACAGTTCACCCAATCTCCTGCTGCGCTACTGCAGAACAGTTTCCAAT
The DNA here is from genome assembly GCA_903112645.1 of Prunus armeniaca. Lineage (NCBI taxonomy): Eukaryota > Viridiplantae > Streptophyta > Magnoliopsida > Rosales > Rosaceae > Prunus > Prunus armeniaca. Next base: position 2,572,905 of record CAEKDK010000003.1, on the reverse strand, counting down.
CACATGTAAGCAGACATTATCAAAGTTAAAAAATTTCAACACTGGAGAAGTAAAAAAATAGGATGGGATAAATGCTAACCTGTGACACAATAAACAGCACTCTCCATCTGCATCATCATGAGCCAATTCGTATTCTAGGAGGTAAGTTTCGTAATGTCTTTTAAGTGTATTTCCAACACCCTGTGAAAACAAGAACCATACTCACCTGTATCAATTGATGTGTTACAATCTACTGAACCCTTTCACATAAAGGAGTGACTTGGTCTATTCATCCTGTAGTGATTAAATACTTTTTTGGTATTTGAGCTAAGATAATTGGAAAGAATCCCCAAACATTCTAGAAGCACTATTCTGCCACAGAATTAACTGTTTCACAATTCTGGTCCCACCTATTCATTTTTATTTTATTTTATAGGATATGCTTTTTCCTTCCCAGTTAGGCCCAGAGTCAGCACAACTCTGACACAGAATTAACTGTTTCACAATTCTGGTGCCACCTATTCATTTTTTTTTAATAGGATATGCTTTTTCCTTCCCAGGTAGGCCCAGAGTCACCTTACTACCTCTTCGTTAATCTTGAAACATTAATTATTTCAAAGTTAAAAACAAAACCAAAGGGAGATTATAGACATACAGTCATTCTATTGGTCATTGTGTAATTGCGCATCTTTGAGAAGATCTGTCCTTTCCAGTTGATGCCGTTGCCAACATGAAAGCCTCCCCTTGTAACCACCTGACAAACACCTCATCCTTCAATAACAAATTTCACTAAATTCTATATATCTTCTTCAGTAAGTGAAACCTAATTCCTGGCCAAGGAATTTGGTTAGTTCACCTCTTTATACAAGTTGTAGAGGTCAAGCCGCTTTCCATTGAGAATGGCATCTGGAAACTCGGCAAGTCCACCTTGAGGAATGAGTCGACTATGTCCTCGGAGAATTAGAAACTGCATTACATCCTTCAAAAACTCCTCCTGCTCAAGGGATAAATAAAAAGTAATCATAAGCAAGTGATTGCAACAAAAAAATAAAAAACAGGAGGAAAGTAAAACCCCAATAGTTAGGTATTATATTGGAAGGGATAGCATGCAAAAGAATTTCATACTGTAATAAGGGAACTCCTTTCATGTCCCCACTTTTTTTTATTCCACGACATCCCCTCTTATACCGTACCAATTCTTGTTTTCCAAGCAAAATTACATCTTTTGAAATAATAAAAAAATAAAAATTCCCACTACCATTTTAAAAGTAGCTATTCCCTATTTTGATTTTCTCATACACTACCCCACTTTCTTTCTTGACAGTTATTTTATTTTATGATCTACATCTATACTAATTTTAATTACATGATTACAGCCTATATGAGGGAAACAATCTCCAGCATGCAGAGAGCGCATGGAAGGGCTAATATGTTGATTACTTGTGGAGATATATAGTTACTTAACTGTGTGTATAATATATAGAAACAGAGCTGGTTGTTCCTCTCGAACTTGTTCAACACCTACAAACTGATTTAACATTTTGAAAGAAAATAACTCACCTCTAAGCAAGAATGTATTGGGCTTCTTCCGCAACCATGTTTCTTTAAAGGCAGAGGATTCAAGGAAATAATCTGCTTAGAATGTGAAGAGCTTGAGTACGATTTTCGTTGTGTTGTTGGAGTTAATCCAACAATATTGAGCTTTGTGGGGGGAGCAGGAGGTAGATTAGCCTTAAATTGGCCTCCATCGTGCCCATCGAACTCAGACATTCCAGAAAAGGGTGTCATTTTAGGACGACGAACATGAGGAATGGGCCTCATTGCAGCTATTTTCAATCTTTGCCTAGGTGGAAGTAAAGGCATGCTAACCCCATTCATGGCTCCAGCTTCTTTGTTGTCTTCGTCTATTTTAGAAGCAGCTAGACTTGGAAGCCTCTGGCTGTAATTAGAACCCCGGCTTGTCTCTTGGCATGGTTGAGATCTCTTCCTACTAGGAGGAGGTGGTCTCAACCAAGTAGGAGGGCTGCCGAGAATGAAGTCATTCGATTTATTATCTTTCCCCAGACTTGAACAGAAGAAAAGAAGGCGCTCAGCATCTTCTTTTTCAAAAGAAGCAACAGGTAATCCCTGAATGCTGGCAATCCCAAGTGCAACTAAACTATGATAGGAAACATCAGGTGCAAGCTGCCTCAAAACCTGAAATTGTAGTTGCAGCAAATACAGCAGTTACATAAAATATTGGAAAAATTGCCTCTCTTTTTTTCAACCTAAATAAAAACTGAACACTGACGATCTAAAAGCCAAAGAGATAAATTTGCTTTTTTCATAGAATGCTCCTTCAATCTTCCCAAGCACTGATGTGGTAGCCATAAAAGCAGAATCTCCATTTTCACGAGGTTCATGCCTTCTATACAAGTTAGCCCACCCCAATCCCTTGTAATACCCAACCAAAAGAGGGATGAATTTGATTACAACCGCAGATTGGGCAGATGAGTGGTGACTAGTAGAGTAAAAATTAATAAAAGGGGGCATAATTCACACAATTCTTTCAGATTCTTAAAGTGTTACCAGATATCATGATAGCAAAGACTTAAGACAGGGAAGGAAGTAGGTAAAAACCTGTGAAGCCCATGCTGGAACCTTCATGCATACTTCAAATACAGTAGCCCCACATGCAATCGAAGCAGACTTCCGTGGTTCAGATAGAGGTACTTTGTTTCCCTCATTGTTGGGCAGTGCACGTACTAGTTGAATCTCTTCAATAACCTCATTCTTTATATGATTCTCCAAAAGCTGAAAATAAACAGGTCACAAGGTGTAAAAGTTGAACAGCTCCGACTACCAGAATTTTTCCAGACAAGTCCTTCAGGATTACCTGATCATCAAAGCAAGTTTGTGCACTGCCTGACACAAGAAGTGAGATGTGCGCAGAACTACACGTTGATACATCACATCGCATAGTCACAACACCACGAGAAAATGTCCCGGCCTGAAGAGGCGGTGGAGGAGCACTGATCACATTGAAAAACATTAATTAAATAATTGTATTCACAACAACGCATAACTGCACAACAATTCATCTTTGGGGGAAAATAATAAAAAAGTAACAGGGAGTTTGAAAGTTCAATGTAGTATTGAAGATGTTTCAAATGCCAAAATGCATTAATATTCAACACCTACTTTAGAAAAACATAAGAAAATGGTGACGCCTCCACATGAACAGTTATTTAAACCAATAAGATGATGTAAACTACTATGCAATTAAAAAATTACAAATATCCAATCAAGCAACAATAAAAGAGCATCCATTATTTACAGGACCCAACATACCTAAACTTGCCATGAAGCTTGCTCCCACGCATCTGGAGCAACATAATTACAAAATGAGGAAAAATTATAACTCCTTTCAACATCATGATGATATTAAGGGTAGTAGATAAAAATAAGATAGTTATTTTTTGGATAGATACAAATGTAACCAAGTTAAGTAAGGCAGTACATGAAGAAATGCTTTAATATGTCAAACCAAGCATTCTCCAGCAGGGCATGAAGAAATGCTTCCCCCAAATAAAGCTATAGGAAAATGAAAGGCAAATAGGCTAAGGAGAAATCACACTTACTTCGATGTTTAAGAGGGCATTGAGACCATCCTCCAAAGGTTCCAATAAACTTGCATCCTGAAAATACGTCAGCCCATCATAAGTCTATGAATGAGGAGATGGGTATGTTTTTGCTGGCATTCGTGTGCATGTGTTCCTACATGAAGAATAGTATTTAAACACTGGTAAAAAGAGGTATATTCGGGCTTACCAATGTGGAAGGCTCCCCACAAACAAGAAACCTCAAGATCACATCATCATCATGTATCTTTATAGCAGGGAGAGTACCCAAGGAACCTTCTTCATCTTCCTCCACATCTGCCTCAGGGGGATCAACGTTGATCTTCAAACGATCACCAAGAAGGCATGGCCCCAGCTCAGCACTACTAGATTTGTGTCTGTTAGCAGGACTGGCATGGCTGTTTTCTACACAGTAAAGCCTAAAGGAAGCATATGCAAGTTGGAAAGCATCCCATGTATGAGTTGATGAACTGCAATCCAAAAAACTGCAGTTGTCAAGCCTGTTTAGTGTTTGTACAGAATATAGTAGCGTAAAGATGTGTCAATTAACGTCGGCCATGCATGATGCACAGACAATTCCTATAATCCAATCAATGGAATTATCTCCAGTGACGCTAACTAGACATTAAACAACAGTAGTGCACATATATACATGTGCTAACCACAACCTTTTCAAAATGGCATTTCTTTCTCTATAACCAATCCAACAAGCTATCTAGAGATCCTTTACCCACATGCTCAGAAAAATTAATAAAAGATAAGTACCTCTGTACCACTGAAAGCAATGCATGTCGAAAGTGGCAAGCAGCATAAGAAGAAAATTCATGTTTCCAATATATCACATAAGGAATTCCCTGCACATGAAACATACATAGTCAACCACAATTTTCAACAAAAAATAAATAACAGGCTTGCTCAGACCAAAAAATAAATAACTAAAAAAACAAAACAGGCTTGCAGTTCTGAAACAAAAGTTCAACACCGTAACTAGCCATTTCTCACTGAGCCCTGGTAGTGAACTCCTGAAAGCATACTTAATAAGCCTTACTGTAATTACCTTAGAGTGAAGTGCCGCTGCCAAATTTTCACCATTTGGAACCTCCAAATAAACCTGCATATATACATATATTAAATGAAGTTGGGTCACATGAAAAACAAACCTTTCGAGATATTACAAAGAACAATTGAAAAGAACATAAGAAAAAAAAATCACATAAACCAAAATCGGGGAATGAACTGCATACAGATTTCCAGACCACAAGAAATCATGCAATGCAGACTCTCCTCACACCTCACAAGACATTTCCCAATTACCTACTTCTTGATTTTTCAATATCTTGTCAAATGAGTAACTCAGAGTTAAAGAATTGCATGCCGCCATAATTAGATAAATAAAAAATAAAGGAAGCAATTCACTAACTACATAATAAATTTTTCATTCCAATGAAAGAAGGAACAAGGGCATAAATCATACATACACCAAAAAGGACTTTGCAAGTTCAGGAAATCAAATACATACAGTTGTAGGCAACGTGGCACCAAAGATCTCAGATATAGCTTCGGCAGTCGACAAATCAACATCTTCCCAGACAGGAGACCCAATTTCATTATTCTCAAGCTGTTCTCCTTGCAAGTATACAAGATTTGGCTTATATGATTCAAGCATTTTACAGAACTCCTCTTTGCTTGGCTTGGCCAGAGTTTGAACCTGCATTAGAAGAGTGACAAATATGGTAAATTTAAAAACTAAACTGAAACAAGGAATTCACTTAATGAGCTAAAAACAAGATGATACTGGTAATTAAAGTATACGCAACACATTCCATATTTAAAATTCAGAAGAGAATGGTAATAGCAAATTCTAACCTCCAAACGACCTGAAGAGACTAACTCTGGAAACGGGTATTTGAGCTTCTCATCTAGGGTGTCCTTGTTAGGTTTATCTTCAGAAATTTTCCCACAAGTGACCACAAGCAGACTACAAGTGTGCTTTGAAGCTCCCTGAGAATGATTCATTATTTCCCTGCAGGCGCCCAGAGAGTTGGCAAAGCAAAGAAGCCCAAGCTGCTCACCCAAGAATTAAAACCCGAAAACCCATCACATCTCCAAGATTATAACACTGAGGGCATGCATCAACTTCGACCCTGACTTGGATACCAACCACACCAACCTGATCAAATTTCCAACTTGATTCACCTTGTAGCTAGCATTCAAGGAGGGACAACCAAATCTACTAAGAGGGGTCAAATCCCTCCTCACAAAGCACTCTCAGAACCAAAATTTCGCCAGAAAGCCAGCATGGACTCAAAGAACAGAAGGTCCTAGCAACAAGATCCAGGACCCAAAACAAGCCAAACCCTATCTCACAGGAAGAACCTATAATGGAAACTATGAGCAAACTCGACCAAGTTTTGCTTACTGATGGAAGCAAATTGGAAAAAAGCCCTCAAATTTCAACCCAAAAACTGTTGAAATTGAAAAATAACCGAGACCCAAATGAGAAAACCTGGAGAAATCAACGAACCTGGCAAGGAACAAGGGAAAATTCACCACCTCAGACGACAGAAACAGAAAAACTCACCGACCCAGATGAGGAATTTGAAGAACTTGAACAACCCAGAAGAGAAAATCAGGAAATACCGACGACCCAAGCGAGTCCTTAGCTTCTACAATCACAAAAAAGCACAAAATAGACGAGTAAAGTATGAAAAGAGAACCCTAGGCCCGTAAAATCCAAATCCCCAAAAAGAAATTCGCATAAAAAAAAACCAACTTCTAATAGGAATTAATTTATTTATCTGTTTCTGTCTATTGTATCTAATTCAGCACCAAAATAAATCAAAATGCTCACAGTCACCAAAATTTAATAAATTTAAAGTAATTAATATTCGCATTTGTTAAATAGGTGGGTGTGTCAGAAAATGCATTCAACCTCAAAAAGGTCAAACATAACCAAAAAAACATTGATGAAACAAAAAGAGACTAATTAAAAGGACTTTTGACGAACTTGATAAAGTACCAAACTTTGATTGGAACCCAATTGAGTTTAGCGTGTAACAAACATTCAACCCAAAGCCGAAGCCAAAGCCAAAGCCTCAAAGCCAAAAGTTCGTAACTTTCTTAGAAATTGAACCAAAACCAAAACAGAGGAGCAGTAAGTTTTTCAAGTCCCATTTCGATTTGTTAATCTTTTTCTTGTATTATTATTACCCTCAAGATTCGGAACTTGTGGGAGGTAAAGTAACAACAACAATGTTTTTGATGTGGTCATATGCTCCAAAAGATAATCAAAGAAAGCCCAGGATTTCTTTACTATATTTGTTTTCTTATGCATTTCATTTAATTTAATTTTCCTGTTGGGTTTTGGGTTAAGGTTGGCATTCATAATTCTTTTCGTTTTTCTTTTGATTGCTTCAAGTTGATTGGATGCACGAGGAGGCCCTGATATTATTTGCTCGGAGCTTGATCAATGATCAAAGCTCATCCAATTCCCAGTCTCCATCAACATCTCGCTCCCACGTGCGCGCGCGTAAATGTACACGCTATGGTGCCTAAGCGCCAAATGAAGCATGCAATGCAAGTGATCATATCAAAAGTAACTCCCAACTCAACTTGAAACTTGAAATTTGAGCTCCTAATGACAAATTAGAAAGGTTTTTGGAGTTAAAGTTTGAGTCTTTTAATTACCAACTCCACTTTGATGAAAAGAAAAAAAAAATTACGAACCCAATCACAAATGCAATTTCATAATCTAAACCATCCATTTTGTATGTTATGATTGTGATTAGATCAATAATCGAACATGATATTTCTTTTTTTATGAACACTAAACTATTGTGATGATAATCAAATAGCTAAACACAATTCTAGACTGATAGTTTTGAAAGTAGCATGTTACAAGATAACCTCAACAACAAAACCAAAAAAGAAAAGAAAAAAAAGTTGACTTATTTATATTTGTAGAACTCATGAGTTGAGTTGGTACTTTTGATGTCTTTGATTGTACTGTTGAAATTTATATTTGATTAAAAAAAATGTTCACGGGTTGAACCTATTATATAACTCGATCATATTTGGAATCTAAATTAGAGTCTCAAATTGGCCATCCAGCCTACTAATTTCTTGAAGTTATTAGGTCTTACTCTCCACACACATGGTTGAATTGACAGATTTTCTCTCTTCTATTTCGCTTCGACTAACGAATTTAAATTTTATGCTAATCTTGTGACAACAATTAATGTTTATGCACGTGCCCATGTAAATTTGTCTTCTCCCTCTTTTGATATTGAAGGAGAGTGGTGGTTTTTTCAGTTTTCTTTTAATTCAGGAAAATGAACAAGTTTCTTATCTGCCTAATGTCACATCCAGTTGTTAACAATAGATCTCAATTCCAATTGTCAGAAATTAAAAGGCTAACACCAACAAAGTAAGGATATTTTCTTTTAAGGTACAGAAAAAGCAAGATAGTCAAATTTTATAACCGTAAATACGAGTTTAAGAGCATCTCCAACGAATTCTTATCAATAACACAATATCATGTGACATAATTGGAGATACTCGGAGTACCACAACCAGTACTATTTGAACATGATGGGATGGTATATGATATGTTCTGCTTACACATGATCTGAAGGTTAGTTGTCCTGTCTTTAATATGTATGAATATTAATATATAGCATGATATCTAGTAAAAGGCCAGAATCATTTTGTTTGCAAATCGGAAAAAGAAACGAGTCTATATACAAAATGAAGCATTGGGAGTCACCGACTGCTGGCAACCCTTTAATTGCCTAAAAAATAAATCTTTCGGACCACAAATAAGTTAAAAAGTTATGCTACAGGCCACACCACTCACAACTACTTCTACAAGCATCTTTAATATATGCTAAATGAAGGGAAGCACGCCGAAGCAAACCATGAGACCGCTCTTTGTAATCAAGCTCTCCAACATTTCAATCACACCTTTTCACTAATTTGGTGAAACTAATTAATCCAGCTCTTCAAGGATTTCCAAAACTGATGTGGGTTTACCAAAGTTTGGTTTGGTAAAACAATGGTATGATCTATGATTTGAATAGCCTCAGCAAGACTTGAAATCTCTCATGAATCTCTTTGAAATCAGTTATAACTGTCAAGAAATCTAGGTTGAAATATATATATTGAAATCTGTTCGTAATTTTGAAAGGAGTTTTGTGTCTCAGTTTCATATTTATACGATCTTGACTGCCCATGTTAGCTTGGCTTCTAAGTTAACATTTGCAATACGTTTCTATTAATGTCCATAGACACTCTTTGTCGTGGCAGACAATGAATGACAACACATGCTTCGACTATAGTCACGTGATATGTGTCCAATTTATGACCAACACCCTTTAACCACCGATAGTCTATGCCTAACATGAATACATGCCACATGTGTATCCGTGACTTATACATTATCATGACGTTTTCCACTAGTGATCGTCTAAATATTCTATCCCATGGCATAATGTCACCATCTTGGCCAGAAATAGGCCAAGAATGTGACTTTAAGTTCAAATAGATAGCATTCTAAGTTTGTAACCACATGCGTGTTTAATAAAGATGAAATCCACCAATACAATTAGCTAAACTGAAATAAAGCAGAAAACTTTTAAGGTTTTTTAGGTTTTAGACATAAAAAAAATTTCACTTTTGGAAAAAGCCAAAGCTTTTTCAAAAAAGACAAAAAAACCGCTCAACTTTTAAATCAAAGACATGCAAATGTATTAGATTCCTTAGGAAATCTAAAAATAAATAAGGGCATTTTTGTCCATTTTTGCTTCTTTTAAAATTTTTCTCTATCCTTTTGCTTTTTCCAAAATGTCCCAAACTTTTAAGGGTCGCATTAGAGCAACCAGTTAAAGTAAAGGATGGTGGCATTTACCTCCTTGAAGAGCCGTCTTGAGTCTTTCCCTAATTATTAATTACCGGATTAATGCATTTTCCTGTAGTTTTTCATTTGCAGCTGAAACATCAATGATTATTTATGTGTGGTATTCTTATAGGATCACCATGTTCACTTAATTCTAGAAGTTGTGACGTTCTTCATTGAAAATCTTTTACTTGAACATGTCATGAACCCTGAAACACAGTATACACTGATTGGCTACTTTACCTAACACATATATTTGATTAATCTAACGCAGAAATTCAAGCTTGATTTGAAAAACAATGAATTAAGCTCGAAGGTACGCCCGGATTCTGCGTGCAGATAGATTTGATCACCCCCCTTCATCAAACTGGGAAGCATTTTATGGCAGACCTGCATTTTTTTAGCAGCCTTCTTATAGATCTCAATTATATTATCATATGAGCTTATGTATCATTAATTTGCTTTCATTCAGCACTTAATTTGAAGCTCATAATCGAGATTTAAAACCCTCGTGGTTTAGGTAATGACACGTCCTCTCTATGATTGCAGCCTTGCAGGTTGCTGTTGTTGAATATTCATGTCTATGCATAAGATCTTCCAACTTTTGTTCTTCTTCAATCTGTCCAAAAAATCTGTTCTTTTGGATCGTAGAGCTTCTTTCATTTTCATGATTTGAAAGTCTTTCACCAATGATAGGATATTTTGAAAAATATTTTTACAAAGTCACGTCTCACGACTAGATATTGAATCTATCACAATTTATATGGTGTCGTGGGGCACAGATCGACCATGAAAGAATTGACAACAAACGGTGAAGTGAGACCACAAACAACATTATCTTCTTCAAACAATATGCGCACATATAGGATGGTTTATCTTTCCAAATCTAACCATGAGAGACTAGTACAACAGTGTGTCGCAGATTTAGTCTGGTACTGGACAAAGCTGCACATATACCAAAACGTTGATATCTATGAAAATATCTAAGGCCAAAGGTTGCTGCCTCCAATAAGAGTTTTCCAGTTATCATAAACAAACAATAAAAGAAAGCGATAGAGCAAGAAGGTGAATTGATGCTTATCTCAAAATAGAAAGGGATACAAATCAAGAAACTGCCTCAAAAAAAATATATACTGATTTTTTTTTAATCTTGTTATATAACAATAATTAAACAATCCAACAGCTCATTTCATTAAAATTTTCTTCCCGCTTAGCAATTTTTAACTCATGGAAGCTAGAAAAATTAAAGAGTATATATTTATTTTAATTTAAAGTGCAAATATGTTTCTGTGCTGTGGAATTCGGTCTTGTTGTAGATGTACATCTTCCAAGACACTAAGCCGACTCTAGTATTGCTGCTGCAACGATTTTGGCCACGCCTGTAAGATGCTAGCATTTGCTTGGTAGAAGCCTCTAAGTCTCTCATTTCATCAATCACAATCTGTCTGTTCCTGCACTGTATGCTGCAAAATCCTAGATCACCTCTGCATTCACATATTCGATTCGCAAACTATATCAGAATCTATGCCAAGTCCCATCCCGCAGTTTAGATTAGTTTAAAGTAGATTATCACTTATATAAACAAAATAAAAAGTCTTATTTTGGCAAAATAAAATAAAATATATATTTTCTCAGAACAAAATTATGAAAAAACCAACAAAGATGAAGAATTAAGTTTTGGAAATTCATGCATATGTGTGGAGAGTCTAATTATTTTTACAAGTTTTACCTGTACATGTAGACCTCTTTCTCAAGGCTTAACCCCTTGTTGCATAAGTGACATGTTTTGAGAAAGCAAGAGAACTCAGGGTTGGGCTGGCTCAATCTTAATGAAGATTTCACAATGATATTTGACTTGTTCCCTTGTGAGACCTGTATAAGGATTTTCAATCCAACAGCCACTGAGCTCTGCTTATGGTCAACCAAATTGGAGCCCTTTCTGAACTTGGAGTTCATTTTTGCTGAACCAGAGAGAAGAGGAGAGAAGAGATAAGAGAAGAAGAAAGAAGAAGAAACAGAAAACTTAAGAGGGTTTGTGAAGTAAGGGTTGAGCATTAGATATTTAAAGGCAACTTTGCTTCTCCGTCCACATACACACACACAGAAATAGATCAATAATATTTAAACAAAGATAGACGGAAGACTTTGCTTCTGTTATTTTTATTTTGTTATTGCTACATCATGAGCCACGTGCTGCAATTTGCTTGTTCCATGTCTTTACCATGTCTGCATTCTCCTGCAGGGTTAAACTTAAAACGAGTTAAAAACAGGAAAAGGGTTTTGAAGTTGAAGCCATTTTCCTACCCTAGGCCTTTGGTTTTGTTTGGCCCTACCAGAAAATGAGCGAACCTTTTGTTTTTTGTCCAGCATGTGAAACGTGATAATTGTGAAATAAATTGTGTGGATCCTCTTTGTTAATTATTAATTCTTTTCACCTTTCTTGTCCCCCCCACTATAGAGAAGTCGATTCCACTAAGGAGTTGGCATTGAATAATGTCTTAGGTTCGATTCTTCTTTTTTAATATCTTAATATCACTCTTATGTAGATACTCTTACATCCGAGTTCCTAAGCTCAATTCATCTTTCAAAATCTCCCAATATCATTTATTTAAAAGTATATATATATTGATTTTTCTTTTGGAAATTCCAAAAATAAACAATCAAAATTGTCAAAAATTATAACAAACATTAGTATTGGCGTATAAGAAGGACTCATCAAAGTGTTAGAAAAATAAAAAAAGAATCACCAAGGAGGAAAGGAAAGCCTATTTCTTTTCACTCCCTAGGAATATATAATTAGGGTTGAAACAATGACATTGGATACTTAAAGATTAAACATTTTAAAACTAATGGTTCATGAGATCCCTTTATTCTTTATTTATACCCATAATTTTCCCTACTAAATATTTTACTCACTCCTAATATGATGCCAAGATTTGAACGTTCATTTTTCGATCCTCAATCAAAGATCCTTTTAATAAAATTTCCTTAAAATCGGAAATCGTCTAATCATTGATTGTCATCTTTGATTATTTTAGTAGTTTATAAAAAATTAATATTGAGCTCGTCTATTTATTTGACAACAATTAATAAGGAAATGATTTTTAATACTTAGCTAGAAAATGAGTTGTTTGGATTGTGAGGTTGTGTAATAAAGCTCAAATGACTAGTGAGCACCATACCGTATGTATACAAGCTCCAATATGTGGCGCCCATATTAGACACTTTTTACCCCACATAGTTGCATTATGCAGAGTGACTTTAAATGAAAGGGATTGTGACCATATAATATAATACTTGCATCCCTATTGTATACATGATATGATACAATATAGAATCATCTAAAAATTCGAAAACAACCACTATTAGTCTGGAATATTGAATTTAAAGCTATTACTTATAGTCAATGGGGTATAGCCTAGTGGAAAAGGACATTGACTTACAGACAAGAAGTCTCAAGTTTGAATTGTTAAAGAATACAACACAGTTCCACATCGGATATACTTAACAAAATATAAAGTCTCATATAATAAATAACTCCACTCCTAACAAAATCGAGGCATTTTGCATAAAACTCCACACCTGCTAAACATGTAGTTAAGTTATGGACAATATTGATGTTGTTAGTAGTATGTCAAGGGTCCGTCCCTCTTAAATCTTAACACGAACCCCCATGACATCATCTGTGTGTGTGAAAAATCTCATTCTCCTTTAATTAAAATTATCACTTGTACTAAAAAAAAATTATTGCTTATATACCAACCCTGACAAAATCAATCAACTACTGCCTTTTATTTATTTATTGATCAATCACTTTTACATGTATTTTACATAATAGGTTTAAAATTTGACAACAATATATTGGGGTACATACAGGCACCTTTTGGGATTCAAATACATCATTTGGAGATTGAAAATGAATAACGTTTAATCATCATACATATATGTGCATTCAAATTCAATAATGACAATTTCAGGACAAAACTCATGTGCGAAAGGAAAATCTTCTAAGATACTTTCCAACCTTACTTTTTATTTTTGTTTGTTTGTTTATTTATTATTTTTGTTTTTAAATACAAGTGATAGTATAAAATATAAGGAGAGTGAATTTCTCACACACACTACTAAGGTGTCATGAAATTCAAACTTGAGACCACTAGTCTGTAAATCAAGATCATTTTTTCACTGAGTTAGATCCCGTTGAATGTTTGTTTTCTTTTTTAGATTATAGAGAAAATGGTGTTCAAAGTGAAATATTCAGACAAAAGTAGCAATATATATCATATTTTAAATTTCTATAAAAAGGCCTCTCACGTGCATTGTCGCTCCATATGTATATATATATATATTTACTAATTCTAGTATACAAATATAATCAGCTCGAAAGTCACATGTTTCACATCGATCGTTGTAGGCTTATAGTACATCAATTGTTTGTTTGGAAGAGCATATGGAAAATAAAATTGAAAGTACTAATGTTGTCCCAAACACCAGAAAACTTATATGCATAAATCCTACACATATTTAGTGCCTGTCAGGCTGTCATTATCCAATAATTTGTAAGTTCCTCCACTTCACATTGCTTTGCATCTCCCATAAAATAAAGAAGTTAATCAGAAGGGGAAAGAAGCCCATGTGTGTATAGATTCTAAATATCATGCACCAAGGCATATATAGTGTAATATATTTACAAAGGTACATTTCCTGCTTTATCAATATTTTAAGATTTTTTTTTCTTCGATAGAAATGATAGTCTAAATTAATGTAATGTATGAGAAGAGAAATTTGAACTCGGATGTAAAAGGGAACTTTCTATATGAAATCTTCTTAGAATTCTATTATGATCCTTTGGCACATGAATTTAAGTGATGTTCCTTATAGAACACCAATACATTTCACTGTACATTCTTCACATCTCAATTTACAATTGGGTCCAAACACATAGACCATATCTCAATTTACAATTGCATATTACTTATCTTGAAATCTAAATAATCCCAACCAAATCTGCCTCTTTTCCTAATTCTATCTCCTAATCTTTAAAGAAGATTGTCGACCCAAAAAACAATTTTATCAACATACTAGGCCAAAGTCATCGGTCACCAATTTCTCAATCAAATGGGACTTTTTATGTTAATTGAAAGTTTTTTTTTTCGTGAAAGGGGAGAGGGGTTTTTCACAGACACTGTCATAGTGTCATAAATTTAATAATTTTATAAAATTTAATAAAGAAAGGATTTATTACAAATTCTCAAAGAATTCATTATAAAATACAAAAATGATTTTTAGTGGGGGGTGATTTTTGGGAGATATAGAAAGATACAAGACCTTGTTAACCAATTTCACGGAAGAAAGAATTCACTCTTTTCGAAGCTGAGATCACTAATATGCAAGTGAATATCCTTTTTTACTGGATTAAACCGCATTGATATGTTCATTAAAACTTTGAAATCACTATTCATTAAAAAATCCAGACCAACCAACTGGCCCGATTAACTTGTGCAAATTCCAAGCCCAAACAAGTTGAGGAAGGCCCCAGCATCATCACATCTTAAAAGTCGATAGTCCTCATTGATATTTTTGCAAGATAATTATCCTCTTCTTGTGTTTGTGCTGAAGTTGTTGTTGTTCAATGTTTTCAACTAGTAGTGGCCTCTACAAGTTCGAATTTGTAATTTTATTTACAGCATTAAGAAAAAGAAGAGACATCCAAAATCTCAGACAAAACCACACCCTTCCATCTCCCACATACTTCAACCACAACCATAACCACGTATTACCATCGTCATTTCTTTGAATTATATTTTCATCACATATGTACATATATAATTAGGATTCGATACGATTTATAATGTTAAAAAAATTAAGGAAAAACCACAGTATATAAAAAACATAGTGGGGCCGCGCGGCTAACTATTACCTTAAAAAATTTTAAAATAGAGTATCGCCGTGCGGCTATACTATTTCTTTTCAAAAAATATTAGCAAAACCCAGTACAGCCGGTTGGCGATACTATTTCTTTTTACAAAAATAAAAAACCAAGTATAGCCGGGCGGCTATACTATTTCTTTAAAAATAAAAAACCGAGTATAGCCGACCGCTATACGATTTCTTAAAAACATTAAAACCCCGAGTATACCCGCACGGCTATACTATTTCCATTTCGTTAGGAGTTCAAAGATTTTAAAAGAAAATGAGGATGCCCATTGCCCACGCATCTTCCATTTCCTTTTTTTTTTGGGGGGGGGGGGGGGGGGGGGGGGGGGGTTAGCGGGGGCATAGCGTTAGAATCAAATCTTTCAATGCAAATTTGATTTAAGAATAATTTCTGGGATTGGCCTGAAAAGGGTAAATTTTATAGCAAATTCATGTGACATATATATATATATATATATATATATATATATATGGACCAATATTCTAGTGTGAAAATAGTAATCCCATATTGAATAATCACAACTATGAGGGTGTGATTAACGAGCTTGAAGATCATTGGTACTCTATAGCAAATTCCAAAGCCATATATGGGGATCAATATTCTAGTGTACTACTAATGAATAATAAAAAACTTTCGGCCACGTGATTAACGAGTTTGTAGATCATTATCTCTACCATCAAAGAAGATAATCACAATACAGTTATGAAAAAACTCGAGATAATATTATATATTCCGAAATGTTCTCTTGTTAATGGATTGTTAAATTGATTTTTTTTTAATGAGTCCCATCAACTGTACGAGGAGATTTTATTCATAATTAAAACTCGAAAAATAGATAAATGTACATAAAACCTGACTCAGACTATGATGATCAACTAAGAAAGAGTCTCAAATAATGTTAGGGGGCATCTCAAACCATTCAAAAGAATCTGCGGAATTTAAAGCAAACTTAACTAAACTACATGCCGGCACAACACCATTTACCTCAATGTGAATGATACACACCAGTGCTATGAAAATAAATCATATTTATAACCCTTTAAAAAAAAATCATAATGTTTGACATAACCAAAGTGAAAATCATACCCCTTGAATTTCATCGTCATTCTTGTATACGCAAGCTTGCTGATGAATGTGTGTAATGTCATCCTAAGACTAATACTTGTCGTGCAAGAAAGACAGCATTAGCTGTATAATATGCCCAATGCCACCCAATTAAGGGAATAATTAAGATGCAATATTCGACACAAGTCCTTGCCCCTCAATTAAAGGAGTGGGAGTGATTCCAGTACTTTCGGGTCCAACTCAACTTCTCATGGTGTAATATTGTGCTAATTAAAAGTAGCATTACACATGTAGGAATATGATAAAATTATAAATATTTATTCCATGAAAATATCACAAGTGATTGATATACTCATTTGGGACTGCTTAGGGCTCCTTTTTAGAGCTGGAAGGGTCAAAGCCACTTATCGAGAGAAGCACC
Source organism: Prunus armeniaca (assembly GCA_903112645.1). Classification (NCBI taxonomy): domain Eukaryota; kingdom Viridiplantae; phylum Streptophyta; class Magnoliopsida; order Rosales; family Rosaceae; genus Prunus; species Prunus armeniaca. Next base: position 2,555,989 of record CAEKDK010000003.1, on the reverse strand, counting down.
TCTCACGTGATTCTCCATATATAATTATTTTAAACGATTCTACTTTTAAAAACAATTCCAGAAAGAAGAACATCTCATTTACTCTCTATAAAATCACTTGAAACCACATAAAGTGATTAAATGGAGAAGTGACTCTCCATATAGGCCTGTCCAGAATAATGCTTTGTCACATCTAAGAGAGCTTTTGGAAGCATTTGAGGGAAAAACTTAAAAGTGTTTGTAGGTTATATATATATAAATAAGTTTTTTTTTCAAAAATCATTTGAATCGAATAAAATTGCTTGTAGAAAAAGAGTTTATGAGCAAAAATGCTTGCCAACAATCCCATATGGGCCCAACACATAGGTTCCGATAAAATTCTCGAGTTGAAATTTGTTTCTAAAATCTCTAAGAAGTGATATATAATTAGGATAATTCTCCAACTTCTGATCAACCTTTCCTTTTTGGCTCCCTCTCGTAAGGCCTAGCCTACTCCTATATATACACACACCACACTAATCCTCCCATCCCATCCTATGCTATAAGCCCTTCACTTACATCCTCTATCTTTTTGAGCGTTACTTATTCATACAATCATGGCCAAGTTTCCTGTGAACCCCTTTCTCCTGCTAAGGTTGGTACAGCTATATATATATATATATATATTATTTTTGTTTCTTTCACACAAGTGTGTCTCTGTATGAGTTTTAATTGAATCACCATATAATTATCTCAAGCGCACTAATTAATTTCCCATCTGTTGGACTGTTTCTGCTTAAACATTCTTGAGCCTTGATAGTAAGAAATTAATGATGATGAAAATACAATTAGGTTATAATATCTGATGTTATTGCTCTTGGTTGAAGTAGGCGATCATATAAGGTTGCAAGATCAGTGCAAAAGGCAGCGACGACAATGCCGAGGACTGCGACAACCGAATCGGGCAGTGGTGTTAATGATAATGTAGCAAATAATCATGATGGTGAACAAATGAATCAAGTGTTTTGGATGAGAGACCCGAAGACAGGGAACTGGATTCCAGAGAGCCACTTTGAGGAGATTGATGTTGCAGAGCTGAGGGAGAAGCTCCTCCCCAACCCTAACAACAAGTACAAACTTTAAATTAACCATATGTTGTAGGGTTTTTCTGTATTAAGAATGTCCTTGTTGAAAAAAAAATTAAAAAAAATGGACACTTATTTTTAGGGTTACCAAACAATGGTATTTCAACTATCGGCACCTTTTATATAATTAGTAAATTTAGGTCATCCTTCAAGGGCTGTCCCCCATGTTGTTTATGAAACGAAATTATGGATAATCAAATGACTAATGATCTTTGATTGAGCTGATTTCCTCTCTTTTTTTTTTTTTTTTTTTTTTTTGCTTTTCAAGAGCAGCAAGCAATACAACAATCCAACGACATAGATAATGTACGTATCATGTTTGGTCTCTCTTTGATTGAGTTAGTCTTTTTTCCTGTTTTCTCCCAATTCGACAGATAAAAATGAAATCTAAAAAACCATTTAAGATTGCCTTTTGTTTAGACCCATTATTCTTTGCATCTGTCACCTCTAATCCTTCCTCTATCTCTACAATTAAAAGGACTTCGGCAAAAAAATAAAAAAAAATAAATAAAAGGGCAATAATTCTTCTTCGTTTTTCATTTTACTAATGCTGAAGAAGAGGCCAAATCCAAATCAGAGTATATGTTGAGCAAAAGTAAATGGCATACGATATGTTCCACTATATTCAAACCCAACAAAACCAACCCCATGAAATAAACAACACCAAGGACAAAGGCCAACAACAAAACCAGAATTGCATGCATGCATGTCAAGGTATATTCGCATTTAATGGTACAAATGTAACAAAATTGACCCTTCACCATTCATGCCTTAAAAACAAAATTCTTCCCCTTCACATGAAGACTATCATAATTTTAGGTTGGGGGGAACGAGTTAAGAAGAGGCATTATCTGGGAAAATATCCACATTCATGAAATGGTTACAAGTATAGCTGAATAAGCTCATCGCTGACCACTGACGGAGTTAGTACGCCCAGATCTGTGAAGAGCAGAGTAAGATATTGTGGAGGCGTATAATCACGAGCAGACCTTTCAACCTCAACCTTGGATGGAATGGGTACCCCAAAATCTATGGGGCGTAATGCAGGGGCCATGTCTTTCTGGTCCAATGGATAGAGGCGAGCAAACTGGAAAACAACAAATCGAGTATGTAAAGTTTTGTGGAAATAATGAACAAATATTGATCTTTTGCCTCTGTTAAAAGAGAAATTTTGCAATTCTGATTCTTAAATCTTATAGAAATTTTTACTCTGCTGTGGACTACTTATATGACATGTATAAACCACACTGCCAATAACAAGCCACATGATGTGCCAGGTCATGCAACAAAAGAGTAAAGCGAAACTTTTTGTAGGTGTAGCATTATTCACTAAAAGAATATATGTTTACCAATAAATAGTATTAAATACAAGAAAATAATGACCCAGGCTATATGTAGTGTACACACAATGATACAATATGATTTCCTTATTAGATACAGAACTTATTTTGGCATACCTTGTAGCTTTCAGCAGCCACATAAACCGGTTTGTTCATGCTGTGTGCCACCAAGGCAATTTGAAATGTTCCCATCATATTGATAATACCTCCACTTTCAACCACTCCATCTGCCCCAACAAATACCATGTCAACCTCATCCATGGTATATGCCACTGCAGAGTCTATTAGGAGCTTCACAGGAACATCAAGCTTGGCCAACTCATTTGATAAAAGTAATCCTGTTCTGTCTGGTCTTCCCTCTGCAGTTCACAGCATCAAGTTTGAATCATACATAAGGAAAATATTTCATACTAATCCCACCTGTTACTTACAAATAACTGAATGACAAGAACACAATTCACAGACTACAATATAACAAACTTACTAGTTTTCAATTTGGAGGATATTTGTGGTGATGTAAAAGAAAAACAGACGAAACGTCCAAAATATATCCCATATACAAGATTCTAAGAAGATAGAGGTTCTAAATTATGTTGTTAAATCCATCTTACTCCAGTTAATATAGCAAAATAAATGACAGCATGATAAAGAAGAAAACCTGTGCAGAAAACTCGAAAGAGTTTATTGCTCTTGGCCGCGCTCTTCAGTACTTCTAGAACAACTCTGGAGAAACCGTGAACCAAGATGGTGCAACCATCAAATATAAAGTCTTGACTAAGCACAGCTATGATTCTGCGGGCCTGCAGTATAAGACAAGGGTGGCTGAATAAGACACAGTAGTTAAAGTTACCTCAAAGGCTCAAAGAGTTGTTATTAGGTCATGTACCTTAGTAGATATCTCCCCAAACTTCTCTGCACGTTCAATCAAACGAGACTTGGCTGAGTTGAAATCTTCATACTCTAAAGCCGAAGTTCGAGTAACATATCGCATAAACAGGTCACATCCAGCAGTCAAAGAAATGGAGGTCGTGTCCCATGACTGAAGCACATGAAGGGTAGTTCACGTTAATTAATCTAAAATACTACTATAAAACCAAATGGAGATCATAACTTGACCTCTTTATCATTCTGTAACTTGATTCAACAAAAGAACACTTCATGCCAGCTAGATTTATTCCCCAAATTAACTATAAACAGTGATAAGTGGCGATATCAATCAAATAATGGAAACACAATCAAGACAACAGAGAAGCAAGTTTAACAAATCACCAATGAAGAATTGAAAAACAAAATTAATATAAATAGTGAAGTTTGCATTTACACAGTTAGCTTCTTTAATAAAATCTAACATACTTGTATGGCTTATTTCAAAGAACCAAATAAAAATGTATCCATCTTATACAGTTTCCCTGCGCCAATTTCAAGTGCCCAAAAGATAAACAATTCTATTCAGAAGATTGCATTCTGATTAAGAATCCATAAAATTTGATTGAAATCTTTTCAGAAAAGCAGAGGCTTTTCCCGAAGGATAAACTATAATAACTGTAATTCTAATCTTTTCAATATTAATTACAAAATCAATATGACCATACATGAGCTAATTTCAACAAACAATTCACAAATTTTTTTTAAAAAATTATGAAATCTACTTTCCACTGAAACAAACAGAGCACAGTTACTCACTTTAAGAGAGTCAGAGGCCTTCTTGAGCTCAATTTCGAGCTCCATCATCGTGGTGGCCTCACTGGACCGAATCACAGACGCCAAGGCCCGAATGGCCGCCACGGCCTCGGCCAAATCGGGCTGCTTTCTCCAGTTATTGAACTCCTCGATGACGCTGAAGGGCTTGCCGGAAGCAGAACCGGGCTTGGCTTCAACCTCGCCGACGATTGGACCTTGTTCGTCGGGGTTCTGGCCGACGGCGGCTTGAGCCTGGGCCAGCCAGTCGCTCGTGACGATGCCGTGGTGGGCCGCCCGGGTCTGGTAGTAGGCCGAGATCTTAGGGTTAGGGTTTTGCGAGGGGTCGGCCATGGATGAGGACTGTGGTGGCGGGGAGAGAGTGAGGGACTCGGGTTTCAAGGCCGATGCAGCGTCGTTTCGTTCTTGGTCCTGCTTGTCGAGAATGAACGAGGCTGATCTCCTCCACCACATTTATGCCTACGTGGTGGGTTCGCTGGGTCGTCACTTTGTCGGGCAAATATGGTGAGAAAACAATAGGCGAATTTGCCGGGAACTGTTGTGTTAAAAGATTCTCCGGTGAGTACAATTAGGCACTTAAGCAGACGATAATATCATAATCGGGTGTTGTTATCTTGTAATGTCATGCAATACGGTGTCGGCTAGGGTGTAGAGAAAGGTACGAAGTAAACGACGGCGGCTTTGTATTCGGCTAACATGAAATGACGTCGTATGAAGAAAAAGGGCATACTAAAAGAATTTTTATTTGGCAACAACAAAAAAAAAAAAAAAAAAAAAAAAACATTTTTTCTGTCTGTTTACAAGTTGGCTCATGATAGTCCTCTTGAGAAGTTCTCTCTTTGTGCTTGCATGTTTTGTCACTGCTTAGGCTTATTGGTGCATCATCCAAGTATCCGGAGCATATAAAAATTTCTCTAATATTTGCATGTAAAAATAGTGGAGAGTTAGAGGTATTGTATAGGGACGGTCCTACGTTTAGACTAATTTGGACTATAGCCTAGGTGACTTTATTTTTTATAGCCAAAAGTTAATAGACACCCTAGGTGACTTGATTTTTTGCATCCCACACGGATACACACACACATACCCCAGTACCCCCACCCATAGAAAATCTCATATTTTTTTCTTTAGTTAACTAACCCCACAAATCTAATAGAAAGAAAAATATAAACTAACCTGAGACACGTGACACATACCCCTTTTCAGAAAACACTGATTTATTTCCCTTAGAGAAAATCATGTACATTGGCTTGAGTACCTTCTTTTCATTTTTATTTTCCAAGTTGGTTTGAATGGCTAAATGAACTAAAATGGTTCAGTTTTTTAAATTTAAAAAAAAAAATCTTTTGTAATGGATAAATGCTTTCAATTTTTTTCATTTCACAGAGAAGTTTATCATGTAATTGCTATAATTGACCTTAAAATTCATACTTCAATTTTTCTATGTTGCTAGATTTACACAAGTTTAATTTAAAAAATAGAAATTTGGAACTTCTTGTTATCAATGAAATTCACTTATACCGTTGAATTTTCTATCTTTATAGATTTTTATGTAAGGTAAATTTAGCCCATCCTATTTTCAAATCTTGGTTCCGTTCCTAATATTATAATGGCAATATAGAGGGAATATTGTGGTTGAAGTGTAACTATCCATGGAACTTATGATTTGCAATGATCCTCAAACAATTAAACTTGAGGCACCAAAATTTAATTGATCAAAAGGTACTTTTATTTTATATTTTTATTACTAGGTGACGTGGTTGATGACATACATAATATCTTATGCATGTTAAAGATAAACACATGTACAAAAGTAACAGATCCGATATCAAATCTTGCATAGAAATTTGATTTGGTGTTTGTAGTATTATTATATCCGTTCTCCTTACAAGATTAGAAATCAACTCCTTAATTTGAACCAATTAATCATTTGATCAAGTTAGCTTCCCAAAATTTGACACAAAGGGTTTAACCCAACTGAAGTAATTGTAGTTCGAACTTTGCTCTTCACTAATAATTTACAACTTACAATCCCATATATATTTGTTGCCGATTTACATCCACACTTTCACATTTTACGGTTGATGAGACCATACACAACAAGAAGCCCCACGATGAGACTGTGATCTATGAAGGGCTCTACCACCATTGTCAAAACATCTTCTCCAAGAACCACTCCACATGCTGATTGCTTTCTCTTTACCTGTTCATTATAAAATTAACCACTGTGAATTAGCCTAACCGTGATGTGTGTTTAAACTAACCTAAATAATAGATCAAGCCGTGTTCTATTTACAAATGAAAAACTCAAAATTAAAAATTAAATTTACCTCTGCAACTAGTCTTCCAGACTTGTCTAGTATCTTGTAGGATGACTTGCTGCTCAAGCTTTCTATTCTGTATTGCTGTGGTTGGTTCTTGTCTTGCCCTACAATAACCCTACACTGTGATCCCCCTCTACACAACCTAAATCTTTGTCTAACTTGAAAACCAGGCCTTTCTGGGTTGACCTCTTTACCTGTGGATCTGTAGCCCTCCCAAAGACCAAGCAATCTGAATTTCTGCATAAGAAATTAGACCACATACAGCAAAATATAAGTATATAGTCCATCTCCTCAAAACTATGCTGTTATAAGTAGCTGCTATTGGATTTACCTTTCTCAGTATGGTGAATAGGATTTTGCCTCTCAAATCCATAAGATAAACTTTACCTCTGCATTTGCAGTCATAGTTATCTACACGATACACAATTCGACCGTTCGAATCGAAGACAGTGCAACCATTGCTGCTCAGTATGAGAGATTTCATCCATATGGTGAATGTTTCTTGTTTTGAAGTGAAGTATTCAGTAGGGGAAGATGAAAATGGGGCCTGAGGGTGAACCTTAGCCATGATCAAACAAGTTGGAATTTTTTTTAAAGAAATGGAAGTATGGAAGTTGAATGTTTCATTCAGCGCACCAACTAGGAGATTTTATATGCTGAAAAGCACATGCATGTACTTAGGAAGCTACAGTGAAAGGAAACTAAACAATAATTAAAAAAACTAATAAATGTATGATTATGATTATAATTTGGATTATGACATTGCTGCGCATGAGTTTGAAGATGTGCACAGTGCATGACAGAATGAATTGAAAAGTTCTAATATTGTATTCTCCTATTCTGTTTTATTTCTCAACTTTTTCTTAGGAATTACTCAAACACACACAAAAAGGGTAGTTTAAAACCCAATATTAATACCCAGTTGTCTTAATATAATTACATAATTAATTTGAATCATATCACTAACTAATCACAAGTTCACAAGTGCTTTGCTATGTCATTCTGGGCTTTCACTGTAGCTGTATGGAGTTCAGCACATCAGCTCACCAACCCAAATCTCAACTGCCCTGAATTTCATGCACATTACATACATGCATACGACATGGTTCAAACCAAGATATATATATAGTTATTCTCTCATCTGGATGTCCACACGTCATTATCGTGCGAATGCCATAATAAACAAAGAGAAAAGTACGGAGTACTAGTAGAAAATACAATATAAATTCATGCTCTGACTCATTCTATGGCTCACCATGTCCTAAAATAAGCCAAGATATGATTTTGATTTGGTTTCAAACTAACTGGAAAAGAAAAAGAAAATCCAACTTCAATCTTATTTTCAAGAGAATTCTGAAAGTTTTGCTTTGTCTGATCACGACCTTTACTTTTGCCAAATAAAACCACAAGCATATAGACGGATTTCTGAGGGGAGTAGGTTGGAAATGATCACTAGAATCTCATAGCTAAGTGGCTAATTGCACACATTCCTAGTGATTTCCACATTTTTGTATGCACTTGGCTGCCTGCAGATAGTCGACAAAAATGTGTCTGCAAAATGATTCTGCTATTGGGAGCCTCCTGAGACATTTATAGCATGCTCCTCAAATATGTTAATGTACCAAGAAAAGCCCCCATTAAATTAAAATTTGGAATTGGTCTACATCTGATGTATATTTAATTCAAAGGATACGTAAAATCTGCATCTTTGTTGATGTAAAATGAGGTCCAAGAATCTATAGGGAAGTCCTGGCCGGTATTTTTGACAGGCCTGAATGTTTCTTTCTGATTATTTTAACTAATTGTTTCTTTTATTGTGATCGGATAAGTATCAGCCAGTCAGAGACTCAGGGAAGAAATTATAATTGATTGGCTGTGACTTACCTTGTAAATTACATATTAATACAATAGATTTATTTTATTGAGTTTATCTGCATACTTTCTTTAATACCTGGTACCGTTATCTAATTGGTAACTGGGTTGATATCAAAACATTCCAAGCCGCCATTCGATTCTCATCCACTGATTCTACTTCAGTTCCTTCAACAGAAGACTAGATAAGTGCATAAATTAAGCAGCATGAAGGGATGTTGATTGCTTAATTAAGACTAGCATAAGACTGACATGATCTGGCTTAGACACTAATTTTGCCTTCATTCTGTGGAACTAAAGCCATGACTTCAGGCCAACGGGGTCTAGCCTAATGGAAAAGAGCCTTAATTTGCAGACAAGAGGTCTCAAGTTTGAATTCCTACTACATCATAGTTTTGTGTGTGTGTGAGAAATGCTCATCTCCTGTAATTTAGACTTTCACTTGTACCAAAAAAAAAAAATCCATGATTTCCAATTCCCATTGACTTTCATGTCTGCTTGATTTAAAAGAAAATAAAGATTTTTTTTTTTTGGGGGGAAGTGACCAATTGGCAGGCTTCCCTGCCTTTTTTTTGTGATCAATGATTATAATTTATGATCATCTCCTTCCAAGCTAAAACAATCACCTCTAAATCTTGAAATTATGAACCAAAAGACATAATTCAAAAGATAGAATATTCACTGAAGGGTTCAATTCCTTGGCAGCAGTATAGGTGAGAATGATTATAGAATACTACGGTAGTACAGCCACGTAGTACATCTTGTACATGTGTTATAATATAAGGGAACATCATATTAAGAACGACTTTCTTTTATCTATTTATGCAAGCCTTTTGTTCTTGAGGAGTTGGCCTAACCCAGCTCAAGAAAACCAGGTTAATCAAAAACATCAATAACCTTAAAAATGATACATTTTGATCAAAGTGTTGAGGTTGTGCTATGGGCTCATTACCAGCAGTAAATCTCTTTAAAAAGTCTTGGAGTTGCAGGATTCATTCAGCATATGCAGATGGAAAGAAATATTGTAGCTAGCGCTGATATATAAATAGGGCCATGAGCATGTGTTTGTCAGGTTTGGTTGGTTTTGGGCGTTGCCTTTACTCCCAAAAGAACAAAAACAAAACCAAAAGAAGCCTAGCAATCAATCAAAAACCTTGGACGAATTGGTTGGAAGATGAAGGCTGGTTTGAATTCAGAAATTGATAGAGATGCTTTTGACTAGATGACTATGTCATGGTCCTTTTGTTAATGAATCTCGCAAGAGAAGAGACTCGGATGAACTTGAATATATCAATCTAAAAAGTGTAAATGGTTCTAAAACAGATAGTAAATGCAATACATGATGTTAATATAATCTTTCTTCGTTGATCAAGATAAGCAAGTACAAAGATATGGATTAGGTTGCTATAAATAAATAGATTACTTCTACTAAATTCAACATAAATAATCAATAATGAAGAGACATACATCAAGCGAAAAACTTTTAGACTCTGTTTTTGGGGATTAGAACTACTCAGACTCTGTTTTTTGTGAGAGAATTCGAACTTGCGATCTCTTCTAACATTAAGAAGAAAATAATACCAGGCTACAAACTAGTTGGTTGAAAATTGAAAGAAGATAAACATATGAGTGTATTCTATGTACCTATGCATAACTCAGGGTATATGATGATGAATGCAGATCCTTATTCATCTTATATCAACTGGTGACACGGTTTCATACAGATGGCTAATATATTTCTCAACAATCATATCCAATATAAATATAAAACAGGTAAGGTAGTGACTGAGAATCTAATTGTATTTAGGAACAACTAATCACAATAAAGAATCTCTAATTATTTGTCCTTTTATGGCTTGTGCAGTGTGTGAGCTGTGAATCTGCTGCTCAAATCAAATCTGTGTGGACCAAACATAAAAAATAAAAAAAAAATTAAAGAACAAAACTTACATGGAGAAAAAAGAAGGAATTATAGAATAATACGGTAATATGGGCACATGATATAATTTATACACGTGTTATAATATGGGGGAACGATACGGTTTAAATTTCCCCCATAATATGTGAACAAGTTATATCACATGGCCGTAATCTTAATTCTTGACTAAATACACTAATATAAATTTATTGCAGCTTAAAAAAATAATATTTTTTCCCCAAATCAAGAAATTAGAAAGATAAGCATCATTAACAAAACAATTATGAAATTAATTCTGTTGAAAAATAAAATTTATAGAAATTATTTAATAAAAACATCGCTTTGGCCGTGAAAACAGCGTAGGGGGCTGGCATGTTGAGTATCAATGTCAATGGGCCGCTGACGCGTTTTCATTTATACAAATCCGTTTGGAAATTTGGAGTTTTGGACAGACAGCAAATAATTGCTTTTTTTTTCTTTTTTTTGGGGTGAAATTTTGCTTGTGTTTTTGGACAATGACTTTAAATTACTAAAGTGCACACAGGTGCCAGTCGGAGTGAAAACGTAACACGTACACAAAATCTATGTTCCGGCAGGAACACACGCCGAGGATACTTTCGATATTTCGCCAACTAATTACTGCTCAGAGTTGGCTCTGACTTGTAAGAAAGCGACGTCGTTTTTGGATAAAGAACGAAAAAAAAATAGTGGAAAAAAAGAAGAAAATAATTAATTTTGAGAAAAATGGTAAGCTAGCAAGCACGTTAATAGGGGCGTGTGTATCTCTGCCACAGGAATAAATAAATAAAAACTAAAACAATAAAAAAATATTGAGAAGGGAGGAAAAGCACGAAACAGAAATTCAAAAAAAATAAAATAAAATAAACAATACTCAATCTGATGTTCGAGTTCTTCGCATATATAACGAGATTTTTTGTCTTCGGATTGTTGCTGCTATTCAATGTGGTATGCATGCATACAAACAAACACGAGGGACTGGATTCAGAGAATTGATATTGCAAAATCGACGAAGATGGTAGCTGTTATATTATTGCTCTGAGACTTTCTGGGTACAACAAAAATTGGCGCCTTGGATCGAGAATTGAAGCGTTTGGGCATTGAATTGGGGACGAATCGATTTCTGGGTACGAGGGCTTTCGCAGCTTTCCTCTACCGACCAACCCGTCTCTGTCATTCTCTTGGAGCTTTTGGTTTGTCTCGGTTTCTCGGGGGCACGTGGCGGCAATCTTTCGGTTTTCACTGGAGGAAGATCTGATTGCGGTTTCATCTTCGTTTTACTTGAATCACAAGGTAAAATTTTAACCCAATTGTACCAAAAAGAAGGGACTTTTTTTTTTTTTTTTTTTTGGGGTTTTTGAATTTTTTTTTTGTAGCAGAGTTTGTGTGTGTATAGACAAATAACGTTTCTTTTTTATGTTGGTGTTACTTGGGGATTGTTTTTGAATGTGTGGTTTGTTTTTGCATAGGGGGACTTATTGGGTTACGCGTGGGAGTGATTGGAGACAGATGGGTGTGAGTTGGGTCACAGAAAGAAGCGTGCTTTAATCTCAATGGTAGTGGTTAAGAAGGTGTTTGGGGTTTTGAGCTTCTGGTTTTCTCAATCCAGTGTTCCTCTTTGTGTTCATTTTAACTTTGGGACTCGGGTTAGTTTTGTGTGGCAAATTGAGCTGTAGTCTGGGGAATATTTTTTTTTTGGGATCAGAAGTTGAATTGTGCGGGAAGTAGGATCTTGGTGTACAAATTTGAATTTAAGATTAACTCAAGGTATGCCTTGTTTTTTCTTTCTTGCCAGGTTCTGTTAGAGAAGTCATCTCTTGAATTGAAATAGAGAGCCAGGAGCTGCCTTAGTGCTTTCAGAAGTTGCTGCCGATGGGTGATTGACGAGCAAAGAATAAATGCGCCAAGTGTTAATCAGAAACTTTAGTGTTTTGATTTTGGTAGGCTTCTTTCATTTGGGGTGAATTTTGCCCAGTTTCAATCAAGAACATGATTGTTAAGAGCGGTGATAAGAATATTTAGTGTTTTAATTTTGGCATTGTTTGGGCACTCCACCTTTCATTGTGGTAAATTGGTCAACCATCTAGAGTTTGGCTTGTTAAGAGTGGCAAATGAGCAGGGCAGCAGAGTCGTTTGTCGATGGCTGCGCCCAACAAGGTATTCTCTTATTTCATTTCCATGCTGAAATCGTTGATCCCTTGGCGTTCAGAGCCAGCTAACGTTTCGAGGGATTTTTGGATGCCTGATGGTAGCTGTAGGGTATGCTATGAGTGTGATGCACAGTTCACTGTATTTAACCGTAAACATCATTGTCGACTTTGTGGACGAGTTTTCTGTGCTAAGTGTACAGGAAACTCAATTCCTGCCCCTTCTGGTGACCCAACGACAGATCGGGAAGATTGGGAGAAGATTCGTGTTTGCAATTATTGTTACAAGCAACGGGAGCAAGGCATAGCTATTCCTGATAATGGAATCTCAATTAACAACATAGATCTTAGTACATCGCCATCAGAAACAAGTTTTGTTAGCTTTAAGTCTTGCTGCACTGCTAGCAGTAGTAGCTTCACTCTTAACTCAATGCCATATTCAGCTGGACCATGTCAACGACACCAACATAGTCCTGGTTTTAGCCCGTGTCAATCATCTCTAATGAGTACTAGCACAGAAAAGCAAAGCAAATTCACATCCTGGAGAAGCAATGATTTTGTAGCAGATATAGGGGATCCATCGACAAACCATTATGAAATTTCAACAACCCGGTTTGTATCTCCTTTGTGCTTCATGTTGGATCCACACTAGGACATGTCTAAAGCCCTTGTTTACATATTCTTTCATCCAGAAACTTCTTGTTATTATTACTCCAATTGTGAGCTGCATTTTAAGTTATTGGTGATCCTGATTCTATGCATAATTTAGAAGAAGATAACAACGAATAAAATTAAAAAGTTTATCTGTTATTTAAGCTTAGAAATTGATATATACTTAGTAGTGTTGTTAGCAGCTAGTAGCTACTAATTGGTTATTTATTATTTGTCATCAGGAGTGATGATGATGATGTTGAGTATGGTGTATATCAGTCAGATTCGAAGAATTATCCTCATGCCAATGACTACTTTAGTCACATTGAGTTTGATGAGATGAGCAATGACGATGGATCAAATAAGGTGCATCCTGATGGTGAGAATATTGATGCAAAGAATTTAAGCAGCTCCTCATTACTTCACAGTTTTGACTCACAGAGTTTGGAGGAAATCCCACAGCTTGGAAAAAAAGAAGATGAGCATGATACTGGTGATGAATGTGAGGCATCTTCCTCATTATATTCTCCAGGGGATATTGATGCAGAACCTGTGGATTTTGAGAACAATGGACTGCTCTGGCTCCCCCCGGAACCAGAAGATGAAGAAGATGAAAGGGAAACAGTTTTGGTTGATGATGATGATGATGGTGATGCTACAGGAGAGTGGGGGCGTTTACGTGCATCAAGCAGTTTTGGAAGTGGGGAGTATCGCAATCGGGACCGGTCAGGTGAGGAGCACAAGAGGGCCATGAAGAATGTGGTTGATGGACACTTTAGGGCTTTGGTAGCTCAGCTATTGCAGGTTGAGAACCTTCCTATCGGCCAGGAAGGAGAAAGTGAAGGTTGGCTGGAGATCATTACATCTCTGTCTTGGGAGGCTGCTACACTATTAAAGCCAGATATGAGCAAAGGTGGAGGGATGGACCCAGGTGGTTATGTAAAAGTTAAATGCATAGCTTCTGGATCTCGATGCGATAGGTAAATGGTGCATTATGATTTGGATATGTCATTTATACTTCTACTACACATCATTGATTTAATGGCTTTATTTTTCTGCAAGAATGATAAATTAAACACAGGTGAAGCTATACGAGCTCAAATTACTATTGCATAGTTATCCACTTTGTAATAACAAAAGAAGAGTTATTTCAATAATCATTTTAAAGAGAATTCTCTATTTAGATCCAAAAGGTACCGGTGTTTCTTTTCTATGAATGCAAGACTATTCAATCTCTACTTCTTACTTCATATTTAATGAATAGAGCTAAGTTTTCTCTACTTTTTTAAGTGGATTTGTTCTTATGAATTATTGCAATGCATATTTAACATGAATTAAACTGCTAGGGATGTTCTTGGATATGATACTGTCCGGTTCATAGTTGTAGGTCTGTAATATTTTCTGTTTTTGAGCTTCTGCCTACTTAGATTGTACTGACGAGTTTGAGGGGAAAAAAGAAAGAAACCCTGCATTAGATTGTACTGACGAGTTTGAAGAAAAATTGCACGTGCCATTGTCATGTGATCCGTGAATTTATGCCTACTTAGATTGTACTGACGAGTAACTTTTTTTTAATCGAAAAAAGAAAGAAAATCCTGCACTTTAATTCAAATGTGTGTATTTATTGTAGTTGATATGTGGGGAATTATAGCTCCAGTGTTATGGATTTGACTATTGCCCTCCCCGTCCTCTGAATCAAAATATAAAGAATATTGTTGCTGTAGAAGCTTTGAAAAGGTTGTTTGTTTTCTAAGGTTTTAATTGCTTTTCTTCTAGTATGGTGGTCAAAGGAGTTGTGTGTAAGAAAAATGTGGCTCATCGACGAATGACATCAAAAATAGAGAAACCTCGGTTTATGATCCTTGGTGGCGCTCTTGAGTACCAGCGTGTGTCTAACCTCTTGTCAAGTTTTGATACTCTGTTGCAGCAGGTTGTGATTGTCTAATCTTCTCTCCTCTTAGTTTTTCACTTGATGGTCTCTAGTGCATTGGAAACTATGTTTTTTCCTTAATTACCAAAACAAAATCATTCTTATGCGCTTATATCCTTTTCTAGGAGATGGACCACTTAAAGATGGCGGTAGCAAAGATCGATGCACACCAACCAGATGTCCTTCTTGTAGAGAAATCAGTTTCTCGATATGCTCAGGAATATCTTCTTGCAAAAGACATATCACTTGTTCTGAATATCAAGAGGCCACTTTTAGAGCGCGTAGCTCGCTGCACAGGTGCTCAGATAGTGCCGTCAATTGATCATCTCTCATCACAAAAGTTGGGCTACTGCGATTTATTTCATGTGGAGAGGTTCCTGGAAGATCTTGGTTCTGCCGGTCAGGGTGGGAAAAAACTGGTGAAGACATTGATGTATTTTGAAGGCTGCCCAAAGCCATTGGGTTGTACTGTAAGTCCTCAAAACTAACATATGATAGGGACCATGATCACTTTATAACAAATTGAATAAGGTAAAAGTTCAAAAGGCTTATAAATAGCATGGTTGCACGCATCCATCCACAAAGATGATGGCTATCAGTTGTTTGCGGGTAGTGGTTCCTGATCATTTTGCCAAGACCCGCAGAATTGTGGTCTCAGGCTACTCCCCAACTACACCTATTTATGAAGATTTTTTTAATATGACACTCAACAAATTTGTTATCCTTTTATACTGTACATGCAATTCTGCAATGCTGTGACGTATTCATTTATCTATCTTGTCTATGCCATTCCAGATTTTACTTAGAGGTGCTAATGGGGATGAGTTGAAAAAAGTGAAGCATGTGGTTCAGTATGGGATTTTCGCGGCATATCACTTGGGTTTGGAGACATCATTCCTTGCTGATGAAGGAGCCTCTCTGCCGGAGCTCCCATTAAATTCTCCAATAACTGTGGCACTTCCAGATAAAACATCAAGCATTGAGAGGTCCATCTCAACAGTACCTGGTTTTAGTGTTGCTGTCAATGGACAGTCTCTGGGAGTTCAACCTCACAATGAGCCACGAAGATCCAACAGTGTCCCAGTTTCAGATTTGAATTCAGCCATTAACAGTATACAGCCTTGTGTACTTAGTGGTCGTACCTCTCTACCCACGCATCCCACTTCACGTTTCACCAATTCTACTGCTTTATACTCTGCCGCGTCTGGGAATGTTTCAGATTCTTATCATAATAGTCTTTCTCCTTACCACATATTTGATGATCAAAATGAAATGGGTTCTAAAGAATCTTCGGTGGTGAAAGCTTCTGCAATAAAAAATGGCTCTGATATGATGTCTAATCATCTCATTGTCAATAGCATGAGGCCTTTAGAGGCTTTGGGACAAGGTATCTTGGCCAACACCCAAAATGATCAGAGTGTAAGTATTGGAAATCAACTAGGTAGTTCAGACAATTCATTGCTTCATCAAGATGGTAATACCCAGGTTGAGGACCCAGAACCTATGAATGAAGAGTTTCCTCCATCACCTTCTGACCATCAGAGCATTTTGGTTTCCTTGTCATCCCGGTGCGTGTGGAAGGGGACTGTCTGTGAGAGGTCTCATCTGTTTCGAATAAAATACTATGGCAGTTTTGATAAACCTTTAGGACGGTTTTTACGGGACCATTTATTTGATCTGGTGAGTTCTTTTTGACTTTTATGTTCTTTCTTTTTTGGAACTTTGCGATACAACTTGAAACTGAAAACGCTTAACTATATGTCAGAGTTATCAATGCCATTCTTGCGAGATGCCATCAGAAGCACATGTTCATTGTTATACTCATCGACAGGGTACACTCACTATATCTGTTAAGAAGCTACCAGAAATTCTCTTACCTGGTGAGAAGGAAGGAAGGATCTGGATGTGGCACAGATGCTTGAGGTGTCCAAGGATCAATGGATTCCCTCCGGCTACTCGCAGAATAGTGATGTCTGATGCTGCATGGGGTTTATCATTTGGGAAGTTTTTGGAGCTCAGTTTTTCAAACCATGCGGCTGCAAGCAGGGTGGCGAGCTGTGGCCATTCCTTACATAGAGATTGTCTTCGTTTCTATGGGTACTTTCGCTGTCTCCCATAATTTGAAAATGTGGTAACATACAAATTACAATATGATTGATATGATAGTTTTTTCTTCGGTGTGTTGGGTTGAACCTGACTCTGTTGGTTATGCATAATTCAGTTGGACGATGTTAGCCTCCCACTTTTATCATCTCTCGTTAAATTTCAAGTATATGCTAAAAATAACTTCGTCATGGTCAGTCAAGTAGTCACACGACTAGCACATACCAAACTGATATGCGGGTTGAATGATAATTTCCTAAAAATCTCTCTCTCTCTCTCTCACTGTCAATGTGCACTCATGCAGATTTGGGAAAATGGTTGCTTGCTTTCGGTATGCATCAATTGATGTTCATTCTGTCTACCTTCCACCTGCCAAACTGGATTTCAATTATGAGAAGCAGGAATGGATACAAAAAGAAACAGATGAGGTACAATTGCCATATATTTGGATATTTCATGATTGCATTCCATTATTGCTTTATGTAGCTGATTTGTTTATCTGGTTATATTAGGTTGTTGAACGGGCAGAGCTTCTTTTTTCTGAAGTACTTAATGCTCTTCGTCAAATTGTGGAGAAAAGATCTGGCTCAGGGTCATATACTAGTGGCATGGTAACACCTGAATCTAGGCACCAAATTGTGGAACTGGAAGGAATGTTACAAAAGGAGAAGGTGGAATTTGAGGTGAGGCCTTCAATTATTCATGTGCCAAGCCTTAGTTACTGAATTTCATGTCAAGAATCTAAGCTTTATGCATGGCTAGTTGATATATATAGACTTTTTCTTTTCCTTTTCTTTTCCACTGCACATTATCTGGATGAACCAGATATAATACTTTATCAATCAAGTTCCTTATATGCATTCTGATTCATCTACAAGCTCCTTTAATGTAACATGAGTGATGGAAGTATCTTTGATTGTCACAAAACTTTCTTGTCACTTTTATGTATAATCTTGTAGGTTTTATAGTTTCATTTACATCAATATAGTCTTGTCGATGAAGATGGTATTCTAACCAGTCTTTCTATATGAAATAAATTCTTTTTTTTTGATAATTGGCTTATCATATTTTTGTTGACGCTTTTTTTAGGAATTACTCCAAAAAACTTTGAACAGGGAAGCTAGAAAGGGACAACCTGTTATTGACATTCTGGAGATCAATCGATTGCGAAGGCAGTTACTTTTCCAATCTTATATGTGGGACCACCGCTTGATTTATGCAGCCAATTTAGATAACAACAGCCTCCAGGACGGTTTGAACAGCTCAGTTCCCGATGAGCGGAAACCTGTGGTTAATAATGGAAATATTGCTGATATGAATGTGGCAATAAAGCCAGGAAAATGTTATAATAGTTGTGATTCCTTTCTAGTGGATGCAATGCTTAACAAAGAATTTGACCATGGAGGAGACTTTGGTAGCACTGCCGATACTGACATGGTTTACAAAGAGAGAGACATTGGTCAAGATTCAAATAATGAAAAAGAAGATCAAGCTAATCTCCCTGGTGAAGTGAGCATCTGTGATCAATCCGAACCTTTGAAACCAAGGACAAGTATGCGTAGGACTCTCTCTGATGGCCAGTTTCCTATAATGGATTTGTCAGATACCCTTGACACAGCATGGACCGGTGAAAATCAAAGTGGAATTGGAATAGCAAAGGACAATACCTGTGCAGTTCCTGTTTTAGCAATGGCAGATTCAAATGCCTCTCCAGTGAAAGAGGGATTAAATTTAGACCATGCAGAATACCAGAATGGTCCCAAGGTTGCCCATTCTGTTTCACCTGCATTGTCAACCAAGGGGTCTGAGAATTTGGAAGACTCTGTAAGCTGGTTAAAAATGCCCTTTTTAAATTTCTATCGTGGGTTCAATAAGAATTTTTTATCTGCTGCTCAGAAGCTTGACACACTTGGTGAATACAATCCAGTCTATGTTTCATCCTTTCGGGAGTTGGAACTGGAAGGTGGGGCAAGGCTGCTTCTTCCCGTGGGTGTTAATGATACTGTTGTCCCTGTATATGATGATGAGCCCACAAGTCTTATAGCTTATGCCCTTGTATCACCAGATTATCATTTGCAAACATGTGATGAGGGGGATGCTAGTTTTTCTGATTCACTGACTATGCAGTCACACCATCCTGATGATGACACAGCTTCTGAATCTCATCGAAGCTTCGGGTCTACTGAGGAAAGCATTTTATCTTTATCTGGATCTCGTAACTCCCTGGGTTTGGATCCGCTTTCGTATACAAAGGCTTTGCATGCAAGAGTTTCCTTTGGAGATGATGGCCCACTTGGTAAGGTTAAATACTCTGTGACATGTTACTATGCACATCGTTTTGAAGCCTTAAGGAGGATTTGTTGTCCTTCTGAGCTTGACTTTGTAAGATCCCTTAGTCGTTGTAAAAAGTGGGGAGCCCAAGGTGGGAAGAGCAATGTCTTTTTTGCTAAAACCTCGGATGACCGGTTTATCATCAAACAAGTCACCAAGACAGAGCTGGAATCTTTCATAAAATTCGCTCCGGGATATTTCAAGTACCTATCTGAATCAATTGGCACAGGAAGTCCAACATGCCTAGCAAAGATTCTGGGGATATATCAGGTACTTCTGTGTTAACCTCCAAAGCTGTCAACTATTCTAGTCAGATTAACCTGACAACTTTAGTAACAACTATTTTCTACTACTACTGCAACTACTAGATATTGATACCGTATCTTGCTGCATCAGCTACATTATTTTTCTTGATACTTACTCTTTCTGTGGTTGCATTTGTATTGAAAGGTTACATCAAAGCATCTTAAGGGAGGGAAAGAATCAAAGACAGATGTTTTGGTTATGGAGAATCTTCTATTTGGAAGGAATGTGACACGGCTCTATGATCTCAAAGGATCTTCACGGTCTCGTTACAATCCTGATTCTAGTGGGAGCAACAAAGTTCTGCTGGATCAGAACTTGATTGAAGCAATGCCGACATCTCCAATATTTGTGGGAAACAAGGCAAAACGTTTGTTGGAGAGAGCTGTCTGGAATGACACTGCTTTTCTTGCTGTAAGTTTTAAAACTCTCCTCTTTTTGTGTGCACTTGCATGCCTTGTATGAGCATGTTCTGATTGGGGTATCCTGTATTCCCGTATAGTGTGTACTAAACATAGATTAATCCCTTACCCATTCTAATGTCTTTACCGGTGCTGATGCAGTCAATTGATGTAATGGATTATTCATTACTGGTTGGGGTGGATGAAGAGAAGCATGAGTTAGTACTTGGAATCATTGATTTTATGAGGCAGTACACATGGGATAAGCACCTTGAAACTTGGGTTAAAGCTTCAGGTATCCTTGGTGGACCAAAGAACGCATCTCCAACTGTAATTTCACCGAAGCAATACAAGAAAAGGTTCAGGAAAGCAATGACAACCTACTTTTTGATGGTTCCAGATCAGTGGTCTCCTCCCTCTATTGTTCCAAGTACATCCCATTCTGATTTTGGCGAAGATGCACATGGTGGTAATTCGGTTGAATGACACTGTGAGTCAGTCCACGTGTACATTTAAAGGATGTGATTCAGGAATTGACCCTGCCACATGATTTCATTTTTTCATCATTCATTCATTTTCCTTTCTTTTTTGATATCCCAATTCTTTTGTATAGCAGTATCATTTGCATTTCATCTTTGCATGAGAAATTCATGATTTTTTTTTTTGGTCATAGAGAAATTCATGATTATTTTGTTAGAAGATGCAGAAGAAGGCCGTCGAAGCCATGGAAATTTTGGTCGGGGATGTATAATTGGATGACCTCTCCATGAAATCCTTATAGGAATATGATTCTTGATGTATTTAGCATTACAACATCTATATTCAGTGAATCTTTTAGTCGTGTATATCTGTACATTAGATTGATGTTAATTTGCAATTCAATTTTGCTCTCTTCCAAAGTTTGGTTTGTTGGTTCATGTGGCTCAGTCTCTATGTGCATGCGTGCCCTTGTGTGTTTTTTAAACTGGTGACCAGAACCATGACTTCCGAGTCTAAAAGTGAAAAGCTTGTGGACTGCATATCTGCCAGTGGACCTGCAGCTGTTCCAGTACTAAAAGGATTGCTCATATCTTGACATAAATAAAGGACAGTTCTAGTCAAATGTCGTTAAGAAAACCCAGGCATAGGGCTTGGTCAAAGAACACCAAAAAGAAAAGAAAATATAAATTTATATTATCTTTTACTATCCATGTAATTGCTTATTGAAATGAGTGAATTAGTGAACTGATTTTCTTATAGACCCTTTTGTTTTCTAACACATTACACGGATGTTAAAACTCAAACTCATAAGCAATTACTCCAAATCCCTACACTTGTGGGTCCTTTGAAAATATATCAGGGAAGGAGAAAGTGTTGGGAATTTGACCCTCTACATTCTGGGAAAAAAGAAGAAAAAAGAAAAAAGAATGTGCTTCAAAGACATTGCATTTATGCATATGCATGATATTCAATTATATGATTCATTGAAGGATATGCCTTTCTTTATATATATGTTACATAATTATAATTGGGGGCATATTAAAGTTGTGGAACCATTTTATATGATTTGACAAGAGACTTGACACTTGGGTTGAGCTGATTAGCGGTGAGTGTTGAAGCCATTGCAGTTTTTGATGTCCTCTTGCAGAACACTGCCTTTATCAGCACGGTTTAATTCTGTGTCTGTGATAAAATTAAGCCACCTTTGTTGTTGAAGTAGATCAAAGATCTCAGCGTCTCTGCTGAACTTGACCAAAACCAGTAAATAATCAGATGAGCCTAAAGTAAACTAGGTGATCAATTTCATAATCCATGCTTAATTGTGTTAAGATTGTGATTAAGATTATGATTAATTGATCATCTACCTGGGTTGACAACCTGTTCTTGGATTCTGTTGGTGATAATATCTAGGACCCTCATCAAATCCTTCACAAATTATTTCACCTCTGTCATCTTTGTAGCAAATAATTCCATTGGACCGATCCTCAAAAACCTGTAACAAGAAAAGAAAAAAAAAATACAATCAGATATTTAACAAGAAATGTTTGTTGAACAAATCCCATTTCACCCCATTTTGTTTTAGAAAAGAAAAAAAAAGTTGGTGACTGATGCTGATTTTCAAGGTCGTCTTCTGTGAAAAAAAGTAGTTGTGCATTTAAAATTCTTGCCTCAGTGACTGGAAACAGGAAAATTAGTGAGAAAAAAAAATACTGACCTCTTCTCTCAAGGAGCATCTGATCTTGAGTGTAGAGCTTTTGATCTTGACAGAAACTTGACAGTGTTTGAGCCTCAAAACTCTGCTGAAAGGCCTTATTGCTGGACCAGATTTTTGGGTTGGGATACAAGGAGAGAAGCAACATGTTGCAGCCATTGATCTTATGTGACAGAAAGAAGAGGAAGAAGAAGAAGAAGCAGTGGATGAGGAAGAAGAAGTTGCACTATATTGTTGGTGGGGGCTATGGCTTAACCAGAAATAGAATGATGCTCTAGTCGTATAAGTATTTTTCTGGTTTTGCAGGATGATCAAGTACAGATATAAAATTCAATTATTGATGGGTTATGTCTTATCATGGTGCATTATATTAGTAAATATAGAACTCTTGGGCCCATCTTGCTTATCTTCTACCTGTTGTTGCCGGTGAAACCCAAGTTAGCTTGTTGGTTGATGCTCTGCCTGTTTTGAGATCATTGGTTGGTGGGGTCTTTTCATAAATTCATAATAAGTCATCCATGGAATTTACAGAGAATTTATTCTTTCTTTTATTCTTTTTTCTCTTTTTGCTGGGGTATTTTATGTTCATCTGTTTGTTTTGAAAAACCAAAAAAGAAAAAAGAAAAAGAAAGGACAATTAAATATGGACAAACAATAATATTATGAGATGGGGAAAGTTGTATAAAATAGAAGATGCGCATGGAGAGCCCTTGGCTATTTTTGTAGGAGTGATGATGTTGCAACATCATTCAATTTGCTAGGTCTAGTGACTGAATATAATAAATTATCCTTGCTTTTACTTGTAACTTGCTCAGCTATTGGCTCTGCATCAGACTTCTTCTACACCAGCAATTTTTTTTAGAAATAAAAAATTATCTATCAATCAAAATCAAGGGTTCATAGAATAATAATCTCTTCTTTATTCTTATACCATTGTCCGAGGCAGTGTTTTCCAACTAGACTTACCACCACGCCTGCCCATCGCATCACCGCCCATGGAGTAAAAGGCTTTAAAAAGAAATGGAATATCTTATGCAGGAGAAGAAGTTGCCTACACCCGTATAATCCGTGTGCCATTCATATGATATACCAAGTGTGAGACATCCGTTTCATGAAACAAACGTAAGCACGTATCTTTCTTTCAACAGAAAATGTGACTTTTCAATGAGAGCTTACCTTCAACATGACCACATTAATATGGCTATATGATGATCGTGTAATCATGGAGCATGTGTTTTGGTGTTGTTCCACTATGAGCATTTCTATATGAAGTGCACAGCAACAAGAACATAGTGTTAGTATGAAATTTGTATTGTCATTTCCTAGACTTTAGCATAGGTTGGGAGTTAGTGTGTGAATATCGTTTACTAGACGTTTTGGCGCAACACATTCAATCTCAGGTTTCCAAAGCATGACTTGACCGATATGAGGAATCTGATTTCAGGTAAATCATGACATAATCATGCATTCATTATAGGATTCCTAGTTTGAGTTATTTTCACTCAAAATATTTTATCTTAATCTTATTTTTAATAAGATTAGATTTTATCTCTTGAGATTACTTTCCTAGTTCAACTCTATTTTAATTAAAGTTAAAATATTATATTTTCCTATTGTGACTTTGCTTGTTGCTCACCTCTTAGTTAATTTGGTTTAAAGAGAGGCGTCATTACTTTGAGTCCAAAGTGAATCAAATCTCTTATTGATGATAGGTTGTGGTGCAATAGGAAATTGAAGATTCGTGGCCTATTAGGTTTCTCTCTCTTGAGAGATAACAAGTCTTGTATAAAAGATCATGTGCCATTCTTTTATTTGTACAGCTTTTGAGATATTTGTTTTGAGCATATAGAATTCTAAGAAAAGCTGCTGTGCGTATATTTGAGATAAATCATCAAGTGTTCAATGTTTACTTGGTGATTTATCAAACACTTTAATCATTCATATTGCATTCATATGCACGTCGGTGACTCATACGGTTGAGGGCACCAAGACCGTGGTGGCGGTTTTCCTCCGGTGAGCTTGAAGCAATCGTGGCCAGTATTGCGTTCAACATAAGGAGTGTCGAAGATCATCCCGTGACAGAAGTTGAGTTACGAAGAAGTCGGTAAACATTATCTAGAATGTGTCTAGGATAAGTGTGTGAGTACTTCTTGTAATCATCGTTCTATAGTGGATTTGTGTTGGACTGAGGAGTCCCGTGGATTTTCCCCAAAGGTGGGGTTTTACCACGTAAAATAATTCTCTGCGTGTTCTTTTATTTTATGCCCAGCACGTTACAGGATTGATAAGCCATATCAATCCTGCTACCAAAGTTTATTTTTATTTATTTGATTAGAATCTTAAATTGGCCTATTCACCCTCCTCTAGGCATTTTGAGTCATCCTGCAGGTATTTTCAATTGGCATCAGAGCAGGTTGCTGGACATACTCAGCAAGATCTAACATACCTTAGGATGGATCGTGCCTCGGGCTCAATTGCACATCCACCATATTTCGATGGCAACAACTATGGCGCTTGGAAGGCCAAAATGAAGTCGTTTCTTTGGTCCTTAGATGAACGTGTATGGAGCACAGTGGTTCATGGATTTCCTAAACCCACAAAGACGATCGGAAAAGGAGATGAAGAAACCACAGTCCTCAAAACTAGAGAGGAGTGGACCACTGCAGAAGTCACACACAGCACTAATAATCAAAAGGGGTTAAATGCTTTATTTACTGCTGTCTCTTCCGATCAATTTGAATATATATGTGCTTGTGATACTTCTAAGGAAGCTTGGGATATTTTGCAGGTTACTCATGAAGGAACAGATACTGTCAAGGGAGCCAAGCTTCAAATGCACACTTTACAGTTTGAGACACTTATGATGGATGAGAATGAAACTTTTTCTGAATTTTATGCTAAACTTTGTGTAATTGTGAATGCTTGTTCAGGTTTAGGTGAAAAAATTCCAGAAGATAGAGTTGTGAAAAAGATTTTGAGATCCTTGCCTCAACGGTTTCAACCAAAGATCACGGCTATTGAAGAGATCCGTGACTTGAACACCTTGAAAGTTCAAGAACTCATAGGGTCCATACAAACCTATGAGATGAAACATCTACCTCTTAAAAAGAGCAAAAATGTTGCGTTCAAGGTTGTGAATGAAGAAGATGATGAGCATTCAAATGAAGATTGCAGTGATGAGGAATTAACGATTCTCACAAGACGATTCATGAACTTTCTCAAGAATCAGGATCCAAGGAGTCGAGATTCAAAAGGTATAAATTCTAAAAAAAGGTTTGTTAACTATACTGATGGTGGATCTAAATTTCGCAGGTTAAATGAACGAAAGAATCCAAGAGAAAAGGTCAAATGTTTCGAATGTGAAGGCTATGGACACATATCTTCGGAATGTGCCAACACCTTAAAGAAACAAATGGATGGCAAGAATAAGGCAATGCATACTACTTGGAGTGATAGTGAATCGGAATTCGAGAATGATGAAAAGACGGTTGCACTTATAACCACAGTTAGCTTGGATGAATCACGTGAGGATGATGATTGTAAAGGTATAAATATTGAGTTTATCATGAACAAATATGATGATTTGTTGGCTGCATCTCAGAAGCTCAGTAAACAAAATAGTGAGCTCGTCAAAGAAGTTGCTGTGCTGAAGCTGGAAAATTGCAGGATTGCAAACGAGTTTCAATCCCCT
Source organism: Prunus armeniaca (assembly GCA_903112645.1). Classification (NCBI taxonomy): domain Eukaryota; kingdom Viridiplantae; phylum Streptophyta; class Magnoliopsida; order Rosales; family Rosaceae; genus Prunus; species Prunus armeniaca. The sequence goes on along the minus strand of CAEKDK010000003.1, from coordinate 2,529,968 downwards.
GATGCAGATTCCGAAAAGGTAAGTGCAGGTATGAACGAAAAATTGATGTTTTTGCAGAAAAAATTGACTGATCAGAATAAATTAATTGCTTCTCTAACTTCTGACAACAAAGCCCTTGAACTTGAACTTAAAAATTCAAAAGAAAGGATTGTTTCTTTAACCATTGGTGCAGAAAAAATTGACAAGATGATTAGCATGGGACGAAGAGATGGTGACAAACGAGGCTTGGGATTTGAACCAAGTAATAAGTCTTCCGCTGTGTCTAAAACAAAGTTTGTCAAATCCACTTCACCTATTGAACCTTCTGCCTCTCATGAAGTCAAGAAATTTATTCCAATTTGTCACTTTTGTGGAACTCGTGGGCACATAAGACCGAGATGCAATAAGCTTCGAAACGAATTTGTTCGTTCAAATTCTCATGGCATGGGTGGAAAAGTAAGTATCCAACATAAGATTTCACATCTTATGAAAGAGGTAAACCGCTTATCCAAACTATCTTCTTTTCATTGTTTGCCGTCAACTAAGACAAAGTTAGTTTGGAGGAAAAAGGAAAATCATAATTGTATGTCTTCCTCCACTAATGTTGTGCATGAACCCGTTGCTTTAGAAAGTTTGGATCTTAAATGTATTGCTGCAAAACCCTTGGATAATCTTCGATTTGACACTCTTAGAAAGTCTTTAGGTATATGTGCTCTAGATTAATTTGGAGTCTATTGCATGCCAAAGCCTCTTTCATGTTTTATGATATTTCAATTAATTTCTGTGTTTATAAATCTGTCCAGCTCGTGCAAGGATTGTTAAGGTGTATCAATCCTGTAACTGTCTGAACGTATTTGTTGATCTTAGATTGGGCTCTGACATTGCACTATATTAAGAACTTACACTCTCAGCTTCACACAAAGGTTTCCATTGTCTTGGTGCATTATAAACTTCATTAAATGATCTATCCATCTATTTATTTTTATTTTGCACACCACACTCTTTTCCTTGAAGTCCTTTGAATATCTCTTATCATGCACTTGTCTCTCTTTGGATTGCCATAACACTACTGTGCGTAAGTTCTTGATCTGTTTATAAATTTAAAAAAAAATTTAAAAAAATAAAAAAAAAAAAAAGGTGTCAACCACTCATTGCTCAGTAACCGGGCCTCTTGTCTAACCAACGTCGAGGTTCGAGTCAACAGGTTGTGATGGTTTGCTATCCTTGCTTATCTTTGGAGCCTTCATGATTCGGATCAGTATTTCCCCAGGGGTGCTTCATCACCCAGTTGCCTCCAGTCATCTGACGTAAGCACACTGATTGACCATCCGTTACATGGATCATGTCGAAAGCTAGATAAAGTGAGCCACAAAATTCGTATTAAAAAATATATATATAAATTGATCTTCTTATACTTACTATGCACTTAGTGTTTGTGCAATCTTTGGTGGGATTCGTCTTGTGTGGACATATTTTTTGTGCTTAATTGAAAAAGAGTTCATTTAACACATTTGCTCCTTGATGGTAGACTCATTTGATGCCTTTTTATCTTTCACCATGACTGTGGTATGCCTCTACTGTTCTCTGTGAGTTTGTGAGTCTTGTGTGCTGTCGTGTGTTTGTCCCTGACATGCTTTGCTTCACATGCGTTCAAGACAGCAAAGGGTTTGTTGCTTCTTTCATTCTTTACCCACAAACTTGGCATGTTTATGAATGGAAAATAATTATATCTTCAAGAGAACTTTGGGTCTGCATCTACAGTATGTTTTATGTCTTGATTGTTTTGAGCTTTCTGTCTTGAGTGTATTGCTTTTGTTTTTGTATGTTTTGGTTCTTAACAACTTCTCATTATTTCTCTATTTTCCTGTCGCTTATCCCAAAAAAAAAATAAATAATTCTGTTTGTTTTCAAGAAAAAGCCTCTTACATGCTGGGAATGCAATCTGATTTTTTTTTATTTTTTATTCCCTCTTATATATGCTCCTTTATGTTCATTCTTTGCCCTTTGGATTTCCTGACAAAAAGGGGGAGAGATTGTGTTGTGGAATTAAGGGGGAGAGATTGTGTTATGGAATTAAGGGGGAGAGATTGTGTTATGGAATTAAGGGGGAGTTGTGTTGTAATTCTGCTTTGAATTACATTTCTTCTCCCACATGCTTCACTGGTTTTGTTGTTTCATAATGTGCAGGGATTCAGGGCTTCAAGCTTAGAATAAGAATTCATTTGTTAAATCCCATGTAATTTCTTTTGAGTTGTAATAGGTGTTTTGTCTAGGAAATGCCAAAGGGGGAGATTGTTAGTATGAAATTTGTATTGTCATTTCCTAGACTTTAGCATAGGTTGGGAGTTAGTGTGTGAATATCGTTTACTAGACGTTTTGGCGCAACACATTCAATCTCAGGTTTCCAAAGCATGACTTGACCGATATGAGGAATCTGATTTCAGGTAAATCATGACATAATCATGCATTCATTATAGGATTCCTAGTTTGAGTTATTTTCACTCAAAATATTTTTATCTTAATCTTATTTTTAATAAGATTAGATTTTATCTCTTGAGATTACTTTCCTAGTTCAACTCTATTTTAATTAAAGTTAAAATATTATATTTTCCTATTGTGACTTTGCTTGTTGCTCACCTCTTAGTTAATTTGGTTTAAAGAGAGGCGTCATTACTTTGAGTCCAAAGTGAATCAAATCTCTTATTGATGATAGGTTGTGGTGCAATAGGAAATTGAAGATTCGTGGCCTATTAGGTTTCTCTCTCTTGAGAGATAACAAGTCTTGTATAAAAGATCATGTGCCATTCTTTTATTTGTACAGCTTTTGAGATATTTGTTTTGAGCATATAGAATTCTAAGAAAAGCTGCTGTGCGTATATTTGAGATAAATCATCAAGTGTTCAATGTTTACTTGGTGATTTATCAAACACTTTAATCATTCATATTGCATTCATATGCACGTCGGTGACTCATACGGTTGAGGGCACCAAGACCGTGGTGGCGGTTTTCCTCCGGTGAGCTTGAAGCAATCGTGGCCAGTATTGCGTTCAACATAAGGAGTGTCGAAGATCATCCCGTGACAGAAGTTGAGTTACGAAGAAGTCGGTAAACATTATCTAGAATGTGTCTAGGATAAGTGTGTGAGTACTTCTTGTAATCATCGTTCTATAGTGGATTTGTGTTGGACTGAGGAGTCCCGTGGATTTTCCCCAAAGGTGGGGTTTTACCACGTAAAATAATTCTCTGCGTGTTCTTTTATTTTATGCCCAGCACGTTACAGGATTGATAAGCCATATCAATCCTGCTACCAAAGTTTATTTTTATTTATTTGATTAGAATCTTAAATTGGCCTATTCACCCTCCTCTAGGCATTTTGAGTCATCCTGCAGGTATTTTCACATAGCCTTTGATGCAGAGATAATGTAAACAAATTTTTAAGAGGTTGGGATAAGCAATTTAAAAGTAGAAATTATTACATATCACCTTTCTTTTTTCTCCTTTGGATGTAACCCGTCGTGTCTTATTATTATAGGATCATGACATCAAATGTCAACATGGCTGTAAGTACTTGTTACTATATTTAAATGTGCAGTATCTAGTTTTTTAATGTTTGTGTGTCTGGTTTAAGAACTAGGAGGAGGAGGAGAGTCAAATGTTAGGCAAACTAAACGAATCAAACAGGTCCTTTTGAGGTGATGCGGTTTCCCTGTCGTGCAAGTTTTCTTCTCTTTACATTCAATTCTTGAAGATTTTAGCCTCATGTGCTTGCTTGCTTTCATCAAAGCCAGCCTTTCTTCATCAATTTATTATTCAGAATCTATGCATCTCCTAAATGGACCATGATCCCTTGTATTCTTTATATATTAAAAAAACACACACATAATGAGATTCAAATTGAATTGAAAGCACCAAGTTGAAATGTAAGTGAAATTAAGCACAAAATACCTATGGTATATTTTCATCTTACCCTACTTGAAGGTTGGGTAAAGGCCGACTACGTACCTTTACCATCGATTTAATCCAACTTGCATGATAAGGCAGGGAGATTTTTTCATTTTCATGGTTATATTTCACAGTATACCCAAACACAAGAGTTCGTCAGGTCCTCCAATTGTATATATGCGAGTCGTGTCGTGACCCCTCACTCAGGTCATCCCAATTGTAAGCATCATCAAATTTTTTTGGTCTGATTGTAAGCATCATCAATAAAACCAGACAGAAATGTAATACAAAAACATGCAACTCTAACCATTACCCCTCACTCAAGTCATCCAAGTGATTTTTTCCAGAAATGATCTTTGAGGAAATATCTCAAAATTAGACAGTTCGGATCATTAAAAGACAATGCATGGTGGACTCCACAAACGTTTTGTGGGCTAACTCCACATTGTACTTCAAAAATATGAATTGTCTATCTTGTAGATATTCCTTCAAAGATCATCTCTGCAAAAGATCAATTGAATCTGACATCATTTGACAATTCAATTAATAATTGTAATTTTAGTATTTTCTTGAATAATTGTGTTCGTCTATTTTGTTGGTCACAACTAGATGCTGAAACTGTTTTCAATTTGTCTAATTTTTTGCAAGAATGAACTATGAATAAAAACTTTAAAAAAAGACGGTTTGGATCGTCGAAAAATAATAATTTGTAAAGACCCTAAAAGGCGTCCTTCAATTAAATTTGAGGGATATAGTCCCCTTATATTTAGGGATCCCTTAAATACCCTACGATTTTTTTTCAACGATCCAAACTGTTTATTTTTCAAGTCTTCATTCATATATCATCCTTGCAAAAAAGCATGCAAATTGAAAATCATTAAGGCATTTAATTGTGACCAACAAAATAGACGAACACGGTGCTTCAAAAAAAATACTATAATAATAACCATCTAATTGAGTGGTCAAATGATTCTGTTTGAATTAAATTTCCTTTGGCTCATTATGTCATGTTTTGTTTGTAGGCTCTTGATAAGATTAGATTTGAGAGTTTGATTGACAAGAGCAAGCTCGATGGTCAGCCAGAGCTCTTCGTCCACTTCATCCCCGACAAAAACAACAATACCTTGACTATTATTGATAGTGGTATTGGAATGACCAAAGCTGGTAAGTTGATTTGTAGTATACAATTTGTTATCTTAAGTGGTATGAATAGTTGTTATACATATTTTCAGTAACAAAGTGTGCTTTATGTTTTGCTCTATATATAGCTATGTACTTGAAGTTTATGATATGCAGAATGTCACATCCCGGGTCGATGTGGGATGTTACAATCCACCCCTCTTAGGGGCCCGACGTCCTCGTCAGCACACTCGCGCACCACACGGCAGAATGGCTCTAATACCAAATTGTCACATACTGGGATCAGCTCCTCCGTATCACGATATTGTCCTTGTTGGGCCCCTCTCTGCCCTCACAGTTTTGTTTCTGGGAACTCACGAGCAACTTCTCAGTAGGTCACACATCTTGGGATTGCTCTAGCCCCAACTCGCTTAACTTCGGAGTTCCCATGACTCCGAAGCTAGTGAGCTCCCAAAAGGCCTCGTGCTAGATGGAGGCGGGCATGTACATATAAAGCATATCACCCATTCTCCGTTGGTCGATGTGGGATGTTACACATAATGTGATTTTTACTAGGAAGATAGTTCTATGACATAGTATTAACAATGTTTTTTTTTTCTTTTCCTTGTATAGGTATTTTCATTTGTCTTTGTGATTGTTTTGTTGAAATTGTGGACAATTGGAGGTGGTTTTTGTAAAGGATATCAGATGTCTTGATGGGCTTCTTTGGGTTTTTTATATAAAGTTTTTTGTATGAAATGGTATTAACAATTTACTTTTATAACATGATATTGACAATGTACTTCGGGCTTCTTGGGCTTGTTTTGAGTTTTTTGTGTTGGGCTTGTTTTAAGTTAATGAGTGGCAGTCATGTAATTTATAGGAATTTCAACACTTATTTCTTATGTAGTAAACGGTTTTTGGGTATGTTTCTAAAGTGCATTCCATGTGGGATTATTATTATTTTTTAAAAATTTATAATTTCAGCCCCTATTTTGGGTATATTACTAAAGCTCCCTATTTAATTCTCATATACTCAATTTAGTAATATTATAAATGAAAATGTGTCTTTCACATTTCAATTAAAAATGAATTAATATCGCATATTTGGGTTAGATAAGTTGGTAAGGGCAGTGAGTTCATCCCTTTGCACCTACGTTCGAATCACTCTTCCTGTAAATTAGATTAATTTAGACTAATAATTTTTTTATTCTTTTAAAAAAAGATAGACTTAATATCATATACATTACAATCACTAATTCCTCTAAGACGAGTGTTTGTGTATTTTCGTGGTCCAACCCCATGGCTCCTAATCAAATTAACGTTTGGTTTACTTACAATTCATATATTATGACATATGGAGAAAAAACTAGCCAACATTCTTGTTTGAACCAAAATTAAAATATCAAACAAGCGTGGAACATCCGTTTCATAGAACGGCTGTAGGTAAATTCTTCTTGTTAGACGGAATATGTGACTTCTTAATGAGAACTTACCTTCAATGAGAACATGACAATATTCATGTGTAATCATGGACTTTGTGTTTTGATGTTGATCCACTATGGCATTTCTATTATGTCCATCCAAATTTCTATGACGTGACTTGCATATGGTCAGTTTTTTAGAATGAGTCCAAATATATATAAACATTTTGAAATGGTTAATGATTCCATGTCGGTTCAAAATAGCTTTGATCAATTATTGAACCAATTAAGGTCAAAAATTGCTCCTGAGCAGATGTATGTTGTTGGAAACAAAAGATTATCAAAGAAGATATGCATTTGTAGTTTGCTTGAATGCACTCGGGACATTTCATACATGAATGGTAAGAATTGTCTTCGTATTAGAATAAGAAAACTTTAAAATTATAATCATGAAACGAGAGGTGGACATGCTATTTATAGAAGTTGTTACATCATGTTTGAATTTTACGGCATTTACGGCTTGTAAAAGTTAGCACTCATAGCCTTAAATCTAGGGTAATTAAAATAATAGGAGGTCTTCCAATGTAATTCTCATATCGTTCTTAATGACTGGCACAAGCTTTTAACAATATAAATCGAATTGGTAATTAAGCTCGCGTTATCCCTTTATACACATGGTTTACATTAGTCATGATAAGAACCCAAACAGATTACCTACTTCGATTAGCATTTTTAATGACTTTTTACATAATAAAAAAAAGACATACTTCGATTTCTTTTTCTTTTTTTTACAAAATAAAAAAAGAAAAAAAAAGAAGGGTTTGCCGACTTTGTGTGTGTTTATTTATTTATTTATCCCTAACATATTCTCTGACATGGTCTTCTTTATGCAAAAGTCAATGATACTCATGTCGTCTTTCTCATCATATAACATCTAAAATCCAAATAGACAATGCATTCTCTCCAATGTCGCCATCTTCCATTCATTTCGTTAAATAAGATTGAAGTGTTTAAACTAAATTAGAGAGCCATAAATAAGATTAAAGTGTTTTAACTCCACGCACCCCTTTCTTCTTTACTTCGCTCCCACATGTTTTACTTAAATCACTAAACACTTGACTTATCTTTCAAAGTAACATAAATTTCTTATCTAATTATTAAAAAAATATTTCCTTACTTACTCATTGTACATGAGAAAAATCAAAGATGATGCTTCATAAAATCTTGTATGCTTTTAAAAATTCTAAATGTCATTATGAAGAAAACTCTACATATGTATGTAAATATGTATGACCCTTTTTTTCATGTTATTCTTTTGTTTTTAATGGAACAAATGAAGTGTGATATCCCATCAACTATACATAAAGCTACAACTATGGTCAACAGAGTCTAATCTAGTATAAAAGAGTCTTAACTTGCAGATCAACGGTCTCAAGTTTGAACTCATGTGACATAGGTAGTGTGTGTGTGTGTGTGTGTGAGAGAGAGAGAGAGAGAGAGAGAGAGAGAGAGAGAGAGAGAGAGAGAGAGAAATTCTCCCTCCCCCAATATTGCATGTATATATATAAACTACAATCATTTTGTAACTCTCCAATGAGAAATGATTTAAAATTTTAATTTCTTATGTATGCACAGTGGCGGATCCATGATTCAAAAGTCAGGTATGCAAAATTTACCTTAAAAACTCGACGGTACGAGTGAATTTCATTCATAAAAATAAAAAAATACACCTAGTCGAGGAGAGCGTAATGAGATTTACCATCAGATGTAAAAACTTAACAAAACAAAAGAAACTTAAAAAACAAATTAATGCAATGCAACAAAAAATTAAACTATTTAAATCTAAAACTATATTAAACTATTAAAAAACTTAAGATGTATACATTTATTTTAGGAAAAAGCCAATAGAAGAATACTTATTGGCCTTAGATATGAGAAAATGCTACTAAGAGAGAATGTCCAAACTCAAGAAGAAGTTGCAAAAGAATGATTTGGAACTGTCGACTATTGCACAACCAAAAGGGAATTGGCTGCTTACTTATATTGTTTCCCCCCATTTTCTTTTTTTAAGTTTGACTGGGCCATATAACACGTGGGTTGCTTTTAAGTTTGAGTAGGCATGGGTTCACACCATTACATGGGATGGGGTAGGATTAGCTTTGCTTACATTTTTTTTTTTTTTTTTTTTTTTTTGTGAAAAAATTGGGTAGGCAGCTGCCTACCCTGCCCTTGCTGTAGAACCGCCACTGTGTATACACATTTGGAGCAAACATGACTCTTTATTAAACAAATTGGCCAAATTATGAATTAGTATATAAGTAGTATGTTATAATCATAAAAGCAAAACTAACAAGAACCTCTAATTATATTACGGCATGTATACCACTACAACTCTAGCAAAGTGTAATACATATATCATACAATTCTTTAAAACTTAACTTGCACACAATTACATGCGTTTTTAAGAGATATTTACAACAGAAAAAAAATTAGGCATGGTCCCACTGTGTTAACAGGATCTATCTTAGTGAAAAAGAATTTTTATTGGTAAGTAAGTGATATTAGGTTCAAACTCATTTGGCACTTTGGTAGTGTGTGAGAGAAATTCCCCTACTCTCCCAATATGGTTGGTATAAAAAAATATGGTCCCACTACAAGCTTGATCCGAGTATGATGAAGTTCCCTAATTGGATCTTCAATTGACTTTTAGCAATCATTTTGTTCCTCTTGCTATGCAACTTGCAAGTGTATATTACATTTATCTTTTCTTTTCTAGAAGATAAAAGTCTAATGACAAACTTTTTCCTAGAACCTGGACTTGGTACCAATTTAGATTTTGATAGTTCTTAACTATCAATCTCACATTGATGTCAAACATCAATCTCTCGTATTAAGGCTCATATTATCAATTTAGTGATAGTGAAATGAATTTTTTTTCTTTCCATATTTGTATTAAAGATAACTTAACAACATATACATTACAATCACTAAGTGTTCCACTAAGACAAATTGCAATAATAGAGATTGTTAACACTAAGATACGAGCATCTCCACAAGAGTCTCTAAATTTTAGGTAAAATAACTAGAAAGCCATTATAACAAACTACTTAAAAATAGTTTCCTTTAGTATTGTTCTCTACTTTGGCTAATTTCTGATATTTTATTATTTCTCTGTGCTCCTCTCTAAATTAAAAATTCATTAAAAAAATCAAAAAGTAAGATGCGAGAGAGGGTTGTGTGCCTAGGGAGAGATAAGAGGAAGAAATGGAGCCCTCAATTTCTCTCTCCAAACTCAAATAGGGAGTTCTCCAAGTAATGAGCCAAATAGCAAGTTTATTGGAGCTGCGTTTTGCCCTCATTTTAGCCAAAATGGCTAAAAATAAGAGTATAGCAATTCTGTTTTAGATGCTCCCATATTATAGAGAACATGAATTGTGTGTATTTCTTGAAATTAGCCAAATGTATAATGTGTCCTAGGTGTTCCACTTCTTGCAACAAACCAAAAGTCCTTACAATGTCCCCAATACAAGTTCTTGATACCCACCAAATTGTTATTGACTTGACTTTACATCCCTCTTACACTTGGATTGAAGGCCCAGCTGCCTTATAGGCCAAGACAGACAAATCTAGTGCGATCTAGTTGCCTGGAATGAGACACCAAAATCCATTAGGAAAACCAAACGAAGATAATAGAGTATGTCTAGAAAAGAAAAGATAAATGTAATATACACTTGCAATAGAGAGAGGGGATCAACAAAAACCAAACGAAGCTTCCCTAAAAAGAAAACAAAAGAAATAAACAATCAATTTATTAGCCAACTCTCTCTGCTCACGCTTGGGACTCATGAGTGGCTTTGTCCACTGCTCCCAAAGCTCCCTCTTCTTTTTATGAGGTACTCTTTCGTCCGCTTCCTAGTCTGCTTCTGTACAAGTACGACTAAATGTCACAGTAGTTTAGAGTGAGTCTAAATTTTGAAGAGAGAGCTAAGCTTTGCTTGCTGGCTAACCCCATGTGACTCAATTTTTCTAACAGTACTTTTTAGTGTACCATTTTCGCAACTTGCAAGCAGTCAATGCTTTTTCTTTTGCTGAAGCTACTTCTCTGCTGCAACTTTTGCTCTCAGTCATTTTCTTATGACAAAAGTAAACAGTTTTATACTCGAATGGTGGAGATAGGCAAAGCACTTGTCCAAGATACTAAAAGCTAGCGACTCTACAAAAAGAACCATCCATACCCACAAGGCTCCATGGATCTCACAAGCCCCAGATGCTTTCAAGCTCCATCTTTTATCTCATCTAGTGGGGTAAAGATAACACATTTGGTTTTTCTGTTCTTTTGCTCTTTGGTTTTGTTTTTTGTGTGCTCAAATGGGTTTTAATCAGTCTTTGTTGTTTTCTGTTCTTTCTTGTTGTTTTGGGTGTTTGTGATTCAGGAACCGCCATTAGAGGGCAGTACAAGCTTCTACGGGAAAAGTAAAACCAACCCATTTGCAGACACCTTCCCTGACCCTCTGTGCAAGCTTAATCTCAAAGAGACCTCTGAGTTTGTCAAGTCATTCCCAGTACCAAGCAATGCCAGCTCAGAAGGCAACAGAGGTTTTCTTGACACTTCAGCTCAGAGGAGGGAGGGAGTGAGCTCTGTCACACAGAGGAGATTGGAAGCTCCTCCTACACCTGGAAGACCTGTTTTCAGCTTCAGTGTTGGGAATTTTGCAAGAAAGAGCTTTCCTTCAAAGTGGGATGATGCAGAGAAGTGGCTCATCAGTACCTCTTGCCATGACTCTCCTGCTCACACCATAAAGCCATCAGCAGACTCCACTAAGATTGTTAATGCCAACCAAGGTGACAACTTTAAGCAACAAATGGAGGTGTTTGCTGAAAAAACAAGGGTCGCAGAGGAAAAAGTGTCAAAGACAGTCTCAAGCTTTCAACGCTGTGCCTCTTTGAACAATCATAACTCTGGCAAAGCTTTCAATGGGGTCTCAACCTCAACTGATGTACTTCTAAAAGGTACAATCTTTATTTGAACTTTAATCTTTAGTGGAACCTTGACCTGTTTGCTTTATGTATCCCGTTGCCCCCTTGTTGTGCCACTATCATCTTCCCCTCTCTTTTTTTCTTTAAAACTTGATTATATTTTCAGTTTTTCCTCTACCTGTCTGATTATGGTCCCTGATTGTATTAAACAATGTAGAATCTAGTTTCCAATTTTGCATGTATTCGTTAGCTGTGTATCTTTCAAACACTGGGAAACACAACCATGGTACTAGTTTATTAATAAAGGCTCACTATCTTTTTACTCTGCATCTCTTTATGCAAGAAACCTGTCTTTAGACCTTTTAGTTGAAACATTTACTGTTACATTGGAATTGCATCATTTTAATTATAACCCAAAATATTTTTCAAGTTGGAGCTAGACTTGCAATTCCAAGATAACATGATACCTACAACTGAAATTTGAGTTTTGTTTGTGTAGATAAGTTTGTGGACGATATAGAACCAGTTTTGCCCAATTCCAGGTACTTAGAGCCAACCAAAGAAGGCTTTCTATTCAAAAACTCAGCTTGTGAAACCATGAAAGACGCAGGCACAGAAGAGGTTCATCATCTACAACATCGAGATGTTGGGACAGAGATGACGCCTCTTGGCAGTTCAACAACTTCAAGGTGCCACACACCATTCAAGTGCTCGTCGCCCGCGCGCCATAATACGCCTGCAAATCGGTCAGGGCCATTGGCTTTGGGGTACTCTAGCAGCACTAATAACACCATTGACATTGCCCAGTTGCAGGAGTGCCTTGGGACACAATATGATTCAACTGCATCGAATTGGAACTCAAGGGAAGAGGAGGAAGTGGAAATATCAAAGAGCTTGAGACATTTCGAAACAAGCCATCCATGCCGAGAAAGTATTTCTGAATCTAGAGCTGCTGCCTGGGAAGAGGATGAAAACAACAAATGCTGCCTTAGGTAATTGGATTACTAAGTTTGACCACATATTGTTTCAAATGATAGATTTGGTTTTAAATGCATTTTGAATGTGCAGGTATCAGAGAGAAGAAGCCAAAATCCAAGCCTGGGTCAACCTCCAAAGTGCAAAAGCAGAAGCTCAGTCAAGAAAGCTTGAGGTAATTTTGTCATTTTCTTTTTCCATGGTGGGCTCTTATCCCAGCAGGTTTTTGTTCTTTAACCAATTATTGCTTTTGCATGGCAATGGAAATGCAAGTACATAAACATGAGATTTATACTCTTTTTTTTATTCAAACATTATTCATAAGCCTGAACCGCCATGACCTAACAATCAACATAGAAGATTATCAGTCTTTTGATTTCAATTGATATTGCACGTTTGCTGTTATGTCATCAAACACTTCAGTGTGATATATTTTGCTGAAGACACCTCATCTTATTTGCTGTGTTAAAATATTTAGAGCAGGAAACTGAGTGGCTGCATTGTCAAACCGCAAGTGCTAGCAAACTGTATTTTATTGGTTCTGGTTGGAATGCTTGATGGAGCTTATTGTTGTCTTCCTCCTTGAGCCACCCGTCACTCTTGGACACCATTCTCCTTTTGTTTTCTAGACTGGACCACCTCTATTGAAGTGTCTTGCTTAATATTATATAATTTTTTACATACCAAACTCACAGAAATTAGAGAGAAAGCTAGAAGTCTTCATCCTCACATTTTAATACTAGCAATCCCATGTGAAGTAGCAGCATTTAGAAATCCATGGGGAACTGGAGTATTTAATTGAGTTGGATACTAGTCATGCTTGGAAGCTTGGTTTTTTGTTCTTTAGTGGTTGATGAAAAGAGCACTGTTTTGGTGTTTTCCGCTCTTCTTTTCACTTGAAATTTCTTTTGTAAAGCCAAATGGAGATACCCACATGCATGCTTTTGTAGTTTGGCAGATACGCGTTTGTTTATTTATTTGTTTTTTTGGGGTTTTAGGTGAAAATACAGAAGATGAGATCAAACCTGGAGGAGAAGTTGATGAAGAGGATGACAATTGTGCATAGAAAAGCTGAGGAATGGAGAGCAACAGCAAGGCAGCAACACTCTGAACAAATTAACAAGGCCACAAACAATGCACAGAAGATGATAAATAGGCATAACCCACATTTTTCTGGCCACATTTCTTGCGGCTGCTTCCCTTGCAATACCCATTAACCAATCATGAAAAACAAAGAAGGAAAATTGCATAGAAAATGTTCCTTGCTGTGTAATTCTAGCCTCATAATGAAACCAGAAAAAGAAACAGCAGTTATGGCAATTTTTTTCTCTTTTTGTTACAAGGGGAATCAAAAAAATGGAATTTACCTTTCACCAATCTCATCCATGTAACTAGAAGGTACATGACATGAAGTTTCAATCCAAAATACAAATTAAAACATGTTGATGCTAAAAAATGGTCGAACACTTTTTGGCAAGATGGATAGGCTACGAAACCAATTACCTTGTTTTGGGGACTAGTGCCCCTTTTTATAGATTTTGGAAGATGTGCATCTTGGGTGAGATTTCGATGTGAGACTATGGGCATCGCTTGAGGAGACGTCACGTGTCCTTGTGAGAAATCTCTAATGAAGCGTGATTTTTAGCCATGATCGGCAAGCGGTTGTCGAAGGCTCATAACCTGCCGATGGTATTTCGTGAGACGAAATAGATTGCCTAGATTTAGTAGGTCCATTGTGGCTCCCCAATTCCATGTCATTTTTTGGTTGGCTAGTCAAATGTGGTATAAACAAAATAGGATCTAAATTATTGAAGAATGTAAGTCTTATATCCGAAACTTGACTAAATAAAATAAGGAGTTGATTTCCCCACTTCTTTTTTTCCACTTACACTCCCTTTTTTTTTAATACTTTTTAATCAATTTTGTTCTTTCTCTTTCCTATTCTATCCTTACACTACATTAATTTTTGTTTACTTGACTTTTATATTATTTCTTTTTCTTTATACTTAATTTTTCAACTTACACTCCATTTTCAATATTAAAGGGGAAAAAAAACACTTAATTTCTTACTCGATTAAAGGAAAAAAATACTAAAAATGAAGTGCAAGTTGGAAAATTAAGTATAAAGAAAAAGAACTAATATAAAAGTGAAGTAAAAAGAAATTAATGTAGGATAAGGGTATAATAGGAAAGAGAAAGAACAAAATTGATTAAAAAGCAGAAGGAAGTGTAAGTGGAGAAAATGGGAGTGGGAAAATCATATCCCATAAAATATAACATAAAATGAATTATTCCACTATTAATATCACCGAAGCCTTTCGATATTGCTAATAGGTGAGTCGCTAACCCGTCTCTCTGAAATTTAACATAAATAAAAACCTGTATAAAAAAGATCACATGTGATTTCAGAGCAAACGTCTGAAGCCTGCAAAACTGTGCAAGCAGATCTGTCCCGTGCTTTCTCTGTTGTCTTTTTATCCCAGCATCTGAAACCCAACATTTTCTTTCCTCTTCTTGTTGTTGGAACTTGGAAACTGGAACTCGGGACCTACCCATCCATCCATGCAGGAGTGATGAGGGCTTTACATGTGGCAGTGATATTAACAGACTCATTTACTTCATGACCAGCTAAAAACAACAACAGCATGCTCTGAACAAGAAGAAAAGCATACTTTAGCAAGAAAGATGTCCATAATTTGATAAAAGCTGCGCTGTTTTGGCCAATACCGTTTATCTCTATATATCATTATATCAACTTTTGAACATCAAAATGTGTCCCAACAGTTGGCAAAACTTGGTCCTCCTCTTGTCACTCTTGCAAAAGGCAGCGACTCTTAAAGTTCTTAGGGAAGTTTTTTGGGGGTAAAATTGTATGGGATTGTTGGTGCTGTTTGTTGGACCACATGGAATCCATAATAGAGTCTGAATAAGATCAACACAAGAAAACAGTGGGGCATTATAATTTGAATGCAATGAGCAGAACCTCTGGAAAAGTCATATAATGGTGGTAGAGACGTGTTCCATTTAATTGGTTTGTATAAATGCTACTGAGTCAATAATAGCATTCATAGCCATAAGTAACCAAACCCATCCCACCCCCTCCCCGCCTCTCAAAAAAAAAATTGCAGAAAACAACTCAACTTTAAAGATGTGATGTTTTTATTTTTATTTTGAATGCAAGCAACTTCAATGTCATTTTCCACTCCCCGTGGCAAAGATGTGATGTTTTAATAAAAGATGAGATGTTTTAAGCAACCCTTACTTTGAAGATTGCGACCTATGCGAATATAATCATGGAAGATGAAGGAGACCAGTCACCAACCACCACTCTTGGCCTTGGCTTTGAAAGCAATGCGTGGCCATGAGAAACTCTCTGAATCCATCCACAATTACATGGGCAACAGAAAATGTTACCTGGCCTGCCAAATTGCTTAAACCATGTACAGTTGAAGCATTTCAAATTCCAAAAACTTAAAAGGACCAAAGTTTAATCCTTTTTATTTGTTGATATACTCGATGTTATTTGCAACCAATGCTTGGTAGAACAGGGTCAATTTTGAGGGTGGTGTAGCTGCTTAAATCCAAATAAAAAACAATTGCACAACTTGATGCCATTCAAACCTAAAAGCCTTGCAAGAAAAGATATTATTCTCATCACATCTAGTACGACTGTACCCAAACATGTTTATCCTCCACAAAAATAAAGGATCATAAAGGCTTCACACAAATGTTCGTCTCCTTTGAATGAATGTCTACTACATCGCTTATCCTGAAAGACCAAAACTGGGAATTTTCTAGTCGCGAAACTCGTCCATGAATGACTTGTGGAAGTCTGTCAGACGGGTGACGATGGCTGGAATTTTATCCTCTTGAGGCAATATTGTGCACCTAAAATGCCAGGTGCCAGGAACCTGTCACAGTGGATTGAAATGTAAACAATCTTCAGCTTAAAATAAAATTATGAAAAATCAAACCAAAGTATATCTCACACTATCTTACTGACGTTCACAGAATCTAAAACAACAAAATTAAGGATTTGTCTACACTTCATATTTTTGTTTAACTAAGTGTGATCCTATTCAATCACCAACTTAGGGGACCATATTTTTCATCCCCTAGCACACTAAAGATTTAAACATTCCACTGTTATGAATGTGGTTCACTTATCATTGCTGATTAGAATGATAGATGCCAAACAAATAATATCGTATGACCACTTGATCTGCTGCAAATTATTTCCAATTTAGGTCAACAACCATTTCCTGCCACACTAAGAAACAGTACCAGAAAGAATTAGATAAAACTAACCTGCCCAAAACCAGAACCAGGAACAACCACGATTCCTGTGGCATTGAGAAGGCGGCGACAGTAGAATGCATCTGGAGCTGTATTTGCTGCCTCTGCTGCTTTAATTGCCTTTTGAGGCAGGTTTATGCGGGGAAAGAGATACATTGCCCCTTCTGCTCTGTTGCATGTCACACCCTCTAAGTTGTTCAACGCATCTTCTAAAGTCTGTTTTAAAAAATACAATTAATAGAATAAAAACAAAATATGGGAGAAATGAAGCATAATCAGTCCTGCTATTAAGAAAGATCAACATAAAATAATATCACGTTATTGTGTTACCATTTCATACTACTAAGTACCAACCTTTGCACGCCTTGCTAGGGATGACAGGATTCCATCTTTCTCTGCACAATACAATTCATAGGATTCATCTCCAACCTGCATTCAACCAAGAAACTTCCTCCGTGGGAAAAATGATCCAGATGATAATATCAAAGAATATAAACTTATTCGATCTACCAATTTTAAGACCGAGTTTCCAAATCCTTATGCCCTGTGTAACGAAGTTAAGGGCAATAACAAAGAAAAATGTTCTCCTCCAAAGCCCCAATTGTACACTAAAGGAAGCACTAATGAACATGGTCAAATCAATTCTGACTTAGATGTTTGAAAATTTATTAGTCCAACTAGCTAAAAAAGCCTCAAAACTATCACAAGTGAATGCCGACTGGTTTCAAACTAGAAGATGCCTGTTTCCACTTCTGAGGTTCCAACATTTTAACCTACTGTCAAATCGCTTGCTAGGTCCTACTTTAAGATACTTGAGCATGTTTGATCCTCAATTCTAAACCCATTGTAAATTTCTATGAAAAAAGTAAATACAACATTATTTAAGGAGAGAAAAATGACCTTTGGTGGACTCATGACAAGGCTTGCAAGAATTTGACCAGAGATGTTAGAACAAAGATTCACAGATGCCACTTTGTATATTTGTTCCCTTACGTCAGGACTGATACCAGTTACTTCCATGTAACCGCCTCTTTTTCCACACTCCCCGTAGTACCCTACATCCAAAAAAGAAACAATGATAAATTGTCCCAAATTCATTGATTTTCATGAGCTACTCTCTTTCCATCATGACAGCATAAGAACCCAACAAATTACCTTTAGATACTGATTGAAATGATACCAAAGAAATATCCTTTTCACCATATCCCATAGACCGGGATACCTTCTTTAATGAATGAAACTCCTTATCAGGTACATAAACATTTTCTTGATAAACCTGTATAAAATACACTGAAAATATTAGCCCATAAAGTACCTATAGAAGTTTCTGATTACAATTACAATGCTCCAACAATGTTGCAAAGTAATTGAAGTTAATTATCCAAAGAACAATCCGTCTACCTCATCTGCCAGCAAAACAAGACCTTCTTGCTTGCAGAATTCCACAATCTGCCGCTGGTTGTCCTCAGCAAGCACCTGCAGACAAGATACCAAAACACTCAACCAATGACTATTCTAGATTAAACACAAGCTTCTCTTCCAATAGCAACCCTTTGAGAAAACTCTTTTATCGACAAAGATTTTGAAGGTCAAAAGCAATTCATAACTCACCTGCCCTGTTGGGTTGCCTGGATTTATAACAACCAAGGCCCTTGGGTTGATACCCTTGGACCTTGCGTCCTCCAATTGCTTCTTCAACTCAGAAGTTTCCAATCCCCACCCTGATGCCTCATCGAGGAAGTAAGGAACCTGCATACATCAGACCACAGATTTGAATGTTCTTACAACGTTAAATGGTATATAAAAGAGAATTATTTTCCAACTTCTAGTTTCTGGCAGTCATGTAACGTCCTTTTTTTAAATAATCAGGCAATTCACTATTCAGTTCAATAAAAACTCGAGCTTTATCCAATAACAAGTTAGTGCTCGAGTATAAATGCCAAACATTTTATATTTATTGACATTGAGTATTTGAATAAATCTCTTAAAATCCAGACATACCAGTGTACCACCGTGGAGGGCAATTGAAGCAGAGTACAAAGGGTATTGAGGAATGGGACAAAGAATCCCATCCTGCTCTGAGCTTATCAGCAATTGCATCATCATATGGACCTGGCAAGAGAGAAATGGGCATGATGTGTTATGAGTGGTGCAATGTGCAACTTAACATATTCAGGAACATTGGGACGTCACTAAAATTGAACAGAATGGAAGTCAGGACATACCGCAGGGCTTGCACCATCTGTTAAGAAAATATCATTTGGATCAGCAGGATATCCGTCACGAGCTTCAATTCCAGCAGCAATTGTATCACGTAAACCCTTGATACCCTGATGCCAAAGTGGGCGAAGAGGGGCAGTGAGTCATATGTCATATCACTTATGAGTTCTGCATAAGTTTTACAAATTTCTGTATGGGATCATTACCTGACTATGACTGTATGCACCAGTTGCTCTTCCAGGAATTTGATCTAGAATCTGCCATGCCCGCTCTATTGCATCTGCACTGCAACAGGTAACAAAGATATCCACATAAAGATAAGATTTAACTTCTAGGAAGACTTTTCTATGGATTCCTAGAGGATTGTAACGCAGCCTAAAATATTTGACCTTATATGTTATACATGCAAATGATATAATGGCAAATTTTTTATGTTGACACATACAATTAAACCAGTCACATTATCTTCAGATGGATTTTAATCGCAGTTCATCTAAGAATCAGCCAAGCAGATTGCATAAAAATTTCCAATACCTGAATAGACCCTGTGTTTCGCTTTTGTCCAAGATGGATGGATGGTCACATAATGCAAGAACCTGACACAATGATTATAACAATTAAGGATTGCATGAGATGCTGTAGCATTATTTGATATCTACCATGTAGTCCAACAATAAACCAACCTCTCGGAAAAAGGTTATTGGATGCTGACCAAGAGACTGGGGATTTCCAATGTTGCAGTAAAGTATCTGTATAACATATAATTGAAAGTGAGTACCCAAGTGACAATGCCCTAAAAACTAGAGAGTCAATATGGAAAGCAGTAACTCATCAAAGGAGAAAGAAAACACACCTCATCAAAGGGATGAGAGCCTGGATTAGCCAGTAATTCTTCTTGTAACCTCTGTGACAGGAGGATGTTACAAAGGAGATTATGATAAAAATAAGATAAATTACTTCACTGAGATTCAGGCATTAAATTTTCGACATAGTCATGTACCTGGGCAAGGGTGACAATTTCACCTCGGACAGCATATTCACATTTCAAAATCTGTAAGACACAGAAAGTTAGTAGTGCGGAGTGAGCTGGCCAATGAATGATAAATGGAATAGAAGATGTCCATAATTACTAGTATTTGACAGTGAGAAATAAAAACTAGAGGAACAAACCAATTAACTTACAAATTCTATAAATAAATCAAAATCAAAGTAATCCAATCAGAATGACCCAAATATGAGTGATCAGTCAGATGAATTTATCCAAAAAAATAACTCGGGTCAAAAATAAAGAGTCAGTGATGTCACAATTCCTGGCTACTTGTGTGGGTTGAAATAAAAATAGAAAATTAAATAAAAAACAACCACACCATACAACCCATCAATCTTTCCTTTGCTTTTGGGAAAACATGAAAACTAAAGCCAAAGAAAGGAACTGCTTTGCATTAAATCCCAAGAGACAAAACAACAAACAAATAAACGCAGCCCAGATGCAGAAACATCAAATCAAACACCTTTGACCATCTACACGGACAATCAAACAGTGAACAGATTATCAAATATACACAAAAATAAACAGGAATAAGCAGAAAAACAGCAATAATAAATAGGAATAAGCAGAAAAACAGCAATAATAAATAGGAATAAGCAGAAAAACAGCAAAGATAAACAAAATAACAAAAACCCAACTCAGGAAAAAGCACAAACCTTGGGATTTATGTTCTGAAGAGTGACAGGGAGTTTGGAAGCAGAGGGGTCAGCCATGGAAGAAGTAGAAGAAGGAGGGAAATCTAGGACTGGAGTAGAGGAAGACAAGAAACGTGGGAGAGAAGAAGAAAGCGAGGAGCTTGGGTGATGTGGACGAAGAATATGCTTTTGCTGAAAAGAATGGATGAGAAGGCTTCTGAGTCTGCCGCTTGCGAATTTCCGCATTCTGGGACTGTTTTTATACGCAAAGCAGTGAGATTTTATACGTGTGACGGTGTGAAGATATCACACAGATGTGATGTGATGCAAAGGGCAAGTAATTTCTGGGCACAATCTTCAACGAATGCCCCCTACTTTGTTGTTTGGTGTTGGGTGTTTACTTGCCCACGCTTTGACTTCGCCCACGGAACATGACCACCTGCTTATATTATATTTTCACCGTGCCTATTTGTCTTTGGTTTTTTACTTTCCTTTTGCAGCTCTGGATATATCCAGATTACAGTTGTTTAGTTTAACAGCAGGGGTATTATGGGGAATTTGCATTTTCTATGATTTTTTATTTTTTTGGGTCTATGTATGGCCATGACTTGTGATCACCCTTTTGTTTGTTTGTTTTGGTTGATAAGTTTAGTTTTGGTTAAAATAAAAATTAACTTCTGCACCAAGCAATGTAAATATCCAAAAACTTATTCACCAAGAAAAGGTAATAATATACCCAACAACTTAAGATCAGAGTCCTGCAAGGAAAAAGAGAGATTCGTAAACATTCCCACATGACCACCTACCTATCCTCTTTTGTCACCCCCGCATCAATTCTTTTTAAGTTGTTCATCTAACTCCTCATGTGCACTAACTTTCTCATTGAAAACAACTGATTTTCTAGATGCTGAAATGAGAGAGAACAAGAATTTACTCTGCAAACTATGTTCAACTCATTCATGATCAGAACTTTTGATGTATTTTTAAGTGTGACAAAAAGAATTTAAGTACATGATTTTTCCAGGGGGAATTGGAAAAGAAGGGTGAAAGAGAACGGGACACACAAAGTGCCACAGATTTGTGTCATGCAGGCTACCAACTGTAATGTTACAAAGAGAAAATATTAAAGCATTCTTTCTAGACGATTTTAATTTCTGAACAATTTCATTATAGCTGTGCCTCAACCCAGTCTTTTGATTTCTTGGATCACAAGGATGAGTCAAAATCCACATTAGCTGCTGGCAACCAATCACCGCCTTGGATCAATGACTCCACTGTGAACTTGGCTGCGTCCACATCTGTCAGAGAAGGCTTATAACCAGCCCATTTCACCCTTTGATCCACACTTGATCCAGGCCCACTGTTTTGGTACTCTGCATAATATATAGTGTTGGGCGGCTCAACATTGGAAACCCATTCTATCCAGCCCTTTGGGTTCAAGAATGACCCAATATCAGACTGCATGAAGACTGTGGTGGAAAACTCTTTCCAAGGCCTACCCAGATATGTTGGAGCCGTGAGATTAGCAGCATCTAGAGCAGAGATTTTGCACTTTTGGATTGACATGCCAGTGTTCTGATTTGGGTCCTTTTTGCCTTGAGCTGTGATGGTGTTGAACTGGTTTGACATAGGCTGCCTCGGCATAATGTTACAGTTCTGGAATACCACAGCAGCATTGCCAAAAATGAAGTCTATGGTGCCAATGATGTCGCATTCGCGATAGAATTGTCGATTGGAATGTGCATAGAGGGTGTCTTGGTAACCAGAAAAGGAGCATTTGTAGTATACCGAGAGGTCGGAGCCAGAGCGGAATGCTACTGCTTGGTGCTTTGCTGGTCCTGCAGAGTTGATGAATCCCATGTCTTTTGCAATGAAGCCTTTTCCTGCTACGGCTGGTGATCCAATAGGTAGTCACAGTAAGAATTCAATACTTGATATGTAAGCTTGAATGTTAAAAAGTTCTAACAGTTTGAATCAAAACAAAAGTCTCTGAGTCTGAGAACTTGAAATCTAACACAATTACTTCTGTACCAAACTTCCCTTCTTCTTTTTTTCTCTCTACAATGGAAGGAATTAAGTGCTATGCAACATGAGCGCATGACATGCAAATATTCATCAACATAACATAAAATCAGGCAATCAATAAGAAAAAGTCAGCTCATCCACCACATGCGTCATGCAGGATAGAGGACAACACTTGCATTTCGGGTCAAGCAGGCCTTTGCTATACTTAACTTGTAATGTACATTAAATATGGAACAAATGGGTCAACCATATAAACAAGAAGCAATATATAAAGCATAATCCAGACATGCACATGGTGGGGGCATCAACCGTCCACACATCACCCAGATATCCAATCTATTTTAATGGTATTCAAAGCAGCATTGATCTTTTCATAGAAAAAATAAATAAAAAGAACAAAACAATAACAGCAGTAGAAGAAGAGGATATCTAATTTTTAGGTGAGAGTTAACATTAAGATGCATAAACCATGTGGCTGGTTACTAAATAACCCTATCATACCAATATCATCAAATTCAGAAAGACAACTTGGTCTCTAATGTCTATGGTTTCCTTCCTAGCTCCAACCTGAAGGTTTCACATGGCACATTCCCACATGGGATTTCCTTCAGTTCTCTCTACAGGGAAAGAAACTAAGATGAATTGGCAACCAACAACAGCCATGTTAAAATGGCTTGATACTTGGAAGACAGCCTAGCTAACTAGTGTTCTAGTGTTTCTGATACGCACAAAATGCCTTTGTCTCTCCTCACTGCTAGTGTCATTGTTCTATATCACAGCAAGAATGAAATCAAACTGAAATGAACAATAAATGACAGAACAAATTAAAAAACCAAATTAACAGAAGATCAAATTGAAGGTGGTAAGTAAGAATTGTTACCAAAAGTGGCTGTGGAGAAGGTGGGGGTGCCATCCACAAAGTTCAAGCTGCCATTAACAATGGTCTTATCCTTGCCATCTCCAACCATCATCACATTCCACTTGCTCTTGTCCATCAACACATTCTCATTATAAACCCCTTGCTTCACATGAATCACAAACCTGGTTGTGCTCTTCTTGGGCACAGCCTCCACAGCCTCTTTAATCGTCTTGAAGAGCCCAGTCCCATCCTTGGCCACAATCACTTGCGCAGCAGTCACGTTGTTGTCCTCCAGCAGCCTCCTATCTCCAGGGCCAACCCAACCCGGAAAACCCATCTCGGATCCTCCAACACCGAGCAACCTCCTGTGCACGGGAATGTTCAAATTCGTCAGCAGACCCAGAATTTTAGCCACAATGGCCAAGCTGTTGCTGGAGAATTCAGTCGAATTCTGCATCGCGACCTTGAATTCCTGAACAAGGGTTGAGTTGAGATCTTGCAGAGAGTCCAAACAAGTCTCTTGGTCAGTCAAGGTAGTGCTGAGCCAGGTCTTGAGGTCGTCGATTTTGGCAGCGGACAGTAGCTTCTCGCCCTTGTTCACATCCATGGAGGACAGCGAGTCGTTGAGCCGGTCAACTACATCTTCAAATAGGCTCTCGCAGACGCTCAGAGTTCCATTCAGACGGGTGTCATTAGCAGCTTGCCGTCTGAATTTGGAAGGCAACCCAGCAAGCTTCGAGGCCGCGTTAATGGCGACGTGCAGAGAGAGCTTGAAAATCACTTCTGGGTCGGTGGTGTTCGAGGTCTCGAGCGAAGAGATGCTCGAGAAACACGAATTCGGGTACTGGGTCACGTCGCAAACGGCCTTGAGTGAAGCGGACGGAGTCAACTCAGTCGTGGGGGCCGAGTTGGGAGTGGGAGACGACGAGTTGCTCCGCTTGTGTATCAATACTCCGGCGACGGCGCCGATGATCACCGCCAACAGAACAATTGTGGAGACAGTGAGGATGATGACACGCTTGCGTGCCTTCCGCCGGAAGGCTTGTTCCTCGAGCTCGTCCACTTTGCCATAGCCCTTGAAGGACTTCATAGAGTCCATGTTTGCTGTCCTTCTTCTTCTTCTGTGTTTTGCTCTGCGTTTGGTTTGATGGGTTTTGCTCAAGGAACTGAGATTTGGGGATGCTTTTGGACAAAGTGTGGGTGTGTTGAGATGTTTTTGGTTCCCCCTTTTATAAAAGTGAGGCAAAATAGAGAGATGGTAAAGACCTTTCCTTGATGCTTCTTGCTTAAGAATTTTAATTAATTACATATTTGATTGTGATCCATGATGTTTTTTCCAATAAACAATGTAATCTTTGCTTTAATTGTCTGTGAAAACATCCTTATATACCACCAGCCATGGTTATTAATCCACTCAGTCAGCACAGGGGTTGAAATTGCCCCTTGGAATCAGTTCAATCAATATTTGTTCATTGGGTTAAATATCTTTCGAGCACTGAATTTTACATGAAATTTTAATTTAGTCGCCGAAAAAAAGCATTTAGCCAAATTAATCATCACTGGACTATCAATTTACCTAAAAAATTTATCAAAATCCAAATCAAAAGTGACAACAAAATATTGAATCATTGTTTACTTGATTATGTTAAACTCAATTGGTATTGCCATTGGACAGGTGGGCATTCCTATCTATACATATAGATAGGAACTTGGGTGACCATTGCTATTGGAGAATGTAATTCCTTTTACCTATGCACCTAATCCGTCACCATCTGTACAACCTATCTATATGTTCAACCCGGACATAATTATTTATGAGTGAATCAAATATAATACACGTATCTAAATTATGTATATTTTTACTTTCTAAATTGTATGAAGTTTTCTTCATTTTTCAAAAAAAACATCATTGGATTAAATTACTACTAAAGAGTCAGTAAAAATATAATTCAAAAACTAAGTGTCGGCTTTATATAATAAAATTCTACACACGAATCCTCACAAAGCATGGAAATGAACTTGCATATACTACGTTTATTAACTCATTCTTTCTATTTGTTTCCTCGCAATTGTGGGAATTAACTTGCTAAGTTTATTAGTTAACTAAAGTTAGAATAACTTTATGGTTTTATTATTTCTTAGGGATGAAGATCATGATTTGATCGGATGGGAAATCTGATATGATCACAATTGATTTACCATTTCCAGAAGGTGTTTACATTGAAAGCCAGTAATCACGGTTCATTATAAAAAAAGATTATGAGCCAAATTAGAAGGGCAAATCAATTTTGAGTTATTATTTGAATATTTTGGATGAATGGACGGTGGAGATGGAGTTGAATTGATAAGCATATGTTGCACTGGGCATACACGGTTTTAGTGAGAGACTGTAGGTAGATGATGAGGATGGATCCAGCTGGACATAATTTGGTTTATTTTTTGTTTTTGGTCAAATATAATTAGCTCAAAATTTCACGTAATCTCCTACATATGAAACAACAACCAGCTGCCAAATGGACCAATCAAAACCAAATCAAATTGTTAAATGGGTTCTGCTGCCTCAATACCACCAAGCAAAACGAGTGAACCCCATTGAACTTATTCTTCGTTCATTCCCATGTACCACAACATGTCATGCATACACTATTTTTTTTATTTGCAAAAAAATAAAGAAAGGGGTTTTATTTTTATTTTTATTTTGATCACAAGTTCAGAAATATATTATATGGTGTAGACATTTTCAACTAGTACCAACATGAGAGGCTCTGCATTTCATAATTGGTATTGGGAAGCCGTTGCAATATGGTAGTACATCTTTTGAATACCAAAAGTTTGCAATGACACATTCATTTTGTCAAACAAGAGATCCTGATTTCAAATCTCATAAACGGAAAATTTTGAACAGACATCGTTTTCTCGAACATTTTGAAACAACAATCTGAACATATCTTGCCTTGGCTTGCCACATATTAGCACAAACACTGCTAGCTTGAGACATTAACACTTTGCAATTTATTTGGTCCTTTCTCAACTGGACTCATTCTCAATTTCCTTTCTCTGATTTATTTTTTTCTTCCCCTTTTTCTTTTTGGGTGGGGGATGGTGGCATATTACTAATATACGGCAATGCCATGTGCTGATGTGAAAGGCCATACATAACACACGAAGCCGGCAATTGCTCCACCAGGCCCAGTTTCTACATTTCAAATTCCAGTAATCTGATCTGACCCTTTTTCCTTTTCTTTTCAAACAAACTACATGTTTTCCCGTTGACAATTTTATTTTTCTAAATGATGGTACAAGAAAAGATAAACCAAAACGGCTAAAAGGCCCAAAACAAAACAAAGCTCTAGTGCTAGAAGACGGCTGAAACTTGGCAGCTGCTTATGTGACAACGAACTCGACTCGCAGAACCTCTTCTAACGTTGAAAAGAGATATACCATTAGTTAATCCGAACAAACAAAAATTACAAAAGATGCTTGCCAAATACCAATAAGTGCACACTTCTACAAAAATGACAAATTGGATGCTTGGCAATTATTTCTCCCCATGTAGTAAGTTGGACAATGAAATGGACAAGCTGGCCAGTGCAAATGCTTGAGTTTGGAGGAATACGCAAGCTTCTACTGACCCTCCCAAAAACCTTCAGATATTATGTGACGTGAAAGGTTGGGATTCTTAAAACAGTATTTATTCCCCTTTTGTTGTTGCACCAAATCCATGTGCACGCCCACCAAATTCACAATGTGAAACCCTGAACTATATAACCAAAACTCTAGCCCATGAGCAACTCAATTTGCCTAATGAGGCACCATGGGACTGCATAGCCCAAATGGTTTATTTGGACTGGAATTTACGACATGTTAGCCGATTTGAATTAATTTGAATTGTAATGATTTGGTTCAGTTGCGATCTTGAGCTTTTATAAACCGGGTCTAAATTAAGCATTAACGGTCACGTGTATAAAAAAGATTGGGCTTGTGCCTAAATTGCCCAAACCAAACCGTCCAATATTGTCTCAGTTTAGTTCAATTTCTTATGTGATTTTTATTAAAATCGAACCGAATCAAACTGTTCTATTGTAACTGACTATAATTTTGAAGACAATATCAATCCAATCCAAATTGTATCAACCCCAATATAAATCTACATCAAGAACTTTGCACAACATTGCTCATAATTTCTTGGCAACATATAAGATGCTCTTATTAATTACTAAGATATGGAGTTTAAGTGATGCTACAATCAAGGCCGGACAACACACTCAACCAACACCAGCTTAGCTACAATTACAAGAATACAGCACCCAACTAAAACATGCTTAATAATTAATTACAAACCAAGAGAAAATGGGAAACCAGTTGAACTCAACCAGCTACCACCAGCAATGAAGCTGCCAGGTGTGAAAGTCTGAGCCTCGGTGGCACTTGTAATTACCTTAAAGCCCTTCCAGGTCACCCTATTTGAAGTCCCAGCACCAGCCCCAGTGTTAGCATACTCTCCATAGAACAATGTGTCGAGGGCAAATGTGCCACTCCACTCATGCCACCCAGCTGGGTCGATGATATCACTTATGCTAGATTGCATGATCACAGTCCTTGAATATTCCTTCCATGGCCTCCCTAAGAATGTTTTGAAGCTGCCCTTTACAGCTTGCAGGTCAGAAGTGGCTCCAATTCTGGATTTTTGGATCACAATGCCGGTGTTTTGGTTTGGGTCGGTTCGGCCTTGGGCTGTCACCATGTTTTTCTGGCCCGAATTGGGTTTCCTTGCATGGATGTCACAGTTTTGTAGCACCACAGCAGCATTGCCAAAAATGAAATCAACTGTTCCTGCTACTAAGCAGCCTTCGAAAAATTGGCGATTCGAGTGAACGTAGAGTGAGTCTTGGTATGCAAGAATGTCAACGCGGTAGAATGCTGAGAGATCAGACCCGACTCTCAGGGCAACGGCTTGGTGCTTTGACGGACCAGCTGTGTTTTGGAAGGTTATGTCCCGGGCTAGGAATTTTTCCCCAACCGCAGCTGCAAACATAAAGAATTATTCATAAACAAGTCTAATTCAGATATCTGATATGTTATGTTGTCACGCTATTTGATTAACGGTTTCCAAACGAAGGAATGAAACCCATGTGCTCCATTTAATCTGTGAACAGAATCTAGCAACGTGGATGAGTGGCACGCAAAACAAAGAAAATCTGTGGTCTGATTTAATGGCTGACAATTGCTCTGGTACATGGGGACAGCAATCATCAATGACTCAGCTAGAAAACAAGCAAACAGCCAAAACAAATACATGGACCTGGGGCGTGCATGCATGTGTTTTCAAAGGTTCAAACAATCAAAAACAGCTCTCAGCATCCCAAAAATAAGAAAAAGAAAAAGATAATATAGACAAAGGAGAAAAAGCAAGATAATGCAAAATGATACGACTAGTTTCTACAACCACAACACATGTGCCCCATGTGAAAATAAATAAAATTTTCAGCTGGTGTCACATCCAAGTATCTGAAATTTATCCAAATTCGAAAAGGATTGTTTCTTTTAAAAAATATCTCTTTTTTAAGTAGTAAAATTGAAAAGTAGGGTGTCAATAGGGTACAACTCGGTTGATTCAGGTCTTTCACCTGCACTTATATAAGTAGAGATTCGAAATCTCGAGACACTTAATGAATATTTGTGTAAACTCTCCTCCTCAATTGCTTGTATTCAAAAAAGAAATTAAAAGGTAGGGTGAAGGGTCACTTGGGTGACAGATGGTGGCTTGTGCTGATGTCCACACGAAACAGAGACAGCTGAAGTGATCAGTCAAAGATGGCCTAAATTTGAGTGTCGGTGAGTAGCTAACATTAGTTTGAGTTTGAAGCCTTAATTTAGGACTTAAATTCACCATGATTGATGGAAGCAACATTAAAAAAAACAAAGTAGAAGGAAGCATCTGAGAAGGATCCTACTAGGAGGATATGCGAACAAAAAAATGAGACAAAATGTCTTGGGTTAGATTTATTTATTAGAAAGAGACTAAAAGGGCATGAAAAAGTCATATTAAGCACAAAAAGTTGAAAGAGAAAGGGGCCTGGGCCTAGCTGTGAACCACATCAACCATTCATCAAATACAGACATAGACATGACGAGAGAAACATTTCAAATTGCAGCAAATGACATATATCTGAAATTTATAAACCTATTTTAGGAGAAATTATTTCTTTCTTTTTTTCGTTCTTTTTGTTTATGAACCTGACAAAAACATTATTAAAATAAATAAACCAACGAATGAATGGAAACTAGCTGGACTACACGACAAAAACATAAGTCTATCTGTTTCCTCATTTTCATGAACACCACACAATTCTGAAGAAGTACATCTAACGAGTTCATATCTATTAAGTTTATTTGGGGAAAGAAAGGGTGCAAGTTAGTCTAGGATCTGCAACGGTAACCCTTTCCAAAATGTTAGTAACTTTCTCCTTGCAATAACGATTAGTTTTGGTTTTGGTTTAATGACTCTGGCTATACTTTTTTTTATCTTTTATATGGAGGTACCCTTCAAGGTAGGGTTACATTGGACCCATCCCTGTCGGGTGAACCCCGGCCCCACAATGTGAGTGCTGGTAAATCAGGAACTCGCACAACAACAATGGGATTCGAATAGCTGACCTTTGAGTTTACAGTTGGCCCTAACTCGTCCTTCTAACCATTGTGATACACCCCTGGTTATACTATTAAGGCAAAGTTGGAAGCTTCTACTTACTATGTGGGTTTCAACACGCCTCCTCCTCCCGTGTGAGGTCACTCAAGTTAAATGCATGGACGATACACATTGGGTGATATTCGATAAGATGTCACAATGCGATCATCCAATTCGAAATTAATGCTCCAAAACGGATGTTATATCAAGTCTTAAAATTTGTAGGTCATATTTTGAGAAAATAGATGCATTTTGAAGTGAACAACCACCTTGCTTGATTTATGGTATGCAGAAAATGCAATGATTTATGCAAAGTCCTACATGACATAACATATCATTTATGGAGCTCTATCCCACACACTATACAAATATATGTTGAAGAAATCAAAAACATAAAATAAACAAAAATAGTTAGGAACATTCAAAATTCAAAATTTTGACTTACCAACTGTGGCAGAATTGAAAGTTGTGCTGCCATCCACCACGTTTCTACTTGCAGTGATGATAGTGCTGGTCCTCCCATCTCCCAAAAACATGATGTTGGTCTTTTTCTTAGGCACATCCACATTTTCTCTGTACACCCCTGCCTTTATTCTGATCACATATCTAGTGCTGCTCTTCTCTGGGGCCGCAGCCACCGCTTCTGACACCGTCTTGTAATTCCCACTGCCGTCTGCTGCCACCACCACGTTAGGCGTCACAGTCGACGACTGCAACAGCCGCCTGTCCGCCACCGACAGCCACTCCGGCCACCCCTTCTCTTCCACCACTTCCTCCTTGAGCTTCCGGTTCACATTCATTTTGCTGGCATTTGCAATATCATTATCTGTCATGTTCCTGATCATAGCCAATGCATTGCTGCATAGTTGTTCTACGTGTACCTGTATCGTTATTAGATTAATTTAGACTATCGCTTCTACATTTTTTTTGAGAAAAAAAAAACAGAGAAATATTGAAGGATAGATCATGATGTACCTGCCCCTTCTCCAAAACTTTGCGAACTTTTTTGTCAGCGTCGTCATGAGAGAACCCATCAAGGCAAGTCTCCTGGTTGGTAATGGCGGAGCTGATGAGAGTCTTGAGGTCATCAGCATACTGAGCCAAAGACTTCTTCTTATTAGGGTACTCATGGAGATCTGCAACAGCAGCATGGAGCTCATCGAGAGTCTCATCAATGTTCTCCAAGCAGTCATGGAGAGCAACCTTCTCGCGCTTCGTGAGCTTCTTTCTGGACTTCAAAAGCTTCTTGACAGCGAAGAAATTGTGCTCCACGGCTGTGGTCGTGATGTTCAAGGACAATTCTATGACATCTTTCTGGCTCGAAACTTTCTTGGCGGCTCCGGGGGCGGCGAGCGTGGAGAAGCAGAGGTCAGGGTAGAGGGTGGAGCTGCATGAGCTTTTAAGTATAGCGTGGGAGGCGGCGGAGGCCTCGCTGTCGTCGCCGGAGTTTTTGTTTTGGGACTTTACTCCGGTGGCAATGCCGATTACAGCGCCAACTAGTAGGATTGCTGCGACAAGGGCTACGAAGAGTTGCTTCTTGTTTTTCTTGGAGATGGATATTTGTTTGCCTGAATCAGACATTTTGGCCAAGAAGTCTTTGATTCTGGTCATTTTGGAGAATGGGGTGATTGGGGAAGAGGAAGAGATGGGTTTAAATGGAGTTGGGAAGGGAGGAGGGGGATTGTTTTTATATATAATGAGTGAAGTTTGAGTGGTAGGGTAGCTCGCTCTGGTGTTAGAACTTAGAATGTGTCCTTCGCCAGTAGGATATACCTTTCACATTTACCTATGTGGGTTAGAAATCCCCTTACAGACAATGAATACTTGTATTAACTTTCCTCTCCAATCAATTGTACTCAAAAAAATATCCCTCAGTTTCGGCCACAACGAGTCCGGCCAATTAAAAAAAAGAAAGAAAAAGTAACTCTCAACTTGCAGATCTGAGGGAGAAACTTTTCGCAGTCAAACTCTTTCCTCTTTCATATTTTGTTCATTGTCATTCATCATTATTACAAAGTGGATAGAATACATTTTATTTTGGGTCCCTTTATTTTGGGTGCATAGAGAAAACCACAGTTAATTTTATTTTGGGAATTTCGTTTCTGTAAGCTATGCAACTCTTCTTCCTCGTAAGTCAGTCTTCGGGTCCTTACTTTTTTGCGCTTAAAGGCAAACTGGGGCGCGATGGAGGGTGAACAAGGTGGGTGGGGGAGGGAATGGTGGCTTAGGGTTGTTAGAGATGGGTCGGGAAGGAAGGAGAGAGAAGGAGAGAGTTTTTTAATTTAATTTTATTATTATTTTACTTTATTATTTTGTTTTAAAAAGATTTAAAAGTAAAAATTAACTATGGTTATCTCACGAACATGTGTCAATTTTCTCGTGCTCATCTTGGTTAGGCAAGGCCCTGCCTAGAAGTAAAAAGTGGTACGACAAAAGATTATGATGAAATGTAAAATCTTGTGCTTATTTGCTACTATTCCTCGGTAAGAAATTATAACATACTACGGTAGTATAATCAAGTAGTATATTTTGTACACGTGCTATAATATAGATAAATGATATTGTTTATTTTCTCCTTTTTTAGGGAATGATATCAATATATTTAAAACACGTATACAAAATGTATCGCGTGATCATACTGCTGTAGTTTTCTATAATTGACACAATAATTATTATTAAAAACTGCTTGCCTAAACTGCAACAATTGGACATGGTGTTATTCTCACGCAATATTTTTTTAGTTGCTGACAAATAAAATTGATTTAGTAATGTAGGGTAAGATACGAAACTTTTCTACAGTGAATTTTTTATATGTACTTTTTTTTCCTCTTTTGATTGGCATAAATTCCGCGATAGTTGAGTTGAGGACAACTAAGCTCTTTTTTTTTCTCTTCATGATTTGCCATGACTTTTCTTTCTTTATTGAGCTTTTGATGGCAAACAATGTATAAAGCTCCAAATGCTAAAGAGCAATTAGAGATTAGAGATGCCAATGACTAGGGCGGCCAGGCCCCTATTTGTATGCTCTTTAACACGTGATATATGCTAAAAGATAACTATGATCAAGAATGAAGAAAATGACTGTTCATCAACTTTTTCTTTCTTTCTTTTTCCCAAAACCCAAAACCTTTTATTACTTTTATTTTATCCATGGTATCAAAATCTAACTCGATGAAGGTCGGGCTGCTTTTCATAAGCCCTCCTTTAGAACTACCGATTTTGAGTTAGCTTAATTTATAGAATGATTAATTAAAAGCCCTTCACAGCATCTGTGTTTGATCAAAGATAAACTTCAACGTTACAATAAAGCACATCAACAAGACATCAAAAGTATCAATCTCTAGAAAGCAACAAATAACATGTTAAAACGGACAAAAGCCGCACTAAAACTACTCCAACATAACCTAAATCCTAAAGCAACCTATGAGTCTAAACGAACCATACCACCACCACCTGAAGAAGTGCTGTCACGGCCACACCCTCCACCGCATCCAAAAAAGATTTAGAAAAAACATAATTCAGCGATTTACATGGTTACACAGTATCCGTGTTGTCCTAGTATTAACAATTTGTGTACTCGAATCATCACAAATCATAATCACGTCGTGTTTTATTTTTAATGATAGCTAAGCACACCCTGATCATAATCTTTGTTTAATGTGTGAAAAAACGCATGATGTTTAAGCTTAATCGGTGTAGTGTAATTAACAATTTGGCAAGGGGTGTCGTGTCGGCAAGGAATCAAAATGTTTTAAACTATATTTTGGTTGCATCCAGCTTAGACGACCCACGCATAAAAGAGAACTTTGCATTATTATATGAAATTGTATTTCGAGTACATTTCACCATCTTATACCAAAAAACTGAGACAACTACATAAATATGAAAAAGACAAATATACTATTTTTTCTTTAATTTTTCATAGATTTAAAGGCAATATATATACGAATTGAAAAAATACTAAATTATTTATACGGATAATAACTCTAAAATAAGTGAATGTTTAATTTTAAAATAAAACGGGAACCAATTTTTGGAATTGAAATAAATTTCTGTTATGTAATAATAATATTGTAAGTTGTAGTGCAATAAGCGACAAATAAGTTTGATAAAATAACAATTTTAATCAGGCCTAATTTTGACCAATAGTGCTAATTTTAGTTTTCCTACAAAATATATATGTAATAGATGCATGTGATATGACAGTTACATATACTCTGTCAGATCTTCCATTTGGGGGATTCAGATGCTGGAAGAAATCTAATATAATATCATTAAAAAATTTAGTTGGTTAATGATTTTCGAGTTGAGTGATAGCTACTAATTCGAGTTAATTAAGAATGGCTCCTAGTCCTCGCATAAAAAGTCCTACATTGAAAAATTAACAAAATAAATACAATATATTATGAGTGGTTCCATTATTTATTTCACCGAAACTTTTTGTGATAAAATCTCACATCTACTGGCCTTTATATGTGGTTAAATTGGGAACAATATCGGTATTACTAGTAGTGAGGGAATCAATGGACTTAAAAATTTTAAATTGTTTGATGGTGGAATTGAACTCCTCAAATAAGCTCCTCACTCTAAACTCCTCATTATAAAAGCTCCTAAGATGGACAATTTTCCCATTGAAGAAGACATCTACTTATGAAAAGAAAATAAAGAAACGAAGAAGGGATGGGTTTACATATACATGAGCATTTTTTGTTTACTATTTTAATCCAATGTGTATTCTCACCATCATCTTTCTTAATACTTGATACATATCCATAAACGTAATAATAGTTAACTTTAAAAGTTGAGAGAAAAATATTTCCTTATCTACCTACCAAGGCTTTGACAATCTATAAAAAAATTGGTTAAAAAATATTATCATCTTTACGATTAAAACAATGAGATTGGGAGGACCATTCCCAGCTGTATGTTTTAAGTTAGAGATGCAATAGTAATAGCTTCCAAGGACAGTTGTCCCCCCTATTGCACCCAATCGATCTGTTTGTTTTTCAGTCTTTAATTTTGACAACTAGAAACTGAATGCCAAATCAATTACAAATTAATTCTCAGTGGATGTTTGAAAAGTCTACACACCTTTCCACGGATAAGTAAAAATATCATATACACTACACTGTAAAGCACACAAGTTGACCTACAAGTGGAGAAAATCTATTGGACCAGTACTTAAATTATATTTTTATATACATTAATAATTAGTTTTTAAACTCATAACCTTTTTGTAATACAAGCGATAAGGAAGAAGAATCGAACCTATAATCGGGTACACGGATAAATGCTCTTCATCAAATAAGCTACAAATCCCTTGCTCAAGTGATATAATTTGTGTAGACTTGTAACAACATATATATGTTTCCAAGAGTTGAGAAAGCCATCAGCATGAAAATTCTTGTTAACCTGTGTGAGGCTACAAATAACAACAACAAAAATTTCCTGAAAGGGATTTTTCCTTTTCTTTTTTGCCAACAAATGCAATAAGTAGTCTTCTAGCTAGCATGTTATTGTCTTGTTTCTTTCTTTTGTTGAATTAATTTTGTCTTTGCTTAAGAGAGGACAAGAAAGAAAATGAGGCATGAGAGAAAAAGAAAATGAGATGGCAGAGATTCATGTACTACATGCATGCATCTCGTCCCACTCAACTATACATATCTAACTTTAATATAAGCGATATTGACCGAGAGGAGAATTGAGCCTAAGAAGTTAATGTAAATACTTTTAACTATATGAGTTACAACTGCCTCGCTCTTCCGGTTAGTTAATTATATATAACAATACTCACTAATGTATGAATTGGGACCTAGATTAAGAAAATCCTCCATCCAAAGCACACATACTTTGTAAACCCAACTTCATGTAAAAGACAAGGAGGTTAGTGGCATAGGGACCAAAAGTTTGTACATGTACAAAGGGCCAAGAGCCAAAGAGATGAGGCTTTAATCTTATCCGTGTCAAAAGACTTGTAACGTGTTGAGAAGAAACTTCGTTGAAAAGAAAGACCCAAAGAGTCTGTCAGAGAGTCTGTCAAACCCGTGCAAAGTTCCAGTATTCAAAGCACAACCAGAGCATCTTTTCAAAGAATTATAAACAAAAATATTAAGAGTATATATAAATGAATAATACCGTAACATAACAACACAGTATTATTTTTTAATTATATCTTAAAGAACACATGCATGTGATGTTATTGAGTACAGAAACAAAAAAAACAACACATGTTATTATTCTCTCTACTTTGATGCTAACCATTTAGGATTTCGATAATACATCTTTTTGATAAATAAAGAACACATATTATTATTTTGTTGGGCAGCTAATGATACTCTTAACTTTTTTTTTCTTTCATGTATTAGACCATGTATTATTATTTTTCAAAAAAGGTATTTGATCCTTGCTTAGGAGGCATTTATTGCATACGTGAGTTAGGTCAGTGAACCTGTCTCCTTCCATCCAAGTTCAAATCTCCTCCATAGATTAAAATAAGTTCCGATATTATTCATTTATATAGAGGCCCAATATCCATGAGACTGGTCCAATGTCCGCCTCGTTGCACCCTAAACCCTTGACCGAAAAGGGAGAAACCACACAATTTTAGTAAGTTTTATTGTAGAGGCCCAATATCCATGAGTCTGGTCCGATCTTGTGGTGTCATGATCTTTAGACTAGGCCCAGTGAAAAAATTCAACCGATTAAAAAAAGAAGTTCAGTTATTTACCTAAGTGGTCTCAATACTGTCGGGTCGGGTTGAGAAATTTCGTTTAAAACCCTTAAACCCTTAACGATCGAAACGCAGCCGTTTAGAGCGAAGGCATGCCAACAACGTTTTGGTTCAATTTCTAGTTAGGTTTGTGAACAGAGAGAGTATCAGACTAGCGGCAAGTCCACAGAAGCAAAAGTAAGCTTCATCTTTTCCCATTTTTCATTGATAAAAATAAATTTATGTTCTTCTGAATTGAATTGCACTTTCCATTTTCCTAATTTCTAGGTTTTCAAACAATAATATTATTGGAAGAAAGAAAGTTAGCTACTTTTGTTATTGATTTCATTTGTTTATTTAAATTTTCAGCGTGCTGGCTGTTTACGTTCTCTGACTTAATTGCTTTGTTGTTTGTTTGGGTTATTGGTAGTTATACTGTTTTATACTAGGAAGCTGTTGAAATTTGTGTGTGAGTGGTGCTGGGAGGGTTGCTTATGGTTTCTTTTGGGTCTAAGGCATTGCCATTGAGACGACTTGGAGGCATAATGGGTGATGAGGATAATTCACACAAACGGAGTAGAAAGAAAATGGGTATGAGCCGAAAGCCTGACAAACAAAGTAATTACTTTGATGCCAATGTCAACAAAAATGGATCCGGTCGGGGCTCACAACGTCAAAGCGATTCGGAAACACGAAGATCAGTGGTTAGGTATTACATGATAAGTTTTTTCAATTACGGGTTTTGAGAAAGATGGTCACTTTGTGAATTGTTTGGCATTTTAATGTTTTTGAGTACTTGTTGTAGGAAACAGGTTGATCCCGAAACCACAAAATACTTTTCGGAAATTGCCAACCTTATTGAGAGTAATGGGGTTGATATGGAGGAGCGGTCGGTTGTATGTGGTAATGCCCTGGAGGAAGCTAGGGGGAAAGAATTTGAACTTGCTACTGATTATTACTTAAGCCACACTATGCAGACTCTTCTTGAGGGCTGTGACGTTAACTCCCTTTGTTCTTTCCTTCAAAGCTGCGCAAAGGACTTCCCTTCTATTGCAATGGACCGTTCTGGTTCTCATGTAGCTGAGACTGCAATCAAGTCTTTATCTCAGCATCTTCAGGACAATGATGTCTATTCTGTTATTGAGGACACTCTAAATGCAATATGCAAGGTATTAAGTGTTTGATGTTCTTAATTACAACAAGTGATTTTGGGTCAATATCTTCAGCATTTGGTTAGTTGTTGCCTGTTCTATCTCTGGAATTTTAAAACCAGAAGATATCCAGATAATTTGATTATAATAAGCTAGCAGTTATGAATGTTAAATGTTCAATTAAGTGATGTAAAAACTTCCAGTTTCTTTTTTTTTTCTTTCATTTAAATTTTTTTAAAACAGTTGAAACAGAAAGGTAGTAGGCGTATGTAAACTATGATCTATTTTTTTCCCTTCAATTCATAATATAATATATTTTGTTTCTTGTCAGGTGATTGTAAAGAATCCTGGTGATCTGATGTGCGATTGCTATGGATCTCATGTTCTACGAAGTCTTCTTTCTCTTTTTAAAGGAGTACCATTGGATTCTTCCGAGTTTAACAGGAGAAAGTCTTCTTCAGTCCTTGCAGAGCGGTTGAATTTCAAGGCATTTCGAGCAGACACAGATATTTCACCACAGGCTGTACAGGGATTTCCAGGTTTACTTGACTTTCTTATTTCAGGGATGTCAAAGTGTATCCAGAACAACATTAAGACCATGCAAGTTGACCAGTACAGCAGTTTGGTTCTGCAGGCAAGTTCTAATATACTATCATACTATTTTTTTCCTACTCCTAGGAGTTGCTTAATGTCAATTGAGAACTGAGAAGTTATTCATTACCAAATATATAAAAATAAAGTTAATATAGTGTTGACAACATGGTATTAATAGCATCTTAATCGTAATATAGTGTTAACAACTCCATAATTCAGTTTTCATATATGGTCCAGATCTCCATTTGTGATAGCATCTGATGAGTCTTAAGACAATCCACCAGAGTATACTTCTCAAAATTTGTGACAAATTTAATATACCCAATTCTAAGTGTGGAAGTCTGTTTTGTGGTCGGTGGGTTTTTACCCTTCATTTGTTCATCTATGAAAAGGGGAGGGAGCAAATTTTCTTTTCATTTAAGCATTTGTGGATGAAATTGGTGATGTATAATAATTTGATCATCTAAAACTTGATCTTTTGGATGCCTGGGATTTCTACAGAATCAAGTTCTTTTCATAGTCTTATTTTTTGTGTTTCTTTTTCATTTGCAGTATACGGGCATGGTCTGGGTCCATGTTGAATTGTGTTATAACATTTTTATTTTGCCTGGCAGAGTGCTTTGAAATTGTTAGCAGGAGATGAAGAAAAGCTGTTGCAAATAATTCCCATTCTTATTGGATGTACCAGGGAAGAAATTTTAGAAGGAGATTCCATTAAAACGACTAAAGCGAGAAATATTTTATATCTTATGAAAGAAACAGCATTTAGCCATTTAATGGAGGTAAACACTTTCTTCATAAGGTTTGCATGAACAATGCTTATTCCTGCGTGAAATTTTACAAGAGGACAAGTTGCCATGTTCTTCTATTAATTGTGTACTTAATCCAGGCATGCCTTTATAAATTGTCAATTTGATATCAAGTTGGTGTCATAAATGGCATGACGGAAATCAATCTTAATAATCATTTTCTGAAAACTACTAACTGATTTCATCCCAATATTCCGATATGATGAAATTTGTATAGTTTTATATAGCCTTTGCTACAATCATAACTTGTTTGAGCTTATATGTTAGTGAGATGGTTATGCTACATTAACAATTAAACTTCCTTTAGTCAATTGTGGGATCAAAATAATCTTTTCGTACCTACAGCTGTAACTATGCAGTTCTAATGGGTAACACAGCTTCTGCCTCCCCCAAAATTAAAAATAAAACAAAAAACAAGATATAGCTGGCCAAATGTGTAGAATGTGAAGGACTGATGACAAGACATCTATTTATCTTCTGCTATCCCTTTCTCCTTGAATGTAGCTTGGTTTATTTTCATTTTAATTATATGTTCTGAACATTGCAGGTTGCTTTGGAAGTGGCTCCTGAAGTCTTGTACAATGAAATGTTCACAAAAGTTTTTAGAAACTCATTATTTGAGCTTTCATCTCATCATTGTGGGAACTTTGTCATTCAAGCACTAATTTCTCATGCAGGGAGTCAAGATCAGGTATGTTTTGTGACAATGCTGCTTTTTGACACTTTATACCCCTTATCATGCTCCATCGCACCCTGTAATTCTTTTCGATTAGCATTTCCATTATTCAGAGTTAATATAAGTGTTAACTTCAAATTAGCTTCTTCCATTTACTTTTCTGTACTGCTCTCCTATTTTAGCTACTTTGGCATATCTCCTTGCAAAAGGTGGTCCTCAATCTGTCATAACACCTTTTTGCCAATTTGTCCATTAGATGGAGGTGATCTGGGAGGAGCTTGGTTCGAAATTTAAGGATCTGCTTAAAATGGGAAAATCAGGAGTTATTGCTTCGCTGATTGCTGCAAGTCAAAGGCTTCATATTTATGAACATAAGGTCAGAAATGAATTTGTGTTATTGTTCATAATTTCTTTAATTTCACCTCGGTATTTGTGTATTTTAAATTTAACATATTCTGCCAAATTGTGGCCCCCCCCAAAAAAAAATCAGTTCGATTACAGTTTTACTGATGAATAAATTAGATGGATCATGGATATTTACTTGTTAACAAGACTTTGTTCTGGTTGTGAGTCCAGATACTGATTCTGATCGTAGTTATGTTTCCATTACTTGTTTGACAGTGTTGTGAGGCCCTTGCTATGGCTGTACATTCAAGCAATGAGTCTTCAACATGCATTGTTCCTCGGATACTGTTTCTTGACAGCTATTTCTACTGTGAAGATAAGTCTAATTGGAATTGGCCAAGTGGTGCTAAAATGCACGTCATGGGTTCTTTGATTCTGCAAGGAGTTTTTCGATTTCAAAATGTATGGAACCTTTCTCGTAGTTGTACTCAAATCGGAGCCCCCAACAATCATATTAGGTGTTTCTATATATAGTTATATAGTTTTAGCATATTGTGATGCCTCTTAAAATATTCATATAAAGACTTGTAGCTTTTCCACTGTTGCACTCTCTCCATTTCCATTTAAAAGAAAATCACCCCCCACTCCCACCCCGTTTGTATGCCATCTTTTCTCTCTATGTAATATTCTGTTTCCATTGATGGAATATCTAATTTCAATTTTGCCTTTCTAGAGAAAATCTATTGATTTTGGTCGCTGCAATTATAAATTCATATATTCTTGTTAGGACATTCAGGAAATAAAATAATGCAATTAGGATCGAAGCTCGTTCGCTTAATTGGTTCTTGCATTGCAATCTTGTATTTGTTTATACTGATTTACTGTTTCACTTCACAGGAATTTATACAGCCTTTTATTACAAGTATTACATCCCTCAATGCTGATAATATCCTCGAAGCTGCTAAAGATTCTGGTGGTGCTCGTGTTATTGAAGCTTTTCTAAGTTCAGATGCTTCTGCAAAACTGAAGCGCCGACTAATCATGAAGTATGCTGTGTAACTTAATTGGTAGATTGTATGCTTACATAGCCTGTGTATCTACCAGGATGCCCATATATTTGTCTTATGGTTCTAGGCAATTAAAACATTTTTTAATTGGATCTTCTGTTGCTTACTTTGAAGGCTTCGTGGAAATTTTGGAGAGCTTTCATTGCAATCATCAGGTTCCTTTACTGTTGAAAAGTGTTTTACTGTGGGTAACATCTCACTGAGAGAGGCCATAGTATCTGAGTTGTTAACCGTGCAAAGTGAGCTTTGGAATATGAAGCAAGGTCCTCATCTCATGAGGAAATTAGATGTTGATGGGTAAGCTGTTGGCCATGTTCTATTTCAGAATATCAAGATTTTTATGTGCTTCATTGTTAGTCAGGATCTGTGTCAATCCTTTTTCTTTGTTAAGGAAAGCTTGCTCTTGTATCTTAAATAATTCACCGAAGTAATTAGCACATAGCTGGCTATCTTCTGTCACTCATTTGTGCACAAACATCTTTGAAGAAACCATAAAATTATCATTTTGGATACATTGTTTTAGCATTATTTGTTAGGAGTTGAATCTTTGCAGTTTATGTACTTAACCTTGGGTAAATGACAGGTTTGCTGCTAGACCTGATCAATGGAGGTCCAGGCAAGAATCAAAACAATCAACTTTCAATGAATTCTATTCTACATTTGGCTCTAGTGAGACCAAGCCGTCAAAGAACAGCAGCTTTCTTTCTGATGATTCTAAGAAGACCTCACAACCGAATAAAATAAAACAAATGAGGGAAGAAATTGCACATCTCCAGACATCTCCTGCACCATTTTTGAGTACAACAGGCTTCAAACGCAAACCAAATAAACCAGAAAACAGCAGCAAGAAGTTTGCAAGAAATTCGGCCGATGATGATGTTCCTAAAGTGAAGAATAAGTCGAAGAATATAGTCACTGATACATGAGGATGTGGATCATCTGCTTCAATCTCATGTTTTGTAACCTTCTCCAGCGCCACAGAGGATATAAACCCAGTTGGAGAGGGAGAGAAATGCCAGCCTGGAAGAAGCTCCCAAAAAGAAGGAAAAAAATGCTGGTTGGATATAACTATTTAATTGCTCTTAGTCTTGAGATGTTTGAATTGGTAGCATAGGCTAACTGAATTGGAGAATTTCATGTGTGAGAGCCAAGTTCTTAGTTCTGTTTTGTTCTTGTTCCCGTTTTTCAAGTTGAGGTTTTTAAGGTATAGCCTTCTGTAACGGAATGATACTGTTCTGTATGTACCAAGAAAATTATAGATAATTTTACCTTCAAGAGCCTTGAATGAATGAAAACTAACGCTGTCTAGTTTCTCCATGTTTGGTTCTGTACTTCCTTTCTTTCAGACATCTATGAAGGAGGAATTGGATTTGGCGGCGTCCTTGGGCCCCGTTTGGGATTGCTTTTTTTCGCCAAAAACTTGCTTCACTTTAAAATTAAGCAGTTTTAGGTGTTTGGTAAAAATAAAATATCTCGATTATTTTAAAAGCAATGGCCTTTTGACAGCAGCTTTTAAAAGCAGGCTATGGGTTGCTTTTCAAAGCTGCTTTCAAAAGAAGCAGAGATGAACCTTTAATGAATTTTTTTAATTCCCAAAATACCATCATTTATTTTAAAAAA
Organism: Prunus armeniaca; assembly: GCA_903112645.1. Taxonomy (NCBI): domain Eukaryota; kingdom Viridiplantae; phylum Streptophyta; class Magnoliopsida; order Rosales; family Rosaceae; genus Prunus; species Prunus armeniaca. The sequence goes on along the minus strand of CAEKDK010000003.1, from coordinate 2,486,810 downwards.
TAACACCACCTCCACTTCCACATCCAACTCCACCACTTACACCACCACATTCACTACCTCCACAACCACCGCCATCGCCACCGCCACCACCACCACCACCACCTCCTCCACCACCACAACCACCACCACCACCACCACCATGCTGCCACCTCCACCACCATGTTGTCACCACCACCACCTCCACAAGCGCCATCCATACCACCACCACCTACACAAGCGCCATCCATACCACCACCACCTTCATTCCATCACTACCACTACTACCACATGATTACTACATAACACTTTTAACATAATGTCTATTTTAGTCATTATTCACAGTTACAACAATTTTATATTAAAACTTACCAAACGGTTTTGACACTGATTTTTGTACTAACAGCACTTTAAAAATATTGTTTACCAAACACGGAGCTGTTTTACTTTACAGCTAATTATTTTCAAAGCACAGCAGAAACAACTTTTTTTAAAAGTGACAGCAATCCCAAACTGGACCTTAGAAGGACGAGCCAACCTGCTTTTATAAGGGTTCTTCCTTGCCGTGGTGTTTATGATGTGATTACACAAATGGTGCAAAAATAGGTGAAAAAAATAGGTGTTTATGATGTAAAAACCGTTGTGTAATTATCATAGATGTGTTAGTCGTTGATTTCTACCTAAATTGCTGGTGCGAAAATAGATGAAAAAATAAACCAAATTTGGATCTGATATCAGCGGAATCATGTGCTAAACTCTCAGTTACATAATGCAACTCTGAGCTGTATGCTTTGGCCGAAACGGTGAGATATATATTTCAATAAAGGGTCACGTGACCAGGCACGTGATAACAATGTTAATAGTATGATATTATCTTGCGTATCAGTGACTAGGCAGTGGTTTCAAACCAAAATTGAGGAGAAAACATTTGATCTTGTTCTTGTTTCTCAATCCTTTTGTATTTGTAACAGAAACATGTTATTTTTCTATATATACATCACAAAAAGACTACAAATTTACACTCAAAATCAGAGCTAACAAAACCTTAGCTAGGTAGCAAAACTGCAGTTGCATTACAAGTGGTCTAAAAATGAATGAGAGAGAAAGCTAGCTAGCTAGATACCCTTATTGTTCTGTACTTCCACCTTCAGCCACCTTATGGAGGATTGGACCTGGAAAAAGAAAGCAAGGCAACTGAGGTCAATTATGGGAAATCTTCAAGTGGTGGAGATAAAGAGGCATGAAAGAGCTTGCAAGTATACTTTACTTGTTCTGTGTGGGATTTGAAGTGCTTGGTGGTATTCTTCTAAAGCTTGAGCCAACTTGCTTATACGGGTTCTTCTTCTTTGCCTCCAAATCTTCAAGACCTTGTGATGAAGATGCAGAAGCTGCTTTTTTCGATGCAGAAGCAGAAGTTAATGGACGAGCTTGTGCTGTTGCAATATCAGGCCATGTTGAGAGCACCATGGAAAGAGCAAGAGCCAGAGCAGCTAGAACTCTAGACCAAGTCTTCATATTCATCTGCTCAGTGAGTGTGAAGAAGATAGATAAACTTGAAGCCTATGATTAGATATGAAATGAAATGATGGTCTAGTCTTTGATTTATATACCAAAATTTATGTTCCAAAAAAAAAAACGAAGGAAAAATCCCAATTGGGATCTGATATCAGTGGGATCATGTGCTCAACTTTGACTGTTGTGACATGCTGCAACTCTGACCTGCAGATTTTGGAGAAGAAAATGATGGTTTATGATGTATCCACCTTATATTTATATTTTTTAATTTGCAATTTTCTGCAATTGGGGTCATGTGATGAGGCACGTGATTTTAATATTAATAGTAGTAATGTTGTTTTTGGGAAGCTAAAAGGGCTGTTTATTATAATGTTATTAGTGATTAGGCAGTGGTACTTGTTTACTGGGACAGTGTTGGATCTAGAAATATGATAACAGCTGCTGATGACTGAAACTAGTTGGCTTGGCACTTTTTTTGTACTCTTTTGAGGAAGCTCTTTGGATCTTGTGGTATTGCCTTTTTATTTTTATGTTTGTGTTGTCCTTTTCTTTTTCTCCATAATTTTCTTGATCAGTAAGTAATTATAAGGATCAACAGAGAGATTGTTTCCATTTACCAATGATTAAAAGAACTGAAGATAGAGATTTCCTGATGGAGAGGAACAGAAGGAAGTCTTCCACTTCCGGAAAGAAAGCTCAAAGTGGTCATAATGTACGTCATGGCAAATCGAGAATTGGGCGGGCTGTATCTCACCCTAATTCTTTTTACTTTTTATATAAAACTTTAGCCCACATGATCATTTGATGTGGGAGGGAGATAGAAATGAGTGAAAAATATGTTTCATGGAAGTTTTACTCCATTCAACCAAATTCTCAACTTTACTTTATCTCTTCCGCTCATATTAAAAATATAAATCTGCCGACATGTTAGATTATGACTAGCAACCGTCGTTGTAGCGCGAAAGATTTTCCAATAAAACATAAATTTGAAAATTTGAGATATATTGAGTCAAAATTGGATATAATGTTTTTGTGGTGTGTGTATTGAACACGTGTGTAAATCCCATTATACGATTGTACTATCATTTATGTATTACTGCCTTTTTTCTCTTGGAATTTTATTTCCCGAATATATAGGAATTCTATTTTTTTGGAAGAGCCCCAAAAAAAATAAAAATAAAAAGCGAGCGCATCTCATCTAGGTTGACTAAACTACCCTTAAAAAGCCGCCGACCTCATTCGCAGAGGGGAGAATCAGGGGTATAACGGTCATTTAAAGTTGACCGGATCAGTTGTGGTCCTATGAAAGATGGGTAGGAGCTGAGACTGCCGAGGGGCACTGACTTCACAAATAACGCCTTTGAAAACATCGTTAAATTGGAAATCGCTGAATACGACGTCGTCCTTCTGCTTTTAGCTGCATTTGTCTTCGTAAACGCATACATGTGCGATCGAGGTCTCTTGCTTATCTCCCAAACGCCGATCTCATCAGGTTTTGCTCCAAATTCAATTTTTCTCGTTTCGGATCTACGTTCCTGCATAACCGTTCCATATGTATTTTTTGTGAATTTTTGGTTTTTAAATGTTGAGTTTTATTGCTTGGTTGAATTCGTAAGGCTTAAAGTTTGGTGCTTGACATTAGGAATTTATGATTGGGTTTGTTGTTAATATAGTTTAATCAAGCAGATAAATGAAGAGGGTGAAATGTAGAGATTGCAATTGGAGTTGGCAATTTTTTATTTTGGGATTTTCTATGCTAAAACCCTAAATTCTAATTGAACGCTTGATTATACTAAATTTACATGTATTTTTGTCCAGTAAATGGTTTAATTTAATACATTCTCACTTTGATCTGTAAAGTTGATTGCTTCATAAGAATCTAACTTTGTGTGTTATTTTCTTCTATGTTTATCAGAGAATTGGTAATAACATTTGAAACCAAAGAAGTTCACTATTATATTATTCTCTACAATTTTTGTGAAATGGCGGAGAAGGCATGTGTCAAGCGCCTCCAGAAGGAATATAGAGCCCTCTGCAAAGTATGACTTCTTTTGTTCATCCCAACTTGTTTTCAAATTTCTGTTATAATCAGTTCATGTCATTTAGATCCTAATTATGTGATTAAATTTGCTTGCTTGACCAGTGTATATATTCTGATGTTTCACTGCGATATCAGTATATGGTTCTGTTATATACTTTTAGTGTTATCTTTTGGTCTTGTTACATTCATAAATTGGATGGTTAAATCTCTCCTTTTGTTTTCTTTCGGTTAGTTTCTTGATCGCATCATGTTATGGAGTTTGGCTCCTCTCCATGTTTTTTGTAATTTTTGTATTGTTGAACAGATTGATTGCTATTATTTTTCTCATTGGTCTGGAACTATAGCTGATATATGTGCGGGTGCTATTGTTTTTCTCATAGGTTTGGAACTATAGCCGATATATGTGCATTAGTTTAAGAATTGATGTCTCCTTTTGACTACCCTGTGACTTTATTATGTTTTATCCTTCTGGATGTTGCTAACAGTGCTATATGCCGATGTACAGGAACCAGTTTCTCATATTGTGGCCCGTCCTTCGCCAAATGATATTCTCGAATGGCGTAAGTTTATTTGCAACTGACTTCCTTTAAATTCAAATAGGATTTTTCTTGGTGTAATTGTAATTTGTATCAATTAAAAAACGCTATATGAAAATTTGAGTTTCGAGTGACATTTTGGCTCTCTTTATATCAGCAAGACGAAGAGTTGTGGTTCCAATATTTAGTGAGTAAATAAGGTGAATTTCATTTGCTCATATGTGCCTAAAACTTTGAGCAAGATGTGGCATAAGAATCACAGTTTGCGAAATCAGTTAAGGCATTGACCAGCTTTGTTAAAAAATTATGACGCTTGAAGTGCAACTGAAATTTCCTCAATCTCCTGCTTTCTTGAAATTTCGGTCCAGTACAGTGGAAATAGGATTTGTCAAACTTCCTTATAATTTATGCTCGGTTTGAGCATTTTTGGTATTTTCCCTATTAACTAATATTAAATGCCAGTTCTAGAGTTTGTTTATGTTAATTTAAGGATTTTAGTGATGTGCCACCATACTTCTAGTCACATTGGAAGTGCAGAATCTAAAGCAAACACACGATAAATCTGTTTTTTGTGTAATTCATCCTTCTCATACTCCTTCTTCTATAGTATTTCTAAGTGTGTAGGTACAGTTATCTACGTCATATTGTAATTTATTTCATTTTGTTTGGGGATTTTAATCTTTACTCTTTATATCTCATGCTTCAGACTACGTGTTGGAGGGAAGTGAAGGAACACCTTTTGCAGGTTTGTCTTACGTTACACCCCACCTTTTTCTGTATTTGGTGTGTGATTTTTGGTACTTTACATAAATTAGTCATTTGGTTTGATATCAAAGCTTAGCTTTTTTGTTTTTGGTACTTTATAGGTGGATTTTACTATGGAAAGATCAAGTTTCCTCCAGAATATCCATATAAACCACCAGGAATCAGGTATGTACTTTTTGTATGCCAAAATTATGAAGAAAATTTATTTTTTAATGTTTATGAGAAATATTGTGTTTCTGAGCATGCAATTGTTTTATTTGTACATTCACTTTGTTGATTCTAAATTACACTTTACTTCCTGTCTGTAGTATGACTACTCCCAATGGAAGATTCATGACTCAGAAGAAAATTTGTTTGTCTATGAGTGATTGTAAGTTTTATGGAGTTCTTTTTGAAATAGAATGTTTCTTTTTGTGTGCGAGTGTGCTTTTTTGTTTTTAAATAACTAACTTCATGTCTACCTATGCTTCTTTGCAGTCCATCCTGAAAGTTGGAATCCAATGTGGTCTGTGTCAAGGTTAGAGACACATCTGGGTTTAGAAGGAGCTTTTTATTTATTTTTTATGTTAATTATATTTGTGTGCTTTCTCTTGTTAGCTAGTTGCTATTGTTTATATTATAGTTGTGGTAAGTTGTAATTCCACTAACATCTGTTCTTCACAAATGCAGCATACTTACGGGGCTTCTTTCATTTATGGTGAGTTGATTGTGTCTCTTTCGCATGCTAATTTTATTTTGCCCTAGTTCCATTTGCTTAGCGAAAATTGTGATAACTTCCTGATGCAATCCTAGTAGAGTTTAATCTGTTTGGATGGTACTCAAAGTATAGGTAGCTGTATTTTTAAGTATAAACAAACTTTGATGATTAATGTCCCTTCTCCTGCATATTTCAGTAGTTCAGCCAATCTTTTTCTGTTGTAACTTGTTCTTATTTTTTTAACAGATAATACTTTCTTATTTAGATTTAATAGTTATCTTTGGTTGGGAATTTCACATTCTTTTGTTGGCTTATCTTTGAAGCATCTTTAATGTTTCAATTTCTCTTTTCTAATGCAGATGGACAACAGTCCCACTACCGGCAGTGTGAACACTACTACTGCTGAGAAGCAACGTTTGGCAAAGGCTTCTCTTGCGTTTAACTCTAAAAAGTAAGTCTGTTGGACCTGCTACAGTTTGTTTCATATTCTCTATCTTTTGATGATATAAGCCACACAAGGGCAAAAGTAAAATATGTTCATACATTGTTGTGGTCGAGCGTCCCATGCATCTTGTTCCGACCCTAGTGTGGGTTCTCCACTTTTGAGCTTGTTTCTGGTGTTCTATGTGACAAGTTTGAATCTGTATTGTACTGTCTAACAATTTTCTATGGAAACAGTCCAACATTCCGGAAAATCTTTCCCGAGTATGTGGAGAAGTATAACCAGCAGCAGCTTTCTGAGCAGCTTATTACAGAGCGGGTGTCATCTGAGCTATCTCAAGAAAATTCCAGGCCGTTGTTGGAAAAGGTTGATGACTCAACAGGAGGTATGAAAAGACTAGATGCCTTAAAGGAGGCGAGGAAAAACAAAAAGCAGTCATTCCCAACCTGGATGATGTTGTTGCTAATTTCCGTCTTTGGTGTTGTAATGGCGCTGCCTCTACTTCAACTTTAGTATCGTACAGCCCTAGTAGAAAATTTATTGGGGTCCCGTGGACATAAAACGTTTTGCAAGTCGAGTGGACTTGTTCCAAATACTCCTTTAGGTTTATCTTGTATCTAATATAATTTTGTATAGGAGGTTGATACTAAGGTCAGTTGAATCGCTTGGCTGATGTTTTTCCTTCTATGTCAATGTTTGGTCGTTGTTTGTCAATGTTCAAACATGACATGCTTGTGATGTTATTTCAACTTTAGTGGAGTTTCTGTTTCAACTTTGGGTTGGTTCTCTCTCTCTCTCTCTCTCTCTCTCTCATATATAAATATAAAGTAATGATCTGAAAACTCATTTCAGGGTTTAGAGTAAACCGAAAACTTGTTTTTGTCCCTTCATTTTCTAGATTATCTTTTCCTCGTTTCAGCTACTAAACTATTCTTCACTAATAAGGTTGAGAAGTGTAAAACAAAGGGAATTAGAACAATCCATTCCATGATTGCAACATGTATGCGATGACGTTGAGCAAAGGTGATGACTTTGGTTAAAAGTTTGTAACTTTGATTGTATAAAAAGCTAAACCCCACAAAATCCATAACTTTGATTCCCATGTTTCATGAAAGATGTTACCATTTATCAATTCAAAAGTATAATTTTACACCTAAACTTGAGGTAGGCTTCAAAATCATTGCATTAATGGCATGTTCACTAATCCGTAATCAGAATCAAAATAAGGAGTTGGATTTTGACTCTTCTCAATTCAATCCCTCCTCACCTGATTATGAATTAGTAAACATGCCATAAAGGAGGAATGAAGAAAAATGTTGTAGGACACTACATTCAAAGCCACATTCAACAGTGACAGTCACATTTGATTGTAATTTGCTGCAGACTGTCAATGGCTTTTTAGTTTATAATATAATTAAATGGCTTGATCCAAATAAGCTAAGGTTGCTTGCCTCTGGTCTGTTTCATAGGAGCATTGTACTGAAGCAATTTACTTTTTCTTTCTTTCTTACTATTTTTTAATACTTGGTTTTGTTTTGTGGACAAATAGCACTGAAGCAGGCAGCTCCTTGCTGCACGCCATAAATGGAGGAGGGAGATTTAATTAGCTTTTCCCTCCAAAAACTTTTCAAAGAGAAATCCTCAAAGTCCCCGAAACATGCTCCGCATTTGTCGCAATCCTACATGACCCAGTCCCCATGACAAAAGGTATCTTTCTTCTTTTCGTGTGGGGTTGTTTAATCCACTGTAAAAGTCATAAAACAGTGATTAATTAATAATATTAATTAATGTTTGCCTTAAGTGATAATGCGTTTGGTTTTCAAGTGTTTAATTAGAATCTGATACGTTTGCCGTATCAAGTGAGCTGCTTTAAGTATGTTGCTCATGTTGTGTGTCACTTATGGTTCATATTGATGCTTGCTTGCTTGCTGTATATATCTTGTCCTGCTTTCTTAAGCATTATGGAAAGAGAGAGAAACTTAACACTGCCATTTCAACTACCATTTCTGATTTGATTTCCCATCACCAATATGGTCTTTAAGTAGTAATTTCATTTGGGTGGTTGGCTCTCTGCCTTTCTGATAAATGCTTGCAAGAACAATGGACCACTTTAAGTTTCAGAGCTTTCTGGTTGTTTTTGTCTTCTTCAACTGAAGGTAGAGCCAGATGAGAATTTCATTTCATTTCATGGTCTTTATAAATTATAAGTCATCAATTGCAAACTTTCCTAGATTGTTATCCTTGCTCCTCTTTTTATTTAGGCAACTATGAAGAAATCTCCTGTGCACCCAAAGTATGACATGGAACATGAAGGCAATGGATTTGATCCTCAGGCTGACTTTTATCAGGTTAGATGATTTGATGTTTGTAAACTTGTCTTCATATCTATTGTTCCTCATAGGGATGGCAGTGGGCCAAATCAGGGGTGGGTATGCCATTCCCATCCCCATCCCCATTAAGCATTTTCTCATTCCCGCCTTCATACCTGCAATATTCAATTAGGGGATTTCCCATTTCAGCCTCTCCCCAATCTGCCCCATTACGAATAAAAAACTACTTTGTTGAACGAGAAAAAAACCACTATGATCACAACATATGTATAAATTCAATTTTATTAATTAACTAAAAATCTAGACTATTAAAATAAAATTGAATACATGTCCAAGACATGATCATCATTATAGAACTTCCTCAGCCTCTACTTTAATTTTCGTAGCTATTGTATTGTACAGGGTTAGATATCAAATCTGAGTTTGTCATTTTTTGGCCTGAAAAGGAAAGTTTGTTATTCAATGTCACATTGCACATTCTCTTTGCTAATTATCTGGTTTGAACTTTTTAAATATGGTCAGTTTCTGGAAGAAGCAAAACACTATGCAGTAGAGGCAGACTTCCAGAAATCATCAGGCTATCCAGAAGAAGGTGGAGAAAGAAGATTGGCCCAAGAGAAGAAGAAGAAATCATGGAAAAAGTTTCTATTTCCATGGTTGAAAGGAGATAAAATGAACAAAACTAGCATACAACCAGAAACCATATCTCATGCTTCTAATACAAGGCGGACAAATGTTTCTGGTCCAGTGTATGGCACCGGCAAGGTTACTGATGGTAGGCTCCGGCGTCCGACATCTGGGCCTATCGCCAGTCTTTTCAACCCCACAAAGAGATCAGGCAATGCAATACCCTATGTGTGTCTTGACAACAATGGCAGCCCTCAAGTTGTTAAAACCTATGGGCCTGTTTATCTGGTGACATAGAATGTCATGAAGAAGTTGGCTATAGAGAATTGAATCTTAACCTTTCTGCATCATGGAAGAAGTTCAACTAAATCATGAAACTATATGGTGGTAAGTTTTGGTGGCAAGAACAAGAAACTCTAATATGACAATTTTGCTGAAGTGCAGTGAATTTATGGACTCTACAATGAATGGGTTGTCATGGAAATGTAGTTGGATCATCAAATGGAAGAAACTTGGGAATTTTCTACATCTTGGTTGAATTTGAATAATCCAAGCATATGGAAAAAGCTGCAGATCCTTTAGGTGTTATGTTATTGTGTTTTATCTAAAACAGAAGTTCGAATCCTTGGCAGCCAAGTCAATTTAGCCTTGTATTGATTTCCTTTCTTGTGGTTTGTCAGTAATCAAGGGAAGCAATTATCTGTGTAGCAAAAATTGCATATGCCCTTGATTATCTATCAAACCAAACTTAGAGCATATTCAAATTGTTCTGGACAGTGTTTTTGATGTTTTATTTTCATTCAAACTTCAACTATATCTTCATAATTTCTCTATTCATGTGTCATGTTGAGCAGTTAAAAAGAAGTAATTTTTCGCCAATCAGCAGGAAGCCTATTTTTAGTAAAAATAAATTAGCTTTTAAGAGGGAAACTATACTTGCCCAACAATGCCTCATATACAATGTTTCTGCTGAAAGAGATAAACTACACTTGCCCAAGAAATTAGCTTTTAATATTTCTGCAAATGCTTCATCCGCCAATGGGGTCTTATCCCAATGGTAGAGATGTCAGCATGCAGGTTAGTGGTCTGCGGTTCGATCGCCCATGGCACCATGTGTGTGTGTGAGGATACCCCCTCCCCCTTCCTAACTATGACAAGAAAAAATGCTTACTTTATACATGTGCTGCTGTTATTTTGTTAGAAGCTTCTGGAATGAGCCTCAGCATCCAAAAACCCATCCCTATCACATGCAAAAAACGATTAAAGATGACTTATAGGTACCATACAACTAGTATCAACAAACTCACTATATGGTGGATCACAAGCCTTTTTACCATTCAGAACAGAAACTGATAGATAATAACAAAACATGTGATATTTGTTTACAGAGAAATGAAGCCTTAGTTGTTGGTGCTCTTAATTATATTCATCTTTTTAAAATTCACACCAGGAAAGAATTGAGAAAGATAATGATCAGTTTGAAAGCCAGTAGAAACACCACCACAGACAAGGCAGGGGGTTGTATTTCTTTATGAGGTCATTGCCAAAGAGGAAATTGATAAAGTTTTGAGCCATGTCACAACATCAAATCAGATGCACCAAGTACTGCATTTTGGTTGCTAATTTAATTTAGAAAATCAATTGAATTAAGAGAAAATTTCCACTTTTTACCAACCAAACAATACAAAAGTTAAGAAATTTAACTCCTCTTTTCTTTTTCATTACCAAACGAAGGGTTTAGGGTATCAAATTCATAATGAAGCAGACTGCGCCTGCATTTTGCTTACACAATATACACTCAATTCAAACAAATTGTTCGAATTCTGGTTTGAAGTAAGAGATATACATTACAACTTTGTTGCATAAGAGGCGGTCAGAAGGACTGCTTAGAGATCTCAAGCTACACTTCTTGATTCTCTCTCCAAGAATAAAAGAACAATGAGCAAATTAAAAAATTGACATAAGACATGCTTGATGTTCATCTCCAAAAGAACCAAAATCAATTCTCAGGGATGCAAGATTGCACATCAGACCCTCTCAAACAGCAAATTCCCATCGCCACAATATTTCCTTCCCAAATCTCCCTGGTCCCAAATAGTTATCTCAAATCAATAATTATCAAATATGTGCAAGCATCTAGAGCATTTCTGCTTTCTAACTCTGTCCTCTCCCTCCTCCTTGTTCAACATCAACAGAACTAGGACTGCAGGGACTTATCCTCCTATCTCTGCTCAACAGCCTCTTGAGTGACCTCAACCTCGTCGTAGCCGGAGACTTCAAGTCCTCATCGGCGGCGAACCTATTGCCGGAAGGCGAAGGGGAAGGCGAAGGTGATGGCAATGAGGTTTGACTTGGTATATCAATCACCAACATCCCATCGGGCCTACTAATAGCAGATGAAGATGAAGGTGAAGATGAAGGTGAAGATGAAGAAGATGGGCACATGGGTGGTGATGAAGGGCCTTCTTCTAAACCAGAACCAGGTCCAGAGCTCACCTGGGTCTGGTTCCCCCAAAACAACACATTTGTTGGGAAATTTGGAGCCTCTATTGAAAACCCAGATGCCAAACTCTCAGCTGGTGATAGAATTTGAACACTATCACTCTCTGCCAATGCAGATGAAGAACCAGCAGCACCAGAATCAGCAGAGCTCTCAGGAGCAACAGGGTTACGACAGATTGGACACGTGGAGTGAGACTGAAACCACATGTCAATGCAGTCAACATGGAAGCCATGGCTGCATTTCGGAAGCAGCCTGGCCTTCTCGCCCTGAACAAGCTCAGAGAGACAAACTGCACATTCAAGGCCATCTTTGAAGTCCTCTGAAGGAAACACCAGCACTGGCAGGGACTTGAGGACCAGAGGGTCGAGCCCTTTTCTCACGGTGGCAACTGTGTCCTGGCCGGGGGCGAAAACAAAGCGGCGGCGGCGGCGGCGAGATTGGCGGTTAGCGGAGGTGTCGTCATCTTCGCGCCACCAGTACCATTTGGCGTAGAGATGAAGGCAGAGTACGAAGACAACTACTAAGAAGAGAACCAGAACGGCGATCATCATGATCTTTCCTGTGAGCTGTACGGCGTTTGAGTCGTCTAGTGTTCCGAAAGGGGATAATTCTCCCATTGCTATTCGTTGTTGTTCACAGCTAAAGCTTGGAGCTTTACAATGGAATTTGGGTTTTTGAGGAAATGAGCAGAACCCAGATGGGAAATGCGTTTTGCTTTGAAAATTAATTCTCTAGATGAAGCTAAGGGAAATGAGGCTTAATATAAGGAGAGAGAGAGAGAGAGAGAGAGAGAGAGAGAGTTGAAGTGGCCAAGTGGTAAAGAAAGTTGGACTTGTTCTTTGAGAAGACTAAAGGAAAAATCTTTGAACTCAAAACTTGAGAAAGAGACGGTGGAGAGTGTTGGTGTTGGTTCAATGGACGGAAGAAGGTAAAGACTAAAGAGAGAGAGAGAGAGAGAGAGAGTTGTTGTAACTTGTAGCTTGTAGCTTGAACCTCCACTTTTAGGACTCGAAGACTTGGACTTTTGTTTTGGTGGAGGAAAAAAAGAAGACGGCAACCCATATTTGGGTCCAAGTATGAGGGCAGAGGGTAGAATGAAAAGACTTCAAACCCCACCTCATGTCCATTTCTCAGTGCTTTCCCTCATAGACACCATTGCTGGCTTTTTTGTCACTTTGACACTTGACTTGAGTTTCTCTATTGTAATTTGGTTAAAAATACCATTCCTGCTACCCATTTTCAAAGTAATTTTTACTTCCATAAAAAATGTTCACCTCTATTAGGACATATATGAGTGATGACACAATTCATGCCTGTTTTTCAGCAATAGTTAATGTTGCTATAGTCTCGTACCTCCAGCGGTAGTGTACTTATCTCGACAACCATCACAAATTAATGTTATATGAGTGATTTCATAATTTATACTTGTTTTTCAATGATAATTAATGTTACTATAATCTCATAGCTCTAGTGATAGAGTACTCATCTCGACAACCATCACAATATTCAACTTTCGGTAACTTAAACCTCATTCAAATCAAAATTTACATAATTAGCACTACGTCAAACTAGCATTAATAACTCATATGATCCCTTGCTTAAAGGCTTATTATAGATTTGAATCCGATGAAGCAGATTTTGGGGGTAAGATTGGTCAATGCTACAATAGTGGTTAAGTAAGTTGGTGTTGTTGGGTGTAATTTAACGACCAAACCCTGCATTTTTCAACCAAAATGTCCAACTTTGGTGGACGATGTTCATTTCTTTGTTCAACCCTTTCTAATTGGATGAAGATAAGACCATATAGCTTGGTGGGGGCATATAGAGAAAGTGACTTTTTTTATTGTTTCACCTCACAGAGAAAGTGATTTGATTCAAAGCTAAAACATGGGGAGGTAAATATTTTTCATATGATTAGATTATTGGGAAAACCACAGTCCACAGGATGATGGCAATATATTATGTTCAAAACACTGTTTTAACGCAAATCTCAAAGCAACTTACACCTAAACCCTAATCCGAAAAGCTAGCTGATTATCAGCTGCTTTTGATCTTAGAGTCAAAATTTATTTTTATTTTTGACTTTCTTCCTGTATTTTCTCTTCAAAAAGATCCTCAATCTTTTCGTCCTAAGTGGTGTTTCATTTTCAGAAATGTACTAGTGGCAAGAGAGCAACTCACGCATTGTTTTCAAGTCAATTTTTAGGATGCAGTTTAGCTTTCCAGGCTGTGGCTTAATATATGATTTCATGTCTAAATATATATATTTATGTGCTTTGTTTATGAAAATATATAAGTCAATTAATCTTGCACTCGTGCATGTCACAAAGTGATGTGAAATATCCAAGTGGAAGTTCCCTATATTTAATCGAATCATTTACTCATTGTTCCGATCTTTGTTGTGAAGAATTTCTCGGTGTGACCGCTTGACACAAAAATTTCCTCTAATAAACTCGAAATTAAAAATAAATAAAAAATCCTTTAAACCTCAAAACGAAATAATTTTATACATAAGCACAATCTCTCGCCACCAGAAATGAAAAATGGAAGCCCTAAACTCTAGCTCGTACCATTTGCCATAATTTTGGGCTTTAATTTTCATTTGGAATACAATAATGCTCATCACTTCCGTGAGAAACTAATTAATATACTTGGACATAATGATTGATTTTGAAATGATTTTTCTTGCTCATTAATTATAGCCATTCATGCCATTAAAGCAGAAACACACAGAGGAATGAGTACCAGATTGATAACTTTGTCTGTTAACAAAGTACCTAAAAGAATACCGAGTGAGGAATATATAGCCATAGCTTCTACTGCCATGCCAGCATATCACCGGGCCGCAAGGCTTTCAAATAAAGCTTGAGGGCCCTACGGATGAAATTTCAAGAGCTATTGCTAGCAAATAAGAAGCACCCTCAAATACGAAAACACTATTTGGAGAAAATTTTCAGGATCAGGCACGTGAAAATCGTTTTAATTACAAAATAGTGTACAACTTTTCCTTTTTGGCTTTTGTAAATTGTAAATCCAGTTATAGTCCTGCCACGGTGCCACCCTATGCTTTAAAGATAGAGATGTCATTTTGTTTGCCCCATGCAGCAACCAGATCTCATTGTTGACTTATGTGTCTTGTTCGAGAAAAAGAATCAGAGATTTGGAACTCAAAAGTTGTACAGATTTTGAGTCTTGACACAGTGGGTGAATTGAGGTACTAATTGAGTAATGTTGTAGGAACTTTATACATACGAGGAGTGGAAGAATCGGACACATGACTTCAAGTGCAAGGATAAATACTCTTAACGACTTAAGCTATAAATCTGTTACGAATACTGGCAAATAAGGAGCCACACCCAGCATGGTTAATCTTTTAACTCTCTTTACAGCTTTCGAGGGGAAATTTGGAATAGCATTTGTGCTCAAGAATGTTGAAGTTGACTTTTGACTTTTTTGGGTAGAGGGATAGAGAGGAGGACTGAATTGTTCCAGTTCCAGAAGGAGAGGCTGCGTTGGAAATAAGTTAGATGGTCAATAATTCTTTGGAGGTGGATAGTATCTGTCTGTTTATCCTCAAAATGAATGTAGCCATCAGAAAGTTAATTACAACTTAGTCCTCGAATTGAAGCATAAGAAAACATTTGACTAAAATCCAAGATGCATATGTGGGAAGAAAATAAAAAAAAGCTCAACTTGTTGAAAGAAAACTTGGGTTTCGTAGAACACAAGTAACCAAAGTGAGGAGACCGTGATGGCGGCCAACCAACCAACCAACCAACCGTTCATTCAAACATTTGAAGTCTTTGTTTCACCACGCTTATAATACAATACACATGCAATAATCCTAAATGATCCTTGTGTTGTATGCTGTTCAAATATGTGACTTGTTACTTAAACATTCATGTGATGCTAAATTTTCCCACTAGGAGCCCGTGATGCAAAGAATCTTGGTGAAAGATGAACAGGTATGACAGAACAATCTCAAAACCTTTCAATCATCTCTGGAAGTTTTACAATAATGGTTGATGATGTTGCCTTTGCGCCTTCGGTCTATGTTCTAAGATTTTAGAGCCTTAAATTGGACTTGCGCTTTGAAAAATTATTGATTGTATATGATATACAATGCAACATGCCGACGTCGTGTTATTAATTTACTTAAATTATGACATATGTACATTTGTTAATACTAGACTCCAAAGCTGTCTTTGCCCATGGCCAATTATAACTTGAGTAGATTAGTTAATAATACCACATTTGCATGCCGCATGGTGTTACGGTCAAACACGCCAAATTTTTTTTATATATTTTTTTCTGTGCAACAATCTAATTCCATACTGATCAAAAATAGGATAGGACTCTTGTAATTCAGTCAATCAAATGGGCTAGAACTACAAGCCCACTTTTGGATACAAAGCGGCTACAAACTACAAGCCCACACAAAAATATCAGAAGCGAAGGCCAACAATCCACACAGGTAGCGCCGCAAATATCAAATATCAAATGGGCTGCGGTTGATTTTGAGCTCATTCGTTATCCATCTCCTGCAACTAGTATCAGACATCTTTGTGTGCCTCTCTGTGTGGCTCTCGCAGTTACAGAGTCTCTGTCTCTCCTTCCCAATACCCATAACCTCAATCCACACCTCTGAGTTTTCTTCTTTTGCTCTCTGGTTTTCTCGTTGAGTGAAACGCCCTGAAATGCTGCGTGTGCTCTCTGTTTCTACTGAGCTGTTGTTGAGTTTGGAATTGGCTGAATGAGCTCCCATGCCTTCACTTGGTACTCAAATTCACTCTCTTTCTTTGCTTATTTTTTGGTTTTAAATATGTTTGCTTATAGTTTTAGAAACCCATTGTGTTGAATTGAGTGAGCTCCTTATAACTTAATCAATGTGTGGTGAAAAATGACTTCCCCATGTCACTGACTGCATTTCCAAGGCACGTGCTGTAGTTAACTTGTGATGTTGCTTGAATGAACTGCCTAAAAACCCTTTGTTAAATAATTTGGACTGTTTGGCAAGAGACATTTTATCTGTGTGTGTGTGTGTGTGTAAATGTTCAATTGTCAAAGGATTGATTTTTATGCAAAGATTCTTGCCTGATATGTTTGGATGTTAGTTTCAAGAATTGCTCAACAACCCTTTGTTAAAGAATTTGGATTGTGTGTGTAAATTGTTCAATTGTCAAAGGTCTGATTTTTATACAAAGAAAGATCTCTGGCTGATATTTGTTGAGCAATTGAGGGTATCTGTTATATTCCTGTATTTGTTAGCAGAGATTGCTGTTGCTCAGCCTGCGTTCCAAAATCATCTGGGTACACTGAGGGCTCAAACCCCTCTTCATGGTAAAGTAATTTCAAGTCCATTCACCTTTGGAAGTGACAAGAAACTGTCCTCTGCTTGGAAATCTTCTCACATACCTACAAAGTTGAACTTCAACTTGGGGCACATCAACATCCCAAAGGGTAGTCTTCTCATTAAGGCTGTTGCTACTCTTGAGTCCAAAAGTTCAGTTCAGAATGAGGATGCACACATGGGTTACAACAATTCACAGCTCGGCACGGATTCTAGTCCCTGGACAGTTGAACCCGAATCCTCAAGTGAAGATACCGCAGAATTGGATGAGAGGGAGAGGTTAAGGCGAATGAGGATTTCTAAAGCAAATAAAGGGAACACGCCATGGAACAAAGGCAGGAAGCACAGTCCTGGTAATGATATGCTCATCCAATCTGCCTTTTGTGTTAATTTTCTATATTTCTATGATTACCATACTCTAATTATTAGTACAAATATTGCAGAAACCCTTCAGCTGATCAGAGAGAGAACAAGGCTTGCAATGCAGGATCCTAAGGTGATGTCATGTAAGAATAATTTATATGTTCTCTTAGAATGATCTTTAATACCTTTGGAATAAAATTTATATTAGAGCAGCTAGAGCTACATTCAAAACTTCGGAATTCACTCTCTGATAAAACTTATTTGGTGTATAAACTTAGATGATCTACTTAGTATTGAGACATGTACAGAGGTCCCTTGTCTTTATACGATTCAGCCAGTGCAATATAGCTACAAAGTTGATTAAGACAATATATGCAAAAATCTTTCCCATTCTAGTTGGTTCCAAGGAAACATTAGCTATTTGCATATGTAGGTCATTGAATTTTCACACAACCTATGGCTAAGGCGCATCTCTTGAGCTTCTTCCTAATTCTTCTCGATTTACTGCTGATCTTACTATTTTATGGATGATGGCATCTCATAATACTGTCAAGTAGTTAAATCTGATAACTCTTTCCCGAATATATAAATATCTTGCAGCTCTTCTGCTTTCAAAATGGCCAGGTTACTTAGTTGTCCCATGCAGATACTAATTGTCTTGCTGGTTGAACGATCACTTGCTAATGCTGGTCCTGGTACCTAATTTGATGCACATACTAGTAAATTTGTAGCCAATCCAAGGGACATAATCTCATTTGAAAAACTTCAAAGTTGTTTACTCTACTGACAATATTTGGCTATGCAGGTCAAAATGAAGTTGGTGAACCTTGGACATGCTCAAAGGTGGGTATTACATTGTTCTGTTTATAAAGACTAAGTACTGTTTACCACTACCATCTTTGTCATCCAATTTCCTAGCATTTAAGAGTCCCAACTTTATTCATAAGTTGGCTTCTTTTTCAGTCTTCTACATTTTCAACTAGAAGACTGAGATTGTAAGTTTCCGTTACTTTTCCTTGTATCCATTACAAACATCTTTTCTTTTATTGATCATATAGTAACGAGACAAGAGTTAAAATTGGGCTTGGAGTGCGAATCGGGTGGCAAAGGCGGCGTGAGAAGCTATCATTGCAGGAAAATTGCTGCTTTGAATGGCAGAACTTAATTGCTGCAGCCTCTAGACAAGGCTATGACGGCGAGGGGGAACTGCAATGGGATTCCTACAAGATCTTCGATGAACAGCTTAAAGAGGAGTATTTAGAGAGTGTTGAACAAAGGAAGATAATGCGTAGGCCAAAAGGAAGCAAGAGAGCACCCAAGTCTCTTGAGCAAAGGAGGAAGATTTCACAAGCAATCTCTGCAAAATGGAATGATCCTGTAAGTGCAAATATGGTAATCTTGGAGAGGTCTTATTGGTATCAATTACATCGTCCTCTTTGGTTCCAATAAAGTTTTATCGCCATCCAACTTCTTTCAAGAACATTCCATTGCAAGCTTCCTTTCCAATTATATTTCGGACTCTTGTCAATTCCAAAAACGATTTGGTTCATATCTTCTTTTCTACACCTGCATCCTACAAGCACCTCTTTCTCGCTGTCACCCCTTGGTTCCCTTGTGAATAATTGGGAGTCAAAGATTAATCGTGGTGACTCTAGTGTAGGTTACTCAACTGAATTTTCCACTCCCATCAAGAGAGTCAGTTTTAATGCTATTCATGGTATACATAAGTGCGTAGATGATCTTTGTTAATACATGTTTAGTACTATAATAGCAGGGACCTGAACCTTGATTTCTTTAAATTGTATTTCTATATCAGGATTATCGGGATCGTGTTTGCTCGGCCTTGGCTAAATATTACGACTCATCATATGGAGCAGAAAGAAAGCCAAGGAAGAAGCCAAGTAGTACTACAGAGTCCACAAGAAGGAGCCCTGCAAAGAAAAAAGTTAGTGAGGAAGGTGACATTAAAATCCAAAATCAACGACTGAGGTTAAGGAGAAGTAAAGCACCCATGTTTAAGGATCCTCTGACAAGTTCTAAGATGGAGATGATAAAAAATATCAGAGCACAAAGAGCAGCTGCTGAAAACAAAAAAACTGAAGCCATAGAAAGAGCTAGGTAAGCTTATCTGGTGTACTGATTGGTTTGAAAATTCTATGAGCTAATAAATTGGAAATCACTAGCCTTCAAAATCAGGTCATTGAGAACAAGCCCTTTCTTGCTGTCTAGATGACCTGGTGCCTTTGCCAGTAATATTTAAGCCTAGACTCCTCACTTGTGCAGAATGTCGTGAACTTGTAAAAAGCATCTTATCTCTCCTTGTTTTGATTGCCGTTTAATCTCTGTTGTGACATTCTGCAGGTTATTGATTGCTGAAGCTGAGAAGGCAGCCATGGCCCTTGAGGTTGCTGCAACAAAGAGCCCTGTCGCTCGAGCTTCTCTCATTGAAACCCGACAGCTTATAGCTGAGGCAATTCAATTTATTGAATCTATAGAGACAGCACCGATTTCTTCCCATGAGAATGAAGATTCTTTAGTTGCATCAAATCAAGTGATTAGTCAGGATGAGAAGGAAACATACACTGGGATTGGGGGTCTGACTGAAGCTGAGAATCGAAGGGTAAATGGCACCCAAACATTTTCTTCCCAAGAGAATGAAGACCCGTTATTTGCATCACATGAAGACCCTTTACTTGCATCAAATGAAGACCCTTTATTTGCATCAAACAAAGCGATTAACGGTGAGAAGGAACCACGTAATGTGATTGCCGGTCCAGCTGAATTGGGGGATGTAAAGGTAAATGGCACCAAAATCTTATCATCAAGTAAGGACGAGGACTCTGGCTTTGGCAAGTTCACCTTGGAGGACATGCTAAATGGTGAAGAGGACCTTCCCCCATTGCAGGATATGCTAAATAGTGAAGGGGACCTTCCCCCAGTGAGCCCCAGTGGCTATGGTTTGCCTCCATTTAGTTTTTCGGATCTAATGAAGCAATCGGATCATGACCAGTTAGCACCAAATGGGAACAGTGAAAACAACATGGAGCTTCAACTCAATGGTACAAAAGTTCAATCCCAAGAAGAGGAAACGCCTTCTAAATCGGCTACTGCAGCTAAAAAGTGGGTTCGGGGGAGGCTCGTTGAAGTAGGAGAAGAAGCTTAGTGCAGGTATAGGCAACACCCACAAACTGTGGTGCAACTTTTCTTCTTCAAGAATCTCAACTTTTGAGCTCTATGAGGCATGTCTTCGATCACATCTGCTTCTACCAAACAACAATTGCTCTCTTCATTTGTCAAGGTGGCTATTGATGTTCTCACATAGAGCTCATACTTATTTGTCGACCATGATTGTTCTATATGATGCTGATAGTAGAGTTGGAGTTTCTTTGGCCTCCCATCTACATTCTCTCGGTACCAACAAAGAATTGCATCTGTAATCGTATTTGATATTGAATGTAGATTGAATTTATACATTTTTACTAAACTGTCTGTAATATGGTGCATTTTAATACTGTCACGCAATATAACTTAATCTGTGATATCATATTGTAACACATGAAAGGCCGTACTGTAATACCATACGATAATTTCTCCTCCTCCTTTTACCAAACTGTGAATGGCTCATGTTGTGAAGCAAAATATGCACATGCACAAATCTTGGCATTATTTGTAACAGTGCTGAAATCATTTTGACAACAAGTTCTTTAGCATCATTAAATTACAGCTTTAGATCCATACAACATACAACATACAACATGACTCAATGAACATGATTCTGATGGTAAACTAAGTAGCACTTTCAGGAGGACAGGTGTCAATATCAGAGCGCTTGAGTTGAGAGTCCACAACCTTCTCCACCTCTTGCCTCTTCTTCTCTTTCTCCTCTTTCCCTCTCTCTATCACTTTCTCCACTTCCTCCTCCTACAGAAACGCAAAGAAACCCCATGAAAGATCAAAGATTGGAGGCTGCCAAAACATTCAGAGCTTCTTTCCTGCGATAGAAAATGCATGAAATGAAACAAAAAGGAAACAAAATATATAGCGTTACGTCGACGACGCGAGGGATAGGCAGCCTGTGTCCGTGAACAGCAGCCCGGTTGGGAGATTTGACTGTTGTCATAAGACGCCACAGCAGCTCTGGCTTCTTTATTGCCAAGTTTCTAACTACAAGTAGTCGTCCCTGCATTTTCTATCAGTCCTGCTGCCTTTTCCGTTGCCAATCTTCCTTGTCTGTTTTTGGTACAAACTGAGAGACTGACAATATAATTCTAAGAAATGCCAAATATGACGGTTCATGAGAGACATGAAGTCTTCTAACTCATGCCCTCTGTATGGACTGCCACGTGTCTCCTCAATGACATGTGTCATGTCACTCTGTTTTCTAAAAGTAAAGAAAATGCTAGAGATAGCATATTTCGTTTCCTGATCCCACTAGAAATTATGTGAATGATATTTATCACGCTTCTTGATCCTACTAGAATTATGTGATTATAATGTGTTTATCACGCTTCCTAATCCCTCCACTAGATATTATATTATGATTTTTCTATATAAGGCAATATAGAAATATAGAAAGGGGAAGATGGAACACAAGACTTCTAATCAGAATTATAATGCCAACAGATCTAGTTTAGTGAAAAAGAATCTTGACTTACATATTAGTGTTTTCAAATTCGAATCGCCACGACACCATAATATTGTGTGTATCTGAACATTACCGTAAATATATCTTCAAACATATCTTCGTGTTTGCGTGAGTCGAATTTGAGAGATTTTCCAATAAGAAGATATAACTCGTACTATGCCAATCATATGATTAAACTTAAAAAAAAAAATTCGATGAGTGGCTCCAACAAACCTTTATTTTGTCTGTCTCCCTAAAATCGTTGGGCTTGTTGAATGGGCTGCGAGACCAAACCAACAACCATGCATGGTGGGCTGGTAGGTTGTCATTTTCAACCACCGACACCTCCATTTACAGCAGCTCTGTCGACATTCCTTCCTGATTGGTCTTTCCTGCATTTCATTCATCCCACCAAAATCCTTCTCTCATCTCCTCTCTTTCTCTCCTCCCTCCCTCAGAGTCTCAGACAGACAACAGCAGAAGCTAAAACAAGAAAGCACTTTTTCCAACTACTACTTCTTCAGCCTGACGCCAACATTTCCAAATTGGGCTCAACTGAAAAGCCAGAATCCAAATAACCCAGAAAAATGGAGAGGCCAACTTCGTCGTCCTCCTCGGACGACGACGACGATCGCCAAAACCTAATCGAACAAAACGACAGGAAGCTCCCGACCCCTCGATCCACCACCACCGCCTTCCACATCGCCGACGACGATATCGACGACCGCAACCACCGGCACCATCAGCAATTACGACGTCGTTTCACCTCCCTCAAGCTAAACGAGCTCTTCAACAAGCGATCGTTTGTCCTCTTCGCCATCTTCGTCCCTCTATTCGTCCTCATCCTCTTCTTCACCACCGACATCAAAGCCCTCCTCTTCTCCACCAGCGTCTCGGCCTCTCCCTTCGGTTCCGTCTCCGATAAGCTCCGCGAATCCGAGCTTCGCGCTCTCTACTTGCTCAAACAGCAGCAGCTTGGTCTCTTCAATCTCTGGAACCAAACACTCCCCAATCCCAACTCCACTTCCAATCAATCCAATTCCCCCCAAATCCCACTCCTCGAGGATTTCAAATCCGCTGTCCTTCGTCAGATTTCAATCAACAAAGACATCCAGCAAGTCCTCTTATCGCCCCACCGCTCCGGAAACTACACGGAATTGGATTTTAGGGATTTCGGGGATTTCGAAAACCCGAGTCTCGGCTATCGGTGTGGGATTTTGGACCAGAAATTCTCACAAAGAAGAACAATTGAGTGGAAGCCCAATGCAAGTAAGTACCTTTTCGCCATTTGTGTTTCGGGCCAAATGTCGAACCATTTGATCTGCTTGGAGAAGCACATGTTCTTCGCGGCATTGCTGAACCGGGTTCTGGTGATTCCCAGTGCCAAAGTGGATTACGCGTACAGTAGGGTATTGGACATTGAGCACATTAACAAGTGCTTGGGAAGAAAGGTTGTGGTTACGTTCGAGGAATTGGCCGAGGCGAAGAAGAACCACGTTCACATTGATAAGTTTATATGCTATTTTTCGCATCCTACACCTTGTTATGTGGATGAGGAGCATCTTAAGAAGTTGAAGGGGTCCGGGGTTTCGTTGAGTAAGCTTGAGCCTGCTTGGGTTGAAGATGTGAAGAAGCCGAGCAAAAGGACTGTGCAAGATGTTCAGTCGAAATTTTCGACTTCTGATGATGTTATTGCTATTGGGGATGTCTTCTTTGCTGATTTAGAGCAAGACTGGGTGATGCAGCCTCGTGGTCCTCTTGCGCACAAATGCAAGACTCTGATTGAACCAAGCCGGCTTATAATGCTTACTGCCCAGCGTTTCATTCAGACATTCCTTGGCAAGAACTTCATAGCTCTTCATTTTCGGCGACATGGGTTTTTGAAGTTCTGGTACACTTTTTCTTGCCTTGCATTGCCCTGTTTATTACTTTGCCCATTTGGGTTTTCTTATTTAATTTCGAAGTATGTTTAGCTATTGCACTTGATTGTTCTTTACAACAGAATATAGATAGAGTTAGAGTACATTTGTAAAGGCACAGAGCAACAAGCTCCCAACTCTAAATATTGTGATTTCAAGGGAACAAAAAATGCAGAAACATTGGGTAGCAGCACTGCTTACCTGACTTCATGTTGGAACAATTGATCTATTATGGCTTTGGTTGTCACTGGATAATTTAGAGTGTGATGTCAAAGCATCAGTATATACTCCAATTATGCTGTGCTTTTTACAAATTAGATTGTGGGTCTTCTGGCACTGTGTATGCTATTAGCATTTTCAATTTGCATCTATCTTACAGCACTTCTAAAATGTTTGCTTATCTTACAGCAATAATAAACAGCGAAGTTGCTTTTACCCCATTCCCCAAGCTGCGGATTGCATAACTCGGGTGGCTGAAAGGGCCAATACACCAGTCGTATATCTTTCGACCGATGCGGCTGAGAGTGAAACTGGTTTGCTGCAATCACTAGTTGTGGTGAATGGAAAAGCTGTGCCACTTGTTAAACGACCTGCACGAAATTCAGCCGAAAAATGGGATGCTTTGTTATACAGACATGGAATGGAGGGGGACGGTCAGGTAGATTGTGCTACCATTTTAACATTCTATGACCGCATGAGGGTGTGTTGGTTAGTAGACAGAACATCAAAGTTGTTGCATGATATCCGTATAATTTATATGCCTTTGTTATGCTTGTAGGTAGAAGCTATGCTGGATAAGACGATATGTGCCATGTCGAGTGTCTTCATTGGAGCATCTGGATCCACTTTCACAGAGGATATCTTGAGGCTCCGAAAGGACTGGGGATCAGCTTCGTTGTGTGATGAGTACCTCTGCCAAGGTGAAGACCCAAACTTCGTAGCGGAGAATGAATGAAGAAATAGTATGTTCAATATTCGGTCATTGCTATTCTTTGTGGTTGAACCTGCCCCTCTTGTATGCCCTTCTAATTAGTGGTAGGTTTACCCCGAAATTTATTGACATGTATATTAGTGTATGATAGCGTCTGCATTTCGAAATGAGATTTGTTTTGCGTATCTCTTTTTCCTTTTCTTTTTTTGCTTAATGATAAAATGACTAGATGTGATGCTTATGGTGTCATTCCTAGAGTATATATATGAGTTATCTTTGGCATTTTTCCCATAAGATGGATCATGTAAGTATGGAGTGTTGACTTGGTCTTATTAAGCACACAAGACTTTTGGTGCTGAAAAGAGAAGCTTACATGATCAATTGCTAAAGGTTTCTATATTTTTCAGAATTGTATTGGATTGGATCATGCCTGCGATAAACCGCACCATTTATTCGATGTTTACGTAAGATGCTTGCGTTTCAATCACTAATATTTAGGAAAAGGCATGCACCATCTGCTTGCCGTTTTGGCAACTCAAAGATTTCCTTTTGGTTCGTCCTCCTGATGCTGAAAATTACTTTCAAGAGACGGATTAACGTACAAGTTTAAGTCATCATCATTTACTAAGCTGTGATTAGTGCCCCAAAGTATCAACTTGAGATAAAACAAAATTAATACACCGGAATTAGAATTAGAATCAGAATCAGAATCAGAATCAGTTGTCAAATTGGAAAGGAAAACATCACTCACCAAGCCTAGTAAAAGCAAAGCGGAGAAATAGAAAAGGTGCGGCATAATAGTTCGATAGTGTTACCAATTCATTCATTTTAAAAAAAAGGTTTTGCACAATTACATAGTGTTACCAATCGATTCATATTAAAAAGACAATTATATAGCGTTATCGATGGATTGATGTTAAAAATAAAAAGCTTGCATATTAAAACATGTGGATTAATACCCTTCCGACTAAACCATTTTCTCATCTAGTGGGTAGGATCAAGTTTCCAACTAACTGGAGGGCAATGGGCCAAATAACTAAATCCCATTCCACTTGCGAGGATTGTGCCACGTGGAGACTCTACAAGAGAAGAGCTGAGTCACCCTCCATTCGATTCGCCTTCACAATCACAAAAAACACAACACACCATGACATGACGCCGCCTCTCCTCTTCCTCTTCCTCTTCCCCTTCCTGTTCCGTCTACGATCCCTTCTGTAACTGGTACCTTCCTTCTTCTTGATGCTCATCGCTTCTTAGCTGGTTGGTTTGGTTGTATTTTGGCTTTTCGTTTCATGCTTTGCTTTCCTCCTCCAGTTCTATCGAAACTTCAATCCCAAAACTCCCACATTCTCATTGCATCATCATATTCCTTTGATTTGTTGGATTTGATTTTTAATATTTTGTTTCTGTTCCTCCACTCCTTTGACGACGTCTTGGATTTTTTTTAAGGAAAAAAGAAAGCGTTTTTTTTCAAAGGTTTGAGAGTGGAGATTCAATGATTCTTCATCATCATTTTCTTCTTCGTCACTGACTTAGAATATACCAATTTCGTTGATTTTTTTAAATTAAAAACGAAAACCCAAAACAAAGATTCAATTTCTTTCTTTTTATTATTCTATTATTATTTTGTTTGTTTTGTGTGCTTAATGATCACGAAGAAAAAACCTTTATAAGAAGTGGGTTGATAAGGGGCTTTCATAGTTGTTGTGGTGACAACTGGGAAGGATGAGAGCGAGAGTGATAGTGTTTCCTGTTAGAGGGAGGAACTGGTGCTTCAGCAGATCCATTGAGCCTCTGGTTTCAGACTCTGCCTCTCATATTCCTTCAACTCTCAAAGGCCTCTGGAAAAAGCTCTCTTTCTCTTCCAATACCAATGCCAATGCCAATGCCAACCCTTTTGCTGCCAACGCTGAGCTCCTCGTTGATTTTGTCTCTACCAAGGTCCATAGAAAAACCCGTTATTTATAGCATTTACTGCTGCTGTATTTTCACTGGGGTTTTCTTATATCTATTTGGATATCATGGTTTTGTTTTTTGTTTTTGAGTAGATGAACAATGCCTGGATGGGGCTGGAGAAGGCGCCTCAGGGAACTTTTAAAAACAAGCTTCATGGGTGAGTAGAACTGCAAGCTCACAGAACCCTGAGTGAATTTTGGAGTTTTCATTTGCCTCACTAAAGTTTGGTGATATGAGTTTTAACTTGAGCAGTTATAATGTAGGTTGGGATTGAAGCTGTTAGCTCGCGTTAAGCCTTCTGAGATTTTTCTGAAATCAATCTCTAATGAGATCACGGGTGTTGAAGTTACATACCCTTCAAGGTTTCTTTCTGTTGCTTTCACTTACAAATTTGCTTCCTTCTTTTCTTTTTAAAAGCGCTATCTTTTCAACTTCTTCCACCATTTTTCTGCTGGGTTTGTATGAAGAACTACTTTGAAAAAACAACAGATAGTCACATATATAGAATAGCTCGTTTTTCATTCGTTTGCCATTTGGAATGATAACACCTTTTATTGTACAATGCAAAATGCTACAGCCCATGGTAGTGTGAAATTCGGTGTGCAACGAATTTGATAGAACTTCACAGAAATTATACGGTGCTTTATCTATTAGATGGGCTAATAGGAATATATAAAATAAAAAAATTAGCATATCAACTTAAGAGCTATGCCCAATCACAACACTAAACAATGAAGACTTGGTAATTTTGAGTCAAAACAATTATTACTTCTAGTATTTCTCTCTGAAAAAGAATTTATTAGTGCAAAAAGAATGCTCAATATTCTAATTTTTATTTGCAATTTTTTTTCAGTGATTTGTATATTTCGTTTTTTATGTTTTGGTGTCCTAATCATATATTAGGGTTTTGCAGCTTAAATGCACGGCTTGTCCGTAGGAGGTTACGACATATAGCTATGAGGTATTCTTTTGCTTTCACATATGATAACTAGGGGTTTAGAGCCACATTTATTGATTGTATCACTTATTTTCTCTTTTTTCCTTTGTATTGAGCAAGAACCAAAATACCAAATCTATATAAACCTTACTGATGAATGGAGCCACTCCTCGACCTAATTGAAATCAACGAGGCTCTTTCAGTCAATGTTTATCGTTTATGACTCTTTAGATTGTATATCAATGCTGGACTACTTTCAAAATTTCTTATGACTTTACCTAGATTTAGAAGATTATGTGTAATTACAGTATTAATAAATTTGGGCGTTATTTTATCATGGGTCAAGGTACTTTTCTGACAGCTTCATGCATCAACAGTGGAGAGTAGGAGTGAAATTGATTGTAGGGAGTCTTAAGCTTTATGTATTGAGAATGATATCTAGATCCAAGACCCATGGAATTTCTGTCGATTGATGACCTTTGTAACTTAATTGCCAAAAGCTCCTGTGGTACATTTGGTGTTTGTCGCTTGAAGGGCTATTGAAGATGGCATTAATTTCCATTGGATATATTATATTGATTTATGATGAGACCAAAATTTATTGATATGAAGTTTTATCTGATTATCAGGGGATCTATCATACACAAAAAGTACTTATATGGTTCGTTTACGTTGCTTCCTCTGACATCTGCATTTACTGTACGTATGTGTTAACTTGAGTTGTCAACTCTTATTTCACTGTGAATTTGTTCAGTCTGTTGATCCTTAAATGCTTTTGCACTTCGCAGCTTACATATCCTTTTGCCAGATCAACTAAATTCCCATTCTTACATGAGTTGTTTTTAATTCCATGCAGGTTTTGCCTTTGCCTAATATTCCCTTCTTTTGGTGTTTATTCCGTACTTACTCTCATTGGCGAGCTCTACAGGTGCATTGCATACACTCTTTTTAGAGATAAAAACTATTCCTAGCCTGATTTCTTTTGTAAAATAAACTAGAAAATTAGTTTAAAACTCTGCAGAATATATATATTTTTTCCTGTTTCAATCCTGGTAGATCAATTATGTATTGCCTATTACAATATGTAGATATATCAAAATTCTTTCTTGTTTTTTGTTCTTTTTGATGTTTAAGGGAAGCGTGAAGCTCCTTCAGCTAGTCTCAGATAGCCATGACACTCCCAATTCTACTCTCGATGGAAATGAAACTGAGCACATTAAATCACATGGACGCAAAAAGATACATGATTCTCCATGGGTAAGTTATTTTATGATGTCCTGAAATTGGAGTCCACTGGGTTTTGATTTTCAATGGCCTGTGACAAGAGTCCTAGAAGAACCTTGTTCTGGTAGATATTATTGCAGCTGTCTGGGTTCTATTGCATCCCTTGAAGTAGTTAGTGTTAGATAAACCTAATTTCTGAGAACCTTCGTCACTTATGCACAATTGGGAGATTTATGGGGTTTCTGCATCATCAATAAGCTAGGCATGACAAGAATATGACAAAATCTAGCACCGCAACGACAACAATGGGATTATTTCTTGGCCTCCTGCTCAGTTACCATCGCCAACATGCTCATGCATTGGGCTGACACCGTGCACACACAAGCAAGCTATTTGTGTTGTTGATAACAACTTAAGATATCTTCCTGTTTTCCATTAAGTTTTTAGCCTAGGAAGTTTTACTGTTGTTTAATCTTCACTTGTGTCATCATCCTGTCCAATAGTTCATAATTTAATCACCATTTGCTTACTGTCTCAACCATTAATTGTTCAAAACTGTTGTTTCCCCTGCTTTCTTGAGATCTGACTAACTCTATACGGTTGCCCCGCCCTCCTTCCCCCATGACACAGATGCAAGCCTGTGCACGAGTACACAAAAACACCTTTTTTCTGCAAATGCTTATAATATTATCACATTGACTCCTGTCAAACATAGCATCATTCAATTTTCTCTCTTTTTATTAATTTATTTTTTTGTTCCTCTATGTATTTAGGTTTTGCAGCCGTCTAAAAAACTTGAGGAACTTCTTCATCATGGAGATGAGCAAGACGGTCTGAAAAAACCTGCTATATTAGATATCTGCAAAACCTTTGAATTGAACACTAATGATGTTCTGAAATACAGAGATTCAATGTAGTTACATATTTGTTTTCCATATGCAATGTAGCATCACATTCACTAGCGAAAAGCAATTTCATCTTCTTTTTTTCTTTATTTGTTGGAATAATTGGGCAATGCCAGAGGAAAATTTTGAGTTATGAGGACTGAGAATTTCTACTGTGAAGTTTACCTCTTCTAATGGTGCTTGGAAAAATGCACCAGATTATAAAGTTTACCTCTTCTACTGTGAATTTCTGTCTTGGCTTCCGACTCTGATTCAGATTGGTTTACTAAAAGTCTGCGAAAATTTACATCTTTACTGATAGTATTATCTGCATATAGGAAGCAATTGGTTATTTTGTTTTGCAAATCACTACACAGCAAGCAACATTAACTGCAAATTCACTGATGGTGATTTAAATTCCGTTATTTAAGAATTCTAAACAATTTTCAAATCCTTTATCCAAATGGAGGTAAACTATTTTCAGCTTCTGGATCAGAACCCAATTCCAAGCCGAAAATATTATTTAGTACCATCAAGTCCCAACCTTACCCTATCTGGAAAAATGATACTTCCAAATGTGCACCCTGTAATTTGATGAATGCACCTAACATTCATTTTCTTTTTTCAAAATACCCCCTAATTTATCCTTAAGCTTACAGATCAAATAACTTTTAAAAAAATCACTAAAATCAGGTGGATATTTCTATATGCAAAGCAAAAGACGTTTATGGTTAAATTAAGTAACTCAAAATCACCTTTATTTGGGATTTTTTTTTTCAAAATATAACTACATTTTAAAGAAACCTATGTAAAATATTAAAATATAAATGAAACGAGCCTAATCCGACATAATACTTGCACGCGCACAACACGTGATATAATTTTCCCTATAAATTATAGAAGCAAAACGCAAAGCAGCGGCATTGATTGGGACTTGCGAGAAGGTTAGGGGCATAGCTTGAACAAAAAGAAAGTCGATTGAGCTCTCAAAATACTTTGAGCAAAAAATCTAGTGCAAACTCCAATCTCTACTCTCTAGTCTCCAATGGCGCCAGAACCTGAAGACATCAAGGACGAGAAGAACCCTAGACCGCTTGACGAGGACGACATCGCCCTCCTCAAGACCTATGTGAGTTTTCAGCTCAATTTTTCACAAACCCTATTTTTCTCCTTTTCGATCTGTTCGTCTGTCTTTCATTTTCGCTTAATCTCAAATCCCCAATTTCATATATCGCGTCATGTTTCTCAGATTATTTTTGTGATTAGTACAAAATGATAATAGGGATTTAATGGAATATGCAGGGGTTAGGGCCTTATTCAACACATATTAAGAAAGCCGAGAAGGAAGTCAAGGATTTGGCTAAGAAGGTCAATGATTTGTGTGGTATGTACATGTCCCTTTGCTCAATCTTGCGCCCAATTAAAAAAATTTCAGTATATGTGCTTAGCTTTGTACATGGGCCAAGTTAAAGTTGATTGCTTTACAGGTATTAAGGAGTCTGATACTGGCTTAGCTGCACCCAGCCAATGGGATCTTGTTTCTGACAAGCAAATGATGCAGGAGGAGCAGCCTCTTCAGGTTTGGTTTGGTTTGATTGCACACTCAACCATACAGTCACTGTTTTGTGTTATAATTTGATAATGAAGCATTGATTGATTTTGTGAGCCAGGTTGCAAGATGTACGAAGATAATCAATCCCAATTCTGAGGATGCTAAATACGTCATAAATGTTAAGCAAATTGCAAAGGTCTAGCCTCTCTCTTTTTTGTTTTCCTAAAACAGCTCCCTTTTTCTTCTTTATTTTCTCCATATGTTTCAGTCTTTTACTTTTTTGGTTCTCCTGCTCCATTCCTCATATCCTGTATCATTTCTGGAAAATTTGCAGTTTGTTGTTGGGCTGGGTGACAAGGTTTCTCCAACTGATATAGAAGAAGGCATGCGTGTGGGGTAGGCCCACCTATTTGGCAACTATGATAATTTTACAGATTTGTTAATCTTATTCAATTATTGGCATGAACATAGCTAGTTTAGGATGCATCACGTAAGGTTATGCTTGATTGTATTTGTTAAGCGACACACCAAAGAATTGCTTAAAGAACTTGTGCAGTAGCGAAGTTTTTTTAATTAAAAAAATAGGAAAATTATTTATTACAGCACCTTTTCTGCATGCTCACATCTCAGCTCCTGCCTTATCACCATATTTTATGATGTTGTTCTTTAACATTCTATATTTGTTGTTGATGACTATGTTAGTTTTCTTAGAATTGGAGTTAGTGCTGTATGCTCACATCTTTATCAAGTTTGTAGTGAATATGTTGGAGGCTTGTGTTTGTTTGCTACTATATTGTTGTTTGGTTAACTAGTTTGTCACTGCAGGGTTGACAGGAACAAGTATCAAATTCAGATTCCTTTGCCTCCAAAGATCGATCCAAGTGTGACCATGATGACGGTGGAAGAGAAGCCAGATGTAACATATAATGATGTTGGTGGATGCAAGGAGCAGATTGAAAAGATGCGAGAAGTGCGTATAGCTTATTTAACTATCTTTCTTTCCACTGTTTGTTTGTTTCTTTATGTTTGACATGTATAAACATCTGTTATGTTTGGTTTTAGGATAAAAACTTAACAGTGTGCATATATACTTGATTATCTGTCTTAGGTTGTGGAGCTGCCAATGCTTCACCCCGAGAAGTTTGTGAAGCTCGGAATTGATCCTCCAAAGGGTGTCCTCTGTTATGGTCCTCCGGGAACCGGTAAAACACTTCTAGCTAGGGCTGTCGCTAATAGAACTGATGCTTGCTTCATTCGTGTTATTGGGAGTGAGCTTGTTCAGAAATATGTTGGTGAGGGCGCTAGGATGGTTCGTGAGCTCTTTCAGGTGAGAAGTAGTTGAATGTTTAGCCATATTGAATTAACTTGGAATTATTTTGAGTACTGTATTTATGTTACTTTATTTTCTGACTAATTATCTTATATTTGGCAGATGGCACGCTCAAAAAAGGCCTGTATTGTATTTTTCGATGAAGTTGATGCCATAGGAGGAGCTCGCTTTGATGATGGTGTGGGTGGAGACAATGAGGTTCAGCGTACAATGCTTGAAATTGTGAATCAACTTGATGGGTTTGATGCTCGTGGAAACATCAAAGTTTTAATGGCAACAAACAGGTCTGTTTATGTATTTCATTTTGTACTTTTAAGTGATTTTCATTTGGGTTCTTTTTGACTTTTAATTAACACCTGTCTGTTTATAATATGGTTTTTATTGGACCTGTTTTTCAGGCCCGACACACTAGACCCAGCACTGTTACGTCCGGGACGATTGGATCGTAAGGTTGAGTTTGGCCTCCCTGATTTGGAGAGTAGAACTCAAATATTTAAGATCCATACACGAACAATGAACTGTGAAAGAGATATTAGGTTCGAACTACTGGCTCGGCTCTGCCCAAATTCAACTGGTAAGGATGCTTGACAAACAGATTGTCATTATTACATAGTTCTATCTATTCTTATTGTTAATTTCATATGATGAGACATTTTGGTTACAATAAATCTAATATCGAGGGGATGTGGTCATTTGCATCTTATTCATTCCTTTTGTATGTTCCATGTGCAATATATATGGTTCTCCTGTTTGTGATCGGACCTGCTACATGCCTCCTATCTTGACTTGGCTTAATGTATTATTGGACTTCAATTTTGTTTTGTGACATGATCGTCTCTTTCTCAGGGGCTGATATAAGAAGCGTTTGCACTGAAGCTGGAATGTACGCCATCCGTGCACGAAGGAAGACGGTAACAGAGAAGGATTTCCTTGATGCTGTGAACAAAGTGATTAAGGGGTACCAGAAGTTCAGTGCAACACCGAAGTATATGGTTTACAACTGAGCCTAGATGTTCTATTCTGTTTCGAGAGGCCACCAACAACTTCATATCTATTGTTTGAATTGTATTCTTGTGTTTAAACTTAGTTGTTCAGTTTATAAATCACTTTATGATGGTGGTTCTGAACTTGGATCTGCTCCAACGAAAACCCAATCCAATTGCTTTATATACTCGTTTTTCTTGCCACTCCAATTTCTAGACAATTTCATCTTTTGCCCAAGTATTAGTGATGGGTGAAAGTTTACATTATTTTAGTTCAATGTGAAGCAGCTATCCTTTATTTTCACGAGTTGATTGGTACTAATATCAGCCATGAAAATCAATGACAGGAAACCTTACGGTTGAATCCTGAATGATCACCCTTGCGGCCTTGCTTGGGTTCAATCTCAGTATCTCATCTTATCTTGTGCTCATTCATCCGCCTTGGTTTTCTCATCTTATTTGTTCTTTTGTGCTGACGACCATAAATAAAATAAATGTTCTCATATAGACGGCTCTGGAGTTTAGGACAAGCTTATCATAAAATTCCAAAAATGCCAACAACAAATCATCTCAAGTCCATCCACGCTTATAAAATTCCGTCTTCTATGCTCGTTCTGATGCTCTAAACTTCGAAATGCCAACATAACGAAAAATCAAGCTTGGGCAAGAGGGTCTTCTCAGCATTTGCTAAGACCAGTTTTGGGCTGTCAAGTTGAGAGAGCAAGGGGCTTGTATCTCAAGTAGTTCTAAGTATTTATCCCTACATCTGAAGTCCTAGGTCTGATTCCCCCTCCAAAGTTGAAAGATGTGGGTGTCACTGAGTCCATTCCATGGTGTTTGCGAGGATTAAGAACCGAGTTTTGTCCTCAAAACTGCACCCTCTTATTCGTGAGAGTTTTGGGGACAACCATGAGTCTATAAGCTAGGAAGGAGCTGTAAAAGAGCGACCTCGACCTCGACCTTGACCTAGCTATTGTGGTTTATCTTTGGGTTCAGCACCTAATATGATTTTGTTGAGGAATATGATACGACTGAAAATTGGTTTCTTTTGAAGAAATGCAAATGGGTCATTGAGCAACCAACAATTCTACAACTTGGAAGCAGTAATTGCAATCTTTTACAACAATTGAAGCTTCCAGGCATAACTGCAATGTACCAAAACAATACAATGCTCTAGTTCTAAATCAAAATCACATTTTATATGTTCTCAAATTTAGGGAGGATGGATAGGAATGATTCCTTCCTTCAAACCATTTGATTGGAAAGAAAAAATGAATTAAAGTATAGTTTATTTACTTCAATATCGTACAGATACAAGAGAAATCAGGTGCATCAAGATTCAAGAGGCCTATATGCTTCTGTTCTGCAAACTGATATAGTGATGTTGCGTGGCGCATGATTTGATTTTATTGTATACATACTGTGTGAAATAAAAATGAAAAAAAAGACGTTATCATTTGAAACAAGCTCCAAACCGTTTTGGGCAGCACCAGTTCAAGTTTGAAAAATATTCAACAAGGAAAGAACTACCTCAACTAGGTAAAATATTAACAAACATATGCTACCAAGCGTGTAGGCTCGGTAACATATTGTGTAGCCAAGGTGAATATGAACTCAAAATGTATGCTTTTCTTGCGGCATGTCCTCATGTGTATCAGCATTGTCACCTCGTGCTTTCCTCAAGACATGTCATCCTGTCCATTGGCGTTGTCGCCTCTCTGGGATCCTCCTTGATCATTTCCAATTGTTCTCCTGC
Source organism: Prunus armeniaca (assembly GCA_903112645.1). NCBI lineage: Eukaryota > Viridiplantae > Streptophyta > Magnoliopsida > Rosales > Rosaceae > Prunus > Prunus armeniaca. The sequence continues at coordinate 2,451,569 of CAEKDK010000003.1, read as the reverse complement.
TCATGTTGGCTCGCTGCACCAACCGAACCAATGCTTCAACCACTTCCGACATAGGAGGTCGGAACTCAGGCTCGGGCTGCACCAAAATGTGGTAGTTAAGGATCAGATTTTCACTTCAGTGCAGAAAAAGCAAAACCCAAAGCCTATATCTTATATTTTAACCAGAAGCTAGCTGACAGTTGTCATTCATGCCTTAATGAGTTAGACATTATTCAACTTAGTATAAACTCCATAAAACATTACCTGGACACAAAGGGCAATCACATCAGCAAACCGTGACAGAGATTTAACTGGATAGAGCCCCTTGAGTGCTGGATCCACCATTTTCGAAAGAGCGTCAATATCATGGAGCTGGGGTGTTGCCCATCGAACCAGAGATTGTTCAGATCTAGGCTTCGAGCTGTTAAGGAATTTTCATACAACAATTAACTTCACCAATCGTTAAAAATGATTATAATATTAATACTATTTTTATATCAACACTTACCTATCAAATGGTTTCCGTCCACTAATAAGCTCCAGCATAACCACTCCAAAACCGTAGACATCACTCTTTAGAGTATATTGACCAGACATTGCAACCTCAGGTGCACTGTACCCAGATCCCGCATTGTGCTCCAAGGCCTGCTCATGTTATACTTAAAACATCAGAATTTTCCCACAAAATCGATGATCAATTCATTTGATTCAACAAGAATGCACATGGGTTCTGCTAATAAGTGGTCAACAATATCCATCTGCAGACAATCATCAATGGCCATCACTCCATTCAATGAAGTGAAGCTATGAAGTCCCAGCACATTTTAAGGCATAAAGTTGGTGTTTCACCAAGGAGTTCCACATGAATTTTTCCTTGCTAACAAATAAAACTCATGGAAGCCTACAGGAGATCTGACAAGTCTGCTACTACCTTATTTCACTAGGTCCATTTTATGTAAATGTTAGACATAGAATCTTACTACTCAGAATCTCTGACATCTGATTGGTGCATCTGAGTTTGCTTACAAGTGTTTGCAAATCCTAGTAATTATAATTTATAATCATCTACAATGTCCCAATACAGCTATTCTGTTGGGACACAATTTCACATAATGAAATCACCAGTTCAAGTTGTATAGATATATTATATTATATTATATTATTATTATAATTATATATATATATATATATATTAAACGAAGTATAATAGATCTCAAATTGAACCTGATCAGCATTGGGGATAAAGCTTGCGAGGCCAGTGTCTGAAAGATGAGGGTTGAGCTCCACATCCAGTAATATGTTGGCTGACTTTATATTTTTGTGAATAATTGATGGTGAGCAAACTTCATGCAAGTACCTTTATAAAAAAAAAGCTTTGTGAGTACCAGAAACACTTCATTCTCATTTGTCAAAAAAATATTTAAAGTACCGGTCATAGAGATTTGACACTCCCTGAAATCAAGGTTTCAAAAATGAGTTCAAGCTTATATTTATAAGAAATGCAACCATCAAATTATATCCAACTTTCATGTCTAACTTTCAATTTGACCATTTACCCACTAACAACTTACTCTAGTGCCCGTGCAGTCCCCAGAGCAATCTTGACCCTAGAGTTCCATGTCAATGGCTTGTTGTAGTCATCTGATAGATGCAGGAAGTCATGCAGCGAACCACTTTTATGGAACTCATAGACTAGCAGGTGCTGTCCATGCTCTGAACAGTAACCCACCAGCTCCGTTACATTCGGGTGATGCAACAGGGAGATGTTCGAAACAATCTCTGTGAAATCTTCTGACAACTCACTAGGAAGGACAGATGAATCTATTTTCTTCACAGCAAGAACCTATAATATTGTTAGAGAATTAACAAATTAATATCATTTATGTTTAGTCTTTTAGAAACAATTGGAATTGGAGTATTTGATAAATAAGAAAAAAGATATTCAACAAATGCTTAACCAACCATATAGGCATGCAGCATTTATACTCTCTGGAGCATTCACTGTGTGTGTGTGCATGAAAGCACAAACCATGTGCCCAAGCGGGCAAGGCAAAAGAGAGAGCCACAGACAGGATATTAAAGAAGGAAAAGCACTACTCTTTGAACTCGATATAAAGGAAACTTGACAATGAATCAAAAGAGATTATATTTTTCCAATCTCAATTGCATGGCAAATAGATTAATTAGGTAAAAAGTGTACCTTCCCATCATCAAATTGAGCACGATAAACACGTCCAAACGACCCCTCACCAAGAAGGTTTTCAACGTTAAAACTGCCAGTAGCAATCTGCAGGTCTGCTATTGAATATGAGGTCACATTTAAAGGAGCTGTGCTGGTTTTCTTGACCACAATGGGCTTCTTTGAGAAATCTTCTTCATCAAATGATTTATGACGATCCACTGGTGGGGGTCTAAGATTTATTGTGGCAGGAGTATCAAAGGTCTTCATGTCCAACGTGGCAGGGGTTTGTACAGATTTCATTTCTGCATTGGAGTGCCACAGACATGGCAGTAAACATTCAAAAACAACCATGGAAAGTTAAAAATGGTTCAACAAAGAACTTGTAGATCTGAACAAACATAATTGAAATGTTTCTATAGCTCATATGCATCACTAATTTCAAAAGTTTAAGGCTTGGTCCTTTTTCTGTAATTTCAATTAAAAAAAGGTTTGTGAATAAACTGAATCTACAGACATCGAGACATTGGCACAGGCTTTGGCAACAAACATGTTCAGTAAACTGCATGTTTGAAAATCGACCAAAAAAAAAACTGCATGTTTGAAAAATTCCTTGGCATTAATAGTAGTTTTATTTACAACACCATAGATCTCGATCATTTACTTTCACTTGAATGATTTGCAACATGAACTAATAAACTCGGCAGGTATTTTGCAGAAAATAATGAAATTCAAATCCAGTTACAACAGCATAAATAGCAAACCAAAACAGAAATGATAGGTAAGACACAGAAAATTTTCTGATAATGCTCAACTGAATGTAAGATGTAGAAAAATTGTAGGTACTAGCTAGGTACCTTTTACTTCACTTGCAAGTGGAGCAAAGGGCTGACTATCAAACTTCTCCACGTCCGAGGACGACCTCCTCAATCTTCTCTTTATGATAAAGAATGCGACAACCCCCGTAACTACCAAAAGAGATATCACTATTCCTGCTATGCCACCACCTCCTATTCCTGATTTCTTTCCACCTTCACCTGCACCACCTTTTGATGGTGAGCCATTGCTGCCAGATTTGTGATTTCCGTTGTTCTTGCTGGCTGGAGGTGTACCAGGTGGAGGTGGGGGTGCAGGGCCTGAGTTCCATGTGTTTCCATCCTTCCTGTCGTGAGATTTCTTAGAATCATATAATGAACAGATTCATTCCAGATTTAAAATAACAGTAGCTAATAATAGAATGCTTACTCCAGATTAATGTTTTCCAACTGCTCTGGAATCCAGCCGGTAAATCGGTTATTTTGAATATTCCTAAGAAACATAAACAAAAGCGCTTTAATGGGCTGAAGGCCAGGACACTGAGGAAAGAGAGGGAGAAGGAGCAATGAATATCCGTCTAAGTTGTATGGCTATCTCACAGATTTTCAAGGGGGAGATTGGCAAGGACATTAATGTTCCCTGTAAGCTGGTTATTCTGCAAATTCCTGAAAGAAGACAAATTCCAGGGAAGAGTCAAGACAAAAACTAGATAATTATACCATAATGAATTAATAATAAAACTTTCAATACTTACATTGTGGTCATACTTGAGAGGGAGCTTAAACTCTCAGGGAGGTTACCTGACAGAGAATTGAAAGAGAGGTCCCTGAAGCAAATAATAGAAACTATCGTCATTTGATCCTTTAGCAAAACCAACTTGAAAATATTATAACGACTTGTTTAATTTCTGAGCATTATACCACACACATTGACGAAGGTGATTGACAATTGAAGAATTTCATAGAAAAACATAACTAGATACAGAGATATCCCAGGCGTACATTATAAAGATATTCAAAGATTGTTATTCACAGATTATAAAATATCGTATACTGCGAATAACATTACAGTTTCTTTTAGAAGAAGGGAATGACCGATTTGCAAATTATGCACTTGCGCCAATGTAGACAGCAATGCAAGCTACTCCTTATGTAAAACAAAGATAGAAGGAGAACTCACAATGTGGATAGGGAAGAGAGCTTTCCAAAAATGTCATCCACCTGGTTCTGAAGCTGATTATGACTGATGTTCCTACAGTTCCCAAAAGAAAATGAAATTGGTTTACTTTAAACATTTTGTATAAGTTGTGACAAGAAGTTGCAAAGAAACATTTACTTACAGATATTCAAGAGAAGTTATCAGAGAGATGGAATAAGGGATGCCTTGATTGAAGTTATTAGCAGCAAGGTTTCTGCATGCCAAAAAATAGTCTATATTATCAAAAAAAATCAGAAGTGGAATAATAAACAAGAAAACAGTAGATTAATGTGTTTATGAAGCATACAATCGAGTCATGTTTGGAGGAAGTGAATAAGTTATACTGCCTGCGAGATTATTATGGCTCATGTCTCTGCAAAAAATTTCAAATACTCAAATCACGAGATCAAACTAATGCAGTAAAAAAAAATATTGATCAACTTGACATATATGACCATTGATCTTACAGGTTGGTTAATGATGTCAAACTCTGAAGCGAAGACCACAATGATCCCGAAAGTTGAAGATTTGATACATCACTGATTAAAAATAAAATAAAAACACCAAATGACAGAATAGGTATCAGAAATCAGCACAAAGGTGGAAATATCCAGGGAAACAAATGAGGAAGTAGGGAATCACATTTCTGTTACTCGTGAGCCCGAGCACTTAACACCTTTCCAAGACTGGCCACATGGATCATCACCATTTGCACTCCACTGGGTTAGCTGAGATGGGGAGTTTAAGCTACTATACAAGGCCTTTAGAGCAGAAACTGTGCACATAACATGCCACAGGAAAAGTCAATACATGCAAAGCTAGATATGGACTATGAATGAGCAAGCATGCTAACTAACTGATAGAATCTAAAAGATGCTTTCAATTAGGGGTGCCATGATCATGTCAGGTTAAGATACCAATGTTCAACTAATTGGGTGAACACTAACAAGATATAAATTAATAATCGTGTCAGAAGAAACAAAGAAGTTCATATTAAGTACCTGTAAACACATTACCAAAATATTCAAAATGAAACTGAAACTTAAAAAATCATATAAAAAATTACGAATAAATATTATTTTTATTTCATACACCTATAATAATGTTCAATAGCTGATGGATTGTAAACTTTGAGTCACTGACTGAAGTTCCAAATCTAAATGAAGATAATCTTATAGAATGGTTCACAGACAATGAAAACAAATTCTAGCATTAAAGAAACTACCTCTTGAAAAGACTAACACTTTTATCATGAAGTTCATACCACAAGGTTAGAAATTTATCCTGAAATTTTTTGTTGGTGAATTAGGTTTGCTGGGATCTTTTTGTTGCTGCCTATATCTTCTTTCAGAAACTTTGTTTCTGTACAGGGCTTGTTAAGCTTGAAGTTCTCTTGGTTTCTTTTGGTTGAGTACTAAGAATTATCATCTTGGTTTGTTTTAAGCCTTCTAGTCTTCTAAGCAACATTGATATTATTTTGATTTCAATTGCACGTAAGTGAATCTACATTGTCTTTAGGCATGTCAACCTTTGATATGGTTGTTTCCGTGGTATGGTATGATAGTGAAAACATTGGTAAAATGATTGTGCTCATTACAAAGACTTCAACATTTTTAAAAACAACATCGTTTTTGTGAATTTCTGATACTCCAGTTAAAAGAAAGCACAAATCTTACAAACGGTAGGCTCCCTTGTGTTTTAGTTGATTAACTTATTAAAATACCAATGGTATACTTAAATCCCTTTCTTACAAATTGATGCATCTAAACAGGGAAATTAGAAAATCCAGAATTAAATCTCAGCCATGCTGAATAGGTTAGCCAAACTAACACTTCAAATCCTGGAACTTAGAATCATGTTTTTCAAATCCCATTCTTTTGAAATCCCTTGGTACTTTCAATTACCTGATCTAAACGCAAAGTGCAAATTGTAAAAGTTAGAAAAGTAGCAATTGCAATTGCTTTTCATCATATCTCAAAGTGGGAATTAAACGCTTTTAAAACGCAAAATGGCAATGATAGTCATAAAGCGACAGCTAATTCTCACTTTGATAAAGAGAGAGAGAATAATTTCATTCTCTTTTCTGAAGCTCGAATTACATGAATGCGAAACAGCAATCACATAAAATCCCAGAATTTATTTATTTTAAATAAAATTAAGTGAGGCAAAGTAAAGCAACACCACTAATATCAGACCAGACCCTGCATATAAACAGTTCCTCTGATGTTGCCCTTCCATTTACAGAAAGAACTCCACACCAAAAATAAATAACTCAAAATCAACAATATAAGCAAAAATCTGAACCCAATAAGCAGTTGAAGGACCATTTCTAAAATACTAAAGGAAGTCAAATCTACAATGCATGTACTGGGTCTAGTATTCAACAAAAATGGAGAAAAATAAAGCAGCAAAAATAATGCGGATGTGCCCAAGATTAGCTCATGAGAGTACAAACAAACTGGTATTAATTCAAAGAAACAGCAAAAAGGAAAAAGAGAGAAGAAGAGTTGGGTGAGACACTGACCATCTGCTGGATCTGTGGCAGCATTGATGGAACTGGGACTCCATCCCAAAATGCAGATGCTGAACACCAGCAAAACCCACCTCCAAGTCTCCAACATCTCTCTCTCTCTCTCTCTCTCTTCTCTCTCAGCACTCACTCTCTGCCTATTCTAAACTTACCCACAGAACACAAAAGCTAATGAAAGCTTGCCCCTTTTTGGGTGAATTGATTTTGTTTTCCCAAACAGATTTGTAATATATTTTATTCTTAAGTAGCCATGCCCAAGCAAAGCTGGCAGGCACGATTTGCCAGAAGAATCCAAAGCCACAGAAAATAAAAGCTTTTGTTTTTTTATCTCTCTACTTCTTGGTCTTATTGCAATTTTCTGTCTTTTCTTTTCTTTTCTTTTAGGTATGAGGAGGAAAATACACAATACTCTTGGTTGGTGTGTATGCACTAGCTGTGTGTAGCTAGGCCAACCCAACTCTATGTATAATTCATTGCTATATCATATTCACATTATTCTCTCTCTATCTTTCTCTCTCTCCCTAATTATTTTCCAAATTAGATTTAACTATAATACAGAAAGTCACAGCTTTCATCAGCTTCACACGCTTTCATCAGTACTGGCCTTCATTTCATGACTGGGTGGGTGGCAACCCAATACTTGAAATGCATGACCCATAAAAGAAAAAAAGATTAAAATCACCATGATGGATTTACTTTCACCAAAAATGTCACCTTTTCAATGGAGAGAGATGAAAGTCACGAGATTCTCGCACATAAAAATCAAATCTTTTCTTTTTTTTCTCCTTTTTACTGTTTTTCTCTCTCGCATTCTGTGACAGTGGCATCAATTTTAGTTAACAGTTAGATTTGGTCTTGGATTAGATTTGGTAGATAATCAGTGACCCAATCAGCAGCGAAAGCAGGGCAGTAAACAGTGGCGATGGTGCCATATTGGATTCGACTGTATTGAGTTGGACTGTACGAAGTAGTCAACGTCAGAGCTCCTCCTGCTTCTGTTTTTACAGTCACCTCTCTTTTACTTCACTTTTCTTTTCTTGTCCTTTGAATCTACGTACATGGTTGTTGTTTTGAGTTTGAGTACATTACTAAAATAAGGAAAGTATTTAAGACACTCTGCTAATATTTTAATACAGTTCCTCCTTTTTTGGGTATACCTCTTTTTTCTTTTTTTATCTTATCAAACCATTGTATAAAAATTCAATAATTAAGCATGGAAGTACATATAATTGTTCGAATATTTAGTTTGTCAATTTTTTTTTTGACAATTTGATATTTCAAACTTCTGCAATTTAAAGAGAAAAGAATTCGAATTTAAATTTAAAAACGTCAGATACACTGTCTTAATCAACTAACACGATTCACATTTGCTTATAGTATTTATTTATAATAGGTAATAGAGCATCTATCGTCTATCTCCCTTTTTTTTTATAAGGAAAGAGCATCATGCCGTCTACCATGTTCTTTAGTATTTAAAATTCAGATTTGTTTTTTAACTTATATATTGGATTTCGGTGGTAGGTGAAAGTGAAATAAACACACAAAGTCAAATCTCAACGAATCTTTTCTTAATTCTTCAATGAGGCAAATGATTATGGATAAAACTTTTTTATTTATTTATCATTATGGATGATGCAAAGCAGACGCTCTTATTCCCCCTATAATCTATTGCCTAACGGACCGTGACAGCTTTGGACAATTTATTTTTTTTTTTTTTTTTTTTTTTTTTTTTTTTTTGGGACCAAATTGATTTTCGATAGCTATGTTTTTGGTGAGGCAGGCAACCATAGACAAGGAAGTATGAAATTTATTATAAGCATATAAAGAAGACGTGTGAACGAGATCCAGCCTAACATAGACGGATGATAGTTAATGTAAGAAACATGTGTTTCCCTTCAAACAAATTCAATTCCATATATTTGTTGCGATATGACTTTCTTTCTTCTATTAAAGGCACTTGTAAGGTCCATATATCTTACATCGTAAGTTAAATCACCAATAATCGTATTTATCATATTAGTTTTTCATGTATTTTTTATACAAATGATATTATATTTTAATTTAATCTAATCTACAAAAAGGGGATTCGAACTCATGTACAAATTAGGGGGGGTACATTTGTTCTAGCTAACTTAACTAAGTCCATATTTGCTTCTAATTATCATGTATTTATACTTTGGGAATTTGGTTCTAATGAGCATTTGTCGCATTTCCAATCAGAAGTAAGGAAGCGTTCATTCCATATACATGACCTGATTCATAAAAGATCATTAAAAAATTTATACATGGAATTTGAACTGAAAAACCCTATTTAAAAACTGAAAACTAAACACCGCTACACCAAATTATATTATTAGGCTCCTACAATTTCAAAGCTGAACATATTTGAAGTTTTCTTTAGGATGCTTGCAAATTGCAATATCTTAATCATAATCTACCAGCCTCTAATGTTGAATCAATCTCACAATTATGATCGTGGCAAACATTTTGGAGACATGATTTTATTACAAATATGGACAAGGATAAAGAATGAAATAGGCTGACAAGTGTTTACAGGTGGGACACGTGTAAATTCTTTTCTTCTGTTGAATGACAGAGCAATACCATACAAATTTAATTCTACTGATACAACTGCAAACAAATTCAATTCAAAATGCTTTACGAAAAAGATAAACAATTTTAAAAAAATAAATAAATAAATAAAAGAAGGGGGGAAAATAGTATTTTTGTATTGAAAGTTGAAAGTGCCGGGTCATCTGCTAACTAAATATTTAATCACCATCAGCTATCAATTAGCTAGCTAATAGTTGGAGACCACGCTTTTGTCTCTGTGCCGTGTAATATCAGAAACCTCCACGTCTGCATGGAGAGATGGAGACCCATGAGGACGTGGCCTCCTCTGCTTGTTCTTAGTCTTGTCGGTGGTCGGTGGCGTTTTTGTTGACTCAGCACCTCCCTTTGGAAGCATCCTACAAGCTCTGCAACTAAACTCACTGCTTCATTGGGCTGTAGTTTTCTTTTCTTTTTTGGTTGGTGTTTATTGGGCTTGAGTATGTTCCAAGCCCGTTGATAGTAAGGTTGCTTCATGTTCGTACTCGTTTTATCGAGTAGGTACGTTGAGATAGACCTAACTAGTCCGTAACATGTTTGATTCCGACTCAAATCCAAAAGGGTCACCTCTTAGAGCATCCACAGTGGGGGGTGTATTTTCAATGGTGTAAAACTACTTTTACATTCCCATTACATCTCCGAGGGTTGTAAATGTTGTTTTTATTCCAACGAGAAAAATATAAATCTAAAGATGTATAATTGATTTTACTCACTTTTGTCCACATTTTCTCATGCACACCCCACCTGCAAGGGATGTAAAAAAGGATGCACATGTGCATCTAAACCTCCCCATTGTAGGTGATTCCTATCACAAATTGTGTATATTTAACATACACCTCATTATACAATTGCCCCACTGGAGATGCTCTTAAAACGTTAGTGGAGTTAATTAGTAGGACGACTGTGGGATGAATTGTAAATTCATATATCAGGTGATTGATTATGTCCGCCTATGTGAGTCTTTGATTTAACCTTATATCAAAAAGAAAAAGAAAAAGAAAATCACCACAATTTTCTATCAAATTTGTTCACTAAATAATGGCAATTATGCATATTAGTATCTTAACTATTAGAACTAGTGAAGTTTAGACTCCCCACATCATATTTACTTGAAATACTACTACATCATATTCACAAATTTGAGTGAGCGTGGTATGATTGGCTAAACCTAGATTCATGTAAAATGTGATAATATTGAAACATGTATTATCAATCATTACGAGTAACTTTTTAATGTGATTGTCATACCGTCACATAGAGTCACTAACTTATCTACATTACAACACATGTATTTTTATCATTTCATCTATGTTACGGTATGTTATATATTACATGAATCAAAAACATCACGTGAACTGGTGATTACAGTTAGATCAATAATTTTCATATCTTTTTTTCTTCAACAAAAGTGGAGCTTTGGATTCAACTTTATAAGAAGTTTGGTAAGAAAACAGCAAAAGATAGATGTTGCAGGCCACACCACCAGACACAACACATGGGGCGTGTGAAAGAGAGAAATTATAACCCAATGATTGTGGTCTTATCCTTCGGAGGCAAAAGGACTCTGGAACAATATCATCTGCATAGGATTTATATCCCAAACACCAACAAACCAAGAACTTGTTTTTTTTTTCTATCTCTATGTTCTCTCAATACTTGCACGCATTCTGTACACAGTACATGGCAAGGCAATCCCATCTGATTCAAAACCCAAGTTCTTGTTTTGATGCTAATGGGATTCAAATGGATCCAGAATTGAGTAAAAGAAAACATTTTAAGTCACAATCCAAATGCCTGCACATCATGTTTTTTTGAAAAAATAATATTCTTTTTTGGGATAAGAATGTTACGTAGAAGAGACAACAATTAACAAAAGGATGAAGCCCATACAACTATTAACAAGAAAGAAGAAGAAAACAAGTTGCACTTACACACCATCTTCATATAGATAGCTTTTCTATGTAAAGCTTTTTTCTTTTTAAAAGCCACAATGGAAGGGTATGGCCATATAATGGCTATATATCTCCTTAGAGAAGATGAGAGAGATAGAGAGAGACTATAAATTCATAACTGATGTAGAACAAATGGCTGAATGACTTGGAGCGAAGAAAAGAAAAAGGATGCAACATGAATATACATATTTGGTGTTCGAGCTCCGATTAGGTCGCATAATACCTTTTTGAAAAGGAAACGACACCACAAGTCCAACTCATTGTTTTTTTTTGTGACATAAGGTGGATTTTGGGCTTCTGAGGTTGTTTGGGCTTCCAAAAGGGCATTTAAAGATTGTAATCAATTTACAGACTTTTCGTTTATTTTTTGTTAAACTTTCAATAACTCCCCATTGTAATCCAATGAGTGAGAATGATGTATTTAGATAGCCGTCATGTACAGGAGAAAGATTTCTCACACACACACTATCACAAAGTCATGATGATTCGAATTTAAGACCACTAGATTACAAATCTTAGATACTTATTGGCAAATTATTATAAAAATAGAAAAAAATAAATTTATTTATTAATTTTTTAAATTTAAAAAATTAAGTTAATAGAATGATCAAAATATGTCATTTGATAAAATCCCGAGAGAAAAGAAAGGGTGCGTGCGTGTGTATATCTGCTGCTTTGTATTATTGGGCATGTAGCTCTTCTTTATATGTACAACATTTGAGACATAATGATGATTACAAATGCGACCTTATTTCGAGTTTAACGACAAATTTGTTTATATGTAACCCTCCAAACCCAAAAAACAAATCCACAAACAGAGACACTTGCAGAAACAAATTAAAAGCTGCCAAACCAAAAACACTTGCACTCTGGCGCAGCTACCTATGCACACGTAACATCCTACCCTTTACCCATTTTTGCTTTCCTCCCCTTTCCAGAACAAAATCTTTTGTTTTTGTTTTTCTTTTATTTATGAAATTATAAATACCCCATTCATTATTTCTCTCTTCCAACTTCAAAATCATTTAAAGTTTCAGACTTTTCCATAAAAACCAATTCAACTGCAATGGATAACCACCGCCATTTTGGAGTTGATCATGATGGTGATGATATTGACGGTGATGATGAGTTTAGGTACCTGATCGTACGGCCAGAGAAGGGAGGACTCAGGGACTTGTTTAGGTACTCGGTGTTGCAAAAGGTAGACAGTGGGGTTCGGTTTCTTGAGGGCTCAGACGAAGAAGTGGTGGGTAGAGTGGCAGGGGATCACAGATGGGTCATAGTGGTGTCCATAATTGCCCGGAAAATCATAGGCCTTTTTGGGAAGCCTCTGGAGTGGACTGGCTACCTTGTTGACTTCATCCTCAACCTCTTGTCTCTCAATGGAGGCCTCTTTGGCTTGCTCATAACTCTGCTTCATGGTAAACTCAGACACTGATCACATTTATTATTATTATTATTGCTACCCATTTGCTAATTTCTTCATTTTGTATTATGTTTGTGAGTTTTAATTCTCTATTTGTATATATCATTATGTTGTTGCCAGTGCACCCCACGTCCTAGGTTCGATTCCCCCTCCCCAATAGCGCTTGTATAAGAAAATCATTATGTTGCCCCCGTAAATTTGTTTGTGTTTAGGCCTCTTTTGGGTTGTTATTTAACTTTTACTTGGGAGATTAACTCATAGATGCATAATTACAAGAAATAAAATTACAGAACGAAAACATTGGAAACCATTTTCACTAACTAATGTGTTTGCTTAACTTGCTTGCTTTCTCTTCGTAGTGAATGGAATTTCTTGTTTACTAAGGGACAAAAACATATATAGGCAAACACAAAACGTAAGGCTTTTTGGAAATTCTTTGCACATATCTTTTGTTTAGAATTTGTGCCTACCTGTATTGTATATGCCTTCATTCTATGGACAAAGGGTCTTGTGTACAAAATTTACAAATTTATGACCTTTTTGGGTTTTTCTTAATAAAAGGAATGTACTGCAAACTGTTAATTCTCAATTAATCCTAGTAGTATAATTGCTTACTGTAATGGTGATTGGGGAAGCAGGAAAAGTCGTGGTGCCGCAGAGGGGCACAGAGACTTTCATAAGTACAATTGGGCATTTTGATGGGCGGATAGACCTCTACAAGGGTGAAAACTTAGCAGAAACAAGCCTAAAAGCTGAACTGGGTAACAACAGGGCTCTCATGGATCTCTGTATGATGGCTGCCAAGTTAGCATATGAGAATGCACAAGTCGTTAGATATATCGTGGTTGACCATTGGAAGGCAAGATATTCTTGTTCTCTTCTCTCTTTGTTTTTTGGCTATGTTTTAACCATATAAGGGGTTCAATATACTTTCATTTGATCATTATAAATACTAATTAGTTTAATTTTGACAATGAAAGCAGATGCATTTTGTGAAATTCTACAATTGCTGGAATGGTAAGAAGTGCATTTTAAACATGACTTTTGGTCATCAAAAATTTCGAACTTACTTTTTGAGTCCAATTGATGTTTGTTCTCCTTTATTGTATGGTGCTTGATAGATTTCCAAAAGCAGATGTCCACCCAAGTGTTCATGCTTTGTGACAAGCCTAAAGATGCAAATTTGATACTGATCAGCTTCAGGGGAACAGAACCTTTTGATGCCGATGATTGGAGTGCCGATTTTGACTACTCTTGGTATGAAGTTCCCAAATTGGGGAAAGTACACATGGGATTCTTAGAAGCCTTAGGCTTGGGGAATAGAACTAATGCTGTAACCTTCTACAATCAACTCATAGAGATGCAGAAAGAATTCACCTCTGCAAATTGTGTTGATGTTAGCCAAAGATCTTCAGAAGGTTCCAAAGCATCATCCTCAAACATTGATTCTCACATGAAACAAAGTGGAGGTGATCGGTTTAGCAAGAAGATAGTTCCACCAGACATGGGGGAGAAGTCTGCATACTATGCTGTGAGAAGAAAGCTCAAGAGCTTACTTGAGGAGCACAAAAATGCAAAATTCGTAGTTACCGGGCATAGCCTAGGTGGGGCACTTGCTGTACTGTTCCCATCAGTGCTGGTGTTGCATGAGGAGATGGAGCTGATGCAAAGGTTGCTGGGTGTGTACACATTTGGGCAGCCCCGGGTAGGTAATAGGAAACTGGGGAGGTACATGGAAGCCCATTTGAATTCTCTGGTCCCAAAGTACTTCAGGGTTGTCTACTGCAATGATCTTGTGCCCAGGTTGCCTTACGACGACAAAACCTTCTTGTATAAGCATTTTGGGGTGTGCCTTTACTATGACAGCCAATTCAATGAACAAGTATGTATTCAAGCCTTTGCTTATACAGTTTGTTTAATTTTAGTACTATTGATTGTCCTCATATTCAATCCTGTCCACCGAATGCTCTGTAAACTAGTTGCCTGAATAATAAGAAATTTGCAGCATTCTATCCTGCATTTCCTTCTTGATATGAAATGTCACTACGGACACATGCAACATGGTTATTAAGATTAATGGCGCAATAGAAAGTTGCTGTTTGGTTTAAATTGGTTCATTGGGGACATATTGGTATGAGGGAATGTACGTTCATTGTGGGGTTGATGTCTTTCAAGGCCTGAAATGAACCCTTTAGCTAACTTTCTTTAAGTTTCATCTTCTTCTTTTACTGAATTATTGTTTTCTTGTTTTCTTGTTTGACATATGCATCTTTCAAGAGAATGGAGGAGGAACCAAACAGAAATTACTTTGGAATAAGATATCTGATACCAGAATATCTGAATGCTGTTTGGGAGCTGATAAGAGGTTTAACAATGGGCTACACATATGGGCCAGAGTATAGAGAGGGTTGGTTCTCCATTTTGCTAAGGATTATAGGACTGGTGGCTCCTGGTGTCTCTGCGCATTGCCCTACAAATTACGTCGATTCAGTGAGGCTGGGAAAGGAGCGCATTGTTCAGATGTCTTCTTTTTAAGAAGCTTTTCTTGCAGATGATGATGATAATATGGCTTTTAGTCATATGATAAATATAGCTCTGGCTTTAGTGTACAAGTAATGTACATTGTGAAGTTCTTTTTTACGGTCAAATTCCTTGTCACTAATAAAAAAAATGAACCTAATAATTCCTTACCCACAATTTAGGTGTATTCTCATTCCTAAACTGTAGGGATTATTGATGAATATATTTTAGGTGCCTTGAAGAACAAGTACCCTAAGTTTATCTTCCTCTCTTAATCATGCATGAAAAAGAGGTTGAAACACTAAAAGTACAAAAACTTCTATTTATGTTATATGCAAAGATTTCTGCCAGTTATTCTTTTGAGCTTTTGAGCTGCACGTAAGAGTAAATATATCTATATATATAAAGCAAAAGGCAGAGTAAATATATCTATATATATAAAGTAAAAGGCAGAGTATACTATATATATATATATATATATAGATATAGGTATTGGCAAAATATGGACTATGTTCGAAAATCACTAGGCGGTAGGTGGGCGGCATGTAGGGGCCTAGCCCTAGAGGAGTAAGTGGGCGGCATGCAGGGCCTAGCCCTAGAGGAGTAATCGGGGCCTAAGCGTTTCTTTGTTTATTAATTATTTTATATTATAAATTTATACCAAAATTAATAAAAGGGTTGAAATAAAAACACAATTCGGTTATGTTTTAGTATATGAGCCCAAGCCCATAAGAGAACCTTGTTGAAATACCAGCCCATAAGTGAAACACAGCGTTTCACTAACCCTATCTTCATCTTTTTTTGGACGAACCCTATCCTCACTTATCTCTCATCTCTCTGCCTTCATCACCTCCCATCATCTCTCCTCTTTCTCTGCCTCCATCATCACCTCTTGCGCGCGTTTGAAATAAGATGAGCCCAATAGCAGCTACAAAGAAAAGAAGAAAACCTCTGACGAGTAGAGAAGAAGCCGTCGTTGCCACTGGTTGGGTTGAGAACAGTATAGAAGCAGCCACCCAACCTGCCTAACTCCCTGCCGCCTACCCCTAACGATTAGGGTGAAATCACGGCAGTGTCCTCCCGCCTCGGCCGATTTTTCGAAAACTGAATAGGAACCCCATGTGATGTGCTGGGAATATAAGCAGAGGATTGTGAGGAAAATAACAAAGTTCTTTCATCAAACCAAACATAATTATTCAAATAAAACTTTCTTTCTGGATCATGCTAATTAATCCCTTTAAATAAATTACAAGTGTTTTAGAAATAATTCCAGTCAAAATCACAATGTATGCAACTGTCATTAACTTG
This sequence comes from Prunus armeniaca, assembly GCA_903112645.1. Classification (NCBI taxonomy): domain Eukaryota; kingdom Viridiplantae; phylum Streptophyta; class Magnoliopsida; order Rosales; family Rosaceae; genus Prunus; species Prunus armeniaca. Next base: position 2,435,052 of record CAEKDK010000003.1, on the reverse strand, counting down.
AAAACAAACATAATTATCCTTTTTTTTTCTTTTTTCTTTCTTTTTTTCTGGTTGGTTAAGAATGTATAATGTTATGTAGACAGTAGATATCATACAACAATCTCCAAGAAGCAAAACACTTGACACTTGCACCTACTAACTAGCTCTTGATCTCTCTCTTCTTAGCCTTAAAAGAGGTTAGAGGTCTTAAGTTCGAAAGAGGTTAGAGGTCTTAAGTTCGAATTCGCAATTTTCATTGAAGCCAAGCTATAAAAAGGGGTATTTGGGGCATGAAGGTAATTTCAAGCTCTAATATCTAGACTAAATGTGACACTATGATCAAAACCCACCTGAAAAACACACACATACATAGAAGCAGAGCACTTGCATCCTGCAGCATGCTGCTAAATGCAAACTGCAGCTTTGCCATGCTAGTGGTGGATGCACATGTAACAGCCTTCGCCATCTTTGCTTTTCTCTTCTCTCTCTTTTTTCCCTTTTCCTTACAAATGTATAAAAACCCCATTCATTTCTCTCTTTGTGAATCTAACATCAAAATTCTCACAAAACAATCCAATGGCCACTAACTCCCAAGAGAACCAAAGCCATGGACTTTCTGATGATGATGATGATGAGTTCAGCTACCTTATGTTTAGGCCAGAGAAGGGAGGGCTTGGGACTTGTCCCATAATCTTTCTTTAAAATTTCATCTTCTTCAAGTACTGAATTTTCTTCTTCTTTTCTTTGACATATGCATACTTGAAGAGATTGGAGGATGAGCCAAACAACAATTACTTTGGATTGAAACACTTGATGCCAAAATATCTGACTGCTGTTTGGGAGCTGATAAGAAGTTTAACAATAGGCTACACATATGAACCAGAGTTTAAAGAGGGATGGCTCTCCATTTTGGTAAGGATGACAGGACTTGTGTTTCCGTGAAGCTTGGAAAGGGGCACACGCTAATCATTCAGATGTCCTCTTCCTAAATTATGTTTCCTTCAAATAATGCTAGATTTCTGTTCAAATAATACAAAATTCAATGTGTATTTCTCTTATGCAAGAGCAAACCATACATGTTATACCAAAAAAACACCAAAAGGGAGAAAAATTCCCCTGTTTGAGGTGGTTTATTAGTTTGAAGTTTCCTAATTATTACACAAAAACAGTTGGTCCTCTTGTACATATGAAAAATTGCAAGAAATAAATACTAGGAAAATGCATTCCTTACTTTTAGCTCCCAAAGAATTGACAAGCATTACATAGATCACCTATTTCCATCCCCAGAAACTCTTGTAAGTTGTAACCAAAGGTCAACTTCTTTTGCAGATGCCCAACATCAATCATGTGAGCAACTGCTGATGAGTTTCTTTTCACCGGAAAATTGAATGATACTATTTCCATGTATTGGCTTCAGACAGTATGGGCTGATTGAATAACACTTAAGTCCAGATTCTTGAGCCTCACTACAGATTCTACATGTCCTCTCAGAGTGTGTATCTCTCCCAGCCTGTGAAATTAATGTGGCATTTAACCAAGTACATATTAGCAAGATGGGATGAAATCCAACCTGTAAAAATGCAACAGAAAATGGCAGTTTGTATTACCTGGCTATTTCAGCACGCCGCCTGGCCTGTTCTGCGATCAAAGAAGATCGCTTGCCGGTCTTATTGATCTCCATGTCTGCCAACCCTTGTAAACTTCTCTGAGAAAGTACCCACTTGGCTGCCCTATCTTCCTTCCCATAATCTTTCTTAGAAGTGAAAGCCGTCTGTTAAAGATAAAAAGTACATAAAAATCAGAAGTTGCCATTTCAAGCTAAGGCTTGTTCCTCATAGAACCAAGTGATAGCAGCAAATTTTAATGAAACTTAGAACATTGCACAAACCTTCCTGTCAAACAATAGATTCCAGGCATCTCCACTCAAGCCGTAGCGAATTGCAAATTTGATGATATCCAGGGGAATGTAGAAAATCAAACTGTACAACCATATGACACCAGCCCATCCCCATCCAATGCCACTGATATAAGCAAAGCTGATCTTTGCATATACAGCAATCAAAGTAGCCACCTAAACAAGAGAGAATTATTTATTTATTTTTTAAATAAATGAAAATATAATTCAGCTTTGGTTTTGTTACCTTGAAAATCGAGTTTAATGCACATATTTAAGAGTTGGTTTGCGTAAGTCATACCAGTTGAGCCAGCACAAATGCGCACATCAAGAGAGTTCCAGGCCTCTCAAGAAATGACCATCCCTGACTTCTTGTAACAAATATGAGAGCCTGGCTAATGATGCTAACTTGCAGATATATAGCAGATGAAATTTCCTCGCTGCTGGATAAATCTCTTACATGGAAGGTGGTCTGCAGCCATATAAAATCAATAAGCACTGTAGAAGTAAACCAAGCTAATGTATCTTCTGCTGTTCATGTTGCAGAGGGTCTCAGAAAACAAAGTCAAGAAGCAACATTTCTGTGTTTCATACCTCAAAGAAGTCGGTGCCGACTACAACCCAGTAAAATAATACAGTTACCAAAGCAAGATATGTGCCAATAACAATGCCAGTTGCAAATATCTCATTAAGCTTCCAACTGTCAGGCTTTGGAGAGGGCTTTACACGATCCTGGGAAATCGTCATGATGGTTCCTGCATTTAAAATAATGCACAGTCATGTATTCCTTTTCGATAATCAAGAAGAAGAAATAGTAAAGCTAGAGCTAGTTGAAATATTACCATCATTGAGTATTGCTATAATCAGAACCATGAAAGGTGGGAAGTCATATTCCCATATCAACGCAAGAAGCACGAAACCAAGCTGCAACACGATTGAGTTTAACATTATGAAAAGTTGAAACCTAGTAATATTACTTGAATATTGAGATGATAAGAATATAAGCTTACCACTATCCTTATGGTTATAGAGACAGCATATATCTGTGTATGCAAGTAGGCTAGTCAGTTTTACCATCAAACCAATGTAGAAACGTAGAATAAAATTACAAATACAAACAAAAAATGCAAGTAAAAATCCTATCTAGTAGAAATTGCAGAATTTCTGGTTAAAAGGCAAAGTAAGCACTGCTTTATGATTTTACTGCTCTCTACCTGGTATTCTACTGATACAAATGTACCATTATTTGAATGCAGGGAAAAGATTACTACTCACTGTATAATTCTTCATTCTTTGGAATATAGCTCTACTGGTCAGAACAGCACTGACAATCACACTTAAGCCAGGCTCAGTTAAGACTATGTCAGAAGCACTTCTTGCAGCATCTGTGGCATCTGCCACTGCTATACCAATGTCTGCTTTCTTTAAAGCAGGAGCATCGTTAACACCATCTCCGGTCATTCCAACCACATGCTTCTTTTCTTGTAAAATTTTTACGATTTCGTACTTGTGTTCTGAAAGTTAAAGCAGTGATAAGGCAGGTGAGTGATCCAGAGATGGAAATATGTATGAAACAAATATGTGCTACAAATGTTTCATGCACACGCACACCCCACCAAACAGTAACCTTTCATATTTTCAAGCCTCTCAAGAATTAGGGAGCCTTAGGGAGAGAATTTACGTATTTCGTGAAACAGGTGTTCGATTATTTACCAGGGAAGACTCCAGCAAAGCCATCAGCCTTCTCAATCAACTCATCCACTGGAAGAGCTTCGTGTTCTTCTTTGTCACGGTCACGGCCCAACAATGAAGAGGAAGGGTACATGTTTGTTCCCATCCCAAGTCGTCGCCCTGTCTCCTTTGCAATTGCCAACTGATCACCTAATGTGAGAACAAGCATTCAAGAATAAGTGTCTATCTTTGACATTTATGCTAAACGATTTACAGTTTTAATCAAGAAACAAAGATGATATTCACATTTTTTTTATGTAAGGCCAAGATGATACATGTATGTACCTGTAATCATCTTCACACAGACTCCAAGGTTAAGTGCTCTTCGAATGGTCTCAGCACTATCATGCCTTGGAGGATCAAACAAGGGCAACAACCCACAAAATGTCCAAGGACCTCCAGGGCTTTCTTTAGTTTTTTCTGGAACTTCCTGGCAGTACCATAACATGGGAGTTGAAGTATGTCAGAAATTTCATCTGGTGCTGAAAAACTGTTGTGACCTAAATTTTAGATTTCCATCTTCTAACTGATAATTTAAACTCTTCCTTTTTTTTAAGTTCATTACAACTCTCACACCAGCACTAAAAGGATTAGAGCATAGCTATGGCATACCTGATAAGCAACTCCAAGAGACCTCAATCCCCTTTCAGCAAATTTGTCAATAATGTTATGCACTCTTCCAGCAATCTCATCTTTCTCGGGGCATAGATCTAGAATCTGATTTCAGGATGAGAATGGAAAAGAAAAAACAAAAGAAAAATAATTCAGGTTTTGGCATTGCAACAACAAAAGAATTTCTCATACACCATTAGTTCTCATAAGTGATCAGCTATTGCTTCTAAAGTGTAAACTTAATTGTGTTGTTTACTACGTTTCTGTTTGCAGGGGATCAAAGAATTTTAAGGTACTTGTCCTCTGAATATATCAGTACCTGTTCTGGAGCTCCTTTGCTGGCCCGATACCACTTACCATCAGCATCAATGTATGTAATTGCAGTACGCTTGTCCACTGGATTGAAAGGTAGAAAATGCACTTCTGTGATATTTGCTCTTGCCTATAGATGAAAGAATATTTTTATGCACAAGTAACCAGCACAGAATAGAAAAAAAACAAAACAGCAGGATTGTATCCCTACCTCCTTCGGATCAGCAAGCATATTGACAATGGCTGCATCAATAGCATCCTGATTCTCTAGTCTTGCTGCTCTGGCTGCAAACAAGATAACCGCATCCTTGTCTATGTCTTTGTTGAAAACCTGCACAGATGCATATGTTTTATATTATTCAGCCAAACCATATGGCCAAAACATGATATATCAATGACACTTAATATTAAATTTTGCTTCCATGGTTTGAAATTAAGAAATTCTCATGGAGTCAGCTTTCATACCTCGACTAGATTTCGATCAACAGTGAGGCGATTAAGGGTGAGAGTTCCAGTTTTGTCACTGCAGAGGACATCCATTCCCGCCATTTCTTCAATTGCTGTCATCCTTTTTGTAATGGCACCCTGAATTAAAGAAAAAACAAAGGTATGCAAACATTGTCAGTCTGAATATGTGGGATTGATGCTATATTGTTTGCAGAACAAAGCACAAAATTGGAGGCTTTTTCTTCCACTGAATATCCAAAGTACCCCTTTTAATATGCGGAAGCATAAATATTTTTTTACTTCCAAAATGTTATGTGACTTAAACTATAAAGAGATGCACCTGTTGAGAGAGTCTATGAGAACCAATTGCAAGTGTCACAGATAACACTGTTGGCATAGCAATCGGTATTCCTCCAATTAAGAGAACAAGAAGATTGTTGATCCCATCCCTGTAAGAGCGGTGCTGTATGGGGAACATGACAATGATTTCAAGAATCATTCCCACAGCTATAGAGCAAATGCAGAAGTTCCCAATCGCAGTAAGGACCTGCAGAAAACCGCGTCACTGATGTCACCTCATGATTTCAAACTTATGAACTATGTCACTGTGAGAATTTAACATCAGGAGGAGCATGTTAGGCACTCAATTACCTGCTGGAAATGTCCAACAACCTCTGTGGAGTCAACTAAATGTGCTGCTTTTCCGAAAAAGGAGTGAACCCCAGTTGCTATCACTACAGCTTCAATCTCTCCCTGCTTACATGTTGAACCAGAAAATACTTCATCTCCTGTCCTCTTGGTGACAGGTAGAGACTCTCCTGTAAGAGCTGACTGCAGGAACAAATTCCACAAAACATTACTTCATTCTGTGGATCATATCACTAAGCCAACAAACAGGTCACCCGGAGAAAGTGACAGCTATATAACTGCTGATAGTTAGACAACAAAGTTGGCTTTTCAAACACTTGCCTGGTCAATTTTTAAAGGGTCTCCTTCAAGTAGGCGAGCATCAGCTGGAATGATATCCCCAAGCTTTATGCTGATTATATCTCCTGGTACCAAAATAGCTGCATCTTGCTCTTGCCAGCGCCCATCTCTGAGAACCTGCATGAAAGAAATGTGAGCTAATCTGCTATTATGGGCATAAAGGTGACATCCTCTGTGCCAAATGCATCAACCAAAGGGGCATACCCTTGTCTTCGGAGCCAAACGAGCCATAAGAGCCGATGCAGCATTCCCTGCATTGTTCTCCTCTATGAAACTAATTGTTGAATTGATTATTAACAGGATAATAATCCCCACAAAGTCCTGCCAGTCAGGACCCTCGCCCTGAAATATCATTTCATCACAGAATAAAGTTATAAACCAGAATTTACATTGCCCTGAAATGTAAATGAATACTTAGTGTAAGACTCTACTTACTCCACCATTAGCAAGGACAAGTGCCATCACTGCTGCAGCTTCCATAACCCATGACAAGGGGTTCCACATGAAACTAAGAAACTTCAAAAATTTGTTCTCCTGCATTGAAATTAATGAGGGGGCTTTTAATAGCAATTACTCTGTCAATCTAGCCTTAAGCTGATATTGACTATTCTACTTGCCTTAAACACTAAAACTGAACTTATAAACATATTTAGGAACCATGGTGCTTACCGTCTTCTCTTCAAGCTTGTTAAAGCCAAAAATCTTCAATCTGGCTTCAGCATCTTCGGATGTAAGTCCTTGCGGTGATGTTCTCAGTTGTTCGAAAACTTCTTCCAATGGTAAGCGTTCCTGTAATATTCGAAGTGTCTTAAAATGCTATTGTAGGGAATGAATTCCAAAATGTGGTTGTCGTAATGCAACTAAACCTACCAAATCGACACCTTCTCTATTGAAATTCTCAGGATCCAACAGTGGTTTATCTAGATCTTCAGCCATGATTCAAGCTTCAAATCCTGTGATTAAGAGAATCAAATGTGCATTGCAACATTAGGCAGGCATCAGTGCCACAAGTAAGTAGGCAGAACTGACAGCATGATTTGGAAAGAGAAAATCGGCAAACATAGTGTCCTTGATTTTTTGAATTATGGTGAAGGATAGGCCTTAGGGTCAAATCTCACCAAGAACAAAAAGGAAAAGCAATCACTGCATTCCCTAAAGGTATGCATCAGAATCAGAACCAATTCAAACTAGTCTTATTCTTAACATTAGTAACAGAATAAAAGAAAGCTCAATGTCTTTGTTATGTCTAAAATTCCCTGAGATCAATGCCATTTGAGTAGATCATTATATCAACAGTTTGAGCACAGAACTGAATCTATATTCAACTTCTGCATCACCTCCACAAACTTAAAAGAATTCCACATTAACTTCATTGCATAACAATTGGCTCTAATTAAGACCAAACATTACCGATAAGAACTAATCCCATCTGCCCAAATCATCAATTAGCATCATGCACACAACCAACATAAAGAATAAAAAATATAAATGCAACCCAGAATAGAATTTGAACTTGAGAATTGCACTTACTGAAGATTGAATCAAACTTGGAAGTTTGGGAAGTGCCCAAGAACTTGGGAGAGTTGGGATGGGAAGCAGAAGAAGGATGAGGTTTAGCTCTCCTCCTCTGGCTTTGGTGAAGACTGCAGAGGAGTGAACAAGTAGTAGGATGTATAAAGAGTGATTAGTGTTCCCACATGTATCTAATTGATTTGGTAGCTGACCGTTGGTTGCGCGAAAAGCAGATGATGATCTGCTATTAGCATCTTGTCTTAATTTGGGTCTTGCCATTTTATACATGTTCTTGTCCTTCTCGATTGAATATTGATTGCGATTTGGTTGACGAAACAAGGAGAGTGTGTGTGTGAGAGAGAGAGAGAGAGAGAGAGAGAGAGAGAGAGAGTGAGGAAACTCAAGAACTGGGTAGGAAGAGCCGTTGGCTTTAACTACCTTTCAAAACTTACCCTTCCAACCTAACGGTCTCTCCCTCCAAATTCTGAAGCCCATAAAAAGAAATATGTAAAAAAAAACACAAATACTTTGTTGGGTCTTTAGCAGCCACCGGTACCGTGCTTACGAGTTACAGCTTGCAACATATGTGGCCTGCACGAATTGGTCTTGCGCGAGATAGCGACATGACATAGCAAATACTAGATCCGCCAGAAAAATGTGTTCTTGTGAAACAGCAAGGATTGAGCAACGTGTGGTTTGAAATTTGGGCCATCGAGTAGATGATGTAGAATAAATGTTTTTAATTACTCGAGTCAAAGTCATAAATTCTCGCAAATAAGTTTGATATTAATTTTTTTTTATTTTAATATAAAAATACCATTTTGCCCCTACATTTAGCAAAAAGAGTTAACAAAATTGACGGCAGGACCATTTGTCCTAATGAAAGTGAAGTTAAAGGACTACGGTAACCATTTTGGAAATTGAGGGACTCAAATACGAATTAGATCTAAGGAGGGTGTATTGAATTGAGATTTTAATGGATTATTTTGAACCTCAAAAGTACAGTGGTATTCAATTATGATTTTTAAGTAATCAATAAAAATCCGGTGGTATTTAATTATGATTTTAAATAATCAATGCAAGTCCAGTGGTATTCAATTAGGACTTTTAAAAGATAAGAAAAAGTACTGTGGTAGTAAAAACTTACTGATTTTGATGTATTTTATTAAATTGTGTATTGTGTGAGATTTTTGAGTGTGTAATACAAACAACAAAACTTACTGTTTTTATTGTACTAAACCCTGTTAGCTTTTTACTGCAATTTTGAAACAACTGTTCACCATAATATTATTGGATGGGGCAAAAATGGACAGTTCGACACCAGCCTCCATTCTGCAAAAGGAAATATACTTTTGAAGGCCCTGCATAGATTCCCAACCATGCTTAGCTATTATTAATTCCTAAAATAAGGCACCCACCTTCATACCGAAAAAGAGGACAGTTGGGAGGACTTTTTCCTCACCTACCATCTCTCATCTTCATGACACCTGGTATTGATTGTTAGTCTAAACTCTAAAGTAATAAATTATTGCATTAGGGTTATGCATGACCATTGACCACCTGTATTATTAGGTGTTTTCCAACTTCCAATTTGTATTTGGACTCTGTTTTATCATGCCATTGAAGGAGGCTTTCATGTTTTGTTAGGTTCAGACATTACCCAATCTATCATCAACAAGCAAACACACTATTTGTCATTCTCTTCTGTGTGGCACTGGCATGCACTGGCGGATCCAGGAATTTTTTAGCGAAGATGCAATTTTGAAAGGTTAAAAACTCTTTGTGGATTGAACATCTAAGGCTTTTTACCTAGATTGACATTAGGTCCCTTCATACATTCATATCGTACATGAAAAATTGTTCTATGTAAAAATATTGACTAAGTATGGAAAATGGTTTTTTGGAATAATCATTTTCTGAAGATAATTTTTTGCGGTTTTTATTCCTCACACATCAAATAAGAAAATTTTATTTTATGAGATTTTATTATGAAGTATATATTAACTTAATGAGCTAGCATTTTTAGCCTAAATTGTATTTTGCACTAAAACCGATTTTTCAAATTTTGATTTGAGGGGAATTTGATTTTCTAGTATTTTTATTTGAATCCAAATGAGGGGTACTTCCTTATTTACATTGTAAACTTAAGTAAATGGAGTAATATAAAAATAAATGAAAGTAAAAAGACAAAGACATTTACTTAAATATTAAATATGGAAATAAGGTAATCTGTACACCACCACCAACTGAGCAAATGAGCAATTTCAAACGCCTACAATAGTTTTTCTAGCGAGGGGAGGTGCAGCTGCACCTCCTTGCTCTTTAACAGATCCCAATGCTGGCATGCACAAAAGAAAAAAACCCAATTGAATGCCTTCCCCCGACCACCTGATGTATTTGTTGTTGATCATTTCCAATTATGTTACTTAATTTAGCCAGCAACAAATCTCACCACATATTGTTTTTAGCCAATAATTAATGTATTCTATACCTATGCTGCATATGCATAATAATATTGTTTTGTTCCACCTGAAAAGAGCATTTAAAACTTGCATGTGACCATTCATCTTCACCTAAAAAAATAAATGAAAACCAGAGTGTTACAAACACACGTGACCAGATTCACTTTCTCTATCATACACAAAAACTTCTCCTCTTCTCTTATTCTCCTCTTTACTAACTTCAAAAAAATGACATAACATGTGGTTATTCAGGATTTTATCTAATAATGTAGGTTCAGATTAAATATGCACATGCCCTCTTTTCGGATGAAGATGACACGAATTGTCCATAAAACTACTGTAAATTTGCAAGATGATTTTTACGTATATCTAATCACGATCGTTTAATGCATCAAGTGAAATATGAAAAAATCTATGATAAAAACTCCGTATGATTTTCGGACACATTTTTAACCCTTGCATCTTAACAGGTTTGTTTTTCCTTATTAGGGTATGGATTGTGTGATATAATCAACAATGACCATGATAGATTCCACCCAAAAAAAACACAAACAAAAAACAGGTGAGAATTCAACATAAAACCAAACCCATTGGTCATTAGCAATTAGCGGGAAGAAGTCTTACTTTGGGCTAATGGGCTTTAGCTCAGAGGACTACGGGATCTACACTTTTGCTATTTTTTGGGCTTAGCATATTGGGCACATTGATCCTACGAACCAGGTTTGCTATCAAATCTTTCGTCGAAATTGAGCTCAATTAAGGCGAATTCTGTCACTCTGTTGATTTTCGCATTTTCAACAATGGTGCTTATCTTACTTTTGTTTTACAAATGACAGTAGAGATTTGCAAATTAAGAGAGAGTCATCCGCATCCAAACTATTAGTTAGTGTGAGACTCTATTTAACCAATGAGATTCACATTTAAAAACAATTGATAATCACTCACGTGCACATAAACGATGAACAGTAGCATTTAGAGTATCAGAATACATGCATTTTAGATTGTCCATAGTATTTCTTACGATAAAATTTCCTTACATTTTAGATTGTCCAACCATCTACTCTAGCAGGAACAAATCTAGCCTATTAAGACATCCACCTTGTAGCAAATACAAGGTGCTACAAATCAGGTCAATGATTATTTTGTTTGAAGAGTACACAACTTTGTACTAGTAGAATACGAAAAACCAATCTCATTAACAACGGTGCTTAAGTAACAAATCTACTTAGTTAATCATACTATTTTTGTCCTGGTACAAGATTAAGTTAACAGGCTGGGGATGATGGCTACTTGTAATGTACTCTACTACTTAAAGATATACATTGAATGAGGATATAATATTTTCCATGGCCCTTCACAAGTTAAGAAGGCATGTTCCTCGAAGGAACAATCAAACCCTCTTTGGATCTTCTTCATGTTCCATCGAATTTGGTACTCAAGCTATCGGTAAAAGAGCAAGCACTATTCAGTTCCCCCTCCATATTTGCCAGAACTCTATAAAATCGAAGTTCGATTTTCCACAAATTACGAACCAACTTGAAGCCCTTTAGATTTGATTCAAATGAAGTTAGATTATGAAACCAGTCACATGGTTCCTTCTCTAGTTTTGAAACTAACCCTTCGAGCCAAATATAAAGGGCCGGCTTTTGGTTTGGTCTCGCTAAAAGTATGATATGTTATGTTGATGGTTAGTTGTGGTTTAGTTTAGTTAAAAGTATGACATGTGATGTTGATCAGATAATATGAATATTGCAAATTCAAACATTGCATACTTAACTAACAGTCTATATGACAATAAAGAATTACTCTATATACACTTCGTTTTGAACCATTAAAAAGAAATTTAGACTTAAATCATGCTAATTAGCATCATATATTTACTAGATCGTTGAACAGCCTTACATATCTATTGAGATTGGGGTTGTCTGCGTTGGCCAGCTAACCCCAATGTGATATTTGGAGAGAATATGGATCCGGACACCAAATCTGAAATTCACCTAAGGTAAGATTTGCCACTTCAAGTGAATTAAATGATTGTAAAATATTCGATTCAAAAATTAGTTGACCCTTTATTTAATTGAATAGTCCATGAAGCCTCCATATATATTTACTAGCCAGCAGCCCACATATCACATCCTGCAAGATTTGTTATGTAGACAGTAGATGGCAGCACTGTAGACATTTGACTGAATAGGATCATGTACAGCTAGCTTCAACCTATACAGCTAGCTATTAATTAAGCTTGTTTCACCCAATATTATATAATTAGCTCCTAATATCATTTCAATTGAGCTAAATTAATTAACCAATCAGGCTTTGCTAGTAGTTGTCTCCACTTGGTTCGTTAATGTCTCATGTTTGATTGACATGAATGCGAAGACGATATATATTTCTAATGAGTTCGATACCTAATTGTAATAAGTCATGTTGCAGATATATTGTTATCTTTTAAAAATATATGTGTAAATATCGTATCGTTAGTCATATATGTTCGTAGTTTATTGGGATATTGGGATGTGTGACGACTAATACGGTAGATGAGAATGCTAGAATCCAACCAAACCAACGTACCTCAGAATTGAGGTCAGATTGCCGGTCTCTGGTTCCCAATACCACATCCCCTTGCCTTGTCTTGATTAAGCAGCCCTCCTGTTTTCAAGTTTTCATGCCACACCTTTGCCACTTTTCTTATCAACCTCTCACTTCAACTCCACACTCCAACCAACCTACGTTACTCTGCTGAAATTTATAAACAAGTCCCTTCCCTAATTTTATATTACTTTGAACCCTTCACTCCCCCTTCTTGCATAGAAAACTATGCTGCTGAGGCTGCATATCCCTCAGTTTCCGAGCCTGACCATGTTCACTCCCTTCCTTCAAACTTCAGCCAACCCCATGCATTTTCAAATTGTATATATACTTCAACCCTCCTTAACCTACACAACTCCCTCTTAGCTCTCCTGAGCTGTGTCTTCTTTTTTTGATCTTTTTTTTCTTTTCTTTTTCTTTTTCTTTTTCAACATCATCAGCTACCAGCCATCAGCCATGGATATGGTTCAAGTGCAATGCAACAAGGGTGGATCATCATCAGTCACAACCAAGGCTCATGCAAAGCGAAGCCGGCATGGGTTTAGCCGGAAATGTGCTGCCTTGGTGAAGGAGCAACGTGCTCGTATTTACATCTTGCGCCGCTGTGCCACCATGCTTCTTTGCTGGTACATTCAAGGAGATGACTAGCTAGCAACCTTCTCTACTTACCTTCATATTCCACAAAACTAATTGTCTGAGTCTGTCATATGCGACTTTCTTCTTAGAACAATGTGTACGAGATGACACTCGCATACATATATTGTGAGAGGAATATCATACATATGACGGGTTCATACAAGAATTACTCACTCAACCTCACCACCTGGTCTCTTGCTTTTAACTTTTTTCCTTATACCTACACTACCCTACTCCATGAAAGGATGCCTGTTTCTGCTGGTCTGGTTGGTTTTAACTGTTGTGTGGGTTATCTTCTACTTGCTCTAGAGTGCCAACTCTATTTTTATACCTGATTTGGGACCAACCCAATTAGGTTTTTGGAGCGCAGAAGAGGTTTATGCCCACACTCTTGCTTTTTAACTAGCTGGATCTTTCAAGCATGGACACTGATGTAAGCTGACATGGAGGAGTCTCTGTATCTGAAAGGCTGTTTGATTGGCTCATGTTGCTTCAAGAGTCAATATTATTACAACTACTACCACTGGTGTATGCTTTTTTCTTCTTTTTTTTTTTTTTTTTTTTTTTCTTTTTTCCTTTTTCTTTCCTTCTTTTCCCTCTTTTGATTTGTGTGAGAGAAAATGTTTTCACCCTTCTTGTCAATGTTGGGGGATATATATAGCTTGTAATATCATGGGTTTGCAGGGGATGCTGTTGATAGACCACTTGCTATGTAGTATGCAATAATTTCTAGTTGCCAAGCTTGAAATGATGCATTGGCCAGAAAAGATAAGAATTTGTAATTGTGGGTTGTGCAATGATTGTGTTTAAAATTAAAATGTGACCTTAATTAGATAAGTTGACTCAACACTCTCAATTACAACTTTATAATTGCCTGCATTAGGAGAGAATCTGTGACTCTAAACACAAGGTATGAAATCCACTACTATAAGCAGTAAGTTCTACATCCATTCTTGCACCCCACTCTTAACACACAAGGTAAGAAAATCCACTAGAAACAGCAAGTTCCACATTCATTCCATGCTTGTGACCCCACTCACCATAAGATACAATTAGATATGCTGTCAAGTTGAGGAAAGTATGTAGAGTCAATCAATACATGAGTATGTCCTTCCACTTCCACTCTAGAAGCCAAAATATGGTGGCGCAGGTGTAAGAGGACGGGCACATTGCCTTGGCCAATTGGCCCAACCCACATTTGCAATGAGCGTGCTCTTTGTAATGCCTAACAATATATGTAGCGAGTCTAAACAATGATTTTCCTGTTCTGCCATACTATCTGAATCTTCAACTACCAATCATGTTTTCAAGATAATGCAGGCTTCCTCGATTATGTAATTGGACTTGATCATTAATCCTATTTAAACTAACCCCCAGTGTAATTAATCTTGCCCTTATTTGTACCGATTCCATCATCACGGTTTAAAAATTCCTCGGACGCCATCAATTGGATTTAGAGGAAAAATAACAATAATCATATTATTAGCATCTAGTAATTTACTTATTTTCCTTTCGACCAGTACGATTGAGGTTCTGTTGTTATTACATTTCTGTTTGAACTTTGTCTAAGCCAAAATTGCTAAAGCTGTTGTTCAAATTTCAAAAGGATATGCTGATAAAAGTGAATGAGGTTTCTTTATATAACATAAAGTAAACTAAGATCCTGATCCAGTTTACATCCCTTTCACTCAATAAATGAAACACTTCCATTTACCACTCAAAAGTACAAAAGCATGATGGGATCAGATCATGGACATCAGATCAAAGCGATAAAGATTCACCTGATTAACTTCCAGATGGGAGCTATACTTTGACATGCATGGTATTCCTTTTTTGTATTATGCAGAGCCAACTGAATGTGCAAATTGGATGTCATTTGTCAATCCAGTCCTTGAAAAGTAACATCACATAGAGAGGTACATTTACTGCAGCGATGATTATGACCATTCTAAATGTCCGCACCAATCTTTTGATCACTCTCTTTGTCCATGATCTGCTTGCTCTAGGCAGTAATTTTGCCATAGCATCGGTGTCGGTGTCTGCATTCACAGTGACCTCTATCTCCTGGGAACTATTCTTTCTAGCTGTGGGCCGCATCACAGCAGTGCCTCTGCTACAAAAAAAAGGAAAGAATGTAAAGCAAATGTAATAATAAATCAATGGACAGAACAGTAATATAAATAACTACCAAAGTCTAATTGAGGGTAAAATAGATCCCTTGTAAAATGAATTGAAGTGCACTTTGTAAAGCAACTAATGGAGCTTCCCATAATCACTTATATAGTCTATATCAACCCACCACACAACCATTGTGTCCTTTTCAAGACCCACTAATACCCATTGTCACCATCCTAAGAACGCACTTGTTACATGGACACAATACTCCAAAAAGACTACTGTGGGGCTAGTCATAATAGCTTATATAGCTCGCACTGAATCAACACCCAACTGATGTGGGACTCAATATATATAATTACACAGCCGCATACAAATAGAAACAGGGCATGCAAATGTAGCACAGAAACAAACCTTTCTGCTAAATTTTTCTCGCTTGTACGTGCAATAGGAGTGCTCAAGGCTTTCTTGACAAGATGCATTGATCCTTCTGCATCCCAAATCATCTCATACTCACAATTTAGATCTTCATTTTTCTCTTTTGTTCTACTTTTGATGCTACTTATTAGTTGTTTTCCAAGCCCCATTAAATCACTAAAATGATGCCCAACACTAACACCACTGGATGGCCAAAGCAGGAGGGCAAGGAGGGTCAAAGCAAATAGAGAGAGGTACCTGGAAATTTGAGAAAAGACAAATAAGAAGTAGGAACAAAAACGAACTGAAAAGCTTAGCATACAAATCTACACACAACAATATGGAGAGTTACCATATGTAAATGTGTGTTTGCATAGGAAGAAAGCACGGCTGAGTTAAGATTGCCTCTTCAGCATCGGATGCAGTTGAAGGTACAAAATTACTAGTGGACACTAACATGAAAGACGGATACAAGTTTCCCTGCTGCCAACTTACTGTCCCTACAGTGTACTGAAAGTATTATCAATAATATATCAAGCCCTGGTAAGAGTTATATATGCAAACACATTGGGAGCTTACCTCCCCTACAGGCCCATATTTTGACTCATGGATCACATGGCACTGATCGTGATCATGACCAGATAAAACAAGTACCTGTAAACAATGAACAACCAAGGTGCAACCTGAATCCAAGGTGCAATGGACAATGGACAAACAAGGACCATCTCATGGACAAGATGCATCACAGAGAGAAAAGAGAAATTACTGGCTGAATTGAATCCAATAAGTATTTTGATGATTCCTCTGTAATGTAATTCTGATACCTGCACAATGGTAATAATTGTCAAACACCAACCAAACTTGCAAGTTAATTTAGTTTTATGATATCAATTTAAAAAAACACAAGAGAAGAAGAAGCTTACACTACTTCTTGACCATCAGCAGAGCGCACAATCCGCTAAACATTTCAAATAAGGAATTAAAAAAATCAAATTAAAAGAACCTCAAGAGTTTATATACTGAGAGAAAATTCAACATCCACAAACCCATTACAATATGGTGAAATGCACTAGAAAGTACAATGCCAATAATACACGTACAAAGATATACTTTGCTTAAGTCTTGCCCCAATAAAATGCAATAAATCCGTACCTGGTTGACGATTTCTGAATTACGATTGGGGCCACAGTCTGTCCAATCTTGTCGGTACAATGGAATATGGGTCAACAAAACCCTTGGATATGCTTGAACATCTACAACGATGTAAATAATTAGATGAATTAGTTCAATAAATGATGCGCAAAGTTAACAACATACAATGAGCATATATCATATACCCATGGAGACATTCTTGATAAAATCATGAGTAGAGGAAGTCAGAATTCCTTGAGGATTTCCTGCAGATGATACATACACGAGATTAATTGTTTTAAATGGACATTAGTAAAATTCAATATGCACAAATCTAAATGCGCAATTGCAATTACAGTGGCCACCATGCAGAAAAGAAGCTGCAGTTGTTCAGTCCAATTCCCTATTAGAGATTTAAATTTCAACTAAATCAAGCATGATTTGACTTGTCGTTTCTAAGAGCATAATGACAGACACAGATGTATGCACAAACTACATTTTTACACAGATAAGAGGACCAAAATTATTGTGCCTGTATAACAATAAAACTTCTTCAAGAGTACCTCCTGATATACCCTATGCACATAGGAAATTTAAAATATGCCCCTACTATTGCAAGTGATTTTAATAATAACTTAAAAACCAAAGATCGTATGTGTGTTCTTCTAATTCGTTCCCTATTTTACTCTCATTTTCTTCTTCCAAGTTCCAACCAATCCACTCTCATCTCACATAAGCTACCTTCTCAGCTTCTCTTACTATATCAAGCAATCTTGCTTCACTATATTACACTTTATGCAGTAAATCGTGACAATTTGATGGAGGAAAGAGGAAAGGTAATGCAAATATATATACACACACAGAGATTTACAGGAACAAAACAGAAAAACGATAAAAACATTCAGAAAGTTGTTTGCATGCATACCATCAATAGTTTGAGCGTCAATGGCAATAAACTCCACTTTTCCAACTGCAAATCGATAGTTTCTGCTACCAAATTCCTTTTCATATCGTTTGATTGCCTGGTACAACCATATAAGAAACTATTTAATTAAAAAGCAGTAAATATGATTAAAAGATGATAAAATTTCTGAAGGGGCGTCAATAAAAATTTAGTCCATGACAAGATTTTATTACACCATAATAAGCACAACTCAAAAAGTCATCAACCAGACTTTGTAAAACATGCAGCTAGCCAAAATACAGCTTAAATTCCATACATACTTGACAAATGAGACCTTCCTCAGAGTCAGAAACAGAAAACCATGCATAAAAACAAATATGGAACATTCAGGATATACTTGCAGGATACGATTTGATAGAAATGAAGTTATTATTGCACACAGTTTCATTTTCATAACATGCTAAGACCACCTCTTACTAAATGCGACTCAGTCACAAGCATACTCATCCAGTTCTAATACTTCCAAAGGTCCTCTTTTCATTTTGTCAAATTTCAACATACCTGTTTCCTCATTTCATATGGAATTTCCTTTAACATACTCACACACACATACATGGAAATATACATGCATTTCTATACATGTGTCATGACTGTAGATTGTAAAAACCTTATCTTACTTTTAGGAATTCACTCAGACACATGGTCTTGATCATACTGAGGCCTTTTCTCCTGTGGCCAGATCTCGCTGATCCAAGTGAAAATGTTTACATGGCTCAATGCCACGTGAAAATCAGTTAGCTAATATCTTTACTAAGACCTTCCAAAGCATGGTTAAAATCTCTTTGCTGATACCTTCTCTCCAGCTTGAGGGGAGTGTCACTAGTATAAACTGCAAACATCCTTCTTAGCTTATCTTTCGGGGTGATCTCTAGGACTGATTGAGCTGATTTGTAGGGGTACTGATTGAGCCAATACGAAACTTGAGGGCTAATTTCTAGGAATAGTCGTTGATCTTTTCATGTATGGTTTCTATATAAAACTATGCACATTACTCAGTTCAATCAGGGATATATGATATTCTTCTCCTTTTCTAAATCTTCTTTTCAACAGTATGTGTGCAATACTTATTTGCTCATGCACACAGAAACACACACACACACACACACGGAGATGTTTTTATCCATGCACACAAGTGCACAAGACAACAAAATAACTAGAATAGCTCTAGACCAAAAACTTAGGGTATCTTTTAATGGCAACATAACAAAAGTACCTCTGCCCTACGAGAGTGGAGAATTCCATAGCCAATGTCATGGTTTCCAGAAAGGTAGTAAACTGGGATATTTGAATATCTTTCAGGAGCACTCAGGGAAAAAATATGTTTGAGACGGCTTAAAGATTCCTTCCACCTAATCAAGCAACAAACGTCAATGCCATTCTACAGCAGATAGCAAATACATTGCATTAGTTTACTACCAATCTAAGATTAGAAGAAGAAGAGGCTAACTAAAGCAAACCCAGTAACAATTTTTATAGGGCACCCAACAATTCTGAGCTCATTTCCATGTTAAATCACATGATGAAGCTAGAAAATACACTAAAACACTGAAAAAAAACCAAGTGCATTGCATAGAAGCAGCAAAAACCCAACTTGTATTTGAAATTGAAAAAAGAAAACAAAAGAAGACAAATTTGCAGTGCCTTACTTACTCTTCATCCGAAAGATAAGGACCGCCATCGAAATAATCACCTAAAAAGAAAATAACATCGGGCTGCAGAGGAAGCACAGATTGATGAAAGGCTCTGCGCATGAACAAGTCGGCGAAGAACTGAGCCAACTCGAGAGCAAGTGATTTTGGGGGAAGAGGAAGCGAGGTTCTGTCCATGAGCTGTGGGTCTGTGAGGACCGCCACTTTGACATAATCGCGGTCAGCCATGGAAGAAGAAGCGTTGTTGCTCTGATGAGGCCATGAACAAGACCCGAGAGAGGGCCTCCAAAAGGCCACCATCTCACCATAGAGGAGAGTCACCGCCCATATCACGCAGAGCAGCCCTGTGAGCTCCGCCTGCTTCATCTCTCTCTCTGTCCACTGTTTATGGTGGACTCATTTTCTGTCCTGTTTCTTCTTTCCTTTTTCAGATTTCGGTCCTTCAGTTTCGTATTTTTAGATTCCGATCTATGTTTTTTTTGTTGTCTGAGATTCCGATCTATGTTCAACCCCAAAAAATAAAAATAAATTGTTATTTTTAGTTTTTTCTTTTTTCGAATTTACCCTACCCTGACGGTAAAGCAAGACAGTTTGACTAACTGTTTTTATGTTTTTAAATGGCATCTCGCTAATTGAGTTGGGTGGGGACTAAGGGGGGTGTAGTCTAATGAAAAATGACATTAACTTGATACGAGAAAAATCCTCCTACCTTTTCTAATGACATCGACTTGATACGAGAAAACCCTCCTACCTTTTCTAACTTTGGCAAAAAATAAAAATAAATTGTTTTTTTTCTTTTTTCTTTTTTCGAATTTACCCTACCCTGACGGTAAAGCAAGATAGTTTGACTAACCGTTTTTATGTTTTTAAATGGCATCTCGCTAATTGAGTTGGGTGGGGACTAAG
Source organism: Prunus armeniaca (assembly GCA_903112645.1). NCBI lineage: Eukaryota > Viridiplantae > Streptophyta > Magnoliopsida > Rosales > Rosaceae > Prunus > Prunus armeniaca. The sequence goes on along the minus strand of CAEKDK010000003.1, from coordinate 2,414,709 downwards.
GGGGGTGTAGTCTAATGAAAAATGACATTGACTTGATACGAGAAAAATCCTCCTACCTTTTCTAATGACATCGACGTGATACGAGAAAACCCTCCTACCTTTTCTAACTTTGGCAAAAAATAAAGTGAGTTGGGTGGGGATGAATTTAACTTACCGTGTTGTTCAAGAAAAAAATTGTATCTAAATAATGTAAAGCATTAACTGGTTTATCACATTATGCTTTCAAAATCAGAATTTTATTTTTATTTTTTTGTCCAAAATTAATGACTCACCAAGCATTTGCCACAGGTTATGCCGGAGTGGTGTTTTCACACCTCCAGAGGTCAGTGTTTAAACAGATTGATATTTTGCCTCCCCCACACTCTTCATGATGTCTGCCTCATGAGGTTGACAATTGTGCCATAAATAAATCAGTCTTAAGCACTAAGCAGCTTGCTGTTCCTTGTGTATGTGATCTTCATGCAACGCATGTGTGATATTTGACCTAGAGTTTTTCCCCCAAACTGAGGCTCTAATTTAATCCATATATATATTATGAAAGAGGGATAAAAAACAGCTCAGCAAACATTGCAGTTCACTGGATTATCTAGACAAGGAAAAGAACAGAGTAACTTGCCAGACCAATTAAAGATTCATGTCGAAAATTTCGGTTTGAACTTTGAATCATAAATGACAGACATAATCAGCATATGCATCGCCGAAAAATCATATAATTTGTAGTTTGTAGTCCAGATTCAGACAATTGGTGTTATGCATAGATGAACCCCCTCTAGATTTTTCCTTTATTTGAGAAGGAGAACTGAATTGTTTCAATTCACAGGTCTCACAAAAGCCCTTTTGAAACTACGCAGCAGCTGCAGGTGTCATTAGAGATTTTCACAGAATCTGAAGTAAGATAATTACCAAAAATATTGAGCATTAGAAATTATAAAATTGCTGATTTACAAATGCATGTATGACCACTTTCTCATTACACCACCTTGATTTGCAACATCATCAGAGCTGTAATCTTAGATATATATATATATATATATATATATATATATACTTATGTACTGGGAGGCTCAAAATTAACAAGCAAACCGCTTGACTATAGCTGCCTCATAGATCTGTAGAGCAAAATATCATTTACACAAGTGATTTTGTGAAAGTCTGCAATAATAAACCCAAATATTTATGTGCAAGTATACATATAAATACTTTCTTAGGAAGTGTCAAAGAAATTTGTTTTCCCTCACTAGTCTTTATTTTGGTGTTGGTGGGATGTCCCTACATTTTTCAGCCAATCGACAACTTCCTTGATGGTTGGTCTCTTAAGAGGGTTCTGGTTGACACACATGCAAGCCACATCAAGCACCTGCAGCATCTCTTCGTCAAAGCCCTTCCCTCTCAGGAGAGGATCAAAAACTTCCTCTGGTTTGCCCTCTCTCCTCATTTGCTGCACCCAGCCAACCAACTCTCTCGATGCCCTTGGCTTGCATACCTCGAAAGGCCTTTTTCCGGTTAGCAGCTCAAGCATGACAACCCCAAAACTGTACATATCTCCTCTCAATGTGGCCACCCATGCTTGTCCATACTCTGGAGGAATGTAACCAAGGGTACCAACGAGCTCAGTTGTAACATGAGTCTGGTACGGAAGAATCAACCGGGACAACCCAAAATCAGCAACATGTGCTTGAAATTTATCATCCAGGAGGATGTTGCTGGACTTGATATCACGATGCACAATGTGTGGCTCACATATTTGGTGCATGTAAGCCAACCCGCAGCCTGCTCCCTGTGCTATCTTCAGTCGAGTTGGCCAATCTAACCGGGATGCACCATCAGCTTTCTCATGCAACCAGTAATCCAGACTTCCATTCTCCATATAGGAATATATTAACAGGCGAACACCATCATGCACACAATAGCCTTGCAGGGAAACCAGATTCTCATGTTGGGCAGTGGACAAAGCCTCAACTTCTGCTTTGAATTCCCTTTCCATCAGACCCAAGTCTCCTGAGAGTTTCTTAACAGCTAGCCTGGTCCCATTTGCGAATATTGCTCTGTAAACCAGACCAAAACCTCCACAGCCAATGATGTTTGCTTGATTGAAATTGTCAGTTGCCTTTAAGATTTCAGTTATAGTAAGATCCTTGATTTCATTGGTATTGGTTGGGAACACTATGACTAGGCTGGTATCCTTGTCAAGCTCAGGAGTAACAGCAGTGGCTGAATGGCTAGACATTGTGTCAAAATCCATCTTGTCAGTATCTCCTCCTGGAATGATCCTTCTCTTAGACAACATCCACACTACTAGCATAATAATAATAAATACAATGCCAAAACAGATCCCAGAGGTGAGTCCAATAAGAAGATTTTTGTTAGACCTTCGAGAAGCAGCCGGTGATAATGGTTGAGGACATGTGCGATGCACAGTTGGAGGACCACATAAGCCCGGATTCCCTTCAAAGCTGGAGATGGTAAAAGTATCAAACTGACCTCCAGATGGTACAAGTCCCTGAAGATCATTGTATGCCACACTGAAGGAAGACAAGAAATGCAGACCTTTGAGAGAAACAGGGATTTCACCAGATAGATTGTTATAGGAAAGATCCAATTTCTCTAAGTTAGTGAGGTTAGATATCTGATCTGGGATGCTGCCAGAGAATTTGTTATGACTAAGGTCCAACACATGAATAAACTTCAATCGGCCAATCTCAATGGGGATACTGCCATTAAGGCTGTTGTTACTCAAATATATGGCTGGGGGGAGGTTGGACAGTTGGTTGTACTGCTGATCAGTAGCATTATTGGGCTTCACAAATACTGGCAACTCTAAATAACTTCTGTCCACCTTATCACTGGCCTCTTTCGATGTCAAAACTGGCATCCCACAGAGTTCATTAGGAAATCCGCCTTGAAGGAGGTTATTGGACAAATCAATGTAGAAAAGGTTGGGCAGACTAGCCAACCAACCGGGAAGAGACCCAGTTATAAGATTAAATGACAGGTCCAAGGCTTGAAGGTTTTTAAGCTTGGCTAGCCAGGTGGGTACTTGACCTGTGAATTGGCAACCCCCCAGAGAAAAAACCCGAAGGCTTTGGAATCCATCTAGGTCTCCTAGGCTTTTATCATCTGGCACAGGCTCAAACAGAAAATTGTTGGACAATATCAGAGTGGTCAGGTTCTTGCAACCCTTTAGAATCCTAAGAGCCCCAGTGGCATTTGTCATGTTGTTGGTAGAGATGGAGAGGAAAGCCAAGGATTCTAATGCAACTATTTCAGGTGATATCTGTCCTGTGAGCTGATTCCCGGTCAATCTAATAGCTGTTAGTGACTTGCAAGAGTAGAGGCTTTTGGGGAACTCACCAGTGAAGTTGTTGTTGCCAAGGTCCAGAGTGGTGAGGCGTTGGAGAGGGGAGAAGTTGAAGGAAGAGAGGTCTCCAGTCAAGTTGTTGACCCTCAAATTCAAAGCAGACAGCTTTGTACTGTTGGCGAGAGATAGAGGTAAGGGGCCTGTGAGGTTGTTGACGTGGAGCAGCAGATTTTCCAACCTGGAAAGGTTACCAATTTGGCTTGGGATTGGCCCAGAGAACTGGTTTGAAAAGAGCTCCAGGGTCTGGAGATTGGTGAGGTTCATGATACCATCGTTGATGGGTCCTGTAAGACTGTTGACAGGCAGAGAGAGCTGTCGGAGATCAGCAAGGTTGAAAATTTCATCAGGGAGAGAACCCGAGAGGCTATTGAAGCCTGCACGGAAAACTTGGAGCTTGGAACATAATCCGATTCCGGGGGGAATTGTGTCATTGAGTTTATTGTCGGACAAGTCCAAGAAGGTAAGGGATGTGTGGTTGCTACCATTGTCGATGGGTATCGACCCGGAAAAGCTGTTGTTGCTGACATTGAAAATGGACACCGATGGGACAAGGATCGAAGATGGGATTGTTCCATTGAAGAAATTGCTAGACAAGTTCAGAACCTGAAGCTGACTGATTTTATTTGAAGGTGGTAGACGGCCAATGAGACGATTGAAGCTCAAGTCAATGACTTGGAGACTAGAGAGAGATGAAAACAAATCTTCAGGGAGAGAACCCAGGAAATAATTGTGGGAAAGATTGAGGTGGGTGAGATGGGTGAGGTTTGTGATTGATGGATTGATGACACCAGTTAAGCCTCTCCTAGGCAGCCATAGCCGGACGACACGTCCTTGATCATCTGGGCCGCAGGTTATTCCTTCCCAAAGGCAACAGTCAGTGGAAGAAGACCAATTCAAATTCAATGGTGCCTGGAGAGCCAAGGACAACAGAGCGTCCTGATCGAGCTGGTTACAAGCAGCAGAAACAGAGCAAGGAAGAAGAAGAAGAATGAAAACCCACCGACCCAAAAAGAGATGAGGAAGGAAGGTTGGTATTATTGTTGGGACCTTCTGCTTCTTCTTGTCGTGTTTCATCGGAACAAGAGAAGAAGACATGAAAACTCTCTCTTTCTCTTTCTCTAACTCTCTCACTCAATCATACACAACAACATACTGTAACACATATCACCATCAGCATCATCACAATCTATTGGAACCATATAAATTGGTAGAAGCAGCACCAATCTACCAAAATCCTACAGGTGTTTGAATAAATGCGCGAGAGAGCTAGCTAGCCAGCCAAGCTAACCTGGTACAGAAAGATTGGGTTTTTGGGGATTGCAGCAAAAACCCAATTGAGCAATTGACCCAGAGAAACAAAGACACAGAGAGGTTTGGTTGGGGGAGCTGCTGTGCCTATGTGAAGACAACTGACGTTGACATGGAAGAGACGATAATAATAATAAATCACAGGATGAAGCGTTTACTTTGTGGGCGGCTGGTAGTGGCTGTTGGTGTTGTTGGTGCTGTTGGACATTTTCTAATCTTGTAATCATGATGATGGTGATGATGATGATGATCCTTCACCACAAGAGCTTAGCGTGTATAGTAGGATTAGGATATTCACATATCAAAGGCAAAAGCTTTCTTTTTTCTTTTTTTTTCTTTTTCAAATATTCGTTTCAGCACTTGCCCATTATTTATCTTCTTCTTCTTTTTCTTTTTCTTTTTTCTCTTCTCTTTTTCTCGACGTCTTCGGTTGCTTTGCTTTGCTTGGCTTGCCGCTTAAGCCCGACAGAGAGACTGAGGAGGACACCGATAAGCTAACGCAGCAAATGGGTTTTCAGTCCGGCAAGTGACAGATAAGAGATTTGGGGTTGGTTGGTTGGTCAATTTGGAAAATGATGGGGTTTGGAATCTTTCAGATTGTTGGAGCGAGAGAGGCAGTCAAGGTTGCAAGTGGCAGGTTAAGAAACTAGGGATTTGGAAAAAGAATTGGGGCAAAATGCACACTGCATGATTTTTTTCTTTTTTCGAACCCACGCAAGTGGGAGTTATTTCAGGATATTTACACTTTAGCAGATTAATTAGCACACTCATCAACTAACCAATATTTTGAGAGGAGTTTCTAAAAATATATATATATATATATTTTTTGAGAGGAGAAAATATAGAATACTAACTTTTTCATGTGCCCACATGTTATCTAACTTTTTGACACATGTCCTTCAACTTAATCTCAAGTTAATAATGTTAACTATTAATTAAAAACACTAATAATTGAAGGAAGAAAACCCTAAACCCAACCGGAACGTCCTGAGCCTTGAGACGGAGGCATCAACCATGTTGATGCCTCAGTGAGCGCGTTAGGGTTTAGAAATCGGATTTGCGCGTTTTTGAGATTGAAGATGCCTTTGAGATCTTGAAATCACAATAAACGATAAAAAGTATAGGTGTCTTAGGTTTGCAAATGCAAAGAAATAAGAGAAGCTAACTACTGGTTTGATCATGCTTGATTTTCTACTTGGCTATTTTGCAAATTTCATTCTTTGTATGACTCCAATTATGTATATCCAGGCATCTTATTGCCACAAAAAAAACCCAACTAGAAGAGCAAGGGAATAAGATAGATCTAGATCCAAAATATTTGGCATCGATCCATCTCATTGCCGTTCCTATTATCAAGCTAATATTGCATGACAATGGTTGTCGAAAAAATAAGAGAGGTTGGTTTTATTAAGGGTATTTTTGGTATTTACTTTGAGCAAAGCAAATGATTTTTTTTTGTTTTTTTAACAAGCGATAATCTACTTTAAACTTATCTAAATTATAGGGAGGAGAATTCGAACTCGGGTACAGAGTGAAGAGCACATCCACTATAACCAAATTAACTAAGCCCATGTCTGCAAAGCAAATGATTCTACATATGAATGGATGGTGTGAAAATAAAAAATTGTACCCATGAAATAGATTTATTTATTTATTTTTAATAATAAAATTTTGTGGCCATGGAACATTGATAAGATAAGTGGGTCCATTTTAGATTCACCTTGATAATTTCCCATTAGCCTGACTTTAGAGTAGGGAGGACACTTGGTGGCCATGAAATATTAAGGGAGTTACCATTGTCCAATTCTGATTTGTTCATCCATTTTTCACATTTATCATGATGATTTGTGCGCACTACTTCATTGTTTTTACGTGCAAAGTCCACTTGTTATGACCAGCAGAGTTGTCCTAATATATTTAATTAAAAAAAAATGTTGGGAGACAAACTTTTTCTAGAAAGGAAATTACCAGGTAGGAGGGCATAAAGTCAATTTAATAGATAAAAAAAGAAAAAGAAAAACAATAAGAATCTAGTTCCTAGTGGAACATAAAAGAATGCATTTGTCAAACTTAACTACATACGTATGAATGTGATCCAACTATTGAATATTATTATTACATAGATGATAATGTGAAACTACCCTTGTTCTTGAATAAAATATTGAGATATGAATCTCTGATGGATTGGGTTTGGTTTTTTCTTTATGCCCACCACCATATATCCTGACTTGGACAGCAAAAACGGCTTGAATGAGAAAGTGGGAAGATTTGAAACTTGAAAGGGAGGCTTAGAGAGAGGACTGGTAAACTGCAGGGCAAGTCAATGTTTGTTTCACCATTAAATTAATTAAAACACCCTCCATATTCAACTGCTCACTTTGTTTGTGCCTTGCCATTGATATTGAAGACCATCTCGGGGCTTTAAATTTGTACCACATGTATAACACAAGTTGAGAGAGCCTCTCATATTTTAAAGTTGTTTGACATTATGAGATTTTGTCATCCTCCCTTGTGAATTGTGATATCTCATAACAAAATGATCTGTTTCGGTTTAAATTTTAACATGGGAGGCCATAAGGAAAGGGTTCTCGAATTCCAGCCTTATGTGTAGGGTAATGCTCGCCACTACTTGAATTACAAACCTCTATTATATGAACTTTGTCCTCCCTTCTCTTTACAACATAAATAAATAAATACATGTTTAGATTTGATTTTCTCACTTGCTACTTGCCACAAAAACTTAAAAACTTTATTTCTAGTAGTTTTAAAACGTTCTATTCAAATATATAGTTGTGAAAAATTGCCCATAAGATTGTTTTTTTTACTACAAATGTGTGTTCAGTTGACGAGGATAGTGCATCCAAGTTCAAGTATCATTTCCTGTAGATTGAATTAAATCATAGTAATTTAGATTATCACTTATCTATAAAAAAAATTAATTTTGACTGCTCATTTAGTTTTTGAGACTAGACATGTAAACCACAATATAATGGCATGTTGTCAGTTCCAACATTTACTATTCATCACTAGACTAAACATTTTTTTTTTTTTTTTTTTTTTTTTTTTTTTTTTTTAAAAAAACTAAACTTGTATAATGAAAAGGGGATCGAACTTGAGTGCAAAGTTGACAGTGCACTTGCCTTGACTCTAATTTCACTTAACATTAGATCAAGATATCAGAATCAAAAACACTTCCTAAATAAGCAAATTTAACTGAACATTCATCAAGAACTTAGTCAAGAGAAAAAAAAAAGCTTCCCAAAGAAGCAAATCCAAACCCAACCAAATCCTTCGACTTTGGGCCAAGCTACTTGAACAAACAAGGTATCCAAGATGATATGGTAAATGGGCTGACAGGAGGATAGTTGTCCCCAAACTCAATTTTAAGCCCATATTTGCAAAGGCACTCAACAACAACAAAAAAACTATAAGGAGGACACTGAAAAAATAAAAAGTATAAGGGCGAAAGTGAAAATCCGAATAAACTATAGGGAACCATTGGGCCTTCCAAAAAAATAAAGTTTTGGGCCAGTGACACAAAACTCGAATGTAAAACCCTACAGTTATCCAATCAGAATATTTCCTCTTCTCGTTGTAAGCCAAAAAGTGAACCCAAAAAAAAGGAAAAAAGATGATGATATAAATATTGACGCTAATTAATTTTTTTCGTCGAGAATTTGATGAAGATATTTTTTTGGTAAAACCCAAAACCCTACTTGGTTAGTTTCCCATTTCATTATCTGCTGCTTTTCGTCCCCTTTGGCATCACAATTAGACGGTGTCTAAGGACAAGCATGCAGATTACAGAGCTCACTCTCCCACCTCCATTTCCCTGCGGGTTCGACGCTGCCACTCTCACTCTGATATCGCCACCCACAGTCTCGCTCTGCTAATTTGTATAGCTTGCTTCTGCGTTCTCAACCGCCCCAACCATTTCTGCTTTGGGTTCTGTTCTTCAACTCCTTCTGGAAATGGTTTTGAAATTTCTGTGATTTTGGGTACTTGTGGAAGAAGAAGATGATGGAAAAGATAAAGAGGAAAACTCAATCACAGCTTGAAGCCCTTGAGAGCTTCTACTCAGGTACGCTTCTTCGCTAATTGTAACCTCTCTCTCTCTCTCTGCGTGTGTGTGTTTGATATACGTAGCTTTTGTTATTATTGCTCTGTTTCTCTATTGGGTTCAGAATTAAGCTACCCAATTTACAGTTTAATTGAAATCAGCATTTTATACGTGCAATTATTGGCTCAAACTTGGAACAGACAGCTGCAATCGTTCCGTTGTTTGTTTTGATTTTAGAAAGCAATAAGGAAATAGTTGCAGAATACAATTATACAAGCACTTAGGATTGGTCGTGCATCTGTTGCTCTAGATTTTATAAAATGGTAGCGGACTTTTCATGTTAATCACAAGAGAGCGAAACCCAATATTTACTTTTTTTTTTTTTTTTTTTTTTTTTTTTCTTTCACAGAGGTATCCTTCACGAACGGCAATGGAATGCCATGCTGCTGCCTTCAGATTGACTTACAATCAGGTTCGGGGTTGGTTTGTTGAGAAGAGGAGGAGAGAGAAGCGAGAAAATAAAACCACCGAGGAGTTGGGTGGAAGAAATGGATCGGGAGCTGGTGCTCCAAGGGTAGTTAAACACTGCCCCTCAAAAGCTCCTTTGTTGTTGAGATACAAGCAAACAAAAATGAATGGGAATCATATTCAGGAATTGTTAACTCCAGACTACATTCTCAAGAAGGTGTTCCGCAAAGATGGTCCCCCCCTTGGTGTGGAATTTGACTCTCTCCCCTCTCGGGCACTTTTCCATTCTACAGGTAAGAACTGAGAAACTTTCAGGTCTGAGAAATCATAGGCAAAATGAATCATTTCTATTCTAAATTTTTGTCTATCTGAGATCAATTCTCCTTTTCCGTTTGTTTAAAAAGTAAACTACACATCAGTTGTAGAATTTTCACTCAGAGTGGTTTGGTGTGTTGATGAGAACATTCTCTTTGTTGATTTTTATATGAGTTGTGAAGGGAGAGGACTTGATTCTTTGAGATTTTGTTGTTTCGTAATGTTTAATGCCATTCAGAATTAGATGTTTTTGGTAGTTTGCGTCTAAACTTCTTGACAGAGTTAATTTGTATTGGTGTTGCAGTAGCTGTTCGGAAAATTTTATCTCTTTGTTCTTTTCGATGCTATTTTGTAGATTTTTTTTTGTTGCACTACATATTTTAAGAAGGTTTCACTCACATTGTTATTTCCATTTAGATCCCGAAGATTTACATCCCCCTTGCAAAGAGAACCAAAGAGAAACTAAAAGGAGGAAGGTAATGGATAAATTCTTTTGTTGGCACCAGCTTTCATGATTCTCTTGTTTCTACCTTAAGTGTCCTTAACTGGTACCACAAATATTCTTACCCTTTTAACTTTTATTAGGTTACCGAGCATGCTGTCATTGGTCATCAGAATTGCAACGAGAGTGCTCCAGTGAAAAAACATGGTGTTGGAAAAGGTTTGATGACGGTCTGGCGGGCAACCAATCCTGATGCCAGAGATTTTCCTGTTGACATGGGTTTTGCTAACGGTGGAGTCACTAGTGTATCATTAATTCCAACTTCTGTATTGCGAAAACCAGTAACTCGAAACAGAAGATTGCAACCAAAAAAAAGTGTTCCTGTAAGTGATTTAGTCTGTATTGCTTGCAGATATGTGAGAAAGTTTTTTGGGATGATCATCTTAAAGGTCGATCTGGGTGGTTACCTTTAGAAAGTTGTCTGACATTTGTTGCCTTTACAGAAACAGGGACGGGTACGAAATAAGGTACAAGAAAAGAGGAAACATTTCGTCAAAAGAAGAGAAGTAAGTGAAAAAATTGTTCTTGCAAATATATGGTTTAAGTTAGCAGATTTAGCAACATTCATTTTGCTTTTGGATGCAAGGTGGAATCTAACAATGAGAATCAGACTCTGCCAAGCAAAGAAAAATGTGAACTTGCTTTGGAAGGAGCAAGTTCCCAAGAACACTCGGATAAGATTGCTATGCTTGTGGATGATGAAGAGCTGGAGCTGAGAGAATTACAAGGAAGGCCAAATGCACTGGGGTGCTCTGATCATTTTACTACTAATGGAGATCATGCCTGTTCACTTTGCAAAGGTTGGTTTGAAGGAAGAATGGAACAAATTTTCCAATCTAAAATGAAATGCTGTAATATGTATGTGTCTACATGTATAGTATTTTGAGCTGTGGATAAGGAATTTTTGGGATTTCAGATTTGCTGGCCAAGTTTCCTCCAAATTCTGTGAAGATGAAGCAGCCATTCTGTATGCAACCTTGGGATTCTTCTCCAGAGATTGTCAAGAAACTGTTCAAGGTATGTGAATTGCAAACTGTTTGTGGCCTGATTTTGTTAAGTTCTTTTGCAAATATAGGACATTGTTCGTGAAAGATGTCATACACTCCATCTATGCTTGCATTTGCTTTTTCTTATTTATGAGGTCTGTTTTCTTATTCATGATTATACGACCTATAAAAGCTTGGAATAATTATTTTGTGCTCGCTAATACTGCCTAATGGTCTCTCATTACTCTTACCAATCTTTTTCGTTGACACTCTCATTGCATAGATTGAAGTCATAGGTTGTTCTTGCAGAGATGTTATGCAAACTAAGATATACTCAAGAAAAACATATATCAAGTACTAGAGATATATGGAATGTGGTCTAAATTTGATATTGGAATCTACTTGTAATTCTCTTTTGTGTAGTTCGTACCTAGTGTAGGAATTTATTATTATCTTGTCAACTTTTTGATTCCTTATGGAAATTGGTGAGTGAAGATGTGCTGTGTTAAAGCACCACTCTAGATTGCTGCAGTTTTTTTTTTTGGGGGTTTATTAACAAATGTGTCTGGGGGTCATCAATTCAGATTGCTACATTTTGTTTAGTTATCGTACTCAAATATATTCTGGGTTGACTTTCTTGGGCAGGTTTTCCATTTCCTTTGTACTTATGCCGTTATGGTAGATATAAGCTCCTTCACTATTGATGAGTTTGCCCAAGCATTTCAGGACAAGGTTATATCTTATCTTTGATCCAACATTGGATTTATTGTGTCTTCTACTTGCCTCAACATCTTTGTTTTGTAAAATGCCTTTTAGGATTCCTTGCTGCTTGGAAAAATTCATGTGGCACTTCTGAAGCTTCTTCTATCTAATGTTGAAGCCGAGCTTGGCTGTGGATCTATACCTCATTTGAGCAAATCATGCAATTTTCTTGCATTTATTCACTCGGTGAGTTATGAACAAACAGCATATAATCATGTAGATCACAGACATTTACAGTTCATTTAACTTATGATAATGTTAGTCATATTGACCATTTCATTTGGGTACATATATGTCACAGCAGTTTTCTAAAGGCTCATATGTTTGGAACTTTGTTGGTAACAAAAAGAGAGTGCAATCTATAAGACTGTTGACATGTTTCTTTACAGGGAAGTTAAATACCGCTGAAAGTAGCAATATGATATCAGAAAAATTTAAAGAATATAGGAAAGAGGATATCATCTAATAATCAAAAGTTTGGTGTGACTACAGAAAAGGTCTACATTCCAGAATGTCTGATAGATATGCTTAGGCGACAAGAAATTTTCTGAACAAAATCATAATCAGACTATTAGTAGTCCATCCATATGCACTTTTAGAAGATCCACTTGCTTTTTGGTATGGTTGATCAGAGATACTTTTTTTTGTCAAACTCTTAAGACTTTTTTGCTCATCTCTTAAATAATTGTTATTTCATATTATTATGACAAAATTGAATGGAAGTACTCAATAACTAAGCATCTTTGTCAAATGATTTGGCAGGTTGAAAATCAAGAATCCACTCTGGAATTCTGGAAGAGATCGCTAAACCCTTTAACATGGACAGAAATACTGCGTCAAGTACTGGTTGCCGCTGGTTTTGGTTCAAAGCAAGGTGCAATGCGAAGGGATGCCCTTAGCAAGGTCTTCTAATTTAACTACCGTAGTTGCAATTGGTTTTTCCAAGCTCCATTTCCTCTCTAGTAAATGTATTTAATTATCAATACATCTGTATTCTGCAAGTTAAGTGCTATAGATGCCTAATAATATGTGTTCATCACTCAAAACCTCGAGCATTCAAAGCCTTATTGGCAATTGTCATTTAAGATCTGTCATTACCCTGAATAATCTGTTTCTACCTTAAGGCAGAGCCCCAATTGGATAGATTCATTTTCCATACCCTCTGTTGAGCATATGTTTAGCATTATCGTGAATTCCTAAATAACATCTGTTGAGCATATGTTTATTTGTCTCCGCTTGTCTCTGGAATTATTTGCTTTAATGACCAGACATGCGCAGGAGCCTTTATTTACTTTCTTATGGTGGTTTTATTTATGATCTACAATTAATAAGCTTTATCTGTTGTTGCATAAACCTATCTATAAATGTAAAATTTCGTTTTTCAAATTGAATCTTCTGTTATCTAGGAAATGAGCCTTATGGTGAAGTATGGTTTACGCCCTGGTACTTTGAAGGGTGAATTGTTTAGAGTTCTGCTAGAGCAAGGAATTCATGGGTTGAAAGTTTCTGAGTTGGCGAAGTCATTGCAGGTAATTTTCTTGAAAATGTTGTTATCATAATCTCTCATGTTTTAATCGTTAAGTTGATACCAGCCAAGCACAGCATTTAGTGATGGACTTTGTTTTTGTTTTGCAGATTTCTGAATTGAACCTTTCCAGTGGAATAGAGGACCTAGAGTCTTTAATTGGTTCAACTCTTTCAAGTGATATTACATTATTTGAAAAGATTTCATCATCCACATATCGTGTGCGTATTAATTCTTCTGAAAAAGAAGTGGAGGAATCCCAATCAGATACCGAAGACTCTGGAGCAGTTGATGATGACCTCGGTGACAGTGGTACATGTAGCAGTGATGATGATTCTGGATGCAATTCAGGAAATTCCCAAATTAAAAAGCTGACTTATATGAACCATGGGAAAAGCAAAGATAACATGGTGACAGTATACACCGAAATTGATGAGAGCCATCCAGGAGAAGTATGGTTGTTAGGACTAATGGAAGGCGAATATTCAGATTTAAGCATTGAAGAAAAGTTGAGCGCAATAGTGGCTCTAATTGATCTTCTTCATGCAGGTTCTGGTTTCAGAATGGAGGTAACATTAGAATCTTTGCATGGACTTTGAAACCTTCTCTTTGTTTTTATTTTTCCCCCTACTGTGAGGTTGCCCTATTAAATGGAATGTGTTCAGTCCCTTGTAAGATAATATCATCTGAATGGTGAAAACTGCATTATATATAAAATACTTTGACGGTAAATATTATTTGAATATTCAATGAGATTCAAGTATCCGTAATTATTATGGTGGTTTATAAGTTTAAAATTGGTTTGTATTATTGTTTTCCTTAAAATTGGATCTACCGTTTGGGTTCCACATATGTGACCTGACTGAAGTCCTGACGGGTTCATTATGGCTACCTTCTTTGGCTTCTCCAAACAAAAACAAAAAAACAGAAACTGATAGCTTCTTGTTGTCTTTGTCTATTGTCATGTATCATGTATTTCCCCACTGAGTTCTTAAATGTTCTTCAATTGTAACTATAGTTTTCAACAGAATTTAAACATGCATGGTATTTAAGTAATTTTCAGCAGATTAAACATGTCTCTCTTTTTCTTCTTATTCCTTTATAGGATCCTATAAATGCTATTGCTGAATGCGTTCCTAGCAGTCTTCATTCTGGTTCAGGGGCGAAAATTAAGAGGTTATCAACTAAACAACATGGCATGCCCAGGCCAACCTGGGTCCATGCAGGACATACGAGTGGTGCAAAAGAAGATTATACATTAAAGTTTCACCCTATAGATTCTTCGGGGTCAATCTCAAAGTTCTCTGACGAGAGATTCTCTACAAAAGAGAAAAATGGAAAAGAAAGAGAAGTGCAGTTTGACATACACCCAATGCAATCTGTGTTTTTGGGGTCTGATCGTAGATACAATAGATACTGGCTTTTCTTGGGCCCTTGTAATGCATATGACCCAGGACATAGAAGGGTTTATTTCGAATCTTCAGAAGATGGTCACTGGGAGGTGATTGATACAGAAGAGGTATTCTGCTGAATTTTTGTTATACGATCAATGTGATTGTAGTACATATTGCTTGACCTTGTATAAGTTATAATATTTACTTGCTTTTTCTTAAACCAAATGCAGGCTCTGTGTGCTTTGTTGTCAGTTTTGGATGACAGGGGTAAACGAGAGGCTCTTCTTATTGAATCCCTGGAGAAACGAATAGCGTTTCTGTGCCAAGCGATGTCAAGTAGAATGGTAAATAGTGATAGAATTGACAACTTGGCGCAATCTGATCAATCTGAGCTGGATAGTGTTAGAGAAGACACTTATTCACCAGTATCTGATGTAGACAACAACTTATCTGGAATTGCAAATGATTCTCTGCCTTCATCTGGAGTTGGGGTTCTTGAAGTTAGAAAGAAAGGAGAACAACAGAAGCAGAAATGGAGCCGAATCCAAGCATTTGATTCATGGTTATGGAATTCCTTTTACCTAGATCTTAATGCTGTCAAACATGGTAAACGATCATATTTTGATACACTTACTAGATGTGAAAGTTGTCATGATTTGTATTGGAGAGATGAGAAGCACTGCAGGATTTGCCATACAACATTTGAGCTTCATTTTGATCTGGAAGAAAGGTATGCCATCCATGTAGCCACATGTAAGGAGAAAGAAGCGAGTGATACTTTTCCTAAGCATAAGGTCCTCTCATCACAGATCCAATCACTAAAAGCTGCGATGCATGCAATTGAGGTAACCCATCATTTGGATTTTAGCTTTGCATTTTCTGATATTTGTTTGTTATAGTAATGAAGATGTCCTCCAGTTAAAAAGATTTCAAGCTACACATATCTTTGATAGACTGGAGGAGAATAGGACTTCAGTTGAGGATCAACCTAGGAATGAATTAAGTGTTCATGGTTTGGATAATTTGAATGTGACTTTTGAGATTTATGCGCAATCAAATCCGATAGCTTTTATATAATAAAAAAAGAAGAGAAAATCTCTGAAGTGCAATAAGATTTTAGATGAAGGGGTGCGGGATGGCGGGGAAGGGATTGATGAAAAGGCATACTGCTGTGAATGTAGCAGAATGGTTGATTAGTATCCACCTGCCCTATCTGATTAGTTCGGGCCTCTGGTAGCTGGCCATAAATAGTGGGATTATTTTAGTTGGATTTTGGGGCCTGAACCTTTTGATTGTCTGATGGTTAAAACAGGTTTTCTAGGTTATATATCGAAGACATTTCTATTCGCCCCAAAGTTTTTAATGTTTTTCCGTGCTATATTGATCTCCACCTCCCTCTGCTTTGTGCAGTCAGCCATGCCAGAAGATGCTTTGTTGGGTGCTTGGAAAAAATCTGCTCATAAGCTATGGGTGAAACGACTAAGACGTACCTCATCTTTGGCTGAGCTTTTGCAGGTTTTCTATTTTCCTTTTTTCACACTATCTATTTTTTGTTTATTTTCTAGTCGGAACCATCAGTTTCTTTATTGTTTACTCGTGCAGGTTCTTGGTGATTTTGTTGGTGCCATCAACGAGGACCGATTATATGAATGCAATATAGAGCAAGGTTCTTGTAATTTTAGTGAAGAACTGATTGCGTCCTTTGCATGTATGCCCCAAACAACATCTGCAGTTGCACTCTGGTTGGTGAGATTGGATGCCTTAATTGCTCCATACTTGGAAAGAGCCCATTCTCAGAAAAGGCTGGAAATTAGTGTCAGAGGTAATGATTGAATATAATGCAGATTGGTGCTTGACAATTGAGTGACTTCTTAATTGTTTTCATAGCTTTTCAAATTTTCGCCATCTTAAAAGCTTCTTTTACTTCAGGGAAGCATGCTCCAAAGCAATAGCACCGCCTTTTTTCGGTAGATTAGCCAAATTCAATCCCACATTTTTTTGACAGATTGAGGAGCATTTATATGTCCATTGTACTGCCAGATCAGTGGAACTGTTGCAGGCTTTGAAACCGTGGTACTTTGTATGAAGCTATGCTTCAAGTTTTCTATTTAGTTGCCATATATGGCCATTGAGTCGTTAGATGTACAGCATGAAGGAAAGTTGGACGTTTAATAGATACCAGAGTTTCATATCACTGAAACCTGCTCCAGAGAAATATCCTCACGTTTATCCTATATTCGCTTGTGAAGAATATGGCAGCCTCTTTACTGTCTCAGTCAATGGAGGAACTCAGATTTTGTTAATGCATGCTTGTTCTAGTTTTTTAAAGCAGGAATAAAATGTTGTCAAATGTACATTGTTGTAAAGAAAAACAAAATACTGTTTTTTTTTATTTTTGAAAATAGAAGATTTGAAAGTCATCTTTGTGATAATCTTTTGTAGCTAGAACAATGTTTATTGTAGTTGAATATCCTCGACCTCACAGTTTGTTGCCAAAGACTTGTTGGTTTATTGAAATTTGCATTTCTTCATTGGGGTTCTCGTAGCTATTGATTGGTAAAAAAAATAGACATTCACCAAGAATGCTCGAATTATATTACACAAGAATAGCACTAGATAAATAAAACATTTAGGGTTTGGCTGTACTTTTTCTATGGCGTTTTTTAAGATAATAGTTGCTGCATAATTTCACGAAAAACTCCATGCATTCCTCGAAGCCTTCTTCCGGGTTTCAGTAGCAATTCTCAGTGCCTTGAGCAACAAACTTTATATATATGCCTCAGTTTTTGTGGCCATTTTAAACTTAAAATTATCAGTTGAAGAGGAAGGAAGAAACTAAGGAAGAAACTGAGAGGGAGAGCTATAATACTGAAGTTATTTTTGTTGTACAAAGTTGTTCTGCTTTGTGACTAAGCAAGGGAAATAGTGTGATTTTATATAAGTGGAGTGGAAGGTGGAAGCCATATATACAAGCAATTACTAATTTCCCTGATCCCTTCAAGTCCACTATCCGATCAGCTAGGAAATTTCAGACATTTACGCCTCCTTGCTCTTTCGAGTAATTCAATATCAGGTCCAATTCCAGTGTCCTTGGGGAAATCTGTCATTCCTAGAAGACGCAAGCATTTCTGAAAATCATTTTAATCGAACTCTTCCAAAAACTACTGGTCAACTCAAAATTATGTAAAGAGTATAGCTGGTCGGCTATAATATTTATAAAAAAAGACCGCAGTAATGCTGGACGGCTATAATCTTTTAAAAATATATACATCGTATAGCCGTGCGTCTATACTATAAAAACTGTCGTATAGCTGCGTGGTTAGACTCTATTATATTATAAAAAGAGACCCGCCTGTCGGCCTAGCGCCCATTTCGCCACGTGTCAAAAATAGTATAGTTGTACACTATACTAATTTTTTAAATAATAAATACCGTAGTATAGCCGGTCGGCTATACTCCGTTTATTATTAAAATAAACCCCGAGTTGGAAAAGGTTTGATGACGGTCTGGCGGGCAACCAATCCTGGTGCTAGAGGTTTTCTTGTTGACATGGGTTTTGCTAAATTGTGTATCGCGAAAACCAGTAACTCGGAACAGAAGATTGCAACACCAAAAATGTGATTTAGTCTGTATTGCTTGCAGATATGTGAGAAAGACTCTGCCAAGCAAAGAAAAAATGTGAACTTGCTTTGGAAGGAGCAGATTCCCAAGAACACTCGGATAAGATCGCAATGCTTGTGGATGATGAAGAGTTGGAGCTGAGAGAATTACAAGGAAGCCCAAATGCACTGGGGTTCTCTGATCATTTTACTACTAATGGAGATCATGCCTGTTCACTTTGCAAAGGTTGGTTTGAGGGAAGAACAGAACAAATTTTCCACTCTAAAATGAAATGCTGTAATATGTATGTGTCTGCATATATAATATTTTGAGTTGTGGAAGTAGAGTTGGTGTCATTTTTTAAAAAGAATGATTGTATTTTGGGAATTTAAAAAATTCATGAAAGGTTCATCTCCGCTTCTTTTGGAAGTAGTTTTGAAAAGAAACCCAGAGTCTGCTTTTAAAAGCTGTTGTCAAAAGGCCACTTCTTTTAAAATAAGTGGGATATTTTATTTTTACCAAACACCTTAAACTGTTAACTTTAAAGTGAATCAGGTTTTTGGCCAAAAAAAGCAATCCCAAGCAATTTTATACTATGAAATTCAACCTTCTTTGATCCACAAAATGTTGGCGGATCCCTATTTTTTGTTGTTGTATTTATGGGTTTAACCTGTATTATTTGTTATAAATAAAATTCATTTTTTTATTCTTTCCCAATGGGCTAATAGTTAGATTGTTAGAAATCATTAGAATGAGAGGTATCAGAAAGAATTTAAATTTTCATTCCCCAATATCGCTTGTATAAATAAAATAATTGCAGAAATAACTCTAGCCCCAAAAACCTAAAACGATATGACAAAAATGTATATTTCAAGGGTATAGCCGCACGGCTATACTGTCTAAATTCGTTTGAATATTTTAAAGGTGTAGCCGAACGGCTAGACTCTTTAAATTTTAATATATTTGAATATTTTAAGAGTATAGCCGAACGGCGATACTCTTTAAATATTAACACGAAGCTTGCACTCGCAATGACAGCCATTTCGCTTCTCTATCAAACTAAAGCTCCGATTGGTTTTCTTCGGTTTCGGTTGCTTCGTCCTCCAGGTTCGGCATCGTAAAAAGACCCAACCCGCCTAGGAGGCCTCCCAGCCGCCTAGCCCCCGCCTAGCCGCCTAGCGCCAGCCTAGCCCCCGCCTAGCCGCCTAGCGCCCGCCTAGCACCCGCCTAGCCCCTGCCTAGCCGCCTAGCGCCCGCCTAGCCCCACATCGCTGGCTTGTTGCAGATTTTGACCGAGAAAATTCTGATATCGGAGACAGGGTCGAGTTCCAGAGCCGTAGAATTGGACCATATTCAGGAGGAGATTGAGGAGGTGTCTGCCGTTCCGGAAGTGAAGGAGAAGAAGAAGAGCAGAAATGCTTTGAGGAAGGGGTCGGAAGGTGAAGAGGTCCGAGCTATGCAGGTCTGCTTGCTTTTGAAATGCGAGTTTTGATTTTTCGGAGTCTATCATTCATTTCTTGTGTTTTGTTTATGATTTAGTGTTGTCTTTGAATTATAAAATGGTACTTTTGAATTTGGCAAATTGAAAACTGAGCAGCATACAGTTTTTTAGGACTTACAAGGGGGTATTAACTTTGTCTTTAGTATAGAAAGTTGTTAACTTTTGTTTCTTTTCTTTTCCTGTAACTGGGTTTGTGTGGTTATTTCCTTTTCTAGTGTTTGCTTCGTTTTTGGATGTAATATTTGTGATTTCGACTTGTTCTAATATAATGTTCCTGTTATTTGACAGGAAGCATCGCAAAAACTAGGATTTTACTTGGGTGAGGAAGACATGGAGTTTTCCAGCTTCTCAAGCGGGACCGAACGTGCTGTCAAGACTTGGCAAGTAAGTTTCAATTATCATTAGATGTTACTATGTATAATGCATCATGAAGTGAACAAAAAATTCAGAATCATCAAGTTGAACAAAAATTTCACAACGCAAAATATATATGTTAGTCAACTTGTAATATCTTGTCTGACAGGCCTCCTTAGACGTTGATGTTTTTAAGTTTCAGTACCAATATATCATTCCTCACTTAGAGCTGAACATAATGGTTTGGTAAGTCATTACTTGCATTCCTCAAGAGGAGCCAAAAACTCATTTGATGGTTCAATTTGAAGTGAACTAAGCCTTCATTTTCTTCACTTAATTGAGAAACGGACCTGAAGCTCCGACTCTATTTTCAGTAACTCAGACATCAGGTTTCTTGGTTCCAGTTCATGAGACAATCACTTAACATGCAAATAAATACGATATGATATGACAGTGACGTAATGTGTTGTGGTAATTGGTAACACACCGTAACTTATTTTGGATACTAATAAATGAAGCTGATTATATTGGTAAACTGATTTTCTTCTCCTGGTTGGCCTTGAGCTAGCAACCTGATCATGTTCGTATAAGCTATAGCGAACTACTACATAGGCTGAAACATCGTAATTCTTCAAATGGTTGTGTGGGTTATGTTGTTTGGGAAGATACAAATGGAGCTGCAGTTACTTCTGGAACAGAAATTTCAGAGGTCCAGCAAACACTTGTGAATGCTGCACACATGAAGTAACAGGGAGATGGTTATATAGAGAGAGGGGAAGGAGATGGTGGTTGAAGGTATGGAAAACTTTATGCTACGAACATGTGATTGGCTAAATTAATGGTTCTATACATTGCAGACTAAACTACTTTAAAAAAAGATTATCATGATCTAATTTAGAGTTGACTTATTCTCTTTCCTATGCAAGTATGAGTTTATGACCTTGGTATATCATTACCATTCCATTCAACAATAGCATATGGTTAATACACAACATGCAGGACAATGATTTGCGTGATGTGTTCAATGATTTGGGCAACGGGAATGAAGAACTATTTGATTGTACAAAGCGATATCTCATCTTTTTTATATTTACAACACCATTGAGCAATTATGTGTGCTGAGTTTGGTGCGGTGTTCATCTTGTGTTTTTGGACATTGTTACTCCAATGAGGGCTTGTTATAAGTTCCAGTCGTGATTTCATTATAAGATGTTTGCTTAATTTGGAAAATGGTCGTTCAAAATTCCTTTGCTACATTTTCTGTAATATCACAAGTGCTCGCGATTGTTCTTTAGCCTTGCCTCTGCCTCAATTTCTATCCTAACCTTCCTTTCCCACCAAAGGTTTTCTTAGCTAAATTTCTTTGAGGTTTAGGAAAAATTTCTTGGTGAAAAAAGAATGTTGGTTGCACAAGTTTAACAACAAGCACAACCAGTAGACAAATGAAATAATGTGTTATATGTAAGGCCCAGTTCGGAATTGCTGTGACTTTTAAAAAAAGTTGCTTTTTGCTGTGATTTGAAAATATTTAGTTGTAAAGTAAAGCAGCTCCATGTTTGGTAAACAATATTTTTAAAGTGTTGTTAGTACAAAAGGCAGTGTTAAAACCGTTTGGTAAATTTTAAAATAAAATTGTTGTAACTGTGAATAATGACTGAAATAGACATGATGTTGAAAGTGTTATATACTAATCATGTGGCGGTTGTGGTGTTGATGGAGTGAAGGTGGTGGTGGTGATGAAGGTGGTTGTTGTAGTGGTGGTGGTGGTGGGGGGGGATGGCGGTTGTGGAGGTGGTGGTGGTGGCAGCGGCAGCAGTGACAACATGGTGGTGGTGGTGGTGTTGGTTGTGGAGATGGTGGAGGACGTGGAGGTTTTGGAGGAGGAGGTGGTTGTGGTGGTGGTGGTGGTGGTGGAGGTGGTGGTGGAGGAGTTGGTGGTTGTGGTAGTGGTGGTGGTGGGGATGGCGGTTATGGAGGTGGTGGTGGTGGGGGCAGTGGCAGCATGGTGGTGGTGGTGGCGTTGGTTGTAGAGATGGTGGATGTGGAGGTTTTGGAGGAGGTGGTGGTGTGGTGGAGGTGGTGGTGGGGTGGTGGTGGTGGAGGTGGTAGTGGTGGTAATGGCAGCATGGTGGTGGTGGTGGTGGTTGGTTGTGGAGATGGTGGTGGATGTGGAGGTTTTGGAGGAGGTGGTGGTAGTGGTGACGATGGTGGAGGTGGAGGTGGAGGAGGTGGTGGCGGAGGTGGTGGAGGAGATGGTGGTTGTTGTGGTGGTAGTGGTGGTGGCGGCGGTGGTTGTGGAGGCAGTGAATGTGGTGGTGCAAGTGGTGGAGTTGGATGTGGAAGTGGAGGTGGTGTCATTGTTTAAAATGAATTATGGTATTTTGGGAATTTAAAGAATTCATTAAAGGTTCATCTCTGCTTCTTTTAAAAGCAACTTTGAAAAGCAACCCAGAGTCTGCTTTTAAAAGCTGTTGTCAAAAGGACACTGCTTTTAAAATAATTGAGATATTTTATTTTTACCAAACACCTTAAACTGCTTAACTTTAAAGTGAAGCAAGTCTTTGGCGGAAAAAAACAAATTCCTATACGAGGCCTAAGAATGAGATACTAATTCTCATGTAAAGCATGTTGTTTGAATTCTCATTGAGAATAGTTCGTAAATCAATGCCATATGATTTATGTTACCTTCAATTTATTTCAAAACAGAGCTGCAAACTTCTCTTCATTGTCTCGTTAGACTGTTTTGTATCCAATTTTTCATATGCATAGAATACATCGCGGACTGATATATCTCATAGCAGAAGATAAGGGTTGTCAAGTGCAATGAGAAAAAAGGTTGTAATTGGGTTTAGTTCATAATTACGATGGATACATTTTAAAAAGTAAATTCCTATACAAGCAATTTTATACTATGAAATTCAACATTCTTTGATCCACAAAATGTTGGCGAATCTCTATTTTTTGTTGTTGTATTTATGGGTTTAACCCATATTATTTGTTATAAATAAAATCCTTTTTTTTTAAAAAATTCTTGCACAATGGGCTAATAGTTGGAAATTATTAGAATGACAGGTATTGGAAATAATTTAAATTTTAATTCCCCAATATCGCTTGTATAAATAAAATAATTGAAGAAATAAATCTAGCCCAATGGGCTAAAGTGCTATTTTAGCCCTAGACCTTAAAACGATAGGACAAAAATGTATATTTAAAGGGTAAATACATTAGAATATTTTAAAAGTACAGCCGAACGGCTAGAGTCTTTAAATATTAACATATTCGAATATTTTAAGAGTATAGCCGTACGGCTATACGCTGGAAATATTATCACGAAGCTTGAACTTGCAGTCACAGCCATTTCGCTTTTCTATCAAACTCAAAGCTTCGATTGGTTTTCTTCGGTTTCGACTGCTTCGTCCTCCAGATTCGGCATCGTAAAAAGACCCAACTCGCCTAGGAGGCCCGCCCAGCCGCCTAGCCCCCGCCTAGCCGCCTAGCACCCGCCTAGCCCCTGCCTTGCCGCCTAGCGCCAGCCTAGCCCCACATCGCCGGCTTGTTGCAGATTTTGACCGAGAAAATTCTGATAGCGGAGACAGGGTCGAGTTCCAGAGCCAGAGAATTGGACCATATATATTCAGGAGGTGTTTGCCATTCCGGAAGTGAAGGAGCAGAAGAAGAGCAGAAATGCTTTGAGGAAGGGGTCGGAAGGTGAAGAGGTCCGAGCAATGCAGGTCTGCTTGCTTTTGCTTTTGAAAGGCGAGTTTTGATTTTTCGGAGTCTATCATTCATTTCTTGTGTTTTGTTTGATGGTGTATATCATGCTCATCTACCAGATCATTTATATATTAAATTGACTCATTTGAATTGTTAATTCCCAGACAATTCTGCAGAAAGCATCTGGAGCACGGAAAATTTTTGTACAAGAAATGCAGAAAGTGGGAAAGTTGGATACCCAAGTGAACGGACAAAGCATCCAGCCTGTCTCCAGCAGTGCTCAAATAACAGAAATGACTGCAGTTCAAGATCACACTAAGGTGTCAAGAAAAGTGTTTTGTTGTCATTATTAAGAAAAGTGTCTTCTTAGTAACAGGTGAATAAGTAAGATAGACTTGTTTATGAACCTTATTAATTGCTTTTGTCTTTATAGCTTCGTATCAGACTTATATGTTGTGTACTCTTACCATGTTATCTGGATTCAATGGCTTTATCTTCTTATTTGCTTTAAACTTTTATTTATTTCTTTTGCATCTGTGTCTTTTAGTCTCTTGAACTAGTCTTTATTATGATAATTTTGTAGAGAAATAACACAACTAGGAAGCAAGAGGTGAAGGCGTCGGTACAAGAGCTTGCCTCTCGAGCTACTTCCCGAGTCAAGGCTGTAGCCGCGGAAAAGATCACACCACCAAATTCAGCATATCAATTTGAGGTTTCTTGGCGAGGATAATGCTCGACAGACTAGCCTGTTGAAGGTCTGCAAAAGTATTCATGTGGTTTACTGTAAAAAATATAGTCTGCCAAAATGCAAGATTCATATGTTCGTTGTTATCCCAAAGTAAGTGACCATGAATGTGTTCTTTTTGCATGGTGGTCATCCGTGCGGTTGACCACTGCAAAGATTCTACTAGTCTCGTCTATTGTCCTCTTTGGATGGTTGCCAGAAGTATTACCAGTAATTGCATTGTCCATCTGCCTATCTGGCTTCTGCATGCTAGGGGCCATCCAAGAAGTTCCCCATTTGTTGTGTCCCTTTTGAACAATTTCAAATGTCCATAAAGGATTGTGAATGCAGTTGGTATTTGTTTAAGAAATCATCACTCATTCTGACTTTCCATTTATGCTGTTACTTTGTTTCATGTTATTTTTTGTGTTATTTCTATACAAGCTATATCTCCAAGTGCATTGCCGCAGATATTCAAAAATGCTTTGACTGTTCCCATACTTCTTGACATTATCAAGTGTGTGGCAACCTTTTTCGTGAAAGTAATGTTTATGTCTGATATGTATGTTTTCTTGTTGAGCTTGATAAAATGCTTATGGCCCCACCTTTGATTTATTTCTTTGTCAGTGAAGAAATGGATTTGGCTGTCAATTATTTGGACAACTTAACCAGGGTTCCAAGATTTGACACACTCATCATGTTTCTTCCATCCTCAGACAACGCTGGTATGCATGCTTCTGTTTTAAATTCCTTGAGATTTTCAAAAGCTTACGGTTGAATTCCTGGATTTCAAATGTTTTTTTTAAGTAGAGTATACCTATATCAATGTGGTACATCAGTCTCAGCGACTGGTAATGCTTGCACTGTGTCTTGATTGAATCGTTCCATATTTTCTGATTTGTTAGTCATCCTGCCCATTTTTATAGGGTTTATGATTCATATTTTCCATTAGTTTCATATCCTATACTAACCCAATAACCTTGCAAACAGATGTTGTTAAGATATGGGATGAAGTGTTGGACAATGAGGCAACTCCGATTGAGTATGCCGAGAAGCTTGATAACCTGCATACAAAGTATTGCCCCAAGCGATGACAAAGCTCAACAAGTTTCTACTTTACCCTCTTCCGCCTCTTGTACTGTAAATTCAAGTTGTAAAATTTTGAAATGCTCCAATGACCCCTTTGAATATCAAATTATATCGTGGACAACTATTCTATCCAATTATTGAGATGTTAAAAGTACATTGCAACTTTTACTTCACTCCTGTTGGACTTGAATACTTTGAACTTGGAACTGTTGGTAAGAATGTGCTTGTGAGCGTCCAGGTTTTGGTCGGGTGGACATAGCCTACTCTTGTTTAGTCATATTCATTGAGGTCCAGAGGTTATGGTGGCGATAACTTGTTTCTTCATGCCCTACCTTTCATTTACTACCTTATTTTTCAGACAACATATGTATATCTTTGCATACTGAGTTGTTTCAAGTCGCAATCAATCAATGTTATGTGGGGGTCTTCCACATTTTGCGCTATGCTTTTCACATGGAGATCATGTGTCATTTACAATCACCCGACTCTTTCATGTTAACCCTACTATATTATGCATAAAAAATAAAAACCTTACTTTATAATACAGAAAATAACCCTACATGCAAGTAGATGCATTGTAATCTTAGAGATCAGAGATAATTTTTTGTGAACTCACCTAAATAATGCAAAAACAGAACCAGAATACTGATTGGCTAGGCATGTATTATGTGCTGCACGCGAAAGATTTCTCTTCGAAGCAAAAACGGTTGGAGATAGGAGGTTGAACAGAGTTTGTATGGCCAAGTAACTAGCAAAAAGTAAAGACTTCTCTTCTGGGATTGATGAGCAACTAGCTAAGGAGGCAATAAAAGCCGGTAGACCATTGATCTTGCGTTAATAGTCATGTATATGTTTTGCGATGTACATTTTACAGTGCAGAATGGTCTTCAGATAATTTTCTGTTTCTTTTAGGTTGCGTTAACACCAAGAATTTCCTCACACTTAAGTGATTGTTCTTAATGCATAGCTTGTTGCTGCATTTTCAAAAGGCCGATAGAGTGAATACTTCTACGCTTCTTTATATGCTGGGCTTTATTATGAAAGTCAGGTTTCTTAACGCCTAGCTTGTTGCTGCATTTTCCAAACGCCTAGGCGGTTTAAAACACTTGAATGGCGTTTGCCATGAGTCAAAACACTTGAAAAGTACCCCCGATTTCGGAGTTGGCCAAAGTGAGTTGGGGCTCCAAGTTTCAACATATCCAAAGCATATATTGAAAAGAGAGAAATTTCACAGTAAATCAATATGAGAGTTCAATTTTATCTTCTTCTTTTTTTCGTGAGAATGTTTGCCTTTGATATACATCGGTCTCTAGAGTGCTACTAAATTATGTTACTGCACACATTATTTTTCGTAGAGAATTGCATGCTGGGTTGGAGTGGTCTTGGTAATTGCTTCACTTTTCAAACAACACTTTACATGAAGAAAACTACCACCTCTCTTACTACTATACCCATAAAACCTTGTTTGAAATTGTTGTTCTCGTTGGCAAAGGGATTGCAAAATCACCATCTTGCATTTTTCTCACAAGAAGTAAGAAATAATATCAGCCTCTCAGTTTCTTTCACAGTTAGTAAAATACGGAACAGGAAAAATAAGAAGAAAATCTGTACGTATTTTATTTGGCATAATTTTGGCAAGTTACAACTGAAAAGTTCGGCCACTATATAATATGTTAATATCTATTATTTTGATTATATAATATGTGAAATTTATGTGTATAATACGTGAATTTTGTGTATATTATTGAAAATTTTGTAAAAACCACGTGTATTAAAAATGAAAAATACGTACGTATGTGTACAATAAGTGTATTGTATGTTTGCTTTTGACAAAACGTGTATTGTACCGAGTCTTTAAAATGTGTATGGAAAATGGAAGTATTATTGAAAATATATACGTACGTGTATAATACAAGTATTAAACGGGAAAATGCTAAATTCCTTATATGGGTAAAACTGTGGAAAAGTAAAAAATCAGAATGGGACAATGGGGACTGGGGTAATGAAGTAATAGTAATGGATAATGCTCTAAACTACTTTTATCGATAAAAGAAATCAGAGATTTTTTTTTAAAAATAAAAAAAAGTAGGGGTGGCATTTTAGACCGAAAAACCGCAAAAACCAACCGACAATTTACCGCAATGGAACCGCAATCGCGGGAAACCGAACTGCATTTGCGGTATGAAGAACCGAACCGCATTTGTGGTTGCGGTTACGGTATTTGATTTTCAAAACTTGCGATTACCGCAAACCGCGATTATATTTAATAAATAAAAAAATTGCATTTTGTAGATTGCATTGGTCCTCAAACAACACAACGGGGTCCTTCAAATCCACTCACCACCACCAACACTTGAGTTTGTAATTTTAATTTGTAACATTAGTGCATTACATTTTCCTTTTAGTTTGTAACTTTAATTAACTTTGAATTGGATTTTTCCTTTGGGTTGTAACTTTAATTAATTTTGCATTGCATTTTCCTTTTGGTTTGTAACTTTAAAGGATTTGGAATTGGAATGCTTGAGAAGTTGAGGTTGTGAATGCTTGAAAAGTTTAACTTTAATTGGAATGCTTGAAGTTGTAACTTTAATTTTCTTTAGGTTGTGAATACTTGAGAAGTTGAAGAGGTTGTGAATTTATATATGCTTGAGAAGTTGAGGTTGTGAATTTATTTATTTAGGTTGTGAATTTATATTTTTGGGTTAAAGTATGCTTGAAATCAAAAGGCTTCAAAAGAAGCATCAAAATTAGGCATAAAGTGTGGAAGATTGGATTTTTATGACACAAAAAGAATTTGCGGTTTTAAACCGCTATTTCACGGTAATCGACCGCTTTTTGCGGTTTACCGCTTTGCAGTTTCAAAAATCACCATACTGCAAATAGTCGGTCGGTTTGCGGTTTGGGGCAAAAATTCGCGGTTACCGAACTGCAACCACCCCTAAAAAAAAGGACCCATTATAGCATTAATATATAAAAAAAAAATCCCGAAATATTGCCCCTCGGCTATACTATTTATCGAAAAAAAAATTATATCCTGGTATAGCAGGCTATATTCTTTGAACATTATTGTTGAAAAAAAGTGTGTTGGCTGAAGTTAAGGTTTTTATTTTATTTTTTTATCTGAGGAAGATTATGGATGAAGTTAAAGTAGGTTTTGAGCTAGTGACTTTTGGCCATATGTAGGAGCAAGCATAACCAAGTATATTTATGAGTGAATGTATAATTCTAGGTGACACTTTTTTAAGTGCTTTTTACTCCCATGTATTGAGTGAAAAGTTGAATATAATTCTTCTAACCACATACCAGATGAATGCAGATTGGCCAAGATCCGAAACCTGTCATGCGAGACACCTATAACATGTTTAAAGGTGGGGGTGATCCAGAAAAGGTGTTGACTAAGAAATTTTTTATATGACCAAAACCATTTCTTAGTTGAGCTAGCTACTTGTGCAGTTCATAAGGTTAGAATCTAGAAAGGCATGTGCGTCTCCCAATATATTCTCATGTTGGTTGTGGAGATGGCGGTGGAAGTGGAGGTTTTGGAGGAGGTGGTGGTGGTGGAGTGGTGGTGGTGGCAGTGGCGGTGGAGTTAGTGAATGTGGTGGTGCAAGTGGTGGAGTTGGATGTGGAAGTAGAGTTGGTGTCATTTTTTAAAATGAATGATGGTATTTTGGGAATTTAAAAAAATTCATGAACGGTTCATCTCCGCTTCTTTTGAAAGAAGCTTTGAAAAAAAACCCAGAGTCTGCTTTTAAAAGCTGCTATCAAAAGGCCACTTCTTTTAAAATAATTGGGATATTTTATTTTTACCAAACACCTTAAACTGCTTAACTTTAAAGTGAATCAGGTTTTTGGCCAAAAAAAGCAATCCCAAGGAATTTTATACTATGAAATTCAACCTTCTTTGATCCACAAAATGTTGGCCGATCCCTATTTTTTGTTGTTGTATTTATGGGTTTAACCCGTATTATTTGTTATAAATAAAATTCATTTTTTTATTCTTTCCCAATGGGCTAATAGTTAGATTGTTAGAAATCATTAGAATGAGAGGTATCAGAAAGAATTTAAATTTTCATTCCCCAATATCGCTTGTATAAAGAAAATAATTGCAGAAATAACTCTAGCCAAATGGGCTAAAGTGATATTCTAGCCCCAAAACCCTAAAACGACATGACAAAAATGTATACTTCAAGGGTATAGCCGCACGGCTATACTGTCTAAATACGTTCGAATATTTTAAAGGTGTAGCCGAACGGCTAGACTCTTTAAATTTTAATATATTTGAATATTTTAAGAATATAGCCGAACGGCCATACTCTTTAAATATTAACACGAAGCTTGCACTCGCAGTGACAGCCGTTTCGCTTCTCTATCAAACTAAAGCTCCGACTGGTTTTCTTCGGTTTCGGCTGCTTCGTCCTCCAGGTTCGGCATCGTAAAAAGACCCAACCCGCCTAGGAGGCCGCCCAGCCGCCTAGCCGCCTAGCGCCAGCCTAGCCCCCGCCTAGCCGCCTAGCGCCCGCCTAGCACCCGCCTAGCCCCTGCCTAGCCGCCTAGCGCCCGCCTAGCCCCACATCGTGCAGATTTTGACCGAGAAAATTCTGATATCGGAGACAGGGTCGAGTTCCAGAGCCGTAGAATTGGACCATATTCAGGAGGAGATTGAGGAGGTGTCTGCCGTTCCGGAAGTGAAGGAGAAGAAGAAGAGCAGAAATGCTTTGAGGAAGGGGTCGGAAGGTGAAGAGGTCCGAGCTATGCAGGTCCGCTTGATTTTTCGGAGTCTATCATTCATTTCTTGTGTTTTGTTTATGATTTAGTGTTGTCTTTGAATTGTAAAATGGTACTTTTAAATTTGGCAAATTGAAAACTGAGCAGCATACAGTTTTTTAGGACTTACAAGGGGGTATTAACTTTCTCTTTAGTATAGAAAGTTGTTAACTTTTGTTTCTTTTCTTTTCCTGTAACTGGGTTTGTGTGGTTATTTCCTTTTCTAGTGTTTGCTTCGTTTTTGGATGTAATATTTGTGATTTCGACTTGTTCTAATATAATGTTCCTGTTATTTGACAGGAAGCATCGCAAAAACTAGGATTTTACTTGGGTGAGGAAGACATGGAGTTTTCCAGCTTCTCAAGCGGGACCGAACGTGCTGTCAAGACTTGGCAAGTAAGTTTCAATTATCATTAGATGTTACTATGTGCTGTCAAGACTTTGGGATCTGATCGTAGATACAATAGATACTGGCTTTTCTTGGGCCCTTGTAATGCATATGACCCAGGACATAGAAGGGTTTATTTCGAATCTTCAGAAGATGGTCACTGGGAGGTGATTGATACAGAAGAGGTATTCTGCTGAATTTTTGTTATACGATCAATGTGATTGTAGTACATATTGCTTGACCTTGTATAAGTTATAATATTTACTTGCTTTTTCTTAAACCAAATGCAGGCTCTGTGTGCTTTGTTGTCAGTTTTGGATGACAGGGGTAAACGAGAGGCTCTTCTTATTGAATCCCTGGAGAAACAAATAGCGTTTCTGTGCCAAGCGATGTCAAGTAGAATGGTAAATAGTGATAGAATTGACAACTTGGCGCAATCTGATCAATCTGAGCTGGATAGTGTTAGAGAAGACACTTATTCACCAGTATCTGATGTAGACAACAACTTATCTGGAATTGCAAATGATTCTCTGCCTTCATCTGGAGTTGTGGTTCTTGAAGTTAGAAAGAAAGGAGAACAACAGAAACAGAAATGGAGCCGAATCCAAGCATTTGATTCATGGTTATGGAATTCCTTTTACCTAGATCTTAATGCTGTCAAACATGGTAAACGATCATATTTTGATACACTTACTAGATGTGAAAGTTGTCATGATTTGTATTGGAGAGATGAGAAGCACTGCAGGATTTGCCATACAACATTTGAGCTTCATTTTGATCTGGAAGAAAGGTATGCCATCCATGTAGCCACATGTAAGGAGAAAGAAGCGAGTGATACTTTTCCTAAGCATAAGTAAGGTCCTCTCATCACAGATCCAATCACTAAAAGCTGCGATGCATGCAATTGAGGTAACCCATCATTTGGATTTTAGCTTTGCATTTTCTGATATTTGTTTGTTATAGTAATGAAGATGTCCTCCAGTTAAAAAGATTTCAAGCTACACATATCTTTGATAGACTGGAGGAGAATAGGACTTCAGTTGAGGATCAACCTAGGAATGAATTTAGTGTTCATGGTTTGGATAATTTGAATGTGACTTTTGAGATTTATGCGCAATCAAATCCGATAGCTTTTATATAATAAAAAAAAGAAGAGAAAATCTCTGAAGTGCAATAAGATTTTAGATGAAGGGATGCGGGATGGCGGGGAAGGGATTGATGAAAAGGCATACTGCTGTGAATGTAGCAGAATGGTTGATTAGTATCCACCTGCCCTATCTGATTAGTTCGGGCCTCTGGTAGCTGGCCATAAATAGTGGGATTATTTTAGTTGGATTTTGGGGCCTGAACCTTTTGATTGTCTGATGGTTAAAACAGGTTTTCTAGGTTATATATCGAAGACATTTCTATTCGCCCCAAAGTTTTTAATGTTTTTCCGTGCTATATTGATCTCCACCTCCCTCTGCTTTGTGCAGTCAGCCATGCCAGAAGATGCTTTGTTGGGTGCTTGGAAAAAATCTGCTCATAAGCTATGGGTGAAACGACTAAGACGTACCTCATCTTTGGCTGAGCTTTTGCAGGTTTTCTATTTTCCTTTTTTCACACTATCTATTTTTGTTTATTTTCTAGTCGGAACCATCAGTTTCTTTATTGTTTACTCGTGCAGGTTCTTGGTGATTTTGTTGGTGCCATCAACGAGGACCGATTATATGAATGCAATATAGAGCAAGGTTCTTGTAATTTTAGTGAAGAACTGATTGCGTCCTTTGCATGTATGCCCCAAACAACATCTGCAGTTGCACTCTGGTTGGTGAGATTGGATGCCTTAATTGCTCCATACTTGGAAAGAGCCCATTCTCAGAAAAGGCTGGAAATTAGTGTCAGAGGTAATGATTGAATATAATGCAGATTGGTGCTTGACAATTGAATGACTTCTTAATTGTTTTCATAGCTTTTCAAATTTTCGCCATCTTAAAGCTTCTTTTACTTCAGGGAAGCATGCTCCAAAGCAATAGCACCGCCTTTTTTCGGTAGATTAGCCAAATTCAATCCCACATTTTTTTGACAGATTGAGGAGCATTTATGCCCATTGTACTGCCAGATCAGTGGAACTGTTGCAGGCTTTGAAACCGTGGTACTTTGTATGAAGCTATGCTTCAAGTTTTCTATTTAGTTGCCATATATGGCCATTGAGTCGTTAGATGTACAGCATGAAGGAAAGTTGGACGTTTAATAGATACCAGAGTTTCATATCACTGAAACCTGCTCCAGAGAAATATCCTCACGTTTATCCTATATTCGCTTGTGAAGAATATGGCAGCCTCTTTACTGTCTCAGTCAATGGAGGAACTCAGATTTTGTTAATGCATGCTTGTTCTAGTTTTTTAAAGCAGGAATAAAATGTTGTCAAATGTACATTGTTGTAAAGAAAAACAAAATACTGTTTTTTTTTAATTTTTGAAAATAGAAGATTTGAAAGTCATCTTTGTGATAATCTTTTGTAGCTAGAACAATGTTTATTGTAGTTGAATATCCTCGACCTCACAGTTTGTTGCCAAAGACTTGTTGGTTTATTGAAATTTGCATTTCTTCATTGGGGTTCTCGTAGCTATTGATTGGTAAAAAAAATAGACATTCACCAAGAATGCTCGAATTATATTACACAAGAATAGCACTAGATAAATAAAACATTTAGGGTTTGGCTGTACTTTTTCTATGGCGTTTTTTAAGATAATAGTTGCTGCATAATTTCACGAAAAACTCCATGCATTCCTCGAAGCCTTCTTCCGGGTTTCAGTAGCAATTCTCAGTGCCTTGAGCAACAAACTTCATATATATGCCTCAGTTTTTGTGGCCATTTTAAACTTAAAATTATCAGTTGAAGAGGAAGGAAGAAACTAAGGAAGAAACTGAGAGGGAGAGCTATAATACTGAAGTTATTTTTGTTGTACAAAGTTGTTCTGCTTTGTGACTAAGCAAGAAACTGAGCAGCATACAATTTTTTAGGACTTACAAGGGGGTATTAACTTTGTCTTTAGTATAGAAAGTTGTTAACTTTTGTTTCTTTTCTTTTCCTGTAACTGGGTTTGTGTGGTTATTTCCTTTTCTAGTGTTTGCTTTGTTTTTGGATGTAATATTTGTGATTTCGACTTGTTCTAATATAATGTTCCTGTTATTTGACAGGAAGCATCGCAAAAACTAGGATTTTACTTGGGTAGGTAAAATCCAGAGTCTGCTTTCAAAAGCTACTGTCAAAAGGACAGTGCTTTTAAAATAATTGGGATATTTTATTTTTACAAAACACCTTAAACTGCTTAACTTTAAGTGAAGCAAGTCTTTGGCGGAAAAAAATAAATTCCTATACGAGGCCTAAGAATGAGATACTAATTCTCATCTAACGCATGTTGTTTGAATTCGCATTGAGAATAGTTCGTAAATCAATGTCATATGATTTATGTTGCCTTCAATTTATTTCAAAATAGAGCTGCAAACTTCTCTTCATTGTCTCGTTAGACTGTTTTGTATCCAATTTTTCACCTGCATAGAATACATCGCGGACTGATATATCTCATAGCAGAAGAGAAGGGTTGTCAAGTGCAATGAGAAAAAAGGCTGTAATTGGGTTTAGTTCATAATTACGATGGATACATTTATATACTATGAAATTCAACATTCTTTGATCCACAAAATGTTGGCGAATCTCTATTTTTTGTTGTTGTATTTATGGGTTTAACCCATATTATTTGTTATAAATAAAATCCTAAATTCTTGCACAATGTTTTTTTTTTTTTTTTTTTTTTTTTTTTTTTTTTTTTTTTTTTTTTTTTTTTTTTTTTTTTTTTTTTTTTTTTTTTTTTTTTTTTTTTTTTTTTTTTTTTTTTTTTTTTTTTTTTTTTTTTTTTTTTTTTTTTTTTTTTTTTTTTTTTTTTTTTTTTTTTTTTTTTTTTTTTTTTTTTTTTTTTTTTTTTTTTTTTTTTTTTTTTTTTTTTTTTTTTTTTTTTTTTTTTTTTTTTTTTTTTTTTTTTTTTTTTTTTTTTTTTTTTTTTTTTTTTTTTTTTTTTTTTTTTTTTTTTTTTTTTTTTTTTTTTTTTTTTTTTTTTTTTTTTTTTTTTTTTTTTTTTTTTTTTTTTTTTTTTTTTTTTTTTTTTTTTTTTTTTTTTTTTTTTTTTCTTAAAAGAAGTGACTAATCTCCCAGTAGCACTCCTGGAATGAGACAATGAGGCAGACAACCAAGCGACTACCATATATAACTCTGACTTCGTCGTCTTCGTGCGGTCAGTCGTCACTAGTGGCGTTGCTCCTCCGCTTCCTTGAAGGTTTCGATTGAATAGATGTATAAACGGGCGACGCGGTCTACGGGAGAGCGAATAAGGAACAAGCACGATTGTCAGTGCCTTTTATCAGCGATAGCATAGGAAAGGGCCGAAACGTAATAAAGAGGGAGGAATTGCTTAGTATGTGGGCGATTTTCACGTATCTTGTTTGGACGGGACGTCCTTAAGCACAGGGGTACACTTAAACCTCCTGACGGAAGGCTAGAGAGAAGGAGAGGCCTCATACGGAGCGAACGATTCCTTCAGAAGGGCAAAATACGAATCAAGTACGACTTTAGGAGTTAGATCTACACCCGCGGCGGGGGGAAACGGGCCTTTCCTTGCTTTCTTCTTCTTCTTCCCTCCTCAGGAATGTAGATAACTCAGCAATAACAGCCTACGGTGCTTCTACCCTAAGGCACTCCACGCTTTAAACGAAAAGGGATAACATACAACTGAAGGAACCGTGCCTGCGGGAGTTATCGACCAAAGACCGTTAGCGGACAGCTTCGGCGGAAGCAGTCAACGGGAACAGGCACTCAAAATGTCTTTAGTAGCTTAACCGGGCAGTAAATGATAATTAAAAAAAGCTTTTACGACCGCCTCCATGGTTGTTCAAGTGCCATTACAAAGAGACACGGCCTCATCCGCACCTCCCTCTTACCAGCAGCCGAGCGGACAGAGGAGGGGCTTTAAGGAACTATCATTAGTAGCAGAACTATTAAGAATAAACTGCTCACGCGGCGATCGAAGTAGAAGCGGGCAAAGGACACTCACATTAAATGATGACGCACCTGTACGGCGATAAAGAAAAAGCTTCCCGAACTACCCAATGACCGGAGGGAGCGAACCTTGCAACTCACCCGACCCAACGGACTGAACGAGAAGAACCGAAAGAATTGCCAATTAGATATCGACATAAACCTTAAACCCCAAAGTGATTGAAACAGTCCGATCGGAAAGGGGTACCCCCCCTACTTTACCGAACTATGGAAATCACTGAAAAGGTTGAGGAACCATAAAATGGAGATTTCTGGGAGGAAAAGGCACTGCGTTGTGTTTTCCTGTAGTGAATCCGAGATAAGAATCTAGTTAGTTTCGAGGGTGATTCGCAGCGGAGCAGCTACGAGGAACAAAGTTCGATTAATCCGCGTATCCATTCTGTGTTCTGGAGTGACTGTTTATATGACATTAGAATTCCCCTCAATCCAACCTCGATGAAATCTTCTTATCCGCTCCCAGTGTAAAAAGTCATTCTTTTGTCATCTTCAATAATAAGAATCTGTCGGAAGGTGTCGTTGAGTTGATCCAACCTTGATTACTAAGAAGTCCTCAAAAACACTATGATAAAGGTGCAAAACCCGGGAGGATTCGCATAAAGTCTCATGTTCTGAGGCCGGGCGATGTAGATAACGACTCTGGGTTCCGTTTCGAGATGTTCTACAAAATGGCTTTTGGCCGAACCATCTTAGCTTCGATGGGACGGCCTTTACCTTCCTGGCTTTCTGCTCCCAATAAAATGCCTCTTTTTGATGTTCAAGAAAGTGGACTCTTCCCTGGGTTCCCACCACGGTCTGCCAAATGAATAAAAAGTAGCTCGCAAGAAAGAAGAAACGGCAAGATCCCAACGTTGACTAGATAAGAATAGTCGAGATCTCCTTCTTCTGTTCTGGTGAAAGAGGCTAAAACTATATCTTTTACCGGGAGGAACAGCCATCCCCTCCATTCTTGGTGGCATGGGCGGTCAGGTTGACTCAGAAACGTAGGGATTCTTGGCTCTCGGGAAAACCCTCAAAAGTTCTGCTTAGAGAAAGTAATTTTTGGGGTGCCTCAAGGTCATATTATATCTTCGAGGTGTCGTTAAACATAACATGCCGTTGGCATTGATATGAAACTTGAACCTTAGTAACCCTGTTGCATCGGGATCAGTCTACTTTACTTGAGATGCCAGAAGAAAGGGTCGTTTTCCCGTGTTTTTAGCCGCCCTTCCTAGCCGACAAACAGTAGGAGACTAAGTAGAGGAAACACCATTAAGGGCATGAATTGGCACATGAAGTTAGTGATTACAACTTCACTCCAAGTGTCAGTGAGAAAGAGTAATTCCGTAGAAGGGGTAAAGTGGGAGGCTCTCTATCAGATTAGGGTGTATCAGGCCAGACAGCTAGTGGTGTAACCAGTCGAAGTTAGTTCTTGTCCGATTAAAGTATGATCCCGTAGTTGAACGCGTTCAAAGTCTGTCCTCTTGATGTTGTTACGGAACAAGCAGCGGCCAAGGCCCAAGAAAGCCGTAAAGTAAGGCAAGTAAAGGCCGTCGTAACGTCAAGTTGTTAAGGCTCATGGCGCTGCAACCCCTTGATTTCGTCTCTTGTTAAAGATGACATAAATGTTTAAAGTAGAAGTGGGATTATGTTATGGTTAGGTTCCTAAAGAGCTCCAAAGATTTGGGCGTATCTCCTATCGAAGGCCATGTTGGTCGCGTCAAGGTTGGGGGCGATTCGCCTTGCCTTCTAGCGACAGCAGAGCGTAGAAACCTTGGCATGGGATTTACCTGATCGAACACAGGAGTAGGTGGTTTACGTGCGCGACTCTAAGAGAGAGGGCGACAAGCGTCTGATCCTGACACTAAGCTACTGGGTATGGCCTTCACGGTAGGAAATGCCCAACAAGATTTCGGGCAGCTGAATTGCAGCCGATCTATCATCACAGGTTAATCCAACTTTGGCTGAAGAGCAACATGCAGGGTCTTTTTCTTCACTCATAGACGCTGCCAAGTAAGAAATTTAGGTTGAGGGAACTTCGTAGTAGGCGAACGGAAAAAAAAAAAATGACTAGTATGTGTTAAAAAAAAAAAAGAAATTGTACGCGAAATCTCTCCCCTAGGAATCGATCTCTGGATCGGGATCCACACTCTTTGAATGGTGAAAGGGGGGTTACAGTCTGTCTCTTGAAGGCAGTACAGTAGTAACAAAAAGGTCCCATATTGCGATATTAACCCAAAAGATAATAAAGTAGAAAAGATGAGCGCCCTTGCTATATATGTCAAGTGTGGGGAAAATGGCAAACAAGGATTTATAACAATATAAAAGAGTCAAAATTCATTCATCGCACTTCCCTTCTTCAACGCCGGAAAGTCGGAATGGCGCTAGCACTAAATGGAAGAAACATTGTACCGAAAGCATCGGTTAATTAGTTTTGGAAAAAAACCAATCCCGTGATATATTGAGAGACTGGTGCGTTTTGCCTTCGGGACTCTCAACCTTCAAGGCTCCTTCCTTGGAGTGGGGAACCAATGAATATAGGCAGTTCGCCCACCTCTCTTGAATAGGGAGATCGGGCAGCCCACCCCTCTGGATAGGGGGAGCATATCTCGACCACTGCCCTTTTTGTTCTTTTGATTAGGTAGAGCGCTCTACCCGCTTTAACTTCTTTTGAGACAATCCCCCCTCGGGCTACCAGTCGGAATGGAATTTCCTGCTATATCTATTTAAGGGATTAAGTGAACCGGTAACCGATCCAATAGGAGGATCTCGAGCGGTAGATGCGGATAGTTGCGATCTGTCTTTGTTTCTGAGTCGATATGTGTGATGTATGAACCCGACGTTTTGTCTCCCCCCCCTTGTTACTAGACGTAGTACCTCACTTTCGCCGTACTATATAGGTTAGAGAATTAGACTGTTTTCCTTGGTTTTATTGATTTGTGAGTGGCCCGCCGGCTCTTTATATAGATAGATTGTCTACCGCGCTTTCCGATCCTCGTTGGGCGAATGCTGCGTCAGCAGTGAAAGGACACAGGTAGACTCTCATTACCTTTAATATAGAATAAGCTTTTATTTCATAGTAGTTTAGCTTCTCGCCCCTATAGTATAGGGTAGGAAATGGACCTGAAAGCAAACGCCTTGATGCACTGACAATACGCCTACTTCCCGCCCCGGAAGAACTACTTCCATTCAAATACCTGAAACAAAATTAGAATAAGAAACGGGGAGAAGCTGTCTTTCATACGATAAACCTCTTGATTCGTAAAAAATAAATATCAGTCGAGGGTTTCTCACTTTGTGGAGAAGGGAAATCTCCTTTCTCAGAAATTCTCAAGTTGTTAGGCTTATGGAACAATTCGCATTGGATAAATCAAATCCTCACGTTCGCCCTACTACGAAACTTACTAACCGCAATGCCTTTAATACCCAGTGATCTTTTTCCTCCGTTGACGTTTCCCCCGGTTTTTTTAGATGAAACAAACTTGTCCCGTAACGAGCAAGAGAAATGATCCATTTGACCAGGCTTTTGAAAGTTTCATTTTGTCAGTCGTCTAGGAAAGAAAAAGGGTTGATGACTTTTCGCCAGTGGTGGATGAAACTTTTTAAAAAAACATCAT
The DNA here is from genome assembly GCA_903112645.1 of Prunus armeniaca. NCBI lineage: Eukaryota > Viridiplantae > Streptophyta > Magnoliopsida > Rosales > Rosaceae > Prunus > Prunus armeniaca. Next base: position 2,375,206 of record CAEKDK010000003.1, on the reverse strand, counting down.
TGCGTGAAAATAGGTTTTATTCATTTGCAATAGAGGTGGACCGAACCTTTTTTCATTGTTCGGCCGATAAGAGTTTTATGTCGAATCTAGCCGCGGGGGTCTCCGCTTTCCGGCTCTAAGCAAGTGATAAAGGAGTAGCCGGATCCCTTGTCTGTCGCATGAACCGGGGGCCTTCTTTTAGCACCGGCGACTAGGAGTCAGTCGGGGTAGTCACTCCCAAGAGAAGGTAAAGAGGGCTCGTTTGTATGCGCCATACTATAAGAGGGGGAGAGCAGGTCGATACGCTATTCCTGACTGAAGGGCTGAGAATGACACAAGACTTGAAGGACCAGGACTCAGGAAAGCGGACGGGACAAACAAACGACGCGTCGTGACGTTGACTAAATACGAGATTTCGCGCTTATAAAGTACATAAGCGGGCCAACGGACGGCAATGAATAGTCAGACTAGCCAACCGGGGCTTCCTTCACAGGCCAACAAGCAATACCGGGCCAAAGAGAGAAGGAAGGAAAGCCGAAAGAATCTTTCGAAGAGGGGCTTGCTAAAGAGGCTCGAAGAGGGGCTTGCTAAAGAGGCTCGAAGAGGGGCTTGCTAAAGAGGCTCGAAGAGGGCTTGCTAAAGAGGCTCGAAGAGGGGCTTGCTAAAGAGGCTCGAAGAGGGGCTTGCTAAGAGGCTCGAAGAGGGCGGCGAAGGAATACACTAAGGCAGGTTTCAGAGCTCGATAAAGCAGACTAATACTTCTAGGTAACTAAGCGCTGCCTGTTATCCCGGAAAGTATAATCGCAAGCCAACGGGCGGCAACAGTAAGTATGGCAAGCTAACTGCTGGGAGAACTGTTAGTATACCAACAACTGAGGGAGGCAGTCCAGGTGGCATAAAAGATAGGTAATCTAATGAATGCTCGGATGCTATGCCGCTTGATTAAGGTTAGTAAGTTAAACGACTATTGTATGAGGATTCGATCACAGTCCCTGTGTAAACGCAATCTCATTCTCAACTTCCGGGGCTTAACCCTTCTCATAACTACAGTATTTACCCAATCTTTAAAGCGAAACCATCAAAGTTCCATCTGCTCACGATACATAGAGCCGACCGCCGGCTCGCTTCCAATCGGGTTAGGAGGTTAGAAGTCAGAAGTCAACAAAAAAAAAGAAAAAGAAAAAAAACTCGATCTCAGGGTCCACCCGAGTGTCAACACTTCTTAGTTTAAGGCGGGACTCCTCTTTTTGAAGCGGAGATTCCACATGCAATGTCGGTGACCTGGGAATAGGCTTAGGCACTGGGTAGACATGAGATCAGACTAGCCAGCAAAGATACCATCCGAAGGCCACGACGACAGACACGCTTTAGATAGAAGGTCGTCAGCTAGACCCCAGTATGGCTTCGGAGGTACACTAGAAGGCAAGTAGCAAGAGCCCCGAGAAAGCGAGAATTTCCGAGGACTAACGGTAACTAAGCGCAGTATAACACGGAACAACGTATGAGCGTAAGCTATAGGAGGGCAAGTCAGCGGCTGAAAAGGTCAACTAATAGACCAAGCGCCAGAGTGAGGGACAGCTAGCCAGATAACACGAAAGGAAGAAAAAAGCTCTGTTCCAAATGATCGGGAGTAATGATCGAATGCCGAGTAGTAGAGTTGATAAAGTTGAGTGATCATTGCTTGGAGACCCGATGGATGGGAGTCTCCCCCATAGGGGCGAACTCATTCCCACATTCGTTAGCCGCAAAGCTAGAAACGGCAGCGACTTCCCGGTTGGTCACTTTACTTTTGAAGGTATCTCTGGTGATCTTTTACCCCGCTGACCGCGTACATCAATGTCTCCCCACTAATTAGGCGGACGACAGGACTAGTGTCGCACAACGCCATACTCTACAGAATGCATAGCCCAATAGACTATATGTACCGATGAAAGTCACAAAGGTCATAAGCCTTACGAAAAAAAGGGGGCCAAGCAAGGGTTGTTGGCAATGCGACATCAGTTGGCATATAACAAAGGAAAGGCCCAGTGAAAGCCAATGACGGAGCTTACCAGTAAGATATATTTATATATACCTTTCTAATTTCGCTTCTTCTTGAAGCCTATTTCGAGACCATTCGACTCTAAGGAGTTAGATGAGGGAAGACAATCACAATCTCGCTCTCAACAGAATGCGAGTATCCAGAACCTGAAAAAGGCCACACTGGTAGTTGTAGAGCTCAGGATGTCAGCTGGGACTTTCCCTTCCTGTCCAAAAACAGCGAGAATCAAGCCACGAATGAGGTCAAGGCTGCTGAATGAATGAATGAGACAGCTTGATAAAACCAATGCATCAGGGCTAGGCTGACGATGTCTGTCTGGCGTACCTAATCTTTGTATAGGGCGCGTGCTACTTATGACAAATGCATAAAGTTATCCTCTCATAATAAGCCATACCTATCCAACTAATAACAAGAACCTTAACATAAGTAAGTACGCTTTGATGATCAGCCTATTAATTAAGCGAGGCCTTTCGAAGTGCTGTCAGCTCAGGATGCCTAGAGCCGCACAACGAGTGGTTTCCACCCGCGCAAGGAGTTTGTTGGCAGATAGGAAAGGCCAAGATCCGAACTTGACGTCCCAAGGAGTCTCTGTTCATCTTCGTTCAAGGCAGGACGCATTTGACCGAGTGGAGACAGCTGTGGAAGCAGCAATCCCTTGCCTCCTGGAGGAGATAAGCTTTACGTAAGTAGGGCCCGCGGGAGTAGCAAACTAGTCCCATCTTCTCTTTCTCTCAACTCAATAGTATAGATGCATCAGTCGACTCTGTGGATTCTGTTTATTTCCGAATATCGATCCTTTCGTCAAATCATGTCTACACGGGAATAAAGCTTTTCAAAGCACCCGCAGATTGAAACAACTGAATATCCGGAGCTTTTCAAGATCCAGATGTATATATCGGATTTTTCTCTGGGTTCCAAACCTCCAGTGTATACTTTTTTCGCTTCTAGCTCCTTCCTTCCGGCGGTCATCACCTCCGGATTGGACGCAAAACAAGCGCACCAGCTATATATAAGAAAAAACCCTAAATGAGGTCAGTTCAAAGCTCTAAGAGGGATAAAAACCTCCATATCTTACCACCGCTTTACTCTTTGAGTTTGGTAGCCAAAGAGATATTCTAAATAAGAAAGGGAGGGGGATCCACAACGAAGGAAGGGGTACTACAAATGCTTGCTTCAATCGGTTTCTTTTATCTTGTCAATTGAAAGATTCGTTCCCTGCGGCGGTGTCCGTCCACTAATGTAAAGATTGGGCGTGGGAGAGGTGAATTCGACGAAAGACACTTTCCGGGCGATCATCTTCTGAGCTCTGATCTACGACCCCCCTCACACTGCTATCGATCCGGCGGACAGATGCCCGTTTCTGCTGATCCAAGCTTCTTCCGGACCAGAACAACACGGAATGAATCTTTATCTGGGAAGGCATGATTGGGAGCTGGCTCGAAATCCGATAAATCTAATATCTCCGGGCCTCAGTTAGAAGGTTATCTGCCCCGCCTTGCTTTTCGGTCTTGCGCATTCAAGCGTTGAATAAGGCCTAAGAAGGGCTTTCCCGAGGCTGGGCGTAGATGTATCTATTCGGGGTCGAAACCCTCATTATTGATCATCTTGGGAAGGATCGAGTGGAATTTACGGAACCATGGACCATTACCATCGCTCCTGGGGGTCTTGTTACCATCACCGATCAGTTCGGACGGGCATGGCGCACGAAGCCCTCAGAGAAACCATTCCCTTATCCGTCGCGAAATCAATCTGTTGTGTTATCATCCCCGGTGGAATCTCGAATCGTTAAAAAGCTATGCCGGCGAATCAATAAAAGGCTTGCGCGCTTCTTTGCAGTGCTGTTCTCTACTGCATCTTATCTAGGACCGATGCTTCGTCTCGCTTCGGCGGTCTAGGAACCTATTTATCTTTTTAAGTATCAACCGATGGGAAGTAAGCAAGCTACCTGTGCTTCAGATAGGGACAGAGCTCGAAACTCCCTGAGGTAAAGACAGAATGAACAGTTGGTCGGGTAAGGATTCCGTTGAAGCGGCGCGCATTGAGCCTTTTTCTTCCTTTCCGTCTTTAAACCAACTGCGAAATGCCTTTCTAATTAAGTTGCAAAAGCACTAGAAACCATCTGGAGCTATGTATATTAATGTAGGTACGCTTAGCGCTTGGTAGGTCAGGAGCAGAGCTTGTAGTATAGTAGTTCCAAATCCAACTTCTAGGGCATAGGTTTTCCTAACCAAACTAACAACTCTAGTTTATACTGAGGCTAGCCAAACCCGACAATCTACGACTCTACGAGCCTTGGGCTACTTTCCAATTGATTTAGGAACTATTGACATACATATTAGATCGGCTTTCTCAAATGATTTAGCGCTTAGCTACTATATATAAATAAGTAGCTTCAACCTGCTCTTACAAGACGAATCGAATCTCTTTCTCTTTCTATACTATCTTTACTACGCTATTCAAAGCATCGAGAAAGATGATGCACGAGCCACTCTTTCTCTTATATACGCTATTTGAAGTTCGCTTGTGCTGCTTCCCGAGTTAAAGAAAAATCTTCTGATCTACGACCACCCTCGGCATCAAATCAAACAGACGATTTGATGTAAGCAGACGATTCTATGCTGTCCGCTTCGCCCCGCGGTATTGGCAATGTATTCAGTTCTTTTGTACCGATGTGAACCTCAACAGGAGACTCTCTTTTTTTTCCCCCTGACATCACAAGGCAAGGGTAGACTTCTTCTCCTCCTTCTACGATTCCGAACTCTGAAACCGAGTGAAAGAACCCGGTTTAAAAGGAGTCCTCTAGCCCCCTTAAGATCTATAACTCAATAGAATTCTCCAGCCGTCAATCACCCGTTTTGGTAAAGGAATGTTACCTGTTTGCCTAGCTTAACGAAAAGAAAAAAAAATACTAGATATACGAGTCACGCAAGTGTTCGGGGGCCCTCGCTCTCGGGAAATCGACTAAGAGATACAGTCTTGGCTCAGTCAATCAATCACTACTATAAAAAAAATCCATGATACCATAAAGAAAAGTTACACAACAGAAGGTGCTGCGGGATAAGGAGAATAAGTGCTGGATACAAGTACCAGTGCCATAAAGAAATGTCACGAAAGCCGAGAGCCATCACGCCCGAACCAGCAATCCCTTCTTATACTGCTTGCAACTCCGAGGTTTCTGATTGACTTAACTTTTTCCAGGAATAGCCAATCCCAGGGAACCGAGCCCTCCCGAACCGCATAAAAGGAAATGATTTGTGAACCAGTTCCAGATAAAGATAAAGAATCTTGAATAGAAGAAGTGCGTCAATCCCTCTGCATCGTAATCAACAAAATAGGCATACGAATCTGCGTAATCAAGGATCTGAATCCACTGAGGCATCCAAATCCGTATCCCTATTCCCTTCCTCAGAAACGGAATCTAGGGCCGAGGGGGATGTCTTCTAGTGAGGGGAGTCTTTTCAGCTTCAATCGACTGGAAGCACGACGGAATCTTGTCGACCAAGATGATAACAGGGGTATTGGACCTTTTCATGAAGCCCGAGTCGCCCTTAGTAGTAATCCAAGCCAGCAGGATGAAAGAAAACGAGCACTTGGGTTTGGAGTCAGATTCATAAGTAGATAAGTTGTTCCGCATCCGTCCTACTATTTGTAACATGTACCCTCTCCGTATTTGGCGTCAGGAAAAGTTAGTATTTTGAATCTGACGGCAGTACTAGGTAATTAGAAATAAACTTCAGGTAGGGTTTCTTATTGTAAGGCGGCCGGTAATGAGCAGTTTCCAGAACAAAAGGAAAACTAAACCGACCCGTACAACCTTTTGATCACGTTGAATCGAGCGGATCTCAAAAGAGCCCGCTGTCACTCGAGAAGTGGTGCAAGAAAGATTGAGAATGCTATTCGATTGTCAAGCCCTTCTTGTGGCCAGGGAAGGAGTGGCGGAAGGGTACAATTGGCATGTTGGGCTTTTTAACAAAAATGCATCAACATACACTGCGAAAGATCGGATTAAGCAAGCCTTCAGCGAATGGCAAGAAAGCGAAATCCAGGTTTCATTCCATAAGGCTTGGGCTTCGGTTTTGTAAACAGATTCTTCAACTCGACCTCCCTGGTTAAAAAAACCTGGACGAAGGGGAAAGGCATGATAGGCTTCAGCTAAACAAAGGAGAAAGACGATCCCTAGTATGAACGAAGGAGAATGGTAGTCCCTACTAAGACTGTGCCTCTTGTGCACCTATTATGCTATTCATACAGGTGATCATGAACGACAGGCTCAGGTCAACGAAACCGCTTCTGCGCCTCTAGTCCACCATCAAATAAGGTCTTCATTGGTTCTATCCTGCCGCTCCATCATCGGTCAATTTCGCCAACCACAGCCCGCCATACGCAACCAAAGCACGACAAGCTATAGACCAGAGCACACAAAACTGAGTGATGGAGTTGAGAGTCATGAGTGAGGGAGCACGGATTCTTCTCTTTTACTGGAATTTTCCAATGTCTAGGTCTAGCTCAGGAGGTAGTAGGGGCTTCTTCGAGAAAGGAGGAAGGCTCTATATAAATTCGATTAGTTTCAATAAACCTTTTCTATATCTATAGGTTGGCTGGGTCTCTAAACCTGGACGCTCTTCCGCAAGAAACTGGGTGGGGGCGTATTGAAGCTAGAGCTCAAATCTAAAGTCCGAAATTCCCTACTACACTACAGTGTTACAACTGCTGATTCAATTATAGGCTGAGCTATCGCACCGTCGATTCGAGATGAGACCAATGCACCTTGAGACAAGCCCCGCCTAGACCTACCTCAACCTACCAATCGGCGGATTCACCTGCCTTCGGCACCCTCCTATACCTCTGTTCACTCGGCAACCCCTCCGACTAAGTAAACTAGCGCGTGTACGAACATTGGAATTGCTTTCTCTGCCGGGCCGCTATCATCCTTGAATAGAAGAAGGGACTACCAGCTCATCTTGGATCAAATGCTGATTCTTTCGCATGATATGACCCGTAATTGTTAAGCAGCACTTATATTTGTACCTAGTGTTTCTGTTTTTAATAGCACGGAGTTAAATAACCAGGTCCGGTAGCACCCGCCAAGACAAAGACAAATAGTAGCAGTCAGGATTCAATCCATCCAAGGAGAAATGCCAACTAAAAGAAGGTAAATGGGTCGACTAAACGCGGTTAAGCCGATTGCATGAAGACCCACCGGATAGGTGTGGGAGAGCCTTTCATAGAAGGATTCAATACTGACATAGTTACTATAAATGATTTTTCCTGGAAATGAAATCGCTAGTCTTGTCTCCAGAATCCCAGCGGGAAAGAGTGAGTCTTCTCTATTCCTCCTGCTAAAACTTGATCATATGTATCGAACCTACAGTCAGAGCCCCATGAGCTGTCGAAGCGAGACGAAGACACTAAAGAAAGAAGATAAAGAGGGCTCGTTATTACTTATTTTATTCTCTCTACATAGAATAGAAGAGGGGACGTATCCAACAGATGCTTTTCTATGATGAATTGGGTACTATCCAAGCTCTCCAACAATAATTGAAGTGAAGTTGTTCTTTCTTTGTAGCTCGCCGTCTTCCCTATGATAGCTCAACAATTATGTCGAGTCAGTCACATGATTGGTTCAGCTTTCCTAAGAAAGCGAGCATAAAGTGATGATGAAAGGAAAAAGGCTTCCTTTTCGTTACGCTATGGCACAACAAAGAAGCACTCCTGCTAAGCTAAAGGGCGCATAGATAAGCCCAGTTCTTCCATGAATAAAAAAAATTTCTCTATAAACTATGGTACGATCACTCGAAAGTCTAATGGCAGGGTAGCTATTGCTAGAGAAAAGGCTTTCCCGAGCGATCTAGTCCCGTATGCCTGGGTGCCAGATAGGGGAAAGTCTAGCTAACGAAACAGAATAGATTAAGGCACTAACGAAGAGTGAAAAACCCCAGCCTGCAACCGAGGACGAGAGAACATATTACTTTCAATACACAAGCGGGAACCCCCCTTTCATTTCATCCAGATGATCCTACGAGTCAGACGAAATCCCATTTCGGAAGTGTGGCGTCGATTAAGCATAGAAAGCACTGCGCTCCACTGTTTTACATCTCAGTACAAACTGGAGCCTCTACCTAAGAAAGCATTCTCTTTTGATGAACAATCGCTAACTAAAAGAGGAACCGCATAATGAAAGCACCGCTCGCTCAAAGCTTGAATCTATGTCTCCTAATCAAGTTTTGGAATCCTCCATTTATTCCTCTGGGATCTACAAAGATGAGAAAGTGTTTTTATATTGAATATAGAGATTCTTTAGTTCGTGAGTTACCCATTTCTGGGAATAAGAACAGGATTTCGGTCTTTCCTCCACTTGGGTATCTAAAAAGCCGAGTTCGTTTTTGCTTTCTCAAAGCAGAGGGAGCGAAACCTCCAACGAAGCAAGCACTCAATTAGAAGTTGAGACACGCATTAGGTTCAAAGTCCATTCGATCATGCGCGGAAGACCTTCTCTTGTTACTAAAATAGGAAGAGGTCTTACTCAAATTGAGTAGATCCGGCGGAAAGATATGGTGGTTCCTCCCAGAGATTAGATATCCGGCCGTTCGCCACTCAGCTTTAGCTATTTTTGGTGTTCTGAACCTGTTGAATTGGATAACTGGACGATACGCCTAGGAATCTTGATTGTTAACCCGCGGGTGAACATCATCAGTCTACTTTCTTTCCTCGCTTACTTGCTTAAAAGCTTTTTACCCAATAGATTTGACCCAAGGGTCACTAAATTCTTTAAATTCCTCCAAAACTCTGAATCACCCCACGAAGCTACTTATTCTATTTTGCTTATTCACCGAGTCGTGAATCAACTCACGAGCCTCCTGGCCGATACCATAGGACATTGTCTTTTCTAAAGCTTCAAACTCAGGCTCATCCGCCGGGATCGCCCCTTCCTTCGATTTCGCATATTGAGAAAAGCCAGACCCAACTACCAGTTCCGATGAAAGAAAAGGGGCTCCTAGCTTTGATTACTCATCCGCCAGAGACTACTAGGGAAGACGAACCACTTTTCTTTTTTGGATAAGATTTAGGCGCAAAAAGCTATTTTGCATTCAAGATATGTACTCCTATCCCGAAAGAAATGCACATAGTTTAAGCGTGTTCCACCCAAGAAAACGTGGTATGATATTCATGAAAGAAGAGTTCCGCTGTGTGATTATTGGAAAAGTGAAAAGAGCGGTTCGTCAGTCCATGCCCCGGATAAGTCCGTCGATCAAGCAAAAGTCGAGAAAGTCAGGCAGATCTTGAATGTTGATTTTCTGGCCATAAAAAGATGTTTGAAGGCCAGTTGGAGGCATGTCGTTGGTCATCAAAGCCAGTTTTAGGCATGATTTCATCAAGGTGGCTTTAGCAACCATAGATAGACTGAAGAGCCAAGCACCTAAATTCCTCTCTGGAGTGACCGGCGGGCTTATTTAGTTGTGGGGGTTCCATCCTTTGAGTTCCCTGTGGTCTTTTTATTCAATCTTTCCCACTTGAGCCTATTACTTAGGCTCATGGATCACCTTCCAAGTACCTGCTTTATTTATGTATTGCTCCAGGTTCCCCAGACGGGATATAAGGGACTTTCCCGAGCGAAGTGAACCACCCGAACCACGCGGACTGAATCTAAGTAATCTGCTCTGATTGGAATGGTTATTTCTGCTTATTGGCCTTTAAAGTAGTCTTTGTACCAGGTACACTGAACAAAAAAAAAGATTTCGAGAAAGAGGCTATAAACCATTGAATTGTGTCGATTCGAGCTAGCTTCAGGTCTTCTTCAATCAGAAAGTCATGCCTTTTCACTATAGTAAGGGATTCGATCCATATCACAAAACATATATAAATCAAATATAGATGAGTAATTCAAAGTATATAGATGATGAAATCAAAGTCAGTCGTCTATCAGTTATGGAGTTGAGAGTCACCTTTGTTGCTTCTTTTGTCTCCTACGGTTATGCTAAGATATATTAAAATGTGCATTCAACCTATATTTCCCCTTTTCTATTGTACAGATGCCTATTCATTTCTGCGTAAAGCTCCCCCTTTCCTTTCTTCAAATATCTCATTTCTCAGTCTTGACTACTTCGGGCACGGCGCGCAACGGAACAGAAAATGAAAGCAAAGAAATCTAGCCTCGTATTCCAAATAATCGACCAAGGAATGAAGGGATCCGTTTTGATAGATCCCGTTTTGGCTTTCATATGGCAGATGGTCCGGTGCCTTTTCATATATGTAATGATGGCGCCCTAGGATTACACACCACGCAAGGCGGGCAAAGCCATTCAAATTTCACTACCTAACGGAGGAGCGTGATAACCTCTTTGTAATAAAGGAATTCATTCACCCTTTCCATCGGCTAGGAACAGTTGTTTGGATTGGACATACGTCACAGAAACAGAAAAGATTAACACTTCAAAGTGTACGGCTATCTCCCAGCCTCTGCTCCCTATCTAGTAGATGAAGAAGTGAGTCCATAAGGAATTAATTCATAGTAGAAAGGGGCGTACTTGACATAAACTAAAGCGCAAGGGAATTCAAATTTGAAGTTGAAAGTCAAGAACAAGAAAGGCTTCGGGCGAAGGTTAGACTAAAAAAGCTTTCCATTCCGTATATGCAGGATACTCTATTCCCAATACTTACATGAAAGCATGCTGCCAACTAGTATATTGATTTCGGCTAGTAGATTGATGAAGGTCGCTGATCCACTTGATAAAGTGTCGTATGCCATACCCATTTGTCCCTTTTCTTCGATCAAGTCCTCCCAGAAAGTCCAGAAAGTAGTATAGGTCTAATTCAGATGTGGGGCCTATCTCCGAAGCATAACGTGGAGCGTGGGGGTAATTCAAGAGAAAGACTAACCCAAAGTCGTTTATCCAACGGCACGACCAGGATCCGAGCACTCGCTTTGGAACGCACTTCATAACAACGGACTTTGACACTTTTGCTGTCGAGATACGGGTCGTGAATAACCTTTTATTTGCTGTGATCTCGATCCTGTTCCGATTCGGATTTCCTTTTGTAGTGGATAGCATCCCCTTATTGTCTTCACTAGCGTTTTCTTTTTATGTCCCGGAGCAGTCGCCTTATTCAAAACTATAACGATTATAGCTGCTGTACAAGAAATAGATTATATTAGTAGTAAACTATAAGACTTTTGCTTCTAATATTGAAAATGAAGCTTCATCTCTTACCTGCGGATTTTAGTGCTTTTGAAGTGCATCTCGCGGCCAACAAGCTCTAGTGACTGCCTCGATCAAAAGCCCTTAACCTCCTTCCTATTTGAGGATGATACCCGGGAACAATCCTAGATCAATGAAAGCAACCGAAGCATAGCAAGGGGAGCTTTAGCTTCTTCATCATGTCATTCTTCTGCTAGATGAGCCCATAAGCAATCGTAGGGCTTCCAAGCCCGACTATACTAGATTGGACCCTTCTGTATCTACTCTACAGAAAATAACCATCCCTTCTTCTCGAATATGTATTCTCGAATATGTACTCTTATTTCATAGAAATGAACCATCTCGCCTTTCTCTACGCTGCCCGGTTCGTCAGGAAGGTAGACAATTACCACATAATAAGCAAGCAAGGCCTCATCCTCGGGTAGCATTCATCGGTGGTAGGGTGGCGTCCCTGAAATAATAACTCTTTAATAGGCACCGCCTCGTCGAAGAAAGATATCTATTGAGTATGTTCGCGATTCCTCTTCTTTACTCCTCCTTACTTGAAGATTGAACCTCAAAACTCTTTTATTTCGACCTCTATTAAGCTAGTTTTACAGGGTGATCCTGACTAAACCAAAGTACCGTGACTCAAGGGGCATGATCGCAAGGCCGAATCTTTTAATGTAGGGACTTCACCAGACCCGAACTTATCCTCTTAACTATGAGTCGCCATCTTCAATTTTCTTTGTAGCCGATATCTTTCCTCCGCACCTACAAGGAGCTATATGCACCTCTTGTCTAATTGATCACAAGTCAAGGAAGAAGAATCTCTGGCTGATCCAAGGGAATTTCGTACATTGTATTCATTTGTCTTTGTCAAGCATCCTGACATAAAGGGAACCGTCTACTGGCAAGCGAAGTCATCTCGACGATGTAGCACTCTACTAATACCATAATCTTTAGTCGGAATTTTGTGAAAGAAAGAAAGGGCGCTCCCACATACTACTAAAAGCTCCAGCTCGGGCAATAATCCTCTCCACTCAAAAAGAAAGGGACTACTATCGAATTACCGATCGAAAATAATCATCAACCTATCACTTCGCGGTCGCACACTCTCCTCCCCTAACCCCAGCATTAGATCACTACGAACTAAATCCATTTCATTTTCAGTCTTATTTATTATAAGGGGACACCTGAAGTATGCTATTTTATGGGGCTTGGACCATCCTAGGGCGAGCGACTAGATCTATTGATCTATACCCATTACCTACTCTGTGATAGATCGAGCGTACTCTTCCATCTTGTATAGGTAGGTGTGACAGCACGCATTGGTCTATTTAGATTCCGTCGTGCTTCCAACCGCTAATCAGGGGCTCCCGACAAGATTAAAATCTTTGAAACTGGAGAGTTATAACTTGACCCTTTTTCTTCTAGGAAGAGGAAAGCCCTTTCATTATGTGCTGAGTCCGGCAACCTTCGTAACAAACAACCTGGGATTGGCCAGATCTTGAACTTCTCAATCGGCTCTCTACGAACCCAAAATACCAAGTTTCCCCTCTCCTAGAGGATGGCAATTACAAAACTTTGACTACTCAACCGCGGTGGACTACTACATGATAAAAGCTTTGCTAAGGTTCGAATCAATAGACCTGTATAAAACTTATACTACGAAAATACTACACAAAAGAAAGTGGCTCAGCCAGGCAGAAACAAGTGAACCAGAATAAAGAAAAAACTGCTTCAAGCGCATCTGTACGTATAGTAGTACTTTAGAAAGCACATCTACCGGCACGTAAAGAAATAAAAGAAAGCTATTGGAATCTCGATAATTGAACGAAGAAGCTTAGAAATTTCGACGAACGTCCAGAAATGAAGCAAAATCCCTTGTATTAGACCATGTCTCCGGAAACTGCTTTATTATTCTACCGATCTGGGCTGTCCAATCCGTTTCATTCAAATCCTCTTCATAGGTTTTTGGCTCTATAAACGAAAACACTTTCAAGTAACACCTCTGCTGTTCTGTACACTTCTATAGTTATACTCATGAATCTATAAACTGAACATAGGGATTGCCCTCCCCGGTGAAACAAGAAGCATCTTGCTCTACGTTTAGGTAGCTCATGGTTAAGTGAAGTGCGACTAGCCAAGCTTGGTTTAACAGACAAAGCACCTTTCTTATTGTACCTCCATAAGGATGTATTGTAGGTAGCAGCGCCGGACCGAGCTGTTGAGTGAACTCTTTGAATAACAGACTCGCGGGGCGCTTGCCTAGTAGTGAAAACCCTCAAAACAGCATATTTCATCAACTGCTTACCCAGATATCTGCGTATCCGCATAAGGGGAAAGCTATAGTAATCCTTCCCTTACTCAAGTACTTCCCATCTGCTGAATATAAAATATCCGTAAAGTGAACCTGTTCTTATTTGAATTCCAGGGTCTTTTTTTATTCGGAATGCCCGAGTAGTTGAAATTTGTGGGTAATAGCATATTACCATAAAGCATTTTGTAATGGATTAGCGACCAGCAGGCGCTGAAGTACTCGCTTCAAAGTCTTTCTTGGATATTTCTCTATTTAGTATCTCCCTTTAGATTCTTTGTGAATTGATTGTCCAGTCTCATCCTGAGGAAGGAAAGGAGAGTTTAAGGTCTAGTAAATCTGGATTTAAAGTGAAGAAGAACGCAAATCAAATTCTTGTTAAAGGTCCGATGTTTACGATTTGTTGTGGTTAATCTTCCCAATTGACTAAGTGCAAGTTAGAACATGGTAGCTTCTGATTCACGGCCAATGAGACGGAGCTTGCGAGCGGAACTCTTTTTGGCATCATTCGCAGTGAGAGAAGAGAGCATACGCAGTGAAGAAGGGAGCTTATATTTTAAAGTATATTAAAGGTATTATAAAATCAAGATTATCCCGACGTGAGCAATCACGCTGGAATAGAATAGATGACTTCTATGGCTTTCTTTGAAGAATTTTCGTCTCTTAATCCAGTTTTTCATACTTTATTATTTTATTGATCGGGAGGTTCGACGTAGTTGACCTTTCTTTTCACACTGTTGGGGGAACTCCCGTCTATCGATACGGGGTTACATATTCTTTTTATGGGAAAGCTTCTAGCTACCGAAAAGGATCCGAGCCATCTTCTAGAATAAAAGAACATCGAAGAAAGGTAGCACTGGAAGGGCGGAGTACTAAATCCTTTTTTTTTCTTTGTGCAAGTAATGATCGTGTCAGCATCTTTTGGTTAACTGATTCAGTTACCGATCAATCTGGCCCTAGGTTCCCTAGCTCCAACGCAGAAGGCCTCTCATTTCGTCCAGATCTTTGCGGCATCTCCAACTGCAAGCTCTGATGGACCAACCTACTACTTATGCATGCGATTTCAAGTCTTCATAAATGAGAAAGGTCGAGTCATTACACAAGCAAAGGATACCTATAACGAGAAAAAGGGCTTTTATTTTGCTAATCCCAAGGGGACTGCTTCCTAATGAAAGTCATTACTCTGCTAATCTTAAAAGAAAAGGGCTACTTCCTGATTCATTCCACATTTCACATTCCCCTGGGGTACCACCTTTGCTACTCGTAGATTGAAAAAATGCTGTCAGCTTCGCAGCCGGGCGCTTTCCCACTTCCTTTTTCGCTTTGCGCTTCACTACTAGTCCTAAGGCATCTTAAACACGAAAGACAAAGACGTTTATGCGCTTAGAACGTGGCGTGCTATTCTACATTTCGTGCCTATCGTATCTATCCCCTACTTCGGGAGACTAAGCAAAGATAACATATTGAAAGGATTGAACTTATCGAACGAGGCCTATTCAACTACAGGAATTTCTTCTGGTTCGCTACTTAGATTATTGGATTGGACCGAAACCGGCCCATTATAAAGTTGGGGGGTGAGCTACTTACTTACTTTACTTTCTTCCTTGTGGGAATGGCCGATTCACTACTCCCTCGAACTGTCTTATCACTTTCCTGGTTCACAACTAGCTCTATTTTCTCTTTCTCCTTTGGCTTTCAACACTAGAACAGTTCCTTCAAAGGAAAGAAGGCATTTTTTGATTCTTTCTTCGGGCAAAAAGTCGACGTGAGGCACCACGGTTGGATTCTCCAACTTTTGCAAATGAACCCCGTTCAAGTTCCATCCCAACTGTCTCATCTTGAGAAAGGGCAATATGGCAATATTTATTAGGTCAATCAGGCTTCGCGCCTTCCCTTCCCCGTGGTTTAATCGGAGTAACCGCGTAAGACATATTCTTTGGCAAAGCAAGCTCACTGCCTTAATTTAGGAGTGAAAGAGCCCGAACAGCTTTTATTGCACCAAGAGCGGGAACTCAGACAGCGTATGAGTGGCTCGGATCTAGCTAGACTGCTCGCTAGGCCCCTTGCCTCTCTTTAAGCATCAAAATAGGAGATCTTTGGGTCTCGGCTATCACTTTACTTTCCTTAGTTTCAAAGGATTGAAGAAGCTGACTCTCACAGCGGTTAGTGATTCAATCACACCGGATAGGGGAATTCTAAGAGCGTCAAGGCTTAGAGCTTCTTCTCAAGCTGCCTATTTTGTGCGTGGGTTAACTATTGATTCAATTGCGCAAAGAAGCCTAGTTGTCCTAAGAGCTGATTCGGGAACTGCTTCAATTCCAAGAGGAGCGCTTACTCTTGCAGCTTTTTCTTTCACAACTCTTTCTATCACAACCGATTTTTCCTCATACGGATCTAAGCTCTCGCAAGTGCCTTCCCTTCCTTCTTGCCTATTCGATAGGAGCTTGCATTCTCTGGGGGAGTTCTTTTATATTAAAGAATAGTTGGCATCAGTGTTATCAGTGCATCTATGAATCCAACCTTCCCTCACAGTGGGAAGGGATAAACGCCGATTCCTCCTTGCAATGGTTATTTCGGATTCTGTAAGAGCGAATTCTATGGTACAAAAAGGCTATGAAGATTGCCTTTACACCTTCAAGCTTGAAGGTTCGCTAAAGCAGTTCGGTGATTGCAAAGTACTCAATCAGGCCCTATCTCCTACGCTACCATCTGTCTTCTATTATAAAATGGATAGTTAGAGGGAATTAGAGATAAAAAGAACTCCTAAAAGAAAAGCACGCATGAGAAAGTATACGATAGCACCATCTCTTCCCACTACGCCTAAGAAGGAAAAGAAAGGAAAGGACAGACAGCAGGGAAGGAGATTCTTTGAAAGCCTACTACTCTTTGGCCCCTTGGCTAGCTTGCTTGCATGGAATGAATAGGCTTGCTGACTGGCTTACCTACTTGAACTATCCAGCATAAAGCAGAGATGCCATACTCTTCTTTCGTGCACTATGCTTAAGACATAGAATTCGAAGAAAGAAATAAAGACATTTGCAATTGGCTAGGACAGTTCCCTACACGGGCGAATTCCGACACTCACTGTACTCCCCACAGCTTTCGCCTACTGAGCTTGGGCTGGTAAGCTCCGGGGCCAGTCTCCTTCCCCTGTTATCCTCCCCCCGCTTCCTATAGTACTTTCCTTTGGCTTGGAAGGCAGCCACTTATTATGGAATGACATATATAATGATGATGGTAGCTATCTGCCTAGCCTCTGGTACATCTTATATGAAGATTAATGGCCGTCCTTAACAGATGACTTACATTGTAGAGAAAGGTTTATCTAACTAGTGTGGGAGTTTGGCTGACCACCCTGCTTTCTGACGCTTTCTCGACGGTAGGCACCCAACGTCGCCAAACAAATTAGCCTCTCCTTCTTCCTCAATAGCTGCCTTAGTTTAGTCTTTGGTTGGTGTGCGACTATGAGCTTCTGGGCCTGTACGATTTCCTGTCCGAAAAGGCAATCCTCTACAGGAAGGGCCAATGGCTACGTCCCGCCGGTTCGTCTACCCGGACACCGTGCACTCCCGCAGCATCCCATAATTACATATTATGGTTGAGTCTAAACTCTTGCGCTCACTTAGCTAGGGCTTAGTCTCGACGGGAACCTCCCATCTTGGGTAAGGGGCGATGGAGTGAGCCCTACTAGTCTCACTCTCCCCCTACGCTTTTGTGGGCTTCGGGAGCTCTGTCTTCTCCCCTTTCCTTTTGCTTTGGCTTTTTGCCTTATCTCGTGCAAATGAAATAATAGGAGAAAAGAGTTTTACATCTCTCTCTCTTTCTCTCTGATTTTTCCATTGCCAAAATACCCTTGCTCTTCAATTGTCGTAGGTAACGTTCGAAATCACCGATGTCGAGTTCAAGCGGAGTAGCTTACGGACCTCGGAACCTCGCTGTTCTGGGTTCATAAGTGACTCTAGAACGCTATGTTCCGCGGCTAGCCGGCTAGCTTCCCTTCCAGGCGGTAGCCATTCCGTCGGAGGTAGGACGTATTTCGAAAGGCCTAGAACAAGGAGAATTCTAAGGCCCCTAGAATCGCATCAGTACAAGAAGGCGGACGTTGATGGCTGTGTACGTCAGATGGCGATCCCCTATCTGCCCGGAAGAAGATTACTATAATCAGTAAGGAAAAGAGGTTCATAAGGTTTGCCACTAGGGGAGAGAGCTACTACTTCACTTTCTTGATTTGAGACCCAGATCATAGAGGAAAATGGGCTGTTTGACGGAAGGCATAGCGCTAGTCCTCTTACGGATAGATGGGACTAGGACCGATATCATGCTATTCTAGAGATAGATAGGCGAACAACGACAAGGAAATCCCAAGCTATGAATGTTCTAATGTTTGCGTCTTTGAAGCTTGTTCCTTTCCCACCCACCCTCCATCTTTACTTCTTTGAGTGTGAAGCACATGTTGGCATTCCAAGCTCCTTAAAACTCTATGACCTACTAAATCTTTCTTCCTTCTAATTCTCGTCCTGCTTTTTCAGTTCTTAAACGAATGAGATCGTGGGAGCTGTGAATATAGAATTCGTTTTCTTCTTTAACTCTTTATCTTATAGTTCACCTTAAATTAAAGCACTTCCAGTAAAATAAGGAAGACTCACTTGGGCTCTTATAATCATTGCAGGGTTCGCTCGAGTAGAATCATATCCAATCTTCCTGCTAAGCCAATCCCCAGTACAAGCAACTAAATCCAGTTCATTCCCAAGGAAAAGGGCTAACTGAATTCCCCTTCTCGAGTGAGAGTTCGGTCCGCAAGCTTCATGCTTCCTTCATGCCCTACCTTCACGCTCTACTTACTTAATGCTTTCCTTACTTCTCTTCTTTCCTTCGCTCCCCGGGTCATTTGTTTGATTTTCCCGTCTTTTTCGTCTAAAGTCATCTTTCACTCGGAAACGGACATGGAAATTTTGCATTTTCGCGTTTTATCGGTATTTTCGTCCTAAACTGCTAACAGATAGGAAAGAAAGATTCTTACCACTTAACTTTGACGCTGCTTCAAGGCAACTGATGAAGTTCCCCGTTAAGGGCTGAGGGTGAAAGCGTAATGAAATTCATCCTATAATAGAAATATCTATATCAGAAGGAAGCACCGATAAGAGTGAGCAGGGAAGAGCTGGAATGTCGGTCTTTGGCTAGAGATGCGCCTTTCTTCTATTCTTTGATTATCAATCCTTCTTTCTTGCTGTCTGCCCATTCCTTCCAGGCAAGCATAAAAGTAAAGGCAGGAAGGCGTAGGAATAGCAGACGAAAGGGAAGAGAGACCGAAGCTAGGCTAACTTCATCGTTCCCCTTTTGTTCAAGGTGCGGATTACGGTTTCTTCCTTCCCAACGCTATCCGCCCATGCAAGAGCGACAGCTGCTTTGTAGTCAAGAGGAGCAGATCCATGCTATTCCCTTGTTTAAGTTTAAGCAAGAGTCTATTTTGTTTTCCTCCGGTTAGCGAAGTTCCCCAGACTAGGGTTCTACCATGACGAAGAAATGCATTTTTAAAAAGAAAGAGATAGGTTCGTGCGTGCAGCCGTATACGAAAGTACGCTTCCTCTTCTTTCGAATGCTAATGTGTGGTTTTGTCCTACTTCCAAAGTCACAGAGGGAGCTGGAGCCGATTTTTTGTTTGACTACCTTCAATCGACGGATGGTGCTAAAGGAGTTGGGAGAAGAGTCCACCTATAGTTATAGTAGTTAGAAGCCCAGCTTCAATCGTCAGCAGGTGAGTCAGCAAAGTTCTCTAGGAAGTCAGCCCATTGCTTTGACTTTTAGCTGCCACTGCTTCATCGCATCGGATGTTGCCCTTGAATTTCTTTCTGTAGCCGCATCGGAGGATGTAATAGCAAAGTATGCCACCGCTCCTTCGGAGGTCTCCTCCCCCCTTTTGGACCTATAGATTGGTACCACACGAGACCGGACCCGTAGCCTGAGGTACCCATATGCAACGAAGACTTTGAATCGGATACTTATTCTAAGATCTTTCTTCCACTGCCAATAGTACGAAAAAGAGTCTGAGTAATAGCTTCAACAAAGCTCCGTTCCTTCACTGAAGTCTTTGTCTAGAACTAACTAGAAAAGTGAGCCCGGTCTGACTCAATCGTCTTCCGACTTGGGAAGAAGTGCCCCCGAAGCACTCCATTCATCTGGTGATGAAGAATCTCCTATCGCTTCATCTTCCGCTGCCCTTTCATTCTCTTCAGTTGTCTTCCTTCTTCCGTGTGGAGGAATGCCGATAGAACTGTGGATACCTCAGCTTTGGGAGAGACCTCCGTTTTGGTCTTCCTAGAAAGTGAGGAGGCGCCAGCCGCTGGTCTGGACTTTCTTTCTATTTAAAATCAGAAAGTCTTTTCAATAAAGCCTTCGTGAACTCAATCAAAAGAGCAAACAAGCTTCATGTTCTCCTGCTCGGAGAATGCTAAAACAGCGTATATTGAGACAAGAGCTTATTCTATCAAAGAGCGTATTCTCGGCATCAATACACTAACTCCTGGCAAGATCCGATCGGAAATAGCCAATTAGAAGAGTGGCTTAAAAGTTCCTTATCCCTTTGTTGATGAATCGCATCTCCCCCCTTCCTTTCTTCTCTCCAAAACAAAGTCTTCGAAGTTGGTTGGGGGAGTCACTTCGCTCGCCTTCGGGTTAGTTAAGAGTTCTTGCTTCCTCCTTTGCTGCTTTGCTACCTTGCTAATGCTAAGAAGTGAAGTTCTATGGTTACTGTCCTAGGTGGGGATTAGAGACTCAATTCCTTCTATTGCCCAGCTGAGAGAATGGAGTTAATCTTATTGTAAGTTCCCCCCCTTAGAATCCCCAGTGGTGAAATACGAGCTGGATTGAAAACCTCGCTCACGCGGGATGTTTCCGAGCTAGATTGCAAAACCAGGGGGTCTTTCTCAAATCAATACTCTGGGCAGGAAACCCATAGTTTGTTTGGGTTCGATAAATCCCTTATTGGATCCAGTTTAAGAGGGGCGTAGCGTGGGATAACCAATCTCAAGATTCCCTCTATTCCTTTGTCATAAGACTGTATATTACCTACGGCGATAGGCCCATCTCTTCCTTATAAGAACTAGATCCGCCAGAAAGAATGGAATCCTTTTAGGCATTCGGCAGAGCTAACTGACGAGAAGAAAAAGAAAAAAGAGATAACTGAATGCACTTCTGATTGATATGAACCAATCCCCTTATAGAAGATAAAGTTCGATCCGCTTGAATCGATCTAAGCACCAACCCAATCTCGATGAGAATCAGTACACGTAACTCGATCAATCCACGAAAGTGTGGCACTTCTCCACCCGCAGCTTTATTCTCTTATGATTTTTTTTTTGAGTGACCTTGCAAACAATGGTTATTTCAAACACCGTAGACTGTCACACCAACAAAGACCAAGAGCGTCTTCTCTGTGCTTGGAATTAGTACTAAGAGCGGCTATGAGTAGGAGCTTGAAGCCTACCCGCAGTTGATGGTCTTGTTGGAATATGCGCTGTTCTCGACTCCGATGCTATTTCATCCGTTTTCGATTGTTTAAGTCCTTACCGGGCGAAAGGCATAAAAGAATGAATACCAGGCGCAAGCTCAAGGCGAGACAAAACAGAGAGTACAGTAAGCGATCGAAAGCTGGATTCACAGGCAAACCAGACTGACTTACCACAGACAGTAGGGCAGAGAATTTCTTTTAAAAAAGGAAGAAAGAATCAAATCCGAAGAATAGCGTAGTATAGATGTGTCCTTGGGAATAAAATTTCCTTCTTCTCTTGGTTCTCATTGGCATAAGGCTCTAGTTCGACTAGCTTGAAGGTGGGCAATTTTGCTTAGCAGTAGGAATTTGATATAGAGCTGCAAAAGCTTGACTTGGCTAGAGGAGTTCACACCCGGTTTAATTTGATATGGATAGAAACCCCTGTAGTTCAGTAAGCCGAGGGCAAGAGTCATTCATGGCATGCTTTTTCCAGGTCCTATCGAACAACGAGAGATGGACTTACCAGGTATGACAGTCGCTAGGCTTGGTCTTCTTTGTA
The DNA here is from genome assembly GCA_903112645.1 of Prunus armeniaca. Lineage (NCBI taxonomy): Eukaryota > Viridiplantae > Streptophyta > Magnoliopsida > Rosales > Rosaceae > Prunus > Prunus armeniaca. Next base: position 2,353,642 of record CAEKDK010000003.1, on the reverse strand, counting down.
TCCAGAGTCAGTCTACCCGGGGAAGCTCTAAAAGAAGCTTCGAGGAGCCTTGCCAATTAACGATTGGAGAGATGGGAATAAGAATTGTGTATTGTATTAAAAAGAGAAAGAGATTCGGATGAAAGTGCTCCCAAGGGGGAATCACGCCTTTTTTTTTCTAGTTCAAATAGCCCGAGTCTGACTCATCTCCCGGGGGAGAAGGGAAAGCAGGAGCGGTAGAAGAATAAGTAAAGGGAGTTTTTGCTCCCGTTAAAGGAAGTGATCTGACTCTTTCAGAAAGACGGAACTCCGAGTGAACAAAACAAAGAACCAGACTGAGACTGACTTACATTCCTTCAGTAGGGGATAAAAAGTTGATTAGCTTTCGTTAACAGAGATGAAAAGCATAAAATCCGAATCTGAGATCTTGAGAGATCGAATCATAGCTATGTAAAGTAGCCCTGGGCTGAGACGTGACCTCTTCTCCTCGTTTTCATTGGGTCACTCACTCGCCTACAGGTGAGAGAAGAAAGAAGAATTCACTGCTTCTGAAACCATAGCTATTCTTGTTCCCACGAAAGCAAGAGTGAAGAGTCGACGTTCACCACAGAAAGCATAGTCACAAGGGCAAGCGAACCACAGATACCATTTCACAAGAGCTGAGCTGATAGAATAGTGATTTTTTTCTTTTGAGTTTGGATGATTCCCAGATCTTTTTTCTTATATCCGAAATATTCTGCTTGTACTCTAGATTGCCTTTTTGTTCGAAATCGAGATCTTCGCCTTTGAGAAAGGGAACGAAGGAATTCCGTCTGTTGTCACAAGAATTGTTCAAGTGAAATGCGAATAATCGATTGAATCCGATCTTTGAAGGCTTCCAGGAATATCCGATGTTGGCGGTAGGGGCGTGGCTTTAGGAAATGTGTCTGTCTTTCGGCTTGGTCGATCAAAGAGTAAGCTTTCCCTATCAGCTGTCACTATCAATAAATATCTTAAGAGAAGAAAGCGTAGAAAAGAAAGGTTTTGATTCTGCTAAGTGAAGTGAACAAAGAAAAAAAAGCTTTCTCCGAGAAAGCGTCTGTTCACGTCAAGGGGGAATGCCGCTTTAGAATTCATAGTCAAGGAGGACTGACTAAGATGCTTGCTATGTATATATATATTTA